>CAMTDV010000023.1:46471408-51471408 GCA_947069175.1 Scalesia atractyloides
CGTTGGTTCTTTCTCTTTCTCTAACGTGTCGACTTTACAGGCATTGCACAAATTAGGGTTTTTGTTATGTTGTCTTTTTAATGACTAACTCACATATGCATCAATATTCATAGGTTGGAGTCTTAGTTGGTGTTATTTGTTTCAGGTGAGTCAGAGGTTTTACCATAATGGATTTTCATGCGGTGGATTTTACCTGGTATGAAGCGCAGGAGTGGTCAACGACGCTGTCTTCATACATAGGACATGGGTAACCTTTAGCCAATAAGTTTGCGTGAGTGGTCGGATTTGTATAGTATTTGTTGTTGTTAAAAAAATAACACACAACAATATGTGTTATTTTTGTGTTACATTATCTTTGATATATATTTATCTTTTTATATGTTTTTTTTCCCGTACCCGTCCCGTCCCCGCTTCTTAAATTTTTTAGTTTTGCCGTTTCCCGTACCCGTCCCCGTACCCGTACCCCGTCCCCGTACCCGTCCCAGTGCAACCTAGGATTCAATATCGTTAACTTACTAATTAGTACAACAGCAGGCGATAAATATGTATATAGATGATACAATTCATGTTTTAGAAACAAAGCTCGACCATAATTACTTAATATCAATTGTTTTTGCTAGCATACAGGTTCAGAATCATGAATCAACATTAAATGTGGTATATAACTCGTACTAAATACAACAAAACGCCATAAACATAAGGTAATCTGGAATAAAAGCGAAATACAACAAATTACACAAATTATCAATTCGATAACCTAATCAGAAACACAAAGAAACATATTCAAACCTTAAGATCTAGAAGAGACGAATAGGATTTCCGTCGAGCGAGCTTAAACGCACGGAGCAATATTCCAATGCCGACACGAACACCGTAGGATAGGAGAAAACTTTGACAGAGATTACCGATGGCGTTGGCGATACATGACTCGTCGGCATGATCGCACGGCGGATGGAGCATCTTAGCGCGTCGTTGCCGGCGTTGCAACTCCTCGATTGCCTCTCTGAGACGCTCCTCCGCTTCTCGTAGACGGTGTTCGGCGGCGTCACCGTCGAATGCGTCGGAAGACGGTGGCGGAGAGGCGACGGAGGGATTGGAATCGGAGAGAGGCATTTTGGGAGTAAGGGTTTCTGCATCGGCAGAGAGAGAAAGGGATATGGTGATGTATTTTATTGCTAAAATCGAGAAGAAAGAAAGTGGTATCATTCATCCACTATCGGGTCGATTAATTTATATCATTTTTATGTTTTATCAACGCTATGTCTTGAAGTATACTTAAGTAGCGGATCGTTTATTAGGGAATATTAAAAACTGGAAAACTGAGAAATACGTTTAAAAATTTAATTTAATATATTATAAAAAAATTTATAAAATTAATGCTTTTCCTTATAAGTATATATAGAAACATTTTCGATGAAAAATCAAAAACAAAAAATATAAAAAAATGTTTAAAGATCAATTAAAAATATATCTTATAAAATTAACTTAACATGCTAAAAATCAATTTTTTTAAAAAAAATTCAGTGTTTTTCCTTACAAAAATGGGTAGAAACTATTCCAATAAAAAAATCATGTTTGTAAAAAAAATAAGTTAACATTTTCTAAAGTTAATTTTTTGTTTAAATTTTGACGCTTTTCCTTATAATTACATGTAGAAAAAATTTTGATGAAAAAATCAAAAACTAAAAAATATAATAAAAAATTAAAGCAGTTAAAAATATATCTGATAAAATTAACTTAACATGTTAAAAATTAATTTTTTTTAAAAATTCAGCGCTTTTCGTTATAAAAATGGGTAGAAACTATTCCAATAAAAAATCATTTTTGTAAAAAAATAAGCCTTTTTTAACTATCTTTTTATTTTGTTTTTTATTTTTTATTAAAAATTTTTCTACAAGTATTTATAAGAAAAAGCGTCAAAAAATTGATTTTTAATATTTTAAGTTAAATTTTTAAGAGTTGTAACACCCCACCCGTAACCCGGGTGATTATGTACAATTAATATACTTACAGCGGAAGCAAACTGAACTTTCATTAAAACTTATAATTGTTTGAGTACAAAACATTATTTAATTACAAGCTCTTAAAACTAAGAACTCTTTGATCTATAAGCTCCACAATTGTCAAGTAGTTCCTATGTCATTCCTCACGGCTCACCTGAGATACGTATACTCAAAACGACGTTAGCTATATGCTGGTGAGCTCATACTAAACAATTTTATAAGAAAGACATACCACAGTTTACATTATATGCATACAAAATATAGGTGTGTGACCACATTATAGTCAGGTTGGGCCTCATTAAACCTTATAGGCCGCATTTAACTTGTCACAAACCACCGTACAACAGACATACCGGTCCTCCAGTTGTGTGCCCTTTGTGCCGTCACATAAGTATGAGTGTGTGTCACAAGACATTATAAGCACGAAGTGCCTTTGGGTACAATAAATTATTACCCTTCCCAAAGTGACACACCTCATTAAGCATAATAGGATCCCATATACCCCTACTAACACATACATACTGCAACATTCTAATTATTACCAGTTATGGACGAGTATACTATCACAGTTTAAAAGACAAGTATGATGACTCACCTGATTGACAGTTACTTAACAGCTGCTAGTACGATCGGGTTATGTCTCAAGGTCCTGACACAATTACATAATCTTAAGTTCGGTAATGGTACACCTAGCTAGTCATTATCGTGGGTTGGATATTGGTTAACGTTGCATTGTTTAAGCATGGTTGATAAGTCCATGCCTAACTAAGGCTAGGTTACCCAATACCCGCCCCTGACAATAACTCTAATACCTCAAAATAATACTAACACTACTTCTAATCATTATATTACTACTTATAATAATACTAATATTAACCACTAAAAATAAATAATAGATAACTATGCATAAATCTAAACGAGAGCATACCTTAAAACTATCTATGCCAAATTAATGTAGAGTCTTCCTACTTGAGCTCCGACTTATGCTCCAAAAACGACTACCAATAACACCCAATAAGGTATTACAAACTCAGAATTCTCCGTTAAACAACAAGAGGGTTCCTAAAAATTTTATATCCTAAACTAAACTCTAAACTATGTATATATAAGAAATAACACGCAGGTCAATTCATTCTGTATATGTAAGAAATAGCAATCAGGTGAATTCATTCGATTTGTGGGATCAAGTGAGGTGCTAGCTTGCTAGCTTTGTTGTTTCGCAATTTTGTATAATATATAATATAATATATATTATAATTAATTCAGCTGCTTAATTTGCTTCTTTTGTATAACTTATAAAATATAAAGTTTTATAAAACGACGATTATGTCATTGAGACGAGCTCATTTTTATCTACGTTGTAACATAAGTTTCATTAAAAACAGAGTAAGCTCAAATATAATATAATATATTTTATTATTAATGTCAAAATGGTCTTCTATAATAGGCCAAGGCTCGTCTAGATATCTCATATTTCAAATGACATCCTACTCGTTCGACAACATATGAAACATAAATTTTATATATTTTTATTTGTCTAAAAGTTAGGGTGTTACAAGAGTGTTCCCGATCCCCCACTTTTTTAATGTTCTCCAATGAACTTCACCTTAAATAAAGAGAAAGTTTATTGTTTTTTACATGAAAATAACTTTTTAACTCCCTGTGTTCTAGGAGTGTTAACTATTTAAGACTAAAATTAAAATGTTTAACATCTTGGGTTTTTAATTGCTTTTTTGTAACTCTCTGAGACTACTTTCTTAAAATTATCTACCAAATTTGTTAATTAATAGGTCATTTAGTTAATTACACATAGAGTACAACTCTTTATATATAAGGAATTATTTCACCTTTTTTATATATATTTATATACACAAAAGAGTATAATCTTTTTTTTTGTTCTTTCTCTCTCATGTATCTATCTCTCTCATTCCTCTCTCTATCCATCAACACTCACCTATCTAACCACCGCATTGCACCACCTCCACCATACCTGAATCCACAATCCCAATCCAACTTTCAGTTCACTCAAATCCCTCCCTAGTTCATTTAATTCTCATAAATCTATCGACAAAAGCCAGAAAATTAAACCTAAATGATACTATAATCATATGAATTATCTACCAAAACTTAAAATCTCAAAGCATCAAACACGAATAATCCATGAAGCATACACCTTTCCTCAAAAGTCATTTAATGAAATGTAACCAAGTGTGATTCATGCTACATTTTGCCAAAATCAGTCAAGGGCGTGTGTATCTATCTTCTACAATACTCGGCTAATTAAGAGCTATGATGTAAAATATCTTCTCTATCTCTCTACACACACACACACAGTATACATATCCACTAACATTTCACACCATAACCTGAGCAAAATTCTTCAGGTTCAGAACAAATTGTTTGCGAGCGGAATGGAACCACCGAACCGATTAGAATCAAATTGCCATCTAACATATTGTTTGCAACAGAAAATCCCAACAGGTTCACCCAAGTTATTCGACCTGTTAAGTTATTTGAACCATCAGGGGGAGCTTCGATTGCTCCAGATCTACTTCCTTAAATATTGCGGTAGATCTGAAGACCTTCAAACAACCAAAACAGCTTAATTCCCCCCCCGATTAAAAAACTTAAATTTAAAATAAATTTTAGTTAGTTTCATTAGTTTTATAAAAGGAATATGTAACGGGGTTAGTAACTCACGCTAGTATCGTTAGAAGATTAAACATTGAACTTGTAAATAAGTCCTAGTTAGTTTGTTAGTTTTAAAAACGGAATATGTAACGACGTTAGTAACTCATGTTAGCACTGTTAGAAGTTATAGTGGCTTAAAGTGTTAAATTTGAAACAATGAATAAATGAAAGGAAAAAGGGGGGAAAACATTAAATTCAAGAAAAATAAAAGAAGGCTGCAAGGGACGGGATTGGAACCCGGATCCCCTTGTGCAGCAACCATGATGTCTATACACAAACCCGAATCGAACCTGCCTACCTTTCTTCGCCCCTTTGTGGAAATACGACCCGAACCCGCTTGAGCTTGACCCGATGCGAACCATCTCATCTTGTGATGTTTCGGCTTCTCAATTGTCTCAAAATTATTGCACTTACGGCGAGATTATATCCCCACTAACAAATCGTTCTGTAATAACTCCAACTCGCTCAAATAATACCAAGTTTAATCACCATTAAAGAGCTTGAACAACTCAAATTGGGTTTCGACTCAAATCGTAAAATTAGGCTGTGAAACTTATATCATTTGTTATATGAATCAAACCATGCAAAACCCCATTGGAATTTCTTCATTTCATCACCACATCCCGTGCATTAATCCATAGAAGATGTTAGGGCTCGTATCTTCAAGCGACGATATCTGCTTCAATACTTAACCTTTTTCAGGTGATTCCAAAGCCTAATATTATTTATTTTTCATCCTCTACAAAAGATTTCTATCAATTTCAGTGATCGAAGCCTTATTTTATTCGAACTCGAATTTATTTATTATTGAAATTAAGGTTCTTGGTTCATATATTTGGGGCCTTTAGGTTTAGACTTGTGTTTTGATGAAATTGAGGGTACAATACTGTGATATATCATATTAGTATGTTTTGTGGAATTTTTAGTGATTTTTAGATATCGTACGGATTTTTGGTGAATTATTCATGTTTTAATTAGTTGTTTAATCAATTTAAAAAAAAAAAATCATAACTAAATTCCCCAATTATTTTTACTAAATATTTCAGGTAACATAAAAACTACAGACTTTTTATTGAATGTTCCATAATTTTTGGGAATTTATAGTTTTAGTTTTGGTTATTTCATTTGTATATATTCTAATCCTTAAAAGAATATATTAATACAAGTTTATCACAAATAATATTTATAAATATTTCTAATGATTTTTAGAGGTTATACAATTGTAACGGAATTTTTAATGGAATTTCTCCATATATTTTTATAATTATAATATAATCGAAAGAATTGGTGAAAAATGTTTAAACAAATAAATTCTATTATAAAATTATTGTTTTAAAATAAGATTTTGGAATACTTATCAAATTTGATATGTCAAATTTTAGATGAGTTTGATGAACTTAATTAATTATTAGCATTATAAAATATTTAAAACCCATTAGAATGTTAATTTTATGATTTTGGCATGTTAATAAATTCTAGAATTATATAATTAATGTTTTGGTTATTTTTCTTGAACAATTATTTTTATGTATATTTAAGTTCTCAAACAGGATAATTCAATTTTCAAAAATCAATAGGTTATCCTCTCGTTTAGTGTTTCAGTTATTTACATTGCGGTTACTGTTTAGATATAACTCGTTCCTTTTCGTGCGAAGTATTCTCGTGGATCATATCTTCACAATCAGTGAGTAGATCTGTTACTCTCCCCTTTTCAGTTATCAAATATTTTTGGATTGTATCATGTGTAATGTTTCCTATTGTTTTCTATTTGATTGAATAGCATGCGAGGTCGGTTGTGATGTTCTAAAAGTAGTTAATTAAAAACAACTCAAATTATCCTAATTCTAGACTCAAATTATACTCTAGACTCCTAACTATACTAAACTACTAACCGGCAAGTGGACCGATCAATTGTAGAATAGTATTAAGCAAGTCCGGATTATCGAACCCACATGACTCTCTAATTACTATGACTACTAATTTAGACTTAATTACACACTATATATATTTTAAGGGGGGGGGGGTTACTAATAAATCTAAATTATCAATTTAACTAAAACTACTAAATTGGAATGACCAAACTATGAACTTCTAGGGAATTTTTAGGATTTTAATCAAGAGATAATGAACTAGTTACCTAAGTTGGATTTTTAGACTTCTACTCCTTTAATTTAATAATAATTAATCAGGTTGAATATTTTACCGGGATCTTAACATATTAAAGTCTAGGTTTATCAAACAGGATCCCCGACCCTTCTCAAGAAAACACCTACAATAACCTATCGTTTTTATTTGTTTACCGGTCCTAAAGATTCTTTTTCAGATATCTTTTTAAATTAATAAAGTGTCTAATTATCAATTACCTCTCAATAATTACATAGATCAACTACAATTTCTAGTTTAGATTAACTGATTTAATTATGACAAGGAAATTAGACTCGGGAATTTCTCAAAACCCTAACCTAATAATTTACCAACTTAATTCAGCAAACTAATTGTAATTTCTCAATAAACAAGTTAGGTATAATGACAAGTTTGATTTTATGGTTAATTCAATTGTTTCCCCGGTTTTATTGGCCAATTTTACCGACAACTTCACGAATTCCTAAGAACACGAATAGTAACATAAACCTATTCTATGGAAGAAATCCATCTAAGTTCATGCAAAACAATCAAACAATCATAAAACAAGCAAAATCATGCAAATACTCTAAACTAGATAATTATAGTTGTGACCTTTACCACTTAAACATTCACCCATTAAACATTCAAACCATAAACTAAATCAAATCAAACCAAAGTTTCATAAAATCCATCATCCAAAACCTAGGCAATTGAATAAGATCTAGCCTAAAAACCTGTTTGAAAAGCAAATTAAACGAAGTTGATAACAAGGTAGCATGATTAAGCAAAACAAGGAAATCAAAGGTGAAGATTGGTATGATAAAACCGTGACAAACTCTTGCCTTGAACTCCCTTGATCACCACCACAATCCTTGCAGCTTAGATCCTCTCCTTCTAGCTCCAGATCTCCAAAAAAGTGCTCTCAATATGCCCTAGTTCGTCCAAGATTGTTCAAAATTGAGTTTAACTTTGATAATGAGTATTTTAAAACAACCAAGTCCCAATTTTCTCCTGGTTTCGAAACTTTCTGGATAAAAGGCTCTCTCGCGGGCCGCGAGAGAGCTGGAGCTGTTGGTCGCGCCCCGCGACCAAGTTGAATTCCGGCAGATAACTATTACTCTCTCGCGGGCCGCGAGAGAGTTGAGGTATGCCGGTCGCGCCCCGCCACCGGGTTGTAACTCCTATTTTGCGTTTCGTTTTCTCGTTTCCGATCCACTCACATCCCGGCTCGGTTCTTTTCACCATTTTCGCTCGTTTTTCCCATCCTTCCAACTGTTTCACGAACCAAGACCTGCAAAATGCGTTTGGATTAAAAGTAGATAAATTCTTGACAAACCTAAATGAAAACGCGCTAAAATTATACAAACTCTACAAGATAAATGGATGTATTATTCAATACATCAAATATCCCCACACTTGATCTTTTTTCGCCCTCGAAAAAGAATTGTGCATAAACGTAATCATAACCAAACAATTACTTGATTTAAAAAATTATGATTATTTTCATGAGGGAACAAGATTTATGTTAACCGCGATTTGCAAGTATTGGATCCACTTAAACTCAAAATTCAGTTCAAACCCCTTATCATCTAAATTTAATTTAAGTGCGGTCAATCAACCTAGGGTCTCATACTAGAGTCCAAGTATCCCTAGTCCCACCTCAAGCTTATAAAACAAAAGGAACGAATTATTTGAACCCTTTCCTAACCGTTTTATACCAAAATATAAAGAATTCAAAATCAAGCAATTTTCTTTTTCTTTCTTTTTTTTCATTTGAGCATTTTGATTTCTTTTTGCATATCTAACCTAGAGGCTGTCTCAACCAGAGTCACCATCCCTGAGAGCGACAACGTGGGCTTCGATACTTAAAATTTCAACTAATCTTAGAGGGATTCTTGATCAGAGTCACCATCCCCAAGGGAGATTCCATAGGCCTCGTCTACTTTTCAATCCAGCTCATTTTTCTATTTTTTCTTCTTTTTACATGATTAAAAATTCTAAATATTTTAGCTTATAACGGCATTCCTTATACTATTTTTGGCGGTTTCAGTTTCCCATTTCTCCTAGATGAGTACCCACTAGTAGAACGACAATTAAAGTGTATTAAGCTCAAAGAAAATAAGAATCTAATCGAGCCTACTCACATATCCCAAGTTAGACACAAACTCACCCTTTTATTTCTCATATTATTATTATTTGAAACCGAATAAAAATTCAATTTTTTCTATCATTTTCCGTTTAAATTTATGCAAACTTCTTTTTTCAAAAGACATTTTTGGATATTTTTTTTAAATCATTCAAATCACTACACTACTCTAATCTAACTATCTCATCCCCACACTTAAATTTTTGCATTGTCCCCAATGCAAGGACGAGACAACTACTACTCAAAATAAGACCAAACCAAATAAAGAAAGAAAAATAAAATACGAAAAAGGGGGCGACTTAGCTGGTAGTGCAAGACTGTCGATGTGCCAGTCAAATCACCCGTGCTCTCCAAACCGAACGCGCTTAATGTACCACTCTCAAAGCTCTCATGCGAACGGAACAGCATACAACACCGACCCAGCATCATGCACTTACAAAAACATAATAATGATAAAGCAAGATAAATAAATTGTTTTGCAAGATTAACACATACCCAAACCAACCAACACCAACCCCAAAGTAAATTGTTTAAAAGTACAGACCATCAATAAATGAAAACAGCAGAAAAGAAAAAATAAAGATAAAGATCCTCGGCTGCTTCAATCATCCTCTTCAGACTCTTCAGACGCCTCAAATACCTGGTATGGCTGCACGTCCTCCATCCCCGCAAACTGGCTAGAACCTGCCTGACCGCCTGGATGCTGAAAGTAAGACGAGATACTCATATTCAGATTCTGCATCATGTATCGCATCCCATCTTCTAGCCTCTGGCTAGCCTCGTGCATGCGTCTACTCTCTAACATGGTCTGGCGAACCCCGCCAAACTGCTGGTCCACATAACCTCGCAAATCCCTGAACCCAGTCTCCATCCTGTCATAAAGAGAATCTAAAGTCAGTGGGTCCGGGTGAGGCTCCCGAAGAGGATACTGTCGTCCTGGCAGTTCCTGGCGCGTAACCGGCCGCTGATATCGAGTAGGGATGCCGCCTGCATAGAAGATGCAACTTCGGATCCGGGAGGCGGTTGCACTTGAGGTCCCTGGCGGACTGGTATCCAGCTAACAGGCTCTTGGGTTGTAAGAATTCCGGCAGCCTGGAGATCTCTGATGCTCATGACACAGGGGGCGGGGCCTTCTCTCATTCTGTCCTGGGGGTATCTGTCGAACACCCCTAGGCTCTCAGCCAAGCACGTAATTAAGGGGCCGCAATAAACCCTTGCCCCGGGGCCCCCTTGTCACACCCCGACCCGCAGCGGAATAAAAGTCGGGGCATAATTGGGTTATCACCAAAGCTCATGATATTTACTAAAATGTTTCATATTTATTAAATTCAAATTACAACTTAAATGTTCAAATCAAATTCATACAATACAAGGAAATGAAAACTAAATAAAACAATCCAAAGCTTAAACTTTATTCTTCTAAGCCTTCCTATGTGTTTCTTGCCTCAACTGGATCACCTGTATCATGTGTACTCAACCCGTCTCCCACGGGAGCCGATCGAATGAGGCACCTGTACTCAACCCGTCTCCCACGGGGAGCTGATGGGCCTAATGGAATGTATGTACTGAAAATGATAAATGTAATCTAAACATAAACCACACAACAATTGATACATATTGGATACACATTTGTTCATGGATATGATGGATGCACAAGTGTTTAAATATAATAGATAATTAAGCGACACATGATACACCTCAAAATGTGATTAAAACGGGGAATTGGTAGAGATTCACTCACATTAGATGCGTTCTTTTGATGATGTTGAATGCGCACGAGTTTTGGGATTTGATCGACGAGGAAAAACTAATCCTAAAATAATAACGAAATGGTTCGGTAAATAAGTGGATTTTATTAACAATTTTAATAGGATTTTTAGATTTATTTTTGTGAGTTTAAGGTCATTTTCTAACTTTAAAAATATTATTTTTAAGTATTTTTAATTGATTTTTAAATTAAATAAATAAATAAAAAAATAAAAAAATTTGACTTTTGTTGACCGTTGACCGGTCCGTTGACCGGTCGGACTGTGGTTGAGTGAGGTTCGAACCCGGGACCTCTAGTACGCGTGCACGCAGCTCTACCAACTGAGCTACGTGTCTAACCCGAAATATTCTATGTTTTAATTATATATATATATATATATACTAATTAAATGTTAATTTATTTGGTTTATATTAAAAGGATTTAAAATGGTCGAACCGGTTGCAGGGACCCGGATCGAACTCGGGTCCTTCGGTTTGTAAGCGCACAGCCCAACCAGTTGGGTTGTGTGTCTAATCTGTTTATCTTACGGTTTATATTAATCTTAAAGACATACTGTGACTTGATCTAATTCTGTTTAAAAAAAATTGGTTTTAATTCGGAAAGTCGGTATGTTGTAAGGTTCGAACTCGTGACGTGCGCTGTGTGTTTGCACACAGTCCACCACTGGACTGTGTGTCTAACCCGGTTTAATATCTTGTTTTAATTAAACTTATACACAATGTCGACTTCGTCTTCTTCATTCAAAGAACGATATCCAACTGATCTGGTTTAAATCGTTCGTCGAACATATAAGTGATTGAAATGTAATGGATAAAGAGAGTTACGGAATCGAATGTACCGAACAGAATGTTTTTCTCAGAATTCCGGCAATGGTCGTCGGCTCTGATTTGTGAATTCCATCTGATTGAATCAATTAACAGTTTTGATCGATGAGTTGTGAAATTAAGTTACTAAACAATAGATATCAGGGGGTCTAGATGATTGTACCGATTCAAAGCGTGATTTCGGAATTTCCAGAGATTTTCCGGCAGAATTCCGGCAACGTCGTCTGGGACCGATTCTGGTTGAAGGATTTAAGTTAGTATATGTCTAACAATGGATTGAAGACGAGAGTCGAGAAATTTACCGATTTGATGTAAGTCTCGGTTTTCCGGTGAAAGTCTGGCAATTGCAGAATATCTCCGGCGAGTGCTAATACTTCGAGAAATTGTGCGATTTTGAGCGAAAAGATTACCAGAGACTTGGGTGTGTATTTATAGGGAAGAAGCAGAATGTATCGAGTCCGAAGATTCGTGGTCAAGGTTTTCTCCGGCGGTTACGACTTGAATTGGGGGACTAGACATCGGTTATAACCGATGTCGAGGTTAATACACGCGTTTATTCAAAGGAAACTGTCGACAATTGGCGAAATCGTCGGTATTTCCGGCGACTGCGAATTGGGCGCGCTGATTACTCAGTTTGAGTTTTGAGTTTTATTATAAGTATTAATTGTTTCATTATGTTAACAAAGACAGCGTGTGGCGAAGTGGTGTTGTGGTTGTTTGATAAACTAGCTGACCCAGGTTTGAAACCCGGCAGCTTGATATTATTTTTTTTGCACTTATTTTTACTTTTTAATAATTATAGTTTTTAAATTCTAATATGTTTATTAAATATTTATTGTTTAAAATTAATATTGACCATAAACACGCAACGAAATTTTATAATTGGATATTTGATTAGTAAATGAAGCGGGTTTGGAAACCCGTTTTTCGACGGATGATACAGTATCCCCTACTTTTAGAAATTTCGTCCCGAAATTTAAGTAGTAGTGGTAACAGGAAAAAGATGCGGGTATTTCTCGCGCATTGAGTCTTCACGTTCTCAAGTAAACTCAGGTCCTCGTTTCGACTCCCAGCGTACCCTGACAATTGGAATACGACTTCGTCTTAAACGCTTCTCTCCGAAGTCCATAATTTCTACTGGTCTTTCAACAAAATGCATAGATTCATCGACTTGAATGTCTTCTAGAGGAATATGGAGGTTTTCATCGGCGAGGCACTTCTTCAAGTTTGATACGTGAAATGTGGGATGAATTCTGTTGAGTTCTTCTGGTAGGTCAAGCTTGTATGCTACAGGTCCTACTCTTTCGAGTATCTTGAAAGGTCCTACGTAGCGAGGTGCTAGCTTGCCCTTCTGGCCAAAACGAACCACTCCCTTCCACGGTGATACTTTTAAAAGTACTTGGTCACCAATGTTAAACTCCAAGGGCTTTCGTCGTTTGTCTGCATAACTCTTTTGACGACTTTGTGCCGCTAGAAGATTGTTTCGAATTTGATGGATCTTGTCTGTTGTTTCTTGAATTAATTCTGGACCGGTGATTTGTGCTTCTCCAATTTCGTGCCAACATATTGGTGATCGGCACTTACGACCATATAAAGCTTCGAAAGGTGCCATGCCGATACTTGAATGATAGCTGTTGTTGTACGAAAATTCAACTAATGGTAGATGAGCGTCCCAATTCCCTTTGAAGTCTATGACACATGCTCGAAGCATGTCTTCAAGAGTTTGGATGGTGCGTTCAGATTGTCCATCAGTTTGAGGATGAAAAGCGGTACTGAGGTCTAATCGTGTACCCAAAGCGGCTTGTACGGCTTGCCATGTTCGTGAAGTGAAACGACCATCACGGTCTGAAATGATGCTTAAAGGTACACCATGACGGCTTACGATCTCGCTGATGTAGATACGAGCTAACTTCTCGTTCTTGAAGTCTTCGCGAATCGGAATGAAGTGAGCTGATTTGGTAAGACGATCAATGATTACCCATATGGTGTCATACCCACTTGAGGTGCGAGGTAACCCGGTAATGAAATCCATGGTTATGTTTTCCCACTTCCACACAGGTATTTCGGGTTGGACTAGAAGTCCTGAAGGTCTTTGATGTTCAGCTTTTACTTTGGAACAGGTAAGGCACTTGGAAACAAAAACAGCAATATCCTTTTTCATGCCAGGCCACCAGTAGGTGTATCGAAGGCCTTGATACATCTTGTCGGCTCCTGGGTGTACAGAGTACCGTGTTTTGTGTGCCTCATTCATAAGGAAATCACGAAGGTTATTGTGATCGGGAATCCATATGCGATCTAGATAGTACAGAATACCGTCGGATTTGGTTTCGATTTTAAGTTCTGCTCCACAAGACAGCTCATTGCGTACGTCGTTTTCTGTTACAGAAACATGTTGAGCTTCTCGGATTTGATCTTTGATGTCGGTTATGATTTGCGAACATAGAAGACGAATGGAGTTCGCATAACCTTTTCGACTGAGCGCATCGGCCACCACGTTTGCCTTGCCAGGATGATACCGAATTTCACAGTCGTAGTCGTTAAGTAGTTCGACCAATCTTCGTTGCCTCATATTCAACTCCTTTTGGTTAAAGATATGTTGGAGGCTCTTGTGGTCAGTGTATACTTCACACTTGGTACCGTAGAGGTAATGTCTCCATATATTAAGAGCGAACACAACGGCTCCGAGTTCCAGGTCGTGGGTGGTGTAGTTCTTCTCATGAACTTTGAGTTGTCTAGAAGCGTAGGCTATCACTTTTCCTCTTTGCATTAACACAGAGCCTAGCCCTTGCCCTGATGCGTCGCAATATACTACAAAGTCATCGCAACCTTCAGGAAGTGTGAGGATAGGTGCGTCACAAAGTTTTTGCTTTAGAGTTTGGAAGGCTTCTTCTTGTTTAGGTCCCCATATGAAGGGTTTTCCTTTATGAGTCAAAGCCGTGAGTGGTTCAGCAATACGGGAGAAACTTGCAATGAAACGGCTATAGTAACCAGCCAAACCGAGAAATGATCTTACTTCGGTAGGGGTACGTGGCGCTTGCCATTCCTGTACTGCTTTGATCTTTGAGGGGTCGACATGTATTCCCTTGTCATTGACGACATGTCCAAAGAATTGTACTTCTCTTAACCAGAATTCGCATTTGGAGAATTTAGCGTAGAGCTTTTCAGTCCTTAAGAGTGTGAGGATGAGTCGAAGGTGTCGTTCATGATCAGATTTAGACTTTGAGTAGATGAAGATGTCGTCGATGAAGACTATGACAAAGCGATCGAGGTAGGGTTTGCATACCCTATTCATTAGATCCATGAATACAGCTGGGGCGTTGGTTAATCCGAATGGCATGACCATGAATTCGTAATGACCGTAACGAGTTCGGAAGGCGGTCTTTGGGACGTCTTCTTCACGTACTCTGAGTTGATGATAACCAGAACGAAGGTCGATTTTTGAAAAACAGGTGGCGCCCTGAAGTTGGTCTAGTAGGTCATCGATGCGAGGTAATGGATAGCGGTTCTTGACCGTTAATTTGTTGAGTTCTCTGTAGTCGATACACATGCGAAACGTCCCATCTTTCTTCTTCACAAACAGAACGGGTGCACCCCAAGGCGATGAGCTAGGACGTATGAATCCTTTGTCAGTCAGCTCTTGCAGTTGACTGGCCAGCTCTTGCATTTCGGATGGGGCTAACCTATAAGGAGATTTTGCGACTGGTGTAGCGCCAGGTATAAGATCAATGCGGAATTCGACTTCTCTCATGGGAGGAAGTCCTGAGATGTCGTCGGGAAAGACTTGTGGGAATTCTTTCACTACAGGTATATCTTCCAGTTTCTTCTCCTTGTTTCCCTTCTTGACGACGTGAGTTAGGAATGCGACATAGTTCTTGCGGAGATATTTTCGGGCTTGAAGACAGGACATCAATTTGAGTCCTTTCGAAGGGGTTTCTCCAAAGATTCGTAGGGTTTGACCGTCTGCAAGAGGAATGCGAATGAACTTTTCGCGGCATACTACTTCAGCATGATGTTGGCTAAGCCAGTCCATACCGATTATAATGTCGAAACTTCCCAACTTCATAGGAATGAGGTCAACTGGAAAATCGTGATCGTTTAAAGTGAGGGTACAATTTCGTATAATAGAGTTTAATGAGACCGGTTTTCCGTCAGCACTTCCACCGTTATGGATTCCATGAGATTATCACGAGTTTGGTTAAGGATGGGTTCAAATTCTAAGGACACAAAATTCTTATCCGCGCCAGTATCAAATAACATGGATGCATAACTACCATTGATGAGAAACGTACCGTTAACCACGTTGTTGTCAGCCCTAGCTTGATTGGCGTTGATGTTGAAAGCTCTTCCTCTAGCAGGTGGAGGAGCTTGGTTAGCTTGGTTCACCAGATTTGCTTGAGCTTGGGCATGAATGATGTTCACCAAGCGTGGACAAGTGTTTCTAAAGTGGTTTGGGTCTCCACAGTTGTAACAAGCCCGCATGGGTTGCATCATGGGGTAGTAGGGTTGGTAGTAGGATTGGGCCGTATGTTGTGTAGGTGGTAGAAGTAAGGGTTGTTGGGCTTGACCCACTATCTGATGGTGGGTTTGGGTTGAGGGTTGATTGCGGTTCATTCGCTAAAGTGTGCGACAGGTTTGGATGGTGTGACCTGCACGGCCACAGCTGGTACAATGTTGGCAGGGATGTTCGGGAAGGTGATGGTATTGGCAACGGGTGCATTTTGGGTATGGGCCGGAGTATGGCTTTTTATATGGTGCAGCTGAGGGGGCAATTTGGGTGATGGGTGCAGCAGTGATTGGGGGGTTTGTTTGAGTGACAACAAAGTTTCTGTTGTTTCGCTTCCTTTTACCAGTAAACTTCGAAGAAGAGGCAGAATGGTTTGAAGTTTGAGCCTCAATGGGGGGCTTTCTTTTTCTCCTCCTTGAATTTACCGTTTCGGATGCGATTTTCGGTAAGTTCGGTAGCTAGTTCCATTGCGGCTTCAAGTGTCGCAGGCGAAGTGCTTAGAACTGAGTCTTGAATTTTCGAGGGGAGGCCTCGAATGTAGTGTTCAACCAAGCGGTACACTGGGGTGAACAAGTTGGGGATCATTTGGTTTAGCTCGAAAAATCTTTTGTTGTAGGAAGTATGATCTCCTTCCTTTTGTTTTAACGAGTGGAATTCATCTTCCAACTTCTTGATTTCGCTTCTTGGACAGAAGCGTCTTGTCATTATTTCCCTTAACTCTTCCCATGTTAAGGCCATAGCATCTTCGACTCCTCTCTTACCCTTTTCTGTGTTCCACCAGGTAAGGGCTACCCCAAACAGTCTCCCGGTTGCGTAACGTACCTTGCGATCCTCGGGACAATCGCAATTGAGGAAGGTGTTCTCCATTTCCTCAAACCAGTGGAGGAGAGCAGTGACACCTTCGGTCCCTTCATATTTTGGGGGATCGCAAGACATTGAAGTGTTTGTAGGAGCACTTTTTGGTGGGAGAGTTGTCGACGTTCTGGTCTTCTTGATTGGGAGGGTTGATGGGATTCGCGGTGAGAGCTTGTTGGACTTGAATTACGATGTCAGGAAGCACAGCGGCCATTTGTTTTGCAATTTGGGTGGCCAAGCGTTCGTTTGACCTTCCTGACTTTCTACCTCCACGTAGCTGCCTAGCCGACATCTACAGGAACATACATAGGAAGATTGTGAGTTGAAGGAGTCTTTTTAGGTGTCATGGTCGTTAAGAAAAATAAAAAAAAATAACATAATCATCAATAATGCAACTACATCCATAGGATGTCTTGGGTTTGCTCATGTTTGGGCCTCCAATGTCCCCTATACCATCGCCTGTATAGTCATGTGGGCCCCCATGACTATTGGCTTAGTAGGATTCACATTGGTGTTGGCGGTTTAACACTCGCATCACCCGAATGAAAAACCATGAAATATGATTGCGAGATGTATGGTAGGAGGGTGTCCAGGTATAGACACAATGACAACTCAAAGTGGGGTTAGCTCACACGACGTTTGGTATAGCATGCTTTGGCCTAATAGGTCCTTCGTACTCTCATCGTTAGTCCCCAGGTAGGCAAACTGGTCCTTTATTTTGGATTTATACGAATGCCAAGCCTAGACAGGACGTTCCGACTACCGGTACTCGTACCCTTCCAGTTACTACATGCCCGTCATGGGACTCACTTTGATGTGATTCGAAAATACAAAAATCGTTGCAAAAATCATAGGAATTATGAGGTGTGTGCTCTCATGGATATGGTATGTTATGAGGATATGATTTATGATGAGCATTGTATAATAATATGTACTTATGAACATGCTTGCATAACATTGAATGTAACAATAAACATAAAGCATATAAACATCATGAGTTTTGTATGTAACACATAAACAATTTTAAAATTCTAATCAACTATAGTATAGGCTCTAAGGGTCTAATAACCTATCCTATATCCCTATAGTCATGGCTCTGATACCAATCTGTCACACCCCGACCCGCAGCGGAATAAAAGTCGGGGCATAATTGGGTTATCACCAAAGCTCATGATGTTTACTAAAATGTTTCATATTTATTAAATTCAAATTACAACTTAAATGTTCAAATCAAATTCATACAATACAAGGAAATGAAAACTAAATAAAACAATCCAAAGCTTAAACTGATTTATTCTTCTAAGCCTTCCTATGTGTTTCTTGCCTCAACTGGATCACCTGTATCATGTGTAAAATGGGGGAAATTTTGGGTCAACAAAAGTTGGCGAGTGAACCTTGTTAAAAACATTTGTTATTGATTTCCTGTTGTATTTAATATGGAAAAATTGTGCAATAATCATATGTGAGCAAACATATATAAACAAACAATCACAAACCACCTTGAATGAGTAAATGACATGAATGATAATGTATTGTGAGATCAAGGCTCAATCAAACAGAGCCGATCGAATGAGACACCTGTACTCAACCCGTCTCCCACGGGGAGCTGATGGGCCTAATGGAATGTATGTACTGAAAATGATAAATTTAATCTAAACATAAACCACATAACAATTGATACATATTGGATACACATTTGTTCATGGATATGATGGATGCACAAGTGTTTAAATATAATAGATAATTAAGCGACACATGATACACCCCAAAATGTGATTAAAACGGGGAATTGGTAGAGATTCACTCACATTGGGTGCGTTCTTTTGATGATGTTGAATGCGCACGAGTTTTGGGATTTGATCGACGAGGAAAAACTAATCCTAAAATAATAACGAAATGGTTCGGTAAATAAGTGGATTTTATTAACAATTTTAATAGGATTTTTAGATTTATTTTTGTGAGTTTAAGGTCATTTTCTAACTTTAAAAATATTATTTTTAAGTATTTTTAATTGATTTTTAAATTAAATAAATAAATAAAAAATAAAAAAATTTGACTTTTGTTGACCGGTCCGTTGACCGTTGACCGGTCGGACTGTGGTTGAGTGTGCACTGAGTGAGGTTCCAACCCGGGACCTCTCGTACGCGTGCACGCAGCTCTACCAACTGAGCTACGTGTCTAACCCGAAATATTCTATGTTTTAATTATATATATATACTAATTAAATGTTAATTTATTTGGTTTATATTAAAAGGATTTAAAATGGTCGAACCGGTTGCAGGGACCCGGATCGAACTCGGGTCCTTCGGTTTGTAAGCGCGCAGCCCAACCAGTTGGGTTGTGTGTCTAATCTGTTTATCTTACGGTTTATATTAATCTTAAAGACATACTATGACTTGATCTGATTCTGTTTAAAAAAAATTGGTTTTAATTCGGAAAGTCGGTATGTTGTAAGGTTCGAACTCGTGACGTGCGCTGTGTGTTTGCACACAGTCCACCACTGGACTGTGTGTCTAACCCGGTTTAATATCTTGTTTTAATTAAACTTATACACAATGTCGACTTCGTCTTCTTCATTCAAAGAACGATATCCAACTGATCTGGTTTAAATCGTTCGTCGAACATATAAGTGATTGAAATTTAATGGATAAAGAGAGTAACGGAATCGAATGTACCGAACAGAATGTTTTTCTCAGAATTCCGGCAATGGTCGTCGGCTCTGATTTGTGAATTCCGTCTGATTGAATCAATTAACAGTTTTGATCGATGAGTTGTGAAATTAAGTTACTAAACAATAGATATCAGGGGGTCTAGATGATTGTACCGATTCACAGCGTGATTTCGGAATTTCAAGAGATTTTCCGGCGAGTACAGAATTTTCGGCAACGTCGTCTGGGACCGATTCTGGTTGAAGGATTTAAGTTAGTATATGTCTAACAATGGATTGAAGACGAAAGTGTCGAGAAATTTACCGATTTGATGTAAGTCTCGGTTTTCCGGCGAAAGTCCGGCAATTGCAGAATATCTCCGGCGAGTGCTAATACTTCGAGAAATTGTGCGATTTTGAGCGAAAAGATTACCAGAGACTTGGGTGTGTATTTATAGGGAAGAAGCAGAATGTATCGAGTCCGAATTTGATCTTGATTCGTGGTCAAGGTTTTCTCCGGCGGTTACGACTTGAATTGGGGGACTAGACATCGGTTATAACCGATGTCGAGGTTAATACACGCGTTTAGTCAAAGGAAACTGTCGACAATTGGCGAAATCGTCGGTATTTCCGGCGACTGCGAATTGGGCGCGCTGATTACTGAGTTTGAGTTTTGAGTTTTATTATAAGTATTAATTGTTTCATTATGTTAACAAAGACAGCGTGTGGCGAAGTGGTGTTGTGGTTGTTTGATAAACTAGCTTACCCGGGTTCGAAACCCGGCAGCTTGATATTATTTTTTTTTTTGCACTTATTTTTACTTTTTAATAATTATAGTTTTTAAATTCTAATATGTTTATTAAATATGTATTGTTTAAAATTAATATTGACCATAAATACCCAACGAAATTTTATAATTGGATATTTGATTAGTAAACGAAGCGGGTTTGGAAACCCGTTTTTCGACGGATGTTACACCCCTCTCCACAGTCGCTTCAGCGACCATGCAAATATTGTGACCAGGTTTGCTGGCCGTCCCTTTACCATACACATCAGACAAAACAAACTCACCTGGTTGACCCTATTGTCCCCCTGCCCTCTTCCAACTAGCGTAGCGGCAAGAATCTTATGGAGAAACCGGTGAATGGGATCAGTAATATCACTCCCCACCATGTTGTTTGAGTACGCGGTAGAAGAGATGGTACCCCAAAATCTGACGAGCTCGTTTGTCTGGACACGATGGGGGTGCCTCCTTTTGAAGACCCCCTGAAGGCTCGTGGCGAAGTCCGGTGACTGAACCTCCTCGTCCGAGTATATTTGCGAGGCCACCGCAAACTGTGGGATTGTCATCTCAAAAACTTGCCTCCCCAAGGCAAACGAAACCGCATCATTCTCGTTGAACTTCCCCTGTTGGTATTCGAATGTGGAGTGAAACTCATAAGTGATCTCCTTATATTGTCTCGCTCCGCAGTCTAGCACCCTTCGGAACTTATCCCCTATTAACTGTTCAATCCGACCTCTCTGACCCAAATTATCCATCAAATCCCAATTAATTCTCCTGTAGGGTAGCAACTCACAGGTGACCAGATTTGAAAGCCTCTCCCACTCGTGGGAGTCTAGATCAAACTGCAAAAGAGGAATGTCCACGATTCACGTACTTTGCCCGTGGGGAACACCTTCTCTCCGATATCTAATTTTGCGTCTGCCGAAGTATGAAGGTTGTTGTGGCGCATCGGCGGGGTCACCTCTCTAACGAGGCGTTGGTCCCCTTTTCTTCCTTCCAGCCCTGCTCGAACTCTCCTCTCCTGACATCTGCATAAAGCACAAGTAAGACAAGCACGACATTAGAAAGAAAGAAACCACATAAAACAAATGACCGTATAGTATTTCATTCGCGGTCATGGTCTGCACCAGATAAACAATTTACCTCATAATTTAAGATACATTTGAAAAGAGTGTAACATTATTAATTTGATAAAAACCATATCTCGCCCGAATGGAGATTGAGTATGGGCGAGACCGAATCTTATATGCATGACCATTCAGATGTTACCAACCCCCCAAAAAACATATCAAAAACCAAAAACCAAACAACTACCCCCCTCTCGGCACTTTAATTGTCCTCAGTTAAACCGAAGTGCTGAGACACGAGCCCACATTGAGTGTACAGTTAAAGATAAAACAGTTTGAATCATGGCAGAAATAACGGTTGACAATCTTAAAAATCGGATTTTTAGTAACAAAGTTAGCCAACCCACATCCCCACACTCAATGTTGGACGCACCAAACCCGCTAAGGACACCCTGCATGTACTTAATCTACCCACAAAATGTAACCAGTACCACTATCAAAATTCAAGTCAAACCCAGTTGAACCCAACCCGCACTTAACCGGACAAGCAACTAGCAAAGTATCAAACATCAAAATAAATGCAACAACGAGATATATGATAAAGAATATAAGCATAGAAGTTGTGAAAAAGCATACATTGTTGTAGATTTGTAGGACTAGTGCACAAAAATTGAAACTTTGAAACACCGGTGAAATGCAAGTAAAAAGGGGAAAACCGGGTGGAATCACTTAAAGATGAGTGAGGATTGATGTAGTGAAGAAAATGTGGGAGATTTCAGTGAATTTGGGCTAAAAATGGCAAAATTTTTGGTGAAAATCGAGTTGTAGCCGTGAGGGAAATGGTGAAGGAAGTGGGAGAAAATGTGTAAAATTGAGGCTAGGGTTTCTTTTGTGCAGATATGGTCTCTCGCGGGCCGCGAGGGAGACTGCTAAGTCTCTCGCGCCTTGCGAGGGAGGTGTGATTCCGGAGTTTAAGGGTCTCTCGCAGGCCGCGACCTACGAGGCTTGTGCCTCTCGCGCCCCGCGAGAGACCTGTTTTCACAGAAAGTTTCTTGGTTTTTTTCAGTTTCATGCCTTAGACAATTTTTTTTGTTTTGTTGAAACTATCATGTTTGCTTTTTAGCTTACGGAATCACCCTCGTTTTACCGGATTTATCAAACGTTCCTGCAATTTTTCGCGCTCCACAAATGATGCGTGATATGACCTGCAAACACCAACTAAACCGACCCACACAAAATACGAGACATGAAATAAATAAAAACACGAAATGCAGTTAACTACCAAACTGTACATACTTTACACTCGGGCCGGAAACCCAAGAACCTACGCGGTTTGAGGTGGAACTTCGAGAGGAGTTTCCTCCATCTCAGTGGGATCTAGTGGTCCTCCTAAATAGTGTTTCAAGTGATGCCCGTTGACCTTCCATGTCCTTCCGTCAGCTTCATCTTTCAGCTCGATAGTTCCACACGGGAATACCTCATTTCCCACGTACGGGCCGAACCATTTTGATTTCAGCTTGCCCGTAAACAGTTTCAATCGCGAATTATATAGAAGCACTTTGTCGCCGATTTGAAACTCTTTCACATTCTTCAATCTCCGATCATGCAGCACCTTGGTTTTCTCCTTCTAGCTCCATGACCACTCATACGCCGCGTCCCGAAGTGCCTCCAACTCGTGAATTTGAAAGAATCGTCGGTTTACCGCTTCGGTGAGGTCCAAATTCACGGTCTTCAATGCCCACAGTGCCCTATGCTCTAATTCGACCGAGAGATGGCAGGCTTTACCGTAAACGATCATAAAGGGTGTGGTGCCTAGCGGTGTCTTATAGGCGGTGCGAAACGCCCATAAAGCATCATCTAACTTGTCGGACCAGTCCTTCCGACTTTTGCCTACCGTCTTCTCAAGGATCCGTTTAACCCCCCTGTTCGCATTCTCCACTTGGCCGCTAGTCTAAGGATGATAAGTGGTGAGTGACACCGTAGTGCGCCAATGCCTTTTCCATGACAGCATTGCAGAAGTGCGTGCCACGGTCACTAATAATAGCTCGTGGGGTACCAAAACGGGTGAACAATTTCTTTAAGAATCTCACCACCACTCGGGAATCATTTGTGGGTAAAGCTTGAGCTTCAACCCACTTGGACACATAATCAATAGCCACGAGGATGTACCGATTCCCGCTAGAGACGGGAAACTGTCCCATGAAGTCAATCCCCCAAATATCAAAAAGTCAAGAATCTGGATCGGATGTTGGGGCATCTCGTCCTTGGATGAGATGTTGCCGGTGTGCTGGCAACAATCACACGTCTTCACAAATTCTAGAGCGTCTTTCACAACTGATGGCCAATAAAAACCGCAAACAAAAACCTTCTGTGCGGTGATGTGCGGACCATGATGACCTCCTGTCAGTTCCTCGTGCACGTGCCTCAATATCTCCGCCCCCTCTTCTCTACTAACGCAGCGCCTCAAAATTGGTCTCCCCCTACCCGAAATAGAAATGGGTCGTCCCAGATATAACGCCTGACGTCGCGAAAGATTTTCTTCTTCTGTTGCATGGTGATCCCCTTCAGTACCACTGCATTCGCTAGATAATTCGCGAAGTCGGAAAACCACGACATCCCCTCCTTCTGCGCTGTCACAAACTCTACTGACTCGTGGGGAAATCTATGACCGATCTCTTCCTCCCTAATTTCTTCTCTACTAGGATCCTCTAATCAGGATAGATGGTCAGCGGCCACATTCTCTGCTCCTTTCTTATCTCTGATCTCGATGTTGAACTCAGAAAGCAAGAGAATCCATCGAATGAGATGAGGCTTTGCGTCCTTCTTTCGGAAAAGGAAACGCAAAGCCGCATGGTCCGTAAAGACGATGGTCTTGGATATGACAAGGTAGGAGCGGAATTTATCAAACGCGAATACCACTGCTAAAAGCTCATTCTCTGTAGTGGTGTAGTTCTCCTGTGCGTCATTGAGGGTTTTACTAGCGTAGTAAATAGGGTGGAAACGTTTGTCCCGTCGCTGACCCAAAACGGCGCCTACAGCATAATTGCTCGCATCACCATGAGTTTGAAGGGCAAGCTCCAGTCTGGTGAGACGAGGATAGGAGCACTCACTAGTTTCTCCTTAAGGATCGTGAAAGCTTTTAAGCAGTCGTCATCGAAGACGAATGGTACATCTTTCTTGAGAAGTCGAGTCATGGGGCGGGTAATCTTTGAAAAATCTTGAATAAACCGTCGGTAGAAGCCCGCATGACCGAGAAAGCTACGGATGGACTTGACGCTAGTCGGTGGAGGGAGTCTGCTGATGGTATCTATTTTCGCCCGATCAACCTCTATACCTGCCCGCGAGATCATATGCCCTAGCACTATGACCTCTGTCACCATAAAGTGACATTTCTCCTAGTTGAGCATCAGTCTCATCTCGACACACCGTTTCATCATCGCATCTAAGTAAGTAAGACATTGATCGAAGGTGTTTCCATAGACAGAGAAGTCGTCCATGAAAACCTCCATGGAGGTCTCGGTCATGTCCTGAAAGATAGCTACCATGCATCGCTAGAAAGTAGCCGGAGCGTTACATAACCCGAACGGCATGCGGCGATACGCATAAGTACCATACGGGCATGTGAAGGCTGTCTTTTCTTGATCCTCGAGAGCAATCGGGATCTGAAAGTAACCTGAGAATCCGTCAAGAAAGCAATAAAATTGCTGTCCTACGAGTCGCTCCAACATTTGATCGATGAACGGGAGCGTGAAGTGGTCCTTGCGGGTGGCGTCGTTTAATTTACGATAGTCTACGCACACCCGCCAGCCCGTGATTGTTCGCGATGGGATAAGCTCCTTCTTTTCGTTCATAACCACTGTCATTCCCCCTTTTGGGGAACGACCTGAGTGGGGCTTACCCATGCGGAATCAGAGATTGGATTGATGAGACCAGCCTCAATCAGCTTAAGCACCTCTTTCTTTACAACTTCTTGCATATTCGGGTTCAAATGGCGCTGTGGCTGCACTCCTGGCTTAAAGACATCCTCTATGAGGATCCTATGAGTACAGAAGGTAGGGCTAATCCCCTTGATATCAGACAGTTTCCATGCGATGGCCTCCTTATTTGACTTTAGGACCTTAATTAAACGCTCCTTCTCCTCCGTTGACAATTTCGAAGAAATGATCACGGGTAAGCTCGAATTGTCACCTAGGAACGCGTATTCTAAGTGAGACGGGAGAACTTTAAGCTCTACGGCTGCTGGTGTCGACAATGGTGTGCTCTCGGTAGCTGCACTCACCTCACAGAAGTCTAGGGTCTCGGGAATCTCTAAGAAATCGTCCCCTATATCCTCACTATCACTCTCCTCGGTTACTAAACTCTTATTCACTAAGTCGGCTCCACTAATATAGTCTAAACAGTGATCAACGCATGAAATGAATGAGTTCAGGAAGTATACGGAGTGACAAGGGCCACTATCTCTGTCGCCACCACTCGGGTGTTGCATCGACCTTGCGATTTCGAACGTGACGTTCTTGTCCCCGACTCGAAGGGTGATTTTCCCATCATGAACATCGATGAGCGCTTTCGCGGTGCACAGAAATGGGCGACCTAAGATGATGGGAACCTTCTCATCGGCCTCCATATCGAGGATGACGAAGTCTACAGGAAAGACAAATCTATCAACTTTAACCAACAAATTCTCTACGATTCCCCTCGGGTACTTAACCGACCTATCGGCTAACGACAAAGACATACGAGTAGGGGTGAGCTCCCCTAAACCTAAACGCGCGTATAGTGAGAAAGGCATCAGATTTATGCTCGCCCCGAGATCGGCTAGAGCATGAGCTGGAGATGGAGCCGCCGAATAGGCATGGAATCGTAAAGATACCTGGATCAGTCAGTTTCTCGGGCAACTTGTTTAAAACCATGGTGGAACATCCTCCAGTCAAAGGGACATTCGAAAGCTCCCCCAGCCTATCTTTACGTTTTAAAAGGTCTTTTAAAAACTAAGCATATTTAGGCGTATGCTGGAGGGCCTCGATAAACGGGAGATTGATTTTTAACTGAGTAAACATGTCAAGGAAATTCCCGTATTCCTTGGCATATTTTTGCTGTTTCAAACGTGCTGGGTAGGGTAGGCGTGAAGTGTCTACGATCGGTGATGGCCTAACCTCTACCGGTTTTCTTTCTCCCTACTCTCAACTGAAGGTCCACTGGCTGGTGCGGTACTTGCTGGGTCTAACCTGGTGTGCACCCTGGGTGGAGCCTCCATCTCAATTTCTTCATCTACCTCTTCATCTCGCTCCTCTACCTCTACCCCTCTCTACCTACCTCCTTCAGAGTCCTACCACTGCGCGTAATAATCGCTTTCGCGTGTTGTTTCACGGGGTTGGGTTGGGTATTACCTGCGAACTGGTCGTGTGTCTGCTCTTGCAGCTGCTTAGCGATACTATCGACCGACCTCTGCAGATCTAAGAGCGCGGACTGTTGATTTTTCAAGAGAAGATCAGGTTCCGCGAGAGTTTTCTGAGTAGCCTGATCTTTGACAACTAATTGAGATAACAACTCTTCGATCCTATCTAGACTACCTACTGACCCTCCACTCCTAGTCTGACCCTCCTGATTTGAACCCCCTCCACTAAACTGACTGGTGTGACCTGACCCTCCACCATTGTAGTGACCCTGCCCCTTGTTCTGATAAGAGCCTGATTGGAAACCACGGGGGTTACCAGAAGATCGATACTTATTATTATTATTATTTCGCCAGTTTGGGTTATAATTGGAAGTTTATT
The DNA here is from genome assembly GCA_947069175.1 of Scalesia atractyloides. Lineage (NCBI taxonomy): Eukaryota > Viridiplantae > Streptophyta > Magnoliopsida > Asterales > Asteraceae > Scalesia > Scalesia atractyloides. The sequence goes on from CAMTDV010000023.1 coordinate 46,498,596, forward strand.
ATTAAAGGGATTCGTAGGACCTCGGATCTAACCGGTGATAAACTCAACTTGCTCGACAGTGAGTGTGGGACACTCTAACGTGTCATTACCCCCTTACACACCTCACACCTGTCTACCTTCTTCTTCAGTTTCTGTATCTCCTTCGTGACCTCCCTCTTGAAGCTATCTAGAGCAGCAGCTACCGTAGTTTCCAAGCTAACTTGGTGTAGACCCCGGTTAACCGAGGTGTACGAGAAACAGGAATTGAATTCCTGCCGGCAGTGCTGTAATCGACATCAGAATGGGCAAAGCTCTCGAAAAGATCATTGCACTCGGCTACTGTTTTCTTTCCCATCAGGTGGCCACCAGCAAAGGTGTCGAATCGAGCACGGGTCTCAGGGGTGAGACCGTTGTAGAATTTCTCTACAAGTGCCCAGTCTGATAGACCATGTTGGGAGCAACGGGATACTAAAGTTTGGAACCGCTCCCAAGCTAGATGGTAGGGCTCATCAGGCTCCATTCGGAACGAATGGATCTGATCACGAAGGCGGGATGCTTTAGCGGGTGGAAAGTATTTATTAAGGAAAGCATCCCGTAGAGAGGCCCAAGTAGAAAACGTACCGGGTGGTTGAGAGTCAAGCCAGATGGCAGCTCGACCCCCGAGAGAGAACGGAAAGACTTGGAGAAAACGGGCATCATTGCCCGCACCCTCCATATTGAACGTATGACATAGACGGGTAAGGCGGTTGATATGTGCGGGTGCATCCTCATCATAACGCCCGTGGAATTGGCAAGAGTTAGTGATGGCGGTCATGATGTAGGAAGGGATTTGCCAGGCTCGGTCATTGTTCATGGGGGTAAGGTAATGGGTGAGTTCGCACCGGTGAAACCGGTGGTGGCATGTTGGTATACAGTCTGATTATTATTATTAGCCATGTGGAAGTTAGGTGGTGGCAGTGGTGGGCTTACATTTCTATGGACTACACGGGGTGATGGGGAACCGGGTGGTGAAGGTTTAGGGGTAAAATCAAAGTCGGGTGGTACAAAGGAACGAGATGAACTTGAAAAAGTTGAGGAAGAAGCACTTACCTTTGGTGCGGGAGAGAATGGCGTGTCCGTCGGCGGCTCAGGCGAAGTCCTTGCGAACGCGTGTGGGGCACCCACTAAACCGAAAACACGACAAACACGAGAAGTTAGCACAAATAATTCAAATATATACAAAAAATAAATATTAAACTAATTAAACAACTTAGACTCCTACGACACAAATGAATACAAAACAAACACAAGTGTAAAAGAAAAGCTTAAATCGAGTAATCAACGCAATTGCCAATGAGAGAGTCCCCGGCAACGACGCCAATTGTAGAATTTGAGTTGTTTTTAATTAACTACTTTTAGAACATCAAATTATCCTTAAATCGAGTAATCAACGTAATTTTCCATGTTGATTTGAGACTTTTTTATGATATGCTATGTAAACCAAACTTGTATGCTCATCAACCATTATGTATTGACAAATTATTTTAATACATGTTGCAGGAAATTAACCTTGATGATTTGAAGAAGTTGGTTAGGGTGAACTAGACATGCACCCAAATTTTCATGTTATGTGTTTCCTTTGTTTCATTATGTTCAAGTTGCCAAAACTGTTGTATTTTCCCTTCAAGACAATGTACTTCCTTTTAGAATGAAATAAAATATTGTTGTTTAAATTATTGTCATTATTAGCAAGTTATGAAGTCTTGAGCAATCTATTTCGTCCCACCTTGATATTTCCGCCATTGGTTAGGTGTGACCGTTTGGTATCAGAGGCATAACTATATGGAATTAGAAAAGTTACCATGATTTGACCTAGTCTATAGTTAAGCACATTTGTTGACCATTCTTGTTATCATGCTTAAAATATTTGAATTCTCCCTACTTTGCTTCTCATATTACCTTTTGTCTCAAAATACACATGCATTTCCTAAGGCAAATTATGTTACTCTCATTCCACAAACGAGACGATCTCACTAAAATAGGGGTGAAAAACCCTCACTTTGGTGATATCTCTCAATCCGCGTTTATCGACTTTATGAAATTATACCATCAAGATAAGAGTGATTTCCTCACCTTGATGGAAATTTCACCATTCTTATTCTAGTAGACCCTTACCAATGAGTCGAATTTAGTTCCTTACCTCTTTTAGTACATACCAACCACATTTAGGGAACGACATTATCAAGTTAGGGGTGATACACGCATCTTGATAACTAGTCCAACTCCTCGATTTTGAATCCTGCCAAAGTCTCGAACTTTTGATTGACTAGGGACATGTAGTAATCGGAATGGTGAATACCGTTAACCGAGATTTTGGCGAGAGTATTCTACCTATTAGGCTAAAACATGCTTTCCAAACTCAAAAGAACTTTTGATTACTTTAGAATAGTCTTCGTTTCATTCCGAGACACTCCAAGATTTTTACATCGAACCTTTTTTATGTTATATAAATTTTAATGTGTTTTATACTTGATACCTCCTTCATTTCAAGGTCGACATCCCAAATTGGTCTCTACTCGCAATCTAAAACGATAATAATATTAGAGAACAAAAGAAATTTACGACTCTTTCATTATTGTTTGGTTATATTCAAAGTAAATTCATGCTATGCTTACGTGATCAACTTGAAACCTACTTGTTATGTGACATACAACCATGCTAATTGTGCAAAACTTATTCAAAAAATCCATATGATCAAGTCTCATCCATTCCTTTACTCAATCTTATAGACGTCATCAAGTTGTCACTCGAACTCAAAAAGGAGCTCAAAGCAGAGCACGGACAAGAAGATGGTGGTGTTTATGGCCAAGAAAATGGCCAAGGTCATACCCGATATCGTCAACCAAATCTAAGCCAACTCCAGCCTAAACACCTCAGTTGACTCTAAGGTTGACCCACCCAAGAGCACCTTCAACTTCAAGCAATCACAAGCAACGACGAGGCGACGCTGACAGTGATGCTCCAATGCTTTGATTCCATTGAGGTCATTTTTCGCCAAAGTGGTTGTCCCGGGCACTTAAGGACCCTCAATGCTACCGACGTCTTTCAAGCCAGAGCGCTTGATTGGTGGACCGCCAAAAGAAACACTCGGGCGACGCTGGCGCTTATGCCTAACCTTGGGATGAGGTAACCAACTTATGATAGTAGAGTTTTGTCTGCCGCAAGAGTTATGAAGGCTTTAAAATGAGTTTTGGAACCTTAAGCAAATCAAGGGTGATAATGCAACCTACACCACATGTTTTAAAAACTTAGCGTCTTGTGTCCCAATTAAGTCAATACCCTCAAATGAGCCATCAAGAAATACATCTTAAGTCTCCCACCGGCCTTCCGCGATACCATGGTTGTCGCCGAACCCGATACTCTCGAAAAGACGTACCGGTTAGCCGCCAAATTCACCCACAACCACATGGGGATGGAGACTTGAAACCCAAGGGTTCCATATAAACACACCGCAACAACGTATTCAAAATTTTAAAGAGTGAGGCAACCCTGCTGAGATGTATGATTATGTTTACTATTCACAACTCGGGTTTGAGTAAAATTTATATTGAAATGCAGATAAAAACAAGTATGTCGCAACCAGATACACTGAATTTTATAGAACAAAGTTATACATGAAAAACAAAATATGTTTAAAAGTAATTACAATAATAAAAATAGTTCTTATTCGTTACACAAATTACCAAACTTGGTAAATATAGTAGTTTATATGTGGCATTCGATAAAATTTCAGATTTATTCGACCAATGTGCTTCGTTTTTAGGTAATTGGGGCCATGCCAAATTTTCCATTATCTCCAATGATAACTTGGCAAAACATTTTTATTTTAAAATTAGACTGACAACCTGCAGTTACGTAAAGTTTGAAAGATTCAATTGGATCGAAAGAAGAAAACGAATACGGTATTTGTGATGAACTATCACGACTCTTTTCTATTTTTTATTTCCAATGATCAAAGAAAATTGTGTACAGACTCTTGATTAAATACTCAAAACAAACTTGAACAAAAAGCAAAACTAACCTATTTGACTTAGGAAAGGAAATCTAACTAGATAGATAATAAAATAAGTATAAAGATAAATTCAACTTTTGAATTTATATCATCCAGTAGCATAGCCGACACCAATCTTGACTCCCACATTGCTTGTAGCCCAAACCAATTAAAAATTTAACACAACTTTGTATGCTGGGCCATGATACCGGGCCAAATAATTATAATGGGCCAACAATCACCCCCTAATTTTTGACCCGGTTCTGACAAATCTTCGACGCCCTAAAGATTTCTCATCTCTTCAAACTTCAGCCTCGGTAATGCCTTGGTAAGGATGTCGGCTCTTTGCTCTTCTCCACTCACATGCTCAATTTCAATCAACCCGTTTTCTATGCATTCTCTTATAAAATGATATCGAGTATTAATATGTTTACTCCTACCATGAAACACAGGATTTTTCATGAGCTCAATCGCAGATTTATTATTGACTTTCAGTTTCCCTTTGTTTACTTTCCAGCCGGTTAACTCGTTCAATACATTTTGCAACATATCGCTTGACACGCGGTTTCCGTGGCAGCCATAAATTATGCCTCACAAGACGATAACACAACCGTCTGTTGTTTTTTACTAGCCCAAGCAACCGGTCCGATTCCGAGAAAGAAAACCATACCGGTTGTACTTTTTCCATTGTTGCGATCGGTAGCGTGACTACTATCACTATAACCAACTAATTCTTTTTCTCCGTTCTTGCAATAACGAATCCCATAATTTACGGTTCCCTTCACATACCGTAAGATAGGTTTAATTGCTTGTAGGTGATCTTCTTTCGGTGACGCCATGAACCGACTCACTAATCCAACCAAATAGTTTAGATCCGTCTCGTATGAGTTAAGTAGCGAAGGCAACCGACTAGTCTCCGATAATATGATTCGTTCACATCTGCACCAGTCCCTTCCTTGGTTAAAACCAATTTAGGTTCCATTGGATACTTACTGGCATTGCAATCCTTCATACCACCTATTTCTAGTACCTTTTTAGCATATGCAGATTGTTTCAAAGTTGTATCATGTTCACCTTGATTGACTTCAATGCCTAAATAATATGACAATAGCCAAGATTTGACATTTCAAATTTAGACTCCATTTGTTTAGTGAAGTCTTCTATCAATTTAAGATTTGTACCTGTGACTAATAAATCATCAACATCAATTGCCACTATTAATAACCCACTTTTGTTTATTCGCTTGTAAACGGCAGCCTCATACAGACACTTTACGAAACCAATTTCTTTCAAGGTTTGATCCAACTTATGGTTCCAAGCTCGGGGTGCTTGTTTCAAACCGTACAACGCCTTATCTTGCCGGTACACTAAATTTTCTTTCCCTTTTTTTACGAAACCTTCAGGTTGTCGAACATAAACTTCTTCGTTCAAAACTCCATGAAGAAATGCAGATTTCACGTCCAAATGATGAACTTTCCAACCTTCCCGAGCTGCAATTGCAAGAATTAAGCGTACTGTTTCCATCCTTGCTACGGGAGCGAATACTTCGTCGAAGTCTAAACCGTGTTCTTGAATGTAACCCTTCGCGACTAACTTGCCTTATGTTTTATAATATCACCTTTCGCATCACGCTTCAATTTAAAAACCCACTTCAGCCCGATAGCTTTGTGACCGGGCGGTAGCTTCGTCAAATGCCAAATCTTGTTCCGCTCGATCGAGTCAACTTCTTGTTTCATAGAAAACAACCACTTTGAGTCTTTCGCGACTTCTTCGTACCTTGTCGGTTCTCCTTCCAACTGAAGGTTCTCAATCTCATGTAGCATGATAAAATCATCAAAATATTTAGGTGGGTTAATTTGTCGAGTGGACCTCCGTAATGGATTTTGGAGAGCATCTTGATCTTTTTCAGGTTCTTCATTCTCATGGTTTGGGCTTTGTGAATTTACATATGTTGGATCAACTTCATGCAAATTTTCAACATTTATTCTTGAGTCCACTTGAGTATCACTAGATACTGCGTCTTGATTTGGTGAAGATACTTCCACTGATGCATTATTATTTCTAGTTGAAGGTGTGGTACTTTGATTGGGTACCATCACTTTTGAATATAATTCCTCTTCACCTTCAACAATAAAGTCGTCCCATGCATATTCACGATTTCCATTTTTTTCAACATGTTTTGACCAATCACACGCTTTTGTTTCATCAAATTTTACATCCCTTGATTCCACCACTCGACCTCTTTCAATATCATAGCAACGATGTCCTTTTGTTCCATCTACGCATCCCAATGCACCATAGGAATGCTATGATCATCTTGCTTCGGGATATGCGGAGTTGTCACCGTTACATAAGCTTGACAACCGAAGACTTTTAGCCGATCCGATTCAGGTTTTAAACCCGTTAAAGCTTCAAATGGAGTTTTATCCTTTAACGCCTTCGTGCCGATCCGGTTCATCAGAAACACTGCATGTCGAACAGTCTCTCCCCACATATTTTGTGGGACCTTCATCGCTTTCATCATACTACGAGTCGAACCAAGAATGGTTCGGTTCTTTCGTTCAACCACGCCATTTTGTTGTGGCGTGTACGAAGTGGGCAAGTTCCTCCTAATTCCTTCTGAATCACAATAATCACTAAATTGTTTCGAGGTGAACTCGCCTCCTCGATCAGTCCGTAGTGTTTTAATTTTTAAGCGAGCTTTGTTTTCGATCAACACCTTAAACTTTTTAAATATAGGAAATGCTTCATCTTTAGACTTAATCAAGTAAACCCATGTATACCTGCTGAAATCATCGACAAAAAGAATAAAATAACGGTTACCGCCGGGTGTAACGGGTGTGATAGGACCACAAATATCCGAGTATACGAGCTCAAGGGATTGACTTGCTCGATATGTGGATTGTTTCGGGAATGACAATCGGTGTTGTTTTCCTGCTAGGAAAGCTTCACAGATTTGTGAATTCTTCTTTATGAGAGGTACTCCTTCCACCATATTCTTTGTAGTATGCATAACATGAAAGTTGGCATGTCCAAAACGAGCATGCCACAACCAATCTGTTTCATTCATATGTGTCGCTAAACACACTAAGGTGACAACATCAAGTGTTACCTTATATAACCTGTTCGCAGAACGTTGTACTTTGATTAACAATCTCCGATCCTTTCCGTAAAGCCATAGGAACTCATCCTCCATGACCACTTTGCATCCCCTCTCAGTAAGTTACCCAAGACTTAGTATGTTACTACGTAACTCGGGTATAAAGTACACGTTTGTGATCACCCGTTGCTCCCCAGTTTTACATTGCAAAGTCACAGTTCCTTTCCCTTTTATTTCAACTTGCGACCCATCACCGAATGATACTATTCCTTTGATACAATCATCAAGTTCCGTGAAGTGTGATTTTACCCCGGTCATGTGATTGGAAGCGCCATTATCCAAATACCATAAACTGGTTTTGGTGCTATAGTTTCCTGGTACAATTTTCTTCTCATTCAATAGTACAAAATTCTTTTTTTCTTGAATAGTGACGGCCATTAGAAGCTGCTCATCACCTCCGTTTTCGGTGAAATTAACTTCTTCATTTTTTGTACCGGGTTCGGGACACTCGTTTGCATAGTGTCCAAGTTTTTGACATTTATAGCATGTTACCTTGGATTTATCTCGAAACGCCGGTCTGTCGTTGCGACCTTGTGAACTAAACCTACCCCCACGGCCTCTTGAAGATCCTTGGCCTCGGCCTCGTCCTCTTCCCCGACCCCTATCGGAATTACCTCTACCGTGTCCCTTACCACTTTCATTGTTTTGCTTTGAGGAACCTTCTGAACGTGAGAACAATAGTTTATTTTGATTGTCACCTACTAGTTTCCTCATCTTTGTCCTTTCCTCAAACGCCTTAAGCCGACCAATAGCTTCTTCAAAAGTAAGGGTTTCGAGGTCGGTGGTTTGCTCAATAACTGCAGCGATGGGTAAATACTTATCGGGTACAGAAGTAAGGAGTTTTTTCACAAGGACTTCATCTTCAAGACTCGAGCCAAGACTCTTGAATTTGGTTTGCACACTCGAAAGCTTTCCGGCAAACTCCTCAATAGTGTCAGAATCCTTCATCTGCAATCCTTCTAGTTCACTACGCAAAGTCATTAGTCGAGCTTTTTGTACACGATCTGCTCCGAGATAACGAACTCGTAAAGCCTCCCAAACATCTGCTGGGTTTTTGTGTTTTACCACCTGAAGCAAAACATCTTCGGGAATCGACTGGAAAATAAGAGCCTTAGCGGTGTTCTTCAACCTCTTCTCAGCGGCACCACCGGTCACAGGATCTATGACTTCCTCCAAGCCATATGCCGCCAACACCGTTTCCATCATGATGGACCATGCGGTGTAGTTTGTAGCCGTTAACCTCTGGCATCGTAGAGACGCACTACCCGAATCTTTAACCACGTTAGCGAGTGGTCCTTGAACTTCTTCACCATCGGCCATCTTCTTGTAACACCTTAATACTGATGCGAAATCTCCTTGTGTGGCCTTCAACCTTGAAGCTCTGATACCAATTGAAAGATTCAATTGGATCGAAAGAAGAAAACGAATACGGTATTTGTGATGAACTATCACGATTCTTTTCTATTTTTTATTTCCAATGATTCAAAGAAAATTGTGTACAGACTCTTGATTAAATACTCAAAACAAACTTGAACAAAAAGCAAAACTAACCTATTTGACTTAGGAAAGGAAATCTAATTAGATAGATAATAAAATAAGTATAAAGATAAATTCAACTTTTGAATTTACATCATCTAGTAGCATAGCCGACGCCAATCTTGACTCCCACATTGCTTGCAGCCCAAACCAATTAATAATTTAACACAACTTTGTATGCTGGACCATGATACCGGGCCAAATAATTATAATGGGCCAACAAAGTTGACCGGAATATGACCCTTTTAACACATGTGTGTGAGACCCAAAATCAAACCCAGACTCATTTAAACTAGACCTATGGAGCTTTGGCTTGTACTTTATATTCTTTTAATTAATAAGTCCTAGCATGTTTCTTTTTACCTAAAGAACACAAACCCAGTGAAACACAATGTTAGAGAGCATCTATTATACTACAAGGGTGCTCATGCAATATAACAGGAAACACAGACATTACTAGGGTGTGTATGGTTTAGTGGATTAGGTTTTTATCCTCAACCTAAGCTCAAACCGAAGTCATCGGTTAGTCATGTTATTGACTAGTCGGTTTTCGGTTAATCAATTAGGTTTATTCGGTTAGATTGACAGTTTTTGGTTCGGGTCTTTTAATTTCTGTTAATAGCCAAAACCAAGTTTGGCTAAAACTTTTGCTTAAAAATACATGAATTTAAAACTTTTGCTAAAACGTTTGGATGAAAATGACAAAAAAATCCAAAAAGTGATACAAAAAGGTTATTTCGGATGAAACTGACAAACATACCCGAACCTCAGAGATAATTTTAACAATTTACTAATAGTGGTAAATAAATGGTTTCACAAATTTGCTTCTTTTATAAGACCTTGGTGTTGTGGTATGAAACCCGAATGCCAAATCATCATGCTAAAGCCTTAAACACCACCCTGGGCTAGTTAACGGGGGCGTTAAAGGGGGGCTCCGCCAATGCATTGACATGCGTTCAGGATGGTTTGGTGTGAGGGGCACCGAGGCCAATCTAAAAGCTACAATCACTTTTTCTTTTTAATTTCTTTTTTAGCTTTTGAGATGGTTTTTTAACGGTAAATTTCTTTTTAGTTATTATCGTCTATAAGAATTGAAGCCAAAATTTTGACTCTCAAACATAAACATAGATGTTTAAACGAATTTATGACCACTACCAATCGGTAGTTTTTGAGTTAGTTAACCCGTCTAACCCTTGGGTTTAAGTTTCATTAACCCAACCCTAACTCCCCGGACTTGAATCCGTTTCATGGGTAGTATACAATAAAAACCCTAATTTCACTCGCTCGCTCACTCACAGAACCCCTGTTCCGTCTGATCCTCGTGTCGACAGAGAACACAACATGGATCTCACGGCGGAGCCAGATCAAGAACACGAAGTTTATGGCGGAGAGATTCCCGACGAAGCTGAGATGGACACCGATTTCGAGGTGCCGAGAGACGAAACGGAGGACATTGAACACAATAACTCGAAGGTCTAATTTCTGTTTCTATTATGTGTGTGTATATATATGATTGTTTGATGTTTTGATAATTCTGTATGCGTACAATTTAAAGTTGAACCTTGATTTTAGGGTTGTAATAGGGTCATGACAGTGTTGTTTTGTTAATTTAGAATTTTAGGGTTAAATAATGTTTAGTTTAGGATTTTAGGGTTAAAATATGTTTAATATACGATTTTACGGTTACAGCGGTGTTTAATTTAGGATTTTAGGGTTATAATAGTGTTTTGGTTGTGTTGTTTTGTTAATTTAGGATTTTAGTGTTATAATAATGTTTTGGTTGTGTGTTTTTTCGCAAATTTAGGATTTTAGGGTTATAATGGTGTTTTGGCCGTGTTGTTTTGTTAATTTAGGATTTAGAGGATATGAAGAAGAGATTGAAGGAGATTGAAGAGGAGGCAGGTGCGCTTCGTGAAATGCAGGCGAAAGTTGAGAAGGAAATGGGCTCAGTTCAAGGTATTAGTTTTAATTTTGATTAGTTTATTGTTTTTTGAATATACTTTGTTTGTGTTATGGAAATAATATGTGTGTTAAAATGCGAGATATTGGATGGTGTTTGTTGGTTAGGGTTTAGGTGTATTTAAGTGTTTTATATGTTTTTGGAGAGAGATACTTAGGTCGAAATGTGATTTAAGTGGTGTAGTGGTTACTTATGTATGTGTATATAGGGCTTTTTGAGAAAGAATAAATGGTCTTTTGACTTGATATTAAATATAAAAGCTTTAGTGCATAATCTTTGTAGTTTGCCGTTATACTGATCATAGAATCATGTGTGTTGGTAATTTTAGCTGGTACTACTAATGCTACCATTCCAAAGAAGCATACAAGCTAAGTTTTTTAATCTTTTTTTGCTTGGTATATACAATTAAACAACAGTCACGAGTCACTATGACGAAAATTTAAAAATGTTTGGTTTCGTTGGGCTCAATTCATATCTGAATTATAACTTTTGAGGGTCTTATATTCTTTCCTACCAAGTGTACGGATAACGGATTTTTGCTAAAAAAATTAGATTCATCATACTTGTATAATTCTTCCCCAAGAAGATTGATGTTCATTGATTTCCATAAGGAAATGCCAGATCTTGGAAAGTTACAAGGGAAAAGAAGAAACTAATTTAATGGTTTATAGTAATAGTACCGCATGTATTGTGAGTTTTATTCAAAAGTAATACAAAGAAATATTTTTCTTTGTAGGTAAGTAACTTTTACTGTTCAAGATATATAAGGGATTTGCGTTTTTATATGGCCTGTAGAAATACGTTTATCAAGCTTTATAGCATGTACTTCTGTTTTCATAGTGTTTTTGTCTTCTTTATCTTCAAGTATCTGGTATAGCTTCTATTATTCACCTCATACCAAATTTTTATATATTTTTTTATCTGCAACTATTTCTGGTGCTGTGTTTCCAAGATTATAGTTCATCAATTTTCTTTATTTGAATTTCATTAACTGATTTTTTTTTTCAAACAAATGCCTAGAAGATCCAGGTGCTTCTGCTACACAAGCTGAGAAGGAAGAGGCTGATGCTCGTTCGATATATGTTGGCAATGTGAGAATTACGAACCCTTAACTTATTTTGTATTTTTTTTCATAAATGTGACAGATTTCTAAAACAGGATAATACTGTATTTTGTACATATACTACTTCCTTTAGAACTTGGTTGGTGTCGAATTATGTATTCTTCTTAGAAACTTTAAATGCTATGTGATATTGTGTGCTAAGAATATCTTGTGTATCAATGTGTTATTGTGTTTTGGTTCTTTAACCTCGTTTTACTCATTATGAACTTCAGGTAGACTATGCATGTACACCTGAAGAGGTTCAGCAGCATTTCCAGTCATGCGGAACCGTAAACAGGGTGACAATATTAACAGACAAATTTGGTCAACCGAAAGGTTTCGCATACGTGGAATTTGTGGAACCTGAATCGGTTCAGAATTCTTTGCTTCTGAACGAATCGGAATTGCACGGGCGCCAACTCAAGGTCCTAATTCTTATATTTCCGATTTAACACATTCCCACTTTTTTTTATTCAAATTCTCATTCATAAACTTTGTTGTTGTGCAGGTTGCCGCCAAACGGACCAATATTCCTGGCATGAAGCAATTCAGAGGAAGGCGTCCAAACCCATACCTTGGTTCTTATCCACGAAGACCTTACATGCCTGGCCCATCATACTATTCTCCATATGGCTACGGGTACGTATCAGAAATTCAAATGATCTCTTTATTGCAGTAATTATGTGGCTACTTTTTTTGAAGCTAACACATACATTGTTATATTGCAGAAGGTTTCCAAGGGCTAGGAGGCCAATGTGGTACATGCCATACTAAAGACAACAACTGAGGCTGGAACCGTTGATCTAAGTTAGATGATTTTGTTTTGTTGCGTACCCTTTTGTTTGCGTGACCTAACATCCCCGGTACTAATTAATATTTTCATACCCCGTACCGAGTCCCGATGGATTAAAAGACTTGTGTAGCCTTTAGTTATGGGGTGTTTTGTTTTAGTTGGAAAAATTGTGAGCGATTTTTGCCCAACTGATGATTAGTTTCATGTGTGTTGCACAAAGGAACCTTGTTTTACAATTTCTTTTATAACATATAGGGGCGTTCAAGGTTCTGTTAGGATGATTTTGGCAATAATTTTGGGCGAACCCCTATTTAGGGGAACAAACTAAAATAATGTTTTAAAACAAGGTCTTGGCTGTTGAGTACTTATTGAGTATTCGCTATAAGGTAGGCTGCTGAGGTTCGAGTACTCTCCACCTAGGCCGAGTACTTCCAGAGTACTCTCAACTCTTGACTAGATACGACTTTTATTCTCTGAAGTGCCTAGCGACTTTTATGAGAATAAAGGGCTTTTGAAACTGTATCAAGGTTTCTACATAGATTCTTTATGTAAGGTGTGGTTTTGACTAGTTTGGTTTCATGCCATTATTTTCATGGTAAAAAAGAAGAAATTCGAAATAACTCGTTGGTACATTAACTTACTTAATATTGTGTAACATAAACGTCACAATGCAGTTCGACAAAAATAATGTAAGAACGGTTACTATAGCATTGTAAATAGGCAAACCAAACCAGCAAGGTTGGTTGGTTGGTTTGTCGGATTGTCTAAAATAGTTTGGTTTGAACAGATTTTTCCACTTTTAGTTGTATTGGCTTTAACTTTCTTTTTTATAAAATAATAAAAGATGGTTAATAGATATTATATATATAGTTACACCCAATATTATATGTATATGAAAAATAAAATAAAAATAAAATGATAGGTGAATTGTTAAACTGTAAAGTGACCAATTTGCTAAAGTTTGAATGATTTAGTCGTGTGGCGGTTTTAATAGTTTATGAACACCCATAAGGATCCAACTCATACACCATTGTAACGTGTTAACACGTGATGGATCGATGGCTAGCCGCACGTGTCATAAATTGTTGCAAGTATATGAAGTCGTTGTAAGCTTTACTTTTTAGAACTACTAATAAATTATTCGAACCTTTAAAAATATTGTTTAAAAAGTTGAAACTTTTTGTTACTCGATCATAATTGAGTGGATGACGTCCATTGTTTCAGTAAATGGGAATAAGAAAAGAGATACATTTATCTTTCTTAACAGCATGTAACATTCAAATTTGAGATGTCTAATCAAGTTAAAATGTGAACAATTTTCTTATTCATTTAAAAAAAAATCTAATCAAGTTACCAACTTTAAGGACGTATTTTCTTTAGATATTACATCGTAAAAATATGATTGTCCTATATTTCACGAGTAGGAGTTTTCATATTTCTAAAAGCTGTATTTAGGGTGGGGAGAAAAACCAAAACCGGAACCAGATCGCCATCGAATCAAAGAGCTGATGTATGTTGTTTTTAATAACCAAATTTTGTGCTTCGGGTTTGGTTATCCATATTCTCATCACCGGTTAACCAATCGTTGTTAACTGAACCGTTCTTGTTTCACCAAAATGAACTGGGTTAACAAAAATGTTCGTATATGACCTATTTTGAGTGTTAAAATGGATGTTCGTATATCACCTTTTTGAGTGTTAAATGGGTAATATGGCTAATAATAAAGCCTCAAAGTTTGAGCCTAAATGTGCATTAATAAGTGGTTATGGAAAAAAGTTCAAACCGAAAATTTTAGCCCAGGTTAATTAGAGTCCAATTTTACCAGACCCAAAAAATTTAGGCTCAAATACATAACCAGTTAATCAAACCATTACCTGAGCAAACCAATTTCTAGGACCCATTAACTAAAAGAACAATCAGTTAGCTTTCTGTTGTAACCGAAAACTCCAATTTTGGCTTAAAATCAACACAATTCATTCAATGCACACCCTTAATTATATTGAAGGAAGTTGCTATTTGTTGTTATAAGTTTCGTCTCGTACTAGTGCTATTAGATATTCTAGCAAAGAGAAAAAAATATCCCGTTGTACAATCGAAATGTAAATTGAAGAGGTAACGACCCTTTTGATCGCACCACGTGATATGGCTAAACTCTCCAGATGGTATGTATCTATGCTCCGGAACTATGGGCCCCACTACATAACTATATACACGACATGTTTGGTGGGGAATACAAATGTACGTCATCATGAGAACCTTCCGTGAGGATTTAAGTGCCTTGGCTAGGCTGAAAAAGAGGCCCTTTGGCCTAACGAATTATATTAGTTGTTTTTTTAAACGATGATTAATATTATAGCAATAAATATAACAAAAAAATAGTATTAGAATAATAAAATTACATATTGTGCTAACCAATGCTTCTTGAAACTATCCGAGCATTATTGATAGCAAACTGCTTGATCACCTCTTCGCAGTTTATATTCTCTAGGATTTCATTCTTGATGGCTATCATTGCCAATCCACTAAGTCTTTCTTGGGACATTAAGACTTTTTTATTGCTTCATTTAGTTTTCTCTTTTTACGTTTTTGAGCACCGGGTGGTTGTTTAGGATGCATAACTTTTAAAATTCAAATCCAAATTCAAAAATCAAAATCATTACTCAAATCTATATTATTATCTGACAATTAACAATTACTCATTTTAAATTTCTAAGTCTAACAACTAACAATTACTTAGTTCTAATTTCTAAGTCTAACATTCAACAACACACCTAATTTAGAGCTCAACATTCAATAAAACACCCAACTTAAACAAAATTAAGAATTATAAATTAGGGCAAAATTGTGTGAATCAAGAAAGAGGAAAAAAAAACATACCTTGATTGGCTTTGGTGGTCACTGACGATGTAGTGGTGGCCGACTGATGGTGGGTTAGAGTTAGTCGCTGGAAGCCTGTTGAACAACGTAACACTAATGTAGTTTTTTTTACATTTTTATTTTTTTTACTTTTTATTATTAATTAAATTAGATGTTTAGATAATGGATATGTTAATCGATATAGATAAAAAAAAGTATTGGCCCAATATGTTACAAGACTTTAGATATGGATAAAAATAAAATTATTTAGGATAAATAGTTGTAAGATTGAATTTTATAGAGAGGGTCCAAAAACTTTTCGGTTTCATATTTAAAAAATATGTATAAAAATCTATTAAAAAAAGTTAGGCCCCCGGATAAATTGGGCCTCGGCTCCCAGGCCCTTACAATTCCCCAAATATGTAAATACCCCTTCACAAGCACAAATGACATACGCACACTCCACTCACTGAATCACAATATCTTTTTTAATTTCAGATACTCACAACGGAGGGTTGTTGCAGAGTAGCTTTTCCACTTTTGCGACGAACCTAACAATTATCTGTTTTCCAGGTTCTTATCAACCAATTTTCCTCTATCGGGATCCAAATCTGCTCCCTAGAGGACCAGTTTTTGACTTCATATATCATTTCTAAAACAGTGAGTAAAAACTATGGTTCTACTTTTTTAATTAAAAATTAAATACTCCTATATCCTATATAGTATACTATAAATGTTGGACTTTAAATGCTCAGATAGTATACTATAAAATGTTGGGACTTTTTATTTTTAATGATTGTGAGGGGCCAAGGTCATACCGAAGGTTCTATGACCCACGGTTGTTAAGAGTCAGCGGTGGCCCATTTGTGTGACATCATACGAGGTTGGGCCGTTGTAAGTTATCATACAATAACATAAAAGCCCTCAAATGGCGCAATCTTGGAGTTTACAGGACCACATTCTTCGAGACTGTGGTATTGTTGAGTTAGATTCTGATCATGTGTGCGTTGGATTGCATGCACATGTCCCTTCGGATTTTGATCTTGATGGTTTCTCTAATAAGGACACCCCCCCCTAAAGCCCAGAATGCTTTGGCGAGTGCCCTATTTAGTAGAACTGTTCAGTGTTTGGGAGAGAAGTTTAGTCTATCCCTCGTCAGAAAGCTGTGTTTGATTGTCTCTGGGCACCTCATTCTCAGGATTTTCTGACAGTTATCCCCATTGAAGGACTAGGCCAACACATGTCAGCAGTGGAATACCGGGCAATTCTTAAGTACCGGCTAATGATCCCTTGTTTCCGGTTGATGAGCCCTGCCCAGTTTGTCGCAAGGCATGTTTAGATACTTTTGGCGAACATGCGGTCCATTGTAAGGAGTTGCCTGGTTTTAAATACCGACATGATTTGGTAAGTGATATTCTCTATGATGTTCTAAAGCGGGCAGGGATTTCGGCGAAAAAGGAGGCTCCAGTGAACTTTCTGACGGATCCGCTCGATGGGAGGTCTACTCTTCGTATTCTTGTGTTTGGGTGGGCTAGGGGAAAACACGCTTGTGTGGACCTTACAGGAGTGTCCCCTCTTGTTGGACTCAGGATAATGGGTTTGTTGCTGGCCAGGCTGCGTTAAAGGCGGAATCAGGCAAGGTCGCTAAACACGAGAAGGCTTGTTCAGAGAATCAACACGTGTTTATCTCATTCGCTTTTAATACATTTGGGTCCCTAGCCCCAGAGGCTGTGGAATTTCTAAACAGGGTCCAACAGGTTGTGAATAGTAATCTTTCAACCTTTAAGGGCCGTTTCGTCTTTAGTAGGATTAGTTTTGAAATTCAAAAGGGGGTTGCGCGCAACTTGTTGCCCGTTTACCTGTCACTTATTTGTAATTTGTTAAAAATAATAATAATAAATAAATACACAGTTTTAATTAGAAATAAAAAACTATGTAAGCTATATGGAGGGGAACTTAGATACTGCTTTAGCTCTTGTTGTTTCTTAATAACAACATGAATATGTATTTAGGTGGCAAAAGATCAAATAAATAGTCTTATCGTACAAAACGTACGAAAGACATGAAAAGGTAAAAAATATGTGGTGACATTTTCATAATTATTTACTTATAGAGTAATTATCAAAATTACCATACAAATGATCTTAGTAGGGTAATTTTGATTAGTAGTAATTGATCTTATAGGATAATTTTGAAGAGCACCATAATTAGTATACAAATGATCTTGTAGGTGTAGGTTAATTTTGTAACGTATCATAATTAGTCTACAAATGATCTTGTATGGACAATTTGATCTTGTAGGGTAATTTTAATCTTGTAGGGTAATTTTGATCCTGTAAGGTAAATTACGAGTAAAATAATTACGAAAATGTCAGCACGGTTTTTTTTACATTTTCATGCATTTCGTACGTTTTATATGATAAGACTATTTGTACAAGATCTTTACCCTATAGCATGTAGCAAAAAGTAATATTATGTTAGGTATGAGTAAAAAAGTAGTGAAATGTGAAATTAAAATAAAATAAATACCTTTGGTTAAAAATGAAGTATATGTGTCTCTAAATTCATTAAAAAAATTATTTTTCACTCATATTTGTTAATAATTTGAACTTTAACTCTGAATTTTCAGAAAAAATTAAATTGAACACTAATTTTACGAGAGAAAATCATCCACACCAAACAACTTCAAATTTGATATAGATGGAAGCTACATCTGATAATTAATCTATATACCACTTGAAAATATGAAATAACTTCAATACTTTATAGTTATGAATAACAACACAAGAAGCATGTAAATACAAAATATCGTGATTTATTTATTATTTTTATTTTATATTTCTCTAGTCTAGTATCTAAATTTACTTGAGAATTTTGAATTTTCAAGTGTTTTACTCTATAAAACATAAGTAAAATTAGTCTCTATGATTTTCTTGTCAATAATTCTACAAATAAAAGTCGATAATGTACTAGATAAAATAATTTTACACCTTTCAAAGATCATACCCTAAACACTTTCAAATTTTTTTTTGACAAAAGTTAGAAACAATTTTGCAAAAAGGTCCAAACAACAGGGGGTTAGGTTGTAATTTTCATAGTATAAATTACTAACCGAACTCATGAAAACCTCAACCAACTTTTGTAACTCTTCTGCAAATAACAATCAAAACTCACCGGAAAAATAATCCAACGGAGGACATTGATGCTAACTGATGGTCAAGCTGCCGGACTCCACTACAGCTGCCATCGGGAGCTAGTTCGGTTAGGTGCACCGTTTGTTGCGCTGTTACGCCTGTAGCTGCTCCTCCACTAGCCCCAGCTCCATTGCTGGGCAACGTATTATTGTCGTTTGGTCAAACACCTTCGGTC
Source organism: Scalesia atractyloides (assembly GCA_947069175.1). Lineage (NCBI taxonomy): Eukaryota > Viridiplantae > Streptophyta > Magnoliopsida > Asterales > Asteraceae > Scalesia > Scalesia atractyloides. The sequence goes on from CAMTDV010000023.1 coordinate 46,517,381, forward strand.
AGTGGGCGAAAGAGGGCGGTGATCTGCGGATTATCGTACAAGGGAACCAAGTTCGAGCCGAATGGTAGCATCAATGATGCAAAGTGTATGAAGTTCTTATTAGTTAACACATTCAAGTTCCCGGAATCCTCTATTCTCATGCTCACCGGTAAGATCTATGCAAATTTTACCACATTTTTTTACTTTACAAGTCAAGTTTTACATTTCTATAAGAATTAGTAGGCGGAAAACAGGCAGGTTGGATGGATCGAGTAATGGGTCAAGTGGCCCTGTGCGACTAGAAAAAATTCAACTAAATTCATGGGTTGATATGAAAATTGGCCCCTAAATTCATGGGTTTCAATTAGGTTACACAGGATTAGTTAATGAAAAATGGGTTTTAATGGGCCAAAACTAAATAAGTTATTGGGTAATAGGTTAGTGTTTTTAATGGTGGTTTAAAAATCACATTATCTATAATACAATTATCAAACTTCTTTAAAGCTTAATGGTGTTTAAAATTCATATTATTCTTTATAATACAATTATCAAACTTAACATTGCTTTAAGATTTTTGTTTTTCTTTTGTCTTTTGTGTCCTTATTTTGTCTTTTATGTATTTTTTTTATACGTACTCATCAACTTTTAAGATGGACACTTACAACTTCTTAACTTTTCAAAAACTTTGTAATCGAGTTTTACGTATTTATTTTTATGTACATCTGGGTATAAATTTAAGTTATTTACGTTTCGATGTAAATTTTCCCTAAAAATGAGTCCGATCAAATATAATATGTTCTTATGCTTATTATCATTGTTTTCGGTTGGTCTACATTTTGACGTAATTGTTTTTTCCGAAAACGAGTCAGGTCAAATATAATACGTATTCGTGTTTATTTTAATCTACGTTTTCATTTGATCTACTTTTTAACGTAATTTTTTTTTCAAAGTTCCGCGGCAACGCGCGGGATTAATTATTAGTAGGGTTTTAATTTGGTTTTGTTCAATTATTTTCTTAAATATTCCCCCCCCCCCCCCCCCCCCCCCCCAGAAAGTGGGACATGGGCGGTTGCCCACTTTACCCAGCCCATGGAGCCTGATGTCAAAATGGGCTGATTGGATGGGTTGTGTAATGAGTTAAAACGAATTAGAGTAAAAGCTGAATCATTTTTAAGTATGGGTCAAAACGGACATGCAAAGTTTAGTTGACTCGTGAAACATTTGCTTTTCCTGTAATTTTCTGTGAATAAATAGTGTACTTTACTAATTTCGCTATGACAACAAAAACCATATTACTAAAGTAATAAACTGAAGATTCAATAAAAACGATTTAGGTGGTTGTGTGTATACAAACTAAACTTTCATTTTTTTAACTAATAATCTAGTGATCTAAGAATATATATTCCAAATTAGACAAAAGGAAAAGACGATTACAAACTAAAGGAATGATTCTTGATGATGAAATAAATGCAACAATAGTGAAGCCAATACCTCATGGAGTCAAACTTTATGCCATTATTGATGCTTGTCATAGTGGCACCATGCTTGATTTATCATTTCTTTGTAGAATGGACAGGTATCATTAATCATATCATGCTAACATTGTATAGTTTTCGCGTGTTTTGGTGGGCCCACTTCTGTTTTACGGCCCGTTTCTATACAGTTGATAAGTAATATTGTATTGATGCAGGAAAGGGAGGTATATATGAGAGGACCATATCCCGCCTAGGGGACATTTTAAGGGAACAAAACGGAGGGAAAGTCATCTGCTTTAGTGGTTGTGATGATCATCAAATTTCTCCTGATACAACTGTAATTTCCTATGCACTCAGCCACTCACCTTATATGTCAACTGTCAAATTATTATGTACTCATTTAACAAAGTTAGAATTAAGGTAATCTAACAAGTTACCACGTAAAAAAGATGACATGGCAGCTGACGTGTCAGCCTTTGACCATGTTGACTTTGACTTTTTTTTGCTGACATGGAGCCTGGAAGACAGTTTATTGTTTACAGAGTTGAGGATTACTTTGAGTTGATATGTATCTAATGACAGTGGCGGATCCAGAAAATCTTCGTAGGGGTAACGTTCTATAAAAAAGGGGTAACGAAATCAAAAAAATATCAAATTTTTCAAAAATTTACACTACCGTCGGAGCGCCAAGGGGTAACGGAGGCTACCCCTACCAATAAGGTAGGTCCGCCTCTGTCTAATGAGTTGATTCATATGAGCAGTCTCTATCCAAAGTGACTTCAACCGGGGTGATGACATGCATTTATAGAAGCAATTGGTGATATTTTGACTTCAATGAGAACCACCATATGCAAAATCGCAAGTGGTGGTGCTCTCTCGGTAACATCCGTCGAAAAACGGGTTTCCAAACCCGCTTCGTTTGTTAATCGAATATCAAGTTATAAAATTTTGTTGCATATTTATGGTTAATTTTAATTTTAAACAATACATAATTAATAAACATTTTAGAATTTAAAACTATAATTATTAAAAAGTAAAAATAAATTATATAAAAAAGAAAAGGGGCTGCCGGGTTTCGAACCCGGGTCAGCCGGAAGACTTAACCAACACACAACCTAGCCACTCCGCCACTTAGTTCTTTTGTGTACAAATAAAACTTAACTCTACCCGTGAAATCATCTGTTTGCGCCAAAACTGAAACCGCTCATCGGCTTTCAACTGTCTAGACTGTTGAGTGTTCGCTATTACTGATTATAACCGATAGATCAATTGCTGCCCACGTTTTAATCAATTCAGCCTTCAATTCCTTCGATTCATATGATTTTTGGAGTTGAAAACCGAAATCATTTACTCCCTGATTTACTCTAACAATATCATCGTCTCACAACTCAGAAACACTCACAGAACCTCCAATTTCCCTTTCGCTCTAATTTCTGTTCGTCGGAAACGTTTTCTGATATCGCCGGACTTTCTCCGGAAAACCGTGACATTCATCGAATCGGTAAAGTTCTCAATTCTTTCATCTTCTATCTATTGTTAGACTTATACTAACTCAAAACCTTCAACCAGAATCGGTTCCAGACGACGATACCGGATAATCTGCACTCGCCGGAAAGTCTCTGAAAATTCCGAAATCACGCTGTGAATCGGTACAAACATCTAAACTCTCTGATAATTCTTGTTAAGTCATTTAATTTCACAACTAGTTAATCAAAACTGTTAATTGGTCCGCTCAGACGGAATTCATAAATCAGAGCCGACGACCATTGCCGGAATTCTGAGAAATACAGTCTGATCGGTACATTCGATTCCTTAACTCATTTTAATCATTGCATTTCAATCATTTATATGTTCTTTAATCGAGTTAAACCAGAACTGTCGAATATCGGTTGTCTGTGTCTTTGAACGAAGAAGATGAAGTCAAACCTTATGTATAAGTTTAATTAAAACAAGATATTAAACCGGGTTAGACACACAGTCCAGCGGTGGACTGTGTGCAAACACACAGCGCACGTCTCGAGTTCGATCCCTGACACGACCCTATCCTCTGAAATAAAAATGTTCTTTTTTTAAACCGAATCGTATTAATTCGCTGTAAGATGTTAAGTTTAATAAAAACCAGTATTTTAACCAGGTTAGACACACAGTCCAACGGTGGACTGTGTGCAATGTTAAACAACGGGTCCCGGGTTCGAGACCTGTTATGTGCACCGGTTCGACATAATTAAAATTCTTTTTAAAATAAATGAATTCTGAATAAATTAAATAGTATATAAATATAATTAAAACAGAAATATTTCGGGTTAGACACGTAGCTCAGTTGGTAGAGCTGCGTGCACGCGTACGGGAGGTCACAAGTTCGAACCTCACTCAGCGCAAACAAACACAAGTCCGAACCGGTCAACAGTCAAAGTCAATGGTCAACGGTCAACGGTCAACCCAAAAAGTCAACATTTTTTTATATTTTTATTTATTTATTTAATTTAAAAATCAATTAAAAATACTTAAAAATAATATTTTTAAAGTTAGAAAATGACCTTAAACTCACAAAAATAAATCTAAAAACCCTATTAAAATTGTTAATAAAATCCACTTATTTACCGTACCTTTTCGTTATTATTTAGGTTAGTTATTCCTCGTCGATCAACCCTCTAAACTCGTGCGCATTCAACATCATCAAACGAACGCACCCAATGTGATACAAATTCCCCGTTTTAATCACTTTTTGGGGTGTATCATGTGTCTTATTATTTATTACCTTTAAACACTTGTGCATCCATCATATCCATGATCAAATGTGTATTCAATATGTATCAACTGTTTGTGTGGTTAATGTTTAGATTAAATTTATCATTTTCAGTACATACATCATCATAGGCCGTCTGTTCCCCATTACCTATGAGCGGAACCGTTCCCCATTACCTATGAGCGGAACGTGGCGTTGCCAACATACGATCGGCTCCGTTTGATTGAGCCTTGATCGCACATACATCATCATAGGCCGTCCGTTCCCCATTACCTATGAGCGGAACGTGACGTTGCCAACATATACATTATCATTCATGTCATATACTCATGCAAGGTGGTTTGTTATGGTTTGTTATTGTATGTATATTTACGTTTGCTCACATATGATTATTGCACAATTTTTTTTCCATATTAAATACAACAAGAAATCAATAATAAATGTTTTCTAACAAGGTTCACTCGCCAACTTTTGTTGACCCAAAAACCCCCATTTTTACACATGATACAGGTGATCCAGTTGCAGCAAGAAACATATAGGACGGCCTAGAAGAATAAATCAGTTTAGATTTTGGATTGTTTATTTAATTTCCCTTTCCTTGTATTGTATGAATTTGACTTGAACATTTGAGATGTAATTTGAATTTAATAAATATGAAACATATTAGTAAACATCATGAGCTTTGGTGATAACCCAATTATGCCCTGACTCTTATTCCGCTGCGGGTCGGGGTGTGACAGATTGGTATCAGAGCCATGACTATAGGGATATAGGATAGGTATTAGACCCTTAGAGCCTATACTATAGTTGATTAGAATTTTAAAATTGTTTATGTGTTACATACAAAATTCATGATGTTTATATGCTTTATGTTTATTGTTACATTCAATGTTATGCAAGCATGTTCATAAGTACATATTACTATACAATGCTCATCATGAATCATATCCTCATAACATACATATCCATGAGAGCACACACCACACAATTTCCATGATTTTTACAATGATTTTTGTATTTTTCCAAATCACATCAAAGTGAGTTCTCATGACGGGCATGTAGTAACTAGAAGGGTACAAGTACCGGTAGTCGGAACGTCCTGTCTAGGCTTGGCATTCGTATAAATCCAAAATAAAGGACCAGTTTGCCTACCTGGGGACTAACGATGAGAGTACGAAGGACCTATTAGGCCAAAGCATGCTATACCAAACGTCGTGTGAGCTAACCCCACTTTGAGTTGTCATTGTGTCTATACCTGGACACCTTCCGACCATACATCTCGCAAACATATTTCATGGTTTTCATTCGGGTGATGCAAGTGTTAAACCGCCAACACCAATGTGAATCCTACTAAGCCAATAGTCATGGGGGCCCACATGACTATACAGGTGAAAGTATGGGGGACATTGGAGGCCCAAACATGAGCAAACCCAAGACATCCTATGGATGTAGTTGCATTATTGATGTTTATGTTATTTTTTTTACGACACATGGCACCTAAAAAGACTCCTTAAACTCACAATCTTCTTATGTATGTTCCTGTAGATGTCGGCTAGGCAACAACGTGGGGGTAGAAGGTCAGGAAGGTCAAACGAACGCTTGGCCACCCAAATCGCAAGACAAATGGCCGCGGTGCTTCCTGACATCGTAATTCAAGTCCAACAAGCTCTCGCCACAAATCCCATCAATCCTCCCCATCAAGAAGACCAGAACGTCGACAACCCTCCCTCCAAAAAGTGCTCATACAAACACTTCAAGTCTTGCGATCCCCGAAATTTGAAGGGACCGAAGGTGTCACTGCTCTCCTCCACTGGTTTGAGGAAATGGAAAACACCTTCCTCAATTGCGATTGTCCCGAGGATCGCAAGGTACGTTACGCAACCGGGAGACTATTTGGAGTAGCTCTTACCTGGTGGAATACAGAAAAAGGTAAGAGAGGAATCGAAGATGCAATGGCCTTAACATGGGAGGAGTTAAGGGAAATCATGACGAGACGCTTCTGTCCAAGAAGCGAGATCAAAAAGTTAGAGGATGAATTTCACTCGTTGAAGCAAAAGGAGGGAGATCATACTTCCTACAACAAAAGGTTTTTAGAGTTGAACCAAATGATCCCCAACTTGTTCACCCCAGTATACCGCTTAGTCGAACACTATATTCGAGGCCTCCCCTCGAAAATTCAAGACTCAGTTCTAAGCACTTCGCCTGCAACACTTGAAGCTGCTATGGAACTAGCTACCGAGCTTACCGAGAATCGTATTCGTAACGGCAAATTTAAGGACGAGAAAAAGAAAGCCCCCATTGAGGGCCAAACTTCAAACCATTCCACCTCCTCCTCAAAGTTTGCTAATAAGAGGAAACGAAACACCAGAAACTTTGCTGTCACACAAACAAATTTCCCTATCCCTGCTGCACCCATCACTCAAGTTGCCCCCTCACCTGCACCATACAAAAAGCCTTACTCCGGCCCATACCCAAAATGCAACCGTTGCCAATACCATCACTTTCCTGATCATCCCTGCCAACATTGCACCGGCTGTGGTCGCGCAGGTCACACCATTCAAACCTGTCGCGCACTTCAGCGAACGAACCGCCATCAGCCCTCAACCCAAACCCACCATCAGATAGTGGGTCAAGCCCAACAACCTTTACTCCTACCACCTACCCAACATGTAGCCCAATCCTACTACCAACCCAACTATCCCATGATGCAACCTATGCGGGCTTGTTACAACTGTGGAGACCCGAACCACTTCAGGAACACCTGTCCACGCCTGGTGAATATCATCCATGCCCAAGCTCAAGCTAATCCAGTAAACCAGGCTAACCAAGCTCCTCCACCTGCTAGAGGAAGAGCTTTCAACATCAACGCAAATCAGGCTAGGGCTGACAACAATGTGGTTAATGGTACGTTTCTCATTAATGGTAGTTATGCATCCATGTTATTTGATACTGGCGCGGATAAGAGTTTTGTGTCCTTAGCATTTGAACCCATCCTCAACCAAACTCGAGACAAACTCATGGAATCCATAACGGTAGAAGTTGCTGACGGAAACCGGTCTCATTAAACTCTATTATACGCAATTGTATTCTCACCCTAAACGATCACGATTTTCCTGTTGACCTCGTACCTATAAAGTTGGGAAGTTTCGACATTATAATTGGTATGGATTGGCTCAGCCAACATCATGCTGAAGTTGTATGCCGCGAAAAGTTTATTCGCATTCCTCTTACAAACGGTCAGACTCTACGAATCTTTGGAGAAACCCCTTCGAAAGGACTCAAATTAATGTCCTGTCTTCAAGCCCGAAAATATCTCCGCAAGAATTATGTCGCATTCCTAACTCATGTCGTCAAAAAGGGAATCAAGGAGAAGAAACTCGAAGACATCCCAGTAGTAAAAGATTTTCCGCAAGTTTTTCCTGACGACATTTCAGGACTTCCTCCCGTGAGAGAAGTTGAATTCCGCATTGATCTTATACCTGGAGCTACACCAGTTGCAAAATCTCCTTATAGGTTAGCCCCATCCGAAATGCAAGAGCTAGCCAGTCACCTGCAAGAGCTGACTGACAAAGGATTTATACGGTCTAGCTCATCGCCTTGGGGTGCTCCTGTCCTTTTTGTGAAGAAGAAAGATGGAACGTTTCGCATGTGTATCGACTACAGAGAACTCAACAAGTTAACGGTCAAGAACCGCTACCCATTACCTCGCATCGATGATCTTCTAGACCAACTTCAAGGCGCCACCTGTTTTTCAAAAATCGACCTTCGTTCTGTTTATCATCAACTCAGAGTACATGAAGAAGACGTCCCAAAGACCGCCTTCCGAACTCGTTATGGTCATTATGAATTCATGGTCATGCCATTTGGTTTAACCAACGCCCCAGCTGTCTTCATGGATCTAATGAACAGAGTCTGCAAACCTTATCTCGACCGTTTTGTTATAGTCTTCATTGACGACATCCTCATCTACTCAAAGTCTAAGTCTGATCATGAACGACATCTTCGACTCATCCTTACACTCCTAAGGACAGAAAAGCTGTACGCTAAGTTTTCGAAATGTGAATTCTGGTTAAGGGAAGTACAATTCCTTGGACACGTCGTCAATGACAAGGGAATTCATGTTGATCCCTCAAAAATCAAGGCAGTACAGGAATGGCAAGCGCCACGTACACCTACTGAAGTAAGATCATTTCTTGGTTTGGCTGGTTATTATCGCCGTTTCATTGCAAATTTCTCCCGTATTGCTGTACCACTCACGGCTTTAACTCATAAAGGAAAACCCTTCATATGGGGACCCAAACAAGAAGAAGCCTTCCAAACTCTAAAGCAAAAACTCTGTGACGCACCTATCCTCACACTTCCTGAGGGTAGTGATGACTTCGTGGTTTATTGCGACGCGTCAGGGCAGGGACTAGGCTGCGATGCAAAGAGGAAAGGTGATAGCTTATGCTTCTAGACAACTCAAAATTCATGAGAAGAATTACACCACCCACGACCTGGAACTTGGAGCCGTTGTGTTCGCTCTTAAGATATGGAGACATTACCTCTACGGTACTAAGTGTGAAATATACACTGACCACAAGAGTCTTCAACATATCTTCAACCAAAAGGAGTTGAACATGAGGCAACGAAGATGGGTCGAACTTCTTAATGACTACGACTGTGAAATTCGGTACCATCCTGGCAAGGCAAACATGGTGGCCGATGCGCACAGTCGAAAGGGTTATGCGAACTCCATTCGTCTTCTATGTTCGCAAATCATAACCGACATCAAAGATCAAATCCGAGAAGCCCAACATGTTTCAGTAACGGAAAACGACGTACGCAAGGAGCTGTCTTGTGGAGCTGAACTTAAAATCGAAACTAAATCCGATGGTATTCTGTACTATCTAGATCGCATATGGATTCCCGATCATAATAACCTTCGTGATTTCCTTATGAATGAGGTGCACAAAACACGGTACTCTGTACACCCAGGAGCCGACAAGATGTATCAAGACCTTCGATACACTTACTGGTGGCCTAGCATGAAGAAGGATATCACCGGTCCAGAATTGATTCAAAAAACAACAGATAAGATCCATCAAATTCGAAACAATCTTCTAGCGGCACAAAGTCGTCAAAAGAGTTATGCAGACAAACGACGAAAGCCCTTGGAGTTTAACATTGGTGATCATGTACTTTTAAAAGTATCACCGTGGAAGGGAGTAGTTCGTTTTGGCCAGAAGGGCAAGCTAGCACCACGCTACGTAGGACCTTTCAAGATACTCGAAAGAGTAGGACCTGTAGCATACAAGCTTGACTTACCAGAAGAACTCAACAGAATTCACCCCACGTTCCACGTATCAAACTTAAAGAAGTGCCTCGCCGATGAAAACCTCCATATTCCCCTAGAAGATATTCAGATCGATGAATCTATGCACTTCATTGAAAGACCAGCAGAGATCATGGACTTTGGAGAAAAACGTTTAAGACGGAGTCGTATTCCAATTGTTAGGATACGCTGGGAGTCGAAACGAGGACCTGAGTTTACTTGGGAACGTGAAGACTTAATGCGCGAAAAACACCCGCATCTTTTTCTTGTAACCACTACTACTTAAATTTCGGGACGAAATTTCTAAAAGTAGGGGATACTGTAACATCCGTCGAAAAACAGGTTTCCAAACCCGCTTCGTTTGTTAATCGAATATCAAGTTATAAAATTTTGTTGCATATTTATGGTTAATTTTAATTTTAAACAATGCATAATTAATAAACATTTTAGAATTTAAAAACTATAATTATTAAAAAGTAAAAATAAATTATATAAAAAAGAAAAGGGGCTGTCGGGTTTCGAACCCGGGTCAGCCGGAAGACTTAACCAACACACAACCTAGCCACTCCGCCACTTAGTTCTTTTGTGTAAACAAGGAAACAAATAAAACTTAACTCTACCCGTGAAATCATCTGTTTGCGTCAAAACTGGAACCGCTCATCGGCTTTCAACTGTCCAGACTGTTGAGTGTTTGATATTATTGATTATAACCGATAGATCAATTGCTGCCCACGTTTTAATCAATTCAGCCTTCAATTCCTTCGATTCATATGATTTTTGGAGTTGAAAACCGAAATCATTTACTCCCTGATTTACTCTAACAATATCATCGTCTCACAACTCAGAAACACTCACAGAACCTCCAATTTCACTTTCGCTCTAATTTTTGTTCGTCGGAAACGTTTTCTGATATCGCCGGACTTTCGCCGGAAAACCGTGACATTCATCGAATCGGTAAAGTTCTCAATTCTTTCATCTTCTATCTATTGTTAGACTTATACTAACTCAAAACATTCAACCAGAATCGGTTCCAGACGACGATACCGGATAATCTGCACTCGCGGGAAAGTCTCTGAAAATTCTGAAATCACGCTGTGAATCGCTACAAACATCTAAACTCTCTGATAATTCTTGTTAAGTCATTTAATTTCACAACTAGTTAATCAAAACTGTTAATTGGTCCGCTCAGACGGAATTCATAAATCAGAGCCGACGACCATTGCCGGAATTCTGAGAAATACAGTCTGATCGGTACATTCGATTCCTTAACTCATTTTAATCATTGCATTTCAATCATTTATATGTTCGTTAATCGAGTTAAACCAAAACTGTCGAATATCGGTTGTCTGTGTCTTGGAACGAAGGAGATGAAGTCAAACCTTATGTATAAGTTTAATTAAAACAAGATATTAAACCGGGTTAGACACACAGTCCAGCGGTGGACTGTGTGCAAACACACAGCGCACGTCTCGAGTTCGATCCCTGACACGACCCTATCCTCTGAAATAAAAGTGTTCTTTTTTTAAACCGAATCGTATTAATTCGCTGTAAGATGTTAAGTTTAATAAAAACCAGTATTTTAACCAGGTTAGACACACAGTTCAGCGGTGGACTGTGTGCAATGTTAAACAACGGGTCCCGGGTTCGAGACCTGTTATGTGCACCGGTTCGACATAATTAAAATTCTTTTTAAAATAAATGAATTCTGAATAAATTAAATAGTATATAAATATAATTAAAAACAGAAATATTTCGGGTTAGACACGTAGCTCAGTTGGTAGAGCTGCGTGCACGCGTACGGGAGGTCACAAGTTCGAACCTCACTCAACGCAAACAAACACAAGTCCAAACCGGTCAACAGTCAAAGTCAATGGTCAACGGACAACGGTCAACCCAAAAAGTCAACATTTTTTTATATTTTTATTTATTTATTTAATTTAAAAATCAATTAAAAATACTTAAAAATAATATTTTTAAAGTTAGAAAATGACCTTAAACTCACAAAAATAAATCTAAAAACCCTATTAAAATTGTTACTAAAATCCACTTATTTACCGTACCTTTTCGTTATTATTTAGGTTAGTTATTCCTCGTCGATCAACCCTCTAAACTCGTGCGCATTCAACATCATCAAACGAACGCACCCAATGTGAGTGAATCTCTACAAATTCCCCGTTTTAATCACTTTTTGGGGTGTATCATGTGTCTTATTATTTATTACCTTTAAACACTTGTGCATCCATCATATCCATGATCAAATGTGTATTCAATATGTATCAACTGTTTGTGTGGTTAATGTTTAAATTAAATTTATCATTTTCAGTACATACATCATCATAGGCCGTCTGTTCCCCATTACCTAAGAGCGGAACCGTTCCCCATTACCTATGAGTGGAACGTGGCGTTGCAACATACGATCGGCTCCGTTTGATTGAGCCTTGATCGCACATACATCATCATAGGCCGTCCGTTCCCCATTACCTATGAGCGGAACGTGACGTTGCCAACATATACATTATCATTCATGTCATATACTCATACAAGTTGGTTTGTTATTGTATGTTTATTTACGTTTGCTCACATATGATTATTGCACAATTTTTCCATATTAAATACAACAAGAAATCAATAATAAATGTTTTCTAACAAGGTTCACTCGCCAACTTTTGTTGACCCAAAAAGCCCCATTTTTACACATGATACAGGTGATCCAGTTGCAGCAAGAAACATATAGGACGGCCTAGAAGAATAAATCAGTTTAGATTTTGGATTGTTTATTTAATTTCCCTTTCCTTGTATTGTATGAATTTGACTTGAACATTTGAGATGTAATTTGAATTTAATAAATATGAAACATATTAGTAAACATCATGAGCTTTTGTGATAACCCAATTATGCCCCGACTCTTATTCCGCTGCGGGTCGGGGTGTGACACTCTCGTCTCTCCTTGGTATGCTTTTTACTAGAGGAAGGCATGGTGGTGGTTGGAAACAGGTAGAGTTTCATCTTTACTCTAAATCTTTTACTTGGGTACTACATGGGTCCGAAAGGGCCACATTGGGGTTGGGTCTTGTCCACTCAAAACACTTTAATTTAGAAAATAGGTTGCTGTTGGTTAGTAAAGAGGTATATAAGCCAAGAATAATAGGCGGATCGGTCTGGTTAGGTATGAGGTCAAAACGTGACGTTTTAACAAATTATCAATTTGGTTAAGGGCAAAACGGGCTCAAGTTTTAACCTAAATCAACTCAGGTTGAAGTGAGTAGTTACAGAAAAATTCAGTATCAAATTGGTTCACGTGGTATATTTTCCTACAACGGCTAGTGTGGCAGCAGTATTGGTGGCGACGCCTGCGATGCTGATAGTGGTGGTGTCGATGATGACTAGTAGGTGGTGGCAACTGGCGACAAATAATGGCCGTAGGTGGTGTGACCTATTTGGACTTGTTTTAAGTTTTATAAGTGTACCCGTTTTGACTAGTTATATCACTTGAGTAGCCCAAAATTAATCTGTTGTATAATTTGAGTTTAGCTAAAGGACTCGGTTACAGTCTAGTGGTTTTTTTGCCCGGGTATAAACAACATCATTACCTTTATTAAATATTAGTAGAAAATTTAGTCAACTGACCCTTAGACCTCTTCATGTTTAGACTTCTGAATTTTTGAGAACTAATACTACTATTCTTATTGCAGGAACCGCAACTCACAGCCAGTGAACCATTTGATGTTTTTACCAATATTCTTGTTCTTGAGTTTTTTTGTCCGCTTCGAAATGTTCGTTTTAAGCTAGTATTGTATGTGCCGTATAAACAACATTATATATAAATATTGGATTTCAGATCACTTTTAGATTTTGAATATTTATTTTAATAGGCTTAGTGTAAAAATAATGGTGCACGTCACCACTAGGCATCCCCAACGGACAAGTTCCACGACCAAAATAAGAGAGGTAAATCATGCGTGTTAGAGTAAATTGGGTGGTATCGGGGTTTGATCCCCATCCATAACAAATTCCTACCTCCTTACCACTAGAGCATTATCGTGGGGATCAGCCAATCTGTCAAGATAGCTTGTCATGGGCTCATTCGTGTAGTAACTCCAAACTATTGGAATTTGAGAAGTGCAAGAATTTATGCAATACATTCCTAATATTTTATAGATCGTTAAAAAATGCAGGACTAGCCCGAAATTCATGTTTTTAAACACAACTAGAGTCGATGTGACATTCACAATTCAAACATTGGCTCATTTGCATAGATATATCTTTAACATAGGCTACATGGTATGGAATAGAGCCCCTAGGGCTCCATTGTGCCACCTCAGCGCCACCTTAGCCACATTATGCCAAGTCAACCAATAGTGCCGTCTCTTTTGGTGCCCGTGGTATGGGATAAAGCCTCCAAAAGGTCAATAGCGCTCCCTTTAATGATTTTAATATTCACCTGGCCCCACAAACATCTTGTTATTACTCGTTAGCAACCATTCAATAGCACCCCCACAGGTGATAAAGAAAATGCTGAGGTGGATGGTTAATCACGCCCATACCATGTAACCTAAAAGATAAATTTTGTCCCTTGACTAATGTGATTATAACCAGTGTGACGGTGTTTTAACATTGGAATGGGTGGACTCGTTGGTGGAATTGGTGATGTCATTGGTTCTGATGCTAGCTAATGTACTAGACACAAATAAAACAACCACTTTTGAGTGAATGATCTCAATCGATTGAAAAACGTGGATCTTTTGTCAAAATACGTGATTCTATTCTATTTAAACGAAACGATTTAAGAACACAAAAGAAGAAGCAAATCAGTCGGATGAATACAAAGATAGTCGGGTGCAACTAACAATTTATTAGTAAAAAAATACTTAAACAAGAAAACAAGACTGATAATACAATTGATCGATAACGACCGATATACAAACAAGACAGAGGTATAATAATTGATACCAAGACTAAGACATTAGGAAGATGATTGATTGAACGGTGATGAACCATATTTTATAACAAACAGAAACAGGGCTCCAAAATCTGCTGGTAAGCAAGATGATTGATCGCAAATAGCAAAGAAATTCCTTGATCAACGTAGCAAAAACCCTAAGACACATCCAAACAAGAAAGTATTGAACATGAATGGCTTTAGGAACGATGATTCAGAAAAGCCTTATTAGAAAAGTGGGCTTCAAACCCCGTCAACAAGATTAGATCCACATATGGGCAGTCTCTATCAAAAGTTACTTCAACCAGGGCAATGGCATTTGCATTTATACGAGCAATTCTAATGGGACATGCGAAGACATATGGTGTCATTCTCGTAGAGTCATAGTCGCCTGTACCAAAAGTTGTATGCCTCAACCGTGGTAGAGTTAATCAACTTGGTCCACTTGTATAGAAACTTTTCCCATTTTTTTCCTTTTTAAAGCTTGGCTTGCAACGTGTAGAGCTATTCTCCTGTATGTACCACCTGCACAGCGAATGACCGGTGTTTGAAAACACGGGTGCATACGCGTTCATTGTGGCAAGGACTCTATCGGTTATTATTGTAGAATGGAATAATTCCTTGCCCTCTATTTACATAAATCAATCCATATAAATACATGAGAGAAGAGAGTAATTCAATGACCTATCTATGGAGAATATACAATTCTAACCAACTAATAAATATTGGAAATTACAAATCTATTCCTAATAATATACAGAGATATTATTAGCTAACACTCCCCCGCAGTTTGAGTCGTAGAATAACGAAGTCATAAACTGGAGCGAAAACGTTGGAAAAGATGTTTGGGGAGACCTTTGGTTAAGATGTCCGCATACCGGTAGTCGGCGGGTACGTGGTGAACTTTGACAGCGCCAAGGCGAACCTTTTCTCGAACAAAATGAATATCCAGTTCGACGTGTTTGGTGCGTTGATGTTGGACAGGATTTTCCGCAAGATAGACTGCCGAGATGTTGTCACAATAAACAATGGTGGCTTGCCTAACCGGGACTTTAAGTTCAAGAAGTAGATGACGGATCCAACTTGTCTAGGTGACTGTGTTAGTGACCCCTCGATATTCCGCTTCGGCACTAGATTGTGAAATGGTTGGCTGGCGTTTGGATGACCAGGAGATTAAATTATTGCCGAAGTAGACATAATAGCCTGATGTTGACCGTCGTGAGTCCGGACACCCACCCCAATCCGCGTCTGAGTAGGCCGTTAGCTTAGTGCATTGAGAGGGTGTGATGAGTAACCCGTGAGAGAGTGTACCTTTGATATAGCGAAGAATCCTTTTGAGGAGCTGGAAGTGAGGCTCGTGTGGGGCATGCATGAAAAGACAGATTTGTTGTACGGCATAAGATATATCTGGTCGAGTGATAGTGAGATATTGTAAGGCACCGGCTAAGCGACGATATAGCGAGCCATCCACAAAAGGAGCTCCTTGAGTGGCGCTTAGCTTAGATCCAACTTAAACCGGTGTGCTAACCGGGTTACAAGTGGTCATGTTAGCACGTGATAAAATATCCGCAACATATGTCGATTGAGAGAGGAACAAGCCGGTTTTCTGTCGTTGAACTACTATACCGAGAAATTGATGTAAACCACCGAGGTCGGTCATGTTGAACTCAGGAGATAATGATTTTGTGATGCTCCGAAGGAGAGAATCATTAGATGCTGTGAGAATAATATCATCCACATATAAAAGTAGGTAAGCCATTTGGTCTCCCTTGTGATAAATGAACAGTGATGTGTCACATACGCTACTTTTGAAACCACACTTAAACAGAAACCCTGCAAATCGTTGGTACCATGCCCGAGGGGCTTGCTTCAATCCGTAAAGAGACTTGTTGAGTTTACACACATATTTAGGATGTGACGTTGAGGTGAAACCTGGTGGTTGAAACATATACACGGTTTCCTTTAAATCTCCATGCAGAAAAGCATTTTTAACATCGAACTGATGAATTGGCCATGCTCGTGATACTGCAAGACTGAGAACCGTGCGGATTGTAGTGGGTTTCACAACAGGGCTAAAAGTCTCATCACAATCAATGCCCACATTTTGGCTTTTGCCATTTACCACAAGTCGTGCCTTATGCTGTTCCAGTGTCCCATCAGCATGAAACTTATGCTTAAATAACCACATGTAACAAATAATTGGTGTATCAGCCGGTCGCGGAACGAGTTCCCACGTGT
The DNA here is from genome assembly GCA_947069175.1 of Scalesia atractyloides. Lineage (NCBI taxonomy): Eukaryota > Viridiplantae > Streptophyta > Magnoliopsida > Asterales > Asteraceae > Scalesia > Scalesia atractyloides. The sequence goes on from CAMTDV010000023.1 coordinate 46,534,072, forward strand.
TATTCGCCAATAGAGCGTCATATTCGTTAGTCATGGCGTCCTTCCAGTTAGGGTCGGTTAAGGCGGTTAAATGGGATTTAGGTAACGGGGAAATATGTGATGAGGTTGTGGTGTTGAGGGAAATCGGTTGGCGGGGTTTGAAGATACCTGATTTGGACCGAGTTTGCATGGAGTGAGTAGTGGGCGGTGGTTTGGAAGGATTACGGAACGGGAAGTGGGTTTCGTCAAAAGTGACGTGTCGGGATAAAATGGTTTTGCTGGTGGAGATGTCTAAACACCGATACCCACGATGATTAGCCGGGTATCCGAGGAATACACATGGGGCGGATCGGTGGGTAAGCTTGTGAGGTCGAGTAGAGGAGGTGTTTGGATAGCATAAACAACCGAAGACACGAAGGTGGTCGTATGAGGGTTGTCGTAGGTAAAGCAGGGACAAGGGAGTTTGAAATTTATGAAGCTTTGTGGGGAGAATGTTGTGGAGGTATGAGGCTGTGTGGAGTGCTTCAACCCAAAAAGAGGAGGGCAGGGAAGCATGTGTGAGAAGGGTAAACATTATTTCATTAAGTCTGTGAATCATACGTTTGGATTTCCCATTTTGTTATGAAGTGTGAGGACAGGAAAAACGAAACTGAATGCCATGTTTGGTTGCAAAGTTTTGAAATTCATTGTTGGCAAATTCACCCCCCATATCGCACTGGAATGATTGGATAGGCATTTTAAATTGTGTGGCAACAAATTGGTGAAAATGGGTAAATTTGATGAAGGTTTCGGATCTAAACTTTAAGGGATAGACCCATGTATACTGAGTAAAGTCATCAGTTAGAACCATGTAGTATTTATATCCAGCATGACTGAAAACAGGGGATGTCCACAAATTACAATGTAATATAGCAAAAGGTAATAAAGTACGTGTTGTGGAATCAAGAAACGGCAAACGTTTATGCTTAGATAATTGACAGGAATGACAAACAGAAGATATTTTTAACTTATTAAAAGAAATAAAATTCTTGAGCTTAAAAAACTCCATGACAGGTTGACCAGGGTGTCCAAGTATACTGTGCCAAAGTGGAGGGTCTTTGGTAGAGGTAAAGAAAACGGTGGCGGAAGCATTTGGAGTGAGCGGATAGAGATCACTGGTACTGTTGTGACGACTCAGGATCGTGCCATCCTGGAAATCCTTCACAGAGAAGCCAAAAGGGTCAAATTCAATTGACGTGTTATTATCAATATTAAATTGACGCACAGAAATAAGATTTTGATAATGTTAGGGTTAATAACACGGATTTTAGGTGTAAAGGTTTTGATGGGGTGTGGATAACCGATGATCCCGAACCCATGATTGGAAGTTTATTGCCATTACCTACAAATATTGACTCTATAGGTGAATGTGTGGAAAATGTGTCAAATTTTTTCATATCAAAGGTAATATGGGAAGAAGCACCTGTATCAAAATGCCACTGTTCATTGGTGTTGGAACTGGAATTCATAGACAAGGCCTGCACAGCATTAGCAAGACAAGGATTTGTTGCTGCGAAGTGGGCCTGAGCTTGAGAGTGTCTTGAAGAATTAGATGCTGCATTGTTATTGGATCTTGAATTTGGTCTTGGATCCCATGGTTGAGCCCAAGCCTGTGTAGGAAATGGGCAAGGTGGGGTAGCCCAGTAAGGAGCAAAAGGTTGTTGTGGAGCCCATTAGGGCACATAAGGTGCTTGAGCCGTGAAGTTTTTGTATTGTTGTTGACTTTGAGAGCCATTGTTTCTTGATGGGTAGCGACTATGACGAGAGTTATCCCGACGGTTTCCAGAGTTACTTTCCCGACGATTATGACGGCGTGGAGCATGGGGCTGGTCATGATTGGACAGTGTGTACGTTCAGATTGAGAAGAAACTGCGGCGGCGATGATGGGTGTCGGATTGCGAGCTTCTCGAGCCGCCAATCCGACGTGATTCTGATTGTAACTGCTCGACGGCCTGCTCCCATGGTGGTAACTATTGGTTTAAGATGGATGCGGTGGTATCATATTCCCGTGGAAGACCATTGACGAGATGTAGGATCCGCTGAGTATTACTGAGCGGGCAGTCGACTGCGGTTAGTTGGTCGGAAAGCTCTCGGATTTTCTGGCAATAGGTTTCAAGACTTGGCATAGAGCTGAGGGTGAGTTAGTTAATTCATGTTGTAGAGCCATGGCACGTGGGCCTTTGTTGTTCAGAAAAAGAGTTTTGACCCGCTTCCATGCCTCATATGCGGTTGATTGTTCTTCTAGAACCTGAACGAGGAGATCGTTACTAAGGGTTCCATAGATCCATTGAAGGATCATGACGTCTATCTTCTTCCACAAACCGTATTCAGGTGCGGTCGTCTCGGGTTCCGACGAACCGTCGATGTGGTTAACCACATCGTACCCGGTGGCGTGGAGCATAAAGTGCTTAACCCATGTTGGGAATGAGGCTTCGATACCGTCAAGGACACGAACCTTGTGTTGTATGTTCGTTACGGTGTAGACGGGGTGAAGGGATTGAGATTTGGGATCAGTTTTATCAGCGTTGTCTCCCATTGTTGAAGAACAGACAAAGGAAAGAAAAAAAGAAGAAGTGAAGGATAGGATGGCAAGTTTAGCGAGATCGAAATCAAGCCACTGTCTGTGATACCATGTAGAATGGAATAATTCCTTGCCCTCTATTTACATAAATCAATCCATATAAATACATGAGAGAAGAGAGTAATTCAAGGACCTATCTATGGAGAATATACAATTCTAACCAACTAATAAATATTGGAAATTACAAATATATTCCTAATAATATACAGAGATATTATTAGCTAACAATTATAACACGGGTTCCATACCACTGTCTAAAGAATCTTTCAACTTCTATAATACCCATGTGAAGTTGTCCTTTCATTCATTGTTATGAACGCATGGGCAATGCAATATGAGAGGTATGTAGGCGTGACACCAATAATCTTAATGAGAGGCAATTTTTTAGGTTCGTCTTGTGCGTGGCGTCTATAAGCAACAAATGCAGGAAGGCACACCACAACATGTTTGACGTAGAGTGGATAAATAAAACATCTTGTAACTTGTCGTCCTTTTCATCTGTTCGGAGGAAGTAAGATAACTTAACTTTGTTCAACCGGTTGAGAAGAAGCTGCATTGGACTGTCATCGACTTGCTCCCTTCGACCCAATTTCGCTCGCGCATTGTATATGGTATTACTTGAGCACACATTTTAGGGGTTTTGTTTCTTAATGGTTGAAAGAATGTTTCGTGGTTGCGAGTTCTGATGCGTCAGCTACTCCACCGTCCTCTCTTCCGCTAGGGTTAGCCTCATTTGGGATAAATGTCCCCCAGGATACAAAAAAAGGTTCATGGTTGTGCTTAGCGTGTGCAACCTTTAAAGTCCAAGCTCCTATCTTCTTTCTGAATGTCCCAATCAGTTGGAACTCACAACTGGTTTTATTGGTTCCACTACGTCAGATCATGGCTGTTTGCTTGTGGTGGTCGCCACAATTGCATCTAAGCCATATTTTTGAGGGCTCGTGGCTAGGGGTGTCATCGTACTTCGGTTGTTGGGTGACTATGGCATATCCGTTGTCGTATCCGACTGCTTTACACCAACTCACCAAATCATCCATGCTATTGAATCTCTGGAAAACACTTTGTGGTTACAAAAGAATTATATTAAGCATACGGAAAATTAATGTGTAAGTAAATATTATTCCTAGTCGAATTTAAACTCACTAGGTTCGTCATCACTAGGACCCCTCGGGTGGGGGCCACTACCGGACGACGGTGGGTCACTACCAAACGGTGGTGGATTACTACAGTGATAGTCACCAAACCCAAAATCGTTTGGATTTACACTAGTATAATTACCCTTATAGTTATCATAAGCCCACGGATCTGACTTGCATCAGACGCAAGACTTAAATCGAATGGAACATATAAACCAAACAACAAGTATTGGTATTTTAATTCAGATCATACATCGCCTGATTCGACTCGCTAGTCAACTCACTACCGTAACAACAAGTGTCGTCCCAAAACGAAATTGTTAGCGTAAGATAACTTGAATACAAAGAGAAAACTGAAGATACGAATAGAAATTGAATGAAAAATGAAGAAGATTAAAGTCGTTTATATAGTAAGTTTTGACGGAATATTACGTCTTGTCAAATAATTAACTTGCGAATTGAAGAATATTACGTCTAGTCAAATAATTAACACGCAAATAGAGGAATATTACATTTAATCAAATAAACCACACGCAATCGAAGAATCTTACGCCGATTCAACAGTTAAAAAAATTCGGACCTTGTATACAACCCTTATAACTTCATACGAGTCATATAGGGGATTCGTAAGATGATTATGCGATCACCCTAAAATCTTATTTTCACACCATCTATACGATGAAAATAAGATTTTAGGGTGAATCTTAATTAGCACCCTTAAGTTATTATCTCTAACATCATACGACATCCTCCTATATTTCACAAGTGGTCGTTTGCTTTTTTACCAAAGCTTTATTTAGGGGTGAGAAAAACTGCTTAACTAAGCTGAAGCCGAACCAACTGGCGTAATCGATTGGACCAAAATAAGTGACCCAAACAAAGAGCTTATGGATCTGTTAGGGTTATTTTTTCAAAACCAATTATTGTTTTTCGGTTCTGGTTTTGCTTGTACTCATTACTCATTAACTGAACTGTTCTTATTCCCCCAAACCGAACCGAGGTTCACAAAATTGTCCTTATATCACTTTTAGTTGGGTGCTTGATATATAAATCCATACTAGCTTATGACCCGTGTATTAACGGTTTATTTTAGACCCAGAGATCAATCTTTCCATCAAATTAATCATAAGTACATAATGCTTTAACCATAATTGATTAATCGATACAAATACGAAAATCTATATGCTGAACATTATAAATTTGCTAACAAAATTACAACAACATTAATCGATAAAAATTACAAAAAAATTAGGGAGCATTTGCTCACAAGTTATTCAATGCACACTACATTAGTTATTATACATACAAAATGGAAACAAAATCATTCTTTTTTTATATTAGATTCCAAACAAAAAACCATGACACATTAACACCTAAAAGGAATACTTTGTTGGCAAACGTTGTTGAAATGCCCAAATGGTCCAAGATGTCAATTTTCAAATGATTTGTTTCTTTGTTAATCTCATGATAATGCTTTTTTTTTTATAAATTATCTTTTCTTTGTAGGGGGAAGATGGGTGCTTCTCTTCATAGGGCATACAAGACACTGGCTATTGGTGGCAACCTGCCATATTTAACATATAAAGTTTTTTTATAGACAATGGTATTATATAGACAAATAAAAAGTAAATATCTAACAACCCAAAGGTCGGAATTAAATGCAAATATTAAATTAAAATCAAAATGTAAAACACATAAATAAATTTCAAAATTAGTGTACATTTAATAACTCAGCCGCTAGAATTATTAATATACACGTAAATTTTCTTTGAAAAATGGCTTTTTATTGGAATGCAAATATAATTAAATACATACCGAGTAGAATGATTATTTACAAACCCAATGGGAAAATTTAAAGTTTAGAAAACACGTTATAAAAATTATGGATTGTCTCTTCATTTACCTTATTATACATTATAAAAACTATAAAAGAGAATGATTAGTTTAATACAAAAATCAACAAACAATTTTTAAAACACTCTTCGTCTAAAACACAATCAATATTGTAAATGGCAGACAAAACCTTTTACCACTAGGGGGATACCAACTAAGTTAAGAAAACCTTTTTAAGATGGTCTCTTGAAGAACATATAACAGATAACAAACGAAAAAATAAACAGAATAGTGGGTATTCTAAGGGAAAAATACTATCACCAAACCTGGAGTAGTATTGCATTGGTTGATGATAAGGCAGGTTTGGTGATAGTGGGTGTTCTAGTGGGTATCCTTGAACCCTGACATGTTATTTGATCTTCAAAATAAAAGAGGAAATGAAATTGAATTGAAGAAGGAGAGAGTGAAACAAATCCTACAAGGTGTTCAATGGTAGTAGCAATCTTTTAATATTTCTGAAAATCTAAGTTTTGTAATACTATTTAATATGAAATGAACAAAATTCAGAGTTTGTTTTTTGGTTGTCTGTAATATAAAATTCCTAGCACTTTCAAAATTCTAATTTAGAAAAAAATCTTATGCACTCTAACAATAATTTGTTCATTTAGAATCCTTTTTGTAATGATCTAATATGGGGATAATTTCACATAACATATCAACAACAAAATAATCAAGCTTGATGAAGTAGTAAAAGAACAGTAGATTTTACCATTAATAATTAAAAAATTTCTAAATTTACCTAAAATGCACTACATAGTATTCCATAGTCTGTCCCATATTTGAATACCTGTTTCATTGCATCTCCATTTCCAACACCTCTTGGGTAAAATATTAACCTGAGTGAAACCATAAACATCACTAAACACAAAGTGCGTTGCTCTTCATCATTAAACACAATAAGTTATTGTTAATAATAACAAATAATAAAAGAAAACCCATATTAGAATACTTGTTCTTTCTCACCAATAGTCCTGCTCAACTTAGCAACTTTTAACATCAACTTGAACTCATAATGATGTTTTTATAACTTTGCTGACAAAAATTTAGATGAGGCAAAACTGGTTATTTTAGAAAAAAAAAGTTCAAATAACCAAATCCACTTTATAATGCTTGTGGAATAAGTAGAGTAAAGTAAAGAACAAAGATACATATCTTACTGACATCGAACCAAGCTAGCAATGTGTGCTCAAATTATTTACCAACTTATAAAGCATATATCCTCTAAAATGCAACACGTAGAATTTCCTTAAGAAGCTAAAAAACATATACTACACAAGAAACATAACAAACATAAATGATGAAAGATTGATGCAAATAAATGTTGAAAACAACAATTAAAAAATTTAAAAATTGTTAATAACTATTAATAGTAAATCTTGACTTATTATACTAACCATTTGTAACATCTGTTAGAGATGTTCTAAGCCGACAAATCATAAGTAAGTAGAACATCTGAAAGACGTGTAGAAACAGTTTTTGCTTTAAGGGATTTCTTAGCGGCTATGTGTCTTCTCATCGCATGAAACTGCAACAACAAATTTATAGTGAATATTAGATAAGCTTGTGGTATAAGTAAACTAAAGAACAAAGATACATACCTCACTGACATCGGACGAAGCTAGCAATGTGTGCTCAAATTATATACCAACTTATGAAGCATATATCCTCTAAAATGCAACATCAAGAATTTCCTCAAGAAGATAAAAAAACATATACTACACAAGAAACATAACAAACAAATGATGAAAGATTGATGCAAGAACCGCAGTAAATGGATGAAGTTACAATGAGTTTTTATACCTGATTGATTGTATTGTGTGGGTTCATAACTATAGCAAGTTTAATTCATGTGAATATAAAAGAAAATGGTAGATATTCAAAAAAGACATATGTTTAATAGATGTTTGTTAATACTAATGCTGGTGTAACTATTGACAAAATTGCATTGAGATGCAATGCATCTAATACAACTATTGACTTTAACAAATTTTAACAAAGAGAGATAAATTACTCAATATAACACTTAATGAATAGTGTGAACATAAATAGTGTGAAATTTATGTTCTCTAAATCTTTTCTTAAAATCTTTATGCACCAGATTAACTTTAGTATAACTATAGTGTACTAAAGTTTTGTGTACAAACTCATTCAGGTCTAATACTTAATTGACATTTTAAATTATAAATAATATATAATAGTGTTGTCATCTAGTAGAAATATTAGTGATGCCTTATACAGTTTCTTTATTGTCAAAACATATAAGATTGCCATGTTAAGTTGTAATTCTATTTTAAATCTACAACTCTAAATATTATTGTTATTACTTGCAACTAATACCAAAGATAGGAGGACAGACAATGCAACAAACTATTTTTCTATACCAAAGATAGAAGAAAAAAATTCAGGAATGTTTGGATGTGCCTTTAAAACAATAACTATTATTTCATAAAAAAATTAATGTAAAATTTTCTAATTTATCCATACTTTTATTTGATTCTGAATTCAATTTCAAAATCCTTATAATTAGTTTCAAAAAACATGTCCAAACACCTCTCAATAACTTAAAGTAGTGATCAAAAGAACGATGCCAAAATCATTAATAATCGAAGCAGAGGTCGAAGGAGATTACTAGTTCTCACAACCTCATCGAAACATGCTTGTGTAATTTACTTCTTGAACTTCTAGGCACAATCACTAAATGTAGAAATAACTTATACGGATCCATACAATAATTAACAACTATATGCAAAATGTTGGTTGTAAATGGATGAAGTTCATTAATAATTGAAGCAGAGGTCGAAGGAGCTTACCAGTTCTCACATCCTCATCGAAACATGCTAACAATCTATATATTAATAAAGAAGGCAACTTCAACAATTAGTATGAGATGACTAACCATAACTAATATAAACGGAATACCATACCTGTAAACCAAAACAGCTAGCATTAGTAAGGAAAATAAACCAAAACAGTTAATCAAAACCTTAATCGATCTGAATAAGTGATTGAAACAATAAATTCAACTAATAAATGAAAGAAAAGTATGAAGAAACCTGAATTCTGCTTCAAATTGGTCGCGGGGATGCACGATGGAGAAGACTTAGGGTTTGCTGAGAAAACGAACCGCAGTCACAAATAAGTTAATCAAAGACCTAATGGATCTGAATAAGTGAGTGAAACAACAAATTCAACTAATAAATTGAAAGAGAAGTATAAAGAAACCTGAATTCTGCTTCAAATTGGTCGCTAGGATGCATTTGTGAAGATGATGATGAAGTATTTAAAGAAGATTGGATATAACCTGCATTTCTCTATACGCGTTTGGATATCTAGAGAAAAGAGAGGGCGTGCAAAAAAACCAGGGTTTAATTGGGGGAGAAGGTTGGCCCAATAAATAAGCTACATAGCCCAATGAATTTAAGAATTGACATTATCTTTCAAAATAACAGCCTATGATTGGGTGAAAGTGGCCATATAACATCAGCCTCAATCCCCATTTATTAGATAAAAAGATAACCAACAACAGAATCCAAAAACTGAAGCCTCAATCTACATTAATACGTCATTAAGAAAAAAAATCAAACACAAAATATTAGTCACGATTAAATGTGCCAAATTTTGCCATACCCAAAACATTTTAGGCCTAAATTCAAAAGTGTTAAACAAACCCTAACTAAACCGAATCAACTCCCAAAACCTATTAAGCAAAATCGATTGTTAGCATTCTCCCATGACCGTAAACTTTGTATATGTTGGTATGCTCAAAATCCACACAAATCGTCCAATGCACACCCATAATTATATTTAAGGAAGATTATATCTATTGTTACAAGTTTTTGTCTGGTATATATTATAAGTTTGAAACATATTATATAGGGACGCGTCTCAATCACAATCTAGTTTAATAGAGAAATACAAGAAATTAAATAATTTACCCTACATAGAGAAATACGAGAAACTAAATAAATATCGTACCTAGTGCTGATTAGATATATTGAAAAAAGAAAGGAGACCTGATAACAATGAGTATATATTTATATGGTTTTGTCTATTTAAATATAAATTTATATGCTCGTATAGTATAATATAAACTAGTAGAAGCCTTCATGCATTACGACAAGGATACAGTTGATTCTGGTTCGATTCATTACGGTATTAACATTCGGTATAAAAACAAAAGTCAAAGCCCAAAACATAAAGTCTTGTTTACATCAATCAAAATCTATAAAACGAATATCAGTAATGGTTCCGACAATACCAATACTTATGTTAAAATTATAAAAGCAAAACAAAATACACTAAAATTTTAATTATAATACTTTAATAATAGCAAATTTTAAAACTTTAAAATCAAAATAAAAATTTGAATAGAAAAGTATTATTATAAGTTATTGTGGTTTTATATGTATATGCAACTTAAGGCGGTTTCTAAGTAGTTACAACTCAATTGTTTTTAGAAAGAAAATAAATGGAAAACAAAGAAATTATACAATGTAAAGTAGCCCTCAGAGGTTCAAGTATATACAAATCATCCCTCATGTTTTTGGTGTGTCTTTGGAAGTTGAGGAATGTTTGAGAACAAGCAGGTAGCGGTGACAAGTCTCAGATAGGAGGTGAAAGTGATGAGTTTTCTATGGATCAAACATTGATAGGAGATGTGGGGAAAGTTTGATCTTGACTGTATTGTTGGAAATAACGGATTAAAAACGCAAAACACACAAGACTCTCTTTTGTTAATATCGAACCAAAACAAAACACCAATATTACATACCCAATAACCATATAATAACAAGATAAATCTATTAATTCAAACTAATAATTATCTCTAAACAACTAACTAATATTAATAATTTCCTTCTCTTTATTGCTTACACAACTTTATCTTTTCTTCTATCTCATTATTTAATTTAACCTGAACCATTAGGATTAACTCTTCATTCTCCCCTTAATCCTAATGTGTTCCTCCTAAATCTTGAATTCCAAGTAATGCTCTCATCTCTTCGACCTTAATTCTTGGACCGCCTTCCTTTTGTTCATTCTTCCGATCAATTCCTCGATCACATAGTGATTTATTTTCCACTGTCAACCTGCAAGTTTCTAGACGTTCTTGATCCATCTGATATCGCCTCAACGGTACACATACCAACCATCATGAAGATAATATCATGGAGCCAAAAAGCAAAATCACTAAAATTTTCCATACCACTCACATAATTTTTTTTTACCTTGATTCATGTTCTGTTCTTTGTTTTCCTTCACTTCACTTTTCTTTTTCTTTTGTTCACAGATCTCGCAATCACAAAAATACTCGCTTCACTAAGATTGCAGCGTACCTTTAAACCTCTTTGTCAATTCACTCAGATTTCAACCGCTCTGCTCGATTCACTAAGATTTCGAGTCTTCGTCTCTGCTCGATTCACTAAGATTTTGAGTCTTCGTTCCTCTCCTTGTCGATCCACTTAGGTTTCGACTTTCCTGCTCGATCCACTTAGGTTTCGAGTCTTTCTCTTGTTGATCACGAAGGTGTTCGACTTCACGGGTTGAATTTCTTTGATTCTTCTTCTCTTGGACTGTTATACGCTTGATACCAATTGTTGAAATAACTGGATCAAAAGCAAAACACAAGACTTCTTCTTTATTAATATCGAACGAAACAAAACTAATAATTACATACCTAACTTATTTATACTAACTAATACTTGCTAAACAAGCTATCCTAACCAATACCAACTCTAATACTTAATTACCCAATACATATATAACAAGATAAATCTATTAATTCAAACTAATAATTATCTCTAAACAACTACTAATATTAATATTTTTCTCTTTATTGGCTCACACAACTTTATCTTTTCTTCTGGTTTATCTCATATTTAATTTAACCAAAATCATTAGGATTAACTCTTTATGTATTGGGTGATGTAGTCTATGATTTATATTTGCTCTTATCCAGGTGTACATATGGGGTTGTAATTGTATGTGTCTGCATCTTGCAGATTTTGGTGAAATAAAACTTATAAAAGTTTAGTTCGCTGTTAAAAAAATTGCCAGTGAAATTATAAAAAGAAAAAAAAATCAAAAGAGCACAAAAGTTGCTTTAGCTTTGGAAGAGTAGTTGACATTTTTATCCCTGTTTGAGTTTAACATTTTTATTTGTTGGATTCACATTATACAAAGGTAATTTTCTAATAAAGTTTAAAACAAGGAGTTTTGTGTATAATATCTTAACATGATGGTTATTCATAAACAATGGTATAAATAATAACAATAATAATGTTAATAAAATGGTAATTTTGTAATAAAGTTCAAAACAAAGAGTCTTGTGTATAATGTAACTACGAATTGTATCTTAATATTATTATATTCATAAAACAATATATGAATTCTTAATAATAATAAATGAATAATAATAGTAACTAGTAAATTTTTCCACGCATTGTGGTAGGTTCGAAATGTAAAGTAACTCGACTTTATACCGTCTAATGAAACCATATTATATTTGACCCAACGGTTTCTAAACAAAAGTTACGTCAAAACATAGACAAACTAAAAATGCACATAAAATAAGCATGAAAACGTATTATATTTGATCCGACTTATTTGCAAAAGAAATTTACGTTGAAACGTTAACCAATTTTAACTTATACTGACACGTACATAAAAATAGTACATAAGAAAATTAAGTTTTTTTTATGTTTAAAGAATAGTTTGCTGCGTTGTCGCAACATCAAAACGTAAAGTAACTCAAATTTTTACCATATAGTGAAAAACGTATTATATTTGACCCAACTTGTTTTAAAATAAAATTTATGTCAAAAACTAAAAGGTAAAAAAAAGCACAAAAAGGTAATATATTTGAGCCTATCCATTTCAATTTTTTTACATTGAAACGTTAAACATATATCAACCCGAATTTAAATCGATATGTACGTAAAATAAACATGTAAAAATTAATTACAAAATGTTTAAAAAGAAAATAAAATAAGTTGTAACTGTCAATATGTTAAAATTTGAAAAAAAAAACAAAAAGACAATAAAAGATTAAAAAGAAAAATCTCAGGTGAAGTTACTACGTGGTTTGAATAAATGTGGAGATGAAAAGGTGATAGCGAAAGTTCTATACGAGTTTAACGTGTTTGTTGGAGTCAACGATGGTCCAATTCTGACATCATACGAGGTTTTGCGGTTGTAAGCTATCAATTCACGTATCACGGACGACTTCTGTTTTTCCGCTGGACCACAGTCTTGACCTCCGATCGAGCTAACTCTTTAAACAAAAGCCCTCAGAGGTTCAAGTATGTACAAATCACCCCTCATATTTACACATGACCATGAGGTATGAGTAACCACAAGAAGTGAAATGTCAAACTTAAACAGAATTGGTTAACTTAAAGTACATACGTTTCTACATTTTGTTACAAACAAACTTTTATTCGTATTTATAAAAATTAAACTTCAACTTTAACTTCGAATTTTTTAAAAACTGAATTGCCTCAATTCTTGAAAAAGCGTGAATCATCCATACCAAACTTGGTCAAATTTGATATTTGATTATGTTTGTTTTTATTTTCTCTACTTAAAAGTTGTATCATATGATTAATCAAAACATACATAAAAATTCAATATCATAGGTTACCAAATCGCAACTCAATATTTTAATGAATTATTATTTAAACTTCAGTTGACAACATGAAAAACTAAACATTATCGTATCTTTCTAAGTAAAGTGTAAGAATTTACTTGAAAATTTTCTTTCACGCGTCTTTTATTTTTCTTTCTATATACACAATCTGTCACATTCATATTTAATGCCACTCAGTTTTGTATGTCAATAATTCCACAACAAAGTCAATGATGTACTAGGTCATATACCTTTGAAATTTGAAATAAAAAAGATAGAAGCAATTTTGCAAAAATGCTCAAACAGCAGGGGGCTAGGTTGTAACTTTCATAGTATCATAACTAGCCAAACTCTATGAACTTTTTAACCAACTTTTGAAACACTTGATCAAACGACAACCAAACCTCGCCAGAACAACCTTAAACCGGAGGAAATGTTACTGCTAATCGATTATTCATACTGCCGGATTGCGCTATATCTGCCGCCGGGAGCTAGCTCTGTTAGGTGCGCAGTCTGTCAAGCCGTAACCTATGATGCACGGAAACGTCTGGGAACAGCCGACTCCCGTCCCGGGGACTGCCAGGGGACGGAAGCGCCACGGGGACGGCCGGGAAACGTCCCCGGCAGTTAGGAAACGGCGAAGAAACGTGCAGGCGCAGGGGACGGCGAAGAAACGTGCAGGCGAAACGTTTCCTACAAGTTTCCGGATTTTTTGAGCTCACATAAACTGTGTGTCAATGGCGAGTATTCCTCCATCCTCCATCTTCTCTAATCAACAACAAAACCAGCAATTCTTCAACCCCATAAACCCTAAACCCTCCTCTTCATCTCTATCTCTCTCTGTTTCACTTCCCAATCGACCTCAAAGGCCTAATCTTCTCATTTTCCGAACACAATCCGCCGTTGAATCCCCTCCAGTTGACAACTTTATCCCACAATCAGAAGAGGAACAAGAGGATGAAGGGTCTAGAACGAGATTGCTCGCCCAGAATGTTCCCTGGACTTGTACTGCTGATGATATTCGTCCCCTGTTTCAGAAGTACGGCACCGTTGTTGATATTGAGGTTTGCTGTTTTTGTATATCTTTTTGTTTGAGAGCCACATCTGTTTTTGTATATCTTTTGATATTGAGTACGGCACCGTTGTTGATATTGAGGTTTGCTGTTTTGATCATCTTTCATTAGATGAACCGGAACTTGAAAGCGATTTGCTTGTTAACGTTTGATTAGATTAGTAAGATATGGGATTTTTTAGCTTTACATCAATATATAACTAATTTGGGTTTTTGTGTTACATTATCTTTGATATATATTTATTTTTTTATATGTTTTTATTCCCGTACCCGTCCCGTCCCCGCTTCTTAATTTTTTTAGTTTTGCCGTTTCCCGTGCCCGTCCCCGTACCGGTACCCCGTTCCCGTACCCGTCCAAGTGCATCATAGGCCGTAACCCCTGTAGCTGGTCCTCCACTCGCTCCGTTGTACCATCTATTACCGTGGTGTGGTCAAACACCGCCGCTTAACGGTCCAAAGAAGGCTGTGATCTACGGAGTATCGTACAAAGGAACGAAGAATGAGTTGGAAGGTTGCATCAGTGATGCAAAGTTTATGAAGTACTTATTGGTCAACAAATTCAACTTCCGGGAATCCTCTATCCTCATGCTTACCGGTAAAGTTTCTTAAATCCAAGTGCAATTTGCTTCTCTTTACTAATTGGCGGAGTCTGACCAAAAGTTTTGCGGAGGTAAAAAGACATGAGACCCAAATTCTTTTTCTTATCGTTATGTTTCGGGTTATATGTTCGGATCGGCTATCTGGGTCAGGTCAAACAATATTAACTCCACATAAAACTAAATAATCTTCATTCATTCAAATGACCTGTTCCTAATATATATATATATATATAATATATATATATATATATTATCTTGAGAACACCTATTTTTGTGAGAACATTATGAACAGTTTTCATCCATAGATTATCCTAAATTAAGGGCTAAAATTAGAGAGGGTTTAAATGAGGAGAAAACTTAAATTAAAGACAAAAGGGGGATTATTGTCAAAACATAAAACTCAAAAACCCATCAAAAACCTTCAATAGCATCTCTATAAAAAAACCCTTCAAATTTCTAAACCACGATGCTGGAGATTTCAACAATCAAAAGAGGAATACGAAGAATCAAACTCACCCAATTTGGATTTGCTTGAGATCATATTCGATTTAACTGATTATGAATGGCTAGCTGATGTAATAAGCAAAAAAACTTTACTTGTCTTCTTCATGTACTGGTTTTTGTTGTGATTTAGATCTGATTGATGGTTTGAAGTATGATTATTTCGTTGGCTAATGTTATAAGCGAAGAAACTTTGCTCGTCTTCTTAGGTACGGATTTTTGTTGTAATTTGGATTTGATTGATGGTTTGAAGTATGATTATTTGGTTTATGTTAGTTACTTATGAAATTGTTAGGTTTGTTTGGATGTTTATGTGATTTTTAGTTATGTATATGGAGAATTGGTTGAATTAGGGTTTCTATAACTAAATTTGTATAACAATTTTGAAAAACGGGTTCCAAAACCCACCCCGTTTAAGATTCAAGTATCTATTAAATGTTTTGTTACCTATTTATTAAGAATTGGTGTTAATAATTTTTTTTATTATGATTAATAGATAGACTCATAACTAATATATATATATATACACACACACACATAGGAGGTAACCGGGTTCGAACCCGGGTCTCCCACAAGTCACACACACAAAAACACCACTGATCTGCACACATCTTTTGTGCTAAAGTTTGAAACTAATGATTTTTATAATAACATTAACATGAAACCTGCAAATTAGAAATTCAACCTCTAACTGCCATTTGAACATTCAGAGCTCAGAATACGATTTCAATTATGAGAGCTTATATAACCGATATCGAGCATCAATTATAAAAATCTCAATTCGTAACCGGTTGTAATCATTTAAATAAAAAACCATTGACCCGTGATTTGGGTCTTGAAACCGAAAATCTTAAATGATTGAATACCCTATATGTATCGATCAAATTACCAATCTAAACCTCGTCCACTCTTTCAATCTTCACTCTAAAAACACTGAAGAACTTCTCTGACTCGTTTTGGCATCGCCGGAAAAGCTGAACCACGTCGGAATCCCAACCGGAAAACCGGAATTCATTTCCTAGTCGGTATAATGCTCTTAACTTTGTTAATATCTCTTCTATCTTGTATTGCAAAACCTAAATCAGTATTCAGAACTGTTATCAAATGGTTTTACAAACAGTCGGGTTCTGGGTTTATTCGTATGAAGAAGATGAAGTTTTTAAACGTATATTAATATAATAACAACCCTAAGAATGTCCGGGTTAGACACACAGTCCAGTGGTGGACTGTGTGCAACACAAGCAGAGATACCCGGGTTCGAGTCTCATTACGTACAACGATCCGTTCATATATATAAAATCTTTTTAATAAATAAAAGCATGACTTAACCGAGTAAGTATATAAATATAATCTAAATCCAGAATACAACGGGCTAGACACCCACCCCAGTTGGTTGGGCTGGGTGCAAATCAACACGAAGGTCTCGGGTTCGAGTATAGGTATACACACTGGTTCAATAATTTAAAACTCTTTTTAAATTAAATAATTTCTGATATATTCTAATTAGTATATAATTGTAATTAAAATGGGGTTTATTTCGGGTTAGACACGTAGCTTAGTTGGAAGAGCTGCGTGCACGTGAACGGAAGGTCACAAGTTCGAGTCTCAACACACGCTGCCAATAACATGCATCGAACCGGCAGACCTGCTGTCAGGTCTGACAAGGTTTTTTATTATTATTTTATTTTATATTTTTGTATGTATATTTTTAATTAAAAATCAATTTAAAACATTTAAAAACAAGATTTCTTAGGTTTAAAAATCCCATTAAATACCACAAAAATAACCTAAAAATCTAACAAAAAATAGTAAATCAAAGTATAAGTTTTTATATATTTTTTGAATTATTGCATTCTTATTTAAGTTAGTCTCCTTCGTCGGTTAAATTCTAAAACTCGTGCGCGCTAGTCTTCAATTAAGGAAACGCACCCACTGTGAGTGAATCCTTACGAATTCCCCTTTTTATTCATGTTTTGGGGTGTATCATGTGTCGTTTCATATATTCCATTTTATTTAAACACTTGTGCTATTACCATTATATGATCTAACGTGTGATGTAAATGTTATTGTTGTATTGTGAGTTTACATTTTTGTCATTTGCGTGCAATTATTCACATTAGGCCCATCAGTTCCTCGTTGAAGACGAGTTGAGCATCACGTGCCTCATTAGATCGGCTCCATTTGATTGAGCCTTGATCTCATTGTTCATCATTTGTCATGCTTGTGTGTACATTGATTGATAATATGTGGTTTGTGGTTAGATTTACATATGCGTTTACTCATATTTGGTTTATGCACATTTTTATTTAAATAACCAATATAACTAATTTGTTCAAATGTTTAAATAAAATTCACTCGCCAACTTTTGTTGACCCAAAACCCTATTTTTACACATGATACAGGTGGACAGGTTGAAGCAAGGAACACATAGGAAATTTCCTTAGAAGAAAAATAAAGAAGTCATGAATGCTGTGTTTAAAACATATTATGTTTGTATGTATACGTGGTTTTTGTAATTTATCCTTTTAAATTGGAAATAATAAATATGAAACTTTATAGTAAATGTCATGAGCTTTGATGAAAACCCAATCATGCCCGACTACCATTTCCGCTGCGGGTCAGGATGTGACAATTTGAGTATGGAATTGTTAGATTTGTTGGACATTGATGTAAATTTTAGTTATGTATATAGAATATTGGTGGAATTGGGGTTTCTATGACTGAATGTAAGTCTCAGGATTTCCATATGTTTTTACACATGTGTAAATCATATATATGAAGGTTCACATATGTGTAAATCATAGTACTTTAAAAAATAAGCATAAATATGAAAGTTTACACATGTGTAAATCATATATGTGAAGTTTTACGTGTGTGTAAGTCATAATAATTTGAAAAAATAAGCATAAATACGAAAGTTTACACGTGTGTAAATCATATATTATCAAACATAACATGCTTATATATACATTCATCACGCTCGTTTCAATTCTCACATAGTCAAATCATTCTCATATTTCTTTATTAAAGATTTTGTGGTGTTTTCGTTTTCAATCTCATCAAGGTAAGTCCTACGACAGGCATGTAGTAACTGGAAGGGTATGAGTACCGGTAGTCGAAACGTCCTGTCTAGGTTGGCATTCGTTAAATCCAATATAACGAACAAGTTTGCCTACCTGGGGACTAACGATGAGAGTACGAAGGACCTATTAGGCAAAGCATGCCACACCAAACGTCGTGTGAACTAACCCCATTTTGAGTTGTCATAGTGTCTACACCTAGACACCCTCCGACCTTATACTTTGCGATCATGTTTTACGATTTTCATTCGGATGGCGTGAGTGTTAACAGGCCAATGTGAACCCTAACAGAGCCCAGAGTTATGGGGGCCCACATGACTACCAAGGCCAAGTATGGGGACATATGGAGGCCCAAACATGAGCAAAAGCCCAAGACATCCTATGGATGTAGTGAATTTGTTTTTCTCTCATTTGTTTTGTGGATATTAATATTTTATATGACACATGACACCTAAAACGTCAAACCCATACTCTCGTTACGTATTCCTTGTAGATGTCTTCTAGTCACTCTCGTAGAGGTTGGAGATCAAGAAAATCCCGTGAACGCAGGGTCTGCCCAAATCGCTCAACATATGGCCGCCGTAATTCCCAATATCGTAGTCCAAGTCCAACAAGCCTTGCCGCTAAATCCATCAACCCAATTACCCAAGAAGGTCAAAACGTTCTCAACCCTCCTCCAAATACTACCAGGTGCACTTACAAGCACTTCAAATCATGTGACCCTCCCAAGTACGAAGGAACTGAAGGGGTCACTGCTCTCCTTCGTTGGTTCGAAGAGATGGAGAGTACTTTCCTCAACTGTGATTGTCCCAATGACCGCAAAGTGCGCTATGCTACTGGACGTTTATATGGAGTAGCCCTCACGTGGTGGAATGCTGAGAAGGGCAGACGAGGTGCCGAAGCCGCTGTAGCCCTAACTTGGGAAGAATTGAGAGAGCTTATGACTAGACGCTTCTACCCAAGAAGTGAAATTAAGAAACTAGAGGATGAGTTCTATTCCTTGAAGCAAAAAGAGGGAGATCACATAACCTATAACAAGAGGTTCCTCGAGTTAAACCAAATGGTTCCAAATTGTTTCACCCGTCTTTACCGTTTGATTGAGCACTACGTCGGGGTCTTCCTTCAAATATTCAGGACCCTGTAATAATACCACACCTGCAACTTTGGAAGCAGCAATGGAGCTAGCTACAGAGCTCATCGAAAATCACATTAGGAATGGAGACTTTAAAGATGAGAAGAAGAAAGATAAAACACCAACCGAAACCTTAAACTCAACCCAAACTGAATCCTCTTTCCAACCCACTACCAAGAGAAAGCAAGACGGGCAAAATTTCGCTGTCACTCAAGGCAATCAACCAGCTCCACAAGTTGTACCCCTTCAAGCTATCCCAATCACTCAAGTAGCACCCAACTCTACTTACCCAAATAAGAAACCTTACACTGGCCCTCACCCACAATGCAACACCTGCTTTTATCACCATCAACCTACCATACCCTGTCGATTGTGTGCTAATTGTGGGCGTTATGGTCATCTAAGTAAGACTTGTCGCATGCCCCAAAACCAAGCTCCACCCGTGCTCAAAACATGATCCAACCGCACCAACAACTCCAATACCCCATGGTTCCACATGTTCGAGCTTGCTTTAATTGTGGTGACCCTACCCATAGAAACACGTGCCCTAGATTGGTTAACATCATTAACGCCCAAGCTCAAGCCAACCCAGTTAACCAAGCAAATCAAGCAAGCCCAACACCTCCACCAGCAAGAGGAAGAGCTTACAACATCAACGCTAATCCAGTTGAAGCCAATAACGGTGAAAACGAGCAACCCAACTAGTTTTCCATCACCAAGAGTCAAGACTCAGCTCCAACCGTCTAGTTTTTAATGTTTTCTATGAATCTCAATCTTTGTATATCCCTATTTCAATTTGGAATTTATGTATCTAAGAATTTTAATGCTAATTGATATCATTGTTTTATTTCATGTCTCTACTCATCAATTTAAATTTCATATCATCATACATCACGACGCATCTCTTCTCGTCATTTTAAAAAAAAGTTGGGTCGTGTCTCACTTTTTCATAGACTAACCCCCTTCATCATAACACACGAGATAGGTACCGTCGTCATTCAGTCATGTATTCTTTCAGATTTGAGACTCAAGCTTTGGCTGTTGTGTTTGTTTATGTATGTAGATTTTAGAGTCACATAGAACTAATCATAACTTACTGACAAAGCCAATGAAAATTTGACAATAATATGGTGGATACGCCGCTGGTAGTTCCTATATATAAGTATTTTTGTCAAAGGATCAAAAGCGTTGTCAGGCGGTTATAAGAAGTTCCGTGTAGGTTTTAATATGTCATGGTTGAAGTTTTTGTCTTGTGATATAACTGTATCTTTTCAACGCATCAATTCTCATAAAACTTCTATACATGAGATCCTATCCAGTCAAACAACTTTGTGTATCAACGCTTATCATCTCAGGCATCAAAAAGCGATTTCTGTAGCAGAGTATTCAACCCTTACTAGGAACGTTACCGCCTCAATAAAATATTCAAAACTTCACACTCCTCTGGTTATGTAAAACGTCAAATCCAAGTATCACATCTCTCTTTTTTGTTAGGAGTTATTCAGATTGTAGACAAAATGCATTGGGAGTTAAAACAAGGACCTAAGTGTATTTAAAAACGCGAAGAGTCAATGTGTGAAAAATTCCCCGCATCTCTTTCCATTTATATCTATTACTTAAATTTCAGGACGGAATTTCTGAAAGAAGGGGATACTGTAACATTTGTGAAAAACGGGTTCCAAAACCCGCCCCGTTTAAGATTCATGTATCTATTAAATGTTTTGTTACCTATTTATTAAGAATTGGCGTTAATAATTTTT
This sequence comes from Scalesia atractyloides, assembly GCA_947069175.1. NCBI lineage: Eukaryota > Viridiplantae > Streptophyta > Magnoliopsida > Asterales > Asteraceae > Scalesia > Scalesia atractyloides. The sequence goes on from CAMTDV010000023.1 coordinate 46,555,468, forward strand.
TGTATTATAATTAATAGATAGACTCATAACTAATATATATATACACACACACACACATAGGAGGTAACCGGGTTCGAACCCGGGTCTCCCACAAGTCACACACACAAAAACATCACTGATCTGCACACATCTTTTGTGCTAAAGTTTGAAACTAATGATTTTTATAATAACATTAACATGAAACCTGCAAATTTGAAATTCAACCTCTAACTGCCATTTGAACATTCAGAGCTCAGAATACAATTTCAATTATGAGAGCTTATATAACCGATATCGAGCATCAGTTACAAAAATCTCAATCCGTAACCGGCTGTAATCATTTTAAATAAAAACCATTGACCCATGATTTGGGTCTTGAAACCGAAAATCTTAAATGATTGAATACCCTATATGTATCGATCAAATTACCAATCTAAACCTTGTCCACTCTTTCAATCTTCACTCTAAAAACACTGAAGAACTTCTCTGACTCGTTTTGGCATAGCCGGAAAGCTGAACCACGCCGGAATCCCAATCGGAAAACCGGAATTCATTTCCTAGTCGGTATACTCTTAACTTTGTTAATATCTCTTCTATCTTGTATTGCAAAACTTAAAATCAGTATTCAGAACTGTTATCAAATGGTTTTACAAACAGTCGGGTTCTGGGTTTATTCGTGTGAAGAAGATGAAGTTTTTAAACATATATTAATATAATAACAACCCTAAGAATGTCCGGGTTAGACACAAAGTCCAGTGGTGGACTGTGTGCAACACGAGCAGAGATACCCGGGTTCGAGTCTCATTTCGTACAACGATCCGTTCATATATATAAAATCTTTTTAATAAATAAAAGCATGACTTAACCGAGTAAGTATATAAATATAATATAAATCCAGAATACAACGGGTTAGACACCCACCCCAGTTGGTTGGGCTGGGTGCAAATCAACACGAAGGTCTCGGGTTCGAGTATAGGTATGCGCACCGGTTCAATAATTTAAAACTCTTTTTAAATTAAATAATTTCTGATATATTCTAATTAGTATATATATGTAATTAAAATGGGGTTTATTTCGGGTTAGACACGTAGCTTAGTTGGAAGAGCTGCGTGCACGTGAACGGAAGGTCACAAGTTCGAGTCTCAACACACGCTGCCAATAACATGCATCGAACCGGTCAGACCTGAGGTCTGACAAGGTTTTTTATTATTATTTTATTTTATATTTTTGTATGTATACTTTTAATTAAAAATCAATTTAAAACATTTAAAAACAAGATTTCTTAGGTTTAAAAATCCCATTAAATACCACAAAAATAACCTAAAAATCTAACAAAAAGTAGTAAATCAAAGTATAAGTTTTAATATATTTTTTAAATATTGCATTATTATTTAAGTTAGTCTCCTTCGTCGGTTAAATTCTAAATTCGTGCGCGCTAGTCTTCAATCAAGGAAACGCACCCACTGTGAGTGAATCCTTACGATTTCCCCTTTTTATTCATGTTTTGGGGTGTATCATGTGTAGTTTCATATATTCCATTTTTTCAAACACTTGTGCTATTACCATTATACGATCTAACGTGTGATGTAAATGTTACTGTTGTATTGTGAGTTTACATTTTTGTCATTTGCGTGCAATCATTCATATTAGGCCCATCAGTTCCTCGTTGGAGACGAGTTAAGCATCAGGTGCCTCATTAGATCGGCTCCGTATGATTGAGCCTTGATCTCATTGTTCATCATTTGCCATGCTTGTGTGTACATTGATTGATAATATGTGGTTTGTGGTTAGATTTACATATGCGTTTACTCAAATTTGGTTTATGCACATTTTTATTTAAATAACCAATATAACTAATTTGTTCAAATGTTTAAATAAAATTCACTCGCCAACTTTTGTTGACCCAAAACCCTATTTTTACACATGATAAGGTGGACAGGTTGAAGCAAGGAACACATAGGAAATTGCCTTAGAAGAAAAAATAAAGAAGTCATGAACGCTGTGTTTAAAACATATTATGTTTGTATGTATATGTGGTTTTTGTAATTTATCCTTTTAAATTGGAAATAATAAATATGAAACTTTATAGTAAATGTCATGAGCTTTGATGAAAACCCAATCATGCCCCGACTACCATTTCCGCTGCGGGTCAGGGTGTGACAATTTGAGTATGGAATTGTTAGGTTGTTTAGACATTGATGTGAATTTTAGTTATGTATATAGAATATTGGTGGAATTGGGGTTTCTATGACTGAATGTAAGTCTCGGGATTTCCATATGTTTTTACACATGTGTAAATCATATATATGAAGGTTCACATATGTGTAAATGATAGTACTTTAAAAAATAAGCACAAATATGAAAGTTTACACATGTGTAAATCATATATGTGAAGGTTTACATATGTGTAAGTCATAATAATTTGAAAAAATAAGCATAAATACGAAAGTTTACACGTGTATAAATCATATGTACGAAGATTTACACATGTGTAAATCATAGTACTTAAAAGAAATAAGAATAAATATGAAATTTTACACATGTCTAAATCATATCTACGAGTGAACTTAGGTACCAGACCGGTACCAAAGTACTGATACTAAAAAACGACAATAGTGTGTACCGATGTACAATACCAGTATTTATTTGTAAATCAATCAAAATAGCGGTACCGGTCCTAAAAACGGGAAAATGGGTATTGATACCGGTACCGAAAATGATCGGTACGGTACCAAAACCCGGTACTAAATGCTCACCCTTAGTTTAGACATGTGTAAATCATAATACATTGAAAAAAATAAGCATAAATATGAATGCTTACACATGTATAAATCATAATACTTTATAAAAATAAGCATATATATGAAGGTTTACACATATGTAAATCATAATGCTTTAAAAAATAAGCTTAAATATGAAGGTTTACACATGTGTAAGTCATAATACTTTTATAAAAATAAGCATAAATATGAAGGTTTACACAAGTGTAAATCTTAATAGTTAAAAACTTGAGGACAATGTAAACAGGTTTCGAACATCAAATAAAATCTTTAAGACATTAGACTTGGATGTATTCTCAATTGATAACAACCACCATTACTTTATCTCGTTATTTGATTTCTTTTGTTTCAGATGCGCATGTTTCTCTACTATTTGAGAAGTGTTAAATATCCTAAGTACAAAGAAGATGCAACTACAACATATGTTCTTGGGGAGTTACACAAGAAAACTTAGTTGTGGTTTTAGAGACTCTAAAGATAAAAAGAAACGATAATTAAATTCAATTACAAAGAGATATGTTGCAAGAATATTTCTTCCTGGCGTAAACAAGTTCAAAGAAAAGTTGTTTGTAGAAAGCTTGGGAACTTGATCGAATGAGCAACAACTAAACATGATCTTTTGTGTTTTTGGTACCTAGAACATCAATGTTTTTGAATATTATGAGTTACTAATGGCTGTAAGAAGACACAACAATGGCTAATGAGTTTAAAATATGTTGATTTGCATCTTGTTTGACAATTTATTTCAAGTGTTTGAATTGTTCGGATTTACATGAATCTTGGCTTTGAAATTTACAGGTTTTGTATATTAGTTTTGCCTTTATAATGTCATATTGTATAGATGTGTAATATTACACATGTGTAATATGACAAATTACATTTATGCAAAAGATACATAGATATGTGACACTGAACAATTACACATGTGTAAATCAAGTGCGCATGTATAAAACAAACACAAATATGTAAAATCAACACTTTAAACGTGTAACTAAGTTGCACATATGTAAGATATATATATATATATGTATCAGAGCACAGATTACACATGTGTAATTCAGCTTCACATTTGTAAAGCATTATAGATATATGACACTAAACAGTTTACATATGTGTAAATTAGCTGCACAAATGTGAAAATAAATTGACACCATTTAAAACAAACTCAAGATAAAAAGATGTGAAATTCACTAACATAGCAAACATAAGACGTAAGTGGTAATTACATCGAATTAGTAACGTGTACAAACAGTTTTTCTACTATTATTTAAAGGACCACCAAGATTCAAATCGACTTCTATGTCAATACGTTTAGTTGCTTGACTGGTGGTATCTAGACTTCATCTTCATCCTTACCACCATCAGAACAATATCAATGAAGAGTTGACCCAGTGAAGTCACTATGCGACACTTGTTGCTAGCGTTAATACTACAACCGCTGGATTTCTTCTTTATTCTTTTAATTCCGTGATGTAAACAATGGGAATACCAATGGTATCTCAAAGTAGGTTCTGTTTTTTCCCTTTTAATCGCGTCGCCACATCGTCATAAGCAAGTGTCACCTCCTCACAGTATCATACGTCGCTAGCTAGTGCGTGCACTAGCCTATCCTGAACATTACACATGTGTACCACAAATGAACATAACAAACATAGTATGTTGGATGAACATATTAGCATGATTTTATCTGGTTGTAACCTTGACTATCTCTGTCACTTCCTTTCCTGAAATCAAACTCTTTCCATTCCTTTCTACTTATAAGCTTCACTAACCATTAATCCTTCACAATCTAATTGTATATTTTAGTAACTTCAGTCACATACTTTGCGAAATTAAAACACTTAGTAGCACAAAGCATATTGAATAAAGTATAAATGCCCAAACTATAAAACAAGTGGTGTTTTTAGAAATAAACTAAAATGAGCACAAGAAAACTTCAATAGATTCGCACCAGATAAGCCTTGCAAAACAAGCGGGTCAAATAAGATAATGAGTCAAAACTGGTTCTAGACAAAACATGCCTAGGTTGAAACTTGTCATTTTATAAATATTGAAGACTGACAAAACAAGCAGGTCGGATATGATAATGGTTCACAATGGGCCCGGGTTGAAAATTTTTATTTTATTTATAAATAATGATATTTGAAACAAATTATAACTAGAAAAGACTGACAAAACAAGTGGGTCAGATAGGATTAAAAGTTCAGAACTGGTCCTCAACAGCATGGACTCGGATTGAAACTGAAACTAGTCAGTTTAGAAAAAAAATATGAGAAGAAAACTAAATTTAATGAACAATAGGATTTTTTAAGTACCTCAACTTCACTAAGAAAAATCATTTTCCCTCCATGAAGATGAGCTCTAACAGCAATGTCCATGTCCTCAACGGTGGTCTTCTTCAACCAACTACCTGACCCCTTCAATGCCTTATTCCACTACACTCTCGTAGTTCCGTTGAACCCAAAACAGTTCAAGAAAATCCCATTGACCTGTTGTTGCTCTTCAAAATGGAATGCTAGATAACTTGCTGCAATTATGTTAGTCGGTTCTCATCCCTGTTTATATATGACCACTTTGCATGTGACGGGTGGTCTTTTGGACAACCCGTAAGTGAATTAAAATGATAAATATTCCACGCTTTAAACATTTATTTGTTACGATTTGATGTCTATGGTGTGTTTGGCTTTTCAGGTACCGAAGAGCATAATGAGGGAGTTTAAACATGCTTTAGCGGGTATTTACAAGAGCTTAATCGAAGATAGGACTCAAGAGATTGAACAAGGGCAAAAATGGAAAAAATTAAGCTGACCACCGTAAGCTACGGTGGCCACCGTAGCTTGCGGTGGTGTCACCTCTTGAAGACCACTGTAAGACAGAAGTTTGATGCCGTAATGAAATTTTGCCCACCGTAAGCTACGGTGGTGAGCTACGGGAAATGTGTAACTGCCCAATTTAAGCTGAGTTACGGTGGCCTTTCACATTATCAATGATGGGAACGAGTTGCAGAGCAAAGAAGGGGCGATTTGGAGTGTTTTTCATTGATTCTAACAAGTTCTAAACAATATTTTGGTGTGTTTTATTCGTATGAACAAGACAATTGAAGTTTGTTTGATTGTGAGAACATGAGTGGCTAAACATTTCGGTGATCATCTTGTGTGGAAGGTTCGGTAAACAATTGTGTTTCAATTTACTTATTTCTAGAATAATTGCTATGTTATTGTGATTATGGTGTTGATTGATTGTTTGTAAGTTGTTGGTTGATATTGTGCTTATTGCCTATTTCGTACGTTCTTGGTGTCGTTGACAATCAAGATATCACGGGAAGGTTTACAGGTTGGGTATTAATCAATTGGTCATCGGTTAACGACCTTGCATTTCATATTCGAGTACTTTGTTCCCTTTTATCACAAATAGTTAACCAAACACGAGTCATGTCTATGTGACTCTTTCTAGTAAAATTGAATACATGCGTTTTGAACCGGAAACCCAAGATGATCATTCCTATATTAATCTGTTAACAAACCAATTTTTGAAGTGTTAAGTAGTTAAAGTCTAAATCCATCAATCAATATCTGAATTTAAATTATTGCAAATTAGGTAATTAGTATATTAGTACAACCTTTTGATAGCATTAGTTCCACAAATCCTCGTGTTCGATACCCACTTACCGCTAGCTAGTAGCAATTTTGGGATTAAATTTGCGTGTGACAATGACCTCACGTCAAATTTTAGCACCGTTGCCGGGGATTTGCGCGCAACGTGTGTTATTTTGTGTTAGTATAATTTGTTATTTTTTCGGGTTTACGCTGGTTGTGTTAGTGTGTAGGTTCTCACAGGTGTATGCATACTAGAGGATCCAACAAGCTATCACCATTGGTATTTTATCCGGAAATTGAATGGACTTTACGACGCAACAGGGTTTTGCTAAGGGAGAATAAAATCAGTGCTTCTCCAACAACACCATCAACACCTATTTCACAACTCCACACCATGGAAAATTTACCTACTACTACAAATCAAACTTCACCATCTACCCCTCCACCAAATTCCACCACTCACCCAACTTCGACACATGAAGTTGACCCATCTAACGCCGCATCACTAGTACCACCATTCTCATCTTTCTTTCCCACATCCGGTCAATCCTCATCCATCCAGTACCCTTTACCAAACAACCTTTACCTAGTTCCACCATTATCCATACTTCACCTACATTTCAACCATCAAACCAACCGGGCTCCCATAATCCGTCTTCACAGTTTGTGCAAACATCGGGTGTCAAGAGACGGTTATGATGATGGTTATGAAGAGGAATTCGGAGGTTATGAAGATGAAGGTTACTATTATGGGGGTGATGGAGGTCACTTGGGACTGCAAGGGGGAATGGGTTATCCGCCAATCCAACCTACGGGGGTGCAACAAGTTCGTCCTCAAGGGCCACCATTTCAACAACCAATGCCTCTACAAAAAATTCAAGTTCAACATCAACAACCACAATTTCAAAGACCGATGCATCAACCTCCACCTCAACAACACTTTGTGCCTCAAGGGTTAAGACAATGTCCGGTGGGCCGACCAAGAGTACCATTAGGTGCCCCACGTCGACATCATCAAGAAGTAGTGCGGGGGGTTGAAGCGCATTTTCGTCCGGTTATTACCAATAATCCTTCTCCGGTAGTAATACCTCAACGCCCGGATGGGAGGACATTTGAGGTAAGGTCGCCTTGCCGAAGTATAAGGGTCTAGCAACGGAGGAACCCTACTTCCACTTGGAAACTTATGATTCCATTTGCAATACTATTGGGGGGCAAGGGTTTTCATCGAATGATGTTAAGTTGGTGTTATTTCAATTCTTGTTGGAGGATAAAGCGAAAAGGTGGTTTCATACTTTACCGTCCGCATCTATATATACTTGGGCTGATATGCAACACGATTCCTTGAGGAATTCTTTACAGCCCAAAAGACAAATGAAGCTGAGGCGAGTATAAGGGTTTCAAAACAGCCAAGTGAAATGTTTTCCATGAGATCGTTTGAGAGATTTAACATGATGTTGAAAAATTGTCCCTCACCATGGTATAGCATTGTGAGAATTGTTAAATGCATTTCATGAAGGTTTGAGCTAGAGGATGCAAGGGATTTAATATCTATCACAAATGGTACATTCGGAACAAATTATGAGCAGGATGATTGGGATTTCTAGAGCAAATGGAGATCACATCAAAAAGAAAAGCACAATCATCGAGGCGAGCTAGACATGTAATCACAAGGCCTCAAGTGTATGCGTGGAGGATGGAGAAGCACAAGCATCGAAACCAGGTATATAATGTTTGTACTAATTTAACGAACTTGGTCATGTAGCGGAGGTTGCTTGGTGGAGTAAATGCAAATCAAGTAGAGGAGTGAATGCATTGAGGGGGTGGTCGTCAACTTTAATATGAATTCGAACATGTATCACCCCGGATTACGGAATCATCCAAATTTCGCTATGGGAACCCGGCTAATCAGGCTAACCCTAATTTCAAGAGCTCAAAGGAGTTTTGCTCCTCGCCCACAATATAACCAAGGGAACTTTAGGAGCGAAAATAATCAAGGGTATCAAAGTCAAAGTCAACAAGGGGGTGACCAAGGTGGAAACATGGGTCAAATTCATCGAGCGGTAATGAAGTGATGGATATGCTCCGCATGATGAACAAGACATGCAACGGAGGAATCAACTCGATGAAGCTCGTTTGCAAAAGGATGAAGTCCGGGACAAAAGTATCCAAGCACTCACCACACAAATGGGTCAACTTGCATCGGAGGTAGCGATCTTAAGAAAGGTAAGGGTCAACTTCCGAGTGACACAAAGGTAAATCCATTCATAACACTTCACGTAATATCAATTAACCATGTAAGTGTCTTACGAAGCGGTAAAGAATTTAAAGCAAATTTAGAACCGGTTTTAGTTAAGGGGATGGTTGAGGATGTTACGGGTAATGAGAGTGATGAGGATGATGTCTCATCTACCAAATGTTGTCAAGGGTAGCCTCTTGTTGAAAATGTAACTAATAAACCGGGTTTGGGTGAATTGTTAAATAAACCAAAGGAGGAAGGGGGACCAAGTCAAGTCCCGTTTCCTTCCGCTTTAGTCGACCCCGGAAAGAAAATTTTTTATTTCAACAAGGGGTCCCAAAAGGAAGAACTCTTAGAGTTTATTAAACAAGTGAAAGTGAACCTTCCATTACTTGATACTATTAAACAATGTACCCGCTTATGCAAAATTCTTAAAAGAATTATGCACTCAAAAACGACAACAAAAAAGGAAGTTGCCTAAGCGGGTAGATCTGACCGGAACAAGTTAGTGCGGTGCTAAAAGGAATTCTTCCTCCAAAGCTCCAAGATCCGGGAACGCCTCTAATTAATATTCAAGTTGGAAACTTTCCTAATGTCAAAAGCGTTGTTAGATCTTGGAGCCAGGGTAAGTATTTTACCAGTGGGTTATATGACAAATATGATTTTGGTCCATTGGCTCGGGTTGAGACAACGGTAGTGTTAGCCGATTTGTCTGACAAACTACCCCGAGGGATGGTCTAAGATGTAATTGTAAAAGTTGACGAGTTCTACTACCCGTAGACTTTTTGGTGCTTGACTACTTGTCCCCGACCCAAAACAAAAACAAATGTTATTTTGGGCCGGCCATTCTAAGCACCACTCACGCTGTAATTGATTGTCGACTTGGTACGGTTGACATGACATTCGGCAACAGAAAAATGCGTTTAAATGTTTTTACTAACATATCTAATTCTGTTGGTGTTGACGAGTGTTTCATGGCAGATTTGGTGGATGGGTGCAACCCACATGAATATACGGAAGAGGATACTTGTGTTTGTGTTTGTGATGTTTTGAACAAGTACATGCTAATGACTTGGGATGGAAAGGAGAAGCAAGATGTGATGGCATTAGAGAAGGGCGACCACCATGGACTCATCAGTTTGAGAGTCTACCGGGGAAATTGATTCGGGAACAAAAGCCATCTTTGGAAGAAGCCCCTATGTTGGAGTTGAAGGAGTTGCCGAGCCACTTAAATAGCATTTTTAGGGGATAATGACACATTACCGGTCATTATTGCCTCTAACTTAGAGGTGGCTCAAGAGAAGGAATTGCTAAGGGTGCTCAAACGAATCGGACGGCTATAGGATGGACAATTGCTGATTTGAAGGGAATCAGCCCATCTATTGTGATGCACAAGATAATTACAAGTGAGGATGCAAAGTCGATGAGGGAAGCACAAAGGAGATTAAATCCGAACTTGCAGTGAGGTAGTGAAAAAGGAGGTAATAAAATGGTTGGATGCAGGTATTATCTATCCTATATCGATAGTGCTTGGGTAAGTCCTACCCATAGTAGTGCCTAAAAAGGCGGTATTCAAGTTGTTAAAGATGAAAATGGTGAACAATAGCCACCCGACCGGTCACCGGGTGGCGGGTTTGTGTCGATTATAGAAAACTGAATACCGCAACCTCCAAGGACCATTTCCCATTACCTTTTATTGACCAAACTAATTGAAAAACTTCGGTTAAAAAATACTACTGCTTTTTAGATGGGTATTCAGGATATAACCAAATTGCAATTCCTCGATGACCAACACAAAACTACCTTTACTTGTCCTTATGGTACTTTTGCCTTTAGGCGAATGCCATTTAGCTTGTGCAACGCTCCGGCAACTTTTCAATGATGTATGATGAGTATTTTCTCGGACATGGTTGGAGAGTCGCTTGAAGTGTTCATGGATGACTTCTCCATTTTCGGCACAAGTTTTGAGTCATGTCTCGACGAATTAGAAAAAGTTTTAAAGAGATGTGTCGAGAAAAATTTAGTGTTGAGTTGGGAGAAGAGTCATTTCATGGTCCATGAAGGGCCATGTTGTGTCTGAAAAAGGGATGGAGGTAGACAAAGCAAAAATTCAGGTAATTTCATCGCTACCTCCTCCTAAAAATGTTAAAGGGGTAAGGTCATTCTTTGGACAACGCGGGTTTTTATAGAAGATTTATTAAGGGATTTAGTGTAATTACTAAACCCTTATGTAATTTATTATTGAAAGATGTTCCATTTGATTTTACTGATGAATGTTTGCAAGCCTTTAATGTTTTGAAGGAACAGTTGGTGAAGGTTCCTATCTTGCAGCCACCGGATTGGTCAAAACACGTTTGAAATCATGTGCGATGCCAGCGATACAACTATTGGTGCGGTTTTGGGGCAAAGGTTGATAAGAAACCAATGGCGATCTATTATGCAAGCAAAACTCTATCCGAGGCGCAACTGAATTACACCACAACCGAGAAAGAATTATTAGCGGTGGTGTATGCCTTGGATAAGTTCCGGTCATATATTTGGGGGAGCAAAGTAGTGGTTTATTCTGATCATAGCGCGGTGCGGTATTTAATGGAAAAGAAGGATGCTAACCCTTGGTTGATTCGATTGGTACATTTATTGCAAGTATTCACTTGGAGATTTAAGACAAAAAAGGGAAGTGAAAATGTGGTGGCCGACCACTTGTCTTGGATTTTGGTTGAAGGGGTTGTGATTCAAGTGAGATTAATGAACGATTTCTGGATGAACAGTTGCTCGCTGTCTCGACTTCTATGGCTCCGTGGTATGCACACTATGTAAATTACTTGGCCACGGGTGCTATTCCCGAACATTGGACAAAGAGAAGACGGTACAATTCATGGCACAAGTTAAACAGTATATTTGGGATGAACCGGACTTGTTCCAAAATTGGGTCTGATCAGGTAATCAGAAGGTGTGTTCGGAATCGGAAGTGGTTAAAATCTTAACCCATGCTCACTCCTCCGCTTGTGGGGGACACTTCAGCGGCCATAAGACGGGGTACCAGGTGCTCATGTGCGGGTTCTATTGGCCCATAATTTCTAAAGACGCATGTGAGTTCGCCCGGAATTGTCTGAATTGCCAGAAGTTGGGAGTATTTCAAAGAGGGACGAAATGCCTATGCAACCTATCTTGGTAGTAGAAATCTTTGATGTGTGGGGAATAGATTTCATGGGCCGTTTCCAAGTTCCAATGGGTTTTTATATATATTGGTGGCTGTGGATTATGTTTCGAAGTGGATTGAAGCCATACCGACGCGGAAGTAATGATCATTCGGTTGTATATAAGTTTGTGTAATCGAACATTTTTGCTCGTTTGGAATTCCAAGGGTCATAATCAGTGATGGAGGTTCGCATTTCAAGAATTTTAATTTTGGCAAATTATTAAGAGATATAATGTGAATCACCGCGTTGCCACACCATATCATCCACAAACCAGTGGACAGGTCGAAGTGTCTAACCGTCAGATCAAAGAAATTCTAATGAAGACGGTGCGAACAGACATAAAGGATTGGGAAGTAAATTGGATGATGCGTTGTGGGCATACCGCACGGCTTACAAGACTCCTATTGGTACGACCCCTTATCGGATGGTGTTTGGGAAGGGGTGCCATTTACCAATGGAGTTGGCACATAGAGCGCATTGGGCCATTAAGACGGTAAATGCTGATTACGATGAAGCGGGAAAAATCCGGAAACTTCAATTGAGTGAGATTGAAGAGATTCGAGATGAAGCATATGAATGCGCAGCTGCATACAAAGATAAACTCAAGAAGGTTCACGACGTAAAGATTCGAAAGCGAACTTTTGAAACGGGTCAGAAAGTATGGTTGTTTAATTCGCGGTTGAAGATGTTCGCGGGCAAGCTTAAGAGCAAGTGGATTGGCCCATATGTTATAACACATGTGGAAGGTTTGGAGATGTGGATATCTTGGATGAGCGGACTAACAAGAAGCAAACGGTGAACGAGCATCGGCTCAAACCGTACTTAGAGGGGAATGATATCAAGCATCTTGAACTGGATAAAGTGGGCTATATCTTACGGCCCTTGGACGAGAATTAATGCAAAAGGCCCAGGTTTGGTATTGTAAAATACTTTGTTGTTGTTTAGGTGTTTAGTTGTTTTGTGTCTTTATCCGTACTTGTTGATTTGTGTTTGAAACAAGTGTAGGGAAGTTTTTCAAATTTCTCGTACACGGTGTTGAGGACAACACGGATTATTCACAGGGGGTGGTATTAAAATAGGTAAATGTGTTAGTTATTAAAAAAAAATTTGAAAAATTTATGCCCAATACCCCCCGTAGCTTACGGTCCCCAACGTAAGCTACGGCGGGGTGAAAATATCTTATGGTCCTAAGGGACTGTCCTACGGTTCAATTTAAATTCTTGGCCACCGTAGCTTACGGTCCCCCCGTAAGCTACGGCGGTCTCTGGGCGTAATGGGGACCGCAAATCCGGGTTTTAACACGGGAAAACTCCCAACCTCTCATTTTCTACACAGCTTCCAGCCACAACTCCCTTTCTTCTTCTCCTCCATTAAACCTCAAGAACAGCCATCTTCATCCACCTAAATCTTTCAATTCCTAATGAAATCAAGTGATTTTTGGGTCTATTTTGACTAAAATTTCGCAAGGAATTCGTTTGTGTGCTTTCATTTGGTCGAATATATTGTTTTGGGGATCAAGTTGGGCACTTTTTGATCGAAAATTTCTAGGATTTTGTGGGTTTTTGATAATCTTGAAGTTTTTAGGTTTCTTCATCATCTACAAGGCCAAGGTATGCAATTTCTTACATTTTTATCATTGCATTGTAGGATTTGGAGATTTTGAGATGAACTAGGTTATAATGATCCCACACTTGCTTATAATTGATAATTTTTAGATGAATTTTGAATGATTATGGTCATGGAAGTTAGCTAGGTGATAAAGATATGATTTTTGCGTAAATTTCACCAATTTAGGGGAATTTGTTCAAATTGATGCATATGATGAACTTCAAGTTTTGTCTAGTTTTCATGACCATATCAATAAGCATGTGTGGGGATAGTGTCGGTGTTTGAAAGGGTGAATAATATGTGTTCTTTATGTTTATGTCTTGCAGGATTACAATGGGTCGAAAGGGTAAAGGAAAGGTGGGTTCATCTAGTAACCCGACTCCAAGGAAAAGATGGCTCGTAGTGCAAGGCGATAGTGAAGAGGATATAGAGGAAGATGTGCCCGATCGAGGCTAACCCACGATGGACCGTCCTTTAATATCACGCAGATGGCAGGCGGAACTATTTAATTATCAGATTAACCGATTGGCGCAAAGGAATGAGGCATTCATTTGTGAGAAAGAAGTTAGGGAGGTTGATTTTGGTCCGTTTGGGATCACGGACAAATTCAGGGCTTTAGGATGGGAAGCAGCTTTAAAGTGCTATGACATGAAGGCACCAATCTTTATGATACGGAAATTCAAGAGTAGATGGCCACTCTTAGGTGCCCTCCATACAAGGGTGGAGCATCAAGAATGAGGTTAACTGGCACTGTAAATTGCATAGATGTGGAGATGTCTTTTGATTCGTTGCGAAGGGTCGCGAAATTCGATAGCAAACCAGTTAATCAATATATGCTTCCGAGATTGGAAGATCTTTATTTCGAACCCGAAAAGCATCCGAGATGGAATACCATGTTAGATTACCTGTTTTTACCGGGTACTACTCATGGGAAATTATATCGGAAGAATCTCAAGATTGAGGGGAAGCTTATGCTCGCCATTTGTATGCAGAACGTCATCCCGAGGCGGGGTGACAAGACTGAAGTTGAAGGCCGGAAGTGCCGGTAGTTTACGCTTTGCTAACTGGGGGGTCCCATGTTTCCATTCCGTTTTTTGGTGATGAACAATATTTGGATCAGTCGAAACAGCGACCAGCGGAAAATCATTCCGCATTGTCGTCTCATTACTGCTTTATTGAAGATGTATGGGGCGATTGATGCTGATGAAAGGGATCTTACAAGTAGTTTAAGCCATTTGACATCCGCCAGCTGGGAGCTGGGTGGAAGTATTCAGAGTCTGAGAGATATCATAAGCTGAAGAGTGAAGGTCAACGATGGAGGTTTTAAAGGTCGATGCACGACCACTTCGGCCGGGGAAGAGGATGACCTGGAAAGTGATGAAGAAGGCCCGAGTGATGATGATGATTACATGGATGAACCACAGGTTGCCCCATCGAATGTGGAACAAGGGGGTCGAGTAGTATTCCGACTGGGGGTTCTTTGACTTTTCTAGATTTCCTTATGAGCCGAATTGGGCTCATGAAGGTACCATGCAGGAAGTCATTGAAAATCAAAGGCCCCTCGGTTTTTGATAGCTGGAGTGGGGCCGAACGGACGTTTTTTGATCACCAAACATATATGGGCGCAAGCATGGAACGTGCAATTAAGGCACAATTTTGATAGACATGAATCTTAGAATCGTACACATGCCTACGCCTTTGAGCAGGAGATTAACAACCGGTATTTGGATGATCAGCAACAAAGGATGCATGAAGATTGGCATGCAGGGCGTCCGTGGTTGTGGACCCACCGCCAGTTGACTACACCACCCTAACCCCCCCTATGACGGCAGTGTTTCTTACCTAACACCGCGATTGCATCATTCTCAGTGGGTGGACCCTCGGTATGGGCAGCAGCAACAGAGCTCGGAGCAACAACAAGAGATGGAGGAAGTGGTGCATTTGCATTTAATGAATTTTCGGAGATGATGACCTCCATCTTCGGACCTCCTCAGCCGCGCTACTACTGATCAGGTTCTATTCTTCCTTTGTACAGTTTGTAGTTTGATTTTGTTGCTTTGTGTTTATGGTTGGGAAGGTCGGGGTGTAACATGGTTGATAGTTTTGTTGGGTTGGTGTTTGTGGTTGAGTTTTTGATATATAAAAAAAAGAAATATTGGGATTTGAGAGTTTTACCGAAAGGTGATTTTGAAGATAACAAGTGATCAATCCTCTACACCCATACATTGGGGGTAATGTATCCCAAGTGTGGGGATGGGGGAAATTTTTAGGAATTTTGAAAAAAATTTGTGAACCAAACAAAACAGTTGTTAAAGTTTGAAAGTAATACCATATTATGCATGACACATCATTATCCCAATTCCATTCCTTTCTTGGTGAGGATTGAGCCACACATATATGTCATTGAGAATTTATTGTTTAATTTGATTGAGTGACGGTGTGTATAGTGTGTTAATAGAACTTGGATAATATATGTTTTTCGAAACCTGAGTTACAGAATATGATGAGGGCATTTAGGTAGCCTCGTCTGGAAATGTGTGTTGAGTGTGGGTTTGGGGGGTTGGACCTCATAAGTTATGAATATGAGCTTGGTAGTGAGTGGGACAGGGGGTTGGACATTAGTAGCCAAATTTGAGCTTGTAGCTTTCAATTGTCACCGAACCTATGTCCTAAAAATTCTACCTTTTTACTCGACCCGGTTTAGATAGTTGCTCTTGTTATGTTAGTATGTTCTCTTTCAATAGTGTAATGCAATGTGAAAAAAAGAAGAAGAAATGAAGAAAAGAGAAAAAAGAAGGAAGATTAGTGTACAATTTGAGTGTGTTATTTATATTGATGTAATAATAAATCGGGTCAATTAAGCAAGCTACATGAATATTTCCCACCATCTCTCGCCTATACACATAGCCTCGTTACAACCCGAAAGTCCTTCTGATTCACGAGCATGTTAGACGATTTGTAGGTAAAGACTCGATTGTTATCCAAGCTTATTGTCGCACATTTGCACACTTGTATTGAGTGATCTAGCACAATCTTGCTAGTGCTACTTTGTCACCGAGAGAAGAGTTCAGTGAGGGGTGTGTCATGTTTGATGAAGGTAAAAGTTGATAACGGGCAATTTGTTTGTGTTTGGTTTATCTGATGATCACTTGTTTGCTTAAAACTTTTGTGAAATGGTTGCTTGGGGCAAGCAACGTTTAAGTGTGGGGATGTGACGGGTGGTCTTTTGGACAACCCGTAAGTGAATTAAAATGATAAATATTCCACGCTTTAAACGTTTATTTGTTACAATTTGATGTCTACGGTGTGTTTGGCTTTTCAGATACCGAAGAGCATAATGAGGGAGTTTAAACATGCTTTAGGGGTATTTACAAGAGCTTAATCGAAGATAGGACTCAAGAGATTGAACAAGGGCAAAAATGGAAAAAAATTAAGCTGACCACCGTAAGCTACGGTGTGTCCCCTCTTGAAGACCACCGTAAGACAGAAGTTTGATGCCGTAATGAAATTGCCCACACGTAAGCTACGGTACCATAGCTTACGGTGGTGAGCTACGGGAAATGTGTAACTGCCCAATTTAAGCTGAGTTATGGTGGTCTTTCACATTATCAATGATGGGAACGAGTTGCAGAGCAAAGAAGGGGCGATTTGAGTGTTTTTCATTGATTCTAACAAGTTCTAAACAATATTTTGGTGTGTTTGATTCCGTATGAACAAGACAATTGAAGTTTGTTTGATTGTGAGAACATGAGTAGCTAAACATTTCGGTGATCATCTTGTGTGGAAGGTTCGGTAAACAATTGTGTTTCAATTTACTTATTTCTAGAATAATTGCTATTTATTGTGATTATGGTGTTGATTGATGTTTGTAAGTTGTTGGTTGATATTGTGCATATTGCCTATTTCGTACGTTCTTGGTGTCGTTGACAATCAAGATATCATGGGAAGGTTTACGGTTGGGTATTAATCAATTGGTCATCGGCTAACGACCTCGCATTTCATATCCGAGTACTTTGTTCCCTTTTATCACAAATAGTTAACCAAACACGAGTCATGTCTATGTGACTCTTTCTAGTAAAATTGAACACATGAGTTTTGAACCGGAAACCCAAGATGATCATTCCTTTATTAATCTGTTAACAAACCAATTTTGAAGTGTTAAGTAGTTAAAGTCTAAATCCATCAATCAAAATCTGAATTTAAATTATTGCAAATTAGGTAATTAGTATAATAGTACAACCTTTTGATAGCATTAGTTCCACAAATCCTCGTGTTTGATACCCACTTACCGCTAGCTAGTAGCAATTTTGGGATTAAATTTGCGTGTGACAACGACCTCACGTCAGCATGCACTAGTAACAATTCCTCGTTATCCTACAAAATGACACTAAATTCACACTAAAAACTTTAAATAACCCAAACGAAAACAAGAAAAAACCAAATTAACTTAACATGGGGAACTGTTTTTTGAGAAATTAGGATTGGGTTGTAAATCAACATTAAAGATGGCAATATTGTTCCTTCACCTTCTATGTCACTTCCTTTCCCAAACAAACTATTTTTGTTCCTCTTTGTTGTAACCTTGGCCAACCATTAATCCCCCACAATTAATTATATACGAAGCATAAACAAAATAGATTCCACAGCATGAGCTTCAACAGATTTAACATATTTGAAGCAAAGCACAAAACCCACTTTGGCATATTAACAAATAGGTTATGTGCATCGAGAAATAATACAGCAATTCATTTCATGCCCATATTTTATCCCTAAATTCCACAAAATCAAGGAAATTACATGGAAAAGATGAAAGAATTAACCAATTGAACAAAAGTTGAACCCTGTAGATTATAAAGAAAATTACCGCTCAAAAATTGAACAAAAATTGAAAGATACCTGCAGATTTAGGAAGGAAATCGATGAAGATAAGTGAGTGAATCCAAAACCAATTTAAACAATAATCACCGAAGAATGGCCACCAGAGATGGCATGCGTATGAAGGATTGACAAAATTGATTGAACATGATGAAGATAGTGGGTAATACTGGAAACAAGAGAGAAAATAATGAATTGTTAAATTACCAATTTAACCTTTTAATTAAAATACCAAGAACAAAATTGATTGGCTGAGATTTGTTCTTGCTATTCTCATAAAGATGGGTGTTCTCATTTAAACCCTCCCCTATATGTATATATGTATATATATATGTGTGTGTGTGTATGTATGATTAGGTTTATTTGTGAACAATTTCCTATTTGTGAATAAAACGAACTCATTCTGACCATTGTTCTTGTTTAATAAATATAAGGGTAGTATCGTCATTATACATTTAAACATTATTTTCTTAATATTAAATATATCCTCCTTTTTTATCCCTATATCATATACAAATCAGTTATCAATTACATCAAATCCTAATTTTCAAATCCATTACTTCAACTTTTCCGAATTTTTGCTCTCGCTCGTCGAACTGGAAACAACGTTTACTAGATTTCTTTGATATTTTCATTGAAATATCTTGTTCTTGGTAGTTGGACTTTGATATTCTTTATTATTGTTTTTTAAGTTTGATTTTCCAACATTACGGCTGCTATCTCTTTATCTCATTGCAAAAGAAAGTTTCAGTATATAATTATTGTTAATTTTCTTTTGAAGCCACCCATCTACTTTGTTTAAATTTTGTTGCATCAACAACTACCAATCCATAAAATTAAAGAGTAAAAACAACTTGTTTTGTTTGTTTACCGGCATTTATTTTGCCTTGCTTCATATATGAATAATTCACCATAAAAGATTATTTTGTTATTCAATATATATTTAAGAAGCCATGTACACATATGAACATTGATATCATCAAATTATACAGCAAGTTACATGATTCGATAAATGTATTAAGTTTACTAACATTTTTATTTTAATGCAAATTATCACTTGTTAATTCTTTTTGTATACATCTAGTTGTTGTCCGGTGAACATTTGGTTACATTTGGTTTTTATACACATGTGTGCAGTTGATGTTAACTGTTTGTTTTTACACATGTGTATAAGTTGTTAAGTGATTGTTTGTTTTTTATATGCATGTGTATATTTGTTGTTCACTAAGCAATTGGTTTTTATACACATGTGTATAGTTGTATATATTTGTAGTTGTTGTTAAGTGATTGTTTGTTTTTTCATATACATGTGTATAGTTGTGACGCTAGACACACACAACAACAACCAAAACACACTATTATTGATTTGTGATTGAATCTTTCACAAGATATTACGGTTGTACATGTATATGCAACACATTAATTAGTTTTGTTGTCATGCTTTGATATCTAATTCAAGAAGAAAGCAACTCAAGTTGAATTTCTATGGCAGCTGTTATAAAGCAATATGACATAACTAATGACAACGTTATATATATATATATATATATATATATATATATATATGAATTGAATCTTCAGAAAACGTAGCTCATGTGTACCCATGTGTATTTTTATAATTATAAAACAAGTGTATACATATATGTACATCTTTAAACCATGTAATAACTTGTATATACATATACATATTTATGAAGGCATAGTAGTACATAACTATACATATACATACTTATGAAAATGTACAAGTATAAATAATACATGTACATATTTTTTTTAGTTTTTTTCTTTTGCTGAAAAAGTGATTTTTTGACTTTTAAGGAAAAAAATTGAAAGAACATTTTGGATGGCCTAGTTCTAACAACTTCATATGGTCTCATTTTAACCCATCTATATATATATATATATATATATATATGCCAGTTATTGTACAATATGCCTTATCTCGTACGATGCGTACGAGATTACCTTACAATATGCGAAATTAAGTATCCAACATGCGATTTCCCTTTTTTCACGTTTTTCCATGCGATTTTATTTTTTAATAACATAACGTGCGATTTGCCATTGCGTACGCAGCGCACGTTAAGTCATTTAATACGTTACACTTTCTATATATATATATATATATATATATATATATTGTTTAACAAACTGAAAACTAAAATATTTATAATGTTGCGAAAGTATGTATAAACGATTGAAGATTTGAAGGCTTCAAGAATCACACAGAACCTTTTTTTCTTCTTCTGTCGAAGTCGAACAACACAGATGGGGCGCCTCTATCCTCGCGTATTGTTCTTTTTTTTAACATCTTCCAATTAAGACAAAAATGAACCCTCAAGTTTTATTTATATAAAAATAGTTTCAAACTTTGTTTAAGCTCACTTCAAGTTTAATAAAAATTATAAAAAATTACTAATATCCCCGTTCTTCATGTTTTTTTAATCCATTAGACAATAAACTTGGTAGGTGCATGGAATTTTTAGGCAAAATAATTAGTGGGGGCAGACCTATATAATTTTAAAAGTTTCGAACGAAAAATCAGAAAAATTACACCACTAACCGAAACATTGGCGGGACACCCCCTTACCCATTAAAAAGTGCGCCTCAGCCTGTGGTAAAAATCAAGTTGAGTCCTTACGTAAAAAAATGGATAGTGATGCAAGTTGTTTCTATTAGCCAATATATAAATACAAATATAGAGTCAACACTGTCACCTTTAGACGATCAACTGACAGTCAATTCAAGGCTAACATTCGCTTAACTGATATTTCAGAAGAGGAAACCGATCCTTACCGGATTCCAACAATTTATAACATCAGAATGGGCATGTACTGGCTGGTACAAGGTTGCCGGCCT
Source organism: Scalesia atractyloides (assembly GCA_947069175.1). Lineage (NCBI taxonomy): Eukaryota > Viridiplantae > Streptophyta > Magnoliopsida > Asterales > Asteraceae > Scalesia > Scalesia atractyloides. The sequence goes on from CAMTDV010000023.1 coordinate 46,576,601, forward strand.
GGAGATTCATTAGTGTTCCATTATTCTGGTCATGGTTCCCAACAAATAAACCTCAATGGTGATGAAGTTGATGGATACGATGAGACATTGCTCCCGTTGGATTTTGAAACTCAAGGGATGATTGTTGATGATGAAATAAATGAAAGACTAGTGAAGCCAATACCTCAATGGTGCCAAACTCCATGCCATTATTGACACTTGTCATAGTGGCACCATGCTTGATTTACCATTTCTTTGTAGAATGGGCAGGTATAGTCTATGTTGCACTGGGACGGGTACGGGAACAGGGTACGGGTACGGGGACGGGCACGGGAAACGGCAAAACTAAAAAATTTAAGAAGCGGGGACGGGACGGGTACGGGAATAAAAACATATAAAAAATAAATATATATAAAAGATAATGTAAGCTAGACCCTTTTACCGATTGATACATAGTAAGTAGGCAAAACACCCACCCACTCTCTCTCTCTCTAACGGCGTTAACGTAGAAGACGACCTGATTTTATGTCGGCAGGTTTGTTGACGTTCACAAGGGCTCCACTGAAGCTCTATTTTTCCTTTGCTTACGTCATCTCCCCCTCTGCTGGTCTTATCAGCAGGGTCTTCTTCAATCTTTTTCAACTCCTTCGATGCGTTTGAGGCCGAAACGGTAATTAAAGGAAAAATACCTTTTACCGGCCAGCACCCTCATTGAACTACCGTCACCCACCACCGGAGAATCAGGTAACACTCACAATACCTTCTTCTCTTCTGCTTTCTTTTAACTAGGACGATAATTGATGGGTCAAAGCATCAATAAACTTCACCGTTAGAACTTTAATCAGTATAAAAACCAAAAAAAATAAACCGAAACTTCAGGGAAACGTTTCCTGCACGTCCCCAAACCCCGTCCCCATCCGCAGCGCATTTCCAGGCCGTCTCCAACAAGCCGGGGACGTTTCCCGGCCGTCCCCGTGCCGTTTCCGTCCCCTAGCAGTCCCCGGGATGGGAGACGGCAGGTCATAGGCGTTTCCGTGCATCATTGTATTGTTTCGTTGATAGCACTAATGAGTAATGCTGTATTAATGTAGGAATGGGCAGTTCGTATGGGAGAGCCATATCTCCCCTTCGGGACATTTTAAGGGAACAAATGGAGGGGAAGTCATCTGCTTTAGTGGCTGTGATGACCATCAAAAATCTGTTGATACACCTGTAATTTCTTATGCATTCACCTTGTTAATCTTTATGTTCAGTAATACTTATGCCCTGTGAAACACTTTCTGTTGACGGTTAACTATATGTCTATCATAGTTTCTTATCTAGTCATTTAACAAACACTCATCTTTCTTTTCTCTAAACAAAACTTCCGGTAATCTATAGGTAAAAGTGATGACATGGCATGGTATGGCAGCTGATGGCTCAGCCTTTGACCATGTTGACTTTTCTTGCTGATCTGAAACTTGAAAACAGTTTATTATTTGCAAAGTTGAGGGGTTACTTTGAATTGAGATCTTTGTATGATATAATAAATTAATTCTTTTGGGCAGACTTTATTGAGGGTGACTTCAACCGGGGCAACAGGGGCGGACCTACCTTAGAGGAAGGGTAGCCTCCGTTATCCCTTGGTCCTCCGACGGTAGTGTAAATTTTTGAAAAATTTGACATTTTTGACGTTTTTTCGATTTCGTTACCCTTTTTTTATAAAACATTACCCCTACGAAGATTTTCTAGATCCACCACTGCGGGGCAATGACATATGCATTTATAGAAGCAATTGAAAAGGGACATGCGACGACATGTGGCGATATTTTGAACTCAACGAGAACCACCATACGCGAAAATGAAAATGAAGAAGTTGGTGATATTTCAGATCATTGCATACGGGTATTTTTTTTATCTTACACTCTATATTATGTTGCCCAGAATCCTTATGAACACACAATGAATAACCAGAAACTAAACTTCAAGTGATTGTGAATGTGATCGTACAAGTGATTCTGATGATTACAACTGAAATATACAAACCCTATATATATTAAACATACCAACACCTTCCTAAACATCACACCCTTGTATGAACCGACGTGGCCATCTTCAAATTGATGCGTCTTTCTGGTTTGGCGCCATTCTGATTGCCGTGATCATTGTGATACGTCACATCCCTAATTTGATATCAATCAAGTTCTAGGTTTATGTTCAAAATACATACTTGTAACTATTTACGTAACTAACCCACATGGATTAAGGAATCATAATCTAATATATTATTTCACTTGGTTACTAGTTTACTACACTGGTCAAACGGGACGGCTTGGTGTTACACACTTTAATCCAGAAACTATGTTATTATTAGGGATAGGAAAATCATCTGAGCCCGACAAATATACCCGACACCTGAAACATCCAACCTGAGTATACCCAAATCCAGATGGGTATAGGACAGAAAAAACAATGTCTCGCAGGTCTGGGACAGGGATAGGATTAAGTGATACCTTGGCTGATTACCTAAAGTTATATACCCGTTTACCAAAACCATATACCCAAAACATATCCCCCAAAATTTTGATGTTTATTTGGTTTTCTCTTAACCCTTGTTTAGTAATGCTTCATTCTAATAACTTTATTAATTGAAATGAACTTTTATTTTAAGATATATATCTTGATGACATTATTAATATTGTATCTTATGAATACGAAATTATCTTTTGAAATTTATATCATCATCGTATTTACATATTTTAAATATAGCAAACTTTTTGTGGTGATAATAATATGTATGTAATTAATCATATCTTAACTTATTGTGTAGCTACTAAGATTATTAAGTTATATAAAAAAATAGAATGGTAAGAACATTTGTATTTGGAAATCCCAACGGTTATCTTTTAAGAAGCTAATTGGTATATCCGATACCCACATGTATGCTTGATACCCGACAGGTAATTACCCAACATATACCTGACGGGTATTGGGCCAAATATGTGACACAATTTTACAATTGGGTATGAGACTGAGATTAGCAATACCATGCCTGAACCCGGCTCATTGCAATCCCTAGTTAATGTTGATTAGTAATGAGGCACAAACAAAGGGTGGTGTCGATGACAACAAGTAGGTGATGGCGACATACATTGGCTTTATGGTGGTGTGACTCATTCCTTAAGTGTTATTTGAGTAACCCGTTGTGCCCAGTTGTGTGATTTAAGTAGACTTAAAAGTAAACTGTGGTATAACTTGAGTTGACACAACCAAACTTTTTATAATTTCCTTACCCATTCTTTTAGGAATGAGTCATAGAGGTACGCCATGCAAGCGATTGTCAAACTTATTAGGGGTTTATACAAAAACATTGGGCGCCTTTAGTGGTAGGAAACTTAGCCAACAATGCTTTCACTTTCGAATTATTGAAAACTAATAGTAATATTGTTATTGCAGGAACCACAACTCACAGCAAGTGAACCATTTGATGTTTATACTAAACGATTCTCCCTCTGACAAGTAATCTCCCGCCTGAAGCTTCTATTTTTCTTTTCTATTTTTTCCGGGGAGCACAACTAGCATTGTCTATTTTTTGCCCGAAACTCAACCGGATACGAATCAGATGCCACATGAACCTCAATTATAGGATACCGAAAAACCCTAACCTGACCAACCTGAATCGTATATGGGTCAATTATCATATTACCTTTTTACATCCAAAAACCCGAACAACCCGGCCAAGAAAACCCGAAACCCAAAAAAAACCCGAATATTTATTGACCTTTTAATAAATGTGTTTTATTTTGGAGTCTTTGGTATTTGGGACATTAAGTTTTAAGACTTTTAAACATCATCATATCATATTATCAAATGATGTTTGAATTTTGATGAAATTGTTTTAGTAGCGATATAAATTTTGGTGATATTTTATAAAACAAAAATATATTTATGAACCCGAAAACCGAATAACCAGACCCGAACTAACCCAAAACCAAATAACCTGCACTCCTAATGGATTAGTTATTGGGTCAGTTTTCCCAACAAAAATTCTGAACAACCCATTTTATTGCAATTTAAGGTCTAGATACCGTGACGCGCAAACTGACGGGACAGTTCAGACGCATACACAGTTTTTTTAGACGCATACACAGTTTTGCAACAGTAGCTGAACAGTTCTTTAGAACTGGAAAAAACCGGTTGTTTCAACTTCTATAAGTAAAATGGCAATTTTGAGTTTCACCACGTAAATCCATTTTATTGCAATTTAATCTTGTTTATTAAATCTAGTTAATTATAATATTATTATTGTAGTTATTTCTCATCTTTTTGTGAATATAAATATTAACCTTGGGTTCACATTTTAGATATGAGATGTGAGAATCTCATGATGCAAAAACACTAGAAATTAGATTGAGAGTACTCTCAAACATCTGCAACTTCTTGATGTTCCTATTTTCCGGTGCTATCTGGGGTGTGAGAGGCATCTCCAATAGTACATATAATGTACTGGTTGTTGTACCCTGAAAGATAGACATGTTCCTCTAAAAAGAGGTGCAAAATTTGTTTTAAAGGATCCGTGTCTAATATGATCCTCAACAAAAAATGCCAACGGATTTGGTCGTTCTTTGTTGTAGTAGAAGGAGACTCCAACAAGAATATTACTCAAGAAAATGGTTTTAATCAATTTATTTACATTGCATTGTATTTTTTTTTTTTTGTAAAAAAAGTGGTATACTTTTTACACCGGTTCAAGTTTTAATTTAGAAAACACAATAAGATATTATCACTATATACTTTACGTTGGGGCAAGTGCACCCATCATAAGTGTACTGTAGTGATAGTAAATACCGAATGGGTCAATGACATGAGTTTGAGACCTTTTGAAGGGGAAAACATCGGGAAAATCACACATTACCGGAACATCACTTACGTCTTTTCCCTTGCTCTTTTCTTCCACAACGTGAGCTAAAATGGCAAAGTACTCCTAATGTAAATACTTGTTGGCTTAGGTGCATGACATGAGTTTGAGACATTTTAAAGGCTTTTTGCCATAGACGTGTAAAGTGTCACCGGACGGAAGAGGAAGTCAAACGAACTTTTCATGACAAGCGATTTCAGCATGGTTCGTACGAAGCTAATCCATGCCTACTATGATATCGAAACTATCCAATTGCATGGGTATGGGGTCGATAGAGAACACATGGTTGTTAAGAGTGAGAAAACAATCGCGAAGAACAAAGTCAACGGTGATAGACTTGCCATTGGCAATTTCAACGGTGAAAAACTTTGGAAGTTTAGATCGTGTACATTTTAACATTGGTTCGAATTCTACGATACAAAACTCTTATCCGCACCAGAATCAAATAATAATGACGCATATAAACCGTTTACAAGGAACACACCATTCACGGCTTCATTGTCGTGTTGCGCTTGATTTGCGTTGTTGTTGAATGTGTGTCCACGAGACTGCTACTTCTGCTCCTAATTGTTTTGCGGGCATTGGGGTCGGAGGTGAGTAGGATTACCACATTTGAAGCAGGCTCGAAGGTTGTTGGCAGGAACTTGACAGTTTTGGTTGGGAGGAGGTTGCTGAACCTAGTTGCCTTGTGGTGTGGGGCCACTTCAGCATGCGGCGGCTACATGCCTAAACCGATTGCAATTTGTGCAATGGCGGCATGCGATGTTTGTTGGGTGATGGTAATGACGTGTTACACTTGGGATAAGTCCCAATGTAAGGCTTGCTAACGGTTTCTTGAGGGGGATTTGGATTGGCAACGGGTTGTGATAGCGTTCCAACTTTGGTTTTGAAACTTTTGTTTCTTATCGTTGTTGTTTCGTGGTTGAGATTTGGTTTCTTTGGGTTCAGTGGTGGCCTGGTTAGTAGATTTGGTGGTGATGGGGGTTGAGAATTGTTTCTCTCTTACACGATTGTCGTTGATACAAGCGGCTAGGTGGTAAACTAGCTCTATGGTGTCGGGTCTTGTAGCTTAGATGACATTACAGATAGTAGAGGGAAGGCCTTGCAGGTATTTCCTAATCGTAATCTCGGGCGTGAGGACTAGGTGGGGTACAATGATGCTCAACTGCTTGAAATGGGTGGTGTAACCAAGGTTATCGTCACCCACTTGTTTGAGATTCCAGAATTCTTCCTCGAGCTTCTGTTGCTTGTGCGGAGGACAGAATTCTGTCATCATCATTTGCCTAACCTCGTCCAAAGGGAGGGCGTAGGCTTCTTCTTTCGATCAGATGTTGCGCTCGTATGTCCACCAGTTTAGGGCTCTCGCCTGGAAGACACCGGTTGCGCTTCGGGTTTTCAGGTGTTCGGGACACTCACCGTTGATGAATGTCACCTGATGCTATCGAACCACTCGAGCATCTTGGTGACACCTTCAGTGTCGGTGAATGCCCTAGGGTTGCAAGCAGCGAAGTGCTTGTAGTTGAACGAGGTTGGCTTAGATTGGTCGACTTGCTCAGGATATCGAGAATCACTTGAGCCATTTACTTGGCTATGAATGTAATTATCTTCTTGTTAAAGCTCGACTTTGAACCTTTTTGGAGCTGGAGAAATGGTTGAGAGACATCTACAAGATTGATGAGGAGGGATGAGACTAGATCATAATGTTTTTGAAAAAGATAATTTGCATAATTTAGCATGTAATATGTCACGTATCACGTAAATTCAAGTAGTTCACATAGACGTAACAAGAATTCACATAGTATAATCATAAGTTTGACGAAAAGATTGTAAATTTAGTTTGTTCACGAAAAATTATTATTGTTTGAGATTGTGAGTAAAGTGCGATTCGTGCTTTCGACGTTGAAATGAAATGCATATTAAATGTAAAACATATTAAAATTGATAAGACATAAAAGAAATTCAATGTAAAACATGGAATGTCTCAGAACGAAACTAAGACTTTTCCAAAGTGGTCGAAAGTTCTTTTGAGTTAGGGAAACATGCTTTGGCCTAATAGGTAGAATATTCTCACCGAGGAGCGGTTAAGGGTATTCACCTTTCCGGTTACTACATGTCCCTAGTCAATCGAAAATTTGAGACTTTGGCGAGATTGAAAATCGAGAAGTGGGACTAGCTACTAAGATGTAGGTTTCACCCCTAATTTGGTAGCATTATACCCTAAGGGTAGTTAATACTTACCGAACGGGATAAGGAAATATATTTCTGACTCGTTGGTAAGGGTCCACTAGAATATGAAAGGGAAATTCTCCATCAAGGTATGGATATCACTTCTAACTTGATGATACAATTTCGTGAAAAAATCGGTAAACCCGGATTGAGGGGCTTCACCAAAAATTATGGGTTTTCATGCCTATTTTTGGTGAGATCGTCTTGTTTGTAAAATAAGAGTGTCTTCAAGTCTTCATATGTGTATTATGGTTACCTTAGGAAAGGCATGTATAATAATGAGACAAAAAATAAGATAGAAGCAAGTAGGAAGAATTTAAGTTTTAAGCATGATAAAAGAATGGTCAGGTATGGTTCATAAACTATACACTAGGTCAAAAGCTTGGCAGTTTTCCTAATTCCCTATAGTTATGCTTCTGATACCAATCTGTTACACCCCAACCGAAGACGAAACATCAGAGTGAGACGAAACGAGATTGCAAGCTGTCACACCCCGACCCGCAGCGGAATAAGAGTCGGGGCATAATTGGGTTATCACCAAAGCTCATGACATTTACTAATATGTTTCATATTTATTAAAGTCAAAGTTACATTCCAAATAATCCAAACATGTCCATACAATACAAAGAAATAACCAAACAAAATAGTTCCAAGCTCTAAATCATTTTATTCTTCTAGTCCAATCCTATGTATTTCTGGCTGCGACTGGTTCACCTGTATCATGTGTAAAAATGGGGGTTTTTTGGTCAACATAAGTTGGCGAGTGAACCTTGTTAGATAAACATTTATTATTGTTTTACTTGTTAGTTTATCAATGAAAAATTGTGCATAATCATAAATGAGCAAATGTAAATAACCAAGCAGTAGCAATAGCAATCACAACTATAACATACAATAACGTGTGATAGCATACATTAACATACCAACATCATACGATAAATTACATGAATGAAACTGTGCGATCAAGGCTCAATCAAACGGAGCCGATCGTATTGCATGTACTGAAAATGATAAATGTCTGTGCGATCAAGGCTCAATCAAACGGAGCCGATCGTATTGCATGTACTGAAAATGAAAAATGTCTGTGCGATCAAGGCTCAATCAAACGGAGCCGATCGTATGTTGGCACGCCAGGTTCACGCTCATAATGTAATGGGGAACATGCTCAACGCTCATAATGTAATGGAGAGCGGCGGCCTATGAAATTGCATGTACTGAAATAATAAATTGAATATAACAATAACCCACAAACAGTTGAAACAAGCTGAATACACAAGTTCATGATATGATGTATGCACAATGATTTAAATATAATATATATCAAGACACATGATACACCCCAAAACGTGATTAAAACGGGGAATTTGTAAAGATTCACTCATATTGGGTGCGTTTGATTGGAGATGATGAGATGCGCACGAGTCGGGAGAGTTGGACAACGAGAATTACTAACCTAAATAATAACGGAAAAAAATATAGTAGATGAGTGGATTTTATTAAGGATTTTAATGGAGTTTTTAGATGTATTTTTGTGAGTTTAAGGCTATTTTCTATCTTTGAAAATATTATTTTTAAGTATTTTTAATTGATTTTTAAATTAAACTAAATAAATAAAAATATATAAAAAATGTTTATTTTTGCGTTGATCGTTGACCGTTGACTTGTTGACCTGTTGACCGGTTCGGTCAGTGTGCATGTATGCGCTGGGTGAGACTCGAACCCGAGACCTTCCGTACGCGTGCACGCAGCTCTACCAACTGAGCTACGTGTCTAACCCGAAATAATCTTGTTTTTAGTTATATTTATATACTAATTCGATTTATCCAAAATTCTTTTAATTTCAAAAACATTTTAATTCATCAAACTGGTGCTAGTAACAGGTTTCGAACCCGGGACTTGTGCTTTAACATCACACACAGTTCACCGCTGGACTGTGTGTCTAACTTGGTTAATATACCAATTTTTATTATACTTAACAACTAACGAGGATTAACCCGGTTCAGTTTTAAACAAAAAGGCATTTTATTACATAGAGGGTGCGTGTATCAAGAATCGAACTCGGGACGTATGCGTATATGTTTGCACACAGTCCACCGCTGGACTGTGTGTCTAACCCGTTCATTATATCGATTTTTATTAGCCTTATATTATACCGCGTCTTCGTCTTCTTCGTTAACTTTACCCAGAAAACAAAGTCCAACTGTTTTGACTGATTTATGCCTAATCTGGTTTTTTAAACTTTATGAGTAATTTAAAGGTAACGAATGGAGAGAGTTTGGGGAAAGGATGTACCGATCAGTGATTCTCACAGAATTCCGGCAGAGGTTCGTCGGCTCTGATATTGAACTCCGGCTGTTGAAATCAATTAACTGTTCTGTTCGATTATTTATGAAGTTGAGGTACTTAATCAAAGTTTAACAGAAGTTTGAATGATCATACCAGCTCTCAGTGTGTTTCCGGAAGTTTCAGAAATTTTCCGGCGAAGGTAGGAATTTCGACAAACGTTTACTGGGATTGATTCTGATGGTGGAGTTGTGTTAGAGACAGATTAATCAAATGATTGAAACAGAAAGAGTCGAAGGAATTACCGTGTGGATGTGAGTCTCGGTTTTCCGGCGACTTGCAGAATTTTTCCGGCGAGTAAAATAACCTTCTCCGGTGGACAGTAAAATGTGCGGAAATGTAATTGAAGGTCTTGCAGAGTATTTTGAGTCGCAGGAGAGGTCTAAGATTGAAGTAATCCGAGAATTGAAAGTTTTCGGTTATTAAACCGATTCACTTCCGAATTCAAGTTTCATTCACAGCAGAATTGATTGGATTTATCAGTTTATCGGTTATACTCATTGAATCGCGAGTATCCAGATCGTCTTTGAGTGTTTGATAACCGATTTCAGTTACAATTGACGTAACCGATTGATTTACATTTGTCTATTAGATCTATTTGTTTCCTAAAGATGACAGAAAACAAACAAGTGGCGGAGTGGTTATGCGGGTGAGTGTTAAGTCTTTGAAGTTATAATCCGGCTGACCCGGGTTCGAGTCCCGGCAGCCCCAATTTATTTTTAAACACTTTATTTTTACTTTTTATCAATTATAACTTTTATGGTTTAGTTTTTTTATTAATTATGTATCATTAAAAATTAAAATAACCATAAATACACAACGTGACATTTATAACTTAATATTCGATTACAAAACGGAGCGGGTTTTGGAAACCCATTTTTGACAAATGTTACAGTATCCCCTACTTTTAGGAATTTCGTCCCGAAATTTAAGTAGTAGAAGTAGTAGGAAAAAGATGCGGGTATTTTTCACGCATTGAGTCTTCACGTTCCCAAGTAAACTCATGTCCCCGTTTCGACTCCCAGCGTACCCTAACAATTGGAATGCGACTTCGTTGAAGACGTTTTTCTCCGAAGTCCATGATCTCTACAGGTCTTTCAATAAAATGCATAGATTCATCAATCTAAATATCTTCCAGAGGAATGTGGTGGTTTTCATCAGCGAGGCACTTCTTCAAGTTTGATACGTGGAATGTGGGATGAATCCTGTTGAGTTCTTCTGGTAGATCAAGCTTGTATGCTACAGGTCCTACTCTTTCGAGTATCTTGAAAGGTCCTACGTAGTGTGGTGCTAGCTTGCCCTTTTGACCAAAACGAACTACTCCCTTCCACGGTGATACTTTTAGAAGTTCATGATCACCAATGTTAAACTTTAAAGGCTTCCGTCGTTTATCTGCATAACTCTTTTGACGACTTTGGGCTGCTAGAAGATTGTTTCGGATTTGATGGATCTTGTCTGTGGTTTCTTGGATCAATTCTGGACCAGTGATTTGAGCTTCCCGAATTTCGTGCCAACATACTGGAGATCGGCGCTTACGACCATATAAGGCTTCAAAAGGTGCCATGCCAATGCTTGAATGATAGCTGTTGTTGTACGAAAATTCAACTAAGGGTAGATGAGCGTCCCAATTTCCCTTGAAGTCTATAACACATGCTCGAAGCATATCTTCAAGAGTTTGAATGGTGCGTTCAGATTGACCATCAGTTTGAGGGTGATAGGCGGTACTGAGATCTAATCGCGTGCCCATAGCGGCTTGTACTGCTTGCCATGTTCGTGAAGTGAAACGACCATCACGATCAGAAATAATGCTTAACGGTACTCCATGTCGGCTTACGATTTCGCTGATATAAATACGAGCTAGCTTTTCGTTCTTGAAATCTTTGCGGATAGGAATAAAGTGAGCTGATTTTGTAAGTCGATCAATTATTACCCATATAGTGTCATACCCACCAGAAGTGCGAGGTAACCTGGTAATGAAGCCCATGGTTATATTTTCCCACTTCCATATAGGTATTTCAGGTTGGACCAGAAGTCCTGAGGGTCTTTGGTGTTCAGCTTATATTTTGGAACATGAAAGGCACTTGGAAACAAAATCAGCAATATCTTTTTTTCATTCCAGGCCACCAGTAGGTGTATCAAAGGTCTTGATACGTCTTGTCGGCTCCTGGGTGTATAGAATATCGTGTTTTGTGCGCCTCATTCATAAGAAAAAAAATATCATGACGGTTATTGTGGTCAGGAATCCATATACGATCTAGATAGTATAGAAAACCGTTGGATTTAGTTTCAATTTTTAAGTTTAGCTCCACAAGACGGCTCCTCGCGTACGTCTCCTTTCTGTTACTGAAACATGCTGGGCTTCTCGGATTTTGATCTTTGATGTCACTTACGATTTTATGTATAATAGTTTTGAGGGAACTGATACATTTGTAATGTTAAGGTATGTATCATAAAACAAAAACTTCAACCATGACGATATTTAAACCTACACGGAACTTTTCATAACCTCCTGGTAACGCTTTTGATCCTTTGCCAAGAATACTTATATATAGGAAGTACCAGCGGCGTATCCAGCATATTCTTGTCAAATTTTCGTTGGCTTTATCAGTAAATCATGATCAGTTCTATGTGACTCTAAAACATAAACAACGCAACGAACAAAACTTGAGTCTAAATTCTGAGATGATACATGACTAAATGATGACAGTACCTCTCTCGTTGGTTATGATGAAGGGGTCAGTCTATGTAAAAGTGTGACACAACCCAACTCCTTTAAATGATGAGATTGAGATAACCGTCGAGATGTAATGATGAATATAAATGTTAAAAATCAAGTGAGTATGAAAAAAACTGTAATATCAATCGATATAATTCTGTATACATAAATTTCCAAATTTCAGTGTAAAGTAGTGTTGGGTTTGCTTAAATCTTGGTATAGTTCCTAACTGATGGACAAGTTTAACAAGAATTAGACTGAGCGATGAAGCGACGGTGGAATTAAGTTGGAGGATATACAGATGGTGATGTGTATTGAACGGTGTTGACCATTTTGGAACGTGCAGTGTTAGAAGGTTTGGTCTTCTTGTGCCCGTAGGTTGTCTGGGTGTGAGGTGATAGATGTTTGGGCTAAATGTGGGTAGGGGATATAGGGTTGTGGTAATGTGGTGTTGAGTGTGGGTGTTGCTGAGGCGAAGTTTGACTTGACTGCTCGGGTGCAATTGGTTAGAATTGAGGACAGAATGGTTGAGTTTGGCTCAGGATTGGTGGGCTGTCTTTTGTTTCTTAATTGAATTTACCATTGCGGTCGAGTTGTCAGTGGGCGTTTTCTCTTCATCCTTTGAACTTCAAGGTCAGTTGTGGTGAGTTTAGAGTCATGGGGTAATCTGAACTCTCTTGAATTTTCTGAGGGAAGACCTCGAATATAATGCTCGATCAAGCGATAAGTTGGGGTGAACAAGTTAGGGACCATTTGGTTCAACTCTAATAACCTCTTGTTGTGATGGTATGATCTCCCTCCTTTTGCTTTAAAGAATGAAATTCGTCCTCCAACTTTTTAATCTCACTCCTAGGACAGAAACGCCTAGTCATGATTTCCCTTAACTCCTCCCACGTTAAGGCCATTGCATCATCAATTCCCCTCTTCCCCTTTTCAGTATTCCACCAGGTGAGAGCTACCCCAAATAGTCTCCCGGTGGCGTATCGAACCTTGCGATCCTCAGGACAATCACAGTTGAGAAAAGTGTTTTCCATCTCCTCAAACCAGTGGAGGAGAGCAGTGACACCTTCAGTCCCTTCAAATTTAGGAGGATCACAAGACTTGAAATGTTTATATGAGCATTTGCTGGTAGGAGGGTTGTCGATGTTCTGGTCGTCTTGTTGGGGAGGGTTAGTAGGATTTGTAGCGAGGGCTTGTTGTACTTGGACCACAATGTCAGGAAGCACCGTGGCCATTTGTTTCGCGATTTGTGCGGCCAAGCGTTCGTGAGATCTTCCTGATCTTTTACCCCCTCGCTGTTGTCTAGCCGACATCTACAGGAACATACATAAGAAGATTGTGAGTTTATGGAGTCTTTTTAGGTGTCATGTGTCTTTAGAAAAATGAAAATAACATAAATATCAATAATGCAACTACATCCATAGGATGTCTTGGGTTTGCTCATGTTGGGCCTCAAATGTCCCCCATACCTTCACCTGTATAGTCATGTGGGCCCCCATGGCTATTGGCTTGGTAGGATTCACATTAGTATTGGCAATTTAACACTCGTATCACCCGAATGCAAACCAAAAAATATGCTTACGAGATGTATGGTCGGAATGTGTCCAGGTGTAGACACAATGACACTCAAAGTGGGGTTAGGTCACACGACGTTTGGTATAGCATGCTTTGGCCTAATAGGTACTTCGCACTCTCATCGTTAGTCCCCAGGTAGGCAAACTGGTCCTTTGTTTTGGATTTATACGAATGCCAGCCTAGACAGGACGTTCCGACTACCGGTACTGGTATGAGATTTGAAAATACAAAAATCGTTGTAAAAGCAATCATGAAAATGATGTGATGTGTGCTTCCATGGATATGATATGTTATGATAAGATGATTCATGATAGACATTATATGATAATATATACTTATGAACATGCTTGCATAACATTGAATGTAACATTTAACATAAAACATATAAACATCATGAAATTTGGCATGTAACACACAAAAATCTTATAAGTTTCTAATCAACTATAGTATAGGCTCTAAGGGTCTAATAACCTATCCTATATCCCTATAGTCATGGCTCTGATACCAATCTGTCACACCCCGACCCGCAGCGGAATAAGAGTCGGGGCATAATTGGGTTATCACCAAAGCTCATGACATTTACTAATATGTTTCATATTTATTAAAGTCAAAGTTACATTCCAAATAATCCAAACATGTCCATACAATACAAAGAAATAACCAAACAAAATAGTTCCAAGCTCTAAATCATTTTATTCTTCTAGTCCAATTCTATGTATTTCTGGCTGCGACTGGTTCACCTGTATCATGTGTAAAAATGGGGGTTTTTGGGTCAACATAAGTTGGCGAGTGAACCTTGTTAGATAAACATTTATTATTGTTTTACTTGTTAGTTTATCAATGAAAAATTGTGCATAATCATAAATGAGCAAATGTAAATAATCAAGCAGTAGCAATAGCAATCACAACTATAACATACAATAACGTGTGATAGCATACATTAACATACCAACATCATATGATAAATTACATGAATGAAACTGTGCGATCAAGGCTCAATCAAACAGAGCCGATCGTATTGCATGTACTGAAAATGATAAATGTTTGTGCGATCAAGGCTCAATCAAACGGAGCCGATCGTACTGCATGTACTGAAAATGAAAAATGTCTGTGCGATCAAGGCTCAATCAAACGGAGCCGATCGTATGTTGGCACGCCAGGTTCACGCTCATAATGTAATGGGGAACATGGTCAACGCTCATAATGTAATGGGGAGCGGCGGCCTATGAAATTGCATGTAATGAAATAATAAATTGAATCTAACAATAACCACACAAACAGTTGAAACAAGCTGAATACACAAGTTCATGATATGATGTATGCACAATGATTTAAATATAATATATATCAAGACACATGATACACCCCAAAACGTGATTAAAACGGGGAATTTGTAAAGATTCACTCACATTGGGTGCGTTTGATTGGAGATGATGAGATGTGCACGAGTCGGAAGAGTTGGACAACGAGAATTACTAACCTAAATAATAATGGAAAAAAATATAGTAGATGAGTGGATTTTATTAAGGATTTTAATGGAGTTTTTAAATATATTTTTGTGAGTTTAAGGCTATTTTCTATCTTTGAAAATATTATTTTTAAGTATTTTTAATTGATTTTTAAATTAAACTAAATAAATAAAAATATATAAAAAAATGTTTATTTTTGCGTTGATCGTTGACCGTTGACTTGTTGACCTGTTGACCGGTTCGGTCAGTGTGCATGTATGCGCTGGGTGAGACTCGAACCCGAGACCTCCCGTACGCGTGCACGCAGCTCTACCAACTGAGCTACGTGTCTAACCCGAAATAATCTTGTTTTTAATTATATTTATATACTAATTCGATTTATCCAAAATTCTTTTAATTTCAAAAACATTTTAATTCATCAAACTGGTGCTAGTAACAGGTTTCGAACCCGGGACTTGTGCTTTAACATCACACACAGTCCACCGCTGGACTGTGTGTCTAACTTGGTTAATATACCAATTTTTATTATACTTAACAACTAACGAGGATTAACCCGGTTCAGTTTTAAACAAAAAGGCATTTTATTACATAGAGGGTGCGTATATCAAGAATCGAACTCGAGATGTATGCGTATATGTTTGCACACAGTCCACCGCTGGACTGTGTGTCTAACCCGTTCATTATATCGATTTTTATTAGCCTTATATTATACCGCGTCTTCGTCTTCTTCGTTAACTTTACCCAGAAAACAAAGTCCAACTGTTTTGACTGATTTATGCCTAATCTGGTTTTTTAAACTTATTAGTAATTTAAAGGTAACGAATGGAGAGATTTTGGGGGAAAGGATGTACCGATCAGTGATTCTCACAGAATTCCGGCAGAGGTTCGACGGCTCTGATATTGAACTCCGGCTGTTGAAATCAATTAACAGTTCTGTTCGATTATTTATGAAGTTGAGGTACTTAATCAAAGTTTAACATTAGTTTGAAAGATCATACCAGCTCTCAGTGTGTTTCCGGAAGTTTCAGAAATTTTCCGGCGAAGGTAGGATTTCGACAAACGTTGACTGGGATTGATTCTGATGGTGGGGTTGTGTTAGAGACAGATTAATCAAATGATTGAAACAAAAAGAGTTGAAGGAATTACCGTGTGGATGTGAGTCTCGGTTTTCCGGCGACTTGCAGAATTTTTCCGGCGAGTAAAATAACCTTCTCCGGTGGACAGTAAAATGTGCGGAAATGTAATTGAAGGTCTTGCAGAGTATTTTGAGTCGCAGGAGAGGTCTAAGATTGAAGTAATCCGAGAATTGAAAGTTTTCGGTTATTAAACCGATTCACTTCCGAATTCAAGTTTCATTCACAGCAGAATTGATTGGAGCTATCAGTTTATCGGTTATACTCATTGAATCGCGAGTATCCAGATCGTCTTTGAGTGTTTGATAACCGATTTCAGTTACAATTGACGTAACCGATTGATTTACATTTGTCTATTAGATCTATTTGTTTCCTAAAGATGACAGAAAACAAACAAGTGGCGGAGTGGTTATGCGGGTGAGTGTTAAGTGTTTGAAGTTATAATCCGGCTGACCCGGATTCGAGTCCCGGCAGCCCCAATTTATTTTTAAACACTTTATTTTTACTTTTTATCAATTATAACTTTTATGGTTTAGTTTTTTTATTAATTATGTATCATTAAAAATTAAAATAACCATAAATACACAACGTGACATTTATAACTTAATATTCGATTAAAAAACGGAGCGGGTTTTGGAAACCCGTTTTTGACAAATGTTACACAAGAGGCTTCATAACACTAATGGTGACAATATTTAATAATTCAAAATTTCATTGATACTTGAATGATAATACATTGTCTTGAAAGAATCTACAACAAGTTGCAACTTACGAAACGACATGAAGCAAAGTACGTAAATTTAAATCTAGGTGTGTTTCTAATCCACCCTAAATAATATTCTTCATTGGCATCAACTAGTTTCCTGTAACATGCATTAAAATAAAGACAACAAAAGTTGGCGAGTATACAAGTTTTATTACATAGCATAGTAGTGATTTAAAAGTGGTCTCAACATGGTAAATTGCATATATTGTTACTATCATACTAACATGTGATAACCATACGTCAAACCCAAGTTTAACGCAATCATGCATACCATTGTCGTCGAAACAACAAGGTTGTAAAATAGTTTACGTAACAATACCACAAGAATACGGCCGGTGCGTTAATCCTGTAGTGATAATTGTTAAGGTGGGCTAGCAAAGTTAATGAGCATATAGGCACAAGTATACATAGCATGTGATAACAAGAATAATACAGCATGTTTTAACGGATAGAGTGTGATTATAACAAATTTAAACGTGATTCATGTTTTGTATAATTGTACATGTTGCACCCAAAGTGTATAAAATGGAAAATGGGATCGAGTATACTCACGGTTTTGCGTGTAAATCCTGCATACATGAGCTGAAGCGTCGGAGAGTCAAGAACACCAAAGTTACCCTACATTGGGGGGAAAGGAAGGTGTGTGAGTATTCGGATTTGGTAGAGAGTTTGGATTCGGAAATATAAGTACAAAAGTATATATACACGAAAGTATATCTTGTCTAAATACTCGTTTTGTGTCACACCCCGGCTTTCCACAGCCAATCCAAACACCGGTGGGCCCGGGTGGGGAGTATCGTGACGTAAGATGATAACATCATAGTCAATTAAACAAGGCACAGCGGAAGTCTTAGATTAAATTACTATTACAAACCAAGTGTTCAAAGTACAAAAATAATATACAGACGGCTCATAATAGAAGATCCACATGCGGATCGCAAATTGTAGAAAAAGAATGTAAACAGACTTTGGTCAGATCTAGGATTTGCAAGATCCTCTTATCACTACTGAGCACTTCCAGCCTATTTTGTATTGTACCTGCAAGCTTAGTCTTTTGAAAATACGTCAGCTTTCGCTGGTAAATATACTCAACTGGCTCATTTTGAAAACATTTTAAAATTGTTTTAATTGCATGTTGGCACAAAATCTTTATAACTTGGGAAAGTTACTTTGTAACCTTGTTAACAGATTCACTTGTTTGTCCATACACACAGGGCCCAGTACAGAGACCGAGACATGATTAAGTACACACTACTTAGAACTCACGAAGGAGTTATCCCCAACTTTGTGGGCAATTGCATTTGAGCGTCTGTCAGGTGTATGCCTACACCCCGCGCTAAGGTCGTGGCCATTATCTAATGTAATGAGTCGTGGATATCCAGGACACGGAAGTTAACCCTTGATGTTTAAGTTATCAAACAAAACTGATTAAAACGGAGTACGCGGATTACTAGCCACAATCCGGCATTCGATTGATCTCATTTCCAACCAAGCGGTAATAGTTTACCGTAACCCAAGCTCGTATAGGGGAAATAAGTCGAGAGTATTTACCTGAGCTAGTCTTCGTTTAAACGCAAGATTTAATAACTCAGTCGTACACAAAAGTACTAAGTGCAGATAGCATTTACCGGCAAGTCTCTAGTCTGGATTATGGCATAAGCTAACCAATTAAATACTAACAGTCTTATTTAAGTCACATACTTAGACCGAGTAGCGTACAGGATCAATACATATAACGCTAGATTAAACGATGATTGGATAGCATCTAGTTTAATCCCAACAAGTACTTTGACTTGTGTAATATGGATAAACTATAAACATTCTGGATTTTGAGACTTAAATGACAAGGTTAGACCCGTTTCAGTAAATTTCCGTAAACTATTTAATATACTTAACCGTATGCATATCAGCGATATCGGGTAACCGGATAAGTCATGGACAAGTTCTATATGCCACTATTCTTTTAATAAGTTGTAATATCAGTAAGATATCAACTTATATGCCCGTCAAGGTTTTAAAACGAAACTATGACACAAGGGCATTTTGGTAATTATATACCGTATAAAAGGAAATTGAATATAATTTAAGATTATAATTTTAAATATTCTGGAAAAATAATTAATTTATGATAGCATATCAGTAGGAACATGATAATATGTGTAAT
Source organism: Scalesia atractyloides (assembly GCA_947069175.1). Classification (NCBI taxonomy): domain Eukaryota; kingdom Viridiplantae; phylum Streptophyta; class Magnoliopsida; order Asterales; family Asteraceae; genus Scalesia; species Scalesia atractyloides. The sequence continues at coordinate 46,595,869 of CAMTDV010000023.1, forward strand.
TTATCATTTATGTGTAATTTATCGACATAATACAAGGACTTGTTCATAAACTCAGTTTATAATCTAATTTCACATCCCAAATAATCCTACTTATAATATTACATCAGTAGGAAACTTATTTTCAAGTTTGTTATTGATTAAACCTTATTTTATGCAAAAAAGACATTTTAGTCAAAATGGCATAATTATGGAACATGTGCATAAACTCATATTCTGATTATAATCATGTAATATAACCTCGGAGGGTTATGCTGTAACATTTGTATAAATCGGGTTTCCAAAACCCGCTCCGTTTTGTAATCAAATACCAATTTATGAAATGACATTAAGTATTTATGAGTATTTTGAGTTTAAATGTTACATAATTAATATATAAACTAAACTATAAAAATTATATTTGATAAAAAGTTGAAATAAAATAAATAAAAAATATTTGGAGCTGACCGGACTCGAACCGGGTCAACTGCCTCCAACGACTTATCTTTCCGTCTCCAAACCACTCCGCCATCAATTGTTTTCTGTTAACATTATGAAAGCAATTGAATTTTATACGCAAACACGACTTAACGGTTAATGATATCTGAATAACGGAAATCGGTAAACCTAATCGCCAAATCTGTTTCTGCTCGCTTAGTTAACTTATAACCGATGAATATCGGTTTCTAATTAAGTTCTAATTGAATGAACTTAAAGATCTCCTCACTTCCGGTATTTGAAACCGAAGAGATATCAAACTCTAATATAATCCAAGTACTGATCATTTGCGCGATTCATAACAGTCACAATAACTCTCAATTTCATTTTCGTCAAGACTCTGAGCCGTAAAACCTTCTAAATTCGATCGCCGGAAATTTTCTGCAACTCACCGGAAAACCGGGACTTGCATTTTCACGGTAAATTTTTCGACTCTTTTTGTTTAAATCATGTGATTAGTCAATCTCTAACACAATTCCATCATCAGAACCAATCTTAGTCAACACTTATCGGAAATCCCATTGTCGCCGGAAAGTTCCTGAAATTGCCGGAGTTTCACTGTGAAAGGGTAAGACATCCTACACTTCATTTAAACCTTGTTTAGATGATTTAACTCTATAAATAATCGACCCACACCGTTAATTGTTTCAACAGTCGGAGCTCAATTTCTGCACCGACAAAACTCTCGCCGGATTCCTGTGTTTATCTCCAATCGGTAAATCCTGTCCTTTACACTTTTCCCATTCCTTAATATTGAATTACTGATAGTGTTTAAGTCGCAAAATCAAATCTTAACCGGTTGGAATACGCTGACAGTTTATATGACGAAGAAGATGAACTTATTTCAGAACATAAGAGTAATTAAAATTTGGTTTATAAACAGGTTAGACACACAGTCCAGCGGTGGACTGTGTGCAAAGTTTATATACGAGTCCCGAGTTCGATCCTTACTACACACACTCTACGTAATAAACGTTCCTTTTTATTCATAAACTAACCGGGTTGAAACGAGTAGTTGTTAAGTATAATATAAATCAAGAATATAACCGGGTTAGACACACAGTCCAGCGGTGGACTGTGTGCAAAACAAACTACACGTCACGCGATCGAGTCCCGTCCCAAACACCGGTTCAATGAGATTAAAACGTTTTGCAAAATAAAGGAATTTTCGGTAAAATCGAATAAGTGTATAAATATAATAAGAACTGGATTCCTAACGGGTTAGTCACGTAGCTCAGTTGGTAGAGCTACGTGCGCGTGAACGGAAGGTCACCGGTTCGAATCCCGCTCGGCGCAAGAATTACCGCTGACCGAACCGGTCAACGGTCAACGGTCAACGGTCAAACAGTAAAAAAATATTATTTTTTTAAATAATTATTTGTTTTATTTAAATTAAAAATCAATTAAAAATACTTAAAAATAACATTTTTAAGGATAGAAAATAGCCATAAACTCACAAAAATATATCTAAAAAATCCCATTAAAAATCTTTAATAAAATCCATTCATTTAATATATTTTCCCATTATTATTTAGGTCAGTGATTCCTCGTTAACTCGCTTCGTCTAAATCGTGCGCATCTCACCAACTCAAATCCAACGCACCCAATGTGAGTGAACCCTTCAAATTCCCCGTTTTAATCACATTTTTGGGGTGTATCATGTGTCTTGTTCACTTACTTATTATAATTAAGTTATTGTGCATATATCATATCATGACATGTGTGTTAGTTGTTGCTGATAGGTAGATATTATTGTTTGCAAATTATTATTTCAGTACATGCAATTGCTGAGGCCGTAGCTCCCCATCCCTCGAGGTTGAGTTTGATCCCCATTTTATTATGCGGTTGATCAGGGCGTGCCCGCACGATCGGCTCCGTTTGATTAAGCCTTGATCGGTCATTTATTCACATTTCAATACATGCAATACGCTCGGCTCCGTTTGATTGAGCCTTGAGTGCACAGATTTATTTACATTTTCAGTTCATGCAATACGATCGGCTCCGTTTGATTGAGCCTTGATCTCACAGTTCATTTATGTTAATTATCATATGATGTTGGTATGTTCATGTATGTTATCGATTGTTAATGTATGTTATAATTGTAACCGATGTTGCCATTGCTTGATTTCATACATATGCTCTTTTATGATTATGCACAATATTTTATTGATAAACTAACCAGAAAATCATTACTAAATGTTTATCTATAAGGTTCACTCGCCAACTTATGTTGACCCAAAAACCTCCCATTTTACACATGATACAGGTGAACCAGCAGCAGCTAGGAACACGTAGGACCTGGATTAGAAGAAATAAAACGATTTAGTGTTTGGATTATTATGTTTGGTTATTTTCCTTTGAAATGAATGAACATGTTTGAAGGTTTGAGAAATGTAACTTTGACTTCATTTAATTATGAAACATAATAGTAAATGTCATGTGCTTTGGTGATAACCCAATTATGCCCCGACTCTTATTTCCGCTGCGGGTCGGGGTGTGACATATGCTACATTATATTACGATCATAATGCAACCTTACATCAATAGCTAACTAATCTAAATCGGGTCAGAATCGAAAGTCAAAGCAGAAGTCAAACTTTGCGACTTTCATTTGCGAACCGACCCTAAAACTGAAATTGACGAGCCGAACATGTTCTTTCATGTTCTAATAATTATTACCAACTTTTTTAAGTGTCAAAACATGTTTATAACATTTATAAGCTCAAATTATAACATTTCCGAAAATAGCCTGTTTCACTTTTTAATATAATAACTTTGACCCGTCAATTGATCTAGCAAACGTGATCTTCAGGAGGTGCCCTTTATAGGGACTAACACCTACCTTATTATGATCACTTAACCATGTTCACTACGAACAATGGCTGGACCATAATGGTCTTAACCGAAAGTCAAGGTGTTTTCCGTAAAACCCTTGACTTTTGGCTATAAAGGCCTATAAACGAAAATGCGAGAGGAAGGAACACTTACAAGTGGTTCCTAGGATGCAATAGAACTAAGTTGGATGCTCCTTTCAGTTAGGAACTTCCAGAGGAGGGAGATAGAGTGATAATGAGAATGGTGCAAGTTCAAATGGTGAAGCATTGCACCTATTTATATTTGGAGAGCTTGAAGGAGGTGAAGCCAGGTGTTAAGGGATGTTAGAGGGAGCTTACAAGTGTCCTAAAACGTGGCATGGTTGTTTGAAAGTCCGTGGTTTCGAAACAATGGTTTTTGGCAACATGTGTGGAGGCCAAGCAAGAATTCTGCAGACACAGGCCTCTCGAGCCCGGCGAGAGGCCAGGGCCTTATCTCTCGCTCCTCGTGGCCAATTCAAAGTTTGACACATTTAGCCTCTCAACTTATTAAACCCTCCTAAAACACCTTTATAGCATATTTAGCCCTCCATAACCAATATTTGGCATACACGGGAGTATGCCCGAACATTGTCGAGCTCTTAGTTCGTTAAAACATCACTCAGAGGTATAAATTAACATGTTGACACTTTTAACCCCTCCATCATCCAAGTTTCATATAATTACTGATTTAATCCCTCTCGTCCAACAAATGAGACATATGAGAGTTAGGGCTTCGTAAAGGATCACTCAGAGGCTCACTATAAGCATGTTGACTCCGATGTCACTCAGAGGTTGGGCATGTTGACATATCAGTCACTCAGAGGCCAAGTTTAAGCATGTTGACATATCAGTCACTCAGAGGCTAAGTTTAAGCATGTTGACATATCAGTCACTCGAAGGCTAATGTTCATGCATGTTGACATCAGAAAGCCACTCAGAGGCTCAGTTTGAGCATGTTGACACCCTTAGTCCTTATTAGTCTTAATAGACTAAAATAAAAATACAACACGTGTCACTATATTATTGGACACGATTTTACAAGGTGTTACATTCTCACCCCTTAAAAGAAATCTCGTCCTCAAGATTTTATTCAAAAAGATGGGGGTACTTTTGTCGCATAATGGACTCAACCTCTCATGTATACTTGGGACCTATAAGGGCGTCCCACTTAACCTTAATTATAGGTATTAATTTCCTTCGGAGCTTCTTAACCTGTCGATCCTCGATCGACATTGGTTTCTCAACGAACCTCATGTTTTCATCTATTTGTACATCTTTGTGTGACATTTCTAGCGACTCATCGGCTAGACATTTCTTAAGGTTAGATATGTGGAATACATCATGAATTCCACTAAGCTCCTTTGGCATTCTGAGCTTATAGGCTACAGTACCGACACATTCGATTATCTCGAATGGTCCTATATATCTTGAGCTCAACTTGCCCTTCTTTCCAAATCTCATTACCCCTTTCCAAGGTGATACTTTCAGCATGACTTTGTCCCCTACTTGGAACTTGAGAGGTTTACGCCTCTTGTCATCATAGCTCTTCTACCTATCACAGGCAGCTTTGAGATGATCACGGATTTGCATAATCTTATCTGTGGTCTCCAGGACAATCTCAGGTCCTGATAATTGGGCTTCCACAACTTCTACCCAACACACGGGCGTTCGACACTTTCTCCCATACAAGGCCTCATAAGGAGCAGCCTTGATGCTTGTATGATAACTATTATTATAGGATAATTCTATTAGGGGTAAGTGGTCATCCCAACTTCCACCTAAATCAATCACACATGCTCTAAGCATGTCTTCCAAGGTCTGAATAGTATGCTCACTCTGACCATTCGTCTGCGGGTGGTAAGCCGTACAAAAATTTAATCTCGTGCCTAAAGATTGTTGAAAACTTTTCCAAAAATGAGAGGTATATCTAGTATCTCTATCAGATACAATAGATACTAGCACACCGTGTAAGGACACAATCTTGTCCACATACAACTTAGCCAACTTATTAGAATTATAAGTTTCTTTAATTGGCAGGAAATGTGCTGACTTGGTCAGTCTATCCATAATGACCCAAATCGTGTCATTACCATGTTTGGTCTTAGGTAATTTGGTAATCAAATCCATAGTTACCATTTCCCATTTCCAAGTGGGAATTTCAAGTTGTTGTAGAAGTCCTGACGGTTTCTGATGTTCAGCTTTAACTTGCGAACATGTCAGACATTTAGCTACATAAGTGGCTATGAATTTCTTCAAACCCATACACCAGTAATTCTTTTTCAAATCCTGATACATCTTGTCACCACCCAGGTGAACTGAGTATCTTGAATTATGCGCTTCTTGGAGGATTAGATCTCTAAGTCCTCAAAAAATTGGAACCCAGATTCTTTCATTAAATCTAAGGATTCCATCCTTTCCAGGCATTAACTGATCAACAGTTCCGCCTAATCCTTCATTAAGAACATTAGCCTCTAACAAGGCTTGCTTTTGTGCATCTAATAGCCTCTCATTTAAGCTATTTTTGAGTTCTATGCTCTTAGCATTAATCCTAATGGGCTTAACCCTTTCCTTGCGACTTAAGGCATCAGCAACGACATTTGCCTTGCCGGGATGATAGCGAATTTTGCAATCATAATCATTAAGTGTTTCCATCCAGCATGTTGTCGCATGTTCAAATCCTTTTGATTTGAACAAATGTTGGAGACTCTTATGGTCAGTGTATATAATACACTTTGTGCCATATAAGTAATGTCTCCACAACTTAAGTGCAAATACAACGTCACCCAATTCCAAATCATGGGTGGTGTAATTCCTTTCGTGCACCTTTAATTGTCGTGATGCATAGGCAAGCACTTTGCCTCTTTGCATTAGCACACAGCCCATGCCAGTGTGCGAGGCATCACAGTAAACTATGAAATCCTCAATACCCTCAGGTAGAGATAACACAGGAGCATTGCTTAATTTGTGTTTTAGAATCTCAAAAGATTCTTGTTGTTTTGGACCCCAGTTAAACTTAACATTCTTACAGGTCAGGGTAGTTAAAGGAGTGGCTATTCTTGAAAAGTTCTCAATGAACCTCCTATAATAGCCAGCCAATCCTAAGAAGCTACGAATCTCTGATGGAGTTTTGGGTATTTCCCAATTCATTATGGCTTCTATTTTAGCGGGATCCACTTGGATACCACGCTCACTTACAACATGTCCAAGAAATTGGACTTCTCTAAGCCAAAATTCACACTTAGAAAATTTAGCATAAAGTTTCTCTTTTCTTAGAAGTTCTTAGATGCACCGAAGATGTTTCTCGGGATCATTTTGATTACGAGAATAGATAAACATGTCGTCTATGAAGACAATGACAAACTTATCCATATATGGTTTGCATACTCTATTCATGAGATCCATGAATGTTGCAGGTGCATTTGTGAGCCCAAAAGGCATCACTAGAAACTCATAATGACCATAACGGGTCCTAAAGGCAGTCTTAGGAACATCCTCATTCCTAACCTTTAGGTGATGATATCTTGATCTCAAATCGATCTTAGAGAAATAGCTAGTACCTTGAAGTTGATCGAATAAGTCGTCGATCCTGGGCAGAGGATAACGATTCTTGATTGTTAACTTGTTCAACTCACGGTAATCAATGCACATTCGCATTGAACCATCCTTCTTTTTTACAAAAAATAATAGGAGCTCCCCATGGCGAGGAACTAGGTTGTATAAAACCTTTCTCCAATAGTTCATCTAACTGTAATCTCATTTCTTTCATTTCCGTCGGTGCTAACCGATATGGAGCTCTGGCTACTGGTGCTGATCTGGGTAGGATATCAATTCTAAATTCTACTTGCCAGTCTTGAGGTAGGCCTAGTAATTCTTCGGGGAAAACATCGGAATACTTCGAGATAACTGGAAGGTCTTCAATATTTGGCTTAGGCTCATTGATAGTGACTTGTGCCATGTAATGACACAACCTTTCCCCAAACACTTGGATGCCTTAAATAACGACACCTTGTCTGGCAATCTATAGTGTGAATCTCCAGGGATGGTGATTGTTTCACTAGATGGGGTTTTAATCTCGATGAGTTTCTTATCGCAGGCAATGCGGGCTTGGTTATGGGATAACCAATCCATGCCTAAGACTATATCGAATCCTACCAATTTCATTGGCAACACTGATATAGGGATAGAATAACAGTGAGATAGGGATAGAATGATTCTTAATGGATATAACACATCTATCAAGAATGGAAGATGTTGTTTCTAACGTTCCATCATTAAGTTCTATCTCATAAGTTTTATCTAGAGTTCTTATGGGTAAGTTTAATTGTTTACTAAACTTATGGTCTACAAAAGACTTATCTGCACCCGAATAAAAAAGAACTCTAGCATATACATCATTGATGAGGAGTGTACTTGTTATGACGTTATTGTCATTGACGGCCTCTCTGGCATTCATCTGGAAGGCACAAGCATTCCCCTTCTTAGCCTCTCCAGGCTTTGCATCATTATTTCTGGGGTTCTTAGGGCAATTGGGCTTAATATGCCCTTTCTCATTACAGCCATAACAGATGACATCTTTAAGATTTTTGCACTCATGGGTCTTATGCCCTTTTCTTTTACAAATACGATAGGGTTTAATCTGGGGGTCAGTATTACATTGCCCCCAATACCTGCGGTTACAGGTCTTGCATAGAGGTCTATCATCAGACCTATGTTGTTCTTATTGAACCCAAAATTTCCTTTCTTCTTAAATCTTTTGGAGTATCATCCTCCCATTTCCTTTTGCGGTCAGGTTCAGCTTTAACTTACTTTTGCCTCACCAAATCTAAGGTGAGGGAGAAAGATAGGTCTACAGCAGACGTGTAGGTACTAGGCTAAGCAGCCTTTACCATGCCCTTTATCTCGGGCACTAACCCATTAATGAAACCCGCAATGCGTTTGTGTTTAGGGGTTATTAAATAGGAAACTAACCTAGAAAGGGAATTGAAGTCAGAAACATACTTCTGACAGTCTAGGTTTTTCATGGTGAGAGTCAGAAAGTATGACTCTATCTTCTCCACCTCATGGGGTGGGCAGTAAGTTTCCTTGACTAAGTCAACAAAGTTAGACCATCCTAAGTTGTACGGGTGTACTTTACCTGTAGATTGGATCATAGCTTGCCACCATATCAGGGCATCGCCCTTAAAGGACTGTGATACATACTTAACCAATCCTTATCAGCACATCCGCTGATATCCACTATCGTTTCCATTTCATCTAGCCATTTTAAGGCTTCTACAGCTTCTTTTTCTCCATTATAATCCTGGGTTTACAGAAAACAAAATATTTGTAGGTACATCCGTCTTTAGAAGAACGGGACCCATCAGCAAATTCTAATTTCTTTGGTTCACTCTTCGCATTTGAAGAGTGAACTGAGCAATCCTTATGAGTTGAGGATGGTGGAATTGATAATGGTCTGAAGCGAGTAGCACTCGACTCCCTAAGTTTTTCTATGGCCTTTCCCACAGCTGCATCTATGCGAGCTTGGAAATCATCATTGTTAATGGCTATACTTTCAGCGTTGTTAGAGTTAATATCCCGGTGGCTACTTTGTGCCTCATCTGAGTTAGCCATTCTTGAGCTTTGGTTCTAAACACCAAATTAGACTTCTCTCAGCCATGGTATTAACAACCATATTGGCTTTAAACATTGGATATAACAATCCATCGTCTAAACTAGTGTGAATAACATCACAACTCTTAGGCTTATCATATCTATATTTGGCCTAGGTCTTAATAGGGCCATCAAAGGCAAATTACAATCTGGACGTAGTCCATATATTATTAGATAGTGGATCGTAATGTCACATCTGTCATTGTCATAATTGATAATTATATTTAACTCATAGGCTTGTCACGAAGGACATTTAAAACATGGCTCATTGGCCTGTCCCAATGGACATCATATGGCACGTTGGCCTACATCACTAACATATGTAATTTATGGCACGTTGGTCTGTCACTTTGGACATAACATATGGCACGTTGGCCTGTCACTTTGGTCATAACATATGGCACATTGGCATGTCACTATGGACATAATACGGCTCGTTGGCCTATCATATGGCACGTTGGACCACATCACTTTAGATGTAAATTATGGCACGTTGGCGCGACACGTTGGCCTATCATATAGACGACTAGTGTGGTTCCTCAAGTCACACTACCGGGAGTATGAACATTAATAGTCCCGGTCACTTTGGACCTTAACGACTTGGAGGCTTGAACCTAGTTCACCACTTCTCAAATAGAAGGATAACTTCCCTTAACTATCCTAATAGAAGGCCTTTGTCCTTAACTGTCATTCCTTGGCCAATATATGGTCTGTGCCACTTGGCATAACCAAATCATTAAGATATTTTTGGAATTATATAGCAGAGCATAAATTTCGAGTAAAATCGAGACGCTCGCTTGAATAGGATGAATATATATACATATATATATATATATATATATATATATATATAATTCCAAAATACTTCATTAAATTCCAATAGAAATTACAATACTAAAATAACTGAAACAAACTATCCATGCAAGGACTTAAAAGAAATAATAACGTCCACGCAGGGACTAAAGAAATAACAATGTCCTCGCAGGGACTCATATATATTATTAGAAGAGACTTCACTCGTCCTTCTTTCCCTTAACCAACTTGGAAAGCTTCTTGAATAACTTATTTGTCTTCTTCTCCGTTTTCTCCGCTTGTTGTTGCATTTCTTTCATTTGTTCTAAGGCCTCACTGATATCCTCAAGTGGGGGCGGAGGTTGTGGTTGTGGTTGTGGCATAATAGGATACTGGTACCCATAACTTGGATGCCCAGTAGGTGGATAAACAGGTGGGAAAGGAGACGGATAAAGTGCGTTATGCATGACCGCTTGCATATAAGGGTCATGCGAAAGTGCCTGGTAATTTACCGGCATAGATGGATTAAAAGGATCATATCCAGATGTATCCGGATATGTTGGGATAAGGTTATTATAACCCGATGGTGGTGGTTGAACTGCAGATGATGGTGTTGGTTCCACTAGAGGTGATACATAGGAGGGTCCACCCATTTATGGGTCCTCGTGAATTGTAGCGTAGGTTTTGGTTAAAGGTGGCAGCGATCCCAACCGTTGACCCGCACATACCGACATACGTGCTCCATTTCCTCCTCGGTGGCTCAGGTGGCGGCTTATGTTCCACCGGTTCCATATGAACATCTTCTTGTACAGGAGGTGGTTGGGAGTGATGGGAAGGAGTGTGAGCAAAGGTGAATTGGTTCCAATATTGGTCCCACTCATTAGGACCTTGGTATGGTGATCCGGCATAAGAGTTCGAATCGCTCGAGATCTCGATGGGATGTGTGTGTGATCCCGACGGTGGTATCTCTGGATCGGAGTTCTCGTCCATTAGTTTGGGTTGGTCTAACTGATTTTGGTTGGCTGGGGGTGTATTAAAGTATTGGTTGTGGTTAAACTCATCGATAAGAATGATGAGAATGATGAGCATGATGAGAGTGGTGTGATTGGTGCGAATGGTACGAACTTTGGGTATGGGTAGGTGAGTGTTGTGCTAGTGGCCATGAATCCCCTGAATCCTCATAGGGGTTCGGGTGATGGGGATGCGAAGGGATATGTCTTGAAGGTCCTCCCCTCATTGGTCCTTTTCCTCTTCCTCGTACTCTCGGCGGCATTTTCCTGTTAAAATCAATTCAAAAACAATACTAGTAACTTAATAATGAGATGAGTAATCCTAGGTCAAAGCCTAGACTCGGAAGTCTAAGGAATGTGCTCGTGTAAGTTTGAGATTAAACACAAGAAGGATAGTGTTTAATTCTCTCAAACATTGGCTCTAATACCAATCTGTCACACCCCGGCTTTCCACAGCCAATCCAAACACCGGTGGGCCCGGGTGGGGAGTATTGTGACGTAAGTTGATATCATCATAGTCAATTAAACAAGCACAACGGAAGTCTTGGATTTAAATTACTATTACAAACCAAGTGTTCAAAATACAAAACTAATATACAGACGGCTCGTAATAGAAGATCCACATGCGGATCGCAAATTGTACAAAAAGAATGTAAAACAGACTTTCCTCTTATCACTACCGAGCACTTCCAGCCTATTTCGTATTGTACCTACAAGCTTAGTCTATTGAAAGTACGTCAGCTTTTGCTGGTAAATACACTCAAATGACTCATTTTGAAAACATTTTAAAAATGTTTTAAGTGCATGTTGGCACAAATCTTTTATAACTTGGGAAAGTTACTTTGTAACATTGTTAACAGATTCACTTGTTTATCCATACATACAAGGCCTAGTATGGAGACCGAGACATGATTAAATACACACCACTTAGAACTCACGAAGGAGTTATCCCCAACTTTGTAGGTAATTGCATTTGAGCGTCTGTCAGGTGTATGCCTACACCCCGCTCTAAGGTCGTGGCCATTATCTAATGTAATGAGTTGAGAATATCCAGGACACGGTAGTTAACCCCCGATGTTTAAGTTATCAAACAAAACTGATTAAAACAGAATATACGGATTTACTAGCCAAAATCCGGCATTCGATTGATCCCATTTCCGACCAAGCGGTAATAGTTTACCGCAACCCAAGCCCGTATAGAGGAAATAAGTCGAGAGTATTTACCTGAGCTAGTCTTTGTTTAAACGCAATATTTAATAACTCAGCCATACACAAAAGTACTAAATGTAGATAGCATTTACCGGCAAGTCTCTAGTCTGGATTATAGTATAAGCTAACCAATTAAATACTAACGGTCTTATTTAAGTCACGGACTTAGACCGAGTAGCGTACAGGATCAATACATATAATGCTAGATTAAACGATGATCGGATAGCATCTAGTTTAATCCCAACAAGTACTTTGACTTGTGTAATATGGATAAACTATAAACATTCTGGATTTTGAGACTTAAATGACAAGGTTAAACCCGTTTCGGTAAATTTCCGTAAACTAGTTAATATACTTAACCGTATGCATATCAGCGATATCGGGTAACCGGATAAGTCATGGACAAGTTCTATATGCCATTATTCTTTAAATAAGTTGTAATATCAGTATGATATGAACTTATATGCCCATTAAGGTTTTAAAACGAAACTATGCCTCATAAGGGCATTTCGGTAATTATATACCGTATAAAAGGAACTTGAATATAATTCAAGGTTATAATTATAAGTACTCTGGAAAAATAATTAATTTATAATATAATATCAGTAGGAACATGATAATATTATTTATCATTTATGACCAAACTATGCACCGAAAGGGCATTTTGTCATTTTACACATAGTTTTAGAAATTATTTGGGATTCTGAGTTCATATCATATACCTACTGTAAAAATATTTAAAATAAGTTTTTAAATCACTAGGTAACAAGTCTTGGTTGATAATTATGGTTTAAGACCATATTATGCGCCGAAACGGTGCTTATGTCGTAAAATGACGATTTGTGCGATATTTAATGAAAATGATGTTAAGGTCAAGTTAATATGTCTTAGATATGTTGTTTAATATAACATATCAGTAGGTAAAAGATTTACTTTGAAAAGGTATGATTAAAACTATTTTATGAGCCATAAGGGCTTTATCGTCATTTATAGACATAATACAAGGACTTGTTCATAAACTCAGTTTATAATCTGATTTCACATCCCAAATAATCCTACTTATAATATTACATCAGTAGGAAACTTATTTTCAAGTTCGTTATTGATTAAACCTTATTTTATGCAAAAATGACATTTTAGTCAAAATGGCATAATTATGGAACTTTTGCATAAACTCATATTCTGATTATAATCATGTAATATAACCTCAAAGGGTTATGCTACATTATATTACGATCATAATGCAACCTTAGATCAATAGCTAACTAATCTAAATCGGGTCAGAATCGAAAGTCAAAGCAGAAGTCAAACTTTGCGACTTTCAGTTGCAAACCGACCCTAAAACTGAAATTGACGAGCCGAACATGTTCTTTCAAGTTCTAATAATTATTACCAACTTTTGTGAGTGTCAAAACATGTTTCATAACATTTATAAGCTCAAATTATAACATTTCCGAAAAATAGCCTGTTTGACTTTTTAATATAATAACTTTGACCCGTCAATTGATCTAGCAAACGTGATCTTCAGGAGGTGCCCTTTATAGGGACTAAACACTACCTTATTACGATCACTTAGCCATGTTCACTACGAACAATGGCTGGACCATAATGGTCTTAACCGAAAGTCAAGGCGTTTTCCGTAAAACCCTTGACTTTTAGCTATAAAGGCCTACAAACGAAAATGCGAGAGGAAGGAACACTTACAAGTGGTTCCTAGGATGCAATAGAACTAAGTTGGATGCTCCTTTCAGTTAGGAACTTCCAGAGGAGGGAGATAGAGTGATAATGAGAATGGTGCAAGTTCAAATGGTGAAGCATTGCACCTATTTATAGTTGGAGAGCTTGAAGGAGGTGAAGCCAGGTGTTAAGGGGTGTTAGAGGGAGCTTACAAGTGTCCTAAAACGTGGCATGGCTGTTTGAAAGTCCATGGTTTCGAAACAATGGTTTTTGGCAACATGTGTGGAGGCCAAGCAAGAATTCTGCAGACACAGGCCTCTCGAGCCCGGCGAGAGGCCAGGGCCTTATCTCTCGCTCCTCGTGGCCAATTCAAAGTTTGACACATTTAGCCTCTCAACTTATTAAACCCTCCTAAAACACCTTTATAGCATATTTAGCCCTCCATAACCAATATTTGGCATACACGGGAGTATGCCCGAACATTGTCGAGCTCTTGGTTCGTTAAAACATCACTCAGAGGTATAAATTAACATGTTGACACTTTTAACCCCTCCATCATCCAAGTTTCATATAATTACTGATTTAATCCCTCTCGTCCAACAAATGAGACATATGAGAGTTAGGGCTTCGTAAAGGATCACTCAGAGGCTCACTATAAGCATGTTGACTCCGATGTCACTCAGAGGCTAGGCATGTTGACATATCAGTCACTCAGATGCCAAGTTTAAGCATGTTGACATATCAGTCACTCAGAGGCTAAGTTTAAGCATGTTGACATATCAGTCACTCAGAGGCTAATGTTTATGCATGTTGACATCAGAAAGTCACTCAGAGGCTCAGTTTGAGCATGTTGACACCCTTAGTCCTTATTAGTCTTTAATAGACTAAAATAAAATTACAACACGTGTCACTATACTATTGGACACGATTTTACGAAGTGTTACATTTTGACACTAAGTTTTGGAGTGATTTCATGGGTCCTAGTTTTCCCATTAGAATCAAGACCGAGGAGTTTAGAACAAAGATAAAAATAACCTATGTTCATGAGATATAACCATAAGCCCGATTATCATCAAGAATTCGGTTAATATATATTTTATATAATATAGTATATAGTTTATATTAGTTGTCTATCATGTAGTATCACGTAGTGTCATACAAGTCAAGCATGGAGGCATGAATAACCTCATTATAAGATTCACCAAAGCACAAGGTGAATAACCAAAATGTAAACTAACTATTTCATCAAGTATCCAAGTAAAGACCACCCGGGTGTTTCATACCAATCATGGAAAGTGTTGGAGATGCGGTCGGAGTTGTCTTACTTTAGGACTAGGAAACTATTTAGAATAATGTGGTAAAACATCAAGTGAGGTGGTGGAACAAGTTTGGAAAGCCAAGGCTTATATGGTTCACACCTTTACCAAAACACAAGTTTTGCCATATGAACTATGGTAAACTTGGACGGTCTCAACAATTGTAGGTTATCTAAACCTTGTCAAAACAGAAAGTTTAGAGGTGCGTGGACCTTAAACTTAATGGAGAACAACCACACACAAGCCTCACAATCATAGGTTTGATTGAGAACAAGGTGGGTACAAGTTCTTCACAAGAAATAAACTTAAAAGATGAACATCTATAAAGTTTAGTGAAAACAGAAAATTAACCCCACTTTGGACACAAAATCAGAGTTGTACCACCTTGTTACACCTTAGTGAACATTGGGTAACAAACCTTGATGTTGTCCAAGTGTTTTGAAGCAAGAAAACTCAAAGAATAAGTAGTAGAAGTGAGTTAGAACTCACTTTGAACTTCAAAGATATCTGCCCAAAATCAGAAATTCTTGAGAGATTTAGAGGATTTGAGAGTGGATTTAGTGCTTGGAAAGTGTCTAGGAGGGTATGGAGGCTCCTATTTATAATGTGGTTGATTAGGGTTACAATTAAATGAGTTAGGAGGTGATTGAATGTGAAAAAAGGTGTAAAAATGGACCAACCTGCGAGCTGAAAATAGCTGACTGCGGATACGACTCCCTCGCGCCATGCGAGGGGAACGTGTGTGCCTGGCGCATGGCATGAGGGAGTGGGTTTTCAAAAATTGTTTGCACTTGGTGTTTAGGTTATTTTATGCCATAAACTTGTATTTTAGCCCATTTTTAGGTATTCCAAGTGTACTAAAGTATAGTATGAGTGTATGCATGTAAAATTAATACATCCAAGTATTTTGAGTCTCGATATTTACGTATAAACATGTATTCAACATGTGATTGGGATAACAAGAGTGTGTAACAAGTATATGTGTAAAAATGAATTTCCATTACGATCAAAGCCTCGGATTACAAGATTGGAAATGAATTATGATACGATAGGATTACAAGTTTCCTAAAATAGAAATACGATTGCAACTTTCTAAATAAGGAAAATACAAAAATGTGGAGCGTTACAAAAAAACCTGTAAAGTAAATTTAGTAACCAAAATGTGAAAGTGAGGTTTTGTTGCTTGTGAGATAGTTATATTTTATATTCAGGATCCTGGATTTGCTATTAGGATCCTCCGTTCTGAAAATAGATTTTGCTTGAGAAAACTGTGAATTTGTGGGAAACAGTTATGAAATGAAAGAATAACAGTCAACACAAATGATTTGTCAAGGGGAAAATACCCTTGATCCTCTTAGGGAAGATGATCTCCGACACAAAAAAAACCCAAGAGCTAGAAACTACATAACTCCACTAAGATTAATAAGAAAATTATTCAAAGGATGATCGATCTAAGTGTTACAATTGAGATTTCAGAGTATGTGAGAGTATTTAGTGTTTGCAGCGAGTTCATGTTGTGTTTTCTAGTCGATCAGATCAAGTCCATTTATAATACAAGTAAAAAAATGAATCTAACCTACAATTGAGATTCCCAGGATCCTGAGAGAATTGGTCTTCGACCGTTGCTGGCTTCCAACGTCACTCTCCACTATTTTCTCAACTAACTTAGCGATAATTTAGGTCCAAGTTTCTCTGTTAGCCGTTATGAAAGCATATTCCTGCAAAATATCCCTTCATCACAGAAATAATCAATTAGTAACAAATATGTTCAGGATCCTTAGCCTTTCAGAATCCTGGCTCAGATAAACCATACAGGATCCTATTGCAGGCTTAGTTCATCCAGGATCCTGACGATAGAAATTCTATCCCAAACACTTTTTGGTCGAAGCACGGGGCGTGTCTCGATTTCGTTTCAAATCTTCTGTATTTCACCCGGAACTACTTCGTTTGTTCGTTTTTAGTCCGTTTTGTCCTGAAAATAAAAAAAAATTAACCAAATTAAACTTATTTTAAATATATTTCTCATAAAACCAATAAGAAATGAGTTTATTTTTATCCGAAAACACCTGTATTTTTATGTGTATCAGTCGTTTATTGTTGTAGTACGTCGAAGGAGATGCAAAACAAGAATATTACCCAAGAAAATGGTTTGAATCTATTTATTTACATTGCATTCTATTTTATCTTTATGCTCGTTTGATTTTTGTGTATGATATTATACTTATGTATTTTATACGAATAACGAGATAATCACTATTATTATTATTATTATTTTTTTTTAAAAGTAAACTTATTTCCTATAGTATAAACCATGTAGTTTTGTATGCATTTCAAATTGGTTAAATAAAAATGATATTTGAATAATTCGCCTATAAATTTCATTTTGAATTGAGACTCTAAAAAGGTTTAGTTGTCTTAGCAGGTCTCTTACTTGTACCTTATGCATAGAGTACTTGTATACATAGAGGTAAGACTTGCTTTGATTACTCATAAAGCTTCTTTGGCAGCGAGAGCTTCTTATTTATTTTACTCTTGATGTTTAAAAGTTAACAAGTTAAATATCATCGATATAAACTTTTGTTATATTTATCTTAACACGGAAACGTATGTCGGACCTCATGTATCAGCTTTGGGATCAAAACGTCTTGCAACGCCTCACACCTTTCAAGTGATATGATTTTAGAATATTTGCACTCTGTTTGCTCCATTTTTTTTCTTGATAACCAACTTTTTTTCCACTCTTTTAACTACACCTATACAATATTTTTTGATAGAATGCTACTAAACTAACGAATTCCTTGGTCTTCATCGATGGCTTTTCGACACACGAAACTCACTGGCAACTTCTTATTTTCAGTTTTCATCTAGAGCTTCCTAGCTCAAGGCACCATGGTTTAGTTCACGGGAAAACTCAGTTCCTTCAAAAGCTACGATAAGTTCTTATATATATGTATGATGATATGAGACAAAATGTGAAAAAAAACTGATAGTATCTAGGATGAGCTTGGCATCGTATCAATACCGAAAGCATCGATATCGAAAATCGTAAAAATGGGTACCGGTGCCGAAAGTGTTCAGTACGGTATTCGAATGTGAAAGTGGGTAAAAAACCATACCGTACTAAACAAATGTACCGATTCCGAAAAACGTCAGAAATAGGTACCGAAATTCGAGCGTTGCGGTATTTTTCGATACCCAACACCGATTGCTCATCCCTAATAGTATCTATCCCTACAATAGTATTCATCAAGAAGGAGCCAATAGCCACAAACATAACCGCACAATGCAAGCGTTCATCAAATCCCCATTGTAGTCACATAATCATATTTCTAGCAGATTCAAATTTGAAATGTCTAAAATAAATATAACAGTATGGTTGTTAGCATTCTTTGTCTTCAATTTTGTTAACATTCTTTGTCTTTAACATGTGTTTCAAGTTTTTTTAGATTAAAAACATTTTAAAACTATGTAAAACAAATGCGAGGGCCAATTTCACAACTCACACCCCAAAATGATTAACGAAGGTTCACGCGCTTGTATAGTCAACGACGGCCAACTTGTGACATAATATACGACGTCTGGGTTGTGACTTAAGTTTTTATCATCTATCATAAAAGCCCTCAGTGGTTGAAGTATATGCAAATCACCCCCTCATGTTTACATGCTCCATAATAAATTGATTAGTTTTCAAGAATACACAATACAGGGAATATAATAAAATAAAGCATCAAAAGTTACCATATATGATATACGTAGCATTGTTATTTTGACTACATTACGTAAAATATATATGTTACAATCAACATTTTAATTCCTATTATTATTTAAGATAAAAGGTTTGACCCGTGTTATTTATATTACATATTATTATATTAAAGCCAAAACACAAGATCTAGAAACCATATAACTTATATGTTTAAACTTAAAAGAAGGTGACCATATTATATAGCACTCTTGGCTCTTATTGTTTCTTAATAACAATTTATGCGTAGTATATTTAAACATATTAGTATAAATAAAATAGAAAACTGTAAAAAGAAAAATATGTAACCAAAAATCTAAAAGTTGATAATGTTAGAAACGAGTCATCAAAAGTAGTGAAGAGTGTCTAATTTAATAAGATAGCAATTAACTTTTATTGAAATTAAATTATATATATCTAAAAATTTATTAACAATATACCTTGTATTGGAATACATGTTAAATTGTTTCATGGAAACAATTTTATATCAAATATTGTCAAATTTATGATATAGTTTATGTTTATTAACAATTTCTATATTTTAGTATCATTGATTGCATCCATCAATTAAAAAATTGGTCATTTTCTTTTAAGATTTCCCATCAAAAGTAACTTATATTAGGATTTTAATTTTTTTAAGAAATGTTCATACCCCTAAAACATTATAAAGTGTACATTCTATGATGATATATGACATACAGCTTAAAACATAGCATATATAGTTTCAAATGTTTTAACAAGGTTCTAATGGGTTATCCAAACTCCATGTGACAAATTAAGAAATGTATCGTTACCATGCATGTCTTATACTTAAAGCGTTATATTTTACTTTTGAAGATTTTACTTATTAGTAGTTTATTCTATAAATCTTTGAAACATTTATACACATAGCTCCTATGTTTTTACCGATCAATAATTCCACAACAAAGTCGATCAATCTATATATTAGACAACTCTACACCTTTCAAACATCTCTTCTCTAAACACTCCACTAAAAACCGTAAATGAGCCGAGATTCAGCTATGTACAAGCTCGAGCCCAGTTACATTTACACCCTTATATGGGTGTTCTTTGGTTTTTTTTTTCAGGTTTTGGGTTTTTCAGGTCGGGTTATTCAAGTTATTGGCTGGGAAAAAGTGACCCGATAATCGACCCTTTTAAAGTTCGGGTGTTGGGTTCGGTTATTGTTGGATTGTTCGATTTTTGGGGTTAGATGTAAAATGTCACAAAATATCATCAAAATTCATATTTCTACTAAAAAAATCATCAAAATTCAAAATCATTTGTCAATATGATATAATAACATCCAAAAGTCTTAAAACTTAATGTTTCACGTAGCAAAGACTCCAAACAAAAAGATCTATAAAAACAATAAATGTTTGGGTTTTTTTTAGGATTTTGTGTGAAAGGTTTCTCGGGTCGGGTTATTCAGCTTTTAACTAAGAAAAAGTGACCCGATAACTAACCATATAAGGTTCGGGTTGGCCAAGTTTAGTTTTTTCGGATTCGAGTTTTTCGGGTATTCACTAATTCAGGTTTAGGTGGTTTTACATTCGGGTTGAGTTTCAGGTAAAAATTGGACAACCCTAACCCCTAGCAAGGACTAAGGATGTAACAATCCGAGCCTGAGCTCAGCTTAGCTCAAGCGTAACTCGTTTAGCTTACGCAGCTCAATTTATGCTCTATTTCTAATCCTCGATGCCCGGTTGTTACATTCTACAATTATTTAACAAAAGTTGGGCGCAATGTTACAAAACTATTCAAAGCACAAGGAGTAAATGTGTAACTTTCATCAAATAAATAATGGGTAAACCGGTCAAATGGCAACCTCCGCGACAGCTCACCGTTTATTACCCAAAAACTCCTACAAATTCTTTCACCAACTCCCACCATTTTCAAACTTCCACTACAAACCCTTATCTTCGCCTCAATCGCCGGAAAATGTTAATGCTAGTCGACTGTTCCAACTGCCGGACACCACTGCAGCTTCCGCCGGGAGCCAGGTCCATCCGTTGCGCCATCTGTCAAGCCATTACACGAGTCGCCGATCCACACAACCTCCCTCCGCCGTTGCCAACTCAGCCGTACGCTACGTCTTCTAACCACAACTACGCTCCCCCGCCGCCGCCGGCTCCGTCTCCGTACAATCAGTTACCGTCGTTAAGTCAAACTCCGTCGGTCAACGGACGGAAACGAGCCGTGATCTGCGGAATATCGTATAGGAGAACGAAGCATGAGTTGAAAGGTTGCATCAATGATGCCAAGTGTATGAAGTATTTGTTGATTAATAAGTTTAAGTTTCCGGAATCTTCTATTCTCATGCTCACCGGTAAATTTCTGCTGATTTTGCCTAATACTTTTTTAATTTGATATTTATATTGATGTTTGTTTTTTAAATTTATGTTCGTTTCAGTTGCAGTAATTATCAATGGTTTCATGTGGTTATCAAGTATCTAATTGTCTATAATCAAAAGATAATTTAACATTGAGCTCTAGGTTTTCTCAAAATTTTATGTTATTTTGATCATAGTGACGATTTGTTTGACCAGACAAGGACTGGTCAACTTCTGAAATCATCTTAATAATAAATTTATTTTAGGATATGTAGCAATTGTTGATGGAAAATTCAATGGTTTCTTGTGCAACAATGTTAATGTGTTACGGCTGTTTTTCGTGATGAAGTTGCAAATTAGTGTTAAAATCTATCGTGTTTTCGTTAGGTTAATTTCCTGAAACATTGTTGAGGAAATTGAATTATTATTGGTTCACAACTTTGAAGTGGAATATGGTGTTTGTTTTAGTTTAATTGAAAAGATGTATTATGCTGTTGGCGATTTTGCGGAAACTTGGCGTTGATGGATCGTAAGAGGTACCTGAATGTCAAAAAAGTAGTTATTCTCAATAGAAGAGATCAAGAATGAAGAATCTAACATAAAGTAGAATACAATTTAATTGTGAAATGATTGTTTGCTTGGTGCTCAATGTGTAGTCAGTGGAAAAGAGATATTGTTCCACTTTTGACCTTTTTTGTGATCAAGATGGGTAGTCTTTCAGTTTTAAGGAAAAGAACAATTGACAATTGCCAATTGCATTGTAGTCTCATTCAGGTTATGAATAAAAAACAGTATACAAAAAACATTATGTTAACCTTGTGACAAATTCATATCAAGTGTAGATCATAGAAGTTATAACTTTGACTTAAAAAGCCAAACTTTACATTTATAAGAACTAGAGGTGGACAAATAGGCAGATTAAATTGGTTGAGTAAAGCATCCGTACAGGTTAGGGTTGGAACGAATCATTATTCAGTATGGATCAAATCGGGCCAGGCTTGGTTTGGTTGACTTGTGAACATTTTTCCCCATTCTTACAATTCTCTGTTAACATATAGTGTACTTTAGGTATGTTAACAAAAATTGTATTTAATTAAAATAATAACCTAAATATTCAAATAAATAATTGAAATTAAGCGGGTTATGTGCATTAAAATTTCAACATAATTATTCAGTCAGTTTGGACCATTTGACCAGTTCATCTTTAAGCTTAATCCTTTTGGTTTGATACCCATTTTGAGCTAACATCCTTTTAACTGATATTTCAGAAGAAGAAACCGATCGTTACCGAATTCCAACAAAACATAACATCAGAATGGCCATGTACTGGCTTGTACAAGGTTGCCAGCCTGGTGACTCCTTAGTGTTCCATTTTTCTGGTCACGGTTCCCAACAAAGAAACTACACTGGTGACGAAATTGACGGATATGATGAGACATTGTGCCCATTGGATTTCGAGACTCAAGGAATGATTGTCGATGATGAAATAAATGCAACAATTGTCAAGCCAATACCTCACGGTGTCAAACTCCATGCCATTATTGATGCTTGTCATAGTGGCACCATGCTTGATTTACCATTTCTTTGTAGAATGGACAGGTATGGTAAATGTTGACCTGTTTCTGTTTTATGGTCCACTTTTATACAACTGATCGTTGAAAAAGTAAATCTTGTATTAATGTAGGAGTGGTCGGTATGTATGGGAGGACCATAGCCCTCAATCGGGAATTTTTAAGGGAACTAATGGAGGTGAAGTTATCTCCTTTAGTGGCTGTGATGATGATCAATCTTCTGCGGATACAGCGGTAAATGTTGCTAAACTTATTTCCTTCATTAAACAATTAAATATTAAATTTTCTAATGTAATAAACTAATGCATATGGGCAGGCTCTATCGAAAGTGACTTCAACCGGGGCAATGACATTTTCATTCATACAAGCAATTGAACGGGGCCATGCAACTACGTATGGTGATATGTTGACATCTATGAGAACCACCATACGCAATAACGAAAGTGATATGGGCAGCGGTGCTGTCACGTCTCTCCTTGGTATGCTTTTAACCGGAGGAAGCCTTGGTGGTGGTATAAGACAGGTATCTTCATCTTTACTCGAAATCTTTTTACTTCATAACTGTGCGGGACAAAACGAGCGGGTCTGGTTGACCCATAAAACAGATGCCTCTACTAATAGAAAATTTAGTCGACCGAGAATCGACGTGTTCGGTCTATCCTTATACTTAAATTGTTAGGGAATATTTTTGGGGGAATTAATATTTAACTTTGTTATTGCAGGAACCGCAACTCACAGCCAGTGAACCATTTGATGTTTATACAAAGCGATTCTCCCTCTAGTAAGTAATCTCCAGTTCTTGTTTAAAGTTTATTCTTGCCATCTGTATGGTTTTTAATTTTTCGAGGATATTTATGACACATTCGATTTGTGATTGTGGATTAACAACATTGTATGTGCCAAATAAAAATTTTCTTATGTTATGAGAACTAAAATATACCAGCCAAATTTGAAGTGGCCGGTTTTGAGTGAACCAGACAAAACTGGTTGTGAAACGGCCAATCTTGTCTCCTCTCTTTAGGGGCAACCTATTTTCCAAGACCGGACCAACTGGTAAACCATAAGAGCCACAGGTTCGGCTTCCTGCCCAACTTTTTGAAGAGAAGTAACTTACTCGGTTAGGTCCGCCCCTGCTTGCAATCTATGGGAAATGATACGAAAAAAAAAATAGTTTGATTGGTTAGACTGGGAATCATTGCTACCGTGAGTTTGGTTGCGAGCTAACGGGCAAAGTATAATGTAACAGGCAATAAAGCAAAGTAGACAAAACGGGTGGAACACCACATCAATGACTGACCACGTCCATTTGTTGGCTGACTGATTCATTTGTTGGTAAAACGTCACTGATTTTCACGTTAACTTAAGAGCACACGTTAAGATTAAGTGAATGAAGTCAAATTTTAATACGCATTAGTCAATCCTTTCTCCATAAGATCATCAGAAGTGGTGAGGTATTTGAAATGCCATTTTCTGTCACGTGTTGTCTACATCATCAATGTCATTTCAGTAGCTAAGGTGTAGTTGTTTGTCTCTCGTCATTAATTACTATACCAACCAATACTCATTTGCCATACACACTCACTCTCTCTCTTTCTCTCTCATCAAAACCAACCAATCTCTCTCACTCGTGACCAGAACCACGAGATAAGGCCCAAAATGCCATTTAACGCGATTGGGGGAGGTGGCCCCGTGGTCCACCCAACCACGAGGCAACTACTGGTGGTCTAAAGCTGGGTGGTGTAGGACAAAACCCCTAGGGGATTCATCACGCTACATCATCGTCAACTCAACAGAGAACTCAATTGTTAACTGCCTTGCAGTAGACTAAAGCTTATATCATCTTTACTTTTTTTTTTGAAATTAGATTTATATTATAATTAAACAAAAAATAAAATAAGTATTAAAATTAAACATCAAATAAAATAAATATTAAAATCAGACACGACATATTACAACTAATCACTTAAAACAAATATGATTTCTACTCGTCTTCGTGGTCATCGTCGTTGTCAACACAGTTACTCCATAAATGGTCAACCAAATTTGCTTTAAGATTCAAGTGTGTTTCCCTGTCACGTATCTTCATTTGGATAGCTTCATTCTGGTGTAGTTTAGTTGTGAATTCGTAGATTGAAAGGTATCGTCAAAGTCGGCACAAAAGATTCTGCCCGTATCCACCAAGATCAATTTATGTAAGATAATACACGTATACATTATATTTCTTATTTTTCTCATTTCAAGCATATGTAATGGTTGGGCAATGACAGTCCATGGCTTCTTTAACACTCGGAATGCCTGTTAGACATCTTTTTTTGTCAACTTATACTTCTTGTAATACATCTGTTTTGACGTCATCCGAATCCGTCATATTTGTTACATGATTTGTTGGAACACATATGAAAACACCATCAAAAATTACTTTATAGAACAGAATCTACGTTAGACGTAATAGATCTCGGAAGCTTGGAGAGGAGGTAACTGCTAATACGAAATTTTTGGAGTTTTGTTTGAAACAGAATTAAAAAGCCTTTTATTGAGCGGAAGCCGGACAATGACAATCGTACCCTGCATATTATTTAGCGTCCGCTGCCACATGTTCGACCAGGATCCGTTCTCACCGTTTTCACACTTCCAACCGTTTTCTCTTGATCCCGTTTCTTTCTCTCTCTCTCTATATATATATATATAAGGTTTATATTTTTTAATAAAAAATGACCGTCAGTCATATCCACAATCAATCCATCATTCCCATGCATGGCACTCGCCAACATCACAACAATTTCATCGATGGCGCTGTCAAGGAACATTCTAGCGTATCCAGCAAGTTGAGGATTTAAATCTTCCAAGGTGCAAGTATAGATAGTTAACAAGAATATAGATTATAATTAAAAGCCGCTCTAAATAGTTGACTCTTTGCTTTCATTTAAATATTTTAAAAAGCACCACCAAACAACAAGGATCTGAATATGATACTGAAGATGTAATCATCTTACCAGACAATTGCCTTTGGACTAGGAATGGTAATGGAGTGAGTTTGAGACGGGTTTGAGAATTCCAACTTCATACCTGACTATAAAAGCTTGTTTCATACCAGGCTCAAAATCCGTCAGGTATTGAGCATACCAAGCCCAAAATCCGATGGGTATACTCTACCAAAAACTCGTTATGTATTTATGAGGTAACTATTAATCAATTAAATTTGTCATTTTCTTTAAGGTTTATTAAGAATCTAGTAGTTTGTATTCTTTAACGCTTTATATCTATTGGTGTTTGGTCCTAAAATTATATACATTTAATTTACTAAGCATACAAATAACTAGACTATTCATGCTAACAATAAAATAATGATTACATATTATTACTTTTGTTATGAAATATTATTTTTAATGTGTGACTATTCACATGTCTTTATAATATGATGATTCTCCATATACTTGACTCCCATCTTTGTAAGCCTATAGAGGCATATGTAGTTCGTACTTTACATCAATAAGAATGAGTTCTTCCATTCTTCTTTCTATCTTTCTCTCTATATGATCTTTATAATTCTTGTTTACAATATCATATATGTTGCTATTAGGCCGTTGTTTTACAACACATTATCAGCACAAATTACTTGTAGAATCGGATCATATTGCATATTGTAAGGTAAGTCATCTTTTACCTATCTTTATCCTTAATTTTTTCTAAGACCATAATGTAATTTATACAATCCTGGGTTGAGTTAAAGATCTTTAGTTTTCTATTGAGTCTCCCAAAATAATCCGTATTATAATTTATTCAATTTTGGGATATCGAGATCTATGTATTTAGTTCTAACATGTTTATGAATTATATGTTATTTCAACATGTTTATAAATTATACGATGTTAGAAAAAGCAAATTGTATATGAATAATTATTTTATAGTGAATTGTTTATCAAAAAAGATTATTCTTGGACATTTATTATGTGATACTATATACTAAAAGATGGTTTAATTATATTATAATTGATCTAATCTTTTAGTTGAATATATTTGTGACGAATAGCAGATGAAAATTCTTTCATACCAAAACTTGTTTTTTTATTTTAATTAATTCATTGTCTGTTTAAACATGAATGGGTTAATAAAGATTTTATATAATCTACTAACATAAAGGACGTTAAATTGTACTTACGACTAAATAAATCTTTCTATTGTATTTAATATTTTGTGATGTTGTTGGTATTCAGTGAGAAAAAATTGTTTAGCTTTAGTTTTCATACGAATAATATTTTGAACCTTTAAATTATAGTTTTAGGAATTGTTATGCAATATTTTATTATGATTATGATGTATATTTACAAATGTGTATGGATTTGTGATCTTGATTATCTTGTTTAACATTTGAAAAGAATTTACCTTTTTTTATAAACAAGCAGTTATAGATTTATAAACCACAACCATATTCAAGTCGAGATGAGTTTTATTACAAAGTCACTTACATTATTTTTGGTTAATTCATAAACCCCAACGCCATTTTGTAACATGTGTGGTGTTAGAGTTACATAATATAACAATGTGAACTCAACTATCAAAATGTTGAGATTGAGCACACGTCTTTGTTTCATATCTTATATGTTTGTGTCTTCCATATGTATCAAGGTAGATTGACACATATTTTTATACTATAAGATGTTCATGTGATTGGTTATGCCGTTGTAGGTTAAATATTAAATTATATATATATATATTATATATATATATATATATATATATATATATATATATGGAAGGGTTATCTTGAGAATACCAATATCTGTGAGAACACTAGGAACAATTTTCATCCATTGATCATCCTAAATTAAGGGCCAAGATTAAAAGAGTTTAGATGAGAAGGAAACTTAAATTAAAAAACTATATGGGCTTTATTGTCAAAATAGAAAACCCATCAAAAATAGTCTATCACGTCTGCATACCAAAAAAACTCTTCAAAGTTCAAAATCACAGTTAACACCAGAGAGAACAAGCAATCCACCATTACCACCGTCCCTCTCATTCTCCGATGGCGACGGCGGCGTCGGCTCTAGATATGTTAGTTGTTGTCATTAATTGACTTGGCTTTGGTTCTAGGGCTGGATTTGATACAACTGATGAATCAAAGGGTGTAGCACTCGTCTTCACCACGCTTGTGCAATCTATTCATGAAGGTCAAGAGCCTATAACACTACTGGTATATAAGTTATAGAGTACTTCGGATTTTTTGGTTGCATATGCGAAACTAAATTATTAGGTTAGCAATTTATGAATAATTGAAGTAGATTAAGATTTTGTGGTACACTGAAAGTGAAATTGTTGTAGAGTCAACACCAATTTTCCAGTGAATTACATAACTCATAACTACTAGAACATATGTTTCATTTTTGTTACATATGTTCAATTGATCTGTGCAATTGAAGTATTAATTTAGCAATTTATGATATTCTTTTGTGAATAATCTTGCAAACAAATGTTTACACATGTGTACATCATAGTTAAGCTTTAAACGTCTGCCATGTATGTAAATGTTTACATATGTGTACATTTTCATAGTTTTTTACTGTCACACCCTCAAATTTCCACTTGCGGAGTTTTACCGCGAGGCGTGTGAACAAACCAGAATCTGAGACACTAGTAACATCGAACGACCCTATATGATTCGTTTATACGTTTTCCAAAAGTTATTTGTTTACCTATTCATAGTTATTTTCAAATTATCTTAGTTTGGTTTCAAAGTTTAGCGGAAGCATTAGTTTTAAAGTTGAGCGGAAGCATTAACGTAAAGTAAAGTATCGGGCGCCAACACAAACGCCAAAACCAAAGAAAAACCCAAACAATATTCGTAAATAAGACTCGATAAAAGATGTCTTGATCAATGCAAGTGAGTGCACCTAGAGCTCCTAGCGTCCTGAGAAACATGTAAGAAACAAGTGTCAACATTAAAGAAGAGTGAGTTCACAGGTTTTTATAAGTTCGTTAGTTCGGTTAAAAGTTTGTTTCCCCCGTTATCCCTAACCCGGAATAACGATATAGTTCCATTATTCCTAACCCGGAATAATAATGATGTTGGTTCCATTATTCCTAACCCGGAATAATATTGTTGTTGGTTCCATTATTCCTAACCCGGAATAATATTGTCGTTTCGTAATTAAGTTCAATGTTAACATGTAGGTAGCGAGCCTAAAGTTATGTCACATAAGTGTTCGCGATCGAAGCTGAGTGTTGTACCTTCGTGTTGCCAGGCCTATCACTGACCATGGCGAAAGTTAGGCCAAATTATTCACCCGTTGACCATACCCGGTCGGCTAGCGCGACTAGCTCGGGTGGGGCTTGTCGGGCCCAGTAGTACTACTTATAATTTCCCCGCTATCTAACCCAATACTAACGATCCGAGAGTTTGTCGAGGACTTCCGTGATATAGCTGCTTAGTGACCATAACGTACATTAACAATAACTTAGTTACCGAGTAGTTTAACGACGTTAATTTCGCATAACGTAAAAAGATAGAGTTATAGAGTGTATACATGTTTCTCCCCTTGTTGTTTAAAACCGGATAAAAATAGGGGCCGTGAACTCACCTTTAATTGCTCGGTTAGTGTAACACAGAAGTAGCAAATGATGGGACCGCTAATTGTGTCCTAACAAGTCAATCGATTTAAAGTTAGTGTGTGAACACACTGATACAAACCCTACACATAACTAACACACAATGCGGCACACATGATAACAAATTCAAAACACAATCATGCATGCAAAGTATTATCATATCAAAATAGTGATCAAACCAACTTATCATGAACACAAATCAACTCATACAACATTTTGGTACACACATTCGCAAGTTATCAAGTTTCAGCTTATACGCTCATAACTAGGCTGTTTTCAAGGATTTTTATAAAATAGTTCTAACGTTCTAAAAATTCCAATTTTTTTACAGAAGGTGTCAACTAAACTGTAGAATTTTATGTAAAATTTTCAAGTCCTAACACTTTACCGATTATTCATAAACATTTATATACTAGGCTGCAGTCAGATTCGTCGCTTTCTGACTGCAGTCCACGGGAGAAATTATTTAAAAATCATCGTCCATCCAATTAACATAATTCCAGTGGGAGTTTCCCGGAAATTTACGTCTCCAGTTGCTGTACAAATTTCGTGACCCAACCCTCTACAGATTTTGAGATCCGACTCGATAAACAACTAACAAATTTTCAGAATTTACACAGCTTCAGTTACTGCACTTAAACGACCACTTAAAAATATCAAACGACCTCCGAAAAATATGAATCCAGCGCCATTAGAAGCGTTTTTCAAAAATATACGTTTTAGGCTTCAGAAAATCCACTTTTCGATAAATAATAACGAAGTTACAGCCAATTGAAGTTGGCTGTAAACACCATTCAGCAACCTGTTTTCGACTTTTATCGCAATAGAACACGCTTAGACAATCGAGACGTTAAATATAAATGATCAAGAACAGATTTATTAGTCACATATCATCATGTACATCATACTCATGCAAACCCTAATCATATAATGTAACATTTGTCGAAAACGGGTTTTACCAAACCCGCTCCGTTTGTAATCGAACTTCAAGTTATAAATGTGTTGTTGCGTATTTATGTTTATTTTGATTTTTAATGATACATAATTAATAAACAAACTAAACTATAAAAGTTATAATTGATAAAAAGTAAAAATAAAATAATTAAAAATAAAATGTGGCTGCCGGGACTCGAACCCGGGTCAGCCGGGTTGTAAACTCCAAAGACTTAACACTCATACGCATAACCACTCCGCCACTTGTTTGTTTTCTATCAACTCTAGGAAACAAATAAACCTTATAAACAAACATAAATTAACCGGTTGCGTCATCTGAAAACCGTAATCGGCTATTCAACCGTCTAAAACGGTTGAATAATCGCGAATTCTGGTTTATAACCGATGCACCGACGATTCTAATCAATTCAGACTTGAATTGACTTAAATTCTGATGATGATGGGTTTTATAACCGAAGATATCCCATAATCTGAATTACTGCAATCAAAGATCTTTCTCGCGACTCAGAAACATTCAACAAACCTGCCATTTCACTTTCGTCATACTTTCAGTTCATCAGAAAAGTTTATTTTACTCGCCGGAAAATTCTGAAAATTCGCCGGAAAACCGTATTCTTCATCAAAACGGTAAGTCTTTCAATACCGTCGTAGTCTATCAATTGTTAAGCTATTTCTAACTCGGACCTATCAATTGAAATCGAATTCAGACGCTGTTATCGGATAATTCCAGTTCGCCGGAAAACTTCTGGAAATCCTTACTTCCATCTGTGAAACGGTTAGGACCTTCAAACACTCTGTTAACGTTTGTTTAGCACTTCAATTCCACGATTAGCTAATCAAAACGATTAATTGGCTTGCTCAGTTGAATTTCATAAAAACAGAGACCGACGCCTTGCCGGAATTCTGAAATAAATCGTTCACCGGTATGTTTATTTCTAAATATCGTCTCTGCTATCTCATATTAGTCTGTGCAATGTTTATCAATCGAATTAAACAAGATATAACGGTGTAATCCGCTGTCTGTAAAAACTAACGAGGAAGATGAACTGTGCTAACAATATAAGGTTAATTAAAATTGGTATTTTAAACGGGTTAGACACACAGTCCAGCGGTGGACTGTGTGCAAATAATACGCACACGCCGCGAGTTCGATCCCTGATACACGCACCCTCAATGTAATAAAAAACGTTTTATTTTTCTAACTGAATCGGGTTAATTCACGTTAGTTGTTAAGTATAATAAAAATTCGTATATTAACCAAGTTAGACACACAGTCCAGCGGTGGACTATGTGTCACGTTAAAGCACAGGTCCCGGGTTCGAGACCTGTTAGTGTCACCGGTTCGAGGATTTAAAATGTTTTTGAAAATAAAAGAATTTTGAATAAACTAAATTAGTATATAAGTATAATTAAAAACAGAATTATTTCAGGTTAGACACGTAGCTCAGTTGGTAGAGCTGCGTGCACGCTAACGGGAGGTCTCGGGTTCGAGCCTCACCCGGCGCATACGATTACACAATAAACCGGTCAAACAGTCAAAGTCAAAAAGTCAACGGTCAACCAAAAAAAGTCAACATATTTTTATTTTTATTTTTTTAATTTAATTTAAAAATCAATTAAAAATACTTAAAAATAATGTTTTTAAAGATAGGAAATAGCCTTAAACTCACAAAAATATATCTAAAAATCTTATTAAAATTATTAATAAAATCCACTCATTTACTATATTTTCCGTTATTATTTAGGTTAGTTAATTCTCGTTGTTCCGCTCTTACAACTCGTGCGCATCTCACCATCTCTAATCAAACGCACCCAATGTGAGTGAATCTTTACAAATTCCCCGTTTTAATCACGTTTTGGGGTGTATCATGTGTCTTGCTATTTAATATATTTAAATCATTGTGCATACATTATATCATGAACAAATGTGTATTCAGTTTGTTTCAACTGTTTGAGTGGTTATTGTTAGATTAAATTTTATTATTTTCAGTACATGCAATTTCATAGGCGGCCGCTCCCCATTACATTATGAGCGTTGAGCATGTTCCCCATTACATTATGAGCGTGAACCTGGCGTGCCAACATACGATCGGCTCCGTTTGATTGAGCCTTGATCGCACAGACATTTATCATTTTCAGTACATGCAATACGATCGGCTCCGCTTGATTGAGCCTTGATCGCACAGTTTCATTCATGTTATTTATTGTATGATGTTGGTATGTTAATGTATGTTATCATATGTTATTGTATGTTAAAGTTGTGATTGCTATTGCTACTGTTTGATTATTTACATTTGCTCACTTATGATTATGCACAATTTTTCATTGATAAACTAACAAGAAAATCAATAATAAATGTTTATTTAATAAGGTTCACTCGCCAACTTATGTTGACCCAAAAACCCCATTTTTACATATGATACAGGTGAACCAATTGCAGCAAGAAACACATAGGATGGGCCTAGAAGAATAAAATGATTTAGAGCTTGGGATTATTTAGTTGTTTATTTCCTTTGAATTTGTATGGACATGTTTGGATTATTGGGAATGTAATTTTGACTTAAATAAATATGAAACATATTAGTAAATATCATGAGCTTTGGTGATAACCCAATTATGCCCCGACTCTTATTCCGCTGCGGGTCGGGGTGTGACAGATTGGTATCAGAGCCATGACTATAGGGATATAGGAT
Organism: Scalesia atractyloides; assembly: GCA_947069175.1. Lineage (NCBI taxonomy): Eukaryota > Viridiplantae > Streptophyta > Magnoliopsida > Asterales > Asteraceae > Scalesia > Scalesia atractyloides. Next base: position 46,628,750 of record CAMTDV010000023.1, read on the forward strand.
AGGTTATTAGACCCTTAGAGCCTATACTATAGTTGATTAGAAATTTTTAAGATTTTTGTGTGTTACATGCCAAATTTCATGATGTTTATATGTTTTAAGTTAAATGTTACATTCAATGTTATGCAAGCATGTTCATAAAGTATATATTATCATATAATGCCTATCATGAATCATATTCTCATAACATATCATTTTCATGATTGCTTTTACAATGATTTTTGTGTTTTCAAATCTCATCAAAGTGAGTTCTCATGACGGGCATGTAGTAACTGGAAGGGTACCAGTACCGGTAGTCGGAACGTCCTGTCTAGGCTGGCATTCGTATAAATCCAAAATAAAGGACCAGTTTGCCTACCTGGGGACTAACGATGAGAGTACGAAGTACCTATTAGGCCAAAGCATGCTATACCAAACGTTGTGTGAGCTAACCCCACTTTGAGTTGTCATTGTGTCTACACCTGGACACATTCCGACCATACATCTCGTAAACATATTTTGTGGTTTGCATTCGGGTGATGCGAGTCTTAAATCGCCAATACTAATGTGAATCCTACCAAGCCAATAGTCATGGGGGCCCACATGACTATACAGGTGAAGGTATGGGGGACATTTGAGGCCCAACATGAGCAAACCCAAGACATCCTATGGATGTAGTTGCATTATTGATATTTATGTTATTTTCATTTTCTTAAAGACACATGACACCTTAAAAGACTCCATTAACTCACAATCTTCTTATGTATGTTCCTGTAGATGTCGTCTAGACAACAACGAGGGGGTAAAAGATCAGGAAGGTCTCACGAACGTTTGGCCACACAAATTGCGAAACAAATGGCCGCGGTGCTTCCTGACATTGTGGTTCAAGTACAACAAGCTCTCGCCACAAATCCCACTAATCCTCCCCAACAACATGACCAGAACATCGGCAACCCTCCTACCAGCAAGTGCTCATACAAACATTTTAAGTCTTGCGATCCTCCTAAATTTGAAGGGACCGAAGGTGTCACTGCTCTCCTCCATTGGTTTGAGGAAATGGAAAACACCTTCCTCAACTGCGATTGTCCTGAGGATCGCAAGGTTCGATACGCCACCGGGAGACTATTTGGGGTAGCTCTCACCTGGTGGAATACTGAAAAGGGGAAGAGGGGAATTGATGATGCAATGGCCTTAACATGGGAGGAGTTAAGGGAAATCATGACTAGGCGTTTCTGTCCTAGGAGTGAAATTAAAAAGTTGGAGGACGAATTTCATTCTTTAAAGCAAAAGGAGGATGATCATACCACCTATAACAAGAGGTTCTTAGAGTTGAACCAAATGGTTCCTAATTTGTTTACCCCAGCTTATCGTTTGATCGAGCATTATATTCGAGGACTTCCCTCGAAAATTCAAGATTCAATTCTCAGCATTTCACCAGCAACACTTGAAGCTGCTATGGAGCTAGCGACTGAACTGACCGAGAATCGAATTCGCAACGGTAAGTTCAAAGAAGAGAAAAAGAAAGCCCCTGTTGAGGGTCAAACTTCAAACCATTCCATCTCCTCCTCTAAGTTTGCTAACAAGAGGAAGCACAACACCAGAAACTTCGCTGTTACACAAACCAATTTCCCTATTCCTGCTGCACCCATTACCCAAGTCGCCCCTTCACCTGCACCATACAAAAGACCATACTCTGGACCGTTACCAAAATGCAACCGTTGCCAATACCACCATTCTCCTGATCATCCTTGCCAATATTGCACCGGCTGTGGTCGCGCAGGTCATACTGTTCAAACCTGCCGCATGCCTCAGCGAACGAACCGCCACCAGCCTTCAACCCAAACCCACCAACAAATAATGGGTCAAGCCCAACAACCCCTACTATTACCACCCACCCAACATTTAGCCCAAACATATTACCAACCCAACTATCCTATGGTACAACCTATGCGGGCTTGCTACAATTGTGGAGACCCAAGCCATTTTAGAAACACTTGTCCAAGGCTGGTAAACATTATTCATGCTTAGGCCCAAGCCAATCCAGTGAATCAAGCGAACCAAGCTCCTCCACCTGCAAGAGGAAGAGCTTTCAACATCAACGCTAATCAGGCTAGAGCTAACGGCAATGTGGTTAACGGTACATTCCTTATAAATGGTAGATATGCATCCATGTTGTTTGATACTGGCGCGGATAAAAGTTTTGTGTCCTTAGAGTTTGAACCTATCTTAAACCAAAATCGTGATAAGCTCATGGAATCCATAACAGTAGAAGTTGCAGACGGGAAACCGGTCTCATTAAACTCTATTATACGCAACTGTACACTCACCTTAAACGACCACGACTTTTCAGTTGACCTTATTCCTATGAAGTTAGGAAGTTTTGATATCATAATTGGTATGGACTGGCTCAGTCAACATCAGGCAGAAGTTGTATGTCGCGAAAAATTTATACGTATTCCTCTTTCAAACGGTCAGACTATTCGAATCTTTGGAGAAACCTCGTCGAAAGGGCTCAGCTTAATGTCTTGTCTTCAAGCTCAAAAATATCTTCGCAAGAATTATGTCGCGTTTTTAGCTCATATCATCAAAAAGGGAACCATGGAGAAGAAACTTGAAGACATTCCAGTAGTAAAAGACTTCCCACAAGTTTTTCCTAACGACATTTCAGGACTTCCTCCAGTTAGAGAAGTCGAATTCCGTATTGATCTTATACCTGGTGCTACACCAGTTGCAAAGTCTCCTTATAGGTTAGCCCCATATGAAATGCAAGAGCTAGCCAGTCAATTACAAGAGTTGACTGACAAGGGATTCATACGTCCTAGCTCCTCGCCTTGGGGTGCACCTGTCCTGTTTGTAAAGAAGAAAGATGGATCGCTTCGCATGTGCATCGACTACAGAGAACTTAACAAATTAACAATCAAGAATCGCTATCCATTACCTAGCATTGATGATCTTCTTGACCAACTTCAAGGTGCCAGCTGCTTTTCAAAAATCGACCTTCGATCTGGCTATCATCAACTTAGAGTACATGAAGAAGACGTCCCAAAGACCGCATTCCGAACTCGTTATGGTCATTATGAATTTATGGTCATGCCATTTGGTTTAACCAACGCTCCAGCAGTCTTCATGGACCTAATGAACAGAGTCTGCAAACCTTATCTTGATCGATTTGTTATAGTCTTCATCGACGACATTCTTATTTATTCAAAGTCTAAGTCTGATCATGAGCGCCATCTTCGACTCATCCTTACTCTTCTAGAGAATGAAAAGCTTTACGCCAAATTTTCCAAATGCGAATTCTGGTTAAAAGAGGTGCAATTCCTCGGACATGCAGTCAATGACAAGGGAATACATGTCGACCCCTCAAAGATCCAAGCGGTACAAGAATGGCAAGCGCCACGTACACCAACTGAAGTAAGATCTTTTCTTGGTTTGGCTGGTTATTATCGTCTTTTCATTTCAAACTTCTCTCGCATTGTTGTACCACTCACGACTTTAACTCATAAGGGAAAACCTTTCATATGGGGACCCAAGCAAGAAGAAGCCTTCCAAACCCTTAAACAAAAACTCTGTGATGCACCAATCCTCACTCTTCCTGAAGGTTGTGATGACTTCGTGGTCTATTGCGACGCATCAGGGCAAGGATTAGGCTGTGTTCTAATGCAAAGAGGAAAGGTTATAGCTTATGCTTCGAGACAACTAAAGACTCATGAGAAGAACTACACCACCCATGACCTAGAACTTGGAGCCATTGTGTTCGCTCTTAAGATATGGAGACATTATCTCTATGGTACTAAGTGTGAAATATACACTGACCACAAGAGTCTTCAACATATCTTCAATCAAAAGGAGTTAAACATGAGGCAACGAAGATGGGTTGAACTTCTAAATGACTACGACTGTGAAATTCGGTACCACCCTGGCAAAGCAAATGTGGTGGCTGATGCACTTAGTCGAAAGGGTTATGCGAACTCCATTCGTCTTCTATGTTCGCAAATCATAACTGACATTAAAGATCAAATTCGAGAAGCCCAACATGTTTCAGTAACGGAAGATGATGTACGAAAGGAGCTGTCCTATGGAGCTGAACTTAAAATTGAAACTAAATCTGACGGTATTCTGTATTATCTAGATCGTATATGGATTCCTGACCACAACAATCTTCGTGAAATTCTTATGAATGAAGCTCACAAAACGCGATACTCTATACACCCAGGAGCCGATAAGATGTATCAAGACCTACGATATACCTATTGGTGGCCTGGAATGAAAAAGGATATTGCTGTTTTTGTTTCTAAGTGCCTTACATGTTCCAATGTGAAAGCTGAACACCAAAGACCCTCAGGACTTCTGGTCCAACCTGAAATACCTGTATGGAAGTGGGAAAATATAACCATGGACTTCATTACCGGGTTACCTCGCACTTCTGGTGGGTATGACACTATATGGGTAATAATTGACCGACTTACAAAATCAGCTCACTTTATTCCTATCCGCGAAGATTTCAAGAACGAAAAGCTAGCTCGTATTTATATCAGCGAAATCGTAAGCCGACATGGTGTACCGTTAAGCATTATTTCTGATCGTGATGGTCGTTTCACTTCACGAACATGGCAAGCAGTACAAGCCGCTTTGGGTACGCGATTAGATCTCATACCGCCTATCATCCTCAAACTGATGTCAATCTGAACGCACCATTCAAACTCTTGAAGATATGCTTCGAGCATGTGTCATAGACTTCAAGGGAAATTGGGACGCTCATCTACCATTAGTTGAATTTTCGTACAACAACAGCTATCATTCAAGCATCGGCATGGCACCTTTTGAAGCCTTATATGGTTGTAAGTGCCGATCTCCAGTATGTTGGCACGAAATTGGGGAAGCTCAAATCACTGGTCCGGAATTGATTCAACAAACCACAGACAAGATCCATCAAATTCGAAACAATCTTCTAGCGGCTCAAAGTCGTCAAAAGAGTTATGCAGATAAACGACGGAAGCCTTTAGAGTTTAACATTGGTGATCATGTACTTTTAAAAGTATCACCGTGGAAAGGAGTAGTTCGTTTTGGTCAAAAAGGCAAGCTAGCACCACGCTACGTAGGACCTTTCAAGATACTCGAAAGAGTAGGACCTGTAGCATACAAGCTTGATCTACCAGAAGAACTCAACAGGATTCATCCCACATTCCACGTATCGAACTTGAAGAAGTGCCTCGCTGATGAAAACCTCCACATTCCTCTGGAAGATATTCAGATTGATGAATCTATGCATTTTATTGAAAGACCAGTAGAGATCATGGATTTCGGAGAAAAACGTCTACGACGAAGTCGCATTCCAATTGTTAGGGTACGCTGGGAGTCGAAACGGGGACCTGAGTTTACTTGGGAACGTGAAGACTCAATGCGTGAAAAATACCCGCATCTTTTTCCTACTACTTCTACTACTTAAATTTCAGGACGAAATTCCTAAAAGTAGGGGATACTGTAACATTTGTCGAAAACGGGTTTTACCAAACCCGCTCCGTTTGTAATCGAATATCAAGTTATAAATGTGTTGTTGCGTATTTATGTTTATTTTGATTTTTAATGATACATAATTAATAAACAAACTAAACTATAAAAGTTATAATTGATAAAAAGTAAAAATAAAATAATTAAAAATAAAATGTGGCTGCCGGGACTCGAACCCGGGTCAGCCGGGTTGTAAACTCCAAAGACTTAACACTCACACGCATAACCACTCCGCCACTTGTTTGTTTTCTGTCAACTCTAGGAAACAAATAAACCTTATAAACAAACATAAATTAACCGGTTGCGCCATCTGAAAACCGTAATCGGCTATTCAACCGTCTAAAACGGTTGAATAATAGCGAATTCTGGTTTATAACCGATGCACCGACGATTCTAATCAATTCAGACTTGAATTGACTTAAATTCTGATGATGATGGGTTTTATAACCGAAGATATCCTATAATCTGAATTACTGCAATCAAAGATCTTTCTCGCGACTCAGAAACATTCCACAAACCTGCCATTTCACTTTCGTCATACTTTCAGTTATCAGAAAAGTTTATTTTACTCGCCGGAAAATTCTGCAAGTTCGCCGGAAAACCGTATTCTTCATCAAAACGGTAAGTCTTTCAATACCGTCGTAGTCTATCAATTGTTAAGCTATTTCTAACTCGGACCTATCAATTGAAATCGAATTCAGACTCTGTTATCGGATAATTCCAGTTCGCCGGAAAACTTCTGGAAATCCTTACTTCCATCTGTGAAACGGTAAGGACCTTCAAACACTCTGTTAACGTTTGTTTAGCACTTCAATTCCATGATTAGCTAATCAAAACAATTAATTGGCTTGCTCAGTTGAAGTTCATAAAAACAGAGACCGACGCCTTGCCGGAATTCTGAAATAAATCGTTCACCGGTATGTTTATTTCTAAATATCGTCTCTGCCATCTCATATTAGTCTGTGCAATGTTTATCAATCGAATTAAACAAGATATAACGGTGTAATCCGCTGTCTGTAAAAACTAACGAGGAAGATGAACTGTGCTAACAATATAAGGTTAATTAAAATTGGTATTTTAAACGGGTTAGACACACAGTCCTGCGGTGGACTGTGTGCAAATAATACGCACAACGCCGCGAGTTCGATCCCTGATACACGCACCCTCAATGTAATAAAAAACGTTTTATTTTTCTAACTGAACCGGGTTAATTCACGTTAGTTGTTAAGTATAATAAAAATTCGTATATTAACCAAGTTAGACACACAGTCCAGCGGTGGACTGTGTGTCACGTTAAAGCACAGGTCCCGTGTTCGAGACCTGTTAGTGTCACCGGTTCGAGGATTTAAAATGTTTTTGAAAATAAAAGAATTTTGAATAAACTAAATTAATATATAAGTATAATTAAAAACAGAATTATTTCAGGTTAGACACGTAGCTCACTTGGTAGAGCTGCGTGCACGCGAACGGGAGGTCTCGGGTTCGAGCCTCACCCGGCGCATACGATTACACAATAAACCGGTCAAACAGTCAAAGTCAAAAAGTCAACGGTCAACCAAAAAAAAGTCAACATATTTTTATTTTTATTTTTTTAATTTAATTTAAAAATCAATTAAAAATACTTAAAAATAATGTTTTTAAAGATAGGAAATAGCCTTAAACTCACAAAAATATATCTAAAAATCTTATTAAAATTATTAATAAAATCCACTCATTTACTATATTTTCCGTTATTATTTAGGTTAGTTAATTCTCGTTGTTCCGCTCTTACAACTCGTGCGCATCTCACCATCTCCAATCAAACGCACCCAATGTGAGTGAATCTTTACAAATTCCCCGTTTTAATCACGTTTTGAGGTGTATCATGTGTCTTGCTATTTAATATATTTAAATCATTGTGCATACGTTATATCATGAACAAATGTGTATTCAGTTTGTTTCAACTGTTTGAGTGGTTATTGTTAGATTAAATTTTATTATTTTCAGTACATGCAATTTCATAGGCGCCGCTCCCCATTACATTATGAGCGTTGAGCATGTTCCCCATTACATTATGAGCGTGAACCTGGCGTGCCAACATACGATCGGCTCCGTTTGATTGAGCCTTGATCGCACAGACATTTATCATTTTCAGTACATGCAATACGATCGGCTCCGCTTGATTGAGCCTTGATCGCACAGTTTCATTCATGTTATTTATTGTATGATGTTGGTATGTTAATGTATGTTATCATATGTTATTGTATGTTATAGTTGTGATTGCTATTGCTACTGTTTGATTATTTACATTTGCTCACTTATGATTATGCACAATTTTTCATTGATAAAATAACAAGAAAATCAATAATAAATGTTTATTTAATAAGGTTCACTCGCCAACTTATGTTGACCCAAAAACCCCCATTTTTACATATGATACAGGTGAACCAATTGCAGCAAGAAACACATAGGATGGGCCTAGAAGAATAAAATGATTTAGAGCTTGGGATTATTTAGTTGTTTATTTCCTTTGAATTTGTATGGACATGTTTGGATTATTGGGAATGTAATTTTGACTTAAATAAATATGAAACATATTAGTAAATATCATGAGCTTTGGTGATAACCCAATTATGCCCCGACTCTTATTCCGCTGCGGGTCGGGGTGTGACATATAATATGATTTTTATCACAAAACGCAGCCTATGATTCTTGTATCCAACTAAACATCATAATCGCAAAACTCGCACAATTAATCGAACTAAACATCATAACACTTTCATAGCAATGATTCTACCATTACATACAAGCATGATCAAGAATTCATAAACCCTAACGTGATTTGCGAAACAATAAAAACCCTAACCTTGCAACGATGAAGATTAACGATCCGGGAACGAGATTGGAATCACTTTGATTCTTGGAGAAAGTCGCGATCGAGAGAAAGGGTGGGGAGGGCTGCCGTCGGCTCTTAGAGCTAGGGTTTAGGTTTGTTTTTTTTTTTTTGAAACATAACACATACATGCATGCCTATTTATACCAAGACAAGGGAAAGAAGAAAAGGAGAAAGGGTGGGTTTGCTTGCGGCCGCACAAGGGTTTGGGTGGGTAACTTGGGCCCTAAGTTTAGGCTAGTTACTTGGGCCACAAGGAAGTGAGGTCGACACGTTTCGCGGCTCGGTTCGGTTTGGCTATTTATTTAATATATATTTTTTTTATAAACTAATAATCACGAAATCAAAACATGATATAATAACTCACCAAACTTATAAACGTCTAATAACACATAGCACATAATTCACTCGATAAGTTCACAAAGTCAGCGTAGTTATTTCGAGCGTGTATTTTAATTCTCCAAATCAAATTAGCGTAGGAATGAATAACCGTGAAGTAGTGCGTTTAAGATACTTGAAAAACCGGGATGTCACATTTACACATGTGCACATCATTATATTTAAGCTTCAAAAAATGTTTGGACGGTCTGATCAGAAGTAGTGTCACAATACCTACAGCGACGTGTGTGATGTGTGGGGACTTTGATGAGACAGCTAACCATCTATTCGTTTCCTGTTCTTTTGAACTAAGTATTTGGGATCGGGCTGCCTTTTTGTGCAGGCTCTCCTCGTGCTTTTAGTTCAGAGCCAGAGATGTTTTAGCCATTCATACGCATAACCGCAGGTCTGCAAAGTGGTGAAAAACAGTCCACCTAATGGCCCAAACAACAGTTTGGTGTCTCTGGAGGGCCCGTGACGCTAAAGTTTTTGATGGCAAACAACAAAGGATGGATGGAGTCATGAAAGAAATCAAGTTTTGGGCAACTTTGGCTGAGAAACAGAGCAAAAGTGCAGCATCTGACATGGGGTGATTGGTATATGTTTAATTTAGATTGTATGTGGATCTAAATGATGCTTGGTGCATCTGTTTTATGTTTTTTGGTGGCTGTAATTTTATGCTAACTTTAGTTAGCTGGGATATATTTAAAGATGTTTTGTTGGTCGTTCAAATAAAGTTATATATTCTTTGTCATTATATCTATGAAACTTGGTATTCAAATTTACAGGGATGGACATGAAGCAAAAAATACACTTGGGAAGGATATGTTGAGGGGATTATCGGATAGCTTTGAAGCTATCAACACTTATCCAACTGCAAATGTGATGATATGCATCTTAGTCTGCAAAATGTTCTGTGCAGGCGCTGATTTAAAAATGTATTTTGGACCTGCTAACTTCTATATCATAGTTACTTTACTGATGTAGGATAAAGAATTGACATATCATTGATTTGACGTAAGTAGATTGTTTCATGCTAAATCGTAGATATGAAGGGTTACATATGTGTAAATATAATGTTAAATCATAGATATGAAACTTTACACATGTGTAAATCATAGTAGTTAAGAGAATAAGCATAGATATGAAGGGTTTACACATGTGTAAATCACAGATCTAAAGGTTTACGTCTGTGTAAATCACACTAATATGAAGGTTACACATGTGTAAATCACAATAGTTAAAAAACATAAGAATAGATATCAAAGTTTACACATATGTAAAATCAATAATATTAAAAAAAATAATCATAGATGTGAAGGTTTACACATGTGTAAATCATAATGGTTATAAAACAAATAAACATAGATATTAGGGTTTACATCTCTGTAAATATAGTAATAAAAATGAGCATTTATATAAAAGTTTACACATGTGTAAATCATAGTAGTTTACAAAAATAAGCATAAATATGAAGGTTTACACATGCGTAAATCATATAATTTTAGAAAAATAAAAAGATATATGGAGGTTTGCACATGTCTTGGTTTAAATCCCACTTGTTGGTCAATTTAGGATTTTTTTTTATTTTCGGATAACACTATCTTTGTTCAATTCGAACATAGGTATCAAAGTGAATAGTATATACACGTATAATTCAACTGCACATATATAAAATAGACATAAATATGTGACGGAGAATCGTTTACACATGTCTAATTCAGATGCACATATGTAAAACATACATAGATATGTGGCACTGAACCATTTACACATGCGTAAATCATATATAACAAACCCATATGTTAATAAAACAATTTGGCCATTTACATTAAACGGATAAGAATTTACATATGTAAAACATACACTTACATAGATGTATAATCAATTGTTAAACATACGAAATATGAATAAACACATAAGAAGCCTCGAAGCACTATCAACATTTCCCCATTCATCTGATGCAACCTTGCAAGAAACCTAAACATCTTATGGACTTGAGACAACCTTTTGACTTCAATATCACGCCCGTACGCATACATGTCCTCGCATCTTCTAGCATTGAATAGCCTTTTACAATTGTAATATATGCTAAAAGTCTTGGAACACGACTCGTGTGGATTAACCTGTCATAACTCTCGTTCCTCGGTTCCATCTCATCAAGATTACAAGCATTTGAAATGTCTGTGCACACTAAAAACAGAGGGTTAAGCTGTTACACATGTGTAAATCGATCGGGAAGTGATTCAAGTAATTGGAGTTACATATCAATAACATTAGTATCCATAGTATTATTGATTCAATCATACGTAAACATAAGAAACAAACATCAAATTAATATATAAAAGGCTTAGTATCATAAAAAGAAAGCTAAAAATCAAAGGGTTAAGCTGTTACACATGTGTAAATCGATCGGGAAGTGTGCAAGTAATTGGAGTTACATATCATTAACATTAGTATCCATAGTATTATTGATTACATCATACGTAAACATAACAAAACACACATATTTCAAATGTATGAATGTAAATAACAACTCTTGCACAAGGATTCGTTGTATAATTAAGTGCATTGCATTTCAAACATTTTTCGTCCGATTTAGTCTGTTTTTGGTTGGGTCAAAACCGTTTGAAACTACTCTTAGCTGGTACAGACATGTTGTATGCCGGTTTAGGCTTCTTTGCGCCTTGTTTTACTCAAGTACCTAGGTTACACCTCATTTGCTTTTAACTTACTTTAAATTAACAATTTTTTTAACAAGCACAAGTATTATGCACTATTAGATAACACAACAAAATATAAACACGCCAAACGCACCGATAAATGTGAAAAATGCAAGTATGTGTGCAGAGTGGAAGGTAAGTGACATCAAGCTATTGTATGTATATAGAAGCTTCATGTTTTTCTAAAATAAAAAAAAGTATCCCTGAATCTCAATTTGAGATTAAAGCACATCATTACTAATTGGCCATTACTCCATGTGAATAGGACAAAAAGAATCAAATCACATTTTCTTAAATTTAAATTTTCTGTTTAACTCCAAACTATAGCAACGTATTCAGTTTTAGACTCCTAAATCACAATAATGGAATCAACAAAACCCACATCTATTAAGTCATTCGTCTGGATGTCTATTGTGGCACTAGGACAAAAGAAAGTTTACAATTTTGCTACATATTTATCTGTAGATACACATCAATTCATGTATTGTCACACCCCGACCCGCAGCGGAAAAGGTGATCGGGGCATGATTGGGTTATCATCAAAGCTCATGACATTTATTATAACGTTTCATATTTATTATTACAATTTAAAGGGAAACATACAATCATAATTACATCATGTCTACACATCATTCTAGACTTCATTATTTTCTTCTAAGGCATTTCCTATGTTTTCCTTGCTTCATCCTGTTCACCTGTATCATGTGTAAAAATGGTTTTTGGATCAACAAAAAGTTGGCGAGTAAATCCTATGAAAACATTTGAACAAGCTTATTGAAATAATTATAAAATAAAGTGCACAACCACATATGAGTAAATATAGATGTAAACTTATTCACAAATCACTTAATACTAAATAATGCACACACATACAATAATAGATTGTTTTGAGGCACGCGTTGCTCAACTCGTCTCCCACGAGGAACTGATGGGCCTAATGAATGAGTTTTGAGGCACGCGTTGTTCTACGAACTGATGGGCCTAATGAATGATTTGCATACAACTTGACAATATGAAATACATAACTACAAACAATATATACATTCTAAGTTTAGATCACAATATGGTATGGCACAAGTTTAAATAAACGAGTTAATTTTTGTGACACATGACACACCCCAAAACGTGTAATTAAAAAGGGGAGTTGTAAGATTCACTCACATTGGGTGCGTTCGGTTGATGATGTTGAATACGCACGAAGTTGGATTTAACCACAGGTGAAACTAACCTAGATAATAACATAATGGTTCGGTAAATAAGCGGATTTTATTAATCAATTTTAGTAGGATTATTGGATATATTTTTGTGAATTTAAGGCAATTTTCTAACTTTAAAAATATTATTTTTAAGTATTTTTAATTTAAATAAATAAATAAAAGAAATAAAAAAAATGTTGATTTTTGACTGTTGACCATTGACTTGTTTGACCGTTGACTTGTTGACTTGTTGACCGGTTCGGTCGGTAATAAGTGTGCGCTGGGTGAGACTCGAACTGGTGACCTCCCGTACGCGTGCACGCAGCTCTACCAACTGAGCTACGTGTCTAACCCGAAATATTTCTGTTTTTAATTATATTTATATACTAATTGAATTAATCCGAAAATCATTTATTTTAAAAACGATTTTAATGTCTCGCTCGGTGCTCTCCACAGGTCTCGAACCCGGGACCTGTGGGTTAGTTTGGCACACAGTCCACCGCTGGACTGTGTGTCTAACTTGGTAAATAATCTGGTTTTTATTATACTTATGTACAAACTAGATAAATTCATTTCTGCCTTATATAAAAAGTTTGATAATTGCCAGAACCGATGCGGTAGTCTGGACTCGAATCCGCGACGTATGATTTACACACGCACACAGTCCACCACTGGACTGTGTGTCTATCTTGGTTATTATTCCGGTTTTCATTAAACTTAAAATCTATTTGCGAGTGAATCCGGTTCAGTTTAAAAAGGAACATTTTTATTAAGGCGAGTGTGCGTGTGACAAGAATCGAACTCGGGACGTGTGCGTGTTTATTTGCACACGGTCCACCGCTGGACTGTGTGTCTAACCCGAGATATAACTTGATTTAAATTAAACATATATAATACCGAAAACTTCATCTTCTTCGTTAAGCTTAACCCAGAACCAATGACCGACTGGTTCGACGATTTAATCAAGTTCTTTAGTGTGTTGTGATTAATTACATATGAGATTAATAAAAAGAATGAGAGAGATTAGGTATAAGATATACCGACAGAGATCCCCTGTTTCGCCGGCGAGTTTCCGATTACAGCAGGTTATTCCGGCGACGTGTATCTTGCGGCAGAGTGTCTTCAGGAAGCTTGAGGTGAGTGTGGGTGGCTTCGGAATGAGCTCTATATGTTCTGTTTTTAGAGTAAGGCACAGAGGTGAAGGGGTTCGGTTTTCCGGCGAGTTGCAGAAAGTTTCCGGCGAGTGAAATTACGTCGAGAATGGGTGTGATTGTGAGCGAAAAGGCTATAAGAGGTTAGAGGGTGCATTTATAGGTAAGAATCGAGATGCATGTGGTCTGATTTCAGTCTTGATTCGTCGGTCAATAAGTTTTCCGGCGGTTATGACAAATGTCGCGGACTGGACATCGGTTATAACCGACGTCGTTGTTAATACTTACGTTAAGTCAAAGGTAACCGACGGTGATTGGCGAAATCGTCGAATTTTCCGGCGTCAGCGGTTTGGGCGCGCTGTGTAACTGGATTTGACTTTCAAATATAAATTATATATTCCAATATACTTATTAATTATGTATCGTTTAAAATTAATTTGAGCATTAAATACGCAACGAAATTTTTAACTGATTGTTCGGTTAATAAACGGAGCGGGTTTGGTAAATCCGGTTTTTGACGGATGTTACATGTATAAACAAAGAAGATAAGTGTAGAACCTTGTATTGAGAACTGGGTTCCACCTTGAGTTCTAGAATTTCTCCTTTCTTAGTCACGTAGAAATATCTGGAATTTTCCAGTGATTGGAGATAGTGGAAATGATTCATATCCGTCGACGATTGGAAACAATAGCGATCGTTTGTGCCTGCCGGCTATCTGAGACAACAACGGCGGCTTTAGGCTTCCATCATAGTGGGGGAAATTTGTGACTTAACTGGCGGCCTGTTTCATTAGGTTATATAATTACCTATTTAACCTTTCATTAAAACACAAGGTAAATAAAATGAGTGGCTGATATTTGTTCTCATGGTTCTCACAAAAGATGGGTGTTCTCATTTAAACCCTTCCCTATATATATATATATATATATATAATATATATATATAGGATTAGGATTATTTGTGAACAGAATCATCATAGTGAACTATGTGAACTAATCTGGACCTTTGATCTCTTTATTAGTTGATAAGGATAGGATCGTAATTTTGTATTAATATAGTTTTAATTCATTTATTTTAAAATTACATTTTCAGTTACAAGTTTCCTATCTAATTTTGATCTTTAATTCCAAATATCTTTTTATCTTTTTAATTGATTTCAATTCCTATAATTCCGAAAACAACAACAGATCGTGAAGATTATCTTCAATTTCGTTTTCATTATACTGATCCGTAAACAAAGAATTCTAAATCAGTCGGACATTTACATGTTTTCCCAGAATTTATTTACTGTTCGGTCGTATCTTCTGATTGTAATTGAGCAACTAGTAGATATCACGAACGGTGCTGAAGACAACGTGCAGAGTAATGACAATGTTTTTGTTACTACTTTGGATCGACCAGGTGTGATTTAATATATTCTTGTATTCGTATTCTATACAACATTTCCGTTTATGTGTCTAATTGTGTATTTAGTTGTTAAGAAGATTAGTAAACAACGTTTTTTGATTTTTTTTGTTGGGTTTGTTTTGTGTTTTTTTCAGTTTTGCTATGAGCGCCCCGTTTTACAATTCAGTACACTTGTGTATATTTACAAATATAATTCCACGTGTTGCAGTTTGCTTTTTGGACATTTTTTTATTTACAAAAACTTATTTTGAAGGTTTGATGTGTTGTTATGTTTTTTTGGAGTTTTGTTGTGACGGCTGTTTTGTTGGTTCAGTACACATTTGAATAATGCGAAGTATAAACCATGTGTTGCAGTTTATTTGTACATTTTTTAGATTGAAGTTATGATGTAATTGTAATGTTTGTTACAGATAAGTACACACGTGCATAGCTAATTAGTATATACCATGTTGGTGTTGTTTTGCTTTTTCTATATGTGAGTTTGTATTTTTGATGTATATGAGAGATACAATTCAGTACAATTGTGTATAATTGCGAATTACATTCCATGTATGAAGAGTATGCACAACTTACCGGATTTGGAACCCGTCTTGGTACTTCGCAAAAGGAAAAAATAGGTGACACAATTGTTACTAATAGGCGATAAGTTTTATGGTCTAGAGCCAACAAACCTAAACGTAATAATGATGCAACTGATACATTATGTTTTCTGTTTTTCAACCTTATTTGATTTTTTTACAACGTGTAAAATGTTGAGATTGTTACCTGTTAAACGTTGCCAAATTAACATGATTCATGTAACTACAATTACATGAAATATACACGTGAACCTCAAATTATACCTTACGGTTGACATGATCAGAATCATCATAGTATATTGAATTAGTACAAACCTATGTAGTACACACATGTACTATGACTTAACTCAGATAACTACTTAAGTGTACATTTAACGATACCTTAATAAAACTAATCAGCATACCGCTTGTGTCTCAGGTACATCAATTGATTTTACTTTGAATGTGCACATCATACATGAGCTGCCTCAGTAAATACAGTAAATATTTGTAAATAAAAAACCAATTGTACCAACATAAAATATATCATTCATAGTGTCTACAAAATTATATGTGATCAGCAGTAATAAAAATGTCCCTTCTCAAGAATTGGGAAGCAGACTACGCAATACGTGGACAAAGTCAACAAATATAGTTTTTTTTCTACCACGTGGAATAACGAACTTCTTAATTTTTCAACGCGTTGCACATCCCCATACCTTTCATAATTTAACGCATCCTCCGTCTGTACAAAAAAACAATCCATCAGTTAATAAAACTCAACCTATAATTTGTAACTTCAAGAAAAATATACACAATTTTATGGTAACGGTGAGCAACTTACAAAACATTTTGTATGGCAAAACAAACGCGGCTTTGACCCTTTAACATCATCATCTCCTTCAAAAATATTTTCCCCGGAAGTTCGTTGATTCTCTTCGTGGTTGAGCATCGACGCAAAGCAATTTATGACTCCACTATTAATCCATTGACTTGGCTACAAATCCTTCATCTAAAAATGGTATAGACCAACCCCCATCACGGTTTCAAATACAAATCGCCTGTTTTCAAAAAAATATTATCACTTCACATACATTATAAAATTAATTTCCATATAAGGAAATTTACGTGTGAACATCACTTTATAACATTAGATAACCTAATATGTAATTAAATAATGCACATGTGGATTCTGATTTCATTATACATTCATATACACAGTACACGTGTGTATTATGACTGTTGTATAGATTACTATTCACAGTACACTTGGGTACATTGTTATAATAAACCATTCTTTTATGTAGTACACCTGTGCATGATGTTATCCTTATACACTACTACATACAGTACACATTTGTTTACTGCTATGATTAAACAATTATATATACGATAGGTCCAATGTGTATTATTATGATTATGCATGACTGTATAGAGTTCACATATATATTACATGCATGTACACAATACTGATACACACATTACTAAAATCCAAAAAAACATATTGCTTTACAAAGATACACATGTGTATCTCAATATATACGAATACAATTCTTAAACCATGATACACACATTACTAAAATCCAAAAAAACATATTGCTTTACAAAGATACACATGTGTACTCCCAGAAATTGAACATGTGTACAAGCCTGGTGAACTAAGTATAACTCATAACAAAGAACCGAATTGTTAACAAATAATATAGAACAAAAAAATTACCTAACCCTTGTCTTTTAACAAACAGTTTTAACAAACTCAAACCCTTATAAAAAACATAATACACAAGTGTACTATAACATGTTCATGACGATCAGCAGATATCATCTACTCCAGTAAACAGATAACCACCAACATTTCCATATACGCAAAATTATACTTTTGGGGGTTCTGCAAGATTTTAAAATTACTCAGAAAACTACGGAAAAAACAACAACAAACCTTAATATTCAATATGCACAAATCGTTACTATTCAAGAAATTGCAAAACCTAATCAACGAATGCTTGTGAAATTAATGTCGGCGGAAAACTAATATACAGACAACCGCACTGGAATCATCAAATAAACTAGTTCCACAACTACAATTACCTCTGCTCTGCGCTCGATTGAACACCCAAATGCTTACAGACCTCTCTCCCAAAACTCTGTGTCCTTCTTCATATACTGCAGAACAAAAAACCTAAGTTTAGTGGGGGAAGGATACGGATGAAAGGAAGATATTTTGGAAACAGATTTGTTCAAAACCAACCTGTCACGAACTGAGGGGGATCGTGGGAATCAACCGTGCGGATGGTATAGAAACGGTTTGGTTTCCTAACTCAAAATGATTTGGCATTTGAATAATTACAAGTATACCCCTTTAATTTAATTTTAAAGTTAAAAATAGATATTCTTAATTACGATCATGCCACTATTAAAATATTAAAGATGATTAAAATCAACGCCCTGGATCAGTTCGCACAGTTCACTCTTGATCCCTACCCTATATATATATATATATATATATAGGGTAGGGTTCTAGAGTAAACATTAGGTTGAGAGTGAACTGTGTGAACTAATCTGAGCCATTGGATTATATCATCTAGATATTTTTAAACAATGGCAAGATTGTAATTATAATGTTGTAACTTCCCTTTAAATTAATTGACAAAAGGGTATTTGCGTCTTTTGTAAATTGCATTTATTAAACAATATAATCTAAATTTCTAAAATCTTGCTAGCTTCCGTATATACAAGATACACAGTTGTTGGTATATACACATGTGTACAGTCTAGATAGTATCAGTTTATACAAGATACACAGATGTTAGTTTATACACATGTGTACAGTCTCGCTAACTATCAATTTATACAAGATACACCACTGTTAGTTTATACACATGTGTACGGTCTCGCTAACTATCAGTTTATACAAGATACATAGTTGTTAGTTTATACAGATGTGTACAAACTTTTGATACATCTGTGTATTTTCTAGTCCATGACCTAGTTCCGTTAGGAATTTCGTATACGGTTTGAATCCGGGAGGGACAATTGGTGTCCAGTACCTAGTTCCGTTAGGAGTTTCATATACGTTATTAGTAACTGATTCTACACGAGTTTAAAATAATGAAGAAGTAATTAAAAATATGAGAGAGATAGAGAGAATTAATAGATGAGAAAATTAAGGGATTTTAATTAAGAGAGAGAGAGCTAATGTCAATCTTACCCTTTTAATCTAAAAAATAATTAATGGTCAAGATTAGTTCACTTAGTTCATTTTCAAGAAGTTGTTCACAAATGATCCTAATTCTATATATATATATCTATATATATAATATATATATATATATATATATATATTATATATGTAAATATAGGCTTCTAAGAAAAGAAAACATATTATCTCATAAAATTTTAGTATAAATTGTTTTATACTGTAACGACATGTTATTACATCATGTATTGTATAATTTAATTGCCTTGATACATGTGGATGTTATCATCTCAATTCTTGTATTTTAACTTCCTAATAAATTTATGAATTATACAAGACTTAAATAGTTGAATTGTTTGTATATATAACAAAAGATGTATGTTATATGTTATTTTCCATACGTTGTTAAACTATCATCCTATTAGAGTGAAAAACAGTTGCATATAATCTATGCTTGTGATTAGTTATACCATTGCAGATTAAAACATAAACTACACATATTTGCATGTGTTCTTATTTCATAAAGTTTTCGTATAATTTGGTTTATATGATGATATCTTATAACACCATATACTATATGTCACACCCCAAATTTCTAACCCAAATCCATACATCGGTGGGTTCGGGTGGGGAGTATCGTGACGTCAGTTGATAACATCATTGTCAATTAAACACGGCACAGCGGAAGTCTTGGAGTAAAATTACTATTACAAACCAAATGTTCGAAATAAAATAATATATAGGCTCGTAATAGGAGATCCACAGGCAGATCATAAAATGTACAAAAGAATATAAAACAGACTTTAGGGCAGATCTAAGGATTTGCAAGATCCTCTTAATCACTACCGAGCAGCTTCCGGCCTATTTCGTATTGTACCTGCAGTTTAGTCTTTAGACGATACGTCAGCTTTCGCTGGTAAATACACCCGACTGACTCGTTTTGAAAACATTTTAGAAATTTGATTTAAGTGCACAGGACACAAATCTTTTATAACTTGGGAAAGTTACTTTGTAACCTTGTTGACAGATTCACATGTTTGTCCATACATACAGGGCCCAGTACAGAGACCGAGACATGATTAAATACACACCACTTAGAACTCACAGAGGAGTTATCCCCAACGTATTGGGTAATTTGCATTTGAGCGTCTGTCAGGTGTATGCCTACACCCGCGCTAAGGTCGTGACCATTATCTAATGTAATGAGCCGAGGATATCCAGGACACGGTAATTTAACCCCCGATGTTTAAGTTATCAAACAAAACTGATTAAAACGAAATATGCGGATTTACTAGCCACAATCCGGCATTCGATTGATCCCATTTCCGACCAAGCGGTAATAATTTACCATATCCCAAGCCTGTATAGGGAAAATAAGTCAAGAGTATTTACCTGAGCTAGTCTTCTTTTAATTTCAAAAACTCAGTCGTATACAAAAGTACTAAGTGCAGATAGCATTTACCGGCAAGGCTCTAGTCTGGATTATGGCATAAGCTAACCAATTAATACTAACAATCTTTATATAAGTCATAGACTTAGACCGAGTAGTGTACATGATCAAAACGTATAATGCTTGATTAAACGATGATTGGATAGAATGTAGTTTAAACACAACAAGTACCTTGACTTGTATTATATGGGTAAACAATTAACATTCTGGATTTTGATTTTAAATGATAAGGTTAAACCCGTTTTGGTTAGATTTCGTAAACTAGTTACGTATAATCAACCGTACGCCTATAAGCGATAATGGGTAACCGGGTAAGTTATGGACAAGTTCTATATGCCATTATATTTTAAAAAGTTGTAAATCAGTAGGATATCAACTTTTATGTGCGTTATGGTTTTAAATTGAAATATGCCTCATAAGGGCGTTTCGGTAATTTCATACTGTATAAAAGCAACTTGAATATAATTTAATGTTATAACTATAAGTATTTTGGAAAAATATTTTATTTATGATATAATATCAGTAGGATATCAATTATGTGTGTAATTTATATTTTATGACCAAACTATGCACCGAATGGGCATTTTGATCATTTTACACATAGTTTATAAATTATTTGGGATTCTGAGTTTATGACATGTACATACTGTAATTATGTTTAAAATAAGTTTTAAAATCAGTAGGTAACAAGTCTTGGTCATTAATATGGTTTAAAACCATACTATGTGCCGAAACGGCGCTTTTGTCGTAAAATGACGTCTTATGCGATATCTTACGAAAACTGATGTTAAGGTCAGACTAAAATGTCTTAGATATGCTATTTAATATAACATATCAGTAGGTAAATGATTTACCTTGAAAAGATTTTATTAAAACCATTTTATGAGCCTCAAGGGCTAAATCGTCATTTATCGACATAATTCAAGGACCTGCTTATAAACTCAGTTTATAATCTGATTTAACATTCCAAATAATCCTACTTATAATATTACATCAGTAGGAAACTTATTTTCAAGTTCATTATCATTAAAACCTTTTTTTATGCAAAAAGGGCATTTTAGTCAAAAATGGCATAATTACGGAACTTGCGCATGAACTCAGATTCTGATTATGATCATGTAATATAACCACATAGGGTTATGCTACATTATAATACGATCATAATGCAACTTTAGATCAGTAGCTAACTAATCTAAATCGGGTCAGAATCGAAAGTCAAAGCAAAGTCAAACTTCGCGACTTTCGGTTGCGAACTGACCCTAGAACTGAAATTGACGAGTCGAACGTGTTCTTACATGTTCTAATAATTATTACCAACTTGTTTAAGTGTCAAAACAGGTTCCATAAATATATAAGATCAATTTGTGATTTTTCCGAAAAATGGCCTGTTTGACTTTTAATATCATAACTTTGACCCGTCAATTGGTCTAGCAAACGTGATCTTCAGGAGGCGCCCTTTATAGGGATTAACACCTACCTTATTACGATTACTTAGCCATGTTCGTTACGAACGATGGCTGGACCATAATGGTCTTAACTGAAAGTCAAAGCGTTTTCCGTAAAAAGCTTGACTTTTGGCTATAAAAGCCTATAAACGAAAATGCACAAGGAAGGAACACTTATAAGAGGTTCCTAGAATGAAAGAGAACTAAGTTGGATGCTCCTTTCAGTTAGGAACTTCCATAGGAGGGAGAAGAGTTATGAATAAGAAAGGTGCAAGTTCAAATGGTGAACTTGGACACCTATTTATAGTTGGAGAACTCAAAGGAGGTGATGCCAGGTGTTTAGGGGTGTAAGAGGAAGCTTACAAGTGTCCCAAAACGTGGCATAGCTTTTTGGGAAGCCATGGTTTCGAGAAAATGGTTTTTGGCACTTATGTGTGGAGGCCAAGCAAACTTTCTGCAGACACAGGCCTCTCGCGCCCCGCGAGAGGCACAAACCTTGCCTCTCGCGCCCCGCGAACGCCCCTTAGGCAGTTTTGAAATTTGCTACTTTTAGCCCCTCAACATATTAAACCCCTTTTTAACCTTCTAAAACACCTCTTTAGCATATTTAGCCCTCCATAGCTAATTTTTGGCATACTCGGGATTATGCCCGGACATTGTCGAGCTCTCGGTTCGTTAAAAGGTCACTCAGATGTATAATTTAACATGTTGACACTTTTAATCCCTCCATTATCCAACTTTCACATATTTACAGAATTGAACCCTCTCGTCCAATAAATGGGACGTATGAGAGTTAGGACTTCGCAAAGGATCACTCAGAGGCTTATTATAAGCATGTTGACTCCGATGTCACTCAGAGGCTGGGCATGTTGACATATCAATCACTTAGATGCCAAGTTTTAAGCATGTTGACATATCAGTCACTCAGAGGCTAATGATTTAAGCATGTTGACATATCGGTCATTCAGAGGTGTTATTTATGTATGTTGACATCGGACCGTCACTCAGAGGCTCAGTTTGAGCATGTTGACGCCTTTAGTCCTTATTGGTCTTTAATAGACTATATTTAAAACACAACACGTGTCACTATACTATTGGACACGATTTTACAGGGTGTTACATCCTCACCTCCTTAAAAGAAATCTCGACATTGAGATTTTATTCAAAAAGATGGGGGTACTTTTGTCGCATAGTGGACTCAACCCCCATGTATACTCGGGCCTCTAAAGGCGTCCCACTTTACCTTTACTATAGGCATCATTTTCCTTTGGAGCTTCTTAACCTGTCGATCCTCGATAAAATTGGTTTCTCACGAACCTCAGGTTTTCATCAATTTGCACATCTTTATGCGACATTGCTAGCGACTCGTCGGCTAGACATTTCTTAAGGTTAGATATGTGGAATACATCATGGATTCCACTAAGCTCTTCTGGCAATCTGAGCTTATAAGCTACAGTGCCGACACATTCGATTATCTCGAATGGTCCAATATATCTTGGGCTCAACTTGCCCTTCTTTCCGAAGCGCATCACACCTTTCCAGGGTGATACTTTTAACATGACTTTGTCCCCGACTTGGAACTTAAGAGGTTTACACCTCTTGTCAGCATAGCTCTTCTGCCTATCCCTGGCAGCTTTGAGACGATCACGGATTTGCATAATCTTTTCCGTGGTCTTCAGGACAACCTCTGGTCCTGATAGTTGGGCTTCCCCAACTTCTGCCCAACACACGGGCGTTCTACATCTTCTCCCATACATGGCCTCAAAAGGAGCAGCCTTGATGCTCGTATAATAACTGTTATTGTAGGAGAATTCTATTAGGGGTAAGTGGTCATCCCAACTTCCACCTAAATCAATCATACATGCCCTAAGCATGTCTTCTGGTGTCTAGATAGTACGCTCACTTTGACCATCAGCATGCAGATGTAAGCCGTACTAAAGTTTAATCGTGTGCCTAAAGATTGTTGGAAACTTTTCCAAAAGTGAGAGGTATGTCTAGTATCTCTATCAGATACGATAGATACCGGCCCACCGTGTAGGGACACAATCTTCTCCACATACAACTTAGCTAATTTATCTAAATTATACGTTTCCTTGATTGGCAATAAATGAGCTGACTTAGTCAACCTATCCACAATGACCTAAATATGTCATTTCCACTTTTGGTCTTAGGTAACTTGGTAATCAAGTCCATAGTTACCATTTCCCATTTCCATGTGGGAATTTCCAATTGCTGTAGAAGTCCTGATGGCTTCTGATGTTCGGCCTTAACTTGCGAACACGT
This sequence comes from Scalesia atractyloides, assembly GCA_947069175.1. Lineage (NCBI taxonomy): Eukaryota > Viridiplantae > Streptophyta > Magnoliopsida > Asterales > Asteraceae > Scalesia > Scalesia atractyloides. The sequence continues at coordinate 46,652,895 of CAMTDV010000023.1, forward strand.
CAAACACTTAGCTACATAAGTGGCTATGGATTTCTTCAAACCCATCCACCAATAATTCTTCTTTAGATCCTGATACATCTTGTCACCTCCCGGGTGAACTGATATCTCGAACTGTGCGCTTCTTAGAGGATTAGATCTCTAAGTCCTCCAAGGATTGGAACCCAAATTCTATCATTAAATCTAAGGATTCCGTCCTTTCCAGGCGTTAATTGATTGACAATTCCGCCTAATCCTTCATTAGGAGTATTTGCCTCTAACAGAGCTTGCTTTTGCGCATCAAATAGCTTCTCACTTAAGCTATTTCTGAGCTCAATGCTCTTGGCGTTAATTCTTATAGGTTTAACCCGTTCCTTGCGACTTAAGGCATCAGCAACTACATTTGCCTTGCCTGGATGGTAGCGAATCTCACAATCATAATCATGAAGCGTTATCCTCACGTTGTTGCATGTTCAATTCCTTCTGATTGAAGAGATGCTGGAGACCTTTATGATCTGTGTATATAATACACTTTGTGACATACAAGTAATGTCTCCACAGTTTTAGTGCAAATACAACGACACCCAATTCCAAATTGTGGGTGGTGTAATTTCTTTTGTGCACCTTTAACTGTCGTGATGCATAAGCAATTACCTTGCCTTTTTGCATTAGCACACAGCCCATGCCAGTGTGCGATGCATCACAGTAGACTACAAATTCCTCAATACCCTCAGGTAGAGATAATACAGGACCATTGCTCAACTTGTGTTTTAGAATCTCAAAAGATTCTTGTTGTTTTGGACCCCAATTATACTCAACATTTTTACAGGTCAAGTTAGTTGAAGGAGTGGCTATTCTTGAAAAGTTCTCAATGAACCTCCTGTAGTATCCAGCCAATCCTAGGAAACTACGAACCTCCGATGGGGTCTTGGGCACTTCCCAATTCATTATGCTTCTATTTTGGCGGGATCCATTAGGACACACGCTCTCTTACAACATGTCCAAGAAATTGGACTTCTCTAAGCCAAAACTCACATTTATAAAATTTTGCATAAAGCTTCTCTTGTCTTAGAAATTCTAAGATGCACCGAAGATGTTTCTCGTGATCCACTTGATTACGAGAGTAAATAAGTATGTCGTCTATGAAGACAATGACAAACTTATCCAGATATGGCTTGCAGACTCTATTCATGAGATCCATGAATGCTGTATGTGCATTTGTGAGCCCAAAAGGTATCACTAAAAATTCAAAGTGACCATAACGGGTCATGAAGGCTGTCTTAGGAACATCCTCGCTCCTAACCTTCAGCTGATGATATCCAGATCTTAAATCAATCTTGGAGAAATAACTAGCCCCTTGGAGTTGGTTGAATAAATCATCGATCCTGGCAATGGATAACGGTTCTTGATTGTTATCTTGTTCAGCTCACGGTAATCAATGCACATCTGCATTGAACCATCTTTCTTCTTAACGAAGAGGATAGGAGCTCCCCAAGGCGAGGAACTAGGCTGTATAAAGCCTTTCTCTAAGAGTTCATCTAATTGTGTCCTCAACTCTTTCATTTCCGTTGGTGCTAGCTATATGGAGCTCTGGCAACAAGTGCTGATCCTGGAAGGATATAAATTCTAAATTCCACTTGTCTGTCTGGAGGTAGGTCTGGTAGTTCTTCGGGAAAGACATCGGAATATTCCGAGATAACCGGTAGGTCTTCAATATTTGGCTTAGGCTCATTAATAGTAACTTATGCCATGTAAATGACACAACCTTTCCTCAAACACTTGGATGCCTTAAATAATGACACCTTGTCTGGCAATCCGTAATGTGAGTCTCCAGGGATGGTGATCATTTCACCGGATAGGGTTTTAATTTTGATGAGTTTCTTATCGCAGGCAATGCGGGCTTGGTTATGAGATAACCAATCCATACCTAAAACTACATCGAACCCCGCCAATTTCATTGGCAAAAGAGAGATAGGAATGGAATGATTCTTAATGGATATAAAACCTCCATCAAGAATGGAAGATGTTGTTTCTGAACTTCCATCAGCAAGTTCTATCTTATAAGTTTTATCTAGAGTTCTTATGGGTAAGTTTAATAGTTTACTAAACTTATGATCAACAAAAGATTTATCTGCACCCGAATCAGAAAGAACTCTAGCATAAATATCATTAATGAGGAATGTACCTGTTATGACATTGTTGTCATTAACAGCCTCTCTTGCAGTCATCTAAAAGGCACGAGCATTCCCCTTCTTGGCCTCTCCAGGCTTTGCATTATTATTCTTAAGAACCTTAGGGCAGTTAGTCTTAATATGCTCTTTCTCATTACAGACATAGCAGACGACATCCTTAAGATCCTTGAACTCTAGGGTCTTATGCCCCTTTCTCTTACAAATACCACAATGTTTGGCTTGTGGACCATAACTACACTGTCCCCAGTGTCTGCGGTTGCAAGTCTTGCATGTTGGCGTTATAGCCGACTTGCCTTGGTTCCCTTTGAATCCAAATCTCCCTTTATTTTTCTTATTAAACCTATGGGAGTTGTCATCTTCTCTTTCCCTTTTCCCGTCAGTTTCAGACTTAACTGACTTTTTGCCTTACTAAATCAAGGGTAAGGGACAGGTCAACAGCGGACCTATAGGTACTAGGCTGAGCAGCCTTTACCATTCCCTTTATCTCGGGAGCTAACCCATTAATAAAACGCGCAATGCATTTGGTTTCAGGGGTGATCAGATAGGAAACTAACCTAGATAGGGAATTGAAATCGGAAAGATACTTCCGACAGTCTAGTTTCTTCATAGTGAGGGTTAGGAAAACTGACTCTATCTTCTCCACCTCATGAAGTGGGCAATAAGTTTCCTTAATAAGGTCCATAAACTTGGACCATCCCAGATTATACAGGTGTACCTTACCTGTAGATTGGATCATGGCTTTCCACCAGATTAGGGCATCGCCCTTAAAGGACTGTGATACATAATTAACCACATCCTTATCAGCACAGCTGCTGATATCCACTATTATCTCCATTTCGTCTAGCCACTTTAGGGCTTCCACAGCTACTTTTTCCCCATTAAAGTCTTGGGGCTTACAGGAGACAAAGTATTTGTAGGCACATCCGTCTTTAAGAGAACGGCTCCTATCAGCAAATTCCAGTTTCTTTGGTTCACTCTTCGCATTTGAAGAGTGAACCAAGCTCTCTTTATGAGCTGAAGATGGTGGAATAGATAAGGGTCTGGATCGAGTAGCACTCGATTACCTAAGCTTTACTATGGCCTTTCCCATGGCCTTTTCAACAGCCGCATCAATGCGAGCTTGAAAATTATCATTATCAATATCTCTGTTTTCGGCTTTGCTAGAATCAATATTCCGTGGCTACTTTGTGCCTCATTCGAATTAGCCATCTTTAAGCCTTGGGTTCTATATACTAATAAAACTTCATTTAGCCATGGTATTTCAACCATATTGGCTTTAAACATTGGATATAACAATCCATTGCCTATTCTAGTGTGAATAACATCACAACTCTTAGGCTTAACATAGCTATTTGGCCTAGGTCTTAATAGGACCATCAAAGGCAAATTATAATCTGGACATAGTCCATATATGATATTGGATAGTGGATCGCATTGTCACAACTGTCATTGTCGTATTCGACAATTACATTTAGCTCTTAAGCTTGTCACGAAGGACATAAAATTTATGGCACATTGGCCTGCCACTAATAGACATAAAACATGGCACATAGGCCTGTCACTAATGGACATAAAATATGGCACATAGGCTTGTCACTAATGGACATAAAATATGGCACATAGGCCTGTCACTAATGGACAGGGGTTTATATTAACCACATCTGTCTTTTGTCATTTTTGACAATATAATAAGCTCTAAGGCAAATCATCACGATGGATGTTTAATCATAGCCCCAAGGGTAAAACATCAATAATGGATGTTATAATCATAGCCTCAAGGGCAATACATCACTAACGGATGTTTAATCATAGCCCCGAGGGCAATACATCACTAATGGATTTTTATACAAGATACACAGATGTTAGTTTATACACATGTGTACAGTCTCGTAAACTATCAATTTATACAAAATACACCGCTGTTAGTTTATACACATGTGTACGGTCTCGCTAACTATCAGTTTATACAAGATACACAGTTGTTAGTTTATACAGATGTGTACAGACTTTTAATACATCTGTGTATTTTCTAGTCAATGACCTAGTTCCGTTAAGAATTTCATATACGGTTTGAATCCGGGAGGGACAATTGGTGTCCAGTACCTAGTTCCGTTAGGAGTTTCATATATATATTATTAGCAACTGATTCTACACGAGTTTAAAATAATGGAGAAGTAATTAAAAATGTGTGAGAGAGAGAGAATTAATAGATGAGAAAATTAAGGGATTTAATTAAGAGAGAGAGAGCGAGCTAAAGTCAATCTTACCCTTTTAATCTAAAAATAATCAATGGTCAAGATTAGTTCACTTAGTTCATTAAGAGAGAGAGCTATGTATATATATATATATGTGTGTGTATATATATAGGCTTCTAAGAAAAGAAAACATATTATCTCATAAAATTTTAGTATAAATTGTTTTATACTATAACGACATGTTATTACATCATGTATTGTATAATTTAATTGCCTTGATACCTGTGGATGTTATCATCTCAATTCTTGTATTTTAACTTCCTAATAAATTTATGAATTATATAAGACTTAAATAGTTGAAATGTTTGTATATATAACAAAAGATGTATGTTATATGTTATTTTCCATACGTTGTTAAACTATCATCCTATTAGAGTGAAAAACAGTTGCATATAATCTATACTTGTGATTAGTTATACCGTTGCAGATTAAAACATAAACTATACATATTTGCATGTGTTCTTATTTCATAAAGTTTTCGTATAATTTGGTTTATATGATGATATCTTATAACACCATATACTATATGTCACACCCCAAATTTCTAACCCAAATCCATACATCGGTGGGTCCGGGTGGGGAGTATCGTGACGTCAGTTGATAACGTCATTGTCAATTAAACACGACACAGCGGAAGTCTTGGAGTAAAATTACTATTACAAACCAAATGTTCGAAATAAAATAATATATAGGCTCGTAATAGGAGATCCACAGGCGGATCATAAAATGTACAAAAGAATATAAAACAGACTTTAGGGCAGATCTAAGGATTTGCAAGATCCTCTTAATCACTACCGAGCAGCTTCCGGCCTATTTCGTATTGTACATGCAGTTTAGTCTTTGGACGATACGTCAGCTTTCGCTGGTAAATACACCCGACTGACTCGTGTTGAAAACATTTTAGAAATTTGATTTAAGTGCACATGACACAAATCTTTTATAACTTGGGAAAGTTACTTTGTAACCTTGTTGACAGATTCACATGTTTGTCCATACATACAGGGCCCAGTACAGAGATCGAGACATGATTAAATACACACCACTTAGAACTCACAGAGGATTTATCCCCAACGTCTTAGGTAATTTTGAATTTGAGCGTCTGTTAGGTGTATGCCTACACCCCACGCTAAAGTCGTGGCCATTATCTAATGTAATGAGCCGAGGATATCCAGGACACGGTAATTTAAGCCCCGATGTTTAAGTTATCAAACAAAACTGATTAAAACAAAATATGCGGATTTACTAGCCACAATCCGGCATTCGATTGATCCCATTTCCGACCAAGCGGTAATAATTTACCGTATCCCAAGCCCGTATAGGGAAAATAAGTCAAGAGTATTTACCTGAGCTAGTCTTCTTTTAATTTCAATAACTCAGTCGTATACAAAATTACTAAGTGCAGATAGCATTTACCGGCAAGGCTCTAGTCTGGATTATGGCATAAGCTAACCAATTAATACTAACGATCTTTATTTAAGTCATAGACTTAGACCGAGTAGTGTACATGATCAAAACGTATAATGCTTGATTAAAAGATGATTGGATAGAATGTAGTTTAAACACAACAGTACCTTGACTTGTATTATATGGGTAAACAATTAACATTCTGGATTTTGATTTTAAATGATAAGGTTAAACCCGTTTTGGTTAGATTTCGTAAACTAGTTACGTATAATCAACCGTACGCTTATAAGCGATAATGGGTAACCGGATAAGTTATGGACAAGTTCTATATGCCATTATATTTTTAAAAAGTTGTAATATCAGTATGATATCAACTTTTATGCCCGTTATGGTTTTAAATTGAAACTATGCCTCATAAGGGCGTTTCGGTAATTTCATACTGTATAAAAGCAACTTGAATATAATTAATGTTATAACTATAAGTATTCTGGAAAAATATTTTATTTATGATATAATATCAGTAGGATATATATTATGACCAAACTATGCACCGAATGGGCATTTTGATCATTTTAACATAGTTTATAAATTATTTGGGATTCTGAGTTTATGACATGTACCCACTGTAATTATGTTTAAAATAAGTTTTAAAATCAGTAGGTAACAAGTCTTGGTCAATTAATATGGTTAAAACCATACTATGTGCCGAAACGGCGCTTATGTCGTAAAATGACGTCTTATGCGATATCTTACGAAAACTGATGTTAAGGTCAGATTAAAATGTCTTAGATATGCTATTTAATATAACATATCAGTAGGAAAATGATTTACCTTGAAAAGATTTGATTAAAACCATTTTATGAGCCTCAAGGGCTAAATTGTCATTTAGCGACATAATTCAAGGACCTGCTTGTAAACTCAGTTTATAATCTGATTTAATATCCCAAATAATCCTACTTATAATATTCATCAGTAGAAAACTTATTTTCAAGTTCATTATAATTAAAACCTTGTTTTATGCAAAAAGGACATTTTAGTCAAAATTGGCATAATTAAGGAACTTGCGATAAACTCAGATTCTGATTATGATCATGTAATATAACCTCAGAGGTTATGCTACATTATAATACGATCATAATGCAACTTTTGATTAGTATCTAACTAATCTAAATCGGGTCAGAATCGAAAGTCAAAGTAGAACGACTTTCAGTTGCAAACCGACCCTAGAACTGAAATTGAAAAGTCGAACATGTTCTTACATGTTCTAATAATTATTAACAACTTGTTTAAGTTTCAAAACAGGTTTCATAACATATATAAGATCAATTTGGATTTTTCTGAAAAATGGCCTATTTGACTTTTTAATTCATAACTTTGACCTGTCAATTGGTCTAGCAAACGTGATCTTCAGGAGGCTTATTATAAGCATGTTGACTTCGATGTCATTTCAGAGGCTGGGCATGTTGACATATCAGTCACTCAGAGGCCAAGGTTTAAGCATGTTGACATATCAGTCACTCAAAGGCTAATGATTTAAGCATGTTGACATATCGGTCACTCAGAGGTTGTTATTTATGTATGTTGACATCGGACCGTCACTCAGAGGCTCAGTTTGAGCATGTTGACGTCTTTAGTCCTTATTGGTCTTTAATAGACTATATTTAAAATACAACACGTGTCACTATACTATTGGACACGATTTTACAAGGTGTTACACTATATAATTTGACATTACATTCTACATATTATTATTTATTTGTTGGGATAATATTTCAAAGTTTGCTATTGTTGTTATAATTCTCATGAAATATTATAAGCATGTTTAAATTCATGCTTACTTATTTAAAAAAATTTGAGGTAAAGACATGACACCCGAAGTGTGAACCATTATAAATATATGGAAGCTTGTAAGATTTTACACTAATAGATCATAATGACTTGGTCATGTAATTTCTTCTCGATATATATCATGAGATGAGAAGATTATTTATTGAATACGTTGAATAAATCAACTTCCATTTGTCAACCTAAAATATGCTCATAAAGTAGCAATATTACTAAAGAATATATAAGGTTTGAAATGATCGGAATGAAGGTTGTGTGGTTCTAATCCATTCTATGAAATAAATGTGATGATATAATGATCTGGGTCATGATCATGTACATAACAAAGGCAATTGTAATAGTGCCACCATGAAAGTTGTGTATTTATAATTCATTCCCTAAGGTGAATGTGATGATATAATGATATGTGTAAAGTTCGTGGTCATGGTAGTTGAGGAAATTATTATGATGCTCATGTTAATAATGAGATCAAGTAAGTTAATAATGTGATGATTATACAATGATTGTTATAAAGGTCATGATCATGGTGAACGAGGAAATTGTAATGATCCTAATGTTGATAATAAGATCAACCATGTTAATATTGAAATCGACCACACGAAGTGGCGTACTAAGGGAGTGATTATAGACGAATAAAATATGAAAAATATGTTATAATATGGATGATTGAAATAATAATTATTATTCTCTTGTATCTTGTATTAAACAAACACGAGTGCAACTAAAGGCATATATGATGATCATAAACCTGAAGCTTATGGATCATAATTATTTAATGACTGGCATGACTGGTTAGACCATACCAAGTCAATGATGATGTGAACTCTACTGAAGAACCTGAAGTGTCTTCGTGATAATTATACATATAATGTTTGCTCTCAAGGGGAAGTTAATTATTTACCAACTACAAGTTGGGCGTAAATCCCTAAAATATTCTGGAAATGACATTGTATATAGCTATTAGTATATTTAAATTGATTCATTGTCTAAATGGTTATCAAATTCACAACCTAAAGTTTGCATGACTTGTGGCTTAACTTTCAAGATAGCAAGCACATAATTCTAGTGTATTATATTTATATTGATATTTGTGGTGATCTTGATACCCATTTTACTAATGATTATTGCAACAAGTGTGACAAATGTCGTTACGAGAATTCTTTTTGTTGAAGATGATGACCAAATGTCTACGATTGATTGAAAGCCAATAATCATGAGAACAAAAGTTCATATTTGGATATGGGAACATTTGTTTTTACATATTGTAATTTTAATTCACATCAAGAAAGCAAGTAATTAAACTTCCTCCCCACTATAGTTGGTTTTTGGTTGGGAACCAAATCTTTCTCATTTAGGAATTTGTTGTGTTGTATACATTAAAATTATTCCACCACAACACACAAAGATGGGACCTCTATGAGGGTTGAGATATATGTTGGATATGAATCACTATGGACTAGAGTCATTAATATGGGATTCGTTTAGACTCAATTTATTGATTTTTCTTTTAATGAATCAATATTCCTAACATGAGGGGGGAGATAAAAAGCAGTTGAAAAAGTTAGAATCAATTATCACCATTTCATCTTGATCCTCAAATTTTGAACTGAAAGTTCAAAGGATAATTCATTTACAATAGTTACCAAATTAATTACCAGGCATATTCACTTACCTAAATAGAGTGACTAGCTAAGTCACATGTACCAACTGCTAATGTTCGAACTAATATTAGCATCCCAAAAGGACAACCATGCATTGGTGATGAGTCTATGACACGCTTGAAGCATGGTAGACTAGTCGGTTCCAAGAATAAAAATCCTCGAAAATGGAGCAAGTAATGAAAATGGTATCTAGGTATAGTAAAAGTGTCTCCTAAAGAGAAATTAGACATGATGGTTCCAGAAGTTGGGTACCTAAAACGAAGAGATCTCACTAATTTATGTATCATGTCTTGGAAAATATGGAATCGAAACAAAATTCGACGTCGATGATAATGTTGTATATAAATAGCGCTTAAAATATTGAAAATGTTGAGGATCAAGAACTAAGATCTGCCGATAAACGAAATGATTGGCCAAAACAGAAAGACGTAAATGAGGCAGAATTACAATCTCTCATGATTTTGATGTTATTGGGTGATTGATCCATAAAACTAAAAGTTTTGAAAATTTGTTTTATACAAATGAGCCTTTTGTGCGAAAGCATAATTAGAAAAGTGAAATTATACAATATTAGACACAATTGATGGTACATGCATAACCGTAAATACTTGTAATTTATTATAAGGAGAAATACTTTCTAGTGGTGGATGTAACAACTTTTTTAGTCTGGTAATACTAGAGAGAATTGATACGCGTCGAATGGATATTATGGTATCGTAAAAAATATATAATACAATGAAATTTACATGATATTCTTAAAGTATATGAAGTTTCAAAATCATGTAAGATAAGTTCTCGAGAACGATATGAATGATGTATACATATTTGGAACCAAATAAATTATACTTGTTGTATACGTTCAGGAATTGAATATAAATGGAACTCATGATGAGTTTCGAGAGGCAGTTTAGTGCTTAAACACAAAGATCGTAAGGATGTAATTCCTATGCAGCAATAAGCATATGGTGATTATGATATCCCAATAAAGTATGCACAAGATGGTATGATATGAAAATGAAATAATAGTTAATGAAATCATTGAATAGAAATAGAAAATGATGTGTTTACTGATGAAGTTTTTGAGACAAAACTTTGAAGAATGTACATGATTGGTCAACATGGAAGGAAGTCCATGACAGATTGTAAATGCATGAAACACTAAGATTAAAAGCTCGAGAAATATATTACATGAAGTTCGAAAAAATAGTTGAGTCAAACTATAATCAACTCAGTGATTATCTTGGAGAAAAGGAACATGAATATGATGTACTCGATCATGTGTTTAATATCATATTTATAAAATATTATAAGATATGTTGATGATATCTAGATATCTACTGAACAGATGGCATGCGGATTGAGCATTTGTTTAACGATAATTCTATATATCAATCAAATTGCATCTGGAAGATGTTAGTATTTTAATATGTTTAAGTGCAACTCTAAGAAAATAAGAGATTGTTAAATTATTTGGTAGAAAAACAAATTATCCTTATCATGTTGTAAATACATATTATTAGTACAAATGTACCATATTAGGGTGTAGTTGATGCAATACTCAATGTTAGTTATAAACTAACTGGATATATTATTTTTTTTTTTGTAAATTTATTGGCAAGATATAGTTCATGCCAACAAAGAGGCATTAAAATAGGGTAAAACAAATTTTCGGTACCTTCAGGGTACTAAAGATATGGGCTTGTATTTTACTAACCAGTCAAAACAAGTTTGGTTGGACTTGCAGATGCAGGTTATATGCCTGATCCTCATTATGGTCGATCTTAAATTGGAGATTTATTTACACATAGAGGCACTACAAATTCATGATGTTCTGTCAAGCAAACAATCACAACCACTTCATTTAACCATGAAGAAATATTGGCAATCCATAAAGCTAGTCGAGAATGCGTTTGTTGAGGTCTGTCATACAACATATTGGTATATCTTGTGGTATTTATAGGGGGATAAAAGACGAACAATAATACATGAAGACAACACGATGTGCATAACACAACTTAAGGAACATTAAAGGAAACGAAACCAAACATATCTTACCAAAGTTCTTTATACACATGATTTACAAGACAATGGTGATATTGTGGTCCAGCAAATTCGTTCTAGTGAAAATTTGACAGACTGTTTACCAAATCACTTCCGATCTCAACATTCAAGAAACTAGTTCACGGGATCGGGATGTGTCGACTCAAGGAGCTCAAATCATCAGGGGGAGAATAATACGCGTTGCACTCTTTTTTCCTTAGGTATGGTTTTATCCCACCGGGTTTCCTAGCAAGGTTTTTGAACTAGAGTGCTTATTTTTACGCTGCTGTATATTTTGTAGTATCATTAATCTAGGAGGTAATTACATAGATGCTCTATTTAGATTATTGCAAATAACACATCTAAGTATTAACTTTTTTATAACAAGTTTGAGTCTTATGATTTCAATTTGTAATGAGTTTAGATATTAATGTTAAATTATGTAACTTTATGTTAAATTCAAGGGTTTCATTTGAAGGACTAACTATGTAAATTAGTGAAGTGGAAAGACCATTTCTGTAGTTTGCTTAAAAATTTACAAAACCACCGTTAATAACCACCGCGACCTCGCTGACCATAAACACCACTTCACCGATTCCAAACGTTATCTACAAGCCTAACCCTGCCCGATTCCACCACCAAAATCACTACTCTGAACCACCCCCATCGACCCATCACCACCCAAAACGAAAATCACCACCAAACCTGACCAACTTCTACTCAACACCACTGATTTCACCACCTCCACTTCCCACACCAACACTAGTGCACCACAACACCTTCATTGTAATGAGAGAATGGTATAGAGAGACAACGAATGAGTGTATTGCTATTGTTATCCGATCTTCGTAAAGAGATAGAGAGAGAGAAAGTTTATAGGGGTGGCGGCTGAAATTGTTTAAATTTTAGGGTTTGGGTTGTTTTCTTATGATTTACGTAGATAGAGAAAGATACAAAAGCATGAGTGAGGTTGTATTTGTCATGTAGTGATATTACGACAACATTTATGACGAATCTGCTGTTGGTTTTGGCTATTGGCATGGTGAATATGGTGGTTCCGGCTTCAATCGGTGGTTACAGTGAACATGGTGGTTTGGACCGATGAAAATTGAAATGAATTTAGAGAGGGTGGGGCCCACTATAATTAATAAATCACAAAAATGACCCCATAAAATAAGGACCATGATATTCACACACCCAAACCTTATTTCCGCACTCCCCTATATGCTGCGCTTTGCTAAAGCGCAGCGTTTCAGGGTGATACTCTGCGCTTAGGCCTAAGCTCAGCATATAGGTTTACTTTTTTTAATGTTTTTTTAATTGTAATTAATTCTCAAGACAAAGACTGGCGGGTGTGAGTATGTCAACTAAGGTCCACATTATTGTTCATATATAACTAACTAGTTAATATATATCTTTTGTTGGTCCACTAAACAAAAAAAATGTATATACACATTAGTAATAACATGTCCATATATATGTATAATGATGACATTTGTTTATACAATATTTGATTCTTCACTGTTTTCTTCGGTTAATATTATTGTTGACAACCTAACAATAGAGTGAATGAATTTCAAATACTTGCAATCTTACATTGAAACCTTTGAACCGTCATAAGCCAAACAAGACATTAATGGTAGATAATCAAAATTGCAACCTAACTGTAGTCAATTAAGGCCCGATATGGTCCTTAAGATGTATATAGTCTATCAATGCCTATTGTAGTCAATTAAGGCCCAATATGGTCCATTAAGATGTATATAGTCTATCAATGCCTATTGTAGTCAATTAAGGCCCAATATGGTCAATTAAGGCGTATATGGTCTACCATTGCTACATGTGATCTATTAAGGCCCAATAGGGTGTACCATTGCCCAACGTGATCCATTAAGGCCTAGTTAGGTCCGTTAAGACGTATATGGGCTACCAATGCCCACTATAGTCAATTAAGGCCCGATATGCTCAATTAAGGCCCAATAGGGTCCACAAAGACACATATGGTCTACCAACCATTGCCCAATGTGATCTATGAAGGCCCAATATGATCTACCAATGTCCACTGTAGTCAATTAAGGCTAGAGATAGTCAAAAAACGGTTTTATAACCGTAACCGACAAAAAAACCGAAACCGGTTTTTTTTGTAACCGGTTTTTTATAATCGGTCTGGTTTTTAACCGGTTTGATCGGTTATGACCCGGTTATGATGTTCGCTGCGATACCCGGGTATAAAACCGGTTAGTATAAAAACCGGTTAAAACCGGATGAAATTAAAAACCAGTTTTTAACCGTTTAACCATTAACGTATCTAAAAAACGAGTTAAACCAGTTTTTGGGGCCAGCGTGAAAAAAACGGTCATATGACCGTTTGGGGTCAATATTACTGTTTTTTGTTGTTTTTTTGGGCTAGAAACCTTATCCAAGTAGTATAAAAGGGTTGTGGGTGTTTAGGTTCAATCACATCACCCTCTAAATCTCCAAAAACTCTTAAAAACGCTCACAATCTTGTTCGATAATTCTTAAAAAAGTATGGCAAGCTCTAGTGCTCATGATTCAGTCAACATTGGCGAGTCTACAACCGACACGATGGTTCGTGTTATTCCAAAGAAAGCGCAACCCCGAAATTTGGTCACATTTCGATTTGTGCGAGATGGCCAATGGGAGAAATAAAGTGCGTTGTCATCATTGTAATGGTTTTTACGCCGAAGGAGCAAACACCACATTGAAAACAACACATCGAAAAACTGTTTTGCAAGGAGTTGAAACAACAACCCACTAGTGGTCAAGCTTCCATGACAAGTGAATGCGCTTCTTTGTTCGCCTACAATTACGAAATGGCTAGGGTGTAAATGGCGAAGTTTGTAATCCAATAAAGTTTTCCGTTCAACCATTCGACAACCAACGCTACACAAAGATGGTTCAAAGAACTCTCCAACCATAATACACCCATGTAAATCATGCTACTCTTAGGAGGGATTGTTTAAAATTGTGAAAAATGCTAAACAGGAATTAATTTCTTATTTTTAAAAATTAGAAACCGGTGTTAACTTGACTAGCGACGTTTGGTCCGTACCGCACGGTTCACCTGACTCGTATATTTGTGTCACCGCCCATTGGATTGAACCGGCGACGTGCCAAATGATGAAACGCACGATTTTATTTAAATTATTTGATTACCCTCACACTAGTGAAGCTATTTATAAAGCAATCGACAAATGTATTACAACATACAAATTGGAAAAAAAGATTTTTTTAATATCTTTTGACAACGACTCAAACAATATGGTTTCGGTAATGCATTTAAAATTAAAATACAAACCGATTTGTGATTATATTTTTTTCCATAGTCGATGTATTGCACACATCATAAATTTGGCGTTCAAGACGGTTTAAAGGTTATTGAACCACAAAAAGAAGCTTTCAAAAAATGTTACGTCATATATATAGTCACACGCATAGACATTCAAAAAATGTAAAATGTGTAACGAAGCAGGTCGAATATGCTTAGGACCCAATTGGGACGTTGCTCATAGATGGAACTCGACTTGCACCATGTTTGAAAAAGCTATTTTGCAAAAAGAAAGTTTAATAGAATTTCACAACTCTTTGTCTAGTTGTAGAAAGGTTTCGCCTTACCACCTATCGGGTTGGGTTACTATTGAAACGGTTACACAATTGTTTCAAGTTTTCAAAACATCAACAAAAACTTTATCGGGGGTTTATTATCCAACAAGTTCATTGGTGCTTCATAATTTGTTTAAAATGTGTTTAAATTAAACGAGATGTCAGTTAGAGGTAGGCCATATTATGATATGGTAAACCCAATGAAGGAAAAACTAAGAAAATATTTTAGCGAACTACCCGCCGTTTTCACTTGTGTTGCCGCTTTAAACCCTAGCTTTAATATTTTTGGAACCGGGTCTTTGATTGAAAAATTGCAAACGAGTTGAATTTAAACACCGAACAAGACCCTCACTTTGGTGAAGCCGCAAAAATTCGTTTTAACGATCAACTTTCAAAAATGTTTGATGTTTATGTAACAAAATATGGTACAACCTCGTCACACATTCACGAGTCAATGGGAAATGCCGCTTTCGGCGAAGGTTCAAGTATGGAAGATCAAGATTTGTATGTTTATAACCAATTGTTTGATGAGTCGAGTCAAATGCAACGTGGTAACACTACTAGTAGCGAACTTGGTCGGTATGGTGGGTCGAACTTTCTACAAACGATGACTTCACAAGAATTTAAAATTTTTGATTTGTTGGCTTGGTGGAAAAGTAAGGAAGATCAATTTCCTATCTTAGCCACGGCTCGAGATTTACTGATGGTCTAAGCTTCCACGGTAGTTTTGGAAAGTGTTTTTTTCTATTAGTGGTAGGGTGATTTCGATAAGAAGGACTCGACTAACACCAAAAGCGGTTGAGATGTCGATTTGCTTGAAAGATCACTTGGATGCGGCGGAGAGATGTCAACACATACGCACACTCAAGGATGAATTGGAATACGAAGGTGAAGTGTACGAGGACGAAGTCCAATCCGAATTGACAACCCCAATGACCGACGAATAAGCCGCATTGGATGACTTCCTACACAATAGTTCAAGTTCGGGTTCGAGCGAAGAAGACTAAACGAGGCTCAAGATATATTATTACTATTGTAGTCCCACTAAAAAAATATATATATATTAGTGGACGTTCTTGATGATTAGTATTTTAAGTTTATGTACTTCATTTCTTACGTTTATCGTTCGTATTTTCACTGTTATGTAAAACCGTTTGTTTCAAGACTTAATGATATTATATTTTAAGTTTTTATAGTTTCACAGTTAAGTTTTTATATTAAAAATCTGCATTTTCAGCAAAAAAAAAATTGGAAAAAACAATTCTGCATTTTATAATCAACCGGTTTTTTTATTGGTTTTTTTACCGGTTTTTAAAATAGTTACAAAACCGGTTTTTTATAACCGGTATAACCGGTTACATCTTTTGGTCAAAAAACCAGTTACTAACCGGAACTGGTTTTTTAATAACTGGTTTTTATGGGTGACGAAAAAAACCGAACCGGTTAGTAACAGGAACTTGTTATTAACCGGAACCGGTTATGAAATAATTAACCAATTAAGGCCCCATATGGTCTATTAAGACATATATGGTCTACCATTGCCGAACATGATCCATTAAGGCTCAATGAGGTTCGTTAAGACGTATATGGTCTACCAATGCCCACTGTAGTCAATTAAGGCCCGATATGCTCAATTAAGGCCCAATAGGGTCCATTGAGACACATATGGTCTACCATTGCGCATTGTGATCCATTAAGACATATATAGTCTACCAATGCCCATTGTAGTTAATTAAGGCTCGAGCCGTCCATTAAGACTATATGGTCTATCAATACCCATTATGGTCCTTTAAGGACTTGTATGGTCCATTAATACGTATATGGTGTACCAATGCCCATTGTGGTCCTTTAAGAACTAATATGGTCCATTAAATGGTCTGTTAAATCCGAATCAATTCGATAGGTATGAGGTCAATGTAAATCCAGAGGTTCATTATATAGATTAAAACAGTCAAATTTTTAATCTGCTAAAATCTATTGTTATTTAAAATTGTTGTTGTGTTTATTATTCATAAACATATATCAATCTAATATAATATGAGAATTAATTACAACTGAAAACATATTTAAAAAAATTAAACCTATATGTTGAGTTTAGGCCTAAGCGCTAAGCATCACCCTGAAACGCTGCGCTTTAGCCAAGGCGCAACATATAGGTATGATCGACAGACGAAGACTGGCACCGTTAGTCTCGCTCGTTGACGACATACCTATATGTTGCGCATTGGTTAAAGCGCATCGTATATGTGTCAAAATAGACAAAAGGGGTCTGGGAATAGACCAAGCCTAAATGAAACAGAGTTAATTACAAAATACTCCCTATAGTTATCTAGTTAGCCTTAATACCTTAACATGTTAGAAATTCGAAACCATATAACCTTAACCTGTTACAAGAAAAATTAGTATTCAACGATGTTACTTTCAACAATAAGTCAAACAATCTATTTAATTATATATATAATTTATGAACTTTTTAATATAGTGATTTCTGTCTTTTAGTGATTTTTCTTTCCTTTTTTGTCTATTTTTTTGTTTTTGTTTTCCTTTTTAAAGTTTCAATCGAACTTGGTGTTGTACATGTAACAAAACAAACGCTTTAATACTGACCGAACAACGTCAATATCGGAATTAATATTCGTTTTTATTGTTCCGATTGATGTAAACACATCTTGGTATTTTTTGGTCAAATTATGACTTTTTTTGTTTATCTTTCGGTAAGTGTCAGTAGCTTAATAAATCAAACGAATTTCTGCCATTAACGTTATTTTACATTGCGCCTACATTTCCGTTAAAATTGAATCGCCCCTGTAGAGCGCTATTGTATCTCATTGGTTCAAAAAAAGAAAAAAAGAATATCACTCGTCTAAAACCCCAACAACGCTTAAACTTTGGGGTTTTGTTTTCAGGTCATCGTGTCAATGGAGAAACTTAAATCAGCAATCTCACAAACCCTAATTCTCTCAATTTCTCAAAGCAATCCTCAAAATCTTCATAACACTTGCTCATCTCTCCATGACTTCTTCAATCAGTTGCCCCAATTTCACCAGGTAATAGATCCGCTTATCATCATGTAATTAAACATTTGATTGATCATATTTTACTCAATTAACCAGATGATCGAAGATTTAGCGCACACGAATACGTCATTGTGTCTCAAGAACGAGGAATCTGCTTTGGAATTCAAACTCAAGGGGAACAACTGCTTCTCCAATGGAGATAATTCAAATGCGTTGCGATTCTACACACAGGTTTGAATGAGTTTATAAGTTTTGATGTTTAATTGAAATGTTAATTTCACTAAATTGATTTGTAGTTTATTACTGGATTTGAACTTATTTATGTTTGATGGTGGATTATTAATTAAGTATTAAAATATAATATTCTTGTGCTTGTGAATTATTCACGAGGCTACCTGTTTCCTGCTTGAATTTGGATGTAATGTGAGTAGAAATTTAATGTTAATGCAGGCACTACGAGTTGCTCCTAGAGATGTGGATGTTATGAGAAAGAATCTGGTGGCAACGCTTTATGTGAATTGTGCGGTTGTATTGCAGGTTTATTTGAATCTCTTGTTTATGGCTTATGTATAGCATGCTGTACATAAGTTATTGATTGATAAGTAGTAAGAAGTTGTTTGCACCGTATTATATAATGCTCTTAATCCATGAATACTGCAACAGTTTCATGATGTTTCTAAAACTACCGCTGAACTTAGTGTCTCATTGGAAAGCTAAGTTATTATTCTAGATTCACCTGTTTTTTTTGTTGGCTATGGCTTGGTTTTAAAATGCGCGCATCACATGATGCGGTCTGATGCAGTGCCTTACGCAGTTGACTAGCATATAGACAAATTGGATCATGATTGCAATGGATGTGAGTTTCTCAAATCCTTGAACAAGTTTGACCATCTATTGAGCAATGGGTTCGAGTATTTAAACAAAGTAGACTATGAATTGAAGTTTTGAAAAATATCTTATATTTTAGTTAACATGTTACAATATTATCTACAAATAATTTTTAGTATCTATCTTTTAACAAAGAACACCTAGCATACTTGTTGCACACACTTCGTGCATCACGCATCGGCTTTTGGGATAAACATCGGAATACCACAACTTTTAGAAACCAAGGGGCACGGAAGCGTATTTAGACGTTTATATATTATTGGACATGTGGAGAGAAACATCGAATTTTTCATATGGAGCGAGTGTATGCTTACATGGAATATAGCATTATATTTTAAGTGATTAAATATATTCATATTGAATGTTTGAACTATGGTACAGAAAATGGGTCTTTTTCTGGAGTCTCTACGGGATTGCAATCGGGCTCTTGCAATTTGTAGAAGTTACTCAAAGGTGAGACGCCTTCTGAAACCTTTCTGCCAACACTATCGTTCATCTTACTATGTTTGAGATATTTAAGCATATGTACACTGTAGGCATGGTATAGAAGAGGCAAGGCAAACACGTCTATGCGAAATTATAACGATGCAGTTTGTGACTTGAAAGTTTCACTATGCATGGAACACTCTTTAAGCGGAAAACGACAGATAGAAGGCGAGCTTAAGCTCATTTTAGGTCAAAACAACAGTGAAGACTTTCCACCGAATGTTATTAAGTGCGAAGAGTCCGACATCCATGGTAATTTTTTTTACCTCTATTAGCTACAGAATAAAATAATAATATATATATATATATATATATATATATATATCTCATCCATGATTCTTAGTTTCTTACCATGTAGGTCCTCTGTAACAGATCAACTACAAGATTTACAATTGCAGTGTGTAGAAACGGATACGAAAGGAAGAGGCATGGTGTCGTTGACCGACATACCTCAAGCCACTTTGCTTCATGCAGAGGAACCATATGCTGCGGTACATTTGATGTCTTTCACTCTTCTTTTTCTACTGCTAGTGAACACGTGGCACTTTTGCGCATAAATGACTTATGGTTGACTTGCAGATAGTATCAAAGAATTGTCGAGAAACGCATTGCCATTTCTGCTTTAACAAACTACCAGCAGATATCGTTCCATGTTCATCTTGCTCGATGGCTGTGTATTGCTCTCAGCTGTGCCAAATACATGCCAGAGGTCAAGACCGACAGTTTCATACAAAGAAACATGATATTGGTTTTAATTTGTCTAGTGATCTTGAGAATTATGTTGCAAGTGTTACGAAAGCAATTGACGATGGTGTTAATATCAAGCAGCATGCAGAACATAAACATGAATGTGGAGTAAATTGGCCCATTGCGTTACCGGCTGAAATCGTATTGGCGGGTCGAGTTATAGTGAAGTCTATAGAACAGAATAAACGTTTTGGTGAATCTTCCGCTATTGTGAATTTGGTATGTCACACACCCTCTTATGCCCATTTGGTCCATTGACTTAAAAAGGAGTAAAGTACATGGATGGTCTCTGTGGTTTATCAAAATTTTGGATTTGGTCCCTAGCTTTCCGAAAGTACTCGGATAGTCCCTGTGGTTTGCACTTTGTAACGCATTTAGTCCCTAACTTTTTCTAAAAGTACACATATGGTCCCTGTGTTTTGCACTTTGTAACACATTTAGTCTCTAACTTGGACATGCTGAAACCTTTAGATGTGTTGGCTGGGGACTAAAAGCGTTACAAAGTGCAAACCATAGGCACCACCCGTGTACTTTTGAAAAGCTAGGGACCAAATCCAAGATTTTGGTAAACCAGAAGGACCATCCATGTACTTTATAAAAAAAGACTCGCTAAGTGGCTTCCATTTGTTACCTTTTTCAGGAGCTTTGTCACAATTATTTACAACTTGATCCAGAAGCTAAACTGGAGTTACACATATCTTCAATAGTTCTTATGAAGTGTCTTCACCATTGTTATGGCTCCGACATTCCATTAAATGGGGACACTATTTCACAGGTGATATTTCTTTTTTCGTACCCTAAGGCCATTTAGACATATCTTTTGGGCTTTTGGTAAAACCAAAGCATTACCATATGTGCATGATTGAACAAAAGTATAGGTCATTTATTTAGGACATTTTGTTATATGCACCTACAATTAATGATTACCTTCTGTTGTCTTTCTCCAAATGCAGTGTGTCTTGCTTCTGTCACAAATCAAAGTGAATTCTATGGCAATTGTTCTTATGAGATCTGCTGATTCAATTGGTCCACCAAGCTCAGCTGGGAATAATACAACTAGCACTGTGGAACAGGTATGTGTGCGTGTGTGTGTATATATATAGTATAAGTATGCTCTTATGTGGAAATCTTCTATGGGTTATTTTACTTCTTTTCTCCTTTTGATGTCTTAATGGCATATTTATACGCAACACATTGTGTTTTACTGTGGTGTAGCTAGTACCGGTACTTTCTTCGTCCTGTTAAATTACAACATATTCCTTAGGTTTGCTGCATGAAAATTTCAACATTCCTATCATCAAATTTAAATATGTCCCTATCATCATCTTTAAAAATAAATTGATGATATTGTTTTGAGTACGGCTGCAAACGAACCGAATGTTCAGTGAAGAGTTCATGAACCGTTCGGCAGGAAGTTTGTTTGTGGTTCGTTTGTTTAATAAATAAACGAACACAAACAAGAAATTTAACTAAACGAACGAACATGAATAGAGGTTGTGTTCGTTCATTTATGTCTGTGAGCATTCGGTAACGTGTTCGTTTATGTTCGATAGTTCATTAGTGCTTTTAATTTTTATATTTTATTTAAATACTTCAAATTTTTTACAAATAGAATGTTTAAAAGTATCGGTGTATTATGTATTCTTTTCATGAACGCTTGTTTGTATTCGCTTGTTTTCATTTGTGTTCATGAACGTTTATTTGCGTTCATTACCTAAAATTAACAAACGAACACAAACAAATTCATTTCCTTAACGAACGAACATGAACAAAAAATCTTGTTTGGTAAGTGTTCATGAACATATTCGTTTGGTTCGTTTGCAGCCTTGGTTTTGAGTCACTAGTATCTTTTATTTGTTCTTACCGAAGGTTATTATTTTTGACATCTTACATATACTCAGAAACGTTTCTTAAATGAAGTGACAGGTCAAAATTTGTAGATTTCTTTCAAATATAAGTAGTTTATTCTTCTTATCTTAAGTTTTTCATCTTTCATCAAGGTTCTTCAAATATGACAAGATAAAGATGGTTAATGACCATTTTCACGACACACCATCTTTATGTAAGGAGTTGTCAGCTTTTCATATGGCACTAATGTAATAATGCTTGCTATTTTTTTGTGGAAATCAAAGTGTTACTTAAACAATTAGAACACTCACATTTGTTGTTTTCTGCTAACGGATTGTTGTTTACGCTATTCTATGCCAATTATAAACACTCCAATTCATTTTTTCCTGCCATGTAGAGTGCGTCTCTCACCGTTTAATATCAAGAAGATTCTTGTAGCATTTGTGAGGTTACCTGTTACCACCACGTGTACCATCCAATCTATAAATTTAGCAGAAAAAAGCTTGTGAATTAACACTTTAGTTTACTAATTTTTCATGTGTTGTGATGTTCTCGATTGTGTACTACTGTACTAATAGGTGAGAGTTGGTCAAGCTATTTATTTGGCCGGAAGCTTGTACAACCATTCTTGCCAGCCAAATATCCACACGTATTTTCTTTCTCGAACACTATACATACGAGCAATAGATTTCGTGACAGCAGGTCATCCACTCGAGCTCTCTTACGGGCCCCAGGTAACTTTTATTCTCGGTAGCAACTGTTGGCATGCTAGAGTTAACTTTGTAAGATTCTACACACCTCAATATAATAAATTCGATTGTGACATTTCTCAGGTTGGCCAGTGGAGTTGTAACAACCGCCAGTCGTCTTTAAAAGAGCAATATGCATTTGTATGTTCATGCACCGGCTGCTCACAAATGAACCTATCTGACCTTGTTATAAATTCTTTTCGGTGTTCGAATAAGAATTGTTCGGGTGTAGTCTTGGATAGTTCTGTGGCCGATTATGAACAACAGAAAATCAACCCCTTTTCTTGTGGGTTACCTCTGCAGGTACTTTGATGCTATTACTGTGTTCAAGTGGTATGATTATAAGCTTCTTATGTAGCTGATAATTGGATTTTTAAAGGTTTGTAGGGTCCAACATGACGAGGTCAAGAAAGTGGCAAGCTTTTGTGTGAAGAAACTGGTTCGACCCATCAGATTAAACACGGGTTTTGTTTGAGTTGCGGTGCTTTCCGTGACCTGGATGCTTCAAATGCTGTTGTAAAAAAGGCGGATATTTGTATCGGAAGGTATGACTGACCTTTAATTTTGAGTTTAATTACGTCAAAACGTAGACCAACTGAAAACGGATGCAAAAATATGAAAACGTATTATATTTGACGAGACTCGTTTCTGAAAAAAAACTAATGTCGAAAAGTGAATTTATATCGTTTACGTTGAAACGTGAATTTATACCGACACATACATTAAAATAAGCACGTGGGAAAAATGGTGTTTTTTAATTTACGTCAAAACATAGGCCATCTATAACACGTGGGAAAACAGTGTTTTCTATTAAGTTTTTAGAAATGTAGGGGTTGTGACATTTTTCAAAGTCTGGGGAGGGGGGAATTTTTGTTTACTTTCAAAGTATAAGGGTGTTTTTGCCAGTGGCATATGCCATCGACATTTGATTTTAAGGTTTTATATAAATAAAAAATAATTTCTTAAGTAGGAATTATTAAAACTATATTATTACCGATAATTATCGGAACTTTTTAATACATTTTAGGCAACTTCAACTTTTTAATATGTTACGACTTGTAGGTTTTTTGATTTTACCCATTTATCTGATGTAAAATATAGGATATATTAATACTCAGTTTAGATAAGTTGATTAAATTTCCCTATTATAGCTAGCAACAGTCTGACTTAGGCCCGCTTAGGTCGGCTAGCTCTCAAAATGTTTATGTTTGAAGTTCGAGACAAGTGATAACCGATATCTGTGAAGAATCCTTGAAAACAAAGATACGCGTTTTTTTTATTGAAGTTGCATGTAATAAAATGTGACCTTATTAATCATTTCATAAAAGAAAATGAAGTTTGTCTGTTTCTCGTTTTGCATGAAACGTATATGCTTAAGTATTGTTATTCTCTATTATGTTTACTAGTTTTTTTTACATGTTGACATTATATGATACATCAGGTTGGAGGGTTTATTAGATTCTGGTGAATGGCATAACACTACACTTTCAAATGCTTTAAGATCATTAGATCTACTAAAATCAGCACTGCATCCATACAACAAGAAAGTTGCTGAGGTGAGTTCTACCTACCTTTTTTTACTCCTATTTTTTAATACTAATTAAAGTGGCGGACCCGTGAGTTCTTTTTAACGGTTCATTTGTTTGGTATTTGGATGTCTTGTTCATTAAAAATTTCCCCATTGAAGTCATTAAAAAAATTCCCGCAGTTCTTTCTTTTGTCTTACTATGTCATGGTCTGAAAATATATGGTGTCAAGTGTCGTCTGAAAATAAATGTTCTCACTTTATGCCGGATACATATATAGGCAAAAGATCAAATACAAATAGCCTTTATCGTACAAAACGTACGAGAGACATGAAAAGGTAAAAAAACGCGGTGGCATTTTCGTAATTATTTGGTAATTACAAAAATTACCCTACAAATGGTCTTGTAGGGTAATTTTGATCTTGTAGGGCAATTTTAATCTTGTAGGGTAATTTTGTAGGGTATCATATAGCATAATTTTGATCCTGTAGGGTAATTAGGGGTAAAATAATTACAAAAATGCGACCGTGTTTTTTTTTACATTTTCATGCCTTTCGTATGTTTTGTACGATAAGGCTATTTGTAGAGGAACTTTACCCTACATATATAAATATATTTTTTTTACCGGGTGTTAACATGGTAAATCTCCTCATCATACCATGCAAAGTTTAACGAAGTGGAAAAAACAATGAATTGGCAGGCAGAGGATTACATCGCACAGGCGTTTTGTTTAATCGGAGAACTACCGAGGTCACGCGACCATTGTCAAGCATCGATCAAGGTAAGCTACTTACCAAGTGACATAGTAAATGCAGGAGGCTTGATGCTTGTGGGTTTGTGTGTAGATATTAGAGAAGCTTTATGGTGATGACCACATTGTAATTGGAAACGAAATGGTGAAACTAGCATCCATTCAACTGTTTTTGGGCGAACATGCTGTTGAAGAAAGTAGAAATCGGACCGTTTGATCTTTTCACGGCATTATGGGTCACATGTAGATGCCGTATTCCCCCATCTTCAGTTCCTAAATAGAAGCGTCTAGAGCTCGGGTTCACTAATAAACGGGTTCTAGAATGGGCCCAATGAAATTTCTTAGCTAAAAAAAAGAAAGGCGTCGATGCTCTAATAACGTATCGTTTATTTCATTTTATGTTATTTTTTAAAAAAAAAGGACAGGAAATATATATCTATCGTGTATTCATTTTATATTATAATTTTTTAAAAAAGGACAAGAAATATCATCCAGGTCTTTTGGTGAGATTTCAGTACCGATATTATTATCGATATTGACCGATATATCATCGATATTCCCGATATCAGTATCTTTCTTTTAGTTTTACCATTCTCTTTCTTCTTATTAATGTTTTAAGTCTTAACTGTTAAATGTTAGTGTTTTAAGTCTTAACTGGTTTCTACTTACTACAATTATTAGCGTTTTGCTAAATGTTAGTGTTTTAAGTCTTAACTAGTTTCTACTTACTACAATTGTTAGCGTTTTACAAGTTGCAAAAGGTTAATTTGTTAATGTTAAAAGAGTATACTGAATTTTTAATGTTAAATAGCTATATATATATATATATGGGAATGTTCATTTGAGAAGAAATATAATTTAAGAAGAAAAAGAAGAAATGACATAATGGTAAAACATTAAATAGTTTATAACTTCTCTCATTAATTATGTTATCTCTCATTAATTAAGTTTAAACATTTTATCCTACAAATTTCAAAATTTATCCTACATATGTCTTACACTTACCGGAATTTACCCTACACATATGTAAATTTACCCAACGCATTTCAAAATTTATCCTACACATACGAAAATTTATCCTACGAATGTCGAAAATTGCCCTTCACCATAGATTATTTTATCTTGAAAGAGTATATTAAAAAATAGTTACAAGTTTAATTAATTACCTAATTAATGACAATTATCAATTTACCAATATGCCATTTTCCATAGGCTCAATCTATTCACATACCCCTGCTGCCTATTTGGACACCCCTGGGCCCTAGACGGGTCGTCTAGGCCTAGACTCCCCGTATAGCCTTGACTTTGAGGAGTCAGCAAGTACCTGGCAGGGCCCATAGATTTTAGTGTTTAGACGGGCCGTCTGGACCTAGACGACCCGTCCAGGATGTTGTGTTTTTCTTGGTTGGAAAAGGGGTGTTTTGGTGGGGCGATTGAAAAATAGTGTTTTGGTGAGGTCTAGACGCCCCATATAGCACTGATTTTGAGGAGTCATCAAGTACCTGGCAGGGCCCATAGATTTTAGTGTTTAGACGGGCCGTCTGGACCTCGACGACCCGTCTAGGATGTTGTGTTTTTTTTGTTGGAAAATGGGTGTTTTGGTGGGGAGATTGAAAAAATTGTGTTTTGGTGAGGTAAATTGGTTGTTGTTGGATGTTGATTTTTTTAGGTGTAATTTTAGGTTTTTAAAAAGTTTTGTTTGTTGTACAAAAAATGAGTTATGTTTTTCAATCGTTTATAGATTTAATTGTTTTTACATTATATTTTTTTTTTAAAAATATAATACTAAAATTTAATACTGTTTTCAACATTTTAAGATGGATGCAACAAGGGTATGTGGCTTCCGTATTACATTTCAATGTCGATTTAACACAACAATCATCAAGTAATCGAATAACTGAAAACACAGTTAAATATAACATACATAACATAAATTTGTACAACCAAAACAATATTTATCTGTACAGCTAAAAAGTAAATACAAAATGTCTATGCATACGAGTCGGCCTAGGAGTCGGGATCGGGATCTGGCATCTGCGGCTGCTGCTGATGTGGTGCTCAAGGTGGTGGGAGCGGTATGGGAGGTAACCCGTCTCTCTCACGTCTATCCTGCATCACCCGGACCACCCAGCCCATGAGATCCATAAGCCTGTCGACGTCGGCTCGGAAGCGCGGGTATGCCGCAACCCCCAGGGCATGACCTTGAAGGACGTGCTGCGGAAACTGAGGCGCCCCGTGAGGTGGTGGTGGCGGTGGCGATGCCGGTCCGTCAACATCAACCGGAGGGTCCTGGACTACCGCTGCCTCGTCTGCCGGCGGATGGACTGCAGCGAAGTGATCGGGCAGCGGCTCCGGAATCCATGGCTCACCTTCGCGGGTTTTAAACCGCTCGCCTAGCATGCCAAACCTCTTCACCAGCCTCATCCCCCGCAAGGTCAGAAAACCCATCCGCGTGGACGGTAAGGCCGGCTGCAAGTGCGGGTCCGATTCCGGCACAAGACCCAACGACCGGGCGATGACGGTGACGTAGGCCCGCCGTACAAAAAGCCGCGCTCCTGCCGGTGGTGGGCGGAGGTGAAGTACTGGGCGAGACCGTGCGCAAGTGTGCACGACCTTCTGTACAAAAGGCAATGGAAAAAAAACAAGTCGGTGCTCGTACACCACTCACGGCTTTGTTCGCGAGCGGTAATAGACGCAGCGAGCATCCGATGCTACCTGCACATTATGTTAGCGAAAAACGGAAATTAATTCATAGCAACAATAATCAAACAATTAACGCAATAAATGTACGTACCTATACAGCGGGTCGGCAACGTGAGAAATCCTCCCCTTCGCCCTGACATGCTCCCAAGTGTCAGGGCCTGCGACTACCTCCCAAAAGCCCAAAAGAGTGGCCTTATCCACCACCACAAGCCCCTCTGTATATACATTGGTGGCAATCTCCTCCTGCAGGTATATGCCGCTATGAACGGCAAACTCTGCAAGCGTAATCGAACGCCACACACCGGCCAGTCTAAATGAAACCTCCGGCGAAGGGGGAAGACCCTGTGGCTGGGGAGGCGGCTGGTCGACCCGTGGAGGGTGGAACGTGAAGGTGGACAGAAACTCGACGAGCAGCTCCCTGTAAGTCGCCGTGCCGGCCAGGTCAAACAGTCAGTGCCACGGGGAATCAACGGGAATGAAGAATCGAAGTCTGGGCGTCTCCCCGATCGCCTCGATCGCGTCCCAGTCGACCGCCGAGTGCGATCCGACCTGCATCCGGCGTAGCTTGCCGCAGAATCGGGCGGCCTCGGTGTCGGGTGGGAACTCAAGGTATGGGTGGCCGTGGAGCGGATCCACCGGCGCTGCCGGGGCTCGTCGCGGACCATGCGGATGTGGGTCCCCGTGTATCGGATCTCCAATCTCGTCCATAACTAATCTGCGATTGTATAATACAATTTAACACGAATAAAACAATAAATTATAAAAGAAAAAAATTTCAAGGTCGTCTACCGGATCGTCTAGGTCTAGACGCCCTGTCTTGTTCATCGGAACTCCCAAACAGAAAACCCTAACAGCGCATAAACCCCAAAATCTTTCAAATTCACAACCAACCTACATTCTAAATACATAACACATTAAAATGTATTGAAGTATAGTTGAAAATACTCACCGGGGAAGCTTGATTTCGCAAAAATACGGCCCGGAATACGGTAGAATACGGCGGGATACGTATGTGTGTGTGGGGTTGAGTGTGTTTGTGTTTGTGTCGTCTATCTCTGATCGTCTAGGCGGTCAGACATATACGAGGCCTAGACGAGTCGTCTAGGCCTAGACGACCCGTATGGAATAAACGCTTAATTACCATTTTGCCCCTGAACTACGACCGTCTAGGCCTAATTTAGGGGCAAAATGGTAATTAACCAGCTGAGTGTTTTACAGCTCAGCGTGGTTAATTACCATTTTGCCCCTGAATTAGGCCTAGACGGGTGGCTGTTCAGGGGTAACATGGTAATTTACATTTTCAATTTAAAATTCAAAAATTTTCTGGGATAAAGATCCCGCCTGCACTATACGTGCCGTCTAGGTCTAGACCACCCGTCTAGACCCTGACGTTACGACCGTTTTGCCCCTGGTTTTGGCCTAGATGGCCAAGAAACCGAGGGTAGAATGGTCTTATTGCTAGACCAAGACGGGGCGTCTAGGTCTAGACGACTCGTATATATACATTAAAATTTTTTTGGTATAACTAATAGTATTTTATTTACTTACTTTGAATTTTGATATAAGCCGATATTCTACCAGTACACCAAAGGCACGACAACTAAACCATACAAAGTCTATCTAAAAACCAACAAACTCCGGGTATTGACAAACAGACGGCAATTATACTCTCCGAGCTCGCACGTCCCACCGTCGCCACCGGCAGTACCGACAGTTCGTCGTTGCCGGTGCCGATGGTGGGACGTGAGAGCTCGGAGAGTATAATTGCTGTTGTTTCTCATACCCAGAGTTTGTTGGTTTTTAGATGGCATTTGTATGGTTTTTTTAAACCGTACAAAGCCTATCTAAAAACCAACAAACTCCGGGTATTGACCAACAATTATACTCTCTGAGCTCTCACGTCCCACCGTCGCCACCGACAGTATCGACATTTTGTCGTCTACCGGTGCTGACGATTGGACGTGAGAGCTCGGAGAGTATAATTGCTATTGTTTATCAATACCCAGAGTTTGTTAGTTTTTAGATGGACTTTGTATCTAAAAACCAACAAACCCGGGTGTTGACAAACAGCCGGTAATCATAGTATCCGAGCTCTCATGCCCAACCGTCGCCACGGGCAGTATTGACATTTTGTCATCTGCCGGTGCCGACGGTTGGACGTGAGAGCTCGGAGAGTATAATTACCCTATGTTTGTCAATACCCGGAGTTTGTTGTTTTTAGATACAAAGCTTTGTATGGTTTAATTGTTGTACCTTGGGTGTACTAAAGGAATGTCGGCTTATATCAAAGTTCAAATTAAGTAAATAAAATCCTATTAGTTATACCAAAAGTTTTTTTATTGTATTAAAAAAATCTTTGTATTATTTATACAAATAAATCGTATTAAACATAAAAAAGATCGAGCCATTGTTCTTGCTTTCTTGGCCGTGGTTGACCAGGACTAATCATGACTGAGACTCGTTAGGTGCTGTAGAAACACCTGAAATAAGTTCAACAACATATCACTATGTTAAACCACAACACACTCTATTACGCAAACAAAAACCATATATATTTAAAAAATGACAGTGTTTCTCATTTACCTGCATTTACTCCTCGAGTTTCCATTCGGTTACAGTCTTCGATTCAGCACAAGACACTCTTTGACGTGTAGTCGATTGAGATACAAATTTGCATGCTGGAAACCGTCCTCCAATACTTTTTTTCCAAAATATATAAGGCTGATCTCCATCGGGTAAATATGTATTATACTCACTGTGAAACCTCATCCGTTTTTCAAACGTTCTCCGCGAGATACGGAGTGCCTGCGTATGGGGTTGCCTCACCGCCAGATCCTCCGCCATCACAAATAATGTCTTTACACTAGACACAACCTCCTCTGGTCGTTAGAATTGGGAACACCGTTCTCCCCCTAACAACGATATCACCGTTAGTAAATAATTAAAACAAAAACTAGTTTAACCTAATAACTGTTACCGTATTGACTTCAGGCACCGATGACCCGTTCAAGTTTAATGACATTTCACCACCTTTGGATGATATCAGATGAAATAATACAAGCCAAAGTTCACGACAAACAGAATTACAACGACGAATTGAAAGTTTTATGCGACATCAAATGCTCTGCATGGGTCTATTTAACAAAGAAATAGACGCCCGTCTAACGCCTACGCGGGGCGTATCACTTTACTACTTTACCGACATGCATTGAATGATATCAGAGGAAGTAATATAAGCCAAAGAAGAAATCGGAGAGAATTCCGACGACGAATCGAAAAATTTATGCGGCACAAATGCTCTGCATGGCTCTATTTAAGAACGATATATACGCCCCGTCTAGGCCTAGACGGGGCGTATCACTTTGCAACTTGGTTGACATGCATGCAACGCACAACATTCAAGACGGGTCGTCTAGCTCTAGACGCTCTGTCTTAGCCTGGTCGTCTTCTTCTCCGTCTACTGTTAGACGCCCTGTCTGATGTGACTGATTTGACGTTGTACGGTGCAGGAATGTGCTCGGAGAAAAAACAACCCTAGACGCCCTGTTAGACTAAGTTATTTAAATTAGACAAGTTTATTATTATCAAGGGTACCAAGTTGTAATTAGTTTATCTATATATAGGGCCTTGTATTCTTCATTATTCAATAAGAAAACCTAATTACAATTATACGTTTCAACTTGGTATCAGAGCTTATACGCTCTGGGATTCCTGAAACCCTAAAGCAGCCGCAGCCTTCTTCTACCCTAAAATCAGCCGCAGCCTTCTTCTACCCTAAAATCAGCCGCAAACAGCCAATCACCAATCCTGTGGATTCTAACATCCACAGCCGATTACCAATCCTGTGCCATCCTGCTGCAGCTATCAACCCTTATTATGGCTGCCATAACAACCTTTACAAATCAGGAAAAAGCTATCCATAACTCTCACAAGTTTGCTTTCAACCTAAAACCTACAAACTATGGCTATTGGAAACAAATAGTCGAACCTTTCCTTGCCTCTCATAACCTACTCGGTTATGTGAATGGTACCATCCCTTGCCCATCAAAGGATGTTACAACTGGAACAACCACCACTGTCAACCCGAGTTACGCTCCATGGCTTGCCAATGATGCTCATGTCCGTATGCTTATTGTCAACACAGTTTCTGAGGAATCTTTTCAGCATGTTCAAGGACACACTTCTCGTGAGGTATGGTTATCACTTGAACGCGCTTATGCACCCGTTTCTTCCTCTCATGAATTTACTCTCAAAAGCCAACTGCTGCGAATCACCATGAAGGGTGATGAAAAACCGGCTAACTATTTGGCCCGGGCTCAAGAGTATGCTACTGCCCTTGCCAACATAGGAGAACCGATGAAGGAAAAAGATCTGGTCATGTTAACTGTTACCGGCCTTCGTGACGAATATAATGGCCTCAAGGCCAACTTATTGACTCGTTCCCCTCTTGTTACTTTTACTGAACTACACGGGTTACTAAGTGATCATGACTACATGATCACAAAGATCTTGGCCCACCATCAGCAGGCGCCACACGCCTTATTTGCGGCTGCCACAACTTCACAACAGCCTCTTACGGCTGCTGTCCCAACTCCTCCACAGCCAAATATTGATTCCCTACGGCAACAACTTCACAATCTTCAACTCATGGCTTCTCAGTTGGGATATCAACTTCATCCTGCATCTTCTTCACAACCACAAGCTTACTTTGGGTCTCGCTCCTTTAACAACAACAGAGGCAACCGTGGCTCTCGTGGTTCTTCCCGTGGTAACTCTCGTGGTGGCCAAAATAACCGCAATCAGGACAACACTAGCACTCGTCAATTCTCTTGGGCGTCAACACAGAACACAGTCTATGGCCACTGTAACCGTTGTGGCATTGGTCATCTCCCATCTCAATGTCCAAATCAACCGAACCAATCTCGTGCAGCACCACAAGCCAACTTTGCTGCTCACTCTGATGTTGCCTCCCAATCAGGATTCACTTGGAAGCCTGACACTGGATGCAATGGGCATGCCACTCCAGACTTATCTAGCATTGACAACTCGGAGGCCTACTTTGGTAATGATTCTTTACTTATTGGTGACGGTAACCCACTACCTATCTTTCATATTGGCTCCTCAACTATTTACTCGCCTAACAAAACCTTTAAATTATCTAATATACTTCACGTTCCTGACCTTAAACAAAACCTTTTGTCCGTTCAAAAATTTTGTGTGGATAATGATGTTTTCTTTGAATTTCACTCGTCTTATTTTGTTGTGAAGGACGAGTCTACACGCACAACCCTCCTAACGGGTCCCAGTGAACAGGGTTTGTACTCCATTCGTCTTCCTCAGCTCCAGTCTATCCCTAAAGTCGCTTTCACGGCTGTCAAAGCTTCTTCTAGCATTTGGCATCAACGCTTAGGACATCCTCATGCTCAAGTTTTTCGTTCAATTATCTCTCATTGTTCTTTACCTATTACTGACAAGTTTTCAAATACATTATGTACTTCTTGTCAACTAGGCAAGTCGTCAAAATTATCTTTATCAGACTCATCTTTTCGTAGCAAAAATTTGTTAGATCTTGTTTATTGTGATGTTTGGGGGCCGTCGCCCGATTTGTCTGTTGATGGTTATCGTTTCTTTTTGTTATGTGTGGATCACTATTCTAGATACATG
The DNA here is from genome assembly GCA_947069175.1 of Scalesia atractyloides. NCBI lineage: Eukaryota > Viridiplantae > Streptophyta > Magnoliopsida > Asterales > Asteraceae > Scalesia > Scalesia atractyloides. The sequence continues at coordinate 46,686,271 of CAMTDV010000023.1, forward strand.
TGGTTTTATCCCCTAGCTCAAAAATCAGATGTTTACAATGTGCTAACCAACTTTATTAAACTAGTGGAACGACAATTTAACACCAAACTTAAATGCATTCAATCTGATTGGGGGGGAGAGTTTCGTACGATTACATCCTTTTGCACCAGTCATGGTATCATTCATCGCCGCTCTTGTCCTCACACAAGTGAGCAAAATGGGATGGTCGAGCGTCGTCATCGGCACGTTGTGGAAACCGGACTTACACTTCTTGCACAATCCAGTCTTCCCCAACGTTTCTGGCAATTTGCTTTTGAGACAGCCGTTTACTTAATCAACCGACTTCCCTCTCGTGTCTCCTCTAACAAATCTCCATATGAACATGTATTTCAACGAAAACCCGACTACTCTTTTCTTCGTGTTTTTGGATGCCAATGCTTTCCTTATCTTCGTCCATATAACCGTCACAAAATTGAATTTCGATCCACTCCTTGCATCTTTCTTGGCTACAGCCCTGTTCATCATGGCTATCGATGCTTGGACCCATCCACCGAACGAATATACATTGCCCGACATGTTCGCTTTAATGAACATGTCTTTCCATATAACAAACCCGTACCTACCCAAACACCACCACAACCTTCCCCACCCTACGTCTCAAATTTCCTGACCCACCACCCGGTTTTCCAGCTGCACCCACACCATTTACTCCTCCTATGCCACCCACAACTGCACCCCCGGAACCACCCAATCAGACCCACAACTACAAACCGATACCAACACCCCACCCGAACCCTCCACCGAACCCACAGTTCCCACGGTCCAACCCACCCAAGCACCTAGACCTCGCCCATCCAGCCTTCGTCCAAACCCCAAGCCACCCACTCGTTATAATCCCGCTGCCTATACTGCCACCACTACCCCTACCTTACCCGCTGAGCCCACCTCCTTTACCATTGCTAATAAGTCTTTAGAATGGCGCCAAGCCATGGCTGAAGAGTTGGATGCGCTACATAGGAATGGGACATGGACGTTAGTTCCCCCTGCCCCTCATACTAACTTGGTTGATTGTAAGTGGGTTTACAGGTTAAAAACAGATGCAAATGGGAACATCAGCAGGTACAAGGCACGACTTGTTGCTAAAGGTTTTCACCAGCAACATGGAGTTGACTATCATGAGACTTTCAGCCCAGTAATCAAACCTGCTACGGTTCGGACTATTTTATCCCTAGCTGTCACCAACAAGTGGATTCTCAGACAATTAGATGTTCAGAATGCCTTTCTGCATGGTGATCTTCAGGAGACAGTTTATATGAGACAACCTCCTGGTTTTGTTGACCCAACTAGGCCAGATCATGTGTGCTTATTACACAAATCTTTGTATGGTCTCAAGCAAACTCCTCGTGCTTGGTTTACAAAATTATTAACGGCTCTTTACCAATTGGGTTTTCACGGGTCCAAAACTGACCCGTCCCTGTTTATTCTTAACAACAATGGTACTTTGGTTTACCTTCTTGTCTATGTAGATGATATTATCATCACAGGTAATCACTCTAGGGCTGTTACTGCTGTTATTGACCGCTTGAGCTCTATGTTTGCAATTAAAGATCTGGGTCCATTACATTATTTTTTGGGCATTGAAGTGGTGCATCATGGTTCGGATCTGGTCCTATCTCAACGAAAATACATTCTTGATATTCTTCATCGTGCAGGTCTTGCAGACTGCAAACCGTGTCGTCCCCTATGAGTACTTCTCAGATTTTCTTACCTGATGATAGTCCGTTACTTGATGATCCTTCTAGATACAGGCAAACGGTCGGTGCTCTTCAATATGCAACTTTAACTCGTCCGGACATTGCTTTTACAGTTAATAAGGTTTGTCAATTCATGCATGCTCCTACCGAGAATCATTGGGCTGGTGTGAAACGTATTCTGCGTTACTTGAAGGGCACGGCTGATTTGGGTCTCTTATTTCGTCACAACACGGGGTCTACGCTACAAGCCTTTTCTGACTCTCATTGGGCCACTAATCTTCGGGCGTTCTCGGATTCTGATTGGGCTGGTTGCCCTATCGATCGTCGTTCCACGGGGGGATATGCTGTCTATCTGGGTTCTAATCTTATTTCGTGGTCTGCTCGAAAACAACGAACTGTCTCTCGATCTTCAACAGAATCTGAATATAAGGCTATTGCTGATACTGTAGCAGAACTGATTTGGCTGAAATCTCTTCTTCATGAGCTCGGTCTGGTTAGCAAGGCACCAACGCTTTGGTGTGATAATCTTGGTGCAACCTATCTCTCTGCTAATCCAGTTTTTCATGCTCGTACAAAACATGTTGAAATAGACTATCACTTTGTTCGTGAACAAGTTACTCAAGGGAAGCTGAATGTCAAGTTCATCTCCACTAATGATCAAATTGCTGATGTGTTTACAAAGGCTCTACCTTCACAAAGATTTGAGTTTCTACGGTCCAAGTTGCAGGTCGTTCCCCGCCCTCAACTTGCGGGGGGATGTTAGACTAAGTTATTTAAATTAGACAAGTTTATTATTATCAAGGGTACCAAGTTGTAATTAGTTTATCTATATATAGGGCCTTGTATTCTTCATTATTCAATAAGAAAACCTAATTACAATTATACGTTTCGACTCGCCCCGTCTAGATCTAGACGACCCTTTTCCATAACACTAAATACACACATTAAATAAAATAAACGAAGAATTTCTATTGGTTTAAAAATTATTCTTTTTGTTTTACCAAAATTTTTCTTCTCGTTTGAAACCTCCACTATATATATATATATAAGAACGATATATACGCCCCGTCTAGGCCTAGACGGGGCGTATCACTTTGCAACTTGGCTGACATGCATGCAGCGCACAACATTCAAGACGGGTCGTCTAGCTCTAGACGCTCTGTCTTAGCCTGGTCGTCTTCTTCTCCGTCTACTGTTAGACGCCCCGTCTGATGTGACTCATTTGACGTTGTACGGTGCAGGAATGTGGTCGGAGAAAAAATAACCCTAGACGCCCCGTCTAGATCTAGACGACCCTTTTCCATAACACTAAATACACACATTAAATAAAGTAAACGAAGAATTTCTATTGGTTTAAAAGTTACTCTTTTTGTTCTTACAAAATTTTTCTTCTCGTTTGAAACCTCCACTATATATATATATACATACATATATATATATATAGCATGATATTAAAATTACCAATATCCCACCGCAATTACCAATATCTCAAATATCGGTCCTTAGGTTTTGAGTTAACATATATTATATGAAATGAGTCAATAAATCATACTAATAAAAATCCCTCACAAAATTGCTACTTACGAACTCACCAACTGCTATGCCTCAACCCCTCGACCCATTTCAACCTAAACTCAGTTATCAGAACTTGATAATAAAACGAACTTGATAATAAAGCAAACGGTTACCAACTCTAACCCGCCCGTTCTGCCAGCCTTACCGTTGGTGCTCAATTGATAGTTTAACAAGACAAATACAAAAAAAAAAAAAAAAAAAGTCTGACCTAGAAAAATATGAAATACTTTAAACTAGAAGATGAATATAGCACTGAATTTACATTGTCGGGTGTCTATGAAAAATTCCAAAAGCACATAACATGCTGGAAAAAGAGTTATTGTTTCTTAACTTTTACCTCAACAAAATAGCAATTTGAACATCAAAAAGAAAGCTTAACCTTACAACCAAATTCACCTGTATACAGGAATGAAGTATATTTTACAAATCTGCCACTCTCATGAACCTTGGCAATAAAGAAGCTTCATTTCATTCCCCCTCCATGCTTAAGCTAATAAACACCACATGACATTAGAAACCGTGTCAGCAAGCGATCGATCATTAAAAAGGAATGACTTCATTCGTGTTACTAACAGGTTAAATGCGTAAGGTTAAAAATGACACAGGTCAAAAGTTACCCAAAGTGTATCTAAAAGCTTACAAACCATACATCACTTTGTTTGAAAACATCTAGACTAGTATTTGGATTCAAGAGAAAAGGTCAAAATATAATTTTTATGAGTCAACTCACCCCAAACCCAACCCAACCCAACCCAACCCGCGTGGCCCGGCCTGACCCATTATGAAAAGCATTAACCTTAATTACCTTGAGATTTGTCACCTTCATCCTCTCCTGAAAATGCTTGATGGGCTAGAACCATCAATCAGATTCAAATCAGCTTTAGTTTTTCTAGCGAACTTCAACAGTCGCTTAAATCCTTTCGGTGCATCTTTTTGGTTCACCATAACAGGAGGGTGTTGTGCATTTCCCCACTCACAACTGTCAGCTTCACTCGTAGTCTCCTCAAGAAGCATCTGAAATAAAGAGTGGCGAACACGGGGACTCGAAGCTCCAGCTGGCGCACCAACATTGGCTGGACCGGATGCCTGAGTAGGGCTTTCCTTGCATGGAATAATCTCATCCTGATTATTATTCTCTTCAATTTCCACCCATGCAGTTGGTGAAATCGAAACCGTTGATTCTTCTTCAATCTCCGTCTTCTTACTGACACCATCGCCGTTCAAATCGAACCGTTTATTTTTAAAGCTCTCCGGTTCCTCACATTTGATGGGAGTAAGCAATTGAGTTTCCGATTCGGTATATGATTCCGGTGGTTCGCATTCTGTCTCTTGATTTTGACTTTCACTTATGATTTCAGTAGTTTCGACCTCAACCGCCTGATTTTTCTCAGTTTCGCTCATATCTCCAGTACTATCAGCTTGCTCCTCGGGTTGAGCCACAACTTTACTCTTGACAACAACCGCACCGACACCAGGCCCAATCCCGGTTCCTTTACGCAGGAACGGTTTCGTCTCCAATGGGACCACACTGCTTTTCTTTGTAACTTTGTTATAAAAGCTGGGTTTAGCGGCAGTGGCGGAGGCGGTGGTGGTCGTGGCAGCGGTGGCAGCATTATGAGTGCCTACTGGAGTTCGAGGTTTTGTTTTTACTACCGGTGCAGTTTTTGTCACCGTTGGCTGCTTTTTCTCTTTGACGGTTTTAACGTTCTTGTTACCATCGGTTGGGGTTGACTTCAGAGCCTTTGGTTGTGGTTTCGACTTTTCAACTTTTGTGCTTGAACGTACAACCGATGATGTAGATTGCGGTTTTCGAGTTATACTAGTGTTAGAAGTGGGCCCGGATGGAGTTTTAGCAGGTGACGCACCAGCAGGTCTCGGTGAAGGGGTCGTCGCGGGCCATGACTTGCGTGCAGCAGGCAAAGGAGATAGTTTATTTGTAGTTGTAGTTGTAGCTTTCTTCACAATAGAACTTTTTGCGGTTTCCCTTTTGGTATTTAGCAACTGGGTCGGGTTCTTTTGAGAATTTTGAGGTTTAACTTTATTCGAAATGGTTTTTTTCCGACTATCGTTTGTGTTACTAGATGCTATTTCGGCTTTTTTCTCGTCAAGAAATTTTTCCATCTCTTTGAATTGGGATTCTTTCTCAGCCTTCTTTCCGGAAGCTTCTTTTCGAAGCTTCTCATCTCTTTTTTGCTTATAATGATCATAAAATCCACCTCTTTGCTCCTTTGGATTACTTTTACTTTTGCTAGTATCATTTGTTACACTATGACGTCTAACCGGCTTACTTTTACTTTCCATCATCTTCTTAAACAATTGGTTCAGTTCCGCTTCCTTTCGTTGATTCCATTCGATTGACGCAGGATGCTTTTCACCAATTACGTCATCTTCATCCTCCGAATTCTCCATTTCCAGGTTTAATATGTCCGCTTTAACCTTTTTGGGTGAGGACGATTTAACATCTTTTGAAGTTTCAGAACTTTGACTCGGAGAAATTTTAGTCAAAGAATCTGCGTTGCCACATGGAGCTCCATCTTCAGAAGTTTTGTTAACTGTATCGTTTTCGATTCGGGCAGCACTTTCGCTCATTCCCGAGCTCCATCTTCTCAGTACAGCTTTGTTTGCAACAGGAGCGGTCAACACCGTCTTTGACTTCTCGGTCTCCACTGCTTTCTCTTTCTGTTTGTTTTCAAATAGACTGATTTTATCTTGCACGCTCATTCTCAATGCATTTTGTTTGGCAGGTGTCTCCGAGTCTTCTTCCTCATCACTAGTGTGACAGGTGGCATCTTTCTGAGTTGATAATGATACTTTCTCTCTATTTGGAAAATAACCGAGACTTTTGATACTTATTGTAGCCGCCCTGCGTGGGCCAGTTCGTCCGATTTGAACCCGTCTCATTGGAGATGCTAACCTTCTAGGTGTTGCAGATCTTGTAACGGTTCGGCTTCTTTCAACGGTTGGTTCGTCGTCTTCACTTGAAAAAGAGTTTTCACTCTCGGTTGAACTTTGTCTTTCAACCTGTGCAGCTTTTGCTGGGGAAACACCGTATTTTACAGGCGGATTTAACTGCGAAGGGTGAGTAGCTGTAACAGTTTTTTCAGGTGTAGAGTCTTTCGATGATGGGAATTGACTCAGTTCTAAAAACTTCTGTAACGAGTCCCTGAAACAGGTAACCAAAATGATTAATCTTGATGTTCTATGAATATACCTTATAGTTTATGTTATATGAATATACCTTATATCTTCTGCTCCGAAATGATGAGCAAAGTTTTCCAAGTTGGAGATATCTTGAGGCGAGCATGTAATACCGGTAGCGTGGTTGAGGGCTTCAGCCAATTGTTCTTTCAAACCTGAGAGCCTTGAATCGACTGCTCGCAGTAGTTCATTCCTATCAGAATATAAGTCGGTTGAGAAAATGTATGAAAAGAAGAAACAGATATGATGATAAAAGTGTAAAGAACGTACTTAGATTCGAAGGATGATGTCATATCAACTTCAGCCTGGTAAAACATAATAACAATAGTCATTCACCTCGAAATGAACATAGAAAACGGAAAACAGAACCTACCTTGGCAAACAATGAAAGTTGGAATTTTCTGGTCTCCTCTAATTGAGAAATTTCGTTTCCAATACTAAGAATGTCTGGTGAACCAACGATGTTTAAGAATCTGACAAATTGAAATTACTAGAGTGAGTAAGAAGAGAATCACAGCCTCTTAAGCCATGGAAATAGAAGAAACGTAAAATAAAGATTACATATGAATTATGATATGGACCTTGTTAATGTGGCTATTGTAAACCAGTCAGCATTGCTGACATCTTCAGGTGTTAGAATTCTGAAGTTTGAGTCGGAGGTTTTGGATGACAAATCTTTGACTTGAGGTAAATGCAACAACAGTTGTTTCAAGTCTCCAGATGCAACCTTTTCAATTATATTGCTAGTTGATACACATGCCTCATACCTACATAACAGAAATGCCTCATACATTGAACAATTATAGAAATTGGAAAACATGTTGACATTGCCATGTATGCGTTATGCATTTTTATATATACAGCTTGGTGGTTTGGAGGTATATTCCTATTTAACATTCTAAGGTTATTAGGTTAATTTCTCGGGCCATACTTAATTCTAATCATAGAGTCATAAGTAAAGTTAAATAAGTTCAAATCCCGCAAAAGCAAATGTTGTTGATGTTTTATTTATATTCAATTTACACTGAAGAAGTTGTGGATTCACATTCAAATATTGAAGTTTTAGTAGAGCACATAATTTTTCCACCAAAAATTTTGACTCCTTTACTGGCAAAGGAGAAAAGGAAATAAATGGAGTCTGATATAAGCAAGCAAACATTACAAAATATCATTTTCTAACAAGTGGAAGCTGCACCAAGGTACGGTCTATGAGTATTTTCTAACAACTGGCATTTAAAATTCTTAGTGCAAAATTAAACAAGACCATGTGATTAGCAATATATCACGAATGAACAGCTAAATAAGTCAAACTTCAGATTATTTGTGCATAACTGACATAAATCATATGACTCATTGACCTAACTAGATCAATCTACTTACAGACGAAGATTTACACGGTCCTTGTTTCCGGACACATGCAATGAAGTCTATGTAAAACCTAAACTAAGTGATCGACTCCGGCGTAAACAGAAACAGATTTGGCAACTAAAGTCTCAGTTAAACAAGTTCAGAAAAGGAAAACCTGTTATCGCTCGGAAATATCTGGAGCTCAACATAATCAAGCGGTGCATGAATATCAATTCTTCTCTCCATCTTCAACAACCTGAATCAACAAAATTCCTAAATCAATTTCAATTCAATTTTCATTAACTCACTTTCAATACAACCAAATTCATCCTTCCAGCACAAACATTTCACTCCAAATTCGCACACAGATCTACACTTCCACACAAACAAATCATCAACAATCATAAATCACAAGCTACAGAATAACCTAACTATCGATAGCATCAACATAACCACAACTGATATAATCAACAACTAACCAACAGATCTAGCCTAAAAAAAGCCCTAACTACAAAACTCGCACCTCACCGACAATCGAACACGCAACAACCACCGCTAACAACAACATTTCAAGTCGATTAACTCAAAATCAAATCTAGAAGCTACCACAACACACTATGCATGTATTAACAGAAGCAAAACACACAGAGAGTACCTGTTCGAACAATGTATCTATAGCAACTGAAGTGATTGAAAGTCAAACAGGAAGAATCTGAAGGAGAAATTAGCTGCAGATCTTGAATGTAGAGCTGAAGTGAGATGTGTGTATATAATTTCGGATATTTGTGTGATGAACAGTGAACGAGAAAGGTGCAGAGAGCATGGAACGCACAGCGGTATGACGAAGGCGCGTGGGGTTGTGTTATAGATTTTTTTTTATATAAAGGGGGTGAGTGTGGTGATGACTGATGTGATCTAGTGTGTGTATATATGTTTTTTGGATGCGTACCGGAGCATCCGGCGCGTGTGTTTTACTTATGCTTTTGAATGAGTGAAAGGGACGTGGATTTCTAAAAATATAGAATTGGGCTAAATGCACCCATATTTTTACTAGTCATATATTCTTTCTAAAAATAAAAGTTGTTAAATTTTAACTCTCTATACAATTTAAATAATATTTTTAAAAACACTTTTTCTAACTAATATTTTATTATGTTTCTATAAAATGTTATTACAAATTAATAGATAGATATTTTTCAAACAATAAAAATGTTTCAGAACTTAAAAAAAATAGTTGAGTTTATATTTTTTATTTATTTCTTATTTTAGTTCTCTCATCTTTCTATTCCTATTTTTTATTAGTATTATTATTATATATGAAAATGTTTTATAATACAATTAACAACTTTTATTTATAAAAAATAATAAGACGAAAAAAGAAAATAAAACATTAACTAGCACACATGTAGTAAAATAATTTAATCAAAGCATATAATATCAATTAATAATCGATATCAGCTGAAATTTAATTATTGTGAGGGTATGTTATTTATTTATTTTTTTTAATGGCAAAGGTTATATCACTTCTATTTCTAAACTACACCAATAAATACTAAATTACACCCGATGACAGATTTGATCCCAGGCAAGAGCCTCTACACCCAGCTATAGCTGGAATGGCGTGAGGATATGTTATTGACTAATCAAAATCGTTATATACAAATTGACTTGGTAATTCTCAAATATATTTCTCTTCTTTTAACTCCGAAAACTATATCAAGTTGGTTGGCTTCAAAGCTTCATTTAAATTTTGTTTATACAAATGGAATTCGAATACCCACTTCAAGCCGTTATGAACAAAAAAAATCCCATTTCAAAATTAAAATGACTTATTCCAGTTTAAAACTTGAGAAAACAAATTCTTTTCAAATAACCAAAAAAAATCTGTTTAAATAAAATAACGTTTTAAAAAAGTACTAGTAATAATAATAACTAAGATAAAAATGAAAAAAAAAACAAAAGTGTTTGAATTGTCATAATATAAAAGTTAAAGAAGGGAGTACGTTCAGTAAAAAATAGGTACATTTAGTAGCACCCTAATAATAGTAATCATGTTTTTCTCAAAGGTAAAGTAAGTTTTGTAGGATATGCTCACTTGCTCATCGTGATTACAATTTGACTAAGGTTGGTAGATTAGGTATTTTGGTGAGTGAGTGGAGGTAAATACAATTTCTATTAATTATATTAACAAGTTATTTGTTTGTGCTTTGAGTTGTCTCGTCTACATGTTTCATTACTTATTTAACACTCCAAAATCTTTATATGTTAAAATAAGAATTCATGTTATAACACCTAAATTTTATGTTTTATTTAATGAAAGTTAGTTATGAACAAGTAAAAATAGATTATTAGCCATAAATATATAAACACCATATTTGAAGGACCAATTTGGATAAGTTGAAAGATGCATCATTAAAACACAAAATTAAAAACACAAACACATACATCAGATGTATGTGTCGACTAGAACAAGAAGGGAAAAGGAAGAACCATTGCTCCACAAAATCAATCAAATGGAAAGAAAATTGAAGCTTGATTGTATGCATAGATTAAGATTTAGACCTTCTAAGTGTTCCCATCACCAAGTAAGTTGAATTTCATGTGTTAGTGAATGTTGATGAAAAGGGTATGTGTAATCTATGAATGTCTTGTAAAATTGAACATGAAGGTTAGATAATATCAACATGTAGAAGTTGTATTGTGCTTAATTTCGATCATATTGATGATTTGGGGTAAAACCCACTTGAAATTTGTAGAATGATGAAGATTAGTGAAGTTTATGTGTAACTTGTGTAATGTTGATGATTGAAATAATGTTGTAGAAGGTATTTTGGTGGATAATTTGATATAAAACAAAAGACACATGGTTATGATCATGATTTATAAAGATTGAATGATTATGTTAATTTATACATGAACTAGGAAAGAGAGGTGCTTAAATTACTTGTACATTATGCTTTATTGATGGTACGCACACAACATGTTCGATGAAATGCCTTGATTGATTGAATTATGATTCGCTATGAGAGCTTGCTAAATTGATGTATTATGGTAATGATGGAAGTGTATATGGTTAATTAGTACCATAATGTATAATGAAGAATGCATAAGTAATGAATTGTATTAATGCTAAAAATGAGAAGTTGTAACGTACAGGAACGAAGAAGGAAGAAGGCACGAGCCATTCCAAGACACAAGTAACGCAAGACCATGGTAAGTTCATTTTAACTTCACTTTTGAAAATGTAGAATAATGTTATTGGCTTCATTAAGTTACTACTAGTTTGTAGATTAAAGTTTGAAAAGTATGGTAGATGTGATGAATTGAACAATGAAGAATACGAAGTAATAACGATGACCTTTTATGAATGGGTTTAAAACGAATGAATAATAAGGATTAGAGAATGAGTATGTAATGATTCGTTGTGAACGGGTCAAATGAATGAAGTTTCGAGATAACGAAACTGTTACCGTGTATTGTTTGGTAGGTAAGAAAAGACAAAGAATAAAATCGGTGGTGAGTGGTGGTTGTTGGTGGCGGTGATTGTGGGTGGTGATAGGTGGTGGCGGCGATGGGTCGGTGGCGCTGGATGTGGGTGGTGATAGGTGGTGGCGACTGTGGTGGTGATACTTGAGCGGCGGTGGTGGGTGGTGGCAATGGTAGTAGGTTGTGGTGTTGTTAATGAAAGGTGCAAGAGGGGATAAAATGAGAAAAAAACATGGGAGCGGATGGAATGATTTTCAAGGAATGGAATGCCTTATGTAATGGATGCAGGGGCGGACTTATGCATGAACATCGGGTTCCTAGGAACCCATTCGGTTTTTAATTTTTAGTGTAAATGTATAAGACAAACTGAAAAGGAACCCATAGGTAAAATATTGAGGGAACCCATAACACAAATGCTCTAGTGTTCTACTGGTTAATTGCGCACCTCTTTAACTTGACACCCCAAGTTCGAATCCCGCATCAGACCTTTCCATGTGTTTTTTTTCCTTTTTTTTTAAATTTAATGGAACCCATATTAGGGTTAGGAAGTCAAATAGAACAGATTAAACTGAACCAGTAACAACAACAATACAACGCACATACCTTCTCTCAGCCTCCACCCTCAACCTCGTCCATCTCCGTCACTTCCCTCCTCCTTTGCTCCACCTTGGCCTTTCCTGCTCCAGCCACGCTTCTTGTTTATCTCAGGTGTGTTAATGTCAACTTTTAACTCAAGTGTGTTAATGTCAACTTATAACTTTTATTGATATTTTAATTTTAATTTAGATGTTAAGTTTAACTTGTTGGATGTTTTAATCTTAATTTTGTCATTTGACGTTTTAAGTTGTTTTGTTGAAACTTAGAATTATCCATTTAGGGATCTAAAATTTAAAGTATTGTGTTTTAATCAGCTTGAATTCTTGATTAGTGATGTAAAATTTGGTATTTAATCAGCTTGAATTCTTAATTTTGTCATTTGATATTGAAACATGAATTTGATATTTAGGTAGCATGCAGAGGAATATCGTTTATAGAGTTGTCTCTAGTTTTACCGGTTGTAACGAATAGTGTTGAAAGAAGGTTTTTTTAATAAAGCTTGTGAAGACGGAATTGCGAAATAGGATGAGTGATAGATAGATGAACGATTCTTGCATTTGTTACATTGAAAATGAGTTCTTACAACAAGTTTTAGTAGAGAGTGTAATGCAACGTTTTCAAAAGATGAAAACTCGTAGGGAACAACTTTAGGTAGCTTTTTTATTTGTAAAAACCATTGTATTTTATATTACGTGTTTTTAAATTTCTAATTACGATGTTCTTTTCATTATTGTATCGTACTTTTATTATGTGATGAACCTTACCCGATCCGAACTGTCGAACTGACCCGAAATTTATTAGGTTCGGTCATATGAAATTGAAGCATCCAAAAAGTGAACCCAATGGAAAAATTCCTGGATCCGCCACTGAATGGGTGATTTCATTCTATTGACCAACCATACACATTTTTTCTCATTCACTCGTAATGGTTCATTCCATTCTGCCTCTCATTACTGCATACCAAACGCTACCTTAGTATCGAGGGACATGTACACTCATGGATAGTACAAGTTTTATTGAAGCGATTTTCTATTACACATGATATTTGCATCTTATCAATCTCTTAACGGGTTAAGGTTTACTGGATGCTTGGAGTTCATCAACTTCTCTTGTTTTCTTTAAAGGATGCAAAGGTGAGTTTTTACGGCCTATTAAACATCTTTAGTTGATCTATATTTATAATCTATGTGAACCTACGAATATTGCATTATTCAGTTATGTACTAAAGCTTGATGCTATAATCAATATGCGTTAAAGCTTATAAATTTTGTCATATATACATATTGTGTTATTGTGATTGTGACATTTGGTAACATTAAATAACACTTAAATGAAAGGGTTAATTGCGACTAAGAGCGTGAGTCTCATGTTTATTGATTTATGATTTGACTCGTTAAGTTGAGATTAATCTTAGTATATAGATATGGGTCAAGATTTGTACAACTTTAAAGGTCACATGGAGAACACTAAATATTGCAAAAACCATGAGAATAAATAAGAAAATCAATGAAAATTAATTTTTTTCAATACAAACCTCATTATTAAAATTAAAATACAACATTTAAAAGGTATTTACTCTTTAAAAAATTTATCTCTCCTTTCAAAGTTACTCTTAATAAGTTTTTTACACATTTTGTAAATACAACAAATTTACACGTGTAAATGACAAACTTACACATGTGTAAATTTTCTTTATTTACGAATACATATGAATTTAAACGTGTAAATTTAATTTCTAATATTGTATTCGAATAATAATGATATGGGTAAAAAGATTTTTTGAATTTAAATTGCTTTTAACCAAGTTCTTGTGGTTTTTTCATTCGTTCTCACGGTTCTTATAATAATTAGTTTTATAACATGTGTGATTAGGGTTTTGAGTTTTATAACGTGCGTAATTTCATCTCATACGCATCGTACGTGAAGGAATACTGTACGTTAACCCACCCATATATATATATACACACACACTAGAAGGGTGTCCTGGTGATGCAGCGGAAAACACAGACATTGTCAAGGTGTGCATTATTTGGTTGTTTGGTTATTATCCTTAACCGAAACCGAAGTCATCGTTAGTCTATTTTATTAACCAATTGGTTTTCGGTTAATCAATTCGGTTTATTCGATTAGATTGACGGTTTCTGGTTTGTTCATTTAATTTCGGTTAATAGTCAAAACTAAAGTTAGGCTAAACCTTTTTTTTCTTAAAAATGCATGAAATTGAGGTATAAATATATGAAATGATGTATGAGATTGAAGTATAGATACATAAAATGGAGGTATAAAATATGAAATACATGAACTGAACATATAAAAGCCAGAAATACATAAAAATATGAATAGTTCGGTTTGGTTAATTTTGGTTAAACGAGGGTACAAAAAAAATCGATAAACCGGTTTTGGTTAATTCAGGTTTTGATTAATCGTTTATTAGTTAATTCGGTTTTTGGTTGATTTCAATTCGGTTTCGGTTAACGATTCAGTTGTTGTTCATCTTTAGACACTATTAATTACGTTACATATTCATTTTTTGAATTTAAAAATCTATAGCAATATTATACTTAAATTAAAGAGACTATCATACTCGTTTTTGTGGTGTATTTTTTAATATATATATATATATATATATATATATATATTAACATCCAAAAAAGTTGTGAGCTTTCAAAAGTAGTGGGGGTGGTTAATTTTTTACAAGGGGATAAAGTATAACTACTAAGTATATATAATTTTGGTAAAGATGACGGACTTAAAGTGTAATTAAGATAAGATGACTAAAGTGTAACTAATGTTTAAAAGACTAATTTATCCTCATTTTAGGTTGTCCATAAGCACGAAGAGAACGCAGTCCGAGCCCCTAGTTTGCAGCTTGTCCATAAGCACGGTTCATAAAAAAGCCACAAACCGTAGTTCTTTTGGCGCTTGCACTCTTCTTCTGTCCTTAGCCACATTATCTTCACACTAGCAATTGGTCCGGTTCTTCCAAACGTCCACAGGAGAAACTTTTCCTCATCCTGGATATATATTGAACACAAAAATAGTCACAAACTCAAAATCAACAATCACAAAACTCAACAAGCACACGCTAAAACCTACGAATATGTTGAACAAGCAAAAGGTATACACTAATAAAACCTAGGTTTTAGCAAACCTACAATGAAACTCTTCACCTTAAATAACATTTAAAATGTATAACATTCCTTTCTTATTCATGATCCAGATCATTCACATAACAATCCTCTACACTTATCATTAACAAATAACTAAACCAATTAATAATATCAAACGAAAAATTCTCAAAAAAGTATTTTTCAAAGTAACGAAAGAAACTTACAATCCTCCTGAAGCTGAAACTAATCCCTTAACAAGGTTCTAGATCCAACCCGTTTTCCATCTTCACCGAATCTTGTTTCCGACCCAAACCCAAGCCCCCAGTCCCAACCAAACTGACTCTCTGCTCATCAACCAGGTTAAGCGTTTCGAGTCGAAACTCCCATTGTCACTACTGTTACTAACCCCAGTGAATGGCTTCCTGGCTAAATGAAACTTGAACTTTCGAAACAGGAATATCATCCACTGGAGCCAAACGATTAAGTAGGTTCATGATCTGGGGTTTTGGGATTGGAAGCTATAAGGGTTGGAGTGAGGATAATGTTGTTAAGGATTGTGATGGTTTGCGACATGGTGGAGGTGGGGGTGGAGGTGGAGGTGTGGGAGAGAGGGAAAGGATGGTGAATGGGAAAAGAGTGTAACCCTACTTATTTGTGTATGTTAGCATACACATTTAAATAATCTTCTTCATACGATTTCAAGGGTTTGAATGTGTGATTGGTAAAATAAGGGACTTTAGTCTAGACCAAGACAGAGAGAAAAAAAAGTGGAGGGGATTTTGAAAGTGTCACACCCGCAACCCGTGGCAGATTATCATTCGGGGCGAGATGATTGTCCAAAGCTTATGACACTAATTAATATTTCATAATTAAGCATGACACTTTATTAAAATTGTCACACCAAACATATAAGTTGCATATAATTCAACATAATTCAAAAGAAATACAAATAAAGTTCCATTATTTATTCTAAAGGCAATCCTACGTGACTTCATTTCTAATATATTCAGTTCTCATTTCTGTAATCGTGTAAAATATTTGGGTCAACTATGAGGGCCAGTGAGTAAATCTAGGTTTAAATAAAAGTTAATTTATTTAGAAAAAAATGCGATTCATGTGTCAATTGAATATAACAGATAATGAACCATAAAAACTAAACAATAAATGAAATTAACCAAAGTGTGAGTCTCAAGCCCCGAAGAGCGAGATTGAATGAAGGCGATACCACACCCCATTGCCATGGGGAAATTCCAGCCCGTGGATCCACAATGTGATTTCTTACTTGCTTGAATAATCACTACATACAAACCAAATAAACACATAACACATAAAATACACAATGATCTTGCATGCTTGATAATTAAATAAGTTGAATATGAAATTGCATGACACGTTGATACACCCCATGTCACACCCCAACCGATGGAGGAAACATCAGAGTGAGACGAAAACGAGATTGCTCAAGACTTCATAACGTGCTAATGTGACAAAATTTAAATAAACCATATTTCATTTCATTCTAAATAGAAATACATTGTCTTGGAAATCAAAATATAACATGTTTGACACTTAAGCATTACAAAACAAAGGGAAATACATAGCAATAAAGTTGGATGCGTTTCTAATTCACCCTAAGTAGCTTTCTTACATATCATCACCAATTTCCTGCAACATGTATTAAAATAAAATCAACACAAAGGTCGGCGAGTATACAAGTTTGATTACTGTCACACCTCAACCGATGGCGGAAACATCAGGGCGGGAAGAAAACGAGATTGCAAGAGACTTCATAACATTATTTGCGACAATATTTAATAATTCAAAATTTCATTTCATAACTAAATCAAAGTACATGGTTCGAAGAAAAATACAACAAGTTTGATACGAAACAAAATACAATAACAAGTAAGATGAGTTTCTAGTTCGTCCTACTAAGTTTCCATTCATCATCATCATCAATTTCCTACAATACGTATTAAAGTATAGTTCAATACAAAAGTATTGGCGAGCATACAAGTTTAGGTACTAGCATATGTATAAAGGGTTAAACAAATCCACATGGCAAAATTCGAATACTAAAAACTTAACATGCCAATACTATCATGCAACTATATTTGTCAACCCAAAGTTTTCCGCTAGCGTAATCTTGTCGTAGCAATGACAAGACCGTTATGATTAACTTAACATAACCTCAAGAATACGGGCAATGCGTTACTCCTATAGCGCTATACATGTTAAGGGAGGCTCGTACGAAGTTAATGACAAGTATAAAGCATCAAGTATCATGTATATTGGATTGTTTGTTCGTAGGCATGTTTATAAGTGTAAGTGTGCGTTTTTGATAGGTTACACGTATTGCACCCAAAAGTGTGAAAATAAAAAGGGGGTCGAGTGTACTCACGGTTTTGCAAGCTTTCCAAGTTTAAACCAAGAGTTTGAGATGGAAACACTGAAGTTACCCTACATAGGGGAAACATTGGTGTATGGGTATTTGGATTTGATAAAGGACTTGGATTCGGCATTTAAGAGTAATAAAGTATACGTATGCAAAAATATATCCCGTCTAAACATCGTTATGACACGAAGTTTAAGTGATTTCATGGGTCTACTCGCCCATTAGAATCATTAACGAGGAATCTAGAACAAGGATAGGATAACCTATCTCCGTGACGTATAATCATAATCCGATTAACAACACGAATTCAGCTATGTATATATCTATATAATATATTATAGTTTGTATAATAGTCCATTAAACAGTGTCATAGATTTCATGGAAGTCAAGCATGGAGATGTGTATACCTCATTATATGATTCACCAAAGCACAAAGTTTACCAACTTAGTTGGTAAACCTGGTTGGTCATGAATAACAAGAATGAAAACTACTAAGCCGACTAAAACTATGAACAACCAAGTGAACAAGCAAGGTGCGTGCATCCCGAACATGGTGACATTTGGGGACGTGTCGTAGCCTTGTCACTCTAATGAATGTTGAACATGTTTTAGTGGTATGAACATGAAAACATCAAGTGAGGCGGTGGAGTAAGTTTGGATAGCCAAGGCTTCCATGTTTCACACATTTACCAAAACACAAGTCTTGCCATAAGAACTATGGTAAACTTGGATGGTTCCAACACTCGTGGGTTGTCTAAACCCTAACAAAATATAAATTTTAGAGGTGTTTGCACCTATTAAACTTATAAGAATCAAAACCTAGCAAGTCTCATAACCTTAGATAGGTTCAAGAACAAGTAGGTACAAGATTCATTCAAGAAAAGTAAAGTTTTATAAAAGTTAACAAGTAATCTTCCAAAGCAGAAAGTTTGAACCTCAAAATGGTGATGTTCCACCTTAGTTTACCATGGTAAACCTGTAGAAACACTCCTAGAGGTGTTCCAGCTGTGTAGTTGAAGAAAAGATGTTAAAAATGGGAGTTTGAACTCACTTTGGGACTTAAAGTATTCTGCCTTGTTCTTGGGTTTGTAATTGATTTGAGAGAGTTTTGAGAGTGTAGAGGAGTTTGAAAAATGAAAATGGGTGTTAGGAAGCTTGTTTATATAGTGGTTTAGTAGGGTTTTGAGTTTAATGAGGTTTGAATGTGATTGGGGAGTAAAAAGGTGGAAAAAGTGACTAACCCGTATGCAAGAAGCAACTTGCTACGGATCAAAGCCTCTCGCCACCCGCGAGAGGAAAGGGCTAGCCTCTCGCGCCCCGTCAGATCCTCATTTAGGCAGAACTTTCTTTTTTGCAATTTGGCCCCTAAACTTTGGGTTTTTCCTTATTTTAAGCTAAAACTTGGTGTTTTGGCATGTTTTTAAGTATATAACATGTATGTAAGTATAATTTGAGTACCGTGAATGTATGTATGAGTATTTGCATGTATAACAAGTATGAGTTTGTATGTAAACATGTATGTAACGATCAAATGCATGCACGACAAGTATGTATAAAGTATGAATTTTATTATGATCAAATTCACGAATTACAAAGTTGGAAATGAAATAGAAATGTGATATGAATACAAGTTTTCATTAATAGAAATACGATTACACTTTCTAAATACGTAAAGTACAAAATGCGAAGCGTTACAATTACATAGCATACGTATAAAAGATTGTCTCAAATCCAACATGGCATTTTGTATACTAAGTTCAATTACATACTAGCATGCACAACCTAAGTGTCAAACCAGAGATTTCACGAGCATAATCTTGTCAACAAGCGAACAAGACTGTTAACGATTGAATACTTAACATAGACCACGAAAACGAGGGGTGTGCTATTCCTATAGCGCTACACAGGTCAAGGCTGGCTAGCGAAGTTAATGACAAGTAGTTTGCATGTATGAATGATTGAATATCTAGCATGAATAACCTAAGCATAACAAATAGCATGTTTGATGGATTGAGTGAATTCATAAGTTTGATTGTTTGCATATGTGAATTTGTTTATGTTATACATGTTAAACCCCAATAGTGCTTATGTTACCATGGAATGGTCATGCAAGGAGGTGGGATGAATTCCATCCATTTAACCTCATTATATGGATTCACCAAAGCACATACCAATCAAATTAGTTGATGAATTCGGTTGGTCAAGAATATGTAAGTATGTAAAATCATTTAAAATTTCTAAGTAGCCAAATAAGAACAACCCGTACGTGTGCAAACCCAACATGGCAAGTATTAGAGACAAGGTGGGGTTGGCTTACTTTGATTTCTTGAAAACACTTAGATTGAAGAATTAACTAGGTGTCTAAGTGAGGTAGGTAGAATCATGTTTGGTGTTGGTGCATAATGTCTATTGCCTATGTCTTAGGGTTGTGTTTGTATCATGTAATAGGGTGAGAATGTTAGATTTCATATTGTTTGTATTTAACTTCGCACGAAGGTAGAGTCTACCTTTCTTCGCACGAAGGTAGAGTTACTTCTTCGCACAAGGTAGAGTTTACCTTTGCATGAAGGTGAAACTACCTTCGTGCGAAGATAAACTACCCTCGCACAAAGGTAGCATGTCTATATACAGCTAGTGTGAGGTGTTAGTGTGTAGAGCTTTAGTGACTGAGACGACGAAGCTCTGTCAAATTTCATGATCATTTGTAACTGTTAAACATTGAATGAAATCACTTAATTGATGTAGTAATCTTGTTAATTGTTACTAATTCATATGAATTCCTCACGTACGGACTAGATACTCAAATTAGGTCCTTTGCTATTGGTCAAAATGATCCTACAAATGGTATCAGAGCTCAGGGAGCCTGATTTGAAGATAATTGTTCAAGTTACAGCCTAAAAGACTTCTTATTCTACTCATTCTTCACTTTTTAAATGAATCCATGATCAAAATGAACTAATTTTCAAGTATAATACATAAAAACATGTTTAGATAAATCTATCTTCGCACGAAGATAAATCAAGTTTTAATATTTTACTTCACTTGAACCGAAATCTTAATCGTTTTAACATTTAACGTTGTTTCAGGCTGTAGAATGGAGAACGGATTTTACAACAAATTTGCTATGTCAACTGCGAATGTATCAGCTGCAACCGCACAAAATATGAATTTGGAGAACGAAATTGGGACAATGGTGAAACCCCCAAATTTGATGAATTTGGAGGATTATGACAGTTGGAATGAACGATTTGTTAACTGGGTGCAAGCGAACCATTTTAACTGCTGGTTTGCTATAGAAGAAAAATATACCACACCAATTGGGGAAAATGAATTGGAGAAGACGTTGACTCAGTTCACACCGGCTGAAAAAGAAAAATTTGTCAATGGGAAGAAAATGATGAGCATACTGCAACAATCAATCAAAGAAGATATCTTAGCATTGCTGCAACATGATGATAATTCACAATCATTATGGAATGCATTAAGGTTGAACTTCCAAGGAAGTCACAAATGAGGAAGAGCAAAAAGGCACTACTTAGAAAAGAGTTCGATATTTTCAACCTTTTGAAAGGCGAAACTATGAAGCAGTTGATCGAGCGTCACTGTCATCTAGTTGTTCAAATGAAGAGGTTGGGAATTCAGAAAACAAATGAGGAGTTACTCGACAAGTTGACAGATGATTTACCGGAGGGAGAGTGGACTACGTACTTGACGATACTAAAAAATGGTGCAGAGTATAGTGATTACAGCTTATCAAAGTTCATAGAAAAACTTGAAGGTCATGAACTAGAAATGCAGAAGATGGCCAAATCAAAAGGTGCTCAGATGCAACAAGATGTAAACCTTTACTTTAAAGGCAGATCTGTTGGTGTTCAAAGTCCGAAAGTACAAACCGCCTTCAATGTTGATAGCTTTGCAAGTCCATCTTCTAATCAATCCAGTTTCCAGGCATTTTCTAATTTTGAACCAAATTCACCCAAAACACCTCAGTCTTCATAAAGCTCAAACAGTTTCCAAAGTCAACAATCTGGTCAATCAAACTCAAACCAGAGGATTCTATAGTGTAACATAGCCGTGAATCTCTAAAACACACAAGATTTTAATGAACATACCGCCGAGCAGCACATGTCGTTGCTCGCATCTGTTCTTGAATCTTACGAAAGCCTGGTTGCTGGGAAGATAGGAAATCCAGATATGACCAAGGAAGATTATGATCAGATAGATTTAGAAGAACTAGAGCTTATTGACATCAAATGGTGCATGGCTTCTATAGTTTGAAGAGCTCAGAATTTTATGGAGATTATTGGCAGAAATAGTTTTGGAGGTTTAGATGGGAAGCTTGGATTTGACAAAAATCAAAAGTTACATGTTTCAGATGTAGAAAGAAGGACATTTCAAACAAGAATGTACTAACCGAAAAGTCAATAGTAATCAAAGTCCTTTTGGTGATGATTACTACAAGAAAGCTATCTATATAAGCCGTCATCATCACAATCAAATTCAAGGATGATTCAAATAGAAGATGGTTCATCTAATGCTAAAGACAAAGCTTTAGTAGTCGCCCAAGAAGACAAAGGATTAAACTGGAGCAAGTATATTTCTAAAAATGAAGTCTTGCACTTCTCGCAAAGACAATTGAAGATCCTGGAACCAGAAGAATATTCTGAAGCAGTATTTGATGAAGCTCTTGAGGAAGTTGTTTTGAAGGATATATTCATGAACAACGTGCTGAAGAAGAGTATATATTGCATAATGCTTTTAGAAATCTGATTCCACCTAATTTGTTTCCATCTTTTGCAGGATATTTTGATTCAATTTATCAAGTGCAAGCAGAAGAGGAATCAAAGTCTGAATGTGTGGAATTGATAGATGTGAAGAAAGAGATGAATTTCGAGAATTTAATAGATATTGCAAACAAAGCAATGATGGCAAACCTTAAAGAGGTAGTTTCTAATGAATTCAAGGAAGAGTCAGTGACTGAATTTGTCAAAGAGTCGGTAAGGAGGATATCAAAGTTCAGGTTGTTGAGGTTGAAAAACCATGCAAGAGATGCCAAGAATCTTGCAAGGAATGTGTCGAGAAAGATAAAAACTATTCTAAACTGAAAAAACTTTCAGATAATTTGTCAAGTGATTATAACGAAACTAAACAAGCTTATGACAAATTATATAAAGCAATTAAACAATATGAAAAGGTTTACAGTGAAGATAGTGCAACTTTGTCGATACTTAAAGCAACTATTCATGGACAAACAAATGGCAACTAACATTCATCTTAACAAAATTGTTGAATGAAAAATGAGCTTGAAGAAATGAAAATTGAAACGGAAAGGGTTAACAAATTGTTAATCAGTTATTCCACCAGTTCATATATCATTGATCATATTCTTCGAAAATTGAAAAGGAAGAAAATGATAAGAATGGTAAAAACAAAAGTGTTGGTTACAACCGTGTTGCACCACCCATGTGGGAAAGCTATGCTAAAAAGAAACCATCAGGGGTGGAAAAGGCGCTTAATCTAAATTTGAAAACTGAAAAGAAAAATGAGTTGCCTGAGAACATTGATGTAACATACACTAAATCAGACAATGACTGTGAATCTGATATGGTTAAAACTTTTGTTGAAAAGGTTTTGGAAGTGAAAGTGATAGCACCGAGTATGAAAGTGCTGAGAAGAACTTGGAGAAAACTAGTTCAAGTTCACCTTCTGAAAATGAGGAGAGCTTTCACAAGAATTATCTTGATAAATCATATTCTAGTACGGATGATGATTCTACATTGGTTGCTTATACCATGAAAGGATCGGACAAACTATATTCTGATCAAAATTTCCGATTCAGAATGTGAATCTTGAAAAAGTGGACAAGTGTTTAAGCTAACAAAATCAATCTTTCTAAAGTGGAAAATTTGAATAAGTCTTACTACTCTAAACCCAACAGTTTTTGGAGAAATGATCGCAAAGGTAAAAATTATCCTGAAAACAAACATAAAGGGTTGGGGTATGTTAAGAAGAAAAATGATAAGTTTCAAATATCAAATTCTCAAAAGAAAGTAAACTTTGTGTTTGGTTCAAGTGCGGTAAGCGAAAAAGAAAGATTGGGAAATGAACAATCAAACGACGAGTTCCAACCAGAAAAGAATCGTCGTGAGCAGAATTTGAGTTCATCTACTGATTGTGACAGTAGAACATGTTGGAAATGTACAAAGTTGGGCATCTTGCACGACATTGTACTCAAAGCAACTCAAAATCTGTTTACAATGCAAAGAATCCACAGAAGATATGAGACAAAAGAAACCTGAGTTTGTTCTAAAACAGATCTTAAAAATAAATAATGAATCCAACAAAACTGTGAAACCAATAATTCTAAATCTTTCAAAATCTGAAATTGGTGAAACTTCAACCAAAACCAAACAAAAGGATTCAAAATTTTATTTGAAAAAGGCAATTCTAAAAACACAAACTTGGGTGGTTAAAATCAAAACATCTTCTGTAGAAATTAAAACACATGTTAAATCTAAAGTTAAACAGGATGTTAATGTCAAAGTTCCAATGTTTGATATTCTGAACCCACCCAAGACCGAGAAGGCTTGTGTTTCACTGTTTAAGTAATTGCTTAATTACATGTGAATGGGCTCCCAAGGTCAATGATATCAAAATGGATAATGGACAGTGGAGCTTCCCGTCACATGATAGGATTGTTGGCCTTACTCTATGATGTTAAGTCTATTCATGGAGGCTATGTAGGGTTCGCTGGAAATCAAGGTGGAAGGATTATCATGTAACATTTGTCGAAAAACGGGTTTTCGAAACCCGCTTCGTTTAATAACCAAACAATCAGTTTTAAATTTTTGTTGTTCATTTATGGCTTATTTTAATTTTAAACGATACATAATTAATAAACAAATTAGATGAAATAAATTATAATTGTAAAAAAATAAAAATAAATTAATTAAAAAGGAAAACCGGCTGCCGGGAGTCGAACCCGGGTCAGCCGGAAATCCCCAAAGACTTAACCTTCACACCATCAAACGCTCCGCCACTTTGATTTTCTGATATCATATTAAATCAATTAATTCAAATAATAAAGCACGGAAGTCAAATTCAGTCAAAATCGCGCCCAAATAGCAGTCGTCGGAAATCCCGACGACTTCGCCGATAATTTACGTTTTCGTCCAAGATAACTGAAGAATTACTCTAACGACGGTTATAACCGACGTCTGAACCGCGACATCAGTCGTAACCGCCGGAGAACGGCTAACCTTGAATTGAGACCGAATTCAGACCCCATACATCTCGGTTCTTTCCTATAAATTCACTCACAATCCGCTGGAAGTCTTTTCGCTCACAAATCGCACCTCTTCTCGACGAAATTTTACTCGCCGGAAAACATCTGCAAGTCGCCGGAAAACCGAGACTTCCACCTTCACGGTAAATACTTCATTTTTCTGTTTCATTCCTTTATTAGACCAATTCTAATATCAATCCCTCACCCAGAATCCTTTCCTGTTAACGTTGCCGGATTATCTGTTTTCGCCGGAGAAATTCTGAACTTTCAAGAACCTGCTGTTAACCGGTATGATTCTTCTAACTTACTGATAGTCGTTACCCAGTAGTTCCATTTCACATCTAATCCCTCCAAATTGTTGGTAAATCCTCTTAGCCGAAGCTCACCAAGACGGAGCCGACGACCTTGCCGGACATCTGAAGAAAAACGAACAGTTTGGTACAATCAACCCCCAACCTTTTTCCGTTCATTACTTTACCATGGCTCATAACATTCGTTAAGTTAATTTAACAAATATCAGTCAATTGGTCGATGTTTGTGTTTTGAACGAAGAAGATGAAGTGATGTATAATATAAGATTAATTAAAATCGGTTTAATTAACGGGTTAGACACACAGTCCAGCGGTGGACTGTGTGCAACAAACACACATGCGACGCGAGTTCGAATCCTGTCCCAGCTTTACTCTCTCGAAATAAAAATTTGCCTTTTTAACTAACCGGGTTGACTTACAGACCATGTTAAGTATAATAAAAACCAAGTTAATAACCAGGCGAGACACACAGTCCAGCGGTGGACTGTGTGTACGCTAACCCACAGGTCCCGAGTTCGAGACCTGTGGTCAGCACCGGTTTGTTACATTTAAAACCATTTTTAAAAATAATTAATTTCTGGATAAATCTAAATAGTATATAAGTATAATTAAAAACATAGTTATTTCGGGTTAGACACGTAGCTCAGTTGGTAGAGCTGCGTGCACGCGTACGGGAGGTCACGGGTTCGAGTCTCACCCAGCGCGTATAAATAATCGACCGGACCGGTCAACGGTCAACGGGCTTGGTCAACGGTCAAAAAAAATCAATTTTTTATTATTTTTATTTATTTATTTAATTTAAAAATCAATTAAAAATACTTAAAATTAACGTTTTTAAAGACAGAAAGTAGCCTTAAACTCACAAAAATATACCCAAAAAAATCCTATTAAAATAGTTAATAAAATCCACATACTTACCGTACCTTTTCGTTATTTTATTTGGTTAGTTATCTCTCGTTGATCAATCCTCTAAACTCGTGCGCATTCAACACCTTCAAACAAACGTACCCAATGTGAGTGAATCTCTACCAATTCCCCGTTTTAATCACATTTTGGGGTGTATCATGTGTCGATATTTATTTATTATAATTAAACATTTGTGCATCCATCATGTTCATGATCAAATGAGTATTCAATGTGTATCCATTGTTTGTGTGGTTGAAGTTTAGATTAATTTTATCATTTCAGTACATACATTTCATAGGCCGCCGCTCCCCATTACCTATGAGCGTGAGCTGTTCCCGATTACCTATGAGCGTGAACCAGGCGTTGCCAACATAAGATCGGCTCCGTTTGATTGAGCCTTGATCTCACATACATTAGCATAGGCCGTCCGTTCCCCATTACCTATGAGCGTGAACGTGACGTTGCCAACATATACATTGTCATTCTTATTTCATGTTTAAGCAAGGTGGTTTGTGATCGTTATGTTTACATACATTTGTTCATATATGATTATTGCACAATTTTCCTAAATAAATTACAATAATGAATTGATAACAAATGTTTTTAAACAAGGTTCACTCGCCAACTTTTGTTGACCCAAAATTTTCCATTTTTACACATGATACAGGTGATCAAGTTGAAGCAAGAAACATATAGGGCGGCTTAGAAGAATAAACCAGTTTAGATTATGGATTTGTTTTAGTTAAATTTTTCCTTTCCTTGTATTGTATGAATTTGACTTGGAACATTGAAATGTAATTTGAATTTAATAAATATGAAACATATTAGTAAACATCATGAGCTTTGGTGATAACCCAATTATGCTCCGACTCTTATTCCGCTGCGGGTCGGGGTGTGACAAATTGGTATCAGAGCCATGACTATAGGGATATAGGATAGGTTATTAGACCCTTAGAGCCTATACTATAGTTAATTAGAAATTTTTAAGATTTTTGTGTGTTACATGCCAAATTACATGATGTTTATATGTTTTATGTTAAATGTTACATTCAATGTTATGCAAGCATGTTCATAAGTATATATTATCATAAAATGCCTATCATGAATCATATTCTCATAACATATCATATCCATGGAAGCACACACCACATCATTTTCATGATTGCTTTTACAATGATTTTTGTATTTTCAAATCTCATCAAAGTGAGTTCTCATGACGGGCATGTAGTAACTGGAAGGGTATCAGTACCGGTAGTCGGAACGTCCTGTCTAGGCTGGCATTCGTATAAATTCAAAATAAAGGACCAGTTTGCCTACCTGGGGACTAACGATGAGAGTACGAAGTATCTATTAGGCCAAAGCATGCTATACCAAACGCCGTGTGAGCTAACCCCACTTTGAGTTGTCATTGTGTCTACACCTGGACACATTCCGACCATACATCTCGTAATCATATTTCGTGGTTTTCATTCGGGTGATGCGAGTGTTAAACCGCCAATACCAATGTGAATCCTACTACGCCAATAGTCATGGGGGCCCACATGACTATACCGGCTATAGTATGGGGGACATTTGAGGACCAACATGAGCAAACCCAAGACATCCCATGGATGTAGTGCATTATTAATATTTATGTTATTTTCATTTTCTTTAAGACACATGACACCTAAAAAAAAAAGATTCCATAAACTCACAATCTTTCCTATGTATGTTCATGTAGATGTCGGCTAGGCAGTTACGTGGAGGATGAAAGACAGGAAGGTCAAACGAACGCTTGGCCACTCAGATTGCGAAACAGATGGCCGCGGTACTTCCTGATATTGTAATTCAAGTCCAGCAAGCTCTCACCGCGAATCCTGTCAACCCACCCAATCAAGAGGATCAAATCATTGACAACCCTTACTCCAAGAAGTGCTCCTACAAGCACTTTAAGTCTTGCGATCCCCCAAAGTTCGAAGGGACCGAAGGTGTCACCGCTCTCCTCCACTGGTTTGAGGAAATGGAAAACACTTTCCTAAATTGCGATTGTCCCGAGGATCGCAAGGTACGTTACGTAACCGGGAGATTATTTGGGGTAGCCTTGACCTGGTGGAACACCAAGAAGGGTAAAAGAGGAGTTGAAGACGCCATGGCCTTAACCTGGGAAGAGTTAAGGGAAGTGATGACAAAACGCTTCTGCCCAAGAAGCGAACTCAAGAAGTTGGAAGACGAATTCCACTCACTGAAGCAAAAGGAAGGGGATCACACTTCCTACAACAAAAGATTTCTTGAGCTGAACCAGATGGTTCCTAACTTGTTCACCCCCGTGTACCGTTTGGTGGAACACTATATTCGAGGCCTTCCCTCGAAGATTCAAGACTCAGTCCTCAGCACTTCGCCTGCAACCCTCGAAGCCGCCATGGAATTAGCCACCGAACTTACCGAGAACCGCATCAGAAACGGTAAATTCAAAGAGGAGAAAAAGAAAGCCCCCGTTGAGGGCCAAACTTCAAACCATTCCTCCTCCTCCTCAAAATTTTCAAACAAGAGGAAGCGAAATACCAGAAATTTTGCCGTCACCCAAACAAATTTCCCAATCCCTGCTGCACCCATCACACAAGTTGCTCCTTCACCCGCACCATACAAAAGGCAATACTCTGGCCCTTACCCAAAGTGTACCCGTTGTCAATACCATCACTCCCCCGAATACCCTTGTCAATATTGCACCGGCTGTGGCCGTGCAGGTCACACCATCCAAGCCTGTCGCTCACTACAACGAGTGAACCGCAACCAACCCACAACTCAAACCCACCATCAAATAATGGGTCAAGCCCAACAGCCCCTACTACCACCACCTACACAACATACAACCCAAACCTACTATCAACCCAACTACCCCATGATGCAACCCATGCGGGCTTGCTACAATTGTGGAGACCCAAACCACTTTAGAAACACGTGTCCACGCTTGGTGAACATCATACATGGGTGAACCAAGCTAACCAAGCTCCTCCACTTGCAAGAGGAAGAGCATTTAACATTAACGCCAACCAAGCTAGGGCCGACAACAACGTGGTTAACGGTACGTTTCTCGTCAATGGTAGTTATGCATCCGTGTTATTTGATACTGGCGCGGATAAGAGTTTTGTGTCCTTAGAATTTGAACCCATCCTCAATCAAACTCGTGACAAACTTATGGAATCCATAACGGTAGAAGTTGCTGACGGAAAACCGGTCTCATTAAACTCCATTATCCGAAACTGCATCTTTACTCTAACCGATCACGATTTTCCTGTTGACCTCATTCCTATGAAGTTGGGGAGTTTTGGCGTTATAATCGGCATGGACTGGCTCAGCCAACATCAGGCTGAAGTAGTATGCTGTGAGAAGTTCATTCGCATTCCTCTCGCAGACGGTCAAACTCTACGAATCTTTGGAGAAACCCCTTCGAAAGGACTCAAGCTGATGTCCTGTCTTCAAGCCCGAAAATATCTCCGCAAGAATTACGTAGCATTTCTAACCCATGTTGTCAAGAAGGGAGACAAAGAGAAGAAACTCGAAGATATACCCGTAGTGAAAGAATTCCCGCAAGTTTTTCCCGACGACATCGCAGGACTTCCTCCCAAGAGAGAAGTCGAATTCCGCATCTACCTTATACCTGGCGCTACACTCGTCGCGAAATCTCCTTTTAGGTTAGCCCCATCCGAGATGCAAGAGCTGGCCAGTCAATTGCAAGAACTGACCGACAAAGGATTCATACGTCCTAGCTCATCGCCTTGGGGTGCACCTGTCCTGTTTGTAAAGAAGAAAGATGGGACCTTTCGATGTGTATCGATTACAGGGAACTCAACAAATTAACGATCAAAAATCGCTATCCTTTACCTCGCATCGATGATCTTCTAGACCAACTCCAGGGTGCCTCTTGTTTTCAAAGATCGACCTTCGTTCCGGCTATCACCAACTCAGAGTACATGAAGAAGACGTCCCAAAGACCGCCTTCCGAACTCGATATGGTCACTATGAATTCATGGTTATGCCATTTGGTCTAACCAACGCTCCAGCCGTCTTCATGGACTTAAGAACAGAGTTTGCAAACCCTATCTTGATTGCTTTGTTATAGTCTTCATCGACGATATTCTCATTTACTCAAAGTCTAAAACTGATCATGAACGATACCTTCGACTCATCCTCACACTCTTGAAGACCGAAAAGCTTTACGCTAAATTCTCCAAATGCGAATTTTGGTTAAAAGAAGTACAGTTCCTTGGTCATGTCGTCAATGACAAGGGAATTCATGTCGACCCCGCAAAGATCAAAGCAGTACAAGAATGGCAAGCGCCACGTACCCCAACCGAAGTACGATCTTTCCTTGGTTTGGCTGGTTACTATCGTCGTTTCATATCAAATTTCTCTCGCATCGCTGTACCACTCACGGCTTTGACACATAAAGGAAAACCCTTCGCATGGGGACCTAAACAAGAAGAAGCCTTCCAAACCCTTAAGCAAAAGCTTTGTGACGCTCCTATCCTCACACTCCCCGAAGGTTGCGATGACTTTGTAGTGTATTGCGACGCATCAGGACAGGGATTAGGCTGTGTTTTAATGCAAAGAGGAAAAGTGATAGCCTACGCTTCTAGACAGCTCAAAACTCATGAGAAGAACTACACTACTCACGACCTAGAACTTGGAGCCGTTGTGTTCGCTCTTAAGATATAGAGACATTACCTCTATGGTACCAAGTGTGAAATTTACACTGATCACAAGAGCCTTCAACATATCTTTAACCAAAAGGAGCTGAACATGGGTCGAACTTCTTAATGACTACGACTGTGAAATTCGGTATCATCCTGGCAAAGCAAATGTGGTGGCCGATGCACTCAGTCGAAAGGGTTATGCGAACTCCATTCGTCTTCTATGTTCGCAAATCATGACCAACATCAAAGACCAAATCCGAGAAGCTCAACATGTTACGCAATGAGTTATCTTGTGGAGCAGAACTTAAACTCGAAACAAAATCTGACGGCATTCTGTATTATCTAGATCGCATATGGATTCCTGATCACATTAACCTTCGCGATACTCTTATGGAAGAGGCTCACAAAACACGATACTCCGTACATCCAGGAGCCGACAAGATGTATCAGGACCTTCGATACACCTACTAGTGGCCTGGCATGAAGAAGGATATTGCTGTTTTCGTTTCCAAGTGCCTTACCTGTTCAAAAGTGAAAGCTGAACACCAAAGACCCTCAGGACTTCTGGTCCAACCTGAAATACCCGTATGGAAGTGGGAAAATATAACCATGGACTTCATTACCGGGTTACCTCGCACTCCTGGTGGGTACGACACAATATGGGTAATCATTGATCGTCTTACAAAATCAGCTCACTTCATTCCGATTCGCGAAGACTTCAAAAATGAGAAACTAGC
This sequence comes from Scalesia atractyloides, assembly GCA_947069175.1. Lineage (NCBI taxonomy): Eukaryota > Viridiplantae > Streptophyta > Magnoliopsida > Asterales > Asteraceae > Scalesia > Scalesia atractyloides. Next base: position 46,717,624 of record CAMTDV010000023.1, read on the forward strand.
TCGCATCTACATCAGTGAAATCGTAAGCCGTCATGGTGTACCGTTAAGCATTATATCAGATCGTGATGGTCGTTTCACTTCACGAACATGGCAAGCTGTACAAACCGCTTTGGGTACACGATTAGATCTCAGCACCGCTTATCATCCCCAAACTGATGGTCAATCTGAACGCACCATTCAAACTCTTGAAGACATGCTTCGGGCATGTGTCATAGACTTCAAAGGGAATTGGGACGCTCACCTACCATTAGTTGAATTTTCGTACAACAACAGCTTTCATTCAAGTATCGGCATGGCACCTTTCGAAGCATTATATGGTCGTAAGTGCCGATCACCAATATGTTGGCACGAAATTGGAGAAGCTCAAATCACCGGTCCAGAATTAATACAAGAAACAACTGACAAGATTCATCTAATCCGAAACAACCTTTTAGCGGCACAAAGTCGTCAAAAGAGCTATGCTGACAAGCGACAAAAGCCCTTGGAGTTTAACGTTGGCGATCAAGTACTTTTAAAAGTATCGCCGTGGAAGGGAGTAGTTCGCTTTGGCCAAAAAGGCAAGCTAGCACCACGTTACGTAGGTCCTTTCAAGATACTCGAAAGGGTAGGACCTGTAGCCTACAAGCTTGACCTACCGGAGGAACTCAACAGAATTCATCCCACTTTCCACGTATCAAACTTGAAGAAGTGCCTCGCCGATGAAAATCTCCATATTCCTCTAGAAGACATTCAAGTCGATGAATCTATGCATTTTATTGAAAGACCAGTAGTAATTATGGACTTCGGGGAAAAACGTTTAAGAAGAAGCCGCATCCCAATTGTCAGGGTACGCTGGGAGTCGAAACGAGGACCTGAGTTTACTTGGGAACGTGAAGACTCAATGCGCGAGAAATACCTACACCTTTTTCCTGTAACTACCACTACTTAAATTTCGGGACGAAATTTCTAAAAGTAGGGGATACTGTAACATTTGTCGAAAAATGGGTTTTCGAAACCCGCTTCGTTTAATAACCGAACAATCAGGTTTAAATTTTTGTTGTTCATTTATGGCTTATTTTAATTTTAAACGATACATAATTAATAAATAAATTAAATGATATAAATTATAATTGTAAAAAAATAAAAATAAATTAATTAAAAAGGAAAACCGGCTGCCGGGAGTCGAACCCGGGTCAGCCGGAAATCCCCAAAGACTTAACCTTCACACCATCAACCGCTCCGCCACTTTGATTTTCTGATATCATATTTAATCAATTACTTCAAATAATAAAGCACGGAAGTCAAATTCAGTCAAAATCGCGCCCAAATAGCAGTCGTCGGAAATCCCGACGACTTCGCCGATAATTTACGTTTTCGTCCAAGATAACCGAAGAATTAACTCTAATGATTTTGATTTAGATGCTGGGCCGATATATCATCATGATGGTGAATCCAGCCCCGACGAACTTTTTGAGTAGATAACAAGTTTCTTAAATCAATCTCCAGGTTCTAATAATCAGAATGAAGCTTCAACTAGTAATCAGGTTGCTGAACAGAACATTACCAATTTGGAAAGCGAAGTAAATGATCCTAATGAAGTAATGCCGAGAAATTTGTATTACCACCCATCGGGAAGTGAAAGGACATCTGCTGATCGTACAAATCTATGTGGATGACATCATCTTTGGCTCTACGAACGATGTGCTGTGTGAAGAATTTGAAGAAGTCATGAAGAGGAAATTTTGAAATGAGTTCAATGGGAGAGATGAAGTTCTTCTTAGGGCTTCAGGTCGATCAGTTGTCTGATGGTATCTTCATTCATCAGACAAAGTAAGTCCATGATATATTGGAGAAATTCGATATGTCAGGAACGTCACAATTATCTACCCCATTGGCAATTAATCATAGCATTTGTCCAGACGAACATGGAGTCAAGATTGATGAAACCTTATATCGATCAATGATTGGATCACTGATGTATCTTACAGCATCAAGACCAGAAATCATGTATCCAACATGCCTTTGCGCTCGATATCAATCGAGTCCTCGAGTGTCACATCTGATGATAGTCAAGCAGATTTTCATATATTTGAAAGGTTGCCCAAGCATGGGCTTGTGGTATCCGTGAAATAACAATTTCGACCTCGCAGGATATTCCAACTCAGATTTTGGATGCTGCAAACTTAAGGCCAAATCTACAACGTCTGTTTGCCAGTTCTTCGGAACATGCTTAGTAACGTGGAATGCAAGAACTAAACCACGGTCGCTCTCTCTACTTGCGAGGCTGAATATGTTTTGCCTTCCAGTTGTTGTTCCCAAATTTTGTGGATACAACAACAGATGAGAGACTTTAGATTGCAATTTCTTGATACGCCCATATATGTAGATAACAAGGCTGCAATCGATATAACTAAGAATCCGGTTCATCACTCTAAAACAAAACACACTGAAATTCTACATCACTTTATCCATGATTGTGACGAGAAAAAGTTGATTCAAATAGAAAAGATCCACACTGATGAACAAAAGGCAGATTTTTATTCCAAACATTTGATCGAACTAGATTTAAATATCTTTTGAGAATTGAAGGTATGAAAAATTTAACATCAGATGGGGAATTAGAGGTTGAATACGGATCAGATGACGAGTTTTCGTGATCCTCAGTTTGTCACATTTTATAATTTTTAAATTTTCTTTCTTTAAAAACAAAAAATCCAAAAATATGTTTTGATTTCAAGGGGAGAAATGTTGTAGAAAATACAAAAAACATTAAAAAATGCAAAAATGTACAAAAACATGAAAAAGACAAAAAAAAAAGTTTTCGTGTGAATAGAGGAAATGATAGTACATCAGTGGACTATCACAGTATGCTAAAGATTTGAAGTGTTATAAAGTTTAAACAGGTCTCACTGAGGATGTGCCAGTAGGCGTCGCACATTCAGTAGATTGTTTCTGAGATATAAACATAAAAGTATAACTTTTTAATTAGTGGTTTAACATCTCTTGGATATATGGTCTTAGTACATCGAAATTTCGCTTAAGAGGTTGTCGGATTCTGAGATACTAGGTCTTTATAAATAATTGATATCTGGGGTATTATATAAGTTCTTATGATTTTGCATTTACAATGGACTAGAATTTGTAGAATACTTTTGATTTTATACCCAAAAACTGTAGCAAATTGTAAGTATCGAAAGATTTAACAATTGCAGTAAAAGATTCCAAATTGGAACACTACTTTCAAGACGAGCCTTCATCTCTTTGTTGGTACGTTGGTACTAACCTATGCTCTCAAGGTCTCGCATTATCTGGATACAGATATCAGGTAGATATATTCACCTATAAGATGAAATCCTGGGAATCTTGATACGGGAGTATATTCTGAGGTGAGAAACATGGTTAAGTCAAGTTCCTAAAATTACCTAAATGTATCTCAGAACAATTGAGAAATGTGTAGAGGTTTATGTGGACAAGTATACTGACAGTATAAGTGAATTTGTTTAGTACTTGAAAGTCTTATAAAGGTCAACGATACTAGTGATATGTCTCCTTAACTGATATGATTCTCTAACACAAACTCACAAAATATGTCTGTAAATATGTTTGTACATAGTTTATTACATTTCATTTCAGAAAACCTCAAAAAGATTTTCAGTGTGTTTTAGCATAAGCTTTGGAAAAACCAAAAAGATTTTATTTATATCCTAGTTTTGACTACCGATGATGGAAAGCAAATCTTCAAAATCCAGAGATGCCGAATCTGAGAATTCCGAAAGACAATAGGCTGGGAGCTAATCTGTGTTAATAAAAAAGTTTCGAAAAGATTAAAAGTTCATTAACTTGAAACTTTACATCGCCTAAAAACCATCAGTTTGATCACAAAGTGTTCAACCAAGGTCATTAACTTGGACTTGGAAGACAAATCAGTTAACTGGGTCATTAACTTGGACTTGATCAACTGAGTGGGTCGTTAAAACTGGTTGAAATGAAAGAAATTGTAAAATTCAAATTTACCTTCGCTCAAAGGTGTTATCTTCACACGAAGATAATTATCCTCGCACGAAGATAATCTGCTATGTATATTATCTTCGCACGAAGATAATACATATGTTCACTGTACATTTCTCTAACCGAAGATAAAAGTTCCTGTAAACGACGAAGTGTTGCCTAAATTTTAGCTTGTAGTGGTTGATTGGCACACCACTAACTATCCCTAAGGTAGTTTGAACCGAATTGAACTTGAATTGAACCTTAATTTGAAGTTTTTGGTAAAACGAACATAAAAACATAGATCTAGGACAATCTAACATACCAAAGATAAAACTAAAAATACCATTATGTTAATCGGCTCTTTTAGGTTGTTATAACATCAATTTCACAAAAATCAAGGAAAAATTTTCAAAATGTGTTTAAGGTTACCTTCACACGAAGGTAATTTATCTTCGCACGAAGATAAAGTGCAAAATATGCATTTTTGATTATTTACCCAAATTTTAGCTTTAGTGGTTGATTGGCACACCACTAACAATGCCTAAGGTAGTTTGAACCGAATTGAACTTGAATTGAACCTTAATTTGAAGTTTTCGGTAAAACGAACATAAAAACGTAGATCTAGGACAATCTAACAGACCAAAGATAAAATTGAACATACTTTTAGGTTGTTTTAGCAATATCAATTTCACGAAATTCGAGAAAAAATTTTCAAATGTGTTTAAGGTTACCTTCACACGAAGGTGATTTATCTTCGCACGAAGATAAAGTGTAAAATATGCATTTTTTTATTATTTACCTTCGTACGAAGGTAAAGATTCACTTCGCACGAAGGTAAAACATATTTTTCCAAAAAAAATCCAAGTATTTTTGTGTTTGTGTTTTGTTTGTACAGGAGAAGAAATCGAATTTTGACAAGAAACATAACATCTGTTGTGTTCTTGATGAAAGTATTCCAGAAATCGCTCCTTTCAAGTCTATTTTAAAGTTTATGAGCGAGTTACCGATAGCTAAAGCACTTACAGATCCACATAAAGCTTATCGCTCAATCATTGAAAGATTTTGGGAAAATGCAAAGTATGTACCGGAGCTCAAAGCCATACGATCCTTTGTAAGAGTAAAGAACGAAGATAAAGAGGTGCTGATAACGGAAGCGTTGATCCGTCGCGTGTTAGATATTAAAGACAAGGACGATAATCCGATGATGTACATTAAACGTATGTGCAAGGGATGCTTTTACAGGATGGGATACAAAGGTCACATCAACGCACAGTTCAAAAAAGCTTATCTAGGAAGACTATACAAATTCTTCATGCATTCAATGAGTTCTGCACTGAATCACAGGAAAGGGGGAGGTGATGCGATAATTGACTATCAGATGTGCATGATCGCTGCACTCGCACTAGACAAGCCTTACAACTTCACCAAAATGATATTCGAGCAGATGAAGATAAATATTGATAAAGAAAAGTTTCCGCAATACCCCAGATTTGTGTAGATGATGTTGGATGATCAATTTCCCAACTTAGCCAAAAACAAGAATGATGTGCTGCCGTTAGATCACATGACAAGGCTATTTTTGGTGAGATTGAATCGGTATCTTAAGAAGGCTACAGAGCTGGTGGCCAGAAAGTTATTTGGGAGATTCAAAGACAAGAGATACAAAGCACCTTCAAAGAATAAATGGAGAAATGAAGACAATGATTCTGATGATGAGGCTACTCAGATGGATGGGTATGAGCCTAAAAGAGGTGTGTGGTATGAAAAAGAAGATACTAAGAGACAGAGCACACCAAAAGCCAAAGCTCAGAAAAGAAAGAGAGAAACAGTCCTCAGAGATGAAACTACTGATGAGGAAGTAGAGATTGAACCAGTTACTGAGCAACATATTGAAGCTGAGGTGAATGTTGAAGAAGAGGTATTTTCTGCTACCTCAGATAAAGAAAAGGAAGGTGCAGGTGATGTTAACAATGAAGATTCTGAGGATACCTTTGACATAATTGAAAAAGCTGAAAGGTTGGCTCAAATCAAAAGCAAGAAAGTGGTTGAAGATGACGATGATGTGTATATTCTGTCTGATAATGATTCTGAAGTTGAAAGGCCAGAAAAAAAAGCACGAAGAGTTAAAAGTAAGCCTGATATTCAGAAAAAGACTACTGGGTCTTCAGCTTTAAAGAAAGCCAGAAGGAAATATATGAGGAAAAAGACAGCTAAGATTGAAAGTGTTGAACAACCTTATACATCACCCATTCACATTTCCTCACCACAACAATCACTATCATCACTACCATAGCCATTACCACAACATATCACACCTTCACATCAAACTCCTCCACAACATCAAACATCTCCACAAACTCAAACAACACCCAAACAACCAACACCTAAATAAGCTCCAAGACAATCAATGTCCGACAGATTTCCTACTGATTTTGGAGATACTCCGTTTACAGAAGGGCTTGATGAAAACTTTGATGCAGACATGTTCAATGACTCCAAGATAGTAGAGCTGGAAAGCAAAATCCAAGCCTTGGAAAATAACAAGGAAGTATTGGAAGGCAGGGTGAAATTTCTTGAGAATGATAGAGAATATATGAAAGCTGTGATTGAAAGTCTGGTGACTGATAATGAAAGGTTAAGACGGGTGGTGAATGATTTTGAGGATGAACGTGCTCGGAGTAATAGAAGATTTGATTTATTTCAAAAGGTGTTAGCTAGCAGGTTGGGAATAGAATTTGATGCTGAATTTGACCGGTTAGAAGTTGAAGAAGTAAGAAAAAAGGCAGCTGAACGAGATATGAAAGCAGAGGAAGATGCTAGAGCTTTGGGAAAAGGAAGAGTGAAAATTGATGAGGTTCCTGTGATAGAACAATCTGTGCCAGAAGCTGAATCTGTGCTAGAAATTAATGTTGCTAGTGTTGAGATTGAAGCAGAAGTTGATATGGATGTTGATGCTGAACCGGTTAATTTTGTACTTGTTGGAACAATGGTAGATGTTTCTGTGAATCCTATGATTGAGAAGATTGCAGAGCGTATGAGATTGTATGCTGAGATAGATGTTGAGTTGGATGAATTTGATGATATGAGAGGTGATGATGATGATAAAGAAAAAGATGATGAAAATGATAATAAAAGGATGACGACGATAAGGGTGATGATGACGATGATACTCAGGGAGGTACTAGAGTGACAGTAGTTGAACCTGCAAAGATAAACGAATTTTTTGACTACGATTTTATCTGAATGATTCTGCTAACCAAGAAGAAGATACACAATGTTAGGGGGAGCAGAAAGAGTAAACTCACGATGAAGAACAATCAGGAATTCTCACAGCTACTCCATTTACAGTTGTTCCTAATTGTTATACGCCTCGAATTTGTATCTAGAACATAATGTTGAAGAAGATGAGTTCTTGCACAATTATAGAAAAGAAGAGATCGCTATTATGCTTGGAGTTGATGAAGATTCATCGAATTTGACTTTGAAGAGGAACTGAATAATATCAGTGCATTCGAGCCAAATGATTATGTTTACAAGCATATAATGGATGCTAATATATATGATAGGGTAATTATTGAATATGCATCGGTTGATGATGAAGCGATTAATTATTCTGGTAAGGAATTGATAACTTTTCAACTTTTGAAGAATTGTTCAGTAAAGCAAACGATGATTTGTTAAAAAGAAGGATTGAAGAGACGATTACAGAGGGAAGTATTCCGAAACGTCTATCCAAAGAAGAGATTGCTGAGTCTAAAAAGATATGCTTTAAAGAGCTACCAAGAGAAAGAAAGTTCAGACGGCCGTTAGCCTTCTTCACACCCGATAAAGATAAATCTTTGGGTGATATTTTGAGCTGGGGATGAATTCCTGAGTTGGATGTCTATGCGATCAAACGTGAATATGGTGTTCAATACTTCAGGTATTTGAATGATATGAAGACATTGCCATACTGGGATATCGAAGTGCTTATACAGACAAAGTGTATTAACTTCCAGATGAAGTTTCATGATCAAAGATTATGGAAGTTAATCAAATATGAAGCAACTCATGGTTTTCACAAGTGGAAACCATTGATTCCTATGAAGAGAATAAAGATTGACCAAGTTACAAAAGAGAAAGATGTTACGCTGGTAATGAAACCGCCACATGTGATGAGAAACATGCCGTTGATGAAGATTGAACAGGATTTTCATACATGCTTTCAGTGGTGGTAAGTGGATTCTTAAACAAGTGAAGTTGTGATTGTTTTGAATGCTACTGACACTTGGAATATTACTAAAGATTTGAATCCATAAATGATAGAATATAAGAGGATATGGGGATTGTGGAGAAATATTCGTATACTAGACCCGATGTGGCTAGTTAATTGCTCGAAAGAAGATATCAAATGCTTGTTCTTCAACAAGATTTGTTTTGATTTGAGGGAGAAGACGCAAGCGATGCAATACCAGGGTGTAATCAACGTATGCTATGCACATGGTATTAATTCTGGTAAGATGTGGGAATCGTCATGGAGAGAGTTAGAGAAAGAAGAATTTATGAAAGAGGAGCAACATTTGGAAAAGATTGAAGAAAAGTAAAAAAAAGCTTGTTTAAGAAGATTTCAGTTTATGAAGTGGGCTCCTGTGACTGATCAAACGCCTATACCATCTGAAGAGCGTAGGAAGCCACGCAAGAACTTCTTTGGGTGTTAAAGTCTAAACATTTGAAGATTTTGAAGACAGACCAAGACTACGACAACATCCAAGGGGGAGTTTGTTGGTGCATAATGTCTATTGCCTACGTCTTAAGGTTGTGTTTGTATCATGTAATAGGGCGAGAATGTTATATTTCATGTTGTTTGTATTTAACTTCGCACAAAGGTAGAGTCTACCAACTACATTCGTGCGAAGATAAACTACCCTCGCACGAAGGTAGCATGTCTATATATAGCTAGTGTGAGGTGTTAGTGTGTAAAACTTTAGCGACTGAGACGGCGAAGCTCTGTCGGATTTCCTGATCATTTGTAACTGTTAAACATTAAATGAAATCAGTTAATTGATGAAATAATCTTGTTAATTGTCACTAAGTTATATGAATTCTGCGCATATGGACTAGATACTCAAATTAGGACCTTTGCTATTGGTTAAAACGATCCTACATTTGGAGAACCATGGTTTCCATTGTTCACACCAAACCAAAACACAAGTCTATCAACATTGAAGTTTGAAGGCTTGGTTTGGTTGCAACACTTTGTAGGTCACTTGGAACCTTTTAGGGCAACAAGTAAGTTTAGAACCTCTAACCTTCTAGAATTTACCATAACACACGCCCCACAACATGACTTTAGTTGGGAACAAGGATGGTGCAAGATTCCCACAAGAAAAACAAGAAACAAAGACAAGTTGTAAAAGTCTTAACAAAACAAAATTTTAGTCCGACTTTGGACCTCAATTTTGGTGATGTAGCACCTTGTTACAATTTGGTGAACATTAGGTAACATCTCTAGAGGTTATCCAAGTGGTTTGGAAGAAGAAAGAGTTGAAAGCTCACTTGAACACTTGAAAGTATTCTGCCCAAAGTTGCAGAATTTCTTGGAGATTTGAGATGTTTGAGAGTATAACGTGGTTGTGGAAAGTAAAAATGTGTTGGAGGCTTGGTTTTATAGGAAAGGATTAGGGTTTGAGTTTAAAGGAGGTTAGAAGGTGATTGGTGAAAAAAGAGGTGGAAAAGTGGTTGAGAAGGTTATTTTGGGATTAATTTCGCGAGCTGGCAAAATTTCTGCCCGTCAAGACCTCTTGCGGAGCGTAAAACACTTTGTCTTGCGGTCCGTAAGACATGTCAGAAATATGTATATATTTTTATTTCTTGCCCTTATTGTTTGGTTGTTTGTCCAATTATGCAATTTATTCAAAATGTTAAGTGTTTTTAAGGCGTTCTAAGGCATGTATGAGTATGTATATAGTATTAATGTGTATGAATATTATCCCGAACATAAAATAAACGTCAAGTATGATTCGATTTCGTATATAAAACGTGTATTCGTGAATGAGCATGTATCATGTATGTATGTATTAAACAAGTATGATAAAAATGTATTTCCATTATGATCAATGTCTCGAGATTAAAAAGATTGAAACAAAATACGAATACAAGCTTTCTAAAAATAGAATGTATAAAAATGCGAAACGTTACAGTCTCCCAAAATGTTTAATGTAAAAAGGGGAAAAGATCTACTCATTGTTTGCGAATAATGATCCACAAAAATGATACCGCATTAAAAAATGAATATCCAAAAAGAAATATAAATAACACAAACTAAACAAACAAAATGATATAAACGAGACTAAGGATTCAGGTTCTTTTATATAAGTTCCTAACCAAGATATATAAATGACTTAAATGATATATATGTAAATAAATGTAACTTTGATTAGGTTTATTATTTGAAGGAGTAATAACCTAAAATTTATTATATTGTAATATTTTTTGTAAGTCTTGATTTTAATACTAATTTTTCAATAAACTAATAGATAATCATACAATTTCCTAAACAAACAATTATCTAAATAAATCTATAAGTCCATACATAAATAATTAAATATGTGTTTTTGATGGAAAATATTATAACCTAATTTATATTTCTTACTATATTTTTTGTAATTATTAATTTTAGACAATTCTAAATAATCCATCAAATAAATTCTAACAACTAGAAAATTATTACAACTTATATAAATTTTATTATATTCACAATGGTTATTTTTTATTAATAAGATTAGTTATTTTTTTATAAAAGAATAAAATTCGTTTTATTGAAATTATTTAATCTATATATTAAAAGCAATTACAAAATTAATTATGAAATTTGTGATAAAAATTCCACAACTTAGTTATCTACTGAAAATTCAGAATATAAAACTTGGGATACGATATTCTAATTAACTGGTATTTTTATATGATTTTCTAACTAATATAAAATGCTTCAATGTCCAATAAATCCATATAATATCTAAGAATTCTCAAAATTCCAGACACTATTCTAATATGTTAATGATCAGTTTGACAAGTTCAATTTCATAAAACATGTCTCTAGATCAAAAGTTCCCAAATTGTATTGTTTAAGAATCCTAGAATCACAACAATCTATTCAAATTCGTTTACCCTCTATCAAAGAAATAGATAGTGGGTGTTTGTAGAGCATGAAAATCTAAAAAACTTAGGCTCAAGAATCACCTGATTTGGTTGAGAGTTGAGAGGGAAATTGACAGGAGAAGTTACGAGACCTAGAATTGTTCCTTGCTAGAATCCGTGAGTTTGAGAAGGTGTTAACTATAAATAAGAGTGGGGAAATGCGTGACAGGAGCTAGGATTCTAATGGAACCGATTTTATTAGTTAAAGATGTAGAATTTGACAAGGTCCAATCTTGTCCTAGTGAGCTTTAATGGTGATTAAATCTTGATTTAATTAGGTTAGGTAAGAATAGGAATGGATCGATTCAAGAGTGTAGATCTAATTCTCCACAAAATGAAGTGAATGGCACTGAAAGGAAAGCCAAACATCGCGTACACGAGTCGTGGTGAAGAAGAAAACAAGGCACGTGCGTCCACACGCTGGCGAGTGGGACGAGAGGAGGGCGAGGGTGGTCGGACACGTGGCGCGTACCGCACGTGGGGTGGGGGTTGTTTGGTTTATTTGTGATTTTAATCCCTCTATTTCATTAAGCCTAACTTAAATTCCTAACTAGGTTATATTATTCTTTTATATCATCTAACGAAACTAACGAAGGTTTTTTTTTATAAATTTAATATTTTTAACACAAATACAATTAAATTATCAAATGTTAATATTGAAACAGTAATAATAAAAATTCGTATTTTTATTTATTTTACTTCAAATTTGGTATACAAACGAGTCGATTTTCTAGGATCCATTTTTGGCGGATGTTACAGAAGGAGAGAGAGTTGAAGGGACTGCAATTTAAGGATAACACGAAGAATAGAAAATCACCAAGTTACCCTTTGAATGATAAGTAACAGACTAAAATGCCCCTTGACTTAGAAGATAAGATTGGTGGCGTGTCAGGTTATGATTTGATATGGGGGGGGGGGGATGGCGGGTTATCAAGTTCTCATAACTCAAGGGTAGTTCTTAAAGATAAGATTGGTGGCGTGTCACCTCTACGTTGTGTTCGAAGTTACTACAAAATTTCTCTATAATCTGGCCTTGATATACGAAAACATGGATGTTAGAATGGGTGTGTGATATGCACATAGTTATAAATCTATTTCCCATCATTTACACCTCATTTTTTATTGTTTCATTGGATATCCAAGTAGATTAGATAGTTATTTGTTTTACTTTGAATATTCAAGAACTAAACACTTCTTGATAACCACATGAGCAAAATCGCATTGAAAATGAAGAATGGTGGTTACAAGAGGTCCAGGAATACCCGCGTGCCTCATCTTGTGTTCAAGTTCTACAAACATGTTCCTACAGTCTAACATGCCTCGTGCCCCTGCATGACACACCCTAGTGCCCACATAGTATCAGTATATACCCGACCAAGTTAGTGGAATTAGAAGTTGTCTTAGTATGGGGTTGTGCCTCTCCGAGCATGGGTCGTGCCCTATATCCTAAAATGCATATAAATTAAAGCTCAAGTTCCATTCCAAGACAACACCCCTTAGACATTATTACCACTTTGTTATTCTATGTTTTTAGTAGTTTTAATTAGTAGTAAGTGGTTTCCTTGTGTTCCTTTGATCCAATTTGTAATAATTTTTGTTACATTCAAGTATTTTAATTTTCATTATAGATTCATAAAGTTTGAATATGTTCAATCTATTTGCCCTGATTGGTTAAAGTTCTTGATTTACTTGGGGAAGATAAACCTGATTTAATCTTTCGGTTTTGCTTATGAATTTTACATTGGTTTGTGTTAGTGACTTTAAGAGATGAACTCTCATCACTGAGATGGAGCTTTAAAAACCGTTGAAACACGTCACTAACTTTGTGTTTGTTGATCAAACATTCATGTCTTCTATGTAGATTATAGCACGTTAACTTAGTTGGGAGAGTGTTAGAAGTTGTGAATTATGGATTTGGTTTTAAAGGCTCTTACTTTACAAGGAGATGTTGTATACTTGAATTATAAAGACATGGTTTATCACATTGTGACTACCTTCAAGGATATAGCTTCAACCTAAAGGGTATTTAGTGATTAGTTATTATATTGCTAGTCTAAAGTCATCACTTGATATTTTAATTCCAACATTGCGGTGGCTGTCATGTAACATGACCGTGGCAACTTTCCAGCATTGTTTGGGGGACTGATGCCCGTAACTAGGGTCATCTCTGCTGAAATTGGTATGTGTAAATATACTCAACTATTTAACGTTACTATCATGGTATGAGCCAAAGAGTTACACTTTGGAGGACAGACATGTAAAGCTTCACATTTTTTTGTACTTTCCTTATTTAGAAAAGTAATCGTATTTCTATTTATGGAAACTCGTATTAATATCTTATTCGTATTTCAACTCCAACTTTGTTATCCAAAACTTTGATCGTAATAAAAATTCATACTTTATACATGCTTGTTATACTTACAATTTAATCGTTTATACGTAAACCGATACTTATTCCAAGACTTGGCAGAATGTTGCAACCATTCTAAGTGAGTTTTCGCTCACTTTTCTTTTTATTTTCTTATGTTTTCTTCTTTATTTCTACTTGTATAACCTCTAGGAAGGTTTTCACAAGCTTTCCTTGGTAAACTAAGGTGAAACCTCACCACATTTGAGGTCCAAAGTAGGATTAAAATTTTGCTTTCATATATACTTTTGTATCTTGCTTTTCTTGATTAAAACTTGTTTGAATCTTGTGCCTACTTGTTCTTAAACCTATATAAGGTTATGAGACTTGTTAGGAATATATTCTTATGAGTTTAAGAGGTGCAAACACATCTAAACTTCTTGTTTTTCCAAGGGTTTATGCAACCCACAAGTGATGAAACCATCCGAGCTTGCCATTAAGTTGACGGCAAGACTTGTGTTTTGGTATAGGTGTGAATACTTGGAAGCCTTGGCTATCCTAACTTCATTCCACCACCTCACTTGATGTTTTTACCTTGCTATCTAAAATAGTTTGCTATACTTAAAGTAACTTAACCTCGGCTAGCCTCTGACACTAAGTTAACTCTTTCCATGTCGGGAATGACTCACCCGGGTTTAAAGCTTACTTGGCTACTTGATATAGTAAGAAGTTGTACATTTCCTTTTCATTCATGACCATCCGAATCATCCTTGTGATGATTGTGTATTCGTAAGTCATACAATGAGGTTAATCCTCCATGCTTGACATACATGACAATCTATGATACTCTTGATCGATTTAGTTTAGAATTATTATATAAACTATAATATATATATATACACACAACCGAATCCTTGAGGATAATCGACATGATTACTTGTCATGGTAATAGGTTATGTTCTCTCGTTACGATTCTAATGGGCATTTAACCCATGAAATCACAACAACCCATACGGGATATAGTGTCAAGAACGAGTGTTTAAGGCTAGATAATTACTTTCTTGAATACATACTTTTACATACTTTAACTCCGAACCGAATCCTCCGTTATTATCCAAATACTCACACACCTACGTTTCCTCATGTAGGATAACTCAGTGTTCCATCCTTCAAACTCTCCAGCTCTTCACGTGATTACCAAAGGAAGCTTTGCAAAACCGTGAGTACACTCGAAAGCCTTTTTTACGCTTTATACTTTTGGGTGCAATGTGTTTAACCTATCAAAATACACGCAAACACACTTATACTTTATGCAAACACAAACAGTCCATTATACATGCTTAAATACGTGATACTTGATTTGTATTCTTGGAACATTCTCATGTGATTCGCTTGTCATTAACTTCGTACGAGCCTCCCCTTAACATGTATAGTGCTATAGGAGTAACGCACCACCCGTAGTCTTGTGGTCATGTTAAGTCTCTAATTCTTGATGTAATCAGAGGGTTGACTTTTAAAATTGCATGCCTTGATACATTAATCTAGTTAACTATTTTTGCCATGTGGATTCGTTTAAACCTTTTTCATACTTATGCTATATTAAAATTGTGTACTCGGTAATGCATTGTGTGTTGAATTATACTTTTAAACATGTTGCAGGTTGATGATGTTGATATTGACGAAATCTAGTAGGGACGACTTAGAAACGCATCTAGAATTACTAGATTTTATTATTGTATTGTTTATTGAGTTTTGTTGTACTTTGAGGTTTTCAATTGTTGTACTTTGATATCTTGTGATGTACTTGACAATTTTATTTATAAATGAAATCCATTTGAATTAAATATTGTCATAATAGTGTTATGAAGCCTCGAGCATCTCATTCGTCTCACTCCGATGTTTCCGCCATCGGTTGTGGTGTGACAGATTGGTGTTAGAGCTATAACTATAGGGAATTAGGTAGACTTGCCATGTTCGACCTAGTCTATAGTTTAAGTGACCAACTTGACCATTCTTGATTCTTGCTTAACATGTTATTCTCCCTATTTTGCTCCTTATCTATTTATTTCATCTTAAAATATACATGCCTTTCCTAAGGCAACCACAATACACACTTGAAGACATGAAGACACTCGTACTTCATTAACGAGGCGATTTGCATCAAGATAGGCCCTATGGCCCACAACTTTTGGCGAAATCCCTCATTCCGTGTATTCGATTTTAGACGAAGTTACACCATCAACTTAGGAATGATATCCACATCTTGATGGAAAACTTCCATTTCATACTCTAATGGATCTTACGAGTTCGGAATTTGCTCCCCGTATAGTAAGAAGCAACCATACTTAGGGTACAAACTTGTCAAGTTAGGGGTGAAACCCGCATTTTGTCAATTAGTCAAACTTCTCGATTTTTCAGTCTCGCAAAGTTTCAAATTTCCAATCAATTAGGGACATGTAATAACTGGAAGGGTAAAGTACCATTAACCGCTCCTCGGTGAGAGTATTTTATCTATTAGGCCAAAACATGTCTCCCTAATTCGAAAGGACTTATGATTCACTTTGGAATAGTCGAAGTTTCTCAACGCGAAACACTACAATATTTTATCAAGCCTCTCTTTTATGTTATCTCAATTTCTATATATTTTAGTACTTGTTACCTCGTTCATTTCAAAACCGATGCACAATTGCACGTCCCTCGCAATAAAAAACATTAATAATTCTCGTGAACCAATTAAATATATACTCCTTTACCATTCATATGTGTTTATGCTTATAGAATACTTATTATGCTTATAGCATCTATATGAACTCATACGTGTTATGTGATACTCACATGCAAAAACATGCAAAAACAAACGTGACTTTTATAACCACATTATGATCAAGCCTCATCGTTTCCTCTATTTTCAATCACCTAGATGTCTTCTTCACAAAACTCAAACGGAAGGAAGAAGTCAAAGTCCAACTCCGACTTGATGTCCAAGAAGGATTGTATGAAGTTTATGGCGAAACAAATGGCTAAGGTCACCCCTGACATCGTCATCATAACCCAACCTCCACCAAACACCGAATCACCCCATGCCTCTGTCTACTCCAAGGTAGAAACACCGAAGTCGACGTTTACTTTCAAGAAATTTTGTTCTTGTAACCCCTTACCCTTCATTGGTGAAGAGTGATGCCTAGTTGAAAACTAGTGATGAATCGTATTTAAGTTTATGTTTTTACATGACTTTTGGTTTCGAATGGCCTACTTTTGATTAGAATTGTGTTTTGCAGGTCTAACGGAGTTTAAGGAGCTATCCGGGAGCTTTACGAAGCATCAGGGAGCGAACGAGATCAACCGGGAATTGGAAATGAAGAAAACGAAACCAAGAGTTAGGCTTAGCGTCGCCGACACCCAAATAGGCCGTCGGCGACGCCCCTTGGTTATTCGCGTCGGCCAGAAACTCGCGTAGACAACATATTAAGGCGTCGGCAGAAAACGCAAAATCTAGAGGGCGTCGCCGACGCCCTGTTAGGCCGTCGCAGACGCCCTCCAGAAAGTGCTATCGCTGAATTTTTTTTGTTGAGTGTTTTGAACGAGTTATAACCCGCTTTTGGGTTTTTGAAAAGGGGTTACGAGTTTTTGAACCTAAAACACCCATCTTGGAGCCTAGAACACCATATCCTTCCATTCCAATCCATTTCATCCATCTATCATCAAACGAATCAATCATCAAACCTTCCTAACCCTAATTCATCATCATCATCCTCACCAATCCTCCAATCCTTTCACCATCATCATTCACTCAAAACCCTAATCCTCACCATCGCCACTATCAAGGCTTCAAGATGTTTGTGATAAAGCTCCAATCATCCGGTGACCAAGTTCTGTTCGTCATGAGCGGCTAATTCTCGAGGGTTTCACCCCGGTGTAAACTTTTGTAAGGATTTCTAGGGTTTGCTATTTGTTAAATACTTGGTTTGTGACAATTTGAATCATTAGATAATTTTCTTACGTCTGTGTTGAATTTACGAATTGTCGAGTGAGTTATGAAATTTGAATCGTGAAATGTATATGCGTATTTATACCTTGTCTTTTGATAGGATTTACTTGTCCGAGGTAACAAAGTGCATTGTAGTCCGTTTTGAACGTCGGTAGCAATTGGACTAATTCAAATTAAACCAAGTTAAAACGTGAGCAACCTTAGGTCCTACAATTGTTAAACCGAGTGTGAACCTTGTTCTCAATTCATTATTTTAATCAATTAGTTAAGTTTTCGTGTACTGGTGCAAGTTAGTAGTTAAGCAATCAAACCAATTTGTCGGATCATTCCGACATCCATTACAAACAAACAAAATTAATTAATCTTCTAGCAAGCTTCATAAAAAGTGACAACAACCTTAAAAATCAATTGCATCCATTGCAAACCACAAACTCTTCGTGGTTCGACCCCTTACTACCACTAACACATTGTTGAGGGTAATTTGGGACTATAAATTTTAGCTTTGACCGGGGCGCGACACTCCGCTCAAATTTTGGCTCCGTTGCCGGGGGAGTTCCTGCGCTTTGCATTTGGATATTGTTTGATTTGTGATTAACTGTTTAAAGTGCTTGTTTCTTTATACCGTCTTTGCTTTTGTGCTGTGCGGGTGTGTTACTTGTGTAGGTTACAGGTAGTGCATGCATACACGGAATTCTGGGAGGACCTCGCCGCTAATGTTTGAACCGGAGATCGAGCGGGTCGTTAGAAGAAATTTAGCCCACGTGAAAGTGAAAGACAGATTTGCTTGAGGGCAAGCAAAATACAAGTGTGGAGATGTGATACGTGGTTGTAAACCGATGTTCCTATTAAGTTTAAGTTAATGTTTTACATAACTTTTAGTTTCGAATAGCCTAGTTTCGATTGGATTTGTGTTTTACAGGTTTATGGAGTTTAAGGAGTTATTAGGGAGCGTTTTGGAGCATCGGGACGGAAAATGGATCAACTGGGATCGCGAAATGGAAAAAAATGGAAATTAAGGATTATAGAGGCCATCGACGACGCCCCCAGGCCGTCGGCGATGCCCCTCAGATAAGCTGTTGGAGAAAATTGGTCGTAAACAGTGAATTAAAGCGTCGGAGAAAAAACACATAAAGCAGAGGCCGTCGATGACGCCCCATATGGCCGTCGACGACGCCCCTCCTAGTTCCGTGTTGCTGAAATTCAATTTTTGATGGATTATAACTTGTGTTTGACCATGTTTGTGAGGTTACGAGTTTTTGAATAGAGAGCAACCTTCTTGGAGCCAAGATCAAGATCACCTTCAATCTCCACCATCTCCAATTCACCCAATCATCCAATTGATCATCTTCGATCATAACCCTAGCCTATCATCATCATCTCCTTCATCATCCATTCATCTTCACCTTCAATCTCAAACCCTAACCATCATCATCACTACCTTCGACGCTTCAAGATGGTCATGTTCAAGAATTCATCTTCCGTTGATCAATTCCCGTTCACCATGAGCGGCTAATTTCTTTCGGTTTCACCCCGGTGTAGGTTTTGTAAGTTCTAGGGTTTGACATAGTTTTGAGTATTGATTTGTGACAATTTGTGCTTTGATTTTGAAACCTATGATAATTGACTTGCATTTGTATCGAATTCATGAATTGTTGAGTGAAGATTAAATTTGACTTTGTGAAATGTTTATGTGAAATTATGCCTTGTCTAGGTTAGAGTTTACTTGTTTGTGATAACAAAGTGCATTGTAGTCCGTTGTTCATAACGTCGATAGCTCTTGGCATCTAAATCATGTAACACTAAACTTGTCGGTCATTGCTACAAATGAATTGAACTTAAAGCGTGTAGGAACCCTAAGATTTGCATTATCGAACCGGGAGTGAACCTTGTTCTCACATCATTGTTTTAAAATCAAATTAACTAAATTTCTTGCAATCGTTTAAGTTTTCATAGTTAGTAAATTAGAAACAAATTCGTAGGATCATTCCGACATTCCTTCAAATAAACAAATATTTAAACAATCGAAATAGCAAGCTTCATAATTTGTGACAATAACCATTAAAAATCAATTGCATCCATCGCAAACCACAAACTATTCGTGGTTCGACCCCTTACTACCACTGACACATTTTGTTAAGGGTAATTTGGGATTATAAAAAGTGACAACAACCTTAAAATCAATTGCATCCATTGCAAACCACAAACTCTTTGTGGATTGACCCCTTACTACCACTAACACATTGTTGAGGGTAATTTGGGACTATAAATTTTATCTTGGACCAGGGCGCGACACTCCGATCAAATTTTGGCGCCGTTGCCTGGGACTTCGTGCGCTTTGCGTTTGGATATTGTTTGATTTATCATTAACTGCTTAAAGTGCTTGTTTCTTTATATCGTCTTTGCTTTTGTGTTACGTAGGTGTGTTACTTGTGCAGGTTACAAGTAGTGCATGCATACACGGAATTCTGGGAGAACCTCGCCGCTAGTGTTCGAACCGGAGATCGAACGGGTCGTTAGAAGAAATTTAGCCAACCGATTAAAGGCAACCCTTGTCTCTAGTCCACTCACCACCAACTCACCACCTACACCATCTTTTGGACCCATTCCAACGGATCCACAAAACTCCAACCAACCCAACAACCAAAACCAATTCTATGATTACCCTACCCAAAACCAAAACCAAAATACCCAAAACCATCAACCGGGGGGGGGGGGGTGGTAACAACTCAAGACCACCAACACCATCATTCCAATCTCATAGCTGAATCCAAAACAACCGCCAACGTACACCCACACCTCCTCCTCCAAACCAAAACCGACAAAACCCATTACCTCCAAATCTCAACAACCAAAATGTTAACGCCAGCCATGGGGTTAACCATAGCCGTGGCAATCCCACAAATGAAGCCCAATTTCTCGACCTCGATGAGTTGAGAAATAATATTCCCGATGATGCATCGTCGGATCATGTGAGCATCCACTCAGAATATTCGAATGACGGAGGGAACTATAATGAAAGAGTTATGGATGACTAATGGGGTGATAACAACATGGGGGATTTTTTCAACGCTTGGGGCTTTGATTATGACGACTTTGGTTATCAAAATGCCAACTTTGTGGGGAATAATGACAGATATGGGCAAGGTATGGTAGAGATGACGGCTACGGGAATAACCGTCAACCACGAAGGAATCGGGATTACGGAAACAACAACAATGACAATGGTAACCGTAACCGAATTTCGCAATTCGTGGGTGGCGGAAATTAAGGTAGAAATAGGGTGGTGAACGAAGGAACAATAATAGGCCAATGAATCAAGAGGTCAATGGTCCGAGACGTCAACCACAACAACAAGGCCCACGAGGTGTTAATGAGTGATTTAGACCGGTGGTCACCGAAAATGATTCACCAATTGTGCATACACCTCGAGGGAGAAGGTCATTTGAGTGTAAACCGAATTACATCAACATCTTACCTCATTTCAATGGTAGGACCAATGATGAACCATACACCCATTTGGCGGAATTTTTGGCTATATGTGGCACAATTGGGGGACATAATTTCGAGCTTGAAGAGGTGAAGTTGAGACTGTTTAAATTTTCATTGAAAGACAAAGCCAAGCAATGATTCCTCACACTTCCGGCGAATAGTATTCATAACTGGGCGGAAATGCAACAAGTTTTTTCTAGATGAGTACTATTCCATTGCAAAGACCGATGATGCAAGAGATGAAATTCGGTCATTTAGACAATATTCAGGAGAGTTGCTACATGAAGCGTTGACCCATTTCAAAGAGTTGGTTCGGAATGCCCACACCATCAAATACCGAGGTGGGAACTCTTGAAGTGTTTTGTGAGAGGTTTGAATCCCGACGACCATAAGAATTTTCAATCGGCAAGTAATGGAACCTTGTTAAACAATCATGAGGAAGACGATTGGGACTTCTTGGAAAGGATGAGCAAGAATTCGAAAGCAGCCGCTATGGCGGACCGATCAAAAAACATCCTATTTCCCGATCTCTTCCCGACCTCGATTCAAGCACCAAGGATAGAATTGCCACTTTGGAAAGGGAGTTGGCTCGGATGAAGAAGAAGGATGTTGGTGCGGTGCAATTCGCGGTATGCGAAGATTGTGTGGATATTGGGCATCGAACAAAAGAATATCAAGTGAGCATGGCACATGTGAATGAAGAGATGAATCAAGTATATGGTGAGCATAAGCAGTTCGACATGAAGTCAAACACTTATCACCCGGGGTTGAGAAACCATCCCAACTTTCACTATGGGAATGCTTAAAATCAAATGAATCCCAATTTTCAAACGAGTAATCAAAGTGGGAATCAAGGGGGTTCGATGTATCAAAACCGTCAAGGCGATAATCAAGGGGATACCAAAGAAATTACAAACAAGGAAGCGGCCAAAATTATCAAAACCGTGGTTATCAACGGGACTACAACCAAGGTGGTAATGGAGGTGGTAACTCTAATCCCCCAACGGATGGTGAAGACTCTCTAAGCTCAAAGTTGGATGCAATTATGAACACAATTACGACTTCGAATCAAGAAATAAAGATGGAAATGAATAAGGAGTTCGAGGTTCATGATAAATAGCATAAAGCTTTCGAGAAGCAAGTGGGCCAACTTGCGGAGGAGATGGCGCAGATGCGTAGAAATGGTGGAAAGATCCCAAGTGACACCACAATAACCCGAAGCATCAAAGTTCAAGCACGAATAATGTGAGGAATGTGCACATTAGCGCGGTAAGTCTTCTTTAAAATGATGAGGTTTGTAGTGTTGAAAGCATTCCACCACCACAATTTGTTGATGGTATAGTGGAAGATGTGGGTGATGAATTGGAAAGTAAAAATGAGCAAGAAATGATTTCACAATTTAAAATCAAAAAGTAACTAAATATTCTTTTTGTGAAAGTTGTTTAAGTGAATTGCATGCTAGGGGCCGATGATATGGGTGTGGAGTTTAATACCATCCCATACCCGTTAGCTCTATTAAAACTAATTACATCAACAATGAAAAAACAAACCCCACCAAAGGACGGGAGGTGGGAAAATTTTAAACAAGCAAAAATCAATTTACCATTGCTTGATGCCATAATAAAGGTTCCTGCTCATGTCGAATGTTTGAAGGAGTTAAGCACCGAAAAACGACACAACAAACTACCTGAACCGGTTGATTTAATATCTCATGTTAGTGCCATTTTATCGAGTGCCATCCCCTAAAAAGCTCAAGATCCGGGAGACCCTTTGATTCCAATCCAAATTGGTAAATTTAAAATTAAGAGGGCGCTCCTAGATCTTGGAGCTTGTGTAAGTATCTTGCCTGGGAGTCTATACGACCAATATGATTTCGGTCCTTTGAAAAAGTTTGACACCCCCGTGGTGTTGGCCGATCAGACTCCCACACATCCAAGGGGGATGGGGGAAGATATGATAGTGAAGGCTGAAGATTGCTATTACCCAGTTGACTTTTTGGTAGTTGACTATGTTGGGTGTGTTGAGGACACACAACCGATAGTCATACTGGGTAGACCGTTCCTGGTAATTGCTAATGCTATAATAAATTGTGCAATAGGAACGGTAAGCATGAAATTTGGGGACCGGGAACTAAATATGAATGTTTTTCCTAAATTTACTAACCCGGTCGGTGAGGATAAGTGTCCTAAGGTGGACATGAATACTGACAAAAAGATATGTGCTATGGTTGGTAGGTTTGGAGAATCGAAGAAGAAACCGGTCAAGAAGAAGAAGTCACCTCAAGAGAAGAAGGCAGAGGAAAAATTAAGGAGGTTTGGCCCGTTTAGAAATAAATGGTATGAGTCACCGGTCGGTGATGTGGAAGAGTTCGTGGGCGACAAACACTCCGTTCGACCACCATGAGGTGGTATGTTATTTGTTGTTGTATATTATTTTTAGTTATTTTGTTTCGTTTGTTCTTAGTTTTCTTGTATTTTCTGCCTTTTGTATTGTTGCTTACTAGTTAAATGAACTTTGTGGGTGTGTTCCCTATATAACCCTCACGAGACCTACTCGTCCTCCCGAGCTATTGAGAGGTTTAAAAGGGCTTGTTGCATGCGCTAAATGCAGCCATGATTCCTACGAAAGTGAGTTTAGTTTGTTGTTGTAAAATCTTTTTCCACAAAGTCAAAGTTGAATAAAAATATGACTTGGTACATTCTTTGTAAAAATGGTAGAACTAGGTAACTAATAAGTTTTGATGGTTGTGAGAAGCTTGCTTCTACACGAGGGTTGAGATTTGTAGGACATTATGTTCGCGAGACGACCGCTTTTGTTGAAGAATGAAGAGCACACGAGGAATGAGCGAAAACCAGGTGCATACGTTTCTTTTTAGCTTTGAATTTTTAGTTAGTAATAAGTGGATTGTATTTTGTATTTTATTTTTCCAGGGTGAAATTTTGGGAAGGTTAGCCGTGTCACCTCCCTTGTGCATCTTAAAAGCTCTATTCCTACACATTGAGGACAATGTTAACCTCAAGTGTGGATGGAGAGAACAAGTTTTTCAATTTTGACCCGTTCATTTAAGCACTACACATTGAGGACAATGTTGACCTTAAGTGTGGGGATGAGGGAAAATTTTCAAAAAGTTTTCAAAACGACTTTGTTTGAAGCAATCTAAAAAAGCACAAGTAACTAAGTTAATGAGGGATGGCACAACCCATGTGGTCTTTTGTCATGGTCAAGTTCAAATTAATAACATGACGGGCATTTAGCAGGTGGTAATTTGGGAATAATCCGCCTAAGAAACTTGCATTTTTTTACATATCGCATACCATACCCTTTGTACGTAAGATTTTGAGCCACTTTTATACATCATATATGCGTATTTTCTTTGGTTGAGTGGCCCATTAGTCGTGTATTGTATGCATTTGAGACCATAGACTGAATACGAGTACAAGAATGATTAAGGCATTAGGTAAACCTTTTTATTTTACACCATTTATATATCCTTACCCGAAATAAATCTCTTAGTCGCCAACTTTGAGCTTAAACCTTTCGTTTGACTAACCCAATTAGCCTTTGACCGTTTAACATTTATTTTAAAACCCATGTGTTGAAAACTCGATTTTAGGTTTAGTTGCAATTGTATTGAAAAAAATTCCAGAAGAAAATACGATGAAAAATAAGAGAAAAATCGTTGAGAAAAGCATAAAAATATGTGTTAAGAGTTTGTTGAATAAAAGGCGAAATTGTTTGCCTCTTAGTTTGTTTATTTGTATTAGTCGTTTTAGAGTAATTGTATGTAATAAAAAATCGAGTTTTCATCACCTTAGCCACTCTCAAAATACCTTATTCCATACCCTTAGCCTAGCCCCGTTACAACCCATCAAAGACCTTTTGACTTGTGCTTAGTGTTGGTGTTCAGTGGTGGAAAATGACTGAGTTGCAAGCCCATGCGGGTACGTGTTCTAATCGGTTTGAGTGATTACATAAAGAGTGCTAATGTATCATCTTTTAGCCAATTTTTAAACCGAGTGGAGAGAACATTGTGAGGGGTGTGTATGATTTGTGAGTTTCAAGGGGCGGGTTGATCTGGGATAATTATCTTTATGTGATTAATCACTTTACTGCTAAATGTTTGAAAAATTGTTAAAAATTTTGAACTGGGTATGCCATTAGACCTTAGCTTACGTCTCAAGAATGGGAAGTGTGTTTCTCATTCGACCCACGTGAAAGTGAAAAACATATTTGCTTGAGGGCAAGCAAAAGACAAGTGTGGGGATGTGATGCGCGGTCGAAAACTACTGATGAATCGTATTTAAGTTTATGTTTTTACATGACTTTTGGTTTCGAATGGCCTACTTTTTATTAAAATTGTGTTTTGCAGGTCTAACGGAGTTTAAGGAGCTATTCAGAGCTTTACGAAGCATCGAGGAGCGAACGAGATTAACCGGGAATTGGAAATGAAGAAAACGGAAACCAAAAGTTGGGCTTAGCGTTGCCGACGCCCCTTGGTTATTCGCGTCAGCCAGAAACTCAAGTAGACAGCATAGTAAGGCGTCGGCAGAAAACGCAAAATCTAGAGGGTGTCGCCGACGCCCTGTTAGGCCGTTGCCGACGCCCTCCAGAAAGTGCTATCACTGAATTTCGTTTGTTGAGTGTTTTGAACGAGTTATAACCCACTTTTTGGGTTTTTGAAAAGGGGTTACGAGTTTTGGAACCTAAAACACCCATCTTGGAGCCTAGAACACCATATCCTTCCATTCCAATCCATTTCATCCATCTATCATCAACCGAATCAATCATCTAACCTTCCTAACCCTAATTCATCATCATCATCCTCACCAATCCTCCAATGCTTTCACCATCATCATTCACTCAAAACCCTAATCCTCACGATCACCACTATTAAGGCTTCAAGATGTTTGTGATAAAGCTCCAATCATCCGGTGACCAAGTTCCGTTCGTCATGAGCGGCTAATTCTCAAGGGTTTCACCCCGGTGTAAACTTTTGTAAGGATTTCTAGGGTTTGCTATTTGTTAAATACTTGGTTTGGGACAATTTGAATTGCATTTGAATCATTAGATAATTGTCTTACGTTTGTGTTGAGTTTATGAATTTTCGAGTGAGTTATGAAATTTAACTTCGTGAAATGAATATGCGTATTTATGCCTTGTCTTTTGATAGGATTTACTTGTCTGAGGTAACAAAGTGCATTGTAGTCCGTTTTGAACGTCGATAGCAATTGGCACCTAAGCCTTGTGATTTTAAAACCGCTAGTTAACTAATTCAATTAAAGCAAGTTAAAATGTGTAGCAACCTTAGGTCCTACAATTGTTAAACCGGGTGTGAACCTTGTTCTCAATTCATTGTTTTAATCAATTAATTAAGTTTTCGTGTACTTGTGCAAGTTAGTAGTTAAGCAATCAAACCAATTTTGTCGGATCATTCCGACATCCATTACAAACAAACAAATTTAATTAATCTTCTAGCAAGCTTCATAAAAAGTGACAACAACCTTAAAAATCAATTGCATCCATCGCAACCCATAAACTCTTCTTGGTTCGACCCCTTACTACCACTAACACATTGTTGAGGGTATTTGGGACTATAAATTTTATCTTTGACCGGGCGCGACACTCCGATCAAAGAGGGTGCCACTAAAATGTTTCAATGGTTTGATGCCATTGAAGTGACGTTCCTTCAAAGTGGTTGCCCAGACCACCTGAGTACCATCAAAGCAACGGGTGTTTTCCGATCAAGAGCCCTTAATTGGTGGACATCCAAGCGTAACGCTCGTGGAAACGAAGTCGCTCATGCATTCCCTTAGGCCGACCTCAAGAAGTTGATGGAAGATGAGTTTTGCCCCCCACACGAGCATCAGAAGTTCGAGAATGTGTTTTGGAATCTAAAGCAAGTGGGGAATGACAACGTTGGCCTCACAGCCCGCTTGAAGCAACTAAGTACGATTTGCACTAGCCAATTTGACACTGTTGATAAGGCTATCGCAAAAAAAAAATTTGATGCCTCCCACCCTCGATTATGAACCTCGTGGACTCCGCCTCACCCAAAACCCTCGAGGACACCTACCGCCTGGCCGCCAAACTCAATAACAACTGTGTTCTTCATGGAACCTCTGACAAGGTTTCATCAAAGAATGCTCACCAAGCCACCATCGATATCATCGATGACCCCACACCATCCAAGTCACCACCAATACCATCGATGAACCCACACCAACCAAGCCACCAAGGAACAACAACAAGGGCAAGAAGCAGAAGGCTTCAAGCCAAAACTGTGCAGCAGTCACTCCACCGAACCCTCAACCTATCCAACAACTTGCACCAACCAACCGTGAGCCTACCAAGAGGGCATACATACACTGGGACTCATCCCCAGTGTAAGACATGCCAATACCATCATCCTACCCATACACCATGCCTCCTTTGTGCGAATAGCAATAGGTTTGGGCATTTTGCCAACCAATGTCGTAGCGGCCCAAAGCCATTAGCCAACCAAAACCAAACTGTTGCAATAACCCAAAACCCCGCACCAAACCAAGCCCAACCTCAAGCAGCCACTGGTCGAGCCTGTTTCAAGTGTGGCGATCCTAATCACCTTGCTAACGTCTGCCCACAACACATCAACAACAACCAACAACAACAAGCACGTGGTAGAGCCTTCATCATCACTGCAACTCAAGCTCGGTACGCCAACAATGTCATCAATGATACGTTTCTCATTAAAAATGTCTATGCTTCGTGTTTATTTGATACTAACATGGATAAAAGTTTTGTATCCGTTGAATTCGAACGTTTGTTAAAGTGTAAACGTTCTAAGTTACCCAAAACATTCGCAGTCAAAGTCGCTAACGGTAAGTCTGTCACTGTCGCATCTGTCCTTTCTAAATGTTCTTTAAATCTTAACGATCATACGTTTTCAATCGACCTCATACCCATGCAAAGAGTAGCTTCGACATCATAATAGGCATGGATTGGCTTAGGCGAGTTTGTGTTGAGGTCGTTTGTTCTGAAAAGTTTATTCGTCTTCCTCTTCCAAACGGTGATTCGTTACAAGTCTGCGGTGAGAAACCTTCAAAAGGTCTTAAGCTCATGTCATGTATTCAAGCAAACAAGTACTTACACAAGGAGCACTTCGCCTTTCTTGCCCAAGTTGTGGAAAAGAAGGATATGGGTCCAAGCGTGAGTGATGTTCCTGTTGTTTGCGATTTTCCTGATGTCTTCCCTGAGGATCTACCTGGACCTCCTCCTCCTTTTTCTGTTGATTTTCGTATCAATCTCATTCCTGGCGCAATGCCTGTTGCAAAGTCTCCATACCGTCTAGCACCCTCGGAAATGCAAGAGCTATCTAGCCAACTTCAAGAACTTCTTGATAAGGCTTTATACGCCCTGGTACTACTGCTTGGGGCGCTCCCGTTCTTTTCGTCAAAAAGAAAGATGGAACCTTTCGGATGTGCATTGACTATCGATAGCTCAATAAGCTTACAGTTAAAAACCGATATCCACTTCCTCGCATTGATGATCTCTTCGATCAACTTCAAGATGCGACTTGCTTTTCAAAAATGTACCTTCGTTCTGGTTATCAACAACTTTAAGTCCTTGAAGAGGATATTCCTAAAACTGTCTTTCGTACTAGATACAGTCACTACGAATTCATAGTCATGTCAAATGGTTTAACCAATGCACCCGCGGTCTTTATGGACTTGATGAATTGGGTGTGTAAGTTATACTTGGATCGCTTTGTGATCGTGTTCATAGACGATATTCTCATCTACTCTAAGACGCAAGATGAGCACGAGCGACACTTGTGTCTTATCCTCGAACTTCTACGTGGTGAACGAGTATATGCCAAATTCTCCAAGTGTGAATTTTGGTTAAAAGAAGTTCAATTGCTCGGGCACGTTGTGAACGAGAAAGGCATCACGTGGATCCTGCCAAAATTAAAGCTGTCAAGAACAGGATTGCACCAAAGTCTCCGTCTAAAATTCGTTCGTTCCTTGGATTAGCAGGTTATTATCATGGATTCATCTCTAACTTTTCAAAGATCATTATCCCTCTCACCTCCTTGACTCCAAAGGATAAACCTTTTGTTTGGGGTTCTGAACAAAAGGAGTCTTTTCAAACGTTCGAGGACATGCTTTGCAATGCTCCTATCCTAGCTTTTCCCAATCATTACGTCGATTATGTCGTCTATTGTGATGCCTCTAATCAAGGTCTTGGTTGTGTTCTCATGCAACAAGACAAGGTAATTGCGTACGCTTCGAGAAAACTACACTACCCACGATCTCCATGAGAAAAACTACACTACCCACGATCTTGAACTTGGTGCAGTTGTTTTTGCGTTAAAGATTTGGTGACACTACCTTTATGGTATTAAGTGTGTGGTCTTCACTGACCATAAGAGCCTTCAACACATCTTTGACCGAAAGGCAACATGCGTCAATGTCGATGGGTGGAGTTGCTCAACGACTACGATTGCAAGATTCGCTACCATTCTGGTAAGGCGAATGTCGTGGCCGATGCTCTAAGTCGTAAAACTCATGTGAAGGGTATTCGTTGTTTTCAAATTTTGAATAACCTTCACGAACGCATTCGTGACGCTCAATACTCGTCTGTTAACGAGAATACCATGTACAACGAGATGAAATGTGGTGCTGAAGATTAACTCGTATCCAAACCTGATGGTGTCGATCATGCCTGGATTCCAAACCGTGACAACCTTCGTGACTTCTTGATGCAAGAAGCTCACAAATCCCGATATTAGATTCATCCTGGCGCTGATAAGATGTACCAAGACCTTCGTACGTCTTACTAGTGGCCTGGTATCCCACGTTTCGAAATGCCTTACTAAACATCAACGTCCATCTGGCTTACTCGAACAACTAGAAATCCCTGTCTGGAAATGGGAGAGTATAGCTATGGATTCATCACTAAACTCCCTCATACTTCGTCTGGTCATCATAGTATTTGGTTAATCATTGATCGTTTGACCAAATCCGCTCACTTCCTCCCCATACGTGAGACTACAAGGTCAAGAAATTAGCTCGTATCTACACGGATGAAGTCATTTGTCATCATGGTATCCCGATTGACATCATTTATGACCCTGATGGTCGTTTCACCTCGCGTCTCTGGCAAACTTTTCAAAAAGCTCTTGGTACTCATCTTAATCTCAGTACCGCTTTCCATCCTTAATCCGACGGTCAAACCAAGCATACTATCCAAACTCTAGAGGATATGATTCGTTCTTGCTTAATAGATTTTGGTGGCAACTGGGATATGCACTTTCCTTTGATCGAATTCTCGTACAATAACGGTTATCAAGCGAGTAAGGCACCTTTCGAGGCATTGTGTGGTCGCAAGTGTCGTTCGCCTATTTGTTGGCACGAGATCGGAGTCCCGAGCTTATACATGAGACGACGAACAAGATCTTACAGATTCGAGACAACTTGCTCAAAGCCAGAAGCCGACAAAAGAGTTACACTAACAAGCGACGCAAACCTTTGGAATTCAACATTGGTGACTTTATACTTCTCAAGGTATCCCCTTGGAAGGGTGTAGTTCATTTTGGTAAGAAGGGAAAACTCACTCCGCGCTATGTAGGTCCTTTCAAGATTCTCGAAAGGATAGGTAAGGTGGCGTACCGACTGGACCTACCACAAGAGCTCAACAATGTCCATCCTACGTTACACATCTCAAACTTGAAGAAATGTTTAGCTGAAGAAGGACTTCAAGTCCCACTCGAAGATCTTCAAGTCAAAGAGACTCTACACTTCGTGGAGAAACCTGTCGAGATCATGGATCGAGGCGTTAAGCAATTGAGGCGCAGTCAATTCCCATAGTCAAGGTTCGATGGGAAGGAAAATATGGCGCTGAGTTTACTTGGGAACTCGAAAGTGATATGAAAACTAAGTACCCACATCTGTTCGTTACACCTTCCTCTTGAATAAATTTTGGTACGAAATTTCCTAAAGGAGTGGAGACTGTAACGCTTCACATTTTTGTACTTTCCTTATTTAGAAAGAGTAATTGTATTTTGTGGAAACTCGTATGAATATCTTATTAGTATTTCAACTCCACCTTTGTAATCTGAGACTTTGATCGTAATAAAAATTCATACTTTATACAAGATTGTTATACTTACAATTTAATCGTTTATACGTAAACCGATACTTATTATACGTGCCTATACTTGTACAAACATTCTTGATACTCAAATTATACTTGCATACACTTATACTATACTTTATCACATGTTAAATAAAACATGCTTAATTATGAGTTTCTAGCATAAAATAATGCAATTATCAAACTCCAGAGGGCAAACTGCAAACTCAAGAAAGTTTGGTAAATTCTACAGGTGGTGCACGGCCATGCAACTGAGGTGTACGACCATGCACACTGCATCCGCATGACCACGCACCTGATGTGCACCACCCTGCGATCCGTAATCCGCACGATCGTGCACTTGATCCGCACTGCCGTGCAAAATGACCAGGTCTGGCAGAATCTTTTAAAATATGCGAATTTTGGCTCCATTTCCCTTTTTCCAACTCCCAACCACCACCAACTTCATTAATTACCTAAACCCTAATTCCCCCGTTATATATGGGAGCCTCCATAAACTCCCAAAACACTTTCCAAAAACTCAAATCACTCTTAAATCTTCTTGGTTACTCTCTAATTTCCAAGACTTGGCAGACTGTTGCAACCATTCTAAGTGAGTTTTAGCTCACTTTTCTTCTTATTTTCTTATGTTTTCTTCTTTCTTTCTACTTGGATAACCTCTAGGAAGGTTTTCACAAGCTTTCCTTGGCAAACTAAGGTGAAACCTCACCACATTTGAGGCCCAAAGTAGGATTAAAGTTTTGCTTTCATTTATACTTTTGTATCTTGCTTTTCTTGATTAAAACTTGAATGAATCTTGTGCCTACTTGTTCTTAAACCTATCTAAGGTTAATGGACTTGTTAGGAATAGATTCTTATGAGTTTAAGAGGTGCAAACACATCTAAACTTCTTGTTTTTCCAAGGGTTTATGCAACCCACACGTGATGAAACCATCCGAGCTTGCCATGAAGTTGACGGCAAGACTTGTATTTTGGTATAGTTGTGAATACTTGGAAGCTTTGGCTATCCTAACTTCATTCCACCACCTCACTTGATGTTTTTACCTTGCTATCTCAAGTAGTTTGCTAGACTTAAAGTAACTTAACCCTGGCTAGCCTCCGACACTAAGTTAACTCTTTCCATGTGGGGAATGACTCACCCGGGTTAAAGCTTACTTGGCTACTTGATATAGTAAGAAGTTGTACATTTCCTTTTCATTCATGACCATCCGAATCATCCTTGTGATGATTTGTGTATTCGTAAGTCATACAATGAGGTTATTCCTCCATGCTTGACATACATGACAATCTATGATACTCTTGATCGACTTAGCTTAGAATTATTATATAAACTATATAATATATAGACACACATAACCGAATCCTTGAGGGTAATTGACATGGTTACTTGTCATGGTAATAGGTTATGTTATCTAAGACTTGAACCTCTTGTTATGATTTTAATGGGCATTTAACCCATGAAATCACAACAACCCATACGGCATATATAGTGTCAAGAACGAGTGTTTAAGGCTATATAATTACTTTCTTGAATACATATTTTTACATACTTTAATTCCGAATCTGAATCCTTCGTTATTATCCAAATACTCACACACCTACGTTTCCTCATGTAGGATAACTCGGTGTTCCATCCTTCAAACTCTCCAACTTTTCACGGGATTACCAAAGGAAGCTTTGCAAAACCGTGAGTACACTCGAAAGCCTTTGTTACGCGTTTACACTTTTGTGTGTAATGTTTTTAACCTATCAAAATACACACAAACACACTTATACTTTATGCAAACACAAACAATCCATTATACATGCTTAAATACGTGATACTTGATTTGTATTCTTGGAACATTCTTATGTGATTCGCTTGTCATTAACTTTGTACAAGCCTCCCCTTAACATGTATAGCGCTATAGGAGTAACACACTGCCCGTAGTCCTGTGGTCATGTTAAGTCTTTAATTCTTGCAGTAATCAGAGGGATTAACTCTATGTCTGAAAACGTTAACTCTGGTTACGTCACTGGTTAACTTTTCACCTTTTTGTAGATAATCCGGAACAGTACCAAATCGAAACAGTAACTCGCATAGTGAAACTGAGATGAAAATCTAAGACATGTAATCCGAAATTGTGATCCAGAATAGTGATCCGAGATGAAATCCGGAATGCACTAATCTGATCCGAAATGGAAATCCGGAATAGACTACTCTGATCCGAGATAGTTACCAGAATAGTTCTGATCCGAGATGGAATCCGGAATAGCTTCTGATCCGAGATGGAAATCTGGAATGGAATTCGAAATGGCTTTTCTGAAATCAGGAATACACTTCTGATCCGAATTTGAATCGAAATGGAATCCGAAATGGATTTCTGATCCGAATTGCAAGTTTTCCAGATCCGAAATGCAGATTTCTGATCCGAAATTCTAGTCTTCAATCCGGAATTGCTGTGTTTTTTTATCCGGAATGCCTTTCTTCAATCGTATTCCTGCTGTTAATCCGATATACCTGCAGAAAACCTAAAACAGCCGTCAAAACCCTAATTCAGCCATCACACACTTCAAGAAAGCCTCCAAAAACGCGCAAAACCCAACTTTCTGCTGTTATGATTCTGAACCGAGCAATAATCAAGAGCCGAATGCTCTGATACCAATTGTAAGTCCCCTAGTCCTTATGGATCTTGACAGAGTCGTCTATCCAATCTAGAGTGCGGAATCCCCTAGATCAGATTTCACAGAAAACTAAGACACGAACAAGAACAATTCCTTCAAACTATGTTCTATTGATTATCAAACACAATTGTTTTACAATCAATTCAAGACTCTTCTCTCTGAAGCAATTCTCTCAGCAATTGATCAGAGGGTTGGCTTGAAAATTGCATGCCTTGATCCATTAATCTAGTTAACTATTTTGCCATGTGGGTTCGTTTAAACCTTTTTCATACTTATGCTATATTAAAATTGTGTACTCGCCAATGCTTATGTGGGTGAACTATACTTTTAAACATGTTGTAGGTTGATGATTTTCACACACGAACCGATGGCAGAATCATCGGGTAGGACGTAAATAGATTGCTTGAGACCTCATAACACTAAATGTGACAAGTATTAATAAACGAATTCCATTTCATTGCTAACTCAACTACATTGTTTTAAATAGAATACAACAAATATGAAACAAAATAAGTACCACTAGTATCGTATAACTAATCTATTAACAAGAATTAAAGTTTGGTGCGTTTCTAGTCCTTCCTACTAGATTCTTTTTAATGCGTCACGAACACAATCCTGCAATATATAGTAAAGTAACATGTCAACACACAAAGTATTGGCGAGCATACAAGTTTAAGTGTACTAGCATAACTATAAAAGAGTTTAACGAAATCCACATGGCAATAACGTATATAAGTGTAAGTCCCCTAGTCCTTATGGATCTTGACAAAATCGTCTATCCAATATAGAGTGCGGAATCCCCTAGATCAGATTTCATATAATACTAAGAACACGAACAAGAACAATTCCTTCAAACTGTCTTCTATTGATTATCAAACACAATTGTTTTACAATCAATTCAAGACTCTTCTCTCTAACACTCTCTGAAGCAATTCTCTCAGCAACTAAACAATAGAACCAACAACCTTAACCCTAATCACAACCTCCCTATATATAGAGATAGGTTATGCTCATGGGCTAGGGTTTACTACATGGACTGTTAATGGGTTTAAAGCCCAATTCGCCTACCATGTGTTATATTGTGTGTAGTTCAGCCCAATTACTTCTAATTCACTATTACAAAACTAAACCCATTAACCTTTTATCATTTTACTAATTACAAGATATCCAAAGACCAAATCTAAGCTGTTGTCACAAATATACACCAACAAACTCCCCCTTGACAATAGCTTCATAAAATAACTTAGTCTCCAGTCTTCTTGCAATCTTCCGTATCTTTGAAATACGTTGGTCTTTGGATAGCTTCAGCTTTAATAGCTTCTGTCAGCAACAGACTCCCCCTAAGCTGATGTATCCAATCACCAAATCTTCCAAATCGTTAGCGTTTGAGTAAACTCCAGTTTAGTCCTTGCATAGAAATCTTCAAAACTCTTTAACTTTCTTTGTCTGCAATGTAGAAAGGAGGTTCTACCATGCTTCCAAGCAAACTCCCCTTCACCAAACTTCTCAGCAACACACTGCTACAATCTGTATACTATAATACAAACTTCTCGAGAAACCATAAAAATTTTTAAACACAAGTTAAACAAATTATTATTATTATTCAAGAGATAGTAAAACTGTATCACAGATTAAGCACTTCTCAACTCAAACCATGTAATCAAAATTTTAAGCACACATAACCAGCAAGATCGCAAAAATTTTGAACTCATCTTTTAACACCGTCTCCCCCTATCGGTAAGAACTCCTCCATGAACAACCAATATCCCGTACATTAAGAATTTACAAGAAAATGAAATATTTTTGGATTTTTATATTTTCTGAAAACAAGTAAATAACAAAATAATAAACACTCTATTTTTGTGAGTATCACCGTTAAGAAGATTATATCAGCAACATCAAACTGTTTTCACACTATCTGATTATTCTATATGCAATATTCATGAAAAACAGTTCAAGACGATTACCAGTATTGTTTATCCACTTAAACAAAATACATGAACCTTTCAAGTACCATTACCTCGTGATCTGTTTAGATAATTTATACTGATATACTAGTGTGTCCCACTTCAGGACATACCCCGCGACCAAGGTATGCACAAAAATTCATCGTAGTAGGTGAGTATACCGAAATTCATCCTTTGGAATTACAATGTTAGATAATTGGTGATCAGGTCAGTACTTCCGTACAGCAAAGAGACCAATATCCAATGAGTGTTAGGACAAATACCAAATTTTGGTACGAATAATGCAGTTGGCACATTTGAATGACTCTCTAGGAGAGCTTCTTCAATATTTGGGATTTGGCATTTTAGCTCTTTTAAGATATCCTGGTTGTGCCTAGGTCAGCATATATCTGGATGCAGCAGAAGGACAACCTTGATACCCCGGATGAAATAACGATATAAAGACCTAAAACCTCAGATTTTGGCAATCTATCAACGCAAGATTTAAGGTTATAAAACCATACGCCACTGATATGTTACCCACTCATACAAAGTTTTATTATTGTGTATCACCAATGTAAGTTGATTATTCCATGCCTTTTGCCTACTAGTACATCATATGATGAAGCTGCTATCACACTTAAGCAATTTAAATTTAATTTCAGTGTGACAGTCTAACTTGCTGATGTACTATTATTTCTTCTTTTCCATACAGTGAAAACTCATTTTTGATTTTCTTTTTTTTGTCCTAAAAATCACACGAGTCTATCTGTCCAATCCGTTCGTCAAAATTGTCTATGAATCAAAATCTATGTCTGAAAACGTTTAACTCTGGTTACGTCAGCTGGTTAACTTTTCACCTTTTTGTAGATAATCCGGAACAGTACCAAATCCGAAACAGTAACTCGCATAGTGAAACTGCGATGAAAATCTGGAACAGTAATCCGAATTGTTAATCCGAAATTGTGATCCAGAATAGTGATCCGAGATGAAATCCGGAATGCACTATTCTGATCCGAAATGGAAATCCGGAATAGACTACTCTGATCCGAGATAGTTACCAGAATAGTTCTGATCCGAGATGGAATCCGAAATAGCTTCTGATCCGAGATGGAAATCCGGAATGGAATTCGAAATGGCTTTTCTGAAATCCGGAATACACTTCTGATCCGAATTTGAATCCGAAATGGAATCCGAAATGGCTTTTCTGATCCGAATTGCAAGTTTTCCAGATCCAA
Source organism: Scalesia atractyloides (assembly GCA_947069175.1). NCBI lineage: Eukaryota > Viridiplantae > Streptophyta > Magnoliopsida > Asterales > Asteraceae > Scalesia > Scalesia atractyloides. The sequence continues at coordinate 46,754,572 of CAMTDV010000023.1, forward strand.
AATGCAGATTTCGGATCCGAAATTCTAGTCTTCAATCCAGAATTGCTGGTGTTTTTTGATCCGGAATGCCTTTCTTCAATCTGTATTCCTGTTGTTAATCCGATATACCTGCAGAAAACCTAAAACAGCCGTCAAAACCCTAATTCAGCCATCACACACTTCAAGAACAGCCTCCAAAAACGCGCAAAAACCCAACTTTTCTGCTGTTATGATTCTGAACCGAGCAATAATCAAGAGCCGAATGCTCTGATACCAATTGTAAGTCCCCTAGTCCTTATGGATCTTGACAGAGTCGTCTATCCAATCTAGAGTGCGGAATCCCCTAGATCATATTTCACAAAAAACTAAGACACGAACAAGAACAATTCCTTCAAACTATGTTCTATTGATTATCAAACACAATTGTTTTACAATCAATTCAAGACTCTTCTCTCTGAAGCAATTCTCTCAGCAACTAAACAATAGAACCAGCAACCTTAACCCTAATCACAACCTCCCTATATATAGAGATAGGTTATGCTCGTGGGCTAGGGTTTCCTACATGGACTGCTAATGGGTTTAAAGCCCAATTCGCCTACCATGAATTACTTCTAATTCACTATTACAAAACTAAACCCGCTAACCTTTTATCATTTTACTAATTACAAGATATCCAAAGACCAAATCTAAGCTGTTGTCACAAATATGCACCAACAATAAGGCATAATATACATATCTAGCATGCTAAACATACTTGTCAACCCAAAGTTTACCGCTAGAGTAATCTAATCATAGTAATAAATAGACTGTTTTGTTAACTTAACATGACCTCATGAATATGGGCGCCGCGTTACTCCTATAGTGCTATACATGTTAAGGGAGGCTTGTACGAAGTTAATGATAAAGCACTATGCACGTAAAGTTTCTAGCATGTATATATTCCTAAGTATAACGTGTAAGCATGGAAGTTGGATTCGATTGCATGTATAATGTTTTTGCGTATAAGTGTTTGTGTGAGTTTTTGTATAGTGTATATATTGCACCTAAAAGTGTTAAAATGAAAAGAGATCATGTATACTCACGGTTTTGCAAAACTTTCCTAGCAATCCGCGGGTCGTTAGGTTGGAGAGTATGCCACCGAGGTTATTCAATATGAGGGAAACAGAGGTGTATGAATATTCTAAGTTTGTGCAAGGTTCGGATTCGAAACAGAAAGTTACAGAAGTATGCGTAGGAAAATACATTGAAAACGGGATGAGACTGTTCACTTCGTGCGGAGTGAGGTAGTCTTGACGTTTTTGCTCGTCTAACGCTCGTTTTGACACTAGGTTCTGTCGAACGAGGATTTTAAGGTCGAGGCAGAATAAACTAAGTCCAAATACTTAATCATTTACTGATCAAAAACTCGGTTTATTTATATATAGTACGTAAGTTACTTTATTAGTTCGTCAAATACGTCATAGATGTCAAGCAAGGGGGTATGAGTACCTCATCATGTGTTTCACCAAAGCTCAATAGTTGATAGACCTGGTTGGTCATGAAAGTACTGAATATGAAATATGAATACGTTCAAGTGAGGTTTGAAACTTAATTCGGGTAGCCAAAGATCCCAACGTTCTCACACTTGCTGGAACCTAAGTCCAATCCTATTGAGGATGATGACTAAGTCAGCTATCACACTTGGTACAAAAGAAAAGAAGAAAGTAGAAGAAAAGTTATGGAAGCACATGGTAATGGTGAGTTAAACTCACTTAGAACAATATGAGATCGATCTGCTAAGAATCCGTAAGTTTGAGAGTGGGAGTGAGAAGTTTCGAAAAGGTTGAAGGTGAGTAGTTAGGTGGTATTTATAGGAGTGAGTGGTTGCCAGCTCCACTTCATGCGAAGTGGGTTCTACTTGCACGAATGGGTTGGTTTTGGGTTGTTTTCGAGTATTTTAGCCAGTTTTCGAGTATTTCAAGCATAATTTTGTAACTTAAGAGTTTTGCACATATAATAAGTGTTTGGCTTGCATTAAAACAGGTATTTGAATGATTGCTTGTTATGTATAACGAGTGTGTATAAAGTAGGAATTTTCATTATGATCAAAGTCTCGAGTTTCAAAGTTGGTAACGAATATGAGCATAATACGACTACAAGTTTCTAAAAATAGCAATATGAATATGCTTTCTAAATTGGGAAAGTATGAAAATTTGAATCGTTACAATCTCCCCTACTTTAGGAAATTTCGTCCTGAAATTATTTGAGAGGAAGACTTTAGAAAAGATGGCATTTTGGGTGATTTAATATAGGCGATAATCGTTTAAAATGTTTTGCTAGGAATGGGAATTTGGAGTTAAAAGCCTGCTTGGTGTTTACGTATAAGCGTGTTGAAAATTCATGGTTTCAAAAGTTCTGGCCAAATAATTGGTTGGTGGTTGATTGAGCTTACGTATGTAAGTTTTTGAGTGATAAAATGGTAGGTTTGTAAAAGTAATTTGTTTGATTAAGGCGATTTGGGACATTAATACGTAAGTGTGAGAATAAGTAAAACGTATATGTGTGGATAAGCAAAGTGAATTGGAATAAATTGTTGGAAGTAATGCTTTTAAAAGAGTGTGACCAAAGAAGAAGGTTTCGGTATAAATAAGGATGTAAAGTAATGTGCGGCTTGTACCGGAGATTGTAAGAAAAGTTTTATCAGTTTTAAGGTGTATTAGTAAAATCACTTGTCGTAGAATGAAGAGTAGTTTAAAAGTATTTTGGCTGCAGCAAGCTGCTGAGGATGTTTGATAAAAAGAGGGTAGACGTTTAGGCTGATTTACTATAGATAAGGTTTGGATGAATTGTATAGGAATAGTTAAGGATAATTGAGGCATGAGAGTGAATGAGCGATTCGGTAAGAATGATATGATATCGAACAAAATGCGAACACGAAGAGTTGAGAGAGGCTAGAGATAGTTGTAGCTGTTACAGCTAACGATTTTGAGAATGAGGTTTCGTATGGATAACCTAGTATCAGGCGTTTCGAAGTGTGTTTGGGTACAACCATGGAAAAAAAATATTTGTAAGTCACCAAAGTTTGTTGCTAGTTAATTATATTCAATAAGGTCCGAGAAATCACCGAATTTCTCATGGCACGTTTTACGAAAGTTTGGTAACATGGTAGGGACACTTATATATAGGAAGTACCAGCGGTGTATCCACCATATTCACACCATGTTACATCCGTTTCACTATTCGGTGTCATGTTACGTTTCGTGTTAAGATACACAATAGAACCCACTATGGTTTTCATGCCCCTAGTGTGTACCCGCGATTATCTAGGTCTGTGCATGATCTGCATAGTTTGTACTAGCAGGGTATAGGTCAGGGTACATTTTGTTTTTCGAGTGTGAATGTGGATGTGTTTATAAAGTATGAAAATTAAGCACGTATATATGATTGTATTTAAGTATGCACAAGTATACCATAGATGAACCCTTTTGGGTTGTGCCTTCACATAGGTTTCAAGTATGACTACCAAGTAGTACGAACGTACGGATTTGAGTATGATTGATGACAAGTATGTATAAGATTAGCATGTAGTATAGAACGTATAAGTTGAAGTATGATGAGATCAGGCATGTATAAGCTACCATGAAAGGTTTGAGTGTGTGAATACGATGTGCAATGATAATATGTGTAAGATTGTCATGAAATATTGACTACATAGTTTGAAATGTGTATGATGATATGCATATATATGGTTGTTTGAGTCGAAACATTGAGGTTTTGTCGAAACAAATAGGTCAGGTTTGCCAAGAATGGAGGATCAATGTTGCGAATGCCACGAGAATATTGAGGAAAGTATTAGGTTTTGATGAAGGTTATGGTTTGTAAAAAGGAAATGCTACTTTTGTTTTAAAAGTTTGGAGTCGCGTACTTCGTAGGTTGTCCAACCTAATGAATCTTCCATGCTCACGTGTTTAGGTCTAGAATTGCGTATTATCGATCTTGAAAATGATTTTATAACAGTGAGCTTGCTTTATTGAAAATACTTTACATCGAAAATGAGGAAAGTTGTGTTTGAAAATTTTATGTGGGGAAAACTTTGGTTTTTGAAAATTATTTTAGCAAAGTGAACTTATAGATAGTTGAACTTCGTTGGTATAGGCGCGTAGGTATAGGATTACTATGTCTAGTGTATGTATTGGAGTTGGTTTGGCTGATAGGATTATGGTAGGTTGATCGAATGGTAGTTTGAGGGTAAGGTGCCGGGTTCCTACTAAGTGCTTATAGGTTCGGCTCTTGGTGCTCATGGCACGGTGTAAGAGTGTGTTACGGGTCATGGGCATTTGGAAGATTTTCTAGGTATGGTTCGTATCTGGTTTCTTGGGTTGTGAGTATAGTCGAGGGTTGTAAGGGTCTCCTTCTTGTTCAAAGGTATTGATGGATTTTTTCTGGTAGGAGAGATGGTTCTAAGTTTAGGATTTGTTGTTGAAATCAAAGTCTTGGGGGTGTATGGTTGGTCATTTTGTGTTTGTCAGTTGGCTATGGACTTTACCAATTAGGCGAGGTTAACGAAGCGAAATCTATAAGACTTATACTTATGCGAGAGAAAGTTTTCGTTGGTTCCCTACTAGGAACAAAATGTCTTTGGAATGATAGTATAATGTGAGTGTGCTCTAGCGATTGGACAATCATGAAAATCGTGGACAAGAGGTTCAGTAGACCGCCTAAGTTGATAGATAGCATTTCATAGGATTTTGAAAATTGGGTAAGAAACATTCAAAACGTGATTTAGGAATTTCACGTATGTGATTTACGTACTTAAATTGTAAGGTGAGAGCACGTTTAATAAAATAATGGAGTTCGAGGTTCAGGCATAAATGAGAAAGTTGGCATTATGATAAAAGGTTTAAGTATGCGTTCTAATCGAGTGATTGTCATGAAAATGGTCGACTTGTGATTAAATCTCTCATTGAGTTGTGGACATCACTCCTAGCTCAAGGATAAGTTCTCTTTAAGTAATGGAAATTGGAAATGATCACTGAGATATGGAATCACCCCTAGCTCGTTGGTGACGTTTTGGTAAATTGGAAAGGAGCGGAGCATCATCAAGGTAAGGGGAAATCACTCCCATCTTAATAATTTTGCTTCCATTATTGGGATATGAGTAACGGCTACCTTGCGGGTGACGTTTTGAAATCATTCATACATAAATAGTGTGTAAGATACATGAAAAGTATCTGTATGATATGTGTGTAATCATTGTGAAAATAATTTAAATTTTTGGAAGGAAAAGTTGAATCATGTTATGCATAAATTGATGATAGTATAATGGTCGTTTTGACTAAAAGCTTCGATTGTTCCGAAATGTAACTTTGACTAAACCAAATGATCGAAAGTTCATTTGATTTTGGGAAGCATGCTTTTGCCTAATAGGTAGAATACTTTCATCGAGAAGCGGCTAACGGTATTTACCCTTCCAGTTACTACATGTCCCCAATTGATCGAGAATTCGAAACTTTGGCGAGATTGAAAATCAAGGAGTGGGACTAGTTATCAAGATGCGGGTTTCACCCCTAACTTGTTAACATCGTACCATACGAAGAGCAAATTCTGACTCGCTGGTAAAACCCACTAGAGTATGAAATGGAAGTTTGCTATCAAGATGTGGATATCACTCCTAACTTGATGCTGTAATTTCGTGTAAAAGTGGATATGCGGATCGAGAGTGATCACTAAAGTGCGGGTTTCACCCCTAATTTGGTGAGATCGTCTCATTTGTGGTACGAGTTTCTTCATGTCTTCGAGTGTGTATTGTGTAAGCCTTAGGAAAGGCATGTAATGTTTAAGAAACAGAACTAGATTAGAAGTAGAATAGGAAAAGTTTAGACGTTTTAATCGAGGAAGACAGTTCACTTCGTGCGAAGTGGGCTCGCCTCGTGCGAAGTGAAGTGTACTTCGTACGAGTTGTCTACCACTTCGTGTGAATCTGTTAGCTTCACACAAAGTGTTCTAGTTCATACGAAGGGGTCTGTTTGGTGCTTAGACTATAGACTATGTCAAACACGGCGGTTCTACCTAATTACCTATAGTTATGGCTCTGATACCAATCCGTCACACCCCAACCATCGGGGCGGACGTAAATAGATTGCTCGAGACTTCATAACACTAAATATGACAAGTATTTAATAAACGAATTTCATTTCATTGCAAACATCAAGTACATTGTTTGAAATAGAATTACAACAAATTTGAAACAAAATAAGTACCATTAGTATCGTATAACTAATCTATAAACAAGAATTAAAGTTTGGTGCATTTCTAGTCCTTCCCACTAGATTCTTTTTAATGCGTCACGAACACAATCCTGCAATATATAGTAAAGTAACATGTCAACACATAAAGTATTGCCGAGCATACAAGTTTAAGTGTAATAGCATAAGTATAAAAGAGCTTAACGAAATCCACATGGTAATAATGTATACTAAGGCATAATATACATATTTAGCATGCAAAACATACTTGTCAACCCAAAGTTTACCGCTAGCGTAATCTAATCATAGCAATGATAGACCGTTTTGTTTACTTAACATGACCTCACGAATATGGGCAGTGCGTTACTCCTATAGTACTATACATGTTAAGGGAGGCTTGTGCAAAATTAATGACAAAGCACTATGCACGTAAAGTTTGTAGCATGTATGTATTCCTAAGTATAACGTGTAAGCATGTAAGTTGGATCCGATTGCATGTATAAAGTTTGTGTATAAGTGTTTGTGTGAGTTTTTGTATAGTGTATATATTGCACCCAAAAAGTGTTAAAATGAAAAGGGATCATGTATACTCACGGTTTTGCAAAGCTTCCCTAGCAATCCGCGAGTCGTTAGGTTGGAGAGTAGGATACCAAGGTTATTCAATATAAGGAAAAGGAGGTGTATGAATATCCTGAGTTTGTGCAAGGTTTGGATTCGGAACAGAAAGTTACAGAAAATACACGTAGGAAAATGCATCAAAAACGGGATGAGAATGTTCACTTCATGCGAAGTGAAGGTCCACTTTGTGCGGAGTGAGGCAGTCTTAATGTTTTTGCTTGTCTAATGCTCGTTTTGACACTAGGTTCTGTCGCATAAGGGTTTTAGAGTCGAGGCAGAATAAACCAAGTCCAAATACTTGGTCATTTGCTGATCAGAAACTCGTATATTTATATATAGTTTATAGTACGTAAGTTATTTTATTTAGTTCGTCAAATATGTCATAGATGTCAAGTAAGGGGTACGAGTACCTCATTATATGTTTCACCAAAGCTCAAAGTCTACCAACATAGTTGATAAACCTAGTTAGTCATGAAAGTACAGAATATGAAATACGAAAACTTTCAAGTGAGGTGTGGAACTTAATTCGGGTAGCTAAAGCTCCCAATGTTCTCACACTTGCTGGAACCTAAGTCCAATCCTATTGAGGATGATGACTAAGTCAGCTATCACACTTGGTACAAAAGAAAAGAAGAAAGTAGAAGAAAGCACAAGGTAATAGTGAGTTAAGCTCACTTAGAACAATCTGAGGTCGATCTACTAAGAGTCCATAAGTTTGAGAGTGGGAGTGAGAAGTTTCGGAAAGGTTGAAGGTAAGAAGTGAGCTGGTATTCATAGGAACGAGTGGCTGCCAGCTCCACTTCGTGCGAAGTGGTTTCAACTCGCACGAATGGGTTGGTTTGGGGTTGTTTTCGCGTATTTTGGCCGGTTTTCAAGTATTTCAAGCATAAAGTTGTAATGTAAGAGTTTTGCACGTATAATAAGTGTTTGGCTTGCATTGAAACATGTATTTGAATGATTGATTGTATGTATAACGAGTGTGTATAAAGTAGAAGTTTTCATTATGATCAAGGTCTCGAGTTTTAAAGTTGGTAACGAATATGAGTATAATAAGACTATAAGTTTCTAAAAATAGCAATACGAATATGTTTCTAAATAGGGAAAGTATGAAAATGTGAAGCATTACAATGATGTTGATATTGATGAAATCTAGTAGGGACGACTTAGAAACGCATCTAGAATTACTAGATTTTATTATTGTATTGTTATTAAGTTTTGTTGTACTTTGAAGTTTCCAATTGTTGTACTTTGATTTCTTGTGATTACTTAACAATTTTATTTATGAATGAAATCGGTTTGAATTAAACATTGTCACAATAGTGTTATGAAGTTTCGAGCAATCTCGTTCTTCTCACTCTGATATTTCCGCCATCGATTGGGGTGTGACAAAACATACATGATATATAATCACTAAATAAATAACATGATTTGTAGTAAAATGTTATTGAGATTAACTATTGTTTAAAGAGTTAAACAAGTGGGATTTATTATTGGGTAATAAATAGAGGTCTGGGACTTATTAGTAATTAATGGTTACTAAAAGTTTTCAATTTGGTGAGCAAGTTATAACTTTGGGGTTTAGGGTATAGATATTTATTAGTATATATTTATGCTTAAACCAAAACTCTAATCGATAACAACCACACCACCAAGTTGTCGCCCCTTCCCCTCTCGTTGTGATCGACCAGCCATCGTGTGTCGTCGTCGTCGCCACCATTGTCGTGGACCACCCCCCGGTCCCATCCGATTGGATTGGTTTTGTTGCATGGATCTCTAAGAGTTAGATCTGTTAATAATTAGTACATATTTATGCTTAAACCAAAACTCTAATCGATGACAACCACACCACCAAGTTGTCACCCCTTCCCCTCTCGTCGTGATCGACCAGCCATCCTGTGCCGTCGCCATCGCCACCACTGTCGTGGACCACCTCCTCGGTCCCGTCTGATTGGATTGGTTTTGTTGCATGGATCTCTAAGAGTTGGATTTGTTTGTGTTTGATTTACTAGAGGAAACCGTCCATCAATCCATGTGAGTTCTTGGTGTTTCGTTAAGGTATAATTACTAAACACCCTATGGATTGTTATAATTGTTTAATTGAATCGCATTTGGATCATTGGAGGGAATTAAACGATTTTGAATAATAAGTTACACGCTTCCGTAGATATTAATTATTATATAATCAGATTTATAAAAAAATGAAGTTTTAACCAGTACCTAGATTTCAATCAATCTCATCTTATTGCACTAACAAACACATTATCACTTGCTTCTTAGAACAACTTTAGGTGGTTGTCATGTGATACTATCATGGCAACTTTCTGAAGAAGCATATGATTTGGTAACCCAAACCGAAGCCATTTCTACATTTGGATAGTGATCTTTTGAGAATCCGTAATTTATAAACAAGAATTATATCATTGAAGGGGAATCGAACCTAAACCTAAGAGATCCTTTCTTGTGATTGATATTTGTTTACATTCCTTTGTTATTATTTTCTTGATTTTTTAAGTCACTTCAAGCTCACCTTTGTGGATTGGATTAGACGGTGACCGATTTCTGGTATTGAGAGCCTTTGTATCCTTGAATGATATCTAATATTTTACTGAAACTATATTACGTATACGATGGGTGCACTTTCCTTTTGTTTATTGTAGTGAGTGAACAACCATATCATTTTTATAAACTTAAAGCTTGATTGCTGGCTTTCTATTTATACATATTTTAATCTACTTGTTTGTCTGTTGTTAGTTTTGGAGTCGGGGGGACTCTTTAGATGCAACCTCTTTATCCCAAGGATAGAGGTAAGCTTTAGTTACGTCACACCCTCCCAAAACCCTACCAATAAGTTTGCTTGTGAGATTTACTGAGTATGGTTGTGTTATGGTTAGTTTACTGAAGCGGTTTGGCTAGCATATCTCTTGATATTTCATTTTTACTGAACTTGGTTTTGCCAATGTTATTCATTGGCTAGAAAATTTGAGTTTGAGAATTAATCCACAGTCGATACGTTGTTAGAAAATATATTAATATACATATGGTTGATCTATGATGTATTGTTAGGTACTAATTCTGATTTTTAATGTGCACTTTTGATGGTTGATACACGCCTCTTATAGAACTTGATCGACAAATCTTCTGAGTTTTGTTCAGTGCACTTGAGTGTCGATCAACAGTCAGTGCTTGACATCAACCATATTGACATTATGTGGATGTATTTATCGATATTTGCGTTGTTTATTACAATATGGTGAGTAGATTGTCAACATACGGTCATTTGTAACTAACATCGCTCGCATACTATTGTAATCATTAAAGAACTAGTATTTACATTTGTGATCCATTTAGTATCTTTACTAAGATAAGCACGTTTTCACCATTGCATGATAGTGTTGTTCACGAGCCGAACTGAACTGAGCTAAGGCAAAACTCGGGCTCGGCTAGATTATAAATCGAGCTGGCTCGGCTCGGATTTGAAACCGAGCTGGAAATCAAAGCTCGGGCTCGGCTTGGTTTTAAACCGAACTGGCTCGGCTCGGCTGGCTTGGTTATGGCTCGTTTTTGAAAAGAAAAATTAATTATGGCTCTCAAAATTCAGTAATCTAAAATATTATTCAATAGTTTAAAAGAACATATCCAAAATAAGCTCAACCTAATACATTACCAGCCAAAATCAAGTTTAACAACACAAAATACGTTTCTAATTTCAACGAAATACAATATAAGTTCATTAGCATGATAATTAACATTATATGTGGCATTGATACCAAATTACACTTCTAATCACATGCAAATAATAATCAGTTTTTGGGATATATTATAATGTATATAAAAATAAAATATATTAAAAGTAAAATTAATCCGAGCTAAGCGAGCTGGTATGCGAGCCAAACTGAGCCAATCCGGCTCGTTACGAACCGAGCCAAGCTAGACTCACTTTCTAACCAGCCGAGTCGGCTCGGCTCACTTTCAAACCGAGCCACATTGAACGAGCTTTTTCCGAGCTAAATCCAAAGCAAGCTCTGAGCCGCGAGCTTTTATGGCTTTGTTAATATCGCACACGTCGTATATAAAATGTCTTTTATATTAGTAATTACTCATGTCGAATTTGTGAAGAGTTGAGTTTTGGCTTGAAAACTATATCTAACTCGGGTTTCAAAAACAAATCCATATTTTAGATTAAATTAACTCCTTCTAACAACAACCACAAAGAGTTAAATATACTGTCTTTACATATTTCTTTGTTAATCCATGTATACATATAAGAATTGTTATTTGATTTTAGTGGTATTAAGCTACTTTGGGTAATTAGGTATAACTCAGAAATTAAAATATACAATGGTGCAAGTTACGGATGCATAAAGTACATGCTTGTTCCAACCTATTATAATTTCAGGAATCAAGGAACCCGGGCTTCAAGAGGGCAACACCCAGCAGGGTTCTAAGGGGGAGTAGGTGTTTAAGGGCAATGTCCAAGGCGGGGCAAAGGGTAACATTCCTGGTGGGGATCTTGCATGACTAGAGTATCACTCTAACAATATCCAACATCAGTTGTGGACAGGAGAGATTTTAGGTTCATAAGAAATGACCCGTCTTAAATATCACCAGTGCAGTTTGGGCGCATTGGCTATAGAACAGATGAAAACTCCATAATTAAACGTGCTCAGATAGGAATAGTACTATGATATGTGACATCGTGGAAGTATCCATCGAGGCAACGAAAAAAATCATGAGTTCCTAGATAAGTAACTCATTGGGTAAAATCAAACAATATTGGTGGTACAAGATATTGAATGTTACAAATGGTATTTGAGTCACTCATGTGTCGTTCGATATGATGGGACATACCTCATCAAGGATGGTGAATCTCCAGGGGTGTTCCATGGTGACACCTTAGGCAAATCTCGCATCCTTGATTGGGATGGTGGGACAAACCTCACCAAGGATGTTGAGTCCATGGGGGTGATTATAGCACCCTAGTCAAATATCACATCGGTCGTGAACATGAGAGATTATTGGTACATAAGAAATGTCTCACCTCAAATATCACCAATGTGTTTTAGGCGCATTGGCTGTGGAGAAGATCAAAACCTCACGGTTAAATGTGTCGTGTGGGAGTAGTACTAGATAGATGACCTAGTAGAAAGTCTCCACTAAGGCTAAAAACAACCTAAATCTGTGAGTTCCTGAATGGGTAACCTCGTTGAGGGCACAATAAACAATATTGGTGGTACAAAAGATCTGATGTTACAACTAGTGAAAAGAAGCATCATTTTGCAACTTTTAACTAGAAAATAAAGGTTGGTGGGACTAATGAACAGTACGTTGGCAACAAGGAAACTGCACCAGTCATCAAGAGATAAGTAGTCATCGATTGAAATTGTATAAGTTGCGAATATGTAGCAATGGCAATTGATCATGAGTGACACTGATAAAGTTTTATTATAATGATCCGTTAAAACGCACTATTTTAATTGTCATATGTTGAAATTTTTCACAAAGCATTGTAACATTTTACCTAATCATTGCCTTGATTCGCTCACCATATAACGGAATGATCTGCTCTGTTAGAATACCCACGAAATACTTTAATCTAAAAACGAAATTACGTAATTTATTAAGTTATACAACTATACGAAATACAAAACCTATAAGAATTAGATTGAGGAACTTACAATATATATATATATATAATTGGAGAGTTCAAATGAGAAGAAAAATTTTGTAAGAATAAAAAGAGTAACTTTTAAACAATAGAAAATTCTTCATTTACTTCATTTAATGTGTATTTAATGTTATGAAAAAATGCATAAGGTAAATCTATAATTGTCATTAGTTAGCTAATTAATTAAACTTGTAACTCATTTTTTATATACTCTTTCAAGATAAAATAATTTATGGTGTAGGAAATTTTTTACTTTTGTAGGATAAATTTTGGTATGTGTAGGATAAATTTTGAAATTGTAAGGTAAATTTACATTGTGTAGGGTAAATTCCGTAAATGTAAGACATATATGTAGGAAAAATTTTGAAATGTGTAGGATAAAATATTTTTACTTTATTAATAAAGAGATAATATAATTAATGAGATGAGTTATAAACTATGTAATGTTTTACCATTATTCATTTCTTTTTTTTCTTCTCACATCAAATTTCTTATCAATATATTATATAGATATATAATAACATCATAATATATATATTTGCCATCTAAAAAGCACGCATCTGATAATAATTTCGTCAACTCCATGCATACATGATTTTAAGAAATACAGCATTTTAATAATATTAAGTTCAGATTTTTAGGCATAAATAATTAAAACTAAATGTTAAATAACAACATGCATATAGATATTATATGTATGTGTATTATATATCTATATATAAATATATTTTGCTCACATGGAGGACTGCTATGCTCTCACTTTAATACTCGAATATAATCAATATATTCCGAATAGATGATCCGCATACCACAGTGGCAGCTGAGATCTCACAATTATTTTATACATGTGTGTATGTATAGTGTATGTATGTATGTAGATATATACTACCACTGCCATTATTCTACGATGCATGTCCTCAGTGTCTCATGCTTTAAAGGTCTTACTTTTCTTTGATCAAAGACAAAAGAAAAGTGAAATAGAACCAACATATGAAGCACACCCCATTTGATGCCTTCCATAGGCGTATGTTTATAACCTCCTAACGCACATTAGGTGACTTCAGTTACAAGCAACCCATGGATATATCGACCGATCGAATATCTTCTAAATACATTATAAATGATTTATTGAACCTTGAAAAACCGAGAAAAAACTTATGGAGCAGGTAATATGTTCATTGTCGCCAGTTGCGGATCTAGAAAATCCACATAGGGATAACATTTCAAAGGTAACGAAATCGAAAAAACGTCAAATTTTTACAAAATTTACACTACCGTAGGAGTGTCACCGGAGCGTCAAGAGACAACAGGGGTTACCCCTTGTAACACTATAGGTCCGCCCCTGACTGTCACGTAGCAATTAACCCCATAAAACTTAATGATACAAATTAGTTTCATACATATTGTGATTCGAAACGTATTTAATTTGTTATTTCTTATGATTTGCATTTGTTGGTATTCGTTTTAACTAGTTAGGTTCTTACGACAATCATTGTCGATCTTAGGTTCTTACGACAATCATTGCTAGATCCAAAGATCTTGTGATGCAACAGCTTCAAGCATCATAGCTGGCCGTTCCATGATATCCGCTTGTGTGAGAGCCTTGCCATGCAGTTGGACAAAGTTCTCACTCCCATTTCTTACAATCTAAATTACCTATCATCCCGAGGTGACCATGATATTCAGCATGATGTTCCATAATTTGTTGCATATCACTAAAACGTTGGTTTTCTCAAGTATGTTTTCATATACAGTTCAATGATATACGCACAAAAACTGTGAAGACTTTCCCTAGCCACTCGTGCCGACATTTTTAAATAGTCGTCCATTATGTCGAAACTATTCCCGTAAGCCAATTATCTTAGGGCAGCCGTAACCTTTTGCCACGTGGTAAATCCTAAATTACCACGTCATCGAGTCTTTGTCGGAAAAAAGCATAACTATCCTCTAAACCTTTGATATTCTTAAAAATAAATTTTTGTTATACGAAAATGACGCTTGAACATTCTTTCATTATAGTTGGTTCGGGTGATAAATAATCGCTTACTAGCAAATCGTTTGCGTTTCGCGTTCATGAACAATATACTTCCTCCGTTTGGGTTGATGTTGGGAAGTCCCTTTATCTGAATCTTCAACGATACTTTCAGGACAGTCGCCATTGTTGATAATAATATTCCCGCCCCATCGTCCGATGAGGATGACAAATCATAACTATCAGATGAATCGCTGAACTTGAAGAATCCATTGTATATATTTCTTTTTGGTGATGAGAAGTGATTTTTGAATATTTGGATAGTAAAAATGAGTAAGGATTGTTTGATTTGTATAGAAAATAAGTAAAAGAATTTTTTTTAAATAGCTTTGGCCAATGGCTAGCCCAAACGGCAACGATCCTATGTCCCAGCCAATCAAACTAGCCAACTCACCTCTCCCCCCCAGCCCCACGCCAGCAAGGCAACATCGTGGTCAACATAGCCCGGTATGACTGAATCAACGTTGCTTGCCATCCCTGCCTCAACCTACGCCCCACATCCCGCGGAACAAGGCATTGGTTTTAAATTCACATGGCACTAAATGATAGAATAACACAAATTTAAAAGTACCTTTGGATTTGATTTGAAAATGATGTTTTCGATGATGCATAACAACCTTAGCATTTAACGTCTTTAATTTAAAACTTGTTTAAATCAAGACCTTTATCGAATTGGCAAATCATCTAATAATCTTTCAATAGTGCGTTTAATCATAATAGGATATTGAATTTAAATAATCCTAACTTTTACCAATTGGTCGACAACACTCCCAATTTTTTATTTGTACATCAGGACTCCCAACTTTCAACTTATTGGCCGTAACACTCCCTAACTAACTGAACTCTAACCTAGTTAGTTGATGTCATATACACTCACGTCACGTCATCTAAAATGTCACATCAGCTGTCACGCCATCAGAAATGCATGTCAGTTGCCACATCAATGCCACAATCAGCAAAAACTAACTGGGTTAGGGTTTAGTTAGTTAGGGAAGTGTTATCGGTCAATAAGTTGAAAATTGGGAGACAAAAGTTTGGAATGTTATCGACCAATTAGTGAAAGTTGAGTTTGTATTCATTTGAGCTAGTAAATACATTTTCAATTTACCTCATGAATTTTATAGAAGAATCGAAACATGTAGCTATAAAAAAAACTATTTTTAATCAATTCAATCATTTTCTATTTTAACGACTACCAAACCGAAATAGTGATTGGTGAATCTTAAAGGAACAAGAAGTTTTATGAAATTCCCACCAAGTTCTAAAGTTATGTTATCACAACACATACATCATCTACTTTTGCTTTATAATCGAAAAAGCATTTGTGGTGGAAAGTTTCAACCACCACTCCCCACCACATGTCAACATATTCACTTTATACTCGTTTTGAGAATTGTTACAACCAAAGTTTCTTAGAAAGCATGGCCTTTTGGACTAGTGATAGCATGAAAGCCTATGGCCCTATACATTGTATACGTATGGGTTATTAAACCCATCCCTTAGGGGTGGGTGGTGTCGTTGCGGCCAAGCTTTACTGATACAAATAATATAGTTTGACAAATCTTTCTATGTGTTTAAAATAAAGATTAGTCGGCGGAGCTTGACCAAAAGTTCCACAGGGGCAGAAAAGTCATAGGACCCAATTTATATTTTGTATAAATATTTAGGCAATATAATTTGGTGGGGGGTGAGGGGTTTCCTATATAATTTTAAAATTTTTGGATGAAAAATCGAAAATTTTACACTTCTAACCGAAACATTAGGGAGCGGATGCGCCCTCACGGTTCCCGAATAAGTTGTGCCACTGAGATTACGGAAGTTAGGAAAATTGAGATCACAACAATGCTTTAAGGAAGGGAATGAGAAATATTAAGGAATTAAAGGTGATGTGACGCAAATACGAAAGAGAAATAGAGTCGGAAGTTAGGGATGACACCCCAACCAGGACTCCAATTTTTTGGGTGTCAGCCAAACACACCAAAACCTTGTTTAACCAACACATACTCTAACACCAAACACCACCTTATTTGGACCACAAATGTCCTCCATCATTGGAAAATTTCCTGTCTGAATTTATATTGGTGATGTTGATGTAGCCTGCTGCTACATCAACAAACAAATGGAACACAGCCTTATTTTCAAAATCTTTCTATTTTCAAGATTCCTGCTTTAATTTCCCACATGTATACATTTCATTTCTGGATAAAACTTTTTTTTTTATTTATTTCCCACATGTATACATTTCTGCTTTAATTTCAAGATCTTTCTTTTTCACTTCAGCAGCTAATTACCAGGTCATTCTGTTCTAGAATCAATCTTAAAGAAATTAATAATGAAATAAACAATTTATAGATATTGTTTCTTACTCATCTCTCTGGATATACTAAAATAACGGGTTGAAAGTGAATCAAAATGTATTTAAATTCTTACAACCTCTTAAATCACTTTATTTAGATATAAGATTAGTATCGTAATAATATAGATACTTAATACATTAAATATCAATAAAATTCAAGAAAAGGGGATAAAAAAAAAATGTTTTCCGCTTAACTAGATCCTGAAGAAACACTGAACTAAACTATATCCGGGGATATCTAGGTTCTGGTACGGGGTCTCTGCATGTAAAGGTTATCTCTTGTCTGCCCGTCGATGTGATCTTAGTTCAGACTCACTGTAAAACTAAAAACACCGTTAGTCTCGCCACGGGAGAAAGGAGGGGTGGAAAATAAGTATGTTGGTCTGCAAAGGATAATATATGTAAATAGTGAGTGAGCAAGAACTAGCGTGTCCTAACCTGGAGGTGAGGTCCTTTCTTTATAGCCGAAGAGATTTGTGCAGGAGATGGGCTGATGGACCTTAGGCCTAGGAGCGACAACCAGGAATATCCATTGTCTCTTCTGCCACGACCTTTAGTGATCCCTAACAGGAAGAGCGCTTGGCGCACGGTGGATGGGGCCACGTGTCCTGGCAGTTGTCCTTTTGTCTGGTCTGTCATCAGCCGTTAGTGGAGATTGCGTGACAGTCGCTGGCATGAGCTGGCTGGTGCCACGCGTACGTCTTTGCGTACTTTTTGTCCTTTGCACGACCGTTCATCATGCAACGTGGTCTAGCACAAGCTGTTGACTGCCTATTGGGTCACAGCTCTCGTTGTACCTTTGTACTTGATCAATGCCTCTTTGTGCTTCTCCTTACCGCGTGGCCTTATCAGTGCTTTTTGGCTAGCGTGAACTTGTAGGGATCAAGTTCTTTTTTTCAAGACTAAGTACGAGTTGCTCTCGCCTTAGTCTTGGCCTTATGTGCAACTCCCAAAAGGGCTTGGTAGTCGGCGCAAGGTTTTAAGAAGTCGCAGCTAGAAGCTTACTTATTAGCGTAGGATTTCAGACCAGCACTTTCAGGTTTAACTTGTCGTTGCGCGAGGTGCGCAAGGTTTGTTAAGCAACCTGCTGTCTTTAGGGTTGGCGTACCGTTGCGCATAGCGCGCAAGTTTACTCAAGTGACCTGTTATCATTATGAGGGTATGGTATCCTGCGTAAGCGCAGGGTTTTAGGACCATGCCCCTCCAAGTCCCCCCCCCCCCATTTCAGTGTTTGTCTATGCGCAACTTGGCAAGTAGGTGGGACGCTGGACTATAATAAAAAATCATGTAAGCCGTTTATTTCAATGGTCGTAAATCGTTAAGTCCTTTGTGAGGAAAGGACTAAAGAAACCCTTGAGTGGAGGAAATCATTCTCAGGATAAGGTCTTTGAACTTTGAATTTTCATAAAGCTGCCAGGTTTTTAGGCCAGTTGTTAAAAAACGGCGGAGTGACCGACGTGTAGTGGTTCACTCCAGCTACTTTTTCATTAATAATGCAGAAGTACCAGCCGCCCGGCATCGTTAGACTCCACTGCCTACACATGTCCATTGGATCACATTGGTGTGTGGAGCGTCAGCTCCCGTCGCATTAATACGATAGTATAATAGATGATCCGCCTTGGTTAAAATTCACTCATCTCTTCACTTCTTTGTATTTCTTCATATTTCTCTTTTCCAAAACCCTTTCCAATCCCTGCTCCTTCTGATAGCCATAGAAGACGACCGAAGACAAGCCCGAAAGTACCACCGGCGGAGACACTACCAGTTTATGCTTGTACCAAAATGGTCGGCGAACATTTTTCAAATGACTTGTCGCTGGTTTTCGATTTCCAGAAGAATGGGGTGCCCAATACCCTTCTGAAGGGGATACTGCTGCAGACGCCCCACCTGGCTTCATCACTTTGTTTTTCAATCATTTTGCCGACTGAAACTTCGGCTGCCGGCGACAAAGTTCTTCTTGGATATCCTGGACCACTACCGAATTCATATTTCCCATTGAATCCAATGGGAATGTCAAGATCAAACATTTTGAATTCCTATGCCGCTCGATGGGCATCCACCCAACCGTAAACCGGTTTCGGTTTTTTATCAGCTTCACTGCTCCTTAGGGTTTTACTCCTTTCAGCATCGTATACAGGCGAAGAAGATCCTACACACCCCTCCCAAGTCTTACCATGATTGGAAGCAAAAGTTCTTCTTCATCAAAGCTAGAGTCATCCCCCTAAGGATGCACTTCCGCGGGCTGAAGACATTCCAATGGAGACTATCTCCATTCCTAACCAAGAATTGTGGTATCAAGATATGAAGGAGATCCCAGCCGTTTCGTTGCCAGGGAGAGCGTTAGTTGCTCGGGGATGAGCTTATTTTGGAAGTTTAGACGTCGTGAGAAGTCGGTGTATATGGAAGATGATAAGAGTAAGCTCCATTATTGTGTTACTTATCCTTGTTCGTTATGACTAAACCATGCGTGTTTTTGTAGGGGTTGTGCTATACATTGCGGCATTCTAGAGGGAACATGGGTGGATGAAGAATGTTCCGCTTAATCCGGAGGAACCAACCTGGTATTCCCAAATACTTGGGAACTTTGAGTTGCCTCGAGGTGCGGATTTAACGGCCCCTCTGTCAGAAGTGGTAAGTGTTAACTGTTTATTACTTGCATCCTTTCGGATTACTTAGTGTGTATTGCGCCATGATGCAGGTGCGCTGCGGAACTTGGGTGTTGGCCCAGATTCGAAAAAGAAGAGGCGCGTGGGGCCCAGCGTTGTTGCAACCAAAAAGCCGACTCAACCCAAGGCAGACCCACCCAAAGGTACGTGCTTTGTACCTGACACTTGGGTTGACTAAGTGGTGGTTTCTGATTCGTTGGAAGGCCTTGCGCCTATAGGCTTGAAGAAACCCAAGCTGAGCCGCAAGATGCCGCGGGGATACCGGCTGCAAACCCAGACGATCAAATAGATCTGGAGTCGAGCCCAAACCCCTAAAGAGAAAAACCAAGAAGAGAGCTCTTCCCAAGGGCGATACAGTTGTACAACCTCCTAAGAAGGTTGCGCAGAGGAAAACCATCGGCAAGCGTTGGAATCTTGACGTGCTTGCAGCCAAATTTTCACCAGGTAAAACCTTATCTTGCGCTTAATATTTTGTTCTTCCTGTTTAACCATTTCGGCGCCTTCATTACAGGGAAAGATGAAACACCATTCTTTGTACCGTTCGCTCCTGCCGTACCTGTAAAGACCACACCAATTCCACCACCTGTTTATGGGGCTGTGCCAGCGTCGAGTGCCAAATGTTGGTGAGTCAAGTGCCAGGGTAACGGAGGAAGCATGGATGTTGAGGTCGTGGTGCCTGAAGAGAAAATTGTAGTTGAAGAGACTAGAGAAACACTTGTTGAGGATGTGCCCCCAAGATACTTCTCTTCCAGGGGCTCAGTTGGTGGAACAAGTACCTGGGAGTGACGCCAGGGAATTTGGAGAGCACCCCTCTGACGAAGGGTCCCCAATTCGTCCGGATGAAACCCCGGGTGACTACTATTACCGATCATATTTAAAGAAACGAGCTGTTGAGGTTCATACTCTAGTTTGGAAGTTGAAGCAGGGTGAAAGGTTCAACCACTGGCAGGTATGCCGAGGGTGGTTTAAAGCCCCCCCCAGCAGAGGTGAGAGCGCGTGGGGAACAAGGCTATGAACAAACGTACCGCACATATCTACAACTAGCCACCAACTCTGCCTCCAACATTCACAAGATCATCCGAGAGTGTTGCATAGAGATCAAGAAAAATTTGAATCTGCGAAGAAAGAAATGGTGCTCGAGCGGGCCAAATGGCTGTGCAAAAACAAGAACTGGAGGCCGAGAAGGCAAAGTTCGCTGAAGCGCAGAAGACCGAAGAATGGTCTGTGTTGGGGTGGAAGAAGAAGGCTGAGAACGCCACTAGCCACGCTTACTGAGGAGCGCAAGCTGTGGAAAGAGGCCTGTGAGCGGGATAATAATGAGAGAATATCGTTGAGGAATGAAACAGTTGCCTAGCGAGCTGTGATTGAGCACCTCAAGAAGGAAAAAGAGGAGGCTACAGCTGCCACCGAAGAGGCGAGGTCTCATTGGGAGCGCAGTGAGCAGAAAGAGGTAGAAATTTCGCCCTTCTTATTTTATGAAATCAAGAGATTGCCGAACTTACCTCCTTATTGCGTAGTCAGGAAGAAGCTAGGGCGGCTCTCGAAGGTGCAAAGAAAGATCTCTAAGCTGCCAGAGGTTGAGAAGGCTGAATTACAGCGCAGGCACTTGGAGGATCAAGAGAAACTGCGACTCTCTAAGTGAAGGTGAGCGCGAGTGAGAAGCGCGCGAAATTGCGGAGCAAAAACTAAAAGATTCAGAGGTGGACCGCACCACCACAGAGAGTGTAGTTGAATCTTTGACAAACAACATGCCCTGGATGCAACAGCACGGAGTAGTGAATGTAGGTACACTTTTATTATTTTGATCACCATTTATCTTAATTCTCATTCGCTTTTATGCCCTGTACAGATTGCCAATTCGATCCTCAACTCGGTAGAGCTAGACAGTATTGTGGCCAAGCTGATGGTCACGGCACGCCATGACGGATATGCACAGGGCTATGCAGGGTGTGCTCATCACGTAACTCATGCTTTGTTACTTGGGATACCAGCTGCGCTGCTACCCATGGAGTCAATACAAATGCTGCCTTTTCAAAGGCGAAGCAAGAGTATGACCGTTTGCAGCTACCAGTTATGGACTTGGTGAGTGAAGCGCTTCATCACAATGACTTTGTTGATCGTTTAAAGGATGCCTTCCATGATGAGGCGGTGGAAATTGAAGAGTCGGGGGAATAGGTGCGAGTGCCTCCAGCGTATGATGTTTAGGATGACTATTAGAAGAGAATCTTGATTGTAATTCCATGTACTTATGTAACATGTTCTTTTAATGACAATATGATGTTGTACTTTTTGACCCGATGCGGGTAAGTTTGAAATGGTAATCTGATGTATATATTTGAAGTTACAATATTTGGGTGAAAATAACCACTTGTATAGGTAGAGCGAATAAAATTGGTAATGAGCTCATGTATGAACGTCACAACCCCATCAGCGTGCAATAGTTGATCGCTGAAATTGAGGTGTCTTGTTCATGAGTCGTTATACCATAACGTTTTTGCGTATACTCATAGTGGTTTCGAGCATTTGTAATAAAACGGCTAAATAATCAATGCCGTGTAACGACTTTGTTTTCTTTGTATTAATGATAAGGCGCAAGAGCCATGTACAAAATCGATAAGATTAGATCATGAGTTTAGTAGTCTATTGCGCCAATACGGATAAGGCGCAAGGCTAATGCGTATGAAGACGCTCGGATTACATATAACATCGCCGTAATTGTTGCGCATACTAGGTCCTAGGAATGTTTGTGCATCCAAACGCTTGAGGGTGTAAGCCCCCTTTCCTAAGACTTCATGGATTACGTAAAGGCCTTCCCACTTAGGCGTAAGCTTTCCTGGGCGCTCAGCATTAGACGCGTCGTTATCTCTTAAAACGAAATCTCCAGGAAGGAAAGTACATATGCGGACTCGCGCATTGTAGTATTTTTCAAACTTTGACTTGTATTTGGCTTCGTTGATTGCAGCGTTTTCACGCCTTTCCTCCAAGAGGTCCAGATCAAGCCTACACGCTTCATCGTTATTCTGGGTTCGCAGAGCGATCATGCACGATGATAGGAGACCAATCTCATCTGGGATTACTGCTTCAGTCCCATAAACCAGGCTAAATGGTGTTTCGCCTGTGCTAGTTTTCGGCATAGTCCGGTGAGCCCAAAGGATACTTGGCAACTCATTAACCCAACCTCTTTGCGCCGTCCCAATCTTGTCTTGGTCCCTTCGACGATACTTCTGTTAATTCTTTCAACTTGGTCATTCCCTTGGGGATGCGCGACCGAAGCGAACACGTGTTCAATGTGCATCTCAGTCATCCATCGTTGTAAATCTTCGGAGGCAAAATTGGGTCCATTATCAGTGACAATGCACAAAGGTAGACCGAAACGACAGATAATGTGTTCCCAAATGAATTTACGAACTACCGTTGCCGTAGTTGATGCGAGTGATTTGGCTTCTACCCACTTGGTAAAATAATCGACAGCGACGATTATAAACTTTACGGCACCTGGAGCATCAGGAAAAGGTGACACCATATCGATTGCCTACTGCTGAAAAGGCCACACTATTGTCACTGGGATCAAAGGATTTTTGGGGCGCAATGTCTTGGGCGCGTATCACTGACATGATGTGCATTTCCTCAGAGTTTCGACTGCATCTAAGTGCATGTTGGGCCAATAGTATCCAACATTCATGATCTTTGCGACTACCATGCGTGGGCCGACATGAATTCCGCATAACCCTTCATGTATCTTGCGGATCAAGTACTGCGCATCCTATGGATCTACGCAGCGAAAGAGTGGTCCAAGATATGACTTCCGGTAAAGTATTAGCGCATTGTTTTGGACTCTCCTTGCCTCCGCCTTATTTTCTGGGAGTATCCCAGATTGTAAGAACATGATGATGGGAGACATCCAAGAAGGATTCCCCAATTTCTACCACATTGACTTGACGTAGCGGCACGAAAGGGTTTTTTAGCACCTCGATGCGCACTTCTCGCTCGAGATGTTTGAAGCTTGTTGCTGCCAGTTTACTGAGCGCATCTGCATGCTTGTTTTCACTTCGATTGATGTGGGTCACTTTGAAAGTATAGAATTTGTTAATCAAAGACTGCGCCTGTTCGAGGTACAGGGCCATCGTCTTCCTTTTCGCTCATAAAGGCCATCGATTTGCCCTGCAACCAAAAGAGAATCGACGTGTGCTTCCAAATTCTTAGCGCCCATTTTGATTGCTAACTAAAGGCCTACGAGAAACGCTTCATATTTGGCTTCATTGTTGGTGCTCTTGAAATCCAACCGGATGGCATAAGTAAACTCCTGGTTATCAGGGCTTATTAAACGTTGGATGCGCCATCAGTGTGGAGGGTCTATACGCGGTCATCCGTAACAGGCGTTGGATTATGGACAGCTTCACATTCTTGCATCTTGTTGCTTGGAACTTCCGTGGTGAAGTTGGCTAATATCTGGCCTTTGATAGCTGGACGTGGTTTGTACACAATATTGTGCCCCCCTAATTCGATCGCCCATTTCGCTAATCGGCCGGATGTGTCAGGTTTGGATAAAACTTGACCCAGGTGATAGTTCGTAAGAACTGTGATCCCATGGCCCGAAATACATGCGCAACCGATGGGATGCATGAACCAATGCTAAGGCTAGCTTTTCCATCATCGGGTATCGTGTCTCTGGGTCGGTTAACATCTTGCTAACATAGTAAATCAGAGTTTGGACCCCTGCGCGTTCTACAAGCAAGACTGCGCCAACAGCGATATCCGATGCGGAGAGGTATAGAATCAATGGTTCGTTCTTCTATGGGGCGGTGAGAGTAGGCAGTTGAATCAAATATTCCTTCATTTGTTGAAAGGCTTTTTTTCATTAGGAGTCCATTGGAACTTGTTATGTTTCACACAGTTCCTCAAAGTACTGAAGAATGGAAAGGGTTTTGTCGCGTGATTTGCCAAGAATCGATTCAGCACAGCCAGTCGACCAGCCAACCGTTGCATTTCTTTGATGATTGAAGGTAAAGGCATACGCTGAATTGCTTCAACTTTCTCAGGGTTAACCTTAAACCCATCGCGCATGACGATAAACCCCAAGAATTTCCCTTCCTTCATCCCGAACGAAGATTTTCCAGGATTCAACTTTAAATTAACCTTGTGGAGTGATGCGAAAGTTTTTTTAATGTTTGTCAACATCATTTCCTCGTCTGGACTCGTGATGACCAGGTCATCGATGTACACTTCCACAGTCACACCTATGTCATCTCCAAAGACATGATCCATTAAGCGTTGATAGGTGGCTTCCGCATTGCGCAACCCAAAGGGCATCTTTGTGTAGCAAAAGATCCCCTTATCTGTGCGGAAAGCCGTTTTATCTTCATCTTCTTTTTTCATTTGGATTGGTGCTAGCCTTTGTAGCAATCAAGAAAACATTTCCACCGGAATAAGCGAGGGAGTCCACATTTTTATCAATCTCTGGTAAAGAGTAGCAGTTTTTTGGACATGACTTGTTCAAATCTTTGAAATCGACACACATGCACCAACCGCCATTGTGCTTTTGGACCTAACCGGATTGGCTACCCATGTTTGATAGCGCACTTCTCTGAGAATACCAGCTTTAAGGAGCTCTGAAACTTGTTCATTCATTGCGCGGTTTCTCTGCTCCAAAACTGTGCTTCTTATGCACCACTGTTTCAACTGATGGAAATGTCTGCAGTGCATGCTCCACAATCTCCCTAGGTACCCCTGTCATGTCCTCCGGTGACCACGCAAAAATATCCATATTAGCTGAAAAGGATTGTTTAAGTCGCGCCTTGACTTGGGGTCATAGCGGTACCTAGCAACACCGTTTGTTCTGGGTACTTGTTGTTGAGTACCCACTTTTCTGGTTCACCGTCTGGGGATGACTTCGCTACTTTCACCTGTGGTCCTTCCTCTATGGACATGACTTATTTCCTGGAATACATGATTGCCACATCGGTTTCTGTTGAAAACCGCATGCAGCGTGAGGAGTTGATGTAATCATGCTGAAATTACTTTGCGCGCGGCGGCCGAGTAATACGTCATGGCGAGATGTTGCTGGCATCACCATAAAGTTAACCCGAACCGTGCACGAATGTTTTCCAACTGAAAGAGTGACCGGGAAGGAGAGCTGCCCGAGAGGAAAAACGGCTTCGTTACAGAAACCAGTTAATGGGAAATCAACCGGCTCTAAGCGCGCTTTGTCCTCCGGGTCTAGCTGCTTAAAATATTGTTCATAAATGATATCCATAGAACTTCCTGGGTCGATGAACATGTAATCGGTGCGATAATGGCCAAAAATGCCAGTTATCACTACCTATCACTCTTCCTAAGGACCGTCGGGAACTACGGGAAGATAACTTGCTGCTCGCGCCAATGTGGCGTACAACTCTTCTGATGACAACGCTTGCGCGCTGGACCACCTTGTATCATATGAACAAAAGCTTGCTTCATTTTCTTGTTACCCGGGCCTTCTTCACCGCGAGTAATTTGACGAGCTTCTTTAACTTGCCGTTGCGCGAGGTGCGCAAGGTTTGTTAAGCAACCTGCTTTCTTCAGGGTTGGCGTACCGTTGCGCATAGCGCGTAAGGTTACTCAAGTGACTTGTTATCATTATGAGGGTATGGTATCCTACGTAAGCGCAGGGTTTTTGAAACCATACCCCTTCAGATCCGACCCATTTTAGTCCGCCGTAAAAAAATCACATCTTGACCATGACCTGGCCATTTTAACCCAAACCTTTTTGCCACCTCTATAATTACTTAGCTTAAATCAAGAATCTGAAGATTCTCATGCTCCTAGAAGAAGCATTTAGCTATTCAGTGAAATCCACCTTTTCAGGACGGAGATAGTTGAAAGCTTCCACAACTACATTTAGCATGGAAAGAATACGAAGAGTAACACGATACCTAGCTCTATTAGATATTAATAACCAATGTTGTTTGTTTTACCGTTCACTTATTTGTATTTTAACTTATTGGACAGTTTGTTTTGATAAGAAAATGGGATATTTCAAATCAAACACTTTGTAAATGCAGGAAAAAATAAAAAGAACAAAAATTAAAATTAAAGCCATCCGCATCAATGACTAGATTATGCAAAAGGATTTAGCCATTTACGTCATCAGACTCCACAAAATCAGGCTATTATATGCTCAACAACTTCAGTAATAAATTATGTGAGACAAAAAAAAATTATCATGTGTGCATGAATAGTGATTGATATTCTACATTTCTAGGAACAAATAGTAGAGCAAGAGCAAAGAATTTACCACGCAAACAATAATGGAGAAAACTTTTTTAATACTACAGAAATAAGAGTCTCCATCCATCTATAGATCATGGGTATCACTAGACGCAACGGGCTCACCTTTAGGCACAACAAAGTGCATGCTCAATATTAAGGTAAAGCCATTGGGTTAACTGGCGTCAAGCTCACGGAGTCCATTATATCCTACACTTCCACCGATCACAGCTACATACATATTTATTTATTAATATATTTTCTTTTATTTAATTTATTAGTTAACTCTAGGGGTGTTCATGGTTCGGTTTTAAAACCGTGAAACCACCCAAACCGATCATCGGTTTGGTTTCGCGGTCGGTTTTTATTCTCAACTTTTGGTCGGTCGGTTTTAAAAATTTCAAACCGTAACAAACGGTTTGGTTTGCGGTTTATACTGAAAACCGACCGTATAAAACCGGACCGTAACATTTTACAGTATATTGTTTTTTTGTATTTCATATTATACATACATGTACACTACTATATATACTGGGACTTTTTGATGATTTATATTTAACTATTTATACATGATGATATATATTTAACTATTTATACAAATTGTGTGTTAGGTTTTGGTTACTTTTAAGCTTTATGTTGCCACCTAACTTTTAAGTGTTAGAGCATTTATATTCATTTTATCTTTTTTTTATCTTATAATTTTACTAAAAATAAGTATTTTTTTCTTATTTTAATTAAATAATATTTTTATACTTTTTTTATTATTTTTTCTCTCTGCTCCATTTATAACCACTTTTAAAATATATTAAAAAATTATAGAGGGTGAATAGTGTTCTCCTAAATTTACAGATGAACAGTAACATTTTTTCTCTCCTCTTTACAACCATTTCTAACTACCTACAATCACTTTTCATAATATAAAAAGCTATATCATAGAATTTAGAAGACGGATTGTGAATTGTTTTATGTGGATAAGTTTGATATGTTTTTGGTTAACCTTTTTGTGTTTTTTTTGTTTGTGTATGTATTTACACTTATTGTCACTGCTAAGTTATATACTGTTGAGTTTGCTAAGCTTGTTGTTCTTTTGTGTTCATTCTAATTTGTAAATATTGCCGTTTGTGTTATGTTATGAAATTATGCAAAGCGTTGGGTTGTTTTAAGGCTTTTATAATGTATTTTTATAGAAACTTTAGTTTTGACAGTTTGCTTCAACTATAAAACATAGGAGACCTTGGTTTGAAGCCATTTTTCATGTGTATTTCATGTCTTATTTTGAATAACTTGTATCAAGGAACGATAAGTCTAAACCGCGAAAACAAACCAGAGCCAAACCATTCATAACGGTTCGGTTTCGTTCGGTTTTAAATTTTAACGGTTCGGTTTTGGTTATCAATAATCAAAAACCGTTACTAATGGTTTGGTTTACGGTTTGATTTAAAGACCACCCAAACCGGATCATGAACACCCCTAGTTAACCCACAACACCTATTAATTGGATTGTTTAGTTATTGCCCTTCGGTCTACATAACATTAAGATGGCAACACTTTTTGCTAATTATTGGACTGAATAGTTATTCCACAACACATAGCGTTATGTATAACGACACCCTTATAAATCAATTGTAAGCATCTATTCTTCAATCAAATTCTCTATACCATTATCATATGAAATTCTCTATACCATTATATTCAAGACCAAGAATATACAACAATTGGAAAATATTTATAGAAGAAATATAAAATTCCCCTAATATAATATAAATATACAAATTCTTACATAGGATCATCATACTTAGGGTGGGTTCAATATCATATTAAATATCCTTAGCATCATTGGCACCATGCTTTGGGTTCAACATCCCGTATTTAAAGCGAATCCATTTGCTACACTTTTGAAAAAGCTTAAGCTTCGCTTTGAGTCTAGTTACTTTTACTATGTAGAACCATATGACATATGTGAAGGTCCACAACCAGATTTTTTATACCATTTTACTACGTGGAACCATATTTCACTTGACGTTTTAAACCTTTTAATATTATATATAGAAAGACTTTACACACTCAAAAAATTATCTTGGAATTCACATAATGTGCCACACATGTAATGATGGCCACATAGTCATATCCTTGTTAGAAATTACATTTTCTTTTCTTATATATCTTTTTATTTATTTCTAATATAACAACAATAAATATAGGTTGTTAATATTTTCACACCATTTTCCTCTATTTCTCTATATATATATACATAGATATATACAAAGATAGAGTGAAAAAGGATATAGAAATAGAATTTTAAGGGTATGAAAATAATAAGAGCCTAAATATAATGTAATATAATGCATATGTTAGATGGCTACAGACTAGCTGGAGTTCACCATACTTGGTATGTAGATTCATGGTCGGAATTGCAACATCCGTTTTCCCTATATCCGTAATATCTTTCTTTTAATCATTTCTTTCATGTTTGTTAGTTCTCCTCGAGTTATATGAAAATATCCATCACAACATCCTACTCAAGATGTAACAAAGAATTAGCAAGTCTAAGTAACTCTTTTAACCAAAAAAAGATTTAGAAGTTACAAAGCGTAAGGAGTCGATTCTTCTGAAACATATATCGACAGGGCAAAGCAATTCTTGCTGACTGGGGCTGTAAACAAACCGAACAAACACGAACAAAGCATTGTTTGTGTTCGTTCGCTAAGGATATAACGTGTTCACGAACGGTTCATGAACACTTACCGAACGAGATTTTATGTTTTTGTTTTAAGGAAACGAATATGTTCACGAACACAGATAAAATCGGCGAAGACGACGGTGGATGGTGAGAGGGAGCAGTGCTAGACCTTGAAGCCCTAATCATTTTTTTCGATGTGAATAATAAGAAAGAAAGTGGAGCACTACATAAACAAGGAGGAGAATAGGGTTTCCTATATTATTTGTTTGGGTAATGAAATAAATAAGAATTAAAGAATATAAAAAGTTTAGATAAAATAAATAAATGTTAAAAAAATTTTGATGAACAACATAAACAAACGAACATGAACGAATGTCCATCACATTACCAAATGTTCACGAACATAATTGAACGAACGAGACATTTTGTTCGTGTTCACTCGTTTGACTAATCGAACAGGATTTCCTTGTTCATGTTCGTTGATTAATTAAACGACCGAGACGTAAACGAACTTCTCGCCGACTGTTAGCTAGCTGAACATTCAGTTCGTTTACCAAGCCCTCTTGCTACTCTTTAAGCCCTATTGCTGACCCTTTAACCAAAATACATGAACTGAGTAAAATCTCTCATTCAAATGTTATACAAGAAAAAAAGGATTTAGTTGTTCATGTTACTATAAAAAAAAACTAAAATTACTCTTCAAACAAGATCGTAGATCAACGATTGAAGGAAAGAAGATTTTACAGCTTTATACAGGATTAGATGAAGTGTTCATAAAGGTACACAGATTTTCTAATATCAAGATCCGTATTAAGAAGAATATAGGTATTAGAGAAACCATGTATGTGAAGCTGAATTCTGTACCTAACATGAAAATACCTACATAACAACTTCAAATACTCGTCCTACATTTATTTATCTTGTTACATAGCAATAACGTTATCATAATCAAATCCTTGGTAACGTATTTTATTAATATTATGTAATAACAACTGTATCAACCAACCACATTCTGTATTAAGGTGTGAATATGTTTGAATTACCATAGGGATTCTTCAAGAGTAAAATGTGGTTTGAGAAATGAAAGGTTCAGTGCTTCTAGGCATTGTTTGTTCTCCTAAATGGCACCTGATCCTACACTTCTCTCATGGCTTCTGTTTTACATTAAACTCCAAAACCCGAACAAACCACCACTGATGGATGACCAAGACCCATGGACTTTCTACACTTTTGGCGATCAGGAACCACTGCAGTGCCTCCATTAAAGACGAAACCATCAGCCTCTTCTATTTGGAATCAGTTAAAAGTTGCTATGAATGGCTTCAAGTATTCGTTGCAACCAGATTTGTTTTTGTTGATTAAAGTATTTGCCAATAACCGTAGCAGAATGAAACTACAGAGGGTGTTGTTAGATTATTGGCATTTGCAAACTTTTGGTAAGGTCTTATGAAAGATACATGATAAAAACGTGTACAAGCAAACCCAACAAGAAATTATGAAAGATAATAGCAGCTCCAATGAGTCAAAAGTGTTGATTATAACTTCCATAAATGACCTACAAAACAATGAAAAGAACTTCAACTGCTCAAAAGACAGCTTCATGATACACTACTTGATGCACACGCAACAAACCATTCGACAATTCATCCATTTCAATTACGACGGACCGACCATACAAAAGGGAAAGAAGACAGACAATCAACACTTAGGTGGTGTTTGATTCGGTTCCGTTTAAAATCAGGAATCTATATGGGTATGAGAGGTTAATACAAAGGGTATATATAAAAGATTCCTGATGTTACGGGCATCAAACCCATACTCTCAATCAAAGCAGACACCCCCTTAGTTCGACCAAACATGGACCAAACCAAGCCTGTTACCAGTATAAATCTCGTTACGCTCTTCATCATAGAAAAGGGCGGTGATGTCCTCCAGTGCTTCCGAAACAGAGCTTGTGATCCTCCGACCCTGGGCCTGCTGCTTTGAGTTGCACCTGCATCTTTTACCACTAGATTTGACAACCTCACTGCAAATACAATCATTAACCATTGCACCATCCATCGCCTTTACTTTAGCAAGACATTTTCCGGTTAGAATATTGCTGATATTAATGGAACCTGCCGCTGCTGCATTCATTGAAAAGAATACGGTGAGACAACAAAATCCGGAATTTATTTTTTAAAAGTTGAATCATCAAATTAGTAAATTACCATTTCCACCAGTTGAAGAATCATCTGAATCAGCTTTGCAGTAAGAAATGATAAGATCTTGATCACTTGTGATATAGATGTTGTTAGTGTTGCAGTCTGGGTGCCATAACAAATGATCTTCGAATGACGTCACAAGCTCCCCACGGAAGTTCCAGACAGCCACTGTTCGGTTTCTGAAGGTCAAGAACAACTGGTTCTCATAGAGAAATATGAAGGCTGATGGGGTCATAAATTCTGTCCTGCTAACTTCCGTTAATTCAGAATTGCGTACCTACATAAAGAAATGGTCCTTAGATTTGAAGTATCATACATTGAAATTCGCAAACAATGGGCTGATCAAAACAAGTAAACTTTCATCGTGTTGAAACAGGTTGGCTCCACCCATTACGCTTTTTATCCAAAAATTTGTTTTTTGAGTAAAATGCCATTTTCGTCCCCTGAGGTTTGGCAAGTTTTGCGACTTTCGTCCAATGGTTTGTTTTTCCGCATCTGGATCCAAAATGTTTGAAATCTTGCCATTTTCATCCAGCTAGTTAACTCATCCATTTTTCTCCGGAAAAGACCAAATTGCCCTTTAACTTAACAAAAAACATAAAAATACCCATGACTTAACGGAGAAAATGGATGGAGTTAACGAGCCGGAAGAAAATGACAAGATTTCAAACCGTTTGGATCCAGATGCCGAAAAACAAACCTTTGGACGAAAGTCGCAAAAGTAATCTTACTTTTGAGTATTATAACTATATTGTCATCTTAATCTCATTTGTTAGTCAAAATCCATTTAAATTACGCGCCATCCAAATTAAAAAAAATCAGAAACAAAAGAACAAATTTGTATATATTTTATTATTATTTTATGTGATTTTGTAAGATTTCAATTGTATATTTAAAGAAAACAAGAGAACTGTTTAACCCAATAATAAACATATTGCCAAACCTCAGGAACGAAAATGGCATTTAACTCGTTATTTTTAAGAAACATAAAGTGTCAATTATGATCACATAAATATATAAGGTTTTATCCACAATAAAAATACAGTTGGGGCGACTATCCACCCATTTGACCAGTTTGCTTTAAAGCTCGCCTATTTACCCATTTGACCAGTTACAGATGATGCATATCCCGAATCAACACATTCAAAGGTAGGTCAAAATAGCCTAGCCTATATGGTATATTAATAAAGGATGAGAAAATAAGAAAGATTCTTACATCGAGAATCTGAAGATTCTCATTCTCTTGCTTGACAAGAAGCTTCTCATTAAATTGTTCGATGAAATCGACCTTCTTGTTACGGTGAAGGAGATGATTGAAAGTTTTCAAAACGGTTCCGTCTTCAATGGAGAGAATCTTGAGAGGGACATGACCGCTAGCTTTATTAAATATCAACAACATGATTCCAGGGCTGTTTTGAAGAAAACGAAAAGAAAAATCGTCATGAACAGATCAACATTTTTCATACATAATTGCCGCATCATGATAATGAAGATATTTACCTTATTTTGATCTCTTGGACATTTTTATTCCGATATGGAGTATAACATCATGTAATTTTTCAAATCAAACACCTTGTAGATGCTGAAAATAACATTACAAGAAAATTAAAAGAATTTAAAAAAAACAAAGATAACATTCTGTTACTAGATAATAAGTACCTATCTTGTGCTGAAAATGTAAGTACTTTGCCGTTAACATCATCAAACTCCACAAAACCGGGCCATTTCAAAGACTCCGACTCAAAAAGAGCGAAACCTGCATCTGGCTTACCTCTTCGTATGTATCTAACACCATTATAAGCGTAATATGTTTAACAATAGATCTTATAAGATCGATAGAATCTAATGAGCACATAAATAATGAGATTTCACGTACTCAATTCCAGTGGTTCTACATTTCAAGGAGCTAAAGCTGTCTGAGGCATAGACTGAAACCGTAATGAGTGAATCATTGTTTTTGTTGTAAAACAAGCTTCTAATAACTTCGTCAGGGCTGACATTCAGAAAGCATATCCTCTGGCTAGTCTCTGTATTAAGCAAATATTATTTTCAATAATGACCACCATCATTAGTTACATTTCATAAAAAGAATCTGCCTAATTATACCTCGGCTATATGCTGCACAGATTCCAGATTGTGCAAGAGCAAAAACTATATCATGAGCAGCAACAATCTCGACAATTTTTGACCGTTTCTTGAGAAACGGCAATACCGTAGAGCATTGTCCCTTTGGATCATGGGTATCATACTCTTCCTGATGACGCATCAGCGAATGTAAGTTAAAGGTAGAACATTAATTCCTTGATGAAAATTTTAACGATATACCAACTAGAAAGTCGAAACTAAGGTTTTTATACGAAGCCAAGAAGTATAAAACTTTCTCAAGTGCATGTTAACATAATTAAACATAGTGAAGTGATTTTTATAGATGAGACAAATGGCGACTATAAAAAAACCCACACACCAATAAGCATAAACTCGTGAACCCACAACATTACTTATGTAGATACAAATTGGGCCAAGTGATTGCAATATGATTATCTACCAAAAAAACACCGACAAGCCTTGTAATGGGTACCATTTATGGTTCTACTTAACGAAACAAGAAACACTATCATTTTCTAAATTGCATCATTTGCTTGGTAGCTGAAATCATACACAAACTCTTATATCTCTAACCAACTTAAACACACACAAAAAATTATATCCACAACCCACATCATTTCTACTTTAGGATATCACTAAGGCCCAATTAAGTTATTAACACAATCATCTCAACATAGCAACTGTTCTAAGAATATTTCTTTATCATACATACAAACATATGTAGTCCCTTTCCTGTGACACCAATATACTATACTAACTAAACAAAAGCCAAACCTAAACTTTCGATCAACTGCGAAAGCATCAGAAAGTGCTTCCTAATTTCTATCCAGCAATGCTGTAATTCTAAAAATAAACAAATCCTTATACACAACTAACTCCACTATAACTATCCATAAACAAATTAAACAATCAGTTAACTTCAAACAAAACAAAAAAGCAGAGGCTTAAACAACAACCTGCAAACGTATGTTTCTGAATCTCTCTTGAGCATCACACATACTAAAAGACCGATCTCGCTTTGAACAAATCTCTCTCCTCTGAAGCTTCTTAACACTATTCAAAAACGCATCAGCTCCGCCACGCGGCCGCTTCTTCGCCACCACTCTCCGGCCAGTGGAGAGACGTGGACTCGCCGTTATCCTCCGTCCGTCCATCGTTACCCCTTCTAACACCGCAATTACACAAATCAAAACCCTAGAAACTTAATTTGTATGCATATCCAATCTTCCTGTGCTTGAATCCAGCACATTCAACACTCAATTGTAAATTTACAACACAATTACAGCAATTTGAAAAGGATGTGAAAAAAACCCTAAATCTCGAACAAATAATTAGGGCTTTTAGCTTGTTCAAGATGCTGAAGAATAATCTGCAGAAATAGAAGCAATTGATGCAGAAGAATTTGAAGAAATTCCCTAATTTGAATAATAATATGTGCCCTAAATCTGTTTATATGGCAGGTATGTAGCCAAAACAGCAAAAAACTTGTGTTTCTCTCTCTACAAAAAGGACAAGAGAGAGAAAGATCGAAACGGAATAGAACAAGTGATATGTAAAATAATATATACAGCGAAATATTATGTCCGATTTCATAAAGTGTTTGGCGTCCGCTTTCGATTTCAAATTTAAATTTACAGTTTTCTCCCTTGTAGTTGTACACTTTTGCAACTCAGGCATTGACAATCATAATTAAGTGATATTAAATCCTCGAGTTGCGGCGAGGAACGTAAAATAGTGTCAGGTTGCATCAATGTTATACCTCTTCTAACGATCACTAACATCGAAAAAAATTGTAAAAGTAAATAAATCAAAAATGGAAAGCAACACACGGGCGAAACGTAGACACAAAATCATTGAACCACACACGCGCGAAGAAAATAGACCAAAACAAAAAACATAGAAAAGAATAACCAAGTCGATATAGGACTGTGAGTTGCGACAACCTGTTAAACGGGAAAAATAAACGTAAAAGCATTGAACCACATACGCACGTTGCGTCGAGTATGAAAACGAATAAAATTTCTAAAAGATAAATCAATATATGTTACAAAAATACATACATGATTTAAGCAAGTAATAAAATTAAAACAAAGAAATTATAAAAAATAATATAAATAAAGATAACAATAAAATATAATGTCCCATAGACCCACAACTAAACTTTTTGAAAAACTCATCAAGCATAACATACAATACATAATGCTTACAAAACTTGCTAGTTGATAGTATGGAAAAACAGACGTAAAAGCGTTGAACCACATACACACGTTGCGTCGTGTACAAAAACGAATAAAATTTCAAAAAGATAAATCAATATATATTACAAAAATACATACATGATTTACGTAAGTAATAAAATTAAAACAAAAAATCATAAAAAAATAATAGAAGTAAAGATAACAATAAAATATAATGTCTCATGGATCCACAACTAAACTTTTTGAAAAACTCATCAAGCATAACATACGATACATAATGCTTACAAAACTTGCCAATTGATAGTATGGAAATTAGAGCATCACAATAGCTCCCTTATATTTATCCGAGTGAGTTGGTTATATTATAAGACATAGTCGTGAGTGGTTGTTGGTGAAGGTGAGAGAAAATATATGGGAATGTTAGATCATTCACATCCTGTCTGTCAAATTTCTGTGAGAGTAATCTTTATATTTTAAAAAGTGATTATAATGGAGAATAGTTACCGTTCATCTGTATATTTAAGAAATAGTTACCGTTCACCCTTTATAATTTTTTAAATATATATTTCAAAAGTGGTTGTGAGTGGATGAGAGAGAAAAGATAATGATAAAAGTATAAAAACAATATGTTTAATTGAAAGGACGAAAAAGCGTAGTTTTTTTTAGTATAATTATAGGGTAAAAGAGGTGGAAAGGATGTAAATGTTACTATTCATCTGTAAATATATGGGCAACACCTACATTTACTAATTATATACCCTTAATATGATGATATGCGATTGTACAGTTGTGCAAAGGTATACGATTTGTTGGTATATCTTCGTATAGGACATATATACTCATGTTACTTGGTAGCCAACTTAAAGGTGTACGTTCATACAGAGATATACGACTCTTTAAAAATGTTACATGTTTTTACATGTTTGATGGATTAATGTAATGGCTAAAGGGCATGCATTCTCCATATGTGATAGGCAAAGGTGTTCCTATAGCATGACTCATCGTGAAATCAATTATAACCGATCTTAAACTAAATAACAAAAAAAAATCAAGATAGTTTTGTTAAAGTAACATATAATTGATTTTAAAAAATGAAATTGTATTCCTTTTTGAATCTGTATAGTTTCTTGTAAAAACTCGTTACAAAGTAAAATCTTAAATTCGAATCAACAAATAAACCAATCACTAAATCTTTAACTGACTTGTCAAAGCATCACCCACACATATTATTGATCACATCGTTAAAAGCTACAATCAAATTGAGATTAAACTTTTTGAAGCCCGGGTCAAGCCTAAGAGGAAGCACATTTAATAATTGAGCTCGAGCCAAGCATCATACACCAAACTTGATTAGACATGCGAGTTTACACAGGTCGATCATCTATATAATATCGCCATATGATGATTTAATACAATTTACATTTACATAATAAGTATTATTACTATATACAATACATAGGAGAACAAAACTAAATAATATATTATCATGTATAACTATACACACACAATAAATACATAGAAAGTTATTAAATAATTAATATAAAAGCACGCCAGGTCCGAGCATAGCTCAAGCTTGTAAAGTTAGTCACAAGCCAAGCTCAAACTCTTTTACGTTAAATGAGTCGAGCTAGTCAAGTTCGGATTCGGCTCTTCTACAACCCTACATACGGTAAAGGTGTAAATGTTTTCTTTTCTCTATACTTCAATTTGATTTATTAGACATTAAATATATGAAGCAGCCGTTACATAAACATAATGATCAAATCAAGAAATGATATGATTTCAAACATCAACTGATCCTGTTTCCTAACAAGTATATACTAACAGTATCACTGTACTAAAATTTTTTTTTGAAGATGCTTGATAAACCTTTCATGTTGCTGCCTGCAGTGGCTGTGATTCAACTCTATGGAAGACACGCGTCAAGAAATTATCGACAAATGTCACAAACTCTTCCGGCGTTTCCTCATGAGGCAAGTGACCACATTTCTTTATTACTTCAAGGTGAGATCCCGGGATGGCTTGCGAAACCCTCACGGCATTCCAAGATGGTACGAGACGGTCACTATCACCCGTGATGATTAGAACTGTTTCATATGTTAGCGATATTAATGACTGCTGACATAACTTTATCTACGTGAGTATGTGTTTACAGTAATTACCATTGTTTATTATCATACGAACCTGGACAAGAGATTTCACTCAATCTTTCTGATAATGGCGGATTTGATTCAGGCAATGAACTAGCCAACATCTCTGCAGTGAATTCCACAAGAGCCCGATCCCAACCCTTTGCTCGTAATGGCTGCAAACAAATCACAATATAAACTTAAGACAAATTACTGCATGCAACTTAAAAACTCCATGTTTGACTGTTACAGATCAAATGAGATATTTCTTGAACTTTCAATTTTGCAAATACTACCGTTTTGTGTAAAAAAAAGTTGATGATTACTTTTAATCTTTTTCTATATAAAGTTATTTATTACAACTAATAAGTGAACATGCTTACTCTTGTATAAGCCTCAAGAACACTGTCGGTAACTTTGCTTGCATCATACCAAGCATTTTTAACCGCCGATATCCCAAATTTACCTATAGCCATCCTTACCTAAAAAACACATAAATCAGTATTAGTAGAATTCTACTAAAGAATTCTCAGACTTGAATATTGAAATTTGCAATGTATATTAGGGATGACAATCATGTCAGGTTGAAGCTGATGAAACCAAACACGACCCACATATTTATTCGTGTCAAAGACATCAACCCTAACACGCACACAATTAAAACCATGTAACCTGAACATGACCAAGGTAATCTGTTTATCTAAATTGAGATTTCACTACAGATCACAAATAAACTCACATATGAACAGTCTCATTACCAGCATAACTGCAACAGAGGAGCGAAAGAATGCAGATAAAGCCTTCTTGTACAGAGAATTAACCATATTAGTCATTCCTTTTATCAAACTCATTAGAGTGTGAGCTATAAATCTTGAAAATTTTGACACGATACTCAACAGGCTGAAAAAAGGATTTTTGATATCATCTGACTGTGACCCGTCTTCTTGATTATTTGCTTTGACTTTTTTGGGGGAAGTGAAAGGCGCTACAATTGCAGGGGTAACAAGAATCATAGCAGCAACACGTTCAGGTGCTTGAAAATATGTTTGAGCTGCTACAAGGCAACCAGCAGAATGCCTGCATCAGTTTCCGTACTAGTTATTTAAATAATTGTTAAAAGTGAGCCAAGATAGGAGCAAATATGAAAATGAAGAAGCGTTGCATACCCGACGAGTATCGCTTTCTCAGCAGCCAAGAAATCAATGAAGTACAAAGTTGCCAGTACAGAAAACGCAATAGAATACGGATTAAGTGGCTTTGTATCCTGGATATTACCGCCAGCTGGAGCATGATTAAAAGGATTATCTACCCTTGTTGTCAACCCAAAGGCGGGTCTATCAAACGATAAAACTTTCGAACCGGAACATTTGCCAAACGCTTCATAACTGCATTCCAAGAGAACAATGAGGCTCCAAATCCATGTAATAAGATCAGAGGGAACTTTAGTTTCTCCGTTTGGTGAGATGAATTAGAAATGATTTCATCATGTAACAAGTCTTGTGGTTCGGGTTCTGGATCGCATATCTTGTGGTGTAATTGCAAACCCTTTAAACTCACAAAAACAACTGTCGGGGTCAGCTAAAAGTTTGGGATCGACTAATTCATCCTGGTCTATGCCAGCTATTTTCCTCGCTTTCTTCTTCTGCGCAGTGGATAACGGTTCTGAAATAACTAAAATTCAGCCCATTATCATCCAAATTCTGAATGGTATACCGATATACGTAATGAAGATTTAAAGCAACTAAGTATCGTGAAGTCCATTGACAATCAAGAACTGACATATTATCGGTTCCCTACTTAGAGTGATGAGCCAAAAAAGTTATCAGTAATAATATTAAACTACATGGCGTTTGCCATCTATGTTTTGAAGTTCATCGGCTATCAGTAATAACACGTGACCAGTTACATGATTTGCTATATATATGAAGCTATGGTTGTGCAAAAGAGAAAATAAAGGAAAACCTAATGGCAACGATATAAAAATATCTAACGAACTTGGAAATTTGACCTTAGATAAGATATGCAACTCCATAGATCCTTAAATGTCACTAGATACCAACTTGATCCAATATATAAGTATTAAATACTCATTGCTCTATCAACGCATAAGTCATAATAATAATTGGCATACATTAAAATAAGCCCTACTTTGAGAACATTTGGCCAACTATGAAGATGCAAACATGAAATACACAATGTCGCCAAGGATGTAACTTGTAATATTATGTTACCTGACACCACAGAACTTCACATAAGAATTAGGAACTTCCGAAAAATTTCAAAGATGGCATTGGAATGTTTAGGTAGTTCACAAGCGAGACAATGGAGAAGATGATCCAACCAATAATAATATAAGTAACAAATGTGATAATATTTTCATATTAAGTTAGCGTTTAGTAATATGCCGTTGAATGTTTAGCTACTCGTAAGTAAACTGTATATCTATTAGGTTAGTTCTCTACTTAATTTTAGCTATGTGATGGTCAGTGAGAATGATACTACATGTCTCTCAAAAGATATCTCGTGGATGGATGCTCATAAAGATAAAGAGAGTAAATTTTACACTAAAGGAGCTATCATATATTCTTTTTAACTTTTTTAAATCTAACCAAAGAATAAAGAGGGATATTAATGTTTGCCGGACTAATGAACCTAGATAAGGTGCCTACCAATGACAAGGCAAAGCCAATTGTTGATGTAGAAGATGACTTTGAAGTTGAGGATGAAGATGACATCATGCTTGTAAGTGGCCACTGAGACCTTTTAGAACCAGATGCCTAGTTTTATGATCTCTGGGCGTTTTGTTATTTGCTTGATTACTAGGTCAATAGTTATATTCCTTTTAAATACTTTAAGTGTGTTATTATGTTTTTTCTATTCTGCATATTTCCTGAACAAGTAATGAAACGTGTATCAGTATATGTGGTGATGAATTGTGATTCTATAACTCCCAACGTGTGAAATTGTAAAAAGTAACAGTGTATTACATGATTATAGTAATATGTTAATGTCATTAGGCGTATCAAGTTATAAACCTGCTAGGCATCATATACTTCAAAAATGGTACTATACTAATCAGCTAAAATACCATATGCTGCTTTAATTCTGCCTCTTAAAGAACTCAGTTTCACATTATTCCATTACATTTATATAACACTCCACATCTTTTTCAAAAGAACATGCCATCCCTAACATCAATTGTGCCATTCAGTGTTGTAAAATCGTGAATAATCATCAAATTAGTCAGCCAGTAATCAGTAGTTTACTGATTAAATTTCACCTAGGAAAACGGTCAAAGGCAGTCAAAATCGGTCAAATTTAGGTCAAAATGTTTGAAGTACTTGAAATATTATACTTATTAATCAAATCTGATAAATTAATAAGCTACATCACTGTCTTCATAAACAACTAAACAATTTGTCATAACTTTGCCCTAACTTTCAGAAATTCATACAAAATAACTAGTGATGGAGGGAGTAATAAACTAATTACCGGAATATTCAGCACCGGAGCCGGTAAACGAAGAAGACGCTGCGGTTTTGACAGATAAACGGCCTTTTCTCACGATTTCGCACTGTAACGCCGGTGATTTCTGTTCAACCGCCGGTAATTCGAGAATGACCGGCCGGTAAGATAATGCGAATCGATTATATGCTACAGGCATGTTCATAATCATCGAGAACTAGATCAATTCGGCGGGAACCAACAACCTACCTGCTTTTCTACGTGCACTATCGGATATATAGTTTTTAAGGCCG
Organism: Scalesia atractyloides; assembly: GCA_947069175.1. Lineage (NCBI taxonomy): Eukaryota > Viridiplantae > Streptophyta > Magnoliopsida > Asterales > Asteraceae > Scalesia > Scalesia atractyloides. The sequence continues at coordinate 46,796,432 of CAMTDV010000023.1, forward strand.
TTAAGTCCTCCACGGGGTTCTTCGCCTAAATGACGTCATTTCGTTAAAGTTGACTCGGAATTGCCAGATTGTTGACTTATTTATGATATGCAAACGGCAAATCGCCTGAACACCGTCAAGATCAACAAAACCGTTTCAGCGAGAGCTTCAGACTATAATTTGCATAAAGCACAATCATTTAAAAACAATCATATTTTCTTATGTTTTTTCCCATTTTGCTCCCTGCTTCTAACCTTATCTAAATTGTTTGTTAACTGAAATGGTATTTTGGTAACATAATGCCCTTTGTTTTATATTTGAAGTTACCAAAATACCATTTCAATTAACAAACAATTTAGATGGAGTTAGAAGCAGGAAGCAAAATGTGAACAACATAGTAAATTATTGGAGAAAAATTCTTATTTTTAAATGATTAAGACAAAATCGTTAAAACGATTAAACCACAGGGAGCAAAACAGAAGTTTACTCTTACATGAAAATTCATATTCATGAATGCAATATCAAATGTTGAGTTGCAACATATATAAATACTAGATATTAGCTATTAAATGGAATATTAACTTTGCTTTAGATGAGGTTTTACTATTTGATTGTTTGTAAGTTATGATATTATATATGGTTACTTGGTTAGCATTAAACTAAATATAAATATGATATTTAAATCATTGATTAGGATTATTAAATAGAATTAGATTAATATTGAATAAACCGAGAAAATACATAATCTATAAACACTAATATTAAGTATAAAATGATGAAAACATTTAATACTAAACAATATTTTTCAAAATATAATGATAATCATTTGATTAAAGTATTTTATTATATCAAATAATATTATAAATTATAAAGTAATAAGTACTGAATTAAATTATTATATTATATATAGGTATATATAAATTAAATATTTAACTTTTATTTATGTAATGTTTCAAGGATCTCAAATCACAATCAATACATCTAGAGCTTAAACTTCATACTGTCAGAAACCACAAGCTCTAGAACATGAGAAACAACTTTGGAAACACTAATACTTGACTAAGTGGATCATGCGTCTAGAGTCATACGCTCCATGTGTCACCACAACCTAAAATGGCAAAAACTCAGGGGAAAAAAAGATAATTTCGCCATTCAATATCGCGAGCCAATTTCGATAGGCAACTTGAAGATACGACACAGAATATCTAGTCATATGGAATAATAAATCTTGGGACCACATATTACAACAGCATAAGAGTCCAAACACGACTCACTATAAATACTCTCCAACCATTACAAGCAAAGAGTAATCAATTCTTTATACTCTTACTCTTTTAGTTATCTCTATACCGGTACTTACTCTCATGTCAGGGTCGGATCACATGGAAAATTTTCTTTCACTATACCAGACTAATAGTTGTTACCTTTTGCAGACATCTGAAAATAGATCAACAATAAGTGTTCTACCAATTCACCACCACGAACTATAGTGTTCTCATGCTCGACCAAGAGATTTTGTGAGCATCCTTGGACGAAGCATCACTTATTTGAAACTCTATAAGGTCCACTAGTTCAACAGCTTTGTCTGTCTAATGAGCTATATAGAGTACTAGTCTTAGAACTCTGTTGGAAAATATATGCTAGAAATGTAATAGCTTGCAAGCTAGGAAAAAGATGAATACATGTAATAAGAATCATGCGCGTATTGTTTTCTAAAGTAATAAAAGCATGTAATAACCTTGAGTTAGTTGATTTCTAAAGTGAGAGAAGCATGTAATATCCATGAGTAGGAATTGGTTTCTAAAGTGATGGAAGCATGTAATATTCATGAGTAGAAATTGGTTTCTAAAATGATATAATATCCATGAGTAGGAATTCGTTACTAAAGTGATAAAAAGCATGTATACCTTTGAGTGAAAAAACTGTTATTAAAGTGACATTTACAGTCAATACAAATTTGAAGGCTTGATGTCATGAATTTAATGTGGGTGTGTGCAAGTAGTTTTGGCATGCAATGTACTATACATATAAGCACATATTTGAATTCTTGCTAACTAATTGGCCAAATTACGCTAAGATGAGCTACATTTTTTGTTTTGAAAATTAAATGGGTAACATTGCCACGTATTAGCTATGTATTAATTTAAAAAAAAAATCTTCACTTACCCAAACACTATTCAATTTTGTTTGATTTTTTAACTTTTTTTTACTCTTTAATTTTTTATTTATTTTTAACCCTTTTGTTTTTCTTTATCTTTTACACATTTAACCCCAATAGTTTTTATCTTTTACATACGCTCAGAGCTTTCATCTTTTATACTTTTAACCTTATAGTTTTCATCTTTTACCTATTTGTCACAAACATTTTCTAATTTTAACCCCAACACTTTTCCACTTTCAACTTTGCTTCTTATACTTTACATCTTCTACACATTTATCATTTTACGATTCATTTTAAATTTTGTGAGTTAATACGCTGCAAAGCGCTCATATTGTTTAACATTTTTACGTCTATTTTTTTACGGTTTAACAGCTCCATCGAAACTCGCGGTACCTAAGCCGACTTAGATATTTTTTCTATGGTTTACCTTTTCGGACTATTTTTTGCGAGTTAACACGCTGTAACGTGTGTGCGTGATTTATCATTTATACGTTTATTTCTTGTTTGGCTTAATAGTCTCGCCGCAAAGCGCGGACCTTGATGCTAGTATTTATGTATAAGTTTTGGCTTCATAGTTATAATTATGGTTGGTTTAATAAGTTGATATAGGATTTCGTGATCAAGAATCTTATATTAGTTTATAAATACTAAGATCTTCATCGATTAGATGAGTGACACATTTGAATTTAACGAATCATGAATAGGGACTTGGAAGTCGGCGGTTGAGTTTAGGTAGACAATATACATGCAATCGCAGTTAATGCGTGATTAGGTTTGATAACAAGTAAATGAATACATTGAGTTTAGATTAAACCTGGTGGTTCGAACCAAAGATTGGCTAAACTTTCCCATTGTACTCAATTCATCTCTGTAATATTTACGGTGTCATATGGTTCTTACATCTAGTTTGACCAACAAACTGGTGGATCGGTAAGGAGACCGATTCCACGCTCGGTCCAGTTCTGAAAACATTGTCTGTATCATCCGAAATGAATATAATGATCTTCTAATGCTTTCAATGTTTCATTATGGTCTTTGTCACACCCCGACCCGCAACGGAAATGGTGATCGGGGCATGATTGGGTTTTCATCAAAGCTCATGACATTTACTATAAAGTTTCATATTTATTATTTCTCTTTAAAGAAGAACATTACAATAAACATACAAGTACAACATGTCCAAATGCATATTTCATGACTTCATTATTTTTCTTCTAAGGCAATTTCCTATGTGTTCCTTGCTTCAACCTGTCCACCTGTATCATGTGTAAAAATAGGGTTTTGGGTCAACAAAAAGTTGGCGAGTGAATCTTATTTAAACATTTGAAAGGATTAGTTATGTTGGTTATTTGAATAAAATTGTGCATAACCAAATATGAATAAACGTAAATGTAAATTTATTCACAAAACACATAATATCAATAAATGCACAAGCACACACAAAATGATGAACAATGAGATCAAGGCTCAATCAAACGGAGCCGATCTAATGAGGCACCTGATGCTCAACTCGTCTCCCACGAGGAACTGATGGGCCTAATGCATGATTTGCACACAACTTGACAAGAATGTAAACACGTATCACAACAAACAACATAATCACATAATCTCAATTAATGCATAAGCACACACAAAATGATGAACAATGAGGCACCTGATGCTCAACCCGTCTCCAACGAGGAACTGATGGGCCTAATGAATGATTTGCACGCAACTTGACAAAATGTAAACACACATCACAACAAACAATATTTACATCTCGAGTTTAGATCATATAATGGTAATAGCACGAGTTTGAATAAATGAAATAATTAAAGCGACACATGATACACCCCAAAACATGAATAAAAAGGGGAATTTGTAAGAATTCACTCACAATGGGTGCGTTTCCTAGATGACGATGAATGCGCACGAATTTTAGGATTTGATCGACGGGGAAAACTAACCTAGAATAATAACGAAATGGTTCGGTAAATAAATGAATTTTATTTGAGATTAATAATTTTAATTCGTAACCTTAATAGGATTTTTTTTTAGATTTATTTTTGTGAGTTTAAGGACATTTTCTAACTTTAAAAATATTATTTTTAAAAAATTTTCTGATTAAATAAAAAAATAAAAAATAAATAAAAAATAAAAAATGTTGACTTTTGACCATGTTGACCGTTGACCCGGTCGAACTGTGTTTATTCTATGCGCTGAGTGAGGTTCGAACTCGTGACCTCTCGTATACGTGCACGCAGCTCTACCAACTGAGCTACGTGTCTAACCCGAAATATTTCTGATTTTAATTATATTTATATACTTTTTAGTTTATTCAGAATTTTATTTAATTAAAAATGTTTCAATTATCATCTGACCGGCTGGCTTAGCGGGGATCGAACCTGTGACCATCGACTTAACTTGCACCCAGCCCGACCAACTGGGCTGGGTGTCTAACCCATCAATATCCGGAATTATACTATATTTATATACGTGTTGAAGGATGATCCGAATAGATTTTAAAAAGATTGGTTTTATTTCAGAAAGTCGGGACAAGTGTGGCTCGAACCCAGGATGTACGCTTTTGAAATTGCACACAGTCCACCGCTAGACTGTGTGTCTAACCGAGTTAAAATACCAAGTGTTATTATACATATATATTTAGACTGGCTTCATCTTCTTCAACTGAATTAATACCCAGAAACATAACTCGACTGTTTAATCAAATCTTATTGAATAAGTTGATTAATTATTACTGATAACGAAAATAATTTAAACAGAAAAGGATTTAAGGATGTTGTACCGAACAGCGGATTTGCTACGGTTTTCCGGCAAGTGTCGTCGGCTCCGATTTGCGATGTCCGGCTGTATGAACTGTTTAGCAGTTTTGATTACTGATTTGAACGATTAAAGTATGAATTAAGAGATAGCAGAGAAGTTTTAGATAGATATATAGGTTGAGGAATGAATACGGTTTTCTGATCAAGGATTTCCGGCGATGTTCCGGCGAAATTGGAAATCTCCGGCGACGAGCTTCTGAGAACTTCAACTCCGAAAAAGTGTGCGGTCTTAAGCGAAAGGATTCCCGGAAGGTTGAGGGGGGTATTTATAGGGTAGAACAGGATGTATTTTGGTCTTGAATTCGCGGTCAAAGTTTTCCGACGGTTACGACTGAATTTGAGGGTTAGACATCGGTTATAACCGATGTCGAATTTAGTTCACGCGTTTCAGTCAAAGAAAACGGTCGTGATTTGCGAAATCGTCGGTTTTTTCCGGCGACTGCGGATTGGGCGCGCTGATTTCCGGATTTTGATTTTCTAGTTTTTGTATATATGTTATTTGTTTCCTTGTATATCACAAAATCGTGTGCGGCGGAGTGGTGTGTTGGGCGTTTGTTCATCCGGGTGACCCGGGTTCGAAACCCGGCGTCTCCTTTTATTTTTTTATTCATTATTTGTTATAAATTTTCAATTATAGATTTTAAATTCTAATATATTTATTAATTATGTATTGTTTAAAATTAATCTGAACCAAAAATACGCAACGAACTTTATAACGGAATGTTTGACTGATAAACGAAGCGGGTTTTGAAAAACCCGTTTTTCAACGGATGTTACAGTCTTGATCCTTTTATAAAGATGCAAACAAACATTGAGAACGGGGGATCGACTCCTCCGATGAGCAGCCAGTCTGATCTAACAAAACTAGCAGAGGCGGAATTCATTGCTAGAGAGGATGGCAAACGAACAAGTGAGATCTTACTGTTTAACTGCTCTGAATGTATTGATTGACGTGCAAAGTACAAGGCAAGTAAACAAATCAGCAGGGCTTCCGTACCAACTGAACTAACACTTACTAGCTCTGACACAACACTCCTCTATTTATAGGTCGACATGACTCGCATTGGAGTGTGTGAAACAGAGACTGTGACTCGTGCGAGTGGTTGCCTCATACAAGTGACAGTCTGTCACTCGTACGAGTCATATACTTCACTCGTACGAGTCTCTTACAAAATATATAAATAAACAACATTTATACATTTGATGTTTAAGCCCTATATACAATAACGACATATCCTAGACGTAGGCAATAGAAATTATGCACCAACAAACTCCCACTTGGATGTTGACGCAATCTGGATAGTCTTCAAAAAATCTTCACATAATTTGACGCTTAACGACCAAAAAACCTCTTCGGTGGCTTGCGACGCTCCTCAAAAGCTATTGGCGTTTGATCTGTTGGAGGAGGTCGTTTCACTGTATTGCCAACCCGAAAAATTCTCAGCGATGCTATGCGAGTTCGCTCAGCAATCCTAGCATCCTTCTTTTCCTTCTTCTTTTGCTCGGTTTCCTCCAGCTTCCTCCAAGAAGTGTTCCATGTCAATCCTGAATGTATATCATTGGCAAAGCAGACATTAACAATCTTCTGAAACTGGAGTGCTTGCTCTTTATCTTTCTATTCGTAGTGATCTTGCTGTAGAACAAGCAATCTATATCTTTCTTCGTACAATTTACTAGCCACATCGGGTCTAGTACTCGAATGCCATGCCACGGCCCATATATTCGTTTGTGGGCTATGGCGGCTTCGGATAGCTCCTCCGTTATCTTCCACGAGTCATCATCAGGGTGCACGCAAATTACAGCCTCTCCTGTATTAGAACCATAGTGCCACCACTTGAAGATTTTGTGGAAATCCTGCTCCATCTGTATCATAGGCATATTCTTCATTACTTTCGGCCTCTTTACGATAAGCGTAACATCATTCTCTTTAGTCACTTGATCTATCTTCGTAATACGTCTCGGAAAGTGAGGTTTCCAGTGTATAAATCCATGAGCAGCTTCAAGCTTAATCAACTTCCATAGCCTTTGGTCGTAAAATTTCATCTTCGGATTTATCGTCTTTGTTTGCACCAGTTCTTTGATGTCCCAATAAGGCAAGGATTTGATGTCGCTCAAATATCTAAAGTATTGGATTCCAAACTCTCTTTTGATCGCATAAACGTTCAGTTCTTCGATCCAACCCCAGCTTATAATGTCCCCCGGAGAAATATATGCATCGCGTGTAAAGAACGTTAGAGGACGTTTGAACTTCCGCTCGGCTGGTGAACTCTTGAACCACTTCTTCCTCATTTCGGCAATTTCAGCTCTACTCAACTGTTGAGGAATTGTTCCCTGTTTTGAAGCTTCTTCGACCTTTTGTTTCAGCACATCGGCATTCTCTGTTGCAAACAGTTCAGTGAAAGTTGGGGAGTCATCTGTACTCTGATCAGCAAGATTAGAAACATCATCATCAGAATCATCCTCCACGATAACTCGATCATAATCGTTAGCTTCTTCAATGTGTTCAAATACATAATTGTTTGGCTCGAAAGCACTAATCTCGTTCAGCTCATCTTTGAAATCAAACTCAAACTTTTCTTCATCCACGCCTAACATTTCAGCAATCTCTTCCTTAGAATAACTGTGGATAAATTCTCCCTCCTCAACATCATGCTCAAGATAAAAAAAATCTTTGGTTTCGGCAAGACGGGAACGGTATATGTCAAGAAAAATCAAAGATAGAACTAGTTCGCACAAAATGCTCTCTCAGTCGCACAGTAACATAAAGTTGGCTCGTGCGAATAAGAGGCCTTTTATACTAGTTTAGTGTCATTCCTACAAACCAAAGACTTGTGCGAATGAACACCAAAAGTCATTCGTACGAGTTAGTGATACTCGAACGAATCAGTTCTGAAATTTTTAAACTTTTTAAACTTTTTTGATTTTTTATGATATTCTATCTGTTTAAAACCCACTCAGTTAACCAAATCCAAATTAATGACCCTGGTTATCTGATTTGCCTACCAAGTCTAAGTTAATGACCTTGGTTGACCATGTTTGACCAAAACATATTTATTTTAACTTGTAAAGTTTCAAATTAATAAACTTTGTTGACGTTCAGATAATTTTTTTCGTTTATAGATTAGCTCCCAACCCATGGTCTTCAGATTTCCTTCAGCAAGATGTCGCCATGATTTCAACTTTCAGCGTTTACATCATCGGTAGACTAAAACAAAACTAAAAGCTAAGGAAACCGGAAATCTTTTTGGGTTTTAGGCTTTTTCCAAAAGAAATAACAATTAAAGATACATATTTTTGTGAGTTTTGTGTTTTTAAGAGAATCATATCAAGTGTTTGAACAAATCACCAGTACTGTTGATCTTGGTATATTCATTAAGCTTTTAACCAGATTTACGTAGATTGCCAATATTCTTATCCACTTAAACCTCTTCTCGTTTCTCAATGTTTAGGATATGTTAGGTAATATTAAGAACATGAAATAACTGTGTGTCCCATCTCAGGATATACTCCCGTATCAAGATTCCTAGAATTTCATTTCACAGGTGAATATATCCAATTGATATCTGTAAAGGGGTGAATTGCGAGACCTTGAGAGCTCAGGTTAGTACTACCGTACAGACTAAGAGATGAAGGCTCGTCTTTAGGTGGTGTTCCTTAAAGGAATCTTTTGAACTGAAAATGTCACAAAGTTTGACATAATCATTTTTATGCAGCTTTTGTAGGCGAATAATGCGTAAAGTATTATACAAGTTCTAGGCCATTGCTGACGCAAAATCAGAAGAACTAGGATAATACCCCAGATATCGATTAAATATAAAGACCTAGTATCGCAGAATCTGGCATTCTCTCAAACGAAATTTTAGAATACTAAGTCCATATATCCGAGAGATGTTAACCCACAAATTATTCAATTTTTCATTTAGGTTTTATCTTGAAAACAATTTACTGAACGAGTGAAGCCTATTGGCACATCCGCTGTAAGACCTGTTTAATTCCTTGTTTAATCATTCCATATCTTTAGCATATTGTGACTGTCATATTGATATAATATGATTCCTCTTTTTCACAAAAACTCTTTTTGACTTTTATGATGTTTTTGTATTTTCCCAAAATTTCTCCCCCTAAAATCAAAAACATATTTTTGGATTTTTAGAGTTTTTAAGAAAGAATGTACATAAAAATTCATCAAACCGATGAGAATCACATCAAGTCGTCGTCATCCTCAAACTCAATCTCATGTATATCCCCTGATGTCAGATTTCATAAACCATTTAATTTTAAAAGATTTTTAAATCTTGTACGATCAAATGCTTTGGTATAAAAATATGCTTTTTGGTCATCAGTGTGGATTTTTTTTTCAATTCTAACCAACTTTTTATCGTAGCAATCACGAATAAAGTGGTGTCGGATCTCAATATGTTTAGTTCGAGAGTGTTGACATGAGTTTTTAGTGATATTTATCGCAGCCTGGTTATCTACATATGTAAGCGTATCAAGAAATTACAGTCTGAAGTCTCTCATCTTCTGTTGAATCCAGAGTATTTGGGAACAACAGTTGGATGCTGAAACATATTCAGCCTCACAGGTAGAGAGAGCGACCGCGGTCTGTTTCTTGCATTGCCACGTTACCAAACGGGTTCCGAAGAACTGGCAACCAGCCGTCGTAGATTTGGTGTTAAGTTTGCAGCAACCGAAATCAGAATCCGAGTAACCCGCAAGATTGAAGTCGTCGTGTCTAGGGTACCACAAGCCGGTGCTTGGAAATCCCTTCAAATATCTCATGATACGTTTGACGGCGAGCAAATGCGAATCTCTTGGATACATGATATCTGGTCGAGAAGCAGTGAGATACATCAAGGATCCGAACATGGAGCGGTATAATGTCTCGTCAACTTTGACTCCATTAAGATCTGGACAAATGCCGTGATTAGGAGCTAATGGGGTTGATGCTGGTTTAGCTCCTGCCATATCGAATTTCTCCAATATGTCATGAACATACTTCGTCTGATAAATGAAGATACCATCAGGTAACTGATCGACCTGAAGTCCTAAAAAGAACTTCATCTCCCCCATCGCGCTGATTTCAAATTTGCTTCATGACTTCTTCGAAGTCTTTACACAGCTTGTCATTTGTCGATCCGAAGATGATATCATCCACATATATCTGTACAATAATCAGATGCCCATCCACTTCCTTCGTAAAGAGGGTAGAATCTACAGTTTCTCTGATAAAGCCGTTGTCTAGAAGATGTCGTGACAGCGTTTCAGACCAAGCTCTCGGGGCTTGATGTAGACCACATAAGGCTTTGTTCAGAAGGTAGACTTTTTCTTTGTGCATTTGATCGACGAAACCTGGTGGTTGACCGACATACACCTCCTCTTTAACCTTCCCGTATAAGAAAGCAGATTTGACATCTAATTGGTACACCTTGAAACCTTTCCAAGAAGCAAAGGCCAAAAATATGCGGATTGCTTCAAGACGGGCGACCGGGGCATAGACTTCTGTGTAATCTATCCCTTCTTGCTGATGGAAACCTAGTCGAGCTTTGTTTCGGACTACGATCCCTCTATCATCACGCTTGCACTTGAAGACCCATCTAGTGTTTATCTTTTTGTGATGATCTGGTAGGTCAACAAGCTTCCAGACTCCTAGTTTTTGGAATTGAAGCAATTCCTCTTGCATTGCGTCCACCCAGCTCTCTTCCTTTAACGTGTCTTTCCAGTTCCCGGGTTCCACCTGAGAAACAAAACTATTAGAAAGTCTGGTTTGTAGTGGAGCAATACGAGTATAAAAACAGCTTAGATCCTTATTGATCTGATTACGAGTTTGCACTCCCGTTTGTAAGCTGCCTATAATATTCTCCGAAGGATGATATGAAAGCGTCCATGGCATCACTTCACTTGGGACATCTACTTGTGTTTGCAAATTTGTGATGACTTCATCCACAACCGGTACAGATGATGAAGCTTCATTCCTGACGTTTGATTGATCAGCTTGATTATTCAGGAAGCTTTCAATCTGCTCAGATCCTTCATCGGAACTAGATCCTCCATCATCGAAAGTCGGTTCCCGGTCAGAGTCGTCATTTGGATGTTGCTGGGCAGATGATTCGGCAGCGTGGACAATTGGTACAGGTACAGATTCTTGATGAGTAGAGCTCGGACCTACATCAGACGTGTTGATAGGAAGTGATGGGGAAATCACCAACGGTCTAGTAACTTGTTCTTGATTAGATATTTGATGCTATTGAAAAAGCATAACAAGTTCCTCTTCTGATGACACATCTGGTAGGTCGAAAGAATTCCACAAACCATCGTAGTTAAACAGCCATGGATCCCCAGGTTTCTTCGTTGGCGTAGTATATCTTTGACACTCAACATGCTGCGCATGAATAACCTAGTTCAGACTCGGCAAAAAGACACGTTTTTTAGGAGTAGCATAACCCACGAAGAATCCTTCCAAGGATTTGGCACCAAATTTACCATCCGGGTCCAATACAGTACACGGTGATCCAAAAGGTTCCAGAAATGCAAGGTTGGGCTTCCGCTGATTTAGTTAACTTGAAACACGTCTTATTGTGAGGCTTAACTGTTAACACACAATTCAAGGTGTAACACGCTGATGCGACACTCCAGAAACTGATTGGCAATTCGAATCGGCTAGCATGGTTCTAGCAGTCTCAATCAGTGTGCGATTCTTACGTTCAACCACTCCGTTTTGTTGTGGAGTATAAGGAGCGTTGAATTCGTGAAGAATCCCCTTTTCATTGCAGAATTCGAGCATCCTCTTGTTCTTGAACTCTGTACCGTTGTCACTGTGGATTCTCTTGATTGGCAAGTGATACAGGTTTTCGAGTTTTCTGAAGAGAATCATTAGAGTTTCAAATGTTTTATCTTTGCTCTCCAGAAAGAAAACCCATGAGAATCTTTAATAATCATCTGTAACGACTAGGCAATATAGATCACCAGAAATGCTTTTGACGTTTACTGGTCCGAAAAGATCCATGCGTAGCCTCTCTAGTGGTAGCTTGATAGAATTCAACAACTTTCATGGGTGCGATTTCTTGTGTTGCTTCCACTTTTTACAGCTTAGACAATCATCGGATAATTGAAAATTTCTCAGATTAACACCCTCCACTAGGTCGTTATGCAGAAGATAATTCATCTTTCGCAAATGAATGTGCCCCATCTTTCTATGCCATAATATCTACTCGTTCTCGGTAGCCTTGGAAACAAAGCATTGAACTTTCTTCGATGTTGATGCAACACTCATATCAAGAACATACAAGTCATTTTCTCTCGGAGCTCGCATCAGAATCCATTCCTCCGGAATCCTGAAACCCGGTTTTAAGGTCAAGCATTCTTTATCGTTGAAATGTGTCGGGAATTTCTTGTCACAAATCTGCGAAATACTGAGTAGATTGTTCTCGAGTTCCGCGATGTAGTTCACTTTATCAAACGATACAACTCCGTTCGTGAGAATTCCTTCACCGACAATCCTCCCTCCTTGCGTTCCGGCAAACCTACATATCCTCCGCGAATAGCTTTAATGTCGTGTAACAACGCAAGCATCTCTGTCATGTGCCTGGAGGCTCCACTATCCGTTATCCATTTAGACATTATCGAACGTGGGAGTCCCTGCACACAAACAGAACAACCTATTTAAACAAAGAAACCCAGGCCTGTCTGGTCTTGGCTAGGTTCAGAATGTCAAATTTCAGACTTACTTTGTTTTTTATGTTCTTTTTAGGCTCGGTTTTGTTTGGAACAGAAGGTTTCAGTTCTACCTTAGACGATTTTACTTTTACCACCCATTTTTGCGTTTTCAGATTTGCCTTTTTAGCATAAAATTTAGAAACCATTTGATGATATTTAGTTGATGTTTCACCAATTTCAAATTTTGAATGACGTTGAAGAGTTGGTTTAACATTTTTGTAGGTTCATCAATTCTTTTCAAAATTTGCTTTGGCACAACCATAGGTGCCTTCTGTTTTTCGTCCTTGGTATACCTGACAGAGTGAGAAACAGACTTAGGATATATTTGTGAACAATATCGTGCGATATGCCCGACATTCTTACATTTATAGCATGCCCTACTGTCTTTATGGACAGAGGAATCCAAAGTTTGTTTTTTACTCTCCTTTTCCCTTTTGAAATCATCATTTGATTGAGTACCGATAATTTCTTTTTCCTTTTCTGTTGTTGTCCCAAAAACAAATTTGATTTTCTTAGTAAAGTTTAGTTTTTGTGACTTGTTGTTCATCCGTCGCTTTTGGAAACCCAACCATGCCCTCTTATTTTCAGGATAATCTCTATTTTTATGGTAGTAGGGTCGGTTGTCACATTTTGATTTAGAATAGAATGATACATCGTGTTTATCTAAATCAGCATGACTTACCACCACAAGCTTGAACAATTTATCAACACGATCCAGATTCACGTTCTGGATGGGAAAGTCCTCATCAGAAAATAGTTTATCAGATCCATGCATGTTGTAAACTATGACGTTTAGATCATTGTTTAAACTATCTTCCGATGTTTCAACATCAGATTCAGACTTGTCAGATTCACTTTTTAAAACATTTTCGACCACTGTTTTAACCACCTCAGAGTCATATTCAGATTCAGATGTTGTGTAAGTTACGTCGATGTTTGTAGGCAGCTCATTTGATTGTTCAGTTTTAGATTGAGCGCCTTTTCTACCCCTGATGGGTTTTTACAAGCATAACTATTCCACATAGGGGGTGGAACACAATCGTAACTTGCATTCTTGTTTTCAACCTTTTCTGATTCTTCTTTATTTTTGATTTTTGGTAAAAATATGATGAATGACATAAGAGCTTGTTGAATAACTGACTAACAACTTGTTAACCCGTTCAGTTTCAATTCTTACCTTCTCAAGCTCACTCTTTAGCTCAACGATAGTATTTAAGTGAATATTAATGGCCATTTGCTTGTCCATTACTGTCGCTTTGAGCATAGAAAGAGTTCCATCATTTTCTCTGAGTGCTTTTTCATACTGTTTAACAGTTCTGCTCAATTTGTCGTACGCTTCTTTAGTTGATTTAAAATCACTCGACAAATTGTCTGTTAAACTTTTGAGCTCAGTATATCGTGTGTCTTTTACAACACATTCAATGCATGGCTCAACACATTTTAAACATGGTTTGTCTACTACAGACTCACACTTGGACTCATTTACCTCGTTAATGTTTGCCATGCATGCTTTGTCAGTCTCATCAGCCAACTTCTCCATCTGTTCATCAACTTTCTGTTCAACATCAGGCATCTTCTGTTCTTCGCAAGATGATCGATGACTCGATCCGAAGTAACCTGCAAAAGTTTTCAACATATCGTTAGGCAGGAGGTGTTTAAACGCACTGTTTAAAAGTTCCTCCTCTTCTGATGATGTGTGGTAGTAATAATCATCTTCTGGAGCCTCATCAAAAGTTGTCTCCGATTCTTCTTCAGATTCTTCGATTATCTCAGCAACCAAAGCCAAACTCTCATTCTTGGAAATGTATGTGTTCCAGTTAAAGCCCTCATCTTCTTGAGTTACCACTGGCGCTTTGTCTTTGGTCTCTGACTATTTATCTTCGATCTGCACCATTCGAGTTCTTGGTTGGGGACGGTGGTAGATAGCCTTCTTGTAGTAGTCATCGACAAATGGGTTCTGATTACCCTGAGCTTCTCTATTTGGGCATTCACGTTTAAAAATGACCCTTTTCCCGACACTTAATACAAGTAACTTTGGATTTATCAAATCCAATTTTTCCATCCAAACCTCCCAAGTTATCTTTTCCCGTAATTTCCATGAAGCGTTGTGCGCGTCGAACAATAGATGCCATACACCACTTTATGTCGATCAACTCCATCTCTACTGGATCAATCTGATCATAGTCCTCTCTGGTCATTTCAGAATTTCCAATCCTTCCTGCTACAAGACTGTCATAAGATTCGAGAACCGATGCTAATAGTGACATATGCTGCTTAGCGGTTTTCTCATCAAAATTTTGTGCATTCTGGAAATCGACAGCATATTGCACTGTAGTACCCTCTGAGTAGGATTTGATTGACTGTTCTAGTTGAGTTGGGGATTGCTCGATCCATGTGATGACTGTGGGCTATAGACGTGTTTGGATTGACCGTTGCAAATGATTGAAAACTACTGTTTTGATTGACGGTGGGCTCGGTGTGTTGTAAGCATTAAAGGCAGTCTGGATCTTCGGAGATTGTATTTGTACGGCAGAACTATTCTTGAAGTAAAGATTAACATCTTGTTGCACTTGAACGTTCTTGTTCTTCACCATCTTTTGCATTTCAAGCTCATGCCCCTCCAATCTCTCAATGAAACGTGGTAATGAGATATTACCATATTTAGATCCATTCTTCAAAATGGTCAAATAGGTAGACCATGCACCTTGTGGCAAGGAATCAGCGAGTTTATCAACAAGTTCTTCGTTCGTCTTGACGATTCCCATTCTCTTCATTTGCACAACAAGATGACAGTATCTTTCAGTTAGCTGCTTTACCATCTCTCCTTTGATCAATGTAAAGATGTCAAATTCTTTACTCAACAGCGACCTCTTCCCTTTATACAATTGGGCACTTCCCTGGAATTTTAATCGAAGAGCGTTCCATAATGATTGTGCGTCATCATCATGTTATAACAACGCCAGAATGTCTTCCTTGATGGATTTTTGAAGATTATTCATCATTTTCTTCTCATTGATAAACTTTTCTCTTTCATACTCTGAAAGTTGAGCCAATGTCTTCTCGAGACTGTTCTCTCCAACAGGTGATTGGTATTTTTCTTCGATAGCAAACCAACAGGTAAAATGATTTGCCTGAACCCAGTTCATGAAACGTTTGCTCCAACTATCGAAGTCTTCGAGGTTCATTAACTTTGGCGGTTTCGTCATAGTATCCATTTCGTTCTCGAGGTTCATGTTTTGTGCTGCAGTAGTCGTGACTGCTGAGGTAGCAAATGCGTTATAAAACTCTTCTGCCATTTTCTGCAAAAATTTAGAAACACACTTTCCGAGTAAAACTAATTAAAATGATAAATTTCTTCGTGCGGATGACAAAAAACAGTTCGTGCGACCAAGATTCGTTCGTACGAATCGGATACTTGTGCGGACAAGATGATTCAAACAAGCTACTCGTGCGAACAAGAAAGTAACTCGTACAAATGAGTCGTTTTTACGAATGTGTAACTTGTGCGAATCACAGTTTTAAATTTTGAACTTGCAAATTTTAAGAACTTTTGATTTCTCGTTCGTACGAATGAATTAACTTGTTCAGACAGTCGCTCGTGCGAGTGGTCTCTCTACCCGTACGAAACAACTTAGGTCACAAAACGGATGAATTTTACCAATTTTGACATGATTAAGCTCAATTTTAGATCTTAAATTGTTAAGGATTGTTTAGAATTGATTTTAACGTGATATCCTAGAATCCTAGTCCAGTTTGTCCATAATTTCGTCCAAATCCGAGATCAGTTAGGGAGAAATGTAGAAGTAGAAAGCTGCAACAGTGAATCTGATCTGAAACAGTTGGTAGCCTGCAGAAACTTGACGTATTGTCAGCAAATCAGGCCTCAAGGCTCTGATACTACTTGAGAACGGGGGATCGCCTCCTCCGATGAGCAACCGGTCTGATCTAACTCAACTATCAGAGGCGGAATTCATTACTAGAGAGGATGAAAAACGAACAAGTGAGATCTACTGTTTAACTACTCTGAATGTATTGATTGACGTGCAAAGTACAAGGCAAGTAAACAAATCAGCAGGGCTTCGCCGCACCAACTAAACTAACACTTACTGGCTCTGACACAACACTCCTCTATTTATAGGTCTACATGACTCGCACTGGAGTGTGTGAAACAAAGACTATGACTCGTGCGAGTGGTTGCCTCGTACGAGTGACAGTCATATACTTCACTCGTACGAGTCTCTTACAAAACATATAAAATAAACAATAACATTTATACATTTGACGTTTAAGCCCGATATACAATAACGACATATCCTAGACGTAGGCAATAGACATTATGCACCAACAAATATGAAAAACAAATTGCTAAGTAACTGAATGGAATCGAACACAACGTTTAATGAACCCTTCATAAATTGTTTAATAGAAAGTATATTTATGTCATTTATTTAACAAACAAATGAACATGAAAAACAAATTGCCCATTTAACTAAATAAACGGGATCGAACACATGTTAGATTGTTCATTTACGCTTGTGAACATTCTTCTATGTTCTTTCATTTTACCTTTGTTATGTTTGTTCCTTTACATGTTCATTTAAATTGATTTGTTATTTATTAGCAATACGAATTAGCACATCATGCATCAACCCCATCAAACTAATTAAATTTTGAAACCGAGTCTTAGGTAATCGACCAACAAACAAGAGCATGTTCGTTTTCTTCACTTAGAATGTTATTGACGAACATAAACCCACACATTCATTTTCTTAACGAATGAATATGAAAAAAATTCGTTCTTTGTTCGTTGTTCGGTTGAAATTAAACAAACAGACAAGAACAAATCTCGTTGGTGTTCGAAACAATTTGTTTACAAGCCTAATCCCTCCACAAGATAGTTTTTTTTAAATCGCCTAGATCTACACCTTTGCTCTACTAATTCTACTCTTAAATTTACACGTACGTTCTACTAATTCTACTCTTAAATTTACACATTTAAACGTTATCATATGTTCTACTAATTCTACTCTTAAATTTACACATTTAAACGTTATCATATACGCACCTAGATGCTCCTAGGCTGCATGCCCCTCTACTAGATGTTCTTAGCTTTTCAATGAATTATTGACGGCCCAATAAATTTGTCATAATTTTTGAGTCTAGGTTTAGCGGGTCAGTGTCAATTTGCTGAAATTTCTTTTTATCGGATCGAAATGGGTAAAAAAATCAGGTTTTTTAAGGGTTATTGGATTTTATCACCTTCAACTATTGACTATAGGACACTGCCACTCTCGATTTTTACTTTGATTCCCACAATTTCCAACTTAACACTTGGGTTAACCAACCACTAATGATTAATTTTATTATCCTATGTGGCTATTTTATCGAACGTGACATGCTGACGGGGATATGAGCATATTCCTTTTAGCTATTTATTTTAAAATATTTTAATAACTAAACAAAAAGTAATATATATATATATAAATAAAGAAAAAAATCAGTTTATATTTTTTAACCCCCTCCTCTCTCTCTCACACACACACACTTAACACCACCACCACCATACTCCCCTGTTCAAGAACCACTGGCCACCACCTAGCACGACCACAAACCCCACACCACCATCCGCTGCTAAATCCAGATCTAGAAGCCTATTCAAGATAATATAAAAAACAAGCAGTAATGGAGTCAAAATCGTTGTTTGTTCTTTAGGGTTTTGATTTTGGGGATAAAGGGGATGAGGGTTGAATTTAGGATTTTGATTTTGGGTGGATTTGGTGGGTCGAGGGTTGGATTTAGGGTTTTGATGTTGGGGAGAAAGGGCATGATGATCAGGTGATGTTAAGGAGGGAACGGTGGCGCCGTTACGGAAGGGCGGTGGTGGTTGTTGAGTCGTTGGGATTGGAAACAAGGAGGACGTTGGTGTTCTATGGTAGTGGTGGAGCAATGGTGATCATGGTAGTGGTGGTGGTGGATGGAAGTTTCCGGTGAATTGATGGTGGAAGTCAGGTGACAAAGAGGAGTAACCGCGGCAAAAGGATATTCCGGTGCGTTAGATGGATTAATGAGAAAAGGTGTTCATTTTTTTTATTTTTATTATATAAGTTTTTAAATTTAAGTATAAGTTTATGTTAATTTTTAATTATTTTTTTGTTTATTTATTAAAAAAACTAAAATAAATAGCTAAAAATAATATGCTCCAAATTCACGTCAGCATGACACGTTGGATAAAATAGCCACATAGGATAATAAAACTAACCAAGTTAGTGGCTGGTTCCCGTAACGACACAACAATCCAAGTGTTAAGTTGGGAGTTGGGAGACAAAATGAAAGTTGAGAGTGGCAACGACCAATAGCCAATAGTCCTGCCAAGTGTTTGAAAGTTGAGAGTGGCAATGGTCAATAGCCAATAGTCCTATACAAAAAGGCCAAGTGTTGGAGCTTTATGCTTAAAAGAAAGAAAGGCTCGACGCGATGTTTGAACACTACTTTTCGTGGACAAAAGGTTGAACCACTCCATTACTGTGTTACCTTGATTACCAGCAACTTAATAGACTTGTACTAAAAAAGCCAAGCTCCAAATGGGTCAATGCCTGCAAAAGCTTGGGGTCAATCAAACTTTGATAGTAGACTTTTTTTTAACGTATACTTCATTGAAAAACGACCAAACCCAAACCAGGCGGCCACACAACAAACAAAAACTACATAATTTCGAAAAAGTATGAGGTGACCGGACTTGAGCGTCCGCCTCCAAATGAATCACATGGAAATTGCTACACCATTGACCTACGCTAAAACCAAAACGACACTTGTCTTTGACCCGTTTATTACTAAATTGACCAAGCATTGATCCACATGTATATATAACATTTTCAATCCAAAGTCAAACTACAAACTATGGTATTAAGTGAAATGACTCCATCTTACTGTTAATCACTAGTTTTGTTGCCAATTTCACTATGCACAAATGCAAGCAAACAGCAAGGATTAAAGAATCCTCTTGCATATTGTATTTCTGAGTGTGACATATCAGAAGCTCAGCTGTACAACTTGAGAAGAAAATGAAAAGAATTACCATAAGCAAACTCCATGGCGAAGAGCAGTCACCGCGAAGAAAACATGAACAGCCATACAGAAACTCGGGTAGTGATGCTTGAATTTCAAAACAACCGGAAGAAAAGACTAGTGGAACCATCACCAAACGACCGTATATCAGCTGGTCTAACTAGAGCTCTGCATAATGGGCATGTCCTCTCTCTTTCAAACCTAAAAACAGAACACCTCATTAACACAATTTGTACCCAAAAAATATTAAAAAAGTGTTTTAAACAAATTAGAAAGTTCAGCATATGTTGAATATAATCAACAGATAGTAAGCCTTGAAAAACGGGTGGGTCGGGTCAGCAACGGTTCAAAGTGGGTTCGGTTCAAAGCCAAATAGTAAAACACTGGCTCCAAGTAATATAATGTTAGGGGAATTTACACTTCAGCGGCATGTCAACGTTGTTTTGTTAATCAAAAAGATACTTAAGCATTACACATGCACAACCCTGTATCTATGTGTACTATGTTTATGTATATCTATATGTACTATGAGTATGTATATGTATAGTTCAAGAATCTAACCATTCTGAAACACAGTCTTCACAGAAGATGTGGTTACAACACAACAATATAGGTGCCTGCATCTTTTCCTGGCATATGGCACACATGTCACCTGCCTCACTTACCTGCGAGTAACAAACAAAAAATATGAAGATAAAAACATACAAAATAATACAGCAATATCAAGGTCAAAAATGATATCACACCTGTTCTGGTGTTGCATATGACCCGTAATGCATTTCTTTTCGTGATAACGCCTTCAATGCAGCATAGAAGGATCCAACCTACAAGGAAGATACTTAAATACAGCATAAAATAATTGAAAATAAAAACCAAAAAGTTGGAAAATCTTGATTGCATACCTTCCCCACTACTGATGTAAGCTTAAAAGTCAAATATAACCCTGTTATCAAAGAAGAAAACAGGCTTCCGTATTCTTTATTTAAAAAGAATCGGTACCAAACTGGAGCAGGCAAGAACGCACGGTATAACAACAAGGCGTACTCTACCAGTGTCAGCATTTGACCCTATAATACCAATAATGTATGAAAGTTACAAAATTATGTCAACCTAAAAAGGAAGATCACGAAAAGGTCACTTTGACCAAACAATTTACCAAAATAACCCTTACCTGCCTACGGAAATTATGGCCTCTGCCATTTCTATAGTACATAAGCAGCACCAACTTTAAAGTCATAGCTGCCTGCCGAACCATTGTATCTGAAAGCAATAAATCGTTCATAAACTAATGTTTGATCGAGGGAAAAAAATAAACACTTTGATAGATTGAATTAATTTTAAAGTTCATACCATTTACAATTATTATGAATATAGCATGCCAAAATGGCGGTATTGTTTTTGGTGGAATCATGAACAAAGGATAGCTAAGATCGTCATTCTGATACCACCAGTATACTCCAACCACATGAATCATAAAGATCATACTATAGCCAATAAGAACGGATAATCTTCTCTCCCCCTGCAAAATTCACCAATCGTTAAACTTGTTAGAAGATGTTTAAAGGGTGATTTCAATTATTAGATTTTAGTGGAATTCAAATACTCATACCTTCAAAGCTGTCTGCTTTCGTAGAATATCATTTGACTTGTACATGAAAGCGGTTACATAGATTGTTACAAAGAAACCTACAATCAATTATGAATAAAAACACTTCAATCAAACATACAAACAATTCAAATTTCCGAACACAAGTTCTCAACCTTGCATACCTTGCAAGTGTTGCCGGATGAAGACGACAATCAACAACAACGAGAACGGAAGCACCTGCTCAATCCACCTCGAAACCTGCTGCAAATCATACCTCTGCTGATTCAATGAATCACTATTACCACTACTCCTACCATCCACATCACTAGAATCAGCCACCTCCCTCTCTCCACCACCACTCAACACAACCGACTCACCACCGGGTCCCTCCTGCTCTCCATCCCCCATTATCCGAATCGAAACATCCCCCTCACTATTCCCCACAGCATCATTACCACTCACACCACCAGAAACACTCAAACTGTGATTACTACTACTACTACTACTATTATTATTATTATTTAACAGATTCAAGCTTTCGGATTCATCATTACTTAACCTGGGTCTCAAAAACCCAGAGTACTCAAATAAAGTAGTTACAGGAGCTTGTAAGAACCTAACTACAGGAAACGAAGAAGACGACGTTGAAGACGAATCATTCAACGAAACCGGATACGAATTGCTGACGTAAGCAACCGAATTCGTCGTATACGCTGTTTCCATCAATTTCTGTATAAAACAAACCCTAATTTCTTCGTTCACACGTTAATCGATGATATTCGAGCTGAATACGCTGCGAATCAGTCGAAATAACGAAGAAATCTACAGATTAAAAAGTCAAGAGGGTTGAATTATGATGACCAATTGCTGACGTAAGCACCCGAAATCGTTGTAGCAGCTGTTTTCTGAATAAAATAAACCCTAACCTTCGAAATTCACACAATCAAACACCTTATTTCTTCGTTCCACACGTTAATCGATGATCGTCGAGCTGGATACACAGTAAATCGATCGAAATAGCGATGGAAATTTACAGATAAAAAAGTGAGAGAGTTGAATTATGAAGAGGATTTGCTGACGTAAGCATCCGAGCTCGTTGTAGCAGCTGTTTCCATCAATTTATGTATAAAACAAATCCTAATTTCTTGGTCCACACGTTAATCGATGATCTAGGAGCTGGATACAGTGCAAATCGGTCGAAATAAGGATGAAATTTACGGAAAATAAAGTCAGAGGGTGATGAATTTCGGTATTTAGGGTTTTTGGTGGGATTCGAGGTGGAGAAATTGAATTAGGGTTAGGGATTTAGATGAGAAAGTGGAGCTGCTGAATGAGTTTTATGAAAAAGAAATGAGTTGAAATGGTGTGGAGTGAAATGAAATGAAATGAAGAGAGAGGAGCGTGTCTGGAAACAGGACGGCACCAGAAAGAGCATCTTCATGATATACGGCGACAGGTAACGGGGTAGCCTATCTTTTGATTTTGACATTCTCTTTGTTTTTTTATTTAAAATATTTTATAAAAAAAAATATATGCATAATAATTATAACAGAAAAAATTCAGGAAAATATGAATTTCACAAATATAGATCGAGTATTTTTTTTTTTGTCTATTAGATTTTATTTTTACTTTTGTATACCAATCTAGTATCGAGTATTTGTCTTTTAGATATTAGTAATTTAGTATCCTTTAAAAAGATATGTTTGCGTTTGTCTTTGTTAAACGATATGTGAATCAAATTCGAGTATTTACCTTTTAGATTTATGTATGTCTTTATATTTCCAGAAAATGTCTTTTTTTTCTTTATTTATTAAATAGTTTTTAAATCATGTAAGAGTGTATATCTTCTAAATTAATGTATACCAAAAAATTAATTCATTTTGCTCATGGTTTATGAAACTTTAACAAGATTAGAGCATCCGTAGTTATATTCATGTATTCCTAAAAAGATTTTGATAAAATTTGGGTATCTGTTTTTCATACTAGCTGAACTCATTGTTCACATGGTATTATTAGACTAAAAAAAAAGACTTGATTATAACATCACGAAGGTCATGTATAAGTGATTATCATTTATCAGACTAAAAAAAAAGACTCGACTATAACATCACGTAAATTATATACAAGTGATTATCACTTATAGAATTGAGAAAAATTACAAAACTTCATCATGTATAAAGTGGTAATGGAAAATCTAAATAGACTAGATTACAAAACTTCATATATAAATGGAAAATCTAAATAGACTAAATGGGGTTGTACAAAATCAAAATTTTAACTTCTAGTTATCGGTTTCTAACCACAACAATGATTGGGCTCATAGTCGATCCAAGCAATACTTAATTAATAAATGACATTATTTATATATTACAACTAAGTTAACCTTAAGTATTATATAGATTAAGTAAATGTAATTCTATATATTAAAAAATAAAAATATATTTTTAAAAGCTTTATTTATTACACGTATTGAATAAATTAATTATTATATTAAATAAAAAAAGTTATATTTTTAAGAATCTCGTGTATTGTACGGGTTAAATAAATATATTTTTTTATTATTTTTTTGAACGACAAATTTGGATAACTGACATACCACTGAAGTATCATCGTGCCACCAGCGAAACCACCCGATCATATCCATCTCCATTAGGCTATAATACATACACTAAATTCAGGAAAAAAACCCAATAAATATGAAAAAAATATCCCCCTAATGAGAATCGGATCTAATACCTCATGGTCTCTAAGCCTTATATCACCCCTAAGATACCACTAGGCCATAGTGTCATGGGCAAATGTAATTCTATATACTAAATAATAAAAAAGTTATATTTTAAGAAATGTAGTTTTATATACTAAATAAATGTAGTTTATATACAATAATAAAAAAGTTATATCTTTAAAAACCCTATGTATTGTACGAGTTGAGTAAATGTAATTTTCATATGTCAAATAAAAAAAGTTATATCTTCAAAAACCTTATGTATTACACGTCTCGAATAAATGTAATTCTGTATACTAAATAATAAAAAAAATATTTTTAAAAAACATTGCCTATTGTACGGGTTGAATAAATCTAATTTTATATACAAATAATAAAAGAAATTATATCTCTAAAAACCCCATGTATTACATGGATTGAATAATTGTATTTTGCATAGTTAATAATAAAAAGTTATTTTTTTAAATTATGTATCACACGGGTTGAATAAATTTAATTTTATATACCAAATAATAAAATGTTATAATTTTAAGAAAAAAATCTTAAATTAACAATTTAAATTTAAGAATAATATTTTATTAGAAAAATAGAATAATTCTGTTAGATACTAGAGGATAGTCCCGTGCATTACACGGGTTGAACAATAAAAATTGTTTATTTTTTATACCATAATAAGACAACTGGATATACCTAATAATCATCCTTAAGCTGGCAATTTTTTGCTCATAGTAATCAATATCTAACACGCTTACAATGTGTTTAGTCATCAATTCCTTAGAAAACTTTTTAATTATTTTTACTTCGTTAGTCACAAAACATATTTGAACAAATATATCCTTAAAAGACATTTGTTTAGCAGATAATATAAAATGGTTCATTATTGTATGAACCATTTGTTTTTCAAATCGAATCTGAAAGTAAGAATTGTATGTCTATATTGAAGCCTACGATAAGCTTTGGATATTGATACACATATCATACATTTATTATCAATTTTTACAACATTAAACAAAGTAAAAATGACCACAAATTTACAATAACACCAATAGAATGTCTACACATAAAACATAAAAGAGGCTCCTAAATAATATAAAACAATATAAAGATTCTAAAACAGCAGGTACATGAAAGACCCAATTTCTTAAAACATAACTTTTATAAAAGTTATGCGTTAATATAAGATAATGCAAATACTAATGATTCGAAATTCCAGACTAATTTGAACTTCACAATTATTTCAAAATGTTTTAACATATAAACATAGTTTGATTTGATAAACGATTTAATCGAAACGCGAAAGCTTCGTCTTTGTTCGTGTTCGGTTCTTTATTGAGCTTGATCGTCATCGGTGCCTCTAACACTACCTATATTTCACCAAATATGAAATACGTTAATTATATGGAGTTTATAACTAATCTAGTTAAGCCAAAAGCAAAACTGCAACAACAAATTTCACAAATACCCCGCCGTAAGCTAAGGCTTTGTGTTGTAGTGTACGGCATGAAGATCCTGTTTCAATCAGCAGCTGCCAGCCATAAGCTACGGCTGGCCACCGTAGCTTATGGTGGACTGCTGCAGCATTTCCAATTTTGTCGTTTTTGTTACGAAAACTTCCATAACTTGATCAATTCTCATCCGTTTCACTTGAAACTTGTTTCTAATTGTCCGTAAAACGTTTCCCTACATTATTGACTCAAAATCCTTAACCCAGATTCATGATTTTTATAAATTACGTAACCGTTACTCGGTTTATGCGTTTTTTATTTTGACCCGGTATGGATTTAAACACTTAAGTTTAAATCTCGCTCCTCCTTCCTCACCTCCTATTTCCACACTAAGAATTCCATTTATCTTCCACTACAACTATAATTATGGTGGATTTGTTATAGTAAAATCATGTATTCCAAATTCTACCGTTCGGTTTGACAATTATGAAAAGACACGTTAGGAGACATTAAACCAAAAAGACTTATGTCTTCCACTTTTACTCTACCGAAAGGGCGTACTTATTTATAAAACTCATTTTTACACTATCCTCAAGGTCATTTGCTCAATTTATCATTCAATGGTGTTTTTGGTCAACTTTAGTCATTTTTACGACAAAGGACTTTTAAAGGCATATTTTGACCAAGTGGGAGCTTTTAACCATAATCTATTTAAAATCATTATGTTTCTAAGAACATATTATCTACAATTTAAATTATTAGATTTACCTTACTTTAGGTAATCCAATGTTCACCCATGACTCGTTTAATTCTCATCGGACCTTAAATCCTCATTGACAGTTTGACCCATTAACATACCTAGCTCGAGTCATAGCATTAACCCGTTTTAATACATTGCTCTGTTAGTTGCTAATTAATAGCGATGCAAGTCATACGCTATTCTTCCTATGAGCACAAAACTCGACAAGCGACCATTAATCATCATTGTCAAATGGTGATAACATCACCATTTGACCCGTTTGGGCTAAATGACCATTTATCATTATGAGATGATATTTATTTGTCATCTCACTCATTTAGCCCATTTCGGTTTACACTATATGATCATATTACTTAAAAGTCGTTTCTTAATTCGTTTGATCAATTATGACTTACGACATATGTTGTCCTTTTCAAAACTCCTTATTTATTCGTCATCACATGACTAATTTACCGTTTTACCCTTTTTACCATAAATTATGGTTTCTTACCATTTTCATTTGTTCCGATCTGTATCACTTCGCGTCGGAACGTAATATTTCAAATCCTAATTTACCTTATTCTTAACCAATACTATAAATATGTATTATACTTAAAAGATGTAAGCTTTACTTACCTTGCATCAAATTATGCTTTTCCGCGTATTTGATCCGTTTGACCCGCTTCTGCCCAAGCTTCCACCTAGCTTGCGAAGCGTTAAACTATCATTTATCATTCGCAAAATGGTTAGATTAGTAATCATTTATCACGACTTTCCCACCTTACGTATTTTACATCAAAATTACCATTTGATCTTATTATATGTCAGTTTGACTTTTAAAAGTCAACTGCTTATTAACATATGCAAATGCACAAATAAGTCCAATCAACTCTTTTAGGCAATTCGTCAAATACTCGGTAGACAATATTTTTAGGCTACCATTTTAACTAGATTCCCAACCAAATTCATACCATTTATTTCACTTTGACAAGTTCGAGTGATCATTAACACCAAGTTAACTTAGCTCCCAATTATCAATGCTAATTTATCCATTCATTGTGCTAGAACTAATGGTTTTCATCTCTATGTAAAATCTCATTTTATCGTATTACTAGACATTAATCCGAGTGCCTAATATAATCAAGTTCTACATACAAACTAGTAGACAACATGATTTAAAGCACCTATTAACATTAATATAACATCAATTTCATAATTTCATACAAAACCCATTCCAGGGCAAGTATGAATATGTACTCAAACTCGTTCAAGTATCTGCCTACTATCATGCATAATGATTCTAAACATAGGTATATCATCAACTTCATCATATTATCAAAACCTACTTTAATATCTACTTGTTAATCACCTACAAGTAATCATACCTCAAATATTTCATAATTTCACTACATCAAACGAAATTATGCATACATATACACTGAATTTCATCTTTGGATCATGATCCAATAATTTCATTGCAAGTATTTTACTTGTCTCAAATTACAACTTTCACCAATCTAGGTTTTTAAATAACTTATGATCCCCTAGTTTAGGTGATCGATACTTCATGTTCATGCACAAGTTTGAATTCCAATTTCCCTTCCAGTTTTGATGATATTGGATGAACAAGGATTTCCCCTTGTCTCCACCCCTGATGATCGACATACACACACACACACATTATGTGTGTGTTATGTTTTAATTTTTTGTTTATAAAACACAAGTTTTCTTTTTGACAACTTTGGTCCCTACAGTTTAGTTTTAATTAAATCCTAATGTTTACGGCTTAACTTTTACCACTAACGATACTTTACCTGCTCACCCCAATAAACTTGATTTAATTTCCAAGTCCGTTTTTAGGGTGCTACAAAACACCTTCTATGCATATTACCATCAATATAAAATGTAATATGGTAGCATTCCTTCCAAAAAAAAAAAAATACCAAACTCTAGAAGAAAAGGATCCAAAATAACATGTGCTCATACAACAAACTTAAAAAGTATTCAAATTTTAGAATTTCAAAAATTATGTCTGTGCATATATACGATTAATGTAATGAAATCAATCCAAAATGGGATAATCACGAAAATAGCCTTGGAATGGTTAATTTTATCAAAATAGCCCACTGACACGGCTCTATGAGCCGTTTCAATATGCTAACACGACTTAAAAAAATCCTTTCAAGTCAACCAACCCATGATTGCCACGTGTCCAGTTGAGCCGTTTCAGTATGACTTGAGCCTTTTCAGTGTGGCTTAAGCCCTTTCAGTGTGGCTTGAGTCGTTTCAACCATAGACTTAAGCCGTTTCAGTGTGGCTTAAGCCCTTTCAACCATAGACTTAAGCCCTTTCAATGTGGCTTGAGATCTTTCAGTGTAGCGGCTTGGCTTGGCTTAAGATCTTTCAACACGGTTTGAGATCTTTCAACATAAGACATAAACGAATAATTTAAAAAAAATCTCAATAAAATGTGAGAACTTGAAAATCTCAATTAAAAAAATCTGAAAGTTTTAACTTGAAAATAAATGTAATTTTTATACTAAATAATAAAAAAATATAACTTAAAAAACCCAGTGTATTGTACGAGTTGAATAAATGTATTACACGGGTACAATACACGAGTTTTTACAAGGATATTACTTTTTTACAATACACGAGTCTTTTCTAAAGATATTACATTTTTATTATTTAGTATACAAAATTACATTTATTTAACCCGTGTAATACACAGAGTTTTTAAAGGTATAACTTTTTTAATTATTTGGTATATACAGTTACATTTATTTAACTCGTACAATACACAAGACTCTTAAATATATAACTTTTTAATTACTTAATATATAAAATTACATTTAGTCGACTCGTGTAATAAACGAGATTTTTAAAGTTATATTTTTATTATTTAGTATAAAAATTACATTTATTTAACCCATGTAATACACATACTTCTAACCTACTATTTTTTATTTTCAAGTGAAATATTCTTTATTTTCAAGTTAAAACTTTCAGATTTTTTTAATTGAGATTTTCAAGTTATCACATTTTATTGAGATTTTTTTAAATTATTCGTTTATGTTTTTAATTTTCCGTTTATATTTAAACTATGTTGAAAGATCTCAAACTGTGTTGAAAGTTCTCAAGCCGTGTTGAAAGATCTTAAGCCAAACCAAGCCACTACACTGAAAGATCTCAAGCCACATTGAAAGGGCTTAAGTCTATGGTTGAAAGGGCTTAAGCTACACTGAAAGATCTCAAGCCACACTGAAAGGGCTTAAGTCTATGGTTGAAACAGCTCAAGCCACACTGAAGGGGCTTAAGCTACACTGAACCGGCTCAAGCACACTGAAAAGGCTCAAGTCACACTGAAACGGCTCAACTGGACACGTGGCAATCATGGGTTGGTTGACTTGAAAAGATTTTTTAAGCCGTGTCAGCATATTGAAACGACTCATAAAGCCGTGTCAGTGGGCTATTTTAGTAAAGTTGACAATTCCTTGGGCTATTTTCGTGATTATCACATCTAAAATTCTCAGACATGATATGTTGACTCATGCAGTAATCAAACAGAATAGAATCCAACACAAAAAACAAATATCGAAATAGTTTAACTTTAATAACGGTTTAAATAAAATAAATATTCGTAACAAAGGTTTAGTTTTAAATTATATTTAAAGCAAGGACCATTTAATTAAAAATATCATTATTGTTTTAAATTTAATATAACAAATCTTTTTTATTAAAAGTGTACCTCCCCCGTCATGATTTCCAAGAAATTTATAAAATAAATGTTTGCTCGTTATGAGTTTTCTATTTTATTGAGAATCAAGTTAATTTTTCAAATACCACAACTCATGATGCCGATAGAAAAAGTACTTAAATGTGTTTACTCAAATGACTACTAAGCAAATACAAATAAAGATTTATGGATAAAAACTATTGAAACAATACATGAATAAACTTATTATGATATTCGTTCACGCCCATAGATTTTTTTAATTATTTATATGAAAGTATATAGTTTGTTAAGATAAGAGAAAATATATTTAAATAATGAATTTAAGTGTTCAGATAGAAGAAAATATATATATATATATATATGTATTATTAATTATTAAAAATAAATAAAAATATAATATAAATAATTTTTTGAGGTTTAAGGAGACAATGCCATGTGACATTAATTATAACCTTTTATTAGTATTTCGATCAGATTGAAAGTAGGATAGATTTATTATTAATTTAATTATAATAAGATAAATAAGTAAGAGAAAAGAAAAACAAAGAAATAGATGATACGTCTCACATTTTAGATATATATATATATATCTTATATATGGGAGAGTTTAAATGAGAACGTTAAATATCGCGAGAACCGTGAGAACAAATGAAAAAACCACCAGAAGAACTTGGTTAAAAACAAGTGAAATTCAAAATGTCTTTTTACACTTGTCATTATTATTCGAATACAATTCTAGAAATTTAATTTACACATTTTAATTTACGTGAATTCGGAAATAAAGAAAATATAAATTTGTTATATTTACACATGTGTAAAAAATCTAATATGAGTTATTTTGAGAGGATAAATGAATTATTTGATGTTATAATTTTTTTATGTTGTGTTTTAATTAAAATGATGATTGTATTAAAAAAATGATTTTGATTGGTTTTCTCATTTGTTCTCACGATTCTCGCAATATTTAACGTTCTCAAGATAATCCCCCTATATTCGAATCACTTTATTTCCTATTTCATTGTATATTAAAATTACTTTATTTATTATGAAAAATCTATAACATACAAAAAGAAAGAGACATTGGTTGACCAATATCCACATCATACGGATAACATTGGAGTAGGTTGCTAGTTGTTTTCGGTGACAATATAATGGAACAAATATTTCTAAGCCACTTTAAAAATGTTATTTAAATTCTTATTAAAATAATCATATATCCAAACAATTAAAATTTTCATCGTGATTCCATCGTGTGTCACATGTTAATATAAGCGACAAATATAAATTTTCAAAAGTAACTAAGTACTTTACAATCAGCTAATATTACAAATATAATGTAGTTTAAAAGTAAACACTAAAATACAAAAAGAATTATTATCCAAACAATTAAAAAAACACAACAAATGTGGGCATAACTGGGATTTTTTTTTGTTTGGTTTGGTTCGTCACGACACTAACATGGTACTTGGATTTGACCAAAAAACACTATATTTTGAAAATTTCCGTTTTCAAACCAAACTCATGCTAGAACGTCAAGGAAAAAAAATATTTTTACACAACGACGTAATTGGGTTTTACTAAACTTAATGAACGTAAGTTATTAGAGTAAAATCAAATCAAACTAAAATTAGATGAGTTAAACGAATATATTATTTATAGTATAAAGGGTGAAAATTAAACTACAAACGTGTAAAATCTAATATATAATTCCTGCATTGTGTTACATTATAAAAAAACTTAATTTGTATAAAAAAATATATGATTATTATACACATATTAAATAGAAAAAATGTTTGATAAAAAACTATAATTATAAAAGTTATTGAGTTCAAATAAAAATAGCTAGAGCTACTATTCAATGAAAAAAGTCAACAAAATGGGTTAATTCTTACTTTTACCCTTTCCGGTCTTACAAACCACGGATGAATTAGAAAAGGGTCTACATATTCACACATCCAATATCGTCTAGGGTTATTTTTTCTCCGACCACATTCCTGCACCGTACAACGTCAAATCAGTTACATCAGACGGGGCGTCTAGCAATAGACGGAGTAGAAGACGACCAGGACAAGACGGGGCGTCTAGAGCTAGACGACCCGTCTTGAATGTTGTGCTCTGCATGCATGTCAGCCAAGTTGCAAAGTGATACGCCCCTTCTATGCCTAGACGAGGCGTATATATCGTTCTTAAATAAGCCATGCAGAGCATTTGTGTCGCATAAATTTTTTGATTCGTCGTCGGAATTCTCTCCGACTTCTTCTTTGGCTTATATTACTTCCTCTGATATCATTCAATGCATGTCGGTAAAGAAGTATAGTGATACGCCAGCGTAGGCGTTAGACGGGGCGTCTATTTCTTTGTTAAATAGACCCATGCAGAGCATTGATGTCGCATAAAACTTTCAATTCGTCGTCGTAATTCTGTTTGTCGTGAAGCTTTGGGTTGTATTACTTCATCTGATATCATCCAAAGGTTGTGAAATGTCATTAAACTGGAACGGGTCATCGGTGCCTGAAGTCAATACGGTAACAATTATTAGGTTAAACTAGTTGATGTTTTAATTATTTACTAACGGTGATATCGTTGTTAGGGGGAGAGCGGTGTTCCCAATTCTAACGAGCAAGTGGAGGTTGTGTCTAGTGGGCAAGACATTATTCGTGATGGTGAGGATATGGTGGTGAGGCACCCCCATACGCAGGCAATCCGTATCTCTCGGAGATGGTTTGAAAAGCGCCTGAGGTTTCATATAAAAACATATTACCCGATGGAGATCAGCCTTATATATTTTGGAAAAAAAATATTGGAGGGACGGTTTCCAGCGTGCAAATTTGTATCTCAATCGACTACACGTCAAAGAGTGTCTTGTACTCAATCGAAGACTGTAACCGAAGGGAAACTCGATGAGTAAATGCAGGTAAATGAGAAATACTGTCCTTTTTTAGATATATGTGTTTTTTGTTTGCGTAATAGAGTGTCTTGTGGTTTAACATAGTGATATGTTGTTGAACTTATTTCAGGTATTTCTATAGCACCTAACGAGTCTCAGTCATCGTTTGACTATCAGTCTTGGTCAATCACGGTCAATAAAGCAAGAACAATGGCTTGATTTTTTTTATGTTTAATACCATTTATTTGTATAAATAATACAAATATTTTTTTAATACAATAAAAAACTTTTGGTATAACTAATAGGATTTTATTTACTTAATTTGAACCTTGATCTAAGCCGACATTCCTTCAGTACACCCAAGCCACAGCAATTAAACCATACAAAGCTTTGTATCTAAAAACCAAGAAACTCCGGGTATTGACAAACAGACGGTAATGATACTCTCCGAGCTCTCACGTCCACCGTTGGCACCGGCAGATGACGAAATGTCAATACTGCCTGCGCGACGATTGGATGTGAGAGCTCGGATAGTAGGATTACCGTCTGTTTGTCAATACCCGAGTTTGTTGGTTTTTAGATACAAAGCCGATCTAAAAACCAACAAACTCTGGGTATTGACAAACAACAACAATTATACTCTCTGAGCTCTCACGTCCAACCGTCGGCACCGGCAGTTGACGAAATATCGATACTGCCGGTGGCGACGGTGGGACGTGCGAGCTCGGAGAGTGTAATTGCTGGTCAATACCCGGAGTTTGTCGGTTTTTAATAGGCATTGTATGGTTTATTTGCTGTGCCTTTGGTGTACTGGTAGAATGTCGGCTTAAATCAAAGTTCAAATTAAGTAAATAAAATCCTATTAGTTATACCAAAAAAAATTTAAATGTATATATACGGGTCGTCTAGACCTAGACGCCCCGTCTTGGTTTGGCAAGAGGACCAATCTACCCCGGGTTTGTTGGCCATCTAGGCTAAACTCAGGGGCAAAATAGTCATATTATCAAGGCATAGACGGGTCATCTAGACCTAGACGACCCATCTAGTTTGAGCGGGATCTTTTATCCCTGGTAAAAGACGAATTTAAATTTTAAATCGTAAATTACCATTCTACCCCTGAACGGCCGACCGTCTAGGCCTAATTCAGGGGTAAAATAGTAATTAACCACCTGAGTGTTTCACAGCTCAGCATGGTTAATTACCATTTTACCCCTGAATTAGGCCTAGACGGGGCAGTTCAGGGGTAAAAAGGTAATTCGCAGCCTAGACGACCCGCCTAGGCCTAGACGACCCGTCTAAGAGTCATATATGACCCGCAGCCTAGACGACCCGAGGCAGACGACACACACCCAAACACACTCAAACATACACACACATACGTGTTCGACCGTATCCGGACCGTATTTTTGCCAAATCAAGCATCTCTGGTATGTATTTTCACCTGTACTTCAATATACTTTAATGTATTATGCATTTAGATCGTAGGTTGTGTGTGAATTTGATGATTTTTGGGGTTTAAGGCGTCATCTTCAAGTAGTTGGGTTATGTGAAGAACAAGACGGGGCGTCTAGCCCTAGACGACCCTAATTTTTTTGTTAACTTCTATAATTTTTTGATTTATTTGCATAAAATTACTAATATAATCGCTGATTAGTTATGGACGAGATTGGAGATCCGATTCACGGGGACCCACATCCGCATGGTCCGCGACGGGCCCCGCCAGCGCCGGTTGATCCGCTCCACGACCACCCCTATCTTGAGTTTCCGCCCGACACCGAGGCCACCCGTTTTTGCAGAAGCTACGGCGGATGCACATCGGATCGCACTCGGCGGTCGACTAGGATACGATCGAGGCGATTGGTGAGACGCCGAGACTGTGTTTCTTCATTCCTGTTGATTCCCCGTGGCACCGTCTGTTTGACTTGGCCGGCACGCCGAGTTATAGGGGTTGCTCATCGAGTTCCTGTTGACCTTCTCGTTCTACTCTCCACGGGTCGACCAGCCGCCTGCCCAGCCACAGGGTCATCCCTTCCGCCTGAGGTTTCATTCAGGCTCACCGGTGTGTGGCGTTCGATGACGCTTGCGGAGTTTGTCGTTCATAGCGGCATATACCTGCAGGAGGAGATTGCCACCGATGTTTATACGGAGGAGCTAGTGGCGGTGGATAGACCCACTCTATTGGGATTTTGGGGGGTGGTCGCAGGTCCTGACACTTGGGAGCATGTCAGGGCGAAGGGGAGGATTTCTCACGTTGCCGACCCGCTGTACAGGTACGTACGTTTATTACATTATGTTTGATTATTAATTGTTTGAATTAATTTACGTATTTCGTAATATAATGTGCAGGTATCTACATCGGATGCTCGCTACGTCTATTACCGCTCGCGGACACAGCCTGAGTGGTATACGAGCACCGATTTATTTTTTTACTATTGTCTTTTGTACAGGAGGCCGTGCGCGCTTGCGCACGGTCTCGCCCAGTACATCACCGGCAGGAGCGCAACTTTTTGTACGGCGGGGCGTATGTCACCGTCATAGCCAGGTCGCTGGGTCTTGTGCCGGAGGCGGACCCGCACTTGCAGCCGGCCATACCGTCCACGCGGATGGGTTTCAGACCTTGCGCGGATGAGGCTGGTGAAGAGGTTCGACATGCTCGGTGAGCGGTTTAAAAGCCGCGAAGGTGAGCCATGGATTCCGGAGCCGCTGCCTGATCACTTCGATCCAGTCCATCAGCCGGCAGATGAGGCAGCGGTAGTCCAGGACCCTCCGGTTGATTTTGACGGACCGGCACCGCCACTGCCGCCACCACCTCACGGGGCGCCTCAGTTTCCGCAGCACATCCTTCCAGGTCATGCCCTGGGGGTTGCGGCATACCCGCGCTTACGAGCCGACGTTGACAGGCTTATGGATCTCATGGGCTGGGTGGTCCGGGAGATGCAGGATAGATGTGAGAGAAGACGGGTTACCTCCCATACCGCTCCCACCACCTCGAGCACCACATCAGCAGCGCAGCAGCCGCAGATGCCAGATCCCGATCCCGACTCCGAGGCCGACTCGTATGCATGACATTTTGTATTTACATTTTGTTGTACAGATAAATAATGTTTGGTTGTACAAATTATGTTATATTATATATTTAACTTTGTTTTCAGTTATTCGATTACTTGATGATTGTTTGTGTTAAATCGACATTGAAATGTAATACGGAAACAACATACACTTGTTGTATTCATCTTAAAATGTTGAAAACAGTATTAAATTTTAGTATTATATTTTTTAAAAAAATATAATATAAAAACAATTAAATATATAAACGATTGAAAAACATAACTCACTTTTTGTACAACAAACAAAACTTTTTAAAAACCTAAAATTACACCTAAAAAATCAACCTCCAACAACAACCAATTTTCCTCACCAAAACACTATTTTTTCATATCTCCCACCAAAACACCCTTTTTCTAACAAAAAAACACAACATCCTAGACAGGTCGTCTAGGTCCAGACAGCCCGTCTAAACACTAAAATCTATGGGTCATGTCAGGTACTTGCTGACTCCTCAAAATCATTGCTATACGGGGCGTCTAGGCCTAGACGACCCGTCTAGAGCCCATGAGTATCCAAATAGGCAGCACGGGTGTGTGAATAGATTGAGCCTTAAAAAACAGAAAATTTCAATACATCATTTAAATACATATGTGTGTATGCATAAGTACGAGTGACATGTTTATATCTCATTGAAATTATATACAAGTATGTATGTCATGGTTATAAATTTATGGATACATTGTTTTATTCTAATGTTTGTTATTAAATTTATTAAATATAATTTTTGTTTTTGAGTGTTAAGAACCTATGGGCTAGTTGTATGATGTTTAGTTTTCTTCAAAAAATAGCATGAGTTTAAATCTTTGCCATCCTAAATGTTGGAGGCTTTGGAAAAACCAGAATGACAAAGTGTTCAAAGGCCTAAATGTATCTTCCTTCAAGATGGTGCATGTATTAAGCAGAAAAGTTTTTGGTGGATGAGTTGTAGAGCAAAATTTCACATCATCACTTAGGATAGTTGGTTATTTAACTCTTTAGTTGATGATGATTGTTGTTTGCTGTTTTCCTCTAGTGTACTCTTCTCTTTTTTGCGTCTTGCTAGTTGTGAGTTTTTGGTTATTTAAAATTTGCTCCTTTTGGCCGTTAAAAAGTAACTTTAAGAAATTAATAACGGCTTTTCTCCAAATTTTTCAGATCTAAATGTGTAATAATCAATTAATCATGGATTAACAATAAAATAAAATAAAAAGGCCCGAAGTTTCACCCCAACGTTACTTTTGGCTAATTTTTTTGCCCAAAATATTCAAGCCTAAATGGTAAAGCCGTAAAAACTAAAACCAAACCCATCGTGTAAACCGAAATTTTGGGTTTTGGTTTGGTTTGACTTCACAATTGACCTACGCAAACCCCTAATTTTACCCAATAAACAGATTTTATCAACTAACCAAATCATTTCTTAAGGCAATAGATATGTGCATATATATTCCATCATAAGATAACATAGAGATTCTAGAGAGTAGCCAACACTTGCTAGCTTTCTTTCAAATCAAGTGTCTACTTGGGTTTTAGACTTTTGGGTCCATAGAGAATTAAAATCAGAACTGGCTTTAAATTGTGGTCCAAACCAAAACTGGTTGACCTGATTTCTATTGGCCCATTTATTGGTCCAAGCCATTAAAGAGGAAAGTCAAGAGATTTTTTTTAAACAGCTAATTGCATATTATTCCATCACCAAAAAAAAATTTTTGTACAACGATTAAGACAAGCAAGATACTAGAACACAAACATTATACAAAAAATGATACAAGCATGCGTAAAAATAACTCTGTTATGTTGAAAGAAATCCTGTTCCTCCACTCCAAGTTATGCCTTTTTGCCCTGTTCTTGATCCATGTGAAATATACTAAATGTAAATCGCCAATATTTTCTCGATTCTCACCCTTTCGCCTGAAAAAATTAAGGCATTTCTCGCTTTCCATATCTCCCAACTGTCGCAACAATTATAGTATGAAACACTTTATTCTTGAATTTTGAGAAATGTGAAATTCAGCGTCTCCATACCTTGATTGGATTTTGCCAGTGCATACTGACCACACACACGCCAATAACATACGAGATGTGACTGCTCTTCCCATCTCGTTAAACGCAATCGACATGTGAATGGCCGTTTCTATAGATTGGTCAGTGTGGCCAGCCTGTTCTGTACACTTCTCCACATAAAAATATTAGTTTACTTTGGTGCCCAGCTCACCCAGTCTGTAGGACGATACGGGACAACAAATCTTGATAGAAAAGACCTGCAGGACAAAACGAGAAGATCCCATCCTTATCAAGCTGCCACTTCCATTGGTCATCAACTCCGGATAAAACAACCAACTGCCGAACCATGCTGACTTGTATCAACTGACGCTTTTCAAGAGCTGAAACAGGACTCCGTTTCCACTCACAATCAACCATTTTTTCAGCAAATGTTACTTTTTTTTATTCTTCTCCAAAATAAACAGTTCAGGAAACCTGTCTTTAAGCGGCCCATTTCCATCCCAACTATCAAGCCAGAACCTTGTTTTGTTGCCTTTTCCTATTGTAGCTTCGATTAATTGGGGTACCTGAACACTAAAATCCTCCAGATCCTTTTCTACTTTTATAATTCCATTCCATACACCAGTGATACCTGCTTTAACAGGGAGAAACGACCAAGAGGAAGGGTTGAAATGAAGTGATTCAAATAGTTCGTTGCCATAAGCTACCCCTTTCATTTTTAAACCGCCACCACCACTTTAAGAGGAGACTCACATTCATGTTTCTTACAGAACCGAAACCAAGTCCTCCTTTATCCATCGGTCCGATAACCCTCTCCCAACATACCCAAGATGCTTTCGATTTTTCTTCATCCTCTCCCTAAAAAAATCTCCTCCATAAGCCTTCAATCGTGTCAAGAACACATTTAACGTAAACTAGTCGTTACAAGGAAAGTCACCAATTTACATCAATTCAATTTTATACACCTTTAACGTAAACTAGTCATTACAATGTATCCAATCAATATCCTCTACCACTTTATATGAGTTTTCCAGCTACTAGCAAATATCTTGTTTCTTTTTTTTTTTCAAATAAAACTAGTGGAAAATATTCTGTAACATGCATTTATTATAAAATAAAAAAATTAATTTATAGTGGTTAAATTTAATTAGACAACTGTTATTTTCAAAATAAGATAGATCATACATGTTTTACAACGATCAAAAATCATAAAATGAATACAAATATCGGTAACGATGTTGTTCGGTCAACAGTGGTTCATCTCGTTACGTTATTGGTACTCGGTATAGTTAACGATACAAAAAAACTTTATTTTGAATATACTCTGTTTTGAATGAAACTAGGTATTCTTTTGTGCGCGTTGTGCACGGGTTCGCCGACAAGAATAAAAAAATTGTAGAAAAAAAACTAAAAGATAACCGAAAGAAATCAACCAAAAAAATTGTATGGTAATGATATTGTTCGTATGAAACCCGTGGTGTCAGAGATGACAAATGGTACTGGGTGTTAGTACCAAATTTTACTGACCCAAAATCTTAAGTACCAATTCGATACCGACTTTTGGCGTTCTTGGTACCGGTTCGCTACCTGTTTTTACCTTCATATACCGATACTTGATCGGAGTGTCGCGCCCCGTCAAAGATAATATTTATAGTCCCAAATTACCTTAACATGTGTTAGTGGTAGTAAGGAGTTGAACCACGAAGAGTTTGTGGTTTGCGATGGATGCGATTGATTTTAAAGGTTGTCGCAATTTATGAAGCTTGCTATGTTGTTTGTTTGAATTTTGTTTGTTTGAAAGAGTATCGGAATGAACCGACAAAGCTGTTTCTAATTAAATAACTACGAAAACTTAAATGATTGCACGAAACTTCGTTTAAAAGGTTTTAAACAATAGTGGAGAACAAGGTTCACACCCGATTTGGTAGTTGAAATCCTAGGGTTTCTACACGTTTTAGATTCATTTCACTTGCAAATATGACTAACGAATTTAATGTTGCATGGCTTAGGTGCCAAGATTTATCAACGTCGTAAACGATGGATGGCAATGCACTTCATTGCCAAGAACAAGCAAATTCTAACCTAGACAAGGCATAAGTGCACATATATATTTCGCAAAGTAAATTAATTATCATAGGTTTCAAAATCAAATCACAAGTTGTCACAAATCAAAACTTTAAACAATGTTTAACCCTAGAAACTTACAACAACCTACACCGGGGTGAAACTCAAAGAGACTAACCCTCATGGTGAACAGAACACGATCATCGGATGATGAGAGTTCGAACTTTGATATCATGAAGCTTTGATGAGGATTAGGGTTTATGGTGAGTGGTGATGGTGAATGGATTGAAGGTTTGATGATAATGATGGTGGTGGTGGATTAGGGTTTAGGATGATGGATGATCAAGTCGATGATGATGGATGAATTGGATGGATTAGAATCGAAGGTTGGGGTGTTCTTGGCTCCAAGATGGTGTTTCAAACTCAAGAAATGCGTAACTCGTCCAAAAATGTCAAAAACAAGTGTTATATCCCATCCCCAAACCAACAAACAACAAAACCGTTGTGGATCGTAGAGGGAGTCGGCGACAGCCCTTGGTTGTGGATGTTTTCTCCGACGGCTTGATCTACTGCCTACGATACTTTTGGGCGGCCGACGGCCCAGGAGGGGTCGCCGACGTTACCTGCATCTTTCACTTTCTGTTTTGTCCATTCCTCGATCTCGGTTGACCTTTTTCCGTCCTGGTGCTACTTATAGCTCCCAATTAGCTCCTTAAACTCCCGTAGACCTGCAAAACACAATCCCAATTAAAGTAGGCTATTCGAAATTAAAAGCTATGTAAAAACACAACCTTAAGCATAAACGAACACTGGTTTCGACCACGCATCAATACTTTAACCTGTATTTTCAGTACCAGTACCGATTCGGTATCGGTTGGCACCGAGCTCATCCCTACCCCTGAAACTAAAAAAAATCATTAAAAGTTGCAGAAAATCAATAAAAAAAAGTTGTACGATACCGTTGTTGTTCGTACCGTACCCGTGATTAAAGATGAGCAAATGATACCGGTTAGCAGCACCAAATTTCCCGAGGTTTGGTCACTTTTCCACTTTAGTACAAAATGAAATCTTTTGTAACCGGGCCCGAGGTTTTATTTTTTTATCATTTCCATTCAAATAACTAACTCAGTTAAAAAACATCAGGGATAATTTTGGCGATTTACCCATTTTTCTTTTGTTTTTTAATTTTCATTTTTACCTTTAAATAAAAAATAATAAATTAACCATAATATATGTACATATACACACATTTATAATTTATATATACACACACATTGGCGAAGCTTTATTGGGGCCACCGATTTTCGCTCGTAATGATAATTTTACTGAAAATTTATGAGTTTTTTTGTAGGGTGAAATATTGGATTTTTTAAGAGTCCGATCCCCACTGATTTAGATTTTCAGAGTTAAACCTCAACTGAATTTTCATTCAAGCTCCGACACTATATACACATCATACACAT
The DNA here is from genome assembly GCA_947069175.1 of Scalesia atractyloides. Lineage (NCBI taxonomy): Eukaryota > Viridiplantae > Streptophyta > Magnoliopsida > Asterales > Asteraceae > Scalesia > Scalesia atractyloides. Next base: position 46,837,910 of record CAMTDV010000023.1, read on the forward strand.
TCTTTCTCTTCTATCATTCTCTCTTATCCACCTCCACCTCTGTCACCACCACCATCACAACCACTGTCGCCACCACAACTCCCCCGTCTATCTCGGCACTCGTACCTCATCTTCCCTCGTCGACCCGTCGTACCAAACATCATTAATTTAATTATTATTATTATTATTTTATTATTAAAGGTAAAAAAGAAAATAAAAAAATAAGTGTGTAAATATATAAATGTGTGTATATGTATTTATATTTTATTATAATAATTTTTATTTAAAACAAATATTTAGTGGGAAAGTGTAAAAATCGTCTATGGGAGTTAATGATACATTTTAACTAAGTTAGTGATACGGATGGAAATGACAACAAAATGAAACCTCAGGGGTCTAGTTACAAAAGTTTCATTTTTAACTTAAGTGACAAAAGTGACCAAATATCAGGGACAATTTTGGCATTTTACTCAATGCTTTATTTTGAATATAACTTTATTTTCAATAAATATTAAACATAATTGTGTATTAATTTTTTTAAGTTAACAACCGCAAATAAAGAAGAATGGCATTTAGGGTTTCTCGATCTTCATTGTGCATTAAAGAAAAGATAATAGATGTTGAGATGGTGTACAAACCACTGCAATTCTTCAATGGATGGAACGGTAGAAATCGTGATTGAGGCAATGTTTTACGCTAGGGTTTGCGAGTTTCACACTTTCAATAGGGAATGGCCGAATGAGGAATGGGGAAGATCCGTGTGATATATGAACATTTAGTTATATATAATATATATAATAGATATACACACTAACCACTTCTCTTTGACACAAGCACTCTGGTTCCGTTATCTTTTCAGTAACACACCTTCACTTATCAAACTAACACCTTTGCCCTAAAACTCAACTAGGTTAGATAAGCAAGTATTGTTAAGTTAGATAAAGCTTAGGGTGGTGAAAGATTAGGGGTTGAACCATTAACATCAACAAATTAGGTTATAAACAGATTGCATAAAATTTTAATCTCATTGGACTATGGTGAACAACAAGGTACAATATTCATTACTACTCCAAAGTAGTTATAGATTTTTTCCATCTGGATTTCACTTCCGTTTAGGCCTGTAAATAAATCAAACGTTGATTGACTGTTTGTGAACTTCTTCGGCGGGAAGTTTGTTTATGCTCGTTTATTTAATAAACGAATGAACATGAACACACGTTTTGTTCGTTTATTTATGTTTGTGAACGTCCTTATGTGTTCATTTTTCTTTTATGTTTGTTCATTTTGTTCGCTTCAATTTAAATACATAAGTAGTTATTATATTTATATACATATTAAACATAAAGGAACCTTCTAACTACTTATATAAATACAACTAATTGGTAATTGGCTTTTTAGTAATAAAAATAGGTTTTTCAATCGAATTTATCATAATTAATCACTAATTAATACAACAGTTACTTCATGTTTCTTATGTTTAGTCAATTATGTCTATTTGTTTTCATTTATGTTACTTCACTTATGTTTATTTGTGTTGTTTATTGTTTGTTTACGTTCATGAACTGTTTGTTTAAGTTTTAAACGAATGAACACGAGCATGCTCATTTTCTTAATAAATAAACATGAACAAAAAGATGTGTTCGTGTTCAATTAAAGTTAAATGAATAAACATGAACATGTATAGATTCGTGTTTGTTCGGTTCATTTACAGGCTTACATCCGTTCATTGTTTTCCTTAATCATATACATCTTAGAGATCTTTAGTGAGTAATTTTATTCTAAATTTTAATTGATTATACAGTATTAATTAATGTCGAAAGGATTTCATCAACATGTTCAACACCATTTTATATATCTAACTAAAAAGAACTTTAAAGAAACAGAGTAAAATGGTAATGTCGCTAGTGTGATACCTTTCATAAAATATCATGTTTAAAACGTAGGTTTATCATGATTTTTACATAAAAATTAATTTTGCATTGAACTTGGTCCCGTAACTTACCAAATAAGTAAACTTTCCATGAAAAATACTTTTATATCATCGAAAATAAAATTTTGTGTTTTGAATAACATGGCCTACCATGTGATAATATGATGATTTTGTGGCCCTTCGAGTTTAGATGAAAGTTTTGACAATTAAGTAGAGAAATTCAAACTGTTGAATGATGATATGTTGCCAACCACTACCATCATTAATTGCCACCACATTTATGTCAATTTGGACATAATCATCTCACTATTCAAGTTGATGTAACCTGATAATTTAATAATAATAATAATAATAATTTATTTAAATAAAAGTGTCACACCATGTATGAAAGCATGTATCATCACTTCAACCGACAAATCTTTAATTTGAGATCTTGGAATTTTGAATTAACCTATTATCGTTGGAGCTCTTGTAAATCATATATCCTTATTAGAAGTTAAAATTTGTCTCATATATATAGAACGCATAACCTATTAAATTACCTTGGGAGTAAATTATGTGGATCGAACGTCGTCGTCTTTTGAGAAATGGTCTAATGACCTATTCTTTTGAGAACGGTTATAATGACCTAGTAGATGATATGTCTATATACGTAATGTAGACGATATGTCTATGTACTAAAACTTCTTAATAAAGAGAAAAACAACTGAAGTAAAATTTTTGACATACTGTAGAGATGATAAATCATCTGTGTCGTTTTACTTTTTATGTGAACTGATATTGTAAATCTGAAACTTTGTTCATTCAACATGAAAAAGTTGTTGACTTGACAAATGTTGAAATAAAGTTACAAAAAAGTGAACATAATTGGAACTTGAATGGAAAGTAGACAACTTTATGGTGCGAGATTTAATTTCACAAAAGGGGTTTAAACTTGGATATATATATATATATATATATTATATATATTATATATAATTATATTATATATATATATTTATATTTGAACTAGTTTAACTGTTACACAATATGAAATATAATAATTTATAATTCTGTAAATAAGTTTTTAAAAGGAAAATATAAAATCTGTAAAAGTTTAATTACAATTAATTCATAAACAAATAAACAAAATCGTTAGTCTTTAAAGATTTCCTTATGTTGTTTTTGTTACAAGTATTCCATCTTTATTTAATTAAGTTTGTAATTTGAGTCTGTCTTTATTTTTTTTACTCTTAATAGTGCAACAAACAGTTAGTTGTCTTTGAGTGAAAATCAGTTCTTTCAAGTACAGACAAACCTCGTTAGTGATTGTCAAAAAAACAATCATAATTTCTTGTTGTATTTGACTAATTATGATTATTTCTCAATTAAACTACATTTTTCTTCATGAACATTAATCGTGATATTAATCGGTTATAATAAATTAAAGAATAAACAAATTGAGTAGTATGGAAATTGAAAGCCGAACTCCATGAGATAATTAGAAACGGTTTTGACTAAAAATTTAAAATTATATAGTTATAACAGTTACTTTTAGGTGACATGCTTTTTTTGAGTTGGAAATAATTTAATTTATAATCATATCTCTCTTTATAACATTATTCAATTTATTTGAATCTTCAATATTTCTTTAAATATAAGTTTTGTAAAAGATTTACTTTATCAGTTTTTAGTTTAGACTACAATAAAAAATACGTCATTACTTTTTTTTTTAAGTAAATAGAAATGTTTTATAGTTTGTATCTTAAAATTACTATTAAATAAATCAACTGTATGATACTTTTGTTGACTCTATTCTTAAAATAAATTATCAGTTGCTATGTGGACTAAATCATGCACAATTTAGTGCGATAACACAAAGAATGATACATTTTTGTTTATATTTATTTATTTTTATAAATAATTATTTATTAATAATATTTTTTTATTACATCAACAAAACTAAATTAAGGGCAAGTGAATAAAATGATATGATCTTTAATATCTGATAATAAAACAATGATATATAGCAAATAACTTTTTTAACCATTATTATTATTATTATTTGAATGCCAAATAGTACTTTTATACCTACTTCACATCAATTATACAAAAATACCCACTTTGCACAGGTTTAAACCGTGTGACATCCCTTTAAGAGACATAGGCCCTTATTAAAGAGGCTAGCCAGTATTTAATATATGAATTTATAAGGCTAATCAAATAGCACTAGGATAATAAATTTAACTAATTACAAATAGTGGATATTTGTAAAGCTTCAACATTTCGTAAATACGTATATTAAGAACATATTTGAGTCTCAACGAACTATCTTCACACGAGCTGCATATATAATAGACTTTCGCCTTAAATTTTAATTGAGTACGTACATTGCCAATATTTTTCATGTAGTACAATTTCGTTTCTGTCACGTGATCACTATACGGTAGAAGTAAGTTGTGAAAAGTAATAAAAAATGATGTATTATAAAAGATATAAGTGTAATGTGTAAATCTATAAGTATATATATTGGCTTACATAAAATTTTGAAGAAACAATCTAAAAATATATATTAGTTCTCGTTCACTAGCCTATTATTCTTCCTACAACATCTACAACATAATTCACTAAGCAAATGTAACTTATTGGTCAAATTATATAGTTACATATTTAAAATGCATCAACAATAAATTTTTGATGCCATCTATCATGCGTTATTGAGTTACATAATATCTGCTGACGATTAAAGTCAAAACCCAAAGGATTCATTATCCTTGCCTGAATAAGTTAAAATACAATATCCAAGTCTAGCAGTTTATTTCCCTTTGAAAGCTTCACAAAACAGTTGCCCCAACTTCTGTCGCATCAAACTACCGCCTTCAAAGAATAAAGAGAACAAGTGCTGATTATCAAATTGTTGGTTAACAAGTCAGTAATCAAGTCAACCAAAGTCAAAGGCTGAAGGCCAAAGACCAGTAAACAAGTCAAAGGCAGAAGTTCTGGATTTCTAGAAGTGCTAGGTCACAACCAGTAGTTTGTAACGCTTCACACTTCTGTACTTTTCATATTTAGGAAGTTGTATTCATGTTTCTATTTTTAGAAACTTGTATTCGTATTTCATTTCCAAACTTGTATCCGAGACTTTGAACATAATAGAAATTAATGTTTACCCTAGTAGATTCATACTTATACTTTATGCAACCAATTGTCAACTACACGTTTACATGCAAAACCGAGACTTATTATACACTTGAATTATCAATCATACATACACGATACTCATCACATGTTTACACACACATTCTATGCTTGAAAACAAGCTACAACACAAGAAAATGGCATAAAATAACCTAGAAACCAAGTGTAGGGACCAAAGTTGGACAAAAACAAAACATTGGAAAACGTTACCCGTCGCGCCACGTGACAGGGAAGAGTTGCCTAGTCGCGTGGCGCGACCAGTATCAATCAGCAACTTCAAGTTTTCCCCAATCAGGTTTCAAGCTTTTCCGCCTTTTTTTACCTCCAATCACCTTCCAATCTTTTTAAAACACAAACCCTAATTTCCTCTATAAAACCAAGCCTCCTCTAACATATTTTCACTTTCCACAACTCCAAATCACTCTCAAGCACTGAAAAATCATCAAGAATTCTCTAAGTTTAAACAGAAAGTTCTAAGTATTCAAGTAAACTCACTTGATGAATATAGTGTAAACCTTTTGGGGGGCTCAAACATAAACGCCTACAACTTGGATGGTTCATTAATTACAATATAAAATTTGTGCAAATTACGATGTAGTTTCGTGCTTTGGGTAGTCATTACAATTGAAATTTTCAATTTTGAAATGTTTCAACGAGTTACAAAATAACCATTTTAACATCATGGTTAACTGAATTAAATGATATGGGACTCAAATAGATGACATAAAATATTATACACACAAAATTAAATATGTTATAAAAATAAGAAAGATAAAGAATGCACCTACTTCTTGACCAAGAAAAACAACCATCAATCTCTTTTTTGTCTATGTCAAGCTGATGTGGTTGAGCGTGGTTAGAATTTTTGTTATATTTTAAGCACTTTTTACTCGTGGATCAAGGTTTAAATTTATAAAACACGATACAATAATATCACTCTACACACATTAGGGCAAGTACACCCATCGTAGATGTAATATAGTGATGGTTAGATACCGAGGTGGTCCAAGGACACAAGAGTTTTTAATACCGGCTTATCGTTAACGTCTAATCTAACCAAATTTTGATAAAAGTTTTTTAAAGTTTTTAAAAGATAAATTAAATGTAAAAACGAAAAGAAATAAATAAAGACAAATAGACAAGAAAGAATCACTTGGTTCCAACTCCTCTTTTACATATCCTTTTATGATTTTCGCACTTTGGGTTTTTTAAGAGATTACCTTAGTTATAGTGGTAGGCCCCTCTTGTGAAGGCGATGTTACCCTCGGCCATATTGGTCTGAATCAGCAGGGATACAGTCCGCAAGGCTGGAATATTGGAAGATAATTAAATAAGTTATTAATGGAAACGTGGTAGGCCCCTCTTGTGAAGGCGACGTTACCCTCGGCCATATTGGTCTGAGTCAGAAGGAATACAGTCCTGCAAAGCCGGATAAAGTTTTAGTAGTAGTTTATTTATAAGGGGTTTAAGTCGTTCTTACTTCCCCCGATTTAATGCGATCTGCCTCAAGGGAAGTCCTAATAAGCTTAAACCAAGTTATCGCATGATCTATACACTGAACGAGACAAGAACTTTACCCAAACACCCTTCTAATCCCCTTCCAGGTAGTTAATGCGCTTTATATAGACCGTAAAGACACAAATGAGTGAATTACCCGAAACATGAAGAAATGTTTAACCAAAGTTCACTTTCAATATAAAAAACTAGTTATTAAAATCATTAATACATACCCAATCAAAAGGTTGTCAAATATTGGAAATAAAAAGTTATACATAAAAGATTTGTTTTCACCAAGTGATGTAAGAGATTTAGCCAAGCATGACCTTTGTTTGACAAGAACTCTTACAATCAATCTTGTATCCCGAGACTACTACACAATCTAAAAGATGAAATATGGATGATGGTGGTGGGTGTTGGTGTTATAGTGGTGGTGGATTGATGGTAAGTGTGAGAGAAGTGGTTTGCGAAGGGATGCCTTTCTCATGAACCAAGCACCTCTATTTATAGCTGGAAACAGAGGGCGACGACGGCCATGTGGGCTTCACTTTCTCTTCCTTCATTAACTGCAGATGTCAGGTCTTGTACTAACACGCCCCATGGTGTCATAGCACAGCCATGTGGTCAGTGTACTTGCTGTGCTATCGCAGATTCTACAAATCTTATAGTTGACCACGGCCCGTGTTGGGTTAGCACGGCCCGTGTTGGTTTGTCTGTTGCTGTTGTCTTTATCTGTAGAGAATCATGACTGGGCACGACCCTGTGCCTAAGTTTCTGTCTTTGTTATTTTGTTGTTTTGGATGTGGATGGGGTTCGGCAGGTCGTGTCAATCATTCTTATTTGTATTTGTGTTGGTTTCTCCTATTAATTTGTTTCTTTTATTAGTTTAAGCTCTTTTGATCCTGTAATTTAAAAGTAAATAAAGAAGCATGTTTTTTCCAACATTAGTACCGAAAAATGGTTGATTTTATGCAATTTTTTTTTATGTAATTTATATGTTACATTTTGCGCACATCACAAGCAAAATGAAATTAATCATAACAAAGATAATATTATACCATATTTCATCTTCTTTGAAAGATGAAAATGTATCAAATGATGCACTGATTAGAGATCTCCTAAGGATGTATTAAGAATATTTAATTACAATATTAAAATTGTTGGATTAGTAATACAAACAAAATCTGTAACAAATGATAACAAAATTTAATTTTTTGAGATGCAATTAAAACAAATATTAAGGAACGCAAATAAAAAAGTTCGAAAGGGAAAACTGTAAATAGTAAGGAAAAAGGTAGAATGTTAAAGGTAGAATTGGTTTGAATTACCTTGGAATTTGTTGACATAGTTTGATGAGAGGGAATTTGCAAAGCTAGTGGCTTTAGGAGCTTGTCATGTGGACAAAATTATTTATTTTATTATAATTTATAGATAAAAAAAGTTTTTTTAACTAAAGATACGCTTTTAGTTAAACTTGATATTCCTTTGGTTTCTAGTTTAACAATTGTCACTCAACCTAAGTTATGAACTATGTCCTAGTACACAATTCATCCAAGCTCCACACTTGTAGGTAATCCCGACACAGTTGATCACATCAATATAGTGTCGTCTTATGAATTAATTAACAAAACGATGATAGAACCTATGGAGGTTGATGGTGAATAAGGAACTAGCTCATAGAAAGAGTCCCTAAAAGTGGGATATAAAATGGTCACAAGTGTTTGATTTTGGTTTTTACTTATAACCGAAAGTTTCAATCATCTAGAATGTAAAACCAACTAATGTAGTTAACTTTTGGTTTCAGTTATCAGTTAACTGTATAATTGGTTAGGTTAACCGACCATGGTACCTTCAGTTTTCGGTTTGGCTTAATTGGGCCAACTATAATACATTTTTAGCTTTATATCTTAGGCATAAAATGATAGTTGTTCGAAAGGCATAAATGATAAACTGAATAGAAAAATTCATTATAAATGGAATAGGGGCTTGTAATGACTAAATATGACATGCCTACACATGTTGATATCTTATCTTTTTATTCATTTCTGAACTCGTTTAAAAGGCCAAGTGTGTGCATCAAGATAACTATTCCATGCTCAAATATTGAAAACTTATAAATTGTTTAAATTATCTTAATATTTGTATGACTTGTAATTGTACCAAATTGCCTCATAACACAGATATATAGTTCTCATATGAAATTCTTTTAGGATATGTGACAATTTTATATGCGCCAGGGAGGAGGGTACCATTCGGGTACTCATTTCGATTAATTAAGTAGAATGGTGAAATGCTATCACCCATTTAGGTAGGGTGTGCGACATGTTTTCACAGTTTTACGGGTATGCATACCCGCTTGAAATCTTCAAATTATGACTATTATTAACATGACACTCTTGGATTATCCATATTTTGTAACCCGATTTGTTTTCATATCCATTATTATTCGGATTCTTATCTATGAAATGAAATTTTGAATATTCTTTGTTTTGTTATTTGATTTGAGATTTATGCTATTGCATTTACCAATTCATAGTTTACACATGTTTTATGCGTGTTATTTTATAATAAATGATCGCTAAATTTAACTATTTGAAGCATTATCATCTTTTACCAAACTCGAGGGGCCAAAAGCGAAATTCTGAAAACCTAGCCCGCCCATGCCACGCGGAGAAGCCCGTAGGCTCCCACGTGATGCGCGAAGGAGCCAGGTTTGACATGGTCAAGCATGTTCTCACGCCACACGGAGGAGTCTGTGAATCCCCATGCAACGCGCGACGACCCGACAAGATTGACGAACCGTTTCGTTTTTTTGGTCAATTTGTAGCCATAAATCGACTTTAATCTCACTTTTGAACGTGGTGTTCGGTTTCAAAACATTTGTGATGTATCTAGACCCGATTCCAAGTCAAATTCCATTATTAATTCACTCTTAACCATCATCTTTATGCGTCTAATCAAGACCCATTAGTTCATAATCAAACTCTTAATCAATTTGTTTGTTTAATTAGAAACTGAAAGCCCAAACACTCTCTTCTTACCATTTCTACACACTCTGCACGAAATCCCTCTCCTAAGCACTCAAATTCTCTGCTAATTTTGAAGAACAATTCTAGGGCTCAAAACATCTATATCTAGATTCGAACTTGTTTCCAATCCGTTTGGGGTAATTCTTGAGCCTAACTCGCATTATTTTTCATTCTCTACAAAAGCTCTCAGTCAATTTATATTGATGAAAGGAAATTGTTGCTCGATTAGAAATGCATGATTCTAGGGTTCTTAATAATTTAGGGATTTTTATATTTTTTACAAATTAATCCAGTTAATCTATTTCATTTCATGACAACCTTAGACATGTTTTATGATGCAGTTTCATTAGTTTGATGCTAATCTTTTTTACATAATTTTCTAGTAATTATTTTGCTATTATCTAGGTATTTATCATTATATTTTTATTTGATAGTATATTTATGCTGGAAAATTCATGTTAATTATTTTAGAATAGTAATATTAGTAATTTTCAGATTGATTTTGGAAATTATAGAATATAATTTTACTAATTTAAATGTAGACTATTATATTAAATTGTATATTATTATGCAAAAATATATAAAATACTAAAACCTATATTTTGTTGATCTGGATTAGTGTCTTTAGATGTTAGACAATCTAAACATATTATTTTTAACCATAAACTTAATCAATTTAATATTAGTCTTTAAGTTATATGGTTAAATTAATAAACACATTTATGTCTAAATAATTTTTGGACAAAGTCGGACCTTATATATAATTATGCATTTAGTTAAATTATTGACTAGTAGGTATTATTTTATATAAACACTAAGGATCTGTTTGGTATGGGGTAATATAATGATTGAGAGAATAGAATGGACAAGGTAATGGAATGAATGAGTGATTGCAATGGATTATTTCCATTCCTTGTCTTGTTTGATTATCATGTGGGAATAGAATAAATTATTATTGTGTATTGTTTGGTAGGCAAGAAAAACGAAAGAATAAAATTAGCGGTGAGTGGTGGTGGTAGGTAATAGTGATTGTGAGTGATTATAGTGACTGGTCGGTAATATTTTGTCATTAAATATAAATAAACCGTATTATTTACACTTGTAATAGAAACCATTTTCATAAACTTGTAAATCTATGTGTTACGATCATTTTAGGCTTATTATATAAACATGTGTACGATATTATTAAACATATGTTTGACTAGATTATTCAGATATATACCCCCCTCTCTCTATATATATATATATTTATTTCAGGACAAATGTATTGTATTATATTCGAACATGAATATATATTTATTTTTAGGAGAAATATATAATATCGTTTTTATTCGAAATCGTACAGCTATCTTATTCTGTTTTTATATTTAAATACAAATTTTAATTATATGTATTTAGATACTTTTAAAATACTTTAACTATTTTCACCACTTAAACTAAAAAATCCCCTAAATCATACAAACCTAGAAATCCCTATTTCATCATATTCATTTTATTTGTTTCATTCATTAATTTATACTTGTATATATTATATGTTCTTAGAATAATTTTTGGAATTTATTCCAAAACGCTAGAACCTGTGCTAAGTTGTAATTTGCTATTTCGCAACATGTGATATTCATACTCCCTTTTCTTTTTATGTTTTGGGGGTGTAATGTACATCTATTTCATTATTCAAATTCTTTTTTCAAAGTTATAAGAATTCATTATGTCTATGTGTTAATTTGTGCTATGTGTTGAACTAAATCTGTTGCGATCCTAAGCCTAGAATCTATTTTCTAACAATGATCATTAATGAACTATGCCTAAAGTAGTAGATAATAGCGCTATTGGATTGACACCCATCCGAATTTGACATGCGATGGCATTTGGGTATCGGAACTGATTAAATTCTAATTCTAGTTAACTAAGGTTTGATCATTGCATTGTTTATATATGTGTGCTTAAATTTTATCATCGACTACTGATTCACTATTTTATTCTTATTATATGTATTAAAACCTATGTTTAATCACCAACTTGTTGGTTGACTCTTTATTTTATATATGATACAGGTGATGCAGTTTAAGATGCTATCAAGCATGGTGCGACATTTAAGATGTACTGGACTTAGTTTTAATAAATTGAACTTTACTTTATTATTTATGGCGAGACAATTTAATCTTTGTAATTGAATATTTAAATTGGTACGATTAAATAGATCACTTTTTAAATTGTGTCATGACTTATAAACAATCACACATCACGTTCAAACACATATTGGGGTGTGACAATTAACGCTCATATTACTGTTTAATCCCCATAACTAACCACCACATCCCCGTCCTCTACCCACCACGTGCATCCCAAACCACCGTTCACCATCAACATTCCGACGATTCTGAACCCACCTTCATCGTATTGTTGTCGTTAGATGTAAAAGAGGTAAAGCATGTTGCGGATGAAACTTGAAACCCAGTTTTAGGGTTTGGAACTTTGTGTTGTAAGGAAGGTTTTTGAGATCAGATCTCACGTTGGGAAAACATACAAGATAAATATGTGTGAATTGTTATTTGTTTAAAATAAACTATAGTTTAAGTTTTTTTAATAAAAAAATTAATAAGAAGGAGGTTTTGGTAAATTATGTATATTAAATTTTAAGGGTAAATTACGCGTTTTGTCCTTTATGCTAGTACCTTATTTCGGGTGGTGATATTTGGTGTGAAAATTGATGCGTTTTGTACTTAATGTTTCAAAATCTTGTATGTTACGTCCTTTGGTCCTAAACATGTTAAATTTCTTGTTATATAGTCAACCAAGGGTATTTTAGTCTTTTTATCCGTTTATTTAGTATTATTTAGAAAATTTAAAACAAAACATTTAAAAAAAATATTATTATATATCTCTACAACTCTCTCTCTTTCTCTCTCTCTCACACATACACACTATCTCTACAACAACTCAGACTTCACCCATCACTACCACCACAGTCACCGCCACCACCACCTTAGCCTTCTCAGCCACCAACCACCCCACCTCAGCCTTCTCAGCCACCATAACCCACCCTCTCTCCGGCCCCCACAACCTACAATCTCTCTCTCTAGCCCCCTCTATAACCCCCCTCTTTGAGTTCTCCACCACCACCACCCTACAACCCCAATTTAAAACCACAATGGAACCCCAACCCCGATGTCAGACCATAATAAGAATTCTAACCCAATTTCAATCCGCCATCAGAACCCTAACCCAAAATCTGGGTTTTTAGAGAGAAAGTGTCACACCCCAACTGATGGCGGAAACATCGGAGTGAGACGATAACGAGATTGCTCATTGCTCACAACGCTAATAATGACAATATTTAATTTAAAGTCGAATTTTATTTCAAGAATAATTATCAAAATGCAACATTGAAACAAATACAACAATTAAACTTAACACAACACAACACAACAAAATTGATACAACAACATTAACCTAAACGTCTAAATGTGTGTATCTAAGTCCTTGCTATTTGATTTCATAGCATCCTCTTCATCAACCTGTAACATGTTTTAAAATAACAATTCAATGCAAAAACAAATGCGAGTACACAAGTTTAAACATGGCATATGTATACGATTAAAGTTTAAAAGAATCCTCATGGCAACTATGATTTTACGAGAGCATATATAAGGTATGCAATACTACTAGCCAAACCCTTAACGCAAACACGCTGTTTTAACATGGCCTCAAGTTTATACGATGGAGGGGGATGCGTGAATTCCTATAGCGCTATACATGTCATGTAACATTTGTCAAAAACGGGTTTCCAAACCCGCTCCGTTTTGTAATCGAATATCAAGTTATAAATGTCACGTTGCGTATTTATGGCTATTTTGATTTTTAATGATACATAATTAATAAACAAACTAAACTATAAAAATTATAATTGATAAAAAGTAAAAATAAAATAAATAAAAATAAAATGAGGCTGCCGGGACTCGAACCCGGGTCAGCCGGGTTGTGAACTCCAAAGACTTAACACTCACACGCATAACCACTCCGCCACTTGTTGTTTTCTGTCAACTCTAGGAAACAAATAAATCTTATCTACAAACATAAATCAACCGGTTACGCCAACTGTAACTGAAATCGGTTATCAAACGCTCAAAGACGATCTGAATACTCGCGGTTCACTGAGTATAACCGATATACCGACGTTTTCAATCAAGTTGCTTTGAATGAACTTGAATTCTAGAAGTGGATCGGTTTTTATAACCGAAAATCTTCAATTCCAGTTTTACTTCCATCTTTGTACTCCTTCACGACTCAAACATAATCTACAGACTTTCAATTACATTTTCGCTCAAGTTTCAGTCCGCCGGAGAATCAAATTTTACTCGCCGGAAAGTTTCTGCAAGTTGCCGGAAAACCGTATTCTCCATCAAAACGGTAAGTCTTTCAATACCGTCGTGGTATAACAATTGTTAAGCTATTTTTAACTTAGACCTTTCAATTGAAATCAAATTCAGACGCTGTTATCGGATAATTTCAGTTCGCCGGAAAACTTCTGGAAATCCTTATTTTCATCTGTGAAACGGTAAGGACATTCAAACACCCTGTTAACGTTTGTTTAGCACTTCAATTTCACGATTAGCTAATCAAAACGGATAATTTGCTTGCTCAGTTGAAGTTCATAAAAACAGAGCCGACGCCTTGCCGGAATTTATGTGATAAATCGTTCACCGGTATGTTTACTTCTAAATATCGTCTCTGCCATTTCATATTAGTCTGTACAATGTTTATCAATCGAATTAAACAAGATATAATGGCGTAATCGCAGTCTGTAATTTTGAAATGAAGAAGACGATGATAGTTTGATTATAAGTTTAATAAATCTGGATATTATCTCGGGTTAGACACACAGTCCAGCGGTGGACTGTGTGCAAATAATACGCACACGCCGCGAGTTCGATCCCTGATACACACACCCACTCTGTAATAAAGATGTTTTATTTTTCTAACTGAACCGGATTAACTACGTTAGTTGTTAAGTATAATAAGAATCTGTATATTAACCAAGTTAGACACACAGTCCAGCGGTGGACTGTGTGTAGCGTTAAAGCACAGGTCCCGGGTTCGAGACCTGTACATGGCACCGGTTCGATGATTTAAAATGTTTTTGAAAATAAAAGAATTTTGAATAAGCTGAGTTAATATATAAGTATAATTAAAAACAGAATTATTTCGGGTTAGACACGTAGCTCAGTTGGTAGAGCTGCGTGCACGCGTACGGGAGGTCTCGGGTTCGAGCCTCACCCGGCGCATACAATTACACAAATAAAACCGGTCAACAAGTCAAACGGTCAACGGTCGCAAAAAGTCAACATATTTTCATATTTTTATTTATTTAATTTAATTTAAAAACCAATAAAAATACTTAAAAATAATGTTTTTAAAGATAGGAAATAGCCTTAAACTCACAAAAATATATCTAAAAATTCCATTAAAATCCTTAATAAAATCCACTCATTTACTATATTTTCCGTTATTTATTTAGGTTAGTAATTCTCGTTGTTCAACTCTTCCAACTAGTGCGCATCTCACCATCTCCAATCAAACGCACCCAATGTGAGTGAATCTTTACAAATTCCCCGTTTTAATCACGTTTTTGGGGTGTATCATGTGTCTTGCCACTTATTATACTTAAATCATTGTGCATACATCATATCATGAACAAATGTGTATTCAGTTTGATTCAATTGTTTGTGTGGTTATTGTTAGATTTAATTCATTATTTTCAGTACATGCAATTTCATAGGCCGCCGCTCCCCATTACATTATGAGCGTTGAGCATGTCCCCATTACATTATGAGCGTGAACCTGGCGTGCCAACATACGATCGGCTCCGTTTGATTGAGCCTTGATCGCACAGACATTTATCATTTTCAGTACATGCAATACGATCGGCTCCGTTTGATTGAGCCTTGATCGCACAGTTTCATTCATGTTATATATTTATGTAAGTTGATATGTTATGGTATGCTGTTGGTATGTTATTGTATGTTATAGTTTGTGGTTAACATTGTTACTGATTGATTATTTACATTTGCTCACTTATGATTATGCACAATTTTTCCTTGATAAAATAACAAGAAAATCAATTATAAATGTTTATCTAACAAGGTTCACTCGCCAACTTATGTTGACCCAAAAACCTCCCATTTTTACACATGATACAGGTTGAACCAGCTGCAGCCAGAAACACATAGGATTGGCCTAGAAGAATAAAATGGTTTAGAGCTTGGAATTGTTTAGTTGGTTATTTTCTTTGTATTTGTATGGACATGTTTGGATTATTGAGAATGTAATTTTGATTTAAATAAATATGAAACATAATAGTAATATCATGAGCTTTGGTGATAACCCAATTATGCCCCGACTCTTATTCCGCTGCGGGTCGGGGTGTGATATGTCAAACGAAGACCTTAAACAAGTTAATGACTAAAGTATCACATAAAGAATGTCCAAGATATAAGCATCACATAAGTGTATCAAGTGTTCATGTGTATAGGATTGTTTGTGCATTTCATAAAGTTTAAGTGTTGTGGTTTTGATATAAGTAAACATGTTACACCCAAAAGTGTTTTAAACGGAAAGTGGGTCGAGTGCATTCACGGTTTTGCTAAGTCTTCAGACTTGACAAGCCCGTGAAGATGGTTGGTTGATGGGATGAACGCCGAGTTATCCTACAAGAGGAAAACGAGAGCATATGAGTAACGAGTTTGACGGAGGATTTGGATTATTCGAGCATGATTAAATTTAAGTGTGATAAAGTATGATGATACAAAAGTATTCACTAAGATGTAGCACTTGTTCTTGACAATATAGTAACCCATAAGGGTTGAATTTGATTTCATAGGTTCGGAATATATCACTCGTGACAAGGAACTACATACTTTAGTAGTAACTTAATAACTTGATAAGTGATTATATAGTCATTATCTAGGTTTCGGTTTTTAGGATTATAATATAGTCATTGGATATTATATGTACATAATAATAAACTATACTAACAAGTATTTCATGGAATTCATGGATGAGGTAGGAGGTAGAACCATCCATTTAGGAACCTCGAATAACGTTCACCACTACTCAAGTCACCATAGGTAACAAGGAGGGTACTAGAACAATAATATGAACAAGAATGTAAATGACAAGAATGTAAAGTGTGTCCATGGTGATACTTTAGGTCTAGAAAATCATCAAGTGATGTGTGGTCTCGAGTTAGGATAGCCCAAGCTAACCATGGTGGACACACATGAACAAGTTTATGAACTTGCATCACTTGTGAGCTTGAAGCTCTATGAAAACCGAATTTTTGTGAGGATAAATCCTCTATTTTGAATGTCTCAACCTTGTTTTTAAGCCTAACCAACCATAAGAGTGGTTGTAAGCATTAGGACATAGGTTTGAGATGAGTTAAACTCAAGTTGGATGAAGAAATATAAGTTTTGAAAAGTTTTTGAAAGCAAACAGAAAGTTTTTTGGACATTTAAATGCATTTCCAGATCTGCTCCATGGAGAACCCTAGGATTCAAACTTAAAGTTTGTCCAAGTGTTTAGAAAGAAGAATGAGATGATTTCGAAAGTTTGTCCAAGTGTCTAGAAAGAAGAATGAGATGATTTCGTTGAGAAATGAGCAAGATATGCTCACTTTTGTAAGATGGATACAATCTGCTCGAACTTGGAATTTGGCAGCTGGTTTGAAGGGTTTTGAGAGAGATTTGAGGGAGATTAAAGTGTAAAAATGCTTGGATTAGAGGTGGGTTTTATAGGGATAAGTTTAGGTTAGTTGTTAGGTGAGTTTGGGTAATGAAAAAAAGAATGTTTAAACTCAAAAATCCCGCTCCCAAGGCTGCTGTCTGCCCCCTTGTTCGCGATCAGCTTCACCGGAAACACGGGTTAAAAGCCTTGTGTTTCCGGATTCCATCACATGTGGCGCGCAGGTGGAGTGGTAGTGTTGTTGCATGTTGAACCGGAGGTCCCGGGTTCGGGTCCCGGTTCGAGTCTCGCGGATCCGATTTTGTCGAAATGTTATCATATATATTTTTTTATTAATTAAAACTCTTAATTTAGTTTCAAAAATGGTAAGAATAGCCCCTGAAGTTTAAAGAATCCAAGAATTGCAATTTAGACCTTAGACTTTATTAAGGATATATATATATATATATATATATATATATATATATATATATATATTAGCATTTAATTTCTAAATGTTAATATAAAAAAAATTATCATTTTACTTTTGTAAAAAGAAATTATTAATTTAATTAACTCACTTAATAAATGAATATAATTATATTTTCATAACGAATTTAGTTTAACGATTAGGAGTTTCACGGATCACAAGCATTTTCAACCACGTACAACATTGCAACGAATAAATATTAAGAATCTTGATTTCATTATGATCATAGTCTCGGTTTTACAACGACGCGATTAAAGATGATTACGAGAATTACAAGCTTCAAAACAAAAGAAGTAAATAATTACAATACACGGTTCTAAATAAAGGAAGTACGGGAAAGCAGGACGTTACAGAAAGGATAGGGTGGGTGGGAAGGGGTGAATAGATGTTATATATTTACTAAAAAGGTTTATTTATATTAATATGTGAAACGACAACAATACCCTTATATGGGGTCTACATGACCATATTTAACAAGGAAAAATTAATTGGGTTAGGGCTAAAGGACGTAACGTGCAAGATTTTAAAACATTAAGTACAAAATCATCAGTTTTTTCGTTAAAGGACATCCTTGAAATATGGTATTAACATAAAGGACAAAACGGGTAGTTTACCCAAATTTTAATGAAAGTCTAATTTAGTGATATTTGATTGATTAATTAAAAAAACAAAAAAAATCTATGGTAGTTGAAAGGAGTCCTGCAAGTGATTTTGTGGTATTAGGTCAGTTGAAGGTAGAATTGAGATAGCAATGTAGGATTGGTGAGTGCTATGGTAGAGGAAAAGAGTACCCCTTAAATTATTTGGCAACAATGAGTCGTACGCAAGTATATTAATGAGACGAATATTGGTAATCATGGTTCAATACCCGATTGTAATATTGTGTTCTATACCCGACCCAACACCCATCGAGTAAATGTCATATCAAGTATGCTTGTTAGTTTGTTAAAAATCACCCACTAGGATTCCCATATACATTTCTACAATATTACTCTTATATAACATAAGTAGTGAAAGTGTAATTTAGTAGTATTCTATTACTATGGAAAAAATAAAACAATATCGTTTGAGTAATGAATATGTATGTTTCATATAATCAAGTTGGGTATCATCTAATATACTATATTCGACTCATACCCATGGATATTATTTTTAAAAACTAATCCCATACTTGAATCTAGAGGTTCACAAAATAATCAGTTAATAACCAATCAAGGAGTAACCACTTAGTGGTTAGTTTTAACCGTAGGTTAGTAACTGGTTAGGGATTTTATGAGAAATAATTGGTTATTAGCCGGTAAATTTTAACCGATGTACTGGTTAACTAAAAAAAATTGAGAAATGTTTTCTTTATAAATAACCGGTTAATTAACAGAAAATAACTAGTTATTAACCGAACCGGTTAAAGTGAATAAAAGAACTAGTTAAAGTAATAACCGGTTAAAGTAAAAAAATGAAAAAATAACTCGCGGTCAAGTTTGGTTAGAGAAAATAACTGGTTTGTGCTCCTCTACCTGAATCCCCATCCCATTACCTTTGTTTCAAACGTTTTGGGTATTTTCATCGATTTTATGTTCTTTTGCCATCCCTAGTCTGTCGTTTATTAAAACATTTCGTGACATATGAAAATTGTGTGTATCTTAAGTTTAGAGATACAATGGTGCCTTAAGAGATGATAAATTTATATGCTTGATGCATTCATCATTGATTAGATGTTAGTAGTGAAATCAAGACATTCTCTTCTCCACAATTTGAAGAGGATAAACAACTGGACCGAAGAGACTATAGCCTAGCGGTATCAGTTTATATAGCAAAAGTGTTTTTCTTTAAGTGGTTGAAGGTTCTAATCCCATGACGAATATTTCTTTAAATTTAAAAGTAGGTTTAGTGGTGTTTTAAAAATAAGAACATATTCATTTGGTAAATCTTTAACAAAGATGCACATTTTAAGGGAGAGCCACAATTCAAGGATCAAAACACAAGGTAGTGTACGATGGTTAATTCATTAGACACATAAATGTGTGGAGACTAGAATATAGACATTGTATCTATCTACCCACTTGGTAGGATTGCCTTCAAAGATTACCTTATCTACCACCAATATACTCCTACTCGATACAAATGGAGAATCCTCACCACATTGTTACTCAACTATCACTATGGCCAATGAATATAAGTGTCTTTAACATATTACAAATGTGCAATGTAAAGTTGTGATCCTTTACAAGAAGACAAAATTATAGGGCATTCTTGTTTTGGTATATGGAATGCATGTATGATAATTCAAACCCTCCATATTGCCCCAATGCTTTGTACAAGATTTTTTATGGCTGAGCATTGTTATTTAAATTTTTAAAAAGTTAATTTAAACTTAATTTTAATCAACAACCTATCAAAACATCTTTAATAAAATAATTTACAAACCATTCAAAAATAAAATCAATAACGTTAGAAGCATTTCTTTTCTTGTATTTTTCTTATGTTTGGTGGGTGCTAAACGTGGTAAAAGAACAAAAAGAAATCATTAAGAAGAAAAAAAAACAATAAGAAAAACATAATAAAAAGTCATAAACATAAACACAACAATGAAGTAGCCGTCAATTTAACACACAAATTAATTATTTTCCCAAACAATTAGAAGCCGAAGAACACATAATTCTTCCAACGATAACACCATTTCAACGCACCGCCATATTTTCAATTGTCTCTCTCTCATTCTTGACGATTTCAACGAGTTTCAGGAGATTACCGTTGCAATTTTCACTTCAAATTCAACCAGCTACATTCATTCAGTTCAATCCGCAACACTAACACACACATAGATCTTACATTTTTAGGTTTTTTAATCTTCACTAGCTGCCATTGAAGCCGATTCTCGGAGATTCCAGATTCTGATTGGCTGTTTACTGTTTCATTACAGGTAGATTTGATATTTTGTTGATTAATTAGTCAATTGTGTTTATAGATTTGAGATTTTGGTGATAGTTAGTTCATTGTGTATCTATATATATGATATTTTGGTAATTAGTTAGTTAATTAGTTTGTCGTCAGGTGATTTATTTAACTAGTATCGGAAATTTGGAAGGTTTCAATACAGCCATTGATATGGATTATATAATTAAGGATTGCTGTTATTAGGTCAGATTTAGTCTTATTTGTTCTTCAGTTTACATATAAACACAAGGATATTAAATAATAATCCATGTGTAGACACCAGACAGTATAAGATTCTGTTTTGTATATTAGTATTTGTATATATTTGTTCCATAGATTGTGTCCTCTCAAATATATTGTTTCGAATCTAGTTCGCTTTGCGACAGGAATCTACATTTTAAGATAAGATAGTATATATTTAAGTGTAAGGATAATAGTTTACACCGTATTAGTTATGTGTTTAAGAGTAATTATTGTAGTCTGGAAAATTTCTATGTGTAATATCGCATTTTATAGGCATCAGAGCGAATCTACTCTCGAACCCTAACAGATATAGGATGGTCGCCTACACCCTATCCGCCACGGCGCCACCACAGACCGCTTCCAAAACTAGGTAGAGCGGTCAGCCGAGTACCAAATAATAACAATAATCAGATTTGGCCTTAACAAAGCTTCGGTTTAAAAGAAAAAAACTGTAATCAGTATTAACTTCTTATTAGCCTTACTTTCTTCTTATCATATGGTGTATTAGTTTGTAAATTGAATATCCGAAAAAAGCCCGAAGATAACTGCATTCAAGAAAACTTAAACGGATTTATTGTTTCAATTGTTTCTGTTTTGTGAAATGTTCAGCTTATGACTCTGTGTATGCATGGCACTCCTGAAATATTTTCGAAATTTAATTCATTTTAGCTTGTAATGGTTAATAAAAATTAAAAGGCTTTAGTGCTTGATTGTTTGTGTGGTCCAGAAAATAGAACACTGAGACTTTCTTGATCATTAGTACCTATCAGAAATACCAAAAGCTGCTGCTATTCTAATATTAACTCACAGAAACCATAGCTTATCAGTTTGTTTAAAAACACAGAACATGATTACTTATGCAAGGTTTTGGTCATCTCATGCCTTTTTTTTTGTTTTCATTCACGGGTTTGGCTTTAGTCTAAACGGGTTGGGGTCAGTTTCGGGTCACTTACACGTTTAGTTAAAAGAGGGCCCGATTCAGGTCAACCCGATGGGTTCACGGGTTGACCCGTTTAACGGGTTTTTGTATAATTTTTAAAATGGGATTTTTGTTATAACTTAAACTAGTTGAGTGTTTTTTGCCAATATTTAAAAATTAAATAACAAACAGGCATCATGTGTCGACCCGGTTTTAGGATACATATAAAATTTGTAATTTAGAGTATTGGTATGCAAAAAGGTAAAATATTTTATTTTGGGTTAGACGGGTTGTGTTCGTCTCAACCCACGAATATGGTTCATGTGTCTACACGATTTTAGGGTTCATGTCGGGTTTGATCCACCAACCCGTGAACAAGATCCGTTTAGCTTTAGCACCCAAACAACAAGCCACCATCTTTCTAATAGGTTCACATCTATACCTTTACGCATGTAGATAAAAAACAAATATTATGAAGCCAATTGATCTTGCATTAAATTGGATGGTTGAAATTATGCATTTCATATTACCTCCTATAATTTTCTTGCTTTTTGCAGAACAAATGAGTGTACTTTTGCTTTTTCTTTTTATTAGTGATTGGTCTTTTTCTTTTAGGTTTGATTCTCCTTGTCACTAACCTCCTTTATTTTGTTTTTTCTATACTATTTTTGTTCTATTATACAAAAAGTTAAGACATAACATACTTAAATCTCTTTCTTATGGTTCTCTAAATCACAAACAAATCTTTTAATCCGCGTACATAGTTGAATATATGAAAGGATCTTTACTCTCGAACCGACACTATTCGTTCTAAATCGTTCTTTACTAAACATTTAATCCCATACTTTCTATTGAAAAAATAAAGTTAAAATTCTCTGCTTTTTTCCATATGAAAAAGGCGAAAAGAGGTGAAGATAATCACACTATTCTCCATCAAAGTTTGAAACTTTATCAAATTCATTTCTTCACTTAATCACTTCCATTGTAAATCTTGCAAGGTAACAACTCATCTTGAAGTGTGTTTCGGTTCTTCTAATTTTATTTCTGTTATATTATTGTGTTCAAACCTTTAAATTCTAACCTGCATTGTATTCAAATTTTATGTAAGCAAATTTCTGTTTCTTCTTCTTCATTTAGGTGATCAAGACATACACACATGCGATGAAAAAGCCGGTGAAGCTTCAGTTATTATCACTAACCACTTTCATTCTCCTACACAATTTTCATGTCATAACTGCTGATCTGGATTTAAACTCTGATGCTCAATCACTTCTTAAATTCTCTTCATCGGTACTTCACCTTAGAAAACTCAACTGGAATTCATTGAACCCCGTTTGCACTTCATGGGTGGGTATCAAATGCAACGATGACGGTACACGAGTAATTGCCATTCATCTCCCGGGGGTTGGACTTTTCGGTCAAATCCCGCTTAACACAATAGGAAAGCTAGATAAGCTCAAAGTTCTTAGCCTAAGATCCAATTTGCTAAGTGGGGACTTCCGAATGATATACTATCTATACCTTCTCTTCAATCTATTTACCTTCAACAGAATAATTTCTCCGGTGAAATTCCTACTTTACCCCCTCAGGTTACGGTATTAGACCTCTCTTTCAACTCGTTTTCCGGTAACATTCTTGAAAAAACGACCAATCTGACCCGACTCACTACGTTAAACCTCGAATCCAATTCGTTTACTGGAAACATCACCGACCTTAACCTTAACCTCACTAGGTTTCGGGTTTTCAACGTTAGTCATGACATACTAAACGGGTCAATCCCGGTTTCCCTCCAAAAGTTCCCGGTCTCTTCATTTGAAGGGAATTCGTTATGCGGGCCCCCTTTGAGTCAATGTTCATCTTTGACTTCTGATATCCCACCAGTGCCGGTGAACTCGAAGAAACACAAGAGACTGAGTACTGGTGCTATTGTCGGCATTGCTGTTGGAGGCTTCTTCATCCTACTTTTACTTGCATGGTTGTTGTTCTCTTGTTGCTTTAAAACAAAAAAAGAAGATTCTGTTGATGAGTTGAAAGTCCAGGCTGTCACTCCCGGGAAACACGAGAAATCGGACGATTTTGGAAGCGAGGTGCAAGCGGCTGAGAAAAACAAGTTGGTTTTCTTTGAAGGAAGTGTGTATAATTTTGATCTTGAAGATTTACTGAGGGCTTCGGCTGAAGTTCTTGGAAAAGGGAGTTACGGGACCGCGTATAAGGCTATATTAGATGAAGAAACGACTGTTGTGGTGAAACGTATACGCGAAGTTGGTGTTCCTAAGAAAGATTTTGAGCAGCATATGGAATTTGTCGGGCGGCTTGGAAGACATCCTAACATTGTGCCGTTATGTGCTTATTATTATTCGAAAGACGAAAAGCTTCTTGTTTATGAGTATATGCACACCGGTAGCCTCTCGTCACTCTTGCATGGTATGTAATATTCATCATAACTAATTGTGTAGATGCAGTATTGTTTTCCTATACTGTTACTTTCTTATGACTTTCTCTGATAACAGGTAACAGAGGAATAGGAAGAACTCCGTTAGATTGGGATTCACGAGTGAAGATAACACTCGAAGCCGCAATAAATCACACGAAATGCTATTTTTTTAATG
This sequence comes from Scalesia atractyloides, assembly GCA_947069175.1. Classification (NCBI taxonomy): domain Eukaryota; kingdom Viridiplantae; phylum Streptophyta; class Magnoliopsida; order Asterales; family Asteraceae; genus Scalesia; species Scalesia atractyloides. The sequence continues at coordinate 46,862,439 of CAMTDV010000023.1, forward strand.
TCCAATAAAACCCCGTCACCCGGGTACACCCTAGGCAAAAAGCCACCTCTCATTGTTCGCGTATGACATTTTGTCACGAACGAGATTCCAACCGATGATCTCCCGTAGAGAGTCATCTGGATACCACTTGAGCACTGGGTACACAAAATGCTATTATGGTACAGATTTGATCAGTCTCGGCCGTTTATTGTGGAGCTCTCATCTCGGAGTGGACGCGTGGAACTCCCTCTGTTAACAACAAATTGAAGTCCCCGCCCTCTGTTAACAACAAATTGAAGTCCCCCCACGGAGGGGGCGGTATTCCCGCACCTCCGTCTCCTTCCCGCTCTCACATGTTCATCTTCACCATTGAGTGACATCTCCTGCAAGTTCCGACCCTTTTCATCTTGATTCCCCCAATTTTCCCCAGGGGTTTGCGAGTTGGCTCTGTACAGCCTAATGCTGATCTCCACTGAACACATCTTATATTTGTGTTATTACTCACATTTGTTATGTAAACATTCACTTATGTCATACATAGACTTGACCTCGAGTGCCCAGTGGACCTTCTTCTATCAGGTTGTTTCATGATTTTATAGCGTCCCTTGACCGGGAAGACAAAGACGGCATAGTAACACCATGAAGATGACTGAACCGAAAGATTCTCTTCTTATGCTTGAGTCCAAGTACTACTTGTGGATTTTTTTAGTGACAGGTCCCCACATATTGTCATTGTTACACCTTTTGTCTATTGTGATGTCTTGTTTTCATGACAAATACATCTTTGTTTTTGCATTCTTAGAAAATTTCCCAATTTAGATAAAAGGTTGCACGGGACAGCCGTCTCATTGGATTCTACAACGAGTCATAACTATGAATACTCGTTGGTGGGTGGTCCGCAAGGCACAAAACGCTATTCTCAACGCAACCGAAAGCGAAATCACCACTACAAAGCAATGCACCCAAACACATAAACAGCAAGACAAAAACAACACAGAATTACTAAAATCAAATGAACAATGATTCAACAGAACTAAATGTTAAACAATTTCTTTAAACCACAACCAACTCCTACATCTAACAGCAATAAAAAAAACTTGCAATTAAAGAATAAAACTAGCTCAACACCTAACCTGACCTGAGATTAACCGCCGACACACAAGTGAAAAGCAATTCACCGCTGCAGCTTCTGATGTCAAATTACTAATTACCCAACCTCTTAACAGAACTTCCAGTGATTATCACAGTCCACACACGTTACAAACGTCGTCATTGGTTCATCAGCGCTCCGAGTCTGCAACTGGTAATAAGTGCACTTCCGCTTCCCACACCGCCCACATTTGAACTGGTCGGTGGTGGCATTCGGCGGCCCGCCACGCTCACACTCAAACAACGCCTTCTCTTTTATTTTCACATTCTGCATTTGCCTCTCGGTGCTCGCCATTTCTTCAGGCGTTAACTCCACGATCCTGTCGGGCTTCAGTTCTCCAAAAAGTATTTTTCTTCGGAAATCAGGATTCTTTGGATCCTTGACGTTAAACATTATCGATCGGTATTTAAACTTCTGGGTTCCGTTAGACTTTCCCCATTTTTCAAACATTGCTGACTCAACAGATACCGCAATCCTGTAAGGGTCACTAGCGGTCACTTTATCCCTTGCTTCATCATCGTCAACCTCCCCTGCAACTTTGCATAACGCGTCTGCAAGAAGTTCTCGTATTTTGTCGCGAACTGGATCCTTACAATAAACGAGAGAACTCAGCATCATTGGAGAAACAGAAACATCATTTGTCGTAGGTTTCTTTTCGGTTTTGACAACATCAACCACCTTCTTTTCAGAACCATGTTTCTCTACTTTTGCGGCTTCTGTCTTTTCAACCTTGACGGAATTGGTCCTCTGAACTTTCTTTTCCAACATCTCTGATTTGTGATCGGGTTTTGGTCCTTTAGGAGATTCCTTGATGTCCAAGTTTCCATTTTTCTTGTTCTTTAAGGTTTCTTGAAGGATTATACTTCTCCAAATCTCGACCAGTTCGGAAGCAACCGATTGGATCTTTTTTCTTGGATGTTTTGTTAATTGGCGAAGACGTTTTCCCACCTGCAGAAATCACATTAGCATAAATATACAATTATACAAACTGCATTATATAAATCTGGAACAAATTTCATATAGTCAGTACCACGAATGCAACCAGAATCAACACAGGGAGTCACTATTCAATTCAAGGAACTAGAGGTGTTCCGCCGAAAACCAACCGAATTGCCCAAGCCGAAGAAAGTCAGCTGATTTGAAATATGTACAGCCTGGTTTACAGTTCCTTTTCATGGTTAAAACGGTTTACGTGCCATTTAACATTTATTTTTACTTTTTCTCTAAAATAAAAGTTTATGTGTATATATATTATATTCATGAACAATCCTTACGTATTTCTTCTTTAAATCATTACCAATTAACTTTTTTAATATACAAATTTATTTTCTAAAATCGCAAAAAGAACAGTAAAACCGTGAAAACCTGCTGGTTTAGCCAACCCGACCGTCTTGGGCTGTAGGTTTTCAGTCAAATCCGGCAGGTTTTCACGGTTTTACCGTTCATGGTCGGTTTTGACTGGTTGAAAATTTCGGACCAAAACGATAACAAATTTTACGTCAAAGTTATCGTTTTGGCCCAAAATTTTCGTCAACAGGTCAGCACTGACCATGAACACCCCTACCAGAAATAAGAAAACCACATGTGCTATACCTAATTCTTTAATCTGAATTTGGGGAAAAATAACAAGGAAAAAATATCTAAATCCAAATTCTCAAATTATTGTTTTAATTAATTTAAACATCTAATATCAAAATAACTCAATAAAAAACAAAATAGAAAGAAAAACATAAACAAAATCACATGCATTGACATAAATAACATCGAATGAATACCTGTGTAGAAACAAGAATCTGGTAATTCACCGGAAACTTCTTCAACGTCTTCAACGCATCAAGACACCGATCTTCCTCCGGCGACAAATCCACCCCACCACCGTCACCAGCCGCGGCGGCGTCTGCCGCCTTCTTTGCCGCTTCAAATAACTCGATTAGCTCCGTCTCCATTGTCATGAATTCAACGCAATGAGGAGCAAACGGCAAATGTTGGCAGGTATAGTGGGTGGTGAAACGAAACTGGACGTTGATAGACACGTGTGGGGTGGATCGGACGGTGGAGAAGAGGGTGATGGGCCTTGAATTTCGAGAGGGTACACGTGCAGAGGGAAAGAGAGGATAGAGGGCCGTATGGTGTTTCTCTGGTTGTTAGGGTTTTGGCAGTTATAAGTGAGTGGTAGCTTATACGGTTTGTCACGTGAGGTTCTTATTGCACGTGAGCCTTTCTTTTGGGCCTTTTTCGTATTAACTGGGCTGAAATAGGTTGAAACACACTATACAATGTAGGGTAGAGGTGTAGAAAAACGGGTTTGGGCCTGCTAAACTGGTTTTCGATCCAACCCGATCTCAAAAAACCGCTTTGGGCCCGACCCAATCCGGCGTTTAGGCATAGGTTTGGGACTTGGGTGCAAACGAGCTCTTTAACCTTATGAAAGCTCGCGCTCGGTTCAACCTGAGTTTAATTTTTCAAGCTCCGCTCGTGGGTAGTTTTTTCAAGGTCAAGCTCCACTCGTGGGTAGTTTTTCAACCTCGGGCTCAACTTATTTATTTATTTATTTTTATAAATTTGTATACAGTTTTGTTTTTTTATAATTAAAAAAATGTTATTATTTGAATATAAATTTAATTTATTAACTAAAAAGTTTATAAATAATGGTCTCGTTTAGGCTCACGAATCGGCTCGGACTTGAACTTGTTTACTAAACAATATTATTTTTAGGCTCAGGTCCGAGCTCGTTTAAGCTCGACTTGTCTTGAATTTTTTTCGAGCCGATCTTGAGTAGCCTGGATCATTTACACCCCTATTCTAGACTTTTGTGTTGAGAACCGGTTTCATCCGGAATCGATTAGGGCCCGGGCCAAAAAAATTAGTTTTAATGTTTCAAACTGGCTTGAACCCAATTCAAATCGTTTCAAGTGGATTGAGTTTTTCAACGCAAAATTTGGTTTATAACCCAAACCTGTATGGCCCATTATAAAAAAACGGTTTGGTTTGAGACAAACCTATTTTCATACACCTCTAATGAGGGTATAAACTAGTATGTTTTTGTTAGTTATTGGGCCCGAGTTGTTAGTTTGATTACGTATGCTTTCTAAACTATACATATACATGGCCAGTTAACGTACAATATTACTTAACGTACATTGGGTACGAGATGAAATTGCGTAGTTATAAACACACAAAACCCTAATCACGCATGTTGAAAAAACATAAAACACACATGTTTGAAAAAAAAAATCACGCATGGTTGTGATTTTCAACATGCATAATTTCAATAAGACGAGTGGTCGAGATTAGTTCATTTAGTTCACAAATAGAGCCGATTCCTGAGCCTAAACGAGACCATTATATTATATATTATATATATTAATATATATATATATATATATATATATATATATATATATATATATAAATGTGAGAAAAAAAGAAGAAATGACATAATGGTAAAACATTAAATAATTTATAACTCCTCTCGTTATCTCTCATTAATAAAACAAAAACATTATATCCTACACATTTCAAAATTTATCCTACATATACTTATACTTATCGGAATTTACCTACACACATGTAAAAATACTCTACACATTTCAAAATTTATCCTACACATACTAAAATTTTTCATACACATGTCAAAAATTGTCATTTACCATAAATTATTTTATCTTGAAAAAGTATATTAAAAAAATGAGTTTCAAGTTTAATTAATTAGCTACTTAATAACAATTATAGATTTACCTATATGCCCTTTTTCATAATATTAAATACATACATTAAATGAAGTAAATGGAGAATTTCTATTGGCTTAAAAGTTATTCTTTTTATTCTTCAAAAATTTTTCTTCTTATTTGAACTCTCCACTATATTATTATATATATATATATATATATAAGGATTAAATTCATTCGTGAAACCTCTCTCTATTAGTGAACTAAATGAAACAATCTCGACCACTCGTCTTGTTGATTTTTTTATTTGAAAAGATATTGTAGGAAGTAAAAAATATCCTTTCCTTAATTTTTTTGACTTTTAAATAAACTACCCTTATAATTTTTAAATGACCATAACCTTTTCATACTTTTATATATTTATTTAAAACAATTATTTCATAAAAACAAGAATTTTATTCTCTTTAATTTGAGTATGGTTTTGCTCTAGTTTTTCAATCTTAAAAAATTAAAGGTGTCGATGGTGTATAGTGACTATTTGTATTTTATACACATGTGTAAAGTGACTGTTTGTTTTTATACACATGTGTGTAATTGTTGTTAGCTGAGTAATTGGTTTTTATACACATGTGTATAGTGACTGTTTGTTTTTATACACAACAACCAAGACAAATTTTACATATATTTTTCATACACATGTGTATATGTAGTGGACTACCAAAAAGCGAGAGTATTTTGGACTAAAATACGAGAGTTGTTCTACAAGAAGGTGGGAAGTGAGGCACGTAATCAAGATATGATATCGGGGCGATGTGCCAAAATTCGCAAATACGTTGGCCTCTTTACGAATTTGCATAACAGAAACAGGAATCGAATGCGACTAAGCGTGAGTGATGATCCTCAACTTTACCAATTCACCTGCGAAGAATGGAAGCAAGAGGTGTGTCGCACCTCGGATTTCCTGTCCAAATTCATACACCGGTGGGCCCGAGGGAGTATTGTGATATCAATTGATAACATCATTGTCAAATAAACATGGCACAGCGGAAGTCTTGGAGTAAAATTACTATTACAAACCGAATTTTCAAAATAAAATAATATACAGGCTCGAAATAGAAGATCCACAGGCGGATCATTAAAATGTACAAGAAAGAATATAAAACAGACTTTAGGGCAGATCTAAAGATTTGCAAGATCCTCTTATTCACTACCGAGCTGCTTCCGGCCTATTTCGTATTGTACCTTTAGTTTAGCCTTTGGACGATACGTCAGCTTACGCTGGTAAATACACCCAATTGACTCATTTTGAAAACTTTAAAATGGTTTTTAAGTACAAAACGACACAAAATCTTTTATTAACTTGCGAAAGTTGAACTTGCAACCTTGTATCAGATTCACATGTTTGTCAATACATACAGGGCCTAGTACAGAAACAGAGACATGATTAAATACACACCACTCAGGACTCACGAAGGAGTCATCCCCAACGTTTTGGGAATATTGCATATGAGCGTCTGTCAGGTGTATTCCTACACCCCGCGCTAAGGTCGTGGCCAATAACTATTGTATTGAGCCGAGGATATCCAGGACACGGTAATTTAACCCCCGATATTTAAGTTATTAAACAAAACTGATTAAAACGAAATATGGGGTTTACTAACCACAAGCGGGCATTCGATTGACCCCATTTTGGACCAAGCAGTAATAATTTACCGTATCCCAAGCCCGTATAGGGATAATAAGTCGAGAGTATTTATCTGAGCTAGTCTTCTTCTTTTATTTTTAAATAACTCAGTCGTATACAAAAGTACCAAGTGCAGATAGCATTTACCGACAAGGCTCTAGTCTGGATTATGGCATAAGCTAGCCAATTAAATACTAACGGTCTTATAAACCGAATAGTGTACATGATCATTACGTATAACGCTTGATTAAACGATGATCGGATAGAATGTGGTTTAATCCCGACAAGTACTTAACTTGTATAATATGGGTAAACTATATACATTCTGGATTTGAAACTTAAATGACAAGGTTAAACCCGTTTTGGTTAATTTCCGTAAAATAGTTACATATACGTAACTGTGCTCATATTAGCAATATCGGGTAACCGGATAAGTTATGGACAAGTTCTATATGCCATTATAATTTAAATAAGTTAAGATATCAGTAGGATATCAACTTGTATGCCCGTTAAGGTTTTAAAACGTAATTATGCCTTATAAGGGCATTTCGGTAATTATATACCGTATAAAAGGAACTTGAATATATTTTAAGTTTATAATCATAAGTATCTGGAAAAATAATTTATTTATGATATAATATCAGTAGGATATCAATTATATGTGTAAATTATCTTTTATGACCAAACTATGCACCGAAGAAGCATTTTGGTCATTTTACACATAGTTTATAAAATTATTTGAGATTCTGAGTTTATAACATGTATCTACTGTAAATATGTTTAAAGTAAGTTTAAAATCAGTAGGTAACAAGTCTTGGTTCATTAACATGGTTTAAAACCATGCTATGCGCCTAAATGGCGCTTATGTCGTAAATGGCGTCCTTATACGATTTTTATGAAAACTGATGTTAAGGTTAGATTAAAATGTCTTAGATATGTTATTTAATATAACATATCAGTAGGTAAAAGATTTACCTTGAAAAGATTTGATTAAAACTATTTTATGAGCCACAAGGACTAAAATCGCCATTTATCGACATAGTTTAAGGACTTGCTTGAAAACTCAGTTTATAACTTGGTTTAACATCCCAAATGATCCTACTTATAATATTACATCAGTTGAAAACTCATTTTCAAGTTCATTACCATTTAAAACCTTGTTTTATACAAAAAGGGCATTTTGGTCAAAGATGGCATAATTATGGAACTTGCGCATAAACTTGGATTCTGATTATGATCATGTAATATAACCTCATAGGGTTATGCTACATTATATTATTATCATAATGCAACTTAGATCAGTAGGTAACTAATCTAAATCGGGTCAGAATCGAAAGTCAAAGTAGAAGTCAAACTTCGCGACTTTCGGTTGCGAACTGACTCTAGAACTGAAATTGACGAGCCGAACATGTTCTTACATGTTCTAATAATTGTTACCAACTTGTTTAAGTGTCAAAACAGGTTTCATAACATATATAAGATCCATTTATGATTTTTCCGAAAAATGGTCTGTTTGACTTTTTAATAACTTAACGTTGACCCGTCAATTGGTCTAGCAAAGTGATCCTCAGGAGGTGCCCTTTATAGGGATTAACACCTACCTTATTACGATCACTTAGCCATGTTCATTTCGAACAATGGCTGGACCATAGTGGTCTTAACCGAAAGTCAAAGCGTTTTCTGAAAAACGCTTGACTTTTGGTATAAAAGCCTATAAACGAAAATGCAAGAGCAACGAACACTTACAAGAGGTTCCTACAATGCAAGAGAACTAAGTTGGATGCTCCTTTTAGCTAGGAACTTACAGAGGAGGGATAAGAGTGAATAAATGAGAAAAGTGCAAGTTGGAATGAGCACTTGAACACCTATTTATAGTTGGAGAGCTCAAAGGAGGTGAAGTAGGTGTTTAGGGGTGTAAGAGGAAGCTTACAAGTGTCCTAAACCGTTGCATAGCTGATTACAAGTCCATGGTTTTCGAATTAATGGTTTTGGAGCTTTGTGTGGCAGCCAAGAAAAACTTTCTGCTGCCAAATTGGAACCTGTTCTCGCGCCCCGCGAGAGATCCAGGCCTGGTCTCTCGCGGCCCGCGACCGCCCCATAACCAGTTTCTAACTTTGACACTTTAGCCGCATATCTTTAAAAAGCTTCTAAAAACCTTTTAAACACTTTTTTGGCACTTTTAGCCCTCCGTAGCCAATACTTGGCATACCCGGGACTTATGCCCGGACATTGTCGAGCTCTCAGTTCGTTAAAAGGTCACTCAGAGGTATAAATTAACATGTTGACACTTTTAATCCCTCAATTATCCAACTTTCACATATTTACAATATTGAACCCTCTCGTCCAACAAATGGCACGTATGAGAGTTAGGACTTCGCAAAGGATCACTCAGAGGCATATTATAAGCATGTTGATTCCGATGTCACTCAGAGGCTGGGCATGTTGACATATCAGTCACTCAGAGGCCAAATTTCAAGCGTGTTGACATATCAGTCACTCAGAGGCTAATGATTTAAGCATGTTGACATATCAGTCACTCAGAGGCTGTTATTTATGCATGTTGACATCGGACCGTTACTCAGAGGCTCAGTTTGAGCATGTTGACGCCTTTAGTCTTTATTGGTCTATCATAGACTATATTTAAAAATACAACAGTGTACTATACTATTGGACATGATTTTACAGGGTGTTACAAGGTGTTTCGTTAGTTCAAGGTTACGAAAACGTTTGACGAGAACTACTTGTGGAAAATTCTCCGGAATTGTTCGAAATGGATCGAGTTAATTAACATAGATGAAATGGGTGGCTCAAGGTCAAAGCGTACAAAAACTAATTCGTCTGGGGCATTCGTCTCCTCTAGTAGCTTGGATGCTCAGGGATTGAACTAAACGTTGACGGGTATGAAGCGGCAGAAGAGGCATCACATCAACCAACTGGAAGGGACCGGGGAAAAAAACAACTCTAGAAGCTGATATAGAATTTTGCGCTGAGATTCGGAAAATATCAAGTGGTATCGCCGCGACGGCGCAAGTGAACATTGCGAAACAAAGGATGAAGGAACTTGGACTTTCTTACCAAAGACTTCACCAACATATCACTGAGTCGCCGAATGATACTTGAAAAAGACCAAGAAAAAGATTAAAGCACTATGGACTATATTTGTTTTTTTATGTGCGTCTTTTTTTAAGATGTTTACTGTTTTTCTTTATTATGTTTAATGGTCTATGTTTTATTATAAAATTTATCTTTTTAATTTATATTGTTAATTTGCATTTCTAAACAAAATAAAAAAAATCGGTCAAGCCCCTGCTCACCTGGACCACAACAAGGTCAAGTGGCGTTAGTAGGGGCTTTATCCTAGTGCCTAGTAACGTTAGGTGGAGTAATATTGCAGGATTAATCCAGATGCTCACCTAAACTAGAATGGTCTAAACGGTTGTTAGTGTCATGCTCTAAGAAAGTGTGAACAACATATATTATCAACAATTTTATCAAGCAATGTAACAAATAAACGAGTTCACCATTTTGAGCCATATTTTTTTGAGAGGTTATTGAAACAAAACCTCCTACATAAAGAGCAAAAATAATCTAAATGGTAAGTTTGATTTCTTCTAAAAACATTGATAATTTAATTGAAACCGACACACCACATAAATATGTGTAATTTACATGGTATTTGTTGATGCCACGTAAATTTATTTGATATGTCTTCGTTATCGCGTGATTTATGTATCTTAGGGGTACACACCATTTTTTAAATTACTTACTTCCATAATCATGTAATTTCAATCAAATTACTATTCTTATAAACTTTAGTAGGGCTCTTTTTCTTCCTTATAATTGTTGGTTTTTCTTCCTTATAATTGTTAGAGTACGGTGATTTTGACTTTTACTCTTGTTAATTAAATCCTATCCATCAGCAATTACCAATTGAGTTAAAGAGTATGTTTTCCTCAATATAATATAATCTGAATATCCTTTTATATACATTATATCCTCCCTATCAGTCATTTATGCATCCTTTTAATAAAGTGGATCACACATGTGTCAAGTCACTTTCAATACTTATTAATCAATCAATACGGTGCATGCATCTTCTCTCAAATGTTTGGTTGTGTTTTGTAAACCCATAAAATGCATAAGTTTGTGACTTTGTGTGTTGTAATTCTGGTAGTTTTATATTTTATATGTGCAAAAATACATGCCTTGGGTGGATAAGCCTTATTTGTTTTGATTTTATTCTTTTCTTGTGTTCCAACTGTTGTTAGTATTGATTAACTTTTGAGTTAATTGCAAGTTACGTCTATATGATTATCTAAAAATGATAGATTACGTCTCCATTCGTTAAAAACTACCATTTAAGCCTCTGTGTAATAGTTCTTTGATGTTTCACCAACATGAATCCTTTCTAGTAACAAATTTAAAATTTTCTATTAAAACGGCATTGAAAAGACCAAAATACACGTTTTTCATTGTCGGTTAGATTACCGTTTTTTATTCGGTTAGGTTCAGTTAATATCCGAAACTAAACATGGGCTAAAATTTTGCTTAAAAATACATAAAATAGAGGTATAAAACATGAAAGACATGAAATACATGAAATGGAGATATAAAAACTAGAAATATATGAAAACATGTATAGTTCAGTTTGGTTTGGTTAATTTCGGTTAACCTATGGTACAAAAAAATCTGATAACTGATTTTCGGTTAATTCAGTTTTTCATTAATTGGTTTTCGGTTTCGGTTGATTTCAGTTCGGTTTCATCTGTTTTCGGTTTGGTTTGGTTTGCTCAAGTGTCGGAAGTACTGGAGCCCATACTCACTCTTTATCGCATATACGTCTAGTTCCTCGATCCATCCTAAGCTAATAATGTCCCCTAGAGAAATATCAGCATCACGTGTGAAGAATGCTAGGGGACGTTTGAATTTACGCTCCTATAAGAACTCCTTAAACCACAATTTCCTCATCTCAGCTATCTCTTCTTTGTATAATCGTTTAGACACGTTCCCTGTTTCACAGCCTCTTCTACTTTACGCTTCAACAAATCATCGCTTTCAGCTGTGAACAATTCGCTAAAGGTTGGGAAGTCATCCGTACCCTCACCGACAACCTTTATAGTATAATCGTTATCGGAATCATCCTCCACGACAACCTTATCGTAATCATGTGCTTCAGAAAAATTTTCGAAGAGATAATCTTTAGGCTGGAAAGCAATGATGTCGTTTAGCTCATCTTTGAAGTCAAATTCAAACGTTTCTTCATCCACTCCTAACATTCTCGCAACCTCTTCTTTCGTGTAATTGTGGATAAATTCACCTTCTTCCACATCATGTTCCAAATAGAAAATCTTCGGTTTAGGCACGAAAGGAACAGTTAACATAGCAGTCACTATGAGAAAACCTGCCTGCTGAGAATCCTTCGAGCCATCATACGACTCCCCTGACCTTGTTCGTCATCAAATTGGTTGGCCGAATCATTCAAGTACACAGAAAAATCAATATCATCATTCAAACCAAATTCTGTTACAAGAATACCCGAACCACCCTTATCACTATCATCATCCTTTCTATCACTATCAGACTTTTTCTTCGATGCGTCATTGATGTATTGAATAATACATCTATTTATCGTGTACAGTTTGTATTAATTTAGTTAATATTCATTTCGGTTTTACAAGAATATATCTACTGTGAATCCAAATACGTTTCGCAGGTCTTGGTTCGTGAAAGTAGCTGAAAAGTCGAGAAAATGAGCTGAAATGGTGAAAGAAACCGAGCCGGATCGTAAATGGAAGCTGAGAGAAGAAACGAATCGAAAAATGGAGAAAATTACCTTCTGGAGGCCCGCGACCGCCCTATGTCAAACCTCTAGCGGCCAGTGAGAGGAGGTAAGTTATCCGAAGAACTACTATCCAGTCGCGGCCCGCGACCGGCTGCATAAAACCTCTCGCGGATGGCGAGAGGGTTATTTGGTCAGAAAGTTTCGAAAAGTGATCAGATTTGTGAAAGATAAAGTATATAATTAGAGTTTAACTCTAATTACAATATATTGGACGAACTTGGGAGTTTTAGAGGCATAATTCTGGAGATTTGGAGCCAAGTTTGGAGTTGAAATTGCTGAGGAATCATCAGATTAAAGCAAAGAGCATATAGATCGAAGCAAACACGAGTTTTATTACCAGTTTACTTAACCTCTAGTTTTCTTGTTCTTTGATCTTGATGAATTCAGTTTTTATCATTGTTTTAATTATGTTCTTGACTATGATACTTGGCTAAATTCATTATTGCCACCTAGGTTTTGATGACTATTTACTAAAGTTTGGATTTTTATTAATTATTTAATGCGTTTAAGGGATTTTTAATAAAGTAGTGACCTTTGATTATTTGATTTGGTGTATTTACATGCTTTGATCTAATTATCGATTAGTTGATTGTTTTACATGAATCTAGTTGGATGTCTTCTATAGAATAGGTTTGTGTGATTGTCGGGTCTCAACGGGTTCGGGTAATCGTTCGGTAAAATTGGCCAATAAACCGTAAAAACAATTAAGTAAAATATATGATTAAATCTTAACATTATACTAAATTTAATTATTGAGAAATAATAATTTATTAACTGAATTAAATCTGTAAATTGTTAGAGTTAGGTTTTGAGAAATAATAATTTATTAACCGAAAGGAAGTCTCAAAAACCGGTAAACATAACTACCTTTAGGATATCATAGGTGTCTTCCCGAGAATGGTCGGGAGTCCTGTTCGGTATTCCTTAGGATTTAGTAAATTAAGATCCTGGTTCCCTATCACATTTCTAGTCAACTAAAAACCCATTCAATAGTAATAAGGATTCTAACCTAGGTAGCTATTTCACAATCCTTGAATTAAACCTCCAATTTAAAAGTCCGTTTTAATCCACCTTAGTTACGTTAATATTAGTTTAATTATAAATTTAGGATTTTTAGTTACCCCATCTCCAAAAAAAAACATAATAAGTGTGTCAATTTAGTCTAAATAGAGTCGTCAACGTAATTAGAGAGTTTTGTGGGTTCGATATCCAGACTTACTTAAGCTTTTCTACAATTGATCGGTCCACTTGCCGGTTAGTAGTTTAGTCGAGTTTAGGAGTCTAGAATATTACTTTGAGTCTAGAATTAGGTTATTTTAATTGTTTTATTAGACTACTTTTAGGACATCAAGTTTTTGGCGCCGTTGCCGGGGACTCTCTTTGGCAATTGCATAGATTACTTTGTTTAGGCTTAATTGTTTCATACGTGTTTTCCGTTTTTGTTTGCGTCGTAGGAGTCTAAATAATTTAGTTAGTTTAGTTTTTTTTAGTTCAATATATTTTTGTTAAGTGTCTTTTTGAGTTTTCTTACTTGTCTCGTTTCCGGTTTTAGTGGATGTCCCATACGCATTCGCAAGGACCTCCGCCGAAGCCACCAACGGACACTCTCTTTCTCCCACGCAAAAGTTAGTACTTCTTCATCCACATCTTCCGGTTTTTCTGATTCTACCCGCCCATTTATACCACCAAACTTTGACTTTACACCAAAGCCCTCACTACACAATTCCCCACCTCCCCATATAATTTTTGAAACGCAACTCCACTACCTGTTACATGGCTAATAACCAAACCGTTTACCAACAAGCAACCACCGGTTTCACCGGTGCGAACTCGCCCATCACTCTTCCCCCTATGAATAATGAAAAAGCTGGCAAATCCCATTTTACATCATGACCGCTATAACCAACTCGTGCCAATTCCACGGTCGTGATGACGAGGATGCACCTGCTCACATTAACCGCCTTACCCGCCTCTGTCACACCTTTAACATGGAAGGTGCGGGCAACGATGCCCGTTTCCCTCAAACATTTCCTTTTTCTCTTGGAGGTCAAGCCGCCGTCTGGCTTGACTCTTAACCGCCTGGTACCTTTACTACTTGGGCTGTTGTACGAGATGCTTTCCTTAAGAAATATTTTCCACCCGCAAAAACATCTCGTCTTCGTGATCAGATCCATTCGTTCCGGATGGAACCTGATGAGCCTTATCATTTTGCATGGGAGCGTTTCCAAACCTTAGTGTCCCGTTGTTCTCAACACGGTCTGTCTGATTGGGCACTTGTAGAGAGAAATTTTACAACGGTCTCACCCTTGAAACCTGAGCCCGATTTGACACTTCTGCTGGCGAACACTTGATGGGAAAGAAGACGGTTGTTGAGTGTAATGACATATTCGAGAGTTTCGAGCATTCTGACATAAACTACAGCACTACCGCAGGAATTCAATCCCTGTTTTCGTACCACTCCGGTCAACCGGGGGTTACACCAAAGCTTGGAAACTACGGTAGCGGCTGCATTAGATAGCTTTAAGAGTGAGGTCACTAAGGAGATTCAAGAGTTGAAAAAGAAGGTAGGTAGATGTGAGGTGTGTCGAGGAGGTCATGATACGATAGAGTATCCTACGCTTACTATCGAGCAAGTAGAGTTCATTACGGGTCAGAGTAGAAGCCAAACGAACCCCTATAATAATAATTCTAATTATAATCCTAACTGGCGTAGTAGTAATAATAACTTTCGTTCTTTCGGTAACTCCCCTGGTTTCCAATCAAGTCAATATCAAAACATGGGGCAGGGTCATTACTCTAGTGGAGGTTCAGGTCATCCAGGTCAGTTTAGTGGTGGGGTTCAAACCAAGAGGGTCAAAACATGAGTGGGGTTTCAGGAGGTAGTTTGGATAGGATAGAGGAACTTTTGTCTCAGTTAGTGGTTAAGGATCAGGCTACTCAGAAAACGTTAGCGGAGCATGATCATCTCTTAAAGAATCAGCAATCCGCACTCTTAGATCTTCAAAGGTCCGTAGGTAGTATCGCTAAGCAACTGCAAGAGCAACTACACGGTCAGTTCTCGGGTAACGCTCAACCTAACCCGGCGATAAGAGTCTGGGAGAGCTGGTTAGAGAGCGAGTAGAGCTTGAGGATAAGGATGAGGAGGTAGATGAGGAGATAGAGATTGAGGCTCCACCTAGGGTGCAAAATAGGCTAGACCCAGCAAGTATCGCACCAAACAGTGGACCTTCAGTCGAGAGTCGAGCAGAAAAGAAACCGGTAGAGATTAGGCCGTCACCATACGTAGATCCTTCACGCTTACCCTACCCGGCCCGCCTTAAGCAACAAAAAAATGCTAAGGAATACGGGAATTTTCTCGATATGTTTACCCAGTTAAAAATCAATCTTCCTTTCATTAAGGCCCTCCAGCATATGCCAAAATGTGTTAAGTTTTTGAAAGACCTTCTTAAACGAAAAGATAGGCTGGGGGAGCTTTCAAATGTTCCTTTGACTGGAGGATGTTCCGTCTTAGTTCTAAACAAGTTACCGGAAAACTCACTGATCCGGGTATCTTTACTATTCGTTGCCTATTCGGTGGTTCCATGCTCCAGCTCATGCGTTAGCCGACCTAGGTGCTAGAATCAATCTGATGCCCTTCTCGCTCTATGAGAAATTAGGTCTAGGGGATCTTACTCCTACTCGTATGTCACTGTCTTTAGCTGATCGGTCAGTTAAGTATCCACGGGGAATCGTAGAGAACTTGTTAGTTAAGGTTGATAAATTCATTTTCTCCGTGGATTTTGTTATCTTAGATATGGCGGCCGATGAGAAAGTGCCATCATCTTAGGTCGTCCATGCCTCCGTACCGCGAAAGCGATTATCGATGTTCATGATGGTAAAATCACACTTTGTGTTGGCGATGAGAACGTCACTTTCGAAATCGCTAGGTCGATGCAACACCCTAGCGGTGGAGATAGCGATAGTGGCCCATGTCATTCCGTCTATTTCTCAATTCATTCATGTCGTGCATAGATCATTGTATCGAGTATATTATTGGAGCCAATTTAGTGAATGAGAGAGTAGTAGCTGAGGAGAGCGAGGAAGAGGACATAGAGGATGACCCACTTTGGGTCCCCGAGACATTAGACTTCTGTGAGGTTAGTGCAGCGAGTAAGAGCACACCTATAGATACTCCGACCCCGTTAGAGCTTAAGGTCCATCCCTCCCACCTAGAGTATGCTTTCTTAGGTGAAAATTTGAGCTTACCCGTTATAATTTATTCGAAATTAACAGCAGAGGAAAAGGTGAAAATGATAAATGTTCTGAAGGAGAATAGAGAGGGCATAGCGTGGAAATTATCCGATATCAAGGGAATCACCCCAAATTTCTGTACTCACCGGATCCTTATGGAGGATGTCTTTAAGCCAGTGGTACAGTCTCAGCGACGCCTCAAACCGAATATGCAAGAAGTCGTCAAGAAAGAGGTGTTCAATTTGATGGAAGCTGGGCTAATCTATCCTTTATCTGATTCCGCTTGGGTGAGTCCTACTCAGGTTGTTCCCAAGAAAGGGGAATGACAGTGGTCATGAATGAGAAAATTGAACTCATCCTATCGCGTATGGTCACCGGTTGGCGGGTGTGCATTGATTACCGAAAATTAAATGCCGCCACCCGAAAAGACCACTTCCAACTTCCGTTCACCAATCAGATGCTAGAGCGTCTCGCGGGTCAACAATTCTATTGTTTTCTCGACGGGTTTTCAGGTTACTTCGAGATCCCCATCGCTCGGAGGATCAAGAGAAGATGACCTTACATGTCCTTACGGCACATACGCCTACCGCCGCATGCCCTTTGGATTATGTAACGCTCCAATGACATTTCAGCGGTGCATGGTCGCCATTTTCCAAGATATGATCGAGAACTCGATGGAAGTTTTCATGGATGACTTTTCTGTCTATGGAAATTCCTTTGATCAGTGCTTTCGTAATCTTGAAGCGATGATGAAGTGTTGCCTGGAGACTAAGTTGATGTTGAACTAGGAGAAATGTCACTTCATGGTGACAGAGGGGATCGTGTTAGGTCACAAGATATCTCAAGCCGGTATAGAGTTAGATAGAGCTAAGATAGATACCATTAGTAGACTTCCTCCACCAATGAGCGTGAAATCTATCCGTAGTTTCCTTGGTCATGCGGGTTTTTACAGGCGATTTATTAAGGATTTCTCTAAGATTACACGACCCATGACCCGACTCCTTGAGAAGGATGTTCCCTTCGTCTTCGACGAAGAATGCCTTAAGGCCTTGTTATCTTGAAAGAGAAACTCGTGAGTGCCCCCATTCTCGTATCACCCGACTGAGCTTACCTTTTGAGCTTATGTGTGATGCAAGCGATTATGCAGTTGGTGCAGTTTTGGGCCAAAGACGAGATGAACACTTCCACCTTATTATTATGCGAGCAAAACCCTTAATGACGCCCAAGAGAATTATACCACTACCGAGAATGAACTCCTAGCTGTAGTTTTTGCATTTCATAAGTTCCGTTCATACCTCGTCCTTTCCAAGACCATAGTCTTTACCGATCATGCGGCTTTGTGTTACCTCTTCCAAAAGAAGGACGCTAAGCCTCGTCTTATTTGGTGGATTCTCCTACTCTCTGAATTTGATATACAAATTAAGGATAAGAAGGGATCTGAGAATGTAGCCGCCGATCATCTATCACGACTAGAAGATCCGAGTAGAGAAGAGATTCGTGAGGAGGAAATAGGTGATAGATTCCCTCATGAATCGGGGAGTTTGTGGTGGCGGAGAAGGAGGGTATGCCGTGCTTTTCGGATTTTGCAAACTACCTCGCAAATGGAGTAGTGCTGAAGGGTATGACCACTCAGCAGAAGAAGAAATTCTTCCGTAATCGTTAGGCGGTACATTTGGGATGACCCCTTTTCATTTAGGGTGGGAGGCAATAGAATTCTTAGGCGATGTGTGAGTCGGGAAGACGGGTAGAGATCCTTAGGCATGTGCATGAGGGGTTGACAGGAGGTCACCATGGTCCACATGTCACCACACAAAAAGTCTTCGATTGCGGTTTTTATTGGCCTTCGGTAGTAAAAGATGCTTTAGAGTTCGTTAGGAAGTGCGATCGTTGCCAACGCACCGGCAATATCTCATCTAAGGACGAGATGCCCCAAAACCCGATCCAAATTCTTGAAATCTACGATGTTTTGGGGAAACGACTTCATGGGACCGTTTCGCGTCTCTAGCGGGAATCGGTACATCCTTGTGGCAATTGACTACGTCTCTAAGTGGGTGGAAGCTCAAGCTTTACCCACAAATAACGCCCGAGTGGTGGTGAGATTTCTGAAGAAGCTATTCACTCGATTTGGAACACCTCGAGCAATCATTAGTGACTATGACACTCGTTTCTGTAATGCCGTCATGGAGAAGGCATTAGCACGCTACGGTGTCACAAATCGATTTTCTACCGCTTATCATCCTCAAACAACGGTCAAGTTTAGAATGCGAACCGAGGGGTGAAGAGGATTTTAGAGAAGACCGTAGGCAAGAGTAGGAAAGATTGGTCGGATAAGCTTGACGATGCACTATGGGCGTTTAGAACCGCCTATAAAACACCTTTAGGTACCACTCCATTCATGATTGTCTATGGCAAAGCTTGACATCTCCGGTAGAGCTCGAGCACCAAGCATTATGGCCCTCAAAACCGTGAACTTAGACTTTACGAAGCGCTAAGAGAAGCTACTTCCAAATTCATGAATTGGAGGCGCTTCAAGATGCAGCCTATGAGCGTTCATGGAGTATCAAAGAGAAAACAAAGGCTTTGCCTGATAGGAAGTTGAAAGGAGTGAAAGAGTTTAATGTCACACCCTGACCCGCAACGGAAATGGTAGTCGAGGCATGATTGGGTTTTCATCAAAGCTCATGACATTTACTATAAAGTTTCATATTTATTATTTCTTTTTAAACAAGAAGTTACATAAGCACAACATGTTCAAATACATTTTCATTCAAATTACAAACTAACGTATCCATCATACAATTACAAAGGAAAACAAAACTAAACGTCCATTCCAAAGCATTAACTTGTTTATTCTTCTAGGCCATCTTACGTGATTCTTTTCTCAACTGGATCACCTATATCATGTGTAAAAATAGGGTTTTTGGGTCAACAAAGTTGGCGAGTGAATCTTATGAAAACATTTGAACGAATTTATTATATTGGTTATAAAAAGGTGCATAACCACATATGAGTAAACGTAAATGTAAATCTAATCGCAAAACACATAATATCAATTAATGCACAAGCACACACACCAAATGATGAACAATGAGATCAAGGCTCAATCAAACAGAGCCGATCTAATGAGGCACGCGATGTTCAACTCGTCTCCCACGAGGAACTGATGGGCCTATTGAATGATTTGCACGCAACTTGACAAAATGTAAACACACATCACAACAAACAATATTTACATCACAAGTTTAGATATATAATGGTAATAGCACAAGTTTAAATAAACGAAATAATTAAAGCGACACATGATACACCCCAAAACATGAATAAAAAGGGGAATTTGTAAGGATTCACTCACAGTGGGTGCGTTCCTTGATAATGATGAATGCGCACGAAATTATGATTCAACCGACGAGGGAAAACTAACCTAAATAATAACATAATAACTCGATAAATAAATAAATTTTATTTGAGATTAATATTTTTAATTAGTGCTCTTAATGGGATTGTTAGATTTATTTTGTGAGTAGAAATTTTCTAATTTTAAAAATCCTATTTTTAAGTATTTTTAATTGATTTTTCAATTTAAATAAATAAATAAAAAGAAATAAAAAGGCTGACTTTTTGACCGTTGACCGTTGACCGTTGACCGGGTCTTGACCGGTCAGACTGTGTTTTCTATGCGCTGAGTGAGGTTCGAACTCGTGACCTCTCGGTTGCGTGCACGCAGCTCTACCAACTGAGCTACGTGTCTAACCCGAAATAATCTCTGATTTTATTATTCTTATATACTAATTAAGTTATTTAGAAATTATTCAATTTTTAAAAAGGATTTAAACTGTCGAACCGGTGTGAGAGCTCGGACTCGAACCCGCGTTTCCCGTGTTGTGTTGCACCCAGCCCAACCAACTGGGCTGGGTGTCTAACCCGTTATATATTGAAATTTTATTATACTTATCATCTTACAGTGAGTTAATATGGTTCCGGTTAAAAAAAAAAAACGTTTTATTACTGTGGATAGGTGTTGTGTCAAGGATCGAACTCGGTATCAATAGTATGAAATGCACACAGTCCACCACTGGACTGTGTGTCTAACCCGTTTGAAATACTGATTTTAATTATATTTATAAACGACTCGATGTTCATCTTCTTCACTAACTTAAAACTGAAAACAGATTTATTAAACATTTGATTTCGCTGATCTACTGTTTTAGATTAGACAAATGAATCAAATAGAATTGACAGAAAAGATTAAGAATTCATACCGATCGGAGAATGTTATGGAAGTTCCGGTTGGATTCCGGTACTGTGTAGAAAACTCCGACAACTTGCAGATGAAGCTCTGAGGTCAGCGGAGCTGGGAGAATAAGCAGAGGATTTCGAGAAGGGTTTGAACGAGTTTGGAAACGAGGTTAGCAAGGTATTTATAGGTGATGTGATCCACCACGATTTCGTTTTTCCGGTGATATTTTCTGGATACTACCAGACAATTCCGGTGATGAATTCTGATGAACGGAGGTTTGCAGATGGGTTGTTTGCATTCTAAACAGTTCCAGAAACCCCTATTTATAGTTGAAGGAGATAGCTTGGATTGGGTTTCGGTTTAGAGGTTTTCGGTCAAAAAACGGTTATGGCGAGATGTTAGCAGATCAATTGACTGCGGTTTTGACTCGGTTTGAGTCTAGGTGCCTGATTGAGAGTCAATTTCGTGATCAATTGAAGAGAAACGAAAATCTTGGTGATTTCCGATTGAGTGGGTGCTGTTACATTGGGCGGCATTTTGAACCTGTCCAAGATATACGAGAGTATAAAAGTTTATTTGATTTGGTTGTATCAGATGTTGAGTATGTGGTGCAGCGGTGTGTTGTGTGCTTGGTTACGGGTGTGACCCGGGTTCGATACCCGCGGTCTACACCATTTTATTGTTTTTGATTTTATAACTAATATTTTATATATAATATATATATATATATATATATATATATATTTATTATTATCATTATCTTTTATTATTTTGATATAACGAATCCCTTAAACGGTTAACATAAATACGTAACGAAAAGATCATACTATAAACTTGATTACAAAATGGTGCGGGTTTTAGAACCCGTTTTCTTGACGGATGTTACATTTAAAGTCGGCGACAAAGTGCTTCTATACAATTCGCGATTGAAATTGTTCGCCGGGAAGCTGAAGTCCAAGTGGACGGGTCCTTATGTGGTGAATGAAGTATTTCCATACGGGACAGTAGAGTTGAGAGATGGCGTCAATGGAGGCACTTGGAAAGTAAATGGCCATAGATTAAAACATTATTGGGTGATATAACCTCTCGCACCGCATAGGATCTTGAGTTTCCGTTTCATGTTTTTCTAGTGTTAATATTTGTTTTTCGTAGTTTGTGTTTTGTGTTTGTTTAGTCGTTTGCAGGTTATATAAACAACATGGAGCCACAACCGACGAAGAATTGTCGTTGCAGGTAAGTTCTCGTTATATAACCGGGTGTTAAGAGGGTTTTCACAAAGTTGTATTTAATCACAAAATTTTTCTAAGGCATGAACTGCCTAAAATTTGCAAAACTTTCTGTGAAAACACCCTTCTTGCGGCCTGCGAGAGCCATGATCCAAGCCGGTCGCTGCCCGCGAGAGACCAATGACTCCGGAATCTTTTCACTTGGCCGCGGCCCGCGAGAGGTTTTCTTACCTCTCTCGCGGCCCGCGAGGGACTTAAACAGCAGACCTAAAACCCTAAAACCCCAATTCTTTCATTTTTCAACCAAATTTCTTCACCTTTACATTGCAGCTATCACCCCACCCACCACCATAATCCGCCTACTTTCACTTTCATTCACCCAAATATTTTCCCAACACTTCCCCACATCGATATAACCGATTTCCAAGTTAAAGTTTACATCTTTCACCCTTTCACCAAGCTTTTCAAGGGATTTGCAACCTACATTTTATTTTCCTAGTTCTTCTTGTAGATCGGCGCTAAGGTATGTGTTCTTGCAACTTTTATGCTTTAATTTCAGTGTTTTTACTTAGTTGCTTCATATGTTTTAGTGTCGGGTCTTGTTAGGTTGCATGTTAGTTTCCTTGAGGGTTTGGGGTGCACTTGTTTAGGTTGTGGTTGGATGTAAGGGCTGAACTAGTTCTGGTTAGGATGTTTGGGTGCAAATGGGTACATTTGCAGGTGGATAGGTTTGGTAGGGTTCCACATTGAGTGTGGGGATTCGGGTTAGTAATGCTCATCATAAAAATCTTATTTTTTAAAAGAAATTTTTAACCCGTTTTTCTGCATTGGCTATAAAGTTTGTTATCTTATGTTTTGAACTCAATGTTGGGTTGGTTGTTGGCACTTGGGTATTAATTGAGGACAATTAAAGTTCCAGGAGAGGGTAGTCGTGTTTTTAGGTATGTTTAGGATATAGATTGGCATTTGAGCATTCATGCATATAAGATCTCTGCCCGTACTCAATCTCCATTCGGGCGAGATTCGGTTTAATAAATTAGTATTTTTGCTAACACCCAATAAAATATATCTAAGAATATTTGGTAAAGTGTTTTTTTTTTCTGGTCATGACCGCGAATGTAATGCTATACAGTCATTGCTCACACATGGTTTATTTCTTCTGATGGTTTACTTGTTTCGCTTGTGAATTGAACGGTTTTTGCAGATGCCAGGTGAAGATAGCTCAAGTAGACTAGGTAAAAAGAAGAGGGGGCCTGCAGCTGGCCTAGAGGAGATCCATCAGAAACCCAACCGCTGCCCTCGAATTTTGGGCAGAGAAGGAGCATCTGATACGGAGGGGACAGGGTTCGCCATGGGCGGAGTACGCGATTAAGGGATAGCCCTTTGCTACAGTTCGATCTAGACTCACATGAGAGTGAGCGACTAGGCAACCTAATCACAGTAGACTTATTGCCATATCGATGGATTGATTGGGATATGCTAGACCATCTGGGTCAGCGGGGTAGAATCGAACAGCTGTTGGGCCATAAACTCAGGAGAGTGCTAGATTGCAACGAGCGACAATACAAGAGATCACTCTTGAATTTCATTCAACCTTCGAGTACCAGCAAGGGAAGTTTTTTGAAAGCGATGTTGTGTCTTTTGCCTTGGGAAGCCATGTCTATGAGATGACCATTCCCCAGTTCGCCGTAGCTACTCAATTTTATACGGTGGACGAGGTCCAATCACCGGAGTTCTTTACTAGCCTGCAGGGGGTTTTCAAAAGGAGGCATCCACACAGTGTTCAAACGGATGAGTTGGTTAGGTTCTGGGGTACAATTTCAGCTGCGCCGTACTCCAACAACATGGTTGCTAGCGACATCATCGATCCGGTTTACCGGTTTATACATAAAATTTTGGCAGCCACACTGGTTGGTAGGGGGATAATAAAGTGAACCAGGTCAGCTTGTTCTGTTTAATGTGTATGGTTGAGCGGAGACCAGCGAACTTGGCTACTATTTTCGCGTGTCTATAAAGCGGTTATGGAGGGGAGGCCCGGGGGCTAGGATATATTGTGGGCCCCTGATTACATGGCTAGCAGAAAGTCTCGGGGTGTTCGATAGATACCCACGAGACAGGGTGAGAGAGGGCTCATCTTCGTGCTTCATGAGTTTGCGGATCTTTAGGCTGCCAGAATTTTGACTTCTCATGAGCCTGTTAGTTAGGAGGCTATTAGACACGGTCCTCAGGTTCAGCCTCCTCCGGGTTCTGAGGCTGCTTCGTCCATGCAAGCCGGCGTTCCTACAGGATATCAGAGACCGATGACCCATCAAGAGCTACCGGGCAGGCAATATCCACTTAGACAGCCCTGTCCTGACCCACTCATGTTAGATTCATTGTATGACAGGATAGAGACAGGTTTCAGAGACTTGAGAGGTTATGTGGATGAGCAGTTCGGTGGGGTTCGCCAGGTGATGATGGAGAGTATGAGGATGCACAAGGAAGGCCTTTGCAGGTTGGAAGATGGTATGAGATACATGATGAAGAACCTGCACATGGGGGTTCCATCTTACTTTCAGCAGAGAGGGCAGCAAGGTCAGTCAAGTGGTATGGAGGATGTGCAACCATACTAGGTGTTTGAGTAGTCAGAGGAATCAGAGGAGGATGACTAGTCAGCAGCAGCGGTTCTTTAGTGATTCTATTTTTTT
Organism: Scalesia atractyloides; assembly: GCA_947069175.1. NCBI lineage: Eukaryota > Viridiplantae > Streptophyta > Magnoliopsida > Asterales > Asteraceae > Scalesia > Scalesia atractyloides. The sequence goes on from CAMTDV010000023.1 coordinate 46,887,142, forward strand.
TTTGTTTATGTTGTTTTCATCCTTCTGTTGGTCTGTATTTTTAAACACTTACATTTGGGATATTCGGGTTGGTTTGGGTCTGGTTGTGGTAAACTTTTTTGAACAATATATTTATTTATTATTTTATGTTTGGAAGTTATTTATGTTGGTTAATAGGTTGGTGTTTTATTTGCCGCTTCTGTTCGCGTGTGATAGTTGAGAGTAGTTTGCTGAGCGTGTTCGGATTGGAGGGCATGGGTGGAATTGACTGGCACATTGACAATCTTGCATATCAGCTAAGTCGTTTCACTTGTATACTTTGTATTTTTTATTTCTTTTTCAGCTTTTATTAGTGTTTAGTTGTGAGTCTACTCATCCTTACCTTAAGGACAATGCAAAATTTAAGTGTGTGGATGAGATAGTTGAGTCGTAGAGTAGTTTTTATTTGAAAAAAAAATAAAAAATCAGAAAATGTCTTTTGAAGGAGTTTGCAAAAATATGAACGGTAAATGATAGACTAGTTGAGTTTTTATTCGGTTTCAAATAATGATAATATGAGCAATAAAAGGTTGAGTTTGTGTCTAACTTGGGATATGTGAGTAGGTTCTATTCAGTTCTTAGTTTCGTTGAGATTAATATACCTTAAATTTCGGTCTACTAGTGGGTACTCATCTAGGAAAAATGGGAAGCCAAAACCGTCAAAATAGTATAAGGAATGTCGTTATAAGCTAAAATCTATAGAATTTTGGATCATGTAAAAAAAGGAAAAAATAGAAAAAATGAGCTTGATTGAAAAAGTAGACGAGACCTATGGAGTCTCCCTTGGGGATGGTGACTTTAATCGAGAATCCCTCTAGGATAAGTTGAAAAAAAAATTGCTTAAATATTGAAGACCATGTTGTCGCTCTCGGGGATGGTGACTCTGGTTGAGACAGCTTCTAGGTTAGATATGCAAAAAAAAAAGAAATCAAGTGCTCAACAGAAAGAAAAAAAGGAAAAAATTTACTTGGTTTTTAATTCTTTTGATTTTGGTATAAAACAGTTAGGAAATGAGTCGAATGATTCGTTCCTTTTGTTCCATAAGCTTGAGGTGAGATTAGGTGTACTGTGTTTGTTAGCGTGAGACCTTAGGTAGATTGACGAACTTAAACTAAATTCACATGATAATAACTTTAAACCGAGTTTTGAGTTTAAGTGGACATGAATACTTGCAATCGCGGTTAATATGAATTTCAACCTTAATAAAATAATCCTATTTTTAAAGTCGAATAATTACTTGGCTATGAAGTGTTGGGATATTTGATGTATTGAATAATACAACTATTTATCGTGTACAGTTTGTATTAATTTAGTTAATATTCATTTCGGTTTTACAAGAATATATCTACTGTTAATCCAAATACATTTCGCAGGTCTTGGTTCGTGAAAGTAGCTGAAAAGACGAGAAATGAGCTGATATGGTAAAAGAAACCGAGCTGGATCGTAAATGGAAGCTGAGAGAAGAAACGAATCAAAAATGAGAAAATTACCTTCTGGCGGCCCGCGACCGCCCTATGTCAAACCTCTCGCGGCCAGCGAGAGGAGATAAGTTATCCGGAGAACTACAAGCCGGTCGCGGACCGGCTGCATAAAACCTCTCGCGGGTGGCGAGAGGGTTATTTGGTCAGAAAGTTTTGAAAAGTGATCAGATTTATGAAAGATAAAGTATATAATTAGATTAACTCTAATTACAATATATTGGACGAACTTGGGAGTTTTAGAGGCATAATTCTGGAGATTTGGAGCCAAGTTTGGAGTTGAAGTTGCTGAGGGATCATCAGGTTGAAGCAAAGAGCATATAGATCGAAGCAAAAATGAGTTTTATTACCAATTTACTTAACCTCTAGTTTACTTGTTCTTTGATCTTGATGAACCCAGTTTTTATCATTGTTTTAAATATGTTCTTGACTATGATACTTGGCTAAATTCATTATTGCCACCTAGGTTTTGATGACTATTTACTAAAGTTTGGATTTTTATTAATTATTTAATGCGTTTAAGGGATTTTTAATAAAGTAGTGAACTTGATTATTTGATTTGGTGTATTTACATGCTTTGATCTAATTATTGATTAGTTTATTGTTTTACATGAATCTAGTTGGATGTCTTCCATAGAATAGGTTTGTGTTGATTGTCGGATCTCAACGGGTTCGGGTAATCGTTCGGTAAAATTGGCTATTAAACCGTAAAAATTATTAACTAAAATATATAAATTAAATCTTAACATTATACTAAATTTAATTATTGAGAAATAATAATTTATTAACTGAATTAAATAGGTAAATTGCTAGAGTTAGGTTTTAGAGAAAAACCCGGTTTTATTTTACTAACCATATTCGAGTCGGTTAAACCAAATCAAGAGTCATAGTTAGTCTAGGCTTCCTTGAGAGATAGTTAGCTAACTTAGACACTTTATTAAATATTAGATAACCGAAAGGAAGTCTCAAGAACCGGTAAACATAACTACCTTTAGGATATCATAGGTGTCTTCTCGAGAAGGGTCGGGAGTCCTATTCAGTATTCCTTAGGATTTAGTAAATTAAGATCCCGGTTTCCTATCGCATTTCTAATCAATTAAAAACCCATTCAATAGTAATAAGGATTCTAACCTAGGTAGCTATTTCACCCATCCTTGAATTAAACCTCCAATTTAAAAGTCCGTTTTAATCCACATTAGTTAAAGTTAATATTAGTTTAATTATAAATTTAGGATTTTTAGTAACCCCCCACCCCAAAACACAAATAAGTGTGTCAATTTAGTCTAGATGGAGTCGTCAACGTAACTAGAGAGTCTTGTGGGCTTGATATCCGGACTTACTTAAGCTTTTCTACAATTGATTGGTCCACTTGCCGGTTAATAGTTTAGTCGAGTTTAGGAGTCTAGAGTATTACTTTGAGTCTAGAGTATTACTTTTGAGTCTAGAATTAGGTTAATTTTAATTGTTTTAGCAGACTACTTTTAGGACATCAATCATCAGTTTCGTGTAAGTCTTCATCATTTTCCTCAAGATTTTCAGCATAAGAATCTATCTCTTCATCAATCTCCTTCAACATCTTTCTTTTCCTCAGCAACTCCTGATGTTTCGCAGAAAGATTTGACATGTCAATATCCACATCTCTCGGCTTTCCTATCAACACGAACTTCTTCTTTTGCACATACACCACCAACTCTGGAGATACTGGCGCAGATTCAGCTTCTGGCGCATCGTTTTCTTTCATAGGCTCCTCTCCAACCTTTTCTTTCCCCTTGCCTTGAGCATTAGATAATTCTTTAGCAATACGTTCACGCTCTGCCACCCTTTCCCTTGCTTCTTCCCCCTCAATCTCATCGATTTCAGCAGCAAGATTAATCCCGAGCTTTTTGATAAGGATTTTCTGGAACAAGTTCATCTGTCTTTGATTCTTGAGGCGTTCTTTGTCATATTCTGCCATTCGCTTCCTTAGTCTTTCATTTTCTGACACGATACTTGCTAAAACAGCCTCGAGATGCTGTCGATTTTCTTTTAAACCTTTAATCTGCTCCTGCAACTCGGCAATCTTAACGCTGTTCAACATGACTTGATTTTCTAACTCTGCAATCGGTGAGTCATTGAACATATCTGCTGTGAATTCTTCGCGCCCCAGGAATATCTCCAAAATCAGAGTCAAATTGATCTTCTAGTCTGGAGCCTGTTGAAAATTGGGGTTGAGATTGAGTTGGATTAGGTTGTGGTGATGGTTGTGGAGATAGTTGTGGTGATGGTGATGTATGTCGAGTAGGCTCAACATTCGGTGCTTCATCAGCTTTTTTCTGCACCTTATGCTTAGATCGAGCTTCGGAGAGTCTGTTTTTCGAGCTGTTGGCCTCTTCAAACGTTTTGATGTTGGCCTCTTTGATTTCTTAAGAACAAGAGTATCGCTATCAGACTCAGATGGTACATAAGTAGTGTCGTCTTCTCCAGTCTCTTTTCTTTTCCTCTCCTCAGCCTTTCGTTGTTCTTCAGCCAAACGTTCTAACTCTTTTTCTTTGGCTCTTTCTTTTCTCCGGCAATCCTATCCTCTTCATCAGTACTAGAGGAGGATGCCTCTTCATCTCCATCGACTTCATCGCCAAATACCTGTTGCTCTATATTAGCTGCAACCGTCTCAACATTCTCTTCAGACTCTGGCTCGTCAATCAAACTCGTGCCAGCAGATGCACGTTTCTTTTGCTGAGTGGCAGCTGAGGAAGATGTGGCAGCTTGTTTTCTTTTTGTCCCCTTACCCCCCCTTTTATCCTCTTTTGTGAACCACACACTTCTCTTCGATACAAAACCATCCAACTCTTTATCTCTTCAGCCTCATCCCCACTGCATCCTTTCTCCACTTCCCCTTAGGCGGTGCCACATAGTTTTTATCTATAATAGCCCCAAAAATAGGCTTGGCATTTGGGATGGCCTTTAAGTGAGGATTCATCTTTTTCAAAGAAGACACACCCATATGTTTGAGTATGAGAATATCTTCTTTTCTTTTCTTCAAATTGTGGTGAAGATGATCTAGCAGCATTTGCACAAACCTCGGATACTGAAGGAATTTTCTCGCTGAATGTTCTGTACCATCTGCATAAATATGAGCCTCGAGAAGTTGTATGGCAAATTGAGGATAAGTGCTGTAATCATGTACATATGATAATCAATCAAATTATCCAAACCACCCTTTCTGTGACTTAGGGCATGTATAATACAGTGTGCGATATATCGAAAAGGAGCACTGAGATTTCTCTTCTTAAAAGGTGCAGCGTTGACGTATCTTGCATATCCCATTCGGTAGAAGCACCCCTTTGTAACATCCGTCAAAAACGGATTTACCAAACCCGCTCCGTTTATCAACCGAACAGTCAGTTAAAATTTTTCGTTGCGAATTAAATGCCCAAAATAATTTTAAACGATGCATAATCAATTCAAATAAACTTGTTCAAATGTTTTCCATAGGATTCACTCGCCAACTTTATGTTGATCCAAAACCTTTTTACACATGATACAGGTGAACAGGTTGAAGCAAAGAAAACATAGGAAATGCCTTAGAAGAGAACAAAGATGCTTAGATTGATAGCTAGAACATATTGTAACATTTATTGTAAATTTCCATTAAATTGTATTTAATGAATATGAAACGCATAATAAATGTCATGAGCTTTGATGATAACCCAATCATGCCCCGATCACCTTTTCCGCTGCGGGTCGGGGTGTGACACCCTTGACCATGTATTCCGGATATCCAGTAGGGTCTTCTTCTCTATCTTTAAACTCTAACACCGTTCTGATAAAATCTTCAGTGATTTTGACTTCAATATCCTCGTTATCAATCCTCACTGCAGACAAAATAGCATTCTCTTCCTCACTATATTCAGCGGCATCCCAAAAATATTTGACGTGTGACCGGGAAGCCGTGTGTCTGTCAGTAAGAGCCTTGGTAATTGGCAGTCGGCTCAAAAATCTAGCACTTCTCTATACGGTGCGATCTCTGGAATGTTCTCATCTAATAAACAACAAATGTTGTGGAATGGCGAGAACGAAGACTGCCTTATATGCATACACAAACATTTCAAACACTTAGAAAAATCTCAAAATTTCAAATATTTGACAGTCGTACGAGTCACCATTCGTACGAGTCAGATAATCACTAAGACAAAGATTCAAGTCTGAAAAAAAACCCATTCGTACGAGTCACTTTTAATACGAGTTATAATTGATATTTAACAGTTTTAGGTTTGAACAGCCTCGCTCGTACGAGTCAAAGAGTTTTTAAAACATTAAGGACATGCTCGCACGAACGATCACTCGTACGAGTGATGATAATAATCTGACTTTTAAAAAGTTCACTCGTACGAGCAACAATTTGTACGAGTTATGAATCGCACAAAATAACACCTTTTCAAACCGAACTTAAAACGTGTAAATTTTAACAAATCAAATGATGATTTAGAGGCTAAAAGGGCCGATTTGTACGAATTTGAGTTCAATTTTATGTTTTATCGGTCCAATTATCCTAAATCTACGTTTTATGTCCTTATGGTCCAATTTCGGCATTATAATGGCTCAAAACTTGAATTAGTACCTTTCCCATTGTGAGAGGTGTGCAAATCAACCTCCCCGAAGTATAAGATACGTAATATGATCAAGAATATGCGAAGTAGGAACTGGATCACACATAGAGTATTTCCAATCGCACAGAGTCACATATGCGACTCGTGCGAGTGAAAGCCCCTTTTATACTCACAAGTCATTCGTACGAGTGATGTCTCGTACGAATAAGGCCTTTTATCACTCGTACGAGCCAGTTCCTTTCACTTGATTTTCCTTTCGATTTTTTTTTGTGAAATTATCTATTTTTACTTCCCACTTAGTTGACCGAGTCTAAGTTAATGACCCCGGTTAACCGATTTGCCTACCAAGTCTAAGTTAATGACCTTGGTTGACCGTTGATTAACCAAAACAGATTTTCTCTTAAAAACTTAAAGTTTCAAGTTAATGAACCTTTTGATGTTTCAGGACTTTCTTCTTTTTTAGATTAGTTCCCATCTCGTGATCTTCAGATATCCCTCAGCAACTGTCGCTTTGACTTGGACTAACGGTATTTTCATCATCGGTAGACGAAAAAAACTAAGATAGAAATTAAATATTTTTGTGTTTTTCAAAGTTTTGCTAAAAGAAAGACTGAAAATCTTTTGGGTTTTCCTAAAAAGAAAGATAAAGTAAATAAAGATGTATTTACACACATATTTTTGTGAGTTTTGTGTTAGAGGATCACATCAGTTATTTAGACAAGTCATCAGTACCGTTGATCTTGGTAATAACTTTAAGGTTTCAAACAGATTTACTTAGATTGCCAATATACTACTCCATTTAAACTTTTACACATTTCTCAATTGTTTTCAAGACATGTTAGATAATTTTAAGGAACATGAAATAACTGTGTTTCCTATCTTAGAATATACTCCAGTATTAAGAATTCCAAAATTTTTCATCTCACAGGTGAATATCTCTAATTGATATCTGTATATGGGGTGAATTGCGAGACCTTGAGAGCTCAAGTTAGTATTTTCATACAGAGAAAGAGATGAAGGCTCGACTTTAGGTGGTGTTCCATTAGGAATCTTTTGAACTGCTGATTTCGTATCTTTTTATGACATATATTCGTTTTTTTATGCAGCTTTTGGAGGTGAATAATGAGAAAAGTATTATACAAGTTCTAGGTAATTGTTGGCACAAAATCAGAAGAACTCAAATAATACCCCAGATATCAATTAAATATAAAGACCTAGTATCACTGAATCTGGCATTCTCTCGAACGAAATTTCGGAGTACTAAGTCCATATATCCAAGAGATGTCGACCCACAAAATTACTCAGTTTTTCTTTTAATTTTATATCTTGAAGAACAATTTACTGAACGTGTGAAGCCTATTGGCACATCCTTAGTAAGACATGTTTAATTAGCTATTTAAACATTCTATATCTTTAGCATACTATGATAGTCCGCTGATGTAATATGATTACCTCTTTTTCACAAAACTTTTTTTTGTCTTTTTTAATGTTTTTGTATTTTTCATAATATTTCTCCCCATAAAATCAAAAACATATTTTTGGAGTTTTGTTCTGTTTAAGAAAGCAAGAAAAATATATACAAAAAAAGCATATGTCATACCGATGAGAATCACGTTAAGTCCTCGTCATCCTCAAATTCAACATCTTTCCATCCCCTGATGTTAGATTTTTTAAACCATTTAATTTCAAAAGATTTTTAAACATTGATCTATCAAAAGATCTTGTGTAAAAATCTGCTTTTTGGTCATCAGTGTGGATTTTTTCAATTCTAACCAACTTTTTCTCGTAACAATCACGAATAAAGTGGTGTCGAATTTCTATGTGTTTAGTGCGTGAGTGTTGAACTGGATTTTTAGAGATATCAATAGCCGCATTGTTATCTACATATATGGGCGTGTCAAGAAATTGCAGTCCGAAGTCTCTCATCTGCTGTTGTATCCAGAGAATCTAGGAACAACAGCTGGATGCTGAAACGTATTAAGCTTCACACGTAGAGAGAGCGACTGTGGTTTGTTTCTTGCACTGCCACGTTACCAAACGGGTTCCAAAGAACTTGCAACCAGCCGCTGTAGATTTGGCATTAAGCTTGCAGCAACCAAAATCAGAATATGAATAACCCGCGAGATTGAAGTCGTCATGTCGAGGATACCACAAGCCGGTGCTTGGACATCATTTTAAGTAGCGCATGATTCTTTTGATAGCTACAAGTGTGAATCTCTTGGATTTGACTGATAACGGGCGCATATGCATGTAGGATACATGATATCAGGTCTTGAATCTGTGAGATACATCGAGGATCCGATCATGGAGCGATATAATGTTTCATCTACTTTTGACTCCATGAACGTCTGGACAAATGCTGTGGTTTGTGGCCAATGGAGTTGATGCTGGCTTAGTTCTTGTCTTGTTAAATTTCTTTAACACATCATGAACATACTTTGTTTGGTGAATGAAGATGCCATCAAGTAACTGTTCAACCCGAAGTCCTAAGAAAAGTTCCATCTCCCCCATAGCACTCATTTCAAACTTATTTTTCATGACTTCTTCAAACTCTTTACACAGCTTATCATTTGTCAATCCAAAGATGATATCATCCACATAAATTTGTACAATAATCAGATGTCCATCCACTTCCTTGGTAAAAAGGGTACTGTCTACTGTGTCTCTGGAGAAACCGTTTCCCAATAGATGTTTTAAGAGCGTCTCGTACCAGGCCCGGTGCAGTCCGTATAACACTTTGTTCAACAGATAGACCTCATCCTTGTGTATCGGATCGACAAACCCCGGTGGTTGGCCGACGTACACCTCGTTTACGTTTCCGTAAAGAATGCAGACTTCACATCCAACTGGTACACCTTGAAACCTTTCCACGGTGCAAAGGCTAAGAAAATGTGGATAGCTTCAAGACGTGCGACAGGGGCGAAGTTCGTTGTAGTCAATCCCTTCTTGCTGATGGAAGCTCTGGACCACGAGCCAATCTTTGTTTCTAACCACAATATCTCTATCATATCTCTTGCACTTGAAGACCCAACGAGTATTAATTTATGATGATCAGGTAGGTCAACAAGCTTCTAGACACCAAGTTTATGGAATTGAAGCAACATTGCATCCACCCAGCTTTCTTCCTTCATAGCGTCTTTCAGTTTCCTGGTTCAACATGCGAAACAAAACAACTGTAAGAAAGTCTGGTTTGTAGCGGAGCAACATTTGTATAAAAGCAACTTAGATCATTATTGATCTGATTTCGAGTTTTCACTCCGGTTTGTATGTTGCCAATAATATTCTCCGTCGAATGGAAGATAGTGTCCTTGGCATCACTTCGCTCGGAATGTCTACTTGACTTTGCTGATCTGTGACAACTTCATCAGCAACCAGTTCAGAGGATGTAGCTTCATTTCTGTTATTGGATTTATCAGCATGAGTGTTCAAAAAGCTTTAAATTTGCTTTGATCCTTCATCAGAACTGGTTCCTCCATCGTCAAAAGTAGGTTCACGATCAGAGTCGGCATCAATTAGTTGAGGGGCAAATGATTCGGCAGTATTCGAGACTGGTACAGTTATAGATTCTTGCAGAGTATTGCTCAGACCTACCTCAGAATAGTTAGAGACAGGTAGTGATGGGGAAATCACCAACGGTCTTGAAACTTGCTCTTGATTGGAGATTTGATACTGTTGAAAAAACATAACAAGTTATTCTTCTGAAGGTACTTCTGGTAGGTCAAATGAATTCCACAACCTGTCGTAATTGAACAGCCATGGATCACCAGGTTTCTGCGTAGGCGTTGTATATCTTTGACAATCAACATGTTGTGCAAGAATAACCTGGTTAAGATTCGGCAAGAAGACTCTCTTTTGTGGACTAGCATAACTGACGAAAAATCCTTCCAAGGATTTGGCTCCATATTTACCGTCCGGGTCTAGAACAGTACACCACCATCCAAAAGGTTTCAAAAACGCTAGGTTCGGGGGCTTTCGATGGTTCAGTAGCTCAAAACATGTCTTGTTGTGAGGCTTGACTGTCAAAACACAGTTAAGGGTATAACACGCAGACGCGAATGCTTCGCTTCAGAAATTAATTGGAAGTTTTGAATCAGCGAGCATTGTTCTGGCAGTCTCAATCAGTGTGCGATTCTTACGTTCAACTACTCCATTTTGTTGAGGAGTATAGGGAGCGCTGAATTCGTGAAGAATACCCTTATCATTGCAGAATTCGAGCATTCTCTTATTCTTGAACTCAATACCATTATCACTGCGGATTCTCTTGATTGGCAAATGATATAGGTTTTCCAGCTTCCTAAAGAGAAATCATAAGACTTTCAAACGTTTCATCTTTACTCTCTAGGAAGAAAACCCATGAGAATCTTGAATAATCATATGTCACAACTAGGCAATATAGATCTCCAGAGATACTTTTCACGTTCCCTGGCCCAAAGAGATCCATATGAAGTCTTTCTAGTGGAAACTTGATAGAGTTAAGCAGCTTTCTCGGGTGTGATTTCATATGCTGCTTCCCCTTTTTCCAGCTCAGACAATCATCTGATAAGTGAAAATTCTTGAGATCGACACCCTCCACTAGGTCGTTATGCACTAAGAAATTCATCTTTTGCAGGTGAATGTGTCCCATCTTATGATGTCATAAGATTAACTTTTTCTCAGTAGCTTTAGATACAAAGCATTGAACCTACTTTGACGTAGTGGATGCGACGCTCATGTCTAAGACATAAAGATCATTTTCTCGTGGAGCGTGCATGAAGATCCACTCAGGAATTTTGAATCCTGGTTTGAGAATCAAGCATTCCTTGTCATTGAAGTGGGTTGTGAATTTCTTGTCACAGATTTGCGGGACGCTCAGTAAGTTGTTCTCAAGCTCAGCAATGTAGTTCACCTTGTCGAAAGATACCACTACGTTTGTGAGAAACCTTCACCCACTATTCTTCCTTCCTGTGTCCCAGCATATCCTCCCCACATAGCTTTTACGTCGTATAACAATGCAAGCATCCATGTCATGTGTCGGGAAGCTCCACTGTCCATAATCCACTTTGACATAATTGACCTCGGGAGCCCCTACACACATGTGGAAGAAATTATTTAAACAGACAAACCCAAGCCTACCTGGTCTTGGGTGGGTTTGGAATATCAAACTTTGGAATTTTGATCTTGAAATTTTGTTTGATTTCTGTTTTAGGTGGAATAGGTGTTTTTATTTCTTCTGAAGATGGTTTGAATTTTGCTACCCAAGTTTGTGTTTTCAGAATTGCCTTTTTGGAATAGAATTTTGAATCCTTTTGATGATTCTTAGTAGAAGTTTCACCAACCTCAAATTTGGAATTAAGTTGAATTGTTGATGTCACATTTTTATTGGATTCATTATTTCTTTTCAGAATTTGTTTTAGTACAAACTTGGGTGCTTTTTGCTTCACATCTTCTGTTGATCTGCTTGAGTTGGAAACATGTTTGGATTTCTTTGAGAACATTGTCATGCAATATGCCCGGCATTGTTACATTTGTAGCACGTCCTGCTGTCATTTCTTACAGAGGAATCCAAATCCTGTTTTCTACTCTCCTTTTCCTTCTTAAATTTATCAGTGGATTGTTTACCAATGCTCTCTTTTTCTTTTTCAGTATTAGTCCCATAGACAAATCAATTTTCTTTGCAAAGTTCAACTTTTGAAACTTGTTGTTCTTTCTTTGCTTTTAATACCCCAAGCCGCTCTCCTTTTTTCAGGATAGTCTATATCCCTCTGATGGTGGTTCTTGTAGCTCTTGACACCTTTTTAGACACTTGTGATGATCCTACTACACCTCTAACACCTGGCTTCATCCACACACACCTTCTTGCACTATAAATAGCCTATTTCATATTGTAACTGCAGCTTAGTCTTTTGAAAATACGTCAGCTTTCGCTGGTAAATACACTCAACTGACTCATTTTGAAAATTTTTCAAAAATGGGTTTAAGTGCACATGGCACGAAAAATCTTTTATAACTTGGGAAAGTGAGCCTTGTAACCTTGTTAACAGCTTTACATGTTTGTCCATACACATGGAGCCTAGTACAGAGACCGAGATATGATTAACATACACACCACTTAAGAACCCACGAAGGAGTTATCCCCAACTAGTGGGTAAAAATAATTTAGCATGAGAATCTGTCAGGTGTATGCCTACATCCCGCGCTTTGGTCGTGGCCATTAACTAATGTAATGAGTCGAGGATATCCAGGACACGGTCGTTAACCCCCAATGTTTAAGTCATCAAACAAAACTGATTAAAACGGAATATGCGGATTTACTAGCCACAGTCCGGCATTCGATTGATCCCATTTCCGACCAAGCGGTAATAATTTACCGTAACCCAAGACTGTACACATGTGTATACACTAACAACTATGTATCTTGTATATACGGAAACTAGCAAGATTTTAGGAATTTTGATTATATTGTTTAATAAATGCAATTTACAAAAGACGCAAATACCCTTCTGTCAATTAATTTAAAGGAAAGTTACAACTTATAATTACAATCTTGCCATTGTTTAAAAATCTTTAGATGATATAATCCAATAGCTCAGATTAGTTCACAGAGTTCACTCTCAACCTATTGTTCACTCTAGAGCCTTACCAATATATATATATATATTATATGTATAGAGAGAGAGAGAGAGAGAGAGAGAGAGAGAAATTTTTTTAAGAATAAAAAGAATAACTTTTAAACCAATAGAAATTCTTTATTTAATTCATTTAATATGTGTATTTAATGTTATGAAAAAATGCATATATGTAAATCTATAATTGTCACTAATTAGCTAATTAGTTAAACTTGTAACTCATTATTTTAATATACTCTTTCAAGATAAAATAATTTAGGTGAAGGACAATTTTCGACATGTGTAGGATAAATTTTAGTATGTGTAGGATAAATTTTGAAATGCGTATAGTAAATTTACATGTATGTAGGGTAAATTCCGGTAAATGTAAGACATATGTAGGATAAATTTTGAAATGTGTAGGATAAAATGTTTTACTTTATTAATGAGAGATAACATAATTAACGAGAGGAGTTATAAACTATTTAGTGTTTTAACATTTTGTCATTTCTTCTTTTTCTTCTTATATTAAATTTCTTCTCAAATGAACCTTCCCTAAACCCAAAGTAGAGAAAGCGTATGGGGGTAATATGGTTCCCCTAAACCCAAAGTATAGAAAACATATGGAGCAATATGGTTCCACTAGACCCAATGTATAGGAACTGTATACCCTATATGATTCCACTGGTCCCTTAATCATTAGCTAACTATCTTCTGAAAAGTTTGTATTTCAAGTACACATATAGGAAGTGTATTGCTCAATACGCTTGGACCAAGAGAAACCGTATTGCCCTATACACTTCCTATAGGGTTCAAGGGATGCTCAAATAAAATGAGAGAATGTGTAAATAACCAAGCCTTTATAAATATGTGTTCTTGTTTTTTCAGTCTTTTACAAATTAAATCATATATATTATATATATATATATATATATATATATACACACCAAAGCAAGCTCGAGAATATCATATGAAAAGCGAATATAAAAAAGAAAAAAAAAACATTTTTGTGGTTAGTTAGTTCTCCAAATTGAAAAGCTTTCGAACATGAGAAACAAGGGATTTAGATGCATATTTATGATCTACGATGTATTTATTAGAAAATTAATAGAAAAATAATTCAAAATATCAGATAAAATTTATCGACGAAAACCATATAAACCATATGTACAACATCTTTAATGTTTTTTGAAACAGTCTTCAAAATCAACTTAGCCTTCACGAATGCCTCTTGCAAACAAACCATCTTCTTCACTACTTCGGTGCTCTCACATTGTAATCACCCACAAGATACAAAATTTAAACTTCAACATTAATTTAAGAAGTTAATTTCTTAAATTGCTATTAATTGGAATGAAATAAGATTATATTTGAGGTTTATTTCACTTTCTTGCACATATTATGAAGATTTTCTGAGTATAATAAAATAAATCCTAATTTCATAGTTAAATAACAACTAAATAATTAATTCAACAAGATCAAAGATCGATTACGATAATAAAATTAAGGTTTTCCACTCCACAGTGACCGGCTTTGAGCTAGGTAACATTTCCTAAGTGCATTTTTTGGGAATAATTAAGAAGATGAACAATAAACATTGTGTACAAAGTGCTTTGCTTGCAAAGAATAAGAGTTGGCTTGTGCAACACCAATTTAAAGTAATAGAACAAACGGACCACTAAGGAGATCCTAGATGAGCTAAAGACAAGGAGAGGTTGTAGTGTTGATCATCTATGCAAGAAATTTGAGTGGCAATACAGACACCGATTCCAACAAGGATGAACGAATAGTTTTCAACAACCAACGGGGAAAATTCAACAAGAGAAGATATTGAGGATTTTTCAGAGAAATTGGTGTAGAAAAAACGGTTACCAGGGAAGATAACTAAGGGTTGAGCGGGTAATACGTACATTACCTTTTTACTCGATAAACTAGTTATGTACCATACATAGTCCATATATACATCAATATGTATCATTATTTGTTTTGAAAAGAAGGCATTTATATATGTATGTGCACACACATCAATAATAAATTGTACTAAGCACAAAAGTAAAAGGTATGCAAAATCAGACAAACCAACTATATGTACTCTAAATGTGTTGAAACATGTGAGATCCTGATCACTCTAGCATATTATTCGAAAATAACTTAGTGATTAAGTAAAGATGTGCATAAGAAGTGCTTGCACGTCAGCACTAAAATCCAGAATTCCTAAATAAAGAGTTCTTAACACATATTTTCACCTTCCATTCGATCACACTTTAGTTGATAAACTATGAAGTTAAATCACAAGAAAATGATTACTTTAGATACCAATTTTCCAACAGAGTAACTATTATAGAATTATACTTTACATATATATATTTAATTCGATCGTCTAATACAGAATTCTAACATAAAGAATTATAACATATTAACCACACTAAAGTTTACAAACTAAAAAGTTACGTCCCAAGATAACGACTCCTTTAAACACCCGTTACGACAAGAGTGTATCTATTACACAGTGGCGGATCTACAAAATCTTTATAGGGATAACGTTTAAAAGAAAAGAGATAACGAAATCGAAAAAACGTAAAAAAAATCGAATTTTTTCAAAATTTACACTACTACCGGAGCGTTAAAGGTAACAGGAACTAACCCTTATTGTATGGTAGATCCGCCCCTACTGTTACACACTACCAAGATATATCCATGTGGCCAAGATCCAAAGGATAAGGATGTCGATGATGTCATCATGCTTACTTCATTCCTCCAACGATGTGATAAAATTGAAAATGTCGAAATTTCTAAGAAACCATCAGGCTATTTCTCACTACCTTCCTTCCTTAATCACCCCCACCACACCCTTTCACACCCACCATATACATATATACATACATAATATTATATTATATATATATATATATATATATATATATATATATATATATATAATAAAGGGGTGTTACATTGAGAACACTAAATATTATGAGAATCGTAAGAATAAATGAAAAAACCAATTAAAATCGATTTTTTAATACAAGTCTCATTGTAATTAAGATGCAACATAAAAAAAAGAAATTGCAACATCAAATAATTCAGTTCCACTCTCAAAATCACTCTTATTATATTTTATACACGTGTGTAAATATAACAAATTTACATATGTGTAAATGGCAAACTTACACATGTGTAAATTTTCTTTTTTTCCGAATTCACATAAATTTAAATGTGTAAATTAAATTTCTAGAATTGTATTCGAATCATAATAACAAGTGTAAAAAGAAATTTTGAATTTTACTTGTTTTTGATCAAGTTCTAGTGGTTTTTTCATTCATTCTCACGGTTTTCGCGATATTTAGTGTTTTTATTTAAACCCTCCCCTATATATATGTGTGTGTGTGTATATATATATATATATAGGTATAGGTTCATGTGAGAAAATTTAAAAGTGTGAGAAGGGTAAGAAAGAATATGGAGGTGCCATGTGTCCTTTTTTGTAGATTTAGGGTATAAGTGTAATTTCACTAATAAAATCTAATAATGGAATTTATATGTTTCAACTGATCATGGCAGTTATTTTTGGGATTTTTCTCAATTCAATTTGGTTTGAATATTGTGATAATTTCGAAGTTATATGTTATTCTGGCAGAGAAATTTTTTTGTTTTGCTTATTCAGCATTTTTTGATTGACTGCATACGTGATTTTGCGATTGAAATTCGAGTCCATCTGCACTGATATCGTTTTTGATGGATAACCATGAACTAGGTATGAATTTAAGGTGTTTGTTTGTGTCCGACTGCGATCTGTTTCATCTTTTTTGTTTTTCTTGTGATCAGAATGAATAACTTTGTTCTCAATTAGTTTGAATGATTTTTTAGTTTCCAACAGTGTGGTGTTGTTATGGTTTGTTCAATTTGTTGTTATGGTGTCTTTTGTTTTCTTATGTTCATATACGTGGGAGTGCATGGTGTTTTTCATGTATCGCATGGTGGTTTTTTTAATTGGTGTTATGTTGTCTTATTTAAAGAGTGTTTTAGTGTTCGGAAATAGGTGTACTCAATGAGTCAAGGTGTGGTATAGTGTCTTATTTAATAGGTGTTCTTTTAGACCGTGACATTCAGTTGATCAATATGACTTTCAGTTAAACCTTACGTGTAGTTATAGTGTTTTTTTTAAATGGTATTATGGGGTCTTTTTTAATGGATTAAGTGTATAACTTTTTAAATGATATTTGTGGTGTTATTTCTGTTATAACTAATGTTCTTTCATGGTGTTATAACTAATGGAAGTTGTATGTGTGCTTACGTGTGCTATCTGGTGTTTCTATGTGTGCTTATATATCTGTGGTGTTATTTCTGTTATAACTATTGTAAGTTCCAAACATTGTTTTTATGAGTTATGGTGTCGTATATATATATATATATATATATATATATATATATATATATATATATATATTGTTATGGTGTCTTTTTTTGACAGGAGATCTTTTTATGGGGTGTTCTCTTTTTTATGGGGTGTTCTTTTATGGTGTTACAACTAATGAAAGTTGCATGTGTGCTTATGTGTGCCATCTGGTATTTCTATGTGTGCTTATATATCTGTGGTGTTATTTCTGTTATAACTAATGTTCTTTCATGTTGTTATATATGTTATAACTATTGTAAGTTCCAAACAGTGTTTTTATGAGTTATGGTGCCTTTTTTAAATATATATATATATATATATATATATATATATTGTTATGGTGTCTTTTTTTGACAGGGGATCTTTTTTATTGGGTGTTTTTTGTGTCATTTTGGTGTCCTGAATTAAGGGCATAATTTGTAGTTTACATGTTTTTTGACTATCTGTTGTGTTTTCTGTAAACTGATTATATTTTTATGTAGGGATTCAGAATTACCAGCCTGTTGGACGTCCACATCTGTCTCCCAAATCCGGTAAGAGGACTTTTTTACCTGAGGTGGAAAAGTCGCTTAGGCCGAGAGAGAATGACATTCGACACACTGAATAATGCATTCCTTTTTTTATCAAAAGTACGCGATGGCTGCTGGCTTTACCGTCAAGAAGTCTTCACAATACAAGCTGCATGATGTTATTAAATCCAAATTTTTTGTTTGCTCAAAGGAAGGAACCAAACCTTTTAAGGTGATCGACTCATCTAAAGTGGTCGACACTTCAAATATTGGTTCAAAAAGGAAATCTATTCGGCGTGTCCCTTCTATTAGGACTGGATGCGAAGCACGTCTGTGTTTAAAGTTAAATGATTCAAATCTATATGAGGTATATTATTTGAAGGAGGACCATAACTACTCTTTTGTTGCTGACGAGGATAGGTATTTACTCCCCGTTAACTGAGGAATGAACTATATGCAAGAGCAAGCGGTTAATGCTTTGAGTGCGATAAATATTGGACCTGTCAAAAGCATTTGATATCATGAGGACACTGTATGGTGGCTTTGACAAGTTGGGGGCAACCAAATCCGATTTCAAGAATTTTAAACGAGATATAAACAGGTACGTATCGGATTTGATGCTAATATGATGATTAAACGGTTGTTGAGAAAGAAAGAGTATATGCCAAACTTTTCAATGGAGTGTACAACCACTGAAGATGGTATTTTAAGGGCTTTGTTCTGCGCAGACGAGGAGGCTAAGCGGAATTATTCAGTTTTTGGTGACGTTGTTTCATTTGATACAACATATCGGCGTAACAAGTTTGTTTACTAATTATATTTGTTTGTTTTTTTTAAAATTCTTTTTTGTTATATATAAAAGACATTTACATGGTGTTTTTTTTCTTTGTGTTAGGTAGGTATCGACAATCACAATCCTAATGTTACACTTGGCACCGCTATAATAGGAAACGAAACCGCTGAAACGTATAGCTAGTTGTTTAATGTGTTTCGTGAATCTTTTGGTCGTGCTCCTCCGGTTGTTGTCACCGACCAAGACCCATCCATGAAGAAGGCTATTGAAGATACATGGCCTGAGAGTAGGCAGAGGTTATGCATGTGGCATATAATGGACAAGCTTACTGTTAAGGTGATTTTGCTTATTCGATGTATTAAAATTTTTCCATTTGTTTTATGGTCTTTATTTTTTTATATGTTTTTTCAATGGTGTTTTAGGTTGACCCTGCATTTTGTAATAGTACAGATTTCAATAAAGAGTTGTGTGCCATTGTGTGGACCGATTCTATCCTACCCGAGCAGTTTGAAAGCAACTGGGGTACCATAATGAATGATTTTAATCCGTCTGAGCATGAATGGCTACAATCAATTTATCAGATTAGGGATAGTTGGATACCCGCGTATTATCGTGACGAGTACATGTCTGGGCTCATGCGCACCTCATCTCGTTTAGAGACTGAGAACTATTTTTTTTGGACAGTTTTGCAACCCGGAGTGTACCCTTGTTGAATTTTTGGGTATTTTGATTCTGTAATTGAAGCTCAAAGACACGAGCATAGGAAGAACGACAATGACACTATAAACACGATTGCTGACATATGGACAGTAGACTTTGTTTTGGAGGAGCAGGCCGCGAGGTTATGCACACGCACTATATTTTTTGATGTCCAATTGGAGATACAAAATGGTATACATAGATGTGCTATTGGAAAGTGGGAAACGATTGATGACTTCATTAAATTTTTTGTGAAGGATTGGGAACAACCATGCACCACTTTCTTCGAGGTATACAATAGACTTTGTTTTTGTTGGTTTTGCTTACATTTTTTGTGGTGTTATATACCAAGATTAAATATAGTTGGCCCCGACACATGATTTAGTATGGTTTCATTTGGTGTTATATATAAAAAATTATAGTTATATGCCTTTGTGTGAATTTTTCTTTTTTTATTGTGTCTCATAGGTAATGGTGCGGGAGGCCGACATGATTGTATATCGTACATGCAAAAGATTCGAACAGTTTGGGTTGTTGTGCTCACACATATTCTGGGTGCTTAGGATGCTTGACGTCATGGAATTCGCACAACGATATACCCTTAGATGTTGGACGGGGAGGCTGTTCGCAATAGCACTCCTGGTGCTATTTTAGGTATGAACGAGAATGAAGATTGGTATAATGAAGTTAACCGGGTTGTACGTGAGATCACACAATATTCAGAGTCGTTATTAACAAGCGTGTTACCAATTTCAATGCATTGTGCTCATTGAGGGATCATGTGGTTAAGTTTTTCGATTCAGCTGACGAGGCCGTGGGTAATGCACCTCGTAAGCGTCGTAGGGAAAGGTTTGCTGAAATAACTGGCAATACACAACCATATACAGTTATTGTTCGGGTCCCTGTTGGAACTAGATATAAAGGTATGGGCAAGCCGAAACGGATGAAGTCTAAACGTCACATTGTAAGAAGCCAAACGGGTAAAAAGAGACGTCATTGTCAAAACTGTTTTAGGTACGGTCATAACAGACGTTCTTGTAAACACCCTAAAAGGAAAGAAGAAGATGCTAGTTCTGAGGAAGACGGGGGGGGGGGGGAGAAGCGGACGAATCTGACGAGGGAGTAGATGAAGAGGAAGCAGACGAGGAGGAAGGAGAGGATTAGGGATTGTTGGATAAGTCATATATTTTTTTTGTGTTGTCCAAAGTGGATTTCGGTTGAACGCCTAAACTTCTTTTTTTGTAACGTTATACACTTGATTAGTTTTTTCTTTATGTGTGTTTTTTTACGTGTTAATTTCAAAAGTGTACATATTGCATGGTGTTATAACAATGTATTTTGTTCGTTTTCGATTTTTTATAAAGTATAAGAATTGGGGTTCTTATATTCTCTCGCTATATGTTCATGTATCGGAATGCATGGTGTTTTTATATATCGTATGGTGTCTTTTCAATTGGTTTTTACGGTGTCCTTTTTATTTAAACAGAGGTTTAGCCAACTGAATAGGTTTATTCCATGAGTTAGAGCAACCAAAATGAAATATGTACTAACGGTATAATGTTGGGCTTGGATTATTAAAGGTTTATTCATTAGCAATGTATTTGGGCTTTTGGGGTTAATGTGGGCTTCCTAGTGCCTAATGGGCCTAGGGTTGTAATTATGGGCTTAGTGATGCTTATAAATAGAGGGGCTAGGTCATAGAGAAAAGGTTAGAGAGTTGAAAACAAAAACTTGTATATGACATCTTTGGTGTATGCAAGTTAAAATTATTCAAAGTTATTCAAGTTGTTCTTCTTCATAATCATAATTTCCACTACTGATTAGGTTAGTGATACCTGTTTGATCCGTTTACGGAACTTACAATTGGTATCAAAGCCTGCTGTTCTAATACA
Source organism: Scalesia atractyloides (assembly GCA_947069175.1). Lineage (NCBI taxonomy): Eukaryota > Viridiplantae > Streptophyta > Magnoliopsida > Asterales > Asteraceae > Scalesia > Scalesia atractyloides. The sequence continues at coordinate 46,908,097 of CAMTDV010000023.1, forward strand.
GGCTCCGGGTATTGCTGATTGAAGAAGTTTTTGAAGTGTGTTGCTGCTGTTTGAATCGTTTTTGGTGTTCCGGATCACTGTTCATCGTCAGAAGGTTACTGTTCCGAAGAACTCAAAGAACTTTTGAAGAATTCGGATCTGGTACTGTTCCAGATTCCGAAGAACACGAAGAAGGTTCTCACAATTCGGATTAACCACTGTTCCGGATTCCGAAGAACACGAAGGAGATCATCCATCTCGGATTGATTCCGGACTGTTGCTCGTTCTGGATTGTAGTCCGAGTTACTGTTGCGGTTTTTGAATTCCTTGAATCTCGTAATTCAGTTGCAGAAAAGGCGGGTCACTGTTACGGATAAGGATCACTATTCCGGAGTTTCATCAGATAAGACATGCATTCCAGATTCTCCATTCCGGATTCTCCATTCGGATTCTTGATTCCAGATTTATATTCAGAGTTGGCTATTCCGGATCATACATCTCGGATTCTCCATTTCGGATTTGCATTTCGGATCTGCATTTCGGTCTTCTTATTTTGGATACATCTCATGTCGGGTTTTTCAAGTCGGATTCAGCAATCCGGATTGATTATTTCGGATTCGTAGTCCGGATTACTCATCAATTCGGATAATCTTTCCGGGTTGACCATCATTGACTTCAGGATTGCCATTCGGATTAGCTTCTTTCCGGGTTGACCATCATTGACTACAGGATTGATCATTTCGGATTCAGTACTGTTCATCAGAAACGCTTAAAATTAATTAAACTTTAAATCAATTTGGTAAATTTTTAATTAATTTAATTACAATGGTTGGATTCATGACCGCACAAGATCTGACAAATGCCACTCTGGCTGCCTTGCAATCGCAAACATTAGCCCTCCACCAAGAGCTGGATCAAGTAATTGGCACTTCCACCAAAGTGCCACGTTTATTGTATGGGGATGAATACTATGAGTGGAATTTCCGCTTCAAACAGTACTGCAAGGCTAAAGAACCTGGCGTGTGGAGATGCATCATGAATGGTCCAAGAACCATAGTTTACAACACAGAGCAAGATCCAGAAATGAAAATTCCCAAGCCCATGCACCTATGGACTCCAGAGGACATCAAGATCATAGAGGAAGATGAGAAGGCTTCGGCAACTCTGACAATGGCTCTATGACCTGATATTTCAATCGCGGTCAGAAACTGCAAAACCGCAAAGGAGGTTTGGAGTGAGTTGCAAAATTTCTATGAGGGAAATGCCGACATGAAAGAAGTAGGGTGAATCAGCTGAATCAACAATTTAATTCGTTCAATCACATCTATGGGGAACTATCGAAAACCAGATACGTCGCCATGTCAAGCTGGTTTCCCAGATGATTTCAGCTGAGATCACCCTCACCAACAGTGCCATGAACAAACAGTTATTAAATTCACTGCCCGAAAGTTGGGATGTAGACGTGGACATGATAAAAAAGACGAAGAACTTGAATGATATCACTCTCACTGAGATGATAGCTAGTATCAAATCATGTGAGATTGACAACAAGCAGAGGGAAATCAACCATCAAAGCATTTGATGGCTGCAGGGATGACAGGGAAGAACGCGGCTTTAATGTCACAGAATCTCATTTATAGTCCTCTGCAAGGAAATGCACAAGCACCGGGTGGATCAAACGTGGTTTACAGTCCTATTGCCACGCCTTAGAACACTCAGTATGTGTATATGGTTTTCAATCTCAAAATACCACAACGGTTTCAGCTGCTCAAGTTCACACACAGTACCATGCTCAGTATCCCAACATGGTTTTCAGTCCTGCAACTCCTCAAACGGTAACAAGGCATCATTCCTCAAACTGCTGCACCATGCCTGCACCTGCTCAACCCGCACCCAACTCTGCGTTTCTCACCAAGGAAAACAAAGAGAAACTGGCTATTGCGGCATCAATTATCAAAAGCTTAAATGCCTTCCTGGCAGGTGATCTGACCCCTCCATCTATTCTTCCAACCGAAGTTGATCAGCTCATGGAGGAGGATCTGGACGAGATCGATGTTTCTTGGAATTTAGCAATGGATGCTTTTCGGGTTAACAAGTTTCAGAAAAAGTATGGAAGGCAACCCTTGTCAAACTTGAAGACTGGTCTCATAAAGGACAAACTTAGGTGTTACCGATGTCATGAACCAGGACACTTCGCCAGGGAATGCAAGAAGCCACTGTCAGGGTATGTATGATCCAGGGTCGCTGATATACAGAGCAGTGACAGACAGTTGGTTCCTGTCTCTCCTTCCAAGTCAACAACAAGTCCATCAAGCAGCTCGGGCGGGAAGTCAATAGCATTGGTGGCCCAACAACATGAAGGTTTCAACTGGGCAGATGCTGCAGCTCAAATGGAAACCTTGAATCTATCCAAGAACAACAACCACTGCATGATGGCGTAGACAACTGAGACGCCCGATCTTTCGGAAACGGTAAATTGAATACTTTGTTATGATAGTTGTCATTTTAAATTATCACAAATGCGCGCCCACAATTCAACTCTAGTGGCTGAATATCAACAAGCTGCGTCGCAGAACATCGCATTTAAACATAAGAACAAGCTTCTATGGAGAAGGTCGAAGCTCAGAAACAGGATGTGGCTCAGCTAAAGCTAGACTTGAACCAACAGCAATGTTGGGTCTACGACTACAAGCTAAAACTAGCTGAAAAGGACGTAGAACTTCAAGCAGCCTTAGCCAAGCTGAATTCCTTGACAGGGAAGCTTCACGAAAATGTAATAAATATTAAAAAATTTGAAACTTCCAGTAAACTTGTCAAGGACTTATGTGACCTCCAGCTTAATTATCAAAAGAATTTCACCAAAGGCCTTGGGTACAATAGGGCGCCTCCACCATATAATCATAACTATACTAGAATGCCTGAATCTGAGGAAGAGGTAGAAAATGCAGAGAAATGATGTATGGTAAACTGCCAGATTATTTATCCAAACCATGGACGCCCTATTACCCAAAGTTCTCCAAACCCACTGAATTCAAGAGGGATGATGTCTTTGTGGCTTCTACACCTCTTTCTCGTGAAACTGGTAATCGTCCCTCTGAAAGTACAGATGGATTGGAGAAAGAAGTGTCTGAGGCAGAAACATCCACATCCTCCACAAAATCTAATGAAAAAGAATCTTCTGATACTCAAACTAAATTTGTGAACGATACTAATGTGCAGAAGAAATTTTAGTTGAGGATATCACAGAGGGTGATGAAGAGGAATGTCTGAATACACATTCAGAAAATTTAGCTGATGATTATGCATTTTATAGGCCTGCTTTTGACATTTTAAATCAATTTCTTGCTGAACAATTTACATGCTCAAACAGTGTTGGTTGTGTTGAGAATTTAGACAGTTTTAATTCTGGTTTTTCATCAAATACAGATGTTTTGAATGATGCTAATAATTGTGATAACTTGTGTGATGAGAAAATGAATTTAGCTGCAGGTTCTGCATCAACAGATGATTCGGTTTCATCGGCTTCAGCTGAGGATACCGAATGTTCATCTTCAGCTGAGGATACCGAATGTTCATCTCCAGAGGCTGCGTCTGTTGATGCATCTCCTAGGGTTGACAGTGTGAAAGTAGATCAACCAACCAATTCTGTAAAAGTTGATAGTGACGTAATCCTGGAAGACTCGGACGACTCAACACAAGGGACTGATTCCGAAATGACAGAAGATGAACACACTTTTCCTCATGGTTCAAATGAAAATCTTAAACCTGATCTTGAATCGGAACCTCAAACTTTTCAAAATTGCGAGATTCCACAGTCATCTGCTGAAGTTTCAGAATAGGATGTCCCTGTAGAGCCACTCGTGTCCTCTACAGGATCTGTCACGAAGTGTGATTTGAAGAGTAAGACTAAGAAGCGGAGAACACGCCGATCTAAAAAGAAGAAAACAAAACAGGCGTCTACAAAAACTGAACTGACAACTGCTGGGTCCTTTTATCAAACTGATGAATTAACTAGCAGTCGCACACTGAATCTATTAAGCAACCAGCTGAATAGATATCAGTTAAAATTTTGCTAAAAGCTCCATGTTCAAGATCTTTTAATTCAAATCACAAAACTAACAAGTGTGCTGATAGTTGTGCGCAGGACACCGTCAAGACCAAGACCGTGCATCAGCCGTCAGTACTCGCCAGCAACAAACTGACAACAAATTGCCCAGAATTTCCCAAGCTGAACGGACTGTCTTCTTCCAGAAGAGCATACATGTTTCAATTGTGGATCTCCCGGGCAGATTGCTCGAAATTGTCAAAAGACCTTTACCTATTTCAAAACTTTGTTTTCCAGACATCAGAAGGCTATGCCTAATCGCCCACCTGAGGCTCGATTTGTGGCTAAGTCTTCTGACAAAGACTGGAACTTGGCCAAGAAACAATCTGTTAAACCCTTGAGACCTTCAGTTTCCCAGAATCCCTCTAGCACTCCAAGGATTGTACAGAGGTCTGATTCGGTAACCTGGAGGCCAAAGTCAGTGGCCAAGAATCAGTCTGCTACCCCCGTGCCTAATAAATCAAAAGCATTATCAACCTCATCCTCAACTAATTTGATCTTTTGTGAGGTTACTTATGTTGATGCTAATGGCAAGCCCAGATCTTCCATGGCCTGGGTTTCCGTTTCTAACTAAAACCTGTTGAAATGTGCTAGGAACAACTCTGGCGCGCTCTTGTTCGATTATGGTACATTGATAGTGGCTGTTCCAGGCACATGACATGAGACATCTCGTAGTTGAATAACATTCAGTTTTTCGATGGCGAGTTTGTTTCCTTTGCAGGTGGAGAAACAGGGAAAATTACAATGAGAGGAACTGTTTGCAATGGAGCTCTCAGCTCTAAGAATGTCAATTATGTACCAGAATTGAAGCACAGTCTGTTGAGTGTGTCTCAACTCTGCGAAAATCATCTGGATGTTCTCTTCACCAAGAAAGGATGTTATGTGCTAAAACCAGGTTTAATTATTCTAGATGATTGGATTCTTCTTAAAGCTGCACGTAAAGGCAACGCATATGTTATTGATATGAACCAGGCTCCTTCTGACAGCTCACTTACCTATTCTCTTCGACACCCGAACATGACGCCATGCTATGGCATTGCCGACTGGGTCACATCAACATGAAGAATTTAAATCGTCTTGCAAAAGGTGGTTTAGTCAGAGATCTACCAGTTTGCGACTTCATGCAGATCAAAAAATGTGAATCATGCGCGTGTGGGAAATAACATCGACAGCCGTACAAAACCAGAACCATTCCCTCCACTTCTCAGGTCTTAGAACTGCTCCATATGGAACTTTTCGGTCCAACAGACATACGTAGCATTGGCGGGAAGGCTTACTGTCTGGTTATTATTGATGACTACTCTCGATTCACCTGGGTTTTCTTTCTCACACATAAAAGTGAAACCGCTGAGCTAGTCAAACAATTTGTCACGCTTATGGAGAACCAGACAGATTCTACGGTGAAGGCTATTCAGTGTGATAACGGGACAGAGTTTAAGAATCTCACCTTAAACTCTTTCTGCTCCTCCAAGGGGATTGGCCGACAATTCAGTGCAGCCAGAACCCCACAACAAAATGGGGTTGCAGAACGCAGAAATCGCACACTCGTATCTTCTGGGCAGAAGCAATCAATACTGCATGCTATATTCAGAATCATGCCCTGATCAATAAACACCACATGAAGACTCCATACGAAGTGGTTGAAGGTTGCAAACCTTCAGTCAAGCATTTCCGCAAATTCGGATGCCCTTGTGTTCTCCTGCTCATGGACGCTAAAGGAAAGTTTGAAGTACGCGGGGATCCTTGCATTTTCATTGGTTATTCTAAAAATACGTCATATCGCGTTTATAACAAGATCAAGAAGATGGTAGTTGAAACCTACAATGTGGGTTGGCTGGAGGAAAATCCCAAGGACAAACGCATTGGTCCTGACTGGTTGTATGACTACTCCACTTTATTTAATCATTTTGATGTGTCTTCCACTGTGTTTGTAGGTAATAGTTCGAATTCTGCCCTTCCAACGGTGCCCATCTCTTCTGAAGACGATGTTGACGCTGCCGCGCTAAATGAGAATTTAAAGCAGCTAAGTGTGGATCCTCCTAGATTCAATGATACTGTCTTCCTTCCTCCACCGTTTTCGCATTCTTAAGAACCAACTATCTCTTCGCCTGCTCAGACGTATCCTCCTGAAGTTGTGGTTTCTGAACCAGAGACTCCTACAACAGATGAAGGCCTTCCTCCTGATGTTTTAGGGTTCCTCTCTGTTTCCTGAGCCTACTCCACTTGACTGTTCGGTGGATTCCTCAGCACATACTTCTACTGGTGCCTTTGTTGAGGGGGAGACACTTGGAGTCGCTTCAGCTAGTGTCACCAACTTGCAAACAGATGTTCTCATTCCCGCTACACCAATACCGCAGCGTTTACAGCGCGATCACCCCGTTGAGAATATTATTGGTCCTGTCAACGCTGCTATTCGAACACGCAACCAATCTGGGGATATCAATACCTGTCTCTATTCTTGCTTTATTTCCCAAATTGAACCTAAAAGTATTGATGTTGCCTTGCAGGAACCAGGCTGGTTGGATGCCATGCACGAGGAACTTAATCAATTTGAGAAGCTTGGCGTCTGCAATTGGTGAAGCTGCCTCAAGGAAAGCATGCTCTTGGAACTCGCTGGGTTTTCCGCAACAAGCAGGATTACACAGGAGTTATTGTTCGGAATAAAGCTAGACTGGTGGTTCAGGGGTTTCGACAGATTGAAGGTTTAGATTATGATGAGGTCTATGCACCTGTCACGCGTTTAGAGGCTATACGCATCTTCTTGGCATACGCATCTTACATGGATTTTAGTGTCTATCAAATGGATGTCAAGACTGCGTTTCTCTATGGCAAGATGAAAGAGGATATCTACGTGGCACAACTACCGGGCTTCACTGATCCTGACAACCAGATTATGCTTACAAACTAGACAAAGCTTTGTATGGGTTGCATCAAGCGCCTCGCGTATGGTACGCTACTCTTACAGAGCATCTGCTTGCTCATGACTACACACGGGGAACCATTGACCAAACTCTGTTTATCAAACGCGTTATAAGGACATTATTCTCGTCTAAATCTACGTTGATGATATTATATTTGGTTCCACAATGATGGTTTGTGCCGCGAATTCGAAAATCATGAAGAAGAAATTTGAGATGAGCTCATTGGGGGAGATGACCATGTTTTTAGGACTTCAAGTTCGTCAGAGCCCACAGGGTATTCTAATTCATCAAGGAAAATATGTCCATGACGTTCTTGCCAAATTCAAGCTTACAGATTCCAAGCCTATGGCTTCACCTATCGTAGAACGGCCTTTGCTAAATGAAGATGCTGACGGAACGCTTGTTAATCCTACTATGTATCACTCGATGATTGGATCACTCATGTATCTCACTGCTAGTCGGCCAGATATCATGTTTGTCGTCTGCCAGTGTGCTCGTTATCAGGCTACTCCTAAACTTTCTCATTTACATGTTGTTAAATGAATTTTTAGGTACCTAAAAGGGGCTCCATCACTAGGCCTCTGGTATCCTAAGAATTCTGAATTTGAATTGTTTGCTTTCTCTGACAGTAATCTTGGAGGTACAGATAGGGACATGCGCTCGACTTCGGCTGGTTGCCAATTTCTGGGAGATCGCTTTTCGTGGCAATGCAAGAAGCAACAGACGGTTTCGCTCTCTACTGAAGAAGTAGAATATGTCGCAGCCTCTGCTTGCTGCTCCCAGGTTTGTGGATGCAACATCATCTTGCGGATTACGGTTTAACTTATCTAAACACAACAATTTATTATGATAATGATGCCACGATCCAAATCGTTAAAAACCCTGTTTTTCACTCCAAAACCAAGCATATAAACATTAAAGTTCATTTTATCCGTGATTGCTATGAAAAGGGTCTTGTAAAGCTTGAGCAAATCCACACTGATGCAAATGTGGCGGATTTGTTCACGAAACCCATTAGCAACGCGCGTTTTCAAGTGCTTGTGGATCTTCTCAAAATGATTCAGTTTTCTACCTAGGCATCCGCTATCTTTGTGTTTCGTTTACTGTTCTTATTTTCTTTTCATTGCTTCATAAATTTGTTCATACGTATGCACAAATTTAGGGGGAGAAAATTTCAAAGTTAAAAAAAAAACGGTTTTTGCAAGGATAGGGAAATGAAATACTTTTTCGTGATAAAATGTCTGATTAACACATGTAAGGTGTCGAAATGGAAAAGATTTGGATCGAAAGTGATGTGTCGGTAGGTCTAAAACTCAACCGGATGGGGAATTAAAATGATATAAACATAACAACCTATATACTCAGTGGGTCACTTACTATAGGTGTATGATTTTATGGTCTTAAATCTTGCGTTGATAGATAGCCAATATCTCAGGTTTCAGGTCTTTATGCTGTTGAGTCATCCGGGGATATCTTGACTGCCCTTCTATTGCATCCAGATTATATGCAGACCTAGGCACAGTCAGGATATCTTTATAAAAGAGCCAAAATGGAAAGCCAAAACCTAAGAGAACATAAGTTTCTTCATAAGTTCTTACATACCTTATAAGGTATTTGCCTAACCCTTGTCAGACACTATTGGTCTCTCTACTGTACGAAGTACTGACCTGTTCACCAATAGCCTGATGTTGTAAAATATAAAGGGTGACCACGGTATACTCACCTGCTAGATGAATTGTTGTGCTTACCTTGATTGTGGGGTTATGTCATGGTAGGGGACACACGAGTATCTTAGTATAATATTACCTTAAGCGTATCATAATGCCTGAACTACAAGGGTTGAGTTTTAGATTTAAATAGATAAGTATATTGACAATTGCTTAGAACAATTGAACCTGCTCATACTGAAAAATGTTCCTTAGTTGGCTTTTGAAACACTTTGATCCCTTAGCAAGGCTGTGTTAAATGTTTATGTCTGTCTCAATTAGTTCTGCTTGTGAAATATTAAAAGGTGGGTGGATGCTTGGTTAGTCTACTTGATGAGTTTTGGTGAGATGGTTTCTGTCAAGAGATATTGGACTGGCCCAGTGTGCTTTGGGATTTGGGCCAGCCTATTAAAATTGGTTAAAAGTCTTAAAAATTTGGAAACTCAAGTTACTGTTCCGGATTGGGCTTCTTTGGGCCCAAAGGGTTTACTGTTCCGGATTGGGCTTTTCCGGAAAGGCCCATCTGGACATTTCCGGACAGGCCCACTATGTCACTGTTCCAGATTGGGCCTGTCACAAGCCCAATCCGGATTCAAAATCCTAAGCCCCAAGCCCATTTCAGAAATTTATAGGCATCTCTGATCTCATTTTGGATTATACAAATTCCAAAATAGTGTTCTCTTCTCTGATTCTCTCTCTTTTCGAATTAGGCATCTCGGATAGTTCATTCCGGATTAGGTATAACTGCATTAAATATATGCATTCCGGATTAAAACTATGAATATTTAATGCATTTCGGATTGTATCCCGGATTGATCTTCAAATTTTTAGGTATTTTGGATTACTTTCCGGATTGGTATCCATCCGAAATGATGAACTCGGATGTCATTTCGGATTGGATCTTCATCCAGAATGACTATCCATCCGAGATACAATAAATAATCCGGATTGCATTTTTGACCATGTTGTTTGACCTCCTTCAATCCGGATTGAAGAAAGGGTTCATCCGGATTCTTATTGAACTGTCAGTAATCCGGACTTGAGGCTTTGAACCTTTTATCCGTCTTGAACTTTTTCAACTGTTGAACCCCATAATTAATTTGAACTCGTGTTAATTTGAACCTTGACTTCTGTTTGACCTATCTATTAGTTTTTAACTGCCACATTGTTAAACTCCGTTAACTTATGTTAGTTGGATTTAACTTGGATGATGTTTTTGATAGATATGGTTGAAGAAGCATTTGACGCGGTGATGCTGGTTGAGGAGCAATTCCACAACCAGGCCGGCGTATCTCTCAGACCCGCCAGCAGAGTTCTTCCAAGAGTTTCAGGCTATGATAGTGGGGCTCAACACTTGCAAGATCGCATATGCCCTCCGTGCTAACCCAGTGATTTATAGAGACCTAGTCCATTCATTTTGGAAAAGAGCACGTATTCAGCTGAGGGGTGAAGATGGTAGACCATTTATTCGTTCGCATATTCAGGGGAAAGAGATTGTGGTGAACGAAGCATGTGTGAGAGAGGTGTTGCAGCTTACCGCTTTCAGTGATCCAACCACTTACGTCAAAGAGAAGGTGCTGCATGTGCTTATGGAGATGGGATATGAGGGTTCTTATCCACCACTGTTGAAGAAAATGTTCCCGGCTTATTGGCGTTTGCTCGTTCATATGTTCATGCAGTGTGTGTCGGAGAACAAGGGCGGTCTGGATCAGTCCAATCAAGCCCATACATCTACGATAGTTTCGTTAGTTATGGACTGTAAGTATAACTATTTTGGTTATATCTTCGACAACATGAAGAAAATCTTAGAGCAGTCCAAGAAGCGGATGTTCCTTTTGTACCCACGCTTTGTCCAGCTCATACTAGATGCCCGCTATCCTGATTTGGCGAAGGATGCTACAGATGCCAACCTGCTTAATATGAAGCCGATGGGGCCTACTATTTTTGCCACAAGGAAGAAGAACCGCTCTACGTCCAAGACAGTGTTTGTAGGTCGTTTTCCTTTGAAGAAATTCAGGAAGTTTTCTGAAGTTGTTGGTTTGAATGTTCCACCACCTCCTCCGCCTCCAGTTAACGCTATAGTGGCCGAAGAACATGACATACCTGCCAAAGAAAAGGAGATAGAGGTAGAGGATTTAGTCACTGATGATGAAGATGATGCTGGCCAAGCTTTTCTTGACGATCTCGATGAGTTTAATGCCACTTTGACTCACGCTTTACCAGAGTTGTCTTCCGAGAACTTAGAAGCCTTGATTGCTCACTTGAAAGATATCCAGGAGAAACAGGGTGATCCTCCACTCGACATTCCATCTATTGCTGCACCAACTGCTCAGATTGAAGAAGATGACGAGATGAAGAAGATGAGGTACTCGAAGAACTGGGCCGGGCATTCCATCCAGTGCACCTGAAGTTCGTGTTGTTTTCATTATTGCTGAATCTGAATTGATCACATCTACTGTTGCTGAGGTTACTATTGCTGAATCTATTGCTCATACGTTGATGGTTGACACACCTATTTCATCTGCACAGCAAACCGCTCCTATTATTACACAGTCTACCGTGGTGTTGGTTCCTGCTGAGACGGTTCTACAAATGATGGAGTTTGGAGGCAGCTCATTAGGTGCTGGTGGTTCGGAAGCAGGTGGTAGTGGAGTTGGTTATACTGATGATGTTGCTGAAGATTACGTGCGAAGATCAGAAAAAAAGGGCATTCGAGTTCGGCGGATTGGACAGTGATGATGATGATGCAGAGGTTGATGTAGTAGATTTGAAGAGACAGGTGGTTGTGTTGGAACAAGAGGTTATTTTAAAGGATGCTCAGATTGCCTCTCTACAGAATCGTTTAGACGTTCGAGATCAAACTATTGATCAGCTGCAGGGAGATGTCACGATGCTTATGACTCTGGTGTTCGATTTAAGGGGCAAGCTGGAAAACAAGTTTGGAAGGGAGTTTAGCGATCCTACTGATGACCCGATGAACGTTGAAACTAGACATCGTGGGGCACAACAGTGAATGGCTGAAGAAACTGAAGAACAGAGATTGGCAGCTACACAGTTGGCAGCTGAACATCAAGCAGGTCTGGACGATTATATGTGCGATCCACGCATGAAATTTACTGCCAGTCAGAAACGTGCTGCTGATCAGAAGAAGAAGAAGCAAATGGTCTTAATGAAGAATGTTAATGTGAATCCACTTGATGATAATTTTAAGCTGAAGGATCCAACCAATCAGTCCGAGAGATATGTGATGGAGTTGGGATCGAGTTACTACAGTAAGGTGGGAAACAAGTCTAAGGTGCTAAGTTGGATGTTCGATCACGTCAAGAATATGTGGATTATCGTGCGACAGGATGGAACCCGTGAATGCTATTCGAAAGAGTTGCAATTCGAGACATGGACTAAAGTTGCATTGACTGATCTTTTTAGAGCTCCATACACTGATGATGACACTATAGAGCGTGGATCGTGGTAGAGATTCTTTAAGAAGCTTGGACGTGAGGTTAGGAGTGGGTTTAAGAATATGAAGACTGCTGAACTGCATTTGAGAGTGGCTAAAGGAGTTCGCGATGCGCACACAGGCAAGAGGTTCAAATTGGTGATGTGGCCGCCAACAGACAAAGAATTAGTTATCCCGGTTTGCTCCTACCTTTCCTAGGGGGATTCTGAAGAACTTCAACTTTTGGTTATACGATCCTAAAGTCGAAAGTGTTGCGATTGTGACTAAAGAGAAGGCGTTCAGGGTCAACGATGTCGTAGATTTGGTTAGCTTTCACGACGAAGACTTGTAGGTTCTTGCGTCGCATCAAATTAGAACTGCTGAGCTGTATGAGGTTTGTGCTAAGGATTGGACTATTGCGGTTGCTAGTATCATCGCTGCAAGACTAGGTGTGGATGCTCAACCGAAAGATCAATGAAGTAAACCTAGGGGGAGAATGTTGGGCATGGATTATTAATGTTTATTAACTAGGGATGTATTTGGGCTTTTAGGGTTAATGTGGGCTTCCTAGTGCCTAATGGGCCTCGGGTTGTAATTATGGGCTTAGTGATGCTTATAAATAGAGGGGCTAGGTCATAGAGAAAAGGTTAGAGAGTTGAAAACAAATACTTGTATCTGACATCTTTGGTGTATGCAAGTTAAGATTATTCAAAGTTATTCAAGTTGTTCTTCTTCCTAATCATAATTTCCGCTACTGATTAGGTTAGTGATATCTGTTTGATCCGTTTATGGGACTTACATATAATTTGTAATTTACATGGTTGTTATCGTGTCTTTATGTAATAGGGTTTTGTTTTAAACATATATACTTCTATTGTGATGTTGTGTCGTTATGTTGTCATTTTTTTTGTTATAATCCTCCCTGATGGGGTAATCCCATCTGTTTTGAACGATATAAAATTGTTTATTGCAGCAAAATATTTTAGAAACTAAAAAAACGCAAAAAAATATCAAATGTCACACCATTTATGAATCTAAAAAACACCAAAAAATGATCATATGTCACACCATTGTTTAGAGCAACCAAATCAAAATATGTACCAATTGGAATAAGTTGTTGTTTGAAATCTACATTATACCATCCAACCTACGACAAATCCTATGGATTGCATTTTCTTCAAGTTTCACCCTTTCATCCTCGTCAAAACATGCAAACTCTCTAACTTCTTTCTCTACAATTACTCGTTCAGTGTTCACCTCACTAAGAAGCATTTTTGATACATACTTCTTGCATAGATCGGTGATTTCCTTTCTTTGATTTTCTAAGAGTTCCCCTTTGTGTTTCTCTTTGCGGATAATCCACACTTCCACTCTTTTACGCTTGTTCCTATATAAGACAAAAGACATGTGTTTTCGTAACCAGATACACTCATGCGCACTTACAAGTATTTTTTTCAATATACGAGGTAACCTGTAGCTTACCGTTGTAAGTCTCCATATGCCACATCAAGAAAATACCACAGTCGGTCTCGTTAAATAGTGTCTGCCATGGGAATTCCAGTCTAATTGGTTTGGTAACTCTTAGTTTCGCAGCTACTACTGGCTGTATATGGCCAAGGAAACCATAAAATGCACTTACCTGAAATAATACATCTGGTAATGTCAAATATTATTGTCTTTTTACAATCTATAAATATAGTTATGTATATATCTTAGTTGACCGTACCATCTTTTCGACCGTCCCGCCGTATCTTTCTTCTATACCCGCATCCCCCTCTATGTTGTCGATGATCAATATTTGGCTCGTTGCCAAGTTGAAAAAAAGCAGAAAGTAGTGTTTCCCATTCAAGATAGGTATGTATACCATCTGGAAACCTTTAAAGTTTTTTTGTTCCGTACCGACTAGCACATACTTCATGTTCTCAGCAAACTTTGATATCCGGTCTTTTTCAGGCAAGTCGAACTCTTTTTCTAGCTGCATATGTTTATATTTTGTCAAACACTGTTAGATGTTATGGTGTTATTATTATTTTTAAAACCACAACAATTGTAACATCAAAATAATATTATAACACTGGTCAACTTTTTAAACAGCACCAAAACAGATTTAACGACATCAAGTCATATGTTTGCACCATAACTCATAAAAACACTGTTTGGAACTTACATTAGTTATAACAGAAATAACACAATAAAAACATTATAACAGAATAACACATGAAGACTTAGTTATAACAGAAATAACACCACAAATATATAAGCACACATAGAAACACCAGATGACATACAACTTACATTAGTATAACAGAAATAACGACAAAAAGTCATATATATGCACCATAACTCATAAACATTGTTTGGAACTTACATTAGTTATAACAGAAATAAACCATGAAAGAACATTAGTTGTAACAGAAATAACACCACAAATATATAAGCATACATAGAAACACCAGATGTTCTAACAGAAATAAGGACAAAAAGTCATATATATGCACCACAACTCATAAAAACACTGTTTGGAACTTACATTAGTTATAACAGAAATAACACCATGAAAGAACATTAGTTGTAACAGAAATAACACCACAAATATATAAGCACACATAGAAACACCAGATGGCATACAACTTACATTAGTTATAACACCATGAAAGAACATCAGTTTTAACAGAACTCACACCACAAATATATAAGCAGACATACAAACACCAGAACAGTAGTATAACACATGTCAACACTTTAGACAGCATCAAAACACAACTAACACCATAAATAATAAAGAACATATAAAAACACTTCAACAGTTATTATAGAAAGAATATAGAATCAATGCAGGTTCCAAAAACCACCCTAAGTATTTTTAGACACCGGAAACATTATGAAACACATCAAAGATTCCATAAACCACAGTATTTATATTCAGTGCTTGAGATGGTAAAACACCATTAGATGTTATTGTGGTGCAGCAGATGTACTCATATTAATGGTTTTATATTGTAAAACACTGTGACATACCAACATTCCAGCGTTGCAGAACAATTTTGGGGCTGTTCCCATCTTCCTCATTTTCTCCTCGTAGTTCAAGACTACAGCCCATGCACTAATGACATCAATATGTACCGTGACACCCAGTATCATTGACTCGAATGGTGCCCTCATCACCGATAGTTGACCATTATTGTTGAACAAGACATCCCTATAACACGAGAGACTTATTTTAAATAAATAATGTTAACGAATAATTATAGATATTTGATTGATATGTACCACGTGTTACGTACTTCGCAAATATACACTGCAAGGTTTTTCAGCGTTTCTTGTCTGGCCCTCAACGAAACTACACGACTGACATACAACGACCGTTGCGTAAGCGGCAAAATGATTGTCCTTTTTGGCCGTGGTGTTTTAGCGTGCAACGCTGTTTTCGCCACTTCACTACTTTCTTCATGAACACCCAAACACAGTCCAGCCTCTTTGACAAGTTCAAGGCTTCAAGCCCTAAAACATTGAACCGTGTTTGGGGTGTCTTTTCAGTATTCACCACATCTATCGCTGCCTCTACCTTTGCCACAAATGATGACATCATTGGTGAAAAAGGAGAATTTTTTTGTGCCATACTTTCATGATTTTTCATTTTTGGAGTAGTGTTATCACTGGTAAATGTTACACTACCTTCTTGAGTTTTGTCATCATGCGTGCTGGCCTCATCCGAATTAAGATGTTTCAACTTCATTGCATTCCATTTCAATGCTTTTTTCTTCAATATCTCAATTTCTTAGCACATGGCACACGATTCCGCAATTGTGTCATTGATGCTGCGTACGCATCCTTCAAAATCTCTGAACAATTTATCCAAAAGGTTGCACTTATCCTGTATCAAAATCCGGTTAAACAACATTTTTGATAAAACAATATATATGGTATCAGTCTATTTACAACCTATTGTTTACTTACCACATCAGATTCCCTTTCAGATGCGGATGGTGGCGATGGTGTGTCTCCGTATTGCGATACCATCGGCACACGGAACGCTCCATTTGACCTACAAGTATGCCACACGTTTGGGTGTTAGTTTGTGTCAGTAAATAGTCTGCACAATGCTTGTATATACCAAGGTGTGCGTCATCATCTTCAACTTCTGTAGTATCTTCATTCACATTCCTTTTTTCCTTTCCACCGCTCTTCTTTTCCGATCCACGCTTCCTTTTTCCTCCCTTATCTTCTGACTCAACATCTCCAGCTGATTTGTTTTTATGTTCCATCTCTGAAGCCAACTCTTCAAACACGTCATCAGTTACTAATGCAATGAGAGGCGAACTATGTGTTGAAGGTATTTTTTTTCTTCTCAATTGTATAGGCCATCTGACACGTTGCACGGAAAAGAAGTTTATTACATTCCTACAAATTTTTAATGCATGAATTCTT
The DNA here is from genome assembly GCA_947069175.1 of Scalesia atractyloides. Classification (NCBI taxonomy): domain Eukaryota; kingdom Viridiplantae; phylum Streptophyta; class Magnoliopsida; order Asterales; family Asteraceae; genus Scalesia; species Scalesia atractyloides. The sequence continues at coordinate 46,924,672 of CAMTDV010000023.1, forward strand.
TTTGTTTATGTTTTAATGAGTATCAACTTACCTTGAGTAAAACCATTGGGCCTCTGAAATGATCATCGTCACGTACCATGATCTTTTCATGCTGTTGAGGCACACCACCATGTAAGTACACCAATCAAAACTTTTTATTTCAACTTCTGGTTTTATGCATGGAAGATATCGGACATTAACTGAGTTGTTACTTGTAGTTTCTCCCAGGAACGAAAAGTAGACAACTACGATATTCAGGACGAACAACCGCCCATAGTCGTCTAGACCCAATATGTATAGCATCAGCTGTAATGGCGACAATCTTTTGCTTTATATATCTTTAAACTGATCCCAAACTCTTGCATAACTGTATCCCTACTCTTGCTTGCCTTTTTTTGTTCAACCAGCATAGTTTCTCCACGAGGCAGCTTGAATACATGGTATACAAGGTCAGCTGTAATGGGTACTATCCGGTCGTTTCCAATATTCAAGACACATGCATCTGGGTCATAATTTGAGACCAACTAGTGTGCTACTGCCGTTGGGACACCAGTAACTTGAAGGCTGAAAATTGAGCCAAATCCAATTTCGTAAATCTTTTCTCGTAGCTTCGCACTCAAACCATGCGTAGATTTATCATTATCTATTGAAACTTTTGGCTTAATTTTTGCTCCCGTAAATGGTTTGTAAGGTTGAGTTCGTATTTAGCGTTTTGCATGTATCTACGACTTTTTGATAGTGACTTCTTTCGCTTTCCTGGTGGGGTGTCAACAAAGTCATCGTCCGGGTCGGACGACAATGAAATCCCCTGTTCATGATATGGCTTTGCAGGCTTGTTTGAGATTAACTTCGATTCTACATTAAACAAACATAGTATTAGTAATCCCACACAATATAGACATTTAGTTCAATATAATTTTCAACGTAAAATGCATACCATTTGTGCTTGTTCCTGATACCAACCATCGTGCCGTTGATTTAAATTGCTTCCCTGGAGGGAGCATTACTTTTGTTGTTTCTGGTTCAGGCTGTGGTGGCACTTCTTTTTTTATTTGTAATCTCACTCATACGCTCAGTTATATGAGCATGCACATCTGCTGTAAATAAAGTCAAGTCTTATCAGTTAATTTTATGTTCCAATCGTTACATATGAGCGTTTTTTTGTTGCAATGCAAGTACCTTTTTTCTCATTCTCCTCTGCATCTGAAATCTGAACAAATGACTGGCGTTTCCTTTGTGTTCTTATACTTTGATCGATACATTTTTGATCTAAGACGCTGGCTTTTCCTAACTATAGATAACATCAAAAGTGTATATTTAAACCAAATTATTGCATCAAATCTATTATAACACCAGTCAACAGTCTAAACAAATTAAAACAGAAATAAAAAATATATCAGTAATAACACAGTACAAATTGAATCAATGCAAGTAAATAACACGATGCAAATTGAAACAATGCAAGTATATAATGCTACGTTATAAAAACACCAAAGCAGTAATAACACAACATCAGTTATATTGAAACAATGCAAGTACATAATACTACCTTATAAGATATCAGTAATAACACAACATCAGTTATATTGAAGACATCCTACCTTATAAAACACCAAAGCAATTATATTAAATGCATACAACTTATAAAGATCACGCATGTGCAACAAGGCAATGTTGTAAAGGACCACATAAGTTATAATGAAATCCCATATTCAAAACATGTTGTAAAGGACCACATAAGTTATAGTGAGGAAATTCAAAACATGTTGTAAAAGACCACATCAGTTATAACAGAAAATAACACCATCGATATTAAATAACACCCCTACTTCTTAGAATGAATCATCAACTAAAAAAAACAGCATAACTCATTAAAAAACACCATAAAGGTGAATGAATGGAACTTATCAAGAAAACCATAGATATTTCATAACATATTACAAATGTTGTAAAAGAACACACATGCAATGCCCTTTGTGTTTACATTAGATGTAACAGTAATAACACCATAGATATAAAATAATACCCTAACTGTAATAACACCCTAATTCTTACAATGCATCATAAACCCTGCAACTTATTTAAAAAAACACCCTAAACAGTAATAACACCCTTCGTGTTTTTGCAAGTTCGAAAGAACACCCTTCGTGCTCAATAGATAAAACAGAAATAACACTTTAGATAGTAAATAACACCCTAGACAGTAATAACACCCTAAACATTAATAACACCATAGATATTAAATAACACCATAGTAATAACACCACATCATAAATGTTGTAAAACATGTGCAATATGTTTTGCAAGTTCGAAAGAACACACTGCGTGCTTAGATTAGATAAAACAGATATAACACCATATACATTAAATAACACCTAATTCTTAGAATGCATCATAAACCCTACAACTTATAAAAAACACCATAGAAAAACACCACAACAATTTTTGTTGAATGAATACAACTAAACTAAAAAACACCACAGACCATTCAATTTGACTACAACAGAAACAAAAAACAGCATAACTCATTGAAAAACACCATAACAGTTTTATCGGATGAATCATGAACCTATTGAAATCCCTAATTGATACCAACTAAAGAAATCAGGAATAACACCATAAACTGATTGAAGACACCTAAAAACACCCTAATTTCAAAACACATTACTTACCTTTAAGGGGTTTTGCTATATCCGACCGCGGCGTAATCGTTGTTGTATCTGACGCGGCGTAATCCTCTTCCGGTCGGCAGCAAATTGTTGCTTAATCGTCTTCATTGTGTGCAGAGAATTGCGATTGAAATTCCGATTAAAAATAGTTTCCTAATTAAACTCCTGATTTCTCGATGGTATTGATTTTGATCTTCGAGGGGGAGAGATGGTTTTGTTTTGAAAGTGTTTGAAAGTCCGAAAATACCCCTAAATATTCCAATCAGTTACAATTTTTGGAAACATTATTTACAGAATTGCCACTATGATCTCAACCATTAGATTAAATATCTAATGGTTTATATTCTTTCTTAACCTTCTCACACTTTTAGATTTTCTCACTATATATATATATATATATATATAACCATCAACTGAGTTCACTTGTAAAACTTTATATAACTATATGCCAATGTGTAGCTTCCAACACCCTTAAAATAACACACAGCACTTTGCTTCATCATATATCATCATCTATAATGGAGGAAGTTTCAACACCCTACAAGAAAAGATTAATAAGTGAGCTCATCAGAGGTAGAGACTGTACTAAAATATAAGAAAATACTCGGATCTTTCTCTGACGGCCTTTTGACGTTGAGTTCTTGAAATTCCGGCGAGTTATGCCCTGCTCTGGCTCCGGCGACTAGTTCAGACGGTCGGGCATTGAACTCCGGCGAAAGCGAGAAGAAGCCGACGGTGAAGGACCGAAGAGGATGTTACAAGAGACCGTAATAATAACTAATTTGATTAATGATTTAATAGCTATTTAGTTATGTATAATGTTTTACACTAACATACCTATCCTGTGCCGTTGTGAGGCTCTTTCATTTGATAAATGCACGTGTTTAAATTAAAAAATTAAAGTAGTTTAGAATAATTTATGTAAATAAAAATAAGAGTAACTAGTTAAACCTTAGTTTAGAATATGATAAAAATAGGAGTAATGATTGTCGTTAAAAAATTAAGGGAGATAAAATGCCAAAATAGTCCTTGAGTTTAGGTCACTTTTCCCACTTTAGTTCAAAAATGAAACCTTTTGTTTCTAGGTCTTTAGGGATTTCATTTTTGTTATCATTTTCATCCTATTAGCAAACTAGGTTATAATTTTTCATTAGTTCTCTCATTTTTGTCGCTTTTCTTATTTAATTAATATAATTATGACATAACATATGATTATACCCTTAATTTAAATGATAAAACTGATAAAAATACAAGAAGTTAATAAAAAGTTCTAAACTAGTTGCCAATTGGATAAAAACGACAACAAAAATGAAACTTTAGGGACCCAGGTATAAAAAAAAACATTATTTTTGACTGAAGTGGGAAAAGTGATCTAAACTCAGGAAACATTTTGACATTTTACTCAAAAATAAGTTTGAGTAAGATCGATTTTCATTGTTTATTTTTTTATTAGTCGGTGTAAAAGAGGTTTACACTAAAGAAGAAAAGTTGCACTAGGTACAATTTTTAAAGCGTTGATTGTGAAATTGCAGGAAGACCGAAGATTGAAGGAATCGCAAATACAATTGAAGATGGATTTGCGTGGAGGAAATATGGACAAAAAGTGATTCTTATGCTAGAGTTCCAAGGTATACATTTATTGCATTATTTTTATTTAATCATATTCACCTATAAAAATGATAGTTTTGTCGGTAATCATTACAAAATGATTATATATTCTGTTTTTTATAACATGCCAATATAGTGGAGCATTCTATTTTGATTAATAGAAATGATAGTTTTGTCGGTAATTCATTACAAAATATTAAAATATATACATTCTGTTTCTTTATATTTATAACATATCAAATAGTGAAGCATTCTGTTTTGATTAAGATTTTGATATAAATTTATTATTTTGTTGTAATTGTTGAAAGTTGTCGGTAATAATATCATACTAACTTTATGAGATACATCCATATACTTTTTATCCATTGCAAGATAAATGTAGCATTGTCACTTTCAATCCAACCAGTGGAGTGTGACATTGTAATTTTGATTAAGACACGTCTTTTTTGTTATGATTGATATTTACTAGCTTCATCTAATATTATACTTGGTCAAAGAAGTGGTTTGAACTCCTGGCTAGTGTGATGATGAGATAAGTGTAAACTTCTAACATATATTCATTAGATGATAAGAGAATCCAGTATGGGCCACCCTTGGCCGTCCATGGCTGACGTGGCTGCGTATGGTAGACAATGTGGAGAAGAGGGGGAGGGTTACACCGTACATTCATACAAACGTATGCTATCCGTGAGGACGGTGAGAGGGAGGATGGGAGAAGGGAGAAATTCAGGCGGGTAATGGGCGAAAAACACAATTGTGGAGAAGAGAGGGAGCGCATCTCTAACCCCCGTTGGAGATCCTCTCATGACACCATAAAAGATAAGCATGAGTGACCATAAACCTATACACTTGAAACCTTTTTGATCAAGTGGGCCTCGTATCTTGAATATTTGACTCGTGACATACTTTCAGTAATAGTTCACACATACCGTAGATATGGTTGCTCTTCTCATCACATAACCTTCATATGAATTGGCTTTAGTTTTTCATCGCATATTTGATCCATCCTTCAACAACATGCACGAGTACTTTCGGAGTTGTCGACTATTCTTTCTAGAGACCTTGTTATGGCATGCAACAATCATCACCAAGAAATTGCATTACACCTTAAATGTGAGGACACTTTAAAATATTAAAACTAGTAACTAGAACCTCATACCTTAAACATTTGACTTGTGATGATTGAGTTGAGACATAAAAGGACAGCATGACTAATCAAACAAAAACGATTTAAAAATGTATGAAGAATATATTCTCATTAAAATAGATATGTATTTCTTTCATTTTTGTAACACTATCCTCCTATATATGCAGCAGGTGCTATTATAGATGTACACATAAAAGTGAGGGATGCAAAGGGTTAAAACAAGTCCAAAAGCTGGAAGATGGGTCGGAAAGGTTTCATATCACATATTATGGGTCTCATACATGCCAAAATATCAACAACATAACACAAATGTTCTCAGACTCAGAGGATCTTTGTTCGTTTCTACTAAATTTTGACAACACTGGAACCAATCATTCACCACTCGAATATCACAAATGCCCATATTACCTCCTCAACTGATCAAGAAGATGATTCGAATGCCCGAAGTGATGATTATCTTACCTCTAGCAATCATGATACATCATCCAAGTATTTGTGGAAGGGCATGATTGGTAATTTGGAGCCGTCGATATTTTTAACGATGACTTTAAATTTCAATAAAATGTATTCTAGATTTCTATGTAAAATATGTACTAATATGAGTTTGTTTAAATAAACAAATTTATCTAGTACATTTTAAGCATGGTCGAGTAGATGACATAGTGTATTTGGACCGTAGTTTGATAATCGGGCTTTGTTGATGAATTCAAAGCATGATTTGGTACAAATAATGCTGATTGATATCTTATCATGTTTGTGTAAATATATAAGGTGGGTCCTAACTTGATTGTGCATGAAACAAGAGGAAACTATAAGATGCTCGTCTATTTAGAGTATATGGTAATTGATATAGTGAAATTCTTAAATGTATATGAGTAAAGGTGGACAAAACTCCCTCTTTTTTTTTTCCAAACTGGTTCAGGTTACAAACGCAACTCAGTTGGTTAACACAAAATGAAAATCGATTTCTCAAAATTGGTCTGGGTTATAAATTTTTTTAAGAGGGAAACTGTTTGAACCTTTCAAATCTATTGGGTTTGGGTTTAAACCGGTTTGGGACAAATAAAACCTACTTTTTTGGCATGTTTTTCTAATCAGGCCGGGTACAAATTGGTTTCAGGGTAATGAGATTACTAACTGATATACAAACTGGCGGGATGGGTAGGATCCAAACCGTTTTAGGCCAAACCAGTTTTTTGGGTGAAGTGGGTCAGGTTATTAACCGGTTTGACGGACTCTAAACGGTTTCTATGTACACCCATACATATGAGCTTACAAACATTTTATTTATTCAATAATTAGACATTTGCCTAAGACTTTGTACACTGATCGGGACGTCGTATTCCGGTCAAAGATAATATTTATATACCTAAATTACCTTTAACTATGTGTTAGTGGTAGCAAGGGTCGAACCATGAGGAGTTTGTGCTTTGTGTAAGAACTTGATTAATTATTAAGGTCGTCATGAATTATGAAGCTTGCTATGTTGATTAATGGTTTTTGTTTGTTTTGAAAAGTGGTCGGAATTAACCGACGAGTTTGTTACTAAATTATTTAACTACCAAAAACTTGAACACTTTTGAGAAAATTTGATTATTTAATTAAAATGATAAACTTCTACACATTTTTAACTTGATTTGATTGAATTTTGTGATTAATGGTTTTAGTTTCATGAGGCTTAGGTGCCAATTGCTATCACGTTTCATAAACGGGCCACAGTGCACTTCATTACCTGGAACATGTAAATCCTATCGAATGATAACACATAAATGCACAAACTTGTTTTGCAAAGTCAAATTTTATAATCACTCGTTAATTCACAAATATAGTTCAAATGTAAGACAATTATCAATCAATTCAAATGTAAACTCAACTTGTCACAAAATCAAATACTAGACATGTATCAAACCCTAGTGTTGAATGTAGTGGACTCCACAAAAAAACAGATGATTGGAAAGCCAAAATGTTCTACATCATCTGATCAACAATAATAGTTCTTTGAAGATTCAACTCCTCCCAAAGGCAAAGGCCAAGACATCAATATCTGCTCTCAAAGGTCTGTTAAGCTAACGTCTATTCTACAAAGACTGTTGAATACAAGCTCTGCTCAAGGTCTAAAGTTTGCTAAAAAGAACCTCTGTTATTGTTGAATTAAAGAACTGTTAAAGCAAAGGTCTGTTGGACCAACAGAGGTTAAAGCTCATCAGAGTTTCTATCAACAGATGCTGGATCAATAGAGTTTAAATTTTAATGTAATAGTGTTTTAGCTTAGCAGCTGTTAGAGTCTGTTAGGTCGTTAGATGTCACTATCAAGGTGACATCAGCTTAGATGTCTCAGTGGTTTGCTTTGTACTATAAATAGAAAAGTGCATGTACTGTTCTATTCATCACTTCTCCTTGACATTTCTTGTACGAACAAATCAGAATGATCAGGCTGGGTGGGGGGGGGGGAGTTTGTACATCTTTCATGCATACGTAAATCAAAGTTTATAAAAACATATTGATGAAAACAGTCTCTTCATTGTTGTGATTTACATGTTTACATTTCCGCTGCACTTATTATCTTTATTTTATCATCTTTCATTGATTTCCATCTTAAAACTTTCACAACAATCAAACTCAGATCCTAACAATTAGTATCTGAGCTTGGTCAATCAAATTCGATTTCACAATCAATTTGATATAAATAGATCAGCTCTCACTACTGATTCGTTTGTTCGTTGTATTGAAAACAGAGTAAAAGTTTATTTACGTTCAAAGTGTTTTTAAACAAAAATCTGTTTGTAAACAATCAGAAATGTCTCAAAATCCACAAGATCCACACAACACTGGCACCATGTATAAACCTCCGATCCTTGTCAGATCGGAATATAATATCTGGCAAAGACGAATGGGTCACATACTTGCACAACAAAAATGGGTAGAATCCTGCAAAGGTTATGAGTCGATGTTAGAATCACATATCAAAAACAATGTAAAAGTTGGTGTAGGTTTTCGAAAACATGACCAAGTTTCACAAAACACTGCTGTAAATAATTGTGGTTTGGTTGAAATTATTCCAACAAACTTGGCTGGTCAAGAAATTAAAGTCATTGAACCTAATGGTAAGAAAATTGTTTTAGAAAGACTAGAAGGACCTCAACTTTTGAGGAGATTGTAAAATATCATATCAAACCTACCTGGTCAGATGAGTGTGACATTCTTGAAAACTTTAAGCCAATGGATTTCTCAACCATTGAAGGTGTTAAAGCACCCCAAGTCAAAATTATTCCCTTAAAAGACCTTCAGCAGATGTTACAACATCTGTTGACAAAAAGGGTAAAAAATGAAAGAAGGGAGAAAAGATAACAAACTTGTTTTGTGATTTTTGTGAAAAGAAGAATCATGTTATTAAAAATTGTTTTCTTCTAAAAGCATATGACATAAACAATACAAGTTTGATTGTTGATTCACCTCATTACACAACAAGTGGTAAGAAAATCATAAAACTCAAGAGTGTGTTTATCTCAATAATTTTGATGCCAAAAGAATTGAGTGTAAATAAAAAACATTTGAGAGTTCAAGAAAAGAAAAGACTAAACAGACCTTTGTCCTAGTCAAACATCTGTTACCAAACAATTGAATATAACCTCTGTTCCCAGAGAGGTTCAAGAAACAGATGCACCACCAACAAACAAATTTCCAAGAGGATATGACCAACCAGTTTATAAGAGTGTGCCACTTGGTTATGAGATCTACAAAAGACCTTCAAAACCAAGGGTAAACAATCATCCTCATGGTTATAATCATTTGACAGAAAATGGTTCACAACAGATGTTTCAAAAATCTGTTCAAAACTTTATTCATTAAAAATCCCATTTGATCTAGATAAATTTACATTTGAAGTTGTGTCTGTCAAGACTAACACTGTAGGCACCATAATCTTCCTATCAAGATTATGGATATGACATTGTGGTTCCACAATACAAAGTCACTTCCTCCTCCAGAGGAACAGATGTTCAAAACAACTGTCAAAACTCTGTCACTGCTGCTTCAACAATTGTTAATCCTCAAACCTCTGTCACCTCATCAAGTCAAACCTTTGTTGACAAAAGTCCATTTTTGTGAACAAAAGTCAACCCATGTTTACACCTATCCCACCTATACGTCCACTTCCATTTTAAACAGATGTTGGCTCTTCAAAATTGCCAACATATGTTGGCTCAGATGATTCCCATATGCAGCCCTCACCTCAAAATACCATTGTTTCATACAAGGGAGATCTAATCTACCTTAAAAATACCCACCAGATCAAGTTATTGGCAACATCAATGAAGGGGTACTCACAAGGAGTCAATCCGAAAACATTTGTCTTTTTGCTGGTTTTCTATCTCTCACACAACATGTCAAGTACCAAGAGGCGCTAAGAGAAACAGTTGAGTAGAAGCTATGCAAGAAGAGCTTCTACAATTCAAAAGACAACAAGTATAGGAACTTGTACCATTGTCTCAGGATGTATGTCCAATTGGCACAAAATGGGTCTTTAAAAACAAAACAGATAAAAGGGGCATTGTTGTCAAAAACAAAGCTAGGCTTGTGGTTCAAGGCTATAGACAAGAAGAAGGCATTGATTATGATGAAACTTTTGCTCCTGTTGCAAGACTAGAGGCCACCAGATTGTTCTTAGCCTTTGCTGCCAACCACAATATCAAGGTGTATCAAATGGATATCAAATGTGCATTTCTGTATGGTAAGATCAAGGAAAAGGTATATGTATGCCAACCCCCTAGTTTTGAAGATGCTTTTTATCCAGATCATGTTTACAAGCTAAACAAAGCTTTGTATGGATTGAAACAAGCACCTAAAGTCTGGTATGAAACTCTTTCCACCTTTCTTTTATCCATAGGCTTCACAAGAGGTAAAATTGAAACATTGTTTTTAAATGGAGAGGAAAGGATTTAATGCTTGTCCAAATCTATGTGGATGACATAATTTTTGGATCCACATGCAATGCCATGTGTGAAGAGTTTACAGAACACATGACAGCAGAGTTTTGAGATGAGTGCCATGGGTGAACTTTATTGCTTTCTTGGTCTCCAAGTTAAGCAGATGCAAAATGGTACATTCATTCATCAGAGCAAATATGTCAAAGAATTGTTAACAAATTTGATATGAATGATTGTAAACCATGTAGCACACCCATGGCCACCTCAAAATTAGTCACTATTGATGATAAAGTTGACTTGGTTGATCAAACTCTTTACAAAGCATGATTAGGTCTTTATTATACCTAACTGCATCAAGGTCAGACATCATGTTTGCAACATGTGTCTATGCCAGATCCTAGTTAACACCTAGAAAGTCAAACCTTATAGTTGTGAAAAGGATATTTAGATACATAAAAGGTGCTCCCACACTTGGTATCCTGCTAATGAAAATATTGAGCTTTCAGGTTATTCAGATAGTGACTTTGCTAGTTGCCATGCCACAAGGAAGTCCACATCAGGAGGATGTCAGTTTCTAGGCAATTTCTTAGTTTCTTGGCAAAGCAAAAAGCAAGTTGCAATTTCAACATCCACAACAGAGGCTGAGTATATTGCTGCTGCTAGTTGCACTGCTCAACTTCTGTGGCTTCAAAACCAATTCCTGGATTTTGGTGTAACTGCTCTAAAGACTCCTCTCATGTTAGATAGTCAAGCAACTGAAAACATCATAAAAATCCAGTCTCACATTACACAACTAAACACATTGACATCAGACATCACTTTGTGAGGAATTACTATGAAAAAAGGTTTGATTTCTCCGCCTCATGTTCCAACTAAGGATCAACTGGCAGATGTGTTGACAAAAGCTTTAGACACATCTACATTTGAAAGCTTGATCTCTAGGATTGGCATGCTAAACATGGATTAAAAGCAACATTTTGTTTTCCATGAATAAAAAAACATTAAAATGTTTTCAGAAAATAAAAAATTCATCCTTGAAAATAGTTCCAAAATTGAAAATTTTCAATAAATCCTTAAAGTTTGTTTTAAACCATTGTTTCAAAACCTCTTATTGGTTATAACTCTATCCACTACTGAAAGGTATCCTCTGTTCCCATATACCACTGTTTATCCTAACAACTGACATCTATCATCTGATAGAGTAAAATCACCACTGTTCACATCCACTACTCCCATCCTCTGTTGCTTCCTAGCAGAGGTTACCTAACAACTACCATCCATTATCCAACAGAGGTTACCACATGGACAGATGTTAGCCATCAAATCTTTTGAAACTGCTGTCACGTCAGCATTCACTTTTCCCTTTATATATATATCCCTGTTCCATTCCAAACAGAGATTTTCACTACTGTCTCAAATTCAAAATTCATAAAAACGGTTTCCATCACCATCTTCTCCACTATTCCTCACTTTTCTTCTCCGATCATGGCTCTGGAAATCAAACTTCCACATAACTACATTCCTACTTTTGAGAAAAACGACAAAATGTAAGACCCTATCTTAAATTATTTAAATTTCTATTAAAAATTTCGCATTTAAACGAGTAAATGCGAATACACGTCACTACAAATTTTCGAGTTTATCAAAAATAACACTAAACATTTTCACATGTCGTTACAGATTAGTTCCGTAACATTGAAACCAAATGCGGAATCTTGATCTTTGATCGTGTTCGGTCCTTCATTGAGCTTGATCGTCATCCGGAGGTGCTTGCGATTACCCTAAAATGGAAATTTGCAAATATTAGTATTATAGCAAATTTCCGAAAAAAGCATAACATAATCATCTTGACAAAAAAATCAAATCAGAAAATATAATTTCTGAGGTGGCGTCGGCGACGGCATATGGCCGCGTCGGTGACGCCATACGAATAGTTACGTTGGGTCAAGACTGCCGTAGGCAGTTGTTTAACGCGTCGGAACAAAGGTGTTGCGTCGGCGATGGCCGATTGTATCGTCGGCGACGGTACCTTCTACAACAGTTTTGCTGCAGATTTTTAGTTGTCCGTTCGACCCGTTTCAAGTCCCGAACATTTAAAACGCAACTCGGGACTTACGGTGACACGTCCGTAAAACACTATTTCCTGTTTTATTCAATGGTTGCTAACCGTAAGCTACGGATGGCAACCATAGCTTAAGGTGGCTGCCATAAGAATTTTCCGTTTTTGTTACGAAAACTTTCGTAACTTATTATATTTTTGTCCGCTTCCTATGAAACTAGTTTCTAAATGTCCATAAGATGTTTTCTTACATAATGAACCCAAAATCCAAATCCCGGATTCTTAATTCTTATGAATTATGCACCATTCCCGGTTTATGCATATATCCATTTTGACCTGTTAAGAGATTTAAGCACTTAAGCTTAAATCTCACTTCCCCTTACCTTACTTCTCATTTTCATACTAAGATATCTATTTATTTTCCACCACAACTATACTTGTGGTGGATTGGTTATAGAAAATGATATATTTTTAAATTCTACCTTTTTGGTGTAACAATTTACGAAAAAAGTCCGTTATGAGGCATTAAACCAAAACGACTTATGCCATTTACTATTACACTACCTCAAGGGTGTACTTTCATATAAAAATCGCCTTTAAACTACCCTCAAAGGGTCGTTTGGTCGATTTATCATTCAAGGGCGTTTTGGTCAAATTTTAGTCTTTTTACGACGAAGGACATTTAAATGCATATTTTGACCAAACAAGCATCTTTAACTCATATTCTATTAAAGTTTTTACTATGTTCCTAAGAACGTAATGTCTAGAATTGAAGTTATTAGATATACCTTACCTTAGGTAATCAATTGTTCTTCATGACTCATTTAACCCTCAACGGACCTTAAGTCCTCTTTGAGAGTTTGGCCCATTACACGTACCTGGCTCGGCTTATAACATTGATTCGTTTTGATACCGTGTTCTATTAGTTGCTATATAATAGTGATGTAAGTCATACTCTATTCTTCCTATGAATACAAAAATCTCAACAAGCGACCATTAGTCATTATTGTCAAATGGTGATAATATCACCATTTGATCCGTTTGGTCTAAATGACCATTTATCATTATGAGATGGCACTTAATTGTCATCTCACCCATATAGCCCATTTCGTTTTACTCTGTGTGATCATATTACTTAAAAATTGTTTCTTAATTCGCTTGACCCATTATGACTTACGCCATATGGTTTCTTTTCCAAATTCTTTATTTATCTATCAACTCATGACCGTGGAAATCCCGTTATCGGATCTAACAGGTATCGTAAACCTAATCAATTGCGGAAGTAAAGATCAGGATGAAGAACAACTCTTGAATCAAAAACAACTTGCATACACCTGAATAGTGTCTGATACAAGTTTTTCAATAATAATTCTCTAACCTTGAAACATTAACCTAATACATATATTTATACTAACCATCTAGCCCATTAGTTACAACCCTAGGCCCATGAGGTACTAGGAAGCCCAAAACCCTTCAATAAGCCCAAATGTAGCACTAATGTGTAAACCTCCAATAATATAAGCCTAACAATCTCCCCCTAGGTTTACAACATTAAGCCTTTAATCTTTAGGTTGCGCATCAACTCCCAATCTCCCAACACTATTCTAGCCACAGCAGATGTCCAGTCTTTAGCACAGACTTCATATAGCTCTGTCGTTCGAATTTGATTTGAAGCAAGAATCAGCAGCAGATCTTCATCGTGAAAACTCACCAGATCGACCACATCATTAACCCGAAAAACCTTCTCTTTTGTCACGATCGCCACACTCCCAACCTTAGGATCATATAGCTAGAATTTAAAATTCTTCAAAATACCTTTTGGGAATTCGAGCAACTGGTATAATGATTTCTTTATCCGTTGGAGGCCACATCACCGATTTAAACTGCCTCCAAGTCCTTGCATCACGAACCCCCTCTGCTGCTCGCAGATATGGCTCAGTATTTTTCATTGTCTTAAACCCAGTCTTCACTTCCTGTTCCAAACGTTTGAAAACTTCCAACCCAGACCTCGTTCGGTAGTATCATCATCAGAGTAAGGAGCTCGTAACAGATCAGTCAATGCAATCTTTGTCCAAGTTTCAAATTGCGACTCCTTAGAATAATATTCACGCATACCATCCTGCCTGACAATGATCCACATCTTCTTCACGTGATCGTACATCCAACTAAGCACTTTCGACTTATTTCCGACCTTGCTATAATAACTCGAACCGAGTTCCATGACATACCATTCAGATTGGTTGGAAGGATCCTTCAACTGAAAATTCTCATCAAGTGGATTTACGTCTCAAAACCATCTGTTTTTTCATTTGTGATGTTGAACGTTTTTTACTAGCAATGTACTTCTTCCTTGGATCACATAAAACTCATCCAAACCAGCTTGACGATCAGAAGCTAACTGTTCCGCAGCTACTCTCCGCTTCACTTTGCTCAGCCGCTCGCTGCTCTGTTACTCTATGACGATGTTCAATATTCATTGGATCATCGGTTGGATCAGAGAATTCTCGTCCAAACTTGTTCTCCAACTTTGCCTTCAAATCAAACACCAATGTCATCAACATAGTCACATCGCCTTGCAACTGATCAATCGTCTGATCCCTGGAGTCTATGCCTGTCTGCAATGAAGCAATCTGAGCATCTTTAAGTACAATCACTCGGTTTTTCAATCAACAACATCAACATCTGCATCTTCTTCATCGCTATCCCGACCACTAAAATCAAAGGCGCGTTTCTCTAATCTCCTTGAATATTCTGCAACATCACCCTCAACACCACCTAAACCACTTCCACCCGCTCCAGATCCCTCGACACCCACCAAAATCCATCATTTGCAATATAGAGTCCGCTGGAACAGATATGACCGTAGAATGTGTAGCAATATGAGCAGCTGTCGATTCAGAAGGAATAGTAGAGTCAAACATCGAGCATCTGTCAAAGACACAATAAATGAAGATAAGACAGGAGTAGATGTGACTGGTGTAAGATTCTTCAGCAATACTACCAACGTGAACTTCAGAATGACTTGGTTTGTTAACAGTCTCCGTCTGTCGTCTCTTTATCAATCACACTTCATCTTTTTCAACCTCTTCGTCAGACTCAATCACACCGACAAGAATATCAACAGAAGGTATCACAAGAGGAGGATCACCTTGTCGCTCTTGAATTTCTTTCAAGTGTGCAATAAGAGCTTCCAGGTTCTTTGAAGTAAGTTCTGGCAAAACTGGAGTCAGATTAGCATTAAATTCGGTAATGTCGTCCAAGAAAGCTTGTTCCTCGTCTGTGTCCGCATCAGTAGCCAGATCTTCAACCTCAATCTCTTTCTCTTTCACTGGTATATCATGTTCCTCAGCAACCATAGCATTGACTAGTTTAGGTGCTGGGATATCATGTCCGATCACCTCAGCAAACCTTCCGAACTTCTTCAATGGAAAACGACCAACGAAAATAGTCTTCGATGTTGATCGGTTTTTCTTCATAGTGCCGAAAATAGTTGGTCCCATTGGCTTCATATTTAACAGATTCGTATCCGAAGCATCCTTGGTCAGATCAGGATATCGAGCATCCAAATCAACTGCACAAAGCCGGATATAGCAGAAACATCCTCTTCTTTGACTGTTCTAAAATCTTCTTCATATTCTCGAAAATATAACCCGAGAAGTTATATTTCCAATCCATAATAAGAGCCACAATCGCTGAAGTTTGAGTTTGATTTGGTTGTCTAACCCTCCCTTGTTCTCAGAAACACACTGCATAAACATATGCACCAGCAATCTCCAGTAAGCGGGAAGCATTTTCTTGAGCAGCGGCGGATATGTTCCCTCATAACTCATCTCAGTAAGAATAGGCAATACTTTCTCCTTGGCATACACGGTTGGATCACTTGTAGCATTAGTAAACTGTAATACCTCTCGAACCCATGCTTCGTTCACTAAAATCTCTTTACCCTGAATCTGAGAACTGATGTACGACCTCCCATCAGCTCCTCTCAAGTGGAATCTAGCTCTCTTCCAAAAGGTGTGCACCAGATCTCTATATATAACTGAGTTGGCTCGAAGTGCATACGCAATCTTGCACTCATTTAACCCAGCCATCATGGATTTGAATTCTTGGAAAAATTCTGTGGTGGATCTGATAGATATCTCGCTTGATTGTGAAACTGTTCCTCCACCAGCATGACCGCATCAAATGCTTCTTCCACCATTTCTGTCAGAAACAATAACCAGGTTAACTCAATATCAACACAACTAACTAATCGAAGTTAAGGGAGTTCATCAGGATTAAGGGTTAACACACATTGGACGGTTCAAACATTTTTCAAAGGTTCAATTATTTAGAAAAAGGTTCAAACCAGTTTTAGAGGTTCAATCACTTGAAAAGGTTCAAAAGAGCTCAAAGGTTTAGACATTGGAATCCGGATTCGCAAACAGTTCAACAGTAATCTAGATGAACCTTTCATCAATCCGGATGAACATCATCCGAGATGAAATCCGAGTTCATTCATTTCAGTTGAACGTCCATCCGGAATGAAATCCGAAATAAATTCACTTTGAAGACCAGTCCAAAATGCATGAATACTTGAAGATTATCATTAAATTTCATAATTATAAAGCATTGTATACCTAATCCAGATGAAATCTAAGATAAAAATCCAAAATGGAAGATGAACAGTGAATTCAGAGATGATCAGAGAATATCAGAGGATTTCAGAAATTTTTGTGAATAACCCGAAACCTCAGGCGTTGGCTATCTATCAACACAAGATTTAAGACCATGAAATCATATGCCTATAGTGTGTGACCCACTGAATATATAGTTCTTTATGTTTATATCATTTGGCTTACACTGTCTGGTTAAGATCAAGACCTATCAACATATCACCTTCAATTCAAGTCTTTCCCGCTACAACACCTTACATGTGTTAGTCAGAAACTTTATCACGAAAAGTATTTCATTTCCCAATCATTGCAAAGCTGTTTAAAACTATTTTTTTTTAATATTTCTCCCCCTAAATTTGTGCATATAAATGAACAAATTTACGAAGCAAACAGAAATGAAAGAAAGGCAACAAACTAAACGGAAATGATAGAGGATGCTCAGTTAGAAAAATGGATCATTTTGAGGGGATCCACAAGCACTTGAAAATGCGTGTTACTGATGGGTTTCGTGAACAAATCCGCCACATTTGCATCGGTGTGGATTTGATCAAGTTTAACGAGACCATTTTCATAGCAATCACGAATAAAATGTACTTTGATATTTATGTGCTTGGTTTTGGAGTGAAAAACAGGGTTTTTGACGATTTGGATAGCGGCATCATTATCACAATAAATTGTTGTGTTTAGATAAGTCAAACCGTAATCCGCAAGCTGGTGTTGCATGCATAAAACATGGGAGCAGCAAGCAGAAGCAAGCAGATTCTGCGACATATTCTACTTCTTCTGTAGAAAGCGAGATTGTCTGCTGCTTCTTGCACTGCCAAGAGACTAATCTATCTCCTAAGAATTGGCATCCAGCTGAAGTTGAGCGCTGATCTCTGTCTGTACCTCCAAGATTACTGTCAGAGAAAGCATATAGTTCAAATTCAGATTTTTTTGGATACCAGAGGCCCAGTGATGGTGCCCCTTTGAGTACCTAAAAATTCTTTTAACAGCATGTAAATGAGAAAGTTTAGGAGTAGCCTGATATTGAGCACACTGGCAAACGACAAACATGATATCTGGTCGACTTGCAGTGAGATACATGAGTGAACCAATCATAGACCGGTACATGGTTGGATTGACAGGCGTTCCTTCAGCATCTTCATTTAGCAAAGGCCGTTCTGCAATAGTGCCGTAGGCTTTGAGTCTGTAAGCTTGAATTTCGCAAGAACGTCATTGACATATTTTCCTTGATGAATCAAGATTCCTTGCGGGCTTTGATGAACTTGAAGTCCCAAAAACATTGTCATCTCCCCCAGTGAGCTCATCTCAAATTTCTGCTTCATGATCTCTTCAAATTCTCGACACAGGCCATCATTTGTAGAACCAAAAATAATATCATCGACGTAAATTTGAACAAGAATAATGTCCTTGTCAACACGTTTGATGAACAAAGTTTGATCAATGGTTCCCCGAGTATATCCCTGAGCAAGCAAATGCTCTGTTAGAGTTGCGTACCATGCGCGAGGCGCTTGATGCAATCCATACAAAGCTTTGTCCAATTTGTATGCATAATCTAGCTTGTCAGGATCAATAAAACCCGGTGGTTGTGCCACGTAGATTTCCTCTTTTATTGTGCCGTAGAGAAAAGCAGTCTTGACATCCATTTGATAGAGGTGAGGTCCATGTAAGATGCATATGCCAAGAAAATGAGAATAGCCTCCAGTCGAGCTACCAGTGCATAAACCTCATCGTAGTCCAATCCTTCAATCTGACGAAAACCCTGAACAACCAGTCGAGCTTTGTTCCTAACAATAACTCCAGTGTCATCCTGTTTATTGCGAAATACCCAGCGAGTTCCAAGAGCACGTTTTCCTTGAGGAAGCTTCACCAATTTCCATACACCAAGCTTCTCAAACTGATTGAGTTCTTCATGCATAGCGTCAACCCAGCCTGGTTCCTGCAAGGCGACATCAATGCTTTTAGGTTGAATTTGTGAGATAAAGCAAGAGTAAAGACAAGTATTGATATCCCCTGATTGACTGCAGGTTCGAACAGCAACAGTAACAGGACCAATAACATTTTCAATTGCATGATCACGCTGTAGACGCTGTGGTATCGGCGTAGCAGGGACAAGGAGATCTGTTTGCAAGTTGGTAATACTCGGTGAGACAACTCCAGATGACTCCCCCTCATTAGTTGCACCAGTGGGAATGTTGACTGATGAATCAACAGAACATTCTAGTGGTGTAGGCTCGGAAACAGAGATGAACCTAAGACATCGGGAGATCAACCCTTCATTTGTCATAGGAGGCTCTGTGTTCGGAGCCTCAACTTCAGGGGAATCATCCTGAGGAGTCTGTTCAGATGCCGTTTCCTGATGCTGAGTACTAGTGAAAGTGTAGATTTAGCTTCATTAAATCCAGGTGGATCCACACTCAGCTGCTTAAAGTCTCGTGCAACTGTGTAGCATCGGCATCGTCTTCAGGTAAGATAGGCATTGTTGGAAGGTCAGATATTTTGCTTGTACCTACAGTCACATTAGAAGAAACATCAACATGGTTAAACAAAGAGGAATAATCATACATCAAGTCAGGACCAATGCATGTGTCCTTGGGATTCTCCTCCAGCCAACCCACATTGTCGGTTTCAACTACCATTTTCTTGATCTTATTATAGACAAGATAGGAAGTATTTTTAGAATATCCGACAAAAATGCATGGATCTCCGCGTGATTCAAATTTCCCTTTAGCATCCATGAGTAAAAGAACACAAGGGAATCCAAATGCGGAAATGCTTGACCGAAGGTTTGCGACCTTCAACCACTTCATACGGTGTTTTCATGTGTCTTTTGTTGATCAGGGCATGATTTTGAATATAGCAGGCGATATTGATTGTTTCTGCCCAGAAAATAAGAGGTAGTTTGGATTCAATCAACATAGTAAGTGGGCAGCTTCAATCAGTGTTCGATTTCTCCGTTCTGCAACC
The DNA here is from genome assembly GCA_947069175.1 of Scalesia atractyloides. Classification (NCBI taxonomy): domain Eukaryota; kingdom Viridiplantae; phylum Streptophyta; class Magnoliopsida; order Asterales; family Asteraceae; genus Scalesia; species Scalesia atractyloides. The sequence continues at coordinate 46,944,684 of CAMTDV010000023.1, forward strand.
CCATTTTGTTGTGGTGTTCTAACTGCACTAAATTGTCGATCAATACCCTTGGAGGAGCAGAAATAATTTAAGGCCAGCATTCTTAAATTCTGTTCCATTATCACAACGAATAGCCTTCACGGTGGTGTCTGTCTGGTTTTCCATAAGTGTGATGAACTGTTTAACTAACTCAGCGGTTTCACCTTTTTGTGCCAGGAAGAAGACCCAAGTGAATCGTAAGTAGTAATCAATAATAACCAGACAGTAGCCTTCCCGCCAATCTCAGAATGTCTGTTGGACCAAAAAGATCCATATGAAGTAATTCTAAGACTTGAGACATGGAAGGTGCGGGTTTAGACTTATGCGGCTGTCGATGTTGTTTCCCACATGCACATGATTCACACTTTTCAATCTGCATAAAGTCCCGAACTGGTAGATCTCTGACTAAACCACCATTTTCAAGTCTATTTAAGTTCTTCATGTTGATGTGTCCGAGTCGATTATGCCATAACATTGCATCATGCTAGCAGTCGACGAGAACAAGCAAGTAAGCTTGTTAGTGGGAGCTTTGTTCATGTCAATGGCATATGCATTTCCTTATCACGCTGCTTTTAGAAGAATCCATTCATCCGAAATGATGAGGCCTGATTTCAGTACATAACACCCTTTCTTGGTAAAGAAAACATCCAAATGATTATCACAGAGCAGAGACACACTCAAAAGACTATGCTTCAACTCTGGTACGTAATTCACGTTCTTGAAGCGGAGAGCTCCGTTGCATACTGTTCCTCTCGTTGTGATCTTTCCTGTCTCACCACTTGCGAAGGAGACAAACCCGTCATCAAAAAACTGAATGTCATTCAACTGAGAGATGTCCCCAGTCATGTGCCTAGAACAACCACTGTCAATATACCAGAGTCTGACGAGAGTTCGCCAGAGCTGTTCCTGCACATTTCAACATGTTTTAGTTAGAAACTGCAACCCAGGCCATGATGATCTGGGCATGCAATGGGCATCAACATAAGTGACCTCACGAAAAATTAAATTAGTTGAGGATGAGGTCGATGATGTTTTTGATTTGTCAAATTATGGGGACAGAAGACTGAATCTTGGTCAAGATCTTAGGCCTCCAGGTTAGCGAGTCAGACTTCTACACGGTCCTTGGAGTGCTAGAAGGATTCTGAGAACCTGAAGGTCTTATAGATTTGTGAGTTTGTTTCTTGGTTTCCAGTCTTGATCAGAAGGCTTAGCCGTGGTAAGTCGAGCCTGATACAGGTGATTAGGCACAACTTTATGATATTTTGAGAATAATGCTTTGAAAGGTGTGAAGGGCTTTTGACAATTTCGCGCAATATGCCCAGGAAATCCACAGTTGAAACAGGTCTGCCTCTTCTGGAAGAATACAGTCCGTTTAGCTTAGGAAATTCTAGGATATTTGTCTGTCAGTTTCTTGCTTTCTGGTACTGACAGCTGGTGCAAGGGATTGATCTTGGCTGTAGCCTGCGCACAACCATCAGCACACTTATAAGGCTTATGATTTGAATTAGACAATTTGGAGTCAGTAGACTTAGGCACAAATTTATCTGATTTCTGCTCAGCTTTTTGCTCAACAGATTTAGTTTTGGGCTTCTGAGTTAATTTCTCAGAGAGAGGAACTGACTCAGCAACTGCCTTTTCATTTGTCTGAGATGCCTGTTTGATTTTCCTCTTTTTGGATCTACGTGCTCCGTTTCTTATTAGTAATTTTCAAACCATTTTGCGTGGCAGATTCTGCAGAAGAGACGGGTGATTCACAAGGACATCTGTTTCTGTATTGACAGAAGATGAGTTTGAAGCATTAGAAGCAGGAGGAATCTCTAAATTTTGAGAAGTTTGAAATTCCGATTCAGATTCAGTTTCAAAAATTTTATCTGAATCAGCAGGACGAGAATTCTCATTTTCTGTCATTTCAGAATCAGTCCGTTGTTCCGTGGTTGAAGATGAAGATGCTGATTCCCCAATTCTTCCAGTACTATGCCAGTGTCATTCTTTACTGGTTTAGCTGTTTGGTTGGTTTCCTCGTTGTCAACCTTGGGATTAGCATCAAAAGATGTTACTTCCTGAGAAATAATTCCGTCTCTTCAGTAGGAACTGAGGAAACCGTATCACCTGTTGATACCGTATCTGTAGCAAAATTTATATTTTCATCACAAGAATTATCACATTTATTATCAGTATTCGACGAAAAACCAGAATTGAAATCATCTACGTTATCAACACAACCAACAATATCTGAAAATGTAAATTGTTCAGTAAGAAATTGATTCAAAATGTTAAAAGCAGGTTTATAAAATCATAGTCAGCAGCCGGGAATTGTCTGAATTAGAATTCAGACATTCTTCTTGAGCACCATCTGTAATATCCTCAACTAATATTTCTTCTGCAATGAGGTAGAGACATTAGTAGCGTTCCCGGAGTCAGTTTCAGTTTCAGTTTTAGAAGAATTTTCACTTTTTGATTTAGTAGGGGATGTTGTTGTCTCATTCTTATGCGTCATTTTCTCTAAGTCATCTAAACTACAAGATGGATGATCACCAGATTTATGTGAAACTGGTGTGGAAGGGAAGGAAACATCATCCCTATTGAGGTCAGTTGGCTTAGAGAACTTTGGGTAATAGGCCTTCCACGGCTTTGAAAGATAAATCTGATGGTTTACCATACATCATTTTTTCAGCATTTTCTAATTCAGCCTCAGATTCAGGCATTCTCGTATAGCTATGATTATATGGTGGAGGAGCCCTATTGTACCCAAGTCCCTTTGTATAATTTTTTTGATAATTAAGCTGTTGATCACACAGGTCCTTGACCAGCTTGCTGGAAGTTTCAATTTTTTTTATTATTTATTTCATTTTCTTGAAACTTCCCTGTCAAGGAATTTAGCTTGGCTAAAGCTGCTTGAAGTTCTACGTCCTTTTCAGCTAATTTTAGCTTATAGTCGTATACCCAACATTGCTGCTGGTTCAAGTCAAGCTTTACCTGTGCTATGTCTTGTTTTTGTGCATTGACCTTTTCTATAAGAAGTTTGTTCTTATGTTTAAGGGTGATGTTCTGTGATGCAGCTTGCTGATATTCAGCTACAAGAGTTGAATTATGGGGCGCACATTTGTGATAATTTAAAACGACAACTACCTGAACAGAGAATTCAATTTACCGTTTCCGAAAGATAAAGGTGTCTCAGTTGTCTGCGCTATCTGCAATGATTGTTGTTCTTAGAAAGATTCAAAGTCTCCATCTGAGCTGCAGCATCTGCCTAGTTGAATCCTTCGTGCTGTTGTGCCACCAAAGCTATTGATTTCTCGCCAGAGCTGCTTGAGGGACTTGTAGTAGACTTTGAAGGAGAGACTAGCACAAGCTGTCTGTCACTGCTCTGTATGTTTGCCACTCTGGATGACACATATCCAGATGGCCGCTTCTTGCATTCCCGTGCAAAATGTCTAGGCTCATGACATCTATAACACCTGAGTTTATCTTTAGTAAGCCCAATATTCAGATTTGACAATGGTTGCCTCCCGTACTTCTTTTGAAATTTGTTGACACGGAAAGCAGCCATTGCAAGATTCCAGGACACATCAATCTCGTCCAAATCCTCCTCCATTATTTGATCTACTTCAGTTGGAAGAATAGATGGGGAGTCAGGTCACCTGCTAAAAAGGCATTTAAACTGTTAATCATTGAGGCAGCTATGGCCAATTTCTCCTCATTTTCCTTAGTAAGAAAGGCAGAATTGGACACAACTTGAGCAGGGGCCAGTGCAGGAGCAGCAGATTGAGGAATGCCGCCTTGTTGAGCTACAGCTGGAATGGCAGGACTAAACACCATGTTAGGATACTGAGCATGGTATTATGTCTGAACTTGCTTGCAGAAATCATAGTAGGAGTCTGAGCCTGAAGACCGTAGACGTACTGAGTCTTCTGTGGTGTGGAAAGAGGACTGTACACCACGTTTGAGCTACCCGATGTGTGAGAACTTCCTTGCAAAGGGCTATAAACAAGATTTTTAGACATTAATGCTGCATTTTACCCTGTAATACCAGCCGCCATCAAACTACTATGATGATTGATGTCTCTCGCTTATTATTTATCTCACAAGATTTAATAGTTGCAATCATTTCTGTGAGAGTGACATCATTCAGATTTTTCGTCTTCTTGATCATTCCAACATCAGCATCCCAACTCTTCGGTAATGAATTTAACAACTGTCTGTTCATAGCACTGTTGGTAAGAGTAATTTCAGCTGATATCATCTGAAAAATGAGCTTCACATATCTTCGGATCTGGTTCTCAATGGTTTCCCCATAAATGTGATTAAACGAGCTAAATTTTTTATTCAGCTGATTAACTCTGCTAGCCTTCATATCAGCATTTCCCTCATAAAGATTTTGCAATTCACTCCACACTTCTTTAGCGGTCTTGCAATTTCTGACCGCTATAGAAATGTCAGGTCCAAGTGCCATTGTTAACACAGCTGAAGCCTTTTCATCTTCTTCAATAATTTTTACATCTTCCGGAGTCCACAAGCGACTTGGCTTTGGAATCTTTGTATCTGGATCTTGATCGGTACAGTAAACAATCATTCAAGGACCGTTCATAATACATCTCCAAACCCCAGGGTCTTTGGCCTTGCAGTACTGCTCGAATCTGAACTTCCACTCATAGTATTCATCTCTGTATACAGAGGGGGTACCTTAGTTGAAGTGCCAATAACTTGATCTAATTCCTGATGAAGGGCCAGAGTCTGTGATTGTAGTGCAGCCAAAGTGGCATTGGTCATATAACTGTTCATCATGGTTAACTTTATTAAAATTACCAAGTAAGTTAAATTAAAGTTAATTTTTAATTCTTATAATGAACAGTGATCTGAAAATGTGTCCAAGATAAACGGGTCCGAAATGAGTCCGGGATAGATAATTTCGAGATAGACAGATCCGAAATCAGTCCGAGATAGACAATTCCGAAATAAGTCCGAGATGATAATCAGGAAAGCAATGAATATCCGAAATAGAGAAATCCGGAATGAAACTTGGTCCGGAATGAGAATGAATCCGGAATGAAACTTGGTCTAGAATGAGAATGAATTTGGAATGAAACTTGGTCCGTAATGAGAATGAATCCGGAATGAGACCTGATCTGGAATGAAATTTAATCCGGTATGAAGATTAATCCGGAATGTAGTCCTTATCCGAATGTAACAATAGTCCGAATTCTATGCAACAGATAAACACCAACAGTGATCCATATCTGAAATAAGAGCAATCTGGATTAGGTTGTTGAAAATATTCCAGGAACAGTAGCCCGGGATCAATCCGAGATGGATGATCTCCTTCGTGTTCTTCGGGATCTTCAACAGTGGCCAATCCGAAATCTTTGAAACTTCTACGTGTTCTTTGGAATCCACAACAGTATCGAATCCGAGATCCTCAAGCCTTCTTCGAGTTCTTCAGAACAGTAGCAATTCCGATAAATTAGCAGCGATCTTCAACTCTGAACAGTAATCCGGGTTGAACAGCAACAACTTTCAATTCTGAACAGTTCTTCAATCTGTGATATCGGGAGCATGTATTGTACAACAGGCTCTGATACCCATTGTAAGTCCTATTATCGGATCTAACAGGTATCGTAAACCTAATCAATTGCGGAAGTAAATATTAGGATGAAGAACAACTCTTGAATAAAAAACAACTTGCATACACAAGAATAGTGTCTGATACAAGTTTTTCAATAATAATTCTCTAACCTTGAAACATTAATCTAATACATATATTTATACTAACCATCTAGCCATTAGTTACAACCCTAGGCCCGTGAGGCACTAGGAAGCCCAAAACCCTTCAATAAGCCCAAATGTAGCACTAATGTCTAAACCTCCAATAATATAAGTCCAACATACCAGATTACTATTTTACCCCTTATTACCCATTATGGTTACACCATAAGGTAATGTTTCAAAAACTCTTTGTTTATTCATCATCACATAACTAATTTATTATTTTACTCTTTTTACCATAAATTACGGTTTCATGCCATTTTTCACTTGTTCCAACCCGAATCACTTCGCACCGGAACATCATATTTCAATTACTAGTCTACCTTTTTCTTGACCAATAATACAAGTATGTATACTACTTAAAAGATGTAAGATTTACTTACCTTGAAATCCGATTATGCCTTTTTTCCGCGTACTTGTTCCGTTTGACCCACTTCTTCTCAAGCCTCCACCTAGCTTGTCAAGCGTCAAACTATCATTCACCATTCGCAAGATGGTTAGATTAGTCATCTTCTATTACGACTATCCCATCTTATGCATTTTATATCAAAATTACCATTTGATCTTATTATATATTGGTTTGACTTTTAAAAGTCAACTGCCTATTAACATACGCAAATGCACAATTAAGTTAACAACTCATTTAAGCAATTTGTCAAATACCAGGTTGTCATTATTCCTAAGCTACCATTTAACTACTTTTCTCAACCAAGTTCATTGCATTTCTTTCACTTAAACAAGTTCGAGCAATTTTTTAACATCAAGTTAACTTAACTTTCGATTATCAATGCTAATTTATCCATTCATTGTGCTAGGACTAAGAGTTTTCATCTTTTTTGTAAAAACCCATTTCACCATATTACTTAGACATTCATCCGAATACTTAATATAATCAAGTTCTATATACAACTAGTAGACAACATGATCTCACACACTTATTAACATTAACATAACATTGATTTTATCATATCATATAAAACCCATTTCAAGTCATGTATGATCACTTACTTGAATCTCTAATTTGTTCAAGTATCTTACACATACATACAAGTATGATGATCATAAACACTCATATATTATCAATTTCATCATATAATCAAAAACCCACTTCACATAGCAATATATTTAAAGCTTTCACTTAGGGTTTGTTCCTAAGCACGTATACATCTCTTATCCTACTTCAATTTCTGAAATTCTTACATGGATTTGGAATCCATGAAATCTACCTACATTCTTAATATCACCAAATCATGATTTTTGACATACCTTATGATCCCCTAGTTTAAGTGATCATTAACATGTGTTCATGCATGAGTTTGAGATCCGAATTCTTCTTCAATTTGGTGATTCTTTGATGAACAAGGGTTTGGCTCCCCTTGTTATTCTCCTGGCTATTACACGCACACACACACACACACTTAGTGTGTGTGTTGTTTTTTATTTTTGATTTATATATCCAAGTTTCATCCTTTTTCCCTTTTGGTCCCTCATAATTGAGATCTAATTATAAGCGAGACTAAAACTCATTGTTTTTTTTACTTATATACATGTTATTCACTAGGTTAATTTGTTCCTAGTTATTTCGTTTACGGGTTCACTTTACCACTAACGGTCTTTAATCCGTCTCTTTAATATTAACGTGGTTTGATTACAAAACCCGTTTTTGGGGTGTTACAAGTCTACCCCCTTAAAGAGGTTTTGCCTCCGAAACCCTTCTTACATAATTCCTTGGGTTCAACCCAATGGACTTGGTTCCGTTTTCACCTAAGCGTTGCTCATATTTTAATTATTCAGAATTCTTACCAGAAAGATGCGAGAATGTTCTTCGGATTCCCAATTGACGTCTGACCTCTTTCTTGCTCTTTTCCTTAATTAACATGTCATTTTCAAACCTTTTCATCTTTCGGCCAAAGGTTATCATATGCTTTGCCGCGTGCGCTTTTCATGTGTGAGGCCTCATGGACCGTGACTTTCACCTTATATTTCTTATTTTGTCATTTATTTGATCGGGTTGTCATTTGACAATTCGGTCATACGAGTCCGCCAACATGCCTACTCCACGCTTATCCTATATCGACAAGCGAAATCAAACGAGTTATAAGCATTATTTTGACCTTGACTGGTCTTGCCAGTTAGACTGATTAATCACCAATCACATTATGCCCCGTCATTCGGTTGCATCCACATCGCCTTTCCCGGCTTTACATGAATTTAAGATCTCACGTCCCGTAGCCTTCGCTACATTGGAATTAATATATACTATGTTATTCTCATTGACCGCGATTGAATCACGTCGTATTCTAGTTTATATCAATCTTTCATTTTTTGAAAATTTACTTTTCAAATTTATCATCTTGCACCTATTGGTGTCAAGACCTATTTCCTTTGATATTAATCATTTTCCAATTTCTCTCATTCTATTTATATTTGTTTAAAATGTTGTTTCTAACTAAAACTAAATTTTAGTTTAACGTTTTCTCTTTAACTCATGTCAATTACTCTTATGAAGCAATTGGTAACCAAGTATTTCTTCTTTACTATTCTTATGTTATGTGGGGAATCGTAACCTGTTCCATCGCTTAGTCTAAATAACCCTTAAGCCCCTTTCACTTAGCCTTGTAGGCTATTTCTTTAGGCTTTCACCCTCTTCTTTTCTTTTACTTAGCCTCCTAAGGTGAGGTCTTTAATGCATCATTCCTCTTGATTCGTGACCCCAAGGTCATTTTGACCCGGTAGACCATTACACTATTTATAACCCGAAGGTCGTGGTGATCTTTCAGACCATCCCTTTACCCGTGTCGTTCTTTAAATATATTTGGTGTCAATGCACCTCTTTTATATTTGAAAGGAAAATCATTTACATTGCCCTTTCTTTATCCGCCAATCATGGCTCCTTTTACCAAGAAGGCTAATTTATTTTATTTCAATTATGGCCCTCAGACCATGTTTGATCCGAGTTGGTAACATTTTCGTTTTCTATGACTCCGCGAGTAATTTATGAGTTACATTCACTTGTCGGATCTATTAATTGTTTCATCTCTATTAGGTGATGATCACTTGCGTCTAAGCCTGGCACAAAGTCAAATGACATTGACCACTCGTCACCACCGAGTAACAACTACCATCTTTAGTGGCACTTATTCTAATATGCAGATCAGACACTGTCTGTTGGTATCCACGCGCCCACGTGATCGTAGTCCATGACTAGATCGTTATCCGTTCGAACAATTCTTCCGACTCTATGACTTCATATGTCATTTATGCGTCGGTTTGTCTCACGTTTACCGCTATCCAATTTATGCCTATATTTCTTTACAACTCGTTACATGGGTTCTTTATCTTAATGTTTTAACGCTCCCGTTATTTATTTCGCGTTTTCGTTTAAATTCATTCATGACCCTTTACACGGGCTCACTAATATTTCGCGCTCCCATTATTCAGTTTGTGTCTACATATATATTTAGTCTCGTCCCATTACCCGGGCTCATTATTATTTTTCTTTAACGCTCCCTTTACTCGGTTTGCGTTTACATTTAAATTCAATCACTATACTTCATTTGACTTCTTTGGGTTGTTCGTGTGAAATCCATCACTTATGAACGATCAAAATTTATTCTTTATTTAACTCGTTTGACTTGTTCGTGTGAGATTCATCACTTATGAACTGTCAAACTTTATTCTTTATTTGACCCATTTGACTTGTTAACAATCAAACTTTATTCACAATCAAACTTTATTCTTTATCTGTCCCGTTTGACTTGTTCGTGTGAAATCCATCACCTATGAACAATCAAACGTTATTCTTTATCTGACCCGTTTGACTTGTTCGTGTGAAATCCATCACCCATGAACAATCAAACTTTATTATTTATTTGACCCGTTTGACTTGTTCGTGTGAAATCCATCACTTTTGAATTGTCAAACTTTATTCATTATTTGACCCATTTGACTTGTTCATGTGAAATCCATCACCTACGAACAATCAAACTTTATTCTTTATCTGACCCGTTTGACTTGTTCATGTGAAATTCATCACTTTTGAGCTGTCAAACTTTATTCTTTATTTACCCGAAGGATTTCCTTTAACTTATCCCATTAGTCTCGTCTTTACTACATCGGATGTATATGTGTTCATCATAAGAAGTTCATGGTATCATGTGTTTATTACTTACTTGGCCAGAGTAAGCGATCAACACATGGTACGCATGACCTTATTATAACTATCACATTACTTCCCATATAAGTAAATCCTCGGTTCATGTCCATATTTCTGATCTTGTTTAATTGTTATCTAACAATTATTAGTTTTTACATTTTTCATCTCAAAACATATAGAATGTTTTCCTTTTTATAAAAATTTTATGCAACCACATTTATCCATGTGATCGTTATTTTTTCTTAGTAGAATCTTATTGAAAATTTCTACTTGGATGGTCACCCCATCCAAGATTTTAGATCTGAACTCTTTTATATTTTTATTATTATTATTCACAATTGCGAATGATGCGTATTTCCCGCCCAATTTCTCTTGGGAACATCATCATGGATGGGTATTCCGTCCAGTTTTCCCATACTTTAATCCCGTATATAACCGTGGTTTATTACGTATCTGTTGCATACTACTTGTTATACAATAATTTAAAGTGTGCACCTGGGCGATATTTTCCTTCATTGGCTTTCATTGCCGTTCCACCTTTATTTGGTATCATCATTTGGTTTAGGTCCTTAATGAGTATGCTCTACTTGTCATACTTTGGACCATTTTGTCATCATATCGGTAGATCATTAGATTCCCGCCATCTTCAGATGCGAGCGTCCTTCAACCAAAACGTTTACATTGATTAGTAACATTAGAAATTAATAAGCGCCCTTACTATAGTACAAGGCTATCTACAATACTTGTTAACACAAGTAGTTCACTAGCTATACCGGTCTTTGATCATTTTATTTGGGTTAACGTGCATTCACACAATAACCCTATGTGTTATTTACAACACTTTAACCGTGCTAGACCGCTAAATTTATGATAACTTGCCTGATCGTGCGACCAAGCCTAGAACCGAACACATTTGATCATTAACCTTGAGCTCTGATTAACAACTTGTAAGACCCTATCTTAAATTATTTAAATCTCTATTAAAAATTCGCATTTAAACGAGTAAATGTTAATACACATCGCTAGAAATTTTCGAGTTTATTAAAACTTTATCAACACTAAACATTTTGACAAGTCGTTACAGATTAGTTCCGTAACATTGAAATCAAATGCGGAAGCTTGATCTTTAATTGTGTTCGGTTCTTCATTGAGCTTGATCGTCATCCGGAGGTGCTTGCGATTACCCTAAAATGGAAATTTGCAAATATTAGTATTATAGAAAATTTCTGAAAAAAGCATAACATAATCATCTTGACAAAAAAATCAAATCAGAAAATATAATTTCTGAGGTAGCGTTGGCGACGGCATATAGCCGCGTTGGCGACGCCATACGAATAGTTACGTCGGGTCAAGACTGCCGTAGGCAGTAGTTTAATGCGTCAGAACAAAGGTGTTGCGTCGCTGACGGCCGGTTGTACCATCAGCGACGGTACCTTCTGCAGCAGTTTTGCTGCAGATTTGTTTAATTGTCCATTCGACCCGTTTTAAGCCCCGAACATTTAAAACACAACTAGGGACTTACGGTGACACGTCTGTAAAACACTATTTCTTGTTTTATTCAACGGTTGCTAACTGTAGCCTACGGTTGGCCACCGTAGCTTAAGGTGGCTGCTGTACGAATTTTTTGTTTTTGCCGTTTTTGTTACGAAAACTTTCGTAACTTACTTTATTTTTGTCCGTTTCCTATGAAACTAGTTTCTAAATGTCCATAAGATGTTTTATTACATAATTAACCCGAAATCCAAATCCGGGATTCTTAATTCTTATGAATTACGCACCCATTCTCGGTTATGCATATATCCATTTTGACCCGTTAAGAGATTTAAGCATTTAAGCTTAAATCTCACTTCCCCTTACCTTACTTCTCATTTCCATACTAAGATATCTATTTATTTTCTACCACAACTATACTTGTGGTGGATTGGTTATAGAAAAATTTTCAAATTCTACCCTTTCGGTTTAACAATTTATGAAAAAGTCCTGTTATGAGGCTTTAAATTACACTACCGCAAGGGTGTACTTCTATATAAATCTCAGTTCTAAACTACCCTCAAAGGGTCGTTTGGTCGATTTATAATTCAAGGGAGTTTTGGTCAAATTTTAGTCCTTTTTACGACGAAGGACATTTAAATGCATATTTTAACCAAACAAGCATCTTTAACTCATATTCTATTAAAATTTTTACTATATTCCTAAGAACGTAATGTCTAGAATTTAAGTTATTAGATATACCTTACCTTAGGTAATCAATTGTTCTTCATGACTCATTTAACCCTCAACGGACCTTAAGTCCTCTTTGAGAGTTTGACCCATTACACGTACCTGGCTCGGCTTATAGCATTAGTTCGTTTTAATACCTTATTCCATTAGTTGCTATATGATAACGATGTAAGTTATACTCTATTCTTCATATGACACAAAAATCTCAACAAGCGATCATTAGTCATTATTTTCAAATGGTGATAATATCACCATTGGACCCGTTTGGTCTAAATGAGCATTTATCATTATGAGATGGCACTTAATTTTCATCTCACCCATTTAGCCTATTTCGTTTTAATCTGTGTGATCATATTACTTAAAAATCGTTTCTTAATTCGCTTGACCCATTATGACTTACGCCATATGGTTTCTTTTTCAAAATTCTTTATTCACCTATCAACTTATGACCGGATTACTATTTTACCCCTTATTACCCATTATGGTTTCAAAACTCTTTGTTTATTCACCATCACAGGACTAATTTATTATTTTACCCTTTTTACCATTAATTATGGTTTCATAACATTTTTCACTTGTTCCGACCTGAATCACTTCGCATCTAAACATCATATTTCAAATAATAGTCTACCTTTTTCTTTACCAATAATACAAGTATGTATTCTACTTAAAAGATGTTAGCTTTACTTATCTTGAATCCAATTGTGCCTTTTTCCGCGTAGTTGTTCTGTTTGACCCGCTTCTTCTCAAACCTCCACCTAGTTTGTCAAGCGTCAAACTATCATTCATCATTCGCAAGATGGTTAGATTAGTCATCTTCTATTACGACTATCCCATCTTACACATTTTATATCATAATTACCATTTGATCTTATTATAGGCCGGTTTGACTTTTAAAAGTCAACTGCCTATTAACATACGCAAATGCACAATTAAGTTTAACAACTCATTTAAGCAATATGTCAAATACCATGTTGCCATTATTCTTAAGCTACCATTTTAACTACTTTTCTCAACCAAGTTCATGTCATTTCTTTCACTTAAAAAAGTTCGTGCAATTGTTAACATCAAGTTAACTTAACTTTCGATTATTAATGCTAATGTATCCATTCATTGTGCTAGGACTAAGAGTTTTCATCTTTACGTAAAAACCCATTTCACCATAATACTTAGACATTCATCTGAATACTTAATATAATCAAGTTTTATATACAACTAGTAGACAACATGATCTCAAACACTTATTAACATTGGCATAACATCAATTTTATCATATCATTAAAACCCATTTCAAGTCATGTATGATCACTTACTTGAATCTCTAATCTGTTCAAGTATCTTACACATACATACAAGTATGATGATCATAAACACTCATATAATATCAATTTCATCATATAATCAAAAACCCACTTCACATAGCATTATATTTAAAGCTTTCACTTAGGGTTTGTTCCTAAACAAGTATACATCACTTATCCTACTTCAATTTCTGAAATTCTTATATGGATTTGGAATCCATGAAATCTACCTACATTCATAATATCACCAAATCATGATTTTTGACATATTTATGATCCTCTAGTTTATGTGATCATTAACATGTGTTCATGCATGAGTTTAGATCCGAATTCTTCTTCAATTTGGTGGTTCTTTGATGAACAAGGGTTTGGCTCCCCTTATTCTTCTCCTGGCTATTAAACGCACACACACACACACATACTTAGTGTGTGTGTGTGTGTGTTGTGTTTTATTTTTTGTTTATATATCCAAGTTTCATCCTCTTTCCCTTTTGGTCCCTCATAATTGAGATCTGATTATAAACGAGACTAAAACTCATTATCTTGTTACTCATATACATGTTATTAACTAGGTTAATTTGTTCCTAATTATTTCGTTTACGGGTTCACTTTTACCACTAACGGTCTTTTTCCCGCTCTTTAATATTAAGGTGGTTTGATTACCAAATCCGTTTTTGGGGTGTTACACAAAAATACTTCCTTTCACCCGATAATTGATGTTCTCACATCATCCAAATACAAAACCATCATGCTTGCTGATGCACCTATTTATGTGGATACTCTCCGAAAATTTTGGGCAAACGCTAGAATTGAATCTCAAACAAGAGGCCATATGCTATAACTTTAAAGATCGGAGAAACTCTTGTCTAAATATCCCCATCTTCCATATCCACTACATTTACATTGGAAGACCAAGCAAGTAAAGTTGCTTTTGAAAAGCATGAACTCCACACTGAGTTCATAGAATGCAGGTATGAAGGTTAATTGACAGGTGTTACCATTTTTAAACCAAAATTTCCTGTTGAAATGCGATATTTTTTTCCATATCTTGCTGATCTGTCTTTCCGCCAAGACCACTGATTTTAATTAGATTCCATAAAACATTCAAAATTTGGGATATGCTATTTTGACAAAATCAGATTTTAATCTGTCCCAGGCATTGTTTTTGGACTTTGTGGCAAATATCAATAAAATAAAAATAAATAAAGCTTTTCAATTGTATCCTAGACTTTTAAGCTACTATCTTCAATAGCAAGTTTCTGAAAAAGATTTTCAACAAGGTGTAGTTTTTAGGATGAAAAGTCTTACCAAATGAAACTTTTAGCAGAATGCTAAATTAAGAGTCAAAAGTTTCCAAAACAAAAGCAAAGGGGGATGAGCCTATTTTGGATGTGTCCACATCTACTGCTCAAACCTCTGTTGCTGAGCCACTGCTCCTGGTGATCATGAAACCACAACCGGTGTTGTGAAACCCACACCAGAAAAATCCAAAAGAAAACCTTCTAAATCCAAAAAGCCTACCAAAACAAAACAACATAAAAAGGCACCTCTAGAAGATGAGATCCAAGAGGATAACCTTGTGGTAACACAAACACCACCAGAAACCACTGTTGCTACTTCCTCACAACGGTTGGAAAGATCTCAACCCATTCAAACTCCTCCTACATCCTCACAAAAGGATCGGGTTATAAGCACATGGACACCACATTATGAAACAAATCTTTGAATTGATAATTTGTTTCATAGCCCCTCTCCCAGGACAAATTCTCTTTCTACTGCACAACCATCTCCCTCAATTCCACCTACATTTATACCTTTGTTTCAGCAATTGATAAAACTCAGACACAAATCAGTTCCTCTCAATCACCAGTCAAAGAGAGCACACCTCCACATGTGACTGAGTCTGAGAAAAATCAAGTTGCTAACCTAGAAACAGCTGAGGAGGCTACACCCATGAGTTACAAGTAACTCTTGGTGGTAGTTCAAGTGAAGCAGCCACTAGAACTGATGACAAAGTAGTGTTTCAGTTGGATAGTGGTTACATCTATAAGTATTTTGAAGGCAACAACTGTTGAGGCTACAATTGTAACCTCTGTTCCAGTTGGAAGTCCCTAGTACCAAGACAAAGGGGCATTTGGTCCTGATAACATGGAGTTTTCTCTTGTTAAGGATCCAAATACAACAACCTCTGGTAGGGATTCAGATGATCCTGTTAATTAGGTGATGAATTGAGATATAAGGAATTGATGGAGAGAATGACATCCATGGAGTCCTCAATTGATGGAAATGAAATCCATGATGAAGCAGATGTTACAAAATTATCAAAGCCAACCATCCACTCAGCAAATTGCCAATGAGCTATGGAAAGCAGTGCAACCAATTATCTAAACTCAAAAGAATTTAGTTGATATCAACCACAACACTCATATGGGTATTATCAGAAGTATGGTTGAGGCCAGATATAAAGTCACTCAAGCAGATATCAGGGACATAAGAGAACATTTGGTAAGGACTACTGGCTCTGCCCCTTCAATAATCCTTAATGAAGAAGCAGAGGATGATGCCAAAAAGGGGGAGAGTGATAAACTGAGAAAGTTGTAGCCAGATTCAAAGGTGCAACAAAAGCCAGGGTTTGCTCAAAATCAAAATTTTGCTAAGGCATCAGATGCTGGATTTCAAAAAGGGATTGATGAGAACCTAAACAAACAAGCAGAAGAAATTGCCTTAGAAAAGCAGAAAAGGCAAGATACACTAGAAAGCAAGGCTTCCAAACTGATTGAAGAAGAACAAGCTAAGCAGATGGAAAAAGAATATATTGGCACTTCAAAAAGGAGAAAGTCAGCTAGAAAAGTTAGACAACCAATTTCCACCCCTTCTAAAACCACTGATATGCCCCCAAAAGTGTATCCTCTACTCAAGTCAAAACCAAACCATCACCCAAAAAGAAACCATCCCCTTCACCAAAATCACCACCAACAGATGTTCATCACCACCACAACACAACAAATGTTGGTACAACAAATGTACCAACAAATCTTAACCAAACCTCTCCCATAATCACTTTTCCCACTTTAACCAAACCATTATCCACACCACCAAGAAACCAACACGACCATCATTACAAAAAATCAAATTCACATGCAAAAGGAAAACTTTTGTAGTGCAAGAAGATGATGAGGGAATTCCATCACCAATTCCTTTATCATCTGCCCCCATTCCAGCCATACCGATCTCATCACTTCCATCAAATTCCACTTCACTTCCAGCCTATCAACCATCTCGTTATTTCATTGGCTTCTCAATATCCTCTAGAAATTCATGTTGTTAAAGGAGAAATAGAATTTTTTATAATATAGAGAATCCATCTCAAAGATCCTTTCCATCTCTCTTTGGTTATAGAAAGCCTAGAGATGTAGATGAATATCTAAAGCTAAAGGCAAAACAGGCTGAGAACATTGCTAAGGAGATGTGCAAAGGGAAGGATGACAGTACTTTTCAAGGAATCTTATCACTAAATCTTGGCTACGTAAGAAAGATAGAAGATTTTGCCAAGAACCTATGCGTCCATGTCTGAGAAGCCAACAAATGTTGAGCCTGATGAAGAATTGAAATAGGATTACCTTGATCACATCATGAAACATAAACCATACAAAGCATCAAGAGCACAATTCAAAGACTGGTCATCAGGTGCTCTCAAGGAAGAAATTGATAGAGTCCAAGAAATGCTCAAAGATCCTTTACATAAGCCAACTCCACCTATTTGGAAGAAAGGCAAACCAATTGATCAAAACAAGGCTTTGAAGCTAAAGAGAATGAGAGAAGAGCTTGTAGCTGCTAAGTATGGTAGTTCTACAGCTGTTGCCAGATGGTCAGAATGCAAGGTTGTTGAAATCTACAAAAGAATGGAACAGTTAAGAGAAAAGGATCCTACAGTTCTAAGAAAGCCAGTTACCCAGCAGTGGTTACCTCTCAATAGACCCATACTCCTAAAAAGTAGTTCACAGCATGTAGCTTATCCATAACTGCCTTAAATCAAGTAAAAAGGCAAAAGCTGATGTTTGTGACTGATGATCAGTTGTATGAAGAACATAAAAAGGAGGGAATCAAGAACATACTGCTCTTTCACACAGATCCTGCAAGTGACAAACTCAGAGAAACAATTAAAAATCTTGTCAAAAGGCCACTTTCACCAAACTCATCAGAAATAAATCTTCTCCCCAGAAACCAACTGATCCAAAAATTCTAAAGTGGAAGTCATCCTCAGACACCCACGAATTGACCTTGCTCAGATCAGATGGTGGAATTCAAAAGCTAAAGATGGAGGATGTATATGGTCTGAATGTAGATGACCTCCAAGATCTGTTGAACCTTGAATTACAAATGGATTTTGAAGACATGATTTCCTTGAACTTTGAACTACAATTCAAAGGGTAAATCAGGGAAACATTGATAAGGAATAAAGATCAGCAATAAAGAAGAGTTTTGGCATCATCTGTTCTAGGGAGAGTTGTTGAATCTAGTAGACCCCACAAAAGAACAGATGATTGGAAAGCCAAAATGTTCTATATCATCTGATCGACAATAACAGTGCTTTGAAGATTCAACTCCTCCCAAAGGCAAAGGCAACGACAAAGGCAAAGGCAAGACATCAACATCTGCTCTCAAAGGTCTATTAAGCTAAAGTCTGTTCTATAAAGACTGTTGAATACAAGCTCTGCTCAAGGTCGAAGGTCTGCTAAAAAGAACATATGTTATTGAAGAACTAAAGAACTGTTAAAGCAAAGGTCTGCTGGACCAACAGAGGTTAGAGCTCATCAGAGTTTCTATCAACAGATGTTGGATCAGTAGAGTTTAAATTTTAATGTAACAATGTTTTAGCTTAGCAGATGTTAGAGTCTGTTAGGTCGTTAGATGTCACTGTCAAGGTGACGTCAACTTAGATGCCACGGTGATTTGCTTTGTACTATAAATAGAACAGTGCATATACTGTTCTATTCATGACTTCTCATTGACATTTCTTCTAATTAGAGTGATCAGGCTGAGGGGGAGTTTGTATATCTTTCATGATACGTAAATCAAAGTTTATAAAAACATGTTGATGAAAACATTCTCTTCATTGTTGTGATTTACAAGTTTACATTTATGTTCCACTTATCATCTTTATTTTATCATCTTTCATTGATTTCCATCTTAAACTTTCACAACAATCAAACTTAGATCCTAACACCTAAAGACCTTACAAAAGTCTACACCGGGGTGAAACCAGGAGGACTAGCTGCTCATGGTGAACAGAACGTGATCAACGGATGATTGAAGCTTGCACACGAACATCTTGAAGCTTTGATGATGGTAATAGATGATGTTTATGGTTGATGGTTGATGGTGATGGTTGATTGATGTGAGATGAGGGATGATGGTGAATTAAGGTTAGGATGAAGTGGTAGATGAAGATTGTGGATGATGGTGGTGAATCAAATGGATTGGAGATGGTGTGGTAGTGGTTCATGGCTCCAATACATTTGATTAACACACCGCCTGTATCTTTGGGTTGACAATTATAGTTGCATACTAGTATCGTTATGTTAGTTCTTAATCGCGATTATGCCATGTGGATTTGTTTAAGAAATTTATACTTATGCTAGTAATACAAACTTGTATGCTCACCAATGCTTTATGTGTTGACATGCACTTTAATATGTATTGCAGGAATTTTGATGATGAGACGTTGAAAAGAATCTAGTATGATGACTATAAACCCATTTTAATATTTGTAATTGTTATATTTTGAGTTTGCTTTTAGAAATGAAATGAAACTTTTGATAATTAAATATTGTCACAAGTAGTGTTATGAAGTTTCTTGCAATCTATTTCGTCTCGCTCCGATGTTTCCGCCATTTGTTGGGGTGTGACACTAAGCTAAGGGTATGAAATGGAATATTTTAAAAGTGACTAAGGTGATGA
This sequence comes from Scalesia atractyloides, assembly GCA_947069175.1. Lineage (NCBI taxonomy): Eukaryota > Viridiplantae > Streptophyta > Magnoliopsida > Asterales > Asteraceae > Scalesia > Scalesia atractyloides. The sequence continues at coordinate 46,964,103 of CAMTDV010000023.1, forward strand.
AAACTCGATTTTTATTACATCAACTACCAAAGCAATACTAAACTACAAAACATTAAACTACGAGGCAAAATTTCTCCTTTTTATTCAACAAACCGCTAAGACCTGTTTTTGTGCTTTTTCACAACAATTTCTCACTATTTTTCATGATATTTTCTAATTTTTTTGCAACGCTGAAATAAATTAAAAATTTACAAAGCAAAATAATCCTATAATCGAATCCTCATCACTCAGGTTAAAATTAAAAAGGCTTAACAGGTCAGTGGCTAAATGGTTTGATCAAATGAAAGATTTAGGCTCAAAGTTTGTGACTAAGGGATTAATTTTGGGTAAGGGTGACATAAAATGGTGTAAAAAGAAAAAGGTTTACCTAATGCCTTAATCATTCTTGTGCTCGTTAACGGTCTATGGTCTAAAACGTATCAAAAGTTGTAAATTTTACAATACAAGTGGTAATGGCACACTAAACAAAGACATACATACATATATATATATATATAATATATATGTGTGTTTTATGTGTGTGTGTGTGTGTAAGTGACTCAATGTCTCACATGAAAAGGGTATGATATGTGATATGCAAAACACATTGATTCTTTAGGCGGACTATTCCTAAATAACCACCTTCAATTTTCTATAAAATACCCGTTAAAAACCCATAATGTTAATGTTCGGAACTTGACCATGATAAAAGACCAAATGGGTTGTGCAATCCCTCGTAGACTTTGTTAATCGTGCTTTTTAAGAGAACATTTTTAGAAAATTTTGAAAATTTTCCACCATCCCCACACTTGAGGCCAACATTGTCCTCAATGTATAGAATTAAATGGAGGGTCAAAATCGTAAACTTTTTCTTCCCATCCCACACTTGAGGTTAACATTGTTCTCAATGTGTAGAAATGAAAGCTTTAAAACACACAAGGGAAGTGACACGACTAACTTCCCAAATTTCACCTGGGTCAATAGTATACACAATACAATTCACTTATTGAACTAACTAATAAACAAAGTTAAAAAAAAAAGAAACGTATGCATCTGATTTGCTCATTTTTCATGTGCTACTCGATCCTTAATGCAAATGGACGTCCTCAACGAACATGAAAATACCTACAAGTCTCAACAATCGTGTAGAAGCAAGCTTCTCACAGAAATCAACACTCGTCAGCTAATCCATTTTCTTTTACCATGTTTATAAATAATTTACCAATTCATTCGTTATTTAACTTTGATTTTTTGGAAAAAATTGTACAACAACAACAACCTAACTCACTTTCGTAGGAATCACAACGGCATTTAGCGTATGCACGCAAGCTTTTTAAACGTCCCGATAGCTCGGGAGGACGAGTAGGTCTCATGAGGGTTATATAGGGAATACACCCACAAAGTTCATTTACCTAAGAAAATAAAATGCCAAAGAAATAAAATACAAAAATATAAAAAGAAGAAAAAAACTAAAACTAAGAAGAGGAAATAAAAAGTATTAAAAATTTTATGCAACAACTAACATACCACTTCACAGTGCTCAAATGGCATGCTTGACCTCAACGAACTCTTCCACACCACTCATTGGTGATTCATACCACTTGGTCCCAAATGGACCAAACCTCCTCATCTTCCTCCTTCTTTTCTTGAGGCGACTTTTTCACTTTCTTCTTCTTGATCGGCTATTTCTTCGATTCTCCAAACCTGCCAATCACAATGCATATCTTTTTATTCGGAATTATGTCCTTCTTAGGATACTCATCCTCACCTAATGGGTTTGTAAACTTAGGAAAGACATTCAAAGTTAGTTCCCGATCCCCAAACTTCATGCTTACCATTCCCGTTGTACAATTTATTGCAGTTGCCAGGAACGGCCTACCCAATATAACTATAGGTCGTGTGTCTTCAACACATCCAACATAATCTACTACCAAAACGTCAACTAGGTAGTAGCAATCATCAACCTTCACAATTACATCCTCCACTATTCCCCTTGGATGCGTAGGAGTTTGATCAGCCAACACCACAGGTGTATCAAAAATTTTTAGAGGACCAAAATTGTATTGGTCATACAAACTCCTAGGAAAGATGCTCACACAAGCTCCAAGATCTAGAAGCGCCCTGTTAATTTTAGATTTACCAATTTGGATTGAGATTAGAGGGTCTCCTGGATCTTGAACTTTCTGGGGAAGTACACTCGATAAAACGACACTAACATATGAGATTAAGTCAAATTGTTTCAGTGATTTATTGTGTCGTTTCTCAGTGCTCAACTCTTTCAAACACTCTACATGAGTTGGGACCTTTTTTCATGTCATCAAGTAACGGTAAATTAGTTTTTGCTTGTTTAAAATTTCCCCATCGCTCGTCCTTTGGTAGGTCCCGTTTTTTCAACTTTGATGCATTAATTGGTTTTAGTAGAGCCAAAGGATACGAGATGGTATTAAACTCCAAACCCATATCATTGGCATGCAATTCATTTAAACAATTTTCATAAAAAAGATCTTTTTTTTTAATTTATCTTTTACAATTTTAGATTGCGAAATTGTTTCTTGCTCATGTTCACTTTCATCATTAAAATCCTCCACTACACCATCAACAACTTATGGTGGTAGAGTGCTCTCAACACTACAAACCGCATCATTTGAAAGAATACTTACCGCGTTAATGTGCTCATTCTTCACATTTTGGTGCTTGAGCTTTGATGCGTCGGGTTCATAGTTGTATCCCCTTGCTTTGAGTTGGGCCATTTCTTCCGCAAGTTGACCTACTTGCTTTTCCAACGCCTTGTGTGGCTTGTCTCGCACCTCAAACTCCTTCTTCATCTCCATCTTGATCTTTTGGTTTGAGTCTCTAATAGCATTCATGGTCGTGTCAAACTTGGAGTTCAATGAGTCATCACTACCCGATTTCGAATTTAAATTACCACCACCATGCCCACCTTGGTTGTAATTGGACCGTTGATAACCCCCTTGGTTACCATTTTGGTGGTTTTAATATGAGGAGCTACCTTGGTTCCTCGGGTCGGAAGTTTGGGTTCATTTGATTTGAGGCATTACCTAACCTAAAATTAGGATGGTTCCTCAACCCGGAAGGTAAGTGTTGGAGTTCATATCGTACGTTTCTGGTCTCCATACACTTAATTTACTTCCTTGGTAGCTTGTGCCATGTTTATTTGGCACTCATTGGTTCGGTGACCAATATCACCGCACTCCTCACATACCGCAAATTGTACCGCGCCCGCATCCTTTTTCTTCATACGGGCCGATTCTCGTTCCAATGTAGCAATCCGATCTTTAGCACTTGAATCGGGATCGGGAAGAGATTGAGAAATAGGTTGCTGTTTAGCCTATCCGTTGTAGCCACGACCTTGGAGTTTTTACTCATCCTCTCTAAAAATGCCCAATCATCCTCCTCATGATTATTCAACAACGTCCCATTAGTTGCCGATTGCATGTACTTATGCTCTTCGGCATATAATCCCCTCACGAAGCACTTGAGCAACTACCATCTTTCGATTTGATGATGGGGACACTTCCAAACAAGCTCTTTAAAACGGGTGAAAGCTTCATGCAACAATTCACCCAGTAGTTGCTGAAATGACTGAATCTCGTCTCTAGCATCGTCGGTCTTTGCTATGGAGTAGTAATCATCAAGTAACACTTGTTGCATGTCCACCCAAGTGTGAATACTACCTGCTAGAAATGTAAAAACCATTGTGTGGCCTTGTCTTTCAATGAAAACTGAAACAACCTTAACCCCACCTCATCTTGAGTGAAATCATCACCCCTGATGGTGCTACACAAAGCAGAAAATTCAGCCAAGTGTGTGTAGGGCTCATCATGGGTCCTACCGAGGAAGTGGGGTAGGATGTTGTTGTATTTTGCAATCAAAGGAGTGTCTTCCTTGAGGTGGAGGAGCAATGGGTGAGTCGTTTTCGGTGAACATTGGCCGAAACCGACCATTAACACCCCTTGGTTGTTGCATTTGGTTTTGGTGTTGTGGTTGATTCTTGGTGGACCGTTGACCTCTTAGTTCGCCGATGGCCCATGGTTAACTCGTTGATTACCCCCATCTACAAAATGAGGAATCCGATTCCGGTTGGCATTGTTGTTATCAACCGGGTTCCTTTGGTTGTTGTATTGGGGTTGACGGTTGTTTCCATAACCGTCGTTTCGGGCATAAATCGTTTTGGGCATAACCGTACCCGTAATCATCAACATCGTTCACAATTGGCATGTTGATACCCCAGCTCTTCTTCATAACCTCTACCGTTGTAGAAGTTCCCATTTTTGTACTCATCCCAACCACCATCTTCAAACCCATCATTATAATTTCCCCGTCTTCCGAGTATTCCGAATGAACACTCACATGTTCTGGTGGTAACCCGGAATGTTAAACGACTCATCATTAGGGATATTATTTCTCAATTCATCGATGTTGAGAGCTTGGGTTTCATTTGCGGGGTTGCCATGATTTTGGTTAACCCCACGATTGGGATAAACATTTTTGTTGTTGAGGTTAGGTGGTTACGGTTTTGAGGTGGAGGTGTGGGTGTAGGTGCACGTTGGTTGTTGTTTTGACTTTGGGTACAGGTTAGATGTGGTAGTGTCAGTGGTCTTAAATTATTACCACTCCTTGTCGGTTGTTTTGAATGTTTTGGTTTGGGGGGGGGGTAATCTTGGTATTGTTGTTGGTTTTGGGTTTGGTTGGAGTTTTGGCGATCCAGTTGGATGAGTCCAAAGGATGGGGTAGGTGGTGAGTTTAGGATGGGTGGATTAGGGGCAAGTGTTGCCTCCAACTGATTGGCCAAATTTCTTCAAACCACTCGCTCAATCTCCGGTTTAAACACCAAAGGTGACATTCTTCCGGAGCTTCGTGTATGCTTGCACTACCTGTATCCTACACAAGTAACACACCCACTTAACACAGAAGCAAAAATGATAAAAACAAATAAGCACTTCAACGGATAATCACAAAAAACAAACCATATTCAATACAACTCGCACGAACTCCCAGGAAAGGACGCCAAAATTTGATCGGGATGTCGCGTCCCGGTCAAGGATAATATTTATATGCCGAAATTACCCTTAACTATGTGTTAGTGGTAGCAAGGGGTCAGACCACGAAGAGTTTGTGGTTTGTGTAAGAACTGGATTGATTATTAAGGTTGTCACGAATTATGAAGCTTGCTATGTTGATTAACGGTTTTTGTTTGTTTTGAAAAGTGGGTCGTAATCAACCGACGAGTTTGTTACTAAATTATTTAACTACGAAAAACATGAACACTTTTGATTGCACGAAAACTTGATTGTTTGATTAAAATGATAATTGGAGAACAAGGTTCACACCCGGCTCGACAATTGCAAGGCCTTCTACACGTTTTTTACTTGATTTAGTTGAATTTGGTGATAACAGTTTTAATTTCACGAGGCTTAGGTTCCAATTGCTATCAATGTTTCAAGAACGGACCACAATGCACTTCGTTACCTAGGATATGTAAATCATATCGAATGATAACGCATTAATGAACAAAGTTGTTTTGCAAAGTCAAATTTTATAATCACTCGACGATTCACAAATATAGTTCAAATTAAAGACAATTATTAATCAATTCAAATGTAAACTCAACTTGTTACAAAATCTAATACTAAACACCCTAGAAACCTTACAAAAGTCTAAACAGGGGTGAAACTGGAGGACTAGCCGCTCATGGTGAACGGAATGTGATCAACGGATGATTGAAGCTAGTACACGAACATCTTGAAGCTTTGATGATGGTAATAGATGGTGTTTAGGGTTTATGGTTGATGGTAATGGTGGATTGATTGGTGAGATGATAGTTATGATGGTGAATTAGGGTTAGGATGAAGTTGTAGATGATGATTGAGGATGATGGTGGTGAATGAATGGATTGGAGATGGTGTGGTAGTGGTTCTTGGATCCAAGAATGGTGTTCTCCCCAAATACGTAAATCCCTTCTAATGACCCCAAAATTGGGTTTTAATTCGTTCAAAACAACAAAACAAAGCAAATCAGTGTCGCAAAGCAGGAGATGGCATTGCCGAAGGCCAAACTCGGCGTCACCAACACCCTGTGGATTTCCGGTTTTCTACCAACGCGTTATTCTACTGTCTACGCTACTTTCCGACCGATGTGAGGCATCCTTGACGGCCCAAGAGGGCGTCGGCGACACGATGTGTATTCTCGCTTTCCTGTTTTGCTTGTTTCATATGCCCGGTTGATCCCGTTCGCTCCCAGATGCTCTATAAAGCTCCCGAATAGCTCCTTAAACTCTGTTAGACCTGCAGATCACAATTCTAATCATAGTAGGTTATTCGAAACCAAAATTTACGTAAAAACATAAACTTAAATACGATTATACACCGGTTTTCAACCATGCATCATATACACTTTTAGTATTCTTAAAACATAAAAGCGTATGTGCAACAAATATACATTTTAATAAGGGGGCTGCTAAACTTACCCCTTTATATTATTTTTACTAAACATACCCCCTCTTTGAGATTTCACATAATACAACTCTAACCTTTATTTTCTTTTTTTATTTGTTAGTAAAATCATGTAATATTTTGAATTTATATAATCTTATAAAAGATTATGAAGATCCTTTTTTTTAATTGAGGTATATGACTTTATATATTTTGAATTTATTTAAAGAATATATATATAAACTGTCCATTTGAACTCATAGGGAAGTATTCAAAAGAAAATAATTCTTGGACATTACGTGTGATAAAACCTGAACATAATCATCCCCCCGCTCAATTTCTTGAAGGATATCCATTCACAGAACGGTTGTCAGTTAATGAGTTTCAACTGGTTGCGGAGTTGACAAAGAAACATGTGGAGCCAAAAGATATTCTTGGTATAGTAAAGTAGCAGAATAAAAATAATGTCTCTAAGATTAAGACCATATACAATGCACACGATAAAATTCGAGATATGAACCATAAAGGGCAAATCCAATGCAGGTTCTTATGAATCATTTACAAGATAATGGTTATACTTTTTATCCCTTTACAGATAGTTTAATGAATGAGCCGGAATCATTATTCTTCATTCATGAAACATCATATGTGTTATTACGTGCATTTCCACATGTGATGATTATGGATGTCACATACAAGACAAACAAGTATGATAAGCCTTTTATTTAAATTGTTGGTGTAACTTCTACCAGCAAAACATTTTCCATAGCTTTTGCCTTTATGCATAAAGAAACAGAGGAGTTCAACATTTGGGTGTTAAAGCACTTGCAGTCAATACTAGATGAGCGCATGCAACCACGTATAATAGTTAGCGACAGAGAGTACGCTCTCATGAATGCATGCCCACGAATTTTTCCACATGCTACTCGATTACTTTGTAGATGGCACATTTCTCTAGTGATATTTAAAAAGTGTCAGCCATCTATCAAATCTCGACATGCATGGGACTCCACAAATTCACAGTGGAATTTACTAATTGAATCTCAAACATTGGCATAATTCAAGAAAAATTATAAGCAACTTCAATCATTGTTGATTGAATATCCAGGTATTATTATTATTATTATTATTATTATTATTATTATTATTATTATTATTATTATTATTATTATTATCCACGTCGTCATCATCATCTTACAGGGGTTGATTACCTGGAGGAAACTTGGTTAAAAAACACAAAGAAATTGTATCCGTTTGGACTGATAAATGCCTACACTTCGGAAATCAGACAACAAATAAGTTGAGATACAACATTCAAAGCTAAAGGCATACTTGAAGACATCGAATTCTACCTTATAGAAGTTTGTTCGTCGTATTGATGAAATTGTGGAATCACAAGATACGGAAATTAAAGCAAGTTTTGGGAAAAGTAAAACAGTTCTACAACATCATCACAAATGACCAATCTTGAAACTATTACATGGTTTTGTTTCCCATGAAGCGTTAGATATAATAACAAAAGAGATCAAACGAGACCCTTTAGATTGTGGTTGTCAACTTCGTAAAAAGTTATGGATTACCATGTGCTTGTGAATCTTTAATGTATTCCGCAGCAGGTCAGTTTTATAATATAACCGGTTGATTACGTTCTTAATAAATATTTTTATTATAACATAACTAAAAAATTATGTATATTTGTATACAGGTCTGTGTATTTCTTTGGATTCAATCCACATATTTTAGAGGAAACTTGATAAGATACCATTAAAAGACAGGAAAATGAAAACATTACTTGTGATGTTGAGTTGAAAAAGTTTGAACAAGTCTTTAACCACCGGTCCATGCTTGGAAAGAAAATTATGCTACAAAAGCTAAAAGCCATAACCGATCCTAGTATACCTTTAACCGAAGAACCCACTATTAACATAAGTACTCGTGGATGCCCAAGCTTGAAGAAAAAACAACAAAAACGTCAAGCTAATCAAAGTAAACCTTCAAATGAAGAACCTACAGTTAAGAAGAATACTTGTGGACAACCAAGCTTGAAGAAACAACAAGAAAAAAATGGAGCTAATCAAAGTAACCCTTCAGATGAAGAACCTATAGTTAAGAAAAATACTCGTGGACGGCCAAGCTTGAAGAAACAACAAGAAAAAAATGAAGCTAATCAAAGTAAGCCTTTAGATGAAGAACCTACTGTTAAGAAGAATACTCGTGGACGGCCAAGCTTGAAGAAACAACAAGAAAGTCGAGCTAATCAGTAATATCCTTTTATGGACGTGAAGACATTACGCTAAGATGTAGTTGTTCAACCAATTCAGATGTTGTTGAATATAACTTTACGGACTTGAAACCACACCACAGAGACACAGTTCTCATATGAGCAATTTTGACATATTATTGGAAGAAATCCCAGCCATATTTCATCCTTACGTCACATCTATACAAGATGTTGAACCTGATGGAAATTGTGGATTTCGTCAATAGCTCTTTGTCTAGGGCTCAATGAAGATCAATGGCCAAAAATTTGGGCTTAATTAGTAGAGGAATTGTCTCAAGATCAATACAAGAAAGTGTTTGGTATAAACTATAATGAAATGTATCAGTCTATATATTTTGAAGGAACGGGTTGTGCACTGGGAACAAAATAGATGATTATGTCTGATATTGCTGTCCTGATTGCAAACCAGTTTGGCATTATCGTTAATTTCTTGAGCAAAAGGGGTTCGAGCACTTGCTTCCCGCTTTGGAAAGGCCATGAATACTTTCAAGACCATGGAGCAGTTGCCATCGCACACGTGCATGGTAACCATTTTGTCATCGTGCGATTAGAAGGTGAGTACCCAATGCCGCCTACTATAGGACTATGGAATCAATATAAACATCCTCTGCAGTTTCATGGTAGTCGAAGTATAAGTGGCATCTAGATTTGTTTACTAATTTTGTTTCTCGTTCTTCAAAGGTCGTGATAGATGAGTAGAGAATTTATTATCTCTATAAGACTATTGACATGGATCTTTAACTTTTTTATTCATATACTATTCATTTTTATTCGTTATATTAGTATTATTTATGTGAAATTATTAAACGGTAATTTAATATAACTATTAGAATTGGTGAATTAAATGAACTTATATTTTTTTTTCGTTGTAAAATCATTTAAATAAAAAACAAACAGTACAAGACTAACTAAAGAATTTAATAAAAGTCAAATTGGTGTTTATGATCAACTAAAGAATTTCTTTTGAATTTAATAAAAAACAACCAGTGGTTAACGAATTGATATTAAGAATTTGTTTTAAATTTGATTAAAAAAATAGTGGCAAACCAACAGTGTTTTCACTAAACCAACAGTGTTTGTATGAACTAAAGAAATAAATATAAGTCAAAGCAAATCATGTTAAAGTCATTTAAATTTCTTTGAATTGAATTTTTTTTTTGTCTATAAACATTAAATATTTATAATTATATGTTTGAAATCAAATAAATAAACATAAAGATTTATAAGGGTGGAGTTTGACAAAATTTAAAGTGGTTTTTTAAGGAGGGTATGAAAAGTAACAAGTGGGGATACGTTTAGCCCACTGCTTTAATAATAACTACAAAATGACAACTACTACGATCCGTGTATGAGCCGCACACACTTTTCCAATAACAAATCAACACAGTGACAATTTTATAAATAACCGAAACGCCATGTGTAAGTTCAATGGTGGAAAGACAGAGACAAATGACGGGGACACAATATCATAAATAAGTGAAACACACAAATATGTGAAACATTGCAAGTATAGTGTATGCAACACTAGATGCACTAAGTTTTGGGAAACATGATCCTATGTAGGATATTATTATAGTGTTTCTACTAAGTTCTGATAGTTCCTACTGATGGAGATTAATATTGATGAATTGTTCACGCTAATAGATTAAAAGTACTAAAAGATGGGTTAAAAGCTTAATAACTTCTTACTGATGAGTTGCTACCGACGGCTGATGATTTTTATCGACATGTAGTTACCATTGGTGTGTGTTTTGGGTTGACAATTGATTGATGTTGATAGCGAACATGATGCTTTGGTTATGTACTGTAAATAGATCATTATGTGTAATACCCTTGGTAACTCTCACACCGGTCGTGGACATGAGAGATTCTTGGTTCGTAAGGTTTGCCCCACCTCTAAATCATCAACGCATTTGGGGCTTAATGCTAGTGGATAAGAGAAGAACCTGCGGCTAAGCGTGCTCATGTGGGACTGTGAGTGTAGAACCAGGATGTGTACCTTATGGGTAGTCTTCACTGGGATGACTAAAAACAAATCCATAAAGTCTTCATGGCAACACAGACAATATTTGTGGTACGAGAAACAGGGTGTTACATTATGTATCATAAATAAATTTGTTTTGAAAAGAAGGCCTTGCACACCCATCGCTTAAAAAATTGTAGTACACACAAAAGTAAAAGGCATGCAAAACGAGACAAACTAAGTATTAAAAGTCGTATATACCTAGCAATGTGTTACAACTTAGTGATTAAGTAAGATGTGTGTAAGAAGTGTTTGCACTTCTCGCTGCCATACCGGTCGAAAGTTAAGACCAACTCCTTTGATGAGTTAATGACAAAAGTCAATGATCTACAATTATAATTCATAAGCTATGGGCGTTATGGGTAACATAACTCCCTTTATCGTGTTCCACTACGCTAGGGCTAAAGATCCAAAGACAAAGACAGTAGAAGGACATTACGTTACGTGAAAAACAACACCAAACATTATCCAGTACCTCATTTCATTTATGTATTGTAAATTAGTTTTTTCCTCACCCGTGTTGTGGGGCACTGAGCCAGATATCTCTCTCTCATAACATGTAAGTTTGTGTTTCAATTATTTGTACATACTACTCATAACACGATCTAAAAAAAGTTACATCGAGTCAACCAATTAAAACAAAAAACTACCATACTTTTGCTAAAAAAACAAAGTAAAACGATGGAAACACTGTAATTTTAAACTGTAGGCAAAATTTAATTTTTCAGGATAAATGAGCATGTGTCAGGCAGCCGTCTGACACGAATAAAAATTACACCGAGTCAACCAATTAAAACAAAACACTCTCATAGTTTTGTAAAAAAAAAACTAAAACGATCGCATGACTGTAATTTTACATTGGGGGCAAAATCATAATTTGACAGAGAAAAAAAAAACAAAAACGATTGCAAAATCATTAAATTTGAGTTGAGTGCAAATCGTAATTCGGCTGAAAGGAAAAAAAACAAAACAAATGACAAATTTGTAAATTTAAACGAGACAAAATCGTAATTTTGTTGGGCCAATGGGGAAGTTCTAGGCAGCTGTCGAACACTATTCCCTCCATGGCCAATGTAGTATATATATAAATGAATAGCTTTATTAAAATAGTTGATATGCACCCGCCGCGCGTTACGCCAGCGTCAAAACATACACTAACTCAAACTTACATCGTCAAATGAAAAGAAATTATATTACGTCAAACAAAGACTAAATATTAATAATAATTATAACATTAATGTAACACCCTACCATGTTTTAACCATATAGACACAACGGGCCTTAAAATTCTTTCTTTATAAGCATTCTATTAATTTTAGATACAAGTCTGATGTAACACTCTGTAAAATTATGTCTAATAATATAGTGACACGTGTTGTATTTTAAATATAGTCTATTAAAGACCAATAAGGAATAAAGGCGTCAACATGCTCGATCTGAGCCTCTGAGTGACGGTCCGATGTCAACATGCAAAAATCATTTGCCTCTGAGTGACTGATATGTCAACATGCTTAAATCATTAGCCTCTGAGTGACTGATATGTCAACATGCTTGAAATTTGGCCTCTTGAGTGACTGATATGTCAACATGCCCAGCCTCTGAGTGACATCGGAATCAACATGCTTATAATAAGCCTCTAAGTGATCCTTTGTGAAGTCCTAACTCTCATACGTGCCATTTGTTGGACGAGAGGGTTCAATTTTTATAAATATGTGAAAGTTGGCTAATGGAGGGATTAAAAGTGTCAACATGTTAATTTATACCTCTGAGTGACCTTTTAACGAACTAGAGCTCGACAATGCCCAGGCATAATCCGGGGTATGCCAAGTAATGGCTACGGAGGGCTAAAAGTGCCAAGAAAGTGTTTAAAAAGGTTTTTAGAAGCTTTTTAAAGTTAAGTGGCTAAAGTGTCAAAGTTTGAAAGTGGCCAGGGGGCGGTCGCGGGCCGCGAGAGACCAGGCCTGGGTCTCTCGCGGGGCGCGAGAAAGGCTCTGTTGCAGAAAGTTTGGCTTGGCCTCCAAACAAAGCTCCAAAACCATTAATTCGAAAACCATGGACTTGTAATAAACTATGTCACGTTTTGGGACACTTGTAAGCTTCCTCTTACACCCCTAAACACCTGGCTTCACCTCCTTTGAGCTCTCCAACTATAAATAGGTGCTTAAGTTCACATTCCAACTTGCACCTTTCCCATTAATTCACTCTTCTCCCTCCTCTGGAAGTTCCTAGCTGAAAGGAGCATCCAACTTAGTTCTCTTGCATTCTAGGAACCTCTTGTAAGTGTTCCTTGCTCTTGCATTTTCGTTTATAGGCTTTTATAGCCAAAAGTCAAGCGTTTTACGGAAAACGCTTTGACTTTCGGTTAAGACCATTATGGTCCTGCCATTGTTCGAAATGAACATGCTAAGAGATCGTAATAAGGCAGGTGTTAGTCCCTACCTCCTGAAGATCACGTTTGCTAGACCAATTAACGGGTCAAAGTTATGATAACAAAAAGTTAAACAGGGCATTTTTCAGAAAAATCATAAACTGATCTTATATATGTTAAGAAACCTATTTTGACACTTAAACAAGTTGGTAATAATTATTAGAACATGTAAGAACATGTTCGGCTCGTCAATTTCAGTTCTAGGGTCGGTTCGCAACCGAAAGTTGCGAAGTTTGACTTCTGCTTTGACTTTCAATTCTGACCCGATTTAGATTAGTTACCTACCGATCTAAAGTTGCATTATGGTTATATTACATGATCATAATCAGAATCCAAGTTTATACGCAACTTCCATAATTATGCCATCTTCGACCAAAATGCCCTTTTTCCATAAAACAAGGTTTTAAATAATAGTGAACTTGAAATGAGTTTCTTACTGATGTAGTATCATAAGTAGGATTATTTGGGATGTTAAACTAAGTTATAAACAGAGTTTTCAATCAGGTCCTTAAACTATGTCGGTAAATGACGGTTTTAGCCCTTGAGACTTATAAAATGATTTTAATCAAATCTTTTTAAGGTAAACCACTTACCTACCAATATGTTATATTAAATAACATATATAAAGTATTTTAATCTGACCTTAACATCAGTTTTCATAAACATCGCATTAAAACGTCATTTTACGACATAAGTGTCGTTTTGGCGCAGAGTATGGTTTTAAACCATATTATTGACCAAGACTTGATACCTACTGATTTTAAAACTTATTTTAAAAATATTTACATTAGGTACATATTATAAACTCAAAATCCCAAATAATTTATAAACTTTATGAAAATGACCAAAATGCCCATTCGGTGCATAGTTTGGTCATAAAAGATAATTTACACATATAATTGATATCCTACTGATATTATATTTTAAGTAAATTACTCTTCCAGAATACTCATGATCATAAACTTAAATTATATTCAAGTTCCTTCTATACGGTATATAATTACCGAAATACCCTTATAAGGCATAATTTCGTTTTAAAACCTTAACGGGCATACAAGTTGATATCCTACTGATATCTTAACTTATTTAAAATATAATGGCATATAGAACTTGTCCATGACTTATCCGGTTACCCGATATCGCTAATATGCGCACAATTACGCATATGTAACTATTTTACGTAAATCAACTGAAACGGGTTTAACCTTGTCATTTAAGTTTCAAAATTCAGAATGTTTATAGTTTACCCATATTATACAAGTCAAGTACTTGTCGAGTTTAAACTACATTCTATCCAATCATCGTTTAATCTAGCGTCATACGTTTTGATCAAGTACGCTAGTCGGTCTAAGTCTATGACTTAAATAAGACCGTTAGTATTTAATTGGTTAGTTTATGCCATAATCCAGACTAGATACTTGCCGGTAAATGCTATCTGCACTTAGTCCTTTTTGTGTACGGCTGAGTTACTAAAATTAAAGAAGACTAGCTCAGGTAAATACTCTCGACTTATTTCCCCTATACGGGCTTGGGTTACGGTAAATTATTACCGCTTAGTCGGAAATGGGATTCAATCGAACGCTGGGTCGGGGATAATAAATCTGCATTTTCTGTTTTAATCAGTTTTGTTTGATAATTTAAACATCGGGGGTTAACTACCGTGTCCTAGATATCCTCTGTTCATTACAATATAAATGGCCACGACCTTAGCGCGGGTGTAGGCATACACTTGATAGACGCTCAATTATGCATTCCTACAAGGTTGAGAGGAATTGACTCCTTCGTGAGTCCAAAGTGGTGTGTACGTTAATTGTGTCTCGGTCTCCGTACCGAGCCTCGTATGTATGACAAACATGTAAATCTGTTAACAAGGTTGGACGGTCAATTAACCCAAGTTATAAAAGATTTTGTGCTGATACTCACTTAAAACATTTTTGAAATGTTTTCAAAATGAGTCAGTTGGGTGTATTTACCAGCGAAAGCTGACGTATTTTCAAAAAACTAATCTGCAGGTACAATATGGAAATAGGCCAGAAGTGCTCAGTAGTGATAGAGGATCTTGCAAATCCTAAATCTGCCCAAAGTCTGTATTGTATTCTTTCCCTGTACAATTTATGATCCGCCTGTGGATCTTCTATTACGAGACTGTATATTATTTTATTTTGAACATTCGGTTTGTAATAGTAATTTTACTCCAAGACTTCCGTTGTGTCGTGTTTAATTGACTATGACGTTATAACTTACGTCACGATACTCCCCACCCGGGCACACCGGTGTATGGATTTTGGGTTGGAAATCCGGGTGTGAGAGGTTGGTATCATGAGCCAACGTTTGAGAGAATTAAACACTATCCTTCTTGTGTTTAATCTCAAACTTACACAAGCACATTCCTTAGACTTCCGAGAGGAGGACCATCGGGACGCATCCCTCCTCACCCTCATAACTCAGATGCCTATCAAGAATCAGGAGATTCATCTCCTTGGCAACCAGCGAGACGTTCAGTCTCTAATAGACACTCGCCCTCACATTCCCAAAATTCTTACCATTCTCACCACTCCTATCATTCACACCATACCCATCATTCCCATTCACACTCTTACCGTAACCCTAACCATTACTTTAACACACCTCCAGCCGATCAAAATCCGTTGGACCAACCACATCCTAAGGACGAGGACTCCGACCCGGAGATGCCGCTGTCGGGATCAAATATGCATCCCATTGAAATTTCAAGCGATTCAAACTCATATGTTGGATCGCCCTATCAAGGTCCTAATGAGTGGGACCAGTATTGGAATCAATTCACTTTTGCCCACACTCCTTCTTACCACTCTTAACCACCTCCTGTACAAGAAGATGTCCACATGGAACCGGTGGACCAACCTCAACCACCACCTGAACCACCAAGGAGGAAGCGTGGAGCACGTATGTCGGTACCTGCAAGACAAAGGTCAGGATCGCTGCCACCTCTGCCCAACTCCTACCCCACAATTCAAGGGGACCCACAAATGGGTGGACCCTCTAATGTTTCACCTATAGTGGAACCAACACCAACACCTGTTGTTCAACCACCACCATCGGGTTTACTAACCTAATCCCCACATATCCAGACACGTCTGGATATGATCCTTTTAACCCGTCTACACCGGTAGATTATCAAGCATGGTCGCAAGACCCCTATATGCAAGCAGTTATGCACAACGTGCTTTACCTGTCTCCTTTCCCACCTACTTATCCACCGACCGGATATCCAACTTATGGATACCAGTATCCGGTTATGCCACAACCACAACCAAAACCTCCGCCGCCACTAGAGGCCATTAATGAGGCCTTAGAAAGAATGAAAGAGATGCAGCAGCAAGCGGAGAAAACGGAGAAGAAGACAAACAAGTTCTTCAAGAAACTCTCCAAATTGGTCAAGGGAAAGAAGGACAAGTGAAGTCTCTTCTAATTATATGTAGTCCCTGCGAGGACGTTATTTCTTTTAGTCCCTGCGTGGACATTTTTATTCCTTTAAGTCCTTGCATGGACAAGTTTATTTCATTTTCTAGTATTGTAATTTCTATTTGGAAATTAATGAAGTACTTTTGGAATTATATATATATGTAAATCATCCTCTTGAAAACGAGCGTCTCGATTTTACTCGAAATTTATGCTCTGCTATATAATTCCAAAAGGTCTTAATGGATTGATTATGCCAAGTGGCGTAGACCACATATTGGCCAAGAAATGATAGTTAAGTACGAAGGGGTCTTCTATCAGGATAGTTAAGGGAAGTTATCCTTCTATCCAGAGGTAAGGGACTAGGTCCAAACCTCCAGGGTCATTAAGGTCGAAGGTGACCGGGACCATTAATTAATCATTAAGGTACTCTTATGTAACATTAAGAAATGTTCATACTCTTGGTAATGTGGCTTGAGGAACCACACTAGCCGTCCAACGTGATAGGCTGATATGCCATATACATCTGATATGATGTAGGCCAATGTGCCAAATTTTGTCCAGCGGGACAGGCTGATATGCCATATACATCTGATATGATGTAGGCCAATGTGCCCAATTTATGTCCAGCGGTACAGTCTGATATGCCATATACATCTGATACGATGTAGGCCAATGTGCCCAATTTATGTCCAGCGGGACAGGCTGATATGCCATATACATCTGATAGGATGTAGGCCAATGTGCCCAATTTATGTCCAGCGGGACAGGCTGATATGCCATATACATCTGATATGATGTAGGCCATGTGCCCAATTTATGTCCAGCGGGACAGACTGATATGCCATATACATCTGATATGAGGTAGGCCAATGTGCCCAATTTATGTCTAATTGGACAGGCTGATATGCCATATACATCTAATATGATGTAGGCCAATGTGCCCAATTTATGTCCAATGGGACATGCTGATATGCCATATACATCTGATATGATCTAGGCCAATGTACCCACTTTATGTCCAATGGGACAGGCTGTTATGCCATATATATTATGTCCAATGCGACCGTCCAATATGCCTAATTATTATGTCCACTAGGGACAAGCCTATGAGCTATATAAAATTGTCAATGGTGACAATGACAGTTGTGACATTGCGATCCACTGTCCAATAATATATGGACTACGTCCAAAATGTAAATTGCCTATGATGGTCCTATTAAGACCTAGGCCAAATATAGTTATATTAAACCTAAGAGTTGTGATGTTATTCACACTAGTTTAAATTAGGCAATGGATTGTTATACCCAATATTTAAAAGCCGATATGGTTGTTATACCGTCGCTAAGAGAAATTTTATTTTGCATTATAGAACCAAAGCCTTGAAGAATGGCTAATTCTAATGAAGCACAAAGTAGCCATCGAAACGTCAACTCTAAGGACACGAAAATGTAGCCATAAATGATAATGATTTCCAAGCTCGCATTGATGCGGCTGTGGAAAGGGCCATGGGTAAGGCCATCGAAAAACTTAGAGAGCCGAGTGCTACTCGCTCTAGACCTTTATCTATTCCACCATCTTCAGCTCATAGGGAGAGCTCCGTTCACTCTTCAAATGCGAAGAGTGAACCAAAGAAAATAGATCTTACTGAAAAGTCCCGTTCTGTTAAGGACGGATGTACCTATAAGTATTTTGTCTCCTGTAAGCCCCGAGACTTTAACGGGAGAAAGGAGCTGTAGAGCCCTAAAGTGGCTAGATGAGATGGAAACAATTGTAGACATCAGCAACTGTGCTGATAAGGATGTGGTCAAGTACGTGTCACAATCCTTCAAGGGCGATGCCTTAATATGGTGGAAGGCCATGGTTCAATAAACAGGTAAGGTACACCTGTACAACTTGGGATGGTCCACGTTTGTTGATTGGTAAAGGAAACTTACTGCCCACCTCATGAGGTGGAGAAGTTAGAGACAGATTTCTTGTCTCTTTCGATGAAAAACCTAGATTGCCGGAAATATGTTTCCGATTCAATTCCCTATCTAGGTTAGTTTCCTATTTAATTACCCCGGAACCCAAACGCATTGCGCGTTTCATAAATGGGTAGGCGTCCGAAATAAAGGGCAGGGTAAAGGCCGCTCAGCCTAGTACCTATAGGTCCGCTGTGGACCTATCTCTTTCCCTCACCATAGATCTGGTAAGACAAAAGTCAATTAGGACTGAAACTGACGGAAAGAGGAAACGGGAGGATAATAACTCCCAAAGATTTAAGAAGAAAGGAAATTTCGGGTTCAAGAAGAACCAGCACACGTCTAATGACAAACCTCTGTGCAAGAACTGTAAATATAGGCATTGGGGACAGTGTGGCATAAATCCACAAACCAAACCCTGTGGTATCTGCAAAAGAAAAGGGCATAAGACCTTAGATTGCAAGGATCTTAAGGATGCAGTTTGCTACAACTGCAACGAGAAGGGGCATATAACATACAATTGCCCCAAGAAACCCAAAAGTAATGAGGCAAAGCCTGGAGAGGCCAAGAAGGGGAATGCCCGTGCCTTTCAAATGAATGCCAGGGAGGCCGTTAATGACAACAACGTCATAACAGGTACATTCCTCATCTACAATATTTACGCTAGATTTCTTTTTGATCCGGGTGTGGATAAATCATTTGTTGACCATAAGTTTAGTAAACTATTAAACCTGCCATAAGAACTCTAGACAAAATTTATGAGATAGAACTCGCCGATGGAACCTTAGAAACCGCTTCTTCCATTCTTGATGGATGCTCTATATCCATTAAAAATCATTCCATCCCTATCTCTCTTCTGCCAATGAAATTGGCGGGGTTCGATGTTGTCTTAGGCATGGATTGATTATCTCATAACCAAGCCCGCATTGCCTACGATAAGAAGCTCATCGAAATTAAGACCCCATTTGGTGAAGTGATCACCATTCCCAGAGACTCACACTATGAATTGCCAGACAAGGTGTCGTTATTTAAGGCATCCAAGTGTTTGAGAAAAGGTTGTGTCATCTACTTGGCACAAGTAACCATAAATGAGCCTAAGCCAAACATGGAGGACCTACTAGTCATCTCAGAATATCCGATGTATTCCCTGAGGAATTACCAGGCCTACCTCCAGACAGGCAACTGGAGTTTAGAATAGATATCCTACCAGGATCAGCACCAGTGGCTAGAGCTCCATATAGGCTAGCACCAACGGAGATGAAGGAATTGAGGACGCAGCTAGACGAACTCTTGGAGAAAGGCTTTATAAAACCTAGTTGCTCACCTTGGGGAGCTCCTATCCTCTTTGTAAAAAAGAAAGACGGTTCAATGCGGATGTGCATTGACTACCGGGAGCTGAACAAGCTAACAATCAAGAATAGATATCCTTTGCCCAGGATCGACAATTTATTTGACCAACTTCAAGGGGCTAGTTATTTCTCGAAGATTGATTTGAGATCAGGATATCATCAACTGAAGGTTAGAAGTGAGGATGCTCCCAAAACCGCCTTAAGGACCCGCTATGGTTCATTTTGAATTTTTGGTGATGCCTTTTGTGCTCACAATGCACCAGCAGCATTCATGGATCTTATGAATAGCGTCTACAAACCGTATTTGGATAAGTTTGTCATTGTCTTCATAGACGACATACTTATCTATTCTCGTAATCAAGCTGATCACGAGAAACATCTTAGGTGTATCTTGAAACTGTTAAGGCAAGAGAAGCTTTATGCCAAATTCTCTAAATGCGAATTTTGCTTAGAGAAGTCCAATTTCTTGGACACATGGTAAGTGAGTGTGGTATCCAAGTGGATCCCGCCAAAATTGAGGCCATAATGAATTGGGAAGTGCCCAAGACCCCATCGGAAATTCGTAGTTTCCTAGGATTGGCTGGATACTATAGGAGGTTCATTGAGAACTTTTCAAGGATAGCCACTGCTCTAACTACCTTGAACTCGTAAGAATGTTAAGTATAATTGGGGTCCAAAGCAACAAGAATCTTTTGAGATTCTAAAACACAAGTTGAGCAACGCTCCTGTGTTATCTCTACCCAAGGGTATTGAGAACTTTGTTGTCTATTGTGATGCTTTGCACACCGGCATGGGCTGTGTGCTAATGCAAAATGGTAAGGTGATTGCCTATGCATCACGACAATTAAAGGTGCATAAAAAGAATTACACCACCCATGATTTGGAATTGGGTGCCGTTGTATTTGCACTAAAGCTATGGAGACATTAGTTGTATTGCACAAAATGTGTTATATACACTGACCATAAAAGTCTCCAGCATCTGTTCAATAAAAAAGAATTGAACATGCGACAACGCCGATGGATGGAAACACTTAATGATTATAATTGCGAGATTCGCTACCATCCCGGCAAGGCAAATGTAGTTGCCGACGCCTTAAGTCGCAAGGAAAGAGTTAAACCTATTAGAATTAACGCCAAGAGCATTGAGCTCAAAAATAGCTTGAATGAAAAGTTATTAGATGCGCAAAAGCAAGCCTTATTAGAGGCTAATATTCCTAATGAGGGATTAGGCAGAACTGTTGATCAGTTAACGCCTGGAAAGGATGGAATCCTTAGATTCAATGAAAGGATCTGGGTTCCAATCTTTGGAGGACTTAGAGATCTAATCCTCCAAGAAGCGTACAATTCAAGATACTCGGTTCACCCGTAGGTGACAAGATGTATCAAGATCTAAAGAAGAATTATTGGTGGATGGGTTTGAAGAAATCCATAGCCACTTATGTAGCTAAGTGTCTGACGTGTTCGCAAGTTAAGGCCTAACATCAATAACCGTCAGGACTTCTACAACAGCTTGAGATTCCCACTTGGAAATGGGAAATGGTAGCTATGGATTTGATTACCAAGTTACCTAAGACAAAATGTGGTAATGACACTATTTGGGTCATCGTTGATAGGCTGACTAAGTCAGCGCATTTCTTGCCAATCAAAGAAACGTATAATTCAGATAAACTGGCTAAGTTGTACGTGGACAAGATTGTGTCCCTACACGGTGTGCCAGTATCTATTGTATCTGAAAGAGATACTAGATACACATCTCACTTTTGGAAAAGTTTCCAACAATCGTTAGGCACACGGTTGAATTTCAGTACGGCTTACCAACCACAGACTGATGGTCAAAGTGAGCGTACTATCCAGACACTGGAAGACATGCTTAGAGCATGTGTAATTGATTTAGGTGGAAGTTGGGATGATCACTTACTCCTAATAGAATTCTCCTATTATAACAGCTATCATACGAGCATCAAGGCTGCTCCTTTTGAGGCCTTATATGGGAGAAAATGTAGAACGCTCGTATACTGGGCAGAAGTTGGGGAAGCCCAACTATCAGGACCAGAGATTGTCCTGGAGACCACGGAAAAGATTGTGCAAATCCGTGATTGTCTCAAAGCTGCCAGGGATAGGCAGAAGAGCTACGCTGACAAGAGGCGTAAGCCTCTTCAGTTCCAAATAGGAGACAAGGTCATGCTGAAAGTATCACCCTGGAAAGGTTTGATGCGTTTTGGAAAGAAGGGCAAGTTGAGCCCAAGATATATTGGACCATTCGAGATAGTCGAATGTGTCGGCACTGTAGCTTATAAGCTTAGGTTGCCAGAGGAGCTTAGTGGAATTCATGACGTATTCCACTTATCTAAGCTTAAGAAATGTCTAGCCGATGAGTCGCTAGCAATGTCGCACGAGGATGTGCAAATTGATGAAAACCTGAGGTTTGTTGAGAAACCCATTTCGATCGAGAATCGACAGGTTAAGAAGATCCAAAGAAAAATGATACCTATAGTAAAGGTCAAGTGGGACGCTTTTACAGGTTCCGAGTACACATGGGAGGTTGAGTCCACGATGCGAGAAAAGTACCCCCATCTTTTTGAATAAAATCTCGAGGTCGAGATTTCTTTTAAGGGGGTGAGGATGTAACACCCTGTAAAATTGTGTCCAATAATATAGTAACACATGTTTTATTTTAAATATAGTCTATTAAATATAGTCTATTAAAGACCAATAAGGACAAAAGGCGTCAACATGCTCAATCTGAGCCTCTGAGTGATGGTCCGATATCAACATGCATAAATCATTAGCCTCTGAGTGACTAATATGTCAACATGCTTAAATCCTTAGCCTCTGAGTGACTGATATGTCAACATGCTTGAAATTTGGCCTCTGAGTGACTGATATGTCAACATGCCCAGCCTCTGAGTGACATCGGAATCAACATGCTTATAATAACCTCTGAGTGATCCTTTGTGAAGTCCTAACTCTCATACGTGCCATTTGTTGGACGAGAGGGTTCAATTTTTATAAATATGTGAAAGTTGGCTAATGGAGGGATTAAAAGTGTCAACATGTTAATTTATACCTCTGAGTGACCTTTTAACGAACTAGAGCTCGACAATGCCCAGGCATAATCCGGGGTATGCCAAGTAATGGCTACGGAGGGCTAAAAGTGCCAAGAAAGTGTTTAAAAAGGTTTTTAGAAGCTTTTTAAAGTTAAGTGGCTAAAGTGTCAAAGTTTGAAAGTGGCCAAGGGGCGGTCGCGGGCCGCGAGAGACCAGGCCTGGGTCTCTCGCGGGGCGCGAGAAAGGCTCTGTTGCAGAAAGTTTGGCTTGGCCTCCAAACAAAGCTCCAAAACCATTAATTCGAAAACCATGGACTTGTTAAACTATGTCACGTTTTGGGACACTTGTAAGCTTCCTCTTACACCCCTAAACACCTGGCTTCACCTCCTTTGAGCTCTCCAACTATAAATAGGTGCTTAAGTTCACATTCCAACTTGCACCTTTCCCATTAATTCACTCTTCTCCCTCCTCTGGAAGTTCCTAGCTGAAAGGAGCATCCAACTTAGTTCTCTTGCATTCTAGGAACCTCTTGTAAGTGTTCCTTGCTCTTGCATTTTCGTTTATAGGCTTTTATAGCCAAAAGTCAAGCGTTTTACGGAAAACGCTTTGACTTTCGTTAAGACCATTATGGTCCTGCCATTGTTCGAAATGAACATGCTAAGTGATCGTAATAAGGCAGGTGTTAGTCCCTACCTCCTGAAGATCACGTTTGCTAGACCAATTAACGGGTCAAAGTATGATAACAAAAAGTTAAACAGGGCATTTTTCAGAAAAATCATAAATGATCTTATATATGTTAAGAAACCTATTTTGACACTTAAACAAGTTGGTAATAATTATTGGAACATGTAAGAACATGTTCGGCTCGTCAATTTCAGTTCTAGGGTCGGTTCGCAACCGAAAGTTGCGAAGTTTGACTTCTGCTTTGACTTTCAATTCTGACCCGATTTAGATTAGTTATCTACCGATCTAAAGTTGCATTATGGTTATATTACATGATCATAATCAGAATCCAAGTTTATACGCAACTTCCATAATTATGCCATCTTCGACCAAAATGCCCTTTTACCATAAAACAAGGTTTTAAATAATAGTGAACTTGAAATGAGTTTCTTACTGATGTAATATCATAAGTAGGATTATTTGGGATGTTAAACTAAGTTATAAACAGAGTTTTCAATCAGGTCCTTAAACTATGTCGGTAAATGACGGTTTTAGCCCTTGAGACTTATAAAATGATTTTAATCACATCTTTTTAAGGTAAACCACTTACCTACCAATATG
The DNA here is from genome assembly GCA_947069175.1 of Scalesia atractyloides. NCBI lineage: Eukaryota > Viridiplantae > Streptophyta > Magnoliopsida > Asterales > Asteraceae > Scalesia > Scalesia atractyloides. Next base: position 46,988,351 of record CAMTDV010000023.1, read on the forward strand.
TTATATTAAATAACATATATAAAGTATTTTAATCTGACCTTAACATCAGTTTTCATAAACATCGCATTAAAACGTCATTTTACGACATAAGTGTCGTTTTGGCGCAGAGTATGGTTTTAAACCATATTATTGACCAAGACTTGATACCTACTGATTTTAAAACTAATTTTAAAAATATTTACATTAGGTACATATTATAAACTCAGAATCCCAAATAATTTATAAACTTTATGAAAATGACCAAAATGCCCATTCGGTGCATAGTTTGGTCATAAAAGATAATTTACACATATAATTGATATCCTACTGATATTATATTTTAAATAAATTACTCTTCCAGAATACTCATGATCATAAACTTAAATTATATTCAAGTTCCTTCTATACGGTATATAATTACCGAAATACCCTTATAAGGCATAATTTCGTTTTAAAACCTTAACGGGCATACAAGTTGATATCCTACTGATATCTTAACTTATTTAAAATATAATGGCATATAGAACTTGTCCATGACTTATCCGGTTACCCGATATCGCTAATATGCGCACAGTTACGCATATGTAACTATTTTACGTAAATCAACCGAAACGGGTTTAACCTTGTCATTTAAGTTTCAAAATTCAGAATGTTTATAGTTTACCCATATTATACAAGTCAAGTACTTGTCGAGTTTAAACTACATTCTATCCAATCATCGTTTAATCTAGCGTCATACGTTTTGATCAAGTACGCTAGTCGGTCTAAGTCTATGACTTAAATAAGACCGTTAGTATTTAATTGGTTAGTTTATGCCATAATCCAGACTAGATACTTGCCGGTAAATGCTATCTGCACTTAGTCCTTTTTGTGTACGGCTGAGTTACTAAAATTAAAGAAGACTAGCTCAGGTAAATACTCTCGACTTATTTCCCCTATACGGGCTTGGGTTACGGTAAATTATTACCGCTTAGTCGGAAATGGGATTCAATCGAACGCTGGTTCGGGGATAATAAATCTGCATTTTCTGTTTTAATCAGTTTTGTTTGATAATTTAAACATCGGGGGTTAACTACCGTGTCCTAGATATCCTCTGTTCATTACAATATAAATGGCCACGACCTTAGCGCGGGTGTAGGCATACACTTGATAGACGCTCAATTATGCATTCCTACAAGGTTGAGAGGAATTGACTCCTTCGTGAGTCCAAAGTGGTGTGTACGTTAATTGTGTCTCGGTCTCCGTACCGAGCCTCGTATGTATGACAAACATGTAAATCTGTTAACAAGGTTGGACGGTCAATTAACCCAAGTTATAAAAGATTTTGTGCTGATACTCACTTAAAACATTTTTGAAATGTTTTCAAAATGAGTCAGTTGGGTGTATTTACCAGCGAAAGCTGACGTATTTTCAAAAAACTAATCTGCAGGTACAATATGGAAATAGGCCAGAAGTGCTCAGTAGTGATAGAGGATCTTGCAAATCCTAAATCTGCCCAAAGTCTGTATTGTATTCTTTCCATGTACAATTTATGATCCGCCTGTGGATCTTCTATTACGAGACTGTATATTATTTTATTTTGAACATTCGGTTTGTAATAGTAATTTTACTCCAAGACTTCCGTTGTGTCGTGTTTAATTGACTATGACGTTATCAACTTACGTCACGATACTCCCCACCCGGGCACACCGGTGTATGGATTTAGGGTTGGAAATCCGGGTGTGAGAGGTTGGTATAAGAGCCAACGTTTGAGAGAATTAAACACTATCCTTCTTGTGTTTAATCTCAAACTTACACAAGCACATTCCTTAGACTTCCGAGAGGAGGACCATCGGGACGCATCCCTCCTCACCCTCATAACTCAGATGCCTATCAAGAATCAGGAGATTCATCTCCTTGGCAACCAGCGAGACGTTCAGTCTCTAATAGACACTCGCCCTCATTAGCCTCTGAGTGACTGATATGTCAACATGCTTAAATCATTAGCCTCTGAGTGACTGATATGTCAACATGCTTGAAATTTGGCCTCTGAGTGACTGATATGTCAACATGCCCAGCCTCTGAGTGACATCGGAATCAACATGCTTATAATAAGCCTCTGAGTGATCCTTTGTGAAGTCCTAACTCTCATACGTGCCATTTGTTGGACGAGAGGGTTCAATTTTTATAAATATGTGAAAGTTGGCTAATGGAGGGATTAAAAGTGTCAACATGTTAATTTATACCTCTGAGTGACCTTTTAACGAACCAAAGCTCGACAATGTCCGGGCATAATCCCGGGTATGCCAAATATTGGCTACGGAGGGCTAAAAGTGCCAAAAAGGTGTTTAAAAAGGTTTTTAGAAGCTTTTTAAAGTTAAGGGGCTAAAGTGTCAAAGTTTGAAAGTGGCCAGGGGGCGGTCGCGGGCCGCGAGAGACCAGGCCTGGGTCTCTCGCGGGCGCGAGAAAGGCTCTGCTGCAGAAAGTTTGGCTTGGCCTCCAAACAAAGCTCCAAAACCATTAATTCAAAAACCATGGACTTGTAATCAGCTATGCCACGTTTTGGGACACTTGTAAGCTTCCTCTTACACCCCTAAACACCTGGCGTCACCTCCTTTAAGCTCTCCAACTATAAATAGGTGCTTAAGTTCTCATTCCAACTTGCACCTTTCTCATTAATTCACTCTTCTCCCTCCTCTGGAAGTTCCTAGCTGAAAGGAGCATCCAACTTAGTTCTCTTGCATTGCAGGAACCTCTTGTAAGTGTTCCTTGCTCTTGCATTTTCGTTTGTAGGCTTTTATAGCTAAAAGTCAAGCGTTTTACGGAGAACGCTTTGACTTTCAGTTAAGACCATTATGGTCCAGCCATTGTTCGAAATGAACATGGATAAGTGATCATAATAAGGTAGGTGTTAGTCCCTATAAAGGGCTCCTCCTAAAGATCACGTTTGCTAGACCAATTGACGGGTCAATGATAATAAAAAGTCAAACATGCCATTTTTTGGAAAAATCATAAATTGATCTTATATATGTTAAGAAACATGTTTTGACACTTAAACAAGTTGGTAATAATTATTAGAAAATGTTCGGCTTGTCAATTCAGTTCTAGGGTCGGTTTTCAACCGAAAGTTGTGAAGTTTGACTTCTTCTTTGACTTTCGATTCTGACCCGATTTAGATTAGTTACCTACTGATTTAAAGTTTAATTATGATCATAATATAATGTAGCATAACCCTATGAGGTTATATTACATGATCATAATCAGAATCCAAGTTTATACGCAAGTTCCATAATTATGCCATCTTTGACCAAAATGTCATTTTTGCATAAAACAAGGTTTTAAATAATAATGAACTTGAAAATGAGTTTCTTACAGATGTAATATCATAAGTAGAATTATTTGGGATGTTAAACTATGTTATAAACCGAGTTTTCAATCAGGTCCTTAAACTATGTCGGTAAATGACGGTTTTAGCCCTTGAGACTTATAAAATGATTTTAATCAAATCTTTTTAAGGTAAACCATTTACCTACTGATACGTTATATTAAATAACATATTTAAAGCATTTTAATCTAACCTTAACATCAGTTTTCATAAACATCGCATAAAAACGTCATTTTACGACATAAGCGCCGTTTTGGCGCATAGTATGGTTTTAAACCATATTATTGACCAAGACTTGATACCTACTGATTTTAAAACTTATTTTAAACATATTTACAGTAGGTACATATTATAAACTCAGAATTCCAAATAATTTATAAACTTTATGTAAATGACCAAAATGCCCCTTCGGTGCATAGGTTGGTCATAAAAGAAATAAAATATTTTTCTAGAATACTCATGATCATAAACTTAAATTATATTCAAGTTCCTTCTATACGGTATATAATTACGAAATACCCTTATAAGGCATAATTTCGTTTTAAAACCTTAACGGGCATACAAGTTGATATCCTACTGATGTCTTAACTTATTTAAAATATAATGGCATATAGAACTTGTCCATGACTTATCCGGTTACCCGATATCGCTAATATGCGCACTGTTACGCATATGTAACTATTTTACGGAAATCAACCGAAACGGGTTTAACCTTGTCATTTAAGTTTCAAAATCCAGAATGTTTATAGTTTACCCATATTATACAAGTCAAGTACTTGTCGGGTTTAAACTACATTCTATCCAATCATCGTTTAATCTAGCGTCATACGTTTTGATCAAGTACGCTAGTCGGCCTAAGTCTATGACTTAAATAAGACCGTTAGTATTTAATTGGTTAGTTTATGCCATAATCTAGACTAGAGACTTGCGGTAAATGCTATCTGCACTTAGTCCTTTTTGTGTATGGCTGAGTTATTAAAATTAAAGAAGACTAGCTCAGGTAAATACTCGCGATTTATTTCCCCTATACGGGCTTGGGTTACGGTAAATTATTACCGCTTAGTTGGAAATGGGATTCAATCAAACGTTGGTTCGGGGATAATAAATCCGCATATTCTGTTTTAATCAGTTTTGTTTGATAATTTAAACATCGGGGGTTAACTACCGTGTCCTGGATATCCTCGGCTCATTACAATAGAAATGGCCACGACCTTAGCGGGTGTAGGCATACACTCGATAGACGCTCAATTATGCATTCCCACAAGGTTGGGAGGAATTGACTCCTTCATGAGTCCAAAGTGGTGTGTACGTTAATTGTGTCTTGGTCTTCGTACCGAGCCCCGTATGTATGACAAACATGTAAATCTTTTAACTAGGTTGGACGGTCAATTAACCCAAGTTATAAAAGATTTTATGCTGATACGCACTTAAAACATTTTTGAAATGTTTTCAGAATGAGTCAGTTGGGTGTATTTACCAGCGAAAGCTGATGTATTTTCAAAAGACTAATCTGCTGGTACAATACGAAAATAGGCCGGAAGTGCTCAGTAGTGATAGAGGATCTTGCAAATCCTAAATCTGCCCAAATTCTGTTTTGTATTCTTTCCATGTAAAATTTATGATCCGCCTGTGGATCTTCTATTACGAGCCTGTATATTATTTTATTTTGAACATTCGGTTTGTAATAGTAATTTTACTCCAAGACTTCCGCTATGCCGTGTTTAATTGACTATGATGTTATCAATTTATGTCATGATACTCCCCACCCGGGCCCACCGGTGTATGAATTTCGGGTTGGAAATCCAGGGTGTGACATTAAACGACTCCTTAAAGTGATATACATAGTTCATCCTTAAAAACAATAAATCAAAAACAAAATACAATTATCAACTACGTGACCATCCTTTCGTACAATCAATGCGCTTCAACTCGATCTTCACCCGCCTGCTCTTCATGATAATAAGGATGATCCGCGTAATCTATAATCACCATATACAACCAATATGTTCAGTGTGGTGACAATCAAAAGTAAAGTGGTACATATGTTAGAACGACATGACGCATTCTAACTATGTAAGTTACTTCTGTCAATTATTCTTCCCTCTCTCATTCATTTCAATCCGGTATCGACTCTTCGAGAGATCAACGTTCTCATACCTGCATTTCCATTTCATACTCAATAACAACACTGTTAGCAATCCCGAAATCCCAACATATTGAAACACAACATCTTCACAAAAACACTTGCCGTCGGTATACAATTATTGGATTACAACACGAGTATACCCTTTTATATATTCATGGTCACACATACGAGATCATACTACATACACCTACCATAAATCCAAGTACCCATCATTGCACACAATCTAGATCACTAACGCATACAAATATCATACCTATTCTTGCATACAACTATCCGACTAAGACATCCTTTTAAAACATATTTCGTCTTTACACGCAAAAAACACATTCTATCTCGTTTGTTCATTCAAGTTTAATAACAGAACTATATACAATCCAGGCATATGAATCAATGATCAATATTCATTTTCCACATGTACCTGTCTACCATTTCCATCCTCATGCGTGTTTACATTTGGTATTTAACCCACTAAGTTTATACTTTTACATGGATATGAGTTATACGAGTCTAATGGAGTACACGGAGCCTTATGGAGTACCGAGACGGAACTAGAATTAACCAGACATGAGAAAGAATTAATGGGCGAAACCCGCCGCAAGGCACGTCTGGGTTCCCCAGCTTACGGCTAGGCAATCATTTGAAAACAGCAGGTGCCTACCGTAAGCTACGGCAGTTGCCGTAACTTATGGCCAAGCCTACTGAGCCGACGTTGAATTTCTTGTTTTGACCCATTTGATCGTACCAAACGTTTCCAACCATAATTAATCTACCATTCATCCGAAACGACCCTACTTGTGTTCATTCCATTATGATTTTACCCATTCGTTGGGGATTCCCATTCTTTTCACAATTTAAAACTCATTACGTAATAATAATAATTTCGTTTAGAAATCACCTGCCAACTTAGTTAACTACTTTCACCCCACTACAAATAGGCTTACCCAAGTACTTCCAGTAATCATACATTCTTACATTACTCCCAACAATTACACATACAACAATTTCCATGAATTACTAATGAGTGAGTTCAAAATTCACTGACCTTAAGCGTCTGTTTCATACATGCTTCTCCGCATCCTACCCGTTAGCATCCATGCTTCCACCCACCTTGGCACGGTCCTATACTTTCACATCATTACGGTTACCACATTATTAGCATACACACACGCTCTAAATTACATTCATTTCACATTCATGTTCTATATTGACCTTTATTAGTCAAATACCAACAACACAATGCAAAGATAGCAAATCACATCTTTTCATTCCACATAATTCTTTATGTCGCCAGATACAACACTTATTGATATAGCAAGTACCTTATGATTTTTCCTAACATTACATTTGTGGCCGAATGCCTTACTATGCTATTTATGCACAGTTGACTTTTCAGAAAGTTAACTGTCCATTTTATGAATTATCAACTTAAGCTCATACATCCTCAACATTATAGTAGATTATACTACGGACATCATACACATTTCATACTCATGTAGTAACACGCATATAACTACATGGTCACTTATTTACATACATATACATGAATAATCATTTTCATTCTTACTAGCATTTTCCATGATTCTTCAATTATCAAATGACCCATATTTAGCTATTCCTGTAACATTTCGTAAAAAAATGAATCCTAAAACCCGACCCGTTTTTGTAACTCGATCTGTTTTCATATTCCACGTAATTTTGTTTAAATATTTAAGCAATTAAATGTCTTGGATTGTATGTTTTGATCATACATGTTATCATATCTGGTGATTTATAGTTATGTTTTAGACAACCTTGTAAATTCATTTCCATGTATTTTGAAGCAACCCTCCATATCTCTAAGGTCTAAAACTAAGGTTTTCCTTAAGTTAATCAAAAACTTTGGAGACTTCGTGAACATACCTAGCACATCATATCCTAACCTTCTCATCATCCAAACTTCATTATATACATTCCTTAAGATAAGACATTGTGTTTTGGAGGGTTTAGATGTAAATGATAGCAAGTAAGAAACTCTACATGTCGTATTCTTAGTTTTGTCATAAGATGACTTTCGGGTGACTTTCTTGCCAACTTTTCTCCATCCTTGAGCTATCATTTTGGTCCATTCAAAGCTCCAAGATATACTTGGTATACTAAGGATCAAGTAGTTTCAAATGGTGCATAAAACTGAGCTCCAGCGTAACGGGAATCACAAACACAAGTTTTAGAACATAACCCTCGACCCGCATCAAGACCCAAGGTTTAAGCCCAATTCTCGACACCATGGATGTTGGATTACTCTCTTCCATATGATAGTACTCTGAAAATAATGAATGTAGGCGAAAACCGTGTGCGAAACTGAGTTATAACGAAGCGGAATCGCGAAAACAAGTTTGGTGTTTGTTGCTGATTTGAAAGACGCGAAAATCTTGTTTTAAGGTCGTCCCACATCGCCCCAATCACCATTTTGTGCTCCATTTCACACATATAAATACCCTTGCTTGGTTCTTTATAGCTTGCAACTCCTAGTTTGAGTATAAACAAGTGGAATAACCAAATTTGGTGGCTCCACAAGCACAATACCCCTTTGGGTGTGGTGTGTAGTAGTTTTTATTTCCGCTTTCAACGAGGAGGTGCTGCCCTTCAAGCTCTTCTCATTTTGTAAAGTTCTTCTTCGAGGTAATCTTCCTTTCTTTGTTCTTTTTTTTTTTTAATATTCATTTATTTATTGCTTTCTTAGTTTAATTAGTTTAGTTTAGGTTCTTAGTTAAGGAGCATTAGGCTCGTTAAGGTAGCCTAGTTTAGGCTCGCCTTTAGGCTTGTCGTAGCCTTATAGAGGCTCGTTAGGCTCAACGAGTCTAACATATCATGTTCGTTCATTTAGCTATGCCTAGCATAACGTTTACTTTTTTTTCTTTTTGCATTCGTTTGTCTAGCTTAAATCACGCTTATCAATTGGATTTTCTCCTTATTCTCGTGCGGTTTTCCACTAAGGACTAAAAACGCAAACACTGTGAGTGAATCCTTACAAATTCCCCTTTTTAATCATGTTTTGGGGTGTATCATGTGTCGTACATATTTTATTATTTAAACACTTGTGCTAACACCATTATGTGATCTAATGTGTATATTTGTTTGTGTGGTTATGGGTGGTTACATTTTATCATTTCAGTGCAATCATTCATTTAAGGTCCATCAGTTTCTCGTGGGATACGAGTTGAGCATCAGGTGCCTCATTAGATCGGCTCCGTTTGATTGAGCCTTGATCTCAAGGTCATCATTCATCATGTTCATATGTTCATTGTAGATATTATGTGGTTTATGATTTGTTTATATATATACATATGCTCATTTATGGTCCATGCATAATTTTTTGTTGAAATTACTAATATAACAAATTGTTTAAATGTTTTACTTAGATTCACTCGCTAACCTTTGTTGACCCAAAAACCATTTTTACACATGATACAGGTGAACAGGTACGAAGAGAAGATTGGACATAGGATGGGCCTTAGTTAACAAGAAACAGATTAGTGCAATATACTTGTTGTAAACATCATCTTGTGTTTGTAATTGTTTATGTGAATTATTTGTTTTGTGAGACACTTGATATGAATTAATGAATATTTAAAATAAGTAATAGCAAGTCATAAGCATCTCGAGTTAACCCAATCATGCCCCGATCACCTATTCTGGTGTGGGTCGGGGTGTGACAATTCCAACATCATTTCTTTCTAGAATCTTATGTGCTTTGCATTCACTACTTAATCAAAATTAAGTAATTACTCAAACATATGGTGAGCATCATACCACTCAAACACAAGGTACAATTTCCTAATGCGTCTTACTAATAAATCTCAATTTCAACATGAACTTCATCTAATAATACATTCCTCATGTTAGTTTACTACCAAATACAACATTATCATCTTCTATGCATATCTATCCACTACTTATATACACTTTCACATATTAATGTCATTTAGACATTTCATCAAATACTTGGTGAGGGTACTACTTTTTAACCATGTTGTACATGAATTTCATGCTTGTATTCCTATTTTTTTGCTTTCATTCGTCAAATACAACTAAACATCCTTCAATTTCATATGATAATCAACTTGTCTAATAATAATTCATCACATAAAACATACTACATCGAAATTACACAAATATTAAACATGGATGATTCACCCATATCGTCATCGAAAACATACAAGTGGGTTTCATCCAAAACAATTAACATCGCAATCTTGTATAAATCATGTTCCACATGGTGATTCTAACATATATTCATGCTCAATTCATACTAATTCACGACTTCATCATAACTCCTTCATACAAAATTTACCAAATTAAATCTTACAACTTACTAAGTGATTGTTAGGGCTAGATGATGTTGATTCTTCATTCATGCAAGAGATTGGGTTACAATTTCATCATCAATTTCTTGTAGTTGTTTGAGAGTTCTCTTGCTCTGACTCATGTATGTTGACACACCACACACACACATAAGAATACAGACACTAAACTCCTGTACTTTCTATTTAATTATAACTTCAAAGCTAAAACCTTCACCTTTAGTCCCTCTTGTTAGCTACTTGGTCATTAATAACACAATCTTCTTTCCTCACTAGTTTTATTAAGCATTTAACTAGGATAAAATATCTTAGTTATTTTATTTCATACTATAAAATATAGACACATACCAACGAATTTAACAATTCGAGTTTTAGTACGTTATAAGTAATAATAATAATACATTTCTTACTGTAAACAAAAATAGTTAAATATGTGAGTCTGAAGATAAAATTTGGTTTAGAAGAAATATTCCTTAACATTAGCATTTATTTTGACGTGTAAATGTAAATCTAGAAAAGTTGTTTATAGATCACCCAGTGTAATTAAATATACAATGTTTTGTTTTATAAGATTTGAAAAATATTTATCTAAAGGATGAAAATAGTTGGAGTCATTGTTGTATACATGTATAGGTAGAGACCAGCCCACAGGATATGTAAACCCACCTCTTCAATCTTCCTGTGAATTTTTAAATATACCATATTATTAATTGCAATCACTTCTTTAGTGGGTGATAAAGGCTTTGTGCCTCTTAGAGAGAGACCCAGATTCAAATCCTGCTATAATGTAAATTTGATCTAATTTAATAGTAGAGACTATATAATCTTTGCCAATAAAAAACTATATTATTAATTGAGCTTCTTCATCTCTTATTCACTTTCTCTCTCCTTTATTCACTTTCTTTATGTTTGGCAAAACCCTCCACCAACTGACCATCACCACAACATCAGTGCACCACAACCACAACATCAATGCACCACCACCACAACCAGCACCACAACCAACACACACAACACCTACCCCCCTCCCCCTCTCTCTCTCTCTCGTCACTGCTCGACCAGTGTCGTTAAGTGGCCATAAACGTATTCAAACAACCACATGGTCACCGCCAACGCCGAATCTTGTCTAGATGGTAACATGCAGTCCCATATCTACATGGTGGCGGTAGCGGGGGAGGGAACCCCCCCTCCCCCCCCCCCCCCCCGGCGGTTGAGCAATGGAGCGATTGTCAGTTGTGGCCCAAAGAAAAAAACAGAAAAAAATAGAATTGAGATTCCTGGGTTTCGAACCCGGCTCTTTTGATTCGGGTGATAACCCATAAATCACTCCGTCAAATGCCTTTTTGCAGTTGCAGTTTGATTTCAATTGTATATATCCTTTCGTTGATCGCCTTTTTTGACCAATAAGAATCGGTTACTATTCCCAGCCATAAAAAATGTATGTATTGAAAATAAAAATGAAAATGAACGGTTTTCTTTTTACTATTATGTCCTTGCAATAAGAATAATAATGATAATAATAATAATATACTTTAACTAATGTAGAAAGATAATTGTTAGATCTTTTAAAGACAAAAATGTGGTGTACAACAAGGAAATTTAAACAAGGTACAATGTTGTCCATTCCTGCCCACATAAAATGAGTTGAAAAAAACATGTTTTTAAAGTTTGGTCCCAGTCAAGCTCAGGCATGCCCATGGTTAAGCAACAGTAATCACAAAATCGCAAATGCACCTTCACAATTCACATTATACTAATAAAATATATCAATAATAATTTCTTTGTACTTTTAATATTTTTTTTATAATAGGTAGGACATGCATCCTTTTGTATGGTATACAACTATACTTTTATATATCAATCATTCAGCACCAAAATCCAGATTTCATAAAGAAGTAAAATGCCTGATATTTTTGCATCTCTCTTGAAAAATGAAACCTTTTTAATTTGTTTGCTTTTAAGTTTTTATTTTTTTTTTCATTTTCATCAAATTGATAAATTACTTAAAATTTTCTGTTAACTTCTCATCTTTTTGTCGTTTTCCTCAATTAATTAGAATATATTATGGCATAAATTGACAATTATGCCTTTCTTTTAAACGAGGAAAACAACAAATTGAAAAAGTTAACAGAAAGTTCTAACCCAGTTTTTCAATTAGATGAAAATGAAAACAAAAATAAATCTCAGTAACCCAATTACAAAAAAAATTATTTTTAGATTAAAATAATAAAAATAGTCTAAACTCAAAGACTATTTTAATATTTTACTATAAAACAAAGTGTTCTAACCTACTATATACTTGATGAATTGTTATTATTATTATATTATATATATATATATATTAATTATATATATTAAAGACACATCATACCAACTACAGTTAAGTTTTGTATTTTTATCATTTGACCAACACTTTCACCTACTTTCTTTTTAACCACCTAACTAATAGCTTTCCATACATATGGTCAAATAATTAAAATAGTCAAAAGTAGTTTTCTCTTTGGTGTTAAAAGCAAACAGATTTAATAGTTTTTAATTTAATTTTGTTTATTTATTTTATCATTCATATTGTATATATGACAATTCTTCAAAGAAAAATTACTTAGCAAAGTGATTTGTTTTGTTTTTTTTTTGTTTTTTGTTTTTTTTTCTTTGTTTTGTTTCTTAATCCTTTTTAAGTAAGTGATAGATTCAAGTTGATTTACGTTTTTATGTAAATAGTTTACGTTTTGTCATAAATTTTATTTGAAAATGAGTCTGGTCAAATATAATGCGTTTTCACTAGGGGGTATGTAAGTTCGAGTTACTTTACGTTTCAAACACTGTTGTAACGCACAGTACCATTTTTTAACATAAAAAACACTATTTTCTTACGTTCTTAAAAAAATGTTTCGTTATAAATCTAAGTTGTTTTATGTTTTAACGTATTTTTTCTCAGCAATGAATCAATTCAAATATAATACGTTTTCGTACTTATTTTATTTATGTTGTAGTTGGTTTATGTTTGACTTAAGTTTTGTTTGGGAAATGAGTCAAATCAGAATTTAACGGTACAAATTCAAGTTGTTTTTAGTTTCGACCCCGCCGCAACGCGCGGCGAGTCAAAATTCTAGATATATAATAATATTAAATAAAATCACTAACTACAGTACATACAATCACCTTCATTTTGTTTGTAATTACAAAAATACCATTCACGCTCATATTATTAACTGCACTTAGGTAATTTATTCATTTTATATGGCATTTGTAAACATCACATAAGACACTTAATTTTTTTTATGTTTTGACCACAAAAAAATTTCTCTTACACTTTTGACACCTAATTTTTTTTAGTTTTTTTTAAACGAATATAGATTATTATCCCTTAAACTTTAACAGATTCATCAAGCGTCCCCTGAATTCTATTAATTTTTTTACCCCTTTGAAACCGGTTTACATTATAACCCCCGAACTTTAATAAAGTTACCGCTTTTAGTTTTAAACGAGTTTTCCATTATGATGTCATATTTTTTACATGTTTTATCTTTTTATATATAGTTTCGAAAAATATTAACGGTGCACATTAATTACTTTTGTCTACGATTCGGCATTAATTTTGCAAAATTATTTTTAAACTAACTAGTTGTTTTAGACGTTTTTAAATAATTTGGATTTTTAAAACCATATGAAGCTTAGGTTTTTACTGTTATGACATGATTTTTCATCTACTGTTAAAGCGGCCCACTGCAACATGTTATATTATAACTTATATTAACTTATATCATAAAAGCGTGTAGTGGCTACGTTTTGGTTGTTTTCTTTTTTAACTTTTTGAAGTTTCAACTTAGCCCTATATACTATAAATAATATACGTTTTCCCTAATAGTTTTATTTTCCTTTATAATTTACGTTTGTTATTTTTTGTTTACAAAAGCTAAATATAGTATATAAATTTTACATTTGTTATATTTTGTTTCAACTTTGGTTTTTACACATTTATTTTTTGCATTTTTATACTGGTTTTTGTAGTTTGGGGTTTGTATACGGGTTTCCTGCCACAACGCGCGATCAGGAAATTCTATTCTAATTTATATTAAATCATGAAAACTACATTGTATTTTCTTTTGTTTTATATTTTTGGCACATGTGTTTTGTTAGTTGTAGCATTTATGACAAGTTAATATTTCTATTAACTTCAATTTTGGATGATGACCAATTTAGTAAGTAAATTGATTATTGTACGTTAGTTATTTTTTAGTAAGTTACTTTGAAATAAATGTTTTCGAATTTACTGATGAAAATAATCAAGTAAAGGTATTTAAATATGAAATGAATTTGTGAAATTGGTTCTTTAGTTTTGAGTGTATCGTGTGAATTTAGTGATTTAATTAAGGAGGATATTATATATAATAATTTTGGGTGTTTGGCAAATTTCTTTTTAGTGCTTAATTTTTATTTATAATAAGTTTAATATTTGGCCTCTTAATTTTGATAAAGTTATACCTTTTGATTATTTTTTTTCTTTAAACGATTTACACTAAGACCCTTAACTTTAATTAAGTTATTATTTTGAGCTACAAATCAATTTTCTGTTACGTGATTCTTTATGGTTTTGTTTTTTATATAAACGCTCCACGCAAGTTATTTTTATCTACGTTTCTATGAAAAATTTCGTAACTTTGTTTCTAAATTGACCGTACTTAAATGTTTTTTTAAATCATTCGTTCTTTTAAACGCCCAACGCTCGTCTTTAAAGACACCATTGTACGTGCTTTTTATCTACGTTTAAACTGACCCGCTATAATGTGGGCTGACATTATTTTATATACGTTTGGTGGAAGTTTGAGTTTCATTTTTTATATCAATGCTCCACACGTTTTTTTGTGTACGTTTCAACGTGAATTTTCGTAACATTGATTTTAAATCGACCAGTTGTTCTAAAGGTTTTTTTAGCGTTTGGTTTTTCAAAACGCTCATCCTTATCGCGGCGTGTTTTTTATCTATGTTTTTTACTAACTTGCTATTTATCTTTATGTACGTTTTGGTGTAAATTTTGTTCGAATAAATTGGCTTTCGTATACAACGATGTAACTTTTCCGTGGCTGTCAAATGTATTATCATGACGTGTTTTTTATTGTAACGTTCGTGATTTACTTATTTTTATCAACGTTTCGAACCCGCCAGGCAACGCGAAGAATAACCCACTCATTATAATAAAAATTAAATCACAAAAAAAACGACTACTTAAGATACCAATTAACCAAAAGTGCCAAGTGTAACTATAACTAGTATAAACTATACTTTTACATATATATATATATATATTTAATTCAACCGTCTAGTCCAGAATTCGGAAATAAAGAACTATAACAGACACTTTTGTTATATTTTACCTCATTTGAACTTATACTAAAATCGACAAATTAGGAAGTTACGTCCCAAGAAAACGACTACTTACGACAAGAGTGTATCTATTACACACTGCCAAGATATATCCATGTGGCAAAGAACCAGAGGATAAGGATGTCGATGACGTCATCATGCTTACTTCATTCCTCCAATGATGTGCTAAAATTGAAAATGTAGAAATTTCTAAGAAATCATCAAGCTATTTCTCACTACCTTCCTTCCTTAATCACCCCCACCACACCCTTTCACACCCACCATATATGTTTATATATAAAAAGATTATGTGATCATCAACTTGAGTTCACTTGTAAAACTTTATATAATATAATTATATGCCAATGGGTGGGTTCAAGAACTAATAACACCCTTAAATAAAATACATCTGTTTGCTTGATTACTTTCAATTCTTCATCTAAAATGGAGGAAACTTCAACACTCAACAAAAAAAGATTGATAAGTGAGCTGATTAAAGGGAGAGGGTTGTACTAAAAAGCTTCAAAATCTACTTCGCCGGAACGTTGTCGACGGTGGGCTGGAGTCAGCCGAAGATCTTATGATGAAAATACTCGGATCTTTCTCCGATAGCCTTTCAACGTTGAGTTCTTGGAACTCCGGCGAATTATGCCATGCTCCGCCTCCAACGACTAGTTCAGACGGCCGGACATGGGACTCCGGCGAGAGTGAGAAGACGCCGGTGGTGAAGGACCGCCGAGGATGTTACAAAGACGGTAAGAAGTAATTTAATTTATTAGTTATGTATAGTTTTTGATGCACATGGTACAAGCCTCACTTGTGGGGTGTTTGACTAAAAAGTGAAAAACTTTTTCACTGTGAATGTCGCGTAATCACTAGGGCTTTAGGTAACTAAACATTCAAAAGTGTGCATCGGTTTAACTAAAAATTAAATATAAGAAAAAAATAAAAATGTGGTAACGAAGAAGGGGCTAATATCCACACGACGGTTTAGTGGGTGATGTGGAAGGGGCAGACCTAGGTGCAATGATGAATCCCGAAATTTTTTCAGGGGTTTCTTTTGTTAGAATCTCACTATTTTTTTCTAAATCATACAAGGTTTAAACTAAAATTTTCCATTTTTTTCCAACCGAGGAATTCCTAAGAACCAGGAAAACCCCCCCCCCCCCTCCCCCGGATCCGCCACTGCCTAGGTGAAGCCGAGGGTGGGCAGGCACACCCTTTGAAAAAAAATTAGTGGATTTTTTAGACAAAAAACCCAACCGCACCCCCTGAATATATGCTTGAACCACTTATCCGCGTCCACAGCAAGTAAATTCTGAGTCTGTCACTGGCGTTAGCCCATTACGGAAAGTCCTATGTTTACTCAAAGTAATAGTAAGGATGCACTAGGTACAACTTTTAAAGAGTTGGTTGTGAAATTGCAGTAAAACAGAAGATTGGTGGATTAAAATTGCAAATGCAGTTGAAGATGGATTTGCATGGAGGAAATACGGACAGAAAGTGATTCTTGATGCTAAATTTCCTAGGTATATAATTATTGCATTATTTTATGTAATTGTATTTTCACCTATAAAAATGATAGATAGTTATTTGTCACTATAGTTATTTGGAGTAGGATTTTGATATAAATTTATTGCAACTGTTTAAGTAGTTGGTAATAACATGATACTTTGTGGGATATATCCATATATTCTTTATCCATTGCAAAATAAATTAGCATCGTCACTTAGGTTGGAAAGTAACTCTCAAATGGGGAGTGGTAAACCTTTTTTTTAACAATAAAATTATGCATATCAACTTTCCATTCACTACTTAATTTGCACTCAAATACTATGGGTGCTCAAACACATGAAAGTGGTAAACATTTAAAAAATAATAATAAATAAAAAATTGTGATTGGTTGAAAAAGAGGTGGGGCCCATCACTAACCCTCTTCTCCCCTCCATCTCTTGTCTTCTTGTTCTGGTGAATACCCACCGATTTCAACACCTTAGTTTGAGTTACCAATCACCGAAAGAGGGGTGCGGCGGTGTCACCAATTGGTGAACCCACTCAAACACCCCACTCACCGATTACACCCCTACCACCCTTAGTGTAGCATGTGTTTTAATTTTGATAAAGACCTATCTTTTATTATGATTGAGGTTAACTAATTTTGTCTTACATTATACTTGGTCGAAAAAGTGGTCTCGACTCCAGACTAGTGGGATGCTGAGACGAGTGTACACTTCTAACATGTACACATTAGATGATAGGGTATGCATAACGGGCCATCCATGGCTGATGTGGTGGCGGATGGTAATGCAAGTGGAGGTGAGGGGAGGGGTAAATTCGTACACACATATGTTATTCATGAGGAAGGTAAGAGGGAGGAGGGGATGAGGGAGAAATCCGAGCAGGTAGTAGAATCTCGTACCTTAAACATTTGACACCTGATAATTGAGTTAAAACATAAAAGGACAACATGATTAATCAAACAAAAATGAGATATAGATATAAGAAGAATATTTTTTCATAAAAATAGATTATTCACTAATATACTCTATTATTATTTTCTTTTATTTTACAACAATATCCTCCTATGTAGGTGCTATTATAGATGTACACATAAAGTGAGGGATGCAAAGCGTTAAAAACAAGTCCAAAAGCTAGAAGATGGGTCAGAAAGGTTTCATATCACATATTTTGGGTCTCACACATGCCAAAATATCAATAACAACACACAAATATTCTCTGACTCCGAGGATCTTTGTTTTTATCTACTAAATATTGAGAACTCCGGAAGGAATCATTCATCAAGTAGCCTCTCGACTATCACAAATGCCCATATTACTCCCTCAATTGACCAAGAAGATGACTCAAATGCTCAAAGTGATGATTATCTTGTGTCTAGTAATCATGACACATCATCCAAGTATTCATGGAAGGACATGATTGGTAATTTGGAGCCATCCTATGATAATATTCTTAAGGATAGTATTTCTATAGATGATTTTGAATTTCAATAAAATGTATTCTAGATTTCTAAGTAAAATATGTACTAATTTGGACCGTAGTTTGGTAATCGTGTTGCGCTGGTGAATGCAATGTATGGTTTAGTCCAAATATATGCACTTGTATATCTTATCATGTTTGTGTAGTTAATGATATACAAGGTGGGTTCAAATTGATTGTACAAGAAACAAGAGAAATTTATAAGATGTTCCCTCATTTGGTGTATATGATAAAGTGAAATCCTTAAATGGATAGGAGTAGAGGTGTACAAATCGTTTTTTTATTTTTTTTCAAATTAGTTTGGGTTATAAACCAACTAGTTGATTAAGATTGTTTTGATTATAATAGAAAATGCAAAAACTTTATTGTTGAATTAAGATTGTTTTGATTATAATAGAAAATGCAAAAACTTTATTGTTGAATTAAACTAAGCTAAATTAATTTTCAAATCAACTTAAAAATCATGACACGAGGGAGAATTAAATCGGTTACAAAAATGAGACACAAATAATTACTTCCGATTTTAGGTCTGATTATTAAGTTGCAAGTACTATGGATGAGAAGAAAATTTATTTGCCACATAGACATAACTTATGTTGATCCTACCTACTGGCTTAGAGCACTATCCATGTACTACACATCAATCGTATGATTCTTAACTAAACTATTAATCGTTTATCGTATAAATTCAAAATCAATCACACCGAAACGACTGTAAGTCACATGCATGATTATTTAAATGCTGAAACACAATTATCATCCAACTAAGTGGAATTATAACCTGTTAACTTGATGTTTCATATCCGACTAGTTACATAGACACAACCGATTGACTAACTTTAGACGTGAATGATGTCAAAGCACGCTAACATGCTAACACTAATATGTCTAAAAATTAATTCAACTAAAAAATATCTCAAGAGTAAACACGAATCCAGTTATCAGAATATGATAAATATTCAACGATCGAATACTAAATAGCTTTCAAAACAAAAGCTTATAAAACTTAAAGCCCATTAATCTATTTCGTTCTGGCCCAATTAAACCCAATTTTTTTTTTAAATCGACTCAGGAGGCAGTTCCATTTTTTATTAATCTAGTCTGTTTTTTTTTGCGGTTGTCTTGGATAAGTTATCCAAGTCTGTGGTGCATGATTTTTTCCGATAATATTGTGTTAGCTGTGCATACCAAATAGGGCTTGAATGAGATGTTAGAGGAGCGGCGAGAAGCTTTAGAGGGCAATGGCTTAAGAATAAGTCGCTCTAAAATGGAGTATCTATATTGTAACTTCAGTGGTGTAGGCGATGGTGATGACACTCAGATCACCATTGAGGGCCAAGTAGTTCCCCAGGCAACTAAGTTCAAGTATTTAGGATCGTTTGAATAAGAGGATGGGGAGATAGATAGTGATGTGACCCACCGCATACAAACTGGCTGGTGTAAATGGGGAGCTGCCACAGGGATATTGTGCGATAAGAGGTTTCCAACTAAATTAAAAGGGAAATTTTATAGGGTTGCAATTAGACCTGTTATATTGTATGGGACAGAGTGTTGGGCCATTAAGAAGACACAAGCACGTAAGTGGAAGTTGAAGAGATGAGGATGCTAAGGTGGATGTGTGGGCACACGAGGTTAGACCGAATAGGAAATGAGGTTTATAGGGAGAGGTTAGGAGTGATGAATATATCAAATAAGATAAAGGGAAGGAGATTGAGATGGTTTGAGCATGTGAAGAGGAGGCAGACGACGATACCGATTAGAGCACTGGAAATCCTCACTGTTGAGGGGATGAGGAGTATAGGCAGACCCAAATTAACTTGGGATGAACGAATTTGATACGATTTACAAGAGTTGCACCTCTCTGAGAACATGGCCCAGGATAGGAGTTCATGGAGGTGTAGGATTAAGGTTAAAGTTTTTAAGGGGATAGTACTCTAGAGCTTTAATTGGGTCTTAGGGTTTAGATTTTCCTAAACACTAGGGTGAATATGCATGTGATTGTCTTGATTTAGGTATTGTATATATATGTGCTTTCTTGATTTTTATATGTTTATGTTTTAGTATGCTACTATCTCATTGTGTAATTTGTTGCTTTTTTTCTTATGGTCTTGAAGATTAGTTTGTTGTCTGTTGTTTGTTTTTGAGCTGAGGGTCTCTTTGAAAGCAGCCTCTCTATCTCTAGAGATAGAGATAAGATTTGCCTACATCCCACCCTCCCCAGACCTTACAAGTAATTTTGCTATTTATGAGATTTACTGGGTACGTGTGATTGATTGATTTAAGCCAACTAACCCAAACTATCTGAAAGCTTAAAATTTTGAACCCAATTAAATAAAAAAGTTATGACACAATTACATTCTTCAGAGAATACTCAGGGACGACAAGCAGTCAGATTGTAGTCTTTGTTGTAAGGCTACTAGGTTATAACCCTGTGTATTACACAGGTTTAATAAATTAATTTTAAATACAAAATAATAAAACAATATAACTTTAAAATCCTCCTTTATTTCACGGGTGAATAAATGTAATTTTTATATATTAAATAATAAAACCATATTGTATGGGTTGAATAAATGTAAGTTTATATACCAAAAATAAAAAGGTTATATCTTTAAAACCACGTGTATCACACGAGTTGAATAAATGTAATATTGTTTACCAAATAATAATAAAAATTATGTCTTTAAAAACCCTCATGTATTACACGGCTTGAATAAATATGAATTTATATACCAAATAATAAGAAAATTATATTCAAAAAATAATGTATTTACTTGGTACGCGATAGATATGGTGATTGCGGAGATTATTATTGAAAAGAAGATACAATGTTCAAATATATTATTCAAGAAGCAAATAAGTAGACATTTGAGTGATAAAATATATATTATATTTGAAAAAACCCGTATAAATCTAATTTAAAAAAATTAAGACTTTGTTATATTAATAAAATCAAAGATTTTATATTTGTAATTTTGTTTGGTATTATTTTATTAAAAAATGAGAAGTATACATTAAATTTAAACTAAATAATAATTATCTTTAGTTAAGTAGAAGAGATTAAACAAAATAATATTTAATAGGAGCGTTATATGTAATTAATTAGAAAAGATTAAACTAAATGATAATTATTCATATATTAAATTAAATAATATTTAGTATGACGATTATCTATAATTAACTAAAAGAGATTAAAATAAAAAATAATTATTCATAAGACATGATCTAATATAATAACAAGTGTCTCTCAAATGTTTTTTTATTATGTGTATGGATACGAAATAGTGTGGGCATGAAAGAGTGGCGTTGTTTGACATGTGGATGTCACATCAGCAATCATCAAAAAAAGTGGCGTGGTGCAAAAAGGGAGGAGTGGGTAAGGATGAACAGTTGGTACGGGTCCCAGGTATATTCGGTACCGGACCACTTTTCCTGTTTTTCGGTACCGGTATTTACGTGTAAAACACCGTAAATACTGGTACCGTACGGTACCGGTGTATTCGGTACCGATACCTATTTTCCTGTTTTTCGGTACCGGTATCAGTACCGCTTTGGTACCGAATGGATACCGTGCTCATCCTAAGAATGGGAGTGGCGTGGTTAGTAGCATTTTTATAAAATCGATGAAGATGCAAAATTGTTATACACTTTTAATGGCTGCTTCGAAACTCTCTGCCATCCAAACTCCTCACAGAACCAGTCGTAGAATCCCTTTTTCATTCCCCAAGTTTCCATGGCCTTTTTTATGGCCTGCTTCATTTAGTTTAGTGGACTTTTTCCCCAAGCAATTCTTCTCGATGCCCATAAGCCCACAATAATTTCAGACCATTAATATATGATAACTCCGCCTTGTATTTTCGTTCAATAGGATGCACAAACAAGTCAGCCTTAATTATTAATTAGTAGATTTAATTTATTGTGAAGTGTAGCTAATAATTATTTTCTTTGGTAAAAATCAGAGTTTAATTCCTTAATTTAAAGCAATTTAAGAGTATAGTAACACTTTCAATATTCAGAAAAAAACCCAAATAACAGTTTTATTTCTTTTCTTTTATTAGAACAGCCAAGCCCAACTTTCATTCAATAAAAACGACGTTTCGTTAATTCTTTGGTCTACATCTTTTTTTTTAAATAACTGAAATTAGCATTATCTTATTCTTAGACCATGGAGTGTGGAGGAGGGTAGTTCTCAAAGGTTGATCCATCCTACGTCCATGTAAGCGGGTGTGAGGATGAACCTAAAAATAATGGACCTAGGGTGTGAGAGATGAGCCTCAAAATATATATATATATATATATATATATATATATACACACACACGTGTATGTATGCATATGTGTGTATAAAGAAGAGAGAGAGAGAAGGCCCGTCTTGGGCGTTGAGGCAAGCCTGAGAGGATGGGGCCGGCCCTAGGGGACGTTGTGCTGGCGAGCCCGCCGCCAGTCCCCACAACCACGAGGCTTAGAATTATATCAACGTGTTCAATCTACATCATATTTAATCCTCAAAAGACTAGCTGCATTTGATTAGTTGTCCACGATTTTACTTGTTAAATAAATTAACAACGAATTTTTAGGACCCAGCGTTTTACGGCGATACCGTTAAACCAAACTAAAAATAGACGTAAAGACGTTGAGTCATGCACGCGCACCGTAAGATGTTAACTCACCAAATTTAGGCCGAAACATAGAACATAATAATATAAAACAATAACTAAGTCGAAATGATAACAGAACCCATGTAAAAAATTGATGTCGAAAGAGCAATAAAAAGAAACACTTTTTAGTCCAAATAAGCAACACGTAAGTAAGGTTATATAAAAACATATATAAACACATCTAAATCTAAATGTAAACCTTAGATTTATTAATAAATGAAAGATATTATCATTTTACAAAATAAATAAGTGCAACATATATATTGATAATTGGAGTTTTAATGTAAACCTTAGATGTAATAATAAAGGAAAGATATTATTCATTTAACAAAATAAATAAATGCGAACATGTATATTGATAATTGGAATTTTGTTAAATTTATTTTCATATTATCGTATTTAATACACCTAACTTAGTATATAGCATATGTTTAAAGAACTCATTGGTATAACTCTTTTAGTTATAATTAAAATAAAAATATCTAAAAAACAATAAGATCTATAATTAATCAAAGAACATTTAGTTTATACTTTTTAATTTATTAAACTTTATAGATATTTTATATCTAAGTTTTGAAATATATCAACAACATATTAAGATATTATATAATTATAGACAAAATCGATCATAAAACCTTTAGATCGAGACTTCTTAGATATTAACTTTTATTCACGTTAAATATTAACTAAAATATAATAGTTAAAAAGGGAAATATAAAATCAACACAAAATAAAATTAATCCAAGAAAGAAAGAAGAATGCATTATGAACTTGTAAACTAACCTTAAAACTTTATAAAAAGTTGAATAGTGTTTTTATTATATAATTATATAAAAATCGATCATAAAACCTTTAGATCGAGACTTCTTAGATATTAACTTTTATTCACGTTAAATATTAACTAAAATATAATAGTTAAAAAGGGAAATATAAAATCAACACAAAATAAAATTAATCCAAGAAAGAAAGAAGAATGCATTATGAACTTGTAAACTAACCTTAAAACTTTATAAAAAGTTGAATAGTGTTTTTAACTTACAAACTAAATTTGATGATTAATATTAAATATTAAATTTGATGATTAATAGTGGGGTAATTTGATCATTGAATATAAAATGTTAATCCTTAGGCTCCCCACGTCTTAAAAACCAATAATTATAATGTAATTTATTATACTAAATAATAAAATAATATATTTTTAAAAACGTGTTTATTACACGAGTTGAATAAATGTAATTTTTATATTTAATTATAATAAAATACTTCAAATAATACCACATATCATTCTTTTCTTCAATTCATTAATAATATTATTAATTAATTAATATATCTAATTCTAAGTAATAATTAAAAAAATATATAAGTTATCTATAATTTTAAAACCTATGATTTTATTACTTTCTTAAAGTAGATAAGCATATGGTTTGATTTACTTTATCTGATTTGCATAAATCAAGTAGAAATAAAATAAATGATACGTTTATATTTGAAAAAAATAATTGCTATTATCTAAGAAACATGGTGTTACGTTATTAAAAATGTTATTTTTAATTATATGCATTAATACTTCAGATGAACACCACAAAAATATGTAAAATATAACACTTGGATTTGAGTTTATATATTAGAAATAGTGAAGTAAATATTTTAACTAAATAGTTTTGTGATGAAATTATCTATTAAATCTATTCAAACAAAATTTATTTAATTAATAATAATATTTGTGAATTAAAAGAGAGAATATTAAATGACATTAACTGAAATCTTTTATTAGAATTAGACTATACCCACCATAATCCATCTTCATCACCACCATTTCAAGCCATGAACTCCATCTCAATTAAGATCTAAGGGTCTTCTCATTATCATGCCAAAATTTTAAAGAAAGTTCATCAGTTTTTTTTTACTTCGTCTCACTCCCTAAGATAAGGATAAGATTTAGGAATTTACTTCACATCCTTTACGTATCTTAAACTGATTATATAAATTTAATTATTATATAATTGTATATTTTATATATATCTAATTATTATTACTATAGTAACAAATAAAATATAAATTATTGCTGAATATAGTCACCGTTCGAGAAGTAACAAATATATACTATTAAAATTAAATATAATTTTTATATAATTATTAAATTATGTTTTAATTTACAGTTGTAGTTTAAGATCAATATAATTAAGTTATTTCTCATTATTATAGAAGATATTTACTTTAATTCCTTAAGTTTACATTTAAGCGTTGCTAAATTCTTCATGCGATGCGGCGGAAACCGGTTTCAATTGGTATCAGTTTTGTTTGTTATGGTACAAAACTAAGTATAGCAAGTGAAAGAAAAAAATAAAAATATAAAGTCGTTAAAACTTAGAGTAGAAAATTTTTATGGTCATTTCAAAAAAGTTTAAAATATTACTATAAACAACACATGATATTAAAGTAAAAGCCATTAATAAAATTTGTGCGTAAGATAATGTTTAAGATTTAGTATTTTTTTAACGACAAATTTGGATTACTGACGAACGAATTGTGCCACCAGCGGAACTACCCGATCATATCCATCTCCTCTAGGCAATAATGCATATACACCAATCAAAAGGAAACCTAATAATCTAGGAAAACCCCCTTGCGGATCGAACCCAAGATCTAATGGTCCCTAAACATTATCCAACCCAATATGCTACTAGGCTATAATGCTATGGGCTTGAGATTTAGTAGTTTTAGAAGATTTTTTATGTTTAGCTTTCCATTTCAAATTATTTACAATTATAATTCATGTTTTGTAAAGTGTAAATTTAACTTGTGTATTTTAATTAAAATTAATAATAATTATCATATATTGGCTTTTATATAGTGTAAATTTATTTTCTAGAATTATTCTGTTTTTCTTATGGGTGGTTTAGAAATTTTTATATAAAGTTCATCATCTTTTACTTACGTGAAATAATTTATTTATTTAACCCGTGTAATATACGGCCTATAACCTAATTAAATAATAAAAAGTTATATCTTAAAGAATCACATGTATTATACAGGTGGAATAAAATATAATTTTATATACCGAATAATAAAAAAGTTATATTTTAAAAAACCTTGTGTACTACACGGGTTGAATCAATGTAATTTTGTATACTAAATAAAAAAAGTGTTATCTTTAAAAAAGCTTGTTTATTGTACGGGTTGAATAAATCTATTTTTATATACCAACTAATAAAAAGTTATATCTTTAAAATCCCGTGTACTACACAGGTTGAATCAATGTAATTTTGTACAATATCCATCCCGACAATTTGATTTATAAATTATGTAGTAAAATTGATACACTAAACTTTTTTAATATTGAAAATAAACAGAAATAATATATTAATACAACGTTTGGTTTTCTTGATAAATAATTTGTTTTATTTAAATACAATTTAAATTTGAGAATAATATTTTATTAAAAAATAGAAGGATTCTATTCGAAATTCAAAGTAGTATAAGATTCAATATATTATTTATTTATTTATTTAATGCATATCTATATTATCTAATAAAGTAAACCATGTGGACCATGTCGTATTACTCTACTTCTCATAATTTTTTTTCGCTCTTTTTTTTTCTCTGATTTAGTTAATATCTTTTAGGTTTAAATATTATTTATATATTTCTTAACTGATAAGTGATAAGCCATATTTATAGATTAGTTTTATTTTTTATTTATGTATTCTTTAGGTTTAAATATTATTTATATATTCCCTAACTGATAATTGATAAGCCATAATTTTAGATAAATCTTTTTTACGTGTTCTTTAGGTTTATATATTATTTATATTTCTAACTGAACTCATTTGATTACTTTTAAATTTCATAATATTATTAATATTCTTAAGGTTATGTTTTTTCTTTTATTCCAATTAAAGAAAAATTCAATTCATTAATGAATATATTATTATATTATTATTATTATATTATTATTATATTAATTATTATTATTATTAGTTTTTATATATTCTATATTAGGATGTTACATTAATAAAACTTTATAAAAGATAAATGGCTTATAGTCTAGCGCTATCATGACGTGTGATAAATTCGTTCCTACAAATTATCTACCAAATTGCTTATATTTAATATATTTTATATTATTATTATTAATTATTATTAATTATTTTTGTTGTTATTATTATCATTTTGCGTCATATGTTATGATTTAATGAGCAGAAGATTTATTTCCCCTCTTATTTCACTTTCTTTCGGATTCTATACCTATGAGGACACGTAATTAGATCAATGAAATATTAAATAGTTACTAATAAGAAGAGAAAATAAAAGAGGTAGTCAAGAAATGAAATTTTAAATAAATAAGAGATAAGCGGGAAAATTATGATTTTATAATATCTAAAGTATATAAAGTATATTTGTTCTCTCTAAATATTGATTTAACCAGGTTTATAACCCAGGTTCAAACCTAGATATATAATAAAACTAATTAAGTTATGTTAGGATCTGAGTTTGATATTGTTGCGAATGTTTAATAAGATGAAATCAATGGAAGTGGATAAACATGTATGAATAGTGCAGCGGAAATAGTAAACTTTGTATTCACAACAATAGGAAGACTGCTTTCACTAACATGCTTTTAAAAATCAATTGTTTACGTGCATGAAAGATTACAAACTCCCCATCAGCCTAAGATCACTCTGATTTGCTCGTACACAAAATGTCAAGATGAAGTGATAGTGATCAATAGAACAGTATATGCATTGTTCTATTTATAGTACAGAGCAAACCGCTGAGCATCTTATGCTGACGTCACATTGAAAGTGACCTGTAACAAACTAAAACAAACTCTAACATCTGCTAAGCTAAACACTTCTATAAACTATACAATACAAAGTCTGATAGAAAACATTGATGAGATATCCTCTGTGTAACACTTCGCTTTTTCATACTTTCCTTAATTAGAAAGTGTAATCGTAATATTTTTGGAAACTTGTATTCGTATTGTATTCGTATTTCTTTCCAATTTATAATCCAGACTTTGATCATAATGAAAATCATACTTGATACATACTTGTCTTACATGCATTCAATCTTTAAATACATGCAAACTGATACTTGTTATACGTGCAATTATTCATTCATACATTCTCGTTGCCTAAAACATACTTACAAATACGTTTTATACTTAAAAAGTTACAAAAATATAAAGTTTTAGCATGAAATAAAGGAAAACCAAAGTTGAGGGACTAAAAGTAACAAAAATCAAACTAATTTCGGAACTTAGATCGGTCGCGGCCCGTGACCGCCCCTCCTGCTCTCTCTCCGCGGCCGCGAGAAGGGCATAATCCGGAGATGTTGGTTTCAAGCTCATGGATTGGTCAATTTTGTGTTTCTTGCATTAAATGCACTCATCTAACTCATCCCCTAACCTCAACTATAGATACCTACCTCCTCCCACTCTCATTTCACACCTCAAACACTTCTCTTCCTCTCAAAAGCTCTCTTTCAAATCTGAAAAGTTCAAGACTTTCAAGTGAGTTCTAACTCACCTTTCCCTCTCTTCTTTACTCTTTTCTTCTTCTTAACACTTGGAACACCTCTAGGAGTGTTTCCATAGGTTTTCCATGGAAAACCAACATGGAACACCACCATATTTGAGGTCGCAAGTGTAAGAACCTTTCGTTTTAATAGGGTTTTAACCCAGAAGTGTTGTATCCTTCCAAGCTTGTTATCCATCACCTCACTTGATGATTTTGGTTATTTTTACAACTTTTATTTTAACTTATTCATGACCATCCTTGTTGTCACTGTGACAACTTGTGCATTGGTGAACTATACGAAAGAGGTTATAGAAAGGTTATCCCCCTACCTCCATGTATGACTTCTATGAACTTCTATGATATTTATGATCTACCTATTATGTATACTACATAATATATTATATACCCTAACCGAACCCTTGATGATAATCGAATGATTGTCCGTCATGGTACTAGGTTACATCACCTAAGTACTTAATTTCTCGTCACAATTCTAATGGGTACTTAACCCATGAAAACACATCAACTGAATGGGTATCATAGTGTTAAAATGAATATTAAGTCTAGGTGGTTATTTTTTGTATACATACTTTGGTGTATTTAAATTCATAATCCTCCGTTATCATCCGCATACTTACCAACCCACGTTTCCTCTTGTAGGATAATTTGGCGATCCTCCAACTCTCCAAACTCTTCACAGGAATTTCCAAGTGGAAGCTTGCAAAACCGTGAGTACACTTGACCCATTTTCTTTTTACACAATTTGGGTTGTAACATGTTAACTTACAAAACACAAATACACACAACATGCTTTATACACTAATCCATCATACATGCTTATTGTTATGCTTAGGTTCATGCTAGATTCATACATGCTTCTTGTCATTAACTTAGCTAGCCCCAACTTAACATATATAGCGCTCTAGGAGTAGCACAGCGCCCATCGGGGTATTGTTAAGCTTTAAGCTGATTCATTTTTTTATACTTTATTCTCGTTACTTCGTGTGACGAGGGACACATTCATTCTTGTGGACACTTGGGTTTGACAATTAGTATTGCATGCTAGCTTACCTTGTATACAATTGCCATGTGGGTTTGAGTAAATTCTTTTATACTTATGCTATGTACCTAAACTTGTGTACTCGCCAATACTTTTTTTTATTGAACTATACTTTTAACATGTTGTCGGTTAAAGATGTTGGATATGACAAATCTAGTAGGGACGCCTTAGAAACGCACCTAGAATGCTAGGTTTCTATGTTGTACTTTTGTCGAAGTTGTTGTCTTTGAATTATGTTGTATTTGACTTATGAAATGAAATGAAATTTGAATTTAAATATTGTCGCATATAGTGTTATGATGCCTTGAGCAATCTATTTCATCTCACTCCGATGTTGTTGATTCAGTTTTGTGTCTGTCGCTTATTCTTAGTTACATTGTAATTGTACAGTCTTTGCTCAAGTGTCTGTATAAGTTTGGTTGTGTCGACCAAATCAAGATATCCTTCTATCTTGGTTTCGTACGACATCTTAGTTAGTCTGTGTTAAACGGGTGCATGTGTGCATACCGTTGAGTCTTGTGTATGTCATGTCTGTGACATGTTCTACAAAGTAAGCATTCTATGCGAGTTAGAATGCTCCGTACGAGCCACATCTCCGTACGAGCCACATGCTCCGTATGAGCCACATGCTCCATATGAAGGAATCATTGTAAACAAGTTGGTTTACATGGTTCGTACGAACCAGTCGCTTCGTACGAACCAATTGCTTCATACAAGCCTCTTTGGAGCAGTGCTTCGTGGGTTATAGAATGTTCCGTATGTCTGGTAACATGCTTCGTACGAATGACCAGCATGGACACTATATAAGTAGACATGCACCTCTCAGTCAGGTGCTGTTGATTGTTCAACTTGTTGGTGAGCTGAGCAGTTAGTATCTCTGGAGCAGACGAAGACACATGAACACATGCAGTTTGTTGAGTCGTATGAGCATTGTTTGTATATGTTTGTACTTGTTCTCATCTCTTAATCAAGTAGTGAATCTTTGGTTACCTCGTGTTCTTACTTTGCTTTGGTTTGCATGCATACTTGGATTTCGCACTCGTATGTGTGTTGCATGAACAAGGAATAGGTTTAACTTGATCCTCAGGTGGACCTACAAGTGGTATCAGAGCTTTGGCTCTCTTCCTTGTTCAAACCAAGCTTAATGTTGTGTCTGAGCTAGTTTGAAGGTTTCTTGAAGTGTTCTTGAACTCCCAGCAGAAAATTTAAGTTTTGAATAGATAACTAACTTAAAACTTGGTTAAAATATGTTATATCCAGAAAGTTTTCATTCAAATTTTCTTTTGTTCAAGTTGAAACATTTGTAGAAGAAATTCACCAGAAAACTCATCCGCACGAACAAGTTGGTTCGCAAAGGAGCTCATCCGTACGAAGCAAGTTGCTCGTACGAAGAACACTTATCCTACGAAGCAAGTTGCTCGAACGAAGAACACTTATACGTATGAAACATTGGTTCGTACGAAAAATCCTCGTTATTTTTTGTTTTTCGTATTTCAGATTTTCAAAGCTGTGTGCTTTTCAAATATTTTCAAAATTGTGAATTTTTAAGAGGGAACTGTTATTTTCAAACTTTAAACCTTTCAATTTTTCATAATCAAGAAAATGAGTTCTAATCCGTGGGATTGGAGTAGTTCAAGCTCAAATCAGGAGTCTTTGCAAAGCTCCGCAACATCATGGGTTAAGTCTTTGATGCCTCAACATACAACTATGATCTCTGCAAATCAGTGGGCATGTGTTGCGAATCAGAATCAAAGCATCCAACTCTGTTAATGAGAGAAATTGAAACAGGAGTAATAACCGTCCGCCAAAGCTAAACCACATGAATGATCATCCTTCGTGGAAAAGTCGTTTTCAACGTATGTTCTTGGACAGAACACAGAATTGTGGATGTGTTTTACTACACCCTATAAAGAATCACTTGAAGAAGCCGGATCAAATCCAACCTCCTTAGCCAATCTAGATGAGAGTGACAAGAAGGCATATGATCTAGAGAAGAAGGCGTTTGCTATCCTCACACAAGCTCTTCATAAAGACATTTATCATTAGTTTGTGTACTGTACAACCATGAAAAATTTGTGGGATACTTTGGAAGCAAGATGAGAGGGTAATCTACTACCAGGAAAATTGGCATGATTTACTCAAGACGGAGTTTGAAGGTTTCATGTTTATGGAAAATGAAACTTGAATGATCTGACCACACGGTTTTATCATCTGCTCAGCGAGATGTACTCTTACAAAGTGTTAGCAGCACCACAAGAAATTGTGATGCGATTTGTTGATGCTTTACCATCGAAATGGGGTCAATTTATTGACTTATTAAAACATACAGGTGTTTTGGACTCAATTAGTATTTATGAATTTGTGCAGAAACTGGAGAACAAGAATGAAGAAGAACTCCAGAAGGCACAACGAGTCACCGTTCCACAAAACCCTGAGATGTACTTCGGAGGTATTAATGCATGTACAAACTCAAGCCAGCAACCGAAGCTGCAAACCGCGTTTGTGTTAAACGTGAACCCCTTCCTACCACAACCTGTTCAATCAAGTCAGTCTGTGGGCTCAAGTCTCAAGCTTATGGACAAGCATTTGATCCGAAAGCCTTCCTTCCACAGCCAAGAGATTTAGCACATCAAGCTCCACAGCAAGCTCCTCAACAAGCTTTCTGTGGAAACAATTGTCAATCTGCAAATCCCAACACTGTTAAACTTGACACGTCTCATCTCTCTAAAGTCAGCGTAGAAGTTGCACAGGAACATATGGAACTTCTAAACACCATGGTCAGTGCTTATTGTGGTTTAGTTGTAGGTCAAATAGAAATATCAATTTGACAAACGAAGACTACCAACAAATTGACCAAGATGAGATGGAGCTGATGGATATCAAGTGGGCATTTGCAAGTGCTGTGAGAAGAGCGAAGGATTACATGCGGAAAACAGGAAGAACCAGTTTAGAGAGCAAGAATGATACAAAATACGGCTTTGATAAAACTGCCGTTACTTGCTTCAACTGCGGAGAAAGAGGTCACTTCAAACGGGAATGCACAAGGCCCATCAAGGAAGGAAATCACAACCCCTTTCGAAATCAATCTCAACCACCCAACACAACTCAGTTCAACAATGAAAGAAGAATGGTAGCTGTTGGCAACTCAAACAATACCAATCAATCAGTACCTTCAAACACACATAGAGCTTTGATAGTTCAATCTGATGATGGATGCGATTGGTCAGTACAGTTGGGAACTTAGAACAACGGAATAACTGCATGTTATGCGAAGATCTTCGATGAAATCAAACATGTTCACAATATCAATACTCCAGAAAATGATGATACTTATGGGTATGCTGGTAGCTCTGATGAAGAGTGTTCAAGTTCAGGTGGTTATGGATCTGATTCTGATATCAGAAACGAGAGTGATGCTGAGGTTAGCAAGTTGCTGAGTGAAGCTGAGATGATGAAGTGTCAAAAGGTGGGTATTATGAAGAATGCAAAAGCTGTAGTGAAGGAGACAGAGACACTCTTTACAGATGATGCAACCTTCCCTCATCACACTGCCTTCATGGCAAATGTTGTAGGTTCTACAAGTTAGGTAAATTCTGACCCCCTACTGTTTGCAATGACTGTGCTGAATTGAAAATAAGGTATGAAACTATCAACAGTCATAATCAAAATTTAGTTCTTGAACTATCAAAGTGTAAAGAGGCGAATTTGGCTCTAACCCGAAATGAAAAAGAATTCAAATCTGTAATAGAAACCCTTAAGAAAAGTGTTTCTGAATTGACAAAAACAGTTTTGAATAAACAGACAGGAATTAACATCTATATTAATCTCCTGGAAGAAACTAAGAAAGAGTTAGCCATCGCCAAATGCGAATATGATTCGATCAAGCTCAAGTTGGAAAGTTACTCTAACTCCCGCTATGTGCTTGATCATATCATTGATGTTCAAAAACTAAAAGGAGATGTTCAATGCATTGGGTATAAGTCGTGTCCACCACCAATGAAACACAACTATACCAAAATGCCTGATGAAGAGGAGATGCCTCGTTTTGAACCCTCAGTACCTCTGAATCCTGAAGAATTTGCAGCAGGATTAGGGTTCAAACTAGACAATTCCTCTCTAGAACCAAGCAAGCTAGAAAATTCATCGTCTGATGTTGTTCAAAATCCATCTGATGAAGAGGAAAATGATGCACCAGATGATGAATCAAGAAAAGGTGATCAGAATCAGCCTCTTGATGAAAGGAAAAGAGTAGAACTTTCTGCTACTCCTAGTACTCAATCTGTTGAGATCCAAGAGACCGTTCCTAAGAAATCTGTCAAGACAGAAGTGTCGACAGATGAAGTAGATAATGTGTTGTATACGTTGGTTGGAGATAAGAAAATCTATTCGAACAAAGATTTTCGAATTAAAAACGTAAACCCAATCTCTATAGATCAGTGTTTGAAAAATCAACAACCAAAGTTTTAGAGAAGAAAAAGCCAACCAAATCACAACCATTAGCCGCTTCAAAAGAAAAGCAATGGAAGCGAGTTAACAAGCCTAACGTTTCACAACCAAAGGTTGAAGCAAAAGGCTCTCGCTACAAGAAAAAGCTTAAGAATGTTAAATTTGTGAGTTCCAAGGGTACCGATAAAGTCGAAACTTTTCAAGGAAAATCTAATATAGATTTTGTAAAGAAAGTTAAGATTTTGAAAAGAAATAGTCAAAACAATTACACCCAACACACGAATGGATGTAATGAAAATGAGCCCAGTACCTCAAGACCCACAAGTTCAACATCAAGCCAAGAAACACGATCTCCTAGGTTTGTTGAAAGGAGAACATGTTTCAAATGTGGAGAGTTTGGCCACATTATATAAGATTGTAAAAATCCAGCCAAATCATGATTTGTGGAAAGATTCCCTCATGAACCAACTTCCCAACGTAGATCTATTTCTCCAACACAAGATAAACGAATTATTAAAGATCAAAAGGATAAACAAAAACGTAAACAAGTAAAAGCAATTGAAAAAGCTTTAAAACCGGATTCATCAGAAAAGAACTCAAGATCTTCAAAGTTAATATAACCAGAAACTGTTAAACTGTAAATAATAGTCAATCTGGTAATAATCAACGATCTTTGAAACAGAAGACCGGTAGTAGTTCAAGAGGAGGAACTCGGTTTGACAATCATCAAGAAATAGAGATCACATTTCTTGATGATAAGGGACGACCCAAGACCACTAAGGCTTGGGTCCCCATCTCAAATTAATCTTGTTTGTGAAATGTGCAGGGTGTTCTAGGAGGAACTGTAAACAGTCATTGGATTGTTGACAATGGAGCATCAAGGCACATGACAGGCGACTTGCGGCTCCTGTATGATGTGAAAAGCATTAGGGGTGGTTATGTTGCCTTTGCTGGTGATAAAGGTGGATACATCACTGGAGAAGGAATGGTCTCCAATGGTGTTATGAGCTTCGACAAGATCAATTATGTGCGGCAAATTACGTTTTGATCACCAACGTGCTGACCTTTTTACCAAAGCTTTTGACAAATCTCGTTATGATTATCTACTTTTGGTAAATGGCATCAAGGTGAAAACCGAGTAACTCAACCATGTCTAATTATTCATATTTTTCTAAAAATCTAAAACTACAAAAAGATTTTCCAATTTTCTTAGTTTTATATTTTAGGGGGAGAAATTTTCAAGAAAATACAAAAATATGTCTTTTACTTATTTACCTTCTATATTTAAGAGGGAGAAAATTATAGAAAAATACAAAAACAATAGAAAACCCAAAAATAAAAAATGAGTTTCTTGGATAAGTTGAAGATGATGAAATACACCGGTAAATCTGTCAGAAATGGTCAAAAGCATAGAAAGAAGATTGATAAGTAGCTTTACTTATGATGCATCGGTAGGCTCACAATCAGACTAAAATGTACAAGTTGATATAAACATAACAGACAAAACGCCAGGTGGGAACCATTCATTGGCATATGGTCTTGGTATCGAAATTTCGTTTGATAGAGTGCCGAGGTTCTGAGATATACAGTCTTTATGCTGACTTATCATTTGGGTATCATAGTTGAATCTCCTATCCGAAATATAATGGTGACGCAAGTCTAGAACTTCCATGATACCATATATACATGTACATACTGCATACGATCATAAATAAGTGATTAAAATATCACATCCCCAAAATAAGTGATAAAATATCACAGCTTTATGCGGGACCTAAGTTCGTCTCTCTGTCGGTACGATGGTACTAACCTGTTCACAGACTTACTCCTGTGCCCTGTATGCATATGAAGATCAAGTTCCTCATCAATAAGTGATTTAATCACATAGGGCTTGTTTTCAATCAAAATAAGTGAGTATCTCACATCATATATATACGTGAAAACAGATGATAAAGCAATATACTCACCGGTAAGATTTTCTCTCGTGCATATCTTAATACGAGAATATGTCGTGATGTGGTTGAACACCGGCTAGTAAGTATAATTCATATCTTAATCATATCTCCTAATCATGATTACATCTAATAAGTTTGAGCTTATGTGGACAACAATACCGATAATCATAGTTGAATACTTATCTGTTTAATTTTGAAGTTTAAGCCAAATATCGTTTTGACAAAGATTAAAAAGCTGGTATGATTCTCTTACCTTGAAACTCGAAAAACATTGTTCGATAAATATATAGTTTATCTGTATATTTTTTATTTTAAAGTCTAGTTTACTTAGTTGCTTATAATATTTTTTTTGAAAGTTAGCCATAGTTGAGACTCAAAAGTTTTCTACCAAGATACGCTCAGAAAACCATTTGTTTGATATCACAACTTCATAAAGTAATATCTTGCAACAGTAATCCATCAAAGAAAACCAAAATCTGTTCAAAAGCACCTTTCCTAAACATAACTGTGTGATTTGTGTGGATATGTGCGAAGCTCAGATTTGAAAAACAGGAATTCATAGAGTGTGTGTATCTCGTACGAATGAACCTGGTCAGTTGTTTGACTGGTCTTTTGTTTACTTAAATGAGTTGCTCTTCATACGAATTAAGTGTTATTCGTATGGTTTGGTATTTCTTCATTCAGGGAATACATTCATACAGAAAAGTTATGATAATTTTTCTTTGTGTATTCCTGATAAATTTATGTTCTAATTATATATCTATTTATTGCGTACAGAATGGAACAAAGGAACATAAACGAAAACCAGCAATGAAGAGAACTGACAAGTCAGAAGAAGAAACAGAAAAGATTTGATGTTTCTAAAAAGTTTGAAGACCTGATGCTCTATCAGTGGATAGCAGATCTTTATGGGGATTGTTGATACTCCAAGCCATTCTAGTGTGAAAGACCAAAGTATTAAGACCAAAGATCAAAGACCAAAGACCAAGCAACATCCAAGGGGGAGTTTGTTGATACAATTTTGTGTCTGTCGCTTGTTCTTAGTTACATTGTAATTGTACGGTCTTTGCTCAATGTCTGTATAAGTTTGGTTGTGTCGATGAAATCAAGATATCCTTCTATCTTGGTTTCATACGAGATCTTAGTTAGTCTGTGTTAAACGGGTGCATGTGTGCATACCGTTGAGTCTTATGTACGTCATGTCTGTGACATGTTCTCCAAAGTAAGCATTCTATGCGAGTTAGAATGCCCGATGAAATCAAGATATCCTTCTATCTTGGTTTCATACGAGATCTTAGTTAGTCTGTGTTAAACGGGTGATGTGTGCATACCGTTGAGTCTTATGTACGTCATGTCTGTGACATGTTCTCCAAAGTAAGCATTCTATGCGAGTTAGAATGCCCCGTACGAGCCACATGCTCCGTACGAAGGAATCATTGTAAACAAGTTGGTTTACATGGTTCGTACGAACCATTTGCTTCGTACGAACCATTCGATTTGTATGAACCAATTGTTTCGTACAAGCCTCTTTGGAGCAGTGCTTCGTGGGTTATATAATGTTCCGTATGTATGGTAACATACTTCGTACAAATGACCAGCATGGACACTATATAAGCAGACATGCACCTCTCAGTCAGGTGCTGTTAGTTGTTCAACTTGTTGGTGAGCTGAGTAGTTAGCATCTCTGGAGCAGACGAAGACACAAGAACGCATGCAGTTTGTTGAGTCGTATGGGCATTGTTTGTATATGTTTGTACTTGTTCTCATCTCTTAATCAAGATAGTGAATCTTTGGTTACCTCGTGTTCTTACTTTGCTTTGGTTTGCATGCATACTTGGATTCCGCACTCGTATGTGTGTTGCATGAACAAGGAATAGGTTTAACTTGATCCTCAGGTGGACCTACAGATGTTTACACCATCGGTTGGGGTGTAAACACTCTGTTGGCTTCAGCGAGCTTTGCCTTGATAGACATTTGAGTCTTCAACAGAGCTTTACCTTGGCAGACTTAGCTTTAGTCTTCTGCATAGCTTTGCCTTGGCAGACTTTAGCTTTAGTCTTCAACAGAGTTTTTTCCTTGGAAGACCTTAGCTTTTGTCTTCCGCAGAGTTTTTGCCTTGGCAGACCTTTGAGTCTTCAGCAGAGCTTTGCCTTGGCAGACCTTAGCTTTAGTCTTCAGAAGAGGTTCAATTATTATTAAGGATCAGAGTTTGTAGAATGTTTTGGCTTTCTATCATCTGTTCTTTTGTAAGGTTGAATTTCCAACAATCTCCCCCTAAAACTGATGATGCCAAAACTTGTCTTTATTCCTGATCTTTATTCCTCATCAATGATTCCCTTATTTGGCCTTTAAATTGAAGTTCAAAGTCCAGGGCAATCATGTCATTTACATCTCTTTCAAGCTCAAGATTCATTAGATCTTAGAGGTCAGCTACATCCAGACCATATGCATCCTCCATTTTTATCTTTTGAGCTCTACCATCTTACCTGAGCAAGGTCTATTCATGGGTGTCTATGGATGACTTTCATTTTAGAATTTTGAGTCAGATGGTTTTCTTGGGAGTAGATTTATTTGAGATGAGTTTGGTGAAATGGGTCTGCTGACAAGTGTTAAAAGTGTTTTCGTAAGCTTATCACTTGCAGCATTAGTGTGGTAAAGGAGTTGACATTTGATAGCCTCTTTTCTCTGTTCTTCAAACCTCTACTCATCTTCTTCAACCATCGTCTTTTGCTTTTTACATGAGTTAAGGCAACTGTGGATAAGGCAGTGGTTAAAGCAAGATTTTTGGAGATTTGGATCTGATGAGGCACAACTACTGTTGGTTGGTAAACTGGCTTTCTTGGAACTTTTGGATCTTTCTTTCTGAGATCTTCAAGTCTTTTGTAGGTATCAACAACCTTAGACTCAGACCATCTTGCAACAGACCTAGCAGAACCATAGTTAGCAGTAACAAGTTCTTCCTTCATTCTTTTGAGATTTAAAGCCTGGTTTTGATCAATCTTTTGTACCTTTTCCAATCAGGAGGAGTAGGCTTTAATGAAGAATCTTTGGCCATAATCGTAATTCTAGCAATCTCCTCCTTAAGCTCATTTGCAGACCAATCCTTGAACTGCGCTCTGGTTGCTTTGTAAGGCTTGTGCTTCATTATATGATCAAGGTAGTCTTGCTTGAAATCTGGATCATCATTGGTAGGCTTTTCTGACATGGACTTACTCAAATCCTTAGCAAAATCTTCAATGTTTCTCACTTTGCTCAATTGAAATTGCATGGATCTTTGAAAGAGCCCTTTCATCCTTATCCTTTAACAGCTCCTTTGCAATAGTCTCAGCTTGTCTATCCTTTAGTATCAGACACTCATCAAGGTTTCTAGGCTTTCGATACCCAAGAAGAGATGGAAAGCTTCTTTTTTTAGGATCCTCTATCTTGTAGAAAGACTCTATCTCACCTTTCGCAGCAAAAAGTTCCAAAGGGTATAAGGCACCCATTGGAAGGAATGATGATGACAGATGCATGGGTGGAAGTGAAGTGTCTGTATGTGGAGATGATAAGGGTGGAGTGAAAGTAGGTTGTGATGACAAAGAGATTGGTGATGGGATCTCTTCATCAACAACAAAAGTTTTTCTTTTGCGTTGGAATTTGGTCTTTGGTGATGGTGGATGTGCAGGAATTCTTGGTGGAGTGGTTAATGGTTGGGTTAAAGTTGGAAATGTGATAGGAGCAGTGGTTTGGGGAACATCTGTTGTTCCAGCATCTGCTATCACAACATCTGCCCTAACATCTGTTGGGTCATTTTGTGGAGTTTGGACAGAGGATACAAAAATATTAGCCTCAACATTGGTTTTAGAAGTGGTGACAGTTGGTTGTCTAACTTTTCTTGCAGACTTTCTTTTTCTTGAAGTACCAACATCTTCTTTTTCCATCTGTTTGGCTTTTTCTTCTTCAATCAGCAAGGAGACTTTAGCTTCCATTGTATCTTCTCTATTCTGCTTATCATCGGCAATCTTTTTAGCTTCTTTGTTTAGGGTCTCATCAATCCCTTTTCCAAAGTTGCATCAGATGCTGGAGCAGTGGTTTCTGGCTGTTGTTGCACCTTTGGTTTAGCACTTGAATCAGGCTGCAACTTGCTTAGTGAATCTTTCTCCCCTTTTTGGCATCATCTTCTTTTTCTTCAACAAGAATTGTAGCCGGGGCAAAGCCAGATGTCTTCAGTAAATGGTATTTGATGGCTTTAATGTCTGCTTGAGTATCTTTGTATCTAGCCTCGACCATATTCTGATTAACTTCATGTGTATCTCATGCTGAATATCTGGCAATTGTCTCTGAGCTAAGATAATTGGTTGCACAACTTTCCATAGCTCATAAGCATTTTGAGTTGGTGATGGTTAAGGTTGAGAATTTTGTAGCACTTGTTTCATCATGGATTTGATTTCATCAATGGATGATTCCATGGTACTGATTCTCTCCGTCAATTCTTGGTATTTTAATTTATCACCTAAGTTAATAGGATCATCTAAATTCCTACTAGAAGTAGTTGTATTTGGATCATCAACATAAGGAATCTCAATGTTTTCAGAACCAAATGCCCTTTGTTCTTGGTATTGGGACTTCCAACTAGGACAGAGGTTACTGTTATAACCTCAACAGTTGTTGCCTTCAAGGAAGTCTTACTAATGTAACCACTGTTCAACTGAAACATTGTTGTGTCATCAGTTGTAGTGGCTGCTTCATTTGAAATACCACCAAGAGTTACTTGTAACTCAAGGGGTGTAGCCTCCTTAATTGCTTGTGGGCTAACAATAGAGTTTTCTCAGACTCAGTCAAATGTAGAAGTTGACTCTCTTTAATGGGTGAATGAGAGGGACTGATGTCTGTCAGAGTTTTATCTATTGCATCAACCAAATGTATAAATATGGGTGGTATTGGAGAAGTGGGAGTGGGTTGTGGTGTAGAAAGAGACATTGCCTTGGGAGAGGGGCTGTGGTAGAATGAATCAAGTGATTCAAGAGCTTCATAATGTGGTGTCCCTGTGGATACAACCTTGTTCCTTTTGTGAGAATCAAGAGGATTTTGGCTAGGTGGAGATCTTTGGTCTATATATTGTGAGAAAGTAGTAGTAGTGGTTTCAAGTGACATTTGTGTGGTCAGAGGTATAACCTCTTGGATCTCATCTTCAAGAGTTACCCTTTTTGTTTGTTTGGTGGGCTTTGTGGATTTTGTTGGTTTCTTTTTGGATTTTTCTGGTGGGGGTTGCACAGCACTGGTTATAGTGCCATGTTCACTAGGAGCAGTGGGCTCAGTAACAAAGGTTTGAGCAGTGGATGTGTTAGAATCTAAAATTGGCACATTCCCTTTGCTTGTGTTTTCAAAACCTTTGGCTTTTGGTTTGAGAGTTTTTTAAAAGTTTCATGTTTAAGGCTGCCAATTTCACAAATGACACCTTGTTGAAAAACGGTTTCAGAAACTTGTTTTTGAAGATAAAAACTCAATAGCCTAGGGTGTATAAGAAAACCTTTAATTTTTGAAATGTTGTTATAGTTTGCAACCAAGTCAGAAAACAATACCTGGGAAAAGTTAAATTTTGATTTTGTTAAAATAGCATAACCCAGATACTGAATGTTTAAAGGTATTTCATTAAAAGCAGTTATCTTGGCTGACAAACACAACAAGAGTGTATGGAAAAAGAATTTCATGTCAGTAGGAAATTCAGGTTTATAAATGGTAATACCTGTCATTTGACCTTCATAACCATGCTCAATAAATTCATCGTGTAAATATTTCTTTGAGAAAGAAGTAGGGTCATTTGGGTCAGACCAAATGTGGTGGAAATGGTGGATGGAGAAATTTTGACAAGAGACTACCCAATCTTTGACGTAATAGCAAATGGCTTTTTGTTTTGAATCTCAACTTTAGCATTTGCCCAAAATTGTCGAAGTGTGTCCAATAGATTGGAGCCTTTGCCAGTAAAATATCCTTGTATGATGATGTTTGTAGAACATTAATCATTGCATGATATGCAACATTATTATCGGTTTTCTCAAGGATAGGAAGGTAGTTGTGGGGATATTTGATGTTCAAGTCATGAATTGAAGAGTGAATGAGGGTTTGT
Source organism: Scalesia atractyloides (assembly GCA_947069175.1). Classification (NCBI taxonomy): domain Eukaryota; kingdom Viridiplantae; phylum Streptophyta; class Magnoliopsida; order Asterales; family Asteraceae; genus Scalesia; species Scalesia atractyloides. Next base: position 47,030,291 of record CAMTDV010000023.1, read on the forward strand.
GAAGAAGATAACCGCTTTGGAGAATTTTTGAATTCAATACAGTAGTGAAAAACTCTGTTTGGATGGAACAAGGTTTATAAAGGAAAAAGTGAATGTTGATGTGGCAGCGGTTTTCAAAAGATCTGATGGCTAACATCTGTCCATGTGTAAACTCTATTGGATAATGGAAGAAAGTTGTTTGGAAACCTCTGCTGGATACCAGTAGTGGTTCTGAACAGTGATGAATGTGATTTTACACTATCAGATGATAGATTATCAGTGGATTGGGAAAATAGTGGTTTCACCAGCAGTGGATATAGAACAGAGGATACACTTTTAGTAGTGGATAGATTTTCAAGCTAAGCAGAGGTTTGAGAAACAATGGTTCTGAGCAGACTTTAGAGATTTATTGAAAATTTTCAATTTTAACTATTTTTAAGGATGAATTTTTTATTTTCTGAAAACATTTTGATTCTATTTTCACATGGAAAACAAAATGTTGTTTTTAGTCCATGTTTAACATACCAATAATAGAGATCAGACTTTCAAAGATAGATGTATCTTAATGCTTTGGTTAGAACATATGCAAGTTGATCTTTAGTGAGAACATGATGGAGAGAAATCAAACCTTTTTCATAGCAATCTCTCACAAAGTGATGTTGATGTCAATGTGCTTTGTGGTTGAGTGGGAGATTGGATTTTTTATGATGTTTTCAGCTGCTTAACTGTCCAACATGAGAGGAGTCTTTAGATAAGTTACACCAAAATCCAACAATTATTCTGAAGCCATAGGAGTTGAGTAGTGCAGCTTGCAGCAACAATATACTCAGCCTCTGCTGTGGATGTTGATACTGCAGCTTGCTTTTTGCTTTGCCAAGAGACTAAGCAATTTCCTAGGAATTGACATCCTCCTGAAGTTGACTTCCTTGTGTGGCATCTAGCAAAATCACTGTCTGAATAACCTGAAAGCTCAATATTTCCATTAGCTAGATACTAGATACCTAGTGTGGGAGCACCTTATATGTATCTGAATATCCTTTTTACAGCATTGAGATTGGACTTCTTAGGTGCTGACTGGATATGACACAAACACATGTTGCAAACATGATGTCTAGGCCTTTATGCAGTTAGGTACAGTAAATAACCTATCATGCTTCTATAAAGAGTTTAATCAACCAAGTCATCTTTGTCATCAACAGTGACAAGCTTTGTGGTTGCCATGGATGTGCTACATAGTTTACAATCATTCATATCAAACTTTGTAAGTAGTTCTTTGACGTACTTACTTTGATGAATGAAAGTACCATTTTGCAATTGCTTTATTGAAGACCAAGAAAGCACTGGAGCTCACCCATAGCACTCATTTCAAACTCTGCTGCCATGAGTTGTCTGAACTATTCACACATGGCAGTGCATGTGGATCCAAAAATGATGTCATTCACATAAATTTGGACAAGCATCAAATCTTTTCCTCTCCATTTTAAAAACAAGGTTTTATCAATTTTACCTCTTGTAAAACTTATGGGTAAGAGAAAAGTGGAAAGAGTTTCATACCAGGCTTTGGTGCTTGTTTCAAGCTATACAAAGCTTTATTAAGCTTGTAGAAATGATCAGGATAAAATGTATATTCAAAACCAGGAGGTTGACAAACATATACCTCTTCTTTGATCTTACCATACAAGAATACACTTTTGATATCTATTTGAAACACCTTGATGTTGTGGTTGGCAACAAAGGCTAAGAACAGTCTAATGGCTTCTAATCTTGCTACAGGAGCAAATGTTTCATCATAGTCAATGCCTTCTTCCTGTTTGTAACCTTGAACCACAAGCCTAGCTTTATTCTTGACAACAATACCCCTTTCATCAGTTTTGTTTTTGAAGACCCATTTTGTGCCAATTGGACTTACATTCTTTGGCAATGGTACAAGTTCCCATACTTGTTGTCGTTTAAACTGAAGGAGCTCTTCTTGCATGGCTTCTAACCAACTGTTGTCTTTTAGTGCCTCTTGGTACTTGACAGGTTGTGTGAGAGATAGGAAACTAGCAAAAAGACAAATATTTTGGGATTGACTTCTAGTGAGCACCCCTTCATTGATGTTGCCAATGATTTGATCAGATGGATGACTCTTAAGGTAGATCAGATCTCCCTTATATGGAATAATGGCATTTTGAGGTGAAGGCTGCAGATGGGAATCATCTGAGCTAACATCTGTTGGCAATTTTGAAGAGCTAACATTTGTTTGGAATAGAGGTGGAGGTATAGGTGGGAGAGATATGAAAACATGTTGATTTTTATCCATAGTGGTTGGACCTTTATCAATAGAGGTTATATTTGATGAGCTGGCAATGGATTGAGGATCAACAGTGGTTGATCCAGCAGTGGCAGAGTTTTCACAGTTGTTTGTAACATGTTTTCCTCTGATGATGGAAGTGAGTTTATATTGTGGAATCACAATGTCATATCCATAGTTTTGTGATGAAGATTGTGGTGACCTGCAGGGTTAGTCTTGACAGACACATCATCAATTGTAAATTTATCTAGATCAAACAATTCTACAGGGTTTGCTGGGATTTTTAATGAAGAAAGTTCATTGAACTTTACATTCAAGGTCTCTTTCCACACACCTAGTGTAACACCCTGTAAAAATCGTGTCCAATAGTATAGTGACACGTGTTGTATTTTAAATATAGTCTATTAAAGACCAATAAGGACTAAAGGCGTCAACATGCTCAAATTAAGCCTCTGAGTGACGGTCCGATGTCAACATGCATAATAACAAGCCTCTGAGTGACTAATATGTCAACATGCCAGCCTCTGAGTGACATCGGAGTCAACATGCTTATAATAAGCCTCTGAGTGATCCTTTGCGAAGTCCTAATTCTCATACGTGCCATTTGTTGGACGGGCAGGTTCAATTTTGTAAATATGTGAAAGTTGGATGATGGAGGGATTAAAAGTGTCAACATGTTAATTTATACCTCTGAGTGACCTTTTAACGAACCGAGAGCTCAACAATATTCGGGCATAATCTCGGATATGCCAAGTGTTGGCTACGAAGAGCTAAAAGTGCCAAAAAGGTGTTTTAAAAGGTTTTTAGAAGCTTTTTAAAGTTAAGGGGCAAAAGTGTCAAACTTTGATCTGGCCGAGGGGCGGCGCGGCCGTGAGAGACCAGGCTGGGTCTCTCGCGGGGTGCGAGAAGGTCTGTGTTGTAGAAAGTTTTGTTTGGCTCCCAAACAAAACTCCAAAACCATTAAAATCGAAACCATGGCTTCCCAAACTACTATACCACATTTTGGGACATTGTAAGCTTCCTCTTACACCCCTAAACACCTGGCTTCACCTCCTTTGAGTTCTCCAACTATAAATAGGTGATCAAGTTCACCATTCCAACTTGCACCTTCTCATTTATTCACTCTTCTCCCTCCTCTGGAAGTTCCTAGCTAAAAGAGCATCCAACATAGTTATTTTGCACCTTAGGAATCACTGGTAAGTGTTCCTTCCTTGTGCATTTTCGTTTATAGGCTTTCTACAGCCAAAAGTCAAGCGTTTTACGAAAAACGCTTTGACTTTCGGTTAAGACCATTATGGTCTAGCCATTGTTCGAAATGAACATGGCTAAGTGATTATAATAAGGTAGTTGTTAATCCCTATAAAGGGCACCTCCTGAAGATCACGTTTGCTAGACCAATTGACAGGTCAAAGTTATGATATTAAAAAGTCAAACATGCCATTTTTTGGAGAAAACATAAATTGATCTTTATATGTTATGACACTTAAACAAGTTGGTAATAATCATTAGAACATGTAAGAACATGTTCGGCTCGTCAATTTCAGTTCTAGGGTCGGTTCGCAACCGAAAGTCGCAAAGTTTGATTCTACTTTGACTTTCGATTCTGGCCCGATTTAGATTAGTTACCTACTGATCTAAAGTTGCATTATATCGTAATATAATGTAGCATAACCCTCTGAGGTTATATTACATTATCATAATCAGAATCTAAGTTTATGCGCAAATTCCGTAATTATGCCATCTTTGACCAAAATGTCCTTTTTGTATAAAACAAGGTTTTAAATGGTAATGACCTTGAAAATGAGTTTTCTACTAATATAATATTATAAGTAGGATTATTTGGGATGTTAAACCAAGTTATAAACTGAGTTTTCAAACAGGTCCTTAAACTATGTCGATAAATGACGATTTTAGCCCTTGTGGCCATAAAATAGTTTTAATCAAATCTTTCGAAGGTAAATCATTTACCTACTGATATGTTATATTAATAAAATATTTAAACATTTTAATCAACCATAACATCAGTTTTCATAAACATCGCATAAAGACGTCATTTTACGACATAAACGCCGTTTCGGCACATAGTATGGTTTTAAATCATATTATTGACCAAGACTTGTTACCTACTGATTTAAAACTTATTTTAAATAGATTTACAGTAGGGACATGTTATAAACTCAGATCCCAAATAATTTATAAAAACTATGTAAAAAATGACCAAAATGCCCATTCGGTGCCTAGCTTGGTCATAAAATATAAATTACACAAATAATTGGTATCCTACTGATATTATATCATAAATAAAGTATTTTTCCAGAATACTTATAATTTTAACATTAAATTATATTCAAGTTCCTTTTATATGGTATAAAAGTACCAAAATGCCCCTGTGAGGCATAGTTTCGTTTTAAAACCTTAACGTGCATATAAGTTAATATCCTACTGATATTTTAACTTATTTAAAGTATAATGGCACATAGAACTTGTCCATGACTTATCCGGTTACCCGATATCGCTAATATGCGCGCGGTTAAGTATATGTAACTATTTTACGAAAATTAACCGAAACGGGTTTAACCTTGTCATTTAAGTCAAAATCCAGAATGTTTATAGTTTATACATGTTATACAAGTCAATGTACTTGTTAGGATTAAATTACATTCTATCCAATCATCATTTAATCTAGCATCATACGTTTTGATCAAGCACGCTAGTCGGTCTAAGTCTATGACTTAAATAAGACCGTTAGTATTTAATTGGTTATTTAATGCCATAATCCAGACTAGAGACTTGCCGGTAAATGCTATCTGCACTTAGTACTTTTGTGTACGGATGAGTTATTAAAATTAAAGAAGACTAGCTCAGGTAAATACTCTGACTTATTCCCCTATACAGGCTTGGGTTACGGTAAATTATTACCGCTTGGTCGGAAATGGGATCAATCAAATGCCGGGTGCGGCTAGTAAATCCGCATATTCTGTTTTAATCAGTTTTGTTTGATAACTTAAACAGCGGGGTTTAACTACAGTGTCCTGGATATCCTCGGCTCATTACAATAGAAATGGCCACGACCTTAGCGTGGGTGTAGGCATACACCCGATATACGCTCAATTATGAAATTCCTACAAGGTTGGGAGGAATTGACTCCTTCGTGAGTCCAAAGTGGTGTGTACGTTAATTGTGTCTCGGTCTCCGTACCGGGCCCCGTATGTATGGACAAACATGTAAATCTGTTAACAAGGTTGGACGGTCAATTAACCCAAGTTATAAAAAAGATTTTGTGCTGATACGCACTTCAAACATTTTTGAAATGTTTTCAAAATGATTCAATTGGGTGTATTTACCAGCGAAAGCTGGCGTATTTTCAAAAGACTAAACTGCAGGTGCAATATGAAAATAGGTCGGAAGTGCTCGGTAGATGATAGAGGATCTTGCAAATCCTAAATCCGCCCAAAGTCTGTTTTATATTCTTTCAATGTACAATTTATGATCCGCTGTGGATCTTCTATTACGAGCTTGTATATTATTTTGTATTTTCGAACATTCGGTTTGTAATAGTAATTTTACTCCAAGACTTCCCTGTGCCGTGTTTAATTGACTATGATGATTATCAACTAACGTCACGATACTCCCCACCCGGGCCCACCGGTGTATGGATTTGGTTGGAAATCCGGTGTGCGACAGGTTGGGTAACAGAGCCAAGGTTTGAGAGAATTAAACACTAGCCTTTTGTGTTTAATCTCAAACTTACACGAGCACATTGCTTAGACTTCCGAGTCTAGGCATTGACCTAGGATTACTCATTTCATTATTAAGTTAATAGTATTCTTTTTTAATTGATTTTAACAGGAAAATGCCGCCACGTGTACGAGGACAAAGTGGGAGAGGAAAAGGTCCAATGAGAGGAGGACCACCGGGCGCATCCCTTCTCAACCTCACAACTCAGATGCTTTCCAGGAGATTCGTCTCCTTGGCAACCAGCGAGACACTCTGTCTCTCATAGACATTCGCCCCCACATTCCCAAAATTCTTACCACTCTCACCACTCCTATTATTCACACCATTCTTACCATTCCCATTCTCATCACTCTTATCATGAAGAATTTAACCCTAATCATTACTTTAACACTCCTCCAGCCGATCAAAATCAGTTGGACCAACCAAACCCTAAGGACGAGGACTCCGACCCGGAGATGCCGCCGTTGGGTCGAATACGCATCCCATTGAAATTTCAAGCGATTCGAACTCTTATGCCGGATCGCCCTACAAGGTCCTAATGAGTGGACCAATATTGGAACCAATTCACCTTTGCCCACACTCCTTCTCACCATTCCCAACCACCTCCAGTTCAAGAAGATGTACACATGGAACCAGTGGACCAACCTCAACCACCACCTGAACCACCAAGAAAGAAGCGTGGAGCACGTATGTCGGTATGTGCTGGATAAAGGTCGGGATTGCTGCCACCTTTTCCCAACTCCTACCCCACAATTGGGTGGACCCTCTAATGTTTCACCTATAGTGGAACCAACACCAACACCTGCTGTTCAACCACCACCATCGGGTTATACTAACCCAATCCCCACATATCCAGACACGTCTGGATATGATCCTTTTAACCCGTCTACACCGGTAGACTATCAAGTTTGGTCGCAAGACTCCTACATGCAGGCGGTTATGCACAACGCACTCTACCCGTCTCCTTTCCCACCTACATTATCCACCGACTGGATATCCAACTTATGGGTACCAGTATCCGGTTATGCCAAAACCTCAACCACAACTCCGCCACCACTTGAGGCCATTAATGAGGCCTTAGAAAGAAGAAAGAAATGCAGCAGCAAGCGGAGAAACCAGAGAAGAAAACGAACAAATTCTTCAAGAAACTCTCCAAGTTGGTCAAGGGAAAGAAGGACGAGTGAAGTCTCTTCTAATTAATATGTAGTCCCTGCGAGGATATTGTTGTTTCTTTAGTCCCTGCGTGGACATTTTTATTTCTTTAAAGTCCTTGCATGGACAGTTTCTTTCATTTTCTAGTATTGTAATTTCTAAATTTGAAATTTAATGAAGTATTTTGGAATTATATAGATGTATAATCTCTTTTAAAACGAACGTCTCGATTTTACTGAAATTTATGCTCTGCTATATAATTCCAAAAGACCTTAATAGATTTGATTATAAGTGGCGTAGACCACATATTGGCCAAGAAATGATAGTTAAGTACGAAGGGGTCTTTTATCAGGATAGTTAAGGGAAGTTATCCTTCTATCCAGAGGTAAGGGACTAGGTCCAAACCTCCAAGGTCGTTAAGGTCGAAGGTGACCGAGACCATTAATCAATCGTTAAGGTACTCTTATGTTAACATTAAGAAATGTTCATACTCTTGGTAGTGTGACTTGAGGAACCACACTAGCCATCAATGGGACAGGCTGATATGCCATATACATCTGATATGATGTAGGCCAATGTGCCCAATTTATGTCCAATGGGATAGGCTGATATGCCATATACATCTGATATGATGTAGGCCAATGTGCCCAATTTATGTCCAATGGGACAGGCTGATATGCCATATACATCTGATATGATGTAGGCCAATGTGCCCAATTTATGTCCAATGGGACATGCTGATATGCCATATACATCTGATATGATGTAGACCAACGTGCCCAATTTATGTCCAATGGGACAGGCTGATATGCCATATACATCTGATATGATGTAGGCCAATGTGCCTAATTTATGTCCAATGGGATAGGCTGATATGCCTTATACATCTGATATGATGTAGGCCAATGTGCCCAATTTATGTCCAATATGACGGGCTGATATGTCATATATATTATGTCCAATGTGATCGGCCAATGCGCCCAATTATTATATCCATTAGGGACAAGCCTATGAGCTATATAATTGTCAATGATGACAATGACAGTTGTGACATTGCGATCCACTGTCCAATAATATATGGACTATGTGCAAATTATAATTTGCCTATGATGGTCCTATTAAGACCTAGGCCAAATATAGTTATGTTAAGCCTAAGTGTTGTGATGTTATTCACACTAGTATAGGCAATGGATTGTAATATCCAATGTGGAAAGCCGATATGGTTGATATACCATGGCTAAATGAAGTTTTATTGGTATATAGAATCCAAGACTTAAAGATGGCTAATTCAAATGAAGCACAAAGTAGCCACAGGAATGTTGGATCTAACAAAGCTGAAAACAAAAATATAGATGATGACAATTTTCAAGCTTGCATTGATGCGGCTGTTGAAAAGGCCATAGAAAAGCTAAGAGAGTCGAGTGCCACTCGCTCTAGACCCTTATCTATTCCACCATCTTCAGCTCATAAGGAGAGCTTCGTTCACTCTTCAAATGCGAAGAGTGAACCAAAGAAAATAGATCTTACTGAAAAGTCCCGTTCTGTTAAAGACGGATGTACCTATAAGTACTTTGTCTCCTGTAAGCCCCGAGACTTTAACGGGGAGAAAGGAGCTGTAGAAGCCCTAAAGTGGCTAGACGAGATGAAAACGATTGTAGACATCAGCAACTGTGCTGATAAGGATGTGGTCAAATACGTATCATAATCCTTCAAGGGCGATGCCTAATATGGTGGAAAGCCATGATCCAGTCTATAGGTAAGGTACACCTGTATAATTTAGGATGGTCCAAGTTTGTTGACCTTGTTAAGGAAACTTACTGTCCAACCCATGAGGTGGAGAAATTAGAGACAGACTTTTTGTCTCTTTCAATGAAAAACCTAGATTGTCAGAAGTACGTTTCTGACTTTAACTCCCTATCTAGGTTAGTTTCCTATTTGATCACCCCCGAATCTAAATGCATTGCGCGTTTTATAACTGGGTTGGCACCTGAAATAAAGGGCATGGTAAAGGCTGCTCAGCCTAGTACCTATAGGTCCGCTGTAGACCTATCACTTTCCCCACCCTTGATTTGGTAAGACAAAGGTCAGTTAGGACTGAAATTGATGGGAAGAGGAAACGGGAGGATAATAACTCCCAAAGATTTAAAAAGAAAGGAAATTTCGGGTTCAAGAAGAACCAGCACGCGTCTAATGATAAACCTCTGTGCAAGAACTGTAAATATAGGCATTGGAGGTAGTGTGGCATAAATCCACAAACCAAACCATGTGGTATCTGCAAGAGAAAATGGCATAAGACCTTAGATTGCAAGGATCTTAAGGATGCAATTTGCTACAACTGCAATGAGAAAGGCCATATAACGTACAATTTCCCCAAGAAACCAAAAAGTAATGACGCAAGGAGAGGCCAAGAAGGGGAATGCCCGTGCGTTTCAAATGAATGCCAAGGAGGCCGTTAATGACAACAACGTCATAACAGGTACATTCCTCATTAACAATATTTACGTTAGAGTTCTTTTTTATTTGGGTGCGGATAAATCATTTGTTGACCATAAGTTTAGTAAACTATTAAACTTACCTATAAGAACTCTAGATAAAACATATGAGATAGAACTCGCTGACGAAACATTAGAGATATCATCTTCCATTCTTGATGGATGTTCTATATCCATTAAGAATCATTCCATCCCTATCTCTTTGCTGCCAATAAAATTGGCGGGGTTCGATGTTGTCTTAGGCATGGATTGGTTATCTCATAACCAAGCCCGCATTGCCTTCGTCATCGAGATTAAGACCCCATCTGGTGAATTGATCACCATACCCGGAGACTCACACTATGGATTGCCAGACAAGGTGTCGTTATTTAAGGCATCCAAATGTTTGAGAAGAGGATATGTCATTTACATGGCACAAGTTACCATAAATGAGCCTATGCCAAACATGGCGGACCTACCAGTCATCTCAGAATATCCCGATGTATTCCCAGAAGAGTTACCAGGGCTACCCCCAGACAGACAAGTAGAGTTCAAGATTGATATCCTGCCAGGGTTAGCACCCGTAGCTAGAGCTCCATATTGTCACACCCTGACCCGCAGCGAAAATGGTAGTCGGGGCATGATTGGGTTTTCATCAAAGCTCATGACATTTACTATAAAGTTTCATATTTATTATTTCTCTTTAAAGAAGAAGTTACAATAAACATACAAACACAACATGTTCAAATAAATTTTCATTCAAATTACAACTAGAGTACAATAACAAAGAAAAACAAAACTAAACGTTCATTCCAAGGCATTAACTTGTTTATTCTTCTAGGCCATCCTATGTGTTTCTTTTCTCAACCGGATCACCTGTATCATGTGTAAAATAGGGTTTTGGGTCAACAAAAGTTGGCGAGTGAATCTTATTTAAATATTTTAAAGGATTAGTTATCTTGGTTATTTGAATAAAATTGTGCATAACCAAATATGAATAAACGTAAATGTAAATTTAATCACAAAACACATAATATCAATTAATGCACAAGCACACACACCAAATGATGAACAATGAGATCAAGGCTCAATCAAACGGAGCCGATCTAATGAGGCACCTGATGCTCAACTCGTCTCCCACGAGGAACTGATGGGCCTAATGAATGATTTGCACGCAACTTGACAAGAATATAAACACGCATCACAACAAACAATATTTACATCACAAGTTTAGGTCATATAATGGTAATAGCACAAGTTTGAATAAACGAAATAATTAAAGCGACACATGATACACCCCAGAACATGAATAAAAATGGGAATTTGTAAGGATTAACTCACCGTGGGTGCGTTCCTTGATGACGATGAATGCGCACGAATATTATGATTCAACCGACGAGGGAAAAACTAACCTAAATAACAACAAAATGATTCGGTAAATAAATAAACTTTATTTGATATTAATATTTTTAATTAGTGCTCTTAATGGGATTGTTAGATTTATTTTTGTGAGTTTAAGGAAATTTTCTAACTTTAATAATCTTATTTTTAAATATTTTTCCAATTAAATAAAAAAATAATAAAAAGGTTGACTTTTTGACCGTTGACCGGTCGGACTGTGTTTATTCTATGCGCTGAGTGAGGTTCGAACTCGTGACCTCCCGTATACGTGCACGCAGCACTACCAACTGAGCTACGTGTCTAACCCGAAATATTTCTGATTTTAATTATATTTATATACTATTTAGATTATTCAGAATTTTATTTAATTAAAAAGGTTTTTAAACCAATCGAACCGGCATGCCTGTTAACACTCGAACCCGCGACCTTATGTTGTGTTGCACCCAGCCCAACCAATTGGGCTGGGTGTCTAACCCGTATTATATAGTTCTTGTATTATATTTAACAACATACTGTGGGACAATCTGTTTTGGTTTCTAAAAAAAAGAATGGATTTTTTTTTTTATTTCAGTGGATCGGTGTGGTTTGAGTATCGAACTCGGTATCTTTCGCATAAAATGCACACAGTCCACCGCTGGACTGTGTGTCTAACCCGATTATAACCCGTTTTTGATTAATTATAAACACAACTTGACTTCGTCTTCTTCCTAGAACAAACCTGGAATTCTAAATCCGATTGATTAACCCATACCACCTATGATTTCCTGTTTTAAAACATAAACAATTATCAAAAAGAAAAAGGTGACTGTACCGATTAGACGAGATGCTAAGCTTTTCGGTTGAACCCCGAGTAATACTCCGGTTGTTTTCCGATGTCAACCGAAACTTCCGGCGAAGTAGGAAATTTTAATGCGAAAAGGTGCAGTAATATCTTGAGACTCCAGACAAACTACCGAACGAGTTTTCACGAAGATTTAAGCCCTCTATTTATAGATTTCATAGAAAAACAGTTTTCAAGAATCAATTTAAAGATTTTCGGTTATGATTGACTATTCTCCATGATTTTTGTAACTGCAACGTAATTGGGATTTGATTTCTGTTTCGATTTATGTTTGAAGGTAACCGTCCTTTGATTACGGATTGAAGGTTACAAATTTCAATGATTTCTGGGCGGGTTCAGTTCCTGGGTTTTGAACTTACAGGCGACCGTAAGTTCATTATATATCATATTTGGTTCCAAAAACTACACATTAAGTGTGTGCGGTCTAGTGGTATGTTGTGTATGTGTATATCCGGGAGACCCGGGTTCGAGACCCGGCTTACCCTTTTTATTATTATTTTTTTTATTTTTACCTTTTTGATTTATTATTAAGATTAATTTAACTTACCTATTGTTTTATAAATTCTAAAATATTTATTAATTAAGAGATATTTAAAATAATCGGCTCACTAAATACGCAACGAATTTTTTAACCGAATATTTATTAAACGAAGCGGGTTTTGAAACTCGTTTTACGACGAATGTTACACATATAGGCTAGCACCAACGGAGATGAAGGAATTGAGGACGCAGCTAGACGATCTCCTGGAGAAAGTATTTATACAGCCTAGTTCCTCACCTTGGGGAGCTATCCTTTTCGTTAAAAAGACGGACGGTTCAATGCGGATGTGCATTGACTACCGAGAGCTAAACAAGTTAACAATCAAAAATAGATATCCTATGCCCAGGATCGATGATTTGTTTGACCAACTTCAAGGGGCTAGTTAACTTCTCTAAGATTAATCTGAGATCTGGATATCACCAGCTGAAGGTTAGAAGTGAAGATGTTCCTAAAACTGCCTTCAGGACCCGATATGGTCACTTTGAATTCTTAGTGATGCCTTTTCGGCTTACAAATGCACCTGCAACATTCATGGATCTCATGAACAGAGTCTCCAAGCCATGTCTGGATAAGTTTGTCATTGTCTTTATAGATGACATACTTATCTACTCTCGTAATCAAGCCGATCATGAGAACATCTTCGGTGCATTTTAGACCTGTTAAGGCAAGAGAAGCTTTATGCCAAATTCTCGAAGTGTGAGTTTTGGCTTAGAGAGAAGTCCAGTTTCTTGGACATATGGTAAGTGAGTGTGGTATCCAAGTGGATCCCGCCAAAATTGAAGCCATCATGAATTGGGAAGTACCCAAAACTCCATCGGAGATTTGTAGTTTTCTAGGATTGGTTGGTTACTATAGGAGGTTCATTGAGAACTTTTCAAGAATAGCCACTCCTTTAACTACCTTGACCCGTAAGAATGTTAAGTATAATTGGGTCCAAAGCAACAAGAATCTTTTGAGATTCTTAAACACAAGTTGAGCAATGCTCCTGTGTTATCCCTACCGGAGGGTGTTGAAGATTTTGTAGTCTACTATGATGCATCGCACACTGGCATGGGCTGCGTGCTAATACAAAAAGGCAAAGTGATTGCCTATGCATCACGACAGTTAAAGGTGCACGAAAGAAATTACACCACCTACGATTTGGAATTGGGTGCCGCTGTATTTGCACTATAATTGTGGAGTCATTACTTGTATGGCACAAAGTGTATTATATACACTAACCATAAAAGTATTCAGCATCTGTTCAATCAGAAAGAATTAAACATGTGACAACGCCGATGGATGGAAACACTTAATGACTATGATTGCGAGATTCGGTACCATCCAGGCAAAGCAAATGTAGTTGTTGATGCCTTAAGTTGCAAAGAACGAGTTAAACCTATAAGGATTACCGCTAAGACATGGAGCTCAAAAATAGCTTAAGTGAGAAGCTACTAGATGCGTAGAAGCAAGCTCTATTAGAGGCTAATATCCCTAATGAGGGATTAGGCGGAACTGTTGATCAGTTCGCCTGGAAAAGATGGAATCCTTCGATTTAATGATAGGATCTAGGTTCCAGTCTTTGGAGGACTTAGAGATCTAATCCTCCAAGAAGCGCATAGTTCGAGATACTCAATTCACCGGGAGGTGACAAGATGTATAAAAATCTAAAGAAGAATTATTGGTGGATGGGTTTGAAGAGGATCCACAGACACTTATGTAGCTAAGTGTCTGACATGTTCGCAGGTTACAGCCAAACATCAGAAGCCGCCAGGACTTCTACAACAATTAGAAATTCTCACATGGAAAGGGAAATGGTAACTATGGATTTGATTACCAAGTTAACAAAGACCAAAAGTGGTAATGACACTATTTGGGTCACAGTGGATAGGCTGACCAAGTCAGCACACTTCTTGCTAATAAAGGAAACATATAATTCAGATAAAATTGGCTAAGTTGTATGTGGACAAGCTTGTGTCCCTCCACGGTGTGCCGGTATCTATTGTATCTGATAGGGATACTAGATACACATCTCACTTTCGGAAAAGTTTCCAACAATCTTTAGGCACGCGATTAAACTTTAGTACGGCTTACCATCCGCAGACTGATGGTCAAAGTGAGCATACTATTCGGACATTGGAAGACATGCTTAGGGCATGTGTGATTGATTTAAGTGGAAGTTGGGATGACCACTTACCCCTAATAGAATTCTCCTACAATAACAGTTATCATATGAGCATCAAGGCTGCTCCTTTTGAGGCCTTGTATGGGAGAAAATGTAGAACGCCCGTATGTTGGGCAGAAGTTGGGGAAGCCCAACTTTCAGGGCCAGAGATTGTCCTGGAGACCACGGAAAAGATTGTGCAAATCCGTGATCGTCTCAAAGCTGCCAGGGACAGGCATAAGAGCTATGCTGACAAGAGGCGTAAACCTCTTAAGTTCCAAGTAGGGGACAAAGTCATGTTAAAAGTAACACCCTAGAAAGGCGTGATGCGCTTCGGAAAGTGGGGCAAGTTGAGCCCTAGATATATTGGACCATTCGAGATAGTCGAATGTGCCGACACTGTAGCTTATAAGCTCAGATTGCCAGAGGAGCTTAGTGGAATCCATGATGTATTCCACATATCTAACCTTAAGAAATGTCTAGCCGATGAGTTGCTAGCAATTTCATACAAGGATGTGCAAATTGATGAAAACCTGAGGTTCGTTGAGAAACCGATTTCGATCAAGGATCGACGGGTCAAGAAGCTCCGAAGAAAAATGATACCTATAGTAAAGGTTAAGTGAGACGCTTTTAGAGGTCCCGAGTATACATGGGAGGTTGAGTCCACTATGCGACAAAAGTACCCCCATCTTTTTGAATAAAATATCAAGGTCGAGATTACTTTTAAGGGGGTGAGGATGTAACACCCTGTAAAATCGTGTTCAATAGTATAGTGACACGTGTTGTATTTTAAATATAGTCTATTAAAGACAATAAGGACTAAAGGCGTCAACATGCTCAAATTGAGCCTCTGAGTGACGGTCAAATGTCAACATACATAAATAACAAGCCTCTGAGTGATTGATATGTCAACATGCCAGCCTCTGAGTGACATCAGAGTCAACATGCTTATAATAAGCCTCTGAGTGATCCTTTGCGAAGTCCTAACTCTCATACGTGCCATTTGTTGGACAGGAGGGTTGAATTTTGTAAATATGTGAAAGTTGGATGATGGAGGGATTAAAAGTATCAACATGTTAATTTATACCTCTGAGTGACCTTTTAACGAACCGAGAGCTCGACAATGTCCGGGAATAATCTCGGATATACCAAGTGTTGGCTACGGAGGGCTAAAAGTGCCAAAAATGTGTTTTAAAAGGTTTTTAGAAGCTTTTTAAAGTTAAGGGGCTAAAGTGTCAAACTTTAAATCTGGCCGAGGGGCGGTCGCGAGCCGCGAGAGACCAGGCATGGGTCTCTCGCGGGATGCGAGAAGGTCTCTGCTGCAGAAAGTTTTGCTTGGCTCCCAAACAAAACTCCAAAACCATTAAAATCGAAACCATGGCTTTCCAAACTGCTATGCCACGTTTGGGACACTTGTAAGCTTTCTCTTACACCCCTAAACACCTGGCTTCACTTCCTTTGATTCTCCAACTATAAATAGGTGATCAAGTTCACCATTCCAACTTGCACCTTCTCATTTATTCACTCTTCTCCCTCCTCTGGAAGTTTCTAGCTGAAAGGAGCATCCAACATAGTTGTTTTGCACCTTAGGAATCACTAGTAAGTATTCCTTCCTTGTGCATTTTCGTTTATAGGCTTTTATAGCCAAAAGTCAAGTGTTTTACGGAAAACGCTGACTTTCAGTTAAGACCATTATGGTCCAGCATTGTTCGAAATTAACTTGGATAAGTGATCATCATAGGTAGGTGTTAATCCCTATAAAGGGTACCTCCTAAAGATCACGTTTGCTAGACCAATTGACGGGTCAAAGTTATGATATTAAAAAGTTAAACAGGCTATTTTTCGGAAAAGTCATAAATTGATCTTATATATGTTATGAAACCTGTTTTAACACTTAAACAAGTTGGTTATAATTATTAGAAATATAAGAACATGTTCGGCTCGTCAATTTCAGATCTAGGGTCGGTTCGCAACCGAAAGTCGCAAAGTTTGACTTCTGCTTTGACTTTCGATTCTGACCCGATTTAGATTAGTTACCTACTGATCTAAAGTTGCTTATGATCGTAATATAATGTAGCATAACCCTCTTAGGTTATATTACATGATCATAATCAGAATCTAAGTTTATGCGCAAGTTCCGTAATTATGCCAATTTTTGACCAAAATGCCCTTTTTGTATAAAACAAGGTTTTAAATGGTAATGAACTTGAAAATGAGTTTTCTACTAATATAATATTATAAGTAGGATTATTTGGATGTTAAACCAAGTTATATACTGAGTTTTCAAACAGGTCCTTAAACTATGTCGATAAATGACGATTTTAGCCCTTGTAGCTCATAAAATAGTTTTAATCAAATCTTTCGAAGATAAATCATTTACCTACTGATATGTTATATTAAATAACATATTTAAAACATTTTAATCTGACCTTAAATCAGTTTCATAAACATAGCATAAAGATGTCATTTTACGACATAAACGCCGTTTCGGCGTATAGTATGTTTTAAATCATATTATTGACCAAGACTTGTTACTACTGATTTTAAAACTTATTTTAAACATATTTACAGTAGGGACATGTTACAAACTCAGATCCCAAATAATTTATAAAAACTATGTAAAAAATGACCAAAATGCCCCTTCGTGCCTAGCTTGGTCATAAAATATAAATTACACAAATAATTGGTTTCCTACTGATATTATATCATAAATAAAGTATTTTTCCAGAATACTTATAATTTTAACATTAAATTTTATTCAAGTTCCTTTTATATGGTATAAAATTACCAAAATGCCCCTATGAGGCATAGTTTCGTTTTAAAACCTTAATGGGCATATAAGTTAATATCCTACTGATATTTTAACTTATTTAAAGTATAATGGCATATAGAACTTGTCCATGACTTATCCGGTTACCCGATATGCTAATTAGCCGCGGTTAAGTATATGTAACTATTTTACGAAAATTAACTGAAACGGGTTTAACCTTGTCATTTAAGTCTCAAAATCCAGAATGTTTATAGTTTACCCATGTTATACAAGTCAAGGTACTTGTTAGGATTAAACTACATTCTATCCAATTATCGTTTAATCTAGCGTCATACGTTTTGACCAAGCACGCTAGTCAGTCTAAGTCTATGACTTAAATAAGACCGTTAGTGTTTAATTGGTTAGTTAATGCCATAATCAGACTAGAGACTTGCCGGTAAATGCTATCTGCACTTAGTACTTTTGTGGACGGCTGAGTTATTAAAATTAGAAGACTAGCTCAGGTAAATACTCTCGACTTATTTCCCCTATATGGGCTTGGGTTACAGTAAATTATTACCGCTTGGTCGGAAATGGGATCAATAATGGGTGTGGCTAGTAAATACGCATATTTTGTTTTAATGAGTTTTGTTTGATAACTTAAACACAGGGGTTAACTACCGTGCCTGGATATCATCGGCTCATTACAATAGAAATGGCCACGACCTTAGCGTGGGTGTAGGCATACACCCGATAGACGCTCAATTATGCATTCCCACAAGGTTGGGATGAATTGACTCCTTTGTGAGTCCAAAGTGGTGTGTACGTTAATTGTGTCTTGGTCTCCGGACCGGGCCCCGTATATACGGACAAACATGTAAATCTGTTAACAAGGTTGGACGGTCAATTAACCCAAGTTATAAAAAGATTTTGTGCTGTTACGCACTTCAAACATTTTTGAAATGTTTTCAAAATGAGTCAGTTGGGTGTATTTACCAGCGAAAGCTAACGTATTTTCAAAAGACTAAATTGAAGGTACAATACAAAAATAGGTCGGAAGTGCTCGGTAGTGATAGAGGATCTTGTAAATCCTAAATCTGCCCGAAGTCTGTTTTATATTCTTTCCATGTACAATTTATGATCTGCAT
Organism: Scalesia atractyloides; assembly: GCA_947069175.1. Taxonomy (NCBI): domain Eukaryota; kingdom Viridiplantae; phylum Streptophyta; class Magnoliopsida; order Asterales; family Asteraceae; genus Scalesia; species Scalesia atractyloides. The sequence continues at coordinate 47,048,747 of CAMTDV010000023.1, forward strand.
GTGGATCTTCTTTTACGAGCTTGTATATTATTTTGTATTTTCAAACATTCGGTTTGTAATAGTAATTTTACTCCAAGACTTCCGATGTACCGTGTTTAATTGACTATGATGATTATCAACTGACGTCATGATACTCCCCACCCGGGCCCACCGGTGTATGGATTTGGGTTGGAAATCCGGGGTGTGACACCTAGTCCTTGAATTAAAGACTCTGTAGGTTTTAGCAGTGGTTGAGTATCCCATAAATTAACCACAATCTACTTTGGCTGCAAATTTTGAAATTGAATCTTCTAAGTTCAAAATAAAACATGGGCAACCAAAGATTTTGAAGTATGAGATCAGTAGTTTGATCTTATACAGAATTTCATAAGCAGTTGTTTGATGCCTGGGGTTTATCAAGATTCTATTCTGCACATAACAAGCAGTGTTTACAGCCTCTGCCCAAAAGGTTAAGGGTAAACCTGAGTCTACAAGCATTGTTCTGGCAGCTTCAATCAAAGTTCTGTTTTTCCTTTTCAACCACCCCATTTTGTTCTGGTGTTCTTGGAATGTTGTACTGCCTTACAATTCCTTTTGACACACATAAATCATCCAACTCTCTATTTCTGAACTCTGTGCCATTGTCACTCCTAAAGACTTTTACTGGCAGCTCAAATTGCTTTTCAACTTGTTTCACAAACCCTACAAATACATGTAGTCTCAACCTTGGAGTGCAAAAAGTAAGTCCATGTAAACCTAGAAAAATCATCAACAATAACAAGGCAATACATTTCTGTTTAAGTCTCATGATTTTACAGGGCCAAACAAGTCCATATGCAACAATTGTAAGCATTGACTTGTTTTGGACTCACCAATGGGCTTGCATCAACTTTTATGTTGTTTGCTTTTTAAACAGGAAACACAATGCTCATAACTTGTGAAAATTTTTGTAGTAGACCTCTTACAAGACCTTGTTTAGAGAGTGTGGTGATAGTTGTCAGATTTGTGTGATCAAGTCTTCTGTGCCATAGTTCTGTCTCTTTGTTAGAGGCAACTGAGAACAGACAGGCATCAGTCATTGGATTATCCTTCAACATATCAACCACATACACATTTCCACTCCTATGAGCAACAAGTTATGCTTTGCTCTCAGCTATGATTTGATCAATCTTTTTAACCACTTCTAGCCCAACAATTTGACAAGTTTTCTTAGTGAAGAATGACCCATAGCCCTTGTCACTCATTTGTGAAACACTAAGAAGATTAAATTTCAGATTGTCAATAAGATTGACATTTTCAAATTTGAGTTTTCCAGCCTGAACAGTCCCTGACCCAAGCACCTTCCCCTTTGAATTATTACCAAAAGATAGATCAACCCCTCCATGAGCCATGAAGTCTTTGAGAAGGGCTCTATATCCTGTCATGTGCCTCGAGCCTCCACTATCTACATACCATAAACTATCAAGGTAAGTAAAAGCTCCCTACACAGTGGTAATTAATTAATTTCGGTGGGTTTCCAAAGCCAAAATGGCTTTGGAAAGGCTCACAGAGATGGCAGTCTCAAATTCAGAAGAATGATTAGTGGTTTGAACATATCTTTGTAACATCTGTTGAGACCCATCTCCTATTAGATGATAGTAACCATGAGGATGCCTATTTACTCTTGGTTTTGAGGGCCTTTTGTAACCCTCATAATTAAGAGGCCTTTAGTAAATTGATTGGCCATATCCTCTTGGGTACTGGTTGGCAGGTGGTGCATCTGTTACCTTCACCTCTCTCGGAGCAGAGGTTTTGTGTAGTGATTTGGTAACAGATGTTTGAACAGGCACAAAGGTCTGTTTAGACTTTCCTGTTGAAGTAATAGTCTTTGAACTCTCCATTGTTTTGGATTTAAACTCATTCTTTTTCACATCAAAGTTTCTGAAATAAACACACTCTTGAGTTTTATGATTTTTTTATCACAAATTGTGCAGTTTGGAGAATCAATTATCACACTTTTTTGTTAATATCATAAGCTTTTAGAAGAAAACAGTTTTTGGTAACATGGTTCTTCTTTTCACAGAAATCACAAAACAGGTTTTTGATCTTTTCTTTCTTTTTCCCTTTTTTAGACTTTTTGTCAGGGATGCTGTAACATCTGCTGGTAAATCTGTTATGGGAATGATTCTTGCGTTTGGTACTTTGACACCTTCAATGTTTAAAAATCATTGGTTTGAAATTTTCAAGGATGTCACTTCATCAGACCATGTGGGTTTAAATTGATAATTCTCAACTTCCTCAAAAGTTGAGGATCCCTCATGTCTTTCTAAAACAATTGTGTTTCCATTTTTGTCAGTGACCTTGATTTCTTGACCAGATAGATTTGTTGGAACAATTTCAACCATACCAGAATCATTTCCAGTAACATTTTCAGAAACTAGTCATTTTTCTTGAATCCTATGCCAAATTTTATGTTACTTTTGAACTGGTTTTCTAGCAAAATCTCATAACCTTACAGGATTCCACTCATTTTTCACAAGTGACTTCGGTGGATTCCAACTCCTTTTTGCAAACCTGATATTTTTCTATCATAGTTTGGAATTGGTCCTTGGTTATGCTGGCCTCATGTTTTAAGTTTCTGATTTCAGATTCTTTTTCAAATAGTTTAGTTTTTAGCTCTTTTGAAAGCTTTTCAAACTGCAATTCATCATCCAAAATTTTATTCCTAAGGTTTTCATTCACCTCTTTTATGTTAGGAAAAACTATGATGCATTTATCTGAACATAGATCTTTTAAGACCTGAGGAAATACCTTAGTAGCAGCCATCATGGCACAATCACATTCACCTTCACAAACACTGGCATCGCATGGGTCAGACAGAGGTTTCAATTCTTCATCAACATTTTCTTTTGTAACAACTGTTTCATCATGAACATCAGACACAACAAATTTAGACGCCACTTCCTCAAATTCAACACCCTCAACTATAGACTCTAATGCCATAAAGCAAAATTCATTTTGTTTCTTTTCAGTGTTAGCAATGAGATCAAAGTTTTCATATGTCAGATCCCCAGGCAAGCTACTCCAATCAACAAAGCCCTGAGTAAAGAAGCTCCGTTGATTAACCTCTGCCGCAACAGTGGTTTGAGTAACTTGTTGTGCAGGTTGCATTCGACCTGAGGAGCTGGTGCCTGAACATATGGAATTCGAGGAATAGTGGTTTGAACATATTACACAGGATCAGTGGTAGCAGAGCGTGCAAAATGAGCAGTGCTTTGCATATGTGGAGCAGGGGTATATTGGGAATAATGGACAGTTTTTAAGTGTTTTGAGGTATAGGGCTAGGATGTATGATAATTTGTCTAGATGTTTGAGACCTACATTCTCTAGAAAAGTGACCTAGCCTATTACACTTGTAACATTTAATTTTGGACTTATCCAACCCAACTTTTAGCCCCTCATGCAACCCTGGAAACTTTCTACCAGTTCTCTTGTAATACTTGCTAGCCCTAACACTCAACAAAGCAAGCTGGTGCAAAATATCCATCTCTTCCAAATCTGTAGGGTCAAAATGTTGAAGGTCATCCAACTCAAAGGAGTAGTTATCAGAAGTTTGGCTTTCCCCATTAGAAGTAAAAGCATAATTGGGTGTCTAAGAATCAGAGCTGAAACTCCACCAGAGGTTATGTCAATGAAATGATAATAACTCAGATCCTTACAGCTGCCAAAGGCTTCTTCTTGGCCAAAAAGTGTTGTACAACCGAATGCATAGTCATCAGCCACTTTGCCATACTCTTGTAGCTTTTTTTTTTCTGGTTCAGCTCTCTCTCACAAGTAAGGAGCCTACCATGAAGTTGAGTTAGACTCATCTCTTTGAACCCAACCGAATTTCTAGTTACAAAAGCTATAGTGTTTCACTTGTCTGGTAATGCTCTAAGAAAACGACTATTTAAAGTCGAATTTGCAAAGTAAACATTAACCAGTTTAAGCTCACCAATGAGACAGCTAAATCTTTCAAATTGTTAGGGTTAATGACTCTCTTTTCACATGACAAAATGTTTCATATTGTTGATTCAAAACCTCTCTGTTGTTTTCAATTACTTCCCAGTCCCACTGAATTGCTCTTTCAAAGCATCCCATAACTCCTTTAGGACTGTTGCAATGCAATAGGCCAGCATAGATATCGTTTGGCAATGCAAAGGCCACGATGCTAAATGCCTTTCCATCTAGCTCGATTTTTTTGGAAATCTTGCTTGGAGTAATTTTCAGGATTCTTTGGTACTTAGACTTTAGTGTCCTCTGTACTTAGTATCATTGGAACATGAGGTACAAAGATGACCAACTTCCAGCAACCGGTGTTTTGCTGAGCAAGAACATGACCCATCCGTCTCTGCCAATATTATACTCTGATCTGACGAGAATCGGTGGTTTAAACATGTTACCGGTGTTGTGAGGATCTTGTGAATTTTGAGACATTTTCGATTGTTTGTAAAAAAGGTTTTGTTTGAACTACTTTGAACGTAAATAAACTTTTACTCTTGTTTTCAATCCAACAAGCAAACAAATTAGCAATGAAGAGCTGATCTGTTCAAATCAAATTGATTGTTAAATTAAATTCGATTGACCAAGCTCTGGTACCAATTGTTAGGATTTTGAGTTTGATATTGTTGTGAATGTTTAAGATGAAATAAATGGAAGTGGATAAACATGTATAATATTGCAGCGGAAATAGTAAACTTTGTATTCACAACAATAGGAAGATTGCTTTCACTAACATGCTTTTATAAATCAATTGTTTACGTGCATGAAAGATTACAAACTCCCCCTCAACCTAAGATCACTTTGATTTGCTCGTACACAAAATGTCAAGATGAAGTGATAGTGATCAATAGAACAGTACACGCACTGTTTATTTATAGTACAGAGCAAACCCGTTGAGCATTTTATGTTGACGTACATTGAAAGTGACATGTAACAAACTAAAACAAACTCTAACATCTGCTAAGCTAAACACTGCTATAAACTATACAATACAAAGTAGATAGAAAACACTGATGACACATCCTCTGTTGGGCTTCAGCAGAGCTTTGCCTTGGCAGATCTTTGAGTCTTCAACAGAGCTTTGCCTTGGCAGACCTTAGCTTTAGTCTTCAGCAGAGTTTTTGCCTTGCAGACCTATGAGTCTTTAGCAGAGCTTTACCTTGGCAGACCTTAGCTTTAGTTTTCAGCAGAGTTTTTGCCTTGCCAGACCTTAGCTTTAGTCTTCAGCAGAGTTTTTGCCTTGGCAGACTTTTGAGTCTTCAGTAGAGCTTTGCCTTGGCAACCTTAGCTTTAGTTTAAAGGGGCTTCAATTATTATTAAGGATTAGAGGTTATAGAATGTTTTGGCTTTCTTTCATCTATTCTTTTGTAAGGTTCAATTTCCAACAGTTATATCTTTATCAAATAAAAAATATATATTTCAAACTTTGTGGTTTTACAATTATTTTCAAAAGTATTTTAATAACTTAATTACATACATTATAAAAAAGACAAACTATCCTTATTAATTATTACTAAGGGTGTTCACAATTTAATTAAAAACCGTGAAACCGATCAAAATGGTAATCGGTTTGATTTCACGGTCAGGTTTGTTATTGACTTTCGATTTATGTATTAAGTTTACTAATATATTACTTTCGGATTCAAATTTAAATATTTAATGAAACAAATCACTAATATCTTATCATAAAAACCATATTATAATATTTTAATCTTCATTATTAAGCATATTTATTTTATTCAATCTGTGTAATATACGAGGTTATAACCTAGTTAATTAATATAAGATAATATGAAAGAAAGTCCGGAAAACAAAAAATAGATGTTTTCAATGAATGTCACATGACACATATTGATTTACTTTATTATATAGTATAGATATATAGATATAGATATAGATTCGTCAAAGGGCCATATTTGGGACGGGCTGGGTGGCGACAGCTTTGGCCCGGTCTCCCGGAGGACTAAGGCTCTTTTTATAATATATATATACATATATATATATATATATATCCAAATAATATGAAGCTCAACTAGTTTAAATAACTAATCCTAAATTGAATTTTTAAACTCAAATAAAAACAGGTCTAACTACTCCAAATTTAAACCAAGTAAATAAAAAGTCCAACAATTAAAACCCATTACCAATTTATAACAACTAGTATTTTACTCCGACGCTTTGTTGTCGCTAGAGATGGGCATAATCGGGTTTTATTATTACCCGGAACCGGTTCCAACCCGGACCCGGTTCTGCTTGGATGTCATTGGAACCGGGTATGGTGTGGAACCGGGTCCAGTTCCTACCCGGGTTCACACCCAAGAATATGGAACCGTGTAGAACCGGGTACGGGTATTATGGAACCGGGTATGGTGTGGAACCGGGTATGGTGCGGAACCGGTTTCTAACAGTAAAACCAGACTTTTTTTACTGTTCAGAACCGGTTCCTGACAGTAAAACCTGACTTTTTACTGTTCAGAACCGGTTCCTGACAGTAAACCTGACTTTTTTACTGTTCAGAACCAGTTCCTGACAGTAAAACCTGACTTTTTACTGTTCAGAACCGGTTCCTGATAGTAAACCTTACTTTTTATTGTTCAGAACCGGTTCCTGATAAAAATGTTACCGTTAGAACCGGTTCCTAGTAAATGTTACCGTTGGAACCGGTTCCTGATTACAGAATCGGTTTTCTATATAAACCCCTTTACACTTTACACTTTACAGAATCGGTTTTTCTATATAAAACTTAACACTTTAACAAGAGATAACGATGGCTTGCAACGATGAGGTCGTGGTTGTTTTGGAAACCAAAAGAAACCCCGATATTTGGAAGCACTTTGACTTGTGCTTGATGTCGGATAGCCATGAAATGGCTAGATGCAAGTGGTGCGGGAAGTTCATCAAGGCGGCGGCCAACTCGACGCTCAAGAAACACACCGACCGCCATTGTCCGGTGACAAAGGCGAAAAACAATGAAAAGGGTTAAGCATCCGGGACCGGGTCATCGAAAGTTTAGTTTGTTTTATGTATTGTAAACCCATTTGTGTTTTATGATTAGTATGTTTAGTGTTTTATATGTTTTGTTTAACCTTTCTTGTTTAGGTTGTTTGTGTAACCGGGTCTGGAAGGTTACCGTAGGAACCGGGTATGATAAGAACCGGTTACGGGTACAACCCGGGTACGGGTTGGAACCGGTTCTGAAACTTTTTTTTTTCCAAAAATGTGGAACTGGGTAGGAACTATCGGGTATTTTGAACCCGGAACCGGTTCTACTATATGTCGGGTAGGAACCGGAACCGGTCCCAGGTAGGTTCCACCGGGTCGGGTAGGAACCGGAACCGATTATTATGCCCATCTCTAGTTGTCGCCGCCATTTGCAACATGTGGTTTCGAAAACTTTTTTAAAAAGGAGAAGTGAAACCGTTAAACAAATTAAAGTTTTTGAATGCTTTTATGAATGGTATGTTATGAAAAAAAAAACAAAGTCATGTTTTGCAACGATAATAAAACAACAAAATGAATATCGATATCGATATCGTTTTTGATTACACCGTTGCCTCTACGGATGTTATGCGATGGGCATCGACTCATTTCATGAAGGTATCATTACCCGCTACAACATATGATAAAAAAATATACCGTTGCCTCTACGGATGTTATGCGATGGGGATCATTACCCACAAAAACGAATAGCGATACCGACTCCAATATCAATAAGGTGCTACTGATGTTGTGCGGTTGGTGGTGGTTCGTTTAGTGATGGTATCAGTACTTGCTGTAGGCTACGAGTTAGAAAAAAAATCACTCTATTTTGAATAGAACTCTGTATTCAACAAAATTTACATCAGGAATAGCGAGAAAAAAGCACAACTGCGTATTCAGTTGTTTTAGAAAAGTTAACAAACGAAAGTTATCCGAGAATGAAAAAAGAACAAATTTACATGCAACATGCACAAAATCGGTGGTCACCGAATTTGATAAATAATATATAGTAAATTATTTTGCCGTGTTATTTTAATTTTATATATGATTATCGAGCTTAAATTATAGGGCCCTTTTTTTAACTCTCCCCAATCTTAAAAATGTTTCGAGCATTCTCTAGGATGACCTTGCTCAATGTAACACATTTTTTAATCATAGAATTTATAATTAATGATTATGATATGCAAAACATTGTCTATAAAAACCAACCTAACCTAGACACTGTAAGTTTAACCTAGACTCTCCTAGTGCTAGATCACTGGACAGACAAATGTACCTATCGACTATAGCAATGCCTAATAAAGTTCGGATATCAAACCACGAGACACTAGCGACGTTAACTAGACTTTGACTCAACTAATTGCTAAACTGGTTTTAATTGTTATGAGAGTTTTTGATTAATAATTAATCTAATATCCTAGTATTAACTAATACGAGCTAGACAACCAAATGACTAGGGATACAAGGTTTAATCAATCAGAAGAAGAGACTACCTTGGCAATGAATCCCTAAGAACTCGTAATGACCTATGACTTTGACAATCGACTAAAGATCCGATATCTAACTCGACCAACCTCCCTTTAAGGATAATTAAGTCCTATAGTAACTATTCAGCTTAGAGCGGGACCCCCACTCTCCAATTCCTAGAAACCGAACTACAAAGAACAATCCGAACACGTAATGAATTGCTAAGATGTACCGACTCGACATATCGACATTGAATCCCACAACTATTGGGATATGTAACACCACCAGTATTAACGACCTCTTATTGTAAAGCTAACCTCAATTTGATACACCAAATACCTGGGAACAACTAAACGCGAATAAACAGAAGAACCCCGAGCTATCGAGTGTTCAAACTATCAGACGACGTCTAGAACAGACCTAGCAATCCCAAATCATATCCCTATTCAATAGAATTGGATGCACACTAATGTCTACTGATTTTAGTTAATTAGTTAAGCTATATTACTTCTGATAATAGGTTAGGATGAAAACCGGCCGAATAAATGAACTAACGATAGATTTAAATGTGCCTCTCTTCTTTATAAACACATCAATAATGACAACTAATCAAATAACCACAACAAAAGAGTAACACACATGCTCATATTAATCAACGAATCAAAATTATTTTGAATCGAAACGCGTCATAGTGGGAAAACATCAAATATAAAAGTAAAAACCAGAGGTTCTAAGTTCATCACAACCTAGGTGGAACGATAAAACTAGCCAAGAAACATATTTAAATAATGAAAACAATAATATCCAGTAGCTAATACAATTAAAGAACAAGTTTAAACAAAAAAGAGACAAACAATAAGACTAACGGGTTGCCGAATCCTTAATTTCTCGTGACTTGCTTCGTTCTCGTATCGATTCCCTTCTTCCTCTCGATATTTGTTATCAAGATCCTTAAAAACAATAAGTCTGAAATATGTTCTGGTTCGTCTGGTACACCCCCTGATGTCGTATGGGGTTGTTCTCCCTCGTCCAACAAGTATGATAAATATATATAAGAAGATCCTATCATCCGGTGTTATAACTTGAGTTAAAACTCAAATATTCACAACATGGGCCATCTGATGCATTAATCCATCAGATGCGTGTCCGACCCAAAACAAAGAAGAAAAGCAAGTCGGTGACATGGTGATGTAATTAGCAGGGTTCCCAAAGGGCAATATTGGAATTTTGCGTCCACCCCAATTCTTTAATTCTTCTGCCCACCTCGTTTGGGTCTTCTGTGCAAGACAAAATCATTTAAATGCCCACATCGTTTAGGTCTTCTGTGTAAGAAAAAATCCACCATCCATTTAAATTTGTTATCCATTAAAATTGATTTAATTTCTTTTTAAAACGACTAAAAACATGCACTTTCTTTCATTTTCATTTGCACGAGTGGCGAAAGAAAATCCTCCAACTAGATGAACCAATAATGATGATGAACATTTAGATTTGATTTTATTAGATGAGAATTCAATACATATAAAATATATTTCTTTAGATAATAATTAACCTTAGAGAATATCAACTTAGAGAAAGTGTAATATTAGAATCTTCTTGACCTTATAATAATCATGAGAATTAATCATTCCAAAAGCTTTTTTTTAAATAATTTTTTCAAAAATTTTAAAAGAAATCACATGTTCCAGCGAGAAAATAATTTAAAAAGTGTCATAATTTTACACTGGGTGTAAAAAATTTTATTGGGAGTGAATGACAAATTTTGTCCTTTATCTTTATACCCATTTTCAGACGGTGTCCTTTGTCTTTAAAATTAACGAGTTTTGTACTTTATGTTTTCAAATTTGCATGTTATTCCTTTGAGCCTAACCCAGTTAGTTTTTTCGGTTTTAATTTGATCATATGCCTTGCACATGAGGGCAATTTTGTCATTTCATCTTTTCAAGGACTAATTATGTAAAAACCAAAAAATATAAAATAAACAACCCTCTACCAATCCACCATCACCCACCCCTTTACCACCAGCAACCACCACCTTCTACAACCATCTGCCAAACCACCACCACCCTTTGCACCCACTACCAAACCACCACCACCCATCCCTTTAACTCCAACAACACAACATTTATCAAACTCTTCCTATCATCTATTATATCAACTACACCATCAACATTCATCAAAAAATCCTTTTCAGTAACATGTTCATAAATTAAAATGCGTGTTGGTTCATAAAGATTCTATTGAGAAAGAAGTGCTGGTTGTGGCATATTGAGATGTTAGTTGTAGGACTTGTTTCAGTCCCAAACCTTTGCAACAACAGCTCGAGCACGAACAACATATGGATTACAACCATTATAGAGAGAGGAAAACGTGGTGGGGGTCTGTCGGACTAAACAAGGATTAGATCTTGAGCCACCTTTACTAGTCCCTTACCTTGTGCAACCACTTCATCCATGGCCGAACTAGAGGTTTCATGGGAGACGCTGTGATTGAAACAGCTGAGCATCCTCTTCAAGCCTAAATTGGTGTTGGTTGTAGTGACTGAAGGTGCGACACTGTTTCTAGGGAGGAGATTGTGAGCTGTCACATCCAATTTTGGGTTACCGTTGAAATTGGGGGGGGGGGGGGTGTTTGATTTGTGGGTTTTGAATTGGGAAGAGGGTGTGGGTTGTGTTGTGCTGGTTGGCTGGTTATGTTGAACCGGTGGTAGTGATGGTCGAATGATGGTGGCTGGTAGTAAGGTGTGGGTGGTGGTGGTGGCGGTAGGTGAGAATGGTGGTTGAGATTGGGAAGAAGAGAGAGAGAGAGTGTGTTTCTAGTTTTTGTTATATATAATAATATATATTAATATTAGTTTTTAAATTTATTTTTGTTTTATTTATTAACTTATTAGTAAAGTAACTGGTAAAAAGACTAAATTAGCCTTAAGTGATCAGATTTAACAGAAAAAATTAACTGAGTTAGGTTTATAGGGACATAACGTGCGAGATTAGAAAATATAAAGTATAGAACTCGTCAATTTTAAGGACAAAGGACACCGCCTGAAAATGGTATAAAGATAAAGGACAAAATTTGCAATTCACTCTTTATTGGTGATTAGAAAAATTTACAAATTTTACATTAGGCATAACTAACGACTCGACTATTTTTTTTGTTTTTATTTTTTACACATGTTTATAACCTTCTCATATGTGCAAAAAATGGTGGCCCAACTCGTGCGAGAAGTAGGAGTTCTCATGATTCTTGTTAGAGCTTGTTTTTTTTATCGTTGTGGATCCATCATTCTGATGCATATTCTGGAACAAGTATCCTTGATATGTATTACGAAATCTCTAAGGATCAAGGATCCTCAATAATTGCTACGCTAGTGGATCAGGTCCAAGCTAGAATCTCGCTAATAGTGGTTGAAGAGCTGCATGTGTTTATTTAATTATGGACGTTGGATAAAGACGTGTAGTTGCCATAATTTTCGCATACTTTGTTAAGTTGATATATTTACTAATTTTGGGGATCGATCAAGCATATATTAACAACAGATAAACACAATATGCACTACACTATCATTCAAGTTCTGGAATACACACACACATACACTTCTTGTAACAAGCTTGATCGAAATCCGAAGTTTTATTACATTTTTCTTGCTTAATAATAGTCTGTGGTCGATAGTTTTCACCACCCGAGGTTTTTATGCCGACGATCTTATAGAGATCAAGGGTTTTTCCTCGTATAAATCTCTGTGTTGATCTACATTTTAAGCCTTGCAATCATCTTGATCACCTAAGCACTATACCCCACATTACAAATTTGGTTACATTATCCTTTAAAACGATTTTTGACTACAACAGTTCTCACAACTCATGGTGGTTTTTAATTGAACCTATATATATATAATATATATATATATATATATATATATATATATATATATATGTTAATGTGTTTAATATTTCACTTATCAATCTCAAGATTAGTAAAAATACTCCATTTTAGCTCATTGTCTTTAGAAACATTCAAAAATTATATATAAACCAATTACGAGTATAATTTAACAAAATAAACCTCAATCTACTCAAAAGTGTAGGAAGTATTTATATAAAATATGTATCATTTAGAGCATATCAGATTTCAATTGATGTCACGTGACATTCTGTCCTTTATCTATTTATATAATATTATAATATTAATATATTAGAATAAATCTAATATATTATTAATATACAATCTTTATCTTTATTATTATTATTATTATTATATTATTATTATTATTATATTATTATTATCCTTTTGTTTTTAATTTATAGTGTATCATGTATTTATAATATATTAATTAGATACATTCAAAAATTATATATAAACCAATTACGAGTATAATTTAACAAAATAAACCTCAATCTACTCAAAAGTGTAGGAAGTATTTATATAAAATATGTATCATTTAGAGCATATCAGATTTCAATTGATGTCACGTGACATTCTGTCCTTTATCTATTTATATAATATTATTAATATTAATATATTAGAATAAATCTAATAAATTATTAATACACAATCTTTATCTTTATTATTATTATTGTTATTATTATTATTATTTATTTTATCCTTTTGTTTTTAATTTATATTGTATCATGTATTTATAATATATTATTAGATACAATAAGTAACTCAAATTTACTATAATAATAATAAAACTAGGTTAAGTCCTGCATTATATGCGGTTTAACAGATAAACATATAACCCGGTTTAACAGATAAACACTCTAATTTGCATTTGGAACTTCTAAGCATAAGCATATTTGAGTAGTACCTTATAGACTAAAATGTTATTCATTTATAGCAGTAGATATATAGAAGTTCAGTGGATAAATTATTGGTGAAACATAATGTTTTCAACATGTTGAAATGCAAACCATGACCTAATCGTGTTATAATTACTTTTATAAGAAATGGCATCATTCTAGCTTTTACATTTCAATTTACATGCATAAAATACAATGAGATGATGCATAAAGATTGGTTTCTATTAACAACACCTTTAAAGATAAGGAAAATTAAAGTCTCCAGTGAGAAATAAATGAAACACTTGTTTGAATGAGTGAAAAGCTTACTAAAAAACTAACTCACAACACATTGTCATTCACCCCCGTAAACTCTATCGAATTCCCTGCAAATTAATCAAAACCCACACATTTATTAACAAAATTATACTTAAAGAAAATGAAATAAACCTAAAATTCCTGGTGCAGATCGGTTTGGCAGGTTCATGACCCACTTGATCATAGATCGTTTTCCATCTTATGGTATGGCTAGTTTACAAGATTGAATTAGCAGTGGTATCTCTTAATAAAATTTCATTACTTTGTTAATTTTTCTTTCTCACAGATCATGATGTGGTTTTTCTTTAAAAGAGTTGCGGCAAAATACATGAACATAATGGATATCGAGGAGGAGCTTGCTTACTATCGTTAAGAGACATAATGGATATCCAGGAGGAGCTTGCTTACTATCGTTAAGACATAATGCATCCTTGTCTTCAGTGTCGAATTCAGAAATTTTTATGAGGGGGGAGGGGAGTTTCAAAAATTGGTAGAGTTAAAACACGTGGGGACTAAATAGGTCGGGTGAAAACGGGTCGGATAAAATCAGGTCATATGTATTTATTTAAAGGTGTTGTAAATTGTTCATACTTATTTACTTAATAATAATAATATAATATATAATGACACTAAAAAAATTTTACAATCATACTTAAAACATGTATAAAACACCAAAAATAAAAAACACCTATAAACCAATTAGAAAACTTTTTAAAAACAACTGATTAATTCAACACTAAAACATATTACTTATCTACTTACTTAAGGGGGAGGGGGCTGCGTTATCGTCCGTGGTGGTACGTGTGGAACACCGCCGCCACCCATGGTGAGCACGCGTGGTGGTGACCACACGTGAAATGTTACTGTTGAGAGTGGAGCATGATGGGTGAGGTGAGTGATGGAGAGTGATGAACACACCCACTAAAAATTATCACTAGTGATGAAACTAAGTTTGATGACGTGGCATAACATAATTGAGTGTGATGAGCAATGAAAAATGAAGCATCCACACCCCTTATAGAAAAGAATGGGTATTGGGAATCCATGATTAGAATTGCATGTATATTTTTCTTACAAGAGATATGGTAAACCTTTGAGATCATGTGCATTTTGAATTCCAGAAGTCAGAATAACACAGTTAACAGAACCTGGTCAGTGTCACTTCGTGAAGAGAAGACTTATCTATTATTACTTGATTCTTTATAATTGTTAATTTGTTAAACTTCAGGGTTATTTAAAACTCCAATCAAACTTAAAAGGTTTATTTTTATAGAATTACTTGAACTAAAGGGGCTAGATGTAAAATATTCTAAGCAACCTTGAAATCTTCAAGTTACAAACCTTGGAAACAACCAGTTACTTAGATCAACTCCAATGCAATGCATTTATGGTGTATATGTTATATGGATGATGAGTTGGAGAATAGAGAGAGTAGAGAGAGAATATAAATGTTCTTAGCTAAGTGCATGCATTTGTGAAGAGAGAATAAAGTTTTGTGAGTAGAGATGTCTTAAATAAAAAAAGAGAAAAGGAAATAGAGTGAATAGTGTAACATCCATGTAAATCGGGTTTCAAAAACCCGCCACTTTTTATCAATAAAAGTATACTTGTTTTCGTCGTTCGAGTAATTGTTTTTATTTATTGTTTATATAATGGTTTAAATACTTCTAAAATAAATGATAATAAGTTTTAAAATAACTTTTATGAAATAATAATAAGTCAATTAATAAATAATATATTTAGAAACTGATTGTTGGATGTAATAAAAATAATAAAAATGAAGATTTAAAAAAATAAGGGTAAACCGGGATCGAACCCGGGTTCCCCCAATCAACACACACTGCAAACACCACTACGCTGCACACACAACTCGTGCCATATTCAGGATATAATTCCCATATATTCAAGTTCATGTGAAGCCTGCAACTATAACCGAAAATTCACGCGCCTTTCCTTCTTTGTTTGAATTACCCGGTGGCCAATCATCGGCTATTCTCGGCAACTTGAAACCAATTCGGCTATCATCTTTCTGGCAGTATCAATCACCGAATCAAGTTTTCAAATAACCGAAATCGAATCTCCTCTGATTTTCATCTACTAAATACCCACCAATTCCGCTCTAATCAACTCGCTCATACCCTCAATTCACTTTCTAAACCCCTGTCGTCGGAAAACTTTGGCCACCGGAGAAACCTACCAGAATAATCGAAACCCACACCGCCGAAGCTCGAGATCCTCTGTTTCGGTTCTACAGTAGACTCCTACTCACTATTCTTTTGAATCTTGTTAAGTAAATTTTAACATTCTGTTGTTATGGGATTTCATGGGCGGGCACAGGTTTGGCAATTTCAAAGTGAAGAAGATGAAGTGCAATTATTATATATATTTTTTATACTTAAGTTTACAGTCGGGTTAAGCACCCCGCCCAACTGCTTGGGCCGGGTGCAAACCAAACCCACGGTCGTTGGTTCGATCCTACGCCCACACCCGGTTAAATTGATTTAAGCACCTTTTTAATTTTAGCAGATCAGTATAAACCTATTTAGTATATAAGTATAATTAAATTTCAAGTTTAATCGGGTTAGACCCCAGCCCAGTTGGTCGGGCTGGGTGCAATTTACAGCCGAGATCATGGGTTCGAAACACTTGGTGCGCATTCGGTTTCAATCGTTTATTCTCTTTTTAAATTTAATTAAAATTTAATAAATCTAACTTGTGTATAAATATAATTAAAATCAGGTTTCTTTCGAGTTAGACACGTAGCTCAGTTGGAAGAGCTGCTGCACGCAACGAGAGGTCCGGGTTCGAGCCTCACACATGCATGCTTACAACATCAAACAAACCGGTCTGACACGTGTCAGACTGTCGTTTTTCCGCTTTTTTCTCTTATTTTTATTTTTCTTATTTTTCTACTTTATTTTAGTCATACTTTTATTATTTCATGGTTTTATTAAAAGAATATATATTTTACATTTAAAAACACCTAATTTTAAGGGATTAATTATATCAATACAAGTCACAAAACTTAACTTAAATCTCACATATTAGTTTATTTATTTATCGCATTATTATTTTTAGGTTAGTACTTTCTCGTCGATTAAATTCCCAACTCGTGCACTCTTTTACCACTCAAGAATACGTACCCAAGGTGAGTGAATCTCTACAAATTCCCCGTTTTAATCACGCTTTGGGGTGTATCATGTGTCGTATCATTTCTTTATTTTACTTAACGCTTGTGCAAATATCATTTCGTGATCAAATGTGTATTGTTTGTTATGTGGTTTCTGTGTGGATACATTTTCTATCAGTGCAATCATTTCATTAGGCCCATCAGTTCCTCGTGGGATACGGGTTGAGCATCAGGTGTCTCATTAGATCGGCTGCGTTTGATTGAGCCTTGATCTCAAATACATCATCCATTATGTCATATGTTCATCCAATGTGGGTTGTGATTTGTTACATATATATACGTTTGCTCACATGTGATTCATGCACAATCTTATTTAAACAACAATAAAATTCAATTACTTAAATGTTTTATCAAGGTTCACTCGCCAACTATGTTGACCCAAATTTTTCTGTTTTACGCATGATACAGGTGATCAAGTTGAGGAAAGAAACACCTAGGATGGCCTTAGAAGAATAATCAAGTTATTTTGTTTGGAACAATCGTTTGGTTTATTATTGTGTTTTGTATGAAATTTTTTGTTGGATATTTGAAGTTAATTCGAATTTAATAAATATGAAACTTGTTAGTAAATATCATGAGCTTTGGTGATAACCCAATATGCCCCGACTTTTATTCCGTTGCGGGTCGGGGTGTGACAGATTGGTATCATAGCTTTTTACTATAGGGATATAGATAGGTTATTAGACCCTTAGAGCCTATACTATAGTTGATTAGATTTTAATTGTTTATGTGTTACATTGCAAAATTCATGATGTTTATATTGTTTCATGTTTATTTTCGCACATAATATTATGCAAGCACTCTCACAAGTACATGTTAATATGCAATGCTCATCATAGCTCATATCCTCATAACATATCATATTATGAAAGCACACACCTCACGATTTCACAATTTCCATGTTTTCTTTTCAAAGATTTATGCAATGTTTTCATATTTTTCAAATCACATAAAGTGAGTTTTTCACGACGGGCATGTAGTAACTGGAAGGGTACAGTACCGGGTAGGTCGGAACGTCCCGTCTAGGCTTGCATTCGTATAAATCCAAAATAAAGGACCAGTTTGCCTACCTGGGGACTAACGATGAGAGTACAAAGGACCTATTAGGCCGAAGCATGCTATACCAAACGTCGTGTGAACTAACCCCACTTTGAGTTGTCAATGTGTCTACACCTGGACACCCTCCGACCTTACATCTCGCAATCATGTTTTATGATTTTCATTCAGGTGATCGAGTGTTAACCAACCGACACCAATGTGAACCCTACCAAGCCTAATAGTCATGGGGGCCCATACGACTATACAGGCCATGGTATGGGAGACATTTGGAGGCCCAAACATGAGCAAGCCCAAGACATCCTATAGATGTAGTTAAGTCATTTTCAGTTATTTATAAATGTTGTTTTCATTCTTTTATGACACATGACACCTAGAAAATTCTCAAACTCACAATCTCCCTACATATATTCCTATAGATGTCTGCTAGGACACTTAAGAGGAGTAGAATGTCAGGAAGGTCAAGCGAACGCATGGCCACGCAAATTGCTCAACAAATGGCCGGGTACTTCCTAACATCGTACTACAAGTTCAACAAGCTCTCGCTGCAAACCCCATCAACCCTCCAAACCAAGAAGGCCAAAACGTCCCAACCCTCCTCCCAAAACCACTAAATGCACCTACAAACACTTCAAGTCTTGCGAACCCCCAAAATATGAAGGGACTGAAGGTGTCACCGCTCTTCTCCATTGGTTTGAGGGATGGAAAACACTTTCTCAATTGCGACTGTCCTAGAGGATCGCAAGGTACGTTACACAACTGGAAGATTGTTTGGGGTAGCCCTTACCTGGTGGAACACGAAAAAAGGTAAGCGGGGTGTGGAAGATGCCATGGCCTTATCATGGGAGGAATTGAGAGAAATAGTGACAAGACGCTTCTGCCCTAGGAGCAGATTAAAAAGCTTGAAGATGAATTCTATTCTCTAAAGCAAAAAGAAGGGGATCACACCTCCTACAACAAGAGGTTTCTTGAATTGAACCAAATGGTTCCCAATTTGTTCACCCCATTATACCGCTTAATCGAGCACTACATTCGAGGCCTCCCCTCGAAAATCCAAGATTCGGTTTTAAGCACTTCTCCTGCAACACTCGAAGCCGCAATGGAATTAGCGACGGAGCTTACGGAAAATCGCATTCGTAATGGCGATTTTAAAGATGAGAAGAAAAGAACAACTGTTGAAACCCCAACTCCAACCCCATCTGGCTCATCCTCAAAGTTTGCTGGTAAGAGGAAGCGAAATGGAAGAATTTCGTCGCCACTCAAACCAACCCTCCCATCAATGCTGCTCCAATACACAAGTCGCCCCTCCAGCCGCACCATTCAAAAAGCCATACACTGGCCCACACCCAAAATGTAACCGCTGTCAATACCATCACCCTCCTGAGAACCCTTGCCAATGCTACACAAGTTGTGGCCGTGCAGGTCACACTATCCAAACTTGCCGAACACTTCAACGATCAAAACGCAATCAGTCTCCAGCCCAAACCCAAAACCAAATGGTGGGCCAAACCAGCAACCCTTACTTCTACCACCTCCAACCCATACCTCAACCTTACTACCAACCCAATTATCCCATGATGCAACCCATAAGAGCTTGTTTTAACTGTGGGGACCCAAACCACTTCAGAAATACTTGCCCACGCCTGGTAAACATCATCAATGCCCAAGCCCAGCAAAAACTGGTGAACCAAGCTAACCAAGCTCCTCCACCTACTAGAGGAAGGGCTTTCAATATCAACGCAAACCAAGCAAGGGCTGACAACAATGTGGTCAACGGTACGTTTCTCGTAAATGGTAGTTATGCATCCATATTATTCGATACTGGTGCGGATAAGAGCTTTGTATCCTTAGAATTCGAATCTATTCTCAACCAACCTCGTGTTAGTCTCGCTGAATCGCTCACGGTGGAAGTTGCTGACGGAGAACCCATTTCGTTAAATTCTATCATACGTGATTACACTCTTACCCTAAATGATCACGACTTCTCGATTGATCTTATCCCTATGAAATTGGGAAGTTTCGATGTTATCATCGGTATGGACTGGCTCAGCCAGCATCATGCCGAAGTGGTGTGCCATGAAAAGCTCATTCGTATTCCTCTCACCAATGGTCAGACTCTACGTATCTTTGGAGAAACTCCTTCGAAAGGACTCAAATTAAGTCCTGCCTTCAAGCTCGAAGATATCTTCCAAGGATTACGTCGCGTTTCTAGCTCACATCGTCAAGAAGGAAGGCAAAGAAAGGTAGCTCGAAGACATCCCGATCGTGAAAGAATTTCCTCAAGTATTTCCCGACGACGTTTTAGGACTTCCTCCTGTGCGAGAAGTCGAATTTCGCATCGATCTTGTGCCTGGCGCTACACCAGTCGCAAAATCTCCTTATAGGTTAGCCCCATCGGAAATGCAAGAGCTGGCCAGTCAGCTGCAAGAGCTGATTGACAAAGGATTCATACGTCCTAGCTCGTCGCCTTGGGGTAGCACCTGTTCTTTTTGTGAAGAAGAAAGATGGAACTTTTCGCATGTGCATTGACTATAGGGAACTCAACAAGTTGACCATTAAGAATCGCTATCCTTTGCCTCGTATCGATGACCTGCTAGACCAACTTCAAGGCGCCACCTATTTTTCCAAAATCGACATTCGTTCTGGTTATCACCAGCTTAGAGTGCATGAAGAAGATATTCCAAAAACTCTTTTCGAACTCGTTATGGTCATTATGAGTTCATGGTCATGCCTTTTGGATTAACCAACGCCCCCGCTGTCTTCATGGATTTAATGAATAGGGTATGCAAACCCTATCTCGACCGTTTTGTCATAGTCTTCATTGATGATATCCTTATCTACTCCAAGTCAAAATCCGATCATGAGCGACATCTTCGACTCATTCTTACACTCTTAAGGACTGAAAAGCTTTCCTAAGTTCTCAAAATGCAAATTCTGGTTAAGAGAGGTACAATTTCTTGGTCACGTTGTCAATGACAAAGGGATTCATGTTGATCCTTAAAAATCAAGGCAGTACAAGAATGGCAAGCGCCACGTACCCCTACCGAAGTTAGGTCATTTCTTGGCTTGGCTGGTTATTATCGACGCTTCATTGCCAATTTCTCTCGTATCGCCGTTCCGCTCACGGCCATGACTCACAAGGGAGAACCTTTCATTTGGGAACCCAAGCAAGAGGAGGCCTTCCAAACTTTGAAGCAAAAGCTTTGTGACGCACCTATCCTTACACTCCCTGAGGGTTGCGAAGACTTTGTGGTTTATTGCGACGCGTCAGGACAAGGTCTAGGCTGTGTTTTGATGCAAAGAGGAAAGGTGATAGCCTATGCCTCCAGGCAACTCAAAGTACATGAGAAGAACTACACCACCCATGACCTGGAACTTGGAGCCGTCGTGTTCGCTCTCAAGATATGGAGACATTATCTCTACGGTACCAAGTGTGAAATATACACTGAACCACAAGTGTCTCCAACATATCTTCAATAAAAAAGAGTTGAACATGAGGCAACGAAGATGGGTCGAACTTCTCAATGATTACGACTATGAAAATTCGATATCATCCTGGCAAGGCAAACGTTGTGGATGATGCACTTAGCCGAAAGGGTTATGCGAATTCCATTCATCTTCTATGTTCGCAAATTGTAACCGACATCAAAGATCGAATACGGGCAGCTCAACATATTTCCATAACGGAAAATGACGTACGCGATGAGATGTCATGTGGAGTTGAACTCAAAATCGAAACAAAATCCGATGGTATTCTATACTATTTAAACCGTATTTAGCTTCCCGATCGTGACAACCTTCGTGATTTCCTCATGAATGAGGCACACAAAACACGATACTCCGTATATCCAGGAGCCGACAAGATGTATCAAGACTTACGATACACCTACTGGTGGCCTGGCATGAAGAAGGATATCGCTGTTTTTGTTTCCAAGTGCCTTATATGCTCCAAAGTGAAAACTGACCATCAAAGACCTTCAAGACTTCTAGTCCAACCCGAAATACCTGTGTGGAAGTGGAAAATATAACCATGGACTTTATTATCGGGTTACCTCGCACCTCCAGTGGGTATGACACCATATGGGTAATCATCAATCGTCTTACAAATCAGCTCACTTCATTCCGATTCGCGAGGACTTCAAGAACGAGAAGTTAGCTCGTATCTACATCAGCTAAATCGTAAGCCGTCATGGTGTACCGCTAAGCATCATTTCAGACCGTGATGGTCGTTTCACTTCACGAACATGGCGAGCCGTACAAACCGCTTTGGGTACACGTTTAGACCTCAGCACCGCCTTTCACCCTAAAACTGATGGTCAATCCGACCGCACCATCCAAACCCTTGAAGACATGCTTCGAGCATGTGTCATAGACTTCAAAGGGAATTGGGACGCACATCTACCGTTAGTCGAGTTTTCGTACAACAATAGCTATCATTCAAGTATCAGCATGGCTCCTTTCGAAGCTTTATATGGTCGTAAATGCCGATCTCCAGTATGTTGGCACGAAATCGGTGAAGCGCAAATCACCGGACCTGAATTGATTCAAGAAACAACCGACAAAATCCTGCAAATTCGAAACAATCTTCTAGCGGCTCAAAGTCGTCAAAAGAGTTATGCTGACAAACGACGAGAACCCTTGGAGTTTGGCGTTGGTGATCAAGTACTTTTGAAAGTATCACCGTGGAAGGGAGTGGTTCGATTTGGCCAAAGGGGCAAGCTAGCACCACGCTACGTAGGACCTTTCAAGATACTCGAAAGAGTAGGTCTTGTAGCATACAAGCTTGACCTACTAGAAGAACTCAACAGAATACATCCCACGTTCCACGTATCAAACCTGAAAAAGTGTCTCGCCAACGAAAACCTCCATATCCCTCTAGAAGACATTCAAGTTGATGAGTCAATGCCCTTCATTGAAAGACCAGTGGAAATCATGGATTTCGGTGAGAAGCGTTTAAGGTGATCCGTATTCCAATCGTTAGGGTGCGTTGGGAGTCAAAACGAGGGCCCGAGTTTACTTGGGAACGTGAAGACTCAATGCGCGAGAAATACCCGCATCTTTTTCCAGTTGCAACTACTTAAATTTCGGGACGAAATTTCTAAAAGTTAGAGGATACTGTAACATCCATGTAAATCGGGTTTCAAAAACCCGCCCCTTTTTATCAATAAAAGTATACTTGTTTTCGTCGTTCGAGTAGTTGTTTTTATTTATTGTTTATATAATGGTTTAAATACTTCAAAAATAAATGATAATAAGTTTAAAATAACTTTTATGAAATAATAATAAGTCAATTAATAAATAATATATTTAGAAACTAATTATTGAATGTAATAAAAGTAATAAAAATGAAGAGTTAAAAAATAGGGTTCCCCCAATCAACACATACTGCAAACACCACTACGTTGCACACACAACTCATGCCATATTCAGGATCATAATTCCCATATATTCAAGTTCTTGTGAAGCCTGCAACTATAACCAAAAATTCATGCGCCTTTCCTTCTTTGTTTGAATTACCCGACTGGCCAATCATCGGCTATTCTCGGCAACTTGAAACCAATTCGGCTGTCATCTTTCTGGCAGTATCAATCACGAATCCAGTTTCCAAATAACCGAAATCGAATCTCCTCTGATTTTCATCTATAAATACCCACCAATTCCGCTCTAATCAACTCGCTCATACCCTCAATTCACTTTCTAAACCCCTGTCGTCGGAAAACCTTGGCCACTGGAGAAACCCACCGGAATAATCGAAACCCACACCGCCGGAGCTCGAGATCATCTGTTTCGGTTCTACGGTAGACTCCTACTCACTATTTCTTTTGAATCTTGTTAAGTAAATTTTAACATTCTGTTGTTATGGGATTTCATGGGCGGGCACAGGTTTGGGCAATTTCAAAGTGAAGAAGATGAAGTGCAATAATTATATATATTTTTTATAATTAAGTTTACAGTCGGGTTAAGCACCTCGCCCAACTACTTGGGCCGGGTGCAAACCAAACCCACGGTCGTTGCTTCGATCCCACGCACACACCCGGTTCAATTGATTTAAGCACCTTTTTAATTTTAGCAGATCAGTATAAACCCATTTAGTATATAAGTATAATTAAATTTCAGTTTAATCGGTTAGACACCCAGCCCAGTTGGTCGGGCTGGGTGCAATTTACAGCCGAGATCATGGGTTCGAAACCCTTGGTGCGCATCCGGTTTGAATTGTTTATTCTCTTTTTAAATTTAATTAAAATTTAATAAACCTAAGTTGTGTAAAAATATAATTAAAATCAGGTTTCTTTTGGGTTAGACACGTAGCTCAGTTGGAAGAGTTGCGTGCACGCAACCGAGAGGTCCCGGGTTCGAGCCTCACACACGCATGCTTACAACATCAAACAAACCGGTCTGACACGTGTCAGACTGTCGTTTTTCCGCATTTTTCTTTTATTTTTATTTTTCTTATTTTTCTACTTTATTTTAGTCATACTTTTATTATTTCATGGTTTTATTAAAAGAATATATATTTTACGTTTAAAAACACATAATTTCAAGGGATTAATTATATCAATACAAGTCACAAAAATTAACTTAAAATCTCACATATTAGTTTATTTATCGCATTATTATTTTTAGGTTAGTACTTTCTCGTTGATTAAATTCCCAACTCGTGCACTCTCTTTACCACTCAAGAATACGTACCCAAGGTGAGTGAATCTCTACAAATTCACCGTTTTAATCACGTTTTGGGGTGTATCATGTGTCGTACCATTTCTTTATTTTACTTAACGCTTGTGCAAATATCATTTCATGATCAAATGTGTATTGTTTGTTATGTGGTTTCTGTGTGGATACATTTTTCTCATTTAAGTGCAATCATTTCATTAGACCCATCATTTTCTCGTGGGATACGGGTTGAGCATCAAGTGCCTCATTAGATCGGCTGCATTTGATTGAGCCTTGATCTCAAATACATCATCCATTATGTCATATGTTCATCCAATGTGGGTTGTGATTTGTTACATATATATACCTTTGCTCATATGTGATTCATGCAAAATCTTATTTAAACAACAAAAAATTCAATTACTTAAATGTTTTATCAAGGTTCACTCGCCAACTTATGTTGACCCAAATTTTTCTGTTTTACGCATGATACAGGTGATCAAGTTGAGGAAAGAAACACCTAGGATGGCCTTAGAAGAATAATCAAGTTATTTTGTTTGAAACAATTGTTTGGTTTATTATTTATGTTTGTATGAAATTTTGTGTCGGATATTTGAAGTTAATTCGAATTTAATAAATATGAAACTTGTTAGTAACTATCATGAGCTTTGGTGGTAACCCAATCATGCCCCGACTTTTATTCCGCTGGGGTCGGGGTGTGACAAATAGCGAGATGATGTGGCAAAAAACTTTTATAAAAATTTCCATTTTGCATTGGAGATGGTTTTAGCAATCCCTTCTTTCTCTCTCTCTCTTTTGCAAACAAACACTGGAAAACTTTTTCTCTCCCCCTCTTCTTACTTTGTCGATCATCGAAGGTGCCTTTCTTGTATTCACGAAGGGTCCTGCAAACCAATATAAATTTTTTTACCTGTTTAATGGATCTCAGACAAATCTAACGGGGGTGCCTCACATGAGGGGCATTTTAGTCTTTTCCTCATCCTCCCTTAATAATAATAATAATAATAATAATAATAATAATAATAATAATAATAATAATAATAATAATAATAATAATAATTATACGTATATATTTACATTTACATTTAACAAAACCTATTCAATTCCATGTTTCATCCCTGCATCCCTGTTTATACTCTGTAACAACTACCACCCCTACCATCAAACACCATCTCCAACTCACCGAACAACCACCACCCCCTCCCACCATCTCCACCCGACAACTACCACCACCATGTTACACCACCTCCACCGACCATCTGGTTGCACCAGCCCTACCCGACAACCACCTTGCAACAACCCCACCCGACCACCACCACCTCTACCTGCTCGCCACCATCTTGCACCGCCCCCACACATTCCGGTGGCCTCCCTAACTGCTCGAAAATCTTTTAAAAGCAGATCCAAAACCAGATTTCAATGAACTCCACCGTCACCATCATCATCTGAGTCTGTAAAGTTACCATCATTCATTTCGTCATTGTATGAACTTAGAAACATGAGTTTGAAATTTGGGGGTTCTGATGATACAAGTTAGGGTTTGATTCTAGGGTTTGTGGAGGGGTTATCATTTTTCCGGCGTTCTCCGGCCGGTCTCATTTCAATCACCACCGGCACATCTCCGGCTGGTTCCTGTGTTTTCAAGGTAGTTATGGTAGGGTTGACGGTGGTGGTTATGATTTGTGAATGTGGTTGTTTTAGTGGTGTGGTGATGCTTTGTCAAGATGGAGGTGGTATGATTGAAGGTGGAGGTGATGGTGGTGGTGGGTTTAGAGAGAGAGAGAGGGGGGGGGGAAGAAGATTAGGAGGTGGTGTTTGATGGTGTGGGTGGGGTTGTTACAATATAGAGAGAGATGCAGGGGAATGGTGTAGAGAGAGAGAAAGTGTGTGAAAATTAAATAGGGAAATTAATAAGTTTGAGTGGGAAAAGACTAAAATGCCCCTCATGTGAGGGGCATGCGAACAGGATTTAACAGTTGAATTGGATGACGTTAGGGTCGGGAGTGAAATAGAGATAACCTTTATAGATCAGGGAGTAAAATGACTATTTTTAAAGGATTGAAACAAAACTATTAAAAAGATAAACCACATGAATCAAAATGAAAGTTTACTTTTTTTTTAAAATTCTACCACACGCACACGCACACTTACACTTTTGAAATTTGAATAGTATATATAAAACTATATTTTTGCTTGTTAATAATTTCACCAATAAAAAGATAAAATTTAATTGGTGGATCATGAAAAATGATTCCTGCATATACCCCAACTACTCTCTACCTTTAATTTTACAAAGTTAAACTTGAGCATTGTTTAGAAAAAGACACAAGGAACTTGAAAACCGACATATAACCTGTCTGGTTGAATCTATCAACCTTCTTCAATTAAACTAGCCGATTACTGATCGAACATATCGGTTGAACTGGATTTTAAGAAGTTCTTCAAAATCTCATTTATTGCCGTAATATATATTTTGTTTATTAAATGCTATATATTTTGTTAATATTGTAAATTTACAAATAAAAATAATTATTTATATATTTGTTTATTTTTTATTTTTATTTTTAATTTTTGAACGGCAAATTTGGATCACTGACGACCATTGAAGTATTACCGTGCCACCAGCGGAATCACCCGATCATATCTATCTCCATTAGACATAATGCATATACACCACAGGTAATGGTTGGCTAGTTTGGCGACATGTAGTATTACAAAAACATGATTATATATTTCTCAACAGAAGATGTGGTAGCATAGGAAGAATGAAGTAATTAAAAGATTAGCATATAAATCAAGTAAGGGCGGACATATATCAATAGAAGGGGTAGTATCAGTTACCTCTAAACTTTTACGACGAAACACAAATTTATTTATTATATACGTTACTTTTTTATTTTGTTACCCTTGAAACAAACTTACGTTATAAATTTTGTTCAAGATTCATCACGTCAACTTCACCAATTAAAATTAAATTACTCAAGGCCCAATATGGAAAAAATAATGGAAGATGACCTAATCATGTCGACGTCATTCCGCCGGTGATGTTCTTATTTTGAAATTTCGGAGAAAATCTTGACCTATTATTTCTACAACACACGTGTGTAATGTGTTTTATATGTTTATACATATTTATATTTAAACATGGTTGTAAAATAAGTTCTTCAAGGTTGAGTACTTCTTGAGTAGTCACTACAAGATAGGCTGCTGATACGACTTTCTTCAATTCCGCCTAATTATTTGAATCGATCAAACACGGTTAACATCGGCCAAAATCGGATCTAGTAGGGCAACTCGGGCCGAGTTTGACTTAAAATAAAATAAAATATAATTTCTATGTCTATCATATTAACGAATAAATATCATTTTCACGTATTTTGTTATAAATATTAGTAAATTTATGTTATTGACATATATTCAATTTGCGAAAACTAATTTCTTTATAATTTAATATGTCCGAGTACTCCTCGTGTACTCTCCGCCTAGACCGAGTACTCTCAACTCACCGGTAGACCGACTAGGGGACACCTAGCGACTTTTGCAACCATGTATTTAAGAAATATTTGATTGTCCACATGAGTTCAGTTGTACTGTTGTAGCAGTTTATATGCTAGATGTGCTGGATGATAGTGTAAATTAATGTGCACAATTTTGAAGTAACAAATAATTAAAACACATCGATTATCTTCATTTAAAATGGAGGAAACTTCAACAATGAGAAAAAGATTGATAGGTTGTTGGATTTAATTATCAACGCTTACCTTGCGAAACAAGTTAACGGGTCATATATGTATTTATGTTAAAATTATGTTTTAGAGTTAAAGTTTCATTGTGTACTGTATAAGGGACTAAGGGCTGCATATGTCAAACGCTTAATTGTATAAATGTATGTACGTATATGCATGTGTCGTTCCAATGAAACGACATGTCTGATCATTATATCAGTATAAACCCAACCGCAGAACTCAATACAAGGGTTACGATTTCTGATCATTCATCATTCTATTGTTTTAATCTTGTGATTCTATTGTTTGTGATTATCAAGTCTGGGCAAGAATTGATATCAAAGACAAGGTTTCATCATTCAATTTGATCACAATCCTCGCCAGTTTATACCAAAATCAAACCTGCAATTGTTTTCGGATTAAGTCCTAGTCGAATTCAATTGTTTTGGTGATCGTTGTGTTGAAGTTTTTTTTGAAGATTTGAAATCAAAATCAAGTCTTAGATACTTGATTTGATTCCCGCCTCAAAACAGAAACCAATACTGTGGTATTGTTTCATTCTCGGTTCCGTAATCAAGGTTGATAATTCGACCCCTCATTATCAACGCTTCAGAATTAACAAGCACTAGAACCGCCAGGTTCACTGTTGCAATTATGATTAAAGGCACCAAAGAACACAAAGAAGTCGTGGAGACAAGTTTCTGATTCACTATTGATGCTTTTCTTGAAGACAACATACAGTTGATTTCTTCCAGAACGAATGGGAACCAAAAGGAGAATACGACTTTAAACATCGTATCGTGTTTAACCAAAGACCTTGGAGACTGATTCGTGTATTGAATCAAAGACATCTGATTCTAAACATCTAGGTATACAAATTTTGGTTTTAAGATACATAGTTATTTCCGAATTGATAGATAAGTTTAGAATTTGGAAATTGACTATTGAAAAACCATAGTGTATTGCGAACTATTAAAGTATAAGTGCTTAGAATCTTAGGATTTGAATTGTAAGAACTTGTAGAAACATGTTAGACAGACAACTAGCATCATGATACAGTATAAGGAATTGGCAACATTTTCAAATTTTCAATTCCCTATACTTGTCAAACTACATCGGATGGGCTATTTGTATCGAGACCATAGTGGAAGCAAACGGTCTTTGGGAATGATTGAACCAACTGAGACAACACAAGCTGACATCAAGAAAGACAAGACCTCAAAGGTGTACTTATTTCAGTCACTACCTGAATATTTAATCCTATAAGTTGCAAATTGCAAAAGTGCAAAGCAAATATGGGACACATTGAAGACTAGACACATGGGAATGAATCGTGTACAGAAGGCACGTCTTCAAGAATAAATCAGAATTTGAGATGTTGCGAATGAAAGAGGAGGACACAAGCGATTCATTCCCCCACCAAACTTAACGATATTGTCACTAGGCAAATGGATTAAGGTCAATGTTTGATGAGACGACTCTAGTATGAAAATTACTAATTCTGTAGCTAAGAGATTCATTCAAGTAGTTGCATCCTGTTAGTCCCGAAAATTCGGATCTAACAACGCTTTCACATAATCACCAAGGATGGGCAAAATCCGAACTTGGTGATGATCTAAGAAAACCGAAAAGATGAAAGAACAATACAAATCAACTTTAACACCTTGCATACGATTCGATTACTTGAACAAGCAAAACTGTCTGGTACAAGATAGATGCTTTCTAGAGAAATCCCAAAAGTCTAACCCTAGAAATGACATAAGCTTAGCTTATATATCTAGGGTAAGGGCATGTCCCTCATGGGCTTGCCTAGCCCACATAGCCTATGGCATGCCCAAATGACCTATAAAGGTCCAAACCTAATACAAACTAACCTAGATGAATCCTAGTTTGCTACCATAGTCCGTTGCGTATATTTGATGTATCAGTCTCACACTTCTAGGACATAAGCATCAAAATAAGACACTTCCTTTAAACACAAGTCCTCTTTTGTTTCGAGGATTGGTGATGTTTCTGTTTTTTGTTTTGCTTTCCAAATCTGTTTAGGCATTTGTAATTTCTTAGATGCCTTTGGAAAAGTAGTTGGCTTTTTAACCTTGTTATTTTTTAAGACTTTTGTAGGTTTCAAAGCTTGTACCTTTTTAGCTTTAGCAGCATTCCAATCCCCATCAGATGGTGTAACCTTTGAATTCACATTCTTTGTCGCCTTAGGTGATGACACTTTCATTGGCTTGGAATGATTGTTATCCTTTGGTGTAACCTTCTGATTTTGAGGATGATACGAAACATGGAGACTATGTGTGCAGTTCCGAGCAATGTGACTAGGAATGCCGTAATTGAAGCACGTTTGTCTCTTCACATATAAAGTATTTTGATCAGCTTGATTTGCTCTTGCAGGCCCTGAAGGATGAACTAATCCTTTCTGTGCTTGATTTCCTTGCACATTTCTTGAAGACGAAGATGAATTTGGATGTCTATACTTTTCGTTTGCAAGGGCCTTCTTCAGTTGTGGAGATTTCTTTTGATTCTTCTTGTTTGGCTTGATTGCAAGTTTTGTTCAAAAATCTCACCAGACTTTCCAAAAGCTTTGTTAGCATAGTCAAATGTATATTTCTCACGCTTGCCATTACTTACTGGCTTAACAAAGGCATTCTTTACATCACGATCTTTTTTAGGACAATTGCTGCCCGTTGATGATCCCGGAGAGCGAGATTGTCTTTGACGTTTAGACCTTTTCTTCCCTCGTCTCTAATCTGCTCGTTTCGGCTCTTGTTGTATGATCTGAACCTTGTCATCACAAGCAGAAGGTTCAGATTGTTCAGTTTGCGCACTTAGAGCCTTGTTCACGTCAGCTCTCTCTTCATCAGCTTTTATAGAATCGGAGAGTCCTGGTTTATCAGATGAAAGACCAGTCACTCCAGCTGAATCATTAGAAAAGTCAACAACACCTGTTGGTTCCCGTGTGTCTGACGTATTGTGACATCCCGGGTTTTTCGGACAACTTAAACGTAATACTTGTCGAGTGAATTATATGCTAAGTATTAAACGTGTACGAGTTAATGAATACGTGATGTGTGATTGTGTGATTGTTTTAGTGATAAAGTAATTATGGTAAATATGTACACGAACCGAACCGAACCGCGACACGAACTCCTTGTGACTCTAGGAAACCTTAAACTCAAACTATGCGGCCACAAGATCAAACCCAAACCAAACCAACCCAAGTCCTTGGCCGCGAGATCAAGCCCAAACCGCAAACTCATTGTGTGCAACCCAAGTCCTCGGCCACGAGCTCAAACCAAAACCGTAATCCTTATCTCTTTGCGCCTATATATACTAGCCATGCATGATTCATTCAAAAACACAAAAACCCTAAAAAAAAAACAGCCGTCGGCAGCCAAATCCTTCACCCCCTTCGACCGCAAACAGCTTTACCCTTGTTCCATCGATTTTCCAGTAGCTTCTCCCTTCATCATATCAATCTGATCAGCCTGGTTCACCTTCTCGGTCGCGCAACAGCCTTCCCTTTTCTTTCCTCTCGGTCGCAGCAGCAGCAGCCCTCGCCATCTTCATCTCTCGGCCGCGAGTAGCTTGTTCTTTCCATCCTCTCGGTCGCAACTATCCTGGATCATCGGTTCCTCGTCTACTCACGGTTCATTAAGCTTGATAGTAAAGGTTAGGATTTATCTTTTGATTACAAAATTGGTTTGTTTTCGGATTATATGTGTTTGAATGTAATCGGCTGAATTATCATTGTTTACATGAATGATTGTTTGCGGAACTTGTAAGTTTGCGAGTATGTTTGTTTATAAAAACTAGAGATGTTGGTTAGGGTTTGCATGGATAGGTTAGATGTATTGATCTATGATTAGGAAACCGGTTCTTGATCGCCTAGGTTAATCATAGGAACGGTTTATGCGAGTTTATGGTAACAATATGCTGAAAACAGTTGCTGAGTAATAGTTACAGCCGACTTCATCTGGCTGTAACTCGGTCATTAGTTGTCGAAAAACGGATTTTCTAATGTCTAGAACGTAGAGATTTGAATAACGAATCTAAGGGCGCTGGATTCATAATTTTCTGAAGTCGTTTGATATTTTTAAAGGGCCAAATAAGTTCAGTAACTAAAGCTGTGAAAATCCTGAAATTTTGTTAGTTGTTTATCGAGTTGGATTTTAAAATCAGTAGGGAGTTGAGTCATGAATTTTGTACAGCAACTAGGTATGAAAATTTCCAGGCAACTCCAACTGGAATTTTGTTAATTGGACTATCGGTGATTTTTAAATAAATTCTTCCATGGACTGCAGTCAGAAAGTGATAAATCTGACTGCAGCCTAGTATATTAATATTTATGGTTAAATGGTAAAGATTTAGGACTTGGAAAATTTATATAAATTTCTACAGTATGAATGGCACCTGCTGTAAAAATATTGGAATTTTTGGAACGTTGGAACTATTTTATAAAAATCCTAGAAAACAGCTGAATTATGAGTGTTAAGCTGAAATTTGATAACTTGTGATTGTGTGCACCAAAGTGTTGTATGGATTGGATTATGTTCATGATAAATTGTTTTGATTACTATGTTCACATGAGGATACTTGCATGCATGTTTGGGTGTTAGGGATTTTGATTGTGTGTATCACTTTGTGCGTAAATTAAGTGTAGAATTTGTATTGGTGTGATCACACACTGACTTGAAATCAATTGGTTTGTTAGGACACGATTAGAGGTCCCATCCTTTACAACTTCTTTGCTACACTAACTGAGCAAATAAAGGTGAGTTCACGGCCCCTAACTTTATCCGGTTTTTAAACAACAGGGGGAGAAACATGTATACACTCTTCAAACTCAATCTCTTTACGTTATACGAATTTAACGTCACATAACTATTCGGTAACTAAGTTAATGTTAATGTAATGTTATGGTCACTAAGCAGCTTTATCACTTAAGTCCTCGTCAATCTCTCGGATCGTTAGTATTGGGTTTAATAGCGGGGGAGTTATAAGTAGTACTACTGGGCCCGACAAGCCCCATCCGAGCTAGTCGCGCTAGCCGACCGGGTATGGTCAACGGGTGAATAATTCGGCCTAACTTCGCCATGGTCAGTGATAGGCCTGGCAACACGGAGGCACAACAGTCAGCTTCGATCGCGAACTCTTACGTGACATAACTTTAGGCTAGCTACCTATATATGTTAACATTGAACTTAATTACGAATCAACTATATTATCCCGGGTTGAGGATAATGGAAACAACAACTATATTATCCCGGGTTGAGGATAATGGAAACAACAACTTATTATTCCTGGATGGAATAATGGAAACAACAACTATATTATCCTGGGTTGAGGATAATGGAAGCAATAACTTACTATTCCGGGATTGGAATAATGGAACCAACACGTTATCCCGGGTTAGGGATAACGGGGAAAACAAACTATAACCGAACAAACGAATTTATGAAAACCTGTGAACTCACTCATCTTTAATGTTGACACTTGTTTCTTTACATGTTTCTCAGGACGCTAGGAGCTCTAGGTGCACGCACATGCATTGAACAAGACAAATTTTATCGAGTCTTATTTACAAATATTGTTTTGGGTTTTCATTTGTTTTGGCGTTTGTGTTGGCGCCCGCTTCACTACTTATTTATGCTTCCGCTCAACTTTAAAAACTGATGCTTCCGCTAAATATTGGTAACTAATCAAGACAATATAAAATCTACGACAAATGATTTTTGAAAACGTATTATCAAATCATATAGAGTCGTTCGACGTACTAGTGTTTCAGATTCTGGTTTGTTCACACGCCTCGCGGTAAAACTCCGCAAGTGGAAATTGAGGGTGTGACACGTATAATCACTGGGTTTGCCGTATAGTTGTGATTATACGGTGGGGCAACCTGATTGAATCCCAAACCCTTCCCCTTGTTCTTTTTATATGCCAGCTGCACATTGCACACGTCTTGAACGACCTTGCTGGATGTATCAAACTTCTTTATATTAACTTTGTTTTCTTGATATTTTCCAGCAAGAAGTCCCAGCTCAACTCTTACCAAGTCGCATTCCCTGGTTTTTGAATGTAATCTAGTTTGTAATCACGAACCCAACATTTATGTTGATTTACGTCCAGGTGAAGCTGAGTTATGTCTTTCTTTTGTGCTTTAACCTTTTCTGTGAGTAACTTGTTACTTTGTTAAAGGCCGATGCACTAAGCCATTGCATTGTTGTAATTAATAGCCATTTTGGAATTAAGTGCCCTGAGTTGAGCAACCTTATTCCTGCAAGGTTCAGTGCACAAAAGGTAGTTAACTATGTCAATGAGCGATCTTGGTTTGTCAGTCTGAGGTTGGGCTTGGGCTGCTGGGCCATTGATAGCGGCTTGCTGGGTTTGAGGTGCTGAGCTATTGACTGCAGCTTGCTGGGCTTGAGGTTTATTTTTTGCCACTTCTTCGGGATGAGACTCTGTTGATTTTGCGTATAGATCTTGGAGATCTTGGTTTGATTGTAAATGATCCCACAACCAAGATACAAAGGAGTCTTTGTCATCACCCAAAAAGCTATTCATCTCATTCTTTACTTCCTCTTTTCGCCTTCGACGTTCAAGCAAACACTTAGTTTCCAATAAACTCGTTCAACTTTTCCTTCACTTGATCTCGCAAGTTTGGGTTGTGATTTTGTGTGTGGGGTGCAGTGCTATTAACGATAGTTTTGATAATTGGATTGAAACAATGTTCAGATTGGCATTCGGGTTGGAACTGCAGATTGGGCTGAAGACTATGTTTGAGTACTGAGCTTGGGCTGTAAACATCTTCGGATAATCGAACCCGTACCAGTAAAAACGATAAAAGAATGTCCGAAAACTGTTTTTACCAAAATGTACCGTTAGACTCGTCTCGGCGATACGAATACAATGATATATTATGTCCCAAACTTCTTTTTTTACTCGAAACAATGTCCTATCCGGAATGAGGGGCCAACTCGGAACATTTCCAGAGATACACTAGAGATGATCAGAGATGCAATAGAGGTGATCAGAGATGCACTAGAGATGATCATAAATGCATTAGAGATGATCCGAGATGCACTAGAGATGATCAGAGATGCACTAGAGATGACCAGAGATGCAGTAGAGATGATCAGAGATGCACTAGAGATGCACAAGTGATGATCCGAGATGCACTAGAGATGATCCGAGGTGCACTAGAGATGATCAGAGATGCACTAGAGATGATCTAAGATGCACTAGAGATGCACCAGAGATGATCAAAGATGCACTAGAGATGCACTAGAGATGATCAGAGATGCACTAGAGATGATCAGAGATGCAAGAATATCATCTGAATTCAGTTAGAAATGCAATAGTATGACTTGAAATGCTTGTTTTTCAGTAGAAACCTTACAGAATCGTAAGTGATATCAGATCTGAACCTGGAAACAGGTTCAACAGGCTCTGATACCAATTGTAAGTCCCAAAAACTCGGATCTAACAACGATATCAGAAAATCACCAAGGTTGGGTGAAATCCAAACTTGGTGATGATCCAAGAAAACTGAAAAGATGAAAGAACAATACGAATCAACTTTAACACCTTGCACACGATTCTATTACTTGAACAAGCAAAACCGTCTAGTACAAGATGGAGTCTCTTTAGAGAAATCCTAAAAGTTTAACCCTAGAAATGACATAAATTTACCTTATATACCTAGTGTAAGAGCATGCCCCTCATGGGCTTGCCTGGCCCACATGGCCTATGGCATGCCCAAATGACCTATAAAGGTCCAAACCTAATACAAACTAACCCAGATAAATCCCAGCTTGTTACCATAGTCCGTTGTGTATATTTGATACGTCAGTCTCACACTTCTAGGACCTAACAATTAGAGGGGGATTTGTGTATATATGGATTGTTTGAGAGGGAGAAATGAGAAAAATACAAAATCATTTGAAAAACAAAAAAAATCCAAAAAGTCTTTTTGCATCAAAAGGGAAATGAAATGAATATTTGTGATAAAGGGCGTGACTGACACATGTAAGGTGTCGTAGCTGAAAAGACTAGGATCTAATGTGATATGTCAATAGGCTTGACGCTCAAAATAATAAATGATACTAAGTGATACAAACATAAAGAACTTTGTATCATGTGGGTAACATACCATCGGCGTATGATTTTATGGTCTTGAATCTTGCGTTGATAGATAGCCAACGTTTGAGGTTTTGGGTTTGTATACTAGTGAGTCATCCGGGATATCAAGATTGTCCTTCTGTTGCATCAAGATTATATGCAGACCTAGGCACAGTCAGGATATCTTAAAAGAGCCAAAAAGAGGCCAAAAACCTTAAAGGAAGAAAATCTCACAATGAGAGAATTTCGTGAGCTTTTAAAGCAAAACTCGTACCAATAAGGTATTTGCCTAACCCTTATCAGATATTATTGGTCACTCTGTTATATGAAAGTATTGACATGTTCACCAATAGTCTGACGTTGTAAAATCATAAAGGATGATCTCAGTTTACTCACCTGCTACGATGAATCGTTGTGCTTACCTTGATTGCGGGGGTATATCATGGTATGGGACACACAGGTATTATATAATATTACCTTAAACGTATCACAAAGTTGAAAAATAAAAATTTGAGCGTTAAAGTTTAAGTGGACAAACATATTGGCAATCGCTTAGACCAGTTTATATAAGTTCACACTAAAAAGTGTTCCTTGGTCCGTCTGAAAATGATTTTGATTCCATTGAAATTGTATATTGTAAATATTGAGTTAGTTTCTTCGTTTATTTGCGTTTCTATTTATATTCTTATATTCAATTTTTTTTTAAAAATAGAAAATTCAAAAATCCAAAAATCGAGTGCTTTCTTTGTTTTGTTAAAAATTATTAACCATTCTAATAGATTTGACTAATCATCAAAAGATGAAAGAAATTTGAATTTTGTTCGAGTACAAGTACTTGGATGTACCAAGTGTTCATGCGGTACTCTCACTATTGCATAAGAATATTTGCTTATAAATTTATGAGAAATGTGCAGATCTTGATTTAGATCAAGAAACAGGGGTCGCGATAAATTAAGATGCTGTTAGTTGCCGAGAAGCATGAAGCATCACAACAACAAAGTGTACCAGAGTCAGAAGAACTAGATACCAGTCATCATCTGACAATGATAGTACATTTGCAGAAGTACCTGTGAACCTGTTTGCTTGAAAGAGAAAGATTAAAGAAGAAAAGAGCGGCTGAGATTCCTCCTCTCGTATTCTTTTCAACAAAGATGTTTCAAGCAAATCTAATCAAGATCCTAGTGAAGCTAACCAATCACAAGAGCTAAAAAGAGAGAGCTGAAGAAAAAGACCCAGTGCTGAGAGTTCGTTGAAGTGTGAGGTCCT
The DNA here is from genome assembly GCA_947069175.1 of Scalesia atractyloides. NCBI lineage: Eukaryota > Viridiplantae > Streptophyta > Magnoliopsida > Asterales > Asteraceae > Scalesia > Scalesia atractyloides. The sequence goes on from CAMTDV010000023.1 coordinate 47,086,324, forward strand.
AGAAGTGTGAGACTGACTTCCACGACATCTACAAGATATCGATAACCATAGACTTCATTGAAGACGTTTGCTGACTTCATGTTATGAAGACAGTTTGATGCATCAGTCGAGGGGGGAAATTGTTAGGTCCTAGAAGTGTGAGACTGACGCATCAAATATATGCAACAGACTACGGTAGCAAACTGGAATTTATCTGAGTTAGTTTGTATTAGGTTTGGACCTTTATAGGCCATTTGGGCATGCCATAGGCCATGTGGGCTAGGCAAGCCCATGAGGGTCATGCCCTTACCTAGGTATATAAGCTAAGCTTATGTCATTTCTAGGGTTACTTTTGGGATTTCTCTAGAAAGTCTTCATCTTGTACCAGACACTTTTGCTTGTTCAAGTAATAGAATCATGTGCAAGGTGTTAAAGTTGATTCGTATTGTTATTTCATCCTCTTCGGTTTTCTTGGATCATCACCAAGTTCGGATTTTGCCCATGCTTGGTGATTGTGTGATATCATTGTTAGACCCGGATTTTCGGGACTTACAATTGGTATCAGAGCCTGTTGAATCTGTTTCCAGGATCTGATATCACACGCATTTCTGTTCGGTTTCTGCTGAAAAACAAGCATTTCAAATCATATTGTTGCATTTCAAACTTAATTCAGATTATATTCTTACATCTCTGATCATCTCTAGTGCATCTCTGATTATCTCTAGTGCATCTCGGATCATCTGTACTGCATCTCTGGTGCATCTCTGATCATCTCTAGTGCATCTCTGATGATCTCTAGTGCATCTCAGATCATCTCTAATGCATCTCTGATCATCTCTAGTGCATCTCTGATCATCTCTAGTGCATCTCTGATCATCTCTAATGCATCTCTAATAATCTCTAGTGCATCTCGGATCATCTCTAATGCATCTCTGATCATCTCTAGTGCATCTCTGGAAATGTTCCGAGTTGACCCCTTATTCCGGATAGGACACTGTTTCGAGTAAAAAAAAGTTTTTGGACATTATATATCATTGGATTCGTATCGTCGAGACAAGTCTAACTATCTATTTTGGTAAAAACAGTTTTTGGACATTTTTAACGTTTTTACCGGTACGGTTTCGATTATCCAAATATGTTTACAGCCCAAGCTCAGTACTCGAACATAGTTTTCAGCCCAGTATGTAATCCAAAACCGAATGCAAATTCGAATATTGTCTTTAGGCCACTTATTAAAGCATCCGTTAATAGCACTTCACCCTGGCACAAAATCAAAATTCGAACTTGGTGATGATCCAAAAAAACCAAAAAGATGAAAGAACAATACAAATCAACTTTAACACATTGCATACGATTTTATTACTTGAACAAGCAAAACAGTCTAGTACAAGATGGAGGCTTTCTAGAGAAATCCCAAATGTCTAACCCTAGAAATGACATAAGCTTAGCTTACATACCTAGGGTAAGGCCATGCCTCTCATGGGCTTGCCTGGCCCACATGGCTTATGGCATGCCCAAATTACCTATAATGATCCAAACCTAATACAAACTAACCTAGATAAATCCCAGTTTGCTACCATAGTCCGTTGCGTATATTATGGATGCGTCACACTTCTAGGACCTAACACATCCATAAAGTAATACTCGGATATTGGGCTTTAGACGAAGAAATCGGTAGACTAAAGACTTTGGAAGCACGAGTGAAATCTAAGAAAGTAGGCAAAGTAGAAAACCAAGATAATTTGTTGTTAACCGTCATGACAAAGGAAAGTTCATAAGGAACTTATGTAATGTTAAGTGCTTCAACTGTAACAATTACAAAGAAAGATGTTAATAAGGGACTTAAGCAAAGCTAAGTGCTTCAACTGTAACATGCATGGACAATGCTTCAAATTGCCTTCAAAAGGACTCTGAACAAGATCAGTCCAATCTAGTGCAAAAAGAGGAAGAACCGATTCTTTTGATGGTGGTTATTGAAGACTACCAAATTCATCATGAGGTTTTCTTATATGAGAAGGAAATTGAGACTAATAAATTTAGGATGACCTTGGCAACGGTGCAAGTAATCACCTAACCGACACACGAGCACATTTAACGAAGTCAGACGAGAAGATTATTGGCAACGGTATTGAAACAAAAACAAAAATGGCGGCTTCCAACAAAGGAAATGGTGATCTATGTTGTCTAAACCTGTTGGATTAAAAAGAACACACATGTTTATAAAGTTTGTTCTATAATATAGTCTAAAGGGTCAGGCTTTAGGAATATTCAAAATCTGTCATGCATGTCACTAATAAAATATAGCAATACCAAATTATAGATTCAGCTTTAAGATTTTTATAAATTGTACGACACTCATTTGACTAGGATAAAGCTTTACAATTACTTTTTAATTTATCAAGTCAATCAACAAAATTAAACTAAATCAAGTGGCAAGATATAAACCATCCCTCTACTGATGTTCTTACTGTGATGTTTCTGAAATATAATAACCTATTTCTGCAATACACACATGTGTAATGTGTTTATATGTATATATTTCAAAATAAGATGTGTTTGTCAACTTGTGTTCCGTTGTAGTAGTTTATTAGTTAAGTGTATAGGATCAGGTACTATATATTAACACTCACAACTTCGTAGCAACAAATACGAAACACATTGATTATCTTCATCTAAAATGGAGGGAAGTTCAACAACCAACATGGGAAAACATTGATAGGTGACTCATTAGAGGTAGAGATTGTACCACAAAGCTTCAGAACCAACTTCTCCGGAGAGTTGTGGATGGTGGGCCGGAATCACCTGAAGATCTTGTGATGAAAATAACAGCATCTTTCTCTGAATGCCTTTCCACGTTTAGCTATCCGGTGTCTACGTATGTGGGATCAGCTTGTTTGGACAAAAGGGAGAAGAAGGTGGAGCCCGCGGCGGTGAAGGACCGCAGAGGATGTTACAAACGGTAAGAACTAATTAAATTAATGCTTGGATGACCAGGATTGACAATTTAATAACTTTGTACAATTTTATACACATAGTACAAGCCTGACATGAACCATGCTTGTTATGTTTACATTAAGATACATGTAATGTCGCATTGGGTATAACTTTTTAAGAATAATTGCAGAAAGACGGACGATTCGAGGGTTAACATTGCAGATACATATGAAGATGGATATGCATGGAGGAAATATGGACAGAAAGAGATTCTCTATGCAAAATTTCCAAGGTGAATCATTGTTATATTTACGTCACTATCAATGTTATAAAAATTTACAATATATTCTTCACTTAATCAAGCCAATATAGTGGCAACATTCTATTTTTATATTCTTAAAGTGGCTAACATTCACACATGACATCCTAGTATCTAGCGACCACATTCCCACCACCATTGCATATTCAAACGAATCACATGTGTGTGCGTCAAGGAATCAAATTTACTAAAGTGAGTTACACCCCGAGTTGAATTATACCTTTAAACATGAGTGCATTTCAAAAATATTAGCATTACCACTTAAACAAAGATGATATCTAAGAGGAATATTCTATCATTTAGCTATATAAATAACGAATAATCATTTAGTTTATTTTATTTTCTTACAAAATTCCATTTCGTACAGGTGTTATTATAGATGTACACATAAAGATGAGGGATGCAAAGCTTTGAGACAAGTTCAACAACTAGAAGAATATGGGTCAGAAAAGTTTCGTATAATATATATTGGGTCTCACACGTGTCAAAATATAAACGAAAGCACACAAACGTTCTTAGCCCCCAGAGGATCATAGTTTTTTTCTTATAAATTTTGAGGACTCCGGCATCAAACATTCATCAAGTAGCCTCTCGACTATCACAAATGGCGATACCATACCCTTATTTAAGCAACATGATGATTCTAATGCCCAAGGCGGGAATTATCTTGCCTCTAGTAGTCAAGGCACGCCATCCAATTATGGGTGTGAGGACATGATTACTAATTTGGACTTATCATATACTACTGATATTTTCAAAGATGATGACTTAAATGGTGAACGCGGTAATTATCTCGCCTCTAGTAGTCAAGCCACATCATCCAATTACGTGTGGGAGGACGTGGTTACTGATTTGGAGCTATCTTATGATGATATTTTCAAATATGAAGATATAGAAGACTTTAAATTTTATTAATCGTAGTGTTCTATGAAGATGCATGATAACTTTATTTTGTTTAAAAAAGTATATTTAGTCACCATAGTTTAAGGCCATTAAATCTCCATTACATAGTGGGTAGTTTACAAAGTATGTATTGATCATAGTACGGACTCAGTTAATCGGTTTATTGTTGATGAATGTAATTTGTAGTATGGTGGAACAAAATGCAGATTTTTATACCTTATCATGTTTGTGTAGTTAAACTTAAGGTGGGTCATTATTTGAGTGTGCGTAAATAGAGAAGCTGTATGATAATAGAACTATGCCTATAACCTTTTATTATCTTATAATTAGGGATTTTCCTATCGATTCTTATATATTTTCAGTGTCTTTTAATAGGAAATGATAAATATAGATATTTTAAAGTTAAACATTAGAATCACTTTTTAGTCTTCAGAATAACTTCATTAAATTTTTTTGAACTCCATGACATTCTCATAATTAGCACTAAAACTTGACTAGTGAATACACTATATTTGAGAATGTAATTATTCAGTTCTAAATACACTTTGGATAATGGATTGACATGTAGTACACATATTCACCATATTTTATACTATACGAAGACAACAAGATCTTAGTGGAGTAAACTACAATTTATGTTCATGGTGCGTTGTCAGAATTAACTTGACCCTAATTCGAAAATCCAAATAATAGATATTTTTTTTGATAGGTGAACTTTACAACAGACGATTAATTCACATCTGCTAGTCGCAGGTCCGTCACCCCACTCATTACCAAGGACTATGTTATCTAAATCAGGTCCACGCCTTGGTCGAGTGTGGCTTGGCTATCCCCGAGAAAATTTCCAGCCCCTTGCCACTTGACAGGAGTTGCACCCGCCACAAGAGTCGACCCTATTGTGAAAGCCAACTCTCTGGAGTAAATCGCTGTAATAGAAAACTCGGGGTGGCTCCCGGGTTTCGAACTTGTGACCAAGCCTCTACCTGTTCATTGCCATGACCACTGGGCTGTGAACCCAGGGTCAAATAATAGATACTTGAATCCTCATAGTTTGCAATTTCATGCCAATTATTATTATTATTATTACTATTATTATCTTTTGCTAAACACAACCATACCTAATCATCACCACATACCCTCTATCTACTCAACACAACCACCCACAACGCCACCTAAATCACCACCACTACCACCCTTCCCCGGACCAAGCCCTCAACCACCATCTCCGACTGCACTATACCACTAGAAAACTCCACCTACATAACAAGCAAACCCCACCCTCCCTTGGATGACGATGATAACGTCGATGATAAGACACAGGGCTGAAATGTATTTAAGGAATGCCTTAAGAATTTTTAAACAAATTTGTTGTGGCGAAGTTTGAAATGTTTGTTTGAGAGACACTGTACCAACGGATGGTAAGCCCTTGGGATGATCCACGTTTTTATAGAAATTTGTTAAGATTATCAACAAATTCCCAAACAACTACTGTGGATCCGACTCATAGTTTGCAATTTCATGCCAATTATTATTATTATTATTATTTATTGTTATTATTATTATATTATTATTATTATTATTATTATTATTATTATTATTATATCTTTTGCTAAACACAACCATACCTAATCATCACCACATTACTCAACACAACACCCACAACGCCACCTAAATCACCACCACTACCACCCTTCCCCGGACCAAGCCCTCAACCACCATCTCCGACTGCACTATACCACTAGAAAACTCCACCTACATAACAAACAAACCCCACCCTCCCTTGGATGACGATGATAACGTCGATGATAAGACACAGGGCTGAAATGTGTTTAAGGAATGCCTAAGAATTTTTAAACATATTTGTTGTGGCGAAGTTTGAAATGTTTGTTCGAGAGACACTGTACCAACGGATGGTAAGCCCTTGGGATGATCCACAATTTTTATAGAAATTTGTTAAGATTATCAACAAATTACCAAACAAATATTGTGGATCCGACCCAACAATGATTGGATGCGGGTGAAATTACCAGCCCTGAAGGACTTTTTAGTTCTTAAACAACTTGCTAAGAAGTCACTGTTAGCACCTTAAGGCTTTCTTTAAACAAATTTGAAGTCTTTTGGACGTTGTTGATGATAATGGTGCAGATGTGAAACTTAGGAATTTTTTGATGGGGTTTGGTTGTCTTCTTGTTTAATTGTAGGTTGACCTTTTCTCTCCGTACATATTTAAAACGACCCTTTTTCACTGGCCGATTCCTGTTCTTCGCTAGCTAGTTTTGGCAAGTTTCTTCTTTGCATGTATTTATCCATCAAGTTCACCTCTCCTACTGTTTCCGGTTCCCAGTTACAGGTCCGAAAACTTTTATCCCAGCGGTCCTCCATTTTCTCCTTGTTTTCTCGATTCGGAAAGTTTCTTCTTTTTCTTTGTGCGTATAAATCCAGCAAGATCACCTCTCCTACTGTTTCGGTTCCCAGTTACACGTCCGACGACTTTTATCATCGCGGTCTTCCTTTTCTCCTTGTTTTCCCGATGGCCATTCTCGTTTGCGAACTCAAATCAGGCCATGTTCGATTAGAAAAGTTTCATATCACATGTCAAAATATGAACAAAGGACACAAACATTCCCAGTGTCATCGCTCGTAGCGGAAGTGCCAGGTACGACCAGAGCAGTAATCATTGCATTCAATCAAGTAAACATCTAAATGAGTAAAAGTAGTGAGATGTTCATCCATACAATTAGTTAAATAAGTTAACATCCATACATGTTTTTCAAAAGAAAGACAACCAAAGAGATAAAGTTACATTGTTTGAAAATAAAACACAAGTTTACAAAACAAAGTTCTTAAAACAACCAAGACTTTGCATTCCATGTTTCGCACAGGGCGCGCCCTTTGTATACAAAAGTGGTTGACATCTATGCTTGACTTCTTGACATCATAACTTGTTTTCCAAATGCAGCCCACTAGTTACCTGAACTACATGTTAAGTTTGAAAACGTCAACAAAGTTGGTGAATTCATGCGTTCGTTTTCAATCAAATGAATCTTTAAAACATTTGAAGTATTGGAAACCGGTATTAAAACCTTAATGAAATCGTTGATCATTAATGTTATGCAAGGATATTAATGTGTGTGCCAACATAGTAGGCAACCAAACCTAGACTATTTTTGTGTCTACAACACTTGTTTTGGACACAAAAGCACTCGAACGAACTGAACTGTGCCGATAAGAGTGTGGCTTACCAAAACCCAATAGATCTATCCCTTTCGTTTCTCAGTACTTGGATTCATTAATGGCCCCTTGATACTATCTTATTCGCACATGATCTTATATTTGTTTCATTAACTAGCTTGTAACATGTATTTCCCCCGTACGTTAAAACTGAAAAGCGTTTATAGAAAAAGGGGGCATGAACTCACAACTGCATTCCGTGCTAACAATTAGCGATCCCTGGGTACCGTGTACGTGACGTAACCTACAAGTGTTCTAATATCGTTAGACACTTAGGTCTGCTTTTGACCTTGTACAGGTCACTCATCTTGAATGTTTAATTTAGACTTGTCTTTGTTTGAATGTTTGGAACCCTTGTTTGTATTTGATTTGTTGGTTATTTTTTTATGTTTATATTTTATATATATATATATATATATATACAACACTCTTGTTATGTATGAACGGGCCTAGCCCTTCATATACCTATATGGTGAACTTCTAGAGGACGATGAATTAAGGGTTTTTGTATATACTTGCTTTGTTCTCCGTTCTCATAATTAACAGGACAAATTTTCAAACAAGATAGCCTTATTTGTATTTTTAGGTAAGTGGTCCAAAAAATTATGGTACTAGACAAAAAGGGTATTGGTGTTTTGATCATGTAAGTAAGAAGCTATATGTTTTGAGGCACATCGTCTTCATCGAGCATATTCCTTTCAATTCGATTCAAGTTTGATCTTGTGAATACTGACCCTTTTGCTTGCGATACTAATGCATCAACATCATCTACTATTCCAGCTACATCAACTGAACCTAATGCTCTAGTAAAACTCGATGGTTTAGTTCAAGACACCCATACTTCGTCAGACACAACACCAGGTCCAGCTATCCTGAGAAAGCTCCTTCATTTATTGAGATAGCTCCACCTCCAAGGAGGTCCACTCATGAATGTAAGTCTACTAAGCTACTAGGTTTTGCCTACTCTACTTACGTGGTTTCGTTTACGTCCTTTATCGCAAATATACATCATTATCCTGATCTGAATCGTATAGAGAACTTTTCTTTAATCCTCTTTGACAGAATGCTACGGCTGAAGAGCTAAATTCTCTTCATTAGACATATACATGGGATTTGGTTCTACTAGCACTTGTTAAACATGCAATTAGTTGTTGTAGGGTATATAAGATTAAAATGAATTCTTATGGGTTTGTTGAGCGATACAAGGCTAGACTTGTAACAAAATTATGGTATGGATTATGAGAATACATTTGCCGAGTGGCAAAAATGACTACAATTCGTACTCTCATAGTTGTTGCATTTGTTCAACAGTAGAAGATTTTTTAAATGGATGTCATGATTGCCTTCCTAGATGGTGATATCCATGAGAAGGTCTACATGACTCTTTCCCTAAGAGTTGCTCAACACCATAGAGAAGTTTGTGGCTTTTAAAAGCTCTATATGTTATCAAACAGTCCTCTCGTGCTTAGTTTGAGAAATTCTCTATAGTAATTACTTCCCTTGGTTTTATTCCTAGTAATCAAGATTTAACATTGTTTGTTTGATGTACGGGAGCAGGATGCATCCTTTTGTCTTTATATGTAGATGATATAATTAAGTAATAACTCATTAACACTAACATAAATAAATAATTAAATATCTAAATAAATAATTTGCAACCATAGATAATATATTGAACTTATTTAACAAGGTCGTTATGTGGTATTTGAATATCTAGGATAATCATTTTGTTCGTTCAGTTTCTCGACTTTTACTGTGCGTTATTTTACAAGGAATCGCAAACACAACCACTGTGAAGAATCTTACAACTCCCCTTTTATTTCATGTTTTTTAGGTGTATCATGTGTCGCATTTAGTTATTTCATTTTACAAGATTTAAATACGTGCAATTACCATTATGTGAAGTATACGTGTTATGTATTGATTGTCGTTATCACTTGGTGCATTTCATTCACATTGGATATTACATCATCATAGGCTCGTCTGTTCCCCATTACCTATAAGCAGAATGCGACGTTGCCAACATACGGGGACCAGCTCCGTTTGATTGAGCTTAGACTTTGCAGCACACCATAATACCGTGCAACATGCATACATTCATTGAAATCATTTACATTTGATTGATTTTTTGTTTGAGGTTGCTTTATGAGGTTTGAAATATGATATACAACATATTTATTTACATTGGTTAACGCACGTTTTCTCAATAAAACCAAATTTAAAGATACTATTTTTCTAAAAACAATAAGTTTCACTCGTCAACTTTTGTTGACCCGAAATTTTCTTTTGTTACACATGATACAGGTGAACAGGTTTGAAGAATAGATCACTTAGGATTGGGCCTTAGAATATTAAACAATTTATTTGAAATTATTGCGAACTTGTAGTTGATTTGTTTGGATATTGTGTATATGGGATTTTATTTAAATCGAAATAATAAATATCGAAACTTTTAATAGTATGTCATAAGCTTTGATGAAAACCCAATCATGCCTCGATTACATTATCCGCTGCGGGTCAGGGTGTGACACCATGACTAAAATGGCTTTGGACTTTCGTCTATCACACATCCCATCATTAGCGACGGACCCAGTAATTATTTGCTAAAGGTGCGGATAAGGTGTTCAACCATATTTTCAAATGGTGCGATAAGGTTTTTCACCTAAAATACACTAATTTTTTCAACCGGTGCGGTTGCCCACCTTGGCCAAAGGGTGGGTCCGCTCCTGCCCATCATAGTATCTAGCGGCCACATTCTTTAATCCATTACGCTTCAGTGATATGTTTTTCGTCCTTTAAATTTATACCGAAATTTTAAAATTATCTTTAAAATTATGTATATACCAACAATTGTCTTTTACGTTGCACATAGGACATTTTGATAGCTTACGTAAGTAATTATAATTAATTATAATGAAGCTACTTATATAAAATCAAAAATACATAATTAAAAGAACCCAAGTGCACCCCAACTCTCATCTCGCAACTCTCCCGACTAATGGAAGTACCGTGACCAATGTCAATTTTTGGCGAATCCCTAAACAACAAAAACATCATCAAATTCCCAAATCATTTATACAATTTCCATCTCCACTTCAGGCAGTTTGAAAACTAGAGTTTGAGCCACTACGAAATCCCTCTCATCGAGCAAAATAATTGGCCTCCCTTTATGTACTTTCCAGTGGCTTAACCTTTCTTCGGCAACCCTTTTACCTGCACCTATCATAAACATGACACCATCATTCAAATGTCATTGTCCACAATCATCATCTTCATCTGAGCCACCATTGAAAGACACAAGGGTCATAAAAGACCAATTCCATGGGGGAGACTCATATATAATCATGATCATCTCATAAATCTAAAAATGTAAAAAAGTTTAAGAACTCCGAACATTTAACCATCTTATTCATTTTATATTACATACTATATATAGTAGATACATTATAGCTATGTGTGTTTGTGTGCGCGCGTTTGTTTTTTACTTTTTATTTTAAATATTAGTGTTAATTAGTAAATATAATAAAAGGACGAACATGCCGTCGTGTGCAAGCCACATGACCATGCTTAACAAAAAAATTAACACCCATTAGTAGAAATGAGAAAACAGGTAAACACATCGAACATAAAGGACAATTGTTGTCAATTCTTGGTTTAAGAAAAATTTCTGAAATTGGTATTAAACTTAAATGACGAAAGATTTACTATTCTATAAATTATCCATTCAAACCAATTATCCCACATACTAAATCATGTCACCGTATGTAACACTTTAAAATAGTAACCTTGCTCATGAGCATATATAACATATGTGTCATGTTCCTCTACATTAGATCAATTATCCCACAACCATTGCACATCCAACACTAGTAATTTGCGGAACGGCATTGAACAACTTCGAATCTTGTGTAAGCCAAATTCACAAATTTCGTCATGTTGTGGATTCATTTGGTGTTTAATTTAGTATACACTCTCGACTCTTATATATGTTTAAACATGGGTGTGTTTCAAAAAATCATTCACATTACCAACCAAACAAAAAGAATATCTTGATATAAGAAGAATTTTTGTCATATTAATATACAAATTAGTAGTAACAACCATTGTACTTAATTTAGTTTTATGTAAATTTCTATTTTATGCAGGTGTTATTATAGATGTACACATAATGCTGAGGGGTGTAGAGCATTAAAACATGTCCAACAACTAGAAGGCGGTTCAGAAATGTATCGTATCACATATTTCGGATCTCACACATGCCAAAATATGAATGAAAACACACAGATGTTCTCAAACTCGGAGGATCATGGTTTGTTTCTAATTAATTTTGAGGAATCCATAATCGAACATCCATCAAATAGCGTCTCGACAATCACAAATATCCATACCACCCCCTCAATTATGCAAGAAGATGATTCAAATGCTCAAGGTAGAGATTATCTTGCATCTAATGCTCATGGAACATCATCTAATTATGGTTGGGAGGACATGACTGGTAATTTGGAGCAATCCTATGATGATATTTTAAAAGATGAAGCTTATATGGATGATTTCAAACTATGCTAAAATATGAATGAAAACACAAACATGAGGGATCTTAGTTTTTTTCCTAAGTAGCTTTGAGGACTTTGGAACTAAACATTCACCAAGTAGCCTCTCATCTTCTATAAATGTCCATACCACCCCCCTCATTAGGCAAGAATATGGTTCAGATGCCCAAAGTGGGGATTACCTTGCCTCTAGTAGTCATGGCACATCATTTAATTATGTGCAGGACGACAAGATTGGTAACTTGGGGCTATCCTATGATGATATTTTCAAAGATGGAGTTTATACGAATAATTTTAAACTGTATTAAATCGTGTCCTATGTAGAATTCAAACTAATTTTTATTCGTTTGAATAAATAAATTAACTCACCATACATAATGGTGTTGAATAAAAATTCCACGTTCAGGTAGAAGAGAAAGTTTGTAGTCAAGACTCTTGTAATTAGGTTGTGTTGATGAATGTAATTTGTAATGTTTATATATACATACATATACAAACATATATATATACATTATATATATATATATACATACATATAATATATATATATATATATACTTATGTAACACCTCGCTTTTGTACTTTCCTTATTTAGAAAATGTAAATCGTATTCCTATTTATGGAAACTTGTCTTTTTGTATTTCAGCTTTCAATCTTGTAATCCGAGAGTTTGATCATGATGAAAATGCATTTTTATTCACATTTATTCATACACAAATACGTAATATTTAATCAAAAAAATTGCCTGACCGTAACCTACTGTCGGAGACCGTAGGTTACGGTCCGCAGCTGCGGGAAATGGTCCTAAAGCGCGAATTTTCAACCTTTTCCCCCTTTTCACCACCAATCACCTCCTAACCCGTTTAACACTAAACTAACCTATTTCCTTATAAATAGAAGCCTCCACACTTCCATTTCACTCTCTAAACACTTAATCACTTCTAAAACACTCCAAAACATCCATAAATTCTAAGTTCTTGGCAGAATTGTTCAAGTACAAAAGTGAGTTCAAACTCACTTCTCTTCATCTCTTCTTCACCAAATCTTCCTCTACAAAGTTTGGATTGCCTCTAAGATTGTTTTCACAGGTTTTCCATGGAAAACCGAGGTGGAAGATCACCATTTTGAGGTCTAAACTTTTTGTTTTGGAAGATAAACTTTATTTAAACTTGTTTTCTGTAAACAACTTGTGCTACTTGTGCCTCTAATCAAACCCATGGTTAGTGAGCTAAGCCAAGGTTGTTTCATACAAATTAGGAGGTGTAAAATACTTCCAAACTTTCTGTTTTGTAAAGGGTTTTAACCCACAAGTGTTGGAACCATCCAAGCTTGACAAAGCTTTTGTTTTGGTAAAGGTCTGACTACTTGGAAGCTTTGGCTATCCTACTTTCAATCCACCACCTCACTTGATGATTTCTATGAAACCATGTTCCACCTTCAATTGAAGTATTTCTTTTTATTCCATTCATGACCATCTGAATTGTCCTTGTGACAATTTGTGTATTGGTGAATTTTACGAAAGAGGTTAAAGGACGGTTATCCTCCTACCTCCATGCATGACCTTTATGAAATCTATGACTTATACGATAAAGTTAATGATATACTATATAAAATATATATGTAAATAAGAATTATACATAACCGAACTTTTGACAATGATCATATGGTTACTTGTCCTAACATTAGGTTATATTATCTAGGACTTAATCTCCTTGTTACGATTCTAATGGGCATTACCTATGAAATCACAACTACCCTATGGGGACTATATTGTCAAAAACGATTGTTAAATCTAGATGATTATTTTCTCATATACATACTTTGGTATATTTAATTTCCTAAATCCTCCGTTATAATCCGAATACTTACACACCTACATTTCCTCATATAGGGTAACTCGGTGTCCTACCTTCAAACAACCAACTCTTCACGGAATTATCAAGTGAAAACTTGCAAAACCGTTAATACACTTGATCCATTTTCCCTTTTTATACAATTTGGGTTGTAACATGTTAACTTACAAAATACACAAATACACACACATACTTTATACACCCAATCCGTTATACATGCTTATTGTTATGCTTAGGTTCATGCTAGATACATACATGCTTCTTGTCATTAACTTAGCTAGCTCAAACTTAATATATATAGCGCTATAGGAGTAGCACGCCGTCTGTCGGGGTATTGTTAAGCTTATTCTTATTCTTATTTTAGTCCCGTTACTTTTGTGGCGAGGGACACTTAATTCTTGTGGACACTTGGGTTTGACATTTAGTATTTGCATGCTAGCTTACCTTGTATACAATTGGCATGTGGATTTGAGCAAACTCTTTTATTCTTATACTATGTAATTCAAAACTTGTGTACTCGCCAATGCTTTTGCGTTGAACCATATTTTAACATGTTACAGGTTGATGATGATGCTTAAGACGAATCTAGTAGGGACGAATAGAAACGCACAAGAATACTAGATTTGGATATTTTGATTTATTGAACTCATAGTGCTTGACAATAATTGTTGCAAATTTGAATTTCCTTGTAATATGTTGACAATTTGTGATATGAAATGAAATCCGTTTGAGTTAACTATTGTCGCAATTAGTGTTATGTGTAATGAGAAATCTATTTCGTCTCACTTCGATGATTCCTGCATCGGTTGGGGTGTGACAACTTACTACTATATAATACATATTAGATGGGTAAGAATGTAATATTATAGTTGAATTATTAATTATGTTGGTTATTAATTAGTGAAGTAGTATTGAAATTTAATGAAGTTGCGTTATCAATTATGTTTAATATTAACTTAATGAGAATAATTAACAAATTATATATTTGATTTATAAACCACATGTATATCTTGAATTCTAAACATTATAAAATGGGTTAAATGGGTATATGGCAAATATTATAGGGTGCGAAAATGAAATTATAAATTAAAACAACTTTTTCTAATCTTCTTCTTCCTTGAAACGTTTGAGTAGAAGAGAATTGGCAAATCATTTCAATTTTATAAAATATATCGATACCATTTAAAATCATTTTCGTTGGTTATCATGGTTAACTTTAGAAACCAAGAATGATACTTGCTAGATTAATGGCCATTGTTAGACAAATAATTATATTTCATTAACTAATTCAAATCATTAAATTCAAATTATAAATTCAATGAATCTCTCGCTCTATTCATTTTTTCTAATCTCCGTGAGTTCACCAACATCGCGAAACCCTGACGTTACCGTCGCTGGGAGTTTCATCCCTGGTTGCTGGAATCGCGTATCGCCAATGTGCCTGTAATGGGCATCATTGAGTAGATGGTGTTCGGATGTGTCTTTGTTTCTGAAGTTTATTTTACCAAGGGCACATACCCCTTAGGAAATTCACGACCCCGCCGTAACGAACGAGTTTACCTTCTAGTTTCTATAAAATTATAATGTTTATGCACTTAGTGATTTCAAGGTGCTTAAATTTTGAGTGTGAGTTTGAACGGCTCACATATACAATCTCTGAACATTTAATAAGCGTATAGACATTTAATTATCTTATGGATAGTCATTTCCCTATTATTTTATAAAACCAGTGGAAGACCTTCTGCGATGTGATGGCTTCGTATTGCACATCGAAACTTAAACAAAGAAAATACTTCTTGACTGCATATTCCAAAATCACAAAAAAATAAAATAAAAGAAAAATTACCACGTACTAACATGCAAAAAAAATCATGTCGAGATCACAATGTCAAATCTGAAAATTTATAAAATATCAAATTTTATAAAGTTGTAAGAGAAAAAAAAAGGAAATCTTAAAGCA
Organism: Scalesia atractyloides; assembly: GCA_947069175.1. NCBI lineage: Eukaryota > Viridiplantae > Streptophyta > Magnoliopsida > Asterales > Asteraceae > Scalesia > Scalesia atractyloides. The sequence goes on from CAMTDV010000023.1 coordinate 47,102,053, forward strand.
ACTTTGACAACTTGTAGGTTTGTAGTTCGATAACTCGTACATTATTAACCGCTACTTTGTTTTGAATAAAATTTACACCAAAACATATATAAAAATAACTATATCACAATGCCATATTCGAAGTTTTATAGAATATCGAATTTTAACAATTATAAAACGAAACCTTGAAGCACTTTTGGCAACTTGTATGTTTATGCTTCCATTACTAATACATTATCATGCACAACTCGGTTTTGCACAAAATTTACGTCAGAATGTAGATAAAGATTAGCATGTTGTAACGATATATTTAAAGTTAACAAAACATCTTTTTTAAATTATAACTGAAAACAATTTATAAATAGGTTAAACGTGTACCTAAAGTTGAAAGTGTGATACTGTAACTTTATGGAATACCGGAGACATATTGTAGCCTTGTAACTTGATGATGGGATATACTATAAGATGTGGTGATACTTTCACACCGACGACAAGTTAATATATTACTGTCTTCAGTTTTTTGAAAAGGGAAAATCACGTTTGAACTAGCCACATATTTAGTCACACATATAAAGTTACAAACTGACAAGTGCACACACCGCTACTTGTGTGCGCACGCATATATATATATATATATAATAGGATTATGATCATTTGTAAACAGAATTTTTATAGTGAACTGTGTGAACTAATCTTGATCATTGATCTCTTTTTTAATTGTTAAGGATAAGATTGTAATTTTCTTTGTTTAATTTAGGTTTAAATTTATATTTTAAATATTAGATTGGCATTTACAAGATTTCCTAACTAATAGTGATTATCTAATCAAAATATCTTTTATCTTTTATTTTGATTTCAATTTTAGTATTACTAAATCACAGATCATTCGAACAAGTACATAATTCCCATAATTTTATTTAGTTTTCGATCTTCTTGTCTTATTATTATGGACGAACCAGTGAATAATACGAACAAGTCCATCGTTAACATTGATGAAGGCAACGTTTAGATAAACGATAATGTTTTTGTTACTTTGTTGTTCAAGTTTATTATATTGGTGTGATTTACGAACAAAGTCGCCGAAAACGGTGCTGAAGACGTGCAGATTACTATATACAGTACACTTGTGTATACTGTTATAATTATGCATTCTTTTCTATAGTACACATGTGCATGTTGTTATCCTTATACATTACTACATACGGTACACATGTGTTTATTGGTAGGATTAAACAGACCTACATACGATACACGTATGTATACTATTATGATGATGCATCACTATACACAGTTTTCATTATACATTCATATACACAGTACACGTGTGTATTATCTGTTGGATACAGATTTCTTCAAAAACAACCTATGCGAATTGGGAGGAGTGTGGGGATCAACTATGCGGATGGTAAGGAAACGGTTTTTGTTTCCTAATTTAAAAGATTCGCCATTTTTATAATTACAAATATACCTTTTAATTTAATTTTAAAGTTAAAAAGATATTTACTTAATTACAATCATGCCACCATTAAAAATTTAAAGATGATTAAAATCAACGGCCTAGATCAGTTCGCACAGTTCACTCTTATAGAGTTGTTCACTCTTGATCCCTACCAATATATATATATATATATATAAGGAGAATCATTTTTTAGTCGAATTAGCTTGATGAAAATAATTTAGATCTGATGACGTTTTCTTATTTAACACAAAAAACCGGATCAAATTAGGGACAAATATTCATTCTTGGTCGACTTTTATAAAAGGTATGTTGGACTAGACAATCAAGGACACACGAAGGTTCTTTATTTGTCTCATATTTATGAGAACATTCATAGTCTCTGGAAGCAACTTAGGAAATCCATCAAAGGTTCTTTATTTGTCTCATATTTCTATCGAAAGTTTAAGAACCTATGTAACCAATTCGTTGTAATTGGCCAATTGTTTGAGGAATCCGACAAAAGTCATTGGTTCCTTTGTGGTCTTAGAGCGTTTACATTCCTTCCATCCTTTTTACCCTATAATTTCACTAAAAACAACTACAGTTTCTCTCTTCTTTCAATTTATTAATAATTCTTTTATACTTTTATCGTTACCTTTTCTTTCTTCTCCACTCACAACCACTTTCAAAACATATTAAAAAATTATAGAGAATAATCAGTGTCCCCCAAATTTACAGATGAATAGTAATAATTTTTCTCTTCTCTACTTACAAACGCTTCCAACCAACTAGAATCAATTTCTATAACATAAAAAGTTTCCTCACATAATCTAGAGGATGTACTGTGAATGCTTTTAGGGCATCATTTTAAACTTTTTTCTGTCCTATTAGGTGAACCATAGTTGGTACTGATCAAAGATGGTCAACATGGTTAATGGGAGTCACGTAGACACAAGTCTCCGATTATGGGCAGTTAAGACCAACTCATTAACACATGTAAAACCCAATATATAAGACATGATTTTGTATACATATACGTTTCATATATCATTTTTAAATTATTTTACTTGTATTTATTTATACATATCGTGTACAATTTTTTAGACTTAAGTTTCATTTGCTCCCTGTATTTTGGTTATTTTAACGCTTTTATCCAAATAGTTTAAAAAGTGCCATTTTCTCCTTGAGTGTCGCCAGTTTGCTCCTCAACTCTAACTCAGTTAAAAAATGATTTTAATAAAAGAGAGGTTGGGTGCATCAATAATAATAATTATATCTTTATTTCTAAATTACAAAAATACCCTAATAACTATATCTAAAATACTAAAATACTCTTCTAGTTAACATAAAATTTGGATAGAATTAGAGTTAGGAACAAAATAAAGTAAAAGTATAAACAGTGGGGAGAAAAAAACTATTTTTAAACTATTGAGGCAAAAGCGTTAAAATAACCAAACCAAAGAGAGCAAAACGGAAGTTAACTCATATTTTTATATTATATAAGTTTAACTTATTTATTTTATAAATTTTTATCTACACCAAATTATTTTTTTTTGCGTTTGAGAAATCAATAAAAAAAACTTGTGCTTTAGTTTCCTTTCTAGTTTTACTTTTGTACGAGTCCTAAATAAAACTCACCACTCCTCCTCTCCTTTTATTTATTTGGGCCTTAATATGGAAGGCGTCTACTCTATCTATTGGGGGAGAGTCACCAAATCCGATCCATCCCTAAAAGCTTACCGAATGATTTATATCTCTTCATACCATGGTTGTAAATATCCCGACTAGTATCTAATTAGCGGTCGAGTAATCGTTAATCCACTATTCATCGAGTAATTTTCCTCTAATATGCTAACTATTCGCTAGACGGTCAACGGCAGCCCTCGGTAGTCCTAATCAGCCAAAAATTGGTGATTCCGGACAAATTCCGGCCATTTAACGGCCATTTCCAATCAAACCTTTTAAAGTTCGGTGATTAATTTTGTCTATTTAAAAATTACCGATGAGGTGTTAAACTTGTCTTGCTAAAAAATTTCCTATAAAAATGTGTGTATTGTGTGTGTGTGTAACCAAAGATTACTTCAATCCGATTAATATTTATTAATCCTAATTAAGCGGTAGTTCGTACTCCACCGGCCGACTAGTAGCCTAATGATTCTTACAACATTACTTTATACAAAGCGCCTGTAAAAGTTATTGAAACTTTAGAAAAGATGATGAAAAGTTTGTGTGTGAGGGTGGGGGCTTGGGTGGTGGACAAAAATATGAGTTAGGTTGCTTGGGGCAAGGTGGCGACTCCTAAGGTTATGGGAGGGTTGGGGATTAATAAGTTGGGAGGGCTGGGTTAATAAGCTTTAGGTGGTTAATCAGTCTTTTTTTAGCAGCAAAGTGGGTTTGGAGGAATAATACGGAAAGAAGTAGCTTTTGGAGGAAGGTGATCGATGTTATCCACTATAACAATAATGGATGGGTGGTGATCCCGTTAGGTAATTACATGAATGGGGTTTTGAAAAATATTGTTGTATATATTTTTAAGAAGGGGTTTGTTGGCTCGAAGTTCTCCCAGATGATTAGAGGCGTTGTGCGATGGGTAGGTATTAAAAACCAACATACAACCATAAATCAGGTCGTTTAATGGTAAACGTAAACCAAATACTAAAATGTAACAAAAAACCGTAAACCATAAACAAAATACTACTTCAAAACCCTAATTGGTTCAGGGTTTAACGAAATCAAACCAAATGATTACTGTAGCATATAAAAGGTACGTTGGACTAGACAATCAAGGACACATGAAGGTTCACCAACGGTGGATTGCAATAGAGGCGATGGGATGGCGTGGTTGTAATAAGAGGCAGTGTTAGCATACCAAGGACCACAAAAACCAAAACCCTTTAAATACCTAAAGAGTGAACAACCCACAATAACAACATTACAACTCCCAAAAGCAGCCAACACAAACAAAGAAAAATGTTAACCAAGTAATTACAAAACATGTGCTAATGATAAAATATAAATAGTGATCATCACATTCCCAAACCATTTCATATCCAAAACTAATCACATGGTATGTGTGTATGGGATGGGGTGCAAGGGATAACCTTTAGTCCCGCATGTGATCAAATTCATTAATTATGTGGAATGACAATACTCCGAATTAGTTTGATGTCAAAATTAGTATACACTCCTGATTCGAATTGCACACCAAACATGACTGCATTTCAAAAGATAAACATATTACCACTCAAACAAAAACTAATAACATATGAAATTCCATTCTTTGAAGGTGTTATTATAGATGTGCACATAAAGATGAGGGATGTAAAGCATTAAAACAAGTCCAACAACTAGAAGATGGAAGAGAAAAGTCTCGTATCACATATATCAGGTCTCACACGGGTCAAAATATCAATGAAAAAGAGAAAATGTTCTTAGCCCCAAGGATCGTACTTTTTCTCTAATTATTTTTTAGGACCTCGGAATTAAACATTCACCAATACCTTCTCAACTATCACAAATAGCCATCCCACATCGTCATTTAAGTAACAAGATGATTCAAATGCCCAAAGCGGTAATTATCTTCTCTCTAGTCAAGTGATATTATCCAGTTATGTGTGGGAGGACATGATTACTGATTTTGAGCTATCCTATGATGATATTTTTAAAGAAGACGATTCAGATGCCCATAATGGTAACTATCTTGCCACCAGTATCCAAGGCACGTCATCCAATTATGTGTGGGAGAACAAATTACTGATTTGGTGCTATCTTATAAATATAATTTTAAATATGATGATCATACGAACGATTTAAAATTCTATTAGTAAGTGTTCTATGTAGAAAACATACTAGCTTTAGTTTGTTCAAATAAGTAAGTCAATGTAATTTAAATGTGCTAAATCTACATTACTTAGTCAAGTAGATGACCGAGTGTGTATTTATCATAATTTAGACTATGTTAGTCCGTTCATTAATTTGTTAATAAATGTAATCTTCTAGTATGGTGCAATCAAATGCGCATTTTTATACCTTAGTATGTTTATGTAGTTAATGAAATTTAACGTGGGTCATAATTTGTCTATGCGTAAATAGAGAAACCATATGATATCATGTATTAGAAATATACTAACGTAACGTGATGCGAGCGTGTATGATTTTTAGATCTATTTTAGGTATTTTTCAAGCTTTAAAATTATAAGAAACAAGATATGCAACTATCACTCTCAACATCACGCTAGGACAAGTGCATCGTTGGCGTAGTATAGTGATGGTAAGATTCCGAGATCGTATAAGGACACAGGAGCTTTTAATACCGAAATATAGTCGGCGTCTAATCTAATCAAATTTTTGGGAAAAGTTTTTAATAAATAAAAATAAAGAAATGATCAAAGTAAATAAGAGAAACAAATAGACAAGATAGAATCACTTGGTTCCGATTCATTATTTACGTATCCTTTGATGATTCCTACGCTTTGGGTTTTTAAAGAGATTATCTTAGTTAAAGTGGCATGTCTCTCTTTTGGAGGTAATGCTACCCTCACCCATATTGGTCTGAGTCAACTGGGATACAGTCCTGCAAGGCCGGTTTAAAGTTTTAATAGTAATTTATTTATAAGTTATTCAAGCCATTCTTACTTCCCGATTTGATGCTACTGCCACAGGGAAGTCCTAATAAGCTGAACCAAGTTCTCACAGGATCTATACATTGAACGAGGCAAGAACTTTACCCATACCACCTTTCTAACCATCTTCCAGGCAATTAACGTGCTTTATATAGCCCGTAAAGAGACAAATGAGTGAATCAATGAAACATGAAGGATGATAGAATAAATTCACTTTCAATATAAAAAACTAGTTATTAAAGTCATTAATACATACCCGATTAAAAGGTTAAGCTAAGCTAGGAAATAAAAAGTATTACATAAATAACTTGTCTTCACCAAGTGATGTAAGAGATTAGCCAAGCATGGCCTCTGTTTGACAAAAACTCTTACGATCAATCTTGGATCCCGAGACTACTACACACACTCTAGGATGGATGATGGATGACTGTGGTGGATGATGGCGGTATTGTGGTGGTGGTGTGGTGGAAGGTGTGAGAGAAGTGGTTTGCCAAGGGTGAGTTGGAATGAAACCAAGCACCCCTATTTCTACGGCTCCGTGTCCTCCTTCTTTTTGTCTTCATTTAATACGCATGTTAGATCAGTCTGCTACACGGCCCGTCTGTCAACGGCACGTCCCTGTGGCCATTGTACTTGCTGTACTATCCAACATATGCAAATCTGGAAGTTGACCATGGCCCGTGTGCAAGGGACACGGCGCCGTGTCTCTTGTCTGCTTCTGTTTGTCTTCTTCTGATCTAGAATCTTGAAGGGGCACTGCCCCGTGCCAGACTTCTGGTTCGTTGTTTTTAGTCTCGGGGTGAAGCTTGAAGGGCTGGTATAGCGTGTTGTCTTCCCGTCTTCTATACTTATGCTGGATTTTGTCGTTAATTCGTCCCTTTTGTACATTTAAGCTCCTTTTATTCTGAAAATCAAAAGTATACAAAGAAACGCACTTTTTCCAACATTAATACTAAAAATGTTTGATTTTATACCGTATTTATCAAATGCCCCCACACTTGAATAGCTTACACACCCAAATGGACTTGGTAGAGAAGAAATTTTTAGGTCTTGCTTGTAGAGTATCGGGAATCCAAGTTCTTTTAATTCTTGTTTTTATATTACTTACAATCCTATTCGCTATGGTTTATTTAAAACGCTTTTTAAAAAAATTATATTTTTGGGCTTAATTAAATTTCATTTAGCTATATACAAATTCACACACCTCACAAGTGATCACTCAACACTCAGGCCCAAGATATATAAGTGAAATGCTCGATACCTGTATGGAACTTACGCCTACCATATGCTTGACAAGAAATCAAACCTCCTCATTTATAACAAAATCTTTGTAAATATTAAGATGACTTTCAAAAGTATAGGTTTTGGCTAGGGGTAGAATAGTTTTATTGAGAAGTGATTAAAACGTAAAACGTCGGTTTTCTTTTGAAAATTCATTTATTTGTGACTTAGGTATAAACTACAGGTTTATAAGAAATAACTTTGCTTATTTATTTCAAGTAACAGAGAGATTTTTTTTGATAATAAACTAAATCACTTCTTTTTATAAATTTCAAAAGAACCGTGTTTTACTTAAATAAAGGAGTGTGAAAAGAAAAACTGGTTGTTGGGTGATGGGTAGTATATGTAAAATGGCGTTTTGCGGGTTTTTGAAACAAAAGGTTTAGGCTCAAACGGGTTACCTAGGGGAATATTTTTGTTTTTGTTTTTGGTGGAGAGATAAAAAGAAAATAAAGTTGAAAATGAAAAATGAGTTTAAAAATCCTAATGCCTCCATCATATACTTACTTGGAATTGTTGGTAAGGACCCGAAATTTATCATCTTGTCCAGTTCTAGATTTGTAAGAACCATACGGTTATTCACACTAGAAATGAAAATGAGCATTTAGTAAAGATATAAATTTGAATGCTTGGTAAAAGCTCAAAACTCATGTTTTTGTGGGTAAAGGGTGAAACTGTGAAATCATATACAATCAAATTTTACAAAGAATTGCCATGCCTTTTATAAATTTTTATTATATAGTTCTTTTTATCACGGTACTATCGGTTGTAAACTTTATAAAACTTGAAAATTCTTAGATCTTGGTTTCTAACTTAAACTATAAACAAGACAAAAACAAAAAGATTTTAAAAAGATTTAGGTGTTTTAGCGTTTCCAAGTAGAGTTTTGTGTAATGCTTGTTTTTAGGACAAACAATTTCAAGTTAAGCTTCCTCCCTACACTTAAATTACACATTGTCCTCAATGTGTCTAAAATTGGTTATAATTGATTAAATGTGTAAACGTGGGTTAAAAATACCATATTTTTCAAAAACCAGACATTGGACACGAGGTCGTGTCCCTAAACATGCTCCCGTGTCAAAAGTGCCAGTACCAGATTTCTGAGAAAATTATCAAAAGGCAAACACGGGGCATGTTTGGGGGACACGACCCCGTGTCAAAAGTGCCAGTAACGAAAATTTTCAAGAAGCCAGGCATGGGGGCGTGTCTAAGGGACACGACCCCATGTCAATGTTCAAGATTTAAAAAAATTCTACAAACTTGACGCATGGGGGCGTGCTTATCTTATACGGCCTCGTGCTGCACTTACTATTTTGAAGAATTTACTCGGGAAGTGTCTGTTTACGTCTATGGGGTGCTGTTTCAAACGTCCCTTTGGCCATCTTCCATATTTTCGCACACTTTTATTTTCAAAATACCATATTTCACTCCATCCGTTCATCATTACAACTAAAAAGAAAAATAAAAATTACAAGAAGATTAGGGTCCTAAGATAAATAGTTAGGTGGATGCCATACGAGATTATTAGACGCGAATAGCTTTCCCTAGATAAATCTATACAAGATTAGCCAAAACTGAAGAATAGTTTTCGAAAAATAAGGGCTTTAAGCTATTCCCCGGGAAGGCTCTTTTAGAGGTCGTCGAACATTTCCTAAATCTCCCTCGGAAGGAAGATGAAGGGTTCGTCATCGACCTCCTCTTGTGGAAAAGGAGCGGGGTTTATTGGGACCTCAAAGTAGGCATTGATGGGAGGTTACAGGGGTATCTCATTCCACCCGGTGGGGTTAATCACCTCATTAGCGATGTTCCAATCATCTTGAGGTAAATTTGGCTCCATCGGGGCATCACCAAGATGTTTAACCTTTGGTGAAGAAGGTGATCTCCCTAAAGCTATCCTCCAAGGTAAGAGTGAGGTAGTTCAACCTATCCACGAGGACCTCCTCCACTTTTGTCATTTCTTCGATGGACTCTTGCAAAGCGCAAACATAGCGGACGAAAGTCGCTTCAAGCGAGAGCCACCTCCCCTTCGGTTGTTCCTTGAACTGGTTGAAGGCGTGTCGCTCTGCTGACTCAACATGCTAGTGAAACATGACAAACCGTTAAAGTTTAAGAGTTACATAAGAGTTACACGACCCTGTCCTCGAGAAGCACGACCCTGTGCTCGAGAAGCACGACCCCGTGCTACTTCACCGTCTCTTGTATTTTAGCCACATGAACGTTTGTTTTATGTTTAAAACCGTTTGATTTTTCCTTTTCTGAATGTAAGAAAATTAAAACATTGTTGTATAATAATAGTTTTGCTAAAATTTGGGCTAAAAACCATACTCTTAACCTAACAATTAAAGTTTTTAAGCTTAAATCTTCAATCTTTAATGGAGGTTTAAAGGTTGAAGAAGGAGAAATGACTAAAAGTGGCAAAGACAATAAGGTTTGAGGAAACCTTTTTGAGAAACTACCTTTTTCAGATATGTGTGAGAGATCAGGCAGGATCTTGGTCTTTTAGAAATGGGTCCAAACATTCTTCTCATGGCCGACTTTATAGAAAGTGACAACATGTTGACATGGCGCCGTGTCCGGGAGGCGTCAGAGTGGCGGGGGTAAAAATAATCATTAACATCCATAATTGCTAGATTAAATTTTAACCGCCGGGATCAGACTGTACTGTTTTTTAGAAACTATTGTTGCGACATGGTCCCATGTAGTGGTTATACAACCTCGTTCTGCAGCTTCTATCTGGCAGAAAACAGTCTTGAGATACTAGGAGACTAACACGGCCGTGCGTTGATCAAACACGGCCCCGTGTTGTTTCTATAGAGAGATGAAAAAAATTTTAAAACAAGAAAAACCTAAAAAAATTATAAACATAAAAAATGATTAGGTCGCTGATTTTAAACTTTCTTAAAATCCTTGTGTCCCCGGCAACGGCACCAAAAACTTGACGTGATGCGAACGTGTATGATTTTTAGATCTATTTTAGGTACTTTTCACTCGTTTATTCAAGCTTTAAATTTATAAGAAACACGATATGCAACTATCACTCTCTACAACACGCTAAGGCAAGTACACCCATCGTCGGCAAGTGCACCTATCGTTGGCGTATTATAGGACACAAGACCTTTAAATATTGGAATACAGTCGACGTCTACTCTAATCAAATTTTTGGGAAAAATTTTTAATAATTAACAATAAAGAAATGACTAAAATAAATAAGAGAAACAAATAGACAAGATAGAATCACTTGGTTCCGACTCATTATTTACGTATCCTTTGGTGATTCCTACGCTTTAGGTTTTTTAAGAGATTATCTTAGTTAAAGTGGTATGTGCCTCTTTTGGAGGGAACGCTACCCTCAGCCATATTGGTCTGAGTTAGTAGGGATACAGTCCCGCAAGGCCGGAATATTGAAAGATAATTAAGTAAGTTATTAATGCAAAATGTGGCATGTCCCTCTTTTGGAGGTAACGCTACCCTTGGCCATATTGGTCTGAGTCAGCAGGGATACAGTCCCGCAAGACCGGTTTAAAGTTTTAATAGTAATTTATTTATAAGGTATTCAAGCCATTCTTACTTCCCCCGATCTGATGATATCTGCCTCAAGAGAAGTCCTAATAAGCTTGAACCAAGTCCTAGCAGTATATACACTAAACGAGGCAAGAACTTTACCCATACCACCCTTCTAACCCCATTCCAGGCAGTTAACGTGCTTTATATAGACCGTAAAGACATGAATGGGTGAATCAACGAAACATGAAGGATGATAGAATAAAATTCACTTTCAATGTAAAAAAAAATAGTTATTAAAGTCATTAATACATACCCAATTAAAAAGTTAACCAAAGCTAGGAAATCAGAAGTATTACGTAAGTAACTTGTCTTCACTAAGTGATGTAAGAGATTAGCTAAGCATGGCCTTTGTTTGACATAACTCTTACGATCAATCTTGGATCCCGAGACTACTACACACACTCTAGGATGGATGATAGATGAATGTGGTGGATGATGGTGGTATTGTGTTGGTGGAGTGGTGGCAGGTGTGAGAGAAATGGTTTGCCAAGCGATGACTATTTATAGCTGGGAAAAACCCTTCACACGGCCCCATGTGTTCCTTCTGCTCTGTCTTCATTTATTACGCATGTCAGACCAGTCTGCTACACGGCCCCGTGTGTCAACGGCACGGCCCCGTGGCCATTGTACTTGTTGTACTATCCAAGATATACAAATCTGGAAGCTGACCACAGCCCGTGTCCAAGAGGCACGACGCCATGTCTCTTGTCTGCTTCTGTTTATCTTCTTCTGATCAGGAATATTGAAGGGCACGACCCCATTCTTACAAGGCAATGCCTTGTTTTTGAAGAAAATTGTTGTTAAATGGAAAACGCTGAGATTGTTTTTGATGAAGCAAATGTAGAAGTTTATATCGGGATTGTTTACGATGAAGTTACAGAACAATCTGATCATTGTCAATCATTTATGCCTCCTGAGGTTTATAATGCTTTTGTAGGTTTCTTCGGTGAACAGATAGATCAACAGAGCACACAGAGTGAAGAAGAAATGATTGCTGAGAAAGCAATGGTGGATCGGTTAATGAGGAAGAAGAAACTTTTAAAGTTGATTAGAAATTTAAAGTTGAGAGAGTTCAGGAAGAGAAGAAAATTGAGATAGTTGAGAAAGAAAGACAGTGCACAAAATGTTTAGAACCGTGCAAGTCTTGTTTGGTAAAATATGAAAAGTATACAGAGCTAAAACGTCACACTGATAACTTGTTAAGTTATTTCAAAGAAACAAAAGAGGCTTATGATACGCTAAGTAGAACAATCAACCTACACCGGGACGAAAGTAGAAAAACAGCGCTACTATTTCAATGTTAAATAGTAGTTCAAATGATGATCTGAATATATCAATGTACAAAATGATTGGATCTGATCAGCTACATTCTGATTTTGAATTTCCAATTCAGAATGTGAACTTGGACAAAATCGAAAAAGTTTTCAAACTTGTTGAAATAGGAATTTCTACTATTGAAAGTTTGATAAAAGAATCAGAAGTTTCGAACTTTAACAGAAATAAATCTTACTATTCCAAACCAAAAAATATTTATTCAAACAACCAGCAGAGAAATTATTAAGGTTGGAATGGGTATCGGTATGTAAGAGGAATTATAACAAGTTTGGAAAACCAAAATTTGTCAAGAAAATGACTTTTGTACCTACAAGTTCATCAAAAGAAAGTCAAATTTTAAAATAATCTAATGAAGAATTTTTCAAACAACAAGAACAAAGTAAACAGGTTGAGGAATCCTCTGATACCAATCTGTCACACCCCGACCCGCAGCGGAAAAGGTGATCGGGGCATGATTGGGTTTTCATCAAAGCTCATGACATTTATTATAAAGTTTCATATTTATTATTTCTTTTTAAAGGAGAATCATTACAATCAATAATACAAGTACAACATGTTCTATACATCTTTCAAGACTTCATTATTTTTCTTCTAAGGCAATTTCCTATGTGTCCCTTGCTTCAACATGTCCACCTGTATCATGTGTAAAAATGGTTTTTGGGTCAACAAAAAGTTGGCGAGTGAATCCTATGAAAACATTTAAATATGTTTATTGTATCGATTATAAAATAAAGTGCATAACCACATATGAGTAAACGTAAATGTAAATTAAATCACAAAATCACATAATATTAATTAATACACACGCACACACCAAATGTTTGTTTTTGAGGCACGCGTTGTTCAACTCGTCTCCCACGAGGAACTGATGGGCCTAATGAATGATTTTGAGGCACGCGTGTTGATTCAATGATACACCGTTTCCCTCGTCTCCCACGAGGAACTGATGGGCCTAATGAATAATTTGCACATAACTTGACAATATGTAATACATCACAACAAACAATATTTACATTCTAAGTTTAATCATATAATGGTATAGCACGAGTTTGAATAAGCGAATTAATTTAAGCGACACATGATACACCCCAAAACATGAGTAAAAAGGGGAATTTGTAAGAATTCACTCACAGTGGGTGCGTTTCTTGGATTGATGATGAATGCGCACGAATTTGGATTTAATCGGCAAGGAAACTAACCTAAATAATAACATAATAATTCGATAATAAATAAACTTTTATTTGAGATTAATATTTTTAATTAGTGTTCTTAATGGGATTGTTAGATTTATTTTTATGAGTTCAAGGAAATTTTCTAACTTCAAAAATATTATTTTTAAGTGTTTTTAATTGATTTTTAAATAAAATAAATAAATAAAAAGAAAATAAAATTTTTTTGACTTTTTGACCGTTGACCGTTGACCGGTTGGACTGTGTTTAATTATGCGTTGAGTGAGGTTCGAACTCGTGACCTCCCGTACGTGTGCTCGCAGCTCTACCAACTGAGCTACGTGTCTAACCCGAAATATTTCTGATTTTAATTATATTTATATACTGTTTGGATTATTCAGAATTTTATTTAATTAAAAAGGTTTTTAAACCAATCGGACCGGCATGCCTGTTAACACTCGAACCCGCGACCTTCTGTTGTGTTGCACCCAGCCCAACCAACTGGGCTGGGTGTCTAACCCGATATATATTGAAATTTTATTATACTTAACATCTTACAGCGAGTTAATATGGCTTCGGTTTTAAAAGAACATTTTTATTTCGAAGGATAGGGTTGTGTCAAGGATCAAACTCGAGACGCATGCTTTTAATTTGCACACAGTCCACCACTGGACTGTGTGTCTAACCCGGTATATTTACCGATTTTAAATTCCTTTAAACACATTTCAAACTTCATCTTCTTCAATCGACTTAATACCCAGAACATAACTCGACTGTTTAATCAAATCTTATTGAATTAATTGCTTGATTATTACTGATAACGGAAATAATTAAAACAGAAAGGATTTAAGGATGTTGTACCGAACATGTGTGATCTCCGATGAAGTTCCGGTGACTGAAAGAAATTCCGACGAAGTGTGACTTGCGACAGAGGATCTACAGGAAGTTTATGGTGAGTGTGGTGACTTCTGTCTGAGTTCTAGAAGTCTTATTTTAGAGTAAGATAAAGAAATGAAATGGGTTCGGTTTTTCGGTGACCAGTTCCGGCGAAATTGGAAATCTCCGCCGACGAGTTTCTGAGCACTTCAACTACAAAAAAGTGTGCGGTCTTGAACGAAAGGATTCCCGGAAGGTTGAGGGGGTATTTATAGGGTAGAACAGGATGTATTAGGTTGAAATTTTGTCTTGATTCGCGGTCAAGGTTTCTCCGGCGGTTACGACTGAAATTGGGGGTTAGACATCGGTTATAACCGATGTCGAATTTAGCTCACGCGTTTTAGTCAAAAGAAACGGTCGTGATTAGCGAAATCTTCGGTTTTTCCGGCGACTGCGGATTTGGGCGCGCTGATTACTGATTTTGAGTTTCGGGTTTACTTAAATGTTATTTGTTTCTGTATTTGTTACAAATGGAATGTGTGGCGGAGTGGTGTGTTGGTTGTTTGTTGAACCGGCTGACCCGGTTTCGAAACCCGGCAGCCTCAAATATTTTTATTCTATTATTTTTTTATGATTTATTAATTATGTTTTAAAATTCTAACAATGTTTATTAATTATGTATCGTTTAAAATTAAAATAACCAATATATACGCGACGAAAATTATGACTGACTATTCGGTTAATAAACAAAGCGGGTTTTGGAAACCCGTTTTTTGACGGATGTTACAGTCACAGACAGTAGGATGTGCTTTAAATGTAGTAAAGTCGGCCACATTGCTAGAAAATGTCCAGAGAAAAATCCTAAACATGTTCATGATGTCAAGAGAAATTCTGAAAATTTGAAACAAAAATCACCAATATATGGACCAACTCAGGTTTGGAAACAATGCACATAATCTACAAACAAAGTGAAACCAGTTAATACTAAGTTTTCAAAATTTGAAATTGGTGAATCATCAAAAAGTAATGAACAAAAAGATTCTACATTGTATTTCAAGAAAGCTTTTAAGAAAAATCAAACATGGGTAATGAAAGGAAAATAATTTTTTGAAAAATCTATGAAAATTGAAAGTTTAGAAGATTTTCCTAAACTTGAGAATATTACAAATAAATATGTTTGGGTAGAGAAAATAAATTCAAAGAAAGTCCACTCAAGACTGAAAAGACTTGGGTATCTCTATTCAACTGACTGTTTATGTTTTTGTGCAGGAACTTGTGAGATCGAAGTAAATCATGAAGAATGAGTTCCTTGGCACATGACGAGTAGTAGTTGATGAAATAAAATGTTTATTTGATAAAAAGATTAAACAATTCAAAGAACCCTCAATGTTGAACAGATAAAATGTGATGAAAAGACAGATTCAAAAATGTTTTAAAATCAAAAGTATCAAGGTTTTGTCATCATAAAAGGTAATGGATAAACAAAGATTGTGATGCAGTAATGGATGGCGAATTGAAGTGATTCTCATCGGTCGGTCAATGTTTTTGTCTTTACTTCAAAAACACAAAAAATTGTTTTTGATTTTAAGGGGAGAAAAGTTGGAGAAAATACAAAAACATATAAAAATTCATAATATACAAAAACATGAAAAAGGACAAAAAGAGTTTTTGTGTGAAAAAGAGGAAATGATAGTATATCAGTAGACTATCACAGTATGATAAAGAAATGTGGTGTCAAAATGTTTTTAAATAAGTCTGATTGATGACGTGCCAGTAGGGTTCACACGTTCAGTAAATTTTTTTCGAGATATAAACATAACAAAACTTCTTAATTAGTGGTTTAACATCTCTCGGATATATGGTCTTAGTACACCGAAATTTCGTTGATAGATTGCCTGATTCTGAGATACTAGGTCCTTATAAATAATTGATATCTGGGGTATTATATGAGTTCTTCTGATTTTGAGTCAGCAATTGCCTAGAACTTCTAGAATACTTTGGGCTTTAAAAACCTAAACTGCAGCATAATTGTAAGAATCGAAAGATCCAACAATTGTAGTAAAAAAGATTCCAAATTGGAACACCGCTTTTAAGTCGAGCCTTCATCTCTTTTCTGTACGGTGGTACTAACCTGAGCTCTCAAGGTCTCGCATTAACCCAGATACAGATATCAGTTAGTTATATTCACCTATAAGATAAAATCTAGGGAATCTTGATACGGGAGTATATTCTGAGGTAGAAAACACGGTTAAGTCAAGTTATAAGACATATAATTACCATATCTTGAAACAATTGAGAAGTGTGTAGAGGTTTAAGTGGATCAATATACTGACAATCTAAGTGAATTTGTTTAGAACTTAAAGTTTTATTAGATCAACAGTACTAGTGATACGTCTCAACAACTGATATGATCCTCTTACACAAACTCACAAAAATATGTCTATAAATATGTTTGTACATAGCTTACATTTCATTTCAGAAAACCTAAAAAAGATTTTCAGAGTGTTTTAGCATAAAATTTGGAAAATACAAAAAGATTTTGTTTCTATCTTAGTTTCGACCACTGATGATGGAAAGCTGATATTCAAAGTCTAAAGCTGTTAAACAAAATTTGAAATCAGAAATTGTACTGAAATGATAAATTTCATTAATTTAAAACTTACATTTGATAAATACATAGGTTTGTTCACAAAGTGATCAACCAAGGTCATTCATTTGAGCTTGGTAGATAAATAAGATAACTAGGGTCATTAACTTGGACTTGGTTAGTTAAGAGGGTTAAAACTAATAAAGTGTTTAGAATTTGAAATGTTTGTTAAAAATTTCAAAGTTTGAAACTGAAATATTTATTTGAATGTTTAGAAGAATGAACAGGAAGTTGTTAGAAAGGGGGAGCAGGACAAAACGTTGAATAATGAGGGAAGCTCACAGAAAGGGGGAGTATGCTAATATTTAACGT
This sequence comes from Scalesia atractyloides, assembly GCA_947069175.1. Lineage (NCBI taxonomy): Eukaryota > Viridiplantae > Streptophyta > Magnoliopsida > Asterales > Asteraceae > Scalesia > Scalesia atractyloides. The sequence continues at coordinate 47,119,276 of CAMTDV010000023.1, forward strand.
TTATAATACAATTTCAAAGCATGGGGGAGATTGCTGATGATATCTGTTGAGCAAGAATGTTAAAGTTATTAAATAATAAAACAGATTTGAAGATGATCAAAGACTTTGAAGCTCAAAAAGTATTCGAAGACTACGACAACACCCAAGGGGGAGACTGTGATGCATATGTTTATTGCCTACGTCATCGAATCATATCGAGTTTGTAATAGGAATGTACATGTTAGAATATTTGATTGTGTTTAATATGCTTACTTCATGAGAAGTGAACCCTCGTGAGAGGTAATTTGTTCACTTCATACGAAATGTAGGTTCACTTTGCACGAAGCTCACGTTGCACGAAGTGGGATGTCTATAAATAGTAGTGCTAGGGTATTGAGTCAAGTAGATATTTGTGTAGAAAGGATGGCGAAGCTCTGTCCAGTTGTTTGCAGGATCTGTACAAGTTATGATTAATGAAACGATAGTTAAAAGTGAATCTTGTTAATATTGTCACCTAACTATTAATGGATTCTACACGTTAATACTAGGTTATTCAAATTATGCTTGAGCTATTGGATCTGACAACGGACTTACAATACTTATGCTGGATTTTGTCGTTAATTTGTCCCTTTTATATATTTAAGCTCTTTTTAACCTGAAAATCAAAAGTATACAAAAACACACTTTTTCCAACATTAGTACTAAAATGGTTGATTTTATACCGTATTTAATATAATTTATGTGTTGTATTTGACGCATATCATATACATATATGCCTCTAACCTTATATTTATTTTAGGATTAGAGATTTTCCTATCGATTCATAAATACTTTAAATGTCTTTAATAGAAAAATCATAAATATACATAATTTAAACAAGTAAAAAAATCAAGTTTTTTTGTTGGCTAACAAAACTCATTTTATTAAACCATTCAATTAAACACAACACATATAAAGGGTTTTAAAAAAATATTTATAATTTGAAGGGTGCATGTTATTTAAATGAGACGACTAAAGGATTATTGATGGCAAGAAGTGATACAAAGGAGAAGGAGAAATAGGATCATAACACCGAAGTATGGAAACACTTTTAAGACTTTCCAGGAAAGGACATTCAAAGCTAACAAATAAGATGAACACTAAACGGATTAACGGCTTATATGAGCATTCCAAGAAGATGATAGTCCATAATTGACAAAAATGAAGAATAGCAATCGGGTATTGAGACCGAGAGCGACTCAGTCTTCTTTATATAGGGACCGATATATCCATCCCATCAACCTCGAGAAATATCGTGGTGCAAAACTCGTTTAGGGTGGGTATACGTCCACAATCAATTAATCAGTCACAATCACTTGGCAAGAAACTTAAGACACACTTCGTATTGGGAATATTTGGGATTTGTTAATATTAGTTAGAGATATATCGTACTAGATTCATATTTAACCAAGTCTTTATGTACCTCTTTGTAAGTGTATCTCTTATATATATATATATATATAATATATATATATATATATATATATATATATAATATATATATATATATTCTCTGTCCAACCTATTTATGGTGTGGAAATTATATCACAATATGGTATAAGCTATTAAGGCGAACCTTTGTCCTTCTCTATCTCCCATTTGTCTCAACCTTTACCTTCCCAATGCTTCAACCCAATCACTTCCCTCCCTCATTAATCATGGCTGTTTATTCTAGAAATTATGATGGCACCCTCCCTATGGCCAACTTTATGCATATGACTCCCATCAAAATTAACTCAAGCAACTATCTTCTATAGCAAAATCAGATGTATCCTTACTCACATACCGAAAAGTACTCCCCAAGGTTGATAGCATTATTGCTCAGCCAACCCCTATGATCCTCCTTGTAAAAAAATATCAACTCCCAATCCCGAGTATCTCTCATGGCTTCAAGCCGACCAACGTACAGTAATGCTACTTAACTCCTCGATCTCTCTCTCTCTCTTTCTCTCTTTTTATCTCTCTGAAAAGGAAGCATCTTAAATCATCGGCCTAACAACCTCAACCCAAAACTGGACAACCCAATCATATGCTTACAACCACTCCTCTGTTGAGAACATTCATAGTTTCCAGAACCAACTTAGGAAATCCATCAAAGGTTCTTTATTTGTCTCATATTTCTATCGAAAGTTTAAGAACTTATGTAACCAATTCGCTGTAATTAGCCAATTGTTTGAGGAATCCGACAAAAGTCATTGGTTCCTTTGTGGTCTTAGGGCATCATTTTAAACTTTTTCTACTGCTACTCGTGCTAGCAAATCGCATCTGTCTTTCCAGGATCTATAAATTATAATAAATCAAAACCATCTTAGGTCATATGGCTTTCTCTTAAGCCATTAACTGTCACGTGTCATTATTATACTCCTTATTGTTTTGCTTTAGGATAGAAAACACAAGAGTTTTTTTGCTCTTCTTCTCTCACAAATTTTAAATTTTAAAGTAGTTAGACTCTTCTTTTCTCACAAATCACAAATCTTAATAAATACACTTAATAAATATAATGACATTTTAAAATATAATCTATAATTGTAACTAATATAAGCAGACTTGAAGTATAATATATATTTTACGAACTCAATATAGTTTAAATTGCCCTTTTGTTTAAATGTATTAATATAATAATTCTTACTTTTTGTGTATTGTTATTATTATTTAGTAATGAAATCTTTAATGATAACTACACATCATTTCCATATTTAAAATGTTTGCATATCTTATAAATAAACAACAATTTTATGTTTAGCATATGATTGTTAATAAAAATCAAACACAATTACTATAAAAGGTTGGATTATACTTAAAAGAATCGATTTTTTCTCATGACATTTGTATGTGACACTATCAAAAACAAAGACACAAAGTCAAGTTACCAGTATTAGACAAAGATGAAAAATATTATAAATAAGGTGACAAATGTGGCGCACAAATAAATATTAGAGATTTATAGATTGCTTATATGTTTGTTACTTACCAATAAGGTTGGTGACCTATTGACAAAGACAAACATCTTTAGGTACAATTAGATTTGAAGGTCTTAAATTCAAGACTTCAAGTTCCACATACAATATAAATAATAAAGAAAAAAAACTTTTGTATTGTAATTTAACTTTTTTCTATATTTAATGCATCATTTCGTTTTATTATAATATGAATTATATTAAATAAAGTAAAATATATTATATAAAACACCTGTGATTTTTTCGTATTTATTTGTTAATGAGAAGCAACTTTGTGTTAAAGAGTAGGGGGTGTTAAAATATGTTAATAATCGTAACATGGGAACCAATTGTGAGTATTATAGCATCTACATTTATGTGTAATTTACCAAATCAATAGATTTATAAGAAGTATTTTCTTTATACAGCCCGTGTAACACATGGGATCTTAAACTAGTATATTAATTATAGGTTGAGAGTCATGAACTATTGATGAAATCCATTCATGTCTCGAGTTCTACACCATAAGTTGCATTCACAACTACACATTCTTGGTTACAATCCTCTCTTAGAGGTCGTGGTAGATACTTTTGTTGGAATGGGTGTGGTCGAGGTCGTAGACCTTCACATTGTCAGTTCTGCAGAACTGATGGACATTATGCATCTCAATGTCAAAACCTTGCATCTTATGCTTCTAAGGCAGTACCTTTAGATGCCAATATAGCCCAGACCTTTCATGCCAAATGCTATGTGACCGAGTCTACACCTTTTGTTACGATAACACTCTTAATGTTTCACATATTGGTCATACTCCTCTTTCTAAACATCTTAGGATGAATGGCATTGTAGTTGTTCCTCGACTAACTAAGAATCTTCTTTCAATATGAATTTTACCATTGATAATCCGGTTGATATTCTTTTTTCTCAATCATACTTTACTATTTAGGATCTGGGAACTAGTAACTACTAGGCTCGAGGTAAATATGAAAAAGGTTTGTACATGCTTGAGAACATCAAGCTTTGGTTGCCACTTCAATTGTTAAAGCTTTTTATGAAACTATCTCTTTTGATTTAGTTTACCTTTTGAAAAAATCCAGATTTTTTATATGTTACTTAAGTTTTACCTAAACCTATCACTTGTGATTCATGTCAACTGCCCAGATAACCATTTTAATTATTTTCTAAACGATCTGAAAAGCCTTTGGATTTAATCCATTGTGGTTTATGGGGTCCTTCACCATTTTTGTCTGTTGATGGTTATAGATATTTCATTGCATTTGTGATGACTATACATGGTTTACATGGTTCTATTCACATATAATCAAGTCGAGCATTTATATGGTGTTAACTATTATTATCAAGTTAGTTCGGACTCAATTTTCAAGAAAAGTAAATATATTTCAAAGTGATGGTGGCAAGGAATTTATCGGCAGATCTATACAGAATTGCCAACATAATTTCAAATAGAATTGTCGAGCAGAATGCAAACATCATAGCCTTGTTGAAACCGAGTTAGCCAGTGTCTTTAATTCATATGTTCTCGTTTGTAATTGGATTGATGTTTTTGCCATGACAATTTATATACTTAATCGCGTCACTAGACATACCCTTGATGGTAAAAGCCCGTTTGAATTAATGTATTACCGTTTACCAAATATAGTATTTTTTTTGTATTTTCGGTTGCCGAGTATTTTTTGTATCTACGGGATAATGCACAAAATAAATTGGCACCAAAAAGCATCCTTTTTTGTTTATCGGTTTTTCCTCTCAATGTAAAAGGTATTGATTCCTTAACCCTCAGATAGTTAGTGTTGGGTCATTTTGGAGAATGATGTTATCAATTAAGGAACGATGTTATTGTTCGTATGATGTAGCGAGTATTATAAGTTTTCCAAGCAAGAGGCAGCTTGCTTGGAGGACAAGGCTCAAGGATCTATAAATAGCGGACTACAACTCACTTGTAGGGTGTGCATTTTGTGAGCCGCCACCCCGGGGGAGCTCACTCGGGGTGGACCATTATCTTGTATTTGTTCTTATCACAATCAATGAAGGTTTCTCTTATCAAATCATATGTTCATCTATCCTTTTATTTTTCTTTATGGCTCGTTTACACCCGTCTCCATATTTTTACCGAACCGATACTGAAAACGGATCGTACGGACCTATAATATGGTATCAGAGCCTTGGTGGCTTGTTTCAGTTTCGGTTTGGTCGGGTCTTCACGGAAACCGCCGGAGACGTAAAATTATTTGTTGATTTCGTGGTTAGATAACTCCACATGCCGCCTGTGTAACCGTAACACGAAGTGAAGACGGAAGCACACGAGCAGATGAGCTCAATAACTCCACAAGCTCCTTCGGATAATTTAACAACTCGACAGGATAAAATGGAGTAATGTGAGCGAGAAACGTGGAGCGATCTCCGAGGTCTTTCGCAACGGTAGGGTCGCTTCCGACGCCACCGCTCACGGCGAAGGTGAAATTCAACGCTGCATGTTGTTGAAACAGTTGTACGGAAGACTTGAATTGGTTGTAAACGAGAGTGAGTTCGGTTTCATAACCTTCTGGATCGCATTTCATGTTGGATTGGAGAGTTGGAAGACTCATCTTCTCTGACGAACGGCCGGACGCCGATAACGCGTCGGCGGTTATCTCGCCGGCATGTTTTGTGCGGCGAGTTACAAGGTTTCTACTGAATAGCTTTGCCAGAGATAACGCTGACGCTGATGGTCTAGTAGAAGGAAGCTACATGGACAATGATGAGTCTGATGACTTTGCTAAAAGGGCTTGATCTTTGGGACTCACGAATTTATTGGTTGCTAGCTAGGTGGGAAGTGGCGGCTGGTTAACATGAGTGACAACTAGGGTTTGTTGGAGCATGTTTGTGTGAGTTGTTGGGCCTCACTGCATTATATTGGGCTACACATATATTTTCAAGATGTTAGGAGTTTTCTTGTTGGGCCCACCTTATTTACATGTATGGAATTCTTTTGGGATCGACAATAATCAAGAATGTTGGTGACTGGTATTGGATTGGATATCAAGGAATATTATGATGCCAACGACTTTATGTATGTTCTTTATTTATGCCACCAATGGAAATTATCTACGACTTAACTATGGATCAGCAGCTTATTATTGCAATCTGACAAAATTGAAGATCCTCATAATGAAGATGATTATTTAGTTTTTATCATTGGAGTTCGAACCCTATCAAATGCCTATTACAATTGTATCTTCAAAATGAGATAAGGAGCTTTGATTGACGAGATATAGGAGGGTCTTTATTTTCGGGAAAACGACAATGAATTTTTTGAGTATTCGACGGATTTGTGAAGATTCGAAGACGAGGTCAGATATATTTTTGAAGATCATATGAAGAATTGATAGCATCATTCTCACGGGAATATTGTTGGGTCATTTTGGAGAATGATGTTATCAATTAAGGAACGATGTTATTGTTCGTATGATGTAGCGAGTATAGTAAGTTTTCCAAGCAAGAGGCGCTTACTTGGAGGACAAGGCTTAAGGATCTATAAATAGTGGACTACACCTCACTTGTAGGGTGTGCATTTTGTGAGCCGCCACCCCGGGGGAGCTCACCCGGGGTGGACCATTATCTTGTATTTGTTCTTATCACAATCAATGAAGGTTTCTCTTGTAAATTTGCAATTGCAATAATAAGCTGTGATTACACCGTTTTTTTTCTATCCTTTTATTTTTCTTTATGGCTCGATTACACCCGTCTCCATATTTTTTACCGAACCGATACTGAAACCGGATCGTACGGACCTATAGTTAGGGTTTATATGAGGATTGTTTCCCCTTTATTTAAAACCGCTCCAAAGATTAGATAAACTAACCTTGGCCATCTTTCTTGAAGAAATCCCTCTTGGCAGTACTATTTTACTCCAAATAAAATCAAACCAGTAAAACCACCTTTGCAGCCTAATTATGCTCCAAATCTGTTCACTATTAGACTGTCTCCTCCATCATTCCAGTAAGCTTCTACAACGTCCTTCGCCTTCACAAACCTCGGCTCACTATGAGGAAATAGATCCGGTGGCCTCATCAGCTAGGGTTTATGTGACTAGACATTCTCGGTTTATATAATGAGGATTATTTCCCTATTATTAAAACCCATTCCTCAACAAATTGGATAAACTAACCTTAGCCAACGTTCTTGAAGAAATCCCTATAGACATTACTTTTTCTACTCCAAATAAAACCAAGCCAGTTGAACCACCTTTGCAGCCTAATTGTGCTCTAGATTTGTTCACTATTAAACTATCTCCTCCATGATTCCAGTAAGCTTCTACAACATCACCGCCTTCATAAACCTCGACCCAATATGAGGAAACAAGTATGGTGGCCTCATCAACCCAATTTTTACCCATGGTACAACATATCTAACATCAACCTGTTAAGGAACCAGCCCAGCAGCAGGCCTAGTGGCTGGCCTGACGCCGCCAGGCATGACAGACTCATCTCAATCGGTTGCATATGACGATAAGGTCTATACATAGTATTTTCAAACCAAAACACCATGCATCTCTAACCCTTGCATTATTAGGTTTAAAAAGGGGAGACCAAAACAGGAGGGATTAAACAGTTTTACCCCCTCCTCCTCCCCAAACCACATTTTATTTAAACGTCCATACTTTTTATGCAACAAAATTAAAAATATTATATCATAAAATTAAGTACTTTTTTCTCTTTAATAAAAGTACCTGATCGATATACTTTTACTAATTTTTTAAAGTATAATTATACCATGCATATTATGTGTTGTTATAATATAAAATAATAATTTTAAAAAATTGTATGTTCATAGTACGACAAATAGTTATATGACTAACAAAAATCATTCAAAAATAAGCTTAGAAGTTAAATGTCTGGTTGGTTCTTTTGGTTTGCAGATTTTGCACAGATGGTCCTCAACTTTTAATAAGCACATAGTTTGTTCCAATGGTTGTAATGTAACACATGTGGTCCTTAGTAGCTAATGTCATTAAATTTTTCAGTTGAATACGTGTAAAATTACTTATTTACCTTGAAGATAAAAACAAATAATATAAATAAATATAAATAAAAATAATAATACTAAATTTATGGTGGCCCAACCCAACCCACAATTCTTCTTCAACCATCAACCACCTGTATAAACCACCGCCACCAAAACGTTCCTAAACCACCGCCGCCGCCATTTTCACAACCACAACCAAAATCAACCTCTCCTTTATCCCTTTAATTTTTCAACAACCTACCACCTTCCTGGAAAACTCACCACCATCATATCAATTCGATCAAACCATAACTCTCCATTCAACTTTCAACTGATATTTCTTAAAAGAACATCTGTTCAGGTCTAATGGTGGTGGTAAGGTAGTGCGAAACCCACCATAGCATCGCATCTGACTTTTCAAGTTCTGGATAGATCTACGTCGTCGACGAGTTCGTTTTTCTAGCCGGAGGCATTGTAGAAGATTTAGGGTCGAGAGTGGCAGATCTAGCGAGTTCTTGGTTGTTTTACGTGTGGTCAGGAGTTGTAGTTGTCGTCTTATCCTTTTTTCGGTGAGTTCTTGGCGGTTTCTCTTCTTGTTGTTCCACTAGTTAAAGCTCACTACCATGTAGTCTTTGTGTTTATGTGTATGTGTATGTGTAAGAGAGAGAGGGGGGTGTACGGTAATGGTGGTGGTGGTGATGCATGGTGGTGGTGTAGTTGGGAGATGGTGGTTGTGGTTGTGGCTGTCACACCCTAACCCGCAGCGGAATAAAAGTCGGGGCATGATGGGGTTATCACTAAAGCTAATGATATTTACTAATAAGTTTCATATTTATTAAATTGAAAATAACTTCAAATATCCAACACAAAATTATACAAACACAAGCAATAACCAAAAGATTGTTCTAAACGAAATAACTTGTTTATTCTTCTAAGGCCATCCTATGTGTTTCTTTCCTCAGCTTGTTCACCTGTATCATGCGTAAAACAGAAAATTTGGGTCAGCAAAAGTTGGCGAGTGAACCTTGATACAGCATTTAAATAATTGGGTTTTATTATTGTTTAAATAAAATTGTACATGAATCATGAGTGAACAGATGTATATATATAACCAATCACAAACCACATTGTATGACATGATGAATGATGTATTTGAGATCAAGGCTCAATCAAACGGAGCCGATCTAACGAGGCACCTGATGCTCAACCCGTATCCCACGAGGAACTGATGGGCCTAATGAAATGATTGCACTGAAATGATAAAATGTATCCACATATAAACCACATAACATCTATACACATTCGATCACGAAAATGATATTAGCACAAGTGTTAAATAAAATAAAAGAAATTGTACGACACATGATACACCCCAAAACATGGAATTTGTAGAGATTCACTTACAGTGGGTGCGTATTCTTGATTGAAGATGAGAGCGCACGAGTTGGGAATTTAACCGATGAAAGTGTACTAACCTAAAATAATAACCGACAATCCGATAAATAAATAAATAATTTAATATTTAGGATAAAAACCTTTGTTTAGAATTTAGGTTATTTTTGTGTGTTTTATTGATATTTTAAAACCCTTGAATATTTTTTATATTTTTAAACCTTTTAATTGATTTTTCATTTAATAATAAACCATAACATAAAATATTAGAAAAATAAAAATAAAAATAAAAAATAAAAAAAACCTTGTCAGTCTGACAAGGTCGCTTGTCAGACCGGTTCGACTATATTGCAGGCGTGCGTGTGGTGAGACTCGAACCCGTGACCTGTCGGTTGCGTGCACGCAACTCTTCCAACTGAGCTACGTGTCTACCCTAAATAATCTGAATTTTAATTATATTTGTACACATTTTAGGTTCATTCTAATTTAATTAAATTTACAAAAAGATTTTAACTAATCCGACCGGTGCGAGCCAAGGGACTCGAACTCGAGACCTTGGTGGTGTGATGCACCTAGCCCCAACCAACTGGGCTGGGTGTCTAACCCGGCTATACATGCATTTTAATTATACTTATATACTAAATAGGTTTATACAGAAGTGGTGAATTTAAAAAGGGATTTAAAGTGTCACGCCGGTGTGTGCTAGGACTCGAACCGGGTGTCCCGGGTTTCGTTGCACCCGACCCAACCAGTTGGGCGGGGTGCTTAACCCGTTTATAATCCGAATTTCATTATACTAATACACATTCTGCCCATCGTCTTCTTCAATTAAAATTCAAACCAGTTCTACACCCGCCTGAAATTAATCCGATTTACCTCGGTTTCTTTATAAATGACGACAATTAACTAAAGCTCAAAAGAAAGGAGTAGGGGTGCTACCGTATGACAGAACTGATGGTGGCTCGATTCCAGCGAGCAGATTCCGACGGGCTCAGTGGTTCTCCGGTGAACAGAGTTTCCTTCTGACGACAGTGGTTTCGAACAAAGGAAATGAGCGCGTCTAGGTTGTGAGTAAACGACTAGTATTTATAGGGGTGTTCGAGGGCTTGGTTTTGGTTTTGGATTGATTGCCAGCGCGAAATCAGAAGTTTACCTAAAATAAACTTAAACATCTGTTTATTTGAAGAAAAACACGTAGACTGCTGGGATCTCCGACGAGGGGATCTTGCGGGTGTTGCATGTTTCTCTCAGCCTCACTATAGATGTAATGATAATCCAAATTTAACACAACTTGTGTGTGTATCGTAGTGGTGTTTGTGGTGTGTGAGTTACTCGGGGAACCCGGGTTCGACCCCCGGTTCACCATTTTTTTAAAACTGAATTTTCTTTTGTTTTATTAAGTCTTTTTAATATTTATTATTTAGTTGATTTATTTTATTTATTTAATTGATTATATTATTACTTTAAACCTTAATTACATATGGAACAATTTAATATCTAAAAAAAATAAATAAAACAATCGAACGGCATAAAAGGAAAAGCACTTTGATTGATAATTTGGGGCGGGTTTTCGAAACCCGAAATACACAAATGTTACAGTATCTCCTACTTTTAGAAATTTCGTCCCGAAATTTAAGTAGTAGTTGTAACCGGAAAAAGATGCGGGTACTTTTCGCGCATCGAGTCTTCACGTTCCAAGTAAACTCGGGTCCTTGTTTTGACTCCCAACGCACCCTGACGATTGGAATACGACTCTGCCTTAAACGTTTCTCACCGAAATCCATGATTTCCACTGGTCTTTCAACGAAGTACATTGATTCATCGACTTGAATATCTTCCAGAGGGATATGGAGGTTTTCGTCAGCGAGGCACTTTTTCAAGTTTGATACGTGAAACGTGGATGAATTCTGTAAAGTTCTTCTGGTAGGTCAAGTTGTATGCTACAGGACCTACTCTTTCGAGTATCTTGAATGATCCCACATAGCGTGGTGCTAGCTTTCCCTTTTGACCAAAACGAACCACTCACTTCCACGGTGATACTTTCAAAAGTACCTGATCACCAACACCAAACTCCAGGGGCTTTCGTCGCTTGTCAGCATAACTCTTTTGACGACTTTGAGCCGCTAGAAGATTGTTTCAAATTTGAAGGATTTTGTCGGTTGTTTTTTGAATCAAATCAGGTCCGGTGATTTGCGCTTCACCAATCTCATACCAACATGTTGGAGATCGGCATTTCCAACCATATAAAGCTTCAAAAGGAGCCATACCGATGCTTGAATGATAGCTATTGTTGTACGAAAACTCGACTAACGGTAGATGTGTGTCCCAATTACCTTTGAAGTCTATAACACATGCTCGCAGCATGTCTTCAAGGGTTTGAATGGTGCGCTCCGATTGACCATCAGTTTGAGGGTGGAAGGCAGTGCTGAGGTCTAAACGTGTACCCATAGCGGACTGTACGGCTCGCCATGTTCGTGAAGTGAAACGACCATCTCGATCTGAAATGATGCTTAACGGTACGCCATGACGGCTTACGATCTCGTTGATGTAGATACGAGCTAACTTCTCGTTCTTGAAGTCCTCGCGAATTGGGATAAAATGAGCTGATTTTGTAAGACGATCAATGATTACCCATATGGTGTCATACCCACTGGAGGTGCGAGGTAACCCGGTAATGAAATACATGGTTATGTTTTCCCACTTCCATACAGGTATTTCGGGTTGGACAAGAAGTCCTGATGGTCTTTGATGTTCAGCTTTCACTTTGGAACATGTGAGGCACTTGGAAACAAAAACATCGATATCCTTCTTCATGTCAGGCCACCAGTAGGTGTATCGTAAGTCTTGATACATCTTATCGGCTCCTGGATGTATTGAGTATCGGGTTTTGTGTGCCTCATTCATGAGGAAATCACGAAGGTTGTCGCGATCGGGGATCCAAATACGGTTTAAATAGTAAAGAATACCATTGGATTTGGTTTCGATTTTGAGTTCAGCTCCACAAGACAGCTCATCGCGTACTTCATTTTCCGTTACAGAAGTATGTTGAGCTGCCCGAATTCGATCTTTGATGTCGGTTACAATTTGAGAACATAGAAGATGAATGGAATTTTCATAACCCTTTCGACTGAGTGCATCAGCCACAACGTTTGCCTTGCCAGGATGATATCGAATCTCACAGTCGTAATCATTGGGAAGTTCGACCCATCGTCATTGCCTCATGTTCAACTCTTTTTTTATTAAAGATATGTTGAAGACTCTTGTGGTCAGTGTATATCTCACACTTGGCGCCATAGAGATAGTGTCTCCATATCTTTAGAGCGAACACGACTGCTCCAAGTTCTAGGTCGTGAGTGGTGTAGTTCTTCTCATGCACTTTGAGTTGCCTAGAGGCATAGGCTATCACCTTTCCTCTTTGCATTAGAACACATCCTAACCCTTGCCCTGACGCGTCGCAATAAACTACAAAGTCTTCGCAACACTCAGGGAGTGTAAGGATAGGTACATCACAAAGCTTTTGCTTCAAAGTTTGGAAAGCCTCCTCTTGCTTGGGTCCCCAAATAAAGGGTTTTCCCTTGTGAGTCAAGGCCGTGAGTGGAACTTCGATACAAGAGAAATTGGCAATGAAGCGTCGATAATAACCAGCCAAGCCAAGAAATGACCTAACTTCAGTAGGGGTACGTTGCGCTTGCCATTCTTGTATTGCCTTGATTTTCGAAGGATCGACATGAATCCCTTTGTCATTAACGGCATGACCAAGAAATTGTACCTCTCTTAACCAGAATTCGCATTTTGAGAACTTAGCGTAAAGCTTTTCACTCCTCAAGAGTGTAAGAATAAGTCGAAGGTGACGCTCATGATCGGATTTTGATTTGGAGTAGATAAGAATGTCGTCGATGAAGACTATGACGAAACGGTCGAGATAGGGTTTGCACACTCTATTCATCAAATCCGTGAAGACGACAGGAGCATTGGTTAACCCGAAAGGCATAACCATGAACTCGTAATGCCCATAACGAGTTCGAAAGGCAGTTTTTGGAATATCTTCTTCGCGCACCCTAGGCTGATGATAACCAGAACGAAGGTCAATTTTTGAAAAAAAGGTGGCACCTTGAAGTTGATCTAGAAGTCATCAATACGAGGCAATGGATAGCGATTCTTAACAGTCAACTTGTTGAGTTCTCTATAATTAATGCACATGCGAAACGTTCCATCTTTCTTCTTTACAAACAGGACATGTGCACCCCAAGGCGACGAGCTAGGATGTATGAATCCTTTGTCAGCCAGCTCTTGCAGCTGACTAGCCAACTCTTGCATCTCAGATGGGGCCAACCTATAGGGAGATTTAGCGACTGGTGTATCACCAGGCATAAGATCGATTCGAAATTCGACTTCTCGCACAGGGGGAAGTCCTGAAACGTCGTCGGGAAAAACTTGAGGAAATTCGTTCACGATTGGAATATCTTCGAGTTTCCTTTCCTTGCCTTCCTTCTTGACAATGTGAGCTAGAACGCGACGTAATCCTTGCTGAAGATATCTTCGAGCTTGAAGACATGACATCAATTTGAGTCCTTTAGAAGGAGTTTCTCTGAAGATACGTAGTGTCTGGCGGTCGGCGAGAGGAATACGAATGAACTTTTCATGGCACACCACTTCGGCGTGATGCTGGCTGAGCCAGTCCATACCGATGATAACATCGAAACTTCCCAATTTCATAGGGATAAGATCAATCGAGAAGTCGTGATCATTTAGAATAAGAGTACAATCACGTATTATTGAATCTAACGAAATGGGTTCTCCGTCAACAACTTCCACCATGAATGATTCAGCAAGACGAACACGAGGTCGGTCGAAAATAGATTCGAATTCTAAGGATACAAAACTCTTATCCGCACCAGTATCAAATAATATAGATGCATAACTACCATTTACGAGAAACGTACCGTTGACCACATTGTTGTCAGCCCTTGCTTGGTTGGCGTTGATATTGAAAGCCCTTCCTCTAGCAGGTGGATGAGCTTGATTAGCTTGGTTCACCGGATTTGCTTGGGCTTGGGCGTTGATGATGTTCACCAGGCATGGGCAAGTATTCCTGAAGTGATTTGGGTCACCACAGTTAAAACAGGCTCTTATGGGTTGCATCATGGGGTAGTTGGGTTGGTAGTAAGGTTGAGCTGTGGGTTGGGCAGGTGGTAGAAGTAAGGGTTGCTGGGTTTGGCCCACCATTTGGTTTTGGGTTTGGGCTGGAGACTGATTGCGGTTTGATCGTTGAAGTGTTCGGCAAGTTTGGATAGTGTGACTTGCAGGCCACAACTTGTGCAGTATTGGCAAGGGTTCTCATGAGGGTGATGGTATTGACAGCGGTTACATTTTGGGTGTGGGCCAGTGTATGGCTTTTTGAATGGTGCGGCTGGAGGGCCGACTTGTGTGATTGGAGCAGCAGTGATGGGATGGTTGGTTTGAGTGACGGCGAAATTCTTGCCATTTCGCTTCCTCTTACCAGCAAACTTTGAGGATGAGCCTGATTGGGTTGGAGTTGGGGCTTCAACAGTTGTTTTCTTCTTCTCATCCTTAAAATCTCCATTTCGAATGCGATTTTCAGTAAGTTCCGTAGGTAGTTCCATGGCAGCTTCGAGTGTTGCGGGAGAAGTGCTTAAAACTGAATCTTGAATTTTCGAGGGAAGGCCCCGAATATAGTGCTCGATCAAGCGGTATAACGGGGTGAACAGGTTGGGGATCCTTTGGTTCAACTCGAGGAATCTCTTGTTGTATGAGGTGTGGTCCCCTTCCTTTTGCTTCAGAGAGTAGAATTCGTCTTCTAGCTTTTTGATCTCGCTTCTAGGGCAGAAGCGTCTTGTCATGATTTCTCTTAATTCGTCCCATGTTAAGGCCATGGCATCATCCACATCTCGCTTACCTTTTTCCATGTTCCACCACGTAGGTGCTAACCCAAACAGACGCCCAGTAGCGTAACGTACCTTACGTCTTCAGGACAGTCGCAATTGAGGAAGGTGTTTTCTATCTCCTCAAACCAATGGAGGAGAGCGGTGACATCTTCAGTCCCTTCATATTCTGGGGGATCGCAGGACTTGAAGTGTTTGTAGGTGCATTTAGTGGTTTTGGGAAGAGGGTTGGCGATGTTTTGGCCTTCTTGGTTCGGAGGGTTGATGGGATTTGCGGCGAGAGCTTGTTGAACTTGTAGTACGATGTCAGGAAGTACCGCGGCCATTTGTTGAGTAATTTGCGTGGCCATGCGTTCGCACGAATTTCTTGACCTTCTACCTCCTCGTAAGTGTCTAGCAGACATTTACAGGAATATATGTAGGGAGATTGTGAGTTTGATAATTTTCTAGGTGTCATGTGTCGTAAAAAGAATGAAAACAACATTTATAAATAACTGAAAACAACTTAACTACATCCATAGGATGTCTTGGGCTTGCTCATGTTTGGGCCTCCAAATGTCTCTCATATAGTCATGTGGGCCCCCATGACTATTGGGCTTGGTAGGGTTCATATTGGTGTCGGCGGGTTAACACTCGCATCACCGAATGAAAATCGTAAAACATGATTGCAAAATATAAGGTCGGAGGGTGTCCAAGTGTAGACACAATGACAACTCAAAGTGGGGTTAGTTCACACGACGTTTGGTATAGCATACTTTGGCCTAATAGGTCCTTCGTACTCTCATCGTTAGTCCCCAGGTAGGCAAACTGGTCCTTTATTTTGGATTTATACGAATGCCAAGCCTAGACAGGACGTTCCGACTACCGGTACTCGTACCCTTCCAGTTACTACATGCCCGTTGTGAAAACTCACTTTGATGTGATTTGAAAAATGTAAAAACATTGCAAAAATCTTTGAAAAGAAATCATGGAAATTGTGAAATCGTGAGATGTGTGCTTTCATAGGTATGATATGTTATTGAAATATGAACTATGATGAGCATTGCATATTAACACAAACTTGTAGGAGTGCTTGCATAGAATTGTGTGTGAAAATAAACATGGAACATATAAACATCATGAATTTTGCATGTAACACGTAAACAATTAAAAACTAATCAACTATAGTATAGGCTCTAAGGGTCTAATAACCTATCCTATATCCCTATAGTCAAAAGCTCTGATACCAATCTGTCACACCCCGACCCCAGCGGAATAAAAGTCGGGGCATGATTGGGTTATCACCAAAGCTCATGATATTTACTAAGAAGTTTCATATTTATTAAATTGAAATTAACTTCAAATATCCAACACAAAATTCATACAAACACAAGCAATAACCAAAAGATTGTTCCAAACGAAATAACTTGTTTATTCTTCTAAGGCCATCCTATGTGTTTCTTTCCTCAGCTTGTTCACCTATATCATGCGTAAAACAGAAAATTTGGGTTCAACAAAAGTTGGCGAGTGAACCTTGATAAAGCATTTAAATAATTGGGTTTTATTATTGTTTAAATAAAATTGTGCATGAATCATGTGTAAACAGATGTATATATATAACCAATCACAAACCACATTGTATGACATGATGAATGATGTATTTGAGATCAAGGCTCAATCAAACGGAGCCGATCTAATGAGGCACATGATGCTCAACCCGTATCCCACGAGGAACTGATGGGCCTAATGAAATGATTGCACTGAAATGATAAAATGTATCCACAGATAAACCACATAACAACTATACACATTCGATCACGAAAATGATATTAGCACAAGTGTTAAATTAAATAAAAGAAATTGTACGACACATGATACACCCCAAAATATGATTAAAACAGGGAATTTGTAGAGATTCACTAACAGTGGGTGCGTATTCTTGATTGAAGATGAGAGCGAACGAGTTGGGAATTTAACCAATGAAAGTGTACTAACCTAAAATAATAACGCGACAATCTGATAAATAAATAAATAATTTAATATTTAGGATAAAAACCTTTGTTTAGATTTTAGGTTATTTTTGTGTGTTTTATTGATATTTTAAACCCTTGAATTTTTTTTATATTTTTAAACCTTTTAATTGATTTTTCATTTAATAATAAACCATAACATAACATATTAGAAAAATAAAAATAAAAATAATATAAAAAATAAAAAAAACCTTGTCAGTCTGACAAGTTCGCTTGTCAGACCGGTTCGACTATATTGCAGGCGTGCGTGTGGTGAGACTCGAACCCGTGACCTCTCGGTTGCATGCACGCAGCTCTTCCAACTGAGTTACGTGTCTAACCCAAAATAATCTGAATTTTAATTATATTTGTACACATTTTAGGTTCATTCTAATTTAATTAAATTTACAAAAAGATTTTAACTAATCCGACCGGTGCGAGCCAAGGGACTCGAACCCGAGACCTTGGTGGTGTGATGCACCCAGCCCAACCAACCGGGCTGGGTGTCTAACCCGGCTATACATGCATTTTAATTATACTTATATACTAAATAAGTTTATACAGAAGTGGTGAATTTAAAAAGGGATTTAAAGTGTCAGGCCGGTGTGTGCTAGGACTCGAACCGGGTGTCCCGGGTTTAGGTTGCACCCGCCCTAACCAGTTGGGCTGGGTGCTTAACCCGTTTATAATCCGAATTTCATTATACTAATACACATTCTGCCCATCGTCTTCTTCAATTAAAATTCAAACCAGTTCTACACCCGCCTGAAATTAATCCGATTTACCTCGGTTTCTTTATAAATGACGACAATTAACTAAAGCTCAAAAGAAAGGAGTAGGGGTGATACCGTATGACAGAACTGATGGTGGCTCGATTCCAGCGAGCAGATTCCGACGGGCTCGGTGGTTCTCCGGTGAACAGAGTTTCCTTCCGACGACAGTGGTATCGAACAAAGGAAATGAGCGCGTCTAGGTTGTGAGTAAACGACTAGTATTTATAGGGGTGTTCGAGGGCTTGGTTTTGGTTTTGGATTGATTGCCAGCGCGATCAATCGAGAAGTTTACCTAAAATAAACTTAAACAGCTGTTAATTTGAAGAAAAATGCGTAGACTGCCGGGATCTCCGACGAGGGGATCTTGCGGGTGTTGCAGGTTTCTCTCAGCCTCACTACAGATGTAACGATAATCCAAATTTAACAAAACTTGTGTGTGTATCGCAGTGGTGTTTGTGGTGTATGAGTTACCCGGTGAACCCGGGTTCGACCCCCGGTTTACCCATTTTTTTTAAAACTGATTTTTCTTTAATTGTTTTTATTAAGTCTTTTTATTATTATTATTTAGTTGATTTATTTATTTTATTTAATTGATTATATTATTACTTTAAACCTTAATTACATATGGAACAATTTAATATCTAAAAAAAATAAAATAATCGAACGACATAAAAGGAAAAGCACTTTGATTGATAATTTGGTATGTGTTTCCGAAACCCGAAATATACAAATGTTACAGTGGCGGTGGTGATGTGGTTGTTGATGGTGAAGCATGGTGGTGGTGGTGGTGTTGTGGAGAGATGGTGGTGGTGGATGATAACAAGAATAGTGGGTGGGGAAGAAGAAGAAGAAAAAGAGTGGGTCCCACTTAAAGTTTATGTATTTTAGAGCATTCACGACCAACCTTCCATTTTTACCCTATATTTACATTAAAAACGCTATCTTTTCTATCTTCTTTTTAAATAAATAATACCTTTAATACCATTATCATTATATTTTTTCTTTCTTCAACTATCAACTACTTTCAAAATATATTATAAAAGCTGAAAAGTGACCTCTCAAATTTACAGATGAAAAGTAACATTTTTTCTCTCCTCTACTTATAACAACTTACAACCACCAACAACCACTTTGCATAAAAAAAAACCTCAGTCACATAATTTATAGGAAGGGATGTAAATGCTCTTAGAGTATTCACATCCTATTCACCATTTTTCACCCTATAGTTACACTAAAAATAACTACATGTTTCTTTTCTTTCATTTAAATAATATTTTCTTATACCTATCATTACGTTTTTTTCTCTTCTCCACTCAAAACTACTTTCAAATACATTAAAAAATTATAGAGGGTGAACAGTGTCCATTCAAATATACAGATAAACAGTAACATTTTTTCTTTACTCCACTCACAACCACTTATTATAATTTAAGAATCTATCTCACATATTTTATTGGATAAGATGTGAATGCTCTTATAATCTTTTTTAATGGTTTGTCTTTTACATTGTGTTCTAAAGTTCATTAATAGAAGGAAAGGAAAGGAAATAGAAAAAAAGTAAAATATTTTTGTTCGACAGTTTTATTTAAGGAATGAAAAGAAAGAAAAATCAAACAACACTAGGGTATATTAGTAATTTTAAACAGATTTAACAATCAAAACTAACGATCATCCATGACAAGAAGTGTGTCATTGTTATGAAAATTGAACCATAAGTAACAAATTACTAATAAATTGTATACATCTTGGACCAAGTTTAAAATTAATGAAGTTTGGGTTTCAAACTTACAATAGATTAACCTGGTATTTAAATCAAAGCTAAAATTATCAAATACAGATAAGACAATTAAGAAAATAATTTTGAAAAACTGATTTGTTACAAAAAGAAAGTTCAACGATATTCAAAATCTTAGATAGGCTCCCCTCATTTGTTTAAAAACCTTAGACCAGCTCTGCTATTTAATTTTAGAAATATATACATATACTTGCTCAGCTTGTTAAACTATTTCATGCAGCTTCATTCTCATTTATTTTGTTTCTATCGTTTAGCAATTGATGTTTCAATAGTAAATAATAATATGTAAAAAGTTTTCTAATGACAATAAAAATATTGAATTACTGTAAGAAGACAATTGTTAAATCTGATATATATTATATTAAACTAAAGAGAGTGGTGTACAAGAAGGCAAAAGGCGATCCTATATTGTATATTCCTGTCCAAGATAAGAACAATAAAAGACATGATTATAAAGTTTGCTTAATATAGTGTAGTCTAAAGTATAGTCTAAGGGTCATGCTCAACATAATTTAGGATTAGTCTAAAGCATCATGCCAGCCGCTCAATATAAACTATCATGCACCTTACCATTATTAATTATACTAATTAAATATATCAATAATACAGTTTTAAATTTTTTAAGATTTTTACAAAATCTACCACATGCATTCTTTTGAGTAGTATAAAACTATACGTTTACTATTTAATAATTTCATCACTAAAAAGAATAATTTATAATTACTGGGTCATATTCTGTTTACATTACTCCGACTACCGTTAATAATTTACAAAGTTAAATTTCTAAACATTCTTTCTAAAATCAAATTGAACTAAAAAAACGACTACGTAATTGGTTTAGATGTATCTATTTGAATGTCCTTCAGTTAAACGAGTTCGTAACCAACCGGGCCCCCTGTTACTTGAATTTCAAAAAGAAGCTCTCGCAAAATCTCATTTACTGTCATACTCTATATTTATTTATAATATGTTTTTTTATTTTTTTAATTGTAAGTTTACATAAAATAATTATTTTGCTTTAAAATTATTATGGATATAAATACACACACATTTAAATATTTTATGTAATGGATCAAATACAAATAAAATGACATTACAATGAGAAATGAAAGAGGGATTTTTTTTTAATTTTTTCTCATCCTTAAGCATGATATTTAGATGTAAAATGTAAAAAAAAATAATAATAATTGTGGACGCTAAGTCTAAGTAAAATGTATTTTTATATAAAATAACAGGCGAAGACCTAATTATTAGAATAGTCGATGTGATGTTATTTTAACTTCTCTAATTACTTCTATAGATGTATCGCGCATTGCTTCTAGCTAGATGCAACTCCTTTCTACTTAAAATTAAGTCAACTTATAAAATTAATTAATATACTCAAGGGGCCAAAAATGGAAGATGACGTAATCATGTCAACGTCATTCCTCCAATGATGTTCTTACTAGAAAATTTCTGAGAAAAAAAATGAGCTACTTCTGCTTTACACACATGTGTAATGTGTTTATATGTATATCTATTTTTCAAATAATATGGGATTGTCAACTTGAATTCAGTTGTAGTAGTTTATATGTTAATATGTGGATCAGAAACTTTATATTAACCACTCATAATTGTGAAGCAACAAATAAATAAACACATCCATCTGTACTTTGCTTGCTTACCTTCATCTAAAATGGACCAAACTTCAACAACCAACATGAGGAAAACAATGAGAGGTGAGCTCATTAGAGGTAGAGATTGTACGTCAAAGCTTCTAAATCAACTTAACCGAAGAATGTTGATGGTGGGCCGGAATCAACTGAAGATCTCGTGATGAAAATAATAAGATCTTTCTCTGACAGCCTTTCCACGTTTAGTTCTCCAGCGACTATGTATGTGGGATCGGCTTTTACAGTCGACGGGACATGGAAATCCGTTCAAAGGGAGAAGAAGCCCGCGCTCACAACGGTGAAGGACCGCAGAGGATGTTACAAGCGGTAAGAACTAATTAATTGTATGATATGTAGTCTATTAGTTATGTAGAGTTTGTGATGCAAAACTTAGTACTAGCCTTGCATGTTATGTTTACACTAATGTACATGCAACATAATGTACATGTAAGGTTGCATTTGGGTACAACTTTTTTAAATGTGATTACGAAAGAGACCCAGGATTCAAGGGTTGAGATTGCAAAAACATATGAAGATGGATATGTATGGAAGAAATACGGACAGAAAGAATCCTCCATGCAAAATTTCCAAGGTGACAGTCATTGTTAATTTGTTAGATAGGTTACTCTCATTGTTACAAAATAAGTACATTAATTTCTTCTCTTAATCATATCAGTGTAGTTGCAACATTCTATAATATATGGCTAAAGTGTCTCTCGACTTTCACACGTGACATCCTAAAATGTAGCCACCACATTCCCACCACCATTGCATATTCAACACTAATCACATGGGGGTGTGTGGGGTGGGGGGCAAGGAATCAAATTCACAAGTTTCTTCATCAAATTCACAAGTTTCTTCATCTTATGGATTCATTGTGGGGTGATCACCTTAATCCTATCAGTTTGTGTCAAAATGAGTATACAGAGTGTTGGACCCAGAAACATTTTATGGGGTGTTATCTATGCTAAATATTAAAAAAGGTTCGGGTTGAATCGAGTCATGTTGGGTCACATAACAAAATGGGGCACTTGGGATTTTCACTACGTACATTATATAAACAATATATAATATATATATATATATATATATATATATGTCAAGGGTGCGTCAACACCCCACCCTTGGTCTCGGGTCCGCCAATGAGTGTACACCCCAAGTCAAATTACACCTTAAATGAGTGTATTTCAAAAGACATAAGCATTACCACGCAAACAAAAACGATATCTAAGAGGAATATTTTCTTATTATTTAATATATATATATAAATAACTAATAATCATTTAGTTTAATCATTTTGTTTTCTTATAAGATTTTATTCTATACAGATGCTATTATAGATGTACACATAAAGACGAGAGATGCAAAGCATTGAGACAAGTCCAACAACTAGAAGAATATGGATCAGTGAAGTCGTATCACATATATTAGGTCTCACACGTGTCAAAATAAGAATAAAAACACACAAATGTTCTCAGCCCCAGAGGATCATAGTTTCTTTCTTATTAATTTTGAGGACTCCGGGATTAAACATTCACCAAGTGCTTCTCGAATATCACAAATGGCCATACCATGCCCTCATTTAAGCAACAAGTTTATTCAAAAGCCCAAAGCAGTTATTGTCATGCCTCTACTAGTCGAGGCACATCATCTAATTTTGGCTCGGAGGACATAATTACTGATTTGGAATTATCCTATAATGATATTTTAAAAGATGATGACTTATGTGCTGAACGCGGTAATTATCTTGCCTCTAGTAGTCAAGGCACATCATCCAACAACGTGTGGGAGGACATGATTATCGATTTGGAGCTATCTTATGATGATATTTTCTAATATGATGATTATAAAGAAGACCTTAAATTTTATTAGTCGGTATGTTCTCTGTAGATGCTAACATAATTTTGTTTGAATAAGTAAATTCAGTCACTATAGTTTAAGGTATTAAATCTACATTACATGGTCGGGTAGATGGCAAAGTATGTATTGGTCATAGTTCGGACTCACTTAATTGATTTGTTGATTCGTTGATGAATGTAATTTGTAGTATGGTGCAATTAAATGTAGATTTTTAAACCTTATCATGTTTGTGTAGTTAATGAAACTTAAGGTGGGTCATAATTTGTGTGTGTAAACAGAGAAACCATATGATATCGTATAGAAAAATTCAACTATGCCTATAACCTTTTATTATCTTATATTTAGGGATTTCCCTATCAATTCTTATATATTTTCAGTTTCTTTTAATAGAAAACGAGATTTATTAATATTAATCAAACCAAAAACTAAATCAAGAATTACAATATTTCTACAACTTTATTCTATATATCTTAAAAGCCAAAATCGGTGGGTTTTTTACCGGCAAAGCTAGCCCTTAAGGTTTAAAAATTTACATATTTAGCCCATTTGTTTGTAAGCTAGCTATTCAAGTTTGAAAAATGACATTTTTAGCCCATTACTTTGTTTATAAGTTTTGGTCCTTCAGTTTATCTTTTTATATGCTTATTTTTAGGTACGTGTTGGTATAAATTCATGTTACAATTTAAACGGTATGAACTCATGTTTCGATTTAAATGGTATAAAATCACGTTTTGACATAAATTTTTTCAGATGCAAGTTGGGTCAAATATAATATATTTTCATGCTTATGTTTTTAAGTTGGTCTACGTCTTGACGTAAATTAAAAACTTCAAAACCCCCTATAGTTTCTAAGGACTTTAGAAAATGCATTTTCATCCCCTTGAGTTTCTAACATTTCAGGTTTACACCCAGAATTTTCGTTCTTTAACTAAAAAAACATTGATTTCTCACGTGCTTATTTTTATGTGTGTGTCACTATAACTTCATGTTTCGCCGTAAATGTTTTGGAAACGTGTCGAGTCAAAATAATACGTTCATGCTTATTTTTATGTAGCTTTTCAGTTGGTATACGTTTTAAGTTAAATTAATAAAAACATTTTTTCTCGCATGCTTATTTTTATGTACATGTCGGTGTAAATTCACATTTCGGTATAAAATCACATTTCGGCGTAATTTTTTCGCACAAGAGTCAGGTCAAATATAATACGTTTTCATGCTTATTTTTAGGTACGTTATCAGTTGGTCTACTTTTTATGTAAATTTTGATCGTAACCGAGTCAGATCAAATTACGTTTTATTCGACGCTATAAATTCGAGTTACCATACATTTTGACGACGCTAAGGTAAGGGTGATGTAGTGGTTATGTGAAACCCTACTAAACGAACCAACCTATGTTCAATCGCAATGTCTATATAGGTCACATTGAGTTTGATCGGATGCGTCGAAACATTGTTTTCATGTGATTAACGCATTATATAATGTTTGGGCTAACCTATTTGATGTTTGCAACATGCTTGTGGCGCATTGCCCGCGGATCATATTACTAGTTTATACTACAAACTATCCTTGCTAAACCAGTTATTCTAATTAAATTCAAACTATAAAACTATATTACTGGATAAACATATCAAAATTAATAACCTATTAGATTTTTTTGCGCCACGCTTTGCGGCAAAACCAAGCAAATGATGATTTAAAACAAACGTGATTTGAAAATAAAGCATGTTGTTTAAAAAGCCAAACCATTAGAACGATTTAGTTTATCATCATACCATTATATAATACCAAATAAGTACTTTATTTTGAGTACAACTTCGTTTTTAACAAAATTTATAACGGAACGCCAGGGAAAAAATTTAAGCACAACTAACTATTTAAGTTTTTAAAAAAAATTATAAATGTAAATTAATAAAAAAGTATCAAATTGATCATAAATTAACATATGTTCTAAAAAAGAAAAATCCAATTATTAAAATAAATGGTAAAGAAATATAAATTCTAATAAGAAAATAAAAATATGTTAGTATAAGTAAATATAATAATAAACTATTATATTATAATTATAATATATTAAAATAAAAAAACAATAAAAAGCTATATATTATTATAAAAATAAAGTTACTGTTCATTAACGCTCGTTATATATATATATATATATATATATATATATATATATATATAGAGAGAGAGAGAGAGAGAGAGAGAGAGGAGATGGTTATATTGGGAACGCTAAATATTGCGAGAACTATGAGAACGAATGAGAAAACCAATTAAAACCATTTTTTTAATACAATCACCACTTTAATTAAAATACAACATCAAAAAAAGAAATTCATTCTCCTCTCAAAATCACTCTTATTAGATTTTTTACACATGTGTAAATATAACAAATTTACACATGTGTAAATGGCAAACTTACACATATGTAACTTTTCTTTATTTCCGAATTCATGTAAATTTAAATGTGTAAATTAAATTTCTAGAATTGTATTCGAATAATAATGACAAGTGTAAAAAGAAATTTTGAATTTCACTTGTTTTTGGCCAAGTTCCAGTGGTTTTTTCATTCGTTCTCACGGTTCTCACGATATTTAGCGTTCTCATTTAAACCCTTTCCTATATATATATATATTATGATATTACAAATAAATCAAGACTTATACATTGGATTTTTTTTTTTAAAACTAGTTAGCTGATTCGCAACTTCAACCCTTCAATCCATTCGACTTAGTAAGATTAATCCCTCCCAATGTACATAAAAACCATGGAGTATCCTTCCATATAGAGGCACTAATCATCACGTTAAGGTGCAAGTTAAATGGCTATTGCAATGGTTGAGGAGGGTGCCATTGTGATCATGGCTGTGGTGGAGGTCACTCCGTTGGCTGAAACTCCAGCAACCTTCAATTCAACGTTCTTCACGTCCCGAGGAATATTTGAGTAAGTGCCTAGTGTTAGAAAATAGGACATCTGCTCGTACGTCGCGGTGGTACGTTACCACATGCATTTGATCAGCATGGTTCGGTTTGTTACAATACCAGTATGATACATGCATTTAGTATAGAAATCATCATGTGTTTACATCAACCAAAAACATTAAATATGAACAAAGGTATCGGCACCGATGTTGTTCGAACGGTATTGATGATGTGTTGAATATGGTCTACTAATTGACGTTAGACACTCTAATTTTAACCTAGACTCTTACTAATTCTGGACCACAGGACAAGCAAGTGTACCTTTCGACTCTAGCAAATCCTAATGAAGTCCAGTAATCGAACCCATGACACTAACAACGCTAAACTAAACTTTGACTTAACTAATGCTTGACTTGTTTTAATTGTTTTGAGGGTTTTTAATTTAATTAATTTAATATCCTAAATAAAACTAAGATAAACGAGACAACCAAACGACTAGGAACGTGAACTTTAATCAAACAGAAGGAAAGACCACCTAAGCACGGAATCCCTTGGAACATGTAATAACCTATGACTTAACAATCGACTAAAGATCCAATATCTAATCCGACCAGCTTCCCGCTATGGATAATTAAGTCCTATGGTAATTATTCATCTCGAGCGGAACCCCCACTCTCCAGTTACTAGAAACTAACTATGAAGAACAATCAATAGTGAATGAAGTGCTAGAAAGAAATGAGTCGACCTATCGATACCAGAATTACACAAATAGAGATGAAAAAGCAACACACTTTAAGAATTTTTAGTTGTAAAGCTAGTTTTAAATTGATATACCAAAAAACCTAGAATCACCTAGACGCGAATAAATAAAGACCGCAAGCTAGCGAGTGTCAAAAACTACCAAACAACGACTAGACAAACCCCAGCAACCCTAAACTATATTTCTGTTCAATGGATTTGGATGTACACTAATGTCTACTACTAATTGATTAATTAATCTATATTTTTTCTAATAATAGGGTTAGAACGATACCGCTTAGATTAATGACCTAACAATTAATTTAACATGTCTATTGTAAATTTCTCCTTTATAAACGCAACAATAACCACACAGATATTCATAATCAGTAACAACTCATGCCTATTTTAACGTACATTATTTAGCATAATAAATAATAAATTCCCACTACGTATTAGAATGCGAATCCAATACAAGTTCCACGAAATCAATTCCATCGCATCTTCAAAGCCCAATTTGATGAGCCCAAGAGGTTTTATGATGGTATAAGCCCAAATGGATTTAATTCTCTAGCACATTAATTCGAGACCAAGTTAAACTAATTAATAATTAATACTAGTTATTTTTCTCGTCATGCGTAGCGGCGTAACCGAGTAAATGATAATTAAAACAAATGTGATTTTAAAAAAAATGCATGTTGTTTAGAAAGACAAACCATTAGAACGGTTTAGTTTATCATCATATCGTTTTATGATACCAAATAAATACTTTACTTTTAGTACAACTTCGTTTTTAACAAAATTTTTGTTAGGATCTGAGTTTAAACTTTTTGAAAGTTCTAAAAATAAAAAATGAAGATACTAAATCAGATGAACATGCAGCGGAATGATGAACTTTAATTCATAACAGCTGAGAGATTGTTTTTCATAATCATGCTTTTAGTGATTGTAATCACATGCATATAAATCACAATCTCCCACTCAGCCTAAGATCACTGATTTATTTGTACATAATGTAAAGAAGAAATGTTAGATTGATAATTGATGAAAAGTGACCAAATAGAACAGTACAGTCACTGTTCTTTTTATACTAGAATCCTAACCATGAGCATCTTATGATGATGTCAGCATGAAAGCGACTCTTAACAAAATTAACAAACTAGCAACATCTGCTAAGGTAACCACTGCTATAACTAAACATTACAAAGACTGA
Source organism: Scalesia atractyloides (assembly GCA_947069175.1). Classification (NCBI taxonomy): domain Eukaryota; kingdom Viridiplantae; phylum Streptophyta; class Magnoliopsida; order Asterales; family Asteraceae; genus Scalesia; species Scalesia atractyloides. Next base: position 47,147,467 of record CAMTDV010000023.1, read on the forward strand.
TAGTAAAACACTGATGAGACATCCTCTGTTAGTCTTCTACAGAGCTTTGCCTTGGCAGACCTTTAGCTTTAGATTTCAGCAGAGCTTTGTCTTCAACAAAGTTTTGCTATGACAGACCTTTGACATTTAGTCTTCAGCAGAGCTTGACTCAGGACAGATGTTATATTATTATTAAGATTAGAGGTTGTAGGATATTTTGGCTTTTTATCATCTGTTCTTTTTAGGATTCAATTCCAACAATCTCCCCTAGAACAGATGATGCCAAAACAAAAAAAATTATTATTGATCTTTATTTCTCATCAATTATTCCCTTATTTTCCTTTGAACTGAAATTCAAAGTCTAGGGAATCATATCATCTACATCCCTTTCAAGTTCAAGATTCAGCAAGTCTTGGAGGTCAGCTTCATCCAGACCATATGCATCCGTCATTTTTATCTTTTGAACTCTACCATCTGACCTGAGCATGTCAATTCATGGGTGTCTATGGAAGACTTTCCATTTTAAAATTTTTGAGTTAGATGGTTTTCTTGGGAGTAGGGTTATTTGTGATGAGTTTGTGAGATAGGTTTGCCTACAAGTGTAGAAAGTGTGGCTCGAAGCTTATCACTTGCAGCATCTGTGTGGTATAAAATTTGATTCTTTATCCCTCTTTTCTTAGTTCGTCATGCATCCTTTGATCCTCTTCTTCCATCTGCTTTTGCCTCTTTGCTTGATTTAAGGCAATGGTGGGTAAGCCAGAGGTTGAAGTTGATCTTTTAATAGCATGGGTCTGTTGAGGAGCAGTGGTTGGTTGAGAATAGATTGGCTTTCTTGGGACAAAAGATCTTTCTTTCTTAGCTCTTCCAATCTTCTGTAGGTATCGACCACTTTAGACTCTGGCTATCTAGCAATTTGCTTTGTTGTTCCATATAGAGCATCAACAAGGCCAGCTTTCATTCTTTTAATCTTAAGAACATGGTCTTGGCTTTCAAGTTTAGCCTTTTTCCAAGTAGGAGGAGTAGGTTCTTTTGAAGGATCCTTGAGCATTGTATGAATTCTTTCAATTTCTTCTTTTAGCTCATTTGCCAACCAGTCTTTAAATTGAGCCCTTGTTGCTTTGTAAGGCTTGTGCTTCATGATATGAATCAAGATAATCTTCTTTCAATTCAGGATCATCAATGGTTGGATTTTTAGACAAGGACTTACTCAAATCCTTAGCAAATTCTTCAATAGTTCTCACTTTGTTTAATTGAATTGCAAGGATATTTGTAGAGCCCTGTCATCCTTACCCTTTGATTTATCTTTTGCTATGGTCTCAGCTTGTCTAGCCTTTAACTTAAGATATTCATCAAGATTCTTAAGCTTTTGATACCCCAACAAGATGGAAATTCTCTCTGTTTCAGATTCTCTATCTTGTAAAAAGCTTCTATCTATTCTTTAACTGCAAAATGTTCCAAAAGGTATAGTGCACCCATTGGAAGGAATGAAGATGATAAGTGTATGGGTGGAATTGGGGTTTCCGGATATGGCAGTGATGAGAATGGTTGTGAAGTGGACTGTGATGAGGCAAGGAGTGGTGATTGACTCTCTTCATCATCATCATCAATAACCAAAGTTTTCCTTTTGCGTTGGAATTTAAGTTTTGGAGATGGTGGATGTGTAGGAATTCGAAGTGGTGTGGATATGGGTTCGGTTAATGTATGAAATGTGATTAGGGCAGTGGTTTGAACAAGATCTGTTGGAACATCTGTTGGGGTTGTGGTGATAGAGGATACAATAATAGTAGCTTCAGCAGTGGTTGTAGAAGAGATGAGAGTTGGTTGTCTTGCTTTTCTTGCAGACTTTCCTTGTCTTGAAATACCAAATCTTCTTTTTCCAACTGCTTAGCTTTTTCTTCTTTAATGAGCCTCAAAGCTTTTTCTTCAAGTGTATCTTGTCGTTGTTGCTTTTCATTAGTGATCCTTTCAGCTTCTTTGTTTTAGGGTCTCATCAATTCCTTTTCCCAAAGTAGCTTCGAATGCTTCAGCAATTGTTACAATGGTTGCTGGCTATTGCTGCACCTTTGATCTAACATTTGAATCAGGCTGCAACTTTCTCATGTATCTTTCTCCCCCTTTTGGCATCATCTTCTATGTCATCTTGAATATGATAACCGGGCAGAGCTAGTAGTTTTTAGCAAGTGGCTTTGATGGCTTTAATGTCGGCTTGTGTATCTTTATATCGAGCCTCGACCATATTGAGGATCAACTTCATATGGGTTTCATGCTGAATATCTGCTAAGTGTCTCTGAGCTAGGATGATTGGTTGAACAAGCTTCCATAGCTCTTCAGCATTTTGTGTTGGAGATGGTTGAGGTTGAGAATTTTTGAGCATTTGTTTCATCATAGATTTGATTTCACTCCATGGTATTGATTCTCTTTATCAATTCTTGATATTGTAATTTATCAGCTAAATGAATAGGATCATCTAAGTTCCTACCAGAGGTAGTTGTCCTTTGGATCAGCAACACGAGGAGTCTTAATGTTATCAGAACCAAATGCCCCTTGTTCTTGGTACTGGGGAATTCCAACTGGCTCAGAGGATACAATTGTAGTCTCAGCAGTTGTTGCCTCAAGGAAGTCTTATGTATGTAACAACTGTCCAACTGAGCCACTGTTATAGCAGCAGTTGTAGTAGTTGCTTCATTTGAACTACCACCAAGAGTTCATGCAACTCATGGGGCATAACCTCCTCAACTATTTCTTGGTTGGCTAAAGAGTATTCTCAGATTCAGTCAATGCTGGAATTAAACTCTCAGTGATGGGTGATTGAGAGGGACTGCTTTTAATCTGGTTTTCTCAATTTCTTGAAACAGAGGTAAAAATGTGGAAGGAATTAGAGAGGGGGTAATGGAGTAGAAAGAGACATAGCCCTGGGAGGGGGGCTTGAGAACAAATGTTCAATTGAATCATCTGCCTCGTAGTGTGGTGTCCCTGTACTTACAACTTGTTCCTTTTGTGAAGAAGCAAGAGGAGCTTGTGATGGTGGAGATCTTTGAACAACTACTGTGAGGAAGTAACAACAGTGGTTGTAAGTGACTTTTGTGTTGTCACAGGTTAAACATCTGGGATCTCATCTTCCAGAGTTACCTTTTTGGGGTGTTTTGGTGGGCTTGTGGATTTTGTGGGTATCTTTTGGGTTTTTCTGGTGGGGGTTGCACGACACCGGTTGTAGTGCCATGTTCACCAGGAGCAGTGGGCTCAGCAACAGAGGAAGGAGCAGTGGATGTGGAAGTAGTCAAAACATGCTCAGTCTTTGTTGCTTTTGTTTTCACACCTTTGGTTTTTGTGTTGAGAGTCTAGTAAAAGTTTTATGTTTAAGGCTGCCAACTTCACAGATGACACCTTGATGAAAATTAGTTTTAGAATCTTGCTTTTGCAAAGAGAAACTCAACAACCTAGGGTGTAACAAAAAAGCTTTACCCTTTTAAGATTATTAAAATTTGCAACCAAATCAGAAAACAATACCTGAGAAAAGTTAAATTTGGATTTGGTTAAAATAGCATAACCCGGGTACTGAATATTTAAAGGTATTTTGTTAAAGCAGTTGTTTTGGCTAACAAACATAATAAAAGTGTGTGGAAAAATAATTTCATGTCAGCGGGAAATCCAGGTTTAAAGATAGTAATACCTGATAGTTAACCTTCATATCCTCGCTCAATAAATTCAGTGTGTAAATCTTTCTTTGGGAAAGAAGTAGGGTCATCGAGGTCGTTAAGACCAAATGTGGTGGAGATAGTAGATGGAGAGATTTGAACAAGTGACTGTCCAATATTTGAAGTGATAGCAAAAGACTTTTTGTTTTGAACCTCGAGTTCAACATTTGCCCAAAATTGATGAAGGGTGTCAAGATAAATCGGAGCCTTGGCCAGCAACACATCTTTGTATGATGATGTTTGTAGAACATCAATCATGGAGTGAAACACAGTGTTATTATTGTTTTTTTTAATATAAGAATGTAGTTGTGGGGAGTTTTTATGATGAGATTCATGATGAAAGAGTGATTATTAAGGGTTTCGAAGAAGATGAGAGTAATGGAGATTTTTATGGAGATGCTTTGAAATCGAAACGGCAAGTGGAAACTCTGTTTAGATGAAACATGGTTTATAAAGGGAAAAAGTGAATGCTGACGTGGCAGCAGTTTCCAAAAGATCTGATGGTTATCCTCTATGCACGTGTAAACTCTATTGGATAATGGAATACAGTTGTTTGGAAACCTCTGCTGGAGACGAGCAGTGGTTCTGTAAAGATGAATGATCAATGGTGATTTTACACTATCAGAGGATAGATTATCAGTGGATTTGAAAAACAGTGGTTTCACCAATAGTGGATGTAGGACAGAGGATACACTTTCAGCAACAGATAGATTTTTATGCCAAGCAGAGGTTTGTAGAAACAGTAGTTATGAACAGACTTTAGAGATTTATTGAAAAATTCAATTTTAGCTAATTTTAAGGATGGATTTTGACTTTCTGAAAACATTTTGGGCTCTTTACACATAGAAAACAAAAAATTGTTTTTATTCCATGTTAAGTATACCAATCCTAGAGATCAGACTTTCAAAAGTAGATGTATCTAATACTTTTGTTAGAACATCTGCCAGTTGATCTTTAGTTGGAACATGATGAGGAGAAATCAAACATTTTTTATAGCAATCCCTCACAAAGTGATGTCTGATGTCAATGTGCTTTGTGGTAGAATGAGATACTGGATTTTTAATGATGTTTTCAGCTGCTTGACTATCTAACATGATAGGAGTCTTTAAAGCAGTTACACCAAAATCCAATAGTTGATTTTGAAGCTATAGGAGTTGAGCAGTGCAGCTTGCAGCAACAATATACCCATCCTCTACTGTGGATGTTGATACTACAACTTGCCTTTTGCTTTGCCAAGACACTAAGCAATTGCCTAGGAATTGACATCCTCCTGAAGCTGACTTCCTTGTGGTTTTACATCCAGCAAAATCACTATCTGAGAAACCTGAAAGCTCAATATTTCCATTAGCTGGATACAAGATACCAAGTGTGGGAGCACCTTTTATGTATCTGAATATCTTTTTTACAACAATGAGATTGGACTTTCTAGGTGCTGATTGAGATCTAGCACAAACACATGTTGCAAACATGATGTCCATGCTTGATGCAGTTAGGTACAATAAAGAACCTATCATGCTTCTATAAAAAGTTTGATCAACCAAGTCATCTTTGTCATCAACAGTGACAAGCTTTGTGGTTGCTATGGGTGTGCTACATGGTTTACAATCATTCATATCAAATTTTGTAAGTAGTTCCTTGACATACTTAATTTGGTGAATGAATGTACCATTTTGCAATTGTTTTACTTGAAGACCAAGAAAACATTGGAGCTCACCCATTGCTCTCATTTCAAACTCTGCTGCCATGAGTTATCTGAACTCTTCACACATGGCAGTGCATGTGGATCAAAAAATGATGTCATCCACATAAATTTAGACAAGCATCAAATCCTTTCCTCTCCTTTTCAGAAATAAAGTTCTGTCAATTTTACCCCTTGTAAAACCAATGGATAAGAGAAAGGTAGAAAGAGTTTTATACCAGACTCTTGGTGCTTGTTTCAAGCCATACAAAGCTTTGTTAAGCTTGTAGACATGATCAGGATAAAATGCATCTTCAAAGCCAGGAGGTTGGCAAACATATACCTCTTATTTGATCTTACCATACAAGAATGCACTTTTGATATCCATTTGAAACACCTTGATGTTGTGGTTGGCAGCAAAGGCTAAGAACAGTCTGATGGCTTCTAATCTTGCTACAGGAATAGTCAATTGCCTTCTTCTTGTCTGTAACCTTGAACCACAAACCTAGCTTTATTCTTGACAACAATACCCCTTTCATCAGTTTTGTTTTTAAAGACCTATTTTGTGCCAATTGGACATACATCCTTTGGCAATGGTACAAGTTCCCATACTTGTTGTCTTTTAAACTGAAGGAGCTCTTCTTGCATGGCTTCTACCCAACTTTTGTCTTTTAGTGCCTCTTGGTATTTGACAAGGTTGTGTGAGAGATAGGAAACCAGCAAAAAAAACAAATGTTTTGAGATTGACTTCTAGTGAGCACCCCTTCATTGATGTTGCCAATGATAAGATCAGATGGATGGTTTTTAACGTAGATTAGATCTATTAGATCTCCCTTATAAGGAAAAATGGCATTTTGAGGTGAAGGCTGCAGATGGGAATCATCTGTGCTAACATCTGTTGGCAATTTTGAAGAGCCATATCTATTTGAAATGGAGGTGGAGGTATTGGAGATAGAAGTGTGAAAACATAATGACTTTTATCCACAGTGGTTGGACTTTTATCAACAGAGGTATAGTTGATGAGATGACAGAGGATTGAGGATCAGCAATGGTTGATCCAGTAGTGGCAGAGTTTTCCCAGTTGTTAATGACATCTACTACTCTGGTGGTGGATGTGGCTTTATACTATGGAATCACAATGCCATATCCATAGTCTTGTTGTAGAGACTGTGGTTGTAACACCTCGTAAAATCGTGTCCAATAATATAGTAAACGTGTCATATTTATATATATATATATATAATCTATTAAAAGACTAATAAGGACTAAAGGTGTCAACATGCTCAAACTAAGCCTCTGAGTGACCCTCTGGTGTCAACAGGCATAAACTGAGCCTCTGAGTGACCATTAGTGTCAACATGCTTAGCCTCTGAGTGACCATCAGAGTTAACATGCTTATACTGAGCCTCTGAGTGATCTTTTACGAAGTCCTAACTCTCATATGAGCCACTAGTTGGACGAGATGGATTAACTCTGTAAATATGTAAAAGTTGGACAACGGAGGGGTTAAAAGTGTCAACATGTTAATTTATATCTCTGAGTGAACCGAGAGCTTGACAATGTCCGGGCATACTCCTGGATACGCCAAATATTGGCTACAAGGGCTAAATATGCTATAAAGGTGTTTTAGGAGGTTTAATAAGTTGAGAGGCTAAATGTGGCAAGTTTTGAAAGTTCCCAGGAGGCGCTCGCGGGCCGCGAGAGACACGGGCCTGGTCTCTCACGAGGCGCGAGAGGACTGTGTCTGCAGAAACTTTGCTTGGCCTCCACACATATTGCCAAAGACCATTTGATTCGAAACTAGGGACTTCCAAACTGCTATGCCACGTTTTAGGACACTTGTAAGCTCCCTCTAACACTCCCTAACACCTGGCGCCACCTCCTTCAAGCTCCCTAACTATAAATAGGTGCAATGGTTCACGACTTAAACTTGCACCTTTCTCATTTATCACTCTATCTCCCTCCTCTGGAAGTTCCTAACTGAAAGGAGCATCCAACTTAGTTCTATTTTATATTAGGAATCACTTGTAAGTGTTCCTTTCTCTTGCATTTTCGTTTATAGGCTTTTATAGCCAAAAGTCAAGCGTTTTACGGAAAACGACTTGACTTTCGGTTAAGACCATTATGATCCAGCCATTGTTCGTAACGAACATGGCTAAGTGATCGTAATAAGATAGGTGTTAATCCCTATAAAGGGCACCTCCTAAAGATCACGTTTGCTAGACCAATTGACGGGTCAAAGTTTAAATATTAAAAAGTCAAACGGGCCAGTTTTCGAAAATATTATAATCTGAGCTTATATATGTTATGAAACATGTTTTGACACTTAAACAAGTTGGTAATAATTATTAGAACATGTGAGAACATGTCCGACTCGGCAATTTTAGTTCTAGGGTCGATTCACAACCGAAAGTCGTAAAGTTTGACTTCTACTTTGACTTTCAATTCTAACCCGATTTAGATTAGTTAGCTACTGATCTAAGGTTGAATTATGATCGTAATATGATGTAGCATAACCCCTTGAGGTTATATTTAATGATCATAATCAAATCTGAGTTTATGTACAAGTTCCGTCATTATGCCATTTTGACTAAAATGCCCTTTTTACATAAAATAAGGTTTAATTGATAACGAACTTGAAAATCAACTTCCTATTGATGTAATATCATAAGTAATATTATTTGGGATATCAAGTCAGATTGTATACTGAGCTTACGTACAAGTTTTGTGTTATGTCGATAAATGACGATAAAGCCCTTGTGGCTCATAAATGATTTTAATCTTTTATTTTCAAATCTTTTACCTACTAATGTGTTATATTAGATAACATATCTAAAATAATTAAACTTGATCTTAACATCGGTTTTTTATACACTTCGCACAAATCGTCATTTTACGACATAAACGCCGTTTCGGCGTATAGTATGGTTTTATACCATATTAATCAACCAAGACTTGTTACCTACTGATTTTTAAAACTTGTTTAGAATTTTTTACAGTAGGTACATGATGTAACTCAGAATCCCAAATAAATTATAATACTATGTATAAAATGACTAAAATGCCCCTTTGGTGCATAGTTTGGTCATAAATGATAAATTACACATATGATCATAATCCTACTGATATTATATCATAAATAAATTATTTTTTCCAGAATACTTATGATCATAATATTGAAATATATTCAAGTTCCTTTTATACGGTATATAATTACCAAAATGCCCTTATGAGGCATAATTTCATTTTAAAACCTTAACGGGCATATAAGTTGATATCCTACTGATATTTCAACTTATTTAAATTATAATGGCATATAGACCTTGTCCGTGACTTATCCGGTTATCGATATCGCTTATATGCGCACGGTTAAGTTTATGTTACTAGTTTACGGAAATTAACCGAAACGGGTTTAACCTTATCATTTTAAGTCTCAAAATCCAGAATGCTTATGGTTTACCCATATTATACAAGTCATAGTACTTTTTGGGTTTAAACTACATTCTATCTGATCATCGCTTAATCTAGCGTATTATACGTTTTGATCCTGTACGCTAGTTGGTCTAAGTCTTGACTTAATTAAGACCATTAGCATTTTTAATTAGTTAGCTTATGCCATAATCCAGACTAGAGCCTTCCGGTAAATGCTATTTACACTTATTTCTTTTTGGATACGGCTGAGATATTAAATCTTGCATTTTTAAAATCAAGACTAGCTCAAGGAAATACTCTCGACTTATTTTCCTACACGGGCTTGGGTTACGGTAAACTATTACCACTTGGTCATAAATGGGATCAATCGAATGCCAGACTGTGGCTAGTGAATCCACATATTCTGTTTTAATCAGTTTTGTTTGATAACTAAAACATTGGGGGTTAACGATCTGTCCTTGATATCCTTGGCTCATTACATTAGTTAATGGCCATGACCAAAGCGCGGGGTGTTGGTATACACCTGACAGATGATCATGCTAAATTATTTTTAACCACTAGTTGGGGATAACTCCTTCGTAGGTTCATAAGTGGTGTGTACGTTAATCATGTCTCGGTCTCTGTACTGGGCCCCATATGTATGGACAAACATGTGAATCTGTTAACAAGGTTAAAGGCTAACTTTCCCAAGTTATAAAAGATTTTTCATTGCCATGTGCGCTTAAAACTATTTTCAAAATGTAAAGTCAGTTGGGTGTATTTACCAGCGAAAGATGGCGTATTTTCAAAAGACTACAATGTAGGTACAATACGAAATAGGCTGGAAGCTGGTCGGTAGTGATATAAGAGAATCTTGCAAATCCTTCGATCTTCCCATAGTCTGTTACACATTTTTGTACATTTTACTGATCGCCTGTGGATCTTCCATTACAAGCCGTCTATATATATTTTTTGTACTTTGAACATTGGTTTGTAATAGTAATTTAAACTCCAAGAGTTCCGCTGTGCTGTGTTTAATTGACTATGATGATATCAACTTACGTCACGATATTCCCCACCCGGGCCCACCGATGTTTGGTTGTAAATTTCGGGGTGTGACAGGCTGGTATCAGAGCCAACGTTTGAGAGAATTAAACACTAACCTTCTTGTATTTAATCTCAAACTTACACAATAGCACATTCCTTAGACATCTGAGTCTAGGCTTTGACCTAGGATCACTCATCTCATTATTAAGTTATTCTTATTTTTTGACTTGAATTTAACAGGAAAATGCCGCCAAGAGTACGAGGAAGAGGTAAAGGACCTATGAGGGGAGGATCATCAGGACATATCCCTTCACAACCCCATCACTCGAATCCTTATGAGGATTCAGGGAACTCCTGGCCACTAGAGCAACATTCACCTACTCACACACAAAATTCATACCACTCATATCATTCTTACCAATCACACCATTCTCATCACTATCATCATTCATATCATGATGAGTTTAACCTAACAATTACTTCAACACACCCCCAGCTGATTAAAATCAGTTAGATCAACCCAACCCAATGGACGAGGACTCCAACCCAGAGATGCAACCGTCAGGATCGCTCGGACACCCTATCAAAATCTCTAGCGATTCTAACTCCTACACAGAATCACCATACCAAGGTCCTAACGAATGGGACCAATATTGGAACCAATTTACTTTTGCTAACACTCCTTCCAAGCACTCCCCAACACCTCCTATACAAGAAGATATTCATATGGAACCGGTGGAACAACCTCAACCACCACCTGAGCCACCGAGGAGGAAACGTGGACCACGTATGTCGGTACGTGCGGGTCAACGGTCGTGTTCGTTGCCACCATTTCCCAAACCCTACCCTACCATTCGCGAGGACCCACAAATGGGTGGACCCCCAATACTTCAGCTGTGGTGGAACCGACAACACCATCTGTGGTTCAACCACCACCATCGAGTTTTAATAACCCTATTCCTACATATCCAGATATATCTGGATATGATCCTTTTAACCCATCTACGCCGGTAAATCACCAGGCACTATCGCATGACCCTTATATGCAAGCGGTCATGCATAACGCACTTTACCCATCCCCCTTTCCCACCTGCTTATCCACCTACTGGATATCCAAATTATGGGTACCAGTATCCTGTTATGCCTCAACCACAACCACAACCTCCACCGCCTCTTGAGGCCATCAATAAGGCCTTGGAATGAATGAAGGAGATACAACAACAAGCGGAGAAGACGGAGAAGAAGATGAATAAGTTCTTCAAGAAGCTCTCCAAGTTGGTTAAGAAAAAGAAGGACGAGTGAAGTCTCTTCTATTTTATTTAGTCCCTGCGAGGACATTGTTATTCTTTAGTCCCTGCGTGGACAAGTTATTTCTTTTTAGTCCTTGCATGGACAATTTGTTTTATTTTTATATTTCTAATATTATAATTTCCTATTGGCATTTAATGAAAATTTTGGAATTATATATATATGTATTCATCCTCTTCAAGCTAACATCTCGATTGTACTCAAATTTATGCTCTGCTATATAATTCCAAAAGATCTTAATGGTTTTGATTAGCCAAGTGGCACAGACCACATTATTTGGCCATCTTATAAATGATAGTTAAGGATGAATAGCTTCTATCATGATAGTTAAGGAGAGTTATCCATCTATCCAAATGTGGTGGACTATGTTCAAGCCTCCAAGTCGTTAAGGTCAATGCAACAATGACTATTAATCGACCATTAAGATTCTCCTATTTAACATTCAAGAAATATTCATACTCTTGGTAGTGTGACTTGAGGAACCACACTAACCATCTAGGTAATGGACTACGTTCTAAACCTTATATAGCCTATGTGTCAAATTTGATCCCGGCTAATATCATCAATGCGATGATAATTGACATCCATTAGTGATGTAAGTGCCTACGGGCCATAATTGACATCCATTAGTAATGTAAGTGCCTACGGGCCATAATTGACATCCATTAGTGATGCAGTGCCTACGGTCTATAATTGACATCCATTACTGATGTAATGCCTATGGGCCATGATTAAACATCCATTAGTGATGAATTGCCTTCGAGCAATATTATATTGTCAATTAAGACAATGATAGTTGTGGTTAATATAACCCTCTGCCCAAAATTATGTCCATTGGTGACAGGCCATTGTGCCGTATTTTATGTCCATTAGTGACAGCCAATGGCCGTATTTTTATGTCCATTAGTGACAGGCTTATGAGCCATATTTTTAATGTCCTTCATGACAAGCCTATGAGCTATTTATAATTGTCTTATGACAATGGCAGTCGTGACATTAAGATCCACTGTCAAAATATATATGGACTATGTCCAATTGTAATTTGCCTTTGAAGGTCCTTTTGAGACCTAGTCCAAATATAGATAACATTCATAGAAATGTTAAGCCTAAGAGTTGTGATTATATCCACACTAGTTTGAATAGGCAATGGAATTGTATATTTCAACTTTAGAGCCAACATGGTTATTAATACCATGGCTAAGAGAAGCTTAATTTGGTGTTTAGAACCAAAGCTCAAGAATGGCTAGTCGGAGGCACAAAGTAGCCACCGAGATATTAACTCTAACAAAGCTGAAAACATAGCCATCGATAATGACGATTTCCAAGCTCGCATAGATGCAGCTGCTGGAAATGCCATAGAGAAATTTAAGGAAGTGAGTGCTACTCGCTCCAAACCTTTGTCTATTCCACCATCCTCGCTCGTAAGAAGAGACTCTGTTCACTCTTCAAATGCGAAAAGTGAACCAAAGAAATTAGAATTTAACGATAGGTCCCGTTCTTCTAAAGACGAATGTACCTATAAATACTTCGTCTCCTGTAAACCCCGAGATTTCAATGGAGAAAGGGGAGCAGTAGAAGCCTTGAGATGGCTTGACGAAATGGAGACGATAGTGGATATCAATGGTTATGAAGATAAGGATGTGGTAAAGTATGTATCACAATTCTTCAAGGGTGATGCCCTAATTTGGTGGAAGGCAATGATCTAATCAACAAGTAAAGTATACCTATACAACTTGGGATGGTCCAAGTTTGTTGACCTTGTCAAAGAGACATACTGCCCACCCCATGAGGTGGAGAAGATAGAGTCAGACTTTCTGACTCTCACAATGAAAAATCTGGACTGTCGAAGTATGTTTCTGACTTCAACTCCCTGTCTAGATTAGTTCCCTATTTAACCACCCCTGAACCCAAACACATTGCGGTTTCATTAATGGGTTAGCACCCGAGATTAAGGGCATGGTAAAGGCTACTCAACCTAGTACCTATAGGTCTGTTATTGACCTATCTCTCTCTCTCTCTCACCTTAGACTTGGGAGGCAAAAGTCAGTTAGGACTGAGACTGACGGTAAAAGGAAACGGGAGGAGGATAACTCCCAAAGGTTCAAAAAGAAAGAAAATTTTAGGTTCAGGAAGAACCAACACAGGTCTGATGATAGACCTTTATGCAAGACTTGTAACCACAGGCACTGGAGACAATGCAATGCTGACCCACAGGTTAAACCCTGTGGTATTTGCAAAAGAAAAGGGCACAAGACCCACAAGTGTAAAAATCTTAAGGATGTAGTCTGTTATGGCTGTAAAGAGAAAGGGCATATTAAGCCTAATTGCCCTAAGAACCCCAGAGGTAATGATGCAAAGCCTGGAGAGGCTAAGAAACGAAATGCACGTGCCTTTCAGATGAATTCTAGAGAGGCTATTAATGACAACAACGTCATAACATGTACATTCCTCATTAATGAGTATATGCTAGAGTTCTTTTTGATTCGGGTGTAGATAAGTCTTTTGTAGACATAAGTTTATTAAACTATTAAATTTACCCATAAGAACTCTAGACATAACCTATGAGGTAGAACTTGCTGATGGAACTTTAGAAACAACATCTTCCATTCTTGATGGATGTTTTATATCCATTAAGAATCATTATATTCCTATCTCTCTTTTGCCAATGAAATTGGCGGGGTTCGATGTAGTCTTAGGCATGGATTGGTTATCTCATAACCAAGTGATGTTCTAAAAGTAGTTAATTAAAAACAAAACAATATTATTTACTATATACTCTAGACTCCTAAAACTACACTAAACTACTAACCGGCAAGTGGACCGATCAATTGTAGAATAGTATTAAGTAAGTACGGATTATCGAACCCATAGGACTCTCTAATTGCTAAGACTACTAATTTAGACTCAATTACACACTAGGTATATTTTAAAGGGGGGTGTTACTAATAATTCTAAATTATTAAATTAACTAAAAACTAATAAATTGGAATGACCAAACTATGAACTTCTAGGGACTTATTAGAACTTTTACCAAGAGATGATAAACTAGTTACCTAGGTTAGATTTTTAGAATACTACTCCTTCAATTTAACAATAATTAATCTGGTTGAATATTTTACCGGGATCTTAGCGTATCAAAGTTTAGGTTTATTAAACAGGACCCCCGACCCTTCTCAGGAAGACACCTACAATAATCTATCCTTTCTATTCGTTTACCAGTCCTAAAGATTCTTTTTGAATTATCTTCTCAAATTAGTAAAGTGCCTAATTATTAATTACCTCTCAATAATTAATCTAGACCAACTTCAATTTCTAGTTTAGATTAACCGATTCAATTATGGCAAGGAAATTAGACTCAGGAATTTCTCAAAACCCTAACCTAACAATTTACCATATTAATTCAGCCAACTAATTGCAATTTCTCAATTAACAAATTAGGTATAATGATAAGTTTGATTTAATGGTTAATCGAATTATTTCCCCGGTTTTATTGGCCAATTTTACCGACAACTTCATGAATTCCTAAGAACACGAAAAGGAACATAAACCTATTACATGAAACACATTCACCAAAGTTTATGTAAAACTACCAAACAATCATCAAACAACCAAGATCATGCAAATACCTTAAACTAGATCATTAAAGTTGTAAACTTTACCAATTTAAATATTCAAACCATGAACTTAATTAAAGCAAATCAAAGTTTCATAAATCCATAATCCAAGACCTAGGTAACCAAAGAAAATCTAGCCTAACAACATGTTTAAAAAGTAAATAAAAGCAAGTTGATAACAAGATAGCATGATTGATCAAAAACAAGAAATCAAAGGGGAGATTGGTATGATAAACCGTGACAAGCTCCTGCCTTTAACTTCTGTGATCACCACCACCGTTCCTGCAGGTCAGATCTGCTTCGTGTCGCTTCAAACCACCCGAAAATAGCTCCAAAGTTGCTCTAGATCATCCACAATTCCCCAAGATGTGTTTGATTATGATAATAAGTCTATTATAAACAAACAAATCCTAAAACAACTCTGATTTCGAAACTTTCTGGATAAAGATCTCTCTCGCGGGCCGCGAGAGAGTTTGGAGGGTCCGGTCGCGCCCACGACCGAGTAAAGATTCTACAGATAATTATCCCTCTCTCGCAGGCCACGAGAGAGGTTGGCTGTGCCGGTCGCGCCCCGCGACCGGGTGGAATCCCTGATTTGCCGGCCGTCTCTCTACCATGCACATTAGACAAAATAAACTCACCTGATTGACTTTATTATCCCCTTGTCCCCTCCCAACCAATGTAGCAACAAGAATCTTATGAAGGAATCAGTGAATGGGATCAGTGATATCGCTTGCCACCATGTTGTTCGAGTACGGGGCAGAAGAGATGGTGCCCCAAAATCTAGCGAGGTGCCTTCTTTGGAAGACACCCTGCAAGCTCGTGGCGAAGTCTGGCGACTGAACCTCCTCATCTGAATATATTTGTGTTGCCACCGCAAACTGTGGAATAGTCATTTCAAATACTTGCCTCCCCAAGGCAAAAGAAACTGCGTCATTTTCGTTGAACTTTCCTTGTTGGTACTCGAAAGTGGAATGGAACTCGTAAGTAATTTCCTTGTACTGCCTTGCTCCACAATCTAGTACCCTTCTGAACTTATCCCCCAGTAGCTGCTCGATCCAACCCTTTGTCCCAAATTATCAATCAACTCCCACTCAATCTCTGTAAGGTAGTAACTCACAGGTGACCTAGTTTGAGAGCCTCTCCCACTCGTGGGAGTCTAAATCGAACTGCAAGAGAAGATTGTCCAAGATTCCGTGCTCTGCCCATGGGGAACACCTTCTCTCCGATACCTGATTCTGCGCCTACCGAAATAAGAGGGTTGTTGTGGCGCGTCTTCGGGGTCGCCTCTCTGACGAGGTACTGGTCCCCTTCTCTTTCTGCCGGCCCTGCTTGAGCTACCTTCTCCTGACATCTGCATAAAGCACAATTAAGACAAGTATGACCTCAGAAAGAAAGCAACCACATAAAATAAACGATCGTATAGCATTTCATTCGCGGTCGTGGTTTGCCACAGAAAAACAATTTACTTTATGATTAAGATACCTTTGAAGCGAGTGTAACATTATAGTTTGATAAAAACCTAATCTCGCCCGAATGGAGATTGAGTACAGGCGAGACTGAATTTTATATGCATGATAAATCAAATGTTACTACCCCATGAAACATATCCAAACCAAACACTACCCCCCTCTCGGCACTTTAAATTGTCCTCGATTAAACCGATGTGTCGAGATACGAGCCCACATTGAGTGTATAATGAAAGATAAAACATGTTAAATCATGGCAAACTAACAGTTGACTAGCTTTTATAAAAAAATTCAGATTTATGTTTAAAAACAGTGTTAGCCAACCCTCATCCCCACACTCAATGTTGGACCGCACCCAAAACCGCGAACTTCCCCCTGCATGTACCTAATCTATCCACAATTTATAACCAATACTACTATCAAAACTCATGTGCAACCCAGTTGAACCCAACCTGCACTTCATCGAACTGACAAGTAGCATAGTAGTAAACATGAAAATAACCGCAACAAAAACTATAGCATAAAGAAATGAAGCATAAGAGTTGCGAAAAAACCGTACCTTGTTGTAGATCTGGAAGATAAGTACAAAAAAATTGAAACTTTAAAGCACCGGTGAAATGCAAGTGGGAGGGTAAAAACCAGGTGAAATCATGTCACAATGAGTAAGGAATGATGTAGGGAAGAAAATGTGGGTGATTTTGGTGAATTTGGGTTGAAAATGGCAGAGTTATGGTGAAATTAGGGTGAAAGCCGTAAGGAAAGCTTGAGAAAAGTGGTGAAATGTGGGTGAAAATGGAGGCTAGGGTTTTTTAAATGCAGATAAGGCCTCTCGCGGGCCGCGAGAGAGACCACTAAGTCTCTCGCGCCCCGCGAGAGAGTGATGATTCCGGAACATTTAGGCCTCTCGCGGGCCGCGACCGAGAAGGCTTGTGCCTCTCGCGCCCCGCGAGAGGCTTGTTTTCACAGAAATTTTCTTTCTTTTGCCAGGTTTTATGCCTTAGAAAAAATTTTGACTTTTTTTGAAGCTCTCATGTTAGCTTTGTTAGTTCACGGAATCACACTCTTTCTACCGGATTGATCAAACGTACCTGCAATCGCTCGTGCTCCATGACTGATGCGTGATGTGACCTAGAAAAACCAACTAACCCGACCCACAAACAAACAAAATACGAAACATGGAAAAACATAAAATTCAACAAGCTACCAAACTTTACAAACTCTACATTCGAGCCGAAACCCGAAAATCTACGCGGTCTGAGGCGGAACTTCGAGAGGAGTCTCCTCCATCTCGGTGGGATCTAGTGGTCCTCCTAAATAATGTTTCAATCGATGCCCGTTGACCTTCCATGTCCGTCCGTCAGCTTTGTCTTTCAGCTCGATAGTTCCGTAAGGGAAAACCTCATTTACCACGTACGGGCCGGACATTTGGATTTCAGCTTGCCCGCAAACAGTTTCAATCGGGAATTATATAGAAGCACTCTGTCACCGATTCGAAACTCCTTCACATTCTTCAACCATCGATCGTGCAACGCCTTTGTTTTCTCTTCAGACTCCATGACCGCTCATACGCCGCATCCCGAAGTGCCTCTAACTCGTGAATTTGAAAGAACCGTCGCTTGGCTGCTTCGGTGAGGTCCAGATTTACGGTCTTCAATGCCCACAGTACCCTATGCTCTAACTCAACCGGGAGATGGCAGGCTTTACCGTATACGATCATGAAGGGCGTGGTGCCTAATGGTGTCTTGTAGGCAGTGCGAAATGCCCACAAAGCATCGTCCAGTTTGTCGGACCAGTCCTTTCGACTCTTTCCTACCGTCTTCTCTAGGATCCGTTTTACCCCCCTGTTCGCGTTCTCCACTTGACTGCCAGTCTGCGGATGATAAGCGGTGGAGAGGCGGTGAGTGACACCGTAGCGCGCCAATGCCTTTTCCATGATGGCATTGCAGAAGTGCGTGCCACGGTCACTGATAATGGCGCGTGGGGTACCAAAATGGGTGAACAATTTCTTTAAGAATCTCACCACCACTCGGGCATCATTTGTGGGTAAAGCTTGAGCTTCAACCCACTTAGAGACATAATCAATAGCCATGAGGATGTAACGTTTCCCACTAGAGACGGGAAACGGTCCCAGAAGTCGATCCCCCAAACATTGAAGACTTCAAGAATCTGGATGGGATGTTGGGGCATCTCGTCCTTGGATGAGATGTTGCCGGTACGCTGGCAATGATCACACATCTTCACAAACTCTAGGGCGTCCTTCACAATGGATGGCCAATAAAATCCGCAATAAAAAACCTTCTGTGCGGTGGCATACGAACCATGGTGACCTCTTGTCAGTCCCTCATGCACGTGTCTCAATATCTCTCTCCCCTCTTCTTGACTCACGCAGCGCCTCAGAATTCGGTCTCCCCTACCCAAAATAGAAATGGGTCGTCCCAGATATAACGCCTTACATCGCGGAAGAATTTCTTCTTCTGCTGTGTGGTCATCCCCTTCAGTACCACGCCATTCGCCAGATAATTCGCGAAGTCAGAAAACCACGGCATTCCCTCATTTTCGGCTGTCACAAACTCTACCGACTCGTGGGGAAATCTATCAGCGATTTCTTCTTCCCTAATTGCTTCTCTGCTAGGGTCTTCTAGTCGGGATAGATGGTCAGCAGCTACATTCTCCGCTCCTTTCTTATCTCTAATCTCAATGTCAAAATCGGAGAGCAGGAGAATCCATCGAATGAGATGAGGCTTCGCGTCCTTCTTTTGGAAAAGGAAACGCAGAGCCGCGTGGTCCGTAAAGACGATGGTCTTAGACAGGACGAGGTAAGAGCAGAATTTATCAAACGCAAACACCACTGCTAAAAGCTCCTTCTTTGTAGTGGTGCAGTTCTCCTTCGCGTCATTGAGGGTTTTACTAGCGTAGTAAATAGGGTGAAAATGTTTGTCCCGACGCTGCCCCAAAACGGTGCCCACAACATAATCACTCGCATCACACATGAGCTCGAAAGGCAAGCTCCAGTCTGGTGAGACGAGGATAGGATCCTTAAGGATCGTAAACGCTTTTAAGCAGTCGTCATCGAAGACGAAAGGTACATCTTTCTCGAGAAGTCGAGTCATGGGGCAGGTGATCTTTGAAAAATCTCGAATAAACCGTCAGTAGAAGCCCGCATGACCGAGAAAGCTGCGGATGGACTTGACGCTAGTCGATGGGGAAGTCTGCTGATAGTATCGATTTTCACCCGATCAACCTCTATCCCGGCTTGGGAAATTTTGTGCCGTAGCACTATACCCTCTGTCACCATAAAGTGACATTCTCCCAATTGAGCACTAGTCGCGTCTCGACACAGTGTTTCATCATCGCATCTAAATGAGTAAGGCATTGATCGAAGGTGTTTCCATAGACAGAGAAGTCGTCCATGAAAACCTCCATGGAGGCTTCGATCATATCCTGGAAGATGGCTACCATGCAGCGCTGGAAAGTAGCTGGAGCGTTACATAACCCGAACGGCATGCGGCGATATGCATAAGTACCATACGGGCATGTGAAGGTTGTCTTTTCTTGATCCTCGGGAGCAATTGGGATCTGAAAGTAACCTGAAAAGCCGTCAAGAAAGCAATAGAATTGCTGTCCTGCGAGACGCTCCATCATCTGATCAATGAACGGGAGCAGGAAGTGATCCTTGCGAGTGGCGTCGTTTAATTTTCGATAGTCTATGCACACCCTCCAGCCCGTGACGGTTCGTGATGGAATAAGCTCCTTCTTTTCGTTCATGACCACTGTCATTCCCCCCTTCTTGGGAACGACCTGAGTGGGGCTTACCCATGCGGAATCGGAGATAGGATAAATGAACCGGCCTCCATCAGCTTGAGCACCTCTTTCTTTACAACTTCTTGCATATTCGGGTTCAGATGGCGCTATGGCTGCACTACGGGCTTAAAGACGTCCTCCATGAGGATCCTATGAGTACAGAAGGTAGGGCTAATCCCCTTGATATCAGACAGTTTCCATGCAATGGCCTCCTTATTTGACTTCAGGACTTCAATTAAACGCTCCTTCTCCTCCGTTGACAATTTCGAAGAAATGATCACGGTAAGCTCGAATCGTCACCTAGGAACGCGTATTCTAAATGAGACGGGAGAACCTTAAGCTCTACGGTAGCTGGTGTCGGCAAAGGTGTACTCTCAGTAGCGGCACTCACCTCACAGAAATCTAGAGTCTCGGGAATATCGAAGACATCGTCCCCTTTCTCATCACTATCGCTCTCCGCAGCTACTACATCCTCACTCACTAGGTCGGCTCCACTGATGTACTCGATACACTGATCAACGCACAACATGAAAGAGTTAAGAAAATATACGGAGTGACAAGGGCCACTCTCGCTGTCGCCACCCATTGGGTGTTGCATCGACCTTGCGATCTCGAATGTGACGTTCTCGTCTCCGACTCGAAGGGTGATTTTCCCATCATGAACGTCTATGAGTGCTTTCACGGTGCGCAAGAATGGGCGACCTAAGATGATGGGTACCTTCTCGTCGGCCTCCCTATCTAGGATGACGAAGTCTACGGGAAAGACAAATCTATCGACTTTAACCAATAGGTTTTCTACGATTCCCCTTGGATATTTTACCGACCTATCAGCTAACGATAGAGACATGCGCGTAGGGGTGAGCTCCCCTAAACCTAACCACTTGTATAGCGAGAAAGGCATGAGATTTATACTTACCCCGAGATCGGCCAAAGCATGGGCCGGAGAGATAGATCCACCGAATAAGCATGGGATAGTGAAGATACCCGGATCAGTAAACTTCTTGGGTAACTTGTTCAAAACGACGGCAGAACATCCCCCGATCAATGGGACATTTGAGAGCTCCCCAGCCTATCTTTACGTTTCAGAAGATCCTTCAGAAACTTAGCATATTTAGGCATATGCTGGAGGGCCTCGATAAATGGGAGATTAATCTTTAATTGAGTAAATATGTCAAGGAAATTCCTGTATTCCTTGGCATATTTCTGCTGCTTCAGACGTGCTGGGTAGGGTAGGCGTGACGTGTCTACAATCGGCGATGGCCTAACCTATACCGGTTTTCTCTCTCCCCTACTCTCAACTGAATGTCCACTGGCTGGTGCAGTACTTGCTGGGTCTAGCCTGGTGTGCACTCTGGGTGGAGCCTCCATCTCGATTTCCTCATCCACCTCTTCATCTCGCTCCTCTACATCTACACCCTCTCTACCTACCTCCTACAGGTCCTACCACTGCGAGTAGTGATCACTTTCGCGTGTTGGTTTGTGGGGTTAGGTTAGGTATTACTCGCAAACTGGCCGTGTGGCTGCTCTTGTAGCTGCTTAGCGATACTATCGACCGACCTCTGCAGATCTAAGAGTGCGGACTGTTGATTTTTCAAGAGCAGATCATGTTCCGTGAGAGTTTTCTGAGTAGCCTGATCTTTGACAACTAGTTGGGATAATAGCTCTTCGATCCTATCAAGACTACCTCCTGACCCTCCACTTCTAGTCTGACCCTCCTGATTTGAACCCCCTCCACTAAACTGACTGGTGTGACCTGACCCTCCACTATTGTAGTGACCCTGCCCCTGTTCTGATAAGAGCCTGATTGGAAGCCACGGGGGTTACCGGAAGATCGATAATTATTATTACTACTACGTCAGTTTTGATTATAATTGGAAGAATTATTATTGAAAGGATTCGTAGGACCGCGGTTCTGACCGGTGATAAACTCAACCTGCTCAACAGTGAGTGTGGGACACTCTAGCGTGTCGTGACCCCCTCTACAAACCTCACATCTGTCTACCTTTTCTTCAACTCCTGTATCTCCTTCGTGACCTCTCTCTTGAAGCTATCTTGAGCAGCAGCGACTGTAGTTTCCAAGCTAACTTGGTGTAAACCTCGGGTAACCGGAGGTGTACGTGAAACAGGAATTGAATTCCTGCCGGCAGTTCTATAATCGACATCAGAATGGGCAAAGCTCTCGAAAAGGTCATTGCACTCAACTAATGATTTCTTTCCCATCAGATGGCCACCAGCAGAGGTGTCGAATCGAGCACGGGTCTCAGGGGTGAGACCGTTGTAGAATTTCTCTACAAGTGCCCAGTCTGATAGACCATGCTGGGAGCAACGGGATACTAGAGTTTGGAACCGCTCCCAAGCTAGATGGTAGGGCTCATCAGGCTCCATTCGGAACAAATGGATCTGATCACGAAGGCCGGATGCTTTGGCGGGTGGAAAGTATTTCTTAAGGAAAGCATCCCGTAAAGAGGTCCAAGTAGAAAGAGTGCCGGGTGGTTGGGAGTCAAGCCAGATGGCGGCCCGACCCCCGAGAGAGAACGAAAGACTTGAAGAAAGCGGGCGTCATGACCCGCTCCCTCCATGTTGAACGTATGACATAGACGGGTAAGGCGGTTGATATGTGCGGGCGCATCCTCGTCATAACGACCGTGGAATTGGCAAGAGTTAGTGATGGCGGTCATGATGTAGAAAGGGATTTGCCAAGCTCGGTCATTGTTCATGGGGGGTAAGGTAATGGGTGAGTTCGCACCGGGGAAATCGGTGGTGGCCTATTGGTATACAGTCTGATTGTTATTATCGGCCATGTGGAAGTTGGGTGGTGGCTGTGGTGGGTTTACGTTTCTATGGACTACACGGGGTGATGGAGAACCGGTGATGAAGGTTTAGGTGTAAAATCGAAATCGGGTGGTACGAAGGAATGAGTTGAACTTGAAAAACGTTGAGGAAGAAGCACTTACCTTTGGTGCGGGGGAAAGTGGTGTGTCCGTCGGCGGCTTAGGCGGAGGTCCTTGCGAGCGCGTGTGGGGCATCCACTAAACCAGAAACACGACAAACACGAGAAGTTAGCACAAATGATTCAATTATAATAGAAAAATTAAATTTTAAATAATTAAACAGCTTAGACTCCTACGACACAAATGAATACAAAACAAACACAAGTGTAAAAGAAAAGCCTAAATCGAGTAATCAAAGCCATTGCCAATGAGAGAGTCTCCGGCAACGGCGCCAAGAAACTTGGTTTTCTAAAAGTAGTTAATTAAAAACAAAACAAATTATTCTAATTCTAGACTCAAATTATACTCTAGACTCCTAAACTACACTAAACTACTAACCGGCAAGTGGACCGATCAATTGTAGAATAGTATTAAGTAAGTACGGATTATCGAACCCATAGACTCTCTAATTGCTAAGACTACTAATTTAGACTCAATTACACACTAGGTATATTTTAAAGGGGAGTGTTACTAATAATTCTAAATTATTAAATTAACTAAAAACTAATAAATTGGAATGACCAAACTATGAACTTCTAGGGACTTATTAGAACTTTTACCAAGAGATGATAAACTAGTTACCTAGGTTAGATTTTTAGAATACTACTCCTTCAATTAACAATAATTAATCTGGTTGAAAATTTTACCGGGATCTTAGCGTATCAAAGTTTAGGTTTATTAAACAGGACCCGACCCTTCTCAGGAAGACACCTACAATAATCTATCTTTCTATTCGTTTACCAGTCCTAAAGATTCTTTTTGAATTATCTTCTCAAATTAGTAAAGTGTCCTAATTATTAATTACCTCTCAATAATTAATCTAGACCAACTTCAATTTCTAGTTTAGATTAACCGATTCAATTATGGCAAGGAAATTAGACTCAGGAATTTCTCAAAACCCTAACCTAACAATTTACCATATTAATTCAGCCAACTAATTGCAATTTCTCAATTAACAAATTAGGTATAATGACAAGTTTGATTTAATGGTTAATCGAATTGTTTCCCGGTTTTATTGGCCAATTTTACCGACAACTTCACGAATTCCTAAGAACACGAAAAGGAACATAAACCTATTACATGAAAGACATTCACCAAAGTTTATGTAAAATAACCAAACAATCATCAAACAACCAAGATCATGCAAATACCCTAAACTAGATCATTAAAGTTGTAAACTTTGCCAATTTAAATATTCGAACCATGAACTTAATTAAAGCAAATCAAAGTTTCATAAATCAATAATCCAAGACCTAGGTAACTAAAGAAAATCTAGCCTAACAACATGTTTAAAAAGTAAATAAAACCAAGTTGATAACAAGATAGCATGATTGATCAAAAACAAGAAATCAAAGGGGAGATTGGTATGATAAACCTTGATAAGCTCCTGCCTTTAACTTCCGTGATCACCACCACCGTTCCTGCAGGTCAGATCTGCTTCGTGTCGCTTCAAACCTCCAGAAAATAGCTCCAAAGTTTCTCTAGCTCGTCCACAATTCCCAAGATGTGTTTGATTATGATAATAAGTCTATTATAAACAAACAAATCCCAAAACAACTCTGATTTCGAAACTTTCTGGATAAAGACCTCTCTCGCGGGCCGCGAGAGAGTTTGGAGGGTCCGGTCGCGCCCCGCGACAGTAAAGATTATACAGATAATTATCCCTTCTCGCGGGCCGCGAGAGAGGTTGGATGTGCCGGTCGCAGCCCACGACCAGGTGGAATCCCTTATTTTGCGTTTCGTTTTCTTTTTTATCCACTCACGTCCCGGCTCGTTCTTTTCACATTTCGCTCGTTTTCCATCCTTCCAAACCGTTTTCATGAACCAAGACTGCAAAACGTGTTTGGATAAAAGTAAATAAATTCTTGACAAATCGAAATGAAACACGCTTAAATTAACAAACTCTACAAGATAAATAGATGTATTATTTAATACATCACCAAGCCCGCATTGCCTGTGATAAGAAACTCATTGAAATTAAAACCCCATCTTGTGAAATGATCACCATCCTTGGAGATTTACACTGTGGATTGCCAGACAAGGTGTTGTTATTTAAGGCATCCAAGTGTGTAAGGAAAGGTTGTGTCATTTACCTGGCACAAGTAACTATCAACGAGCCAAAACCAAATATAGAAGATCTTCCAGTCATCTCGGAATATCCTGATGTCTTTCCTGAAGAATTACCATGTCTACCTCCAGATAGGCAAGTAGAGTTTAGGATTGATATCCTACCAGGATCAGCACCTATTGCTAGATCTCCATATCGGTTAGCACCGATGGAAATGAAGGAATTAAGAATAAAATTAGATGAACTTTTAAGAATGGCTTTATTCAGCCTAGTTCCTCACCTTAGGGAGCTCCTATTCTTTTCGTTACGAAAAAGGACGGTCGAATGCGGATGTGCATTGATTACCATGAGATAAATATGATAACGATCAAGAACCGTTAGCCTCTGCCCAGGATCGACGACTTGTTCGATCAACTTCAAGGGGCTAGTTTCTAAGATCGATTTGAGATCAGGATATCATCAACTGAAGGTTAGAAGTGAGGATGTTCCTAAGACTGCCTTCAGGACTCGATATGGTCATTATGAATTTCTGGTGATGCCTTTTGGGCTCACAAATGCACCTGCAACATTCATGGATCTCATGAATATAGTCTGCTAGTCGTATTTAGATAAGTTTGTCATTGTCTTCATAGACGACATACTTATCTACTCTCGTAATCAAGTTGATCACGAGAAACATCTACGTGCATCCTAGAATTGTTAAGGCAAGAGAAACTTTATGCTAAGTTTCTAAGTGCGAATTTTGGCTTAGAGAAGTCCAGTTTCTTGGACATGTTGTAAGTGAGCGTAGTATCCAAGTGGATCCCACCAAAATAGAAGCAATAATGAATTGTGAAGTACCCAAAACTCCATCGGAGATTCGTAGTTTCTTAGGATTGGCCGGTTATTACAGGAGGTTCATTGAGAACTTTTCAAGGATAGCCACTCCTTTAACTACCTTGACCCGTAAGAATGTCAAGTTTGACTGGGGTCCAAAACAAAAAAGAATCCTTTGAAATTATAAAACACAAGTTGAGCAATGCTCCTATGTTATATCTACCTGAGGGTATTGAGGATTTTGTCGTTTATTAGGATGCCTCGCACACGGGCATAGGTTGTGTGCTAATATAAAAAGGCAAAGTGATTGCTTATGCGTCACGACAATTAAAGGTGCACGAAAGGAATTACACCACCCATGACTTAGAATTGGGTGTCGTTGTATTTGCACTTAAGTTGTGAGACATTACTTATATGGCACGAAGTGTATTATATACACTGACCATAAAAGTCTCCAACATCTGTTCAATCAAAAGTATTTGAACATGCGACAGCACCGCTGGATGGAAACACTTAATGATTATGATTGCGAAATTCGCTATCATCCCAGAAGGTAAATGTACTTGCTGACGCCTTAAGTCGCAAAGAAAGGGTTAAGCCTATTAGGATTAACGCTAAGAGCATTGAGCTCAGAAATAGCTTAAGTGAAAAGCTATTAGATACACAAAGGCAAGCCCTATTAGAGGCTAATGTTTCTAATGAAGGATTAGGCGGAACTGTTGATCAGTTAATGCCTGGAAAAGATGGAATCCTTAGATTTAATGGAAGAATCTGGGTGCCAATCTTTGGAGGACTTAGAGATCTAATCTTCCAGGAAGCATATAATTCGAGATACTCAGTTCACCCAGGTGGTGACAAGATGTATCAAGATTTGAAAAGGAATTATTGGTGGATGGGTTTTAAGGAAATCCATAGCCACTTATGTAGCTAAGTGTCTGACGTGTTCGAAAGTTAAAGCAGAACATCAGAAACCGTCAGGACTTCTACAACAACTTGAAATTCCCACTTGGAAATGGTAATGTATGGACTTGATTACCAAGTTACCGAAGACCAAACGTGGTAATGAAACGATTTGGGTCATTGTAGATAGGCTGACTAAGTTAACGCATTTCTTGCCAATTAAAGAGACTTATAATTTTGACAAATTGGCTAAGTTGTATGTGGACAAGATTGTGTCCCTACATGGTGTGCCATTATTCATTGTATCTGATAGAGATACTAAATATACATCTCATTTTTGGAAAAGTTTCCAACAATCTTTAGGCACAAGATTAAACTTTAGTATGACTTACCACCCACAAACGAATGGACAGAGTGAGCGTATTATTCAGACCTTGGAAGACATGCTTAGAGCATGTGTGATTGATTTAAGTGGAAGTTGAGATGACCACTTACCCCTAATAGAATTCTCCTATAATAATAGTTACCATACGAGCATTAAGGCTGCTCCTTTTGAGGCCTTGTATGGGAGAAAGTGTCGAACGCCCGTGTGTTGGACAGAAGTTGGGGAAGCCCAACTATTAGGACCGGAGATTATCTTGGAGACCACGGATAAGATTGTGCAAATCCGTGATAGACTCAAAACTGCCCGTGATAGGCAGAAGAGCTATGCTGACAAGAGGTGTAAACCTCTAAAGTTCAAAATAGGGGACAAAGTCATGCTGAAACTATCACCTTGGAAAGATGTAATGAGATTTTGAAAGAAGGGCAAGTTAAGCCCAAGATATATTGGACCATTCGAGATAATCGAATGTATCGGTGCGGTAGCTTATACGCCTAAGCTGCCAGAGGAGCTCAGTGGAATTTATGATGTGTTCCACATCTGTAATCTTATGAAATGTCTAGCTGCTAAGTCGCTAGCAATTTCACATCATGATGTGCAAATTGACGAAAACCTGAGGTTCTTGAAAAAACCGATTTCGATCGAGGATCGACAGGTTAAGAAGCTCCGAAAGAAAAAGATACCTATAGTAAAGGTTAAGTGGGATACCCTACGAGGCCCCGAGTATACATGGGAGGTTGAGTCCACTATGTGACAAAAAATACCCCCATCTTTTTGAATAAAATATCGAGGTCGAGATTTCTTTTAAGGGTGTGAGGATGTAACACCTCGTAAAATCATGTCCAATAATATAGTGACACGTGTCATTTTTATATCTTATAAGTCTATTAAAGACTAATAAGGACTAAAGGTGTCAACATGCTCAAACTAAGCCTCTGAGTGACCCTCTGGTGTCAACATGCATAAACTAGCCTATAAGTGACCATTAGTGTCAACATGCTTAAACCGAGCCTCTGAGTGACCACTAGTGTCAACATGCTTAAACTTAGCCTCTGAGTGACCATTAGTGTCAACATGCTTAGCCTCTGAGTGACCATCAGAGTTAACATGCTTATACTAAGCCTCTGAGTGATCCTTTACGAAGCCTAACTCTCATATGAGCCACTGGTTGGACGAGATGGATTAATTCTGTAAATATGTAAAAGTTGGACAACGGAGAGGTTAAAAGTGTCAACATGTTAATTTATACCTCTGAGTGAACCGAGAGCTTGACAATGTCCGGGCATACTCCGGGTACGCCAAATATTGGCTACAAGGGCTAAATATGCTATAAAGGTGTTTTAGGAGGTTTAATAATTGAGAGGCTAAATGTGGCAAGTTTTGAAAGTTCCCAGGAGGCGCTCGCGGGCCGCGAGAGACATGGGCCTGGTCTCTCGCGAGGCCGAGAGGACTGTGTCTGCAGAAACTTTGCTTGGCCTCCAACATATTGCCAAAACCATTTGATTCGAAACTAGGGACTTCCAAACTGCTATGCACATTTTAGGACACTTGAAAGCTCCCTCTAACACTCCCTAACACCTGGCGCCACCTCCTTCAAGCTCCCCAACTATAAATAGGTGCAAAGGTTCACTCACTTAAACTTGCACCTTTCTCATTTATCACTCTATCTCCCTCCTCTGGAAGTTCCTAACTGAAAGGAGCATCCAACTTAGTTCTATTTCATACTAGAAATCACTTGTAAGTGTTCCTTTCTCTTCCATTTTCGTTTATAGGCTTTTATAGCCAAAAGTCAAGCGTTTTACAGAAAACGACTTGACTTTCGGTTAAGACCATTATGGTCCAGCCATTGTTTGTAACGAACATGGCTAAGTGATCGTAATAAGATAGGTGTTAATCCCTATAAAGGGCACCTCCTAAAGATCACGTTTGCTAGACCAATTGACGGGTCAAAGTTTTAATATTAAAAAGTCAAACGGGTCAATTTTCGAAAATATTATAATTAAGCTTATGTATGTTATGAAACATGTTTTGACACTTAAACAAGTTGGTAATAATTATTAGAACATGTGAGAACATGTCCGGACTCGTCAATTTTAGTTCTAGGGTCGATTCGCAACCGAAAGTCGCAAAGTTTGACTTCTACTTTGACTTTTAATTCTAACCCGATTTAGATTAGTTAGCTACTGATCTAAGGTTGCATTATGATCGTAATATGATATAGCATAACCCCCTGAGGTTATATTAATGATATAATCAAAATCTGAGTTTATGTACAAGTTCCGTCATTATGCCATTTTGACTAAAATGCCCTTTTTACATAAAATAAGGGTTTAATTAATAACGAACTTGAAAATCAACTTCCTACTGATGTAATATCATAAGTAAGATTATTTGGTACATCAAGTCATCTTGTATACTGAGCTTACGTACAAGTTCTTGTGTTAATGTCGATAAAGCCCTTGTGCTCATAAAATGATTTTAATCATATATTTTCAAATCTTTTACCTACTAATGTGTTTTATTAGATAACATATCTAAAACAATTATAACTTGATCTTAACATTGGTTTTTACTAACTTCGCACAAATCGTGCATTTTACGACATAAACGCCGTTTCGGCGTATAGTATGGTTTTAAACCATATTAATCAACCAAGACTTGTTACCTACTGATTTTTAAAACTTGTTTAGAATATTTTTACAGTAGGTACATGATGTAAACTTAGAATCCCAAATAAATTATAATACTATGTATAAAATGACTAAAATGCCCCTTCGGTGCATAGTTTGGTCATAAATGATAAATTACACATATGATCATAATCCTACTGATATTATATCATAAATAATTATTTTTTCAGAATGAACATGTAATCGGTGCGATAATAGCCAAAGATGCCAGTTACACGACCGACGGTCCTCTTGTGGGCCCGCGGGAACTACGGGGAAGATGACCTAATGCTTGCGCCAGTGAGGTGTACAACTCTTCTGATGGCCGTACTTGCGTGACAGACCACCTTGGATCATATAAACAGATGCCTCCAGCTTCTTGTTACTCGGTCCTTCTCCGCCTCGAGTAATCTGGCGCACATCCTTGCGCATGTTTTGAAGTAAGTGGGTGAGCTTCCCAATTTTTCTCCCTGCGCATGGAGATGCAGTTGTTGGTTGTATGCCCCGTATCTTTGTGATAATCACAAAAAGGTTTGGGTCTTGACCTTTTTTGTTGCCCATCGGCGGTGGCTGCTTAAATTGGTGATCTTCCATGCTGTGCACCTCCACCGGTGTTTTCGTTAGTGGTGTCCACTGACGACCACAATTATCCTACTTGATTGCTCTTTGGGTAGCAATCTTATTTATGGTCACGCGTGCGTCGTCGACCGGTGAGTAGGGAGGGTTTTGGCTGGGCTCCCTCCAACTCTTTTTATTCTTCCCAAAACTTTTGCTCATGTCTTGGGGGCGGTATTGCGGTAGGGGAGTCTACTGGAGTTTAGGTTGCGCTCTGTTTGCGCATAGACCTTTGCTGCCGCCATTAGCGTCTCCCAGCGTTTTGGGAGGCCAGTAGTTCCTAACAAGACTTTGGATTATCTGTCGCAACGGACAACGTATTTAAATTTTGCACGAATCAGGTCTTCGTGCACCTCTCCAATCTCCAACACCTCTTTATTGTAGCGGGTGATGAAGTCTTCGAGACTTTGTCATCACGCTGCCATATGTTCCTGACGTCAGAGGAATCTCTGCCATACCGCCTCCGTTGGTTGAAATGCGTCAGGAACTTGTCTTTGAGGTCGTTCCATGACGCAAGCTTACCCGTGGGTAAGTTGTCAAACCATAGGAGTGCAACGCCTATGAGAGTTTGAACAAACAAGTGACACCACATGGGTAGCGTCCAGCCTCTGATTAGTCCTACGCTGGTGAACAGGCGCATGTGATCATCTGGGTCTGTCAACCCATTGAACATTTCCCACATTGGAGGGAAGTTTGAGTGTTCGGCTGCTTCAGCCGGCCTGTAGATCAGGTTATAATTGTACTCCCCTCCGGGTTGTAAACAGCCCGTGGCGCAGTTGTAATGCTCCAAAATCACAAATTTTAATTGACTAGTGTGTTTCATTGTGTGATGGCATAGAAAAAAAATTATCAAGCTATTTCACTTAGTTAAATAGTTAGGTAAGTAACAACAGAATGAAAATTAGCGTTATTGGTGACATAAGAATAACTAGAAAAGTTCAGTATGTGTGTGTATTGAATATTGTATAGATTAGTACGAACACATGACCTAAGTGCGAACAAGAAGTGACTCGTATGAGTGACAAGTGACTCGTACGAGTGACAATGTCATTCGTACAACTGATAAACATGTTACTCGTACGAACTGCTCACGCCTATATATTTGTGATGTGTGTTCATTGTTTGAGAGTTTTGGAAGCTCCCAAGGGGAAACGCTGGCGGATTTCTCCAGTAATTTCCACCAGCCAAACAAGATGTATACTACCGAAGCTTCCACTAATTCTGTTTCTACTCCCTCTTTATAACATTCTACAAATCAGTACTATCCTACGCCCAAACTTCCGTCTGGAACCACCGTCACCGGAACTCATAAAAGTGGTATGGCACCAAGTGTATGATAAAATGTCTAAGTGAAGTTAGGATGTGAAATTGAATGATGTGGCTTGACATATATGAATGAAATATGTTAATGATGTAATTAGTAGTAAACTAATATGAAGAATGTGCTATAAATGGAACTCATACAAGAATTCAGGTTGAATGTATGTTTTGGGTAAGACATGCATTAGGAGCTTGTGCCATGTGATTGGATAGTGTGATGTTCATCTTGTATGTGATTGATTGTTAGTTGAAATCAAGAAGTGAAAGTGTACTATGTCCATAGCATACGGAGTCACTAGCGATGAATGATGATGTGATTATATTAAAGTGACTAACTTTGTATGTGGTTGTCAAATGTAGAATTATGAAAGTATTAGCATGTGTATAAATGAATTATGTGTACGTTATATAAGTGACTCGTACGAGTGACAAGTGACTCGTACGAGTGACAAGTGACTCGTACGAGTGACAATGTCACTCATATGAGTGATAACATCTCACTCGTACGAGTGATAATATCTCACTGTATGAGTGATAATTGAGTTGCGAGAACGTGAAATAAGGCGGTCATTAGTACATGTCAATATATGCGATAGTTGACTAATGCAAGGCAAGAAATATATGAATGGAAAGTAAAGAATGTTAGTATATATGATTATAAATATGCTAACCATGATATGATTGTGGTGACATGAACAAAAGTGTGGAGTCATGTCAAGGTGGACTCAAGCATGAAATGCTAACGGGTCAAGAGGAGGCAAGGAAGCGGATACGAATACCGACACATAAGGTGAGTGATTTCCGGAATCACTTCTTCTTTTATAAATGAAGATTATTATGTAAAATACAGGAATCGTGTAAGAAATTATAGGTAAGGATATGAACCAAGGTACGTGTGATAATGGTAAGTCATAGGAAGTCATCTATGTTTGGAACTCATGATAAAAGTGAACGGGTCAAGATGTAGAAAGTATGTGTCGGGTATGGGTTTTGAATGATTATGGTTCGGGATTCATGTAAGAATATTTAAGTAATCATAGTACTAAGGCAAGTATTATTGTAAGCTAACCATAAATAGTTAGCTACGTCAGAAATAACTTGGTATAATCAAACGGGTCAAAATCAAGAAAGTATGATAGAAGTATAGATATGATTATGAGGACATGAGGTTAAGTGTTTAAATGATTCGGGATATTACACGAGGATACGGGGAGCTTACGAAAAGTCATGGTATGTTATGGGACAATTTGAGTTAGTTCGGTTGGAACGGCAATAAGAAATGGGTTGTGTAAGTTTAACAAGGAAAGACAGTGTCGGCATCACAGAGGGGGCGTCGCCGACGACCTCCCTAGCCGTCGCCACGACTGCCCCCTTCTCCCGACGCACTAATCAACTGTCTATGCAAATGAGGACCGACGTAACATTTCGACGCTATAGAAGGGCGTCGCCGACTCTTCTCACAAACTTGACAAGCTGTTTTGTTAGTTATTTGCACAGGGAGTTTCGTATCTCCCCCTGTTCTGTAACACTCAATGAACCCGAAAGGTGATAATAACAAATAGAGAGTTATGTGAACTTATCGAACTGTGATAATGATTGTCGAAAATAATTAAGTATGTAAGCATGTATGTGCATGGCTAACTTATATGTTACAGTGGAATCCTTTGGTAAACATGAATAGAATGTATAAGACTTATTTATGTGAATGTTGTGACTAGGATATGTTAGTATATTTTTATGGGAATGTAAGTGGTATGTAAGGGCTTGTATATATGTATATATGAATTCAATACGTATGAGTAGTAAAGTTACTAATTATTATCCTGAGAATGAAATGAAAGTACATGTTTACTATCGTTGACTTATGAAGATTGACGTTTAGGATGCAAGATCATACACGGAAACATATCGAAAGGGTCTTCATTAATAGAAAGATTATGGAGTGATCATTTAATTATGAATGTTTAAAATTATGAATGATGTCACCAAATATTAATAATATGGATGTATGTGGTGATTGCAGGTTGCACATAATTATCATTGCTATGGAATTTAAAGGGTTGAAGATCGAGTCGAAGAGCAAGGATTACAGGAAAAGCGGACTCATAGCTTGTATTCATGTATTACATTTAACGAGTTAATTAAAAAATGAATGTTATAAATCTTTCCAAGAAAGTGTCCAACATTTTATAAACGAACCTTCAGGTATGTTATATGGTCAATAAATAAAGAATTTTTGAGTCGATATTTCCACTGCGTCACTTATGGTCAAAACGTATTAGGGTGATTCAAGATGGCATCAGAGCCATGGTTTGAGTGAAATCAAGTACAAGAAGGTAAGTACATGAACTCAAACCCGTGTGCTCTTGTGATAACAACCGTACAATCCAAGACTCGATCAAGATCCACATGTGTAAATGAATGTAAGCATGTGTATATGTATCATATAAAGAAACTAATTGAATTGTATTGGCAACGTAAGTTTAAGGGATTGAGGAGAATGATCCGAGAATATGGTCTACGATGAATACCAAAGCATGTAGTAAGACAGATGGACCCAGGTACACAATATTAATATATGTATATATGGGTACTAGTGTTACAAGAAAAAGGGAAAATCTCCTTCGTGAAGGTAAATATTAAACAAAAGACGATAATATTGTCTTGGTAAGGTTTTAAAGATGTTGCACAAACTGAACCCCACTTTTTCAAATATAAGGTGATGATTACATGTAGGCACGAAACTAGTATGTGGATTGCGCGCCTGGCCAGTGCGCAAAAAGCATATGACCCTCGTGAGACCATAATAATCATCACTTGTATGTCCGATAGAGTTGGGAAGTAGTTTGACGTGTGGATGAAAAGAGTTATTAGACTCTCAAGAAATGGAGAGCAATCTATAAGAATGAAAATATTTGAATCCGTAAGTAGGTACGGATCAAACAATTAAGAATGTATAAGGAGAATGACAATGTTCGAATCCGTAAGGAAGTAAACCAACCAGTAAGAAGTATGATAAGAATGGAAATGTTTGGAACTGTAAGCTCGCACCAAACAAGTAAATATTCTTCAAATAGATAATATTCAAGTTATGTTTAAATCTGCACATATATATATATATATATGCAATTATGTTTGTATGCAAGAATGGTTAAAAGGACAAACGAGTCATGCGGGCAAATGGTGATCGCCATTTGAACCCGGTATTTAATGTTTTGTTTTGTCAAGTTTATGCTTATAGGTAAGCGTAATGAATTGACATGCATTGCCACAAATTGGAAAGAAATAACCAACGCAAGGTGTGGATAACGAGTCAATGATTTTAGACTTGCGTCAGGCATGAATAAAAGGTTATACTTTTGATAGAAGTTTATGGCTAGACTAGAGCGGGATGTGTCAAAATTGGGTAATAGATTAACCCAAGTGAAATGCATTTAGTAATTTGAGTTGACAGTCATTTTGGTCTAATGTCTTACCGAATGGTAAAATTGAAATATAAAGGTTTGCTAGCATAAGCCACTATAAAGGAAGTAGTGTTGAAAGATGTAATGAAAATTTTGATGAAAAGTAGGAGACACAAGTTTGAATGGGAAACGCCTCCTAACGAGTCGGTTGAGTATTGATAAAACATAGAAAAGAATGTATTTTATAGTTACATGTGAGGTATGTTAGTAATCGACCCAAGCGAGTCAAAATGAATGATGGGCTAGGGTTCGGATGAATGACTTATGTAATTTACAAAGAAAGGAAAACTTTCACAAGAAAAGCTAAAATAATATCTAGTAGGTATGCTTGAATTGGAAAGAGTATAAACAGGTACATCAATACATATACGATAGGTAGAAGTGCTAGTTGACCTTGGAAAGTCAAACTACAACTGGTAGATGAAATAATTAGCAAAATGAAAGAATTATATGAAAGAAATGGTATGTATAATATGTAATAGCATATATGTAAGAAATTTGTGAAAGAGTGGTAGGTGCATAAGCACTGAGAAGAATGAGTATAGGCGGAAGCTCTGATGCTGGGCTTGTTGGCCATGTTCATCTGAACAAGACATTGTTGAAAAGATGCGCATAGGCGGAAGCTCAACAAATGAATGGATGCACTCAATTCGAGTAACGCATAAACTCACGAAGAATCAGGCAGATTCGGATCACAAACCGTTGGTTATGCAAAGGAATCAAGGTTAGTAAAATGTTTAGCTCGCAACTATGAGAGAGAATTGGTTTATTGAATGATTTGCTTTAATGGGTAATGTAAGGAGGAAATTATGTCATTAGGAGGATAACTCCAAAATTTTTAAGTAAAAATTAAGGGTATTGGTTAAACGCTTCCACGGAGCGCTCGCGATACATGCTTTCTTAGTAGGGTAAGTAGTGCATGAAGGAAGTTAATTGTGTAATGATATGAATGAGATAAGTTGAGGCTAACTTAAAGGCATACATGATATAAGTAACGATAGTAACTGAAGAATGACGATTAATCCTTGTCAAGTACGAATAAACATATATATTAAAATGGGAAGTTTTGTTGTAGTATAAACAGGTCAGTGAATGTTTATAGTATGCGTATAATAATACGTTGACCCCTCTTATGAATATGAAAGTAATTAAAAAGAACTTTAGTAATGGGATGTTGGGGTTCACTTATAGTAAACGAAATGAAAATATCTATATAATATATGACTGGGATGAAATAAATCGATTTATTTTGATTAGTAAATGTACGAATGTATTAGACTTAATTAGAAAGATAGAAACATGCCATAAACTTAAGTTTGTATGAGCAATAGTATACACTTGGAATAAATTCAATGAATGAACCACTAGCGATGATGTGTGCTAGGAACTAGCATTATAAGTGAAGAAGACACTAATAAGAGCTCAGGATAAAATTATGACTTTATGTGATTATGAAAGTAATTTTTGCTTGATTAAAGAAGGTGGGGACAATGCGAGCAATTATGTTTATGCATGAATAAAATTTTTGCCAAGATCCCAATGTTCTCAACTTGTAGTAAGCATCGTGAATAGATGAAAAAGTAAGAGTAGAATTGGTCTAGCAGGAATGATAATGGTTTCGGGGACGAAACCTCCTTTAAGGGGGTAGATTTGTAATGCCCCAAAATCACAAATTTTAATTGACTAGTATGTTTCTTTGTGTGATGGCATAGAATAAAATAATCAAGCTATTTAACCTAGTTAAATAGTTAGTTAAGTAACAAGAGAATGAAAATTAGCGTTATTGGTGACATAAGAATAACTAGAAAATTCAGTATGTGTGTGTGTATTGAATATTGTATAGATTATATACGAACACACGACCCAAGTGCGAACAAGAAGTGAATCGTACGAGTAAAGTGACTCTTATGAGTGACAATATCGTTCGTACGAGTGATAAACATTTTACTCGTACGAACTGCTCGCGCCTATATATATGTGATGTGTGTTCATTGTTTGAAAGTTTTGGAAACTCCCAAGGGCAAACGCTGGTGGATTCTCTCCAGGAATTTTCGCCAGCCAGACAAGATGTATATACGAAAGCTTCCGCTGATTCTGTTTCTACTCCCTCTTTGTAACATTCAACCGAATCGATACTATCTTACGCCCAAACTTCCGTCTGGAACCGCCGTCACCGGAAGTCACAAAAGTGGTATGTACACCAAGTGTATGATAAAATATCTAAGTGAAGTTAGGATGTGAAACTGAATGATGTGGCTTGACATATATGAATGAAATATGTTAATGATGTAATTAGTAGTAAACTAATATGAAGAATGTGCTATAAATGGAACTCATAGAAGAATTCGGGCTGAATGTGTGTTTTGGGTAAGATCATGCATTAGGAGCTTGTGCCATGTGCTTGGATAGTGTGATGTTCATCTTGTATTTGATTGATTGTTAGTTGAAATCAAGAAGTGAAAGTGTACTATGTCCATAGCATACAGAGTGACTAGCGACGAATGATGATGTGATTATATTAAGTGACTAACTTCGTATGTGTTTGTCAAATGTAGAATTATGAAAGTATTAGCATGTGTATAAATGAATTATGTATACATTATATAAGTGACTCGTACGAGTGACAATGTTTACTCGTACGAGTGAAAAACATCTTACTCGTACGAGTGAAAAACAATCTCCACTCATACGAGTGATAATTGAGTTGTGAGAACGTGAAATAAGGCAGTCATTAATACATGTCAATATATTCGATAGTTGACTAATGCAAGGCAAGAAATATATGAATGGAAAGTAATGAATGTTAGTATATATGATTATAAATATGCTAACCATGATATGATTGTGGTGACATGAACAAAAGTGTGGAATCATGTCAAGGTGGACTCAATCATGAAAGGCTAACGGGTCAAGAGGAGGCAAGGAAGCGGATACGAATACGGACACATAAGGTCAGTGATTTCCGGAATCACTTCTTCGTTTATAAATGAAGATTATTATGTAAAATACAGGGAATCGTGTAAGAAATTATGGGCAAGGATATGAATCAAGGTACGTATGGTTGTGGTAAGTCACAGGAAGTCATCTATGTTTGGAACTGATGATAAAAGTGAACGGGTCAAGATGTAGAAAGTATGTGTCGGGTATGGGTTTTGAATGATTATGATTCGGGATTCATGTAAGAATATTTAAGTAATCATAGTACTATGGCAAGTATTATTGTAAGCTGGCCATAAGTAATTAGCTACATCAGAAATAACTTGGTATAATCAAACGGGTCAAAATCAAGAAAGTATGATAGAAGTATAGATATGTTATGAGGGCTGAGGTTAAATGTTTAAATAATCGGGATATTATGGGAGGATACGGGGAGCTTACGAAAGGGACAATTTGAGTCAGTTCGGGTTGGAACGGGAACAAGAAATGGGTTGTGTAAGTTTAAACAGGGAAAGACAGTGTCGGCATCACAGAGGGGGCGTCGCGACGGCCTCTCTAGCCGTCGCCGACGCTGCCCCCTTCTCCCGACTGCTCTAATCAACTGTCAACACAAATGAGGACCGACGTAACATTTTGGAAGGCGTCGACAACGCTATAGAAGGGCGTTGCTGACGCTTTATACAGGGAGTTTTGTTATCTCCCAATACATGTCTGTAACCCTCATTAAACCCCGAAAGGTGAAAATAACGAGTAGAGAGTTATGTGAAATTATCGAACTGAGAAATGATTGTCGGAAAATAATTAAGTATGTAACCATGTATGTGTGTGGCTAACTTAATGTTAGTGGTGGAATCCTTAGGTAAACATGAATAGAAAGCCTGTGCACAGGTTCGTATGTATAAGACTTATTTATGTGAATGTTGTGACTAGGATATGTTAGTGTACTTTTATGGGAATGTAAGTGGTATGTAAGGGCTTGTATATATGTATATATGACTTCAATACGTATGAGCATTACAGTTACTAATTATTATCCTGAGAATGAAATGAAAGTACAGGTTTACTATTGTTGACTTATGAAGATTGACGATTGGGATGCAAGATCATACGCGAAAAGATAATCGAAAGGATCTTCATGAATATAAATATTATGGAGTGATCATTTAATTGTTTAAAATTATGAATGATGTCACCAAATATTAATAATGCGGATGTATGTGGTGATGCAGGTTGCACGGAATTATAATCACTATGGAATTTAAAGGGTTGAAGATCGAGTCCAAGAGCAAGGATTGTAGGGAAAAGCGGACTCGTAGCTTGTATTCGTGTATTACATTTAACGAGTTAATCAAAAATGAATGTTATAAAACTTTCCAAGAAAGTGTCCAACATTTTATAAATGAACCTTCAAGTATGTTATATGGTCTAAAGAATTTTTGAGTCGGTATTTCCGTTGCGTCACTTATGGTCAAAACGTATTAGGGTGTTTCACGCAAATAACTTGTAGAGTTAGGAGTTTTTGACAAACCAATAACTCATTATTAAAGATTAACATCAACTTAGCAAGTGAACTTAAAAGAATAAATCTTAGGTGATTAGAATGTTGTCTCATTGTAATTTTCCCAAGATTTATAAAACTAGGAAGCCTTGATTGGGAACTTAGTTGAATTTAAAAACTTGCTTCACCATTAGTCTTCATTAATTGTTGTCATATGTTTATTAGTGGATACTTAGTTTAAGCAACCTCTTTTAACTATCGTCTTTCTTAATTTAGTTAGCTAATTGTTATTTGTGCATGATAGTTTAAGAAATCAACTCATTTATTGAAAAGGCTTAAAAGTAGCAAGGGTTTAGTATTAAGACACCGCGTCCATGGATTGATATCCGATTCTTACCGATTGACTATACTACCACCTGGCAGGTACACTTGCCCTTTTGTGTGCATAGTTAGGTTTTAAGTGAAAACCATTTTAAAACCCAATTTGTGTGAAAGAAAATTATAACTATAAAAATGTATTCAATTCTGTTGATACAGTTTTGTATTTGTCTCTTGTTCTTAATTACAGTGGTAATTGTACGGTCTTTGCTCAAGTGTCTGTAAGGTTTGGTCATGTCGAATAGATCAGGATATCCTTCTATCTTGATCTAGTATGACATCTTAGCTTGTCTGTGTTAATCAGTTGCATGTGTGCATACTGATGAATTCGAAACGTAAGTCTACACACGTTTTCCTGAAATAAGGATTCTGTGCGAGTCAGAGTTTTCGTGTGAATCAGGTGATTCGTACGAAATTCTTGAGTAACAATTGTGTTACTTGTTTCATATGAAAGAAGTATTTCGTACGAAACAAGGGCTCGTACCAAATTCTGAGTTGTGTCTCGTGTGAAATAGTGTGTTCCATATGTCTAGAGTCGTGATTCGTACGAAACTAGCAGATACTATATAAGCAGATATGCACCTCTCAGTGAAATAGAACTAGTTCACTCGATGTGAGAGTTAGACTGACTAGCTCACCAGACTGACTGAGAGATTGTTATCTGTGAAGACGAAGACACAAGAACACAGTAAGTTTGTTTGAGTCATACGAGCGTTGTGTGTATATGTTTATACTTGTTCTCAATCATTAATCAAATAGTGAATCTTTGGTTACCCCGTGTTCTTTACTTTGATTTGGTTGCATGCACACTTAGATTCCACACTTGTGTGTGTGTCATTTGAACAAGGAACATGTTTAACACCGTCCGCAGTGGATCTACAAGTGGTATCAGAGCTTTGGCTCTTTCCTTGTTCAAAACCGGGCTTGGTTGTGTCTGAGCTAGTTTGAAGATTTTTGAAGTGTTCTTGAGCCTCCAGCAGAAAACTTAAGTTTTGATAGATAACTAACTTAAAACTTGGTTAAAATCTGTTGCATACAAAATTTTTATGGTAAAATTTTTCTGAAGAACACCCTTGAAGAAGAAATCTGCAAAAATTTGAATCTGATTAGTTTTGGTAGGGTTGACATTTTCGACTTGGATCTGGACTTGGACTGTTGACTGATTAAAAATCTGTGTTTTAACTAAAAGTGGGTAAGACAACAGGTATTTTCGAAAAAGCAGGTCTACACAAGAAAGGAAATTTGTCACCAAACCATTTCTGAAAAGATTCCTCTGAAAAACGTTGAACTAAACATTTGGTGTGACTTATTATTTCATGCGAATCATCTTGCACCACGAACACCATTGCACGAAACATCAGCGTTTCACATGAAACAAGTGTCTCGCACGAAACAGAATTGTTTGTTTTTCGTGTTTTTCAAAGCTTTGTGATTTTAAGAATTTGTCATATTTTCAAATCTGAAATTTTTAAAAGGTAATTATAATTTTGAAACTTTAAACCTTTAAATTTTTCATAAAACAAGAAAATATAATGAGTTCTAACCCGTGGGATTGGAGTTGTTCAAGCTCAAATCAGGAGTCTTCGCAAAGCTCCGCAACATCATGGGTAAAATCTTTGATGCCACAACATACAACAATGATCTCTGTAAATCAATGTGCGTGTGTCGCAAATCAAAATCAAAGCATCCAAACTCTGTTAATGAGCGAAAGTGAAACAGGGAGTAACAACCATCCTCCCAAGCTAAATCTTATGAACGATTATCCTTCCTGGAAAAGTCGTTTTCATACATACGTTCTTGGACAGAACACAGAATTGTGGACGTGTTTCACTACCCCTTACAATGAAGCACTTGAAGAAGCTGGATCAAATCCAACCACATTGGCCAATCTAGTTGAAAGTGACAAGAAAGCTTACGATCTAGAGAAAAAGGCATTTGCTATCCTTACACAAGCTCTG
The DNA here is from genome assembly GCA_947069175.1 of Scalesia atractyloides. Classification (NCBI taxonomy): domain Eukaryota; kingdom Viridiplantae; phylum Streptophyta; class Magnoliopsida; order Asterales; family Asteraceae; genus Scalesia; species Scalesia atractyloides. The sequence continues at coordinate 47,189,464 of CAMTDV010000023.1, forward strand.
CATAAAGACATTTATCATCAGTTTGTGTATTGTACTACAACAAAAAATTTGTGGGACACTTTGGAAGCAAGTGGTGAAGGTAACGCTGCTACCAGGAAGATTCGGCATGATCTGCTCAAGAAAGAGTTTGAAGGTTTTATGTTCATGGAGAACGAAACCTTGAATGATATGACCACTCGGTTTTATCATCTTCTCAGCGGAATGTACTCGTATAAAGTGTTAGCAGCACCACAAGAAATTGTGATGCGATTTGCTGATGCTTTACCTTCAAAATGGGGTCAATTTATTGATCTATTAAAACATATAGGTGTTTTGGACTCAATAAGTATTTATGAATTTGTGCAGAAACTGGAGAACAAGAGTAAAGAACAACTATGGAACGCACAACGAGTCTCTGCTCCACAAAACCCTGAGATGTACTTTGGAAGTATAAATGCAGTACAAGTTCAAGTCAGCAACCGAAGCTGCAGACCGCGTTTGTGTCAAACGTGAACCCTTTCCTACCCCAACCAGTTCAATCAAGTCAGTCTACAGGTTCGAGTAATCAAGCCTATGGACAGACTTTTGATCCGAAAGCATTCCTTCCACAGCCAAGGGATTTAGCGCATAAAGCTCCACACCAAGCTCCTCAACAAGCTTTCTATGGAAGCAACAGTCAATCGGCAAATCCCAACACTGTCAAACTTGACACGTCAAATCTTTCCAAAATCAACGTAGAAGTTGCACAGGAACACGCAGAACTTCTAAATACCATGGTCAGTTCATATTGTGGTTTAGTTGCAGGTTAAATAGGGAACATCAATTTGATGAACGAAGACTATGAACAAATTGACCGAGATGAAATGGAGCTGATGGACATCAAGTGGGCATTTGCAAGCGCTATGAGAAGAGCGAAGGATTATATGAGAAGAACGGGTAGAACTAGTTTGGAAAGCAAGAAGGATACAAAATACGGCTTTGACAAAACCGCTGTTACTTGCTTCAACTGTGGAGAAAGAGGTCACTTTAAGCGGGAATGCACAAGACCCAGCAAGGAAGGAAATCACAACCCCTTTCGAAATCAGTCTCAACCATCTAACACAACACAGTACAACAATGAAAGAAGAATAGTAGCTGTTTGCAACTCTAACAATACCAATCAATCAGGACTTTCAAACACGCATAGAGCTTTGGTAGTTCAGTCTGATGAAGGATGCGATTGGTCAGTTCAGTTGGGAACTGAGAACAACGGAAGAACTGCATGCTATGCGAAGATCGTGGATCAAATCAAGCATGATCACAGCATCAATACTCCAAATAACGATGATACGTCTGGGGATGCTGGTAGTTCTGGTGAAGAATGTTCAAGTTCAGATGGTTATGGATCTGATTCTGATGTGAAGAAAGGAAGTGATGCTGAGGTTGAAGAGTTGCTGAGTGAAGTTGAGATGTTAAAGAGTGAAAAGGTAAGTATGACGAGGAATGCATAAGCTGCAGAAAAAGAGACAGAGACACTCTCTACAGATGGTGCAGCTTTTCCTCATCACACTGCCTTTATGGCAAATGTTGAAGGTTCTTCAAAACAGGTAAATTCTGACCCTCCTACTGTTTGCATTAACTGTGTTGAGTTGAAAATAAAATATGAAACCGTCAACAGTCATAATTAGAATTTAGTGGTTGAACTATCAAAATGCAAAGAGGCGAATTTGGTGCTAACTAGAAATGAAAAAGAATTCAAATCTGTAATAGAAACCCTTAAGAAAAGTGTTTCTGAATTGACAAAAACAGTTTTGAATAAACAGACAGGAATTAATAATTACATTAATCTCCTAGAAGAAACAAAGAAAGAGTTAGCCATCGCCAAATGCGAATATGATTCGATCAAACGCAAATTGGAAAGTTATTCTAACTCCCAATATTTGCTTGATCATATCATTGAAGTTCAAAAACTAAAAGGAGATGCTCAATGCATAGGGTATAATTCGTGTCCACCCCCAATGAAACACAACTATACCAAAATGCCTGATGAAGAGGAGATGCCTCGTTTTGAACCCTCTGTACCTTTGAATCCCGAGGAATTCGCAGCAGGGTTAGGGTTCAAACTAGGCAATTCCTCTCAAGGACCAAGCAAGCCAGGAAATTCAACATCTGATGTTGTTCAAACTCCATCTGATGAAGAAGAGGATGATACATCTGATGATGAATCAAGAAATGATGATCAGGATCAGCCTCTTGATGAAAGGAAAAGAGTAGAATTGTCTACTACTCCTAGTACTCAATCTGTTGAGAATCAAGATACTGTTCTTAAGAAATCTGTGAAGACAAGTGTGTCTACACAAGAAGTAGATAATGTATTGTATACTTTGGTTGGAGATAAGAAAATCTATTCAAACAAAGATTTTCCAATTAAAAACGTAAATCCAATCTCTATAGATCAGGTTTTTGAAAAGTCAACAACCAAACCTTTAGAGAAGAAAAAGTCAATCAAATCACAAGCATTATCCGCTTCAGAAGAAAAAGAATGGAAGCGAGTTGAAAAGCCCACAACTTCTCAACCGAAGGTTGAAGCAAAAGGCTCTCGTTACCAGAAAAAGGCTAAAACTGTTAAATTTGTAAGTTCTAAAGGTACCGATAAAGTCGAAACTTTTCAAGGAAAATCTAATGTTGATTTTGTAAAGAAAGTTAAGATTTTAAAAAGAAATAGTCAAAACAATTACACCCAACGCACTGATGGATGTAATGAAAATGAACCCAGCACCTCAGGATCCACAAATTCAACATCAAGCCGAGAAACACGATCTCCTAGTTTTGTTGAAAGGAGAACATGTTTCAAATGTGGAGAATTTGGCCACATTATAAAGGATTGTCAAAATCCAGCCAAATCAAGATGTATAGAGAAAACCCCTCATGAACCAACTTGCAAACGTAAATCTATTTCTCTGACACAAGATAAACGAATTATTAAATATCAAAAAGAGAAACAAAAACGTAAACAAGTAAAAGCAGTTGAGAAAGCTTTAAAATCGGATTCTTCGAAAAAGGATCAAAGATCTTCAAAGTCAATAAAACCAGACACTGTTAAAACTGTAAATAATAGTAAATCTGGTAATAAACAAGGATCTTGGAAACAGAAGACCGGTAATGGTTCCAAAGGAGGCTCTCAGTTTGTTAATCATCAAGAAATTGAGATTACATTTCTCGATGATAAGGGAAGACCCAAGACCACTAAGGCTTGGGTCCCCATCTCAAACTAAACTTGTTTGTGTAATGTGCAGGGTGTTCCAGGAGGAACTGTAAACAATCATTGGATTGTTGACAGTGGAGCATCAAGGCACATGACGGGCGACTTACGGCTCCTATATGATGTGAAAAGTATTAGGGTGGTTATGTTGCTTTTGCTGGTGACAAAGGTGGATACATCACTGGAGAAGGAATGGTTTCCAATGGTGTTGTGAGCTTCGACAAGATCAATTATGTGCGGCAAATTGATCACAATCTTCTTAGCGTTTCTCAAATCTGCGACAAGAAGTTCACGGTACATTTTGATGATGCCGGATGTTATGTGCTGAAGCCTGGATTCAAGATCCCTAAGGAATGGATTCTCCTGTTGGCTCCAAGAATTAATGATTTGTATATTCTTAATATGAGCCAAGCTATTACAACATCTACGCAAGTCACATGTTTTGTCTCTAAAGCCACCGAGAAGGAATCAATCTCCTGGCACAGACGTATGGGACACATTCACCTGAGGAAAATGAACTATTTGGTGAAGAACAATCTAGTGAATGGTGTACCAATGAAGAAATTTCATCTTCAAGATGTTTGTGTATCATGCCAGAAAGGAAAGCAAGCGAGAAAGTCCCATCCCGTGAAGAAGATCAACACTGTGAATATGCCACTGGAAGGTCTTCATATGGACCTCTTTGGACCTATGAAACACAAAACAACCTTTGGTGATTCTTATTGTCTGGTAGTTACTGATGACTATTCTAGATTCTCATGGGTAAACATGCTGGCACACAAGAGTGAAGTTCCTACTATCCTCAAGAATCTCCTGACTCTGCTAGAAAATTTGTACAATCTGAAGGTAAGGAGAATCAGAAGCGACAATGGCACGGAATTTAAGAATCAAGTTATGGACAAGTACTGTTCCTCAAAGGGTATTCTGCATGAGTACAGCTCTCGATACACTCCACAACAAAATGGCGTTGCTGAGAGGAAAAATCGAACTCTTATTGAAACTGCAAGAACCATGTTAGTAGAATCAGAACTTCCCATTCAATTTTGGGGAGAAGCTGTTGCTACTACGTGTTATACGATGAATAGAGTTCTGACGATGAAGAGACATGGAAGACATGCTTTGAGTTGCTACATAAAAGGAAACCGGATGTTTCTTTCTTAGAACCTTTTGGAGCTCCATGCACTATGATCGACCCACATGGAAAATTTGGTCCCAAGGCTATCGAAGGTTTCTTTCTTGGATATGCTACTCCTAATTCCGGGTGTGGAATTTGTCTTCGAAGAAGATTGAAGAATGGGGTGAAGTCAAGGTTCAGAGATATACAGAAGCTACAAGAGCTCCGGGTGCTCCTTGGATGTTTGACTACGATGGGATATTTGACTCCTTTAATCTGCCAACTTTTGATGATGCAACAGATGCTGCTCAGATGTTATTAGTGATACAGCAGTGGATTCATCATTGGTTCGACCAATTATTGTTTACCCTTAAGTGTCGACTTCGGTTAACAATCTTGTTCAAAATGAGGAATTCGAAGACGCTGCGGATTATAATGTTTCATCAGAAGATGATGAGTTTCATGATGCAAATGAAGCTGCCTCTGGTGCGGTTCCTGGATTTTCGGATGGTACGTCAAATATTCAACCGTAAGGGACGACTGAAGGTCAGGCATCTACAACGTCATCAAATCCAACTCTCGATTTAACTGTTGATCTGAATATCAACAATTTGGGTATAAATTCTCGAGTTCCTGATGTGCCAGAAACTCGTATTCATAATATCCATCCTCAGCATAATATTATTGGAGATGTCCAGAGTGGTGTGCAGACTCGTAATCAGCTTCGAAACAACAGAATGCTGGATTGTATTTGGAAATCAGGGAATCTGGTGGTCTGAATGATTGGTCTTTTGCCTGCTATGTGTACCAAGTAGAACCAAAATCTTGGAAGGAGGCAATGAAAGAAGACTCTTGGGTTGAAGCCATGTAGGAAGAACTTCAGCAGTTCCAGAAGTTAGGCGTTGGAAATTGGTTGACAGGCCTGACGGCTACAAGAAGATTGGGTACACGATGGGTGTACAAGTGCAAGAAGGATGACCGAGGTGTTGTTGTGAGAAACAAAGCGCGATTGGTTGTTCAAGGTTTTAATCAGGTCGAAGGGATCGATTACAATGAAGTTTATGCACCGTTTGCACGACTTGAGGCCATAAGAATCTTTTTGGCTTATGCGTCCTTCAAGAAGTTCACCATTTATCAGATGGATGTGAAGAGTGCATTTCTTCCATGGTGTGGTAGAAGAGGAAGTATATGTTGAGCAACCGCCAAGTTTTGAAGATCCTCGCCATCCTGACAAGGTTTGGCTTCTCAACAAGGCGTTATATGGTCTTCATCAAGCTCCGAGGGCTTGGTATGAAACGTTGTCTACCTATCTTTGAAGAATGGTTTTCGACGAGGCCTGATCGACTGTACTCTCTTCATCAAGGAACAGGATGAGGATTTGCTACTAGTACAGGTTTATGTTGATGATATTATATTTGGATCTACTAACACTGAATGTGCAAAGAATTCGAACATGTTATGCAGGAGAAGTTCAAGATGAGCGCTATGGGAGAAATGAATTTCTTTTTAGGTTTACAGGTTCAGCAATCAAAGGAAGGGATTTTATCCATCAAAGCAAGTACGTCGGAGATATTCTCAAACGATTTCAGATGGACGACTCAAAGACTTTGGGAACTCCATTAGCTCAAAGTCATGGGATTACTCCAGACGAAATGGGTGAACATGTAGAACCATCTCTCTATCGTGCTATGATTGGATCTCTCATGTATCTTACTGCTTCAAGACCTGACATAATGTACCCAACATGCCTTCTGGCGCGCTATCAGTCTAGTCCGAAGGTTTCTCATTTGATGGCTGTGAAAAGGATCTTTCGTTATCTAAAGGGTCGCCCTGTCACTGGTCTATGGTACATTAAGGATGATAACTTTGATCTGACAACATTCAGTGATTCTGATCATGGCGGCTGCAAAATCGATGCAAATTTCAACACCGCAGGATAGTCAGTTCTTGGGAAATCGCCTAGTCACGTGGCAATGCAAAAAGCAGACTTGTGTAGCTACATCAACATGTGAGGCTGAGTATATATCGGCATCTAGTTGCTGCTCTCAAGTTCTATGGATTCAACAGCAAATGCGCGACTACGGTTTTGAATTTCTTACTACTCCTATTTTTTTGATAATGAAGCTGCTTTACAGATCACTCGGAATCCTGTATAGCATTCAAAAACAAAACACATTGAGATTAAGTATCATTTCATACGAGATTGTTATGAAAAAAGACTTATCGATTTGTTAAAATCCACACTAATCACCAACGTGCCGACCTTTCTACCAAAGCCTTTGATAAATCACGTTTTGATTATCTACTTTTGGTCAATGGCATCAAGGTGAAGCCCGAGTAACTCAACCATGGCTAACTATTTTTGTATATACTTTTCTAAAAATCTAAAACTACAAAAAGATTTTCAGTTGTATATTTAGGGGTAGTAAATTTCAAGAAAATACAAAAATATGTCTTTTATTTACCTTCTTTGTTTAAGGGGGAGAAAAATTCAGAAAAAAACAAAAACATTAGAAAAATAAAAAATGAGTTTCTTGGATAAGTGAAGATGATGAAATTCACCGGTAAATCTGTCAGAAATGGCAAAAGCATAGAAAGAGGATTGATAAGTAGCTTTACTAATGATGTATCAGTAGGCTCACAATCAGACTAAAATGCGCAGGTTGATATAAACCTAACAGACAGAACGCTAGGTGGGAACCATTCATTGGCATATGGTCTTGGTACCGAAATTTCGTTTGATAGAGTGCCGAGGTTCTGAGATATACGGTCTTTATGCTGGCTTATCATCTGGGCATCATGGTTGAATCTTTTGCCGAAAAATAACGGTGGCGCAAGTCTAGAACTTCCATGATATCATACATACGTGTACATACTGCATACGACCATCAAATAAGTGATAAAAATATCACATCCACAAAATAAGTGATAAAATATCACAGTTTTATGCGGGAGCTAAGTTCGTCTCTTTGTCAGTACGATGGTACTAACCTGTTCACGGACTTACTCCTGTGCCCTGCATGCATATGAAATTCAAGTTCCTCATCAATAAGTGATTAAATCACAAAGGGCTTGTTTTCAATCAAAATAAGTATCTCACATCATTCATATACGTCAAAACAGATGATAAAGCAGCATACTCACCAGTAAGATTTTCTCTCGTGCATATCTTGATACGGGAATGTGTCGTGATGTGGTTGAACACCGGCTAGTAAGTATAAATCCATATCTTAATCATATCTCCTAATCATGATTACATCTGATAAGTCTGAGCTTACGTGGACAACAATACCGATAATCATAGTTAAATACTTATCTGTTTAAATTTGAAAACCAAATATCGTTTTTGACAAAGATTAAAATACTGGTATGATTCCTTTACCTTGAAACTCGAAAAAGATTGTAGTTTATCTTTATATTTTGATTTTATGTCTAGTTTACTTAGTTGCTTATGTAATTACTTTTTGAAAGTTAGCCAAAGTTGATACTCGAGATTTTCTACCAAGATACGCCAGAAAATCTGTTTGATATCGCAACTTCATAAAGTAATATCTTGTAGCAAGTAATCCATCAAAAGAAATCCAAAATCTGAAATTCATTTGAGTGTCTGTATCTCATACGAATGAACCTAGTCATTTGTTTTAACTTGGTCACTTGTTTTTCTCAAAGATGCTGCTGGAATTCATACGAGTGTGTGTATCTCGTTCAGGGAATACAATCATACGAAGATTTTATGATAAGTCTTTTGTGTGTATCCCCTGAGAAAGTTGTGTTCTAATTATATTTCTCTATTGAGTACAGATTGGTACAAAAGAACATAAACAAAGACCAGCAACGAAGAAATCTGACAAGTCAGAAGAGGAAACAAGAAAGATTTAAAGTTTCTTAGAAGTTCGAAGAGCTGATGCTCTAATCATTAGATAGCAGATCTATCAATGAATAGCAGATCTTTAGGGGGAGTTTGTTGATACTCTAAACCATTCTATGTGAAGACCAAAAACCAAACACCGAAGACCAAGCAACATCCAATGGGGAGTTTGTTGATACAGTTTTGTGTCGGTCCCTTGTTCTTAATTACAGTGGTAATTGTACGGTCTTTGCTCAAGTGTCTGTATAGGTTTGGTCGTGTCAAATAGATCGGGATATCCTTCTATCTTGATCTTGTATGACATCTTAGCTTGTCTGTGTTAATCAGTTGCATGTGTGGATACTGATGAATCTTGGAAACGTCAAGTCTAAACACGTTTCCTAAAATAAGGATTTTGTGCGAGTCAGAGTTTTCGTGCGAATCAGGTGATTCGTACAAAATTCTTGAGTAACAATTGTGTTACTTGTTTCGTACGAAACAGTGTCTCATACCAAATTCTGAGTTGTGTCTCGTGTGAAATAGTGTGTTCCATATGTCTAGAGTCGTGATTCGTACGAAACTAGACAGACACTATATAAGCAGACATGCACCTCTCAGTGAAATAGAACTAGTTGACTCGCGTGTGAGAGTTAGACTGACTTGCTCACCAGACTGACCAGAGAGATTGTTATCTCTGAAGACGAAGACACAAGAACACAGCAAGTTTGTTTGAGTCATACGAGCATTTTGTGTATATGTTTGTACTTGTTCTCAATCATTAATCAAGATAGTGAATCTTTGGTTACCCCGTGTTCTTTACTTTGCTTTGGTTGCATGCACACTTGGATTCCGCACTTATGTGTGTGTCATTTGAACAAGGAACAGGTTTAACACCGTCCGCAGGTGGACTTACAAATTCACGCGCATCAAGTTTTTGGCGCCGTTGATAGGGACGCGGTCTTCTTGAGAACGGTTTAATTTACTTATTAAGCCACTGTGAAAAAAATGTATAAAGTTTTTGTCTAGTTGTTTTATTTACCTTTGCATGATTATTTGAAAAAGAAAAGAAAAAGAAAATATGATAATTAATTGCTAGTTGTTTTTATTCTTATGTATATATAGTGCATTGTGTTCCTTCTTTTTTCTTACAGGTCGTGCATGTCCTTAACCCCCGTTGATGAAACCGTTGAGCCTTCATTGGTGCCGGAGCGCAATCTTCATCTGAGACTGCGGGAGCGGTCCCACGTGGTGGCCGCTACAATCGAGGTAGAAGCATTGGGAGACGACACATTCTATGAGGTTCACGTAGAAATGGCAGACGAAGAGAAGACGAGGGTCTTAAACGACATAGGAAAACCTTCACTTGAGGGCTTACCTGTGAGCATCAATGCACTCACAATTAATAATAATAATTTTGAGATCAAATCCGATACCATATCGATGTTGCAGAATGCGGTTCAGTTTTATGGCAAGGATCACGAGGATCCTAGTGTCCATATTGCGGGTTTTCTGGAGGTTTGTGCCATATTCACGATTCGTGATGCATCACTAAAAACCGGATGCAATACGCCTTCGGCTCTTTCCATTTTCTTTACGTGATGGAGCTAAGGATTGGCTTCTTTCACTTCTAGCTGGGTCTATCACTACATGGAATCAATTAGCAGAGAAGTTCCTTTACAAATATTTCCCTCCAGAGAAAACTGTTCGGTTGAGAACTAAGATTCTCAACTTCCGTTAGGACGATGATGAGCCCCTTTATGAAGCGTGTAAGTGGTTTAAAGAGCTCATGAGAAAGGTCCCACACCACGGGCTGCCCAAGTGGCAACAATGTCAGATCTTCTACCATGGTTTGGATGGTCAAGGGCAGATGATGGTCGATACATATTCGGACGGAGACATTGGCACGAAAAATGCCAACGAGGCATTTGAGATTTTAGAGAAATGCGCCTTGAAGAATCGGACACAGCAGCCATCGAGGGGGAAGAGTTCTTGACAGGGAGTTCATCACGTGAACAAATTCACTGCCATCACAACATGTATGGATGCCTTATCTTTGAAATTTGATCGAGTGATGGAGATCCACTCGAGTGGTTCCTCGAGTGGGGGAGCATATCATGTAGGTGATTTTCCGATGGGAGAGGTATCACACGAGCAGGTAGATTTTATGGGAAATCAATACCATCCTTAACATAATCCCGACAGCTATACGTACAATTCGGGGTGGAAGAATCACCCAAATTTCAGTTGGAAATCTGAAGCGTCTAATCAGCACCCACCCAGATTTGCTCCATGTCCCATAGCTCCTGGAGCATATGGTGCACCTCGGCCTTAGCAGATGTCTTCCACTAATGAACCTAGTGTGCAAGATATGTTTAGTCAACTTTTAGTAGGTCAAAAATCTCAAAAGATCGAAAATGAGAAGCATTTTAAAGAGTACGACGGTCATTTCACGAGGCACGAGAGTGAGTTGAGAAGCCAAAAGGCTTCCATGCAGACCATTGAAAACCAAGTTGTCCAGATTTCCAAGATGTTTTCCGAGAGATAATAGGGAGGCCTTCCAAGCAATACAGAGCCTAATCCAAAGGCCATGGCAAAGGCCATCACGTTGAGAAGCGGCAAGATCGCTGAGACTGCACTTCGGCTGCTCAAGTAAGGCCGATTGATGACAGGATTGTTGAGGAGATCGAGACTGAGTCTCTTGGATAGGTGCAACTGAGGCGAGACCCAACAAGTACTACACGTCCCAAGGAGCCAGTAAGAGAGTATGTCCCTCCCGTTCCATATCCGGGGATGTTGAAGAAGCAGAGAATGAAGAACACTATGGTGTATTCCTTTAGCTTTTTAAGCAGCTTCATATAAATTTACCATTTGTCAAGGCACTTGCTCAAATGCCAAAGTATGCCAAGTTTCTAAAAGATATCTTATCCAACAAAAAGAAACTTGAGAAGCTTTCACATGTGACCTTGAATGAGGAGTGTTCAGTAGTTCTTCAGAACAAACTACCAAGAAAATGAGTGATCCCGGGAGTTTCACATCCCATGCTTGATTGGTAGTTTGTCGGTCAGCAATGCATTAGCTGATCTTGGAGCCAGCATAAACCTCATGCCATATGCGGTTTTTGCTATGCTGGACTTGGGAGAGCCCAAGTCTACTCGTATGAGCATTCAGCTAGCCGACCGTTCAGTGAAGTATCCTTGAGGCATAGTTGAGAAATGCTAGTGAAAATCGACAAGTTTGTCTTTCCCGTCGATTTTGTGATTTTGGACATGGATGAGGACAAAACTGTTCCTCTTATCTTAGGTCGGCCATTCCTAGCCGCTGCTCGAACCTTGATTGATGTCTGCACCGGCAGACTTACTCTTAGGGTAGACGATGAGAAGGTGACCTTTGATATTGGGAAATCCGTGCAGCATCCATAGAGTCAGGATTCTACACTCTACTTTATCGAGACCATTGATACATATGTGAGTGACCATCTTTGTAGCACATTTGAGGAGGATGTTGTGGACACACAGCTACTTGGAGGGGAGACTTTTGGTTCACCTGTTGTAGACCAATTAGTCAAGGAAATGACCTGTTTGATAGGTCACGTGTCTCCCACGCGTCCGAGGTTTTCGAGGTTGTGGATCGCATTGCTGTGCCTAAAGCACGCCCTTCGGTTGAGGATCCACCTTCAATTAAGCTTAAGGAGCTTCTAGAGCACTTGGAGTATGCGTTCTTGGATGGTGCAACTCATTTGCCCGTCATCATTTCTGCTGGATTGTCGGGAGAGGAGAAGGGTCGATTGCTTGAAGTCTTGAAGCAGCATAAAAAGGCAATCGCTTGGAAGATCATGGATATAAAAGGGATCAATCCATCCTTTTGTACCCATAAGATCTTGATGGAGGAGGACTTTAAACCTGTAGTACAGCATCAGAGGCGTTTAAATCCGAACATGTAGGACATTGTGAAGAAAGAGGTCATCAAATTACTTGATGCAGGTCTGATATATCCGACTTCTGATTCACCTTGGGTTAGCCTCGTGCAGGTAGTCCCGAAGAAAGGAGGGATGACAGTGGTGACTAATGAGAAAAACGAGTTAATTCCTAGTCCTATTGTCACCGGATGGAGAGTTTGCATTGACTATCGCAAACTCAATGATGCCACGAGGAAAGATCATTTCCCACTCCCTTTCATTGATCAGATGTTGGAAAGGCTGTCGGGGAGGATGTTCTACTGTTTCCTTAATGGTTTCTCAGGATACTTTCAGATTCCTATCTCTTTGAGGATCAGGGAGAAGACGACATTCACATGTCCCTATGGTACATTTGCCTACCGGTGAATGCCCTTTGGATTGTGTAATGCCCCGGCCACATTTCAAAGATGTACGGTGGCTATCTTTCATGACATGATCGAGGATTCCATGGAGGTCTTCATGGATGATTTTCTGTGTTTGGGAGTTCCTTCGATCATTGTCTCGGGAATTAGAAGAGGATGTTGGCTAGGTGTGAAGAAGCCAACCTTGTGTTAAAGTTGGAGAAATGCCACTTTATGGTGAAAGAGGGCACTGTGCTTGGGCACAAGATTTCACAGGCGGGACTCGAGGTTGATCGAGCCAAAGTTGAGACTATTTCTAAGCTCCCGCAGCCCACATCCGTGAAATCTAGTAGGATTTTTCTTGGTCATGCATGTTTTTACCGGCGATTCATAAAGGATTTTTCCAAAATCGCCCGTCCCATGACCCAACTCCTCGAGAAGGATGCCCAGTTTATTTTCTCCGATGAATGCCTTCAAGCATTCGAGCTGTTGAAGGAGAAATTAGTGAGTACCCCAATCATGGTAGCTCCCGACTGGGAATTGCCATTTGAGTAGATGTGTGATGCGAGTGATTTCGCAGTCGAGGCCGTTTTGGATCAAAGGAGGGATAAGCACTTTCACCTGATTTACTATGCGAGCAAGACCTTGAACGACGCTCAGGAGCATTATACCACAATAGAGAAAGAGCTCCTAGTTGTGGTCTTTGCCTTCGACAAGTTTCGATCTTATCTCATCCTTTCCAAGACTATTGTGTACACGGATCATGCAGCACTTCGGTATCTTTTTGGCAAGCAAGATGCTAAACCAAGATTGATACGTTGGATTCTTTTGCTGCAGGAATTTGATATTGAAATCCATGAAAGAAAGGGGCTGAAAACTTGGCAGTCGATCATTTGTCCCGAGTTGAGCACAACGAGGGAAAACGAATTCGTGGGCCTAACATCAATGACAATTTCCCCCACGAGTTTCTTATGCGGATCGAGACAAATGATGATTCCCCATGTTTGCTGACTTTGCAAATTACTTAGCTAGAGGCATCCTGATCAAAGGGATAACCCATCAGCAAAAGCGGAAGTTCTTTGCGGATGTCAAGTATTATTTTTGGGATGACCCTTAATTGTTTTGGTTAGGAGCGGATCAGATGATCCGGCGATGCGTGTATGATGACGAGGCGAGGGATATTCTGCGCCACTGTCATGAGGGACCCACAGGAGGCCACCATGGGGCAAACAACATGGCGAAAAAAGTGTTCGACTCTAGATTCTTTTGGCCTACTAATCTTCCGTGATGCCCATGAGTGGGTGAGGTCCTACGATGGTTGCCAAAGAGCAAGCAACATTTCAGCATGCAATGAGATACCACAAAACGGCATCCAAGTTCGTGAGGTCTTTGATGTATGGGGACTAGACTTCATGGGTCCTTTTCCGACCTCTTTTGGCAACCGTACATCCTAGTTGCCGTTGATTATGTATCAAAGTGGGCTGAAGCACTAGCCTTACCGCTAATGATGCTAGGGTGGTAGTAAGGTTTCTAAAGAAACTGTTTGCTCGCTTTGGTGCTCCAAAGGCATTGATTAGTGACAGTGGGATGCATTTCTGTAATGCTCAGCTGGAGAAGGCATTGTCCCGGTACGGTGTGCAACACCGATTCTCTACACCATATCATCCACGGACAAGTGGACAGGTCGAGGTCACAAATCGGGGCATCAAGCATATTTTGGAGAAAACAGTTAACTCTAGCCGTAAGGATTGGTCCGAGAAATTGGATGATGCACTATGGGCTTTCCAGACAGCCTATAGGCACCATACCGTTCAAATTGGTCTATGGGAAGTCTTGCCATCTCCTTGTGGAGCTCGAGCATAAGGCATATTGGGCTTTGAAAACCGTTAACCTTGATATGGCAGTTGCAGGTGAGAACAGGTTTGTGCAGATCCACGAGATTGAGGAGCTTAGGAATGATGCGTATGAAAGCTCCAAGCTATACAAGGAACACACTAAGACGTTCCATGATGCCCGCTTGAAGGACAAGAAAGAATTCCGAGTGGGTGATCGTGTGTTGTTATACAACTCACGTCTTAAGTTGTTTCCTAGCAAGCTTAAATCTCGATGTCAGGTCCTTACACTGTACGAGAAGTGTTTCCATACAGACGGTGGAGATAGGCCATGAGGATGGCCGATTGTTTAAAGTCAATAGGCATAAGCTGAAGGCTTATGTTGGTGGGCTCGTTGATAAGAATGAGGAGGTTGTTACCCTCCACCCCAGGAACAAATGAATGCGGGATAGTGAGTCTAGCTGAAGACTCGTAAATAATCTTAGCATGTTTTTGTTGTTTATATATTATTTTCTTAGATTGCTCATTATTTTTCAGGTTTTGGTTTGTTCTGGCCGTGAGGGATGTTTGAATGCATTGCCGATCTTCAGGTATGTTAGTTAGGCTCTTTTTCTCTAATAGGAGATGTTTCGTGAGTGGCCCGAGTTCAAGTAATTTTTACTTTACCTTCACCCTTATTTTTCTTTTTCACCCTTTTTATTTTCTAACTTAAGTTTTGGTTATAATTATTATAAAATAAAATAAAATAAAAAATATATACATAAAAATGGAAATAATTAAGTTAGAGTAAAAAATCCCGAAAATAAAGCACTACCAACAAGGTTTCTGGCACTACCAGGCCTGCTAGTGTCAGTCCTCTTTTCAGATTCAATAGAAGCAACCAGAATCAAGTTTTCTTTAAAACTTCATCTCCTTCACTTGAACTCATTCAACCACTCACGCTCCTTCCTTCCTTCAAGAAATCTTTCATTCCTTCCTCCCAAAAAGCATTCCAGGTACGAATCTTTCTCTTTCCTTGTTAGTTTTTGGTAATTTTGTGGTCATGTCCTTCAAGGTTATTTTATTTTAAGTTTTTAGGGTTTAGTCTTAAATCACCTGATTCAAGCCTGATTTTTGTGTTTTTTATGTTGTCGTGAACCGCACTTGACCGATTTACAAAACCCCTAAGTGAAAGTGTTAAAAAAACCAGGGGTTTGGGTGAGTTTCGGAGGCTGTCGCAAGATCTGGTTCCACCACGCACGAGAGTGTCAACTCCTGGCATGATCGTGCTCTTCATAAGACAGTGACTGAACTGCAAAAAAAAATTGCCAGAAATTCATCACGCACGATCATGCCAAATGTTGGCACGATCGTGCTCTGCATAAAATTGTGATGATTCTACAAAACTTGCCTAGAAACTCAAGCCGCACGAGGGTGCCAAATGTTGGCACGATCGTGCTCTTCATCCAGTTTCCAGATTTCAAAAAAATCTCACCCAGAATTGGTCCGGCACTAGAGTGCCAATGTGCGGCACGATCGTGCTTGTTGAAGAACAAACCTAGAAACTTCATAACTCAGAAATCTTCATAAAAACTGTTGAGAACCAAGCATGCATGATCGTGCCTTCTTTTGGCACGATCGTGCTAAACTGTCCAGAAAACTGTTTTTGTCGGTTTCTCGCGTTTTAACTGCTGATTTTTTTTGCTCACTCTTGCAGATGGATCACCTGTTTCTTCGGTTCAGCAACAATGCCAAGGATGGGCATTGTATCACCAAAGTGGAAAGGTTGTGGGCAGAGGAGACACTTAATTGAACCAATGCGGACGTTACAAACTATCGATCTTGACCTACTTGGTCAGTCCGAGCGGTTCGAGGATCTAATGACTCCACCATGGACCTGCCTCTTTGAAATCGCTGAGCCACAATACATAGAGCTAGTCATCGAATTTTTTGTTTCTTTCCGATTCACCTTTCCGTGCCCAGATGTTTATGAAAAGCGGGTTAGGGTTAGCTACCGTCTGGGACGAAAATGGCACCACCAGTCCGTTAGTCGGTTCGGTCAGGTGCTCGGATTGTATGTCGATGACGAGCTTGATTCTGAGCTCTTCCATGGTAGTATGCAGGAGTGGGAGCCCGATGCAGACAAGGCCGTCTTCTGGGCCGAGATCACTATCCCGGGTTGGGAATGGGACCCAAGGAGAGCTAAAGCAACATGGATTCTCGACCCGCTGCACCGTATCATTGAGCGTACCAACTTCCATGCCATCGAAGGTCAGGGTGACAGCACAGGAAATATCTTTACCCGTGACCTATTCCACCTTTACTACATCATCTCTAGATCTACTGCAATGTAGCAGACAGCGTAGCCGAATCAATACAGAGGGGGATTGGTTCAACGCCTACTTCGAGGATCCGCGGGTGCATTTGCCACCAAACTCGCCAAATACTACCGGGTGCAGTTAGACCATCTGACCATTGCTTGTGACTATGGGTTGCTTGACGTGGCACAACTGACTTTTATGCATATGATAAGAAAGGTAAACGGAATCCTTAAGCTGGTTGATCGCTTAGGCAGGATTTGGGATCCGCTTATCAAAGCGGAGAGTGATCATGAGGGGGGTGGTGGTGACGGTGATGATGTCCATATGCAGGAGATCCCAGTTCACGGGAAGGGTGAGGCCGCTAGGGGAGCAAGCCCTCACATGCAGCTCGGTGACTTGGGCCAGGGTTTTGGGAGCCCAAACTGGGATCATGTGTATGGCGGATACGGTGATGGTGGCTATGAGCATGGTGCTTATGGCCCATTTGAGCCATCGGTGGTCGATCTCTAGAGGTGTATGGATGGTTTAGCCTTGGATCAGAAGAGTGTTAGGCGAGATGTGGATTTGATCCAAGCGGAGCAGCATAGGCAGGGGAATTTTATGCAAGACATGTACGAGCAAAGCCAGCGAAGCTTGACTGGCTTTTCAGTTCGCAGCAGCATATCGCGAACTCGCTCGGTGCACCCTACACGCAACCGCCTCCGCACTTCGCACGAAGATCCTGGTTTGATCGTCGGGATGACGTCGGTCCTTCCGGATCTAGCGGCAGGTCTTAGTCTTGTCGCATATCTTGTAATCATTTTCATTTGTGTTTGAGGAGTCTGCCACTCTTCCGTCTTGTAACTTGAATTTCTTATGTTTAATTTTAGTGGTTTACATTAATAAATAAAGGCAAGGGAAATTTGGGCTGGGTTAATTCTTGTGAGCTTGATTATGTTTGCTAGTGCGCAGTGTTAGTCTGATGAAAAGATGGTTGATTGGTGGCGTGGTAGTTCGTTGGGATGCTCCTTCTAACCTTATTTTGCTCCATTCTAGCCTTTGCGTTTCAGGGGAGTTTTCGTGTTCCCGCTTCCTCTGCTTTTACTATGTTTGCATTTCGCTTATATGCTTGTCTTTTATTATACATCGAGGGCGATGTACAATTCAAGTATGGGGAGGTGGCTTAACGCTTGTTCTTGGTTGTCCGTTTTGTTAAAAAAAACAAAATATATATATATAATAAAATAATAATAATAATACAAAACTCTCTTGAATAATCAAATCAACATAAGTTTTATATAAGCACTAAAGTTTTTTGATAAATGTACAAGGGTAAACGCAAAAAGAGAGTTTGCTCGAATGAAAGTCACCATCTAGTAACAATTTTTCCGTATAAAATTGAGCATGAGAAATCAAACGACTTACCTACTTGTTTGCCTTGCACATCTATCCAATACGCCCGTTTCCCTGAGTTATTTTGGAGCCTTGTAGCTTTAGAATTATTTTTGCTCATGTTTTTGTAGGCAAAGATTGAGTGAGCCGGATGACTTTTGCGATTTAGAACTTGTATTAGGTATACATTTCGAGACCACAAAGCAAACACATAGCATAAAATGATTGAGGCATTAGGAAACCTTTTATATTTAACCATTTATATTTATTCCTACACCCAAATCCCAAACCTAGTTAAACCAATTTGAGCCTTTCCCTTTCGTTTCTTCTAAACCACTAAATATTACCACTTAGCCAAATTAGCCTTTTTTAACTCAATTTTTTTGGTTGAAAGCCCGGTTCAGTCAATGATTAACTTGTAGCCTCTTGTATAGTTTATTGGTTTACTAGTTACAACCCCGTAGCTAAGAGTTTTTATCTAAGTAGACGTACTTAGTTCTCTCTGAACCGTGGGAGATAAAAAAAATCAAAATTTGAAAAAGCCTTATCAATTGACTTTGTTAGAGCAATTTTGGGAGATGAAAAGCTAAACCGGTCGGCTAGCTCTTGGTTAGATATCATTAAGTTGTATAGTTGTATTTTTCTTTGCTTCAAGTTAGTCGAACCGTCAGACTATAACCGTTTTAGCCACTTTTAAAAATCCATTTCCACACCCTTAACCCTAGCCAAGTTACAACCCACACAAGACCTCGTGATTTATGTTATGTGACGATCGAGTGTTTAAATTTGATCCTTCCACGAGCTTATGATATCTCATAGTCATCATCTTGGCATCGAGTGTTCTAAACATACTCCATGAATTGTATGTTCACCTATATATTTAGCCGAGTGTGTGTGAACATTGTGAGGATGTAAGGTGAACTTGTAGGGATGTCAAAGATGGATCATTGCTCATAAACATATTTTATATACTTTTTGGTGTTCCTTTCATGTCGAGTAGTCTGTTTTTGCTATAGCCCGAGTTATTTATTAGTGCTTATAAAATGCTAGTTGAGATGATTGTCATTGAGAGTTTTTTATTTGTTTTAGTTTGCTTGAAGACAACAAGTGTGGGGATGTTTGATGTATAAGAATTTATAATCTTTTAAACGTCAAATATTCCTATTTTATGCGAGAACTCGTATTTTCATTGATCTTGATACTCATTTGAGTTGTTTGTGAAAATACAGGTCTGGACTTCGGCCCGGTGATGAAACGAGGCTTTTGGAGCAAAATGGAGTAAAAATGGAACTTTCCAGCAAAACGCCAGATAGCGCACAACCGTGCCACAACCGCCGGTTCGAAGATAGGCACTGTAGGTCCTGAAAAATCGGATCTAATTGATATCACACAAGCAAGCTTGAAGATGAAACGATTCAACTTACATGCAAATTGTAATTTGTCTAATACAAGTGAAAAGTGCAATCAAGAGCCTCCCAACCCTAATACATCATTAACTATATATACTAGAGGGTTGGAGCTCCTAAACCCTAACCTTTTAGGCCCAAAGCCTTTTCCCAAGCCCAATACATTAAACAACCCAAATGAAAAACCTATTAATGTCTTTGCAATCTCTCCCTGTTTTATTGCATTGGAACTGGCATTACGCTTCAGATCATCATCATGTGCAAACAATTGGTTTTGAATTACAGTAGCCACTGCACTTGTCCAGGATTTAGCACACTCCTCATATTTGTCACTCGATTGAATCTGATGTGCTCCCAACATCAAAATATCCTCCTCGTGAAAACTAATTAGATCCAAAGTATCTGCCAGACGAAACGCCTTTTCTTTCATAACGATAACAGGTTCTGCCATTCTTGGATCTAAGCCCAATAGCATAGATTCTGCAGCACACCTTTTGGGAATTTTGGAGCGGCTGGAATAACCTTTTCCTTGTCGGTCGGTGGCAAGATAACATTTTGAAGCCTTTTGTGGGTATGTGGGTCTCGAATGCCTGGAATTTTCTTGAGATATGACTCTGCGGTCTTCATTGTTGGAAAATTATGTGATACTTCATGTTCGAGCTTAGAGTGAAATGCCAACCAGGACCTTGTTGGTTCGGATCTTCATCAGAATAGTGAGCTCTTAACAGACTTTTCAAATATCTCAATCTTTCTTTTGTGTCCGCTCTCTCTTGTGACGATCCATAATTTTCTATCATGATCGTACCTCCAACATTTCACTTCTGATTTATTTCCAACTTTGTCATAATGGCTCGACCCTATTTCCATAACATATCTGTCAGATACTTTTGAAGGATCTTTTGGCTGGAAGTTCTCATAGAGTGGATTTGCGTCTTGATTCTTCATCACTATCATCTTTTTGTGTTGGAGCTTCTCTTTTGTGGCTGCTTTCTCTTTCTTGATTTTTCATCAGAGAGGTATGCATTCAGGCCTGCTTCATGTTCTTTATCGGCTGCAGCCTTTTCAGATTCTATCAGTTCGTGATGAGCGACGTTGATAGGGTCATCATCTTTATCAGCAAATTCGCTTCCAAACTTTTTCTCCAACTTTGCCTTCATCTCATAAACTTCTGACATAAGCAAACTCACATCCCCTTGCAGTTGCTCAACGGTTTTGTCTCTGACAGATATCTGATTTTGTAAAGAGACTATTTGAGCACTTTTCAGTTCATTTTCTTGTTTAAGTAACACTACTCTGCGTTGAAGTTTGCTAACATCCACCACATCATCCTCATCACTATCCGATTGCTTAATAATTTCATCCTTTCTGCAGCCATTCTCATTGTTGCTTCTTCATTCTTTAAATATACCAATGCCAGAACTGTCTGCCTCATTGTGAGCACCCCTAGAGCTTTCAGGCTGCCGACTTGGATCAGGAATAACACTTGAGCTTGGGGGCTTGGGAAGATTAGAAATATCATGTGCAAAAACATTTTCCGGTTCATCATCTTCAGAATGTGCTTCGTCAGGAGGAATGAAACTAGGTGAAGGGATCCCAGAATCACCCTTTAACGATGCAAGTAAGGCTTCAAGATTTTCAGCAGTAATCAAATTTATTTTCTCAGTCTCCTCAACAGTCCCTGACTCAACCCGTGCAGTTGCATCTTCCTTTCTTCATCTAAATCAAGATCTTCAACAACGGGATCTGGTCGCCTTGGTTTTCCTATGACCTGAACATCGTGCTCTTCAGCAACTATTGTCATGACAGGTTTAGAATTAGCCACAATCTCCTTGAACTTTCCATGTTTGACAAGCTTGTACCATCCCACAAACTTGACCTTTGCGGAGTCCCTTTGTTTGCACGCTGCCTTGAAGCAACTTGGTCCCACAGCTTTAGATTTAAATGGTTTGTGCCTTTAACAAGCTCAGGGTGCTTCTTGATAATATCATCTGAACAAACCTTTGTTAAACAGAAAAACCTTCTTCTTCGTGCTCTCTAACATACTTTTCATGTTATCAAAAATGAAAACAGAAAAGTTGTAATCCCAATCGTTTACTAAAGCGACAAGTGCAGCTGTCTGAGTCTGTTTAATTGATCTTGACCACCCTTGTTCTCAGAAATGCACTTTATAAATATATGAGCAAGACACCTCCAGTATGGAGGGAATAGCTTCTTCAGCACCATAGGGTAAGTTCCTTCATAGCTCATTCTTCGAAGAGTTTGTATCACGTTGTCCATGTCAAAACCAGTTGGATGGCGTTCACTGTCTCCAAATTGCAACGCATCTCAAACATCAGACTCTGAAACTGTAATCTCTTTGTCTCTGATCCTTTTATCTATGTAGGCACCTCCACCTTTAACCTTCGCATTGATCCAGAAATCCTGAATCATATCTTCATTTATCACTAGATTCGACTTAAGCGCATGAGTGATCCTGCAGTTGTTTAGCACAGAAACTAGGGAATCAAATCTCTCTCTATACTCTGGTGGAGGATTCGATAGATAGAAGGCTTGATTATGAAATTCTTCGATTTCCAACTTGCGTATGTCCATCATTCTCTGTGCCATTTTCTGCACGTGATATAGATATCATCAATTATAGCAAACATCAATTACCTCTAAACTGTTATGACAGGTCAACTTTGTTGACTAGGCAGTAGTTCAGGGGTAAAGGTCATGAGGGTCAAAAGAAGGCCAAAGGTTCACAGGTCAGATGAACTCGAATGACAAGGGTTCAAGTCAATGACCCATTGTCATTCGAAATAAGCATCCGAAATACATCTGTAAAGCATCCGAGATGCAAGAGATGATCGAGAGCATGCACGAGATGCAGAAGAGTCTACCTTGAGAGAAAGAAGAAAGAGATCCGAATAAAAGTGGTTCGAAATGGATTCGAAATGACTAAGATGGGCTTTAAATAGTCTCGAAACATGTCCATCCCATCTCTGAACAGTTGATTCGAGATGTGACCAGGCCAGGTCCATCTCGAAACAGTAAACAAGCCAGTTTAATGAATTCGAGATAAGTGGGCCCACTCAAAACACTAATATTTAATTCTTTTCAGACCCCTATTTGTTTTAACCAAACCTGAACAGTAACACTTCTGTAAAAAATCTGCGATCCAACCGACCAAGCAAATAATCTTACAGAATAAAAGACTATTAGAAAAAAACACAAAGATAAGGGGAGAATAGCCATGAGATCAAACCAGTTCTGGACTGATTAAAAACATTTTTCGGTATGAGCTTGGTCAAACAGAACCAATGGATTGCTGATATATTTGTCCTTTAAACTCATCGCCTCAACCTTCAAAGTTCAACCTTGTGACTTCATCAAGTGAGTTTGCGATAACCTCCGTGTGTCCCATATCAGGGCATACCCCTGCGATCAAGGTAAGCACAACAATTCATCGTAACAAGTGAATATACCAAGGTTATACTTTCTTCTTACAATGTCGATTTATTGGTGAACAAGTCAGTACAATGTACTGTGGAGAGACCAAACAATATCAGACAAGGGTAGGCAAATGCCTTGTATGGTATGTTTTACTTTTAGGATTTTCTCGTGAGAGATTTCCCTTTTAAGGTTTTGGCCCTTTCAATTAAGCTCTTTTAAGAATATCCTGACTGTGCCTAGGCTGCATGTATCTGGATGCAACAGAAGGGCAGTCCTGATATCCCAGATGACTTATCAGTATAAAGACTCGAAACTTCAGACGTTGGCTATCTATCAACACAAGATTTAAGACCATGAAATCATATGCCGATGATACGTTACCCACGGTATATAAAGCTTTTCAAAGAGTTAATCACTTGGTATCTTTTTTGACTTTTGAGCGATAAGCCTATCAACACATCACATCAATCCTTGCTTCACAGCATCAAGACCGTACATGTGTTAACCAAGTACATTAGATTTGAGCAGCAAGGAAAATATTTCTCCCCCTAAATTTGTATAGAAAGAGAATTTTATGCACAAATTTAGTTATTTGAGCAACAAAAATATTATTATTATTATTGTTCCCTCTCTTTTTTTTTAAGATGCTTAGTCGGTGAAACGCATCATTTTCAAAAGGTCCACAAGCATTTTGAATCTCGAGTTGCTGACATGTTTTGTAAAAAGATCCGTTGCATTAGCATCTGTGTGGATCTGTTCAAGTTTAATTAATCCCATGTCAAAGCAATCTCGAATAAAATGAACTTTGATATCAATGTGCTTGGTTTTGGAGTGAAAAACAGGTTTTTGACAATCTGGATGGCGGCATCATTATCACAATAGATAGACGTTTAAGATAAGTCAAACCGTAATCCTCAAGCTGATGTTGCATCCAAATAACCTGGGAATAGCAAGTAGATGCCGCAACGTATTCTGCTTCTGCAATTGAAAAAGAAACTGTTTGTTGCTTCTTGCATTGCATGAAATAAGTCTATCACCCAAGTATTGACAACCAGCTGATGTAGACTTATATCCCTGAATGTTCCTCCAAAGTTACTGTCAGAAAAGGCAAACAGATCAAAATTTGAATCTCTAGGATACAAGAGCCCAATTTTGGAGCACCCTTGAGGTATCTAAAGATTCGTTTAACAGCTGAAAGATGAGAAAGTTTACGGGTTAGCTTGATATCTTGCACATTGGAGACAGCAAACATAATGTCAGGTCGACTGGCAGTTAAGTACATCAATGAACTAATCATAGATTGGTATATTGTTGGATTGATCGGATCACCTTCAAACATCCTCATTCAGCAAAGGCCGTTCGACAATGGGCGAGTCAATGGGCTTTTGAGTTTGACATGTCGAATTTAGCAAGAACATCCTAAACGTATTTTCCTTGGTGGATCAAGATTCCTTGAGAGTTCTGACGAACTTGCAAGCCCAAAAACATAGTCATTTCACCAAGAGAACTCATTTCGAACTTCTTTTTCATCACGTCCTCAAATTCTTTGCACAACTCTTCATTGGTAGAACCGAAAATGATGTCGGTCAACATAGATCTGAACAAGGATAAGATCCTTGCCCACGCGATTTAATGAACAACGTTTGATCTATCATCCCCCGAACATAACCATGAGCAAGCAGATGCTCTGTTAGGGTTGCATACCATGCACGAGGTGCCTAGTGCAAACCATATAAAGCTTTATCTAACTTATACGCATATCCTTGCTTCTTTGGATCTGTAAAACCAGGGGGTTGAGCAACATAAATCTCCTCCTTGACCTTCCCGTACATAAACACCGACTTGACATCCATTTGATAAACCATGAAACCCATGTAGGATGCATATGCCAAGAAGATGCGTATGGCTTCTAGACAGGCTACGGGAGCATATACTTCATCATAATAAAGGCCTTCAATCTGTTGAACCCTTGGACCACTAGCCGAGCTTTTTTCCGCATCGATTACTCTAGTGTCATCTTGTTTATTTCTATACACCTAACGAGTACCAAGAGCTCGTTTTCCTTCTAGCAATTTCACCAACTTCCACACACCCAGCTTTTCAAACTAATTGAGCTCCACATGCATTGCATCAACCCATCCAGGTTCCTGCAAAGCAACGTCAATGTTTTTAGGCTCAATTTGTGAAATGAAACACGAATACAAACATGTGTTAATGGTTCCAGATCTACTTGCGCGTTTGAACACCTGCAGATACAGGACTAATAACATTTGTAATGGATGATTTTTCTGAATGCGCTGAGGGATTGCCACATCTGGTGCCTACAGATTAGAATCTAAGTTAGAAGCACTTCCTGATACGATTCCATATTGCTCCCCCTCATTTGAAGCAGTAGTATGAATTACAGGAGGATCAACTGTGCAATCTAACGGAATCGGCTCTGGAAATGGTGAAGCTCCATGATTTGAATTTTGTGGAGCAGATGATTCAAAGTTGTTGCCATCAGAAGGTTCAGAAGCCTTGTCATGGTTTTGTGAAGAAGAGTGTAGTCCGTTGGAACTGCATGAAATCCCGGAGGATCCACAGTAAGTTTCTTGAAAGAACTTGAGGCGGGACAACATCATCTTCAGCCAGGATAGGGTGGGTATAACCGTTTTGAGACATCTGCATTAACAAATAAATTAGGTAGAACATTAAACGACTGAAACAAAGAAGAATAGTCACATAACCAATCAGGTCTGAGTCTAGCATCTTTCGGATTTTCTTCCAGCCAATCCACATAAAACGTCTCCATGATATGTTTCTTAATTTTGTTGTAGACACGATATGAATTGTTCTTTGCATATCCGACAAAATAGCAAGGATCTCCTTTTGCATCAAACTTTCCTTTAGCATCCATGTTGAGTAGAACACAAGGACAACCAAAAGTACGGAAATGCTGCTACTGAGGGTTTCTGTCCTTCAACTATTTCATAGGGTGTCTTCATGTGACATTTGTTGATGAGAGCATGATTTTGAACATATCAGGTTGTGTTTACTGCTTCTGCCCAAAATATCAGTGGAAGAACAGAATTAATCAGCATAGTACAAGCTGCTTTAATGAGTTTTGTTTTGTCTTTCTGCGCCACATTTTGTTGAGGAGTTTGAGCTGCCTGTATTGACGATCAATTCATTTAAAGCACAAAAAGTTTTCAGCTCGACGTTCTTGAACTCTGTTCCATTATCGCAACGCAGCATCTTCACCCTCTAGTTTGCTTGGTTCTCCATGAGAGTGATAAATTTCTTTATCAGACCTACAGTTTCACACTTCTGTTCCAAGAAAAATACCTAAGTGAAACGAGAGTAGTCATCAGTGATAACCAAGCAATAAACTTTTCTTCCAATACTCAGCACATTGACCGGACCAAAAAGATCCATATGAAGTAGTTCCAGAACTTTGGATGTCTTGTGCACAATCTTGGGCTTATGAGGCTTACGATGTTGTTTCCTACAAGCACAGGACTCACACTTTTCAATTTGCATGAAATCCCTGATTGGTAAATTTCTGACCATACCTCCCTTCGCCAAACGATTAAGATTCTTCATATTAAGATGCCTAAGTCTTCGATGCCACAACATTCATCATGTTCAACAATTTCAGAAATAGACAAGTAGCTTGATCAGTTGGGGCTTTGTTCATATCGATCACATAAGCGTTACCCCGTCTTTCTGCTTCAATTTCAGTACAATCCTCTGGTATGACAATTCAAGGTTTCAAGACCACGCATCCACCTTTAGTAAACAAAACCTCTAAACCATTGTCGCACATCTAAGAGACACTGAGAAGACTGTTTTAAGCTCAGGAACATAATTGACATCTGAGAAGCTGAGAACCCCATTACGAACTGTGCCTTTCATATTGACTCTTTCTCCCTGCAAAAGTGACAATCACCATCGAGATCTTGATATCATTCAATAGAGATGTCCCCAGTCATGTGCCTGGAACAGCCACTGTCAATAAACCAAAGTCTAACAACAGCCCTCCAAAGCCGTTCCTGCACATAGAATGAGATTAGTGGGAGACGGGAACCCAGATCTATTTCAATTGGGCTAGTTGGAAAATCTTAACTCCTGAGAAGATAAAGAAGTGAGATTTAGCAAGTGAGAGCTCTCTGACTAGGATCTAGCAAACCTTTTGGGTTTCCAAACCTTTAACTCTTTATTGGTTGAAAAACATTTGATGAAGATGCGTTTAATTTCTGAATGAATTTGAGAAACCATTTGAGTTTGAACAATTTTTATTGGTTTTCTTAGCTAGATTCTGGTCTCCATCAGAAGGCTTTTGATGATGTTGACGTCGATGACGCGAAGCCGTCTGATGGAAGGAAATTCTGGACGGATAAGACCCATAAGGATGATGAACACAGGTTTCTGGCTATGTGCCCCGGAATTCCACATTGAAGCAAGTTTGCCTTTTTGAGAAAAAGACTTTTAACTCAGCTTGTGTAGTTCTGGGGAACTGATTGGGTCTCTTTTTTCCACTAAGTGCTAATTCTTGTGTGCGTTTTTACTCATAGGAGAAACCTGCTCACAATTATCAGCACAAGAGTGAGTATTTACATCTTTACGCTTTAATTTTGATTCAGTTGGTTTTTGAGTTGGGTTTTTCTTTTGACTAGCAACACTTGAGAAATCCTTTTCTTGAATTTTCATTGTGTGCTTTCTTCTGTTCTTTCTACACTGTGTTTTCTTTGCAGGAGAGGATTCTGTATTCTTAGTTTCATTTAAAACCTTTTCTTCTGAAACTAAAATCTCATAAGCGACTGATTCAGTTTCTTCGGAAATGATTTCATTTGGAACTAAGCTTTCTGAATCAGAGGATTCTTGATCACCGGATGATGAGCAAGTTTTGTCAATATCTTGACTGTTAAGGCTGTCTTGCTCATTATCTGATGAGTTGAAATCTTTGGTCTGATTTACAGAAATATCAGAGGTCTCCTGTTCACAATCATTTTCATTCAAATAGTCTATCACAATAATATTTTCAGTTTTACCAGATTTAAAGATATCCGAGGTATCCGTTGAGGTTTTAGACGAACTGAAATAGTTATATGAATCGCTCAAAACTAAATTCTCAGACTCTTTTTGACTATCAGTTAAATCATGAACTGAATCAAAAACCACGTCATTTGAAATTTCATTTTCAACAACATCAGAAAAACCCTTAGTCTCAAAAACCAAAGACTGAACAAAATTCCAAACATAGTCATCATGTTTATCACATAAAGAAATATTTGTGTCATCAACAATAATTGAATGTGAATTAGTATCCACTTTTGATTGCTCCTTGTCTATCACTGGCTCTGCACATTCACTAAAACAATCAACTTTTCTTTTAGAATCAAAAGTAATAATTGTTTCCACAATTTCTTCAGATGGAGTTGTTGTTGACTCCTCTTCATTTTTCAAATTTTCAACTGACTCCTTTGAGCACTCTTTATCATTAGTTTTCACAAAACTTACTGGTTTTTAAAAATCAGTTGGTCTGGCATTCTTATGTTTAAACGGTTCCCAAGGGACGTAGTCACTTGGTTTACCATACGCCATTTTATCATAATTTTTCAATTCTTGCTCCTGAGCGGCATCCTTGAATAATTATGATTGTATGGCGGAGGAACTTGAGAATAACCCAACCCTTT
Source organism: Scalesia atractyloides (assembly GCA_947069175.1). Taxonomy (NCBI): domain Eukaryota; kingdom Viridiplantae; phylum Streptophyta; class Magnoliopsida; order Asterales; family Asteraceae; genus Scalesia; species Scalesia atractyloides. Next base: position 47,217,963 of record CAMTDV010000023.1, read on the forward strand.
TCCCTTATTCTCTTTGTATGCCATTTGTGTATTGCACAGATTGCGAACAACATCATTGGAAGTATCATATTTCTTAATATTTAATTCATTTTGTTGAAACTTTCCAGTGAAAAGTCCCAGCTCAACTCTTACCAAGTCGCATTCCAATGTTTTTGAATCAAGTTTGGTTTTATAATCATGAACCCAACATTTCTGTTGGTTTACGTCTCGGTGGAGTTGAGCTATATTTGTCTTTAGCGCATCAATCTTTTCATAGAGAATTTTATTGTTCTCACGAGACTAATGTACTTGGACATGGCACTGTTGTAATCATTAATGAGATTGAGATTATGAGCTCTCATTTGTGCCATTTTATGTTTGCAATCTTCTGAGCATAGGAGAGAACTTACCATTTCAGAAAGAGATTTAGGCTCCTCAGTTTGTGCTGTAACATTTGTCAAAAACGGGTTTTCCAAACCCGCTCCGTTTGTAATCGAATATCAAGTTATAAATGTTTCGTTGCGTATTTATGTCAATTTTAATTTTTAATGATGCATAATTAATAAAAAACTAGAATATAAAAGTTATAATTGATAAAAAGTAAAAATAAAATAAATAAAATGAAAAATAGGCTGCCGGGACTCGAACCCGGGTCAGCCGGAAAGAGCTCAACGACTTAACACGCACACTTGTAACCACTCCGCCACTTGATGTTTTCTGATAGTTCTAGGAATAAATTAAATCTTATGTTCAACCATAAATCGATCTGTTTACGCTAACTGTAACCGAAATCGGTCATCAAACGTCCAAAATCGTTTGATCGTTCGCGGTTTACTGATTACAACCGATACACCGACACCTCCAATCAATTTAGCTTTGAATGGACTTGAATTCAAGAGTTGATCGGTTTTAATAACCGAAAACCTGCATTTCCTGAATTACTCCAATCATAGTCCCCTCTCGCGACTCAAACACATCTGCAGACCTTTAATTTCACTTTCGCAATACTTTCAGTTCGTCGGAAAAGCTATTTGAACTCGCCGGACTTTCGCCGGAAAACCGTGTCTTCCATCAAATCAGTAAGTCTCTCATTTCTTTCATCGTCTATCAGTTGTTAAGCTTTTGCTAACTCAAACCCTTCAATCAGAATCAGTTTCAGACGTCGATATCGGATAATTCCCTCTCGCCGAAAAACTTCTGAAAATTCCTATTTTCCGCGGTTAAACGGTATAGTCATTCAAACCTTCTGATAACTCTTGTTTATTACTTCAATTCCACAATTAGCTAATCAGAACTGTTAATTTGTTCGCTCAGTCGAAGTTCATAAAAACAGAGCCGACGACTTCGCCGGAGTTCTGAGAAAGATCATCATTCCAGTATGTTCATTCCCGAAACTTTTCCTATCCGTTACATATAAATCATTAGTACGTCTGTTAATCGTCTTAAGCAAGAAACAGTTGATTAATCATTGTCTGTGAATTTAGCGAAGAAGATGAAGTCTGTTATGATTATAAGATTAATTAAAATCGGTATTATAAACGAGTTAGACACACAGTCCAGCGGTGGACTGTGTGCAAACAATACGCATACGTCCCGAGTTCGAGTCCTGCCCGGCGCATACATGCACACAATAGAACCGGTCAAACAGTCAAACAGTCAACGGTCAATGGTCAACGCAAAAGTCAACATTTTTTTTTATATTTTTATTTATTTAATTTAATTTAAAAATCAATTAAAAATACTTAAAAATAATGTTTTTAAAGATAGGAAATAGCCTTAAACTCACAAAAATATATCTAAAAATCCTATTAAAATTATTAATAAAATCCACTCATTTACTATACCTTCCGTTATTATTTAGGTTAGTTAATCCTCGTTGATCAATCCTTCAAAATCGTGCGCATCTCGTCATCTCCAACCGAACGCACCCAATGTGAGTGAATCTCTACAAATTCCCCGTTTTAAACACGTTTTTGGGGTGTATCATGTGTCTTACCATTTATTATATTTAAATCATTGTGCATACATCATATCATGAACAAATGTGTATTCAGCTTGTATCAACTGTTTGTGTGGTTATTGTTTAGATTTAATTTATTATTTTCAGTACATGCAATATCATAGGCCGCCGCTCCCCATTACATTATGAGTGTTGAGCACTTCCCCATTACATTATGAGCGTGAACCTGGCGTTGCCAACATACGATCGGCTCCGTTTGATTGAGCCTTGATCGCACAGACATTCATCATAGGCCGTCAATTCCCCATTACATTATGAGCGTGAACGTGACGTTGCCGACATATACAGTTTCATTCATGTTATATATTCATGCAAGTTCATATGTTATTGTATGTTATTGTTTGTGGTTGTTATTGCTATGGTTTGATTATTTACATTTGCTCACATATGACTATTGCACAATTTTTCCATGATAAAGATAACAAGAAATCAATAATAAATGTTTATTTAACAAGGTTCACTCGCCAACTTATGTTGACCCAAAAACCCCCATTTTTACACATGATACAGGTGAACCAGCTGCAGCAAGAAACACATAGGATTGGCTTAGAAGAATAAACTGGTTTAGAGCTTGGATTGCTTAGTTGATTATTTTTCTTTGTATTTGTATGAACATGTTTGGATTATTGAGAATGTAATTTTGACTTTAATAAATATGAAACATATTAGTAAATATCATGAGCTTTGGTGATAACCCAATTATGCCCCGACTCTTATTCCGCTGCGGGTCGGGGTGTGACAGATTGGTATCAGAGCCATGACTATAGGGATATAGGATAGGTTATTAGACCCTTAGACCCTATACTATAGTTTATTAGAAATTTTTAAGATTTTTGTGTGTTACATGCAAAATTCATGATGTTTATATGTTTTATGTTAAATGTTACATTCAATGTTATGCAAGCATGTTCATAAGTACATATTATTATATAATGCCTATCATAAATCATATTCTCATAACATATCATATCCATGAAAGCACACATCACATCATTTTCATGATTGTTTTTACAATGATTTTTGTATTTTCAAATCACATCAAAGTGAGTTCTCATGACGGGCATGTAGTAACTGGAAGGGTACAAGTACCGGTAGTCGGAACGTCCTGTCTAGGCTGGCATTCGTATAAATCCAAAATAAAGGACCAGTTTGCCTACCTGGGGACTAACGATGAGAGTACGAAGTACCTATTAGGCCAAAGCATGCTATACCAAATGTCGTGTGAGCTAATCCCACTTTGAGTTGTCATTGTGTCTACACCTGGACACATTCCGACCATACATCTCGTAAACATATTTCGTGGTTTTCATTCGGGTGATGCGAGTGTTAAACCGCCAATACTAATGTAAATCCTACCAAGCCAATAGTCATGGGGGCCCACATGACTATACAGGTGAAGGTATGGGGGACATTTGAGGCCCAACATGAGCAAACCCAAGACATCCTATGGATGTAGTTGCATTATTGATATTTATGTTATTTTCATTTTCTTTAAGACACATGACACCTAAAAAGACTCCATAAACTCACAATCTTCTTATGTATGTTCCTGTAGATGTCGGCTAGACAACAACGAGGGGGTAGAAAATCAGGAAGGTCACACGAACGCTTGGCCACTCAAATCGCAAAACAAATGGCCGCGGTACTTCCTGACATTGTGGTTCAAGTACAACAAGCTCTCGCCACAAATCCCACTAATCCTCCCCAGCAAGAAGACCAGAACATCGGCAACCCGCCTACCAAAAAGTGCTCATATAAACATTTCAAGTCTTGCGATCCTCCTAAATTTGAAGGGACCGAAGGTGTCACTGCTCTCCTCCACTGGTTTGAGGAAATGGAAAACACCTTCCTCAACTGCGATTGTCCCGATGATCGCAAGGTACGATACGCAACCGGGAGACTATTTGGGGTAGCTCTTACCTGGTGGAATACTGAAAAGGGTAAGAGGGGGATCGAAGATGCAATGGCCTTAACGTGGGAGGAGTTAAGGGAAATCATGACGAGACGATTCTGTCCTAGAAGTGAGATTAAAAAGTTAGAGGATGAATTTCATTCATTGAAGCAAAAGGAGGGAGATCATACTTCCTACAACAAGAGGTTCTTAGAGTTGAACCAAATGGTTCCTAATTTGTTCACCCCAGTTTACCGCTTAATCGAGCATTATATTCGAGGTCTTCCCTCGAAAATTCAAGATTCAGTTCTCAGCACTTCGCCAGCAACACTTGAAGCTGCTATGGAACTAGCTACTGAACTGACCGAGAATCGAATTCGCAACGGTAAATTTAAAGAGGAGAAAAAGAAAGCCCCCGTTGAGGGCCAAACTTCAAACCATTCCACCTCCTCCTCTAAGTTTGCTAACAAGAGGAAACGTAACACCAGAAACTTCGCTGTCACACAAACCAATTTCCCTATCCCTGCTGCACCGATTACCCAAGTTGCCCCCTCACCTGCACCATACAAAAGGCCATACTCTGGCCCATTACCAAAATGCAACCGTTGCCAATACCATCACTTTCCTGATCATCCCTGCCAACATTGCACCGGCTGTGGTCGCGCAGGTCATACTATTCAAACCTGTCGTATACCTCAGCGAACGAACCGCCGCCAGCCTTCAACCCAAACCCACCAACAAATAATGGGTCAAACCCAACAACCCCTACTACTACCACCTACCCAACATTTAGCCCAATCATACTACCAACCCAACTATCCCATGGTGCAACCTATGCGGGCTTGCTACAATTGTGGAGATCCAAGCCACTTTAGAAACACTTGTCCACGTTTGGTGAACATTATACATGCTCAAGCTCAAGCAAATCCGGTGAATCAAGCTAACCAAGCTCCTCCACCTGCAAGAGGAAGAGCTTTCAACATCAACGCTAACCAGGCTAGAGCTGACAGCAATGTGGTTAACGGTACGTTTCTTATCAATGGTAGGTATGCATCCATGTTGTTTGATACTGGCGCGGATAAAAGTTTTGTGTCCTTAGAGTTTGAACCCATCCTAAACCAAATTCGTGATAAGCTCATGGAATCCATAACAGTAGAAGTTGCTGACGGAAAACCGGTCTCATTAAACTCTATTATACGCAATTGTACTCTCACCTTAAACGACCACGACTTTCCAGTTGACCTCATTCCTATGAAGTTGGGAAGCTTTGATATTATAATTGGTATGGACTGGCTCAGCCAACATCAGGCTGAAGTTGTATGCCACGAAAAGTTTATACGCATTCCTCTTTCAAACGGTCAGACTCTACGAATCTTTGGAGAAACCTCATCGAAAGGGCTCAGATTAATGTCCTGTCTTCAGGCTCGAAAATATCTACGCAAGAATTATGTCGCATTTTTAACCCATGTCGTCAAAAAGGGAACCTTGGAGAAGAAACTTGAAGACATTCCAGTAGTAAAAGATTTTCCGCAAGTTTTTCCTGACGACATTGCAGGACTTCCTCCCTTGAGAGAAGTCGAATTCCGCATTGATCTTATACCTGGTGCTACACCAGTTGCAAAGTCTCCTTATAGGTTAGCCCCCTCTGAAATGCAAGAGCTAGCCAGTCAATTGCAAGAGTTGACTGACAAAGGATTCATACGTCCTAGCTCCTCGCCTTGGGGTGCACCTGTCCTTTTTGTGAAGAAGAAAGATGGAACGTTTCGCATGTGCATCGACTACAGAGAACTCAACAAGTTAACGATCAAGAATCGCTATCCATTACCTCGCATTGATGATCTTCTTGACCAACTTCAAGGCGCCAGCTGTTTTTCAAAAATCGACCTTCGTTCTGGTTATCATCAACTTAGAGTACATGAAGAAGACGTCCCAAAGACCGCTTTCCGAACTCGTTATGGTCATTATGAATTCATGGTCATGCCATTTGGTTTAACCAACGCTCCAGCTGTCTTCATGGATTTAATGAACAGAGTCTGCAAACCCTATCTCGATCGTTTTGTTATAGTCTTTATCGACGACATCCTCATTTACTCAAAGTCTAAGTCTGATCATGAACGGCATCTTCGACTTATCCTTACACTCCTAGAGAATGAAAAGCTTTACGCCAAATTGTCCAAATGCGAATTCTGGTTAAAAGAGGTACAATTCCTTGGACATGTAGTCAATGACAAGGGAATACATGTCAACCCCTCAAAAATCAAAGCGGTACAAGAATGGCAAGCGCCACGTACACCAACTGAAGTAAGATCATTCCTTGGTTTGGCTGGTTATTATCGCCGTTTCACTTCAAACTTCTCTCGCATTGCTGTACCACTCACGGCTTTAACTCATAAGGGAAAACCTTTCATTTGGGGACCCAAACAAGAAGAAGCCTTCCAAACCCTTAAACAAAAACTCTGTGATGCACCAATCCTCACTCTTCCTGAAGGTTGTGATGACTTCGTGGTTTATTGCGACGCGTCAGGGCAAGGACTAGGCTGTGTTCTAATGCAAAGAGGAAAGGTTATAGCTTATGCTTCGAGACAACTCAAAACTCATGAGAAGAACTACACCACCCACGACCTAGAACTTGGAGCCGTTGTGTTCGCTCTTAAGATATGGAGACATTATCTCCACGGTACTAAGTGTGAAATATACACTGACCACAAGAGTCTTCAACATATCTTCAACCAAAAGGAGTTAAACATGAGGCAACGAAGATGGGTCGAACTTTTAAATGACTACGACTGTGAAATTCGGTACCACCCAGGCAAGGCAAATGTGGTGGCTGATGCACTCAGTCGAAAGGGTTATGCGAACTCCATTCATCTTCTATGTTCGCAAATCATAACTGACAGTAAAGATCAAATTCGAGAAGCCCAACATGTTTCAGTAACGGAAGACGACGTACGAAAGGAGCTGTCCTGTGGAGCTAAACTTAAAATTGAAACTAAATCTGACGGTATTCTGTATTATCTAGATCGCATATGGATTCCTGACCACAACAACCTTCGTGAATTCCTTATGAATGAGGCACATAAAACACGATACTCTATACATCCAGGAGCCGACAAGATGTATCAAGACCTTCGATACACCTACTGGTGGCCTGGAATGAAAAAGGATATTGTTGTTTTTGTTTCCAAGTGCCTTACATGTTCCAAGGTAAAAGCTGAACATCAAAGACCCTCAGGACTTCTGGTCCAACCTGAAATCCCTGTATGGAAGTGGGAAAACATAACCATGGACTTCATTACCGGGTTACCTCGCACTTCTGGTGGGTATGACACTATATGGGTAATCATTGATCGTCTTACAAAATCAGCTCACTTTATTCCAATCCGCGAAGATTTCAAGAACGAGAAGCTAGCTCGTATTTACATCAGCGAAATCGTAAGCCGACATGGTGTACCGTTAAGCATTATTTCAGATCGTGATGGTCGTTTCACTTCACGAACATGGCAAGCCGTACAAGCCGCTTTGGGTACACGATTAGATCTCAGTACCGCTTATCATCCTCAAACTGATGGACAATCTGAACGCACCATTCAAACTCTTGAAGATATGCTTCGAGCATGTGTCATAGACTTCAAGGGTAATTGGGACGCTCATCTACCATTAGTTGAATTTTCGTACAATAACAACTATCATTCAAGTATCGGCATGGCACCTTTTGAAGCCTTATATGGTCGTAAGTGCCGATCTCCAGTATGTTGGCACGAAATTGGGGAAGCTCAAATCACCGGTCTAGAATTGATTCAAGAAACCACAGACAAGATCCATCAAATTCGAAACAATATTCTAGCAGCTCAAAGTCGTCAAAAGAGTTATGCAGATAAACGACGAAAGCCTTTGGAGTTTAACATTGGTGATCATGTACTTTTAAAAGTATCACCGTGGAAGTGAGTAGTTCGTTTTGGTCAAAAAGGCAAGCTGGCACCACGCTACGTAGGACCTTTCAAGATACTCGAAAGAGTAGGACCTGTAGCATACAAGCTTGATCTACCAGAAGAACTCAACAGAATTCATCCCACATTCCACGTATCAAACTTGAAGAAGTGCCTCGCTGATGAGAACCTCCATATTCCTCTGGAAGATATTCAGATTGATGAATCTATGCATTTTATTGAAAGACCAGTAGAGATCATGGACTTCGGAGAAAAACGTCTAAGACGATGTCGCATTCCAATTGTTAGGGTACGCTGGGAGTCGAAACGGGGACCTGAGTTTACTTGGGAACGTGAAGACTCAATGCGCGAAAAATACCCGCATCTTTTTCCTACTACTACTACTTAAATTTCAGGACGAAATTCCTAAAAGTAGGGGATACTGTAACATTTGACAAAAACGGGTTTTCCAAACCCGCTCCGTTTGTAATCGAATATCAAGTTATAAATGTTTCGTTGCGTATTTATGTCAATTTTAATTTTTAATGATGCATAATTAATAAACAAACTAGAATATAAAAGTTATAATTGATAAAAAGTAAAAATAAAATAAATAAAATGAAAAATAGGCTGCCGGGACTCGAACCCGGGTCAGCCGGAAAGAGCTCAACGACTTAACACGCACACTTGTAACCACTCCGCCACTTGATGTTTTCTGATAGTTCTAGGAATAAATTAAATCTTATGTTCAACCATAAATCGATCTGTTTACGCTAACTGTAACCGAAATCGGTCATCAAACGTCCAAAAACGTTTGATCATTCGCGGTTTACTGATTACAACCGATACACCGACACCTCCAATCAATTTAGCTTTGAATGGACTTGAATTCAAGAGTTGATCGGTTTTAATAACTGAAAACCTGCATTTCCTGAATTACTCCAATCATAGTCCCCTCTCGCGACTCAAACACATCTGCAGACCTTTAATTTCACTTTCGCAATACTTTCAGTTCGTCGGAAAAGCTATTTGAACTCGCCGGACTTTCGTCGGAAAACCGTGTCTTCCATCAAATTAGTAAGTCTCTCATTTCTTTCATCGTCTATCAGTTGTTAAGCTATTGCTAACTCAAACCTTTAATCAGAATCAGTTTCAGACGTCGATATCGGATAATTCCCTCTCGCCGGAAAACTTCTGAAAATTCCTATTTTCCGCGGTGAAACGGTATAGTCATTCAAACCTTCTGATAACTCTTGTTTAGTACTTCAATTCCACAATTAGCTAATCAGAACTGTTAATTTGTTCGCTCAGTCGAAGTTCATAAAAACAGAGCCGACGACTTCGCCGTAGTTATGAGAAAGATCATCATTCCGGTATGTTCATTCCCGAAACTTTTCCTATCCGTTACATATAAATCATTAGTACGTCTGTTAATCGTCTTAAGCAAGAAACATTTGATTAATCATTGTCTGTGAATTTAGCGAAGAAGATGAAGTCTGTTATGATTATAAGATTAATTAAAATCGGTATTATAAACGGGTTAGACACACGGTCCAGCGGTGGACTGTGTGCAAATTGTTTGCATACGTCCCGAGTTCGAGTCCTGCCCGGCGCATACATGCACACAATAGAACCGGTCAAACAGTCAAACAGTCAACGGTCAATGGTCAACGCAAAAGTCAACATTTTTTTTATATTTTTATTTATTTAATTTAATTTAAAAATCAATTAAAAATACTTAAAAATAATGTTTTTAAAGATAGGAAATAGCCTTAAACTCACAAAAATATATCTAAAAATCCTATTAAAATTATTAATAAAATCCACTCATTTACTATACCTTCCGTTATTATTTAGGTTAGTTAATCCTTGTTGATCAATCCTTCAAACTCGTGCGCATCTCGTCATCTCCAACCGAACGCACCCAATGTGAGTGAATCTCTACAAATTCCCCGTTTTAAACACGTTTTTGGGGTGTATCATGTGTCTTACCATTTATTATATTTAAATCATTGTGCATACATCATATCATGAACAAATGTGTATTCAACTTGTATCAACTGTTTGTGTGGTTATTGTTTAGATTTAATTTATTATTTTCAGTACATGTAATACCATAGGCCACCGCTCCCCATTACATTATGAGCTTTGAGCAGTTCCCCATTACATTATGAGCGTGAACCTGGCGTTGCCAACATACGATCGGCTCCGTTTGATTGAGCCTTGATCGCACAGACATTCATCATAGGCCGTCAGTTCCCCATTACATTATGAGCGTGAACGTGACGTTGCCAACATATACAGTTTCATTCATGTTATATATTCATGCAAGTTCATATGTTATTGTATGTTATTGTTTGTGGTTGTTATTGCTATGGTTTGATTATTTACATTTGCTCACATATGACTATTGCACAATTTTTCCATGATAAAGATAACAAGAAATCAATAATAAATGTTTATTTAACAAGGTTCACTCGCCAACTTATGTTGACCCAAAAACCCCCATTTTTACACATGATACAGGTGAACCAGCTGCAGCAAGAAACACATAGGATTGGCTTAGAAGAATAAACTGGTTTAGAGCTTGGATTGCTTAGTTGATTATTTTTCTTTGTATTTGTATGAACATGTTTGGATTATTGAGAATGTAATTTTGACTTTAATAAATATGAAACATATTAGTAAATATCATGAGCTTTGGTGATAACCCAATTATGCCCTGACTCTTATTCCGCTGCGGGTCGGGGTGTGACATGTGCCATCAAGCATTTGAGATGATCTTCAGCTACTTCGAAAATCTTCATAGACTCCACTTGAGTTGCAGCATCAATCCAGCTGAAACCATGCTTCTCTTGAACCATTAGGGTCGTTCCTTCTCTTGATCCTCCTTGACTTGATGAACTAGATGATGTCTGAGCTGAAGAAACTGGAACCATGGACCTTTCTAAATTCCTAGCAGCAGCAATAGTTGATTCATATCCCACGGGTGTCTTCCTGCAGTCTCTAGCAAAATGTCCGAGTTCATGACATCTGTAACATCTTAACTTATCCTTGACTGACCCAGTGCAAATGTTTGACATTGGACAGCTCCCGTATTTTTTCTGAAATTTTTCTGCTCGAAAAGCAGCCATCACCAGATTCCATGATGCATCCAGTTCTTCAATGTCTTCTTCAACCATTTGATTCAGATCAGTAGCAAACACTGAAAGAGGAAAGAGATCTCCTGCTAGAAATGCATTCAAACTGTTAAGCGTTGAAGCTACCAAGGCTAACTTCTCTTCATTTTGTTTGGTCAGAAATGCAAGATTTTCAGTGGGGTTTGTGGTTTAAGCGTTTTGAGGAGCTGGAAGATTAATGGGACTGTAGACAACATTTGCATGCTGAGGTAATTGTTGAGGAGTAACAGAAGTTGGAATAACAGAGTTAGTTGGAAGAGACATGCCATAAATTTAGTTAGTCTTTTGAGCTTGAAGCTAAGCTTGAGTCAAAGGACTAAAAAACATTTGGATTGTTGTTTGTCACTAGGCTAAAGATAAGATTAGGGTGACTTTGAGACATCAAGGTAGTGTTAGAACCAGTCACCCCTACAGCCAAATAGAGTTCTTGTGGTTCAGTTCTCTTTGCTGATTGTCTATTTCACACGATTTGATGGTAGCAATCAGTTCAGTAAGAGCAACTTCATTTAGATCTTGGTACGTTTGATCATTGAAACATCAGCATCTCAAGACTTTGGCAGAGAATTCAACAGTTGACGATTCATCCCACTATTAGTGATTGAAATCCCAGCATTCACCATTTGTGAAATAAGTTTGACGAATCTCCTGATTTGATTTTCAACAGTGTCTCCGTAAATATGATTAAAAGAACTAAATTGTTGGTTCAGCATATTCACCCTGCTAGCTTTCATATTAGTGTTTCCTTCGTACAGATTTTTCAGCACATCCCAGATTTCTTTTGCACTCGTGCAGTTTCTGACAACAATTGAGATGTTAGGTCCAAGTGCCATGGTAAGATTTACCATTGCCTTATCGTCTTCATCCTTGATCTTTCGATCCTCATCAGACCACAAACTTTCTGGTTTGGGAATTCGAGTGTCTGGATCATCTGTAGTAGCGTACATGATTGTGCGGGGATCATCACGAATGCACCTCCACATTCCTGGTTCTTTAGCTTTGCAATACTATTAAAAACGCCAAGTCCATTCAAAGTAATCATCACCATATAGCAATCTTGCAATTTTGGTAGACGTCCCAATACTCTGGTCTAGTTCCTGATGCAATGCCAGTGACTGTGACTGAAGAGCTGTTAAAGTAGCATTGGTGAGATCTGCAGCCGTCAGAATGTTGTGTCGATTCATTTTAAAGATGGTGAAAAGATATCACACTGAGAAGTCAACAGTATCTCTGAATAGTAACAGAAACAGTAACGTTGACTCGAAACAGTAACTTTGACTCGAAATGATAAACAATCTGAGATGAACGGTTGATCCGAGATGCTACGGTCAATTCGAGATGTCAATATTGATCCAAGATGTTACAGTCAATTCGAGTTATCAACAGTTGATTCGAGATGCTACAGTCAATTCAAGATGTCAACAATTGGTCCGAGATGCCAACAGTTGATCTAAGATATCGACTATTGATCCGAGATGCGTCAAGTAAATAATCCGAGATGGTCCAAGATGATTCGAGATGGTTTGAGATACACAAACAAACAATTCGAGATAGACTGTGATGATCCGAGATGTTAAGACTATCTGAGATGCTCAACAATACTATCCGAGATAATCTGAGATCTTCAAACAACAATTCGAGATCTTCAAACAATCCGAAACATAAACAAAAAATGATCAGAAACACTGTGTGATATCAGATCTGAGCCTAGAAACAGGTTCAAACAGGCTTAGATACCAAGTGTAGGTCTCAAAAAATCAGATCTAATTGATATCACACAAACAAGCTTGAAGATGAAAAGATTCAACTTGCATACAAATTGTAATTGTCTAATACAAGTGAAAAGTGCAATCAAGAGCCCCCCAACCCTAATACATCATTAACTATATATACTAGAGGGTTGGAGCTCCTAAACCCTAACCTTTTAGGCCCAAAGCCTTTCCCCAAGCCCAAATTAAACAACCCAAATGCATAAACCTATTAATGTCTTTACAGGCACTCTCATCAGCACTATCAACTATCAGCGCAAAACATATTAGTCCAAGATTTGGCACGATCGTGCCAAGTCCACGCACAACCATGCTCATGTCACCTTAGCTCCTGATCAGCTCATCCCTGACGTTGAAACAGTCATCACCGGATATGTCATCGATAAGCACGACCGGGTCACCTTTTGGCATGGTCGTGCAACCTCGGGGAAGTTTGAGCGGGATCTTTCCGGAATTGGTAGCAAACATGATCGACAGACGAAAAAGTGCTTCCGTCACTTGCCAAGCACGACTGTGCCAAAAGGTGGCACGGTCGTGCAAACTCACCAGTAGTATATATACGAATTTTAAGCTTATTTGAAAGGGAGTTGGAGCATTTTGGTGAACTTTTCTCTCAAGATTCTGGTCTTGGAAGCTTGTAGAGCCAAGAAGGAGCCTTGAGTGAGGTTAAATCACTTGAAGATCTACTCGTTTTACCATTTAATCTTGTCTTAAACATTGGTTAGCCACTTGTTACTTATGAACCATTTAAGTTATTTTGCATTAGATTTAGTAGTTATGAGCCTTATGGGCTAAACATTTATGTTGCTTAAACCTTGTTGAAGCTAATGAACATGTGATAACATGGAGATAGATGTGGTGATTGTTGTTTGTTAGTCTTCATGGTAATATTTAATCTTGTTCTTGGATTTCATGTTCATGTTTAAAGTCCTTGTTCTTGAATGTTTGGTCATAAGTATTTACATGTTGTGTTGGAAAGCCCATGTAGAGATTATAATTTTTGAATCTTGTTAATTTGTTAATTTGATTCATAGCATGAAACTAGGAATGGTAATTGCTAACATGATTAGAATGATGATTTGAACATATGTATGGATTCTTGCATTTAGATTTGGAAAGATCATATGAATGTTTATATGAGTTCTATAGTTTGTGCTTATGTTGGTTTGATAATTTAGGCCAAGATTATTATCTAGCATGACCATGCTTGTGATTTATTTCAAGAACATGATGAAGATGTCACTTACTTGAAACTAAGTTAAGGTGATTAGTGTGTTGTTCATGTTAGTTTTCCTTAACTTGTAGAGTTAGGAGTTTTGACAAACAAAAAACTCATTATTAAAGATTAACATCAACTTAGCAAGTGAACTTAAAAGAATAAATCTTAGGTGATTAGAATGTTGTCTCATTGTAATTTTCCCAAGAATTATAAAACTAGGAAGCCTTGATTGGGAACTTAGTTGATTTAAAAATTGCATGACCATTAGTCTTCCTTAATTGTTGTCATATGTTTATTAGTGGATACTTAGTTTAAGCAACCTCTTTTAATTGTCGTTCTTTCTTAATTTAGTTAGCTAATTGTTATTCGTGCATGATAGTTTAAGAAATCAACTCTTTTATTGAAAAGGCTTAAAAGTAGCAAGGGTTTAGTATTAAGACACCGTGTCTACGGATTGATATCCGGTTCTTACCGATTGACTATACTACCGCCTAACGGGTACACTTCCCCTTTTGTGTGTGTAGTTAGGTTTTAAGTGAATACCATTTTTAAAACCCAATTTGTGTGAAAGAAAATTATCACTAAAAAAATATATTCAATTCACGCAAATCTTGTACGAAGACATCGGAGTTTCACCCGGAGGCAAAATAGATGTGATTGGCACACAGAACGTCTCCATTTGAACTCCGGAGATACGGGGATGTTCACACGACCTAAGTCGTGGTGAACACCAGCATTTTCAGAAGAAGCTTCTTCCACTTGTCCGTCGGGTCGAGGGGCATGAACTGGGTTCTTGCCCTCAGCCCGAGGACCTCGTGGAGTGTTTGATGGAAAGTCAGCCATTTGAAAGTGAGGATTGAGAAAAAAACGAAACGAGGAAACGGATGTAAGAGTGAGTAAAAAAGCGGATGGCGCCAATGAAGAAACACCAGTTAACCGCAATGAATATCCGGGGATATCTGGGTTAAGCCTAATATTTCTGCATGAAAGGTTGTCTCTCGTTCGCTCTTCTGGGTGATCTCACTTCGAGTTATCTACAAAACTAGCAACGTCGTTAGCCTCGTCACGAGAGAAAGGGGGAGGGTTTTCTCCGTGACCACACTCCGGCATGAGAATAAATATTTGGTATTGCAAATTAATTAGCAAGTTAGCGAGAAAGCATGTAAGTGGATGTAGACGGTTGTAGATGATTGTAGATGATTTACCTTGTGGTCCGATCCTTATTTTATAGCCGAATATAGGTATGTTTAGGAGATGGGCTGATGGGCCTTGGGCTCGTCCCAGACGACCATGGATGTCCATTCTGTCTCCTCTACATCGATCATTAATGATCTCTGGCGGGAGGTGTGCTTTGTCGGATGTTGAATGGAGCCACGTGTAATGGCAGCTGTCCCAGGTGTCAGACCTGTCATCAGCCGAAAGTGGAGAATGTGTGACAGTCGCTGGCGTGAGCTTGGTTGGTGTACAGTCTGTCCTCTGCATTACTGTTCATGCGA
This sequence comes from Scalesia atractyloides, assembly GCA_947069175.1. Lineage (NCBI taxonomy): Eukaryota > Viridiplantae > Streptophyta > Magnoliopsida > Asterales > Asteraceae > Scalesia > Scalesia atractyloides. The sequence goes on from CAMTDV010000023.1 coordinate 47,233,439, forward strand.
CGCAGTCTGACACAACCTGCCGAGTGACCATTGGGTCACAGCTCTGCCACTTTGTGCCCTTATATGTAGTTAACGCCTCTTTGCGCGTTTCCCTTCTGCTTGGCTTTCAGTGCTTTCTGGCCAGAGCGGAGTTGTAGGGATTAAGTCCTTATGTTCTCAAGACTATGAGTTGCTCTCATGTAGGTCTTGGCCTTGTGCAAGGTTTAGGACTTCGCGGATAGAAGGTTGTTTGATCCACGCAGGGTCAATGGTCCTGCGCTTCTATATCTAATTTGTTGTTGCGTAGTGTGCGAAAGATTCACTGTGTGACCTGCATTTCTAGGTCTAACTTGCCGTTGCGCAGTGTGCCCAAGGTTTGTTGTGTGACCTGCTAGTTTGTTAGGTAACCTGCTGGTTTCTAGAATGGTGCACCGTTGCACATTGCGTGCAAGGTCATTTTTGTAGTATATTGTCATTGAGGGTATGGTTCCTTGCGTAGGCGCGGGGGTTTTGGGACCATACCCCTCCAAAATTGGAAATGACTTAGCTGGTTAGGATAAACATCAGTGGCAGTTGCGCATGTCTTCACTTCAAACTCGTAACGATCATATAACATTCCATATGCAATCGTTCCAGGCAAACTGGCACACTTGGGTTGCCTTTACGTAATGATAAACAACTTCACATCCCCACCCGAATGGAGATTTAGTACGGACGGGTCAAACAAACCTACACAAGACAAAACAAACAAACCCAAGCATAATACTGACGTGAGGTCGAAGTCTCACTCAAAAATAAACCAAATACACTAATTAGATAGTGGTAGGGTATCGAACACAGGGAGTTTGTGGAAAATGTGTTTACTAAGTAGTTCATGAATTACAAAATTTAAACTAAAATGCAGAAAAATTAATCTCAAAGTTTGGTTGTGTGGTTTGTTTAGCTAAAATTAACCAAAAATTGCTTAACAAGATTTGATTCAGAAATGAGAGCAATGTTCTCCCTAGGTTTCAGGTTTCTACGAATGACATGTTAAAGTTTAATTGGGATGAACTACATAGACATAGTTCGTGAATATATATTTGATTGTGATAAAAGGGGACCAAGTACTTGGATTACAAGAATGCAAGGTGGTCACCCGATAACCAATTTGATATAGCCAACCCATAATCCCTCCCAATAAATCCTGATTGCCTATGGCACCAAGAACTGATGGTTTAGAACACGAAAATTAGCAATACAAACAATTACAAATCAAATTCACAATCACCATAGCAATATAATCAAAATGACCAAATTACTCTCCCACAAATAACATAACAGTCATTCAGTTAGAAACCTTACAATCCAAAGGAAAACATACAAGAAATTAGCCGCACATTGTTCGGTTGATCATCATAACCTTCAATCTGTTGTTCAGAAAGATCAAAGATGAAATAGAAATGATTAACACACCCAAAATAATATTTTGGAACCCTAAAATCGCCCTCACAAAGTTCTGAAATGAACATAATGAAAAGATATCCAAAATTCACAACCCACCAAACTCTAAAAAGGAGTTACAAAATTTGCGTCTAACTCCACCGTAAGCTACGTTGGCCACCGTAGCTTACGGTGGTCTTCAAATGGCCTACGGTGTCTACAAACTGTCTTACGGTGCGGTAGCTACCGTAAGCTATAGTTGAGGCCAGGTTTGCTCATCTTCAAATTCTTCAACACTTTCATCTCTCCGTCCCGCATCCGCTCGTCACCAAGCTTCCTTCTTTCCTTCATTTTCGTTCTCTTTTATGCCTTTTGTATTTGAAATAACAAGTAAACCATAGTCATCCAATTCTAGACAATAACCAATTGAATATGTGATTTTTATACCATTTGGATTACTTAAGGATTATCCTACGGTCCACCCGTCAAATACTGACTCTAAAAAAATAAAAATAAAAACCGACACATATTAAAAATAATAGAAATACGATTACACTTTCTAAATGAGGAAAGTACAAAATGCAAAGCGTTACTGGAAAACCTGACGTTCAAATGGAACCGGTGGAGCAACCTCAGCCACCACCTAAGCCACCGAGGAGGAAACGTGGAGCACTCATGTCGGTGCTTGCGGTACAACAGTCGGGTTTGCTACCACCATTGCCCAAAACCTACCCTACCATTCCTGAGGACCCGTAAATGGGTGGACCCTCCAATACTTCACCTGTGGTGGAACTGACACCACAGCCTGTGGTTCAAACACCACCATCGGGTTTTAATAACCTTGTTCCTACATATCCGGATACGTCTGGATATAATCCTTTTCACAAAACTACGCCGGTAAATTAAATTACCAGGCACTATCACATGACCCTTATATGCAAGTGGTCATGCATAATGCACATCACCCGTCCCCTTTCCCACCTGCTTATCCATCTACTAGATACCCAAGTCATGGGTACCAGTATCTTGTTGTACCTCAACCACAACCTCCGCCACCTTTTAAGCCATTAATGAGGCCTTGGAGCGGATGAAGGAAATTCAACAACATGCTGAGAAGACGGAGAAGAAGATGAATAAGTTCTTCAAGAAACTTTCCAAGTTAGTCAAAGGAAAGAAGGACGAATGACGTTTCTTCTATTTTTAAGTTTTGTAATCTTTTCTTTAATCCTTGTGTGGACATGTTATTTCTTTAGTCCCTACGTGGACACGTTATTTCTTTTAGTCCTTGCATGGACAATTAGTTTTAAATTATTTCAAGTATTGAAGCTTCTATTGTTATTTAATGAAATATTTGGAATTGTATATATATATATATATATGTGTGTGTGTGGTGTGTGTGTGTGTGTGTGTACTCGTTACATCCTTTTCAAGCGATCCTCTTGGTTTTAACTCGAAATTTATGATCAGCTATATAATTCTAAAAGATCTTCTTAATGGTTTTGATTAGCCAAATGGCAAAGTCTATATTAATTGGCCAAATTATAAAAGATAGTTAAGGATGAATAGCCTTCTATCATGATAGTTAAGGAAGATTAATCCTTCTATCCAGAGGTGGTGGACTATGTTCAAGCCTCCAAGTCGTTAAGGTCAATGCGACCGTGACTATTATTAATCAACCATTAAGATAATTCTGTGTTAACATTCAAGCAATGTTAATACTCTTGGTAGTGTGACTTGAGGAACCACACTAGCCATCTAGGTGATGGAAGACGTCCTAACCTTATAGCCTATGTGATCAAATTTGATCCCGGCTAATATCATCAATGCGATGATAATAATTGAACATTCATTAGTGATGTAGTGCCTACGGGTCATAATTAAACATCCATTAGTGATGTAGTGCCTACGAGCCATAATTAAACATCCATTAGTGATGTAGTGCCTGCGGGCCATAATTAAACATCCATTAATGATGAAATGCCTACGGGCTATAATTTAACATCCATTAGTGATGATTTGCCTACGAGCAATACTATATTGTCAATTAAGACAATGACAGTTGTAACCTTATGGTTCCCTGTCCAAGGTGGTGAGCTATGCTCAAGCCTCATAGTCTATATGATCAATGAGATCATCACTAATATCATCATTGCGATTTAGGAGATGATAATTGACCCATTATATTATTCTGCCTATGGGCCATATTATGTTTTCGATTAAGACAATGACAGTTGTAACCTTATGGTTCCCTGTCCAAGGCGGTGAGCTATGCTCAAGTCTTATAGTCTATATGATCAATGAGATCATGACTAATATCATCAATATGATGATTACCCATCTTAACATCTTAAGAGATGTTAATTGATTTGTTATATTGATTTGAATACGGGCCATATTATATTGTCAAATATGACCACGACAGTCGTGACTTTATGATCCACTGTCTAATAGTATATGGACTACGTCCAAATTTAGAAAGCCTTTTATGGTCCCTTTGAGACCTAGGCCAAATATAACTAAATATCTCAAAGGACATTCATTTAACATATTAAGCCTGACAGTTGTGACTCTATGCACACTGGTTCAAATAGGCAGTGGATTTATATATCCAAACTTTATAGCCTATATGGATATTAATACCATGGCTAATGTAAATTTAATTTGGTATTTAGTACCCAAACACCAGAGATTGTAAATTTAGATGAGGCTCAAAGTAGTCCCCTGATAATAGTACTGACAAGCTGAAAATATAGCCATCAATAATGATGATTTCCAAGCTCGCATTGATGCTGCTATTGGAAAGACCATGGAAAAATTTAAGGAAACGAGCGCTATTCGCTCCAAACCTTTATCTATTCCACCATCTTTAGCTCGAAAGGAAAGCTCTGTTCACTCATCGAATGCGAAGAGTGAACCAAAGAAACTAGAGTTTCATGATAGGTTCGTTCTTCCAAAGACGAATGTACCTATAAATACTGTCTCCTGCAAGCCCCAAGATTTTAATGGGGAAAAAGGGGCTATAAAAGCCTTGAGATGGCTTGACAAAATGGAAACCATTGTGGATATCAGCGGTTGTGCTGATATGGATGTGGTGAAATTTGTATCCTAATCCTTCAAGGGTGATGCCCTAATATGGTGGAAGACTATGGTCCAGTCAACAGGAAAGGTACACCTGTATAAATTGGGATGGACCAAGTTTGCAGACCTTCTTAAGGAAACTTACTTGCCCACCTCATGAGGTGGAGAAGATAGAGTCAAATTTTCTGACTCTTAAAATGAGAAATTTGGATTGTCAGAAGTATGTTACCGAGTTTAATTCCCTATCGAGATTAGCATCTTCTTTGATTTCACCTGAACCCAAACGCATTGTGCGTTTTATAAATGGGTTAGCACCTGAGATTAAAGGCATGGTGAAGGCTGCTCAGCCTACTACTTATAGGTCTGTTGTAGACCTATCTCTGTCTCTCACCTTAGATCTAGTGAGACAAAAGTTAGTCAAGACTGAGACTGGAGGGAAAAGGAAGAGAGGGGATGGTAACTCCCAAAGATATAATAAGATGAATAAGGGGAGATTCGAATTCAAAAGGAACCAAGATAGGTCGGGCTAGAAGCCGACATGTAAGACCTGCAACCGTAGACACTGGGGACAATGCAATTCTGACTCACATGCTAAACCTTGTAGTATCTGTAAGAAAAGGGGCAAGACCCTAGATTGCAAGGATCTTAAAGATGTCATCTGCTATGGCTGTAATGAGAAAGGCATATTAAGACTAACTATCCTAAGAATCCCAAGAGTAACAATGCAAAGACTAGAGAGGCCAAGAAGGAAATGCACGGGCTTTCCAGATGAATGCTGGAGAAGCTGTTAATGACAACAACGTCATAACAGGTACATTCCTCATCAATGACGTATATGCTAGAGTTCTTTTTTATTCGGGTGCAGATAAGTCCTTTGTAGACCATAAGTTTAGAAAACTATTAAACTTACCAATAAGAACACTAGACATAACTTATGAAGTAGAACTTGCTGACGGAACCTTAGAAACAGCGTCTTCTATTCTTGATGGATGTTTTATATCTATTAAGAACCAATCAATTCCTATTTCTCTTCTGCCAATGAAATTGGCGGGGTTCGATGTAGTCTTAGGCATGGATTGGTTATCTCATAACCAAGCCCTATTGCCTGTGATAAGAAACTCATCGAAGTTAAAACCCCATCTGGTGAAATACTCACCATCCTTGGAGATTTACACTATGGATTGCCAGATAAAGTGTCATTGCTTAAGGCATCCAAGTGTTTGAGGAGAGGTTGTGTCATTTACATGGCACAAGTAACTATTAAACAGCCAAAACCAAATATTAAGACATTTCAATCATCTTGAAAGATCCCGATGTTTTCCTGAAGAATTACCGGGTCTACCACCAGATAGACAAGTAGAGTTTAGGATTGACATCCTACCAGGAGCGGCACCTATTGCAAGAGCTCCGTATCGGCTAGCACCGACAGAAATGAAGGAATTGAGAATACAATTAGATGAACTTTAGAGAAAGGCTTCATTCAGCCTAGTTCCTCACCTTGGGGAGCTCCTATTATTTTTGTTAAGAAAAAGGACGGTTCAATGCGGATGTGCATTGATTACCACGAATTAAACAAAATAACGATCAAGAATCGTTATCCTCTTCCCAGGATTGATGACTTGTTCGATCAACTCCAAGGGGCTAGTTACTTCTCTGAGATCGACTTAAGATCAGGATATCATCAACTGAAGGTTAGAAGTGAGGATGTTCCCAATACTACCTTCAGAACTCATTATGGACATCATGAATTCCTGGTGATTTCATTCGGGCTCACAAATGCACCTGCAGCATTCATGGATCTTATGAATAGAGTCTGCAAGCCGTATCTATATAATTTGTCATTGTCTTTATAGACGACATACTTATCTACTCTCATAATCAAATTGATCACAGAAACATCTTCGGTGCATCCTAGAATTGCTAAGACAAGAGAAGCTTTATGCTAAGTTCTCTAAGTGCGAGTTTTGGCTTAGAGAAGAAGGACATGTTGTAAGTGAGCGTGGTATCCAAATGGATCCCGCCAAAATTGAAGACATAATGAATTGGGAAGTATCCAACTCCATCGGAGATTCATAGTTTCTTAGGATTGGCCGGTTATTATAGGAGGTTTATTGAGAACTTCTCGAGGATAGCCACTCCTTAACTACCTTAACACGTAAGAATGTTAAGTTTGAATGGGGTCCTAAACAACAAGATCTTTTGAAATTTTAAAACACAAGTTGAGCAATGCTCCTGTGTTTTCTCTACCTGAGGGTATTGAGGATTTTGTAGTTTATTGTTATGCCTCACACACTGGCATGGGCTGTGTGCTAATGCAAAAAGGAAAAGTGATTGCTTATGCGTCACCACAATTAAAGGTGCATGAAAGGAATTACACTACCCATGATTTGGAATTGGGTGCTGTTGTATTTGCACTTAAGTTGTGGAGACATTATTTATATGGCACAAAGTGTATTATATACACTGACCATAAGAGTCTCCAACATTTGTTCAATCAAAAGGATTTGAATATGCGATAGAGCCGTTGGATGAAAACACTTAATGATTATGATTGTGAAATTCGCTATCATCCCGGCAAGGCAAATGTTGTTGCTGACGCCTTAAGTCGCAAAGAAAGGGTTAAGCCTATAAGGATTAACGCCAAGAGCATCGAGCTCAGAAATAGCTTGAATGAGAAAGATATTAGATGCACAAAAGCAAGCCCTATTAGAGGCTAATATTCCTAATGAAGGATTAGGCGTAATTGTTGATCAGTTAGTGCCTGGAAAAGATGGAATCCTCATATTTAATGGTAGAATCTGGGTTCCAATCTTTGGAGGACATAGAGATCTAATCCTCCAAGAAGCACATAATTCGAGATACTCAGTTCACCTAGGTGGTGACAAAATGTATCAAGATTTAAAGAAGAATTATTGGTGGATGGGTTTGAAGAAATCCATAGCCAGGTACGTAGCTAAGTGTCTGACGTGTTCGCAAGTTAAAGTCGAACATCACAAACCGTCAGGATTTCTACAACAGCTTGAAATTCCCACTTGGAAATGGGAAATGGTAATTATGAATTTGATTACCAAGTTACCTAAGACCAAACATGGTAATGACACGATTTGGGTCATTATGGACAGGCTGACTAAGTCAGCACATTTCTTGCAATCAAAGAGACTTATAATTCTGATAAGTTCGCCAAGCTATATGTGGACAAGATTGTGTCCTTATATGGCATGCCAGTATCTATTGTATCTGATAGAGATACTAGATATACATCTCACTTTTGAAAAAGTTTCCAACAATCTTTAGGCACAAGATTAAACTTTAGTACAACGTACCACCCACGGACGGATGGACAGAGTGAGCGTACTATTAAGACTTTGAAGACATGCTTAGAGCATGTGTGAATTGATTTAGGTGGAAGTTGGGATGACCACTTACTCCTAATAGAATTCTCCTATAATAATAGTTATCATACAAGCATCAAGGCTGCTCTCTTTGAAGCCTTGTATGGGAGAAAATGTAGAACGCCTGTTTGTTGGGCTGATGTTGGGGAAGCCCAACTGTCTGGACCTGAAATTGTCCTAGAGACCACAGATACAAATCCGTGATTGTCTCAAAGCTACGCGTGATAGAGAAAAGTTATGCAGACAAGAGGCAAAAACCTCTTAAGTTCCAAATAAGGGACAAAGTTATGTTGAAGGTATCACCCTGAAAAGGTGTGATGCGCTTTGGAAAGAAGGGCAAGTTGAACCCGAGATATATTGGACCATTCGAGGTAATCAATGTGTCGTTCTGTAACTTATAAGCTTAAGCTGCCTGAGGAGCTCAGTGAAATCCATAATGTGTTCCACATATCTAATCTTAACGAAATGTCTAGCCGATGAGTCGCTAGCAATGTCACATCAAGATGTGCAAATTGATGAAAACCTGAGATTCATTGAGAAACCAATTCGATCGAGGATCGACAGGTAAAAAGCTCCGAAGGAAGTTTATACCGATTATAAAGGTTAAGTGGATGCCCTTCGAGGCCCCGAGTATACATGGGAGGTTGAATCCACTATGCGACAAAAGTACCCCCCATCTTTTTGAATAAAATCTCAAGGTCGAGATTTCTTTTAAGGGGGTGAGGATGTAAAACCTCGTAAAATTCACGTCGGTAATATACCGACACATGTACATAACCACAGATAACACCTCGAATGAGTTAGCCACTCAATTCCTCAAATGTGTCCATGGTTCACAAAATTTTGTCATATACCTGACTGTAACCTACGTTTCTAGGACCGTAGGCTATGGTCTAATGCTGCTGAACTGATTTAAAACTGACTGTAGCCTACGGCGAGGCTGAAAACCTCTATTTTTTACTTTTATAACTTTCAGAAAATGACCCAGAGGCCCCTAGACTTCGTTATTTTCGTATTTCTTGTTTAACTAAGCCATCTCTTGACCCGAACATCTCTCGGATGAGATGATATCTTTTAATTCACATTCTTGAGTATCACACGTCATCACCGAACCTTTAACTTTACTAATTTAGGTAAATTAACCTTAAAACCATAAGATCCGTATTTATCATATTCTAAGCTACTAACTACGTATAAATCATAAAAGCACCTAGTGTGACACTCGTTAACGTTCGGTTATTCACATCTTCTTCAACACATCATGTGTTGAACGAAAAAGACTAAGTTGTGTCATTGGACAATTCATGACAATCCATCAAACTATTTTTGAGGGCTAAATGTGTCAAAACCCCAATTTTTTGTCAAGATGCCACCTCTCATGCAAATTGCCACACTGTTGCAGCTCTTGGCACCTTGCTAGACACTTGTGAAGATCCTGCAACACCTCTAACACCTTGCTTCATCTTCATACACCTTCTTGCACTATAAATAGCCCACTAAGTTCACTCATTCTTTGCTCATTCACTCTTTCTCCTCTATTACACTCTTGGAAGTTCCTGCCTTTTAGGAGCTTCCCTTTGAGTTCTAAGTTTCCCTTGGATCACTTGTAAGTATTCCATCTCTGCTCTTTTCTTTTTACAGGCTTTTAATAGCCAAAAGTCAAGCATTTTCGACAATGCCTTGACTTTTCGGTTAAGACCATTTTGGTCCAGCCATTGTTCGAAATGAACATGGCTAAGTGATTGTAATTAGCAAGGTATGACTCCCTTAAAAGGGCACCTCCTAAGGTCACGTTTTCTAGGTCAATTGACGGGTCAAAGTTTATGTTTTAAAAAGTCAAACGGATCGATTTTATAAATATTATAATATGAGTTTATACATATTATAAATATGTTTTTGAACACTTAAACAAGGGTTGGTAATAATTATTAGAATATGTCGGAACATGTTCGATCCGTCAATTTTAGTCCTAGGGTCAGTTCGCAACCTAAAGTCGCGAAGTTTGACCTCTGCTTTGACTTTCGATTCTGACCCGACTTAGATTAGTTTACTACTGAATTATGGTTGCATTATAATTGTAATACAATGTAGCATAACCCTCTGAGGTTATGTTACATGATCATAATCATAATCTAAGTTTATGCACAAGTTCCGCTAGATGTCAAACTTTGACTAAAATGCCCTTTTTACATAAAACAAGGTTTTCAACCCACAATGAACTTGCAAATGAATTACCTACTAATATGTTAATATAACTAACATATTATGATGTTAATATTCTGATCACTAAACTACGTTTTAATATAATATCGTAAACTATATTTTTAAAAGACCAAAATGCCCTTTCGGTGCATAGTTTGGTCCTACACCATAAATCATACTTATGTGTGCTATCTTACTGATAATATATCACAAATTAAGTATTTTTGCAGAATGTTTATGATCATAACATCATAATACATGCAAGTTCCTTTATATGACGATAAGGGTCAAAACGCCTTATAAGGTGTAGTTTCATTTTAAAACCTCAACGGGCATATAAGTTGATATCCTACTGATATTACAACTTATTTAAAGTATAATGACATATAGAACTTGTTCATGACTCATCCGGTTACTCGATATAGCTTATATGCGTACGGTTAAGTATATGTAACTAGTTTACAAAATTAACCAAAACGGGTTTAATCTTATCATTTTAATATCAAATTCCAGAATGTTAATTGTTTACCCATGACATACAAGTCTTAAGTACTTGTTGGGTTTAACCTACATTCTATCCGGTCATCGCTTAATCTAGCGTATTGTACCATTTTGATCCTTTAAGCTAGTCGGTCTAAGTCTATGACTTAAATAGGACCGTTAGCATTCTAATTGGTTAGCTTATGTCATTATTCCAGACTAAAGCCTTCCAGTAAATGCTATATGCACTTTTCTAATTGATTAAACCGCTGAGTTAATATAAACTTGCATTTAAATCAATTGCTAGCTCAGGTAAATACCCTTGACTTATTTTCCATATACGGGCTTGGGTTATGCTATATTATTACCGCTTGGTCGGAAATGGGATCAATCGAATGCCGGATTGTGGCTAGTAAATCCGCATATTCTGTTTTGATCAGTTTTGTTTGATAACTTAAACATTCAAGGTTAAGGACCGTGTCCTGGATATCCTCGGCTCATTTAAGTTACTAATGGCCACGACCAAAGCACAGGGTGTAGGCATACACCCGACAAATACGAATGCTAAAATATTTTTACCCACAAGTTGGGGATAACTCATTCGTGGATTCATAAGTGGTGTGTCAGTTAATCATGTCTCGGTCTCTGTATTGGGCCCCATATGTATTGACTAACATGTGAATCTGTTAACAAGGTTATAAATATAACTTTCCCAAGTTATAAAAGATTTTTCGTGCCCTGTGTACTTAAATCAATTTTTTAAATGTTTTCAAATGAGTCAGTTAATTGTATTTACCAGCGAAAGCTGACGTATTTTCAAAAGACTAAGTTGCAGGTACAATACGAAATAGGCTGGAAGCTGCTTGGTATTGATATAAGAGGATCTTGCAAATACTTAGATCTGCCCTAGAGTCTGATGTTCATCCTTTGTATATTTTACGATCCGCCTGTGGATCTTTCATTACAAGCCGTCTGTATATTATTTTCGTACTTTGAACATTTGGTTTGTAATAGTAATTTAAACTCCAAGACTTCTGTTGTGCTGTGTTAATTGACTATGATGATATCAACTTACGTCACGATATTCCTCATCAGGGCCCACTAGTGTTTGGTTGGAAATACAGGGTGTGACTCTCAATTGAAATTATGGTTAGATTCATGGGCAATACCTTCGCTTCTACAACCCCGCGGGTCGCCTACACCTTGGTTTTACATGTCCGTTGCTTTGTTTGTGGCCCTATAGACCACAAACAGCCCGTTTGGTTCGCCACTCATAGTTCTCTTCAACCACGAGTGGCAACCTTCCTTTAATCAATTCTCACAATGGTCCGTGACCATGGTTGTTTTTTGTTAGTCAACATGCACCTTCGCTTCTGTGACCCCGCTGGTCATTTATACTTCAGTTTTACAAGCCATATTATACGAATTTACTTAGTTCACATTTCCACTTGACCCAAACGGGTCTTTTATTCAACTTCTTGATAGTACTTACATTAGCATCGTTATCAATACCTATAAGATTAGTAAAACATAAAAATGTAGCTACGTACCTTAGAAATCACTCTTGGCGTGCTTCTTTCCCAGTTCGGCTTCCCAAAGCCTCACTTGATTTGCGTAAATTTAACCCAAGTTATTATTAGAACACAATATCACTTATAGTCCATTCATTCAGGGATAACTTTGAATCTTGTTAATGATTTTACCAAGGTTTTCTTGAGTTAAAAACAATTAGTTCTCACTTAGGCATCTTATCAAACACTTGGTGTGCATTATCTCACTACTGAAAAATAGAGTTTTCGTGACCTCATTTTCGGTCACAAAACGGTCATAATTGCCTTGTTGCCACCATTTTGCAACCAAAAATACGGTGGCAAAAACCCTCGTGTCAATTGCTCTATTAACACCACTTAGCGACCACTTTTATTTTTTGCTACTACAAAAATGGTTAAAAATATCTGTGACTGCTAGGGATGAGCAAATGATACCCGGTGCCGGTACCGAATTTACCGAACCGGGTACATTTTCGGTACCGATTCGGTACCGACTTTTGACTTTTTCGGTACCGGTATTTACCCTCAAATACCGGTACCGTACCGTACCGAACCGGGTATATTCGGTACAGGTACCCACTTTTGAGAATTTTCGGTACCGACACTTTCGGTACCGAGCTCATCCCTAATGACTGCCTCTTGCTTGCTACCGAGTTGTCACTTTTTTGCCATCGTTTTGGAACATTCAACCATCGATACTGCAACCATTTAATTAGTGACCTTTATTGAAATTTTGCTACCAAAATTTGCTAGCTTGGTATGAATTTGCATTGAACATTTGCTACTATTTAGAGACCACGTTACTATTTTCTATGCTTTTTTTCTTAAATTTACATTTCAATAAAATTACAAAATTTTTTAACACCCTCCAATAAATTTACAAAATCCCAAAATTATATATAACATCTCTGTATTAGTTTTTTATTTCAAAATCATATAACGCATTCGAATAAAAAAACCAACCAAAACATCATATAACCAAAACTATCATAACATAATAAACATCCAAACATTCAAAACCAAGTGTTTATAGCCAATTTTTGAATCGTAGATGTTAAAAAAGCTTCAGTTTGTGGCATTTTATCAAGCATAGCATCTTTATCCATCTTATCCTTTTCTGCCACCAACCCGGCGAATATTCCGTATAAACTTTATTTTTCTTCATTCTTTTCCTTAACAAGCTCTTTGACAACCAAGTTTACCTTTTCAACCTATAAAAAACCAATGAATAGAATCAAGAATTTAGAAGAACTAAAAAGTTGAGAACAGGTCAAGTCCGCTGAATTGATCAAATTACCTTTCAACTTTGTAATTTGATTCCAACAATAAGCTAGGAGCAACTTTGACATGCACTATTAATTAATGATATATGTGATTGCACTTATGTCAAAGAGTAAAGATCAAAAACTTACTAACAATATAGTTAGAAAATACAATTAAACATAACATTAAAAGACAAAAGAATCACAGAGCAGCCCAAAATAATTTGAAGAAACCTAAACAACAATGCAATAGACTGAAACAAAATATATTTTAAACACCAATTTTTAATAAATAAAAAATTATAATCTAAAAAGAATCAATGTACCTTAGGGTCTTGTCTACCATGTATATACGGGTAAGTAACATTGCCTAACCCATATACTTCTCCGCTATTCTTGTCCCCAACAGCTTGTGATCCCAGATCTTCATCAGATATGGGATGATTGTTACATTCATCCCCGTACTTTTCCACAAGATATCCTTTGTATCTAATCTATTGGGATAAACACGTAGTTACATTATTCAAATTTCATTGTAATGAACTATTTTTTTTTCTTTTGAAATTGTTTTTTGGATTACTAATCTTTCAACTTGTTATCAACCCAGACCGGATTCTCTTCTTGAACGTCGCCTTCCAACTCAACTTCTGAAACTAACAAACTGCTACAACTTAGATTCTTATCTGAAGTGAGATTGCTTCCACATCTTAGATCCAACAGCATGCTTTCTTTTCTGAAGTGAGATTGCTTCCACATCTCATGAGCTAACATTTGATGCATAGTTATCTTATTAAACGAGCTGAGCTTGAGTTTCAAAAAATATCTACAAGCCGAGATTCTCGTTATTCATAGGAAATATCATAGTACAATATCGGTTGTAATAACTAAATAAAAAGGATATAAAATATAATTATATATACCAATCTTGATTCAAGCCGCATCTCTGGTGAGTCCTTCACCCGCACTTGATAGCATCCTAGACTGCAACAAAGAGCACACTAAAGCGTTGACAATTTTGGTTGAGGCACGTGTTCAACACGCTTCCCTTAAAACAGATTTGCGCCTCTACTAAAGACGACGCGACTGTTTCCCATGATACAACAGCCGAAGCAGTATGTACTGCCGAAGATGGCTCACGCACCCGAGGTTACACCGGGTAATTGTAGTGTTTGAACTTATGGAACAAATAAGGATGTGATGGTGGTGCAAAACAAGTAGAGAGTACTCCTCTCTCTAATTGGTCTTCAAGTGTTCATCCTCCTTCTAGTATATTTTTGTATCAAGCAATACAATATTCTTATATTCACAAAAAGAGGCACATAGCCTACTAACTATATAATAATTAAGGATTAGTGAAAGGTTTCACTTAATTAGAGACTTAAAACTCTAATGAAACTAATTAAATGTCATAAGAAACTCTACTCAAGAGTTTCACTTTCACCACATGAAGATTCTAATTAATATTTATAATTTCATTAAATTATAAATATATTAAATATCCATTCACCAAATTTTTAACAATTCCCCACATGAATGGAGATCATTCAAAACACATAAAATTGCCAACGGAACCTCGACAGTTGAGTTTTGCATACGACAGGTAGGTGTTACCCTTTGAACCTTCACTCATGAAATGCACTTAGCCCACTAGCTCTGAGTAGACATCGATGTCTTTGAACTCGTCTGGCGTTTGTGTAGACGACAATACACTTCACACAAGACTCTCCTTAGCCGGGTCATCTCCTCATAGTCGTGTCCAATAATGGCCGTGGAACACTTTCCTGGTTCTGCGAGAGCTCTAGGAATTGTGCCCTCAATTCCATTCGAAGCGACCCCATTTTTCTCTAACATAGGTGATTCTCCTTAGATCATTAAAAGCATTGTGATTATCGTGATTTATCCGAATCATTTACCATATATTATGCTTAGCCTCACTCTTTGTCACTGAATATCATAGGAATAGAATAGGACGTAATTAAACATCCTTTTATACTTTGGGGGTATGTATAACCATATATTCTAGCTTATGCATATCATTTTCGTCCCCATAGTGACCACCCTTAGGCATATGAGTTAGTTGTCCTATTGAACTTAGATCTTGGGATCTCCAGTCAACTAAGTTAGGTTTCCTTCACATACCCTTTTTAATAGGCTTTAGTCTCATTCCACAACTTGATCTCTAATAAACCCTCAGGTTGTTGGATCCATAACATTATCTTTGACTTTGTCTAGTCACTACAAATAACTTTACTTATTTGAGATCAGTTGTCATGATGTGTTTTTAACTCGCAAGTTAATTTGCCTATTGTCAACTTCTAATACTATAACCTCAGTGGTCATCTGAATCTGGTTATAATATATGTCTTTCTAAGATAAACGTATCATTTAAGGCTAACACATCTCCATTATGCACTACGACCTTTGTGTCCTCCACTTAGTCGTCTGTTTGCAATGTTAGATTGGATTACAAAATCCTTATTGCCAAACTTTTATGATACAAATGCAAGGCACCCCCACATTTAAGTGTTATAGGATATCATCCAGATGGGGTAATGAAAACCATTTCTACATACCCTTATAGGGTTGTTTCTAAATGAATCCTCCCCCACATTTCTTGCCATTCGATAAACATTTCCGTAACTTCACTTATGACAACATTTATACACAATGATTGAACAAGGTCAACCTCATTGTATCAGTGAATTCAACTCATATTGCATTAGCTTACATAAGATTCCGAGCTGATCAAAGCAACACATACCATTGTCATAAGTTTGTCACCAACATATATATTCTAATTTAACATCTAGAATAAGCATCAACAGTGAGTTCTCCTCATTAGCTTTTCGAACACCTTCAAAATTTACATGTCTTTTCCTTATATGAATGAAAAATCTCCCTCAACTTTGTCTGTACACAAATTCTTTTTGTGTTTATAAACATTTGAATGTTTAGAGTTAATTAGTCTTCGTCATGACCCATAATTAACAAAGTACTAGTCTAGCATGCTTTAAACGACAATACTTTAGCATGTGAACAGAAGATGCATCATTCTGATTCTTCACCGCCCTAAGGATATCATAATATCACTTTGTAACATTCATCCCTAGTTAAGAGAAAATAATGAGACTTATTCATAATCCTAAAACATCAATACTTAGGAGGGTCTCACAAATTATTATATATAACACATAGCTAATTTTTATTATTCAATTAAGGAACATAACGTGTTTACCTTTGATCTCCAACGCTTTACCATTGACTCATAAGGACTTAAACATAAGTCTTAATCCAAGTCACTTGGCAAGCACATTCATGACCAACAAGATGAATGTTCCTCGTCTACAATCACTATTATGTGTGAGATAGAGTCAACTAGATCGACACTCAACAATATGGCATTCATAATTTTGCCATAAGTGATTTTTACACATCAATTGTTATTCATTAGGAGATATATATATATATATATATGGGATGCTCTCCCAAACGAATATAAAATCTCCATATAGTTCTAACAATGATCAAGTGGTAGAAGTATCTACGTATAGATCACTCGAAACAAATATCGCAAGATTTATCAAAGGTATACAATAACATATAGTACTTTTTCTTTCATATGTTAGAATTCACACTTGTGAATTTTCCAATCACTTCTAACGAAGTATGTCGACATGGATCTCGTTTGTGTATTTCATCTCAATACACTGAGTACGTTCTTTCATTATTCTCTCATGATGTGGTTATACATTTGATGTTTCGTCTTTGACTTTCAGTCAACGCAACAACCCTCAAGTTGTTTATGTCCAAATATATTCATGTATATCCGTTTAAAACCATATTCTTTTAAATAATGTATAGTTGATGTTATAATTACTTTCCACAAAAATAATTTATATGTCACAAACATTAGTGATTTATTTCTTTGTAAAAAATTGCATGTGTTATCCGAAGATATTGAAAACAAAACAATAAAATACATTGGAAACCAAATCATAGTGCCAAACACTTTTGAAATTTAAACGGAAGCATAGACGATATGTAGACATCAAATATCAAAGTGCTTTTATCTTCAACACTTTATACTCTGACCGAAATCTTCTCAACGATATCGTTCCATGGCATGTCTTGAGTTACTCCCTCAATAAGACTCCATGCACTTGTAAGTATAAGTTCCCCATTTCATATTAAAATTTTAAACTTGGACAATTATGCTCAAAACAACACCAATTTACTACTTAAATGTAGCCCTTATAACAACTTGGTGTTGTTTTGAGCATAATTGTCCAAGTTTAAAATTTTAAGATGAAATGGGGAACTTATACTTACAAGTGCATGGAGTCTTATTGAGGAAGTAACTCAAGACATGCCATGGAACGATATCGTTGAGAAGATTTCGGTCAGAGAATAAAGTGTTGAAGATAAAAGCACTTTGATATTTGATATCTACATATCGTCTATACTTCCGTTTAAATTTCAAAAGTGTTTGGAACTATGATTTGGTTTCCAATGTATTTTATTGTTTTGTTTCAATATCTTCGGATAACACATGCAATTTTTTACAAAGAAATAAATCACTAATGTTTGTGACGTATAATTTATTTTTGTGGAAAGTAATTATAACATCAACTATACATTATTTAAAAGAATATAGTTTTAAACGGATATACATGAATATATTTGGACATAAACAACTTGAGGGTTGTTGCGTTGACTGAAAGTCAAAGACGAAAGATCAAATGTATAACCACATCATGAGAGAATAATGAAAGAACGTACTCAGTGTATTGAGATGAAATACACAAACGAGATCCATGTCGACATACTTCATTAGAAGTGATTGGAAAATTCACAAATGTGAATTCTAACATATGAAAGAAAAAGTACTATATGTTATTGTATACCTTTGATAAATCTTGCGAGATTTGTTTCGAGTGATCTATACGTAGATACTTCTACCACTTGATTATTGTTAGAACTATATAGAGATTTTATATTCGTTTGGGAGAGCATCATATATATATATATATATATATATATATATCCTAATGAATAACAATTGATGTGTAAAAATCACTTATGGCAAAATTATGAATGCCATGTTGTTGAGTGTCGATCTAGTTGACTCTATCTCACACATAATAGTGATTGTAGACGATGAACATTCATCTTGTTGGTGATGAATGTGCTTGCCAAGTGACTTGGATTAAGACTTATGTTTAAGTCCTTATGAGTCAATGGTAAAGCGTTGGAGATCAAAGGTAAACAAGTTATGTTCCTTAATTGAATGATAAAAATTAGCTATGTGTTATATACAATAATTTGTGAGACCCTCCTAAGTATTGATGTTTTAGGATTATGAATAAGTCTCATTATTTTGTCTTAACTAGGGATGAATGTTACAAAGTGATATTATGATATCCTTAGGGCTGTGAAGAATCAGAATGATGCATCTTCTGTTCACATGCTAAAGTATTGTAGTTTAAAGCATGCTAGACTAGTACTTTGTTAATTATGGGTCTTGGCGAAGACTAATTAACTCTAAACATTCAAATGTTTATAAACACAAAAGAATTTGTGTACAGACAAAGTTGAGGGAGAATTTTCATTCATATAAGGAAAAGACATGTAACTTTTGAAGGTGTTCGAAAAGCTAATGAGGAAACTCACCGTTGAGGCTTATTCTAGATGCTAAATTAGAATTAATATAAGTTGGTGACAAACTTATGACAATGGCATGTGTTGCTTTGATCAGCTCGGAATATTATGTAAGCTAATGCAATATGAGTTGAATTCACTGATACAATGAGGTTGATCTTGTTCAATCATTGTGTATAAATGTTGTCATAAGTGAAGTTACGAAAATGTTTATCGAATGGCAAGAAATGTAGGGGATGATTCATTTAGAAACAACCCTATAAGGGTATGTAGAAATGGTTTTCATTACCCCATCTGGATGATATCCTATAACACTTAAATGTGGGGTGCCTTGCATTTGTATCATAAAATTTGGGAATAAGGATTTTGTAATCCAATCTAACATTGCAAACAGACGACTAAGTGGAGGACACAAAGGTCGTAGTGTATAATGGAGATGTGTTAGCCTTAAATGATACGTTTATCTTAGAAAGACATATATTATAACCAGATTCAGATGGCCACTGAGGTTATAGTATTAGAAGTTGACAATAGGCAAATTAACTTGCGAGTTAAAAACACATCATGACAACTGATCTCAAATAAGTAAAGTTATTTGTAGTGACTAGACAAAGTCAAAGATAATGTTATGGATCCAACAACCTGAGGGTTTATTAGAGATCAAGTTGTGGAATGAGACTAAAGCCTATTAAAAAGGGTATGTGAAGGAAACCTAACTTAGTTGACTGGAGATCCCAAGATCTAAGTTCAATAGGACAACTAACTCATATGCCTAAGGGTGGTCACTATGGGGACATAAATGATATGCATAAGCTAGTATATATGGCTATACATACCCCCAAAGTATAAAAGGGTGTTTAATTACGTCCTATTCTATTCCCATGATATTTAGTGACAAAGAGTGAGGCTAAGCATAATATGTGGTAAATGATTCGGATAAAATCACGATAACCACAATGCTTTTAATGATCTAAGGAGAAACGCCTATGTTAGAGAAAAGTGGGGTCGCCTCGAATGGAATTGAGGGCACAATTCCTAGAGCTCTCGCAGAACCAGGAAAGTGTTCCACGATCATTATTGGACACGACTATGAGGAGATGACCCGGCTAAGGAGAGTCTTGTGTGAAGTGTATTGTCGTCTACACAAACGCCAGACGAGTTCAAAGACATCGATGTCTACTCAGAGCTAGTGGGCTAAGTGCATTTCATGAGCGAAGGTTCAAAGGGTAACACCTATATGTCGTATGCAAAACTCAACTGTCAAGGTTCCGTTGGCAATTTTATGTGTTTTGAATGATCTCCATTCATGTGGGGAATTGTTAAAAATTTGGTGATGGATATTTAATATATTATAATTTAATGAAATTATAAATATTAATTAGAATCTTCATGTGGTGAATAAAAGAGAAACTCTTGAGTAGAGATTCTTATGACATTTAATTAGTTTCATTAGAGTTTTAAGTCTCTAATTAAGTGAAACCTTTCACTAATCCTTAATTCTTATATAGTTAGTAGGCTATGTGCCTCTTTTTGTGAATATAAGAATATTGTATTGCTTGATACAAAAATATACTAGAAGGAGGATGAACACTTGAAGACCAATTAGAGAGAGGAGTACTCTCTACTTGTTTTGCACCACCATCACATCCTTATTTGTTCAATAAGTTCAAACACTACAATTATCGGGTGTAACCTCGGGCGCGTGAGCCATCTTCGGCAGTACATACTGCTTCGGCTGTTGTACCATGGGAAACAGTCGCGTCGTCTTTAGTAGAGGCGCAAATCTGTTCTAAGGGAAGCGTGTTGAACACGTGCCTCAACCAAAATCGTCAACGCTTTAGTGCGCTCTTTGTTGCAGTCTAGGATGCTATCAAGTGCGGGTGAATGACTCACCAGAGATGCGGCTTGAATCAAGATTAGTATATATATAATTATATTTTATTTCTTTTATTTAGTTATTACAATCGATATTGTACTATGATATTTCCTATGAATAACGAGAGTATCGTTATTATATATTTTGTAAAAGGTGAACCTAGTTCCTACAGATGCTTAATAACCTATTACGTCTATTTACTGATGTATTTTACGTGCTAGCCCAATCACGCAAATAAAAAAAATTAACGTCAAATCTAAAAGTTAAACCCTAAACCACTAAACGACAATTTGCTCATCGCCTCAATGTTTCATGCTATTACCCTAAGTTGATTGTCTCCTGCTCTCAACGTCATTGTTCGTGATATCATCGACTTATCGGCCACAACACTGTTATTCGTAAGAAAAATATTATGCCATCAATTTTGTGTCTGTTGTAAAAGACATAAAAACTTGAGACCCAACACTGTCGCTATCTCGTTTCGCAAATCTTAATTGGGCAACACAATTGCCAAAATCGCAGGAGCTTGCTCAAATATTCACTGCTCGAAAAACTACTTGTTTTGATTGAGGCTCGACTTTAAATGAGTCTATTTGCTCGATTAGTTTTAAACGAGTCAAACACAAACAAAGATCTGCTCGCTCATGAAGAGCTCCTCCTTTTTTAACCACTCACAACCTTTTAAAAAATCTACAAACTGCTGTTGATTTTTTTCCTATAAATTTAAATATAAAACCATTTCTAGCCTTCCTCATTTTCTTCTTCAAATTCAATCAAAGCGCCCAAAATGAAGAAAAAAAGCTTCGATTCTCCACAAAACAAGGTCAATTTCTTCATATTCTCTTTTGAGTTTGTTAGCTTCAGTTGATTTCCATGCTCATTAATACTTTCATATCTATCCAGGTAATAAGTTAACTTCAATTTTGCTTTCTATATACTTTTAGTCTGCGTTGTTTTACCACTCACAGTGTTCATATTGATGTAATACGTGATTTTCTATGTGATCATATGTTTCTTATTGCTAATGTCTTCTAGGTTTCGTATTGTTAAAAGTACACAGTCCGTACATTAGTTCGATATACATATCTCGTACGCTTATAAAACATCCGGCAGTTTCTTCTCCACGAATGGAGGCACTTGTGGTGTAATTTAATCCGACTCAACTTTGTAATTTGCAATCACGTTTCCAGCATTGTTTACCAATGGATAACGCGATTGTTAGGGCTGTAAACGAACCGAACGACTTGTTCGTCGTACGTGTCGTTAAAGGATATAATATGTTCTCGAACAGTTCTGACACTTACCGAACGAGATTTTCTGTTCGTATTCATTCATTAAGGAAACGTGTTCATCAAACGAACACATATAAAATCGGCGAAGACGACGGTGGATGGTAAGGGCGGACTAACCTTGAAGCCTAGGTCCGTTGAACCAAAGGTCGATAGTATTTGTCGATGTAATAATGAAAGGTAAGTGGAAGACGGTGCGTATAACAAAGGTGGAATAGGGTTTTCTATTTATCTGTTTGGGTAATGTTGTTGAGTGTCGATCTAGTTGACTCTATCTCACACATAATAGTGATTGTAGACGATGAACATTCATCTTGTTGGTGATGAATGTGCTTGCCAAGTGACTTGGATTAAGACTTATGTTTAAGTCCTTATGAGTCAATGGTAAAGCGTTGGAGATCAAAGGTAAACAAGTTATGTTCCTTAATTGAATGATAAAAATTAGCTATGTGTTATATACAATAATTTGTGAGACCCTCCTAAGTATTGATGTTTTAGGATTATGAATAAGTCTCATTATTTTGTCTTAACTAGGGATGAATGTTACAAAGTGATATTATGATATCCTTAGGGCTGTGAAGAATCAGAATGATGCATCTTCTGTTCACATGCTAAAGTATTGTAGTTTAAAGCATGCTAGACTAGTACTTTGTTAATTATGGGTCTTGGCGAAGACTAATTAACTCTAAACATTCAAATGTTTATAAACACAAAAAGAATTTGTGTACAGACAAAGTTGAGGGAGAATTTTCATTCATATAAGGAAAAGACATGTAACTTTTGAAGGTGTTCGAAAAGCTAATGAGGAGAACTCACCGTTGAGGCTTATTCTAGATGCTAAATTAGAATTAATATAAGTTGGTGACAAACTTATGACAATGGCATGTGTTGCTTTGATCAGCTCGGAATATTATGTAAGCTAATGCAATATGAGTTGAATTCACTGATACAATGAGGTTGATCTTGTTCAATCATTGTGTATAAATGTTGTCATAAGTGAAGTTACGAAAATGTTTATCGAATGGCAAGAAATGTAGGGGATGATTCATTTAGAAACAACCCTATAAGGGTATGTAGAAATGGTTTTCATTACCCCATCTGGATGATATCCTATAACACTTAAATGTGGGGGTGCCTTGCATTTGTATCATAAAATTTGGGAATAAGGATTTTGTAATCCAATCTAACATTGCAAACAGACGACTAAGTGGAGGACACAAAGGTCGTAGTGTATAATGGAGATGTGTTAGCCTTAAATGATACGTTTATCTTAGAAAGACATATATTATAACCAGATTCAGATGGCCACTGAGGTTATAGTATTAGAAGTTGACAATAGGCAAATTAACTTGCGAGTTAAAAACACATCATGACAACTGATCTCAAATAAGTAAAGTTATTTGTAGTGACTAGACAAAGTCAAAGATAATGTTATGGATCCAACAACCTGAGGGTTTATTAGAGATCAAGTTGTGGAATGAGACTAAAGCCTATTAAAAAGGGTATGTGAAGGAAACCTAACTTAGTTGACTGGAGATCCCAAGATCTAAGTTCAATAGGACAACTAACTCATATGCCTAAGGGTGGTCACTATGGGGACATAAATGATATGCATAAGCTAGTATATATGGCTATACATACCCCCAAAGTATAAAAGGGTGTTTAATTACGTCCTATTCTATTCCCATGATATTTAGTGACAAAGAGTGAGGCTAAGCATAATATGTGGTAAATGATTCGGATAAATCACGATAACCACAATGCTTTTAATGATCTAAGGAGAAACGCCTATGTTAGAGAAAAGTGGGGTCGCCTCGAATGGAATTGAGGGCACAATTCCTAGAGCTCTCGCAGAACCAGGAAAGTGTTCCACGATCATTATTGGACACGACTATGAGGAGATGACCCGGCTAAGGAGAGTCTTGTGTGAAGTGTATTGTCGTCTACACAAACGCCAGACGAGTTCAAAGACATCGATGTCTACTCAGAGCTAGTGGGCTAAGTGCATTTCATGAGCGAAGGTTCAAAGGGTAACACCTATATGTCGTATGCAAAACTCAACTGTCAAGGTTCCGTTGGCAATTTTATGTGTTTTGAATGATCTCCATTCATGTGGGGAATTGTTAAAAATTTGGTGATGGATATTTAATATATTATAATTTAATGAAATTATAAATATTAATTAGAATCTTCATGTGGTGAATAAAAGAGAAACTCTTGAGTAGAGATTCTTATGACATTTAATTAGTTTCATTAGAGTTTTAAGTCTCTAATTAAGTGAAACCTTTCACTAATCCTTAATTCTTATATAGTTAGTAGGCTATGTGCCTCTTTTTGTGAATATAAGAATATTGTATTGCTTGATACAAAAATATACTAGAAGGAGGATGAACACTTGAAGACCAATTAGAGAGAGGAGTACTCTCTACTTGTTTTGCACCACCATCACATCCTTATTTGTTCAATAAGTTCAAACACTACAATTATCGGGTGTAACCTCGGGCGCGTGAGCCATCTTCGGCAGTACATACTGCTTCGGCTGTTGTACCATGGGAAACAGTCGCGTCGTCTTTAGTAGAGGCGCAAATCTGTTCTAAGGGAAGCGTGTTGAACAC
Organism: Scalesia atractyloides; assembly: GCA_947069175.1. Taxonomy (NCBI): domain Eukaryota; kingdom Viridiplantae; phylum Streptophyta; class Magnoliopsida; order Asterales; family Asteraceae; genus Scalesia; species Scalesia atractyloides. Next base: position 47,258,242 of record CAMTDV010000023.1, read on the forward strand.
GTGCCTCAACCAAAATCGTCAACGCTTTAGTGCGCTCTTTGTTGCAGTCTAGGATGCTATCAAGTGCGGGTGAATGACTCACCAGAGATGCGGCTTGAATCAAGATTAGTATATATATAATTATATTTTATATTCTTTTATTTAGTTATTACAATCGATATTGTACTATGATATTTCCTATGAATAACGAGAGTATCGTTATTATATATTTTGTAAAAGGTGAACCTAGTTCCTACAGATGCTTAATAACCTATTACGTCTATTTTACTGATGTATTTTACGTGCTAGCCCAATCACGCAAATAAAAAAAATTAACGTCAAATCTAAAAGTTAAACCCTAAACCACTAAACGACAATTTGCTCATCGCCTCAATGTTTCATGCTATTACCCTAAGTTGATTGTCTCCTGCTCTCAACGTCATTGTTCGTGATCATCGACTTATCGGCCACAACACTGTTATTCGTAAGAAAAATATTATGCCATCAATTTGTGTCTGTTGTAAAAGACATAAAAACTTGAGACCCAACACTGTCGCTATCTCTTTTCGCAAATCTAAATTGGGCAACACAATTGCCAAAATCGCTGGAGCTTGCTCAGAATATTCACTGCTCGAAAACTACTTGTTTGATTTGAGGCTCGACTTTAAATGAGTCTATTTGCTCGATGTAGTTTGTAAACGAGTCAAACACAAACAAAGATCTGCTCGGCTCATGAAGAGCTCTCCTTTTTACCTCTCACAACCTTTTAAAAAATCTACAAACTGCTGTTGATTTTTTTTCCTATAAATTTAAATATAAAACCATCTTCTGCCTTCCTCATTTTCTTCTTCAAGCGCCCAAAATGAAGAAAAAAAAGCTTCGATCTCCTCAAAACAAGGTCAATTTCTTCATATTCTCTTTTGAGTTTTGTAGCTTCAGTTGATTTCATCTCATTACGTTCATTCATATCCATCTAATAAGTTAACTGTCAATTTTGCTTTCTATATACTTTAGTCAGCGTTGTTTAACACTACGAGTGTTCATATGATGTATATTAAGTGATTTTCTATGTGATCATATGTTTCTTATGCATATTGTCCTTCTAGGGTTTCGTTAATGTTAAAATTACACAGTCCGTACATTAGGTTCGATATACTATCTCGTACGCGTATAAACGATCCGGCAGTTTCTCCACGAGATGGAGGCACTTGTGGTGTAATTTAATCCGACTCAACTTTGTAATTTGCAATCACGTTTCAGCATTGTTTACCAATGGATTAACCGATTGATAGGGCTGTAAACGAACCGAACGACTTGTTCGTGTTCATTCGTTAAGGATATAATATGTTCACGAACAGTTCATGACACTTACCGAACGAGATTTTCTGTTCGTATTCGTTCATTAAGGAAAGGAACGTGTTCACAAACGAACACATATAAAATCGGCGAAGACGACGGTGGATGGTGAGAGGGAGCGGCACTAGACCTTGAAGCCTTAGTCGTTGAACAAAGGTCGATAGTATTTGTCGATGTGAATAATGAGAAGGTAAGTGGAGCGGTGCGTAAACAAGGTGGAGATAGGGTTTTCTATTTTATCTGTTTGGGTAATTAGATAATAAGAATTAAAGAATATATAAAGTTTAGATAAATTAAATAAATGCTAAAAGATCTGTAATGAACAACATAGAACATGAATGTTCACGAACGGGACATCTGTTCGTGTTCGTTCATTTAACTAACCGAATGGAATTTCTTGTTCATTTTCGTTCATTAATTAAACAACTTCCTGCCGAATGGTTCACGAACTATTCGTTGAACGTTCGGTTCGTTTACAGCCCTACCGATTGATATGTGGGCGCACAAATGCACAGTGCAGCCTTTTAGTTTTGCTGTACTAGTGTTCATATGACTACAGCTGAACTAAAACTTAACCGAAGATCAAGTGATTTTAACAACCGAATTTTGCTGTGATTTTCTATGTGATCATATATATTATTATTGTTCAAGGGCTTCACTAATGTGAAAATTACGCAATCCGTGCATTTGGTTTTCTTTCCCTTCATTTCATTTGTGTATGCGAATATTCTTAACTGTTAAGGCTATTGATGACTTGCATTTGTGAAGGGAGATCCTGGAAAACCAGATTTAAAAGACTTCATTAGCAAAATGCCAGATGATGTTCTTCTTATGATTCTATCTCTTATGCCTATTAAAGATGCAGTGGTCACAGGCAGTCTCTCCACAAGATGAAAGCACTTGTGGCGTAATTTGACCATATTGGACTTTGATGCTACTGAAATATCGGGAAAGGTTGAACTGGATTTAATTGAATGCTATGATTTCCAGTTACCATTATCAAATGCTATGGTTCTGGAGATGCTGTTTCTAAAAGATATCTTCTTAACTGGTGTCAAGTTGGATGAACCGACCTTAAACAACATCTTAAAGAATTCTCCACATCTTGTAAACTTTTGCATGTATAGCTCGGCTTTGTTCACTCATATTCGTGTTGGTGGAAAGGACATTAAGTTGAAACACATTAAACTAGTGGATTGTTCTGGGTTTGAATCCATCTCTTTATATGGATTTGACCTCGTGTCATTCATATATTGTGGTCCAGAAATACATTTCCATCTCACTGACCTTCCAAAGCTTAAAAAACTTGATATTGGTGAAGTTAGTGTCGGATTAGAGAATAATGTGTTCAGTCAGATCTCATCTTGTGCTCTCAAACTTCGGGTTCTTGTATTGGACATCGGAGTGCAAAGGTGAGTACTTATTCTCTAATTTGTTTATAATCTTTATATATAAAAATAGAGTAAATTGCACAAAACATCCTTTATGTTTCCTTAAACTTGCAGGTTTCAGCCTTAATGTTTAAAAGTTGCTAAAAACAACCTTTAAGTTTATTTTTGTTGCGGGTTCAATCCTTTACAGCTAACCACGTTATTTTCTTCAGTTAAGTTCCCTCACATGCATAACATGTGAGGGTATATTCGTCATTTTGGTTGATCTTCCACCCAGGTCAATTATAAGAAAAAATAATATTTAAGGTTTAACCTATTTTAAAAAAATTCTAATCGCAGGGACTAATGTGCAATAAAACCAAACTTTTAAAAACCAAACACCCTCTTTTCCGGTCTTCTTCTCCGGCGACTTCGCCGGATGCCGGCGAACCCGGAATTAAGATAGGAATCTTGTTAAGCTAGCCCACTAAGCTGTAAAGATTAACACAGATTTTGATCATGCCAATCAAACTCTTCATGATTATCATCAGTTGGAAGAATCGGCGCCTTATTCGGATCAGACGAAAACGACAAACGACTCTTCAACCCTAGATACCTCTCACGGAACTCCGATGCCGTCAAATCAGAGAACTTCGTAACACCGTGTTCAGTAGTCGGATCCAGTAGTCGGATCCAGCAACTGGTGACGCTTAGGACGCCGCAAGTTAGACTTAAACACTATCAAACGGTAATCGTGCTCCTCTGTAGTCGCGTACGTTTTACCAAACTTTGTTTAAACTAGGTTAAAACTTAAATATTTTTTTTTATAATTGAAGTGGGTGGAAGATCAACCAAAATGACGAATATACCTCACATGTTATGCATGTGAGGGAACTTAACTGAAGAAAATAACGTGGTTAGCTGTAAAGGATTGAACCCGCAACAAAAATAAACTTAAAGGCTGTTTTTAGAACTTTTAAACATTAAGGCTGTAACCTGCAAGTTTGAGGAAACATAAAGGATGTTTTGTGCAATTTACTCATAAAAATATGGTTATTGATGAGTGTTTTCATGTTTCTTTTATTTCAGAAAGGTTTAAATGTTAATTCCATTATCAAGTTTCCAAATGTCAAGAAATTAATGCTGGTAATGGGAGCTGAAGAAGATGATTGTCTACTAGAGTACACTTCAATAGCTCAGGCCTGTCCGCGTTTAGAGACCTTTTCAATATCGGTACTTGGTCTCTTATCTTAAAATATATTAAAGGCTTTATAACTAGGGTTGCCAATCGTGTCGGTTGCTGGTTTCGGGTTGGTGGCTTAAATGGATAAACGGGAACACGAGTTATATATTTATTTGTGTCAAAATAATTAACACTTAAGTCTTAATATCGCACAACCGGAACATCACATGTGTAACCCATTTATCTAAATGGGTCAAATGGATTGACAGGTTATTAATGAGTTGTAAACGGGTGGGTTGACAGTTTGGCCTTATAAAATATATAGTTTATTTTGTTTTTGTATTCTGTTTTTAAATGATTTGACTGGTCCACATTTTAATTAAACGGGTTAAACAGGTTAATTCAAACATGATGAGCCAAACATAATTAATCCAAAGCCTGTTTATTTTCATGTCGTATTCATGTAATTTTACAACATATTCTTTTTATTTGATCAATGGATGCCAATCCCAAGGGAATTATTTGATCAACAATCGCATTGATATTTTTTGTTAATCAAGTATTTAACTCAAAAATTAGGTTCATGTAACTTACATAATAGATTTCACCTCTTCCACCCCACTTGCATAGTTATCTTTTGTGCTTCCAAGGCAAAATGTTAGGTATGTAACTATGGTTTTAAAACCAGTAAACTAAACTGACTGGGTTGATTGGAAAAACAATGTATGTGCATGAAAAATTAAACTCTACAGGTTCGGTTTACACGACTGGTTTCAAGACATAAACTGTCAGCCGAACCTTTAAACCTGGTTTTTAAACTCTAAGACGGTTATTTTGTTTTTGCAGCTACATTGGTGTTCACCAATGAAAAGGAGGAGGAAAGTAAAACGTGTTGCAGCTCCTCATGTTTATAAGGGATATGGAAATAATTGGGTATTATGGTAGAATCAGTGACCTTGAGCTTGCTGTGTATGCCATAGAGAATGCTGCTGCACTCAAAAAAATCATCATAGATCCTTGCTGCCATGCTTTTGAGGTAGAGTATACTCGACAGGAGTTTATGAAGAGAGAGCAAGATGCTCGATCTACCGCCAAGCGCCAGCTCACACCACTATTGCCTCCAGGTGTGGATTTGGCCATAGTGTAATTCGCCACTCAAGTACAAATGTTATTGTTTTTCCGCTTTCTTGGTTCTTTGATGGCTCCGTTGTTTTCGTTCCAATGAATTAGTTTTTGTTATTGTTTTTGGATTTGATCGTCGGTGCAGCAGGCTGGCCGAACTGTCAATTTTGAACATTCCATGTGAAAGATTTTTGAATTTCATATGTTGATGGGAATGAAAGTTATAATCCTTTCTTAATATTTGTCATGCAATGTTTTCCAATTATGATTTCAATTTGGGTGAATTTATGTTGAATAGTTGATAAGGGCATCAAGGTAATGATGTCAAGCAAACACATGACAATAGCTGGTTTAACAACATGCTGACCACTAAAACTCTCAATTAGGGATGAGATCGGTACCAGTATCGAAAATACGAGTTTGTTTTTTAACAAGCTTCTCTATTGTGATTAGCACCCTTACAAAATCCGTAATCGTTTGAAACCCTTCCCATGTATCACACCCGAATGTTGATATTCAAAAGACATGGAGATTGTCATTTAGGTTTGAAATAGATTATGATTGATTACTTTGTAAATCAATGGAACCATTGCTGTATGACTGAAAAGCTTCAAAATTGTATCCTTAAATTAGTGACGGATTACCACCAAAGTTAGCGTAGCAAATTGCCCTCACCAAAAGATTAGTGAAAAGCTTGAGCGGAAATGTTATCTTCAAAAAATTACACATCTCCTCTTTTGTTTTATTTTATTTTATTTTTTTATTATGTAAACATAATTCTAATAAAGCGTTTACTTAAATTGTTACACACTTTTATAAATTAGTTAGTGTTAAATCGTCTATTTAAATCCTGACATTCACTTTTTCATAGAGTAACGAATTTAGGGGTGTGCAAAAAATCGAATTAACGAACCCGTAACTGGATAACCGACAAAGCCAAACTAAAAACTGAACCAAATCAAAAACCTGGGTCAATTAATTGTTTTGTTAAAAACCGAAAGTAGCGGGTCGGTTATGGTTGTCATTGTTTCTATATCCACCATAAGCGAACCGAACCGACAAGTAATAAAATCTTTGTCCGACTTTGGACTTTTCATTATTTTTCAATATTTGATGTTTTTGGTTGAATGTTTGTTAAAATTTATGAGTTATCTCATATCGTTTTGATTGAATGTTTGTTTGAGTTTATAAATTATATCATATCACATTGTTTAATTATTAGGTAACAAACGGTATTAAATTTGTAAACTATATCAATTTTTAGTATATGTAATATGCTAATATATACCATCAAAATTGATTAACCAAAACCGCCATAACTGATTGGTTATGGTTATGATTTTAAGCAAAAACCGATCCAAGTTGACAACACACACCCTTAGTAATGATTACTTATAAATCACACACAAAAAAATTCGAAAATTTTCCATAAAATTAACACTACGAGCGAAAAATCAGTGGGGTGGGAGTGAATAAAGCTTCGCCCCTAATCTATCTCCTTCTTCTTATCCTCAATCTTCTCATCCAACCCCCCCCCCCCCCCCCTCTTCACCAAACCCCCAAAACCCACCTCCACCCTAATTCGCCACAACCTCACCACATTCCCGATTATTTCCTCGACAACACCAAGTTCAAGAGAATCACCCTCAACCTTAAGTCCTTCAACCTTGACATCGCCCACGTTGTTTCAACCATGACATCACCACCGATAAGGGTGAGCGTTTGCGGTTCTGACCTACAAGAACCTTGGATCCAAAGCTTTTCGAATATATGGGTCGATTTCCGGTTCTAGATTAATATGAAATATGGGTTTCCGGTCGGGTCGGTTCCGACCCAATTTTCTAATATAAGAACCACAAGAATCATTTGTATTTTTAATTAGAATGTGTAAGAAAACCTACAATTTATAGAGTTGGTCCAATAGATTTTTATTGTTAACACAAAAAATAAAACATTACTCTTCTTTCATTTCTTCGTTATTCTATTCTACATGTTATTGTAATTTGTTTTGGTCAAAAATTACTGAAACAATTAAGTGATCAAATTTAGTTTGTGAGGTAGTGTGCTATAGAGTTTTGCAAAAATGTGTTAATTTGATTAATGAAGAAAACAGTTTCAGGATATAGTTTCAGGATAACAAACTATATCAATTATCAAGCAATGAATAATAAAAGTAAGGATTGACGCAGGATGTACGAGGAAAGCCCTTGATCTATCTAGATCGCCGACATAAAACCTCGGGAGCTGACAACTGCCAGCTGCCTTTGTTCTTCTTATTGATTGAAATATCAGGATACAACTTCAGGATAATGAGCGGTTCAACTCTAAGTGTTACAATGATTGTGAAATGTGATTGAATGATTTTGAATATAGCGAGTAATTGGTGTGTGTACGAGAATACATGTGTTTTTCTAATGATTCGGCATCCCCTTATATAGTTTTTAAGTTCTAACTAAATATCCTACAATCTAGGATACGGAGAATATCCCCTTGTGACCGTTGTAGACCTCTTTTTCCGCTATCAACGTTATCTTTCAACCACTTTAAGCGAGTCTTCGGGTAGACCTAGTCCTCATTAACGTTGGTCCTTGCAACTGAAGTATACAAACAAACCATTAGTAACGGCCAAGATACTTCTGCGGGATGTTACCAATATCCTGGATCGGTATCCTGGTCACGGATTAGAAACATAAAGTCAGGATATATTATCAGGACATAGGTTTAAAATTCCACCATAACAATTGTCCCCAAAAATATAGTTGTTGGATATCTCGATTCCAACGGATATATTTTTAGTTGTCCGAAATCTTTAAAGGGATAGAGATGTTGATGTGACTTGGTGCAACTTCCAAGGCAATATTTTCTCATAATTAGCTAGTCTCTTCCCTATATCTTCTCCCAAAATCCTTCTTCTATCTCATTGCATCAGAGTTTCAGGTATTATTCTCTCTCTCCTTTAAACTTTTTCCTCTGCATTTTGTCTTCTTCTCCATTAGTTTTCCATGGCCATACGCACAAGATCTCGTACCGGTAGTTCCATTCCAACATTTGTTGCACAGAACCTGCTCAAAAATCCGGAGGCAGGAGGTTTATAGCTTTAATAATGTCGACATAGCTGCTCTCCGATCCTCCGGTGCTTTCCCAGACGATGCCGTCATCCGACCATGCTATCGGAATCTTCGATCGGACGGTCTCGACTGAATGACTTTGTTTCTTGGCATTCCCTTTTTCCTTAGGTCTTAGGTTCCCGTTCCCTGAGTTTATCATGGAGTTCTTTCGTGTCACTAGTCTGAGCTTTTCCCAAACCATGCCCATGGTTTGGAGGATCTTACTTGTGCTTGACCGGATCAAAACCAACCACGTTCTTGATATCTGTATCGAGGATTTACCTTTGGCCTACCGTTTGAGGTCCCATGGATCTAGCCGGTTCTGTTGTTCTCGACCTCCAACAATCCTCTCATTCTCCGAGCTACCAAGAATGAGGATGAGTAGAAGTGCAAGTTCTTCTTTGTTAAGAGGGACTCCATCATCAATGGCGGTGATTTCCCGGTGGAGTGGTTGACCAAGGGTAGGATTTAGGGTTTTAGGAATATCCCCAAATGTATCATGTTATGAAATCCCGAACGTATATCCTTGTTTTTTGTGCAGTGGATTTCAAGAAACTAGCTCCCCCAACTCCAGAGTCAGAGACACTGATTAAGGCCATTTACAAGTTGCCGAAGATCGAAAGAACCTTTCTGCTTAGCCATCCAAGTTCCAGCCTGCATTCTACTTCCATCATGTCTGGTAAGGATATCTGCTTTGAATATTCCTGCATATGTTTGGTTAATCGGGATATTATTATGTGATAGAATTGGAATTACTCCCTTTTATGCAGATTCCACCAAGGTCCTTGCTATTTTCGATCTTGAGGAGCTTTATAGCTTCTCCAAGCCTGTCTTGGTGAAAAACTAACCCTTTGTTGCCACCAGCTCTAAGCCCTCTGCTGCTCTTAAACCTTCTCCGGACAAGGTCCCATGCCTCAGGATCCAAGAAGAGGAATGGTTCTGATTTCCCTGCTACTGCTGCCGTAGCCTTTTCCTATGAGGGTCTCGGCTTCATGGAGTCCATTGATTCCATGACCACATCCCTCAACCAGGTGAATATCCACATCTCGTATCCTGTATCCTACACATGTATGCTAAACCTGTATCTTGGTTAAATTATATTTACTGATACCTGCATTTTGTTTTGTAGGGTCTGGACCGCCTGGTGCTTCTTCACAACGAGGCTTGTGAAGCAGTCAAGTTTCTAGAGGCCAAGTTGAAGAAAGCTGAGGTCATCGTTGAGGATCAGAGGGAAGATCGCTGCCGCCAAGACCCAACACTACGAGGATAGGATGAAGAAGGTGACTCAGGATGCTGAACTCAAGCTAGCCACCATCCATGCTAACCATGAGTAAGAGATGGTCTCCTTCAGAGATGGCCTCAAAAATTCAGTTGTGATCTCGCTTCTCCAGGCTAGGATCAAGATGGCTTATGAGGCCAAGGAAGCAGGCTTTGAATACCCATCCTGGACTGTAGATGCCTGGGAGGCCAAGCTGAAGGATCTGGGAGGTAGTCCTGTAGAAGCCTGCTAAACCTGGGGCTGGCGAGTCTTCAAAGGCGGCTAAGGTAGCAGCGGAGGCAGGTGGCAAGGCTGGTGAAGATGGTGGAGCAGGCGCCGGTGCTAGTGGAGATGATGGTGTGGTTGGTGCTGCCTCGTGAGTGGGCATCAAAGTGAGCAATGATGGATGATATTGCTTAGGCCGGAGCCCACTTTTTTAATTCTGATGGTTAATGTATGTTGAAGAATTTACCTTTCTTGCATACTGAACAATTTACTTTTCCGGCACTGTAGATTTTAGAACAATAACGACTGGAGGTGGAGGGATCCTGGTGTTTCAGGAAGAAGCCTTCAATCATTAATGTTAATACACTTTTGGACAGCTTACACCCTTGGTGGATGGGTTTCAGTTTGAAACGAAGCCAAGGGTGTAACATTTTGACCTGTTAATATGAATCTAATCTTTTGGCCTTATCATTGTGTTATATGTTGTTTGCAAAAAGTTAGACTAAGTATCCTTGTCAGGATATTAGCGATATCTATATTGCTTTCCATTTGTGTTTCGAAAAATGCTTTATAACTAATTGTAGGAAAAAAAATTTCATAGTTAATAAAGCCCATTTAGATAAGGCCTTTAAACTTAGAAAAAAATAAGAATCCATACTAGAGACGTTTAAGTAGAAAGTTTGTGATAAACCTTAGGATCATTTGTAATGTCCCCAGTAGGAAATATTGTCAGCTTTGTTATATTCAGCCATAGCATAGATGTCCCTTGTCTGTGCAGGATCAGCATGTTGCATCAGGATATATTTTGCTTATGTAATCCTTCATTTGGTAATTAAGCTTTACAATTTTCTTCCACCAGGAGAAATATATTTAAACATAATTGTGTTTTAAGATACTCTTGGGATTATCCAAAATCTTGTGTTTCACTAAGGATAAACCCATTTTTCATGTGCTACAGGCGGTAGTGTATGAACTCCAAGACTTAGAAAGGTGAAAACCTTTAAACCTTAAAGAGTATAAAAATACCCTTCACTTAAGAGATGGTGATTAGTCCTCATATACCATAAGAATCCAGGACAATAATGATGAAATTGTCAGCCACTGTTACATGAACAGGTCCCGCCATCTTGAATTATATTCGGATAACGTGCGCTCCAGGCGGAGTGTTTAAACTCAATTTGAGGGAAAGGTGAATACCTTTAAACCTTAGAAGGGATGTAACACCCTTAAACGTGAGAGAAGGGGCCAATCCTCTAGTCTCTCAATTTTATCTTGAGTAAATATCCTAGAATATCATTCTGAAATGTATCCCTACAAAACATCTTCAAACTAGGGTGAGAGTGGGTGTTAGCTTGGCTAACACCCCTCCGATACTTAAGTTAGTACAAGGTTTCAAAAATAAAAATAATAAATTAAATAAATTTAAATAAGGTAGGGTTCATACCGTCCCGAGTTAGAATTTAAATTCCAAACTCACTTGCAATAATCTTTGAGGTGTATGGCGTTCTAGGATCTTGGTAGCACATCCTCCCTCCATCGTCTTGAACCTATATGCTCCCTTTCTGGATTCTGATTCTATCTCATATGGTCCTTCCCATTTTGGGCCTAGTTTTCCATCGGCAGGATTAGTTGTGTTCTGAAATGCCTTTCTTAATACCCAATCCCCAACTTGGAACCTTCTTGTCCTTATATTCTTGTTGTAAGACTTGGCTATCCCCTACTGGTATGCTACCATTCTTAGTTTTGTTGCGTCTCTTATTTCATCAATGGTATCAAACTCTTGGCATAAGACTTCGGGATTCAAATCAGGATTTCATAGATTTGATCTAGCTGTAGGTATCATCATTTCAGTCGGAATCACTACTTCCACCCCAAATACTAGTGAGAATGGGGTCTACCCAGTAGCATTTTTTGCAGTTGTTCTATCTGCCCATAGGACAAACGGTAGTTCCTCAGCCTACTTTCCTTTCTGAGCACCAAATCTCTTTTTCAAATTGTTGACTGTTATCTTGTTCGAAGATTCTGCCTGCCCATTGGCTTGAGGATACACCGGCGTTGATGTAATCATCTTTATGCCCCAACTCTTACAAAAGTCTGTAGTCCTCTTGCTGATGAACTGAGAGCCATTGTCACAAATTATCTCAGCCGGTATCTCGAATCTTGTCAGTATATTCCTATGAAGGATACCACTTCTTGATCCCTGACTTGGATAAAAGCTTCTGCTTCAACCCATTTACAGAAGTAATATGTCATTGCAAACATAAACTTTTCCTCCTGGAGCCTTAGGTAGCTTTCCTACCATATCCTCCCCCATTTTATCCTTGAACATCATGTTGACTAGCCTCTGATATGTTACACCTGCATTTTTCAAACAAAATGGCACAGTAAAAATATATACCTGTTGGTGTCATAAATGTTGTATCCTCCTGGTCGGATGGCTCCATTTGGATTTGTTGAAATCCTAAGGATGCATCCATGAAAGTCAGCACTTCGTGTCCAGTAGTTGCATCTACCATGGAATCAATGTGAGGGAGTTGGAATGGATCCTTCAGATATGCTTTGTTAATGTCTGTATAATCAACACAGACTCTCCATTTCCCATTCTTCTTCTGCACTACCACTACATTTGATAACCACTTTGGGAATTTGACCTCCCTTATCATCTTGGATTTTAACAGCCTCTCCATTTCTTCTTGGATGATAGCATTCCTTTCAGGAGCGAACTTTCTTCTTTTTTGTTGAACATGCCTGAAAATTTTATCAATTCCAAGTTTATGGGTTATAATATCCTTTGATATACCTGTCATATCCTCATGCTTCCAAGCAAATGTAGACATCCAGCATTTTAAAAGTTAACAAGTTATTTCTCAATATCCTCAAGGATATTGACTCCTACAAGCACTGAGATATTTGGATTATCTTCATCAAGGATGACTTTCTTGACATGCTGTTCGGAAGCTTCCATAATATTATGTGCTTGTATCTTTGATTGCTATCCTTCTCGGGATTTTGCTGATGCCTTCATCGAGGAAGAGTAACACTCTTTTGCTTCCTGCTGGTCACTTTTAACCTTTGTTGATACAGTTTTGTGTCTGTCGCTTGTTCTTAATTACTGTTGTAATTGTACGGTCTTTGCTCAAGTGTCTGTATAGGTTTGGTCATGTCGAATAGATTGAGATATCCTTCTATCTTGATCTAGTATGACATCTTAGCTTGTCTGTGTTAATCAGTTGCATGTGTGCATACTGATGAATCTTGGAAACGACATGTCTACACACGTTCTCCAGAAAAATGGATTTTATGCGAGTCAGAGTTTTCGTACGAATCAAGTGATGCGTACGAAATAATTTGAGTAACAAGTGTGTTACTTGTTTCGTACGAAATAAGCATTTCGTACGAAACAGTTGACTCGTACAAAATCCTCGAGTTGTGACTCGTGTGAAATAGTGTGTTCAGTATGTCTAGACTCATATTTCGTACGAAACTAGACAGACACTATATAAGCAGACATGTACCTCTTAGTTGGGAGTTGCCTGATAGCTAGTTGGTCAGCCTAGAGAGCTTGTTACCCTTTGAGTTGGTTATCTCTGATGACTAAGACACAAGAACACAGCAAGTTTGTTTGAGTCATACGAGCATTGTGTGTATATGTTTGTATTTGTTCTCAATCATTAATCAAGATAGTGAATCTTTGGTTACCCGTGTTCTTTACTTTGCTTTGGTTGCATGCACACTTGGATTCCGCACTTGTGTGTGTGTCATATGAACAAGGAACTGGTTTAACACCATCCGCAGGTGGACCTACAAGTGGTATCAGAGCTTTGGCTCTTTCCTCGTTCAAAACCAGGCTTAGTTGTGTCTGAGCTAGTTTGAAGATTTCTGAAGTGTTCTTGAGCCTCCAACAGAAAACTTAAGTTTTGAATAGATAACTAACTTAAAACTTGGTTAAAATCTGTTGCATACAGAAAATTTTATGGTAAAATTTTTATGAAGAACACCCTTGAAGAAGAAATCTGCAAAAATTTGAATCTGATTAGTTTTGGTAGGGTTGACATTTTCTGACTTGGATCTGGACTTGGACTATGGACTGTTAAAAAATCTGTGTTTAAACTAAAAGTGGGTAAGACAACAGGTAATTTCGAAAAAGCAGGTCTACACAAGAAAGGAAATTTCTCACCAAACCATTTCTTAAAAGATTCCTCTGAAAAACACTGAACAAAACAGTTTGTGCGATTGAAAAGTTTAGTGTGAAACATCTGATTCGCACGAAAACACCTTGTCTCGCACAAAACAACTGTTTCGCACGAAATTGTGTGGTTCGTAAGTACGAGGGTGTTATCTGCACGAAGTTAGTTTCGTACGAATAACTTTGGTTTTTGTTTGTTTTTCGTGTTTTTTAAAGCTTTGTGATTTTAAGAATTTATCATATTTTCAGATCTGCGAATTTTTAAAAAGGTAATTATAATCATGAAATTTTAAAACCTTTAAATTTTCATTAAACAAGAAAATATAATGAGTTCTAATCCGTGGGATTGGAGTTGTTCAAGCTCAAATCAGGAGTCTTCGCAAAGCTCCGCAACATCATGGGTAAAATCTTTGATGCCTCAATATACAGCAATGATCTCTGCAAATCAATGGGCGTGTGTTGCGAATCAAAATTAAAGCATCCAAACTCTATTAATGAGCGAAAGTGAAACAGGGAGTAATAACCGAACGCCAAAGTTAAATCACATGAACGATTATCCTGCATGGAAAAGTTGTTTTCATACGTATGTTCTCAGTCAAAACACGGAATTGTGTACGTGTTTCACTACCCCCTACAATGAAGCACTTGAAGAAGCTGGATCAAATCCAACCTCATTGGCCAATCTAGTCGAAAGTGACAAGAAAGCTTACGATCTAGAGAAAAAGGCATTTGCTATCCTCACACAAGCTCTGCATAAAGACATTTATCATCAGTTTGTGTATTATACTACAACGAAAAATTTGTGGGACACTTTGGAAGCAAGAGGTGAAGGTAACGCTGCTACCAGGAAGATTCGACATGATCTGCTCAAGAAAGAGTTTGAAGGTTTCATGTTCATGGAGAACGAAACCTTAAATGATATGACCACTCGGTTTTATCATCTTCTCAGTGAGATGTACTCGTATAAAGTGTTAGCAACACCACAAGAGATTGTGATGCGATTTGCTGATGCTTTACCTCCAAAATGGGGTCAATTTATTGATCTTTTAAAACATACAGGTGTTTTGGACTCAATTAGTATTTATGAATTTGCGCAGAAACTGGAGAACAAGAATGAAGAAGAACTCTGGAAAGCACAACGAGTCTCTGCTCCACAAAACCCTGAGATGTACTTTGGAAGTATAAATACAGGTACAAGCTCAAGTCAGCAACCGAAGCTGCAAACTGCGTTTGTGTCAAACGTGAACCCTTTCCTACCCCAACCAGTTCAAACAAGTCAGTCTACAAGTTCGAGTAATCAAGCATATGGACAGACTTTTGATCCGAAAGCATTCCTTCCACAGCCAAGGGATTTAGCGCATAAACTCCACAGCAAGCTCCTCAACAAACTTTCTATGGAAGCAACAGTCAATCTGCAAATCCTAACACTATCAAACTTGACACGTCAAATCTCTCCAAAATCAACGTAGAAGCTACATAGGAACATGCAGAACTTCTAAATACCATGGTCAGTTCGTATTGTGGTTTAGTTGCAGGTCAAATAGGAAACATCAATTTGACGAACGAAGACTACGAACAAATTGACCGAGATGAAATGGAGCTGATGGACATCAAGTGGGCATTTGCAAGTGCTATGAGAAGAGCGAATGATTATATGAGAAGAATGGGTAGAACCAGTTTGGAAAGCAAGAAGTATACAAAATACGGCTTTGACAAAACTGCCGTTACTTGCTTCAACTGTGGAGAAAGAGGTCACTTCAAGCGGGAATGCACAAGACCCAGCAAGGAAGGAAATCACAACCCCTTCGTAATCAGTCTCAACCATCCAACACAGCATAGTACAACAACGAAAGAAGAATGGTAGCTGTTGGCAACTCTAACAACACGAATCAATCAGGACCTTCAAACACGCACAGAATTATGGTAGTTCAGTATAGACTGAAGGATGCAATTGGTTAGTACAGTTGGGAATTGAGAACAACGGAAGAACGGCATGCTATGCGAAGATCGTGGATCAAATCAAGCATGATCACAGCAACAACACTCCAAATAACGATGATACATCTGGGGATGCTGGTAGTTTTGATGAAGAATGTTCAAGTTCAGATGGTTATGGATTTGATTCTGATGTAAAGAAAGGTAGTGATGTTGAGGTTAAAGAGTTGTTGAGTGAAGCTGAGATGTTGAAATCTGAAAAGGTAGGCATGGCGAGGAATGCAGAAGGTGCGGAAAAAGAGACAGAGGCACTCTCTACAGATGGTGCAGCTTTTCCTCATCACACTGCCTTCATGGCAAATGTTGAAGGTTCTTCAAAACAGGTAAATTATGACCCTCCTACTGTTTGCAATGACTGTGATGAGTTGAAAATAAAATATGAAACCGTCAACAGTCATAATCAGAATTTAGTTGTTGAACTATCAAAATGCAAAGAGGCGATTTGGCGCTAACTAGAAATGAAAAAGAATTCAAATCTGTAATAGAAACCCTTAAGAAAAGTGTTTCTGAATTGACAAAAACAGTTTTGAATAAACAGACTGGGATTAATAACTACATTAATCTCTTAGAAGAAACAAAGAAAGAGTTAGCCATCGCCAAATGCGAATATTATTCAATCAAACGCAAATTGGAAAGTTATTCTAACTCCCAATATGTGCTTGATCATATTATAGAAGTTCAAAAACTAAAGGGAGATGCTCAATGCATAGGGTATAAGTCGTGTCCACCCCCAATGAAACACAACTATACCAAAATGCCTGATGAAGAGGAGATGCCTCGTTTTGAACCCTCTGTACCTTTGAATCCCGAGGAATTCGCAGTAGGGTTAGGGTTCAAAACTAGGCAATTCCTCTCAAGAACCAAGCAAGCCAGAAAGTTCATCATCTGATAAAGAAGAGGATGATACATCAGATGATGAATCAAGAAATGATGATCAGGTTCATACTCTTGATGAAAGGAAAATAATAGAATTGTCTGCTACTCCTAGTACTCAATCTGTTGAGAATCAAGATATTGTTCCTAAGAAATCTGTGAAGACAAGTGTGTCTACACAAGAAGTAGATAATGTGTTATATACTTTGGTTGGAGACAAGAAAATCTATTCAAACAAAGATTTTTCAATTAAAAACGTAAATCCAATCTCTATAGATCAGGTGTTTGAAAAATAAAAAACCAAACCTTTAGAGAAGAAAAAGCCGACCAAAACACCACCATTATCCGCTTCAAAAGAAAAAGAATGGAAGCGAGTTGAAAAGGCCACAACTTCTCAACCGAAGGTTGAAGCAAAAGGCTCTCGTTACCAGAAAAAGGCTAAAACTGTTAAATTTTTTAGTTCTAAAGGTACCGATAAAGTCGAAACTTTTCAAGGAAAATCTAATGTTGATTTTGTAAAGAAAGTTAAGATTTTGAAAAGAAATAGTCAAAAAAATTACACCCAACGCACAGATGGATGTAATGAAAATGCACCTAGTACCTCAGGATCCACATATTCAACATCAAGCCGAGAAACATGATCTCCTAGTTTTGTTGAAAGGAGAACTTGTTTCAAATGTGGAGATTTTGGCCACATTATAAAGGATTGTCAAAATCCAGCCAAATCAAGATGTATAGAGAAAACCCCTCATGAACCAACTTGCAAACGTAAATCTGTTTCTCCGACACAAGATAAACAAATCATTAAGGATCAAAAAGAGAAACAAAAACGTAAACAAGTAAAAGCAGTTGAGAAAGCTTTAAAATCGGATTCTTCTAAAAAGGATCAAAGATCTTCAAAGTCGATAAAACCAGACACTTAAAATTGTAAATAATAGTAAATCTGGTAATAAACAAGGATCTTGGAAACAGAAGACCGGTGATGGTTCAAAAGGAGGCTCTCAGTTTGTTAATCATCAAGAAATTGAGATTACATTTCTCGATGATAAGGGACGACCCAAGACCACTAAGGCTTGGGTCCCCATCTCAAACTAATCTTGTTTGTGCAATGTGCAGGGTGTTCCAGGAGGAACTGTAAACAGTCATTGGATTGTTGACAGAGGAGCATCAAGGCACATGACGGGCGATTTGCGGCTCCTGTATGATGTGAAAAGTATTAGGGGTGGTTATGTTGCTTTTGCTGGTGACAAAGGTGGATACATCACTGGAGAAGGAATGGTCTCCAATGGTGTTGTGAGCTTCGACAAGATCAATTATGTGCGGCAAATTGATCACAATCTTCTTAGCTTTTCTCAAATCTGTGACAAGAAGTTCATGGTACATTTTGATGATGCCGGATGTTATGTGTTGAAGCCTGGATTCAAGATCCCGAAGGAATGGATTCTCCTGTCGGCTCCAAAAATTAATGATTTATATATTCTTGATATGATCCAAGCTATTACAACATCTGCACAAGTCACATGTTTTGTCTCTAAAGCCACCGAGAAGGAATCAATCTCCTGGCACAGACGTATGGGACACATTCACCTGAGGAAAATGAACTATTTGGTGAAGAACAATCTAGTGAATGGTGTACCAGTGAAGAACTTTCATCTTCAAGACGTTTGTGTATCATGCCAGAAAGGAAAGCAAGCGAGAAAGTCCCATCCCGTGAAGAAGATCAACACTGTGAATATGCCACTGGAACGTCTTCATATGCACCTCTTTGGACCTATGAAACATAAGACAACCTTTGGTGATTCTTACTGTCTGTTAGTTACTGATGACTATTCCAGATTCTCATGGGTAAACATGCTGGCACACAAGAGTGAAGTTCCTGCTATCCTCAAGAATCTCCTGAATCTGTTAGAAAATTTGTACAATCTGAAGGTAAGGAGAATCAGAAGCGACCATGGCACCAAATTCTAGAATCAAGTTATGGATGAGTACAGTTCCTCAAAGGGTATTCTGCATGAGTATAGTTCTCGCTACACTCCACAACAAAATGGCGTCGCTGAGAGGAAAAATAGAACTCTTATTGAAACTACAAGAACCATGCTAGTAGAATCAGAACTTCCCGTTCGATTTTGGGGAGAAGCTGTTGCTACTGCGTGATACACGATGAATAGAGTTCTAACGGTGAAAAGACATGGGAAGACATGCTTTGAGTTATTACATAAAAGGAAACCAGATGTTTCTTTCTTAGAACCTTTTGGAGCTCCATGCACTATGATCGACCCACATGGAAAGTTTGGTCCGAAGGCTATCGAAGGTTTCTTTATTGGATATGCTACTGCAAATTTCCGGGTGTAGAATTTGTCTTCGAAGAAGATTGAAAAATGGGGTGAAGTCAAGGTTCAGAGATATACAAATGCTGTTAGAGCTCTGGGTGCTCCTTGGATGTTTGACTACGATGGGCTATTTAACTCCTTTAATCTGCCAACTTTTGATGATGCAACAGCTGCTGCTCAGATGTTATTGGAAAGTGATACAGTAGTGGACTCATCATTGGTTCGACCAATTATTGTTAACCCTCAAGTGTCGACTTCGGTTAACAATCTTGTTCAAAATGAGGAATTCGAAGACGCTGCGGATTATAATGTTTCATCAGAAGACGATGAGTTTCACGATTCAAATGAAGCTGCCTCTGGTGCGGTTCCTGGTTTTCGGATAATACGTCAAATATTCAACCTCAAGGAACGACTGAAGGTCAGGCATCTACAACGTCATCAAATCCAGCTCTCGATGTAACTGTTGATCTGAATATCAACAATTTGGATATTAATTCTCGAGTTCCTGATGTGCCAGAAACTCGTATTCATAATATCTATTCTCAGCAGAATATTATTGGAGATGTCCAAAGTGGTGTGCAGACTCGTAATCAGCTTCGAAACAACCAGAATGCTGGATTGTATTCGGAAATCAGGGAATCTGGTGGTCTGAATGATTGGTCTTTTTCCTGCTATGTGTGCTAAGTAGAACCAAAATCTTGGAAAGAGGCAATGAAAGAAGACTCGTGGGTTGAAGCCATGCAGGAAGAACTTCAACAGTTTCAGAAGTTAGGCGTCTGGAAATTGGTTGACAGGCCTGACGGCTACAAGAAGATTGGTATAGGATGGGTGTACAAGTGCAAGAAGGATGACCGAGGTGTTGTTGTGAGAAACAAAGCGCAATTGGTTTTTAAGGTTTTAATCAGGTCGAAGGGATCGATTACAATGAAGTTTATGCACCGGTTGCACGACTTGAGGCCATAAGAATCTTTTTGGCTTATGCGTCCTTCAAGAAGTTCACCGTTTATCAGATGGATGTGAAGAGTGCATTTCTTCATGGTGTAGTAGAAGAGGAAGTATATGTTGAGCAACCGCCAGGTTTTGAAGATCCTCTCCATCCTGACAAGGTTTGGCTTCTCAACAAGGCGTTATATGGTCTTCATCAAGCTCCGAGGGCTTGGTATGAAACGATGTCTACCTATCTGTTGAAGAATGGTTTTCCACTAGGCCTGATCGACTGTACTCTCTTCATCAAGGAACAGGACGAGGACTTGCTGCTAGTACAGGTTTATGTTGATGATATTATATTTGGGTCTACTAACACTCGAATGTGCAAAGAATTCGAACAGGTTATGCAGGAGAAGTTCGAGATGAGCGCTATGGGAGAAATGACTTTCTTTTTAGGTTTGCAGGTTCAGCAATCAAAGGAAGGGATTTTTATCCATCAAACCAAGTACGTCGGAGATATTCTCAAGCGATTTCAGATAGATGACTCAAAGCCTTTGGGAACTCCATTATCTCAAAATCATGGGATTACTCCAGACGGAATGGGTGAACATGTAGAACCATCTCTCTATCGTGCTATGATCGGATCTCTCATGTATCTTACTGCGTCAAGACCCGACATAATGTACCCAACATGCCCTCTGGCGTGCTATCAGTCTAGTCCAAAGGTTTCTCATTTATGGCTGTGAAAAGGATCTTTCGTTATCTAAAGGGTCGCCCTGACACTGGTCTATGGTACCCTAAGGATGATAACTTTGATCTGACAACATTCAATGATTCTGATCATGGCGGATGCAAAATCAATGCAAAGTCAACAACAGCAGGATGTCAGTTCTTGGGAAATCGCCTAGTCACGTGGCAATGTAAAAAAGCAGACTTGTGTAGCTACATCAACATGTGAGGCTGAGTATATTTCAGCTTCTAGTTGCTGCTCTCAAGTTCTATGGATTCAACAGCAGATGCAGGACTACGGTTTTGAATTTCTTACTACTCCTATTTTTGTTGATAATGAAGCTGCTTTACAGATCACTCGGAACCATGTACAACATTCAAAAACAAAACACATTGAGATTAAGTGTCATTTCATATGAGATTGTTATGAAAGACACTTATCGATGTTGTTAAAATCCACACTGATCACCAACGTGCTGACCTTTTTACCAAAGCCTTTGATAAATCACGTTTTGATTATCTACTTTTGGTCAATGGCATCAAGGTGAAACTCGAGTAACTCAACCATGGCCAACTATTTTTGTATATTCTTTTCAAAAGATCTAAAACTACAAAAAGAATTTTAGTTTTATATTTTAGGGGGAGTAAATTTCAGAAAATACAAAAATATGTCTTTTATTTACCTTCTTTGTTTAAGGGAGAGAAAATTCAGAAAAATACAAAAACATTAGAAAAATCGAAAATGAGTTTCTTGGATAAGTTGAAGATGATGAAAATTCACCAGTAAATCTGTCAGAAATGGTTAAAAGTATAGAAATAAGATTGATAAATAGCTTTGCTAATGATGTATCGGTAGGCTCACAATCAGACTAAAATGTGCAGGTTGATATAAACTTAACAGACAGAACGCCAGGTGGGAACCATTCATTGGCATATGGTCTTGGTACCGAAATTTCGTTTGATAGAGTGCCGAGGTTCTGAGATATACGGTCTTTATGCTGGCTTATCATCTGGGTATCATGGTTGAATCTTTTGCCGAAAAATAACGGTGGCGCAACTCTAGAACTTCCATGATATCATACATACGTGTACATACTGCATTCGACCCTCAACTAAGTGATAAAAATATCACATCCCCAAAATAAGTGATAAAATATCACAGCTTTATGTGGGAGCTAAGTTCGTCTCTTTGTCGGTACGATGGTACTAACCTGTTCACGGACTTACTCTTGTGCCCTGCATTCATATGAAAATCAAGTTCCTCATCAATAAGTGATTAAATCACAAAGGGCTTGTTTTCAATCAAAAATAAGTGAGTATCTCACATCATTCATATACGTCACCAGATATAAAGCAGTATACTCACCGGTAAGATTTTCTCTCGTGCATATCTTGATACGGGAATGTGTCGTGATGTGGTTGAACACCGGCTAGTAAGTATAAATCCATATCTTAATCATATCTCCTAATCATGATTACATCTGATAACTCTGAGCTTACATGGACAACAATACCGATAATCATAGTTGAATACTTATCTGTTTAATTTTGAAAACCTAATACCGTCTTTGACAAAGATTAAAATGCTGGTATGATTCCTTTACCTTGAAACTCGAAAACGATTGTAGTTTATCTGTATATTTTGATTTGATGTCTAGTTTACTTAGTTGCTTATGTAATTACTTTTTGAAAGTTAGCCAAAGTTGATACTCGAGATTTTCTACCAAGATACGCCAGAAAACCATCTGTTTGATATCGCAACTTCATAAAGTAATATCTTGCAACAAGTAATCCATCAAAAGAAATCCAAAATCTGAAATTCGTTTGAGTGTGGTATCTCATACGAATGAACCTAGTCATTTGTTTTGACTTGCTCACTTGTTTTTCTCAAATCTGCTGCTGGAATTCATACGAGTGTGTGTATCTCGTTCAGGGAATACAATCATATGAAGATTTTATGATAAGTCTTTCGTGTGTATCCCCTGAGAAATTTGTGTTCTAATTATATTTGTCTATGAGTACAGCTTGATACAAAAGAACATAAACAAAGACCAGCAATAAAGAAATCTGACAAGTCAGAAGAGGAAACAAGAAAGATTTGAAGTTTCTTAGAAGTTCGAAGACCTGATGCACTAATCATTTGATAGCAGATCTATCAATGGATAGCAGATCTTCAGGGGGAGTTTTTTGATACTCCAAGCCATTCTATGTGAAGACCAAAGTCTGAAGATCAAAGACCAAAGACCGAAGACCAAGCAACATCCAAGGGGGAGTTTGTTGATATAGTTTTGTGTCTGTCGCTTGTTCTTAATTACAGTTGTAATTGTACGATCTTTGGTCAAGTGTCTGTATAGTTTGGTCGTGTCGAATAGATCGAGATATCCTTCTATCTTGATCTAGTATGACATCTTAGGTTGTCTGTGTTAATCAGTTGCATGTGTGTATACTGATGAATCTTGGAAATGACATGTCTACACACGTTCTCCAGAAAAATGGATTTTATGCGAGTCAGAGTTTTCGTACGAATTAGGTGATTCGTACG
Organism: Scalesia atractyloides; assembly: GCA_947069175.1. Lineage (NCBI taxonomy): Eukaryota > Viridiplantae > Streptophyta > Magnoliopsida > Asterales > Asteraceae > Scalesia > Scalesia atractyloides. The sequence goes on from CAMTDV010000023.1 coordinate 47,281,424, forward strand.
AAATAATTTGAGTAACAAGTGTGTAACTTGTTTCATATGAAATAATCATTTCGTACGAAACAGTTGACTCGTACAAAATCCTAGAGTTGTGACTCGTGTGAAATAGTGTGTTCAGTATGTCTAGACTCGCATTTCGTACGAAACTAGACAGACACTATATAAGCAGACATGTACCTCTTAGTTGGGAGTTGCCTGATAGCTAGCTGGTCAGCCTAGAGAGCTTGTTACCCTTTGAGTTGGTTATCTCTGAAGACTAAGACATAAGAACACAGCAAGTTTGTTTGAGTCATACGAGCATTGTGTGTATATGTTTGTATTTGTTCTCAATCATTAATCAAGATAGTGAATCTTTGGTTACCCCATGTTCTTTACTTTGCTTTGGTTGCATGCACACTTGGATTCCGCACTTGTGTGTGTGTCATATGAACAAGGAACTGGTTTAACACCATCTGCAGGTGGACCTACAACCTTCACCACTTCCTAAGGAGTAGGTATCTTTACACATTGGTGGTAAGTGGAGGGTACAACTTTCATGTCATGAAAGGCCTGCCTAATATTATGTTGTAGCAGGATAATGAATCCATAACACAAAAGCGTTGTAACGAGTTCATCCCTTCAACATAGACAAGTAGCGTGATTTCCCCAACAGTGTTCTTCGTTTCCCCACTGAATCCTACAAGTACAGTGGATTTTGAAGTAATCTCAGCTTTCGGGATATTCATCCTCTTCAATGTCTCCAACTGGATGATATTGACTGAGCTTCCATTATCTACGAGTATCATGTGGACAAAATAGTTAGCAACATATAAAGTAATTACCTCTGTACATTCAATGTACTCTACGGATAGAGGAATACATAGAGTTTAACATAATAAAATAAGAAATTGAAAGATTTCTTTGAAATTGTTCGTTTGGAAATTTCCCGAAAAGCTAATCATAGGTTCCTCTCTCCATCGGAACAATAGGGCCGTTATGCTCATTACTAAACTTGTTGAAGAGATGAAATATAACCAAGGTATATTTTTTTGATCAGAGGTTGAATCGATCATCAGAAGAAGAATTAGGCCAAAAATTAGGATACATTCTGGGAAAATCAAACTTCCATCGAAGAGAAGCAAATGAAAGGCTTTCATAAAAATTCTCGTAGAATCGAGAATGAAGTTTTCATTCTGTACATGCCAGATCATGAATTAGTAACTGCATCTAATTTCTAAAAAAATCCCAATTGTTTCCATTTTTGGAATGGGATATTTATGGAATCTCCATGAATAGGATCAAACCTTCTTCCATGGTATTTACATGAGGTTCTTCTTTCTTATTATTAAGAAAGTCCCCGAGAGGGCTTAGTTGATCCATGATTTAGGTTTCATCTTATTTTTCCATCATGATAGGTATCCTGGATGTTATCCCTCACTTTCGTAAGTTATCACTTTATCATCCATGAGCATTGTCATTCTTATCGGCTTATCTCCCCTTTATGCTTTGGCCTGTTTAGCATGTCTTTTGGCTGCAGAGTAAGAAGTTCCACGTATGTTGGATCCTCCAGAGATGAAGTTGATTATCTTTGCATTGGGTGGTGGAGATGTAGCTCCTTCAGGATTTCTATAAGTATCCTGGGTCTTGTTCTTCTTTTTGCCAAGAAGTTCCTTCAGATAACCTTTACTTAGTAAGTAGCTGATCTTTTTTCTTAAGGCTATACAATCCTCCGTCGTCTGCCCAAAATCTTCATGAAAGGCACACCACTTTGATTTGTCCTTCCAATTAGCATTTTTTGGATTCTTTTTCGAACATCTTGCTTTATCCCCTAATCCCTGCAGAGCATACATTAGTTCAGTAACATTTACTGAAAAACAATATTCTAAAAGTTTAGGATATTCTTCTTCACCCTCATCCTCAATAGCATTCACTCTTTTGTTGTCGTTCTTATCATATGGCTTGGATCGGTATTGTTTGTATGAGGATTCTGACTTCCTATTCATCGATTCATACGTTGAGGATGTGTTCATCCTTTCCTGCATTTTCCTATCATCTTTGAGCCTTTTGTATCTCAAGACCCAATTTCGAGCTTCATCCAGATTCCTGCAAGGATTCCTTACAAGGTCTTGGTAAAATTGAGAATCCTTCTGTGATCCCATTTTGAATGCTTGTACTATCGTGGCAACATCAAGGTTCGGGATATACAGGGATTCTCTATTAAATTTGTTAGCATAATCCCTCAGGGATTCTTGTGATCCCGGCGTTATCCTATAAAGGTCAATCGTTAGTTTCTCAAGCTCTTGCTACAAGAAAATTGACTGTTAAATAGGTTAACTAGATGAGCAAAAGATGTAATAGAATGAGGTGAAACATTTAAAAGCCATTTTAAGGCTGATCCTGTCAAACTAGAACCAAAGCTTTTGCATAAGCATGCCTCTTTGAGTTCTGGTGGGATTGGATTTATTTCCATCTTTTCCCTATACTGGGCAACATGCTCCTCAGGATCCGTCGTCCCATCATATAGCTTCATGTTAGGAGTCTGAAATCTCTTTGGGATTTCTGCATTACAAATGGGTAAGCAAATCTGGATATCTTGTGGCTATCCTGGGATAGTTTTGGTATAGGCTGCACTACCCCAGGTACACTCGATATCATATCCTTCAATTTTGAAGTTCTCTGAATGCTGATGTTACACCTGCATCCTGCAATGATTCAAGATTATTAGTAGCAGGGATACTGGTGTTAATAGATGCGTTATTAGCCTGGCGATTTGGCCATATCCCGGACCATATCCTGGATCTTTCACGGTCGATATCCTGACCGTAGGGGATATTTCCAGTATATTGCTCCGGGAATGACTCGGTATCATGTTGTCTTGATTATCTTCAGTGAATGTTGCCGAACTAAAGTTCATCATTCTGGGCTGTAAAGGAGTAGATCCTCAGCAGGTTTCTTGGAGTTTGACTTCTAGAGTTGTATCGCTTTCATTATATGTAACACCTCGCAAAATTCGTATTCGGTAATACACCGAAACGTGTATATACCCTTAAAAAATAATAATAACAAATAAATAAATACAAAATATAAATACCTCAAACTTTCAACTATATAAACTTTCAGTTTTGCACCATATAAACTTTCAACTAATGACCCTAAGGGCCCTAGACTTTATTATAACCTTTTCCTTGCATATTTAAGTCATTTTTCGACCCGAACGACTCCCGGTTAAGGTGATATCTTGTGATTCACCATTCTTGAGTATCACACATCTTCACGAAACCTTAAACCTTACTAGCTTGGGTGATTTAACCCATTAAACCATAAGTATTCGTATCTTTCACGTTTAAGCTAGTAAACGCTTATAAGTCGTAAGAACACCTAGTGTGACACCCGTTAATGTTCGGTTACTCTTATTCTTCTTCAATACATCTCGTATTTAATGAAAAGACCAAGTTGGATCATTATGTCATTGGATATAAGTCAAGGGACAATTCATGACAATCCACAAAACTATTCTTGAGGGACTAAAAGTGTCAAAACTCCAAAATTCTTTCAAGATGCCACTTCTCCAACAAAATGCCACACTCTTGCAGCTCTTGACACCTTGCTAGACACTTGTGATGATCCTAGAACACCTCTAACACCTGGCTTCATCTTCACACACCTCCTTACACTATAAATAGCCCACTAGTTCACCTCATTCTTTGTTCATTCACTTCTTCTCCTCTCTATTACACTCTTGGAAGTTCCTAACCATTTGGGAGCTTCCCTTTGAGTTCTAAGTTTCTCTTGGATCACTTGTAAGTGCTCCATCTCTGCTCTTCTCTTTTTATAGGCTTTTAATAGCCAAAAGTCAAGCATTTTCAACAAATGTCTTGACTTTTGGTTAAGACCATTATGGTCCAGCCATTGTTCGAAATGAACATGCTAACTGATCGTAATTAGGAAGGTATTAACATCTTAAAGGGGCACCTCCTAAAGATCACATTTACTAGGTCAATTGACGGGTCCAAGTTATTGTTTTAAAAAGTCAAACGGGTCAGATTTCATAAAAATCAAAATCTAAGTTTATGTATGTTATAAACATGTTTTTGTCACTTAAACAAGTGGGTAGTAATTATTAGAACATGTGGGAACATGTTCGATCCGTCAATTTCAGTCCTAGAGTTGGTTCGCAACCGAAAGTCGTGAAGTTTGACTTCTGTTTTGACTTTCGATTCTGACCCGACTTAGATTAGTTAACTTCTGAATTAAGGTCACATTACGATCATAATGAAATATAGTATAACCCTCTGAGGTTATATTACATGATCATAATTGTAATCTAAGTTTATGCACAAGTTTCGTAAAATGTCAAAACTTGACTAAAATGCCCTTTTTTACATTAAACATGGTTTTAATCAACAATGAACTTGCAAATGAAGTACCTACTGATATGTTAATATAATTAACATATTATGATGTTAATATTCTAATCATAAACTGATTTTAGTATAATATCTTAAACTATACTTTTAAATGATCAAAATGCCCTTTCGGTGCATAGTTTGGTCTTAAACCATAAACCACACTTATGTGTGCTATCTTACTGATATTATATCACAAATTAAGTATTTTTCCAGAATATTTATGATCATAAAATCAAGATACACGCAAGTTTCTTTTATACGACATATAATTACGAAAACGCCCTTATGAGGCATAATTTCGTTTCAAAACCTTTTCGGGCATATAAGTTGATATCCTACTGATATTGCAACTTATTTATAGTATAATGACATTTAGAACTTGTTCACGACTCATCCGGTTACCCGATATCACTTATATGCATACGGTTAAGTATATGTAACTAGTTTACGAAAATTAACCAGAACGGGTTTAACCTTATCATTTTAATCTCAAATTCCAGAATGTTAATTGTTTACCCATATTATACAAGTCTTAAGTACTTGTTGGGTTTAAACTACATTCTATCCGGTCATCGCTTAATCTAGCGTACCGTACCGTTTTTGATCCATTACGCTAGTCGGTCTAAGTCTATGACTTAAATTAAGACCGTTAGCATTTTAATTGGTTAGCTTATACCATAATCCAGACTAGGGCCTTCCAGTAAATGCTATCTGCACTTATTTGTTTTGAATACGGCTGAGAATATTAAACTTGCATTATTAATCAAGACTAGCTCAGGTAAATACTCTTGATTTATTTCCCCTATACGGGTTTGGATTACGATAAATTATTACCGCTTGGTCGGAAATGGGATCAATCGAATGCCAGATTGTGGCTAGTAAATCCGCATATTCCGTTTTGATCAGTTTTGTTTGATAACTTAAACATTGGGGTTAACGACCGTGTCCTGGATATCCTTGGCTCATTACATTAGTTAATGGCCACGACCAAAGCGCGGGGTGTAGGCATACACCTAACAGATGCTAATGCTAAATTATTTTTACCCACAAGTTGGGGATAACTTCTTCATGATATCATAAGTGGTGTGTACGTTAATCATGTTTCGGTCTCTGTACTGGGCCCCATATGTATTGACAAACATGTAAAGCTGTTAACAAGGTTACAATGCTGACTTTCCCATAAAAAGATTTGTGCCCTGTGCACTTAAATCTAATTTTAAAAATGTTTTCAAAATGAGTCAGTCGGATGTATTTACCAGCGAAAGCTGATGTATTAAGCTTGCAGGTACAATACGAAATAGGCTGGAAGATGCTCGGTAGTGATATAAGAGGATCTTGCAAATTCTTAGATCTGCCCAAAGTCTATTATACATTTTTGTACATTTTACGATTCGCATGTGGATCTTTCATTACAAGTTGTCTGTATATTATTTTTCGTACTTTAAACATTTGGTTTGTAATAGTAATTTTAAACTCCAAGACTTCCGATGTGCGATGTTTAATTGACTATGATGATATTCCCCACCCGGGCCCACCGATGTTTGGTTGAAATTACAGGGTGTGATAGGTTGGTATCAGAGCCAACGTTTGAGAGAATTAAACACTAGCCTTCTTGTGTTTAATCTCAAACTTACACAAGCACATTCATTAGACTTCCGAGTCTAGGCTTTGACCTAGAATTACTCATCTCATTATTAAGTTATTAGTATTGTTTTAAATTTGATTTTTAATAGGAAAATGCCGCCAAGAGTAAGAGGACAAAGTGGAAGAGGAAAAGGTCCAATGAGGGGAGGACCATCGGGGCGCATCCGTTCACAACCTCACAACTCAGATTCCTACCAAGAATCAGGAGATTCGTCTCCTTGGCAACCAGCGAGACACTCTGTCTCTCATAGACACTCGCCCAAACATTCCCAAAATTCTTACCACTCCTATCACTCAAACCATTCTCACCATTCCCATCATTCCCATTCACACTCTTACCATGAAGAATTTAACCCTAATCACTATTTCAACACAACTCCAGCTGACCAAAATTAGTTGGACCAACCGAACCCAATGGACGAAGACCCTGACCCGGAGATGCCACCGTAAGGATCGAACGCGCATCCTATTGAAATCTCGAGCAATTCCAACTCCTATGCCGGATCGCCATATCAAGGTCCTAATGAGTGGGACCAATATTGGAGTCAATTTGCCTTTGTTAATACTCCTTACCATCACTCTCAACCACCTCCCATACAGGAAGATGTCCACATGGAACCCGTGGACCAACCCCAACCTCCACCTGAGCCACCAAGGAGGAAAAGAGGAGCACGTATGTCGGTACGTGCGGGCCAACGGTCGGGATCGCTGCCACCTTTGCCCATACCTTACCCAACCATTCAAGAGGATCCACAAATGGGTGGACCCTCCAATGCTACACCTGTGGTGGAACCGACACCACCACACCATCGGATTTTAATAACCCTATTCCTACATATCCGGATATAACTGGATAAGATCCTTTTAACCCATCTACGCCGGTAAATTAACATGCACTATCACATGACCCTTATATGCAAGCGGTCATGCATAACGCACTTTACCCGTCTCCTTTCCCACCTACTTATCCACCTACTGGATATCCAACTTATGGGTACCAGTATCCTATGATGCCACAACCACAACCACAACCTCTGCCACAACTCGAGGCCATTAACGAGGCCTTAGAATGAATGAAAGAAATGCAGCAGCAAGCGGAGAAGACGGAGAAGAAGACAAATAAGTTCTTCAAGAAACTCTCCAAGCTAGTTAAGGGAAAGAAGGACGAATGAAGTCTCTTCTATTATATGTAGTCCCTGTGGGGACATTGTTATTTCTTTAGTCCCTGCATGGACATTTTTGTTTCTTTTAGTCCTTGCATGGACAATCAGTTTCATTTATTTATTTCAAATATTTGTACTTTCTATTATCATTTAATGAAATATTTTGGAATTACATATATATATATATATACACTCATCCTCTTCAAGCGATCGTCTCGATTTTACTCGAAATTTATTATCAACTATATAATTCCAAAAGATCTTAATGGTTTTGATTAGCCAAGTGGCATAGACCACATATTTGGCCAAATGTATAAATGATAGTTAAGTACGAAGGGTCTTCTATCATGATAGTTAAGGGAAGTTATCCTTCTATCAAGAGGTGGTGGACTTAAGTTCAAGCCTCCAAGTCGTTAAGGTCAATGCGACCAGTACTATTAATCAACCATTAAGGTACTCTTATGTTAACATTCAAGAATGTTCATAATCTTCGTAGTGTGACTTGAGGAATCATACTAGACTTCTAGGTAATGGACTATGTCCTAACTTTATAAAGCCTACGTGATCAAATTTGATCCCGGCTAATATCATCAGTGCGATGATTAAACATCCAATAGTGATGTATTGCCCTTGGGGCTATGATTAAACATCCATTAGTGATGTATTGCCCTTGGGGCTATGATTAAACATCCATTAGTGATGTATTACCCTTGGGGCTATGATTAAACATCCATTAGTGATGTATTGCCCTTGGGCTATAATTAAACATCCATTAGTGATGTATTGCCCTTGGGGCAATGATTAAACATCCATTAGTGATGTAGGCCAATGTGTCATATTTTATGTCCATTAGTGACATGCCAATGTGCCATATTTTTATGTCCATTAATGACAGGCCAATGTTCCATATTTTTATGTCCATTAGTGACAGACCAATGTGCCATATTTTATGTCCATTAGTGACAGGCCAATGTGCTATAATTAATGTACATTAGTGACAGATCTGTGTACCATAATCATATGTCCATTAGTGACAGGCCGTGTGCCATAATCATATGTTCACTAGTGACAGACCCATGTGCCATAATCATATGTCCATTAGTGACAGGCCTTTGAGCCATATTTCAAATGTCCTTTGTGACAAGCATGTGTGCTATATACAATTCTCTAAGTGACAATGACAGTTGTGACATTGCGATCCATTGTCTAATAATATATGGACTATGTCCAAATTGTAATTTGCCTTTTGGTCCTTTTAAAACCTAGGTCAAATATAGATAACATTCATTTAAAATTTTAAGCCTGACAGTTGTGATTCCATGCACACTGGTTCAAATAGGCAAATGGATTAATATCTCCAAACTTTATAGCCTATATGGTTATTAATACCATGGATAATATAAAATTTAATTTGGTATATAGTACCCAAACATCAGAGATGGCTAACTCAGATGAGGTGCAAAGTAAGCGCCGTGATAATAGTGCTGACAAAACTGAAAATATAGCCATCAATAATGATGATTTCCAAGCTAGCATTGATGCAGCTGTTGGAAAAGCCATGGAAAAGGCCATGGAGAAATTTAAGGAAGTGAGCGCTACTCGCTTCAAACCTTTATGTATTCCACCATCATCAGCTCGAAAGGAGAGCTCTGTCCACTCTTCAAATGCGAAGAGTGAACCGAAGAAACTAGAATTCAATGACGGTCCCGTACTTCTAAAGATGGATGTACCTATAATACTTTTTCTCCTGCAAGCCCCGAGATTTTAATGGAGAAAGGGGAGTAGTAGAAGCCTTAAGATGGCTTGATGAGATGGAAACTACTGTAGATATCAGCGGATGTGCTGATAAAGATGTAGTTGTATCCCAATCCTTCAAGGGCGATGCCCTAATATGGTGGAAGGCCATGGTCCAGTCAACAGGAAAAGTACACCTGTATAACTTGGGATGGACCAAGTTTGCGGACCTTGTTAAGGAAACGTATTGCCCACCTCATGAGGTGGGGAAATTAGAGACAGACTTCTTGTCTCTTTCAATGAAAAACCTAGATTGTCGGAAGTACGTCTCTGATTTCAATTCCCTATCTAGGTTAGTTTCCTATTTAATCACCCCTGAGACCAAACGCATTGCGCATTTTATTAATGGGTTAGCGCCCGAGATTAAGGGCATGGTAAAGGCTGCTCAGCCTAGTACCTATAGGTCTGCTGTTGACCTATCTCTCTCCCTCACCCTTGATCTAGTGAGGCAAAAGTCAGTCAAGGCTGAGACTGACGGGAAAAGAAAGCGGGAGATTGATAACTACCAAAGGTTTAAAAAGAAAGGAAATTTTGGGTTCAAGAAGAACCAGCACAAATATGATGATAGACCTTTGTGCAAAACCTGCAACCGCAGGCACTGGGGACAGTGTAACTTTAATCCACAAGCTAAACCTTGTGGTATTTGTAAAAGAAGAGGACACAAGACCCTAGATTGCAAAGATCTTAAGGATGCCGTTTGCTATGTCTGCAACGAAAAAGGGCATATTAAGACTAACTGCCCTAAGAATCTTAAGAATAATAATCCGAAGCCTGGAGAGGCCAAGAAGGGGAATGGTCGTGCCTTCCAATTGACTGCTAAGGAAGCTGTTAATGACAATAACGTCATAATAGGTACATTCCGCATTAATGATATTTATGCTAGAGTTCTTTTCGATTCGGGTGCAGATAAGTCTTTTGTTGATCATAAGTTTATTAAACTATTAAACTTACCCATAAGAACTCTAGATAAAACCTATGAGATAGAACTTGTCGACGGAACCTTAGAAACAACATCTTCCATTCTTGATGGATGTTCTATATCCATTAAGAATCATTCTATTCCTATCTCTCTTCTGCCAATGAAATTGGCGGGGTTCGATGTAGTTTTAGGAATGGATTGGTTATCGCATAACCAAGACCGCATCGCCTGTGATAAGAAACTCATCGAAATCAAAACCCCATTTGGTGAAATGCTCACCATCCTTGGAGAATCTCACTACAGCCTAGTTCCTCGCCTTGGAGAGCTCCTATCCTTTTTGTTAAAAAGAAAGACGGTTCAATGCGAATGTGCATCGACTACCGAGAGCTGAACAAGTTAACAATCAAGAATAGATATCCTCTACCCAGGATCGACGATTTGTTTGACCAACTTCAAGGGGCTAGTTACTTCTCTAAAATCGAATTAAGATCAGGATATCATCAATTGAAGGTTAGAAATGAGGATGTTCCCAATACTGCCTTCAGAACCTGTTATGGTCACTTTGAATTTTTAGTGATGCCTTTTGGGCTCACAAATGCACCAGCAACATTCATGGATCTCATGAATAGAGACTGCAAGCCGTACCTAGATAAGTTTGTCATTATCTTCATAGACGACATACTTATCTACTCTCGTATCAAATTGATCACGAGAAACATCTTCAGTGCATCTTAGAATTGCTAAGACAATAGAATCTTTATGCTAACTTCCCTAAGTGCGAGTTTTGGCTTAGAGAAGTCCAATTTCTTGGACATGTTGTAAGTGAGCGTGGTATCCAAGTGGATCCCGCTAAGATTGAAGCCATAATGAATTGGGAAGTACCTAAAACTCCATCAGAGATTCGTAGTTTCTTAGGATTGGCCGGTTATTGTAGGAGGTTCATTATGAACTTTTCGAGGATAACCACTCCTTTAACTACCTTGACCCGTAAGAATGTCAAGTTTAACTGGGGTCCAAAACAACAAGAATCTTTTGAGATTCTGAAACACAAGTTGAGCAATGCTCCTGTGTTATCTCTACCTAAGGGTATTGAGAATTTTGTCATTTACTGTGATGCTCGCACACTGGCATGGGCTGTGTGCTAATGCAAAAAAGACAAAGTGATTGCTTATGCCTCACGACAATTAAAGGTGCACGAAAGGAATTACACCACCCATGATTTGGAATTGAGTGTTGTTGTATTTGCACTTAAGTTATGGAGATATTACTTATATGGCACAAAGTGTATTATTTACACTGACCATAAGAGCCTCCAACATCTGTTCAATCAGAAAGAATTGAACATGCGACAGCGCCGTTGGATGGAAACACTTAATGATTATGATTGCGAAATTCACTATCATCCCGGCAAGGCAGATGTCGTTGCTGATGCCTTGAGTCGCAAGGAAAGGGTTAAGCCCATTAGGATTAACGCTAAGAGCATTGAGCTCAAAAAAAGCTTGAATGAGAAGTTATTAGATGCGCAAAAACAAGCCCTATTAGAGGCTAATATTCCTAATGAGGGATTAGGCGGAACTGTTGATCAGTTAACGCCTGGAAAGGATGGAATCCTTAGATTCAATGGAAGAATTTGGGTTCCAATCTTCAGAGAACTTAGAGAACTAATCCTCCAAGAAGCACATAATTCGAGATACTCGGTTCACCCAGGTGGTGACAATATGTATCAAGATCTGAAAAAGAACTATTGGTGGATGGGTTTGAAGAAATCCATAGCCACTTATGTAACTAAGTATCTGACGTGTTCGCAAGTTAAAGCCGAACATCAGAAACCGTCAGGACTCCAACAACAGCTTGAGATTCCCACCCGGAAATGGGAAATGGTAACTATGGATTTGATTACCAAGTTACCTAAGACCAAACGTGGCAATGACATGATTTGGGTCATTGTGGACAGGCTGACTAAGTCAGCACATTTCTTGCCAATTAAAGAGACTTATAATTCTGATAATTTGGCAAAGCTATATGTGGACAAGATTGTGTCCCTACACGGTGTGCCGATATCTATTGTATCTGATAGAGATACTAGATACACATCTCACTTTTGGAAAAGTTTCCAACAATTGTTAGGCACACGATTAAATTTTAGTACGGCTTACCATCCGCACACTGATGGTCAGAGTGAGCGTACTATCCAGACATTGGAAGACATGCTTAGGGCATGTGTGATTGATTTAGGTGGAAGCCGGGATGACCATTTACCCCTAATAGAATTCTCCTACAATAATAGTTATCATACAAGCATCAAGGCTGCTCCTTTTGAAGCCTTGTATGGGAGAAAATGTAGAACGCCTGTTTGTTGGGCTGAAGTTCGGGAAGCCCAACTGTCTGGAACTGAGATTGTCTTAGAGACCACGGATAAGATAATACAAATCCGTGATCGTCTCAAAGCTGCCCGTGATAGGCCGAAAAGTTACGCAGACAAGAGTCGAAAACCTCTTAAGTTCCAAATAGGGGACAAAGTATTACTGAAGGTATCACCCTGGAAAGGTGTAATGCGCTTCGGAAAGAAGGGCAAGTTGAGCCCGAGATATATTAGACCATTCGAGGTAATCGAATGTGTCGGTTCTGTAGCTTACAAGCTCAAGCTGCCTGAGGAGCTAAGTGGAATCCATGATGTGTTCCACGTATCTAATTTAAAGAAATGTCTAGCCGATGAGTCGCTAGCAATGTCACATCAAGATGTGCAAATTGATAAAAACCTGAGGTTCACTGAGAAACCAATTTCGATCGAGGATCGACAGGTTAAAAAGCTCCGAAGGAAGTTTATACCTATTGTAAAGGTTAAGTGGGATGCCCTTTGAGGCCCCGAGTATACATGGGAGGTTGAGTCCACTATGCGACAAAAGTACCCCCCATCTTTTTGAATAAAATCTCGAGGTCGAGATTTCTTTTAATGAGGTGAGGATGTAACACCTCGCAAAATTCGTATTCGCTAATAAACCAAAACGTGTATATACCCTTAAAGAATAATAATAAATAAATAAATACAAAATATAAATATCTCAAATAAGTTAGCCACTCAACTCCTTAAACAAATCCAAATATCTAAAAAAAAAAATAAACCTAACAGTAGCTTACGGTCCAGACTTTCTGTTAGAAATTTTAACTAACCGTAAGCTACGGTCTGGCGACCGTAGCCTACGGCGAAGCCTTAGAACTTCAGTTTTGCACCATATAAACTTTCAACTAATGACCCTAAGGCCCCTAGACTTTTGATGTGCGTGAATTAAATATATTTTATTTCTATGATTTTCGTTCACACAAATTAGGTTTAAAATGATTTTTACTTAAAACCAACTACACACACATAGGGCAAGTGTACCCATCAGGTGGTAGTACAGTCTATCGGTAAGAACTGGATATCAATTCACGGACTCAGTGTCTCAATACTAGATCTTTGTTACTTTTAAACCTGGTTCAATGGGTGAATTGATTTCTTGACTTTTTAACTATTATGAAAATATAACAATTAACTATTTGAATTGATAAAGAACAATAAATAAGAAAGGTTGCTTAAATTAAGTATCCACTAATAAACATATGACAACAATTGAGGAAAACTAATGGTGATGCAAGTTCTAGATTCAACTAAGTTTCCATTCAAGGTTTCCTAGTTTGATAATTCTTGGGAAAATTATAATGAAACAACATTTTAATCACCTAAGATTCATTCTTTTTAAGCTCACTTGCTAAGTTGATGTTAATCTTTAAATATGAGTTAATTGTTTGTCAAAACTCCTAACTCTACAAATTAAGCAAAACTAACATGAACAACACATTAATCACCCTAACTTGGTTTCAAGTAAATGATATCTTTAACAAGTTCTTGACATGAATCACATGCATGGTCATTCTAGATAACAACTTTGGCCTAAATCATCAATCCAAATATGAACACAAACTACAGAATCCATATATACATTCATGTGATCTTTCCAAATCCAAATGCAAGAATTCATACTCATATTCAAATCATCATTCTAATCATGTTGGCAATTACCATTCCTAGTTTCATGCTATGAATCAAATCAACAAACCAACAAGATTCAATAATCATAATCTCTACATGGGCTTTCCAACACTACATGTAAATTTTTATGATCAAACATTCAAGAATAATAACTTTAAACATGAACATGCATTCCAAGAACAAGATCAAATATCATCATGAAGATTAACATACAACAATCACCACATCTATTTCCATGTTGTCAAGTGTTCATTAACTTCAACAAAATTCAAGCAACACAAATGTTTAGCCTAGAAAGCTCATGTTAATTAAGACAAATGTAAAGTAATATGGATTGTGCATGAAAAAGAAGTGGAATACTAGAGTTTAAGACAAGATAATTAGCAAAATGATTTGAATTATCAAGTGATACAACCTCCTAAACGCTCCTTCTTCAATCTCCAAGCTTCCAAGATCAGCTTCTTGAGAGAGAAATTCACCCAAATGCTCCAACTCCCCTTCAAATGAGCTGAATTCACGTATTTAAGCTACTGGGCATTTGGCACGACCGTGCCACCTTTTGGCACGGTCGTGCTTGGTAAGTGGCAGGTGCCTTTCTGAGTTGTTGACTAAGTTTGATGCCAAATCCGGAAAGATCCCGCTAAAATTTCCCCGAGGGGGCACGACCGTGCCATCGTGCAGCACGATCATGCTTATCGATATCGTACTCGGAAATGACTAAATTGATCTCGGAAACTAGCTGATCAGGACTTGTGATTGCACGCGCACGGTCGTGCTTAGGGTTGGCACGATCGTGCCAAGTGTTGGACTGGCTTGGTTTGTGCAGACTGATGATAGTGCTGGTGATAGTGCCGGCTTCTAAATGCTTGGCACGGTCGTGGCATAGGTTGGCACGGTCGTGCCACATCTGGCAGTTTAGCTGAAATATTCCATTTTTGCTACAATTTACTCCAAAAGCCTTTGTTTCTTCACCGGGCCGAAGCCCGGACCTGCATTTTCACAAACAACTCTAATAAGTATCAAGATCAATGAAAACACAACGCATTTCCACATTAATGGGGAATATTTGATGTTTAAAAGATGTATAAATTCTTATATATCAACTTTATTATAACCTATTCCTTGCATATTTAAGTCATTTTTCGACCCGAACGACTCCCGATTAAGGTGATATTTTGTGATTCACCATTCTTGAGTATCACACATCTTCACCGAACCTTAAACCTTACTAGCTTGGGTGATTTAACCCATTAAACCATAAGTATTCGTATCTTTCACGTTTAAGCTAGTAAACGCTTATAAGTCGTAAGAACACCTAGTGTAACACCCGTTAATGTTCGGTTACTCTTATTCTTCTTCAATACATCTCGTATTTAACGAAAAGACCAAGTTGTATCATTATTTCATTGGATATAAGTCAAGGGACAATTCATGACAATCCACAAAACTATTCTTGAGGGACTAAAAGTGTCAAAATTCCAAAATTTTGTCAAGATGCCACCTCTCCTGCAAAATGCCACACTCTTGCAGCTCTTGACACCTTGCTAGACACTTGTGATGATCCTAGAACACCTCTAACACCTGGCTTCATCTTCACACACCTCCTTGCATTATAAATAGCCCACTAGTTCACCTCATTCTTTGCTTATTCACTTCTTCTCCTCTCTGTTACACTCTTGGAAGTTCCTGACCATTTGGGAGCTTCCCTTTGAGTTCTAAGTTTCCCTTGGATCACTTGTAAGTGCTCCATCTCTGCTCTTTTCTTTTTATAGGCTTTTAATAGCCAAAACTCAAGCATTTTCGACAAACGTCTTGACTTTCGGTTAAGACCATTATGGTCCAGCCATTGTTTGAAATGAACATGGCTAAATGATTGTAATTAGAAAGGTATTAACCCCTTAAAGGGGCACCTCCTATAGACGGGTCAAAGTTATTGTTTTAAAAAGTCAAACAGGTCAGATTTCATAAAAATCATAATCTAAGTTTATGAATGTTATAAACATGTTTTTGACACTTAAACAAGTGGGTAATAATTATTAGAACATGTGGGAACATGTTCGATCCGTCAATTTCAGTCATAGAGTCGGTTCGCAACCGAAAGTCGCGAAGTTTGACTTCTGTTTTGACTTTCGATTCTGACCCGACTTAGATTAGTTAACTTCTGAATTAAGGTCACATTATGATCATAATGCAATGTAGTATAACCCTCTGAGGTTGTATTACATGATCATAATCGTAATCTAAGTTTATGCACAAGTTCCGTAAAATGTCAAAATTTGACTAAAATGCCCTTTTTACATTAAACATGGTTTTAATCAACAATGAACTTGCAAATGAAGTACCTACTGATATGTTAATATAATTAACATATTATGATGTTAATATTTTGATCATAAACTGATTTTAGTATAATATCGTAAATTATACTTTTAAATGACCAAAATGCCCTTTCGGTGTATAGTTTGGTCTTAAACCAAAAACCACACTTATGTGTGCTATCTTACTGATATTATATCACAAATTAAGTATTTTTCCAGAATATTTATGATCATAACATCAAGATACACGCAAGTTCCTTTTATACGACATATAATTACCAAAACGCCCTTATGAGGCATAATTTCGTTTCAAAACCTTTTCGGGAATATAAGTTGATATCCTACTGATAGTGCAACTTATTTAAAGTATAATGACATTTAGAACTTGTTCATGACTCATCCGGTTACCCGATATCGCTTATATGCATACGGTTAAGTATGTAACTAGTTTACGAAAATTAACCGAAACGGGTTTAACCTTATCAATTTAATCTCAAATTCCAGAATGTTAATTGTTTACCCATATTATACAAGTCTTAAATACTTGTTGGGTTTAAACTACATTCTATCCGGTCATCGCTTGATCTAGCGTATCGTACCGTTTTTGATCCATTACGCTAGTCGGTCTAAGTCTATGACTTAAATTAAGACCGTTAGCATTTTAATTGGTTAGCTTATGCCATAAACCAGACTAGGCCCTTCCAGTAAATGCTATCTGCACTTATTTCGTTTTGAATACAGCTGAGAATATTAAATCTTGCATTATTAATCAAGACTAGCTCAGGTAAATACTCTTGAGTTATTTCCCCTATACGGGCTTGGATTACGATAAATTATTACCGCTTGGTTGGAAATGGGATCAATCGAATGTCGGATTATGGCTAGTAAATCCGCATATTCCGTTTTGATCAGTTTTGTTTGATAATTTAAACATTGGGGGTTAACGACCGTGTCCTGAATATCCTTGGCCCATTACATTAGTTAATGGCCATGACCAAAGCACGGGGTGTAGGCATACACCTGACAAATGCTAATACTAAATTATTTTTACCCACAAGATGGGGATAACTTCTTCGTGAGTTCATAAGTGGTGTGTACGTTAATCATGTCTCGGTCTCTGTACTGGGCCCCATATGTATTGACAAACATGTAAAGCTGTTAACAAGGTTACAATGTTGACTTTCCCAAGTTATAAAAAAATTTGTGTCCTGTTCCAAACGAGAGGACGCGGGTTCGAGTCCAGCTCGGCCCGAATAATCCTGCTGGGTAGTAACCGCCAGGCAGCTATAGGGCTAAGCTAGCTTGGGGAGGGAGAACCCTCCCGCGGTCAGGGGTACCGTGCATTTACCCTTTTTTTTGTGTATTTACCAGCGAAAGCTGACGTATTTTCAAAAGACTAAGCTTGCAGGTACAATAAGAAATAGGCTGGAAGATGCTCGGTAGTGATATAAGAGGTTCTTGCAAATCCTTAGATCTGCCCAAAGTCTGTTATACATTTTTGTACATTTTACGATCCGTCTGTGGATTTTTCATTACAAGCCGTCTGTATATTATTTTTCGTACTTTGAACATTTGGTTTGTAATAGTAATTTTAAACTCCAAGACTTCCGTTGTGCTGTGTTTAATTGACTATGATGATATCAACTTACGTCACGATATTCCCCACCCGGACTCACCGGTGTTTGGTTGAAATTACGGGGTGTGACATTATAACTTGGTTGGTTTCTTGCTGCTTTTTCATTTGATCCTGTATGCTGCCAAACAAAGACAAAATCTCATCATTAGAAGCAAAGATAGGAGTTCTCCCTGAAACTCCGGATCTGGAAACATTCTAAGTAACAAAAGTGTCTCAAGGTGTTTGGCTTCCGTTTCTCCTTTGGGAAGCTTGAACTTGTGGAGGTGGAGGAGGCAATGAACCAGTCGCAGCAGAGATTGAAGCAGGCATCGAAGAAGAGCTCAAATTTGATTGAGAGGCCATTGAAAATAGTTTTGTAAAAAGCTTTGAGAACAAAAACCGATTAATGATTTTAACAAAGTTTTGAATAAAAATAGCACCACTTGCCCCAAGGTGGGCGCCAAATTGAAGCAATTAAGTGATCAAATTTAGTTTGTGAGGTAGTGTGCTATAGAGTTTTTCACAAATGTGTTAAGTTGATTAATGAAGAAAACTGTTTCAGGATATAGTTTTAGGATAACAAACTATATCAATTATCAAGCAATGAACAATAAAAGTAAGGATTGACGCGGGATGTACGAGGAAAACCCTTGATCTATCTAGATCGCCGGCACAAAACCTCGGGAGCTGACAACTGCCAGCTGCCTTTGTTCTTCTTATTGATTGAAATATCATGATACAACTTTAGGATAATGCACGGATCAGTTCTAAGTGTTACAATGATTGTGAAATGTGAGTGAATGATTGTGAATATAGCAAGTTATTGGTGTGTGTACGAGATTACATGTGTTTTCTAATGATCTGGCATCCCCTTATATAGTTTTTAAGTTCTAACTTAATATCCTACAATTTCGGGATATGGAAATATCCCCTTGTGACCGTTGTAGACCTCTTCTTCCGCTATCAACGTTCACCTTTCAACCACTTTGAGCGAGTCTTTGGGTAGACCTAGTCCTCATTAACGTTGGTCCATTGCAACTGAAGTATACAAACAAACCATTAGTAACGACCAAGATACTTCTGCAAGATGTTATCCTGGTTCGGTATCCTGATCACATATTAGAAACATAAAGTCAGGATATATTATCGGGACATAGGTTCAAAATTTCACCCATAACATAATTGATTTCACGTAATCTGTATACAATATTAAAAAAATATATTTTAAAGAATAACAATGTGAAATATTTTAAAGAATAACAATGTGAAATATATTTTAGTTAGATGGATATGTATAGATGCGATATATTACATAATATATTGATTATATCCAAATTTTAAGTATATATTTATGTTTGTTGCTCTAATGTATTTATATGTATGTATTTGTGACAAAAATAAAAGAAAACGCACCACGATTATGGTATAGTCTTATTACATAGCTTTGGATTACTAGATTATGTTTAATCGTGTATCTTTTGATGTATATGTATATGTTCATGTATCTTTGTTTTGTAATGATATACAATGGATTCACATAATGTTTCGCGTGATGAGAATTTCAAACCGTTACCACAACACAAGCCTAGAAACGAAAGTGACTTAAAAGGGAAGCTCATGGCTATTGTTGGAACCATAAGGAGGAATTTATCGACGAACACATTAAAAGAATGGGAAGATATAATCTTTCAAAGGCCTGTTACATAAAAAGGTTTTGGCCTAATAGACCCTTTACCCAACCCATTAGAACCTCTAGGACCCGAAACCACATAGCCTTCTAAGATTCGGTTCGTGGTTCTCAATTCATCAATAGAAGGGTATATGATTCTCGTGGGTCCGGATCGGGTTGCTTCTGACCCTTTGCACAGCCCTAACCACCGACCTTAACATTAAACCGGGACATCGCCTCCACTATTAGTCTCTCACTCAAGTCGAGGTTTGTGGAGGTGGTAAAAAACCATTTCGCCAGATAAAATTGGGCCGGCTACTCCGTGGGGGCAATTGACTCGGCTCTCGCGGGGCGGATGAGTGGTGTTTGCCTTTAAACATTAAGTTACAATTGCATACAATCAATAACATGAATTATGTTTAATCTTTAAAAGAGGGATAGGGATGCTGATAGGTAGTAGAAGGGTTTGGATGATACAATGGAGGAAATGAAAAAGGTAGTGGAAAAGACTAAACTACCCTCATGTGGCTTGCTTTATGATCTAACTCGACAATAAAAATCAACTACGTTAAAACTAAATGACGTAACTTGCAAGATTTGTAAACATTAAGTACAATTAGTGAATTTTAAAGGTTACATTTTTTTAATTACTCTTGTTGAGAAATATATAACCGTCTGCGGTCTGTTTGTGGAACGCGTAGCTTGGTCATTTCTTCTTGGAGTAGGCATCGCAATGACGGACACAAGGCGTCAATCGAAGGTGATTTCATCTCATCAGCTTCATTCATTTCCATTCTTATTTTGTCATATTTGATTTCCATATAATGCCACCGTATGTGTAATCATCATTATTTGCCTTACGTTCACCGATTGTACTCTGTGAGGTGCCGTTTCTTAGTTTTATTGGTACTATTGCTGATATGACGCTACCTAAATTAAATTTAACCTTAGCTTTACTGCTTCATTTGTGTAGGAGGATCATGGAAGCCCAAATTTAATGGATCTCATTAGCAAAATGCCAGATGATGTTCTTCTTATGATTCTATCTCTTATGCCTATAAAAGATGCAGTGGTCACAAGCAGTCTCTCCACAAGATGGAAGTACCTGTGGCGTAATTTAACCCGATTGAACTTTGATGGTACTGAAGCTTTTTATAAGATGGCCAATGATAAGATACTGTGTGTTATAGAGAGGTATAAGTACATCAACCAGGTGTATAATGTCATCAGCAGCTACAACCACCCCAGGGTACACGATTTTCGGATTCACTTTGATTTGGATGATACTGATTCTGAGGCGATTGATGAATGGGTTGAGTTTGCTCTAGACAAGAAAGTTGAGAGTCTTGAACTGGATTTACTGGATAAAACTTACGACATTCGTGATCCAGATGAAAACTATGAGTTTCGGTTACCATCATCAATTTCTATGGTTGGGGAGATGCTCTCTTAAAAAGCTCTTCTTGAAGGGTGTCAACTTGCTCGGACCAACCCTAAACGAAATCTTAATGATTTCTCCACATCTCGAAAAGCTTTACATGTTTGGCAAGGATGTGTACCCTTGTATTTGTTTTGGTGGGCAGGGCGTTAACTTGAAACACTTTAAACTTGTGTCTTGTTCTAGGATCGAATGCATCTCTCTACATGGTTTTGATCTTGTATCATTCACATATTATGGTCCCGAAATAGAATTGCGTCTCAGTGATCTTCCAAAGCTTAAAGAAGTTGATATTGGTGTAGTTAGTGTAGGATTAGAGAATAACGTGTTCAGTCAGATATCATCATGTGCTCTCTACCTTCAGGCTCTTGAGTTGGACATGAGGAGTCCTAAGGTGAGTTAGTTCTTCTTATTGTATATGTTTATAATCCTCAATAAATTAAAATTTTGCGAGCGTTTTCATGTTTTTTCAGAAAGGGTTAGATGTTAATGCCATTATCAAACTTCCAAATGTCAAAAAGTTAATGCTGGCAATGGACGCTGAAGAAGATGATTGTCTACTAGAGTTCACTTCAATAGCTCAGGCCTGTCCCAGTTAGGAGACTTTTTCTATATCTGTATGTACTTGTGCTTAGTATATTCAAATTAAAGGCGTGATAACTAGTGTCAGCAATCATGTCAGCCTGACGGGTTTTGCGTTGGTGGGTTGAATGGATGAACCTTGTATATACTTTTTTGTCCATGAAATCCAACCTAACATGGACACAACTAATATTGTGTAACTAGAACATGACCCGTGTAACCCATTTATCTAAACGAGTATAATGAGATGGTTATATACAGGTTCAGTTTACACGATTTGTTTCAAGACATAAACGGCTGGCAGAACCATTAAACTTTGTTTTCGAAGCTGTAAGCTGGTTATTTTGTTTTTGCAGCTGCATTGGTTCTCACCAATGAAAAGGAGGAGGAAAATAAGACGTGTTGCGGCTCCTCACGTCCATGAACACCTGAAGCGTCTTGAAATGAGTGGATACTATGGTCGAATCAGTGACCTTGAGCTTGCTGTGTATGTCATAGACAATGCTGCTGTACTCAAGAAAATCATCATAGATCCTTGCTGTCAGGCATTTGGGGGACGTTTAAGTAAAGAGGACTGTGTGAAGTGACTGCCAGCTGCTCGATCTTCCGCGAAGCACCAGCTTACACAACTATTGCCTCCAGGTGTGGATATGGTCATACTCTAATTCGCCACTTAAGTACAGGGATTACTGTTGCATGATGTGTTTGTCGAAAATGGGAGCAAGGTACATCTTGTACTGCTTGAGTGCGCTGATTTCTCCCTCTTAAAAGGAAATCAGAATGTATTAAATGAATTGGAACGAATTCAGGTGATAACTTGTAATGTGTTCGGTTTGGTTGGTAAATTTATAAAACGAACTGGAATGTAAAAAATATGTTGCTAACTACAATACTCAAATTTTATGGTCGTGCAACAGCTTGTTGGTTTTGACCCACCTGCAAGTCTGCAACTTGCACCATCCCAACCTATTGGGCCCAAATAGATTCCGTTTAAATTGATAAGCCCAATTCAGTTTTATTTATTTTGTTTATAATAAATTAGTTAACTAAATTACATATTTTAAATTTAAGAAAGAGTTCATTACACATATGTATCTTGTGGTTTACACATACTATGTATGCTTGATCCTCAAGTAGGCCTGTAAACGAACTCAACGTTCATGAACTGTTCGTGAACTTGTTTAGCGGAAAGTTCGTTTATATTCGTTTATTTAATAAACGAACGAACACGGACACAAAGTTTTGTTCGTATAATTAAATGAATGAACATGAACACACCTTGAGTTCGTTCATTTATGTTCGTGAACGTTCGTTTATGTTCGTTCATTTAAATATTAGTATATACATAAATAGCTATATTTATATATTATTACGTTTTCTAACTATTTATATGAATATGACTAATTAGTAATTGAGTTTTATAGTAATAAAAAATAAAATTTTAAAATTTTTCTTAAAATGTAACGGATCATTTACTTAATATTTACATAAAAACTACTTAATTTTAATATCAATGAACTCTAATTTAGATGTGTTTTCGGATGAACTCTAATATTTCAAACATGTTTGTTTGTGTTCAGTAATATGAAATTGTGTTTGTTTATATTTGTTTAATTACGTTCACTTGTGTTCGTTTATGTTTGTTCAATTATGTTAATATATGTTTGTTTATGTTTATTCAAATATGTTAGTTAAATTGTTTATGTTTATGTTTGTTTAGGCTATAAATGAACGAACATAAATGAACACAGACATAGCCGATTTCTTAATGAACGAACACGAACAAAAAAATATGTTCGATTATATGTTTGTGTCTGTGTTCGGTTAAAGTTAAATGAATGAACAAGAACATGGCAATGTTCGTTTTCGTTCGGTTCATTTACAAGCATATCCTCAAATATTGAAAAAATATATATGAATGGTTCTCATTGTTTATATGTGTGGGTAACACGATGTCTAGAGTGGAATTAATATGTTATTTTTTAAGAAATGCCCAAAATATCTTTACTTTAGAGTAAATTACACTTTCGTCCTTTATGTTTATATCAAATTGTAATGGATGTCTTTTACCTTTCAAAATGATAAAAATCATCCTCTACGTTTTATAAATCTTGCACTGACTGTCCTTTGATGTTAACCTGATTAAGTTTAACATTAAGTGGGCTCACGAACCCATGTGAGGGAAAACTTGCCATTCCACTTCCTTATTTGATCTCCCCATCCCTTATAAACCCTTAAAACCCTCGACCAACCCACACCACCGCCACTTGCCACCACCAACGCCACAACCACCATCCACCATCATCCACCGTCAATCGCAACCCACATCATCGCAACCACCACTGTTCACCACCACTATCGAAACCCATAACCCTATCATTCATCTCCACAATCGTAAACCCTAACCCCATTAGCCATTTCCACCTTATACCACCGTCCACAACCTCCACCATCATCCCTTTTCATAGTCGCTATCTACCTACAATTACCACACCAGATCCCCTAACCCAATTACCACCTGCAACCCACTCCACCATCGCATGACCTGACCTACCCTACATCATCGTCAATTGAATCTTTGTTTCTAAGCCCCTCTACCAGGGCAAATTCTCTTCTACTCCACAACCATCACCCTCAATTCCACCTACTATCATACCTCTGCTTCGTGCACTTGAGATAACTCAGACACAAATCAGTTCCTCTCAATAACCTATTCATGAGAGTTCACCTCCACATGTAACTTAGTCTAAGTTAAATCTCTTTGCTAACCTAGAAACAGCTAAGGAGGTTACACCCCATAAGTTACAGGTAACTCTTGGTGGTAATTTAAGTGAAACAATGTCACACCCCGGATTTCCAACCCAAATCCATACACCGGTGGGCCCGGGCGGGGAGTATCGCGACGTCAGTTGATAATCATCATAGTCAATTAAACACGGCACAACAGAAGTCTTGGAGTAAAATTACTATTAAAAACCAAATATTCGAAATAAAATAATATACAGGCTCGTAATAGAATATCCACAGGTGGATCATTAAAATATAAAAGAAAGAATATAAAACAGACTTTAGGCAGATCTAAGGATTTGCAAGATCCTCTTATTCACTACCGAGCAGCTTTCGGCCTATTTCGTATAGTACCAGCAGTTTAGTCTTTGGACGATGCGTCAGCTTACGCTGGTAAATACACTCAACTGACTCATTTTGAAAACTTTAAAATGATTTTTAAGTACAAAACGGCACAAAATATTTTATTAACTTGGGAAAGTTGACCTTGCAACCTTGTATCAGATTCACATTTTGTCAATACATACAGGCCCGGGACAGAAATCGAGACATGATTAAATACACACCACTCAGGACTCATGAAGGGGTCATCCCCAACGTCTTGGGCATATTGCATAAGAGCATCAAAAGTGTATGCCTACACCCCGTGCTAAGGTCGTGGCCAATAACTATTGTATTGAGCCGAGGATATGCAGGACACGGTAATTTAACCCTCGATGTGTAAGTTATCAAACAAAACTGATTAAAACGAAATACGCGGGTTTACTAGCCACAAGCGGGCATTCGATTGACCCCATTTTGGACCAAGCGGTAATAATTTACCGTATCCCAAGCCCGTATAGAGAAATAAGTCGAGAGTATTTACCTGAGCTAGTCTTCTTCTTTTATTTTTAAATAACTCAGCCGTCTACAAAAGTACCAAGTGCTAGATAACATTTATCGGCAAAGCTCTAGTCTGGATTATGGCATAAGCTAGCTAATTAAATACTAACGGTCTTATAAACCGAATAGTGTACATGATCATTATGTATAACGCTTGATTAAACGATGATCGGATAGAATGTAGTTTAAACCCGACAAGTACTTGACTTGTATAATATGGGTAAACTATAAACATTCTGGATTTTGAAACTAAAATGACAAGGTTAAACCCGTTAAGGTTAAATTCCGTAAAATAGTTACATATACGTAACTGTGCGCATAATAGCGATATCGGGTAACCGGATAAGTCATGGAAAGTTCTATATGCCATTATACTTGAAATAAGTTAAGATATCGGTAGGATATCAACTTGTATGCCCGTTAAGGTTTTAAAACAAAATTATGCCTCATAAGGGCATTTCCGTAAGTTTTATACCGTAATAAAGGAACTTGATAATTTAATGTTATAGTAATAAGTATTCTGGAAAAATACTTTATTTATGATATAATATCAGTAGGATGTCAATTATATGTGTAAATTATCTTTTATGACCAAACTATGCACCGAAGGGGGCATTTTGGTCATTTTACACCTAGTTTATAAATTATTTGGGATTCTGAGTTTATGACATGTACTTACTGTAAATATGTTTAAAATAAGTTTTAAAATCAGTAGATAACAAGTCTTGGTCCATTAACATGGTTTAAAACCATACTATGCGCTGAAACGGCGCTTATGTCGTAAAATGACGTTTATGCGATGTTTAATGAAAACTGACATTAGGTCAGATTAAAATGTCTTAAATATGTTATTTAATATAACATATCAGTAGGTAATTGAATTCCTTGAAAAGATTTGATTAAAACCATTTTATAAGCCACAAGGGCTAAAACCGTCATTTTATCACATAGTTTAAGGACTTGTTTGAAGACTCAGTTTATAACTTGATTTAACATCCCAAATAATCCTACTTATAATATTACATCATTAGAAAACTCATTTTCAAGTTTATTATCATTAAAACCTTGTTTTATGCAAAAAAGGACATTTTGGTCAAAGATGGCATAATTATGGAACTTGCGCATAAACTTGGATTCTGATTATGATCATTAATATAACCTCGGAGGGTTAAGCTACATTATATTATGATCATATTCGCAACTTTAGATCAGTAGGTAACTAATCTAAATCGGGTCAGAATCGAAAGTCAAAGCAGAAGTCAAACTTCGCGAATTTCGGTTGCGAACCGACCCTAGAACTGAAATTGATGAGCCGAACATGTTCATACATGTTCTAATAATTATTACCAACTTGTTTAAGTGTCAAAACATGTTTCATAATTATATAAGATCAATTTATGATTTTTCCGAAAAATGGTCTGTTTGACTTTTATTTTCATAACTTTGACCCGTCAATTGGTCTAGCAAACGTGATCTTCAGGAGGTGCCCTTTATAGGGACTAACACCTACCTTATTACGATCATTTAGCCATGTTCATTTCGATCAATGGCTGACCATAATGGTCTTAACCGAAAGTCAAAGCGTTTTCCGTAAAACGCTTGACTTTTGGCTATAAAAGCCATAAACGAAAATGCAAGAGCAAGGAACACTTACAAGAGGCTCCTAGAATGCAAGAGAACTAAGTTGAATGCTCTTTCAGCTCAGAACTTCCAGAGGAGGGAGAAGAGTTATGATTTAGAAAGGTGCAAGTTCAAATGGTGAACTTGATCACCTATTTATAGTTGGAGAACTCAAAGGAGGTGAAGCCAGGTGTTTAGGGGTGTAAGAAGAAGCTTACAAGTGTCCCAAAACGTGGCATAGCTGATTACGAGTCCATGGTTTCGAATTTAATGGTTTTAGAGCATTGCTTGGCTGCCAAACAAATATCTGCTTAGACCTGTTCTCGCCCCAAGACTTAGCCTGGTCCTCGCGGCCAGCGACTGCCCCAAGGCCACTTTCAAAGTTTAACACTTTAGCCCTTAACTTTTAAAAGCTTATAAAAACCTTTTTAAGTACCTTTTTGGCACTTTTAGCCCTCTGTGGCCGATACTTGGCATACCTGGGATTATGCCCGACATTGTCGAGCCTTGGTTCGTTAAAAGTCAATCAAAGTATAAATAACAGTTGATGCTTTTAAACCCTCCATCATCCAACGTTTCACATATTTACAAAATTGAACCTCTTGTCCAACAAATGGCACGTATGAGTTAGGACTTCACAAAGGATCACTAAGAGGCTTATGATAAGCATGTTGATTCCGATGTCACTCAGAGGCTGGGCATGTTGACATACAGTCACTGAGAGGCAAAATTTCAATCATGTGCATATCAGTCACTCAGAGGCTAATGATTAAGCATGTTGACATATCAGTGACTCAGAGGCTAATGATTTAAGCATGTTGACATATCAGTCACTCAGAGGCTAATGATTTAAGCATGTTGACATATCAGTCACTCAGAGGCTTTTATTTATGCATGTTGACATCTGACCGTCACTCAGAGGCTCGGTTTGAGCATGTTGACGCCTTTAGTCCTTCTAGTCTTTAATAGACTATATTTAAAATACAACACGTGTCACTATACTATTGGACACGATTTTATAGGGGTTACATCCTCACCCCCTTAAAAGAAATCTCCACCTCGAGATTTTATTCAAAAAGATGGGGGTATTTTTGTCGCATAGTGGACTCAACCTCCCATGTATATTCGGGACCTCTAAAAGCGTCCCACTTAACCTTTACTATAGGTATCATTTTTCTTCGGAGCTTCTTAACCTTCGATCCTCGATCAAAATTGGTTTCTCAACGAACCTCAGGTTTTCATCTATCTGCACATCTTTGTGCGACATTGCTAGCGACTCATCGGCTAGACATTTCTTAAGATTAATATTGTGGAATACATCATGGATTCCACTAATCTCCGCTGGCAATCTGAGCTTATAAGCTACAGTGCCGACACATTCGATTATCTCGAAGGGTCCTATATATCTTGGGCTTAACTTTCCCTTCTTTCCAAAACGCATCACACCTTTACAGGTGATACTTCAGCATGACTTTGTCCCTACTTGGAACTGAAGAGGTTTACGCCTCTTGTCAGCATAGCTCTTCTGCCTACCCGGGCAGTTTTGAGATGATCACGGATTTGCACAATCTTTTCCGTGGTCTCCAGGACAATCTCATGTCCTGTTAGTTGGGCCTCCCCAACTTCTGCCCAACATACAGGCGTTCTGCATTTTCTCCCATATAAGGCCTCAAAAGGAGCAGCCTTGATGCTAGTGTGAAAACTGTTATTGTAGGAGAATTCTATTAAGGGTAAGTGGTCATCCCAACTTCCACCTAAATCAATCACACATGCTCTAAGCATGTCTTCCAGTGTTTGGATAGTACGCTCACTTTGACCATCAGTCTGTGGATGGTAAGCCATACTAAAATTTAACCGTGCGCCTAACGATTGTTGGAAACTTTTCCAAAAGTGAGATGTATATCTAGTATCTCTATCAGATACAATAGATACTGGCACACCGTGTATGGACACAATCTTGTCCACATACAACTTAGCAAATCTGTCAGAATTATAAGTCTCTTTAATCGGAAAAAAGTGCGCTGACTTAGTCAGCCTATCAACTATGACCCAAATATGTCGTTACCATTTTTGGTCTTAGGTAACTTGATAATCAAATCCATAGTTACCATTTCCCATTTCCAAGTGGGAATTTCAAGTTGTTGTAGAAATCCTGACGTTTTGATGTTCGCCTTAAATTGTGAACACTCAGACACTTAGCTACATAAGTGGCTATGGATTTCTTCAAACTCATCCACCAATAATTCTTCTTTAGGTCTTGATACATCTTGTCACCTCCGGTGAACCGAGTATCTTGAATTGTGCACTTCTTGGAGGATTAGATCTCTAAGTCCTCCAAAGATCGGAACCCAAATTCTATCATTAAATCTTTGGATTCCATCATTTCCAGTCGTTAATTGATCAACAGTTCCGCCTAATCCCTCATTAGGAATATTAGCCTCTAATCGGGCTTGTTTCTGCGCATCTAGTAGCTTCACACTCAAGCTATTTCTGAGCTCAATGCTTTTGGCGTTAATCCTAATAGGTTTAACCTTTTCCTTGAGAGAAGGCATCAGCAACTACATTTGCCTTTCCTGGATGGTAGCGAATCTTGCAATCATAATCATTAAGAGTTTCCATCCAACGGCGTTGTCGCATGTTCAATTCTTTCTGGTTGAACAGATGCTGGAGACTTTTATGACTTGTGTAGATAACACACTTCGTACCATACAAGTAATGTCTCCACAGTTTTAGGGCAAATACAACGGCACCCAATTCCAAATCGTGGGTAGTGTAATCTTTTCATGCACCTTTAATTGTCGTGATGCATAGGCAATTACCTTGCCATTTTGCATTAACACACAGCCCATGCCAGTGTGCGAAGCATCACAATAGACAACAAAGTTCTCATAGCCTCAGGTAGAGATAACACAGGAGCGTTGCTCAACTTGTGTTTAAGAATCTCAAAAGATTCTTATTGCTTTGGACCCCAATTATACTTAATATTCTTACGGGTCAAGGAAGTTAAAGGAGTGGCTATTCTTGAAAAGTTCTCAATGAACCTTCTATAGTAACCAGTCAATCCCAGGAAACTACGAACCTCCGTTGGGGTCTTGGGCACTTCCCAATTCATTATGGACTCAATTTTGGCGGGGTCCACTTAGATACCATGCTCACTTACCATGTGTCCAAGAAATTGGACCTCTTTAAGCCAAAATTTGCATTTAGAGAACTTTGCATAAAGTTTCTCTTGTCTTAATAATTCTAGGATGCACCGAAGATGTTTCTCGCGATCAGCTTGATTACGAGAATAGATAAGTATGTCGTCTATGAAGACAATGACAAACTTATCTAAATACGGTTTGCAGACTCTATTCATGAGATCCATTTATGCTGCCGGTGATTTGTGAGCCCAAAAGGCATCATCAAAAATTCAAAATGACCATAGCGGGTCCTAAAGGCTGTCTTAGGAACATCTTTACTCCTAACCTTCAGTTGATGATATCTTGATCTCAAATCTATTTTAGAAAAGTAACTAGCCCCTTGAAGTTGGTCGAATAAATCTCGATCCTGGGCAGAGGATATCTATTCTTAATGGTTAGCTTGTTCAGCTCCCGGTAGTCGATGCACATTCGCATCAAACCGTCTTTCTTCTTTACAAACAGAATAGGAGCTCCTCAAGGCGAGGAACTAGGTGAATAAAGCCTTTTTCCAAGAGTTCGTCCAATGAACTCTTAGCTCATTCATTTCGGTTGGGGCTAGCCTATATGGAGCTCTAGCCACTGGTGCTGATCCTGGTATAATGTTAATTCTGAACTCCACTTGTCTGTCTGGAAGTAGGCCTGGTAATTCTTCTGGGAATACATCGGAATATTCTGAGATGACTGGTAGGTCCTCCATGTTTGGCTTAGGCTCATTTATGGTAACTTGTGCCATGTAGATGACACAACCTCTCCTCAAACACTTGGATGCCTTAAATAACGACACCTTGTCTAGCAGTCCATAGTGTGAGTCTCCGCGGATGGTGATCATTTCACCAGAGGGGGTTTAATTTCGATGAGCTTCTTATCGCAGGCAATGCGGGCTTGGTTATGAGATAACCAATCCATGCCTAAGACAACATCGAACCCCGCCAATTTCATTGGCAAAAGAGAGATAGGGATGGAATGATTCTTAATGGATATAGAGCATCCATCAAGAATGGAAGAAGCAGTTTCTAAGGTTCCATCAGCGAGTTCTATCTCATAAATTTTATCTAGAGTTCTTATAGGTAAATTTAATAGTTTACTAAATTTATGATCAACAAAAGATTTATCCGCACCCGAATCGAAAAGAACTCTAGCATAAATATCATTAATGGGGAAAGTACCTGTTATGACGTTATTGTCATTAACAGCTTCCTTAGCAGTCAGCCGAAAGGCGCGTGCATTTCCCTTCTTGGCCTCTCCAGGCTTCGGATTATTATTCTATGAATTCTTAGGGCAGTTAGTTGCAATGTGCCCTTTTTCATTGCAAGTATAACATAAACATCCTTAAGATCTTTACAATCTAGGGTCTTATGCCCTCTCCTTTTACTAATACCACAAGGCCTAGCTTGTGAATCTAGAATTACACTGTCCCCAGTGTCTGTGGTTGCAAGTCTTGCAAAATGGCATCACAGCCGACTTGCCTTGGTTCCCTTTGAACCCAAATCTCCCTTTATTTTTCTTATTAAACTTATGGGAGTTGTCATCTTCCCTCTTCCTTTTTCCGTCAGCTTCAGACTTAACTGACTTTTGTCTCACAAGGTCAAGGGTGAGAGAGAGCTAGGTCTACAGCGGACCTATAGGTATTAGGCTGAGCAGCCTTTACCATGCCTTTTATTTTGGGCGCTAACCCATTAATAAAACGTGCAACGCGTTTGGATTCAGGGGTAATTAAATAGGAAACTAACCTAGATAGGGAATTGAAATCGGAAACATACTTCCGACAGTCTAGGTTTTTCATTGATAGAGACGATAAGTCTGTCTCTATTTTCTCCACCTCATGTGGTGGGCAGTAGGTTTCCTTAATAAGGTCCACAAACTTGGATCCATCCCAGATTATACAGGTATACTTTACCTATAGACTGGATCATGGCCTTCCACCATATTAGGGCATCGCCCTTGAAGGATTATGATACGTACTTGACCACATCCTTATCAGCACAGCCGCTGATGTCTACTATGGTCTCCATCTCGTCCAGCCACTTTAGGGCTTCTACGGCTCCTTTTTCCCCATTAAAGTCTCGGTGTTTACAGGAGACAAAGTACTTGTAGATGCATCCGTCCTTAGAAGAACGGGACCTATCAGCATAGTCTATCCTCTTAGGTTCACTCTTCGCATTTGATGAGTGAACAGAGCTCTCCTTATGAGCTGAGGATGGTGGAATTGATAAGGGTCTAGAGCGAGTAGCATCGATCTATAGTCTTTCGATGGCCTTTCCCATGGCCTTTTCTAAGCCGCATCAATGCGTGCTTGGAAGTCATTATTATCTATGGCTATATTTTCGGCGTCTTTGACGTTCCGATGGCTACTTTGTGCCTCATTAGAATTAGCCATTCTTCAAAGCTTTGGTTCTATATACCAAATAAAATTTTCTTAGCTATGGTATAATAACCATATCGGCTTTTAAACATTGGATATAAGGAAATCCATGGCCTACACTATTGTGATTAACATCACAACTCTTAGGCTTAATATAACTATATTTTGGCATAGGTCTTAATAGGACATCATAGGCAAATTAAAATATGGGACATAGCCCATTTATTACTAGACAGGGGATGGCAATGTCACAACTGTCATTGTCATATTTGACAATTTTATAGCATATGGCTTGTCACAAAGGACAACAAATATGGCAGAGAGGCATGTCACTAATGGACATAAGATATGGCACATAGGCCTGTCACTAATGGACAAGAAATATGGCACATAGGCACTACATCACTAATGGATGTTTTATTTATCACCGCACTGGTGATATTAGCCGGGATCAGATAGATCATATAGGCTATATAAAGTAAATCATAGCCATAAAGGCAATACATCTAATTGATGTTTTATTCATCACCGCACTGGTGATATTAGCCGGGATCAAACAGATCACAAGGGTTATATAAAATAATTTATAACCTAAAATGGTAATACATCACTAATGGATGTTTTGTTTATCATCGCACTGATGATATTAGCCGGGATCAAATAGATCACATGGGCTTTATAGAATAGATCATAACCCGAAAAGGGTAATACATCACTAATGGATGTTTTATTTATCATCGCAATGATGATATTAGCCGGGATCAAATAGATCACAAGTGCTATATAAAATACCTCTCTAATAGATGTTTAATCACCGCACTGGTGATATTAGCCGGGATCAAACAGATCACAAGGGCTATATAAAATACTTCTCTAACGGATGTTTAATCACTGCACTTGTGATATTAGCCGGGATCAAACAGATCACAAGGGCTATATAAAATACATCTCTAATGGATGTTTAATCACCGCACTGGTGATATTAGCCGGGATCAAACATATCACAAGGGCTATATAAAATACATCTCTAATGGATGTTTAATCACCGCACTGGTGATATTAGCCGGGATCAAACAGATCACAAGGGCTATTTAGCCGGGATCAAATAGATCACAAGGGCTTATTTAGCCGGGATCAAATAGATCACAAGGGCTTTTTTAGCGGGATCAAACAGATTATTTAGTCGGGATCAAACAGATTACAAGGGCTTTTTTTAGCCGGGATCAAACAGATCACAAGGGCTTATTTAGCCGGGATCAAACAGATCACAAGGGCTATTTTATAAGGTTAGGACATAGTCCATTACCTTGAAGGTTAGTGTGATTCCTCAAGAGACACTACCATGAGTATGCACATTACTTGAATGTTAACATAAGAGGACCTTAATGGTTGATTAATGGTCCCGGTCACCTTTGACCTTAACGACCGTGGAGGTTTGGACCTAGTCCCTTTCCCCTGGATAGAAGGATAACTTCCCTTAACTATCTTGATAGAAGACCCTTGCGTTCTTACATATCATATATATTTGGCCAAATATGTGGTCTGTGCCACTTGGCAAATCAAAACCATTAAGATCTTTTGGAAATATATAGCAGAGCATAAATTTCGAGTAAAATCAAGACGCTCATTTTCAAGAGGATGAATACATATATATATAATTCCAAAATACTTCATTAAATTTCAATTTAGAAATTACAATACTAGAAAAATGAAATAAATTATCCATGTAAGGACTTAAAGGAAATAAACATGTCCACACAGGGACTAAAAGAAATAACAAAGTTCTCGCAGGGACTACATATAATTAGAAGAGACTTCACTCGTCCTTCTTTCCCTTGACCAACTTGGAGAGTTTCTTGAAGAACTTATTCGTCTCAGTCTGTTGTTGCATTTCTTTCATCCTTTCTAAGGCCTCATTAATGACCTCAAGTGATGGCGGAGGTTGTGGATGTGGTTGTGGCATGACCGGATACTGGTACCCATAAGTTGGATATCCAGTCGGTGGATAGGTAGGTGGGAAAGGAGACGGGTAAAGCGCGTTGTGCATAACCTCCTACATGTAGGGGTCTTGCGACCATGCTTGATAGTCTATCGGTGTAGATGGGTTAAAAGGATCATATCCAGACGTGTCTGGATATGTGGGGATTGGGTTAGTATAACCCGATGGTGGTGATTGAACAGCAGGTGTTGGTGTTGGTGTTGGTTCCACTATAGGTGGAACATTAGAGGGTCCACCCATTTGTGGGTCCTCTTGGATTGTGGGGTAAGAATTGGGCAAAGTTGGCATCGATCCTAACCTTTGTCCGACACGTACCGACATACGTGCTCCACGCTTCCTCCTTGGTGGTTCAGGTGGTTTTTGAGGTTGGTCCACCGGTTCCATGTGGACATCTTCTTGTACAGGAGGTGGTTGAGAGTGGTGAGAAGGAGTGTGGGCGAAAGTGAATTGTTCCAGTATTGGTCCCACTCATTAGGACCTTGGTAGGGCGATCCAGCGTAAGAGTTTGAATCGCTTGATATTTCAATGGGATGCATATTTGATCCCGACGGCGGCATGCCATTTCTGGGGTCGGAACTGATTTTGATCAGCTGGAGGGTGTTTAGTAATGGTTAGGGTTAAATTCTTCGTGGTAGGAGTGATGAGAATGGGAATGGTGAGAATGGTAGGAGTGGTGTGAGTGGTAAGAATTTTGGGACTGTGAGGGCGAGTGTCTATTAGAGACAGAACGTCTCGCTGGTTGCCATGGAAACGAATCTCTTGATTCTTGGTATGCATCTGAGTTATGAGGTTGAGGGGGGATGCGTCCCGATGGTCCTCCTCTCATTGGACCTTTTCCTCGTCGACTTTGTCCTCGTACATGTGGCGGCATTTTCCTGTTAAAGATCAATTCAAAAATATACTAATAACTTAATAATGAAAATGAGTAATCCTAGGTCAATGCCTAGACTCGGAGGTCTAAGGAATGTGCTCGTGTAAGTTTGAGACTAAACACAAAAGGCTAGTATTTAATTCTCTCAAACATTAGCTCTGATACCAACCCTATCACACCCTGGATTTTCAACCCAAATCCATACACCGGTGGGTCCGGGCGGGGAGTATCATGACGTCAGTTGATAATCATCATAGTCAATTAAACATGGCACAGCGGAAGCCTTGGAGTAAAATTACTATTACAAAACAAATGTTCAAAAAAAAATATACATGCTCGTAATAGAAGATCCACAGGTGGATCATTAAAATGTATAAGAAAGAATATAAAACAGACTTTAGGCAGATCTAAGGATTTGCAAGATCCTCTTATTCACTACCGAGCAGCTTCCGGTCTATTTCGTATTGTACCTGCAGTTTAGTCTTTGGACGATACGTCAGCATACACTGGTAAATACACTCAACTGACTCATTTTGAAAACTATAAAATGATTTTTAAGTGCAAAACGACACAAAATCTTTTATTAACTTGGGAAAGTTGACCTTGCAACCTTGTATCAGATTCACATGTTTGTCAATACATACAGGGCCCGGGACAGAAATCAAGACATGATTAAATACAAACCACTCAGGACTCACGAATGAGTCATCCCCAACGTCTTGGGCATATTGCATAAGAGCATCAAAAGGTGTATGCCTACACCCCGTGCTAAGGTCGTGGCCAATAACTATTGTATTGAGCCGAGGATATACAGGACACTGTAATTTCACCCCCGATGTTTAAGTTATCAAACAAAACTGATTAAAACGAAATATGCTGGTTTACTAGCCACAAGAGGGCATTCGATTGACCCCATATTGGACCAAGCGGTAATAATTTACCGTATCCCAAGCCCGTATAGGGAAAACAAGTCGAGAGTATTTACCTGAGCTAGTCTTCTTCTTTTATTTTTAAATAACTCAGCCGTATACAAAAGTACCAAGTGCATATAGCATTTACCGGCAAGGCTCTAGTCTGGATTATGGCATATGCTAGCCAATTAAATACTAACGGTCTTATAAACCGAATAGTGTACATGATCATTACGTATAACGCTTGATTAAACGATGATCGGATAGAATGTAGTTTAAACCCGACAAGTACTTGACTTGTATAATATGGGTAAACTATAAACATTCTGGATTTTGAAACTAAAATGACAAGGTTAAACCCGTTATGGTTAAATTCTGTAAAATAGTTACATATACGTAATTGTGCGCATAATAGCGATATCGGGTAACCGGATAACTCAAGGACAAGTTCTATATGCCATTATACTTGAAATAAGTTAAGATATCGGTAGGATATCAACTTGTATGCCCGTTAAGGTTTTAAAACAAAATTATGCCTCATAAGGGCATTTCCGTAATTTTATACCGTAATAAAAGAACTTGAATATAATTTAATGTTATAGTTATAAGTATTCTGGAAAATACTTTATTTATGATATAATATCAGTAGGATGTCAATTATATGTGTAAATTATCTTTTATGACCAAACTATGCACCGAATGGGGCATTTTGGTCATTTTACACCTAGTTTATAAATTATTTGGGATTCTGAGTTTATGACATGTACTTACTGTAAATATGTTTAAAATAACCTCGGAGGGTTATGCTACATTATATTATGATCATAATGCTACTTTATATCAGTAAGTAACTAATCTAAATCGGGTCAGAATCGAAAGTCAAAGCAGAAGTCAAACTTCGTGAATTTCGGTTGCGAACCGACCCTAGAACTGAAATTGACGAGCCGAACATGTTCATACATGTTCTAATAATTATTACCAACTTGTTAAAGTATCAAAACAGGTTTCATAATATATATAAGATCAATTTATGATTTTTCCGAAAAATAGTCTGTTTGACTTTTATTTTCATAACTTTGACCCGTCAATTGGTCTAGCAAACGTGATCTTCAGGAGGTGCCCTTTATAGGGACTAACACCTACCTTATTACGATCACTTAGCCATGTTCATTTCGAACAATGGCTGGACCATAATGGTCTTAACCGAAAGTCAAAGCGTTTTCCGTAAAACGCTTGACTTTTGACTATAAGAGCCTATAAACGAAAATGCAAGAGCAAGGAACACTTACAAGATGCTCCTAGAATGCAAGAGAACTAAGTTGGATGCTCCTTTCAGCTAGGAATTCCAGAGAAGGGAGAAGAGTTATGATTTAGAAAGGTGCAAGTTCAAATGGTGAACTTGATCACCTATTTATAGTTGGAGAACTCAAAGGAGGTGAAGCCAGGTGTTTAGGGGTGTAAGAAGAAGCTTACAAGTGTCCCAAAACGTGGCATAGCTGATTACAAGTCCATGGTTTCGAATTTAGTGGTTTTAGAGCTTTGCTTGGCTGCCAAACAATTATCTGCGTCAGACCTGTTCTCGCGCCCCGTGAGAGACCCAGACCTGGTCTCTCGCGGCCCGCGACCGCCCCAATACCACTTTCAACGTTTGACACTTTAGCCCCTTAACTTGTAAAAGCTTATAAAATCCTTTTTAAACACCTTTTTGGCACTTTTAGCCCTCCGTGGCCGATACTTGGCATACCCGGGGTTATGCCCGGACATTGTCGAGCCCTTAGTTCGTTAAAAGGTCACTCAGAGGTATAAATTAACATGTTGACGCTTTTAATCCCTCCATCATCCAACTTTCACATATTTACAAAATTGAACCCTCTCGTCCAACAAATGGCACGTATGAGAGTTTAGGACTTCACAAAGGATCACTAAGAGGCTTATGATAAGCATGTTGATTCCGATGTCACTTAGAGGCTGGGCATGTTGACATATCAGTCACTCAGAGGCTAATGATTTAAGCATGTTGACATATCAGTCACTCAGAGGCTGTTATTTATGCATGTTGACATCGGACCATCACTCGGAGGCTCGGTTTGAGCATGTTGACGCCTTTAGTCCTTACTAGTCTTTAATAGACTATATTTAAAATACAACACGTGTCACTATACTATTGGACATGATTTTATAGGGTGTTACATCCTCACCCCCTTAAAAGAAATCTCGACCTTGAGATTTTATTCAAAAAGATGGGGGTATTTTTGTCGCATAGTGGACTCAACCTCCCATGTATATTCGGGACCTCTAAAAGCGTCCCACTTAACCTTTACTATAGGTATCATTTTTCTTCGGAGCTTCTTAACCTGTCGATCCTCGATCGAAATTGGTTTCTCAACGAACCTCAGGTTTTCATCTATCTGCACATCTTTGTGCGACATTGCTAGCGACTCATCGGCTAGACATTTCTTAAGATTAGATATGTGGAATACATCATGGATTCCATAAGCTCCTCTGGCAATCTGAGCTTATAAGCTACAGTGCCGACACATTTGATTATCTCAAAGGGTCCTATATATCTTGGGCTTAACTTGCCCTTCTTTCCAAAACGCATCACACCTTTCTAGCGTGATACCTTCAGCATGACTTTGTCCTCTACTTGGAACTGAAGAGGTTTACGCCTCTTGTCAGCATAGCTATTCTGCCTATCCCTGGCAGTTTTGAGACGATCACGGATTTGCACAATCTTTTCCGTGGTCCAGGACAATCTCAGGTCCTGTTAGTTGGGCCTCCCCAACTTCTGCCCAACATACGGGCGTTCTGCATTTTCTCCCATACAAGGCCTCAAAAGGAGCAGCCTTGATGCTAGTGTGATAACTGTTATTGTAGGAGAATTCTATTAGGGGTAAGTGGTCATCCCAACTTCCACCTAAATCAATCACACATTCCCTAAGCATGTCTTCCAGTGTTTGGATAGTACGCTCACTTTGACCATCAGTCTGCGGATGGTAAGCCGTACTAAAATTTAACCGTGTGCCTAACGATTGTTGGAAACTTTTCCAAAAGTGAGATGTATATTTAGTATCTCTATCAGATACAATAGATACTGGCACACCGTGTAGGGACACAATCTTGTCCACATACAACTTAGCCAATCTGTCAGAATTATAAGTCTCTCTAATCGGCAAAAAGTGCGCTGACTTAGTCAGTCTATCAACTATGACCCAAATAGTGTTGTTACCATTTTTGGTCTTAGGTAACTTGGTAATCAAATCCATAGTTACCATTTCCCATTTCCAAGTAGGAATTTCAAGCCGTTGTAGAAGTCCTGACAGTTTCTGATGTTCCGCCTTAACTTGCGAACACATCAGACACTTAGCTACATAAGTGGCTATGGATTTCTTCAAACCCATCCACCAATAATTCTTCTTTAGGTCTTGATACATCTTGTCACCTCCTGGGTGAACCGAGTATCTTGAATTGTGCGCTTCTTGGAGGATTAGATCTCTAAGTCCTCCAAAGATTGGAACCCAAATTCTATCATTAGATCTTAGGATTCCATCATAAGATTTCCTTAAAGGCAACAACTGTTGAGGCTACAATTGTAACCTCTGCTCTAGTTGGAAGTCCCCAGTATCAAGAAAAATGGGAATTTGGGTCTGATAACATGGAGATTCCTCCTGTTGATGATCCAAATACAACTACCTCTGGTAAGAATTCGGATGATCCTATTAAATTAGGTGATGAATTGAGATACAAAGAATTGACGGAGAGAATGACATTAATGGCGTCTTCAATTATTAAAATGAAAGATATGATGAAGCAGATGTTACAAAATTCTCAAAGCCAACCATCAACACAGCAAATTACCAATGTGCTATGAAAATCTGTGCAACCAATCATTATAGCTCAAAGGAATTTGGTTGACATTCACCATGAAACTCACATGAAGCTTATTAGAAACATGGTTGAGGCAAGATACAAAGATACTCAAGCTGACATCAAGGCCATTAAAGAACAATTGGTAAAGACCACTGGCTTTGCCCCTACAACAGTCCTTCATGAAGAAGTAAAGGGATGATGCCAAAAAGGGGGAGAGTGATAAACTGAGAAAGTTGCAGTTAGATTCAAAGGTGCAACAAAAGCCAGGGTCTGTTACAACCACTGCTGCGAATCAAATTTATGTTGTGTCATCAAATGCTGGTGTTCAAAAAGGGATTGATGAGACCCTGAACAAACTAGGAATAAATTGCCACAGAAAAGCAGAAAAGGCAAGATACATTGGAAGCTAAAGCTTCTAAACTAGTTGAAAAAGAAAAGGCCAAGCAGATGGAAAAAGAAGACACTGGCACTTTAAAAAGAAGAAAGTCAACAATAAATGTTACATAGCCAATAACCACCTCTTCTAAAACCACTGCCATGTCTACAACAAGTATATCCTCTGCTCCAACAAAACCAACACCACGACCTCAAAAGAAACAAAAACCTTCACCTCATAAATCATCTCCACCACCAACAGATGTTGGTACAATAAATGTACCAACAGATGTTACACCTCCACCATCAAACCAACCAACAGATGTTACATCAAATGTATCAACAAATGTTACCTCAATCTCTACCATGATCACATTTCCCACTTTAACCCAACCATTATCCACACCAACAAGAATTCTATTGCGACCACCTTCACCACAAGTCAAATTCCAACGCAAAAGAAAACTTCTGTTGTTGAAGATGATGATGAAGGGATTCCATCACCAGTTCCTTTGTCATCAAAACCTATCACTTCTTTACCATCCTCATCATTTTCATCTAAAACCACTTCACTTCCAACAATTTATTTCCTACCGTCCATCATACCTTTTGCTGCCAATTATCCTCTGGAACTGATAGTTGTGTGAAAATAAATTGAATCATTCTTCACAGCAGAGGACAATACAAAACTTGACTTTCCATCTCTCTTTGGTTACAGAAAGCCAAGAAATTTAGATGAATATCTAAAGTTGAAGGCTAGACAGAGAAGAGCAAGGGGAAAGATGATTAGGACTAGCCCAGCCGGAGAGCATATGTAAATTCTAATTCTTTTGGGTTGATTAGGACTAGCCCTGCCCCTGACCCTTCAAGGCTGGAAGCTCCATCGGTAAAAAGCTTCCAGGTGCCAGGGTCCCAAGGTCAGGTGGTTCTGTTGTGGTAGTGTTAACTTCCGTTGTTGTCTCCTTTGGAATTTCTAAAAGAAATCAGCCAAGATTTGGGTTTTGACAGCCTTCCTTGGAACATAGGTGATATTGTTTTCACCTAGTTCCACTGCCTATTTGGCTAATCGCCTGGAAGTTTCAGGGTTTTAAGCACACTTTTAATGGGTTGGTCAGTGACCACTTGTATTGGGTGTGCTTGAAAGTACCGTCAAAGCCTTCTGGCTATTTTGACCAAGGCTAGAGCAAGTTTTTCCAATGGGGGATACTTGGTCTCTGCTAATATTAGTGTTTTACTAACGAAGTAAACAGGTACCTGAGCCTTGTTTCGTTCAATGGTCAGGACCGCACTGATAGCTTCCTCAGCAACCGAAAGATAAACAAAGATTAGTTCCCCTGTTTCCGGAGTAGCATATCTGGGAGTAAGGCCAAGTGTTGCTTCATTTGGATGAAGGCTTCCTCTGCTTTTTCAGTCCATCGAAAGTCTTTCTTGTTGGTGCACCCTTGAAGAGTTTTGAAGAAAGGCAGGGACTTTTCTGCTAGCTTGGACGTAAAACGCTTCAAATCTGCAAGCTTTCCGTTCAAGCTTTCCATTCAAGCTTTCCACCTCTTTCTTGCTTTGTGGGGACTTTGTGTCGAGGATGGCTTTAATCTTGTTAGGATTAGCCTTTATGCTTTGCTTTCCCACGATGTGCCCCAAGAACTTGCCTTCTTCAAAACCAAATGAACAATTGACAGGATTAAGCTTCATGTTAATCTTCCTTAGGTTCCATAAAGTTTCTGTATATCATCAACATTTGACCTTCGGCTTTACTCTTGATCACCAAATCATCAATGTAGGCTTCCATGCTTCTGCCTATTTTCCCGGCAAATGCTTTATCTACCAAACGTTGGTAAGTTGCCCCTG
This sequence comes from Scalesia atractyloides, assembly GCA_947069175.1. Lineage (NCBI taxonomy): Eukaryota > Viridiplantae > Streptophyta > Magnoliopsida > Asterales > Asteraceae > Scalesia > Scalesia atractyloides. The sequence continues at coordinate 47,323,685 of CAMTDV010000023.1, forward strand.
CATTCTTTAAACCAAAAGACATCTTTTGGTAACAAAAAAAATACCTTTGTCAGTATGAAATGTTGTTTTCTCTTCATTCTTTCTTCATCTGAATCCGATGGTAACCCTTGTAGGCATCCAGGAAGCACTTGACGGGGAAGCCTGTGAGTGAGTCAACCTTAAGGTCGATTTCTGGTAATGGATAGCAATCCTTTGGGCATGCTTTGTTTAGATCCTTGAAGTCAATACACATTCCCCAGGACCCATCAGGTTTACGAACCATTACCGGATTGGCTATCCAAGAATGATACTTGACTTCTCGGAGGAATTCCGGCTTGAACAAGCCCTTCAACCTCCTGACAAACTGCAAGGCTTCTATCCGGGTCTAAGCTTCTCTTTTGCTGGACATCGGGTTTTACATCAGAGGGAATTTTAAGCTCGTGCTCAACAATATCTCAGGGAACACCGGTCATGTCTTCAGGACACCATGCAAAGATGTCCATGTTGTGTAGGAACAGCTTCTTGAGATAAAGAGGGTGTCTTTGGTAAGGTTGGTATTTACCATTATCCTTTGTTGAGGATATTTTGGGTTAACGATCCAACCTTGTTCATCTTCCTCTTTTTCTTTGAACTTTCTCCTTCAACCAAGAATGCTTCTTGGGTGGGTTGAAGGGTTGTTATCCCTCTTTTGGTTGAGAACTTCACAGTGCCTTGGCCAACGGAAATTGCCATTCCAAACACGCTTTGCCCTGGCCTTCCTATGATGACATCATAATTGGAGGGAATGTTGATCACCACAAAGGTGAGTGGTTCAGTTCTTCCCATGTTTCCTTCACTGAAATAGACATTAAGGGTTATCCCAAAGGCTTGATGGGTATGTCAGAGATACCTTTGATAGAGGATTCAGATTGCTGAAGCCTTGAACGTTCGTCGTTGCTGAGACGTTCCAAGCATTTCTCAAACATGATTTCTGTGGCTGCTCCAATGTCAATGTAGGCTTTGTATGTCTTAATGGTACCCACTGTAGCTTCCATCACTAAAGGGTTGGAGAGTAAGTCCTCTTCGGGTGGTGGGAAGCAAGCCATTGGCGTTCCCAGGCCTCCAAATGTGGGCGCTTGTGGGAAGCCCTACCATCAAAGTCCACCATGTTCACTTCCTTGCTCTTCCCTTCAACCATCTTTTCCCTTACCCCTTTAACCAAGTGGGCTAGTTCTCCGGACTTGACAGCTTATTCGATTCTCTTCTTGAGTTGGAAGCAATCGTTGGTATGGTGGCCTTTCTCTTCGTGAAACTCACAATATTGGGTGGAGTTTTCATTTCTCTTGCTTTTAGGTAAAGGTCGAGGAGGTTGGAAGATATGTTTTACTTCTTCAGTGGCCAAGATTTCTTGTGGGGTCTTTGTCAAGGCTGTGAAGCGTACACTCTTTTCCCGGCTTGAAGGGTTCCTGTCTTTAGGCCTTCTTGGATCTGAACTTCTAGAGCGTTTGTCATAAGAGCCAAAGTTTCCTCTTTTCCTGTTTGGATTGTTGCTCCGCCAACTATGAGCTCTTTTCCTTTGCTCTTTGTTGTCAACAGCTTCCTCCCCTCGAATGTGAGCTTTAGCCCTTTCGAGGGCCTCCTCAAGGGTTTTAGGTAGGCACTTATTGAAGTCACTTGTAAGGTACTTGGAGGTGATGGCATTCATGAACCCTTCCACCCTCATCTTTTCATCAACACCCACGTAGGTCAACCCTTCCTTCTTGTATCTTTCGATGAACTCTCTGAGACTTTCATCATCTCGTTGCTTAATCTGGAATATCAGTGTAGCATCCTTGACATACCTTCGTTGTTGTGAAAAATTGGCAAGAATTCCTTTACTTACATTGTCAAAGTTTAAATGCTTCTTTCAGGTAGGTAGTTGAACCATATCCTGGCAGACCCTACAAGGGTTTGCATGAACAAGAGACAACACTCGACATTGGATCATTTTCCGATTCTTGTTGCCCCAGTAAAGATTTGGAGGTGGTCTTCATGATCCTCAGTTCCATCATAGGTTCTTATGTGGGATGGCATCTTAATCCGGGTTTGAAAATCATAGTCATCAATTTGTTGGGAGAAACAAGACAAATTGCTTGGCTTGTAGGGTTTGGCAAGATCTTCTTCTACTCTTGAGGCCGGATTGTTGGTTCCTTGTTGGGTGGTCAACACTTGATTGATGAAGTGTGCCAAGGAAATTGTGCCATCATCTGCGTCATCAGTTGGGGCATAAGGTTAAAGCCTTGAAGGCTATCTGGTGGTATTGTATAAGGCATTCCCATGGAAGTGCTCATGACCGCACCTCGAGCCAAAGGCAAGGTGACCATGGCTTGTTCCCATGAAGTGGCAACAGGAGGGGGAACCCTTGAAGTTGGTGACTGCCATAATTGATCAAAGGTGATTTCATGCCCAATAGGTGCACCAGTTGCAACCGGTTGGGAGGTGAACAAAGGAAAAGCAGTTAGACTTGGCCTTCCAAAAACACAAGGGCTTGGGTTGAGTGGCTGGTTTGTCACACTAGGACCAACTTCAAAGTAAGATTTTGCTGGACGTGAGCTGCTAAAAGGAGGAGTGGAGGACCGGGTGACAATGAGGGTTCAGACTCTTCATAATCTAGTCTTATTCTCACCTTTTTTCCCTTTCTCGACTCACATGTTGGTTAAAAAGGGATCTCAACTGTAGGAAATTTCTAGCCACTCCCCCGGGTGTCAAATCGACGCGTTCCTGTGTACTTGGAACACGATTTGAGGAGAGGTAACCCCTGAGCGAGAAGGGGTTGGTGTATGAAAAAAAAAACTCAAGAAACGTGAACCCGTTGGAGTGCCTCCTAAGGTAGAAAACGGGTGTAGATGTAGCTGGTGATGTTTGACCAGCATTAGGTGTTGAAGTACGAGGTACTTGATTAACCTCATAAGGAGACTCGCTTTCAGACATGATGAACTTGATGGAGTTGGAGCTACACTACTGGTCTTTAAAATAAAGTAAGCGGCGTAGCCCCACGATGGGCGCCAACTTGTTGCTACAACAATATAAGACCAAGGATAGTGGATGGACGGGTCAGGCAAAGGGGGTCAAGGGTTTCGGTTTGCCTAACGCAGGTCGTGAGGTCCCCCGCGTCTGCAATATGTAGGGTTGGATCACTTTGTTATTGCTTGTTTTGGATTCTGGATTGAAGAATATTCAACCTAGAATGTTTGTGTGCAATGTGATTGTATTAAAGTTAGTGAAGAATAGAACGTCAAGGAACAAGTTCTAAAGATAAGAAGTGAGATTTCAGGATGTATCTAGCTAAATGACAAGGTGTTGTCATTTATAGAGAAAGGGCTGGTCACAAGAAGAAACCTTTGACTAGTGATCCATGATTGCGTGGATGGCTTGCCCTTTTTGGTAGGTTAAAGGCTTTGGACCTGTTGGTAAAAGGATGTATTCTCCCACATGCTCCTTGTGCGACTAAGTGGGAGGGTTCACACGTAAAGTGTGCTGAGACAAGTCACTGTCTCGTGCTTTTGCTGCTCACAACAATTGGCCAATTTCGAACCCTTTTACCTTTCAACCCTTTAAGATGTATTACATTCTAGTCATTTTATTAAGCTTGAGCTACCCACGTCATCAACAACAAACACCAGTTTAGTAGTAATATCCATGATGTGATGATGATGATGATCAAATCCAAAAGAATGCAAAAGAGGGCAACAAGCAGTAGAATCACACCTCCCAATCATCTCAAACATCAAGGAAATCAGCAAGCAAGTGCAACAACAAAGTGTTATCAAAGGATTATCATATGGATCATGATGATGGTATGGTGATGATGCCCATGGTGACCCATCTTCAAAATTAAGCTTTCTCCTTCAATTGTGAATTGTGTGAATCATCGGTTGGGATATTTAAAAGGAGTTAATTTACTCTTTCTTTGTAACGACTTTCTTGTATTTGGCTATCGCACTTCCTAAATTGTAGAGCCCGTTGCCCTATGCTGGCTAGACTATGTTGTTTTAACCGAGCTACGATGGCTTCAGAGTTTAGCTTGAGCGTTCCTTTGGAAAACTATACCGCCGACTACCACTTAACAATCATTATGTCACAACAAAAGTAGAAATCTCTGACACAAGACATGGTAAAATGAAAACCTAGGTGGACTTATAATATAGCTGACACTTTAGGAAGGATGGAGAAGAAAATTATAAATGTGAAAGAAAGAAGGATTGAATTTAAGTTTCATACAAGCACTTTGCGTGTGATATTAATAATTGGGCCCTACAATATCTCAAACCTTTCATTGATTAAGGGATGCTTTTTTATGTCGGTAGCACTAACTCATCAACCTTGTTTTATAATTATCATAGAGAAAGAAATATGATTATATATTGCATGATTATTAATGCATACGTATAGTGACGGATCTAGAAAACTTTCATAGGGGTAACGTTTTAAAAGAAAGGGTGCGTATAAGGTTATGTCCACCCCTGTATACGTAAATGCATGTGATAGTGACTAGGTAATGTATATGACATTTTCACTTGTGTAATATAAAAAAATGTTGTTTACTTCTAGTTTACTTATAGAAGTTCAATAGCTATGTAACTTTGACTCGCGTGGCATCACTTTTCGTCCCATAACCATACTGGTAATGACAATCTCATACTTCGAGATATCAAACATATTTTTGTGACCACCAACCTCACAATCAAACATCCTAATATTTATTAACACAACTTTATATGAAAATAAAGGGATAATATCGTAAAAAAATCATCATCCTTTCTTATCTTTCATAAAAAAAATCACTTATCAAAATTTATATAAAAGTCCTTGCACGTCTAAAAAACATAAAAAAACTCAATGCAATTTTATTATATCAAAATCTGTAGACTTATGTAAATTGCATGTACTTGTGAAAAAAAGTATTTAAAATGATTATTCTTTACCCCTAAATTCGCCGAAATAAGATTATATGATTTTTTTTTACAGTTGAATGTCACTTTATAAAAATTTTAACAAATTGAAAACAGAAACATGATTCAATTGTAAATCAGGTCAAACTGAAAACTGAAAGGATGAGAACCTGGAAGATCTAATTCTCGGTTGACGGAACCCTCAACGCCACCACCGTGTCACCGCTGCTCACATCTCTCTGCCCGCTCTCCTCTCTCTCACTACTTCTCTTTGCTGTTCTTTGTCTGTGTGTAATGACTTTAATGCACTAAATTGGGTTGAGGGATATAGTGTAGGGACTTTTATACGGTCAAATTTATATTGAGTAACGTTTTTCATAAAAACGTCGAAATTGAGGGAGTGTATCAATTTTTTTCCCATTAACTTACAAATAAATTCATCAGGAAAACTATATTAACGGATCAGAAGTCGCTTAATAAGGAAAGTCTACGACCTTATTCATTTAATTTACAAGAATCATACTTTTAGTAAATTAGCATGTATACAAATTCATTTCATGCTAGATTGTGGACCCCGTATGTTACACGAATTGAATAAAGAAAATATCTCACGTAAATAAAGATGATAAATACCAAATAAAATTACTTAAGACCACCCATAATTAAAAAAATGTCAATTTCTTTGAAATTTGAAGAAAATCAAAATAAATTAACATAATTTTAATATACAAATATATCATAGATAATTATTGCTATTTATCAATATATACGTAAGTAAAAACTTACAATTTAGGCAGCTGGAATTATCCTCTCCACAGATACCGAGATCTATTCTTAGATAGACGCACTAGAAAGTTGAACAGGAAAGTTCAAACTGGCTTGTTCATGAGGCTAGTTTAAGAATGAAGGTTTTCTAGTTTCAATCTATAAATACCGTTTAGCCCTCACTAGTCGGTGGGTTGTGATTGAGCTTAGCTTGGCAGATCTCACACCGTAATGCGATTACTTATTTACGAAAGAGAGATTGTTGGTATGGCTACTGCTACCAAAAGCACACTAAGTTAGTCACAGGTAGAAACCTATGAGCTCTACTAGCTCTCCGACTCTATAAATTGAACTTTTATTTCCCGCCATTTCGCCCCTTTACCCCATCTTTCTTGCTTGCTATGAGCGTTCCTGCTACTCAGAAAGGTCTTTCTTTGTTGGTCGCCGAAGGCTATTAAAACCGACAGAATGACCCGGTAACATTGCACTCCATCGGCTGCTTTAGCAGCAGTAGCATCAGCGGCTTGGCTTTTTCAGACTGAAGGAAGAATCCTAGGATGGAACCAGAAATAAACGGATAGAATCGATTCAACAGGGACTGAAGCTGACAAGTGATAGCAAATTTAGGTGTAGGAAGGAAGATAAGCATCCTAATCCTTTTTTCTTCCTTAGCTTAGTCTGCTTTTAACACTTATCGGCAAGTCCAATAAAATACAGACTCTCTATGACTCAAAAACCCCCAACCTACATCGTACAGAAATCGCCGGCGGCGATGATGGATTCAACGTTTAGTGAGAGAAGGTAAGGAGAAGCCGGTGGCCTTAAGAGAGAGAAATAACCACATCAGAACAATTTTCATTTTCTAATCTCTACTGAAAAATTCATAAAGAAGAAGTTTGAAGAGGTAACAGGTGTAATGGATACTAATCCTTTTGATGACACGTTTGATCAAAATGGCCAACCTCCACATTAGCCATTCACATAGTAGCCTAAATCTTAATAAATATCTTAAATATTCGCTAGAGTACATATTTCATTAATTAGTTTCACTTTAATAGCATGTTTTTTTTGCAAAGAATAGTATAACTTTTTTTAAGTTACCATAAGATTTTTATACTAATGTTTAATGATTTTTTTTCCATTTACTTTTTCTTATGTTACTATACCGAATGATAGTACCGTAATGAATCAAACTTACGGACCAAAGTTAAATTCTTGCCACATTGTGCGAGGGATTCCACTATTTATAACTTTAAGTTATATATTTTTTATTGTAACTAGTCACACCCCAACCAATGGCGGAAATAACGGGGCGGGACGAAATAGATTGCTCGAGACGTCATAACGCTATAATGTGACAAGTATTTAAATAACAAGATTTAATTTCATTTCTAATTCAAGTACAATATTCAAAAACGAGGTACAACATCGTAAAACAAAGTACAACAACGACGTAATCAAGAAACACGATCCTTCATACATCTAAATTCAAAAATGGGTTTTTAGTTCATCCTACTAAATTCCATGTATCTTCATTGTCATCAAATCCCTGCAACATACGTTAAAGTACAATTCAACACACAAGGCCTTGGCGAATATACAAGTTTCAGTACTAAATAATGTAAAAGTTTCAACATTTCCACATAGCATAGAGAAGACCACGGGGCCGTGCCTGCCCTCTGTTTCCAGCTATATATAGAGGTGCTTGGTTCAAGAGAAAGACATCCCTTGGCAAACCACTTCTCTTACACTTGCCATCAGTCCACCACCACTACAACACCAACACCCGCCACCATCATCCATATTTCATCTTTTAGAGTGTGTAGTAGTCTCGGGATCCAAGATTTATTATAAGAGTTCTTGTCAAACAAAGGCCATGCTTGGCTAATCTCTTACATCACTTGGTGAAGACAAATCTTTTATGTATTACTTTTGATTTCTAATCTTTGGCAACTTTTTAATTAGGTATGTATTAATGACTCTAATAACTAGTTTTTTTTATTGAAAGTGAACTTTTGTTCAACATTCCTTCATGTTTCGTTGATTCATTCATTCGTGTATTTACGGTCTATATAAAGCGCGCTGACTATCTGGAAGGGGGTTAGAAGAGTGTTTGGGTAAAGTTCGTGCCTCGTTTAGTATATAGATCCCGCGAGGACTTGGTTCAAGCTTATTAGGACTTTCCGTGAGGCAGATAGCATCAAATCGGGGGAAGTAAGAACGGCTTGAACCCCTTATAAATAAACTACATTTAAAACTTTATCCGGGCTTGCGGGACTCTATCCCTGCTGACTCAGACCAATATGGCCGAGGGTAACGTCGCCTTCACAAGAGAGGCCTACCACTTTTCGAATTAATAACTTATTTAATTATCTTTCAATAATCCGACCTTGCGGGATTGTATCCCTGCCGACCCAGACCAATATGGTTGAGGGTACCGTTGCCTTCACAAGAGGGCCATGCCACTATTACTAAGATAATCTCTTAAAAAACCCCAAAGTGCGAAAATCATCAAAGGATACACAAAAGAGGAGTTGGAACCAAGTGATTCTTTCTTATCTATTTGTTTTCCCCTTTTCTTTATGTTCTTACAATTAGTTTTATCTTTTAAAACTTTCAAAAACTTTTATCAAAATTTGGTTAGATTAGATGTTAACGATAAGCCGGTGCTAAAAGCTCCTGTGTCCTTGGACGACCTCGGTATCTTACCATCATTATACTACGTCTACGATGGGTTCACTTGCCATAACGTGTGTAGAGTGGTAGTATTGTATCGTGTTTTATAAATTTAAAGCTTGATCCACGAGTAAAAAGTGCTTCAAATATAACAACACACTCACGCCACGTCAACATGATGTTAGAATCATATCATTTTAAAGTTTTTCAAACACTATTTTAAAAAGTGCCGATTTCAAACACTATTTTTGGGAAGATCCATATCTTTTTAAAATTTTTGCCGACCAACTTATCTGAAGGTGCGTCCATGGTCATGAAGCAAGAAAGATTCTTTGCCATTGTCACAAAGTACCATATGGAGGAGATCATGGAGCAACAAGCACCGCAAAAAGGTATTCGATTCACAATTTTATTGGCCAATCATGTTAACGATAAGCCGGTGTTAAAAGCTCTTGTGTCCTTGGACGACCTTGGTATCTTACCATCATTATACTACGTCTACGATGGGTGCACTTGCCTTAACGTGTGTAGAGTGGTAGTATTGTATCGTGTTTTATAAATTTAAAGCTTGATCCACGAGTAAAAAGTGCTTCAAATATAACAAAAATTTTAACACACTCACGCCACGTCAACATGATGTTAGAATCATATCATTTTAGAGTTTTTCAAACACTATTTTAAAAAGTGCCGATTTCAAACACTATTTTTGGGAAGATCCATATCTTTTTAAAATTTTTGCCGACCAACTTATCTGAAGGTGCATCCATGGTCATGAAGCAAGAAAGATTCTTTGCCATTGTCACAAAGTACCATATGGAGGAGATCATGGAGCAACAAGCACCGCAAAAAGGTATTCGATTCACGATTTTATGGCCAACCATCCATAAGGATGCACACAATTTAATCAAAACATGTGACGCATGCCAACAAACAGGTAATATCTTATCAAAATGAAATGCCTCAAAATGGCATTCTTATTTGTGAAATCTTTGATGTTTGGAGTTTTAATTTTATGGGACCTTTCCCACCGTCAAGAGGGAACAAAAATATTATTGTGGCAGTCGATTATATGTCCAACTGGGCCAAAGCTGAAGCTCTTCCAACTAATGATGGAAGAGTTGTGGTAAGATTTCTGAAACGATTATTCTCTCGTTTCAGCACTCCAAAAGCACTTATCAGTGAAAGAGGCACCCATTAGTGTAATTACCAATTAAACAAAATTCATACAAAGTATAGGTTTATCACCTTGTTTCAACCGCCTACTATCCTCAAACCAACGGTCAGGCCGAAGTGACCAATCGAGATTTGAAAAGAATCTGAGAAAACATTGGGCCACAATAGAAAGGATTGGGCAGATAAATTAGACGATGATTTATGGGCCTTCCAGGAACGGCTTATAAAACACCAATAGGCACCACACCATATAAGCTCGTCTATGGAAAAAATTGACACCTCCCAGTAGTAATTGAACAAAGCATACTGGGCATTAAAAAACGTAAACCTAGACTAAGAAACATCCAGTAAAAATTGATTCTATAAGTTAAATGAATTAGATGAAATGAGAAATCAAGCATACTCCAACTCCTTGGAATTTATAAGGAACGCATAAAAAACCTACATGATAAAATAAGCAAACCTAAATAATTTAGGAGGGGATTAAGTGCTGTTGTTTAACTCAAGACTTCGGTTGTTTCCCAGAAAACTCAAGCTAGGTGGTCAGGACCTTTTTCCATTACCCAAATCTTTCCACATGGTGCCATAGAAATTAAGCCTCCGAACGGTGAACCTTTAAGGTCAACGGACAAAGGCTTAAGCTCTACAGAGGCTTTCTTGAGGATAAGGAAGTTGAAATAACACTCCAAGAAGTAAATAAGTGATCAGGGAACAACCAAATGTTAATTGTAAATATATATACTTTTTTCTTTCGTTTTAAATATCTTGTAGGTACATTTGGGGAGCAACAAAAGAATGGAAGCAAAAAAGCTAAGTACTAAAAAGGGAACACTCAGAGAAACGGTCACAAAAAAAAACTTTAATAATTTTTTGCCACGGGGTCGTGCCTACCAGGCACGGGGCCATGGCAAATCTGCAGACAGTGTTTATAACCCATTTTTCTTCACTCTTTCAACACAAAACCACAACCCGTTTCTCTAGAGCAACCGATTATGCCCTTCTTTCGCCGATTTTTAACGATTCTCGACCCAAATCCATAAACAAGGTATGATTTTTAACAGAAGGTTCACCACAGGGTTGTGCCCACTGAGCACGGGGTCGTGGGCGCCCCAGACTCCAGGCACGGGATCATGCTTAGGAGGCACGGGCCGTGTCCAAACCCCCTGATTTCAATTTTGCATAATTTTTGACGCGCCAATCGTCTTACTGGTTCTTTATTGCAGGAATGGCACCTTATAAGTTCTTGCGGTTCAAAAGTTCTGAGCTTGAGTATCAAAACCAGTTTGAAGTACTACAAGCAAGGCATGAGGAACCACCGCGAGAAGTGTGTTATACTATACTTGAAACTGTGGGGCAAAGAGAGAGATATGACGCTCTGGTTACTCATCCGCTGCGTACCTTTTTAGAGACTCGGATCAGATCAATCCATGAATACAACATGGAATTCCTAAGCATGCTTATTATCGACAAAAATGAGCAAGGTCTGTTTGAGTCAAATGCAGATCAGTTCAGTTGTGGGGGAGAATGGTATATCATTTCCATATCTCAGTTCGGCGTGAATATTGGGCTATACAGTGAAGAAGACACAACCGAGCCAGACTTCACGGAAGGTGTCTGTGAAGTCCCAGATAACCTATGATAAGCTGCCTGGGCACAAATTAGGGACGACCATTATGATCCGAGTAGTACCAAGAGCACAAAAATAAGGGCCCTCTAATCCGATACATTCATCGGGTCCTTAGTGGCTCTCTATGCCAAAGGAAGGATAGTGGTGGGGTGGTGAACCTCCGGGAGATGACTTGCCTATATTGCATCTTGAATCACCAACCCATTGATGTCGCCTACATGTTGTTAAGAAAAATGGCCTCAAATGCCACCGCCAACACCCGAACGCCGATATTCTTCGGAAGATGGATCCCCAAGCTATTTAAGAACTTTATTAGGCGCACCCCGAGTGTGTTCCACAAAGTAGTGGGCATGACACGGGTCCACTTAGCGTTATGCCGAAGCTTCATCATCGATTGCAACAATGGCCTCATGCGCTTTAAAGATGCACGTGGCCGGGTATGAAACCCAAACTACCCGGATGAGGTCCTCGATACCCCGGATATGCTCCAAGCTCCTCCTCTCAAGGAGGATGTGAGTTTCCTAACCTTCAGAATTTATACAATACTATGTAGGAACACTCCAAGTGTCTAGAAACACCTATAGCTTGGGACAGAGCTCAAACAGCTGGATTGGGAGCATGGATTGCAATATTGTAACCATGCAAAACGACATTACATGCATCCAGGAGCACATGGCGTATCAAGACGAAAAGGAGGATGAAGGCGAGGACATGGATTCGGATTAGGCAAAGGTGATGGTGGGTGACAGATCTACCCTTCAGGTTATCTCTCTTTATCCCTTGAACAATTTGGTACTTTCCAGGCTACTTCCCGTTGGACAATTTGCTTCCTCGAACAATTTACTTTCTTAAATTTCTTTTATTTTTCTTTTTATATGATAGTGGTTGAACAAGTAAACATTCGTAATTTAGGAACACTTGTTATTTTGTGTTGGAATAGAATTATAGTTCACAGGTGCCTTGAGAGGCTTGGACACACTAAGCATAGTGGTCCCCGAGCCCAGAAATCAGAAGCCAAGCAACGAAACCCAAGTCTTTAACTGTCACTGACGTCTACCACGAGGCCGTGCCCACCAGGCACGCCCCCGTGCCCAAATGTCTGATGCAAAATTTTTCTATAAAAAATGTGTCACAGGCCGTGCCCACCAGGCACGCCCCCGTTTCCACCATACTGTAAGTTTTCTATTACACTTGTTACTGGCACTTCGGCCACGGGGCCGTGTCCACCAGGCACGCCCCGTGCCCAGTGACTAGTAACCTTAAAAATTGTTGTTTTACCTAACTTTTTGCACATTTAATCCAAACAAATCCTATTTGTGATACATTGAGGACAATTTGTAATTTAAGTGTGGGGGATGTTAAAACCTTGAATCTTTTATCATAAAAACAAGCCTATAACAAAACTCGCCTTGGAAAACCGCCAATCACCCCAAATATTTTTTAATTATTTTCATTTTTTTACTTATCTTGGTTTAGTTTGGGAAAGATGAGTTCTAAAATTTAAGTTTTTACTAATTTGCACCTGACAGCGTCGTGATAAAAAGAACCAACTAAGAAAATTATAAAAACGGGCATAACAAATCTTTGTAAAACTTTATTATATATACTTTTTTACACTAAAACCTTTTCTCACAAAAAATGAGTTTTGAGCCTTTACCGAGCATACAAATACATCTCTATACTAATTGCTCAATTTTTTGTTTCTTGTGTGAATAACCCGTTTGGTTCTTACAAATCTAGAACTTGCCAAAATAATACGTTCCTAATCCTTGTCGACACAAATCCAAGTAAGTAAATGATGGAGGCATTAGGACTATAACCCATTTTTCATTCTAAATCTTTATTTTCCTTTTCATCCCTTATCAAAAATATCCTCTAGTTAAACCCCTTTGAGCCTTAACTCTTTCGTTTCTAAACCCACAAAAATATAAACTTTTACAAAACAACCACCCACATCCACAAAACTTTTTATTTACACCCTTTATTTTAGTAAAAAGTTCAGTTATAATTACAAGTATGGCTTAGTTTCAACTTTGGCTAAAAAAACATTGGTTAAAGTTTTTTTTCTAAGTCACAAAAAAATTGTTTAAGAAAACCAACACTTTTTACGCTTTTCACCATTTTACCTAAAACACCTACCCCTAGCCAAAACCTACCCATTTAAAAGCTCTCTTTATATTACAATGATTAAACTAAAAAGGAAAAGGTTTGATTGTTTGTCAAGCCTATATTAGGATTAAGCTCCACACCGGATCCGAGCGATTTCACTTAAATATCTTCGGCCGAGTGTTGAATGACCACTTGTGAGGTGTGTAAATTGTTATATAACTAAATAGAATTTTAGAAAAGCATGTTATGACCAAAACATATATTTTTTTTAAATATGTTTTAAATAAATCATGACGAATAAAATTGTAAATAAAATAAAAACAAAATAAATTTAGAACTTGGGTTCCCGACATTCTAAAGATAAACCCAAAACTTCTCTTCTACTAATTCCGTTTGGGTGTGTAAGCCACATTATAGAGTTTTGCTTGAGTACAAGCAAAATTCAAGTGTGGGGGTATTTGAAGTGCGCAAAATGCAACATATAACTTACATCAAACAAGGCATAAAATCAACCCTTTTTCAGTACTAATGTTGAAAAAGCATGTTTCTTTGTTTACTTTTAAATTACAGAATCAAAAGAACTTAAACAAATAAAAGGAACAAATTAACAGTAGAAATCAACACAAATACAAAGAAGAAGGATTGACACGACCTGTCGAACCCCATCCACATCCAAAACAACAAAATAACAAGAACAGAATCTTAGGCACGAGGTTGTGCCCAATCAAGATTCTCTGTAGAAAAAGACAACAATAAAAGATAGACCAACACGGGGCTGTGCTAACCCAACACGGGCCATGGTCAACTCTGAGATTCGCAGAATCTATGATAGTACAGCAAGTACACTTACCACGGGGCCGTGCCATGACACCATGAGGCGTGTTGGTACAAGACCTGACATCTGCAGTTAATGAAGGATGAGAAAGAGAAGACCACGGGGCCTGCCTGCCCTCTGTTTCCAGCTATATATAAAGGTGCTTGGTTCAAGAGAAAGGCATCCCTTGGCAAACCACTTCTCTCACACTTGCCATCAGTCCACCACCACTACAACACCAACACCCGCCACCATCATCCATATTTCATCTTTTAGAGTGTGTAGTAGTCTCGGGATCCAATATTTATTATAAGAGTTCTTGTCAAACAAAGGTCATGCTTGGCTAATCTCTTACATCACTTGGTGAAGACAAATCTTTTATGTATTACTTTTGATTTCTAATCTTTGGCAACTTTTTAGTTAGGTATATATTAATGACTTTAATAACTAGTTTTTTTATTGAAAGTGAACTTTTGTTCAACATTCCTTCATGTTTCGTTGATTATTCATTCGTGTCTTTACGGTCTATATAAAGCGCGCTGACTATCTGGAAGGGGGTTAGAAGAGTGTTTGGGTAAAGTTCGTGCCTCGTTTAGTGTATAAATCCCGCGAGGACTTGGTTCAAGCTTATTAGGACTTTCCTTGAGGCAGATAGCATCAAATCGGGGGAAGTAAGAACGGCTTGAACCCCTTATAAATAAACTACATTTAAAACTTTATCCGGGCTTGCGGGACTCTATCCCTGCTGACTCAGACCAATATGGCCGAGGGTAACGTCGCCTTCACAAGAGAGGCCTACCACTTTTCGAATTAATAACTTATTTAATTATCTTTCAATAATCCGACCTTGCGGGACTGTATCCCTGCCGACCCAGACCAATATGGTTGAGGGTATCGTCGCCTTCACAAGAGGGGCATGCCACTATTACTAAGATAATCTCTTAAAAAGCCCCAAAGTGCGAAAATCATCAAAGGATACATAAAAGAGAGTTGGAACCAAGTGATTCTTTCTTATCTATTTGTTTTTCCCTTTTCTTTATGTTCTTACAATTAGTTTTATCTTTTAAAACTTTCAAAAACTTTTATCAAAATTTGGTTAGATTAGATGTTAACGATAAGCCGGTGCTAAAAGCTATTGTGTCCTTGGACGACCTCGGTATCTTACCATCATTATACTACGTCTACGATGGGTGCACTTGCCTTAACGTGTGTAGAGTGGTAGTATTGTATCGTGTTTATAAATTTAAAGCTTGATCCACGAGTAAAAAGTGCTTCAAATATAACAAAAATTTTAACACACTCACACCACGTTAGATAGCATTATGGTGTCGACTAGTTTTACAAGGAAAGTACGTATAATATATAGTTTATGTCCATAGTTCGTTAGATACGTCATAGAGGTCAAGCAAGGAGGTATAAAACCTCGTTATATGATTCACCAAATCACTAAGTTTATCGACGTAGTCGATTAGCCCGGTTAGTCATAAATGTATAGAAATTGAAATATACGAAAAAGTGTACAAGTGAAGTGTGGAACTTAATTCGGAAAGCCAAGGCTCCCGTCATTCTCACACTAGCTAGAACACAAGTTCATCTAGGTTGAACTTGGTTTTTAGCTTTCACACCTGGTAAAAAGAAAAGGTTAAAGATGAAATTAAAAGAATAAGAGGTTGTAGTGAGCTAAATCTCACTTAAACATCTGGAAGTATTCTACTAAAGATCTGGATAATTTAGAGAGAAGGTGAGAAGATTCGGAAAGGTTGAATGAGTGAAGTGGGTTGGTATTAATAGAGTTAGGTTGCTACCAATCCACTTTGTGCGAAGTGGTTCGTCAAGGGCTCTTCGTCGAGTGTCACTCAACGAAGTGGCCATCACTTCGTGCGAAGTGAGTCCCACTTCGTGCGAAGGGGGGCCCATGTAACACCTCATAAAATCGTGTCCAATAATATAGCGGCACGTGTCATTACTTTTATATTAAGTCTAATAAGGACTGAAGGTGTCAACATGCTCAAACTAAGCCTCTGAGATGTCCTTTACGAAGTCCTAACTCTCATATGAGCCACTTGTTGGACGAGAGGGATTATTTGTGTAATATGTAAAAGTGGACGATGGAGGGGTTAAAATGTCAACATGTTAATTTATATCTCTGAATGACCTTTTAACGAACTGAGAGCTTGACAATGACCATGCATACTCCCAGGTACGCCAAATATTAGCTACGGAGAGCCAATTATGCTTATAAAGGTGTTTTAGAAGTTTAATAAGTTGAGGGGTAAATGTGGCAAATTTGAAAGATTCTATAGGCCGCTCGCGGGCCGCGAGAGACAAGGCCTGGTCTCTCGCAGGCCGCCTGAGGACCTCTACTGCAATGTTTGCTTGGCAACCACACAAGTTGCCAAAACCCATTCAATTCGAAACCATGGGCTTCAAACTGCTATGCCACGTTTTAGGACACTTTTAGACACCCTCTAACGCCTGTTAACACCTGGCATCACCTCCTTCAAGCTCTCCAACTATAAATAGGGGCATTGGTTCTTCACTTGAACTTGCACCTTTCTCATAAATCATTCTATCTCCCTCCTCTGAGGTTTTAACTGAAAGGATATCCAACTTAGTTCTATTTCATCCGATGATCACTTGTAAGTGTTCATTTCTCTTGCATTTTTTTTATAGGCTTTTTAAAGCCAAAAGTCAAGCATTTACGGAAAACGCTTTGACTTTCGGTTAAGACCATTATGGTCCAGCCATTGTTCATAAAGAACATGGCTAAGTGATCGTAATAAGGTAGGTGTCAATCCCTATAAAGGGCACCTCATAAAGATCACGTTTAACTAGACCAATTGACGGGTCAAAATTTTATTATTAAAAAGTCAAACATGCCAGATTTTGAAAATATTATAATCTGAGTTTATATATGTTATAAAACATGTTTTGAAACTTAAACAAGTTGGTAATAATTATTAGAACATGTGAGAACATGTTCGACTCGTCAATTTAGTTCTAGGGTCGGTTCGTAACCGAAATTCGCAAGGTTTGACTTCTGCTTTGACTTTCGATTCTGACCCGATTTAGATTAGTTAGCTACTGATCTAAGGTTGCATGATGATCGTAACATAATGTAGCATAACCCTCTGAGGTTGTATTATATGATCATAATCAGATTCTGAGTTTATGCACAAGTTCCGTTATTATGCCAATTTTTGACTAAAATGCCCTTTTTAATAAAATAAGGTTTTAATCGTAATGAACTTGAAAATGAATTTCCTACTAATGTAATATCATAAGTAAGATTATTTGGGATGTCAAGTCAGTTTATATACTGAGTTTACATACAAGTTCTTGCATTATGTCGAGAATAATAATAAAGCCCTTATGGCGCATAAAACGATTTTAATCATACTTTTTATACCAAACCTTTTTATCTACTGATGTGTAATACTAAATAATATATCTAAAACATATAAACATGATCTTAGCATCAGTTTTCATTAAACTTCGCACAAATCGTCATTTTTCGGCATAAACGCCGTTTCAGCACATAGTATGGTTTTAAACCATATTTATCAACCAAGACTTGTTACCTACTGATTTTAAAACTCATTTAAAGTATTTTTTTACAGTAGGTATATAATATAAACTCAGAATCCCAAATAAATTATCAACTATGTGTAAAATGACCAAAATGCCCCTACAGTGCATAGTTTGGTCTTAAATGATAAACTACACATATGATCAATATCTTACTGATATTATACCATAAATCAAATATTTTTTCAGAATACTATGATCATAACATAAAAAATATATCAAGTTCCTTTTATACGATATATAATTACCAAAAGCCCTATAAGGCATAATTTCATTCTAAAACCTTAACAGGCATGTAAGTTAATATCTTATTGATATTACAATTTATTTAAAGTATAATGGCATATAAAATTGTTCATGACTTATCCAGTTACCTGATATCGCTTATATGCGCACGGTTAAGCATATGTAACTAGTTTACGGAAATTAACCGAAACGGGTTTAACCTTATCATTTTAAATATCAAAATCCAGAATGCTTATGGTTTACCCATATTATACAAGTCATAGTACTTGTTGGGTTCAAACTACATTCTATCCGGTCATCGCTTACTCTAGCATATCGTACCGTTTTTTATCTTTTAAGCTAGTCGGTCTAAGTCTATAACTTAAATAAGACTGTTAGCATTCTAATTGGTTAGCTTATGCCATCATTCCAGACTAGAAGCCTTCCAGTAAATGTTATCTGCACTTATTTCATTTGAATACGGCTGAGATATTAAATCTTCATTTTTAAATCAAGACTAACTCAGGTAAATACTCTTGACTTATTTTCCCTATACGGCTTGCGTTACGGTAAATTATTACCGCTTGGTCAGAAATGGGATCAATCGAATGTCGGATTGTGGCTAGTAAATTCACATATTCCGTTTTGATCAGTTTTGTTGATAACTTAAACATTGGGGGTTAACGACCGTGTCCTGGATATCCTTGGCTTATTACATTAGTTAATGGCCATGACCAATGCACAGGGTGTAGGCATACACCTGACTGATGCGAATGCTAAATTATTTTTACCCACAAGTTGGGGATAACTCCTTCGTGGGTTCGTAAGTGATGTGTACGTTAATCATGTCTCGTCTCTGTACTGGCTCCATATGTATTGACAAACATGTAAAGTTGTTAACAAGGTTACAAGGTTGACTTTCCCAAGTTATAAAAGATTTTAATGTGCCATGTGCACTTAAATTCCATTTTGAAATATTTTTAAAACAGTCAGTTAACTGTATTTACCACAAAAGCTGACGTATTTTCAAAAGACTAAGTTGCATGTACAATACGAAATAGGCTGGAAGCTGCTTGGTATTGATATAAGAGGATCTTGCAAATCCTTAGATCTACCCTAAAGTCTGATACTTATCTTTTGTATATTTTACGATCCGCCTGTGGATCTTTCATTACAAACCGTCCGTATATTATTTTCATACTTTGAACATTTTGGTTTGTAACAGTTGTTTAAACTCCAAGACTTCCGTTGTGCTATGTTAATTGACTATGATGATATCAACTTACGTCACAATATTCCCCACCCGAGCCCACCGGTGTTTGGTTGGAAATTCGGGGTGTGACAGCCTAGCTCGCACGGGAGTGTTAGTTCGAGCTGTTTTTGTAACATTTGTAAAAATCGGGTTTTCAAAACCCGCTCCGTTTTGTAATCGAATATCAAGTTATAAAAGTTACGTCGAATATTTATGATTATTTTGATTTAAAACGATACATAATTAATAAATAAACTAAACTATAAAAATTATATTTGATAAAAAGTTAAAATAAAATAAATAAAAAAATTATGATGCTGCCGGGACTCGAACCCGGGTCAGCCAAGACACACTTCAGCGACTTAACACCCACTCACAAGACCACTCCGCCACATTGTGTTTTCTGCTAACTCTAGGAACACAAATGAAATTTATATACAAACCCAGTTAAAACCGGTTGCACCATCTGAGAAACGGTAATCGGCAAACCAATCGTCAATTCGTTGTTTATTCACACATTAAGTTTATAACCGATGCACCGACGGTTTTTAATCAAATCGGAATTGATTAAACATAAAGCCTCATCATTACCGGATTTTAAAACCGAAAAATCATCAAGTCCAGAGTTCTTCAACTTCAGACCACTCTCGCGACTCAGAGATATCATACCAATACTCCATTTCATTTTTTCGTCGCATTTTCAGACCATCAGAACGCCTAAATCAGCTCGCCGGAATTTTCTGCAAAAGTCGCCGGAAAACCGTATTCAACTCAAACCGGTAAAATACCTCTACTTTACTGTTTCAATCAATTGTTAGAACCTTACTAACATTAACCCATCGCTCATAATCAACCACAGACGACATTACTGGACTTTCTGTTTTCACCGGAAAACTTCTGGAATTGTAGGAAACTCACTGATTACCGGTATGCTCATTCCAACGTGCTGATAATCAATACTCATTAGTTCAATTTCACATCTAATCCCTTAAACCTGTTAATTCATTCTCACAGCCGAAGGTTCCAAAACAGAGCCGATGAACTTCGCCGGATCCTCTGAAAAAGACGATCTATTCGGTATTTTCTTCCCCAAACTTTTCGGTTCAATGCATTCAAATTGGTCATCATGTTCATTAACTAAATTAATCGCGTATCAGTTGTTTTGATTGATGTCTGTGTTTGTAATGAAGAAGACGAGTTCAAAGATGACATAAGATTAATTAAAATCGGAATTATAAACGGGTTAGACACACAGTCCAGCGGTGGACTGTGTGCAAAATACACACGCACGTCCCGAGTTCGATTCCTGCTATACGCACTCCTTATATAATAAAACGCCTTTTTGTTTAAAAACTAAACCGTGATAACTCAGTTAGTTATTAAGTATAATAGAAACCGAGATAATAACCAGGTTAGACACACAGTCCAGCGGTGGACTGTGTGCAACATGAACCATACGTCGCGCGTTCGAAACCCGTTACTAGCACCGGTCCGATTGAATTAAAATGTTTTTGCAAATAAAGGAAATTCGGTTAAATTGAATAAGTGTATAAATATAATTAAAAACAAGATTATTTCGGGTTAGACACGTAGCTCAGTTGGTAGAGCTGCGTGCACGCGTACGGGAGGTCTCGGGTTCGAGCCTCACCCAACGCAAACCATGTCGTTGACCGAACCGGTCAACAAGTCAACGGTCAACGCAAAATAAATAATTTTTTTTTTATTTTTTATTTTTTTATTTATTTAATTTAATTTAAAAATCAATTAAAAATACTTAAAAATAACATTTTTAAAGATAGAAAATAGCCTTAAACTCACAAAAATATATCTAAAATTTTCATTAAAATCCTTAATAAAATCCACTCATTTAATATATTTTTTTCGTTATTATTTAGGTTAGTATTCCTCGTTGATCCGCTCATCTAATTCGTGCGCATCTCACCATCTCCAATCCAACGCACCCAATGTGAGTGAATCTTACAAATTCCCCGTTTTAATCACGTTTTGGGGTGTATCATGTGTCTTTGTATATATATTATAGTTAAACCATAGTGCATACATCATATCATGAACATGTGTATTCAGTTTGTTTCTGTTGTGTAGTTATTGTTGGATGCAAGTTTATTATTTTCAGTACATGCAATTTCATAGGCCGCCGCTTCCCATTACATTATGAGCATTGAGCATGTTCCCCATTTCATTATGAGGTTGAACCTGGCGTGCCCACATACGATCGGCTCCGTTTGATTGAGCCTTGATCGCACAGACATTTTCATTTTCAGTACATGCAATACGATCGGCTCCGTTTGATTGAGCCTTGATCCCACAGTTTCATTTATGTTATTTACAATATGATGTTGGTATGTTCATGTATGCTGTCATATGTTATTGTATGTTATAGTGTGACTGCTATTTTCCATTGCTTGATTATTTACATTTGCTCATCTATGATTATGCACAATTTTTCATTGATAAACTAACAATTAATTCATTAATAAATGTTTATCTAATAAGGTTCACTCGCCAACTTATGTTGACCCAAAAACCCCCATTTTACACATGATACAGGTGAACCAGCAGCAGCTAGGAACACATAGGACTTGGACTAGAAGAATAAAACGATTTAGAGTTGGGATTGTTATGCTTGGTTTATTTTCTTTGTATTGAATGAACATGTTTGGATTTTTGGAAATGTAACTTTGACTTTATTAAATATGAAACATATTAGTAAATGTCATGAGCTTTGGTGATAACCCAATTATGCCCCGACTCTTAATCCGCTGCGGGTCGGGGTGTGACAGTTTTTACGTATTTTAACTAATTTTCAAGTATGATGTTGTAACGCATGAGTATCGTACGTATAATAAGTATGATTTGCATGAAAGTATGTATATAAATTATTGATTGCATGTAAAACAAATATGAATAAAGTGTGGATTTTCATTGTAATCAACGTCTCGGATTACAAGGTTGGAAATGAATTACAAACAAGACATGAATACAAGTTTCTACAAATAGAAATACGATTACACTCTCTAAATAAGGAAAGCACAAAATGTGAAGCGTTACATTAATAACTAAAAAAACTAAACTCATGTCATAATTTATACATATATGATTGATCGTAAATGGATTACAACCATAAGTTAAATAGAATTTAGTAACTATATAAAATTAATTTAAATTCGAAAGTGTATATTCGTTAATTCTCCAACCTTATATAGCTATATATATATAACAATAATTTATATTTAGATTATATATATATATATATATTAATAAAATAATATTAGAATTAGATTAAACCCATGCGAATTAGATCAATATCCTTATGTTATATATTAATTAATAATTATAGCTATATTCAATAGTCATTTATATATATATATATATATATATATATATATATATATATATATATATGTATATATATTAAGAAAGTAGTATAAGAATTAGAATACATCCGTGCGAATTAGATCAATATCCTTATGTTATATATTAATTGATAATGACTAGTATTAAGCACCCCACCTGAGTTGCGGAAGGGCCATCAACACTGACCTTGCGGCGTGTTAATGCGAATAACTTAGACCGAAACATAATATATAGAAAATAATAACTAAGTTGACATATGACTTGTGCGTTGCAATGAACCTATCAAACTTGAAAAAATAGACAACGTAAAAATGTTGAACCGCACACACGTTGTGCCGTGTTAACTCACAAAGTTTAAAACGGAACGTAAAGCAAAAAATTTACATAAGATGAAAAGTATAAGGGACCAAAGTTGAAAATAAGAAAATTATGAGGTTAAACTGCGAAAGGCGAAAACATTTGGGTTAAAAGTAAAAAAAATCAAATATGTTTGGGTTAAAAGTGAAATTTAAGTTTTTTTTAAATCCCCCAAAGCATTAGGTACAACCACTCTATGCATACAAATGTTAAAAATTTATAGTATGGAAATATTGGAATTATTAGAAAATATCCTTTATGTTATTATATTATATTAATAACTAAGTTAAAACGCCGTGTATTACATGAGTTGTATAAATATAATTCTATATAATAAATAATAAAAATATATATTTAAAAAAACTCATATATTGCACATGTTGAGTAAAATTAATGTCATATGTTAATACAAACAGTTATCAAGATTTATCTTTTAAAAATAAACGTTGATGTACTACTTACTTATTATAACATTTTACTTTGTTTTTTTATTTTGCATAAATTTAATTTTATATAATAAATAATAAAAAATATATATCTTAAAATATATTGCACGTGTTTAATAAAATTTAATGTGAGATGTTAACACATATAATCATAAAGTTTTAACTTATAAAAATGAACTTTAATTTACTAATTACTTATTACAACATTTTACATTGTTAAATATGTATTCTTAACTGATTTTTGTTTATTATTATTATTATTATTTAATATGATCATAATAAAAATAAACGTATATATTCTTATCTAGTTTTTTGTTTAAAACTAATTAATGATTTTAGTTTTAAAACATCGGTCTTCTTAATCTATATATATTACGTATATTTCACGTAACATATTTATAAAGATTTCTTATTTCTTAATCTTTATTTATTATTGATTTGTTATAATTGGTCACATAACGATACTTGATCAGTAATAGTCTTAACTAATTAGACACAACTAAAATTCGTCAAACATAATCATACTTGACCATGAATAAGCATATATAATCAAAATTCACCATTTATCAAAAGGACTTTCAATTAATCAGTGAAAAACTCTATTAGTTTTATTTATAATAGGTTAAATAAACCATAATTTCTTAATATCATTATATAAAATTAGGAAGATATTTTAATATATAATATTAATTAAAGTTAGATGGAGAGATCATAAAAATTAAAATTAAGATATCTTATAGTAAATAGTAGTAATAATAATACGGATAATGATAAAAAATTGTTTTTAAATAAACGTAATGTACTTTAATAATTCAAACTATTAGTCGTTGGCCGGCAATGATCCCAACTTTAAAAATAACCAGTGGTGGTCCTATTTTCACATATTGTAAACTAATGGACTTTTAGTAAAGAACCTTAATTTCTTTTTGTCCTTTTATTCTTTTTGGTTTAGTAAAGGTCCATTAGTTTACAATATATGAAAAAGTGGGACCACCACTGGTTATTCTTTAAGTTGGGACCGTTGCCGGTCAACGACTAATAGTTAGGATTATTAAAGTCCATTATTCCTTAAATAAATTAAAAGTAAAATTACGAAATTGAATGAGAGATTGTCATGTGACATTAATTGAAGTTTTTTATTAATATTTAGATTTAGATTTACATTAGATTTTAACTATTTTAATAAAGCTATTATACACACACGGGTATATGTTTCATCGTCCGTCGACAATTTGAAACTTGACGTGTAAATTATTTTTACTAATTGTATTTTTGTTATTAAGACTATTTATTACATATATTTATTTGTATAATTGTATTTAACAACAAACACATCACGTTTTTACAATAATTACAAAAATGTAAAGACATTCTTATAGTAGTAAATATTTTAGGGTAAAAATCCAATAAAAATGTACTTAACTTAGGAAGTGTAAGAAACTGGTTAAACGAACTCCAATAGAGCTTATCCTAGCAGCGCTGGAACCGGCTCGTTGAAACCTAACCGAAAGTCCCTAACCCCTTAACCTAAAGCTAAACCCTTAACACTAATTCTAACTCCGCTAAAAGCTAAACCATATGCGAAACCCTAAAATATAAACTATAAAACCTATAAAGCTAAACCCTTGATTTTAAAACCTAAGCTAAACCCTAAATAACAATGTTAAACCCTAAAAATTAAACTCTAAACCTAAAATCTAAACCATATATATATTTGAACATGATTTAACGAGACAGTTGTAACGCCGCTAAAATGAGATCAATTGAAAATCGTTTGACACGTGGTTTTCTACACTTCCTTAGTTAAGATTGTCTTATATTTCATTCAACCTCTAAATATAACATGTTTTGCATTAATTACCAAAAATATTGGTATATATATATATATATATATATATATATATATATATATATATATATATATATATAATCAAATAGATCGGTCAAAAAGTGATTTTCTTATAAAATAATTTTTTTAATATTGAATGGTTATTGCTCTTAACCATAACGATATGTTTTACCCATACCGGCTATTTTCCACCTTTTTCTATTTGAAATCTTATATCCCGTTGGAATAAAGAAATATTCGAATGCTGGGCCATTTATTAATAAACCACTCCAAAATTTGAATTTGAAATCACAACGACGAGTTTGATTCTGATGTGCTGTTTGGTTATATTGGTGAGTGAGTGCTTCATTTATTATTCTAAATCATTTTATTAAGAGAAACTTGAATATTCTTATACTAACATTAAATTTCGAGATAAACCATCCGCCCCCTAAATTATGTGAAGGTGTTTTTTATATTATAAAAGGTGATTATAGGTGGGGGAAATGGTTATGAGTAGAGGAGAGAGAAACTGTTATTGTTTATCTGTAAATTTGAGATGAACTGTTTATCCCTTTATAATTTTTAATATATTTTGAAAGTGGTTGTGAGTGGATGAGAGATAAAAGGTAATGATAAAAATATAAAAAATATTATTTAATTGAAAAAAGAGAGAAAATATAGTTGGTTTTAGTGAAATTATAGGTGAAAAAAGATGGAAGGGATGTGAATGCTCTTATAACTCAATTCATTATTGGTTTGCAAATATTATAAAAAGAATATTACGATGTTAATACATGATATTTTTTGGAATTAAATATGAAATCTCATATAAGTTAACTTGTTTATGACTTTTTATATATGATACTAGGTTAGAACCTCGTGTTTACACGGGTTGAACAAAATGTAATACAGTAAATATATTAATCTCTAAAAAACAATTGTGTGTTACACTGGTTGAATAAATGTTGCATTACACAAGTTGAATAAATATAATGTAATCTCGTAACTTATACAGTCGTCTTGATATGTTTTTAGAAACTGAACTCTGATGTACAATTTACTTATTATAACATTTTACTTTGTTTTTTATTTATTATAAAGTTGGAAACTTTTGTATTACACAAGATTATAAGGTTATAAACTTATGTAACATGAGGTTGGATCAAATGTGGAAACATAAGAGATAAGCGGAAAAAATAAAAGGTTATTAATAAGCGGAAAAATTAAGAAAATAGTAAAAAAAAGAAATATTAAACAAATAAGATATAGTATTGAAATTATGATTCATAAATAATATTTCATAGGAGACAGAAACGGGATAACTAATTTTAAAAGAAATTAATAGTAGAGAGATCCGCCAACATGGTATAGCCTAATTGGTCAAAGGTGTTTCCACAAACTGTTTTCCTCCTAGGGTTTCAAGTCCGAATCCAACAAGTATATGCCAATAATCCGAGAGAACACCACTATTCAAGGATTGAACTTGGATAAGGTGCCGATATGTATAACCTTACCGTGTGCAAGCCAATTACACTAAAGCGTTCAAGAAAAAATAGTAGAGAGATCCATAATAAATAAGTGTGAGAAACAAAAGAATTAAACATATGTCTTTAAAGATTATTTTATTTATTAATAATATAATAATAAAAAAGTATACGTACTAAAAAATGTATATGGCTTATCAATAATAACATAAATAACAATATCATTAATAATAATAAATAAATAAATAAATAACAACATTCACAATAATAGAGATAAAGATAAATATTATATATATTAACAGGGCAAATGTCATAAAAACAAATATACTTTTTGTTTTTCTCATAAAAGTCCTTTCACTTTTTTTGCACTTAAAAATCAACATACTTTCTTTTTTGTCCCTAAACAACTTTTTGTATATAAAAGTCACTCCAAATGTTAACTTTGAACAAAATTATGAATACTTTTTTACTTATGGATATCACATTAGAAAAGAATTGAGATTAATTAATGTTTTAAGTTGTATATATCACAAACCAAAGTATGTTCAATTTTTGTCATTTCTTTCCATTTTAAATTTAATAAATGGATAACAATAAATATTATTCGGAAAATAATATACTAAAATTCACGGGCGTGGATGACATAACTTAAATAAATATTATTCGGATAACTAAAATTCATGGGCGTGGATGACATAACTTAAATAAATTAAATTAAAAAACATACAAAATGGTATGTATAATTTAAATCGTTTAGAAGTATAACATAATTTGTAAAAATTGTTTTTTTGATTTCATCTGATCATAATTAAGAGATTTTTCTGTTAAAGTTTAACATTTCAAGGGACTTTATGATACAAGAGTAGAAATTATGTTGTTTTTTATGTATAAAGACAGCTGGGGGTTTTATAAGACAAAATAAAAGTATGTTGGTTTTTATGTGTAATAAAAAGTTGAGTGACTTTTATAAGATAAAAAAGAAAGTATGTTGGTTTTTAAGTGCAAAAAAAAATTGGAAGAACTTTTATAAGAAAAACAAAAAGTATGTTGGTTTTTAATGGATTTACCCATATTAATAATAGTAGTTAGATATAATTAATCTAATATATTAATATTAATAACATTATTATTAAATTAAATGAGAGAGTGCTACGTGACACTATTTAGAGTTCTTTATTAAATTTAGATTTAGATTCGTACATAACTTTATACAAAATCCTAAATTACCTATTATAAAATTATTTAAAGTTTAAATTCTAGAAATCAAATTATTTACTGAAGTTTGATATGTAATACAATTAAACTTCCTAAAAACATTATAATAAATGTGAATTAAGCTACTCGAACATTTATCTTGAATCAGACACATTATATATTTATTTATAATAATAATAGTTATCATATGTATTACTGTTATTATTGTTAACCTGATTTAAAATATGATAAAAAATCAATTCTGATTTAAAATATTTTTTTTAAAGGATGATATGATATTGATATGTATTTTTTAGAATTCTTTAATTAAAATTTTGGTTAGATTAGAAGTAACATATTAATATTACAGTTTATTTTATATACACCCTTACAACATCTATCTATTAATGATAAAAACACTCAACATTAACACCAACATCTACATATATGTCAAAAGATTTTAATTTTTCAATATTTTTGTGAATGATTATCATATTGTCCAACATTTCTTTGAAATATTCTTTTTATAATATATGTATAATAAGGTGTGGAAAGTTTTGCTTTAAATAAAATTATATATATTTCACTAGGTTATTACCTCGTATATTACGCCGGTTGAATAAATAAGTTTTATATACTAAATAATAAAATAATATATCTTTAAAAACCTATCGGGTTAAATAAATGTAATTTTATATATTAAATAGTAAAAAATTATATCTATAAGAACCATATGTATTGTACAGGTTGAATATATATAATTTTATATACCAAATAATAAAAAAGTTATATATTTAAAACCATGTGTATTACACTGGTTGAATAAATGTAATATTGTTAACCAAATAATAAAAAAAGTTATTATCTTTAAAAAATAAAGTTTATTAGAGATAATTACATCATTATAAAGAATAATAGTAAATTTGTATATTACAAATAAAAAATAGGTGTCTGTAACAAATAAATAATAATTTGGATGAAAGGAAACTAAAAATATAGCTATTATATGACATCTTAGGTAATATAAACAATGAAGATAATAGGATATAGAAAATCAAATAAATAATATTATAAATGAGAAGTATCCATTAAATTTAAATAAATAATAATTATCTATAATTAAGTAGAATATTTAAACTAAATAATATTTAGTAGGAGAGTTATCTATAATTAATTAAAAGAGATTAAACTAAATAATAAATCAAAAGATATTTGATCTAATATGATGACAAGTGTGCTTAAAATTTTTTTCTTTTATTATATAGTATAGATATAGATATGGAAAAAAGATTAAAAAAATAAAGTAGTTGATTGCATAGTATTTTATTGGTATAAATCCATATGATGAAAAGAATAAAAAAAATCAAGTAGATAATTGCATATAAAACACTTATTGACCTGTAACTTTTTGAAAAGGAGTTTTTTTAGAAAATGATGTTTGTGTTAATAGCTTGAAAAGAATGTTTTAAGGCTTGAAAATAAGAAGTGAAAAAGTTATAAGAGAGTGACATTTTTTAAAATGGAGATAAGGAGGTTGAAAAAGAGATAATGAATTTTTCATAAAGCAATCCTAATCACATCCTTCTGAATTTTATTGGTATTTTTGTAATATAAATTCAAATACACATATATATATAACTATATGAGAAAAAAATATCTAGGTAGTTTCTATTGTTTTATTAAATTTCCACTTTACTCTCTAACTTTTTTAAAATTACATATATATTTAATGTGGTTTGCTCGGTTGTTACTCGGATAATCTCATAACTGGATGGTTGTTAGTTTTTCCGGTTAACTTGGTATAAAACTGCTAAATTACCCTTACTAATTAGAAAAATAATTTAAGACGTTAAATTTACTTAAAACCCTTTCTTCATCAAACAATTTGCACTAAAGACGTTTTACCGAGTCCACTTCATTCACACGAAATCCAAAAAACATAACCCGAACTTTCTTTATCTCCACCATATTCCACCTCCCTTTGATTAACTTACCTCCAAACCAATGTTATAGCCGCACCCCTTATGACGGACGGTGGTACCATTGAAAGCTCTAACCCATTTAACAAATGCAAGAATTCGGACCAAAATTAACCAATTTAGATTTAAAAACAAGTGAAGACAATGGCCTGAAACATGTCACCTTCAATCCACCCCCTTTAGATCTGAGACACGGTTATCTCAAGAAAAACAAATGCTACGAATGGTATTTCTTGAGCACAAGCATGATAGCTACTAAGGATGAATATCAAAACAGATAGATAGATAGATCAGGTACCGGTGGTTGGCCTACTGGCTTTAGGTGACGGTACTTTCTGACGGTTTTCAAGTGGTGTTGGGTGGGAGGTGACAAGGAGCCAAAAGGAATAATAAATTTGTAGGAAAGATAATGTGGTTTTTATGGTTTGGTAGGGAGTGATAATGGAGGTTGGAGGAAGCAGAAGGTAGTGATGACGGTGGAGGGTGGTAGCCGACGATGGTTTGTAAAGAAGAAGAAAAATGGGGTATGGGTGGGGCTTAGTTTTATACTTAAATAATAGTGGTGGGTCCATTTAATTCAGAAAACTAACATTCATCAATTTTATGACTATCTGAGTATAACTTGTTAAACCATAGTGAATACGAGTAGGGATGGGAAAATGTTACCAAATACGATTACCGAATTTCCCGGACAAAAATATTTTCATATCGACTTTTGGCATTTTCAGTTCATTTCAGTATCAGTATTTACTGAGTTTTATCTTTAAATACCGGTACCATACCGTATATTTTCGGTACCGGTATCAGTTGGTATCAAGCTCTTCCCTAAACAAAAATGTAATTTTACAAAGTTAAGGATTGAAGATAAAATATTGAAAACCATAGAAACTATCCATGCATTTTCCTGTAAGTATATGATAAATACACACCAGCATAAAAAAATTATTAGAGAATGCATAATAAAAATTCATTGTCAATAGAAATAAAAAAAAACACAATAATTATTCCTTATGGATTTTCATCTTTTCAAAAACATTAACAGAAACATTCACAAACAACTCTTTTTCGATTTAACACTAATACATCACACATACAATTATATTTAAAATACTTACCATAACATCTTTAATTCATAACTTGAATTATATTTGGAAAAAATGTCATATTATATTTATATTTACTTATAAATGTCATACATTAAATTAAAGTATTTTACAAGTGGTCCCGAAATTTCAAATAGTACGCACAAAAACATACACATAAAAGAAAATATTATGTTACGAATGTAATCAAATCCAATCTGCTAACGGGAGAAACGCCTGTCAGCGCGCTTTTCTGCAAATTCAAATCAAATTCTTTACTGCAAAAAAAAAAAAAAAAAAAAAAACCATTTTTATAATCACCAGTTACCGCCTCTTTCCTCTCAACATGAACCCTAATTCCACCCATCAATCTCCCCTCTTTACATCTTCAAAAAGATAGTAAATTTGTGTTTTACAGTAGCAAATCTATCTGGGTTTCTGAAATCTTTACATTTTTTTATGGATCCAAGTGTTGCAGACAGATCTGAATCCAAGGTTTTGCTTTGTTTATTCGTTATTAAACTGTTGTTGATTAGATATTTGGATCCATTTTGGTATGAATTTGATTGGTGTGGTTCATGATTTTCAGAAGAGATTTGCTCAAGAAAGTGACGAGTTTGAAGAATTTGGAGCAAAAAGAGCAAAAATTAGAGATCTTGAATCTGTTTTTCGTTCAGAAGGTGAATTGTTTAGATGTGCTTTAATTTGATGAGTTTTTTTTTGGTTTTAAATTTTGTGGGTTTTGGATATAATGCAACTTTATGTTGTCTGTTTATGAAAATTTGATTACGTTTTAATTTATTAAATTTAAATTTGTGTTCAAGCAGGGAAAATAAAGCATAACACAGGTTCAGCAATTGATCTCAATGCTAAGGATGATGGTCCATCATGTGTTGATGACACAACTTTATCACAATCGAAGATGGATTGTGTAAAGTCGAGAGGTTTAGCGTTCGATCTAAACACCGAAGATGTTTCAAGCTCCATGAATCATGATCAAGTGAAACCGCGTGATTCATTGTCGGAATGTGGGAGTACTTGTCATTTAGGGGGTGAGCGAGACTCGATGAGGGTTTGGAACGAAATGAAGCGAAACGGGTTTTTATCGTCTTCTCATGGAGGTGTACCCGTCCCACAAGCTCCAAAACTGCGCGGGAGAAAAAAGGGAAAAGAATTGGTAATTAAGAAAAAAATAGAAATTGCAAAGAAAGAACAAGTAGACAGATTCGCAAAAGTTGCTGCTCCAAGTGGGCTTTTGAATGAGTTGAATCCCGGGATTATAAACCATGTAAGAAACCGAAAACAGGTTCATTCGATAATTGAAAATCTTGTGAGATCTGCAAGAAGTGATAGCAAACACGGTGGAAGGAAGCAGGATGTTGGGAAAGAATGTTGTGAAGGTGAAGAAGTTCGTGATGATTTTGCAATGAATGATCGAGAAGTTGTTGCTAAAACAAGTCATTATGCTTCGTTTAATAAGTTAGAATGTGAAGATGATATACTTGCATTGAAACTTTCATCGTCAGGAACATTGACATCGAATGGGAGCTCTTTGTCCAATGAAGAGTCGGGCAATGTCTCCACTGTCAATTCGCTTTCCGTTAGAGGTAAGTTATTGATCTCATTGTCTTATGATCTGTTGTGGATTCATTAACTTATGAATGAGTTGATTCGGGTTATGTTTATCTTTAACGGGTCAAACAAAACAAAAGAAACACGTTGAAGCGGTCAAAAGTCATCCAAGACATGAAAGTGAGATTAATATCGTAAAAATATACGTTTTTGATTGATTTAACACATTACTTATTTTTATATAATGTAAATAAAGTTGGACAAAAAAATTTTTGCGCCAACCCAATATGGCAAGATACCCGTTATAATTTGTTAAATAGCATGCTCGCCTGACCCACCCGTTTTTGTCATATATAACTTGATGCATCTTTCAATCTACTGGTGTTATTTTCTATAAATCTTGTTAACTGTGGTAGTAAGTAACTCTCTTGTATTAAATCCTGCATCAAACAGAATATGAATGAGATTGGATGATTAAGAAAAAAAATATATGCATAGTCTTGAACGTTTTTTGAGTTTTCAGGATCCCAGTTTTATAAATATTGTTATAACTCATTACTAATTCTCAATATCTTTACCTAATATTAGGTATAACTAACTCTCAATATCAAAGAAAACATCTTTGCCTAATATTGGGCAATTTCTCTTAATCATTATGGGACCTCATATTCGTGGTATTACTGTAGTAGAATATAAAGAGGCCAACTAAGTAAAAGAAATATATTTGTCTAATTGGCAATATAGGTTTTAAGATAACCGTGTTTAAATATGATCTTGACACATTATGGGTACGGTTTGTATTATTTGCAGCTGCAAGTGTTGCATCTCAATGGTTAGAACTTCTTCAACAGGACATCAAAGGCCGTCTTGCAGGTAAACGATACTATATAATTCAAATCACTGATAACATGTTCTTGGTTAGAGTATATATGAACATGAATAATCTCATTAATTTTGTTTTTGCAGCGTTAAGGCGTAGTAAAAAAAGAGTTCAAGCTGCAATCCAAAGAGAATTACCGTTATTGGTATCAAGAGAATTGGTTTTTAATCAAGAAAACAAGGGAATTGCTGACTTGCATAGAGCTAGATGGGGTCCTCTTTTTGATCAGATGGATAATGCACTTTCAGAAGAAGAAAAACATTTGGTGAGTTCATTGATTTAATATTTTATTACAACAAAATATGTATCTATGTTATTTTTTTTTATATTTTTTCTTGTGTACTCAAATATTTTGCCTTTTAACATTGATTATTTACAGGAGAGCTCGTTGAACCAAGTGAATGAAATGCTACTGCATTGTAATAATGGTCTTCTACAATTTCATCCGGAACACAGTTTGCAAAAGCAAACCATTGACTACAGGTAACAGCTTCTTTCAAGTAAAGAAAGTAAGAAACCAACTTATTTTCAAAATCTAATTTTGATTTTGATGACATGCAGAAATTTGAAAGCAGAACCGAGCGTATACAAAGATTTAGCTGTACAAGCTGCAGCAGCAGCCATCTACTCGACATCTAACTTTTTGCAATCGATGGAAAATCTACCATGTTTCTGATTAGTGATGTGTAACAGTGTTTGTCAAATTATAGTTTGCATTTTGGTGCATACTAGGAGCCATTGTGTTATTAGCTTCTAGTTTAGTTTCTTTATGACATTTAGATGCTGAATTCGAGTGTGTTTGTAGCAGTTTTATGTTTTTGTAGAGCAAAAAGGGTTTATTTTTGCTAACTTGTTCATGAAAGCTAATGAGAATTTGTAATACTAGGAACATATTGTTGTTTTTCATTTAATGGTTGTAATTTGTTTGCAATTTGGTGCTGAATGAGTCTGAAAATGACATACTTTTGAAATAAAAGGTTGTGTGAGAATTGAATGGTCGTTTTCAGAATGTTCCTTTTATATAAGTATAGTTCCAACTTTTATTTAAATAAGAAAATTAGGGAGGTAAACAATGATGAATCCACGTTATATA
Source organism: Scalesia atractyloides (assembly GCA_947069175.1). NCBI lineage: Eukaryota > Viridiplantae > Streptophyta > Magnoliopsida > Asterales > Asteraceae > Scalesia > Scalesia atractyloides. The sequence goes on from CAMTDV010000023.1 coordinate 47,358,096, forward strand.
ATAAGTGAGAAAGATAGAAAAAGATGTAAACCGGTTTTCTTATCCGTTTATAAGTTTTAGGGTATAAATCCCGGTTAGAGGTTGACATGTTGAATGTGATTAAATTTAACACAACTTAAACACATCATGTTCATTAAAGATTAGACATGCAAACAAACATGATATGTTTAGTTTACTAAACGTGTTAAAGACTCTTCCACACAAAACCTAATAATTACATATCATATTCGTGTCATGTAGTTTTTTTTTTAACTTATAACCACTATTCGTTTTTATACACATTCACTTATTCCTAAAGTTCACACCAACAACCCTTATTCTTTTATTTGTAGTGAACATTTATAAATAATAATTATAAATGTGTAAAACTGATAGCCTCATTTAGGTTTTAGATGGTGTGTAAGTTGGTCGGTTAAAAAAAACACTAAATCGTTATATATTATTTATATATATTCATCAAATGACAAACAATAACCACCCAAATTTCAGTTAATTTCGTTAACCCCCAATAATTCAAATTATCAGCAACAATTACATAGAATTATTTACACTTTGACCACCTGATGAATCCACCTATTTCCACTTCCACCCCTTCCAAATTTCCCTGCACCAGCCAACAATCCCTGAACTGAGAAAAAGCATTCTGATGAAAACTCTTCACCTTCATCAAGCAAAAATGCGTACAAACGTGCCCTAATCCTCCACCATTTACACTACTCGTCTTCAACAAATAACACGTAGACTTACATTGATCTCTTCCTTTAATTTTCCCCTGAATCAACACTCCAAAAGCCCTACCTCCGTCGTCCGGAGCTTCCTCGCCGGTGATCTCTTCCACCAGTATCACTCCTTCAAGCGACGGCGATCTGTGCTTCCAGTCGTTCTCCGGCACCGCTTTCTTCGTTTTCACCACACCGTCGGCATAGATCTGTACCAGCAACGGCGCTTGTGTTATGTTCTTCACGATCTCCGTCACCGATTTCCGCATCCATTCGTCAAGGTTTTCTGAAACCCTAGGGCTCTCAATTGAGGAGGTACGATCGTTCATTTTATCAATACTTTTATTTGTTTGTAAACTGCAATCGAAACCATAGGCGTTAACCGCCATAGAGAGTCTGTGTTTACCGGCGAGATTGGGGATTGTGAGGAGACTGAGATGTGTGAATTCAGAAACACGAGGGGATTGTTCGTGATGCTTGCGGATCACGCAATCTCTAGTTACTCCGTGATGCATCCTTAAACACGCCATTTTATTTTATTTTTTGACGGAGTTGACGGAGTTAAGATGGTTGACAAAGGGCGGGTTTTGACTGTTGTTCCAATGTGATGGGCAGGCAGATTAATTGGTCAAGTTGAGGGTTTGATGTTATTTATAGGGAAGGTGTTGGTTGGGTATGGGTTGAGGATGTTACGTGGGAAGATGGGTTTGTTCGCTTTTATCTAATATTTAAATTAAATATAAACTACTATCGCGGACTCGTGTGTTCTGCTAAATGCGTAATCGTATACATAATTTAGGTAAATCATATGTATATATATTATTTAAAAATAAATTAGTATTAAAGACTTATGAGTTATGTTATGCACATAATTTAGATAAATTATATGTATATTGGGTAAGTATATGGGGTAAAGGTGTAATGGAACATATGAGTTATTTTTCAATGAATTAAATTTAAAGAAAGGAGAGGGAGGAGGAGAGAGAGAGGTGGAATGATAATAAAAAAACAAAAAATGAATAGCAAGGATGAGTAAAATTTGATAATTAAAAGAGGGTAATAGGTTTATAAAAAGTTAAATGTTACTAATATGAATATAAAATAAGGACGTTTATGGTTTGGTTTTAGCGGGGTTTAAATCGAACTCTAAGTCAAATTATTAGTAATTATTTTTTTATTATTGTAAAATCAAGGGCAAGGTTAACGTACAATAGCTCTTTAACGTGTGACAGTACACGACTTAATTACGTATGTCATTTGTAAATCACGCACATTATAAAATTCAAACCCTAATTACGTATAAAGAAGAAATCACGCATGGTTAAAACACAAATCACGCATAGAGTGGTTTGTATCCTAATTACGCATGTTATATCATACTTGCACACGCTATTTGTTACCTGCTTACTGTCACATGTTAAAAGACTTTTGTATTTTGAACTTTCTCTGTAAATCAAAACGATACTATTGAGATACCAAATCAATTTCAATTAAAAACTATTTGATAACCACATAATTACTTAAATCAAATACTTAAAACACTTACATAGTCGTATAAGCAACTATATAAATGATAACCACATAATTACATAAATCATATAAAACACTTACATAATCGTATAAGCAACTATAAAAATTATTAGGGAAGCACATCAATACTTCTAGTTTTTTTAATTTAGAGTTGATGATGTATTTACTATATTAAACGTGACAATGACATATCTGTATGTAATTGGTTCTGCATTCATTTTTTTATTTTAAATAACATAATCATGTAAAAATTTGTGCGTGTGGATATTTATGAGGAAAATTATTATTTAGGCTCGTGCATGGCAATGAGAGCACGTGTTTATGTGTGGAGTTACGCGAGTTTGTCTTAGGTCCGCATGTGTCCAATCGATCTTACCCCGCCATTTTGCCTACGTGGCTTATCCTAGGTGGAATTTCTGCAATGTCATTACTTTAGTTTTTACATGTTGACAAAGACTATATACTTTTTTTATAGTACAACAAAAGTTGTGCATTAGTGACATAGTTATACCAATAAGGTATTATATGGTGTGGAGTCAGGTAGGGTTTTGGCCGGGAACACCACGTAACCAGACCCTTTTCTTGGCATGAACGGCAAAATGCCCCTGAGCTACTTTATGACCGTTTGAGGCCTTTGAATGTTTAGCGGTCGGATAATTAAAAAAAACAATCCTTTTAACACAGTCTTTTAACACCTATTTAAACTGTCACACCTCGGATTTCCTATCCAAATCCATACACCGATGAGCCCGGGTGGGGAGTATTGTGACGTCAGTTGATAACATCATTGTCAATTAAACATGGCACAGCGTAAGTCTTGGAGTAAAATTTACTATTACAAACCAAATATTTGAAATAAAATAATATACAGGCTCGTAATAGAAGATCCACATGCGGATCATTAAAATATACAAGAAAGAATATAAAACAGACTTTAGGGCAGATCTAAGGATTTGCAAGATCCTCTTATTCACTACCGAGCAGCTTCTGGCCTATTTCGTATTGTACATGCAGTTTAGTCTTCGGACGATACGTCAGCTTACACTGGTAAATACACCCAAATGACTCATTTTGAAAACTTTAAAATGATTTTTAAGTGCAAAATGGCACAAAATCTTTTATTAACTTGGGAAAGTTGACCTTGCAACCTTGTATCAGATGCACATGTTTGTCAATACATACGGGGCCTAGTACAGAAACCGAGACATGATTAAATACACACCACTCAGGACTCACGAAGGAGTCATCCCCAACGTCTTGGGTATATTGCATATGAGCGTCTGTCAGGTGTATGCCTACACCCCGCGCTAAGGTTGTAGCCAACAACTAATGTATTGAGTCGAGGATATCCAGGACATGGTAATTTAACCCCCGATGTTTAAGTTATCAAACAAAACCGATTAAAACGAAATATGGGGTTTACTAGCCACAAGCGGGCATTCGATTGACCCCATTTGGACCAAGCGGTAATAATTTACCGTATCCCAAGCCCGTATAGGGAAAATAAGTCGAGAGTATTTACCTGAGCTAGTCTTCTTCTTTTATTTTTAAATAACTCAGTCGTATACAAAAGTACCAAGTGCAGATAGCACATACCGGCAAGGCTTTAGTCTGGATTATGGCATAAGCTAGCCAATTAAATACTAACGGTCTTATAAACCGAATAGTGTACATGATCATTACGTATAACGCTTGATTAAACGATGATTGGATAGAATGTAGTTTAAATCCGACAAGTACTTTGACTTGCATAATATGGGTAAACTATAAATATTCTGGATTTTGAAACTTAAATGACAAGGTTAAACCCGTTTCGGTTAATTTTCGTAAACTAGTAAAGTATAATCAACCGTACGCTTATAAGCGATAATGGGTAACCGGATAAGTCATGGACAAGTTCTATATGCCATTATATTTTAAAAAAGTTAAGATATCAGTAGGATATCAACTTGTATGCCGTTAAGTTTTTAAAACGAAATTATGCCTCATAAGGGCATTTCGGTAATTATATTCCGTATAAAAGGAACTTGAATATATTTTAAGTTTATAATCATAAGAATTCTGGAAAATAGTTTATTTATGATATAATATCAGTAGGATATCAATTATATGTGTATTTTATCTTTTATGACCAAACTATGCAACGAATGGGGCATTTTGGTCATTTTACACAAAGTTTATAAAACATTTGGGATTCTGAGTTTATAACATGTACCTTCTGTAAATATGTTTAAGATAAGTTTTGAAATCAGTAGGTATCAAGTCTTGGTCAATAATATGGTTTTAAACCATACTATGCGTCGAAACGGCGCTTATGTCGTAAAATGATGTATTTAAGCGATGTTTATGAAATCTGATGTTAAGGTCAAATTAAAATGTTTAAAATATGTTATTTAATATAACATATAAGTAGGTAAATGATTTATCTTGAAAAGATTTGATTAAAACCATTTTATAAGCCACAAGGGCTTAAAACGTCATTTATCGACATAGTTTAAGGACCTGTTTGAAAACTCAGCTTATAACTTAGTTTAACATCCCAAATAATCCTAATTATAGTATTATATCAGTAGGAAACTCATTTTCAAGATCATTACCATTTAAAACCTTGTTCTATACAAAAAGGGCATTTTGGTCAAAGTTGACATAATTATGGAACTTGTGCATAAACTTGGATTCTGATTATGATCATATAATATAACCTCAGAGGGTTATGCTACATGATTTATGATCATAATGCAACTTTAAATCAGTAGGTAACTAATCTAAATCGGGTCAGAATCGAAAGTCAAAGCAGAAGTCAAACTCACGACTTTCGGTTGCGAACCGACCCTAGAACTGAAATTGACGAGCCGAACATGTTCTCACATGTCCTAATAATTATTACCAACTTATTTAAGTGTCAAAACAGGTTTCATAACATATATAAGATCAATTTATGATTTTTCCGAAAAATGGTCTGTTTGACTTTTTAATATCATAACTTTGACCCGTCAATTGGTCTAGCAAACGTGATCTTCAGGAGGTGCCCTTTATAGGGACTAACACCTACCTTATTACGATCACTTAGCCATGTTCATTTTGAACAATGGCTGGACCATAATGGTCTTAACTGAAAGTCAAAGCGTTTTCCGAAAAACGCTTGACTTTTGGCTATAAAAGCCTATAAACGAAAATGCAAGAGCAAGAAACACTTACAAGAAGTTCCTACAATGCAAGAGAACTAAGTTGGATGCTTCTTTCAGCTAGGAACTTCTAGAGGAGAGAGAAGAGTGATTTAATGAGAAAAGTGCAAGTTGAAATGGTAAACTTAAGCACCTATTTATAGTTGGAGAGCCAAAGGAGGTGAAGCCAGGTGTTAGGGGTGTAAGAGGAAGCTTACAAGTGTCCCAAAACGTGGCATAACTGATTACAAGTCCATGGTTTCGAATTAATGGTTTTGGAGCTTTGTTTGGAGGCAAGCCAAACTTTCTGCAGCAGACCTGTTCTCGCGCCCCACGAGAGACCCAGGCCTAGTCTCTCACGGCCCGCGACCGCCCCATGGCCAGATTCAAAGTTTGACACTTTTAACCCCTTAACTTATTAAAGCTTCTAAAAACCTTTTTAAACACCTTTTTGGCACTTTTAGCCCTCCGTAGCCAATATTTGGCATAACAGGGATTATGCCCGGACATTGTCGAGCTCTCGGTTGATTAAAAGGTCACTCAGAGATATAAATTAACATGTTGACACTTTTAATCCCTCCATTATCCAACTTTCATATAATAATGGATTTAATCACTCTCGTCTAATAAACGAGACATATGAGAGTTAGGACTACGTAAAGGATCACTCAGAGGCTCAGTATAAGCATGTTGACTCCGATGTCACTCAGAGACTAGGCATGTTGACACAGCGGTCACTCAGAGGCCGAGTTTAAGCATAACGACACTAATGGTCGTTCAGAGGCTACGTTTTATGCATAACGACACTAATGGTCGTTTAGAGGCTACGTTTTATGCATAACGACACTAATGGTCGTTCAGAGGCTACGTTGTTAGGCGTGACGACACTAATGGTCGTTCAGAGGCTAGGTTTATGCATGTTGACATCAGAAGATCATTCAGAGGCTCAGTTTGAGCATGTTGTCACTTTTAGTCCATATTAGTCTTTAATAGACTATATATAAACATATAACACGTGTCACTATACTATTGGACACGATTTTTACAGGGTGTTACATAAACCAAAAAATTACCTTTGTTTTCTTCCACCATTTCTCTCTATACCACTCAAATTTCTACCTATTTCTCTCAATACAAATTCAACTATGGATCCAGACAACCTGAACTCCCCGAACCAACCACCATTAACATCACTCGACCACATACCCACTGTAGATCCTATGTAGTCCACACAATATTTATCTGTGGGATATAAGCAAACTCCAAATGCATTCCAACAACTACAACAAATGCAAATGCAACAACGACAACAATCACTACAATCCCAAAAAGTCAAACCCGATGACGTTCCTCTAACCAACATAGATAAAGATGGAATTATTTCTGAAACTCAAAGCATACCTTGAACCTCAATCGAGGAGGAGGAGTTGGCACGCGTGTCGTATAATATTTTTGAGGAACTAAAGAAAGGTTTGTTATATTATTTTACAATATACACAATAAATTTAAACTTAATAATTTCTAACTGATATATATTTTTGCCGACAAATGTACCGGAATATACTAATAATTTCTACCAATCGTGAGATACTTTTTGAAACCGCGTTACAAAGCGATTTTCTTATGTTGATGTGAGGGAGAGTCATATTAGACTATTCTATTCAGTTAGCTCGAAGTTTAGAGACATGAACATGAAAATAGGATGGGTTTCTGGTTATTACAAGTGATGGTGTTGTTTTTTAAGATCGTCGAAGCATGGCGGGATGTTTCAACACATTGAGGAGTGAGAAATTTTTAAAATCTTTTTGAAGTGGGCATTGGCGTTGAACGAGGTTGAACACGCAAAAAAGTCTAAAACGTCTGATTCAGGGGCTATATGCGGGTGGTTCGGGTACCCGTTGCTACATCAATATTAATGATGAACTCGAGTTCGACAATGATGTGCCAACTCCGGAACCACAATGATCCATGGGGAAGGACAATGCAAAAAAGGCTTCACATTTAAAAGATTAGTCTCATAGAGAATCAAAATTAGATAAGGTAATGAGTAACTTCTTTGAATTTCACAAATTACAAACGGATAGACTTCGGATGAAGCAATAACAAAGTCAAGAAACGACCGAGTGAGAAGTGGAGAAGCTTCGGTTGGAGAAAGAAGCGGGCGAGTAAATATACAATACTATTCAAATATATTAAGCCTATTTAACAAATATATGCCGAGGCATGACTTTGCACACCTAGGCACACCCGTGCATAAATAAGACAAAGAATGGAAGCTTCAAGATCCGACAAGACTCACACCTTTTGAAGCCTTGTTTGGACACATGTTCATGCATGACCATGCATACCTAAGCACGGTCGTGCCTATAACATATTTACAATAGAAAGGACAAGGACAACAAGCACGATTGTGCCTATAATATATTTACAATAGAAAGGACCAGGAAAGGACAAGAAGGACAACCAGCTGTCGGAGAAAGGACGAAGCACGATTGTGCCCAACCATGCGCGATGGTGCGCACCCGCACTCATCCAAACTATATATAGAGGCCTTGGTTGCCCATTTTCCTCATCCCATCTCACGCATTCCTTTCCCAAATTTTTCCACACATACTCTCTGGTCTTGAGAGGTCACTAGGAATTTGGGATTACTCCAAGAAAATTGTTGTAATAGCTTATTTTGAGAGAGGAGAGAGAGACTTATAAGCAACAACCTTCACTTAATTGTTTGATTCTTACACTTGATTCACCATGATCCTTCCCATGATCATTATTTGTGAACATGTTATTATGGCCAATTCTGGCTAAACTCTTTGTGTTGTTTGGGTTGTAGATGAAACTTGATATGAATTAAATGTTTAAACTTTGGCAAAGTGGCGTGTTATGTATTTGAAAATTCTTTCTACCCTTCTTCTTTGTTAATGTGGCTTGTGATTCAGTTTTGGTCTTTGATCTTCTGGGTGTTCTTGATAAACTTGGTGGTGCGAAGCCTATTAGTACACTCGTGGTGTGTAACTACCCATATACTAGTAGAGGATTCCATTTTGGTAAAGGTTGACACATTTGTGGAAACACATCTTGTGATCAACCCTCACTTATCAAGGATACCGTTGTTGGCCTGCATGGTTAATATGCTAGGCTTTAATTGTAGCATCCCAAAAATAAATTCGGTAATTAAGCCAAATTAATTGGGATGAGTGGATAAAATACCATTAATTATAAAAGTTAACCCGATAAGCATTAGGATTTAAATAAATAAACCTAATGTTAAATAAAACGTGAATAAATGTTTTACAAGATAAAGTTATTAAAGGCCTGGGCTATCAGGACTTTATCTAACTTGGGTTGTAACATCCCCGAACTTAGTAAAGTGAATTACCATGTTCACTTGACAATAGACATGAAGTGTATAACTAGGAATATTAACCTAGTTAACATTGTTGATTATTAATAAAGGTTAAGTGAAATACAAACAAACAAAATACATAACAAACATGGAGGGGCTAAATTGCACATTATTGGAGTGTGATATATATATAAGATGGAAAAAGTTAGAACACACTTAGTGTGTGTGTGAGTGGCGTGAATAAGAGAAGGAAGATAGAAATTCTCTCTTCCACAAGAACTCACGAATCTAACCAAAATCATGGTAAAATTGTTCAATTCCCTTGCATGTTTGAAGATTTCATACAATCTACCCCTTGCAAGACTAAGGTATGTGATGAAATTTGCATAAGAGTTTTAGTGTAAGTAGGTTTATTGATATGATGAAATTGATGTTGTAGTGATGTTTATGATCACCATACTTGCTTGTATGTGTGAATTACTTGAAAATTTTAAAGATTTGATTAGTGTTCATACATGCAATGAAGTGGATTTTGACCTAGGTATGAAACACAAACTCTTGTATGATTAAATTGATATGTTGCTTTGATAAGTGAAGAATTTGGGTTAGCTAAATGTTAAGAAATGTATGAACTAATTGAGTTGATGATACATAGTCACTTTGGTTGGAAAATTTTAACTAATATGATGGTTTAAAAATAATGCCCTCCAAGTGTTTGAAAATATGCCTAAGTGAATTTTATTGAATTGTAAGTGTATTTATATATGACAATAGGCAACTGACCTAAAATAGAATGAAAAGATAAATGAGGTATAAAAGTCTATAAGCTGCGATTATCATGGAATTGAGTGGCTAATCTAATTATCTTGTGGGTATTATGTGATAGTATGACTCTTGACAAGCTAGGTGTAAGCTTGGAAAAATAATGAGTCAAACGGGTCAAAGGCGCGAAGAAGCTCGAACGTACGCAAGGTAAGTAAAGCTTACACCTCTTAGAGTAGAACCAACACTTGTGTGATGGAAAGTGTTTTTCTTAATAAACAAATAATTGTATAAATGAGACTCTATGATGTAAGCTATAACGGGTCAAACTGATAAGGTTGTAAGAATTCACATGTTTGTGATAAACAAAGAGTTGTACAAATATGACTCTATGGTGTCAACCATAACGGGTCAAAAAGGGTATTGAATCGCTTTTGATGATAGTAATATCTACTTAAGACAAGACCCTATGGTGTAAGTATAACGGTCAAACGGGTAAAAATAATGTCAAATCATTTTGATGACAAAACAATATTTTAGTAAGACGAGACCCCAAAGTTAAAATAATGAATCAGGTCGAAATGGTAAAAGTAGGTTAAATTACATGGTAGTGATAAACAATAATTATGGAAAAGAGACTTTATGGCGTAAGCCATAACGGGTCAAGTAGGTAAAATGATAAGTAAACTGTATGTTGGTGATTAAACAAAGGGTTGTAGATGTAAGATCCTATGGTATAAACCGTAACGGGTCAAATGAGTAAACATAGAATTGAATCACCTTTGGTGAAAATAATAACTTGCTAAAAACGAGACCTCATGGTGATAACTATGAACCTAGTCAAAATGGGGAAAACTTATGTTAAATCACCCTTTTGGTGATAAACCATATAGGATTGGTTGAGACGCCTAAAGGTCGAACCAAGAATGGTCAAAAGGACAAACGGGTCATATGGGTCAAATGGTGATGATATCACGATTTGAACTTGACATTTAATGCTATATCTTGTTAAGTGTCATACTTACAGGTAAACTTAATATACGGGAATGCATTGCTATGATTAGCAAAAAGAATTGCAAGGTATTGAAAACGGGCCATTTCTTTGACCCCGCCAGGTATGTGCAACGGGTCATGTTCTTAGTAAGGGCTTATGGTCCGACTTGGTGGGTCGGAATTGGATAATAGACCCTCTCGAGTGAGGTATAACTAGTATACGGTAAAATGGCTATTAAAGCCAAAAATAAGTTCATGATGTGAAATTTTGGTTAAATGAGTTTTAAACACTAAACCATTTGAAATCTTTATGTCCTTAGGGACATACTTAATCTTGACGGGATATCGAACTAAACTTTTATAAAAGTCCTTTTGTTTGGAGAAAAAGGATTAAAGTTTGACTAAAATGCCTTCAGATAATGGGTTTGGGTATAACGTCGAACCAAAAGAATGGTTTGGGAACTAACAAGTCCGGAACTAGACAATGCAGAAAAGTGCACACTTCAGTAAAGTGTGCACTACAGCAAAGTGTACAGATCAATGAACAGTTCAGCAAAGTGGACAAATGAGTGCATTGTGCACAATTTAGCAAAGTGAATGGGTCAATGCACAGTTTAGCAAAGTGCACGGTTCAGTGCACAATTTAGCAAAGTAGACAGGTTAGTGCACAGTTTAGCAAAAATGCATAGGTCAATGCACAATTTAGCAAGTGCACGGGTCAGTGAAAAGTCCATAGTTTAGCAAAGTGAACTGGTCAATGCACAGTGCACACTTTAGCAAAGTGCATAGGCCAGTACACATTTTAGCAAAAGTGCATAGGTTAGTGCACACTTTAGCAAAGTGTACAGGTCAGTGCATAATGCATAGTTTAGCAAAGTGTATGGGTCAGTGTATAGTGCACAGTTTAGCAAAGTGAGGTCAGTGCACAGTGCAAACTTTAGCGAAGTGCACATGTCACAATTTAGCAAAGTGACAGGTCAGTGCCGGTGCACATTTTAGTAAAGTGCATTGATCTTGCTGAAGTCGTTTCTGTTGCGATACGTGACAGAACCTCAGTCGTTTAAAACATTTTGTTTTGTCATTTTTTGATCCGTTATCACAAAAGAAATATAAACACTAATAGTTTTTGGTGTTTATGACAGGTTTATATAAGGGCTGCTACTGGGCGGATAATCAAACACGCAAAGAACCGAACACTCTTAAAGCACCGCCTCCTTGGGACATCTTCCCAAATAGACAAAACTAGAGCATGCTTAATCATTATTTTATCATGCATAGTTATTTTGCTCAAAACACGTTTGTGATATTTAAGCCGAAACTTTTCTTATACACCTAACATATATTAAGTCCACGGTAGTGTTACACAAAAGATTTTTGTAATAAGATTTAAAATTATGAAGAAATAACACATCTTATATATATATAGAAAGATTTACCACCCGCCGTAATGCGCGCACGCGTAAAACCATGCTGAATAGCACCAATGCTAGCGACTACCAATGCAGAAGTTACGGTATGTTAATGCGAAGAAATTGCATTGCAACGTAAAACATAGAAAATAATAATTAAATCGATTTAGGACCCCACACGTTGTAACGAATCTGTCAAACGGGAAAAAGATAGACGACGTAAAAATGTTGAACCGCACACGCACGTTGAGGCGTGTTAACTCGCAAATCTAGTACAAATTGTAAAACGAAATGTTAAAACGTTGAATCACACACATGTTACGCTATGTTAACTTGCAAAATTTAAAACGAAAATTCTTCGAAATATGAAAAGTGTGGGGACCAAAGTTGAAAGTACAAAAGTTGTGAGGTTTAACTACAAGAGATGAAAACTTTTGGTGTCATAAGTAGAAAAACAAAAAGTTTTGGGTTAAAAGTACAACACCACTATTTTTTTGAAAACCTCCCAAAACATGAAGTACAAACTTCTATGCCCACAAATGTTACTAATTTATAGTTTTTAATATGATCCCGCATGACAGAGTTTTCGAGTCTAAAACCTTATTGTTTTAGTACTGTAATTTATGTGTGTAACAATCCGTTAAATCGGTTCGTCTGGATTATCAGTTAACCCAAACTCGTGAGTTATTTGTTAAAACAAAATTGGGACCAAATCACCCGAATATTCAAGATATTCGGTATAAACTGGAATGAGTGTAACAAACGATAAGCCAAAACTTAGTTATGCGACTTTTCTAACACAATCTATATGTTAGATTTGGCACGGACCAAGAGTTGGTGAACCAATTTTAAAATCTACACGTCTTTATATATATTTTATAATTATAATGTCATCCATTAAATAAAGATTAATCACCTTAATCAGTCACAAGTTTCATTAGCAACCTATATGGAACATCATAACATATTAAGCCTATTTCAAATATATTTTCAGGAAAACCATCAAAAATAGGTTTTATAATGTTACGAAAAATATATATTTACACACGTATCAATGATGAATAGTGTTATAGCGATTTTTCAAAATATAACGGTAGGATAAAGAAATGGTGGATATTTGGTGAGTTTTTAGTTGATTTTTTTAAGTTTAAAGATAAGGGAGGGTATGATATATGGGATGTCTTAGAGGATTCACATCCTCTCCATCAATTTCTATCCTATAATTTAACAAAAAATCATAATTTTCAAAAATCCTATCTGATTTTAGAAAGCCTTTAACGTTCATCATACCTATCTCTTTATTTTTTTAATTTTCTTTTCTCTCATTTTTATTATTTCTTTATATATATATGTGTGGATGTGTGTAAAAGAGAGATATATAGGAGATGAATAGTAGCTTTTTAAAAATTAGAGAAAATGTTAGTTCTTGTTAAATTTTAAGGTGTGTAGATAAAAAATTAACGATAGTAGATGGGGTGTTGTAAGTTTTCGTTAATTTTTTTGAAATTTCCAAACTACAAATTAGCAACATTTTGTTGCTTCATTTAGTTTTAACATATGTATTGTGAGTTTTTCAATAAAAATTTGCATTTTTTATTTTTAACCCAAAGGTTTTATTTATGCATTTTAACCCCTTTGACTTTTTTTAGTTTTAACCCAAAACTTTTCAACTTTTACAATTTAACCCCAAGAATTTTTTGTTTACAACTTTGGTCCCTTCATACTTTTCATCTTTCGCAAATTTTTTGTGATAAATTTCCTTCTAAATTTTGCGAGTTAACACGTCGCAACGTGCGTGTGCGGTTCAACGTTTTTTCTTCTGTTTTCTCGTTTGATGGGCCAGTCGCCACGCGTGTACTTTTCTTCGTTTGACAAGTTCGTCGCAACGTGCGGATCCGAGATCGACTTAGTTATTTTTTTCCACGTTTTACGTTTCTGTCTAACTTCTTCGCGTTAACACGCCGCAACGAGCGTGCATGGTTCAACGATTTTACATAAGTTTTTCGTTTAGTGTTATTTTTTACTTTTTATTTATTTTATTTTTACAAGCTCTTCTGATGTTGGTGGTTGTGGCAGTGGTTTGGCATTAGTGCTACTTGGCACAATTTTACGAATGTATTTAACCTATTAAGTTTTTTACTAATAATTTGTTTCGAGTTTACCGTTATACCTCCTTTACTTAAAAAAAACTAATTTTTCACGTTCATATTTTTATGTACAGGTCGGTATAAATTGATTTGCTCTACATATCGACATAAACTTTTTCTGGAAACGAGTTAGGTTAAATATACTACGTTTTTCATTTAGAAAACAAATTTTACGTGCATATTTTTATGTACGTTTCGGTATAAATTTGACTTGGTGTATATTCAACATAAACTTTTTTGGGAAACGAGTCAGATAATGTTTTGTAAATTTTGTTTGGAACCGAGTGAAGTCAAATTGTGGTTTTTTTTTTTTTTTTTTCAAAAGCTCTAATTAATCTCTATTAATTATATGTGTCATTCCGCTATATCCGTTACGTTTATTTATGACTCGGATTACATATGATACATTATGATTATATGGTATAAATTTGATTTACTTTATGTTTTAATACAGTCGCAATGCTTATATAGGTTATATTGAGTCTAATCAGATATGTTAAAACACGTAACACATCACATAACGTTTGTAATAATCTATTCGATTTTTATGATATAGCGTGCTTTAAAGATAAGGGAAATAATACTCAAGAGGATGTGAATGATGTTATATTAGTATGTATGGACCATGATCATGAGACATCCATATTCCACATAAATGTTTACACATGTCATTTTCTGATTGGTTTTCAATAGTTGAACATTAAGCCTAGTCAACATAAACGATAAAGAACAGGAGTTGAACCGTCCACTATTGATGATTGAACCGAGCATGTGCAATGCATGTTTTGCGTGGCCCATGCTCTTACTAAACTTAGTAATAGAAACATTTTACGTCATCTTATGGTTTGGCCTTTTTAGCTTATTTTTTATTTAAAATCAATAATTGTTAAAATTTTCTAACCTTTATAAAACAATATTGTTAATTTTATGTGGTGTTTATTCTAATCATATATTGAATCAGTGTTCTACCCTCTATAAAACAATATTGTTAATTTTTATGTGGTGATGTCATTGTATATATTTATTATTATAGTAGTTAAGTTATATAATCTTTTATCAATAAGATATAGAACTTCAAAGGTACACATTTAGTTTCTGTCATTCATTTATACGACTTTGGTCCGTAGATAAGTTAACTTGTTCTAATTAACCCTTGGCCTCAAAGATGTAAGATTTTTATTCATAATTTATAAGAATATTTAGTAATATCTTAGTTTGCCATTAAATAATAGTCATGAAACTAGTTTGCAATTCGAAATTTATTGTATAGTTTACTACTTTATAATTTATAAAAGTATTTAGTAACATGTCAGTTTGTCATTAAATTATATGCATGAAACTGGTTTGCAATTCGAAATTTATTGTATAGTTTACTACTTTATTATGTTAAAATTTATTTGTAAGTTTTACCTTTGTTCTAATTTTATAGGTGGACCTTTGCATTATAAAAGTAACTTTATTTATAAAAACAAAATCACTTATTTTCGATGTTTCATTGTTAGACACTTGATAAGTTTCTTTGTACGGGGTACATTAATGAGGGTGTACAATGAATTGATTTGATTTATACATATCATTAAAAGACAACGTTGAACACCTATTTCAAGTGATGAAAGTCAACTAGGGTGTAAATAAAAAACCACCAGAAAACTTTATCAAAATAAAGTAAAACTTGTTCTACCTCAAGTCTCACCAGATGATTATCCACCTCCCTCTAGATTGCTAGTTCTAGGCTAGTGTAGCGGCAGGGTCAGGAGGGTCCGCTAACCCTCTTCACTAAAATTTGAGATTTTTTAAGGAAAAAAATTAATTAGATCCCCTAGTTGTTGCATGTAAAGAAACAGCCCCCCCCCCCCCCCTCCCTACCCCCCCCCCCCCCCCTCGATGCGTGACTATTGCCATGCCACTAGTTCTAGACTCAACCCATTTTGGATCCACCTCCACACAATGAATATGACCTCCTACCCACTGAAAATGTATTGATGTTTGATACAAGAGTCGAGTCATCGCGCCACGAGCAGGCTCGAATTGTAATCGATTGTTTGAGCTCAAGTTTTCAATTCGATAGATGATTTCGAGCTGAGCCAAATTGGCTTGTATATTTTCGAGTTTGAGATGACTTGGCTCGGTTCGAACTAACTAACGTGTGAACAGCCCTCTCTCAATAGATAGGTCTGGAACATGTAAAAACAGTTACTTCCAAAAGGGTTTGAAAAAAGGTGTGCCGGAAGGTTATGGGCTAGTTGAGCCAAGACTAGGCTTTGGATCAAAACCAACATGGATTGAAAAAAGGCAATCGTGACTTGAATGACTAAAGAGTAAAGACTTATTTAAAGACATGGGCTGGACAAAGAACAACACCAACGTTTAATGACGCAGCTGGTGGGATAAATATGTTGATAGACCAAGTGCTAGTAGGCTAGAGGTTGGTGGATTGCAGGTTGGTTGCCTAAATATTATATCCTTAATGGCCCAATTCATGGTGTCATGGTAGTGCTAAGTAGAGGTTAGAGATGTACAAATCAGGTTTTTTCTAAAAAACCAGTTCGGTTTATATATCGAATCGGTTTGGGCAACTTTGGTCAACACCGGTTTAAGGAGAAACTAGTTTGGGTGAAAATTGTTCGAACCCTATGCAAATTAGTTTGTGTCTGGTTGAAAGCGGTTTGGGTCCTAAATTGGTATCCAAAAACAGTATTTAAAAAAAAATTTGGGTCTGGTTGAAACCAATTGTGGGTAACGGGAGGGGGAACCAGTATACAAACTGACGGTTTGAGTCGGGTTGAAACCATAGTGAAAATCGGGTTGGGTTACAAACCGGTTTGAAATTCCACACCATTTTTTGTACATCTCTAGTAGAGTTGCACATTTCGGGCTTTTCCAATACCCACTTCCGGGTATGATCAATAAAGTCAAAAACAGGGTATTGCAATATTTTGGTTGGTTATTGAACTGGGTTTTAGAGAGGAAGCGATTAGTTTTTTTGGATCCAATTCTGGGTATGATTTGGGTTTCGATTGGGTATACCTGGATATGACCCAGTTTTAAATCATAGGGTATTGACCTAGTAAATACCTGACATGTATGGTAGGGTACGAAACCGGGTTAAAAATACCTGGGTTTATTATTACCCGGTTTCAGTCTTATTATGATTTATGAGTAGGGTATAATACCCGATTCTTCCGCACCTCTAGTTCTAAGAAAGAAACGAGGCAAAACAAAATAGAGGTATTGTTTCATTGCGTGTTGCACATATCCAAGGCTAGTGTGATATGGAACGTGTTCACAGGTTACCGGAGCGAGCCTAAAATTTTAAACGAACTTTGAAATCATGCCGGACCAAAACACGACATTGATATTTACGGGTTTGCATGAAAAGCGGCTAAGCTTGAGATTTCCGACTGGGGCAGAAGTAACCGGACCTAAAAATTTCTATAAAAACGGGAGGTCGAAAACGTATATAACCAAAAATTTCCGTGCGAAAACTATATACTCTCCCCTACTAAACGAACAGTTCGGGGGATCAGCCGCCCCTTAAAAGCTTCGTCCCTGAACACGACCCATTAAACCTGAAAAAAGAAATTATTTTATCTATTTTACATCTCAATACTTTAAAATTACAAATTTACAACAAAATTTTAATTGTGTATAAAACAATTATGTTTGTAATAAAAATTTAAGCTCAGTTACATGCAAAAGTTTGGCTACTATCTACCCTTTCAGCCAACACAAGCACCCGCGAAGTCAACCCAAACCCGATCTGTTTAAGGCAGGCATCTTGTTTTTTCTACCTTCTCGATCTCGTATCCAGATTTTGAAGATCCTGCAACGGGTCTAACTACCTGATTCAAATTCCACGGCTACTGTTGTTATTCTGCGATCTAAGGCTTACTGCCTGAGTTCGGAAGTAAGTCTAGTCGACTGACGTAAACCGGTTTTATGGCGACATGATAAGATTGCCGGAGAAGAGGACTTCACCGAAAATGGTGTCAGGCCCAGATCCTTTGGCCCAGCTGCTTTTCAAACTCGGCCTACTTTGTTCTTGAATCCAGCCCATGACTTAAATACATATACACATAATAATAATATTAATATTTAAAAATATAATTAGGTAAATAGAGTTTGACTGAGTCACAAGTTAATTGAATTTATTTATATCTGTATTTATTTACTAGCTTAGAAATCCATGTCTTACAAAATATTAGATAAATGAAATATAAAATAGTTATTATTGTTAAGCGAAAAAAATAAAAAATAAAAATAGTTAAAAAAAGAAATATTAAATAAATGAAATATTCCTAAAATAAATTTTGATAAAGAATATAATAAATAGTGAAAAGTAATAAGTCGAAAAAGTTTTATTCTGGTACCTATTTATTAGGTATCACTTGGGTTCACAAAAAAATAAGCGAGAAAAATCTTGGACACACAAATTTGTGACACGTAGTGCAACTAATTACTTATTTATAAGACATATCATAAGGTCAAATATAATAAAATTTATATTATTCTAATTATATTATAACAAGCTAAATATATTTATTTGTAATCAATTTAAACTTAGAATGACTTCAACCGATTTGTCTTCTCATTATAGACTATTTCAATTTAAAAATTTTAATCATTTGATACGCAAGAGATAAAACATAACCCAAATTGACCCGTTCATTAAAAAAGAGGTTGAAGTTACCACATCTATAAAACATATATAAACAAATGCAAAAGACTAAATAAGCCATAATATAAATCAAACTGAAAATAAAAAAATAATAATTACTTAAATACATTCGTATGAATATTATTAATAATATGACAAAGATACTACAAATCATACAATATTAAACACTTTGATTTTAGTTTATGAGTGGCTACCCCATCATAATTATGAGATTTTGTAAAAAGGTATTCACTACCACGGGTCACTATTAAAAAATAGTGAAACGAGATTGTCAATCACTACGAGTTTAATGTAGTGAGAAGAGGTGAAAAAGAAATTGTCAAAGTGTTCAACTTGGTCTACACGGGGGAGAATGATAATCTTTGAATAATTACCCTTCATTTCAGCGTCACGTCATAATTTTTGAATGACGTTCCTTTAAGGATGAAAGCTTGATGATGACTCTAACCCACCTAGTTTTTT
The DNA here is from genome assembly GCA_947069175.1 of Scalesia atractyloides. Taxonomy (NCBI): domain Eukaryota; kingdom Viridiplantae; phylum Streptophyta; class Magnoliopsida; order Asterales; family Asteraceae; genus Scalesia; species Scalesia atractyloides. The sequence continues at coordinate 47,377,306 of CAMTDV010000023.1, forward strand.
TATTTTGGCTAACTAAATATGCAATATATATATATATATATATATATATATATATATATATATAACTAAAATTAATTTAAACTCTAAATAACCAACCAAATCTTACAAAAATTTAAACTCTAAAATAAATATTAATTCCAACACTACATTAAAAAAACCAAGCTAATCTTAAAAAAAATTATAAAACTACTAGTCTTGATCGGGCATGTCGTCACTGGATTCGTTTTGTGCGTTGTTCCAAATGTACTACACCAAGTCCGCTTGTAGGTTTTGATGTTTGTACTCATTACGTAGAGAGAATCCGTTTAAATCTTGTTGTTCTACACTCACTTGAACAGAATTCCTGTTAGGCGCGTTTCGTCGTAGTCATAAATCGCTCTACCTTCGTATTCAATGATCATGTTATGCAACAAGATACAAGCATACATAATGTATCACAACCTCTTTGGTGTAAAAGAACGTGCTGGATGTTCAATGATATGCCATTTTTCTGTAGAACCCCAAAACACCTTTTAATATATTTTCTCGCCCCCTCTTGAAACTTGGCAAATTTCTTTCTTTTATCATATGTCGGGTGCAGAATAGTTTTAACGATTGTAGAGTACGTTGGGTATATTCCATCTGCAAGGTAGTAACCACGCCTGTATTCCACCCCGAAACCCCAAAACTGGTGTCTGGACCTGTTCCGAGTACAACATCGTCAAAATCTGTGATTGGTAGATTATGTTAAGGTCGTTAAGTGAACCAGACATACCAAAAAAAGTATGCCAAATCCAGAGATCCTGTGACGCAACAGCCTCTAGTATTATAGTTAGATGACCATGATCGCCCCAAGTATATTGACCTTTCCAGGCAGTATGACAGTTCTGTCATGGCCAGTGCATGCAATCAATGCTTCCAAGCATTCCTGAAAACCATGCCTTTCTTCGTGTGCTTGATATAATTTTTGGACACCGTTTACGTTTGGTTTCCGTAGATATTTCTTACTATATAACTTCACGATCCATTCGCAAAACTTGTGCAAACATTCACGTGAACTTCTTTCGGACATCCTTAAATACTCATCCAACGAATCGGGTGCCGTCCCGTATGCTAGTTGGCGAATGGCCACCGTACATTTCTGTAAAGTGGTAAATCCCCTACGGCCCCTAGCGTCATATCGAAGGGTGAAAAACGGATAAGACTACGCCAAATCGTCTGCTATACGTAAGAACAGTCGACGACTCATTCGGAACCGACGTCTAAACATCGCATCCGTGTACACAGGTTCGTCGGCAAAATAATCGGCCGCTAAACTATCATGGCCAGTTAAATATTAACAAAGAAAAATAAATTAAATTCATTATTAACACTAGAAAGAATTCAATACATTATTAAAATTAAATAAAGATACACTAAAAAAGTTAAATACCTTCTCGGTCTCGGTTTAAGGCGGCCGCCCTAATTTGCGGTTGTGACGACGTTTCTTGCTCTTCCTCCTCCTCCTCCGTAATCGTCTGTGCTGTGTGCATAACGAAGTTCGCTAAAAAATAATTCGCCCTCACCCAAAGATAACGAACACCATGATGAGGAAGAAGACATGCCTATGATTTTATAAAAATATGGTGGTGTATAAAAATGAAGGAGATTGAAAAGATTTGGGTTAAAAGTTGAGGAGTAAATGGTATATATATATAAAGTGGGAATAAAAAAATATTTTGTTTAAATCTAGCTATTTTCTGTCCAATGGCTATTTGTCCTTTTGCGCTCCGTCCTCAACATCTACCATTTGCCGTTCAAGACGACGCCACCCCTCCAGAAATGGTGTTGGGGAGACGTTGCGGGGCATGCCGGGCCTAAGCGACCCCCACACCGAGTGATCTTAGGCTACTAGGTATGGAGGAGGCAAGTCCTTAGAGGATGCTCCTCCACGTCATCGCCATGTCAACACAAGGGGAGGTTACTCCTCCAAGGATAGACCTAAGCAAATGGAGGATGAGCATGCCCCACATATTTATTTATTTATTTATTTAAATTCAACATGTTTTTTAACATTTAATAAGTTATAAAACAAAGTCATTAATAATAAAAAACAAACATTACATAAATTTAAAAAAACATAACTTAAAAAAATTACTAGTTTGGTAAAAATTAAAAATCCTAAGATTCCCATTTTTAGCGATCTTTGATTTTATTTTACGCAAAACTGGACGGTCTTCTTCGGGATACTTGTTGATATCGGCTGTCATTATCTCCCATTCCTTTAGTTCTGCCGCCTCTTGCTTCAACCGAACTCGTTCGTCTACTTCATGTTGCTTCGCTTGTGCCTTTTGGGCTGTGACCTCGGTGTATGCTTTGAACTAGGCCATCAAGTCGTCCATTTTTGAACCGCCCCCCGTTTTTGTAGCCGCTGCCTTTTTGGCTTTGTCCCTGCCTGGGGACGCGGATCCTCTCGAATTACATGCTCTTATTCGTCAAATTCCGGCTTGTTGTTTATATCTATATGGCAACGTGCGTCCGAGCCCCCTGCACCATAACTTCCGGTCTCCGAGGTTTTTGTTCGTTTAGTGCTTGTAACCTCGTTTGGAACCGACACCCACTTCTTATTGGTTCGCATAACCTCCCATGCCCGGACGTGTGGGAAAACGACCTGATGCGCATCTTCGTATCTACGCATCGCCTCTTTAAAAACATCTTAGTCATTCGACCCACTAGGTTCATTAACATATAAGTTATTATATATCCCGACAAATCGGTTCATGACGGATGCATCTTTCGCCACTTCGAAGAGATGGAATCAATATCGTGATACGGACCTTGTTCCATAATCGCAAGAAATATTACTAGTATTTCTTTCTAAAAACCATCTCCGGCTTGATTGTTACCTACATTTTAAAAAAATATAAAAAGTTATATATCACAAAATTTATGGTTTATATATTCATAAAGATTACAATTTATGTATTTGTACATACCAACAATGGGGCATTTTGACGTATTAGTCCACGCCTTAGCTAACGCCTTCTTCTCGAACATGGTCCAAGGTAGTGGCTTCGCTCTCGAAGGTTGATCACCGATTTGACGCTCTGCTTGTTTTCCTTTTTCCGTTTCGAGGTTTGGAAGTGCGTCTCCGGAACACATTCTTCAACTTCATCTTCTTTGGATTGCATTTGTTGTGGTTGCGGTTCTACCGGCGGCGGTGAAGGTTGTGGTTGCGATTGAAATTGCGAGTTGAACGGGTTTCACATTAGCATTTGTTGCAAGGATTGCATTTGTTGCATGGATTGCATTTGGCTCATTTGAGAAAAAGCGTTGGGGGTTTGTTGAAAACTCGAAAAAGAAAATTGCGATGCCGACCAACTTGGATCCATCGTAGGATAGTAGGCGGGTAACGAGAAAAGGTTTAGGTTTGGATTCGCGTTTGGGGTTCAGGTTCGGGTTGTATGGATTCGTGGCAAAACTTATAATAAAAGTTGAGAATTTTATAAAGTTGAGAGAGAGTTTAGGTTGAGAAGTTTAAAAAATGGATTGAGATAGGTATATTTAAAGATAAAATATTTATTTTTTTTATTCTAGCCATTGGACGGGTATTTAAATTTTTTTTAAAAGTCATATTTTTTTGTCTTTTTGTGTGAGGTGGAGGCACGGCTGAACATCTCCAAGGAGACGGTGAGGACGCGACGAGCCTGGCGGGAACGGTGTTGAGGCCCAACGACGGGCCGAGATTGGCCAAGCTGAGCCCCACACCGAGTGGCTTATAAAGGTGTATCTACTTGTACAAACACTTCAGATAAATATTTCTCAAAGTGATCTCAACCTAACTATTTCAAATCTTTTTGTTTGTGTTTTGATATTTAACTTAAATTTGTCTGTTATTGTCTTGTAACCAAGTAACTAACAAAACCTTAACAAATTATATTTTCAAAATACGTAATTTTTTTTAATAAGTGATCACTTAATTTAAAAATAAACATGCTGATCCTTTCCATCTAAGTTCTTAGGGAGATATGTCTACTTTGACTAGCCTTTAAAATGAATCTTACCCTATATATGTTGCTATATGTAGATAACATGTTAATTTCAACCAAATTTGTTGATCCGTCTATCTTTAATAACTATATGTATGTACCTGCTTTTTGGGCTCAAGTAGTTAATGTAGAATCATGTTGTAACAAATTGTTGGTACATACATGTCAAAATCTTATTTATCTATTTCATTGATGGTATAACTAGAACAAGTTAATTATATAATCATATGTTTTTCTCCTATGCCTTTCTATCAACCAAAAGAGTTGAAGAATCATCCTAAAAATCACACAGAACTCTCACGATCGAGGCTTAAACAAAACAAGGATCGACCAGAAATGCTTTGTTTAGATTTAGTACAAGAAACTATGTAAGTATGCAAATGAGGACTATAGTTGATGCTATGGACAAGTTTATCAACCATCCAATGGACACTCAAATTTGCAGGAACAAAAGCAAAGATAAAGATCACGGTCGACGTCATAGTCCGACCATAGATCGAACATCCCGCACGTGGACAGCTCTTCAAAACCATATTTGAACAAATTTTGCAAATCCCTTTCAACATAGACAGAGCAACAAATGCAAAATCTGAATATGTTGCAGTAAACAAAATGGTAAAAGAGAATCACTCTTGGATGTGTTGTTCATATGTGGACTTGAGGAAATTAGGTTTTCTTTTATATATGAAAACTCATACAAGAGATGATGTTAAATAGGGAGAGAACAAGCTAAACATGAAAATCCTAATCATGGAAAATATTACTCCCTAATTACAGGAGAACTATTTCTTTATAATAATAAGTCTAGAATATTCTAATACTCTGATGTGGTGTGAAACACACATCTTTTACCTTGTATTTTGTACATTATTTTAGTTAATTTGTATTCGTTTTGTATGTTCTTGGCTTGTACTTAGTTTTATGTGGTTTTATAGGTGTCGTGTGCAGATGGAGCTAAAATGTTAAAGAAACAAGCACAAAGGAGAATGTTTGGACTTAGTGAAGGATTCTCATGGAATGGAAATGGACATTTAAGAATATGATATGATAGAGAATTGAATTACGAAGACGTAGGTGAAAATGGTGAAGAAAACAGAGCTGAAACGAAGATGTTATGACAAAAACAGTTTTCCAGAATCTGATGCGTGTCGCGTCACGCGAGAGTTTCACCTAAACCTCCCCACGCGACGCAAGGGGATGCCAGACTAGCGCGAAAAAACTTGGTTTTAACCCTATGTAATCACCTAATTAACCATGATATGAATTTAACTCATCCCAGACGAACCAGAGAATACCAGAGACGAATTTTGGAGCATATGAAGGCTAAGGTTAAAGATTTAAAGCAACGGATCGAGATTCCTCAACAGTTCATCATTCGGGTTTCAAGTTTCTTTGTTTCCCTTGATTCAAACCATGTTTGTTAAATTAGTTATGACTTGTGATTGTGTTTTAAAGATGATTATAAGCTAAATACTTGCTACTCCCTAGCTTTAGGATGAATATTTGTTGAACATGGGTTTCCTTACAGTTTCTGGTAAAACTTTGATGGATTAATACTATTGTTATTTTTCTTGATCATGAAGTCAGATGTATTGCATGCTTAAAACTAGTTAATACTCTTTCACTTGTTCCACTTGCGTTTTTGTGAAGGTCTTTCATGTATGAAGGCTAGTTAGGTCGCAAACTGCGTGTTAGCGATTAGTTTACGGTTAATTTTCAGAGATTCCCATAGGAACTATGATTGAGGTTTTAGAGGTTTTAAGTGTTCTTCCTAGCCCAATTGCTGTGAGGTGAGGATTAGTTAGGTTTGTCTTCGTCTCTTGACGGTTTAGGCTCTGATTACGTGTGAGCGGGTCATCATTTATTGTCTCTTGATTGTTGCATACCTAAATCTGATGAATTGATTATAGATTACCCCTTCACACTTTAGTGTGTATTGATATTGTCGCGCTGTGAGATATACCATCTTTTAGGGTATTTTAGTATTGTCGGATTCGCTGTGAGGCAATCTGACCAACCGATGTGTTTAACAACTTTTAGGTTTCTCTTAGTTGATATCCTTGAGAAAGGTTGAGGATACTCTAGGATTCCTTATTAGTTTAGTATCATAGATCCCGGTTCCATCTAGTTACCGTTACCGATAGAAAACCGCTATTCACAAATAGGATTCCAAACCTAGGTAGTGCTTTTCCATCATCTAATCACATCCAAAGTCTTAGCTCATGTCCGTGTTAGCTTTAGTTAATCCTTTAATTAAGTTCATTAGATAGTTAGAAAACCCCCTTCAAATAACAAAACAACTTAAGTCGAGCAAGCATAGATAGTAGTCGAGTCTAGAATACATTTTCAATAGAGTCTCGGGGGTTCCATACTCTGACTTCTTAGGCTGTACTACATTGATCGGTACACTTGCCGGTTGTATGGTTTAGGTTTAGAGAGTCTTAGTTTATTAATTTAGAGCTTAGAATGTCTAGGGTAGGTTTATATTAGTTAGTTTCTAAAGACCATATTTAGCACATCAAGTTTTTGGTGTCGTTGCCGGAGACTCTTTGGCGATTGCGTTTATTAGCTTTGGTTACACTTACATGAAAATCTGTGCTACGTATTTTTTCTTTTATTTTGTGTCTTTGAGTTTCTTTAGTCCATTCTCACATTCTCGTGTTTGCTTTGCAATGAATGCCCCATCTCTACTCACAAGGACCGCCGCCAAGACCACCACCTTCGGAAACGCTCACGGTTTTCATGCCAAAGGTAAGTACTTCTTCCTTCAACTCAGCCCTTTCTGACTCTACTCTCCAATCTAAACCACTCGTTTTTTTTACTTTACTCCACACTCTTCACTACATCTTTCTCCACCCCCTAGTCTAAAACCCGCTCAAAACCTGGTGGCCGATCCACTTAGGGCTTCACGGGAGTTAACTCCCCAATCACCATTCCACGAATTAACAGTGATAATTCATGGCAAATCCCCTCATACATAATGACCGCGATCACTAACTCGTGTCAATTTCACGGCGGTGATGATGAGGATGCCCCTGCTCACATTGCCCGCCTTACCCACATCTGCGGCACCTTCAAGCTATAAGGTGCCAACGATGTTGCCATATTCCTTAAGCTGTTCCCATTTTCTTTAGCTGGACGAACCGCCACTTGGCTCGATTCACAGCCTGCTGCTACTTTCACCACATGGGCAGGACTCCGTGAAGGATTCTTGAACAAATACTTCCCACCTGCTAAAGTGATCGAAGTGTCGCGCCCCAGTCAAAGATAATATTTATAGTCCCAAATTACCCTTAACAATGCGTTAGTGGTAGTAAGGTGTCGAACCACAAAAAGTTTATGGTTTGCGATGGATGTGATTGATTTTTTGTATTGTCACACTTTATGAAGCTTGCTACGATGTTAATTAGAATGTTTGTTTGTTTGTTTGTTTGAAAGAGTATTAGAATGAACTAATAAGTTTGTTTTGATTACTTAACTACTAAAACTTGAACAATTGCACGAAAACTTAATTAATGATTTTAAACAATATTTGAGAACAAGGTTCACACCCGGTTCGGTAGTTGAAGTCCTAGGGTTCCTACATGTTTTTAGATTCAATTCAATTGTATAATTGACCAACGAATTTAGTGTCGTGTGGGTTATGTGCTAAGAGCTATCGATGTCGTAAACGACAGACCGCAATGCACTTCATTACCAAGAACATGTAAACTCTAACTTAGACAAGGCATAATTGCACATAAACATTTCGCAAAGTCAAATTTAATCTTCACTCGACAATTTACGAATACGATACAAATGCAAGACAATTATCTTAGGTTTCAAAATCAAACTACAACTTGTCACAAATCAAAAGTCAAAACAATGTTAAACCCTAGCAACTTACAAAAACCTACACCGGGGTGAAACCCAAAGAGACTAGCCGCTCATGGTGAACGAAACACGATCACCGGATGATTGAGACTTTAGCACGAACATCTTGAAGCTTTGAGAATGATGGAGATGATGGTTTGGGTATGGAAGGGATGATGTAGGCTAGGGTTAAGATCGAATGGATTGGTGATTCCGGATGATAGAATGGATTGGAAGTGATTGATGATGATGGTGGAAAAGTTCTTGGCTCCAAGATGAAGTTCAAAAGTCCCCAAATGCGTAACCCCCAAAGAAAAGGTCAAAAACATGTCATATACCCGTCCCCAATTCAACAAACAACAAAATTCGCATTAGCTAACAGGGAGGGCATCGCCGACAGTCCGCCAGGGCGTCAACGACGGCCCTGGGATATCCAGCTTTCCTCCAACGGCCTTTTCTACTCTCTACGGGGTTTTTCTTCCGACGGCCCAGGAGATCGTTGGTGCCTCCAACTCCTGTTTGTCTGGTTTTGCCATTCTCACTCTCGGTTGGCCCGATTTCCCCTGATGCACCGTTTAGCTCCCGAATAGTTCCTGAAACTCCGTTAGACCTGCAAAACACAACTCCAATCAAAAGTAAGCTATTCGAAACTAGAAGTTACGTAAAAACATCAACTTAAACATAAGAGAACACCAGTTTTCGACCACGCATCATAAAGCATCTAGACTTAGAGACTAGATCCATTCATTTCGGATGGGACCCGACGAACCCTACTACTTTGCTTGCGAGCGTTTTCAAAATCTGCTTGCTAAATGCTCTCAAAATGTTTTATCCGACTGGACACTTGTAGAGAAATTCTATAGTGGTCTCACTTATGAGACCAAAGCTCGTTTCGACACGTCAGCAAAAGGTCACCTCATGGGAAGGAAGAGTGTGCCGAAGGCAATGATCTATTTTATAGCTTTGCTCATTCTGAATACGAGTAGCGGTCAACAGACATGAATTTCATTCCTACACCGAGTGCACCTACATCTACACGAGGTGTTCACCAAGTCACCTTGGACACTTAGGTGGCTGCTGCTTTAGAGAACTTGTCTAAGGAGGTTAAAGAGTTGAAAGCAAAGTGGACAAATGTGAGATGTGAAGGGGTGGTCATGGTACTCTAGAGTGTCCGTTACTTAGGCAAGAACAGGTTGAATATGTAGTAGGTCAAAACCAAGGTCAGTTTGGTAATTCTTACAACTCCGGTTGGAGAAACAAAACAACAACTGGCGATCTTCTGGTAACCCCCCCGCCATTTTCAGTTGAACCAAAATCATAACCAGGGGCAAGGTCAATTTAGTGGTTAAGGTCCGGGTAGTAACTCGGGTGGGAGTAGTAGTGATATGAGTAAAATAGAGGGTTGTTGACCCAGTTAGTTGCAAAGGAAGCCAAAACTCAGCAGATTCTTGAAGAACACAACATTCTTCTTAATAATCAACAATATGTGTTTCTAGATCTCCAATGTACGGTGTGTGATAAGTCTAGGAGGTTAGATGAGAGAATCCAGGCCAGTTTTAGGGCAGTACTCAAACAAACCCAAACCCAACTGAAAGCAGTTTTCAATCATAGTGGGAGGGTTTTAGAAGAGTTAGATAGATCACTGATTCAGGTAGAAGAAGAGGAACCAGTTTTCAAAAGTATGTTAATGAATATGGACACTTCTTAGCCATGTTCAAACAACTTAAGATCAATCTATCGTTTATTTAAGCCCTCCAACATATGCCCAAATATGCGAAGTTTCTGAAAGACATTTGAAACAAAAAGATAAGCTAGAGAGCTCTCAAATGTTGCTCTCAATGAAGAGTGTTATGCGGTAGTGATGAATAAGCTACTGAAGAAAATGTCAGATCCGGGATTTTTCACGATCCCGTGTTTGTTTGGTAGTGATGTTCGGAGCCGTGCATTGGCTGATCTAGGTGCTAGCATAAATTTGCCGCTCTATACAATTTACTAGAAGCTAGGCATAGGTGATCTTGCCCAAATTCGCATGACACTTTTTCTCGCCAACCGTTATCCATGGGGAATTGTGAAAAACTTGCTCGTCAAAGTTGACAATTTCATTTTCCCCATGGATTTCATGGTCTTAGATACGGAGGCAGATTATAAAGTGCCTATCATTCTAGGAAGTCCATTATTGCGTACCGTGAAAGCTATCATCGATGTCTTTGAAAGCAAAATCACTCTTTGTGAGGAGATGAGCACGCCACCTTTGATTTCGCCAAGTTTATTAGGATTTTAAGTATTCCAAGTGAGTTTGTTTTCTCTATAGCTACTTCTAAATTTCTCACGGAACATCACCCAGGCCCTACTTGTGAAGTTGAGATCGATGAGGTAGGAGTTGAGGTTAAAGGGTGTGAGTTGTCATCTCCCTTGAGTGTAGATGAGCGATTAGAGGATTTGTGTGAGATCCCAGTTGTGGAGTTTGTATAGGTTTGAGTCGTAATCTTAGGTAGTAGGTTTTTAGTCGTTTTAGGTAGTTTTCATAGATTTTCGGCTTGTGCTTTGTTTTTGAGTCTTTTTCCACGGATTTCTAAGGCATGAAACCCAACCAAAAGAAGAAACTTCTGTAAAAATGCCCCTCTCACGTTACGCGAGAGGGAGAAGCCATCAGTGTCGTACAGCGTGACGACCCCCAGGTTAACAAAAGTCAATAAAGCTCTCGCGCCATGCGAGATCAAGAGAAAGAGTTGTTGCGCCGCGCGATGGGGTGTTTTTCCAGCCTAGTTTGTTGTTTCGTCTCCAAGTAACTTTCAAGTAAACATAGTGAACAAAATACACCAAGTCTCCAATCATAACCATATTTGGAAGCACTCGTCTAGTTGAATTCACTTGGTTACATCGTGGATTAGAAGAGTTAGTTTATGTTCTTCGTATTATTCATGACCATTCGAATATTCCATGTGGTGATTTTGTGCAGTGGTGAACATCATGAGGTTTGTGGATTACCCTACCTCTAATACATGACAATACATGACTATAATATACTTATTAATATACCTATGTAATGTTTCTAAAAACCAAACTATAACATCAACGAGACCATGGTTGAATGTTTGATGTTAAGGTGGAACTTATCTTAGTCTTGGACTTCCAGTGAGTGTAACACTCATGAAAAACACAAACTAAAATGGTGTCCAAATCAGTATCTAAGCAAAGATATATTTTATGTATTTTCCTAGTTATAAATATCTGAATACATTTCCCGTAATCAAACTCCATAAACTCACACACCTTTATTTATCCTTTGAAGGTAACTTTGTGCTCCCATCATCCGGAAATCAACTCACTATATTGTGGAAATATCTTCGCAAACGTGAGTATACTTGACCCATTTTACACTTTAAAAGACTATTTGGGTTGCAACATGTATCCATACAATACACACAAGTTAAGAAGTATTAGCGACGGGGTGTTTTTCCGATACACCTTTTGATGAGTGCCATATCCTGCAAGCACACATTTTTTGCACATGCACTGAGTTTGTTCCTATCAGAATTGGGAATGTGGACAAACATTGTACATCCAAAGACACATGGTAGTAGGGTTAAGTTAGAGGGAATTGTACATCGATGTTGCTATTGTTTGAGGCCAAAAACGCTGAGGAACTTGAGATTCAATCATCATAGCATGACAATTCTCAAGTAAAAATCAATTTTTCATTCAACAACACCATTTTCTTGAGGTGTGTTGGGACATGAAGTTTGATAAATAAGACCATTTTCCTGAAAGAAATTTTCATAGACTGATTCACAAACTCTACACCATTATCATAGTGAAGAATTTGTACTTTCCTATTGAACTGGGTCTGAATTATTTTATAGAATATAAAGAATTTTTCCGAAAGCTCTAATTTATGTTTTATAAAAAATACCCAAGTCATTCGAGAAAAGTCATCAACAAACAACACAAAATATTTAAATCGAATTTTATTAGAATTTGGAGTTAGAACCCAAACATCTGAATGCATCAAAAAGAACACATATTTGTTCCTAGTATTGCTTTTTTCGAAGGACACTCTATGATTATTAGCAAGAATACAAGTGTAACACTTCATAAGAGTGGATTTATTAAAAAAAGACTTGGAAATAAGGACTTAAGGTACCCAAATGACGGATGGTCAAGGTGGCGATGCCATAACCAGAGTTGTCTGTCAGTCGTTCCATGAGCAAGCATGACATGTCCCTTGTGAGTCACCTCATCCACATAGTAGAAGCATCCTCTCTCAGTACCACGCCCAGTTATCTCCTTCGTAAGAATTTCCTACAAAATGTTGGATACATTAGTACCACATAGTTCAATTCTTTTGTCAAGTGACTAATAGGCAACAACTTTGAGGATAACGTTGGGATATATAGACATTTGTCTAACTTCATTTTCTTAGAGAATTAAATTGAACTCCCCCTTCAACCTCAACCCATTCTCCACTTGTTGTTTTAAAATAGGCTTTGGATGAGAGTGGTATGTTAAAAAATCTTAACAGTCATACGTCATAGTATCTGTAGCTCCAAAATAAAAATTCCACTCATTTATTTTTTTGTATGAGGAACTAGCTTGATGTACTTTAGATTTTGAATTAAAAATACTAGGGTTGGGTTGCTTGTTATACTCAAAACAATAGGGACTAAGATATTTAGGATTAAGAATTGAAGGTCTTGAGTTATAATTTCTCCCAAACCCTTTACTTGTTCCATCTGCTTGATTCATCCATATAGCCATACCCCGAAACCACCTTGTCCACCATGTTGCTTTGACACCACCGATTCACTACCACCGATGTCATGGCTTCCGATAATGACAACCACCTTGCCTCACTTGCCTCACTGGCTTGGCTTCACCCACCTTTCTGGATAACAAACAATCTTGAAGCATGTCTCCTTTGTATGTTTCTTCATGTTGCAGTGGGTATAATATAACTTTGATTTGTTTCCTCATCTTTACTTCACTGCGGCTCTAAACGAGTTTAAATCTTCTAGTTGATTCCCTCGTTGCTAGACCCAAGTCGATCTCCGATGACCTGTCAATTTCATAGTTTGCAGATTTTAGAATGTTGAGTCTTGCCAATTCGCACCGTATCGCTGCATATGCGGCTTCAACCGAAGGGAGGGGATCCTTTTTCAAGATGTCCCACTTGATTGGTTCTAACTTGTTATCAACATCTGTTAGTAGTTGATAGAATCTTTGTTCTTGAATTTTAGTATTGTAGATCTGGATATCTTTAGGATGTTTCATCAGGTTTGGTTCCCTTCTGTCAATGGTCATCCAATTTTTTTGTAGTTTGTTCCAAGAATCTTCTAATGTATTACCTCCTTCTCTCAACGAATTAGCCTTTTTGTGAAGATCAAACACAGCAATGAATTTGTTTCAGATCCATATGTGACTGCTAGACCGTCCCAAAGGACCTTCGCAGTTGGATACTACGAGACATTATTCACCAAGATCGCATCGATATTTTGGACCAACCATGTAAAAACACATTTATCATCTTGTTCCCACCGTGTGTACGCCTTATATGTTTTTGAAGGAGGTAACAGTTCCCCTGTAATGTGAGAACTTCTCCCCTACCTCCAATAGCTTTTTTCCTTAGGGTTGCCCATAATGCATAATTATCTCCTTCGAGTGTGATTCCGAGAGAGAGAGAGAGACTTTCGGAGTTGGTTGTTGTTGACTGCGGGCCGGGATTGTTTCTCAATAATGCTGCGATTTGTAGGGTTAATTCATCAGGAATGTTGGTTAAAGTAGTGTCACTTCCTGACATCTTCGTTGCAGGTTTTTGGGGTATGGTTTAGGCTATGATATGCAGTTGTTTTTGGTTGAAGAAACAATAATAAGGCTGACGAATTTTAGAATTCCCATGATCATAACTCTTACTCTGATACCATGTTCACATGTAATTGAGACTTGAGGAAATTAGGTTTTCTTTTCTATATCAAAGCTCATACAAGAGACAATGTTAAATAGGGAGAGAACAAGCTAAACATGGAAATCCTAATCATTGAAATATTACTCCCTAATTACAGGAGAACCATTTCCTTATACTAATAGGTCTACACTATTCTAACAACGTTAGACTAAAACAAATTGTTTTTAAGAATTCGAAGAGAGGTTTTTCAAATATATAATAAGTCCAAAGGAATTGGTTTGAACAAACAAAGAAGTTTTCATCAAACATTGGAATGAAACAAAGACTCTTTCCTTGGTGTAAAGACGACATGTTTGAGTGTGTGAGATTTGGTTGCTTTATCATCTTTCAAGCCAAACCCCATCCAACAATCTTTATTTGTCTAACGTTTAAACATAAGGGTGCATGGAATGGGGCGACAAGTTGTCTCAACAATGTGTGGCTTTGGGCAAGCATGTTTAAGACCTTGCTACTCGTCGTTGCCTTTGTGAAAGTTGGGGTGGGTCCAATACTGTTATGTATTTTGTAATCGCGTCAACTCTTCTTATTCGTTAAATTCAAAGGTGTATTAATAAGAACAATAAGTACAAGGGGTAGTTTAGACATCAAAGAAACTTAGGGCACTGAATTATGCATTGCTTATGCAAAATTAGTTTAGAAATTGTTAATCAGCTTTAAAAAAAGGGAAATCAAGTTAGCTTAAAACAGTTCGTTATTTTCTTTTCTTCTTGTAACAGATCAATGGTGTAATATTGTTAAACGTAGTAAGAGAGTGAATCATTGGAGAGATGTGATTGATTTTTGAGTGTTTGTTCTTTCGTGTGAGTGTATTATATTTGATTTTCATTAAAAAAAATAGTATCAGAGCCTCATTGACGGCTCAGATTTGAGAGAAAAAAGTGATAATCATTCTTTTTCGATTCAAATTGAAATCAATATGGTGCCAACTAATTTCGAACTTGAGAACTTCGACGGTAAGAATGATTTTGGGCTATGGAGAGTGAAGATGAAGGCTATGTTGGTGCATCTGAGCGTTTATGATGCATCAGCAGAAGAAGTAAAATTGCTGGCAGATCTGACCGAAAAGGAAAAGAAATATGTACTAAAAAAGCCCACAGTCTGATAATTATGAGTCTAGGAGATCGTGTTTTCAAGGAGGTGTCAAAGGAAACCACGGCGATCGAAGTATGGTCAAAATTATAAGAATTGTATGTGACAAAGTCCTTTGAAAATCGTTTATATAAAGAGGTTGTATTCTATTTTGGATGTCTTCTTGTAAGACTCTTGAAGATCATACGGATGATTTTAATAAGTTGGTGAAGATCTTGAAATTACGGATGTGAGTTTGGATGATGAAGATAAGGAAATTATTTTCTTGACATCATTGCCTAGTTCTTATAAACACTTTGTTGACACACTGATGTTTGGTAGAGAGACTTTATCAATGGAGGAGGTGTTAGCTGCGGTAAATTCAAAAGAGTTGCGAAAGAAGAAGGCTGATGTCACAGAAGAAGTAGGGAATGGTCTTTATGTTAGAGGAAGATCAGAACAAAGGAATTTCTCGTCTAAACAGTCTAGTGGTAGATCTAAGTTTAGATTCGATGCCAATCAACAAGTTGTGGCAAGTAAAAGTTAAGTATTGGAGAAAGCTGATGTGGCGCCGATGTTGATGAGAAAAGCGTTGTGGAAAGTGAATCAAGCATTCCCTCCGCCCTAAGACAACAAAAATCGGATTTTGCCCTATTCGAAGGCATAAAATTTTGGAAAGCCATTCTTTAATGATGTCTTTATTCTCCTCATCATATAAAGTTAGTAGCATGGGTGGATTGGGCACCGGCTTAGGGCCAAAAATGTAAAAAGATCCATAAAAATTATAAAGCTTTTTATTTATTAATTTGTGTTTGACCCTTCAAATTGTGACGACTAAAGTAGTTACAATGGAGAAAATTCGGTAAAACACGATAGGGATTTTTTCCGGCTAGAAACACCGGCGGCAAGTGACTGAAAGCTGCAACGTCTAGAAGATGTGAAAGAGACTAAGGCTATGAGGTATGGGAATGGTGGATTGGATCATGGATTGTCATGTGGGACATGGTTCTCGTGGTATACTGCCCCCTTCCAAAGCATGGTGGCTTGCATCTAACATTATGTTTTACCTGTTTATTTATTTACTGTTAATTTTGTTTTCTAATTCTGTTAGTTTTTTTTCTAATTAATTTGTATCAATGTTCGGAAAAATAAAAAATAAATAAATAAAAGAAACCAAAACCAAATAAGGGGCATCGAGCTTGTTGAATAACGAAAATGGTAAAATAAAGAGCACCATTTAGTTTTCGGTTTGCTCTTTACATATTGATCCCAATCCCCAAGCCTAATTGTTTAAACATTCAAACCCGATTCAAATAAACACCAAACATCGATTAAGGAGGGAGGGCTCTTTTTTTTTATCTCGCCAAGGGCTCAATTTTTTTCTTTTTAACATTTTCGGAGACGATCCATTTTTTTTTCTCGCCGAGGGCCCAATTTTTTATTTTTTGTTATTTTTTTTAACATTGGAGACGGCCCTTGTTAGCATATGTATTTACTTCACCACAAATAACCCAACAATCCCACTAAAAGGGTCAACATCTTGAAACTCCATAATCCATGATTGTTCTTGCCAAAATTTTCCAAATCAAACTTAAGAAAAGTCTTTCTCAATCTAACTAATTAGTATGATCCCTTTATCCGAACCAGACGCTACGAACCCATTTATTGGAACTAATAACCACTGTGAATAAGTAAACCGGAAAAGAAACTAAGGAGTAGTGTTTTTCAAATCTTGCATGCGTTTTAAAAGACCATAAACAAATTAACACTAGAAAGAATTGATCACTCTCTCTCTAAAGTTACACATATTCATCGTCCGATAACACCAATTTATAATTTCAGAACTATCTAGAAACCATTTTTTGCCTATGCTATCCTCCGGATCGAAAAAAACCCGACCCGTTTATACACAATTCAAACCAAACTCAACGGATAACACAGAATTTGACCCAAAAGAAAAAAAAAGTCCACCAGATTCACACATACACATACACTGCACCCATAGAAACAGTTATACCATTTCCCACAATAAATACAGATAACAAAACACACACACACTGCATAACATTTTACTCAACATCATCATCTTCATCTTCCACCGCAATGCAAGATCCATCGAACCCTAACCCTAATCCAACCAATGCACCTCCATTTCCATTCAAAACAACAACCTCTCACCACCGGCGAGCACACTCGGAGGTCAACTACCGCCTCCCGGACGACCTAGATCTGGTCTCTGACACCTTCGATGCACCTTCTGGAAGCTTCGAAGATCTCGGATCTGAAGATGATCTGTTCTGTACGTATATGGATTTGGAAAAGCTCGGATCTAACTTGACTGATTCCGCCGGACCTCTGGATTCCGGCCGGATCACCAATGCCTCTGGCGCTGGCGTTGATGGTGAGAAGAGTGTAACGAGGCCGCGCCATCGGCATAGTAATTCAGTTGATAATTCGAGTGTTTTTAGTGAGGCAATTGAAGCTAAGAAAGCAATGGCTCCGGATAAGCTTGCGGAGTTGTGGACGATTGATCCGAAGCGAGCCAAGAGGTATGGAGTTATGTCACAATTGTTTGGTTAAATTTGTGGAATTATTTATCTGTTTTAGATGTAGGAACTAGGGAGTGAATTGTAGTTGAGTTGTTTGTGATTTTAGTGGTTATTGTGGATCTTAGGTGATGAATTATGTTATATAGTTTTGGTGTATGGGTGATAGGGAATTGTGGATTATAGTTGCATTTTTTTTTTCTAGTTTTGTATTGGTAGCTATAACTGGTTATGACTATGTACTTGATTTTTTTTCTTTTTGTTGATAGAGTTTGGTTGATCCAACATGCTACAGTAGTTGAGTTGACATCTAGTTTTAAGATCTCTGCTAAGTTGCTAAGTCCTAGAGGTGTGCGAAAAAGAAAAAACCAGTTCGGGAACGGGTGTGTAACCTGGAACTGGGACTGGTTAGGAACTGGCCTGAACTGTAGGCTTGAAATGAGGTTGTAACCATATAATTTGAAACTGGTTTGAACTCGGTTAAACCTCACTCGAACCAGCCAATACTTTTCAAACCGGTCAAACCAGATCCTTTGACTTTCTTTGACCTGATTTCAACAAAAACTGGGGTTGACCTAAACTAGAACCGGTTTGTGCACCTCTACTGCTAACTAATAGGGTATCGTTAGACCAGCTTTGGTCTTCAAGGGTTTAAATGCAGAAAACCATAGAAAGCTTGATTTGAAACTAAGACCTCTGCTAGTGGGACTCAAGCACTGGTACAGGTAACACCCTTGAAGATTAAGATGATTAGATTAGATTTACATTCTTTAACCAATATGATTTTTTCTTTGAAACAAATTTGATCAAGGAAATATTAATTTCAGTTTTTGAAACTTAGCTTTCTTGAGGCCCTCCACTTGATCACTTTATGTTGAGAAAGTGCATGTTACATGTATGCGACTTGTGTTGCTTTTGAATGTCGATAATGTCTTGTTGAGGAAAGAAAAGATGAAATGCATTATGATAAACAAATATAATCCATAAATAAAGACTTTCAAATTACAATAACGATCATAAAAAGATCACAACAAGTTGTTGATTGCTGCTGCAAAATGAGTTAATAAGTTGGGTTGGGAGTTTCAGTATCTTATGGTTTGTAGCATACAGGATTTTGGCCAATCGACAATCTGCTGCTCGCTCAAAAGAGAAGAAGGCCCGTTATATATCTGAGCTCGAGAGAAAAGTTCAAACCCTACAAACAGAAGCAACCACTCTTTCAGCACAACTGACTCTGTTTCAGGTGACTGATTTCATACTTCTGTAGTTTGTATTACGATAACATTACTTTAGTTTTCAAGTGTTTTGTTTTCTGGAAACGAGATCATTAATGTGTGTAGTGGTGTAAAACACCAACGTTGGTAGTTTTGACTCGTTTAACTGCATCTACTTATGTGGATCTCTCTTTGTGTAGTGGTGTAAAACACCAACGTTGGTAGTTTTGACTCGTTTACTTATGAATCGGTCAATTTGGATTATCCTTTACTTTCAATCAGACATGATCCCTTTGACCCAGTATAGAGAAATCACTCATTTGATCTGTTACCCAATCAGTCCAATTTTCCACATCTAATTACGCCTACAATATTTTTAGCACACTCCTTTTAATATGTAAACTGATGGGATTTTTTATTTGTGCAGAGGGATACAACTGGCCTATCTTCTGAAAACACAGAGCTTAAGCTCCGATTACAAGCTATGGAACAACAAGCTCAGTTACGCGATGGTAATCTTCCATGAAATATAGTATATATTCCCATATGCTATATGATGAGGCATTTCTAAGGGATAATTTCAAACATACCCAAGAAAACTTATATAATATTATATTTATCTAACCAATATAATTAATATCAAATATATACATTCAAAATACTTAGAATTTCATATTTACTCATTTCATTAAATACAGTTTATAAGTAACCAGTATACCCATGTCTTTTCTTTATAGACCAAATTCGCGTTACGGGTGTTCATCAAATTGAATAACGAATTTTCGAATTACTTGAATCGAATTTTTCTAATAATATATTTTTTTGCTTGAATTCGAATTTGATAAAAACTAGTCAATATGATTCAAATTAAAACGCCAATTCGAATCGAATTCGGATAAATTCGTTTTGATTTAAATTCATTCAAAATATGTAAATTCGTTATGGGCTATTTGGGCTTGGTAATGGGCTATTTAAGGACTTAGATTAATTTATACTACAGTTAACAGCCAAATAAAAGTTATATTTGTGTATTATATATAAATATAATAAATAAATACGTGTAATTTGAATTCGATTTTCGAATTGAAACGAATTTAAAATTATAAATTCGTATTCGATTTCCTGGACTCGAATTCGAATTCTTGATAATCGAATCGAATTCTTGATAATCGAATCAAATTGAGTAGATTTCGAACTTTTCTAACGCGAATCGAATTCTGAACATCCCTAATTCTTGTATCCTAATGGAAGTTTTAAGGGAAGGGTATAATTGTCATATATTTGATATTATGATCTTTTTTTGGGTAAATATGATACTATACCAAGTTTTGTGGGGATGTATGAAATCATTGCTTAGAATACATTTGGTTGTATATTAATTTTATTTATTTGAAAATTAACCACTCCATATTGTTTAAAACACAGCTCTGAATGAGGCACTGAAGCAAGAAGTGGAAAGGCTGAGAATCGCAACGGGAGAAATAACAAGCTGTTCAGACACATACAATTTAGGAATGCACCATCTTTCCTATAACCAACCAAACATGTTCACAAACCAACACCAACCCGACTCACAAAAATACCACCAGTCAAACAACAACCGCCACCACCACCCTTTTCTTGCAGCCACCCATGAAACATTGCAGCAGGATCAACTTAAGCGCTTCCAAGGGCTTGACATCAGCAACAGAGCTGGCGCTTCTCATACTATCAAAACGGAAGTCCCTTCAATCTCCGCCAGTGAAAGCAGCAGTACGTTCTGATCCTCAACATTTACGGTTTCTCCATGTCATGCGTTTAGTCATTATTTATGCTCATATATCGTTCAGTTGTTCATAGTTTGACGCCTCATTAAGCATCCAGCAATCCACACGTACCATTTCTTTGAAAATTCTATTTTATTTATTTATTTATTTTTCACATGATTAGGGCTTTAGGGTTTAACTGTCCTGTTGTGTCATTAAATTGCATCATCTTGTGCTATTCTCATAGCTCATTGTGTGTTGATTTATTTAACTGAATTCTCTTGGGTTTCATTGTCACTTTTTGAACATGATAATTTATATTCTTTGCTTGATCTTGTACTTTATCTCTAAATGATTATTTATTGTCTCTCTTTAAAAATAGGAAAGGAATCATGAGTTGAGATCTGTCGCCCCACTGTGCTAGTGGAACTAGAACCTTTTCATTGCGGGTTATCATAAGGCTCTTTTTTTACCGATTACAACTAGAGGGTGCAAATCATTTTTTTTATTAAAAAATCTCAGATTTTGTATATAAAATTTTAACAAATTTGGTGGCCGGGTGATCCCGGCCCTCTTGACCCCCTTTAGTTCCGTTGTGCAGGTCCACCTTTGTCTCACCTCTAATGTAGGGATTAATAATACTACACCCCATGTTGTACAATATAATCTTACAATGTAGGTAAGAAGATGAGGCGTAGAAAGCGGGACATTAGATCCGAGCTCGACGTATTGAACTCAGATGACAACATAGACGTCCAAAGATGAAATCGTTATTCTCGTTTTCCTTCTTGAAACAAAAAACCATAAATTTATTAAACAAACAAGTCTAATGGGTTTTCCATATGCTATCAAGACGTAAAAAAGAGACTAATTTGCAATAACAATAACAATAACGTAAAAAGACCATTTTATGAAAATGAAAAAAAATGAATAAAAGAACAAATAGTTTTGGGACTGATGGCTTGTAAACGAACTGAACGGACACAAACAATGCATGTTCATTATCGTTCTTTTAACCCTAACCAAACAAACAATTGAACACAAAGAATTATAAATGAATGGACATAACTGAATATTGATAGGACATAATTGAATATTGAAGAATATCTATATCTATACTACCTTATTAAGAGAATTAACATTTTTACCCTTTTGGTAATTTTATATTGTGTACTTACTTTGAAGCAACATGTACAAAAGAGCCAAACTATTTTAGAGGGGGTAAACTTGCGTATTGTCCAAAAATTTAAGACACTTTAGAGGCATTTTAGGGATTTCAGCACTAACCTATAATTAAGATGACATGTGAAGAGTCTAATAACTATATAAAGCAAATGTTGTTATGAATTATTATCTTTAATGTGTGACTATCCACATGTGTTCATCATAATATGGTGACTCTCCATGTACTTAACTCTCATATTTGTGAGCCTATAAATAGAGCCTTATGTAGTTCATGTTTTACATCAATAAGAAAACTATTTCCCATTCTCTCTTCCTTGTCTCTTTCTATAGTGCTAATAGAAGTAATTGTTTTACAACACGTTATAAGCATGACCTGCTTTTGAAGTTAAGGCATATTATCGTATGGTAAGTCAACACCATCTAATTAACTTGTTTTTGGTCCATTTCCTCAAAGAAAACCCATATTGTAATTCATACGATTTTGGGTTGCATTGAGATTCATATACATTAGTTTTGTCTTGATTCTCTCAAAACATTCACAATATCATAACTCCTATAATTTTGGTTATGTGAGATTTACTACTACATCAAAAGAGTAAAGTATTTCTTAATATAATTTATCTTATTATTACTTTCGTAAATGTCAATTTTCCGTAAGTTTGATTTAACGTTACAACTCAACGTTATGAATTTCAATTGTTATGTACAAATATTAGTGTGATAATTTATCCTCTTACAATGGTTGTGTTAGTTGTGACTTGTTAATATTTGATGCTTATTTTTAGTAACAGTAACATACAAAATACATGGTTATTTCAAATGCGAGAAGTAATATATCAAATACTTAACTAATTTTAAAGCAATTGTTACATATATTATTGGACAAGCATATTCATGTTTATGATTGATTTGTGAAAAAAAAAAAAGAAAAAAAACTATTCATTACCTCATTTTATGGCAGTAAAGTTAAAGAGGATTATTACTAATTAAAATAACTAGCATTAAGGGCCCCGCGTTGCGGTGGGGCATAGACCGTGCCAAGTAGCACTAATGCTACACAACAACTAGCGACCAACAATACCAGAAAAGCTCGTAAAAACAAAATAAATAAAAAGGAAAAAATAACACCGAACGAAAAACATACGTAAAATCGTTGAACCACGTATGCCAGTTGCGACATGTTAATGCGAAGAAATTAGACTGAAATGTAAATAGAAAAGAATAACTAAGTCGATCTAAGACCACGCGCGTTGCAACGAACCTGTCAAACATGGAAAAATAGACGCGTTGTGACGGTCCTGTCAAACGGGAAAAAAAGAGTCAGAAAAAACTTTGCAACCCACACGTACGTTACGACGTGTTTATTCGCAAATAGAACGAAACGTAAAATGGAAAATTTGCAAAAGATGAAAAATACATGGATCAAAGTTGAATATAAAAATGTGTTGGGGTTGAATTGCAAAAGATGAAAAGTTTTAGATTAAAAGAAAAAAAAGCAAAAAAAATGTAAACCTTTGGATTATAAGCGGAAAATAAATTTGTTTTTTTAAAGAGTCCCTATGCTTGAAGTACATTCCATGAAGCACAAACATCTTCATAATTTATAATATGGAAATGATTTAAGAAGATAATGTTTGTATTAATTAAAATGAATTTGGTATTACAGTGGTGGTATTATGATACACAAAATTCTTTATATTGTAATTAGAACATTTTGGTCAACCTTAGAAAAAGACGTTAGTGGAATTTATCAACAATATTTTTATGAATTCAGTTTTGACTTGGTTTGTCAATTTGACTATTATAACTATATAAAGCAATTATGATGGTCTGGATTGTAATTTTACCATGCATACAAAATTTGAAGCAATGTGTACAAGAAAATACAAGCCATTTGGGAGGGTGATAATATGAACTAGCTCAACAATTTAAGACACAAAAGGGTGGTGGTGCACTACATGTCTTTTGTGGTGGTGCAATCAATATAAATTCCGCGAAACCCGTCACACAATGTGCGCCAAAAAAACAAAAATACTCACCGCAACGCGCGGGCATTTCCACTAGTATACAAATGAAAAGAATTCAGTGAATATCAATTAAAAGCTTTTTTAACGGCAAATTTAAATCACTATAGTACAAATGAACGGATTATAAATTGAAGCAAACACAAACAATTATAAATGAACGGACATAATTGAATATTGATGAATATAGGCCATAACTTGATGAACATATATAAATGAAAAGAATTTAGTGAATATCAATTAAAACATGGCTCGAGCCAAAAATTGGCTTCCTATAATCGAGAGGATGAACTGCAGGTTGTTTGGAGGCTCTTGCAAAATTGCATTTCGGTGGAGGGGAAATCTTCTAATTTGAGGCATTAACATAGATCTGATTGTTGCTTAGAGTGCACGGGTGAATCTCAAATTGTAGTTCATGCACTCCTGGATTGTCCCTTTGCAAAGGATGTTTGGAGGAAGATCTCTATGTGGTCTGGATGGGATGTTACGAGGTATCTCATCTTGATTAACTAATCGTATAGGTGTTAGACAAAGATACTGTTACCAAAAGGAAGTTGTTGACGAGTATCATTTACAGAAGAGGTGTGAAAGATCGGATCTTTAGGACATGAACATCTCTACCTTGTTTCAGTGGATAAAGAATAGGACCAAAGGTGATTGGAGTTGGCGAGGCTGGTTTATGATCCATTTAGTTGCGTCTGATTATTGGGTCGAATGCTCTTTGTTTTAACGTTTTTATCTTGTTTTTTGTTATGTAACTCTCGTGTTTCTTGTAACCCAGCGCTTTCCGCTGGACGCCTCTGCCCTTGTTTTGTTATAATGCCTTTGCTGTTAAAAAACACATATAAAAATGCTCGTGTTCGTTTGTTTAACTAATTAAAGAAAAAGTTTTGTTGATCCCCCCTCCCTCCCTTTTTCTAATTTAATAAACAAACTTTTTAGTAAACAATTCACGAACGTTCACTGAACGCCCAGTTCGTTTACGGGCCTAACTAGTGTGTAGAATAAACCTCAAAACCTTGAACAACTTCTTGATATCCACAAATCAAAACTAATGCCAAAGGCTTAAAATAATATATAGGCCTATGTAATATGGAATCTAAAACAATCGTTTTCTCTTAATATAGAAGGGCCGACCATGTCATTAGTAATCGTTTAATCTACACACAAAGGTCAACTATATAACGATTCAAACGCTGGACCTTTGCTTTATGCTATTTCTCATATGCTAAAGTCATTTTACATGCTACACAAGCATCAATTTTTGTGACCTAAAGTAGTTTTGATAGACAGACGACCTTAACATGATAAGATGAATAATTGAATAGCACACACATGCGTAATTATCTTTTCGACGACGGGTCATAAGGATAACTAACTAGTTAACAACAAATGAGAGGACATGGTCTATGGGTAGGGTTGGCATACGGGTACCTAACTGACCAATATAAATGCACACATGACCCTTATATGAAGGTTGCACCAGCATGGAAATGTCATGTGGGCTCGTTGTCTGTTGGGTTCCTATACAACACCACGATGTTAACGAAACCTTTGATGGTTACTCCCACGACAACACATGGAATGCCCTTGCTTGATGTGAAGCTTATTATCACAACTTACACCTGTCATAATTAATGTCAGATTAAAAAAAAATTAATCGTCTATATCCAGTGATGATTGCATTGACAATTACTTTTTTTAATGGCAAATCCTAATTTTTTTTCTAGGATAAATATATCACAAATTACATCTTGCAACTGCAGATTTTAACCTTCAACATTTTGGTTGTGGGGTACATCACTTAACTAACGTCTCGTCTACGGTATGTGTATATAATGTATATATGTGTGGATCCTCATAGGGGCAAAAGTAAAAGTGTACTAATTTTAACTTTATATCACTAATTTCGTGAGAATAACAAAAAAAAACAGAGGATGGTTAATCATGCATCATGTGGTGGCGTTGATAGTCGAAAGAGTATATGCACTAATCGGCTTTTGTCCCAATTGCTGACTGTTATGTGCCTTGTGTCCAAGGCTTGATGCAAAACTACTATCGAGTCGGGGCCTCACTGGAAGCAGCCTCTCTATTCCTACAGGGTATAGGTAATACTGTCTACATCTTACCCTCCTCAGACCGTACCTACCTTAACCTTGCTATTGGTGAGATTTAACGAGTATGATGATGATTACTTCACTTACCACCCAAGTGTTACCTTAAGGACGTTTACAATCATTTGATCTAAAGATTTAAAAGGTTAATGTTGGGAATTATAATGTCTGAATGTTTATAAATTGTTCATTGAACAAAATGATTATTTCGGTACTATTTTCAGATTTTCATAACTAATCAGTTTCTGTTATATGCGGTTTGGTTTTTACAACTTTGTTTGATTCGGTTATCCAACCATCCCTTTTGCCTTAGTTAAATCAATATCTTTTTCAGTTCATAATCCAATCATATTTGGGGTTAATTCATAAAGAAGAAAAAGACAGGCTATATATATTATTAATGAAGAAAATTGTAACATCACTTCTCATAGACTATAGCAATATAACATACTATTTGTGAAAAAATTAGGTTAGGTTTTTTTTTAACAACTCAATTATACCAAAGTAACAAATTACAAACAAGTGGCAGGTAAACGGGCAACAAGCTGCGCCGCAACCCCCTTTTGAATTGCAAAACCAATCCTACTAAAGACGAAACGGCCCTTAAAGGTTGAAAGATTACTATTCACAACCTGTTGGACCCTGTTAGAAATTCCACAGCCTCTGGGGCTAGGGACCCAAATGTATCAAAAGCGAATGGGATAAACACGTGTTGATTCTCTAAACAAGCCTTCTCGTGTTTAGCGACCTTGCCTGATTCCGCCTTTAACGCAGCCTGGCCAGCAACAAACCCATTATCCATGAGTCCAACAAGAGGGGACACTCCTGTAAGGTCCACACAAGCGTGTTTTCCCCTAGCCCACCCAAACACAAGAATATCAGCTGGCTGAAGAGTAGACCTCCCGTCGAGCGGATCCATCAGAAAGTTCACCGGAGCCTCCTTTTTCGCCGAAATCTCTGCCCGCTTTAGAACATCATAGAGAATATCCCTTACCAAATCATGTCGGTATTTAATGTCACACCCCGACCCGCAGCGGAATAAGAGTCGGGGCATAATTGGGTTATCACCAAAGCTCATGATATTTACTAATATGTTTCATATTTATTAAATTCAAAATTACATCCTCAATATTCCAAACATGTTCATACAAATACAAAGAAAGATAATCAACTAAACAATCCAAAGTCTAAACCAGTTTATTCTTCTAAGCCATCCTATGTGTTTCTTGCTGCAGCTGGATCACCTGTATCATGTGTAAAAATGGGGGTTTTTGGGTCAACATAAGTTGGGGAGGGAACCTTGTTAGAAAAACATTTATTATTGATCTCTTGTTATCTTTATCATGGAAAATTGTGCAATGATCATATGTGAGCAAACGTAAATAATCATACAATAACAATAACAACAACAAACAATAACATACAATAACAATAATAACAACAAACAATAACATACAATAACAAACCAACTTGCATGAATACATGACATGAATGAAACTGTATATGTTGGCAACGTCACGTTCACGCTCATAATATAATGGGGAACGGACGGCCTATGATAAATGTCTGTGCGATCAAGACTCAATCAAACGGAGCCGATCGTATGTTGGCAACGCCTGGTTCATGCTCATAATGTAATGGGGAATAGCTCAACGCTCCTAATGTAATGGGGAGCGGCGGCCTATGATAATGTATGTACTGAAAATGATAAATTTAATCTAAACAATAACCACACAAACAGTTGATACATGTTGAATACACATTTATTCATGGATATGATAAATGCACAATAGTTTAAATGTGATAAATAATAAGACACATGATACACCCCAAAAACGTGATTAAAACGGGGAATTTGTAGAGATTCACTCACATTGGGTGCGTTCGGTTGAAGATGATGAAATGCGCACGAGTTTAGAGGATTGATCGACGAGAATTAACTAACCTAATAATAACGAAGAGGTATGGTAAATGAGTGGATTTTATTAATAATTTAATAGGATTTTTAGATATATTTTTTTGTGAGTTTAAGGCTATTTTCTAACTTTAAAAACATTATTTTTAAGTATTTTTAATTGATTTCTGAATTAAATAAATAAATAAAACTATAAAAAAATGTTGACTTTTTCTGGGTTTGACCGTTGACTTTTTGACTTTGACTTGTTGACCGGTTCGGTCGTTTGTATTGTTGCACTGAGTGAGGTTCGAACTCGTGACCTCCCGTACGCGTGCACGCAGCTCTACCAACTGAGCTACGTGTCTAACCCGAAATATTTCTGTTTTTAATTATATTTATATACTATTTTAATTTATCCAAAATTCGTTTATTTTTAAAAAGGATTTTAATCATCGAACCGGCGCGCGTAACAGGTCTCGAACCCGGGACCTGTGGTTTAGTGTTGCACACAGTCCACCGCTGGACTGTGTGTCTAACCTGGTTAATATACTGATTTTTATTATACTTAACATCTTCAGTGAGTTAATCCGGTTCAGTTAAAAAAAACATCTTTATTGCAGAGAATACGATTGTCAAGGATCGAACTCGCGGTGTGTGATATAAGTACGCACACAGTCCACCGCTGGACTGTGTGTCTAACCCGAGTTATAATCCAAATTATATTAAACTTATATACACACTAACTTCATCTTCTTCGTTACAATATCACAGACAATGATTACCCCTCTGATTTTGATTAATTCGATTGACAAACATTTAAGTGATTAAAATGAAATGGACAGGGAAGATTTTGGGAGTAAACATACCGGAAAAGTGATCTTTCACAGAACTCCGGCGAAGTCGTCGGCTCTGTTTTTATGGACTTCGTCTGAGCGGACCAATTAACAGTTTTGATTAGCTAGTTGTGGAATTGAAGTACTGAACAAGAGTTATCAGAAGGTTTAAAGGTTTATACCGTTCCACAACGAATTCTAGAAATTCTCAGAAATTTTCCGGCGAGTGATGATTATCCGATATCGTCGCCTGGAACTGATTCTGATTGAAGGGTTTGAGTTAGCAAAAGCTTAACAACTGATAGAAGATGGAATAATCGAGAAACTTACTGTTTTGATGGAAGACACGGTTTTCCGGCGAAAGTCCGGCGAGTTCAAAAAGCTTTTCCGACGAACTGAAAATAGAACGAAAGTGAAATTGGAGGTTCTGTGGATGATTTTGAGTCGCGAGATGATGCTATTGTTGGAGTAAATCAGAAAATGAATGTTTTCGGTTATAAAAACCGAACATCACCAGAATTCATGTTCATTCAAGACTGAATTGATTAGGAACGTCGGTGCATCGGTTATAATCTAAAATCCGCGATCACTCAAACGTTTTGGACGGTTGGAAGCCGATATCGGTTTCAGTTTGGCGCAACAGGTTGATTCACGGTTGTACATATGTTTTAATTGTTTCTTAGAACTCACAAAAACATCAAGTGGCGGAGTGGTTATATGTGCACGAGTTAAAGCTTTGAGGCTCACCCGGCTGACCCGGGTTCGAATCCCGGCAGCCGGTTTTCTTTTTTATTTATTTTATTTTCTCTTTTTATTAATTATAGTTTTTAAATTCTAATTTATTTATTAATTATGCATCGTTTAAAATTAAAATAAACATAAATACGCAACGAAAAATTTATAACTTGATATTCGATTACAAACGAAGCGGGTTTGGGAAACCCGGTTTTTGACAAATGTTACATTTAAAACCAGGTAACTCCTTACAATGGACCGCATGTTCGCCGAAAGTATCTAAACAAGCCTTGCGACAAACTGGGCAGGGCTCATCAACCGGAAATAGAGGGATCATTAGCCGCTACTTCAGAATTGCCCGGTATTCCACTGCTAACATGTGTTGGCCTAGTCCTTCAATGGGGATAACTGTCAGAAAATCCTGAGAATGAGGTGCCCGGAGACAATCAAACACAGCTTTCTGATGAGGGGATAGACTAAACTTCTCTCCCAAACACTGGACAGTTCTACTAAATAGGGCACTCGCCAAAGCATTCTGGGCTTTAGGGGGGGGTGTCCTTATTAGAGAAACCACCAAGATCAAAATCCGGAAGGGACATGTGCATGCAATCTAACGCGCACACATAATAAGAATCTAACCCAACAATACCACAGTCTCGAAGAATGTGGTCCTGTAAACTCCAAGATTGCGCCCTCGAGACCACAAAAGCATACGTGGATACATCCTCAGCCGAACATAAACCCAAACCCCCAAAACGGGTCGGGAGGGATGCAAGCCTCCATTGAAGATCCCCAAAAAACGGACCCCCGCAAACCACGATATCCTCGATAGCTCTCTGAAGGCCTTTGTAAAAAACCGAAACAGCCTCCCCAACAAATGTGGGTTGGCACGTTCTGAGGCCAAACAATAACTTAGCAACACCCATGTAAGAGCGCAGCAAGAGAAGCTCGCATTGAGGGTCCCGCAGATGTGGAAGATAGCTCATCAGATCCACTGCACAAGATGCCCTTTTCACGGCCAACCTACTGATGAAACCCGCATCGCGACTAACAGCGCCCCCGAGGAGTTTGACACCCGACACCGGCCTCCCAATCCCACTAGGAAACAAACCCTTTTGCTTCTTAACTCCATTGCACGATGGCCAAAAAACTTCTGTTTTCTTAACGTTAAGTTGAAGCCCCAAACATGGCCCCAAAGACATGATGATTTCTAAAGCTTTAGCCACCTCTTTAGCATCACCTATAATTGTACCATCATCCAAGTATCAAGCATGGAAAAGTAGCTTGCATCTATCTCGTATCTGATGAATGAGGGGATGCAAAACTAAGGCAAAGAGAAGAGGCCCCAAGGGGTCTCCCTGCTGAACCCCAGTGGTGGACCAAATATGATCGTTTCCGACATATAATCTAGCCGGCTGTCCATATAGAAAATCCACCCATAAGGAAATGGAGGGGCATCGGGTTCGAACTTCTGACAAAAGGGCGGTTCTATCCACTAAGTTGAAAGCATTAGAGAAATCAACAGTAATCATGGCTAACGACCCATCCGAGTGGAACACATTTAAAAACCTGTTCGCACTATGGAGCACAGCCTCTGCCCCGCTAGGAATACCCACCCCAAATTGAAAATCACCGAGATATTTAGCCATCTCTTTCCCGACCCCCCTCGTAGCCGCCTTAGAAACTAACCTCCTCCAAATTGCGCCCACGGCAATAGGCCTAATCCCGTTGTCTGGTTTAAGTAAAGGCGTGAGAGGTGCAGAAGCAACAAACTCTGACAAGACCCTAGGGCACCTCCCCCCAAGCACAAGTTGACTACCTCAGAAATAGCCCTAAGCACCCCGCATGCGATCACCGACCCCTCCCCACAAAGAGCATCCAAAATGTGTTGAGGTGACTTCATATATTTACAATCAGAATTTTGTTATTTTATCTTTTCACTTCTACTTTTATGTATCGTAATAAATCCCTTCAAAAGTTTAACTAACATTGAGATTGCTACTTGTGAGATTATCTATTACTGAAATTGGACTGCATTTTGAAGCATTAGCTAGGTATCGTCCAAGAATCGTGTTTTGTAAAGCTTGTTTTAATATGTTGAACATTCGGTTTACACTCTTTTTAACCGAGACTATGTTGAGTTAGCCTATAGACTAGGCTTCCCCTTAATGGTCTTCGACCGTGATCTTAAATAATCAATCGACAGGTACCACTTGCATATCAAATTCATTGATTAGCAATAACATCTAAACAAAAGGGCATGAATTATGATCAAGCCTATTAATGGTTTACCAATATAGTTTGCTATTTAAAAAATGTTAAATGTCAGGCAGGTTTAGCCGTTTAAAGTACAAATAGGTTTAGAAATTCTCAATTATCGTAATTTGGTGATTAAGGGTAAAATGAGAAATTTGATAGATAAATTTTTAAAAATATATATTTTTTAAACAAACTAAAATGTAAAGGTGTACATTATGTTGAGGTGACTTCATATAATAATTACATGTCTTTCTCCAAATAAAGTCTTTTTCTCATTCAAGAAAATGGGGCAAACAAAGACAAGCCCTTGTGAACAAACCTTACACAGGTCCCCTCAAACAACATGCACAATTTGGATTAATTCAACATCACACTTTCCTTTTGTGGCTACCATTTAAGGTTGATTGATGCTTGTCCCAAACCAAATCATCTTGTATGGTTTACAAGTTTAAAAATTCACATATGAGCAAGTTTTTGTTTTCATATTTATTTTTTAATAACTGAACAATCGAAAGCAGCAAGCACCACATATATATTTCGGTACAACAAAAACATCTCATCGTCTTGAAACATTGGTGTATCGTAAACAACTTTGCGGTTGTCCTTTGCTTACATTGTAGTGTTGTCTAATTTGCATTTGCATGTACACGTCTATATTTAGAGGTGTACAAAAAAACCGGTTTTAGAACCATAACCGGAAAAAAAACCAATTGTAGAACCGTAACTGGAAAAAAAACCGAAACCGGTTTTTTTTAAACCGGTTTTAGAACCCAACTGAACCAGCGGTGTGACCCGTTGCCATTCTTGATCTTTGCAACCGGGTTTAAAAACTGGTTAAAAATCATTTTTTTTTTGGCAAAAACCGTTTAAAAACCGATCCAAACCAGTTAGACCAATTACTGTTTTGGATTTGGAAAACCGGTTGTTAAAAAAGCCGATTTTTGTTTTGGATAAAAAAACCATTTCGGTTAAAAACCGGACCAGTTAAAAAAAACTGATTTGTACACCTCTATCTATATTTTGCTATAAAAAGATAAAATGTTTTATTTGTGTATTCTAGGAAACAAATTATTAGAAGTAATATCCAGAAAATGTTATAAAAATGATGACTTTATATAAAAGCATGAAAATTGCTAAATATAATGTATTCTTGTAATAACCGGGGAACACAAGTTTCATAAGAAATAGGTTTTATCATCTAAACTCTTCTGTTAATAATTTGATGCCTCTCAAACTTCAAATCTTTATTTTCCATTTCAAGTCTCCGTTAAAACATCGAATTAAAGTTAAGTTATTGAACAAAGTGGTACAAAATTACCATCATATACATCAAAAGTCAAAATTAACGCATGACCAGTTCCAACGAGTCACAAGGGTAACCTATAATTCAAGTACTTGCAAGAAGCATTATTGGCTATTTGAACTAAAAATCATTATGTTTGATTTAATGATTTGGGATGTGGGTATTAAGGATACTACGAATTAACTATTTACCATTTATATTCAAATTGTATTTATAGATATAATGGAGGTGGTTATTCACCTCCATATTTATAGCCTCTATAGTAGCAGCCCATATTATCTTCTTTCCAATTGTAATTCTTGTAGTAATTGGCTTATTTAAAGTCTTGTAATCGTAAATCAGAATTTACTTTTTCACAGTATTTGTATTCATCGCGATTGATGCTTGAATAAGATTTAGCAACTTTTATTTAGATGTTTGAATAATGATTTGTTTCGACAGTTGTCTGGACACTTAATAGCATCATATTTGACTTACATGTTGACGCTTTCTCTAATGACTTGATAGCTTTATATTAAATTATTTCAAGAATTAGACATGTGGGTTGTACTTTAACTCACATATGTAATCATCAAAACTATTGGTCCCTATGGTTTATAGAGACAACCAATAGATGAATCTTTATGCTTGCTACAAAATTTGAGAAAGAACTGACGTCTTTTAGGAATTTTTAATTGATAACTTTTTGTAAAAAAAATATGATAATAGTAAATGGGACCCGCGTAATACTACGGGACTATTAAATCGAACGAAAACTAGACATAAAAATATTGAACCACGTTTGTTCGTTGCAGCATGTTAACGCCCAAAAATGGCCGAAACATAAAACAATAAAAAGAATAATGAAATCGACCCAGGACCTACACGTTGTGATTCGGCCGTTAAACAGGAAAAATGGGCATAAAAACTTCAAACCACACATGTACGTTACAGTTTGTTAAGTCACAAAATTTAGATAGAATGTAAAAGATGAAATATACGTGGAGCAAAGTTGAAAGAAAAAAAGTGTGGAGTTGAAAATGAAAAGTGTTTTATGAGAAATTGTTAAAATATAAAAGTTTAGGGGTTAAATGTAAAAAAATTGATAGTAAATATGTAAGTGTAACAAAATTGGTAAATAATATAGATAAAAAGAATACCGGTATCAGTTTCGATAATACGATAAGACTTACCCGCACTCGCTATATCTTGCAATACCAAAAAAAAATCTACATCGAATACGATTTCGTTTTGGATCAAATTTATACCAGAATGTCAAGGAACAAAAACTTAAACACAACTGCACATTAAGTTTTTTTTAAAGTTAATGAAAAAAAGTTATCAAATGAAAGAAAAATTAGAAATCAAACATGTTAAAAGTGTATATTATATATAGTATAAGTGGTGAAGTTGAAAGAATAAAGGTAAAAAAAGGTCAATAAAAGTCAAACTAAAATGAATAGTGTTGTTGTGAGACCATGCGATGTGGGTGTCATTCCTCGGCGTTGTTGGCAGTCAACGCCCACCTTCCCACACCGTCCCCTGCGTTGTAAACGGCGTTGTTGTTTGGGCGAGAGATATTCCACCGCTTGGAGGGCTAGTACGAGTCGACGTGAAACTTGGTTATTGGTTGCTTCAAACTAGCGTTCAACGGCTAGTTTGACCTTTAGAAAAACTCTTTTAAAGAAAACCTATATATACTAACATATTCCACACCTTTGTTTTTAAACCATACACTCAATCATCCATTTATCTCTTCCCAACTACCTATTCTCTCCCATTTTTTACAATTTTTTTTTTAAATAGAAGGCTCAAATTCTTCACCTTCATCTTCTTCGTCGTGTGGACTTGATGATTTAATTTTATTCTCGTCAGATGACGAGGGATTGACACTTATAATTGCAGCGGTTCAAAAGGTGGTTCAAACTATACTGGAAGACGAAGGGTGCTCCTCAGAACCCAAGAGGAGAAAATACATAGTACGGGACCGAGTCACCGCACATGAGTTATTGGTAAGTGAGTATTTTTCACCAAACCCTACTTATGATGATAGTACTTTTAGGCGTCGATTTTGTATGAGCCGTGAATTATTTCTTATAATATCAAACGAATTATCAAGTAAATATGATTTTTTTCGACAAAGAAAGGATGCGAACTTGATTGAAATTAAACATGATACAACACAACACAATCTTCGAGCGGATTTTGTTGAACACATTTGGAGCCTTCTACAAGACGACTTTTACAAAGACTAAGATGATGATTGAAGTTTATGTAATTATTTTTAAGTTTATGTAATCTTTTTTTTTTAAGTTTATGTAACTTACATTTTATGTGGTTTTTAAAATTTATGTTTTAATTCAATTAGTTTTAATGTTCTTAAATTAAATTAAATTAAATTAATTGATTTTATATAATTTTTAAATAGAAAATAATAATATTAAATAGATGCCACGTGTCGAATAATGTGCCTTTTTACGCCTATTTTCACACCTCCTTTTTTCCACCTCGCCACTTTTCTGATGCATGTTTACTTGTTGTTCACATGTCGCATAACACCCATTTTTCAAGCCCCTCCGCATTATACGGTATGCGTGAGAAAAAGTACTAATTAATATATGGTAAATTATAAATCTCGTTTTCATACTTTCAGATATTGAGTGTAATCTTTATTACACCCAAACTCTAATAATAGTATGTCATTAAGTTAAAGATTTTTTTTTAAAAAGTACTATATAAAGTAAATATATTCAATATTTTATGTTGATTCATAAGTAACAACATTCTTAATATATAACTTTTATATATAAAATACCTTTTGATTTGAATAATATAAGAAAGTTATAGAGATTTATACCATTAGTCGGTGTGGTTTCAATGTTGTCCAGACAATATCAGTTCATTCAGTTTGGTTGGTCATGGTAACAACACGATATTAACACTTGTCATAGCTTACGGTACTAAAAAGATACTCTATTACGACTACAACTCATTTTCAATGAAATTTACACCGAAAAGCACATAAATGAATAGTGGTACAAATACCAATATTGTTGGAAGATATCAGTGCAATTCATCACCGTAAAAAATATCCATTATATTTGTCCCATTCGTTTTTAGTGTTTTGCTAAACAATCGTTTTTGTTTTTAGTCTTAACATTAGACAATCTAGTCTTTGTTTCAAGTATATTTAAAGAAAGAAATATCATTTATAAGGCTTCAATTATATAAATAATTCATGATTTAAGTTGTTTTTCTCTTTATTGGTAAAAGGCCACTCGGTGTATAATTAATTAAGGGAGACTTTTTTCTAGTGTAAACAACGATATCCTTCTTGCTATCATTTCTCCAAATGTATATTCATAGCTTTTCAAGACAATATATATTATATTATTAGAATAACATAAATGTTAAGCGATGCCATTTCATGTAAAAAATACTAATTCGTGAGGTAGCATAGATAATATATAGTTTGTGCTTCCATTACTTGTGCATCACTATTCACAAATCCGTTTTCAAGCAAAACTTATATCAACACGTTGATAAACGTTAAGAACGTTGCAACATCAAACTTAGAATAAAACATTGTATTTTAGAAGTTATAAGAAAACTAAAATATGATGAAAATCCTAATAATAAAATAAAATAAGTCAAAGACTTTATTTCTATAATGATATCCTCAAATCTGTGATTTGCTAATTGTTATACATTATATTATTTCTAGTTTTATATTAAACATACGTCATTTTTTTAATTTTATTACTATTTTGTTAGTAATATAGCTATAGAACAATTGAATTTTAATAATTTCAACTTTGATCTATTGGTCAGGATTGATCCCAACTTATGAAATGATTATCGACAATCCCCACTTTAGAACACCAATTTTTGCTTAACTTGACTATTGCTTGCGACCTTTCCTAGCTTCATGGCTGCCATTTGTAACAAAAAGAGAAATAGAGTAAGCATTGGCAGATGTTGTAGTACATGTGCCATGTGTTACGTTGGGTTATGTTAACATACATAAAACCTATTTGCCTAGTACATGCTACATAGTCCAGGATTTTTACCTGGGTTTCAGAAACATTATTTAATATACAATGAACTTTATTGAAAGATCTTTTTATCTAGTGAATTTGTTATTGTCCTTTTTGGCATGGTTGTTTTGGGATCGGTGTTGGTGGAGGTATGATGACTTTCATAAGGTCTTATTTTTAGTTGTTGACTGAAGATGGTTGTCATCCACTTGGCCTATAAAAAATGCCCAAACATTGGTGAGTCTTTGTTAAACAATTAATCAGTATGCTATAATATGTTTTTGGTTTATGAACGTACATGTCAAGAGTTTGTGGCTTTACACTCTACCATGCAATATCTCGTACGTTGAAAACTTGAAGTATACATCATGTCCAGATCTGGTATTGGAGTAAACTTGGCTTTCCTACCAAGGATGAGCGAGGCACCATGTTATATAGTAGCCATGTAATTTATGGGCTTGCTGCAGATGTAGGTTGTTACCTTGTACAACGAATGTAACTGTGTTATTGAGTCAAAGTGTTTAATTTCCTTGGTTTCTGCCACCGCCTTATACCATCACCCTGCATGACAATTTTTTACAAAGCTGATGTGTTTGAATTAAATATATTTTTATAGTTTTAATTTTCCTTCACACAAATTTGGTTTTAAAAATGGTTTTCACCTAAAAACTAACCACATACACAAAGGGCAAGGGTACCCGTCGGGTGGTAATATAGTCGATCGGTAAGAACCGGATATCAATCCGTGGACGTGGTGTCTCAATACTAAACCTTTGTTACTTTTAAGCCTTTTCGATAGATGAGTTGATTTCTTTGTTTATAAACTATCATGCAAAAATAACAAATAGCTAACTAATCTAAGGAAGAACGATATTTAAAAGAGGTTGCTTAAACTAAGTATCCACTAATAAACATATGACAACAATTAAGAAAGACTAATTGTGATGCAAGCTCTAAATTCAACTAAGTCCTCAAATCAAGGCTTCCTAGTTTTATAAATCTTTGGAAAACTACAATGAAATAACATTCTAATCACCTAAGATTTATTCTTTTAAGCTCACTTGCTAAGTTGATGTTAATCTTTAATGACGAGTTATTTGTTTGTCAAAACTCCTAACTCTACAAGTTAAGGAAAACTAACATGAACAACATATTAATCACCATAACTTGGTTTCAAGCAATGTCATCTTCATCATGTTCTTGATATGAATCACAAGTATGGTCATGCTAGATAATAACCTTGGCCTAAGTTATCAAACCAACATAAGCACAAACTATAGAATTCATATAAACATTCATATGATCTTTTCAAATCTAAATGCAAGAATCAATACACATGTTCAAATCACCATTCTAATCATGTTAGCAATTACCATTCCTAGTTTCATGTTATGAATCATATTAACAAGTTAACAAGATTCAGCAATCATAATCTCAACATGGGCTTTCCAACACAACATTTAAATACTTATGACCAAAGATTCAAGAACAAGGACTTTAAACATGAGCATGAACTCCAAGAACAAGATTAAATATCACCATGAAGATTAACAAACAACAATCATCACATCTATTTCCATGTTATCACATGCTCATTAGTTTCAACAAAGTTTAAGCAACACAAATGTTTAGCCCATAAAGCTCATAACTACCAAATCAATTGCAAAATAACTCAAATTGTTCATAAGTAACAAGTAGGCTAACCTACGTTTAAGACTAGATGAAATGGTAAAATGAGTGGATCTTCAAGCGATTCAATCTTCTTCAAGGCTCCTTATTGGCTCTATAAAAACTTCACCAGAATGTTCCAACTCCCTTTCAAATGAGCTTAACACTCGTATTTATGCTGCTAGCGGGTTGACACGATTATGCCACCTTTTGGCACGGCCGTGCTTGGTAAGTGTCAGAAGCAATTTTTCGTCTGTCGATCATGTTTGCTACCATTTCCGGAAAGATCATGCTCAAACTTCCCCGAGGTGGCACGACCATGCCAACATATGGCACGGTCGTGCATATCGATGATGTATTCGGCGATGACTGTTTCGACCTCGGGAATGAACTGATCAGAGACTTACTTGGGTCGAGCACAGTCATGCTTGGGGTTGGCACGATCGTGCCAGTCTTGGATTTTCTGGTTTGTGCTGATAGTTGAGAGTGCTGATGAGAGTGCCGGTTGTCGAAGGCTTGCCACGGTCGTGCTTGGGGTCAGCACGGTCGTGCGGTATCTGGCAGTTTGCTGAAAAGTTCTATTTTTGCTCCAAAAGCCTCCGTTCAGCACCAGGCCGAAGCCCGGGCCTGTATTTTCACAAACAACTCAAATGAGTATCAAAATCAATAAAAATACAACGAGTTCTCGCATAAACGAGGGAATATTTGACGTTTAAAAGATGTATAAATTCAAATACATCAAAAGCATAAACAATTTTAGATATAATTATATATAGAAAAGCAAATAAATAGCATACCAAGTAATATAATTTATGGTTTGACACTCACATGTATATCAATAAATTGACAACATAGTTCATCTTTCTTGTTGTCACCAAACTTGCTTATCATTATCCATTTTTGGTGACACCTTTTTAATTGGTTGTGTTTTCTCTTTTGGCCTAATGGCTCTTAATGGTCTTCAAGACATGTTTGATTTTGCTTTGATAGTTGCATGTGAGTTACAGTTATTAGTTTAAGGATAAAAGCATGCCTATGAAGTATGACGTTAAGAAAAGAATGCAAAGAATACATGTGCAATAACAATATTGTTTCATAGAATTATAACAATATATGCACACGAGTTTCAATTGCATATGTTAAGTAAGCTAATGAAATCAGTAAACACAATGTTTTCTATTCTCTTGTCACATTGTTGATCATCTGGAAGTATTAGTAATCTTTGACATTTAAGAGTAGTAGGTCTTGATTGAACCATGTATATCTGACTATGACCTAAAACATTGTTCACAAATAAAAGACGTTACCCTTTCAAGGTTACACATTAGTCTTAAGTATTCATAAGCAACAAATCCTAACAGTTAAAGTTATAAAACGTGACACCTATTGTTGACAATCGTCAAACACAATGAACCAAGAACAAATTTACTAAAACAAAAAAAATCTAACCAACACAAAAAAAACACATAAGTATACAACCCTACGCACACATAAACATATAGTAAACAAAGAGATATAAAAAAACATACCTTCAAAACAACAGAAACATTGGTTGTAGAAATTTACAAAATCAGGACAACAAAGACCCAACTCCCTCTATTATATCACCACGCCTACAGAAAAAACCGTGACATGGGTAAGATAACAGCAAGCATGCAGAAGCATTCACAAAAAGAAATCTATAATAAAGCAATCCATAAAACACTCAACAATCGTTCACAAGCAGATATATCAAAAGTAAAAAAAGGTTACTTACATGTAATGTCCCAGCGTAGCATTATAAACCCGAAGCAGTATTGTGATACCAAACTAAATTATCTTCCAACCACGACATGACAGAAGCAAATTGCAAGGTGTAAACGGTCTTGGAAAACTAGGAGTCATCCTCACCGACCAAAAACCTACGGATATATAAAGACCAAGGAACTTTCAAACACTTGGCAATGTGCAAACGATAATAAATGTCTTAGATGACATAAGAGTCACCATCATCGAACTAAACTCTATGAATGTAACATGAAAGCACAAAAAAACACATTACATGATTACATAAAGTTTGACACAAAAAAATGACAAAACAAAACTGAATACCATAAATACATACATAACCAACAACAAAAGTATCAGCAAATCATCATAGACCAAAACCACAAACTCAAAAAAGCAGTCTTTGAATAGTCATCATCACCAACCCAAAATATAAAGCCAAGAAAACACATGACAACCAACAACAAAAGTCTCACCAAATCATCATTGACCAAAACTACAAACTCAAAAAAAATGTCTCTAATGACACTATAGTTATCATCACCGACCCAAAATGTAAAAAAACAGATAACAACCAACAACAAAAATATCAGCAAAACGTCATAGACCAAAACCACAAACAGTCTCCAATGACACCATAGTCATCATCACCGACCTAAAATGTAAACCCCTCAAAAAACATAACAGCCGACAACAAAAGTCTGATCAAGACATCATACACCAAAACCACATACCCAAAACAAAACAGTCTCCAGTGACACTATAGTCATCGTCAACGACCTAAAATAACATGCAAAGAAATTACAAACGGAAAGATCGAACAAAACATACATTGTAAAGTAAATGGTAAGACAAACATATCTAATACGACAGAGAATCCATAAACACAATTGTGGGAGTAGTCCAACACAACCTGAAAAAAGGT
Organism: Scalesia atractyloides; assembly: GCA_947069175.1. Lineage (NCBI taxonomy): Eukaryota > Viridiplantae > Streptophyta > Magnoliopsida > Asterales > Asteraceae > Scalesia > Scalesia atractyloides. The sequence continues at coordinate 47,418,426 of CAMTDV010000023.1, forward strand.
AGTTGTCAAACAACGTATTTGTAAAAGCAACAAACAAAAAATGAAAATGCAAACAAAAAACTAACTAGCAGGGCCAAAAACAGGAGTTGTTGATTTTTCTGACCAGGAAGAACACAACCTTACAAACAACATAATCTCAATAAATGTCACCGTAAAACAAATAAAAACAAACATAAGAGAGAAAACGATACCAAAAAACTAACCAAGACCTGTTGAGTCGCAGGTCCTTAATTTCTCTAGCGAAAGCTCAAGAGAAATTGGTAAACAAAAAGTGCAAGACAAAAGAGGAAAGGTAAAGTAATTAGTTGAAGTCATTGGACACGTGTTGTAAACTAAAAGGCTCAATCTATCCGGACACTACTAATGCCTATTTGGACACCCTTGAGCCCTAGACTGGTTGTCTAGGCCTAGACGACCCGTATAGGCACTGATTTTTTGGGGTCAGCAGGTGCATGGCAGGGCGTACAAATTTATGTGTGTAGACGGGCCGTCTAGACCTAGACGACCCGTCTACGACCTTTGTTTTTTTAGTTGGAAAAGGGGTGTCTTGGTGGGTAAATTGGTTGTGTTAGAGGTTTAAAAAGGGGTGTTTTGTGGGGTAAATTGATTGTTGTTGGAGGTTGATTTTTTTTTGTGGTGTAATTTGAGATTTTTAAAAAGTTTTGTTTATTGTTTTTACATTGTATTTTTTTAAAAATATAATATTTAAGTTTAATACTGTTTTCAACATTTTAAGAATAAAGCAAGAAGTATATGTTGTTTCCATATTACATTTCAACGTCAATTTAACACAAACAATCATCAAGTAATCGAATAATGGAAAATAAAGTTAAATATAACAGATATAACATATATAACATAACTTTGTACATCCATAACAATATGTATCTGTATAGCTGAATACTAAATATAAAACGTCTATGCATACGAGTTGGCCTCGGAGTCGGGATCGGGATCGGGATGTGGCTGCAGCGGCTTCAACGGCTGATGTGGTGCTCGAGGTGGTGGGAGCGGTATGGCAGGTAACCCCTCTCTCTCTCATCTATCATGTGCCTCCCGAACCACCCAGCCCATGAGATCCAGAAACCTGTCGACGTCGGCTCGTAAGCGCGTGTATGCTGCACCTCCCGGGGCATGACCTGGAATAACGTGCTGGGGAAACTAGGGCGCCCCGTGAGGTGGTGGTGGCGGTGGCGGTGTCGGTCCGTCTAAATCAACTGGAAGGTCCTAGACGACCGCTGCCTCATCTGCCGGTGGATAGACTGGATCGAACTGATCTGGCAGCGGCTCCGGAATCCATGGCTCACCTTCGCAGGTTTTAAACCGCTCGTCTAGCATGCCTAAACTCTTCACCAGCTTCATCTCCCGCAAGGTCTAAAAACCCATCCTCGTGGTCGGTATGGGCGGTTGCAAGTGAGGGTGCGTCTCCGGCATAAGACCCAACAACGGGCAATCACGTTGACGTACGCCCCGCCCTACAAAAAGCCGTGCTCCTGCCGGTGATGGGCGGAGGCGAAGTACTGGGCGAGATCGGGCGCAAGTGCGCACGGCCTCATGTATGATAGGCAATAGTAGAAAAATAAATCGGTGTTCGTACACCACTCACGGCTGTGTCCGCGAGCGGTAATAGACGTAGCGAGCATCCGATGTAGATACCTGCACATAATATTAGTGAAATACGGAAATTAATTCATAGTAACAATAATAAAATAATTACCGTAATAAACGTACGTACCTGTACAACGGGTCGGCAACATGTGAAATCCTCCCCTTCGCCCTGACATGATCCCAAGTGTCATGGCCTGCGACCACCTCCCAAAATCCCAAAAGAGTGGGTTTATCCACCACCACTAGCCCCTCCGTATAAACATTCGTAGCAATCTCCCCTGCAGGTATATGCCGCTATGAACGGCAAACTTAGCAAGCGTCATCGAACGCCACACACCAGCAAGCCTAAATGAAACCTCAGGCGGAGGGGAGGACCCTGTGGCTAGGGAGGCGGCTAGTCGACCCGTGGAGGGTGAAACGTGAAGGTCAATAGGAACTCGATGAACAGCTCCCTATAACTCGGCGTGCCAGCCAAGTCAAACAGACGGTGCCATGGGGAATCAACGGGAATGAAAAAACGCAGTCTCGACGTCTCACCAATCGCCTCGATCACATCTTAGTCGACCGCCGCGTGCGATCCGACGTGCATTCTGCGTAGCTTGCCGCAAAAACGGGCGGCCTCAGTGTGGGCGGGAACTCAAGATAGGGGTGGCCGTGTAGCGGATCTGCTGGCGTTGGTGGCGCCCGTCGCGGACCATGCGGATGTGGGTCCTCGTGTATCGGATCTCCAATCTCCTCCATATCTAATCTGCGATTATATTAACAATGTAACACAAATAATAACAATGAACCAAATATTAATATATTATATTATATAAGTTACATAAAAGAAAAAAAATAAACCGATCGTCTACAGGGGGCGTCTAGGGTAGACGCCCGTCTTGTTCATCAAAAAACCCGCAAACTTCAACATCACAGCCAAAATACCCCAAAATTCATCAAATTCAAGCACAACCTACGGTCTAAATACATAATACATTAAAGATTAATAAAGTTTAGGTGAAAATACGTACCAGAGATGCTTGAATTCCTCAAAAATGCGGTCCGAATACGGTTGATATCGTAGAATACATATGTGTGTGTGTTTGAGTGTGTGTGTGTGTGTGTTTGGTGTCGTATGTGGCTGGTCGTGTAGGCTGACCAGTCATATACGAACAATAGACGGGTCGTCTGGTCTAGACGACACGTATGGAATAAATGTGAATTACCATTTTACCCTTGAGTGGCCACTCGTCTAGGCTCAATTCAGGGGTAAAATAGTAATTAACCACGCTGAGCTGTAAAAGACTCAGGTGGTTGATACCCATTATACCCCTGAATTTGGCCTAGACGAGTGGCCATTCAGGGGTAAAATGGTAATTTACCATTTTCCTTTATAATTCAAAAACTGGTCAATTTAAAAGATCCCGCTCAACTTGACGTGGCATCTAGCTCTAGACGTGTCATCTAATAGGAAAATATTACCATTTTGCCCCATTTATCCAGACGGAGAGCAAAGCAGGGGTAAATGGTTTTCTTGGTAGACCCAGATGGGGCGTCTAGGTCTAGACGAGTTGTATATGCACAATTAAAAATTTTTGGGTATAATTAATATGATTTTGTTTACTTTATATAACTTTGGTATAAGCCGACATTCCTCCAGTACACCCAAGGCACAACAATTAAACCATACAAAGCCCATCTAAAAACCAATAAACTACGTTCTCCCATATCTAGATCGATGTGTTATGATCCATCTCCTGCTGAAAGTCTTTTCAATGTGGTTCCACGCACGTTCATCCCATACCCAAGCCCACAGCCACAGACCGAAACCCACAATGACCGTCTGGCCGCACTATCAACGCACGTTCAGCCGTCTTGTATGCATGAGATGTACGGGTGAAACAATGTGGGAAGGAGAGGCTTAAACCGTTTGATTGTTGACACATGTTCGTCGGCCACTATCAACGGAAAGCCATTATCGTCTCGAACCTCTCTTTGTTTAGAACTCGTTGATCGGCTTCACCCCGCTATGGGTTTTTGCGACTTGATGACCGACTGCTGAGTGGCATGCGACGGAAAGTACGTGCTGTGGCGGGGGGCATCGTATGTACTTTGTTGGGAACCCTGGGACGGAACGTACGAGTTATGGAGGGGGCGTCGTCAAACCGAAGTTGTGCTTGCTTTGTTGTTGGTCGTCCACGAGTCGATTGTTGGACAACCGGTGGTTTCTTGGTGGATTTGGTTGGGTCAACACGGCTTTAATCTTTCCCAGCAAGCTTTTTTTCTGAGCAAGGGGGTGTGAGTCTAATGTTTCCGAACAATGTTCAGCTCTTCTACCACGTCAACGTCATCCGATGTCAATTTACATGGCTGAAAGTTAAGCTTCTGCCAGAAGATGTCTACATCTTCAGTTGAATCAGAGCTCTGCACGTACGTACTTCTCCAGCCTGCAAGCACTCGACAACCCACAGTGTACACATCTGACATCCACAAGATGAATGCAAGCACTGCAACACGTCTAGTTTCCTAAGTAGCTCTCCACTCAACAAGTCAAGCGCTGTATGGAAACTTTTCCCCTTAGGTGGTCAAATAACGGGTTTTTATGGTGATTCATTATTTTTTCGATGCTTTCTCGAAAGCTCCTCCTTGTTTCCCGTATTATGTTTCCACTATATTCTTGACACAACCTACTATATGGTCCAACGAACTCCTATCTTGGACGTATCTCTTTAAATTCGCGTGTTGACTCTCAACTCTGTTTGTGGTACGCTGCCCGAAGTTGCGACTCTGATCAGTCCACGCAAAGACATACATTTGCTTGTAGTCTTTCAGCCAGTTATCATATACGTACGTAAACACCCCTAAAAGGTATCAATAATTAGTTAAATGTACATAGGTATGTCACATTTTATTATAAAAACTTACCTAAACGTTTGCACTCCAGAAATCGCTTTTGCAAGTGGCGTAAGTTTTACTCGTATACGGGTATTGATGGAAACTCACACAATCTCTCCCAGGATGACAAAAATTTTTGCCATTCTTATTCTGTCAATGCGTTCTTGCAGTGCTTACAAATATTCTGTTGAATGTGAAACCTGCAGAGATATCGAGAGGCGTTTGGAAAAACTTTAGCACATCGCGTTAATTAGGGATAGCTCTCTATCCGTTACAATAACACGTGGCTCCATACATTCGTCCAACATTGACCTGATCCTCTCAAGCACACATACAAAGTTATCACTACGTTCTTTGCAGATAACAGCATGCGCGATACAAAATGAATAGTTGGTGGGCGTCATACCAACTATCTGGACAAATGGCATGTTGTATACGTTCGTCTTGTACGTGGAATCAATCAGCAAAACGTGTGGGAACGCACACCACATTTCACTCGAGTAGGGATGAACAAAGAAGATCTCTGTAACGACCTCTGTTTCGGGTTCCTCCCGTGTCTCGTAAATAAATTCGTTTGTAATAAGGGTGTTTTCTAGTGACTTCATGGGAGTCAGTCCGTATATTTGTTCGGCCCTAATCTTCTGAACTGCGTTTTGAACGTCTTTCTGAACATGGAAACTGTCGGGGAACTGCTTTTTAACGTTTGAAAAATTCTGCGCGGCTCCACGTTTTGTGTTGTCAACTGCTCGATCAATCTGTATTCGTCAGGAGCAAACTTCGCACAAACGTGTGACCCGACAGGTCCTGACAGACTTCGTGGTTATGTTCAGTCTTTCCCCCCTTTTATCCCCCATGTTTCATCGGATGGTCTCGCACATCCACCAGGTAAAACGGGCAACCGATTTTCTTGCTTCCAGCTTTTCTAACCGTTGTGTAGTATGGTGCTCACCACCACGGTCACATTCAAGCCATACCCTCCCGGTCCTTCTACCAATTTTCTTTGATCGTCGTGTCACAATAATGAAACCATCCGCCTTTTCCGTTTCCAGTGCCCAGTTTTTTAGCTCATCTAGAGAGTTGAAAACTGTAAAATCGATAGTGGTTATGTTAGATTTTATGTTTATTCAACTGCACAACATAAATAAATAAGTTTTGATACTATCTCTGTGAGGTACGGATTGCCTACGCATGGGAGTGCCTCACCACCATATCCTCCAGCATCAGGATAGACTTCTTGACCGTACAAAGATTGTGTCGTGTTGTAACTTTTGTAACAGTCTCTTCCGTATCCATCCGTACCCATGTTGTTGCACGTACGAGTGTTCACACCCGTATCCACAATCGGAAACCCATGTTGCGCAGGATAACATGGTGCATCAACTTGGTACGAGTCGTCCACATGAGATGTTACTTCAACAGAAGGAACCTCGTTCAAATCTATAAACGGTCTATTTTGATTTCCTTGTACACTTGACACAACCCCCTCTTGCTCGTTAGAATCGGGAACAGCGGTCTCCCCCTAACAACGGTATCATCATTAGTAAATAATTAAAACAACAACTAGTTTAACCTAATAACTGTTACCAGATTGGCTTCAGGCACCCATGACTCGCTAGAATATGCCCCAAAGAAATAGTTGTCGTCTCAGTTTGATGACATTTCACCACCTTTGAATGATATCAGATGAAGTAATATAAGCCAAAGAAGAAGACGGAGAGAATTCCGACGACGAAGTGAAAAATTTATGCGACATCAAATGCTCTGCATGACTCTATTTAACAAAGAAATATACACCCCGTCTAGGCCTAGACGGGGCGTATCACTACTGCTTTACTGACATGCATGCAGATAACCAAAGTTAATATCTACCTCCAAGACGTGTCGTCTAGACCTAGACGACCGTCTTGGGCTGGTCGTCTTCACGGTCAGTCTAGGGCTAGACGGCCCGTCTAATGTGACTAATTTGACATTGTACGAGCGATGGAATGTGGTCGGAGATAAGAAACCCTAGACACCTCGTCTAGGTCTAGAGGGTTTCTAAATAAGTAGATGAGTGTGTAAATGTGTAGACCCAAATTAAAAACTCCACCAAATCACAAGTAAACAAATCAGTACTACAACACAACAATCATACAAAATAAATAAAGCAAAAAATACAACAACAATAAAATAAGTTTTGTAAATCAATATATAAATAAATAAGGTAAAAATATCGGTACTCGTTCCTCTATTTTTCATCACAAATTTGCTCCTGGTCTTACATGTGGAAAGTATGACCCTTTCTAATTTTAGAATATATTATACAAATACACTTATGTTCCCTTTAGTTTTTGTTCATCAAAAGCTCTTTTAGCCATTATTTATTTTATAATACAAATTATTATTGAACTATTAGATAAAGTTTGTAGTCATTATTTATAATACAATGATTTATCAAAGTATTAGATAAAACGTTGAAACGATTTGTATTATCTTGAAAATTGATTTTTGAATTTTAATTAAATATGATATCAAGGTAATACTATGTTTTATATTTCTGGTAATTAACCTAATGCCTTCTATTTCAATATTCCAATCTTATTAGAACTGTTACCTACCTCATCAAATGTAATATCGTTTATATATAATAAAAAGGCTTAAATTTTATAAGAAAATAGTTGAATTTTTAGATAAAACCATGACGAGTTACATAAATCCAAATTGAGATTGAATTATTTTTAGATGAATTTATAATTTGTGAAATTATAGGGTTAACTAGTAACCCGATTGAACCGTCCGAGATAACCAGGTTGAACCATTTCAAAGCCCAACCCAATATGATATAAAACCGGTTTTTAAAACATTATTCCAAATTGATGCTGATTTGTTTAATTTAAAACGTAGTAAATATAAATAACATATGGTTTATAAGTTAGGCTATATTTTATTAGACCATGTTATTATCATTAGTGTGATCTTATGGGCTAACTTTAGATTTTTAGAGTTTTATATTCTCTATATGTTGTAACTCCTAATGAATCAATAAATCATTTAGTATTTCATCATCTTATCTATTTTAGCTGTTCAATGAGATTTTCTTATATATTTTGAAAATCTGTATATAAATATAAATTAAAAAAGGAAATATATATATGGTAGATGTTTTGTTAAGAAATAAATTATTTTAATTAATGATATCTTATATAAATAAATAGTATTAGGAATATTGGATTTTAATGACTCATATTTTAATATTTGGCAGATAACGCTCTTAACTTACGAGTTATACCACATCACTCTTTGCTTTCAACTTATTTTTCTCTAGCACTCTCAAGTGCCATATCAGATGTCACGTCATTAAATGTCAAGTCACTAAATAAATGTCACATCGATGCTACATCGTTAAAAAAGAGCTCTCACTGTTCCACACTCTATATCATATTTTCACATTCCTTTTCACTGTATCTCTTAATATATATATATATATATATATATATATATATATATAGGGTGATGTTATTGTGAGAAAATTTGAAAGTGTGTAGAAGAAAAAAAGAAAGAATTGAGATCATAGTAGCAATTCTGTAAATAATATTGACTATTAAACTAACTAATTTTATAGATTAAGGTATAAAGGTAAATTTAATATTTTTAAATTAAGAAACTAACATTAATACAATGCAAAGTTCCTCACTTCTTTTTTAAACATCAATAACTTTTTATACGTAACTCTTTTTTTTAAAATTACACCATAATAACTAGTGTTTTTTTATCTTTAATATGAGTACCATATTGATATATTTGTGTAGAGTTATTTCTGTTTTTATATATTTAGGGTGTTATTTCTGTTTTGATTCTGATGAAAGTGTTGACTGGTGTTATATTAGGGTGTTATTTCTGTTATATTAATGTTAGGGTGTTTTTTATAAGATGTGTGCCTTCAATATAATTGTTGTGGTGTTTTTATGAGTTATGGGGTTATTTTTGTTATATTTATGTTCTTTATAAGATGTATGCCTTCAATATACATGCTGTGGTGTTTTATATAGTTAGGGTGTTATTTCAAATTCGAAAATCCCTACAATAATTGCCAAAAATCGGTTGCATATATTCATTACATAATTAGATTTTATTAGTAAATTACAACTTATACCCTTAAACTACCAAAATAAAAAGGGACACATGTCACCTCCATAATCTTTTTTATCCTTCTCACACTTTTAAATTTTCTCACATGAACCTCTACCTATTATATATATATATATATATATATAGGATTAGGATCATTTGTGAACTAGAATCATCATAGTGAATTTTGTTAACTAATCTGGACCATTGATCTCTTTATTAATTGATAAAGATAGGATTGTAATTTTGTATTAATTTAGTTTTAAATCTTTATTTTTAAAATTAGATTTCAGTTACAAGATTCCTAACTAATTGTGATTTTCAATTCCAAATATCTTTTTATCTTTTAAATTGATTTCAATTCCTATATTACCGAAAACAACAACAGTTCATGATAATTAACTTCAATTCGTATTCATCCTATTGATCCGTAAACAAAGAATTCAAAATCATTTGAACAGTTACATATTTCCCAAAATTTGATTTATTGTTCGATCGTATTGTCTCATTATAATGGAACAACCAATAGATATTACGAACAAAGTCGCCGAAAACGGTACTGAAGACAGCGTGCAGATTACTATACACAGTACACTTATGTATACTGTTATAATTATACATTCTTTTCTATAGTACACCTGTGCATGCTGTTATCCTTATACATTACTACATACGGTACACATGTGTTTACTGCTATGATTAAACAGACCTACATATGATACACGTATGTATACTATTATGATGATGCATCACTATACACAGTTTTCATTATACATTCATATACACAGTACAGCTGTGTATTACGTTTTTGTTATAGATTACTATACACAATACACTTATGTATACTGTTATAATTATACATTCTTTTCTATAGTACACCTGTGCATGCTGTCATCTTTATACATTACTACATACGGTAAGGAAACTGTTTTTGTTTCCAAATTTAAAAACAACCTATGTGAATTGGGAGGAGTGTGGGGATCAACTATGCGGATGGTAAGGAAACGGTTTTTGTTTCCTAATTTTAAAGATTCGCCATTTTTATAATTACAAATATACCATTTTAATTTAATTTTAAAGTTAAATAGATATTTACTTAATTACAATCATGCCACTATTAAAAAATTAAAGATGATTAAAATCAACGGCATAGATCAGTTTGCACAGTTCACTCTTATAGAGTTGTTCACATCTTGATCCCTATCATATATATGTATGTATGTATGTATGTATGTATGTATAGAGATAGATATAGGGGAGGTGTGTGTGAATATTAACTCCCCAAAAAGACCACGTCATTACACTACACAAGTGTCGCATCAGATGTATTCTGGCATAGGATTTAGTTAGTTTGCGAGTTCCATAGAAAATAAGTTGAAAGTTAGGAGTGGTGTGGTACAATTCGTAAGTTGGGAGTCGTATTAACCAAATGGCGAGAGTTGAGGTATTTAAATCGAAAAAACCTATCATTTTATCAGTTGAAATAATTATTTTAAAAATTATTCCATTTCTCCTTATAGAATTAAACCATCGTAAAAAGCGTAATGTGATTTTTAATCTCATTATTATTATATATATAATTGGAGAAGTTGTTAGCTACAGTGAAAATTATATTGACATGTTGGTGACTCACAAACATAATCTTATCCAACCATGTGGAATGTGATGTCATCTCATAAATCATACATATTTTACATGAAAAACTAAATTAATATTGTTGTAATTTTCATGACTTTACTGTATTTATTTAATTAACTATATTTTTTTGAGGTAACATCCTTATTTTATAATGAATAATAAATAGAATGAATTTTTATGAAGTCGTATAAGTTTAGTATTTGTGTCATGTGTACATTTACCAGAAGTCTATAACTAATTGAAAAGTTCGATTTGAAACAGTTAACAAGATCAAGTACGATTAATAAATATAAAATTGCAGTAAGATGTAGGTTCAACATCATTAATAGACCGTGAAATGCTATTACAATTGATTTCTCAAACAACTTTGAAATGCTACCTCATTAACCGACTCTCACAACGTGAGAAATCAATTCTAACTTTTAAAATTCATGTTTATTTATGTGACATCATATAGGCTTTTATGCCATTGATAATGATGCTAAAAGTGTTATACTTTATGCGGTGAAGCTAAACTAAAATCAGGTTTTGTCTAAATAGTATAAAAAGAATTGTGAAGATAATATGTTGTACTCTTTATAAATAGGGTGGAGGGTATCTTAGTCCTAAAATATATAAACTCTCACTATTTTATTTTCTTAAAATATAACACAAAAATATAGTATAAAAAATCTAACATAAAAAATCTAGTACAAAATGTAGCATAAAAATTCAGTACAAAAGATTTTAGCACCAAAAATCCAGCATGAAAAAATATAGCTTAAATATCCTTACAAAAAATTCAGCACAAAAATGTTATATAACTTAGAAATACAACACAATTTTTTAGGATTTTTTGGGTTTTATATTTTATAGCAATATGGTACTCACATTAATGATAACAAGATGCTCGATTCTATAGTGTAATTTAAAAAAAAAATAATATAGTATAAAAAGTTATGAACGTTTAAAAAGTAAAAATAAATAAAAAAGGAGAACAAGATATGCATATACTTTACATATGAAAAAAGAAAATCAACAAAAGACTTAACATCCCTTCTTACCCGACTTTCAGTAAAATCACCATTTGATCTGATTTACCGCTGTTATATGTATTCTCAAACCAAAGATAAGATGTATGTAAGTAATGACTAGTGGTAATGATGGGTAACAAATTGCTTTGAGTAAATGGAATGTTCTAGTTCCCTCCGAAGTGTGCATCTTATGTGGGGTCTTCGGAAATGGTTGATCACTTATTTACCTATTCTTATATTGCCTCTGTTATTTGGAGTCGGATTAGTTTTTGAAGCAAAACTAGAATTAAGGCTCTTAATCTTGAGACATAGATGTAAAATTGTTTCAAATAGCATCAATGCTATATCACTCTTAATGATCATCAACACTAAGTCGATCAACAAACTTGTCATACGGGAAAAAGTAGACATAAAAACATTGAACCACACATGCACGCTGTGTTAATCGCAAAATTTAAAACGAAACCTAAAAAATTTGCAAAAGATGAAAAGTATAGAGCACCAAAGTTGAAAGTAAAAATATTGTGAGGTTAAATTGTAAATAATGATTTTTTTGGGGTTAAAATTAAAAAAAAAAATTTAGTGGAAACGTTGCGCTGTTTTAACTTACAAAATTTAGAACGAAACGCAAAACGAAAATTTGCGAAAGATGAAAATACAAGTTGCCGAAGTTGAAAGTTAAAAAGTTGTGAGTTTAAATTGGAAATAATGAAAAGTTTTGGGATTAAAAAAACAAATTTTGCGAGGTTAAAATTGCAACAGATGAAAAGTATTTGAGTTAAAAGTAAAAAGATCATTTTTTAAAAGCCCCCAATGCATGGGGTATAACACTCTTATGCACAAAAATGTTGTTAATTAATGGTATGTAAATTCTCAATATCTTTGCCGTTTTGGTTAGACATCTCTTGGAGCCAGGCCTATAAACAAATAGAACGAACATGAACAAATGAATGTTCGTGTTCTTTCGTTTAACTTTAACAGAATACAAACACAGACGTAAAATTGGATAACTCTTTTTGTTCATGTTCATTCATTAAGAAAATGAGCATGTTCGTGTCCGTTTATGTTCGTTCATATGAAACTTAAACGAACACTTCGTGAACGTAAGCGAACATAAACAAACAAACAAACTTAAACGAACATAATCTAACAAACCTAAAACAACATAAATTAAAAAAACATAAACAAACATAAACAAACATAAAGTAGTTTTTTTTATAAATTATTGGTTAATTATGATAAATTCTATTGGAATCCAATTTTTTTTGGAAAGCCCAATTATCAATTAATTGTATGTATAAAAGTAGTTAGAAAGCTTATTTTATGTTTATATTTATATAAATATAACTTCATATGTATTTTTTAAAATATAAACGAACAAACATAAATGAGCAAATATAATCGAACCTTTACGAATATAAATGAACGAACAACTCATGTATTCATACTCGTTCAATAAATGAACATAAACAAACTTCCCATCGAACAAGTTCACATATAGTTCATAAACTTTTAGTTCGCACAAGCGAAACAATATTCTACAAAATAAAAAAAATGATTTTATTTAAGGGTATTGTCGCTATATTATACATTAATTTTTATCAAATAAATAAATATGGGCACATATAAGAGTGAAGTGTTTTCAATGGTTTAGGTCATGACCCTGTGGCTAACAAAAAAAAATCAATTAATAAGGGTATCCAACTTAGTAGGGTTTTTGTTTCTTATTTTTTTACATGTAAACTGTCACCAATAGACTAGTTGAAACCATGAAATAATATTTTACTCGACCCTTGAGTTAAAATGTTCCTGTTCTGCCTTTGGTTTATTCGATATAAAGTTTGAATTTGTGTACGTGACATTGAATTATTTATACATGAAATATTGTCATTATACTCAAGTTATCATTTCTCCATTTCTCTATTCACGTGTCCATGTTACAAAGATACCCAAATCTTGATTTCACAAGTGGTTACCATCAAATTCTGCAAGATGTTGTCACAAGGGTCATAAATTTGTTAATAGAGCTATATGCCGTATGGTTTAGGAGAGAGAAAGGTTCGTCTTGGCACAACTGACGGTCCCATAACTACAGGCACATTTCATACGTGAAATCAGCAGGTTTTGGATTCAAATCGTAACATTAATAACATTATCTTTTATGGGCTTGGTTTCTGATTTTATTTAAAGAACACATTTCTATGTCTCATTTTCTTTCCCATTGAAATGAATGTCTACCAACAATAGATGGGAAATTGTACTAAAAAGGGGGGCCGCAATACCCGCATCTTCATGTGATCATAACATGGTAGCCCCTAATTTCTTAAACTTCCTTTCATTTACCTAATTATTAATGCAATTTGTTTTTTTAATCGAATAACTTACACACCTTGTTATTATTGTTCCTAAATTTATACATTTGTTGACCTTGGACCTATAACCATAATGAGAGGGAAACCTACTCCTCCTAAATTCGTACATTTGTTTACCTTGAACCCACAACCTCAAGAGTAGAAAACCTTTTCTCCACGTCTTCTTGATACCGCTAAGCTACAATCTATTTGGTAAGTTAAGGTGTGATTTTGATGGTTAAAGTGCATTGAATTTAGCTAACAACTTTAACGTGGTTAGACTAGAGATTCTATGGGTCGCTCCAACCTTTTGATGCTCATTTTGTTAGACTCAAAATAGATTTCTTTTAAGGTTGGTTTGTTATCTGAATATGTTTTGGGATTGGGCAAACGTCATCGGTCATACACTTTAATTTCCTTAAGTCTAATTTTTTGGGTTGGTTTATGATGTTTGAGTTAATGACGTGATAGTTCTTTTTTGTTGTTATTTTTTTTTTTGTAAATAATAGATGGTTAAAGTATAAAATCTTAAGCAAAGAAGTAAAATCGACCGGAAGGAATTTGTTCAATAAAACTAATTATTTAATATTTATATTTAAACATGCTTGAAAAATAATTTTTTATTTTTTTATTAATATCTCTTTGGGTTTTAGAGTTGGAGATACAATATAAAGGTTGACTAATAGTTTATAATGAATACTCTCTAATAAGAAGGTACGTCTTATTTGGATCGAGTTCGCAAGCCAACTTTAGTAAACATTAGAATACAGGTGTTTCCACAACCAATTTGCCTATTTCACACTTAATCTAAGGTTTTATTTTTCTTGCTATTTTATCCAATGAAATCATAAACTAAGATGCTTATGAAGCTTGTATTTATATTCTTACTTTTGATAGACAAGACATAAATACGGAAATTAGATTTTTATAACTCAAACTATTATCTATTAGCCGATAATAATTCATATCAACAATGAAACCAATAACACTTTTAAATTTCACTTTCTTTTCGTTAAAGTTAATTCTACTCTAATAGAGAAACTTAGTTTGACCCTAACAAACAATTAATTTATTTTTTTTACAAACTAGAAAGTTGGAAACGATCTTAAGGGAGGACGGGCGCCTCACGGCTTCAAGCATGCGGCTTGTTTGCCACGTGGCAAAACCACCGCCGCCATAGCGGGTAGCACATGCGAGTCCCTTGATTGAGTACTCTTTGCCGCTTGAGAAAGATGGAATGTGACGGTTCCTTTTTTGACGTTTTGGAATTTAAAATCAATCAATCAATTTCTAGAACTTATATATTATATTATATATATATATAGGGCTCTGTCAAATGAGAACCACTACGAGTTGTGAGAACCGTGAGAACTTTTTATTCTCGCGCGAGTTTGGCCAAATTTTTTTTGAACAAACGTAGATGAAAATATAGAAACACATCTGTAAAAAAAGTAAAAAAAATTGTCGAGTCGGTAGTTTTTACTGATGCAAGTTTTTTTTACGCGCTGGTGTACATTTTATACGAAGACAAATATTTTTTTATGCCTTATGTAAATGTGGGTATGCGTCTTTTTTTTAATTTTTTTGCTGAAATAAATGATTTTTTTTATAACTTTTGAGAAAAAAATCGGAAAAACCTTTTGAATGGCCTAGTTCTCACAACTCAAGGTGGTTCTCATTTTAACCCGTCCCTACCCACACACACACAATATAATATATATATATATATTGCATTTTACTCCCATTTTAAACCACACTCATTTCACTCCAACTCACTCTCAATTTAGCCATAGATTAACGAAAAACATTGAAGGCGGTTCAAGCAAAAAAATCCCCGGGTGCTGGTTCGAGCAAATGAGGTGATGGTTCGAGCAAACGAGGCGGCGGCTCGAACCGATGGGGCATTTTGGTGGTATGTTTATAAACCACACCAACCCACGCAACTTCTTCCAACGCAACACCACCAACCTAATTATTTTATTTCACAACCTAAGGTTCCACCCGTTCGGATCGATTTCTCTCAAGAAGTTATGAATAACTTTGCGTCATTTGGATCGTATAAGAGCCCATCTCATCCACCCCATATAAATATAAATAATAATATATATATATATATATATATATATATATATATATATATATATATATATATATATTGCTTTTTACTCCCATTCTAAACCATACTCATTTCACTCCAACTCACTCTCAATTTAGCATGTTTAACAAAAAACATTGATGGTGGTTCAAGCAAAAAAATCCCGGGTGCTGGTTCGAGCAAATGAGATGATAGTTCGAGCAAACGAGCGCCGTTCGAACCGATGGCATTTTGTGGATGTTATAACCACACCAACCACGCAGCCTCTTCAAACGAACACCACCAACTAATATATTATTGTTTCACAACCTTAGTTCCACCCGTTCGATCAATTTCTCTCAAGAAGCTATGAATAATTTGAGTCATTTGATGTATAAGAGCCATCTCATCCCCCACTATAATATATATATTTTATATATATATATATATATATATATATATTACTTTTACTCCATTCTAAACCAAACTCATTTCACTCCAACTCACTCTCAATTTAGCCATGGATTAACAAAAATATTGATGGTGGGTCAAGCAAAAAATCCCGATGCTGGTTCGAGCAAATGAGGTGATGGTTCGAGCAAACGAGGCGGCGGTTCGAACCGATGGGGCATTTTGGTGGTATGTTTATAAACCACATCCAACCCACGCAACCTCTTCCAACGCAACACCACCAACCTAATTATTTTATTTCACAACCTAAGGTTCCACCCGTTCGGATCGATTTCTCTCAAGAAGCTATGAATAACTTTGAGTCATTTGGATCGTATAAGAGCCCATCTCATCCCCCACCCGATATTTATATTGCTTTTTACTCCCATTCTAAACCGTACTCATTTCACTCCAACTCACCTCAATTTAGCCATGGATTAACAAAAAACATTGATGGCGGTTCAAGCAAAAAATTCATGGGTGCTGGTTCAAGCAAATGAGGTGATGGTTTAAGCAAACGAGGCGGCGATTCGAACCGATGGGTCATTTTGGTGGTATGTTTATAAACCACACCAACACACGTAACCTCTTCCTACGCAACACCACCAACCTAATTATTTTATTTCACAACCTAAGGTTCCACCCGTTCGGATCGATTTGTCTCAAAAAGCTATGAATAACTTTGAGTCATTTGGATCGTATAAGAGCCCATCTCATCCCCCCCCCCCCCCCCCCCCGGGGGAAATGTAGATCGAGAACCCCCACATCATTATCAAGATGGTGATGATGAATAATATGTGCAAGAAACGCAATTTGATGCAAACTTCGACAAAATGAACGTGTCAAGTGATGACTTTGTAGAATAGGATGTGGTTGAAGTTCAAGGGAAGAAAAAGGGGGAATTCATTAACCGAGTTGACCGGGTGGATTGGACTTTCAATGAAGAAGTATTGTTGGCAAAATCATACGTTCACCTTTCGGCCGATCGGGAAAAAGGAAATCAACAAAAAAAAAGAGTTTGTGGAAAGACTTTCTAAAACACTACAGGCACTTGGGAGCAGAAGCAAGCATAAAACTGATCAACTAAACTTAAAATGGTCGAACATGTTGACTAAAATTGGTTAACAATTTTTTCATTCAAGTGGTGTAATTTATATTTATTTTTAGAGTAAAGTGAAATTTGTCACTCCATAGTTTGGTCTAGATTGCAACATGACACCCTATAATCCAGTTTTTGCCTAATGACACCCTGTGGTGGAACTTTCAGGCACCCGTTAATTTGACTATTAAAAACCAAGTAAAGACTATTATACGCATGTTTTAACCAAGTAATTGACTATTATACCCTTATGCTTATTTCTTCGCAATTAAGCCCTAATTCACTGAACATTTAATTCCCTCTAGTCCTTGCGTTTTCAATTCTGCCATTGACAATCTATGACCTATTAACCCGATGTTTGAGCAAGTTTCACTGCTTCAAAAAGATCTAAAAACCTCTCCTCATCATTGTTTGCAAACTAAACAGCCACCACTATCATTCACCACCATTTATCATGATTCTAGTGGCATCTCCACCACCGGTGGTCACCATTGCTGACCACCACATTATCTCTAACCATCATGATGACCATTATATTCTTCAACAACCACAAGTTCATCAATGTTTCAAACGTCAATAGCTAAAGACAACTCAAATAATTGTAAACTTACCTTGTCGGGGTCAGTTTATGGGTACCCAATCTATATGAAAATAACACATGTAGGTTGAAAAATGGCCACTAGAACCCTGCCAGACCTTCACCGGAACTTGATCGGAAAGCAAATGGTTGTCATCATCAATTTCTGATGATGTTGTCTCCACAATGCCACCCTGGAACCACCGTGGCCGGCTCCCTCTATCTTACGCGCGCTCTCTCTCTCTCTTTTACGATCTATGACTTTCTTTCTTTCTATCTCAATTTCATTTGAGCGCTCTCTCTCTCTAATCCCTAATGTAGACCCCTCTCTCTTTCTCCGTTTGGTACACATATATGTGTGTTCGTGTATATAGAAAAGGTGATTGCGTAAAAGGATTATAACATCCAATAGTATCGTTTGTTCTTCATCGTTACTCCTGCGATTTGAACTAGTGATATGTTTGGCTACGGGTTCGACATCGACCTAATGGCATGATCCAAATAATTAGACTTATTTAATCGATATTATAATTTATTCTTCATCTCACTCCTTGGAGATTACCATTTTACCTCTGGGTTAGACAGCCAACCTAACGTCTAACTCATAGAGGGTGTCATAGTGTGATGAAAATTCCATCACAAGGTGTTATTAGGCAATAATTAGAAGATAGGGTGTCCTGTTTCAATTTGGACCAAACCACATGGTGACAAATTGCACTTTACTTTTATTTTTAATTACATTCGTTATATTTTTATTTAATTTTAGTGTCTATTTATTTTTAATTACATTTGTTATATTATTTTTATTTTAACCTTATGGGACCGCATACATAAAAGCGGGTGCAACGATTTGGATGTTATGGAAAAGGCGTTTGAAGAAGACCAAGATAAACACAATCACGCTTTCAAGCACGTTGGGGCGCAAAAGGTTGTTAAAGAACACGTAAAATGGAGTAAGGTCTCGTTGTTGAAAGAAGAATCCGGTGAAAGTTCAAACAAGAGAAAATCATCGGATTCTGCTAACTTTAGTGCATCCAAAATTGTATGACAACCAATAAGTTGGTGCCGGACTTGAACGAGGTCCAACACAACCGAAGAAAAAGGGTAAACAATCACCCGGCCAGTCAAGCCAAAGTGGAAGATTAGGGGAAAATAAAAGCGTACACGTCATTGAAGGAAGCGATGATGCAAGCGTTGATGGATGCTAGACAACAAAATATTATGGAAACTAGAGAGTTGATTAAGGAATAACGCGAAAGTGTCGCCCAACTGACGATGGACAGAAATTTTAAGACATATACTCGATCACATGAGCATCTAGAATACAAAGTGCAAAAAATCGCTATAACCCGCAAACCACAAATTGTGGCAAAATATGATCGGCCGGCAGATCATTTAATGGAATTTTTTTTTAATTGTTGTTAAGGATGAGCATGGTACCTGTTCAGTACCGAAAGTACCGGTTCTGAAAAACGGGGAAACTGGTACCGGTATTTATCGGTGTTTTACCCACCGGTACAGGTACCGAAAACGGGGAAATTGGGTACTGGTACCGAACATACTAGGTACCGATACGGTACGTACCCGGTACCAAATGCTCATCCCTAATTGTTGTATTTTTAGTGTGTATTTTCGTATTTTAATTTTTTTACTTTGCATTTTTTATTGATTTTTCATGTTTTAACTAGTAGGGTTACCCCGCCCTATGCATGAAGGAATTTATCCGATGTCAGTTTAGTTTGTTATGGCTCTGACACTCACTATAATCAAAAAACCATAAATAAATTCCGGGTTTCAAAAACACCAATATCAATACCGGTTAATATCGAAACATTTTTAAGTTAGATGATGTTTGTAAAAACAATGTGTATTTATAAAATGTTTATTTTTCGATTTCTACAAAACAGAAAACGTTTGCCTAAAAATATACATATAAATTTCTATAATTAACTGATTCTGTAATTGGGTAAATAGGCTGTAAAAAGCAAATGTTTATCTTATAACTATAAGTATGCAAGTTCTTATACATATATATATTTTTTTGAACTTAATTATACTAAATTTGTCTTTTTAACAGGGTTTAAATTCTTAACCTCAAAGGAAACAATATCTTAACTCTAATGGTATTGTCAATTAAACTCAATCTCCACTAAGTTTTTACAATTTATATAACTATATGTTATTATTTTGTATCTATCTATATTTATTATTAAAATAGTTTAATGTTTAATTAGTTTAATTTATTTAATTTAACTACCTATTAAAGTTGATGCAATGGTTACGGGAGAGTGGTCTTTCATGCATGTTTCGCAGGGCTTGTGATACTGGGTCTTTTCATGGGGTGAGGCTTCCAAATGGTGGACCGATAGTTTTGCATCTCCTTTATGCTGATGATGCAATGGTTATGGGAGAGTGGTCTCGGTTTAGTTTCAAGGCGTTGAAGAGGATTTTACGTATATTCCATTTATATTCTGGCCTTAGAATAAATTTATATAAATCGAGTTTATTCGGGTTGGGTAAGAACATGGAAATTGTGGCTAGTCATGCTAACGATATGGGATGTAGAACGGGTGAGACCCCATTTAATCATTTGGGAATTCTAGTGGGTGCAAACATGAGCCGCATTAGTAACTGGGAGCCGGTTATCGAGGTTTTCAAAAAAAGATTATCGAGATGGAAGGCTAATATATTATCGATGGGAGGAAGGGTTATTCTTATTAAATCGGTGCTCGAAAGTCTTCCAACATACTATTTCTCGTTATATAAAGCTCCGGCGAGCGTGATTAGTAAACTTGAAGTTATTACTAAAAGATTTCTTTGGGGGTGGTAACGAGGAAAGAGATAAAGTGCATTGGATTGCTTGGGACACGGTGACGAAGACAAAACGGGATGGTGGGCTAGGTCTTAATAAATTACAAGAGAGTAACAGTGCCTTACTATTAAAATGGTTATGGCGTTGTAGGGTTGAAGGTGATGCTCTTTGGAGAAAAGTTATAGATGCGGTGCATGGTTCGGCTAGAAGATGGGAATCATTCAAACGGTTTGCCGGAACATGGAGTAAGTTGGTTTCTTTTGGTACTCGCCTTAGGATACAAGGAAATTGCTTTGTTAACATGATTCGGGGTATGGTGGGTAACGGTAGAAAGGTGAGATTTTGGATTGATCCTTGGATAACGAATGAGCCGCTAAAGGACTTGTTTCCCGATTTGTTCCGCCTAGAGGAAAATAAATGGTGCTTAGTTGATGACAGGATTCCGATACAGATTGCTCTTCATCGAAGGAATATATGTGTTGGAGATGGCATGTGTGTTTTTTGTGGTGAAGCGGAAGAGACCTCGGATCATTTATTTTCGGCGTGTAGATTGGTTGACGGAGTGTGGAATGCTATAGCTTCGTGGTGCAAGATTCCGCCTATTTATGTGTTTTCGACTAACGATGTGCTTCAAATCTTAAAATTTGCGGGGGGATCGAAGGCTAAGCAAGACATCTTATATGGCGTTATTATATTGGCTTGTTGGCGAATATGTAAAACTAGAAATGAGAAGATATTTACAAACAAAGGAACGAATTTGGCTCAAATAGTTTCGGATGTTAAGTCGTTGGGTTTTCTTTGGTTTAGAAGTAGATATAAAGGGGGTCGGTAGAGTGGAAAGATTGGTATAATTTTTATTTTCCTTTGATGTAACGTTTGGTTTCGTGGTATCTCTAGCTTGGAGATTTCCGCTTGGTTTGTTTAATGATATTCACTTTTCA
This sequence comes from Scalesia atractyloides, assembly GCA_947069175.1. Classification (NCBI taxonomy): domain Eukaryota; kingdom Viridiplantae; phylum Streptophyta; class Magnoliopsida; order Asterales; family Asteraceae; genus Scalesia; species Scalesia atractyloides. The sequence goes on from CAMTDV010000023.1 coordinate 47,439,973, forward strand.
AAAAAAAAAAAAAACCTAATAAAGTTGAGAAACATGAATAATAATATATTATATTAAGAATTTATATATTTTTAGCCATACAATTTTTACGGGGTGTTGTATATTTTTTTTTTCAAGTATTAACTTTTAATTCAAAGGCTGATCATTGTATTGAGCGTCATTGGTGAAACTGTCATGGAATTGAATTCATTTTAATTTACTTTTCAAGTACAAAGTCTTGAGTGTCCAATGCTTAAGTTTAGTTTAACACAGAAACTATTGTAGCTACTACAGTAAATTTAAGTTGTGTTTTAGTATATAATCTAATCTAAATTTTTTAGTTTGGATTATGTAACATTTTTTTATTTAAGTGAAATTTAAATTTTATTACATATAATCTATATTATATTATAATATAATGAATAAGAAATGAGCATTTTAAGATACCAAAAATTAAGAACTGTTTTACTTTAATGTATAAGGTATAACCAAAAAGTAAGAGTAAATTAGTCTTTTTTAACACTAATCACACTTTAATCATTCATCTTAATTACACTTAATTCTATAGTCTTTAATTAAATTATGAATAATTAATCAGTAGTTACAATTTATCCTCCTTATAAAAAACTAACTACCCCATGTTTTTAAACACTTTTACATACGTTAGTATTTTTTTTTTAAATTACACCATAGAAATGAATATTTTATTCTCTTTAATTTGAGTATATAATTTATATAATTATTTTAATTTTAAAAATTGTATATTATGTGATTAAAAGTGTCTAGGGGGAACAATAGCTGAATCATTAACCAAAACCGAATCGAAAACAGAGGAAACCAAATCGAAATCAACTAAAAACTGAATTAACGAAAACGAATTAACCAAAAACCAGTTATCGGTCTTATTTGTACCCCCGTTTAAATAAAATTAACCGAACTAAACCGAACAATGCATATTTCTAGTTTTTATAGCTTGAGTTCATGTATTTCATATTTTATACCTTGATTTCATAAATTTATACTTCCATTTCGTATTTACACATCCCTTTTATGTATTAGTACCTCAATTTCATTTATCTCTAAACAAAAGTTTTAGTTCAAGTTTGGTTTTGACTTTTAATCGAATTAAAAGAAACAAACCAAAAAAAGTCAATCATATGTAATAAACTAAAATGATTAGCTGAATACAGACTGGTTGGTAAAATAGACTAATCGATTACCTTGGTTTTGGGTTTAGTAGAGGAACCGAACCATACACATCCTTGCAGTGTTTGTGTTTCCCGCCGTATCGTACGGACACCCTTCTAGTTTTTTAAATTAAAAAAATATAATGTTCTAGGGTACTTGTAGGTAGACGTCGCAAGTGTTTTGCCCTATCTAAAATAATTAGGTAAAAATATACATGATAGCGTAGTATTGAACAGCGTTATGATACTATCTTAGAATGCCCCTTTCACTCTAAGGGCAAATGAGTTAATTATCTTTTTGGTTAGAGTGAGATCATCCTTTCCGATAAAAATGAAAGTTACAATTTTCATTTATCTTGTTGAAACTAAAATACTCCCATTTGTCCTTGTGTCCAGCATGCTACCACGAGATAAACACTGATAAGTTTCCAATCTATAGGATCAAGGGTTCTGTAAATTACATCACTATATATGTTTTATTAATTGGAGTTAATCGTTGTTTTTACGATATCATCAAGTCTAACTATTAACTTTAATTAGAAAAAACATATATAATAAACTAAGATGTAATTTATAAAACACTAGATACTATTAGAATGGAAACTAACCATCAGGTATTTTTATTAGCTTCTTGAATCGACTAATTTGTAAACGTGGAGTCTACCATTAAATAATGACTTAGGTTAATACTATTTTCACAATTGCCTGAATTTAACATAGAAAACTCCACCTAGCAATTTGTGAATCTAAGAACTACACCTGGCGATTAAATTTCCGTTATTTATAATCGATTTATATCACGTGAAGTTAAGAACCGCACCTAGCGATTAAATTGGTTGTGATTTATAACCATCAGCAGTACATTTTTGGAACTTTGGTTCTAGTCTATAACTCCGGTATTGGCTGACTGGACAAAACAACTTCATAATTAAATCATTGATTTTGTATAAAATCAGTCTGAAAATGACCCTTATTATTGTTTACTGTATTTACATCTTGGACTCCTGATGGGTGTTACTGATTGGATCAATAATGGTTGGTACAAGTTTTCCATTGTGTTCTTATTTTTTTTTAAATCCCATGTATGAAACCTTCACAAATATGTTCTCAAGTCTTCCGTTGTATGCATCGACGATTTTTTTTAGATTCGAATCTTTTCACTCCTACACATATCATAATAACATCATAATAAACATGATTCTTAACTTCTTAATTTTTTGATGTAATTAGTTATATATTAAAACAACTTTACCTACAACAAATATGTTTTGGACACAACTTTTTGATCAATGAGTTTTTATGATCAAATTTATGTACAATAATTTTTTTTTGTTTTCTATATTTATCACAATTTTTTGTCCACTAAAGTTTTGTTAATTTGCAAACATCCCTTTGAGCTTTTTTCAAATCACAATTTTTTAACTTCTTTTTTCTTGTAATTTAAAAATATTATTTATTCTTTGTGTTTTCTTTAACTATCCAAACAGCCGAATTTTATTTCGCACTTATAATTTTATTTCGCACTTATGATGATCTTTTTAATCAAAAGTTACAAATGTTATCAACGACATTCAACTTTCGTTTTTATATAAAATTACGTCTGTTGACGCTTAGCGAAGACATTAATTTTTTCATGCGTACGACGTATAAAGTTACAAAGTTACGAAGATTATGTACGACATCTAGGTTTTGTTTTCTTATATTAAGTTACGTGTGTTGACATTTAAACACTAATTTTCTATGGTTTTACACCTTCTTTTTATTGTTATGCCGGTACTAATATTATAATGAAGCGAACCAATACCAACCAAATTATTATTTTTTATGGTTTTGCACTATCCCTTTCTTTTATTTTTTTTAAGTTTCAGCTATAACACATTTAATTTTTAGTAATTAGATTTTTCTCTAATAACTTACGTTCATTTACTTTTCTTAAAAAAACTTAATACGACGATGTGTTTAATTATTTATATCGACATTTCAGTAGACATTTTGTTGAAACATGGGTTTTATTCAAAGTTGAGTATATTTTGGCATCCTAAGCTATAGCGAGCTGATGTCGTGACGGATTGGACTAATACCGACATTGATATCGGTATCGTTATCATTAGACCGGTGAGAGTATTTTTTATTATGCTTTTCGATCGATATAAAACACATATCATGATTTTGTTTTTTGGTTTCTCTTTTTTCTTTCGGTTGCTATACTAAGTATCAGTGTCATACCATCAAATTCCCTCACACAAATCGAACCTATACTGGCCGGATTCCCGCCGCAATACTAGTTATTGATTTGAAGACAAGAGTTCTAATTTATTTTTATTGTATTACAATGTTTTGAGTAATCGGTCAGATATCATCTATTACCAAACCTTAAAATTTTATACAACTAGTTCTATACTTAGTCTAATAGCTAGATACCCGTCTCAAATATTTTAAATTTTTTAAGTTGATTCCAAGAGAGAAACCAGACAATCTTCTATAAATGATAATCAAAGAGGATCTTCTTTTTGTATTTTGTGTATCATACAATGTAGTACAAAGTCTAATTTAACAAACTTTCCACTACTAACTAACAAATTGATTTGATTACGGTAGAGCGTGCAGCAATTTGATACTTACCCATTCAATAGTATTATTGTTAAATTAATTTAATTTAATTTATGTAATACATCATTTTCGTTATAGTAATATTTTGTGAAGTTTAAATATAGAAATACAAGAGAAATAGATTATAAAACTAAACCTTAATAAATTGAAAGATAAAGGAAAGATACAACTTAAGGAAATGCATGTGCTTGCGAGGACCTACTTAGGTTAACCAAACAAGTGCATGTTCCACATTTTTTGTTTTCATATATGTATCCAATCTCTTCCAATTTTAATATCCTAAAAATATATAAACATATTTTTCTATAAAATTATAATAATATATTATTTACATAAAACCATGAGTACATTTTTATATTCATTAACATTGATTTTTAACATATATAACCATGACTTATCCATTCACAGTGAATTTTGGACACTTATTGTTATGTGCAAAAGCATTTATCATTTTTCTACATAATACATACGTTGAGTTATTCTTGATAGAAACTTTTGTATTTTTTTAAATTAAACAGTTATGTATCATAACAACGATAAATATGAGAACATAAGGTTTAATATAAATATATAAAACTTAATTTATAACAATATTCACTTTGAAATTGAGAAAATAGGAAAATTATTGCTTTCCTTTTTTATGAAATTGAATCATAGATAAATAGATAATATATAACACTATATAAACCTTCAAAATTAAAATAACTGATTAAAAAATATATATTATAACATTTTTCCTCCTTGAAAATTCCCCTATATAAGTCTACTTGATTTGGTCAATTCTTCCAACCATCTTCAACACATTCAATGGCTCTTCCTCATATCATCACTGTTGCTTTACTTGTGGGCTTCTTCAACCTTGTCTATGGCGATTACGGGCACGCCACCTTCTATGGTGGAGGAGACGCCTCGGGCACCATGGGTATTGATCTAAAAGATCACCATTAATTCACTAAAAACTGTTAATTCAAATTATCATGATGCAAATGAACTTATGATGATGTTTGTTGCAGGTGGTGCTTGTGGATATGGAAACTTGTATAGCCAAGGATATGGAACCAATACCGCAGCATTAAGTACCGCGCTTTTCAACAATGGGTTGAGTTGTGGGTCATGTTACGAGTTGAGATGCAATGATGACCCTAAATGGTGCTTGCCCGGTAGCATAATCGTCACTGCCACCAATTTCTGTCCACCTAACCCGGCTCAACCTAACGACGATGGCGGATGGTGCAACCCACCTCTACAACATTTTGACTTGGCCGAGCCAGCATTCTTGCAAATAGCACAATACCGGGCGGGTATCGTGCCTGTCATGTTCCAAAGGTAACGTTCTCTTCTCATTCACAACCAAAGTACGAAACAAGTTGCATAAATATGTAATGTACTTTAGACAAGGAACGTTTGTTTTACCCTATAAATGCAAAATTCTTTTGAAACTTTCTAACTTTAGGTCATCATGTAAGTTAACTGATTTTCAAAATCATCACTTAAATTAAAATTTGATAGTTACACATGGGCTGTCATGTCATTATTTTGACGGTTAGACTAAAGACAAAAATAAAATTTAGTTATTTTAAAATGTACGGTCTTTGCTTTTATATAAAGTACATCACCTAAAATATAGAAATATACGATGTCGGTAGTACCAGTACTCTTTTTTTTATCTGTATTCGTATGCGTGACAATACCGAACATACTGAATACCAAAATCAATAAAATTGGGTACCAATACATGTACGGAGTAAAATAGATACGGATACAAGTAAAGGTATTTAGAAAAAGAATGCTCATACCTAGACACTACTAGAAGAGTGAGTGTTAAGAGGACCCACTAAACCTCTAGCCATCGAAACTCATTAAAATTTTACATGTTAAAAAGTGGATTTTTAGAAAAAAGTGAGTTGAACAATTTCATATTGCTCCCACTAGAGGAGAAAATGCATTTTACACTACGAGAAATTTTCAATTCTCATTCTTTAGAAACAAGAAGCAAGTACTTTTGAAGGGAAACATGAGTTTTCTTACTATGAATAAAAAAATTCTACACTTACACTCTTGAGTCGAAGTTCTGGTTTCACTACTACGCAAAATATGTTACCATATGATGTAATTTCGAACATTACTAACGCTCTAATTCAATTACAATGCACAGGGTACCTTGTGTTAAGAAGGGAGGAGTGAGGTTTACAATAAATGGTCACTCATACTTCAATTTGGTTTTGATCACCAACGTCGGCGGTGCAGGTGATGTACATGCTGTATCAATCAAGGGATCAAAAACCGGGTGGCAACCAATGTCACGAAACTGGGGGCAAAATTGGCAAAGTAACTCGTACCTCAATGGTCAGAGCCTTTCTTTTCAAGTAACCACTAGCGATGGAAGAACCATCACGAGCTACAACGTCGCACCAAGCGGTTGGCAGTTTGGTCAAACATTTGAAGGAGGGCAATTTTAAGTTTTGTTTAAAAGGGGCAAAAGTAAAATTTCAGAATCTCCAAGGTGAAAAGTGAATATTTGAAAGTAATTGAGTTTGTGTGTTGCAGAGGTGACAAGCTAGCACCCGCTTGTATCGCAAGAGTTGGTATACCATCGTTTGGGTTATAGTGTTATGACTCTTTTGCCCTTCTGCTTTGTCAACATATAATGTGTTATACATATAATTTATCGAGTAATTTTTATGACCATAAGTCATCTTCTACACAACATAAACAAAATAAGAGACGTAGCAGTTTCAACTCATTTTGTTTTGAGTAGATCGATTTGGATTATATTTTCTCTCTCTATCGGGTCAAACATATAAACTAAAAACTTAGATTAAAAAGGAAACATATCGAAGTTCATCCAATTTAATCAAATTTGAAATAATAAATTAATTACATAGCAAAACTAAATTTAGAGAAAAATGTTTCAGGCCAGCCAGTATAAAAATGACTCCTATACATGTGATCATAAGTATTATTTGTCTATGTGGTGGAGTCTGAGAGATAGATAGATATATGCTATTTTTGGAAGAAGATAGAGCCCTTAAGAATGAGCCTTAGCTTCCTTCTCTAATGGGCTAACCTGAGATGGCCGGTGTCCACTAAACCAAGAACCAAGCCCAATATAAGCATATGGTCTACAAAACTATACAAAATGAACCAATGTTCAATATAATAAACTATAAATTAGACTGCGCGGGCTACGAAATCAGTAACATCGCCAACACGCGTTTTAACGTCTGATATCAAACAAACTTTTTAAATGTCGTGGGTAGTTTCTTTGCATTACATGAACAATTAAATAATTTAAAACGAACTCTTGATTAGTATCAACACCCGATAAATGACTAAAAAGATATCAATTTTTGTAACCGTTAGGCGATTGTTAATAACGAATAATCAAACAGAACGACATAAGGTGGGTTAACTGAATGAGGGCCAAATTATTCTTCACGGTCAAGCCACGGATATGTCTCTACCGATATCTTCATTTGTATCAATCAGTGTTAATCATTTTATTAACTTCAAGTCACATGGATCAACATCTAAAGGTTTCAATTCCTATGTGTCAACCCATCAAATATCATACAAAGAACAACATATGCTCAAAATCATTGAGACAGGAAATCATAACAATGACACAAATAAGGCAAAGGTACCTTGAAATCAATCGGTTATGTTCCATTTCAACATCATGTGACACCGCAAAAACGGGGTTTGATAATCAAACCCGCTAATATTAAAGATCGGATAAAGTACCTTTAGCGGTAAAAGTTAATCCGTAAACAAAATAACTAGTAACTAATTAACCTAGTTAGTAACGTGTAAATAAGTAATGAAACATGGAGTTGTAGTCTTATGTAATCAAAACTAAACTTGAGGGACTAAAGCTGCCACTAAAAGAAACTTGTGCTTTAAAACACAAGAATTAAGACACAACACACATAGTGAATGTGTGTTGGTCGATCATCAGCAGATGGAGACAAACCCTAGTTCATCCAAGAATCACCAAATTGAAGGTCAATTCTAGCCTCAAATCAATGCATGAACGCTTATAAATGATCACCTAAATGAGGGGATCATAAGGTATGTTTCAAAACTTATATTGGTGAAAGTTATAACTTGAGACAAGTAGAATACTTACAATTAGATTGTTGGGATTATGATCCAAAGGTGAAATTGAGTGTTATCTATGCTTACTTTTGTTAGACATCATGAAATAATGAGATGATTGAGATAAGATTACTTGTAAGTGATTCACAAGTAGATAATGAAGTGTGTTTTGATAATATGTTGAAGTTGATGATATATATGTGCTTAGAATCATCATACATGATTGTAATAGCAAAATACTTGAATAATCTATGAGTTCGAGTATATGTTCATACTCGCCATGGATTAGGTTTTGTATGATATAATAAAATAGATGTTATAGTCATGTTATGAGGTTTGAAATCATCATGTGTTTACGGATGCTTAAGTATTTGGATAAACTTGTTGCAATGGGTTGTTTTATAATGATGAAACAATCCCAAGTTCGTGTATAAGATTTATGGTTAGCATACAATGATTGAGATTATGTTAATCCGATGATAACACTTTTATGAACTTGGTTGAGAAAAGTAGTTAAAATGGTAGCCTAAGAATAATAACTACCGGGTATTTGACGAATTGCATAAATGAGTTGTTAAACTTAATTGTGCATTTGTATATGTTAATATGCAGTTGACTTTTTAAAGTCAAACTGACCTATAATAAGATCAAATGGTAAATTTGGCGTAAAATCCGTAAGGTGGGATAGTCTTGATAAATGATGACTAATCTAACCATCTTGCGAATGATAAATAATAGTTTAATGCTTGACAAGCTAGGTGGAGGCTTGAGAAGAAGCGGGTCAAACGGATCAAATACGTGGGAAAAACATAATCGGATGCAAGGTTAGTAAAGCTTACATCCTTAAAATAGTACATCTACTTATGTATTTGACTAAGAATAAGCGATTTGGTATTTGAAACGAGATTTTAAACACAAGGTTCCGACGCGAATTGATACGGGTCAGAACAAGTGAAAATGGTAATAAACCATATCTGATGGTAAAAAGGGTAAAACAGTAATTTAGTCATGTAATGACAAATAAACAAGGATTTCTGAAAAGTTACCTTATGGTGTAAACTATAAAGAGTCAAAAGGGTAAAATGGTAATTAATCACGAGTTGACAAATAAATATTAAATTTTGAAATAGACATTCTATGGCGTATGCCATAACGGATCGAACGAATTGAGAAACGAATTTAAGTAATATGATCATGCGGTGTAAACCGAAATGGATTAAATGGTGAGATGGTAAATAATTACCATCTCATAATGATAAAATGGTCATTTAGGACAAACGGGTCAAATCGTGATGTCATCACCATTTGACAATAATAACTAATGATCGCTTGTCGAGTTTTGTGTATGGTTTACGTTGCTAGTAATTAGCAACTACTAGTGCAAGGTATTTAAATGGGTCAATGCTATGACCCAAGCTGGGTATGTTTAATGGGTCAAACTCTCATTAAGGACTTAAGGTCCCATGAGAGTTAAACGAGTCATGAATGAACATTGGATTGCCTAAAGTAAGGTAAATTTAATAATTTAAATCGAAGACATTATGTTCTTAGGAACATTTTAAATAGATTATGGTTAAAATATTCATTTTGGTCAAAACATGTTATTGAAAGTCCTTCGTCGTAAAAGAAGGGGCTAAAGTTGACCAAAATGCCCTCGAATGATAAAACAAGCAAACAACAATTAAGGGTTTTTAACTATGAGTTTTGCAATTTGGACAATCCCTACGGTAGTATAAAATAGAAGGCTTAAACCATTTTGGCTTGAAGCTACATAATGGGTCATTTTTGTAAAAATGTCTAACTTGAGGGTAGAATGAGAATACAATGATTTTTCCATTCACGATCCATTACCTTTTAAGTTGTGATGGTATATAAATGAAAAGCCTTAAGTGGGAACGCGAATTATAAATACACGGACTCGGTTAAAGAGTCATGATTGAAATGTTTGGAATTCCTAAAAAGTAAACGGTTAATCATAGTTCGGCCTTTGAAAGGTCGAAAAGGTCAATTGGCATAATCGCGAACCAGATAATGGTCACATAAAACGCAAGAATAATACCCCCGGTTATGGGGTATAGTAGCAAAAATAATGTTCTAATGATGTAACTTTTGTGAGATCGTTTGCTTAAACATGCAAACGGGTCAATTATTCGAAATATATATATTGGAAACATTAACGTAAAACAAATTTTTGTGAGTCTGGGTCATGGACTCACAATTTAGAAATGTGGGCAAATGTTTTGCGAACACGTAGGAAAAAGTTTCGTGCGAAACGGATAAGTTAACGAAAAGATATGGAAAATTTAGTATAAGGACAAAACTGGGATAAAGCTGCAGATCAGCTCAACCATAACCTATGGTTGGCAACCGTAGGTTACAGTTGGTAACTTCTACCCATAATTTTTCAAGTATGTCGTAAGCTACGGTGCATCAACCGTAGCCTACGGCGGGTCTCCCAAAAATGATTTTTGCTTGTTTGTTTGATATATTTAGGTTATTATATCATGACTAAGCACCATATAACTAACATCTAAGTTGTTTATGGGTGTGTAGGGGTTAACTAGGACCTTACGGATGATGATCAAGTAAAATGGACGAACCGAACATAACCGAAGTTCAAGCTTCTGCATTATGATGTTTCGTTTACGAAACTAGTCAATGATATTATGTATGATGATCAAATTTTACGAAGTTTTTAGTAAACTCAAAAATATGTATGGACGTACGTTCGTATTTACACATTTAAATGCGAAACTTTTTTTTATAGAATTTCAATTAATTAAGCAACGGTCTCACACATCAGAATTATTGCCCTGCAGCAGTAATCAAAACAGTAACTGTTATATTTAAATTACATGAAACTTTTTTACATTCATGAATACTTACCGGTGTACCAATCGTATCAATTACATGCGTTCCAACTAGGCCTGTAAATTGATTGGATATTGATCCATATCCAATCCAATCCGATTCATTTAAATCACTTATTGAATAATAAAAAATATCTACCAATTCATTAATTAATCTAATGGTTCGACCCGTTTATCCAATTAATTATATGTGCTGATCCATTACTAATTAAAAAAAATAGAAAATGGAAAGGGAAAGTGTGACGGTGCCTTAGTTGAGGTACAACGACCAACTGCTACGAAAGAACAGGATAGTTGTCAGCAGGAAAGTGTGGCGGCTTCTTAATTGAGGTGGCACGCGGCGGATTTGCCTAGAGGAAAAAAAGGTATGCACCTATTTTGTATCTTGTGATAACTATTTTGTATATATCACAAAGCCAAGAGTGAGGTTCATAACAAGCCTAAATATGACACGAATCTCCAAAAACAAAGCTTAACTAAATAGGTAATTAAACCTTAAATTGCTTATAACGTGTGTAAATAATAAATCTTGTTTCACGAGAATATATAATTATTCTAGATAATTATATATTTAGTTCCTCACTTGTTATCAAGTTAAGAAGGATTTAATATTCGTTACCTAACGTGTAACTCTTACAGCTTATAGCTCGGTCAACAACATTAATTTATCAAGCCGTATATATAAATCCAACAGTCCCAATAAGTATTTGTTGATTCATCATCATATTCCTCATGTTTAAGTTTAGATAGATCTGGATCAAGAATAAGTAAAAGATGATTGAGGAAAGAGGATGGAGTGACTGACCCAATAGAGGTAAAGTTCTATGACTATTGTTTTGTAAATGAACAAGTTCGACATCAATTTGTTCTTTCTTTCTATAGATTCTTTTCAAGTCTAGATCGATATGTTTTGAAGTCGGTAGCCTCTCTAAAAGCAGTCTCTCTATCCTCTAAGATAGATGTATGGTTTGCTTACTTTCCACACATTCCAACCCTACCAATAATTTGTTATGGGTGGGTATGATTGTTTTTGTTGTTGTTTCTTAAGATTTTTTCTTACATATGCAGCACAAGAGAATCTTTGGTAAATAATATATCATGATAGTTCCAATTTGTTGGCCAACTTATATGAATGTAATACGTTCGATTTAGACGTAGCAAATAATCACGGATAAAATTTCCTTTACATAGTTGTAATCTATGACAAATTTTCAAGATGCTCTAGGAGCTTCGATTTATTTAATTTACAAAAAAAATAGAGTATACTATATATTAACACAGGGAAACTTGAACGATTAAACCGACGATCGTTTAGAAAATGAGTAAAATACCCATGCTGAACCCATCTAGAAAGGGAAATATTTAAATTTTGCTTTACCCATCTTCCAAATATTGAGAGATGCCTTAACTATGCAAAGTTTTCTATGATTGAATGGCATTGTTGAACAAGAACACCTTGGCTGCTTTATAATTGCCTTTTCTTCCTCACTATGCAAAGCTTTCTATGATTGAATGGTCAACCTCCACTCATTAGGATGTATGTATGTATGCATCTCTTATAACTTTAACGTAGAATATAAGATAAAATCTATATATCAAAAACTATGAGAATCAATGTGAATATCACTATCCTAACTAGCCCATGTGTCATTAATGAGTTATCATTATAAGCTCGACCAACGATCACCTTGAGTCTACACTTGTGGGCAACGATCCCACAAACCCTTAATAATTTGTAGTATTTAATACTTTGTCTAAAATTTAAATATATGGCTTTTATATTTATATTTCAGTGTAAATTTTATTGAAAACTAAGTTGTATGAATGTTTCTGAAAACCCTTCCTATGAACACGTTCTTGTGCATGCTTGAAAATGTATGGGGAAGGAGAAGATGAGCTAGACCTCTATTAAATATCTAAAGGACTTGCATTCTTAAGCAGGCCAGTGTTGCAAAGGGTTTTTTTTTTCTAATTTTTTAGACGAATGTAGTCTTTAAAAGAATTTAGAAAATTCAAAGACTTTTTAAAGGAATGCATTTCTTTTAAGATTTAAGTAACAGGGATTTATAATATAATACTTCACACAACTCGTAAATTTGAAATAAATAATATTTAGATATAATTTAGTTTCTCAAATAATTTGTGATGATATATGATCTACATATATGGTTTTCTTATATCTATAACTTGATATAAAGTTACTGAAAGCGAAATTGTATCTAACATAATGTATTAATTTACTTGGTTTGAGGGGTTTAAGTAGGGGTAAAAACCAAACAAGTAGAGCCCGAGCTTGAGCTCATCTAAGCTCAAGTCTGACTATCATTTAGTTATGAGAACTGGAACTCGGTTCATTTTGAGGTTGTGTCTAACTTGAGTTTGGTTTGCTAAAATTTTTCACGCTTGACCTCTGCACGGGCTCGGCTCGTTTACCTATCTATGAAAATTTTCTTATATTACTTTTACAAATATATGAATATTTTAAAAGTTAATAAAAGGTGTAGATTTACATATATAACAAAATATGTATGTATGTGCATGTAGGAAAAGGGTTTTTGAGTTGAGTTGTAAGCATCATGAAAAGTAGCACTTTCAAAAGTTTTTTTTTAAATTCAAAAATCTTTAAAAAATCACTTGTCAAATTTTATTTTTTTAAATAAATGTCGTATGCAAAAATTTACATCGGGTTAAAAAATTTACATCGTCGTAACAAATTTACATCAGGCGTAAACAAAACTTACGTCAGGCGTAACCACTGACTCGACAAATTTTTTGGTTTTTATTACAGATGTGTTGTAACATTTTCATCTACGTTTGTACATCAAAATGGCGGCCCAACTCACGCGGAAGTAGGAGTTGTCATGGTTAATTGAACCGAATCCTCTGTGTGTGTACACATATATTATTTGGTTATTTTTATAATAATATTTATTATGTAATTGTATATTTATTATAAATAAAAGGTTTGTTTTTTTAATGGAAGGCAATAGGTTTGTTTTGGTTTATGAGTTATGTCAAGTAATGAGCTATAATTTAGGCTCGGGCTCAAATAAGCTCTATCATTTCAAATCAGTCTGGAATAGCTAACAAGCGGCTAACTTATTTACACACTTGGTTCAAATCTTGTTTTAGGGATTTCACATACCAATAATCTCATGTTGTAGTCTTCACCATGAAGCACACGAACAATACTTCCATATACCCTTTTGCCCACATATGAAAGTGTTGATGATCTACATCAACAAAAATTCCATGAATGGTTATTTTGTAAATTGAAAGGAAGAAACAAATGAAACTAACACCAACCTTGATTCGTCAGCACAAAAATATGTTAGGGAGGTGCCATCCGTGTTTTTCGCGATGTAGAAATACACCGGAGTTTTTTCAGTTAATGGTTCATCGGCTAGAACCAAGATCCCAAATGGTCCCAAACGGCCCCTCCCGGCTGAACCCTCACTTGTTGTACAATTGTACGTAATATCAGCTTCCAATGTTGCATTCAACGAAGCTTTACATACCTTGAACATGGCACTTATGTCTAGCTGTGTAGCGAAATAATATGTGAGTTTATAAGAAATATAAAACATTAATATATTATTTTATATATGTTTTTATTTTCATATAACGTTTTTTTGAAAAAAATGAAAGTTAGTAGATCATTTTATTTATTTATTTTGTTTTTTAGAGTAAACTTTAGTTTTTGTCTCTGAAGTTTGGTGACTAACGTTTCAAGATTTGACAAATTGAGTCCCTACATCTAACGAAGGTTAACTTTTCTATTGAATTACGTCCCTACATCTGATGGAGGTTCACTTCTCTAGCAAGCTAACTAATTGTGTTTCTAATTAGGGTTTTTAAGTTTCGACAAAATGTGGAACTTAACTAGGCATTGCGGATGAATGATGTTTAAGAGACCAAATTATAACCGACATCAGTTGAAGAAAAATATAGGATTTTTGACAGATTCAAAACTACAGCTATCTTGCTTGTAGTTTTGATCATCTACTTCGTGTTCTTCACCCGCAAGATCACTTACGTACAACCTAAATCCTTATCCGATGTTATTTCTAACCGATTCTCTATAGATGTTTCATCTTTTTTTTCGATTCTTGCATTTGTTCTTTAAGACGGAGGTGGTACCATCGACATTTTGAACAATAGTGGAGATGAAAGCATTTTGTTTAGATTTCAAGGCCCACAATTGTCATGGTGGTGGTGCACCGAGTGTAATAAGGTTTTAGGGTAGCTGATGACGAACTAAACTGGAAAGACCGAATTACCCCTTAGCTGATACGCATGTGAGGGATACTTAATAGAAAATTTAACCTACGTTAAATGTAGTAACATAACATATTGAATCTTGAAACATTAGGCACTAAGAGTATTAAAGGTAATCAAGCCTTGTCATTAAATCAAACCGTACAGACTAAACTACACTTTACTCGTTCCTTTAAGTAACTATGTTTTGTATTAATCTTTTACAACAAAAAAATATTTTTGAAAATATTAAAGCTTTTTTATTCTCATAAAACATATATGTAAATAGGTTTAGTTTCTTGTAAAAATATAAGGTTGTGAGAAGTATGGGAGATATTATGAAGACGACTCGTAGCATTATTTAATTTAATGGATTAAGGGTAATCGGCTAATTAACTTCAAAAACCAATTTAATTATAAAATAGATTGTAACCGTTTATGGTATTTTAGTTAATTATTTTTTACATATCAATAACTGATCATGATATTTTAACATCTGGAATGTTTTTTTGTTATTTTACTGATATAAAACACCATAAAGATTTCAAAAAATACCACGACTTGAATTGTTAATCACTTAGATTAGTTTTCATAAATTGTGTTACATATCTGTTTGTTGCATTCTGTACATCATAAAAATACAAGTTTTAGATTCAGATTAACATCACTTGTACATAAATGTTCCAGTTTAAATCAATGATTATAGGTGTATAATTTTTTAAAAGGTATTGTATAGTTTAAAAAAGACAGGTATAAAAACGTTTGCAATAGTGCATGGAGGCTGTGACAAGTTCTTTTATTTAAACAAAAAAATACTATTACCTCTAATCTAGCTAAATTAGTAAAACATAATTTACATTTTAAGCTCCCTTTTTATCTCACTAATAATTATAAGATTTAAAAATTTAAAATACTTCTTACAGTTCTCACAAAAAACCTTTTTATACAATCACTCCACCCTATGTAAATATATTTATTTTTGTATTATATAAAAGTATTTGATTTTACATTTAGTTTTATTTCAATAAAAGGATCTCAATTATATAAAAATTTTTATCATTTTATAAACCATTTTGTCTTTTATGTACTTATGAATTTAACTTTTAACTTTTTTGTTGTTTTTTATAATTAAATAGTTTTATTTAAGAAAAAGAACGGGTTAAATTGAAAAATTAAACTGAATAAACAAATATAAATAAAAAGGAAAGAGTTTTCGGTAGACGTAACTTAAATATCAAATTATTTATTTGATTGTTAACTGATCGATTGAATAGGTGTAGGTACAAGATATTAGGAGAAAAACAAATTTTGTATAAAATTGGGTTTATCTGCAGCAAACATTATTTGTTTCCTACATATATTGTGTGTGCTACTCTCGTATAGTAAAAAGACTGGCATCACACACGTTAAAAAAAAAAACCGAAGTCAATTTGTCACCTTGGTGGTTAAGCCTATATCAAGCCGATCCAGGCCCTAATTCAACGTCTTTGAATTGGTGGGGATGTCTAGATCTCAAGGTCTCTACTTCTTCAATGGGCCTTTGAATCAAATTTGTTTGCGTCTTTATGTCCAATTTCACCGTTCTTGGAAAGTTCTATAGTCGAAAATAAATAACAAATATAAACGTTTTCATATTGGATCCATTTTTATAAACAAATATACTTTGAGTTAAGTGCATTTACATCCCCATGGTTATCCATTTTTGCCATTTCAACGAAATTTCAAAATTGTACCATTTTTCTTCCTAACATTCTCGAAACGTGCCATTTCAGTCTAAAAAATCTACAATGAAATGTCATTTTCGTAGTTGAGCTAACTGAGTCTTTTTAACTGGGTTAGTTTTTTAGACTAAAATGACACGTTTTGAGAATACCAGGGAGTATGGGACAATTTTGAAATTTGACTTAAAATGGCAAAAGTGAACAAACCACAGGGACGTAAATAACGCTTAACTCAAATAGTTTTTAAACCAGAATATTTGCCCATCTCTTTATTTGATCCTCATCAACCGTATCCGTTTCTCCAACATACCCCTACAAGATCCGTCTTTTCTTTAATGGATCGTAAAACGTTTTCGAATCATAAAATTTTCCATAATCATATCTCAACCAGACACCCAAATCCGTTTCTAGGTCATCCAGGTACCACTTATCATTCATCACGTCATACGACCCGATTGCATACCAATCATGTTTATCTTCATCCCCACTTTGTTTCAACACATACTTTACACCTGACTCATAAACCGACATATCCAACCCCGTTGTACTTATAATGGATTCCGGGTAAACATCTGCACACTCCCACATACCTGTCCTAGGAACCGAATGGAGCACCTCATCCAACAGCTCATAGTGAATGAAATCAGTGGTATGGAAAACTAGAATACAACCAGTGGTATTGTAACGCTTCGAGCCCATGATCATTCAATACTTCCCGTCAGGTCCGATCCAGAGACTTGAGGGGTCCCGAAAGTCTCTAAGACCGATGTTGTGAGGAGGGTGGAGGACCGGGTTACCGTCGTATTTGACCCAATCGATAAGAAGAGGATCTGAAGAGTTTTTAGGGAATGCAAGGCACTGTAACTGAGTAAAATGACAGCCATGCTGCTGTACATAATCATCAGTCGACCGTCAGGGAGGATGGTGGAAGAGCGGGTCATGACGCCATTGATGTCATACCAGCGATCAGGAACCATTGCTGTAGGGAGTAGGAACCAGTTGACTAGATCCTTGGAAACTGCATGAGCCCATGTCACCTTGCCCCAAATTACTGAATCCGGATTGTATTGGTAGAACAGATGGTACCAACCCATGTAATGTAGTGGAGCTGTAGACATAAATAAAACTTATTTGTTTTAATATTTTCGATAACCGACTATATTGATTTGATATGATATGTATACATTTAAAAAACCGAATTAACCTAGTCAGATTGTTTTATATTATCATCATCAAGGTAGGGAATCAAAACCATAGGATGCATTAAGACCCAAAAATGTTATAAATTTATTGAAATCCTTTTTTAATCTAAATCTAAATCACCTAATCTAAACATAAGACCTCATTGTTGGTTAACGTAACCATAAATGGATTGCATTATATAATTTACAAATAAATGAATTGCGTTATATAATTTAAAAGTAACTTAAAGCAAAAAATACCAAGATGCATAGATTTACACTATTAATAAATAAATTTCCAGTTATTATTCAACTATTGCTTAAATCCAAACTGAGTCAATCCATAAACATCCTAATAATCTGGATTTTACATTTTTGGAGCATCTCCAACATGGAAGAAACAAACAAAGAAGGACGTCGGTGTGGCCATCCGTCCCCATTTGAAAAAAATTTCTTAAATGGTTATCCAGAATACAAATTTATTCTTTTGCAATTGATGGTTATCCAGAATACAAATTTTTTTTTTTAAAAATTCTGCTCGTTATGTCATTTAGGCATAACTTAGTTAATATTCTTTTTTGTTAAATCAGATCATACAAGGGTAGTTTAGTCCTTACCCATTTATTAAAATATATATTGGGTAATTACATGTTTCGTCCTTTATGTTTGTACCGGATTGCAATAGATGACCTTTAACTTCAATAATTACACTTATAGTCCTTTATTTGGAAAACTCATTACACCCTAGGTCCTTTAACACTAACTAGGTTAAAATTTTGAGTTAAATATGGCATATGCATTGCACATGAGGGCAATTTGGTCATTTTATGTATTAAAAAATATATATTATAATAAATAAAGGGGAAATCACAAAAATGGCAATTGACCAAAACTATTTTCAGTTTCGTCAATCTCATGCGTCCTTTGAGCGACTCATTATGCACGGAATGCGTGTGTATGCTTCTAGAAGGATTTTCCAAAAAAAAACCAACTAAAACAATTTCCTCATCTTCTCCCCAGACCTCTTCTCTCTCTCTCTCATCACAAAACTCATCATCTTCATCCCCACACCTCTTCTCTCTCTCTCTCATTTCTATGCAACACAAAAGTCTCTCATTTCTACACAAAACCCTTCCATCTTTCCTCCATAAATGGAAGCATCAACGCCGATCTTCAAGTCGAAACTCAAACCTCTGTCTTCTCTTTAAAGCATCACAGAAGTGTGTTCATCGAGAGAGAAAGAGAGAGGAGACAGAGGCTTTTACGGTTACTATTCACCGACTTGCTTTCCCGTGTACGGCAAGAAATTTTGTTCCTCTTTCCAAATGTTTAAACCTAGCAGATATGAAACGTTTATGTCTGGAGAAATAGTGTCTTCTCCAGTCAAGGTCTGAACCATCTGTACGGAGAGTATTTCTACGAACATTCCGGTAAGTTTTCTACGATAAACCGATGGTTAATGTTGTTTGGGGATTTCAACCCATATGTGCTCTTGAATGATTTATGATAAGGTTTGTTTGGGATGATTATATAGGGAATCGTATGGCTCTTGACTTTGTTTGGGATGAATAAGAATCATTGTTGCAGACAAAAATGAAAGAGACAAGTCTCAGACGCATCCCACTTCTTTTCTAAAGTTGTAGACGTAACCAAATTCCAATGCGCCTGGCCCACCTGCAAAACGTCACATGTCCATTTCTTATTGAGTGTTTAAAGTGAATGCATATGGATACATCCCAGAGTCACTCCAAAGACGCATGAGATTGACAAAACTAAAAATAATTTTGGTCAACTACCATTTTTGTAAGTTCCGCCTTAATAAAATGGAAATATTTTAACATAATTAATTAATTATTTAATATATATAAAATATAATATGTATATGTATGTATTGAACGTTCAACATAACCTGCACATTCAAAGCACAACCCTCTCCCATCTCCACTACCACCACCACCCCAACCCTCCGACAACCACGAGAACCACCACCCCAACCCATAGATCTGAAACCATTGTAGATATCAACCTCAGATCTGCAGAACCTCCACCTCATCAAGAAACCCCCACCTTTTCTCACCGGGAAGTAACGTCGATATCAACCGAACCACTCTCAACATCCTTTCCGACACTCCCATACCTCATTGTCACCGATCAACCGAACCACTCTCAACAGCACCTCCGGCACTCCCCGGTAACATATTCAAGCCCTAAATTTTGTGTTAAAATTGAACTTGTTTGGTTGAATATTCAAGTAAATGAAGCCTGAATGATGGTTGATGGTGGTGTTTTGATTTGGGGATTTGGTTGAATATTGAGTACGAGCTGGATGGAGTGTGGTGGTTAAGTCACGAACTAGATGGAGGTTGTGGTGTGATGGATCTGGGGTTGGTGGCGGCATATTTGGTGGTGGTGGTGAAAGAAGAAAGGGGAAGGGAAATAATGGAAAAAAGTAAGAGATTAGTGGGTTTTTAATCTTTTCTTTAATTTATTTGGTAAAATGACTAAACTACCATTGACTGATCAAACTTAACTTAAAATTTTCATTTAGTTAGTGCTAAAGGACCTACGGTGTAATCAGTTTCCAAATAAAGGGTTGTAACTGTAATTATTGAAGTTAAAGGTCGTCCATTGCAATCCGATACAAAATAAAGGAGGAAAACTATAATTTACCCTATATATTAACAAATAAAACAAAAATAAACTTAAAAAATTTAATATTATATATATACATATATATATATATATACAGATAAAACAAATACCCCTTTCTCCTACCTCTCTCCACTACAACCAATAGCCACCACCAACCACCTCTCTTAACCTCCATACAACACTTGAATAAATTGGGCTCCATTAATTGAATTAGATAAAAGTGATTAAATCACATTGACATTTCAACAAAACCCAAAACATGCTTATCCTTAAAAACCTCTAGTTGAACTTGTTAGGCTTGGGCCACTTCGAATTTAGGGGATGAGAGCGATGGAGTCACCATCCTCTGAACAATCTACCGGAGCTCGCAACCTTACAACCGTAGTCGTCGGAGTTGTTGCGGCTTATTTTTTCTGTGCTGATAAGAACCTCCACGAAGACAATTGTTGGGGAGATCATCTGGTGGAAATATCAAAAGCTGTATTGTCGTGGAGTTAGGGTTCTGTTGCGGTGGTGGATGGTGGTAGTGGTGCGGTGTTAGTTGTGGGTTATGTGATGGAGTGGTGGTCCGGTGGTAATGGTGGTGGAGGGTAGGTGGTTGTCGAAGATCTAAGGTTTGAGTGGATATAAAATGGGGGAAAAGTGGAAGGGTTGATGAAATGACTTATTTGTCCTCATATGCAACTCACATGACCTGATTTAACTGAAAAATCTAACTAAGCTAGGGATAAAGGACATACTGTGTAATATTTGGAAACGTTAGGTACAAAACTCATCAGTTTTAAAGTCAAAGAACACCGTCTGAAATTTAGTACAAAGATAAAGGACAAACTTGTAATTTACTCTAAGTTCATTTACTTAGTAATATAATAACTATTTATAACTAAATAAATAATACATATTTATAATTAAGTTTATATTTATATCCAAAAATATATTCTTTAAATATTATTATTTAATAGAAAAAAAGATAAGAAATCACAAGTTGAGGATGTATTAGGGACTCACACATGTCCCTAGGATCTTTATCTATTAGGTGTGTGTGCAGAGAGAGATAGGCAGATTTGATACAAATTGATCTTAACTTAGGACATGTAAAAGATTAAGTGAAACAAACTACAATTGAAATCATTCTAGTGGTAGCATCATACCGGCAACCATCTAGTGTGTGTATACTTGATTAGAAACTCGTATGTTATAAAACGATATTTGTTGTTTGCAGCAGAGAAAATATTTGAAATCTTCTCCGAGGTCGTTGGATGATAACTGTAACAAAGGAAATGAAATCAAAAATCATTTTGACTTTAGATAGGATGTTAATTAGCTTTGTAAAATTTATAATTTTAATTATTACTTTAACCATTTTGGGTGAAATAAGAAAAACGAGATAAATCTTTCATTGTGCTCAATTGTGACACGTATCATTGCGAGTTACTTATAAATTAGATATAGAAGATTGATAACCAAAATATAGATTATAAAAATTGTACTCAACAATAACTTTTAACAATGATTTTATCGGGTAATACAAAAAAAGTGAGTAGTAGGGACTAAAGCATCAGAGACTGATCTTTCAGTCTCAAATATTCAGTTGCTAGAATTAGGGACTGATTTTTATGCAACATATTTTAGCGACTAATAATTAGTCGCTAATATTTAAATACCTTATTTGAGACTAAATTTTAGTCGCAAATATGTGTGTGCCATATACCATTTTGAAGGGAAACATAATGACTACTGAATTTCAGTTCAGATATATTCCTCTATAACAAAAAATGGTGCAAATATATAAGTGACTAGTTTTTAGTATCTAAAAAAAGAAAGTATCAGGGAGGGATCGATATAGCAGTCTCGAAAGCATAGTATCTAAGACTGATTTATTAGTTGTCAATAATATTGGGCCTGATTTTTATATGACTTATATTAGTGACCAATAAGTAGTCGCTATTATTTTGGTACATTTTCTATGACTAAATTCCATTTATAAATACGTGTATGCAATTTAAGATGTTTAAGGGAAACCTATTGGCTACTGAAATTCAGTCTCAAATACGGTTTCTTAAAAATGAGAAATGATGTAAATACATGGGAGACTAAATTTTAGTCTCTATGATGGAGGATAAATATCAGATACCGAAAATTAGTTCTTAATATTTCCAAAACGAATCTAATCAGCGACTCGCTATTTAGTTTTCAACGCATTTTTCTATATACATGGATTAACATGTTTTCCTTTCTAGTTATTTTATACAAATTCTACCATTTTAGGGAATATAAGATACTGAAAATCAATCTCATTCTAGTTATTTTATACAAATTCTACCATTTTAGGGAAAATATAAGATACTGAAAATCAATCTCAAAAATCTTGTATTGGACCTTATTTGAAATTGATATTAGTCAAGTGTTTGGTAGATGAATAACTAGAGACTTATCTTCATTCTTAAAAAAATCAATACATAGTCTACCACTTCGAGGTAATATATTAAGGTTGTTGATGGTGATATATGATCATTGATGGATGATTAAGGTCAATGATGGTCAAATAGATTCAACGATGGTTAGTCAGAGTCACTAATAGCCAATTAGGGTTATTGATGGCCATATAGGGTGTTAATAGAAACCCTGCAGGAACGGTATGACGAGTGTTAACAGATGACAACTAGGGTTAACACCTATGGGTGTTAGAGTATACAAGGCGACCTTAGAGTCATTGATTGTTATTAGAGTCATTAACGGTTAGTTAGAGTTTATGTTACTTGTTTCTTATCCTAAGTACAAATGTTGATGACTTGGTTCCAATTTTTATAACCATGGATATTTTGTTGACATATTATACCCGATAGATTGTAGAAATATGTAATGTTACATGTTATATAGTTTACGTAATCTTACATTTCTATTTTGTTAGTTTTTTCTTCGTAATTTTTTTTGATAAAAATATATGTTATATATCATGTAAGTTTAAATGTTGATGACTTGGTTCCAATTTTTATAACCATGGATATTTTGTTGACATATTATACCTGATAGATTGTAGAAATATATAATGTTACATGTTATATAGAGAACGTAACTTTACATTTCTTGTTTCTTAGTTTTTTCTTTGTAATTTCTTTTATTAAAATATATATTATATATCATGTAAGTTTTAATTTTTGCAATTTTACAGTTATACATGTTATTTCATAATATTTTTTTTCCTTTCAATTAAAATATATGAACAAAAATTTGACTTTAATTTCGTTTGAATGAATATCTCCCCCCCGTTTTGACGTTTCAACAAAAATTAAATTCATATTTCCACCCAAAATCTCCCATTCCAAACAAAATTTTGTTTACCTCCAAGATTTGAAACGGAATTATATAGTATTCGTTAGTCGTTCAATATATATATATATATATATTTAAAAGGCTACTGTAAATTGCTAATTAAACATGATGCTCT
Organism: Scalesia atractyloides; assembly: GCA_947069175.1. NCBI lineage: Eukaryota > Viridiplantae > Streptophyta > Magnoliopsida > Asterales > Asteraceae > Scalesia > Scalesia atractyloides. The sequence continues at coordinate 47,463,976 of CAMTDV010000023.1, forward strand.
GTATACATAACCTATATATAAAAGCCTATATGGATGTGATTAAGACTTGTTTTTTTGATGCTTATATATATATATATATATATATATTCATGAGATTTTTTAGCCTTACCATTTTTTTCGCGTAACACATTAATTACTAGTTTTGCTGTGTTAGTTTAGTTGTCAAATGAAATGGCTAAAGGCTTATGTATGAACAGGTTGGTTAGGGTTTCTGTTGTATGTCTAACTTGTCAAGCTGGTAAAAGAAAATGCATTAACTAAAAATGTAATGGGTTAAGCTGGTATAATAAAATACATTAATCATAAATGTAACAGGTTAAGCTTGTATAATAGAATAAATTAGTTAAAAATGTAACAAGTCAAGCTAGTATATTAAATTATTTAATAATGTAACGAGTCAAGCTAGTATACGAAACTAATGAAAAACTTAATGGGTCAAGCTGCTGTATTAAACTGCAATGTTTTTCTATCTCAGTGAGAGTTTTGTTACTTCAGTTTTTTCAAAACTTTTAGTTGTGATTACCCAACTGTAATGTTTTTTAGGTGATGATACCTTGTTGAAAAATCACGGGGATCGTGGTTATGCATGCTTTGACATTGATGATGAAGAAAAGAAGTGATGTTGGTATGCTTCTTATACACGTTTTATTCTTACATCACATGTGAAGCTATTTTGTTTCGGTAACAGTGAGGAAAGACCACTATGCTATAAGAAATAGTCACCATCTTCACATATATAATCCTAAATCAAAGGTACCAGTTTCATATTCTGTCTTGAGATATAATCCTAAATAACAATAGCTATTATAAAGATATGAAAGCATTTTGTAGGGACTTATATAAGAAATTGTTGGAAAGGATGTAACAACACCTTATTTAGTAGATATGTATATTAACAGACTAGTAAAAAAAAAAAAATTAAAACAACTCACCTAAACTTTTGCCCCAAGTAACTACCTACCCAAAACTCCTCATCTCTCAATTATATGTATACGTATGCATGCATGTGGTGTAAAAAAAACCCTAAACTCTACACACCATCGCGTGACGGCATAACCCCCCCCACCGGCGCGTCACCTGCATCCCGCCAAAATCTCGCTCTCGCTCTCTCTCGGCTCTCTCGCACCTTCTCTCGGTCTCCCGCTCTGGTTTCGATTGGCGTTTGTCTAGGTATTTTGATTAATATTGAATTGTTATGTGTTTTTGTGTGCTTTGATAATCATGATGATAACTTGTGACGCTAGGGTTCAAAAAATAAAGTGTTATGCTTAGAAATAGTCTTATGCATGTATAGATAGATATATCTCGATTAGGGTTTGTGATGCTTGATGGTTGTGAAGAACTAATTGTTATATGATTTAATTTAAGATGATAATCTACTGTGATTAAAGATTTTAGGTCGTTGGGTGCATTAGATAATCGTTTGTGGGGTTTGGTGATAAAACAGAATCTGTCCAGAATGTTGTAGCTGATTTTAATCGGTTGTAACCAGGTCAAAAGTTAACAAAAAGTGTTTTTTCTTGAGTCCATGATGTACTTCCAGGAAATACCTTTCGAACCCCATTGGAATTGAATTTTTTCGACAAAAAATGAATATTTTATGAATTTTTCGTATCGAAGGTTTAGGCTGCGTTCTCTGGCAGAATTTGCATCCCATAACGAATATCATAAGTCAATGTAGGAATTGAGCTATGATATCAAATTTTTACTGTAGGTAGTCTCAGGAGGTTAAAAAATCTCCAACTGGAACTACGTCAATCGGATAACTGAAAATTTTTAAATAATTTTTTTCGTAAACTGCAGTCAGAAAGTGACGAATCTGATAGCTGCTTAGTAAATGATTTTTATGGAATTATTATTAAAGAGTTAAGTCTTGAAATTTTTACACAAAACCAACCCGCCGAGGGGTGCTTCACATAAAAAAATCATAATTTTTGCGGCCTTGTAAATAGGTTAAACGAGTCTCTCAAAACAGCGTAGTTTCAGTGAATTTTGCTAGACAGGAAGCATGAATGTATAAGAACCTAAGTTGCTATTTTTAATATCCACGATTGTTTGTTAATTGTATAAACAGCATATATGATATAGTAGGAAGGTTGTGAACACGGTTATGGAACCATATCATAGAAAGTGCCATGTGATTATTTGTTAGTGTGCTAACTACTAGACACATATAGGACTTTCGTGCGATTCATAAGTAAACTCTAATAAACCGTGCTAACTATTATAGTGTGTGGTTGATCGCTCTAGATTTCATACATTTGTTTTAATCTTACCGAGCAATACAACGTGGAGTTCACGGCCCCTACATTTTTATACGGTTTTAAATACACAGGGGGAGAAAACATGTACCGTTTCGGTAATGTAATGCCTTTACTATTACGCATTAACAAACTATATTGGGAAGGGTTATGTTATACGGCTATAGTCACGAGGAAGCATTATATCACATGTCAGTCCCATTAAAACTTACGATGCCGTTAGTATTGGATTATAGAGAGGGAATTTTTAGAAGTACTACTGGGCCCGACAAGCCCCACTCATGCTGGTCGCGCCAGCTAGATCGAACGTCGAAGGTCACGGGTGTAGAATTTGCCTAACTCTTAGCCATGGTTGGTGATAAACCTGGTACAACAGGGGCAACAACGTCAGCTTCGGATCGAACACTTTGTTGACATGACCTAGGTAGCTACCTAAACATATAACATATACCGCTAAGCAATATAACAACATGATTCGGGTATTAAATCGGGAAACTTACGATAATCTGATTCGAGTGGGATCAGGGAAACTTTATAACACACTGGTTTGGGGCTGAACCAGTGGAAACAACTTATCTTTAAAAACTCTGAACTAAAACCTGTGAACTCACTCTTCATTAAATGTTGACACTTGATTTTACATGTTTTTCTCAGGTTGTTAAGGTATCTTCCAGAGTAGGAGCACTTCACAAGCATGAAAACTATTTTGTTAAACGTTTGCATCTTTACTTTTAAATTCTTTGGGTTGGACGTTTGTTTTGACGCACACTTTACTTACGTTTACTTACGCTTCCGCATTTCTTTAACTGTATGGTTGAACTTGTTTAAAACGTATTTTTACATCTAGAGTCATTCCATGTGACTAGTGTCTTGGATCCTCGTTTGTCACGCGCCTCGCAGTAAAACCCCGCAAGTTGACTTGGAGGGTGTGACAGATTGGTATCAGAGCCACTGGTTATAGAGAATTAGGTTTGCATATCACACTAGTAAACCTACACTATAGCCGCAAATCTGACACTAGTATAAAACCAACACAAATACTTAATCTTTATGCTTATCTTACTCACTATGTCTCGATATATCTTATGTCTCGCTACCTCACTTTGGCAGGCATGTCTACTTCGTCTGACTCCTTGGACCCCAGTGAGGAACAAGGAGGTTCTCCATCTTCACCTATGTCCCCTATCTTCTTGGGAACCCTTAGGGCGGCTCAGACACGTCGCCGCATGGCGTACGAACCCTTCGCTATCAGAGGCAGCGGAGGGAATGGCGACTTAGAGTTAGGAGCCGTGGTATTCGCTTTAAAAAACTGGAGGCACTATCTTTATGGAACCAAGTGTACCATTTACACTGACCACAAGAGCCTTCAACACATTTTTGATCAAAAAGAATTGAACATGTGACAACATCGCTGGCTCGAACTTTTAAATGACTATGAATGTGCCATCCAGTACCATCCGGGAAAGGCTAATGTGGTAGCCGACGCTCTCAGTAGAAAGGAACACGAGAAGCCCCGACGGTTCGGTCCTTACAACTCATGATACACTCTAACTTACTCGAACAAATTAACGACGCTCAGTTGGAGGCGGTCAAACCCGAAAATCTGAAAGCTGAGAAATTACGCAAGATGGAGCGTGATTGGGAAACCAAATTAGATGGAACTCAGTTACTTTCTTAATCGGATATGGGTACCCCTCTACGGAAACTTGAGGGAACACATAATGGACGAAGCTCACAAATCAAGGTACTCGGTTCATCCAAAGGATCGGATAAGATGTCCAAGACCTCAAAACGACTTACTGGTGGCCGAACATGAAGGCTGAAATAGCCACCTATGTAAGCAAATGCATAACCTGTGCCAAGGTCAAGGTAGAATACCAGAAACCCTCAGGGCTATTGCAACAGCCAGAAATTCCTGTGTGGAAATGGGAGCAAGTTGCTATGGAATTTATCACAGGACTACCCAGTACACCCAATGGAAAGGATACTATATGGGTGATCATTGACCGGCTAACCAAATCGGCTCACTTTTTAGCAATCAAGGAAACCGATAAGTTTGATACACTTGCGGCGTTGTACTTAAGAAATAGTGGCCAGGCACGGAGTGCCAACATCCATCATATCTGACCGTGATCTACGTTTTACTTCTCATCTATGGCAGTCAGCGCAAAAATCGTTGGGATCACGCGTCGATTTGAGCACAGCATACCATCCTCAGACTGATGGCCAAAGTAAACATACCATTCAGACCCTTGAAGACATGCTCAGAACGTGTGTAATCGACTTTGGCAAAAGCTGGAAGAAACACCTACCCTTGGTAGAATTTTCCTGTAACAACAGCTATCACACGAGTATCCAAGCAACACCATTCGAGGCATTGTATGGAAGGAAGTGTCGATAGCCCGTTTGTTGGGCGGAAGTTGGTGACAGTCAAATCACGGGGCCAGAGTTGGTTCTAGAAGCAACTAAAAAGATCGTGCAAATCCGGGGTCGTATGGCAGCGGCTCGGGACCGGCAAAAGAGCTATGCCGATCATCGTCGCAAACCGTTAGAATTTCAAGTAGGCGATCGGGTCTTACTGAAAGTATCGCCTTGGAAGGGCGTGATTCGATTTGGCAAGAGAGGTAAACTAAACCCGCGATACGTTGGCCCGTTTGAAATTATGAAGAAAATCGGTTCTGTGGCTTGTGTGTTGAACCTTCCTGATGAACTCAGTGGAGTTCACAACGTTTTTCATGTCTAAATCTGAAGAAGTGTCTATCAGATAAAACACTAGCCGTTCCTATTGGATGAGATCCATGTGGACGAACGACTACGGTTCGTGGAAGAACCAATCGAAATCATGGACCGTGAGGTCAAGATACGGAGACACAGTAAAATTCCAATCGTCAAGGTTGTTAGAACTCTCGACGTGGACCGGAGTTCACGTGGGAACGAGAGGACCAGATGAAAGCTAAGTACCCCCAACTCTTTGAAACACGCAGCACGGATGGTGCTAACTAAACTTCGGGACGAAGTTTCCTAAATAGGGGGATACTGCGACAACCCGGTATGTTTACTGTTCACTTACTACTCCATGAAATTTCTTTAACTGGTGGAGAATGTGGTAACCTTGAAATTTTGCTCTTATTCTGATTCCGACACCTTACAACACTTTACTCAAGCCAATTTTCGGGACGAAAATTCTTTCAACATGAGGATAATGTAACAATACCTTATTTAGTTGATATGTATATTAACAAACTAGTAAAAATAAAATTAAAACAACAACTCACCTAAACTTTTGCCCCAAGTAACTACCCACCCAAAACTCCTCATCTCTCAATTATATGTATACGTATGCATGCACGTGGTGTAAAAAAAAACCCTAAACTCTACACACCATCGCACGACGACAGAAACCCCCCCACCAGCGCGACACCCGCATCCCGCCAACATCTCGCTCTCGCTCTCTCTCAGCTCTCTCGCACCTTCTCTCGGTCTCCCTCTCTGGTTTCGATTGGCGTTTGTCTAGGTATTTTGATTAATATTGAATTGTTATGTGTTTTTGTGTGCTTTGATAATCATGATGATAAATTGTGATGCTAGGGTTCATAAAAATCAAGTGTTATGCTTAGAAATAGTCTTATGCATGTATAGATAGATATATCTCGATTAGGGTTTGTGATGCTTGATGGTTGTGAAGAACTAATTGTTATATGATTTAATTTAAGATGATAATCTGCTGTGATTAAAGATTTTAGGTCGTTGGGTGCATTAGATAATCGTTTGTGGGGTTTGGGTGATAAAACAGAATCTGTCCAGATTGTTATGGCTGACTTTAATCGGCTGTAACCGGGTCAAAAGTTAACAAAAAGTGTTTTTCTTGAGTCCATGATGTACTTCCAGGAAATACCTTTCGAACCCCATTGGAATTGAATTTTTTCGACAAAAATTGAATGTTTTATGAATTTTTCATATCGAAGGTTTAGGCTGCGTTCTCTGGCAGAATTTGCATCCCATAACGAATATCATAACTCAATGTAGAAATTGAGTTATGATATCAAATTTTTACTGTAGGTAGTTTCAGGAGGTTAAAAAAATCTTCAACTGGAATTACGTTAATCGGATAACTGAGAATTTTTAAATAAATTTTTTCGTAAACTGCAGTCAGAAAGTGACGAATCTGATAGCTGCTTAGTAAATGATTTTATGGAATTATTATTAAAGATTTAGGCCTTGAAATTTTTACACAAAACCAACCCGCCGAGGGGTGCTTCACATAAAAAAATCATAATTTTTGCAGCCTTGTAAATAGGTTAAACGAGTCTCTCAAAACAACGTAGTTTCAGTGAATTTTGCTAGACAGGAAGCATGAATGTATAAGAACCGAAGTTGCTATTTTTAATATCCACGATTGTTTTTTAATTGTATAAACAGCGTATATCATATAGTAGAAAGGTTGTGAACATGGTTATGGAACCATATTATAGAAAGTGCCATGTGATTATTTGTTAGTGTGCTAACTATTAGACACATATAGGACTTTCGTGCAATTCATAAGTAAACTCTAATAAACCATGCTAACTATTATAGTGTGTGGTTGATCACTCTAGATTTCATACATTTATTTTATCTTACCGAGCAATACAAAGGTGAGTTCACGGCCATTACATTTTTATACGGTTTTAAATACACAGGGGGAGAAAACATGTACCGTTACAGTAATGTATTGCCTTTACTATTACGCATTAACGAACTATATTGGGAAGGGTTATGTTATACGGTTATGGTCACAAGGAAGCATTATATCACATGTCAGTCCCCTTAAAACTTACGCTGCCGTTAGTATTGGATTATAGAGAGGGAATTTTTAGTAGTACTACTGGGCCCGACAAGCCCCACTGGTGCTGGTCGCGCCAGCTAGACCGAACGTCGAAGGTCACGGGTGTAGAATTTGCCTAACTCTTAGCCATGGTTGGTGATAAACCTGGTACAATAGGGGCAACAACGTCAGCTTCGGATCGAACGCTTTGTTGACATGACCTAGGCTAGCTACCTAAACATATAACATATACCGCTAAGCAATATAACAACGTGATTCGGGTTCGGGAAACTTACGATAATCTGATTCGGGTGGGATCAGGGAAACTTTATAACACACTGGTTCGGGGCTGAACCAGTGGAAACAACTTATCTTTAAAAACTCTGAACTAAAACCTGTGAACTCACTCTTCATTAAATGTTGACACTTGATTTTACATGTTTTTCTCAGGTTGTTAAGGTATCTTTCAGAGTAGGAGCACTTCACAAGCATGAAAACTATTTTGTTAAACGTTTGCATCTTTACTTTTAAATTCTTTGGTTGGGCGTTTGTTTTGACGCACACTTTACTTACGTTTACTTACGCTTCCGCATTTCTTTAACTGCATGGTTGAACTTGTTTAAAATGTATTTTTACATCTAGAGTCATTCCATGTGACTAGTGTCTTGGATCCTGGTTTGTCACGCGCCTCGCGGTAAAACCCCGCAAGTGGACTTGGAGGGTGTGACAAAGGAAGTTTACTAATCCTTACTTTCATCAAAGTTTGGTTTAGTTTATGATGCATTAATGAAGCCTTATGTTTCACTTTGAAGTTATTGTTTAGAAGGTTAAAGCTTATTTTAAAGATTGTATTATAATAACAATCTTGTTGTTTTGCAGAAGTAGAAATGGGTGCTAGAGTTTTATGTGACGAAAGCTTGTGGAAAGCCTAAGTTGAAGGCATTGTTTCTAGCTTTTTGTAAAAATTTAAGATACTTTGTAAAAAAAGTTAATGATATGTAGAAGTTTCATGAGCTTGTAGAGAATTTTGGGTTTGTTTCTTGTTTTAATACATTTATTTGCTTTGGATTGTTTTTTTGACGTATTCGGTTGTGCTTGATATCATATTGTGTTTAGTCCTAAAAAGAAAAATATCAGGTACTGTAAATACATATATTAGAGACTGAATATAGATGATATGGAAAGCTATTTTTCAGTCTTTAAAAGAAACATGTTAAAGGACTGAATGACATGGTATTAGGGACTAATTCCTAGTCTTTGAAACCCCTTATTAAGGACTAAATTAAATAGAATCTTGAACCTAATGAAATGTATTTGTAACAGAATAATCAGTTTAAAGAACTAATCTTCAGTACCTAAAGAAATGCGTTGGGGACTAAACAATCATGGCATTAGAGACTGATTTTGAGTTAGAGAAAAAATGTATCGGGGACTTAAATAATGCGATACCAGGGACACAAGTAGGACTGAATATATTTATTAGAGATTGAATGTTAGCCCCTGATGGTGTCATACAATGAGGACTGAATTTCAGTTACTAAAACCATTAGGACTAGGTATCCGTCACTGACTGGGGCCTGGCATATCAGTCCCTGATAACCATTAGGTATTGATTAGGAAGCATCAAAGACGGGTTATTTAGTCCCAAATACCAATCTTTTTTGTAATTATAACGTCATTAAAATAAAATTATATCATATTATAATATGACTAAATTTTTAAATTTATGTTTGTTGTGTTTATACTAATTAGATATCTATATCGACTCGTTAATTGTAAAATTATATCTTTTATATTGTAACTAAAATAAACTTTCATAAGCTAATAATACAAGCAATAAGCATAAACAAAAAAAATTGAAACTTTAAATAGAAAGAAATGCAAAGAATTTATAAGAGCAATTAACACAAATAAAACATTTATTTTTAACTTTTTATTACAAAAATATCAGAGAAAACTCACGTATGTCTTATTTATTTATTATAAGTACTTTTGAATTGAAGATAACAATGATTATGTATTTATTATGGATTTTTTGGTAGGTTAAAAAAAATTGTTTGCAAAACTAGTTGTGTTGAGATAAGATCCAAGTATTTAGTCTTAATTTTTTTACAACATGTGAATACTCTGAAAAGCTTTCACTCCAAATTATCAATCAAATAGAGGGACATGTTGCATATAGATCCTAATAAGTAGTATAGATATAACATGCGAGAAATAAAAAATCTTCCTGTTGGAGCCAATATGGGTCGGTTTAGAAGTTGGCAATCATTCATTGACAAATTTCTTCGACGATTGTCAAAATGGAGAGGTAAAGTGTTATCTATTGGTGGAAGGTATACCCTTGTGAAATCTGTTTTGGGAGATCTGGACATTTATTATTTTTCTTTATCTCATGTGCCGGATGAGGTTTCTAGGTATTTGGAATCTATCTGGTGTAGGTTCTTTTGGTGAGAGGTGGAGGGTGTTCGTAAAATGTCTTGGGTAAAGTGGGATATGATTCTAGCTAGTAAGCAGAAAAGTGGGTTGGATGTGGGTTGTTTGTGGAGTTTTAAGCATGTTTTGTTACAAAAGTGGAGATGGAGAATGATGTCTAAGGAAAAAAAATATTTGGGTAATTGTAATAAAGGCTATTCATGGGGTAAAATATGGGGTGTTTGATGGTCAAGGGAGCAGATTTAGAGGTGGAGTTTGGAACCGTCTTATTAAATTTAGCAGGATCCTAAATGATAAATGTATTCTGCCGTGGTTAACTTTGAAGAAGAAATAGGGAGTAGGGCGGATACATCGTCTTGGACAGAGACTTGGGTGGGTATTGATCCTTTAAGGGTCAAATTCCCAAGATTGCTTGTCTATTATCTGACAAAAATTGCTCTATTTAGAATCGTAGAAGTGAGTCGGGTTGGTCTTGGACATGGGGGCATTCAATTAGAGGTGACTCGGAATGGACTCTATTGAATGATTTGTTTTCATTAGTGAATGATATCACTTTTGGGTTAGATCGAGACAAGTGGGTTTGAGATTTCGATGTAAACGAGAGTTTTAGTGTGAAATGTATTAGAAAACATATAGATGTGATTATGGTACCTAACTAGAGAAGACTACGTGGAGTCGTCATAATCCCATTTAAGTCAATATTTCGGGATGGTGTATCATATTAAATCATATTCCAACCAAACTATACTAGGTTGACCGGGGTATTGATACCCATAGTATGTCATGCACTGTTTGTAATGGTACGTAGGAGATTGTGGAGCACTTGTTTTGATATTGTCATGTTGCACATTCATCTTGATTGGCTATTTTTATATGGTTAGATATTTCAGCCCCTGGCTCTGTTTACCTATTGATTATTTGGATGGATTCCTTAGCATCGCCAAGCAGAAGTAAGAAGTGATTCATGGGATCATTTTGTCGACTTGTAGGTTATTTGGAATTTTCGTAATGACATGGTGTTTGCTAATGACGATTGAAGAAAACAATACATTTTGGATTTCATTTTAAATCATTCATATTTATGGTTTATTTATAGGAATAGGAATGTGAACATTAGTTGGGTGGGTTAGTTGAAAAATCCTCTTCTTATCATATAATGTTTTGTTTGTTCTCTTTGTAACTTCTTGCTTGTTTGGTTATAAAATTGATGTTCAAAGGAAAAGTTCATACTATACATATTCATTAGGGAAAAGTGCACTTTTCGTCGTCCTTCATGTTACAAAGTTTCTGAATGTGCTATCTTTTAACTTTAAAATTTATAGTGGTTGTCCTTTATGTTTGCACATGATTACAGGCGTTGTCCTTTTGACCTAACACATTTAAATTTTGTTGATAAATGCAGTCTTGTGCCACTAACATGAGGCATAAATGTTTTTTATCCTTCTTTTAATAAAGTTAAAAATATATAATCAGATTTTTTATTTATTCTCTCTCTTTCTCATTAAATTATTCTCTCTCTCATCTAGACCATCCTACCAATACCGTTGCTACCACCGCACCACCACCACTACTCCACAACCACACCTCCACCATAGCACCACCACCCCTACCCCCATCCCCACCCCCATCGCACCTCCACCACTATCACCACCACCAACCCCCAACTGCACCTCCACCACCATCCCTACCGCTACACAACCACCACCATCACCACAAACATCCCACCACCGGTAAGAAAAAAGGGGTCCAAGGGACGACTAATCAATCATACTTTCAATCGGAAAATCGAAACACATTGAATGTTGTCATGCTCTTGTACGAAACTAAAAAAAAATCCATACATTTTTGTGAGTTTAGAAACGCAATTGAATGTCTCAACATTCACCGATTATCGAACATATTTGAACTCGTTAGCTCCGTAAAACCTCCATCAAAACCTCATTGATCGTTGTAGAATGATTGACAAACAATGTAATGGCGAAAACTTGATGAAATTGGAACGACTATAATAGTGTATGTGTGAGTGTGTATGTTATGGGAGTTTTGCAGAGATGGCTGGATACATGGAGTGTGCATGTATATATATATATATATTATAGAGAGAGAGTGGAGAATATAAATGAGAGAAAGAAAAAGGGGTTTTATTTTTTTGAATTATTAATATTAATAAAAATAGGTTGAATGGTAAAAAGACCTTTTTGCTCTCATGCAAGAGACATATGACTGTATTTAACAAGAAAATTTAACTGAGTTAAGTAAAAAAGACATCGACTATAATCATGTGTAAACGTAAAGGACATTATTGTATTTTTAAAGTCAAAAGACAGAACCTCCGAAAACTTTGAAACATAAAGGACGAAAAGTACAACTTTCTTTATTCATTATATTATTATAACCTTAAAATCAATGGTCGGTAGCTTTTGCCGTTAGAACTATTCTATCCTCCAACATATAATGTGAAAAATAACCCTTTACTTTGTAAACGACTTATTCTGCCTCCAACTTTGGTATAATGTTAAAGTTTTTATACTCACAATTGAACCCCACCGTATCTTTCCTTCACACCATACAAACCACCACAACGCCACCTCTCCGCCATCATGACCGCTACGACACCACCGTCACCACCGCCATCACGCTACTAGCATTCAAGTTTATCGATTCACGAACAACAACAGACATATACGGTTTGACACACCACCGTAGTGGTGCCATTATCGCCGCCATCAGACGGCCGGATGAGTGTGTTTCGTTCACCTCTTCGTGACCCAACTACACGGGAATTTTGTCGGTTTGCCGGTTTTGACAAGTTCCGATTCAGTGACCAAGGTACCTAACTCTAAACACTTCTCTGATTCAAATATAGATTTATGAATGGTAGTTTCTTTTTAATCGTTCCGACTCAAGCTTATAAGATTTGGAATTTGACGATAACTTTAACAAAGATGATGATCTATAGTATTAGCAATTCGATACAATAATAAAATAATGTCCATTGTTCTTTCTTTCATGTTTGATGATCCAAGCTTTTAAGCTTCTGTTAGCCTAGAACTTAAATGTTTGGAACATGTGGTTTTATTTTTTTCTGGTTGCTAACGTCGAATCGAATTTACACACACATCAATTTTTTTTTTGTAGTCTAAGTATCTCAGAAAAGAAAATATAATGTTTCGCCACCGAAGTTAAAATGTGCATGTCACCGAGTGTATTATAATATATATATATATATATATATATATTATATATATATTATATATATATATATATATATGTTTGTGTGAATGATAGAATATTGCAAACTTAATTCTATTAGTTTAGCATTTTACTAAATTGACTCTTATTTATTTATTGTTAGAATCGATATTTTACATTCATAATTTTTATGGGTTCCATTAAGATATTCGAATAACATGTGATATTTAATTTGTTCTTAGAAACGTTTATGAACCTTTTTATATATAAATTATTACTTTCTAAAGTTTTGGCAATTAGTTTATTTGTAACCCAAGTAGATTTTTCGTTAACTATCTAAGTAAAAGGATTGGATTCAAGTTCTTGGTCGTCTGGAAATTTAACGAACGTACTTTTAAATTAAATAAATTATAATAAACTAATCCTGTAGATATGGGATTTAGGTTTCCATAATTTTGAGGACGACTTGATTTGTGAATTTTGGCTTTGCTCACTAAACTAAGGTATATGTTTCTTTTCTTTTATATCGTAGTGTAATTTTATTTTCGTTACTCGTCAGTACGGATTCTGTATAGTATAAAATTGTGTCCGTTACTTTGTAGTACCGATTTTGTTGCCGTTCGTCAGCCTTCGTTATGTTATTTTGATACATTTTAGGTCTTTTGGAAATTGTCCGTTAGCTCTCTTTATGTGGTATTGTCAGTTTTGATTGTTAGAATGTTATAGCATGCCATGCCTCAGACTTGTATTCATGGTCGCATGCTCATTTTGGCAATTAATTTTAGTTGTCTGTAAATTAGTTACATGACCTACGCTTTTGTACTTCGTCACCCGAGCATTTCTGACTTGTCGTGTAACGCTTCACATTTTCATACTTTCCCTATTTAGAAAGCATATTCGTATTGCTATTTTTAGAAACTTGTAGTCGTATTATATTCATATTCGTTACCAACTTTTAAACTCGAAACCTTGATCATAATGAAACTTTATTTAATACTCATACATTTTAATACGTTTGGCTCATACTTTACAAACTTTGATACGTGATTATATGCAAGAAACTCATACTTAAATGCTCGAATACATACTTATACATTATTCGTGCATGCTAACGCCTAATCATACGAAAACAACCCAAATAAGCCAACCTCGCACGAGGCATAGCCGCCCCGTACGAAGTGAGGCCGCCCCGTACGAGGTGATGCCCAGCTCATACGAGGTGACTCCAACTCGTACGAAACGGCCTTTTTCCCAATAAATATCATCCTCCACCCTTATTTCCAACCTTCCGAAATTTTTTCCACTCCTACTTGTAATTACAGATTCTTGGCAGTATTTCCACAACTTCTAAGTGAGTCTTAGCTCGCTTACTACTTAAAATCTTATCAACCTTCTTCATACTTTTCTTCTATTTTCTTTTCTTTGGTACAAGCAAGTGAGTTAACTAAGTCCAAGAGACTAAGTTCGGAATGTGAGAACATTGGGAGTCTAGACTTTCCAAATTAATTTCCACCCCTACTTGTGCTCGTTTTAACTCCTAAAACTGATTCAAATTTCAATAGAGTGAGAAAGCTACGACACGTCCCCTAACATCATCATGTTCGGGATGCACACACCTAGCTTGCTCATTCGGTTAATGAAGTTTTAGTCGACTTACATTCTGTTAATTCATGACCAACTGGGTTATTACAACCTTGTGCTTTGGTGAATCATAACAAGAGATTTGACATCTCCATGCTTGACTTCTATGACACACTTGACTAAACTATACTTATTTTATTTACAGACTGATCTAGACATAATATTAATCACAATCTGATCTAGTATTTTGACTCGGACTATCCTGCCTCGTTATCACAACCCCCGTTCACAGAAATCAGTGTTCAAATGGGTACAAAACAGGCTAACACGTTCCAGGACTGTCACCTCGCATGAGGTGAATAGTCAACTCGTACGAGGAGCAAGTCAACTCGTACGGGGAGCAAGTCAACTCGTACGAGGTACCAGTCAACTCATACGAGTTGTAAGTCAGCTCGCACGGGGCGGTCAGTACACTTAGTACAAAGTGGTATTTTCCCGTTTTCATTCCGTACTTTCTGCCTCAGAATCTGGACTAATTACTCCACTCAGTTTACTCACGTTCTCCTGATTACACCTTGTAGTGTGACAAACAGCAAATAACCGGTAATTTTGTACAATCTAATCACCATTTTCATTACATAGTCTCATGCATTTTATCGTAATTTAATTACATAACTGAGTCGTATGTCATATAATAAATGTTAGGACAAGTGAAACATGCTATAACATATATTGGTTTCTGTCACGACGCGAAACAAATCTAACACTGTCCCAAAAGTGTTGGTAGAAAGTGTTGGGCGCACTATTCACGGTTACACTATTCATGTCAGCAAAACTGTTGAAACAAAACAGAATGACGAATAACGGCATACGAATGCCATAAGTGAGTCCATATATACATGAAAACACTAATGTGGGAACACATCTTGCAATAATACATAACTTTTTGGTACAACACTTGAAGTATGAAATTGTCCGTTTCGGCTATAAACGTAACATTTTCAATTCGTCTGCAACACTAATTCGGCATTTCCGGGACTTCAGAATTATAACAGAATAATGACAAGCACCTTAAAATAATATGAGGATATAAAAAATACATAAAAGACATCATTTCCGATATTACGACAAGCTGTGCACAACTTGACCGGAAAGCGTTCGATTGTCGAACCGACAAAGATTTCATTATCCGATAGCCTTCTACAATAGTCCGGTGAACTAGTTAGGCTTCATTTGGGATCCGAAACCCCTTCATACATCTTAGGGTTGCGAAAATTAAATTTTCGGAATTAATCGTCGGTATAAAATATAATTACCGATATGGACCCGATAACCAAACGAAAAGCAATTTTTTACCATCCAAAATAAATACCAACTAGTCAAGTGAACTAGTTAGTAATATGTAACATCCTAAACTACCTTTAACCCTCTAATTAATCAAGTTTAATTTAATGACCAAAATATCTTCAAAGATATATAAATTCATCACATGTCATATTTTATAAAAGATATTTTATAAAAATATTTACACTCTAACCCCCTCATGTGGGCCCCCACCCACATTACTTGCTTGATTTGATAAGATGATGAAGAAGTATGGCACATGAAGATTACTCTTGATTTTGGAAGATTTCTTAAGATTATAACAAGTACATATCATCACCATTCTTCACATCATTTTAGCCACTTCAAAAATTAAAACAAAAATACCTCTCTAGACTCTCTATCTCAGCCCACACACCACCACATAACACCACCATCTTCCACCCTACAACACCACTTTATACCCGCTTTCAAGCCCTTACAAGAACACCTATGGAGTTTGCAAGGATGGAGGATCTTTAGAGCTTTCTTTAGAGCTTTCTCATCATCTTGATCTTCATCTTCTCACCATCATCTTAATCTTGAATCCTCCCTAGCCTAAGAGCTAGTAGTAAGTTCACTTGTTTATGATTTCAAGTTCTTATAATATGTAGATTTCAAAAGTATAAGTAAACTTCATCTTGAACATCTTGAAAGAAATCATCCAACAACTCTAAAATATAGCAAGAAATAACAAGATAAAAGTATGAGATTTATGATGATCATATTGTTTATTTGTTGTAGTATTTTACGAGAGTGACGATCTTACTATATTAAGTTTAAAAATGTGATTTAAACAAGTATACATTTGAGTCATGTAAGATCATCATCTTCAAGTTCATGAGCTTTATATATATATATATATGTGGTCTTTATGTGGTTCTTAAAAAGTATGACACATGATGAGACTTAAAACTTGGATCTTGAAAGCTAGTAAAGTTGATTTTTATATAAAACAAGTTATATAAAGATGATTATAAAAGTTGTTCATGAAAATCTTGGTGTTTTGATAATCTTAAAAGATATGGAATTTTTAGAGTGTTTAAAAGATATGGAATTTTTAGAGGGTTTAAAGTATAAAAATACATAAGGACAAGCTTGTATAAAAAGCTCATGTATAAAAGCTAATGAAATATTGAAGAAAAGTTATGTGCATATTACTTGGAAAAAATGATTTTTGATGAACTTGATGAATTAACGATGATTTGGGAAATTAGAAAGTGGTTTAAATACGTTTTTGAAACTTGGAAAACGTCATAGTTTAGGGGAAACTATGGCGAAATTTTCTAAAAATCTAATCATGATTAAAGTGTAATTAACGGGACAAAACGCGATTAGTGATCTAAAGCGTCATTAAGGAAGTTTTAATGACAAGGGTTAAACTCTAACATTCCAAGGATTTAATAAATACTTATATACATTTTTACAAGTTAAAATGAGTATGATTTATTACATGTATATATATATATACATATATGTATATACACATATACATATACATATATACATATATGTATATATACATATATGTATATGTGTATATACATATATGTATATACATATATATATAGTATGTATATATACATATGTATATACACATATGTATATATACATATCTGTATATATATATTACCGATAACAAAAAAATCCGTAAAGTTGAAATGTATAAAAGTTACAAGTGATTTTATATAAGTATGTAAGAAGTACTTATAACCTTTATATTTAGTAAATAATACTAAGTGCAAGAAAATAAATAATATGGACTCAAAAATTAACTTGGACTTGGCCCATTATATAAAAGACATGGGCAAGACCCAAATATATAACCACATGGGTAAGGTCCAGAATACAAAAATACATGGGCAAGGCCCAAAGACATGATAACATGGGCTAGGTCCAAAGGCAAGATTACATGGGCTAGGCCCAAGGACAAGATAACATGGGCTAGGCCCAAAGGCAAGATTACATGGGCTCAGCCTAAGGATAAGATAATATGGGCTAGGCCCAAAGACATAAAGACATGGGCTAGGCCCAATGACACGCGTGCAAGGCACGAGGACACATAAAGGGCAAGGCCCGTTCAAACACAAATAAATACACGATTATATATATATATATATATATATATATATATAATATATGTGTGTGTGTGTGTGTGTGCATAAAATATATAAAAGTAATAAGAGACCAAATGAACTACTAACACTATGAAAACAATAAAGTTGTTCAAAAGAGATAAATAAACACATAACAAGAATTCAAGATGAACAACTTGTACGAGGTCCAACGAGACCTTAGGGTCTAATGAAGTTAATGCATATGTAGGTTACACACGTGTACGGACACTCAAATTTCACTAGTACGACATTTGGAACGCAAAACTGTGAGTTCATGTCCCCCCTTTCAAATATTTCAAAGTTTTGTTTTTAAAACAATCGAGGGGAAATACATGTCATAACAAATGGTATGTTAGCTAACGAGTTATATGATAACACGATCAATGTGCGTAAGTAGGATGATGACAAGAGTAACCATTAATCACTTAGTGACCAAGGTGAAAAAGGTATAGATCTATCGAGTTTGAGGCGCGCTCCACTCCTGGTTTGTTAACCCTTTAGGAGTGCTTTTGTGATCCCAATTGATGTCAAGAGTTGTCTCGGTTTGGTTACTTACTTATGGCACATATGTTAGGGTGCTAGCTACACACTGATAGATCCTTAAACTCCATGAATGCTAATAACATACTAAGATCTCATTACTGGTTACAAACAAGACATCTCATACGAAAACAATAACTACATGAACCCGCCAACTTTATGTTGACTTTTAACTTACATGTATATCAGGATGCAAAACTTGAGCTGCTGAAAGACTACGGGAAGTGGGAATGAACATGACAATGAATGCCTTTTTGGAGGATTTGCCTCTTATATCCCAACCTCGTATGGGTATAAAGGGGTCAAAACCTCAACATGCTTTTATGATGAAAACAGTCTTTTCCTAAGTGTAATGTAACTCAAAAACTATACTTTGGATAACATTGTGAACTTGTCTGAACCTTGTAACTTGTTTTGGGAACTTGTAAACTTTGGTTCCAACTTAACATATATGGCATCGTTGTTGATTTTTTACACAATTGGTTGCAATGATTACCTCATAGTCACACGATTGCGCTTCCGTTATGACCAAGGTGTGACACGTAGGGTTACTCCTGGTTACTTCACTTCAACACTCGTCAACTCTCGAACTTGCTAAGGAAGCTTGCAAAACTGTGAGCATACTCGAACCCATTTTACTCTTATCACTTTTGGGTGTAATGCATGTAAACTTATAAAAAACACACAAACACATTTATACGCTAATCATGACAATCTTCACACATGCTCTTGTAATAACTTGAAATCACACATGCTTATACTTGATATGCTTATGCTCAGTCATTAACTTTGATCAAGCCTCCCTTAACATGTATAGCGTTATAGGAGTAACGCACCGCCTAGTAAACTTGGGGTTATGTTAAGTTATACACACTTGGTCCTTCATGTTATGAAAAGATTATGCTTGCGGGAAAATTTAGGTTAGTATATTTATGCATGATAAGTTTAATATATGTTAGCTTCAAGAATAGACAATTACACATGAAGATTTGTTTAAACGTTTCTACTATGCTATTATGCAAACTTGTATGCTCGCCAATGCCTTGTGTGTTGAACTATACTTTAACATGTATTGTAGGTTGATTATTGATGCTGATGACATTGAAACGAGTAGGACGACTTATATATTCATCTAGAATTGTATTATTAACGCTGTCGTCTTTGTATTTTGTTCCAATTATGTTGTATTGACTTCAAACTATTGTACTTGATCTTTGTTAAGCAAATGAAATTTTGTTATTTAAATACTTATCACATTTTAGCGTTATGATGTCTTGAGCAATCTCTTTCGTCCTACCCCGATGTTTCCGCCATCGGTTGGGGCGTGACATGTCGTTTGGGTGTCAATGACATGAACACTTTCCGTGACAGTGCGTAATCAAAATCACGGCGTCTCTGACTTGTGCTTGTGTAGCACCTTAGCCCCTCAGAAGCGTATGGATCGATCCTAGTTCTGTTTATGACTTCTGACTTTTGGGGGATGGAATAATGGGTGCACGCCACACTCACCATCCCATTGGTGCATAGAGTAACTACCTGTGTACCCCTCTGTTTCTGGCTCTGGGTGCTTCTGTGTTACATGACTTATTTTGTTGATATACATCTGTCGTGTAAGTTAGCACATGTTTATATGAGCGAATATGTCCTTTCTTTGATTATGTTATGATCAGTTATATGTGCATCTAATTATACGTACTCTGATTATGGTTCCGATTGTGTACCGGATTATGTTTCTAATATGTTTAGTATTTGATAATGTTCTATATTAGTTATATGTATTTGACTCAGTATTTGTATTGGTTTTTATCACTTCTATCTCAGTATCGGTTCGATTTGGATTCAGATTTCGTGCTATACGTTTAGTTTGTATCTGTCAGTATCTGTGTTTAGTACTTGATCCAAGGTATATATTTGTCATCAAATTATGTCTTTGTTTCATGACGATTGTCTGGATCGGTTCAAGAAACTCTGTATAATCTCCAAAACTATAATAACAATTATCTTGATTAAATAATATATAGTAACTTAAATCCAAAGATTTATTCAAAAATAATATTTTAACGGTTCATTTCTTTTCAAAATAATAGGATTTTTAAACCGTACTTAAAATGTTTCGGGCAATGTATTTATTTTTGTTTCCGTATCGGTTTCCCATGCCGGTTTAAAAAATTATCACAAGTATAATGTTTTGAAAACCAAGTTATTTGAATTATTCTATTTCTTAAATATAACTTTTCAGTATTAGAAATTATTATTTTGTCTAACTACAATAAAATATTATATTTTAATAAGATTCAAACCTTCAATATAAGAAAATAGTTTTGCCTCTTATATAAAAAAAATATTAGCATTATTAAAGAATATTCGAAGATGAGTTCGTTTATAAACAAAATGGTTATAATCATCATTGTCAACCATGTATCAGTTCTCTAAATCGGTTTTGTGTCGGGTTCAATATCGGTTATGCATCTGAATGACTTTTATTTCCATATCAGTTTCCGTTATAGTTCAGATCGGTTCGTGTATCAATTTTTGTATGAGTCTGGTGTCTTCATCTATTTTTCATGTAACACCCTGTAAAATCATGTCCAATAATATAGCGACACGTGTCGTATTTTTTTTAAGTCTATTAAAGACTAACAGGGACTAAAAGCGTCAACATGCTCAAACTAAGTCTCTGAGTGATCTTCTGATGTCAACATGCATAAACCAAGCCTCTGAGTGACCGTTGTGTCAACATGCCCAGCCTCTGAGTGACATCGAAGTCAACATGCTTATAATGAGCCTCTGAGTGATCCTTTACGAAGTCCTAACTCTCATATGTCCCGTTTGTTGGATGAGAGAGATTAAATCCGTAAATATGTGAAAGTTGGATAATTGAGTGGTTAAAAGTGTCAACATGTTAATTTATACCTCTGAGTGACCTTTTAACGAACCGAGAGCTGGACAATGTCCGGGCATACTCCCGGTATGCCAAATATTGGTTACGGAGGGCTAAATATGCTAAAAAGGTGTTTTAGAAGGTTTTATAAGTTGAGGGGCAAAAGTGTCAAACTTTGAAAACTGACACGGGACGCGAGAGGCTTGTGTCTACAGAAAATTGCTTTCGCCTCCACACAAATTGCCAAAAACCATTTGATTCGAAACCATGGCTTCCCAAACTGCTATGCCATGTTTTAGGACACTTGTAAGCTTCCTCTTACACCCCTTAGCACCTGGCATCACCTCTAGGGGTACTAAACGGGTCGTGTTCGCGGGTTGGCGGGTTCAACTCGACCCGAACCCGAAAATTTTACATGAACCCGAACCCGACCCGAACTTGAAAATCGTATTATATATATGAACCCGAACACGACCCGAAGTTTTGTGGGTTGACCCGAACACGACCCGTTTAACCCGAATTTTTTAATTTTTTTTTCTAAAACTAATATATTAAAATTAAAAATTACTTAAAAAACACAAATGTATATAATAATATCATATTTAAATTATAAAAGCTATGTTAATTTCTCCTTTTAAGTTATAATCATGGCATAAAATACACGCCCTATTTAATTTATGAGATAAAATATATTGTAAAAATATATAATATAGTATAAATGTGTTAAACGGGCAACCCGCCAACCCGACCAGGTTGACCCGAACCTGACCCGTAAACCTAAACAGGTTCGCGTGTTCAACCCGAAACTGACCCGAACCCGTTTAGACGAAACCTAAACCCGCGAATTTCGTGTTAGGTTCGTGTCGGGTTTCCGGAAATTCACACCCCTAATCACCTCCTTCAAGCTCTCCAACTATAAATAGGTGCCAAGGTTCACCATTTGAACTTGCACCTTTTCATTCACAACTCTATCTCCCTCCTCTGGAAGTTCCTAACTGAAAGGAGCATCCAACTTAGTTCTATTGCATCCTAGGAACCATTTGTAAGTGTTCCTTCCTCTTCCATTTTTGTTTATAGGCTTTTCTAGCCAAAAGTCAAGCGTTTTACGAAAAATGCCTTGACTTTCGTTTAAGACCATTGTGGTCCAGCCCTTGTTCGTAACAAACATGGCTAAGTGATTGTAACAAGGTAGGTGTTAGTCCCTATAAAGGGCACCTCCTGAAGATCACGTTTGCTAGACCAATTGACGGGTCAAAGTTATTATATTAAAAAGTCAAACAAGCCATTTTTCGAAAATGTTATAATTTGATCTTATATATGTTATGAAACCTATTTTACACTTAAACAAGGGTAATAATTATTAGAACATGTAAGAACATGTTCGGCTCGTCAATTTCAGTCCTAGGGTCGGTTCGCAACCGAAAGTCGCGAAGTTTGACTTCTGCTTTGACTTTCGATTCCGACCCGATTTAGATTAGTTAACTACTGATCTAAAGTTGCAATATGATCGTAATATAATGTAGTATAACCCTCTGAGGTTATATTACATGATCATAATCAGAATCTGAGTTTATGCACAAGTTCCGTAATTATGCCATTTTGACTAAAATGTCATTTTTGCATAAAAAGAGGTTTAAATAATAATGAACTTGAAAATGAGTTTTCTACTGAAGCAATGTTATAAGTAGGATTATTTGGGATGTCAAATCAGAACATAAACTGAGTTTATGAACAAGTCCTTGTATTATGTCGATAAATGACGATAAGGCCCTTATGGCTTATAAAATGGTTTTAATCACATCTTGTTAAAGTAAATCTTTTACCTACTGATATGTTATATAAAAATAACATATCTAAGACATGTTAACCTGACCTTAACATCAGTTTTCATTGAACATCACACAAATCATCATTTTACGACATAAGCGTCGTTTCGGCGCATAGTATGATTTTAAACCATATTTACCAACCAAGACTTGTTACCTAATGATTTTAAAACTTATTTTAAATATTTTATAGTAGATACAAGATATAAACTTAGAATCCCAAATAATTTATAAACTATGTGTAAAATGACCAAAATGCCCCTTCGGTGCATAGTTTGGTCATAAAAGGCAAATTACACATATAATTAATATCCTACTGATATTATATCATAAATAAGTTATTTTTCCAGAATATTTATGGTTATAACATTAAATTATATTCAAGTTCCTTTTATAAGGTGTGAAATTACCAAAATGCCCATATGAGGCATAATTTCATTTTAAAACCTTAACGTGCATATAAGTTGATATCCTACTGATATTACAACTTATTTAAGGTGTAATGGCATGTAGAACTTATCCATGACTTATCCGGTTACCCGATATCGCTGTTATGCGTACGGTTAAGCGTATGTAACTAGTTTATGAAAATTAACCAAAACGGGTCTAACCTTGTCATATAAGTCTCAAAATCCAGAATGTTTATAGTTTATCCATATTACACAAGTCAAAGTACTTGTCGAGTTTAAACTACATTCTATCCGATCATCGTTTAATCAAGCATTATACATTTTGATCATGTACACTACTCGGTCTAAGTCTATGACTTAATTAAAGACCGTTAGTATTTAATTGGTTAGCTTGTGCCATAATCCAGACTAGAGCCTTCCGGTAAATGCTATCTGCACTTAATACTTTTGTGTATGACTGAGTTAATAAATCTTGCGTTTAAATGAAGACTAGCTCAGGTAAATACTCTCGACTTATTTTCCCTATAAGGTCTTGGGATACGGTAAATTATTACCGCTTGGTCAGAAATGTGATCAATCAGATGCCGGATTGTGGCTAGTAAATCCACATATTCTGTTCTAATCAGTTTTGTTTGATAACTTAAACATCAGGGGGTTAACTACCCTGTCCTGGATATCCTCGGCTCATTACATTAGATAATGGCCACGACCTTAGCGCGGGGTGTAGGCATACACCTGACAGACGCTCAAATGCATTTACCCACACTTGTTGGGGATAACTCCTTCGTGAGGTCGTAAGTGGTGTGTATGTTAATCATGTATCGGTTTTTGTACTGGGCCCTGTATGTATGGACAAACATGTGAATCTGTTAACAAGGTTACAAAGTAACATTCCCAAGTTATAAAAGATTTTGTGCCTTTGTGCACTTAAAATCATTTTCAAATGTTTTTAAAA
The DNA here is from genome assembly GCA_947069175.1 of Scalesia atractyloides. NCBI lineage: Eukaryota > Viridiplantae > Streptophyta > Magnoliopsida > Asterales > Asteraceae > Scalesia > Scalesia atractyloides. The sequence goes on from CAMTDV010000023.1 coordinate 47,488,341, forward strand.
TGAGTCAGTTGGGTGTATTTACCAGCGAAAGCTGACGTATTTTCAGAAGGCTAAGCTGCAGGTACAATACGAAATAGGTTGGAAGTTGCTCGGTAGTGATATAAGAGGATCTTACAAATCCTTAGATCTGCCCAAAGTCTGTTTTACATTCTTTCTCTTGCACAATTTATGACCCGCCTGTAGATCTTCTATTACGAATCGTCTGTATATTATTTTGGCACTTTGAACATTTGGTTTGTAATAGTAATTTAAAACTCCAAGACTTACGTTGTGCTGTGTTTAATTGACTATGATGTATCAACTTACATCACGATATTCCCCACCCGGGCCCACTGATGTTTGGTTGAAAATACGGGGTGTGACCGGTTGGTATCAGAGCCAACTTTAAGAGAATTAAACACTAGCCTTCTTGTGTTTAATCTCAAACTTACACAAGGATATTCCTTAGACTTCCGAGTCTAGGCTTTGACCTAGGATTTACTCATCTCATTATTAAGTTATTGGTATTGTTTTTGAATTTTAACAGGAAAATGCCGCCACGTGTACGGGGAAGTGGCAAAGGACCAATGAGGGGAGGATCCTCAGGACATATCCCTTCTCATCCCCATCACCCGAACCCCTTATGAAGATTTGGGGGATTCAGGGCCACTACCGCAACATTCCCCTACCCACACCGAAAACTCGTACTATTCGAACCATTCGCACCAATCACACCATTCCCATCACTCTCATAATTCATACCATGATGAGTTTAACCCCAACCAATACTTTAACACACCCCCAGCTGATCAGAATCAATTGGATCAGCCAAACCCAATGGACAAGGACTCCGACCCGTAGATTCCGCTGTCAGGTTCAAATGCGCATCCCATTGAGATACCAAGCGATTCAAACTCCTATGCTGGATCGCCAAATCAAGGTCCTAATGAGTGGGACCAATATTGGAACCAATTCACCTTTGCCAACACTGCTTCCTATCACTTTCAACCACCTCCTATACAAGAAGATGTTCACATGGAACCAGTGGAACATCATAAGCCGCCACCTGAGCTGCCGAGGAGGAAACGCGGAGCACGTATGTCGGTACGTGCAGGTCAGCGGTCGGGTTCACTACCACTATTGCCTAAACCCTACCCCACAATTCAAGAGGACCCACAAATGGGTGGACCCTCTAATGCCTCACCTGTGGTGGAACCAACGCCATCCCCGCAGTTCAACCACCACCATCGGGTTATAATAACCCTATCCCAACATATCTAGATAATACTGGATATGATCCTTTTAACCCATCTACACCAGTTGATTACTAAGCATTGTCGCATGACCCTTACATGCAAGCGATCATGCATAACGCACTTTACCCGTCTCCTTTCCCACCTGCTTATCCACCTACTCGATGTCCGAGTTATGGGTACCAGTATCCGATGGTGCCACAGCCACAACCACAACCTCCGTCGCCACTCGAGGCCATCAATGAGGCCTTAAAACGAATGAAAGAAATGCAACATCAAGCGGAGAAAACGAAGAAGAAGACGAACAAGTTCTTCAAGAAACTCTCCAAGTTGGTTAAGGGAAGGAAAGACGAGTGAATTCCTTTTCTAAATATACTTAGTCCCTGCGAGGACATTGTTATTTCCTTAGTCCCTGCGTGGACATTTTTATTTCTTTTGGTCCTTGCATGGACAGTTAGTTTTATTTATTTATATTAATGTAACTTTTATTGACTTTTAATGAAGTATTTTTGGAATTATATATAGGTATTCATCCTCTTCAAAGCAAACGTCTCGATTTTACTCAAAATTTGCGCTCTACGATATAATTCCAAAAAGATCTTAATGGTTTTGATTAGCCAAGTGGCATAGACCACATATTTGGCCAAGTTATAAATGATAGTTAAGGATGAAAGGGTCTTCTATCATGATAGTTAAGGGAAGTTATCCTTCTATCTAGAGGTGGTGGACTAAGTTTAAGCCTCCAAGAAGTTAAGGTCAAATGTGACCGGGACTATTAACCAACCATTAAGGTACTCTTATGTTAACATTCAGAAATGTTCATACTCCTGGTTGTGTGACTTGAGGAACCACACTAGCCGTCTAGGTAAATAGACTATGTCCTAAAACCTATTATATAGCCAATGTGATCAATGTGATCCCGGCTAATATCATCAATATGATGATAATAATTGACATCCAATAGAGATGCAGGCCAATATGCCATATTTTATGTCCATTAGTGACAGGCCAATGTGCCATATTTTACGTCCATTAGTGACAGGCCAATGTGCCATATTTTATGTCCATTAGAGACAGGCCAATGAGCCGTATTTTAATGTCCTTCGTGACAAGCCTATGATCTAATTATAATTGCCTAATGGCAATGACAGTTGTGATATTACGATCCACTATCTAATAATATATGGACTACGTCCAAATTGTAATTTGCCTTTGATGGTCCTTTTGAGACCTAGGCCAAAAATAGGTGTAATAAGCCTAAGAGTTGTGATGTTATTCACACTAGCTTGATTAGGCGATGGATTGTCATATCCAATGTTTACAGCCAATATGGTTATTAATACATAGCTAAAAGAAATTTAATTTGGTTTTTAGAACCAAAGCTTTAAAGAATGGCTAACTCGGATGAGGCACTGATGTTCTAAAAGTAGTTAATTAAAAACAAAATAAATTATCCTAATTAGACTCAAATGATACTCTAGACTACTAAACTATACTAAAATACTAACCGGCAAGTGGACCGATCAATTGTAGAATAGTATTAAACAAGTCCGGATTATCGAACCCACAGGACTCTCTAATTGGTAAGACTAATAATTTAGACTCGATCACACACCATGTATAATTTAAAGGGGGGGGGGGGGGTTGCTGATAATTCTAAATTATCAATTTAACTAAAACTACTAAATTGGAATGACCAAACTATGAACTTCTAGGGACTTCTTAGATTTTAAATCAAGAGATAATGAACTAGTTACCTAGGTTAGATTTTTAGACTACTACTCCTTCAATTTAATAGTAATAATAATTAATCTGGTTGAATATTTTACCGAGATCTTAACATATCAAAGTCTAGGTTTATCAAACAGGACCCCCGACCCTTCTCAGGAAGACACCTACAATAACCTATCCTTTTTATTCGTTTACCGGTCCTAAAGATTCCTTTTCAGGTATCTTCTTAAATTAGTAAAGTGTCTAATTATTAATTACCTCTCAATAATTAACCTAGACCAACTACAATTTTCTAGTTTAGATTAACTGATTCAATTATGACAAGGAAATTAGATTCGGGAATTTCTCAAAACCCTAACCTAACAATTTACCACATTAATTCAGCCAACTAATTGCAATTTCTCAATTAACAAATTAGGTATAGTTTGATTTTATGGTTAATTTAATTGTTTCCCCGGTTTTATTGGCCAATTTTACTGACAACTTCACGAATTCCTAAGAACACGAAAAGTAACATAAACCTATTCTATGGAAGACATCCACTAAAGTTCATGCAAATCAACCAAACAATCATAAAACAAACAAGATCATGTAAATACCCTAAACTAGATCATTAAAGTTGTGACCTTTACCAATTAACATTAAAACCATGAATTAAATTAAAACAAATCAAAGTTTCATAAATCCATCATCCAAAACCTAGGCAACTGAATAAGTTCTAGCCTAAAAACATGTTTGAAAAGTAATTAAAACAAAGTTGATAACAAGGTAGCATGATTGATCAAAACAAGAAAATCAAATTGAGGATTGGTATGATAAAACCGTGACAAGCTCCTGCCTTGAACTCCCTTGATCACCACCACAATCCCTGCAGCTCAGATCTGCTCCTTGTAGCTTCAAATCTCCAGAAAGTAGCTCCAATTCTGCCCTAGTTTGTCCAAGGTTGCCCAATATGAGTTTAACAATGATTATAAGTGTTTTTAAAACAACCAAGTCCCAATCCTTCTCTGATTTCGAAACTTTCTGGATAAACACCTCTCTCGCGCCCCACGAGAGATTTTAGGCATTTTGGTCGCGCCCCGCGAGAGAGGTTAATTCTGTCAGATAACTATCATTCTCTCGCGGGCCGCGAGAGAACTTAGGCATGCGGGTCTCGCCCCGTGAGAGAGGGAAAATCCCTATTTTGCGTTTCGTTCTCTCGTTTCCGATCCACTCACGTCCCGGCTCGGTTCTTTTCACCATTTTCGCTCGTTCTTCCCATCCTTCCAACCGTTTTCATGAACCAAGATCTGCAAAACGCGTTTGGATCGAAAGTAGACAAATTCTTGACAAATCAAAACAAAAACACGCTAAAATTATACAAACTCTATAAGATAAATAGATGTATTATTCAATACATCAAATATCCCCACACTTGCTCTTTTTTCGCTCTCGAAAAAGAATTGTGCATAAAGTGAATCATAACCAAACAATTACTCGATTTCAAAAATTACAATTATTTTCATTAGGGAACAAGATTCATGTTAACCATGATTGCAAGTATTAGATCCACTTAAACTCAAAATTTGATCCAAACCTCTTATCATGTAAATTTAATTTTAATGCGGTCAATCCACCTAGGGTCTCACACTAGAGTCCACAGTATTCGTAATCCCACCTCAAGCTTATGAAACAAAAGGAACGAATTATTTAAAACCCTTTCCTAACCGTTTTATACCAAAATATAAAGAATTTAAAATCAAGCAATTTTTTTTCTTTTTTTTTTCTCATTTGAGCATTTTGATTTCTTTTTGCATATCTAACCTAGAGGCTGTCTCAACCAGAGTCACTATTCCCGAGAGCGACAACGTGGGCTTCGATACTTAAAATTTCAACTAATCTTAGAGGGATTCTCGATCAGAGTCACCATCCCCAAGGGAGATTCCATAGGTCTCGTCTACTTTTCAATCAAGCTCATATTTCTATTTTTTTTCTTTCTTTTCTTTTTACATGATTAAAAATTCTAAATATTTTAGCTTATAATGGCATTCCTTATACTATTTTTAGCGGTTTCAGTTTCCCATTTCTCCTAGATGAGTACCCACTAGTAGACCGACAATTAAGGTGTATTAAGCTCAAAGAAAATAAGAACTGACTCGAGCCTACTCACATATCCCAAGTTAGACACAAACTCACCCTTTTATTTCTCATATTATCATTATTTAAAACCGAATAAAAATTTAATTTTTCTATCATTTTCCGTTTAAATTCATGCAAACTTCTTTTTCAAAAGACATTTTCAGATTTTTTTATTAAACTACTCTAATATCCCATCCCCACACTTAAATTTTTGCATTGTCCCCAATGCAAGGATGAGACAACTACTACTAAAATAAAATAAAAACAAACGAAATAAGAAAGAAAAATAAAATACAAAAAAGAGGAAGCGACTTAGCTGGTAGTGTAAGACTGTCGATGTGCCAGTCAAACCACTCGTGCTCTCCAAACCGAACGCGCTTAATGTACCACGCTCAAAGCTCTCATGCGAACGGAACAACATATAACACCAACCTAGCATCACGCACTTACAAAACATAATAATGATAAAGCCAGATAAATAAATAGATTTGCAAGACTGTTCATCAACACATACCCAAACCAACCACCACCAACCCAAAAGTAAATTGTTTAAAAGTACAAACCATCAATAACTGAAAACAACAGAAAAGAAAAAAAATAAAGATAAAGATCTTCGGCTGCTTCAATCATCCTCTTCAGATTCTTCAGACGCCTCAAATACCTGGTATGGCTGCACGTCCTCCATCCCCGCAAACTGGCTAGAACTTGCCTGACCGCCTGGCTGCTGAAAGTAAGACGGGATTCCCATATTTAGATTATGCATCATGTAGCGCATCCCATCCTCTAGCCTCCTCTGACTAGCCTCGTGCATTTGTCTACTCTCTAACATGGTTTGGCGAACCCCGCCAAACTGCTGGTCCACATAACCTCGTAAATCCCCGAACCCAGTCTCCATCCTGTCGTAAAGTGAATCTAAGGTCAGTGGGTCCGGGAGAGGCTCCCGAAGAGGATACTGTCATCCTGGCAGTTCCTGGCGGGTGACTGGCCGCTGGTATCGAGTAGGGATGCCCGCCTGCATAGAAGATGCAGCTTCGAATCCGGGAGGCGGTTGCACTTGAGGTCCTTGGCGGGCTGGTATTAAGCTAACAGGCTCTTGGGTTGTAAGAATTCCGGCAGCCTGGAGATCTCTGATGCTCATGACACAGGGGCGGGGCCGTCTCTCATTCTGTCCTGAGGGTATCTGTCGAACACCCCTAGGCTCTCAGCCAAGCATGTAATCAAGGGCCCGCAATAAACCCTTGCCCCGGGGCCCCCCTCACAGTCGCTTCATTGACCAAGCAAATATTGTGCCAGGTTTGCCGGCCGTCCCTCTACCATACACATCAGACAAAATTGACTCATCTGGTTGACCTTATTGTCTCCATGTCCTCTCCCATCCAACGTAGAAGCAAGAATCTTATGGAGAAACCGGTGAATGGGATCAGTAATATCACTCGCCACCATGTTGTTTGAGTACGAGGCAGAAGAGATGGTACCCCAAAATCTGGTGAGCTCGTCTGTCTGGACACTATGGGGGTGCCTCCTTTTGAAGACACCCTGCAGGCTCGTGGCAAAGTCCGGCGACTGAACCTCCTCATCTGAGTATGTTTGCGAAGCCACCACAAACTGTGGGATTGTCATCTCAACTACTTGCCTCCCCAAGACAAAAGAAACTGCGTCATTCTCGTTGAATTTCCCCTGTTGATATTCGAATGTGGAGTGGAACTCATAAGTGATTTCCTTGTATTGTCTCGCTCCGCAATCTAGCACCCTTCGGAACTTATCCCCTAATAAGTGCTCGATCCGGCCCCTCTTACCCAAATAATCAATCAACCCCCAATCAATTCTCCTGTAAGGTAGCGACTCACAAGTGACCAAATTTGAGAGCCTCTCCCACTCGTGGGAGTCTAAATCGAACTGCAAGAGAGGACTATCCACGATTCGCGTACTTAGCCTGTGGGGGACACCGTCTCCTCAATATCTAATTCTGCGTCTGCCGAAGTAAGAAGGTTGTTGTGGCGCATCGGCGGGGTCACCTCTCTGACAAGGTGTTGGTCCCCTTCTCTTCCTTCCAGCTCGAGCTACCCTCTCCTAACATCTGCATAAAGCACAAGTAAGACAAGCATGACCTTAGAAAGAAAGCAACCACATAAAAACAAACGGCCGTATAGCATTTCATTCGCGGTTATGGTCTGCAATAGATAAACAATTTACCTTATGATTAAGATACATTTGAAAAGAGTGTAACATTATAATTTGATAAAAACCGAATCTCGCCCGAATGGAGATTGAGTACGGGCGATACCGAATCTTATGTGCATGATCAACCAGATGTCACTAACCCCCCGAAAAACATATCCAATCTAACCCCCTGAAAAACATATCCAAAACCAAACAACTACCCCCATCTCGACCCTTTAATTGTCCTCAATTAAACCGAGGTGCCGAGATACTAGCCCACATTGAGTGTATAGTGAAAGATAGAACAGTTTGAATCATGGCAGAACTAACGGTTGACGGTCTCCAAAATCTGATTATTAGTAACATAATTAGCCAATCCTCATCCCCACACTCAATGTTGGACCGCACAAAACCCGCTAAAGACACCCTGCATGTACATAATCTATCCACAAAATATAACCAGTACCACTATCAAAACTCAAGTGAAACCCAGTTGAACCTAACCCGAACTTAACCGAACAGACAACTAGCACAGTATCAAACAGCAAAATAACCGCAACAACGAGGTAGATAATAAAGAATGTAAGCATAAAAATTGCGAAAAACCATACCTTATTGTAGATCTATAAGACTAGTGCACAAAAATTGAAACTTTAAAACACCGGTGAAAGGGGGAAAACGGGTGGAATCACGTAAAGATGAGTGAGGATTGATGTAGTGAAGAAAATGTGGGAAATTTCAGTGAATTTGGGTTGAAAATGGCGAAGTTATGATGAAAATGGGGTGAAAACCGTAAGGGAAATGGTGAAGAAAGTTGGGAAATATGTGAAAAATGGTGGCTAGGGTTTTTTTATGTGCAGATATGGTCTCTCGCGGGCCGCGAGAGAGACTGCTAAGTCTCTCGCGCCCCGCGAGGGAGTAAGGATTCCGGGATTTCTTGGACTATCGCGGGCCGCGACCGAGGAGGCTTGTGCCTCTCGCGCCCCGCGAGAGACCTGTTTTCACATAAAGTTTCTTGTTTTTTCAAGTTTTATGCCTTAGAAATTTTTTTTGATTGTAGAAACTATCATGTTGGCTCTTAAGTTTACGGAATCACACTCGTTCTACCGGATTTATCAAACATATCTGCAATCGTCCGTGCTCCATGACTGATGCGTGATATGACCTGCACAAACCAACTAAACCGACCCACAAACAAATACACAAAATACGAAACATGAATTAAATGAAAACACAAAATGAAACTAACTACCCAACTTTACACACTCTACACTCGAGCCGAAACCCGAGAATCTACGCGGTCTGAGACGGAACTTCAAGAGGAGTCTCCTCCGTCTCGGTGGGATCTAGCTGTCCTCCTAAATAATGTTTCAAGCGATGCCCGTTGACCTTCCATGTCCCTCCGTCGGCTTCATCTTTCAGCTCGATAGTTCCTACGAGAATACCTCATTTACCACGTACGGGCCGGACCATTTTGATTTCAGCTTGCCCGCAAACACTTTCAATCGCGAATTATATAGAAGCACTTTGTCGCTGATTTGAAACTCTTTCACATTCTTCAACCTCCGATCGTGCAGCGCCTTGATTTTCTCCTTCAAACTCCATGACCGCTCATACGCCGCGTCCTGAAGTTCCTCTAACTCGTGAATCTGAAAGAATCGTCGCTTGGCCGCTTCGGTGAGGTCCAAATTCACGGTCTTTAATGCCCATAGTGCCCTATGCTCTAATTCGACCGGGAGATGGCATGCTTTACCGTAAATGATCATGAAGGGCGTGGTGCCTAGTGGAGTCTTATAGGCGGTGCGAAACGCCCATAAGGCATCGTCCAACTTGTCGGACCATTCCTTTCGACTCTTACCTACCGTCTTCTCCAGGATCCGTTTTACCCCCTGTTCGCGTTCTCCACTTGACTGCTAGTCTGCAGATGATAAGCGGTGGAGAGGCGGTGAGTGACACCGTAGCGCGCCAATGCCTTTTCCATGACAGCGTTGCTGAAGTGCGTGCCACGGTCACTGATAATGGCTCGTGGGGTACTAAAACGGGTGGAACAATTTCTTTAAGAATCTCACCACCACTCGGGCATCATTTGTGGGTAAAGCTTGAGCTTCAACCCACTTGGAAACATATTCAATAGCCACGAGGATGTACCAGTTCCCGCTAGAGATGGGAAACGGTCCCATGAAGTCAATCCCCCAAACATCAAAGACTTCAATAATCTGGATGGGATGTTGGGGCATCTCGTCCTTGGATGAGATGCTGCCGGTACGCTGGCAACAATCACACATCTTCACAAACTCTAGGGCGTCTTTCAGAACTGATGGCCAATAAAAACAGCAATCAAAAACCTTCTGTGCGGTGACGTGCGGACCATGGTGACCTCTGTCAGTCCCTCGTGCACGTGCCTTAATATCTCCATCCCCTCTTCTCTACTCACGCAACACCTCAAAATTCGGTCTCCCCCTACCCGAAATAGAAATGGGTCGTCACAAATATAACGCCTGACATCGCGAAAGAATTTCTTCTTTTGCTGCGTGGTCATTCCCTTCAGTACCACTCCGTTCGCCAGATAATTTGCGAAATCGGAAAACCACGGCATTCCCTCCTTCTCCGCTGTCACAAACTCTACTGCCTCATGGGGAAATCTATCACTGATCTCTTCTTCCCTAATTTCTTCTCTACTAGGATCCTCTAGTCGGGATAGATGGTCAGCGGCCACATTCTCTGCTCCCTTCTTATCTCTAATCTCTATGTCGAACTCAGAAAGCAAGAGAATCCATCGAATGAGACGAGGCTTTGCGTCCTTCTTTTGGAAAAGGAAACGCAGAGCCGCATGGCCCGTAAATACGATGGTCTTGGACAGGACAAGGTAGGAGCAGAATTTATCAAACGCGAATACCACTGCTAAAAGCTCCTTCTCTGTAGTAGTGTAGTTCTCTTGTGCGTCATTGAGGGTTTTACTAGCATAGTAAATAGGGTGGAAATGTTTCTCCCATCGTTGACCCAAAACGGCGCCCACAGGATAATCGATCGCATCACACATGAGCTCGAAAGGCAAGCTCCAGTCGGGTGAGACGAGGATAGGAGCACTCACTAGTTTCTCCTTAAGGATCGTGAAAGCTTTTAAGCAGTCGTCATCAAAGATGAAGGGTACATCTTTCTCGAGAAGTCGAGTCATGGGGCGGGTGATCTTTGAAAAATCTTGAATAAACCGTTGGTAGAAGCCCGCATGACTGAGAAAGCTGCGGATGGACTTGACGCTGGTCGGTGGAGGGAGTCTGCTGATAGTATCTATTTTCGCCCGATCGACCTCTATCCTGCTCACAAAATCTTGTGCCCTAGCACTATGCCCTCTGTCACCATAAAGTGACATTTCTCCCAGTTGAGCATCAGTCGCGTCTCGACACATCGCATCGCATCTAAGTGAGTAAGACATTGATCAAAGATGTTCCCATAGACAGAGAAATCGTCCATGAAAACCTCCATGGAGGTCTCGGTCATGTCCTAAAAGATGGCTACCATGCATCGCTGGAAAGTAGCCGGAGCGTTACATAACCCGAACTGCATGAGGCGATACGCATAAGTACCATACGGGCATGTGAAGGTTGTTTTTTCTGATCCTCGGGAGCAATCGGGATCTGAAAGTAACCTGAAAAGCCGTCAAGAAAGCAATAAAATTGATGTCCTACGAGTCGCTCCAGCATCTGGTCGATGAACGGGAACGGGAAGTGTCCTTGCGGGTGGCGTTGTTTAACTTACGATAGTCTATGCAGACCCGCCAGCCCGTGACTGTTCGCGATGGGATAAGCTCCTTCTTTTCATTCTTAACCGCTGTCATTCCCCCTTCTTGGGAACGACCTGAGTGGGGCTTACCCACGCGGAATCGGAGATCGGATAGATGAGACCAGCCTCCATCAGCTTAAGCACCTATTTCTTTACAACTTCTTGCATATTTGGGTCCAGACGTCGCTGTGGCTGCACTACTGGCTTAAAAACGTCCTCCATGAGGATCCTATGAGTACAGAAGGTAGGGCTAATCCCCTTGATATCAGACAATTTCCATGCGATGGCCTCCTTATTCGACTTTAGGACCTCTATTAAACTCTCCTTCTCCTCCGTTGACAATTTCGAAGAAATGATCACGGGTAAGCTCGAATTGTCACCTAGGAACGCGTATTCTAAATGAGACGGGAGAACCTCAAGCTCTACGGCTGCTGGTGTCGACAATGGTGTGCTCTCAGTAGCGGAACTCACCTCACAGAAATCTAGAGTCTCGGGAACCTCGAAGACATCGTCCCCTATATCCTCACTATCACTCTCCTAAGGTACTAAACTCGCATTCACTAAGTCGGCTCTGCTAATATAGTCTAAACAGTGATCAACGCATGAAATGAATGAGTTCAGGACGTATACGGAGTGACAAGGGCCACTATCGCTGTCGCCACCACTTGGGTGTTGCATCGACCTTGCTATCTCGAACGTGACGTTCTCGTCACCGACTCGAAGGGTGATTTTCCCATCATGAACATCTATGAGCGCTTTCGCGGTGTGCAGAAACGGGCGACCTAAGATGATGGGAACCTTCTCGTCGGCCTCCATATCGAGGATGACGAAGTCTACAGGGAAGACAAATCTATCAACTTTAACCAACAAATTCTCTACGATTCCCCTCGGGTACTTAACCGACCTATCGGTTAACGACAGAGACATACGAGTAGGGGTGAGCTCCCCTAGACCTAAACGCTTGTACAGTGAGAAAGGCATCAGATTTATGCTCGCTCCAAGATCGACTAGAGCATGAGCTGGAGCAATGGAGCCGCCGAATAGGCATGGAATCGTAAAGATACCCGGATCAGTCAATTTCTCGGGCAACTTGTTTAAAACCACGGCGGAACATCCTCCAGTCAATGGGACTTTCGAAAGCTCCCCCAGCCTATCTTTACGTTTTAAAAGATCTTTTAAAAACTTAGCATATTCAGGCATATGCTGGAGGGCCTCGATAAACGGGATATTGATTTTTAACTGAGTAAACATGTCAAGGAAATTCCCGTATCCTTGGCATATTTCTGTTGCTTCAGACCTGCTGGGTAGGGTAGGCGGGAAGTGTCTACGATCGGTGATGGCCTAACCTCTACTGGTTTTCTCTATCCCCTACTCTCAACTGAAGGTCCACTGACTGGTGCGGTACTTGCTGGGTCTAACCTGGTGTGCACCTGGGTGGAGCATCCATCTCGATTTCTTCATATACCTCTTCATCTCGCTTCTCTACCTCTACCTCTACACCCTCTCTACCTACCTCCTTCAGAGTTCTACCAGTACACGTAGTAATCGCTTTCGCGTGTTGGTTCGCGGGGTTGGGTTGGGTATTACCCGTGAACTGGCCGTGTCGCTGCTCTTGCAGCTGCTTAGCCTGGTCTTTGACAAATAGTTGAGATAACAGCTCTTCGATCCTATCTAGACTGCCTCCTGACCCTCCACTCCTAGGCTGACCCTCCTGATTTGAACCCCCTCCACTAAACTGACTGGTGTAACCTGATCCTCCACTATTGTAGTGACCCTGCCCCCTGTTTTGATAAGAGCCTTATTGGAAACCAGGGGGGTTACCGGAAGATCGATAATTGTTATTATTATTGTTTCGCCAGTTTTGATTATAATTGGAAGTATTATTATTAAAGGGGTTCGTAGGACCTCGGTTCTGACCCGTGATAAACTCAACCTGCTCAACAGTGCGCGTGGGACACTCTAACGTGTCATGACTCCCTCTACACACCTCACACCTGTCTACCTTTTTCTTTAGCTCTTGTATCTCCTTCGTGACCTCCCTCTTAAAGCTATCTAGACAGCAGCTACTGTAGTTTCCAAGCTAACTTGGTGTAAACCCCGGTTAACCGGAGGTGTACAGAAACAGGAATTGAATTACTGCCGGCAGTGCTGTAATCGACATCAGAATGGGCAAAGCTCTCGAAAAGGTCATTGCACTCGGCTACTGTTTTCTTTCCCATCAGGTGGCCACCAGCAGAGGTCTTGAATCAAGCACGGGTCTTAGGGGTGAGACCGTTGTAGAATCTCTCTACAAGTGCCCAGTCTGATAGACCATGTTGGGAGCAACGAGATACTAAAGTTTGGAACCGCTCCCAAGCTAGATGGTAGGGCTCATCAAGCTCCATTCGGAATGAATGGATCTGATCATGAAGGCGGGATGCTTTAGTGGGTGGAAAGTATTTCCTATGGAAAGCATCTCGTAGAGAAGCCCAAGTAGAAAGAGTATCGGGTGGTTGGGAGTCAAGCCAGATGGCGGCCCGACCCCCTAGAGAGAACGGAAAGACTTGGAGAAAACGGGCATCATGGCCCGCGCCCTCCATATTAAATGTATGACATAGACAGGTAAGGCGGTTGATATGTGCGGGCGCATCCTCATCATCACGACCGTGGAATTGGCAAGAGTTAGTGATGGCGGTCATGATGTAGGAAGGGATTTGCCAGGCTCGGTCATTGTTCATGGGGGGTAGGGTAATGGGTGAGTTTGCACTGGTGAAATCGGTGGTGGCTTGTTGGTATACGGTCTGATTATTATTATTAGCCATGTGGAAGTTAGGTGGTGGCGGTGTTGGGCTTACGTTCCTATGGACTACACGGGGTGATGGGGAACCGGGTGATGAAGGTTTAGGTGTAAAATCAACGTCAGGTGGTACAAAGGAACGGGATGAACTTGAAAAAGTTGAGGATGAAGAACTTACCTTTGGTGCAGGAGAGAATGGCGTGTCCGTCGGCGGCTTTGGCGGAGGTCCTTGCGAGCGCGTGTGGGGCATCCACTCAACCGGAAACACGACAAACACGAGAAGTTAGCACAAATAATTCAATTATATACAAAAAAAAATAAATATTAAACCAATTATACAACTTAGACTCCTACGACACAAACGAATACAAAATAAACACAAGTGTATAAGAAAAGCCTAAATCGAGTAATCAACGCAATTGCCAATGAGAGAGTACCCGGCAACGGCGCAAAAAACTTAATGTTCTAAAAGTAGTTAATTAAAAACAAAATAAATTATCCTAATTCTAGACTCAAATGATACTCTAGACTCCTAAAATATACTAAACTACTAACCGGCAAATGGACCGATTAATTGTAGAATAGTATGAAACAAGTCCGGATTATCGAACCCATCGGACTCTCTAATTGCTAAGACTACTAATTTTGACTCGATTACACACTATGTATAATTTAAAGGGGGTTGCTAATAAATCTAAATTATCAATTTAACTAAAACTACTAAATTGGAATGACCAAACTATGAACTTCTAGGGACTTCTTAGATTTTAAATCAAGAGATAATGAACTAGTTACCTAGGTTAGATTTTTAGACTACTACTCCTTTAATTTAATAATAAAAATTAATCTGGTTGAATATTTTACCGGGATCTTATGTTGATACAGTTTTGTGCCTGTCGCTTGCTCTTAATTACAGTTGTAATTGTACGGTCTTTGTTCAAGTGTCTGTATAGGTTTGGTCGTGTCGAATAGATCGAGATATCCTTCTATCTTGATCTAGTATGACATCTTAGCTTTCCTGTGTTAATCGGTTGCATGTGTGCATACCGTTGAGTCTCGTAAACATCATGTCTACACATGTTCTCCAAGAAGAACAATTCTATGCAAGTCAGAGATTCGTACGAGTCAGATGATTCGTACAAATCAATGAGTGTTTTCGTACGAAATAATGTATTTCGTACGAAACAGATGTTCCGTACCAAAATTCTAGAGCTGTGTCTCATGTGAAATAGTGTGTTCCATATGTCCAGATTGGTGTTTCGTATGAAGGTCTAGACAGATACTATATAAGCAGACATGCACTTCTCAATCAAGGTTACTGACTAACTCACTAGACTGACCAGACTGAAAGAACGAGCTAGCAAACTGATCATCTCTCTGTTAGCATCTCTGGTGAAGATGAAGACACAAGAACACAACAAGTTTGTTTGAGTCATACGAGCATTGTGTGTATATGTTTGTACTTGTTCTCAATCATTAATCAAGATAGTGAATCTTTGGTTACCCCTTTTCTTTTCTTTTCTTTGGTTGCATGCCCACTTGGATTCTGCACTTGTGTGTATGTTATATGAACAAGGAATAGGTTTGACATCCTCAGGTGGACCTACAAGTGGTATCATAGCTTGTGCTCTTTCCTTGTTCAAAACCGGGCTTAGTTGTGTCTGAGCTAGTTTGAAGATTTCTAAAGTGTTCTTGAATCTCCAGCATAAAACTTAAGTTTTGGATAGTAAACTAACTTAAAAGTCGGTTAAAATCTATTGCATGCAGAAATTTTTTGTGGTAAAATTTTTCTGAAGAACATCTTTGAAGAAGAAATCTGCAAAAAATTAAATCTGATTAGTTTTGGTAGGGTTGACATTTTCTGACTTGGATCTGAACTTGGACTGTTGACTGATTAAAATATATGTTTTAACTAAAAGTGGGTAAGACAACAGGTATTTTCGAAAAAGCAGGTCTGAACAAGAAAGGAAATTTTTCACCAAACCATTTCTGAAAAGATTCCTCTGAAAAACGCTGAACAAAACACTTTGTGCGACTGAAAAGTTTGGTACGATTCATCTGAACCCCACAAAACACTTGACTCGCACGAATCAAGCGTCTCGCAAGAAACATCCTTGTTGCGCACGAAGCAGCTGTCTCGCATGAAACAGTTGTTTGTTTTTCGTGTTTTCAATGTTTTGTGATTTTAAGAATTTGTTATATTTTCAGAACCTATGAATTTTTAAAAGGTAATTATAATTTTGAAACTTTAAACCTTTAAATTTTCATAAAACAAGAAATATAATGAGTTCTAACCCGTGGGATTGGAGTTGTTTAAGCTCAAATCAGGAGTCTTCATAAAGCTCCGCAACATCATGGGTAAAATCTTTGATGCCTTAACATACAACTATGATCTCTGCAAATCAGTGGGCGTGTGTTGCAAATCAGAATCAAAGCATCCAAACTCTGTTAATAAGCGAAAGTGAAACAAGGAGTAATAACCAACCGCCAATGTTAAACACATGAATGATTGTCCTTCATGGAAAAGTCGTTTTCATACGTATGTTCTCGGTCAAAACACGGAATTGTGGACGTGTTCACTACCCCCTATAATGAAGCACTTGAAGAAGCTGCATCAAATCCAACCTCATTGGCCAATCTAGTCGAAAGTGACAAGAAAGCTTACGATCTAGAGAAAAAGGCATTTGCTATCCTCACACAAGCTCTGCATAAAGACATTTATCATCAGTTTATGTATTATACTACAAAGAAAAATTTGTGGGACACTTTGGAAGCAAGAGGTGAAGGTAAAGCTGCTACCAGGAAGATTCGACATGATCTGCTCAAGAAAGAGTTTGAAGGTTTCATGTTCGTGGAGAACGAAACCTTGAATGATATGACCACTCGGTTTTATCATCTTCTCAGCGAAATGTACTCATATAAAGTGTCAGCAGCACCACAAGAAATTGTAATGCGATTTGCTGATGCTTTACCACCAAAATGGGGTCAATTTATGAATCTTTTAAAACATACAGGCATTTTGGAGTATTTATGAATTTGTGCAGAAACTGGAGAACAAGAATGAAGAAGAACTCCGGAAGGCACAACGAGTCTCTGCTCCACAAAACCCTGAGATGTATTTTGGAGGTATTAATGCAGGTACAAGCTCAACTCAGCAACCGAAGCTGTAGACCACGTTTGTGTCAAACGTGAACCCTTTTCTACCCCAACCAGTTCAAACAAGTCAGTCTACAGGTTCGAGCAATCAAACCTATGGACAGGCTTTTTATCCGAAAGCCTTCCTTCCACAGCCAAGGGATTTAGCGCATAAAGCTCAACAACAAGCTTTCTATGGAAGCAACAGTCAATCTGCAAATCCCAACACTGTCAAACTTGACACGTCAAATCTCTCCAAAATCAACGTAGAAGTTGCACAAGAACATGAGGAACTTCTAAATACCATGGTCAGTGCGTATTGTGGTTTAGTTGCAGGTCAAATAGGGAACATCAATTTGACAAACGAAGACTATGAACAAATTGACCGAGATGAAATGGAGCTGATGGACATCAAGTGGGCATTTGCAAGTGCTATGAGAAAAGCGAAGGATTATATGAGAAGAACGGGTAGAACCAGTTTGGAAAGCAAGAAGGATACAAAATACGGCTTTGACAAAATCGCCGTCACTTGCTTCAACTGCGGAGAAAGCGGTCACTTCAAGCGGGAATGTACAAGACCCAGCAAGGAAGGAAATCACAACCCCTTTCGAAATCAGTCTCAACCATCCAACACAGCACAGTACAACAACAAAGAAGAATAGTAGCTGTTGGCAACTCTTACAATACCAATCAACCAGGACGTTCAAACACGCATAGATCTTTGGTAGTTCAATCTGATAAAGGATGCGATTCGTCAGTACAATTGGGAACTGAGAACAACGGAAGAACTGCATGCTATGCGAAGATCGTGGATCAAATCAAGCATGATCACAGCATCAACACTCCAAATAATGATGGCACATCTGGGATGCTGGTAGTTCTGATGAAGAATGTTCAAGTTCAGATGGTTATGGTTCTGATTCTAGTGAGAAGAAAGGAAGTGATGCTGAGGTTGAAGAGTTACTGAGTGAAGCTGAGATGTTCAAATCTGAAAAGGTAGGTATGACGAGGAATGCAGAAGTTGTGGTGAAAGAGACAGAGACACTCTCTACAGATGGTGCAACTTTTCGTCATCATACTGCCTTTATGGCAAATGTTGAAGGTTCTTCAAAACAGGTAAATTATGAAGCTCCTACTGTTTGCAATGACTGGGTTGAATTAAAAATAAAGTATGAAACGTCAACAGTCATAATCAAAATTTAGTTCTTGAACTATCAAAATGCAAGAGGCGAATTTCGCGCTAACTAGAAATGAAAAAGAATTCAAATCTGTAATAGAAACCCTTAAGAAAAGTGTTTCTGAATTGAAAAAAACAGTTTTGAATAAACATACATGAATTAATAACTACATTAATATCCTAGAAGAAACAAAGAAAGAGTTAGCCATCGCCAAATGCTAATATGATTCGATTAAACGCAAATTGGAAAGTTATTCTAATTCCCAATATGTGCTTGATCATATCATTGAAGTTCAAAAACTAAAGGGAGATGCTCAATGCATAGGGTATAAGTCGTGTCCACCCCCAATGAAACACAACTATACCAAAATGACTGATGAAGAAGAGATGCCTCGTTTTGAACCCTCTGTACCTTTGAATCCTGAGGAATTCGCAGCAGGGTTAGGGTTCATACTAGGCAATTCCTCTCAAGAACCAAGCAAGCCAGAAAGTTCATCATCTGATGAAGAAGAGGATGATACATCAAATGATGAATCAAGAAATGATGATCAGGATCAGCCTCTTGATGAAAGGAAAAGAGTATAATCGTCTGCTACTCCTAGTACTCAATCTGTTGAGAATCAAGAGACTGTTCCTAAGAAATCTGTGAAGACAAGTGTGTCTACACAAGAGGTAGATAATGTGTTGTATACTTTGGTTGGAGATAAGAAAATCTATTCAAACAAAGATTTTCCAATTAAAAACGTAAATCCAATCTCTATAGATCAGGTTTTTGAAAAATCAACAACCAAACCTTTAGAAAGGAAAAAGCCCACCAAATCACAACCACTATCCGCTTCGAAAGAAAAACAATGGAAGCGAGTTGAAAAGCCTACAGTTTCTCAACCGAAGGTTGAAGCAAAAGGCTCTCGTGACCAGAAAAAGGCCAAAACTGTTAAATTTGTGAGTTCTAAAGGTACCGATAAAGTCGAAACTTTTCAAGAAAAATCTAATGTTGATTTTGTAAAGAAAGTTAAGATTTTGAAAAGAAATAGTCAAAACAATTACACCCAACACCTTGATGGATGTAATGAAAATGAACCCAGTACCTCAGGATCCACAAGTTCAACATCAAGCCGAGAAACACGATCTCCTAGTTTTGTTGAAAGGAGAATATGTTTCAAATGTGGAGAATTTGGCCACATTATAAAGGGTTGTCAAAATCCAGCCAAATCAAGATGTATAGAGAAAGCCCCTCATGAACCAACTTGCAAACGCAAATCTGTTTCTCTGACTCAAGATAAACGAATCATTAAGGATCAAAAAGAGAAACAAAAACATAGACAAGTACAAGCAGTTGAGAAAGCTTTAAAATCTAATTCTTCGAAAAAGGATCAAAGATCTTCAAAGTCAATAAAACCAGGCACTGTTAAAACTGTAAATAATAGTAAATCTGGTAATAAACAAGGATCTTGGAAACAGAAGACGGGAATGGTTCAAAAGGAGGCTCTCAGTTTGTTAATCATCAAGAAATTGAGATTACATTTCTCGATGATTAAGGACGACCCAAGACCACTAAGGCTTGGGTCCCCATCTCAAACTAATCTTGTTTGTGCAATGTGCAGGGTGTTCCAGGAGGAACTGTAAACAGTCATTGGATTGTTGAAAGTGGAGCATCAAGGCACATGACGGGCGACTTGCGGCTCCTATATGATGTGAAAAGCATAAGGGGTGGTTATGTTGCTTTTGCTGGTGACAAAGGTGGATACATCACTGGAGAAGGAATGGTCTCCAATGGTGTTGTGAGCTTCGACAAGATCAATTATGTGCGGCAAATTGATCACAATCTTCTAAGCGTCTCTCAAATCTGCGACAAGAAGTTCACGGTACATTTTGATGATGCCGGATGTTATGTGCTGAAGCCTGGATTCAAGATCCCCAAGGAATGGATTCTCCTGTCGGCTCCAAGTATTAACGACTTGTATATTCTTGATATGAGCCAAGCTATTACAACATCTGCACAAGTCACATGTTTTGTCTCTAAAGCCACCGAGAAGGAATCAATCTCTTGGCATAGACGTATGGGACAAATTCACCTGAGAAAAATGAACTATTTGGTGAAGAACAATCTAGTGAATAGTGTACCAGTGAAAAACTTTCATCTTCAAGACGTTTGTGTATCATGCCAGAAAGGGAAGCAAGCGAGAAAATCCCATCCCGTGAAGAAGATCAACACTGTGAATATGCCACTGGAACATCTTCATATGGACCTCTTTGGACCTATGAAACATAAGACAACCTTTGGTGATTCTTATTGTCTGGTAGTTACTGATGACTATTCCAGATTTTCATGGGTAAACATGTTGGCACACAAGAGTGAAGTTCCTACTATCCTCAAGAATCTCCTGACTCTGTTGGATCTGTATAATCTGAAAGTAAGGAGAATCAGAAGCGACAATGGCACAAAATTCAAGAATCAAGTGATGGATGACTACTGTTCCTCAAAGGGTATTCTGCATGAGTACAGTTCTAAATACACTCCACAACAAAATGGTGTCACTGAGAGGAAGAATAGGACTCTTATTGAAACTGCAAGAACCATATTAGTAGAATCAGAACTTCCTGTTCAATTTTGGGGAGAAGCTGTTGCTACTGCATGCTACACGATGAATAGAGTTCTGACGGTGAAGAGACATGGGAAGACATGCTTTGAGTTGTTACATAAAAGGAAACCGGATGTTTCTTTCTTAGTACCTTTTGGAGCTCCATGCACTATGATCGACCCACATGGAAAGTTTGGTCCCAAGGCTATCGAAGGTTTCTTTCTTGGATATGCTACTCCTAATTTCCGGGTGTGGAATTTGTCTTCGAAGAAAATTGAAGAATAGGGTGAAGTTAAGGTTCAGAGATATACAAACGCGGTTAGAGCTCCGGGTGCTCCTTGGATGTTTGACTATGATGGGCTGTTTGACTCCTTTAATCTGCCAACTTTTGATGATGCAACATCTGCTGCTCAGATAGATTCATCACTAGTTCGACCAATTATTGTTAACCCTCAAGTGTCGACTTCGGTTAACAATCTTGTTCAAAATGAGGAATTCGAAGACGCTGCGGATTATAATGTTTCATCAGAAGAAGATGAGTTTCATGATGCAAATGAAACTACCTCTGGAGCGGTTCCTGGAATTTCAGATGGTATGTCAAATATTCCACCTCAAGGAACGACTGAAGGTCAAGCATCTATAACATCGTCAAATCCAGCTCTCGATTTAACTGTTGATCTGAATATCAACAATTTGGGTATAAATTCTCGAGTTCCTGATGTGCCAGAAACTCGAATTCATAATATCCATCCTCAGCAGAAGGTTATTGGAGATGTCCAAAGTGGTGTGCAGACTCGTAATCAGCTTCGAAATAACCAGAATACTGGATTGTATTCAGAAATCAGGGAATCTGGTGGTCTGAATGATTGGTCTTTTGCCTGCTATGTGTACCAAGTAGAACCAAAATCTTGGAAGGAGGCAATGAAAGAAGACTCTTGGGTTGAAGCCATGTAGGAAGAACTTCAGCAGTTCCAGAAGTTAGGCGTCTGAAAATTGGTTGACAGGCCTGACGGCTACAAGAAGATTTGTACACGATGGGTGTACAAGTGCAAGAAGGATGACCGAGGTGTTGTTGTGAGAAACAAAGCGCGATTGGTTGTTCAAGGTTTAATCAGGTCGAAGGGATCGATTACAATGAAGTTTATGCACCGGTTGCACGACTTGAAGCCATAAGAATCTTTTTGGCTTATGCGTCCTTCAAGAAGTTCACCGTTTATCAGATGGATGTGAAGACTGCATTTCTTCATGGTGTGGTAGAAGAGGAAGTATATGTTGAGCAACTGCCAGGTTTTGAAGATCCACTCCATCCTGACAAGGTTTGGCTTCTCAACAAGGCGTTATATGGTCTTCATCAAGCTCCGAGGGCTTGGTATGAAACGTTGTCTACCTATCTGTTGAAGAACGGTTTTCGACGAGGCTTGATTGACTGTACTCTCTTCATCAAGGAAAGGGACGAGGACTTGCTACTCATACATGTTTATGTTGATGATATTATATTTGGGTCTACTAACACTCGAATGTGCAAAGAATTCGAACAGGTTATGCAGGAGAAGTTCGAGATGAGCGCTATGGGAGAAATGACTTTCTTTTTAGGTATGCAGGTTCAGCAATCAAAGGAAGGGATTTTTATCCATCAAACCAAGTACGTCGGAGATATTCTCAAGCGATTTCAGATGGATGACTCCAAAACCTTAGTAACTCCATTAGCTCAAAATCATGGGATTACTCCAGACGGAATGGGTGAACATGTAGAACCATCTCTCTATCGTGCTATGATCGAATCTCTCATGTACCTTACTGCTTCAAGACCCGACATAATGTACCCAACATGTCTTCTGGAGCGCTAGCAGTCTAGTCTGAAAGTTTCTCACTGTTGGCTGTGAAAAGGATCTTTCGTTATCTAAAGGGTCGCCCTGACACTGGTCTATGGTACCCTAAGGATGATAACTTTGATCTAACAACATTCAGTGATTCTGATCATGGCGGCTGTAAAATAGATGCAAAATCAACAACAGTAGGATTTTAGTTCTTGGGAAATCGCCTAGTCACGTGGCAATGCAAAAAGCAGACTTGTGTAGCTACATCAACATGTGAGGCTGAGTATATTTCAGCTTCTAGTTGCTGCTCTCAAGTTCTATGGATTCAACAGCAAATGCGCGACTACGGTTTTGAATTTCTTACTACTCCTATTTTTGTTGATAATGAAGTTGCTTTACAGATCACTCGGAATCCTGTACAGTACTAAAAAACAAAACACATTGAGATTAAGTATCATTTCATACATGATTGTTATGAAAAGAGACTTATCGATGTTGTTAAAATCCACACTGATCACCAACGTGCTGACCTTTTTACCAAAGCTTTTGATAAATCACGTTTTGATTATCTGCTCTTGGTCAAGGCATCAAGGTGAACCCGAGTAACTCAACCATGGCTAACTATTTTGTAAGTTCTTTTCTAAAAATCTAAAACTAAAAAAAGATTTTCAGTTTTATATTTTAGGGGGAGTAAATTTCAAGAAAATACAAAAATATGTTTTTACTTACGTTCTTTGTTGAATGGGAAGAAATTTCAGAAAAATACAAAAACATTAGAAAAATCAAAAATGAGTTCTTGGATAAAATGAAGATGATGAAATTCACCGGTAAATCTGTCATAAATGGTTAAAAGCATAGAAAGAAGATGGATAAGTAGTTTTGCTAATGATGTATCGGTAGGCTCACAATCAGACTAAAATGTGCAGGTTGATATAAACCTAACAAACAAAACACCAGGTGGGAACCATTCATTGGCATATGGTCTTGGTACCGAAATTTCGTTTGATAGAGTGTCGAGGTTCTGAGATATCCGGTCTTTATTCTTGCTTATCATCTGGGTATCATGGTTGAATCTTTTGCCTAAAAATAACGGTGACGCAAGTCTAGAACTTCCATGATATCATACATACGTGTACATACTGCATACGACCATCAAATAAGTGATAAATATATCACATCTCAAAAGAAGTGATAAAATATCACAGCTTTATGCGGGAGCTAAGATCGTCTCTTTGTTGGTACGATGGTACTAACCTGTTCACGGACTTACTCCTGTGCCCTGCATGCATATGAAAATCAAGTTCCTCATCAATAAGTGATTAAATCACAAAGGGCTTGTTTTCAATAAAAAATAAGTGAGTATCTCACATCCTATATATACGTCAAAATAGATGATAAAGCAATATACTCACCGGTAAGATTTTCTCTCGTGCATATCTTGATACAGGAATGTGTCGTGATGTGGTTGAACACCAGCTAGTAAGTATTATTCATACCTTAATCATATCTTCTAATCATGATTACATCTGATAAGTCTGAGCTTACGTGGACAACAATACCGATAATCATAGTTAAATACTTATCTATTTAATTTTGAAAACAAAATATCGTTTTTGACAAAGATTAAAATGCTGGTATGATTCCTTTACCTTGAAACTCGAAAAAGATTTAGTTTATCTGTATATTTTGATTTTATGTCTAGTTTACTTAGTTTCTTTTAAATATTACTTTTAAAAGTTAGCCAAAATTGAGACTTGAAAGTTTCCTACCAAGATACGCCAGAAAACCATTTGTTTGATATCGCAACTTCATAAAGTAATATCTTGCAACAAGTAACTCATCCAAAGAAATCCAAAATCTGAAATTCGTTTGAGTGTGTGTATCTCGTACGAATGAACCTAGTCATTTGATTTGACCTGGTCACTTGTTTTTCTCAAATCTGCTGCTGGAATTTATACGAGTGTGTGTATCTCATTCAGGGAATACAATCATACGAAGAATTTATGATAAGACATTCGTGTGTATTCCATGAGAAAGTTATGTTCTAATTATATTTGTCTATTGAGTACAAATTGATACAAAAGAACATAAACAAAGACCAGCAACGAAGAAACCTGACAAGTCAGAAGAGGAAACAAGAAAGATTGAAGTTTCTTAGAAGTTCGAAGACCTGATGCTCTAATCATTGGATAGCAGATCTATCAATGGATAGCATATCTTCAGGGGGAGTTTGTCCAAACCGTTCATGTGAAGACCAACATATGAAGACCAAAGACCGAAGACCGAAGACCAAGCAACATCCAAGGGGGAGTTTGTTGATACAGTTTTGTGTCTGTCGCTTGCTCTTAATTATAGTTTAATTGTACGATCTTTGTTCAAGTGTCTGTATAGGTTTGGTCGTGTCGAATAGATCAAGATATCCTTCTATCTTGATCTAGTATGACATCTTAGCTTGCCTGTGTTAATCGGTTGCATGTGTGCATACCCTTGAGTCTCGTAAACATCATGTCCACACACGTTCTCCAAGAAGAAGAATTCCGTGAGAGTCAGAGATTTCATATGAGTCAGATGATTCGTACGAATCAATGAGTGTTTTCGTACGAAATAATGTATTTCGTACGAAACAGATGTTCCGTACCAAAATTCTAGAGCTGTGTCTCGTGTGAAATAGTGTGTTCCATATGTCCAGATTGGTGTTTCGTATGAAGGTCTAGACAGATACTATATAAGCAAACATGCACTTCTCAATCAAGGTTACTGACTAACTCACTAGACTGACCAGACTGAAAGAACGAGCTAGCAAACTGATCTTTTGGTGAGATCTCTCTGTTAGCATCTCTGGTGAAGATGAAGACACAAGAACACAACAAGTTTGTTTGAGTCATACGAGCATTGTGTGTATATGTTTGTACTTGTTCTCAATCATTAATCAAGATAGTGAATCTTTTGTTACCCCGTGTTCTTTACTTTGCTTTGGTTGCATGCACACTTGGATTCCGCACTTGTGTGTATGTTATATGAACAAGGAATAGGTTTGACATCCTCAGGTGGACCTACATCTTAACATATCAAAGTCTAGGTTTATCAAACAGGACCCCCGACCCTTCTCAGAAAGACACCTACAATAACCTATCCTTTTTATTCGTTTACCGGTCCTAAAGATTCCTTTTTAGTTATCTTCTTAAATTAGTAAAGTGTCTAATTATTAATTACCTCTCAATAATTAACCTTGACCAACTACAATTTTGTAGTTTAGATTAACTAATTCAGTTATGACAAGGAAATTAGACTCGGGAATTTCTCAAAACCCTAACCTAACAATTTACCACATTAATTCAGCCAACTAATACTCAATTAACAAATTAGGTATAATGACAAGTTCGATTTTATGGTTAATTTAATTGTTTCCCCGGTTTTATTGGCCAATTTTACCGACAACTTCACGAATTCCTAAGAACACGAAAAGTAACATAAACCTATTCTATGGAAGACATCCACCAAAGTTCATGCAAATCCACCAAACAATCATAAAACAAACAAGATCACGCAAATACCCTAAACCAGATCATTAAAGTTGTGACCTTTACCAATTAACATTCAAACCATGAATTAAATTAAAACAAATCAAAGTTTCATAAATCCATCATCCAAAACCTAGGTTACTGAATAAGATCTAGCCTAAAAACATGTTTCAAAAGTAATTAAACAAAGTTGATAACAAGGTAGCATGATTGATCAAAATAAGGAAATCAAAGTGAGAATTGGTATGATAAAACCGTGACAAGCTCCTGCCTTGAACTCCCTTAATCACCACCACAATCCCTGCAGCTCAGATCCGCTCCTTGTAGCTTCAAATCTCCAGAAAGTAGCTCCAATTCTGCCCTAGCTCGTCCAAGGTTGCCCAGTATGAGTTTAACAATGACTATAAGTGTTTTTAAAACAAGCAAGTCCCAATCCTTCTCTGATTTTGAAACTTTCTAGATAAACACCTCTCTCACGCCCCGCGAGAGATTTTAGGCATTTCGGTCGCACCCCGCGAGAGAGCTTAGGCATGCGGGTCGTGCCCCGCGTGAGTGGGAAAATCCCTATTTTGCGTTTCGTTTTCTCGTTTCCCGGCTCGGTTCTTTTCACCATTTCGCTCGTTTTTCCCATCCTTCAACGTTTTCATGAACCAAGACCTGCAAAACGCGTTTGGATCAAAAGTAGATAAATTCTTGACAAATCAAAACGAAAACACACTAAAATTATACAAACTCTACAAGATAAATAGATGTATTATTCAATACATCAGGCACAAAGTAGCCACCGGGATGTTAACTCTAATAATGCAGAAAATATAGCCATTAATAATGAAGATTTCCAAGCTCGCATAGACGCAGCTGGGGGAAAGGCCATGGAAAAGGCCATAGAAAACTTAGGGAGTCAAGTGCTACTCGCTTCAAACCATTATCAATCACGCCATCCTCAGCTCACAAAGAGAGCTCAGTTCACTCTTCAAATGCGAAGAGTGAACCAAAGAAAATAGAATTTGCTGATAGGTCCCGTTCTTCTAAAGACGGATGTACCTACAAATATTGTCTCCTGCAAGACTCGGGATTTTAATGGGGAAAAAGGAGTTGTAGAAGCCTTGAAATGGCTGGACGAGATGGAAACGATTGTGGATATCAGCGGTTGTGCTGAAAAGAATGTGGTAAAGTATGTATCACAATCCTTTAAAGGTGATGCCTTAATTTGGTGGAAGGCTACGATCCAATATATAGTTAAAGTATACCTGTATAATTTGGGATGGTCCAAGTTTATGGACATTGTTAAGGAAACTTACTGTCCACCCCATGAGGTGGAAAAGATAGAGTCAGACTTCCTGACTCTCACAATGAAGAACCTAGATTGTCGGAAGTATGTTTCCGATTTCAATTCCCTATCTAGGTTTGTTTCATATTTAATCACCCCTGAATCCAAATGCATTACGCGTTTCATTAATGGGTTAGCACCCGAGATAAAGGGCATGGTAAAGGCTGCTCAGCCTACTACCTATAGGTCTGCTGTTGACCTATCTCTCTCCCTCACCTTGGATTTGGTGATGCAAAAGTCAGTCAAGACCGAGATTGACGAAAAAAGAAAACGGGAGGATGATAACTCCCAAAGGTTTAAGAAGAAAAGAAATTTTGGGTTCAAGAAGAACCAACATAGGTCTGATGATAGACCTCTATGCAAGACCTGTAGCCGCAGGCATTGGGGACAATGCAATACCGACCCTCAGATTAAACCCTGTGGTATTTGCAAAAGAAAAGGGCATAAGCCCACGAATGCAAAAATCTTACAGATGCCGTCTGTTATGGCTGTAATGAGAAAGGGCATATTAAGCCTAATTACCCTAAAAACCCCAGAAATAATGATGCAAAACTTGGAGAGGCTAAGAAGGGGAATGCTCGTGCCTTCCAGATGAATGTCAGGGAGGCCGTTAATGACAACAATGTCATAACATGTACATTCCTTATCAATGATGTATATGCTAGAGTTCTTTTCGATTCGGGTGCAGATAAATCTTTTGTTGATCATAAGTTTAGTAAACTATTTAACTTACCCATAAGAACTCTAGATAAAACTTATGAGATAAATTTGCTGATGGAACTTTAAAAATAACATCTTCCATTCTTGATGGATGCTCTATATTCATTAAGAATCATTTCGTTCCTATAAATGAAATTGGCGCGGTTCGATGTAGTTTTAGGCAAAGTTATCCCATAACCAAGCCCGCATTGCCTGTGATAAGAAACTCATCGAAATTAAAACCCCATCTGGTGAAATGATCACCATCACTAGAGATTCACACTATGGATTCCCAGACAAGGTGTCGTTATTCAAGGCATCCAAGTGTTTAAGGAAAGGTTGTGTCATTTACATGGCACAAGTCTCTATCAACGAACCAAAGCCGAATATTGAAGACCTTCCAATCATTTCGGAGTATTCAGATGTCTTTCCCGAAGAACTACCAGGTCTACCTCCAGATAGGCAAGTAGAGTTTAGGATTGACATCCTACCTGGATCAGCACCCGTAGCTAGAGCTCCATACCAATTAGCACCAACATAAATGAAGGAGTTGAGGACGCAGTTAGATGAACTCTTAGAGAAAGGCTTTATTCAGCCAAGTTCCTCGCCCTAGGGAGCTTCAATTCTTTTTGTTAAGAAAAATGACGGTTCAATGCGGATGTGCATTGACTACCGTGAACTGAACAAGATAATGATCAAGAATCATTACCATTACCCAGGATCGACAATTTATTCAACCAACTTCAAGGGCTAGTTATTTCTCCAAGATTGATATAAGATCTTTATATCATCAGCTGAAGGTTAGGAGTGAAGATGTTCCTAAGACTGCCTTCAGGACCCGTTATAGGTCACATTGAATTTTTAGTAATGCCTTTTGGGCTCACAAATGCACCTGCAGCATTCATGGATCTCATGAATAGAGTCTACAAATCATATTTTGATAATTTTGTCATTGTCTTCATAGACGACATACTTATTTACTCTCGTAATCAAGTTGATCACGAGAAACATCTTCGGTGCATCTTAGAACTGCTAAGGCAAGAGAAGCTTTATGCTAAGTTCTCTAAGTGTGAGTTTTGGCTTAGAGAAGTCCAATTTCTTGGACACATTGTAAGTGAGCGTGGTATCCAAGTGGATCCCGCCAAAATAGTAGCCATAATGAAATTGGGAAGTATCCAAAACCCCATCGGAAATTCGTAGCTTCTTAGGATTGGCTGGTTACTATAGGAGCTTCATTAAAAACTTTTCAAGGGTAGCCACTCCTTTAACTACCCTGACCCGTAAGAATGTCAAATTTGACTGGGGTCAAAAACAACAAGAATCTTTTGAGATTTAAAAATACAGGTTGAGCAATGCTCCTATGTTATCCCTACCTGAGGGTGTTGAAGACTTTGTTGTTTACTGTGATGCATCGCGCACTGGCACTGTGTGCTAATGCAAAAAGGCAAGGTGATTGCTTATGCATCACGACAATTAAAGGTGCATGAAAGGAATTACACCACCCATGACCTAGAATTGGGTGCCGTTGTATTTGCACTTAAGTTATGGAGACATTACTTGTATGGAATAAAGTGTATTATATACACTAACCATAAGAGCCTCCAACATATGTTCAATCAGAAGGAATTGAACATGCGACACCGTCATTGGATGGAAACACTTAATGATCATGATTGCGAAATTCGCTACCATCCGGCCAAGGCAAATGTAGTTGTTGATGCCTTTAGTCACAAGGAACGGGTTAAGCCTATAAGGATTAACGCGAAGAGCATTGAGCTCAGAAATATCTTAAATGAGAAGCTATTAGATGCACAAAAGCAAGCTCTATTAGAGGCTAAGGCTCCTAATGAAGGATTAGGTGGAACTGTTTATCAGTTAACGCCTGGAAAGGATGGAATCCTTATATTTAATGACAGAATCTGGGTTTCCATTTTTGGAGGACTTAGAGATCTAATCCTCCACGAAGCGCATAATTCAAGATACTGAGTTCACCTGGGTGGTGACAAAATATATCAAGATTTGAAAAGTGACAAAATATATCAAGATTTGAAAAAGAATTACTGGTGGATGGGTTTGAAGAAATCCATAGCCATTTATGTAGCTAAGTGTCTGACGTGTTCGCAAGTTAAGGTCGAACATCAGAAACCGTCAGGACTCCTACAACAACTAGATATTCCCACTTGGAAATGGGAAATGGTAACAATGGACTTGATTACCAAGTTACCTAAGACCAAACGTGGTAAGGACATGATTTGGGTCATTGTGAATAGGCTGACTAAGTCAGCACATTTCTTGCCAATCAAAGAAACACAATATTCTGACAAATTGGCTAACTTGTACGTGGACAAAATTGTGTCCCTACGTGGTGTGCCAGTATCTATTGTATCTGATAGAGATACTAGATATACATCCCATTTTTGGAAAAGTTTCCAACAATCTTTAGGCACAAAATTAAATTTTAGTACGGCTTACCATCCACAGACTGATGGTCTAAGTGAGCGTACTATCCAGACATTGGAAGACATGCTTAGGGCATGTGTGATTGATTTAGGTGGAAGTTGGAATGACCACTTACCCCTGATAGAATTCTCCTATAATAATAGTTATCATACAAGCAACAAGGCTGCTCCTTACGAGGCCTTGTATGGGAGAAAATGTCGAACGCCCGTGTGCTGGGCAGAAGTTGGGGAAGCCCAACTATCAGAACCGGAAATTGTCCTGGAGACCACGGATAAGATTATACAAACCAGTGATCATCTCAAAGCTGCCCATGATAGGCAGAAGAGCTATGCAGACAAGAGGCGAAAACCTCTTAAGTTCCAAATAAGGGACAAAGTATTATTGAAGGTATCACCCTGGAAAGGTGTGATGCGTTTCGGAAAGAAGGGCAAGTTAAGCCCGAGATATATTGGATCAATCGAGGTAAGCGAATTGTCGGTTCTATGGCTTATAAGCTTAAGCTACCCGAGGAACTAAGTGGAATTCATGATGTGTTCCACATCAGTAACCTTAAGAAATGTCTAGCCGATGAGTCGCTAGCAATGTCACACAAAGATGTGCAGATTGATAAAAACCTGATGTTCGTTGAGAAACCAATTTCGATCAAGGATCGACAGGTTAAGAAGCTCCGAAGGAAATTGATACCTATAGTAAGGGTTAAATGGGATGCCCTTAGAGGTCCCGAGTTTGCATGGGAGGTTGAGTCCACTATGCGACAAAAGTACCCCATCTTTTTAAACAAAATCTCGAGGTCAAGATTTCTTTTAAGGGGGTGAGGATGTAACACCCTGTAAAATCGTGTCCAATAATATAACGACACATGACGTATTTTTATTTTAAGTCTATTAAAGACTAACGGGACTAAAAACACAACATGCTCAAACTAACTCTCTGAGTGATCTTCTGATGTCAACATGCATAAACCAAGCCTCTGAGTGACCGTTGTGTCAACATGCACAGCCTCTGAGTGACATCGGAGTCAACATGCTTACAACGAGCCTCTGAGTGATCCTTTATGAAATCCTAACTCTCATATGTCTCGTTTGTTGGACGAGAGTGATTAAATCCGTAAATATGTGAAAGTTGGATAATTTAGGGGTTAAAAGTGTCAACATGTTAATTTATACCTCTTTTAACAAACCGAGAGCTGGATAATGTCCAGGCATACTCCCGGGTATGCCAAATATTGGTTACGGATGGCTAAATATGCTAAAAAGGTGTTGTAGAAGGTTTTATAAGTTGAGAGGCTAAAAGTGTCAAACTTTGAAAAACTGACACGGGCGCTCGCGGGGCGCGAGAGAAAAGGCTTGTGCCTCTCGCGGGCGCGAGAGGCTTGTGTTTATAGAAAATTGCCTTGGCCTCCACACAAATTGCCAAAAACCATTTGATTCGAAACCATGGCTTCCTACACTGTTGTGCCACGTTTTATGACACTTGTAAACTTCCTCTTACACCCCTTAGCACCTGGCATCACCCCCTTCAAACTCTCCAACTATAAATAGGTGCCAAGGTTCACCATTTGAACTTGTACCTTTTTCATTCACAACTCTATCTCCCTCCTATGGAAGTTCCTAACTGAAAGAAGCATCTAACTTAGTTCTATTGCATCCTAGGAACCACTTGTAAGTGTTTCTTCCTCTTCCATTTTCGTTTATAGGCTTTTATAGCCAAAAGTCAAGCGTTTTACAGAAAATGCCTTGACTTTCGGTTAGGACCATTATGGTCCAGCCATTGTTCCTAACAAACATGGCTAAGTGATCGTAATAAGGTAGGTGTTAGTCCCTATAAAGGGCACCTCCTGAAGATCACGTTTGCTAGACCAATTGACGGGTCAAAGTTATTATATTAAAAAGTCAAACATGCCATTTTTCGGAAATGTTATAATTTGATCTTATATATGTTATGAAATCTGTTTTGACACTTAAACAAGTTGGTAATAATCATTAGAACATGTAAGAACATGTTCGGCTTGTCAATTTCAGTCCTAGGGTCGGTTCGCAACCGAAAGTCGTGAAGTTTGACTTCTGCTTTGACTTTCGGTTCTGACCCGATTTAGATTAGTTGATCTAAAGTTGCATTATGATCGTAATATAATGTAGTATAACCTTCTAAGGTTATATTACATGATCTTAATCAGAATCTGAGTTTATGCACAAGTTCCGTAATTATGCCATTTTGATTAAAATGCCATTTTTGCATAAAATGAGGTTTAAATGATAATGAACATGAAAATGAGTTTCCAACTGATGTAATATTATAAGTAGGATTATTTGGGATGTCAAATCAGAACATAAACTGAGTTTATGAATAAGTCCTTGTATTATGTCGATAAATGACGATAAGTCCTTGTATGGATGAGCTTCTAATTTAGACATTTTTTTATAGTTTCTATTCCACCTCCAAGTAAAAGATAAAACAAACTCAAATTACCGAAAATACCCCTTCAACCATTCGACCTTGCTTTTTTTTTTAACGTGTATATTTGGATCGAAAATTTAAGTTCATGAACATGTGTTATTTATGTCGTTGATCTTGGTTTCCGAATGAAATTTGTCATAAATATATAATAATTAAAAGATGAAGATTCAAGTTATAATTTGCATGGCTTAAAAAGGGTTACATACTGCTGATGAAATTCTTATGGGGTCGAAAATGGTAAGCAGGTTGTTGCCATCTTATGCTATCATCACCTCCGGCCATCACTATCTTCTCCTGCCGCCCCACCACTCTTGAAACCTGTTTCAGCGATGCCGCTGAATTGGTTGTGGAGGTGATGGATTGCCGGTCACCTTTTTGGTTTTAGTAATTGGTGGTAAATTATTGACACCAAAGATGAAAGGACTAGCATGGAGACAAAGAGACGAATGAGAACGTTGCACCGGGTGGATGATTGTCATTTCAGAGAAAGGATGGATTTCAAGTGGTTGTGACTAGAGAGAGTGGTGAATGTGGTGGTGGAAGAAGCCATGGAGACTACGTACTCTTCTTCACACACTGTATAACATGGAGTGGGTGTGTGTAGTGCTTTAATATAAGGGAAAATCACTAAATGACTGCCTTGACCAATGAGTTTGACAAAATAGCCTTACTATAAAAAGTTTCCGATCAATTAGTTTTTGACTAGTGTCTCTTGCCGCTATAAATTTCAATGTTGGCACAACAAATTCATTCTCTGTACCATATGGAAATCTTTTAGGCTAGTGTAGTAGGGTGTATCACGTGGAAGCTTTTAGGTGGATGAAAAAATTTATTAACTAAAAGGAAGAAAAGTTAAATGATAATTGTGTAAAAGAAAAAACTCAAGAACGTTTTGGAAAACATATCGGTTTGGATAGTTATTTTGGTCATTTTTCATACATATAACCTTGAAAATGTTTGGTGGATGTCATGGAGCCAAACACACATAAAAGAAGATAAGATCAATAGCATTAAACTAAGTACTAAACTTGGTAACTTAATTAATATATGTATCCACTTGAGAATAATCTAATAGTGTTGGTAAGTTAGATAAAGTTTAGGATAGAAAGAGGTTATGAGTTTAATTTTTATGATGTACAAGTTTAGTCATTAAAAAAAATTAATATATGTACAGAATGTTTTGTTTAAACTTTTATTTTACGATGTAATTTCAAAATTTTAATTTTGAGTTTTGCAAAACATCACCTTTAAGAAGAATACAATTTCAAAAATCTGTAGTAGGGACCCAGTAAGTGTTCGTACAAGTTTGTAAAATGAATTATTATCTCTCTCTATATAGGGTGAGTTTATTGTAAGAAAATTTAAAAGTGTGAGAAGGATAAAAAAGAATCTAAACCATTAGATATTTACTTTAATAGTTGAGATCATAGTGACAATTATGTAAATAATGTTGACTATTAAACTAACTAATTTTCTAGATTAAGGGTATAATGGTAAATTTAATATTTTTAAATTAAGAAACTAACATTAATACACATGCAAAGTTCCTCATTCTTTTTAAATATCAATAACTTTTTATACGTAACTTTTCTTTAAAAATAATTACACCATAATAATGAGTGTTATTTTATCTTTAATATGAGTACCATATTGATATACTTATGTAGAGCTATTTATGTTTTTTATATATTTAAGGTGTTATTTTTGTTTTAATTCTGATTAAAGTGTTGACTGTTGTTATATTGGGGTGTTATTTCTGTTATATTCAATGTTAAGGTGTTGTTTATAAGATGTGTGCGTTCAATCTAAATGTTGTGGTGTTTTTATGAGTTATGGTGTTATTTTTGTTATATTTCTGTATTTATAAGATGTATGCCTTCAATATACATGTTGTGGTGTTTTTATGAGTTAGATTGTTTTTATTAGTTAGGGTATTTTTATGAGTTATATTTATAAATAGTTTATTCTTGTTATGAATGATTATTATGTGGATACACGCGATAAAGTCGGTTTTCAGGTAAGTTTTTTCTTTTGTTTTTATTTAACATCAATTTCTATATTTCCTAGATAAATACATTACAACTTAACCTTTTAATTGTAAGGTACATACATTAACCACTAATATGTCTTTTGAAGACCAATATTTCACTTAAGTGACTTCTTGTTTAATATCTACCACTGCATAAAACAATAAACAAAAGAAAATCAACCTCAATATATTTTGTAGATAGTTAGTTTAGTAACGTCATACAAGTTAACCCAATGCAGTTGATCGTATTTTAAATGCAAGAATGAAGAGTGTCATACAAAATAATAACATTAATAAAGAACAAACAATCACTATTCCTCCATATAACATATTCCTCCATATGTTATATGTTATGATTTGGAATATATATTATATATATATATATATATATATTATATATATATATTATATATATATTAGGTTGAGGTTCATGTGAGAAAATTTAAAAGCGTGAGAAGGATAAGAAAGGTTATGGAGGTGACATGTGTCCCTTTTTATTTTGGAAGTTTAAAGGTATAAGTGTAATTTAACGAATAAAATCTAATTATGGAATGAATATATGTAACCGATTTTTGGCAGTTATTGTAGGGATTTTCAAATTTGAAATAACCATCTAACTCATAAAAACGCCACAGCGTGTATATTGATGCATAAATCTTATAAAGAACAGAAATATAACTAATAAAAACACCCTAACTTATAAAAACACCACAACATGTATATATAACAAAAATAACACCATAACTTATAAAACACCACAGAGTTATATTGAAAACACGCATCTTATAAAGAACATCCTAACATTGAATGTAACAGAAATAACACCCTAATATAACACCAGTCAATATTTTAATCAGAAATAACACTCTAAATATATAAAAACAGAAAAAACTCTACATAAATATATCAATGTAGTACTCATATTAAATATAAAAAAACACTCGTTATTATGGTGTAATTTTTTTTAAAAAGAGTTACATATAAAAAGTTATTAATGTTTAAAAAAGAAGGGGAGAACTTTGCATGTCTATTAGTGTTAGTTTTTAATTTAAAAATGTTAAATTTATCTTTATATCCTTAATCTAGAAAATTAGTTAGTTTAGTAGTCAACATTATTTACAGAATTACTACTATAATCTCAACTATTAGATTAAATATCTAATGGTTTAGATTCTTTCTTATCCTTCTCATACTTTAAAATTTTCTCACAATAACTTCACCCTATATATATATATATATATATATATATATATATATATATATATATGCTAAAAACTGAATTTTTTAAAATTTTTATAAAAAATCCATTCGGAGATTTTTGTTTTTTTGTTACAAAACGTTTATTATTATGTAACTTACATTCTCTAATTTTTTACAAAAAAGAACATTACATAAGCATTTATTGAGTTTTCTTAACTCTAGTGGGTTTTCTTTCTATCCATATATAATATTATATATATATATATATAATTATATATATATATATATAATGTAATGTTCTTTATAAGATGTATGCCTTCAATATACATGGTGTGGTGTTTTTATGAGTTAGGGTGTTATTTCAAATTCGAAAATCCCTACATCAACTGCCAAAAATCGGTTGCATATATTCATTCCATAATTAGATTTTATTAGTTAAATTACATTTATACCCTTAAACTACCAAAATAAAAAGGTACACATGTCACCTCCATAATTTTTCTTATCCTTCTCACATTTTTAAATTTTCTCACATGAACCTCTATATATATATATATATACCAAATCATAACATATAACATATGGAGGAATATGTTATATGGAGGAATAGTGATTGTTTGTTCTCTATTAATGTTATTGTTTTGTACGACACGATCCTTGCATTTAAAATACGTTCAATTGCATTGTGGTTAACTTGTATGGTATATACTAAACTAATTTACAAAATATATTGAGGTTGATTTTTTTTATTTATTGTTTTATGCAGTGGTAGATATTAAACAAGAAAACACTTAAGTAACACATTGATCTTCAAAAGACATGTTAGTGGTTAATGTATGTACGTTACAACTAAAAGGTTAAGTTGTAATGTATTTATCTAGGAGATGTAGAAATTGATCTTAAATAAAAAAAAAAAACTTATCCTGAAAATCGACTTTAACGCGTGTATCCACATTATAATCATTCATAACGAGAATAAACTATTTAATAATAATAATAACAGTAGTTGTTGTTTGTTTAGTGTTGTATATTTATTTTTGAAGAAATTAAAGTAAAAAAAAAACAAATGTGTTGCTACCCTTTTGTTGAAATCTGCAGCATAAACATATAAAATTTACAAATTTGAAACATTTAAAAGTAATAATATTTTATACATATAAAAGATTGTAATCTTATAAAAGATTTGTTTTAGAGAGAGATGAGGATATATATATATATATATATATATATATATATGTATGTATGTATGTATGTAATATAGAGAGAGAGAGAGAAAACCCACTTAAGTTAAGAAAACTCAAGAAAACCTTATGTAACAAATTCCTTTTAATTTTTTTTGTTGTAAAAAATTTTTATGTAATGTAAGTTACATATTAACGAACGTTTGTAACAATAAAAAAAGCGTGAAGTGATTTTTTATAATTTTTTAAAAATTCAGTGTTTATATATATATATATATATATATATATATATATATATATCCTAAAAACTGAATTTTTAAAATTTTCATAATAAATCCACTCGGAGCTTTTTGTTTTTGTTTTTTTTGTTACAAAACGTTTAGTAACATATAACTTACATTCGCTAATGTTTTACAAAAAAAATGTTACATAAGGATTTCTTGAGTTTTCTTAACTCAAGTGGGTTTTCTTTCTATTCATCCCCTATATATATACATATATATATAGAGAGAGAGAGAGAAAGAGAGAGAGAGAGAGAGTGTGTGTGTTCTTTATAAGATGTGTGCATTCAATATAACTGTTGTGGTGTTTTTATGAGTTATGGTGTTATTTTTGTTATAAATATGTTCTTTATAAGATGTATGCGTTCAATATAAATGTTGTGGTGTTTTTATGAGTTAAGGTGTTTTTATTAGTTAGAGTGTTTTTTATGAGTTATATTTCTGTTCTTTATAAGATGTATGCCTTCAATATAAATGTTGTGGTGTTTTTATGAGTTAGGGTGTTATCTCTAATTCGAAAATCTCTACAATAACTACCAAAAATCGGTTGCATATATTCATTCCATAATTAGATTTTATTAGTTAAATTACACTTATACCCTTAAACTACCAAAATAAAAAGGGACATATGTCACCTTCATAATCTTTCTTATCCTTTTCACACTTTTAAATTTTCTCACATAAACATCTACCTCTCTCTCTCTCTCTCTCTCTCTCTATATATATATATATATATATATATATATATATATATATATATATATACACACACCAAATCATAACATATGGAGGAATATGTTATATGGAGGAATAGTGATTGTTTGTTCTTTATTAATGTTATTGTTTTGTATGACACTCTTGATCCTTGCATTTAAAATACGATCAACTGCATTGTGGTTAACTTGTATGACATATGCTAAACTAATTATCTACAAAATATATTGAGGTTGATTTTTTTTATTTATTGTTTTATGCAGTGGTAGATATTAAACAAGAAATCACTTAAGTAACACATTGGTCTTCAAAAGTCATGTTAGTGTTTAATGTATTACGTTACAACTAAAAGGTTCAGTTGTAATGTATTTATCTAGGAAATATAGAAATTGATGTTAAATAAAAACAAAAGAAAAAACTTATTCTGAAAACCGACTTTAACGCGTGTATCCACATTATAATCATTCATAACGAGAATAAACTATTTAGTAATAATAACACTAGTTGTTGTTTGTTTGGTGTTGTATATTTATTTTGATGAAATTAAAGAAAAAAACAAATGTGTTGCTACCCTTTTGTTGAAATCTGCAGCATAAATAGATAAAATTTACAAATTTGAAACATTTAAAAGTAATGATATTATATATATATAAAAGATAGTAATTTTATAAAAGATTTGTTTTAGAGAGAGATGAGGATATATATATATATATATTATATATATATATATATAGAAAGAGAGAGAGAGAAAACCCATTTAAGTTAAGAAAACTCTAAAAAACCTTATGTAATAAATTTCTTTTAATTTTTTTGTTGTAAAAAAAATTATGTAATGTAAGTTACATATTAACGAACGTTTTGTAACAAACAAAAAAAAATAAAAAGCATCGAGGGATTTTTTATATTTTTTCTTAAAATTCAGTGTTTATATAGATATATATATATGTATGCTAAAAACTGAATTTTTAAATTTTTTATAAAAAATCCACTCGGAGCTTTTGGTTTTTGTTTTTTTTTTGTTACAAAACATTTATTAACATGTAACTTACATTCTATAATTTTTTACAAAAAAAATGTTACATAAGAATATTTTGAGTTTTCTTAATTCAAATGAGTTTTATTTCTATCCATCCCCTATATATATGTGTGTGTGTATATATATATATATAGAGAGAGAGAGAGAGAGGGGATGAATCATAAGAAAACTGATTTAAATGAGAAAACAAAAAAAAACTAACTAAAAAAACCTAAAAAATATCAAAAAAAATGAATTTTTTAATAAAAATCACTTATATAATATATAAAAAAAGATGTACTACACATGTGCATTAATATGAAAAAGCCTAAACTATCTAACACACCCCCACCGACACCCCCAAAAACCTAAACCCCCCACTCCCAAATAAAAACTTAAACGTAAACCTTCCACCTGCACCCCTCAAAAACCTAACCCCCCACCCGCACCCCCTCCCCACAAACCACACCCAAAAACCTAATTCTAGTCCTAAACTCCAAAAAACCTAACCTAAAAGCTAAAGTAAAATCAAAAGCTAAATCTAAGCATATAGTACATGTGTGTAACACATACATATAATGCACGTGTATATATTGCACAATTGGTATGTTTTTAGGCTAATTTAGTTAGTTTTTTAGTTTTCTTATTTATATATGGTTTTCTCATGATTCTCTCCATATATATATATAGGAGAGGTATCATTGGGGAACACTAAAAAAGTGAGGAACCGGGAAACACTTTTAAAAATTCAACTTAACATGTTAAAAATCAACTTTTTCTAAAAAGATTTTAGCGCTTTTTCTCAAAATACATTTAGAAACATTTTTAATAAAAAATAAAAACTGAAAAATATAAAAAAATATTTAAGAAACAGTTAAAAAATATATCTTATAAAACTAACTTAATATATTAAAACTCAACTTTTAAAAAAAATCAACGCTTTTCCTTATAAAAATGGGTAGAAACTATTACAATATAAAAATCATTTTTGTAAAAAAAAAGCCTTTTTTAACTATGTTTTATATTTTTAGTTTTTGATTTTTTTTAGTAAAAATGCTTCTACAAGTATTTATAAGGGAAAGCGCTACAAGAATTTAAAAAAATATTTTTAACATGTTAAATTAAATTTTTAAGAGTGTTCCCCGGTTCCTCACTTTTTTAGTGTTCCCCAATGAAACTCACATAATATATATATATATATATATATATATATATATATAATATATATATATATAATATATATATATAAGATAAATTATAATAAATATTTTTTTAAATAGAGGTAGTTTGGACATTTAACAAAAATTAACAAAAAGATTTAACGGTGTTAAAAGTTGGACTCAAAACGTTATAAAATAATTAATAAGGGACTCAGAAATTAAACTTTTTTGATTTTGAACTCATATAGTTAAAACCACTAAAACACAAGAACTCAAAAATAACTTATCCACTGTAACGCTTCACTTTTTTTGTACTTTCCTTATTTAGAAAGAGTAATCATATTTCTATTTATGGAAACTCGTATTCATATCTTATTCGTATTTCAATTCCAACTTTGTAATCCAAGACTTTGATCATAATAAAAATTCATAATTTATATATGCTTGTTATACTTACAATTTAATCGTTTATACGCAAAACGATATTTATTTTACGTGCCTATACTTCTACATACATTCTTGATACTCAAATTATATTTGTATACACTTATACTATACTTTATCACATGTTAAATACCTAAAAACATGCTAAATTGTTAGTTTCTAGCATAAAATAATGGAATATAAAACTCTAAGGGTCAAACTGTAAATTATATAAAGTTTGGTAAATTCTGAAGGTGGTGTACGGCCATGCAACAGAGGCACACGACCAGCACACTACGATCCGCATGACCACACACCTGATATGTGCACCACCATGCGATCCGCACGACCGTGCACTTGATCCGCACGACCGTGCAAAATGACCAGGTCTAGCAGAATGTCTTAAATACGCAAATTTTGGATTCTTTTCCCTTTTTCCAACTCCCAACCACCACCAACCTCATTAATTACCTAAACCCTAATCCCCCCATTACAAATGGGAGCCTCCATACACTCTTAAACACTTTCCAAACACTCAAATCACTCTCAAATCTTCTTGGTTACTCTCTAATTTCCAAAATTTGGCAGAAAGTTGCAACCATTCTAAGTGAGTTTTAGCTCACTTTTCTTCTTATTTTCTTATGTTTTCTTCTTTCTTTCTACTTGGAATAACCTCTAGGAGGGTTTTGACAAGTTTGCTTTGGCAAACTAAGGTGAAACCTCACCACATTTGAGGTTCAAAGTAGGATTAAAAATTTGCTTTCATTTATACTTTTTTTTATCTTGTTTTTCTTGATTAAAACTTGTTTGAATCTTGTGCCTACTTGTTCTTAAACCTATCTAAGGCTATAAGACTTGTTAGGAATAGATTCTTATGAGTTTAAAAGGTGCAAACACCACTAAACTTTCTGTTTTTGCAAGGGTTTTTGCAACCCACAAGTGATGAAACCATCCGAGCTTGCCATGAAGTTGATGGCAAGACTTGTGTTTGGTATAGGTGTGAATACTTTGAAGCCTTGGCTATCCTAACTTCATTCCACCACCTCACTTGATGTTTTTACCTTGCTAGCTCAAGTAGTTTGCTAGACTTAAATTAACTTAACCTCGTCTAGCCTCCGACACTTAGTTAACTATTTCCATGTTGGGAATGACTCACCCGGGTTATAGCTTACTTGGCTACTTGATATAGTAAGAAGTTGTACATTTCCTTTTCATTCATGATCATCCGAATCATCCTTGTGATGATTTGTGTATTGGTGAATCATACAATAAGGTTAATCCCCCAGGCTTGACTTACATGACAATCTATGATACTCTTGATATACTTAGATTAGAATTATTATATAAACTATATAATATATATATATACACACACATAACCGTATCCTTGAGGATAATCGGCATGGTTACTTGTCATGGTAATATGTTATATTATCTAAGACTTAAAATCTCATTACAATTCTAATGGGCACTCAACCCATGAAATCACAACAACCATACGGGATATATAGTGTTTAAGGCTGTTTAAGGCTAGATAATTACTTTTTTGAATACATACTTTTACTAATTCCGAATCCGAATTCTGCGTTATTATCCAAATACTCACACACCTACGTTTCCTCATGTAGGATAACTCGGTCTTCCATCCTTCAAACTCTCCAATACTTCACGGGATTACCAAAGGAAGCTTTGCAAAACCGTGAGTACACTCGAAAGCCCCTTTTTACGCTTTATACTTTTGGGTGCAATGTATTTAACCTATCAAAATAAACGCAAACACACTTATACTTTATACAAACACAAACAATCCATTATAAATGCTTAAATATGTGATACATGATTTGTATTATTGGAACATTCTTATGTGATTCACTTGTCATTAACTTCGTATGAGCCTCCCTTAACATGTATAGCGCTATAGGAGTAACGCACCGCCCGTAGTCTTGTGGTCATGTTAAGTGTTTAATTCTTGCGGTAATTAGAGGGTTGACTTGTAAAATTGCATGCCTTGATACATTAATCTAGTTAATTGTTTTTGCCATGTGGATTCATTTAAACCTTGTTCATACTTGTGCCTTCCATGTTTATTTTCATTATTTATTTTGGATCATATTTAAACTATAAAAAATTAGTGCAAACTTACGCTTAAGAAAATAGGAATTAAATGTCCCTTTTGTCCCTCTACGTCCGACATTAAATGTCCTATGCAGGGGAATTAATGTCTTCTGTCAGGAAGTGTGTTTTGTCGGGCGCTGAATGGTGCCACGTATAAAGACAGTAAGGACGGACATCTCTGGCGTCAGACCTGCTACCAGCCGAAAGTGGAGAAGGTGGAACAGTCACTGGCGTAGATATGGTTGGTGTACAGTCTGGTGTCTGTGTCACTCTTCATTTGACACTGTCAGACGCAACCTGCTGAGCAACCATTCGTCACACTTCTGCCATTCTTTACTCTTGAGTATGGTCAACACCTCTTAGTGCTTACCCCTTCTGCGAGGCTGTCAGTATTTTCCCACCAACGCAGAGTAGCAGGGATAAATCCTTTTATCTACAAGACTATAAGGTGCTCTCATGTTTGTCCTGTCCTTGCAAGGTTTTAGGATTTATAACTAGAGGGTTGTATGCTCCGCGCAGGGTCTAGTAGCTTGCGCGTGTAAGTCTAACTTGCTGTTGCGCCAAGTACACAAGGCTCGTTGTGTGACTTGTTGGTGTTGGTCTAATTTACCGTTGCGCTGAGTGCGTAAGGTTCATTGTGTGACCTATCGGTGTTGGTCTAATTTACCGTTGCACTGAGTGCGCAAGGTTCATTTATGACCTATCGGTGTTTGTCTAATTTACCGTGCGCTGAGTGCGCAAGGTTCATTGTATGACCTATTGGTTCCAAGGAAGACACACCATTGCATGTTGCGCGCAAGGTTATCCTTGTAGTTATGATGTTGAGGGTATGGTCCGTTGCGTAGGCACAAGTTTTTTGGGACCATACCCCTCCACCAACTATCTTGGAATTATGTGTGCCAGTTGATCTACTAAAATAAAAAAGTAATTATCCGTTAGCATAAGAAAAGACAATTACTAAAAAAGATAATAACTACTAAGCTTTACCATAATGTAATCAACTCCGGCACATGACGTGAATCTGAAATACGTACTCAACTGGGGTGATAAGAAAATAAGAAATAAAGTGAGCAAACGAAGTTCTACATAAAGCCTAATAACCTATTGCACAAAACAACAAAAATACGTAAGTTCCTAATGCCAACAAATTTAAACACAAACACATAAAATATTCGTGTTTAAGATATCGTACATATTCGTAGTAGGAACTTCCCATGCTTCTTTGAATA
Source organism: Scalesia atractyloides (assembly GCA_947069175.1). NCBI lineage: Eukaryota > Viridiplantae > Streptophyta > Magnoliopsida > Asterales > Asteraceae > Scalesia > Scalesia atractyloides. Next base: position 47,532,663 of record CAMTDV010000023.1, read on the forward strand.
CTTGGGAATGAATGTATCCACTACGTTAGCGTTAGACTTGACACTCAGCATTCTATAAGAAGAACGATAATCAAATATTATACCAACGACACAAAAGTTATAAGCATTAACTTACCATAAGCACCGACGAATGTTAGTGGAAGAAACCCCAAAGCAAAATGAAGAAGACACTTACATAATCACAACCTAAAAAGACAATAATACAATCAACAATCAAAGTAGATGTTAGTGATTAACCATAGACTCGGTTATTATTGTTTGCATTAAATCCACTTTCATTGCCATGCCTAGAAACATTTTATAACCCTAAAAAATTAAACATAAACCGTAAATAAATAAGCATATATAAAATAGACGAAGTATGTAAGTCACCTATCTTATCGAAACCCAAAAGCCAATAAAAAACCATCATAACAAATTAAAAAAAAAGCTTTAAACAAGGTTTGTAACCTCCCTCAAGTTCGAATCCCCAAACCCCAATCCACTAGAATTCCCATGATTCCTTTTGTATGCAAAATTCTTCTTAAATAAATAATATCGAATTTATTTTACCTTGTTAGTATGCTTTTGTATGCAAAATTCTTCTTAAATAAATAATATCGAATTTATTTTTGCTTGTTAGTATGCTTTTGTATATAAAAATTAAGTACCTTCCTATGTACATGTATATCTAAGTGCATACCAATAAATAAAGTAAATAAAAGAATAAGAACCAGGGTTACCTTGTTAGTATGCTTTTGTATGCAAAATTCTTCTTAAATAAATAATATCGAATTTATTTTAGCTTGTTAGTATGCTTTTGTATATAAATATTAAATACCTTCCTATATACATGTATATCTAAGTGCATACCAATAAATAAAGAAAATAAAATACTAAGAACCAGGGTCGAACCCAGGTCACTCACCAGAAACAACATGAACATCAATAATCAAACCATTCCACCACACCTAACCTTTGATAAGCATCATGCTTCCAAAGATCCTGAAACATACACTCAGTTAAAAACTGGGAATTCAAAACAAAATGCCGCACAACCTTTTCGCGTCAAACATGGTAACCGGTAATCCGATTTAATTGATTGATTTGGTTTTTATACGTTTCCATCCTCGAAATTCATGAGCTTGACATGTATACGTGTACTATTTCGGATATTTAAAAGTCATACCTTAAAAATCAATCATAACTCACTGTCGGCTGTGAGACATGTGAATGCTATAAAACCGACACCATGCATACATCCGACATTTTACACCCTCTCACAAACGCAAAACTTGAAGACGCATACCTTCAACTGCCGGTGAACGGAGGTGCTGCCGGAGACCAAGTCGGAAGTCCCTGACTTTCGTTTTCGGTATACCTTTTCATCATCATTTGAATTCGTCTTAATTCTATAATGAAACCGTTACCTTTTTGTTGATAATAATCATCTGTACAACGTTAACCTTGGGACATTAGTCGATTCGTGTTTTAATATAATCTAAACTAATACATTTCAAAACCTATTTTGTGGCTTAATGGGTAATGACGTAAACCTATAGGCGCGGGTTCGAGTCCTGGCCCTGGTTTCTCGCTGCACATTGTTTTTTTTTTTTTTTTTTTTTTTTATAAAAACAAATCCATGAGAAAGTAACTTTTGTTTAAGTTTAAATAAAAGAATGTTATCTAACACAAATCAGAACACAGTACAGAGGTCTCGGGATCAAACCCAACCATCCCCGTTTTCGTTGGTTTTACTTCTTCTTATAATTTAATAATAAGATTAAGTTATAAATTTCAAATAATTAATGATTTAATTAATCAGGGAAGTCTAAACAATTCAATATTAGGATTTTTATTAACTTATAGTTACATAACTAGATTGTTTATGTTATAATTTTCATTCCGTATCTAGGGTAATTGCCTTGGTTCTTTATGGATTCCTAATTGTTCCTCGTGCGCTTATCTTCAAGTAATCCTCAAACGTAAAAGTTGTGAGAAATCTACAACTTCCCCTTTTTATTACACGTTTTTTAAGTGTATCATGTGCCCCTTTGTCAACTCACGTTTCCAAACCTTACGTGCCAATTAACGTATGTTTTGTTTTTTGTTTGTTTAATTATTTACATGACATTGTACATTGCTTATGGAACTAGTTGGCTATCCGTTCTCCATTACTATGAGTGGAGCAAAATGATGCCAACACCCGAGATCGTGTCTGTTTGATTGAGCCTAGATCTTGCATGATACCATGCACCTTTACATACTATGAGATGCTTATTGTTTGAGATTGTTATGAGGTTTGTCATTTTACCATATAACCTATTTATTTAGTACAAGTTAATACATGTTTTGCCATAGACAAACTAAGATATATTTTTTTTTCCAAATAACAAATAAGATTTACTCACTAACTTTTGTTGACCAAAAACTACTTTTACACATGATACAACCATAAAGATGAACAAGCATGAAGAAAGGATCACGTAGAACTTGGGCCTTAGAGGAGTAAAGAAGTTATTTAATTTGGACGTGTTGGTTTTGTATTTGTTGAATAGGATTTTGTATTATTTGGAGGATTTAAATTTGGAAGTAATAAATATTGAAACTTTTAATAGCATGTCATAAGCTTTGGATCAACCAATCATGCCTTGGTCACCTTGTCCGTTGCGAGTCGGGGTGTGACAAGGTTGCACTCACCATCATCAACGACAAAAACAAACACAAAGCAAAAAAAGTACTTACAAACATCAACCAATGACGGTCGAGATGTTTTTCGAAATCCAATCTGCGTATAAACTGCATATGATGAACCCAAAGATTAAATTTCTTCAACAAATAAAAAGCAAAATGAAAGCGCGGGAAAACAAATATGAATAAAGGCTTAGGATCGTAGTAATGGAATTCGCCTTCGGCCAAATCTATCATGGCTGCAATCATAGTTGCAAAAGGTGTAAAGAAAATCTCAATACAACACAATTGCCATCTACATTGCCTATCGAGGATTAATTTACTACAATCAATCATCTTCATGGTCTTGTCATTACGGAAACAAACATAACAGCGAAATAACGTAAAAGATAAATATGTAATTCATATGTTACCAAAAATTCCAGCAAAGCATCATATATGAGAGCCAAATGATAATCTGTTCAAAAGAACCAATTCAAAGATTTATGTGCACTGTAACTTTTACTTCCACGTCTGGGTGTCTTAGCATAGCATCGCATACACACAAACTCAATCCAAGCAGTCTCATACAACGACCGAATCATCCTCACCAACCGAATAATCAACAACTCCCAGATTGCAAGAAACAATCGTCTCAGCAAAGCATCATAGACCAAACCAACGAACATAAATAGTTTCAGACGACTGAAAAGTCACCCTCACCGACCAAATACCCTTCAATATACAGCCTTCCAAAAATAAACTCAAAATCATAACATCATATTGATGTACCATCAATTATACATATTTTAGTGCATAATTACCCCCTAAATTTAAGTACTTTAATGAATTTTTAGTTGCAATGATATCTAAGTCGTTCATATACGACAATGTAGGTTTCTAAAGTCTCAGGATGAAAAGAAATGAAAAACAAGAATAAATAAAGTAAAAACCCGAGATTCTAAGGAAATCGACAACTTGCAAAATAGGCATAGCCGTGCAAGGCTATGGGCATGGCCGTGCACAACACCAAGAAGCACAAAGTCAACATGTCAACCCAAAAAATGGTTAACAAAAGTCCACCAATAGTCAAGCACACCCACGAAATGCTATAACATATTTTAATTAAATGAGGACAAACGGCATAAAAGGAGAGAAGTTAACAGAAAATTATAACCCAATTTGTCAATTGTATAAAAATGACAACATAAATACACTTAGGAACACAGATATAAAAAATTCATTTTTGTATTGAAGTAATGAAAGTAATCAAAACTTACGAACATTTTAACATTTTAGTGTTGAATGTAACATGATTTTGAGAGTTCTTTACGTCATTCTTTAAAAAGTGTTTATCATTGTGTATCTTGTTATTCTTTTCTGTCAAGATCAATAAGTTAAATCATTTTCTAGCTATTATCAGATTTAAACGTCTTCTCTTAAACTACAACATTTGTTTCATTATCATCAGGTTTTCTATTGTGGCCAGAATTATAATTTGTGGTGAGAGTTTACGTTGACGATAACAATAACACTGTCCACTTGGTGTTTCATTATCATCAGGTTGTCTGTTGTGGCCAGAATTATAATTTGTGGTGAGAGTTTACGTTGACGATAACAATAACACTGTCAATGTTAGCATAAAATTAAAATATTTAAAATTTAAAACGTGCATTAAATATTAATTTTTAAAACAAATTTGTTTTCATGCGGAAATATCAATTTTGGTATTCGGATAGACACGGTCAAAATAATCCAAGTTTGGCCCACTTCATATCAACAATTGATTGTGTGACCCCAATATTATTTAACTTTAACGAGGATTCGTGTATTAAGACGAGAACATTAAACTTAAAAAAACAAATTAAATATTAACCATGTATGTGCATTACAGAAGTAAACGAAACAATAATATAGGTTCGTTACGGATGAGACACTCGCTCTCACAACCAAAAGAGAAAATCCTAATCTCCAAAAGGATTTAAATAGATCAATAACCATAAAATATGAATACTATTGTTGACACAATTTATAAGCAATATTAAAATAACATATTCAAATTCCTATTTCAATTTATTTGATTTTGATGATTAACTGTTAGATATTTCAATGTAATCGGGATTAACTTGGTTACCAAAGGGAATTATGATGCACATTAAACAAGTTAGGAGGTGCGGGAGTGCACACTTGTTCGAGTTGTTGTAATTCCAAGTATTCGGGCTGAGCCGCGAAAAGGGGGTTCCAAGGGGGCAACCCCCCCTTGGCAGGGGTCCGGGGGTAGCGCCCCTGGGAGCAGGGTCCAAGAGGCAGAGCCCCTGGCTGGGGTCGAACCCTGGTTCATACGAATTCCATATAAACACATACCGTTGTTACAATTCTCCAAATCAGAGTTGTATCCGATTGAATTATTCGGTAGAGCAACCGAAATAATTCGATCTGAGAGTGAATACACGTCTCTCTAATCATCCGGTTTTTAAAATTCCCAACCATTAACCGAATCAAGTATGATGTTTTTAATAAGATGCTAATCTTTTAAATATAGGAGGCCATTTACATTAAACAATACATTAAAAATAATATCGGCATAAATTATAAGTTTTATATTCATATATTAAAAAATTAGTTTATATGTAGTAAAACAAATGATGAAATATAAACAAGATGAAAAGTGTAAAGAGAACCGTAGGTTACAAAGATAGTGGGATTAATTCAAAAGTTAACAGCAACACAAAACCATTATAATTATAACTCAACATAAAAATATAAACAAAAGCAAACAAAAAATCTTGCAATAGAATGCCCTCACACGGTTCACCCCACAATTTAATACTCAAATAAATTTCATTGTGGTTTTGATTCCTGTACTTTAATATTTATTACTATATTTTATAAAAGTTAATATTTTGCAATTTATATACAAACTTTTCTATCTTATTACAATTTTAATCCACCACGCTCATTCACTCCATCTAACTTATATAAAAAAGAGCAATTACATTTATCCCCTCATAAAGTTTATAAATTACATATACACCCCATCAAAATTTTTTATAAAACATATACTAAAGAACTGCCTTTTCTTATAACATAAAATTTTCAAAATAACCCATTTTTAACCTTTTTTTCACTTCCTTTTTTTTCAAAATTTTTTATAAAACATATGGCAAGTTTCCGACAAAAAGCTTCTAGCGATTGCGGTCTGTCATATTCTTCTTCTTCATTAACGTGGTCATTTTGTAATTCTTATTTAGTTTCTGATATGCATGATTCCCAGCTTGAATTGTTTCATATGACGGGAAAGAGGATCTAAGCAGTAGGGACAGATTCAAGTAATTGGATGAAGTTAGTGTGATGCACCAAAATCGCAATAGAAATCTTTTTAGTAAATTGCAAGACATTTGAATTTCGTAAAATATACTAATAAACACCAAACCATGGGGACCAAAAGCACAATTTACTCAATAAATAATATATAATATAAATTAATTTGTGGACATGGTTTTAAAACACCATTTACAAGAAACACACATATTTCTAGTATGCCCGTTTAACCAACTCGATTATCCGATAAAAGATACCCATTGACCCGATTGTATACCGACATAATTGCTTTTATATTTTTACACATGTATCTATATATATAGGGGTATGATTTAGGGAAAACGCTTATAAGTGTGAAAATGGTGAGAACGCCATTCGTCTGTTTTATCAAAACAATCTATGGATTAGATTAGCGCGATGGCGTTTTCGTAAATAACATCAACTTTATTACGTGCACGCGCTTCATTAAGGGTAAAATGGTCTTTTTACTGCTCTAATACAAAAAGCCAAACTCATGAGTAAAACGCCATTAAAATTCCCGCCTTAAACAACAAGCCATACACATCAGTTCCCTCCAGATGAAACGTCATATTTCTCTGAAACGCCATATTGAAAAAGACATAGACATAATGACTGTTGTATGTGACAACGGGAAGCAGGAAGACTATACAGTAGAAAACATCATGACCAAACAGAGTCTTGGGTTCTTAGAGGAGTTAAACAGCGCAATATGTTTGAATACATGACCCTAAAATTGGCGTTGTTGCATGAAATGTTCATATGGAGGTTTCAAAATCTTCAAGGAGAAGAGACCGACGAAAGAAGAGTTGGATGAGAAATTGGATGAAGAATCCGAAGAAGACGAGGGGAGCGATGGATCCTTCTCAGACGAAATCCCTTCTGACGAAGAGTTTTAATTTTTTTCTTTTCTTTTTTTTTGGGTGTGTCATTTTCTGTGTTTTGTTATGTACTTTTCCGCTAATAAAATACTTTATTTCTCTAATCAGATATAAAACGTCAAAATGCCACAAACACCAAAAATTAATTAATTGTATTTTGCCTTCTTTATCTAAAACGCCATAACATTATTTTGCCTTACAAAAGTTAATTAGTTGTATTATGCCTTTTTTTAATCTAAAATGCCATTCATACAAAAACGTCAAACTTAATGATGGGACGCCTTACAGATTTACAAGATAAAAGCTGAATAAACAGTATCTGAAACGACAGAAACTTTATTACTAACATTTATTATAAAAAAAATCCTGCCTAAATTACGCGCCAAAAACATTTATATAAGCATCGTTTCAGGACCTTCCATTGATCACACCAAAAAAGCCACATTTTACTGAATACCATCCAATTTATTGTAACATCCGTCAAAAACGGATTTACCAAACCCGCTCCGTTTATCAACCGAACAGTCAGTCAAAAATTTCGTTGCGAATTAAATGCCCAAAATATTTTTAAACGATACGTAATCAATTATTATACAAGAATATATATTTAGTTTTTGAAAAACTGTTAAAAATCGCAAAATAAAAATGAAATGATCCAGCCGGGTTTCGAACCCGGGTCACTCGCCGAGTCACTCAGCGACTTATCACCTCACACACAAACCACTGCGCCACTTGTTCTGTTTGGTAAATAATAGAATCATTTAATTCATAAAGGTACGTTACGAATTCAAAACCGGCGCCCAAACAGTTCAGTCGTCGGAATCCCGGAAATCTCGCGAGTCTTAACTACAATTTACGTTATAACGTAAACCATTAACCAGACATCGGTTATAACCGATGTTTGAAGTCCGCGACCAAAATTATAACCGCCGGAAAATTTAAATCAATGAACCCAGTCGGGAATCAGACCAAGTGCTTCGACGTTTTCCCCTATAAATTCACCCTAAACCCATTGCAAACCTTTTCGCTCAAAACCACACTTTTCCTCGGCGTAATTCCACTCGCCGGAACTTTTCTGTTCGTCGCCGGAAAACCGATTTCCTTATTTCTGAACTTCACTGAGCCCCTGAAGCTTATACCGGAGATACCCATACTTTTTCCAAGCTTTCCGTAGACTTGCTGCTGCAAGACACCTGACGCCGGAGTTGATTGCTGTCGCCGGAGTTCTGCCGGAAAACAGAGGGTCCAGTTGGTATACTTCTCCGCCCAATTTCTTTTCCTTTTCACATTTATCTCACCTTAATGAACTGTAAGACGCTAAGGAACTTGAATAAAACTCGAAACAGTCAGACTTTATCTCTGGTTCTATCTTGATTGAAGAAGACGATGTATTTCCGTAACATATAAGTATAAAATAAATCAAGAAATTAATCGGGTTAGACACACAGTCCGGCGGTGGACTGTGTGCACGTTAAACATTCAAAGGTCTCGAGTTCGAATCCCGTTTCACACGCTGCCTTAATAAAAATCATTTTTTTTGTTAAACCGAACCGGGTCGCCACAGTTATATGTTAAGTATATTAATAATCGGAATAATAACCAAGTTAGACACACAGTCCAGCGGTGGACTGTGTGTTTGTTTATATCACTGGTCACGAGTTCGAGTCCGGTCTTCTGCACCGACTCGGACAATTATCTCTTCTTTTTAAATAAGGCAGAAAAGGAAATAACTAATTAGTATTTAAGTATAATAAAAATCGAATTATATAACATGTTGAACACACAGTCCAGCGGTGGACTGTGTGTTAGATTAAACCACAGGTTCCGGGTTCGAGACCTGTGGAGTGTATGTCCGATTCGCTTAAAACTATTTTTGAAATAAAATGATTTTCGGTTTAAACTAATTAATATATATATATAATTAAAATCAGATATATAACGGGTTAGACACGTAGCTCAGTTGGTAGAGCTGCGTGCACGCGTACGGGAGGTCTCGGGTTCGAGCCTCACCCAGCGCACTTGTATTCCGAATTGAACCGGTCAACGGTCAGGTCAACGGTCAGTCAAACGGTCAACGGTCAGAAAAAAAATCAATTTTTTTTATTAATATTTTAATTAAAAATCAATTAAAAATACTTAAAAATAACACTTTTAAGGTTAGAAAATAGCCTCAAACTCACAAAAATACACCCAACAATTCTATTAAAATAGATTAATAAAATCCGTTTACTTACCAAACCATAATGCGATTTATCTAGGTTAATCTCACTCGTGGTTAAAACCACTTCGCGTACATTCAACATCAACAACCGAACGCAACCACTGTGAGTGAATCTTACAACTCCCCCTTTTAAATTACACATTTTGGGGTGTGTCATGTGTTATGAAAATAATTAATTTATTTATTTAAACTTGTGCCATACCACATCATGACCTAAACTTAGATTGTTTTTATTGTTGTGATTTATTTATTTCTTTTTGTCAAATTATATGAAACTCATACATTAAGCCCATCAGTTCCTCGTGGGAGACGAGTAGAACATCGCGTGCTTCAAATCAAATTCATTATTGTTCGTGTGTGTATCCTTGAGTTTATATTGTTTGTAGTTGTGTCCTTCATATTATCATGTTTATGCAATTCATTCATCAGGCCCCTCAGTTCCTCGTGAGAGACGAGTTGAGCATCGCGTGCCTCTAATTGTTCCATTATTGTTCATGAGTGTTTCATTTAATATCTTATGTTTGTTGATTAAGTTACATCTATTTTTACTCATGTTTGGTTGTGCACATATTTCATAATCAATTTAAATAAATATGTTCAAATGTTTTCCATAGGATTCACTCGCCAACATTATGTTGATCCAAAAACCCTTTTACACATGATACAGGTGAACAGGTTGAAGCAAGGAAAACATAGGATATGCCTTAGAAGAAACAAAGAAGTTTAGATTGTTAGTTAGATCATGTTGTAACATTTATTGTAAAATTCCATTTAATTTGTATTAATGAATATGAAACGCTTAATAAATGTCATGAGCTTTGATGATAACCCAATCATGCCCCGATCACCTTATCCGCTGCGGGTCGGGGTGTGACAGATTGGTATCAGAGCCATGACTATAGGGATATAGGATAGGTTATTAGACCCTTAGAGCCTATACTATAGTCTGCCTAAATTTTAATTGATTAGGTGGTTACATACAAACTTGTGATATTTATTTGTTTCATATTTGTTTACATTTACAGTCAAACACACATGCTTATATACATATTCATCATACATATATACATATTCATTATACATATATCGATGTTCATGTATTCAATTTATTTTCATATTCTCATTATCCAAAGATTTTGTGCAATTTTCAAATCTCATCAAAGTAAGTTCTGCGACGGGCATGTAGTAACTGGAAGGGTACAAGTACCGGTAGTCGGAACGTCCTGTTTAGGCTGGCATTCGTATAAATCCAATATAAAGGACCAGTTTGCCTACCTGGGGACCAACGATGAGAGTACGAAGGACCTATTAGGCCAAAGCATGCCACACCAAACGTCGTTCGAACTAACCTACTTTAAGGTGTCACCGTGTCTACACCTGGACACATTCCGAATATCACACGTTGTATACATATTTCTCGATTTTCTCCGGGTTTTTGTGTACGCAACCTGGCAGAAACCGTGCGAACCATATGAAAAACCGGTATTCATGGGGGCCCACATGATTACACAGGTAAAGTATGGCGGCATGAAGGGCTTAACAGCGAGCAAAACCCAAGACATCCAATGGATGTAGTAATTTATTTATCTATAATTATTTTATGAATGTTCATTCCTAATGCGACCCATGAACCCAAAAGCATCCAACTCATACTCTTGTCATGTATTCCTTGTAGATGTCTTCTAACCTCGCCCGTAGGAAGACGAGAGCAAGAAAAGCCCGCGAACGCATGGCTGCCTTAATCGCTCAACAAATGGCTGCCGTAATACCCAATATTGTAATCCAAGTTCAGCAAGCACTTACCGTTAATCCTGTCAATCAAGCAAACCAAAACATTTTCAACTCTCCCCCAAATATCACTAAATGCACCTACAAGCACTTCAAATCATGCGACCCTCCGAAATACAAAGGGACTGAAGGCGTCACCGCTCTCCTCCATTGGTTTGAAGAAATGGAGAACACATTTCTAAATTGCGATTGCCCTGACGATCGCAAAGTGCGATATGCTACCGGTCGATTATATGGGGTAGCACTTACTTGGTGGAACACAGAGAAGGCCAAACGAGGTGTGGAAGATGCTATGTCCTTAACTTGGAACGAATTGAAGGAAATCATGACCAGACGATTTTGCCCAAGGAGCGAAATCAAGAAGTTAGAGGATGAATTTTACTCATTGAAGCAAGTGGAAGGAGACCACATCACCTACAACAAAAGATTCCTCGAGTTACATCAAATGGTTCCCAACATGTTCACTCCCCTCTACCGTTTGATCGAGCACTACATTCGTGGTCTTCCGTCAAAGATTCAAGACCCTGTGATAAGTACCAAGCCTGCAACTTTGGAAGCAGCAATGGAGCTAGCAACAGAGCTCACCGAGAACCGAATCCGAAACAAAGACTTCAAGGAGGAGAAGAAGAAGGATAAAGAATCGACTGAAACCTCCGACTCCACTCAAACCGAATCCCCTTCTCAACCCAATCCTAAGAGAAGAAGAGTCGGGCGACTTTTCGCTGCGACCCAACGAAATCAACCAGTTTTACATGCCATACCCATTCGAGCTATCCCAATCACCCAAGTGGCACCCAACTCAGCCTACCCAGATAAGAAACCATATCTTGGACCTCACCCTCGATGCAACAACTGTTTTTATCACCATCCCCATACCCTACCTTGTCGTCTATGTGCAACTTGTGGACGCTATGGTCATTTGAGCAATGTTTGTCGCACCTTTCAAGACCAAACCTTTTCCCCTACTCAAAACATGGCCCAAGCCTATCAACAACCCCAATACCCCATGTTCCCATATGCTCGAGCTTGTTTCAATTGTGGCGACCCTACCCACTTTAGAAACACATGCCCTCAATTGGTTAACGTTATCAACACTCAAGCCCAATCAAACCCAGTTAACCAAGTAAACCAAGAAAACCCAACCACTATGCCACCAGCAAGAGGAAGAGTCTTCAATATCAACGCCAACCCTGTCGAAGATAATGACGGCCCAGATGAAGATACTCAACTAGTCCTCTTCGCCGAAGACCCAGATTCAACTCCTATCGTTTAGTTTTATGTTTTTGCCATGTGTAGACTGTTAGAGAAATTATGGTATATTATATATTATATATTGTTTTCAGTATATGCTTTTGCCGAGGCCGCAACTCCCCATCCATCGAGGTTGAGTTTGATCCCCATTTTATTATGCGGTTGATCAGGGTGTGCCCGCACGATCGGCTCCGTTTGTTTGAGCCTTGATCGGTTATTTCATTTTACATTTCAATACATGCAATACGTTCGGCTCCGTTTGATTGAGCCTTGAGCGCACATTTCAATTTACATTTCCAGTTCATGCAATACGTTCGGCTCTGTTTGATTGAGCCTTGAGCGCACAGACAATTTCATTATCAGTATCTTGTGGTTGTGGTGTTTGTAGTAGAGTCGCATCGAACTAACCATAACTTGCGGATAAAGTCAATGAAAATTTGACAAGGATATGGTGGATACGCCGATGGTACTTCCTATATATAAGTATTCTTGTCAAATGATCGGAGGCATTATCAGGCGGTTATGAGAGGTTCCATGCATAGGCTGTTTGTGTGGTTAAGTTATTCATTTTCAGTACATGCAATACGCTCGGCTCCGTTTGATTGAGCCTTGAGCACACAATTTCAATTTCAGTACATTCAATACGTTCGGCTCCGTTTGATTGAGCCTTGAGCGCACATCCATTTCATTTTCAGTACATGCAATACGATCGGCTCCGTTCGATTGAGCCTTGATCGCACAGATATATTTCATTTCAGTATTTTATGTTTGTTGTATTGGTTGTAGAGTTATAGGACTAATCATAATTCACTGATAAAACCAATGAAAATTTGACAAGAATATGGTGGATACGCCGCTGGTACTTCCTATATATAAGTATTCTTGTCAAAGGATCAGAGGCATTATCGGACGGTTATGAGAAGTTCTATGTAGGATTTATTAGTTTCTTGGTAACCAATCATAACTTGTGGATAAAACTAATGAAAATTTGGCAAGAATATGGTGGATACGCCGCTGGTACTTCCTATATATAAGTATTCTTGCCAAAGGATCAGAGGCATTATCAGGCGGTTATGAGAAGTTCCATGTAGGATTTAGTATTGCCTTGGTTGGAATTTGTGTTACATTTATATCATCAAGTTATTTAAAGAGATTGGATTGTGATCCATTTCTACATAAACTAACCTCTCCATCATAACAATCGAGAGAGGAACTTCCATCATTCAAACATATATGCTATCAGAATGTGGATTCAAATATTTGCTGTTGTGTTTATTCATGTTCAAATATTTGCTGATGTGTTTATTCATGTTCAAATATTTGCTGATGTGTTTATTCATGTTCGAATATTAGCTGTTGTGTTTACTTATGTTCAAATATCAGTTGTTGTGTTTTTATTTATGTTCCATATAGGTTGTAGTGTTAGAAGTTTTGCCTTAGGATATAACCATACTTTCCCAAACGTATCTAAATTCTTATGCATGATATCATTTTTAGCAAATCATTTCTGCTTATCAATACTTATACAGTAGGCAACAAAAAGCGATTCCTGAATAGGGTACTTAACCCTTACAAGGAACGTTACCGCCTCGAACAAAAACTTAAACCCTCATTTTTTTTTCTGAGTATACAACTGTCAAACAAAACATCATCATCCTTTTAGTCAAAATATATCATTATTTAAATTTCGGGACGAAATTTCTAAAAAGCAGGGGATACTGTAACATCCGTCAAAAACGGATTTACCAAACCCGCTCCGTTTATTAACCGAACAGTCAGTCAAAAATTTCGTTGCGAATTAAATGCCCAAAATATTTTTAAACGATACGTAATCAATTATTATACAAGAATATATATTTAGTTTTTGAAAAACTGTTAAAAATCGCAAAATAAAAATGAAATGATCCAGCCGGGTTTCGAACCCGGGTCACTCGCCGAGTCACTCAGCGACTTATCACCTCACACACAAACCAATGCGCCACTTGTTCTGTTTGGTAAATAATAGAATCATTTAATTCATAAAGGGACGTTACGAATTCAAAACCGGCGCCCAAACAGTTCAGTCGTCGGAATCCCGGAAATCTCGCGAGTCTTAACTACAATTTACGTTATAACGTAAACCATTAACCAGACATCGGTTATAACCGATGTTTGAAGTCCGCGACCAAAATTATAACCGCCGGAAAATTTAAATCAATGAACCCAGTCGGGAATCAGACCAAGTGCTTCGACGTTTTCCCCTATAAATTCACCCTAAACCCATTGCAAACCTTTTCGCTCAAAACCACACTTTTCCTCGGCGTAATTCCACTCGCCGGAACTTTTCTGTTCGTCGCCGAAAAACCGATTTCCTTATTTCTGAACCTCACTGAGCCCCTGAAGCTTATACCGGAGATACCCATACTTTTTCCAAGCTTTCCGGAGACTTGCTGCTGCAAGACACCTGACGCCGGAGTTGATTGCTGTCGCCGGAGTTCTGCCGAAAAACAGAGGGTCCAGTCGGTATACTTCTCCGCCCAATTTCTTTTCCTTTTCACATTTATCTCACCTTAATGAACTGTAAGACGCTAAGGAACTTGAATAAAACTCGAAACAGTCAGACTTTATCTCTGGTTCTATCTTGATTGAAGAAGACGATGTATTTCCGTAACATATAAGTATAAAATAAATCAAGAAATTAATCGGGTTAGACACACAGTCCAGCGGTGGACTGTGTGCACGTTAAACATTCAAAGGTCTCGAGTTCGAATCCCGTTTCACACGCTGCCTTAATAAAAATCATTTTTTTTGTTAAACCGAACCGGGTCGCCACAGTTATATGTTAAGTATATTAATAATCGGAATAATAACCAAGTTAGACACACAGTCCAGCGGTGGACTGTGTGTTTGTTTATATCACTGGTCACGAGTTCGAGTCCGGTCTTCTGCACCGACTCGGACAATTATCTCTTCTTTTTAAATAAGGCAGAAAAGGAAATAACTAATTAGTATTTAAGTATAATAAAAATCGAATTATATAACATGTTGAACACACAGTCCAGCGGTGGACTGTGTGTTAGATTAAACCACAGGTCCCGGGTCGAGACCTGTGGAGTGTATGTCCGATTCGCTTAAAACTATTTTTGAAATAAAATGATTTTCGGTTTAAACTAATTAATATATATATAATTAAAATCAGATATATAACGGGTTAGACACGTAGCTCAGTTGGTAGAGCTGCGTGCACGCGTACGGGAGGTCTCGGGTTCGAGCCTCACCCAGCGCACTTGTATTCCGAATTGAACCGGTCAACGGTCAGTCAAACGGTCAACGGTCAGAAAAAAAATCAATTTTTTTTTATTAATTTTTATTTAATTATTTTAATTAAAAATCAATTAAAAATACTTAAAAATAACACTTTTAAGGTTAGAAAATAGCCTCAAACTCACAAAAATACACCCAACAATTCTATTAAAATAGATTAATAAAATCCGTTTACTTACCAAACCATAATGCGATTTATCTAGGTTAATCTCACTCGTGGTTAAAACCACTTCGCGTACATTCAACATCAACAACCGAACGCAACCACTGTGAGTGAATCTTACAACTCCCCCTTTTAAATTACACATTTTGGGGTGTGTCATATGTTATGAAAATAATTAATTTATTTATTTAAACTTGTGCCATACCACATCATGACCTAAACTTAGATTGTTTTTATTGTTGTGATTTATTTATTTCTTTTTGTCAAATTATATGAAACTCATACATTAAGCCCATCAGTTCCTCGTGGGAGACGAGTAGAACATCGCGTGCTTCAAATCAAATTCATTATTGTTCGTGTGTGTATCCTTGAGTTTATATTGTTTGTAGTTGTGTCATTCATATTATCATGTTTATGCAATTCATTCATCAGGCCCCTCAGTTCCTCGTGAGAGACGAGTTGAGCATCGCGTGCCTCTAATTGTTCCATTATTGTTCATGAGTGTTTCATTTAATATCTTATGTTTGTTGATTAAGTTACATCTATTTTTACTCATGTTTGGTTGTGCACATATTTCATAATCAATTTAAATAAATATGTTCAAATGTTTTCCATAGGATTCACTCGCCAACATTATGTTGATCCAAAAACCCTTTTACACATGATGCAGGTGAACAGGTTGAAGCAAGGAAAACATAGGATATGCCTTAGAAGAGAACAAAGAAGTTTAGATTGTTAGTTAGATCATGTTGTAACATTTATTGTAAAATTCCATTTAATTTGTATTAATGAATATGAAACGCTTAATAAATGTCATGAGCTTTGATGATAACCCAATCATGCCCCGATCACCTTATCCGCTGCGGGTCGGGGTGTGACATTTATAACGCCAAAAAGTTCAAAAACCACAGATGGCAAACGTCGTTTCTTGGAGATTTAGTTTTGTTCTCAATAAAGTTTCACTGAATGGGTTGGACAACATTCTTAAAGTGAAGATTAACTAAATAACATTTTGCTGAATGAGATGGATAAAAATCTCCAGTGAAGAAGAGACTGATGATAGTGAAGATTTGGATGAGAAGATAACGATGAAGAGTGGGATGAAGATAACTATGAAGAGCAATATGAAGAGGAAGAAACGAGGGTTTACCAACAACAAAAAAATCCACGAATTAGCTTCGTCTAGAGATGGACGCCCAGCTGTGTAGGAATCGGCATCTATCTAAGGAATTTAAAGGTTCTGAGGACAAAATCTTCAAGAAGAAGAGACTGATAACAGTGAAGATTTGGATGAAGAAGAGACCGATGACAGTGAAAATTTGGATGAGGAATTTTAAATTTTTTATTTGTGTCATTTTCTGTGGTTTGTTGTGTACTTTTCCGTCAATAAAATACTTTATTTCTCTAACTATAAATAAATATACGTCGTTTAATATTCTTTAATTACTTTAGTAAGAATAATTAGAACAAAACCCCAAGTAATAGTTGTACATTACTTTATTATATTTTTAAGAGTTAAGTTACTTAAATATATATGGTATTACATTACTTAGGTTAGTTGTTTAATCTTTACGTTTGACACTCGTGCGGTTTATCAAGGATTTAACGGAACACAACATTGTGAGTGGATCTTTCATTTCCCTTTTTTCATTACAAGTTTTGGGGTGTATCATGTCTCACCTTATTACATTTTCATAATTCAAAGACGTGTAATTACCATCTTGTGAAGGTTATTTGTTATGTGTTATTTGTTTGTTGTCACTTGGCGCAATACATTCCTTCTAGACATTACATCATCATAGCCTCGTATGTTCCCCATTACCTATGAGTGGAACTTGACCTTGCCAACACACTAGATCAGCTCCGTTTGATTGAGCTTAGATCTTGCAATACAAAGTAGCACACCATAATACCGTGCACATTTGCATACAGTTGATTTGATTATTGTTTGAGATTGTTTACTGAGGTTTGACATATGTCATACAACACATTTACTACATTGGTTAATGCACGCTTTCTCAATAAACAAATTAAACATATTATTTTCCTAATAACCAAGAGATTTACTCACCAACCTTTGTTGACCCAAAAACTGTTAGAAAATTGCTACCGAAGACATAATCTATAGACATAAACAAATGAAACAGTGAATCGGGCTTGTGTTTGACACAATTCACTTAAACAGATTCGTCGTTTGTTCCCATGGTACGCCGGTCTGAAGCAGCAACAGCGCACTGCCGGACTTGAACACTTGCCTGAAAAGAAATAGGAAATGTTGCAGAGAAAACTAGAGAGGAAGAAGAGAATTGTGTATTTTTGGTGTGTCTCAACTGATCTACCTTGGTCTGTATTTATACTTGCAGAACCAAAACTGAATTCTGGTCATCATTGCAGTGATTTAATAACCTAATAATGGTCATTAGTTATCAGTTTCTAGACTGATAATAATAACCTTCAAAAAGTTGTTTCGAAATTGAACACCGACTTAATGATCATCAATAACGAATCAGTTTTCAAACTCATTCAACAGAATCGGTTACGGGTGCAATAAAACCGTCCCACAAGGGCCTGAGTTCTCGCAACAGCATTCGTGTCCGTAGGACGTGCAGGCGTACACGAGTTCAAGTAAATTCAGCTCAACTTTTACACCCCCCTGCGCGCCCGCGTAGGAGTTTTGGTAAAACATGTCTCATGGTTATGTTAGTTAGGTAAAACATTACCTTATATACTAACTTCCACTTTGTTCCCACATCTATTTGGGACAAAGCTCGAGACTTCATTCACACACACTCAATTTTCCAGCAATCCCCACATGAATGGAGGTCGATCTCAAACAACATTATTCCAATTAGATTTCAGCAGTTGAGTTTTGCATACGATAGGTAGGTGTTATCCTTTGAACATTCGCTTATGAAATGCACTTAGCCCACTAGCTATGAGTAGACATTGATGTCTTTGAACTCGCCTGCCGTTTATGTAGACGACAATACATTTCATACAAGACTCTCCCTGACAAAGTCAAGTCCTCATAGTTATGTTTGTTATGGTCATGAACATGATGTCTGGTTCTGCGAGAGCCATTAAGTATTGTGCCCCAACAATACCCTTCGAAGCGACCCCACTTCTCTCTCACATAGGTGACTCACTAGGTATGGTTACCTTAGTCGAATCATTAAAAGCCATAGCTCCGCCTCACACATATCACTTTTAGGAATGGACTAGGAGGTTTATTAAGCTTTATAATAAACTCCCTTTATATGCGTAGGGTTAACCCCCTATAGTGACATTACCAATTAATACAATTAGGTTTTCCTATTGCACTTAATTCTTGGGATCTCCAGTCTATTAAGTTAGGTTTCCATCATATGAACTTCATTTTTCAAGGGCTTCAGTCCTATTCCCATGGACAACTTCTGAACTAACTCTCTACTTAGGCCTATTGTTAGCGGATCTGCGATATTATCCTTTGACCTCACGTAGTCAACAGTGATAAACCTATATAGATTAGTTGTCGTATCGTATTATGTCTACATCTGATATTTCTGTTTCTACCATTATACACTGTGCTACGAGCTCTGCCAATTGCCGATTGGCTGTCACAGTGTATACAAATGGTCGTTGCCGGCTTAGGCCATCTTGGTATGTCCTCAACAAATTGACATTGCCATTCTGCTTCTTCACCTGCTTTATCTAAAGCGATGAACTCTGATTCCATCGTGGATCTAGTGATAACCATTTGTTTCGACGATTTCCACGATATAGCAGCACCTCCAAGTGGATATACATACCCACTTGTTGCTTTGGAATCATTCGTGTCAGATATCCAATTTGCATCACAGTGTCCTTCTATAACTGCTGGATATCTTTTATAATGCAACCTTTATTCCCTAGTGTATCTTAAGTATCGAAGCAACCGAGTAATACCGTTACAATGCATTGAATTTGGATTTCTCGTGTATCTACTTAGCTTGCTCACAACATATGCTATGTCTGGTCTAGTACAACTCATAAGATACATCAAGCTACTAATTCTTGAGTTTCCAACTGGTTTACAGGTTCACCTCTATATTTGGCTAGATGTTGACTCATGTCAAGTGGAGTCCTAGCTACGTTTGAGTTATTTCATTGAACTTCTCAAGAATTTTGTCCACATAGTGGGATTGACTTAAAACAAGTCCACTTTGGGTTCGTGTGATTTTAACTCCCAGAATCACATCCGCAAGACCCATGTCTTTCATGTCAAATCTTGCTTTTAGCATGTTCTTTATAGATTTTATGATTTTGTCATCACTTCCAGCAATGAGCATATCATCTACATATAGACACAAAATGTACCCATTAGATGTGTCCTTCACATATACACACATGTCACATTCATTGATTTGAACCCAGTATCAAGCATAACATGATCAAATTTTTGGTGCCATTGTTTTGGAGCTTGTTTCAATCTATATAATGATTTTACAAGTTTACACACTTTCTTTTCTTGCCCAATGGTTGTGAAGCCTTCGGGTTGCTCCATGTAAATTTCTTCCTCTAAATTTCCATTTAAGAAATCTGTTTTCACATCCATTTGGTGAACTTCCAAATTTCTAATGGCGGCAATGGCAAGCACCAACCTGATGGATGTTATTCGTGTGACTGGCGAATATGTATCAAAGTAATCTTAACCTTCTCATTGTTTATATCCTTTGATCACCAACCTTGCTTTGTACATATCGATGGTTCCATCAGGCTTCATCTTCTTCTTGAAAATCCATCGATATCCTAGTGGTTTACATCCTTGAGGAAGATCCACTAGCTCCCAAGTATGGTTTTGTAAGATCGAGTCTATCTCACTTTTAATGGCCTCTCTCCACTGAGGTCCTTCTGAGGAATGTACCGCTTGTTGGTACGTTTGAGGTTCACCTTCTACCATGTAGGTATGAAACTCAGGCCAAAGGATTTTTCAGTCCTTTGCAGTTTACTTTTTCTGATTTCAACTTCCTCAGTCTTAGATTGTTCTCGAGGTTTATTGTATTAAACCTTAGGAACATTTTCCTCGACCGGTCTAGAAGAACTCGGTTCACTTCTAGTTAAGTGTGGGAACACATATTCAAACCATGATGCATCCTTGGATTCTAGTATGGTGCCTTTGCATATTCCAGGCTTCTTAGATTCATGCACAAGAAAATGATAAGGACAATAAGGACGGGTGTATCCACTAAATACATAATCTACTATTTTGGGTCCTATTAGTAGCCTCTTTGGTGGTGTGACCACCACCTTAGCTAGGCACCCCCACACTTTCAAGTATTTATATGGTGGTTTTCCCGTCCACAATTCATATGGCGTTACATCCTTTTTCTTATTGGGATCATATTCAACACATAGTGTTCTGATAAGATTGCTTCCCCCACATGTTTTGGTTTATACCAGAACTTATCATCATGACATTCATCATTTCTTTCAAGGTATGATTTTTCTGTTCCGCTATGCCATTTGATTGAGGGGAGTAAGGAGCCGTGAGTTCATGTATGATTCCATTTTTCACACATACATCAATAAAAGGTGAAACATATTCACCTCCTCGGTCGCTCCTTACAATTTTGATTTTACGATTTAGTTGATTTTCAACTTCGGCCTTGAACAAGATAAACTTGTCAATGGCCCCATCCTTACTCTTAAGTAAGTACACATAGCAATACCGTGTACTATCATCAATGAACGTGATGAAGTACTTGTTCCCACCACGAGTAGGAATTGCCTTTAGATCACACACATCACTGTATCATCTCGAGGGGTTCAGTGATTCGTTCGACCTTTTTGAAGGACGATTTCATTTGTTTTGCTTCTATGCAAGTCTCACGTTTATTATTTGAGTCGATATCGAATGTTGGTATGCAATTAAGTTTAATTAAACGACGAATTAAATTAAAATTAACATGACCTAGTCTACCATGCTAAAGATTAGAAGATTCAATCAAGTAAGTAGAAGTAGTGGCGTTTTCATTCATAGCTTTCACAACCATTACATTTAGTTTAAACATTCCATTAAGGGCATAGCCCTTACCAACATACATACCATTATTGGTCAACACAAACTTATACGACTCAATCACCATTTTGAACCCAAACTTATTCAACTGCCACCCTGACACAAGGTTTTTCCGAATTTCTGGAACATACAACACTTTGGACAAAGTGAGTTCCTTTCAAGAAGTCATCTTCAAGACCATGTTCCCCTCGTCCTTGATTTTGGTCATGGCTGAGTTTCCCATAAAAACCTTTTCGCCATTAGTCACCTCCTTGAAAGTGCTAAAAAGACTTTTGTCAAAGCACACATGACGGGTAGCCCCCGTATTAACCCACCAATCCTTGTTATTTTGACCAACCAAATTAACTTCGGTGACCAGAATTGAGAGGTCCGTGACCATGGCAACAAGGTTAACCACTTCATGAACTATGTTAACTTGTCGAGCACTTTCCTTCTTAGGAAGCTTGCATTCATTGGCCTTATGGCCTTGCCTTTGACAATTATAGCAAGTTCCTTGGAACTTCTTTTTCCCAACGCCTCCTTTTGGACCGAGGTTGGAGTGTTTCCCATGACCTTTCTTTCCACTGTTTTTCCCCTTAGAAGATTGGCCATGTTCAACAAGACTGGCCTTTATAGTTTCAGGACCATCAATCATTTTCAAGGCCAATTTGTTATCTTCTTCAATGCGAAGACGAACAACAAGATCTTCAATGGTCATCTCCTTTCGCTTATGTGTGAGATAGTTCTTAAAATCGACCGACCCAACTTGATGGTAGCTTCTCAATCATTGCAGCAACTTGGAATGTCTCGTTGAGGACCATTCCTTCCGCATGAATATCATGAAGAATAACCTACAATTCTTGGACTTTGTTGATATAGTTTTGTGTCTGTCGCTTGTTCTTAATTACAGTTGCAATTGTACGGTCTTTGCTCAAGTGTCTGTATAGATTTGGTCGTGCCGAATAGATCGAGATATCCTTCTATCTTGATCTAGTATGACATCTTAGCTTGTCTGTGTTAATCAGTTGCATGTGAGCATACTGATAAGTCTTGTGTACGTCATGTCTACACACGTTCTACAGAAATAAGGATTCTGTGCGATTCAGAGAATTCGTACGAATCACATGATTCGTACGAAATAACTTGAGTAACAAGTGTGTTACTTGTTTCGTACGAAATAAGCATTTCGTACGAAACAGTTGACTCGTACCAAATCACTGGAATGTGTCTCGTGTGAAATAGTGTGTTCCTTATGTCTGGATTCGTGTTTCGTACGAACTCTAGACGGACACTATATAAGCAGACATGCACTTCTCAGTCAGGGTTGACTTGCGCGTGAGAGTTAGCTAGCTAGTTGGTCTAAGTGAGCCTCTCAGCTTTCTCTCTGAAGACGAAGACACAAGAACACAGCAAGTTTGTTTGAGTCATACGAGCATTGTGTGTATATGTTTGTACTTGTTCTCAATCATTAATCAAGATAGTGAATCTTTGGTTACCCTGTGTTCTTTACTTTGCTTTGGTTGCATGCACACTTGGATTCCACACTTGTGTGTATGTCATATGAACAAGGAACTGGTTTAACTTGATCCTCAGGTGGACCTACAGACTTGGCTCATGACAGTTTTAGCATCTATCATTTTAAAGTCCAAGAACTTAGCCACCACGAATTTCTTAGTGCCCGTATATTCTGTTTTGTATTTGCGATCCAATGACTCCCACAATTCTTTGGCAGTCTTGGCTTTACAATACACGTTGTATAGTGTATCCATTAAACCGTTTAGAATGAAGTTGCGACACAAGAAATCCGAATGATTCCAAGCATGAATCGCGCTCACAGATTGAGCATCTATTTCCCCTTCATCAACATGGGGATTAGATTCAGTCAAGAACCTCTCAAGGTTCAACATGGTTAGATAAAAGAACATCTTTTGCTACCACTGGTTGAAATTCACACCATTGAATTTCTCAGGTTTCTCGGCATGCGAGACAGCGTTAGGCAGCGGTGCAACCAGGCCCGTTATGACAGCAACAACGGAAGTCATGACAGCGGAGACAGCAGTAGTTATGACCGCAGAAACAACAGTAGTCATAGGTTGAGATTGCATTCTAAAAAGAAACAGGACAGTAGGAATTAGTAAAAACAATCTATATAAGTTTGTTAGAAAATTGCTACCGAAAGAAATAATTTATAGACAGAAACAAATGAAACAGTGAACCGGGCTTGTGTTTGACACAATTCCCTTAAACAGATTCGTCGTTTGTTCCCAGGGTACGCCGGTCCGAAGCAGCAACAGCGCACTGTCGGACTTGAACACTTGCCTGAAAAGAATCAGGAGATGTTGCAAAGAAAACTAGAGAGGAAGAAGAGAGCTGTGTATTTTTGGTGTGTGTCAACTGATCTGGATTTATACTTGCAGAACCAAACCGAATTCTGGTCATCATTGCAGCAATTTAAGGACCTAATAATGGTCATTAGTTATCAGTTTCTAGACTGATAATAATAACCTTCAAAAAGTTGTTTCAAAATTGAACACGGACTTAATGATCATCAATAACGAATCATTTTTCAAAACTCATTCAACAGAATCGGTTACGGGTGCAAAGAACCGCAGGACGTGTGGGCGTACACGAGTTCAAGTAAATTCGGCTCAACTTTTGCACCCCCTTGCGCGCCCGCGTGGGAGTTTTGGTAAAACATGGCACACAGTTATGTTAGTTAGGTAAAACATTACCTTGGAAACTAACTTTCACTATGTTCCCACATCTATGTGGGACAAAGTTTGAGACTTCATTCACACACACTCAATTCTCCAACAAAAACTACTTTATACATGATACATGTGAACAAGAGTGAAGAGAAGATTGGACATATGATGGGCCTTAGTTAACAAGAAACAGATTAAAATTGTTTATTTGTATTAAACAAGTCCTCTTATGTATTTGTTGAGTTTTGATTATTTGCCATGTGGAATTCTTTAATATTGATCAATTAAATATGTAAACATTTAATAATAAGTCATAAGCTTTGGATCAACCAACCATACCCCCGTCAACTATTCCGCTACGAGTCAAGGTATTACAGTTTAAGGAAAGAGATTGCTAGAGCTAATAAAGTGGCTTGCGTGTTTGCACCTTAACATTTGCTTTTAGGCAAAAAGCAAGACGATGCAAAGGAAAATTTTGAAAGTGGCTTGCGTATTTACATGCTTTGGTTGTTTCTTTGAAGTTTTGACCAGTTGTAGACTAATCTTTTTGTTTAATAACAGCATGTGACTGGTATATTTTTTAATAATTATAAACATGTAAAAACTAAATTAATCTTAACAAATTTATGTAAATCTTTTGTATGCTAATATTTGGTAACAAATGAATAGGGGTGTATACAACAAGCATAGATCTTGAGCAAGGAAAGGTCACAGTGTCCAGTCAAACACGTCGAGCTAAGGGGCCCACAAAACGGCATGAATCCTCTTAGTTAGATTGCTTTATTTTCGCCACAAATGTGTCCAATTAAATGTGCACGCTATATTAGAAATTATATATACATTCTAATATGTTTTTGTGAATTGTAGGTCTGATTGAGCAATGGCAGTTGAGATGGTGGGCAAAGGTCCTACGATTGCGCTGGAGAAGGCAAATCTGATGTATTAGATTTTCAACGGAACAAGCAGCAATTGAACTTGCAAACGGCACCTAGTGAGTTATAATTTATTTCACTAAAAAATGTTTTTTTTTTCTATTTTTACAATTCCTGCCGCCTATGTAATTGTAACAGATATGGATTGGGTTATGCTGTTTTATCCAATGATTGGAGTGGTGCAATCGTGTTGCAAAGGTATTAAAGCAAATACATGCATTACAATTTACAATTGATTTGTGAGTCTAGGGGTGGCAATTAGTTGTGTTTCCCTTTAACAATAGGTATACAGACAAGTGAAGACTACATGTTTTAAGCAATTGCAGCTGAGTATCAAGAAAACAGCAAGAAGGATATAACTTCAGTTTTCTGTTATGCGTGAGCAGAAGCTTGATTGTGGTGGTGGCTACATGAAGTTCAGTGGTGATGCGTGTGGATTAAAAGAAACTGTTGATGTGACTTCGTTTAATAGACGTCTTGCTATCGCAGTGGGTAGTATATCTAGTTATTATTAATATACTCCTAGTAGTAGTTACATACGTAATAAACAATATATAAAGTTAAAACGAATCTTTTCATAAATAAATGATTATAATAGATAAATTAAAACGAATCTTTTTATAAAGAAATAATTATATTTTTAATTAAAAAAATAATAACTTGGTACATGCTTTTATTATCCTTGAAAGACCACAAGTATGATGCGTTACAACTGAAGAAAAAAACAATTATACGTGGTTTAGGTATATATGGGTTTCACAATTAATCTATTTTTCTAATTAAAAAATAATAACTGGGCACATGCATTCATTTTCCTAGTACCACATGGTTATTATCCTATATTTAAATTAATTGTTTGATTAATAACATAGTCATTGTTGTTAAAAAAATAAATAGTTTATGATCCTAATTTGTGGTTCTTGGGAGATCTGGTCCGATTTTATTTGATTTTTTTTTCTTATATGGTTTTGGTTTTCGACGGTAAACCTTCTGTTTTCATCCACTGTTTTGTTGTATTCAATCGTCGAAAACATCAGGACATCGACAGGTTTGGCAACAGAATTGCCAGTGATGATCTCCACCTTCACAAATGATTAAAGATGAAGGGTTTGAATGTTTGATTACTATGCAACTCGATGAGAGATAGATATTTTATATACTTTTTAGTATTTTAATAAAACAAACAAAACTTGGTTATGTGCAATTCATTGTTTATGTGCAACTCACTTTTAATTAAACAATACAAAGAATAGCTAATGTTATACTTTTATTTATTTATCTTCTAAATGTATTTAACTAGTATTTTTTGTCCTGACATGTTGAAATTGGAACAACAATTTTCAAATGAGAAATCAAATTACCATAAAAAACAAATAGAAGGGTATATAATTATGCATTTATGAAAATTCAAACGTCAAATATTTTTCTAATATGGCCTGAAAAAACATAAAAGCAAAAAAAGCAAGTCATCACTTGTGGAAATTTTAACTTATAAGGAGCATCGGCGGATCATACGTATCGTCTTAAAACTAATAAGGAGCATCATACGTATCGTCTTAATCATAGTTAAATACTTATCTGTTTAATTTTGAAAACCAAATACTGTTTTTGACAAAGATTAAATTGCTGGTACGATTTCTTTACCTTGAAACTCAAAAAAAAATTGTAGCTTATCTGTATATTTAGTTTTTCAGTTTAGTTTACTTAGTTGCTTATGTAATTACTTTTTGAAAGTTAGCCAAAGTTGATACTCGAGAGTTTTCTACCAAGATATGCCAGAAAACCATTTGTTTGATATTGCAACTTCATAAAAGTAATATCTTGCAACAAGTAATCCATCAAAGAAAACCAAAATCTGAAATTCGTTTGAGTGTGTGTATCTCATACGAATGAACCTAGTCATTTAATTTGACTTGGTCACTTGTTTTTCTCAAATTTGTTGCTGGAATTCATACGAGTGTGTGTATCTCGTTCAGGGAATACAATCATACGAAGAATTTATGATAAGTCTTCGTGTGTATTCCCTGAGAAAGTTGTGTTCTAATTATATTTGTTTATTGAGTACAGATTGATACAATAGAACATAAACAAAGACCAGCAACGAAGAAATCTGACAAGTCAGAAGAGGAAATAAGAAAGATTTGAAGTTTCTTAGAAGTTCGAAGACCTGATGCTCAAATCATTGGATAGCAGATCTATCAATGGATAACAAATCTTCAGGGGGAGTTTGTTGATACTCCAAATCATTCATGTGAAGACCAACTTATGAAGACCAAAGATCAAAGACCGAAGACCAAGCAACATCCAAGGGGGAGTTTGTTGATACAGTTTTGTGTCTGTCGCTTGTTCTTAATTACAGTTGTAATTGTACGGTCTTTGCTCAAGTGTCTGTATAGGTTTGGTCGTGTTGAATAAATCGAGATATCCTTCTATCTTGATCTAGTATGACATCTTAGCTTGTCTGTGTTAATCAGTTGCATGTGAGCATACTGATAAGTCTTGTGTACGTCATGTCTACACACGTTCTACAGAAATAAGGATTCTGTGCGATAGAGAATTCGTACGAATCACATCTTGAGTAACAAGTGTGTTACTTGTTTGGTACGAAATAAGCATTTCGTACGAAACAGTTGACTCGTACCAAATCCCTAGAATGTGTCTCGTGTGAAATAGTGTGTTCCTTATGTCTGGATTCGTGTTTCGTACGAACTCTAGACGGACACTATATAAGCAGACATGCACTTCTCAGTCAGTGTTGAATTGCGCGTGAGAGTTAGCTAGCTAGTTGGTCTAAGCGAGCCTCTCAGCTTTCTCTCTGAAGACGAAGACACAAGAACACAACAAGTTTGTTTGAGTCATACGAGCATTGTGTGTATATGTTTGTACTTGTTCTCAATCATTAATCAAGATAGTGAATCTTTGGTTACCCCGTGTTCTTTACTTTGCTTTGGTTGTATGCACACTTGGATTCCGCACTTGTGTGTATGTCATATGAACAAGGAACTGGTTTAACTTGATCCTCAGGTGGACCTACAAGTGGTATCAGAGCTTTGGCTCTTTCCTTGTTCAAAACCGGGCTTAGTTGTGTCTAAGCTAGTTTGAAGATTTCTGAAGTGTTCTTGAGCCTCCAGCAGAAAACATAAGCTTTGGATAGTTAACTAACTTAAAACTTGGTTAAAATCTGCTGCATGCAGAAAATTTTATGGTAAAATTTTTCTGAAGAACACCCTTGCAGAAGAAATCTGTAAAAATTTGAATCTGATCAGTTTGGTAAGGCTGACTTTTTCTGACTTGGATCTGGATTTGGACTGTTGATTGATATAACTGTTAAAATCTGTGTTTTAACTAAAAGTGGGTAAGACAATAGGTATTTTCGAAAAAGCAGGTCTACACAAGAAAGGAAATTTCTCACCAAATCATTTCTAAAAAGATTTCTCTAAAAAACACTGACAAAACAGTTTGTGCAACTGAAAAGTTTCGTACGATTCATCTGAACCGCACGAAACAGTTGATCCGCACGAAATAACTATTTCGCACGAAACATCAGTGTCTCGCACGAAACAACTGTGTCGCACGAAACAGTTGTTTGTTTTTCGTGTTTTTCAAAGCTTTGTGATTTTAAGAATTTATATTTTCAGATTTGTGAATTTTTAAAACAGTAATTATAATTGTGAAACTTTAAAGCCTTTAAATTTTCATAAAACAAGAAAATATAATGAGTTCTAACCCGTGGGATTGGAGCTGTTCAAGCTCAAATCAGGAGCATTCGCAAAGCTCCGCAACATCATGGGTAAAATCTTTGATGCCACAACATACAACAATGATCTCGGCAAATCAGTGGGCGTGTGTTGCGAATCAGAATCAAAGCATCCAAACTCTGTTAATAAGCGAAAGTGAAACAGGGAGTAATAACCGACCGCCGAAGTTAAATCTCATGAACGATTATCCTTCATGGAAAAATCTTTTTCATATGTATGTTCTCGGTCAAAACACGGAATTGTGGACGTGTTTCACTACCCCCTACAATGAAGCACTTGAAGAAGCTGGATCAAATCCAACCACTTTGGCCAATCTAGTCGAAAGTGACAAGAAAGCTTACGATCTAGAGAAAAAGGCATTTGCTATCCTCACACAAGCTCTGCATAATGACATTTATCATCAGTTTGTGTATTGTACTACAACGAAAAATTTGTGGGACACTTTGGAAGCAAGAGGTGAAGGTAACGCTGCTACCAGGAAGATTCGGCATGATCTGCTCAAGAAAGAGTTTGAAGGTTTCATGTTCATGAGAACGAGACCTTGAATGATATGACCACTCGGTTTTATCATCTTCTCAGCGAAATGTACTCATATAAAGTGTTGGCAGCACCACAAGAAATTGTGATGTGATTTGCTGATGCTTTACCACCAAAATAGGGTCAATTTATTGATCTTTTAAAACATACAGGTGTTTTGGACTCAATTAGTATTTATGAATTTGTGCAGAAACTGGAGAAAAAGAATGAAGAAGAACTCCGGAAGGCACAACGAGTCTCTACTCCACAAAACCCTGAAATGTATTTTGGAGGCATAAATGCAGGTACAAGCTCAAGTCAGCAACCGAAGCTGCAGACCGCGTTTGTGTCAAACGTGAACCCTTTTCTACCCCAACCAGTTCAAACAAGTCAGTCTACTGGTTCGAGCAATCAAACCTATGGACAGGCTTTTGATCCGAAAGCATTCCTTCCACAGCCAAGGGATTTAGCGCATAAAGCTCCACAACAGGCTCCTCAACAAGCTTTCTATGGAAACAACAGTCAATCTGCAAATCCCAACACTGTCAAACTTGACACGTCAAATCTCTCCAAAATCAATGTAGAAGTTGCACAGGAACATGCGGAACTTCTAAATACCATGGTCAGTGCGTATTGTGGTTTAGTTGCAGGTCAAATAGGGAACATCAATTTGACAAACGAAGACTATGAACAAATTGACCGAGATGAAATGGAGCTGATGGACATCAAGTGGGAATTTGCAAGTGCTGTGAGAAGAGCGAAGGATTATATGAGAAGAACGGGGAGAACCAGTTTGGAAAGCAAGAAGTATACAAAATACGGCTTTGACAAAACCGCTGTCACTTGCTTCAACTGCGGAGAAAGAGGTCACTTTAAGCGAGAATGCACAAGACCCAGCAAGGAAGGAAATCACAACCCCTTTCGAAATCAGTCTCAACCATCCAACACAGCACAGTACAACAATGAAAGAAGAATAGTAGCTGTTGGCAACTCTAACAACACCAATCAATCAGGACCTTCAAACACGCATAGAGCTTTGGTAGTTCAATCTGATGAAGGATGCGATTGGTCAGTACAGTTGGGAACAGAGAACAATGGAAGAACTGCATGCTATGCAAGGATCGTGGATCAAATCAAGCATGATCACAGCATCAACACTCCAAATAATGATGACACATCTGGGGATGCTGGTAGTTCTGATGAAGAATGTTCAAGTTCAGATGGTTATGGTTCTGATTCTAGTGAGAAGAAAGGAAGTGATGCTGAGGTTGAAGAGTTGCTGAGTGAAGCTGAGATGTTCAAATCTGAAAAGGTAGGTATGACGAGGAATGCAGAAGCTGGGGTGAAAGAGACAAAGACACTCTCTACAGATGGTGCAGCTTTTCCTCATCACACTGCCTTTATGGCAAATGTTGAAGGTTCTTCAAAACTGGTAAATCATGAACCTCCTACTATTTGCAATGATTGTGTTGAATTGAAAATAAAGTATGAAACCGTCAACAGTCATAATCAAAATTTAGTTCTTGAACTATCAAAATGCAAAGAGGCGAATTTGGCGCTAACTAGAAATGAAAAAGAATTCAAATCTGTAATAGAAACCCTTAAGAAAAGTGTTTCTGAATTGACAAAAACAGTTTTGAATAAACAGACAGGAATTATAACTACATTAATCTCCTATAAGAAACAAAGAAGAGCTAGCCTTCGCCAAATGCGAATATGATTCGATCAAACGCAAATTGGAAAGTTATTCTAACTCCCAATATGTGCTTGATCATATCATCGAAGTTCAAAAGCTAAAGGGAGTTGCTCAATGCATACGGTATAAGTCGTGTCCACCCCCAATGAAACACAACTATACCAAAATGCCTGATGAAGAGGAGATGCCTCGTTTTGAATCCTCTGTACCTTTGAATCCTGAGGAATTCGCAGCAGGGTTAGGGTTCAAACTAGGCAATTCCTCTCAAGAACCAAGTAAGCCAGAAAATTCATAATCTGATGAAGAAGAGGATGATACATCAGATGATGAATCAAGAAATGATGATCAGGATCAGCCTCTTGATGAAAGGAAAAGAGTAGAATCGTCTGCTACTCCTAGTACTCAATCTGTTGAGAATCAAGAGACCGTTCCTAAGAAATCTGTGAAGACAAGTGTGTCTACACAAGAAGTAGATAATGTGTTGTATACTTTGGTTGGAGATAAGAAAATCTATTCAAACAAAGATTTTCAAATTAAAAACGTAAATCCAATCTCTATAGATTAGGTGTTTGAAAAGTCAAAAACCAAACCTTTAGAGAAGAAAAAGCCCACCAAAACACATCAATTATCCGCTTCAAAAGAAAAACAATGGAAGCGAGTTGAAAAGTCTGCAGTTTCTCAATCGAAGGTTGAAGCAAAGGCTCTCGTTGCCAGAAAAAGGCCAAAACTATTAAATTTGTGAGTTCTAAAGGTACCGATAAAGTCGAAACTTTTCAAGGAAAATCTAATGTTGATTTTGTAACGAAAGCTAAGATTTTGAAAAGAAATAGTCAAAACAATTACACCCAACACACTGATGGATGTAATGAAAATGAACCCAGTACCTCAGGATCCACAAGTTCAACATCAAGCCGAGAAACACGATCTCCTAGTTTTGTTGAAAGGAGAATATGTTTCAAATGTGGAGAATTTGGCCACACTATAAAGGATTGTCAAAATCCAGCTAAATCAAGATGTATAGAGAAAAACCCCTCATGAACCAACTTGCAAACGTAAATCTGTTTCTCCGACACAAGATAAACGAGTTATTAAAGATCAAAAAGAGAAACAAAAACGTAAACAAGTAAAAGCAATTGAGAAAGCTTTAAAATAGGATTCTTCAAATAAGGATCAAAGACCTTCAAAGTCAACAAAACCAGACACTGTTAAAACTGTAAATAATAGTAAATCTAGTAATAAACAAGGATCTTAGAAACAGAAGACCGGTAATGGTTCAAAAGGAGTTTCTCAGTTTGTTAATCATAAAGAAATTGAGATTACATTTCTCGATGATAAGGGACGACCCAAGACCACTAAGGCTTGGGTCCCCATCTCAAACTAATCTTGTTTGTGTAATGTGCAGGGTGTTCCAGGAGGAACTATAAACATTCATTGGATTGTTGACAATGGAGCATCAAGGCACATGACGGGCGACTTGCGGCTCCTATATGATGTGAAAAGTATTAGGGGTGGTTATGTTGCTTTTGCTGGTGACAAAGGTGGATACATCACTGGAGAAGGAATGTTCTCAAATGGTGTTGTGAGCTTCGACTAGATCAATTATGTGCGGCAAATTGATCACAATCTTCTTACATTTCTCAAATCTGTGACAAGAAGTTCACGGTACATTTTGATGATGCCGGATGTTATGTGCTGAAGCTTGGATTCAAGATCCCCAAGGAATGGATTCTCTTGTCGGCTCCAAGAATTAATGATTTGTATATTCTTGATATGAGCAAAGCTATTACAACATCCGCACAGGTCACATGCTTTGTCTCTAAAGCCACCGAGAAGGAATCAATCTCCTGGCATAGACGTATGGGACACATTCACCTAAGGAAAATGAACTATTTAGTGAAGTACAATCTAGTGAATGGTGTACCAGTGAAGAACTTTCATCTTCAAGACGTTTGTGTATCATGCCAGAAAGGGAAGCAAGCGAGAAAGTCCCATCCCGTGAAGAAGATCAACACTGTGAATATGCCACTGGAACGTTCATATGGACCTCTTTGGACCTATGAAACACAAGACAACCTTTGGTAATTCTTATTATCTGGTAGTTACTGATGACTATTCCAGATTTTCATTGGTAAACATGTTGGCATACAAGAGTGAAGTTCCTACTATCCTCAAGAATCTCCTGACTTTGTTAGAAAATTTGTACAATCTGAAAGTAAGGAGAATCAGAAGCGACAATGGCACGGAATTTAAGAATCAAGTTATGGATGAGTACTGTTCCTCAAAGGGTGTTTTGCAGGAGTACAGTTCTCGATACACTCCACAACAAACGCTGAGAGGAAAAATCGAACTCTTACTGAAACTCCAAGAACCATGTTAGTAGAATCAGAACTTCCCGTTCAATTTTTGGGAGAAGCTGTTGCTACTGCGTGTTATACGATGAATCGAGTTCTAACGGTGAAGAGACATGGGAAGACATGCTTTGAGTTATTACATAAAAGGAAACCTGCTATTTCTTTCTTAGAACCTTTTGGAGCTCCATGCACTATGATCGATCCACATGGAAAGTTTGGTCCCAAGGCTATCGAACGTTTCTTTCTTGGATATGCTACTCCTAATTTCCGGGTGTGGAATTTGTCTTCGAAGAAGATTGAAGAATGGGGTGAAGTCAAGGTTCAGAGATATACAAAAACGGTAAGAGCTCCGGGTGCTCCTTGGATGTTTGACTACGATGGGCTATTTGACTCCTTTAATCTGCCAACTTTTGATGATTCAACAGCTGCTGCTCAGATGTTAATGAAAAGTGATACTACAGTAGACTCGTCATTAGTTCGATCAATTATTGTTAACCCTCAAGTATCGACTTTGGTTAACAATCTTGTTCAAAATGAGGAATTCGAAGACGCTGGAGATTATAACGTTTCATCAGAAGAAGATGAGTTTTGTGATGCAAATGTAGCTACCTCTGGTGCGGTTCCTGGAATTTCAGATGGTACGTCAAATCTTTAACCTCAAGGAACGACTGAAGGTCAAGCATCTACAACATCATCAAATCCAGCTCTCGATTTAACTGTTGATCTGAATATCAACAATTTGGGTATAAATTCTCGAGTTCCTGATGTGCTAGAAACTCGTATTCATAATATCCATCCTCAGCAGAATATTATTGGAGATATCCAGAGTGGTGTGCAGACTCGTAATCAGCTTCAAAACAACCAGAATGCTGGATTGTTATTCGGAAATCAGAGAATCTGGTGGTCTGAATGATTGGTCTTTTGCCTGCTATGTGTGCCAAGTAGAACCAAAATCTTGGAAGGAGGCAATGAAAGAAGACTCTTGGGTTGAAGCCATGCAGGAAGAACTTCAGCAGTTTCAGAAGTTAGGCGTCTGGAAATTGGTTGACAGCCCTGACAACTACAAGAAGATTAGTACACGATGAGTGTACAACTGCAAGAAGGATGACTGAGGTGTTGTTTTGAGAAACAAAGCGCGATTGGTTGTTCAAGGTTTTTATCAGGTCGAAGGCATTGATTACAATGAAGTTTATGCACCGGTTGCACGAATTGAGGCAATAAGAATCTTTTTGGCTTATGCGTCCTTCAAGAAGTTCACCGTTTATCAGATGGATGTGAAGAGTGCATTTCTTCATGGTGTGGTAGAAGAGGAAGTATACGTTGAGCAACCGCCAGGTTTTGAAGATCCTCTCCATCCTGACAAGGTTTGGCTTCTCAACAAGGCGTTATATGGTCTTCATCAAGCTCCGAGGGCTTGGTATGAAACTTTGTCTACCTATCTGTTGAAGAATGGTTTTCGACGAGGCCTAATCGACTGTACTCTCTTCATCAAGGAACAGGACGAGGATTTGCTGCTAGTACAAGTTTATGTTGATGATATTATATTTGGGTCTACTAACACTCGAATGTGCAAAGAATTCGAACAGTTTATGCAGGAGAAGTTCGAGATGAGCGCTATGGGAGAAATAAATTTCTTTTTAGGTTTGCAGGTTCAGAAATCAAAGGAAGGGATTTTTATCCATCAAACCAAGTACGTCGGAGATATTCTCAAGCAATTTCAGATGGATGACTCAAAACCTTTGGGAACTCCATTAGCTCAAAATCATGGGATTACTATAGACGGAATGGGTGAACATGTAGAACCATCTCTCTATCGTGCAATAATCGGATCTCTCATGTATCTTACTGCCTCAAGACCTGACATAATGTACCCAACATGCCTTCTGGCACGTTATCAGTCTAGTCCGAAAGTTTCTCATTTGATGGCTGTAAAAAGGATCTTTCGTTATTTGAAGGGACGCCCTGACACTGGTCGATTGTACCCTAAGGATAATAACTTTGATCTGACAGTATTCAGTGATTCTGATCATGGCAGCTGTAAAATCGATGCAAAATCAACAACAGCAGGATGTCAGTTCTTGGGAAATCGCCTAGTTACGTGGCAATGCAAAAAGCAGACTTTTGTAGCTACATCAACATGTGAGGCTGAGTATATTTCAGCTTCTAGTTGCTGCTCTCAAGTTCTATGGATTCAACAGCAAATGCGCGACTACGATTTTGAATTTTTTACTACTCCTATTTTTGTTGATAATGAAGCTGCTTTACAGATCACTCGGAATCCTGTACAGCACTCAAAAACAAAACACATTGAGATTAAGTATCATTTCATACAAGATTGTTATGAAAAGAGACTTATCGATGTTGTTAAAATCCACACTGATTACCAACGTGCCGACCTTTTTACCAAAGCCTTTGATAAATCACGTTTTGATTATCTACTTTTGGTCAATGGGATCAAGGTGAAACCCGAGTAACTCAACCATGGCTAACTATTTTTGTATATACTTTTCTAAAAATCTAAAACTACAAAAAGATTTTCAGTTTTATATTTTAGGGGGAGTAAGTTTAAGAAAATACAAAAATATGTCTTTTATTTACCTTCTTTGTTTAAGGGGGAGAAAAATTCAGAAAAATACAAAAACAATAGAAAAATCAAATGAGTTTCTTGGATAAACTGAAGATGATGAAATTCACCGGTAAATCTGTCAGAAATAGGTTAAAAGCATAGAAAGAAGATTGATAAGTAGCTTTGCTAATGATGTATCGGTAGGCTCACAATCAACTAAAATGTGCAGGTTGATATAAACCTAACAGACAGAACGCCAGGTGGGAACCATTCATTGGCATATGGTCTTGGTACCGAAATTTCGTTTGATAGAGTGCCGAGGTTCTGAGATATACGGTCTTTATGCTGGCTTATCATCTGGGTATCATGGTTGAATCTTTTGCCGAAAAATAACGGTGGCGTAAGTCTAGAACTTCCATGATATCATACATACGTGTACATATTGCATTCGACCCTCAAATAAGTGATAAAAATATCACATCCCCAAAATAAGTGATAAAATATCACAGCTTTATGCGGGAGCTAAGTTCGTCTTTTTGTCGGTACGATGGTACTAACCTGTTCACGTACTTACTCCTGTGCCCTGCATGCATATGAAAATCAAGTTCTTCATCAATAAGTGATTAAATCACAAAGGGCTTATTTTCAATCAAAAATAAATGAGTATCTCACATCATTCATATACGTCAAAAATAAGTGAGTATCTCATCAATAAGTGATTAAATCACTAGTATATCTAGTTAATATTAATATACTCCTAGTAGTAGTTACATACGTAATAAACAATATATAAAGTTAAAACGAATCTTTTCATAAATAAATGATTATAATAGATAAATTAAAACGAATCTTTTTATAAAGAAATAATTATATTTTTAATTAAAAAATTATAACTTGGTACATGCTTTTATTATCCTTGAAAGACCACAAGTATGATGCGTTACAACTGAAGAAAAAAAACAATTATACGTGGTTTAGTTATATATGGGTTTCACAATTAATCTATTTTTCTAATTAAAAAATAATAACTGGGCACATGCATTCATTTTCCTAGTACCACATGGTTATTATCCTATAGTTAAATTAATTGTTTGATTAATAACATAGTCATTGTTGTTAAAAAAATAAATAGTTTATGATCCTAATTTGTGGTTCTTGGGAGATCTGGTTCGATCTTATTTGACTTTTTTTTCTTATATGATTTTGGTTTTCGACGGTAACCTTCTGTTTTCATCCACTGTTTTGTTGTATTCAATCGTCGAAAACATCAGGATCATCGACAGGTTTGGCAACAGAATTGCCAGTGATGATCTCGACCTTCACAAATGATTAAAGATGAAGGGTTTGAATGTTTGATTACTATGCAACTCGATGAGAGATAGATATTTTATATACTTTTTAGTATTTTAATAAAACAAACAAAACTTGGTTAAGTGCAATTTGATGAGTTTATGTGCAACTCACTTTTAATTAAACAATACAAAGAATAGCTAATTTTATACTTTTATTTATTTATCTTCTAAATGTATTTAACTAGTATTTTTTGTCCTGACATGTTGAAGTTGGAACAACAGTTTTCAAATGAGAAATCAAATTACCATAAAAAAACAAATAGAAGGGTATATAATTTTGCATTTATGAAAATTCAAACGTCAAATATTTTTCTAATATGGCCTTAACAAACATAAAAGCAAAAAAAGCAAGTCATCACTTGTGGAAATTTTAACTTATAAGGAGCATCGGTGGATCATACTTATCGTCTTAAAACTAATTAAGTAATAAGGATATTAATTCATCCTAGCGATGCGTTAGACTCGGATAATTCCTATGATTATATGGCTCTATTTTTTAGATTAAAATCCAAAGAATACTAAAATAAAACATCAAAATAAGGTCCATAACACGATTACATTTTCAATAAAAAATAATTTAAATAACTAATAATAATCCCTAGATAAATACCTGAAGTAATATACCTTAAAAATAAATTTAACTTAAACAACTATGAATAATAAAAAATACTCGAATTTTACCATGTTAGTTTTTATTTAAATTTTAAAGTTACATGTTAACTACCACTTAAACTTAAAATATCTATATTAATTATTATTTAAGCTTTAAATTGTGTATTGACTTTTATTTAAACTTAAAGCGCTTTTAAAAATATGAACAAAAATGAAGCTTAGACTCATATTAATTTCTTCATTTAGAAAGATGAAGAATAGAATAGCTAAAATCAAATTAGATGTAGAAGATAAAAATAAAATAACAAAATTATATAGTTTAGCCTTTATAAATTAGTAAAAATATTACAATATATAGTTTAGCCTTCATAAGTTAGTAAAACATACTGGAGGAGTCATTAACTATTAGTAGTGGCGGATTTAATAAACCTTCTGTTTTTCATCCATTGTTTTGTTGTACTCAATCGCCGAAAACACCAGGATCACCGGCAGGTTTGGCAACAGAATTGCCAGCGGTGATCTCCACCTTCACAAATGGTTAAAGATGAAGGGTTTGAATGTTTGATTACTATGCAACTCGATGAGAGATAGATAATTTATATTTTTTCTTAGTATTTTAATTAAACAAACAAAACTTAGGTATGTGCAATTCGATGAGTTTATGTGTCACTCATCGAAGAAACACTGGTTGAACCGAGAGCTATCCGGATATATCTTAGTTACATCCTAGTTTTTCTGCATGAAAGGTTTTTCCTCGTTCGTTCTTCCGGGTGATCTCACTTCAAGCTAATCTGCAAAATTAGCAACGTCGTTAGCCTCGTCACGAGAGAAAAGGGGAGGGTTTTCTCTATGACCACACTCTGGAGTGACAATAAGTATTTTTGTATTGCAAGGTAATAGCGAGTAAGTAGTAAGTAAGCTCGTATATTTCTGAGTGTCTTTACCTTGTGGTATAACCCTTACTTTATAGCCAAAAGATAGGTAGGTTTAGGAGATGGGCTGATGGGTCTTGGGCCCGGCCCAAATGACCATGGATATCCGTTCTGTCCCTCTACATCGATCATTAGTGATCTCTGGGAAGAGGTATGCTTTGTCGGATGCTAAATGGTGCCACGAGTCGTGGCAGCTGTCCCTGGTGTCAGACCTGTCATCAGCCGAAAGTGGAGAATGTGTGACAGTCATTGGCGTGAGTAAGGTTGGTAAACAGTCTGGCCTCTGCATTACTGTTCATGAGACGCAGTCTGACACAACCTGCCGAGCGACCATTGGGTCATAGCTCTGTCACTTTGTACCCTTGTATACAGTCAACGCCTCTCTGCGCTTTTCCCATCGGCGTGACTTTCAGTGCTTTCTAGTCAACGCAGAGTTGTAGGGGTTAAGTCCTTTTGTCCCAAGACTATGAGTTGCTCTCATGTTTGTCATGTCCTTGTGCAAGGTTTTAAGGCTTCGCGGCTGAAGGGTTGCTTGATCCACGCAGGGTCAAGGGACTTGCGCTTCTAAGTCTAACTTGCCGTTGCGCTGAGTGCGCAAGGTTCGTTGTGTGAGCTGCATGTGTTGGTCTAACTTGCCGTTGCGCTGAGTGTGCAAGGCTCGTTGTGTGAACTGCATGTGTTGGTCTAACTTGTCGTTGCGCTGAGTGGGCAAGGTTCGTTGTGTGACCTGCATGTATTGATCTAACTTGCTGTTACGCTGAGTGCGCAAGGTTCGTTGTGTGACCTGCATGTATCAAGGATACAATACTATTGCGCATTACGCGCAAGGTTGTTAGGCAACTTGTTGGTTTCAAGGCACACCATTGCATATAGTGCGCAAGGTTATTCTTGTGGTATGTTATTGTTGAGGATACGGTCCCTTGTGTAGGCGCATGGTTTTTGGGATCATACCCCTCCAAGTCCCCCAAGTCCAGTTCTGCTCCTATGCGCATGTTGGTAAGTAGGTGGAGTGCTGAACTATAAAAATTCTTGTATGCGCGCTTATTTCAACGACAAAAATTCAATAAGGATTGGAGAAAACCTTTGTGTGAGGGAAACTCTTGCTCATGATGAGTTCATTGAAATTTGAATCTTCGTCATGCTGATATTGTAGGAGAGTTGGTGAGAAAAGGAGTGTCTTGGAGGTGACGTTTGATAGCTGTGGCATGCTGTCAACAGTGCAGCCTCTCCTTCATTAATGAATTGGCAGAGAAAGTGCTGGCCACGCGCGCGTGACAACCATCAATTGCCATTTTCCTGCCACACGTCCTGCACAGATTGGTTGTTAATTCTGCGTGTGTGTTACAGTTTCCCATTGCGTTAATGCGATGAGTGTAAATAGGGGTGAACCATCTAGGGTTTCATTCACGCCTTCAAACTTTTTCTTCAAATTCTCTGAGGTCTTATCTTGAGTTCTTGTGTTCTTGCTTTCTTGTCTTCAAATCTTCTTTTCTTTTTCGATCTTCATGGCGACCAGGGGTCCCGAAACTGTTTCTTTAGCGGAGGCTTCGACCTCCTTACCGGCTATTAAGTGGAGTCAGGCCAGTTTCCAACGCCTGGTCTCTGGCCTCCGGTTCCCTAGGGACTGGGATGCCCGGTTTCCAGCGGAGGGCGAGACTGCTGCCGATGCTCCGGTCGGCTACATCACAATATTTTTTGATTTTTTTGCTGACGGTAACTTCCGGTTACCGGTCACTAAATTTTTTGTTGAGATTTAAACTTCTACCGATCCCACGTCTCCCAACTAAATCCGATGGGGATGTTGAGGATCAAACATTTTGAGTTTTTGTGTCGGTCGATGGGTGGTACCCCAACCGTCGACCGGTTTCGGATTTTTTATCAACTCCATTGTTCTATGGGATTTTATTCTTTTCAACATCGCATTCAAGCGAAGAAAAATTTGCTCTCTCCCCCTAAGTCTTTCCATGATTGGGAGACTAAATTTTTTACGTGAAAGCTGGTGTTATTCCCCTCCGAATGCACTTCCGGGGGGTGGAGGATCTTGTTGTTGAAACGGTTCCTGTACCGGTGGCTGAGTCCTGGTACAAGGACTTGAAGGAGATCCCGGCGGTCCAATTGCCGGAGAGGGCGTTGGTGGCGGCGGGTATGAGTCTATTCTGGAAACCCAACCGCCGGGAGAGGGCCGTGTAATGGAAGGGGAGAAGAGTAAGTACCTTTGTCCTCATCTTGTGTTGTTTCTTGATTTTGCCTTGTGCATAGACTATCTGTATGTACTTTCTTTGCAGGGGTGGCGTTTTACGCTGTGGCATTCCAAAGGGAGCAGGGGCGTATTGAGAATATTGCCATTGGCCCGGAGGAACCCACATGGTACGCACAGATCTTGGGGAACTTTGAGCTCCCCAAGAATGAAGATTTGTTGGCCCCCACGCCTGAGACTGGTAAGACTTCAAGATTTTTAAGTGTTTACATGTTTGCTGATGACTTATTGTGTTATGCCATTGTGCAGGCACTTTAAAGGACTTGGGCATTGGCCCAGATCCAAAAAAGAAAAGGCGCGCGGGGCCAGCGCGGTCGCTAAGAAGAGGGTGACTCAACCAAGGGTAAACCCGCCCAAAGGTATGTGTACTATGCCAGATAAGACTATGTAGTAGTCTCTGACTCTTTGAAGGGTCTTGCGCCTGTAGGTGTGAGGAAACCCAAGCTGGACCCGGTGGTGATTCCGGCTGCCAACCCGGACGACCCGGTGGAGGTCGAGTCCAGCCCGGAGCCCCTTAAGCGGAAGAGGGCCCCGAAGAGTGATATCTCCACGCAGCCCTCCAAAAAGGCTGCACGGACGTTATAGGGAAGCGCCGGAGCTTGGACGCACTCGCCGCCAAAATCTCTCTAGGTAAACAAATTTTGACTAGTGTTTTACACCACTCTTCCTGTTGTATTTGCCTAACTGTTTGTTATCTTGCACGGGGATGCGAGGCAGCTTTTGTTGCTCCCACCACTACGGCCACGCCCATTGATACTCCGATGCCCCCACCTATGGTTGAAACAACGCAGGCGTCAAACGCATTGGGTAGGGAGCAAACTACCGGGGCGGTGGAGGTGTAAGCGGAGGTTGAGGCCGTAGAGCCTGAGGTAGTGGTGGAGGAAGTTAGGGTTGTTTTTTAGGAGACGGAACCTCCGGTGATGGTTGCCGATGACGAGGTGGTTGAAGATGCTCCACAGGGGGCTCATGTAGCCGATCCGGCATCCGGGATGAGTCCGGGGCGTCTGGTAGAAGCCCTTCCACAGAAGGATCTCCAATCCGCCCGGACGAAACCCCGGGTGATTTCTATTACTGGTCATATCATGAAGGTCGCGCTGAAGAGATCCACACCCTTGTGTGGAGTGTGCCGTGAGTGGTTTAAGGGGGCTTTCCCCCTAGCAGAAGTGCGCACGTGCCTTGAACAAGGTCATCAACAAATATACCGCGCGTACCTCCAGGCAGCAGCTTGCTTCGCCTCGATCACACATAAGATTATTCGAGAATGGTGGAGAATGCACAAGGAACAAGAAAAATTTGAAGCTGCCCAAGCGGAACTAGTCCAAGAGCGAGCCCAAGTGGCTGCGCAAAAATCTAAGTTAGAGGCAGACAAGGTTAAATTTGCCAAAACTTAACGGACCGAGGAGTGGTCTGTGCTGGGGTGGAATAAGAGGGCCGAAAGCTCCGCTGCCATGCTTGCGGAAGAGCGCAAGTTGTGGTGGTAGGCTTGTGAACGAGATAACAACGAGAAAAAATCTTTGAGAGATGAAGTGGCCCGGATGCGCGAATAAGTAGAGCGCATGAAGAAGGAGAGGGAGGCAGCTTCTGCTGCGGCCGCGGAGGCCAGGGCGCACCACGAGCGTAGTGAGCAGAAGGAGGTAAAAGTTTGCCCCTATATATTTATTTATTTTGTATGATCTATAAATTGTCAAGCTAACCTTGTTGTGCATAACCAGGTTGAGGCTTGCGCCGCTTTGGAGGGCGCGAAGAAGGATCTCCATGTGGCCTTGGTGGAAAAGGATGAATTGCAACATAGGCACCTTGAGGATAAGTAGCGGCTGCGATTGGCAGAGGCCAAGGTGGGCGCAAGAGAGAAAAAGCTTGAAGATTCTGAGGCCGCCCACGCCATCTCTGTGTCGCTGGCCAACAACATGCTGTGGATGCAACAGCATGGAGTTGTCAATATAAGTACTCCGTTTGTGTTTTGATCATTTTGTCTTGATTCTAATCCTGTTGTTCTTGCATTGCAGATTGAAAAATCCATCCTTAATTCCGCGGAGTTAGACGGCGCAGTGGCCAAGCTGATGGTCACTACGCGCCATGATGGGTATGCGCAGGGCTATGCTGAGTGTGCACACCATGTCATTCATGCACTGGACGTACAATGGGACAACAACCTTGGTTCCACTTGTGGAGTTGATACCGAAGCTGCCTTCTCCCAGGCTAAGCGGGAGTATGACCATCTTCAACTCCCAGTTATGGATTTGGTGAGCAAGGCGCTCCAACACGATGACTACGCTGATCGCTTAAAAGATAAGTTTCGGATGAAGCCGAGGCTGCATGGAGTGAAGAGTAGGGTAGAATGCTTAATTGTAATATCTCTGATATATCTTGAATGTAATTGCACGTTGCACATGTTTGTACATATTTCTTTTTTAATGAAATAGATGTTTTTCTTTCAAGTTACAATATTTGCATGAAAAGAACCGGTTTTGTGTAGGTATAGCGAATGAAACTGGTAATCAACTTGTGTATGAACATCCCCTCCCATGCGTATGTAGTAGGTAGTGAATTTTTGTTCATGTCATTGTGTTCCAAGGTGTTTTTGCTTAGACCCAAAGTGGTTTTGCGCATTTGTAACAAAACATCTTGATAAAGAAATTTATGCATCCGTTGTCTTTATAAATCAAAGGCATAAGAGCCATGTACAGAGTAGACAATAAGATAATAGTTTTGCTAATTTACATGTAGCACCGTCGTAGCTGTTGCGCATTCCAGGTCCTAGGAATGTTTTATCCGTCCAAACGTTTGAGGGTGTAGGCACCCTTTCCTAAGACTTCATGGATAATGTAGGGGCCTTCCCACTTAGGTGCGAGTTTTCCAGGACTTTCAGCGTTAGACGCCTCATTGTCGCGTAGAACAAAATCGCCAGGTAGGAAGGTACATATGCGGACTCGCGCCTTGTAGTAATTCTCGAGCTTGGACTTGTACTTCGCTTCATTGATTGCGGCGTTTTCACGCCTTTCTTCTAGGAGGTCTAAGTCAATTCTGCGCTTGTCCTCATTATTGTGGCTTTGTGCAGCCAGCATGTGTGGTGATAGTAGGCCTATCTCTGCGGTAATCATTGCCTCTGTCCCATACACTAAGCTGAAAGGTTTCGCCTGTGCTGGTTTTTGGCATGGTTCAATGAGCCCAAAGGATGCTTGGCAACTCATCTACCCAGCCTCTCCGCGTCGTACCCAATCTCGTCTTGATCCCTTCGACGATGCTCTTGTTTATACTTTCCACTTGGCCGTTCCCTTGGGGATGCGCGACCGAGGTGAAGACATGTTCGATATGCATTTCCTTCATCCATTTCTTTAGTTCTTCAGTTGCAAAGTTAGGGCTGTTTTCACTGACTACATGCAAGGGTAACCCAAAGCGGCATATGATGTGCTCCCAAATGAATTTTCGAACTACAATTGCTGTGGTGGATGCAAGGGGTTTTGCTTCCACCCACTTGGTGAAGTAATCGACGACGACGATTATAAACTTCACCGCGCCTGGGGCATCTTGGAAAGGTCCCACCATATCGATTGCCCATTGCTGGAAG
This sequence comes from Scalesia atractyloides, assembly GCA_947069175.1. NCBI lineage: Eukaryota > Viridiplantae > Streptophyta > Magnoliopsida > Asterales > Asteraceae > Scalesia > Scalesia atractyloides. The sequence continues at coordinate 47,577,519 of CAMTDV010000023.1, forward strand.
GGCTATACTTTTGTCACTAGGATCAAGGGATTCTTGGGGCGCAATGTCTTCGGCGCATGGCACTGGTATGATGGGCATTTCCGAAGTGTTTCGACTGCATCCAAGTGCATACCAGGCCAGTAGTAACCGGCGTTCATGATCTTTGCAACGACAATGCGCAGACCGGCTTGAATTCCGCATAACCCTTCGTGTATTTCGTGGATTAAGTATTACGCATCTTGCTGATCAACGGGGCGGAGGAGCGGCCCAAGGTATGACTTCCGGTATAGGATACCGTCCGCCATTTCATAGTTGAGTGCGTTGTTCTGGACCTTCCTTGCTTCCGCTTTGTTTTCGGGGAGGGTCCCGTGTTGCAAGAACATGATTATGGGAGACATCCAGGAAGGAGCCCCAATTTTGATGATGTTTACTTGACGCAAAGGAATAGAAGGGTTCTTAAGTACCTCAATGCGCACTTCACGCGCAAGGTGCTTGCAGCTTGTAGCGGCTAATTTACTGAGTGCGTCGGCATGTTTATTCTCGCTCCGGTTGACATGGGTTATTTTGAAGCTTTGGAATTTAGTTATTAAGGCTTGCGCCTGTTCAAGATATAAAGCCATCATTTCGCCTTTTGCTTCGTATAGGCCGTTGACTTGTCCTACGACTAAAAGGGACCACGTGTGCTTCCAAATTATGTGCGCCCATTTTGATGGCTAACCGAAGGCTTGCCAGAAATGCTTCGTACTTTTGAATAACCTGATGGAGTAGGTGAACTCTTGGTTGTCGGGGCTTATTAGGCAAAGACCTGCCCTTGCGCCATCATCGTTGGATGCGCCGTCTGTGTGAAGTATCCATGCGCGGTCATCTGTAACCGGCGCTAGGTTCTGTACAGCTTTATACTCTTTCACTTTATTAATTGGTACTTCTGTAACAAAATCCGCTAATTTCTAACCTTTTATTACTGGGTGTGGTTTGTACACAATGTTGTGTCCACCAAGCTCAATCGCCCACTTTGCTAGATGGCCAGATATGTTCGGTTTAGACATAAATTTTGCCTAAAAGATACTTCGTGAGAACCGTTATCACATGGCCGGAAAAAATACCAAAGCAGCATGTGGGATACGTGGACTAAAGCTAGAGCAAGCTTTTCCATCATAGGATATCTCGTCTCTGGGTCAGTTAACATCTTGCTGACGTAGTAAATCAGAGTGTCGACTCTTGTGCGCTCTACTAGCAGGACTGCGCCCAGAGCAATATCTGATGCGGAAAGGTAAAGAATCAGTGGCTCGTTCTTTTGCGGTGTCGTGAGCGTAGGCAGCTGAATCAAGCACTCCTTCATTTGTGTGAAGGCTTTCTCTGCATCCGGAGTCCACTGAAACTTGTTTTGCATTACACAATTCCGCAAAGTGTGATGAATGGGAAGGACTTCATTGCGTGGTTGGCCAAGAACCTGTTCAGCGCAGCCAATCGCCCCGCCAACTGTTGCATTTCTTTGATGGTTGAGGGGGAAGGCACACATGGAATCGCTTCCACTTTCTCGGGATTGACTTTGAAACCATCACGCGTGACGATGAATCCCAAAAATTTGCCTTCTTCCATTCCAAACGAGCACTTGCTGTGGTTTAGCTTCAGGTTTGCCTTGCGCAAGGATGCAAAGGTTTTCTGAACGTTTGTCAACATCTTCTCCTCATCTGAGCTCATGATGACGAGGTCATCAATATACAGTTCTACGGTTTCGCCAATGTCGTCCCAGAAGACATGGTCCATTAAAAGCTGATAGGTGGCTCTTGCGTTGCACAATCCGAAGGGCATCTTTGTGTAACAAAAGATTCCCTTGTCTGTGCGGAATGCGGTTTTGTCTTTGTCCTCTTTCTTCATTAGTATCTAGTGTTAGCTTTGTAGCAATTAAGGAAGCATGTCCACCTAAATGAAGCGAGGGAGTCCACCTTTTTGTCGATTTCTGGTAAAGAGTAGTAGTCCTTGGGACATGCCTTGTTCAGATCTTTGAAATCGACGCACATGGGCCAACTGCCGTTGTGCTTCTGGACTATGACTGGGTTGGATACCCATGTCTGACTACTGGGGTCATGGCGTGCCCTAACAACACTGTTTGCTCTGGGTACTTGTTGTTTAGTACCCACTTCTCTAGCTTGCCGTTGGATGATCACTTCTGTAGCTTTGTCGGTGGTTCCTCTTCAACGGACATAATCTCCTTCCTCGCGTACACGATGGCCACCCCAGTTTCTGTTGGGAAACCGCAGGCAGCATGAGGAGTGGAAGTGATCATGCTGAACTCTCTTTGGGTGCGCCGGCCAAAAACATGTCATGGCGCGAAGTCGCGGGCATCACCATGAAATTGACTGAGATCGTGCGTGAGTGTCGCCCATCGGAAAGAGTTTCCAGAAAGAGATTTGTCCCAGTGGAAAGACGGCTTCATTGCATAAACCAGTTAATGGGAAGTCGACCGACTCCAAGCGCGCCTTGTCTTCTAGGTCCAACTGTCGGAAGCACTGTTCATATATGATGTCCATAGAGCTTCCCGGGTCTATGAACATGTAATTGGTGCGATAATGGCCAAAGATGCCAGTTATCATGACCGGATGGTACTCTTGCGGGCCCCCTAGGACTACGTGGAAGATGACCTGTTGCTCACGCCAGTGAGGCGTGCAACTCTTTTGATGACCGCGCTTGCGTGACAGGCCACCTTGGATCATATGAACAGACTTCATCTTCTTATTACTTGGGCCTTCTCCGCCTCGAGTAATCTGGCGCACCTCCTTGCGCAAATTTTGAAGTAAATGGGCGAGCTTCCCACTTTTCAGCGCCTACTCAATCTCCATGCGCAAGGAGATGCAGTTGTCAGTTGTATGCCCCGTATCTTTGTGATAATCGAAAAAGGTTGGGGTCTTGACCTTTTTTGTTGCGCATCATCGGCAATTGCTTGAATTGGTGATCTTCGGTGCTGAGTACCTCCGGCGATGTTTTCTTCAGTGGTGTCCACAGACGATCGCGATTATCCTGCTTGATTGCTCTTTGGGTAGCAATATTATTGATGGTTGTGTGCGTGCGTCGACCGGTGAGTAGTGAGGGTTTTGGCTGGGCACTCTCCAACTCTTTTTATTCTTCTTCCCAAAACTTTTGCTCATGTCTTAGGGATGGTAATGGGGTAGGGAGGTCTACTGTTATTTAGGTTGTGCTCCGTCTATGCATAGACCTTTGCTGCCGCCATTAATTTCTCCCAGCTTTTTGGGAGGCCAATAGTCCCCGACAAGACTTTGATCATGTCGTCGCAGCGGACAGCATACTTGAACTTTGCACGAATCAGGTCTTCGTGCACATCCCTTATCTCCAACACCTCTTTATTGTAGCGAGTGATTAAGTCTTCGAGACTTTCGTCATCACGCTGCTAGATGTTCATAACGTCAGAGGATTCTATGACGTACCGCTGTTAAAGGCTGAAGTGCGTCAGGAACTTGTCTTTGAGATCGTTCCATGACGCAAGCTTACCCGTGGGTAAGTTGTCAAACCATAGGCGCGCAACGCTTGTGAGAGTTTGAACAAAAAAGTGACACCACATGGGCAGCGTCCAGCCTCCGATTAGTCCTGCGCTGGTGAACAGGCGCAGGTGATCATCTGGGTTTGTCAACCCATTAAACTTTCCCATGTTGGAGGGATGTTTTGCATGCTCCAATTGTGCAAGCACGATCTCCTTTATGAATTTTGAGTGTTCGGCTACTTCAGCCGGCCTGTAGACTAGGTTATAGTTATACTCCGCCTCCGGGTATTACACAGCCTGTGGCATAGACTTGTAAGCAGTGTGATCTTTTGGTAGTCGGTGAAACACACTGGCGCTATCACCCTAGCCATATGTACGATCCTCCTCACGCTGGGTGTCCCGCCCCTCTAGAGGACACGGGCCCAACCGTGAGTGGTTGGACGCTCGCCTATGAGTGTGAGACTCATGTTTAGGCAGCGACTGGGAATACTCCGTCTCTTGTGTACAGAGTTGTGATGGAACGCTCGCTTCAGCCGGCCAGTCATAGCTGAGTACTCGTGGTGCAGGCGAAGCATGCACGTGAGTAGTTGGCTGCACCAACGCAACAGGCGTGTTGGTTTGCGCACAGAGTTGTGCGTAGACGACATTCAGATCCGTTTGAGACTTGATGTAACAAGACATCGGAGTTTCACCCGGAGGCAAAACCGAAGTGATTGGTACACAGGGAGTCTCCATTTGCACTCCGGGGGTTACTGGGATGTTCACACGATCGGCGTCCTGGTGAGCACCAGCGTTCCCGGAAGAAACTTCTTCCACTTGTCCGTCGAATCGAGAGGCATGAACAGGGCTCCTGCCTTCAGTTCGAGGACCTCGTAGTGTGTTCGATGAAAAATCAGCCATTTGTAAGCGATGTTTGAGAAAAAACGAAAACGAGGAAACGAATGTGAGAGTGAGTAAAAAGCGGATGGCCCCCAATGAAGAAACACTGGTTGAACCGAGAGGTATCCGGATATATCTTAGTTACAGCCTAGTTTTTCTACATGAAAGGTTTTCCTCGTTCGTTCTTCCGGGTGATCTCACTTCAAGCTAATCTGCAAAATTAGCAACGTCGTTAGCCTCGTCACGAGAGAAAAGGGGAGGGTTTTCTCTGTGACCACACTCCGGCGTGAGAATAAGTATTTTTGCATTGCAAGGTAATAGCGAGTAAGTAGTAAGTAAGCTAGTATATTTCTGAGTGTCTTGACCTTGTGGTATAACCCTTAATTTATGGCCGAAGATAGGTAGGTTTAGGAGATGGCCTGATGGGTCTTGGGCCCGGCTCAAACGACCAGGGATATCCGTTCTGTCCCTCTGCATCGATCATTAATGATCTCTGGCAGGAGGTATGCTTTGTCGGATGCTGAATGGTGCCACGTGTCGTGGCAGCTGTCCCTGGTGTCAGACCTGTCATCAGCTGAAAGTGCAGAATGTGTGACAGTCACTTGCGTGAGTAAGGTTGGTGAACATTCTGGCCTCTGCATTACTGTTCATGCGATGTAGTCTGACACAACCTGCCGAGCGACCATTTGGTCACAACTCTGCCACTTTGTACCCTTGTATATAGTCAACGCCTCTCTGCGCTTTTCCCATCCGCGTGGTTTTCAGTGCTTTCTGGCCAGCGCAAAGTTGTAGAGGTTAAGTCCTTTTGTTCCCAAGACTATGAGTTGCTCTCATGTTTGTCTTATCCTAGTGCAAGGTTTTAAGGCTTCGCGGCTGGAGGGTTGTTTGATCCGCGCAGGGTCAAGGGACCTGTGCTTCTAAGTCTAACTTGCCGTTGCGCCAAGTACGCAAGGTTCGTTGTGCGACTTGTATGCGTTGGTCTAACTTGTCCTTGCGCTGAGTGCGCAAGGTTCGTTGTGTGACCTGCATGTGTTGGTCTAACTTGCCGTTGCGCTGAGTGCGCAAAGTTCGTTGTGTGACCTGCATGTGTTGGTCTAACTTGCCGTTGCGCTGAGTGTGCAAGGTTCGTTGTGTGACCTGCATGTATTGATCTAACTTGCCGTTACGCTGAGTTTGCAAGGTTCGTTGTGTGACCTGCATGTATTGATCTAACTTGCCGTTACGCTGAGTTTGCAAGGTTCATTGTGTGACCCGCATGTCTCAAGGATGCAATACCATTGCACATTGCGCACAAGGTTGTTAGGCAACTGTTGGTTTCAAGAATGACCCACCATTGCACATTGTGCGCAAGGTTATTCTTGTAGTATGTTGTTGTTGATGGTATGATCTCTTGCGCAGGCGCAGGGTTTTTAGGACCGTACCCCTCCACTCACATTTAATTAAAAAATACCAAGTTTATATAATTTTAAACTTTTATTAATTTATACATTTATGAAAATTCAAACGTCAAATATTTTTCTAATATGGCCGGAACAAACATTAAAGCAAAAAAGGCAACTCATGACTTGTGGAAATTTCAATTTATCAAGAGCAACAATGGATCATATGTATGTTCTTAAAACTAATTAAGTAATTAAGTAATAAGGATATTAGTTCATCCTAGCGATGCGTTAGACTCGGTTAATCACCATGATTCTGTCGCTCTATTTTTTAGATTAAAGTCCAGATAATATTAAAATAAAACATCAAAATAAGGTCCATAACACCCGATTACATTTTCAATAAAATTAATTAATTAAATAACTAATAATAATACATAGTTAAATACCCGAAGTAATATACCTTAAAAAAATAAATATAACTTAAACAAACTACTAAACTATGAATAATAAGAAATACTCGAATTTCACCATGTTAGTTTTTATTTAAATTTTAAAATCACATGTTAACTACTACTTAGACTTAAAATACTTATATTAATTTGTGTATTGATTTTTATTTAAACTTAAAAGCGCTTTTAAAAATATGAACAAAAATAAGCTTCGACTCATATTAATTTATATATTTAGAAACAAGAAGGATAGAATACCTAAAATCAAATTAGACATGGAAGATAAAAATAAAATATCAAAATTATATAGTTTAGCCTTTATAAGTTAGTAAAAAGTATTACAATATATAGTTTAACCTTTATAAGTTAGTAAAAAGTATTACAATTCTTGTAACCGGAGGAGTCATTAACTATTAGCAGTGACAAATTCAATAATTTTTTTCTTTGGGTTCATAATTTTTCAGCCTACGTACGTTTATAAATGGATACTTTATCAGGCAGGTCGTCAAAATGTTTTTCCCCGTTCGGTTCATATCATGTGGTTTGACATGTATGTGCATTAATTATAAGTGTTATTTAAAAGAATAGCAAAATTAAAAACTTTGTGAGTGCCAAGAGTCAAACCCAAGAGCTTTGGTTTACAAGGGAATGTTTAACTATTAGGCCATTCCATAAAAGTTGTAAAGGTTTCAACTTGTATTATATATGTGGGTTCACCTTAGTTTTTCTATATAAGCGTCCCACTAAAATTTTGAAACCCAGTGGGTTCCGGTGAACCCATGCTAGATCCGCCCCTGACTATAAGTATAAAAATATAAAAAATTATTATGATTTAATTAAACCTACATAGCCTTGAAGAAAAAATAACCTCAGAGAATCATCTTCTTTGTAAATCACCGCAATGAAAACAGGTTTTGAAACCAATTTTAAAGCTCTGTGTAGCAACTTCCAGATTCTCGCAATCATCAAAAGACGCGATTGTTGATGGAAGGGAAGGTAACGGAACGAAAAATGAACCCGACTTGTTCGAAAAATCATGTTTCAATATAATTAATATTTCTTTTTTATGAAACAATCGCAATACTAACGGCGCTTTTAACGGAATGTAAAGGTATTAAGCCGACTTCCAACAAGGATACAGTTTATACACGTAGATACCAACACAATTTCCATCATCTAACATTAGTTTTTAATACGTCTTTAATCTTTTTTTAATCTTTATATTTTTTTACTTTGGGTTAAAATGCAATAGATGATGATAGTGATGTAGGAACTGTTCGTCAAGAATAAATAAAACACTTTTATAATTCCAATTAAAATTCAAAGGAAATAAAGAAAGCAAATAAATTACAATACGATTACAACTCAAATAAAGTAATTGAAGAGTTCACGAGAAGAAGAAGAAGAAAAGGTGGCCGAGGCTTCGTGTTTAACACGGGTCCCTTAAAACAATTTTCGAGTATCCCAAGTGAACTCGTTTGTTTTCCAAGGTAGAACGGTCTAAGCTGTGTGTACAGCCAGGGAGGACTCTAGCACCCGAAAAAATACCTTGTAATGAAAATCGAAGATTGCTAGAATTTTAAAGGATGAGAGAGCTCAAGTAGAGGATTGTTGTGCGTTCAAGTGTTGAGGTTTATCTTTCCTCATAGGATATCTTGGTATTTATAGTGATCCCAAAGTTGAACAACTTAAAAGAATTCAAAGATGAAACTCCCAATGTTGCAACATCTCTTTGAATTCAAATTGAAACGTCAATTTATTGTTATAACAGAGGGAGACGGCCTGATTTTTAATAAAATTTAAATGAAAACGTATTAATTTTTTATAAAAAAATAATAATTGTTTCAGTGTGTACTGGGCTGATGATCCATTTTCCAAAAAAAAAAAATCATACATATAGTTTTTGTAAAAAAACTAAAAATGAAAGTTAGATGAGGTAACTCGATAGATTAATCTAAATTGTTTCGAAAAAGGTTTGAGCCTTTTTGTGATACAAAAATTGAACTCTTTGGTGCTGAATGCATTACCAACAAGATTACAATCTAAAAGGCTAGCATGTGAATAAATGACATACACAATTAAAAACAAAGGCAATGACCATAACCAGTCCTTACAATGGCAAATACATTCTATGCTTATTCAACAAATTATGAACTTGACAAACAGAGAGAAGGTTACTGAAGCTATACACAACCAGCCTATTACAAAAGTTTATGAACAGCATAAAAAGCATCAAGCAAGAGATGCGGTTAAAAATTAATAAGGGCATATATAAATTTCTTTGAACAGCCAAAAGTCTAATGTAAGAAATATAGATACAAGGAAAACAAGTAGATGACATGAAGACACACCTAAAGTTGCCCTTTCTTTGTTTGGTTCTTGTAGGTGGTCATAAGTTGCCCTTTCTTTGTTTGGTTCTTGTAGGTGGTCATCTTAGGCTATGCCTGTAACAATGGTAAAATCAGATAACCTAATTCAGCATCACGTGAAATAACGTTCAAGGTCTAATCGAATTACATGATTCTCTTTAGAGTAAACTATTAAAATGGTTCTTTAGGTTTAGTCACTTTTGTACAAAATTCAAACCATTTGAATCTAATTCCCTATTGTTTCAATTTTGTTGCTATTTTAATCCAAAAGCAAAATCTGGTCAACTTTTTCAGTTAATATCCAATTTTTTTTTGACTTTTTCCTCTCTTTAAATGAAGGGCAAAATGGTCATATTTTTTAATTTGTTCTAATAAAACGTTAAAGACCAGTTTGCCCTTTATTAAAAGGGAAGAAAAAGACAAAAAAAGTTAGATATTAACTGAAAAATCTGACTACATTTTGATTTTTTATGAAAATGGCAACAAAATTGAAACCACAGGGTCTCAGATTCAAAAGATTTGATTTTTGATCTAAGTGACCAAACCTCAGGGACCATTTTGGCAGTTTACTCTATAAGGAAACTTAAAATAGATTGACGTATTTTGTTATTACACATCATTTTATGAATAACAATTTTTACAAATTACTTCAAGCACCTGAATTTTTGAACGACTAACATCAGCAATCTTTTTAACTTTGAAAATCAAACCTTTTGAATCTGGGTACTTGTGGTTTCAATTCTGTTGCCATTTTCATCCAAAAGCAAAATCTGGTAAGATTTTTCAGTTAACATTCAGTATTTTTGTCTTTTTTTCTCCTTTTTAATGAAGAGGAAAATGGTAAGATTTTTTTAATTTGTTATAATAAAACGTTAAAAGACTATTCCATATTGTTTCAATTTTGTTGCTATTTTCATCCAAAAGCAAAATCCGGTCAACTTTTCAGTTAACATCCAATTTTTTTTCTTTTTCCTGTCTTTTAATGAAGGGCAAAATAGTCACATTTTATTAATTTTTCTAATAAAACGTTAAAAGATCATTTTGCCCTTTATTAAAAGGGAAGAAAAAGACAAAAAAAGTTAGATATTATCTGAAAAATCTGACTAGATTTTGATTTTGTATGAAAATGGCAACAAAATTGAAACCATAGGGTCCCAGATTCAAAAGATTTGATTTTTGGACTAAGTGACCAAACTTTAGGGACCATTTTGGCAGTTTACTCTAAAAGGAAACTTAAAATAGGTTGACGTATTTTGTTATTACACGTCAATTTATGAATAACAATTTTTACAAATTACTTCAAGCACCTAAATTTTTGAACGACTAACGTCAGCAATCTTTTTAACTTTGAAAATCAAACCTTTTGAATCTGGGTACTTGTGGTTTCAATTTTGTTGTCATTTTCATCCAAAAGCAAAATCTGGTCAGATTTTTCAGTTAACATTCAGTATTTTTGTCTTTTTTTCTCCCTTTTAATGAAGAGCAAAATGGTAAGATTTTTTTAGTTTGTTATAATAAAACGTTAAAAGACTATTTTGCCCTTTATTAAAAGGGAGGAAAAAAACAAAAAAAAGTTGAATATTAACTGAAAAATCTGAAAAATTTGACCCATTTTGATTTTGGATGAAAATGATAACAAAATTGAAACCACAGAGACACAGATTCAAAATATTTAAGTTTTATACTAAAATGACAAAAAATGATCAAAACTCAAACTCATCTCTTTATCTTCCAAAGTCCTTCAAAGTTTTGTCCATTTCATACGATTGATCATAAACAGAAATTACTTTCCATAGAAAGGCAAATCCTTTTATTATTTTATATTTAGAAAACAAGATTTCAAGACAAAAAAAGAAAGAAAGAAAAAACATATTGAAGAATATCCGTAACTCAAAAGTATGAAGGGGGCTCCATGAGGAGCCATAACTATTCAAAAGAAGACATATATAACATACTATTCTGCTCACTGCATTTATCAATAGTTATTTACTTTCGTTGGTTGTTTCTAGTAAGAAGTTTCATGCTTGGACAAAACTTATGATGCCTGAACGCTTCTATTAAGATGACGCGCTTTAAGCACATATCTGTTTTGCCGATTACCAACTTGCAAGATCTGTTCTTCCGGTATAGATTGAAACAGCAAAACAATCACCATATTGTTTTTCTTCACATCGGTTTCGGTTCCGGGTTCAATGGCCTCCCACACGCCATGAACGTTAAAAATCGCGCGAATTCGCAACGCCCAAATAGTATAATTTACCTTAGTCAACATCAGGCATTGAAGTGATGTTGAATTTGGAACCGATTTCTCGGTATTAAAGCCGCTGTTGCCATCGTTTCCAACCATATTTCTTTCGTCGACTCCGTAAGATTAAACAAATCCAATGTAACTGATTCAATTTCTTCCAGTCTACACGTTTAATTCTGAGTTCCACTCCAAACAAAACCCGAATAAACAAAGGTAAATTTTTTCTTAAACTTGAAAAAATCCAAAACAAAAAAAAAACCTTTTTGTTTGTGTACTGTTCTCGTACAACGCACCACAATTACAAACAGGTTGGACTTTTAATTTTTTTTGGCCTAAAGTCAACAAAACTTTAATCCAGTTAAAAAGAATCCTTATTTGCTCTCCCTTCTATTCGACAGAAACAACAACACACACTATTCCCTTTTCTATTAAACGTCCGGTTCCGCCGGCGTCTAGCTTGGTTCTTGACTGGTTTGCGCAGGACAATCAGCTGTTCAGAGAATTGCTTCCAGCCTGCTTTCGATCGGACAATAAGACAATCAACAGTTGCTAGAACCGTTTCCAACCTACCGATCCTTGAACCCAAACTTCTAGAGAGATCACCTTCAACCATATGCTCGATCATCAGTGAGTTAGTTCCTAGGTATTGCTCTGATACCCATTCAAATTGAATCAGTATCGAATAGAAATTGAAATCGGAAATTCCAAAGTATTCGGCTAACACCCAAACGTTTATTATTATTCAAGAAACTTACACAAAACTTGAATTACAATCACTAATACCCAAAGCATTGTAAAACTCTCCTATTATATTATAACTAGGATTGATAATAAACCTATTATATTGGACATGATAATTGTCACTTAATAATTAAACCTAAACATGTTTAAGTATTCTAATAATTATCCACTCCATGCTTCCTCGCCTTGTACGCAAAGGAATCTCTTTTAATTCGAAATTTCCAACAGTAAGTAGGACTTGATTAAGACTTAAAACAGTAAAGGGATGTTTGTTTAGTTCTTAATGAGGCTTTTAATGGTTTAGCACTTAATGGTTCAGACTGTTTGTTTCACAAGTAGAAGTCTGAATGATTCAGACATTTGCCTCTGAATGGTTAATTATTATACTAAGTCTAAATGGTTAAGACCTCTTATCTTAATGGGTCGGACTTTTGCCTCTGAACAGTTAAGCATTATACTGGCTTTTAATGATTCAGACCTTTTACTGGTTCAGCACTTAATGGTTCAGACCTCTTACTGGTTCAGCACTTACTCATTCAAAAGTTGCCAAACAGCCCTAACATTTAACACTAATAGTTAAAAATTAAGACTTAAAACACTGATAACAACATTAAGAAGAGAGACGAATGCTAGAACCAAGAAGAAATGTGCTGATATCAGGAAAATCGGTGATATATGAATCAAATATTGGTCCAATGTCGCTGATATTTTACACCAACATCTCACCAGGAAACTGATAACTAATATATCGCTGATATATCGTGATATTAACTACGTAGTTTAGTCTCTATCAAAATTTTCATTCTTCGGTTTCTTTTGTCATTACTTTATTGACTTCTCATGTTTCGTAAACAAATTTTCAGTCTAGTCTAGTCTAGTCTGGTAACCATCTAGGCATCTACTTTAGTTCAAAACCTGATTGAATAGGTCTAAATTGTAACACCACGTAAAATTCACGTCTGGTAAATATACTGACACGTGTACATACCCTCGATGAAGCCACAAATGTATAGGCCGCTCATCTCGCTCAAACGTGTCCAATTCACAATTTTTTTCCACGTCGGACCGTAAGCTACGGTTCGGATATGCTGTTTAACCATAACCTATCGTTAAGGACTGTAAGTTACGGTCTAGACATGCTGGGTTCATTTCTCACTAACCGTAAGCTATGGCCCGGCGACCGTAGCTTACGTTGAGGTCCAAAAACTCTTTCTTTTTAATATTTCAACTTTCAACAAATGACCCGGAGGCCCGTGGACTTCATTATTTTCATATTTCTTACATAATCAAGTCATCTCGCGACCCAAACAACTCCCGGTTGAGGTGGTATCTATTGATTTACCATCTTTGAGTGTTCCGCATCATCAGCGAACCTTTAACTTTACTGATTTAAGTAATTTAACCTGTTAACCCAGAAGAGCTCGTATTTATCGTATTTTAAGCTTGTAAACACTTAAAACTCAGTAAAGCACATACTATAACACACGTTAGAGTCCGGGTATTCACACTCTTCATAGGTATGCCTCGAATTGAACGAGCAGAACTAGTTGTGTCATTATGTCATTGAATATAAGTCAAGGGACAATTCATGACATTTAGTAAAAGTATATTCTTGAGGGACTAAAAGTGCCAACCTACCAAATTTATGCCAGTTGCCACATACCCTGCAATATGTCACCATCTTCCAGCTCTTGACACCTATCTAGCCACTTTTGTTGATCCTACAACACCTCTAACACCTGGCATCATCCTCATCCATCCTCTTGCACTATAGATAGCCCACAAATCTCACTATATTCCTTGCTCATTTCCCCTTCTCCTCTCTATTACACTCTTGGAAGTTCCTGGTCATCTAGGAGCATCCCTTTGAGTTCTAAACCTTCTTTTGGATCACTTGTAAGTGTTCCATCTCTGCTCTTTTCTTTTATAGGCTTTTATAGCCAAAAGTCAAGCAATTTTGATAAACGCTTTGGGTTTCGGTTAAAACCACTATGGTCTAGCCATTGTTCAAAATGAACATGGCTAAGTGATCGTAATTAGGTAGGTATTAATCCCTTAAAAGGGCACCTCCTAAGAATCACGTTTACTAGGTCAATTGGCGGGTTCATGTTTTAAAAAGTCAAACGGGTCAAATTGTATAATTATTAAAATCTAAGTTTATATATGTTATAAATATGTTTTGACGTTTAAAATCTTGGTAATAATTATTAGAATATGTGGGAACATGTTTGGCTCGTCAATTCAAGTCCTAGGGTCGGTTCGCAATCGAAAGTCACAGAGTTTGACTTCTGCTTTGACTTTCGATTCTGACCCTACTTAGATTAGTTTACTACCGATTTGTGGTTGCATTATGATCGTAATATAGTATAGCATAACCTTCTAAGGTTATATTACATGATCATAATCATAATCTGAGTTTATATACAAATTCCGCTAATATATCAAACTTTGACTAAAATGCCCTTTTTCACATAAAATAAGGTTTTAATCGACAACGAACTTGCAAATGAATTACCTACTGATATGTTAATATAATTAACATATTATGATGTTATTATTCTGATAATAAACTTAGTTTTATTATAATAACGTAAATTATGCTTTTAAAAAGGACAAAAATGCCCTTCGGTGCATAGTTTGGTCCTAAACCGTAAACCACACTTATGTGTGACATCTTACTGATAACATATCACAAATTAAGTACTTTTCCAAAACATTTATAATCATAACATAAGAATATATGCATGTTCCTTTTATACGTCACATAATGATAAATACGCCGTACAAGGCGTAGTTCGTTTTAAAACTTTAAACGGGCATATAAGTTGATATCCTACTGGTATTACAACTTATTTAAAGTGTAATGAAATATAGAACTTGTTCTGACTCACCCGGTTACCCGATATCTCTTATATGCGTACGGTCAAGTTTATGTAGCTAGTTTACAAAAATTAATCGAAACGGGTTTAACCTTATTATTTAATCTCAAATCCTAAATGTTAGTTGTTTACCCATGGCATACAAGTCTTAGTACTTGTAGGGTTTAAACTACATTTTATCCGGTCACCGCTTAATCTAGCGAATCGTACCGTTTGGATTCTTTAAGCTAGTCGGTCTAAGTCTGTGACTTAAATAGGACTGTTAGCATTCTAATTGGTTAGTTTATGCTATCATTCCAGACTAGAAGCCTTCCAGTTAATGCTATCTACACTTATCTATTGATTAAACGGCTGAGTTAATATATACTTTGCATTTAAAGTCAAGTACTAGCTCAAGTAAATACTTTTAACTTATTTTCCCTATACGGGCTTGGGATACAATAAAAATCATTACCGCTTGGTCGGGAATGGGATCCATCGAATGCCGGATTGTGGCTAGTAAATCCGCATATTCCGTTTTGAATAGCTTTGTTTGATAACTTAAACATTGGGGGTTAACGACCGTGACCTGGATGTCCTCGGCTCATTTAAGTTACCTATGGCCACGACCAAAGCACGGGGTGTAGGCACACACCTGACAGATGCGAATGCTAAAATATATTTTATCCACAAGTTGGAGATAACTCCTTTGTGGGTTTATAAGTGGCGTGTCAGTTAATCATGTCTTGGTTTCTATACTGGGCCCCATATGTATTGACAAAAATGTGAATCTATATACAAGGTTAAAATCTTAACTTTCCCAAGTTATAAAAAGATTTTATGTGCCTTGTGCACTTAAATTAGTTTTTGAAATGTTTTCCAAACAAGTCAGTTAATTGTATTTTAATAGTGAAAGCTGATGTTGCAGGTATAATACGAATAGGCTAGAAGCCGCTTGGTAGTGATATAAGAGGATCTTGCGATTCCTTAGATCTGCCTAAAGTCTGTTGTATATCTTTTGTATATTTTACGATCCGCATGTGGATCTTTAGTTACAAACCGTCTGTATATTATTTTCGAACTTTGGACATTTTGGTTTATAATAGTATTTTAAACTCCAAGACTTCCGCTGTGCTGTGTTAATTGACTATGATGATATTAACTTACGTCACGATATCCCCACTCGGGCCCACTAAGATTTGGTTGGAAATTCGGGGTGTGACAGGTTGGTATCAGAGCCGACGTTTGAGAGAATTAAACACTAGCTTTTGTGTTTAATCTCGAACTTACACAATAGCACCTTCCTTAGACTTCCGAGTCTAGGTATTGACCTAGGATTACTCATTTAACTATTAAGTTATTATTATTGTTTTTTACTTGATTTTAACAGAGAAATGGCACCAAGATTCAGAGGACAAAGTGGAAAAGGAAAAGGTCTAATAAGGGGAGGACCATCAGGGCGCATCCCTTCACAACTCAAACTCTTATCAAGATATGGGAGATTCATCTCCTTAGCAACTAGCGAGACACTCTATCTCTCATAAATAGTCGCCCCCACACTCCCAAAATTCTTACCATTCACACCACTCTCATCATTCACATCACTCTCACCACTCCCATCATTCCCATTCACATTCATACCATGAAGACTTTAACCCAGACCTTTATTGTAACCCACCTCCAGCTAATCAGAATCAGTCGGATCAACCAAATGCTATGGACGAGGACTCTGATCCAGAGATGCCACTATCGGGATCACATGGATACCCCATTGAAATTTCTAGCGCTCTAACTCTTATGCAGGGTTACCTTACCAAGGTCCTAATGAATGGGACCAGTATTGGAGTCAATTTACTTTTATTACACTCCGTCGTACCACTCTCCAACACCGCCTCCTACACAGGAAGACATCCAAATGGAACCAGTGGAGCAACCTCAGCTACCACCTGAGCCACCAAGGAGAAAACGTGGTGCACGTATGTCTGTGCGTGCGGGACAATGGTCAGGTTCACTACCACCATTGCCCAAAACCTACCCTACCCTTCTTGAGGACCCACAAATGGGTGGACCCTCAAATACTTCACCTGTGGTGGAACCAACACCACCACCTGTGGTTCAACTACCACTGTTGGGTTTTAATAATCCTATCCCTACATATCCAGATACGCCTGAATATAATCCTTTTAACCCGACTACATCGATGAACGTAGACTATCAGGCACTATCACATGACCCATATATGCAAGCGGTCATGCATAATGCACTTTACTCATATCCTTTCCCACCTGCTTATCCACCTGCTAGATACCCAAGTTATGGGTACCAGTACCCGGTTGTGCCTAAACCCCAACCACAACCTTCGCCACCTCTTGAGGCCATTAATGAGGCCTTAGAGCTGATGAAAGAAATGCAACAACAAGCTGAGAAGATAGAGAAGAAGATAAATAAGTTCTTCAAGAAACTTTCTAAGTTAGTCAAAGAAAAGAAGGACGAGTGAAGTTTCTTCTATTTTATGTTTTGTAATTCTTTCTTTAGTCCCTACGTGGACATGTTATTTCTCTTAGTCCCTACAAGGACAATTAGTTTAATTTACTTCAAGTTTTGTTTAATGCAAGTATGGTAATTTTCTATTGTTATTTGATGAAATAATTGGAGTTTTATATATATATATATATATATATATATAATATATATATGTCGTATCCTCTTCAAGTGATTGTCTTGATTTTAACTCGAAATTTATGACCCGCTATATAATTCCAAAAGATCTTCTTAATGGTTTTGATTAGCCAAATGGCAAAGTCCATATTAATTGGCAAATTATAAAAGATAGTTAAGGATGAATAGCCCTTCTATCATGATAGTTAAGGAAGATTATCCCTTCTATCCATAGGTGGTGAACTATGTTTAATCCTCCAAGTCATTAAGGTCAAATGCGACCATGACTATTAGTAATCAACCATTAAGATAATTCTGTGTTAACATTCAAGCAATGTTAATACTCCTAGCAGTGTGACTTGAGGAACCACACTAACCGTCTAGGTGATAGACTGTAACATTCGTGTAAAACGGGTTTCAAGAACCCGCTCCGTTTGAAATTCAAGTAAATGTTTAATGTTTCATTATGCAATTATTAGTAGTAATTAATTTATTTTACAACCAATATATATAAATAAAATACATATTTAAAATAATAGTTTTTTAAGGAAAATAAGTAAATCATATAAAAAGAAAAATAAATAAAAATAAAAGGGGACAACCGGAATCGAACCTGGGTTCCCCCACTTGTGCTCACACACATAACACCACTACTGTGCACGCATCTTTGTGTTTAAACCTGAAACAAATAATTCATATAGCATAGTTAGTAAATAAACCTGCAAGAACAAAAGTTCCATCTCCGAATCGGTTGCTTTAACCGAAACGCAGAATCTGAGGAGTAACGTTTTCTTGTCAATTTAAAACGGATATAACTGATGGTAAACATCAGTTATAACCGAAAACATAAAGCAATTCATAACCGTGATTATCATAACCGAAAAATTTAAATCAAAGATTGAAATCACCTCTGCCTATAAATACCCCCTGCCAATCATTCCAAGCTCACACACTTTCAATCATTATTCAAAGTCACTTTGCTCAAATTCGCTGTCCTTGACGAAGTGTAGGTTTCTGTTCGCCGGAATTCATCGTCGGAGCACTGCAATCGTCGATAAATCTTTCAAATTGTTCTTGTAAATTATTATTAACCTGACTAATTTATAAACTGCATATCAACATCATCATTATAACCGGGCACGACCGAGTTCAATTTCTGGGTTGTTTTATGGAAGAAGATGAAGCTTCAAGTTGTATATATATTTAATTAAAAGCGAGTTATATTCGGGTTAGATACCCAGCCCAACTGGTTGGGCTGGGTGCAAATCATCATAGAGGTACCGGGTTCGAATCATGTCTTGCGTGCCGGTTCGATTGATTTTAAAATCTTTTTAATAAAATTAATTCTGGATTAATCTAACAAGTACATAAGTATAATAAAAATCATGATTCTAATGGGTTAGACACGCAGCTCAGTTGGAAGAGCTGCGTGCACACTTACGGGAGGTCTCAAGTTCGAATCTCACCCACGACGCCTAAATTCACAATCAAACCGGTCAGGCTTCCTGTCAGTCTGACAGGATAATTTTTTATATATTATTTTATTTTAATCAATATTATTTTTGTATCTAAAAAAAATTATTTAAAATACTTAAAAATACAATTTTTTAGGTTTAAAACAAAGAATCCAAATAAACACTACAAAAATAACCTAAAAATCTAACAAAAAGTATTTAATCAAAATATTAATTTTATATATGTTTATCGAATTATTACGTTATTATTTAGGTTAGTCTCCTTCGTCGGTTAAATTCTCAACTCGTGCGCACTCACCATCAACCAAGAATACGCACCCACTGTGAGTGAATCCTTATAAATTCTACTTTTTAATCATGTGTTTGGGGTGTATCATATGTCGTACATGTTTTATTTATTCAAACACTTATGCTAACATCATTACGTGATCAAATGTGTATATTTGTTTGTGTGGTTATATTTTATCATATCAGTGCGATCATTCATACAAGGCCCATCAGTTCCTCGTGGGATACGAGTCGAGCATCAGGTGCCTCATTAGATCGGCTCCGTTTGATTGAGCTTGATCTCAAGTTCATCATTCATCATGTTCATGTGTTCATTGTGGATATTATGTGGTTTTTATTGTTATATATATACATATGCTCACATATGGTATATGCACAATTTTTATTTAAATAACAAATATATAACAACTGTTTAAATGCTTTACTTAGATTCACTCGTCAACTTTTGTTGACCTAAACCTTTGTTTTATGCATGATACAGGTGAACAGGCTGAGGAGAGGAACACATAGGAATGGCCTTAGAAGATTAATAAAATATATTCTGTTTAGAACAATGTTTTTCTTGAACCTGTATGTTTCCTTGTGTTTGAATATTTGAAGTTTTAATTTCAATTTAATAAATATGAAATCTATTAGTAAATGTCACGAGCTTTGGTGATAACCCAATTATGCCCGGCTTTTGTTTTCGCTGCGGGTCGTGGTGTGACAGATTGGTATAGAGTTTTTGACTATAGGGATATAGGATAAGTTATTAGACCCTTAGATTCTATACTATAGTTGATTAGATTTTAAATGTTTATGTGTTACATGCAAAACTCATGATGTTTATTGTTCATGTTTATCTCACACACAAATGCATGCAAGCACTTTCACTACTACATTGTATATATAATGTTCCTTATAGTTTATATGGTTAGCATATCATGCCTACACAAGCACACACCTCACAATTTCACAATTTTCATGATTTCTTCTCAAAGATTTTACAATGTTTTCATGTTTTTCAATCACATCAAAGTGAGTTCTACGATGGGCATATAATAACTGGAAGGGTACGAGTACCGGTAGTCAGAACGTCCTGTCTAGGATTGGCATTCGTATAAATCCAAAATAATGGACCAGTTTGCCTACCTGGGGACTAACGATGAGAGTACGAAAGACCTATTAAGCCAAAGCATGCCACACCAAACGTCATGTGAACTAACCCCACTTTGAGTAGTCATTGTGTCTACACCTGGACACCCTCTGACCTTACATATCGCAATCATGTTTTACGATTTTCATTCGGGTGACGCGAGTGTTATCAAGCTGACACCAATGTGAACCCTACTAAGCCAGTAGTCATGGGGGCCACATGACTACCTAGGCTGTGGTATAGGAGACATTTGGAGGCCTAAACATGAGCAAGCCCAAGACATCCTATGGATGTTGTTAAGTTATTGTTTTTATTTATTTATGAATGTTGTTTTCCATCTTTTTATGACACATGACACCTAGAAACTATCAACTCATAATCTCCCTACGTATTTCCTGTAGATGTCTACTAGATACTCTCGAGGCGGTATAAGGTCAGGAAGATCTAGCGAACGTATGGCCACTTAAATCGCTCAACAGATGGCTGCCGTACTTACTGACATTGTCATACAAGTTCAACAAGCACTTGCCGCCAATCCCATCAACCCTACCAATCAAGAAGGTCAAAACGTCGCCAACCCTCCTCCCAACACAACTAAATGCACCTACAAGCATTTCAAATCATGCTATCCCCCAAAATACGAAGGGACTGAAGGTGTCACCACTCTCCTCCGTTGGTTTAAGGCGATGGAAAGCACTTTTCTCAATTGTGATTGTCCTGATAATTGTAAGGTGCGATATGCTACTGGTCGTTTGTTCGGAGTAGCACTCACATGGTGGAACACAGAGAAGGGCAAGCGAGGTGCTGAAGCTGCTATGGCCTTGACTTGGGATGAGTTGAGGGAAATCATGACGAGACGCTTCTGTCCAAGAAGCGAAATCAAGAAATTGGATGATGAGTTCTACTCATGGAAACAAAAAGAGGGAGACCACACCACATACAACAAGAGATTTCTCGAGTTGAATCAGATGGTTCCCAACTTGTTCAGTCTGCTCTATCGTCTAATCGAGCATTACATTCGAGGTCTTCCCTCGAAAATTCAAGATTCTGTGTTAAGTACTTTACCTGCAACACTTGAAGCTGCCATGGAGCTGGATACCGAGCTCACAGAAAATCGCATCCGAAATGGAGATTTTAAGGATGAGAAGAAGAAGGACAAGACACCTGTTGAAACTCCAACCTCAACCCAAACAAGACCGTCTTCTAAGTTTTCTGGTAAGACGAAGCCCAATGGCAAAAATTTTGCCGTTACCCAAACCAACTCCCCTACTGCCCCTATCACACAAGTCGCTCCTACTGCCGCATTCAAGAAACTATACACAGGACCCCATCCCAAATGTAACCGATGCCAATATCACCACCCTCCTGAGAACCCATGCCAATATTGCACAAGTTGTGGCCGTGTAGGTCACAAATTCAAACTTGCCGCATCCTTCAAAAGCCAAACCGCAATCAGCCATAAGCTCAAACCAACAATCAAGTGGTAGGCCAACAACCTTTACTCTTACCACCTGCTCAACCCATGGCTCAACCCTACTACCAACCCAATTACCCAATGATGCAACCCGTCAGAGCATGTTTTAACTGCAGCGATCCCACTCATTTTCAAAACACTTGCCCACGCTTGGTGAATATCATAAATGCCCAAGCTCAAGCCAACCCAGTGAACCAAGCCAATCAAGCTAATCCACCTGCTAGAGGAAGAGCCTTCAACATCAACGCCAACCAAGCTAGGGCTGATAATAATGTGGTCAACGGTACGTTTCTTATTAACGGTAGTTATGCATCCATACTATTTGATACTGGTACGGATAAGAGTTTTGTGTCCTTAGAGTTCGAATCTATTCTCGATTTACCTCGCATTAGTCTCGCTGAAACATTCACGGTGGAAGTTGCTGATGGCGAACCTATTACGTTAGACTCGATTATACGTGATTGTACTCTTACCCTTAATGACCACGATTTCTCAATTGATCTTATTCCTATAAAGTTGGGTAGTTTCGACATTATCATCGGTATGGATTGGCTAAGTCAGCATCTGGCCAAAGTTGTTTGCTATGAGAAGTTTATTCGAATTCCTCTCGCTGGCGGTCAAACTTTGCGTATTTTTAGTGAAAGTCCTTCTAAAGGGCTTAAACTGATGTCATGCCTCCAAGCTCATAGATACCTTCGTAAAGACTATATCACGTTTCTAGCTCATATTGTCAACAAGGAAGGCAAGGAAGGGAAGCTCGAAGATATTCCAATCGTTAAAGAACTTCCTCAAGTTTTTCTCGACGACGTTTCAGGACTTCCTCCTATGCGAGAAGTCGAATTCTGAATCGATCTTGTATCTGGTGCTACACCAGTCACAAAATCTCCCTATAGGTTAGCCCCATCTGAGATGCAAGAGTTAGCTAGTCAGCTGCAAGAATTGACTGACAAGGGATTTATACGTCCTAGCTCATCACCTTGGGGTGCGCCTGTTCTTTTCGTAAAGAAGAAAGATGGAACTTTCCGCATGTGTATAGATTATAGAGAGCTCAACAAGCTGACCATCAAGAATCGCTATACCATTTCCTCGTATTGATGATCTTCTAGATCAACTTCAAGTTGCCACCTGTTTTTCAAAGATCGACCTTCGTTCTGGTTATCATCAACTTAGAGTACATGAAGAGGATATTCCAAAGACTACTTTTCGAACTCGTTATGGTCACTATGAATTCATGGTTATGCCTTTTGGGTTGACCAATGCTCATGCGGTCTTCATGGATTTGATGAATAGGGTGTGCAAACCCTACCTCGATCGTTTTGTCATAGTTTTCATTGATGATATTCTTTTCTACTCCAAGACCAAATCCGATCATGAGCGACATCTTCGACTTATTTTAACACTCTTGAGAACTGAAAATGTCACACCCCGACCCGCAACGGAAAAGGTGATCGAGGCATGATTGGGTTATCATCAAAGCTCATGACATTTATTATAACGTTTCATATTCATTAATACATTTTAATGGGAAATATACAATCATAATTACATCATGTCCTAAACATCAATCTAGATTGTTTTCTTCTAAGGCATTTCCTATGTTTTCCTTGCTTCATCCTGTTCACCTGTATCATGTGTAAAAATGGTTTTTGGATCAACAAAAAGTTGGCGAGTGAATCCTATGAAAAACATTTGAACAAGTTTATTTAATTGATTATAAAATAAAGTGCATAACCACACATGAGTAAAAATAGATGTAAACTTATTCACCAATCATTTAATATTAAATAATGCACACATGAACAATAATGGATCGTTTTGAGGCACGCGTTGCTCAACTCGTCTCCCACGAGGAACTGATGGGCCTAGTGAATGATTTGCATATACTTGACAATATGAAATACATAACTACAAACAATATAAACTAAATAATACACACACGAACAATAATGGATTTGTTTTGAGGCACGCGTTGCTCAACTCGTCTCCCACGAGGAACTGATGGGCCTAATGAATGAATTGCATATAACTTGACAATATGAAATACATAACTACAAACAATATATACAATCTAAGTTTAGATCACAATATTGTATGGCACAAGTTTAAATAAACGAGTTAATTTTGGTGACACATGACACACCCCAAAACGTGTAATTAAAAAGGGGAGTTGTAAGATTCATTCACATTGGGTGCGTTCGGTTGATGATGTTGAATGCGCACGAAGTTGGTTTTAACCACGAGTGAAACTAACCTAGATAATGGCATAATGGTTCGGTAAGTATGCGGATTTTATTAGTCAATTTTAGTAGGATTGTTGGGTGTATTTTTGTGATTTTAAGGCTATTTTCTAACCTTAAAAATGTTATTTTTTAAGTATTTTTAATTGATTTTTAATTAAAATAAATAAATAAAAATAATAAAAAATGTTACTTTTTGCGACCGTTGACCGTTGACTTGTTGACCGGTCAGACTGTGTAATTGTGTGCGCCGGGTGAGGCTCGAACCCGAGACCTCCCGTTCGTGTGCACGCAGCTCTACCAACTGAGCTACGTGTCTAACCCGAAATATTTCTGTTTTTAATTGTATTTATATACTAATTGAATTAAACCGAAAATCATTTATTTTTTAAAAACGATTTTAATGTATCAAACCGGTGTTCTCCACAGGTCTCGAACCCGGGACCTGTGGTTTAGGTTAACACACAGTCCACCGCTGGACTGTGTGTCTAACTTGTTAAATAATCTAATTTTTATTATACTTATATACAAACTAAATAATTTCGTTTCTGCTTTAAATAAAAAGTTTGATAATTGTCCGGACTGGTGCGGTAGTCCGGACTCGAACTCGTGACGTGTGATTAAACGTTCACACAGTCCACCACTGGACTGTGTCTCTATCTTGGTTATTATTCCGGTTTTTATTAAACTTAACATCTATTGCAGTGAATCCGGTTCGGTAAAAAAAAACATTTTTATTAAGGCGAGTGTGCGTGGGACAAGAATCGAACTCGGGACGTAAGCGTGTTTTATTTGCACACAGTCCACCGCTGGACTGTGTGTCTAACCCCAGATATATCTTGATTTTAATTATATTTATATAATACTGAACTTCGTCTTCTTCGTCAGACTTAACCAGAATCGGAGTCCGACTGGTTCATCGATTTTAATCAAGTTCTTTTAGTGTGTTGCGCTTAATTACATGTGCGATTAATAAAAAGAATAAGAGATTAAGTGTAAGGTATACCGAACTGGACTCCTCTGTTTCGTCGGCGAAACTCCGACGACAGCAGATTATTCCGGGGACGTGTGTCCTGCGGCAGAGGGTCTTCAGGGAGCTTGAGATGAGTGTGGGTGGCTTCGGTATGAGTTCTGGGTGTTCAGTAAGGCTCAGAGGTGAAAGGCTCGGTTTTCCGGCGAGTTGCAGCAGTTCTCCGGCGAGTGAAATTATGTCGGGAAAGAGTGTGATTGTGAGCGAAAAAGCTAACAGAGGTTAGAGGGGGTATTTATAGGGCAGAACATTGACGAATTTAGTCCGATTTCCTCTTGATTCGTCGGTTAAAGATTTTCCGGCGGTTATGACTTGTGTTGTGGACTGGACATCGGTTATAACCGATGTAGTAGTTAATGTTTACGTTAAGTCATTGATAACCGACGCCGTTTGACGAAATCGTCGGATTTTCCGGCGTCAACGGATTTGGGCGCGTCAGTTGACTGAATTTGATTTCTGTTTTCATTATTTGAATCAATTGTTTCGGTATCTTAACAAAAACCCAAAGTGGCGGAGTGGTTGAGCGCGTGTGTGTTAATGCTTTGTTGTTTATCAGCTGACCCGGGTTCGAAACCCGGCAGCATTAATTTATTTTTATTTCATTAATTTTAATACTTTTTCAAATAAAACTTTTATAATCCAATATACTTATTAATTATGTATCGTTTAAAATAATTTGGGCATTAAATACGCCACGAAATTTTTAACTGATTGTTCGGTTAATAAACGGAGCGGGTTTGGTAAATCCGTTTTTTTTTACGGATGTTACAGTATCCCCTGTTTTTTAGAAATTTCGTCCCGAAATTTAAGTAGTGATATATTTGTCTAAAAAGGATGGTGTTTAGTTTGATAGTTACATGCTTAGAAAAAAGTAAAAGTTTAAGTTTTTGTTTGAGGCGGTAACGTCCCTTGTAAGGGTTAAGTACCCTGTTACAGGAATCGTTTTTTTGTTGCCTACGGTAAAAATACTGATAAGCAGAGTTGATTCACTAAATATGATATCATGCGTAGGAGTTTTGATATGTTTGGGAAGATAGGGTTATATCCTAAAAAAAATTTCTAATACTACAACCTACATGGAACTTCTCATAACCGTCTAACAACGCCTCTGATCCTTTGACAAGAATACTTATATATAGGAAGTACCAGCGGCGTATCCACCATATTCTTGTCAAATTTTCATTGGTTTTATCAGTAAGTTATGATTGGTTCTATGATGTGACTCTAGAACATAAATAAACGCCACAACCAATGTACCAAGAAATTACTAAATCCTACATAGAACTTCTCATAACCGCCTGACAATGCCTCTGATCCTTTGACAAGAATACTTATATATAGGAAGTACCAGCGGCGTATCCACCATATTCTTGTCAAATTTTCATTGGTTTTATCAGTAAGTTATGATTGGTTCTATGATGTAACTCTAGAACATAAATAAATACAACAACCAATATCTGAGTCCAAATTCTGATAGCATACATGTTTGAATGGTGACAGTTCCTCTCTCGTTTGTTATGATGGAGAGGTTAGTTTATGTAGAAATAGAACACAATCCAATTTCTTTAAATGGCGAGATGATATGAATGTAACACAAATTTCAACCAAGACAATAGTAAATCCTACATGGAACTTCTCATAACCGCCTGATAATGCCTCTGATCCTTTGGCGAGAATACTTATATATAGGAAGTACCAGCGGCGTATCCACCATATTCTCGTCAAATTTTCATTGACTTTATCCGCAAGTTATGATTAGTTCTATGTGACTCTACAACAAACACAACAACCAATACTTGAGTCTTAATTCTGATAATATCCATGTTTGAATGATGACAATACCTCTCTCGTTTGTTATGATGGAGAGGTTAGCCATTGTGGAAGTGAGACATAGCTCAACTTCTTTAAATGATGAAACTGAAATACACTGAAATGTATGATGAACAAACTTTGACCAAAACATTCTAAATCCTACATGGAACCTCTCATAACCGCCTGATAATGCCTCTGATCCTTTGACAAGAATACTTATATATAGGAAGTACCAGCGGCGTATCCACCATATTCTTGTCAAATTTTCATTGACTTTATCCACAAGTTATGATTAGTTCTATGTGACTCTACAACAAACACAACAACCAAAAGATCGTATTGCATGTACTGAAAATGAAAAATGTCTGTGCGATCAAGGCTCAATCAAACGGAGCCGATCGTATTGCATGTACTGAAAATGAAAAATGTCTGTGCGATCAAGGCTCAATCAAACGGAGCCGATCGTATTGCATATACTGAAAATAATAAATTTAATCTAAACAATAATCACACAAACAGTTTATACATGGAACCTCTCATAACCGCCTGATAATGCCTCCGATCCTTTGACAAGAATACTTATATATAGGAAGTACCAGCAGCGTATCCACCATATTCTTGTCAAATTTTCATTGACTTTATCCACAAGTTATGATTAGTTCTATGTGACTCTACAACAAACACAACAACCAATAGATCGTATTGCATGTACTGAAAATGAAAATTGTCGTGCGATCAAGGCTCAATCAAACGGAGCCGATCGTATTGCATGTACTGAAAATGAAAAATGTCTGTGCGATCAAGGCTCAATCAAACGGAGCCGATCGTATTGCATGTACTGAAAATAATAAACTTAATCTAAACAATAATCACACAAACAGTTTATACATGGAACCTCTCATAACCGCCTGATAATGCCTCCGATCCTTTGACAAGAATACTTATATATAGGAAGTACCAGCGGCGTATCCACCATATTCTTGTCAAATTCTCATTGGCTTTATCCTTAAGTTATGATTGGTTCTATGTGATTCTAAAACATAAAGAAAAACATAAAACTAAACGACTGGAGTTGAATCTTGATTTTCGGTGAAGAGGACTAGTTGGGTGGTTTCGTTTGGGCCGTCATTATCTTCGACAGGATTGGCGTTGATGTTGAAAACTCTTCCTCTTGCTGGTGGCCTAGTGATTGGGTTTTCTTGATTTACTTGGTTAACTGGGTTTGATTGAGCTTGAGCGTTTATGATGTTAACCAATCGAGGGCACGTGTTTCTAAAGTGGGTAGGGTCGCCACAATTGAAACAAGCTCGAACATAAGGTAACATGGGGTATTGAGGTTGTTGATATGTTTGGATCATATTTTGAGTAGGGGGTGTGGTTTGGTTTTGAGGGGTGCGGCAAACCTTGCTGCAATGACCATAGCGTCCACAATTCGCACATAGTTGACAAGGTAAGGTAGATGGATGGTGATAAAAACAGGTGTTACATCGAGGGTGAGGTCCAAGGTATGGTTTCTTATTTGGGTAAGTTGAGTTGGGTGCTACTTGAGTGATTGGGATAGCTTGGATGGGTATGGCTTGTGAAATTGGTTGATTACGTTGGATAGTAGCGAAAAGTTGCCCGTCTCTTTTTCTCTTAGAAATGGGTTGAGAAGGGGATTCGGTTTGGGTGGAGTTTGAAGTTTCAGTTGATGCTTTATCCTTCTTCTTCTCCTCCTTGAAGTCTTTGTTCTGATTCGGTTCTCGGTGAGCTCTGTAGCTAACTCCATTGCTGCTTCCAAAGTTGCAGGCGTGGTACTTATTACCGAGTCTTGAATTTTTGACGGAAGACCTCGGATGTAGTGCTCGATCAAACGGTAGAGGGGAGTGAACAAGTTGGGAACCATTTGATTTAACTCGAGAAATCTTTTGTTGTAAGTGGTGTGGTCGCCTTCCTTTTGCTTCAACGAATAGAACTCATCTTCTAATTTCTTGATTTCGCTCCTTGGGCAAAACCGTCTTGTCATGATTTCCTTCAACTCTTCCCAAGTCAAAGTCATAGCATCGTCAACGCCTCGTTTGGCCTTCTCTGTTCCACAAGTAAGTGCTATTCCATATAAACGACCGGTAGCATATCGCACTTTGCGATCGTCAGGGCAATCGCAATTTAGAAAAGTGTTCTCCATTTCTTCAAACCAACGGAGGAGAGCGGTGACACCTTCAGTCCCTTCGTATTTTGGAGGGTCGCATGATTTGAAATGCTTGTAGGTGCATTTAGTGGTATTTGGGGGAGGGTTGATAATATTTTGATCTTCTTGGTTGACAGGATTAGCGGTAAGGGCTTGTTGGACTTGAATTACAATGTTGGGTATTACCGCAGCCATTTGTTGGGCGATTAGTGCAGCCATGCGCTCGCGGGCTTTTCCTGCTCTCATCTTCCTACGGGCGAGGCTAGAAGACATGTACAAGGAATACGTATCATGAGTATGAGTTGGATGTTTTTGGGATCATGGGTCGTATTTAGGAATGAACATTCATAAAATAAATATAGAAAAAATAAATCTACTACATCCATAGGATGTCTTGGGCTTTGCTCGTCATTGGGCCTTGCATGCCGCCATACTTCACCTTCGTAATCATGTGGGCCCCCATGAATACCGGGTTTTTCATATGGTTCGCATGTGTTAGCCTGGTTACGTACATTAAAACCCGGAGAAAATCGAGAAATATGTATATAACGTATGATATTCGAAATGTGTCCAGGTGTAGACACGGTGACACTTCAAAGTGGGGTTAGTTCGAACGACGTTTGGTGTGGCATGCTTTGGCCTAATAGGTCATTCGTACTCTCATCGTTAGTCCCCAGGTAGGCAAACTGGTCCGTTATATTGGATTTATACGAATGCCAACCTAGACAGGATGTTCCGACTACCGGTACTTGTACCCTTCCAGTTACTACATGCCCGTCGCAGAACTCACTTTGATGGGATTTGAAAATTGCGAAAAAATCTTTGAATAACAAAAGTATGAAGATGATTAGAATATATGAACATTGAAATATGTATGATGAATGTGTATGTAAGTATGTATGTTTGACTGTAAGTATAAACAAATATGAAACAAATAAACATCATAAGTTTGTATGTAACCACCTAAATAATTAAAATTTAGGCAACTATAGTATAGGCTCTAAGGGTCTAATAACCTATCCAATATCCCTATAGTCATGGCTCTGATACCAATCTGTCACACCCCGACCCACAGCGGAAAAGGTGATCGAGGCATGATTGGGTTATCATCAAAGCTCATGACATTTATTATAACGTTTCATATTCATTAATACATTTTAATGGGAAATATACAATCATAATTACATCATGTCCTAAACATCAATCTAGACTTCATTGTTTTCTTCTAAGGCATTTCCTATGTTTTCCTTGCTTCATCCTGTTCACCTGTATCATGTGTAAAAATGGTTTTTGGATCAACAAAAAGTTGGCGAGTGAATCCTATGAAAAACATTTGAACAAGTTTATGACTTGTTTATAAAATAAAGTGCACAACCACACATGAGTAAAAATAGATGTAAACTTATTCACCAATCATTTAATATTAAATAATGCACACATGAACAATAATGGATCGTTTTGAGGCACGCGTTGCTCAATTCGTCTCCCACGAGGAACTGATGGGCCTAATGAATGATTTGCATATACTTGACAATATGAAATACATAACTACAAACAATATAAACTAAATAATACACACACGAACAATAATGGATTTGTTTTGAGGCACGCGTTGCTCAACTCGTCTCCCACGAGGAACTGATGGGCCTAATGAATGAATTGCATATAACTTGACAATATGAAATACGTAACTACAAGTTGCAGCAGTTCTCCGGCGAGTGAAATTATGTCGAGAAAGAGTGTGATTGTGAGCGAAAAAGCTAACATAGGTTAGAGGGGGTATTTATAGGGCAGAACATTGACGAATTTAGTCCGATTTCCGTCTTGATTCGTCGGTTAAAGATTTTCCGGCGGTTATGACTTGTGTCGCGGACTGGACATCGGTTATAACCGATGTAGTAGTTAATGTTTACATTAAGTCATTGATAACCGACGCCGTTTGACGAAATCGTCGGATTTTCCGGCGTCAATGGATTTGGGCGCGTCAGTTGACTGAATTTGATTTCTGTTTTCATTATTTGAATCAATTGTTTCGGTATCTTAACAAAAACCCAAAGTGGCGGAGTGGTTGAGCGCGTGTGTGTTAATGCTTTGTTGTTTATCAGCAGACCCGGGTTCGAAACCCGGCAGCATTAATTTATTTTTATTTCATTAATTTTAGCACTTTTTCAAATAAAACTTTTATAATCCATTATACTTATTAATTATGTATCGTTTAAAATAATTTGGGCATTAAATACGCCACGAAATTTTTAACTGATTGTTCGGTTACTAAACGGAGCGGGTTTGGTAAATCCGTTTTTTTTTTGACGGATGTTACAGAAAAGATTTATGCTAAGTTCTCAAAATGTAAGTTTTGGTTAAAAGAGGTGCAATTTCTTGGTCATGTCATTAATGACAAAGGGATTCATGTTGACCCTGCAAAGATCAAAGCAGTACAAGAGTGGCAAGCGCCACGTACTCCTATAGAAGTTATGTCATGTCTTGGTCTAGCTGGTTATTATCGTTGTTTCATCGAAATTTTTTCTCATATCGCCGTTCCACTCACAGCCTTGACTCACAAGGTTAAACCCTTTATTTGGGGGCCCAAGCAAGAAGAGGCATTCCAATCATTGAAGAAAAAGCTTTGCGATGCACCTATCCTTACACTTTCTGATGGCTGTGAAAACTTTGTGGTTTATTGTGACGTGTCATGGCAAGGTTTAGGTTGTGTTCTAATGCAAAGAGGAAAGGTGATAGCCTATTCCTCAAGGCAACTCAAAATGCATGAAAAGAATTATACCACTCACGACCTAGAACTTGGAGCAGTTGTATTCGCTCTTAAGATATGGAGACATTATCTCTATGGTACCAAGTGTGAAATCTACACTGACCACAAGAGCCTCCAACATATCTTCAATCAGAAAGAGTTGAACATGAGGCAACGACGATGGGTCGAACTCTTAAATGACTATGATTATGAAATTCGATATCATCCTGGCAAGGCTAATGTTGTGGCTGACGCTCTCAGTCGAAAGGAGTATGCAAACTCCATCCATCTTTTGTGTTCCCAAATTGTGACTGATCTTCAAAACCGAATTAGAGCAGCTCAACATATTTCCGTTACGGAAAATGATGTACGAGATGAATTGTCTTGTGGAGCTGAAACCAAACTAGAATCCAAGTCAGACGGAATTCTTTATTACTTGAATCGTATTTGGATACCTGATCGTGACGATCTTCATGTTTTTCTCATGAATGAGGCTCACAAAACACGACACTCTATACATCCAGGAGCCGATCAGATGTATCATGATCTACGATACTCCTACTGGTGGCTTGTCATGAAGAAAGATATCGCTATTTTTGTTTCCAAGTGTCTTACATGCTCCAAAGTGAAAGCTGAACATCAAAGACCTTCAGGATTTCTTGTCCAACCCGAAATACCTGTATAGAAGTGGGAAAATATAACCATGGACTTCATTACCGGGTTACCTCGCACCTCCAGCGGGTATGACAGTATTTGGGTTGTCGTTGATCGTCTCACTAAATCAGCTCATTTCATTCCCATCCGTGAAGACTTCAAGAACGAGAAATTAGCTCGTATCTATATCAATGAAATTTTAAGCCGTCATGGTGTACCCTTAAGTATCATTTCAGATCGTGACGACCGTTTTACTTCACGAATATGGCAAGCCGTACAATCAGCTTTGGGTACACGTCTAGATCTCAGCACTGCCTTTCAACCTCAAACTGATGGTCAATCTGAGCACACCATACAAACCCTCGAAAACATGTTGCGAGCATGTGTCATAGACTTCAAGGGAAATTGGGATACTCATTTACCATTAGTTGAATTTTCGTACAACAATAGCTATCATTACAGCATTGGTATGGCTCCTTTTGAAGCCTTATATGGTCGTAAGTGTTGATCTCCTGTATGTTGGCACGAAATTGGTGAAGCGCAAATCACTGGACCTGAATTGATCCAAGAAACGACTGACAAAATCCTTCAAATCCGAAATAATCTTCTAGCAGCTCGAAGTCGTCAAAAGAGTTACGCTGATAAACGACGAAAGCCACTGGAGTTTTGTGTTGGTGATCAAGTACTTTTGAAAGTATCATTGTGGAAGGGAGTGGTTCGTTTTGGTCAAAAAGGCAAGCTAGCACCACGCTATGTGAGACCATTCAAGATACTCGAAAGAATAAGTCCTGTAGCATATAAGCTTGAGCTATCAGAAGAACTCAACAGAATTCATCCCACATTTAATGTATCAAACTTGAAAAAGTGTCTTGCCGATGAAAACCTCCATATTCCTTTAGAAGATATTCAAATCGATGAATCAATGCATTTTGTTGAAAGACCTGTTGAAATCTTGGACTTCGGTGAAAAGCGCTTGAGGTGAAGTCGTATTCCAATAGTCAGGGTGCGTTGGGAGTCAAAGCGAGGGCCTAAGTTTACTTGGGAACGTGAAGACTCAATGCGTTAAAAATACCCGCATCTTTTCCTGTTGTAACCACTACATAAATTTCGGGACGAAATTTCTGAAAGTGGGGGATAGTGTAACATTCGTGTAAAACAGGTTTCAAGAACCCGTTTCGTTTGAAATTCAAGTAAATGTTTAATGTTTCATTATACAATTATTAGTAGTAATTAATTTATTTTAGAACCAATATATATGAATAAAATACATACTTAAAATAATAGTTTTTAAAGGAAAATAAGAAAATCATATAAAAAGAAAAATAAATAAAAATAAAAGGGGACAACTGGAATCGAACCTGGGTTCCCCCACTTGTGCACACACACATAACACCACTACTCTGCAAGCATCTTTGTGTTTAAACCTGAAACAAATAATTCATATAGCATAGTTAGTAAATAGACCTGCAAGAACAAAAGTTCTATCTCCGAATCGGTTGCCTTGACCGACGTGAAATCTGAGGGGTAACATTTTCTTGTCAATTGAAAACGGATATAACTGATGGTAAACATCAGTTATAACCGAAAACATAAAGCAATTCATAACCGTGAGTATCATAACCGAAAAATATAAATCAAAGAATGAAATCACCTCTGCCTACATATACACCCTGCCAATCATTCCAAGCTCACACACTTTCAATCATTATTCGAAGTCACTTTGCTCAAATCCGATGTCCTTGATGAAGTGTAGTTTTCTGTTCGCCGGAATTCATCGCCGGAGCACTACAATCGTCGGTAAACCTTTCAAATTGTTCTTGTAAATTATTATTAACCTGACTAATTTATAAAATGCATATCAACATCAGCATTATAACCAGGCACGACCAAGTTCAATTTCTGGGTTGTTTTATGGAAGAAGATGAAGCTTTAAATTGTATATATATTTAATAAAAAGCGAGTTATATTAGGGTTAGACACCCAGCCCAACTGGTTGGGCTGGGTGCAAATCATCACAGAGGTACCGGGTTCGAATCATGTCTTGCGTGCCGGTTCGATTGATTTTAAAATCTTTTTAATAAAATTAATTCTGGATTAATCTAACAAGTACATAAGTATAATAAAAATCATGATTCTAATGGGTTAGACACGTAGCTCAGTTGGAAGAGCTGCGTGCATACTTACGGGAGGTCTCAAGTTCGAATCTCACCCACGACACCTAAAATCACAAGCAAACCGGTTAGGCTTCCTGTCAGTCTGACAGGACAATTTTTTATGTATTATTTTATTTTAATCAATATTATTTTTGTATCTAAAAAAATATTTTAAAATACTTAAAAATACAATTTTGTAGGTTTAAAAATCCTAATAAATACTACAAAAATAACCTAAAAATATAACAAAAAGTATTAAATCAAAATATTAATTTTATATATGTTTATCGAATTATTACGTTATTATTTAGGTTAGTCTCCTTCGTCGGTTAAATTCTCAACTCCTGTGCACTCACCATCAACCAAGATACGCACACACTGTGAGTGAATCCTTACAAATTCCTCTTTTTAATCATGTTTTGGGGTGTATCATGTGTCGTGCATGTTTTATTTATTTAAACACTTGTGCTAACATCATGATGTGATCAAATGTGTATATTTGTTTGTGTGGTTATGTCTGGTTATATATTTATCATATCAATGTGATCATTCATTTAAGGCCCATCAGTTCCTTGTGGGATACGAGTTGAGTATCAGGTGCCTCATTAGATCAGCTCCGTTTGATTGAGCCTTGATCTCAAGTTCATCATTCATCATGTTCATATGTTCATTGTGGATATTATGTGGTTTGTGATTGTTATATATATACATATGCTCACTTATGGTCTATGCATAACTTTTTATTTAAATAACAAATATATAACAGCTGCTTAAATGTTTTACTTAGATTCACTTGCCAACTTTTGTTGACCCAAACCTTTGTTTTACGCATGATACAGGTGAACAGGCTGAGGAGAGGAACACATAGGAATGGCCTTAGAAGATTAATAAAATATATTCTGTTTAGAACAATGTTTTGCTTGGACTTGTATGTTTCCCTGTGTTTGAATATTTGAAGTTTTAATTTCAATTTAATAAATATGAAATCTATTAGTAAATGTCATGAGCTTTGGTGATAACCCAATTATGCCCCGACTTTTGTTTCCGCTGCGGGTCGGGGTGTGACATGGACTACGTCCTAACCTTATAGCCTATGTGATCAAATTTGATCCCAACTAAATATCAGCAATGTGATGATAATGATCAAACAACCATCAGTGATGAAGTGCCTACAGGCTATGATTTAACATCTATTAGTGGTGAAGTGCCTACGAGCTATGATTAAACATCCATTTGTGATGAAGTGCATACGGGCTATGATTTAACATCCATTAGTGATGAAGTGCCTACGGGCTATGATTTAACATCCATTAGTGGTGAAGTGCCTACAGGCTATGATTTAACATCCATTAGTGATGAAATGCCTACGAGCTATGATTTAACATCCATTAGTAATGATTTGCCTACGAGCAATACGATATTGTCAATTAAGACAATGATTGTTGTAACCTTATGGTTCCTTGTCCAAGGTGATGAGTTATACTGAAGCCTCATAGTCGATATGATCAATGAGATCACGACTCATATCATCAGTGCTATGATTATCTATCTTAACATCTTAAATAATGTTAGCTAATTTGCCCGCAAGCCATATTATATTGTCAAACATGATAATGACAGCTGTGACCTTATGATCCACTGTCCAATAATATATGGACTATGTCCAAATTTAGAGAGCCTTTGATGGTCCTTTTGAGACCTAATCCAATTATACCTAAATATCTCAAAGAATATTCATTTAAAATATTAAGCCTGACAGTTGTGATTCTATGCACACTGGTTCAAATAGGCAAAGGATTTATGTTTCCAAACTTTACAGCCTATATTGTGTGACATTCCGGTTTTTCAGGTATCTTAAATGCGCTACTTTACGATTATTCACTCCTACGCTGATTTAATTCGGAGAATTAAATTACACGCTCGCAATAACTACGCTAACTTTGTGAATCGATAGGGTGAATCACGTGCTATGTGTTATTCGACGGATTGTATCTGAATTACGTGCTATGTTTTATTAGACGGGTTGTATCTAAATTACCTGCTATGTGTTATTAGACGTTTGTGATTTAATATTTTATAAACTCCATGTCGCAAATAATATTTTAGTAACTTTTATTTATAAACCGAACCAAGCTTGTGAAACGTTTCGACTTCATGACCAAGCAAACCCAATCCGCCACCCACACCCCCCTTGCGACCCACACACCTTGCAGCCCAAGGAATTAACACAAACTTGAG
Organism: Scalesia atractyloides; assembly: GCA_947069175.1. Classification (NCBI taxonomy): domain Eukaryota; kingdom Viridiplantae; phylum Streptophyta; class Magnoliopsida; order Asterales; family Asteraceae; genus Scalesia; species Scalesia atractyloides. Next base: position 47,613,990 of record CAMTDV010000023.1, read on the forward strand.
GCCCAAGCCACTTACCCAAACCGCCCCCCTTATTGCGGCCGCCCCCTTCCCCCTTGTTATATATAAATGTATGTATGCATGGGGTGTTTAAAAGAAAACACAAAGCCCTAATCCCTAGAAGGAGGTCGACGGCAGCCCTCCCCTCTCACGGTCGCAATTCTACTCCCGGATTGGTTCCAAGCTTGTCCCGGTTCGCTAATCATCATCGTTTCAAGGTTAGGGTTTAATTGTTTTGCAATTCACACTAGGGTTTGTGTAATCTTGATCATGATTATGTGTTTGTAGGATTATTAGTATGAAAAAGTGTGGAAATTTATGATTAGTTCGGATGAATGTGCAAATCTTTGCGGTTGTGATGTTATGTTGAATACTAAAATCGTAGGCTGCGTTTTAGCGATAAAGATCATGATAAATATTTAGGTTTGCATGAATATTGATATATATGATGATATTTGACAAGTCAACCTGTTGTTAATCATTATTACTAAGCGTCATGATCGTTTAAATATGTTCTAATGCGATAAAAGTCGAAAACAGTTGGCTGATTGACATTTACAGCCAATTTCAATTGGCTGTAACCTGATCATTTTTATCAAAAAGTGTATTTTCTAAAGCCAAAAACGTGTATTTTTGAAAAACGCTTCTAATGGCACCGGATTTATATTTTTATGAGGGCGTTTGCTATTTTTAAGTGGTCATTTAGTGCAGCAGCTGAAGCTGCGTAAATTCTGCAGAATTTGCTGGTTGTTTATCGAGTCGGATCTCATAGTCTGTAGGGGGTTAGGTCACGAAATTTGTACAGTAACTGGAGACGGGAATTTCGGAAATCTCCCACTGGAATTTTGTTAATTGGATGAACGATGATTTTTAAAAATTTTTCTCGTGGACTGCAGTCAGAAAGCGACGAATCTGACTGCAGCCTAGTATATAAATGTTTATAAATAATTGGTAAATATTTACGGTTTGAAAATTTTACACAAAATTCTACAGTTTAATTGACATCTCCTGTAAAAGAATTGAAATTTTTGGAACGTTGGAACTATTTTATAAAAATCCTCGAAAACAGCCCAGTTATGAGCGTACAAGCCGAAACATGATAACTTGCGTTAGTGTGTACCAAAGTGTTGTATGAGTTAATCTGTGTTTATGACAAGTTGGTTTGATCATTATTTTGTATGATGATACTTTGCATGCATGATTGTGGTTTCGAATTGGTTATTACGTGTGCCGCACTGTGTGTTAGTTATGCGTAGGGTTTTGTATCAGTGTGTTCACACACTAACTTTAAATCGGTTGGCATGTTAGACGTGATTAGCGGTCCCATCATTTGCTTCTTTTGCGTTATTCTAACCGAGCAATTTAAGGTGAGTTCACGGCCCCTATTTTATCCGGTTTTGAACAACAGGGGGAGAAACATGTATACTCTCTAAAACTCTATCTTTTACGTTATGCGAAATTAACGTCGTTAAACTATTCGGTAACTAAGTTAATATTAATGTACGTTATGGTCACTAAGTAGCTTTATCACGGAATTCCTCAACCAACTCTCGGATCGTTAGTATTGGGTTAGATAGCGGGGAAATTATGGTAGTACTACTTGGCCCGACAAGCCCCACCCGAGCTAGTTGCGCTAGCCGACCGGGAATGGTCAACGGGTGATTAATTTGGCCTAACTTTCGCCATGGTCAGTGATAGACCTGGCAACACTGAGGCAACAACAGTCAGCTTCGATCGCGAACTCTTATGTGACGTAACTTTAGGCTCGCTACCTACATGTTAACATTGAACTTAATTACGAACCAACATTATTATTCCGGGTTAGGAATAATGGAACTATGTCGTTATCCCGGGTTAGGGATAACGGGGAAAAACAAACTTTTAAACCAAACTTGTGAACTTATAAAAACTTGTGAACTCACTCATCTTTAATGTTGACACTTGTTTCTTTACATGTTTCTCAGGACGCTAGGGGCGCTAGGTGCACTCACTTGCATTTGATCAAGACATTTTTATCGAGTCTTATTTACGAATAATGTTTGGGATTTTTGGTTTTGGCGTTTGTGTTGGCGCCCGTTACTTTACTTTAATGCTTCCGCTAAACTTTGAAACTAAGATATTTTGAAAATGACTATGAATGGTTAAACAAATGTTTTTGGAAAACGTTTAAATAAATCATATAGAGTCGTTCGATACTGCTAGTGTCTGAGATTCTGGTTTGATCACACGTCTCGCGGTAAAACTCCGCAAGTGGAAATTGAGGGTGTGACAGATTGGTATCAGAGCCTCTAGCTATAGAGAATCAGGTTTGCATTAAAAGTAGACCTAAACTATAGCTGTTACACGACACTAGACTTAGTTGGCACCGAACTGTGATATCTTGTTATGTGTTATACTACAATTGTTCTATGTGAGATATATATGTATATTGTGATGCACGCAACTCGTAACTAACTACACCAACCCAACAGGCTATGTCATCAATCATCATCCGACAGATCTCGACAATCAAGGGCGCCTGGGAAGGCACCCATGGTCGAACCCTCACCACCTCATGGCGTGGAGACACGCTCAGCTGCTAGGAAAAGACTCGCTCTAGGAGGGGAGTCGTCCTCCCGTCCGACCACCGCTATAACGGTCGAACCGGTCAACTCTTTAGGAGTGGGGGACGATCTAATTAGAGATGTGTTAAGGAAACAACAGGAATAGCTAGAGAGAATGCAGGAGACTATCGAAGCACAGGGATGGATGATACGTCAGCTAACTGGTAAAACTGGAGAGCTCGAGGAAGAGCAATATGGGAATAAGAAAGTTCGAAATATTTTAGCTAAGGACTTTCGTGCTGAGCGGCTGAGGGCTGACTGGCTCGAAGACAGAGTTCTTGAGTCCAGTTGGAGGATTCAAGAAGTGGAGCAGAACCAAGCACCACCTGTCCCAGTACCCGCACCAGCACCGGCCCCTCCAGCGCCGGTAGAGGAAGACCCAGAGGAGGATCCAGAGGAAGACCCGAGGAGGATCCGAGGAAGAAGAGCTGGAATAGGACCCGACTGTTGAAGCTAAAAATGCCGCAGAGGATGACAGCAATGATAGCGACTTGGGAGATGGAGACGTAGATGACTAACTCGTCTCGCCAATCCCCGTTTTGTTTCCTTTAGTTTGTTTGTTTCCACTTATGTTTGAACTTGAAATTTTATAATTAAACTGCGATGTTTGGTTGGTATTTTGTGAGACATTGCAATTTATTTAATTGAATGTTCCTTTTGATTGTTTAAATTGTCGGGTTGACATAAATTGTGTGATTATTTAAGTGTGGAATATGATAACTATATTGGATATATACTTATCGGTGTGTATTTGTGTTGTCTTGCGAAGATCTGAAATGGCAACCGGTCATCGCGAAAACCTCAACATGTCAACTGAAGAATTGGCCGTTTAATCCAAGAACACGTGAATGCTGCTCTGGCGGGTGTTCAAAACCCACCAGCAGGTAACCATTATTAAATTTTCATGGGAAAATCTAATAGTTGGGCTAGTAGACTTTCTCGCTGACTACCTATCCTCTATCTTCAGGAGGGGTCTTAACCCCTACAAGATGTTCCTTGATGCGAAACCGAGCAGGTTCACGGGAGTTGAAGGACCCATAGGACTGGTCCGTTGGATTGAAAAGTCTGAATCGGTTTTCGAGATGTGCAATTGCCTTGAAGCTAATAAGGTCAAGTATGCTGCCTCAACGTTGGAAGATGTGGCATTAACCTGTTGGAACGCACAAGTCCAAACGCGTGGACTTCTTGCGGCGAACGCAATGGCCTGGACCGAATTTAAGGCCCTAATCAAGGAGGAATACTGTCCGCGGGACAGAGTTCAACAGTTGGAACAGTCGTTATGGAACCACAAGATGTTAGGGTCAGAAATTGAAGCGTACACGGCAAAACATCATGATCTGGTGTTCCTATGTCCCGATTTGGCTAACACCGTCGAAAAATGACTTGAGTTTTATCTTGGGGGTCTGGTCCCTGAGATCCACGACGGAGCATCAAGCGATTAGGCTGGCGCATAAACTCACCGATAAGTCAGTGGAGCAAAGGAAGTTGCCACCTAGGGGTGCAACTGAAATTGTCTCTGACAACAAAAGAAAATTTGAAGACTCACCTGCTCGACAGTCTTCATCAGCCCAGCCACAACAAGGAAACCAGAAGCGGTCCAACAATTTCAACAACAATCGGGGTCACAACAATCAGTCTGCCAACAACACCCAGAACTTGAGCGGCTATGCGGGTCGAAAGCCGCAATGTAATCGTTGTAACCTCCATCATCACGGCCCTTGCGCTGGAAATCGCTGCCAACGATGTGGCAAAGCAGGACACGCGGCAAAGGATTGTCGCAGGGAGATCATGACACGACAAATCAGAACCAGCACCAGGGTCAACAGCAAGGTAATAACCGGGGATGCTATCAGTGCAGTAGTACTGTCCATTTCAAGCGAGACTGCCCGCAGCTTCGCAACAACAACAATGGTGGGAACAACAACAACAACAACCACAATAACAACAACAACAACAATAACAACAATAACAACAATAACAACAATGGCAACAATGGATATGGTGGCACAGGAGGTGCGAAAGGTTGTGCATTCACGCTGGGCCGTCGAGAGGCCAGAAACGACTCAAATGTGGTCACTGGTAAGTTTCCCCTTAACGATCATTTTGCTACTGTACTTTTTGATACGGGTGCGGATAAGAGTTTTATATCTGAGTCTTTTAGGAAGAACCTAAATCTCACGCCTAAACCCCTAGAGACCCCTTATATCATAGAACTAGCTGATGGTAAATCTGTAGATGTGACCCATTTAGTAACCGGCTGTCAACTTAAACTCGCGGGTCACACCTTTACCATTGATCTGATGACAACTACCCTGGGTAGTTTTGACGTGGTAGCCGGAATGGACTGGCTATCCGACGTCCGAGTTGAAGTTCTCTGTTTCGAGAAAGCTATCCGTATTCCGCTCTCTAACGACAAAGTCTTGATGGTGCAAGGCGAGAAGGCAGGCGCCGTCACAAACATCATCTCTTACATGCAAGCTCAGAAGTATCTTCGGAGAAAGAACTCCTTCGCTTTGCTCGCACTGGTCACCGAGCAGCCTAAAGACGAGAAGCGGATTGAAGATATCCCTGTCGTCCGTGACTTTCCCGATGTGTTTCCAGAGGAGTTACATGGTCTTCCACCACATCGACAAGTGGAGTTTGAAATCGAATTGGCGAACCATGCGACTCCTATCGCCAAGGCCTAGTACCGCTTAGCTCCAGCAGAGTTGCAAGAGCTGTCTACACAACTTCAGGAATTGTTGGAAAAAAGATTTATCCCACCCAGTACTTCGCCATAGGGAGCTCCGGTCCTTTTTGTCAAGAAGAAGGACGAGACCTTCCGCATGTGCATCGACTACAGGGAACTCAATAAGGTTACCGTCAAGAACCGATACCCATTACCTCGCATCAACGATCTTTTCGGCTAGCTTCAAGGGTCAAGCTACTACTCCAAGATTGATCTACGGTCCGGTTATCACCAGCTACGCGTCAAGGAGGAGGATATCTCCAAGACGGAATTTCGCACTCGGTATGGCCATTATGAGTTCTTGGTCATGCCCTTCGGTCTCACCAACGCACCCGCGGTGTTCATGGACCTCATGAACCGCGTGTGTAAGCCGTACCTCAACAAGTTTGTCATCGTGTTCATCGATGATATACTCATCTACTCTAAGGGTGAAGAAGAACATGCTGAGCATCTGCGATTATTGCTGGAACTACTTCAACAGGAGAAACTATATGCCAAGTTTTCGAAGTGTGATTTCTGGATTCGGGAAGTTCAGTTCCTCAGGCATATCGTGAATGAAAAAGGTATACACATTCATCCCGCCAAGATCGATGCTATCAAGAACTGGGAAGCACAGAGATCCGCCAATTTTTGGGTTTGGCTGGGTACTACAGACGTTTCATCGAGGGATTTTCCAAGATCGCACAACCGCTTACCACTCTCACTCAGAAGGGCACCAAGTATGCTTGGGGTGATAAACAGGAAGCAGCATTGCAATTACTGAAACAGAAGCTTTGCAGTGCACCCATTTTGTCCTTGCCAGAGGGACAGATGATTTTGTAGTATATTGTGACACTTCCATTCAGGGATTGGGATGTGTACTCATGCAACGTGATAAGGTCATCGCGTATGCGTCCCGGCAGTTGAAGGTCCACGAGAAGAACTATACGACACATGACCTGGAATTGGGAGAAGTTGTGTTTGCACTTAAGATTTGGAGACACTATCTATATGGAACAAGGTGCACAATTTACACGGATCACAAGAGCCTCCAACATATTTTTGACCAGAAGGAGTTGAACATGCGACAGCATCGCTGGGTTGAACTCCTGAACGATTATGAATGTGCCATTCGTATCAACCGGGTAAAGCTAACGTGGTAGCTGATGCCCTCAGTCGGAAGGAGCACTTGAAACCTCGTCGGGTACTACAGTTCACAATTCATTCTGGGTTACCCGAATAGATACGCGATGCGCAGCTAGAAACAGTTAAGGAAGAAAACATCAAGGCCGAATCTGTGGGAAAGATGGAACGCGATTGGGAAGTGAAACCCAATGGTGCCTGGTATTTCATGAATCGTATATGGGTACCTCTCTACGGAGACCTCAGGAAGCTAGTTATGGATGAAACTCACAAATCCTGATACCCTGTCCATCCTGGTTCGGATAAGATGTATCAAGACCTTAAAGCTGCGTACTGGTGGCCCAACATGAAAGCGGATATAGCCACCTACGTGAGCAAGTGTTTGACTTGTGCGAAAGTCAAGGTGGAATACCAGAAGCCATCAGGGCTACTTCAACAACCTAGATCCCAGTGTGGAAATGGGATCAGATCTCGATGGACTTTATCACTAAACTCCCGCGAACTCCGGGTGTTAGACGAACTCCGGATCGTCTAACTAAGTCTGCACACTTCCTAGCGACTAAAGAAACATATAAGATGGATAAGTTGACTCGCATCTACATTAAGGAAGTAGTTTCTCGGCACGGAGTGCAACGTCCATCATTTCAGACAGAGATGCTCGTTTCACGTCCAACTTCTGGCAGTCACTTCGGAAAGTGTTGGGTACGCGCTTAGATATGAGCACAGCTTACCACCCTCAGACGGATGGTCAAAGTGAAAGGACCATTCAGACCTTGGAGGACATGCTTAGGGCATGCGTGGTAGACTTCGGGAACAGTTGGGAAATCCATCTGCCTTTAGTGGAATTCTCGTATAACAACAGTTACCATACGAGTATTCAGGCAGCACCGTTTGAAGCATTGTACGGTCGCAAATGTAGATCACCGGTCTGTTGGGCAGAAGTCGGTGACAGTCAACTCACAGGTCATGAGTTGATACTTGAGGCTACTGAAAAGATTGTGCAAATCAGAAACCGCATGGCAGCGGCACGAGACCGACAGAAAAGCTACGCTGTTCAACGACGCAAACCACTCGAATTTCAAGTAGGTGACCGTGTCCTACTGAAAGTGTCACCCTGGAAGGGTGTAATTCGTTTTGGGAAACGAGGTAAACTAAATCCACGGTACATAGGCCCATTTGTGATTTCGAAGCATATCGGGTCCGTAGCTTATCAGTTAGACCTTCCTGCCGAACTCAGTGGAGTTCACAACGTTTTTCATGTGTCCAATCTGAAGAAGTGGCTATCAGATGAGACCCTAGTCATTCCATTGGATGAGATTCAAGTGGATGAGCAACTGCATTTTGTGGAGCAACCTATCGAGATTATGGATCGTGAGATCAAGACTCGAAGGCACACAAGATACCGATCGTCAAGGTTCGTTGGAACTCTAAGCGTGGACCGGAGTTCACGTGGGAAAGAGAGGACCAAAAGAAAAGCAAATATCCACACCTCTTTGCAACTGAGCAGCAATCTGACGTTACCGCCAACTAAATTTCGGGACGAAATTCTTTCAACATGGGGATGATGTGACAGCCTGGGATTTACTTGTACCATTCTAACAAACTGAGCTTTTGTGCGTTGCTTTCTAAACCGCGTTTACTCAATTTTCGGGACGAAAATACTTTCAACGTGGGGATAATGTGACATTCCGGTTTTTCAGGTATCTTAAACGCGCTACTTTACGGTTATTCACTCCTACGCTGATTTAATTCGGAGAATTAAATTACACGCTCGCAATAACTACGCTAACTTTGTGAATCTATAGGGTGAATCACGTGCTATGTGTTATTAGATGGATTGTATCTGAATTACGTGCTATGTGTTATAGGACGGGTTGTATCTAAATTACGTGCTATGTGTTATTAGACGTTTGTGATTTAATATTTTATAAACTCCATGTCGCAAATAATATTTTAGTAAATAGTATTTTAGTAACTTTTATTTATAAACCGAACCAAGCTTGTGAAACGTTTCGACTTCGCGACCAAGCAAACCCACCCCGCCACCCACACCCCCCTTGCGACCCACACACCTTGCGGCCCAAGGAATTAACACAAACTTGAGGCCCAAGCCACTTACCCAAACCGCCCCCTATTGCCGCCGCCCCCCTTCCCCCTTGTTATATATAAATGTATGTATGCATGGGGTGTTTAAAAGAAAACACAAAACCCTAATACCTAGAAGGAGGTCGACGGTAGCCCCCCTCTCACGGTCGCAATTCTACTCCCGGATTGGTTCCAAGCTTGTCCCGGTTCGCTAATCATCATCGTTTCAAGGTTAGGGTTTAATTGTTTTACGATTCACACTAGGGTTTGTGTAATCTTGATTATAATTATGTGTTTGTAGGATTATTAGTATGAAAAAGTGTGGAAATTTATGATTAGTTCGGATGAATGTGCGAATCTTTGCGGTTGTGATGTTATGTTGAATACTAAAATCGTAGGCTGCGTTTTAGCGATAAAGATCATGATAAATATTTAGGGTTTGCATGAATATTGATATATATGATGATATTTGACAAGTCAACCTGTTGTTAATCATTATTACTAAGCGTCATGATCATTTAAACATGTTCTAATGCGATAAAAGTCGAAAACAGTTTCCTGATTGACATTTACAGCCAACTTCAATTGGCTGTAACCTTATCATTATTTATTGAAAAGTGGATTTTATGAAGTTTAAAACGTGTATTTTTGAAAAACGTTTCTAATAGTGCCAGATTCATATTTTTCTGAGGTCGTTTGCTATTTCTAAGTGGTCATTTAGTGCAGCAGCTGAAGCTGCGTAAATTCTGCAGAATTTGCTGGTTGTTTATCGAGTCGGATCTCATAGTCTGTAGGGGGTTAGGTCACGAAATTTGTACAGTAACTGGAGACGGGAATTTCTGGAAATCTACCACTGGAATTTTGTTAATTAGATGAACGATGATTTTTAAATAATGTTTCTCGTGGACTGCAGTCAGAAAGCAACGAATCTGACTGCAGCCTAGTATATAAATGTTTATAAATAATTGGTAAATATTTAGGGTTTGAACATTTTACAAAAATTCTACAGTCTAATTGACATCTCCTGTAAAAAAATTAGAATTTTTGGAACGTTGGAACTATTTTATAAAAATCCTTGAAAACAGCCCAGTTATGAGCGTACAAGCCAAAACATGATAAGTTGCGTTAGTGTGTACCAAAGTGTTGTATGAGCTAATATGTGTTTATGACAAGTTGGTTTGATCATTATTTTGTATGATGATACTTTGCATGCATGATTGTGGTTTCGAATTGGTTATTACGTGTGCCGCACTGTGTGTTGTTCTAGTTAATTTAATAACTCTTAGCATGGATTAAGTGGCTTAACTTTATAACTTTTGAAACACCTTTATCTAGTTTTAAATTTATAAGAAATGATTATTACTTATACTAAACACACAAAATAGGCAAGTGCACCTATTGTTTGTTGTAAATTATATGTAAGAACCCAGTATCAATCCCAAAAGATACCACTTTTAAAGTTAACTTTAAATTACCAACTAGTTGATTAATTATAGTCATTATTTTTATATTAAAACAAGAAAATAAAAGCAAGTAAAAGATGATTAGTAGAGAATATCAAGAGCATGAAAAGTGTTGCTTTGGATTTTTGAATCCACTTGGTATGAATCATAGTTAAGTTATTAGCAAGTGGTGAGATTTATTAACGGAAAACCCCGGTGTCTAGCTAAGGTTACCGACGAATTTTTATTAGATTTACAACATGTGATTTTAAGGTTAAAATAGAATAAGAATCGATTAGAGATAATTCATTGCTTAATCTTAAAAGAAGGTTATTTTTAAGAAACAATCCCTTAATCTTGGCTTAGTTATAACCAACTACTCTTGTTTCTTTTACATTGATCCCATGGCTTGCGATCCTTTGTAAAGCATACCTTTGTCTAACTTTAAAGATAGAAAGGATATATCTAAGTGGTCTCCATGGGTGCTAATGGCACTTGTGATTAGTTAGGATGATTGATCTTTATTTAACGGGTGGCGTTATAATAATAATAAAATATATAAAGATGTATAGTAATTTAATATGGGTTCACCAACTCTTTGTCCACGCCAAATATAACATATAGACCATGCTAGACAAGTCGCATAAGACGAAATTCTTAAGTGAGGATTTGTCCATCTCATTGAGCAAAATCTTATTGAGTTTATCCTCACTTATTTTATTTTACAAAAGTGTTCTTTTTCTTTGGCGTTTATGTGTGTGTGCGATCTTCTATGGTTTGTTATGTACCTTCCAAATCACATGTTATACACAAAAAGTGATATATGAAGGTCAGTGAAACAAAAACGCAATTTTCAAATATTACTTTGAAAAAAAAACGTTATCGAAACAAGCATAAAGAACAAAACGCCATATCTGTTGCATATAACACGACTTATTTAGGGGAACGTGAACAATGACAACCTTGCCCCTTCATATCATTTAGCGCCTCTGCCACGTGTTCGACCAGTATTCGTTCTCACCGTTTTCACACCTTCAATTGTTTTCTCCTGATCCCGTATATATATATATATATATACGGAGGTTCGTTTGAGTAGAATAAGAACAAATGGTACAATTGTAAAACATTAAATAGTTTTCTCACATCTCATTTATTATTATCTTTGACTAATTAATTAGTCATAAATACTATGATTCTTCACACAAAAATTTTTGCTTACACACATCGAAATAAACTACACATATTGAAATTTATCCTACACAACTCATAATTCATCCTACACACATTGTAATTTATCCAACACTTGAAATTTATCCAACACTTGAAATTGATTTTTTTCTTCTATGATTTTTTTTTGAAAAAAAATTACAAATTTAATGAAGTCAGCTATTAAAAAGGAATACTATCAATTAATGATCTATCTAACTTTACCAATATACGCTTACATTAATATTAAATGCAAAAATTAAATGAAATAAAAATGAAGATTATTATTGGTTGAAATTTCTTCTTTTTAATTCATACAAAAAATTTCTTCTTATTTGAACCCTCCACTATATGTATGATACATTCACTTTTTGATACATATAGATATTTTATTTCATATACATTCTAGTTATTTGATAGATTTCTATAGTGATAATATTAAATGTAACTGATTAGTAGTTACCCGATGGGTTTTGGGTCAGATATACCCAACAGATTTTTTTAAATTAATGGGTTTACCCGAAACCCGCAGGTATACCCGATATCCGATAGGTATTTATCCTCAGACAGGTTTGGGACAACCTTATCTAACCCTGTTTGAGTTTGGGATTACCTAAACCCGTCCCAAACCTTATCCATTGCTATCCCTCCTCTTCATCATCCATCATTGTTACGACAATCGGCCCATACCCACTTATAACACCGCAAAACCCTAGATACGATGCGCGTTGGTGGTCCTGGTCAGCCATAATCGAGCGTTACCCCCTCCGACCACTACCAATCACCACCGCAATCGACATCAACATTCTCCCTACCAAACCACATACCACCTTAACACCTCCACCCATCACAACCTCTTGTAGCTTGCAATGATATAACATTTGCGATGGTGTTGCTAAGATCCATAAAGAGAGAAATTATTGTGGTTGATGTAATGGTATTAGGAAAGAAGGAGAGAGAGAGGTATGGGGTGACCAATGAATAGAAAGAATAGTGAAGTGTAGACCAATGAGAAGCAAAACAATTGAATAGTGTTCTCACAGTATCAATCAAAGTTGTAAAATAATAGAGGAGAAATAAGAATTGAGAAATAAGGTTAAGTTACTATGTAAATGGTCTTAACATACAAAATACTTTAACGTGAGAAATAAATGAGAAAAATTTATTTTTATTTTTTGAATTTTTTTCCATTTTATTAATCACGTATTTTAGTCTCAGAATCCAAAAATAATCGTAATTTTAAACTAATAGAGTAATTACGTAATTTTGTAAAGTAATTATAATTACTCTAAAAAATTGTAGAGTACTTATAATAACTCAACTACTGTAAAATCACAATTTTTTTAGTTTTGAAATTAAATATCATTCTTAAGAAGGTGTAAAAAAATTAAAAAAAAAAATTCTTCACTTCTCACATTAAAACCACCTTATAAATTAAGACTTGTGTTTACACTTAAGAAAGAAACATGTAAAGAATTATTCAAAAGAAAATTGATTTTATAATAACAAGTTATTTAAGTCACTTTGTTATAATTATATAAAATAACCCACACTCTAGAAGCTCTCAAATCCAACGCTTCAGGTGAAACCCATTTTTTTTTCTAAATTAATTGTATAAAAAATTATTTATTAAAATGATGTTCGTTAAAAACTAGTGTTCTTTGTTTATTTTGTTTATACCTTTTTTTAATCAACAAACTTTTTTATTATATTTATATTAAATTAACAATGATTTATATTTTTTAATCAGTTCACTATTTTTTATTTCCATAAAATAAGGTTTATTAATAATTAATCACCTATGCATTATGTTGTACACAAAATAATATTCGATAAAACCTTATATTTAAAATGCATGAGACGTATATTCAAATTTATATCGAACATTACATGTTACAACCTAGGAGAGAAAAACCGAATAACATATCAAAGGAATATAAAAAAACATCATTATCTTTGGGGTGATGTATCGCAACACCCTTAAAAGATATTTTTAGAAGTAATTATTAATAAACTATTTATTTAGTTTTGAAGACGTATGATAATAAATTTACTATGAATTTCTAAGCAGAATAATTAGTTAGTTTGTAAAGACATTTTAAATAAAGGAAATTGCATGAAACAAAACAATTTAACAAATTACTTGCAGTTCCATCTGAAATGAAACAAAACAATTCAACGAATTACTTGCAGTTCCATCTAAAAAATAAATAAATAAATAAACTATTTATCATCATGTTTCGTCAAGGAAAAGAACCGAAACCACATAATATCCGATCATAAAATATTGAATTGATTGAAAAAATATAAATTTTTAAAATAAAAAAGTAATACTTATTAATTTAGTAAAAATATAACAAAAAGTTTAATATGTTGGTTAAAAAAGAATAGTTAAGATATACAAGGAAAATTATTTTGGTAGAAATTTTAGGATTCTATCTTATCAATTAGATTTAAAATATATGACTAAGATTAAATGAGTGGAGTTGAATCAAAGAAGGAGATGAGTGGGTTTCTTTAGGGGAGTTATAGTACATCCAATACAATAGTTTCCCTCAACTCTAATTCCTCGTTTAAACATTAATAACTTTTTTCATACGGCGTTATTTTTATAAAAATTATGCTATAAAAACTAGCGTTTTTTTTAAACGAGTAAATTGTTTCTATACTTTTGAAAACAAATCGAAAACCCAGATGCGTAAAACCCAATAAACAAAAAGCACACAAAAAAACTTTTTTTTAAAACGAATGTACAAAAAACACAAAGAAATGCATTTTTTTAAAACCCAATAGACAAAAAACACAGACTAATGTCTTTTTTTCCTAAAATCAATGACAAAAAACACAAAGAAATTTCTTTTTTTTCTAAAATACAATTAACAAAAAACACAAAGAAATATGGTTTTTTTTTCTAAAACGTAATGGACAAAAAAAATAAAAGAATGTGTTTTTTTTTCTAAAACGTAATAGAGTAAAAAAACCAAACAAAATGTTTTTTTTTTTTTAAAACGCAATGACCTAAAACACAAAAGAAAGTGTTTACTTTAAAACGCAATAGACAAAAAACACAAACAAAAATGTATTTTGTTTTCTAAAACGCAATGAACTAAAAAACAAAAAAAATGTGTTTTTCTAATACGTATGTACTAAAAACACATAAAAATGTGTTTTTTTAAACGCAATAGACTAAAAACACAAAAATATATTTTTTTTCGGGAACGCAATGGACTAAAAATATTAATTAAATATGTTGTTTTTTTAAATGCAATGGGCTAAAAACACAAAAAGTGTGTTTTTCTAAAAGGTAATTCAAAAACTCAAATCGTAAAATAGAACGATTGAAATTTGTTTTTCAGATATCTTACGAAGATCGAAGTCGATTGATTTCTTATTATTTCTTTAACGATTGACAAACTTTAGATGCTAGAAATATTGATCAACGGTCGAACGAATCGAGCAATTTGCTTTAAAATCATGAGAAAAAAATAAAAAATATTTAAAAAAAAGTGGTTTTCTTAAAAAAAAAGTGAGTGTTTGAATTATTGAAAGATGAAGATAATCTAAGAAAGTGAAGAAAAAGTTGAAAATGGTGGGTTTTTGAAGATGCAGAGAAATATAAATAAAGAAGATGAGATGAGAGTGACTAAAATGCTCTTGCCTATGTTTTTATTATGTCACATGTCCTTCTATTATTGCTTCTCACACTTTATACCCAAACCAAAATCTTTATTTGATCATCTTCCGACAAAAGAAAAGTGAAAACACAAAATAAACAAGAAACACTATTTAATTATTTTGGTAAATAGTTTTCATGGAACACCATTTTGATGAATAGCTTTTCCACCGACACTAGTTTGAGAAAAAAATTCTATGAAACCTCTAGTGTCACACCCTAAACGATGGCGGAAGCACCAGAGTGAGACGAAAACGAGATTGCTCGAGACTTCATAACGTGCTAATGTGACAATATTTAAGTAAACCATATTTTATTTCATTCTAAATAGAAATGCATTGTCTTGGAAATAGAAATACATTGTCATGAAATCAAAATACAACACGTTTGTCACTTAACATAATGAAACAAATGAAATACATAACAATCAAATTTGGGTGTGTTTCTAGTTCACCCGAAGTAGCTTTCTTGCATATCATCGTCAATTTCCTACAACATGTATTAAAATAAAATCAACACAAAGTTCGTCAGGTATACAAATTTTATTACATAGCATACGTATAAAAGATTGTCTCAAATCAAACATCGCAATTTGTATACTAAGTTAAATTACATTCTAGCATGCACAACCTAAGTGTCAAACCAAATATTCAACAAGTGTAATCTCTTCAAAAAGTGAACAAGACCGTTAAGGATTGAATACTTAACATAGACCACGAAAACAGTTGGGTGCTATTCCTATAGCGCTATACATGTTGAGGTTGGCTAGCGAAGTTAATGACAAGTAGTTTGCATGTATGAATGATTGAATATCTTGCATGAATAACCTAAGCATAACAAATAACATGTTTGATGGATTGAGAGAATTCATAAGTTTAATTGTATGCGTATGTGAATTTGTTTATGTTATACATGTTACACCCCAAAAGTGATTAGAGGAAAAGGAGGATTCGAGTATACTCACAGTTTACGAAGTAATTTCCACGTAAGTGAGTTGATGCATTGAGAGTTTTGGGAACCGCCAAGTTATCCTACAAGGATAAACGAGGCATATGAGTTTGACGGATTTTAGATTAGGGAAGTGTGCATGATGCTTAATCTTAGTATAAAAGTACATAAAAGTTATCTTGACAAAACATTCAAATTGGACACCATGATTATGTGGAATGTTTAAACTTTTATTATATAGTATTGAAACTTGTATAGTTGCTAATTCCTTAGGTGTTGAACTATACTTTAATATATGTTGTAGAAAATTGAGGACGTTGACGATGCATGATATCTAGTAGGATTGAACTAGAAACCCATTTAAATTTAGAGTTGTGTTGTATCATGTTTCTTAATTACGTTGTTGTATTTTGTTCACCAATGTTGTACTTCGTCTTCAATTGTTGTATTTTGTTTTTGAATCATTGTACTAGCAATTTTAGAAATGAAATGAAACTTCGTTATTTAAATACTTGTCATACAATAGCGTTATGAAGTCTCGAGCAATCTATTTCGTCCCCCCTGATGTTTCCGCCATCGATTGGTGGTGCGAAGGTGTTCGGGACACCCATTTTGGCGGAATGTGACTTCAATGGCATCCAACCATTGGAGTAACTTGGTTGCTCCCTTTTCGCCCGTGATTGGGATTGGGCTGCAAGAATTAAATTGCTTGAACGAAAAGGTTGACTGAGGTGGTGCGACTTTGGAGTCGACAGAGGCATTTGGGGTGTCAACATTGTTATTGGGGTTTCGTTGAATCTTGCTAACAATGTCGGGGATAACCTTGGCCATTTGCTTGGCCATAAACTTCATCATGTCCTTCTTGGACATTGAATCGCCATTGGAGTTGGACTTGGAGTTCTTCCTTGCATTCCGTGAGGAAGAGATCTAAAAGGTCGAAATAGGGGAAAAGGATGATACTTTGATCATAACGTGTTTAGAAAGTAAAGTTTGTTTGCACGTATAAGTATAAAAGCATATCACATACCATGTTGACGTGATGTCGTAGTCTCACGTAAATTTAATCCAAATATTGCTATAGCTAGCGGTAAGTGGGTATCGAACACAGGGAGTTGTGGAATTTGTACTATCTAAAGTTTATAATAAGTTAACTAATTTATCTAAGATGCAAGAAATTAAATTCAGGATTTTTAGTGCTTTGGTTTTAGATTTAAACTAATCGCAATTCAAATATTGGTTGTTTAACAAATTAAAAGCAAGCAATCATCTTAAGTTTCCAGTTTCAATTAACGCTTGTGTTTCAAATTCAACTAGAAAGAGTCACATAGACATGACTCGTGCTTGACTAATTGTTCGTGATAAAAGGGAACTAAGTACTCGGATTTCTACAATGCGAGGTTTTTATCCAATGACCAATTAACTAATATCCAACCCTTAAACCTTCCCGTGATATCTCGATTGTCAATGACACCAAGAACGTATGATTAAGGAAATGATCAAAACATCAATCAACAATTTACCAACAAATATCCAAACACCATAACAAACTACAAATATTGCAAGGCTATTATTCTAGAAATTAAGAATCAAAACACAATTGTTTCAAACAAACCTTCCACCTTAGATGATCACAATGAGTTTAGCCACTCATGGTGTTGCAAATCATCACACCTTCGATTGTTATGTTCATACGAATCAACAACACAAAAGTACATGTTTAGAAATTGTTTGGAACCCACAAGAACACCAAATTTCGCCTCTAAGCCCTGCCAAAACGTCCCAATGATTGATATGCCAAAGACCTTTGAAAAACGAGTTAAAATGGGCAGTTACACTTTTCTCGCAGCTCTCCACCGTAAGCTACGGTGCCCACTGTAGCTTACGGTGGACAGAATTCTCTTACGGCTCTAAAGGTCTATCTTACGGTGCATGTAAATGTCAAACACCACCGTAAGCTATGGTGCCCACCGTAGCTTATGGTGGACAACAATTTTTCCCTTTTTGCCCTTTATCAACTCCACAAGTCTTCAGCTTCAACTAGCCAAGTACAAGCTCCCGACAAAGCACGTTAAACTCGCTTGTTTATGCTCTTCAGTACCTACAAAGCTGTATACACCGTAAATATCAAATCATAACAATTAACCCAGTTAAGTGCGGAATATTGATCGTGTTAAGGCACTTGAGGGTTGTCCAATGGACCACCCGTCACATCCCCACACTTAAACGTTGCTTGTCCCAAGCAACACATCAAAAACGTTTTTAAGCTTAAAAGTGATCGCAATATAAACCAAACACAAACATGTCATCTAATTGTCAATTTACCATCATACCACATAACACACCCATCACAATAACTCTCCTCTCGGTGATAAAAATGTACTAGCAAGATTATGCTAGATCACTCAACGCTAGTGCGTGATTGTGCGACAATAAGCTTTGATAATAATCAAATCTCCACCTACAAACTGGCTAACATGCTTACAAATCAAAAGGACTTTCGGGTTGAACGAGGCTATGTATAAGGGTGAGAATTGGTAGGATATATGCATGTAGCTCATTGAGTCGACCCGGTTTATTATTACAACAAACAAAAATCACCAATACTATTTGTACAACCTCACAAACTTCTCCTTCTCTTTTTTTTTCATTTCTCTTCTTTTTTTTCAAAACATCAAACAAAGAAAGAACACATACATATCAACATCAACATCGAACTAAACTCTTAAACCGGGTCGATCAATTGGTAGAATTTTTGTAGGATATTGGCTTGGGTTACAAATGAATGATTTAAAGCTCAAATTTTTGGCTACTAATGTCCAAACCCCCATCCCTCTCACTACCAAGCTCGTATATTTATCTTATGAGGTCCAACCCCCCAAACCCACACTCAACACACATCCATACGATGCTACCTAAATGCCCTTATCATCTTCACAAGCATGTTACACTTAGGTTTTGACAAGCATATATTATCCAAGTTCTATTAACACAAAGCACACACTGCCACTCAACCAAAAAAAATAATTTATAGAAAGCATCCATGTGGCTCAAATTCTCACCAAGAAAGGATAAAAAGGGATACCGATATGTCATGTTAAGGTTAAATATTTAAATTTGACAATTGTTTGACTTGGTGTAAGGTTTTTCAAAATCCCAAAAATTTCCCCCATCCCCACACTTGAGAAACATTGACCCCAATATATGGTTTTGAAGGAAACGATCGTTAAATTACTTCAACCTCACCTTTAGCTCCACTCTCAAATCCCAACCTTTTCTTTTTTTTTTAAACTGATATAACACCATCAATATACCACCAACCCATAACATGAATATCAACCAAATTACGCCCCCTTCCATCCAACCATAAACAAAACAAAACACAATAATGTCCACAACAAGTACAAGGAAAGAACACTACCTGACTAATAGTAACGCGTCTGAGGAGGTCCAAAGATGGAAGTCATCATCTCTGAAAACTCACCGAATGCAAACGCGCCACTTCCATTATCACTTCCTCCTTCTCCTCCTTCTTGCTGCCCGGTGCCCTACTTGCTGTTGACCATAACCAGGATCCACCCACTGCGAATGATCCATCAGTGGCGTAGGATAAGAAACGCTACCATCAGAGGGTGGCAAGGTCGAGTAGTCCACTAGCAGTGGGTCCACAACCACCGATCGCCCCGCATGCCAATAAGCATGCATACGCCAGTTTTGATCATCAAGGTACCGATTATTTATTTCCTGTTCATAAGCATAAGCGTGGGTGCGGTTCCATGATTCTTGGCAATCAAAATTGTGCCTCAAAGCTCGCTCCATACTTGTACCCATCCACATCTGATGATAAAAAAATGTCCTTTCGGACCCACTCTAACTATTAAACACCGAAGTTCGTTGACTTTCAATCACTTCTTACATCGTTCCTTGATGAGCCCAGTTTGGCTCATAAGGATATATTGAAAAGTCAAAGAAACCCCCAACCGGACCACTACTCAAGCCCCCCTTATCCACATTCATAGGGGCAACATATGGATTATCCATGTAGTCTTCGTCACCACTTGGGGCCCTCTTCTTCACTTTCAGGCTCATCCTCCTCCCCAGGTCTTAACGGCCGCGCATCAGCCTTTAACACTCTCCATCTCTGATGCTCACTCTTAAGCTTGTGGTATCTCTCAGATTCGGTGTATTTCCACCCAGCCCCCCAACTTCTTGATATCAAACGACTTGAACTTCTTATAAGACCCCTTATCGTCCGTACCAATCGCCCCATACATTTTCAAAAGCTTTGTGATGAGTCGACAATGCGGAATAATCTTTCGTTGATCGCTATTTCTGCTAATCCACACATTATTTAGTACTAAAAAGCGAAACGGAAACAATGGGGCTCCGGTCAACAACGTGTATAACACCGGCACTTCCGGGCGCCGAACCACAGTTTTGTCACCTCGCCTTGGGATAACATTCTGCAAACAAATC
The DNA here is from genome assembly GCA_947069175.1 of Scalesia atractyloides. Classification (NCBI taxonomy): domain Eukaryota; kingdom Viridiplantae; phylum Streptophyta; class Magnoliopsida; order Asterales; family Asteraceae; genus Scalesia; species Scalesia atractyloides. The sequence goes on from CAMTDV010000023.1 coordinate 47,634,267, forward strand.
TCTAGAATCAACTTCCCTTCAATTCTTAAATTTTTGCGGTAAAGCTTCCCGTGAGTGGTACCCGGCAAAAACAGATAATCCAACATTATGTTCCACCGAGGATGCTTTTCGGGCTCAAAGTATAAATCCTCCAACCTTGGGAGCATATATTAATTTACCGGTTTACTATCAAACTTTGCTACCTTCCACAATGAATCAAATAACATCTCCACGTCAATTCCATTCACGGTTCTGATCAACCTCATCTTCGATGCACCCTTATATGAAGGACACCTTAGAGTGGCCATCCACTCTTGAATTTCGGAATCATACAGATTCGTCCCTTCATAATCATAGCACTTCAACGTCGCTTCCCAACCTAACGCTCGAAACTATTCAATAACCCCAAACGGACCAAAGTCTACTTCTCTAACCTCTTTCTCGCATATAAAAGCTTCCTTCCGTTAAGCTAATTTATTGATTTGATCGTTGAATAGTTCGGCTTGCCATTCAGCCGGCTGATCGTGTAGAGGACCAGATGTCAACCTTGGTTTAGGTCCCCGATCCGACAGTTCTTCCTCATGCTCTTCTTCTATATCACCTTGCAGCACTAACCATCTTTTTCTTTGCGTTAGATTACTTGAAGATCCAACCTTCTCTTTTCCTTTACGTCCCATATTAATCCTACAATGCATAGAAATAAATAACACAAATTATTCTTCTTCTCATTATCCCACATTATCCCCACACTTGTTTATCACTATGGTTCTGAAAACAAGCTAAATCATATGTTCATCATTTGCAAAAATTTGAACAAAATTTCCTTAAGTTAGTAAAATTTTGCCCAAACATCATATTTTTACCAAATAACTTAGCTTCCATAACCATAATCATTCAAAAACCCATCAAATTAATCTCAACATAACAACTATAAGCAAGTATGGAATCATGGTAATCATAGCACTTACAATTCTACAATGCAAGAACAATAATTTAAGAAAGTGCATACCTTAGCTTTGTAGAAGAGAAGAACACTAGAAACTTTAAGATTAACCAAAACCCACCAAAAACCCTAAAATTTTCGGACCAAAATGTTCAAAATTGATCACCAAACGTTGGATTCTTCCAAATGCACCAAATTCAGAATCCTTGCGAAATTTTAGTCAAGATTGACCCAAAAATCACTCGATTTGTTGAGAAATTGAAGGATTGATGTAGGTTTAAAGGTGTGTTCTTGAGAAGAAATTGGGAAGAAGAAGGAAGAAGATTGTTGCTGAAATGTGTAGAGAGATTGGTTGGTTTAGGTTAATTCCCGTGTTATAATTTCCTTACGGTAGACCCACACGCCCTAGTGGCCACCGTAAGCTATAGCTACGGTGGCTAAGAATTTTGAAGGACCGTAAGACAGAGGGTAATCACCGAAGGGATTTTCTTACCATCGTAAGCTACGACAGGGGCCGTAAGCTATGGTGGTATCTAGGCATTTTTATTTTGAAATATTTTTTATTTTTTTATTATTTTTTTATTGCAAATTTTAAATTTTTAACATACATAATCATGAACATTAAACTACTATCCCCCCTCGAAAAATCCGTGTTGTCCTCAACACTGTGTATGAGAAATTCATAAGAACTTCCCCACACTTGTTTCAAACACAAATCAAAACAAGTTCGGATAATTACTTGAACAAACTAACTAAACAACTAAACTAAATATTTACACTGCCAAACCTGGGCCTCTTATGGTTAATCCGCATCCAATGGTCGTAGAATGTAGCCCACTTTGTCAAGCTCGAGATGTTTGATGTCGTTCCCTTCAAAATATGGTTTGAGCCGATACCCATTCACTGTTTGCTCCGTGTTAGTATGAACGCCTATAATATCTACATCTCCAAACCTGCCCACTCTTGTAATAACTTAAGGACCCATCCATTTGCTTTTCAACTTACCCATAAACATCTTCAGCCTTGAGTTGTACAACCAAGCTTTTTGACCCACTTCGAAAGTTCGTTTCCAGATTTTTGCATCGTGGACCTTTTTGAGCTTATCTTTATATGCCGCCGCACACTCATACGCTTCATCCTGAATTTCTTCGATCTCACTCAATTGTATCTTCCGGATTTTACCCGCTTCGTCATAATCTGCATTTACCGTTTTAATTGTCCAATGCGCCCTATGCGCTAACTCCATCGGTAAATGACATCCTTACCCATACACCAACCAGTAAGGAGTTGTACTAATGGGAGTCTTGTAAGCCATTCGGTACGCCCACAATGCATCATCTAACTTGCTTGACCAATCTTTCCTATCTGTTCGCACCGTCTTCATTAGAATTTCCTTGATTTGACGGTTTGACACTTCAACTTTTCCACTAGTTTGCGGATGATACGGCGTGCAATACGATGATTCACATTATACCTCTTCAACAATTTTCCAAAATTAATATTTTGAAATGCGAACCACCATCACTGATTATAACCCACGGAATCCCAAAGCGAGCAAAGATATTTGATTGCACAAACTGGCAAACAACCGAATGATCATTAGTTCTTGTTGGTATGGCTTCAATCCATTTCGAAACATAATCCTCCGCCACCAAAATGTATAAGAACCCATTCGAACTCGGGAAAGGCCCTATAAAATCTATCCCCCATACATCAAAAATCTCCATCACCAAAATGGGTTGCATTGACACGTCATCCCTTTTTGAAATACTCCCCATCTTTTGGCAATTTAGACAATTCCGGGCAAACTCACATACATCCTTGAAAATTGTCGGCCAATAAAACCTGCATGTGAGCACCCGATATCCCGTCTTGTGACCACTAAAGTGCCCCCCACAAGTGGATGAATGAGCATGGGTTAAGATTTATGCCACTTCCCTTTCCGGCATGCATCGCCGAATCACTTTATCAGGCCCGATTTTAAAAAGATCCAGTTCATCCCATATGTATTGCTTGACTTGGACCATAAAGTGTTGTCTTCTTCTCTTCATCCAATGATTAAGAATAACACCCGTAGCCAAATAGTTAACATAATGAGCATACCACAATGCAATAGAAGTAGAAACAGCTAACAATTATTCATCGAGAAACCGTTCATTAATCTCACTAGCATCGTCGACCCCTTCCATTGGAATTCGGGATTAATGATCCGCCACCACATTTTCACTTCCTTTCTTATCCCGAATTTCCAAATCAAATTCTTGTAATAAGAGCACCCACCGAATAAGTCGGGGCTTCGCATCCTTCTTCTCCATCAAATAACGAACCTCACTATGGTTCGAATACACCACTACCTTGCTTCCCCATATATATGACTGAAACTTGTCCAAGGCATACACCACTGCTAATAATTCTTTTTCAATTGTGGTGTAATTCAGTTATGCCTCGGACAATGTTTTGCTTGCATAATAAATTGCTATCGGCTTCTTGTCAACTCTTTGACCCAAGACCGCTCCAATAGTTGTATCACTAGAATCACACATAATCTCGAACGACTTTGACCAATCCGACGGTTGCAAAATGGGGGCTTTCACCAATTGTTCCTTCAAAATATTAAAAGCTTGCAAACATTCGTTAGTAAGGTCAAAGGGTACATCTTTTAATAACAAATTACATAAAGATTTAGTAATAACACTAAAACCTTTAATAAATCTCTGATAAAATCCCGCATGTCCCAAAAACGACCTTACTTCTTTTACATTTTTGGGTGGAGGCAACGATGATATTACCCGAATTTTCACCTTATCCACCTCCATCCCCTAGTCAGAAACAACATGACCCAACACAATACCCTCTTGGACCATGAAATAACTTTTCTCCTAACTATGCACCAAGTTTTTCTCGACACATCTTTTCAAAACTTTTTCCAACTCACCAAGACAAGAGTCAAAACTTGTGCCAAAAATGGAGAAATCATCCATGAATACCTCAAGTGACTCCCCAACCATGTCCGAGAAAATGCTCATCATACATCGTTGGAAAGTCGCCGGGGCATTACACAAACCAAATGGCATTCGCCTAAAAGCAAAAGTGCCATATGGACATTTGAAAGTGGTCTCATGTTGGTCATCAGGGTGAATAGCAATTTGGTTATAACCCGAATACCCATCTAAAAAGCAATAAAACTTTTGACCCGATAGTTTTTTCCAATAATTTGGTCAATGAACGGTAATGGAAAATGGTCCTTAGAGGTCGTGGCATTCAATTTCAGATATTCAATACAAACACGCCAGCCAGTGACCGGTCGGGTGGCGATTTTTTCGCCATTTTCATCTTTTATGACTTGAATACTGGCCTTTTAGGCACCACTTGGATAGGACTTACCCAAGCACTATCAGAAATAGGATAGATGATACCTGTATCTAACCATTTGGTTACCTCTTTCTTTACCACTTCTCGCAAGTTCGGGCTTAATCTTCTTTGAGCTTCTCTAGTCGGCTTTGCATCATCCATTGTAATGATTTTATGCATGACAATGGATGGGCTAATTCCCTTCAAATCAGCAATCGTCCATCCAATAGCCGCCCTATTCGCTTTAAGCACCTTCAACAGTTCATGCTCTTGGGCCATCTCCAAGTCAGAGGCAATAATGACCGGTAAATGTCATTATCCCCTAAAATGCATATTTCAAATGATTCGGCAAGTCTTTCAACTCTAACTTTGGCGGCTCCTCTAATGATGGCTTCGTGCCTGAACTGATGTCCACCAGCAAACTCTTAAATTGATGAGTCCATGGCGGTCGACCCTCTTTAACAGCCATCGCATCTTGCTCTTTTTCCTCCATCCTCAATGCACAAGCATATACCTGTTTAGAAAAATCACAAACACAAACATCTACACACTCTTCTTCATATTCATGCGCTTCACATCCGACCAGATCTACCATAAAACACTCATCAACACCAATAGAGTTAGAAGTGTTAGTAAAAACATTTAATCTCATTTTTCTATTACCGAACGTCATGTCAACTATACCAAGTCGACAATCAATCACGCTATGTGCGGTGCTAAAAAATGGACGACCCAAAATAACGTTTTGTTGTTGTTTTGGGTCCGTAGATGAGTAGTCTAGGACCAAAAAGTCTACCGGGTAATAAAACTCATCAACCTTCACTATGACATCTTGAACCATCCCTCGGGGTAACTTGTGGACAAATCAGCTAAAACCACCGTTGTCTCGGCCCGAGATAATGGACCAAAGTCATATTGATCATATAAACCCCCTGGTAAAATACTTACTCCGGCTCCAAGATCTAGTAACGCCTTTGACATTGGAAAATTTCCAACTTGAATATTTATAAGTGGCGTTCCCGGATCTTGGAGCTTGGGAGGAAGAACCCCTTTTAGTACCGCACTTACTTATCTGGTCAAATCTACCTGCTTAGGCCATTTTTTCTTTTGTTATCTCTTTTGTGTGCATAATTCTTTTAATTTTGCATAAGCGGGTACTTGTTTAATTGCATCGAGTAAAGGAAGATTTACCTTGACTTGCTTGAAAACGTCCAACAATTCCTCCTTTTGGGGACCCCTTGTTGAAATGAAAATTTTCTTACCCGGGTCAACTAAAGCAGATGGAAACGGGACTTGACTTGGTCCCCCTTCCTGATTTGTATTGTTTAAAATTTCACCCAACCCCGGCTTTTGAATTAGCTTTTTAACAATAGGGTCCTTAGACACAATTGGTGATGAGACTTCATCCTCATCACTTTCAATTCCTGTAATATCTTCAACCACCCCATCAACCAAACTCGGTGACAAATTTGCCTTCAATTCTTACCACTTCTTAAGACACTAATATGGTTAATAGGAACATTACTTGAAGAATTATGAGAGGGATTTACCTTTGTGTCACACGAAAGTTGGCCTTTACCTTTCTTCAATTCCACTACCTCGGTTGCAAGTTGCCCCATTTGAGTGGTTAGTGTTTGGATGCTTTTATCACGAACCTCATCCTTTTGCATTCGTGCTTCATCAAGTTTATTTCTCCTTTGCATGTCTTGTTGCATCATTAGGAGCATATCCATAACCTCATTGCCACTTGATGAAGTATGACCCGTATTACCACTTTGGTAATCCGTTTGTTGAAATTGCCCTTGATAGCCTTGACCATTTCCACCCCTAAAATTTCCTTGATTGTATTGTTGGCAAGGAACGAAATTCCGTTGAGCTCCTTGGAAATTGGGGTTGGCTTGATTCGCTGGGTTTCCATAGCGAAAATTTGGATGATTTCGTAACCCGCGGTGGTATGTGTTGGAGTTCATATTGAAATTACGACCACCCCTTGCAATAGCATTTACCTCTTCAACTTGACCCTCACCCACACCCACCAAACACACACCCGCTGCGACCCAATTCATTACAATTAGTACAAACATCATATACAAGATTTGTTGGTTGTACCCCTCCATCATCTTCCACATATACTTGGGGTCTTGTACTAACATGTCTCGCCCTCCTTTAAGATTGTACTTTCCATTTAGATGTGACCGCCATTTGCTCCAAAAATGCCTAATCATTTGCTCAAAGTTTGTACCAAAAGTACCATTAGTGATGGACATCAAGTCACGAGCATCTTCCGAACTCAACCCCTCGTGAAAAGCATTCAACAACTCCCAAAGTGCAATGCCATGATGAGGATAATTTTTTAACATCATGTTAAACCTTTCAAATGCTTCATGGAACATCTCACCCGGTTGTTGTTGAAAACTTCTTAAGCTGCTGCCTAGCTTCATTAGTCTTTTGGGCCGTCAAAAATTCTTCTAAAAATCTTTGTTGCATATCGGCCCATGTGTAGATTGATGCGAAGGGTAGAGTATGAAACCACCTCTTTGCCTTATCTTCCAACGAGAATTGGAAAAGTACCAACTTAACATCATCCGACGAAAAACCTTGCCCTCCAATAGTGTTGCAAATAGAATCATATGTTTCCAAATGGAAGTACGGTTCCTCCGTTTCTAGCACCTTGTACTTCGTCAAACTTTGAAGTGCGGTCGTTCTAACCTCAAATGTCCTTCCATCCGGGTGATGAGGTATCACCACCGGAGAAGGGTTACTAGTGAAGACCAGCCTAAAATGTGCTTCAATCCCCCTTACTACCTCTCGACGAGGTCTTCGCCTAGCACCCAATGGTACTCTTGGTCGACCCGCTTGACCTTGCCTTAGCCCTTGAGGTGCAGATTTTTGATATTAAGGTTGATGCATCGGTCTTAGAAATTGAGGTTGTTGATGTTGAACTTGAACTTGTTGTAAAGGCATTGGTCGTTGAAATGGTGGCCCGTGAGGACAAATTTGTTGTACCCTCATGGGTTGCCTAACCATTTCTTGAGCTTGTTCCATTTGTTGCCTTTGTGGGTAACCCATGTCACACCCTGGTCGTAGCGGAAGCGCAAGTGTGTGACTATTAGGTAATCATTGCATCCAATATAGTAAACATTATAAATTAACAACGATGCATGCCATTCATAAGTTTCGTTTCGATATTACAACCATCAAAAGGTGAAATCACGTTGTTATCAGTTTCAATTTACCATTATAAACATAGTTAAAAAGACATTGATCCAAAATAGAATAGTGTTCATCACAGTTTCATGTTGAGGCTTTGACCCCTATATGCCCAACGAGGTTGGGATATAAAGAGCAAACCCTCCAAAAGTAATACATCGTTGTCTTGAAAATTTCACACCCAGAGCCCATCACCAGCTCAAGTCCTGCGTCCTGAAACACATGTAATTTTAAAAAGTCAACATAAAGTTGGCGAGTTCATGTAGTTTAATGTTTTCGTATCAAAATGTCATCCTTGAAAACCTGTGTTGAAATCCAAGTATGTTATTAGCATCAATGAGTTAATTAAGGATCTATCAGTGTGTCGCGAGCACCCTGACATACTTATGCCATAAGTAAGTAACCAAACCGAGACTACTTTGATATCATTGGGATCACAAAAGCACTCCGAAGGGTATACCAACCAGGAGTGGAGCGGGTCTCAAACTCAATAGATCTACTTCTTTTGCACCTTGGTCACTAAGTGATTAATGGTTACTATTGTCATCATCCTACTTACGCACAGTGATCTGTTATCTGCTAACCCATAGCTAACATACTATTTTGACATGACATGTGTTTCCCCTCCATAGTTTAAAACAAAACTTTGAAATAATTGAAAGGAGGGACATGAACTCACAGTTTTTGCGTTCCTTTTAAGTCGTACTATCTAACTCTTGGTGTCTGCAACGTAGGTAACCTACATGCGTATCGGTTTCATTAGACACCTAGGTCTCAATGGAACTTGTACACGTTGTTTATCTTGAATCCTTGTTATTTACTTACTTGTTATGATTGAACAACTTAAATGTGATCTTAGTGTTGGTTGTTTGTTTGTTCGATTAATATTGTTATATATATTTCTTAAAATATATATATATTATTATTGTTTTCAAATCATGTGTGAACTGGGCCTAGCCCTTCACATGTCATTGGGCATAGCCCATGTTTTCTTGTCATTGGGCCTAGCCCATGTCATCTATGCCTTTGGGCCTAGCCAATGTTTTCTTGTCATTGGGCCTAGCCCATGTCATCTATGCCTTTGGTCCTAGCCCATGTTTTCTTGTCATTGGGCCTAGCCCATGTCATCTATGCCTTTGGGCATGGCCTAGCCCATGTATTTTATGTCTTTGGGCCTAGCTCATGTTTTATGTCATTGGGCCTAGCCCATGTAATTTGTGTATTTGGGCCTAGCCCATGTATTTTATATTTTTGGGCTTTTATTAGTTTTTGGGCCTCATCCATAAACATTATGGACTTTGGGCCTAATATATGATTTTCACAATTTGGGCCTAGCCCAAATGTATATAAACATAAGACCATTTTTATTATAAGTATTTACCTATAATTTTTTTTCTAACTTTTTATATACTTAACTTTCCGGATTTTCGGTTTCGATAACATATATATATATATATATATATATGTTGAACGTCTAAATATATTTAGACTCGTCGTTGGTGTAGTTTATTACATGTTTGTTTTCGTCGAGAATCGTTCGTTGTCTTTGACGTGAAAGTGAAATCTTGAATGTCCGCCTATTGTTTGCATTGTCTTAATTGTCCAATTTGTTGTTTCGACACTTTATGAGGATGTATTTATTACGACACCAATGCCTAGTATGTTGTTTAAGTGTTCGTATTTTGTATAAGATTGGGTATTTTATTTTGTATACCCTAGGTTTCTAATACATACATATACAATACACATATGTATACACCTTATTTATTAACCACAAGTATTTATACAACACTTTTATTATTTTTCATGTAGGAAGAATATATATATATATATATATATATATATATATATTATATATATTTATTTGTAAAAGTGTTTATTTTTCTTAAAAATATATACTTGTGACTTTATTTAAACACTTAGTCATTTAGGGATAACTCTTGTCATTAAAGTCCACTTAATGACGTTTTAAGTTACTAATCACGTTTAGCCACACTAATCACCCCACTAATCATGCTTTAATCGTGATTAGATTTTTAGAAATTTCGTCATAGTTTCCCCTAAACTATGACGTTTTCCACGTTTTTAAAACGTATTTAAAACTTGTTTAAACTCATAATTATCATCAACAACTCATCTAATATTTATTTAACATAATCTACATATCATCATCCATGAATTTTGTTGTTAAAAACCCTAATAAATCAAGAGGGTTTTTGGTGTTTATTATACTTTTCAAAACAATATTTTTGCATGTTGTTTAACAAGTTCATGCATGTAATCCCTTTTGATTTCTACCCACTTTTAAGGTGATTACAACTTAAACACATATGTTCATTTCTTATAAAAATCATTCTTATGTGTAAAGATTATATTTAAGTTGTAGTATTTTACATGGATGATGTAAAGGATGATCTTGGTTAGATTTAAACCTTATCATGTTTAAATCCTTATTTTAATACTAAATCATACAAGATCATCTTACTTTTATCTCATAATATTAACATAAACAACTTCAACATACATTATAACAATCACATAAGCATGTAATCAACACAAAATAATCAATATTTATTGTTAATATTATGTTGTATTTTAGGGTTTTTGATGAATCTTTTCTTGATTTTCAAGATGATCAACTTGTACACTAATAATCTAAGCATAAAAATAAGTTAGATTATGGAGGAGATTAGCTCACATTGGGTGCACAATATTTCTTGAGGATTTAGAAGAAAATAAGCTCCTTAGAAGATCCTAATGAGCTCCATCCTTGAATGCTTCTTTAAGGGATTTGATCAAGCTTCAAGTGTGATTAAAGTGGTGGTTTGTGGTGGCTTAATGGTGGTGCTATGGTGGGTATATGGAGCCGTGGGGTGGGGGGAAAGAACAAGAGAAAATGTTGCAAGTTATGAAGAAGAAAATGATGAGATCTTCTTTATAATTTCACATATATCTCCATCATTATTCATGTCCATCAACTAATCAAGATCCATACTTAGAATCTCAATTTTTCAAACAAAATCAAGGGGGTGGGACCTACCTTGTGACCATCAATGGTGGGGGGGGGGGGTAAGTGTAAATTGTTTTCACCACATGTTAAAAAAAAGATAGATATTTTGGTGTTTAATTTAATTATGGTGATTAGGTTTAACCTTCTAGCATCTTAAGCCTAAGACTTGTGTTTAGGGTGTAATTATATGGCATTTAATCCATATGATCTTCCAAAATAAGTTTCAGATGACGTATACGTCGCTAGATCGTTCATCGTCGAAGTATTCACTAATAAAAGGAACTATATATTTATTACCGAAAGCGTTTAATTTTGAGTACTACAACTAATATGGTGTCGAATTAGTGTATTTCTGGTCCAAAAATATTCACAACTAGTTTGCTAGATGAATACCTGATGAATTTAGGTTACCGATATGTCTTCCGTTCGACCGTTTGATCGATATCGGCACTTTTATGATCCGCCGTCGAACTTTTCCGAAAGTTGTGTTTCCGTGACCTCATGTTAGTTGAATGAATTCCGAGTCCCAAATTATGCTTAACTAGTTCAATAGACGCTCGGATGAGGCTATCGGCCACAAAATATTCGTCGTTTCGACGATCGGCCGCTTTCCCGTCGAGTTGCGCACTGTTTGCGAATGACCGGAAACGAGGTGTTTTGTGCATTTTTTGCTATCCTCACATTATTTTAGGATTTTTAGCATTGTTTTATTCTTATCTTGACATTCGGAATCCTCCGAATCGGTCTTGCGAACAAATCGCCATTTGTCGCCTTTTCGGTCGAAACAGACAATTTTGCAATTTAGGCGTTTTACCGGAAAGTTATGTATTATTGTAATAGTTGTTCTCAAATATGTGTTTTCATTTGTATAAGGACTCAGGTATGGCATTAACATGCCATCATTTCTTGTTCGGATTCGTTTCAGTGGGTTTTTCGACACGGTTAGTGTCACCGCATTAAGTGCATTCAGCACTTTCTACCAACACTCTTAGGGCATTGTTTTGGTCTGTTTCTCGCCGTAACGGAAACCAGTATATGTTATGATCAGATTTACTTGCCCTAATAACGTACGACTCAGTTTTGAATTTAAATTACGATAATCATGCATGAGATTATAATATGAAATAAGTGATTACATTGTACGGATGTTCCAGTTATTTGCCAGTTGTCACAACCTATTCCTCCTAGAGGTCCCAAATTACCTCCATCTCCTCCATAATAATAACCTTCTTCTTCGTAACCTCCAAATTCTTCTTCATACTCGTCATCAAACCCATTTCCTGCTACACCCAAAGATTGTACAAACTGAGAGGATGGATAAGGGAATCTCGGTTGGGTTGGTGGTTGAAATGTAGACGAGGTATGGACAATGGTTGAACTTTGCGGAATTTGACTTGGTAATGGTTGTTGGGTGGAGGATGATTGACCAAAAATTGGGAAAAAAGATGTGAATGGTGGAACCATTGATGTGGTGTTGGTTAGGTTAACTTCATGTGTTGAAGTACGATGTGTGGTAGGAATTGGTGGAGGTGTGGATGGTGATGTTTGGTTTGTAGTGGCAGTTAATTGATCCATGGTGTTAATTGATGAAATTAGTGTTGTAGGTGTTGTTGGTGAACCATTGATTTTGTTTTCGCGTAGCAATACCCTGTTTCGTTGCAAAGTTCATTCGATCTCCGGATCAAATGCCAATGGTGATATCCTGTGAGGGCCTCTAGTATGCATGCACCTATAAATACCTGCACACTAACACGAGCAGCGTAAACCCGAAAAAATAACAAACTAAACTAACTCAAAGATAACACACGTTGCGCACTACTCCCCTGCAATGACGCCAAAATTTGACATGATGTCGTAGTCTCACGTAAATTTAATCCAAATACTGCTAATAGCTAGCGATAAGTGGGTATCGAACACAGGGAGTTGTGGAATTTATGCTATCTAAAGTTTATAATAAGTTAGCTAATTTATCTAAGATGCAAGAAATTAAATTCAGGATTTTTAGTGCTTTGGTTTTAGATTTAAACTAATCGCAATTCAAATATTGGTTTCTTAAGAAATTAGAAGCAAGCAATCATCTTAAGTTTCTGGTTTCAATTAACGCTTGTGTTTAAAATTCAACTAGAAAGAGTCACACAGACATGACTCTTGTTTGACTAATTGTTCGTGATAAAGGGGAACTAAGTACTCGAATTTCTACAATGCGAGGTTGTTACCCGATGACCAATTAACTAATATCCAACACTTAAACCTTCCCGTGATATCTCGATTGTCAATGACACCAAGAACGCATGTTTAAGGAAATGATCAAAACATCAATCAATAATCTACCAACAAATATCCAAACATCATAACAAACTACGAATATTGAAAGTCTATTATTCTAGAAATTAAGAATCACAACACAATTGTTTGAAACAAACCTTCCACCTTAGATGATTACAATGAGTTTAACCACTCATGGTCTTGCAAATCATCACACCTTCGATTGTTATGTTCATACGAATCAACAACACAAAAGTAAATGTTTAGAAATTGTTTGGAACCCACAAGAACACCAAATTTCGCCTCTAAGCCCTGCCAAAACGTTCCCAATGATTGATATGCCAAAAGACCTTTGAAAAATGAGTTAAAATGGGCAGTTACACTATTCTCGCAGCTCTCCACCGTAAGCTACGGTGCCCACCATAGCTTACAGTGGACATAATTCTCTTACGACTCCAAAGGTCTGTCTTACGGTGCATGTAAATGTCAGACACCACCGTAAGCTACGGTGTCCACCGTACACCATAGCTTACAGTGGACAGCAGATTTTCCCTTTTTTCCCTTTTATCAACTCCACAAGTCTTCGTCTTCAACTAGCCAAGTACAAGCTCCCGACAAAGCACGTTAAACTTGTTTGTTTATGCACTTCGGTACCTGCAAAGCCGTATACACCGAAGATATCAAATCATAACAATTAACCCAATTAAGTGCGGAATATTGTTCGTTTTAAGGCACTTGAGGGTTGTCCAATGGAGCACCCGTTACATGTAAGTTTCACATTGTTACAAAAGCATATCACGTATAACGATGGAAAGAGTAGTAAATTTAGTTTGTTCACGATTATTAACATTGTTTTAGATTGCGGAGAACATGCGATTTGTGCATTCAACACGAAAAGATAAACATACCAAGGTAAAACAAATAGAAATGGATATAGCATAAAAGAGATTCAACGTAATTGTTGGAGTGTCGCGGAATGAAACTAAGACTATTCGAAAGTGAATCGAAAGTCCTTTCAAGTTAGGGAACATGCTTTGCCTAATAGGTAGAATACTCTCACCGTGGACCGGTTAACGGTGTTTACTACATGTCCCTAGTCGATTGAAAGTTCGAAACTTTGGCGGGATTGAAAATCGAAAAGTGGGACTAGTTATCAAGATGTGCATATCACTCTTATGTTGATAATTTCGTTCCCTAAACGTGGTTGGTACTTACTAGGCGAGGAGCAAATTCCAACTCGTGGGTAAGGATCCACTAGAGTATGAAATGGTATTTCCCATCAAATGTCATTTAGGATCGTGATAGTCGTTTCATCTCACGTCTCTAGAAAACTTTTCAGAAAGCTCTCGGTACTCACCTAAACCTTAGTTCTGCTTTTTATCCTCAATCCAATGGTCAAACCAAGCGTACTATTCAAACTGTTGAAGATATGCTTCGTTCTTGCATAATCGATTTTGGTGGCAACTGGGATATAGACTTGCCTTTGGTAAAATTCTCGTACAATAATAGTTATCACACTAGTATTCAAATGGCACCATTCGAACCATTGTATGATTGTAAGTGTCGTTCGCCGATTTGTTGGCACGAGATCTGTGAAGCTCAAATCATTGGTCCCGAGCTCATACAAGAGACAACGGACAAGATAATGCAAATTCATGTACTTCTCAAGGTATCCCCTTGGAAAGGCATGGTTCGATTTGTTAAGAAAGACGAACTCACTCCTCGCTACGTAGGTCCTTTCAAGATGATCGAAAGGATTGGCAAGGTAGCGTATCAACTGGATCTACCTCAAGTGCTCAACAATGTTCATCCAACACTTCACATTTCGAATCTGAAGAAGTGTCTAGCTGAAGAAGGACTTCAAGTTTCACTCAACGACTTAAAAATCAACAAGTCCTTGCACTTTGTGTAAAAACTAGTCAAAAATCATGGACCGAGGAACCAAGCAGCTTAGGCGCAGTCGCATTCCAATAGTTTTGATGGGAAGGAAAACATGGTGCTAAATTTACTTGGTAACTCGAGAATGAAATGAAGGTCAAGCATCCGCATCTTTTCACTGAGTCTTACTCTTGAATAAATTTTGGGACGAAATTTCCTAAAGTAGGGGAGACTGTAACGCTTCGCATTTTGAACTTTTCTTATTTGGAAAGTGTAATCGTATTTCTATTTATAGAAACTTGTATTCATGTCTTGTTGTAATTCTTTTCCAACTTTGTAATTCGAGACGTTGATCATAATGAAAATTCGTACTTTATTTGTACTTGTCTTACATACAATCAATCATTTTAATACGTGTTTTACATGCAATCAATCACTCGTTATACGTGCAATACTCTTACGTTACACCCTTATACTTGAAATGCCTAGATACCGACTAAAGTACGTAACAGTGGCCCAACCCGACACTCTTGTGCGAGCTGAAGTCCACTTCACACGAAGTGATGTTGACAGCCACTACCCTTCTATAAATACAAACACTCCTTCTCTCCTTCAAACTTTACAAATCTTCACACGTTCACTCTGAAATTCCAGACTTGAGGCAGTGTATTCTCAGTCATTCTAAGTGAGTTTTAGCTCACTACAATCTTTGATCTTGTAATTTCATCTTTAACTTTTTCTACCTTTCTTTTGTACCAAGTGTGGAAGCTGACCAAGTTCACCATATGGATGAACTAGTTTTCTAACAAGTGTGAGAATGGTGGGAGCCTTGACTTTCTGAATTAAGTTTGACACCTCACTTGTACACCTTTTTAAATATACTTTACTTTCTATTCATTCATGACCAACCGGGCTATCAACTATGTCGGTAAGCTTAGTACTTTGGTGAATCATATAACAAGGTATTCGTACCTCCTTACTTGATCTATATATTTGAAGGAATATGGACATAATTAATATAATATAAACTATTGTGTATTTCCACATACAAATAGTCGAGATCAGGACATTAAATAGATTATGGTTAGGCGTAATGAGGTTGGACTATTCTGCCTCATTCCTAAACCTCTCATTCATAGAAATCAGTATTGAAACGAGTGTGAAACGAGCTAAAATTGCCAGAACAGTCATTTCGCACGAAGTGAACAACCACTTTGCACGAAGTGAAGGGTCACTTCGCACGAAGTGAGCAACCACTTCGTACGAGGTGGTATTTCTCTGTACGTATACTTTTTGTACTTTTAATTCAGAACCAAAACACTTCCTCCAACTCATAATTCTCACGCCCTCTGTTTCCCTTCATGTAGGGTAACTTCAGTACTCTACCCGTCACCATAACGACTCGCAGTTTGCTTAGAACGCTTGGCAAAACTATGAGTATACTCGACTCCCCCTTTTTTCCTTTACACTTTGGGATACAACATATATGTTCTATCAACTCACTAAATCATGAAACTTGATTCTTAAATCACAAAACAAACATCCATTTATACATGCTAATACGAATGCTTGCAAACTTATATACTAGAATCGAATACTTTATGCTACCTCATTAATTGTGTACAAGCCTCCCTAAACATGTATAGCGCTATAGGATTAACGCACCGCCCGTATTCGTGAGGTCATGTTAAGTTAAACAAAATGGTTTAGTCATTGATATGATTAGATTACGCTAGTGGTATACTTTGGTTGACATGTATGGTCGCATTAGTAGTATTGTATGTTAGTTAAGTAAACGTTAATGCCATGTGGAATGTTTAAACTTTTATTATCTAGTATTGAAACTTGTATAGTCGCCAATGTCTTGTGTGTTGAACTATACTTTAATATATGTTGAAGGAAATTGATGACATTGAGGATGCATGGAATCTAGTAGGATTGAACTAGAAACCCATTTAAATTTAGAGTTATGTTGTATCGTGTTACTTAATTACGTTGTTGTATTTTGTTCACCAATGTTGTACTTTGTCTTCAATTATTGTATTTTGTTCTGAATCATTGTACTGGAAATTTTAGAAATGAAATGAAACCTCGTTATTTAAATACTTGTCATACAATAACGTTATGAAGTCTCGAGCAATCTATTTGGTCCCCCCTGATGTTTCCGCCATCAATTGGGGTGTGACATAACATCAATCCTTGAATTTGTTAGTGTTTATTCTTCATATATATATATATATATATATATATATATATATATATATATATATATATATATGTTGGTGCATATTTTGTGACAACAGCTTAATAGTATAATAGTTTAGTCTTTGGATATTTTGTATTGGGCTTAGCATTTGTGTTTAGCTTGTTTAGAGTTGTTATGGGCTTGGAGAATGGCCTAACCCAGTCCAAAGCCCATTATGCAGACATGTAGTATATATACATGTTTTACATTAGGGTTTTGGTCAAGCAAAAAGAAAGAAAGAGAGTTAGTAAGTATGAGAAATCTAAAGAGAGTGGCTGAGAGATTTCTTATGTCTTGAATTGATTGTAGACATTCGTGTTAGATAATCAATAGAAGACGGTTTGAAAGTGATTGTTCGTGTTTTTCATATTACTTGTTTTCCGTGATAATCTGATCTATAGGATTCCGCACTCTAGGTTGGATAGACGATTCTGTGAAGATCCCTACGGATTAAGGGACCTACAATTGGTATCAGAGCATTAGCCTCTTGATTGGCTCGGTTCAGAATCGTTACTACAGAAAAAGTTGGATTTTTGGATGTTTTGACGGCTATTCTAGGATATCTGCTACTGTTCCGGATAAACATCTAAGATTTCGGATAGAAGGATTGCATCTCGAATCTAAGTGAAGCATTTCGGATAGAAAACTTGCATCTCGGATCATAAGTGAAGCATCTCGGATACACTAGGAAGTATCTCGGATTAAAACAGTGCATCTCGGATCTTTGGTATTGATTTCGGATCATCTCAAATAACCATCTCGGATAAGTATGTCGGATACTGTTTCGAATTAGGACCATTTCGGATAATCTCAGATCATCTTGAATACCATCTTGGATCACTGTTCCGAATTACCGTCTCAGATTGGTATCTCGAATCACTTTTCTGAATTTTCATATCAGATTGTTAATCCGAGTTACTATTTCAAATTGGTACTGTTCCGAATATCATCTCGGATAACTCTTCCGAATTACCATCGTGTGATTATTAGGACAAAAAGGCACGAAAATTCCTAAAAAAGGTCTCGGGCAGTATACATCATTGGATTCATATTGTCAAGGCGAGTCTAACGGTACAATTTGGTAAACACACATTTCAGACAAATTTTTGAACGTTTTTAACGATACGTTTATGGTAAAACACGAAAAAGGACCAGAAGAGAGGATAGATTTGGATTTTGACACAGGTATACCAAAATCCATTTAGATAGATACTCTGTGTGTTAAAGATGGTCAGAATGAACAATATCAGTGAGGGTGTTAGTAACTGGTCAAAGTTGATAAATGCTGAACAATATGTAGACTGGAAGAAGAAGTTTGAGGCACTTGTTCAAAGTGAAGATTCTACAATGTGGAACTGTATGATTGATGGGTGCATTGCTCCCACATTTCGAGTTAACGGGAGAATTCTGGTACTTTCATATGAGAAGATGGAAGACTCTGAGAAACGTATGTATGATGCTGAGAAGAAAGCTTTAGCAGCAATAAAGATGTCCTTGCCATTTGATATGAAACACATTTGTAATAGGTGTGGATCTTCTAGAGAGCTGTGGGAAGCTTTAGGAAAACGTTATCAGAGTACTTCAAGACAAAGTACATGTGTGATTGAGACTACAGCTGTGAAGATTGGAGAAGCAGCTGCTAAGATAGACGAGAAGAAGGAAGCTGAGAAAGAACTATAGGTCAAGGATGCAAGAGCTATAGTGTGCATGGATGATACAGACGAGCATACAGCAAAGGTACAGGTACAATTGCAATATGTGAGTCATACTTGTCATAATTGCACTGAACTACAAGGTAAAGTTAACAAACTATCGGTGCAAAACAAAATTCTGTTAGATGAATTAGAAAGACAGAAAGAGTCATATGTTCTTTTGATTAAAAGGGAGTCAAATTGTTAAATAAACTCAAATCAAATGAACAAGAAATCAACAGTTTGACCAGAAAAGTCAATGAGTTGTTATAGATTATTGATTTGGCTCGTGAAATTGTGAAGGATAAGACTAACGAGCTTTCAAAAAAGTGCACAGAATTGGCTGGTGCACAAGCCAAAATTGTTAAACTTCATGGAAAGTTAGACAAATTTGGAAAATCTTCATTAGTCAGGACTCAAATTTAGAAAAAGTTTGAAAAGGAGTAGTGATAAAATGGGAGTGGGGTTTAGTAAAGCTTCATCTTCTAAGGATCAGGATTACTCCTTTTTACCAAATGAAAATGAGCTAATAGATTTTGTGCCTACTACATCAGCTGTAGTGGACCAGATAACAGTTGACATACCTAATAGTCCAGTTTCTTTGAAAGAATCGTTTGGGTCCAATGGTACACCTCATAAAGTGGATGAGGATAATGACAAAACGGTCAAGAGATTTAAAAGGGGATCTAACAGAAAGAAAGTTTTTAAGAAAAGATCTTGTTTTAAATGTCACAACTAATGACATATGGCTAGTTGTTGTCCTTTTAAAAAGGGTAAGAAAGTGGAGGCTGAGGTTGAGGTTAAGGGTGGGAATCAGGTTGGTTCAGATAACAATTTTAAACCAAGTTGTCAGAAAAATCAACCGAGATTTCAACTTAAACCTTCAACATCGGTAAGATTTGATAGTCCAAGAAACTTTTCTCCTAAATCAAGTCATTATAATGGTCAACCAAATTGTTTTCAAAGTAAAAGTTTTGGATATAAAAATCGATACCAGAATTCTGGTAATCGAAATTTTCAAAGAAGAAACGAATATAGGGGTTATGGTAACTCAAATTTCAAAACAATCCAAAAAATTTTCTAAGTTCAGATTATGATAATGGGAGAAGAAGGTTTTGAGATAATAATTTTCAAAGGTTGGAAAATCCAAGAGTTTATTGGAACTATTGCGATCAAAGACCTAGTAGAAATTGGAAATCTTGTTCAACAACATGGAAGATATCCAAGACACTAGTAGGGTGTAATGGATATTAGACAAAATTAAGTTATATTGATATTCATGGTTAACCCAAAACCGGCAGGGTTTGGGTTCTCAAGTCTAACTAAGTTGTTGAGTGCGTGTAGAATGGCCAAGAAGGAATGTTGATGTGTTTAAAAGTGGTTATTCCTGTAAAGCATCTAGGGTGAATAGTAGGTTACACATGGTAACGAATTATTTACTTCTGTGTTAGATAATGTTTGTTAAAATAGAAAAACTTTGTCAGGTTAATGTGAGAGTCTGTTTGTGTTTAAATTTTGTTTTTAAAACCTTACTCCATAAAAACAAAAATTTTGGGGGAGAAATTTCCCTAAGTCAAAAAGAGTTAAGTTAGTGCGTGAGTTTAGGGGGAGTAAGTTGAAAAGTTTAAAATTTAAAAAAAAATCCAAAATATGAAAAATATAAAATCAAAAATGAGTTTTCACTATGTGGAAAAGAAGAAATGATAGTACATCAGCAAGTTAGACTGTCATACTGAAATTAAAGTTAAAATTGCTTAATTGTGATAGCAGCTTCATCATATGATGCACCCGGTAGGCAAAATGCATGAAATAATCAACTTACCTTGGTGATATAAACATAACGAACGGTGTATGAGTGGGGAACATATCAGTGGCTTATGGTTTTATAGCCTTAAATCTTGCGTTGATAGATTGCCAAAATCCGAAGTTTTGGGTCTTTATATCGTTATTTCATCCGAGGATATCATGGTTTTCCTTTTGCTGCATCTAGATATATGTTGACCTAGGCATAACCAAGATATCTTAAAAGAGCTAAAATGTCAAATCCTAGAAATTGAAGAAGCTCTCCTAGAGAATCATTTGAATGTGCAAAATGCATAAATCATTCAAAAATCTGTGGTATTTGTCTTAACCCTCATTCGATATTGGTTTCTTTGTTGTACGGAAGTACTGACCTGATCACCAATTATCTAATGTTATAAATAGAAAAGGATGAATTTCGGTATACTCACCTACTATGAGGAATCTTTGTGCATACCTTGATCGTGGGGGTATGTCCTGAAGTGGGACACATAATATATCAGTCTGATACTACCTTCACATATCACTATGTTATGGTACTTGAAATCTTCATATATTTTGTTTAAGTGGATAAACAATATTGGTTATCATATTGAACTCCTTTTCATGAAAATTACATATAGAATTATGTAATAATGTGAAAACAGTTTGATATTGCTGATATGATCTTCTTCCCGGTGATTCTCACAAAAAAACAGAGTATTTATTATTTTGATTTTTTTGTTTTCAGAAAAATATAAAAATACAGAAAGATTTTCTTTTAAAATCTCCCATTTTGAATGATAAGATAAAATATTGGTTTATCTTTAATGTGGAAAAAGAACTAATGGTTTTTCGAGATACTTGCTAGTGTTTCTAAAAAGATTGATACAGTTATCAAAAAGAAGTGCGGAATTCAAGTATAGTACATATTAAGAGAAGAGTGCAAAATGTGTGAAGATGCATGGTAGGATCCTTCTACTACATTTCAAAGAGAGATATAGAGGAATATGTGCTTATCCAGAGAATGCTAGTTCACTAATCTACTACGAATGAAAAGGTTTGGAGATTGGAAGCATCAGCTAAGAGGGAGTCTGTTAATGTCAGAATCTGTGTGTAGCTAAAGCTATCCAAAGACCAAAAGATCACAACATGTTTGAAGACAAAATTACACTATGAAGCTATTGTCAATGGGGAGTCTGTTGGTGCATATTTTGTGACAACAGCTTAATAGTTTAATAGTTTAGTCTTTGAATATTTTGTATTGAGCTTAGCATTTTTGTTTAGCTTGTTTACAGTGTTATTGGCTTAGAGAATGGCCTAGCCCAGTCTAGGCTCCAGTATGCAGACATGTAGTATATATACATGTTTCGCATTAGGGTTTTGGTCAAGTAAAAAGGAAAAGAAAAAAAGAGAGTTAGTAAGTGTGAGAAATCTACAGAGTGTGGCTCGGAGATTTCTTATGTCTTGAATTGATTGTAAAAATTCATGTTGGATAATCAATAGAAGACGGTTTGAAAGTGATTGTTCGTGTTTTTCATATTACTTGTTTTCTATGATTATTTGATCTAGAGGATTCCGCACTCTAGGTTGGATAAACGATTCTGTGAGGATCCATACGGATTAAGGGACCTACAATATATATATATATATATATATATATATATATATATATATATATGGTAGGGTTCTAGAGTGAACACTAGTGTATTTTATCATCAAATCCTTGCCATTGATTTACACACGTGTAAGGCTAGGATTAGTTCGCTCAGTTCGCAAATACACTTGTGTTCACTCTTGAACCTGATCATATATATATATATATATATATATATATATATTATGTCTAATAACCATAAGGTCAAGTATTATCCTGTATGTCAAGCAAGGAGGTAGGATGATTTTCATCCATTAAACCTCATTATGTGATTCGCCAAAGCATAAAATGATCAACTTAGTTGATGATTTCGGTTGGTCATGAAAAGATTAGAATGTACAAATAACTAAGTGGCCAAATGAGAACAACCTGGACGTGTGCAAACCTGACATGGTAAATGTTGGAGATTAGGTGGCATTGGCTCACTTTGGTTTCTTGGAAACCACTTAGATGAATATTTATTCTATAAACTAGCAAGTGAAGTAGGTACTTAGAATGTTAGTTGGAAAGCAAAAGCTCTCATGTTCATACTTAAGCAAACCAAAGTCTTTCAAGATTGAAGGTTGAAGACTTGGATTTATCAACACATTATAGGTCACTTGGGATCTTAAGGCAGAAAGTTTTAGAGGTTATGAACCTCATAACTTCTGGAAATTTGTCATAACATAAGCCTCACAACATGAGTTTTAGTTTGGGACAAGACATGACACAAGATTCCCACAAGATGAATGTAAACAAGAACAAGGTTGTAAAGTTTAATCCAAAATAGAATTTTGAACCCGCTTTGGAGCCTCATATAAGTGATGCACCACCTTGTTACACTTTGGTGAACATTGGGTGACATCACTAGAGGTTATCCAAGGAGTTAGAAAGCAAGACATGAGAAAAAAGGTTGAAGAAGCAAGTTAAAACTCACAAGTTATAAATTGTTGTAATCTGCCCAAAGTTTGAGTTTTCTTGAAGAACATGGAGTGTTTGAGAGTGAAATGAGGTTGTGGAAAGTGAAAACTTGTTGGAGAAGGTTTGGATTTATAGTGGGGAAGTAGGGTTTATGTCTTAATTAAGTTAGAAGGTGATTGGAGGAGAAGGGAGATGGAATTAGATGAAAAGGAGTTCCAATCTACGAGTTTAGCAATAATCTGCCTATCAGACATGCCTTGCGGACCGTAAGACCTTTCAAAAAAAGTTTATTTTTAATCCAAGAACTTATTCACTTTGTTACTATATGTTATAAATATAATGCTAAACATGGTTTTATGGTTCTAAGGTGTATGAAAGTATGTTGTAAGTGTGTTATAATTTTGATTATAATCCAAACATGAAATAAACATAATGTGTGTCTCGGTTTGTATAGAAATCCACATATTCAAGATTGTTTATATATCGTGTAAGCATAAATAAACATGTATGGTTAAAAATATATTTCCAGTATAATTAAAGTCTCGAGATTACAAGAATTGAAATGAAATAAGAATACAAACTTGTTAAAATAGAAAGTATGAAATACAGAACGTTACAGTCTTCCCTACTTTAGAAAATTTAATTCTGAAATTTATTTAAGAGGAAGACTCAAGGAAAAGGTGTGGGTACATGGTTTGCATTTCGTTTCACGTTCCCAAGTGAATTCTACACCGCATTTTCCTTCCCAACGCGCCTTGACGACCGGAGGATGACTACGTCGGAATAGCTTGACTTCGTAGTCCATGATTTCTATCGGTTTCTCGATGAAGTGCATGGACTCGTTGATGCATATGTCATCGAGCGGAATTTGAAGTCCTTCGTCGGCTAAACATCTTTTGAGATTGAAGACATTGAATGTTGAATGAATGATGTTGAGCTCTTGAGGTAAGTCATGTCGATAAGCTACCTTTCCAATCTTCTCGAGAATCTTGAAAGGAACTACAAAACGAGGAGCAAGTTTTCCTTTCTTACCCAAACGGACGACTCCCTTCCAAGGGGATACCTGGAGTAGTACTTGATCTCCAACATTGAATTCCAAGGGTTTGTGTCGCTTATCGGTGTAACTCTTTCGTCGGTACTTACGATCATACAAGGCTTCAAATGGAGGTTGTCATGAATTTTTATGATCTTGTCTTCCGTTTCTTGTATGAGCTCGAAACTGCTGATTTATGCTTCACCGATCTCGTGCCAACAAATATGCGAACAATACTTACGACCAAACAAGGCTTCAAATGGACCCATTTGGAATACTAGAGTGGTAATCGTCATTGTACGAGAATTCGACCAACGGTAAATGTACGTCCCAATTGCCACCAAAATCAATTACGCACGAACGAAGCATGCCCTCGAGTGTTTGGATAGTATATTCGGTTTGACCATCTGATTGGGGATGGAAGGCCGTACTAAGGTTAAGTTGAGTGCCCATTGCGGTTTGGAATGTTTGCTAAAGGCGAGAAGTGAAACGAACATCGCGGTCCAAAATGATGTTGATGGGCATGCCGTGACGATAAATGATTTCTTCAGTATAGATACGAGCTAATTTCTCGAATTGATAATCTTCTCAGATGGGGAGGAAGTTTGCGGATTTGGACAAGCGATCGATGATCACCCATATGCTATCGTGACCGGATGATGTTCGGAAAAGTTTGGTTATGAAGTCTACCGCAATACTCTCACATTTCCACATCGGGATTTCGGGTTGTTCGAGTAGACCCGAAGGACGTTGGTGTTTGGCTTTCACATTGGAACATGTGAGGCATTTCGATACGAATTGGGCAACGTCTTTCTTCATGCCCAACCACCAATAGGTTTGAAGGAGATCTTGGAACATTTATCCACGCTAGGATGAATGGAGTGTCAAGATTTGTGGAGTTTGTTCATCAAGAGGTCACAAATGTTGGGTTGGTTACAAGTTGGTCGAGATAGTGCAATATGTCTTAGGTTGGTTACAAGTTGACTTTCGGCACGACACTTCATCTCATCATACAAACTCTTTTCATTGACGGGTGAGTATTGTGCCTCGTGAATACGAGTTTGAATATCGGTTTGGAATTGGACGCAACATATATTTTGGATTTTCACATGGGTTTTTCAACTAAGGGCATTAACCATGACATTTGCTTTACCGGGGTGGTAGCGAATCTTGCAATCGTAGTTGTTGAGCAACTCCACCCATCGCCTTTGACGCATATTGAGTTCCTTTTGGTTAAAGAAATGTTGGAGTCTTTTATGGTTGGTGAAGACCACACACTTGGTACCGTAAAGGTGGTGTTGCCAAACCTTTAACGCAAAAACAACCGCACCAACTTTTAGATCATGGGTGGTATAGTTTCACATGTATTTTGAGTTGCCGTGATGCGTAGGCAATAACCTTGTCTTATTTCATAAGGACACAATCGAGACCTTGGTTAGAAGCATCACAGTAGACAATGAAGTCGTCGTTTCCATCGGGAAGGGCTAAGATAGTAGCATTGCAAAGCAAGTCCTTGAGAGTTTGAAAACACTCCTCTTGTTCGGGACAACAAACAAAATTTTTATCTTTTATAGTTAGTGAGGTGAGTGGTACGGCTATTTTTGAGAAGTTGGAGATGAATCGATGGTAATAACTAGCCAATCCGAGGAAAGAATGACTTTCGGACGGGGATTTTGGCGAAATCCAATTCTTAACAGCTTCGATCTTAGCGGGATCAACGTGAATGCCTTTCTCTTTTACAACATGACCGAGAAATTGAACTTCTTTTAGCCAAAATTCACAATTGGATAATTTGGCGTATAGTCATTCGGCACAAAGGGGTTCTAGAATCAAACGCAAGTGTCACTCGCGTTTGGTCTTGGTTTTGGAACATATGAGAATATCGTCTATGAATACAATCACTAGTTTACACACACTGTTCATCAAATCCATGAAGACCGCAGGTGCCTTGGTCAACCAAAAGGGCATGACCACGGACTTGTAGTGACCGTATCTAGTATGAAAAGCGGCTTTAGGAATATCCTGTTTGAGGACCCGGAGTTGATGATATACGGAATGAAGATCAACTTTTGAGAAACATGTCGCGCCTTGGAGTTGATCGAATTGTAGCCTCAACAGTTGTTGTCTTTAAGGAAGTCTTATGGATGTAACCACTGTCCAACTGAAACATTGTCGTGTCATCAGTTGTAGTGGTTGCTTCACTTAAATTACCACCAAGAGTTACTTGTAACTCATGGGGTGTAACCTCCTCAGCTGTTTCTGGGTTAGCAATGAGATTTAACACAAACTCAGTCACATGTGGAGGTGAACTCTCATGAACATGTGATTTAGAGGAATTGATTTGTGTCTGAATTATCTCAATTGCATGAAACAAAGGTATTAAAGTAGGTGGTATTGGAGTGGAAAAAGAATTTACTTTGGGAGAGGGGCACGAGAACAGACTTTCAAGTGAAATATATGCCTCATAGTGTGGTGTCCCTATACTTACAACTTGTTCCTTTTGTGAGGAATCAAGAGGAGTATGGCTGGGTGGAGATAACTACTATGAGGAAGTAACAGTAGTGATTTCAGGTGACTTTTGTGTTGTCACAGGTATAACCTCTAGGATCTCATCTTCCAGAGTTACATTTTTGGGTTTCTGTTTGGTGGGCTCTTTGGATTGGGAAGGTTTTTTTTTATTTTTGTTGGTGTGGTTTCAAACACCGGTAGTAGTATCATGATCACCAAGAGTAGTAGGCTTAACAACAGAGGTTTGAGCTTGTGATGTGGGCTCATCTAAATTTTGCTCATCCCTCTTTGCTTGTGCTTTCAAAACCTTTGACTCTTGATTTAAATTTTTGTAAAGGTTTTATTTGTTAAACTATTCATTTAAAAAACAACTCCTTGTTGAAAATCCTTTTTAGGAACTTGTTTTTGAAGATAGTAACTCAAAAGTCTAGGATTGATAAGAAAAGCTTTAGTTTTTTATATTTTATTAAAATTTGCCACTAAATCCATAAACAATGTCTGGGATAGATTAAAATCAGATTTTGTCTAAATAGCGTATCCTAGATACTGAATATTTTGTGGAATCTCATTAAATGAGGTGGTCTTTGCTGAAAGCATAAAAGTAGGGTATGGAAAAAGAACCTCATTTCAGCAGGGAATTTTGGTTTAAACATTCTAACACCGATCAATTGACCTTCATACCCATGTTCTATGAATTCAGTGTGCAGGTATGTTTTAGGAAAAAATGTTTTACCTTCTAGGTCATTCAGACCAAATGTTGTGGTAATTGAAGATAGGGAAATTTTGACAAGGGTTTCTCCGACTTTAGAAGTAATAGCATACGTCTTTTTGTTTTGAATTTCAACTTTAGCATTTTGCAAGAACTGTCAAAGAGTATCCACATAGATAGGTGCGTTTGCAAGCTAAATTGTTTTGTATTTTGACGATGTGACACCATCGATTATTGAGTGGAAGGAAGTGTTATTTTCATTTTTCTCAAAAATGGGAAGGTACTTGTGTGGAGTTTTGATTTGCAGAGCCATGATCGGAGATGGAAGTGAATAAAGAAGAAGATGAGAGTAATGGAAACCGCTTTGTGGAATTTTGAATTTGAGACGACAGTAAAAAGCTCTATTTGGATGGAACGGGGATTTATAAATGGCAAAAAGTGAATGCTGATTTGGTATTTGTTTCAAATATCTGATGGCTAACATCTGTCCACGTGTAAACTCTGTTTTGATAATGGATGACAGTTGTTTGGAAACCTCTAGTAGAGGCCAGCAGTGGTTGTGAACAGTGAACATGAACAATGGTGATTTTACACTATTAGAGGATAGATATTAATGGATAAGGCAAAACAGTGGTTTAGCCAAGCAGTGGATGTGAACAGTGGACATGAACAGAGGATACACTTTTTATAGTGGATAGATTTTCTTAGCCTAATAGAGGTTTTTGAGAAATAGTGGTTAGGAACAGACTTTAGAAATTTATTGAAAAATTTCAATTTTAGCTTTTTTTAAGGATGGATTTTTGATTTTCTGAAAACATTTGAATGCTATTTACACATGGGGAACAAACTTTTGCTTTTAATCCATGTTTAGCATTCCAATCCTATAGATCAGACTTTAAAAGGTAGATGTATCTAATGCTTTGGTTAAAACATCTGCTAGTTGATCTTTAGTTGGAACATGATGCAGAGAAATCAAACATTTTTCATAGAAATCCCTCACAAAGTGATGTCTGATGTCAATGTGCTTTGTGATGGAATGAGAGTCTGGATTTTTAATGATGTTTTTAGTTGCTTGACTATCTAACTTGAGAGGAGTCTTTAGAGCAGTTACACCAAAATCCAGCAATTTTGAAGCCATAGGAGTTGAGCACTACAACTTCCAGCAGCAATATACTCAGGCCTCAGCTGTGGATGTTGAAATTGCAACTTGCTTTTTGCTTTGCCAAGAAACTAAGCAATTGCCTAGAAATTGACAACCTCCTGAAGTTGATTTCCTTGTGGCATAGCATCTAGCAAAATCACTATCTGAGTAACCTAAAACTCAATATTCCTATTAGCAGGATACTAGATACTAAGTGTGGGAGCACCTTTTATGCATCTGGATATCATTTTCACAGCAATAAGATTTGACTTCCTAGGTGTTGACTAAGATCTGGCAGACACACATGTAGCAAACATGATATCTGGCATAGATGCAGTTAGGTACAATAAAGAGCCAATCATGCTTCTATAAAGAGTTTGATCAATCAAGTCATCTTTGGCATGAATAGTGACCAGCTTAGATGTAGCCATGGATGTACTAAATGGTTTACAATCATTCATATCAAATTTGGTAAGCAGTTGTTTGACATACTTACTTTTACGAATGAAATTACCATTTTGCAATTGCTTAACTTGAAGACCAAGAAAGCATTGGAGTTCACCCATAGCACTCATTTCAAACTCGGCTGTCATGAGTTCTCTAAACTCTTCATACATACCATTGCATGTGGATCCAAAAATGATGTCACCCACATAAATTTGGATAAGCATCAAATGTAACATCCGTAAAAAACGGGTTTACCAAACCCGCTCCGTTTATCAACCGAACAATCAGCTAAAATTTTCGTTGCGAATTAAATGCCCAAAATAATTTTAAACGATACATAATCAATTATTATACGGGAATATATAATTAGTTTTTGAAAAACTGTTAAAAATCGCAAAATAAAAATACTTTGGTTCTGCCGGGTTTCGAACCCGGGTCAGTAACCGGTTCACAAACGACTTAACACATAACACTTTAACCACTGCGCCACTGATGCTATTTGTTAATTATTAAGATCATTTAATTCATATCGTAACTTTCCGAATTCAAAACCGGCGCCCAAATTTCAGTCGTCGGAAATCCCGGCAATCTCGCGAGTATTTAACGAATCCTTCCGTTATAACGTAAAACATAAACGCTACATCGGTTATAACAGACGTCTGAGTCCGCGACCAAAGTTATAACCGCTGGAGAAATTCAAACCAACGATTCAAGTCGGAAATCGGGCCAAATACATCGACGACTTGCCCTATAAATACCCCCTCGAACCTCTGCAAACCTTTTCGCTCAAAACCACACCCTTTCTCGGCGAAAACTCTCTCGCCCGAATTCTTCTGTTTGTCGCCGGAAAACCGGGTTCTCCATTCCTGAGCTTTACTAAACCCCCTAAGCTTATACTGAAGTCACCCATACCTTTTTCAAACTTTTTGAAGGCTCGCTGCTGCAAGACACCCGACGCCGGAGCCTGTTGCTGTCGCCGGAGTTCTGCCGGAAAACAGAGGAAAGCTAGTCGGTATATTTCACGCCTAATTTCTTCATTCTTTTTACTTATATTTCATCTGTAATTAACCTAAAAGCGCTAAAGAAACCTAATTGAAACTTTGAACCGGTCAGACATCACTTCTGGTTATAACTCAACGAAGAAGACGATATACCTGTAACATATAAGTATAATTTAAATCAAGAAATAACTCGGGTTAGACACACAGTCCAGCGGTGGACTGTGTGCACATTAAACACACAAAGGTCTCGAGTTCGAATCCTGTTCCACACACGCTGCCTTAATAAAAACGTTTTTGTTGTTAACCGAACCGGAGTCACACTATTATATGTTAAGTATATTAATAACCGGAATAATAACCAAGTTAGACACACAGTCCAGTGGTGGACTGTGTGTATGTTTAATTAAAGCACACGAGTTCGAGTCCGGTCTTCTGCATCGACCCGGACAATTATTTTACCTTTTTTAAATAAGTCAGAAATGAAAACAAATAGTTTGTATTTAAGTATAATAAAAATTGGATAATATAACATGTTAAACACACAGTCCAGCGGTGGACTGTGTGTTACGCAACCCACAGGTCCCGGGTTCGAGACCTGTGGACGCACCGTCCGATTCAATTAAATCATTTTTAAAATAAAAGGATTTTCTGTTTAAATTAATTAATATATAAATATAATTAAAAACAGATATATGATGGGTTAGACACGTAGCTCAGTTGGTAGAGCTGCGTGCACGCGTACGGGAGGTCTCGGGTTCGAGCCTCACTCAGCGCCCAAATTCTCGATTCGAACCGGTCAACGTCAACGGTCAAAGTCAACGGTCAACTGTAGCAAAAAAATCAAATTTTTTTTATTATTTTTATTTATTTATTTTAATTAAAAACCAATTAAATATACTTAAAAATAACATTTTTAAGGTTAGAAAATAGCCTTAAACTCACAAAAATACCCCCAACAACCCTACTAAAATAGATTAATAAAATCCGTTTACTTACCAAACCATAATGCGATTATTCTAGGTTAATCTCACTCGTGGTTAAAACCACTTCGCGTGCATTCAACATCATCAACCGAACGCACCCACTGTGAGTGAATCTTACAACTCCCCCTTTTAAATTACACGTTTTGGGTGTGTCATGTGTCATAAAAATAATTAACTCGTTTATTTAAACTTGTGCCATACCATATCGTGATCTAAATTTAGATTGTTTATATTGTTGTGATTACTTATTTCATTTTGTCAAATTATATGGAATTCATTCATTAAGCCCATCAGTTCCTCGTGGGAGACGAGTTGAACAACGCGTGCCTCAAAACCAATTCATTAATGTTCATGTGTGTATCATTGAGTTTATATTGTTTTTAGTTGTGGCATTCATATTATCATGTTTATGCAAATTCATTCATTTGGCCCATCAGTTCCTCGTGAGAGACGAGTTGAGCAACGCGTGCCTCTAAATGTTCCATTATTGTTCATGTGTGCTTTATTTAATATCTCATGATTGTTGAATAAGTTTACATCTATTTTTACTCATGAGTGGTTGTGCACATATTTCATAATCAATTTAATAAACTTGTTCAAATGTCTTTCCATAGGATTCACTCGCCAACTTTATGTTGATCCAAAACCTTTTTACACATGATACAGGTGAACAGGTTGAAGCAAAGAAAACATAGGAAATGCCTTAGAAGAGAACAAAGAAGCTTAGATTGATAGTTAGAACATGTTGTAATTCTTATTGTAAATTTCCATTAAATTGTATTAATGAATATGAAACGCATAATAAATGTCATGAGCTTTGATGATAACCCAATCATGCCCCGATCACCTTTTCCGCTGCGGGTCGGGGTGTGACAGATTGGTATCAGAGCCATGACTATAGGGATATAGGATAGGTTATTAGACCCTTAGAGCCTATACTATAGTCTGCCTAAATTTTAATTGATTAGGTGGTTACATACAAACTTGTGATATTTATTTGTTTCATATTTGTTTACATTTACAGTCAAACATACATGCTTATATACATATTCATTATACATATATCGATGTTCATGTATCAATTTATTTTCATACTCTCATTATCCAAAGATTTTGTTGCAATTTTCAAATCTCATCAAAGTAGACGGGCATGTAGTAACTGGAAGGGTACAAGTACCGGTAGTCGGAACGTCCTGTCTAGGTTGGCATTCGTATAAATCCAATATAACGGACCAGTTTGCCTACCTGGGGACCAACGATGAGAGTACGAAGGACCTATTAGGCCAAAGCATGCCACACCAAACGTCGTTCGAACTAACCCACTTTGAGGTGTCACCGTGTCTACACCTGGACACATTCCGAATATCACACGTTGTATACATATTTCTCGATTTTCTCCGGGTTTTTGTGTACGCAACCAGGCAAACCCGTGCGAACCATATGAAAAACCGGTATTCATGGGGGCCCACATGATTACACAGGTAAAGTATGGCGGCATGTAGGGCCTAATGGCGAGCAAATCCCAAGACATCCTATGGATGTAGTAGATTTATTTTTCTATAATTATTTTATGAATGTTCATTCCTAATGCGACCCATGAACCCAAAAACGTCCAACTCATACTCTTGTCATGTATTCCTTGTAGATGTCTTCTAACCTCGCCCGTAGGAAGACGAGAGCAAGAAAAGCCCGCGAGCGTATGGCTGCCCTAATCGCTCAACAAATGGCTGCCGTAATACCCAACATTGTAATCCAAGTTCAACAAGCACTCACCGCTAATCCTGTCAATCAAGAAAACCAAAACATTATTAACTCTCCCTCAAATACCGCTAAATGCACCTACAAGCATTTTAAATCATGCGACCCTCCGAAATACAAAGGGACTGAAGGCGTCACCGCCCTCCTCCATTGGTTTGAAGAAATGGAGAACACTTTTCTAAATTGCGATTGCCCTGACGATCGCAAAGTGCGTTATGCTACCGGTCGATTATATGGGATAGCACTTACTTGGTGGAATACAGAGAAGGCCAAATGAGGCGTCGACGATGCTATGACCTTAACTTGGAACGAATTGAAGGAAATCATGACCAGACGATTTTGCCCTAGGAGCGAAATCAAGAAATTAGAAGATGAATTTTATTCGTTGAAGCAAAAGGAAGGAGACCACACCGCATACAACAAAAGATTCCTCGAATTACATCAAATGGTTCCCAACATGTTCACTCCCCTCTACCGTTTGATCGAGCATTACATTCGTGGTCTTCCGTCAAAGATTCAAGACCCTGTAATAAGTACCGCGCCTGCAACTTTGGAAGCAGCAATGGAGTTAGCAACAGAGCTTACCGAGAACCGAATCCGAAACAAAGACTTCAAGGAGGAGAAGAAGAAGGACAAAGAATCGACTGAAACCCCTGACTCCACCCAAACCAAATCCCCTTCTCAACCCAATCCTAAGAGAAAAAGAGACGGGCAACTTTTCGCTGCTACCCAACGAAATCAACCAGTTTTACACGCCATACCCATCCAAGCTATCCCAATCACCCAAGTGGCACCCAACTCAACTTACCCAAATAAGAAACCATATCTTGGACCTCACCCTCGATGCAACAACTATTTTTATCACCATCCCCATACCCTACCTTGTCGTCTAAGTGCAACTTGTGGACGCTATGGTCATTTGAGCAAGGTTTGCCGCACCTTTTAAAACCAAACCTTTTCCCCTACTCAAAACATGGCCCAAACTTATCATCAACCCCAATACCCCATGTTCCCATATGCTCGAGCTTGTTTCAATTGTGGTGACCCTACCCACTTTAGAAACACATGCCCTCAACTGGTTAACGTCATCAACACTCAAGCCCAATCAAACCCAGTTAACCAAGTAAACCAAGAAAACCCAACCGCTAGGCCACCAGCAAGAGGAAGAGTCTTCAACATCAACGCCAATCCTGTCGAAGATAATGACGGCCCAAACGAAGATACCCAACTAGTCCTCTTCGCCGAAAATCCAGATTCAACTCCTATCGTTTAGTTTTATGTTTTTCTTTATCACATCAAACCAATCATAACTTAAGGATAAAGCCAATGAAACTTTGACAAGAATACGGTGGATACGCCGCTGGTACTTCCTATATATAAGTATTCTTGTCAAATGATCGGAGGCATTATCAGGCGGTTATGAGAGGTTCCATGCATACGATGTTTGTGTGATAGTTGTTTAGATTAAGTTATTCATTTTCAGTACATGCAATACGCTCGGCTCCGTTTGATTGAGCCTTGAGCACACAGACAATTTCATTTTCAATACATACAATACGATCGGCTCCGTTTGATTGAGCCTTGATCGCACAGATATTTTTCATTTCAGTATTTTATGTTTGTTGTATTGGTTGTAGAGTTATATAGGACTAATCATAATTCACTGATAAAACCAATGAAAATTTGACAAGAATATGGTGGATACGCCGCTGG
This sequence comes from Scalesia atractyloides, assembly GCA_947069175.1. NCBI lineage: Eukaryota > Viridiplantae > Streptophyta > Magnoliopsida > Asterales > Asteraceae > Scalesia > Scalesia atractyloides. Next base: position 47,668,468 of record CAMTDV010000023.1, read on the forward strand.
TACTTCCTATATATAAGTATTCTTGTCAAAGGATCAGAGGCATTGTCGGAAGGTTATGAGAAGTTCTATGTAGGATTTACTAGTTTCTTGGTAACTAATCATAACTTGTGGATAAAACCAATGAAAATTTGGCAAGAATATGGTGGATACGCCGCAGGTACTTCCTATATATAAGTATTCTTGCCAAAGGATCAGAGGCATTATCAGGCGGTTATGAGAAGTTCCATGTAGGATTTTAGTATTGCCTTGGTTGGAATTTGTATTACATTTATATCATCTTGCTATTTAAAGAGATTGGATTGTGTTCCATTTCTACATAAACTAACCTCTCCATCATAACAAACGAGAGAGGAACTTCCACCATTCAAACATATATGCTATCAGAATGTGGATTCAAATATTAGCTGTTGTGTTTATTTATGTTCAAATATTAGCTGTTGTGTTTATTTATGTTCCATGTAGGTTGTAGTATTAGAAGTTTTGCCTTAGGATATAACCATACCCTTCCAAACATATCCAAACTCTTATGCATGACATCATAGTTAGCGAATAAATTTTGTTTATCAATACTTTTACAGTAGGCAACAAAAAGCGATTCCTGTAATAGGGTACTTAACCCTTACAAGGAACGTTACCGCCTCGAGCAAAAACTTAAACCCTTACTTTTCCTAAGCATGTAACTGCCAAAACTAAACACCATCATTCTTTTAGTCAAATATATCACTATTTAAATTTCGAGACGAAATTTCTAAAAAGCAGGGGATACTGTAACATCCGTCAAAAACGGATTTACCAAACCCGCTCCGTTTATCAACCGAACAATCAGTTAAAATTTTCGTTGCGAATTAAATGCCCAAAATAATTTTAAACGATACATAATCAATTATTATACGGGAATATATAATTAGTTTTTGAAAAACTGTTAAAAATCGCAAAATAAAAATACTTTGGTTCTGCCGGGTTTCGAACCCGGGTCAGTAACCGGTTCACAAACGACTTAACACATAACACTTGAACCACTGCGCCACTGATGCTATTTGTTAATTATTAAGATCATTTAATTCATATCGTAACTTTCCGAATTCAAAACCGGCGCCCAAAGTTCAGTCGTCGGAAATCCCGGCAATCTCGCGAGTATTTAACGAATCCTTCCGTTATAACGTAAAACATAAACGCTACATCGGTTATAACCGACGTCTGAGTCCGCGACCAAAGTTATAACCGCCGGAGAAATTCAAACCAACGAATCAAGTCGGAAATCGGGCCAAATACATCGACGACTTGCCCTATAAATACCCCCTCGAACCTCTGCAAACCTTTTCGCTCAAAACCACACCCTTTCTCGGCGAAAACTCTCTCGCCGGAATTCTTCTGTTTGTCGCCGAAAAACCGGGTTCTCCATTCCTGAGCTTTACTGAACCCCCTAAGCTTATACCAAAGTCACCCATACCTTTTTCAAACTTTTTGAAGGCTCGCTGCTGCAAGACACCCTACGCCGGAGCCTGTTGCTGTCGCCGGAGTTCTGCCGGAAAACAGAGGAAAGCTAGTCGGTATATTTCACGCCTAATTTCTTCATTCTTTTTAATTATATTTCATCTGTAATTAACCTAAAAACGCTAAAGAAACCTAATTGAAACTTCGAACCGGTCAGACATCACTTCTGGTTATAACTCAACGAAGAAGACGATATACCTGTAACATATAAGTATAATTTAAATCAAGAAATAACTCGGGTTAGACACACAGTCCAGCGTGGACTGTGTGCACATTAAACACACAAAGGTCTCGAGTTCGAATCCTGTTCCACACACGCTGCCTTAATAAAAACGTTTTTGTTGTTAACCGAACCGGAGTCACACTATTATATGTTAAGTATATTAATAACCGGAATAATAACCAAGTTAGACACACAGTCCAGTGGTGGACTGTGTGTATGTTTAATTAAAGCACACGAGTTCGAGTCCGGTCTTCTGCATCGACCCGGACAATTATTTTACCTTTTTTAAATAAGTCAGAAATGAAAACAAATAGTTTGTATTTAAGTATAATAAAAATTGGATAATATAACATGTTAAACACACAGTCCAGCGGTGGACTGTGTGTTACGCAACCCACAGGTCCCGGGTTCGAGACCTGTGGAGCGCACCGTCCGATTCAATTAAATCATTTTTAAAATAAAAGGATTTTCTGTTTAAATTAATTAATATATAAATATAATTAAAAACAGATATATGACGGGTTAGACACGTAGCTCAGTTGGTAGAGCTGCGTGCACGCGTACGGGAGGTCTCGGGTTCGAGCCTCACTCAGCGCCCAAATTCTCGATTCGAACCGGTCAAAGTCAACGGTCAAAGTCAACGGTCAACTGTAGCAAAAAAATCAAATTTTTTTTATTATTTTTATTTATTTATTTTAATTAAAAACCAATTAAATATACTTAAAAATAACATTTTTAAGGTTAGAAAATAGCCTTAAACTCACAAAAATAGCCCCAACCACCCTATTAAAATAGATTAATAAAATCCGTTTACTTACCAAACCATAATGCGATTATTCTAGGTTAATCTCACTCGTGGTTAAAACCACTTCGCGTGCATTCAACATCATCAACCGAACGCACCCACTGTGAGTGAATCTTACAACTCCCCCTTTTAAATTACACGTTTTGGGGTGTGTCATGTGTCATAAAAATAATTAACTCGTTTATTTAAACTTGTGCCATACCATATCGTGATCTAAATTTAGATTGTTTATATTGTTGTGATTACTTATTTCATTTTGTCAAATTATATGGAATTCATTCATTAAGCCCATCAGTTCCTCGTGGGAGACGAGTTGAACAACGCGTGCCTCAAAACCAATTCATTAATGTTCATGTGTGTATCATTGAGTTTATATTGTTTTTAGTTGTGTCATTCATATTATCATGTTTATGCAAATTCATTCATTTGGCCCATCAGTTCCTCGTGAGAGACGAGTTGAGCAACGCGTGCCTCTAAATGTTCCATTATTGTTCATGTGTGCTTTATTTAATATCTCATGATTGTTGAATAAGTTTACATCTATTTTTACTCATGAGTGGTTGTGCACATATTTCATAATCAATTTAATAAACTTGTTCAAATGTTTTTCCATAGGATTCACTCGCCAACTTTATGTTGATCCAAAACCTTTTTACACATGATACAGGTGAACAGGTTGAAGCAAAGAAAACATAGGAAATGCCTTAGAAGAGAACAAAGAAGCTTAGATTGATAGTTAGAACATGTTGTAATTCTTATTGTAAATTTCCATTAAATTGTATTAATGAATATGAAACGCATAATAAATGTCATGAGCTTTGATGATAACCCAATCATGCCCCGATCACCTTTTCCGCTGCGGGTCGAGGTGTGACATCAAATCCTTTTCTCTCCATTTTAAAAACAAAGTTTTATCAATTTTACCTCTTGTAAAGCCTGTGGATAAGAGAAAGGTGGAAAGAGTTTCATACCATGCTCTAGGTGCTTGTTACAAGCCATATAGAACTTTGTTTAGGATGTAAACATGATCTGGATAAAAAGTATCTTCAAAACCAGGGGGTTGGTATACATATACCTCTTCCTTGATCTTGTCATATAAGAATGCACACTTGATATCCCTTTGACACCCTTTGATGTTATGGTTGGCAGCAAAGGCTAAAAACTGTCTGATGGCCTCCAGTCTTGCAACAGGAGCAAAACTTTCATCAAAATCAATGTCTTCTTCTAGTCTATAGCCTTGAACCACAAGCCTAGCTTTATTTTTGACAATAATACCCCTTTCATCTATTTTATTCTTGAAGACCCATTTTGTGCCTATGGGACACACATCCTAAGGCAATGGTAGAAGTTCCCACACTTGTTGTCTTTTGAATTGTAGGAGCTCTTCTTGCATGGCTTATACCCAACTATTATCTTTTAGTGCATCTTGCTAATTGACAGGTTGTGTGAGTGATACAAAACCAACAAAAAATCAAATGTTTTAGGATTGACTTCTTGTGAGAACACATTGATGTAGCCAATGATTTGGTCAGATGGATGGTTTTTAAGGTAGATTATATCTCCCTTGTATGGAATGATGGCATTATGAGGTGAAGGCTGTTGATGGGAATCATCTGAGCTAACATCTGTTGGCAAGTTTAAAGAGCCAACATCTATTTGGAATGTAGGTGGAGGTATAGGTGGAATGGGGGTAAAGATAGGTTGACTTTTGTTCACAGAAAATGGACTTTTATCAATAGCGGTTTGATTTGATGAGCTAATAGAGGTTTAGGGATCAACAACTGTTGATCCAGTAGTGGCAGAGTTATCACAATTGTTAGTACCATATGTTTCTCTGGTGGATTAAATGACTTTGTGTTGTGGAATCACAATGTCATATCCATAACCTTGATGTGAAGACTATGGTGTACCTGCATTGTTAATCTTGATAGACACATCTTCAAATGTAAATTTATCTAAATCGAACAGTTCAGTTTTTAATGAAGAAAGTTCATTGAACTTTGCATTCAATGTCTCTTCCACACATCTAGTCATTGAATTAATGACTATGTAGGCTTTAGCAGTGGTTGAGTATCCTAAAAAATAACCGCAATCAACTTTGGCTACAAATTTTGAAATTGACTCTTTTAAGTTTAAAATGAAACATGGGCAGCCAAAGATTTGGAAATATGAGATCAGAGGTTTAATTTTGTATAAAATTTCATAGGCAGTCTTTTGATGCCTCGGGTTAACCAAAACATTGTTCTGAACATAGCAAGCAATGTTTACAGCCTCTTCCCAAAAAGACAAGGGTAAACCTGAGTCTGCAAACATTGTTCTAGTAGCTTCAATCAAAGTTCTATTTTTTCCTTTCAACCACCTCATTTTGTTCTGGTGTCCTTGGGACGTTGTATTGCCTAACAATCCTTTTTGACACACAGAAATCATCTAACTCCTTATTTTTAAACTCTGTGCAATTGTCAATCCTAAAGAATTTTACTAGCAGGTAAAATTTCTTTTCAACTTGTTTAATAAAATTTTGCAAAGTACCTCCAGTTTCATCTTCGGAGTGCATGAAGTAGGTCCATGTAAATCTTGAAAAATCATCAACTATGACTAGGCAGTATTTCTTCTTTTTAAGACTCATGATTTTTACAGGGCCAAACAAGTCCATATGTAGCAATTGTAGATACTGATTTGTTTTAGACTTTTCAATTTATTAGTATGAACTTTTATATTGTTTATCTTTTAAACAGGAAACACAATGTTCATCACAAGTGAATTGTTTTGATGGAAGACCTCTTACAAGACCTTGCTTGGAGAGTGTAGTGATAGTTTTAAGATTTGTGTGACCAAGTCTTCTATTCCATAGTTCTGTCTCTTTGTTAGAAGCAACTGAGAACAGACATGCATTGGACATTGGATTATCTTTCAACAAATAAACTACATACACATTGCCACTTCTGTGAGCAACAAACTGTGCTTTGCTCTTACCTATGATTTGATAAATCTTTTTAAACACTTCTAGCCTAGCAATGTAATAAGTTTTCTTAGTGAAGAATGACCCATAGCCTTTGTCACTCATTTGAGATACACTAAGAATATTTTAAATTTCAGATTATCAATAAGATTGACATGTTCAAACTTGAGTTTCCCAGCCCGGACAATCCTTGCCCTAACACCTTCCCTTTTGAATTGTTACCAAAGGATATATCACCCCTAGCATGTGCCATGAAATCTTTGAGTAGGGCTCTACATACCATAAATTATCAAGGCAAGTAGAAGCTCCCTACACATTAGCAAACAATTAGTTTAGGTGAGTTTCCAAAGCCATGGTTTTGGATGGGTTCATAGACATTCCAGCCTCAAGTCCATGAATATGGTCAGTTTTTTGAACAGATTTTGATAACATATGTTGTGGACCATTTCCTATCAACTAATCATAACCATGAGGATGCCTGTTAAATCTTGGTTTAGATTGTCTTTTGTAGACCTCATAGCCAAATGGTACACTCTTGTAAGTAGGTTGGCCATATCCCTTTGGAAATTTATTAGCTGGTGGTGCATCTATTACCTAAACCTTTCTAGGAGCAGAGGTTATATTCAATTGTTTGGTAACAAATGTTTGGACAGAGACAAAAGTCTGTCTAGTCTTTTCAGTTCTTGAACTCTCAAATGTTTTAGATTTATACTCATTTCTTTTGACATCAAAATTTTTGAGATAAACACATTCTTGAGTTTTGTGGTTTGATCTGCCACAAATGGTGTAATTTGGTGAATCAATGATCACACTTATTTTGTTTATATCATAACCTTTTAGAAGAAAACAATTTTTAGTGACATGATTCTTCTTTTAACAAAAATCACAAAACAAGTTTGATATTTGCTCTTTTTTCTTCCCTTTTTCTGTCTTTTTGTCAGCAGATGTTGTAACAACTGCTGGAAGATCTTTTACGGGGATGATCTTGACTTGAGGTGCCTTTACACCTTCAACGGTTGAAAAATCCATCGGCTTAAAGTTGTCAAGAATGTACACTCATCTGACCAGGTAGGGTTGAATTGATATTTTTCAATTTCCTCAAAAGTTGAGGATCCTGCTGGTCTTTCTAAAACAATTTTCTTACCATTTGGTTCAGTGTCTTTAATTTCTTGACCAGCCAAGTTTGTTGGAATAATTTCAACCAATTCACAATCATTTACAGCAGTGTTTTGAGAAACTTGGTCAGGTTTTCTAAAACCTACACCAAATTTTATATTGCTTTTGATTTATGATTCTAACATAAGCTCATAACCTTTACATGATTCTACCCACTTTTCACAAGTAATTTAGGCAGATTCAAATTCCCTTTTACAACTTTAATATTTTTCTGGACTCATGTTTGAGACTACTGATTTCAGAATCTTTTTCAAACGGTTTGTTTTTAACTCTTTTGCAAGTTTTTCAGAATTATATCATCCAAAATTTGTTTTCCAAGATTTTTATTCACCTCTTTTATGTTAGCAAAAGCAATAATGCATTTATCAGAACATAAGTCTTTAAGGACCTGAGGTGATACCTTAGCAACAACAATCATGACACAATCACATTCACCTTCACAAACACTGGTTTTCCCATGGGTCTGACACTGAGATCACAGTTTCTTCACCAACTTTCTCTTCTGAAACATCTGCCACGATATTTTCACAAACATCATTAGAATTTAACACTACCTTCTAAGACTCATCCCCTTCAAGTATTGTGTCTAGTGCCATGAAACAAAAATTATTATGTTTCTTTTGAGTATTAGCAACTAGAGAAAAATTTTCATCACTCAATTTCTTAGGCAAGCTACTCCAATCAACAAAATCTTGTGTAAAGAAGCTCTATTGACTGGTCTCTTTAGAAGCAGAGGTTTGTGTAACTTGTGGTGCAGGTTGCACTTGAACCTAAGGACTTGGGGCTTGAACATACTATATCTAAAAAACAGTGGTTTGTACATATTGAACTGGAATAATGGTTGCAGGGTGTGCAAAACGAGCAGTGTTTTGCATATTAGGAGTAGGTGTATATTGGGAATAATGGACAGTGTTTTGTGTGTTTAAGGTCTAATTAGACCATTTGTTTGACTCCTACACTCCCTAAAAAATAACCTAACATGTTACCCTTGTAGCATTTAATCTTTGACTTATCCAACCCAACTTTTAACCCTCCATGCAACCCTGGGAATTTTCTACCAGTTCTTTTATAGAACTTGTTTGTCCTAACACTCAGCAATGCAAATTGGTGTAATATGTCCATTTCTTCTAAATCAGTTAGATCAAAATGTTGAAGATCATTAAATTCAAAGGATAAGTTGTCAGAAACTTGGTTTTCCTAATTTGCTGCAAAAGAAAAGTTGGGTGAGCAAGAATCAGAGTTGAAATTCCCACCAGATGTTATGTTAATAAAATGATCATAACTCTGTTACTTGATACTACCAGAGGTTTCTTCTTAACTAAAAAGTTTGTACTACCAAAAGAATAGTCATCAGCCACTTTTCCTGACTCTTGTAGCTTCTTTTTCTGGTTAAGCTCTCTCTCATAAGTGAGAAACCTACCCTGAAGCTGATTCAAACTCATCTTGTTGAACCCAATAGCGGTTTTAGTTACAAAGGCAATAGTCTCCCATTTTTCTAGTAGAGAATTAGAAATTGACTATTCAAAGTTGAATTTAGATATCCAAGTTTTACCAGTTTTAACTCACTAATGAGACAACTAAACCTTTCCCATAGTTGAGTTAATGAATCTCTTCTCACATGACAAAATGTTTCATACAGTTGGTTCAAAACTTCTCTATTATTTTCAATAATCTCTTTAGTGCCACCAAATTATTCTTTCAGAGCATCCAATAACTCCTTTGTGTTATTGTAGTGCAATAGGCCAGCATAGATATCATTAGGCAAAGCAGTTGCCACGATTCTAAATGCCTTTGCATCTAGCTCAATTTTCTGAAAATCTTGCTCGGAGTAATGTTCATGACTCTTTGGAACTTGAACTTTTGGGTCTTCAGCACTCGGTACCATCAGAACATGTGGTCCGAAGATAACTGATTTCCAGTAACCCATGTTATGTTGTGCAAGTATGTGACCCATCCAACGTTGCCAGATATGGTAATCTGATCTGACAAGTATTGCAGGTTTGTACATGGTGCCAGTGTTGTATGGATCTTGTGGATATTTAGACATTCTGGTTGTTTACAAATAGGTTTTCTTTAAAAACTTTGAACGTAAATAAACTTTTACTCTGTTTTCAATACAAACGAGCAAACGAATTAGCAATGAGAGCTGAGCAGTTTATATCAAATTGATTGTTAAACCAAATTTGAATAACTAAGCTCTTATACCAATTGTTAGAATCTGAGTTTGAATTGTTGTGAAAGTTTAAAGATGGAAAGTAATGAATGAAGATAAATCAAAGATAAATGCAGCGGAAATGTAAACTTTTATTTACAATAATTGGAAGAATGTTTCACACTCAACCTAAGATCACTCTAATTTGTTTGTACATAATGTGTAGAAGTGATGGGTAGAACAGTACAGACACTGTTCTTATTATAGTACATTACAAACCACTGAGCATCTTTGGTTGACATCACTATGAAAATGACATTTAACAAACTAACAAACTCTAACCTCTGCTAGACATAATCACTGTTATATTAAAATACAATATAAACTCTGATGATAACAACTGTTAAGATATCATCTGTTGGGCTTTATCCTTTGTTACTCTTCAGCAGACTTTACTTCAACAGACTTTATCTTCATCAGAGGTTCTCATCAGTAGACCTCTGCTTCAACAACCTTTAAGCTTAATCAGAGTTTCTCTCTAGCAGACTTTAGCTTCCAGTAGAGCTTTGTCTCTTAACAGATCTTGTGAATAGTCTTTAAGTATCAATAGAGTTTAGAGCAGCAGATCTTTATTAGTGATTAGATGCTGTAGATTGTTTTTGCTTTCAATCATCTGTTCTTTTATAGGGTTCAATAGATACAACATCGGTAAAGGCTCAAAACTCACTTTTTGTGAGAAAGGGTATAGTGTAAAAGTTCATATATTATCAATTTTTACAAAGATTTGTTATGCCCGTTTTTATAATTTTCTTAATTGGTTCTTTTTATCACGATGCTATTAGGTGTAAAAACATAATTTTTAGAACTTATTTTCCCAAACTAAATGAAGATAAGTAAAAAATGAAAATTTTTTGAAAAACATTTGGGGGTGATTGGCGGTTTTCTAAGGCGAGTTTTGTGTAAGGCTTGTTTTTAGGATGGAAGATTCAAGGTTTTAACACTTACACATTGTCCTCAATGTGTCACAAATAGAATTTGTTTAGATTAAATGTGCAAAAGGTGTGGTTAAACAACAAATTTTTAAGGTTACCAGGTATTGGGCACGGGGGCGCGCCTGGTGTACACGGTCCTGTGGTCAAAGTGCCAGTAACAAGAATTTGAAAGATTTAAAGAATGTTGGGCACGTGGTTGGGGGTTGTGGGCATGGCCCTGTGGCAATTGTCTGTAACTGTTTGGGAGCTGTGTTTCGTTGCTTGGCGTCTGATGTTGGGCTTGGGGACCACTCTGCTTAGTGTGTCCAAGCCTCCCAAGGTACCTGTAAGCTATAATCCTACCACAATATAACAATCTAACACAAAATAACAATTCTTAAATTACGAAAGTTTACTTATCCAACCATCATCACATGAAAAGAAAAATAAAAATGTAAGAATTTAAATTGTCTAAAGAAGAAAATTGTTCGTCGGGACGAAGCCCGGAAAGTACCAAATTGTTCAAGGGATAAAGAGAGATAACCTGAAGGGTAGATCCATCGCCCACCACCACCATCGCCTAATCTGAATCCATGTCCTCATCTTGGTACGCTATATGCTCCCGGATGAATGTAATGTCGTTTTGCCTGGTAACCATGTGGCGCTCCATGCTCCCAATCTGGCTATTTGAACTTTGTCCCAAGATATAGGCGTTCCTAGACACTTGGAGTGTTTCCTGTATGACATTGTATAAGTTCTAGAGGTTTGGAAAATCACCTCCTCCTTGAGAGGAGGAGCCTGGGGCGTATCCGGGATATCGAGGACGGTCGCGGTTATCTTCGATTCCATGGACATCATCTGGGTCATTTGGGTTCCATACCCGGCCACGTACATCCTTAAAGCGCATGAGGCCATTGTTGCAATCGATGATAAGACCCAAGCTTCAGTATAAGGCTATATCAGCCCTTGTCACACCCACTCTTTTCTTTAACCCACTTGGAGTGCACCTAATGAAATTCTTGAATAGCTTGGTGATCCATCCTCCGAAGAATATCGGCGTGTGGGTGTTGGCGGTGGCATTTAAGGCCCTTCCTCAACAACATGTGGGAGACAGCAATGGGTTGGTGATTCAGGATGCAATATAGGGAAATTAGTTCCCAAAGGTTCACCACCCCACCACTATCCTTCCTTTGGCACAAAGAGCCACTAAGGACCCGATGAATGTATCGGATTAGAGGGTCTTTTATTTTTATGCTCTTTGTGCTGCTCGGATCATAATGGTCATCCCCAATCTGTGCCCATGCAGCTGTGTCTTCTTAAGTGTATAACCCAATATACACGCCAAACTAGGCCACGAAAATGCTATACCATTCTCCCCCACACTTTAATTGAACTGCATTTGACTCAAAAAGATCCTTCTCATTCTTTTCGAAAATGAGCGTGCTTAAGAACTGTATTCATGAACAGACCTGAGTTGGGACTCTAGAAAGGTACGGCGCGGACCAGTGATTAGAGTATCGTATCTCTCCCTTTGCCCCACAGTTTCAATTGTAGTATAACAAACTTGTCTTGGTGGTTCTTCGTGCCTTGCTTGTAGCAATTTAAAGCGGTTTTTGTACTCAAGCTCAGAACTTTTGAACTGCAAGAACTTATGATGTGCCATTCCTGCAAGAAAGGACCAGTAAGATAGTTGGCTTGTCAAAAATTATGCAAAAATTGGAATTTGAGAGTCTGGACAAGGCCCCGTGCCCTCTACACACGACCCCGTGTCCAAAGTTTGGAGTCCCCACGGCCCCGTGGTCAGTGAGCATGACACCGTGGTGAACCTTTTGTTAACCCTTTTCGAGCCGGCTTTGAAAAATTCAAAATTTTTGGTTCATCATGTGCGGTTACCCCGAAAATCAAACCCAAGGTACCAGTTTTGCACAAACTACTTGTTTACCCTTTCGATTTTGACTTTTTTTCCGTTATGAATGAGGGTTTGTGGAAAACTCTTTGAACAATCTGATTTTTCAGATAGTGTTTGATTATTTACTTCTCAAAACACTTCTACTTACTACTAGTAACAAGATCTATGCAAAAAATTGGGATTGGCACGGGTCTAGTTCAAGAACCCTAGATTTTTCCAAATTTTTGATGTTAAATACATGCAAAGTGTTAATCTAACTAATCATGATGTTAGGATCATACCTTGTTGATGGATTTGGGCAGGGAATCATCAAAAATCGATGGAAGTATGGTAGGAACCGGCTGCTCTAGAGAAACGGGTCGTGGCCTTGTGTTGAAAAAGTGAAGAAAAAGGGGTTATAAACCCGTCTGCAAATTTGCCACGGCCCCGTGACCAAAATATTTTTTCTTGTTTAACCGTTTCTCTGAAGGTTCCCTTTTTGGTACTTACCTGTTTTACCACCAATCTTTTTGAAATTGCCTCCCAAACGTACCTACAAGATAATAAAAAAAGAAATATATATATATATATATGTGTGTATATATATATATATGTATATGTATATATAATATATATATGTATATACATATATATATTATATATATATATATTTACCATTAGCGTTTGGTTTCCTTAATCACTTATCTACTTCTTGGAGTGTTTTCAACTTTCTCATCCTCAAGGAAACCCCTATGGAGTTTAAGCCTTTGTCTATTGACCTTAAAAGGTTCACCGTTTGGAGGTTTAATTTCTATGGCACCATGTGGAATGATTTGGGTAATGGAAAAAGGTCCCAACAATCAAGACTTGAGTTATCTGGGAAACAACTGAAGTCTTGAGTTAAACAAGAGCACTTGACTCTCCCTCTTGAAATTCTTTAGGTTTGCTTATTTTATCGTGTATGTTTTTCATGCGTTCTTACAAATTTCGGAGTTGGAATATGCATGATTTCTCATTTCTTCTGATTCATTTAACTGATAGAATAAATTTTTACTGGAAGTTTCTTGATATAGGTTTATGTTTTTAATGCCCAGTATGCTTTGTGCTCAAGTTCTACTAGGAGGTGGCAATTTTTTCCATAGACGAGTTTATATGGGGTGTTAGGATCTGAGTTTGAAACTATTTATGAAAGTTCTAAAAATGATAAATGAAAGAAGATAAATCAGATGAACATGCAGCGGAATGATGAACTTTAATTCATAACAGCTGAGAGATTGTTTTTCATTATCATGCTTTTAGTGAATTGTAATCACATGCATATAAATCACAATCTCCCCCTCAGCCTAAGATCACTGATTTGTTTGTATATAATGTAAGGAAGATATCTTAGATTAATAATTGATGAAAGCGATCAAATAGAACAGTACAAGCATTGTTCTATTTATACTCCAATCCTAACCACTGAGCATCTTATGATGATGTCAGCATGAAAGTGACACTTAACAAAAATAACAAACTAACAACAGCTACTAAGCTAACCACTGCTATAAACTAAACATTACAAAGACTGATAGTAAAACACTGATGAGACATCCTCTGTTGGTCTTCAATAGAGCTTTGCCTTGGTAGACCTTTAGCTTAATCTTCAACAGAGCTTTGCCTTGGCAAACCTTTAGCTTTAGACTTCAGCAGAGCTTTCCCTTGGCTGACCTTTAGCTTTAGACTTCGGTAGAGCTTTGTCTTCAACAGAGTTTTTCTATGACAGACCTTTTATATTTAGTCTTCAGCAGAGCTTAACTTGGGCAGATGTTATATTATTATTAGGATCAGAGGTTGAAGTAAATTTTGGCTTTCTATCATCTGTTCTTTTGTAGGGTTCAATCCAACAATCTCCCCCTAGAACAGATGATGCCAAAATAAAAAATTTATTACTGATCTTTATTCCTCATCAATGATTCCCTTATTTGGCCTTTGAACTGAAGTTCAAAATATCCCTTTTAAATTCAAGATTCAGCAAGTCTTGGAGATTAGCTGCATCTAGACCATATGTATCCTCCATCTTTATCTTTTGAACTCTACTATCTGACCTGATTAATGTCAATTCATGGTTGTCTTTGTTAGACTTACAATTTAGAATTTTTTAGTCAGATGGTTTTCTTGGAAGTGGGGTTATTTGTGATGAGTTGGGTGACATAGGTCTGCGTACAAGTCTAGAAAGTGAGGCTCTAAGCTTGTCACTTGCAGCATATGTGTGATATAAAATTTGATTTTTTATGCTATCCTTTCTTAATTCTTCATGCATCCTTTGGTCTTCTTCTTCCATCTGCTTTTGCCTTTTTGCTTGATTTAAGGCAATGGTGGATAAGCCAGATGTTGAAGTTGATCTTTTAGGAGCATGGCTTATTTAGGAGCAGTGGTTGATTGAGCATAGATTGGCTTTCTTGGGATAGAAGGATATTTTTTTCTTAGTTCTTCCAACCTTCTGTAGGTATCTACCACTTTTGATTCTGGACATCTAGTAATCTGCCTTGTTGGAAGTCCATATAAAGCATCAACAAGTTCGGCTTTCATTCTTTTAATTTTGAGAGCATGGTCTTGGCTTTCAAGTTTGGCCTTTTTCCAAACAAGAGGATTAGGCTTCTTTGTAGGATCCTTGAGCATTGTATGAATTCTTTCAATTTCTTCCTTTAGCTCATTTGCCGACCAGTCTTTAAATTGTGCCCTTGTTACTTTGTAAGGCTTTGCTTCATCACATGATCAAGATAATCTTCTTTCAATTCAGGATCATTAGTGGTTGGTTGTTCAGACATAGACTTACTCAACTCCTTAGCAAATTCTTTGATGCTTCTCACTTTGCTCAGTTGATATTGCAAGGAGATGTGTAAAGTCGTGTCATCTTTATCTTTTGATTTGTCTTTTGCAATGTGTTCAGCCTGTCTAGCCTTTAGCTTAAGACATTCATCAAGGTTCCTAGGCTTTCGGTACCCTAGCAAGGAAGGAAATTCTCTTTTTGTCAGATCTTCTATCTTGTAAAAAGCTTCAATCTCTCCTTTAACGGAAAAAAATTCCAAATGGCATAGTGCACCCATAGGAAGAAATGAAGATGATAAGTGCATGATTGGAAATGGGGGAAATGGGGTTTCAGGATGTGGCTGTGATGAGAATGGTTGTGAAATGGATTGTGATAAAGTAGGAAGTGGGGATTGGCTCTCTTCATCAACATCATAAACAACAAATTTTTTTTCTTTGGCGTTGGAATTTAATTTTGTAGATGGTAGATGTGTAGGAATACGGGATGGTGTGGATAATGGTTCGGTTACTGTTGAAAATGTGATTAGGGCAGTGGTTTGAGCAACATCTATTGGAACATCTGTTGTTCCAGCATCTGCTGTCACAACATCTGTCCTAACATTTTTTTGGGTGATGGTGATAGAGGATACATTAACAGTAGCTGCAACAGTGGTTGTAGAAGAGATGGGAGTTGGTTGTCTTGCTTTCCTTGTAGACCTTCTTTTCCTTGAAATACCAACATCTTCTTTTTCCAACTGCTTAGCTTTTTCTTCTTTTATAAGCCTCGAAGCTTTTTCTTCGAGTGTGTCTTGTCTTTGCTGCTTTTCATTTGCAATCCTTTCAGCTTCTTGGTTTCTGTGTCATCAATTTCTTTTCCCAAAGTAGCTTCGGATGCTTCAACAGTGGTTGTAGTGGTTGTTGGCTGTTGTTGCACCTGTGATTTAATTTTTGAATCAAGCTGCAACTTTCTCATGGAATCTTTCTCCCACTTTTTGGCATCATCTTCTTTGTCATCTTGTAGAATGATAACCGGGGCAGAGCCAGTAGTTTTGAACAAGCTTGTTGAAAATCAGATTTAGTAGTCTAGTAAAAGTTTCATGTTTAAGGCTGCCAACTTCACAGATGACACCTTGTTGAAAATCAAATTTAGAAACTTTCTTTTGTAAATAGAAACTCAACAACCTAGGGTGTATCAAAAAAGCTTTACCCTTTTTAAGATTATTAAAATTTGCAACCAAAACAGGGAACAATACATGAAAAAGTTAAATTTTGGTTTGGTTAAGATAGCATAACCCAGGTATTGAATATTTAGAGGTATTTCGTTGAAAGTGGTTGTTTTGGACGACAAGCATAGTAAAAGGGTGTAGAAGAAGAATTTCATGTTAGCGGGAACTTCAGGTTTGAAGATGGTAATACCTGATAACTGACCTTG
Source organism: Scalesia atractyloides (assembly GCA_947069175.1). Lineage (NCBI taxonomy): Eukaryota > Viridiplantae > Streptophyta > Magnoliopsida > Asterales > Asteraceae > Scalesia > Scalesia atractyloides. The sequence goes on from CAMTDV010000023.1 coordinate 47,684,358, forward strand.
GTATCCTCGCTCAATGATTCTGCATGTAAATCTTTCTTTGAGAAAGAAGTGGGGTAATCAAGGTCGTTAAGACCGAATGTGGTGGAGATAGTAGATGGAGAGATTTGAACAAGTGACTATCCAATCTTTAAAGTGATGACGAAGGGCTTTTTGTTCTGAACTTGAAGTTCAGCATTTGCCCAAAATGGCGGAGGGTGTCGATATAGATCGGTGCTTTGGCGAGTAACACATCTTTGTATGCTGATGTTTGTAAAACATCGATCATGGAGTGGACCGTAGTTTTATTATTGGTTTTTTCGAATATTGGAAGGTAGTTGTGGGGAGTTTTTATGATAAGATTCATGATGAAAGAGTGAATATTTAGGGTTTGGAAGAAGATGAGAGTAATGGATATTTTTATGGAATTTTTTTGTTTTTGAAAATTGGAACAGCAAATGGAAACTCTGCTTGGATGAAACAGGGTTTATAAAGGGAAAAGTGAATGCTATCGTGGCAACATTGATCTTTAGTTGGAACATGATGCAGAGAAATCAAAACTTTTTCATAGAAATCTCTCACAAAGTGATGTCTGATGTCAATGTGCTTTTTGGTAGAATGAGATACTGGATTTTTAATGATGTTTTCAGCTGCTTGACTATCTAACATGAGAGGAGTCTTTAAAGAAGTTACACCGAAATCCAATAATTGATTCTGAAGCCATAGGAGTTGAGTAGTGCAGCTTGCAGCAGCAAGATACTCAGCCTCTGCTATGGATGTTGATATTGCAGCTTGCTTTTTTGCTTTGCCAAGACACTAAGCAATTGCCTAGGAATTGGCAGCCTCCTGAAGTGGACTTCCTTGTGGTGTGACATCAAGAAAAATCACTGTCTGAAAAACCTGAAAGCTCAATATTTCCATTAGCTGGATACCAGATACCAAGTGTAGGAGCACCTTATATGAATATGAATATCCTTTTTACAGCAATGAGATTGGACTTCCTAGGTGCTGATTGGGATCTAGCACAAACACATGTTGCAAACATGATGTCTGGCCTTGATGCACTTAGGTACAATAAAGAACCTATCATGCTTCTATAAAGAGTTTGATTAACCAAGTCATCTTTGTCATCAACAGTGACAAGCTTTGAGGTTGCCATGTGTAACACCTCGAAAATTTCACGTACAATAATATACCGACACATGTACATGCCCTCAGATAGTACCTCAAATAAGTTAAACACTCAACTCGCTAAAACGTATCCAATTCACAAAAATTATATACTGGACCGTAAGCTACGGTTCGGCATCTCTAACAAAATTTTAAACCTAACCGTAACTTACGATTGAGGACCGTAAGCTACGGTCTAGTTTGTTGAATCAAATTATAACTAATCATAAGCTATGGTCTGGCGACCGTAGCCTACGGTGAAGAATGAAACTCTTTATTTTTCATTATTATAACTTTCAGCAAATGACCCAAAGGCCCCTAGACTTTATTATTTTCATATTTCTTACTTAATTAAGTCACCTCTCGATTCGAACGTCTCTCGGTTGAGACAATATCTTTTGATTCACCAACCTTAAGTATTCCACACTATTACCGAACCTTTAACTTTACTAATTTAGGTAATTTAACCTATACAACCATAAGAACTCGTATTTATCGTATTCTAAGCTAGTAACTATGTAAAAGTCACAAAAGCACCTAGTAACGTTCAGTTATTCATACTCTCCTTCAATACACCACGTGTTGAACGAAAGGAACTAGATGTGTCATTATGTCATTAAATATAAGTCAAGGGACAAATCAAAACAATTCATAAAACTATTTTTGAGGGACTAAATGTGTCAAAACCCCAAATTTCTATTAAGATGCCACCTCTCCTGCAAATTGACACACTCTTGTAGCTCTTGACACCTAATTAGACACTTGTGATGATCCTACAACACCTCTAACACCTGGCTTCATCCACACACACCCTCTTGCACTATAAATAGACCATCAAACTCACTCATTCTTTGCTCATTCCCCCTTCTCCTCTCTTATTGCACTTTTGGAAGTTCCTGGTCATCTAGGAGCATCCCTTTGAGTTCTAAACTTCTCTTGGATCACTTGTAAGTGTTCCATCTCTACTCTTTTCTTTTTATAGGCTTTTAATAGCCAAAAGCCAAGCATTTTCGACAAATGCTTTGACTTCCGGTTAAGACCATTATGGTCTAGCCATTATTCAAGTTGAACATGGCTAAGTGATCGTAATTAGGTAGATATTAATCCCTTAAAAGGGCACCTCCTAAGGATCATGCTTACTAGGTCAACTGACGGGTCAAAGTTTATGTTTTAAAAAGTCAAACGGGTCAAATTTTATAAAATATTATAATCTGAGTTTATATATGTTATAAATATGTTTTTGACACTTAAACAAGTTGGTATATTATTAGAACATGTGGGAACATGTTCGATCCTAAGGTCGGTTGACAACCGAAAGTCACGAAGTTTGACTTCTACTTTGATTTTCGATTCTGACCCGACTTAGATCAGTTTACTACTGACTTATGGTCGCATTATGATCGTAATACAATGTAGCATAACCCTCTGAGGTTATATTACATGATCATAATCATAATTTGAGTTTATACACAAGTTCCGCTAAATGTCAATCTTTGACTAAGATGCCATTTTTACATAAACAAGGTTCTAATCAACAACGAACTTGCAAATGGAATACCTACTGATATGTTAATATAATTAACATATTGATGTTAATATTCTTATCATAAACTAAGTTTATATATAATATCGTAAATTATACTTTTAAAAGACCAAAATGACCTTACTGATCATAAATCACACTTATGTGTGCTATCTTACTGAACATATATCACAAATTAAGTATTTTTCCAAAACGTTTATGATTATAACATCAGAGTATATGCAAGTTCCCTTTTTACATCTAATGAATAACCAAAACGCCTTATAAGGAGTAGTTTTGTTTTAAAACCCCAACGGGCATATAAGTTGATATCCTACTGATATTACAACTTATATAAAGTATAATGACATAGAGAACTTGTTCATGACTCATCCGGTTACCCGATATCGCTTATATGCGCACGGTCAAGTATATGTAACTAGTTTACGAAAATTAACCAAACGGGTTTAACCTTATCATTTTGATCTCAAATTCTAGAATGTTAATTATTTACCCATGACATACAAGTCTTAAGTACTTGTTGGGTTTAAACTACATTTTATCTAGTCCTCGCTTAATCTAGCGTATTGTACCATTTTGATCTTTTAAGCTAGTTGGTCTAAGTCTATGACTTAAATAGGACCGTTAGCATTCTAATTGGTTAGCTTATGCCATTATTCCAGACTAAAGCCATCCAGTAATCGCTACCTGCACTTATCTACTTGATTAAACGGCAGAGTTAATATAAACTTTGCTTTTAAAGTCAAGTACAAGCTCATGTAAATACTCTTAACTTATTTTCCTTATACGGGCTTGGGTTACGGTAAATTATTACCGCTTGGTCGAAAATGGGATTAATCGAATGTCGGATTGTGGCTAGTAAATCCGTATATTCCGTTTTGATCATTTTTGTATGATAACTTAAACACTGTGGGTTAGCGACCGTGTCCTGGATATCCTCGGCTCATTTAAGTTACTAATGGCCACAACCAAAGCACGGGGTGTAGGCATACACCCGATAGATGCGAATGCTAAAATATTTTTACCCACAAGATGGGGATAACTCCTTCGTGGGTTCATAAGTGATGTGTCAGTTAATCATATCTCGGTTTCTATACTAGGCCCCATATGTATTGACAAACATGTGAATCTGTATACAAGGTTAAAAGCTTAACTTTCCCAAGTTATAAAAGATTTTATGTGCCCTGTGCACTTAAATCAATTTTTGAAATGTTTTCAAAATGAGTTAGTTAATTGTATTTACCAGCGAAAGGTGGCGTATTTTCAAAAGACTAAGTTGCAGGTACAATACGAAATAGGCTGGAAGCTGCTTGGTATTGATATAAGAGGATCTTGCAAATCCTTAGATCTGCCTAAAGTCTGATGTTCATCTTTTGTATATTTTACGATCCGCCTGTGGATCTTTAGTTACAAACCGTCTGTATATTATTCTCGTACTTTGGACATTTTGGTTTGTAATAGTTATTTTAAACTCCAAGGCTTCCGCTGTATTGTGTTAATTGACTATGATGATATCAACTTAAATCACGATACTCCCCACTTGGGCCCATCGAGATTTGGTTCTAAAACTGGGGTGTGACCCCATGGGTGTGCTACATGGTTTACAATCATTCATATCAAATTTTTTAATTAGTTTTTTGACATGCCTACTTTGGTGAATGGATGTACGATTTTGCAATTGTTTTACTTAGAGACCAAGAAAATATTGGAGCTCACCCATTACACTCATTTCAAACTCCACTGTCATGAGTTGCCTAAACTCTTCACACATGGCAGTGCATGTTGATCCAAAAATGTTGTCATACACATAATTTTGGACAAGCATCAAATCCTTTCCTCTCCATTTCAGAAATAATGTTTTGTTAATTTTACCCCTTTTAAACCCAATGGATAAGAGAAAGGTGGAAAGAGTTTCATACCAGGCTCTTGGTGCTTGTTTCAAGCCATACAAAGCTTTGTTAAGCTTGTAGACATGATCAGGATAAAATACTTCTTCAAAGCCAGAAGGTTGACAAACATATACCTCTTCTATGATCTTACCATACAAGAATGCACTTTTGATATCAATTTGAAACACCATGATGTTGTGGTTGGCAGCAAAGGCTAAGAACAATCTGATGGTTTCTAATCTTGCTAAAGGAGCAAAAGTTTCATCATAGTCAATCCCTTCTTCTTGTCAGTAACCTTGAACCACAAGCCTAGCTTTATTCTTGACAACAATACCCCTTTCATCAGTTTTGTTTTTGAAGACCCATTTTGTGCCAATTGGACATACATCCTTTGGCAATGGTACAAGTTCCCATACTTGTTATCTTTTAAACTGAAGTAGCTCTTCTTGCATGGCTTCTACCCAACTGTTGTCTTTCAGTGCCTCTTGGTACTTGACAGGTTGTGTGAGAGATAGGAAACCAGCAAAAAGACAAATGTTTTGGGATTGACTTCTTGTGAGCACCCATTCTTTGATGTTGCCAATGATAAGATTAGGTGGATGGTTTTTAAGGTAGATTAGATCTCCCTTATATGGAATGATGTCATTTCAAAGTGAAGGCTGCAGTTGTGAATCATCTGAGCTAACATCTATTGGCAATTTTGAAGAGCCAACATCTGTTTGGAATGGAGGTGGAGGTATAGGTGAGAGAGGTGTGAGAACATGATGACTTTTATCCATAGTGGTTGGACTTTTATCAATAGAGGTTATGGTTGATGAGATGACAGAGGATTGAGGATCAGCAGTGGTTGATCCAGCAGTGGCAGAGTTTTCAGAGTTGTTAATAACATTTGTTCCTCTGGTGGTGGATGTAGCTTTATACTGTGGAATCACAATGCCATATCTATAGTCATGTTGTGGAGACTGTGGTGTACCTACAGGGTCAGTCTTAACAAACACATATTCAAATGTTAATTTGTCTAAATCAAAAAGTTCAGCAGGATTTGCTGGGATTTTTAATGAAGAAAGTTCATTGAACTTAACATTCAAGGTCTCTTCCACACACCTTGTCCTTAGATTAAAGACTCTGTGGCTTTAGTAGTGGTTCAGTATCCTAGAAAATAACCACAGTCTACTTTGGCTGCAAATTTTAAAATAGAATCTTTTAGATTTAAAATGAAGCATGGGCAGCCAAAGATTTCAAAATATGAGATCAGTGGTTTGATCTTGAAAAAAGTTTCATAAGCAGTGGATTACTGCCTGGGGTTTATTAAAACTCTGTTTTGAACAAAGCAAGCAGTGTTTAAGCCTTTGCCCAAAACAATAAGGGTAAACCAGAATCTGCAAGCATGGTTCTAGCAGCTCCAATGAGAGCTTTGTTTTTCCTTTCAACCACCCCATTCTGTTTTGGTGTTTCTTGTTATTGTACTACCTCACAATCCCTTTTGACACACAAAACTCATCCAACTTCTTATTTTTAAACTTTGTGCCATTGTCACTCCTAAAGACTTTTATTGGCATGTCAAATAGCTTTTCAACTTGTTTCATAAATCCTTGCAAGATACCTGAAGTCTCATCCTTGGAGTGCAAAAAGTAAGTCCATGTAAACCTTGAAAAATCTTTAACAATGACAAGACAGTATCTCGTTTTACTTAGACTCATGATTTTTACAAGGATGAACAAGTCCATTATAACAATTGTAAGCACTGACTTGTTTTGGATCACACAATGGTTTTGTAAGAACTTTTATGTTGTTTTCTTTTTAAACAGGAAACACAATGTTATTCTTTTATGAAAAACTTTTGTGGTAAGCCTGTTACAAGGCCTTGTTTAGAGAGTGTGGTGATAGTTGTCAGATTTGTGTGTCCAGGTCTTATGTGCCATAGTTTTGTCTTTTTGATAGAGGATATATCACCCCCTCCATGAGCCATGAAGTCTTTGAGAAGGACTCTACATCGTGTCATATGCCTGAAGCCTCCAGTATCTACATACCATAAACTATTAAGGCAAGTAGAAGCTCCCTGCATAATGGTAAATAATTAGTTTAGGTGGATTTCCAAAGCCATAATGGCTTTGGAAGGGATCACAAACATGTCGGTCTCATTTGAAAAATGAGCAGAGGTTTGAACAGATCTTTGTAACATCTATTGAGGCCCATCTCCTACTAGTTGATAATAACCATGAGGATGCCTATTTACTCTTGGTTTTGAGGGCTTTTTGTAACCCTCATAACTAAGAGGTACCTTTTGGTAAATTGGTTGGTCATATCCTCTTGGGTACTGGTTGGCAGGTGGTGCATCTGTTACCTGCACCTCTCTGGGAGCAGAGGTTTTGCGCAATGCTTTGGTAACAAATATTTCAACAAGCACAAAGGTCTATTTAGACTTTCCTTTTACAGTACTAGTCTTTGAACTCTCTAGTGTTTTGGATTTATACTCATTCCCTTTCACATCAAAGTTTTTGAGATAAACACACTCTTGAGTTTTATGATTTGGTTTATTACAAATTGTGCAATTTGGAGAATCCATGATCTCACCTGTTTTGTTGATGTCATTAGCTTTTAGAAGAAGACAGATTTTAGTAACATGGTTCTTCTTTTCTCAAAAATCACAAAACAAGTTTTTGATCTTTTTTTCTTTTCCCCTTTTTCAGACTTTTTGTCAGCAGATGTAACATTTGCTGGTAAATCTGTTATGGGAATAACTCTACCCTTTGGTACGTTGACACCTTCAATGGTTGAAAAATCCATTGGCTTGAAATTTTCAAGAATGTCACATTCATCAAACCATGTGGGTTTGAATTGATATTTCTCAATCTCCTCAAAAGTTGAGGATCCCTCAACTCTTTCTAAAACAATTTTATTTTCGATTTTGTTTCCCTATGCAACCTAGAAACTTTCTACCAGTTCTCTTGTAATATTTGTTAGCACTGACACTTCACAAAGCCAACTAGTGCAAAATGTCCTTCTCTTCCAAATATGAAGGATCAGAATGTTGAAGGTCACTCAACTCAAAGCATAAGTTGTCAGAAGTTTGGCTTTCCCCATTAGCAGCAAATGAATAATTAGGTGTGTAAGGGTCAGAGTTGAAACCAGAAGTTTTATCAATGAAATGATCATAACTATTGATCCTTACTACTGCCAGTGACTTCTTCTTAGCCAAAGGGAGTTGTACTACCAAATACATAGTCATCAGCCACTTTGCCAGACTCTTGTAGCTTCTTTAGCTCAGCTCTCTCTCATAAGTGAGAAGCCTACCATGAAGCTGAGTAAGACTCATTTCTTTGAACCCAACTGAATTTCTAGTTACAAAAGCTATAGTGTCCCACTTGTCTGGTAATGATCTAATAAAACGACTATTTAGAGTCGAATTTGCAAGTGTAACATTTACCAGTTTAAGTTCACTAATGAGACAGCTAAATTTTTTGAAATGTTGGGTTAGTGACTCTCCTTTTACATGACAAAACATTTCATATTGTTGATTTAGAACCTCTCTATTGTTTTCAATCACTTCCTCGGTCCCACCGAATTGCTCTTTTAAAGCATCCCGTAATTCCTTTGCATTGTGACAATGCAACCGGCCAACATAGATATCATTTGGCAATGCAGAGACCACGATGCTAAATGCCTTTGCATCTAGCTCGATTTTTTGGAAATCTTGCTCGGAATAATTTTCAAGATTCTTTTGTACGTGGACTTTAGGGTCCTCTGTACTCGGGATCATTGGAACATGAGGTCCAAAGATAACCAACTTCCAGCAACCAGTGTTTTGCTGAGCAAAGACATGACCCATCCGTCTTTTCCAGATACTATACTCAAATCTGACAAGGATCGATGGTTTAAACATGATGCCGGTGTTATGAGGATCTTTTGAAGTGTGGACATTCTGATTGTTACAGATAGTTTTTGTTTAAAAACTTTTAAAATGTAATTAAACTTTGTTTTTCAATAAAAACGAACACGCTGAATTAGCAGCAAATCAAATTGATTGTTAAATTAAATTCGACTGACCAAACTCTGATACCTATTGATAGGACCTGAGTTTAAACTGTTTACGAAAGTTCTAAAAATGATAAATGAAAGAAGATAAATCAGATGAACATGCAGCCGAATGATGAACATTATTTAATAACAGCCGAGAGATTGTTTTTCATTATCATGCTTTTAGTGAATTGTAATCACATGCATATAAATCACAATCTCCCACTCAGCCTAAGATCACTGATTTGTTCGTAGAGAATGTTAGTATGATATGCTAGATTGATAATGAATGAAAGTGATCAAATAGAGCAGTACAAGCAATGTTCTATTTATATTACAATCCTAACCACTAAACATCTTATGATGATGTCAGCATGAAAGTGACACTTAACAAAAATAACAAACTAACAACATCTGCTAAGCTAACCACTACTATAAAGTAAACATTACAAAGAATGATAGTAAAACAGTGATGAGACATCCTCTGTTGGCCGTCAATAGAGCTTTGCCTTGGCAGACCTTTAGCTTTAATCTTTTGCAGAGCTTTGCCTTGCAGACCTTTAGCTTTAGACTTTAGCAGAGCTTTGCCTTGGTAGACCTTTAGCTTTAGATTTCAGTAGAGCTTTGTCTTCAACAGAGTTTTGCTATGGTAGACCTTTTATATTTAGTCTTCAATAGAGCTTAACTTGGGTAGATGTTATATTGTTATTAGGATTAGAGGTTATAGTATATTTTGGCTTTCTATCATCTTTTCTTTTGTAGGGTTCAATTCCAACATGGGGTAGTGCCTATTGGTGTTTTATAGGTTGTTTGAAAGGCCCATAAAGCATCATCTAATTTATCTGGCCAATCCTTTCTATTTTGGCCCACAATTTTCTCTAAGATTCTTTTTAAACCCCGATTGGTTTCTTCTACTTGATCGTTGGTTTGAGGGGGTAGGCGGTTGAAACATGGTGATAAATCCCATATTTTGTTAAAATTTTGTTTAATTGGTAATTACAAAAATGGGTGCCTCTATCACTAATAAATGCTTTTGGAGTGCCGAAACGAGAGAGTAATCGTTTCAGGAATTTTACCACAACTCTTCCATCATTTGTTGGAAGAGCTTCGGCTTCAGCCGATTTGGACATGTAATCGACTAGCTCAATAATATTTTGTTCCCTTTTAACGGTGGGAAAGGTCCCATAAAATCTAAACCCCGAACATCAAAGATTTCACAAATAAGCATACCATTTTGAGGCATCTCATTTCTTGATAAGATATTACCTGTCCGTTGGCATGCGTCACATGTTTTTATTAAATTATATGTATCCTTATGGATGGTTGGCCAATAAAATCCTGAATCGAATACCTTACGTGTGGTGCTTGTTGCTCCATGATGTCCTCCATATGGTCCTTCGTGACAATGGTGAAGAATCTTTCTTGCTTCTTGACCATGGACGCACCTTCGGATAAGTTGGTCGGCAAAAATTTTAAAAAGATATGGATCTTCCTAGTAATAGTGCTTGACATCGGCAAAGAATTTTTTTCGTGACCATCCTTTTACTAAAATGCCACTAGCGAGATAGTTAGCATAGTCGGCGTACCATGGTTCTTCTTGATATTCGACCATTTCTAAGGATTCGGTGGAGAATTTTTCATGGATGAGCTCTTCTCGAGTTAGCTCCAAAGCTGGATCTTCTAAGCAAGATAAGTGATCAGCGGCGGTGTTTTTTGCTCCTTGTTTATCTTTTAATTTAATATCGAATTCTTGAAGGAGAAGAATCCACCTAATGAAATGTGGTTTAGCATCTAGTTTTTTGAAAAGGTACCGAATGATGGTATGGTCGGTATCGACTATTTTTTTAGAAAGCACAAGATAGGAATGGAATTTATCAAGAGCATGGCTAGTAACTCTTTTTTTGTTGTTGTATAATTTTCTTGAGCATCGTTAGAGTTTTACTTGCATAGTATATTGGGTGAAAATGTTTTTCTTTTCGTTGTCCCAAAACCGCTCCAATCGCGAAGTCACTTGCATTGCAAATGATTTCAAAAGGTAGTTTCCAATCAGGCGCTATCATGATTGGTGCATTGACTAGCATTTCTTTTAGTGTAAGAAAAGTTGTTTCGCAATCCTTATCGAAGATTAATGGTGCATCTTTTTCAAGTAATTTTGTTAGAGGTCTAGAGATTTTTGAAAAGCTTTTGATAAATCGCCTATAAAATACGGCATGTCCTAGGAAACTTCGTATGGCTCGAATGGAGGATGGGGGAGGTAATCGAGAAATAGTGTCTATTTTTGCCCGATCAACTTCCATTCCTTCGCTTGAGATTTTACGACAGAGCACTATTCCCTTAGTTACCATGAAATGGCATTTTTCCCAATTAAGGGCGAGGTTAGTTTCCTCACATCGGGATAACATCTGTTCAAGATTATCGAGACATTGGTCAAATGTATCTCCAAAGATAGAAAAATCATCCATGAAAACTTCCATGGTTTTTTCTATCATATCATCGAAGATGGCCACCATGCAAAGTTGAAATGTTGCGGGGGCATTGATAGACCAAAAGGCATACGTCGATAAACAAAAGTTCCAAAGCGACATGTGAAAGTTGTTTTTTACTTGATCCTTTGATACGAAGGGAATTTGAATATATCCGGAGAAACCATCTAAAAAACAATAAAATTTATGACCGGATAGTCTTTCTAGCATTTGGTCGATAAATGGCAAAGGAAAGTGGTCTTTCCTTATTGCCTCGTTTAATTTGCGATAGTCTATACAAACTCTCCATCCGTTGACGGTTCTTGTTGGTACAAGTTTATTTTGTTTTCATTAGTTACAACCTTCATACCTCCTTTTTTTAGTACTACTTGGACGGGACTTACCAAGGGGCTATCAGAGATAGGGTAGATGAGTCCGGCGTCTAGTAATTTGATGACTTCATTTTTAACCATTTCTTGAACGTTTTGATTTACTTTGCTTTGTGGTTGGATTACCATTTTATACTCATCTTCCATTAAAATTTTGTGTGTGCACATGAATGGATTGATCCCTTTGATGTCCATAAGTTTCCACGCGATTGCTTTTTTATGTTTTTTCAAAAGTTTTATTAATTTTTCTTTTTCAAAAAGGGTTAGTTTTGAAGAAATGATGACGGGAAGCTCACCATGATTTCTAAGAGTGCGTATTCTAGACCTTTTGGTAGGTCCTTGAGTTCGAACGACGGTGGGTCTTCAAGAGACCGCTTATTTTCTTCTTTATTAAGGTCGATGGCTAAAAAGGTTTGTTTGATTGCGTCCTCTTCTTCAACGAGTTGATCTTCTGTTTCTTCTGTATCTGGTGGCTCTGCTTCATCTTCAATTAGGGGGTCATCATTGCCAATTGGATATTTAATTGATTGGTCAAGATTGATGTACCTTTTGTCGGTCCCTAATTGAAGTGGTAGGTTGTTTTGCTTCCGTTTCACTAAGTTTTGATGGGTTTTTATGAATGGTTGTCCCAACACGAGTGGAGCATCATCTAAGATGATAAAATCGGTTGGTACTACCGTTTGATTGGTTTGAATTAATATATCCTCAACAACCCTCTTGGCTTTTATCATTTTTCGGTTAGAGAGAAAAATATGAATTTTAAGAGGAAAAAGATCACTAGTGATCCAATTTTTTGAAAATGTAGTTTCACATTATGTTAACATAAAGATCTTTATCAATTAACATGTTACTAACGAAGATGTTTTGAAAAAAAAACATGGTACCAGTTTTATGTTTAATTTCATGGTGTTCATCTTGTATTAGTAAAGTTTGATCATTTGTTAAGCTAATGCTAACTAGTAGTAGTATTTAACTCTTTTAAAAACTTAGCATGAGACCATACCAAACAAAGATTTTCAAACGAAGGTTTTAAAATGTGAATTTCTTGAAAGTTTTGTTTTGTTTTGGAATCATCATTTTTAGGCTTACCTTCTTTGTGGTTTGGTTCATGCGTGAGTTTTTCGTTTTGTTGTTCCTCTACTTTTACCTCTTTGATTATTACCTCTTTTGTACAAATGGTCTCTTCTTTTTCATGAGATTTCTTGAGTAAGAGTTCTAGATTTTTTAGACTTTGTATAAGGCTTTCGGCTTCGGGTACAATTGATGGTGGCGTGTGGTATGCTTCAAACGGGTTGTGTCCTAATCAAAGATTGACTTTGGGAGCTCAAACCTAGTTCTTCACTTGTGGTGTATGAGGGTGATGGTTGAAAGAGGTAACAATGTTGCACCGAATGAGATTCACCACAAATGTAAAATATGGTTCCTCATAATCATCGTCAATGTAGTAGTGGTTGTAATTCACTGAGTAGTAATCCATTGGAAGATATTCAGAAGATCAACGAGCCTCGGGATCAGAAATAGAAAAATAAAATTTAATAGGGAGATGACCATGGCGCATGCTGCCCTGGCACGACTCCGTGGGCAAGCCTGTATCTGGGCATTTGAAAAAGTTTTATAAAATATCTGCAGCTTGGGGCGTGATCAAGTAGCACGGCCTCGTGGCAAACCTAGTGTAAAAAGTAAAAAGTTTTGAAAATGGGCGCTCAGTTTTGAAAAATGTGCAGAATTTGATTAGGCCGATGATTTTAAGCTTTCTTAAAATCCTTGTGTCCCCGGCAACGGTGCCAAAAACATGACGTGGTCGAGTGTGGTTATAATTTTTGTATTATTTTAAGCACTTTTTACTCGTGGTTCAAACTTTAAATTTATAAAACATGATACAATACTACCACTTACACACATTAGGGCAAGTGCACCCTTCATAGACGTAGTATAGTGATGGTAGGATACCAAGGTCGTCCAAGGACACAATAGCTTTTAATACCGGCTTATCATGAACGCTAATCTAACCAAATTTTGATAAAAGTTTTGAAACTTTCCCTAACGTCCACGATGGGTGCACTTGCCCTGACTTGTGTAGAGTGGTAGTATTATATCATGTTTTATAAATTTAAATCTTGATCTACGTAAAAAGTACCTCAAATATAACAAAAATTATAACCCGCTCGCACCACGTCACATGGCCTTTGTTTGACAAGAACTCTTACGATCAATCGTGGATCCCGAAACTACTACACACTCTAAAGGATAAAATATGGATGATGGTGGTGGGTGTTGGTGTTGTAGTGGTGGTGGTGGACTGATGGTAAGTGTAAGAGAAATGGTTTGCCAAGGGATGCCTTTCTCTTGAGCTAAGCACCTCTATTTATAGCTGGAAACAGAAGGCGACCACGGCCTCGTGCCGTTTCTGGAAACAGAAAGCACCTCTACACACTCTAAAGGATAAAATATGGATGATGGTGGTGGGTGTTGGTGTTGTAGTGGTGGTGGTGGATTGATGGTAAGTGTAAGAGAAATGGTTTGCCAAGGGATGCCTTTCTCTTGAGCTAAGCACCTCTATTTATAGCTGGAAACAGAAGGCGACCACGGCCTCGTGCCCACGCCCACCAGGCACGGCCCCGTGAGCTTCACATTCTCTCCCTTCATTAACTACAGATGTTAGATTATGTACCAACATGACCTGTTGTGACATGGCATGGCCCTGTGGTCAGTGTACTTGTTGTACTATCAAAGATTCTGCGAATCTTAAGGGGGGCTCCCTAACCAGCTTTATCAATAAAGACATTGCTTCTTCATGGATTGGTTCCTCAAGGTGACTTTCCGCGATAAGATCAATAATATAACTCCTGAACGAAAGCTGACTCCACTGGGGTGAGAACTCCCTTTTACCAGGCAGAAAGCATCCTCTCTTCTAGTTTAGCCCTGCTATCGAAAGCTAAAGCTTCTGTTACTGACTGTACGCCTACTTCTCTTCCTCGCTCTTCACCGGTTGGAATGGGATAGGGCTCGAAAGGCTTTCTTCCATGGCCATAGCCTGCTTTATCCATAATGGCTTTTTGGGCTATAAAGCTGCTTTTCATCTCTCTTTCCCCTTCCGCTTACTGAAGAACTAGATAACATGCTAAAATCCTTGCTCCGGTGGCTGGAAAGGCTACCTCTCTCCTTTTGCTTTTGCCATCTTCCCGTTCTTGTCTACGATAATGGAAAGGGACAGACGATCTGGTGAAAACTACACTTGCATTCCTTCATTGATGTAATGTTTTCTCGTTTATCGGGAATCGCAGAACCCATAATTACCTGCCACTATTGGGATGAATCGGGAACTGAATAAATTTCTTTAGTAGCGAGAACCCTCCCTACTCGAGAATAAGGTCAGGAAGTGAAGCGTTTTTTCTGTTTTTCTTTCAAAATCTAGTAAGTGTTATGCGGGGGTGGGGATTCAGACCGATGAGGGAAGTAGGAATTGCCCTTAACTGTCCGGAAGGCTGAAATAGCTTTCTCGGGAGCCTCTGGGAGGTCGGGGTCTTAAATCCCATGATACTCAAGGAGCAGGCGTCGTATCCCAGGGGTTCTACTAATACATCGTATAGCGGGTCCAGGCTTGAAGTTATACCAAAAATGGAATGGGACAGTCATTCGAAAATGAGAAAAGAAAAGAAGGGTGTCAAGACATCTATATGACCAAGATGGCCATCTCACGAATTGGATTCGAACCAATATCAAGCTACTTTCCTTTAGTAGATCTGTCATCCCCCTCATTATAGTCCTCCTAGAATCAATAGCATTTCGTCGGAATACATCCTGTCTTTTCACCTTAGTAGTCCTATGCATAGTCAGTACTATAGCCCCAATCATGGCTACTAATAAAATCAGACTAGGAACCAAAAACCAGACGGAATAGTAGGAATAAAGTAAATTGCCCAATGTTTCCAAATTAGTCCAACTTCGTACCTTTCCGGCATAAACCATATATCTCAGAGAGGTCGTATTTCTTTGGGTTGGTAGTAATGGAATGCTTTCATTATCTAAAATGAAGAACATTTCCCACCAAAAGATCAGTCCAATAATACCACTCACTGGTAAATAGCGCAATACTTCTTCGTGAATCTCCGCTATTTGAATATGGAACATCATAACAACGAATAGGAATGAAACAGCTATAGCTCCTATATGAACTACTGGGAAGATCATAGCGAAAAAGTCGAGACCTAACAAAAGAAGTAAACCTGAAGTGTTGCGAAAGACTGGGATGGGAAACAAAACGGAATGTACCGGATTTTTAGCACGTACAACCATCAAACCAGAGACCAAAGCAAGGCTCGACAAAACAGAAAGTATCATAGTACGTCGTCCTTCCCTGTTCTAGTGCTTGCATACCCATAAGGATACACTTATATACCCGAATTTCGCCGGATTGTAGGAATGATAACCGATCATTTGATCAGAAAACTAAGGGAGCCTGGGCATAAAGAAACTGGAAAAAGGTTTCTAAGCAAAGTTGCTGAGTATAGGTCTCGTGTGCTTGCTATAGAAAGTACATATATGAGTCACGAGTAAGAGGAAGTGGTAACGGTCGATGGATGTTCATATTTGAGTATTTGCTGACGGAATGCCTCACATCAAGGTGACAGGATTCGAACCTATGGCCCTCTGTACCCAAAACAGATGCGCTGACCAGACTGCGCTACACCTCGTCTCACCACCCCAGAGCATATAGATCCACCCGATCGATGAACACTCAAACCAAACTCACCCATCCTTTTGGGCACAGGGACGCGAGAACCTAAGAAACAGCTTTTTTTCTTTTCTTTCTTTTCTTTTTCTTTTTTTCCATTTTGATAGATTTTATATATTTTATATTTTATATATCTATTTTTAATATGCCTCCAGCAAGATAGGGCGACGCAAAAAAGCCGTATAGTGCAGGAGTGCTCACATTTTTTGGCTTACTCTTGCACTTGAATTTCAAAATCC
The DNA here is from genome assembly GCA_947069175.1 of Scalesia atractyloides. NCBI lineage: Eukaryota > Viridiplantae > Streptophyta > Magnoliopsida > Asterales > Asteraceae > Scalesia > Scalesia atractyloides. The sequence continues at coordinate 47,700,778 of CAMTDV010000023.1, forward strand.
GGCCTTTGGACCCTTGGCCCGCTTAGAAGTGGATTCGAACCACTGACACAAGGATTTTCAGTCCTTTGTTCTAACCAGCTGAGCTACCTGAACCACTTTCCTAAAAGATGTTTTCTTCATCGAATAGCGCCCTACCTTACCACTTGACTAGTAAAAAGCCCTTGTACTAAAAATAGAATAGCCTTTTGTTGTTGTGTTGTTCTACAGAGAATCCTGATAGGGCACGGCCCCATGCCTGGTGGGCACGGCCCCGTGCCTAAGCTTTATTCTTGTTATTTTTGTTGTTTTGGATGTGGATGGGGGTTCGACAGGTTGCCTCAATCCTTCCTCTTTGTATTTGTGTTGGTTTCCGCTGTTAATTTGTTCCTTTTACTTGTTTAAGCTCTTTTGATCCTGTAATTTAAAAGTAAACAAAGAAACATGCTTTTTTCCAACATTAGTACTGAAAATGGTTGATTTTATTCCTTGATTGATGTAATTTATATGTTGCATTTTGCGCACATTAGTAGCATTGAGGGTTCTTAGGTGATCGGGACAACCAATTTGGTAGAAAGTGACCTCAATGGAGTCAAACCATTGAAGCATCATCGCCGGCCCATCATTTACCGTGAAGGGTATTCGAATATAGGACATGAATTACTTGAAGTGGAAGGTGCTTTTGGATGGGTCAACCTTAGAGTCGACCGAGGTGTTTGGGCTAGAATTGGCCTGGATTTGGTTTCTGATTTTGGGTATGACCTTGGCCATTTTCATGGACATAAACACCATCATCTTCTTGTTTGAGCTCTACTTTGAGCATCTTTTTGAGTTTTATTAACGGCTTGAAGGCATCTAAATGATTGAGTAAAGGAATGGATGAGACTTGATCATATGGATTTTGAATAAGTTTTGCACAATTAGCATGGTAATACATCACATAATCACGTAGGTTTCAAGTTGATCACCTAAGCATAGCATGAATTTACTTTGAATGTAACTAAATAATGAAAGAGTCGTAAATCTCGTTTGTTCTCGAATATTATTATTGTTTTAGGTTGCGCATAGAGCGATTCCGAATTTCGACCTTGAAATGAAGGAGGTATCAAGTATAAAACAAATTAAAGTTGACATACCATAAAAGAGATTCAATGTAAAATCTTGGAGTGTCTCGGAATGAAACTAGGACTATTCCTAAGTGATCAAAAATTCTTTGAGTTCGGGAACCATGCTTTCACCTAATAGGTAGAATATTCTCGCTGTAATTTCGGTTAACGATATTCACCCTTCCGATTACTACATGTCCCTAGTCAATTGAAAGTGTGAGACTTTGGCGGGATTGAAATCAAGGAGTGAGATTAATTATCAAGATGCGAGTATCAACCCTAACTTGATAATGTCATTCCCTAGATGTGGTTGGTACTTACCAAACAGGATAGAAACTAAATCTGACTCATTGGTAAGGGTCTACTAGAATGAGGATGGCGAAATTTCCACGCGGATTGAGAGATATCACTAAGGTGAGGGTTTTCATGCCTATTTTGGTGAGATCGTCTCGTTTGTGGTATGAGAGTGTCTTGCATCTTCGTATTTGTAGTATAATTTTGCCTTAGGAAAGATATATATGTTTTTAGACAAAAGATAAGATGAGAAGCAAAATAGGGAGAATTTAAGTATTTCAAACATGATAACAAGAAGGGTTAAGTACGAGACTTCTTAATTATAAACTAGGTCAAAAGCAAGCCAGTTTTCCTAATTCCCTATAGTTATGGCTCTGATACCACAATCTGTCACACCCCAACCGATGGCGGAAACATCGGAGTGAAACAAAAACGAGATTGCTCGAGACTTCATAACGTGCTAAGGTGACAATATTTAAATAAACCATATTTCATTTCATCCTAAATAGAAATACATTGTCTTGGAAATCAAAATACAACATGTTTGTCACTTAACACAACGAAACAAATGGAAATACATAACAATCAAATTGGGGTGTTTCTAGTTCACCCTAAGTAGCTTTCTTGCATATCATCATAGCATACGTATAAAATATTATCTCAAATTCAACATGGCAATTTGTATACTAAGTTAAATTACATATTAGCATGCACAACCTAAGTGTCAGACCAAAGATTCAACGAACGTAATCTCTTCAACAAGTGAACAAGACCATTAATGATTGAATACTTAACATAGTGCACAAAAACAGGCGGTGTGCTACTCTTATAGCACTATATATGTTAAGGTTGGCTACCGAAGTTAATGACAAGTAGTTTGCATTTATGAATGATTAAATATCTTGCATAACAAATACCATGTTTGATGGATTGAGTGAATTCATAAGTTCGATTGTATGCATATGTGAATTTGTTTATGTTATAAATGTTACACCCCATAAGTGATTAAAGAGAAAAAAGGGATTCGAGTATACTCACTGTGACAACCGGCGTTTTCCAGTTGTAATTACGCACATAACGAACATTAATACCATCATAATAGCGTAATTAGACGTAAATTAACTCGATCAGGTCCCTGGAGAGCCTTAGGAACGTCTACTTGAATCACGTTACGTGATTTGGCGATAATCGAAAACTCTAACGCGAAATTAAACGTTAAGCGAACTGAAGTCGAACAAACACTGACAACGCCTACAAATACAAATTTTGGACTTGTATTTATCATACAGTTATGATTATGCGATAAATTTGGATCGTCGGACGTCGCAAAGCACAACACGAAAGTTACGCGAAAATCGAGACGCGCCGACAACGAAATGGAAGCTACAGACTAGAGTTACGTCTAAATATTAATATGTTATGAGATATTTTTTTTCAAATTTTAATGCTCACGGTCGAAACTGGATCGAAAAACGGATAAAAACGACAACCGTAGAGATTTTAAAGCGATTCGTACGTAACTGACAGACGAACACACCAAACACCAACCTTCGATACAATTTTAAGCCCTTTCGAGTCTGAATGAATAAATTTCGGTAAATAACGACACTCGGAAGTGAAAACGGGTCGTAGAAAGAGGTTTTGGACTCGAACACGTTAACGGGCCTTGGGCCCGACCAATCTTAAAAAAACCTACCTATTTAAACTCTCTTCTCCCCTAATTTCTTACAAACCAAACCCTAGCACACCAAGAAACTCCTCTGCCTCTCTCCCTCTGAGTTTGGTCACCGGATTCCGGTGACCACCGGCCGGCGTCGGTCACACCTTTTCCGGCAGCCCACACCCACGTGCAACCCCCTCCTCTTTCACCATTACACACGCACACCCTAGTTCTCTGTGACAAGATCAGAAAGAGTGAGACAGCAGAGAGAGAGAGAGAGCGAGAGCAGAAGAGAGAGAGAGAGCAACGGAGGGGGGGAAGAGTGATCGGCGACGGCGGTGGTGATTGTGGTGATGTAGAACAGCGATGGTCGCCGGCGGTGGTTCGCGGTGGCCCGTCTGCAGCGCAATGGTTCGAGCGGCAGTGGTGGTGGTTCTCGGGTTTGGGCGGTGGGGTTGGGTCGAGGTAGCCAGCGGCGGTGGCTGCCGGTGGTTTCTGGTAGACCGACGACGACGACAGTAGTGGTGGGTTAGTTTGGTTCAGATCCTCAGTTCAGATCTTGGTTGTTTCATGTTTTGGTTCGGCTCAACGTTTCCTTGTTCAAGATCAGATCCAGTTTCGGGTTTCGGTTCAACCAGTAAACAAGTCAACGACTTAGTTTTGAATGTTCGGGCTCGACTCGCTTCAATTACGATTCGGGTCAAAATCGGTCATCACCGAGTCAACTCGGTCAAACATGGTCAACACGAGCAACGCAGTCAACTGGTCAACCCGGTAAACTGTCGGGTCATTGGGTCAACTAAGACTCGGTAAAAATTAATTACGACGCGAAATTTATTTATATTAGTTTATAAATATTATTAATATATATCGCGAAACCGAGCTCAGAATCGACCCGTTAACAATAACATATCGCCAAAATTTTAAAAATAACAATCGATCCAACTACGTTATTCGCGTAAAACTATTAGTTAAAATCGAATCAACGTCATTATATATATAAATCGGAAAGATATTGTTACTGTTATATTGAATATTGCGTTTTGACTAATAAATCGACAACTTGTATTGTCGGGATCGTCCAAAACCAGAGGAAACTCTGCCCGATTTTCATCAAAAAATACGAAATATGAAACGTGTGGTATTTCAAAGACAAAACATCTGATTTAAGCGATAGTTATAGAAATAAATATTGTTATGTATTTATTTTGTCGATGCTATTATAACTTACAAGATCGAGCCGATAACATTTCAACGAGCGTGGTTACAATATAACAAACATTCGATAGTCGATTACAAACTAAATATAATTATTTATATTACTTCAAACGTCAAAATTCAGAAATTAGATTTGAAAACATCGATAACTCATTCGAATACTTTTATAGAATAAATATAATGCTTATATTTATTTCGAAACGTCAAGCTTTTCCGAACCCTTTTACTAGACAATTAGAAAGGATATAATTATTTCAAACGACAGTATTCGGAAATCACATGATTAAAGACGTCTAGAATTCGGAAATTGTATAACACGAATATAATTATATATATTCGAATGTCAAAACTTTGAATACTTTTGCAAAACAAATATAGTTATATTTACTTCAAACGTCGACGACTCGAATACTTTCGAAGGATTTTATAACAATAATATATTCAAACGCCTAAACGAAGTACGACACGATACCGCAAGACTAGAACAAGCGTACGATTACATCGTTATTTATTATAAATTATACACCAGACTCTTGCTCGGATACGAAATGTGTTACCTATCGGATATATGTACGAGTATATATACATTACATCTTACGAAAATTACGAAGAGTCGTACTATTATTCGGCGACGTACATGACGACTAATATGATTCCATGAAATATAGTTATGTATATATGTAAACATATATTTCAAGTCGCTCGAAAACTAAATCGCTTCTAAGAAAACCATAGATTGGTTATTCCGAGTTAAGACAATGACACTTTCATAGAATCGTATGGTTAACGATTCGGTAGAGCTCGGTGACACGTATTTTAGCTACGTTATATCTAGAAACTTAGGAGTTATTCCGTTTTAGGAATACCTTAGATTGGATGCTAGCAAGTCAACTTGTGGATACAACACTATGGAATCACATTAAGCTAGCTTTGCACAAGGATATCATGGTGAGTTCATAACCCCCACTTTTTAACCGTTTTACATTTTTGTGAATGTTTTCGGGGGTGGAAAGACATGCAAGTTTTGCAAAAGTATACAATGTTTCGAATAACGAAAATCACATATTTCTAAACCATATTACATACAGATTACAATAAACACGATGTTTTAAGCATGGTTTAGACTAAATTTACCGGTTTTCACAGCAAGATAAGGCTTTTCGAAACATGCATGAGTTTTTTTACTAGTGACGGGATCGTCTTAGTCACAACTAGGGGCTAGGCCCCAACTTTATTTATAACATGGGCTAGGCCCAATAACATGGATAACATGGGTGAGGCCTAATAACACGAATGACATGGGCTAGGCCCAATAACACGAATAACATGGACGAGGCCCAATAGCACGGATAACATGGGCGAGGCCTAATAACACAGATAACATGGACGAGGCCCAATTACACGAATAACAGATTTATAAGAATTGGTATGTAGCTATGAGATTAGATGATAACAGATCATTGTGCGTAAGTAGGATGATGACAATAGTAACCATTAATTACATAGTGACCAAGGTGCAAAAGGTATAGATCTATCGAGTTTGAGAAACGCTCCACCCCTGGTTTGTTAACCGGTTAGGAGTGGTTTTGTGATCCCAATGATGTCATAGTTGTCTCGGGTTGGTTACTTACTTATGGCACATAGGCAAGTGTATTAGCTACACACTGACTGATCCTTAGATTCCATAGGCGTACTACATACTATGATTTCAAATACCGGTTTATAAACATATCGGAAAATATTTCAATACCGGTTTACAAATATAACAGATTTCAATATCGGTTTACATACATAACAGAAAACATTTCAATCCCGGTTTACACACATAACAGTTATATGCATCGGTTTACAAACTGCACAGAATACATTTCAATACTATTATATGGATATGACATTTCAAATGCATTGGGACAGTATGATCCCACAAACCGGTTTTTCGAATGCAAGATTTTCAAATGTTTTTTGATTCATTTGAAACAAAAACAAACAAACTATGAACTCGCCAACTTTATGTTGACTTTTCGCATGTTCTTTCTCAGGTTATGATTACAAGTATGGCACGGTTGGAATAGTGGAACCCATGGGGATTTGAGTACTTAGCGAGCGTTCACTGTTTAAGAGTCTTAGCACTCACATTACTTCCGCTGTGCAATGAAGATACCAGTTTAGTTCACGCCCAACTCTGATATGATGGAATTACAGGGGGTGTGACAGTCACATTTTGCGAAGTAATTTCCACGTAAGTGAATTGATGCAATGAGAGTTTTGGGAACCACCAAGTTATCCTACAAGGATAAACAAGGCGTATGAGTTCGACACATTTTAGATTAGGGAAGTGTATGCATGATGCTTAATCTTAGTATAAAAGTACTTAAAAGTTTTCTTGACAAAACACTCAAATTGGACACCATGATTATGTGTTTTTCATAGGCAGAAGTTCACCTATTGGAAGTCCAAACATGAGGAATTTTAATCTAAGATAATTTAACCATAACTCTTAACATCAATCCATGAATTGGTTATTTTTTAGGGTTCGGTTTTTAGAATTACTTCATATATATATATATATATATATATATATATATATATATATATATATATATATATATATATATATATATATATAGGGGAGGGTTCATTTGAGAAGAAATTTAATGTGAGAAAAAAAGGAAGAGAGGACATAATGGTAAAACATTAAATAGTTTATAACTCCTCTCATTAATTATGTTATCTCTCATTAATAAAGTAAAAACATTTTGTACTACACATTTAAAATTTATCCCACGTATGTCTTACATTTACCGGAATTTACCCTACACACATGTAAATTTACCCCACACATCAAAATTTATCCTACACATACTAAAATTTATCCTACACATGTCAAAAATTGTCCTACACCATAAATTATTTTATCTTGAAAGAGCATATGGAAAAATGAGTTACAAGTTGAATTAATTAACTAATTAATGACAATTATAAATTTACCTATATGCCCTTTTCCATAATATTAAAAACACACATTAAATAAAGTAAATGGAGAATTTCTATTGGTTTAAAAGTTATTCTTTTTATTCTTACAAAATTTTTCTTCTCATTTGAACTCTCCACTATATATATATATATATATATATAATGTCTCATAACCATAAGGTCAAGTATTATCATGTATCTAGAGCAAGGAGGTAGGATGATTTTCAACCATTATACCTCATTATATTATTCACCAAAGCACAAAATTATCAACTTATTTAATTATTTCGGTTGATCATGAATAAGATTAGAATGTATAAATAACTAAGTGGCCAAATGAGAACAACCTGGACGTGTGCATACCCGACATGGTAAATGTTGGAGACAAGGTGGGGTTGGCTCACTTGGTTTCTTGGAAACCACTTAGATGAATATCTAATCTATAAACTAGTAAGTGAAGTACCTTGAATCTTAGTCGGAAAGCTAAAGCTCCCATTGTTCATACCTAACCAAACATAAGTCTTTCAAGATTGAAGGTTTAAGACTTGGATTGTTCAACAAATTGTAGGTCACTTGGGGCCTTCAAGACAGAAAGTTTTGAACCTCATAACTTCTGGAAATTTGTCATAACATAAGCTCCACAACATAAGTTTAGTTAGGGACAAGGCTTGACCCAAGATTCACACAAGTTGAATGTAAACAAGAACAAGTTGTAAAGTTTAATCCAAAACATAATTTTGAACCCACTTTAGAGCCACATATAAGTGATGGACCACCTTGTTACACCTTGGTGGACATTGATAACATCCCTAGAGGTTATCCAAGGTGTTAAAAAACAAGAAATGAGAAGAAAGGATTGAAGAAGCAAGTTAAAACTAATATGCCCAAAGTTGGAGTTTTATTGAAGAACTTGGAGTTTTTGAGTGTCAAATGAGGTTGTGGAAAGTGAAAATATGTTGCAGAAGGCTTGGAATTATACTGGGGAATCAGGGTTTATATCTTAATTATGTTAGAAGGTGACTGCAGAAGGGAAGTGAAAAGGAGGTCCAATCCGCGAGTTTAGCAATAATCTGCCGTCAGACATGCCTTGAGGACCATAAGACCTTAGCGATCCATAAGACCTTTCAAAAAAATAATTATTTTTAATTTTTTATCCCTGAACTTATACACTTTGTTACTTTTGTTATAAATATAACGGTAAACATGGTTTTAGGGTTCTAAGGTGTATGGAAGTATGTTGTAAGTGTGTTATAATTTGATTATAATCCAAACATGGTATAAACATAATGTGTGTCGCAGTTTGTATAGAAATGCGCATATTCAAGATTGTTTGTATATCGTGTAAGCATAAGTAAACATGTATGCTCATTTCTTTTCAACCTTCTAAGTTCCAATCATTTCCTGAAAACTGTCTCATGCTCTCTGCGTCATGTGACTTTCATTTTCATGTCGTTTTCTAATTAACAAGAAGCATCACAATTGCAGATTAATTTGGATAAATATACATAGCTAGTTTTTGAGATAGATAAATAGTGGTAAAAGTATATATATGTAATATTTTTATATATGTTCGAAGATATATATATATATATATATATATATATATATATATATATATATATATATATATATATATATATATATATATGGAATTTAGATATTTTAGAGACACTTAATTATATTGTTAAAATTCTAAAGTTTTATTGGCATTCTACTTACTTTTAAACAACTAAAATATAGTTAGGTGATGTTTGTTTTTTTCTGAAAAGCTCATCTTGTCCTCTTATGTATGTGATGTGAAAACCGGCAAAATAATGGTAATTTTCGTACAACTTAACAACTTGATTATACAATTTATTGCATTCGTTATGACTTAGTTAATGCATGATTAGGTCGCGTAAAGTCTAGCAATCATAGGACATGTTTAAATATGTCAAACAACATCGTTACATTCATCATGTTGCGAGAAAACAACAAACTATGTCCAAATATGTTAGCAAAATGCTAAAAACCCTATTCATCGGAACACATTCTTCATGCCAGCAAGTTCTGAAAACTATCTGAACGAGCAACAAATGGCACGAAAGCATTTTTATACAAATAAAAACCCCTAATTAGGGACATCAAATACAAAAACACTTTAACTTTCCGGAAAAATATATGTCGTTACGATTCACCTGAACCGCGCTAAAATATAACAAAGTAAACTGTCTGAAACGCTAAAACTCAACATTTTAAGGGTCGTAAGACTCGTAAATAATGTTATACACCTTAAATAAGCTTGGGAATATCAACATAATATCCTAAACATAAGCTTCCGGTGATATACCATAAAGAGCACAACTTATCCGTTATTAGTCTGACAAACTAGTAAGGAGCATTCTTGCCATCCTAGCATCCAAACGGATCATCCAGTGAACTAGTTAAGGTTATTTCATGTCCGAAACAACATTGGTGATACCATATAATAAGTCGACAGTGTTTCCAGTATTAAAGCACATCTTCTGTATATTGTCCGAATGTGACCCAACGACCGAATTAGATATATTTTTATCATCCATTTACAAAAAAAAAATCAACACATCTTCTTCGTCCCCTCATCCCACGCCACCATCAACACCACCATACACCACCCTTTTGCCACCATTAAACACCTTAAATTAAGCCATTTCCCTCAAGGAAGGTGCAAGCATGGAAGACTTTTAGAGATTCATTTTAAGCTTGATCTTTTCTTAATATCACAACCCGGATTTCCAACCCAAATCCATACACCGGTGGGCCCGGGTGGGGAGTATCGTGACGTCAGTTGATAACATCATTGTTAATTAAACACGGCACAGTGGAAGTCTTGGAGTAAAATTACTATTACAAACCGAATGTTCGAAAATACAAAATAATATACAAGCTTGTAATAGAAGATCCATAGGCGGATCATAAATTGTACAAGGAAAGAATATAAAACAGACTTTGGGCAGATTTAGGATTTGCAAGATCCTCTATCACTACCGAGCACCTCCAGCCTATTTTCGTATTGTACCTGCATATTAGTCTTTTGAAAATACGTCAGCTTTCGCTGGTAAATACACCCAACTGACTCATTTTGAAAACATTTCAAAAATGTTTTAAGTGCGTATCAGCACAAATCTTTTTATAACTTGGGTTAATTGACCGTCCAACCTTGTTAACAGATTTACATTTTTGTCCATACATACGGGGCTCAGTACGGAGACCGAGACACAATTAACGTACACACCACTTTGGACTCAGAAGGAGTCAATTCCTCCTAACCTTGTGGGAATGCATAATTGAGCGTCTATCGGGTGTATGCCTACACCCGCGCTAAGGTCGTGGCCATTTCTATTATAATGAGCTGAGGATATCCAGACACGGTAGTTAACCCCCGATGTTTAAGTTTATCAAACAAAACTGATTAAAATAGAATATGCGAATTTACTATCCCCGAACTGGTGTTCGATTGAATCCCATTTCCAACCAAGCGATAATAACTTACCATAACCCAAGCCCGTATAGGGGAAATATGTCGAAAGTATTTACCTAAGCTTTTCTTCTTTTATTTTAATAACTCAGCCGTATTCAAAATGAGCTAAGTGCAGATTGCATTTACCGGCAAGTTTCTAGTCTGGATTATGTCATAAACTAACCAATTAAATACTAATGGTCTTATTTAAGTCATTGACTTAGACCGACTAGCGTACTTGATCAAACCGTATGACGCTAGATTAAACGATGATTGGATAGAATGTAGTTTAATCCCAACAAGTAATTTTACTTGTATAATATGGGTAAACTATACACATTCTGGATTTTGAGACTTAAATGACAAGGTTAAACCCGTTCGGTTAATTTTCGTAAAATAGTTACATATACTTAACCGAGCGCATATTAGCGATCTCGGGTAACCAGATAAGTATGGACAAGTTCTATATTCCATTATACTTTAAATAAGTTAAGATATCAGTAGGATATCAACTTGTATGCCCGTTATGGTTTTAAAACGAAACTATGCCTCATAAGGGCATTTCGGTAATTATATACCGTATAAAAGGAACTTTAACATATTTTAAGTTTATAATCGTGAGTATTCTAGAAAAATATTTTATTTATGATATAATATCAGTAGGATATCAATTATATAATTTACCTTTTATGACCAAACTATGCACCGAAGGGGCATTTTGGTCATTTTACACATAGTTTACAAAATATTTCGGATTCTGAGTTTATAACATGTACCTACTGTAAATATGTTTAAAATAAGTTTTAAAATCGGTAGGTATAATGTCTTGCTCAATAATATGGTTTAAAACCATACTATGCGCCGAAACGGCGCTTGTGTCGTAAAATGGCGTCCTTATGCGATGTTTATGAGAACTGATGTGAATGTCAGATTAGAATGTTTTAAATATGTTATTTAATATAACATATCAGTAGGTAAATGATTTACCTTGAAAAGATTGATTAAAATCATTTTATGAGCCAAAAGGGCTAAAACCGTCATTAATCGACATAGTTTAAGGACTTGTTTGAAAACTCAGTTTATAACTTAGTTTAACATCCCAAATAATCCTAATTATAATATTATATTAGTAGAAAACTTATTTTCAAGTTCAATACCATTTAAAACCTTGTTTTTTTACAAAAAGGGCATTATGGTCAAAGATGGCATAATTATGGAACTTGCGCATAAACTTAGATTCTGATTATGATCATGTAATATTACCTCAGAGGGTTATGATACATTATACTATGATCAAAATGCAACTTTAGATCAGTAGATAACTAATCTAAATCGGGCGAAAATCAAAAGTCAAAGCAAGAGTCAAACTTCACAACTTTCGGTTGCGAACCGACCCTAGAGCTGAAATTGACGAGCCGAACATGTTCTTACATGTTCTAATAATTATTACCAACTTTTTTAAATGTCAAAACAGTTTTCATAACATATATAAGATTAATTTATATTTTTTTGCCGAAAAATGGCCTGTTTGACTTTTTATTATCATAACTTTGACCCGTCAGTTGGTCTAGCAAACGTGGTCTTCAGGAGGTGCCCTTTATAGGGATTAACACCTACCTTATTGCGATCACTTAGCCATGTTCACTTCGAACAATGACTGGACCATAATGGTCTTAACCGAAAGTCAAAGTGTTTTCCGAAAACGCTTGACTTTTGCTATAAAAGCCTATAAACGAAAATGCACAAGGAAGGAACACTTACCAGTGATTCCTAAGGTGCAAAAGAACTATTTTGAATGCTCCTTTTAGCTAGGAACTTCCAGAGGTGGGAGAAGAGTTATAATTTAGAAAGGAGCAAGTTCAAATGGTGAACTTGATCACCTATTTATAGTTGAAGAGCTCAAAGTAGGTGAAGCTGGGTGTTTAGGGGTGTAAGAGGGAGCTTATAAGTGTCCCAAAATGTGGTATAGCTGATTACAAGTCCATGGTTATGAATTAATATTTTAGAGCTTTGTTTGGGGGCCAAGCCAAAACTTTCTTCTGCAGACCCTTTCTCGCGCCCCGCGAGAGACCCAGGCCTGGTCTCTCGCGGCCCGCGACCGTCCTTTGGCCAGTTTCAAAGTTTGACACTTTTAACCCCTTAACTTTATAAAGCTTCTAAAACCTTTTTAAACACCTTTTTGGCACTTTTAGCCCTCCGTAGCCAATACTTGGCATACCCGAGATTATGCCCGGACATGTCGAGCTCTCGGTTCGTTAAAAGGTCACTCAGAGGTAAGAATTAACATGTTGACACATTTAATCCCTCCATCATTCAACTTTCACTCATTTACAAAATTGAACCCTCTCGTCCAATGAGTGGCACGTATGAGAGTTATGACTTCGTAAAGGATCACTCCGAGGCTTATTATAAGCATGTTGAATCCGAAGTCACTAAGAGGTTGGGCATGTTGACATATCTGTCACTCAGAGGCAAAATTTTAAGCATGTTGACATATCAGTCACTTAGAGGCTAATGATTTAAGCATGTTGACATCTCAGTCACTCAGAGGCTGTTATTTATGCATGTTGACATCGGACTGTCACTCAGAGGCCCAGTTTGAGCATATTGGCGCCTTTAGTCCTTGTCTATAACAGACAATATTTAAAATACGACACGTGTCGCTATAATATTGACATGATTTTTACAGGGTGTTACATCCTCACTCCCTTAAAAGAAATCCCGACCTCGAGATTTTATTCAAAAAGATGGGGGTGTTTTTGTCGCATAGTGGACTCAACCTCCCATGTATACTCGGGACCTCTAAAAGCGTCCCACTTAACCTTTACTATAGGTATCATTTTCCTTTGGAGCTTCTTAACCTGTTGATCCTCGATCGAAATTGGTTTCTCAATGAACCTCGGGTTTTCTTCAATTTGCACATCTCGTGCGACATTGCTAGCGACTCATCGGCTAGACATTTCTTAAGGTTAGATATGTGGAATACATCATGGATTCCACTAAGCTCCTCTGGCAACCTGAGCTTATAAGCTACAGTGCTGACACATTCGACTATCTCGAATGGTCCAATATATCTTGGGCTCAACTTGCCCTTCTTTCCAAAACGCATCACACCTTTCCAGGGTGATACTTTCAGCATGACCTTGTCCTCTATTTGGAACTGAAGAGGTTTACGCCTCTTGTCAGCATAGCTCTTCTGCCTATCCCTTGCAGCTTTGAGACTATCACGGATTTGCACAATCTTTTCCGTGTTCTCCAGGACAATCTCTGGACCTGATAGTTGGGCTTCCCCAACTTCTGCCCAGCATACGGGCATTCTACATTTTCTCCCATACAAGGCCTCAAAAGGAGCAGCCTTGATGCTAGTATGATAGCTGTTATTGTAGGAGAATTCTCTTAGGGGTAAGTGGTTATCCCAACTTCCACCTAAATCAATCACACATGCCCTGAGCATGTCTTCCAGTGTCTGGATAGTACGCTCACTTTGACCATCAGTTTGCGGATGGTAAGCTGTACTAAAATTTAATCGTGTGCCTAAAGATTGTTGGAAACTTTTCCAAAAGTGAGATGTGTATCTAGTATCTCTGTCAGATACAATAGATATCGGCACACCGTGTAGGGACACAATCTTGTCCGCATACAACTTAGCCAATTTAAATTGTACGTTTCTTTGATTGGCAAGAAATGAGCTGACTTAGTCAGTCTGTCTACAATGACCCAAATAGTGTCATTTCCACTTTTGGTCTTAGGTAACTTGGTAATCAAGTCCATAGTTACCATTTCCCATTTCCACGTGGGAATTTCAAGCTGTTGTAGAAGTCCTGACGGTTTTTGATGTTCTGCCTTAACTTGCGAAGATGTCAGACACTTCGCTACATAAGTGGCTATGGATTTCTTAAATCCATCCACCAATAATTCTTCTTCAAGTCTTGATACATCTTGTCACCACCTGGGTGAACTGAGTATCTTGTGTTATGCGCTTCTTGGAGGATTAGATCTCTAAGTCCTCCAAAGACTGGAACCCAGATCCTTTCATTGAATCTAAGGATTCCATCCTTTCCAGGTGCTAACTGATCTACAGTTCCGCCTAATCCTTCCTTAGGAGCATTAGTCTCTAATAACGCTTGCTTTTGCGCATCTAATAGCTTCTTACTTAAGCTATTTCTGAGCTTAATGCTCTTGGCGTTAATCCTTATAGGTTTAACCCGCTCCTTGCGACTTAAGGCATCAACAACTACATTTGCCTTGCCTGGATGTTAGCGAATTTCGCAATCATAGTCATTAAGCGTTTCCATCCATCGACGTTGTCGCATGTTTAAGTCCTTTTGATTGAACAAATGCTGGAGACTTTTATGGTCAGTGTATATATACACTTCGTACCATACAAGTAATGTCTCCATAGCTTTAGTGCAAATACCACGGCACCCAATTCCAAATCATGGGTGGTGTACTTCCTTTCATGCACCTTTAATTGTCGTGATGCATAGGCAATTACCTTGCCATTTTGCATTAGCACACAGCCCATACCGGTGTGTGATGCATCACAATAAACAATAAAATTCTCAATACCCCAAAGTAGAGATAACACAGGAGCGTTGCTCAACTTGTGTTTTAGAATCTCAAAAGATTCTTGTTGTTTTGGACCCCAATTATACTTAACATTCTTACGGGTCAAGGTAGTTAGAGGAGTGGCTATTCTTGAGAAGTTCTCAATGAACGTTCTATAATAACCAGCCAGTCCTAAGAAACTACGAATTTACGATGGAGTCATGGGAACTTCTCAATTCATTATGGCTTCTATCTTAGCGGGATCCACTTGGATACCACGCTCACTTACAATGTGTCCAAGGAATTGGACTTTCTAAGCCAAAATTCGCATTTAGAGAACTTTGCATAAAGTTTCTCTTGTCTTAATAATTCTAGATGCACCGAAGATGTTTCTCGTGATTAGCTTGATTACGAGAGTCGTTTATGAAGACAATGACAAACTTATCCAGATATGGCTTGCAGACTCTACTCATGAGATCCATGAATGCTGCTGGTACATTTATGAGCCCAAAAGGCATTACTAAGAATTCAAAGTGACCGTATCGGGTTCTGAAGGCAGTTTTAGGAACATCTTCACTTCAAACCTTCAGCTGGTGATATCCAGATCTCAGACCAATCTTAGAGAAGTAACTAGCCACTTGAAGTTGGTCGAATAAATCATCGATCCTGGGCAGAGGATATCTATTCTTAATTGTTAACTTGTTTAGCTCTCGGTAGTCAATGCACATTCGCATTGAACCGTCATTCTTTTTAACGAAAAGGATAGGAGCTCCCCAAGGTGAGGAACTAGGCTGTATAAAGCCTTTCTCCAAGAGTTCGTCTAGCTGCGCCCTCAATTCCTTCATTTCCGTTGGTGCTAGCCTATATGGAGCTCTAGCCACTAGTGTTGACCCTGGCATGATATCTATTCTAAACTCCACTTGTCCGTCTGGAGGTAGGCCTGGTAATTCTGCTGGGAATACATCGGGATATTCTAAGATGACTGGTAGGGCCTCCATGTTCGGCTTAGGCTCATTTATGGTAACTTGTGCCATGTAAATGACACATCATCTTCTCAAACACTTGGATGCCTTAAATAACGACACCTTGTCCGGCAACCCATAGTGTGAGTCTCCGGGGATGGTGATTATTTCACCAGATGGGGTCTTAATCTCGATGATCTTTTTATCGCAGGCAATGCGGGATTGGTTATGAGATAACCAATCCATGCCTAAGACAACATCGAACCCCACTAATTTCATTGGTAGAAGAGAGATAAGGATAGAATGTTTCTTAATGGATATAGAGCATCCGTCAAGAATGGAAGGTGTTGTTACTATCGTTCCATCAGCAAGTTCTATCTCATAAGTTTTATCTAGAGTTCTTATGGGCAGGTTTAATAGTTTACTAAACTTATGGTCAACAAATGATTTATCCGCACCCGAATCAAAAAGAACTCTGGCGTAATTATTGTTAATGAGGAATGTATCTGTTATGACGTTGTTGTCATTAACGGCCTCCCTGGCATTCATTTGAAAGGCACGGGCATTCCCCTTCTTGGCCTCTCCAGGCTTTGCATCATTACTTTTGGGTTTCTTGGGGAAATTATACGTTATATGCCTTTTTCATTGCAATTATAGCAAACTGCATCCTTAAGACCCTTGCAATCTAAGGTCTTATGCCCTTTTCTTTTGCAGATAACACAGGGTTTGGTTTGTGGATTTATACTACATTGTCCCCAATGCCTATATTTACAGTTCTTGCACAGAGGTCTGTCATTAGGCACGTGTTGGTTCTTCTTGAACCCAAAATTTCCTTTCTTCTTAAATATTTGGGAGTCATTATCCTCCCGTTTCCTCTTTATATCAGTTTCAGTCCTAACTGACCTTTTTCTTACCAAATCAAGGATGAGGGAAAGAGATAGGTCTACAGCAGACCTATAGGTACTAGGCTGAGCAGCCTTTACCATGCCCTTTATTTCGGGCGCCAACCCATTTATAAAACGCGCAATGCGTTTGGATTCGGGGGTGATTAAATAGGAAACTAACCTAGATAGGGAATTGAAATCTGAGACGTACTTCCGATAGTCTAGGTTTTTCATTGAAAGAGACAAAAAGTCTGTCTCTAATTTCTCCACCTCATGTGTTGGGCAGTAAGTTTCCTTAACAAGGTCCACAAACTTGGACCATCCTAAATTATACAGGTGTACTTTACCTGTAGACTGTATCATGGCTTTTCACTATATTAGGGCATCGCCCTTAAAGGACTGTGATACATACTTGACCACATCCTTATCAACACAGTTGCTGATATCTACGACCGTTTCCATCTCATCTAGCCACTTTAGAGCTTCTACAGCTCCTTTTTCCCCATTAAAGTCTCAGGGCTTACATGAGACGAAATACTTATAGGTGCATCCGTCCTTAGCAGAACGGGACCTTTCTGCAAAATCTAATTTCTTTGGTTCACTCTTCGCATTTGAAGAGTGAATGGAGCTCTCCAAACGAGCTGAAGATGGTGGAATAGATAAGGGTCTAGAGCGACTGGCACTCGACTCTCTTAGCCTTTCTATGGCCTTTCCCATAGCCTTTTCGACAGCCGCATCAATGCGAGCTTGAAAATTTTCATCATCAATATTTTTGTTTTCAGCTTTATTAGATTAAACATTCCAGTGGCTACTTTGTGCTTCATTTGAATTAGCCATCTTTAAGTCTTGGGTTCTATATACCAATAAAACTTCATTTAGCCATGGTATATCAACCATATCGGCTTTCAACATTGGATACAACAATCCATTGCCTATACTAGTGTGAATAACATCACAACTCTTTGGCTTAACATAACTATATTTGGCCTAGGTCTTAATACGACCATCATAGGCAATTTACAATTTGAACGTGGTCCATATATCATTGGACAGTGGATCGCAATGTCACAACTATCATTGTCATCATTGACAATTATATAACTCATAGGCTTGTCCCTAATGGACATAATAATTGGGCACATTGGCTAGTCACATTGGACATAATATATTATTTATATATATATATATATATATATATATATATATATATATATAGCATATCAGCCTGTCGCTTAGGACATAATACATACGGCATAACAGTCTGTCCCATTGGACATAAATTGGGCACATTGGCCTACATCATATCAGATGTATTATGGCATATCAGCATGTCCCATTGGACATAAATTGGGCACATTGGCCTACATCATATCAGATGTATTATGGCATATCAGCCTGTCCCGTTGGACATAAATTGGGCACATTAGCCTACATCATATCAGATGTATATGGCATATCAGCCTGTCCCGTTGGACATAAATTGGGCACATTGGCCTACTCATATCAGATGTATTATGGCATATCAGCCTGTCCCGTGGGACATAAATTGGGCACATTGGCCTACATCATATCAAATGTATTTGGCATATCAGCCATCCCGTTGGACATAAATTGGGCACATTGGCCTACATCATATCAGATGTATTATGGCATATCAGCCTGTCCCGTTGGACGGTTAGTGTGGTTCCTCAAGCCACACTACCAAGAGTATGAACATTCCTTAATGTTACATAAAAATACCTTAATGATTGATTAGTGGTCCCGGTCACCTTCGACCTTAACGACCTTAGAGGTTTGGACCTAGTCCCTTACCTCTGGATAGAAGGATAACTTCCCTTAACTATCCTGATAGAAGACCCCTTCGTACTTGACTATCATTTCTTTGCCAATATGTGGTCTACGCCACTTGGCATAATCAAATCTATTAAGGTCTTTCAGAATTATATCGCAGAGCATAAATTTCAAATAAAATCAAGACGCTCGTTTTCAAAAAGGATGAATATACATAATTCCAAAAGTACTTCATTAAATTCCAAATTAGAATTTACAATACTAGAAAATGAAATAAACTGTCCATGCAAGGACTACAGAAAACAAAATGTCCACGTAGGGACTAAAGGAATAACAATGTCCTCGTAGGGACTACATATTTATTAGAAGAGACTTCACTCATCCTTCTTTCCCTTGACCAACTTGGAGAGTTTCTTGAAGAAGTTGTTTATCTTCTTCTCCGTTTTCTCCGCTTGTTGCTGCATTTCTTTCATCCTTTCTAAGGCCTCATTAATGGCCTTAGTGGTGGCAGAGGTTGTGGTTGTGGCATAACCGGATACTGGTACCCATAAGTTGGATATCCAGTCGGTGGATAAGTAGGTGGAAAAGGAGACGGGTAAAGTGCATTGTGCATAACGGCCTGCATGTAGGGGTCTTGCGACCATGCTTGATAGTCTACCGGTGCAGACAGATTAAAAGGATCATATCCAGACGTGTCTGGATATGTGGGGATTGGCTTAGAATAACCCGATGGTGGTGGTTGAACTGTAGGTATGGGTGTTGGTGTTGGTTCAACCACAGGTGAGGTGTTAGAGGGCCCACCCATTTGTGGGTCCTCTTGAATCATGGGGTAGGAGTTGGGCAAAGGTGGCAGCGATCCCGACCTTTGTCCTACACGTACCGACATACGTGCACCACGCTTCCTTCTTGGTGGTTCAGGTGGTGGTTGAGGTTGGTCCACCGGTTCCATGTGGACATCTTCTTGAATAGGAGGTAGTTGAGAGTAATGGGAAGGTGTGTGGGTGAAGGTGAATTGGTTCCAATATTGGTCCCACTCATTAGGACCTTGGTAAGGTGATCCGGCATAGGAGTTCGAATCGTTTGATATTTCTACGGGATGTGCGTTCGATCCTGACGGCGGCATCTCCGGGTCGGAGTCCTCGTCCATAGGGTTTGGTTGGTCCAACTGATTTTGATAGGCTGGAGGCGTGTTAAAGTAATGGTTAGGGTTAAATTCTTCATGGTAAGAGTGTGAATGGAAATGGTGAGAATGGTGAGTATGGTGTGAATGATAGGAGTGGTGAGAGTGGTAGAATTTTGGGAATGTGGGGGCGAGTATCTATTAGAGACAGAACGTCTCGCTGGTTACCAAGGAGATGAATCTCCTAATTCTTGGTAAGCATCTGAGTTATGAGGTTGATGGGGAATGTGCCCCGATGGTCCTCCCCTCATTGGACCTTTTCCTCTCCCACTTTGTCCTCGTACACGTGGCGGCATTATTCTGTTAAAAATTCAATTCAAAAACAATACTAATAACTTAATAATGAAATGGTAATCCTAGGTCAATGCCTAGACTCGGAAGTCTAAGGAATGTGCTCGTGTAAGTTTGAGATTAAACACAGAAGGCTAGTGTTTAATTCTCCCAAATGTTAGCTCTGATACCAACCTGTCATACCCCGGATTTCCAACCCAAATCCATAAACCAGTGGGCCCGGGTGGGGAGTATCGTGACGTCTGTTGATAACATCATTGTCAATTAAACACGGCACAGCGGAAGTCTTGGAGTAAAATTACTATTACAAACTGAATGTTCGAAAATACAAAATAATATACAAGCTTGTAATAGAAGATCCACAGGCGGATCATAAATTGTACAAGGAAAGAATATAAAACAGACTTTGGGCAGATTTAGGATTTGCAAGATCCTCTATCACTACCGAGCACCTCCAGCCTATTTTCGTATTGTACCTGCAGTTTAGTCTTTTAAAATACGTAAGCTTTCGCTGGTAAATACACCCAACTGACTCATTTTGAAAACATTTCAAAAATGTTTTAAACGCGTATCAGCATAAATCTTTTTCTAACTTGGGTTAATTGACCGTCCAACCTTGTTAACAGATTTACATGTTTGTCCACACATACGGGGCTCAGTACGGAGACCGAGACACAATTAACATACACACCACTTTGGACTCAGAAGGAGTCAATTCCTCCCGACCTTGTGGGAATGCATAATTGAGCGTCTATCGGGTGTATGCCTACACCCGCGCTAAGGTCATAGCCATTTCTATTGTAATGAGCCGAGGATTTCCAGGACACGGTAGTTAACCCCCGATGTTTAAGTTTATCAAACAAAACTGATTAAAACAGAATATGAGGATTTACTATCCCGAACCGGTGTTCGATTGAATCCCATTTCCGACCAAGCGGTAATAACTTACTGTAACCCAAGCCCGTATAGGGGAAATAAGTCGAGAGTATCTACCTGAGCTTTTCTTCTTTTATTTTAATAACTCAGCCGTATTCAAAATGAGCTAAGTGCAGATTGCATTTACCGGCAAGTTTCTAGTCTGGATTATGTCATAAACTAACCAATTAAATACTAATGGTCTTATTTAAGTCATTGACTTAGACCGACTAGCGTACTTGATCAAACCGTATGACGCTAGATTAAACGATGATTGGATAGAATGTAGTTTAATCCCAACAAGTAATTTTACTTGTATAATATGGGTAAACTATACACATTCTGGATTTTGAGACTTAAATGACAAGGTTAAACCCGTTCGGTTAATTTTCGTAAAATAGTTACATATACTTAACCGAGCGCATATTAGCGATCTCGGGTAACCAGATAAGTAAGGACAAGTTCTATATTCCATTATACTTTAAATAAGTTAAGATATCAGTAGGATATCAACTTGTATGCCCGTTATGGTTTTAAAACGAAACTATGCCTCATAAGGGCATTTCGGTAATTATATACCGTATAAAAGAAACTTGAACATATTTTAAGTTTTTAATCATGAGTATTCTGGAAAAATATTTTATTTATGATATAATATCAGTAGGATATCAATTATATGTGTAATTTACCTTTTATGACCAAACTATGCACCGAATGGGCATTTGGGTCATTTTACACATAGTTTATAAATTATTTGGGTTTCTGAGTTTATAACATGTACCTACTGTAAATATGTTTAAAATAAGTTTTAAAATCGGTAGGTATCAAGTGTTGGTCAATAATATGGTATAAAACCATACCATGCGCCGAAACGGCGCTTATGTCGTAGAATGGCGTCCTTGTGCGATGTTTATGAAAACTGGTGTCAAGGTCAGAATAGAATGTTTTAAATATGTTTATTAATATAACATATCAGTAGGTAAATGATTTACCTTGAAAATATTGATTAAAATCATTTTATGAGCCAAAAGGGCTAAAACCGTCATTTATCGACATAGTTTAAGGACCTGTTTGAAAACTCAGTTTATAACTTAGTTTAACATCCCAATAATCCTACTTATAATATTATATTAGTAGAAAACTCATTTTCAAGTTCAATACCATTTAAAACCTTGTTTTTTACAAAAAGGGCATTTTGGTCAAAGATGGCATAATTATGGAACTTGCGCATAAATTTAGATTCTGATTATGATCATGTAATATTACCTCAGAGGGTTATGTTACATTATACTTTGATCATAATGCAACTTTAGATCAGTAGGTAACTAATCTAAATCGGGTCAAAATCGAAAGTCAAAGCAGAAGTCAAACTTCGTGACTTTTGGTTGCGAACCGACCCTAGAGCTGAAATTGATGAGCCGAACATGTTCTTACATGTTCTAATAATTATTACCAACTTGTTTAAGTGTCAAAATAGGTTTCATAACATATATAAGATCAATTTATGTTTTTTGCCGAAAAATGGTCTGTTTGACTTTTTATTATCATAACTTTGACCCGTCAATTGGTCTAGCAAACGTGGTCTTAAAAAGGTGCCCTTTATAGGGATTAACAACTACCTTATTACGATCACTTAGCCATGTTCACTTCGAACAATGGCTGGACCATAATGGTCTTAACCGAAAGTCAAAGCGTTTTCCGAAAACCCTTGACTTTTGGCTATAAAAGCCTATAAACGAAAATGCACAAGGAAGGAACACTTACCAGTGATTCCTAAGGTGCAAAAGAACTATGTTGGATGCTCCTTTTAGCTAGGAACTTTCAGAGGAGGGAGAAGAGTTATGATTTAGAAAGGTGCAAGTTCAAATCGTGAACTTGATCACCTATTTATAGTTGGAGAGCTCAAAGGAGGTGAAGCCAGGTGTTTAGGGGTGTAAGAGGGAGCTTACAAGTGTCCCAAAACATGGCATAGCTAATTACAAGTCCATGGTTTCGAATTAATGGTTTTGGAGCTTTGTTTGGGGGCCAAGCCAAAACTTTCTGCTGTAGACCCTTTCTCGCGTCCCGCGAGAGACCCAGGCCTGGTCTATCGCGGCCCACGACCGCCCCTTGGCCAGTTTCAAAGTTTGACAATTTTAACCCCTTGACTATATAAAGCTTCTAAAAACCTTTTTAAACAACTTTTTGGCACTTTTAGCCCTCCGTAGCCAATACTTAGCATACCCGGGATTATGCCCGGACATTGTCGAGCTCTCGGTTGTTAAAAGGTCACTCAAAGGTAAGAATTAACATGTTGACACTTTTAATCCCTCCATCATCCAACTTTCACATATTTACAAAATTGAACCCTCTTGTCCAATGAGTGGCACGTATGAGAGTTAGGACTTCGTAAAAGATCACTCAGAGGCTTATTATAAGCATGTTGACTCTGATGTCACTCAGAGGCTGGGCATGTTGACATATCAGTCACTCAGAGGCCAAATTTCAAGCATGTTGACATATTAGTCACTTAGAGGCTAATGATTTAAGCATGTTGACATATCAGTCACTCAAAGGCTGTTACTTATGCGTATTGACATCGGACCGTCACTTAGAGGCTCAGTTTGAGAATGTTGACGCCTTTAGTCCTTATTGGTCTTTAACATACTATATTTAAATACAACACGTGTCGCTATAATATTGGACACGATTTTTACAGGGTGTTACATTTAATCTTCATCATAATTTTGCAAAGTTGTAAGACTTTACTTCACTAATTTTTAAGCTTGTTATCATATATAGTTATATATACAAATGTTCATCTTGAATCCTACAACAAAACCAAGCTTAAAAACACTAAACCCACTTTAAAAAGTATACTAAGTATGAAGTATAATGTGTTAAATTACGTTGTTATGTGTTAGATTATGTTCATATTAATGTTGGTTATGATAAAGTAAGTTGTTTAAATGGATGATCTTGCAAGATTAAGAACAAAAATGATGATTTAAACATATTAATGTTTAAAACTAGACAAGATCATCCATCCCATGATCCATGAACTTTACTACAATTTAAAAATGAGTTACAACTTATATGTGATTTTTAAAGAGATTAAAACCATAATTTTCACTAAGAGCATCTTAAAAAGTGGTTTAAACAAGTTGTTAAATGGAAGAATAAGATGGAAGTTCCTAAGAAATAAGTTGTTTTTTAATGATCTTATTAAATAACATGAAAGTGTCACCATATATTTGTAAAGTGTAGTTAGGAAATATATAAAAAGTTCATGGAGTATGGGGATATTTATGTGTAAATTTATTCATGCAAAGTTAGTAGATTGGAACTTGATTTGAGTTGATTTTAATTAAAGGGTTTAAATATGTTTAAATACGTTTCAAAACATGGAAAACGCCATAGTTTAGGGGAAACTATGGCGAAATTTTCTAAAATCTTAATCGCGATTAAAATGTTATTAACAGGGTGATTAGCATGTTTAATCGTGATTAGCAACCTTAATGGTGTCTAGACAAACCCTAATGACAAGGGTTAAGTAGTAACTATCCAAGTGTTTATATAAACTTCAAAAGATATTTTTATGAAATAAAAGTGGGTTAAATTTATAAATAAAACAATAAATAGAATTTTGAGAAAATTTTATAAACATGTGTTAAAATACTCTACTTGTTGTATATTACTTGTATGATATGTGTACGTACTAGTGTTAGGAAGGATACACACCAAAGACTTTAATACGAACGACGGGCGAATCGATTCACAACCATAAGTATTAACAAGACAATATATACTTTCCGAATCGACACAAAAATATATAATAACGCTCTATCAAACAAAGCACGTCCTCATTGGTAATGACCATACTAGCGTGTCGACCCGGAGCGTGCATACATTGCGGAGGACACATTGTCTCTTTCGACACGAAAATAATATATATTCGGCTTTACGACAAAACTCTAAAAATAACATATTTTTAGACAAAGGATATATGCATACATTTCAACACTTATAAAAGTCCGGAAAGTATAAGGTAAATATTCCTAAGTGTATTTATATACACAAGTATACAAGCATAATAATACGTATAAAATAGTTAAAAATACACTTGAGGGAATGTAAGAATACTTGGACTTATAATGGGCTAGTAAAAGCTCATTTATTTAATAAGTTAGGATGGGTCATTAACATCAGTTGGGCTAGGCCCATCATCATATAATACATCAAGTTAAGGCCCACCTACATGACTTAAATGGGTTGAGCCCATCTATACAAAGACCCCAAATCATACAGTATAAAGATACGTATAACTATAGAATACATACCAAATAATACGATATACAAATACGTATAAATACAGTATAAATACCAAATAATACGTTATACAAATAGGTATAAATACATTATAAATACCCAATAGTACAGTATAAAAGTACTTATAAATATGGTATAGATACCAAATGGAATGGTATACAAATACAAGTATGAATACGGTATACATACACTTATAAAAATACATAAGTACATAGTGATGTACTCATATACACTTGTTGAAGTATACTCACGCAAAGGATATCATACAAATACATCAACGTATATACGATGTTAAAAATAGATATTTTAACACTTATAATTATAAAAGGCATACAACATGAAGAACAAATACTCATACTCAAACCGAACATATTATTACTAGTAAACGAGTTTCACTAAACTCAAAGTATGCATATATTTGGAGAACATATGTATAACACACATAACAAACGTAAGCCATGCGTGGCATGGAGACTCTCATGGGCTAGACCCACTCATACCGTGTGGATCACGGAGACTTAAATGGGCTAGGCCCATTCTTACTTGTGCGAGGCACAAAGACTCTTATGGGCTAGGCCGACTTATACTCGTGCAAGGCACGAAGACTCACGAAGGGCAAGGGCCATTCGTACACTTGATGGATACGAAATATATATGTATATATATATATACACAAAAGAAGTGTGTGTATAGATATATATTAAAACAAAAATAACAGACAAATGCCAACATATTTAAAATACATAACGGATCCAAATACTTCTTAACTTATACAATAACGTTCAAGATTAACAACGTGTACACATTTAACATTAACTCAAGTGTCTAATGAGTTAGAGAACTTGTAGGTTGTTACACGCTTTTGGGATACCCGAATTGCTAGCATATATATACGGACACAAATCCGTGAGTTAATGTTCCCCTTTCTCTTAAATGTTTTCGGTTTTACAACTCTCGGGGGAAATACATGTTTCGATGGTATGGTTTAGCTATGAAATTAAGTATTAGATCATGTGCGAATAGGGTGAAACTTAAGCGCCATTAATCTTTTATAAGACCAAGGAACATGAGGGGTAGATCTATCAGGTATGGGTGAGCCTCACTAATAGGTCCTTGTGTGGCCGCATGTAGTACTTTTGTTGTCCCAGCCGATCGCGGATCGGTACTAAATCGTCTAGGTTAAGTGCTTCCTATTCGTCATGCATATTAATGTCCTTGCAAAACATTAATTATCATCAAGTTCATTGACACTTTACATACCATGTAATTTCATATACAAACTCTCAAATGTTTTTATGATTCATTTAGTGTGCACACAAAATGCATGAACTCGCCAACTTTTGTTGATGTTTTCAAAAATTACATGTATTTCAGGAAATTGAAGTGGATCTTGGTGCAGATAGTTAGAAGTTTTCAAGGTTAACAAGTAGTCGATGTCATCCGTATTTTGAAGGGTTTGGTCTATATATTCCTCTTCGAACGAAATATAGGATGCGAAGTCTTAATGTTTTAAAACGTTATTTTGAACAAGCCTTTTTGTAAACTATAAATCACTTATGACGTCTTTTATTTCCAAACAACTTGTGGCTTGTAATGTTATTTATGGTGAATGGATGAACATCGTGCATGCTTTTATTTCATATAGTTGTTTACTTATGTCATATGCGATGAAAACAAATCAAGTTCACACCGCGCGCTTCCACTATGAACGGATGTGACATATTGGTATCAGAGCTTCGATTGTAGTGAACCAGGATTCCTTCTCGAGTCTAGTCAACAATCACTAGGAT
Source organism: Scalesia atractyloides (assembly GCA_947069175.1). Lineage (NCBI taxonomy): Eukaryota > Viridiplantae > Streptophyta > Magnoliopsida > Asterales > Asteraceae > Scalesia > Scalesia atractyloides. Next base: position 47,728,152 of record CAMTDV010000023.1, read on the forward strand.
CCTCTCATGAAAACCTTTTACAGAAAAAATGTTTTCATTGCATATACAAAAACGCAAGATCCACTAACAAAACTCTTTTTAAATAAATAATGCAAGGATATTATTTGGGGCATAATCTATATGGGTTAGACTTGCAAAACTAGATTGACTCGCACAAACCAATGTGATTACACTTTATATGATGGCATGCTTATATACTTAATAAGTAATGATATTTTTATTGATATATATACATATACATGTTGTACAGATTATTTTGCCAGGGTACGATGGCTTCCTCTGCTAGTAGTGGCATATACGATGATGTTGACCCGATGGAGGTTGCATCAGACGATGAGTATCCACACGTGATTGAGATCATTTCCTCCGATGACGCTTCAGAGCCAGACGAGGCTCACGACATTGAGCTCGATGATGAGGACTTAGAGGACTTTCAACCACTCGTGCTACTCGACCCTATCATGGATAACGTCCCCATCCAGGACAATGTTTTAGCTGCACCACTCCTGCTCCATGATATCGTTATTATTGGCCACCCAGATGGTGAGCATCTCATGGAGATCATACCTATTGATGTGATCCCTCTTACTATTGTCCCACCCATTATCGAGTTGTCCAACGACGAGGACGAGGTCCCCATCTTCCATGTGGATCACCTAGATGATGATCTAGGTGATGGTGAGGTTATTGACTCCCCATTGGAGGTGTCATCCCCTATTGTGTCGGTCATGGACATATCTTCATCTTCATCGGACGCGAGTGATCGCGCTTCTTCATCAGCCATCCATCGCGTTGGGCAACGGGCAGATGCCACCGACAGTAGTTTTGATACCATTCCCATTCCAACCCTTGTTCCTACACCGATCCCTACTTCCACTACTACCCCACCAGCTACTCCTATCTCATGACACACTCCTGGTATCCTTGCCCCTCCTCATACCACTGACACACCTTCCGATATACCTGCTCTTCCTGCCGACACCCCATAGCCTAGTAGTCTTTATTCATTGAGACCCCTCCCTCATACCGGTACATCTGTCATTTTCACTCACGAGATTCCTGCACCACGTCTTGGAGAGGGATCTTCACGCCAGCCATTTCAGTCACCTCCCCATATGTCCACGTTAGACCCTTACCACCCTAGTCACCACCCTACCTACACTAGGGACGATCTCGTTCAGTCCCTATAGCTGCAAATCCAGCTCCTGCCCCGTAAGGTCTGGGAGTTGGAGCGTTTTCGTGACACCACGCAATACTCTCGTTTATTCTATCCGTGCTTTTGACATTCCTTATTCCCGATTTGTCGATGCAAATGTTTCAGGTTCTTCATACAAGCAATTTCTGGGCTGCAAACCTCTGAACTTTGATGGCACTGGAGGTGCCGTGGTGTTTGTCCGTTGGGCTGAAAAGACTAATTCGGTCATAAGAATGAGCAAGTGTCCCCTGAACTAAGAGTCACGTATGTTACTGGGTTGTTTGTGGATGGGGCACTGTCATGGTGGAACCTTCAAGTTCAGACAAAAGGGGAAGAATATGCTTATGCTACGATGTGGGAAGAACTCAAGGAGTTGATGAGAAAAAAATATTGTTCAAGGGCTGAAATTCAAAAACTCGAGACCAAGTTTTGGAATTTGAAGATGATTGGGTCTGATGTTGCTGGGTATACACAATGTTTTCATGACTTTTCAAGAGTTGTTCCATATCTGGTGGAACCAAGTTCAAGAGAATCGGGCGATACATTTTGGGACTTGCTCCTGAGATCTTAAGCATGGTTACTTCTTCTAAGCCTACTAATATCAGTGAGGCAATTGATTTGGTTGTTAGTCTCACTGAGGAGGCTGTTCATTTAGGAAAGTTGTCAAGGATTGGTTCTAACAAGAAGGAAAAGCATGTGGAGTCTACGAGTGATGGAAAATGAAAGTTTTCAAACTTTAAGAAGGGCACCCAAGCGAACAACAACAATTCTAACAAGCGAAGAGAAGTGAACACACCAAAGGAAGTTAAGTCTTTTGCAGTAACTAACGCAAATGGTGGTAGAGGTTACACGGGCTTCTTACTGAAATGAAATAATCGTAAGTATCACCACTTGGGCCCTTGCAGAAATACCAAGTGTGACAAATGTGGTAAGACTGGGCACAGTAAATAAACTTGTTGGCTGGGTGCTGGACGTGGAAATAGAAATCAAGGCAGTAATGGAAACCAAGGTGGTAACAGTAACAACAATCAAGGCGGAAACGAGAATGGCAAAGGTCAAGGATGTTACGGGTGTGGAGATAAAGGGCATTATCGGAAGGATTGCCCGAAAGAAAACCAGGCTCCAGGAAGAGCTTTTGTGATAGGAGCTAAGGCTGCACGCCAAGACCCGGACATGGTTACAGGTACGTTTCCTATAAACCAACATGTTGCATATGTTCTATTTGATACAGGCGCTTACTATAGCTTTATATCTATAGAGTTTAAAAATATACTTGGCCTAGAGTCGAGTAAACTAGACATCCCATTATCTGTAGAATTAGCAAACGGAACACTTATCGAAACAGGAGAAATTATTAGAGGTTGCACACTCGAACTTGGAGCGCGAAAATTCTCTATCGATCTTTTACCCATCGATGTAGGTAGTTTTGACATGGTTGTCGGAATGGATTGGTTGTCCGACAAACGAGCGAAGTGGTTTGCCATGAGAAAACCCTCTGTATTCCCTTATCGGATGGAGAAACACTTGTGGTACATGGAGAAATGCGCGAGACGTCCTTACGGATCATTAACTGCATGAAAGTGAAAAAGTGTCTATGAAAAGGTTGTATAGCCTTTTTTCGTTCACGTAGTAGACAAAGAAACTAAGCAGCCGAAGTTAGAAGACATTCCGTTCGTGAAGGAGTTTCCAGAAGCCTTTCCAGAAGACTTGCCGGGACTGCCTCCTCAAAGCCAAGTGGAGTTTCGCATCGATTGGGTGCCAGGAGCGGCACCAGTGGCGAAGTCTCCTTACCAATTAACTCCGTCCGAGATGCAGGAGCTATCCACTCAACTTTAGGAGTTGTTGGATAAAGGATTCATTAGGCCGAGTTTTTCACCTTGGGAAGCTTTGGTATTATTTGTTAAAAAGGACATGAGCTTACGTATATGCATAGACTATCGAGAGTTGAAAAAACTCACTATAAAGAACCAATACCCCTTACCTAGAATTAACGACTGTTCGATCAGTTACAAGGCTTAAGCTTCTATTCAAAGATCGATCTGCGATCGAGCTACCATCAGTTGAGGATTCAAGAAGAATGCATACCCAAAACGGCTTTTCGAACTCGTTACGTTCACTACGAGTTCCTTGTGATGTCGTTCGGCTTAACAAATGCACCAGCGGTGTTCATGGACCTCATGAACCGCATGGCAAGCCGTATTTTGATAATTCATGATCGTATTTATTGATGATATATTAATATATTCGCGATCGAAGGACGAACATGAGGGACATTTACGCACTATCTTGGAACTTCTGAAGAAGGAACAGCTTTACGCAAAGTTTTCCAAATAACGAGAAAGGAATTCATGTCGATCCTTCAAAGATTGAGGCAATAAAGAATTGGGAAGTGCCTAAGACGCCGACGGAAGTGCGACAATTTTGGGATTAACAGGTTATTACAGATGATTTATAGAGATTTTTTCAAAGATTACCCAACCGCTAACGTCCCTGACTAAAAAGGATAAAAAGTTTAACTAGGGCGACAAACAAGAAGCTGCATTCCAACTGTTGAAGGACAAACTCTGTGATGCGCCAATCTTATCTCTATCGGATGGTACCGACGACTTTGTCGTATGTTGCGATGCGTTGCATCAAGGTCTCGGTTGTGTGTTGATGCAACTAGACAAAGTCATCACGTACATGTCTCGACAACTTAAGATGCATGAGAAAACTATACCACGCACGACCTTGAACTAGGTGCGGTGGTATTCGTGTTAAAAATCTGGCGTCATTACTTATATGGTACTCGTTGTACAATCTTTACGGATCACAAGAGACTTCAACACATATTTAATCAGAAGGAATTAAATATGCGGCAAAGACGATGGGTTGAGTTATTGAAAGATTACGACTGTGAAATAAAATATCATCCGGGCAAGGCGAACGTAGTGGCGGACGCCTTAAGTCACAAAGAACGAGTGAAACCTCTAGGGGTTCAAGCCTTAGAAATGACCATACAAAATAACCTTACTTCTCAGATTCGCGATGCGCCACAAGAAGCACTTAAACTTGATAACATACCAGCCGAATCATTATGCAGAATGGAAAAGCAGTTAGTGCCAAATGAGGATGGAACATTATACTTTATAGGACGAATTTGGGTTCCATTCTTTGGCGATCTTTGGGTAATTATTTTAGATGAATCACACAAGTTGAAGTACTCTATACATCCCGGATCAAATAAGATGTATCGGGATTTAAAGGAATTCTATTCGTGGCCTAACCTTAAGGGCGACATTGCTAATTATGTCAAAGATTGCCTTACTTGCGCCAAGGTTAAGGTGGAATATCAAAAGCCTTAGGGACTACTACAACATGAAATTCCCATATGGAATGGGAACATATTTCAATGGACTTTATTACTAAGTTACCCAGGACCTCAAGAGGTCACCATATGATTTGGGTTATCGTTGATCGGCTTACAAAATCTACACACTTTTTACCTATCCGTGAGAAGGATAGCACGGTGAAACTAGCTGAATTATATCTCAAAGAAATCGTGGCACGGCATGGAGTGCCTATTTCTATCATATCGGACCGGGACGGTCGATTCGTGTCAAGGATTTGGCAATCATTCCAAAAAGCCTTTGGATCGTGATTGGATCTTAGTACGGCCTTTCACCCTCAACGGATAGCCAAAGCGAGCAAACGATACAAACTTTGGAGGATATGTTACGTGCTTGTGTGATGGATTTGGGTGGAAATTGGGATACCCACTTTCCCTTAGTGGAGTTCTCATATAATAACAACTATCATACTAGCATACAGGCTGCCCCGTTTGAAGCCTTATATGGACGAAAATGTCGGTCACCGCTATGTTGGGCGGAGACCGGGGATAAACAACTCATTGGTCCGGAATTAGTCCAGGAGACAACAGACAAAATATTTCAGATATGAGACCATATCAAAGCGGCTCGTGACCGCCAAAAGAGCTATGCCGACAAGCGACGAAAACCATTATCTTTTTTGAAGTCGGAGACAAAGTATTATTGAAAGTCTCGCCTTGGAAAGGCATAGCAAGATTTGGTAAATGTGGAAAGTTGAACCCATGCTACATGGGACCCTTCAAAATCTTGGAAAATATTGGAACCGTAGCGTATAAGTTAAAGTTACCGGACGAGCTCAGTAGCGGACACGACACATTCCATGTATCTAATCTCAGGAAGAGTCCTACATAAGAAACGGTTATCATTCCAGCGGATGAGATTCACATCAACGACATACTCCATTTTACTGAAGAACCCATTAAGGTTACGGACTGGAAGGTCCACAAGACACGGAGAAGTCGTATTAAACTGGTTAAAGTTCGTTGGTCTCACGTCACGGCCCCGAGTATACGTGGGAATGTGAGGATCAAATCAGATCCAAGTACCCGCATTTGTTCCAAGGCTCCCCTACAAATAATAACACAGCTTGAATTTCGGGAAGAAATTCTTTTAACGGTGGGAGAATGTGACAACCGACAAAATAATGGTAATTTCCGTACAACTTAACAACATGATTATACAATTTATTGTGTTCGTTACGATTTGATTAATGCATGATTAGGTCGCGTAAAGTCTAGCAATCATAGGACATGGTTAAAATACGTCAAAAAACATCGTTATATTCATCACGTTGTGAGAAAACAACAAACTATGTCCAAATATGTTGGCAAAATGCTGAAAACATTATTCACCGGAACACACTATTCATGCCATCAAGTTTTGAAAACTGTATGAACGAGCAACGAATGGCACGAAAACATTTTATGGATGAAATAGGGACATCAAATACAAAAACACTTTAACTTTCCAGAAAAATATATGTCGTTACAATTCGCCCAAACCACGCTAAAATATAACAAAGTAAATTGTCCGAAACGCTAAAACTCAACATTTAAGGGTCGTATGACTCGTAAATAATGTTATACACCTTAAATAACATTGGGAATATCAACGGGAATATCCTAAACATAAGCTTCCAGTAATATACCATAAATGGCACAACTTATCCATTATTGGTCCGACAAACTAGTAAGGAGCATTCTTGCTATCCTAGCATCTAAACAGATCATCTAGTGAACTAGTTAAGGTAATTTCATGTCCGAAACAACATTGGTGGTACTATATAATAAGTCAAGACAACGTTTCCGGTATTAAAGTACATCTTTCGTATATTGTCCGAATGTGACCCGACGACCGAATTAGTTATATCTTTATCATCCATTTTCAAAAAACAAAAAAAACAAAAAAAAAACTCAACACATCTTCTTCCCCCTCATCCCACACCACCATCAACACCACCCTTTTGCCACCATTAAACACCTTAAATTAAGCCATTTCAAGACCCCTTAAGGAAGGTGCAAGCATGGAAGACTTTTAGAGCTTCATTTGGAGCTTGATCTCTCCTTAATCTTCATCATAATTTTGCAAAGTTGTAAGACTTTACTTCACTAATTTTTAAGCTTGTTATCATATATAGTTATATACAAATGTTCATCTTGAATCCTACAACAAAACCAAGCTTAAAAACACTAAACCCACCTTAAAAAGTATACTAAGTATGAAGTATAATGTGTTAAATTATGTTGTTATGTGTTAGATTATGTTCATATTAATGTTGGTTATGATAAAGTAAGTTGTTTAAATGGATGATCTTGCAAGATTAAGAACAAAAATGATGATTTAAACATATTAATATTTAAAACTAGACAAGATCATCCATCCCATGATCCATGAACTTTACTACAATTTAAAAATGAGTTACAACTTATATGTGATTTTTAAAGAGATTAAAACCATAATTTTCACTAAGAGCATCTTAAAAAGTGATTTAAACAAGTTGTTAAATGAAGAATAAGATGGAAGCTCCTAAGAAATAAGTTGTTTTTTAATGATCTTGTTAAATAACATGAAAGTGTCACCATATATTTGTAAAGTGTAGTTAGGAAATATATAAAAAGGTTCATGGAGTATGGGGATATTTATGTGTAAATTTATTCATGCAAAGTTGGTAGATTGGAACTTGATTTGAGTTGATTTTAATTAAAGGGTTTAAATATGTTTAAATACGTTTTCAAAACGTGGAAAACGCCATAGTTTAGGGGAAACTATGGCGAAGTTTTCTAAAATCTTAATCGCGATTAAAATGTTATTAACAGGGTGATTAGCATGTTTAATTGTGATTAGCAACCTTAATGGTGATTAGACAAACCCTAATGATAAGGGTTAAGTAGTAACTATCCAAGAGTTTATATAAACTTCAAAAGATATTTTTATGAAATAAAAGTGGGTTAAATTTATAAATAAAACAATAAATATAATTTTGACAAAATTTTATAAACATGTGTTAAAATACTCTACTTGTTGCATATTACTTGTATGATATGTGTATGTACTAGTGTTAGGAAGGATACACACCAAAGACTTAAATACGAACGATGGGCGAATCGATTCACAACCATAACTAAGACCATCCTAGCGTGTCGACCCAGAGCGTGCATACATTGCGGACGACACATTGTCTCTTTCGACACGAAAATAAATATATATTCGGCTTTACGACAAAACTCTAAAAATAACATATTTTTAGACAAAGGATATATGCATACATTTCAACACTTATAAAAGTCCGGAAAGTATAAGGTAAATATTCCTAAGTATATTTATACACACAAGTATACAAGCATAATAATACGTATAAAATACGTTAAAAATACACTTGAAGGAATGTAAGAATACTTGGACTTTTAATGGGCTAGTAAAAGCCCATTTATATAGTAAGTTAGGATGGATCATTAACACATCAGTTGGGCTAGGCCCATCATCATATAATACATCAAGTTAAGGCCCACCTACATGACTTAAATGGGTTGGGCCCATCTATACAAAGACACCAAATCATACAGTATAAAAATACGTATAACTATAGTATAAAAACCAAATAATATGGTATATAAATACGTATAAATACCAAATAATACGGTATACAAATACGTATAAATACCAAATAATACGGTATACAAATACGTATAAATACCAAATAATATGGTATACAAATACGTATAAACACATTATAAATACAAAACAATATGGTATACAAATAGGTATAAATACCATATAGTACAGTATAAAAATACGTATAAATACCAAATGAAACGGTATACAAATACAAGTATGAATACGGTATACATACACGTATAAAAATACATACTTGTTGAAGTATACTCACGCAAAGGATATCATAGAAATACATCGACGTACATACGATGTTAAAAATAAATATTTATAATTATAAAATGCATAAAACATGAAGAGCAAATACTCATACTCAAACCGAACATATTATTACTAGTGAACGAGTTTCACTAAACTCAAAGTATGTATATATTTGGAGAACATATACATAACACACATAATGAACGTAAGCCGTGCGTGGCACGGAGACTCTCATGGGCTAGGCCCACTCATACCATGTGGATCACGGAGACTTAAATGGCCTAGGCCCATTCTTACTTGTGCGAGGCATGAAGGCTCACGAAGGGCAAGGCCTGTTCGTACACTTGATGGATACGAAATTATATTATATATATATATAATATATATTTTATATATATATATAAGAAGTGTATATATATATATATTAAAACAAAAATAACAAACAAATGCCAACATATTTAAAATACATAAAGGATCCTAATACTTCTTAACTTTTACAATAACGTTCAAGATGAACACCGTGTACACATTTAACATTAACTCAAGTGTCTAATGAGTTAGAGCACTTGTAGGTTGTTAAGCGCTTTTGGGATACCCGAATTGCTAGCATATATATACAGACACAAATCAGTGAGTTCATGTTTTAAGACACTTGTAAGCTCCCACTTACACCCCTTAGCACCTGGCATCAACTCCTTTGAGTTCTCCAACTATAAATAGGTGTCCAAGTTCACCATTTGAACTTGCACCTTTCTCATTCACAACTCCTCTCCCTCCTATGGAAGTTCCTAACTGAAAGGAGCATCCAACATAGTTCTTTTGCACCCTAGGAATCACTGGTAAGTGTTCCTTCTTTGTGCATTTTCGTTTATAGACTTTTATAGCCAAAAGTCAAGCGTTTTTTTTAAAAACGCCTTGACTTTCGGTTAAGACCATTATGGTCCAGCCATTGTTCATAACGAACATGGCTAAGTAATCATAATAAGGTAGGTGTTAATCCCTATAAAGGGCACCTCTTGAAGATCACCTTTGCTAGACCAATTGACGGTCAAAGTTATGATATTAAAAAGTCAAACAGGCCTTTTTTTCGGAAAACAAATTATAATTTGATCTTATATATGTTATGAAACCTTTTTTGACACTTAAATAAGTTGGTAATAACTATTAGAACATGTAAGAACATGTTCGGCTCGTCAATTTCAGTTCTAGGGTCGGTTTTCAATCGAAAGTCGCGAAGTTTGACTTCTGCTTTGACTTTCGATTCTGACCCGATATAAATTAGTTAGCTACTGATCTAAAGTTGCATTATGATCGTAATATAATGTAGCATAACCCTCTAAGGTTATATTACACGATCATAATCAGAATCTGATTTTATGCGCAAGTTCCGTAATTATGCCATTTTGACTAAAATGCCCTTTTTGCATAAAACAAGGTTTAAAAGATAATGAACTTGAAAATAAGTTTCCTACTGATGTTATATTATAACTAGGATTATTTGTGATGTTAAATCAGATTGTATACTGAGTTTTCAAACAGGTCCTTGTATTATGTCGGTAAATGACGATAAAGCCCTTGTGGCTCGTAAAATGGTTTTAATCATATCTTTTCAAGGTAAATCTTTTACCTACTGATATGTCATATTAAATAACATATCTAAGACATTTTAATCTGACCTTGACATCAGTTTTCGTTAAACATTGCATAAATTGTCATTTTACGACATAAGCGTCGTTTCAGCGCATAGTATGGTTTTAAACCATATTATTTAACCAAGACTTGTTACCTACTGATATTAAAACTTATTTTAAACATTTTTAAAGTAGTGTATGATATGAACTCAGAATCCCAAATAATTTATAAACTATGTGTAAAATGACCAAAATGCCCCTTCGGTGCATAGTTTGGTCATAAAAGGTAAATTACGCATACAATTGATATCCTACTGATATTATATCATAAATAAAATATTTTTCAAGAATACTTATGATTATAAAGTTAAATTATATTCAAGTTCCTTTTATACGGTATATAATTACCGAAATGCCCTTATGAGGCATAGTTTCGTTTTAAAACCTTAACGGGCATATAAGTTGATATCTTACTGATATTCTAACTTATTTAAAATATAATGGCATATAGAAATTGTCCATGACTTATCCGGTTACCCGAATCGCTAATTTGCGTACGGTTAAGTATATGTAACTATTTTACGAAAATTAACCGAAACAGGTTTAACCTTGTCATTTAAGTTTCAAAATCCAGAATGTTTATAGTTTACCCATATTATACAAGTCAAAGTACTTGTCGGGTTTAAACTACATTCTATCCGATCATCGTTTAATCAAGCGTTATACGTGATTGATCATGTACACTATTCGGTCTAAGTCTATGACTTAAATAAAGACCGATAGTATTTAATTGGTTAGCTTATGCCATAATCCAGACTAGAGCCTTGCCAGTAAATGCTATCTGCACTTAGTACTTTTGTATACGGTTGAGTTATTAAAACTAAAAGAAGACTAGCTTAGGTAAATACTCTTGACTTATTTCCCCTATATGGGCTTTGGATACGGTAAAGTATTACCGCTTGGTCGGAAATGGGATCAATCGAATGTCGGAAAACGGCTAGTAAATCTGCATAATTTAATGAGTTTTTTTTTATAACTTAAACATCGGGGGTTAACTAGTGATATCCTCGGCTCATTACATTAGATAATGGCTACGACCTTAGCGCGGGTGTAGGCATACACCCAGTAAGACGCTAAAAAATGCATACCCACAAGTTGGGGGAAATGGCTCCTTCGTGAGTCCAAAGTGGTGTGTACGTTAATCATGTCTCGGTCTCTGTACTGGGCCCAGTATGTATGGACAAACATGTGAATCTGTTAACAAGGTTGCAAGGTCAACTTTCCCAAGTTATAAAAGACTTTGTGTTGATACGCACTTTAAAGATATTTGTAATGTTTTCAAAATGAGTCAGTTGGGTAGTATTTACAAAGGCTAAGCTTGCAGGTACAATACTAAAATAGGCTGGAAGTGTTCGGTAATGATAGGGGATCTTGCAAATCCTAGATCTGTCCAAAGTCTGTTTTTACATTCTTTCTTTGTAAAATTTGCGATCCACCTGTGGAACTTATATTACGAACCGTCTATATATTATTTTTTATTTGAACATGGTTTGTAATAGTAATTTAAATCCAAGACTTCCGCTGTGCTTTGTTTAATTGACAATGATGTTATCAACTGACGTCACAATACTCCCCATCCGGGCCCACCGATGTATGGAATTTGGTTGGAAATCCGAGGTTTGACAGGTTGGTATCAGAGCCGATGTTTGAGAGAATTAAACACTATCCTTCTTGTGTTTAATCTCAAACTTACAAGCACATTCCTTAGACTTCCGAGTCTAGGCTTTGACCTAGGATTATTCGTTTCATTATTAAGTTATTAGTATGTTTTTGAAATTATTTTTAAAAAGGAAAATGCTGCCAAGAGTAAGAGGATGAGGAAAAGGACCTATGAGGGAAGGACCATCAGGCCATATCCCTTCACATCCCCATCACCCGAACCCTTATGAGGACTCGGGAGATTCATGGCCATATGCCCAACATTGACCTACTCATACCCAAAGTTCTTACCACTTATACCATTCACACCACTCCCATCACTCTCATCATTCTTACCATGATGAGATTAACCCAAACCAATATTTAAATACACCTCCAGCTGATCTGAATCAGTTGGATCAACCCAACCCTATGGATGAGGACTCCGACCCGGAGATGCCGCCATCAGGATCGAACGCTCATCCGATTCAAATCTCGAGCGATTCCAACTCCTATGCCGGATCACCATATCAAGGTCCTAACGAATGGGACCAATACTAGAGTCAATTTACCGTTGCCAATACTCCTTCCCATCATTCTAAACCACCTCACATGCAGGAAGATGTCAACATGAAACCCGTGGACCAACCCCAACCTCCACCTGAGCCGCCAAGGAGGAAACGTGGAACACGTATGTCGGTATGTGCGGGCCATGGTCGGGTTCGCTACCACCCTTGCCCAAACCTTACCCCATCATTCAAGAGGACCCACAAATGGGTGGACCCTCCAATGCTTCACCTGTGGTGGAACTGACACCATTACCTATGGTTCAACCACCACCATCGGGTTATAATAACCCAATCCCAACGTATCCAGATAACACCAGATACGATCCTTTTAACCCAACTACTCCTATTGATTACCAAACACTTTCGCATGATCCTTACATGCAAGCGATCATGCATAACACACTTTACTCGTCTCCTTTCCCGCCTGCTTATCCACCTACTGGATATCCAAGCTATGGGTACCAGTATCCGGTTATGCCACAACCTCAACCACAGTCTCCGCCACCACTAGAGGCCATTAATGAGGCCTTGGAAAGGATGAAAGAAATTTAACAACAAGCAGAGAAAACGGAGAAGAAGACGAACAAGTTCTTCAAGAAACTCTCCAAGTTGGTTAAGGGAAAAAGGATGAGTGAAGTCTCTTCTATTATATGTAGTCCCTGCGTGGACATTGTTATTTCTTTTGTCCCTGCGTGGACAAGTTATTTCTTTTAGTCCTTGCATGGACAATCAGTTTAATTTATTTATTTCAAGTATTGTACTTTCTATTATCATTTAATGAAATACTTTGGAATTAAGTAAATATGTATTTGTCCTCTTCAAGCGAACGTCTCGATTTTATTCGAAATTTATGTTCTGCTACATAATTCCAAAAGATCTTAATGGATTGATTATGCCAAGTGGCACAGACCACACATTGGCCAAGAATGATAGTTAAGGATAAGAGGCCTTCTATCAGGATAGTTAAGGGAAGTTATCCTTCTATCCAGAGGTGGTGAACTAGGTTCAGGCCTCCTGGTCGTTAAGGTCCAAGGTGACCGGGACTATTAATCAATCATTAAGGTACTCTTATGTAACATTAAAGAATGTTCATACTCCTAGTAGTGTGGCTTGAGGAACCACACTAGCCGTCAAGGTGACAGGCCAATGTGCCAGGCTGATATGCCATATGATATGACCAAAGTGACTAGCCAACATGCCATATTATTATGTCCATTAGTGACAAGCTTATAAGCTATGTATAATTGTCTATATGACAATGACAGTTGTGACATTGTGATCCACTGTCTAATAATATATGGACTTCGTCCAGATTGTAAATTTGTCTTTGATGGTCCTTCTAGGACCTAGGCCAAATATAGATATCATAAGCCTAGAGTTGTGATGATATTCACACTAGTTTGAATAGGTGATGGATTGTTATATCCAATATTTTGAAAGCCAAAATGGTTGTTACACCATGGCTAAGAGAAACTTTATTGGTATTTAGAACCAAAGCTTTGAAGAAATGGCTAACTCGGATGAGGCACAAAGTAGCCACCGAGATGTTGACTCTAAAAATGCTGAGAATAAAGATATTAATAATATCGATTTCCAACTCGCATTGATGCGGCTGTTGAGAAAGCCATGGGTAAGGCCATAGAAAAACTTAAAGAGTCGAGTGCTACTCAATCTAGACCACTATGGATTACCCCATCCTCAGCTCATAGAGGGAGCCCTATTCACTCTTCAAATGCGAAGAGTGAACCAAAGAAGATAGATTTTGTTAATAGGTCTCGTTCCTCTAAAGACGGGTGCACCTACAAATATTTCGTCTCCTGTAAGCCCCGAGACTACAATGGAGAGAAGGGGGCTGTGGAAGCCTTGAAGTGGCTGGATGAGATGGAGACAATTGTAGATATCAGCGGTTGTGCTGATAAGGATGTGGTTAAATACGTATCACAATCCTTTAAGGGTGATGCCCTAATCTGGTGGAAAGCCATGATCCAGTATACAGGTAAAGTACACCTGCATAATCTGGGATGGTCTAAGTTTATGGACCTTGTTAAGGAAAAATATTGCCCACCTCATGAGGTGGAGAAATTAGAGACAGACTTCTTGTCTCTTTCAATGAAAACCCTAGATTGTCGGAAGATGTTTCCGATTTTAACTCCCTATCTAGGTTAGTTTCCTATCTGATTACCCCAGAATCCAAACGCATTGGGCATTTCATTAATGGGTTGGCGCCTGAAATAAAAGGCATGGTAAAGGCTGCTCAGGCTAGTACGTATAGGTCCGCTGTTGACCTATCCCTCTCCCTCACCTTAGATGTGGTGAGGCAAAAGTCAGTCAAGCCCGAGACTGGCGGGAAGAGGAAAAGGGAGGATGATAACTCCCAAAGGTTCAAAAAGAAAAGAAAATTTAGATTCAAGAAAAACCAGCAAACGTCTGATGACAAACCCCGATGCAAGAACTGCAACCGCAGACACTAGGGGCAATGTAGTATAGATCCACAGACCAAACCCTGTGGTATCTGTAAGAAAAAGGGGCACAAGACCCTAGAATGTAATGATCTTAAGAATGCAGTCTGTTACGGCTGCAATGAAAAGGGGCACATGACGTTTAACTGCCCTAAGAACCCCATAAATGATAATGCAAAGCCTGAAGAGGCTAAAAAGGGGAATGCTCGTGCCTTCCAGATGAACTCCAGGGAGGTCGTTGATGACAATAATGTCATAACAACTACTTTCCTCATTAATGATATTTATGCTAGAGTTCTTTTTTATTCGGGTGCAGATAAATCTTTTGTTGATCATAAGTTTAATAAACTATTAAACTTGCCCATAAGAACTCTAGATAAAACTTATGAGATAGAACTTGCTGATGGAACGATGGAAACAGCATATCCCATTCTTGATGGATGTTCTATATCCATTAAGAATCATTTCATACCTATCTCTCTTCTGCCAATGAAATTGCGGGGTTCGATGTTGTCTTAGGCATGGATTGGTTATCCTATAACCATGCCCGCATTGCCTGCGAGAAGAAGCTCATCGAAATTAAAACCCCATCTGGTGAAATGATCACCATTCTTGGAGACTCGCACTACGGATTGCAAGACAAGGTGTCGTTATTTAAGGCATCGAAGTGTTTGAGAAAAGGTTGTGTCATCTATATGGCACAAGTCACCATAAACGAGCCTAAGCCAAGCATTGAAGACCTACCAGTTATCTCGGAGTATTCCGATGTTTTCCCTAAAGAATTGCCAGGCCTACCTCCAGACAGACAAGTGGAGTTCTAGATTGATATTATACCAGGGTCAGCACCCGTAGCTAGGGCTCCATATAGGCTAGCGCCAACAGAAATAAAGGAATTGAGGACGCAGGTAGACGAACTTTTGGAGAAAGGCTTTATCCAGCCTAGTTCCTCGCCTTGGGGAGCTTCTTTTTTGTTTGTAAAGAAGAAAGACGGTTTGATGCGAATGTGCATCGACTACCGAGAACTGAACAAGTTAACAATCAAGAATAGATATCCTCTACCCAGGATTGATGATCTATTTGACCAACTTCAAGGGGCTAGTTATTTCTCCAAGATCGATTTGAGATCAGAATATCATCAGCTGAAGGTTAAGAGTGAGGATGTTCCTAAGACTGCCTCCAGGACCCGTTATGGTAACTTTGAGTTTTTGGTGATGCCTTTTGGGCTCACAAATGCACCAGCGGCATTCATGGATCTCATGAATAGAGTCTGCAAATCGTATTAGGATAAGTTTGTCATTATCTTCATAGACGACATACTTATCTATTCTCGCTGATCACGAGAAACAACTTCGGTGCATTCTAGAATTGCTAAGGCAGGAGAAGCTTTATGCTAAGTTCTCTAAATGTGAATTTTGGCTTAGAGAAGTCCAATTCCTTGGACATGTTGTAAGTGAACGTGGTATCCAAGTGGATCCCGCCAAGATAGAAGCCATAATGAATTGGGAATTTCCCAAGACTCTGTTAGAGATTTGTAGTTTCTTAGGATTGGTTGGTTATTATAGGAGGTTCATTGAGAACTTCTCAAGAACAACCACTCATTTCACTACCTTGACCCGTAAGAATGTTAAGTTCGTTTGGGGTCCAAAACAACAGGAATCTTTTGAGATTCTAAAACACAAGTTGAGCAACGCTCCTGTATTATCTCTACATGAGGGTATAGAGGACTTTGTTGTCTACTGTGATGCTTCACACACTGGCATGGGCTGTTTGCTAAAGCAAAATAGCAAAGTAATTGCTTATGCATCACGACAACTAAAGGTGCACGAAAGGAACTACACCACCCATGATTTGGAATTGGGTGCCGTTATATTTGCACTAAAACTATGGAGACATTACTTGTATGGTACGGAGTGTACTATATACACTTACCATAAAGGTCTCCAACATCTGTTCAATCAGAAAGAATTGAACATGCGACAACGCCGTTGGATGGAAACACTTAATGATTATGATTGCGAGATTCGCTACCATCCCGGCAAGGAAAATGTAGTTGCCGACGCCTTAAGTCGCAAGGAAAGGGTTAAACCTATTAGGATTAACGCCCAGAGCATTGAGCTCAGAAATAGCTTAAGTGAAAAGCTATTAGATGCGCAAAAGCAAGCCCTGTTAGAGGCCAATGCTCCTAATGAAGGATTAGACGGAACTGTTGATCAGTTAACGCCTGGAAAGGATGGAATCCTTAGATTTAAAGATAGAATCTGGGTTCCAATACTTGGAGGACTTAGAGATCTAATCCTCCAGGAAGCGCATAATACGAGATACTCAGTTCACCCGGGAGGTGACAAAATGTATCAAGATTTGAAAAAGAATTATTGGTGGATGGGTTTGAAGAAATCCATAGCCACCTATGTAGCCAAGTGTCTGACGTGTTCGCAAGTTAAAGCTGAACATCAAAAATCATCAGGACTTCTACAACAGCTTGAGATTCCCACTTGGAAATGGGAAATGGTAACTATGGATTTGATTGCCAAGTTACCCAAGACCAGACGTGGTAATGACATGATTTGGGTCATAGTGGATAGGTTGACTAAGTCAGCACATTTCTTGCCAATTAAAGAGACTTATAGCTCTGACAATTTGGCTAATCTATTGTATCTGATAGAAATACTAGATACACATCTCACTTCTGGAAAAGTTTCCAACAATCGTTAGGCACACGATTAAACTTTAGTACGGCTTACCAACCACAGACTGATGGTCCAAGTGAGGGTACTATTCAAACTTTGGAAGACATGCTTCGGGCATGTGTGATTGATTTAGGTGGAAGCTGGGATGACCACTTACCCCTAATAGAATTCTCCTATAATAATAGTTATCATACGAGCATCAAGGCTGCTCCTTTTGAGGCCTTGTATGGGAGAAAATGTAGAACGCCCGTGTGTTGGGCAGAAGTTGGGGAAGCCCAACTATCAGGACCTGAGATTATCCTAGAGACCACGGAAAAGATTGTGCAAATCCGTGATCGTCTCAGAGCTGTCAGGGATAGGCAGAAGAGTTATGCTAACAATAGGCGTAAACCTCTTAAGTTCCAAATAGGGGATAAAGTCATGTTAAAGGTATCACCCTGGAAAGGTGTGATGCGCTTTGGAAAGAAGGGCAAGTTGAGCCCGAGATATATTGGACCATTCGAGATAATGAATGTGTCGGCACTGTAGCTTATAAGCTCAGGTTGCCAGAGGAGCTTAGTGGAATTCATGATGTATTCCACATATCTAACCTTAAGAAATGTCTAGCCGATGAGTCACTAGCAATGTCACACAAGGACGTGCAGCTTGATGAAAACCTAAGGTTCATTGAGAATCCAATTTCATTCGAGGATCGATAGGTTAAGAAGCTCCGAAGAAAATTAATACCTATAGTAAAGGTTAAATGGGATGCCTTTAGAGGTCCTGAATATACATGGGAGGTTGAGTCCACTATGCGACAAAAGTACCCCCATCTTTTTGAATAAAATCTCGAGGTCGAGATTTCTTTTAAGGGGGTGAAGATGTAACACCCTGTAAAATCGTGTCCAGTAGTATAGTGACACGTGTCGTATTTTTATTTTTAGTCCATTAAAGAGTAATAAGGACTAAAAGTGACAACATGCTAAAACTGAGCCTCTGAGTGACTTTCTGATATCAACATGCATAAACCGAGCCTCTGAATGACCATTAGTGTCGACATGCTTAAAATATAGCCTCCGAGTGACCATTAGTGTCAACATGCTTACATATGGCCTCTGAGTGACCGTTGTGTCAATATATCCAGCCTCTGAGTGACATCGGAGTCAACATGCATATACTGAGCCTCTAAGTGATCCTTTACGAAGTCCTAACTCTCATATGTCCCGTTTGTTGGACGAGAGTGATTAAATCCATAATTATATAAAAGATGGATATTGGAGGCATTAAGTGTCAACATGTTAATTTATACCTCTGAGTGACCTTTTAACGAACTGAGAGCTCGACAATGTCCGAGCATATTCCCGGGTATGCCAAGTATTGGCTACAAGGGGCTAAATATGCTAAAAGGGTGTTTTAGGAGGTTTTAAGTATGTTTAATAAGTTGAGGGGCTAAATGTGGCAATCTTTAAAACTGCCTATGGGACGCTCGCGGGGCGCAAGCGGCAAGGCCTTGGCCTCTCTGCGGGGGCGCGAGAGGCCTTTATCTGCAGAAAGTTTTGTTTGGCCTCAACACATGTTACCAAAAACTATTTACTCAAAACCATGGCTTCCCAAACTGCTATGCCACGTTTTAGGACACTTGTAAGCTCCCTCTTACACCCCTTAGCACCAGGCATCACCTCCTTTGAGTTTTCCAACTATAAATAGGTGTCTAAGTTCACCATTTGAACTTGCACCTTTCTCATTCACAACTCTTCTCCCTCATCTGGAAGTTCCTAACTGAAAGGAGCATCCAACATAGTTCTTTTGCACCCTAGGAATCACTAGTAAGTGTTCCTTCTTTGTGCATTTTCGTTTATAGACGTTTATAGCCAAAAGTCAAGCGTTTTTTGAAAAACTCCGTGACTTTCGGTTAAGACCATTATGGTCTAGCCATTGTTCATAACGAACATGGCTAAGTAATCGTAATAAGGTAGGTGTTAATCCCTATAAAGGGCACCTCCTGAAGATCACGTTTGCTAGACCAATTGACGGGTCAAAGTTATGATATTAAAAAGTCAAACAGGCCATTTTTCAGAAAAAAATTATAATTTGATCTTATATATGTTATGAAACCTGTTTTGACACTTAAACAAGTTGGTAATAATGATTAAAACATGTAAGAACATGTTCGGCTCGTCAATTTCAGTTCTAGGGTCGGTTCGCAACCGAAAGTCGCGAAGTTTGACTTCTGCTTTGACTTTCGATTCTGACCCGATATAAATTAGTTAGCTACTGATCTAAAGTTGCATTATGATCGTAATATAATATAGCATAACCCTCTGAGGTTATATTACATTATCATAATCAGAATCTGATTTTATGCGCAAGTTCCGTAATTATGCCATTTTGACTAAAATTTCCTTTTTGCATAAAACAAGGTTTAAAAGATAATGAACTTGAAAATAAGTTTCCTACTAATGTAATATTATAAGTAGGATTATTTGTGATGTTAAATCAGATTGTATACTGAGTTTTCAAACAGGTCCTTGTAAATGACGATAAAGCCCTTGTGGCTCATAAAATGGTTTTAATCATATCTTTTCAAGGTAAATCTTTTACCTACTGATATGTCGTATTAAATAACATATCTAAGACATTTTAATTTGACCTTAACATCAGTTTTCGTTAAACATTGCATAGTATAGTTTTAAACAATATTATTTAACCAAGACTTGTTACCTACTGATATTAAAACTTATTTAAATAATTTTATAGTAGTATATGATATGAACTCAGAATCCCAAATAATTTATAAAACTATGTGTAAATTAACCAGAATACCCCTCCGGTGCATAGTTTGGTCATGAAAGATAAAACATGCACATAATTAATATCCTACTAATTATATCATAAGTAAACTATTTTTCCAGAATACTTATGATTATAAACTTAAATTATATTCAAGTTCCTTTTATACGGTATATAATTTCCGAAATGCCCTTATAAGGCATAGTTTAATTTTAAAACATTAACGGGCATATACGTTGATATCTTACAAATATTCTAACTTATTTAAAATATAATGGCATAGAGAACTTGTCCATGACTTATCCAGTTACCCGATATCGCTAATTTGCGTACGGTTAAGTATATGTAACTATTTTATGAAAATTAACCGAAACGGGTTTAACCTTGTCATTTAAGTTTCAAAATCCAGAATGTTTATAGTTTACCCATATTATGTAAGTCAAAGTACTTGTCGGGTTTAAACTACATTCTATCCGATCATCGTTTAATAAAGCGTTATACGTGATTGATTATGTACACGATTCGGTCTAAGTCTATGACTTAAATAATGACCGATAGTATTAATTGGTTAGCTTATGCCATAATCCAGACTAGAGACTTGCCGGTAAATGCTATCTGCATTTAGTACTTTTGTATACGGCTGAGTTATTAAAACTAAAAGAATACTAGCTTAGGTAAATACTCTCGACTTATTTCCGCTATACGGGCTTGGGAAAAGTTAAAGTATTACCGCTTGGTCGGAAATGGGATCAATCGATGTCGAAAAACGGCTAGTAAATCCGCATATCCCATTTTAATCAGTTTTGTTTGATAACTTAAACATCAGGGGTTAACTACCGTGTCCTGAATATCCTCGGCTCATTACATTAGATAATTGCCACTACCTTAGTGCAGGTGTAGGCATACACCCGGTAAGACGCTCAAAAATGCATACCCATAAGGTTGGGGGAAATGGCTCCTTCGTGAGTCCAAAGTGGTGTGTACGCTAGTCATGTCTCGATCTCTGTACTGAGCCCTGTATGTATGGACAAACATGTGAATTTGTTAACAAGGTCGCAAGGTCAACTTTCCCAAGTTATAAAAGATTTTGTGCCGATACGCACTTAAAAGATATTTGAAATGTTTTCAAAATGAGTCAGTTGGGTGTATTTACCAGCGAAAGCTGACATATCGTCCAAAGGCTAAGCTTGCATGTACAATACGAAAATAGGCTGGAAGTGCTCGGTAGTGATAGAGGATCTTGCAAATCCTAGATCTGCCCAAAGTCTGTTTTACATTCTTTCTTTGTAAAATTTGTGATCCGCCTGTGGATCTTCTATTACGAACCGTCTTTATATTATTTTGTATTTGAACATTTGGTTTGTAATAGTAATTTAAATCCAAGACTTCTGTTGTGCTTTGTTTAATTGACAATGATGTTATCAACTGACGTCAAAATACTCCCCACCCGGGCCCACTAGTGTATGGATTTTGGTTGGAAATCCGGGTGTGACATTTGTAAACTGTAAATCACTTATGACGTCTTTTATTTCCAAACAACTTGTGGCATGTAATGTTATTTATGGTGAATGGATGAACATCGTGCATGCTTTTATTCATATAGTTGTTTACTTATGTCGTATGCGATGAAAACTAATCAAGTTCACACCGCGTGCTTCCGCTATGAATGGGTGTGACATGCGCCATGCTGACCACATGCAGACGTTTGGGTCTACAGAGTGTTTGTTTTCTTGAAGACGTTTCATTAGAAAAGCTTTGTGCGTCCTCTTTTTGGTGCAGATATGGGATAGCCTCTTCTAACCTCTTCTTTTTGCCCAAGTATAAAAAAACACAGACCTTTCATCAAAACCCTAGTACCTCTCCTCCACCCCTCTCCCATCCCAGCCGCCACCCTCCCCACCATCCACCTTCTTCCCCACCGTCGTCCTCTTCCAAGCCGCCACCCTCTGACCCATCATCATCCTATTCCCCACCTTCATCCTCTTCCCAGCCGCCACCCTTCACCGTCGCCAACCTCTTCCCCATCGTCGTCCTTTCCTCCACCATTGTCCTCTTCACAGGTGCATTCCTTCACCGTCTTCATCCTCTTCACTACCGTCGTCCTCTTCACAGCTGACGTTTACAGTCGAAATCGACAATAATCAGGTATGTTTTCTGATATTTGTTGTTTGTTTTTATTTCAGTTGTTTGTTTTCTGACGTTTGGTGTTTGTTATATGAATTTTTGGTGTTTGTTTTGTGAATTTTTGGTGTTTGTTTTCAAAAATGCTTATTGGAAATTTTGATTCCTTGATTTATATACATTACAAGATTATTTTGGATTCCTTGATTTAGGTGTTCATTGTGATAAAATGGTTATTAGAATTTCTATATGTTCATTGTTGTTCATTCCTATTATGTTATTGCTTAAAATTGTTTGCTTATGCTTAATTGATTCGTGCCTATTATGTTGTTGCTTAAAATGGTTTGAATATGCTTAATTGATTTGTGCCTATTATGTTAATTGCTTTTTGATGATTAATAGAAATGGAAGAGAAATAACAATGGTCAAATGAGCATCTAAAATGCTTATTAGAGACTTGCATTGATGAGATAAACACGGTGGGTGGGTCAAAAAGGATTGAGTTTGCATAAAGACTCATAGAATAAGTTAGTAAAAGTTCTTAAAAAAAGTTTGGATTGGATTTGACTCAAAAACAAATTAAGAATGCATATGATAATCTTAAAGCCAAATATGTAGGTTGGTTGTATTTGAAAAACAAAACTTGCAACGTATACAATGCTCAAACAAATACTTTTACCTTAACGAACGAGGAATGGGAAGAATTTAAGAAGGTATGTTCATTTATATAATCTTTTAACATCTACCTATAAACAAAAACTTATAACAGTTTTTTTACTTCGGGTTTAGGGGCATCCGGAATCTGCTTTATTGAAAACACTTCCATTGCTTTTTCCAGAACTTCGTACAGAATTGTTTGATGGTAATACTGCCACTGGGAATTGAAAGTGGATCTCAACCCAATCAACGTCAGGGTTGGATCTTCTTGTCATCATGTCCAATCACTTATGAGTATGAACACCGGTTTTCATGACACAAAAAATGATGCCGACACTTCTTAGCCAACACATGAGCATACTTCTAAGCCTACTTCCAAGCCTACTCATGAGCCTACCCCTGAGCCTAATCCAAACAAAAGGGCAAAAACCTCAAAATCATCTATCAACTGTGAAACAATAGGGAAAAAAACCTCAAAATCATCTATCAACCATGATGATTTAGCACTTGATATGTAAAAGGCTCTACAATATTTGATTAAAGGCAAGGAAGGGCCAGCAGTTCTTGAATGTTCTGAGAAGTTAAAGTTAGTTGGGTTAGACCCGGTAGATCCTTTATTCTTAGCTGTTTTTCATATTTTTTGGGTGTCCTCAGACATGAGAGAGGTATGGATGGCATTGCCAGAAATTCATAAGGTCTTAAGCGGGTGGATCGGGATGACGGCTACAAGTTTAGGGCTAATAAAGTAGTGAAGAACATTATCTGCTTAACACGACTATTAGTTGCTATTGGTTTATGTTGAAAACATTGTATGCTTTTGGTTTATGTTTATAATTGTTTTTTATATTTTATTAACACAAGATCATAATGGATTATAATAAGAAATTAATTCCCATCATTCTTATGTACTTATATTTCCATTTTTTGGAAGAGAGGTTTGAAACTAATGTAAGACAATGATTCGGATATGACGGGACATAAATGCACGTTAGAGTTATTGATAGGAAATCTCAAACAATGCATTGAACTGCTACGTATGTCTCGTGAATCGTTTGTCCGACTATGTGCATGTTGATGCTGATGAAGATGAGGTTGAAGCACATGGTACTACATTGGATTTGGAATATACAACTCAGTTATGAAATGAGATTGCTGAGCAGTTAATGCAAAGTGTTGAATAAATTATTTAAAAATTGTTATTGTGTTTTTATGAATATTATTTCAGTGTTACATAACTATTATTTAAATTAGAATGTTGAAAAACAATTTAAAAATCTGTATATTTAGATTTTAGTTTATTTCAACAGCCTGTAGAAGTTAAAAACACAAACAGTCTTATTCTTGCAGACTAGAGATGTTTGGTCCACCTCTTCTACTACAGTTGTCTACAGATGTGGTCTGTAGACTACATATATTTTATCTCTGAAAAAATAAACAATACCTTAGGAAGAAGGGGTACTCTAGGGTGAGTACCCTATCTCCAACCAACCACCACTCGCTAAATCTAAAAGTGCACAAAGTACCCATTAACTACTAGAAGTGGCAGCGCCTACCCTAACCACAATTTTTTTTTTCATTTACGTATAATCAAATGTTATATATAAAATAAATTTTATTAACTTAAAATAAAAATACATATTTCATAACAAAACGAACGAAAATAAAAATAAAAAATCCTACACATCGTCTTCCTACTCGAGGTACATCAGATCTTGAGCTGTAATATGGATGAGGATCATTTTTAAGTCGATAATGTGTATCGGGATCCTTTAACTTTGTAAGCGTTGCGTCGTCAAAAGCGGGTTCGACAATTGGATCCCTAATGTGGATTGGTGAGAACGCATGCGCCTCGTCTTTTAAGATCATATTGTAAAGTATCATGCACGTATACGTCTCGCTAATAATCTTGTTCATCATCATAACATGCATGGGTCTCCTAAGTATGCCCCATTTTCCTTTTAGGACACCAAATAACTGTTCCACATCTTTTCTTGCCCCTTCTTGCAATTTCTTGAACTTCTTTTCATTCAGATCGACTCGATACGAAAATGTTTTCACAAACGTTAACCAAGTAGGGTAGATCCCATCGGTAAAATAATATCCTCGTTTGTATGTATGTCCATTCAATTGAAATGGACACTTAGGTTGGGTTCCATTCCTTTCAGCGAGGAATATTGGAGACTGTTGGAGAACATTGATGTCGTTTAGTGAACCGAGCGGCCCACAATATGCATGCCAAAACCATAAATCTTGTGACGCGACCGCTTCAACCATGATCGTTGGGTATTCGTGATCACCTCTCATATATTGGCCTCGTAACATCGTGGGACATATCTTCCACACAAGATGCGTACAATCAATGTTGCATTGCATTCTTGGAATGTGGTGTTTTTCCTCATGGTTTTCGTATAAATTGGCTATGTCAGTCCTTGTCGACCTACACATGAACTCACCTCCGTATAATTGGTTAACGGCGTTGCAAAAAAAAAACTGAAGGCACTCTCGCGAAGTCCTTTCCAATATTTGTAAATACTCATCGTTCTCATCGGGAGTATTATCGATCACGAGTTGTTTGATGGCAGATGTAACGTTTTGAATCGCGATAAAACTTTTTTTCAACCGCTCGTCATATCGTTCTTTGAACCAAGGATATTGACTTTCGGTATCACCAACATTTTTTAAAAATAAACGTTTCAACATATGAAAAGGGTATTTGAATGTTTCATCATCTTACTTTGGTTCATCAACAGAATAATCATTCATAAGATATTGGTTACCTTGTATGCGATCACGTTTGACAAATTTTTTTGAGCGCCCGACGAAGTTGTCATGTCTTCCGCTTTGAGTTCCTCTAGCTTCCCCACAAAATAAGCTAGGCTACTACCGATTCAAAAATCGTCTTCAAAATCGTTTGGCAGTAGGTAAATATCCAGCTCTTCGTACGAATGATTAGCCATGAGAATGAAAATGATTATAAAAGTTTTAAAGATGGTTGGAGTGAATGAGATAGAAGTGAAAATGAGTTAAGAGATGGTTATTTATCGAGTTTAAAAATTAAATAATATTTTTTAATTAAACGGTCATATGACCGTTGGGTGCATAATCAATGTTAATAAAGGAGAATCTTGAGCGGGTTTGGTAGTTGACCAACATTAAGCGTACCCGTGAGGATGACGACGATGTGTTAGCTCGGGTTCAAACCCGGGAAGACCTACCCAGTTAATGCGTTGCCCCCCCCCCCCCTATCAAGAAGACAACAAATAACTTTTACTTAAGAATAAGTTGAATACTTGTATAGGTAGAGGATTCTGTAAAAAAGACTAAAAGTGTGAGAAGGATAAGAAAGATTATGGTGGTGACACATGTCCCTTTTTATTTTGGTAGTTTAAGGGTATCATTGTAATTTACTAATAAATCTAATTAAAGATATAATCTTGTAACCGACATCAGTTATTTTAGGATTTCATTAGTTATTTTAGGAATTCATTATTAGTTCGTATAAAACATCATACGAATTCCATAAACACCACAACTTTAATCGTAATATAGCCGTGGTGTTCTAACATGTATAATGATTTTTATTATTTTTGCAGCTATAAAACACCATACAAATTCCAAAAACACCATGATTGAATCATAATACAGTCGTGGTGTTTTTAACATTTAGAATGATTCTATTGCTATTCCAGATGTTAAAACACCATGACTGTAATCACAACACAATGTTACATACTCTAGATGTTAAAACACCATGACTTGAATCATAATTCATTATTTGCAATGTTATGATGTTTTATTTATGTTCATGGTGTTTTACTGTAAAATACAACTGTGACAACCGGCAGTTTCCGGTTGTAATTAAGCGCATAACGAACAGTAATACCATTATAATTAGCGTAATTAGACATAAGTTAACTCGACCAAGCCTCTGGAGAGCCTAGGAACGTCTACTTGCTTCACGTTACGCTATTTGGCGATAATCGAAGACACTAAACGCGAAATCGAACGATAAGCGAACTGATGCCGAACAAATACTGACAACGCCTAAAAATACAAATTTTGTACTTGTATTTATCATACATTCATAATTATGCGATAAATTTGGATCGTTGAACGTCGCAAAGCACAACGCGGAAGTTACGCGGAAAACCGGAACGCACCGACAACGAAACGGAAGCCACGGACTAGAAATACGTCTAATATTAATATATTATGATTTATTAGGCTTCTTTTTCAAATTTTAACGCTCGCGGAAGAAACCAGAACGAAAAAAGGATCAGAAACGGCAAACAAGGCAAAATACGCAACTTTAACGCAACCAACGGGTTTACGCATCAAACAACGACCCCCGATATAATTTAATACGTTTTCGAGTCTAAACGAATAAATTTCGACAAATAACAACAATTGGATCGAAATCGGATATAAATGGCGATCGTAGAGGTTTTACGCAAATTTTAACGAAACCAACAAACCGTCGCGTCAACCGATCAACTAACGACAACATTTACATGTTTTGATTCTAATTAAATGCATTACGACATAACACGATGCTCGGGTTCAAAAATGGTCTTCAGAGACATATCGGGCTTGAAACGCGATAACGGGCTTCTGACCCAACCCACATAATCAAAACACTAAGTATTTAAGTTCATCAAATCCCTCATATTCTTCACAAATCAAACCCTAGCACACACCCCTGCTTCTTTCCCCTTTTCCCTGCTCCGATCGCCGGAGTCCGGCGAGGGCGCCGACAGTCCCGGTGGCCGACTCTGGTCGCCTTTGCCGGCGACACACACACCGCGACATCCCCTGGTACCCGCTTATATATACACGCATACAGACTGAAGAGAGAGAGAGAGAGAGCAGCGGAGTCCGGCTAGGACTCCCGATCGACACCGGTCGTCTTCTCCGGCGCCGGTTACCTTCTCCGACGCACACACACGAAACCCCCTTTCCCTTCTCCTTTCTTATACACACACACACCGCATATATATATATAGGTCTGAGGGGAGAGAGAGACAGCGTAGAGAGACAGAGAGATCGATGAGAGAGAGACGGAGGCGGCAGTGGTTCGGGCGACGCCGCTGCGGCGGTTGGGGTCGGCGGCGGTGGGGGTTTCGACCGGCGGGAGTGGGCAGTGGGGTTATTTTGAGTTCTTCGGGTCTAGTCAACGGCTCCGGTTTAACATCAAACGCGATTCAGTTCAGGTTTCATGCTAGGTTTCGGTTCAATCCAGTTCAGTCAGCGGCTTGGTTACGGCTCGAGTTTCGGTTCAGTTCATTACCGGTTCAGGTTTCTGTTCGGTTTGGGTTACGTTTGTCTCACGTTTTCAGGTTCGGGATGCGTGTCTCGGTGCGGTGTTCGGTTCGGATCGGTCGGTCAACAAAAGTCAACGAAAGTCAATTGGTCAAACCCAGTCAACATAAGTCAAACCTGGTCAAACCTGGTCAACGGGTCAACCCACGACTCGGTAAAAATTAAATACGGCGCGAAAATTTAATTATATTAGTTTATACTTACTATTAATATTTAATTATCGCGAAACCGAGCTCGACCCGACCCGTTAACAATTCGATATCGCCAAACCATTTAATAACAATCGATCCGGCAAAAATATTCGCGAAAAATTATTCGTTAAAAATCAAACTGACGTCGTTAAATATATAAATCAGAAATGTTAATCGGCGAAAACTTAATATTTGGAAACGACGGAAAATTCTATATATTGTTTGATTTTGTGCATTGCAGGTTGCGTTTTGATAAAAAAAATCGACAAATAATATTGTCGGGATCGTCCAAAAACAGAGGAAACTCTGCCGATTTTTGTAAAATCCGTAAAGCGAAAACACGACACAATTCAAAGATAAAACGTCCGAATTCATACGATGTATTATAAACTAAATATAAGTGTACATTTATTTTGTCAACGCTAATTAAAACGTTCAAATCTCGATCCGACAACCTTTCAACGAGCGCGAATTACGAAATAACAAACATTCGGCAATTGACTACAAGATAAATGATATTTATCTATGTTTAATTCAAAGCCGAATTCGGGAATTAGATTTCTAACGTTGATAATCATTCGAACGACGGTATAAAAATAAGTATATTGTTTATATTTATTTGGAAACGCTTATACGAGGCGGGTAGTATTTCAAACGACAAATTCGGAAATTGTATTACAAGAATATTATATATATTCGAATGTCGTGGCGTTGAATACTTTTAAAAAATAAATATAGATATATTTATTTCAAACGTTGACAACGTGAAAACGTACGAATACTTTCGGATGATATTATAACAATAGTATAGGGTTTATATTCGATTCAAACATCTTGCGCGAATACAAAATGTATTATTTATGCGGATATATAGACAAGTATATATACAACATGTCTTGCGAAAACTACGAAGTAGTTATGAATTCAAGAAATATAGTTATGTTTAGATGTAAACATATATTTCAGGTCGTTCGAAAACTAGATCATTTCTAAGAAAACCCTAGATTGGTTAACCGAGTTAAGTCAATAACACATTCATAGAATCGTGTGAGTAACAATTCGGTAGAGCCCGGTATCACGTAGTATAGCTACGTCATTCTTAGAAACTTACAAGTTATTCCATTTTAGGAATACAGTAGATTGCATGCTAGCAAGTCAAGTTGTGGAGACAACACTACGGAAATCACATTAAGCTAGCTTTGCACAAGGACATCAAGGTGAGTTCATAACCCCCACTTTTTAACGTTTTACATTTTTATAAATATTTTCAGGGGTGGAAAGACATGCAAGTTTTGCAAAAGAACACAACGTTTCGATAAACGAAATTCATATATTTCAAACCATGTTACAAACAGATTTCGATGAACACAAATGGTTTACGAAAGGTTATACTAAACTTACCGATTTTCACAGCTTTACAAAGCTTTTCGAAACATGCATGAGTTTTATGACTAGTGACGGGATTGTCATAGTCATAACTAGGGGTGAGGCCCCAATTTTATTCATAACATGGGCTAGGTCCAAAGACAAGAAAACATGGGTTAGGCCCAATAACAAGAAAACATGGGCTAGGCCCAATAACACAGATTTATAACAATTGGTATGTAGCTATAGGATTAGGTTATAACAGATCAGTGTGCGTTAGTAGGATGATAACAATAGTAACCATTAATCACGTAGTGACCAAGGTGCAAAAGGTATAGATCTATCGAGTTTGAGACACGCTCCACTCCTGGTAAGTTAACCGGTTAGGAGTGCTTTTGTGATCCCAATGATGTCAAAGTTGTCTCGGGTTGGTTACTTACTTATGGCACAAAGGTCAGTGTATTAGCTACACCCTGACAGATCCTTAGATTCCATAGGAAAACTACATACTGTGATTTCAATACCGGTTTACAATTATGACAGAAAACATTTCAACAACAGTTTACAAAGATAACAGAAAACATTTTATCACCGGTTTATAAACATAACATTTATATGCATGGATTTGCAAACAACATGGAAAACATTTCAATACTGTTATACAGATATGACATTTTAAATGCTTTGGGATACTATGAATCCACAGACCGGTTTTTCGAATGCAAGACTTTCAAATATTTTATGACTCATTTGAAATAAAAACTAACAAACTATGAACTCGCCAACTTTATGTTGATTTTTCGAATGTTCTTTCTCAGGTTATATATTCAAGTATGGCACGGTTGGAATAGTGGAACCCATGAGGATTCGAGTAGTTAGCGGTCGTTCAGTTACTAGAAACCTTAGCCATCACGTCTGCTTCCGCTGTGCGATGAAGATGCCATTCAGTTCACGCCCCGGTTCTGATGTGAAAGGATAACATGGGGGTGTGACAACAACGCCTTGAATTACAATACAACTAAAACACCATTGTATGAACATAATTTTTTTCTCTACATAAGTATAACAATATGGTACTAATATTAAAGATAAAAAACACTCATTATTATGGCGTAATTTTAAAAAACCAAAAAGAATTACGTATAAAAAGTTATTAAAGTTTAAAAAAGAAGGGGAAACTTGCATGTGCATTGCATGTGAGTTTCTAAACTTAAAATGTTAAATTTATCTTTATACCCTTAATTTAGAAAATTAATTATTTTAATGATAACACTATTTACAAGATTGTTATCAAGATCTCAACCATTAGATCTAATGATTTAGTCTTTTTTACCATTCTTAAAAAAATTTCTTTTTTATAATAACTTAACCCTACTTGTATATTCATTTTATGGATATATTTTAATTTAAAACATCTAATAAAGTCATAGGTTGACGTAAAAGGTGTCATTGGACCTTTTATTATTGATATTGATCAACTGGTATGGTTATTTATTTGTTAATTTTTCAAAAATATAGTAACGTAAATGAAATATATTATATTTTGTTAAGATATTATTACAAGGATGATTTCCATCTTTTATACATGCATAATTAAAAAAACTTTTAAAATCTTTATAGGAATTTAATTTAGTTTAAGTTTCATTTTTATTTACAAAAGGCATGTACAAAAGGCATGTAGGAAAATAGTGCCAGGTGTCTAGGATTTCCCACATTAGTACTGTTAAGTTACGATTTTGTCTAGTTTAAATGTACAGTTTTCTTATTGGTTTTGTTTTTCTCTCTTCTCAGCCAAATTACGATTTTGCTCTCAGTCCATATTTACAGTTTTGCAATTGATTTAATTTTTTTCCTGACAAATTACGATGTTACCCTAGTGTAAAATTACAGTCATACTATCGTTTTAGTGTTTTTTTAAGAAACTATGTTAGTGTTTTGTTTTAATTGTTTGACTTGGTGTAATTTTTATTCTTGTCAAGCGGCTGCCTAGCACACGCTCATTTGTTCGAAAAATTACAATTTTGCGCTCAGTTTATAATTATAGTTTCCCATCGTTTTAGTTTTTTTAGCAAAAGTAAGATAGCGTTTTGTTTTCATTGGTTTACTCGATAAAGTTTTTTTAGACGTGTTATGAGTAGTATATATAAGTAAACGAAACATAAACGTGTATATTATAAGAGAAAAAATATTCTGCATAATTCCCCGCAACACGTACCGGGAAAAACTAAAGTACCAACATTTATCAAGGGGATGTAGAGTGGGAACCTTTTGTGATTGGCTTCTTTGCTTATATTAAAAATATTCTTCACGATTTGCATGTGCCATGTTGCCTTTATTTTATTATTCTAATCAATAAGTATTTTTATTATTTTAAGATTATAATTCTTTTATAAATATTTAATTTTCTCATGATAATTTTAAAATATATTATTTTATAAAATTATATAACTTTACTAACGCATTAGTTTTATCTATGTTTCGATATAAATTTTATTTGAACTCGAGCTTGGTCAAATTTGATGCATTGTGAATTTTTTGAATCTATAAATACATTTTTTTCTTTAATTTATAAACAAATAACATGGAAACCGATAAGTATCATCGGACTCGTTACCGATATTCGCTTTTAAGGTTTTCGATCATAGCAAAACATGTGTCGGTATCCTTTTGTGCATATCACAACTTTAATCTATACGCGTGTCGGTATTGTAATGTTACAATTATTTGTTGCTCTAGTTTTTGGATCGATGTAAAACACATGTCGATATCTTTATAGACAATTTAGGTTTCTCTTTATTTACTATAACGAGTGTCAGTACCGTAATAATGAAACAAGTATTGATCCCGCAATATGCGGAAGTATCTACTAGTTTAATACATGGAAGAGAAAAACAACTAAAATTATATGAGATTATAAATATGAACAAAAAGGACATTAATTTATTAGAAATCACGAGTTTAATCTTTAGCTCTTTAGCACTATAATAATAATAATAATAATAATAATAATAATAATAATAATAATAATAATAAAATCATTATACACTATCGAACGGTAATAGTATACGATGCCTTTGACGAACCACTCAACAAATTTAATAACTCTTAAACATCTAGAATGAGATGCTACAAACCGGCTTCACGTAAGCACCTGACAACCCTTTCAGGCTTTGCCCTCTCTTAACAAAAACTAGCTCAAAAAGCACCCAATCTCACTCATAAAACTCATTTTTAACGTCTTTGTTCAACAATGCCAACTATATTTCACAACATTCCCTCTTGTTAACGGACTATTTTAGATACTCTTACATGATACGCCAAACACAATTTATTGTAAACCGACTTTAGATTTTACGGATTCAATCTTTTTTCAAAATTGACTATTATAGATACTCTTACGTGACAGATCAAAGACAATTTATTGTAAACTGGTTTAGATTTCAGGGATCGTTCATGGCATATAGCCTAATGACATCTTATGGGTGAGATAAGGTTTAATAACCATTAGATTCTTGGTTTGATTTTCACAAGAGTTTTTTTTTTCATATTTATTAGGCTTTTCTCCTGAATTTGTATATATGCATTATTGCTAATGAAGATGAATATGATCAAGGAATCCGCTGATAACACAATACTCCAATAATCCGTTACTAATATAAATTTCCATCAAAAAAAGATTTCAAAGGATCCAAACTTTGATCAAACAAAAATTAGTAGGCAAGTGTCGTATAAAATCAAGTATCACATACTATTATTAGAGTAGATGAACAACTACTTTTTATCTTTTTATTAAATACAAAAGTACCAAAGTCAAAGAACGGATAAACGTGGGTTGGTGAACCCAAATGGCTTAGCCGATTCAGCACGTGCTACGAGTTTACATAACTACCAATAAACCCCCTGAAACTTAACAGAGTTATAGTATGACTCCCCTGAAAATCTTTTAAATAAACCTAGCCCACGTATTATTATAAAATGTTATCCAGCCCTTAGGTGATGATAATTTGCAAAAACATACTTTTTTTAGGATCGACACAGATTTTTTTCAAAAGAGAACCAGCAAGGAGCTAGAACTAAGTGAACAAAACGATGAATGCCCTTTAGGCATTGTTAAAATACAATGCACTACTACACCAAAGGGACCAATCTAGGTAATGTGCTTTCGCTTAATATTTAATTATAAGAATAACCAGGATTTTATCCAGTGGCGGAACTAGCCCACTAAATCAGGGGTATCCCAATTTTTTTTACTTTTCAATCATACAATATAAAGACGACAATAAATAAATAAAGTACAACAAATACCTAACTAATTGGGCCACAATTTCAGTCATATTATTAATAATTTGGGTAATTGGGTCACTGTTTCAATCGGGTATTGTTTCGGTTGGTTAGGGACAATGACAGATGCAAAATATTTTTTGACGGGAGGCATAAATTGGTTGGGTTTAAAAAAGACTGGTTAAAACAAGTCTGATAACAAATCAAGTCATGATACAAACTTGTGTTAACCGGATTAGTTCAAGTTATAATATAAACCAATGATAATTAGAAGATATAATCATCTTTAAGTAATATTAAATGTTTTAACTAAAGAGTTCCTAAAATTCAAATTAAACTATTTGCACTTAGTCATGATTATGTCTGATATTAAAACCATAACTTTAAGATAGTTTAAAATTTAACTCAAAGTAAAAGATTTATTTTATAACTTTACTTTAACATGAAGGACGAATATAAACCACATATCCCAATATAACTTCCTAAAATATCCCCGTTTTCACTTCTGCAACCTACCGAGACCTCCATGGAAAAGTTTTAGAAATCAAATTCCTTTCCTCCATTACCCTTCTATGTCCTTCTCTCCATGTTCTGATTTAAAAAATGGACTTTTCTTTTTACTAGGAAGGGGCACACAAACAAATCTTTCAAATTTTGCAATGTTTTGACAGGTTTCAGCGCAGAAAACATGAATCCGGCCATGTCTGGACGGTGGGCCTGTGCCCACCCTACTTATGCCGTGATCCACCACTGGTTAGGGGTGTCCTTGTATTATTTTAGGGGTATCCTTAGTATAAAACCGAAAAAATACACTACGACACGCACTTGAGCTGTAGCCCGTGCTACGGCTGCTAAGGCATTAGGTCCGCCCCTGATTTTATCTCCTCAACTGCCTTGTTCGGACGAGAGTTCTGACCATTGAAGACCTTTTCATTTAGCACCTAACAAGTATTGGCGAATCAACTTCTTAATCGGTTAAGAGAGCTTAGAGTCTTCAAGAATTCAAAAATCTCTTTCACCAACTTCCCCAAATCAGCAGATATACCACACCAGAAATTGATCTGAGCCATTATAATTTTAGCAAAGTTGCATGATATGGAAATATAGTCAATTGACTCCGCTAATGTCGCACACCATATACATTCCAGATTGTTCGTTATTACACCTCTCTAGTACATTTTTTTAGATTGGCACAACAAATATTTTACCAAATAGTTTTCAAATAAAAGCTACGAAAATATTATAAAGCAATGTACGAAATACACAATTACCAAACTAACAATAAACACAAAAAAAAACAATCATACAAATTCATTTGAACGACCTAACAAACAAACTTTCTTCAACTCAAAATCGTCTAATATATAAATACGAGTGAACTAACTCGAGCCAATTTAGCTCAATTACAAGTACCTTCTCATCGAGTTAAATACGAGCGAACCCTACAAAAACAAATTTAAGTAAAGAGCACCCATCATACATTTATCCAAAACCAACAATTAAAAAATGTCAAAAAAACAAAAACAAAGGGGGTAATATTGAAAGTCAAACCACAAAGAAAGTAGTTGGAATGTAAATACATGCATTAAAATAATAGATGTTGATTGCTAACTAACCATTTAGACTATGGACATAACAATGGCAGCTGATGAGAGAGAAACACTGCCAGATAGAGCTACACAGTAGAGAGAGAGATCTGAACTCTAAATATCATCAACAACAATGGTGAGAGCACCTTGCTTGACAAAAACGGCATCAAAAAAGGCGCTTGGAGTGAAGAAGAAGATAACCAATTAAGAGCTTATGTTCAACGTTATGGCCACTGGAACTGGCGTGAACTTCCTAAATACGCCGGTACGATTATTAGTAATTCACCCGTGTTGTTCATATCTGTTTAAATTTGGTAACATATTGTTAAGTAGCGGAGACTATGCAGTTTTTGTATAAATTTTTTTTGGTATATATTTTTTCGACCCCGTTTTTTATAAAAAATTTTGGGTATATACGTTTTCGACCCTGGTCAGAAATCTCAATCTTAGCCACTAGTTCGAGCAACTTGTTGTTGTGGTAACTTGAACATACATATGGTGTTGAATTTAGTTTTTTGAGTTTGTTATGTTAGAAGTTGGATTTGTAACTATGGAATTTTGGATGAAATGTTGTTGGTTGATTTGTAGTTTTGATTGAATTATGTTATTTGATTTGTAAATTTAATTAAACAAAATGCTGTTAGTTTGATTTTTTTTTTGGGAATTAGGATTAGCTAGATGTGGTAAGAGCTGTAGATTGAGATGGATGAATTATCTTCGACCGACGGTTAAACGCGGGAATTTTAGTAAAGAAGAAGAAGATCTAATCTGCAAGTATCATAGAGAAATGGGAAACAAGTATGTGTGATCTAATTTTGATCATTTTGTTGATTTAAATCTACCAAATATGTATATCAATAGTTATGCTTATGAAGATTTGTTTGATGTGTTGCAGATGGTCAGCCATTGCTGCAAAATTACCAGGAAGAAGTGATAACGAGATTAAGAACCACTGGCACACGCACCTGAAAAAGCGCATGCCCGAACACATTCCAGATGTCCTGAAAAAAGAACAGATTATGCAATTTGACAGACAACCTTCAAGTGGTGTTTCGACATCTAGCACTAATGTTATCTCAAACGAGTTTGTGGCATCATACAGGGTGTCAAATGAGTCGTTGGCGTCCCAGAGATTATCTGACGATTCATCATCGTATTCATCGGGTTTAGGTTTAGAAAGGCGGCTGTTGATAGATTTGAATCAAGAATATGTAGAGGAGGAATGATTGAATGAAGTTGGAGTGGCTGATTCAACAGAGGTAAACTTCTTTTGACTGTTGTTTTGTAAATGAACAAGTTCTTCAAGTTCCATATCAATTTGTTCTTTATTTCTTTAGATTCTTTTGAGAAATTTACATGTGCAGCACAAGAATATCTTTGTTAACTATAGCAAATTCTTATCATGAGTTCCAATTTGTTGGCCAAATTTAAATACGAATGCAATACGCTTTGATTAGATGTCACAAAGAATCGTGGATACAATTTTCTTTATATTGTTGTAATCCATGACAGAGTTTCATGGTGCTCCAGGAGCTTTGATTATTTCATTTGTGAGAAAATAGAGTAAAATATAGATGTGACACAAGGAAACTTGAACGATTGAGTCGACAATCGTTTAGCTACTATAACAAGCTTAGAAAATGACCGGAATGCCCATGGTGAACCCGTTTAGAGAGGGAAATGTTTAAATTTTGCTCGACCCATCTTCCAGATCTTGAGAGATGCCTTAACAGAGATACTGGTGGCATTGTTGAACAAGAACACTTTGGCTGCTTTATAGATTGCCTTGGTAGGATAGACTCTTGAGGATATAACCATTCTTCCTCCTTGTGCAAAGCTTTCTACGATTGAATGGTCCACCTGCACGCATTAGGATACATTCATATGTATTTGTTAGAACTATAATCTAGGGTGTAAGATGAGATCTAGAAATGGAAAACTATGAGAATTTGTGTCGATATCTACCCAAATTTGCCCCCTTTAGGCCATTAGTGAGTTGTTATTCTGAGATCATCATAGGATCACCTTGACTTTTGAAAGTAGGGATGCAAATGATTAAATGAATAAATGAAGCAATGATTGCTCGCCTAAGATCGAGCTCGGCTCGTTCAACAAAAGAGAGCTCGTTCGGCTCATTTTAAGCTTTAAATCTAAAGCTCTAGTTCAGATAAATTATTATTTACTATTTCTTTTATTATATACATATATAACATAACATGATATATATTTTTGTTATTTATATCCTAGTTGTATTATATAATATAATCGTTATTATATACATATAAATAAATGATAGACTCTCAATTCTATAAAAGCTCGCATATGTTTATTAAATAATCTCCCATTAAGGCTTTTGGCAAGCTGATCTTGAGTGGCATACAATCAGCTCGTTTACAGGGCTATTTAATGGTTGTGGGAACGATCCCACATACCCTCAATAATTTAGAGTATTATTTTATATAAATCTAGTTGTATAGTATTTTACATCTTAGTTCCATTTAAGTTTTATAAGTTTTATTAAAAAGTGAATCCTAATTTTAGGGATTTCACGTACCAATAACCTCATGTTGTAGTCTTCACCATGAAGCACAGGAACTGTGCTTCCATATACCCTTTTACCCACATCTGAAAGTGTTGATGATCTGCATCAATACACATTCCTTAAATGATTATTACGTGGATTGAAGGAACGTGAAGAAACAAAAGAATCTAACACCAACCTGATTCATCAGCACAAAAATAAGTTCGTGAGGTGCCATCCGTGTTTTTTGCAATGTAAAATTACACTGGTGTTTGTTCGGTAAATGATGCATCGGCTAGAACCAAGAGCCCAAACGGTCCCAAACCGCTTCTCCCCGCTGAGCCCTCACTTGTTGTACAGTTGTACGAAACATCAGATTCCAAGGTTGCATTTAGCGATGCTTTACATACCTTGAACAAGGCACTTATATCCAACTATACAAATAGCAAATAAATAGTGAGTTTATGCTCTTACACTACAAAACTGATGACTATCATTGGCGACACATTTTTTTGAAATCCGTTGGAAAAGGTGGTCGTCGCCAACGGAAATTCGTTGGTGATATTTTGTTAGAATTCAGGGCGTGGGTAACGTGATTCCTGACATATGCCGGCGGCTTTGCATGTATTGCCCTTAGACGCTTTTTCCAACAGATTTCTAACAATATCCGATCTTACCCACCACGCCTGATGTCCGTCAAAGATACTCATTTACTATTTATGTACAAGAATTCTAGATATACCCCTCTTATTTTTACCCTATCCTTTTCAGTGAACTACAAATCATATCAATCATTTTAACAACTTTTTTAAACTGTTTTATATTTCATGTTGTTAAGACTTTATAATTAAGAAAACCTTATTATTTGTTTTCATCTTTATACAACGTTCTTAATAAATGTTTTAGATTGATATAAATTTTTTGTATTTTATTAATTTTGTATTTAGCTTTTATATTTTTTATTTGTTTCACTTATTTTAAATGTAAGATATTTATGTTACTCTTTCCTAAAATGTATTTAAAAATATAAAGCTCATTATATTTTTTCACAAACCATGTTATCTTTATTTGTTTTTATATTTAACTTTTCCCTTTACTTTTTTACAATTAAATATATTTCTATGCAACATGTTTCATTTAAACATAAAACATTTTATATTTGTTTTAAAACGTTTTGTCCTTCATTAACTTGTATTAAAATTTCGTACTTTTTTGTCTTACTTATTTTTTATAAATAGGATGTGTTTGAAATTGTCCTTCATTTAACTTTGTACTTTTTGTCTTACATTATTTTTTATATATATATAAATAGGATGTTTTTGAAATTGTCCTTCATTTAATTAAAATTTTGTATTTTTTTGTCTTACATATTTTTTTATAAAAAGAATGTGTTTGGACTAAAATAAAAAGTTAATAAAGGAACAACATAAAAAGCAAATAGAATTAAAAAAAACGTTTACGAAAGAAGATGTATAGGCTATCAGGAAAATAGATTTGGCAAAAAAAAAAAAAAGCTTTAGGGTGTATTTTTAGCATCATCAATGTCCAAGTACATGAGACATGTTAAATGAAACCGAATGAGTTACCTTTGTGGTTGAGCCTATATTGAGCGGAACAATTGATCCAGGCCGCAATTCAATGTCTTTAAATTCGTAATGGTTTTTAAACCTCAACATCTCTACTTCTTCGATAGGCCATTGAATCAAATTTGTTTGCGTCTTTATGTCCAATTTCACCGTTCTTGGAAAGTTCTGTAGTCCAAAATATATAATTAATAACATTGTTATTTATAATACATAAATTAAATTCCCTTTTTTACATACCAGAATATTGGCCCATCTCTTTACTCGATCCTCTTTAACCGTATCCGTTTCTCCGACATACCCCCATAGAACCCGTCTTTTCTTTAACGGGTCATAAAATGTTTCCAAAGCATAAAACTTTCCATAATCGTATCTCAATACGATACCCAAATCCATTTCCGGATCATCCGGATACCATTTATCATTCCACGCATCATACGACCCAATTGCATACCAATCATGTCTATCTTCATCCCCACTTTGCTTCAACACATACTTAACACCCGACCCATAAACCGACATATCCAGCCCATTTGTATTCATAGTGGATACCGGGTAAATATCTGCACACTCCCACATACCCGTACCCGGAACTGAGTGGAGCACATCATCCAACAATTTGTAATGAATGAAATCAGTTGTGTGGAAAACTATAACACAACCGATGGTATTGTTATGCTTCGAGCCCATGATCATTCGATACTTACCATCGGGTCCAATCCAGAGATTTGAGGGGTCCCGAAAGTCTTTGGGACCAATGTTGGGAGGAGGGTAGAGGACAGGGTTACCGTCGTATTTGACCCAATCCATAAGAAGGGGATCTGAAGAGTTTTTGGGAAATGCAAGGCATTAGAGTTGAGAGAAGTTGGTAGACATGCCGCTGTAGAACATCATCAGTCGACCGTCGGGGAGGATGGTTGCGGAGCCGCTCATGACACCGTTGATGTCGTACCAGTGATCAGGAACCATGGCTAAAGGGAGTAGGAACCAGTTGACTAGATTTTTGGAGACTGCATGAGCCCATGTCACGTTGCCCCAAACTACTGAATCTGGGTTGTACTGATAGAACAAATGGTACCAACCCTTGTAATATAGTGGAGCTATACATAAAAAAAAACCGATTAACCGTATTATAACCGAGAAAACTGAAATAATCATAAAAATAAACTAAATTGATGAGTCATTTTTTTATATTTTTATAATAATGGACTATCGATTGAGTTTTAGACACATACATTTTAAAAACCTCGTTAACTAGACCGGACCGCTTATTAAAATTTTTGAAAGATTATTAGTATTCATGGGAATCAAGAGTAAGTTTCAACATCTATTTAGACCCAAATATGTTCAAAACTAGTATATATCCCAGCGCGTTGCGGCGACGGCGTTGAAACGTAATGTAACTTGAATTTATACCGTCTACTAAAATGTATTATATTTGACCAGCTCCTTTTCGAACAAAATTTACATCAAAACGTAGACCAACTAAAATCATATATAAAAATAAGCACGAAAACCTAATCTATTTGACATGACTTATTTGCAAAAAGTAAAAAAAATTACGTCGAAACGTAAAAAAATATTTGATTTATACCGACATGTATATAAAAATAAGCAAGTAAGAAAATAAGGTTTTTTATGTTAAAGAATGGTACGGCGTGTTACGGCAGCGTTGAAACGTAAAGTTGTCTAATAAAAATGTATTATATTTGATCCGACTTGTTTCCGAACAAAATTTACGTCAAAATGTAAACCAACAAAAAACATACATAAAAATAAGCATGGAACGTATTCTATTTGACCTGACTTATTTGTGAAAAAAATTACGACGAAACGTAAACCAACTTATTTAACATTGACACGTACAAAAAAATAAGCAAGTAAGAAAACAATGTTTTTTAAGTTAAAGAATTGTATGGCGCGTTGCAGCGGCGTCAAAACGTAAAGTAACTCGATTTTATACCGTTTAATGAAAACATATTATATTTAACTCAACTCGTTTTCGAACAAAAGTTATTTCAAAACGTAAACCAACTAAAAACATACATAAAAATAAGTACGAAAACATATCATATTTAAGCCGTATTATTTCAAAAAGAAAATTGCACTCGAATGTAAGTCAAGGTAAATTTATATCGATACGTATATAAAAATAAGCATGTAGAAAACATATTATATTTAAGCCGTATTATTTCAAAAAGAAAATTGCACTCGAATGTAAGTCAAGGTAAATTTATATCGATACGTATAAAGTTGGAGTCTACCTAAAAGTTGGAAGGTAAAATTTAAGAAAAACATAAAAAAGAAAAGACATCGAATCACTTGCAATTGCAACTAAACTACCGTAGACGAGACTTGTTTTTATAAACTCGTTTCTGAGCAAAAGGTATTTCAAAACGTAAACCAGCTAAAAACATACATAAAATAAGTACGAAAACATATTATATTTGAGCCGTATTATTTAAAAAAGAAATTGCACTCGAACGTAAGTCAATTTAAATTTATATTGATACGTGTATAAAAATAAGCATATAAAACTAATTGAAAAGTTTTTAAAAAGTATAAAGTTGTAGAGTCTACCTAAAAGTTGGAAGGTAAAATTTAAAAAAAAACATAAAAAAGAAAATACATCGAATCACTTGCAATTGCAACTAAACTACTGTAGAGGAGACTTGTTTTTTAGGTATGGATCGAATCACTTGCGATTGCAACTAAACTTTTGTAGACGAGACTTGTTTTAATACGTGTATAAAAATAAGCATATAAAACTAATTGAAAAGTTTTTAAAAGTATAAAGTTGTAGAGTCTACTAAAAGTTGGAAGGTAAAATTTAAAAAAAACATAAAAAAGAAAATACATCGAATCACTTGCAATTGCAACTAACTACTGTAGAGGAGACTTGTTTTTTAGGTATGGATCGAATCACTTGCGATTGCAACTAAACTTTTGTAGACGAGACTTGTTTTAACTAAACTACTGTAGACGAGAATTGCTTTTGTAGGTATGGATAATTTGCTGGAAGCTTTTAGTTTTGTCAAAGTGTATATATGTAATAAAATTGACCACTGAGCCAACCCCTACAAAGTACTTAATGTTAACCTAGTAATGTTAGTGTGACTGAATCATTAAAGACTGTTAAATAACATTAAGGGCTGTTTCAGAGACAAATGTCTGATCAATTTAGATTAGAGGTCTTAACCATTTAGACTTACTATAATGCTTAACCATTCGAAAACAATTGTCTGAACCATTCAGTCATCTGCTCGCAAAACAACAGTCTTAACCATTAGTTACTGAACTAGTAAAAAGTTATGAATCATTAACAGACTTATGAAAACCTAAACAAACAGCCTTAACTACTAATGAAACAAAAAGATTAACAGAATTGGACCATTTTGTATAAATAAGAATTTTCGGTTAAAGATTATGTTTGAGATTAAATCGCAACCAAACTGTCCGCAGGATGGTCCTAATTTTCCTATCCTCACTTAATTTTTTTATTTATAAACAATTTTTAAATGTTAAATGTTAAATATTTGAAGTAGCGCATATTTCGTACCAGCGAAGATCATAGACTGTATTAATTTTTAGTATCTTGTTTAGTTACTGCATTACGCGATGTGTGATAAAGAAAAAACCATGTTAGTATTTTGCGGCATTATGCGATGTGTAACAAAATTCTTATTTCTTGTTTTGTTTGATAACTATATATATTGTTAGAATCAAATACATTTGTTTGATAACTATATACATTGTTAGAATCAAAATCAAATAGATTGAACGCGCTAAGCATACAAATAGCAAGTCTTTATTAAGTTTGAAATAGAGTAATTATTATTACTCTAATTCATTTGTTAAAGTGTAATTACTCTAGTTTAAAAAAAATAGAGCAACAATAATTACTTAAATGTGAATAAGCAAAAGCCATGTAGGTCTAGCAGTATCAAGATATGAATAAAACTGTTGTGGAAATTAGATATTGCAACGGATAATTTGAGAGGTTTGTAGTCACTTGCAGATTGAATTATTTTTGTGGTTCTTTCAAAAAATCCAATCGGATATAACTCAGCTTGAAAACAAGAACTAGAATGCAATTTTGTGTGAAATTCGTGAACCAGATTGTGTGTAACCAAAGGGATTTTGAAAAGGAATGATTAAACCTGGTAACTGCCTAGAGGCAGTTATTATTTTTAATTAATTTTTTTTTAAAAAGAGCCTTAATTTTCCATTTCGGAATTAAGCCAAATTTCTGGAAAAATTAATTCTCTAAGGTACTTTTAATAAAGCACTTTCGACAATAAGCCTAGTTTTCTAGCTAGGGCCTCTGACCCTTGGACCCGCTCCTAGGGCGCTGTCACCAGACCACCAGAACCTCTCCAAGGGTTGGAACCCCCATTGATTAAGGGCTCCGTCAAAACACTTAGAACTGTAATGCCTTAAACAAAAGCATGCATTCGCATATCTCCTAACTTGTTTGATGTGTATTAAAATTCACTTTTGTTGCCAAATCAATTCTGATTACACTAAAATATCCAATAAAAAT
The DNA here is from genome assembly GCA_947069175.1 of Scalesia atractyloides. Taxonomy (NCBI): domain Eukaryota; kingdom Viridiplantae; phylum Streptophyta; class Magnoliopsida; order Asterales; family Asteraceae; genus Scalesia; species Scalesia atractyloides. The sequence continues at coordinate 47,772,571 of CAMTDV010000023.1, forward strand.
GTGTTTTTCCATGTGGTTTATGATTGACAAATTTAAAGTTTTAAATGTAGGATTAGAAAAGTGTAAATTAACCGGTAAACAAACTTAATTGTTACCAATTTATATTAGATGAAAAGGTAATGCAACGTTTTTATACAAAATTGTAACTATTTTACAAGAGTCCACTTGGTACACCGTACACGCTCTACCAAACATAATCATTTTATTATTTAAACTATAAATTTAGTTTTCTAAAGAAGAAACTCATTTACTATGGGTCTTGTCCTCATTAAATAATTTATAAGCAAATGTGTTTTCCAATCAATGCCTATAAAGTTTTTATGTTATATCACTAACTAGTAAACTTATTTGAACACGCATACATTTTTTTTTAAAATTACAAATAAAATGTATGAAGTTAGTATTTTAAAAGTTACAAATAAAATGTATTAAGTTAGTATTATAACGAGGGTGATGCAAAACATGGCATCTTCTTATATTTTTTATTGTTGTACTCTCCTTTTAAACCGGTAGCGTAGTGGTTTTAATATTTTCTGGACGAGTTAAGGTACTGATCTCATCCATATTTATTTTTTTTATTGAAAACATGATTTTTTGCAGTGTGTAAAACTTCCAATTTTTAGACTTTTTAGTAGAAAAATGTAAGGGTTTTCTTTTAGGAAAACCGAGCTTTTTCTCATATGTAAAAATTTATGACTCCATACTGTTGTTAAGTAATATATGCCATCATACATATCATTTTACTATGAGAGCTAATAATGGGTTTAATTAAATTTCAAGAGTAGGATGTGATTTTAGACTATAAAATACACAATCTTTTTTCAAAATGTAAATCTGTCCACCTAAGGGCTCTCTTGAGTCGCTAATCTATAATTTGTTTCTATACCCAGACACCATAACACCACTTGAAAATTAAAAGTCTCATACTATATCTAGCTAGTTTGACCATAATTTTGGTAATTGGTAAGATAAACAATAACGTAACAAATATACGAATTATAAATTTGTTAGGCCATAGGGTGTATCTTAACATTTAGATTGTTAATGGTGATATGGCATGTTAAATGGCATTGTACACCACTCCCCCTTGTGTTAGGGGACGTTAAAGAGGTTATTTGTTAATATGTTAACATAATGTTAAAAGATTGAATTAATTATTCTTTTGTTTTTTAAAACAAAAACTACTAAAAATAGGATTAGATGGAGTTTACAAAATTAAACCATTTCCTTAAAGTGGAGCAAATAAAATAGGAAAAAATGAGTGATGTCACACTTAGATTGAGTTATAGAGAGTTAAAGTGTACCTCAAGACCTTAACTTGTGGCATGTTAAGTACTATTAAATAAACTTAAACAAAATATATTTTAAGAAATTCCCTTGATACATATATACTTGTTAAATGTGTTTTTTAGCTTAAAAGGAATATTTAACTTATTTAGCATATGTTAAAAAACCATGTACAACTAGTCAAATAACATTTATACATTCGTTTTAACTAGAATGAATAGGGTTTTTACATTACCGGACACCGTTCTTTTCTCCGTTTTTAACTATGACACATTATATGGTTCTTAGGTTTTTCTATTTAAAATTTGTTGTGTATTAAACTTACAACACAATTACTATTAGAAAAGGATAAAATTACTAACAATCATAAAATGTTTTAAAGAAAAATACATACCATCAGGGTCTGAAGTGCAGATTATCAAAGTCATCCATCAAACATACATGCCATTCGCAAAACATACATTAGTAGATGAATGAATCAACTTAATAAAGAAAACAACTTTTTTTTATTTAATTTACTTTAATTAATAGTATAGAACTAGCAATTAGACCCGCGCGTTTGCGGCGTGGGTACATCACAAACATGGAATGTATCAGTTCAAGTGTTATATGATGTATTAACCATATGAAAATTTCAAAGTTGAGGAGGTATAAAAACGTATAGTAGAAGGAGTAAAAACGTAAAGTTTAAAACTTGATGGGTTGGTGACCTTATAAATGGAGTCATAGTGTAAGGAGTAAAAATGCAACATTTAAAACTTGAGGGGGTAGTGGCGTTAAAAATAGAGTAACGGTGCAAGAGGTAAAAATGCAAAGCTTAAAAGTTGAGGAAGTGGTGGCGGAATTCAAACTTGGCTTGAATTTATATATACAAATAATAAAAAATATGAAGAATGTGGATGCATGAATAAGAACACATGAAGAATGATGTTAACTGGTTTGCATGGGAATTGCAAATTGTTACATACCACTTATGGGTTCTTATGGGGCCGAAAATGATAAGCAGGCTGCTTGCCATTTTACGCTATCTTTAGCGCTGTGGACGATCGCCTTCTCCTGCCGCCTTACCACTTCTGACATTTCAACCGCGGGAGATGTTGAATTAGCTGTTGTGGTAATGGAGTGCCGGCCACCTTTTGATTTTTGTAACTGGCTGTAAATTATAGAAACCAAAGATGAAAGGAGTAGCATGGAGACAAGAGACGAACGAGGACGTTGCGGTAGATGGATGATTTCGGGCTGCGTTCGTGGTGATTGTGGGTAGAGAGAGCGGTGAATGTGGTGGTGGTGGAAGAAGCCATGGTGATCAATCTTGTTTGCACACTATATGAAGTTGAAGAGTGTGTGTACTGCTTTTATATAAGGATATAAACGTTTGTTGGATGTCATGGGGCCAAACATAAATGTAACTTGGAGAAAAGAACAATATTAAACTTCGTAACGTAATCATCGTATGTAATCAATGTTTTGTTTTAAGGACATCGATTAAACGATGTTCTCTAACTAGCTAGATTTCGGAGTACGTAGCTCAATTAGAGGCTACGGTTTAAGCCTCACCTGAAGCAAAATTGTTCTGCAGAGGTTTTACCATTATGGGCCTTTGGACAGTGGTTTTCACTGGAATAGTGGTGGGTCGAGTTCAGTGACGGACCCAGGAAATTTTTTATGAGGGTATGGAATATTTTTAAAAATTTTAGGCCTCTAGCTATATAATTTTTTTGTTCTTCGGGTCGTATCAAGTCATTTAAACAAAAGAACATCAAACTAAAATTTATATAATCATAAAAAACACGTCGAACGTCGCGAGTTTAATAGTTAGCCAACCAAACCAAGCTAAAACATAAAGGTTTTGATTTCAAGATTAAAGATGGTCAGGATCAATCTATAACCTTGATATCAATTGAATTATCTTAGATTTTAGTAAGAGTGTAAGACTTTAAAATATTTAACCCAAGAGTAATGTGGTCGTATTTCACCCCGTCGCATAGTGCGGGCTTTCATACTAGTATATGAATAATGTATTTGATTTTATTTTGAGTTTCAAGTTTTGTTTTATTATCATAATTAAGGTTGACCATATTTCAATTTTCTCTTATAACTTTTAAAATAAAATATTTTGTTTTATAAAATTCCGAATATGCACATACAATGTGCATATTTTTAAATATATCTTAATATAACTTTTTTTCAAAAATGAGTTGAGGATAATAATGTACAAGTAATCGAATCACAACGGTGCATGTTATATATACACACACATTTACACAAGCTGTGAACAATAATATATATTAATACTTTATTCATGTTCTTTTTAAGTTTCAAATTCTATTTTTATTATTCTATTATTATAATTAAAGTTGATCGTATAAGATTTTTATACATTGGTGGTTGTATATTGTGCTTTGTTGTTTTTACTTGTTAAAGGTTGTTTGTTTGTTTTGCTCTTTGGTTTGTACATTTTTGGGTCAATGGAGGGTTTTAAAACTTCTCCTTTATGTTCTCTCTATCTTTCTCTCTCTCTCAGGCTACTTTGTTTGATTTTTTCTAGCGACTTTCTGACTACTTTTGGTAAGTGATCTCTTCGTTTGTTTATGTATGTTCTTTGATTGTCTTACTTATTAGGTCTTACTATTTGAATGGTTTTTTCTGGCTTTGTGTGTTACTTATGTACATTTTCAGCCAACGCCGTTGGAGTATTTGCTTCCTGTATTGACGTACGTTGTTTCAACGTCTTCGACTTTGGGTTTCCATATCTGTGACTTTGGTTTCATGGGTTTTTTAGAGCTTTTACATCACAATATGGTTAGTGTTAACTTTGTCTATAAGGAATACATATTTTAGGTTTTTTTCACACTCGGCTAATGTTTTGGGTTTACTGGTTGCTTTTGACCGTTCGTATCCGATGTTGAATTTGATGATGTTATGTTGGGTTTTATATGTTTTAACGTGCGATCACATAGTTGCATGTGTTCAAAAGTTGTTTGATTTTTTGTCTTTGATGTTGCTTTGACAACAATGCTTACTTCGTAGTTTACGGATATTGTTTAGATTGTTTAGTTGGTTCTACGATGCTTTCTTCAAACGTAGTTTGTTAGCTCTTGTTGTGTTAATGTGTAATTGATCTATGATGATGACTATTAAGTTATCTGAGACTGTTTTAAGTTTTCCGTGTAGGTATATGATGGTATGTTTTTAGATTGTTTTTGGAAGGCTGCGTATTGAAGTGTATTCGGTCAATGAGTGTGGCTCTTCAGCCATCTGAGACTGTTTACCTTATTTGTTTGGGTATGTGATGCTTTGCTCAGATGATGGTTGCTTAGAATCTATGAGTTGTTGGTTATTCGATGGATGAGGTTGACGAGGTTGTACGAGACTGCTTGGTTTTGGTTTGTTTGTCTGTGACCCTATGCTGAGACCCACAAAGTTGTAGGTCAAACCACTAATGCATTGAAAACTTTGATCTGGTTCTGTTGATCGACCATGGTGTTCTTCGGGTTTGTAATGCTTTGCTAGGATTTTTTGTAACATATAAATTACAGATTTATTTTTCACGTCATTTGACTGTTGTATTCGTTTTCCTGTGATAAGGTTGTGATGATGGTTGGTTTTAGTAATTGGACTTTGTAGATCCGATCTATATCTTGGTTGCGCAATGTAGATAGCAATTGTGTTGTTTGGAGAATTTCTCTACACCCTTTTCAACTGCTATTGCAGTCATGGTAGATTCAAAAGGAGGCGAATTTCATTACTGTGATTTTGAGCCTTTGTTCATGTTATTTTTTCTTTTCAATTTCATTTTGCTTTAATTTAGTTAGGAAATTTGTTTTTTGGGTTCATTATATGTGGTATGTACGCATATTGGAATCCAAAAAACATGACAATTATCCTTAGTGAATGTTTATATGTACTTTTTTGCTTAGTTTTTTTTATATGGTTGATGATGGTAAGGGCAACCTTATGTGAGACTTTTTCCTTATTTGTTATATTAGCTTTATTGTTGGCTTTTGGTTTTGGTAAATTAAGTGACTTACATACTTTGTCTATTCTTTTCAATAAGGTCAGCGTCTTTCTATTACGTTTCTTGATTTACCTTGGTTTATTGTGTTCTTGGTTTGTATACAACCTAGCTTTGTGGGGCTTATGCTAGATTAATCGATTTAAACTTCCATTTTCTTAGTTTAATTTTTCATTATTTTTTTATGATAGGATACTGAATGCTAAATTTGACAATAACATAATTGATAAATTCATTGCCAAGTATTTCAAGAGGCATTGCCAATGTGCTGCTACATATAGGTATGAAATGTTCATAACGTTAATTTATATGTTTTGTGTGTATAAGTTTATCATCATGCTTAATATTACGCATTCTTGGTTAGGCTTTTTCACTTTAAATGGTTGATAAGTTTATTTCTTTTGTAGGGCTTATATCAATGTGTAACCTATATCTTTTTTTGGCTTTTATCCAATAGGTTGTTACCCCTTTTGCATAAGTTTGTATGTTTCGTTATTGCCTGCCGACTTGAGTGCGCATTTCAGATTAAAACGTCCATCGTGAGTGCGTGTGGCAAAGTTGATCACATCATGGTAAGCATACTTCTTGATGATAACCAGAGCGAAGATTGATTTTCGAGAAGCAAGTCACGCCTTGAAGTTGACAAAAAGATCGTCGATGCGAGGAAGAGGATATCGGTTCTTGACCGTAAGCTTGTTGAGCTCACGATAGTCAATGCATATTCGGAAGGATCCGTCTTTCTTTTTGACGTATAGAATGGGAGTGCCCCAAGGAGATGTGCCAGGGCGTATGAAGCCTTTATCAAGGAGTTCCTGAAGTTGGCTAGATAGCTCTTGCATCTCCGAGGGTGCTAGGCGATAGGGGGATTTTGCGACAGGAATTGCGCCAGGAATGAGATCGATGCGAAAGTCAACCGAACGAGGAGGAGGAGGACAAAGAAGATCCTCTGGGAAGACATCGGGGTAATCACGAACAACGGGAACTTCACTCACGCTCAGACCCTTATCTTTCTTTTCCATCATGTGGGCAAGAAAGGCGAAGTATTCCTTACGCAAGTACTTGTTTGCTTGGATACACGACATAAGATTAAGACCTTTGGAAGGTTTCTCGCCATAGACGTGAAAGGAATCACCATTGGGAAGAGGAAGACGGATGAATTTTTCAGAACAAACAACTTCAGCATGGACCCGTCTAAGCCAATCCATACCTACTATGATATCGAAGCTACCCATTTGCATGGGTATGAGGTCAATGGAAAACGTATGATCGTTGAGATTCAAAGAACAATTAGAAAGGACAGAATCGACTGTAACGGAATTTCCGTCAGCGACTTTAACTTCGAATGATTTAAGCAACTTAGAACGTCTACACCTGAGTAATGGTTCAAATTCAACGGATACAAAACTTTTATCCGCACCAGTATCAAATACACACGAAGCGTAAACATTGTTAACGAGAAACGTACCCGTGATGACATCGTTGGCGTTTTAAGCTTGTGCGGCTGTGATGATGAAGGCTCGACCGCGAGCTTGCTGCTGTTGTTGTAGGTTGTTGTTGTTTTGTTGTTGCACTGCGGGCAGGTGTTGGCGAAGTGGTTGGGATCTCCGCTTCTGAAGCAGGCACGAGCTGCTGTTACAGGTGGTCGGGCTTGGTTTGCTGCGGGGTTTTAGGGGGCAATGATGGCTCGGGCTTGGTTGACGGGGGCTTACGGAATACTTCGACATTGCGGAGAAAAGTGTCTATACCTATTGCAGCTAGTGCATAGGCGGCAAGGGGCGTTAACGGGATGGTGGTAGGGTCAGGTGTTACACTTGGGATGCAGCCCAGTGTATACCTTTTTTATAGGCTCGGGGTGGGCTAAGGCTAGCTGCTGAGAGGGTTGAGGGTTTGGCAGAGTGACTACTGCGCAGTTTTGGCTTGAAGCCTTCCGCTTCTTGCCTTTGTTGTTGCTCTTTGGTGGCTTGGGTGAGGAGGTTCGGTGAGGGTTTTGGCGTGTCTTGGTGGCCTTTCCTCGATGAAGCCTTGGAGGCTTCACGAAGAACGTGGTTGTTTTTAAGTCGGGCGGACATGCGAAAGGTTTCCTCGAGAGTTTTGGGCGAGGTGGCGTCAACGAGGTCCGCAAGGTGAGGAGGGAGGCAACATATGTATTTGGCAATTGCCTTTTCGGTCGTGTCAACTTGACTAGGGCAAATCGCACTCAGCTGCTTGAAATGGGCCGTGAGGCCAGCGTTGTCATTCCCAACCTGTTTCAGGTTCCAAAACTGTTTTTCGAGTCGTTGTCGTTCAGGGGGGGGGGGAGAATTCGTTCTCCATCAGCTTCTTGAGTTCGGTCCAAGGGAGGGCATGTGCGGCATCATTTCCATGAGCATTACGCTAGGAGGTCCACCAATCAAGAGCCCTTGATCGAAAGACTCCCGTCGCGTTGATGGTACGCAGGTGGTCGGGACAACCACTTTGTAGGAAAGTCACTTCAATGGCGTCAAACCACTGCAGTAACTTGGTGGCTTCCTCTTCGCCGGTGAATGGTAGTGGGTTGCAAGAACAAAACTGCTTGAAGGTGAACGTCGACTTAGGTGCTTCAACCTTAGAGTTGACGGAGGCGTGGGGTGAGTCGGCGTTCAGCGAGGGTTGGTTCTTGCTACGAATGTCCTGGATAACCTTGGCCATTTGCTCGGCCCTAAACTTCATGCAATCCCTCTTTGACATCGAGTCGGAGCGGGACTTTACTTCTTCTTTCCCATGACGCTTTGTGAGAAAGACATCTAAAGGGTTGGCAATAAAAGAGAGATTAAGGCTTTGATCATAATTTTTTTTTATAAACAAATTGTTTCGAACATATAAGTATCACGTAACACGTATGAATTCACATAGATAACATAGGGATACAAGCATTCAAAAGCATAAACACGTATGATTGCGTAAGGAGTATAAATTTAGTTGGTTCACGAGGATTATTATTGTTTTTTGTTACGAAAGGCGTGCGAGTTGTGCATCAGGCTAGAAAGAACGAGGTAACAAGTATTAAAACACATAATAATTCAGATAACATAAAAGATAGGCTTAATAAACATTGGAGTGTTTCGGGTTGAGAAAGTCGACTATTCCAAAGTGAATTGAGATCCTTTCAAAATTAGAGAAACGTGCTTTGGCCTATAGGTAAAATGCTCTCGTCGAGAAGCGATTAACGACACTTTACCCTTCCAGTTACTACACGTTTCTAACCGATCAAAAATCGAAACTTTGGTGAGATTGGACATCGAGGAATGGGACTAGTCGGCAAGGTACGGGTTTCACCCCTAACTTGACAACGTCGTACCCTAAGTGTGGTTGGTACTTGTTAGGTCCTAGAAGTGTAAGACTGACGCATCAAATATACGCAATGATCTATGGTAGTTAACTGGATTAACTAGGTTAGTTTGTATTAAGTTTGGACCTTGAATAGGTCACTTGGGCATGCCATAGGCCATGTGGCCTAGGCAAGCCCAAGGGAAGCCCATGAATGGCATGGGTAAACCCTAGGTATAAATAGAATATTATGTCATTCCTAAGGTTGGAACTTAAAAAAGACTTTGGGATTTCTCTAGAGAGAGCTTGTATCTTGTACTAGACGATTTTGCTTGTTCAAGTAATAGAATCATGTGTAAGGTGTTAAAGTTGATTCGTGTTGTTCTTCATCTTTTCGGTTTTCTTGAAGATCACCAAGTTTGGATTTCGCCCATCCTTGGTGATTGTGTGATATCAGTGTTAGATCCGGATTACCGGGACTTACAAGTGGTATCAGAGCCTGTTGAACTTGTTTTCTAGGCCCAGATATGATATTACACGATTTTGTTCAGTTTCTGCTAAAAAACACAAAGAACAGGAAGAGATTCAAGCATTTCGGATCAACATTCAAGGATTTCAGATTTTCTAGTTACATTTCGGACAGATTTCGGATCATTCTGTAGCATTTCGGATCAAGATTCAAGTATTTCGGATTAAAATCTTGAATTTCGGATTGATTTTGGATTAATCTGTTGAATTTCGTATTCAAAGTCGTTGAAGATCACGAAGAACACGAAGAAGATCATCCATTCCAGATTACTGTTCGGAATTCTCATTGTTGTTGTGTATCTGATAGCATTCCTGATTACTGTTTCAGATTACTGTTCCGGATTCTCACTGTTGCTGTGTATCTGGTAGCATTCCGGATTATTGTTCCGGATCACTGTTCCGAATTCTCATTGTTGCTGTGTATCTGATAGCATTCCGGATTACTGTTCCGGATTCCATCTCGGATACTGTTCCGAATCACCATCTCGGATTGTTAATCCGAGTTACTGTTCCGAATTTGGTACTGTTCCGAGTTGTACCAAAAAATGTGGAAAGTTAACCAACTGACGTAACCGGAGTTAAACGTTTTCATGCACATAATTTGATCCATAGACAATTTCAACAAACAGGTTGCACGACTAAACTCGTGTGATTTTTAGAGCAAAAAAAAAAACAAAAAACCGTTTAACGGTACATTTTGGTAAAAACAATTTTTGGAAAAAAAAAAACAGTTTAACGGTACATTTTGGTAAAAACAATCGTGTGATTTTAGGCACGAAAATTCCTAAAATCACCATTGGACAGTATATATCGTTGGAATCGTATCGTCGAGGTGAGTCTAACGGTACATTTTGGTAAAAACAGTTTTCGGACAGGTTTTATCGTGTTCACCGGTACGGTTTCGCTTATCCGAAGATGTTTACAACTCAAGCTCAGAACTCAAACATAGTCTTCAGCCCAGTTTGCAATTCCAAACCGAATGCAACTCCAAACACTGTCTTTAGCCTACTAACCATAGCATCCATTAACAGCACCTCACCTTAGACATAAAATCAAAACCTGAACTTGCGGGATCAAGTGAAGGAAAAGCTGAATGAGCTTATTGGAAACTACAATGTTGATCCGGTTGCTGACTATGTGATGCGTTTGCTTGAATGTGGGAGGCGTAAAGTGGAAGTAAGAAATGCGATGGATAGCTTCTTGGGTGATGATAACGACTCCTTTGTTTCTTGGTTGTGGGATCATTTACAATCAAATCAAGATCTCCTAGATCGATATGCAAAATCAACTGAGTCTAATCCTGAAGAAGTATCTGAGCAGAAACCTCAAGCACAGCAAGCAACAATCCGTAGCCCAGCACCCCAAACTCTACCTCAAGCCCAAACTAACGCTGACAAACCTAGCTCACACATTGACACAGTCAACTACCTTTTATGCATTGAACCTTGTAGGAACAGAGTTGTTCATCTCAGGGCACTTAATTCCAAAATGGCTGATGATTACAACAGTGCAATGCATCAGCCTTCGTGAAAGTAACAACTTACTCAAAGAAAAGGTTGAAGCACAAAAGAAAGACATCGCTCAGCTCCACCTAGACGTAATTCAACAAAAATGTTGGGTCCATGATTACAAAACCAGATTAGATTCAAAAACCATGGAATGCGACTTGGTCAAAATTGAGCTGGGACTTCTTACTGGAAAATATCAACAAAACGAAGTCAATATAAAGAAGTTTGATACATCCAGCAAGCTTGTTCAGGACGTGTGCAATGTGCAGGTGGCATATAAAGAGAACAAGGGGAAAGGTTTGGGATTCAATTAGGTTGCTCCATCGTATAATCACAACTACACGACAATGCCTGAAACAGATGAAGATGTTGAGAAAGCACAATATATGGTGTACGGCAAATCCAATGATTATACGTCAGACACACGGGAACAATCTGGTGCTGTTGACTCTTCTAATGATTCAGCTGGAGTGTCTGGCTCTTCATCTGATAAACCAGGACTCTCTGACTTTATCAAAGCTGATGAAGAGAGAGCTGATGTGAACAAGGCTCCAAGTGCGCAAACTGAACAATCTGAACCTTCTGCTTCTGATGAAAGGTTCAGAGCAAGCTAAAAGAGCAAAAACGAGCAAATCAGAGACGAAAAAAGTAGAAGTCCAAACGTCAAGAACAGTCACGCTCTCCAAAATCATCAGTAGGCAGCAATAGCCCTCAAAAGGCTAATGTTGTGAAAAAATGCTTGTTAAGCCGGTCATTAATGGCAAATGTGAAAAATATGCCTTTGACTGTGCTAGCAAAGCTTTTAGAAAGGTTGGAGAGATTTCTTAAGAAGACTTGCAGGCTAAACAAAACAAGAAAAATCAAAAGAAATCTCCACAACAGAAGAAGGCCCTTGCAAACTACAAGTACAAACATCCAAATTCATCTTCGTCTGCAAGAAACGTGCAAGGAAATTAAGCACAGAAGGGATCAGTTCATCTTTCAGGCCTGCAAGAGCAAACCAAGCTGATCAGAATGTTTTATATGTGAAGAGACAAACGTGCTTCAATTGCGGCATTACTCGTCACATTGCTCAAAACTGTACACGTGGTCCCCATGTTCCGTGTCATGCTAAAAATCAGAAGGTTACACCAAGAATAACAATCATTCCAAGCCGATGAAGGTATCATCACCTAAGGCAATGAAGAATGTGAATTCCAAGGTTAAACCATCTGATGGGGATTGGAATGTTACCAAAAACAAACTTAAGGCTGTTCAGAAATAAAAACCCATTTCTAAAATGACTAAACCTGAAACAGCCAAAGTAGCTCAATCAAAGGTAACTACCGCGTTTGTTAAAATGAAACAATTTGGAAACCCAAACCCAAATCCAAATCAGCAGCAACATCATCAATCCTAGAAACAAAAGGGGACTTGTTTCTTAAAGAAGTATCTTATTTTGATGCTTCAGGGAAACCCAGGACCACGATGGCCTGGGTCCCACTGTCTTACTAATCTCCTTATTTTTCAAGAACAACCAAGGAGGACTGTTGACAATCTCTGGAATGTTGGTAGCGGTTGTTCCAGGGACATGAAGGATAACATCTCACTGTTGCAAAAAAGGTTCAAATTTTTACGATTGTGATGTTTCCTTTGGAGGAGATGAGGTAAGAAAAGATCAGCGAAAAGGTACAAATTTGAATTTCGTGCTTTAATTTTGAAATTGATTAGTTTTTAATCTAATGATGGAATGGTTAAGCAAAAACAAAAAAAAATGATTTCCTTTTCCTTTTGTTTAAAACTTTGTGCATATGTTTTCTTTACTAGGTAAATTTGTACATTAAGTATGATGCACAAATTTAGGGGGAAGAGGGTGATATATGTATATATGTATTGTTCAAGGGGAGAAAATTAAAAAAATACAAAAACATTTGAAAAACTGAAAAATCCAAAAGGTCTTTTTGCATCAAATGGGAAATGAAATGAATATTCGTGATAAAGGGCGTGACTGAAACATGTAAGGTGTTGTAGCTGAAAAGACTAGGATCTAGTGTGATATGTCGGTAGGCTTTTTACGCTCAAAGTGATTAAAAGATACTAAGTAATATAAACATAACGAACTAGGTATCTTGTGGGTAACATACCATAGGCGTATGATTTCATGGTCTTAAATCTTATGTTGATAGATAGCAACGTCTGAGGTTTCGGGTCTTTATGATGTTGAGTCATCCGGGGATATCTTGGCTGCCCTTCTGTTGCATCCAAATTATATGCAGACCTAGGCACAGTCATAATATCCTTAAAAGAGCCAAAATAGAAGGGCCAAAACCTTAAAAGAAAGGAAATCTCATAATGAGAAAATTCCATGAACTCAAACATACCACATAAGGTATTTGCCTAACCCTCGTCAAATACTATTGGTTACTCTGTTGTACGAAAGTACTAACCTGTTCACCTATAGTCTGACGTTGTGAAAGATAAAGGATGATCTCAGTATATTCAGTTACTACGATGAATCGTTGTGCTTACCTTGATCGCGGGGGTATGTCATGGTATGGGACACATGGGTATTATAGTATAATACTACCTTAAGCATATCACGAAGTTGAAAAATAAAATTTGAGCATTAAAGTTTAAGTGGACAAACATATTGGCAATCGCATAGACCAGTCTGAATAAGTTTGCACCCAAAAGTGTTCCTTGGTCCGCCTGAAAACGATTTTGATCCCATTGTAATTGTATAGTTATAACTGTTGAGTTAGTTTCTTTGTTTATTTGTGTTTCTCTCTATATTCTTATATTTTAAAAATAAAAAATTAGAAAATTCAAAAATACCAAAATAGAGTGCTTTATTTGTTTTATTAAAAATTATTAACCATTCTTGAAGATTTGACTAATCATCAAAGGATGAAAGAAATTTGAATTTGACGCAATACAAGTACTTGGATCTACCAAGTGTTCATGCTGTACTCTCCTTGTTGCATAAGAATGTTTGCTTATAAATTTCTGAGAATTGTGCAGATCTTGATTTAGATCAAGAAACAGGGGTTGCTGAAATTGAGATGCTGTTAGTTGCTGACAAAGTATGAAGTATCACAACAGCAAAGTGTACCTGAGTCAGAAGAACCAGATTCTAGTCATCGTCTGACAGTGATAGTACATTTGAAGAAGTACCTGAGAACCTGCTTGCTTGAAAGAGAAAGATTGAAGAAGAAAAGAGCTACTGAGGTTCCTCATCTCACATTCTTTTTGACAAAGATGTTTCAAGCAAAGCTGATCAAAATCCTGATATGAAGCTAACCATAACAACTGAAGAAAAATACCCAGTGGTGAGATTCGTTGAAGTATGAGGTCCAAGAAGTATGAGACTGACTTCCACAATACTTACAGCATAGCGACAACCATAGTCTCTGTTGAAGACATTGCTGAATTTATGCTATCAAGACAATTTGATGCATCAGTCTATGGGGAGATTGTTAGGTCCTAGAAGTGTAAGACTGATGCGACAAATATACGTAACGATCTATGGTAGTTAACTGGATTAACTGGGTTAGTTTGTATCAGGTTTGGACCTTGAATAGGTCACTTAGGCATGCCATAGGCCATGTGGGCCAGGCAAGCCCAAGGGAAGCCCATGAGTGGCATGGGTAAACCCTAGGTATAAATAGAATATTATGTCATTCCTAGGGTTGGAACTTAAAAAAGACTTTGGGATTTCTCTAGAGAGAGCCTCTATCTTATACCAGACGATTTTTCTTGTTCAAGTAATAGAATCGTGTGCAAGGTGTTAAAGTTGATTCGTGTTTTTCTTCATCTTTTCGGTTTTCTTGAAGATCACCAATTTGGATTCCGCCCATCCTTGGTGATTGTGTGATATGAGTGTTAGATCCGGATTACCGGGACTTACAGTACTTACCAAACGAGGAGCGAATTCCGACTCGTTGGTAAGGGTCCACTAGAGTATGAAATGAAAATTCCCATCAAGATGTGGATTTCACTCCTAACTTGATGGTGTAATTTTGTGTAAATCGAACACGTGGATTGAGAGTAATCACCAAAGTGCGGGTTTCACCCCTATTTGGTGAGATCGTCTCGTTTATAGTATGAGTGTCTTCAAGTCTTCAAGTGTGTAAGTTGTGTAAGTGTCTTAGGAAAGACACATTACATATATATTAAGACAAAAGAAATATGAAGAAGCAAATAGGAAGAATTAACATTTTAAGCGTGAATCAAGAAAGGTCTAGTTGGTCACTTAAACTATATACTAGGTCAAACATAGCAATTCTACCTAATTCCCTATAGTTTTGGCTTTGATACCAATCTGTCACACCCCAACCGATGGCGGAAACATCTGAGTGAGACGAACGAGATTGCTCGAGACATCATAACACTAAATGTGACAATATTTAATTAAACAATTCATTTCATTTCATTCATCAAAATGTCAAGTGCAACATAATTCCAATACAATGTAACTTCAAAAAGACAAGTTCAACAAAACATAATAAGTAACTTATCATTCTAAGTGTGTTTCTATGCCATTCCTACTAAGTTTTGTCACATCAACATCCTCAACCTGCAACATGTTAAAAAGTATAGTTCAATACAAAGTATTGGCGAGTACACAAGTTTGAATCATAGCATAAGTAATAAAACCGTTCAAACAAATCCACATGATAAGCTAGCATACGAGATTAATGTAAACAAGGCATGGAACTACAAGTCAATCCTCAAGTGTCACCGCATAATAGATTAAACTTAACATGACCATAAGAATACGAGCGGTGCGTTACTCCTATAGCACTATACATGTTAAGGGGAGGCTCGTACGAAGTTATGGCAATTATTATCACATAAGAATGTTCCAAGTAAACAAATCGGGTATCACATAACTATAGCATGTATGATGGATTATTAGTGTGATTGCATAGAATAAAAGTGTGATTTAGTGTGTTTTTGATAGATTAACATACTGCACCCAAAAGTGTAAAGCGTAAAAGGGTGTCGAGTGTACTCACGGTTTTGCAAAGTATAATCTGTGAAAGTGTTTAGTTAATTAGGGGACGAATACCGAGTTATCCTACACAAGGAAACATGGGTGTGTGAGTATTGGAATGACAATGGAGTTCGTTAGTTTAGGAATCTAAAGTATGCAAAAGTATGTATTGTCGAAAGTATTTATCTAGACGTTAACGTTCGTTTTTGACATTATAAGCCCCGTAGGGTGTTAGTGGATTTATGGGTCATGCCCAATAGAATCGTAGCGATGGTTAAGTCTTAGATAAAATAACCCAATATTAGGACAAGTAACCATACGGTCATTGTCAAAGGTTTGGTTATAGTTATTATTTACATGTATATGTTACATATTATTTTATCAAGTTTATCATATAATTCATGGATTTCATGGAAGTCATAGAAGTCATGCATGGAGGTAGGAGGATAACCGTCCTTAATCCCTTTTGTAAGATTTACCAATACACAAATTGCCACAAGGACAATCCAGATGGTCATGAATGAAATAAAAGTAAGATACTTCACTAAACTATGTATCGACTAAGTAAGCAAGTTAGGTGCGTGCATCCCAAACATGGCAACGTTTGGGGACGTGTCGTAGCCTTGTTACTCATTTGAAGGTGGAACATAACTTAGTGGATAGAAATCATCAAGTGAGATGATGGATTGAAAGTTGGATATCCAAGGCCTCCATGTAATCACACATTTACCAAAACACAAGCTTTGTGAGCTTGGATGGTTCCAACACTTGTGGGTTAAAACCCTTGGTAAAACAACAACTTTAGAGGTATCTTATACCTCTTGATTTGTATGAAACAACTCTAGCTAGCTCACTAATCATGGGCTTGATGAGAGGCATAAGTAGCATAAAGTTGTTAAGAGAAAATATGTTTAAGAAAAGTTTGCAAGTTCATCTTCCAAAACAGAATGTTTGGCCATAAAAATGGTATTGTTACACCTTGGTTTTCCATGGAAAACCTATGGTAACATCCCAAGAGGCTTGTCAAACATTGTAGAGGAAGAAAACATGTTTAAAACTTAAAGTTTTGAAGTTATGAAAGAAATATAAATGTGCAGAAAGTTGTAGACACTTTTGGACCTCAAAATGGTGAGGTTTCACCTTAGTTTTCCCAAACAAACTTGTGAAAACCTTCCTAGAGGTTATCCTAGTGTTTTAGAAGAAGAAACAAGGCTTAAACATCAAAGGAAGTGAGTTAGAACTCACTTGCAAACTGAAGTAGGACAACAGTGAATTCTAGAGGTTTAGGGAGGTTTTGTGAAGTGTTGTTTTAAAAGTGAGAAATGGATGGGGGAAGGCTTAATTTTATAGCGGGAAGATTAGGGTTAAGTTAGGTTAGCATTTAATGGGGTTGGTTGGTTGTTTAACTTGAAACAAGAAAACTTTAAACAGCTTGACAACTTGCAGCCGCAAGCTGTCTTTTTTTTTTTGTTATTTGATAAATATAATTTATTTTCTAGATGTTAAATGTTATACATTATGAATAATACAAGTTTTCTTTGTGTGGAAGACTAAAACCAAGTGTAAGGGTGTCATTTAACCCGTAAAAATTAGGTAGTATCTGTTTAACACAAAAGTGACAAGATTTATGATGCCAAAACTTAAGTATTTCGCGTTTAATTCGCTAATTGCTTTGCTTGATTTGAAACGTTTAAGATTCACGAATGCATGATTAGAATTCACAAGTTAATTTGAAACTATACATCGTGTAACAAATAAGTGTATGAACATAAGTATAAATGCGTATGAAGATTGTGAATTTCTTATAATTGATCAATTTGATTACAATCAAAGCCTTGGATTTTCAATGATTCGGAAAGTGTGATACGATTACAAGGTTTGGACTTTCCAAAAATAGAATCACGAAGCAAACATACTAAAAACGGAAAGTTACAAAAAAGCGAAGCGTTACAATCTCCCATCTTTTAGGAAATTTCGTCCTGAAATTTAGGAAGATGTAATGAACAGATGCGCATACTTAGTCTTCATCCTGAAATAAGGTAGGTGCTAATCCCTATTAAGGGCACCTCCTAAAGATCACGTTTACTAGATCAATTGACGGGTCAAAGTTCCATTATTAAAAAATGTCAACCAGGCCAGTTTTTGGAAATATTATAATCTGAGCTTATATATGTTATAAAACATGTTTTGACACTTAAACAAGTTGGTAATAAATATTAGAACATGTAAGAACATGTTCGGCTCGTCAATTTCAGTTCTAGGTTCGGTTCGCAACCGAAAGTCGCAAAGTTTGACTTTTGCTTCAGATTAGTTAGCTACTGATCTAAGGTTGCTTTATGTTCATAATATAATGTAGCATAACCCCATGAGGTTATATTAAATAATCATAATCAGAATCTGAGTTTATTCACAAGTTTCGTTATTATGCCATTTTGACAAAAATGCTTTTTTTACAAAAACAAAATAAGTTTTAAACGATAATGAATTTAAAAATGAACTACCTACTGATATAATATCATAAGTAAGATTATTTGGGATGTCAAATCAGATTATAAACTTAGTTTATAAACAAGTCCTAGTATTATGTCAAAAAATGATGATAAAGCCCTTATGGCGCGTAAAATGGTTTTAATCATACCTTTTCATATCAAAACTTTTACCTACTGATATGTTATATTAAATAACATATCTAGGACATATAAAGCTGATCTTAACTTCAGTTTTTACTAAACTTCACACAAATCGTCATTTTATGACATAAGCGCCGTTTCGGCGCATAGTATGGTTTTAAACCACATTTATCAACCAAGACTTGTTACCTACTGACTTTAAATTTATTTAAAAATTGTTACAATAGGTATATGATATAAACTCAGAATCCCAAATAAACAATCATACTATGTGTGAAATGACCAAAATGCTCTTCGGTGCATAGTTTAGTCATAAATGATAAATTACACATATTATCATGTTCCTACTGATATTATATCATAAATTAATTATTATTCCAGAATACTTTTGATCAAAACATAAGAATATATTCAAGTTCCTTTTATACGGTGTATAATTACCGAAACACCCTTATGAGGCATAGTTTGGTTTTAAAACCTTAACGGGCATATAAGCTTATGTCCTACTGATATTACAACTTATTTAAAATATAATCGCATATAGAACTTGCCTATGACTTATCCGGTTACCCAATATCGCTTATATGCGTTCGGTTAAGTATATGTAACCAGTTTACGGAAATTAACCGAAACGGGTTTAACCTTGTCATTTAAGTCTCAAAATCCAGATGTTTATGGTTTACCCATATTATGCAAGTCAAAGTACTTGTTGGGTTTAAACTACATTTTATCCGATCATCGCTTAATCTAGCATATTATATGTTTTGATCCTGTACGCTAGTCAGTCTAAGTCTATAACTTAAATAAGACCGTTAGCATTTTAATTGGTTAGCTTATGCCATAATCAAGACTAGAGCCTTCCGGTAAATGCTATCTGCACTTAGTTCATTTTTTGTATGGCTGAGATTAAATTTTGCATTTAAGCCAAGACTAGCTTAGGTAAATACTCTCGACTTATTTCCCCTATACGGGCTTGGGTTACGGTAAGCTATTACCGCTTGGTCGGAAATGGGATCAATCGAATGCCGGATTGTGGCTAGTAAATCCGCATATTCCGTTTTGATCAGTTTTGCTTGATAACATAAACACGGGGTTAACTACCATGTCCTGGATATCCTCGGCTCATTACATTAGATAATGGCCACGACCTAAGCGCAGAGTGTAGGCATAACCTGACAGGCTCTCATGCTAAAAAGTTTACCCACAAAGTTGGGGATAACTCCTTCGTGATTTCTTAAGTGGTGAGTACGTTAATCATGTCTCGGTCTCCGTACTGGGCCCTGTATGTATGGACAAACATGTGAATCTGTTAACAATGTTAGAAAGTAACTTTCCCAAGTTATAAAAGATTTTGTGCCATGTGCACTTAAAATCATTTTAATATGTTTTCAAAATGAGTCAGTTGGGTGTATTTACCAGCGAAAACTGACGTATTTTCAAAAGACTAAGCTTGCAGGTACAATACGAAATAGGCTGGAAGCTGCTCGGTAGTGATATAAGAGGATCTTGCAAATCCTTGGATATGCCCTAAAATCAGTTATAAATTTTTATACCTTTTACGATCTGCCTGTAGATCATCTATTACAAGCCATCTGTATATTATTTTTTTGTACTTTGAACATTTGGTTTGTAATAGTAATTTAACTCCAAGACTTCCGATGTGCTGTGTTTAATTGACTATGATGATATCAACTTACATCATGATATTCCCCACCCGGGCCCACCGGTGTTTAGATTGGTTGGAAATCCGGGGTGTGACATGTTGGTATCAGAGCCAAGGTTTGAGAGAATTAAACACTAGCCTTCTTGTGTTTAATCTCAAACTTACATAAAAGCACATTCCTTGGACTTCCGAGTCAAGGATTTAACCTAGGATTACTCATCTCATTATTAAGTTATTAGTATTGTTTTGATTTGATTTTTAATAGGAAAATGCCACCAAGAGTACGAGGAAGAGGTAAATTACCAATGAGGGGAGTACCCGCAGGACATATCCCTTCACAACCCCATCACTTGAATCCTTATGAGGATTCGGGGGATTCCTGGTCCCTATCGCGACATTCACCTACTCATACCCAAAACTCGTACCACTCATATCATTCACACCAATCACACCACTCTCATCATTTATATCATGATGAGTTTAACCCGAACCATTACTTTAACACACCCCAGCTGATTAGAATCAGTTGGATCAACCAAATCCCATGGATGAGGACTCCGATCCAGAAATGTCTCCGTCAGGATCACACGCACATCCCATCGACATATTTAGCGATTCGAACTCCTATGCCGGATCGCCATACCAAGGTCCTAATGAATGAGACCAATATCGGAACCAATTCACATTTGCTAATACCCCTTCCCATCACTCCCCAACACCTCCTATACAAGAAGATGTTCTTATGGAACCGGTGGAACTACATCAGCCGCCACCTGAGCCACCAAGGAGGAAACGAGGAGTGCGTATGTCGTCGGTACGTGCATGTCAACAATCAGGTTCGCTACCACAGTTACCCAAAATTTACCCTACCATTCAAGAGGACCCACAAATGGGTGGACCCTCCAATGCTTCACCTGTGGTGGAACCGACACCATCACCTATGGTTCAACCACCACCATCGGGTTTTAACAACCCTATCTCGACGCATCCGGATACATCTAGATATGATCCTTTTAACCCATCTACGCAAGTAAATTACCAGGCATTATCGCATGACCCTTATGCAAGCGGTCATGCATAAACACTTTAACCATCTCCTTTCCCACCTGCTTATCCACCTACTGGATATCCAAGCTATGAGTACTAGTATCGTGTTATGCCACAACCACAACCTCCGCCTCCACTTGAGGCCATCA
Organism: Scalesia atractyloides; assembly: GCA_947069175.1. NCBI lineage: Eukaryota > Viridiplantae > Streptophyta > Magnoliopsida > Asterales > Asteraceae > Scalesia > Scalesia atractyloides. Next base: position 47,793,658 of record CAMTDV010000023.1, read on the forward strand.
ATGAGGCCTTGGAACGAATGAAGGAAATGCAATAACAAGCGAAGAAAACAGAGAAGAAGACGAATAAGTTCTTCAAAAAGCTCTCCAAGTTGGTTAAGGGAAAGAAGGACGAGTGAAGTCTCTTCTATTATTATATTTAGTCACTGCAAGGACATTGTTCTTTCTTTAGTCCCTGCGTGGACATTGTTATTTCTTTTAATCCTTGCATGGATAATTAGTTTCATTTATTTATTTCTAATATTGTAATTTCTTATTAGCATTCAATGAAATATTTTGAGTTATATGTATATATTCATCCTCTTCAAGCGAACGTCTCGATTTTATTCGAAATTTATGCTCTATTATATATCTCCAAAAGATCTTAATGGTTTTGATTAGCCAAGTGGCACAGACCGCTTATTTGGCCACTTATAAATGATAGTTACGGATAAAAGGTCCTTCCATCATAATAGTTAAGGGAAGTTATCCTTCTATCCAGAGGTGGTGGACTAGGTTTAAGCCTCCAAGTCGTTAAGGTCAATGAGACCGGGACTATTAATCAACCGTTAAGGTACTCTTATGTTAACATTCAGGAATGTTTATAATCCTAGCAGTGTGACTTGAGGAACCACACTAATCGTCTAGGTGATGGACTATGTCCTAAGACCTATTATATAGCCTATGTGATCAATATGATCCTAACTAATATCATCAATGTGGTATATCGACATCCTTTAGTGATGTAGGCCAACGTGCCATGTGTTATGTCCATTAGTGACAAGCCAAAGTGACATATTTTGTCCATTAGTGACAGGCGAAAGTGCCATATTATGTCCATTAGTGACAGGCCAACGTGCCATATTATATGTCCATTGTGACAGGCCAACGTGCCATATTATATGTCCATTAGTGACAGGCCAACGTGCCATATTATATGTCCATTAGTGACAGGTATGAGCCATGTTTTAGGGTCCTTTGTGATAAGCCTATGAGCTACATGTAATTGTCTAATGATAATGACAGTTGTGACATTACGATCCACTGTCTAATAATATATGGACTACGTCCAAATTGTAATTTTCCTCTGATGGTCCTTTCGAGACCTATGCCAAATATAGATAACATTCATAGAATTTTAAGCCTAAGAGTTGTGATCATATTCACACTAGTTTGATTAGGCGAAGGATTTGTACATCCAAAATTTTAATAAAGCCAATATGCTTAATAATACCATGGCTAAGAGAAGTCTAATTTGGTGTTTAGAAACAAAGCTTCAAGAATGGCAAACTCGGACGAGGCTTAAAGTAGCAACCGAGAGATTAACTTTAACAACGCCGAAAATATCGCCATCGATAATGATGATTTCCAAGCTCGCATTGATGCAACTGTTGGAAAGGTCATAGAAAAACGCAAGGAGTCGAGCGCTACTTGCTCTAGACCTTTATCTATTCCACCATCCTCAGCTCATAAAGAGAGCTCAGTTCACTCTTCAAATGTGAAGTGTGAACCAAGAAAATTAGAATTTAATGATAGATCTCGTTCTTCTAAAGACAGATGTACCTATAAATACTTCGTCTCTGTAAACCTCGAGATTTCAATGGAGAAAAGGGAGCGGTAGAAGCCTTGAACTGGCTCGATGAAATGGAGACGATAGTGGATATCAGCGGTTGTGCTGATAAGGATGTGATAAAGTATGTATCACAGTCCTTCAAGGGTGATGCCCTGATTTGGTGGAAGGCAATGGTCCAATTAACAGGTAAGGTACACCTGTACAACTTGGGATGGTCCAAGTTTGTTGATCTTGAAAAGGAGACTTACTGCCCTCCATATGAGGTGGAGAAGATAGAGTCAAATTTTCTGACTCTCACCATGAAGAATCTAGACTGTAGAAAATATGTTTCTGACTTCAATTTCCTGTCTAGATTAGTTTCCTACTTAATAACCCCTGAACCTAAATGCATTTCGCGTTTCATTAATGGGTTAGCGCCCGAGATAAAGGGCATGGTAAAGGCTGCTTAGTTTACTACCTACGGTCTGTTCTTGACCTATCTCTCTCCCTCACCTTAGATTTGGTGAGGCAAAAGTCAATTAAAGATGAAACTGACGGAAAAAGGAAACGGGAGGATGATAACTCTGGAAAGATTTAAGAAGAAAGGAAATTTTGGGTTCAAGAAGAACCAACACAGGTGTGATGATAGACCTCTTTGCAAGACCTGTAACCGCAGGCATTGGGGGTAATGTAATACTGACCCCCAGATTAAACCTTGTGGTATCTGCAAAAGAAAAGGGCATAAGACCCATGAGTGCAAAAATCTTAAAGATGTCGTATGTTATGGCTGTAATGAGAAAGGGCATATCAAGCCTAATTGCCCTAAAAACCCAGAGATAATGATGCAAAGCCCGGAGAGGCTAAGAAAGGAAATGCTCGTGCTTTCCAGATGAACGCTAGAGAGGCTGTTAATGACAACAACGTCATAACAGATACATTCCTCATTAGTGACGTATATGCTAGAGTTCTTTTTTATTCGGGTGCGGATAAGTCATTTGTGGACTATAAGTTTAGCAAACTATTAAACTTACCCATAAGAACCCTAGATATAACTTATGAAGTAGAACTTGCTGACGGAACCTTAGAAAAATCATCTTCTATTCTTGATGGATGTTTTATATCCATTAAGAATCATTCAATTCCTATTTCTCTTCTGCCAATGAAATTGATGGGGTTCGTTGTAGTCTTAGGCATGGATTGGTTATCCCATAATCAAGTCTGCATTGCCTGTTGTAAGAAACTCATCGAAGTTAAAACCCCATCTGGTGAAATGCTCACCATCCTTGCAGATTCACACTATGGATTGCCAGACAAAGTGTCATTATTTAAGGCATTCAAGTGTCTAGGGAAAGGTTGTGTCATTTACATGGCACAAGTAACTATTAACGTTGCCAAAGCCAAAGATTGAAGACCTTTCAGTTATTTCAGAATATCGCGATGTTTTCCCTTAAGAATTACCAGGTCTACCTCCAGATAGGTAAGTGGAGTTTAGGATTGACATCCTACCAGGAGCAGCACCCGTTGCTAGAGCTCCGTATCGGTTAACATCGATATAACTGGGGGAATTAAGGACACAATTAGATGAACTTTTAGAAAAATGCTTCAATCAACCTAGTTCCTCACCTTGGGGAGCTCCTATTCTTTTTGTTAAGAAAAAGGAGGGTTCAATGCGGATGTGCATTGATTATCGCGAATTAAACAAGATAACAATCAAGAATCATTATCCTCTGCCCAGGATCGATGACTTGTTCGATCAACTTCAAAGGGCCAGTTACTTCTCTAAGATCGATTTGAGATCAGGATACCATCAACTGAAGGTTAGAAGTGAGGATGTTCCCAAGACTACCTTCAGGACCCGTTATGGTCATTATGAATTTATGGTGATGCCTTTTGGGCTCACAAATGCACCTGCAGCATTCATAGATCTCATGAATATAGTCTGAAAGTCCTATCTAGATAGGTTTGTCATTGTCTTCATAGACGACTTACTTATCTACTCTCATAATCAAGTTGATCACGAGAAACATCTTCACTGCATCCTAGGATTGCTAAGAAAGGAGAAACTTTATGCTAAGTTCTATAAATGTGAATTTTGGCTTCGAGAAGTCCAATTCCCTGGACATGTAGTAAGTGAGTATGGTATCCAAGTGGATCCCGCCAAAATAGAAGCCATAATGAATTGAGAAGTACCCAAACTTCCATCGGAGATTCATAGCTTCTTAGGATTGGATGGTTATTATAGGAGGTTCATTGAGAAGTTTTCGAGGATAGCCACTCCTTTAACTACCTTGACCCGTAAGAATGTCAAGTTTGACTAGGGTCCAAAACAACAAGAATCTTTTGAGATTCTAAAACACATGTTGAGCAAAGCTCCTGTGTCATCTCTACCTAAAGGTATTGAGAATTTTGTCGTTTACTGTGATGCCTCGCACACTGGCATGGGCTGTGTGCTAATGCAAAACGGCAAGGTAATTGCTTATGCATCACGACAATTAAAGGTGCACGAAAGAAATTACACCACTCATGATTTAGAATTGGGTGCCGTTGTATTTGCACTTAAGTTGTGGAGACATTACTTATATGGCACAAAGTATATTATATACACTGACCATAAGAGTCTCCAACATTTGTTCAATCAAAAAGATCTGAACATGCAACAATGCCGCTGGATGGAAACACCTAACGATTATGATTGCGAAATTCGCTACCATACCGGCAAGGAAAATGTGGTTGCTGACGCCTTAAGTCATAAGGAAAGGGTTAAGCCTCTTAGGATTAACGCTAAGAGCATTGAGCTTAGAAATAGCTTGAATGAGAAACTATTAGATGTGCAAAAGCAAGCCTTATTAGAGACTAATATCCCTAATGAGAGATTAAGCTGAACTGTTGAATAGTTAACACCTGGAAAGGATGGAATTCTTAGATTTAATGAAAGAATCTGGGTTCCAATCTTTGGAGGACTTAGAGAACTAATCCACCAAGAAGCACATAATTCTAAATACTCAGTTCACCCAGGTGTTGACAAGATGTATCAAGATTTGAAAAAGAATTATTGGTGGATGGGTTTGAAGAAATCCATAGCCACTTATGTAGCTAAGTGTCTGACGTGTTCACAAGTTAAGGCCAAACATTAGAAACCGTCAGGACTTCTACAAAAACTTGAAATTCCCACTTGGAAATGGGAAATGGTAACTATGGACTTGATTACCAAGTTACCTAAGACCAAACGTGGTAATGACACGATTTGGGTTATTGTAGATAGGCTAACTAAGTCAACACATTTCTTGCCAATTAAAGAAACGTATAATTCTGACAAATTGGCTAAGTTGTATGTGGACAAGAATGTGTCCCTACATGGTGTGCCGGTATCTATTGTATCTGATAGAGATACTAGATATACCTCTCATTTCTGGAAAATTTTCCAACAATCTTTGTGCACAAGATTAAACTTCAGTACGGCTTACCACCCACAGACGAATGGACAAAGTGAGCGTACTATTCAGACTTTGGAGGACATGCTTAGAGCATGTGTGATTGATTTAGGTGGAAGTTGGGATGACCACTTACCCCTAATAGAATTCTCCTATAATAATAGTTATCATACAAGCATCAAGGCTGTCCTTATGAGGCCTTGTATGGGAGAAAATGTCGAATGCCCGTGTGTTGGGCTGAAGTTGGGGAAGTCCATCTATCAGAACCACGGATAAGATTGTGCAAATCTGTGATCGTCTCAAAGGTGACCATGATAGGCAGAAGAGCTATGTTGACAAGAGGCGTAAACCTCTAAAGTTCCAAATTGGGGACAAAGTCAAGCTAAAGTATCACCTTGGAAAGGCGTAATTGAGATTTGGAAGGAAGGGCAAGTTAAGCCCAAGATATATAGGACCATTCAAAATAATTGAATGTGTCGGCACTGTAGCTTATAAGCTCAGACTGTCAAAAGAGCTTAGTGGAATTCATGATGTATTCCACATATCTAACCTTAAGAAATGTCTAGCCGATGAGTCGTTAGCAATGTCGCACAAAGATGTGCAGATTGATGAAAACCTGAGGTTCGTTAAGAAACCAATATCGATCGAGGATCGACAGGTTAAGAAGCTCTGAAAGAAAATGATACCTATAGTTAAGGTTAAATGGGATGCCTTTAGGGGTCCTGAATATACATGGGAGGTTGAGTCCATTATGCGACAAAAGTACCCCTATCTTTTTGAATAAAATCTCGAGGTCGAGATTTCTTTTAAGGGGGTGTGGATGTAACACCTCGTAAAAATAGTGTCCAATAGTATAGTGACACGTGTTATATTTTTTTTTAAGTCTATTAAAGACTAATAGCGACTAAAAACGTCAACATGCTCAAACTAAGTCTCTGAGTGACCTTCTGATGTCAACATGCATAAACTTAGCCTTTGAGTGACCATTAGTGTCAGCATGCTTAAACTTAGCCTCTGAGTGACCATTAGTGTCAACATGCTTAAACTTAGCCTCTGAGTGACCATTAGTGTCAACATGCTTAAACTTGGCCTCTGAGTGACCATTAGTGTCAGCATGCCCAGCCTATGAGTGACATCAGAGTTAACACGCTTATACTGAGCCTCTGACTGATCCTTTACAAAGTCCTAACTCTCATATGTGCCACTTGTTGGACGAGAGGGATTAATTCTATTAAAATGTAAATATTGGATAATGGAGGGGTTAAAAGTGTCAACATGTTAAATTATACCTCTGAGTGACCTTTAACGAACCGAGAGCTCGACAACGTCCGGGAATACTCCCGGGAACGCCAAATGTTGGCTACGGAGGGCTGAATATACTACAAAGGTGTTTTAAGAGGTTTTATAAGTTCAGGGGCTAAATGTGACAAGTTTGGAAAGTTACCATGTGGCGCGAGAGGTATAGGCCTGGTCTCTCGCGGCCCGCCAGAGACCTGTGTCTGCAGAAAATGCCTTGGCCTCCACACATGTTGTCAAAAACCATTTGATTCAAAACCATGGACTTCCAACTGCTATGCCACATTTTAGGACACTTGTAAGCTCCCTCTACACCCCTTAACACCTGGCATCACCTCCTTCAGGCTCTCCAAGTATAAATAGGTGCCAAGGTTCACCACTTGAACTTGCACCTTTCTCATTCTTCATTCTATCTCCTTCCTTTGGAAGTTCCTAACTGAAAGGAGCATCCAACTTAGTTCTATTTCATCCTAGGAAGCACCTGCAAGTGTTCCTTTCTCCTGCATTTTCATTTATAGCCTTTTATAGCCAAAAGTTAAGCATTTTACGAAAAACGCCTTGACTTTCGGTTAAGAAAATTATGGTCCAACCATTGTTAGTAACGAACATGGCTAAGTGATCGTAATAAGGTAGGTGTTAGTCCCTATAAAGGGCACCGCCTGAAGATCAGTTTGCTAGACCAATTGATAGGTCAAAGTTATGATATTAAAAAGTCAAACAGGCTATTTTTTGGAAAAATCAAAAATTGATCTTATATATGTTATGAAACCTGTTTTGACACTTAAACAAGTTGGTAATAATTATTATAACATGTAAAGAACATGGTCGGCTCGTCAATTTCAGTTCTAGGGTCGGTTCACAACCGAAAGTCGTGAAGTTTGACTTTTGCTTTAGATTAGTTAGCTAATGATCTAAGGTTGTATTATGAACACAATTTAATGTAGCATAACCCCCTGAGGTTATATTACATGATCGTAATCAGAATCTGAGTTTATGCACAAGTTCCGTTATTATGCCATTTTGACAAAAATGCCCTTTTAAAAAAAATAAGTTTTAATCGATAACGAATTTAAAAATGAACTACCTACTAATGTAATATCATAAGTAAGATTATTCGGGATGTCAAATCAGATTATAGACTGAGTTTATAAACAAGTCCTAGTCCCAAAACAGATTCGGATCACAGTGGTTGATTGTTTTCACCCAAACAACTATTGATTAGTTGTTTGAATGTGCAAATACTAAGAAAAACCAAGCAAAGAAGATGAAGAATCTTGTTTGGATCAAACAACTAGTGTTGTATATGAAATCCCAATAACATGTAATCAACAACAGCACCTGGATATTCGGATGAGAGCACAATAGCAAAAATCACAACACAAGAAGATCACCAAAATCTGTCCAAGAAACTTGGACATAACTTCATTGAACATGGTATTTATACAGATTGATCACCCAACGTATTTATTAAACACGCTGGGAAATTAATTACTCCACGTACATAGATGTTTCACAAAATGACACTTTTAACCCTTTTGTTTTTCTAACTATTACAAAATCAGCTCAAACTATGGTTTATCAAGTACCAACGGTCTCCAAAAGTTCCAACATTATCCCCCCTTGACTGTTGCGTGCTTGATTTTCTTCAATCTTGTTTCCGAGCATTAGGGTCTGCGGCTGGATCTTCGGCTTGCTGTTTGGTTGCTGCATCAGTTGATTGTTGAATAAAAGCTTCACTAATGGTTGGATGGGCCTCCATTGTGACTTCATATGTGGATGAAGTCAGAGGTGGTTGAATGATCTAGACGTCTGAATCTGGAGATGGATCTTTGGTTGGAGGAGAGGATGATTCTTGTTCAGCTGCTTTCTTCTTGCTTGACGCTTCTTTTTCCTTTTTCGCGTCCATTCTGAGCAAGATTTCCATTATTTCAATCTTTCGAGCTCTAGCACGTTCGACTGCTCTCTGAAAGAGCATTCCCTCCTCAAGATATTCCTTTCCGGCCCCAACGTTTATCTTATGTCCAAACAAGATGTTCAGGTCGGAAAGACAGAACATAAAAACATCCATAGGGTCCAGAAGGCGAATGTCTTCATTTGAATCAGACCTTATGATTGCCTCACCTGTTTTTCCGTCATAGAACCACTTCTTGAAATTGGTGAGCGTCACAGGTTGCTCTGGAGGAAGCTTCACCCTGGTAACCACCTTTGCTGGATTTATAACCCACGTTATCTTTTCTTTACCGGTGAACGGATCCTTGGTGGTTTTAGACACACGTTTTCTGGGGCGCTGACGCTTGAACACTGAAAATCCTCGCAAGCATTCTCTTTGTATTAATCTTTCTAAATCTCCACCTATTCTGATGTTTGTCGGATTAATCAGCTCATGCTTGCTAAGCTCACGTATGTCCCATGTGGGCAAGCTCTGCATATCTTGAGCGCTTCGAAAATATTGAATCACTCCACCTCTTCGTTTTACAACGAACCACCTGGTCAGATTGCAATACTTCCAACTAATGATTTTATCAGTAATCTCAGCTTTCTCAACTGTGATTACCTGATAAAAGTCAGGCATTTTCGCTCGTTCCTTTTTGAACCATTCTGGATGCTGTGGTTCAAATTCATCTCCCCATCCGTTTCATACACCACATCTTCTTCCAACCCCCATTCAAAGAACTTTGCAGGCATTTCTACTTTGTCAACTTTCTCTTCGTCGATGTCGTCATCAAGGCCAAATCAACCGTTGATTCAAGACGCTTTTCCTTCGTTTTAGCTTTGTCTGCTTTCTTTTTCTGCTCTCTTTCTTTAAATAAGTCAAAGTTAAAGATGTCTCCATTTGAGTACTTTGGCTTTCTGTTTGCAGCACCATATAGCTCTTGAACCATTTCATGCAACTTCTCCATCCCTTCCTGCTGAAATCTAATGAATTCTGTTTTCTTAGCAACGTATGCATGCAGTTCTTTGTTCTTCAACCTTTGCTCTTTCAACTTTCTCTTGAGAACATCGGTACCATTGACTTTGTTCTTCAACAGCCAAAATTCCTTAGCAGAGAAAGAGCCGATTTCCTTAGATAGACGGTTGTAGAGCTCTTGAAAAGGTTTGGGTCGAGAAGGAATTTGCTGACGAGGGGGTTGTGCCGATACTGGAGGTTTGGGTGGAACGCTTGCAGATGATCCTTCTCCTGATTTTCTCTTCTTTGGTGCTATAGCTTCGCTTGGAGAAGGCTCCAGTGGATCAGCAAAAAGTCCCTCCACGAATCTATCTAACTGTTCTTGCTCTGATGTAACAACCTCCGGGGTTTCAGATTCGGTCATTTCCCTTCTTTTTATTCTCCTCTCCCTTTTCTCAGCCTCTGCCAATGCATGGATGGCTTGCATCCTTTCAATCTCTTCCCTGGTCGATCTAGCGCGAATACTGTCAGCCATGATTCGCTCTGGGTTTGGCGTATCTTTCTTGCTCTTCTTCCTCGAAGGTTCCTCTTCTACTACTTTCTTTCCTTTGTCTTTCCGCTTACGTAACAGAGGAATTTCTTCTTCTTCTTCAGAGACATCAATTGGACGACTTCCACCTTCCCTACTTTTTCTTGTCTTTTCTCGATATTTGTTGTAAGCAGCAAGAACAACTGGAAGTCTTTCCTCAAGATACATCCAGTGATGCAACATCACCCACTCTTTGGTTTTTAGCTCAGTGATCTGCCTTCCTTTTGGTAACTGAAACTGGTACGTGTTTCCATCATGTGGCAAGTTTCGATGCTGGTCGTCAACACGAATCTAGGATACATCGCCCATGCACCTTTATTGATGTTGTCAATCATGCAGTAAAAAAATCAATCCAGAAATGTTGAACGGCTGATTTGTACACAGATTCAGCATAGCCGCGGACCACTCTAGATTCAAGCCATCATAACCGCCCTTTCGATGACAGATGCTCATACAAAACGTGTGCTAAATGAATCTCCAGTCTTTCGTTAGCCCTGACTTTTTGATTTCTTTTTGTGACGAAAATCTCCGACGTAGTTCATTCCACGAAATCCCTCTAGAATTTCCTCCTTCTTTAGCTTCAACGGATCATTTGCATTATATCCTAGGCTCAGAACTTTCCGAATTCGTTCCTGGGTCATTCTAATTTCTTTGTTTCTAACAGTCGCTGTAATATGTTTGACGTTGTTCAGCGTTCTTGCTCTTGCCGTTCTCCAAAATTCTTCTATGTGAATGGAGTAAATAGTAGGATTAGCTTGGATTGCATAGCTAATTTTACTACGTGACAACCAATCCATCACGTCTTCAAAATCTGGCTCTGGAGGCACTAGAGTAATTGGTTGATTATGCTTCCTTGTACCGTCCCATACCAATTGCTGAGCCATATCTGAAATGTGGAAACGAGTCGAGTTAGATTTTCATACAGTGATGTAAGTTTAGAATTTTATATACATATATATACAAATATTAAAGTAAATTAAAAAATTACATATATATATATATATATACAAAATAGTTAAAATCGCTGACAAATACGCTGAATCATCAAGAACAAATACGCAGACCAACTGGCTTGGCGGAATTAAGTGATATTCGGCTAACATGATTTATTACACTGTCATGACCGGCGTATTACTCTAATACGCCGGTTGCTAAAGCTTTTGATTAAAACTTAGGTCCGCCATTAGATGTCTTGAACTAACACGCTGATCAACCATATTTACGCCGATCATAGATGAGCGTATTTAAGTGCCAGCGTAGATGACTATCTACCTGAGCTTAGCCGGCGTATTTGTCTAATACGCCGGTTGCTTGAACTCGCGTTCAAGACTTAAATCCGCCAATCTTTGATCTGACTAAACACACCATCTTCAACATAAATACGCCATATTCAAATTTAAATACGCCATATTCATAATTTTCTTGATAAACCCTTTTGTCAAAGACTGAAACAGCTACATCAAAGAGATTATATACACATAGTAGAGATTGAAATGATTTAACCACACTTAAACGAATATCAATGGGTATTTGAATATCTAAATCATACCAATATCGATTCTCATAGGGTTTTACTGAATGCGGATTGAAAGAAACAGAGTGTGTGGGTGTTTGTCGAGTGAAGAAGAAGATGATGATTTTATTTTGAAAATATTTACAAACAGTGAAAAGGTTAAGTATTTATACTATTTTACATTCCAGTGTAATTATTAATTACGCTGGATAAATAAATACGCCGCCTTGATATTTTTCAAGGTTTCTTCAAACCTAAGAATTTGAAATCAATTACGCTCGAAAACTTCAAATTTTCTCGAAAAATGTGCCCTTTTTGGTTAAAAATATTGCAAGAAATTAAAAATAAGCTTAATGAAAGTAGAAAGTTGCAATTTTGAATCCTGAAAGTTGTTTTTGGGTCCGGAGGCCTCCTTTTTCACAAAATTTATGCTAACTGACTTGAATCCTGTGACTTTCCTGCAAAAGATCATACTGATAACACTCCGTTCATTTGAAATGAAATATTGGATATATTAAATAATTAAGGCACAAGAAAAACTGTCAGTATGGTTGTCCTTTTAAATCCATGCACCTATCTTTCAACATGCGATCGGAGAGCCTTTTTATCATGTTGCGGTAATATTGACGAGGACTTCAATGTTCACCACTCATGCCGAAACAGTCAGAATGTTGTGCCCGTGAGTCCCACGTCAGGACATACCCCCGCGATCAAGGTATGCGCAAAGATTCCTCATAACAGGTGAATATACTGACTTCATTCGTTTTTGAGATTTCAACGTTAGACAGTTAGTGTTCAGGTCAGTTCTTCCGTACAGCAGAGAGACCAAGGTCTAACGAGGGCTATGGCAGATACCAGGTGCGGTACGATTTAAGCACTTGAATGATTCTCAATGAGAGATTCATTTGTGTAGGGTTTTGGCCGCATAGGCTCTTTTAGAAAAGATATCATAGCTGTGTCTAGGTCAGCATATATCTGGATGCAGCAGAAGAGCAACTATGATATCCCCGAATGATTAGCCAATATAAAGACCCGAAATCTCAGACTTTCGTAATCTATCAACGCAAGATTTAAGACCATTAAGCCATGCACCACAACGCATTACCCGTAAGTTGCACACCATTGTGGGTATTCAGAATTCTTGTGTGATCATTAGAGTTTGTCTCTGTTTCGCAGTTTACTTCAAGGTATTGCTGAATCTATCGACACTTGTTGCTTGAGGCCTTAATCTTTTTCTGTTTTAATATCAGAACAAAAGTGTTAGCAGTTTTTCTATCACTTCTCGTGCAGGTGCCAAAGAAAAAATTCAGTCTCAACAATATTTTCTGGAAAAACTTCCCCCCTTAAAATTTTATTTTCGAGAATCCATTGATTGAAAAGAAATTTAACTTTGCAGAAATTCTTATTGCTGGGCACATTTTATGAGATTGTTATTTATTATGAAAACCTTTTTTATTTATATATATATATATATATATATATATTATTTTTCACCAAAAGTCAATTCCACTCAAGGAAGTTCACCATTTCCAACTAGGTTACCAACTGGTTGAATCGAGCTTTATCGAAGGCTTTTTAAATATATCAGTTTTTGTTGCATTGAATCCACTGGCACCACTTGGATGTATCCTTTCTCTTACGCATCTCTAATCGCATGAATGCGAATTTCGATGTGTTTCGTTCTTGAGTGGTGGATGGGATTCTTCACAATCCCCAGACATGCTTCATTGTCTATGAATATGGGAGTCTTCATGATGTTGATCCCATAATCCAACAACTGATTCTGTATCCAAAGGACTTGTGAATAGCAACTGTAAGCTGCCGTGTATTCAACCTGAGCGGTAGATGTAGAGACTGTTGTCTGCTTTTTGCTCTGCCACGAAATAAGACGATTTCCCAAGAATTGGCAGCCTCCGGAGACAGATTTTCTGTCTACTTTGCAACCTGCATGATCACTATTAGAGTAAGCTATTAGATCAAAATTACTATCTTTAGGATACCACAAACCAAGCTTTGGAGTTCCTTTGAGATAGCGAAAGATTCTCTTGACGGCAGCATCATGCGATTCTTTGGGATTTGTCTGAAAGCGGGCACAGAGACAGACAGCCCACATTATGTCAGGCCTACTAACGGTCAGATACATTAACGACCCAATCATTGAGCGATAGAGAGATTTATTCACTGGCTTTCCTTGAAAATCTGAAGTAAGTTCGTCTGAGCAGCAAAAGGAGTGCTGGCGGATTTGCAGTCATTCATGCTGTATTTGGAAAGAATATCTCTGATATACTTAGCCTGATGAATGAGAATACCATCCTTTCATTGTTTCAATTCTAGTCCTAAGAAAAACATGAGTTCTCCCATCATACTCATCTCGAACTTCACTTTCATCACCTTCTCGATTTCTCTGCAAAGGGTTTCATCTGTCGACCTAAAAATGATATCGTCTATGTAGATTTGAACCAACATCACATCTTCTCCAATCCTTTTTGTGAAGAGAGTCATGTCAATTTTGCCTCTTGAGTATCCACACTCCAGAAGATATGTTGACAAAGTCTCGTACCATGCTCTAGGAGCATGGTGAAGACCATAGAGAGCTTTGTCAAACTTGTAGTATTTCGTGGGAGAATGAGGATCTTCAAAACCTGGAGGTTGACAAACATAAACTTCGTCTTTCACTTTCCCATACAGAAAAGCACTCTTTACATCCATTTGAAACACCTTAAAGTTTTTAAACAAAGCGTAGGCTAAGAAGATTCTGATGGCTTCTAACCGTGCAACAGGTGCAAAAACTTCCTCGTAGTCAATCCCCTCTTCTTGTCGAAACCCTTAAACCACTAATCTAGCCTTATTCTTGATAACTACACCATGATCGTCCATCTTATTACAAAACACCCACTTGGTACCAATTGGATACTTTCCGTCTGGTAGGTCAACGAGTTCCCAGACTTTAAGTTTCTGAAATTGTGTCAATTTGTCCTGCATAGCTTGTACCCAACTTGAATCTTGAATAACTTCTTTGATATCCCTTGGGACAGACTGCGAAAGAAAGGCTGCATACAGTCCTGTGTTGATGGTATGTGTTTGACCACGTGTTCGAACTCCATCTTCAACAGAACTAATGACATTTTCAATTGGATGGTTTCGATTGGTCTTGTACCCTGCATTGGTGTGAGTTTCAATTTGATGAGGCAGATTAGAAAAATGGTCATCGACGTAGATAATTGGAGTTTCGTCTTCTTTGGGTGGTTCATCCACAGCCTGCTGTGAAGAAGAATCATCATGTGCGGATGCATTCTCAGCAGATGTGTCACCAATTTCTTCGGACACCGGAAGAGTAGGAGAGGCAGAGGCAGGGGTGAAACGGGTTGTAAAAGGAGTAAAACCAATGTCTGAGGCATCAAACAAAGGTTCCAAAGGAGTGGATTCTTCAGGTTCGGATTCAGTGATGGGTTCATCGATGGTGAAAGTATTGAATATAATATCCACGTCATAAAACCAGTTTGGAGCCCTTCCAGTGTTAGTGGAGTTTCCTTCTTGAAAATCAACGTAGTACGATTCAATCACCATCTTAGTCCTTTTGTTGTAGACTCGATATGCCTTTTGAGAAGATGAATATCCCATGAAGTAGCACATGCCACCGACTGCTTCAAACTTGATGAGATTGTCTTCAGTGTTGAGAAGTGTGCATGAACACCCGAACGGTTTGAAGAAATCTATCAGAGGCTTCCTTCTGAAAAGTAGTTCATAGGCTGTCTTTCCGTGAGGTTTGACGATAAGAACACGATTCAAAACTAGCATGATATGTTGACTGCTTCAGCCCAGAAGATTATGGGAAGCTTAGAGTCGACAAGCATAGTTCTTGCAGCTTCGGTAAGAGTTCTGTCTTTGCGTTCTGCTACTCCGTTTTGCTGAGGAGTCCTGGCAGCGTTGTATTGGAGGCGAATTCCCTTATCTTCATAGAAGGAGACAAACGTATGATTTTTGAATTCAGAACCTTGTCGCTTCTGATGGAGATGACTTTCAGCTTGATCACATTTTCAATCATGGGAATGAAGCTCTTCAGAATGGATGCCGTTTCGCTTTTGGCTTCAAGAAAGAATACCCATGAAAACCATGAGAAATCATCTGTAATCACCAAACAATAAGACCTTTTAGCTAATCTTTTAATGCTAATTGGGCCGAAAAGATCCATGTGAAGTAATTGTAGAGGAGAAGATACCGTATTCACTGCTTTGGACTTATGAGGCTTTTTATGTTGCTTTCCTTGGGCGCATGCGATACACTTTTCAGAAAAAGGAAAATCTTTCATAGGTAAACCTCTTACTAGATTTAATTTTGAAAGGTTATTTATGTTCTTAAAATTCACATGCCCCAAACGCCTGTGCCACAACAGTGATTCCGATTCAGATGCTTTTGACATAAGACAAGTCATTGGCTCATTTGATTTGGCATTCTTGATATTTAGCACGTAGGTGTTATTTTGACGGGGAGCTCTAAGCATGATCATTTCTTTAGGGACGGAGTAACCGGGTTTGAGGAATAAGCAATCCGTGTCATTGAACAGCACCGCGATTCCTTTGTCACAGACTTGTGAAACACTCATAAGATTGTAACACAATTCTGGAACATAGTTCACATTCTCCAAATGAGTGCTTCTGACACGACATCACCCATTCCAATGATTTTCCTCCCTTTTCGTCTCCGGCAAAGGATACAAAGTCACCATCAATAACTCGAAAGTTGGTAAGCAGATCCTTTAGCCCGGTCATGTGCCTGGAGCAACCGCTGTCAACGTGCCAGATATACTCCATGAGCATCCGAAGCCATTTCTGAATTTTATTCTGTTATACAACAACAACAACAACATAAATATGTACAAATTAGCTAGTTTTTGGAACCCAGACTTGCTTTACATTAGTTCTATCATGATTTTGAGCAAGAGTGTTGTCTTTTCTTTTCCAAAAGCAGGTTGAATCAACTATGCATTTTACTAATTTCTTTAAACTGTCAAATTGATCAGTAAAACTTTTAACTAGATATTGACTAGGTTTAGAAAATTTCTTGCTTTTACAATGTTTCGCCGTATGTCCTAAATGACCACAGCGAAAACATTGTTTTTGACTCGATCTTTTCTTCCTGGGTGCTGAGTGTGAAGATGATGTATGTGATGAGAGTCTGGAGCATCTTGAGGAGTTTAATGATGTAATGTGGCTTGAATCTTTAGCTTTCTTCAGTTTCTCTTCAGGATGATGTTTATCTTCAATGTCGACTTAACTGTGCTCACTGTCTGATGAGGAAATTGATTCTTGACTTTCATCTGACCTTTCTTCATTGCTTTTTGAAGTTGTTGTGCTTGATTCTTCAGTGAAATCTTTATCAGTCTCTGATGTACCTGCAACTAATGGAACAAATTCTGGAATTTCTTTGTAAGGAATTTTCTAAAACTGTTTTTCTTTAACTCTGCACAAATACAGGAGACTCAAGCATAACATTTTCATCATTGAGAGCAATGTTTAGGTCATGACCCTCAACCTTGGCAAACCCTTGGTTGTGAGCCTTAAATGTAGGCACATTGCCAATACAGTCATCCTGAATTGTCAATTTAGGCATACAACCATTACAATCATCCATCCTAGATAAACTATTACAGTTATCTCGAATAGAAATTTTGTTCGTCTTATCACAATTCCAGGCGAACCAGTTAACAGTTGAATAACTGTCGCCTGAATAGCCTATTCCTATTTTCATCCCTCCACAATCATCTTTACACATCTTCCTTACTCTCGCACAGATTTGCATTACTTTTAGAAAGGTTAGTGTTGTTTTCGGATTTATAAAATATACTTTGATCCAAAAGATCATTTTTATTGATTAAGTCGTTCTTAGGATGAGGAGATGGCATAGGAACATAATTTTTGCTGTGCGGAGGAGGAAATAATTTTCTTTCGTTTCCGAATTTATCTTTATATCCAATTCCATCCTTTATGAATGTCGGTCGTTGGCAGTTTACAATGTCAAACAGTGCTTTTTGGCTAATTTTCCATTTATCAATAATGATTTGTAACTTATTGTTTTCGTTTTGAGATTTTTCTAGCTTTTCGGTCAAATCATTTATGATAAAATCTTTTCTGAAAACAAATTCCTTTAGAGTTTGCATTTCAGCTATGGTTGAATTCAACTTTCGCTGATATGCAGCCTCATTTTCTTTTAGTTCTTGATTTATTTTCAAAAATCTTTTTTTCTTTAATTATATCACGGTTGAGTGATTTGTAGTGTGCCATGACGTTCAAACGTGGTTTTGAGCACAGCTTTGCTTTAAATTCATTGGAATGCTGTTTACCAAATCTTATCATCGGCTTCTGATTTCATGGCGGTAGAGGATGTTCCGACCGCTTCATTCTTCCTGGTACTGATGATTTCTTGAACAGCAGGCTTCGACTCATACATTTCAGCTTTCTGTTGTCTCTTCTCTGAGGCAGGAGAAATGATGTTTTTCAAACCAGTGTCATCTTTTGGAATCTTGGAGGTTTGTTTTTCAACACCATTAGAAGCAGACGTGGCAAAGATAGTGGTAATGTTTGCCATGAGGGCCTTGTTTACTTCACCTTTTGCCTCAGCTATCTCCTCCGACCAATCATAATCTTCCATCACTAAAGCCTTATGATTATTTTCAGCAGCATTATTATTTCCTTCAATGGCAATCGGCCTCCTTTCTGGTTGATTTCGGTATTCTCGTTCTTCAGCAACGGACACTCTCTTTTGAAGTGGCCCAAGTCTTTGCAGTTATAACATCTAAGCTTGGATTTGTCAAATCCAGCTTTTCCAAGAGCCAACCTCTTTCCTGTTTAAATGCTTGAGTGTCGCTGGCCACAGTGGTCTTCTCGGAAGATGACTAGGCCTTCACAGAGTTTGCGGAAGCATTTGAATAGGATTCGACAGCACTTTGGGGATTTGATCCACATGAGGTGACAGGAGCAAGAAATGCCATATTCTTGGGGTTTGCAGCAGCTTGCTGAGACGTCTTCTGAGAATATCCAGTTTGATTCATCTCTCGTTTCACGATGTCCATTTCAAAGGCTTTTAAAGTGTTAATCAATTCTGAGAGGGTAACTGGAGTTTTGCTGGTGAGGAAAGTTCTCTTAATCATCATGCATTGAAGACTCCATTCTTTTGGTAGAGAATCTACCAGCTTCTTGATCGATGCATAATTTGCAACTGGGTTTCCCACCTTCTTCATCTTGGTCAACACCCCCAGAAATCTGCTTATGTGGTCGGACAAGCTTTCGCCACGAATACTTCCAAACATATCATATTATTTCTGCACCATGTCTCGTTTATTCTCCCTGAGTTCCTCATTGCCTTCATAATGGTCGATTAGAGCCAACCACAGTTCATGTGCCGAGGTGTATTCTTCAAACAGATTGTTATCATCCTTTGGCAGAGCCATAGTGAGAGCAGCGTGAGCCCTCCGGTCACGTTGAATGAGTGTCCTATCTTCATCTGTGAATGTTGAAGGATCTTCATTGATAGTACGGATGTCATCACGTATTATCATAGGAACATGAGGGCCCATAGTGACTGACATCCATTGAGTATAATCGGTATACTCAAAAAAAGACTTGATCTTGTTTTTCCAGCTGCTGAAATCTTTCGAACCTTTCAACTTTGGTGGCCTTGTAGCAGTTCCAGTTTCTAATTCGGCTTAGGCAATCGGATGAGTTGATTTAGAGACATGATGGATGAATGATGATCAATTACGCTGGGATTTGCTGAATCAGAAAACAATTACGCTCGCTAGGAGATAAATATGCTGGGTGATCAGTTTGTATAAATACTATGTTCAATGAAGTTATGTCCAAGTTTCTTGGACAGATTTTGGTGATCTTCTTGTGTTATGATTTTTGCTATTGTGCTCTCATCCGAATATCCAGGTGCTGTTATTGATTACATGCGGGCCCATAGTGACTGACATCCATTGAGTATAATCGGTATACTAAAAAAAAGACTTTATCCTGTTTTTCTAACTATTACAGAATCAGCTCAAACTATGGTTTATCAAGTACCAACGGTCTCCAAAAGTTCCAACAAAAGCCCTTGTGGCGCGTAAAATAGTTTTCATCATACTTTTTCATATCAAAACTTTTACCTACTGATATGTTATATCAAATAACATATCTAGGATGTATAAAGCTGATCTTAACTTCAGTTTTTACTAAACTTCGCATAAATCGTTATTTTACGACATAAGCATCGTTTCAGCGCATAGTATGGTTTTAAACCACATTTATCAACCAAGACTTGTTACCTACTGACTATAAAATTTATTTAAAATATTTTTACAATAGGTACATGATATAAACTCAGAATCCCAAATAAACTATCATACTATATGTGAAATGACCAAAATGCTCTTCGGTGCATAGTTTAGTCATAAATGATAAATTACACATATTATCATGTTCCTACAAATATTATATAATAAATTAATTATTATTCTAGAATACGTTTGATCAAAACATTAGAATATATTCAAGTTCCTTTTATACGGTGTATAGTTACCGAAACCCCCTTATGAGGCATAGTTTCATTTTAAAACCTTAACGGGCATAAAAGCTGATGTCCTATTGATATTAGAACTTATTTAAAATATAATGGCATATAGAACTTGCCCATGACTTATCCGGTTACCCCCAATATCGCTTATACGCGTTCGGTTAAGTATATGTAACTAGTTTACGGAAATTAACCGAAACAGGTTTAACCTTCTCATTTAAGTCTCAAAATCCAGAATGTTTATGGCTTACCCATATTATGCAAGTCAAAGTACTTGTGGGGTTTAAACTACATTTTATCCGATCATCGCTTAATCTAGCATATTATATGTTTTGATCATGTACGCTAGTCGGTCTAAGTCTATGACTTAAATAAGACCGTTAGCATTTAATTGGTTAGCTTATGCCATAATCAAGACTAGAGCCTTCGGTAAATGTTATCTGCACTTAGTTCATTTTGTGTACGGCTGAGATATTAAATTTTGCATTTAACCAAGACTAGCTCAGGAAAATACTATCGACTTATTTCCCCTATACGGGCTTGGGTTATGGTAAGCTATTACCGCTTGGTCGGAAATTGGATCAATCGAATGTCGGATTGTGGCTAGTAAATCTGCATATTCCGTTTTGATCAGTTTTGTTTGATAACCTAAACATCAGGGGTTAACTACTGTGTCTTGGATATCCTTGGCTCATTACATTAGATAATGGCCACGACCTAAGCGCAGAGTGTAGGCATAACCTGACAGGCGCTCATGCTAAAAAGTTTACCCACAAAGTTGGGGATAACTCCTTTGTGATTTCTTAAGTGGTGAGTACATTAATCATGTCTCGGTCTTCTACTGGTCCCTGTATGTATGGACAAACATGTGAATCTGTTAACAATGTTAGAAAGTAACTTTCTGAAGTTATAAAAGATTTTGTGCCATGTGCACTTAAAATCATTTTAAAATGTTTTCAAAATGAGTCAGTTGGGTGTATTTACCAGCGAAAGCTGACGTATTTTCAAAAGACTAAGCTTGCAGGTACAATACGAAATAGGCTGGAAGCTGCTCGGTAGTGATATAAGAGGATCTTGCAAATCCATATATATGCCCTAAAGTCTGTTATACATTTTTGTACCTTTTACGATCCGCTTGTAGATCATCTATTATAAGCCGTCTGTATATATTATTTTTTTATACTTTGAACATTTGTTTTGTAATAGTAATTTAACTCCAAGACTTCCATTGTGTTGTGTTTAATTGACTATGATGATATCAACTTACGTCACGATATGCCCCGTCCAGGCCCACCGGTGTTTAGATTGGTTGGAAATCCGGGGTGTGATAGGTTGGTATCAGAGCCAAGGTTTGAGAGAATTAAACACTAGCCTTTTTGTGTTTAATCTCAAACTTACACAAAAGCACATTCCTTAGACTTCCGAGTCTAGGCTTTAACCTAGGATTACTCATCTCATTATTAAGTTATTAGTATTGTTTTGATTTGATTTTTAACAGGAAATACCACCAAGAGTACGAGGAAGAGGTAAATGACCAATGAGGGGAGGACCCGCAGGACATATCCCTTCACAACCCCATCACTTGAATCCTTATGAGGATTCGGGGGATTCCTGGTCCCTATCACGACATTCACCTACTCATACCAAAAACTCGTACCACTCATATCATTCACACCAAGCACACCACTCTCATCATTCATATCATGATGATTTTAACCCGAACCATTACTTTAACACACCCCAGTGATTAGAATCAGTTGGATCAACCAAATCCCACGGATGAGGACTCCGATCCAGAAATGTCTCCGTCAGGATCACACGCACATCCCATCGACATATTTAGCGATTTAAAATCCTATGCCGGATCGCCATACCAAGGTCCTAACGAATGAGACCAATATTGGAACCAATTCACATTTGTTAATACCCCTTCCCATCACTCCCCAACACATCCTGTACAAGAAGATGTTCACATGGAACCGGTGGAACAACATCAGCCGCCACTGAGCCACCAAGGAGGAAACGAGGAGCGCGTACGTCGGTACGTGCATGTCAAAAATCAGGTTTGCTACCACCGTTACCCAAAACTTACCCTACCATTCAAGAGGACCCACAAATGGGTGGACCCTCCAATACTTCACCTGTGGTGAAACCGACACCATTACCTATGGTTTAACCACCACCATCGGGTTTTAACAACCCTATCCCAATGCATCCGGATACATCTAGATATTATCCTTTTAACCCATCTACGCAAGTAAATTACCAGGCATTATCGCATGACCCTTATGCAAGCGGTCATGCATAACGCACTTTACCCATCTCCTTTCCCACCTGCTTATCCACCTACTGGATATCCAAGCTATGAGTACTAGTATCCTGTTATGCCACAACCACAACCTCCGCCTCCACTTGAGGCCATCAGTGAGGCCTTGGAACGAATGAAGGAAATGCAACAACAAGCGAAGAAAACATAAAAGAAGACGAATAAGTTCTTCAAAAAGCTCTCCAAGTTGGTTAAGGGAAAGAAGGACGAGTGAAGTCTCTTCTATTATTATATTTTCACTGCAAGGGCATTGTTCTTTTTTAGTCCCTGCGTGGGCATTGTTATTTCTTTCAATCCTTGCATGGACAATTAGTTTAATTTATTTATTTCTAATATTGTAATTTCTTATTAGCATTTAACGAAATATTTTTTAATTTTATGTATATATTCATCCTCTTCAAGCGAACGTCTCTATTTTATTCAGGAATGTTTATACTCCTAGCAGTGTGACTTGAGGAACCGCACTAACCGTCTAGGTGATGGACTATGTCCTAAGACCTATTATATAGCCTATGTGATAAATATGATCCAAACTAATATCATCAATGCGGTATATTGACATCCATTAGTGATGTAGGCCAACGTGCCATGTGTTATGTCCATTAGTGACCAGCCAAAGTGACATATTTTGTCCATTAGTGACAGGCCAAAGTGCCATATTATGTCAAATCAGATTATAAACTGAGTTTATAAACAAGTCCTAGTATTATGTCGATAAATGACGATAAAGCCCTTGTGGCGCGTAAAATGGTTTTAATCATACGTTTTCATATCAAAACTTTTACCTACTAATATGTTATATTAAATAAAATATCTGGGACATATAGACCTGATCTTAACCTCATTTTTTACTAAACTTCTCACAAATCGTCATTTTACGACATAGGCGCCGTTTCGTCACATAGTATGGTTTAAAACATATTTATCAACCAAGACTTGTTACCTACTGACTTTAAAATTTATTTAATATATTTTTACAATAGGTCTATGATATAAACTCAGAATCCCAAATAAACTATCATACTATGTGTAAAATGACCAAAATGCCCTTCGGTGCATAGTTTAGTCATAAATGATAAATTACAAATATTATCATGTTCCTACTGATATTATATCATAAATTAATTATTATTCCAGAATACGTTTGATCAAATAATTAGAATATATTCAAGTTCCTTTTATACGGTATATAATTACCGAAACGCTCTTATGAAGCATAGTTTCGTTTTAAAACCTTAACGGGCATATAAGCTGATGTCCTACTGATATTACAACTTATTTAACATATAATAGCATATAGAACTTGTCCATGACTTATCTGGTTACCCAATATCGCTTATATGCGTTCGGTTAAGTATACGTAACTAGTTTCCGGAAATTAACCGAAACGGGTTTAACCTTGTCATTTAAGTCTCAAAATCCAGAATGTTTATGGCTTACCCATATCTTGCAAGTCAAAATTAATTGTTGGGTTTAAAATACATTCTATCTGATCATCTCTTAATCTAGCGTATTATATGTTTTGATCCTGTACGCTAGTCGGTCTAAGTCTGACTTAAATAAGACCGTTAGCATTTTAATTGGTTAGCTTATGCCATAATCCAGACTATAGCCTTCCGGTAAATGCTATCTACAATTAGTTCATTTTGTGTATAACTGAGATATTAAATTTTGCATTTAAGCCAAAACTAGCTTAGGTAAATACTCTCGACTTATTTCCACTATACGGGCTTGGGTTACGGTAAACTATTACCGCTTGGTCAGAAATAGGATATTCAATGCTGGATTGTGGCTAGTAAATCTGCATATTCCGTTTTGATCAATATTGTATCATAACTTAAACATCAGGGGTTAACTACCGTGTCCTGGATATCCTCGGCTCATTACATTAGATAATGGCCACGACCTAAGCGCGGAGTGTAGGCATACACCTGGCAGACGTTCATGCTAAAAATTTTACCCACAAAGTTGGGGATAACTCCTTCGTGATTTCTTAAGTGGTGAGTACGTTAATCATGTCTCAGTCTCCGTACTGGGCCTGTATGTATGGACAAACATGTGAATCTGTTAACAATGTTACAAAGTAACTTTCCCAAGTTATAAAAGATTTTGTTCCATGTGCACTTAATATTTATTTTCAAATGTTTTCAAAATGAGTCAGTTGGGTGTATTTACCAGCGATAGCTAACGTATTTTCAAAAGACAAAGCTTGCAGGTACAATACGAAATAGGCTGGAAGCTGCTCGGCAATGATATAAGAGGTTCTTGCAAATCTTTAGATCTGCCCTACAGTCTGTTATACATTTTTGTACCTTTTTACGATCCGCCTGTGGATCTTCCATTACAAGCTGTCTGTATATTATTTTTGTACTTTGAACATTTGGTTTGTAATAGTAATTTAACTCCAAGACTTCTGTTGTGCTATGTTTAATTGACTATGATGATATCAACTTACGTCACGATATTCCCCACCCAGGCCCACCGGTGTTTCGATTGGTTGGAAATCCAGGGTGTGATAGTCACGAAGGTTATCACGGTTAGGAATCCAACTACGGTCAAGATAGTACATAATGCCATTGGATTTGGTCACAAGTTGGTTTTCGACACCACACTTCAACTCATTGTCGATGTTACCCTCATTAACGTTTGAGTATTGTGCCTTACAAATCAGCTCTTGAAGCTTTCCCAAGGTTTGGTAGCAACGTATACTCTTAACATGAGTTTTCCGACTAGGTGCGTCGGCTACAACATTCGCCTTACCAGGGTGGTAGCGAATATTGTAGTCGTTGTCGTTTAACAATTCCACCCAACGACGTTGACGCATGTTGAGTTCTTTTTGATTGAAGATATGTTGGAGGTTCTTATGGAGGTTCTTTGTACCATAAAGGTAGTGTCGCTATATCTTTAACTCAAAAACAACTGCACCAAGTTCAAGGTCGTGCGTAGTATAGTTTTTCTCATGGATTTTGATTTGTCGTGACGCGTAAGAGATAACCTTATCTCGTTGCATAAGAACGCAACCAAGACCTTGTTTTGAGGCATCGCAATACACGACAAAATCCTCGGTACCACCACGAAGGGCTACGATAGGAGCATTGCAAAGCATGTCCTTGAGTGTTTGAAAAGACTCCTCTTGTTCGGAACTCCAAACAAAAGTTATCCTTTTGAGTTAAGGAAGTGAGAGTTATGGAGATCTTGGAGAAATTCGAGATAAACCGACGGTAGTAACCAGCCAAACCTAGAAACGAACGAATTTTAGACGGAGACTTAAGAGCAATCCAGTTCTTCACCGCTTTGATTTTCGCAGGGTCAACGTGAATACCGAGTTCGTTGACGCCATGACCAAGGAATTCAACCTCCTTTAGCCAAAATTCACACTTGGAGAACTTGGCGTAAAGACGTTCAGTACGCAAAAGCTGAAGGATGAGACGCAAGTGTCGCTTGTGCTCTTCTTGCGTCTTGGAATAGATTAGAATATCATCAATGAAGATGATCACGAATCGGTCGAGATAAACACGGTTTATCAAGTCCATGAAAACCGCAGGTGCGTTAGTCAAACCAAAAGGCATGACTACGAACTCGTAGTGCCCATAACGTGTGCGAAACACGGTTTTGGGTATATCTTCCTCGAGAACTCGAAGTTGATGATAACAAGAGGAAAGATTGATTTTCGAGAAGCAAGTCGCTCCTTGAAGTAGATCAAAAAGATCGTCGATGCGAGGAAGAGGATATCGGTTCTTGACCGTAAGCATGTTGATCTCATGATAGTTAATGCACATTCGGAAGGATCCGTCTTTCTTTTTGACGAATAGAATTGGAGCGCCCCAAGGAGATGTCCTAGGGCGTATGAAGCCTTTATCAAGGAGTTCCTGAAGTTGGCTAGATAGCTCTTGCATCTCCGAGGGTGCTAGGCGATAGGGGAATTTTGCGACAGGAGTTGCGCTAGGAATGAGGTCGATGTAAAAGTCAACCGAATGAAGAGGAGGAGGAACAGGGAGATCCTTAGGAAGACATCAGGGTAATCACGAACAACGAGAACTTCACTAACGCTTATCCTTCTTTTCCACAATATGGGCAAGAAAGGCGAAGTATTCCTTATGCAAGTTGCTTGGATACACGACATAAGCTTGAGACCTTTGGAAGGTTTCTGTAAGTTCCTAATACGGATCTGTACACGGTATCACAACAACTAATCGATTGCGGAAATAAAGATTAGATGAATAGAACAAGAACAATCTCTAATTAATCAACTTGCATACACCGAATGGTGTCTGATACAATATATCTGAATAACAAACTGGCAAGCAACCCAAATACTAACCCTAACACATGTATTTATACTAATCTCAGCACCCAATAATTACAACCCTAGGCCCACAAGGCTCTAGGAAGCCCATTCCTTCACCCTTAGCCCAAAATGTAACACTAATGTGTAAACCTTTTAGCTAGGGTCCCAACAATCTCCCCCCAGGTTTACAACATTAGACAACTAATCCTTGGGTAGCACATCAACTCCCATCCTACCCGCTAAGATCCCAGCAACTGGCGCTGTCCAATCCTTAGCACATGCCTCATACAACTCTGCTGTTTGAATCTGATTCGCTGCTAGAACCTGTAGGTCTTCATCGTGAAAGCTCACTAAATCAACTACATCATTTACGCGAAAGGCTTTCTCCTTAGTCACAATCGCCACTTCTCAACCCTTGGATCATACATCCAAAAGTAAAGTTTCTTCAAAATGCCTTTGGGAAATGTTGGAGCGACTGGTATAACTAGTTTCTTATCAGTCGGAAGCCACATCACAAACTTAAACCTTCTACCAGTTCTCGCATCTCTAACCCCTTTAGCTGCCCATAGATACGGTTCAGCTGTCTTCATCGTTTTGAATCCATTCTTCACCTCAGCTTCTTAAAAAATCTCCATCATGGACCACGCCCAGTCGTATCAGTATCAGTATACGAAGCCCTGAGAAGATCAATCAAAGCAACTTTCGTCCATGTCTCAAACTGGGACTCCTTGGAGTAATATTCGCGTGTACCATCCTGTTGAACAATCAGCCACATCCTCTTAACATGATCATAGGTCCAACTCAGCATACTTGACTTATTCCCAACCTTACTGTAATAGCTTGATCCATGCTCCATCACAAATCTATCAGAGTGATTAGTAGGATCCTTTAACTGAAAGTTCTCATCCAGCGGATTTACATCGACGTTCTTCATCAAAACCATTTATTTCTTCTTTGGAGCAGTTTGCCTTCTTTGACTCGCAGTAAACTTCCTCTTTAGATCACTCAAATAATCATCTAATCCAGCCTGACGGTCAGCTGCGAGCTGTTCAGCAGCTATTATGTCAGCTTCTCTCTTTTCTGCAGCTTGATGATGATGTTCGACATTCATAGGATCATCAACCGGATCAGAAAACTCACGTCCAAATTTATTCTCCAACTTTGCCTTCAATCGAAAACCATAGTCATCAATAACGAAACATCACCCTGAAGTTGGTCTATCGCTGTCACGAGCGTCTAACCGAGTCTATAGAGAAGCTATCTGTACATCTTTAAGAATAACCTCCTACTCGAGTACTACCACTCTCTTCTTAAGATAGACTACATCAACGTCTTCCTCATCACTATCAACCCCGCTGAATTCAAATGCTCTCTTTTCAGATCGCTTCAAATACTCAATATCTTCATCCTGACGACCACCAAAACTACTACCCCCTGCCCCGAGCCTCCAGCACCTGCAGAACTACCACTTCCACAACCAAAATCCATCATCCCATGTACAGATCAGCTGGAATGGACACAACAGTAGATAGAGTGGCAACAAGAGGAACTGTCGGTTCTTCAGCAGGCTCAACAGTGGAAATATCGGTCAAAGATACAGTAACCAAGGATGTAATAATAATTGGTTCTTCAGTAGTGTCATCAATACGAGCTTCGGTTTGTATCTGGACTTCTGTGTGAATGGGTTCTTCGGTTGCTTTTGTTCGTCGCCGCTTCAATAATGGTTCTTCCTCTTCTTCAAC
Source organism: Scalesia atractyloides (assembly GCA_947069175.1). Lineage (NCBI taxonomy): Eukaryota > Viridiplantae > Streptophyta > Magnoliopsida > Asterales > Asteraceae > Scalesia > Scalesia atractyloides. The sequence goes on from CAMTDV010000023.1 coordinate 47,821,811, forward strand.
ATCTTCAGCTGTATCAGCTTCAGTAAATAGGATATCAGAATTAGACAACACGAGAGGCGGATTCCTTTCCTGCTCCTGAATCTTTTGTAGATGCGCTACGAGAGCCGCTAAGTTCTCAGTAGTAATCTCTTGTAGCTCTGGAATCATATGAACTTCAAATTCTGTAATAGAATTCCAACAGAGCTTCTTCATTATCAATATCTGCATCAGAAACTAAATCTTTAATCTCAATCTCTTTCTCTACCATTCGTATATCATGCTCTTCAGCCACCATAGCATTTATCGGCTTAGGTGTTGGGATATCCTAACCAATCACCTCAGAAAACTTCCCAAACGTCTTCAAAGGTATAGTCCAACAAAAACTGTCTTTGATGTCGATTTGTTCTTCTTCATCGTACTAAAAATAGTCGGACCCATAGGCTTCATATTCAGCAAGTTCGTATTAGAAGCATCCTTAGCTAAATCAGAATAATGGGCATCCAGAATCAGTTGTTCAAATCGAGGATATAGCAAAAACAACTTCTTCGACTACTCAAGAATCTTCTTCATATTTTCAAAAATATAACTAGAAAAATTATATTTCCAATCCATCACCAAAGCTACGATCGCTGAAGTCTGCGTCTGGTTCGGCTGATCTAATCCGCCCTTATTCTCCGATACGCACTGCATAAACATGTGAACTAACAATCTCCAGTATGCCGGGAACATATTCTTCAACAACGATGGATATGTTCCCTCATAACCCATTTCTGTCAATACCGGCATCAAGTTCTCCTTAGCATATAATGTCGGATCACTTGCTACATCTGTAAACTTTAACACATCTCGAATACATGCTTCGTTCATGACAATCTCCTTCCCCTGAATAGATGAACTAATATAAGGCTTCCCGTCAGCCCCCTCAAATGAAATCTCACCCGCTTCCAAAACATGTGCACTAGATCACGATAGATAACATGATTCGCTCGGAGTGCTTACATGATCCTACAGTCATTCAGACCCACCATCATAGACTTGAACTCTTGGAAAAACTCCATTGGTGGATCCGATAGATAACCCGCCTGGTTATGGAACTGCTCTTCAACCAATAAAACAGCATCAAAAGCCTCTTTAGCCATTTATGTCAAAAGAACAACAAATTAAGCCATACTCAGCAAAAGATTTACTAATCAAGCCAGATATCCAAGTTAACATAAGTTAACTAGTCAATTTCAAACTAAGAAGTCAAAAACCCATTAGTTCAAAAACTGATTGACAGATCAATAAGCAGGTCAAGAAAAAAGTCATTAGTGAATTTGATAGGTTCAAGGTTCTATTGAAGGTTCATTTTAAAGATTCAGTTTTAAGGTTCAACACTCAATCCGAAAGGTTCAAAACCATTTCAGAGAGTTCAAACGCTGAGATCCGAAATCAAAAGGGTTCAAACAGGAATCTGGATGAACCCCCTATCATCTCAGATGAATGCCATCTGAAATGGAATCAAGTTCATCCATTACGGTTGAATACTCATCCGAGATGGGGCCCGGAATGCACAGTTTGTTGAAGTTTCATCCGAGATGCCATCCAAGATGCTTAATTACATGACGATATAAATATTAACATTTAATTTCGATGATTAACGAGTATTTTATACCTAATTTTGAGGTAATTCGGATGAAATGTGAATATAATAAAATTCGAATGATGATCAGAGGATTTCGGAGAAAACTTTTTAGTGAATGATCTGAAATGAAACAATGATAATCAGATATACTATTCTAGAATAGGCTTGGGCCAGAGAATTTGGGCCCAAGTCAATCATGATCCAACTGAACATCATCCGGTTTCCAATTCAGATACAATCCGGAATGGGTTTGATCAAAATTATTTGGCCCCAATCCGAAACAATAACCAGTCCGAAACGGTCAAAAGAGGAGGATCCCAATTCGGTCAATGGGCCTATCCGGAATGGGTCAAAGGCCCAATCCGGAACAGTTCCAAAATGGGCCCAATACTGTTCAATTTCAAGATTTTCAAAAATTCTATTGTGTTAGCCCAATTCCAAAACTTAGTAGGCCAGTCCAATACCTCTTGATATAAATCATCTAACTCAAGAATCATCAGTTTAACTAACCGAGCAACCAACCAGACTTTACCAGATATACAGAAATAAGCAAAGCATTTAAACAAAATTAATACAACAAATACACAGTTTTGCTATGGGATCAAATCGTTTTCAGGCAGACTAAGGAACACTTTTCAGTGCTTGGTCAGACTGGTCTAAGCGATTGCCAATATAATTGTCCATTTAAACCTAGCGCTCAACTTTCTACTTTTTGCTTTATGATACACTTAAGGTAATGTTATACTAAGATACTCGTGTGTCCCACTCCATGACATACACCCGCGATCAAGGTAAACATAACAATTCATCGTAACAGGTGAGTATACTAAGATCATCCTTTATCTTTTACAACGTCAAACTATTGGTGAACAGGTCAGTACTTTCGTACGGTAGAGTGGCCAATAATATCTGACGAGGGTTAGGCAAATACCTTATATGGTATGTTTGACTTTTCAAGCACATGGAATTTTCTCGTGATGAGATTTCCTTTCTATTAAGGTTTTGGCACTTCTATTTTGTCTTTTTTAAAGATATCCTGACTATACCTAGGTCTGCAATAAAAGAACAGCCAAGATATCCCCTAGATGACTCAACAGCATAAAGACCCGAAACTTCAGACGTTGGCTATCTATCAACGCAGGATTTAAGACCATAAAATCATATGCCGATAGTGTGGGACCCACTGGATATCTAGTTCTTTATGTTTATATCATTTAGCTTATAATATCCGTTTGAGCTCTAAGCCTATCAACATATCGCTTTTGATCAAAGTCGTTCCAACTATAACACCTTACATGTGTTAGCCAAAACCTTTATCACGAGAAATCATTTCATTTCCCAATCATTGCAAAATTGTTTGAAACTATTTTTGTTATTTTCTGATTTTTTTTAGTGTTTTTTTATTTTCCAAATGTTTTTGTATTTTTGTGATTTTTATCCCCCTAAATTGGTGCACATATATGGACAATTTTCGAGGCAAACAGAAAAAGAAAACAAACTAAAAGGAAAAGATAAAGGAGGCTCAGTCAGAAAACCTGATCATTTTGAGAAGATTCATAAACACTTGAAAATGCGTGTTGATAACGGGTTTCGTGAACAAATCCGCAGCATTTGCATCTGTGTGGATTTGCTCAAGTTTAACGAGACCCTTTTCATAGAAGTCACAAATAAAATGAACTTTTATGTTTAGGTGCTTGGTTTTGGAGTGAAAAAGGGTTTTTTACAATTTGGATAGCGGCATCATTATCACCATAAATTGTTGTGTTTAAATAAGTCAAACCGTAATCCGCAAGCTGGTGTTGCATGCATAAAACCTAGGAGCAATAAGCTGATGATGCGACATATTCCGCTTCCGCTGTAGAAAGCGAGACCGTCTACTGCTTCTTGCATTGCCAAGAGATCAATCTGTCTCCCAAGAATTGGCATCCAACTGAAGTTGATCGCATGTCCCAGTTTGTACCTCCAAGATTGCTGTTAGAGAAAGCATACAGTTCAAATCTGAATTTTTAGGATACCAGAGCCTCAGTGACGGTGCCCCTTTAAGGTACCGAAAAATTCTTTTAAAAGCATGTAAATGAGAGAGTTTAGGAGTAGCTTGATATCGAGCACACTGGCAAACGAAAAACATGATGTCTGGCCGACTTGCCGTGAGATACATGAGTGAACCGATCAAAGACTTGTACATGGTTGGATTGACAGACGTTCCTTCTGCGTCTTCATTCAACAGGGGTCGTTCAGCGATAGGCGAAGCCATAGGCTTTGAATCTGTAAGCTTGAATTTGGCAAGAATGTCATTGACATATTTTCCTTGATGAATCAAAAGTCCTTGTGAGCTCTGACGAATTTGAAGACCCAAAAACATAGTCATCTCCCCCAATGAACTCATCTCGAATTTTTCTTCATGACCTCGTCAAATTCGCGACACAACCCATCATTCGTAGAACCAAAAATAATATCATCTATGTAAATTTGAACAAGAATGATGTCCTTGTCAACACGTTTGATGAAAAAGTCTAATCAATGGTTCCCCGGGTATATCCGTGAGCAAGCAGATGCTCTGTTAGGGTTGCGTACCACGCACGAGGCGCTTGATGTAACCCATACAAAGCTTTGTCCAACTTGTATGTATAGTCTGGCTTGTCAGGATCAGTGAAACTTGGTGGTTGCGCCACATATATCTCCTCTTTCACCGTGCCGTAAAGAAACGCAGTCTTGACATCTATTTGATAGACTGTGAAGTCCATGTATGATGCCTATGCCAAGAAAATGCTAATGGCTTCCAATCTAGCCACCGGTGCATAAACTTCATCGTAATCCACCAATCGAGCTTTGTTCCTCACAATCGCACCAGTATCATCCTGTTTATTGCGAAATACCCAACGACTTCCAAGAGCACGTTTGCCCTGAGGAAGCTTCACCAACTGCCATACCCCAAGTTTCTCAAACTGATTGAGTTCTTCATGCATAGTGTCAACCCAGCATGATTCCTGCAAGGCGACATCAATGCTTTTAGGTTCAATTTGTGAGATAAAACATAAGTAAAGACATGTATTGATATCTCCTGATTGACAACACCAGCAGTAACAGGACTAATAACATTTTCAATCGGATGATCACGCTGTAGCCGTTGTGGTATGCGTAGAAGGAAAATGAAGATCTGATTGCAAGTTTGTAAAGCTCTGCTATGCGACTCCAGATGGCTCCCCCTCATTAGTTGCACCAGTGGGAATGTTGACTGATGAATCAACAGAACAGTCTGGTGGTGTTGGCTCAGGAAACAGAGATGAGCCTAAGAAATCAGGAGTTGTAGCTCCTTCATTTGCCACAGGAGTTTCTGTGTTTGGAGCCTCAACTTCAGGGAAACCATCTGAAGATCTGTTCAGAAACAGTTTCCTGATTCTGCAATGCTGGTGGAGGTGTAAACACAGCTCTATTGAATCCAAGTGGATCCACACTCAGCTGCTTGAAAGATTCTTGCAGTTGTTCAGCATCTTCATCATCCTTAGTCAAGATAGGCATCGGTTGGGGTTCAGAACTTGTGTCTGTACCTACATTCATATCAAAAGAGACATCAACAGATTTAAACAAAGAGGAATAATCATAGAGCCAATCAGGATCAATTCGTGCATCATTGGGATTCTACTCCAGCCAACACACATTATAGGTTCCAACTACCATTTTCTTGATCTTGTTGTAGACATGATAAGAAGTGTTCTTAGAGTAGCCAACGAAGGTGCATGGATCTCCACGTGATTCAAATTTTCCCTTAGCATCCACGAGTAGGAGAACATAGGGTCATCCGACTTTGCGAAAATGCTTGACCGAAGGTTTGTGACCTTCAACCACTTCATACGGTGTTTGCATGTGCCTTTTGTTGATCAGGCATGATTCTAAATGTAGCAAGCGGTATTGACTGCTTCTGCATCTTCATCATCCTCAGTCAAGATAGGCATCGGTTGGGGTTCAGAACTTGTGTCTGTACCTACATTCATATCAAAAGAGACATCAACAGATTTAAACAAAGAGGAATAATCATAGAGACAATCAGGATCAATTCGTGCATCATTAGGATTCTCCTCCAGCCAACCCACATTATAGGTTCCAACTACCATTTTCTTGATCTTGTTGTAGACATGATAAGAAGTGTTCTTAGAGTAGCCAACGAAGATGCATGGATCTCCAAGCTCAAATTTTCCCTTAGCATCCACGAGTAGGAGAACATAGGGTCATCCGAATTTGCGAAAATGCTTGACCGAAGGTTTGTGACCTTCAACCACTTCATACGGTGTTTGCATGTGCCTTTTGTTGATCAGGGCATGATTCTAAATGTAGCAAGCGGTATTGACTGCTTCTGCCTAGAAAATAAGAGGTAGATCTGATTCGACCAATATAGTACGTGCCGCTTCAATGAGTGTGCGGTTTCTGCGTTTCGCAACCCCATTCTGTTGAGGAGTTCTGGCTGCACTAAACGGTCGATCAATTCCCTTGGAGGAGCAAAAAGAATTCAAAGTGGCGTTCTTGAACTCTGTTCCGTTATCACATCGAATAGCATTCACTGTGGTGTCTGACTAGTTTTCCATTAGGATGGTAAACTGTTTGACCAACTCAGCTGTTTCACTCTTGTGTGCCAGAAAGAATACCCAAGTGAAACGGGAGTAGTCATCAATCCTAACCAGAAAGTATGCCTTCCCGCCAATGCTCAGAATATCATCGGACCAAAAAGATCCATATGAAGCAATTCCAAGACTTTTGACATGGAGGGTGCGGGTTTCGACTTGTGTGGCTTTCGATGTTGTTTCCCACGAGCACATGATTCACACTTTTCAATCTGCATAAAATCCCGAACAGACAGATCTCTGACTAAACTAGCTTTTGCAAGTCTGTTGAGATTCTTCATGTTGATGTGTCCTAGTCGGCTGTGCCACAACATTGCATCGTGCTCAGCGGTCGACGAGAACAAATAGGTAAGCATTTCGAATGGGCCCTTGTTCATGTTGATGACATAAGCGTTTCCTTTGCGTTCAGCTTTGAGAAGAATCCATTCATCAGGAACAATGAGGCCTGGTTTCAACACATAGCAACCTTTCTTTGTAAAAAGCACATCTAAATGATTATCACAGAGCTGAGACACACTCAAGAGACTGTGCTTCAACTCTGGGACATAGTTCACGTTCTTGAAGCTGAGAGCTCCATTGCACACTGTTCCTCTCATTGTTATATTTCCCGTTTCAACACCTGTGAAGGAGACAAACATGCCATCGAAAAACTGAATGTCATTCAACTGCGAAATGTCTCCTATCATGTGCCTGGAACAGCCACTGTCGACATACCATAGTCTGATGAGAGTCCTCCAAAGCTGTTCCTTCACATTTCAACAAGTTTAGTTAGAAGCTGCAACCCAGGCCATTGACGATCTGGGTGTTCCATTTGCATCAACATAGGTGACCTCACGAAAAATTAAATTAGTTGAGGATGAGATCGGTGATGCTTTTAATCTGTCCAATTTTGGGACAGAAGACTAGGCCTTGGTCAAGATCTTAGGCCTCCAGGATAGCGAGTCAGACTTCTGCACAACTTTTGGAGTACTAGAAGGATTCAGATAACCTGAAGGTCTTAGAGAGTTTTGATTTTGTCTCTTGGCCATGTTCCACTCTTGATCAGAGGGCTTAGTCGGAGCAAATCGAGCCTGATGTAGGCGATTATGCATAGCTCTCTGATTTTTCGAAGATATAGCGTCGAAAGGCATAAATGCATTTTGACTGTTTCGTGCAATATGCTCGGGAAAACCGCAGTTAAAACAGGTCTGCCTCTTCTGGAAGAAGACAGTCCATTCAGATTGGGAAATTCTAGGCAGCTTCTTTATCAGTTTCTTACTTGCTGGTACTGACGGTTGGAGCAAGGTCTTAGTCTTGGCTGTAACCTGCTCATAACCATCCGCACACTTGTAAGTTTTAGGATTTGAATTAGATAGTTTGGAGTTGGTAGACTTAGGAAAAATTTTAACTGATTTCTGTTCAGCTGGTGGCTTAACAGATTCAGTTTGGGGCTGCTGAGTCATTTCTCAAAATGAGGAACTGAGTCAGCAGTAGCCTTTTCACTAGGCTGAGGTGCCTGTTTGGTTTCTTCTTTTTGGATCTACGTATTCTTCGTTTCTTTTTATCAGATTTCAAATCATTTTGCTTGGCGGATTCTTCAGAAGAAACGGGTGATTCAGCGAGGTCATCCTTTTCTGAACTGTCAGAAGATGAGCTTTGATCGTTAGTAGCAAAAGAAATCTCTATATTTTGAAAAGTTTGAGATTCTGATTTAGAATTCATTTTAAAAGTTTTATCCTAATCATCAGGGGAAGATTGCTCATTTTCTGTCATTTCAGAATCAGTCAACCGATCTTCGTTTGAAGAATCTGATTCGCCCGATTCTTCTGGTACTTTGCCAGCGTCACTCATCACAGAGTCGATTGGTTGGTTGATTTCCTCATTGTCAACCCTAGGAATAGCATCAACAGGCGGTGCTTCATCAGAGGAACTTTCAGTCTCTTCAGCGGGAACTGAGGAAACCGAATCATCTGTCGATGTTGTAACTATAGCAAAAGTTATGTTTTCATCACACGAGTTATCACATGCATTATCAGAATTCATAACAGCAGCATTAGATGAAAACCAGAATTAAAAACGTCTAAGTTATCAACACAACCAACAGTGTCTTAGAATTTAGATTGTTCAGCAAGAAAAAGATCCAAAATGTCAAAAGCAAGTTTATAAAAATTATAATCAGCAGTTGAATTGTCTGAATTTGAATTCAGACATTCTTCTTCATCACCATCTGTAATATCCTCAACTAATATTTCTTCTGCACATGAAGTAAGATCGTTAGTAGCATTCACTGTGTCAGTTTCAGGAGTATTTTCTTGCTTTGATTCTTTAAGTGGTGTCGCTGCCTCTTCTTTAGGCGTCATTTTCTCCAAACCATCTGAACTACAAGAGGAAATGTCACCAGATTCTTGCGAAACTGGTGTGGAAGAGAAAAAACCAGCGTCCTTCTTGAGTTCAGTTGGCTTAGAAAACTTTGGGTAGTAGGGCTTCCACGGATTTGAAAAGTAATCAGAGGGTTTACATACATCATATTTTCTTCATTTTCTAGTTCTTCCTCAGAATCAGGCATTCGCGTGTAGTTATGATTATATGGTGGAGGAGCCCTATTATACCCAAGCCCTTTTGTTTTGTTTTTCTGATATTCAAGTTGCAGATCGCACAAGTCCTTGACCAGCTTGCTGGAATTTTCAAATTTTTAATATTTAGTTCATTTTCTTAAAACTTTCCTGTCAAGGAATTTAGCTTGGCTAAAGCTGCTTGAAGTTCTACGTCCTTTTCAGCTAATTTTAGCTTATAGTCGTATGCCCAACATTGTTGTTGGTTCAAGTCAAGCTTTAGTTGAGCTATGTCTTGGTTCTGAGCTTTGACCTTTTCCATAAGAAGCTTGTTCTTATGTTTAAGGGTGATGTTCTGCGATGTAGCTTGTTAATATTCAGCTACAAGAGTCGAATTATGGGCGCGCATTTGTGATAATTTAAAACGACATCTATCTGAACAAAGAATGCGATTTACCATTTCTGAGAGATCAGGTATCTCAGCTGTCTGCGCCATCATGTAATGATTGCTGTTCTTGGAAAGATATAGAGTCTCCATCTGAGCTGCAGCATCTGCCCAGTTGAACCCTTCGTGCTGCTGTGCCACCAAGTCTGTTGATTTCCCACTAGAGCTACTCGAGGGACTTGAAGGAGACTTTGAAGGAGAGACGGGCACGAGCTGTCTATCACTGTTCTGAATATATGCCACTCTGGATGAGACATATCCAGACGGCCTCTTCTTGCATTCCCGTGCGAAGTGCCCTGGCTCATGACATCTATAACACCTGAGCTTATCTTTTATTAGCCTAATCTTCAGATTCGAAAATGGTTGCCTCCCATACTTCTTCTGAAATTTGTTGACACAGAAAGCAGCCATCGCAAGATTCGAGGACACGTCAATCTCGTCTAAATCCTCCTCCATGATCTGATCTACTTTAGTTGGGAGAACAGATGGAGGGGTCAAGTCACCTGCTGAGAAAGCGTTTAAACTGTTAATCATAGAACAGCCATGGCTAATGTCTCCTCATTATCTTTTGTGAGAAAAGCATAATTTGACACAACTGGAGCAGGAGCTGGTGCGGGAACATCAGATTGAGGAATGCCGCCTTGTTGAGCTGTTGCAGAAAGGGAAGGTCTATAAACCATGTAAGGATACTGGGCATGATATTGTGTCAGAACCTGTGCAGCAGTGATCATCGTAGGAGTCTGAGATTGAAGACCAGAAACATACTGAGTCTTCTGTGCAGAGGTGAGAGGACTGTACACCAAGTTAGAGCTACCCGGTGTGTGAGCTACCTTGTAGAGGGCTGTAAACAAGATTTTGAGACATTAATGTCGTTTTCTGCCCTGTAATACTAGCTGCCACAAGACTGCTTTGATGATTAATGTCCCTCTGTTTATTGTCTTTCTCACATGACTTGATAGTTGCAATCATTTCTGTGAGGGTGACATCGTTCAGATTTTTCGTCTTCTTGATCATGCCCACATCAGCATCCCAACACTTGGGCAAAGAGTTCAACAACTGTCTATTCATAGCGCTGTTCGTAAGAGAGATTTCAGCTGAAATCATTTGAGAGACAAGCTTCACGTAACTTCGAATTTGATTCTCAATGGTTTCTCCATATATGTGGTTAAATGAGCTAAACTGTTGATTCAGCTGATTAACCCGACTTGCTTTCATATCAGCATTTCCCTCATAGAGATTCTGCAGTTCTCTCCACACCTCCTTAGCTGTCTTGCAATTTCTGACAGCTATGGAGATGTCGGGTCCGAGTGCCATTGTTAGAACAGCCGAGGCTTTCTCATCTTCTTCGATTATCTTCACGTCTTCCGAAGTCCATATATGACTAGGTTTTGGGATCTTTGTGTCCGGATCTTCAGTAGTGCTATAAACTATGGCTCGAGGACCATTCATGATACATCTCCAAACCCCGGCTCTTTAGCCGTGCAGTATTGCTCAAACCTGAACTTCCATTCATAGATATTCGTCACCATATATCAGACGGGGCACCTTTGTAGAAGTGCCAATGACTTGGTCTAGCTCTTGACGAAGAGCCAACGTCTGTGACTGCAAAGCTGCCAGGGTGGCATTTGTCAGATCCTGAGCTGTCATGTAACTATTCATTTTTCAAATTTTACCAAGTAAAATAAAAGTTAATTTTAGGTTCTAATTATGAACAGTCCTTAATGAGTCCGAGATAGTGGTCTGAAATGATAATCCAAAACAGTAATTCGAAACTGTACTCCGGAATGCTATCAGAGACACAACAAATGTAACTCGAATGAATCCGAAATGCTCTCTTGATCCGAGATGAAAATCAGTCTGGAATGGAGATGAAATCCAAAATAGGGAATGATCTGAATTGCAAGAGATCCGAGATGAATGCCAATCCGATATGAGAGATGACACAAAATAGAGAAACAAATCCGGAATGAAAGCCTGATCCGGAATGAGAGTCTGATCTGAAATAAGAACCCTTATCTAGAATCAACAGTGTTCCGAAATTCCTGCAAACAGATAAACACCAGTTAATTTAAACATTGATCCTTATCCGGAATACGAGTAATCCGGATAAGGTTGTTGAGAAGGCCGATGAACAGTTGTCCGGAATTAATCCGAAATGGATGATCTTCTTCGTGTTCTTCGGGATCTTCAATGATTCCGGATCCGAATTGCTTTAATCTCCTTCGGTTTTCTCGGAACAGTAGCAGTCCAAGATGAGAATTCAATAGATCTTCAAGAGTGGGATTCCGAGATGACTAACAGCAACAGTTCTTCGAGATCTGAACAGTTCTTCTTCAGTCCGTGACACCGAGAGCCTGTATCGAACAACAGGCTCTGGTACCAATTGTAAGTCCCTGATATGAATTTGTACACAGTATCACAACAACTAATCGATTGCGGAAATAAAGATTAGATGAACAGGACTAGAACAATTTCTAATTAATCAACTTGCATACACCGAATGGTGTCTGATACAATATATCTGAATAACAAACTGACAAGCAACCTAAATACTAACCGAACACATGTATTTATACTAATCTAGCACCCATTAATTACAACCCTAGGCCCATCAAGGCTCTAGGAAACCCATTCCTTCACCCTTAGCCCAAAATGCAACACTAATTTGTAAACCTTTTAGCTAGAAGCCCAACAATTTCTCCCATAGACATGTAAGGAATCACAATTGGGAAGGGGAAGACGAATGAACTTTTCGGAACAAATAACTTCATCATAGACCGCCTAAGCCAATCCATACCTACTATGATATCGAAGCTACCCATTTGCGTGGGTATGAGGTCAATGGAAAATGTATGATCGTTAAGATTCAAAGAACAATTAGAAAGGACAGAATTGACTGTAACGGACTTTCCATTAGCAACTTCAACTTCGAATGATTTAAGAAACTTAGAACGTCTACACTTAAGCAATGGTTAGAATTCAATGGATACAAAACTTTTATCCGCACCAGTATCAAATAGACACAAAGCGTAAATACTGTTAACGAGAAATGTACTCGTGATGACATTATTGGCGTTTTGAGCTTGTGTGGATATGACAACGAAGGCTCGATCGCGAGCTTGCTGCTGTTGTTGCAGGTTGTTGTTGTTGTTGCGCTGCGGGCAAGTGTTGGCGAAGTGGTTGGGATCTCCGCATCTGAAGCAAGCACGAGCTGTGGTTACAGGTGGTCGGGTTTGGTTTCCTGCGAGGTTTTGGGGTGCGGTGATGGCTCGGGCTTGGTTGACGGGGCTTGCGGAGCACTTTGACAATGCGGAGCAAAGTGTCCATACCTATTAAGCTACTGCATAGGCGGCAAGGGGCTTTAACAGGATGGTGGTAAGGGCAGGTGTTACACTTGGGATGCGGCCAGTGTATACCTTTTTGATAGGCTCGGGGTGGGCTAAGGCTAGCCGCTGAGAGGGTTGAGGGTTTGGCAGAGTGACTACCGTGCAGTTTTGGCTTGAAGCCTTCCGCTTCTTGCCTTTGTTGTTGCTCTTTGGTGGCTTGGGTAAGGTAGGTTCAGTGAGGGTTTCGGCGTAGCTTGGTGGGCTTTCCTCGATGAAGGGAGGCAGCGTATGTACGATATTTGGCAGCGTATGTATTTGGCAATTGCCTTTTCGGTCATGTCGACTTGACTAGGGCAAATCGCACTCAGCTGCTTGAAACGGGCCGTGAGGCCGGCGTTGTCGTTCCCAACTTGTTTCAGGTTCCAAAACTCGTTTTCGAGTCATTGTCGTTCATGGGGGGAAGAATTCGTTCTCCATCAGCTTCTTGCGCTCGGTCCACGGAGGGCGTGTGCAGCATCATTTCCACGAGCGTTACGCTCGGAGGTCCACCAATCAAGAGCCCTTGATCGGAAGACTCCCGTCGCGTTGATGGTACGGAGGTGGTCGGGACAACCACTTTGTAAGAAAGTCACTTCAATGGTGTCAAACCACTGCAATAACTTGGTGGCGTCCTCTTCGCCGGTTAATGGTAGTGGGTTGCAAGAAAAAACTGCTTGAAGGTGAACGTCGACTTAGGTGCTTAAACCTTAGAGTTGACGGAGGCGTGGGGTGAGTCAGCGTTCAGCGAGGGTTGGATCTTGCTACGAATGTCCGGGATAACCTTGGCCATTTGCTCGGCCATAAACTTCATGCAATCCCTCTTTGACATCGAGTCGGAGCGGGACTTTGACTTCTACTTTCCCATGACGTTTTGTGAGAAAGATATCTAAAGGTTTGGCAATAGAAGAAAGATTAAGGCTTTGATCATAATGTGTTTTTTATAAACAAATCATTTTTGAACATATAAGTATCACGTATGAATTCACATAGATAACATAGGCATACAAGCATTCAAAAGCATAACACATATGATTGCATAAGGAGTATAAATTTAGTTGGTTCACGAGGATTATTATTGTTTTTGGTTATGAAAGGCGTGCGAGTTGTGCATCCGGCTAGAAACGAATGAGGTAACAAGTATTAAAACACATAATAATTGAGATAACATAAAAGATAGGATTAATAAAACAATGGAGTGTTTTGGGTTGAGAAACGTCTACTATTCCAAAGTGAATCGAGATCCTTTCGAAACTAGAGAAACGTGCTTTGGCCTATAGATAAATGCTCTCGTCGAGAAGCGAATAACGACACTTTACCCTTCCAGTTACTACACGTCTCTAACCGATCGAAAATTGAAACTTTGGCCAGATTGGAAATCGAGGAATGAGACTAGTCGAGAAGGTGCGGGTTTCACCCCTAACTTGACAACGTCGTACCCTAAGTGTGGTTGGTACTTGTTAGGCCTAGAAGTGTGAGACTGACGCATCAAATATACGCAACGATCTATGGTAGTTAACTGGATTAACTGGGTTAGTTTGTATCAGGTTTGGACCTTGAATAGGTCACTTGGGCATGCCATAGGCCATGTGGGCCAGGCAAGCCCAAGGGAAGCCCATGAGTGGCATGGGTAAACCCTAGGTATAAATAGAATATTATGTCATTCCTAGGGGTGGAACTTAAAAAAGACTTTGGGATTTCTCTTGAGAGATCCTCTATCTTGTACCAGACGATTTTGCTTGTTCAAGTAATAGAATCGTGTGCAAGGTGTTAAAGTTGATTCGTGTTGTTCTTCATCTTTTCGGTTTTCTTGAAGATCACCAAGTTTGGATTCCGCCCATCGTTGTGCTGTGTATCTGATAGCATTCCGGATTACTGTTCCGGATTCTCACTGTTGCTGTGTATCTGGTAGCATTCCGGATTACTGTTCCAGATTCTCATTGTTGATGTGTATCTAATAGCATTCCGGATTACTATTCCGGATTCCATCTCGGATATTGTTCCGAATCACCATCTTGGATTAGCATCTTGGATTAGCATCTCGGATCACTGTTTGAGATTCCATCTCGGATTGTTAATCCGAGTTATTGTTCCGAATTAAGTATTGTTCCGAGTTGTACCCAAAAAGGTGGAAAGTTAACCAGCTGACGTAACTGGAGTTAAACGATTTCATGCATAGAATCTGATCCATAGACAATTTCAACAAACAGATTGCACGGCTAACTCATGTGATTTTTAGGGCAAAAAAAACAGTTTAACGGTACATTTTGGTAAAAAAGTTTTCGAAAAAAAACAGTTTAACGGTATGTTTTGGTAAAGAAGAAAATCGTGTGATTTTAGGCATGAAAATTCCTAAAATCACCATTGGACAGTATATATCGTTGGAATCGTATCATCGAGACGAGTCTAACGGTACATTTTGGTAAAACAGTTTTCGGACAGGTTTTATCATGTTTACCGGTACGGTTTCGCTTATCCGAAGAGGTTTACAGCTCAAGCTCATAACTCAAACATAGTCTTCTGCCCAGTTTGCAATTCCAAACCGAATGCAACTCCAAACATTGTCTTTAACCCACTAACCAAAGCATCCATTAACAGCACCTCACCTCAGACACAAAATCAAAACCTGAACTTGCGGGATTAAGTGAAGGAAAAGTTGAATGAGCTTATTGGAACCTACAATGTTGATCCGGTTGCTGACTATGTGATGCGTTTGCTTGAATGTGGGAGGCGTAAAGAGGAAGTAAGAAATGCGATGGATAGCTTCTTGGGTGATGATAACGACTCCTTTGTTTCTTGGTTGTGGGATCATTTACAATTAAACCAAGATCTCCAAGATCAATATGCAAAATCAACTGAGTCTAATCCTGAAGAAGTGTCTGAGCAGAAACCTCAAGCACATCAAGCAGCAATCCGCAGTGCAGCACCCCAAACTCTACCTCAAGCCCAAACTCACGCTAACAAACCTAGCTCACACATTGACACAGTCAACTACCTTTTATGCACTGAACCTTGTAGGAACAGAGTTGTTCATCTTAGGGCACTTAATTCCAAAATGGCTGATGATTACAATAGTGCAATGGCTCAGTGCATCAGCCTTCGAGAAAGAACAAGTTACTGAAAGAAAAGGTTGAAGCACAAAAGAAAGACATCGCTCAGCTCCACCTAGAGATAAATCAACAGAAATGTTGGGTCCATGATTACAAAACCAGATTAGATTCAAAAACCATGGAATGCGACTTGGTCAAATTGAGCTGGGACTACTTACTGGAAAATATCAACAAAACAAAGTCAATATAAAGAAGTTTGATACATCCAGCAAGCTTGTTCAGGACATGTGCAATGTGCAGCTGGCATATAAAGAGAACAAGGGGAAAGGTTTGGGATTCAATCAGGTTTCCCCACCGTATAATCACAACTACACGACAATGCCTGAAATAGATGAAGATGTTGAGAAAGCACAACATATGGTGTACGGCAAACCCAGTGATTATACGCCAGACACACGGGAACAATCTGGTGCTGTTGACTCTTCTAATGATTCAGCAGGAGTGTCTGGCTCTTCAACTGATAAACCAGGACTCTCCGACTTTATCAAAGCTGATGAAGAGAGAGTTGATGTGAACAAGGATCCAAGTGCGCAAACTGAACAATTTGAACCTTCTGCTTCTGATGAAAAGGTTCAGAGCAAGCTAAAAGAGCAAAAAAGAGCAAATCGGAGACGAAGAAAGCAGAAGTCCAAACGTCAAGAATAATCACGCTCTCCAAAATCATCAGTAGGCAGCAATAGCCTCAAAAGGCTAATGTTGTGAAAAAAGCTTTTGTTAAGCCGGTCATTAATGGCAAATATGAAAAATATGCCTTTGACCATGCTAGGAAAGCTTTTAGAAAGGTTGGGGAGATTTCTGAAGAAGACTTGCTGTCTAAACAAAACAAGAAAAATCAAAAGAAATCTCCACAACTGAAGAATGCCCTTGCAAACGACAAGTACAAACATCCAAATTCATCTTCGTCTGCAAGAAACGTGCAAGGAAATCAAGCACAGAAGGGATCAGTTCATCCTTCAGGGCCTACAAGAGCAAATCAAGTTGATCAGAATGTTTTATATGTGAAGAGACAAACATGCTTCAATTGCGGCATTCCTGGTCATATTGCTCGAAACTGTACACGTGGTCCCCATGTTTCGTGGCATGCTAAAAATCAGAAGGTAACACCAAAGAATAACAATCATTCCAAGCCGATGAAGCTGTCACACCCCGACCCGCAGCGGAAAAGGTGACCGGGGCATGATTGGGTTATCATCAAAGCTCATGACATTTATTATACGTTTCATATTCATTAAATACAATTTAATAGGAAATTTACAACTATAATTACATCATGACCTAACATCAATCTAAGCTTCTTTGTTTTCTTCTAAGGCATTTCCTATGTTTTCCTTGCTTCATCCTGTTCACCTGTATCATGTGTAAAAGGGTTTTTGGATCAACAAAAAGTTGGCGAATGAATCCTATGAAAAACATTTGAACAAGTTTATTTAATTGATTATGAAATGAGTGCACAACCACACATGAGTAAAAATAGATGTAAACTTATTCAACAATCATTAGATATTAAATAAAGCACACATGAACAATAATGGAACGTTTAGAGGCACGCGTTGCTCTACTCGTCTCTCACGAGGAACTGATGGGCCTAATGAATGAATTGCATAAACATGATAATATGAAAGACATAACTACAAACAATATAAACTCAATGATACACACATGAACAATAATGGATTGGTTTTGAGGCACGCGTTGTTCAACTCGTCTCCCACGAGGAACTGATGGGCTTAATGAATGAATTTCATATAATTTGACAAAATGAAATAAGTAATCACAACAATATAAACAATCTAAGTTTAGATCACGATATGGTATGGCACAAGTTTAAATAAACGAGTTAATTATTTTGTGACACATGACACACCCCAAAACGTGTAATTAAAAAGGGGGAGTTGTAAGATTCACTCACAGTGGGTGCGTTCGGTTGATGATGTTGAATGCACGCGAAGTGGTTTTAACCACGAGTGAAATTAACCTAGATAAATAGCATTATGGTTCGGTAAGTAAACGGATTTTATTGATCCATTTTAGTAGGATTGTTAGGTGTATTTTTGTGAGTTCAAGGCTATTTCTAACCTTAAAAATGTTATTTTTAAGTATTTTTAATTGATTTTTAATTAAAATAAATAATTAAAAATAATAAAAAAAGTTGCCTTTTTTTTGACCGTTGACCATTGACCATTGACCGTTGACCATTGACCGTTGACCGGTTCGAATGCGAGTATATGTGCGCTGAGTGAGGCTCGAACCTGAGACCTCCCGTACGCGTGCACGCAGCTCTACCAAATGAGCTACATGTCTAACCCGAAATATTTCTGTTTTTAATTATATTTATATATTAATTAGATTAAACAGAAAATCCTTTATTTTTAAAAACGATTTTACTCCAAGACTTGGTGCGCTCCACAGGTCTCGAACCCGGGACCTATGGTTTATGCTAACACACAGTCCACCACTGGACTGTGTGTCCAACATGTTAACTTAACTGATTTTTATTATACTTAAACACAAACTAAGTATTTTCATTTCTGACTAATTTAAAAAGGTAGATAATTGTCCGAGTCGGTGCAGAAGACCGGACTCGAACTCGTGTCCTGTGATTAAACATACACACAGTCCACCACTGGACTGTGTGTCTAACTTGGTTATTATTCCGGTTATTAATATACTTAACATATACAGCAGTGTCTCCGGTTCGATTAACAAAAGACATTTTTATTAAGGCAGCGTGTGTGGGACAAGATCCGAACACGAGACGTTAGTGTGTTTAATGTGCACACAGTCCACCGCTGGACTGTGTGTCTAACCCGAGTAATAACTTGATTTTAATTATACTTATATGTTACCGAACTTCGTCTTCTTCGTCAGTTTTAACCAGAATCGGAAGTCCGACTGGTTCAATGTTTTAATCGGTTTCTTTAGCGTTTTTTAGTTAATTACAGGTGAGATTAAATAAAAGAATGAAGGATTAAGCGGAAAGTATACCGACTGGACTCCTCTGTTTCTCCGGCGAAACTCCGGCGACAGCAACCACTTCCGGCGACGTGTGTCTTGCAGCAGCGAGTCTTCAGAACGCTTGAAAAGGATGTGGGTGACTTCGGTATAAGCTCAGGGGGTTTAGTAAGGCTTAGAAGTGAAGGATTCGGTTTTCCAGCGATGTGCAGAAATATTCCGGCGAGTAAATTTTCGCCGAGAAAGGGTGCGGTTTTGAGCGAAAAAGCTTGCAGAGGTTCGAGGAGGTATTTATAGTGCAGGTCGTCGATGAATTTGGTCCAATTTCCGACTTGATTCAAAGTCATTACGTTTTCCAGCGGTTATAGTTTGTGTCGCGGACTCAGGCGTCGGTTATAACCGATGTGTGTTTAAAGTTTACGTTATAACTGAAGAAATCGTTAAATTTCGCGAGATTGCCGGGATTTCCGACGACTGAAATTTGGGCGCCGGTTTTGAGTTCGAAAAAGATGTTATGAATTAATTGATCTTAATAATTAACAAAAGATACAAGTGGCGCAGTGGTTGAGTGTGTGTGCGCTAAGTTCTGCTGGACCGGCTGACTGACCCGGGTTCGAAACCCGGCAGTGCCAAAACATTTTTATTTTCTGATTTTTAACAGTTTTTCAAAAACAAATTATATATTCCAATATAATAATTGATTATGTATCGTTTAAAATTATTTTGGGCATTAAATTCGCAACGAAATTTTTAACTGATTGTTCGGTTAATAAACGGAGCGGGTTTGGTAAAATCCGTTTTTTGACGGATGTTACAGTATCCCCTGCTTTTTAGAAATTTCATCTCGAAATTTAAATAGTGATATATTTGACTAAAGAATGATGGTGTTTAGTTTGACAGTTACATGCTTAGAGAAAGTAAGGGTTTAAGTTTTTGTTCGAGGCGGTAACGTTCCTTGTAAGGGTTAAGTACCCTATTACAGGAATCGCTTTTTGTTGCCTACTGTAAAAAGTATTGATAAGCAGAATTGATTCGCTAACTATGATATCATGCATAAGGGTTTGGATATGTTTGGAAGGATATGGTTATATCCTAAGGCAAAACTTCTAATACTACAACCTACATGGAACATAAATAAACACAACAGCTAATATTTGAACATAAATAAACACAACAGCTAATATCAGTAAGTTATGATTGGTTCTATGACTATAGAACATAAATAAACACAACAGCTAATATTTGAATCCACATTCTGATAGCATATATGTTTGAATGGTGGCAGTTCCTCTCTCGTTTGTTATGATGGAGAGGTTAGTTTATGTAGAAATGGAACACAATCCAATCTCTTTAAATAGCAAGATGATATAAATGTAACACAAATTTCAACCAAGGCAAAACTAAATCCTACATGGAACCTCTCATAACCGCTGATAATGCCTCTGATCCTTTGGCAAGAATACTTATATATAGGAAGTACCAGCGGTGTATCCACCATATTCTTGCCAAATTTTCATTGGTTTTATCCACAAGTTATGATCAGTTACCAAGAAACTACTAAATCCTACATAGAACTGCTCATAATCGTCTGACAATGCCTCTGATCCTTTGACAAGAATACTTATATATAGGAAGTACCAGCGGCGTATCCACCATATTCTCGTCAAATTTTCATTGGTTTTATCAGTGAATTATGATTAGTCCTATGTGACTCTACAACCAATACAACAAACTCATAAATACTGAAAATGAAAAATGTCTGTGCGATCAAGGCTCAATCAAACGGAGCCGATCGTATTGCATGTACTGAAAATGAAATTGTCTGTGCGATCAAGGTTCAATCAAACGGAGCCGATCGTATTGCATGTACTGAAAATAATAACTTAATCTACAAACAGCCTATACATGGAACCTCTCATAACCGCCTGATAATGCCTCCGATCATTTGACAAGAATACTTATATATAGGAAGTACCAGCGGCGTATCCACCATATTCTTGTCAAATTTTCATTGACTTTATCCACAAGTTATGATTAGTTCTATGTGACTCTACTACAAACACAACAACCACAAAATACTGATAATGAAAATGTCTGTGCGATCAAGGCTTAATCAAACGGAGCCGATCGTATTGCATGTACTGAAAATGAAAATGTCTGTGCGATCAAAGCTCAATCAAACGGAGCCGATCGTATTGCATGTACTGAAAATGATAAACTTAATCTAAACAACAATCACACAAACAGCCTATACATGGAACCTCTCATAACCGCCTGATAATGCCTCCGATCATTTGACAAGAATACTTATATATAGGAAGTACCAGCGGCGTATCCACCATATTCTTGTCAAATTCTCATTGACTTTATCCGCAAGTTATGATTAGTTCTATGCGACTCTACAACAAACACAACAACCACAAGATACTGATAATGAAAATGTCTGTGCGATCAAGGCTCAATCAAACGGAGCCGATCGTATTGCATGTACTGAAAATGAAAATGTATGTGCAATCAAGGCTCAATCAAACGGAGCCGATCGTATGTGGGCACGCCAGGTTCAACCTCATAATAAAATAGGGAACATGCTCAACGCTCATAATGTAATGGGGAGCGGCGGCCTATGAAATTGCATATACTGAAAATAATAAACAATAATTACTCTAACAGTCTACACATGGAACCTCTCATAACCGCCAGATAATGCTTCTGATCCTTTGACAAGAATACTTATATATAGGAAGTACCAGCGGCGTATCCACCATATTCTTGTCAAAGTTTCATTGGCTTTATCCTTAAGTTATGTTTGGTTCTATGTGATAAAGAAAAACATAAAACTAAACGATAGGAGTTGAATCTGGATTTTCGGTGAAGAGGACTAGTTGGGTATCTTCGTTTGGGCCGTCATTATCTTCGACAGGATTGGCGTTGATGTTGAAGACTCTTCCTCTTGCTGGTAGCCTAGCGGTTGGGTTTTCTTGGTTTACTTGGTTAACTGGGTTTGATTGAGCTTGAGTGTTGATGACGTTAACCAATTGAGGGCATGTGTTTCTAAAGTGGGTAGGGTCGCCACAATTGTAACAAGATCGAACATATGGGAACATGGGGTATTGGGGTTGTTGATAGGTTTGGTTCATGGTTTGAGTAGGGGAAGAGATTTGGTTTTGAAAGGTGCGGCAAACCTAGCTCAAATGACCATAGCGTCCACAGGTTGCACATAGTCGACAAGGTAAGGTAAGGGGATGGTGGTAAAAACAGTTGTTGCATCGAGGGTGAGGTCCAAGATATGGTTTCTTATTTGGGTAAGTTGAGTTGGGTGCCACTTGAGTGATTGGGATAGCTTGGATGGGTATGGCGTGTGAAATTGGTTGATTCCGTTGGATAGCAGCGAAAAGTTGCCCGTCTCTTTTTCTCTTAGGATTGGGTTGAGAAGGGGATTCGTTTTGGGTGGAGTCGGAGGTTTCAGTCGATTCTTTATCCTTCTTCTTCTCCTCCTTGAAGTCTTTGTTTCGGATTCGGTTCTCGGTGAGCGTTGTTGCTAGCTCCATTGCTGCTTCCAAAGTTGCAGGCAGAGGTACTTATTACCGAGTCTTGAATCTTTGACGGAAGACCACGAATATAGTGCTCGATCAAACGGTAGAGGGGAGTGAACATGTTGGGAACCATTTGATGTAACTCGAGGAATCTTTTGTTGTACGTGGTGTGGTCTCCTTCCTTTTGCTTCAACGAATAAAATTCATCTTCTAATTTCTTGATTTCGCTCCGTGGGCAAAATCGTCTGGTCATGATTTCCTTCAATTCATTCCAAGTTAAAGTCATAGCATCTTCTACGCCTCGTTTGGCCTTCTCTGTATTCCACCAAGTAAGTGCTATCCCATGTAATCGACCGGTAGCATATCGCACTTTGCGATCATCGGGGCAATCGCAATTTAGAAAGGGGTTCTCCATTTCTTCAAACCAATGGAGGAGAGCGGTGACGCCTTCAGTCCCTTTGTATTTAGGAGGGTCGCATGATTTGAAATGCTTGTAGGTGCATTTAGTGGTATTTGAGAAAGAGTTGATAATGTTTTGGTTTTCTTGATTGACCGAATTAGCGGTAAGTGCTTGTTGAACTTGGATTACAATGTTGGGTATTACGGCAGCCATTTGTTGAGCGATTAGGGCAGCCATGCGTTCGCGGGCTTTTCCTGCTCTCATCTTCCTACGGGCGTGGTTAGAAGACATCTACAAGGAATACATGTCAAGAGTATGAGTTGGATGCTTTTGGGATCATGGGTCGCACTAGGAATGAACATTCATAAAATAATTATAGAAAAATAAATCTACTACATCCATAGGATGTCTTGGGCTTTGCTCGCCATTAGGCCCTACATGCCGCCATACTTTACCTTTGTAATCATGTGGGCCCCAATGAATACCGGTTTTTCATATGGTTCGCATGGGTTTGCCTGGTTGCGTACACTAAAACCCGGAGAAAATCGAGAAATATGTATACACGTCTGATATTCGGAGTGTGTCCAGGTGTAGACACGGTGACACCTCAAAGTGGGGTTAGTTCGAACGACGTTTGGTGTGGCATGCTTTGGCCTAATAGGTCCTTCGTACTCTCATCGTTGGTCCCCAGGTAGGCAAACTGGTCGTTATATTGGATTTATACGAATGCCAACCTAGACAGGACGTTCCGACTATCGGTACTTGTACCCTTCCAGTTACTACATGCCCGTCGCAGAACTTACTTTGATGAGATTTGAAAATTGCAACAAAATCTTTGAATAATGAGAGTATGAAAATGAATTAAATATATGAACATTGATATATGTATAATGAATATGTATATAAGTATGTATGTTTGACTGCAAGTATAAACAAATATGAAACAAATAAATATCACAAGTTTGTATGCAACCACTTAATAAATTAAAATTTAGGCAGACTATAGTATAGGCTCTAAGGGTCTAATAACCTATCCTATATCCCTATAGTCATGGCTCTGATACCAAGCTGTCACACCCCGACCCGCAGCGGAAAAGGTGACCGAGGCATGATTGGGTTATCATCAAAGCTCATGACATTTATTATACGTTTCATATTCATTAAATACAATTGAATAGGAAATTTACAACTATAATTACATCATGACCTAACATCAATCTAAGCTTCTTTGTTTTCTTCTAAGGCATTTCCTATGTTTTCCTTGCTTCATCCTGTTCACCTGTATCATGTGTAAAAGGGTTTTTGGATCAACAAAAAGTTGGCGAGTGAATCCTGTGGAAAACATTTGAACAAGTTTATTTAATTGATTATGAAATGAGTGCACAACCACACATGAGTAAAAATAGATGTAAACTTATTCTACAATCATTAGATATTAAATAAAGTACACATGAACAATAATGGAACGTTTAGAGGCACGCGTTGCTCTACTCGTCTCTCACGAGGAACTGATGGGCCTAATGAATGAATTGAATAAACATGATAATATGAAAGACATAACTACAAACAATATAAATGTCACACCCCGACCCGCAGCGGAAAAGGTGATCGGGGCATGATTGGGTTATCATCAAAGCTCATGACATTTATTATGCGTTTCATATTCATTAAATACAATTTAATGGAAATTTACAATAAATATTACAACATGTTCTAACTATCAATCTAAGCGTCTTTGTTCTCTTCTAAGGCATTTCCTATGTTTTCTTTGCTTCAACCTGTTCACCTGTATCATGTGTAAAAAGGTTTTGGATCAACATAAAGTTGGCGAGTGAATCCTATGGAAAACATTTGAACAAGTTTATTTAAATTGATTATGAAATATGTGCACAACCAAACATGCGTAAAAATAGATGTAAACTTATTCAACAATCATAAGATATTAAATAAAGCACACATGAACAATATTGGAACATTTAGAGGCACGCGCTGCTCAACTCGTCTCTCACGAGGAACTGATGGGCCTAATGAATGAATTGCATAAACATGATAATCTGAATGACACAACTACAAACAATATAAACTCAATGATACACACATGAACAATAATGAATTGGTTTTGAGGCACGCGTTGTTCAACTCGTCTCCCACGAGGAACTGATGGGCTTAATGAATGAATTTCATATAATTTGACGAAATGAAATAAGTAATCACAACAATATAAACAATCTAAGTTTAGGTCATGATATGGTATGGCACAAATTTAAATAAACGAGTTAATTATTTGAGACAAATGACACACCCCAAAACGTGTAATTAAAAAGGGGAGTTGTAAGATTCACTCACAGTGGGTGCGTTCGGTTGATGATGTTGAATGCACGCGAAGTGGTTTTAACCACGAGTGAAATTAACCTAGATAAATATCATTATGGTTCGGTAACTAAGCGGATTTTATTAATCTATTTTAGTAGGATTGTTGGGTGTATTTTTGTGAGTTTAAGGCTATTTTCTAA
Source organism: Scalesia atractyloides (assembly GCA_947069175.1). Taxonomy (NCBI): domain Eukaryota; kingdom Viridiplantae; phylum Streptophyta; class Magnoliopsida; order Asterales; family Asteraceae; genus Scalesia; species Scalesia atractyloides. The sequence continues at coordinate 47,846,876 of CAMTDV010000023.1, forward strand.
CCTTAAAAATGTTATTTTTAAGTATATTTAATTGATTTTTAATTAAAATAAATAAATAAAAATAATAAAAAATTTTGATTTTTTTGCTACAGTTGACTTTGACTTTGACCGTTGACTTGACCGTTGACCGGTTCGAATGCGTATTGTTGTGCGCTGAGTGAGGCTCGAACCCGAGACCTCCCGTACGCGTGCACGCAGCTCTACCAACTGAGCTACGTGTCTAACCCGTCATATATACGTTTTTAATTATATTTATATATTAATTATGTTAAACAGATAATCCTTTTATTTTAAAAACAATTTAAGTGAATCGGACGGTGCGCTCCACAGGTCTCGAACCCGGGACCTGTGGGTTATGATAACACACAGTCCACCGCTGGACTGTGTGTACAACTTGTTAACTTAACTGATTTTTATTATACTTAAACACAAATTAATTATTTTCATTTCTGACTTATTTAAAAAACTTAATAATTGTCCGGGTCGATGCAGAAGACCGGACTCGGACTCGTGCACTTTGATTAAACATACACACAGTCCACCACTGGACTGTGTGTCTAACTTGGTTATTTTTCCGATTATTATACTTAACATATATATAGAATGAATCCGGTTCAGTTAACAAAAAGAACATTTTTATTTACGCAGCGTGTGTGGAACAGGATTCGAACTCGAGACCTTTGTGTGTTTATTGTGCACACAGTCCACCGCTGGACTGTGTGTCTAACCCGAGTTATTTCTTGATTTAAATTATACTTATGAGTTACAGGTTCATCGTCTTCTTCGTCGGATTTTAACCAGAGTCGGAAAATCCGACTGGTTCGATGTGTTAAATCAGGTTCTTTAGCGTTTAAATAAAAAGAAAGGAAATTAGGCGTGAGGTATACCGACTATCTTCTTCTGTTTTCCGGCAGAACTCCGGCGACAGCAATAGGCTCCGGCGTCAGGTGTCTTGCAGCAGCGAGCCTTCAGAAAGCTTACAAAGGGTGTGGGTGACTTCGGTATAAGCTCAGAGGGTTTAGTAAGGTTTAGAAGTGGAAGGTTCGGTTTTCCGGCGACGAGCAGAAATATTCCGGCGAATGAGTTTTCGCCGAGTAAGAGTGCGGTTTTGAGCGAAAAGGTTTGCAGAAGTTCGAGGTGGTTTTTATAGGGCAAATCGTCGATGTATTTGGCCCGATTTCCAACTGGATTCATTGGTTTGAATTTTTCCGGCGGTTATAACTTTGGTCGCGGACTCAGACGTCGGTTATAACCGATGTCTTAGTAATGGTTTACATTATAACGGAAGATGTCGTTAAAACTCGCGAGATTGTCGGGATTTCCGACGACTGAACTTTTGGGCGCCGGTTTTGAATTCGGAAAGTCAAGATATGAATTAAATGATCTTAATAATTAACAAGTAGCATCAGTGGCGCAGTGGTTTGTGTGTTGTGTGTTAAGTCGTTGCTGGACCGGTTACTGACCCGGGTTCGAAACCCGGCAGAACCAAAGTATTTTTATTTTGCGATTTTTAACAGTTTTTCAAAAACTAATTATATATTCCCGTATAATAATTGATTATTTATCGTTTAAAATTATTTTGGGCATTTAATTCGCAAAGAAAATTTTAACTGACTGTTCGGTTAATAAACGGAGCGGGTTTGGTAAATCCGTTTTTTTTACGGATGTTACAGTATCCCCTGCTTTTTAGAAATTTCGTCCCGAAATTTAAATAGCGATATATTTGACTAAAAGAATGATGGTGTTTAGTTTGTCAGTTACTTGCTTAGAGAAAGTAAGGGTTTAAGTTTTAGTTTGAGGCGGTAACGTTCCTTGTAAAGGTTAAGTACCCTATTACAAGAATCGCTTTTTGTTGCCTACTGTAAAAGTATTGATTAGCAGAATTGATTCGCTAACTATGATATCATGCATAAGAATTTGGATATGTTTGGAAGGGTATGGTTTTATCCTAAGGCAAAACTTCTAATACTACAACCTACATGGAACATAAATAAACATAACAGCTAATATTTGAACATAAATAAACACAACAGCTAATATTTGAACATAAATAAACACAACAGCTAATATTTGAATCCACATTCTGATAGCATATATGTTTGAATGGTGGAAGTTCCTCTCTCGTTTGTTATGATGGAGAGGTTAGTTTATGTAGAAATGGAACACAATCCAATCTCTTTAAATAGCAAGATGATATAAATGTAACACAAATTCCAACCAAGGCAATACTAAATCCTACATGGAACTTCTCATAACCGCCTGATAATACCTATGATCCTTTGGCAATAATACTTATATATAGGAAGTACCAGCGGCGTACCCACCATATTCTTGCCAAATTTTCATTAGTTTTATCCACAAGTTATGATTAGTTACCAAGAAACTAATAAATCCTACATAGAACTTCTCATAACCGTCCGACAATGCCTCTGATCCTTTGACAAGAATACTTATATATAGGAAGTACCAACGGCGTATCCACCATATTCTTGTCAAATTTTCATTGGTTTTATCAGTGAATTATGATTAGTCCTATATAACTCTACAACCAATACAACAAACATAAAATACTGAAATGAAATATATTTGTGCGATCAAGGCTCAATCAAACGGAGCCGATCGTATTGCATGTACTGAAAATGAAATTGTCTGTGCGCTCAAGGCTCAATCAAACGGAGCCGAACGTATTGCATGTACTGAAAATGAAATTGTCTGTGCGCTCAAGGCTCAATCAAACGGAGCCGAACGTATTGCATGTACTGAAAATGAATAACTTGATCTAAACATCAATCACACGAACAACCTATGCATGGAACCTCTCATAACCGCCTGATAATGCCTCCGATCATTTGACAAGAATACTTATATATAGGAAGTACCAGCGGCGTATCCACCATATTCTTGTCAAATTTTCATTGGTTTTATCAGTGAATTATGATTAGTCCTATATAACTCTACAACCAATACAACAAACATAAAATACTGAAATGAAAAATATCTGTGCAATCAAGGCTCAATCAAACGGAGCCGATCGTATTGTATGAACTGAAAATGAAATTGTCTGTGTGCTCAAGGCTCAATCAAACGGAGCCGAGCGTATTGCATGTACTGAAAATGAATAACTTACTCTAAACAACTATCACACAAACATCCTATGCATGGAACCTCTCATAACCGCCTGATAATGCCTCCGATCATTTGACAAGAATACTTATATATAGGAAGTACCAGCGGCGTATCCACCATATTCTTGTCAAATTTTCATTGGCTTTATCCGCAAGTTATGGTTAGTTCTATGCGACTCTACTACAAACACCACAACCACAAGATACTGATAATGAAAATGTCTGTGCGCTCAAGGCTCAATCAAACGGAGCCGAACGTATTGCATGTACTGAAAATGTAAAATGAACTGTGCGCTCAAGGCTCAATCAAACGGAGCCGAGCGTATTGCATGTAATGAAAATGTAAAATGAACTGATCGATCAAGGCTCAATCAAACGGAGCCGATCGTGCGGGCACGCCACAGTTCAACCGCATAATAAAATGGGGAACAAGCTCAAAACCTCATAAATGGGGGAGTTGCGGCCTCGGCAAATGCATATACTGAAAACAATAAACAATAATTACTCTAACAGTCTACACATGGAACCTCTCATAACCGCCAGATAATGCTTCTGATCCTTTGACAAGAATACTTATATATAGGAAGTACCAGCGGCGTATCCACCGTATTCTCGTCAAAGTTTCATTGGCTTTATCCTTAAGTTATGTTTGGTTCTATGTGATAAAGGAAAACATAAAACTAAACGATAGGAGTTGAATCTGGATCTTCGGCGAAGAGGGCTAGTTGGGTATCTTTGTTTGGGCCATCATTATCTTCGACAGGATTGGCGTTGATGTTGAAGACTCTTCCTCTTGCTGGTGGCCTAGCGGTTGGGTTTTCTTGGTTTACTTGGTTAACTGGGTTTGATTGGGCTTGAGTGTTGATGACGTTAACCAATTGAGGGTATGTGTTTCTAAAGTGGGTAGGGTCGCCACAATTGAAACAAGCTCGAGCATATGGGAACACGGGGTATTGGGGTTGATGATAAGAGTGGGCCATGTTTGGAAGAGGTTTGGTTTTGAAAGGTGCGGCAAACCTTGCTCAAATGACCATAGCGTCCAGAAGTTGCACATAGACGACAAGGTAAGGTATGGGGATGGTGATAAAAACAGTTGTTGCATCGAGGGTGAAATCCAAGATATGGTTTCTTATTTGGGTAAGTTGAGTTGTGGTGCCAGTTGGGTGATTGGGATAGCTTGGATGGGTATGGCGTGTGAAATTGGTTGATTTCGTTGGATAGCAGCGAAAAGTTGCCCGTCTCTTTTTCTCTTAGAATTGGGTTGAGAAGGGGATTCGGTTTGGGTGGAGTCGGAGGTTTCAGTCGATTCTTTGTCCTTCTTCTTCTCCTCCTTGAAGTCTTTGTTTCGGATTCGGTTCTCGGTAAGCTCTGTTGCTAACTCCATTGCCGCATCCAAAGTTGCAGGCGAGGTGCTTATTACAGGGTCTTGAATCTTTGACGGAAGACCACGAATGTAGTGCTCGATCAAACGGTAGAGGGGAGTGAACATGTTGGGAACCATTTGATGTAACTCGAGGAATCTTTTGTTGTATGTGGTGTGGTCTCCTTCCTTTTGCTTCAACGAATAAAATTCATCTTCTAATTTCTTGATTTCACTCCTTGGGCAAAATCGTCTGGTCATGATTTCCTTCAATTCGTTCCAAGTTAAAGACATAGCATCTTCAACACCTCGTTTGGACTTCTCTGTATTCCACCAAGTAAGTGCTATCCCATATAGTCGACCGGTAGCATAACGCACTTTGCGATCATCAGGGCAATCGCAATTTAGAAAAGTGTTCTCCATCAATGGAGGAGTGCGGTGACACCTTCAGTCCCTTTGTATTTCGGAGGGTCGCATGATTTGAAATGCTTGTAGGTGCATTTAGTGGTATTTGGGGAAAAGTTGATAACGTTTTGGTTTTCTTGATTGACAGGATTAGCAGTAAGTGCTTGTTGAACTTGGATTACAATGTTGGGTATTACGGCAGCCATTTGTTGAGCGATTTGGGATCATGGGTCGCATTAGGAATGAGCATTCATAAAATAATTATAGAAAAATAAATCTACTACGTCCATAGGATGTCTTGGCTTTGCTCGCCATTAGGCCCTACATGCCGCCATACTTTACCTGTGTAATCATGTGGGCCCCCATGAATACCGGGTTTTCATATGGTTCGCACGGGTTTGCCAGGTTACGTAAACAAAAACCCGGAGAAAATCGAGAAATATGTATACAACGTGTGATATTCGGAATGTGTCCAGGTGTAGACACGGTGACGCCTCAAAGTGGGTTAGTTCGAACGACGTTTGGTGTGGCATGCTTTGGCCTAATAGGTCCTTCGTACTCTCATCGTTGGTCCCCAGGTAGGCAAACTGGTCCGTTATATTGGATTTATATGAATGCCAACCTAGACAGGACGTTCCGACTACCGGTACTTGTACCCTTCCAGTTACTACATGCCCGTCGCAGAACTTACTTTGATGAGATTTGAAAATTGCACAAAATCTTTGAATAATGAGAGTATGAAAATAAATTGAATACATGAACATCGATATATGTATAATGAATATGTATATAAGCATGTATGTTTGACTGTAAATGTAAACAAATATGAAACAAATAAATATCACAAGTTTGTATGTAACCACCTAATCAATTAAAATTTAAGCAGACTATAGTATAGGCTCTAAGGGTCTAATAACATATCCTATATCCCTATAGTCATGGCTCTGATACCAATCTGTCACACCCCGACCCGCAGCGGAAAAGGTGATCGGGGCATGATTGGGTTATCATCAAAGCTCATGACATTTATTATGCGTTTCATATTCATTAAATACAATTTAATGGAAATTTACAATAAATGTTACAACATGTTCTAACTATCAATCTAAGCGTCTTTGTTCTCTTCTAAGGCATTTCCTATGTTTTCTTTGCTTCAACCTGTTCACCTGTATCATGTGTAAAAAGGTTTTGGATCAACATAAAGTTGGCGAGTGAATCCTATGGAAAACATTTGAACAAGTTTAGTTAAATTGATTATGAAATATGTGCACAACCAAACATGCGTAAAAATAGATGTAAACTTATTCAACAATCATAAGATATTAAATAAAGCACACATGAACAATATTGGAACATTTAGAGGCACGCGCTGCTCAACTCGTCTCTCACGAGGAACTGATGGGCCTAATGAATGAATTGCATAAACAAGATAATCTGAATGACACAACTACAAACAATATAAACTCAATGATACACACATGAACAATAATGAATTGGTTTTGAGGCACGCGTTGTTCAACTCGTCTCCCACGAGGAACTGATGGGCTTAATGAATGAATTTCATATAATTTGACGAAATGAAATAAGTAATCACAACAATATAAACAATCTAAGTTTAGGTCATGATATAGTATGGCACAAATTTAAATAAACGAGTTAATTATTTGAGACACATGACACACCCCAAAACGTGTAATTAAAAAGGGGAGTTGTAAGATTCACTCACAGTGGGTGCGTTCGGTTGATGATGTTGAATGCACGCGAAGTGGTTTTAACCACGAGTGAAATTAACCTAGATAAATATCATTATGGTTCGGTAACTAAGCGGATTTTATTAATCTATTTTAGTAGGATTGTTGGGTGTATTTTTGTGAGTTTAAGGCTATTTTCTAACCTTAAAAATGTTATTTTTAAGTATATTTAATTGATTTTTAATTTAAATAAATAAATAAAAATAATAAAAAAATTTGATTTTTTTGCTACAGTTGACTTTGACTTTGACCGTTGACTTGACCGTTGACCGGTTCGAATGCGTATTGTTGTGCGCTGAGTGAGGCTCGAACCCGAGACCTCCCGTACGCGTGCACGCAGCTCTACCAACTGAGCTACGTGTCTAACCCGTCATATATCCGTTTTTAATTATATTTATATATTAATTATGTTAAACAGATAATCCTTTTATTTTAAAAACAATTTAAGTGAATCGGACGGTGCGCTCCACAGGTCTCGAACCCGGGACCTGTGGGTTATGATAACACACAGTCCACCGCTGGACTGTGTGTACAACTTGTTAACTTAACTGATTTTTATTATACTTAAACACAAATTAATTATTTTCATTTCTGACTTATTTAAAAAACTTAATAATTGTCCGGGTCGATGCAGAAGACCGGACTCGAACTCGTGCACTTTGATTAAACATACACACAGTCCACCACTGGACTGTGTGTCTAACTTGGTTATTTTTCCGATTATTAATATACTTAACATATATAGAATGAATCCGGTTCAGTTAACAAAAAGAACATTTTTATTTACGCAGCGTGTGTGGAACAGGATTCGAACTCGAGACCTTTGTGTGTTTATTGTGCACACAGTCCACCGCTGGACTGTGTGTCTAACCCGAGTTATTTCTTGATTTAAATTATACTTATGAGTTACAGGTTCATCGTCTTCTTCGTCGGATTTTAACCAGAGTCGGAAAATCCGACTGGTTCGATGTGTTAAATCAGGTTCTTTAGCGTTTTATGATTAATCAAAGGTGAGATATAAATAAAAAGAAAGGAAATTAGGCGTGAGGTATACCGACTATCTTCCTCTGTTTTCCGGCAGAACTCCGGCGACAGCAATAGGCTCCGGCGTCAGGTGTCTTGCAGCAGCGAGCCTTCAGAAAGCTTACAAAGGGTGTGGGTGACTTCGGTATAAGCTCAGAGGGTTTAGTAAGGTTTAGAAGTGGAAGGTTCGGTTTTCCGGCGACGAGCAGAAATATTCCGGCGGATGAGTTTTCGCCGAGAAAGAGTGCGGTTTTGAGCGAAAAAGGTTTGCAGAAGTTCGAGGTGGTTTTTGTAGGGCAAATCGTCGATGTATTTGGCCCGATTTCCAACTGGATTCATTGGTTTGAATTTCTCCGGCGGTTATAACTTTGGTCGCGGACTCAGACGTCGGTTATAACCGATGTCTTAGTAATGGTTTACGTTATAACGGAAGATGTCGTTAAAACTCGCGAGATTGTCGGGATTTCCGACGACTGAACTTTTGGGCGCCGGTTTTGAATTCGGAAAGTCAAGATATGAATTAAATGATCTTAATAATTAACAAGTAGCATCAGTGGCGCAGTGGTTTGTTGTGTGTTGTGTGTTAAGTCGTTGCTGGACCGGTTACTGACCCGGGTTCAAAACCCGGAAGAACCAAAGTATTTTTATTTTGCGATTTTTAACAGTTTTTCAAAAACTAATTATATATTCCCGTATAATAATTGATTATGTATCGTTTAAAATTATTTTGGGCATTTAATTCGCAAAGAAAATTTTAACTGACTGTTCGGTTAATAAACGGAGCGGGTTTGGTAAATCCGTTTTTTTTTTACGGATGTTACAATAAACTCAATGGTACACACATGAACAATAATGGATTGGTTTTGAGGCACGCGTTGTTCAACTCGTCTCCCACGAGGAACTGATGGGCTTAATGAATGAATTTCATATAATTTGACAAAATGAAATAAGTAATCACAACAATATAAACAATCTAAGTTTAGATCACGATATGGTATGGCACAAGTTTAAATAAACGAGTTAATTATTTTGTGACACATGACACACCCCAAAACGTGTAATTAAAAAGGGGGAATTGTAAGATTCACTCACCGTGGGTGCGTTCGGTTGATGATGTTGAATGCACGCGAAGTGGTTTTAACCACGAGTGAAATTAACCTAGATAAATAGCATTATGGTTCGGTAAGTAAACGGATTTTATTGATCCATTTTAGTAGGATTGTTGGGTGTATTTTTGTGAGTTCAAGGCTATTTTCTAACCTTAAAAATGTTATTTTTAAGTATTTTTAATTGATTTTTAATTAAAATAAATAATTAAAAATAATAAAAAAAAGTTGCCTTTTTTTTGACGTGACCGTTGACCATTGACCGTTGACTGTTGACTTTGACCGGTTCAAATGCGAGTATATGTGCGCTGAGTGAGGCTCGAACCCGAGACCTCCCGTACGCGTGCACGCAGCTCTACCAACTGAGCTACGTGTCTAACCCGGAATATTTCTGTTTTTAATTATATTTATATATTAATTAGATTAAAAAGAAAATCCTTTATTTTTAAAAACGATTTTACTCCAAGACTTGGTGCGCTCCACAGGTCTCGAACCCGGGACCTGTGGTTTATGCTAACACACAGTCCACCGCTGGACTGTGTGTCCAACATGTTAACTTCACTGATTTTTATTATACTTAAACACAAACTAAGTATTTTCATTTCTGACTTATTTAAAAAGGTAGATAATTGTCCGAGTCGGTGCAGAAGACCGGACTCGAACTCGTGTCCTGTGATTAAACATACACACAGTCCACCACTGGACTGTGTGTCTAACTTGGTTATTATTCCGGTTATTAATATACTTAACATATACAGCAGTGTCTCCGGTTCGATTAACAAAAAGACATTTTTATTAAGGCAGCGTGTGGGGGACAAGATTCGAACTCGAGACGTTAGTGTGTTTAGTGTGCACACAGTCCACCGCTGGACTGTGTGTCTAACCCGAGTAATAACTTGATTTTAATTATACTTATATGTTACCGAACTTCGTCTTCTTCGTCAGTTTTAACCAGAATCGGAAATCCGACTGGTTCAATGTTTTAATCGGTTTCTTTAGCGTTTTTTATTTAATTACAGGTGAGATTAAATAAAAAGAATGAAGGATTAAGCGGAAAGTATACCGACTGGACTCCTCTGTTTCTCCGGCGAAACTCCGGCGACAGCAACCACTTCCAGCGACGTGTGTCTTGCAGCAGCGAGTCTTCAGAACGCTTGAAAAGGATGTGGGTGACTTCGGTATAAGCTCAGGGGGTTTAGTAAGGCTTAGAAGTGAAGGACTCGGTTTTCCGGCGATGTGCAGAAATATTCCGGCGAGTAAATTTTCGCCGAGAAAGGGTGCTGTTTTGAGCGAAAAAGCTTGTAGAGGTTCGAGGAGGTATTTATAGTGCAGGTCGTCGATGAATTTGGTCCAATTTCCGACTTGATTCAAATTCATTACGTTTTCCGGCGGTTATAGTTTGTGTCGCGGACTCAGGCGTCGGTTATAACCGATGTGTGTTTAAAGTTTACGTTATAACTGAAGAAATCGTTAAATTTCGCGAGATCGCCGGGATTTCCGACGACTGAAATTTGGGCGCCGGTTTTGAGTTCGAAAAAGATGTTATGAATTAATTGATCTTAATAATTAACAAAAGATACAAGTGGCGCAGTGGTTGAGTGTGTGTGCGCTAAGTTCTGCTGGACCGGCTGACTGACCCGGGTTCGAAACCCGGCAGTGCCAAAACATTTTTATTTTCTGATTTTTAACAGTTTTTCAAAAACAAATTATATAAATATAATAATTAATTGTGTATCGTTTAAAATTATTTTGGGCATTAATTCGCAACGAAATTTTTAACTGATTGTTCGGTTAATAAACGGAGCGGGTTTGGTAAAATCCGTTTTTTGACGGATGTTACAGAAGGTATCATCACCTAAAGAATGTGAATTCCAAGGTTAAACCATCTGATGGGGATTGGAATGTTGCCAAAAACAAACGCAAGGCTGTTCAGAAACAAAAATCTGTTTCTAAAATTACTAAACCTGAAACAACCAAAGTAGCTCAATCAAAGGCAACTACTGCGTTTGTTAAAATGAAACAGATTTGGAAACCCAAACCCAAATCCAAATCAGCAGCAACATCACCAATCCTCGAAACAAAAGGGGACTTGTTTCTTAAAGAAGTGTCTTATTTTGATGCTTCAGGGAAACACAGGACCACGATGGCCTGGGTCCCACTGTCTTACTAATCTCCTTATTTTTCAAGAACAACCAAGGAGGAGCTGTTGACAATCTCTAGAATGTTGGTAGTGGTTGTTCCAGGGACATGAAGGATAACATCTCACTATTGCAAAAAGGTTCAAATTTTTAAAATTGTGATGTTTCCTTTGGAGGAGATGAGATAAGAAAAGATCAGCGAAAAGGTACAAATTTGAATTTCGTGCTTTAATTTTAAAATTGATTAGGTTTTAATCCAATGACGGAACGGTTAGCAAAAAAAATATTTTCCTTTTCCTTTTGTTTAAAACTTTTTGCATATGTTTTCTTTATTAGGTAAATTTGTGTATAAAGTATGATGCACAAATTTAAGGGGGAAGAGGGCGATATATGTATATATGTATTGTTCAAGGGGGAGAAAATTAAAAAAATACAAAAACATTTGAAAAACTGAAAAATCCAAAAGGTCTTTTTGCATCAAATGGGAAATGAAATGAATATTCGTGATAAAGGGCGTGACTGACACATGTAAGGTGTTGTAGCTGAAAAGACTAGGATCTAATGTGATATGTCGGTAGGCTTTACGCTCAAAGTGATTAAAAGATACTAAGTGATATAAACATAACGAACTATGTATCTTGTGGGTAACGTACCATAGGCATATGATTTCATGGTCTTAAATCTTGTGTTGATAGATAGCCAACGTCTAAGGTTTCAGGTCTTTATGATGTTGAGTCATCCGGGGATATCTTGGCTGCCCTTCTGTTGCATCCAGATTATATGCAGACCTAGGTACAGTCAGAATATCCTTAAAAGACCCAAAATAGAAGGGCCAAAACCTTAAAAGAAAGGAAATCTAATCATGAGAAAATTCCATGAACTCAAACATATCACATAAGGTATTTGCCTAACCCTCATTAGATACTATTAGTTACTCTGTTGTATGAAAGCACTGACCTGTTCACCTATAGTCTGACATTGTAAAACATCGATGATCTCAGTATACTCACCTGCTACGATGAATCGTTGTGCTTACCTTGATCGCAGGGGTATGTCATGGTATGGGACACATGGGTAATATAGTATAATCCTACCTTAAGCATATCACGAAGTTGAAAAATGAAAGTTGACATTAAAGTTTTAGTGGACAAACATATTGGCAATCGCATAGACTAGTCTAAATAAGTTCGCACCGAAAAGTGTTCCTTGGTCCGCCTGAAAACGATTTTGATCCCATTGTAATTGTATAGTTGTAACTGTTGAGTTAGTATCTTTGTTTATTTGTGTTTCTGTCTATATTCTTATATTTTAAAAATTAAAAATTAGAAAATTCAAAAATCCAAAAATAGATTGCTTTATTTGTTTTATTAAAAATTATTAACCGTTCTTGAAGATTTGACTAATCATCAAAGGATGAAAGAAATTTGAATTTCGATCCGAGTACAAGTACTTGGATGTACCAAGTGTTCATGTGGTACTCTCCCTGTTGCATAAGAATGTTTGCTTATAAATTTCTGACAATTGTGCAGATCTTGATTTAGATCAAGAAACAGGGGTTGCTGAAATTGAGATGATGTTAGTTGCTGACAAAGTATGAAGTATCACAACAGCAAAGTGTACCTGAGTCAGAAGAACCAGATGCCAGTCATCGTCTGACAGTGATAGTACATTTGAAGAAGTACCTGAGAACCTGCTTGCTTGAAAGAGAAAGATTGAAGAAGAAAAGAGCTGTTGAGGTTCCTCCTCTCACATTCTTTTTGACAAAGATGTTTCAAGCAAAGCTGATCAAAATCCTGATATGAAGCTAACCACAACAGTTGAAGAAAAATACCTAGTGCTGAGAGTTCGTTGAAGTATGAGTTCCAAGAAGTATGAGACTGACTTCCACAATACTTACAGCATAGCGACAACCATAGTCTCTGTTGAAGACGTTGCTGAATTTATGCTATCAAGACAATTTGATGCATCAGTCTAGGGGGAGATTATTAGGTCCTAGAAGTGTGAGACTGACGCATAAATATACGCAACGATCTATGGTAGTTAACTGGATTAACTGGGTTAGTTTGTATCAGGTTTGGACCTTGAATAGGTCACTTAGGCATGCCATAGGCCATGTGGGCCAGGCAAGGCCAAGGGAAGCCCATGAGTGGCATGGGTAAACCCTAGGTATAAATAGAATATTATGTCGTTCCTAGGGTTGGAACTTAAAAAAGACTTTGGGATTTCTCTAGAGAGAACCTCTATCTTGTACCAGAAGATTTTTCTTGTTCAAGTAATAGAATCGTGTGCAAGGTGTTAAAGTTGATTCGTGTTTTTCTTCATCTTTTCGGTTTTCTTGAAGATCACCAAGTTTGGATTCCGCCCATCCTTGGTGATTGTGTGATATCAGTGTTAGATCCGGATTACCGGGTCTTATAGTACTTACCAAACGAGGAGCGAATTCCGACTCGTTGGTAAGGGTCCACTAGAGTATGAAATAAAATTTTCCATCAAGATGTGGATTTCACTCCTAACTTGATGGTGTAATTTCGTGTAAAATCGAACACGCGGATTGAGAGTAATCACCAAAGTGCGGGTTTCACCCCTATTTGGTGAGATCGTCTCGTTTATAGTATAAGTGTCTTCAAGTCTTCAAGTGTGTAAGTTGTGTAAGTGTCTTAGGAAAGACACATTACATATATATTAAGACAAAAGAAATAGGAAGAAGCAAATAGGAAGAATTAACATTTTAAGCATGAATCAAGAAAGGTCAAGTTGGTCACTTAAACTATATACTAGGTCAAACATGGCAATTCTACCTACTTCCCTATAGTTTTGGTTTTGATACCAATCTGTCACACCCCAACCGATGGCGGAAACATCAGACTAAGACGAACGAGATTGCTCGAGACATCATAACACTAAATGTGCCAATATTTAATTAAACAATTCATTTCATTTCATTCATCAAAATGTCAAGTACAACATAATTCTAATACAATGTAACTTCAAAAAGACAAGTTCAACAAAACAAAATAAGTAACTTAGCATTCTAAGTGTGTTTCTATGCCATTCCTACTAAGTTTCGTCACATCAACATCCTCAACCTGCAACATGTTAAAAAGTATAGTTCAATACAAAGTATTTGCGAGTACACAAGTTTGAATCATAACATAAGTAATAAAACCGTTCAAACAAATCCACATGATAAGCTAGCATACGAGATTAATTTAAACAAGGCATGTGAACTACAAGTCAATCCTCAAGTGTCACCACATAATAGATTAAACATAACATGACCATAAGAATACGGGCGGTGCGTTACTCCTACAGCGCTATACATGTTAAGGGGAGGCTCGTACGAAGTTAATGACAATTAGTATCACATAAGAATGTTTCAAGTAAACAAATTGGGTATCACATAACTATAGCATGTATAATGGATTATTTGTGTGATTGCATAGAATAAAAGTGTGATTTAGTGTGTTTTTGATATATTAACATATTGCACCCAAAAGAGTAAAGCGTAAAAGGGTGTCGAGTGTACTCACGGTTTTGCAAAGTATAATCCGTGAAAGTGTTTGGTTGATTAGGGGACGAACACCGAGTTATCCTACACAAAGAAACGTGGGTGTGTGAGTATTGGAATGACAATGGAGTTCGTTAGTTTAGGAATTTAAAGTATGCAAAAGTATGTATTGTCGAAAGTATTTATCTAGATGTTAACGCTCGTTTTTGACACTATAAGCCCCGTAGGGTGTTTGTGGTTTTATGGGTCATGCCCAATAGAATCGTAACGGTGGTTAAGTCTTAGAAAATAACCTAATATTAGGACAAGTAACCATACGATCATTGTGAAAGGTTTGGTTATAGTTATTATTTACATATATATGTTACATATTATATTATCAAGTTTATCATATAATTCATTGATTTCAGGGAAGTCATAGAAGTCATGCATGGGAGTAGGAGGATAACTGTCCTTAACCTCTTTTGTAAGATTCACCAATACACAAATTGCCACAAGGACAATCCGGATGGTCCTAAATGAAATAAAAGTAAGATACTTCACTAAACTATGTATCGACCAAGTAAGCAAGTTAGGTGCGTGCATCCCGAACATGGCAATGTTTGGGGACGTGTCGTAGCCTTGTTACTCAATTGAAGGTGGAACATAGCTTAGTGGATAGAAATCATCAAGTGAGGTGGTGGATTGAAAGTTGGATAGCCAAGGCCTCCATGTAATCACACCTATACTAAAACACAAGCTTTGTGAGCTTGGATGGTTCCAACACTTGTGTGTTAAAACCCTTGGTAAAACAACAACTTTAGAGGTAGTTTATACCTCTTGATTTGTATGAAACAACTCTATCTAGCTCACTAATCATGGGCTTGATTAGAGGCATAAGTGGCGTAAAGTTGTTAAGAGAAAATATGTTTAAGAAAAGTTTACAAGTTCATCTTCGAAATCAAAATGATTGGCCATAAAACTGGTATTGTTCCACCTTGGTTTTCCATGGAAAACCTTTGGTAACATCCCAAAAGGCTTGTCAAACATTGTAGAGGAAGAAAACATGTTTAAAACTTGAAGTTTTGAAGTTATGAAAGAAATAAAAATGGGCAGAAAGTTGTAGACACTTTTGGATCAAAATGGTGAGGTTTCACCTTAGTTTTCCCAAGAAAACTTTTGAAAACCTTCCTAGAGGTTTTCCTAGTGTTTTAGAAGAAGAAACAAGGCTTGAAAATCAAAGGAAGTGAGTTAGAACTCACTTGCAAACTGAAGTAGGACAGTAGTGATTCTGGAGGTTTAGGGAGGTTTTGTGAAGTGTTGGAGGCTTGTAAAAGTGAGAAATGGATGGGGAAGGATTGCTTTTGTAGAGGGAAGATTAGGGTTAAGTTAGGTTAGCATTTAATGGGGTTGGTTGGTTGTTTAACTTGAAACAAGAAAACTTTTAAACACCTTGACAGCTTGCGGCCGCAAGCTGTCTTTCTTTCTTTTGTTTTTTGTTATTTGATAAATATAATTGATTTTCTAGATGTTTAAATGTTATAAATTATGAATAATACAAGTTTGCTTTGTGTGGAAGACTAAAACCAAGTGTAAGGGTGTCATTTAACCCGTAAAAAGAATTTGTAAGGTAGTATTTGTTTAACACAAACGTAACAAGATTTATGATGCCAAAACTTAAGTATTCGCATTTAATTCACTAATTGCGTTGCTTGATTTGAAAAGTTTAAGATTCACGAATGCACGATAAGAATTACAAGTTAATTTGAAACTATACATCGTGTAACAAATAAGTGTACGAACATAAGTATAAATGTGTATGAAGATTACGAATTTCGTATAATTGATCAATCTGATTACAATCAAAGCCTTGGATTTACAATGATTCGGAAAGTAGGATACGATTACAAGGTTTGGACTTTCCAAAAATAGAATCACGAAGCAAACATAATAAAAACAGAAAGTTACAAAAGCGAAGCATTACACTTGAGTTATATCAAACTCAGTATACGCTTTTTCTGACGAAGAGGTGATGGATTATATATTGGAATTGACGCGGATTACATAGCTGCGAGTAATACATGCTAATATTTATAGATGAAAGAAAACACGATAGCATCACTGACTTATAATATAAAGTCAGGTGAAAACGCAATAGCATCACTAATACACGATAAGATTCACATTTTTCAACTTCAAGTGGAAGTCGAAGAAAGACGTTTCAGAGCTGGTTATCAAAGTATGATGTCTTCGAAAGTTTTCTATTACATTAAAAGCAGTTGGCTTGCTTATTTTTTGTAAAAGTATAGTCCATGTAGTTGTAATAGGCTTTTCTTTTAGGTTAAATTTTGTATCAAAGTCTATGTATTCGAAAATAACAGTATGTAACAACCGTTAGTGGTACGTTTATTTATAAATGTTTTGCGTTCAGTGTGTTTGCGGTACAACGTGCGCGGGCATAATTCTAGTTCGAGTTCTTTTTAAGTTTCAAATTTTTTTAATAATATTATTATTATTATAATGACTTTGATCATATTTTGTTTTGTTTTATGACTTTTAATATACGACGTTTTATAAATTGATTTTGACCAATATTTTGTTTTCAATTTACATAATTTTGAATTTGAATAGGTTGTTGTGATGTGGCTATTATTATACAAGTTACAGGAGCGAAAATGATATGTTTAGTGAATTTTGTAAAATTCGATTTATTGTTGTGTATATATACAAAAACCAACCCAATCTGTATCCTTTGTAGAAAACACGTGTCCCTGTCAATGTAATAGTTATGCAAGTTTAGTACTTTGTATTAACCAACATGTAAGTGATGGTTCGCATGAATCGATGTAACAGTTTTGTGTTATTATATTTTATAATCATAAGGATTTTGCAATTCAAAAGTGACATAGATTTATTTTGCGTTATGAACCCACCTAACTTCATGCGAAGTGGTGAAAACTACATGCCTAGTATTTTGAATCGATGGTCTTGAATGGTCGCGACTTTTAGAAGAGGGATGAAAAGCCTATAAATACCTACGGCAAACATTAATTTCGATCACATCTGATTGACCAGAAAATATTCAATCTGATGGTTTCACATCAATCTGGAGCGTTAATGGTTGTAGAGTTGCCGCATCGGTCGCGTAACCAATACTAACACCACAAGAGGGCTTCGCCAGGGGGGGGGGGGGGGGTTGGATTTTGGACCTTTGGACCTTTGGAAATGTTGGTCGCGTAACCAGTACTAACACCACGACAAGAGGGTTTCCGGGTGGCTGTTTGGGCAAAGGAGTGGCAGTTTAAAATCGTTGGAGAAGGTGAAGAAACAAAAAATAATTTTCTTCAATTTCATTTCAGTTTTTCATATAGCCTCTTTAGACTATTATCAAACATATCAAACAAATGGGTTGATTTGAGTTCTAATAACACTAAAGTTTATAATCAAATTTAATTTATTATTTTGCTACTATTATATTAGTTTTATTTTAATATTATGATAGTCATAAACCTTGTAATTTTTTAATTCCTGCTTTAGAAATTTACAAACTAAATGTTTTAGTTTGATGTTGTTATCCTGGGATATAAAAAGTGAAAAGAATGTTTGAATAAACTTTTCAATTTTTGCATCTCGTATTTAAATACTAGAGATTTATAATCAACATCCTTTCTTAACGTGAGAATTGACGTCCACTTATTTACGTAGATAAAGTTAATTACAATGTGGGTTATATATGCTTTATATACACTTTTTGCTATTAGGAAAGTTGAATGTATTGTGTATAATAATAATAATAATAATAATAATAATAATAATAATAATAATAGTGCGATTAACTTGGATATACAATTTTTTTAAATCGAGTTATAAGTAGTAATGTGTAAGTAATTAAAGTACAAACATATATGTTATCAAGAATATCTCACATGGGGGAGGATCAAAAAAGAAGAAAATCAATTTAGGAAATAAATGTATAATGATAAAACAATAAATACTTTGTAACTCCTTACATTAATTATTATCTCTCTAATTAATTAGTGAATCTCATTTTATCCTATACACATAAAATTTTATCCTACATATACCCTACGCATCATCCTACATATACCCTACGCATCATCGAATTTTATACTATACATGTCAAAATTTATCTTACACTTTATCCTACACTCTTTTTTTTAAATAATATATATTTTAAAAATAAGTTACAAATTTAATGTAAAGAGGAAGACTTAAAATTAGTTATCTATGTAAGTTTACCAATATATCCTTATAATAATTTTAAATACCAATATTAAATAAAGCAAAATTAATTATTCTTATTCGTATAATTTCTTCTTTTTTTTCTTACAAATAATTTCTTCTCATTTGAACCCTTCACTATCTCACATTACGTTTTATTTTAAAAATTAACGGCATTTAGTCTTTAACAATATAATGTAATCTTTTATAAAACTCCAAATATACCGTTGCGATGTGGTTATATTTATCTATATATAAGTTCATTGAAAACAAAAGTTTATTCGTAATAGAGTTTTTTTATATCGCAAGCTATATCGAGTGCTAGTGCGGTACCAGTACTATTACGAACCAAATAGATATTCTCCCAATAATACTGGTACCACGATAATTCTAACCGAACAATATCAGTACCGGTGTTGGCACCATTTGGACCGTTACGTATATTCATTTCTTTTGTTTTAATAGATGTAAAACACGTATCACCATCCTTTTAAATATACAAGACTTTACTTTTTGGGTGTACTCTTTCGAGTGCTATATCGAATGTCGACATACCAATACCATAATGAAACAATCCAATACTAACCGAATGCTCAACGAAACACACGAGGACATTTTGTTATTTAAAGGTATAACATCATCATAGATATACATATTTAACTCTCATGTAGGGTTAGGAGCATATACATAGTCTCCTAAAAATGGGAAATCCTCATATGGGTATAAAACGAACTCTGACTGACCTCAATTAAGCGGCATTGGAACTGTCTCATATGAGATTTTATGTTCTCGCTTTTGGATTTTTAGCTTATGGATTTTATAATTTTTGTTTAGATCATTGTGTCTTTTTATTTAGAATTTTGTCTTTTATACATTTACGTCATTGTGTATTTTTGCGACTCATATTTGTATAACTTTTTTCCTCGGAATTGTGTTATATTTCTCGACATTATGTCATATTTAACTTGACATTGTGTATATTTTGCGACCCATTGTACATCTAAGTTAACTGCAATGGTATATTCGTAGTTTATAAAGCATGACATTCTATAGAAACAATATATTGTATATCCAAGTTAATTGCAAGTTTGCAACGGTATATTCAGAGTTTGAGTAAACTGCCATAATTGTTACACCCCAACCGATGGCGGAAACATCGGGGCGGAATGAACGATATTGCTCGAGACTTCATACCGCTAAAATATGACAAATAATTTAAATAACAAGATTTCATTTCATTGATTGAATAGCAAGTACATAGTTTCAAATTTGAAATACAACATCATGAAAAACAAAATACAAATACACAACTTTCTAATACATTCTAGGTGAGTATCTAAGTCGTCCTACTTGATTCCATGTGCCTCATCATCAATATCAACCTTCAATACATTTTAAAGTATAGCTCAACACACAAGGCATTGGCGAGCATACAAGTTTAAATAAGTTTTCAAAGAATCCTAATCCATCAATGTCTATTCTCGAGGCTAACATGTAATATACGAGCATGCAAATATACTACTCAACCCAAAGTTTCCCGCTAGCGTAATCTAATCATAGCAATGAAAATACCATATGTGTTTAACTTAACATGACCTCATGTTTACGGGCGGTACGTTACTCCTATAGCGCTATACATGTTAAGGGAGGCCTGATCGAAGTTAATGACTAAGTATGAGCAAATCGAGTATAAGCATGTGTGAATTCAAGTACAGCACATAGAGCGTAGTTTAAGGATTGTTTCGTGATTTAAGCATAGCGTGTTTGTGTGAATTGATAGTGTACATGTATTGAACCCCAAAAGTGATAGAAAGGTAAAACGGGGTCGAGTATACTCACGGTTTTGCAAAAGCTTCCTTACTAACCGCGAACTGTAGGATGGAGGGTAGGACACCGAAGTTATCCTACACGGGGGAACAGAATTGTGTGAGTGTTTCTGAGTTAGATTCGGATTCGGGTGGGAAGGCAGAACATACAGAAGGTAAATATTGAAAAGTGCCACTTCGTACGAGCTGACCACTTCGTGCGAAGTAACAGTTCACTTCGTGCGAAGTGACTGATCACTTTGTGCAAAAGGTCTTTTTCTGTAACGTTTTAACTCATTTTGGACCCGTTTCGACGCTGATTTTTTGAACAGGGTATTAGCAAAGAGGCAGAACAGTCTAGGACCATAATACTTAATCAGAAAGCGATTAGGATTCTGTTCCGACTAGTTTATTAAGAAAATATGAAAATTATGTATAGGTTAAGTATATAGATATTCAAGTTGGTCATAGATGTCAAGCATGGAGATGTCAAATCTCTTATATGATTCACCAAAGCACAAGGTTGCAATAACCCGGTTGGTCATGAATGTACAGAAAGTAAAATGCAAAAAAGTTCAAGTGAGGTGTACATTTATTGAATAAAGTTCCATTATGATCAGAATCTCGGATTACAAGGATTGAAATAAAAGATACGAATAATGCGGGTGCGTTGGTTAATCTAAAAGGCATGACCACAACTCGTAA
This sequence comes from Scalesia atractyloides, assembly GCA_947069175.1. Lineage (NCBI taxonomy): Eukaryota > Viridiplantae > Streptophyta > Magnoliopsida > Asterales > Asteraceae > Scalesia > Scalesia atractyloides. The sequence goes on from CAMTDV010000023.1 coordinate 47,868,023, forward strand.
TGACCATAACGTGTACGAAACGTGATTTTGGGTATGTCTTCTTCAAGTAATCGAAGTTGGTGATAACCAGAATGAAGATCGATCTTGGAAAAGCATGTTGCGCCTTGGAGTTGATCAAAAAGGTCGTCGATACGAGGAAGAGGATATCAGATTTTGACTGTGAGCTTATTGAGCTCTCAATAGTCAATGCGCATCTGAAAGGACAAGTTCAATAAAACATAACAAGTAACTTAGCATTCTAGATGTGTTTCTATGTCGTTCCTACTAAGGTTTCGTCATTTCAACATCCTCAACCTGCAACATGTTAAAAAGTATAGTTCAATACAAAGGTATTAGCGAGTATATAGCATAAGTAATATAATCCGTTTAAACAAATCCACATGTTAAGCTAGCATACGAGATAAATGTAAACATAGCATGTGATCTACAAGTCAATCCTCAAGTGTCACCGCAAAAATAGATTAAACTTAACATGACCACAAGAATACGGGCGTGCTTTACTCCTATAGCGCTATACATGTTAAGAGAAGGCTCGTACAAAGTTAATGACAACTAGTATCACATAAGAATTTTCCAAGTATACAAATCGGGTACCACGTAACTATAGCATGTATGATGGATTGTTTGTGTGATTTCATAAAGTGTAAGTGTGATTTAGTGAGTTTTTGATAGACTAACTTATCGCACCCCAAAGTGTAAAGCATAAAAGGGCATCGAGTGCACTCACGGTTTTGCAAGCTTAAATCCGTGAAGTGTTTGGTTGATTTGGGATCGGAACACTGAGTTATCCTACACAAGGAAACATAGGTGTGTGAGTATTGGAATGACAATGGAGGTTTTAGATTAGGAGTTTAAAGTATGCAAAAGTATGTATTTGAAAGTATTTATCTAGACGTTAACATTCGTTTTTGACACTATAAACCCCGTAGGGTGTTTATGGTTTCATGGCCATGCCCATTCGAATTGTAACGAGAGGTAAAGTCCTAGATAAAATAACCTAATGTTAGGACAAGTAACCATATGATCATTACCAAAAGTTTGGTTATATTGATTATTTACATATATATGTTATATATTATATCATCAAGTTTATCATATAAATCATAGATTTCATGGAAGTCATAGAAGTCATGCATAGAGGTATGAAGATAACCATCCTTTAACCTCTTTCGTAAGATTCACCAATACACAAATTGTCATAAGGACAATTCGGATGGTCATGAATGTAAAAAAAGGAAATACTTCACTAAACTATGTATCGACCAAGTAAGCAAGCTATGTGCGTGCATCCCGAACATGGCAACGTTTGGGGACATGTTGAAGCCTTGTTACTCAATTTAAGGTTGAACATACCTTAGTTGTTATACTTAGAAATCATCAAGTGAGGTGGTGGATTGAAAGTAGGATAGCCAAGGCCTTCATGTAATCACACCTTCACCAAAACACAAGCTTTGTTAAACTTGGATTGTTCAAACACTTGTGGGTTAAAACCCTTTTTAATACAGAAAATTTAGAGGCATTTTATACCTCTTAATTTGTATGAAACAACGCTAGCTAGCTCACTAATCATAGGCTTTATTAGAGGCACAAGTAGCACAAAGTTGTTTAGTGAGAACATGTGTAAGAAAACTTTACAAGTTTAACTTCCAAAACAGAATGTTTGGCATAAAAATGGTATTGTTGCACCTTGATTTTCCATGGAAGACCTATGGTAACATCCCTAGAGGCTTATCAAACATTGTAGAAGAAGAAAACATAAAGAAAACATGACATTTTTGAAGATATGAAAAGATGGAAACAAGCAGAAAGTTTGTAACACTTTTGGACCTCAAAATGGTGAGGTTTCACCTTAGTTTGCCCAAGAAAACTTGTGAAAACCTTCCTAGAGGTTATCCAAGTGTTTTAGAAGAAAAAACAAGGAATGATTGTAAAGGAAGTGAGTTAGAACTCACTTGCAAACTGAAGTAGGACAACAATGAATTCTGGAAGTTCAGTGAGGATTTTTGAAGTGTTGGAGGCTTGTAAAAATGAGAAAATGTATGGGGGAAGGCTTCTTTATATAGGGAAGGGATTAGGGTTTAGAGTTGGTTAGCATTTAAGAGGTTTGGGTGGTTGTTAAACTTGAAACAAGAAACTTTTAATGGGTATTGCAGCTTGCGGCCACAAGTTGCCTTATTTTTTTGCTAATTAAATGTTATTACTTGATTAATTGTTAATATGATATATATATATATATATATATATATATAAAACATGTTTGGTTGTTTGGTGGGTTATTTTTAAGTGCAAGAGTGTTGTATAACCACAAGAAGAACTTTGTTAAGTGACAAGTGTTATAACATAAACATGAAAGATTTATGAGATGCCAAAAGCTTATGTATTTCGTGTTTAAATCACCAATCGTCTTGCTTTATTTGAAATGTTTAAGATTTATGAATGCACAATAAGAATTCATGAGTTAACTTGAATTTATAAATCATGTAACAAATAAGTGTACAAACATATGTATAAATGTGTATAAAGGTTGCAGATTTCGTATAAATGATCAATTCGATTGTAATCAAAACCTTGGATTTACAACGATTCGGAATGTGATACGATTACAAGGTATAGACTTTCCAAAAATGGAAATACAAAACAAACTTGCTAAAAATGGAAAGCTACAAAAAGCGAGGCGTTACAAATAGATTTACCATTAGCGTCTTAGACAGCGAAAGATTTTGGTAATGTAGAGTGTTTACACTTAAGCAATGGTTCAAATTCTATGGATACAAAACTCTTATCTACGCCAGGTTCAAATAAACATGAAGCATAAATATCGTTTACAAGAAATGTACTAGAGATAACATCGTTGTTGTTTTGCGACTGAGCAACGGTGATGACTGATGTATTGAATAATATATCTATTTATCTTGTAGAGTTTGTACAGTTCTAGCGCGTTTTCATTTCGATTTGTCAAGAATTTATCTACTTTTAATCCAAACACGTTTTGCAGGTCTTGGTTCGTGAAAACGGTTGGAAGGATGGGGAAAACGAGCGAAAATGGTGAAAAGAACCGAGCCGGGACGTGAATGGATCAAAAACGGAAAACGAAACGCAAAATCATGGAATTCCACCCGGTCGCGGGGCGCGACCGGTACAAGCATCCTCTCTCGCGGCCCGCGAGAGAGGGTAATTATCTTCCGGATGAAACAGTCGGTCGCGAGGCGGGACCGGACTCCCCTAACTCTCTCGCGGCCCGCGAGAGAGGACTCTATCCAGAAAGTTTCGAAATCAGAGTTGTTTTGGGATTGGTTTTGGTTATTAGACTCATGATCATAGTAAAACACATCTTGGGCAATTGGGGACGATCTAGAGCAACTTTGGAGCTATTTTCTGGAGGTTTGAAGCAACACAAGGCAGATCTAAGCTGCATCAACGGTGTTGGTGATCACGGAAGTTAAAGGCAGGAGCTTTGCACGGTTTATCATACCATTCTTGTCTTTGATTTCTTGTTTTTGGTCAATCATGCTTTCTTGTTATCAACTTGGTTTTTTTAGTTTTTAAACATGTTGTTAGGCTAGATTTTCTTTTGGTTACCTAGGTTTTGGATTATGGAATTATGAAACTTTGATTTACTTTAATTTAGTTTATGGTTTGAATATTTAAATTGGTAAAGTTTGCAACTTTAATAATCTAGTTTAGGGTATTTGCATGATCTTGGTTGTTTGAGGATTGTTTAGTTGTTTTACATAAACTTTGGTGAATGTCTTTCATGTAATAGGTTTATGTTACTTTTCGTGTTCGTAGGAATTCGTGAAGTTGTCGGTAAAATTGGCCAATAAAACCGAGGAAACAATTAGATTAACCATTAAATTAACTTTGTCATTATACCTAATTTGTTAATTGAGAAATTGCAATTAGTTGGCTGAATTAATTTGGTAAATTGTTAGGTTAGGGTTTTGAGAAATTCCCGAGTCTAATTTCCTTGTCATAATTAAATCAGTAAATCTAAACTAGAAAATTTAAGTTGGTCTAGGTTAATTACTGAGAAGTAATTAATAATTAGGCACTTTACTATATTGAAAAGATAATTGAAAAAGAATCTTTAAAACTGGTAAACGAATAAAAAGGCTAGGTTATTGTAGGTGTCTTCCTGAGAAGGGTCAGGAGTCCTTTTTAATAAACCTAAACTTTGATATGTTAAGATCCCGGTAAAATATTCAACCAGGCTAATTACTGTTAAATTGAGGGAATAGTATTCTAAAAATTCAACCTGGGTAACTAGTTTATCATCTCTTGTTAAAAGTTCTACTAAGTCCCTAGAAGTTCATAGTTTGGTCATTTATCTTTAGTAGTTTTATTTAAATTGATAATTTAGAATTATTAGTAACAACCCCCTTTTTAAATATACCTAGTGTGTAATTGAGTCTAAAGTAGTAGTCTTAGCAATTAGAGGGTCCTGTGGGTTCGATAATCCAGACTTACTTAATACTATTCTACGATTGATCGGTTCACTTGTCGTTAGTAGTTTAGTTTAATTTAGGAGTCTAAAGTATAATTTGAGTCTAGAATTAGGATAATTTGTTTTAATTTAGTTAACTACTTTTAGAACATCATTGACGAAAGCACTACCACGTGGAGCTTGCTGCTTCTGGTTGATGTTGTTGGCGTTGCGTTGCAGGCAAACATTTGCAAGATGATTGGGATTGCTACAATTGTAGCAAGTGCACCCGTTGTTAGGAGGAGCTTGAACCTAGTTCTGGTTGTCTTAGGGTTTTAGACCACTTCGACAATGCGTGCTGAAGTGCCTGAACCTATAGCAAGTCGTGCAAAAGCGACAAGGTGCATGGGCAGGATGGTGGTATGTGCAAGTTGCACACCTGGGTTAAGCCCCAGTGTAGGCTCGCTTGGCTGGCTCCGCATTTTGGGTGAGGGCGAGTTGTTAGCGAGGGGGTTTGGCGGAGTAACAACCGCATAATTCTGGTTCAAAGCCTTCTGCTTCTTACTGTTTCTGTTGTTTTTGGGTGGTTTAGTAGGCGTGGGTTCAGGGGTTTGGTTCAGCAGTGGCTTGGTGTACTGACTTGGTTGAACCCTCCGTTTCGAAGGCTCCTTCCATCATCAGGTTATGGCTGAATCGGGCTACGAGGCGGTAAGCGTCCTCTATGGTTTTGGGTTGGGAAGATGCGATGTAATTGGAGAAAGAGGAGGGTGGGGCTCGGATGTATTTTGTAATGGCCTTGTTGGTATTGTCGACTTGGCAAGGGCAAACTGCGCTGAGCTGCTTGAACCTAGCGGTCAACCTAACGTTTTCGTTTCCCACTTTTTTGATGTTCCAAAACTTGTTTTCGAGTTGTTGGACTTCATGGGGTGGGCAAAACTCTCCCTTCATCAGTTGTTTGAGCTCAGTCCAGGTCAAGGCATATGTAGCGTCGTCACCACGCACATCACGCTCTGATGTCCACCAATCGAGCGCTCTCGATCGGAACATGCCGGTGGCGTTGGTGGTACGCAGATGATCAAGGCATCTGCTTTGGCGGAAGGTGACTTCAATGGTGTTGAACCACTGAAGTAAGTTGATAGCGCCCTCTTCAACTGTAAACGCTGCTGGGCTACAGAAGTTGATCTGCTTAAAGGTGATGTGATCTTAGTGTCGGTTGCGTTATCAAGGTTTTCGGTTTCGGCAGTTTTGGGGGTAGGTTGCTTCTAACTAATGATGTCAGGCTTCATCTTGGCCATCTGCTTGGCCATGAATTTCATCATCTCCTTCTTAGTCATCGTGTCACTGCTGTTGTTGGCGATCTCTCAAGGAGTCCGAGTTTTCACCCGTTGGAAGACATCGGGGAAAAGATGAGATTGATCATAATGATTTTGTAAAGTAGCGTTTTGATTGTATGGAGAATACAAGTATTTCACATATCACATAAGCTTTCACATAGTTTCGCATAATTATATCATGTACATATAAAGCATGAGTATAATGCGTATTTTCAAGGCGTAGTCACGTATAAAAGAAACGTAAAGAGCGTAAATTTAGTTTGTTCACGATTATTAGTAGTGTTTTAGATTGCGAGGAAAGTGCGATTTGTGCGTTTGAAATGATAAACGTATCTAAGTAAAATACATAGAAATTGATTCACATAAAAGGAGAGGCTCAATAAAACATGGGAGTGCTTCAGGTTTAAAAACTTCGACTATTCCAAAGCGAATTGTAAGTCCTTTCAAATTAGGGAGACATTTTTTGGCCTAATAGATAAAATACTCCCACCGAGGAGCGGTTAACGGCATTTTACCCTTCCAGTTACTACATGTCCCTAACCGATCGAAAATTCAAAGTTTTGGCGAGATTGAAAATCGAGCAGTAGGACTAGTCAACAAGATGCGGGTATCACCCCTAACTTGCTAACATCGTACCCTAAAGTGGTTGATATTTACCATACGAGGAGTAATTTCGACTCGTTGGTAAAACCCACTAGAGTATGAAATGGAACTTTCCCATCAAGATGTGGATATCACTCCTAACTTGATGTTGTAACTGTTGGGCTTATACTATTGAAGGTTTACACATTGGTAATACATTTGGGCTTACTAGATGGTTTTGGGCTTCCTAGTTCCTCATGGGCCTAGTGTAACATTTGTGTAAACGGGTTTCGAAAACCCGCACCGTTTATTAATCAAGTATTTGTTTATATGTTCGTTGCGTATTTTCTAACATCAATTATTAATATAGGTGGTAGAATTAAAAAGTTATAATTTATAAATAATAATAATAATAATAATAAGTGAATTAAAATAAATTTAAAAATAACAAAATAAAAATAAAAGGGAAAACCGGGGATCGAACCCAGGTCACCCGTGCATATACACACACTAAACACCACTGTTCTACACACATAATAGTGAAGATATCTTGGCACAAATAAATTATATATTATATCGAATCCATAAATCAATTCAAGTTTAACCGCCCAAACTCTTGGCAACCGTAACCCACAACCTGCAATCAATGGTCATCATCTTCAAAGTAAATCCAATCAAAAACCGACCTTCAATCATGTCTTGACTCAGATTCGGTTACAAATCATAGGTGTAATCAAACTGTAACCAAAATCATTTAAATAGATTTCTAAAACAGACATCACCATTGCATCTATATATAATGGGCCGTAGGTTGTGTAATACACGCTCAGTTGCTCATCTAAAATCTCGAACACATCACTCACCTTCTGCATTGGTTGCTGCTTCGCCGGAGTTCATCGCCATCGTCGGAATCCGGTTATAGCCGCAGAAGGGTCACCGGAGAATCACAATCCATCATTCGGTATATATCATCCTCACTATCTTTGTGTTTTATTATTGTAAGAAAAAGAAAAGAACAAATCAGATAAAAACAAGATAAATCTTGTATCAGTGGGTTTCAAGTAAAGAAGACGAAGTGTTTTCAGTGTATATATATAAATAAAATTGGTTATAACACCGGGTTAGACACATAGTCCAATAGATGGACTATGTGCCCATGAAGCATAAGACCTGGGTTCGAACCAAGCGAGTGACTGTTGTTCTGGATAAAAACTCAAAATTGTTTTTAAGAAATCTGTGTAACTGTCAAGAGGTTGATAAAAGAATTAAAACCCTTGTATTAAACGGGTTAGACACCCACCCCAACTGGTTGGGCTGGGTGCACAACAAACTAAGGTCGCGGGTTCGAGTTAGGTCCATCACACCGGTTCGCTTATTTAAAAAACCTTTTTTTAAATTAAACAATTTCTGGATTTATCTAAAAAGAGTATAAGTATAATAAAAATCTAAATACTTTTGGGTTAGACACGTGGGGTGTGCCTATTCTTTTTGTAAAGAAGAAAGATGGAACTTTTCGTATGTGCATCGATTATAGAGAGCTCAACAAGCTGACCATCAAGAATCGCTATCCATTACCTTATATTGATGATCTTCTAGATCAACTTCAAGGTACCACCTGCTTTCCAAAGATCGACCTTCGTTCTGGGTATCATCAACTTAGAGTACGAGAAGAAGATATTCCCAAAAATGATTTCGAACTGGTTATGGTTATTATGAATTATGGTTATGCCTTTTGGGTTGACCAATGCCCCTGCTGTTTTCATGGATTTGATGAATAGGGTGTGCAAACCTTATCTCGATCGTTTTGTCATAGTTTTCATTGATGATATTCTTATCTACTCCAAGACCAAATCCGATCATGAGCATCATCTTCAACTTATTCTAACACTCTTGAGAACTGAAAAGCTTTATGCTAAGTTCTCGAAATGCGAGTTCTGGTTAAATGAAGTACAATTTCTTGGTCATGTCGTTAACGACAAAGGGATTCATGTTGACCCTGCAAAGATCAAAGCGGTACAAGAGCGGCAAGCGCCACGTACTCCTACTGAAGTTAGGTCATTTCTTGGTCTCGCTGGTTATTATCGATGTTTCATTGCAAATTTATCTCGTATCGTCGTTCCCCTCACAGCCTTGACTCACAAGGGAAAACCCTTTATTTACGGACCCAAACAAGAAGAGGCTTTTCAAGTTTTGAAGCAAAAGCTTTGTGATGCACCTATTCTTACACTTCCTGATGGTTGCGAAGACTTTGTGGTTTATTGCGATGCGTTAGGGCAAGGGTTAGGTTGCGTTCTAATGCAAAGAGGAAAGGTGATAGCCTATGGCTCAAGGCAACTCAAATTGCATGAAAAGAATTATACCACTCACAACCTAGAACTTGGAGCAGTTGTGTTCGCTCTCAAGATATGGAGACATTATCTCTATGGTACCAAGTGTGAAATTTACACTGACCACAAGAGCCTACAACATATCTTCAACCAATAAGAGTTGAACATGAGGCAACGACATTGGGTTGAACTCCTAAACGACTATGATTGTGAAATTCGATATCATCCTAGCAAGGCTGATATGGTGGCTGACGCCCTCAGTCGAAAGGAGTATGCAAACTCCATCCGTCTTTTGTGTTCCCAAATTGTGACCGATCTTCAAAACCGAATTAGAGCAGCTCAACATATTTCCGTCATGGAAAATGTTATACGAGAAGAATTGTCTTGTAGAGCTGAAACCAAACTAGAATCCAAGTCAGATGGTATTCTCTACTACTTGAATCGTATTTGGATACCTGATCTTGACAATCTTCATGTATTCCTCATGAATGAGGCTCACAAAACACGATACTCTATACATCCAGGAGCCGATAAGATGTATCAAGATCTACGATACTTCTACTGGTGGTCTGGCATGAAGAAAGATATCGTTATTTTTGTCTCCAAATGCCTTACATGTTCTAAAATGAAAGCGGAACATCAAAGACCTTCAGGACTTCTTATCCAACCAGAAATACCTATGTGGAAGTGGGAAAATATAACCATGGATTTCATTACCGGGTTACCTCACACCTCAAGTGGGTATGACACCATTTGGGTTATCATTGATTGTCTCACGAAATCAGCTCATTTTATTCCAATCTGCAAAGACTTCAAGAACAAGAATCTAGCTCATACCTATATCATTGAAGTTGTAAGCCGTCATGGTGTACCCTTAAGCCATGGTGTACAATCCGGTATGGGTACACGCCTAGATCTCAGCACTGCCTTTCACCCTCAAACTGACGGCCAATATGAACGCACCATAAAACCCTCGAAGACATGTTGCGAGCGTGTGTCGTAGACTTCAGGGTAATTGGGATACTCATTTGCCTAGTTGAATTCTCGTACAACAATAGTTATCATTCAAGCATCGGTATGGCTCCTTTTGAAGCCTTATATTGTCGATAGTGCCGATCTCCTATATCTTGGCACGAAATCGGTGAAGCACAAATCACTGGACCTGAGTGGATTCAAGAAACGACTGACAAAATCCTCGAAATTCGAAATAATCTTCTAGCAGCTCGAAGTCGTCAAAAGAGTTACGCTGACAAACGACGAAAGCCATTAGAGTTTTGTGTTGGTGATCAAGTACTTTTGAAAGTATCACCGTGGAAGGGAGTGGTTCGTTTTGGTCAAAAAGGCAAGCTAGCACCACGCTATGTGGGACCATTCAAGATACTCGAAAGGGTGGGTCCTGTAGCATACAAGCTTGACTTACCAGAAGAACTCAACAGAATACATCTCACATTTCACGTATCAAACTTGAAAAAGTGTCTCGCCGATGAAAACCTCCATATTCCTTTAGAAGATATTCAAATTGACGAATCAACACACTTCGTTGAAAGACCAGTAGAAATCATGGACTACGGTGAAAAAAGTTTGAGACGAAGTCGTATTCCAATAGTCAGGGTGCATTGGGAGTCAAAACGAGGACCTAAGTTTACTTGGGAATGAGAAGACTCAATGTGCAAGAATACCCACATCTTTTTCCTATTTCGGCTACTACTTAAATTTCAGGACGAAATTTCTAAATGTAGGGGATACTGTAACATTTGTGTAAAACGGGTTTCGAAAACCCGCACCGTTATTAATCAAGTATTTGTTTATATGTTTGTTGCGTATTTTCTAACATCAGTTATTAATATAGGTCATAGAATTAAAAATTTATAATTTATAAATAATAATAATAATAATAATAATAATAAAATGAATTAAAATAAATTTAAAAATAACAAAATAAAAATAAAAGGGAAAACCGAGGATCGAACCCGGGTCACCCGTGCATATACACACACCAAACACCACTATTCTACACACATAATAGTGAAGATATCTTGGCACAAATAAATTATATACTATATCGAATCCTTAAATCAATTCAAGTTTAACCGCCCAAACTCTTGGCAACCGTATCCCACAACCTGCAATCAATGGTCATCATCTTCAAAGTAAATCCAATCAAAAACTGACCTTCAATCATGTCTTGACTCGGATTCAGTTAAAATCATAGGTGTAATCAAACTGTAACCAAAATCATTTAAATGGATTTCTGAAACTGACATCACCATTGCATCTATGTATAGTGGGCAGTAGGTTGTGTAATACGCTCTCAGTTACTCATCTAAAATCTCGAACACATCACTCACCTTCTGCATTGGTTGCTGCTTCGCCGGAGTTCATCGCCATCGCCGGAATCCGGTTATAGCCGCAGAAGGGTCACCGGAGAATCACAATCCATCATTCGGTATATATCATCCTCACTATCTTTGTGTTTTATTATTGTAAGAAAAAGAAAAGAACAAATCAGATAAAAACAAGATAAATCTTGTATCAGTGGGTTTTCAAGTAAAGAAGACGAAGTGTTTTCAGTGTATATATATATATAAAATTGGTTATAACACCGGGTTAGACACATAGTCCAATAGATGGACTGTGTGCACATGAAGCATAAGACCTGGGTTCGAACCAAGCGAGTGACTGTTGTTCTGGATAAAAACTCAAAATTGTTTTTAAGAAATCTGTGTAACTGTCAAGAGGTTGATAAAAGAATTAAAATCCTTGTATTAAACGGGTTAGACACCCAACCCAACTGGTTGGGCTGGGTGCACAACAAACTAAGGTCGTGGGTTCGAGTTAGGTCCATCACACCGGTTCGCTTATTTAAAAAACCTTTTTTTAAATTAAACAATTTCTGGATTTATCTAAAAGAGTATAAGTATAATAAAAATCTAAATACTTTCGGGTTAGACACGTAGCTCAGTTGGAAGAGCTGCGTGCACACGTACGAGAGGTCTCAAGTTCGAATCCCACACATGACACCAATAAACTGCATCGAGCTGGTCAGGCTCCCTGTCAGTCTGACAGGAAAATAAATTTTTTATATATTGTTTTATTTTTAATCAATATTATTTTTGTATCAAAAAATCAAAACACCTAAAAATACAACTTTTATAGGTTTAAAATCCCAATAAATACTACAAAAATAACCTAAAAATCTAACAAAAAGTATTAAATCAAAATAATAATTTTATATTTTTTTTTATCGAATTATTATGTTATTACTTAGGTTGGTCTCCTTCATCGGTTAAATCCTCAATTTGTGTGCATTATTATCAAGCAAGAAACGCACCCACGGTGAGTGAATCCTTACAAACTCCCTTTCCAATCACGTTTCGGGGGGTATCATGTGTCGTGCATGTTTTATTTATTTATTTAAATACTTGTGCTAACATCATTACGTGATCAAATGTGTATTATTGTTGGTATGATTATGCGTGGTTACATTTTATCATTTCAGTGCAATCATTCATTTAAGGCCCATCAGTTCCTCATGGGATACGAGTTGAGCATCAGGCGCCTCATTAAATCGGCTCCGTTTGATTGAGCCTTGATCTCAAGTTAATCATTCATCATGTCATGTGTTCATTGTGGATATTATGTTGTTTGTGATTGTTTATATATATAACATATGCTCACATATGATTCATGCACAATTTTTATAACAAATATATAACAACTGTTTAAATGTTTTACTAAGATTCACTCGCCAACTTTTGTTGACCCAAGCATTTGTTTTACACATGATACAGGTGGACAGGCTGAGGAGAGGAACACATAGGAATGGCCTTAGAAGATTAATAAAATATATTTTGTTTGGAAGAAATGTTTATTTGTGCTTGTATGCTTTCTTGTTTTTGGATATTTGAAGTTTTAATTTCAATTTAATAAATATGAAACCTTTTAGTAAATGTCAAGAGCTTTGGTGATAACCAAATTATGCCTCGATTTTATTTCCGCTGCGGGTCGTGGTGTGACACCTAGGGTTGTAACTAATGGACAGATGGTTAGTATAAATATATGTATTAAGTTAATGTTTCAAGGTTAGAGAGTTATTATTGAAAAACTTGTATCAGACAGTATTCTGGTGTATGCAAGTTATTTTTGATTCAAGAGTTGTTCTTCATCCTAATCTTTATTTCCGCAATTGATTAGGTTTACGATACTTGTTAGATCCGATATCGGTACTTACAATTGGTATCAGAGCCTGTTGTACAATACAGGCTCCAGGTACCGCAGATTGAAGAGCTGTTCAGAATTGAAAGTTGTTGCTGTTCAACCCGGATTACTGTTCAGAGTTGAAGATCGCCGTTATTTGATCGGAATTGCTACTGTTCCGAAGAACTCGAAGAAGGCTTGAGGATTTCGGATTCGATACTGTTGCGGATTCCGAAGAACACGAAGAAGTTTCAAAGATTTCGGATTGGCCACTGTTGAAGATCCTGAAGAACACGAAGGAGATCATCCATCTCGGATTGATCCCGAACTACTGTTCCTGGAATATTTTCAACAATCTAATCCGGATTGCTATTATTTCGGATACGGATCACTGTTGGTGTTTATCTGTTGCAGAGATTTCGGACTAGTCTTACATTCGGATAAAGATTACATTTCGGATTAAATTTCATTCTGGATCAGGTTTATTCTGGACCAGGGCTCATTCCGGATTCATTCTCATTCCTGATCAGGTTTCATTCCGGATTCATTCTCATTCCAGACTAAGTTTCATTCCGGATTCATTCTCATTCCGGACCAAGTTACATTCCGGATTTCTCTATTTCGGATATACACTACTTTCTGGATTATCATCTCGGACTTATTTCGGAATTGTCTATCTCGGAGTGATTTCGGATCTGGCTATCTCGGAATCGTCTATCTCGTGATGATTTCGGATCTGCCTATCTCAAAATTGTCTAGCTCGGACTGATTTCAGATCTGCCTATCTCGGAATTGTCTATCTCAGACTCATTTCGGACCCATTTATCTTGGACACATTTTAGATCACGGTTCATTATAAAAATTCAAAATTAACTTTATTTAACTTACTTGGTAATTTTAATAAAGTTAACCATGATGAACAGTTATATGACCGCTCAAGATTTGACCAATGCCACTTTGGCTGCACTGCAATCACAGACTCTGGCCCTCCATCAGGAATTAGATCAAGTTTTTGGCACTTCAACTAAGGAGCCCCATCTGTTATATGGAGATGAATACTATGAGTGGAAGTTCAGATGTGAGCAGTACTACAAGGCCAAAGAGCCTGGGGTTTGGAGATGTATTATGAATGGTCCTCGAACGATTGTTTACAGTACCGATCAAGATCCAGATAAAAAGATTCCAAAGCTAAGTCACTTGTGGACTCCGAAAGATGTGAAAATTATTGAAGAAGATGAAAAGGCTTCAGCTATGTTATCAATGGCTCTTGGACCTGACATTTCTATAGCGGTCAGAAATTGCAAGACCGCAAAAGAAGTGTGGAGTGAATTGCAAAATCTTTATGAGGGAAATGCTGTTATGAAGGCTAGTAGAGTTAATCAGATGAATCAACAATTCAGCTCGCTTAATCACATTTATGGGGAAACCATTGAGAACCAGATCCGAAGATATGTGAAGCTCGTTTCTCAAATGCTATGAACAGACAGCTGTTAAATTCATTACCAAAGAGTTGCGATGCTGATGTTGGAATGATCAAGAAGACGAGAAATCTGAATGATGTCACTCTCACAGAAATGACTGAAACTATTAAATCTTGTGAGATAGATAATAAGCAGAGAGACATCAATCATCAGAGTAGTTTCATGGTGGCTGGTATTACAGGGCAAAATGCAGCATTAATGTCACAAAATCTGGTTTATAGCCCCTTGCAAGGAAGTTCTCACACACCGGGTAGCTCAAACGTGGTGTACGACTCCTCTTGCCACACCATAGAAGACTCGGTACTTCTACGGTCTTCAGTCTCAGACTCCTACTGCGATTTCTGCAGCGCAGATTCAAACACAATACCATGCTCAGTATCCTAACATGGTGTTCAGTCCTGCCATTCCAGCTGCAGCTCAACAAGGCGGCATTCCTCAATCTGCTGCTCCTGCACCGGCCCCTGCTCAAGCTGTGTCCAATTCTGCCTTTCTTACTAAGGAAAATGAGGAGAAATTGGCCATAGCTGCCTTAATGATTAACAGTTTAAATTCCTTTTTAGCAGGTGACCTGACTCCTCCATCTATTCTTCCAACTGAAGTAGATCAAATAATGGAGGACAACATGGACGAGATTAACGTGACCTAGAATCTTGCAATGGCTGCTTTCCGCGTCAAGAAATTTCAAAAGAAGTAAGGGAGGCAACCTTTGTCAAATCTGAAGACTGGGCTGACTAAAGATAAGCTCAGGTGTTATAGATGTCATGAGCCAGGACATTTTGCACGGGAATGCAAGAAGCCGCCATCTGTGTATGTCTCATCCATAGTGGCAGACATACAGAGCAGTGATAGACAGCTGGTGCCAGTCTCTCCTTCAAAGTCTACTACAAGTCCCTCAAGCAGCTCTGGCGGGAAATCAACATCTTTGGTGGCACAATAGCATGAAGGATTCAACTGGGCAGATGCTGCAGCTCAGATGGAGACTTTGAATCTTTCTAAGAACAGCAAAAACTGCATGATGGCGTAGATAACTGAGACACCTGATCTTTCGGAAACGGTAAATCGAATTCTCTGTTCAAATAGTTGTCGTTTTAAATTATCACAAATGCGCGCCCATAATTTAACTCTTGTATCTTAATATCAGCAAGCTGCATCACAGAACATCGCCCTCAAACATAAGATAAAACTTCTTATGGAAAAGGTCGAAGCTCAAAACAAGATATAACTCAGCTAAAGCTTGACTTGAACCAACAGCAATGTTGGGTATACGACTATAAGCTAAAATTAGCTAAAAAGGACGTAGAACTTCAAGCAGCCTTAGCCAAGCTAAATTCCTTGACAGGGAAGTTTCAAGAAAATGAAATAAATATTAAAAAATTTGAAACTTCCAGCAAGCTGGTCAAAGACTTGTGTGATCTACAGCTTAATTATCAAAAAAATTATACAAAAGGTCTTGGGTACGATAGGGCTCCTCCACCATATAATCATAACTATACAAGAATGCCTGAATCTGAGGCTGATCTAGAAAATGGAGAAAATATGATGTATGGTAAACCATCATATTATCTTTCAAAACCGTGGAAGCCCTATTACCCAAAGTTCTCGAAGCCAACTAAACTCAAGAGGGATGATGTTTTCTTTACTCCACACCATTTTCACATGAATCTGGTTACCATCCATCTTGTAATTTAGATGATTTAGAGAAAATGACGCCTAAGGCAGAGGCACCAACATCACCTACAGAATCAAAAGGAGAAAATTCTTCTGAAACTAAAACTGACTCAGTGAACGCTACTAACGTTTCTACCTGATGTGCAGAAGAAATATTAGTTGAGGATATTACAGATGGTGATCAAGAAGAATGTCTGAATTCAAATTCAGACAATTCAGCTACTGATTATGATTTTTATAAACCTGCTTTTGACATTTTGAATCAATTTCTTGCTGAACAATTTAAATTCTCAGACAGTGTTGGTTGTGTTGATAATGCAAATAGTGTTAATTCTGGTTTTTCATCTAATGCTGATGTTTTGAATACTGATAATAAATGTGATAACTTTTGTGATGCAAACATAAATTTTGCTACAGGTACAGCATCGACAAATGATTCGGTTTCCTCAGTTCCTACTAAAGAAACTGGAAGTTCTTCTCCAGAAATTTTGTCTGTTGATGCTAATCCCAAGGTTGACAGTGAGGAATTCAACCAACCAACTGACCCTGTGAGGAATGACGCTGGCATAATACTAGAAAAATCGGGCGAATCAGCTTCTTCAAACAAAGAACGAAGGACTGATTCTGAAATGACAGAAAAGGAGCATTCTCTTCCTACTGATTCAGATAAAAATCTTGAAAGTGAATCTGAATCGGACTCTCAAACTTTTCAAAATTTAGAGATTCCTCCTACTTTTAATGTTTCAAGCTCGTTTTCTGGCTGTTTGGAAAAGGATATCCTTGCTGAGCCACCTGTCTCCTCTGCAGAATCTGCCACGCAAAATGATTTGAAAACTACTAATAAGAAACGGAGAACACGTAGATCCAAAAAGAAGAAAACGAAACAGGCATCTCAGATAAATGCAAAGACGACTACTGAGTCATTTCCTCATTTTGAGAAATAACTCAGCAGCCCCAAACTGAATCTGTTAAGCAACCAGCTGAACAGAAATTCGTTAAATTGTGCCTAAGTTTACTCACTCGTATTGCCTAACTCAAATCACAAAACTAACAAGTGTGCTGATGGTTGTGCGCAGGCAACAACTAAGACTAAAATCTTGCACCAGTCGTTAGTACCAGCAAGCAAGAAACTGATAGATAAAGTGCCTAGAATATCCCAAGCTGAACGGACTATTTTCTTCAAGAAAAGGCAGACCTATTTCAACTGTGGATTTCCGGGCATGTTGCGCGAAATTGTTAAAAAGCGTTTACACCTTTCAAAGCTTTATACTCGAAATATCAGAACGCTATGCCTAATCGCCTATATCAGGCTCGATTTGCCATGGCTAAGCCTTCTGAGCAAGACTGGAACATGGCCAAGAAACAAACTCACAAATCTCTAAGACCTTCAGGTTTTCTGAATCCTTCTAGCACTCGAAGGACTGTGCAGAAGTCTGACTCGCTAACCTGGAGGCCTAAGATCTTGACCAAGATTCAGTCTTCAAACCCAAATTTAGACAATTCAAAAGCATCATCGACCTCATCCTCAACTAATTTAATTTTCCATGAGGTTACTTATGTTGATGCACATGGCATGCCCAGATCGTCAATGGTCTGGGTTGCAGCTTCTAACTAAAACCTGTTGAAATGTGCAGGAACAGCTCTGGCGAACTCTCGTCAGACTCTTGTATATTGACAGTGGCTGTTCCAGCACATGACTGGGGACATCCCGCAGTTGAATGACATTCAGTTTTTCGATGGTGGGTTTGTCTCCTTCGTAGGTGGTGAGACAGGAAAGATCACTATGAGAGGAACAGTATGCAACAGAGCTCTCAGCTTCAAGAACGTGAATTACGTACCAGAGTTGAAGCATAGTCTTTTGAGTGTGTCTTAGCTCTGTGATAATCATTTGATTGTTCTCTTTACCAAGAAATGGTGTTATGTACTGAAACCAGGCCTCATCATTCCGGATGAATGGATACTTCTAAAAGCAGCGCGAAAAGGCAATGCATATGTCATCGACATGAACATAGCTCCCACTGACAAGCTTACTTGCTTGTTCTCGACTGCTGAGCATGATGCAATGTTATGGCATAGTCGACTCGGCCACATCAACATGAAGAACTTAAATAGACTTGCAAAAGGTGGTTCAGTCAGAGATCTACCAGTTCGGGACTTTATGCAGATTGAAAAGTGTGAATCATGTGCACGTGGGAAACAACATCGACAGTCGCACAAGTCTAAACCCACACCTTCCACATCTCAAGTCTTAGAATTGCTTCATATGCATATTTTTGGTCCGACAGATGTTCTAAGCATTGGCGGGAAGGCATACTGTCTGGTTATTATTGATGACTACTCACCACTTGGGTCTTCTTTCTAGCACAAAAAGGTGAAACCCACAATGTGGGTTGGCTGGAGGAGAATCCCAAGGACACACGCATTGGTCCTGACTGGCTGTATGATTATTCCTCTTTGTGTAACCATGTTGATGTCCCTTCTAATGTGACTGCAGGTACAAGCAAAATTTCTGACCTTCCAACAATGCCTGTCTTACCCGAAGACGATGCCGATGCTGCACAGCTGCAAGAGACTTTTAAGCAGCTGAGTGTTGATCCACCTGGATTTAATGAAGCTATATCTACACCTGCACCAGGATCGTATCATCAGGAAACTGCATCGGAACAACTTCTCAGGATGATTCCCCTAAAGTTGAGGCTCCAAACACAGAACCTCCCGTGACAAATGACGGGCTTACACCTCCTGATGTCTTAGGCCCATCTCTGTTTCCAGAGTCTACACCGCCAGAGTGTTCTGTTGATTCATCAGTCACCACTTCTACTGGTGCAACAAATGAGGGGGAGCCATCTGGAGTTATCTCACCGAGTGTTACCAACTTGTAAACAGATCTCCTTGCCCCTGCTACGCCGATACCACAGCGTCTACACCGTGATCATCCAATTGAAAATGTTATTGGTCCTGTTACTGTTGTCGTTCGAACCCGCAGTCAATCATGGGATATCAATACTTGTCTTTACTCTTACTTTATCTCACAAATTGAACCTAAAAGCATTGATGTCACCTTGCAGGAACAAGGCTAGGTTAATGTTATGCATGAAGAACTCAATCAGTTTAAGAAGCTTGGTATATGGCAATTGGTGAAGCTTCCTCAAGCAAAACGTGCTCTTGGAACTCGCTGGGTATTTCGCAATAAACAGGAGGACACTGGAGTTATTGTTATGAACAAAGCTCGACTAGTTGTTCAGGGTTTCCCTCAGATTGAAGGATTGGCCTACGATGAGGTTTATGCACCAGTAGCTCGATTGGAGGCTATTCACATTTTCTTGGCATATGCATCTTACATGGACTTCATCGTCTATCAAATAAATGTCAAGACTGCTTTCTCTATGGAACGGTGAAAGAGGAAATATATGTGGCACAACCAGCGGGTTTTACTGATCCTGACAAGCCAAACTATGCATACAAATTGGACAAAGCTTTGTATGGGTTGCATCAAGCACCTCGCGCATGGTACGTAACTCTAACAGAGCATTTGCTTGCTCATGGGTATACTCGGGGAACCATTGATCAAACTTTGTTCATCAAACGTGTTGACAAGGACATTATTCTTGTTCAAATTTACGTCGATGATATTATTTTTGGTTCTACGAATGATGGTTTGTGTCGGGAATTTGAAGAAATCATGAAGAAGAAAATTGAGATGAGCTCACTGGGGGAGATGACTATGTTTTTGGGACTTCAAGTTCGTCAAAGCCCGCAAGGAATCTTGATTCATCAAGGGAAATATGTCAATGACATTCTTGAGAAATTTAAACTTACAAACTAAAAGCCTACGGCTTCACCTATTGTAGAACGGCCTTTGCTAAATGAAGACGCTGAAGGAACACCTATCAATCTAACTATGTACCGATCTATGATTAGTTCACTCATGTATCTCACTGCAAGTCGGCTAGATATCATGTTTGCCGTTTGCCAGTGTGCTCGATATCAGGCTACTCCTAAACTCTCTCATTTACATGTTGTTAAAAGAATCTTTAGGTACCTCAAAGGGGCACCATCACTGGGCCTCTGGTATCATAAAAATTCTGAATTTGAACTGTATGCTTTCTCTGACAGTAATCTTGGAGGTACAGATAGGGATATGCGCTTAACTTCAGCTGGATGCCAATTCTTGAGAGATAGATTAATCTCTTGGCAATGCAAGAAGCAGCAGACGGTCTCGCCTTCTACAGTGGAAGTAGAATATGTCCAGCATCTGCTTGCTGCTCCCAGGTTTTATGGATGCAGCATCAGCTTGCTGATTACCGGTTTGACTTATCTAAACACAACAATTTATAGTGATAATGATGCCGCTATCCAAATTGTCAAAAACCCTGTTTTTCACTCCAAAACCAAGCACATAACTATCAAAGTTCATTTTATTCATGATTGCTATGAAAAGGGTCTCGTTAAACTTGAGCAAATCCACACCAATGCAAATATGGTGAATCTGTTCACGAAACCCGTTAGCAAAGCGCGTTTTCAAGTGCTCGTGGATCTCCTCAAAATGATCCATTTTCTAACTGAGCATCCACTATCCTTTCCGGTTAGTTTGTTGTCTTTCTTTCATCATTGTTCGCTTCGTAAATTTGTTCATATGTATGCACAAATTTAGGGGGAGAAATATTAAAAAAAATAATAATACCTTTTTAGTTTTAAACAGCTTTGCAATGATTGGGAAATGAAATACTTTTTCTTGATGAAGTTCTTGACTAACACGTGTAAGGTGTTGAAGCGGGAAAGACTTGAATCGAAGTTGATATGTTGATAGGTCTAGATCTCAACCGGATAGTGTAAGCCAAATGATATAAACATAAAAAAACTATATGTTCAGTGGGTCACACACTATAGGCGTATGATTTCATGGTCTTACATCTTGTGTTGATAGATAGCCAACGCTTGAGGTTTCGGGTCTTTATGTTGTTGAGTCATCTGGGGATATCTTCGCTGCCCTTCTGTTGCATCCAGATTATATGCAGACCTAGGCACAATCAGGATATCCTTTAAAAGAGCCAAAATAGAAGGACCAAAACCTAAAAGAAAGGAAATCTCTAAATCTCATCATGATAAAATTCCATGAATTTCTACGTACCACATAAGGTATTTGCCTAACCCTCGTCAGATACTATTGGTCACTCTGCTGTACGAAAGTACTGACCTGTTCACCAATAGTCTGACGTTGTAAACGATAAAGGATGATCTCAGTATACTCACCTGCTACGATGAATCGTTGTGCTTACCTTGATCGCGGGGGTATGTCATGGTATGGGGCACACGGGTATCATAGTATAATACTACCTTAAGCATATCATGAAGCTAGAACAGGAGGGTTGATTTTTAGACTTAAATGGACAAGTATATTGGCAATTGCTTAGACTAGTCTGACCCAGCTCACACTGAAAAATGATTTGATCCCTTAGCAAGGTTGTGTTTGTGTTTGTGTTTTTGTTTAAATGTCTTGCTTACTTTTGTAGTGGTAAAAAGTGGTTGGATGCTTGGTTAGTCAAATTGCTGATTTTTGGTTAGATGGTTTCTGTCATGGGATATTGGACTGGTCTGTTAAGTTTTGAAGTGCCAATCCAATAGAATTTCTGAAAGTCTCAAAATTGAACAATTGTGGATAATGAGTTACTGTTCCGGATTGGGCTTTCAAGCACCTTCCGGATAGGCCCACTGAATAGTCACTATTCCAGATTGGGCCTGACATAAGCCCAATCCGGATCGTTTGGGAATTCGGATGATGGATTCCGGATTGGGCCTGACATAAGCCCACTCCGGAAAAATATTTAAATGAATCAGATTTGCATTTTGGATTATTCACAGCATTTCCCGAAATCCTCTAATCATCTCTGAACTCACTGTTCATCTTTCATTTAGGATTTTTATATTAGATTTCATCCAGATTAGGTATATAATGCTTTAAAATTATGAAATTTAATGATAATCTTCAAGTATTCATGCATTTTGGATAGCATTTCGGATTGGTCTTCAAAGAGACTAGTATTTCGGATCTCATTCCGGATGGACATTCAATTGAGTTGATGACTCGGATTTCATCTCGGATGATGTTCATCTGGATTGATGTAAGGATCATCCGAATTACTGTTGACCTGTTTGCAAATCCGGATTAATGTAAGGTTCATCTGAATTACTGTTGTCCTGTTTGCAAATCCGGATTGATGTAAGGTTCATCCGAATTACTGTTGACCTGTTTGCGAATCCGGATTGATGAAAGGTTCATCCGGATCTCTATTGAACTATTGGTGAATCCGGATTCCAGTGTCTGAACCTTTGAGCTCTTTTGAACCTTTCCAAGTGATTGAACCTCTAAAACTAGTTTGAACTTTTTTAAATAATTAAACCTTTGAAATCTGTTTGAACCGTCCGATTTGTGTCGACCCTTAATCCTGATGAACTCCCTTGACTTCTATCAGTTAGTTGTGTTGAGATTGAGTTAACCTGGTTATTGTTTTTGACAGAAATGATGGAAGAAGCATTTGATGCAGTCATGCTGGCGGAGGAACAGTTTCTTAATCAAGCGGGATATCTATCAGATTCACCAGCGGAATTTTTTCAAGAATTCAAATCCATGATGGTTGGGCTAAATAAGTGCAAGATTGTGTATGCACTTCGTGCCAACCCGGTGATATATAGAGATCTGGTACACACCTTTTGGAAGAGAGCTAGATTCCACTTGAGAGGAGTTGACGGGAGGCCATACATTAGTTCTCAGATTCAGGGTAAAGAGATTTTAGTGAATGAAGCCTGTGTTCGAGAGGTATTACAGTTTACAGACCCTACAAGTGATCCAACCGTGTACGCAAAGGAGAAAGTATTGCATATTCTTACTGAGATGAGTTATGAGGGAACATATCCGCCACTGCTCAAGAAAATGTATCCCGCTTACTGGAGATTGCTGGGGCATATGTTTATGTAGTGTGTGTCTGAGAACATGGGAGGGTTAGACCAACCAAATCAAATTCAAACTTCAGCGATTGTGGCTCTTATTATGGATTGGAAATATAACTTTTCAGGTTATATTTTCGAAAATATGAAGTGTTGGTGCATATTTGTGACAACAGCTTAGATTTGGTCTTTGGATACCTTGTAATTAGTAAAATGATAAATGGTTAGCGGGTTTAGTTTTGTAATAGTTAATTAGAAGTAACTGGGCTGAACTAGACACAAAATAGTGCATGGTAGGCGAATGGGGCTTTAAGGAGTGATAATGGCACGGAGTTCAAGAATCAGATTTTGGATCTCTATTGTCTTCGCAAAGGAATTGAACATCAATTTTCTGCTCCTTATACACCTCAACAGAATGGAGTCGCTGAGAGGAAAAAACAGGACGTTGATTGAAGCTGCAAGGACTATGCTATCTGATTCAAAGCTTCCAGTTCTTTTCTGGGGAGAAGTTGTGAACACAGCTTGTTATGTCCTGAACAAAGTTTTGATGGTTAAACAGTTTAACAAAACATGTCACAAACTATTGTTTAACCGAAAACCAAACTTAAAAGGCTTTGAACCATTAGGATTACCCTGCACCATTGTGCGAAACAAAGATAAGCAAAAATTCGGTGAGGTAGCTGATGAGGGTTACCTTTTTGGCTATATGCCTGGAACATCAAATAAAAGGGTTTTTAATCTAAAAACTGGTAAAATTGAGGTTGTGTTTTACATGGATATCACTAGCTATTCACCTCAACAATCAACGAGTGGTCCTCCTATATTATATGATTATGACAGTGTCTTTAAATCATTTAATATTCCTGATTTTTCTAAAGCAGATGAGTCTCAAGTGATCCATACTGTGATCAGTGAAGATGGAGAGTGTGACTTCATGCCTAGATCGAGTGTATCGATGACAGATGCTCCAGAAACTTCTTCCAATGCAGCTCTAGAGGACTCCAGTGATAGTGTGTCTGAACCTATTCAGGGGGAGGATTTCACTAATCCTGTTTGCTAAGCTAATATCAGGGGGAGGTTGGATCTAATCTGGGAGATAATCTGGTTGTTGACACCATTACTACCACACGTGTACACAGAGATCATCCAGTTGAAAACATTATTGCTGATGCTACTGCAGGTGTTCGGACAAGAAGAGGTGTGCTCGAAGGTTCCTGTTTGTTTACTTCAATTCAGATGACTGGGTTGATTCATGAATGTTTATATAGCTGCTTTATTACCCAAGAGGAGCCGAAGAATGTTCATATGGCTCTAAAAGACAATTGTTGGGTAGAAGCTATGCAAGAGGAACTAGCTCAGTTCAAGAAGTTGAAAGTTTGGGAGCTAGTTAACTTGCCTGAAAGAGAGAAGGAAATAGGCACCAAGTGGGTGTTTAAGTACAAGAAAGACGACCGAGGGATAGTGATAAGGAATAAGGCTCAGTTGGTAGTGAAAGGGTTCAATCAGCAAGAGGGGATTGATTACAATGAAGTGTTTGCACCAGTAGCAAGGTTGGAAGCAATTCGTTGTTCCTAGCTTTTGCTTCATCCAAGGGCTTCAAAGTTTACCAACTTGATGTGAAGAGTGCGTTTCTTTACGGGAAAGTCCAAGAAGTGGTGTATGTCTCATAGCCAGACGGGTTTACTGATCCAGACTATCCGGATCGAGTCTATCGACTTGATAAGGCATTGTATGGATTGCATCAGGCACCAAGGGCATGGTATGAGACACTGTCAGCACATTTGTTAAAGCATGGTTTCGAAAGAGGTCAGATTGACAGTACACTTTTCATCAAAAGGAAGAAGGAAGACTTTCTGCTGGTACAGGTATACGATGATGACATCATTTTTGGGTCATCAGATGAGAACATGTGTCATGATTTCGAAGAGGTAATGAAGAGCAAGTTTGAGATGAGTGCGATGGGTGAATTATCCTACTTTTTGGGTTAACAAGTTGAACAGAAGAAGGATTGGATGTTCATACATCAGACGAAGTATGTGTATGACATTTTATCTCGTTTCAAAATGGAAGATTGCGCTACTTTCAATACACCTATCTGTGAGAATCACAATCTTGGTCCAGATCATGAGAGTGTGGAGGATGTTGATCCAACTCAATACAGGGCAATGATTGGTTCTCTGATGTACTTGACTGCTTCATGACCCGACATTATGTTCGCAGTAGGTCTCTGTGCTAGATATCAAGCGAATCCAAAGGAGTCCCACATGAAAGCGGTGAAGCGGATTCTTCGTTACTTGAAGGGGAAACCTAAACTTGGGTTATGGTATCCAGCTGCTAGTGATTTGAAGTTTGTTGCTTTCACTGATTCGGACTTTGGAGGATGCAAATCTACAAGGAAGTCTACCACAGGTGGTTGTCAGTTCTTAGGGGGGAGGCTAGTGTCATGGCAATGCAAGAAACAGTCTTGCGTGTCTACCTCGACGTGTGAAGCTGAATATATTGCTGCAGGTAGCTATTGCTCTCAGGTTCTCTGGATCCAACAGCAGATGCGCGATTACGGTTTGAATTTCACTCGTACTCCAATTATGATAGACACTAATGCCACTATATCAATCACCAACAATCCCATAAAACATAGTCGCATAAAACATATTGACATTCGTCATCATTTTATACGGGATTGTGGTGAAAAGAAATTAATTGAACTGCATCGAGTCGACACACTAGATAACCTGGCAGATCTTTACACAAAAGCGTTTGACATGGCTCGTTTCGAACATTTAGTCGAACTCAACGGGATGAGGAATCCTAAATAACCATTTTTCCATAAAAATTCTGTAAATAAATTTACTGCTTTTCAAAAATCAAAAACATAAAAAAATCAAAAATCAAAAATGAGTTTTTCACTGTGTGGAAAAGAAGAAATGATAGTACATCAGCAAGTTAGACTGTCACAAAGAAATTAAAATTAAATTGCTTAAGTGTGAGAGCAGCTTCATCATATGATGTACCAGTAGGCAAAAGGCATGAAATAATCAACTTACCTTAGTGATATAAATATAATCAACTGTGTATGAGCGGGTAACATATCAGTGGCGTATGGTTTTATAACCTTAAATCTTACGTTGATAGATTGCCAAAATCTGAGGTTTTAGGTCTTTATATCGTTATTTCATCCGGGGTATCAAGTTTGTCCTTCTGCTGCATCGAGATATATGTTGACCTAGGCACGACCAGGATATCTTAAAAGAGCTAAAATGCCAAATCCCAAAAATTGAAGAAGCTCTCCTAGAGAGTCCCCAAATGTGCAAATTGCATTATTCGTACACAAATTTGGTATTTGCCCTAACCCTCGTTGGATATTGGTCTCTTTGCTGTACGGAAGTACTGACCTGATCACCAATTATCTAACGTTGAAAATAAAAAAGGATGAATTTCGGTATGCTCACCTACTATGATGAATTCTTGTGCATACCTTGATCACGGGGGTATGTCCTGAAGTGGGACACACTAGTATATCAGAATCAATTATCTAAACATATCACTTAGTAATGGTACTTGAAATGTTCATATATTTTGTTTAAGTGGATAAACAATACTGGTAATCGTCTTGAACTGCTTTTCATGAATATTGCATATAAAATAATTAGATAGTGTGAAAACAGTTTGATGTTGCTGATATGATCTTCTTAACGGTGATACTCACAAAAACAGAGTGTTTATTATTCGGTATTTATTTGTTTTCAGAAAATATAAAAATCCAAAAATATTTCATTTTCTTGTAAATTCTTAATGTACGGATATTGGTTGTTCATGGAGGAGTTCTTACCGATAGGGGGAGACGGTGTTAGAAGATGAGTTCAAAATTTTTACGATCTTGCAGGTTATGTGTGCTTAAAATTTTGAGTATTGAGTTGAGAAGTGTTTAATCTGTGATACAGTCTTACTATCTCTTGAATAATAATAATTTGTTTAACTTGTGTTGAAAAATTCATATGGTTTCTCGAGATGTTTGTTTTATAGTATACAGATTGTAGCAGTGAGTTGCTGAGAAGTTGAGGGAAGAGGAGTTTGCTTGGATGCATGGTAGAACCTCCTTTCTACATTGCAGACAAAGTTGAAGAGTTTTGAAGATTGTTATGCAAGGACTAAACTGTAGTTTACTCAAACGCTAACGATTTCGAAGATTTGGTGATTGGATACATCAGCTTAGGGGGAGTCTGTTGCTAACAGAAGCTATTAAAGCTGAAGCTATCCAAAGACCAATATTTTCAAAGATGTTGCAGATTGCAAGAAGACTGAAGACAAAGTTATTTTATGAAGCTATTGTCAAGGAGGAGTTTGTCGGTGTATATTTGTGACAACAACTTAGATTTGGTCTTTGGATATCTTGTAATTAGTAAAATGATAAACGGTTAGCGGGTTTAGTTTTGTAATAGTTAATAGAAGTAATTGGGCTGAACTAGACACAAAATAGTGCATCGTAGGAGAATTGGGTTTTAAACCCATTAGCAGTCCATGTAGGAAACCCTAGCCGAGTTGCATAACCTATCTCTATATAAAGGGAGGTTTGCATTAGGGTTTAGGTTGCTCAGTTAGTTGCTCAGTTGCTGGTTCTATTGTTGTGTTGCAGTTTTAGAGAGAGAGTCTTGAGTTGATTGTAAACACATAGTGTTGGATAATCAATAGAAGACAGTTTGAAGGAAATTGTTCATGTTGGTGTTCGTGTTCTTGTTATTTCTGTGAAATCTGATCTAGGGGATTCCGCACTCTGGATTAGATAGACGATTATGTCAAGATCCATAAGGACTAGGGGACATACATGAAGAAGATCTTAGAACAGTCAAAGAAGAGGATGTTTCTGCTATATCCGCACTTTGTGTAGTTGCTTTGGATGCTCGATATTCTGATCTAGCCAAGGATGCTTCTGATGCAAATCTGTTAAATATGAAGCCAATGGGACCGACTATTTTTAGCACTATGAAGAAAAACCGTTTGACATCGAAGACTGTTTTTGTTGGTCGTTTTCCATTGAAGAGTTCGGAAGGTTTGTTGAGGTGATCGCACAGGATGTCCAGCTCCACACCAGTCAATGCTATCGTTGTTGAGGAACATGATATGCCTGTGAAAGAGAAAGAGATTGAGGTTGAAGATCTGGTTACTGATGCGGACACAGACGAGGAACAAGCTTTCTTAGACGACCTTACCGAATTCAATGCTAATCTGACTCCAGTTTTGCTAGAACTTTCTTCAGAGAACCTAGAAGCTCTTATTGCACACTTGAAAGAAATTCAAGAGCGACAAGGTGATCCTCCTCTTGTGATACCTTATGTTGATATTCCTATCGGTGTGGTTGAGTCTGATGAAGAGGTTGAAGAAGACGAAGTGCCATTGATAAAGAGACGACGGACGGAGACTGTTAACGAACCAAGTCATTCAGAAGTTCATGTTGGTAGTATTGCTGGAGAATTTACGCCAATGACATCTACTCCTGCTTTATCTTCATTTACTGTATCTTTGACGGATGCCCGATGATTGACCCTACTATTTCTTCTGAACCGACAACTGCTCATATTGCTACACAGTCTACGGTCGTATCTGTTCCAGCAGACTCTATATTGCGAATGATGGATTTTGGCGGTAGTTCAGTGGATGCTGAGGGATCTGGAGAGGGTGGAAGTGGTTCAGGTGGTGTTGAGGGTGACGCTGCAGAATATTCACGGAGATCAGAGAAACGTGCTTTTGAGTTTAGTGGTCTGGATAGTGATGATGAAGATGTAGAGGTTGATGTTGTTGATTTGAAGAAGCGAGTGATTGTACTTGAACAGGAGGTTGTACTTAAAGATGCTCAGATTGCTTCATTGCAGACAAGCTTAGACGTGAGGGACCAAACAATTGATTAGTTGCAAGGGGACGTTACTATGTTGATGACTTTGGTGTTTGACTTGAAGGCTAAGTTGGAGAACAAGTTTGGGCGAGAATTTTCTGACCCTACCGATGATCCAACAAATATTGAACATCGACATAGAGTGGCCGAGCAGAGAGCAGCCGAACACAGTGAAGCGGATAGGGTAGCTGCGGAACAGTTAGCTTCTGATAGACAAGCTTGTTTGGATGAGTATTTACAAGATCCGAGGAAGAAGTACACTGCCAGTCAAAACGTTCAACGGCACAAAAGAAAAAATAGATGGTTTTGATGAAAAATGTTGACGTTAATCTGCTTGACGAGAATTTTCAGTTAAAGGATCCTTCCAATCAATCTGAACGGTATGTCATGGAACTCGGCTCAAGTTACTATAGCAAGGTCGGAAATAATCAAAAGTGTTTAGTTGGATGTACGATCACGTGAAGAAGATGTGGATTATTGTTAGACAGGACGGTACGCGGGAATATTATTCTAAGGAGTCTCAGTTTGAAACTTGGACGAAGATTGCATTGACTGATCTGTTACGAGCCCCTTACTCTGATGATGATACTACCGAACGAGGTGTGGGTTGGAGGTTTTTTAAATGGTTGGAACAGGAAGTGAAGACAGGGTTTAAGACAATGAAAACGGTTGAGCCATATCTGCGAGCAACAAAGGGGGTTCGTGATGCAAGGACTGGGAGGCGGTTTAAATCGGTGATGTGGCCTCTGACAGATAAAGAACTTGTTATACCTGTTGCTCCGACATTCCCAAAAGGAATTTTGAAAAATTATAATTTCTAGCTATATGATCCTAAGGTTGGGAGTGTGGCAATCGTGACGAAAGAGAAGGTTTTTCGGGTTGATGATGTGGTAGATCTGGTGAGTTTTCACGATGAAGATCTGCAGGTTCTTGCTTCAAATCAGATTCGAACGGCAGAGCTATATGAAGCTTGTGCTAAAGACTGGACAGCTGTTGTGGCTAGAATCATTGCTGGAAGATTGGGAGTTGATGCGCAACCTAAAGATTAAAATGCCTAATGTTGTAAACCTAGGGGAGATTGTTGGGCTTATACTATTGAAGGTTTACACATTAGTGCTACATTTGGGCTTACTAGATGGTTTTGGGCTTCCTAGTGCCTCATGGGCCTAGGGTTGTAACTAATGGGCTAGATGGTTAGTATAAATATATGTATTAGGTTAATGTTTCAAGGTTAGAGAGTTATTATTGAAAAACTTATATCAGACACTATTCTGGTGTATGCAAGTTGTTTTTGATTCAAGAGTTGTTCTTCATCCTAATCTTTATTTCTGCAATTGGTTAGGTTTACGATACCTGTTAGATCCGATATCGGGGCTTACAGTAACCTCGTGCAAAAGCGGATACGTGGATCGAGAGTGATCACCAAAGTGCGGCTTTCACCCCTAATTTGGTGAGATCGTCTCGTTTGTAGTACGAGTGTCTTCATGTCTTCGAGTGTGTATTGTGTAAGCCTTAGGAAAGGTATATAATGTTTAAGAAACAGAACTAGATCAGAATCAGAATAGGAAACGTTTAGAAGTTTTAATCGAGGAAGACAGTTCCCTTCGTGCGAGGTGGGCTCACCTCGTGCGAAGTGAAGTGTACTTTGTACGAGTTGTCTGCCACTTCGTGCGAAGCTGTTCAATTTGCACGAAGAGGTTCCAATTGGTTCGAAGGGGTCTGTTTGGTTCTTAGACTAGAGATTGGTCAAACATGGCAGTCCTACCTAATTCCCTATAGTTATAGCTCTGATACCAATCTGTCACACCCTAATCGATGGCGGAAACATCGGGGCGGGACGAATAAGATTTCTCGAGACTACATAACGCTAACATATGACAAGCAATTTAAATAACAACATTTCATTTCACTGATTGAATAGCAAGTACATAGTTTCAAATTTGAAATACAACATCATGAAAAACAAAATACAAATACAACAACTTTCTAATACATTCTAGGTGAGTATCTAAGTCGTCCTACTTGATTCCATATGTCTCATCATCAATATCAACCTGCAATACATGTTAAAGTATAGTTCAACACATAAGGCATTGACGAGCATACAAGTTTAAATAAATAACATAGTATAAAGTTTTAAACAAATCCTTATGCATCAATGTCTATTCTCGAGGCTAACATGTAATATACGAGCATGCAAATATACTAGTCAACCCAAAGTTACCCGCTAGCGTAATCTAATCATAGCAATGAAAAGACCGTATGTGTTTAACTTAACATGATCTCAAGTTTACGGGCGGTGCGTTACTCCTATAGCGCTATACATGTTAAGGGAGGCTTGATCAAAGTTAATGACCAAGTATGAGCAAATCGAGTATAAGCATGTGTGAATTCAAGTATAGCACATAGAGCGTAGTTTAAGGATTGTTTCATGATTTAAGCATAGCATGTTTGTGTGAACTGATAAAGTACATGTATTATACCCCAAAAGTTATAAAAAGGTAAAACGTGGTCGAGTATACTCATGGTTTTGCAAAAGCTTCTTTAGTAACCGTGAACTTTAGGATGGAGGGTAGGACATTGAAGTTATCCTACACAGGGGAACAGAATTGTGTCAAGCATGGAGATGTCAAATCTAGTTATATGATTCACCAAAGTACAAGGTTGCAATAACCCGGTTTGTTATGAATGTACAGAAAGTAAAATGCAAAAATGTTCAACTGAGGTATGGATCTTAATTCGGGTAGCCAAAGACCCCAACGTTCTCACTAGCTAGAACACTAATCCAATCCTATGAGGATAATGAACTGGGTTAGCTTACAACACTTGGTACAAAAGAAAAAGAAGTAAAAGTAGAAGGAAAGTTATGAATTTGCAAAGTGTTAGTGAGTTAAACTCACTTAGAAGAATCTGAGATAATTCTACCGAAAATCAAGAAATTTGAGAGTGAGAGTGAGAGTGTACGAAAAGTTGGAAGTGGTGAAGTGCGTTTGTATTTATAGGAAAAAGAACAGCTTCCAGCTCCGCTTCGTGCGAAGCGTGCTCCACTTCGTACGAAGGGGGTTAGTTGAGGTTGGTTTTACGTGTTTTAGCCAGTTTTAAGTATTTTAAGCATAAGAGAATGATGTATAAGTATAATGGCACGCAAAATTGGGCATTCGAGTAATCTAAGTATGAGTTTCTTGCATGAAGACACGTACCAAAGATTATAAAGTATGAATCATATGTGTAAAAGAGGTACATTTATTGAATAAAGTTCCATTATGATCAGAATCTCGAATTACAAGGATTGAAAATAAAAGATACGAATACGATTACAAGTTTACAAAAATAGAAGTACATTTACACTTTCTAAAAAAGGAAAGTACAAAAATGCGAAGCGTTACAAAAATGGTTCCTGAGGTTTGGTCACTTCTGCCACTTTAGTGCAAAACTCAAACCTTTGAATCTAGGTCCATGTGATTGCAATTTTGTTGTCATTTTCCATCCAAAAGCAAAATCTGGTCAATTTTTTCAGTTAACATCCATAGGGACCCAGATTCAAAAGGTTTGAGATTTGGACTAAAATGGAAAAATTGACCAAACCTCAGGGAATATTTTGACAGTTTACCGCCATAGTTTTATGAGTTTTATGATGCATTGCATTATATTATTAGAGAGTAAATACCGTCAATTTATTAAAGTCGTCGCATAGCAACCAACATTGACTTTTTAGTTCTTATTTTTAGGAGACTTTGTATGATAACTCTAACCTTCTGGTGTAAGTGTAAATACGATAACTAATTTAATTACCTTTTTCTTTTTATAAGACCAGGGTGTGGTATACCACCCCTTGCCAAGTAAGCTTTTATGGCGCCCTTTAGCGTCCCTCCCCCGTTTCCCGTCCACCAAAGAAGCTAGGTAACGAGCGCTAAACGACTATACTTAGTGGTGCCCATACAATATTACCGTTTGGCAACGGTAATTTAAAAAATTAACTTTTATTTTTAAATATTTACACTATATATATCCTACAACTTTTACTCCAACCATACCATTTCTACCATCTATTCTCCATAATTTTTATACATTCTATAAAATTCACACAATGTTTCCTAATAATCAAAACGCGTTGAACCCAATAATCTGCACCACCGTTTCCCGGTTTTTATACTATTTCGCACCAAATCAACCACCATTTTTTTCGCAAACCAAAAACATGCCCGAAACCCAACCTACTTCCTCAAAAGGTGGACGATAGAGAAGGATGAATTGCATTTCGAGGAACCGCAAGAGCTGTCGCGACCAAATGGTAGGAATAGAGGTAAGGCAACAACACGAGCACGAGACACCTCGTCTTCCATGTCATCTGATGGCCCATCAAGGTTGGACGAGTTTATAGACTCACTTGGCTTCTCTCGATCAAGGAAAAGGAACATGAACTTAAAATGGAGAAACAAATCGAGAAAGATATAAAGCTTCTCGAGAAAGACTTTTTCAACCTCCTGAAGTAGGACCGAGTCATTTTAGAGGCTCGTAAGAAAAACATCCGAGCAAAATATATGTAGTTTTTAGTAGGTTCTATTTTTATTTTTGAGTTGGTTGTTTTAAGTAACTTTGTAGTTTTTTTTTTATTTTTAAGTAGTTTGTAATCTTTTTTTATTTTACTGAAATTATGTTTTTTTTAATTTTGTTTAAAATAAAAATGGTATATAAATTATAAATAATATAAAAATAAATAATTAGGTAATCATAATAGAGCCTTTATACAGTTACACACAAGTTAAAGGGATAAACTTTAAAGCCCTTTTATGATATAAAGCTTAACGCTAATATAAGATAATAAAACCCTTTGGAGTTTTATATCACACCTACTAAGTTAAATAAAATATTTCGAGTAAACATTGCATGGAAAGAATGAAAGGACTAGTGTATTATAAGTGGTCTCTTTTTCCCCTGTCACATGTTATTTCCTAAATTTACGTTAGTACAACTTAGTTTTGGTTAAACCTCTTCAAAAGGTATTTCCCCATATTCATGAATCTTCCTTCTCATTAGTAACAAACATAATTAATAATTATCATCATTATGTTTATTTAATAAATGTTATTAAACATATTGTTGACTTCTCATCTTTAAATCTCTTTCTCACTTGAGATGCTAGATAGATTAGTAACCAAGATATATATTCATCATGTTTAATTTTTCCAATTAAAAGTTAGAAAATATTGAAGTTGTGTATTCTCGACTGTTATCTAAAACATATTTGATGGCATTTCATTCGGGTAAATTGCATTTTACGTCCTTTAAGTTTCAGCAACATTTCAAGCATTGTCCTTTAATTTACGAAATTACAATGGGTGTACTTTATGTTCTAATTTCATTACCGGCGGTGTCCTTTCTCCATGAAAAGATTACAAAAATAAAGGGCATTCGTTGTAAAGAAATTAAAATATAAATGACATATGTTGTAAAGAAATTAAAACATAAAAGACATCCGTTGTAATTTCGTTAGTTAAATGACATTGCGTGAATTTCTGATGAAACACAAAGAACATAAAATACAGTTTACCCTTTCATTTTCAAATGTTGAAGTCCATTATCTTGTAAAATACGCAATACCGCTTACAAAATAGTTTGTGAGAGGGTGTATATATGTATCTCGACTTGCATCAAATATGTGGAGTTGTAGGTTCCTGGATGTCGAGACTAATTTGACTCAACCTAATTAAATTTATAAAATTATCGATACGAGGCTGAACCTTTAAGAAACAAGTTAACATATTGATATGTTAAGCATGAACTTATCTAATAATAGATTAAACCTCTAGTAGAACTTTGATGTAGCGTTACTCAAAAAAGCTTGCGGTTCGGAGTTCGCTCGAAAATTATTCGGATTTAGCTTGGAAAGCTTGCTCGATATGGCTCGATTTAGAAATTGAGACGAGCCGGCTCGACTCGATCAAAAAGCAAGCTTAACTCGACTCGGCTTAGCTCGTAACGAGCTATATTGACTCGGTGTGGCTAAATCATTAGCTCGGCTCGGTCTAGCTAGGATTATTTTAGTTTTAGTATACTTCATTTTAATACACATGTAATATATGAATTAGTTATTATTTACATGTATATATGAGTGCATTTAGATATCTATGGTATATGTGTGGTTGATTAAGATGGTAATGAACTCATACCGTATTTCGTTTATATTTGAAACTTATTTTATATTTGGTTTACTTGACTTTGCCTTGTAATATTGTATGTTGAACTTATCTGGATATGTCTTTTTTAACTATTGAATGATATTTTAAACTATTTAAATTTAAAGCTATGTTTTAAAATTTCTTTTTAAATTCGAGCCTAACTGAGTCGAGCCGAGCCGAGCTTGAGCTAAGATTTTCAGATTGGTTTCAAATCCGATCAGGAATCGAGCCGAGCCCGAACTTGACCTAGCTCGACTCAGTTCGTGAATACCCCTACTCTGATGTGTGATAACACTGATGCTAAAATGATGTAGGAAAATCCAAACCCAATAGGAAAACTAAGCCCTCATAAATACGGGATATGTAGCAAGATGGGTATTTAACTACGAACTGAGTATGTGAACAACTATAAAAAGGTACTTTCAAAGGTTTATGTGCGAGTAAAGTATTATGTGATACATGGTTGATTATGGAAAATAAATACCATTCTCGTCTATCTGAGTTGAAACTAAGTACCTTAATATTTTGTACAATGTTACAAACCATAGAAGCTAAATATTAATTTAATTTTTAGAAATTTAAAATTACTAAACAAATTATTGAATTGTTAAAACGGTATTTGAGTATTTGACATTGCCTTTTGTATGAGTTAAAAGGACTACACTGTTCATTCCTTGTTAACATAGCTCAAATTTCTTCAACTAGTGAAGCATTCCTATCAAATTATGAAAAAAAAGTTAAATTAAAGAAATCAGAACATCCCACTACATTGTCATTGTCGATGTCACCACCAGCACAACTAAATTGGTTACAACTTTCTGAGTATTTTATCGTTTATTTCTTGCTTCTCATAAAAGTGTTTTAAGTTTTCCACAAGTGTTACATGTGGTATCCATCGTGACCTTGGCTATCCAATTCAAAATAAGGCTTGTAGTATAATGGTATTAAGGTACGGTGTGATAATAAATGTATTTTTCTATCAGATTGAGTAGGGCTGCAAACGAACCAAACATTCAACGAACAGTTCATGAATCGTTTGACGGAAAGTTCATTTGTGTTCGTTTGTTTATTAAACAAACGAACATGGACAAGAAATTCCGTTCATTTAGTTAAATGAACAAACATGAACAGAGGTCGTGTTCGTTCGTTTATGTTCGTGAACGTTCGGTAACGTGTTAGTTTGTGTTCGATAGTTCATTCGTGTTTTTAGTTTTTGTGTTTATTTAAATACTTCAAAATTCCGACAAATTAAATATCTAATAAAGTGTTAGTGTATTATATATTTTGTTCAAAACGATTGTTTGTGTTCGTTTGTTTTCATGAACATTAGTTTGTACTCATCTGTCTTCGTCAATGTTTGTTTTTGTTTATTGCCTAAAATTAACAAAAAACACACAAACGAACACGAACAAGTTCATTTCCTTAACAGGCGAACACGAACATAAAATCTCGTTCGATAAGTGTTCGTGAACGGTTTGCAAACACACATATTTATTAACAAAGAACACGAACAAGGTCTTGTTCGTGTTCGTTCGATTCGTTTGCAGCCCTAAGATTGAGGATTAAAATCCCATAATCAACAAAAAAGCAAATTAGAAAGAAAAATTAGTAGACGTAAGAGTTAGTTCTTGTAAAAGAAAAACTACTTCACGGTACACTTGACATATAATATACATCACCGGATAAGCTACACCGAGAGTAAATTTGCTATTACGATGTAATAGTAATGTGACTTCAAAATCTTCAAAGTTTGATATTCTGTATAATACATATAAATTGATAAAAATATAAGGAAACGGTTCCGTAGAAATAGTCTTATCATACCAAACGTACGAAAGACATGAAAAAGTTAAAAAAAACGCGGTAACATTTTTGTAATTATTTACCCGTAAAGTAATTACCAAAATTACCCAACAATGATCTTGTAGGTTAATTTTGTAAAACGTACTTGTAGGGTAATTATCAAAATTCCTCTACAGGTGTATCAAAATTACTCTACTAGTTTATCAAACAATATACAATTCAAAATTACTCTACAAGATCATTTATAGAGTAATTATGATACTTTACAAAATTACCCTACAAGATCAGTTTACAAAATTACCCTAGAATATCAAAATTACCGTACATAATCATTTATAGGGTAATTTTTATGATTACTCTACGACTAAATAATTACGAAAAATGTTAACACGTTTATTCAATAAAACATTCAGTTCGTATATTTTGTACGTTAAACGTATTTGTATTTTATCTTTTACGTAAAAATATAAAGCTATCCTAGAAAATAATATTAATATAAAATTCAATATTTGTAGTCTAGATGCCGTTAAGTTTTCTATATTTAAATAAATTTCTTATGAAGAAAAGTTGATACAACTACTAATAAATATGAAAATATCTACGTACGTGTTTCAATTAAAAGAGCATTTAATATATTCACCTTCATGACAACAACACGACTCGACCAAACCCTTTGTTGTTCCTTGGATCATTAAATGCATGATTTGGTGCTCATGGTCAATCTGTGTTCGGTTGCGGATCAAAACCACAATTATCACTATCGCCATCATGATCACCTTCCTACATATTTCTTAATCTTTACTCTTCTTCAGCCACAATCAACGATTAACAAGGAACATGATGGCGATGATGTTGTTACAAAAATTACGGGTATAGACACTTCGAAATCATCAGCATTCATCAACCAAGCAGCCACCACCATCACCACCACCACCCTTCACAATCAGTAGAGAATCAAGGATCCCAAACTACATTGGTCCCGACTTGTTTGAGGAGACAAGATGAATGGTTGGCTCGGGTAGAATCTAATACCATCTAACACAAGTTTATCTATCCTTAATATAAAACATACATTCAAATTAATGGTATTAAAGTTTATCACAATTTCTCCTATTGCCCAACCATTTCAAATATAAACCAAATTAATTAACTAGAAAACATGTAAATAGTGAAGTTGTGAAGGTAGTAAACAGTGAACATAACAAATTGTGAAGACGACATAATTTACTTAGTTAGCTTGGTCATAAGTAGCAACTACTTAGCGAAAATAGTATAATTATTTAAGTGGTGGAATGCATACAAGCCGAACTGTTCATGAGTTGCTTGGGATTAGAGATGTTAGAAAAGAAAGGGTTCAAAGATCTTCACTTTTTATAAATAACCGGTTGTATTTAGTATGTTTACAATTCATGGAAGAATAACTATTTATACAAAACGTGTTGACATATACAAGGAAAGAATTGAACATGATTATTGGCTGTAAATTAGCTGCAACAATCCTTTTTTATTGATAAACGTTTTGGGAGATGATGCTTGACTGATTGCCCAATATTAATTCCTTTTTTATCTTACTTTTAAACACTCCCCTTGAAGTTGAGCAGTGGGATTCCAAAGCCCAACTTGTCAAGACAATGACTGAAGATTCTTCCATTGACGGCTTTTCTTAGAATGTCTGCCAACTGGTCTTTTGAGCAGACAAAGGGATTTCAATAATCTCTGCTTCCAACTTTTCTTTGATGAGATGTCTATCCACCTCCACATGTTTTGTTCGATCGTGTTGAACTGGATTTTATGAGATATGAATTGAGGCTTTATTATCACACATCATTCTGTTGGGTTATTGTGAAGGAAACCCAATTTCAGTTAGGAGTTTCCTAATCCATCGAATCTCAGCCACTCCTCGAGTTATACCCCCTAATTCAGCTTCCGCAGTTGAGAGAGCCACTACTTTCTAGTTTTTTTTACTTTTCCATGTCAAAAGCTTTCCTCCGACTAATGTAAAGTATCCTGAAGTAGACCTTCGATACCCTTTATCCCCTGCCTAGTCGGCATCAGTGTAAGCATGTATCTCTAAGTGTTTGTTTGATTTGAATAACACTCCATGACTCGGTGGGCCTTTGAGATATCTTATAATTCTAAGAACAACTTCCATGTGAGCAACCTGTGGTTGGTGCATGAACTGGTTGATGACCCCAACACGTAAGCTATATCTGGTCGCGTATGTGATAAATAAATTAACTTCCCCACCAATTGTTCGTAGCTTTCTTTATTAGCTAACTCTACATCAGGTTCCATGTGAAGTTTGTAGTTTACCATCACTAGGGTTATTATTGGTTTGCAATCCACCATGCATGTCTATGCAAGGAGATCAAGGATGTTTTCCTCTAGCAAACAAAGATTCCTTGTTTTGATCTGAGAACTTCAATCCTAAGAAAGTACTTCAAGTTCCCCAAGTCTTTCATCTCAAATTTTTCAAACAAATTTTGTTTTAGTTGCTCCATTTCTTCTTTATCATTTCCTGCAATAATCATATCATCAACGTATATGATTAAACAAGTTATAAGCCCGTCTTTCTGCTTAAGAAAAAAGGTGTGGTCAGAATTGCTCTATTTGTAGCCATACTTCTTCATTGCCATAGTAAACCTGCCAAATCATGCTCGAGGGGATTGCTTGAGTCCATAGAGGGACTTCTTAAGACGATAATCTTCCCGTTCTTTGAAACCTTTGGTGGTGCCTCCATATAGACCTCTTCTTCAAGCTCCCCATGAAGGAACGTGTTCTTCACATCAAGTTGATGAAGAGGCCATCCTTTGTTTGCTTCAAGTGAAAATAGCACCCTAATTATGTCAATTTTAGACATTGGGATGTTTCAAAATAGTCAATACCGTGTGTTTGGGTGTAGCCCTTGGCTACCAAATGGGC
Organism: Scalesia atractyloides; assembly: GCA_947069175.1. Lineage (NCBI taxonomy): Eukaryota > Viridiplantae > Streptophyta > Magnoliopsida > Asterales > Asteraceae > Scalesia > Scalesia atractyloides. The sequence goes on from CAMTDV010000023.1 coordinate 47,907,771, forward strand.
TTGTATCGTTCAATAGTTCCATCAGGCTTGTGCTTGATAGAGAAGGCCTAATGACACCCTAATGGGTTTTTTTTCCAAGTGGAAGTGTACACTTCTCCCAAGTGTCATTTTTATTAGTGCTTCCATGATTGTCTCCATGGCCTTTTTCCACTCTTTTGATTTCAAGGTTTCTTGTGTTCTAGATGCAAAAGGCAGTGGATTAGTCTTATTCTTGGTGTGCGCCTTGTGAGCGAGTTTGGATCCGCGAAGGAAATCGGGCAAATACTTTAGCTTCCTTGGATAAATTGCATGTGGCAATGTTTCCCATACGATGGTATCTCTTGGGAAGAATTCCTCTGATAGCTCTAGGTGGTAAAACATATATTTCTGTCACCGGTTCTGAAGTAGAATTTGGAATCTTTGTTCCACTTCTAGGGTTTCCACCTATTCTGTTGGCATCTCATGATTCCCAAGATCAGTATTAAAGGAGAGTTTGAGAAGTACTTACTTTGGACTCCAAGTTTGGAGGATCACGTGGAACACTAAATGATGGTTCTGTGGTAGTGTGTGGTTTCTCATTTGTATAGTGATCAACATTATCTGCAGGAGGAATCCATCTTAGCCAACTTAGTGGTCTTCAGTTTTTCCCTCCCCTTGTCCATTATGTTGGGAGTGATAGAAGTATTGGGTTTCTAGGAAATCATGGTTCATAGTGGTGATAACCTTGCCATGTTTTGGGCTATAACACAAATAACCCTTTTGGTTTACACCATATCCAACGAACACGCATTATTCTACACATGGACCCAATTTGGTCTGCTCAACTTTAGGAATATGTGGAAATACCAAACATCTAAAGAATCGGGGTTGAAGGGTGAGGTTGGGTGGCACTTTAGTGAATTCTGATACGGATTGTAATGGGGTTTTTAGGTCAAGGGATTTGGTGGGTAATTGGTTAATTAGATAGGTTACAGTGGCAAGAGCTTCAGGTCAAAAGGTCTTAGGGACATTAGATTCAAGCATAAGTGTGGGGGTAATTTCTAACAGGTTACGGTTCTTTCGCTCAGCAACACCACTTTGTTCAGAATGTTTTAGGCAAGAGGTTTGGTGAATCATTCCTTTAGTCTGGATGAATTCTTTCATGGTGGTGTTCATGAACTCACTTCCATTGTTGGACCGAAGGATTTGAATGTCTGTTTTGTATTTAGTTTGGATCATAGGATGAAATATGATAAATTTCTTAAAACTTCTAATTTGTGTTTTAGAAAATATACCCAAGTCATTCACGTATAATCATCCATAAACAATAGGAAATAACAAAAACTTTGCCCTCTGTTAACTTCTGCCAATCCCCAAACATCAGAATGAACCAAAGAAAATGGTAAATCTACCCAAGTATTATTTGGTTTAAATATTTGTTTATGACTTTTAGAAGGGACACACGTTTCACAAGGCAACACATTTTAGAAGGAAAAAGTTTAAGACATAAAAGATGCGAATATCCTGTGGACGGATGTCCTAAGCTTCTGTGTCATAACCATGCTTCTCTATTTGTTGTTCCATGAGCAAGCATCACAATACCACTTTGAGTTACCTCATCCACATAATATAATCCATGTCGCTCAGTGCCATGCCCAATGATCATCCCATTCCTGATGTCCTATAAGATATAGAAAGTTGAGTGCATTAAGAAAGTACAGTTTAGCTATTTTGTAACATGACTGGTAGACAACAGTTTATGAGATAGGTGTAACATTCGTGTAAAACAGGTTCCAAAACCCGCTCAGTTTGAGAATCAAATATTATTAAAAACTCGTTATGCATTTATTAGTGTTAGTAATTTTATTTATTGATTATGGATAATAAATAAACTGCATAATTAAAATTAGTAATCAATAAAAAGAACAGATAAATTAATTAAAACCTTAAAATAATAAAATAAAAATAAAAGGGAGTAATCGGGAATCGAACCCGGGTCACCCACAAAGTTCACACACCAAAACACCACTAGACCACACATATCACATGTGCTCAGGAGTGAAACAAATAAAATTCATGCACTTTTGGAAACACGACTGTAACCGCCAAATTGATTTAAAAGATGATCATTATCAGTTTGTTTCGCAATGAATTGAGTATAACCGATGATCAACATCAGTTATAATCTGCAATCAAGACCTAATTCAATTCTAACCGTTTTGTCAATCATTGACTTTAATCTTGATCTCGAAACCGAAAACCAACTTGATTTTGTGTAGCCTATAAATACCCACCGGGTGATCAATCCAAACTCGTTCACTCATTCAAATCCGCACACCAGTTTCTCTGATCGAAGTCTCCTTGCCGCCGGAAAATACCTTTATCGCCGGAACACACCGCCGGAAAACCGAAAGCATCTTTTCAATTCGTCGGTAAAATCCTTTGTATCCTTTCTATCCATTATCTAGCATGATTATAACCTCAACTGATTAACCAAAATTGATCAATTATGTCTCAATTGGAAATGATGTTTCTGGGTCAGTTTAAGGAAGAAGATGAAGTTTATATATGTATAAGTATAATTAATCTAGCTATTTCAACCGGGTTAGACACACAGTCCAGTAGTGGACTGTGTGCAAAACAAAACACACGTCCAGGGTTCGAGACTTAACCAACACCAGTTTTTCTGAAATAAAATTCTTTTTCTAAAAACTTAATTAAATCAATGTTCAGTAAATCTATAGGTATAATATAATTTCAATAATTAATGGGTTAGACACACAGCCCAGTTGGTAGGGCTGGGTGCAAAACGTAGCAGCGGCAAGGGTTCGAGGCATGTACTGAGCAGCAGTTCGATGATTTTAAAATCTTTTTAATTAATTAAATTTCAGAATTCATCTAACTAGTATATAAGAATAATTAAATCAGAGATTATTTCGGGTTAGACACGTCCCTCAGTTGGTAGAGATGCGTGCACGTATACGGGAGGTCACGAGTTCGAACCTCACACGCTGCCAATTACACGCATAAAAAAACGATCAGGCCGTCTGACAGGTATGACAAGACCAAATTTTTTTTATTATTATTTTCTTTATTTAATTCTTTTAAAAAGGCTTAAAATAGGATCTTATTAGGTTTAAAAACTCCATTAAATACCACAAAAATAACCTATAAATCTAATAAAAGCATTAATTAAAATTATTAATTTCTAATAGAATTTATTTATTTATCGAGTTATTACGTTATTATTTTAGATTAGTTTTCTCTCGTGATTAAATCCCAAATTCGTGCGCGTTCGTCTTCAACTCAAGAAACGCACCCACTGTGAGTGAATCCTTACAAATTCCCCTTTTTAATTATGTTTTGGGGTGTATCATGTGTCGTATACATATTTTATTTATTCAAACACTTGTGCTAATACCATTATGTGATCTTATGTGTATATTTTGCCGTGGTTGTTTTATCTGGTTACATTATGTCATTTCAGTGCAAATCATTCATACAAGGCCCATTAGTTCCTCGTTGGATACGAGTTGAGCATCGCGTGCCTCATTAGATCGGCTCCGTTTGATTGAGCCTTGATTTCATAGTTCATCATTTATCATGCATGTGTACGTTGTTGCCATTATGTGGTTTGTGGTTCGTTTATATATATATATATATATATATATATATATATATATATATAATACATATGCTCATATATGGTCTTTGCACAATCTTTTAAATTACTCAATGTAATTAAATTGTTTAAATGTTAATTTAGATTCACTCGCCAACTTTTGTTAACCAAAACCTTTGTTTTTATACATGATACAGGTGGACAGGCTGAGGAGATGAACACTTAGGATTGGCCTTAGAAGATGAATAAAATATGTCTTGTTTAGAACAATAGTTCTTGTGTTTGTATGTTTCTTGTGTTTGTATGTTTCTTGTGTTTGGATATTTTCTCTTAAATTTCAAATAATAAATATGAAACTTAATCATAGTAAATGTCATGAGCTTTGATGATAACACAATTATGTCCCGACTTCTAATTCGGCTGCGGGTCAGGATGTGACAATAGGAATGGGACATAAAGACAGTTTGAGAGCTTTAAATTTTGATATATTTGGACCATCCCTCCCCTTTAACATGCATGCTTTCCCCATTAGCTATGGTTGTAAATAAACCGAACGTTCAGTGAACAGTTCGTGAACCGATTGTTGGGAAGTTCGTTTACGTTCGTTCGTTTAATTATTGAACGAACATGAACAAGAAATTTTGTTCGGTTAGTTAAATGAACGAACACGAACAAATGTCTCATTAGTTCAATTGTGTTCGTAAACGTTCGGTAATTTATTCGTGAACATTTGTTCATGTTCGTTTATTGATGTTGCTTATTAAAGAATTTTAATCATTTATTTATTTTATCTAAGATTTTTATTTTTTAATTCTTATTTATCTCATTACCCAAACAAAGAAAACATGAAATCCTATCCACACATTGTTTATGCACCATTCCCGTTTCCTTCTCATTATTCACATCGAAAATACTATCAGCTTTCGTTCAACAATTAGGACTTCAAGATCTAACGCCACTTCCGCTCCCTCTAGCCTTGCGCCTTTGGCCACAACCATCTTCATCAATTTCATCTGTGTTCGTGAACACGTTCATTTCCTTAATGAACGAACACTAACAAAAAAACTCGTTTGGTAAGTGTTTATAAATCGTTCGTGAACACATTATATCCTTAACGAACGAACACGAACGAAGCCTTGTTCGTGTTCGTTCAATTCGTTTACGACTCTATGGCATTAGGAGTTTGCATTCAAGATTTCTTTAGTTCAAAACTGATGGTAATATTAGTAGGGTCAAATATCATTGTATCTATGGCCCGCATTAAAAAATCCAAGCAGTGTTTTGTGTCTCATGAGAATTTTAACCACTTTGCATGTTTAATAGTATGGGGTATATTATTTTTTTAAAAATTGTGCACTAAAATATCTTGCGTCTAAAATTGAATATGAGTAATAAAAGGAAGGGGTGTGAGAGTATATTCCCAAACCCTTTACATGCGTCTGCCTTCTCTCAACGCATCCCAGCCGCCACATCGAGCTGTGGAGTTTCAGAGTTGTTGTTTTGGTTTGAGCTACCGTCTTCGGAAATGCCTGCTCTGATTTTAGGTAGAGGATGAGCTTGTGAATGGTTGGATTTGGGATCGTCTCACCGCTTTGATACCATGTTAGAAAACTGAGGGTTCAAGGATCTTCGTTTTTTATTGATAATCGGTAGTATTCTGCATGTTTACAATTCATGGAAAAAGAATTATATATACAAAACGTATTGACATATACATGGAAAGAATTGAGCATGACTATTGGTTGGAAATTAGCTGTGATAATCCTTGAGTTTTGGAAGATGATGCTTGACTAATCCCCAATATTATTTCCTTTTTTATCTTTCTTTTCAACAAGAGATGCACCAAAAAGGGTTTTTGAACACGTACCAAACCGTTATACTTAGAAACCGGTTTGGAATCAGTACAACTCCTAGGTTTCTACTGGTTTATAATGCTCACCTTTTAAAACGGTTAAGACCGAACTGACAAGTAAAAAACAATTAAAAATGCACAAATTCGGTCAACAACCCCGACAAAACCTGAATCGACTTGAAACTCCCCCAGTTTTGAATTTTCGTTGCCTAACCTTAAACGCTTTAGGGTTTGAACTCAATTTGTGCACCTCTACTCGAGATTAGAGGTGTTCGATCAGTAGTTGAAACTAACTTTAAAATACTAGAAATTTGTGCTCCATTTTCAAAGTTTCGAATTGAACTAACAAGTAATCCGAATACAGATTTCAAATTAATTAAAATTTAGTGTTATCTTAAAATTTGATTATATACATACAATTTTAACATATATGGACTTCTAAATCTGTTTCATTGTGCTTCTACAATTAATCTTCCATTTTTTCACCTATGGAGTTAAGAATCTCAAGTTGGAACTCTCGAAGGCTAGAGCCATGATCTCTTTTGATTTTTTGCCCAATCGCTCAGAGACTAATAAGGTTAAACGAACATGTGTCTACGTTGAGCTCTTTTGATAAATGTGTATGAGCCCGAGTTTCATTTACTTAGATTTACCACGCGCACATTTATTCAACGGGTGCCCACGCGATGTGGCGGGGTACTTAGGCACTAGTAATCGTGTAACATATTAATTTTTATATTAAAAGTAAACTATAGCAATGTCATACTCAAATTAAAAATAAAATGCTCGTTATTATGGTGTATTTTTTAAATATTAACGTATAAAAAAGTTATGACCATTTAAAAATTAAGGGGACGTTCTTTTAAAAGTCAACAATATATTTTAACTAGTTGTACCATATGTATTAAAAATTATTATTATTATTATTATTATTATTATTATTATTATTTAAACTCTTAAAATTATGTTAATTTGTATTTTTGTTCTCCTTATATAGTATATGTATAATGTGTGTCTCATGTAATCTAATAATAAACTAGTATTAAGCTCCCCCCTCGCGCCCGCGCATTGCGGCAGGGGCGTGAAATCGTACCATATAGCACCAATATCACACCACCACCAGCAACTACATTTCTACCAACACTAAAGTTGTGGCGTGTTAAAAGAATACCTAAGTCGATCTAGGACCTGTGCGTTGCTACAAACCTGTCAAACGTGAAAAAATAGACGATCTGGGACATGCGCACACATGTTGCTCCTTGTTAACTTGCAAAATTTAGAACGAAAAGTAAAACGAAAAATTTACTAAAGATTAAAAGTGTAGGGGAATAATTGTTAAATAAAAACATAAGTTCCATTAATAGACTTTTAGAACAAAAACCATACAGATGAAATAGAAAACTAAGAAAACATTTGAAATCTAATAAACGGAATTAAGAAATTTTAACTTTAACTCCATCGACTCCTTAACTTCTTGATGTAGATCCCTCAGCTTTATCATGAACTGTAAGTCTCAGTCACATATTCGATGTTACTCGCAACACACAAGTCACGAACTGAAGTAGTTGACATTGTAAGCAAATTTTTGAAACTTGTTCTCTTGTCGCAAACCAAGCTATAATGCATCAATACATCTCTTCAACTTCTGAAGAGTAAGCTTGTCTGCATAATATTCTTCTTCTATTTGTTTAACAAATCTCTGCTTCAAGATATTTGATTGGGTAGAGATCGATGACATTGTATTCTTTGACAGGCTTCGTGTTTAGAATCTGTGTGGTGGGGCAAAATAAAAAATCACAGTGGTGTTAAATAGTGAATACAAAATTAAATATCTAACCACCCAAAGGTCTGAATTTGTGGCAAATATTGAATACGATCATATATTTAAAACTTAAAAGATACACCTAAATATTATAAAACATATACATTTAATGATTTAGGAGTGAAAAATCATAAAATAAAAAAAAACAACTGAAGAGTTTGTTTTTTAACTAATTACGCGAAAAAATAGTTTAATATATCGGCTTTATTTTGGAAACTAAATCGCTGAAAAATTTGTAATGATTACGTTGTTTATTTAGAAACCCAACAGCCAAAATATGTCAAATATACTATTTCAAAAACAGGATACCATATTGATGAAATATTGTCTCGTTTACCGTTTTACCCCTTTTAAACACTAGAAAATATATTGAATGAGTTTAAACCAAAAAATCTGCAACTACTTAGAATATTTATAAAACTCTTCCATCCAAAAACAACCACTCAAAAAACACCACCAACAATCTCAGTGGCAAATAGAAGTTATTACATTTGGGTGATACTAATGAAGTGAAATCAACTTTTTCAAGATGCTCATTTGAAGAACAGAGAAAGACATAAAAATCAACACAAAAGTTGGTATCCTCAATGAAAAATATAAAAACCAAACCTGAAGTAATATAGCATTGTTTGATGAAGTTGTACATGTTGCTCAGAGTTCAGAAAAAAGGTAGAAGAATTTATCATAGAACAATTGAAGTTGGATCAGAATATTTATGACATGTTGAGTGATTTCAAAACAAAAGATCTAATGAAATTGAATTCAAGAAGAAAAGTGTGGAATAAATCTTGAAAATTGTTCAATGGTAGTAGTAATATTTTTATATTTTATAAGTTATAAGTTTTGTAATGTTAATTAATATTTAATGTATGTAAGTTTTCTTTTTCCTTTTTTTCTTTTTTTTAGTAGATATATAACTATGACAAATACTTTAAAATGTGAAATAAACATCAATCATTAATAAAAATGATTTATAATTCAAGAAAACTTACAAAGAAATATCAATAGATTGATCATCCTCATCAAAAGTAACCATAAGCCCGAAAAGCCTTTTGCATAGTTGTCAAGGAAAAATAATTATAAAATATTTAACAATTAGGTTTCCATAATGTTTGAAAATATAAACATTATAAATAAAAGTTCAACAAAGATAACCTCTTATATTTCTTCCGGTGAAAATTAGCGTAGAAATAAAAAGTAAATATTTTCATATATTCTTTATTTTCTAATGAAACTTTGTAGCGGGTTCAGCATATGTAGATACAACCATTACACATGTTGAATTTCGTACAAAGTTTGTTTTGAAAATAAAATTAGTCTTGACCGCCAAAACCATTCACATTATCGACTAACTATCCTGCATCCAAATTGAAAGAAGACGTCTAAGTTTATGTCTGCAAATTAAACTATACCACGTTATAAACAAAACAAAGTACCAATTCATATTAATAGTTACCTAAAACATCATGGTACAAATCTAGCTCAAACATTTCATTGAACACCATAATATCTTCAATATTAATAATTTCAACACAACCTCAAAAGATGTAATGTACACTCTACATTCACCTAAAAAACCTCAAAAACCATAATCCTAATAGACACAGATAAGAAAAGATGCAGATTTTTGGCTCAACCTAAAAAACCATAATCCTAATCGACAAACAAAAGGAGTTTAAAAATGGTTGGGTTGAATTACCACATGTCAAGAGAAAAAGGGAGAATTGTTGTATGGATGATATGTAGGATTGTTAAAGTTTAATTTATTAGTATAAATAGATTAAATGATATATATTAGACTCACTGTAATTAAAAATATAGTAGGGTCAGTTCTTGGTGCGGGCAAAGTGAGTGGTCGCCCAGGACCCACTTTCATAATGAGTCCAAAAGTTTCAATATATATTTTTTACATTTTTTCTATACTTCCTTTTCAAAATAAAAGCCTATAAAATTAAAAATTCACTTGATTTTACAACTCAATATGATTAAACCCATTAACCTATTTAATTTTGATTCATTTAAAGATAATTCTTATTTAACCGCATTAAGAGCATTCATAATGGATACTCTATTTTGTGTTAGTGTAACTTCTATATTTTTTAAAGTGATTGTAAATTGTTGTGAGTGGAGGAGAGAGACTAAAGAGAAAAGTTATTGTTTATCAGTAAATTTGTAGGAGATACTGTTCACCTCTATAATTTTTTAATATTTTCTGAAAGTGGTTGTAAGTGGTGAAGAGAGAAAAATTAATGATAAAAGTATAAAAGAATTATTATTTAATTGAAAATGAGAGAGAAAAAAATAGTATTTTAAAGTAAGAGATTTGATTGGGAATGCTCTAACCATACGTAATCAATTGAAAACTTCAAAAACTTAAAAGCCTTTAGAAATAGCAAAATCTTTTTGATAGGGGATGGCTTTTATATATATATATATATATATTATAATTGCATAATCAGAGGTCATTATTTTTCTAATCGCATAGGGCCATATGACCTCCGAATCTTTAAGTACTACCCTGAATCATATGTATGTATCTAAGTGAATTATTTAAATTCTTATTCTTAATTAATAATAAAGGAGCTTAGCTCAAATGGAGCTCAAGCATAAAGAAACTATTCAGAATCCTGAAAGTTATGAAAACTGCCACTACATAACAACAGGTGGCGAAAGGCAGAGCTGTGACGCTGGAGAGGATAGGGATAGCCGTAGCAGTGTCCAGTAGTTATATTTATTATTATGTTTTTTTCTAGTTTGTAGTTAGTACCTAATTTTTTTAAAGATATGCATTTAGCAAATCTTTTTTAGCGGTAATTTTGGAACTTTGTCAATTTTCTTTAATGCAAGTGACGACTCGCTCCTCTGCTCTAAGGTTTATTCTCATCTAATCATAGCTTCAGCCTCGAATTATAGGGTTTTACATCCAAATTATTTTGCTTTGATTTAATGATTCACATATACCTGTTTTTTTCAAATTTACGAACTTCTCGATGCTACTAATGAAAATGTAATTGAGCGTTTCCAAAAAATAAAAAAGACACTGATGACAATTGTAAACGAAGTGCTTTTGTATCATATTTAAATTAAATATTTAATAAGCTATGTTATATTATCATTATTTTGTTTTGTCTGAGTCAACCCATATTATGCCCCTAAAAAGTTGGGTATTCAGCATTGGTAGTAATTTATACTGAGGATTTTGGTTTGAATGTGAAACTCGTCAGAAGTCAACGGTTGGACTTCGGTATATGATGGATTGCAATTGGGCTATTATTGGTCATGAACTCATGGGGCTCATTCTTGGGTTATGTAATTATGTTTAGGTGTATATTTTTTTTATTTTTTTTTGCTGAGTAACGTATGACAATAAGATCTTAAATATAAAATTAAATAATAGGTGTGTCTTCAAACCATGACATCAAACATAAAAAGTTGTATATTGGAACCCATGAACCAAGCAAATAAACTTTAAATATAAAAATGAACAAAAGAAAACTATAATTGAAAACAAATACATATAAGAGTTCGTTATGATTTACTCAAATTTTTTTAAATGTTAAAAAGGTTAGGTAACTTCTTTTAATTATAAAATTTTAAGTAACTATATTTTTTATTATATTATAATAACTTATGTAAGTGTTATATATCTCTTTTTAAAACTGTATCAAACAAATATTTTAATTTCCTTAGATTATCCATATAAATTTATAATATTTAATATATTTTAATTTTCTTACATTATCCATATAAATTTATAATATTTAATATATATAGCTACATTTAAATTTATTGTCTGTAGTTTGTATAATTGTGTGGTGACGTCGTAAAATCGACCACTATAAAACAGCTTTACGCATTGCAGAAACTAAAGCCATTCAACAAGATATGAACCTGCCACAGCCACACCGAGCAACCGGTTTATTATTTGTAATTTATTACGATTTTGTGGTTAATTCATACGTTCTGCCACACCAGAAGAAATAATTATTAAATTTACTTGTAATTATGTGTTGTGTATTTTAGTTATAAAAAAAATCAAGTTCCGGTGATAAACGTTCAAACAAGAAAAACCGATTAACCCACACCAACTAATTTTAATTGTGAACTAATATTAGTAATAAATAATATTGAAAAGAGCATTCACAATGGATCATCTAAAAATATGCTAGTGTAACTTCTATATTTGTGAGAGTGATTGTAAATTGTTGTGAGTTGAGGAAAGAGAAAAGGAAGGAAAAGTTATAGTTCATCAGTAAATTTAGAGATGATAGTTTTCGACTCTATAGTTTTTTAATATTTTTTGAAAGTTGTTGTAAGTGTAAAAGAGAGAAATGTAATAATAAAAGTATAAAAAATATTATTTAATTGAAAAAAAAAGAAAAAAATAGTTTTTTAGTGTAATTATAAAGATGAAGTAAAAGTGTTGATTGTGAATGCTCTAAGCAAAACAAAGTGGATTTATTAAATAAAAATAGATAATAAAATATATAATGGATTTACTGGATGAAAAAAAATAATATATCGATTAAAACATGAAAGATCAATACAAAATAAATAATAAAAATCAATTCGATATATAGTTTTCAACGAACACCATTTAAGTAAATATTTTGTCGACCTACGCTACCTTGTAAAAAAACCTCGAAAATATGATCATTAAATCAATGAACACAAACCTTCCAAATGAGCTGCACATATGAATATATATACACTCCAGCCATATACGCGTAAGCCCATCAGCATCTAGCCCATGAACCGCAAGCAATCTCCTCAGGCCAGCAACATGTAATATGACCAAGCCCACTTGTATAAGTCCAGTCCTCAAACAAAAACCAAGTATTAAAATTTAAAACCTCATAACAAAAATAAGAACTTATAACAAACATAAAAATAACTAAAGTCAGAATATAAAACTGGAACTAACAACATATTCTTTCAACAGACATATATATAATTATATACCTTTTCTAAACATATATTACACTCCAAAGCCACCATAGCTAAAAGCTCCAAGGATCCGATTCTTTATCCTTCTGCTTGGTTATTGTAATAACATTTGTTTGAAGCAGCTTAGAGCATTTACAGTAGGCTCTATAACTCTAACCCTGTAATTTAATTAAAAATCTTTTTTTTCCTAAAGTTAACTCTCACTTTTAAAAAAATCTCCTACATCTCATTCCTTATTCATATCTATTATTTTTTTCTCCTTCTTCCTATTACAATCTTAACTACTTTGTATATATATAAATAAAAATTTATAAAAATCTAAGTTATATCCTATAACTTTCAACACATCACTATGTCGTGTTTATTTTTATTTATGTTTTGATATAAATTAAAAAAAATGAGTCATTATCTATAAGTATTTATATAAACCGAACAGGTCTTAGTTTCTATAAGTGTATATTTGAATTTGTATAAATCATCTATACATACACATATATAAAATAATATTTTTAAATGAAAAGGTTGAAAATATAATAAACTAATAAATTAGGGGTGAATAGTAGAGGTTTAGGAGCTTGAACTACGCTTTTTAAAATTTTGGAGATAGGGGAATTGGATAGGGAGGCTAATGTGGAGTGAAAATAAGTTATTTTTTGTCATTTGCCAAAAAAATTATAAGATGGTGAGAAATACGGTTCGTCTACTGTGAATGCTCTTATAAGAATAACCCCTAAGATTGGTTATGGTTTGTTACAATGACATTGGTAGCAAATAATGTTATAACATGATCAGTAGTTATGTTATTTGACTTTTGAAATAATAGCAAACCAATAAATAAAATGGATGTGAATATATAATCTACATACTCATATACTCTAAAATTAATGTAAAACACATTGTGAGTTTGGCATTAGATACATTTCCTAGGGGTCAATCATGTGTTACTACTAATAATACTTACTTTGTACAAGTCAATAACTTATATTTGTCCCTTTCTTAACTATTACTCTTCGTTACAACGATGTGTCAAAGATGGCCAATCTTTCAATATATATATATATATGATTAGGATTATTTGTAAACAAATTTCTAATAGTAAACTGTGTGAACTAATCTGGACCATTGATTTATTTATTAATTATCAAGGATAGGATGGTAATTAAACTTATTATTTTATTTTTCAATTTTTTTAAACAAAATTTGTACAAGGTAGTTACATTGTTCCCTAATATGTAGATTTAATCAGATCAAAACATCTTTTTATAATCTTTTATATTTGTTCTTCAGTTACAAAAAAATAATTTCGAAAACTTTGAGAATTTCCAGTTCGTTTCCAAATTGTTCGAACAGATTGTTAATCTGAATCTATATCTAATCAAATCAAAACAACTTTTTATAATCTTTTATATTTGTTCTTCACTTACAAAAAAAGTCGTTCGAAAACTTTGAAAATTCACAGTTCTTTTCCAATTTGTTCGAACAATTTGTTAATCCGAATATTCTTACACCTTTCGTTCATATTCGTACAATCTATATCTTTCAAAAATTTTGATAATTCCCAGATTTTTCCAATTCGTTCAAACAATTTTTTTAATCCGCATATTGTTACACCTTTTTGTTCTTATTGTTTTCTTCCTATGGACGAACATATAACAAATACGAACAAGACAATGGTGAACGATGATGAAGTCAACATTGATCCTGTCGGTAATGTTTTCGTTACGACATTGGATCGACCAGGTGCGTGGTATTTTTGGATTTTTTCGTCAGATTGATCCGTTCGACATGTTTATTACTGGTTTAATTATAGAGTTCTTCGTTGGGTCAGTTTTGTTTGATGTTATATTCGTTCATATATTGATCTGGAAGTTCATATTTTGCGATAATTCAGTGCATGGTTTTATACGAGTGATTTACGTTGTGTTTGTTGTTATGATGTTGTAGTAAGATCGATGCAGATCATGACACATGAGTATAGTTACTGGTTTTCGTTTTAGTATTTTAAATTGCCTGTTGTAGTAAGATGGATGCAGAACAGTACACATGTGAACATGTAGGTGATCTATGCGTTTTGTATATGCCAGACAGTAATCATGAGCATACCTGCTATCTTTTCCGTATTGTATATATGATTGTGTTATTTTCTTTCATTGTCAAGTGTTTACATACCAGTACACTTGTGTACAGTTAGGTTATTTATGCGTTTTGTATATGCCAGCCATTATGCGTTTTGTATATGCCACTTTCTAATAGTCAAGTCTTTTTACATAATAGTACACATGTGTACATGTAGGTGATCTATGCGTTTTGTTTTTGCCAGACAGTAATCATGAGCATACCTATTGTTTCTTATGTATTGTATATATGATTGTGTTGTTTTCTTTAATTGTCAAGCATTTACAGAACAGTACACATGTGTACAGTTAGGTTATGTATGCGTTTTGTATATGCCAGTCACTAATTGTCAAGCCTTTTACAGAACAGTACGCATGTGTATATTTTTACACATGTGCTGATAATACTGATGTATTCGTAGACATGTCAGAGTTAAGTACACTTGTGTACTGTATAATATTAATATCACAGTACACATGTGTATAAAGTTATACAGGACTGAAGCGGAAAACGCGTGATGAACTTGTTTTAAATTTTCTTTACCTTACCTAATTTACAAATAACATTACTCAAAGTTGTAATCTTATTTTTTATCATAAACTGTTTTTACTTTTTTGGATCTTAATCGTTTGCAGAATCAGTTGTCAGCAACGTATACGAAACTCCTAATGGTACTAGGTACTGGACACCAACCGTCCCTCCCGGATTCAAACCATTTATTAAAGCTAGATTTAGTACTATTGAAGAAGCTATTGCTATGTATGAAGAGGATGCACAACTTGCCGGTTTTGGAACCCGTCTTGGTACTTCGCAGAAAGAAAAAATAGGAGACATTATTGTTACGAATAGGAGATATGTCTTATGTTCTAGAGCCAACAAACCTAAACGGAAAGATAATATCGCTGATCAAATCAACTCTTGTTCCCCAAAGAGACGTTCGAATGTTAAAGTTACAGATTGCAAGGGATGTGTTGAGTTTGTCCGTATAAAAAACTCGTCAGAGTACGAGATATATGACTTTGTGGAACAACACAACCATGGGTTTACAACACCCAAAAATCTTGATCTATCTTTGAAGCGGAGGAAGCTTGACTTCTCAACACAAGAGTTCATCGCAAAATGCCGTAACGCTAATCTTGGCCCTACCAAGTCTCACAAAGTACATGTAGTTTTAAAAGGTGGTCAACAAAACGTGCATGGTACTGTTGTCGACTACAAGAATTGTGGGCATGATATTCGAGATTTTATAGGCGACAGAGACGCCCAGATGATTCTTGATAAATTCAAGGAACGCGGTAGATCAAAGAAAACTACACCTATAACACACATATTGTTGATACCGAACTCCAGTTAATTTTTTGGTTGACGTTGTTTCTAAATCAAACTACGACTCATTTGGTGATGTTATTGCATTCGACGCAACGTATCACACAAATATGTATATTTATTTGAAATTTCAGATCAATTATTTTCTTCTAATACACATAATAATTTTTTTTTGCCAAAACAGGTATGATATGATTTTCGTTCCTTTCACCGGAGTCGATCATCACAAAAAAATGCACTATTTTTGGTGATGGGTTGTTGCATAATGAGACTATCGAGTCTTACACATGGCTTCTGCAAAAATTCCTTAACGCACATAACGGTAAACAACCCATGTTAGTCCTAACCGATCAAGATTGTGCCGGGTAGGAAAAGTATTTGATAAGTCGATTCATAGGTTGTGTATGTGGCACATTATTCAGAAATTGCCGGTGAATGTATGAATTCCGTCCGAAAATTAATTATTCATTACACATGTGTACCTGGAGTTTACTGATATGTACTTATGTGTACTCCTAATTAATTTTTTTATTTTACATGTAGATAAAGGGAAACAACAAGAGGAATGCAAAAATAAAACAGAAGTTCCGCAAACTCGTTTGCAATGTTTATATTAAACCAGAAACATTTGAGAATAGATGGCACAATCTAATTGCCGAATACGGTTTGGAAGACCATTCGTGCTTGTCTGAGATGTATTCTATTCATCACAGTTGGATTCCGGCATACTTTCGCGAGCTACCTATGTGTACATTGACCACATCCAGGTGTGAAAGCGCAAACCACCTGTTCAAATCTAATTCAAGTTCTCATAATAAATTGGTGCAGTTCATGTTTTGCTACGACACATCAGTTGATGGGTTACGACACGAACAGAGGGAACTAACACATAAAACAGACACCACTAATCCTGAATTTAAAACCAGTTGGCCTATCGAACGTCATGCAAATGATATTTACACAAGGAGGATTTTTTTCGATGTACAAAAGGAAATTTTGAACGGGAAGGAAAATTGTTATATCGGAGAACGATCCGTATCCGACGGTGTAAGCAGCTTTGTTATTGCTCACCAAGACCACACGAAAGAAGTTATAAATGAGTTCAAGGTTTGTTATTTTTACATATAGTTATTATATGCGTTATCTTACTAACTTTTATAGATTTTAGTCGCACATATCCCTCGACTTATACATTTTTGCATCTTTACATTGCAGGTTATTTTTAATAAACAAGATGTCGATGTTTCGTGTGAATGCATGGGTTATACGAGAAACTGATATCTGTGTCGTCATATTTTCTGCGTTTTTGGCCACCACAACGTACATAAGATACCAAGTCCGTATATTAACCCAAGATGGAGGAGAGACGCTTTGCCTACCAGTGTACATAACGTTGAAAACAGGTTATCTGTAGATCAGAGTCGTAGTGGAAGAATATGGCGAATCCTTGACAATATGGAAATGTGTCGGGATAGAGTCTGTGGTAGGCTTGACAAATTACAGGAATTAGAGAGCAAGTACAATTGCTCAAAGATAAGGTTTTCAGAGATGTGCCCGCAGATCCGGAACTTAAAAAGAAGGTGTTTGTTTACCAGGAATACTTGATCACACTCAACCCGAGGAGGTATCATGTACGGCTCCTAGGAAAATACACAACAAAGGATGTGGTAAGCACAAACGTCCAATTGGCCCACGGGAGAAAGCTTTAAAAAATGAAAAAAAAACATAGAAGAAAATGCAACTACTGTGGCAAGAGGGTGAGGTTGCATGATAAAAGAAATTGTCCACTCAAAAAAGGCAACATCACAAGGGATGATTCGTCTACTGAAGAAGATGGCGACCAAGAGGGTGATGACATAGACGAGTATGATGATGGAACCGACACAGGAACTGATTCGTTTTTGCGAGACAGCGATGATGATGATAATAATATTTAAATTTAAATTATAGTGTTAGATGCAACCGATACATTATTTGTTTGTGTATTTTGACTTCACATAATATATTACCACACATTTTTTTTCAATGATATACCTTGACATTGTATGTACGATACTATGTGTGAAATGCTTAATTTTGTATAACTTACACGCCATACACACATGAACCTAAAATTACATAATCACATGTTTGAGCTTCTTATGGAAACAAAATATCATTTTGTCTATTAATAAGAAGTTCTGATATACTATAGAATACTCTCTTCATGGTCTGTTTGGTAATACAATCACATACAAACTACACATATGTACAGTTCACAAGTGTATTTGAGAACATATTCACACAGTACACGTATGTATGTTCTACAGTTAAATATAAAATCATACACACAGTGACCGTTTTTGTAACCTGCTTTGACCAGTATTAACAGATAAAGATTGTAACGCCCAGTGACAATCATACTCGTATGTATGTTCTACGTATGTATTTTTTTAGGCAGATTATATATGTATCATTTATACAGTCACGGTGATGTATGCACGTGAATTGTAGGGTGCGTAACGAGCTTTGATTAATGTAAACATCAACGGAATGCATAATGCAATTAAGATGCATCAACAAAGACAATACACAAACGTATCAAAATAACAAATACCAGCCGCTGCATCATAACTCATCATTAATACATGCCACGGCGATGCGTACGCGCCAATGTAAATGCAAATTAGATGCAGCAACGTAATTCATATCATCCATGATGTTTAACTAATTAATTTGTTTTCCGGCAATAATACAAACATTATCCATCATAAATATAACAACTTCCACACACTAACGGAAATAAAAGGCTTTTTCAAACTCTTCTGCGTCAGCTAATACACGGTCACGGTGGATGTTCACCGTTGAAGTCACCAACTTAACAGCGTATTTCTTGCGTAGCTTTGTTAAGGTTGCCTTTTTCTTTCCATGCCCTAGCTGTAATCCACAATCCCATTTACCATCGGTGACCCCAAACCATGTTTCCATGTTCCTTATAACAAACACACCACAATCAACCGTGTTCCCCACACTCTTCCAAGGAAAGTCGATATTTGACGGGACTGCATTTTCAATCTGCCTAGCTTTTGTGTGATTCACCAGTTTCAAATACTTGGTGAAAATGTCCTTCTTAATACATAATAATTGACAAAAATCCAAAATTACTGTTTTTGAAAACTAAAAATTAACAAAAAGAAACAAACAAAAAACATAATTAATACAACTTTGTACAGAGTACTTTTCTTGAAAAAGTTTTCATCATCAATGAGTTGAACTGGGCTTTCAATTGCCGACATATTATCGATCACCGTTATTGCTGGCCTTACAAGATCAAAGCAAACAAGGTAAAAATGGCCATGCTCAAGTATGGGGAAGCTATTACGCAATATGTTGACAAACTCATCAATGATGTCTTCTTATCTACAACGAGGAACAACGAACTTCTAAACTTTTCAACCCGCTCAACATCTCCACACGATTCATTAGTCAACGTATCTTCTGGCCGTAACATGTATTAAATAATCACAAAACAACAATCAGCATTCAATTTATGTTTTCAATTAAAATATATAAAAGTTTTATTTCAATCTCGATTCACTTACAAAACAGTCTGTGTGACAACACAAACGCGGCTTCAATACTTTTTCTTGATCCGCACCACCAAAAACATTTTCCCCGGCCAGTCGTTGACTCTCTTCATGGTTTAGCATTGATGCGAAGCAATTTATAACTACACTATTCACCCACTGGCTGGGTTGAAGGTCTTTCATTTGAAAATGGTATAGCCCAACTCCCGATTCCGTTTCAAATACAAACCGCTTGTTCAAAAACATATCTTATTATATCTCGTATATTATAACGACACACTGCATCCAGGCACATGTATTTTATATCTTCGGTACATAATTTGATTACTTCACATTTATTATACCGTATTCAGTACACATATGGATCCAGACATATTTGTGTACATTTTTATACAGTACACTTGTGTATCATCAAAAAAGGTGTATCATCAAACATATCATTTGTGGACAAACCATTATACACATGTGTACTGTGTACCACATCATGCAGTTCACTAGTGTACTTATCCTAAACACATTCCTAACAATGGGTTAAGGGGTTAACCTATTTATGATTTATTATATATGTATGTATCTTTTTAAACAAGAATAATTTGAATGTGATAATTTAGATTTTCTTACGCATTTTCGCTTCCACCTCTGCTGCTTCTGTTGCATCCCTTGTTTTGTGCGACCCTTCGTCCACCTTTTTTTTCTTCGCTTTCGCTACCCTGTGTACGAACATTAAATACACAAGCTTCTTTCTAAATATAACAACGTCCAAACTTAAAATAATAATAATAATTAGAATAAGAAACAAAAACAAATTTAGAAGTAATAATAACGTACATCTTGTCGTCGGCAGTAGTCGACAAGTATTTCCATAACATGTTTTCCTTCTTGCTTAACCAGCTATTAACACTTATAGCTCTGGTCAAAAGGGGGGATTGCACATATTTCGATCCTACCTTCTTTCTTTTGCCTTTTCCGGCCGATCCAACGTCTTCCGTAACACGTGTTTCATTTTCAACGTGGTCTTGCACATTCTCTTGGTTTTTCAGCTCATCCTGGGTCATACCAAGGCTGAATGAAGGAATATCATCCAGCCTTTGCGTGTCATACGCGCCTGAAATGATGTCCTCAATCACCTCAGCTGACTTCATAAAAAGTTGAGTTGTGGGAGAAGCAATGTGTGGTTGTGTAGGAGTATCCCTATGCATCTTTAGGCCACTTGTACTCTTTGCTTTTCCTTTCCTGTCAGCCACACCTGCAACTTAATTATATTAAAGATATTATTAACATTTAAAATAAACATTCAAATAATGTATTAAAAATATACAAGTTTTTATTTACCAGTTTCTTTGATCACTGGACTTGCGAAACCATCTTTTTCTTCTGAGGTATCAACAGCTGACTTGTTAAAAAGTTTTTTATACCTCGCTAGAATCGGTATAATAGACGCATGCGCTGGGTATCACGACGTATGCTCCTTTATTCCAGCGTCCAACTTGATCTTATAGCTCTCAATTTCATCAAACATCGACAAAATCATTGCACTATTCTCCTACGGGTTCAAACAAAAAAAATTAAATAAATAAATAAAATAACCTAAAAATATATAATGACGGATGACTTATGTATTTAAGACTACGTGCGCAACACATTTGTAATGATAGAATAACATCAACGGTTAACATTATTATACCTCTGCTGACGACCAATCCTGCGGACCCTTTTTTCTCCCAACATCTTCCTTCGGTTTGTCAACCACCCTTTCTCCAGACACTTCTCATCATCTTCAACATCATACAATGCCCTTAATTCTCCAAGCCCAAATCCACTATTTCTTATCTCTTGATCCTTCCTTTGGTTCATTAAATCGTGCGTCCAAAATTTAAGTGGCGCTTCACGTCGTTCATGTTGGAATCCGGGACATTCGGTTGCATCCAAATACAATAACTAATACAATAAAAAACTTAAGTAATTATATGTATAAAAACAAAAAAAACAACAACAACCAGTAAACAAATATTTTGTAAATAATAAAAGAGTACACTTGTGTATTCACCCTATGGACACACATGTGTATATACTGTTCAGCTATGTAAAACGGTTTGTTAAACATACCACAAGATAAGTCAGCGGCCCCGTTAAATACACATCTGCATCACATCTTACCCAATCATCTTTGCACTTTTTAACCGCATCAACCACGAACTGGCACCAATCGTGATCTTTAAAACTCTTTTTGTGGTTAAACAAATCTAACATGTTGTACATCACGCTTCCATTTTTTGTGCACCCAATCATCGTTGAAATAAACAGCAGCACAAAATCTAAAATGAACATATCTTTATCTTCATATGAATTGCCCTAATCTTATCAAGAATATTTTTGAAACTAACCGGTATCTTCTCAAATCTTGACAACCATTTTCCCTTCAATGGATGCCCATTTTCATTTATATTCTTTTTTGATACCTTTATATCTCCGGCAGGTACCCTTAGTATTTTCCGAACTGAGTCTTTGTCAACCATGATGTGCCTCTCTCCCAAACTAATCCTCATCTTTGTCGTGTCTAACATATCCACCACAAAATGACCTAGGTGAGCCGAAACTTCACTTACCTGCAACCCCAACAACTTTCCAAAACCTATATCCTTGACAAACTGTCTCTGCCATGGTTTCATAACCCTGATAGCTTCGTACAGTGTATTGGGTGAAGTCCTCACCCTAATTTGATGCCAGACCACTTTGAAGTTTCCCCCGTTTCATCCGTTGTAAACTTGTTTTTTTTCTTTTTTTTGTGATACCCATTTTGCGGTAGTTGAAAAGTTCATCTGCAAATATTATCAACCAAAACTTTATTCAGTAAACTAAAAAAATTACAGGATATTAGATACATCAGAAAAGCTTAAAGTACACACTACAAAAAAATTGTCTCAAAAATACCTAAATCATAAATCATCACCTACGTAACAATAACCCTTCAAACCTTGGTTTCCATCGTCTCAATCCCTACTTACAATAAAGCATAAAAAAATAAAATACACAACTTTACGGTACAATGTGTATAATTGACAAACCAAACCTTACCTTCATCTTCAACGTTTTCGTGGTCGCTAGCTATTTTACGACGCGCTCTTCCACGTTTAAGTGACTTACCTTCTTTTCTTGCATCATCTCCTAATAAAACATTTCAATTAATACAATGTTAAAACATCGCAAGCTTATTGAGTAATACACATACACCGAATAAATGAGACATGTCTACCTGCAATCGTAACATATTATAGGACATAACAACTACTATTTTTTTGTAGAAAACATACATGTTGCTTCTTTTTCATTAGCCTCTTCGGTCTTTTTAACACTTTTGCGCTTTTCAATATTTAACTGACTAACTTTAGCATCTACACCAAACCAAATTAATTAATTGTTGTAATAAACAGGTCCCGTACCATTTTATTATTATTTTATACATTCAAATTTTTCATATCAAACATTAGAATAAAGAAACCAATCAAACCTCCTTCGTGGTCCGGGAAAGGGACTTGAACTGTTTGCACTCTTTCCTTCTTATTTTTTTTGTTGCTTTGCTTTTTTTCCTACCAATCATTTCCGAATGCTTTCCACTGTGATCACTATTATCCGGACTTTTTTCACCCTCATTTACTTCTTGTTTCGCACTGTCGGTTTCAATTTTTTTTACATCTACTTCTCATACACTCACAAGACATTAACTACAATATAAAAAACACTAACACATTTCAGACAACCATATTATAAACTTCACCTGGACGCATTTTGCCTACTTCATGTTGCACCTTAATCTGATCCGCTTTACAACTTGGGCTTCCTACCAAAAGAAGATACAAGCAAAAAAAATATTATTTTAAAGAATTACATAAAAAATAACAATAATAACTAAATTATACTCCATTGTCAACTAGATGTACCTTTTAGTTACATGTATGTTTCTTTTTTAAAACACCGTATTCACCAACAACATATCAAAATTCTATTTACCTTTCCCGTCGTTATCAGAATTCGCTTCCTCATCAGAAAATTGTATAGGGTCATCAATGGTGTTACTAAACCTACTCGCCCTCAAACAAGCTATTCTTTTGCTTCTATTACCTACATGATTAAACGGTTAATATTAGTTAAATTTCTCTACAAACTCAACTATATATAATGACATATAGAATAAGTAGGTTAAAAACTTACGTTTCTTCATTTGCTAACAAAACATTTTGTATCGAATGCAAAACGAACAACACACTGAACAAAAAACCAACAACATATTAAACTAAATTTTTTAGTATTAATGTATCACAACAAAAAACATCATAAACAGTCTTAGGAATATTGCCATTGTTTACTATATACATAATAAAAAAAATCATGTAACTATCTAACAAATTGAAACTTAACATACGCATTTATCAGACCCAAAAAAATTAATATACAGCTAAAAACAAATGTGTACTACACATGTACTGGATACCAACAACCAACACCATGTTTAACAACAACATACTAATCCTCTTTTTCAAATAACACATTTATACATCACCAAAGGTATGTAAGATACACTCAAAACACTCAGAAATATAGCATCTAAATATCATGAACCTTCAAATAGACCCTGCAAATAAAAAGAATTTTAACATACACATGTGTACTGCCTAATTGGATTATGAATGCCAAGCCTTTATTGTGTCAAATAACACCCAAACATTACTTTTCCAACTGCCAACACACTGTTTAACAACAACATACTAATCCTACTTTTCAAATAACAGAATTAAACATCACCAAGTTCATCAAGATAGCCTAAAAACACTCAGAAATATAATCTAAATATCCTAAAACTTCAAACATACGATACAAACCAAATGATAAACAACATACACATGTGTACTTTCTGATTTTTTTTTGAATGCCTCACCGTCATTGTGTAAAATAACACCCAAACATTCCTTTTCCAAAAGCCAGCACCCTTTTAACAACATACTAATCCTCTTTTGCAAATAACAAAATATACATCATCAAAGTCGGAAAGGTACAAAACACTAAGAAATATATCATATAAATATCCTAAACATTCAAAGTGTCCCTAAAACCAAAAAAAATAACAATATACACATGTGTACTGCAGAGTTGGTTCATGAATGCTAGTAAACTATTCCAGTAAACATACACCTACCATCAGTTCCATATACAAAAAAATATGGTTTTGGGGGTTCTGCTTCCTTTTACAGTTACTAAGAACAACACGGCATAAACACAAAAAACCATTAACATTCACTGTACAAATTATCTACTTTTCGAGTTTTTGCAAACCCTAATCAATGAGTGCTACTCAGAGTATTTGACGACAGCATCATAAATTACATCAAACCGTACGAAAATCATCGACTAAACAAGTTCAACGACTACATTTACCTCAACTCGGCGTCCGATTTTAACACACAAATGCTTACATACCTTTAACCTTTATGCTCTGTTTCGTTCTTCAAAATAATGCAGACCTTCATTGTCGATTCTTAGTTGGGGAAGGATACGTAGTAAAGGAAGCTTTTAGGGGAAAGGGTTGTGTTCCCAAACAGATTTTCGCGAATTTTAGGAGGGGATCGTGGGAATCAAATGAAAACAATATTTTTGAAATGGTCGAGTTTCCATATTTAAAAAAAACTTGCATTTTTTTAATTATTAATTTACCATTTTCCTTTAAATTTTAAGTTAAAACACATAATCTTATTTACAATCATGCCACCATTTAATAATTAAAGATAATTAAAATCAACGTTCCAGATCAGTTCGCACAGTTCGCTCTAATAAAGTTGTTCACTCTTAATCCCTACCCTATAGTTAATGCACTTGCTCTCATGATCTTCACATATCCATCACCGGTAGCTATGGTAACCATGAAAGTTTGTGAGATTTTCTATATATTCACTATAAAATGTTAAGAAATGGTTTAGCTGATTTAACAATGGTGAATAACGATGTACCTAAATATAAGCCAAATACAAATACTCCTTTAACCGCCAACTTTGAAACTAGAACTATATACAATCCATAAGCATGACACCAAACATGACAATATAGCCTCAATTGGTATTCGAGGTCACATATTGTAACCAAGACAATGATAACTTAGTATGGCCGTATCGGAGAAAAGTATACCATCAATCCCCGAAACCTAAAACGAACTTCAAAAGAGAAAGACGTATTTTCATTCAAGGTGTTAAGGTAACACATGTTTTACATGGGACGATAATTGCAATCATGTTACTTTGTGATAATTAAGAGCACTAGAAAACATACAAACTAATCTATAAGTGTCATGCCTTCATTGCACACCATCACTAAATTAAGGGCACTTTTGAGCACCATACATACGAAGGTTTCTTACTGCGGACCCAGTAATTATTTACTAGGAGTGTGGAGTAGTGGTTCAAACATATTTTCAAGTATCATCAGTTGTGGTGGGCCTAGAAATTATTTGCTAGGGATGTGGATGAGTGGTTCAAACATATTTTCAAGAGGTGCGGTCAGATGTTTTGTCTAAAAAATACACTAAATTTTTTTTTCAGAGAGTGCTGCCGCCCACCTAGAGTATAACCTGAGTCCGCCCCTGACGATCAACAGGATATGTTTATTTTTATTCACACCTGTACAATTTAACACACATAATATTAAGATGATTCTTACGTCAGAAATGAATCACAAAGCTGTCCCATGTGTACCTAATCAACTTGCTTTCTAAGTTTCAAAATCTTCCTTTATGCCTAGATCTTAGACCCGGCCCGGGCACATGTTGTTTACAAACCCAATCCTTATCAAACATTTAATTTTATGTTATCCGGATAATTAATCAAAAAGTATTTAAATGGGTGGTAATGACTATGAGTTATATACTTAATTACTTACATACATATGGGGTGGGTTATGAGAAAAACGTCTAAAAGTATGAAAATGGTGAGATCGATTTTGGTGTTGACATGTGGCGTTAATGCTAACTTATATTAAGGGTAATATTGTCAAAATGTCCATGTATATGCCACTCACATGCAAAAACCATCCGCATGCAAGTCACATACAAGTTCCACCATCAATTTTAAACCCCCGTAACTTTTTTATACGTAATTATTTTTTTTTAAATTACACCATAAAATCGAGTGTTTTATTATCTTTCCAAAGAGAATACTATTGCTGTACTTTTGAAATAAAAATGACATGAACTGGGTGTTCAAATAAAAACGCCATAAAACACCAAGTTCAGAAAAACGTCATGAAATTACCCAGTTGAAAACGCAATAAAACACATAGTTCAGAAAAAAACCCCATGAAAACCCAGTTAAAAACGCCATAAAAACACTCAATTTTGAAAACTTTATAAAAACTAGTTGAAAGCGTCATAAAACAACCACTTTAGAAAAATGCCATAAAACTCAGTTCAAAACGCCATACAGAAACAAAGTTCAAAACGCCATAAAAAACCCAGTTTATTTTTTTCGAAAATATATCAATAGTATACTTGTGGAAAGAAAAAAACTGAGTTTTTTTGTGTAATTTTTTTAGAAATATAATCACATATATAAAAGTTATTGACGTTTAAATACGATTGGGGAAAAGACATGTGATTAGCATGTGCACCATTGATATACAACACTTTACCAGGTCCAGTAACCACAACGTATCAGTGTATCACTTTTGATATACGACACTTTACGAGTTTTAGAATGTAAAACCTATATGATGAAGTTTCATGGTCATCGTTTTGGTTTCTTAGTTTTCAACTTTGTGAAAGATTTTATTAACATACGTTTTACAAATAAAAATAAATAAAATTGCTTTATGAACTCTTATATCCAAATCACATGTTCCTGCATGTTTGACAAAAGGGTATCTGCGGGGCCAAGTGCTAACACATAGGGGGCGATATCAACGCCGACGCATGTTTTAGGTATTTTTGTTTGACTAAATTGTTCATATGGCTATTTGACTAATAATCTTTTTGACTGAATATTGTGTATTTCTGTATTTTTAGAATCATTAAAAAATAATATACACATCATTCACATGGTATGCATCGTAAATTTCGTGATAGTAATAGCTGACTGATAGTAGACCTAATAAAAATATTAATAAGTGTGTTACTTTTTACGTAGAAGAAATATTTGACCAATCATGTGACGCATAATTTAACGACTTTTATATATAAACATTTTATTTTTTATTGTTGTGTATATAGGTGTAGGGTGGGGTTACTGGAAAATGAGAATTTTTATGAAAAGGGTAAGAATTGTTTTAAACATTTAAATATATTAGTTAATAGTTTAGATTAAAAGTAGCAAAATTGAAAATAGTGTGCTATTTTCTTAGACTGATTTGATTAGCTTAGGGTTAATAATGTCATTTTATGACATTTAAATAAAGAAACTGAATCTCATAACAATCAAATCACCCATAACTTTCATAATTACCGTCTATTCCATCCAAATTGGAGAGAGAAAGAACAAAATCAAAAGCTTGAATTGTTTTATAAACGTAATCAACTTTATCTTCTTCGTCATCATTTACCGATTATCATCTTACGGTTTCCTAATCACAATAAAAAATTAAACAAATGTGAAAGTAATCAACCAAACTTCTTCGTCAGTGTATTTTATCGATTAAGAGAATCATGGAAAATCAGAAGAAATATGGTGAATCTAGGAAATTGTATTGTGATTCAAGTTATGGTGTTTTACATCTGGAAGAACTGTATTAAGATTCAAGATGTGGTGTTTTAAACATCTGAAAAATTGAATTATGATTCAAGTCATGGTGTTTTAACTAGAACATTGTATTGTGGTTGCAGTCATGGTGTTTTAACATATGAATAGCAATAGAATCATTTCAGATGTTAAAACAATACGACTATATTATGATTCAAGTCATAGTGTTTTTGGAATTTGTTTGGTGTGTTTATATATGCAAAAATAAGAAAAATCAAATCAGATGTTAGAACACCATGGTTGTATTACGATTCAAGTTCTGGTGTTTTCTAGAATTCGAATGGTATTTTATACCTGCGAAATAACAAAAAGGTTGATACGACTTTTTTGGATTAAACAATACTGGATAAATGATTTTTTATGAAGACGAGGAAGATCAGTTAGATCTGAAGGAGATCACATAAAAAAATTATCTCCTAAAATAACTCATAAAGTAGTTACAGATAATTGTCTCTTTTAATTAGTTTTCGAAATTAATTATTTAATTACCTTATTACCCTTATTAGATATAATTAAATGATGTCATGTGTCGTCTCCACAATATTTCTTACACTTCTCACATACTTCATCCTTTTTACAGGAACCTTAAACTATAGGTGTATATTGATTGGGTATAATACAATTACTAGTATTAAGCCCCAGCATTGCAGCGGTTGTCGTAAAATTATGTTAAGTAGTACCAATGCTGTACCACTGCCAGCAACCACCAACACTTAAAAAGCTCGTAAAAACAAAATAAATAAAAACGGGAAAAAATAACGCCGAGTGAAAAGCAGACGTAAAATCTTTGAATCAGGCACGCTCGTTGTAGAGAAATTAAACCGAAACGTAAAACATAGAAAGTAATAGCTAAGTCAATCCAGGACTCCCGCTTTGGGACGAACTTGTCAAACGGAGAAAAATAGATGTGTTGCAACGGGCCAGTCAAATAGGAAAAATATACAGAAAAATGTTGAACCCCCCACACACACATTGCGGTGCGTTAACTCACAAAATTTAGAATGAAACGAAAAATTTGAGAAAGATGAAAAGTATGGTGAACCAAAATTGAAAATAAAAAAGAGTTGGGGTTAAATTGCAAAATATGAAAAGTTTTGAGTTAATTGAAGTTATTTATTTATTAATCTTAGATAAAGATAAATGATATCTATATATTAATTATTAATATTAGAAAGTATATTAAACAAGAGAACTAAAATTTATAAAATTTATGATATTATTTTATTATAAGTTACATTCAATCGTAAAACTTGTTAACTAATGAAACGGTCGAAGAAGTAAACAAAAACTATAACTAATCAGTCAAATGTTTAATTGGGTTTTATTTTGGGTCAACATGACCAACTTGGGTGTTTTTCTTTAAAAAAAGCATTTAAAGCTTTCAACTTTAGTTTTTAAGTTAAAGTTCGTTTTTCTCTCACGGTGGTTTGAACATTTTAATGTTTTTTTTTCTCCTCCACGGTGGTTTCTACTTTCTAATTTTTTCATTTCATTGTTATTTTTCTCTCTAATTCTAAGTTAAAAATTCATGTTAGTTAGAAGGGAGTTGTAATAATTTTACGTATAATCAGAAGCAATTTTCATAACTTTACAAAAGGATTTAATTATTCATCAATCACATTCTTTTATATCAACCTAAAAAAAATCAAATACCACCAACACCTCCCACCCATCAAGAAAGTAGCAGCCGACCACCCTTCCATCTTCTTCTCCTGTCAATTTCCGGTGACACCAACTGCTTCTCCAAACGAATCTCCGACTAGCCCATCCGCCCCAAATGGATCTTTTAGGCCACGTTTGGATGAGTTTATTTTACATTGTTATGACTTATTGACTTCTTGAAAAAGAAGCTTTTGTGAAATGGTGTTTAGGTAATAAAGTAAAAGTAAGTTTTTTAAGCATTGAAAAGAAGAAATGAAAAAAATCACAACCATGTGATTTTTCCAAAAAGATGATAAGAAGGTTAAAAAGTTAATAAAAAGAAATGGAAATGTAGAATTTTATGGTTCAATCCGTTGCCTTTCTCATTTATCCATTAACTATATATACACATGTAATCCCTTGACTTGAGGAGAAAGTAATTACAAATATTTACACAGAAATATACTTCCTAAAATACATGGGAATATGTTTTGGTATATTCCATTACACCCCCGCAGTCGAAGTAAGAGGTGGCCGAATGTTGAGACTGGATCTGAAGTCTTCGAAAAGAATTTGTGGTAAACCTTTGGTGAAGATATCCGCCACCTGGAAGCGAGTTGGAGTGTGCATAATGCGGATAGTACCACCCTGAACGTGCTCACGCACAAAATGAATGTCTAGTTCGATGTGCTTGGTGCGTTGATGCTGAACTGGATTCCCGGAGAGATAAATGGCGTTGATATTATCATAGTAAACAAGGGTGGCCATTTTTAGAGGGTGCGTAGTTCAAGAAGAAGGTTTCGAATCCAACAAATTTCGTTACAACATTAGCGACCGCTCGATACTCGGCTTCAGCACTGGACCGTGATATAGTGGACTGACGTTTGGAAGACCAAGAAAGTAAATTCAGACCCATGTACACACAATATCCAGAGGTGGATCGACGAGTGTCTGGACATCTGGCCCAGTCGGCATCAGTATAGGCTCGAAGAGAATAATCGGGACATGTGGATAACGTTAGACCATATGTTAATGTGCCCTGTATGTAACGTATGATGCATTTCAGTGCATTCCAGTGATCTATCTTTGGGTCATGCATATGAATACAAATCTGTTGAACGGCATAACTAATGTCGGGTTGGGTGAACGTAAGGTACTGAAGTGCACCTGCCAAACTGCGATAAAGAGTGGGGTTGTCAAATGGAGCACTGAAGGTGGTGCTGAGCTTGGGCTTGGTGTCAGCTGGTGTAGCTACCGGTTTGCAAGATTGCATACCAGCGCGAGCAACAATGTACAGTGCATAAGAGCGTTGTGACAGAAACATGGAGTCACCTGTGCTGGATACAGTGATCCCCAGAAAGTAGCTAAAAGGCCCAAGATCTTTCATAGCAAATTTAGCCGCAATGCTGGACATAAGTTGTAATTGAAGCCTGACAGAAGATGTAGTGAGAATTATATCATCCACGTAAATGAGTAGGTAAGCAATGTCACCCCCGTTGTGGTATGTGAAGAGAGAGTTATCGCAACGGCTTTGAATAAAACCAATTAAAGTAACAAAGTCTGTGAACCTCTGGTACCATGCCTGTGGTGCCTGTTTGAGGCCATAAAGAGACTTTTTGAGGCGGCAAACATGATCCGGAAAATCCCTGTGACGGAACCCCATAGGTTGGTACATATAGACCATTTCAGTAAGGTGTCCGTGTAGAAAGGCATTAGTGACATCCAACTGATGAACTGGCCATGACTGTGATAAGGCCAAAGATAAAACGGTCCGGATGGTGGCCGGTTTAACCACCGGACTAAATGTTTCCCCGCAGTCCCACCAATTTCCTGATTACGCCCATCACAAACCAACCATGCCTTGTACCTTTCCAATGTGCCATCAGACATGTATTTATGACAAAATAGCCACATGCTACGTAAACACATGCATGTGAGGTTGTCCCGGGACAAGTTCTCAAGTCTTGTTTTTAATTAAGGAATTAAACTCATTAGTCATAGGATTACACCAATCCGGGTTAGACAAGGCAATTTTGGGATTTTTGGGGATGGGAGAAAAGGTTTCGGCGGAAAGGTTAAAAATTTGTTTAGATTTGGTGATGCCAGTCATGGATCGAGCATGAATGGTCCGGGTAGGTAGAGGTGGTGGCTATGGGAAGGCGATGTGTGATTTTGGGCCGGTTGTGGGGATGGTACCATGGGTGTGGTTGAGCCGGGATCCGAAGAGTGGTGAGGTTGTTGGGCCGTGGTAGAGGAAGAGAGGGACGGGTTTGGGTTTGAGTTATCAGGCGAGTGTGGAGTGGGCGCGGAATGGGCTGTTGGAGAGTTTGGGTTGGGGTTGGGGTGGTTCGGTTGATGTGTAGCGTTGGATGTAGGTGTGGTGGTCTGTTGATTAGAGATGTGAGAATATGGGCTTAAGGAATCATCTAAAAAGGTGTAGGTGTTAAGGTTTGGTTTAGGTTTATCGGAGAATGGAAATATTGTTTCGTCAAAGAGGACGTGTCGGTTGATAATGATTTTATTTGTTTGAAGGTCAAGACACTTGTACCCACGTTGGTTTGGTGGATATCCGAGGAACACACATGGTGTGGAGCGAAAATCTAGTTTATGGATGGTGGTGTTGGGTATGAGGGGGTAACATAGGCACCCGAACACCCGAATATGCTCGTATAAGGGAAGGCAGTGGTAGAGATGTTGAGTGGGGGTTTGAAAATTACGCATTTTAGTGGGAATAATGTTAAGGAGATAAGTGGCGGTTTCGAGGGCATGAGGCCAATAAATGTTTGGCGTGGATGAGTGGGCAAGTAGGGTTCGCATAAGGTTGTTAATGGTGCGGATTTTACATTCCGCTTTCCCATTTTGGGACGAAGTGTGAGGTCATGAAAAACGGAAGTGCATACCTTTTTTATCACAAAATTGGTGAAATTGATTATTAGCATATTCACGACCATTGTCACATTGTAATTGCTTGATTTTTCGACCAAATTGGGTTTGAATGAATGTTGTAAATTTTGTAAACATGGAGTAAACATTAGATTTGTGGGTTATTGGGTAGGTCCATACAATATTGGTGTAGTCGTCTAAAAACAGCACATAATAATGATGACCCCCATACTAATAATAGGAGACGTCCAAACATCACTATGAACAAGATCAAATGGCATTAAGGGTATGGGTATAAGAAGTAGCAAATGGAAGATGTGAATGTTTCCCAAAAATACAAGAAGAACCAACTTTATTTTGTAATCTACCACATTTAATATTATTCAAAGTTTTTAAAGATTGCAAAATGACTGGACCAGGGTGACCGAGTCGTTGGTGCCAAGTGTCTTGGGAGATGGCTGCAAAAGTGGAAGCCGATGAGAGATTGGTGATGTTGGATGGGCTAAGAGTGTAAAGGTTTCTTGGTCTTGAGATCCTTCACAGTAAAACCATATGGGCCAAATTCAACAGTTAATTGATTATCAGTAGTACACCGATAAACGGAAATAAGGTTTTTGACAAGGTTTGGTGTATAAAGGACGTTTTAAAGTTTAAAGGGAGGAAAGGGTGGGGTTAGGGTGATGTCACCTTGTCCTAAGACCAGGATGGTTTTGCCATCACCAACAATTATATTACGAATAATGCCAGAATTAAAAATAGAGGGGAACTTATCAGATTGGGGAGACATTGTACCTGAAGCACCCGTATCCATGGTCCATGACTGGTCATTGTGATGAAGAACCAAGTTTTAAGAGCCTGTGCAATGTCTGCGGGTGAGTATCCTGCCGTATATGATTGAGCCGAGTTCTTTTGAGTAGGATGTGGGCCGAGTATCCCTTAGGCCGAGGGGTTGTGATGGGTTGTGTATTTGGATGCATTGTTTTATGCCGAGGGATATGGACATGGAGGCACAGGATGCCAAGCGAGCTGATTATAATTGGGAGGGGCCGACAATGGAGTTGAGGGCCAATAATTATTTGGGCCATAGGATGGCTGACCACGGGGACGGTTGTAAGACTGCCGACCTCGGCCGCGACCCGGATAACGATCTATGGACTCCGGCCGATTAGAGGAGATTTTATGGTTGTGGTTTGATGAAGGGGTGCAGTCGGTTGTGGCATTGAGAGCGGTGCCAGCGGCTTGAGCCGAGTTTTTGGCTTGCATATTTTTTCGATCTTCTACTCGGCATAAGGTAGAGCGAGTATTGTAGAAGTCGGGTAGGGGTTGTCTTTCTTGAAGGATAAGAGAGATGTTCGTATTGGTCATTCAAGCCGGCAGGTATTTGTGAAACCAATTGGTTTTTTGTGGTGTTGGAGCCGAGACTAACAAGTTGGTCATAGAGTTCTTTCATGGCTTGGCAAGATGAAGATATGCCAAGGAATTGGTCTAGGCGAGTGTTGGCGAATTTGTTTTGTAGGTGAATAGTACGTGAGGTTTGGTTGTCAAGATAAAGGTTTTTAATGGTGCACCAAGCGACATAAGCCGTGGTGTCGGTTTTCATTATGGTAAGAAGGTCTTTGAGACGGTCCCGTAGATCCATTGTAAGACAATGGCGTCGATACGTTCCCATGACTCGGTTTGTGTCGGTTTAGAGGTTGCGGTTTCTTTGTCTTTTTCGGAAGGTGTACGGGGTAAGAGGTGGTCATAACTTCATATGCTTTGCAATGTATCTTGAATAGTTTAGCCCATGTGTTATAGTGACCTGTTTGCATGTCAAGGATAAGGGGAATGAAATTTTTTATGTTGGTGACGGTGACCACCGGGTGGATAATTGATGAGGAAATATTGAATTGGAGAGGGGAAAAAAATAAATTGAACAAGGTGGTAAGGAAGATGACGGCAATATGAGAGGGAGGGAGGGGATTATGGATGGCCACCATGTAGAATTGTATGGTTCAATTCGTTGTCTTTCTCATTAATTCATTAACTATATATACACCATATAATCTCTTGACTTGGGAGAAAGTAATTACAAATATTTACATATAAATATACTTCCAAAAATACATGGGAATATGTTTTGGTATATTCCATTAGGAAA
This sequence comes from Scalesia atractyloides, assembly GCA_947069175.1. Classification (NCBI taxonomy): domain Eukaryota; kingdom Viridiplantae; phylum Streptophyta; class Magnoliopsida; order Asterales; family Asteraceae; genus Scalesia; species Scalesia atractyloides. Next base: position 47,942,414 of record CAMTDV010000023.1, read on the forward strand.
AGCTCATCCATACATGCCCTTACTTCTCCACCGTATCGATCACCTATCTGCTTAGCCACCGCCACCAAACTCTCAAATGAGGCCGGATGTGTTCACTTGCAGGTGTTAATTGTGGACCTCCCGTTGCACAATCGATTTACAGGCGTTACCCTCCAAACCCAAATCACTAGTCGTTGCCGAAGATGGTTCGGATCTGGTTCTAACACCTTTCGAGCTCTAAACCCTAGTAGAAGTGTTGGATGGTTCAGATTTGTTCTAATGTCACCGGAGAAAACGATGGTGATTGGCAATGGGGGTGGTGTCTCTTGCCGAAGAAGAAGAAATATGACGGAGATGGTGGTGGAGGTTGCTCGGTAAAATCAAGTTGATGTCCTTTATCTTTGATATGTATATAAAATATGCTAACCAACTTTGAATTTGTGGAAAAGGTGTGCACCGATCTTGAATCTACATTCCACCACAAAGATACGGTGGAATGTGATGTCGTAAATTTTGATATGTATAGAAACTATGCCAACAAAAAAGATTAGACTTTGAAAATGGTACGTAACTTTGAAGAATGTTCATCGATTATCAGTCAACTATGTTTTTGTTTTCTTAATTTTTATTACCAATTAAATATGGATTGTAGGAATTAATAATAAATAATTAAATACCTATATGTAAGTTACTGAAAAACCATTACTTTTAATTGAAATTTTTAACTGAGTTAAAACCAAAGAACAAACAGACAATAAATTAGAAACATTTTTTAAACTATTCAATCAAAACATTTTCTAAACTATTCAATCAAAACGTTATAACGTTCAAACCACGTAACAAAATTAACTTACTTTTTTTATTCACCTTTAATAAGAAAAGCTCTTATAAGAAACCTGAGGCTTTTAGCTATTATATTATATTATTTTACAAGTAGGGTTGAAACTCCAAACTACTTTATTAAACATATTTATTAAGCAAATAAAAGTTAAAAATAAAAAGATAATTAACTTTTTTTCTTTGACTATACAAACATGACCAGCTTTATTTTCAATCAATAAAGCATATTTAGGTATGTAAAATGGGTAAGCAAAAATAACGTAAACACACAAAATTAAAGTAGATGCATGAAAAATAGATAAATTAATAAATAATGAGATTTAATATATTACAAGAAAGTTATAAATGTTAAAAAAAAATATATATAAAAAATATATATAGTTCATAGTTGGTATCTAGTAAACTTTCAACTACAAGGAAATTGTCAATTTCCGACTACTAGGTGTAAGCTACGTTTACAATGCAATAAATTTTAAATTCCAGTGTCGTTTTGTTTGAAAAACTAATCAAATATTTGTAAAATAAACTTTTATTTTATGTTTCAACACATAAGCTTATTAGCTTTTAAAATACACAGAACCTTCTCGTAAAGTAAAATTATCTTTTATCCTTAATTAATAATCGTTAATTAGGTTTTCTCTACAATATTCTTGAGTACAATTACCTTTTTTCAAATTAATAATTGTTAATTAGGTTTTCTCTACAATATTCTTGAGTACAATTACCTTTTTTCAAATATTTTTATAAAACTAACATACAATTAAACAGTGATCATTAGGGATGAGGATTTGATACTGAGAATCGGTAACGAATTTTCCGTATTTATTTTTTTAGGTACCGATTCAGTACCTAGTTTTTGGCATTTTCAGTATCGGTATTTTTGGTACTTGTACCAATAAAATACCGATTTTTACATCCAAATACCGATACCGTACCATACCAAACATTTTCGATACCCGTATTTTCGTATGATACTGGTATCACGCTAATCCCTAGTGATCATTATTCTTAGAATCACACCTGATCCCGGAACAAGGATCGGCTACATAACCTTCCCCAGCGCATGGCCTGTCCTATACGCTTAGCAAGTTAGGCAAAGGTCTAGGGCCTCAAATTTTTATTTTTATTTGTATATGTCACATGCGTATTTAGCCCAAACAAACAAAAAAAATAAGATAAGACATAATAAATATGAAACATTTAGGCCCAAAAATTGAAGAATTAGTGGCATGGATCCCTTTTTTCTTGAACGTTATAATCTATCTTCAACACATCCTCCACTCCTATTCCTCATAGCTTCATTAAACAATTTGCATCAATAAATTTTATCGAAATATATATTATATTTATACACACAACATATAACTTAACAAAGATTTCTGGCAACTATAAGTTTTTTAGTTTATTATTGTCGATCCCAAACCTGAGTAAAAGAGAACAGTTTATATTGAAAAGTTTTTTTAAAAGGGTCCCAACTTTTGTAGTTCGCTTAGAACTTCCAAAAGTATTGGACCCGCCATGCCCCTATCCGTGTGCAACCAAAACCATCTCATGCACACAATTTATTTGTTGCAAATTTATCGTTTAAAGCAAGATCGAAAGATCTTATGGAATTCTTCAACGCTGAAAGAAGTAATGTTTCTACTGAGATTATTTTTAACCAAAATCCACGAGGTTCTACTTGTTCGTGGTGGTGTTTTTCTGGCGTTTTGCTGTGGTGAAGAGTGGGTGGTGGTTTGGTGGTGGCGTTTTTCCGGCAGGGTGAGGTGGTGGCGTTCTGTCGGCGTTTTGCAGTGATAAAGATGGGTGGTGATATGGTGGTGGTGTTTTCTGGCGGGTGATGTGGTGGGGGTGTTATGGTTGTGAAAGGTGGATGGTGGTAGTGGTGAAAGGTGGAGATGGTGAAGAGTGGGGAAGATGAAGGGGTGGGGTGGATGATGGGTCCCACATAAATTTTTATATTAATTATATTTCTTTTGATTTTGTAGTTATTAATTCAACAATAAAGGTATTTAGGTCAATTCACACACACACTTAACTAGACAACTAGCCTCCATCTATTTCAGGGACTATCGAGCATTTTTCTCCATCAATCAATTAATAGTTTAAATCCGTCTCTATTTTTAATTTTGAAAAAGGCACGTAGAGACCATTTGAAAACACTACTTATATTAAAAACAAACCAACTCTTGATAACGTATTTATTGTCAATGCGAAATATACAACGAGAGAAAATTGTCTTCTTTGATCTCACGTATTACACTGCGATGAATAAATGATACAAAGTCAAATGAAAACGTACACGTATTTTTTGAATTTTTTTCAAGTTGATTTTTCTTGAGTTATCCGGTTTTATATAATCTAAATATATTATTATATTCTTATTATAACCTTTTTATTAAAGAAGAATTATACATGTTGATTTTAAATTATAAAATTAAAATTATAGATAATATCGGAATTTGGTTTGGAGATAATTTAGGTATTAATTTAAATTCGAAATTATATACTAAAATTTTGATATTTCTTATTATAAATCAGGAAAAAGTTATTTCTACATATAAATAAGTGATATCCATTTATTGAAATTATTTATTAAAAAGTGAGATAGATGTCACTATATAGATATATCATTTGTGATATATTTAACACCTAATTCATTTATTTATGAGTTGATTGCACATATAGTTATTATGGTTATTGAAAGTAACATTTTTCAAAAATAATATTTTTTTAACAAGTTTAAGTTTGATGTTTTCTATGTTGTAACAACTTTAAATATTAAGGCTAACTTCTATTAATTTTTATGTAAATAATAGAGCCTGAACCTATTATTAATATATATATATATATATATATATATATATATATATATATATTATATAGATAAAAGAAGTTATTTTCAAATAAATCACAAAAAGTATTTGTGTAATTAACTATTTATTTATTATTTGTAATATGTTTGTGTAGGTGTTCAAACTTTATAATTAGTTTTAAAATCAACTAATTAATATTACAAAAATACCAAAACAAGACTAGTATATGTGACGACTCGTGAATTACACGGGTTATATATAAAAAAAATCTAGATTGATGATTATTTTAATTTATAAGTGTTATAAACTCGTGTATTACATAGGTTGAATATAAAAAATGTAAATCATAAACTTTATATAATCCTTATCAAAAGGTTAAAGAATGTAATAACATTATAATCGTATACATTTATAATTCATGAATTTTTCACATGAATTGAGGAAATTTAAACTATACTCTTATAAAAATGTGTAATACCGTTAATAAGATGCATACTCCAAATGTAATAATATTAAAATCCGATCACACACTTGAATATGTGTATTGATAATGAGAATTAATTTTTTCATAAATTATAATATTATTCAAAAATTTTGTCATAAATTAATTTCTTTTTGTTTATAAAATTTGTGCGGAGGTGTTATATATAAATTAAAACTATAATGTTATTTGTATTATTATATATCGTCTTTGTTATAATAATTATTTTACAATATTACGTAGTTTGACCATATTTAAGGTAAAATCAATTGATACGTATCATATTAAAGTTAGACGTAGAGATTATATTTATAAATATATAGAAATGTTAACTTACAATAACCCCTTAATGTGTGATGGTACGTGAGTGAATTACGTATGTTCATTTTTTAAATATGAGGGTTATAATACATTGTTACGCATGAGTTGGGTTAAACCTTAATTACGCACATTATTTGCGTATTACGCATAGGTTAAGTTATCTCTAATTACACACATTATTTGCATAATTACAAACGTTACTTTTCACAGTGTCGTATGTTAAACCCTAATTACTTTTCACAGTGTCTCATATTACATTTTTTAATAATAATAATAATAATATCTCTAAATAAAATAAAGTAAAATTTTAAGGTTGAAAGAGAGATTCACATGTGATATTAATTGTAATCTTTTATTACTAGTTTGATAAAATTATTTATATTGTTTTTCGTTACCAGCACTCACTGCGGCTTTGATGGTGTGCGGGGAGGATCTATGTGTGTGTGTGTTAGTTTTTTTTTAAATAGTAAACGCATAATAGTCCAATAGGCCTATTTACAAATATTCTTATAGTTTAGAATTTAGCCCACATGGCATTAGGTTTATTGGACCCGATAATAATAATAATAATAATAATAATAATAATAATATAATAATAATAATAATAATAATAATAATATATTTCTTCGAAATCACAGAGTACGTAAATTTTTAGAAATGCCTATGTTAACACTGGTCCAAAAGTATTTTTATTCTTTCAAATATTAAATATATGAAGTTTAGGATGTGACAGGAGTTATATTTTAGTGACATGGAATTTTTTGTAGTTCCAATAACTTAACTAAATTATTTTGTTTTACAAATTAAAAAAACCGAGAAAAAGAATTAATTTGTTTATTATTCAAAGTTCATTCAGCTTTGAATTACTATGTTTTGTTTATATTATATTTGTAACTAAAAACTTTCCATTCTTATCAACCGATATACAAATTCTACTCATTCATGTTATTCATGCATGTTTAAGACGCATACTATTGCCTCTTTCATCTTCACCAAAAAAACCCTAGTTGCCTTGGTGCTTCTCTCTCTCTCTCCTAATTCTTGTTTAATTACAGTTCATATTAATTACTAAATTTAATCCTGGTTTGTATGTTTTGTACTGTCAGAAAGTCATACAAGTTGAACTTAAAAGATAATTTAAAGAGGAGTCCCACGTGCTATAAAGATAATTTAAAAGATATACAGATTGTCAGAAATTCATATTGACTTGAACTTAATTAGATCTTCTTGCTCGGTAGGGGGCAGTACGGTGTCGTGCAGTAGATGAGACAATTGTTATCAACGGGTATAATGCCTGAAAGGGACCCTCGATAACGCACGTACCTTGCCTTTGGTGTGAATCCAAGGACATATGAGTTGCTTCAATGGTTAGTATCATAGGGTTTACATATTCACACACCCATCTGCTTATTTCCACACCTTCAAGATGTGTCGTCTAGACCTAGACGGGGCATCTAGGGTTCCTTCCTCTGACCACATTCCTGCCTTTGTACAATGTCAAATCAGTCACATCAGACGGGGCGTCTAGGCCTAGATGGAGCTCATAGACGACCTACTCAAGACGGGTCGTCTAGGCCTAGACGAGGCATCTTGAAGGTTGATTTTGACTTTGGTGGTCTGCATGCATGTGAGTAAAGCAGTAAAGTGATACGCCCCGACTAGGCCTGACGGGGCATATATTTCTTTGATAAATAAAGCCATGCAGAGCATTTGATATCATTGTTGAAACAAACTTCGTCGAAATTCTCTGCTTCTTCTTCTTTGGTTATATTACTCCATTTGATATCATTAAGGTGGTGAAATGTCATCACACTGGGACATCAACTATTTCTTTGGGCCGTATTCTGGCGAGTCATGGGTGCTCGAAGCCAATCCGGTAACAGTTATTAGGTTAAACTACTTGTTGTTTTAATTATTTACTAATGATGATACCGTTGTTAGGGGGAGACCAGTGTTCCCGATTCTAACGAGCAAGAGGAGGCTGTGTCAAGTGTACAAGGAAATCAAAACAGACCGTTTCTAGATTTGAACAAGCATCCTCCTGTTGATGAAACATCCCTTGTGGACGACTCATACCATGTTGATGAACCATGTTATCCTACGCAATAGGGTTTCCAGATTATAGATACGGTGTGAATATTCTTACGTGCAACAACACTATCCAGATGGATACGGAGGAGACGGTTATGAAAGTTACAATGCAACACAGTCTTTGTACGGTCAACAATTCAATTCTGACGGTGGAGGTTATGGTAGTGAGGCACCCTCGAGCGCAGGCAATCCGAACCTCACAAAGATGGTATCAAACTTATTTATTTATGTTGGACAATTGAGTAAATATAAAATCTAACATAACGATATCGATGTTAAGCTTTTCAACTCTCTAGATAAGTTAAAAAAACTGGGCAAAGGCGGATGGTTTCGTTATTGTGACCCGACGATCAAAGAAAATTTGGGAAAGGACCGGGAGGGTATGGCTTGAATGTGACCGTGGTGGAGAGCACCATACTACAACAACGATTAGAAAATCTGGAAGCAAAAAAACCGGTTACCCGTTTTACCTGGTGGCTGTGCGAGACCATCCGTATGAAACATGGGAATGGGGAAAGACTGAACTTAACCATGAACTTTGTGAGGACCTGTCGGCCCACGCATTTGTGTGAAGGTTTACTCTTAACGAATACCGATTAATCGAGCAGCTGACAACTCAAAACATGGAGCCGCACAGAATTTTTCAAACGATAAGGAAGCAGTTTCCTGACAGTTTCCATGTTCAGAAAGACGTGCAAAACGCAGTTCAGAAGATTAGGGCTGAACAAAGATATCGCACATGCCGTTATCTGCAAGAACGTAGTGATAACTTTGTATGGGTGCTTGAGAGGATCAGGTCATAGCTGGATGAATGTATGGAGCCACGTGTGATTGTAACGGATAGAGATTTGGCCCTAATAAACGCGTGTGCTAAAGTTTTTCCAAACGCCTCTCGGTATCTTTGCAGGTTTCACATACAACAGAATATTTGTAAGCACTGCAAGAGCGCCTTCACAGAAGAAGACTGACAAAAATTTTTGTTATTCTGGGGGACATTGTGTGAGTCTCCATCAAAACCCATATACGAGTACAACTTGCGCAACCTGCAAAAGCGACTTGTGGAGTGCAAACGTTCAAGTAAGTTTTGTAATAAAATCTGACTTACCTATGTACATTTAATAAATTATTGATAATTTTTAGGGGGGTTTACGTACGTGTATGATAACTGGCTGAAAGATTACAAGGAAATGTTCGTGTCACACCCCGGATTTCCAACCCGAAATCCTTACACCGATGGGCCCGGGAGGGGAGTATCGTGACGTCAGTTGATAATCATCATAGTCAGTTAAACACGACACAATGGAAGTCTTGGAGTAAAATTACTATTACAAACCGAATGTTCGAAAATACAAAATAATATACAGGCTCGTAATAGAAGATCCACAGGCGGATCATAAATTGTACATGGAAAGAATATAAAACTTTGGGCAGATTTAGGATTTGCAAGATCCTCTATCACTACCGAGCACCTCCGGCCTATTTTCGTATTGTACCTGCAGTTTAATCTTTGGAAAATACGTCGGCTTTCGCTGGTAAATACACCAACCGACTCGTTTTGAAAACATTTAAAAAAATGTTTTAACTGCGTATCAGCACAAAAATCTTTTTATAACTTGGGTTAATTGACCGTCCAACCTTGTTAACAGATTTACATGTTTGTCATACGGGGCTCGGTACAAAGACGAGACAAAATTAACGTACACACCACTTTGGACTCACGAAGGAGTCAATTCCTCCCAGCCTTGTGGGAATGCATAATTGAGCGTCTATCGGGTGTATGCCTACACCCGCGCTAAGGTCGTGGCCATTTCTATTGTAATGAGTCGAGGATATCCAGGACACGGTAGTTAACCATCGATGTTTAATTTATCAAACAAAACTGATTAAAACAGAATATGCGGATTTACTATCCCCGAACCGGCGTTCGATTGAATCCCATTTCGATCAAGCGGTAATAATTTACCGTAACCCAAGCCCGTATAGGGGAAATAAGTGGAGGGTATTTACCTAAGCTTTTCTTCTTTTATATTAATAACTCTACAAAATTTACTTAAGTGCAGATAGCATTTACCGACAAGGCTCTAGTCTGGATTATGGCATAAGCTTGCCAATTAAATACTAATGGTCTTAATAAACCGAATAGTGTACATGATCAATACGTATAATGCTTGATTAAACGATGATCGGATAGAAAGTAGTTTAGACCCAACAAGTACTTGACTTGTATAATATGGGTAAACTATAAAAATTCTTGATTTTGAACTTAAATGACAAGGTTAAACCCGTTCTGGTTGATTTTCGTAAACTAGATATATATACTTAACCGTACGCATAAAAGCAATATCGGGTAACCGGATAAGTCATGGACAAGTTCTATATGCCATTATATTTTAAATAAGTTGAAATATCAGTAGGATATCAACTTACATGCCTGTTAAGGTTTTAAATAAAACTATGCCTCATAAGGGCATTTTGGTAATTTCATACCGTATAAAAGAGACTTGAATATGACTTAAGTTTATAATCATAAATATTCTAGAAAAATAATTTTTTATGATATAATATCAGTAGGATATTAATTATGTGTGTAAATTACCTTTTATGACCAAACTATGCACCGGAGGGGCATTTTGGTAATTTCACACATAGTTTATAATTTATTTGGGATTCTGAGTTCATATTGTAAACCTACTGTAAAAATGTTTAAAATAAGTTTTAATATCAGTAGGTAAAAGTCTTGGTCAATAATATGGTTTAAAAGCATACTATGCACCGAGACGGCGGCTTATGCGTAAAATGACGTCTTTATGCGATGTTTATGAAAACTGATGTTAAGGTCAGATTAGAATGTTTTAAATATGTTATTTAATATAACATATCAGTAGGTAGTTGATTTACCTTGAAAAGATTTGATTAAAACTATTTATGAGCCACAAGGACTAAAACCGTCATTTATCGACATAGTTTAAGGATCTGCTTGAAAACTCAGTTTATAACTCGGTTTAACATCCCAAATAATCCTACTTATAATACTACATCAGTAGGAAACTTATTTTAAAGTTCATTATTTTTAAAAACCTTGTTTTATGCAAAAAGGACATTTTAGTCAAAATGACATAATTACGGAACTTCGCATAAACTCATATTCTGATTATGATCATGTAATATAACCTTAGAGGGTTATGCTACATTATATTATGATCATAATGCAACTTTAGATCAGTAGCTAACTAATCTTTATCGGGTCAGAATCGAAAGTCAAAGCAGAAGTCAAACTTCACGACTTTCGGTTGCGAACCGACCCTAGAATTGAAATTGACGAGCCGAACATGTTTATACATGTTCTAAAAATTATTACCAACTTTTTAAGTGTCAAAACAAGTTTCATAACATATGTAATAACAATTTATGATTTTTCCGAAAAATGGCCTGTTTGACTTTTTAATATCATAACTTTGACCCGTCATTTGGTCTAGCAAATGTGATCTTCAGGAGGTGCCCTTTATAGGGATTAACACCTACCTTATTACGATCACTTAGCCATGTTCATTTCAAACAATGGCTGTACCATAAAGGTCTTAACCAAAAGTCAAAGCGTTTTCCGTAAAACGCTTGACTTTTGGCTATAAAGGCCTATAAACGAAAATGCACAAAGAAGGAACACTTACCAGTGATTCCTAGATGCAAAAGAACTATGTTGGATTGCTCCTTTTAGATAGAACTTCCAGAGGAGGGAGAAGAGTGAATAAGAAAGGTGCAAGTTGAAATGGTGAACTTAAGCACCTATTTATAGTTGGAGAACTCAAAGGAGGTGAATCCAGGTGTTTAGGGGTGTAAGAAGAAGCTTACAAATGTTCCCAAAATGTGGCATAGCAGTTTGCTGAAGCAATGGTTTAGATTCAATGGTTTTGGAGCTTTGTTTGGGGACCAAGCCAAACTTTCTGCAGCAGACCTGTTCTCGCGCCCCGCGAGAGACGCAAGCCTGGTCTCTCGCGGCCCACGACCGCCCCATAACCAGTTTCAAGTTTTGACACTTTAACCCCTTAACTTATTAAGGCTTCTAAAAGCCTTCTAAAACACCTTTTTGGCACTTTTAGCCCTCCGTAGCCAATACTTGGCATACCCGGGATTATGCTCGGACATTGTCGAGCTCTCGGTTCGTTAAAAGGTCACTCAGAGGTATAAATTAACATGTTAACACTTTTAATCCCTCCATTATCCAACTTTCATATATTATTGGATTTAATCACTCTCGTCCAACAAACGGGACATATGAGAGTTGGGACTTCATAAAGGATCACTCAGAGGCTCAATATAAGCATGTTGACTCTGATGTCACTCAGAGTCTAGGCATGTTGACACAACGGTAACTTAGAGGCCGAATTTATGCATGACGACGCTAATGGTCGTTCAGAGGCTACGTTTTATGCATAACGACATTAATGGTCGTTCAGAGGCTAAGTTTATGCATGTTGATATCAGAAAGCCATTCAGAGGCTTAGTTTGAGCATGTTGTCACTTTTAGTCCATATTAGTCTTTAATAGACTATATATTAAAAATACAACACGTGTCACTATACTATTGGACACTATTTTACAGGGTGTTACATCCTCACCCCCTTAAAAGAAATCTCGACCTCGAGATTTTGTTCAAAAAGATGGGGGTACTTTTGTCGCATAGTGGACTCAACCTCCCATGTATATTCGGGACCTCTAAAGGCATCCCATTTAACCTTTACTATAGGTATCAACTTTCTTCGGAGCTTCTTAACCTGTCGATCCTCGATCAAAATTGGTTCTCAATGAATCTCAGGTTTTCATCAATTTGCACATCCTCGTGCGACATTGCTAGCGACTCATCGGCTAGACATTTCTTAAGGTTAGATATGTGGAATACATCATGAATTCCACTAAGCTCCTCTGGCAACCTGAGCTTATAAGCTACAGTGCCGACACATTCGATTATCTCAAATGGTTCTGAATATCTTGGACTTAACTTTCCCTTCTTTCCAAAACGCATCACTCCTTTCCAATGTGATACTTTTAGCATAACCTTGTCCCCTACTTGGAACTTAAGAGGTTTACGCCTCTTGTCAGCATAGTTCTTCTGCCTATCTCTGGCATTTTTGAGACGATCACGGATTTGCACAATCTTTTCCGTGGTCACTAGGACAATCTCAGGTCCTGATAGTTGGGCTTCCCCAACTTCTGCCCAACAAACGGGCGTTCTACATTTTCTCCCATACAAGGCCTCAAAAGGAGCAGCCTTGATGCTAGTATGATAGCTATTATTGTAGGAGAATTCTATTAGGGGTAAGTGGTCATCCCAGCTTCCACCTAAATCAATTACAAATGCCCGAAGCATGTCTTCCAAAGTTTGAATAGTACGCTCACTTTAAGCATCAGTCTACGGATGGTAAGCCGTACTAAAATTTAATCGTGTGCCTAACGATTGTTGGAAACTTTTCCAAAAGTGAGACATGTATCTAGTATCTCTATCAGATACTATAGATACTGGCACACCGTGTAGGGACACAATCATGTCCACGTACAACTTAGCCAACTTGTCAGAATTATAAGTTTCTTTAATTGTCAAGAAATGAGCTGACTTAGTCAGTCTGTCTACAATGACCCAAATAGTGTCATTTCCACTTTTGGTCTTAGGTAACTTGGTAATCAAGTCCATAGTTACCATTTCCCATTTCCATGTGAAATTTCTAATTGTTGTAGAAGTCCTGACGGTTTCTGATGTTCGGCCTTAACTTACGAACACGTCAGACACTTAGCTACATAAGTGGCTATGGATTTCTTTAAGCCCATCCACCAAGAATTCTTCTTCAAGTCTTGATACATCTTGTCACCACCCGGGTGAACAGAGTATCTTGAGGTGTGCGCTTCTTGTAGGATTAGGTCTCTAAGTCCTCCAAAGATCAGAACCCAAATTCTATAATTAAATCTTAGGATTCCATCATTTCCAGGCGTTAATTGATCAACAGTTCCGCCTAATCCCTCATTAGGAATATTAGCCTCTAACAAGGCTTGTTTTTGCGCATCTAATAGCCTATCACTCAAGCTATTTCTGAGCTCAATGCTCTTGGCATTAATCCTAATAGGTTTAACCTTTTCTTTGCGACTTAAGGCGTCGACAACTACATTTTACTTGCCGGGATGGTAGCGAATCTCGCAATCATAATCATTAAAAGTTTCCATCCAACGGCGTTGTCGTATGTTCAATTCTTTTTGATTGAACAGGTGTTGGAGACTCTTATGGCCTGTGTATATAACACACTTTGTGCCATACAAGTAATGTCTCCACAGCTTTAGTGCAAATACAACGGCACCCAACTCCAAGTCATGGGTGGTGTAATTTCTTTCATGCACTTTTAGTTGTCGTGATGCATAGGAAATTACCTTGCCATTTTGCATTAGCACACAACCCATGCCGGTGTGCGAAGCATCACAATAAACAAGAAAATTCTCAATACCCTTAGGTAAAGATAACACAGGAGCATTGCTCAACTTGTGTTTCAGAATCTCAAAAGATTCTTGTTGCTTTGGACCCCAGTTATACTTAACATTCTTACGGGTCAAGGTAGTTAGAGGAGTGGCTATTCTTGAGAAGTTCTCAATAAACCTTCTATAATAACCGGCCAATCCTAGAAAACTACGAATTTCCGATGGGGTTTTGGGTACTTCCCAATTTATTATAGCCTCAATTTTGGCGGGATCCACTTGGATACCACACTCACTTACCATATGTCCAAGAAATTGGACTTCTCTAAGCCAAAATTCACATTTAGAGAACTTTGCATAAAGTTTCTCTTGTCTTAATAATTCTAGGATGCACCGAAGATGTTTCTCGTGATCAGCTTGATTACGAGAATATATAAGTATGTCGTCAATGAAGACAATGACAAACTTATCCAAATACGGTTTGTAGAATCTATTCATGAGATCCATGAATGCTGCTGGTGCATTGGTGAGCCCAAAAGGCATCACCAGGAATTCAAAATGACCGTAACGGGTCCTAAAGGCTGTCTTAGGAACATCCTCACTCCTAACCTTCAGCTGATGATATCCTGATCTCAAATCGATCTTGGAGAAATAACTAGCCCCTTGAAGTTGGTCAAATAAATCGTCGATCCTGGGCAGAGGATATCTATTCTTGATTGTCAACTTGTTCAGTTCTCGGTAATCGATGCACATTCGCATCGAACCGTCTTTCTTCTTTACAAAAAGGATAGGAGCTCCCCAAGGCGAGGAACTAGGTTGAATAAGGCCTTCCTCCAAAAGTTCATCTAGCTGCGTTCTTAATTCCTTCATTTCCGTTAGTGCTAGCCTATACGGAGCTCTAGCTACGGGTGCTGATCATGGTAGGATATCTATTCTAAACTCCACTTGCCTGTCTGGAGGTAGGCCTGTTAGTTCTTCTGGGAATACATCGGGATACGCCGAGATAACTGGTTGATCTTCAAGGTTTGGCTTAGGTTCATTGATGGTTACTTGTGCCATGTAGATGACACAACCTTTTCTCAAACACTTGGATGCCTTAAATAACGACACCTTGTCTGGCAGTCCATAGTGCGAGTCTCCGGGGATGGTGATCTTTTCACCAGATGGGGTTTTAATTTCGATGAGCTTTTATCGCAGGCAATTCGGGCTTGGTTATGAGATAACCAATCCATGCCTAAGACAACATCGAACCCCGCCAATTTCATTGGCAGAAGAGAGATAGGGATGGAATGATTCTTAATGGATATAGAGCATCCATCAAGAATGGAAGATGTGGATTCTATCTTTCCATCAGCAAGTTCTATCTCATAGGTTTTATCTAGAGTTCTTATGGGCAGGTTTAATAGTTTACTAAACTTATGATGAAAAAAAGATCTATCTGCACCCGAATAAAAAAGAACTCTAGCATAAATATCATTAATGGGGAAAGTACCTGTTATGACATTGTCGTCATTAACAGCTTCTCTTGCATTTATTTGAAAGGCACGGGCATTCCCCTTCTTGGCCTCCCCAGGCTTTTCATCATTACTTTTGGGTTTCTTGGGGCAATTATACGTTATATGCCCTTTTTCATTGCAGTTTAGCAAACTGCATACTTAAGATCCTTGCAATCTAAGATCTTATGCCCTCTTCTTTTGAAGATACCACAGGGTTTGGTTTCTAGAATTATACTATACTGTCCCCAATGCCTATATTTACAGTTCTTGCACAGGGGTTTGTCATTAGACACGTGCTGGTTCTTCTTGAACCCAAAATTTCCCGTATTTTTAAAACTTTGGGAGTTACTATCCTCCTGTTTCCTCTTTCCTTCAGTTTTAGTCCTAATTGACCTTTGTCTTACCAAATCAAGGGTGAGGGAAAGAGATAGGTCTACAGCGGACCTATAGGTACTAGGCTGTGCAGCCTTTACCATGCCCTTTATTTTGGGCACCAACCCATTTATAAAACGCGCAATGCGTTTGGATTTGGGGGTGATTAAATAGGAAACTAACCTAGATAGGGAATTGAAATCGGAGATGTACTTCCGACAGCCTAGGTTTTTCATTGAAAGAGCCAAAAAGTCTGTCTCTAATTTCTCCACCTCATTGGTTGGGCAGTAAGTTTCCTTAACAAGGTCCAAGAACTTGGACCATCCTAAATTATACAGGTGTACTTACCTGTAGACTGGATCACGGCTTTCCACCATATTGGGGCATCACCCTTGAAGGATTGTGATACGTACTTGACCACATCCTTATCAGCACAGTTGCTGATATCTACAATTGTTTCCATCTCGTCCAGCCACTGTAGGGCTTCGACAGCTCCCTTTTCCCCATTGAAGTCTCGGGGTTTACAGGAGACAAAGTATTTGTAGGTGCACCCGTCTTTAGAAGAACGGGACCTATCAGCAAAATCTACTTTCCTTGGTTCACTCTTCGTATTTGAAGAGTGAACAGAGCTCTCTTTATGAGCTGAAGATGGGGTAATTGATAAGGGTCTAGAGGGAGTGGCACTCGACTCTCTTAGTCTTTCTATGGCCTTTCCCATGGCCTTTTCGACAGCCGTATCAATGCGAGCTTGAAAATTCTCATCATCAATATTTTTGTTTTCAGCTTTATTAGATTCAACATTCTTGTGGCTACTTTGTGCTTCATTTGAATTGGCCATCTTTAAGTCTTGGGTTCTATATACCAATAAAACTTCATTTAGCCATGGTATATCAACCATATCGGCTTTCAACATTGGATATAACAATCCATTGCCTATACTAGTGTGAATAACATCACAACTCTTAGGCTTAACATATCTATATTTGGCCTAGGTCTTAATAGGACCATCATTGGCAAATTATAATTTGGACGTGGTCCATATATCATTGGACAGTGGATCGCAATGTCACAACTGTCATTCTCATCATTGGCAATTATATAACTCATAGGCTTATCCCTAATGGACATAATAATTGAGCACATTGGCCGGTCACATTGGACATAATATATATATATGGCATATCAGTCTGTCACTTAGGACATTATACATATGGTATATCAGCCTGTCATATTGGACATAAATTGGGCACATTGGCATACATAATATCAGATGTATATGGCATATCAGCCTGTCCCGTTGGACATAAATTGGGCACATTGGCCTGCATCATATCAGATGTATATGGCAGATCAGCCTGTCCCGTTGGACATAAATTGGCACATTGGCCTACATCATATCATATGTATATGGCATATCAGCCTGTCCCGTTGGACATAAATTGGGCACATTGGCCAACATCATATCAGATGTATTATGGCATATCAGCCTGTCCCGTTGGACATAAATTGGGCACATTGGCCTACATCATATCAGATGTATTTGGCATATCAGCCTGTCCCGTTTGACATAAATTGGGCACATTGGCCTACATCATATCAGATGTATATGGTATATCAGCCTGTCCCGTTGGACATAAATTGGGCATATTGGCCTACATAATATCAGATGTATATGGCATATTAGCCTGTCCCCTTGGACATAAATGGGCACATTGGCCTACATCATATCAGATGTTCATGGCATATCAGCCTGTCCCGTTGGACATAAATTGGGCACATTGGCCTAACGGCTAGTGTGGTTCCTCAAGCCATACTACCAGGAGTATGAACATTTCTTAATGTTAACATAAGAGCACCTTAATGATTGATTAATGGTCCCAGTCACCTTCGACCTTAACGACCTTGGAGGTTTGGACCTAGTCCCTTACCTCTGAATAGAAGGATAACTTCCCTTAACTATCCTGATAGAAGACCCCTTCGTACTTAACTATCATTTCTTGGCCAATGTGTGGTCTACGCCACTTGGCATAATCAAATATATTAAGGTCTTTTGGAATTATATAGCAGAGCATAAATTTCGAATAAAATTGAGACGCTCGTTATCAAAAGGATGAATACATATATATATATATAATTCCAAAGTACTTCATTAAATTCCAAATTAGAAATTACAATACTAGAAAATGAAATAAACTGTCCATACAAGGACTTTAAAGAGATAAAAATGTCCACGCAGGGACTAAAGAAACAACACTGTCCTCACAGGAACTACATATAATTAGAAGAGACTTCATTCGTCCTTCTTCCCCTTGACCAACTTGGAGAGTTTCTTGAAGACCTTGTTTGTCTTCTTCTCCGTTTTCTCCGCCTGCCGCTGCATTTCTTTCATTCTTTCTAATGCCTCATTAATGGCCTCAAGTGGTGGCGGAGGTTGTGGCATAACCGGATACTGGTACCCATAAGTTGGATATCCAGTCGGTGGGTAAGTAGGTGGGAAAGGAGACGGGTAAAGTGCATTATGCATGATTGCTTGCATGTAAGGATCATGCGAAAGTGTTTGGTAATTGATAGGGGTAGTTGGGTTAAAAGGACCGTATCCTGTTTTATCCGGATACGTTGGGATTGGGTTATTATAACCCGATGGTGGTTGTTGAACCACTGGTGTTGGTGTTGGTTCCACCAAAGGCGAAACATTGGAGGGTCCACCCATTTGTGGGTCCTCTTGAATGATGGGGTAAGATTTGGGCAAAGGTGGTAGCGAACCCGACCGTTGGCCCGCACGTATTGACATACGTGCTCCACGTTTCCTCCTTGGTGGCTCAGGTGGATGTTAGGGTTGGTCCACGGGTTCCATGTGGACATCTTCCTGCACGGGAGGTGGTTGTGAATGGTGGGAAGGAGTATTTGCAAAAGTAAATTGACCCCGGTATTGGTCCCACTCATTAGAACCTTGATAAGGTGATCCAGCATAAGAGTTGGAATCACTAGAAATATCAATAGGATGAGAGTTCGATCCTAATGGCGGCATCTCCGGGTCGAAGTCCTCGTCCATAGGGTTACGCTGATTCAACTGATTCTGATCAGCTGGAGGGGTATTTAGGTATTGGTTTAGGTTGAACTCATCATGGTAAGAATGATGAGAATGGTGGGAGTGGTGTGAATGGTAAGAATGATAAGAACTTTGAGTATGTGTAGGTGAGTGTTGGGAAAATGGCCATGAATCTCCCGAATCTTCATAAGGGTTCAAGTGATGTGGATGTGAAGGGATATGGCCGGATGGTCCTCCCCTCATGGGTCCTTTTCCCCGTCCTTAAACTCTTGGCGGCATTTCCTGTTTAAAATCAATTCAAAAACATACTAATAACTTAATAATGAAATGAGTAAATCCTAGGTCAATGCCTAGACTCGGAAGTCTAAGGAATGTGCTCGTGTAAGTTTGAGATTAAACATAAAAGGCTAGTGTTTAATTCTCTTAAACCTTGGCTCTGATACCAACCGGTCACACCCCGTATTTCCAACCCGAAATCCTTACACCAGTGGGCCCGGGTGGGGAGTATCGTGACGTCAGTTGAATCATCATAGTCAATTAAACATGGCACAACGGAAGTCTTGGAGTAAAATTACTATTACAAACCGAATGTTCGAAAATACAAAATAATATACAGGCTCGTAATAGAAGATTCACAGGCTTTGCAAGATCCTCTATCACTACTGAGTACCTCCGGCCTATTTTCGTATTGTACATGTAGTTTAATCTTTGAAAATACGTCAGCTTTCGCTGGTAAATACACCCAACCGACTCATTTTGAAAACATTTAAAAAAATCTTTTAAGTGCGTATCAGCACAAAAATCTTTTTATAACTTGGGTTAATTGACTGTCCAGCCTTGTTAACAGATTTACATGTTTGTCACACATACGGAGCTCGATACAAAGACCGAGACACAATTAACGTACACACCACTTTGGACTCACGAAGGAGTCAATTCCTCCCAGCCTTGTGGGAATGCATAATTGAGCGTCTATCGGGTTATGCCTACACCCGCGCTAAGGTCGTGGCCATTTCCATTGTAATGAGCCGAGGATATCCAGGACACGGTAGTTAACCACTGATGTTCAATTTATCAAACAAAACTGATTAAAACAGAATATGCGGATTTACTATCCCTGAACCGACGTTTGATTGAATCCCATTTCCGACCAAGCGGTAATAATTTACCGTAACCCAAGCCCGTATAGGGGAAATCAGTCGAGGGTATTTACCTAGTCTTTTCTTCTTTTATTTTAATAACTCAGCCGTATACAAAATTACTTAAGTGCAGATAGCATATACCGACAAGGCTCTAGTCTGGATTATAGCATAAGCTAGCCAATTAAATACTAACGGTCTTATAAACCGACTAGTGTACATGATCAATACGTATAACGCTTGATTAAACGATGATCAGAGAGAATGTAGTTTAGACCCGACAAGTACTTGACTTGTATAATATGGGTAAACTATAAACATTCTGGATTTTGAACTTAAATGACAAGGTTAAACCCGTTCCGATTAATTTTCGTAAACTAGATATATATACTTAACCCTACGCATAAAAGCAATATCGGGTAACCGGATAAGTCATGGACAAGTTCTATATGCCATTATATTTCAAATAAGTTGAAATATCAGTAGGATATCAACTTACATGCTCGTTAAGGTTTTAAAATGAAACTATGCCTCATAAGGGCATTTTGGTAATTTCATACTGTATAAAAGAGACTTGAATATGATTTAAGTTTATAATCATAAATATTCTGGAAAAATAATTTAGTTATGATATAATATAAGTAGGATATTAATTATGTGTGTAAATTACCTTCTATGACCAAACTATGCACCGGATGGGCATTTTGGTCATTTCACACATAGTTTATAAATTATAAGGATTCTGAGTTCATATTGTAAACCTACTGTAAAAATGTTTAAAATAAGTTTTAATATCAGTAGGTAACAAGTCTTGGTCAATAATATGGTTTAAAAGCATACTATGCGCCGAGACGGCGCTTATGCGTAAAATGACGTCTTTATGCGATGTTTATGAAAACTGATGTTAAGGTCAGATTAGAATGTTTTAACATGTTATTTAATATAACATATCAGTAGGTAGTTGATTTACCTTGAAAAGATTTGATTAAAACTATTTTATGAGCCATAAGGACTAAATCCGTCATTTATCGACATAGTTTAAGGATCTGCTTGAAAACTCAGTTTATAACTCGTTTAGCATCCCAAATAATCCTACTTATAATACTACATCAGTAGGAAACTTATTTTAAAGTTCATTATTTTTAAAAACCTTGTTTTATGCAAAAAGGACATTTTAGTCAAAATGACATAATTACAAAACTTCGCATAAACTCATATTCTGATTATGATCATGTAATATAACCTTAGACGGTCATGCTACATTATATTATGATCATAATGCAACTTTAGATCAGTAGCTAACTAATCTTTATCGGTCAGAATCGAAAGTCAAAGCAGAAGTCAAACTTCGCGACTTTCGGTTGCGAACCGACCCTAGAATTGAAATTGACGAGCCGAACATGTTTATACATGTTCTAAAAATTATTACCAACTTTTTAAGTGTCAAAACAGGTTTCATAACATATGTAATAACAATTTATGATTTTTCCGAAAAATGGACTGTTTGACTTTTTAATATCATAACTTTGACCCGTCAATTGGTCTAGCAAACGTGATCTTCAGGAGGTGCCCTTTATAGGGATTAACACCTACCTTATTACGATCACTTAGCCATGTTCATTTCGAACAATGGCTGGACCATAAAGGTCTTAACCGAAAGTCAAAGCGTTTTCCATAAAACGCCTGACTTTTGGCTATAAAGGCCTATAAACGAAAATGCACAAAGAAGGAACACTTACCAGTGATTCCTAGATACAAAAGAACTATGTTGGATTGCTCCTTTTAGATAGGAACTTCCAGAGGAGGGAGAATAGTGAATAAGAAAGGTGCAAGTTGAAATGGTGAACTTATACACCTATTTATAGTTGGAGAACTCAAAGGAGGTGAAGCCAGGTGTTTAGAGGTGTAAGAAGAAGCTTACAAGTGTCCCAAAGCGTGGCATAGTAGTTTGGAGAAGCCATGGTTTCGATTCAATGGTTTTGGAGCTTTGTTTGTGACCAAGCCAAACTTTCTGCAGCCGACCTGTTCTCGCGCCCCGCGAGAGACCCAAGCCTGATCTCTCGCGGCCCGCGACCACCCCATAACCAGTTTCAAGTTTTGACACTTTAACCCCTTAACTTATTAAGGCTTCTAAAAGCCTTCTAAAACACCTTTTTGGCACTTTTAGCCCTCCGTAGCCAATACTTGGCATCCCCGGGATTATGCCCGGACATTGTCGAGCTCTCGGCTCGTTAAAATGTCACTCAGAGGTATAAATTAACATGTTGACACTTTTAATCCCTCAATTATCCAACTTTCATATAATATTGGATTTAATCACTCTCGTCCAACAAACGGGACATATGAGAGTTGGGACTTCATAAAGGATCACTCAGAGGCTCTGTATAAGCATGTTGACTCCGATGTCACTCAGAGGCTAGGCATGTTGACACAACGGTCACTCAGAGGTCGAATTTATGCATGACGATGCTAATGGTCGTTCAAAGGCTATGTTTTATGCATAAGGACACTAATGGTCGTTCAGAGGCTAATTTATGCATGTTGACATCAGAAAGTCATTCAGAGGCTCAGTTTGAGCATGTTGTCACTTTTAGTCCATATTAGTCTTTTGTAGACTATATATTAAAATACAACACGTGTCAATATACTATTGGACACGATTTTACAGGGTGTTACAGTTCGTCTTTGCGTGGATTGATCAGAGTCGCAACTTCGGGCAGCGTACCACAAACAGAGTTAAGAGTCAACACACCAATTTAAAGAGATACGTCCAAGATAGGAGCTCGTTGGACCGTATAGTAGGCTGTGTCAAGGATATAGTAAAAACACAATATGGTGAAATAAGGAGGAGCTTTCGAGAAAGCATCGAAAAAATAATGAACCACCATAAAAACCCGTTATTTGACCACCTACGTGGAAAAGTTTCCCATACAGCACTTGACTTGTTAAGTGGAGAGCTACTTAGGAAACTAGACTTGTTGCAGCGCTTTCATTCAACTTGTGGTTGTTAGATGTGGTACAACTGTGGGTTGTCGTGTGCTTGTAGGCTTGAAAAGTACGTACGTGCAGGTAATACTTGTTAAACGTGAAACGATGTGTGTTATATATGTCCGTTAGTCATGTGACTTTAACAGTGCATTGTTTTAACCGTGCAGAGTGTGCAATTCAACTCGATGACATAGACATCTTCTGGCAGAATCTTAACTTTCAGCCATGTAAATTGATATCAGATGACGATGACGTGATAGAAGAGCTCAATATTTTTCGGCAACAGCTAGAGTCACACCCCCTGCTCAGAAAAAAGCTTGTTGGCAAAGATTAAACCGGTGTTGACTCCAACCAAATCTACCAAGAAACCACCGGTTGTCCAACAAAATACTCATGGATGGCCAACAACAAAGCAAGCACAACATTGGTTTGACGATCCCCCCGCCAAAGCTCGTACGTTCCGTCCCAGGGTTCCCAAAAAAGTACATACGATGCCCCCCGCCACAGCTCGTACGTTCCGTCCCAGGCCTCTCAATAGTCGGTCATAAAGTCTCAAAAACCCAGAGCGGGCCGAATCCGTTCAACGACTTCTAAACAAAGAGATATTCGAGACAATAACTGTTTTCCGTTGATAGTGGGCGACGAGTACGTGTCAACTCTCATTCCGACATTGTTTCACTCGTACATTTTGTGCATACAAGATGTGAGGCCAGACGGTCATTGTGGGTTTCGGTCTGTGGCTGTGGGCTTGGGCATGGGAGAGCGTTCATGGAGCCACATTCGAAAAGACTTTCTAAAGGAGATGGATCAGAACGCATTGATCTGGGTGCCAGTATTTGAAGCATGGGAGGAAGGATATTTTAGCACGCATCGTCAGGGCCTAATTTGGGATTTAGTGGAGCATTGTCCCCCCACTCACTGGATGGACTTCCCCCATGCAGGGCTTCTTATCGTACAAAGATACCGTATCGTGGTTCACCTGTTAAGCATCGATGGCTGTTCCACCTTCTTCCCAATAATGAGTCCTCCGACGGATCGAGAACCACGAATGATAATGCATGCACATGTTAATAATAACCACTTCATACATATTAAGCTGGAAGGCCAATTTCCAATGCCGACAATAAACGGGCTATGGTTGACGCACCAAAGCCCCGCTGCAGAACAATTTCTCACCCAGTACTTTGCCTCCACCCATCACCGACAGGAGCGCGGATTTTTGTACGGCAACGCGTACGTCATCGTCATTGGCCGGTCGTTGGGTCATCTGCCGGAGACGGACCCACGCTTGTGGCCGACCATACCGTCGACGCGGATGGGTTTTCAGACGCTGCGGGGGATGAAGTTGGTGAAGAGGTTCGGCGTGCTCGGCGAGCGGTTTAAAACCCGCGCAGGTGAGCCATGGATTCCCGAGGCCCTGCTGGAGCACTTCAATCAAGTCTATCCGCCGGCAGATGAGGCAGCGGTCGTTCAGGAGCCTCCGGTGGATTTAGACGGACCGGCACCGCCACCACCACCACCACCTCCTGGGGCGCCCTAGTTTTCTCAGCACGTTATTCCAGGTCATGCCCCGGGAGGTGCAGCATACACACACTTACGAGCCGACGTTGACATGCTTATGGATCTCATGGGCTGGGTGGTTTGGGAGTTACACGATAGACGAGAGAGAGGGGTTACCTCCCATACCGCTCCCACCACCTCGAGCACCACATCAGCAGCAGCAAGCAAACAGCCACAGCAGCCAGATCCCGACTCCGACTCGTATGCATAGACGTTTTGTATTTATTATTCAGTTGTACAGATACATATTGTTATGGATGTACAAAGTTATGTTATATATGTTATATTTAACTTTGTTTTCAGTTATTCGATTACTTGATGATTGTTTGTGTTAAATCGACATTGGAATGTAATACGGAAACAACATAATTTTCAAGATGTTAAGTAATATTTATACGATATAATATTTGCATTCTTCTTAAAATGTCGAAAACAATATTAAATTTAAATAGTATAATTAAAAAAAAATAAAATGTAAAAACAATGAAATATTTAAATGATCGAAAACACTAACTTATTTTTATACAAAAACAAAACTTTTTAAAATTACAAATCTCAAATTACACCACCAAAGAAACATCAACCTCCAAGAACAACCAATTTACCCCACTAAAACACCCTTTTTTCACCTCAAAAAAAATCATGGTTCTAGACGGGTCGTGTAGATCTAGACGGCCCGTCTACTCCCATAAATTTCTACGCCCTGCCATTCACCTGCTGACTCCTTAAAATCAGTACCTAGATCCCCTCTAGGGCACCAAAGATATCCAAATAGGCAAAATGGGTGTGTGAATGCATTGAGCTATCAATATATTATATATGTTAGAAATTTGTACAAAATGCTAGATTAAAAACTATTTTATGTTAGAAATTTGTACCAAATGCTAAAATACAAACTATTGTACTCCGGCAAGAAACAATCTTTCAACTCGGTTACCTTGTAGATGAAACTGTATAAACTTACAAATCTTAGTATATTATTATATTTATTTTCTAAGATTTCATTATGTAATGACTAAGGTTGTATTGTATATTCTAATAATAAAATACCACATTCACCTCATATCTTCTGATTTGAGGCTCTTGACACGTGTAATTTTTCTATTTGTTATTATGAAAATAGTGCAAGTAGCAAAATTAGAATTGAAAAACAAGTGCGTATTGTGAATAGAATTAGTTTGAGCGTGAGCTCAAAGAAATAATAAATTGCCTTCTTTTACAAAGACATTCGGCATCACTATAAGTTTAGGGTGGAAGGGTGTGGGGGAGTGGTAAAATATTTTTTTACCCAATTATATTATGTCATGTCAATTCATTACTTTACTCTTCATTTTCACTCAATCACTAGAGATGCTCAAACACTTAAGTTGTTTGATTTTTTATATATTTTTTATTTCTAGAAAATATCAAAACATTAAAATATAGAAATACATTAAAATATAAAAATACATCAATAACCAAAACATATTTTAAAAAAACATTAAAATATAAAAATACATTTTAAAACTAAAACTAATTAAAATAATCGTCGTCGGAATCCGCCAAAAGGTGGGTTAAATCTTATTCTCCAAGATGCTCCACAAGATCATATTTTAGTCTATAATGTGTGTCTTCATCAATGAGCTCGTTATAAAGAGTTTCATCGAAAACGGGCTCAACTGGAGGATCACAAACATGTATCGGTGCAATCGTCTTTCCGTCGTCTTTAAGAATCATGTTATGCATAATAATGCATGCATATACGACATTCCGAATCTTTTTTACAGTCATAGCACGCATTGGTCGATTTAGTACACCCCATTTTGCCTTTAGAACACCAAAAGCCCATTCCACGTCTTTTCTTGCCGCCTCGTGTTGCCTCTTGAACTTTTTTTCTTTTAGAATGTGAGGATACGGAAATGATTTCACAAACACATACCACGTAGGGTAGATTCCATCTGTAAGATAGTATCCACGCTTGTACAAGTGGTTGTTCACGTAAAATGGGCATTTCGGTGCAGTTCCATTCCGTTGAGTAAAGAATAAAAGAGATTGATGGAGCATGTTGATATCGTTTTGTGAACCTGGTGGACCACAAAAAGCATGCCAAATCCACAAATCTTGAGAGGCAACCGCTTCGAGCATAATTGTCGGGTACTTGTGATCCCCCTTATATTGGCCGCGCAACTCTGTTGGACACATTCTCCACACAAATGTGTACAATCAAGACTACCCAACATCCCAAGAAGGTGATGTATATCCTCATGAGCCTGATACAAGAGCGCGACGTCGTGGCTTGTTGGTCTACGCAAGTACACGGAAGTGTATAATTTACATACCGTCTCGCAAAAATAATCTAGACACTCTCGGGAAGTCCTTTCGGCCATATTTAAATACTCGTCGTTCTCGTCTGGAGGGTTACCGGTTGCAAGTTGCTTAATCAACGATGTAATTTTCTGCAACGGTGTAAAACTCTTTTTCATTCTCCCATCCAGGCCTTCTTGAAACCACGAGTTATTCGCTTGCACGTCGCTCACAATTTTTAAAAACAACCTTTTGGACATATGAAACCTATGACGGAAAACATCTTCGTTGAATTTGGGCTCCTCGGCAAAATAATCCGCCACAAGGGTTTTGTGGCCTTTCTCTCGATCTCAACGGATAAGTTTCTTTTTTCTAGAAGCACCGGTGTCTTCTAGCGCGGCGGCTTCCGTAATCAGATTTTGGAAAAAAACTAAACTACCATAGCTTGAAGAAGAATCGTCGTTTTCACTTATATCAAATGGAATGAATAGCGGGGTATGTCATCCGCCATTAACGGGGTTAAACTTGGATTATACAAGAAATGATTTTGTGGAATATAGTGAAAACTGGTGTTGGAGATGAGTATTGTGTGGAAAAATTGTATATGTAAATAAAAAGTGGTGTGTGAATATATATATATATATATATATATAATGGGGTATATGGTCAAAACATTCAACCCACAACGGTCGAAAACAAAGGTCCAATAAACGGTTTGGTGAGCGGTGACTACTAGCCGAAGTGGGGAGTCACGAGCTGCGGGAAGGGGGTGGCGGCGGTGTTCCCGCTCGGGACCTCACTCAAACACCCACCTCCCCGATGACACCCGACCACCCTTAAGCTAGTTTATTTGTCGTAGAACCCTACCTCTTCTCACAATCACTATTGGTATTAATTATATAGCCTTTTATGCTTCTTATAGGCCCACCCGAAAAACCTAAAGCTTATATATGAACTATATACGGTTCTATATGCATGCATGTGTAGCTACTGCACGAGCATGTATTGAAGCTTGTCGTGTTAAGAAGGAAGAGTCTTTTGCAACACGATCTACATACAGTAATGGGTTAGAGCAGGGAAACTATAAGCTAAAACTAATGTAATAGTAATGATGATTCTGACAATTTCTTGTGAAGATAGAGAATTGGTTAACACATAATCATCATTAATTTTCAAGAAACAACTCACCGTATTATTGTTTAACATTTTGTTGGTTAAGCTCGTGTCTCTTCTTCGTAGACCCTTTCTCATTTTTATTCATTAAACTCATTTCTTATTAGCAAACAGAAGAACTGGAAATGTCAAAAGGTTCAAAACGACACTGAGTTGGTAGTTAATGCAAATCTAAGTTAAATTATGGATAGTTATAATTTTCGACTTTACTATAGTTTCGCCAATGAGGTAGTTGTGGAGTGGTTGGGGAAAGATTTGGTGTGTGTTGTGACCCAGGTTCGACTCCCACTCTCCCCATTATTTTCTACGGCATCCAGGTGATAGGCGAATACGGGTGGCGCCGGTTCGCCTTAGATGGGAGGCGAGGTTTTACCGATTATTCCCTTGCCGTGCCTTTGGGCGGGTGGAGGCGGGTTTCCATGCATCTGGGAGAGCTAAGGGGCTGGCGGCGGTCGAGTAGTCGACCTTGGCCACAGCGCCCGGTGTCACGGTGGTTGGCACGTCGTTCCTTGCCGTTCAAAAAAAAGTTTCGAAAATTAAATTTGTATTATTGATAGTTATTATATATCTTATTGAAGAAACACCAACCTAATCTAGTGACTAGTTCGTGGTTTGTGCCTCGACAAAATAAGGTTAAATTCTAGAGATTAAATTCTCTATATATAGCCGAAGAGTTGTGAAGGAGATGTGTTGATGGGCCTAAGATCGACAACAAGGAATATCCGTTTTGTCTCCCTTTCACGACCGTTAGTGTTTATAGGAGAGGATACAGTTGGCGCATGTTGAATGGATCCATGTGTCCTTGCAGTTGTCCTTGTTGTCTAGTCTGATATCCGTAGTGGAGTGGAGATCATGGAGCAGTTGTCGGCGCAAGAAAAGTGTCGGAAATTCACCACGGAATTCAGACGGAATTCATGTTCATTTTAACGATTAGCAGGAAATGTGAAGGATTCCAATTTATCAAAAAAATATTCATAATAAATAAAATTAATGATATTAAAATATAAAGTTTATTATTTATAAAACTATATTTTATTTTTGAATTTATTTGTTAATATCCGTAGGAAGAATATCGGAAATTTCAACAAATTACTTACGAAATGGATAAAAAATATTTGTAATACATTCTATATGTTATTTTAAAACAAATATATTAAAATCCGTAGGAAATGAGTCTGAAATGCCGACAAATTTCCTACAGAGTTGTTTTTAATTAACATCCGTAGGAATTGTGTAGGAAAATACAGACAGATTTCCTACGAAATTGTTTTTAATTAATATCCGTAGGAAATGTGCAGGAAAATACCGACGCAATTTCTACGAAAACATTTCGGTTGATTTTAACAATTTGTCAAAAATTCGTAGCAAAATAATGAATTTTATACTTTGGTAGAAAATGTGTATAACACTTCAATACCGAATGTTACACGTATGATATATCACTCAATACAACATGATATGACCCTTTAATACCAAATGTTATATAAAGGTTCTAACGGGCCATTAAGATATATCAAGGGCTAACACGGTCTATTAGGGTCGTATGACTTGTTAGTGTCCATTAAGATATATCAAGACTTAAAACGGTCTATTAGAGCATGTATGACTCGTAATTGGTTGTTACGACATAATATCACTAAATACAACATGATCTAACCCTTCAACATATAATTTTACATAATAAAGGCATTAATGAGCCATATTGGTCCTTAATGGATCACAACAGGCAATAGTAGGTGAATTTTATGTCTTAATGGACCATATTAGATCTTAATTGACCATATTAGGCCTTAATGGATTACAATGGCTAATAATAAATCACATATGTCTTAAGGGACCATATTGGGTTGTAAAGGATCACAATGAACAATAGTAGATCATACATGTCTTAATGGATCCACTAAGGACGATAATAGTTCATATATGTCTTGATAGACCATATTTAGCTTTAATAAATCACAATGGGGATGAGTAGATTATATATGACTTAATGGACCATGTTGGGCCTTAACGGATCACAATGGACAATATTAGATCATATATGTCTTAATGCAATATATTGGGCCTCAATAGATCACAATGGAGAATAGTAGATGATAAATGTCTTAATGGACCATGTTGGGCCTTAATGAATTACCATGGGGAATAGAAGATCATATATGTCTTAATGAACCATATTGGGCCTTAGTGGATCACATAGGGACGAGTAGATCATACGACTTAGTGGACCACATTCGGCCTTAATGGATCGCAATTGACAATAGAAGATCATCTTTGTCTTAATGGATAATATTAGGCTTTAATGGTAGGGGCGAAAATTCTTGACACGACCCGCCAACTCGACCAAAACTCGACACAAAAAAACAGGTTTCAGTCGACTAACACGACCTGTTTAAAAAAGGGGTCGGGTTCGGGTTGACCCGTATAAAAATGGGTTGACCCATTAACCTGTTTAACTATCTAGAAAAAAAATCTTTTATATTTTTTTTCCTTTTCTATTTTACATGGTTAGTTATAATAATGTTAGTTTTAACACATAATTTTATTTATTTGTCACACTCATACTCATCACTAGACATTTATCTATAACCCGCTTAAAATCCAACAACTCACTTATAAGTCGTCAAATTTGTAAGACTCATTTAAAAATATGGGTCACATGATGAAAAAAGTGATTACAATATATACATAGACGTATCAATCACTTGTGTTATTTCTTTTTTTCATTTTTACATATTATAATAAACTAGTACGAGCATCCGTGCATTGCGGCAGGCCCATAACATGCCTCAATCCTTACCAATGGATGGTACCACCAAAATGACATTGATAACTACCGAGAACGATATACTAAAGAGTTGGATTATAAATGGTTGATCAACTAACTTTGCATTCAAGAATGATACGAGAGCTTCACGATTTTTTAAATATGTGATTTATGAAATTTAAAAAAAAAAGTAATATTGTTTTACTTGATATAATCATATATAAAGTTTTAGCATGTATTGGAGAGTTCAAATGAGAAGATTTTTTCGTAAGAATAAAAAAGAAGAAATTTCAACCAATGAGAATTATTCATTTACTTCATTTAATTTTTGTATTTAATATTGATGTAATGGTATATTGGCAAACTTAGATATATCACTAATTGGTAGTCTTCTTTTTTAATAGCTAACTAAATTAAATTTGTAACTTATTTTAAAAAATATATATTTTTTCAAAGAAGAAAAAAAAATTCAAGTGTAGGATAAATTACAAGCTGTAGGATAAATTTAAAATGTGTAGGATAAATTTTGATGTGTGGAAGCAAAAATTTTAATGTTATGACTAATTAATTAGTCAAAAATAATAATAAATAAGATGAAAAAAAAAACTATTTAAATTTTTACAATTGTACATTTTGTTATTTTTATTTTCAGTTTATTTTTTTCTCAAATAAACCTCCCCTTAGCATGTATTAATTATCATTTGAAATCTAATAAATATGTGATGTTAATAATTTTAATTATATTATCCCTCAATTCTTTCCGCCTCTCGGTATACAAAAGACGTATAATCAAGATGGGTTTTTAAATTTGAAGTTTGAATCGTGTTAAGATAATTAGGACGCTAGAAATGTCAGACCCCAACCGACGGCGGAAACATCGTGGCGGGACGAACGAGATTGCTCGAGACTTCATAACGCTAAAATAGGACAAGTAATTTAAATAACAAGATTTCATATCATTGATTGAATAGCAAGTACATAGTTTCAAATTTGAAATACAACATCATGAAAAACAAAATACAAATGCAACAACTTTCTAATACGTTTTAAGTGAGTATCTAAGTTATCCTACTTGATTCTAAGTGTCTCATCATCAATATCAACCTCCAATACATGTTAAAGTATAGTTCAACGCACAAGACATTGTTTTGCAAAACTTCCTAAGAAGATCCCACGAGTTGTTTGAGGTTGAAGATTGAGAGTTACCCTACACGAGGGGAATGGAGATGGATGAGTATTATGAGTTAGGCAGAGGATTGGTTAGGAAAACAGAATGTACCGAAAGTATACATGGGAAAATCAAACATCGCGTAACACGACTGCTCACTTTGTGCGAAGCTACTGCTTGCGATTTAGCTTGTTTAGTGCCCGTTCAGATAATGAATTCAGGGAACTAGAGTTTAGGTACGAGACAGAAACATTGCAGATTCATAACGGTTAACTATAGTTCAGTTAATGTTCGAATTTGGTCAGAAAGTCAACTACAAGTATACATAGATATTTTTTTGGATTATATAGTCCATCAAGTTTGTCATAGAATTCAAGTATGGGGCATGTATGCCTCGTTATATGATTTTCACGTGTTGGTCATGAAAATATAGAAAGTAAAGTACAAAAACATGTACAAGTGGTGGTGGAACTTAATTCGGACAGCCCAAGCTTCCAACGTTCTCACATCAGCTGAAACGAAATTTCATCAGAACTTAATTTAGCTCACACACTTGGTACTAAAGAAAGTAAAAATAGAAGACGTGTTGCAAAATCACAAGATGTTAGTGAGTTAAACTCACTTAGAACAATCTGGAATAGCTCTACTTAGAATTCGTGAGTCTGTGAGTGGAAGTGAGGAGATCCGGGAAGATTGAAGTTGGGGAAGAGGACGGGTATTTATAGGGAAACACGCCAGTTCGTACGAGCTGGAATCACTTCGTGCGAAGTGGCATCACTTTGTACGAAGTGAGATGCACCTCATGCGAAGTGACCTCACTTCGTGCGAAGTGGCATGCCTGGTCCGTTTCCGCGTGTTTTTAGCTGGTTTTTAAGTATTTTAAGCATGCATGAATTATGTATAAATATAATCGCACATACAACTGGAATATAGACACAATTGAGATAGTACAGAATACCATCGGATTTGGATATGAGTTGTTCTTCAGCACCACACTTCATCTCATTGTTCATGTTATCTTCGTTAATGGATAAGTGTTGTGCTTCACGAATCCAATCTTGAAGATTGCTAAGGATTTGGTAACAATGAATACTCTTCGCATGAATCTTACAACTAAGTGCATCTGTCACAACTTTCGCTTTACCATGGTGGTAGCGAATCTCACATTCGTAGTCGTTTAACAACTCTATCCAGCGACGTTGACGCATGTTGAATTCCTTTTGATTGAAGATGTGCTGGAGGCTCTAATGGTAGGTGAAGACCACACACTTGGTACCATAAAGGTAGTGTCGCCATATCTTCAATGCAAAAACAACTGCACCGAGTTCAAGGTCGTGAGTAGTGTAGTTTATCTCATGGATTTTGCGTTGTCTTGACGCTTAGGCGATAACCATGTCCCGTTAAATAAGAACGCAACTAAGACCTTGGTTTGAAGCATCACAATATATGATGAAATTATGGTTACCGTCGGGAAGAGCTAGGATAGGAGCATTGCAAAGCATGTCCTTGAGAGTTTGAAAAGACTCCTCTTGTTCAGAACCTCGGACAAAAGGTTTATCTTTCTAGGTTAAAGTAGTGAGGGGAACGGTGATTTTTGAGAAGTTGGAAATGAATCAAAGATAATAACCCGCCAATCCATGGAATGAACGAATTTCAGACGGGGATTTCGGTGCGATCGAATTCTTGACGACTTTGATTTTCGCGGGATCGACGTGAATACCAAGTTCGTTGATGATGTGACCAAGGAATTGAACCTCTTTCATCCAAAATTCACACTTGGAGAACTTGGCGTAAAGACGTTCAGTACGCAAAAGTTGAAGGATAAGACGCAAGTGTCGTTCGTGTTCTTCTTGCGTCTTGGAGCAAATGAGGATATCGTCGATGGAGACGATCACTAAATGGTCGAGATAAGGTTCAAATACACGGTTCATCAAGTCCATGAAGACTGCGGGTGCGTTGGTTAATCCAAAATACATGACCAGAACTCGTAGTGACCATAACGTGTACGAAACACGGTTTTGGGTATGTCTTCTTCGAGGACTCAAAATTGGTGATAGCCAGAACGGAGATCGATCTTAGAAAAGCATGTTGCGCCTTAGAGTTGATCGAAAAGGTCGTCGATATGAGGAAGAGGATATCAGTTTTTTACTGTGAGCTTATTGAGCTCTCGATAGTCGATGCACATCCGAAAGGATCCATCTTTCCTGACAAATAGAACGGGAGCACCCCATGGAGAAGTACTAGGGCGTATTAAGCCTTTATCAAGAAGCTCTTGAAGTTGGCTAGATAGCTCTTTCATTTCCGAGGGTGCTAAACAATAAGGGGATTTAGCGGCAGGTGTAGCGCCAGGCACTAAGTCGATACGAAAATCAACAAAACTAGGAGGAGGACCAGGTAGGTCTTCGGGAAAAACGTCAGGAAAATCACGTTCGACAAGAACATCACTCACGCATTTTCCCTTATCTTTCTTTTCCACAACGTGGGCTAGAAAAGCGAGGTACTCTTTACGTACGTATTTGTTCGCTTGAGTACACGACATAAGTTTGAGATCTTTCGAAAGTTTCTCACCATAGACGTGTAACGAATCACCAGAGGGTAGAGGAAGACGTTTGAATTTCTCTGAACAACAACTTCAGCACGAACTGGCCTAAGCTAATCCATGCCTACTATGATATCGAAACTACCCATTTGCATGAGTATGAGGTCAATCGAAAACTTATGATCGTTGAGATTGAGAGAACAATTAAGAAGAACGGAATTGGCATCAATAGATTTACCATTTATCGACTTCGACAACGAAAGATTTTGGTAATGTGGAGCGTTTACACTTAAGCAATGGTTCAAATTCTACAGATACAAAACTTTTATCTGCGCTAGTATCAAATAAACATGAAGCATAAATTTCGTTTACAAGAAATGTACCAGAGATAACATCGTTGCTGTTTTGCGCCTGAGCGACGGTGATAACGAAAGCTCTA
The DNA here is from genome assembly GCA_947069175.1 of Scalesia atractyloides. Lineage (NCBI taxonomy): Eukaryota > Viridiplantae > Streptophyta > Magnoliopsida > Asterales > Asteraceae > Scalesia > Scalesia atractyloides. Next base: position 47,976,368 of record CAMTDV010000023.1, read on the forward strand.
CCACGTTGCGCTTGCTGCTGCTGGTTGTTGTTGTTGGCATTGCTTTGCAGGCAAACATTTGCGAGATGATTGGGATTGCCACACTTGTAGAAAGTGTGCCCGTTGTTAGCAGGAGCTTGAACCTGGTTCTGGTTGTCTTGGGGTTTTAGACCATTTCGACAATGTGTGTTGAAGTGTCCGAACCTGTTGCAAGTTGTGCAAAGGCGACAAGGTGCATGGGCAGGATGGTGGTATGTGCAAGTCGCACACCTGGGTTGAGTCCCAGTGTAGGCTCGCTTGGCTGGCTTGGCGTTTTGGGTGAGGGCGAGTTATTGGCGGGGGGGGGGGGGTTTGGCAGAGTAACAACCACATATTTATGGTTCGTAGCCTTCCACTTCTTGTCGTTTCTATTGTTTTTGGTGGGTGGTTTAGTAGGAGTGGGTTTAGGGTTTGGTTCAGCAGTGGCTTCATGAGTTGACTCGGTTGAACCCTTTGTTTCGAAGGCTCCTTCCATCATCAGGTTATGGTTGAATTGGGCTGCGAGGTGGGAGGCGTCCTCTGTGGTTTTAGGTTGGGAAGATATGACGTAATTGGAGAAAGAGGAGGGTAGGGCTCGGATGCATTTTGCAATAGCTTTGTCGATATCATCGACTTGGCCAGGACAAAGCGTGCTGAGCTGCTTGAACCTAGCAGTCAAGCTAGTGTTGTCACTTTCCACTTGTTTGATGTTCCAAAACTCGTTTTCGAGTTGTTGGAATTCATGGGGAGGGCAAAACTCGCCCTTCATGAGCTTTTTGAGCTCACCCAGGTCAAGGCATACACAACATTGTCGCCACTCACATTACGCTCCGACGTCCATCAATCGAGAGCTCTCGATCGGAACACTCCGGTGGCGTTGGTGGTGCGTAGATGATCAAGGCATCTGCTTTGTCGGAAGGTGACTTCAATGGTGTCGAACCACTGAAGTAACTTGATAGCGCCCTCTTCGCCTGTAAAAGGTACTGGGCTGTAGGAATTGAACTACTTAAAGGAGGAGGTAGGTTTGGGTGAGATTATCTTAGTGTCGGTCGCATTATCCAGATTTTCGGTTTCGGCAGTTTTGGGGGTAGGTTGCATCCTACTGATGATGTCAGGAATCACCTTGGCCATCTGCTTGGCCATGAAATTCATCATCTCTTTCTTAGTCATCGTGTCACTGTTGTTGCTGACGATCTTCTTGGAGTCTGAGTTTTCACCGTCGGAAGACATCTAAATGGTTGAGATAGGGGGAAAAATGAGATTTGATCATAATGATTTTGTAAAGTAGTGTTTTAATTGCATGGAGAATATAAGTATTTTGCATAGCACATAAGCGTTCACATAGTTTCACATAAGTATATCATGTAGCACATAAATGTCACGTATAAAGCATGAGTATAACACGTATTTTCAGGGCGTAGTCATGTATAAAAGAACGTAAAGAGCGTAAATTTAGTTTGTTCATGATTATTAGCATTGTTTTAGATTGCGAGGAAAGTGCAATTTGTGCGTTCGAAATGATAAATGTATCAAAGTAAATACATAGATATTGATTCACATAAAAGGATAGGCTCGATAAAACATGGGAGTGTTTCGATTTTAGAAACTTCAACTATTCCAAAACGAATCATAAGTCCTTTCAAATTAGGGATCCATGTTTTGGCCTAATAGATAAAATACTCCCACCGAGGAATGGTTAACGACATTTTACCCTTCCAGTACTACATGTCCCTAACTGATCGAAAATTCGAAGCTTTGGCGAGATTGAAATCGAGGATTGGGACTAGTCAACAAGTTGTGGGTATCACCCCTAACTTGCTAACATCGTACCCTAAATGTTTTTGTATCTACCATACGAGGGGCAAATTCCGACTCATCGGTAAGATCCACTAGAGTGTGAAATGGAAGTTTTCCATCAAGATGTGGATATCACTCCTAACTTGATGGTGTAACTTCATGTAACATCGAATACGCGGAATGAGGGACTTCACCAAAAATTGCGGGCCATTGAGCCTATCTTGGTGCAAATTGTCTCGTTGGTAAAATACGAGTGTCTTCATGTCTTCAAGTGTGTACTGTGTCAGCCTATGGAAAGGCGGGTATCATTGTAAGAAACAGGGCTAGATCAAAAGTAGAACAAGAAAAGTTTGGATGTTTTAATCGATGGACAGTTCACTTTGTACAAAGTGGGCTTACTTCGTGCGAAGTGGTCACCACTTCATGTGAAGCTGTTCAGTTCGCACGAAGAGGTCCAATTCGCACCAAGCGCTTCAATTCGCACTAAGGTCTCAGTCCGTACGAAGGGATCTGTTTGGTACTTAGACTATAGACTAGATCAAACATGGCAGTTCTGTCTAATTCCCTATAGTTATGGCTCTGATACTAATCTGTCACACCCCAACCGATGGTGGAATGTAAGACCCATACTTAATATATAGATATGTAAATACAAAATTTATATATAAACTAAAAATTTCATTATTCGTTTACACCATAATTTCGATTTACAAAATTTTAAGTAATTAGAAAATGTAAACCTTAGACCATTAATAAAAGTTATTACACCATCTTAACAAACAAGCAGAAGCCTGAAATGTAATGATGTTCGGTTCTTCGTTACGGCTTGATCTTCATTCTTGAATATTTACGATCTCCTCCTATTAAAAGTTTCAAACATATTAACAATATTTAGAATAAGTAACAACATAATATGACTAAATAATAAAATTTGATTTCAGAAAAATTTGAAGATTTTGGGGTGGCGTCGGCGACGCCATTCCAAATAATGCGTCAGAGCTTTTCAACCGTAGAAAGTAGATTAAGCAGTCAGCAAAACCTATAGCATTGGCGACGACCCAAATAAGTGTCGGCGACGCTACTTACTGTAGCACTTCTGCTACTGAGTTATTTTTCTTGTTCGTTTGACCCGTTTCAGGTTTCGGAATTTAAAACATGACTCGGTACTTGTAGAAAACGTTCGTAAAATGGTATTTCATGTTTTCATTTCAGTTATACATTTGTTTCAAGTATTTATACTACTAGATTCTAAGTTCGTAAATCGAATAATTTTGACCCGTTTGTATATTTTGACAATCAAACTTATTTAAACATGTCCTCTATCTATCTCATCACGTTTATATTTACACCCAAATTCCTCGGGGTAACTTTATTATATTTTTATGTATCCGTTATCCGGTACGCAACCAAACTTATTCACACCCATTCACTTATATTCATTAATCTTACTTGTTCCGAATTCTTTTTACGAATTCTTCGTTCTTCTTTATCACGACTCTTTTTCCGAGTCCATTGACTTATAGTCAGCGTTTCTGTTAGTCGGTTTACGCTTAAATTATGATATTATCCTTTTTACCGGGTTTATACCCAAATAGTTGTTCATACACCTTCATAGTATATGTCACGACTTAATTTTGACCTGTTTGGTTACCACAACTAAATCCATCGTTTTATTTAACCAAACTTTTATTCTTTTCATCATTTCACCCATTTGGTCGCCTTAGCGAATCCATCGCTTTTATTCGACCGAACCCCCATTTATCATATTGTTTGACCCGTTTGGTCGTCTTAACGAATTCCATCGCTTATTCGACCAAACCATCATTTATCATATTATTTGATCCATTTGGTCGTCTTAACGAATTCCATCGCTTTTATTCGACCAAACCATCATTTATCATATTGTTTGATCCGTTTTGTCGTCATAACGAATCCCATCGCTTTTATTCGACCAAACCATCATTTATCATACATCAAAACAATTATCTATACATTACAATACTACAAAGCGCAAAGTCACATACCTTAAAGCTTTCCTTTTAAACGTGCGTCTACACCGGCTTGACTTCCCGACCCTTCGCTTACGTTGCCTATAATGTATAAGCCAAGTTTTATTAGAACCTCTTGGCATAATTAAGGCATGTAGATTTGCCATTCATACATCTCATGTTATCTTCATCATTTTTGTATATATATTGATCAAGATTGGCAATTCGTTTAGGCGTTTCATCAAACACCTTGCACGCATACATTTTAGTTATTCGTTATAGTTCAATTGAACCTTGGCTAACCAAGAATCCCAAGTTTAACAAGTTCGATTTACTCATCATAATTCATATTAACATGTAAATTTCTACAACTCTTGTCATTAAATTCATTATCTAAACAAGCACTTGGGGCATTTCAATGCTAGGTTAAAGACTATTATTCATACTAATCTTAATGATTTGAACATAAAACTTTTATGAGATCATCAACAAATTTTCAGTTAAGATTACAATTCTATACTTAGGTTATACCTTCCTCGTGCGATAACATCAATCAATTATTCAAGAACTTCAATTAACCAAATTCCTTCAAAAATCAAACATCATCAAAATTGAAATTGTAACTTACCTTGTGTTAGTTAAGTATGATTGACCAATGTTCTTGATTCATGCACTAACATTAGTCAAATTTCATCTTTCAATTTGATCAATTTGATGAAAGTAGGGTTTGGGTGTTTATCTCTTGCTCTGCTCACACACACATACACACACATAATTGTGTGCTGTGTTTTGAAGTTTTTCTTTTTAATAAAAAAACTTTCTCAGTTTGTCACTTTTAGTCCCTCATGTTCGGTTTGGTATAAATAGGACCCTAATTTATGATTTATTTTAATACTTACATTAACTAGGTTAAATACCTAGGTTAATATTAGATATATATATATATTATATATATATATCGATATTTTTGAGGTGTTACAAATCCACCCCCTTAAAAAGGGGTTTCGTCCTAGAAACTTAATTACGTACCGAATAAGGAAGGGTATAATCTTTTCATATCTTCTTTGGATCCCTTCTGATGCTCCAATTTAATCTTTACTTGGCTAATTTCTTTGTTCCTTAATCCCTTGACCTTCCAGTCAAGGATTGCAATCGGCTTTGCCAAGTAATTGAGTTTATCGTCTATCTCTATGTCGACATATTGAACGTTGGCTGTCTCGTCAGCTATACATTTTCGCAGATGCGAAACATGGAATGTGTTGTGTATCCCGCTTAGTTCTTACAGTAGTTCTAGGCGGTATGCTACTTTACCCACCCGATCAATAACTTTAAAAGGCCCAATAAACCCCGGACTCAATTTTCCTCTTTTCCTAAATCGAATAACCCCTTTCCATGGAGACACTTTAAGCATTACTTTATAACCAATTTTGAATTCAGTAGGTCTTCGTCTTTTATCCGCATAAGATTTTTGTCGGTCTTGAGCTGCTTTTAGATTGGCTCGGACCGCATCGATTTTCTCGTTTGTGGCTCTAATTATATCTTTGTGAGCAAGTTCGCGAGGGCCTACTTCACCCCAACACACCGAGTTTTCAGCACTTCCTACCATATAGCATTTTATACGGGGCCATACCAATACTTGAATGGTAACTATTGTTGTATGAAAATTCAACTAATGGTAGATAAGCATCCCAACTACTGCCAAAGTCGATAATACATGCTCGGAGCATGTCTACTAATGTTTGAATTGTTCTCTCGCTTTGTCTATCCGTCTAAGGGAGATAGGCAGTACTGATCAAGAGTTATGTGCGCATCTGTTCTTGGAAATCACGCCAAAAGTTCGATGTGAACCCGATATCTCTATCGGATACGATTGATATTGGTACTCCATGACGTGCTATAATTTCATCCATATACACTTCCGACATCTTTTTAGAAGTATATGTTTTATGAATTGGAATAAAATGTGCGCTTTTTGTTAATCTATCGATGACCACCCAAATGGTGTCGAATCCTCTAGCCGTTTTCGGCAGCTTGGTTAACAAGTCCATGGTAACATTTTCCCATTTCAAACTGGTATGTCTAGCGGTTGAAGTTGCCTTAGGGCTTTTGATGTTTAGTTTTTACTTGTAAACAGGTTAGACATTTCTCAACATACTTAGCTACATCTCTTTTCATTCTGGGCCACCAGTAATTTTGCTTCAGATCTCGATACATCTTGGTTGCTCCCGGATGAATCGAATAACGCGAGTTATGAGCCTCGTTGAGTAAGCGATCCTTTACTCCACAAGGGTATGGAACCCAAATTCTACCAAATCAGTATTTTAAACCATTTTCTCTTTCCTCAGTGCCTTTTATTACACCCTTTATATGTTCCATTTTCAAATTCTCTTTCTTCACCGCTTCTTCTTGTGCTACTCGGATTTGCTCAAGTAATCCCGAAGTAACCACTAGTTGCATAGATTGCACCCGAATAGGTACATAATTCTCCTTTCTGCTAAGGGCATCCGCCACTACGTTGGCTTTGCCGGGATGATAATAAATCTCGCAGTCATGCTCATTCACCGTCTCTAACCAATGCCTTTGTCTCATATTCAATTCTTTTTTATCAAAGAAATACTATAGGATTTTATGATCAGTGAAAATGATGCATTTCACCCCATACAAATAGTGTCTCCAAATTTTTAAAGCAAACACTACCGCTGCTAATTCAAGATCATGCGTAGGATATTTCTTTTCGTGAACTTTTAATTGTCTCGAGGCATAGGCAATCACTTTGCCTCGTTGCATGAGTACGCACCCAAGGCCTAGGTGCGATGCATCCGAATACACTACTAACTCATCAGTGCCATCCGGTAAAGTCAGTACCGGAGCACTGGTCAACTTTTCTTTAAGCGTTTGAAATGCCCTTTCTTGTTCATCATTCCAGACAAACTTTTCATCCTTGCGAGTTAACTTAGTTAATGGAGAAGAAATCTTGGAGAAATCCTGTATGAATATTCTATAATAGCCTGCCAGTCCTAAAAGGCTTCTAACTTTAGAAGGATTTTTAGGAGGATTCCATTTTGACATTGCTTCTATCTTGGACGATTCGACCAATATTCCATCGACGCTAATGACATGCCCTAGGAATTGTACTTCTCGAAGCCAAAAGGCACATTTTTTGAACTTTGCATAGATCTTTTCTCTTCTAAGCGTTTCTAATACCTCACGCAAATGTTGTGCATGATTCTCCTTGCTTTTTGAATAAACTAGGATGTCATCAATGAACATTGTCAACGATTTATCCAACATTGGCTTGCACACCCGATTCATAAGATCCATAAAAGCTGTATGTTCATTTGTTAGCCCGAAGCACTTTACGAGAAATTCGTAATGCCCATAACGCGTACGGAAAGCCGTCTTGGGTACGTCTTCCTATTTCACCCTCAACTGATTATATCCCAATCTTAAATCAATTTTTGAAAATAAACTCGCACCTTGCAATTGATCAAATAAATCATTAATTCTCGGGATTGGGTATCAATTCTTTACCATAAGTTTGTTTAATTGTCGGTAGTTGATGCACATACTCATGCTCCCATCTTTCTTTTTTACAAATAATACGGGCGCTCCCCAAGAAGAGACACTAGGTCGAACAAATCCTTTGTCAAGAAAATCTTGCAATTGTGATAGCAATTCTTGAAATTCAGACGGTGCTAATCTGTATGGCGATTTGGCAACTGGCTTCACGCCCGGTATTAATTTGATTCCGAATTCAACCTCACGCTCGGGTGGTATCCCCGGTAAGTCTTCTGGGAATACATCTTCATATCTCGCACGACCGGTACATCTCTAATCGTTGGTGACTCTTTTTCTGAATCAAGTATATAGGTCAGGTAAGCCTTGCACCCATGTTGAGTGAGTCTGCGGGCTTCCGTTATCGAGCTTATGAGGGGGTAGCCACTCTTTTCCCCATAGATATTAACGTGCCTTTCGCTTGGAGATATTAGTTGTATCTCTTTATGAGAGCATATCACATTAGCGTGGTAGCGGGACAGCCAATCCATTCCAATCACTACTTGGCATTGGTAACTTTGTTAATGTGAATGATGGGTGTTTAACAAGCTCGTGTGAAATAAAAGATTTGTTTGCACCCGTATCAAATAAAATATGAGCGGGAATTAGATTTACGGTAAAAGTACATGTGACCACATCTGGTTCAATTTTTTACCTTGGCTGCTATTATTTGGAAAGACCTTGCCTTTGACTTTGGGACTTCCGCATTTTTATTGGCTGTGGCATTCCTTCCTACCAAATCCGGGCATTCAGACTTCTTGTGGCCCAGTTGATAGCGTTTGTAGCACACCGATATCTTGCCTGGGCAATTTGAAGCTACATGTCCCATCTTCCCGCACATCACACATGGCTTGTTTTTGAACTAACATTCTCCTTTATGGGCTCGGCTACAAATTTTACAATTTGGCATCCACCCTTTTACGTTCATCTTGTTTGAAGACTCAGTCATTTTTGGTTTCTTTGCGGGCTTGGATTTGTGTACAACGCCCTCCTGTCTCCCCTATCCACATGCTTTCTCAACTCTATCTCCCGCTCCCGAGCGGCATTCACAATTTCTATGAGGTGTTCATACTTCGAGGGAGTTATAAACTCCCTATATTCCGCACTCAGTGTAACGACCCAAAAATCAGAATTTAAATTTAATAGAATGCTTTTCTTATGTACACCACAATTTAAACAACCAAGTTATATAACCTAATTAATAACATAAAGGTTAGGGTGGTTGGAAATGTGAGTATTGGTTGCAATTAACCAAAAAACCAAATTAGAGTGACTAAAAGTGGCAAGTGGGGCAAACTCCTTAAAATTCAGATTTTATAAGTGTGTGTGTTCAGTATGTGTGTCGACACACACATGAAGAAGAAATGGGGTTCTTCCCCACAACCCCACAAATTGATGAAATTGAATAAGGACGTGAAGCCAAAACACTTGCATTAATGAAGATCCTTCACAATCTAGCTTTAATAAACATGTGGTAAGTTGTAATTTATGATTTGGTGATTTTGTATGAAATGGGTTCATGATAAATCTTTGAGAAGTATGAAATTGATCATCAATGTGTGTTTAAGTCACCAAGTAGAACTAAAACTATGAATGATTTTAAGTAATTTGTTGTTTGAAAACGAAACCCACTTGAAGTGGTGAAGATGGCGACATGGGTGTGTTACCCATGTCAGATTCTCATGTAAATTGTTGTAGTGTGTTATTTATGGTTGATTCTTATTAGTTAGATTGAGTATGGTTTGGAAGTAATGTGAATTTCTAGGATTGTTGATGATTGAAACAAGAGGTAGAAGATGAGCATGAAAATACTTGTATATTGTGCTTTAATTGTAGTACTCACACCAAGTGTTTGATGAAATGCATAGGTGAGATTATTAGATGAGAATTGTATGCAAATAATAGGTGAACATGTATAGAAAGTGATGATAATATACTTGATAATAAAACAACATTAGGAATGTATTTGATAAGTATATGTGAAATGTAGTTGATGATGTGATTCGGTAAAAGAATGCTTTAGGAACTAGTACCCTATGTTTGAATGGTGGTGCATACCATGAGTTGGATTAGTGGCTTAACAGTAATGTAGAAACGGATGTGTACGAAACGTACAGCTTGTGGACTTACTAGTAACTATTGATGTTGAGATTATGTTAAATTGCTAGCTTTGAATGTGGTTGACACTTTTAGGATCATGAGAGCTTGAGTTTGTATTGATTTGGTTATACATGGCCATGACATAGCTAGGTGATCATGTGGTTGTAAGTATATTGCATCGTGAGTATGAAATGTACATAGTGTCATTTGTATAGCCTAATATGATGACGTGGATACATGATGTTATGTCGAAAGTTTATATGATAAACGTTGGCTTCTGAAAGTCAACTGCGCATAAGAAGCATGCTTAGACTTGTTGTCACAATTGTAAGATTATAGAAAGTTATACGGTATGTGATGTATCAATTGTGAGTTATGCATTTGATATGATCGTTAATAGGTACAATCGTGTATGCTAACGAGAATGTGATTGTGATTACATGAAAGTATAGGGATCATGTCAAGATGGATGGAAGCATGGAAGGCTAATGGGTCAAAAAGGAGACAAGGCAACGGGTGCAAATATGGACGCTAAGGTAAGTGATTTCTGGAATCACTTCTTCTCTTGTAAATGAATATTTTTATGTTGATTACAGGGGGTTGTGTAAGAAATTACAGATAAGGGGAGGAATCAAGGTATATATTGTTTGATCGGAGTGTCACGCCCCGGTCAAAGATAATATTTATATACCCAAATTACCCTTAACAATGCGTTGGTAGTAGTAAGGGGTCGAACCATGACGAGTTTGTGGTTTGCGAATGGATGTGATTGATTTTTGGTAAAGGTGTCACTTTTATGAAGCTTACTAGAATATTGATTACTTTGGTTTGTTTTGAAGAGATGTTGGAATGATCCGACAAAATTGATTTGATTACTTAACTAATGATTTAAACGATTGCACGAAAACTGAATTACTTAATTAAAAACAATGGTTTGGAAGCAAGGCTCACACCCGGTTCAACAAATGCAAGACCTAGGGTTACTACCAAATTTTACTTCATTCAATTGAATTTGTTGTTAACGGTTTTAATATCACAAAGCTTAGGTGCCAATTGCTCTCACGTATGTAACAGACCACAACACACTTTGTTACTTCGGACAAATAATCCTTTTCGAAAGATAAAGCATAAATACACAACCTTGTTTCACAAAGTCAAATTTTATAATCATTCGACAATTCGCAAATATAGTTCAAATACAAGACAATTATCAATCAATTCAAAACACTATTCAAATTGTCACAAAATCAACCAAATTCATAAAGTAACCATAAATCTTACAAATGTCTACACCGGGGTGAAACCTTCGGAAATTAGCCTCTCATGGTGAACGGAACTTGATCAACGAGAGATTGAAGCTTGATCACGAACATCTTGAAACCTTGAAGTGAAGATGATGGTGGTTAGGGTTTGGGATGAGAAATGGAATTGGATGAAGGATGATGATGGTGATGATTAGGGTTATGGATATGGAATGGGATAATCGATTCGAATGATGGGAATGGATTGGAAACAATGGGTGTTGATGATTGGGGTGTTCTTGGCTCCAAGAAGTATTTCAAACCTCATAAAACTCGTAACTCCTCACAAATGGGTCAACACAAACATAAAAACCTGTTTAAAATTGAATTTCAGCGACAGCACAATAGGAAGGGTGTCGCCGGCGGCCCCTAGATCTTCTGGTTTTCCTCCGACGCCTTAATCCACTGTCTACGAACATTTTTGGCCGACTGGACTATCTGAGGGGCGTCACCGACGGGCTCTCTAAATCATGTTTTTCTGTTTTTCCATTTTTCGCTCTCGGTTGACTCGTTTTCCACCCCGATGCTCCGAAACGCTCCCGAATAGCTCCTTAAACTCCGTAAACCTGCAAAACACCAATCCAATCAAAAGTAGGCTATTCGAAACTAAAAGTTACGTAAATCGTTAACTTAAACTCAATAAAAGCATCGGTTTTCAACCACGTATCACATCCCAACACTTGTCTTTTGCTTGTCCTCAACCAAATCTGTCTTTCACTTTCACGTGCGTTGAATAAGGAACACATTTCCCATTCTCAAGATATGAGTTAAGGTCTAATGTCATACTTAGTTCAAAACTTTTATCATTTTCAAGTTATTTAACATCAATATGATGATCTCATACAAAAATGGTTATCCAAGATTAACCCGCCTTTGAAACTCACATATCATACATATCCCTCACAATGTTCTCTCCACTCGGCTTATAAATTGGCTAAAAATAATACATTAGCACTTTTGATGTAAACACACAAACCGATTAGAACATATACCCGCATAAGCTTGCAACTCAATCATTCTCCACCACTGAACACAAGTCAAAAGGTCTTGAACGGGTTGAATTGGGCTAGGCTAAAGGTATGGAATAAGATGTTTTGAAAGTGGCTAAGGTGATGAAAACTTGAATTTTATTACCCAATCACTATACTCACATAACAATCATGAAACAATAACTACAAGGCAAAAAGTTACGTCTTTATTCAACAACTATTTAAACATGCATTTTTTTCAAATTTTTATCACACGGGTTAAAAATGCGGTAAAAGGTCAAGGGATAAATGGGTTGGTCAAATGAAAGGATTTAGGCTCAAAGTTGGCGACTAAGGGATTGATTTTGGGTAAGGATGTATAATGGTGTAAAGTCAAAAGGTTTACCTAATGCCTTAAGAATTCTTGTGCTCTACGGTCTCAAACGTATCAAAAGTTGCAAGTTCTACATTAATGACTAATGGTCCACTCAATCAAAGAAATATACACATATATAATATGTAAAAGTGGCTCAAAATCTCACGTATATAAGGTATGGTATGCGATACGTATAAAGTGCAAGTTTCTTAGGCGGATTATTCCCAAATAACCACCCGTTAAATACCCGCCATGTTATTTATTTGAACTTGACCATGACAAAAGACCACATGGGTTGTGCCATCCCTCATTAACTTAGTTACTTGTGCCTTTTAGACCGCTTTAAACAAAGACATTTTGAAAAATTTTTGAAAATTTTTCCCCCATCCCCACACTTGAGGTCAACATTGTCCTCAATGTATAGTGTATAAATGAACGGGTCAAAATTGAAAAACTTTTCCCCCATCCCCACACTTGAGGTTAACATTGTCCTCAATGTGTGAAAATTGAGCTTTTAAAACGCACAAGGATGTGACACGATCGACTTTCCCAAAATTCCACCCCGGAGAATAAAATACAAACTACAATCCACTTATTAAGCAACAAAGACCAAATCAAAACTAAAGGAAATGTACGCACCTGGTTTTCACTCATTCCTCGTGTGCTCTTCAACTTCAACAAAAATGGTTGATAAGCGAACCCAATACACCTACAAATTTCAATCTTCGTGTAGAAGCATGCTTCTCACAACTACAAAAAATCGTTAGTTATTTAGTTCTACCATTTTTATTAAAATAGTTACCAAGGCATATAATTTATTCAACTTTGATTTTTTTGTGGAAAAGAAAGATTTACAACAACAACCTAAACTCACTTTCGTAGGAATCACGGTTGCATTTAGTGTATGCAACAAGCCCTTTTAAACCTTTCGACAGCTTGGAAGGACGAGTAGGTCTCGTGAGGGTTATCTAGGGAACACACCCACAAAGTTCATTTCACTACTAAAAAGGACAGAAATACAAACTAAAATTACACAAAAAATACAACAACAAAGAAAACATACCGGCTCATCGTTGGTATCGTTCATTAGGATCCACCGGTGGGTATGGCTGATAGGGATATCCGGTCAGGGCTGACACCATATCATGGAAATCGTCAAGCGGCCCTCTTTCACCTTCAGCCAGCGTTGGGAACTGTGGCGGGATGAAGTTGGAACCAACTACTTCTGGCCAGTGCGGAGATGGACGACCTGCTTCCCAATATCGATGGTGGCCTCTTGATCATGCAAATGTTTGGCGTTGTTTACCGCCATCTGTTGTGCCACCACCATAGCATGCCATCGGTGGTTTCCAACGCATTTTGTTCAGCGCGCAACCTATCTTGCTCCTCCTCCCAAGCTTGTCTTCAAGACAATTCTTGTCCTGATACAAGTCTTGTCTCTCTATAAACGCCTGATGAGCAGCCCACTACTCCTACTGTCTCTCCTAAAAATCTTGCTCTTTGGCCCGGTGAGCAGCATCTTCATCCCAATGGGCTTGTTGTTGGGCCCCCCAATCTTGTTCCCATTGTTTACTCCGCTGTTCATATTCCCGATTCTCCCGAATACATGCAGAGACGTTGTCATAAATGTCCTGCTGTCCTCGGTTGTAGTTGGGGTATCCGGGTTTTCGCTGGTTTGGAATGAACGTAGCCACCCCGGCCGAGATTTCTCGATGTGACCGGGTGTATCTCTGACGAGGCCCCCTTGGAGCTCGAGGCTCATCTTCCTCTGCTTCACCAACCATCTCCTCCTCTCTTGCAACCTCTTGAGCTACACTTGGGTCGGCAAACTGAAACCAATGCCTCTGATCGTCAGTGACGGTGTATTGATGACCATACACCTGAACTTGGATCTTCCAATGTTGCTTCGTTGACGCGAAGCAAATCTGATCCACCGGCTTTAACACCCACAACGAATCAATCAGCAACTTGTTTTGTTGCACTATCATCGCACTAATAAGTCGTACATACGGTATCATCTTTCGAGTGGACACTCGCGCGTCTCCCAAGTGTTGACATGACCAGATGGCGCCAAGATAACTTGGGGGTTCAATAAAGCAAAGCGTGGAGCACCCGAAAGTCCGAGGCTTTCACCTTCCCTCGGTCCCTAAATCTGACCATTATGTTCTTAAGAGAAAAGGGCTGAAGAATCTTCCCTTCAACCGAAAGTTGACTACGAAGAGCAGCCCCGCCATCAGAATAGGGCAGGACCAACTCTACCATTCCTTCAGGATCAGTGGTATTGACCTTATTATCCAGAAACTGGTCAATAGTGTAGTAATCGTACTCGTTGACCCCTAACGAATCGAATTGGACGATACAATTCATAGTCTCGAAAGACATCACCATCTGCCCCCTACTAGTGTCACCCACCAGCTACCATGTATACGGCGGGCCATCCTTATTCACGAACCTGAGCGAGGCAAACCACTCGCAAACAGCGGTCAAGTATACCCGTGGTGTGATATCCTCACACCAATCCAAAACTCTTTCCCAACCGATCCTTTCAAACATTTGAACAATCCCTATCGTTCTAAACTCCTCTACATTCAATGTGCCCTCCAGCACAATCCGTTCTGGAATCGTTGTTTGAACCCCATTAACCATCTTCCACTTCCACAATCTAACCTCCAACCGCCTATCATTAAACCTTGAGAGAGGTTTGCGTTTATTATTCTCCCAAGGTTTGCCAACATTACTATCCCAAATCCTTTCCCCTGCCCAATCTTGCATGAATACCCGATTGTCATTATCTTCCAACCTAGTTAACTGCTCCCACTTCCTTGCTATTTGCCCTGAGGATGACCCGGCTCCCGAAGAGGAACCTTAACCCGAAATCTTGCTACGCTTTCGGCTTGCCATTTCTACAAAACATAAAGCAAAGAAACAATTAAACATGGTGAATCTCCATCCTTAAACCCTCACTTCAATTTCAACCCAAATGAACTTTATGAACATATCATACAATGTTGAAACACAACTTAAATGGTTAAACAATTATCCAGTTTAAATCTTCTAAATTTTTGCACTTTTGCCAACCTTTAAATTTAAGTTCTATGTTTTCAATCCTAAACATATAAGATTTTTAAACAAGATTCAACATTGCGTGTATGCTCAAACATGCAACTTAATAATTCATATTCGTTACATAACAACGTTGCATGTTCAATTCCACCCAAATCACCCATATACTCAAATTCAAGCAAATATTCATACCATGGTATCATAAACAACCCACTCTTAAACCTATATTCAAAATTTCGGATGAAAATCACATACCATATGAAATCCACGCTCAAATATAAGAAAAAATCGTACCTTTATTGTTGTTTAAACAAAAGAACTTCAAAGAGATATAATGCACGATGAAGAACACTTTTTTCTCCAAAAACCCAAAATTTGATCTTCACTAATCCTGCAAATACGCAAGAATTAAAGGAAACCGTGTTAGGGGTTTGGTCTATACGAAAAAACACACAAAATAGGCTCAAGAATCAGGTGATTTGGTGGGAAATTGAAGAAGTTATGAAGGTTTTAGGCTTTAGGGTTCTTGAGGAAGAAGATGAAGAAGATAAATGAATTGTGGAGAAAGAGCAGGGGATTGGGTTGTTTTAAAGAGGTATTGGTTGGTTGTGGTTAATCGGATCGAATTTGTGTCTAAAATCATGTTTGGGTCGAGTTTCGGTGGGTCAAATTGAGTTTGGGTCCAAACACAAGCGTCAAAACAAGTTCAGCGTCGGCTGACAAACCAGGAGGCGTCACCGACGCCTTCCTGGGTCGTCGCCGACGCTCTCTTGAAAATCTAATAAATGTCCGACGGCTTAATCCACTTTACGACGTTTTTAACCCAACGATGCAAACTTGAAGCCGTCGGCGACGGTCAGGAGCCCCGTCGCTGACGCCCCTCCAAAATCCTTTTTTTCACAAAGTCAAATTTTATAATCATTCGACAATTCGCAAATATAGTTCAAATGCAAGACAATTATCAATCAATTCAAAACACAATTCAAATTGTCAATAATAAACAAAATTCATAAAGTAACACTAAATCTTACAAATGTCTACAACTGGGTGAAATCTTCGGAAATTAGCCGCTCATGGTGAACGAAACTTGATCAACGAGATATTGAAGCTTGATCATGAACATCTTGAAACCTTGAAGTGAAGATGATGGTGGTTAGGGTTTGGGATGAGATATGGAATTGGATGAAGGATGATGATGGTGATGATTAGGGTTATGGATATGGAATGGGATAATCTATTCGAATGATGGGAATGGATTGGAAACAATGGGTGTTGATGATTGGGGTGTTCTTGACTCCAAGAAGTGTTTCAAACCTCACAAAACTCGTAACTGCTCACAAATGGGTCAACACAAACATAAAAACCTGTTCAAAATTGAATTTCAGCAACAACACAATAGGAAGGGCGTCGCCGACGGCACCTAGATCTTCTAGTTTTCCTCCGACGCCTGAATCCACTGTCTACAAACATTTTTGGCCGACGGGACTATCTGAGGGCATCGCCAACGACCCAGGGGGTGTCGGCGATGGCCTCTCTAAATCATGTTTTTCTGTTTTTCCAATTTTCGCTTCTGGTTGACCCGTTTTCCGCCCCGATGCTCCGAAACGCTTCCGAATAGCTCCGTAAACCTGCAAAACACAAATCCAATCAAAATTAGGCTATTCGAAACAAAAAGTTATGTAAATCGTTAACTTAAACTCAATAAAAGCGTTGGTTTTCAACCACGTATCATTGTGATAAGTTATAACATGTCAACTACGTTCGGAAATCATAATGGAAGTAAACGGGTCAAAATGTAGAAGTATGTTTCGGGTGTGGGTTTTGGATTTTATGGTATGGGAACCATATAAGAATGTCTAACTAATTACAGAATTAATGAGAATATGGTTATAATGGGCCGTAAATAGTAGCTATGTTGGAAATAACCCTAGAATAGTCGAACGGGTCAAAAGAATAAAGAAAGTATGTTAGAGGTATAGATTTTATTAAAGAGACATGGGTTAAGTGTTAAAAGAATACGGGAAGCTCATGGAATGTTATGGGATAATACGGGACATGACGAGTCCGTTCAGGTTAGAAAGGGAGTCGGAAACGGGCTGTGTAAGCTTGATTAAGGAAAAACAACGTCTGCAACACAGAAGGGGCGTCGCCGACGGTCTCCTTAGTCGTCGCTGACGCTGCCCCATTCTCTTGACGCGATAATCCACTGTCTACGCAACTTAGTTTCGACGCAACATTTTAGATGGCATCGCCGACGCTCTAGGATGGCGTCGTCGACGCCTCCCACAAACTTGATATGTTGTTTTTGTTGGTTATTCGTATTGTGAGTTCCATATCTCCTAAAATCTGTTCCGTAACCCCCAATGAACCCCGAAAGGTGAAAATAACCAGTAGGGAGTTATGTGAACTTATTGAATTGTATTAGTGATTACCTGATATGAATAAGTATGTAAGCATGTATGTGTGTGTGTGGCTGAATTACATGTTAGTGGTGGACGCGGATACATGATGTTATGTCAAATGTTTATATGATAAACGTTGACTTCTGAAAGTCAACTGCGCATGAGAAGCATGCTTAGACTTGTTGTCACAATTGTAAGATTATAGAAAGTCATACGGTATGTGATGTATCAATATGTGTTATATGTGATCACATAATGAATTATATGAGTTTGAAAAGATGTGATTTTGGGTATATGCCTTGTGCTTGTTAGGATTGACTTATGAAAGTCAAATGTGAGTTATTCATTTGATATGATCGTTAATAGGTACAATCGTGTATGCTAACGAGAATGTGATTGCGATGACATGAAAGTATAGGGATCATGTCAAGATGGATGGAAGATAGAAGGCTAACGGGTCAAAAAGGAGACAAGGCAACGGATGCAAAATATGGACGCTAAGGTAAGTGATTTCTGGAATCACTTCTTCTCTTGTAAATGAATATTGTTATGTTGATTATAGGGGGTCGTGTAAGAAATTACGGATAAGGGTAGGAATCAAGGTATATATTGTTGTGATAAGTTATAACATGTCAACTACTTCGGAAATCAAATGGAAGTAAACGGGTCAAAATGTAGAAGTATGTTTCGGGTGTGGGTTTTGGATGTTATGGTACGGGAACCATATAAGAATGTCTAACTAATTACAGAATTAAAGAGAATATGGTTATAATGGGCCGTAAATAGTAGTATGCTTGGAAATAACCCTAGAATAGTCGAACGGGTCAAAAGAATCAAGAAAGTATGTTAGAGGTATAGATTTGATAAAGAGACATGGGTTAAGTGTTAAAAGGATACGGGAAGCTCATGGAATGTTATGGGATGATATCGAGACATGACGAGTCCGTTCAGGTTAGAAAGGGAGTCAGACAACGGGCTGTGTAAGCTTGAGTAAGGAAAAACAACGTCTGCAACACAGAAGGTGCGTCGCCGACGGTCTCCTTAGCCGTCGCTGACGCTACCCCATTCTCCCGATTGCTAATCCACTGTCTACGCAACTTAGTTCGACGCAACATTTTAGATGGCATCGCCGACGCTCTAGGATGGCGTCGTCGACGCCTCCACAAACTTGATATGTTGTTTTTGTTGGTTATTCGTATTGTGAGTTCCATATCTCCTAAAAATCTGTCCGTAACCCCAATGAACCCCGAAAGGTGAAAATAACCAAATAGGGAGTTATGTGAACTTATTGAATTGTATTAGTGATTACCTGATAGAATAAGTATGTAAGCATGTATGTGTGGTGTGGCTGAATTACATGTTAGTGGTGGACGCGGATACATGATGTTATGTCGAAAGTTTATATGATAAACGTTGACTTCTGAAAGTCAACTGCGCATGAGAAGCATGCTTAGACTTGTTGTCACAATTGTAAGATTATAGAAAGTTCATACGTATGTGATGTATCAATATGTGTTATATTGATCACATAATGAATTATATGAGTTTGAAAAGATGTGATTTTGGGTATATGCCTTGTGCTTGTTAGGATTGACTTATGAAAGTCAAATGTGAGTTATGCATTTGATATGATCGTTAATAGGTACAATCGTGTATGCTAACGAGAATGTGATTGCGATGACATGAAAGTATAGGGATCATGTCAAGATGGATGGAAGCATGGAAGGCTAACGGGTCAAAAAGGAGACAAGGCAACGGATGCAAAATATGGACGCTAAGGTAAGTGATTTCTGAATCACTTCTTCTCTTGTAAATGAATATTGTTATGTTGATTATAGGGGGTCTGTAAGAAATTACGGATAAGGTAGGAATCAAGGTATATATTGTTGTGATAAGTTATAACATGTCAACTACGTTCGGAAATCATAATGGAAGTAAACGGTCAAAATGTAGAAGTATGTTTCGGGTGTGGGTTTTGGATGTTATGGTAGGGAACCATATAAGAATGTCTAACTAATTACAGAATTAAAGAGAATATGGTTATAATGGGCCGTAAATAGTAGCTATGTTGGAAATAACCCTAGAATAGTCGAACGGGTCAAAAGAATCAAGAAAGTATGTTAGAGGTATAGATTTGATTAAAGAGACATGGTTAAGTGTTAAAAGGATACGGAAGCTCATGGAATGTTATGGGATGATACGGACATGACGAGTTCTTCAGGTTAGAAAGGGAGTCGGAAACGGGCTGTGTAAGCTTGAGTAAGAAAACAACGTCTGCAACACAGAAGGTGCGTCGCCGACGGTCTCCTTAGCCGTCGCTGACGCTACCCCATTCTCCCGATTGGCTAATCCACTGTCTACGCAACTTAGTTCCGACGTAACATTTTAGATGGCATCGCCGACGCTATAGGATGGCGTCGTCGACACCTCCTACAAACTTGATATGTTTTTTTGTTGGTTATTCGTATTGTGAGTTCCATATCTCCTAAAAATCTGTTCCATAACCACCAATGAACCCCGAAAGATGAAAATAACCAAAAGGAGTTATGTGAACTTATTGAATTGTATTAGTGATATGAAATAAGTATGTAAGCAGTATGTGTGTGTGTGGCTGAATTACATGTTAGTGGTGGACGCGGATACATGATGTTATGTCGAAAGTTTATATGACAAGCGTTGACTTCTGAAAGTCAACTGCGCATGAGAAACATGCTTAGACTTGTTGTCACAATTGTAAGATTATAGAAAGTTATACAGTATGTGATGTATCAATATGTGTTATATTTGATCACATAATGAATTATATGAGTTTGAAAAGATGTGTTTTGGGTATATGCCTTGTGCTTGTTAGGATTGACTTATGAAAGTCAAATGTGAGTTATGCATTTGATATGATCGTTAATAGGTACAATCGTGTATGCTAACGAGAATGTGATTGCGATGACATGAAAGTATAGGGATCATGTCAAGATGGATGGAAGCATGGAAGGCTAACGGGTCAAAAAGGAGACAAGGCAACGGATGCAAAATATGGACGCTAAGGTAAGTGATTTCTAGAATCACTTCTTCTCTTATAAATGAATATTGTTATGTTGATTATAGGGGGTCGTCAAAGAAATTACGGATAAGGGTAGGAATCAAGGTATATATTGTTGTGATAAGTTATAAGATGTCAACTACGTTCGGAAATCATAATGGAAGTAAACAGGTCAAAATTTAGAAGTATGCTTCGGGTGTGGGTTTTGGATGTTATGGTATGGGAACCATATAAGAATGTCTAACTAATTACAGAATTAAAGAGAATATGGTTATAATGGGCCGTAAATAGTAGCTATGTTGGAAATAACCCTAGAATATTCGAACGGGTTAAAAGAATCAAGAAAGTATGTTAGAGGTATAGATTTGATTAAAGAGACATGCGTTAAGTGTCAAAAGGATACGGAAAGCTCATGGAATGTTATGGGATGACACGGGACATGACGAGTTCGTTCGGGTTAGAAAGGGAGTTGGAAACGGGCTGTGTAAGCTTGAGTATGGAAAAATAACGTCTGTAACACAGAAGGGGCGTCGCCGACGGTCTCCTTAGCCGTCGCTGACGCTGCCCCATTCTCCCGATGCGTTAATCCACTGTCTACGCAACTTAGTTCCGACGCAACATTTTAGATGGCATCGCCGACGCTATAGGATGGCGTCGTCGCGCCTCCCACAAACTTGATATGTTGTTTTTGTTGGTTATTCATATTGTGAGTTCCATATCTCCTAAAATCTGTTCCGTAACCAAAAATGAACCCCGAAAGATGTAAATAACCAAAAGGGAGTTATGTGAACTTATTGAATTGTATTAGTGATTACCTGATATGAATAAGTATGTAAGCATGTATGTGTGTGTATGGCTGAATTACATGTTAGTGGTGGACGCGGATACATGATGTTATGTCGAAAGTTTATATGATAAGCGTTGACTTCTGAAAGCCAACTGCGCATGAGAAGCATGCTTAGACTTGTTGTCACAATTGTAAGATTATAGAAAGTTATACAGTATGTGATGTATCAATATGTGTTATATTTGATCACATAATGAATTATATGAGTTTGAAAAGATGTGTTTTGGGTATATGCCTTGTGCTTGTTAGGATTGACTTATGAAAGTCAAATGTGAGTTATGCATTTGATATGATCGTTAATAGGTACAATCGTGTATGCTAACGAGAATGTGATTGCGATGACATGAAAGTATAGGGATCATGTCAAGATGGATGGAAGCATGGAAGGCTAACGGGTCAAAAAGGAGACAAGGCAACGGATGCAAAATATGGACGCTAAGGTAAGTGATTTATGAATCACTTCTTCTCTTGTAAATGAATATTGTTATGTTGATTATAGGGGGTCGTGTAAGAAATTACGGATAAGGGTAGGAATCAAGGTATATATTGTTGTGATAAGTTATAAGATGTCAACTACGTTCGGTAATCATAATGGAAGTAACAGGTCAAAATTTAGAAGTATGTTTCGGGTGTGGGTTTTGGATGTTATGGTACGGGAACCATTTAAGAATGTCTAACTAATTACAGAATTAAAGAGATATGGTTATAATGGGCCGTAAATATAGCTATGTTGGAAATAACCCTAGAATATTCGAACGGGTTAAAAGAATCAAGAAAGTATGTTAGAGGTATAGATTTGATTAAAGAGACATGCGTTAAGTGATAAAAGGATACAGGAAGCTCATGGAATGTTATGGGATGACACGGGACATGACGAGTTCGTTCGAGTTAGAAAGGGAGTTGGAAACGGGCTGTGTAAGCTTGAGTATGGAAAAATAACGTCTGCAACACAGAAGGACATCGCCGACGATCTCCTTAGCCGTTGCTGACGCTGCCCCATTCTCCCAACGCGCTAATACACTGTCTACGCAACTTAGTTCAGACGCAACATTTTAGATGGCATCGCCGACGCTATAGGATGGCGTCGTCGACGCCTCCCACAAACTTGATATGTTTTTTTTGTTGGTTATTCATATTGTGAGATCCATATCTCCTAAAATATGTTCCGTAACCCCCAATGAACCCCGAAAGGTGAAAATAACCAATAGGGAGTTATGTGAAATTATTGAATTGTATTAGTGATTACCTGATATGAATAAGTATGTAAGCATGTATGTGTGTGTGTGTGTGTGGATGAATTACATGTTAGTGGTGGACGCGGATACATGATGTTATGTCGAAAGTTTATATGATAAACGTTGACTTCTGAAAGTCAACTGCGCATAAAAGCATGCTTAGACTTGGTGTCACAATTGTAAGATTATAGAAAGTCATACGTATGTGATGTATCAATATGTGTTATATGTGATCACATAATGAATTATATGAGTTTGAAAAGATGTGATTTTGGGTATATGCCTTGTGCTTGTTAGGATTGACTTATGAAAGTCAAATGTGAGTTATGCATTTGATATGATCATTAATAGGTACAATCATGTCTGCTAACGAGAATGTGATTGTGATGACATGAAAGTATAGGGATCATTTCCAGATGGATGGAAGCATGGAAGCTAACGGGTCAAAAAGGACACAAGGCAACGGATGCAAAATATGGACGCTAAGGTAAGTGATTTATGGAATCACTTCTTCTCTTGTAAATGAATATTGTTATGTTGATTATAGGGGGTCATGTAAGAAATTATGGATAAGGGTAGGAATCAACGTATATATTGTTGTGATAAGTTATAAGATGTCAACTACGTTTGGAAATCATAATGGAAGTAAATGGGTCAAAATGTAGAAGTATGTTTCGGGTGTGGGTTTTGGATGTTATGGTACGGGAACCATATAAGAATGTCTAACTAATTACAGAATTAAAGAGAATATGGTTATAATGGGCCGTTAATAGTGGTTATGTTGGAAATAACCCTCGAATAGTCGAACGGGTCAAAAGAATAAAGAAAGTATGTTAGAGGTATAGATTTGACAAAAGAGACATGGGTTAAGTGTTAAAAGGATACGGGAAGCTCATGGAATGTTATGGGATGATATCGGACATGACGAGTCCATTCAGGTTAGAAAGGGAGTCAGACACGGGCTGTGTAAGCTTGAGTAAGGAAAAACAACGTCTGCAACACAGAAGGTGCGTCGCCGACGGTATCCTTAGCCTTGCTGACGCTGCCCCATTCTCCGACGTGCTAATCCACTGTCTACTCAACTTAGTTCCGACGCAACATTTTTGATGGCATCACCGACGCTACAGGATGGCATCGTTGACGCCTCCCACAAACTTGATATGTTGTTTTTGGTTGTTATTCGTATTGTGAGTTCCATATCTCCTAAAATCTGTTCTGTAACCCCCAATGAACCCCGAAAGTTGAAAATAACCAATAGGGAGTTATGAGAACTTATTGAATTGTATTAGTGATTACCTGATATGAATAAGTATGTAAGCATGTATGTGTGTGTGTGGCTGAATTACATGTTAGTGGTGGACGCAGATACATGATGTTATGTCAAAAGTTTATATGATAAAACGTTGACTTCTGAAAGTCAACTGCGCATGAGAGGCATGCTTAGAATTGTTGTCACAATTGTAAGATTTTAGAAAGTCACACTGTATGTGATGTATCAATATGTGTTATATGTGATCACATAATGAATTATATGAATTTGAAAAGATGTGATTTTCGGTATATGCCTTGTGCTTGTTAGGATTGACTTATGTAACTCAAATATGAGTTATTTATTTGATATGATCGTTAATAGGTACAATCGTGTATGCTAACGAGAATGTGATTGCGATGACATGAAAGTATAGGGATCATGTCAAGATGGATGGAAGCATGGAAGGCTAAGGGGTCAAAAAGGAGACAAGGCAACGGATGCAAAATATGGATGCTAAGGTAAGTGATTTCTGGAATCACTTCTTCTCTTGTAAATGAATATTGTTATGTTGATTATAGGGGGTCGTGTAAGAAATTACGGATAAGGGTAGGAATCAAGGTATATATTGTTGTGATAAGTTATAAGATGTCAACTACGTTTGGAAATCATAATGGAAGTAAACAGGTCAAAATGTAGAAGTATGTTTCGGGTGTGGGTTTTGGATGTTATAGTACAGGAACCATATAAGAATGTCTAACTAATTACAGAATTAAAGAGAATATGGTTATAATGGGCCGTAAATAGTAGCTATGTTGGAAATAACCCTAGAATAGTCGAACGGGTCAAAAGAATCAAGAAAGTATGTTAGAGCTATAGATTTGATTAAAGAGACATGGGTTAAGTGTTAAAAGGTTACTGGAAGCTCATGGAATGTTATGGGATGATACGGGACATGACGAGTTCGTTCGGGTTAGAAGGGGCGTCGCCGACGGTCACCTTAGCCGTTGTTGACGCTGCCCCATTCTCTGACGCGCTAATACACTGTCTACGCAACTTAGTTCCGACGCAACATCTTAGATGGCATCGCCGACGCTATAGGATGGCGTCATCGACGCCTCCCACAAACTTGATATGTTGTTTTTGTTGGTTATTCGTATTGTGAGTTCCATATCTCCTAAAATCTATTTCGTAACCCCCACTGAACCCCGAAAGGTGAAAATAACCAATAGGGAGTTATGTGAACTTATTGAATTGTATTAGTGATTACCTGATATGAATAAGTATGTAAGCATGTATGTGTGTGTGTGTGGCTGAATTACATGTTAGTGGTGGACGCGGATACATGATGTTATGTCGAAAATTTATATGATAAACGTTGACTTCTGAAAGTCAACTGCGCATGAGAAGCATGCTTAGACTTTTTGTCACAATTGTTAGATTATAGAAAGTCATGCGATATATGATGTATCAATATGTGTTATATATGATCACATAATGAATTATATGAGTTTGAAAAGATGTGATTTTCGGTATATGCCTTGTGCTTTTTAGGATTGACTTATGAAAGTCAAATGTGAGTTATGCATTTGATATGATCGTTAATAGGTACAATCGTGTATTTTAACGACAATGTGATTGCGATGACATGAAAGTATAGGGATCATGTCAAGATGGATGGAAGCATGGAAGGCTAAACGGGATCAAAAAGGAGACAAGGCAACGGATGCAAAATATGGACGCTAAGGTAAGTGATTTCTGGAATCACTTCTTTTCTTGTAAATGAATATTGTTATGTTAATTATAGGGGGTCGTGTAAGAAATTACGGATAAGGGTAGGAATCAAGGTATATATTGTAGTGATAAGTTATAAGATGTCAACTACGTTCGGAAATTATAATGGAAGTAAACAAGGTCAAAATGTAGAAGTATGTTTCGGGTGTGGGTTTTGGATGTTATGGTACGGGAAACATATAAGAATGTCTAACTAATTACAAAATTAAAAAGAATATGGTTATAATGGGCCGTAAATAGTAGCTATGTTGGAAATAACTTAGAATAGTCGAACGGGTCAAAAGAATCAAGAAAGTATGTTAGAGGTATAGATTTGATTAAAGAGACACGGGTTAAGTGTTAAAAGGATACGAGAAGCTCATGGAATGTTATGGGATGATACGGGACATGACAGTCCGTTCGGGTTAGAAAGGGAGTCGGAAACGGGCTGTGTAAGCTTGAGTAAGGAAAAACAACGTCTGCAACACAGAAGGGGCGTCGCCGACGGTCTCCTTATCCGTCGCTGAGGCTGCCCCATTCTCGACACGCTAATCCACTGTCTACGCAACTTAGTTCCGACGCAACATTTTAGATGGCATCGCCAACGCTATAGGATGGCGTCGTCGACGCCTCCCACAAACTTGATATGTTGTTTTTGTTGGTTATTCGTATTGTGAGTTCCATATCTCCTAAAATCTGTTCCGTAACCCCCAATGAACCTCGAAAGGTGAAAATAACCAACAGGGAGTTATGTGAACTTATTGAATTGTATTAG
Organism: Scalesia atractyloides; assembly: GCA_947069175.1. Taxonomy (NCBI): domain Eukaryota; kingdom Viridiplantae; phylum Streptophyta; class Magnoliopsida; order Asterales; family Asteraceae; genus Scalesia; species Scalesia atractyloides. Next base: position 48,002,831 of record CAMTDV010000023.1, read on the forward strand.
TGATTACCTGATATGAATAAGTGTGTAAGCATGTATGTGTGTGTGTGGCTCAATTACAGGTTCGTGGTGGAATCCCTAGGTAAACACGAATAGGAGTAAACATGTGCATGGGATTGTATGTATGAGACTTAATTATATGGATATGTTAGCATAATTTTATGGGTAAATAACGGGTCTGTATGTACGTATACACAGCTTCAATACGTATGAGAATTAACGTTACTAATTATGGCTTTGAGAATGAAATGAAAGTGCATGTTTACTTATTTTGATCCTTGAAGATTGATGATTGGGATGCAAGATCATACATGGAACAATAATCGAAAGGATCTCACGAATAGAAAGAATATGGAGTGATCCATTTAATTATGAATGTTGAATACTACGTATGATGTCACTAAATATTAATAATGCGAATGTATGTGGTGATTGCCGGTTGCACCGAGTTAACATTACTATGGAATTTAAAGGGTTGAAGATCGAGTTAAGGAGCAAGTATTGTATGGGGAGAGCGGTCTCATAATTTGCATCCATGTATTACATTTAAGAAGTTAATCAAGAACGAATGTTGTAAATCGTTTCAGGAAAGTGTCCAACATTTACTAAAGGAACCATCAAGTAGATTATATAGATAATAAAGAAAGAATTTTTTAGTTGGTATTTCCGCTGCGTCGTCTTGCGTCAATATGCATTTAGGGTGTTACACTCAGCATGTTATAATAATAGTAAATCTTTTGCTCTTCCGTCTACACCAATTCGTCCCAGAATCTGAATTTATCGAGGAACACCCCGTGATGTTTTCAATCGATTCACTTTTTTGCCTTAACTGAATGTATTCCTCTTTGATCTTGTTAGTTACGGCCTTTGGGCTATGATGGTTAAGGAAAGGCACCTTAAATTCTTCCCACATCATGTTTTTTTGTGGTTTCATCCCCTTGTTCTTTTCTAATATTGTCCCACCAATATTTCGCTTGACCCTTTAATTGACAGGTCCCATAAGCTACGAAATCGGTTGTATCACAGTGAGTTCTCTCAAAGACTCCTTCAATGTCGCTTATCCATCGTTGACAAACGACCTCCCCATTATAAATTGGCAGTTTACATGCCATGAACTTATCATATGAACACGCTTTCTTCTTTTTAGTCTTGTCTTTTTCTTGTACAAGACTTTCTTTTAATTCATTCATCCTTTCTTCTACAACCGATAAGATTGTAGTTTGTAATCTATCCATGAATTGAGGTAAACTTGCCTCCAAGGCTTTTCCGACTTCTTCGGAAATCTTTTCTCGTATCTCCTCCGTCATGAGGGACACTGTATCGTCTCCTGTTGCTTCTGACATATCTTTAGCTGAAATATCCATAGGAATTTTGATAAGCAACTTGTTTACTAATTTCCATATTATTATATGGATATTTATCCTTAGATATCACACATGATGTATCTTTCTCTTTCGGTTTGGTCAAGTATATAACTTGCCTTCACCGTTTATGTTTAGTGTATTTTCCGGGTTTGAGTGTCTTAATACACTCCCTCCCATACACCTTAAGTTACTTTCTTTTCTTATATTCTTAATTGGATTCGTTTTATAACTAATTCTTACCATATGTTTTGATCAAGCCATGTACCGAACATATTTCGTCTTTAACCTTAAGCTCTGATTACCAACTTGTAAGGCCCATACTTACTATATATATTATATATACAAAATTTATATATAAACTAAAAATTTATTATCCGTTTACATCCATAATTTTGATTTACAAAATTTTAAGTAATCAGAAAATGTAAACCTTAGACCATTAACAAACTTATTACACCATCTTAACAAAACAAACGGAAGCCTGAAATATAATAATGTTTGGTTCTTCATCACGACTTGATCTTCATTCTTGAATATTTACGATCTCCTCCTACTAAAAGTTTACAACATAATAACAATATTTAGAATAAGTAACAACATAATATGACTAAATAATAAAATTTTATTTCATAAAAATTTGAAGATTTTGGGGTGGCGACTGCATCTTGCTGTGTTAGAGCTTTTCAACTGTAGACAGTAGATTAAGCTGCCGGCAAAACCTACAGCGTCGGCGACGGCCTAAATAGGCATCGGTGACGCTGCTTACTACAACACTTCTGCTGCTGAGTTTTTTTTCTTGTTCGTTTGACCTGTTTCATGTTGCGTAATTAAATAAATGACTCGGTACTTGCAGAAAACGTTGGTAAAATGGTATTTCATGTTTTCATTTCAGTAATACCTTTGTTTCAAGTATTTATACTACTAGATTCTAAGTTCTAAATCGAATAATTTTGACCCGTTTGTATATTTTGACAATCAAGCTTATTTAAACATGCCTTTATCTATCTCATCACTTTTATATTTACACCCAAATTCCTCGAGGTAAATTTATTATATTTTTGCGTATTTGTTATCCGGTACGCAACCAAACTTATTCATCCCATTCACTTTATATTCGTTAATCTTACTTGTTCCAAATTCTTTTTACGAATTCTTCGTTTTTCTTTATCGCGACTCTTTTTCCGTGTCTATTGACTTATAGTCAGCGTTTCCGTTACTCAGTTTACGCTTAAATTCCGATATTACCCTTTTTACCAGGTTTATACCCAAATAGTCGTTCATACACCTTCATAGTATATGCCACGTCTTAATTTTGACCTGTTTGGTTACCACAACGAAATCCATCGTTTTATTTAACCAAATTTTTCTTTTTATCATTTGACCCATTTGGTCGCCTTAGCGAATTCCATCGCTTTTATTCGACCAAACCCCCATTTATCATATTGTTTGACCCGTTTGGTCGTCTTAAAGAATTCCATCGCTTTTATTCGACTAAACCATCATTTATCATATTGTTTGATTCCGTTTGGTCGTCTTCACGAATTCCATCGCTTTTATTCGACCAAACCATCATTTATCATACATCAAAACAATTATCTATACATTACAATACTACAAAGCGCAAAGTCACATACCTTAAAGCTTTCCTTTTAAACGTGCGTCTGCACCGGCTTGACTTCCCGACCTTTCGCTTACGTTGCCTATAATGTACAAGCCAAGTGTTATTAGAATCTCTCGGCATAATTAAGGCATGTAGATTTGCCATTCATACATCTCATGTTATCTTCATCTTTTCTCGTATCTCCTCCGTCATGAGGGACACTTTATCGTCTCCTGTTGCTTCTGACATCTCTTTAGCTAATATATCCATAGCAGTTTTGATAAGCAACTTGTTTACTAATTTCCATATTATTATATGGATATTTACCCTTAGATATCAAACATGATGTATCTTTCTCTTTCGGTTTGGTCAAGTATATAACTTGCCTTCATCATTTATGTTTAGTGTATTTCCCGAGTTCGAGTGTATTAATACACTCCCTCCCATACACCTTAAGTTACTTTCTTTTCTTATATTCTTAATTGGATTCGTTTCATAACTAATTCTTACCATATGTTTTGATCAAGCGATGAACCGAACATATTTCGCCTTTAACCTTAATCTCTGATTACCAACTTGTTAGACCCATACTTACTATATAGATATATAAATACAAAATTTATATATAAACTAAAAATTTATTATCCGTTTACATCCATAATTTCGATTTACAAAATTTTAAGTAATTAAAAATGTAAACCTTAGACCATTAACAAACTTATTACACCATCTTAAGAAAACATGCAGAAGCCTGAAATATAATAATGTTCGGTTCTTCATCACGGCTTGATCTTCATTCTTGAATATTTATGATCTCCTCCTACTAAAAGTTTGCAACATATTAACAATATTTAGAATAAGTAACAACATAATATGACTAAATAAATAAAATTTGATTTAAGAAAAAATTGAAGATTTTGGGGTGGCGACGGCATCTTGCTGCGTCGGAGATTTTCAACTGTAGACAGTAGATTAAGCCGTCGGCAAAACCTACACCGTCGGCGACGGCCCAAATAGGCGTCGGCGACGCTGCTTACTACAGCACTTATGCTGCTGAGTTATTTTTCTTGTTCGTTTGACCCGTTTCATGTTTCGTAATTTAAAAAATGACTCGGTACTTGCAGAAAACGTTCGTAAAATGGTATTTTATGTTTTCATTTGAGTAATACCTTTGTTTCGAGTATTTATACTACTAGATTCTAAGTTCTAAATCGAATAATTTTGACTCGTTTGTATATTTTCACAGTCAAGCTTATTTAAACATGTCCTTTGTCTATCTCATCACTTTTATATTTACACCCAAATTTCTCGAGGTAACTTTATTATATTTTTGCGTATTCGTTATCCGGTACGCAACCAAACTTATTCATCCCATTCACTTTATATTTGTTAATCTTACTAGTTCCAAATTCTTTTACGAATTCTTCATTTTTCTTTATCACGACTCTTTTTCCGAGTCCATTGACTTATAGTCAACATTTCCGTTACTCGGTTTACGCTTACCGATATTACCTTTTTACCAGGTTTATACCCAAATAGCCGTTCATACACCTTAATAGTATATGTCACAACTTAATTTTGACCCGTTTGGTTACCACAACGAAATCCATCGTTTTATTTAACCAAACTTTTATTCTTTTAATCATTGACCCGTTTAGTCGCCTTAGCGAATTCCATCGTTTTTATTCGACCAAACCCCCATTTTTTATATTGTTTCAACCGTTTGGTCGTCTTAACGAATTCCATCGCTTTTATTCGACCAAACCATCATTTATCATATTGTTTGACCCGTTTGGTCGTCTTAACGAATTTCATCGCTTTTATTCGACCAAACCATCATTTATCATATTGTTTGACCCGTTTGGTCGTCTTAACGAATTCCATCGCTTTTATTCGACCAAACCATCATTTATCATACATCAAAAAAATTATCTATACATTACAATACTACAAAGCGCAAAGTCACATACCTTAAAGCTTTCCTTTTAAACGTGCGTCTACACCGAGTTAACTTCCCGACCCTTCGACTTAGTTGCCTATAATGTACAAGCCAAGTGTTATTAGAACCTGTCGGCATAATTAAGGCATGTAGATTTGCCATTCATACATCTCATGTTATCTTCATCATTTTTGTGTGTATATATATATATATATTATATATTTATTTATATTATATATATTATATTATATATATATATATTATTTGATCAAGATTGGCATATTCGTTTAGGCGTTTCATCAAAACACCTTGCACGCATACATTTTAATATTGTTTATAGTTCATTGAACCTTAGCTACCAAGAATCCCTAGTTTAACAAGTTCGATTTACTCATCATAATTCATATTAACATGTAAATTTCTACAACTCTTGTCATTAAATTCATTATCTACACAAGCATTGGGGCATTTCAATGCTAGGTTCAAGACTATTTATCATACTAATCTTAATGATTTGAACATAAAACTTTTATGAGATTATCAACAAATTTTTAGTTAAGATTACAATTCTATACTTAGGCCATAACATCAATCAATTATTCAAGAACTTCAATTAACCAAATTCCTCCCAAAATCAAACATCATCAAAATTGAAATTGTAACTAACCTTATGTTAGTTAAGTATGATTGACCAATGTTCTTGATTCATGCACTAACATTAGTCCAATTTCACCCTTCAATTTGATCAATTTGATGAAAGTAGGGTTTGGATGTTTATCTCTTGCTCTGCTCACACACACGTACACACATATAAGTGTGTGATGTGTTTTGAAGTTTTTCTTATTAATAAAACAACTTTCTCAGTTTGTGACTTTTAGTCCCTCATATTCGGTTTGGTATAAATAGGACCCTAATTTATGATTTTTATTTTTTAACAACTTACCATGAACTAGGTTAAATATCCTTAGTTATATATATATATTGGGGTGTTACACGGAAACATCATGGCGGGACGAACGAGATTGCTCGAGACTTGATAACGCTAAAACAGGATAAGTAATTTAAATAACAAGATTTCATTTCATTGATTGAATAGCAAATACATAGTTTCAAATTTGAAATACATCATGAAACACAAAATACAAATGCAACAACTTTGTAATACGTTCTAAGTGAGTATCTAAGTCGTCCTACTTGATTCCAAGTGTCTCATTATCAATATCAATCTGCAATACATGTTAAAGTATAGTTTAACACACAAGGCATTGGCAATCATACAAGTTTAAATAAATAACATAGTATAAAGTTTTAAACGAATCCTTATGCATCAATGTCTATTCTTGAGGCTAACATGTAATATACGAGCATGCAAATATACTAGTCAACCCAAAGTTTCCCGCTTGTGTAATCAAATCATAGCAATGAAAAAAATTGTATGTGTTTAACTTAATATGACCTCAAGTTCACTGGCGGTGCGTTACTCCTATAACGCTATACATGTTAAGGGAGGCTTGATCGAAATTAATGACTAAGTATGAGCAATTCGAGTATAAGCATGTGTGAATTTAAGTATAGCACATAGAGCATAGTTTAAGGATTGTTTCGTGATTTAAGCATAGCATGTTTGTGTGAATGGATAAAGTACATGTATTGCACCCTAAAAGTGATAAAAGGTAAAACGAGGTCGAGTATACTCATAGTTTTGCAAAACTTCCTAAGAAGATCCCCCGAGTTGTTTGAGGTTGAAGATTGAGAGTTACCCTACACGAGGAGAACGGAGATGGATGAGTATTACGAGTTGGGCAGAGGGTTGGATTAGGAAAAAGAATGTGCCTGAAGTATACGTGTGAAAATCAAACGTCGCGTAACATGACTGACTGCATCACTTCGTGCGAAGTGGCAGTCCACTTTGTACAAAGCTACTGCTTAGCGATTTAGCTCGTTTAGTGCCCATGAACGAGAGTTTAGGTACGAGACAAAAACAGTCCAGATTCATAACGGTTAACTATAGTTCAGTTAATGTCCGAATTTGGTCAGAAAGTCAAATACAAGTATACATATATATATTTTTTGGATTATATAGTCCATCAAGTTTGCCATAGAATTCAAGTATGGGGTCACGTATGTATCATTATATGATTCACCAAAGCACTAGATTTATCAACGTAGTTGATACATCGGTTGGTCATGAATGTATAGATAGTAAAGTATAAAAATATGTACAAGTGGTGGTGGAACTTAATTCGGACAGCCCAAGCTTCCAACGTTCTCACATCAGCTGAAACGAAAGTTCATCAGAACTTGGTTTAGTTCACACACTTGGTACTAAAGAAAGTAAAAATAGAAGAGGAGTTGTAAAATCACAGCATGTTAGTGAGTTAAACTCACTTAGAACAATCTGGAATAGCCCTGCTTAGAATCCGTGAGTCTGTGAGTGGAAATGAGAAGATTCGGGAATTTTGAAGTGGGGAAGAGGACGGGTATTTATAGTGAAACAGGCCAGTTCGTACGAGCTGGCATCACTTCGTATTCACTTCGTGCAAAGTGCCATTACTTCGTATGAAATGAGATGCACTTCGTGCGAAGTAACCTCACTTCGTACAAAGTGAAATGCACTTCATGTGAATCACTTCGTGCGATGTGGCTTGTTCGGTCCGTTTCCACGTGTTTTTAGCTAGTTTTTAAGTATTTTAAGCATGCATGAATGATGTATAAGTATAATCGCATATAAAACTGTGTATTTGGCTATTGTAAGTATGAATCTCTTGCATATAATCACGTATTGAAAACTGTAACATATAATTTAAGTATGTAACATGTGTAAGTATCAAAGAAGCCCTCATTATGATCATAATCTCATAGTACAAAGGTTGAAAATGAAATATACGATCACGATACAAGTTTCCAAAAATATAATTACAACAATATTTTCTAAATAGGGAAGGTACAAGAGTACGAGGCGTTACATGAACTCTATGTCAAGCCACTGATTTATCGAGCCAAGACAATCACTTCCATGATCGAGACTGTAGCCACCTGCTACAGCTTCCTACCACAGTTGTTTGTAATCGTCGAAAAACCGACTTGGGTCGGGACCTGCCTTCTTCCGCCACAAGTCGCTTACCCGTGATGAATTCAGAAATTTTCGTTACGAGGGCAAAAAGTGTGTCGATCAAAATGGGCCGGATCAAACTATAGTGTTAGTCCTTTAAAGTAGAAACTATAGTGATGATAGTTTATTAAAATAGCAGAATAAACAATAGGGTCCTTTTTTTTAATTCTATAAGCTAAATAAGGTACATCAATAGTATATTTAATTATTAACTTTGTTAAACAAAGAAATAAATATAAGTACACATTAATAAATAAAATATCTAAGAAAGCATATAAAATAAATTTGTAATTAAGAATGAGAACAAAAGAATAAAAAACAGGCGGTGCCCCTTGGTGTAGTTTTACAAAGTCACCAGATTGAATTTCTATGAAGTGGTGACTTTAAATCTGACAGCCCCTTGGTGTATTTGAGAATTCCTACAGCCTGTTTTTGTTGAGAAATCTATGGGTAACTGTAGTTACCTACGGATTTCTCACAAAAATTAACGTAAGAATAATAACAGTTTTCTAATAGCACAGGTTTTTCACAAGAATAAGATATAAGTGAACAATTTTTTTTTGAAAACACAAATAGAAAAAACGACAACATCTACCATAAACATAAAACACAAATGACTTTTATAATTAAGTCTAAAAATATAATATTAAATAATATAAATTATAAATCACAATCTAAAGTCATGAGCTGCTAAAGCATAAAAAACAAACAACTCAGATGCTGCATTCAGAAAGGTATTCCAATTAACACGTTTGAAAAAACATATTCAACGACTAACGAAACTTAAAATATGTAATCAATAAAATATTAAACTTTAATTAATTATATTTATCGTTTACATCTTGTCAACGGATTATTGACTTGGTACCAGTGATGGATCTTAACCAAAATTTCAGGAATAACGTTTAAAAACTTTTATATATCGTCTTATGTAAACGAAACAAAAATAAAAACACAATAATAACTAAAGTCAAACACATACCTAATAGATTTCTTCTATTCGGTTTTTGACAGCGAGACATTACATTGAATCTTTTACTTTATAAAAAGTTTATGTTTTGATCGCACAAATTATAAAAATTGTTATGTAACTCAGCATGATCTTATAAGAAGTTAGTTTAGTCCAATTACAAAAACTTCACTTGCAAAAGTATCTCTTCCACCTTAATTACATAACACTTTTTTACACAAGTAACATCATAAGTAATATGTTTTTTTCTTGTTTAGTGCTATACTCTAACCAATTATATCTATCAAACCATTTTACATTAAAAACGTCTCCGACTATTAAGATAGTTTGTCTATTTAAATTGACGACATCATGGTTGAAAAGCCTTTTTAACAATATATGCTCTATTTATGTCATCTATTTGATTAGGATGATAACTAACAATAGGTGGTTTATCACAGGGATTCGAAGAAAGATCATCAAATCGATTGTATTTCGTTTTGAAGGAACTGAAGCCTAAGGGACTCGATGTTGATGTCTTGATGTTGCACATTCTGCCGCTATTGTTTGTTCCGTTATTAAAATCAAGAGTGAATTTCAAATTTTGTCTTTAATCTTTATACTATTTTTCAGACGGTGTCCTTTATTTTTAAAATAGCCGAGTTTTTACTTTAAGTTTCAAATGTTGCACGTTATGTCCTTTGAGCCTAACTCTGTTATTTTTTATGTTAAATCTGGTCACTAAAGGACAATTAAGCCTTTTACCAATTATTTACTATATATATATACACACTTTTATAATTAAAACAAAAACACTCTTTCTCATTTTTTCTCCCTCTCAACCACCACTTCTACCTGCCATTACCTACTGCCACCACCACCCATTACTCACACAACCACCTACCCCTTACAACCAGGCACCACCACCACTAGTTCACTGCCACTAGCCGAACAACAACACACCTCACACCCTCTCCCCAATTTAAAATCCACAAACCCCCAATTTTAAAATCCTAATTCAAACCCACCTCAATTATCTCAGCCCAAAATTGGATGTGGCTACTCACAAACGGTCGTCGTATTAAACCCTGAAATAGAATTCATTTCATTAAATTGCGATAATAGATTGTTTGAATTCAACAACGAAAAGTATTTGTGAATAACTTGTTCTGGATCAATCATGAATCGAAGCGTATGTGAGCCGGCCAACCAGATTTGTTGGATCTTGACTCCTACCTGTCGCAAACCACCACCACCACCACACCTCCACCCCTGACACACCACCGCCACCACACATTCGATCTCCACCACCAAACAACCGCAAGAACAAGTTGGAGTATGTTGCCGGAACAAGTAATATATGAACACCTCCAGATCTGTTCGTCGTTCACCTGCTTCCTCGCCACCACCGCTCCCCTTTAACCATATCTGAATGAGGTGATCGCTAACATGTGATTAGGTGGGCGATTGGGAAGGGTTAGGGTTTGGGCTTGTAATTGCAGGTATTTTAATGGAGGAATGGTGCCTTGGTGGAGTTTCCTGTGAGAGAGAGAAGAGGAAGAGAGTCTAGTGAGAGAAAGGGCTTGACAGATGGAGAGAGTTTTGGGTTTATTTATATTCTAATGTTCTTTTTAATTAACCTAAATTTTAATTAACTAGGCAAAATTACAAAAGTACCCTCATGTGACAAGCACATGATCTTATTTAACGTTAAAAACTAACTGAGTAAGCCTCAAAAGATATAACGTGCAAGATTTGAAAACATAATGTACAAATCTCGATAATTTTAAAGATAAAGGACACCGCCTGAAAAAGAACATAAAGATAAAGGATAAAATTTGAAATTCACTAAAAATCAAAGAACCCAATTGTGATTTTATGTTTTAACCAACAAATAGGCTTTTAATATTTTGTGTTAAAGTGGGCTATTAGAGCATTCACAGTGAATTTCTTTTCCTTATCAATATAATTACACTATAAATTACTACTTTTTCTCTCTGTATTCAATTAAATAATACTTTTTATATCTCTATCATTACATTTTCTCTTTTTAAACAATATTAAAATATTTATACGGTATGAACAGTGTTTCCGTATATTTATATATAAACAGTAACATTTTCTCTCTCCTCCACTCACAACCATTCCTTATAATATAATTTTACCACTCACATAAATATAGGAACTCAATTGTGAATGCTCTTATGTTTGTATTATGATGAGCTTTCAACTATTTATTAGTAGGCTTTTAATCATAAATTTGAGGTTGTGGTTTCAATAAAAGCATAAATTTTTTAAGGTATATTCACATCTTCGTTGAAAGAATTTTTTTTTTGTAAATCCTTAGATAAGGATTCAGAAAATACCGGATCTCCCTCTACACAAGCACGCTACCCCTACTAAAGTGCTATATTCTCCACTACTTAACACGCTTTCAAAAATGAAACAATTTTAAGTAGAGTAACATCGAAGCAGATAATGATATGTAGTGAAAGATAGAACGAAATACAATTAGCTAACCGTATAATATATCATTTGAAATTGACTCATCTTAATGGGACTAGGGTCAAGTGATCCTATATTCTTTTTATGTTATGATACCATAGAATATTCATTTAATTCCGTATTTTTTCGAGCATAATCATGAATAAGTTAAATAGTGATAGATGATTAAAGTGATTAACCGCGTTCCCTTTGAATCTATTATTAGATTTTAAACCTTATTTGATACAATTTGTTTGCTTTTTCTTTCTTTTTTGCAAAATTTTTTGGAACTTTTTCTTAAACGTGTTAGGTTTCTTATACATGTTTTTAAATTTTAATCACATATGCGGAAGCGTGTATGTGAACCAATCCAAAACCTAACTATGGATTGTCCACTAGAAGTCCAGATGCAAGACGAAACAGAACAAATCAAGCATATATAAGGTGTTAATAAAAACATACTTTTCCGTAGAAATACGACTAAGCAATTTGCAACACCTTGTTTTAACTAACAATTTGCTAGATCCAAGACACGAACACCCAGATTCAAACACCTTCAAAAACACCTCAAAAGGGAGGAAGACGGAGTATGGAGACGGGTTGTGGCAGCCCTTCATTATACTCCAAGGACTTGGTTGGCGGTTCCGTTTAAGAAAACGCTTACAGGCACTTGGGGATCCATAGTGAGAGTAGACAATTTTTTAGCGTCGTTAAACGTTGATCTTGTAGGGGCGATAAAGGGTAGGGTGGGTAACGGGTCCAAAATTAGATTTTGGGTAGACACTTGTGTAAGATTAAATATTTATTTATATGTATTTAATCTAGTAACCATCATTATCATTTATATTATGTTAGATCAAAATAATATTAATCCTATTATATATTAGTTGGTAATTGTTGATGGACCATCTTACCATAATTAACTAATTAGGATTTCCTTCTGGGTGTATATATAAGGAGATGATTAGAGAAGTTTAGGGTTAGACACTCACAATAACATCCTTAACATCATAGTCGCCACCCACCTCTCTCTCCATAACCTAAACCGAATTCATCCCTAGTTCAGTTATCACCATCATAATCTTACACCCTAAGGAGGAACCAGATCACACTGAAAAAGATGTCGAACTCCATGGCTGCGTTTCTAACTGGATTCTCCGCTGGCCTGCCTGCCGTTTCAGGTATTTCATTCTGTTTTCCATTATGTTTAAACAGAACTGATCAACATGTGGTATCAGAGCATGTGTTGATAAATCATTCCTGTTTTAAATCCATTCTGGGATTAAAATCTGGAAAACCGAATTTTGAAAAACTAATAGTAATTCAAAAACACTGTTCCGGAATCACATAAACTTTGTGAGATAAAATTCGGATTTTTGTTTTAATGGATAAATTACTATTCCGAAATCATCAGAATCCTAGATTTAGGATTACTATTCCAGAATTTAAGTTTATGTTTTTTTTAGGGTTCATCATTATGTTCTTATGAAATTCGAAGAAATTCCTATATTTTGGAATATAATTCGGATTATTGGGTGTTTTTCCTATTTTGATCTATTTTATCTACTTAAAGTTATTCAAAATATGTTATTATTATAAATAGATATAATTTTCGAATTAATAAGATAAATCTAATCAGCACTAAAATAGGAAACAAATTATCCCATAATGCCTTAATTTTCGAATTTCAAACTTATCACAACTAACTGCCATCATTAGAAATTTCGAAATCTTGCAGGATAAATTTCGGACTAATCAGAGCCTCATCCGAAATGACTAACTCGACTAATCATGAGTCTCATCCGAGATAATTAACTCGGACTAATCATGAGTCTCATCCGAGATGACCATTTCGGACTAACTTGAGTCTCATCCGAAATGCTTATTTCGGACTAACTTGGGTCTCATCCGAGATAACCATTTTGGACTAACTTAAGTCTCATCTGAGATGCCCATCTCGGACTAACTTGAGTCTCATCCGAGATGCCCATCTCGGACTAATCCGAAACTCATCCGAGATGCCTATCTTGGAATAATTAAAAACTCATCCGAGATGCCTATCTCGGACTAATTTGAGCTTCATCCGAAATCCAATATTTTATCCGAAATCACATTACTACATTAGGCTATTATTGTGAACTAAATTTCAGCTAGGGGCTCCGCCCCGAACCCCGTGCTAACAGGGGGTTTGCTATTAAATAAATGTTTTGTAAATACTTAATTAATCATAATAAGATAACTTTTTACAAAACCAAATAGCTTAACTTGAATGAGCTTCTGATGTATCACTTCTGCCCAAAGGTGATTTGATTCATCTATTTATTGTTCAAGTATTACAAAAGCTATGTTAATTGTGCATTATATACGTGAATGTCTTATTTCTGGCCAAAGCTGATCTAATTCATTCATGTCTAGCATACTTAACAAGTGCATAATTAAAGTGATTGTCTCATTTCTGGCCAAAGCTGATTTGTCACAATTACTTTGCACACATACTTAGATGATTACACTTTTGGCCAAAGATGATTTGTCTTCATTTACGTATAATTTTTTTTAATTAGTCTATTATTTTAATGTTAGTAATAGACATATCACAACTTCTTCAAATAATGATTCTCACATTAATGATCCTTCATTAATCTTATGATCACATTTTTGTCTGCCTTATCTTTAACACCCCATAACATTACTCACTGTAACTTTCTTCTATAAATCAGTATCTCATCCACTCTAATTACTAAACCTAATATGTTTTGCTTTACTTAAAGTTTCTATAAGATTAGCTCTTGAATTAAATCCTTGATTATCCCTTAGACACGATAATCCTATTGCTCTCTTCTAATAAAAGTGCTACAGATGCAAAGTAGAGTATGATGAATAGGATAAGTCGAACATGATGTCTCTTATGATAATCAAGAACTCATTTAACATAATTGCTATCACTAAAATTTTCCAGATTATGTTTTTCCTAAGACTAATCTAATTTTATGGAATAATCAGAAGAACTCCTAAGGCGCATGTCTTCATTTCAAATTCTAAACTATAAAGGTTAAATGGTATCCGTGAATAAATCATAATGTACAATACCATGACCCATAAAATAAAGGGCTTACGCATGGAAATAAGTACATTTTTTCAGGTGCATTACTACTAACTTTTCCACTAGTACAATTTGATGCCTTATAAATCAACTATAACACTCAAAAGTACGAAAGGAAAATGAGTGTGTTGATCAGCAACATACATACAGGAAAAGAAATGCCTAAAACTGGAAAATAAGATGTAATTCACCTCACTACCACTAAAACCTAAAAGAGGATACTTCTAAGGTTCATAGACAAAATACAAGTAGTAATTTCAACTCTAAGGTTCTTCAAGGGAGAAACCTCACTGCCTAATTATGCCATTAGGCATAAGCAAAGAGATTATCCATAATCAAAAGAACAGTTGGATAAAATATGTAGTCGCCTTTTAATGATCTTTAAGTCTGATAATTTTAATATTCCAATTAACACCTGATAAGTTGATTGTAGTTCTAAATGTTTCCTTACTAGAATTCAACAAATAACTAACATGAAAGTTAGTGACAAATGTTATGGCTATAAGAACCATGAAAAGTTGTCTTCTAATTACGCTTTATGATACATTACATATTCTGGAAATTAATCAGAATTTAGTATCAATACTAAAGCTATATTATGGCAGTTGTGAGGTTTGCATAGTCAACATAAAGTCACCCTTACCTTGAACTCTCATATTATTTGTTCTCAATATCTAAATAGAAACATTAATATGATGAAACTAGATGATACCTTACACTTTCACAACTTTTGTTATCATGCAAATGAGAATTTGACAAAAGAAAATGGGATCTATAAATTTCATCCATTGTAACCATAATTCATGAGAAATCATGACATGGCTAGTGAGGATGATTTTTTCATCTAATCTCATTCTAAGTGATTTTTAAATCATGATGTTAAAAGCCCTAAAATATTACTTGGCTAAAGAAATAAGTATGGATCCACTATAAGTTATATTTTATTGACATTTGTGGAACTTATTCAAAATGGAATATTCAGACATAATTCATTTACCAATTAAAGACTATCCACTTGTATCTAAACTTGTCTAATATGGCCCATAGTCTTAAAGAAATATATTCATATATATACTTAATATGATTTCTATTAAATATGTCCCTAAGCTTCTTATGACATTTGGACATTAAGGAAATCAAGTAAAGTCTAACATATATCTGATAGGTTCCTACGTCACATACCTCATTGAAATTTCTCTTGTAGCAACTTTTAGAGATATCAAAGATCAGTGGGAGCATTAAGTGTCTTAATTATAACTTGCAAAAGTTGCAAGAGGTGAGGGAGTGAAAACTTCACATTACTTCAATTTACACCTCTTGTACAAGACACTGCTCCATTTCGGCACTGTTTTATCAAAACTTATCTCCTTAGAGTATAATGCTACTCTTACAAAAGTTTCATTGTTGCTTACTTGTGGGCACACTTAGATTTCTTACCTAAACTAATATCATCCTTCACAAGAGAAACTACAACGACTAACGTCATTAATTTTTTCTCTATTAGAATATGTTGGTCGTTAAATATTGACCCTAATCGTGTTGAGTTCCTAAAGACTTCTAAGGTCAGTGGGAGTACTAGAGTCTTTATCATGACTTGCAAGGAATACAAGAGGCGGGGGAAGAGAGTCATTAACTTTTACTCCGAATCTAACTCCGTTTACACCACTTGTACATCATACTACACCAACTCTTACACACTTAAAATCAAGAAAATGATAGCAACCTAACCAAGAGCTAATCCACAAAATTGAAACTTCTAATAAACCCAATAATCAACTCAGGAGGTCATCTAGGTTTAAAAACCTACTAACATTGATGATTACATAACCTTCCTAACTAATGTTGAAGTGGATTTTGGAAAAGTTTACTAATCCTATCTCTTCTAATTAAACCATTAGCGTCAATCAATCTTCTCAATGGAATAAAACTGTTTTCTAGTAAAACTGATTTTATGTGTTCGAATAACGTTTGGGATTTGATTGAATTACCTAAGAGTGTTCATAACCAAACCAAATCCTAATATAAGCATTAAGACACCAAGATGCATGATTGATTGTCAAAGGTTATACTTAGGAAGAGATAAATTATCAAAGAATTTTCTTACCTATATTACAAAAGTTTCTTTGAGGATCATCACTGTTCTGGTAGCTTATAACAATTTAGAGCTACATTAGTTGAACATTAAAACAACTTTCCTAACAACTGGTTGACATCTTTACATGTTCATAAAACAACCTGAAGTTCTAAACTTAAGGTTAAAGAACAATTTGTCTATAAGCCGATAAAATCCATATATGGGTTAATGCAAACATCATAATGCGATGAAATCTTAACACAATTATTTTCATCAAGAACCAAGTGGATTAATGTACCTACCTCAAGATGAGTGGGAACAACTAAAATAAGTTTGTCTATATATAGATGACATTCTTTTGATAAGTATATGTTACATAAGTCAAAGCATTGTTAAAAACAAACTTTGATATAATCGATCTCAGAGATATCTCTTATGTAATAGATATCATAACCTACCGGGATAGACTCAATGAGACATTATTTTTGTTCCATAAGTTTAATTTTAAATGGGTCCTTACATATGTAACAAACAACACAGCTCTCCTTTAGAGGATAATAGGGTAAATGAGATTATTTTCCTTACGCTTCATTAATTAGAAGCCTTATGTGGTTTAATTCTATACTTGTTTAGATATTACTCACATTGCAACACACTAGATATGTCTAGATTAATGTGAAGCATCTTATGGAGTATTGAAATATCTATAAAGAAAATGAGAGACTATAACTTAAAGAAGAAGTGAGAACTCAAACCGTTTATTACTCTTTGTAATATTCAAAATGACAAAATGTAATTTCGGGGTATATCCTTATGTCGGTAGACAAAACATATCTCATGGAGGAGTCATAATGAACTGATAACAACAACCTAAGATATAATGACATAATATGTTGTTGATCACAAAGCAATAGTCACTAAATGTTGTTGAAAATTTATCAGTGCACTCATAAGTTTATTAACTCCATATAAATTATATATTGAAGACTTATTGTGATAAAGTCAGCTACCATGTCTCCTTGGACAGTAACAATTCGAGAGGTGCTGCGCTAAATTTCGATACAAAATTAATTATTCGTTTATGAACGAATTGAGGAAACTAAATCTTTGTATCGAATGCATTCATGATATGCTTAAAGATCCTATAAATGAAAGTCTATCACCCATAATTATTATGTAAGCTCTTATAATAATGATGGGCTTATTGATGACTATGTACAACTGCATATCGTACTATGAATGATTAATTATTAATTTTCCTCATCAGTTTGATTTTGTATGTCTCTAACATATGTTATGCCGGTGTAATGACATATAGACAAATATAAATACAACTCAAACGCTAAAGGGCTTACTTGCATATTTTGATCATAACTGATAGGTTTTAAATTGAGGTTGTAGTATGACTAATGGGGGTCCTGAGTTGAATGATGATTCAACGGCTGTATTTCTCTGCTACGGTTCTTGGTTTAAAGCTAAAATGAGTATTAACTCTGATCAAGCTAATCTAATACTCATAATAAATGATTATTCGACTAAGTGGGAGAATGTAAGATTAAATATTTATTTATATGTATTTAATCTAGTAGCCATCATTATCATTTATATTATATTAGATCAAAATAATATTAATCATATTATATATTAGTTGGTAATTGTTGATGGATCATATTACCATAATTAACTAATTAGGGTTTCCTTCTGGGTGTATATATGAGGAGATGATTAGAGAGGTTTAGGTTAGACACTCACAATAACATCCTTAACATCATAGCCGCCACCCACCTCTCTCTCCATAACCTAAACCGAATTCATCCCTATTTTGGTTATCACCATCATAATCTTACATCCTAAGGAGGAACCAGATCACACTGAAAAAGATGTCGAACTCCATGGCTGCGTCTTTGACTGGATTCTCCGCTGGCTTGTCTGCTGTCACACCCCGACAATCCATCACATCAGAGCTGGGTGTGATCTGACTGGTATCTTCATTGCATAGCGGAAGTTTTGTGAGTGCTAAGACTTCTAATAAATGAACGCCCACTTAATACTCGAATCCCCATGGGTTCTCCTATTCTAACCGTGCCATACTTGTAATCATAACCTGATAAAGAACATGCGAAAAATCAACATAAAGTTGGCGAGTTTATAGTTTGTATGTTTTTGTTTCAAATGAGTTATAAAACATTTGAAAGTTTTGCATTCGAAAAACCAGTTTGTGGGATCATAGTATCCGAAAGCATTTGAAATGTCATGTCTGTATAACAGTATTGAAATGTAGTCTGAGTTGTTTGTAAACCGATGCATATAACTGTTATATTTGTAAACCGGTGAAAAAATGTTTTCCGTCATGTCTGTAAACTGATATTGAAATGTTTTCTATTGTATTCGTAAAACTTGTATAACTGTCAACGTCTACGTTGCGTTATCATTTGAGAGTTCATATATAAAAATGTAGTATGTAAAGCGTCAATGAACTTGATGATCATTAATGTTTTGCAAGGACATTAATATGTGTGTCGACATAGGAAGTACTCAACCCTAGACAATTTCTTCCGGTCCACCCGGCTGGGACAACAAAAGCACTACATGCGGCCACACAAGGACCCATGAGTGGGGCTCGCTACACCCAATAGATCTACCACTCTTGTTTCTCGGTCTTATAAAAGATTAATGGCACTTAAGAGAGAGCCTATTCGCGCATGATCTAATATTCCATTCCATAGCTAAACCATACCATCAAAAACATGTTTCCCCCCCCCCCCCCGAGAGTTATAAACCGAAAACATTTAAGAGAAAAGGGGGACATGAACTCACGGAGTCTTTGTGCCTCGCACAAGTGAGAATGGGTCTAGCCCATTTGAGTCTAAAAGCAGGACCAACCAGTCCTCTTATTTGTATGCAGGACACCAAGTCCCGTTGTAACTAAGACAATCCCATCCCTAGTCATGAAACTCATGTTCGTTTTGAAAATACGCGAGTGTTTTGTAAAACAGGTATGTTGAGCATAAACTTTTCGTAAACCATTTGAGTTTATTGAAATCCATTCGTAACATGGTTTAGAAATATGAACTTTCGTTCATCAAAATTTTGTGTACTTTTGCAAAACTTGCATGTCTTTCCACCCCCGAAAACATTTGCAAAAATGTAAAAATCGTAAAAAGTGGGGGTTATGAACTCACCTTGAGATCCAGTGCAAAGCTAGCTTAATATGATTCCATAGTGTCGTTTCCAAAACGTGACTCGCTAGCATGCAATCTATAACATTCCTATCAAGGAATAACTTATAAGTTTCTAAATATAACGTAGCTAAATTACGTGTCACCGAGCTCTACCGAATCGTTAACCATATGATTCTATGAATGTGTTATTGACTTAACTCAGTTAACCAATCTATGGTTTTCTTAGATACGGTCTAGTTTTCGAGAGACTTGAAATATATGTTTATATAAAACATAACTATTTTCATGAAATCATATTTAGTCGTTATGTACGTCGCCGGATAATAGTACGACTCTTCGTAGTTTTTGTAAGATGAAATCGTACGCTTGTTATAATCTTGTGGTATCGTGTCGTACTTCGTTAGGCGTTTGAATCGAATATAACCAATATATATTATTGTTATAAAATCCTTCAAAAGTATTCGCAAGTGTTCGCGTCGTCGACGTTTGTA
Organism: Scalesia atractyloides; assembly: GCA_947069175.1. Classification (NCBI taxonomy): domain Eukaryota; kingdom Viridiplantae; phylum Streptophyta; class Magnoliopsida; order Asterales; family Asteraceae; genus Scalesia; species Scalesia atractyloides. Next base: position 48,023,123 of record CAMTDV010000023.1, read on the forward strand.
ATAAATATAACTATATTTATTTTATAAAAGTATTTGACGTCTCGCCATTCGTATATGTATGTAATTATATTTGTGTTGTACGATTTCCAAATTCTAGAGGCCTTTAATATATGATTTCCGAATTCCGTCGTTTGAAATAATACGTGCATTGCACTTATCTTGTAAAAAGACTCGGAAATCTTGACGTTCGAAATAAATATAAACATTATACTTATTTTTATAACATCTGTTCGAATAATTTATCGAGGTTTGAACTCTAGTTTTCGAGTTTCGACTTTGAATTAAACATAAATAAGTATTATTTATCTTGTAGTCGATTGCTAAATATTTGTTATCTTGAAATCGCGCTCGTTGAAATGTTGTCGGCTCGAGTTTTGAACGTTTTAATAGCGTCGTCAAATAAATATACACCTATGTTTATTTTATAACAATCGTTTGAACTCGACGTTATATCCTTGAAATATAACGCGTTTCGTATTCCGTATTTTATGAAAATCGGGCAGAGATTCCTCTGTTTTCGGACGATCCCGACAATGTAAGTTGTCGATTTAATTGTCAAAACGCAATAATCAATATAACAATAATATATAATACTTTCTCGTCGTTTTCAAATATCTAGTTTCGTCAATTATAATTTTCGATTTATATAATTAACGACGTCGGTTCGATTGTACTAATAGTTTTACGCGAATAACGTAGTCGGTTCGATTGTATTATTATTTTTTTAAATATTTTTGGCGGTTAACGGATCGGTTTGAGCTCGGTTTTCGCGATAATGATTATCAATATTTATAAACTACTATAAATAAATTTTCGCGTCGTAAAGGCTTTACCGAAACTCGTGTCGGCCCGCGGACTGATTTTGACTACAGTTGACCATCTTGACTGCGTTGACCAGTAGTTGACCAGTTGACCACGGTTGACCGGTAGTTGACCGGGTTTGAACGAACCCAAAACTGAACCGAGGCACCAAAAATGACCCAAAACTGTCCCTTGACCCGTGTTTGACCTACGTTGACCTGTTGACCACGTTGAACCGAGCCCGAGAGTGTCCCGAACTTTAATTTTCACCCGAGACGAAAGTGTTTTTTATGGACTCTACGGGTTACAAGGATCCCAAAAATATATCTTTCATTGAAAACGGATGCCCGGAACCTCGCCAGAACCATGCCAGAAGTCGGAATTTCGTCGGAGAATAAAATTTCACGAAAACTTGTAGAAAGGTCTCTGACCACCCGATCTAAACATGCATGAAGTGAAAAGTCCAAAACTGGTTCACTGGAGTTTGGCCGGAATGTCGCCGGAGTTGCTCCCGAGCCCAAACGGCTTCAATCTGCTAAAACCAACATCACCACGCGATCCGGAACGTCGAAGATAGTCGAAAAAGTGTACTCTTGGCTGGAAAATGGTCGCCGGAAAACCTCCATCGCGCCGTCGGCGGTGGCGCCGCCATGGCCGGCCGCCGCTACTCGCCGGACTTCGGTGCCAGAAATGAGGATTTTGGAAAAGAATTTGGTTTATATAGGTGTTTTGTGGGCTTGGGCTTTTATGTGGACAGGTCCCAAGACCCATTTCTTGTGTTTTGAGCGGTCCGATAGCGTTTCTGAAGCCCGTTTTCTCACCTGAACTCCATGGAACGTTGTATAACATTTTTTTAAGAAAAAAATGTGTAAAAATAGGGTCGGCGCTCGATATTAATAGCGTGCGTTCATCGGTTTCGTTAAAATGCGTAAAATGCTCCGGTTGTTGTTTCTTGTCCGTTTTCGACTATGAATAATAAAATTCAATTACGAAGCTAAATATATCATAATATATTAATATCAAGGCATAACTCGAGTCTATTGCTTCCGTTTCGTTGTCGGTGCGTTCTTGCGGACGCGTTTTGTCACACCCCACCCGCAGCGGAATAAGAGTCGGGGCATATTTGGGTTATCACCAAAGCTCATGATGTTTACTAAAATATTTCATATTTATTAAATTCAAATTACAACTTAAATATTCAAATCAAATCCATACAATTACAAGGAAATGAAACTAAGTAAAACAATCCCAAGCTTAAACTGATTTATTCTTCTAGGCATTCCTATGTGTTTCTTGCCTCAACTGGATCACCTGTATCATGTGTAAAACGGGGGATGTTTTGGGTCAACAAAAGTTGGCGAGTGAACCTTGATAAAACATTGTTATTAATTTCTTGTTGTATTTAATATTGAAAATTTGTGCAATAATCACATGTGAGCAAACATATATATATAACAAAACACAAACCACATTGGATGAGTAAATGACATGAATGATGATGTATATGAGATCAAGGCTCAATCAAACGGATCCGATCGAGTGACATGAATGATGATGTATGTGAGATCAAGGCTCAATCAAATGGAGCATATCGAATGAGGCGCCTGATACTCAATCCGTATCCCACGGGGAGCTGATGGGCCTAATGAAATGCATGCACTGAAAATGATAACTTCAATCTAAACATAACTCACACAACAATTGATACACATTTGATCACGGATATGATGGATGCACAAGTGTTTAAATATAACAAGGAATTAAACGACACATGATACACCCCAAAACATGATTAAAACGGGGAATTGATAGAGATTCACTCACATTGGGTGCGTTCTTTGATGACGTTAGATGCGCACGAATTTTAGGATTTGATCGACGAGGAAAACTAACCTAAAATAATAACGAAATGATTCGGTAAATTAGTACTTTTAATTCATACTCTTAATGTGATTTTTAGATTTATTTTTGTGAGTTTAAGGAGGTTTTCTAACTTTAAAATCTTATTTTTAAGTATTTTTAAATGATTTTCTGATTAAATAAATTAATAAAAATAAATAAAAAAATTTGACTTTTTGACCGTTGACCGTTGACCGGTCGGATTGTGTTTAATTATGCGCTGAGTGAGGTTCGAACTCGGGACCTCTCGTATACGTGCACGCAGCTCTACCAACTGAGCTACGTGTCTAACCTGAAATATTCTCTGTTTTAATTATATTTATATACTAATTAACTTTTAACTTATTTGGGTTTTTATTAAAAACGATTTATATGGCCGAACCGGTTGCAGGGACCCGGAGTCGAACTCGGGTCCTTCGGTTCGAGTGCGCACAGCCCAACCAGTTGGGCTGTGTGTCATATCTGTTTAACTTATGGATTAAATTATTCTTATTAACATTCGGTGACCTGATCCGCTTCAGTTGTAAAAATGTTGGTTTTAATTCTGAAATTCGGTAACGTGTGCGATTCGAACCCGGGACGTGTGTATTGTTTGTGCACACAGTCCACCGCTGGACTGTGTGTCTAACCCGTTTGAATATCTGATTTTAATTATACTTATACTTATTTGCGACTTCATCTTCTTCGTTTAAGAACACAGAACAGTGAATTCCGACTGTTCTTGTTTAGTCGTTCACGATTTAAACTTGATTGAAATGAACAGAGAAATTAAATGATATGGTGTACCAGAACAGCGGGTTTGCTTCGGTTTTTCGGCAAGTGTCGTCGGCTCCGATTTGCGATGTCCGGCTGTATGAACTGTTTAACAGTTTTGATTATTGATTTGAACGATTAAAGTATGAATTAAGAGATAGCAGAGAAGTTTTAGATAGATATACCGGTCGAGGAATGAATACAGTTTTCTGATCAAGGATTTCTGGCGATGTTCCGGCGAAATTAGAAATCTCCGGCGACGAGCTTCTGAGAAATTTCAACTACGAAAAAGTGTGCGGTTCTGAGCGAAAGGATTTCCGGAAGATTGAGTGGGTATTTATAGGGTAGAACTGGATGAATTTTGTCCGAGTTTGAGTCTTGATTCGCGGTCAAAGTTTCTCCAGCGGTTATGACCGCAATTGACGGTTATAACCGATGTCGAAGTCGGTTATAGTGTTTTAGTCAAAAGGAAAATGGCTAAACTCGCGGATTGCCGGATTTTCCGGTGATTGCGAGTTCTGGCGCGCTGAGGTCCGGATTTTGATTTTCTAGTTTTAGTATATATGTTATTTGTTTCCATGTTTATCACAAAATCAGTGTGTGGCGGAGCGGTGTGTGGTGTGTTTTGTCTTGTGTGTGATCCGGGTTCGAAACCCGGCGTCTGCATTTATTTTTTTATTCATTATTTATTAGTAATTTTAAATTATGGTTTTTAAATTCTAATATATTTATTAATTATGTATCGTTTAAAATTAATAACAACTATAAATACGCAACGAATATTATAACTGGATATTTGATTGATAAACGAAGCGGGTTTTGAAAACCCGTTTTTCGACGGATGTTACAGTATCCCCTACTTTTAGAAATTTCATCCCGAAATTTAAGTAGTAGTGGTAACAGGAAAAAGATGCGGGTATTTCTCGCGCATTGAGTCTTCACGTTCCCAAGTAAACGCAGGTCCTCGTTTCGACTCCCAACGTACCCTGACAATTGGAATACGACTTCGTCTTAAACGCTTCTCTCTGAAGTCCATGATTTCTACTGGTCTTTCAATGAAGTGCATAGATTCATCGATCTGAATATCTTCTAGAGGAATATGGAGGTTTTCATCGGCGAGGCACTTCTTCAAGTTTGATACGTGGAATGTGGGATGAATTCTGTTGAGCTCTTCTGGTAGGTCAAGCTTGTATGCTACAGGACCTACTCTTTCGAGTATCTTGAAAGGTCCTACGTAGCGTGGTGCTAGCTTGCCCTTCTGGCCAAAACGAACCACTCCCTTCCATGGTGATACTTTTAAAAGTACTTGATCCCCAATGTAAAACTCCAAGGGCTTTCGTCGTTTGTCAGCATAACTCTTTTGACGACTTTGAGCCGCTAGAAGATTGTTTCGAATTTGAATGACCTTGTCAGTTGTTTCTTGAATTAATTCTGGACCGGTGATTTGTGATTCCCCAATTTCGTGCCAACATACTGGAGATCGGCACTTACGATCATATAACGCTTCGAAAGGAGCCATGCCGATACTTGAATGATAGCTTTTGTTGTACGAAAATTCAACTACTGGTAGATGAGAGTCCAAATTCCCTTTGAAGTCTATAACACATGCTCAAAGCATTTCTTCAAGAGTTTGGATGGTGCGTTCAGATTGTCCATCAGTTTGAGGATGAAAAACGGTACTGAGGTCTAATCGTGTACCCAAGGCGGTTTGTACGGCTCGCCATGTTCGTGAAGTGAAACGACCATCACGGTCTGAAATGATGCTTAAAGGTACACCATGACGGCTTACGATCTCGCTGATGTAGATACGAGCTAACTTCTCGTTCTTGAAGTCCTCGCGAATCGGAATGAAGTGAGCTGATTTTGTAAGACGATCGATTATTACCCATATGGTGTCATACCCACTAGAGGTGCGAGGTAACCCGGTAATGAAATCCATGGTTATGTTTTCCCACTTCCACACAGGTATTTCGGGTTGGACTAGAAGTCCTGAAGGTCTTTGATGTTCAGCTTTTACTTTGGAACAGGTAAGGCACTTGGAAACAAAAACAGCGATATCCTTTTTCATGCCAGGCCACCAGTAGGTGTAGCGTAGGTCTTGATACATCTTGTCGGCTCCTGGGTGTACAGAGTATCGTGTTTTGTGCGCCTCATTCATGAGGAAGTCACGAAGGTTGTCGCGATCAGGAATCCATATGCGGTTTAAATAGTATAGAATACCGTCGGATTTGGTTTCGATTTTCAGTTCCGCTCCACATGACAGTTCATCGCGTACGTCATTTTCTGTTACAGAAACATGTTGAGCTTCCCGGATTCGATCTTTGATGTCGGTTATGATTTGCGAACATAGAAGACGAATGGAGTTCGCATAACCCTTTCGACTGAGCGCATCGGCCACCACGTTTGCCTTGCCAGGAATGATACCGAATTTCACAGTCATAGTCGTTAAGAAGTTCGACCCATCTTCGTTGCCTCATATTCAACTCCTTTTGGTTGAAGATATGTTGGAGACTTTTGTGGTCAGTGTATATTTCACACTTTGGTTCCGTAGAGGTAATGTCTCCATATCTTGAGAGCGAACACAACGGCTCTGATTTCCAGGTCGTGGGTGGTGTAATTCTTTTCATGAACCTTGAGTTGTCTAGAAGCATAGGCTATCACTTTTCCTCTTTGCATTAATACACAGCCTAGCCATTGCCCTGATGCGTCGCAATATACTACAAAGTCATCGCAACCCTCAGGGAGTGTGAGGATAGGTGCGTCACAAAGTTTTTACTTTAGAGTTTGGAAGGTTTCTTCTTGTTTAGGTCCCCATATGAAAGGTTTTCCTTTATGAGTCAAAGTCGTGAGCGGTACAGCAATACGGGAGAAATTGGCAATGAAGCGGCGATAGTAGCCAGCCAAACCCAGAAATGACCTTACTTCGGTAGGGGTACGTGGCGCTTGCCATTCCTGTACTGCCTTGATTTTCGAAGGATCGACATGTATTCCCTTGTCATTAACGACATGTCCAAGGAATTGTACTTCTCTTAACCAGAATTCGCATTTTGAGAACTTAGCGTAGAGCTTTTCAGTCCTTAAGAGTGTAAGGATGAGTCGAAGGTGTCGTTCATGATCGGATTTAGACTTGGAGTAGATGAGGATGTCGACGATGAAGACTATGACAAAGCGGTCGAGTAGGGTTTGCATACCCTATTCATTAGATCCATGAAGACAGCTGGGGCGCTGGGTAAACCGAATGGCATGACCATGAATTCGTAATGACCATAACGAGTCCGGAAGGTGGTCTTTGGGACGTCTTCTTCATGTACTCTGAGTTGATGATAACCAGAACGAAGGTCGATTTTTGAAAAGCAGGTGGCGCCTTGAAGTTGGTCTAGGAGGTCATCGATGCGAGGTAGTGGGTAGCGATTCTTAACCGTTAACTTGTTGAGTCGATACACATGCGAAACGTTCCATCTTTCTTCTTCACAAAAAGAACAGGCGCACCCCAAGGCGAGGAGCTAGGACGTATGAATCCTTTGTCAGTCAGTTCTTGCAGTTGACTGGCCAGCTCTTGCATTTCGGATGGGGCTAGCCTATAAGGAGATTTTGCAACTGGTGTAACGCCAGGTACAAGATCGATGCGGAATTCGACTTCTCTCACAGGAGGGAGTCCTGAGATGTCGTCGGGAAAGACTTGTGGGAATTCTTTCACTACTGGTATATCTTCGAGTTTCTTCTCCTTGTTTCCCTTCTTGACGACGTGAGTTAGGAATGCGACATAGTTCTTGTGGAGATATTTTCGGGCTTGAAGGCAGGACATTAATTTGAGTCCTTTCGAAGGGGTTTCTCCAAAGATACGTAGGGTCTGACCGTCTGCAAGAGGAATGCGAATGAATTTTTCGCGGCATACTACTTCAGCGTGATGCTGGCTGAGCCAGTCTATACCGATTATAATATCGAAACTTCCCAACTTCATAGGAATGAGGTCAACTGGAAAATCGTGATCGTTTAGAGTGAGGGTACAATCTCGTATAATAGAATTTAATGAAACGGGCTTTCCGTCAGCTACTTCCACTGTTAGAGATTCCATGAGATTATCACGAGTTTGGTTGAGGATAGGTTCAAATTCTAAAGACACAAAACTCTTATCCGCGCCGGTATCGAATAACATGGATGCATAACTACCATTGATGAGAAACGTACCGTTAACCACGTTGTTGTCAGCCCTAGCTTGGTTGGCATTGATGTTGAAAGCTCTTCCTCTAGCAGGTGGAGGAGCTTGGTTAGCTTGGTTTACCGGATTCGCTTGAGCTTGGGCATGGATGATGTTCACCAAGCGGGGACATGTGTTCCTGAAGTGGTTTGGGTCTCCACAGTTGTAACAAGCTCGCATAGGTTGCATCATGGGGTAGTTGGGTTGGTAGTAAGGTTGAGCTATGTGTTGCGTGGGTGGTAGAAGTAAGGGTTGTTGGGCTTGACCCACTATCTGATGGTGGGTTTGGGTTGAGGGTTGATTGCGGTTCATTCGCTGAAGTGTGCGACAAGTTTGGATAGTGTGACCCGCACGGCCACAGCTGGTGCAATGTTGGCAAGGAGTTTCTGGGAGGTGATGGTATTGACAACGGTTGCATTTTGGGTATGGGCCGGTGTATGGTTTTTTAAATTATGCAGCTGAGGGAGCAATTTGGGTAATTGGTGCGGCAGTGATAGGAGGGTTTGTTTGTGTGACGGCAAAATTTCTGCTGTTTCGTTTCCTCTTACCAGCAAACTTTGAAGAGGAGATGGAGTGATTTGTAGTTTGGGCCTCAATGGCGGCTTTCTTTTTCTCATCCTTGAATTTGCCATTTCTGATGCGATTCTCGGTAAGTTCGGTAGCTAGTTCCATTGCGGCTTCAAGTGTTGCAGGCGAAGTGCTTAGAACCGAGTCTTGAATTTTCGAGGGGAGGCCTCGAATGTAGTGTTCAACCAAGCGGTACACGGGGGTGAACAGATTAGGGATCATTTGGTTCAGTTCGATAAATCTTTTGTTGTAGGAAGTTTGATCTCCTTCCTTTTGTTTCAACGAGTGGAATTCATCTTCCAACTTTTTGATTTCGCTTCTTGGACAGAAGCGCCTTGTCATGAGTTCCCTTAACTCTTCCCATGATAAGGCCATGGCATCTTCGACTCCTCGCTTACCCTTTTCTGTGTTCCACCAGGTAAGGGCTACTCCAAACAGTCTCCCTGTTGCATAACGTACCTTGCGATCCTCGGGACAATCGCAATTGAGGAAGGTGTTCTCCATTTCTTCAAACCAGTGGAGGAGGGCAGTAACACCTTCGGTCCCTTCATACTTTGGGGGATCGCAAGATTTGAAGTGTTTGTAGGAGCACTTTTTGGAGTGAGGGTTGGCGACGCTCTAGTCTTCTTGATTGGGAGGGTTGATAGGATTTGCGGTGAGAGCTTGTTGAACTTGAATCACGATGTCAGGAAGTACCGCGGCCATTTGTTTAGCAATTTGAGTGGCCAAGCGTTCATTGGATCTTCCTGACTTTCGACCTCCACGTAGTTGCCTAGCCGACATCTACAGGAACATACATAGGAAGATTGTGAGTTTAAGAAGTTTTTTTTTTTTAGGTGTCATGTGTCGTTAAAAGAATAAAAATAACACAACTATCAATAATGCAACTACATCCATAGGATGTCTTGGGTTTGCTCATGTTTGGGCCTCCAATGTCCCCCATACCATCGCCTGTATAGTCATGTGGGCCCCCATGACTATTGGCTTAGTAGGATTCACATTGGTGTTGGCGGTTTAACACTCGCATCACCCGAATGAAAACCATGAAATATGATTGCGAGATGTATGGTAGGAGGGTGTCCAGGTGTAGACACAATGACAACTCAAAGTGGGGTTAGCTCGCATGACGTTTGGTATAGCATGCTTTGGCCTAATAGGTCCTTCGTACTCTCATCGTTAGTCCCCAGGTAGGCAAACTGGTCCTTTATTTTGGATTTATACGAATGCCAAGCCTAGACAGGACGTTCCGACTACCGGTACTCGTACCCTTCCAGTTACTACATGCCCGTCATGAGAACTCACTTTGATGTGATTTGAAAAATACAAAAATCGTTGCAAAAATCATAGGAATTGTGAGGTGTGTGCTCTCATGGATATGATATGTTATGAGGATATGATTCATGATGAGCATTGTATAATAATATGTACTTATGAACATGCTTGCATAACATTGAATGTAACAATAAACATAAAGCATATAAACATCATGAATTTTGCATGTAACGCATAAACAATTTAAAATTTTAATCAACTATAGTATAGGCTCTAAGGGTCTAATAACCTATCCTATATCTGTATAGTCATGGCTCTGATACCAATCTGTCACACCCCGACCCGCAGCGGAATAAGAGTCGGGGCATAATTTGGTTATCACCAAAGCTCATGATGTTTACTAAAATATTTCATATTTATTAAATTCAAATTACAACTTAAATATTCAAATCAAATCCATACAATTACAAGGAAATGAAACTAAGTAAAACAATCCCAAGCTTAAACTGATTTATTCTTCTAGGCCTTCCTATGTGTTTCTTGCCTCAACTGGATCACCTGTATCATGTGTAAAACGGGGGATATTTTGGGTCAACAAAAGTTGGCGAGTGAACCTTGATAAAACATTGTTATTAATTTCTTGTTGTATTTAATATTGAAAATTTGTGCAATAATCACATGTGAGCAAACATATATATATAACAAAACACAAACCACATTGGATGAGTAAATGACATGAATGATGATGTATATGAGATCAAGGCTCAATCAAATGGAGCCGATCGAGTGACATGAATGATGATGTATGTGAGATCAAGGCTCAATCAAACGGAGCTGATCGAATGAAGCGCCTGATACTCAATCCGTATCCCACGGGGAGCTGATAGGCCTAATGAAATGCATGCACTGAAAATAATAACTTCAATCTAAACATAACTCACACAACAATTGACACACATTTGATCACGGATATGATGGATGCACAAGTGTTTAAATATAATAAGGAATTAAACGACACATGATACACCCCAAAACATGATTAAAACGGGGAATTGATAGAGATTCACTCACATTGGGTGCGTTCTTTGATGACGTTAGATGCGCACGAATTTTAGGATTTGATCGACGAGGAAAACTAACCTAAAATAATAACGAAATAATTCGGTAAATTAGTACTTTTAATTCATACTCTTAATGTGATTTTTAGATTTATTTTTGTGAGTTTAAGGAGGTTTTCTAACTTTAAAATCTTATTTTTAAGTATTTTTAAATGATTTTCTGATTAAATAAATTAATAAAAATAAATAAAAAAAAATTTGACTTTTTGACCGTTGACCGGTCGGATTGTGTTTAATTATGCGCTGAGTGAGGTTCGAACTCGGGACCTCTCGTATACGTGCACGCAGCTCTACCAACTGAGCTACGTGTCTAACCTGAAATATTCTCTGTTTTAATTATATTTTATTACTAATTAACTTTTAACTTATTTGGGTTTTTATTAAAAACGATTTATATGGCCGAACAGGTTGCAGGGACCCGGAGTCGAACTCGGGTCCTTCGGTTCGAGTGCGCACAGCCCAACCAGTTGGGCTGTGTGTCATATCTGTTTAACTTATGGATTAAATTATTCTTATTAACATTCGGTGACCTGATCCGCTTCAGTTGTAAAAATGTTGGTTTTAATTCTGAAATTCGGTAACGTGTGCGATTCGAACCCGGGACGTGTGTATTGTTTGTGCACACAGTCCACCGCTGGACTGTGTGTCTAACCCGTTCGAATATCTGATTTTAATTATACTTATACTTATTTGCGACTTCATCTTCTTCGTTTAAGAACACAGAACAGTGAATTCCGACTGTTCTTGTTTAGTCGTTCACGATTTAAACTTGATTGAAATGAACAGAGAAATTAAATGATATGGTGTACCAGAACAGCGGGTTTGCTTCGGTTTTTTCGGCAAGTGTCGTCGGCTCCGATTTGCGATGTCCGGCTGTATGAACTGTTTAACAGTTTTGATTATTGATTTGAACGATTAAAGTATGAATTAAGAGATAGCAGAGAAGTTTTAGATAGATATACCGGTCGAGGAATGAATACAGTTTTCTGATCAAGGATTTCTGGCGATGTTCCGGCGAAATTAGAAATCTCCGGCGACGAGCTTCTGAGAAATTTCAACTACGAAAAAGTGTGCGGTTCTGAGCGAAAGGATTTCCGGAAGATTGAGTGGGTATTTATAGGGTAGAACTGGATGAATTTTGTCCGAGTTTGAGTCTTGATTCGCGGTCAAAGTTTCTCCAGCGGTTATGACCGCAATTGACGGTTATAACCGATGTCGAAGTCGGTTATAGTGTTTTAGTCAAAAGGAAAATGGCTAAACTCGCGGATTGCCGGATTTTCCGGTGATTGCGAGTTCTGGCGCGCTGAGGTCCGGATTTTGATTTTCTAGTTTTAGTATATATGTTATTTGTTTCCATGTTTATCACAAAATCAGTGTGTGGCGGAGCGGTGTGTGGTGTGTTTTGTCTTGTGTGTGATCCGGGTTCGAAACCCGGCGTCTGCATTTATTTTTTTATTCATTATTTATTAGTAATTTTAAATTATGGTTTTTAAATTCTAATATATTTATTAATTATGTATCGTTTAAAATTAATAACAACTATAAATACGCAACGAATATTATAACTGGATATTTGATTGATAAACGAAGCGGGTTTTGAAAACCCGTTTTTCGACTGATATTACACGTTTTTCGTTCGCGTAAGCGTTTTGTGACGTTCGAAAGCATGATAATTCATCAAAACCCAATTCTTACGCATAAATTATACATGTAAAATTCGTATTTGTCAACGTTGTCAGTATTTTGTCCGGTGTCAGTTCGTTACGGTTTGATGTTCAGCAATTTTTCCGCAAATCGCCATTCGCGTACCGAAAAGTCGGATAGACGTTCCTAGGCATTCCAAAGGCCTGATCGAGTTAATTTACATCTATTACGCTAATTATGATGGTATTAATGTTTGTTATGCGCGTAATTATAACCGGAAAATGCCGGTTGTCTCATCTGCCGTCTCAGGTATTTTCTTCATGTTTTCCATTATGTTTAAACAGAACTGATCAACAGGTATTTTCTTCATGTTTTCCATTATGTTTAAATAGAACTGATCAACAACTTGGGTGGGTGACAAGCCCCTGAGATTGGTGTACCCGAATTTGTATGAGAAGGAGAAGAAAAAAGGGTGTATGGTCGCAGAAAGGTGTATTCTTGACAATGGTAAAATGACGTGCATGGGAGTGGAAAACGAGCATTACAGAAGGTTTAAGCAAATAATCTGCGGAATTTAATGATTTTGATCAACAACATACGGTTCAGCGGGTCGGCTGATACATTGGTACGGGCGGAGAATGAAGCGGGGGAGTTTCGGTGGCGTCTGGGAAATGGGCTATTTATAAGGCTTGGAACATCAATCATATGAAGACGTTGGAATGGAATGCTTGGGCGCCCATTAAGTTAAAAGTTTTCGGCTGGAAACTTAGCTTACGCCGGCTCTCGACTATGGATGAACTTATCAAAAGGAGAATATGTATGGGTCTGAACGTATGTTGCCTATGCCATTCAGCAGAGGAGTCATCAGATTACTTGTTCACAGCTTGCATTATTGCTGCTGTGGTTTGGCAGAACATAAGTGTGTGGTGCAAGGTTGACCCCATTTATGCGTTTTCAATTGAAGATCTTCTTGGGTTACATAGTGTGATTTCAGGTAGCGACATAAAAAAGGCGATACAAGTAGTTGTCCTAGCTGCATGTTGGAGCCTATGGCAGGCGAGAAACAACTATATTTTTCCAACGTTCCAGTGAAGGTCAGTAGCATTCTGGATGAGGTGAAAGTGGTCAGCTATTGTTGGGTTAGCAATAGGGCGAACAAGGTTAAAATAGATTGGAATAAGTGGAAAGGATTCTCATTGTAATTTTCCTGTTTTGTGTTGTTTTCCCGGCCTCTGCTAGCTCCTTGCTGGTAGTTCTGTGTGTTAATGAAGTTCGCTGTTCAAAATAAATAAATAAATAGAGGGTTATTAATTTAGAGTTTCGTTGAATTGAATTTAATAACACAAGTATTAAACGGGTTAGTTTTCAAATTATTTGTGTTCAGTTTTAATAGATGTTTCAAATTTTAGAACGCGGGGTGTGGGGTGTGGATTGGAGCAGGGGAAGCGTGGGTTGCGGCGTTGTCTCGCTGGCGTGGCTATGAAGCTTGGCGTGGGCGGGGGGAGATGATGTGGATGGCTGAGACTGACTGAGCATATTTGACCGTTTGAGGTAGCTGTTACCCAACGTCTAGATTAAAAAAAATATTTCTTTTTTAAACTTATAAATACTCACCTATTTTTTAATTTTTTTTACCACTTCTCTATTTTTCACCTTATTCTATCTCTATATTTTTTTTTTATAAATTCAATCCACTCAATCCTCTACAATGCATCCATTTAACCGAAACCTGGACCCGGACAACCCCTTTGCTTTCCAAGAGAACTTGAACCCTAGCCCGCCACAAAACTGCCAACCACCAAACCCGACCCAAATACCCTTACCCGCGGCCAACCACAAGGTTTTGTCCCGAGCTAGACGGAATCGCGTCGTATATAGGGGGCGTGTTTACACGAACTTTCCATACGACAATTCATCTATTCCAACTAACCTTTCCCAACTCAATTCCGTACCCGAAACACAATCGCAAGATGTTGGTGTTCGTCATCCAAACCGGCAAAAAAAAGAAGTCACAAAAAAGGGTCGAGGTGACACATTCAAACCAGCTCCCATCACCAAAAAAATATATTCAAAAAAAGTATCCAAGCCGACCAGTTGGAAGAAATTGAGACGAAAATTGACACATTCAATTTCATCCAACAACAAAAGGGTGGAGGTGAAGAAAAGTATCCAAGCGGCTCGCAAAAAAATGGCATCTCACAAATAAAAACTTTTGGATATGAAGTTTCTCGACATGAACGTCCATCACCTTACCGACGCAGAATCGGGAACAACGTTAGAGATGAAAAAAGAGATCTTACAAAAATATAACATGGATAAATGATGAAGCTTTTAATTTTATTTTTATTTTAATGTAGTTGGTTTTTTAATTTTACATAGGTTTTTATCTAGTTTGTAAATTTAATTAAATGAAATTATATATATATATATATAATATCAATACCACGTGGCTGACCACGCCACCCCACACCAAAAATAGTCACATCAGCCAAGCCATATCATGTGGATTCCATGTTCACCACTTGTCAATCCAAGCACCCTCTTATACTACTTCATAAGGAATAAGTGTTTTTGAAAGAATGTAACAATGGGAAGTAACAACTAAGGTGATCGTATAAAATTTCGAGGTGCCGAATACCAAAGCGTACACGCGGTATGCTTGTTACACCTTCAAAACGTATCCCCCAAACAAATAACGAGGATATGCATGAATATACGCGTTGTTGTTCACTGACAGGTGTCTTGGTTGACTTTTAATAATATTGACCTTTTCAGCTCCTCCAAATTGCTCTTATATATTCCAAGGCCCATCCTCTCTATTTCAACTTTCATTTTCACCTTCAACTCAACTCCATTCCGATGACAAATCCGATCAACATCCGGCACATCGCCGCAGTGCTCTTCTCCGTCATGCTAATCTCACAATATTCGTTTGCGGTCGCTAGAACCTTGACGACCAATAACTTCGTAGCATCACCAATGCACGAAAAGGTTGAGTCGCCACCTGCCAAAAGCCGGAAACTACAAGAGTTTGTTTATGAGTTCGTTACCGAAAGGGATGCGTGTACCCAAGTCGGGGCCGAGCCGAAGAACCAACAGCAAGAATAATTAACCTTGATTTTATTTTCGGTATATGTATTGTCTATAGCATAGATTATATGATTCGTTTATTCGTTCTCTAGTTCTGAGAATTACGATATGATTTTTTTTTTAGTTTTGAGAGATATATATATTATTATAAGAAATGCACTAAATGTGTGCATTTGATCATTGATGTGTAGGGTTAATTATATACATGATTGTTCATTTGTTTCTTTGTTCTTGAGTTTTGGGATCGTTATACTATAGAAATTTCATTTTTGGATTTGAGATCTAATTACATGGTAATTATGTTAGATTACTATTATTATTATCATCATCATCATCATATGATGGGGATTCAGTCTTCCCAAGGGTTAATAATTTTATGTGCATTTCAGACTTGTACCACACGCATCAGTGCTGGTACATTGTTACTTCTTGCTGCCGTGGTTCATACCACATGCAGTTCTTTTGTATACGAGGATTTTCTTGATAAAAAAATCAATTTTATTTTAAACAAAAACCACAATAAGTATAAAAAAATATCAATGTTTTAGCTACAGTATATGTAACAGTTATTTACCTATATTATCTGTTAACTTTATTTCTATCATTATATGGTCAATGTCGTACACAAACATTTATTTGGTTTTAATAATTCCATCCTTAATATTGACTTTGAATTGAATTATATTTTTATTTATTTAATTACAACGAGCTTGGAATATTATAACTTTACCAACATACTTTGTTTAATTAACTAAATCATAATAACGTTTTTGTTCATTTTTATGATGTAGCAAAAGAACAATAAGGTTAATTAACAGATATAAAAGATATTATTTTTATGGTAACATGTTACTATTTCATATAATTCTCTCAAAACTTGCAATTTATGTTACTTTATATAAACTAAGCAGCAATGCATAATGGATCTAGTCATTGTTACATTGGACCTATAATTATATTAACAACAAATATCTGTAAAATCGTGTAAAATTTTAATGAAAACATTGTAGTTTTGGTAATAAATATATATATATATATATATATATATATATATATATGAGGGTTCTTACACGAACCGATTCCTACCAGGCCAACCGAACATCAGTACTGACATACTTGACACGATACTCGGTATCACTTACATGAATCAGTCTGCTATAACTAATTGTTCGATAATATTAACCAACAAAACAAAAAATCCCATTAAGTGATATAATTATAACATATATATTTGTATCCAAAATGTTAAAAAAAGATTATATTTCTAGCTATAGACATTTCAACGTGCACACAAGTCAAGTTCTGATTTATCAACAACACCTTCAACCATAGTTGGTATGTCAATTGTTAAACAACAGTTGTGAAGCCTGTTTTCAAAGATGATGGAGACAATAATATATTTTTTTCCCACTTTGATGGTTGACCGACAAATAACGTTTTTGGCTCATTAATAAATAATTTTTCGTTAAAATGTCAAAAAAAAAATGTCTTTTAAGTCATCAAAAGGAGGCAGGAAAATAGGCAATGGTATGAAAAGGGCAGCAACCCTTGATTTATTCTCCGGTATGTTTTCAAAAAGACGGTGGTAGGTAGGTTGCCGTCAACCAAGTCGGTGGGTGGCCTGGACAATAAATGCATTTGGTGTTTTTGTTTGTAGTTTAAAAAAGTGTCACGGTATTTAGACACCTTAAAAATTGTTTTTATATCTCCTATACGATATATAATATTATACGCCTGTATAGGGTTCCACGTACATTAAATGAGACATGTATACAATGTGTATAGTAGCCCTATACATGTCAAATAGAGTATTATGTCATCATTTCCCAAGACCTAAGATTGTATTCTATACGACGGAAATAGTGTTATACACGTCATATAGAGGACTGATTGATGTGTTAACTATCTAGGAATCAATCTGCAAAAGTAAACCCTATATGACGCTTATAACGTTAAATGCATCATGTAGGGCTTGACTGATGTATACTCTTCGGAAATCATAGGGATGGTATGCGTCGTATAGGTCTTGAATTTTTTTTTCAAGCTTTGTAGTCAGATGGATGTCACACCAAAATTCATTTGATTCATCCGTTCAAAACTTCCGTATAACGATATCGTCTTGGGCATTAGCTATGCTTTTGGCGAACATTAGAACGAGTCATGTGTCACACCCCAACCGATTGTGTAAACATCAGAGTGAGACAAACATGATTACTCAAAGTATCATAACGTATTAATATATCAAAGTAATTAAGAACTCCAAATTTCATTTCATTGCTAACTTCAAATATACAATTGTTTTTGAAAATAAAGTACAATAATTTGCAATTTACTATGACTAACAAAAAGAAATACATAATTAAAGTTTGGGTACATTCTAGTCCACCATAAGTAGATTTTCCAAATATCGTCATCAATTTCCTGCAAATGTATTAAAATATATGTCAACACAAAAAGGTCGATAAGCATAAGTTTGATTCATGTAGCATACGTAAAAAGCCACAAATCTAGGGATGGCAATGGGTCGAGTTCGAGTCGGGTATTGGTAATCTCATACCCATACCCGGTTGTAAAAATGTATCCTATACCCGGCCCAATACCCGTCGGGTATTTGTCTGGCAATTACCTGTCGGGTATCAGGTATACCTGCAGGTATCGAGTATACCCATTAGTTTGTTAAAAGTTATACATTGGGATTTCCAGATACATTTTTATTGCGATTATAATTATTATATAATTTTATTTATACAACAACTATTATAAACAAAAAATGTACATCACATACATATAAGTTATATCATAAATTAATAAAACTTTATAATACTTATACATACATATAATATATATATATATATATATATATATATATATATATATAAAAACTTCACAACATATAAAATATAAATACTATTATCAAATACATATACTAAAAGAAAATTTTTTTTCACATTATGAACATATTAAAATAGATCACTAACAGACAAAGGTTATAAAAATATGATCGGGTATATAGTTTGAGTAAACGGGCATGTGGTTTCGGGTAATCGGGTCGGGCATCACCTAATCCCATACCCGACCCATACCTGTGAAAATACCCAGCCTCATACCTGTCCCATTTGTGTCGGGTTTTCGGTGTACCCGTCGGGCTTGGGTATTTTTGCCATCTCTACACAAATCCATTATGGCAATTTGTATACTAAGTTATATATCATACTAGCGTGTAAAAACTATAGGTCAAACCAAAATATCCACTATCGTAATCATCGCAATGAATAAGACCGTATTGATTGAATACTTAACAATGACCCAACAAACGAGCGGTGTGTTAATCCTATAGCCTATATATGTTAAGGTAGGCTCGCGAAGTTAATGACAAATAGGTTGCTTGAACGTATTCTAACATATATAAACATCAAGAATAGCAAGTAGCATGTTTTTAATGGATTAAATGTTTGCATAGGATTGATTGTATGTGTTTTGCGAATTTACTAGGTTATACATGTTACAATCAAAAAGTGGTTTAAAACGAAAGAGGGTCAAGTATACTCACGGTTTGCAAATGCTTTCCACAAAGCGAGTCTTTAATGATTTGATGGATGGAACACCGAGATTATCATAAAAGGATAAACAAATGTGTGTGAGTTTATGGATTCGATGATGAAATGGGTTCGGGAATTCAAACAATATGAAATTACACAAAAATCTATCTTGTTATAACACTTATTTGGACACCATAGTAGTTGATGTTCTTCATGAGTTTTACACTCATTGGAAGTCAAAATTAAAGGGTTCAATACTTAGATATGATTCCACCTTAATACATGATAGTCAACCATGGATTGGTTGCTACCATGGTTTAGTTTCGGGTTGATTATTACATATATTTATATATGTATAGTTATAACTCTAAGTTATAGATTATCAAGTATGATCATGCATGGGTTGGATAAATCCATTAACCCTTTTATTCACCAATGCACAAATCATCAAATGGATGATTCAGATGGTCATGAAACATAAGTATAAGAATGTAAATACAAGTATCTAAATCATCTAATTCACCTAAACAACCAATTAACTTGACTAGACAAGTGCATTCTAAACATGAATAATATTTAAAGACTTAGTGTAATCTTGTTCACTTTCTTACTGTTGTTTTGGTGACTTAGAAAATGAGCTAAACACCTATCATAATATTCAGCACCAAACTAAAATAATGTAGAACATTCATACGTGAATGAGTGTATAAATCTTAATGTTACAAAGATCCATTCTACATGTTCAACGAAATTTACAACGAGTAATATCAACTATGATATAGAGTTATTACAGATTCGTCCTACTCCTTGATGTAAAAGATTCCAACTCACCCGTTACCAATAACTAAGTCATTATTTGTTGTTATAATGTTACTAATATTTTGTGACATTTTGGTTATCATTAATATATAATTATCAATCACCTAATTTCATGATAGAAGTTCTTGAAATATATACAGAATACGTGAAAACTTTATTTCATCAAACTGATTTAAAAAGAACATGAAACAATTTGCTATAATGAATTTTAATTCAACATTCAAATCGTTAGTGGGCATAAGGGATTGTGAGTTACGGAGTTGGGCTTGGGAGGTTGACCCAATAGACATGTTACCATTACAGTTCATCTCCGAAAAATCATTGCACTTTACTACTTTAATGAACTTAACGTGTTACAATTAAGACCCTTAATCCTCAATGTACCATCTCCTCAAAAGCTTATGATATTTGTAAACTGATTTGCGTCCAAACATTCACAACAGTATATCATATCTACCCCTATTTTTAAAATTTAAGATAAACATATATAAAAATCATTCTTTTTCACTCTACATTATAACTACTAAATCTATGCCCTACTTTTATAATTTGAAAAATTGCTACAATAGCTTTTAATATTTAAAAAGCTACTATTTATTTCTCATCAAAATAAATTTTAAAAATTATGTTTTTTAATTAAATTATAGAGTAAAATATGATGAAGCTGTTATGAATGCTCTAAGAGGTTGAGTCGTAATCCGATAATAATTGAGGGCTTCGTGAGAGATAGAGACAATGAAGACCAGATAAGTTTTGTTTGTCCATGTATAAATTATTATTATTACTTATGTTTTCATACTGTTTGAATCTACCCTGTTAATTTAATTTTATCCCCTAAATTATAAGACTATCCGTGTGTTCTTTAAAGGGCATTTTTCGCCATATCTAACACCCTTTTAAAAAATTGTTTAATGGTTAACGTCCCTTAATGTTCTTTCAATTATTACTTTCCAATTTTTTTCTATTTGGTATTATATTAGAAATGCCCTTCTCTACCCATAACGCCCAAAGGATGGTATTGGGGGCGTTATCAAACTCTTTCACGTCCCTATAACGCCCGTTGGACATGGTCAAAAGTACACATAATATAGATCTTGATAACACATAAATCATCATCAGCATCATCGTACTTAGTTAATTCCACCAATAGCAAAGCTAAGGTATGGTCTGAGAAGGGTAAAATGTAGACATCCTTACCCCTACCCCGTAGAAATAGAGATGCTGCTTCCATTTAGACCCCTGGCTCGATAGTAGTTTTGCATCAAGCCTTGGACGTAAGGTTCATCACACTCAACATGGGGCGGAACTAATGTGTAAGTAGCCGTAGTACGGGCTACGGCTCAACCCCGTATTCGCAGTGTATTTTTTCGGCTTTATACATAGAACACCCCTAAACATATACGAGGATACCCCTAAGAGAAAAACACGAAACTTGATATTATTAGTTAAGCCCAAAACTTGCTTAGTAATTAAGTCCAAATTATAATAAAGCCCAAATTGATTATGGGCATGGGCGACAATTGGAAACCGGAAGGAAACCCAAATGTGGAAGTATCGAACATTCAACATCGCACGAACAGGAGTACAAGACAGACGTCGACGATCGAAACAGAAGCCGACAATCAACGATTCAGCCCTGCTCACACTTCACTGCTTGAAAATTGATTCAGCCTGATGTTGCGTCGCCGTTGACCAACAGACATGTTCGATTTCTTGTGAGTTTTTTTGTCCTTTGAATAGTTTGATTTCTTGTATGATGATGTTATAGTTTCTCTAGAATTCCAGTTTAGTAGTTTGTATATTTGTCAATTGTCAGGTTTTAAGACTTTATTTTTGTTGTTAAACCAGGGAGTTTTTGTTGTTAAACCAGGGAGTTGAATTCTTTGATTTGAAGTTGAAAGTTGATTCTTTAAAGTGAAGATGAAACCATAATCTAAAAAACAATCTCTAGTTGAGAACTTTTTCAAAATAAATTTTGAGGAAATTGATGAACTATTAGGTATTTGTTTTACTTTATTTATTATCGTTTTTTTATTATTGTACGATTGCATGGGAAAGAAAATTTATTTAGGGACACCCCTAAATTAATGAGCTAGCTCCGTCACTACATACAACAATCAGGTCAAAGGCCGATTGGTGCATGTACCCTTGTCTTTTGGCTATCAACACCACCATATGATGCATGATTAATCGTCCGCCGCTTTTAATGTTGTTTTCACGAAATTAGTAAAATAACGTTAAAATTAGTTCAATTTCACTTTTGACCCCTGAGAACCCACACATATACGTTATATGCGTACATCACAAGTGGGTCGTAAGCAAGATAAATATTTTGCTAAATAGACAAAGTTATCAAGCGGCTAATTAGTTTGTTATTATGTTGGGATAGATGGTTATTATAATTACGACAATAATGCTTGGGGCAGTAGATGGTCTTCCTACTAGGTTTTATAAAGCATATACAATTAAACAACTCAGGTGGACAAGTAGCGAACCCTCAGCTATTGGGTCTTCTAAATGTAGTGTACACCAAATATAGTTATTTGGGCTGGTGGAAGCCCAGCCCAATAATAAGTTATTGGGTTGAAGTCAATGTTCGTTGGATCCCAAAACCAATTCCTTTGTTGTTTGTATTCGTTTGCTTCAACTTCTAAAGATGTTCAAGACACTCTCAGAAATGCATATTGGTAATTAGCATCACTTGCCTTTTACATCATTTACCCCTAATTTACATTTATCGAAGACCTCTTCGTTTTTTTAATATGTTCACTAAGTATTTCTTAACAGATTTGGAGACAAAAAAAAAAAATAGGAATCAGGCCCTTGTAAGTATAATACTAAGAAAATAGATATATTTTTTACTTTCTATGCACATTATTAAGTAAATTTAAAAGTTAGTTTCTTCTTATTTTTTTCTAATTAATAAATTATTAAATCTATTTGATATCTTTTATGGTATTGTTAATCTTAAACAAACTTTATACTGAAAAAATTTTCTCTGATTAACAACAATATCGAATCAACCTTCAAGCGTACAAATAAGTATATAGACTTGTGTTTTTAGGTGTATATATTAATATAAATTCATATTATTAAAATAAAAATTAAAAAAAATTAACTTATATAGGTTGTTTCCGAATCAACCTATGTATTCTATCATCTATTTAATTTCTTTTTTTACATCGAAAGTAAACGCCTAAACCGGCAACAAGTTGCGCTGCTACTCCGTTTTGAATAACAAAACCAAGTCTTTAAAAAACTACATTCATATATCCCGAGGTCATAACATTACTATGACCTTTGGACTCGACCTATGTATTCATCATCCATATTCAAGTTCCTCTGTCTGATACAATTTTTGTATTTGTGTCGTGTTCGAGTTTATATAAATCTTCACGTGGTTCATATTAAGTTCGAGCATGATCAGTTCAACACCACAATGTCATTCGTTGTTTATGGAAACCAGCATTATTGCATTAAGAAACTAGAAAGCAAACAGGTAAAGGTTATTAAAAATTTAAAAACGTGCTAAATATTTAAATAATTCTTTAAAATAAAAATATTTGTTGATAAGATAAACGTCAAGTTGAAATAATCTAATGTGAGAAAGTGTTGACCGGTCCCAAATCTTGTTGAGTTGGTTGTCTTAGTCTAAACCAAGTCACACTTCTATTCTTTAATTATTGGTTGATACTTGATACATAATTTATTATTTACTTCTTGATTACCTTTTAAGCAATAAAAGTTAGAAATTTTGAATATCAAAATTATTATAATCAAACTTTTGTAATAATTGCTAATGGACAAACGAAATAAAATACCAAACAAACATTGTACTTTCATAAGCAATGCAACTTTACAAAATGTTGTATTTTCTTTTAGGAAGAAGAGGACATTACTTTTATCATTTTATAAAGTTGAACAACATACATTTAAATCATGTCGACACTGGTAACGAGAAGAAGATAATCGTTTCGGTGAACTAAGATTTGTAACTAAACGTGTCATATAATGAGAATACAAGGAGTATAACTAGGCCTAGTAACTCTTAAATTCTTAGGCCAATTACATTACTAAAATATAAGCCAGAACTATATAAGTTCTGTATATTATTACCCCATCGCAGTTGAACAAGAAGACGCTAAACATTTGAATTAGAGTTAAAATCACTAAGAACAAGAGGACGCTAAACATTTGAATTAGAGTTGAAATCACTAATAAGGATGATTGCATGCCTTTTGCGAAGATGCCAAAGTATTAAGAATTGTATGAAACATGAAAAACTTATAGCTGACTCGTTACAACCTTTTTTTGTACGAAATGAATATTAGAACTTTGTATGTTTTGTAAGTTTATGTTGTATCAAGTTAATCCAAAGCTAAACAAACGTAGAGGTTACGGTTTGTTCAACAGTTAAACGGGTTAGCTCAAGCACTTTATCATATTGATTTTCTTACTTGCATTTTAAATATTTTCAATAGTTATTGCTTAATGCTTTTCATCAACAAAATCAATAAGTGTTTTGCAAAACTAATAACTTTTAGGGTGTACATATTTACACACCAAATGTCTCTTTGCACACCAAACCCTAGCTTTATATACATTATGTATAGGTCTAAACGCAACGTATAGCCACATTTTTCAATTTCCATGAGAATCTCTGATATGATGTGGGAATTTGTCCCCTTATATACGCCACATATAGGCCTATACGCAACGTATATAAAGGGTGGTTTTTTTAAAGAAACATTGTTATACATTATTTATCGTTTTATCAAACTTTTATAATAAGTAATTTTTAAAAAATAAAAAACATTGTTAAGTATTTTATCGTATAGTATAATATAGGTCTCATATAGGCCTATGTATTAGCAACGTATCATATAGTGTAGTATAAATTCCGTATATGCTATACGGGTACTATAATATTGTATCATATCGCATCGTATAATGTAGTAAAAAACATTGTTAAGTATTCTATCGTATAGTATATAATATAGGTCTCGTATAGGCCTATGGATGTAGTATCATATCATATAGTGTAGTATAAATCTCGTATAGGCCTATACGTGTAATATAATATTGTATCATATCGTATCGTATCGTATAGTGTACTATAAGTCATGTATAGGCATATAGGTGTAGTATTGTATCATATGGTGTAGTATAAGCTTGTATAGGTCCCGTATAAGCTTATAGGTCTCGTATAGGCCTATGGATGTAGTATATGTCCCAATAGGTTTTGTATGTGCCTATAGGCCTATACGGGACCTAAACTACACCTATAGGCCTATAAAGGACTTATACTACACCTATAGGCTTATACAGATGTTCTATGGTATCCTATAGTATCATATCGTATTGCATCGTATCGTATCGTATAGTGTATATGTCTCGTGTATGTTCCCAATAGGTCTTGTATATGCCTATAGGCCTACATGGACCTAAATAACACCTATAGTCCTATACAGGACCTATAGGCCTATACGAGTGTTATAACGTATCCTATAGTATCGTATCGTATCGTATCGTATCGCATCGTCTAGTGTAGTATATGTCTCGTATAGGTCTTGTATATGTCTACGATACTACATATATAGTTCTATACGAGGCTTATACGAGACCTATAATATACGATACTACACCTATACAGGACTTATACTAACTATATGATACGATATCACACTTATAAGCTATACGAGGTCAATACATGACCTATACTACGCCTATACGATACGATATTCATCGTATAAAAAGGATTAATGTTGTATAAAAAGTTTGTAAAAAATAATTACTTTTTATATATTTTTATATATTTAAAATAGAAAACATTTTTTTTATAAAACTTTGCTAAAACGATTAATATTTTATAAATGTTTCTAAAAAACCCTTTATATACGCTACGTATAGGCCTATACGCAGTGTATATAAAGGGTCAAAAAGACAATTTTATCCCTGGATTGGGGGCTATACGCAGCCCAAACCAGGGGTTAAATTGTCTTTTGAACCCTTTATATACACTGCGTATAGGCCTATACGCGGCGTATAGGAGCAGTCAGACCAGAACAGACATCAGTTACACACTAATTTTTATGCATCCCTATATGTTGCGTATAGACCTATACGCAACGTATATAAACCCTTAGTGTGCAAATAAGCACCTTGGATGTGCCAATAGTTTAAGCCAACTTTTAACTTACTATGTCGAGAGTGATAATCAAATTAGAATGTTCAACTCCATCATGCAGCAAATTGGGAAAATAGATTCACTAGCTGAAATTGGGAAAATAGATTCACTAGCTACAATTGATAGATAGACACTTCTTACACATGATGGTTGAAATGATACGTGTTGCTCACAACAAAATTGTCAGAGATTTTTACTCATGTAGCTAAATGTGTTTGTTTGTTTTTTTGCCTATCATAACATCATAACATGTAACGCCTCGTATTCTTGTATTTTCCCTATTAGAAAGTATTGTTGTAATTCTATATTTGGGAACTTGTATTGTAATCGTATCTTTCATTTTCCACCAGCACTTGTACATGTTTTTGTACTTTACATTCTGTACATTCATGACCAACCCGGATTTATGAACTACATTAATAAATCTAGTGCTTTGGTGAATCATATAACGAGGCATACACGCCCCCATGCTTGACATCTATGACTAATTAGACTAACTATACGTAACCGTTGTACTTTCTTAATAAACTGGCCTAGACATGATATTAATCATGTTTTGATTAAGTATTATGGCCTTAGACCGCTCTGCCTCGTCATCAAAATCCCCGTTCGCAAAAAAATGTAGAATGGGTACAAGACGGGCTAACACGTTCCAGAGCTGTCACTTCGCACGAAGTGGACAACCCACTTCCCCCGAAGCGGTAATTTTTCCCGTTTTCTTTTCATACTTTCTGCTTCAGAATCTGGACCAATCGTTCGACTCAGTGTACTCACAGCCACCTGTTTGCCCCATGTAGGGTAACTTCGGGTTGCATCACTTCGACTCTCTATGCACGGAATAATAGGAAGCTTGCAAAAATGTGAGCATACTCGACTCCCCTCTTTAACTTTTACACTTCGGGGTGCAACATCTATGCCTTATCGAACTCACTAAATTACTATACTTTATGCTAATCATAAAATAATTGTTCTTACACACATGCTTAATACGAATACTTGCTACTTGTTCATGCTAGAATCGAATGCCTTATGCTACGTCATTAACTGTGTACAAACCTCCCTTAACATGTATAGCGCTATAGGAGTAACGCACCGCCCGTATTCGTGAGGTCATGTTAAGTAAACAAAACGGTCTATTCATTGCTATGAATAGGTTACGCTAGCGGGAAACTTTGGATTGGCATGTGTATCGCATTACTAGTGTTGTATGATAGCCTAAGCAGAAGTTTATGCCATGATGAACGATAATATGTATCTTATTTAGTATTTAAACTTGTATGCTCGCCAATGCTTTATACGTGACATTTATCTGCTACATGATATACTTATGCGAAACTATGTGAAAGCTTATGTGCTATATGAAATACTTGTATTCTCCATGCAATCAAAACGCTACTTTACAAAATCATTGTGATCAAATCTCATCTTGCCCCTTATCTCAACCTATTAGATGTCTTCCAACGGTGAAAACTCGGGCTCCAAGAAGATCGCCAGCAACAATGGTGTTTCGATGACCAAGAAGGAAATGATGCAGTTCATGGCCAAGCAAATGGCCAAGGTGATCCCTGACATCATTGGTCGGATTCCCCCTACTTCTAACCCTATCAACACCGATTCCCCTCACGACACAACTGACACAATGGTTGTGGTACCTAAACCTCCTTTACCTTTAAACACTTTAACTCCTGTAGCCCAAAACCTTACACAGGTGAAGAAGGGGCAACGGAACTACTCCAATGGTTCAACTCCATTGAAGTCACCTTCAGCTAAAGCGGATGCCTTGAAAACCTGCACACCACCAACGCCACAGGCGTGTTCCAATCGAGGGCACTCGATTGGTGGGCTTCGGAACGTAACATGCGTGGCGAGAGCGCTGTGTATGCCTTAACCTGGGTCGAGCTTAAGAAACTCATGGAAGACGAGTTTTGTCCTCCCCACGAGCGCCAGCAACTCGAAACGAGTTTTGGAATATCAAGAAAGTTGGGAGTGACAACCTCGGGCTTACCACTAGGTTTAAACAGCTTAGTATCTTGTGCCCTGGCCAAGTCTATTCGACCAACAAAGCCATCGCCAAGTACATCGAGCCCTACCCTCCTCCTTTTTCTCGTTACGTCGAGTCTTCCCAACCCAAAACCATCGAAGATGCCTATCATCTCGCAGCCAAGTTTAAACATAACCTGCTTATGGATGGAGCCTTTGAGGCGAAGAGTTCGGCCAAAGCTGCTCACCAAGCCACCACAGAACCAAACCCTAAACCCACACCCACTAAACCACCCACCAAAAACAACAGGTTTGGTAAGAAGCGAAAGGCTTCAAACCAAAATTTTGCGGTTGTTACTTCGCAAAATCCTCCACATCAGCAGCTAGCCCTAACCCAAAACCCTGAGCCAGCCAAGCGAGGCTACACTGGGAATCTTCCACAGTGCGGAACTTGCACCTACCACCACCCAACCACCGCACCATGTCGCCTTTGAAGTACGTGCAATAGGTTTGGACACTTCAACACCCATTGCCGTTTTGGCCATAAGCCTATAGGCAACCAAAACCAACCCCTCACCCAGAACCAAATCCAGCAGAAAGCCAACAGCGGTCGCACTAGCCATCTCGCCAACGTCTGTCCTCAACGCAACCAGGCTCAACAGCAAGCTCCCCGTGGACGAACTTTTATCATCACAGCTGTTGAAGCTCATAACAACAATGACGTCATTAACGATACATCTCTGTCAACAATGTTTATGCTTCATGCTTTTGATACTGGCACAAATAAAAGTTTTGTATCCGCTGAATTTGAACCAATGCTTAAGGGTAGACGCTCTAAGATGCCAAAATCATTTATTGTTGAAGTTGCTAATGGTAAATCTCTTCTTGTCGATTTGATTCTTTCTAACTGCACTTTTCATCTTAACGATCACATGTTCTCAATGGATCTCACACCTATGCAAATGGGTAGCTTTGATGTCATCATTGGCATGGATTGGCTTCATAAAGTTCATGCAGAAGTCATTTGTTATGAGAAGTTCATTCGTATTCCCCTTCCACTTGATGATTCGCTATGTGTCTATGGCAACAAACCTTCTAAAGGTCTTAAGTTTATGTCATGTGCTCAAGCGAACAAGTACTTACGCAAAGAGTAGTTTGCCTTTGCCCATGTTGTGGAAAAGAAAGATAAAGGACAAAGCGGGAGTGATGTTCCTGTCGTTTGCGATTTCCCTTACGTCTTTTCTGAAGACTTACATGTCCATCCTCCTCCTCGTTCAGTTGACTTTCGCATCGATCTCATTCCTAGCGCTACACCTGTCGCTAAAGCTCCTTATCGTCTCGCACCATTGGAAATGCAAGAGCTATCTAGCCAACTTCAAGAGCTTCTTGATAAAGGCTTTATACGCCCTAGTATTTCTCCTTGGGGCGCTCCATTCTGTTCGTCAAAAAGAAAAATGGATAATTTCGCATGTGCATCAATTATTGCGAATTTAACAAACTCACTATTAAGAATCGCTATCCTCTTCCTCGTATCGATCAACTTTTCGACCGGTGCAACGTGCTTTTCTAAGATCGACCTTCATCCTGGCTATCATCAGCTTCGAGTCCTCGAAGAAGATATTCCCAAAACCGCCTTTTATACTTGTAATGGTCATTACGAGTTCGTAGTCATGTCATTCGGTTTAACCAATGCACCTACGGTCCTCATGGACTTGATGAATCGTGTGTGTAAATTATACTTGGACTGATTCGTGATCGTTTTCATAGACAATATCCTTATCTACTCCAAGATGTAAGAAGAGCATACTTGCGTCTAATCCTTAAACTCCTACGTGGTGAACGACTATACGCCAAATTCTCCAAGTGTGAATTCGGGCAAAAAGAAGTTCAGTTTCTCGGACACGTTGTGAATGAGAATGACATCCATGAAGATCCCGCTAAAATCAAAGCTGTCAAAAACTGGATTGCACCAAAGAACCCGTCTAAGATTCGTTCATTCCTTGGTCTAGTGGGTTACTATCGTCGATTCATCTCCAACTTTTCGAAAATCGCTGTTCCTCTCACCTCCTTAACTCAGAAGGATAAACCTTTTGTTTGGGGTTCTGAACAGGAGTCTTTCCAAACACTCAAGGACATGCTTTGTAATGCTCCCATCATTGCTCTTCCAGATGGAAATGATAATTTCGTCATGTACTGCGATGCGTCTAACCAAGGTCTTGGTTATGTCCTTATGCAACAAGATAAGGTCATCGCATACACTTCCAGACAACTCAAAATTCATGAGAGGAACTACGCTACTCACGACCTTGAACTTGGAGTAGTTGTTTTTGCGTTAAAGATTTGACGATACTACCTTATGGTACAAAGTGTGTGGTTTTCACTGACCATAAGAGCCTTCAACATATCCTTAACCTAAACGAACTCAACATGCGTCAACGTCGATGGGTGGAGTTGCTCAACGACTACGACTGCGAGATTCGCTACCACCCTAGTAAGGCGAATGTTGTGGCCGATGCTCTCAGTCGCAAAACTCATGTAAAGAGTATTCGCTGTTTTTAGAGTCTGAATAACCTTCAAGAGCGCATTCGTGAAGCATAATACTCATCTGTTAACGAAAACAACATGTACAATGAGATGAAGTGCGGTGCTGAAATCAGCTTGTGTCCAAATCTGAAGGTATTCTATACTATCTCGATCGCGTGTGAATTCCCAATCGTAACAACCTTCGTGACTTCTTAATGAAGGAAGCTCACAAATCCCGATATTCCATTCATCCTGGCGCTGACAAGATGTACCAAGACTTGCGTACGTCCTATTGGTGGCGTGGAATGAAGAAGGATGTCACTATATGTGTCTCTAAATGTCTCACCTGTTCCAAAGTGAAGGCTGAGCATCAACGTCTATCTGGCTTACTCGAACAACCAGAAATTCCA
The DNA here is from genome assembly GCA_947069175.1 of Scalesia atractyloides. Lineage (NCBI taxonomy): Eukaryota > Viridiplantae > Streptophyta > Magnoliopsida > Asterales > Asteraceae > Scalesia > Scalesia atractyloides. Next base: position 48,053,923 of record CAMTDV010000023.1, read on the forward strand.
GTCTAGAAATGGGAGAGTATACCAATGGATTTCATCACCAAACTCCCTCGTACATCATCTAGTCATGATAACATTTGGGTAATCATAGATCGTTTGACCAAGTCAGCTCATTTCCTCCCCATTCGAAGACTACAAAGTCTAGAAATTGGTTCGTATCTACACGAACGAAGTCATTTTTCGTCATGGTATTCCCTTTGACATCATCTCAGACCATGATGCTAATTTTACTTCGCGTCTCTGGTAAACTTTTCAAAAAGCCCTTGGTACTCATCTTAATCTTAGTACTGCTTTTCACCCTCAATCCGACGGTGAGACTGAGCGTACTATTCAAACTCTTGAGATATGCTTCATTTTTGCATAATTAATTTTGGTGGCAACTGGGATAACACTTGCCTTTGGTAGTTATCTCATACAACAACAGTTATCATGCTAGTATTCAACTAGCACAATTTGAAGCACTACATGGACGCAAATGCCGATCGCCTATCTGTGGCACGAGATTGGTGAAGCTCAAATCACTGGTCTCGAACTCATACAAGAGACGACGAACAAGGTCTTGAAAATTAGTGATAACTTGCTCAAGGCTCGAAGTCGACAAAAGATTTACGCTGACAAGAGACGAAACCTTTGGGATTCAACTTGGGTGATCATGTACTTCTCAAGGTATCCCCTTGGAGGGCATAGTTCGATTTGGTAGGAAAGGAAAACTTGCTCCTCACTTCGTAGGTCCTTTCAAGATTCTCGAAATGATTGGCAAGGTAGCTTATCGACTGGATCTACCTCAAGAACTCAACAATGTTCATCCAACCTTCCACGTTTCAAAACTAAAGAAATCTCTAGCTGAAGAAGGACTTCATGTTACACTTGATGATCTTCAAATCAATGAAACGTTGCATTTCGTGGAAAAACCAGTAGAAATCATGGACCGAGGAACCAAGCAACTTGGGCGCAGTCGCATTCCCATAGTGAAAGTTCGATGGGAAGGAAAACATGGGCTGTTTTCACTTGGGAACTCGAGAGTGAAATGAAGACTAAGCATCCACACCTCTTCATTGAGTCTTCCTCTTGAAAAGAATTTCGAGACGAAATTCCCTAAAGTAGGGGAGACTATAACACCTCGTATTCTTGTGCTTTCCCTATTTAGAAAGTATTGTTGTAATTCTATTTTTGAAAACTTGTATCGTAATCGTATCTTTCATTTTCAACCATTGTACTATGAGATTATGATGATAATGGGAATTTATTTGATACTTACACATGTTACACCCTTAAGCTATATGCTACAATTTTGAATACGTGACTATATGCAAGAGATTCATACTTAGAATATTCAAATACTCAGTTTTTTTGTCGATTATACTTATACATCATTCATGCATGCTTAAAATACTTAAAAAAACCAGCTAAAACACGTGAAAACGGACCGAACAAGACACTTCGTACGAAGTGCATTTAACTTCGCACGAAGTGATGGCAGCTCGTACGAACTAACTTGTTTCCCTATAAATACCCGTCCTCTTCCCCACTTCAATTTTCCCGAATCTCCTCACTTCCACTCCCAGACTCACGGATTTTAAGCAGAGCTATTCCAGATTGTTCTAAGTGAGTTTAACTCACTAACATCTTTTGATTTTAGAACTTCTCTTCTATTTTTACTTTCCTTTTCTTTTGTACCAAGTGTGTGAGCTAAACCAAGTTCCGATGAACTCTCGTTTCAGCTGATGTGAGAACATTGGAAGCTTAGGATGTCCAAATTAAGTTCCACCACCACTTGTACATGTTTTTGTACTTTACTTTCTGTACATTCATGACCAACCAGATTTATGAACTACGTTAATAAATCTAGTGCTTTGTTGAATCATATAATGAGGCATACGTGCACCCATGCTTGACATCTATGACTAATTAGACTAACTATACGTAAGCGTTGTACTTTCTTAATAAACTGGCCTAGACATGATATTAATAATATTTTGATTAAGTATTATAGCCTTAGACCGCTCTGCCTCGTCATCAAAATCTCCGTTCACAGAAACTAGTGTCGAAATGGGTACAAGACGGGCTAACAAGTTCCAGAGCTGTCACTTCGCACGAAGTGAACAGTCACTTCGTACGAAGTGCAAGTCACTTCGCACAAAGCGGCATTTTTCCTTTTTTCGTTTCGTACTTTCTGCTTCAGAATCTGGACCAATCGTTTGACTCAGTGTACTCACGGCCACCTGTTTGCCCCATGTAGGGTAACTTTGGGTTGCATCACTTCGACTCTCTATGCACGGAATACTATGAAGCTTGCAAAAATGTGAGCATACTCGACTCCCCTCTTTAACTTTTACACTTCGAGGTGCAACATCTATGCCTTATCGAACTCACTAAATTACTATACTTTATGCTAATCATAAAATAATTGCTCTTACATACATGCTTAATACGAATACTTGCTACTTGTTCAGGCTAGGATCGAATGCCTTATGCTACGTCATTAACTGTGTACAAGCCTCCCTTAACATGTATAGCGCTATAGGAGTAACGCACCGCTCGTATTCGTGAGATCATGTTAAGTAAACAAAACGGTCTATTCATTGCTATGAATAGGTTACGCTAGCGCGATAATTTGGGTTAGCATGTGTATCGCATTACTAGTGTTGTATGATAGCCTAAGTAGACGTTTATGCCATGATGAATGATAATTTGTATCTTAATTAGTATTTAAACTTGTATGCTCGCCAATGCTTTCGTGTTGAACTATACTTTAATATATGTTGCAGGTTGACAGTGATTTTTGGATGCATGGAACCTAGTATCGAGACTTAGAAACTCAATCATAAATTAGACTTTTGCTGTACTTGTACCTTTGATTCCATTGTGGTATTTTGAATTTCAATGTTGTATTTATTTCAAATCGATGTACTTGAAATCTTAGTAATGAAAGAAATATTGTTATCTTTAATTATTGTCACATTCTAGTGTTATGCTGTCTCGAACAATCTATTTACGTTTGCCCCGATGATTCCACTATCGGTTTGGGTGTGACATAACATGTGTTCAATTTATACTTCATAGTTTGGTTCACAATTTTGATGTGAGCCTGCTGGTAAATCAGAGTAAACACAGTAATCAACACATACAACATTTGTGAGAACACCTCACGACTCTTTTAATATTAACCAAACGAAAAACAGAACCAAAAATTACAATATCCATACGCCTATATTTATGCTAAAAACTATCCTTGCTAAACAAGTTATCCTAATTAAACTTAAACTATAAAACTAGTTATAGTAAACCAATACCAATTCTGATACTTAATTAACCAATTAATAAAATAACTAGATAACCATATTTCTTTAAGCTAATAAAATTATCTCTACCTATTTAAATAACCTTTTCCATATCAAGATTAATCCTTCGTTCACTCCCTTAATCTTGATATGGACACGTTATTTTTCAATATAGTGACGGATCATGCTCTTTAGCCAAGTTTGTTACTTCCTCCTTTGACTCCTTCTTTCGACACTCGCGTGAATAATATCCATACTCATTGCAACTAAAACATCTTATTTTACTTTTATCCCAGTTTCCTCCAGACCGACCACCTCGACCTCTTCCATTACTATGACCCCTTCCACAGTTACTTTGATTTGACAAGCTCCTTCCATAACATTTACAAATGATATCATCTTTCTTTGAACCCTCTTCTCCATCAAATTTGTGAATAATAACTTGCTTTCATTATCATCAACCCTCTCTTTTTGCAATTTGATGTGTTCTTCATAGGCTTTCAACCTGCCAATCGCTTCTTCGAATGGCATGCTCCCGTATCCGAATACTGCTCGATGGAGGCAACAATATAAATATACTTGGTACTTTATCCAACAAATTTCGAACGATTACTTCATCATCAAGACTCGACCCAATATTTCTAAACTTTGAGACAAAGCCACTTAACTTATCAGCGAATTCTTCAATCGTGCCTGTCTCATTTATGCAAAGTTGCTCGAGTTCTCTCTTTAAAGTAGCTAGTCGAGCCTTTTGAACCATGTAAGCACCAAGAAATCTTACCCGTAAAGCTTCCCATATGTCCTTTGTTTGCCGGTTCTTAGCGACTTAGCAACTTTGTTTTTCTTCTCATCCATAGCATCACTTGTCACCGGATCAATCACCTGTCACTGGATCAATCACTTCCCATAGTCCTTGAGCATCTAATATCAACTCCATTAAAATAGTCGAAGTATTGTAGTTCTTTGATGTCAGTCGAGGAACTGGAAACGAATTATCGTTATTTTCATGAACTGGAATAACTGGCATATCTGGTTCTACCATCTCTCAACTCCGATTACTTCGATCGGAAGAAACACGAGTTTTTTTTTGAAAATTTGATCACAAATCACACCAGTTGTGATTGAATCTGAGTTCGTAGCAAGTTTCTATAACGGTAGAAACTCCCACCAACGTATCTTCGACTAATTTTCTCATATTTGAACACACCTTGATTAAATTACAAAATTTTACACCTATTTGATACGCATACCGATCTTGTTGGATCTGAACACTCCTTTATAGAATTACAAGATTTACGCCTTTTCTGATCACTTGAACGGAGTGATTATCAACTTTAATTTCGACAATATTGGTTGTTCCACACAAACCAACACGGTGTCGTCTTCTTTTACTTATTTGAATCGGAATTTGCTTGGTTCCAATTCGTCTTCATTGGTTTCGGTCTTCGTTTAATTTGTACTTTCACCGGTTCTCGTTCTGCAAATATCTTTCTTGAATTGTTGTTGCTGCTTCGTACTTAAATTTTCAACATGTTTACTCTCTTCGATGGAATTCCTCAATTGTCGTTGTAATTTAAAAGTTATGTGCAAGATTTGTTTAATTAAATTGAGGTGCTTTGTTTACTTCAATTTTTTTTATCAACCGCCACTTTTGAGTCACCCATATGATTGCTTTAAAAGGATTTTTAAATTAACACTTTATTGGACATACACTTTCTCGTCGCCTAAAATAAGTAAGACAAACTTTTTAGTCTTGTGTTGATTCCAAATCGTTCACTAAATATAAAAGAAAACTACCGCTTCTTTCTTTTTCTTTCCATTGGATTCTTGCGCCAAATAACGGTCTTCTATTCTAGGTATTAGCTTCACCAACCTCTAATACCAATTATTAATAAATCAGAGTAAACATAGCAATCAACACACACTTGAGAACACTTTAGGGCTCTTTTAATATTAATCAAACGAAAAACTGAACCAAGAATTACAATATTCCTAGACCTATATTTATACTAAAAACTATCCTTGCTAAACAAGTTATCCTAATTAAACTCAAACATGGGCGTACCCACCTATTGCCCAAGGTGGGCGGGCGCACCCCTTAAAAAAATTAGTACTAAATTCCCGGTAAAATCCAAACCACACCCCTTGGAAATATTCGTCTGCACCCCTTGGAAAGTTTCGACCGCCCCATTGTGGAAAATATCTTATAAATATATAATAATCTTTTATGTAAACACTGATATTTTTTAAAATACAACTTAATTAACTTTCCACTTAACTAATTAACGTTCACTTAACCCAATTAATTTTCTCTTAACCTTTAGCCCAATAAACACTTCATAACCCAAGCCCAACCCAATCTAATAATCTAATTTGAGCTAAAATATAATAACCCAACCCACCGACCTTCTCCCGTCCCGCTCTTTGTTTTGTGATCCCAGAGTCACGACACCAACAACAGCACACAACAGGCCTTCATCAGGCAGCAACATCTATTGATTTCACCGGAGAATAGTAAATTCCAGCCACCAAACTCACGAGAACCACATCTTCATCACTCTATTTGTTTTGTTGTTTGAAACTTTAGTTGGCTGATTTTGTTGTTTTAGTTAAAATTTAGTGTGTTTAAATGGTTAATTACAAGGATCAACAATTAAAACTAGGGCTTGATTTTAAAGTTGAAAATTATGAAGTTTGGTGATGATTGTTTAAGTGATTAGTGTTGAAAATTAGTTGTTTGTATTATATAAGGAAAGACTTGCTTAAAAAATAGCTCTAGATGATGTTTTGGATAGATTTCAAAAAATAAAAACCTGTATTGCGAAATTTTAAATATGTTTGTAACGACATTTGATATGTTTTTGATGATTATATCAATTTTAGCTTCATGTTCTTTTGTTTTACATGACCCGACCTGAACTGACACGATATGAACCGATTTTTTTATATACCTAGGGGCCTAAAATCTTAAAAATATTCCGTACTCCGTGAAAAAGTTTCTGGGTCCGCCACTGACTAACTACTAGACTAGCTCGACTTAAATGTTTGGGGGATTTTCTAATGAACTACTAAAATTAACTAAATTAACTAAAATTGATGAAGACACGGACTAAACAGGAGATGTGATCAGATGATGGAAAACACATTACCTAGGTCAGAATCCTACACATGCATGATACATTCTATCAATTATGGAATTATTATGGAAACCGGGATCTTAGAGTACTAAACTTGCCGGGAAACCGAACAGGACCCTCGACGCTTCTCGAGAAGACACTTAGGGAACCCTAATAGGTTGTTAAATTACCAGTATATTTAAGATGGATTCCCTCACGGGTTTCCTACTCTGTAAATAAACGACCCTAAAGATAATCTACCTCACGGTGTGACAATCTAAGGAATCTAAGGTAATATGATCAAACACAACTAGCAAACAGGGGCTAATAAACTAAGGGATCTTCTCACGAAGTATCTAACCCTGGAATCCTAATCACTCGAGACAAGTTGACAACCTCTCACCTCACGGCTTTTAAGGATGGTAGAACACTCAAACTTAGATAAATCATGTAAACTATTCATATGGTAATCGTTCACAGTTAACCATAAACTAATCAAAGACACAAAGTAATTGATCTAACATGAACCTATCATATGAAAGACATTTAACAAGGGTCATGTGTAATAATTAACAATCAATGAATAAATATAAGCATCCAAACACATAAGATCATATGAAATATCAAATTCTTTTAGTTCATAATAAAATCCATAGATAAATCTAAAACCGACAAGAATGTAATCAAAACATTGTAATAATCTTCTAACCTAGATAATGTATAAGGAATTAGCCTAACATGGCTTTAAAAACAAGAACAAGGTTGATATAGAAGATAAAAAAACATGGTTGAAAGTAGGAAAAACAAAGAAAGTGAAAACCCAAGTGTAGAACCCGAAGATATCTCGATCCCGTGCTCCATGAATACAACCTTTTCGGTTCTTGATCTTAAAATTCACCATTTTCAGCTGGAAATTCGTATTTTAGGGTTCTAAATTCGTCTAGGGTTGTCTGGTTATGATTAGGTTATTTATAGGCTTAAATAGGGCCAAAACTTGGACTTTTGACGCGCTGACCAGACCCCCACTCGCGTCGCGCGACCTGCATCAAAGTTTCCGTCACACACACATGAGCTTCAGTGCCTGGAAAATTGTTTTCGTCATAACTTCTTTGTTTCAACTATGTTTTCTTCACCGTTTTCGCCTACATCTTCATAATTCAATTCCCTATCATCTCATTTTTCTTAAATATTCATATCCATTCAATGAGAATCCTTCACTAAGCCCAAACCTTCTCATGTGCGCACGTTTCTTTAACGTTTTAGCTCGTTTTTGCTTCCGAAACCTTGCAAAACACACAAGACACAATACTATACAAAACCAATGGTAAAACGACACAAAACGTCTCGAATTATTATACAAACTATACATGGAGACAAATGTAATTTATATTACATCAGAGAGCAACCTAAGTTCTTATGTTCTTATCATTTTACATGTGTTGGACATTCCTTTCAAAGTAGGCAATATGTTCTTGAATGTTAATTTATTGTAGAATGTTGTGCTACTTATTGGATGGAATTTAATCTCGTATATGTTATACTCCATATATTATGTTATCCTTGTCATTAAACTCTTTCCTTATTTCTAGCCTCGGGTTTGTGTATTTATTCCATAGTCTCTCTTGATATATTAATTTAGAAATAAACAATATCATTTAATATTTACATAGTATTAGAGCGAATCTCGCACACCACCTGATTAAAAACCCCGAAACCCTAAAATCACCTCTCCTGATTAACAATGGTCGGTGACAAAGGCAATGGACCATCCAAAAACTAAAACCAAATTCCTGATAACAACCCACTGTATTATCTACAATAACTATCTCGACTGGAACCAAGAGATGGAGAACTTTCTCGTTGCCAAAAACAGAATACGTTATTATAATGGAATCATCAAGAAACCAGAGAAGACATAGCCTAATCCCATGGCATGGTTGTGGTGTGATGCAATGATCAAAAGGTGGTTAACCACCGCTATGGAGAAGGAAATTAGGGTTGGCGTGAAGTACTCTAACACGACTGAAGAGCTTTGGACCTATCTACGTGAATGATTCAGGAAAGTTAGTGCTCCAAGGGTATACAAATTGAAACAACTTTTGAGCACGACCAAGCAAGATGATACCTTTGTGTCGGCCTACTAAACTAGACTAAGTGTGATAGGGATGAGATTGGATCGGTATTTAGAGTGCCAAAGTGTTCTTTTTCCGGTTATGTATGTGGTATTAGTAAGAAGATTGGAGAACTAAGAGACAAAGAGAAGCTATATGAGTTCATACTTGGACTCGGTAATGACTATTCCACGATTAGAACTCTAGCCCTGGCCATAAGGCCAATTCCTTCGTTTGGGGAAGCATACCATCTATTGACAGATGCTGAGCAACAAAGAGTTCTATCTGATAGCAAGAAGATAGGTGTAAAAGCCATTAAAATTCAAACATTTATTAAACATGATGGACCTAGGCTGAACAAAACTGGAGCCAGGAACAATAAGAGGGTCACGAATGAAAAGATGGAACATTGCAATTTTTGTGGTACGAATGACCATAATGCAATAGTTGTTTCAAGATAATTGGGTACTCGGATCGGCGACCTAGAAAAAGGAAGGTTGACCAAAAAGTAAGTTGAAACTGGTGCGATGCCAAGCACGTTGAGAGGAAGCAAAGTCTGATTACAGGTTTAAGTAATCAGTAATACTAACAATTGATAACAAATATGGTAGGTAGACGTGATAATGGTAATGAATGGGTTGTGGACTCAGGTTGTACTAAGCAAATAACTTATGGTTTAGATATTTTCAATAGAAGGATCGGAGTATCACAGACGCTACCCATCACCATCCCAAATGGTGAATCCATAACCATAATGGGAAAGGTGCCATGCACGTTGCCAAACAAAAGCAAATTACATGATTTTTTATATGTTCCTAATTTCATTAGTTGCCTTCTCTTTGTTAACTAGTTAACAACTTATATTTAGTGCTCTATAACATACTTTCAAAATTTCTTTGTTATGCAGGACATGAACTCATGGAATTGATTGGATTGGGTAAATGAAAAGAAGTTCTTTATCGGATAGCGGTGGGAAGGAGGAAAAGCTGGCAATGAATGTTACTAGTGAAGTTTGGCAGAGACGTTTGGGGCACCCTTCTCATGGAAAAACTTTATGTCATGGTTTTATTTCTTTGAGTACAAACATTGTTGGTTTTTATTCGTGTTTAAAAGCAAAGTTTACTAGACTCTCTTTCCCATTAATTCTATTAAATTAAAGGAATGTTTTGATCTTTTGCATTGTTATGTGTGCGGTAGACACCGAAGGCCTTCGTTAACCGGTGAAAACTATTTTTTAGCCGTATTTGATTATTATAGCCGTTTGGTTTGGTTTTTTCCTTTCAATATAAGTCACAGACAAGTGATTGCTTAGTGTGTTTATATAGACTGATTAAGACACAATTTAACAAAGACGTTAAAAGAATTCGATGTGATAATGTAGGGTAAGTCACATTGAAAAGAATGATGACTTTCTATACTAAACAAGGGATGTTTCTCAAAATCACATGCCCAGACACTCTGCAACAAAACAGAGTGGTGGAGAGAAAGCACTGATATATACTAAAATCTGCTAGACCCTTCAACTTTGAAGCAAAATTACATTCGAGTTTTTTTGGGAAATGTATCTTGACAGTGCCACATTATTGATAGATTACCCTAAAAAACCATTAGTGATAAGATCCCTTATGAGATGATTAACGATGAGAAACCATAATACAATGAGATTAGAATTTTTTGATGCATCGCTTACTACTGAAGTGTTGAGACAAACGAACATAAGTTTGAGGTAAGGGGGAGACCGGGCATTATTGTGGGTTTATACACGTGGGACAAAGGGTTATAAATATTCGATATCAAAAACAATAAGTTGGTGCTATGAGAGACATGATATTCATGGAGTACACGTTTCCTCAAGAAAAAATGAAACGTTTTTAAAGACGAGGCGGAAATGTGATTTCTTGTTAGAATAATGAAGGAGAAAACTTGCGAGGCACTGGAAGTCTCAGATGAGATGGCAAAGGAGGTGGGAATAATGAGCAGGTGGAGGAACAAAGTGGGGAATAATATAGCGAGCCTATAAATGTTGAGAGTAGGAACAAACAAGGAAACGAGAACCAAAAGTCGACCAACTTATCTCAATGACTAAATTGTTGACCTCCCATTGTATAAAGACCAAACATCACTCGACACCAATCACCATTCCTCGATGGTGCATTCTAGTTCAAACTTTGTCTCTATTAAAATATTTTTAATTCCCACAAAGCTTTCTAAGCGACCATCAGTGCCAAAGATGAGCCTAAATGGTTTACCAGGTCGTACATGATAAAAATTGGAGAGAAGCCATGAAGAAATAAATAGATGCTCTTGAGCAAAATGGTACATGGGTCCTCAAAGAATTGCCCAAAGGAAAGGGTGCCATTGACTCGAAGCGGGTATACAAAATAAAATACAAATAAGAAAGTGAAGGCTTTAACAAATGGAGGGTGTAGATTTCCATGACACATTTGCATTGGTGGAAATGTTGATTATCGTTCGTACCATCTAGCAGTTGCAACCAAAAAGAGATAGTTATTAACTAACTTGATTTCAACAACGCGTTCCTACATGGCCAATTAGAAGAGGAGGTCTACTTGAAAAAAAATCATAGGGATTTAAAAAGGGAAAGAAAATAAAGTGTCTTATCTCATAAAATTTGTGTATTAATTGAAGTTCTCATAAAATCCGTGTATTGATTGAAGTAGGCTTCGAAGAAACCAGTACCAAAAGTTGACCTCGTCTATATATGAAATCGGTTTCACTTGGGCTAAAGCCAATAACCCACTATTAATTTTCAAGACTGGTGATTCATTTGTAGAGCTCTCACATATGTCGATGATGTAATTATCATGGGAAATAAAAGAAAGAAGATTAGAGACACAAAGATGTTTTTGGATATAAAGTTCAGTTACAAAGACTTGGGTACTTTGATATATTTCTTGGGAATTGAGGTAACACGCACCAAAAGTGGATTGGTGCTCAATCAAAGAAAGTACATTTTGGACATTCTGAAAGTATCTTGTGTGATGGGATGTAGACCTAGTGTTTTTCCCATGGAACAAAATACCAAGTTAGCAAAGGACGATGAAGAAGGGTCGATGCAAGCGAGTATCGAAGACTTGTTCGAAGATTGTTTTACTTGCAAGTAACCGGGTTGATATCATTTACTTTGTTAAAGTTCTTAGTCAGTTTGTTGACGATCCTCGAAGGAATCACATGGAGGAAACAAGTAGAGTGCTAATATACTTAAAGGCTATAATGGGTGTAGGAATTTTCCTTCCGAACAAAGGAGGGATCAACATGGTGGCTTAAACTAATTCAAGTTGGCTTGGGTATCCTTATAATATAAGATGAAGGAGTGGTTATTTGTAACTCTTAGGAGGAGCTCCTATCTCATGGAAGTCAAGAAAGCTATTAATGGTGTCTTGTTCCTCGGTTGAAGGGTTGAATACTAAGCTATGGCCACAACAGTTAGTGAGGTGTTATGGCTTCAGTGGTTAATAAAAGAAATTGGTTGCAAACTGTAACACCTCGTAAAATCGTGTCCAATAATATAGTGATATGTGTCATTACTTTTTTATATTAAGTCTATTAAGGACTGAAAGGACTAAAGGTGTCAACATGCTCAAACTAAGCCTCTGAGTGACCCTTTGGTGTCAACATGCATAAACCAAGCCTCTGAGTAACCATTAGTGTCAACATGCTTAAATTGAGCCTCTGAGTGACCATTAGTGTCAACATGCTTATACTGAGCCTCTAAGTGACCATTAGTGTCAACATGCTTACACTGAGCATCTGAGTGACCGTTAGTGTCAACATGCTTAAACTTAGCCTCTGAGTGACCTTTAGTGTCAACATGCCTACACTGAGCCCCTAAGTGACCCTATACGAAGTCCTAACTCTCATATGAGCCACTTTTGTAACTCTTAGGAGGAGCTCCTATCTCATGGAAGTCAAGAAAGCTATTAATGGTGTCTTGTTCCTCGGTTGAAGTGGAATACTAAGCTATGGCCACAACAGTTAGTGAGGTGTTATGGCTTCAGTGGTTAATAAAAGAAATTGGTTGCAAACTTAACACTTCGTAAAATCGTGTCCAATAATATAGTGATATGTGTCATTACTTTTTTATATTAAGTCTATTAAGGACTAATAAGGACTAAAGGTGTCAACATGCTCAAACTAAGCCTCTAAGTGACCCTTTGGTGTCAACATGCATAAACCAAGCCTCTGAGTGACCATTAGTGTCAACATGCTTAAATTGAGCCTCTGAGTGACCATTAGTGTCAACATGCTTATACTGAGCCTCTAAGTGACCATTAGTGTCAACATGCTTACACTGAGCATCTGAGTGACCATTAGTGTCAACGTGCTTAAACTTAGCCTCTGAGTGACCTTTAGTGTCAACATGCCTACACTGAGCCCCTAAGTGACCCTATACGAAGTCCTAACTCTCATATGAGCCACTGGTTGGACGAGAGGGATTAATTCTGTAAATATTTAAAAGTTGGACAATGGAGGGGTTAAAAGTGTCATCATGTTAATTTATACCTTGAGTGACCTTTTAACGAACCGAGAGCTTGACAATGTCTGGCATACTCCCGAGTACGCCAATGTTGGCTACGGAGGGCTAATTATGCTTATAAAGGTGTTTTAGAGATTTAATAAGTTCATGGGCTAAATGTGACAAAGTTTGAAAGTTCCCATGGGGCGCGAGAGACATGGGTCTAGTCTCTCGCGGGCCGCCAGAGGCCTGTATATGCAGAATTTTTGCTTGGCCTCCACACATGTTGCCAAAAACCATTTGATTCGAAACCATGGATTTCCAAACTGCTATGCCACGTTTTAGGACACTTGTAGGCTCCCTCTAACACTTGCTAACACTTGGCATCACCTCCTTCAAGCTCCCAAACTATAAATAGGTGCATTGGTTCACCATTTGAACTTGCACCTTTCTCATTTTCATTCTATCTCCCTCCTTTGGAAGTTCCTAACTGAAAGGAGCATCCAACTTAGTTCTATTTCATCCTAGGAATCACTTGTAAGTGTTCCTTTCTCTTGCATTTTTGTTTATAGGCTTATTATTGCCAAAAGTCAAGCGTTTACGGAAAATGCTTTTACTTTCGGTTAAGACATTATGGTCCAGCCATTGTTCGTAACGAACATAGCTAAGTGATCGTAATAAGGTAAGTGTTAATCCCTATTAAGGACACCTCCTAAAGATCACGTTTGCTAGACCAATTACGGGTCAAAGTTAACAGGCCAGTTTTCGAAAATATTATAATATGAGCATGCATATGTTATAAAACATGTTTTGACACTTGTTCGACTCGTCAATTTCAATTCTAGGGTCGGTTTGCAACCGAAAGTCGCAAAGTTTGACTTCTGCTTTAACTTTCGATTCTGACTCGATTTAGATTAGTTAGCTACTGATCTAAGGTTGAATTTTGATCGTAATATAATGTAGCATAACCCCTTGTGGTTATATTACATGATCATAATCAGAATCTGAGTTTATACACAATTTCCGTTATTATGCTAATTTTGACTAAAATGCCCTTTTTTACATAAAATAAGGTTTTAATCGATAACGAACTTGAAAATGAATTTCCTACTGATGTAGTATCATAAGTAAGATTATTTGGTATGTTAAATCAGTTTATATGTTGATTTTACGTACAAGTCCATGCATTATGTCGACAAATGACGATAAAGCCTTTATGGCACATAAAATAGTTTTAATCATACTTTTATACCAATCCTTTTTATCTACTAAAGTGTTATATTAAATAACATATTTAAAACATATAAACCTGATCTTAGCATCAGTTTTCATTAAACTTCACACAAATTGTCATTTTCGACGTAAACGTCGTTTCGATACATAATATGGTTTAAAACCATATTTATCAACCAAGACTTATTACCTACTGATTTTAAAACTTATTAAAAGTATTTTTACAGTAGGTACATAGTATAAACTTAGAACCCCGAATAAATTATGAAACTATGTGTAAAATGACCAAAATGCCCCTTCGGTGCATAGTTTGGTCATAAATGGTAAATTACACTTACGATCAGTATCTTACAGATATTATACCTTAAATTAAATATTATCCCAGAATACTTATGATCATAACATCAAAATATATTCAAGTTCCTTTTATACGGTATATAATTACCAAAACGCCCTTATGAGGCATAATTTCATTTTAAAACCTTAACGGGCATATAAGTTGATATCCTACTGATATTACAACTTATTTAAAATATAATGGCATATAGAACTTATTCATGACTTATCCGGTTAAGCATATGTAACTAGTTTACAAAAATTAACCGAAACGGGTTTAACCTTATCATTTTAAGTCTCAAAATCCAGAATGCATATGGTTTACCCATTTTATACAAGTCATAGTACTTGTTGGGTTTAAACTACATTCTATCCGGTCATCACTTAATCTAGTGTATTATACCGTTTTGATCCTATACGCTAGTCGGTCTAAGTCTAAGACTTAATTAGGACCGTTAGCATTTTAATTGGTTAGCTTAAACCATAATCCAGACCAGAGCCTTCAAGTAAATGCTATCTTCACTTATTTCATTTTGAATACAGCTAAAAAATTAAATCTTGCATTTTTAATCAAGACTAGCTCAGGTAAATACTCTTGATTTGTTTTCCGTATACGGGCTTGGGTTACGGTAAATTATTACCGCTTGGTCAGAATGAGATCAATCGAATGCCGGACTGTGGCTAGTAAATCCGCATATTCCATTTTAATCAATTTTGTTTGATAACTTAAACATTGGGGGTTAACGACCGTGTCCTGGATATCCGCGGCTAATTATATTAGTTAATGGCCACGACCATAGCGCGGGGTGTAGGCATACACCTGACAGATTCTCATACTAAATTACTTTTACCCACTAGTTGGGGATAACTCCTTCGTGGGTTCATAAGTGGTGTGTACGTTAATCATGTCTCGGTCTCTTTATTGGGCCCCATATATATGGACAATCATGTAAAGCTGTTAACAAGGTTACAAGGCTGACTTTCCCAAGTTATAAAAGATTTTTCGTGCCCTGTGCACTTAAATCCATTTTTGAAATGTTTTCAAAACGAGTCAGTCGGGTATATTTAGGGTCACACCCCAACCGATGGCGGAAACATCGGAGTGAGACGAAATAGATTGCTCAAGGCATCATAACACTATTTGCGATAATATTTAAATCAAACTAATTTCATTTCATAACAAGATTGCCAATTACAACAAGGAAGTTAAATACAATAAGTTCAACAACATGAATCCTAACATTCTAGATGTGTTTCTACATCGTCCCTACTAAGTTCGTCATGATCAACATCCTTAACCTGCAACATGTTAAAAGTATAGTTCAATACAAAAAGTATTGGCGAGTACAAAAGTTTAAGTACATAGCATAAGCATAAAAGAGTTTACTCAAATCCACATGGCAATTGTATACAAGGTAATCTAGCATGCAATACTAATTGTCAAACCTAAGTGTCCACAAGAATGAATGTGTCCCTCGTCACACGAAGTAACGAGACTAAAGTATGAACTAAGAATGAATAAGCTTAAAGCTTAACAATACATCGACGGGCGGTGTGCTACTCCTATAGCGCTATATATGTTAAGTTGGGGCTAGGTAAGTTAATGACAAGAAGTATGTATGAATTTAGCATGTACCTAAGCATAACAATAAGCATGTATGATGAATTGAGTGTATAAAGCATGAAGTGTATGTATTCGTGTATTTTGTAATTAACATGTTACAACCCAAATTGTGTAAAAAGGGGAAATGGGTCAAGTGTACTCATGGTTTTGCAAGCTTCCACTTGATATTTCCGTAAAGTATTGGGGGAGTTTGGAAGATGGAGCACCGAGTTATCTTTTTAAAGTCTTGAACTTTCAGATGGAGAAGAGCTTTAGATAGAAGAAGAGAAGTGTTTGAGGTGTGAAATGAGAGTGGGAGAGGTGGGTATTTGTAGTTGAGGTGAGAGGGGTTGTTAGTTGAGTGCATTTAATGTAGAAAACACAAATTGTACCAATCCATGGGCGAGAAACTACTTTCTCCGGATTATGCCATTTTAGTCCTTGAACTTAGTTTATCTTTCAATTCAGACTATGACTTGTCATTTTTGCATGTATAACGCATATAAGTATGATTTGAGTATCGAGTGTGAATGTATGAGTCTTTGCACGTATAACAAGTATCAGTTTAAACGATTGAATGCATGTAAGACATATAACAAGTATGAATTTTTATTACGATTCAAGTCTCGGATTACAAAACTGGGAAGAGAAATACGAGTACAAGTTTCCATAAATAGAAATACGATTATACTTTCTAATTAGGGAAAGTACGAAAAAGCGAGGCATTACAGTCTCCCCTCCTTTAGGAAATTTGGTCCCGAAATTTATTCAAGAAGAAGACTTTGGAAAAGATGTCATTTTAGTGAAAATGTTTGGAAAATCAGGATTTTGAAGTTTAAAGTTTTTGCGGAGTTCATGTATAAGTGTGTCAATATGTATCGAAATCTTGAAGGATAAAAATGGTAGGTTTCGTGAAAGTAATTTGTTTGAATAAGGTGTTTTTGAGACACCAATCGTAAACGTGTATAAGGATAAGTAAAAACGTGTATGTGTGTGTAAGCAAGTGAGTTTGACTAGGTGTGGACAACTCATTGGAAGGAATTTTTAAAAGAGTGCGACCTAAGAGGAAGGTTTTAGTATGACTAAGGATGTATTTTGATTAAAATGAGCGGTCCGAAGCATAAGTTGTAAGAAAAGTTTTGTCAGCTCTAAGGCATATTAGTAAAATCACTTGTCGTAGAAAAAAGTTTATTGGAGAGAACTAGTATGGTAAATATTTACGGTTTCTAAAAGGTTTTGGCGGTAATAGACCGACTAGTTGAATTTGTGCGTAGATAAGAGTGAAAGATAGTTTTAAAAGAAAATGAACATTTTGACAAGATTGAGCCGGTGGGGACATTTACAAAAATGGATTGAAAGTTTAAGCTGATTCACTATAAATAAAGTTTGGGTGAAGGGTTAAGGGAAGAATTGGGAATATCATGGTATGGTAGTGAACGATTCGGTAGGTGTATGCGATGGGTAAAAATGGTATGAATATCGGATAAAATCCGACATGGAATGTTGAGAGATGCTAGTGATAGTTGTGGCGGTTAAAGCTAACGATTTTGAGAATGAAGCTTTGTCATGGATAATCGAGTACTAATCATTTCGAAGTGGGGTCACCAAAGTTTGTTATGAATCAAATGTATTTATCAAGGTCCAGGAAATCACTGAATTTCTCATTGCACGTTTTACGAAACTTTGGTAACATAGTAGGGACAATTATATATAGGAAGTACCAACGGCGTATCCACCATGTTCACACCATGTTACTTCAGTTTCGCTATTCGATGTCATGTTATGTTCCGTGTTACGATACACAGTAGAACCCACTATGGTTTCATGCGCCTACCAATATAATCCCGTGTGCACCCGCGATTATTTTGGTTTGTGCATGATCCGCATAGTTTGTACTAGTAGTGTACGGATCAGGTTACATTTAGTATTACAAGCAAAAGGTGTAAGATAGCGTATAAAAATTAAGCATGTAAGCATGATTGTATGTATGCACAAGTGTGTCGAATATAGGCGAAACCACTCGGATCATGCCTGCTTATAGATTTCAAGTATGACTACCAAGTAGTGCGAATGTATGAGTTTTGGTGTATGATTGATGACATAAAACGCATAAAATTAGCATGTAGTATAGAACGAATAAGTTGAAATTTACATGGCGTTAAGCACACATAAATCTAGTATATAGTTTGAGTGTATAAATAAAAAAAAGTAACAATGATACGTGTAGGATTGCTATGAAATATTGATTGCATATATTGAATCGTGTATAATGATATGCATGTGTATGGTTTTTGAGTCAAAATATTAGGTTTGTCGAAACGAAATAGGTCAGGTTTGTCAGGAATGAAGGACCAAATTTGTGAATGTCGGGTGAATATTGAGAAAAGTATTAATCTTTTATGTAAAATGTGGTTTGTAAAAAGAATTGCTACTTTTGTTTTAAAATTTGTATTCGCATATGAAATTTTCTTGCCCATGTGTTTAGATTTAGATTTGCGTATTTTGAAAAGGTTTTAAAATAGTGAGCTTGCTTTATTTTATTTTATTTTATTTTATTGATGCAAGAAAAATCGTGTTTTGAAAATTTTCATGTAAAACTTAAATTTCTAGCAAAGTATTTATACGTATGTGAGAGAAAGTTTTCGTTGGTTCCTTATTGGAAATAATATGTCTTTAGATGGTAGTATAAAGTGAGTGTGTTTTGGACGAGTTGTGAAAATCGAGGGCAAGATGCTAGTTTGACCGACTAAGTTGATGGGTAGCATTTCATAAAGTTTTTGAAAAATAGTGAAAGAAACGTTTAAAGTGTCATTAGGGGTTTCGTGTATGTAATTTACGTAAATATGTTGTAGGGTGAGAAATCGTTTGGATAAAATAGTAAGGTTCGAGGTTTATGCATAAATGAGAAAATTGAAACAATCATAAAAGGTTTAGGTATAAGTTTTGATATAGTGATTGTTATGAAAATAGTCGAGTTGGAGTTGGGCTTCGAATCATTTCTCCAACTTGAGTTTTGCGAAAAAAGACATCTAGGTGATCAACAATAAAAATCACGTTTGAGCATGTAAGTAGTGTATAACATGTATGAGTTCACATAGGTGACATAAGCATAACACGTATGATTGCGTAAGGAGTATGAACTTAGTTGGTTTGCGAGAATTATTATTGTTTTTTATTGCGAAAGATGTGCGAATTGTGCATCGGGTTCGAATGAACGAGGTAATAAGTACTAAAACACATAGAAATTGAGATAGCATAAAAGATAGGCTTAGTAAATATTGGAGTGCTTTGAGTTGAGAAGCGTCGACTATTCCAAAGTGAATCGAAGATCCTTTCAAATTAGAGGAACGTGCTTTGGCCTATAGGTAAAATGCTCTCGTCGAGAAGCGATTAACGGAATTTTACCCTTCAAGTTACTACATGTCTCTAATTAATCGAAAAATCAAAACCTTGGCGAGATCCAAAAATCAAGGAGTGGGACTAGTTGACAAGGTGCGGGTTTCACTCCTAACTTGACAACATCGTACCCTAAGCGTGGTTAGTACTTACCAAACGAGGAGCGAATTCCGACTTGTTGATAAGGTTCCACTAGAGTATGAAATGGAAATTTTCCATCAAGGTATGGATATCGCTCCTAACTTTATGGCGTAATTTCGTGAAAAATCGAATACGCGGATTGAGAGTGATCACCAAAGTGCGAGTTTCACCCCTATTTTGGCGAGATCTTCTCATTAGTATGAGTGTCTTCAAGTCTCCAAGTGTGTATATTGTGTAATTGTCTTAGGAAAGACATATTGTATACATTAAGACCAAAAGAAACAGAAAGAAGCAAGGTAGGAAGAATTAATATTTTAAGCAAGAACAAGAATGGTCAAGTTTGGTCATTTAAACTATAGACTAGGTCGAACATGGTAATTCTACCTAATTCCCTATAGTTATGGCTCTGATACAAATCTGTCACACCCCAACCAATGGCGGAAAACATCGGAGTGAGACGAAATAGATTGCTCAAGACATCATAACACTATTTGCGACAATATTTAAATCAAACTAATTTCATTTCATAACAAGATTTTAAATTACAACAAGGAAGTCAAATACAATAAGTTCAACAACATGAATCCTAACATTCTATATGTATTTCTACGTCATCCCTACTAAGTTCGTCATGATCAACATCCTTAACCTGCAACATGTTAAAAGTATAGTTCAATACAAAAAGTATTGGCGAGTACACAAGTTTAAGTTCATAGCATAAGTATAAAAGAGTTTACTCAAATCCACGTGGCAATTGTATACAAGGTAAGCTAGCATGCAATACTAATTGTCAAACCCAAGTGTCCACAAGAATGAATGTGTCCCTCATCACACGAAGTAACGAGACTAAAGTATGAATTAAGAATGAATCAGCTTAAAGCTTAACAATACCTCAACAGGCGGTGTGTTACTCCTATAGCACTATATATGTTAAGTTAGGGCTAGCTAAGTTAATGACAAGAAGCATGTATGAATTTAGCATGTACCTAAGCATAACAATAAGCATGTATGATGAATTGAGTGTATAAATCATGAAGTGTATGTATTCGTGTATTTTGTAAGTTAACATGTTACAACCCAAATTGTGTAAAAAGGGGAAATGGGTCAAGTGTACTCACGGTTTTGCAAGCTTCCACTTGATATTTCCGTAAAGTGTTGGGGGAGTTTGGAAGATGGAGCACCGAGTTATCTTTTGGAAGTCTTGAACTTTCGGATGGAGAGAGAGCTTTAGATAGAAGAAGAGAAGTGTTTGAGGTGTGAAATGAGAGTGGGAGGAGGTGGGTATTTATAGTTGAGGTGAGAGGGGTTGTTAGTTGAGTGTATTTAATGCAGAAAACACAAATTGGACTAATCCATGGGCTAGAAACTATTTTCTCCAATTATGCCGTTTTTAGTCCTTGAACTTAGTTTATCTTTCATTTCAGACTTTAACTTGTCATTTTTGCATGTATAACGCATATAAGTATGATTTGAGTATGGAGTGTGAATGTATGAATCTTTGCACGTATAACAAGTATCAGTTTAAACGATTGAATGCATGTAAGACATGTATATATAACAAGTATGAATTTTTTACGATTCAAGTCTCGGATTACAAAACTGGGAAAAAAATACGAATACAAGTTTCCATAAACAAAAATACGATTATACTTTCTAATTAAGGAAAGTATGAAAAAGCGAGGCGTTACAATTTACCAGCGAAAGCTGACGTATTTTCAAAAGGTTAAGATGCAGGTACTATATGAAATAGGCTGGAACCTGCTTGGTAGTGATATAAGAGGATCTTGCAAATCCTTATATCTGCCCAAAGTCTGTTATATATTTTTGTACATTTTACGATCCGCCTGTGGATTCATTACAAGCCGTATGTATATTATTTTTCGTACTTTGAACATTTGGTTTGTAATAGTAATTTAAACTCCAAGACTTTCGTTGTGCTGTGTTTAATTGACTCTGATGATATCAACTTACGTCACGATATTCCCCACCCGAGCCCACTGGTGTTTGATTGGAAATACGGGGTGTGACACGAACATAAGTAACTCAACTCAGTTGTTCTATGATAATTTGGTAGTTAAACATATAGCTAATAATCCAATTTTCCATGAAAGAACAACGTATGTAGAAATAGATTTGTGGGAAAACGTGTTGAATCAAATGAGATAAGCCAATGCAAGTTGAATCTAAATTTCAAAACGCACATTTGTTCACCAAGGCATTTGTAAAATCAGTGGCGGATTTATTAAAGACCTAGGGTGGGCCAAGGCCCACCGTCCATTCCCCATTTCAGACATATAAGTAAATTGGCTGGGAAGCCAGATAGCACTCCAAAATTGTTGTAGGTGTTGTGTAACTAAAAGTATAAATTGTATGAGGAGCTCTGATTTTAAAAGTATATGGCTATAGGGTGTGGTAATGATCCTTAAAATCACCATTATCATCCATGTCACTCCACTCTCATCCACCATCGTATATGATGTGGTTATGACTCAAACCACCATCCCCATTTTTTTAAATTTATTTTGTGTAAAATATATTTAACTAATTAAGAAAGGGATGTGTATGGTTTTCATGGTTTACTCCATACGAACCATGATGGTTCTCAAAGTGAGGTGATGTGGCACATCATCCACTATCCTATATGACAATCCATAATCCATCTCATTCCTCCTATACCCCTTAGCCTAATATCTTCTATGTAAAGATAAAAGAAAAGCATTACTCTTAACCACTAATTTATACTATTTTATTATAATGCAAAAGTAAAACAACTAAAATTATTAAAGAAGTACTTTAATTATTATTTAATATATGTATTTAAATAGAAAATTGTATTGATAAAGGACTGCAAAAGTAAAACAATTAAAGTTATTAAAGAATTACTTTAATTATTATTTAATATATGTATTTAAATAGAGAATTGTATTGATAAAGGATATCTGAATTTTGATATGGTTTACTATATTTATCATTGTGTGTATCATAATCAGTTATAACGATTTACAATCAGTTATAATGATCAAAACATAATAGAAGGTTATGATTAAATTTTCTTTTTAGTTGTTATAACTAATGAGCCAAGGCGCACCTGTCTTAAGAAAAAAAAATCAGACTTTATACACAAAATTGGCAGTTAACTCCTTGGTTCCACCTATTTTACCATTGATATCCATATTTATAAAATTTATTCTTAATGTATCGCTAGTTGTTACTTACACTTTTCCTTATATTCTTGCGTGAGATGTTTATTTTTTTTTTGCTACAATAAGTTTTTTTCCGTCCCAGCCTGCTCAAACTTAACTCCTAACATGACCTATTTTATGACCACCCTGCCCAAAAATCCTGCACTTGTCCACCGTGTAAAATTTTGATGAGTTCACAGCATTGGAATCTCAATAAGTACAAGTTCTGCTTGACAAGTTGGGTTTGCAATCTTCATGCTCAAACTTGAAAGGGAGTATTAAACTGAATTTATTCTCGTATATGATTTAGAGTAAACTGATTTTAGTCCTTGAGGTTTGATCACTTTTTGTCACTTTAGTCCAAAACTTAAACATTTTGAATATGGGTCCCTGCGATTTCAGTATTGTTGCCATTTTGATCCAAAAGTGAAATCAACTAATATTGTTTAATAAAATCCTTGTACTTTGTCCTTTTCCTAAGAGCCAAAATGGTCATTATAATTAAAAACATATGTAAATTAAAAACTAATAATATATATATATAAACCCAAAACACAGAGTCTCTATCTCTCTCTAAAGTCTAAAGTCTCTCTCTCCCTCTCTCTCCCCAATTCTGTAACATAATTCTTAAGAACAAGAAGATGATACAAGGGCGGTGGTTATGGCTGGACGATGATGTAAGGGGTTGTGGGTGGCCGGTGGTGCAGGTGGTTGGTGCAACTGCATTTCAACAATTCTTATAACTGTAACTTCTGTTTAATTATACTTTTTTTAATAAAAGTGAGTTTTGTTCAACTTAAAAGCAAAAATTTTTGTAACTTATTTTAGTTTTTAAGCATCGACGATGCTGTGTTAGTGGCATCAATTTGTATAGGGGGTGTTAAAGTATGGTGTTTGTGATGATTATTTGGTTTATCCTTATGAATTAGAGGTTGGAAAAAATGAGGTTGGATGGAAATGAAGGTATTTTTGAGGCTACAGTGCCTCTTTTAATTGAGTTTATTCAGATCTGACATTAATTCTTCATATCTGAAGACGATTGTTCTTCAAATCCAATTTTCAACGACTTTACAGCTCGGCACCAGTCGCTCTTGATGAAGACTGTTCAGATCCGATGTGTGAGTTGGTGGATGATTGTAGATGGGGCGGTGATGATGGGGGTTAGTAAATGGCGTGATGGTGGTTGAAAGAGGGTTGATAGTGGTGGTGTTTTTGATGATGGTGGTGGTAGTGGTGGTAGCAGGTGGTTGATGGTGGGAGAAGAGAGAGAGTATATTTTTTTTTAATTTTTTTTTATCTATAACTTTTGAATGACTATTTCGTCCCTGAGAAAAAAACAAAATCCTAAGATTTTATTAGACAAATATGAGCTGATTTCACTTTTTGACTAAAATGACAACAAAATTGAAAACTAAAGAGACCAAGATTTAAAAGGTTTGAGTTTTGAACTAAAGTGACAAAAGTGACTAAACCTCAGGGACCAAATAGCAGTTTACTCTATGATTTATTTCATTTATTGATTATACTCTTTTCCTTATTTCTAGCCCTAGGGTTATTGTATTTAGTCTCTACACCTCTCTTGAGATATTATATCAAAATAAAAGAATCTCATTCAAAATTTGCTGTATGGTTATTTGAGTTTTCCTTGCATAGTACCACTATCATAATCTACTAGAGAATCCCCCCATTTAGATGTAAAACGAAATAGAAAGGTCATCACAAGGGTACAAAATAGAATGGTCGACACTAAAGAAAGGGAAAATGTTGTTCTTTGTAGAATTTATATACAAGGTGGTCATAATTAGGCGGTACATCCCTTTAAGCCGAGAAGAAGAGATACCGATTCCTAAGCAGGTCGAGTGTCGGCTTAGTTTTAACTTCTAGTTTATATTGAGCATGGGAGCATCTTGAATTTTAGTGTTGCTTAGTTTTTATGTGTTTATTATTCGATTATTTTAATTGGTTTTTGACATGTTTCTTATACAGTATATTTTTTCGAAATGTGATAGGTTGATTTAACATAAAAAAACATAAAAAGGAGTGTCTTGGGTTGATTGAATAAAAACGAAAAAAAGGCATAATAAGTTGGTTAAAAAAATGATGAGATGAAAATATAAAATAATGTCTTTAAAAACAACACCCAATTAGCAAATACCTTCAAAGAGCTCTCATTCAATAAATAGTTTACAGAACATCCATTTATATAATAATAACTACTTTTTAAATACATCTATATTAGAATTCTATTATTCTCACACTTATAAATCTTATTCACACATTTATTTTTACTCTATCGCTCTTTATATATATATTTATGTATGTATAAAAAAAATAGAGAAAAGAGGTGTGTAAATATTAACTCCCTATTATTATCTGGTATAGATTTTCGTTGCCTTATAAGGTGAATGAGGTGGCATAACAACGTCGTTGAACAGGGTCGGTTTTGGCGGTGAGCGAGCTGCACACCAGCCGACGGGCCGAGTCCTGATTTTCCAGGTGATTAAATTTGATTATTAAAATTTTATATATATTTTTTCTAAAATGTGAAACCGAAAAATTTATTAGACCATCTGTATAAAAATTTATTCTTATAACTTATTAGGTTCAAATAATATCATTTTATTTATATCTAAAATTTGTAATATATTAAGCTCATTATTCTTATTTTAATCTATTTCCATTATCCAAACATCTATCTAATCTGATTAATAACAAAAAATAAAAAAAATCAAAAAATAAAAAAGAAAAGAAAAAGAAAGAAAGCGAGGTTGATGCTATTGTTCGATTCTAGCGACTGCCCACCAATCCACCATCATCACTTCACGCCACCGCCATATCCACACTGGCGACTACCGAAGACGACCGGAATTGACGTTAGTGATCACCATAACCTAATCATGTAATCAAGATATGCTTTTTTTATTATTGTTTCACATTCTTGATTTACACATGTTTGCTTTAATCTATAGTTGTTAGTTTAGCTTTAAATTGTGTATTTTATTGAATGTTGAGACTAAAATTGGATGTGCCTTTATTTAATATTGAGCCCAAAGTTGGTTGTTTTGTTGATTGTTAGACTTAGAAATTTTAAATTGAGTAACGATTTTGACTTTTGAATTTGAATTTGAGTTTCAAAAATTATGTCTTCTAAACAACCCCATTGCTCAAAAATGTAAAAGAGAAAGCAATAGTTAAAAAAAAGCTAATCCAAAGAGCCTTAAACAACTATCCGGTGCAGGGGCGGATCTACATTGAAAGTTACGGGTTCGCATAAACCCACTCGATTTCAATTTTTTAGCAAAATGGTAATAGAAATTTCTGAATGAACCCATAAATGTTTTTGTAAAAACCTATTGATAAAATCGCAGGCTAGCTGAGAGGTTAAAGATCCTGCTTCTAAGCGTTAGTTCTCCGGTTCAATTTCTATTGGACTTATGTATTTTTGACATTTTTTTTAAAATCTTAAACAGAACTAGTTGGTTTAACATTATACCACCTCTGCTCTCACACACAATATCTGATTTGAGGTATGTTATACTTTTTAATTATTTCTCTACAGATTGGTAAAATGCAGCTAATTTTAGTTCTTCACTTTGTTGCCAACCATAAAAAAAATTCGGAAAAGGCCAACTATAAGTTGTAAAAAAATTAAAACTGATCATTTTTTTACTCCACCAACGGAAAAGGCCAACTATTGATGTAAATTGTTAGAACACAGATTGCATTACTTTGTGTTTCTTATGAAGTTGGATATTTTTTGGATGCATTTGTATCAGTTCATATTCAATAATCCTCAAGGATTAGCTTAACTGTTTATTATGATTTATTTTACTTTGTATTGATTTCTCTAGATATTTCTACAATATTAATTGATTGGAATTAATAATCACCAAAATCATTATTGTTTGTTTGTCTGGGTGATTTGGGCTCACGCTTCACCTCCACCTCCATGTTAGCCGGACACGCCCTAAACACCATCTTACTACCGCAAAGGGGGTGGGGGGCATCATCCCCTCTGCCATTCTCTTGATGAGCGTTGCTAGTTGTTCCTCCTTTTTTGTGAGGACCACCCAAGTACTAGTCAATCAAATATCCTTTTTTTTTAAATTTAGTTAAACCATGTTAAACCAAACTATTCTAATTAACGTTAAAGACCCCCTGCTGGCGTGGCACGATAATTAGTATGGAGGCTTTAAACCACACCACTAACATTACGCGTACGTTAAATTCATTGGTCACGTGATTGTTGAGATTCTTTTTTTTTCCTCTCTTTGAGGGTAAATCCTAGTCACATTTGAGATAAGAAAAAGAGAGTCCTGTTAAAAAGTACAAAATTGATAATGTTGTAATGGCCCACAGGACACATCAACCCGACCAAAAACTTTATGACGACCTTTGTACACATATGATTGAACAAGATCAACTTCATTGTATCAGTGAATTTAATCATATTGCATTAACTTACATAAACTTCCGAGCTGACCAAAGCAACACATGCCATTGTCAAAAGTTTGTCAACAACTTAGAATAATTCTAATTTAACATATAGAATAAGCCTAGACAATGAGTTCTCATAATTAGCTTTTCGAACAAATCTTCAAAAGTTACATGTCTTTTCCTTATAATGAACGAAATTCTCCATCAACTTTGTCTATACACAAATTCTTTTTGTGTTCATACACATTTGAATGTTTGAAGTTAATTAGTCTCCGTCAAGACCCATAATTAACCAAGTACTAGTCTAGCATGCTTTAGACTACAATACTTTAGCATGTGAACAGAAGATGCATCATTCCGAGTCTTCACAGCCCCCAAGGATATCATAATATCACTTGCAACATTCATCCCTTGTTAAGACAAAATAATGATACTTATTCATAATCCTAAAACATCAATATTTAGGAAGGTCTCACAAATTATTGTATATAGCACATAGCTAAATTTTATCATTCAATTAAGGAACATAACCTGTTTACCTTTGATATCCAATGCTTTACCATTGACTCATAAGTACTTAAACATAAGTCTTAATCCAAGTCACTTGGTGAACACACTCATCACCAACAAGATGAATGTTCCTCGTTTACAATCACTATTATGTGGAAGATAGAGTTAACTAGATCCACACTCAACAACATGGCATTCATAATTTTGCCATAAGTGATTTGCACACATCTACTGTTATTCATTAGGAGATATGTATATTTAGGATGCTCTACCAAACGAAGGTAAAATTTCCATATTCAAGTGGTAGACGCATCTATGTATAAATCTCGCAAGATTTATTAAAGGCATACAATAACATATAGTACTTTTACTTTCATATGTTAGAATTCAAACTTGTGAATTTTCCAATGACTTCTAACGAAGTATTTTGCGACATGAATCTCGTTTGTGTATTTCATCTCAATACACTCAGTACGTTCTTTCATTAATCTCGTGGTTATACATTTGATGTTTCGTCTTTGACTTTTAGTCAATGCAACAACTCTCAAATTGTTTATGTCCAAATATTTCATGTACTATTCGTTTAAAGCCATATTCTTTTAAACAATGTATAGTTGACGTTATAATTACTTTCCATAAAAATAATTTACACGTCACAAACATTACTGATTTATTTCTTTGTAAAAAATTGCATGTGTTATATGAAGATATTGACACAACACAATAAAATACATTGGAAGCTAAATCATAAGTGCCAAACACTTTTGAAAATTAAACGGTAGCATAGACGATCTGTAGGCATCAAATATCAAAGTGTTTTTATCTTCAACACTTTATAATCTAACCAAAATCTTCTCAACGATATCGTCCCATGACATGTCTTGAGCTACTCCCTCAATAAGACTTTATGCACTTGTAAGTACAAGTTTCTCATTTCATCTTGAAACTTTTCACTAAAAGTTTGTAGATATGGGTCATAGTTTTATAACAAAATTATATAAATAAATATAAAATTGTAAATATACTCTGTAAATATAAAAATTATATTTATAACTATGACCATATCCTACAAACTTTAGTGAAAGTTTCAAGATGAAATAGAAACTTGTACTTACAAGTGATAAATCTTGTTGAGGAGTATAATTTTATATTACAAATTATAAAATAATAAAAATGTAAATATACTCTCTTTACATAATTTTGAGAAATTGTAGTACCCGTACCATATACAAATCATACAAAATTAAATATGAAGTACAATATATTTAAATAAATCGATTCAAATCGTTGTCTTCAACAAGAACCTTAACCGCGTCTTCTTGTATGGTCCGTTGTGTGGGCTTCAACGAGGTCTTGAACCGCATCTTCTTATACAACAATTTCCTACAAAATAAACAAAACAAGTGTTGACGGTTGTGACTGAGGCACATGTTCAACACGCTTCCCTTAAAACAGATTTCGCGCCTCTACTAAAGATCAATAAATATGTTCTAACGTATTTGTCAGAAATAAATGATTATAATAACCATTATCATACTATAGGTTCTAACAAGCTAGTTAGAAATAAACGATTACAGAAATCGTTATAAAACATATCAGTTGTATAAAGAACCCGATTCTAACACGCTAGTGTAGAAATAAATGTTTAAAAAATCATTATAAGGGTTATTTGTTCATATAAATCCATGGGTGGATGAAGAGTTTACTTTAAATAGAACTTAATTAGGGACATAAAACTCTAATCAAGTAACATCAAACTCTTATTTAAAGACATGAAAATTCTACTCAAGAGAATATAACTTTTCAAAAAAACGTATAGTTTACACCCATAATTCCGGTCTAACACACAAGTTAGAGAAATTTAACGTTTACAAAAAAAAATGATTTACACTAATAAACCCGTTCTAACACAAAGGTTAGAAAAAAAAATTAACGATTCATTTTAAAACCAAACGTGAACAAAACTATTCGTTTTGTACAACAGTATAGGATTTAAGATTATAACTCAATCTCAATAAATCCAAATACAACAAGTTGTACTACATACGTATTTCCCAAAAAAATATTTATAAGATCATAATCTCTAAAAAAATATATGTTTATTATCTCACGAAATATGTTTTAAGATTGTAGGACATAGGTCACAATTTTATAATAAAATTTATATAAATAAATATAAAAATTGTAAAGATACTCTCTTTACATAATTTTGGGAAATTGTAGTACCCGTACCGTGTACAAATCATACAAAATTAAATATGAAATACAACATATTTAAATATATTGATTCAAATCGTTGTCTTCAACAAAGAACCTTAACCGCGTCTTCTTGTATGGTCCGTTGTGTGGGCTTCAACGAGGTCTTAAACCACATTTCTTATACAACAATTTCCTACAAAATGAACAAAACAAGTGTTGACGGTTGTGGCCGAGACATGTGTTCAATACGCTTCCCTTAAAACAAATTTCGCGCCTCTACTAAAAATAACGCGTCTGTCTCCCAGGGTACAACAGCCAGAGCAGTCTGTACTGCCAGAAATGGCCACGCGCCCTAGGTTATGCCGGAAAAAATTATAGTGTTAGAACTTGTGGAAAAATAATGATATGAAATTGAGTAGAGAAAACTTATCTCTCTAAATACCCAACACATGGGTATTAAAGTATCACTTTTTTTCCAAGAACTCTCCATGAATTCATGTGTTTTCTTGTATTACTTCTCTTGTATTTTTCTAGCATTTCTCTATCACAAAATGAGCACTTAGCCTACTATTTTTACAAGAGTTGAGAATAGTGAAAAGTTTCACTTAATTAGAGATAAAAACTCTAATAAAAACTAATAAAGTGACATAAAAAACTCTACTCAATAGTTTAATCTTTAATTCACCATATGAAGAGTTAATTAATAAATATAATTTTACGAAATATAATTTTACTAAATTAATATCCATTCACACTACAAAATTTTCCAACACCTGCTTCTAAGCGTTAGTTCTCCGGTTCGATTCTATTGGACTTATTTATTTTTGACATTTTTTTTAGATCTTAAACAAAACTAGTTGGTTTAACATTATACCACCCCTGCTCTCACACACAGTATCTGATTTGAGGTATGTTATACTTTTTAACTATTTCTCTACAGATTGGTAAAATGCAGCGAATTTTAGTCCTTCACTTTGTTGCCAACCATAAAAAAAATTCGGAAAAGGCCAACCATAAGTTGTAAAAAAATTAAAACTGATCATTTTTTACTCCACCAACGGAAAAGGCCAACTATTGATGTAAATTGTTAGAACACAGATTGCATTACTTTGTGTTTCTTATGAAGTTGGATATCTTTTGGATGTATTTGTATCAGTTCATATTCAAGTAATCCTCAAGGAATAACTTAACTGTTTATTATGATTTATTTTACTTTGTACTGATTTCTCTAGATATTTCTATAATATTAATTGATTGGTATTGATAATCACCAAAATCATTATTGTTTGTTTTTCTGGGTGATTTGTGCTCACGCTCCACCTCTAGATTAGCTGGACACGCCCTAAACACCACCTCAGTGCCCAAAAGGGGGTGGGGGCATCATCCCTCCGCCATTCTCTTTGCGAGCGTTGCTAGTTGCTTCCCTTTTTTTGAGGACCACCCAAGTACTAGTCAATCAAATATCCTTTTTTTTTAAATTTAGTTAAACCATGTTAAACCAAACTATTCTAGTTAACGTTAAAGACCCCCTGTTGACGTGACACGATAATTAGCATGGAGGCTTTAAACCACACCACCTAACATTACACGGATGTTAAATTCATTGGTCCCCTGATTCTTGAGATCCTTATTTTTTTTTCTCTCTTTGAGGGTAAATCCTAGTAACATTTGAGATAAGAAAAAGAGAGCCCGGTTAAAAAGTACAAAATTGATAACGTTTTAATGGCCCACAGGATACATCAACCCGACCAAAAATTTTTAGTGACCCGAATCGTCGAACCGACCCAAATTTATTTTACATTCAGTTCTATAATATTAAAGTGTCTAAAAACAATGAACCTATAAAAAATTTCTGAATCCGCCATTGATCCGATGTTATAAAGTTATTCTTGGTTAAAAGAAAAGTAGTTTATAATTCATTGAGACAAAGAGCTTTTATTTTTGGGTTGGACCGAAACAATTAAATCCTTAAGGATAACTTTGTAGTCGAAGAACATCACGCTCGCGGGCGGACGAAGATAGTGGAAAACCAAATAAAAAAATTGCAAGGTGGAGCCTTGACGTGGCATCTACGAGGTTGCGGGAACGTCATACCTCACCTATGGGATTGGCCGCGAATGTATACCTGTGTCCTAACTATTTTTTATTTTTTGTTTTTAATAAAAGCATCATTCTGGCAACGAAATTCATTTATTCAGCTTATCACTCCCGTTTTCTGGGAAAAAAACAAAAACTAGATGTTGGATCACTAAACATTTTTTTTTAAATTGGGGAGCCATTTAATTAACGGCTACTAAATTTTCTTATTTCTTAATGCTCACCATGCTATATAATTAACGGCTACTAAATTTTCTTATTTCTCAATGCTCACCATTTGAAATATTTTATTGTTTTCCCACAAAGCACTTTTGTCCAATTATAGCTTTTTTATATACAAAGGCGTAGTTTTTATATTTTTTAAATCCATCACCATCATTGCCGGTTTAATAAAGAAAAGATCATTTGTCGGGAGATCCACAAACCTAATTTTATAATCAAGGAAAATCACAATAAAACTCGAAAACAAATTATATTCTTTTAAAAAGTTAGAATTATTTTGTTAGCAACACTTCTCTAATCTAAAAAAAATAAACTTTTCTGTCATTTTCAACCACATCAATTTTTAAATAATAAAAACATATTGTCAAACTCTTTTTTAAATATTAACAACAAACTTCCATAAATTCTTACAATTATTCACGCATTTAACTTATAACTATATTAACTGAAAATGGTTAACAATAGCATCATCCACCTATTACGTACCATAGCATCCTTGAGAAAAAATGGACCAAGTCATGAACGTTGTTGAAAACCTTGATCCACCCTTTATGAGAACGATACTTAACTGCTATGTTTGTCCCAGAAACTTTACCGCTAATTCTCTTATAAAGAATCGATTTGCATATAGAAACAACAGCTAAGAGCACCTATAATGTGGACATTTTACTCATTCGGCTCCTACGTGTGAAGATCCGCGAACATCCTCTCTCGTCCAGTAACATTGTAGCACTCGTCTGGCAGTCTAGACATCAATCAGACTTCTTTGGTGGGCCATTAACACTATTCTTTTTCAATATGGTT
Organism: Scalesia atractyloides; assembly: GCA_947069175.1. NCBI lineage: Eukaryota > Viridiplantae > Streptophyta > Magnoliopsida > Asterales > Asteraceae > Scalesia > Scalesia atractyloides. The sequence continues at coordinate 48,087,065 of CAMTDV010000023.1, forward strand.
AAAAAGAGTGCGTCCATGTGGAGTTTGTGAAGATTTATACGTTGTAGGTAAAGTGTGTGTGTTTTTAAGGTGATATTTAAACATGACATAACATTAAGTGACGATTTATTTTGGTTTTGATGGTTTGTAGAACATGGGTGCTCTAAAACCATGCACTAATTTTATGAGCTTATGTTATGGCCTCTTAATTAAACCTTTAAGTAGGTTCCAATATTAAACTTGATACATTTTTGAATAAGTTAACTTGCAATTCTCGTATATAAATATGTTGACGTACTTTAAAAAAAACTTATATAAATATGTTTTTGAAAGAAAAAAAAGAGTATTCACAATTTGACAACCCACTACAGGTGTAATTTATTTATAACATAAAATAACTCTTACAACAATGGACAATAAGTCAACACAGCCAACTATTGTATATTTTAATTAGATGCTATTATTTTAAGCTTTAAAATTTTCTCGCGCATTTGCTAGGCGTAAAAAATGTATAGCAACTTAAATATTTGTCTTCTAATAAAAACGTATTATATTTTATCAATTTTATTTTTAAATAAAATTTATGTTAAAACGTAAATCAACTTAAAACGTATATAAAAATAAGCATGAAAATTTATTATATTTGACATGACTTATCTGCAAAATAAATTAAACCAGCTTGAATTTATAACGCGCGTGACATAAAAATAAAGCACGTAAAAATATAATGTTTTTTAAAGTTAAATAACAGTAAGGCGCGTTGCGTCGGTGTCGAAACATAAAATAACTCAAATTTATATTGTCTAATGAAAACGTATTATATTTAACCCGACTCGTTTTCAAACAAAATTTATGTCAAGAAGTAAATCAATTGAAAGCGTATATAAAAATAAGCATGAAAACGAATTACATTTGACCCAATTCATTTCCATAATAAATTAAGCCAACTTAATTTATACCAACACATACATAAAATTAAAACAAATAAGAAAATAAATGTTTTTTAAAGTTAAAGAATGGTACGACACCTTGCGACGTTGTCGAAATTTAAAGTAACTCGAATCTATATTGTTTAATGAAGATGAACTATATTGACCCGACTCGTTTTCGAAAAAAATTTATTTCAAATCGTGAAAGAGCTAAAATGTACATAAAAATTAGCACGAAAATGAATTATATTTGACCCGGCTTATTTATCATAAAAACTTTACGTCAAAACGTAAATCAACTTAAATTTATACCGACACATATATAAAAATAAACATTAAAAAGTTATAAAAGTTAATTATAAATGTCAATGCTAAAAGTCGTAAGATAAAGTTAAAAAAGACAAAAAGCCAAAAAAAAGAAAAAAAGCTACAGTAAAAAAGATAAATAAATAAATAGATAAAAATGCTCCAAACCCTTAATCAACTAGAGACGCAACTCTTTGTTGTATGTATACGAAATCTATATATATCTATAGATTCTATACTATATAATATAAGAAATAATATGCGATATATATCATTCATTGAAATTATCTACCTTTTCTTACTTAACTATAAATAATCTTTTTATTAAAAGATAATTATTATATCATTAACTAAATAAATTTAATATAAATTTAATTATTAATTTTACATTCACACACAAAACATTATTTATAAATAATATATAATTCATCTCAACTGTTCAAAATCCTATCATATCATTAAACTTGATAAAACATATATTAAAAAATAGTCACCTATACCAAAATATCGTCATTATCATATTATATAGTAAGTATTTGAATTCACAAGAAAAAGTTTATACATGAAGTGATATGGTCTCTATTCTCGTATCACATTGCGCAACAACAAGTTTTTGTCGCGCAGGAGACCATAACAAAAACAAATGAACTTAATATTGTCACCTTCAAGAGATCAGTGAAAGCCCTATGGCGCAAGCCTATGCATGCCGATAAGGCATAGTACAACCAGTACAAGTGAAAGGGCATTTGACCAATAAGCGTACGTCAGGTTGTGTCCAGTAAAGCCTCAAGATGAACAATCGTGTAGGAGACAAGAAGTACAAAAGGACAGTGACGTGTCAACAATCACCGTGCGTCATTCACTGTTCCATGATCTCCATTAACCGTTGAAGACAGACCCGACAACAAGGACAGCTACCAGTCCACGTGGATCCAATCATCGTGCATTATCTTCCCATTTGCCTACAACCACTAAAGGTTGTATCTAGGGGACAAATGAGATATTTCTTGATGCCAACATTGAGCTCAACACCCATTAGCCATCTCCTTTGCTATTCTCTACATCTATAAATAGATGACTTAACCTCAAGGTTTAGGGATCGCTCCTTTATTCTCTCATTTAATACATACACTTATTAACCTCAAAACAAGTTCTTATTCTCATGCCAGATGGTGGTTACAAGAACCCCCCCCCCCCCCCCCCAATCCTCCCCCTTGTAACGAGCTTCACGGTGTTGTGTTTGTTTGCAGGATAGAGTAGTCATTAGGTGAGGAAGAAAGAAGATTACCCTTGTTTGAACGAGACTAATCCCACAAGTTATCCTCCGGATTAACTTGGTGTTACTTCATTGGCACCCACCGATTTTTACTACTACTTTCATCTTCTTTCTTTTTTGTTTTCGGGATCTCATGGGAGATCAAACATGTCCTTTCCTTTCACTTCAGTTCAAACTCTCAGTTAGGAGTGGTAGTAGACAACGTGCACGTCCAAAACCACCCAATTGATGAGCACGCCGAAGTAGAATACACTGAAGTTGGGGCCATGCACGCTAGCGGTACTCGTACCAACCAAAACGTGACTCCAACAAGCCATGGTGCTAGACCATCGACGTAACTTTCGTCTTTATTACAAGAGGGGGAATCTCTCGCCTCGTGGTTAATTAAAAGTCAAGCAACACTTAACGCCATTTACGCACGAATGTGCGCACAACAAGCTCTTGCGGTGACCCCAGCACCTAGGCAGCTGGATTATAGCTCTCCTCATAGACAATGTGAACCCTCGTACGTACCATCTAAGCGAACGGACAAAAACTAGCATCGCATGTCACCCTCACCACGAGAGGTCCACAACAAAGTGTCAGCACCACGCGTGATAGTTGCGCTGACACAAGAAGGCGTTATGATAACCACCACACTCATTCACATGGATGAACACTAGTGAGCAGCCATCTCGGTCCGTGTAACATGAATGACGAGTGGGACACACACATACCGACGAATCTGATCTGACACATCATGAGGGTTCATCAGTATTAAGTCGTTTGCCAAAAAAAATGAGTCATACAAGCCACGGGCTCGCATAGCATATCACCCATCGGTTGAGCATGATTATAGCCTAGTTTATAGGCCTGCAGCAATAGAGCAATTAAAGTTCATATGAGAGATTGTTCTTGCACCAGGCGAAACTCCCGCTAACCATCAGTAAGTTCAACGAATTTTTGGATACAGGTGATCAGATTCAAGTTTTTACAAGCATTAGTGTTGCCGGTGCATGGACCCACCCGATGTGGTGCCATCGTTTTGTTCAAACCCTCACAGGTGCGGGGCGCACTTGGTTTGACAGCCTCCTAACAAGCAAATTAAAGTCATGGACGGGACTTAGAAGAAAAGTTTCTCGTGCATTTCAGTCAGCAAAGGCGCCATGAGCGTGATACAACCGACGTAGTGAACATTTGGCTAAGAGATAATGAAGGCCTTGAAAATTCATTACTCAGTTTAACAAAGAGTGTTTGGAAATTGGAAATGTTAGTGAAGATTTGATGTGCGCGCACTTCACTCATGATGTGTGGTGTGATAGTTTGATACGAACTATAACAAGAAGGGATGGAATGCCCAAAGAATGGGATAAAATGATGGCAACCGCTAAAATAGTTGCGCAGACTGAAAAAACCTTGACTAGTAGGAAGAACAACAAGTATTCAAGTGAGCACTATTCCATCAGCCACGCACACAAGTAGAGTCGGCGCGGCAAGAAGGGAAAGAACTCTGGCTGGAAGCCAAGTCAGTACAACGAGTTTACCGCTTTACTTAGCTATTATTTGTAACCATAATTTTATATCTCGACTAGGATTTGACAACGGTTTAGTATCGAGGGTTGTGTATAAGTATGGATTGTGATACTCAGTCTTACTGACTTTACTACTTTCACGATGGTTATACTTACTATGAATGTGTAATTTAGTTGATAATATCATTTTAAAACCCGATTGTGTGAGATACATAATTTTCATATACACTTTGCTCCATATCAGGCGTGGTCAAGGGAAGTGCGACGAGGGCCCCGGTAGCGGTGCAGTGCATGCAACAACCTGAACGCGGCGACGCTAATTCGGTTGGCGGCAGGTGTCTGACATCGGATGGAAAGCCGCCATGGCTGGACTGTAACACCTCGTAAAATCGTGTCTAATAGTATAGTGACACGTGTTGTATTTTTATTTAAGTCAATTAAAGACTAATAGGGACTAAAGGTGTCAACATGCTCAAACAACGGCCTCTGAGAGACTGATACGTCAACATACCTAGCCTCTGAGTCCCTGATATGTCAACATGCTTAAACTTGGCCTCTGAGTGACTGATATGTCAACATGCCTAGTCTCTGAGTGACTGATATGTCAACATGCTTAAACTTGGTCTCTGAGTGACTGATATGTCAACATGCCTAGCCTCTGAGTGACTGATATGTCCACATGCTTAAACTTGGCCTCTAAGTGACTGATATGTCAACATGCCTAGCCTCTGAGTGACTGATATGTCAACATGCATAGCCTTTGAGTGACTGATATGTCAACATGCTTAAACTTGGCCTCTGAGTGACTGATATGTCAACATGCCTAGCCTCTGAATGACTGATATGTCAACATACATATAATGAGCCTCTGAATGATCCTTTACAAAGTCCTAACTCTCATACGTGCCACTTGTTGGGCGAGAGAGGTTAATTCTGTAAAAATGTGAAAGTTGGATAATGGAGGGCTTAAAAGTGTCAACATGTTAATTTATAGCTCTGAGTGACCTTTTATGAACCGAGAGCTCGAAAATGTCTGGGCATACTCCCGGGTATGCCAAATATTGGTTACGGGGGGATAAATGTGCTAAAAAGGTGTTTTAGAAGGTTTTATAAGTTGAGGGGCTAAAATGTCAAAGTTTGAATCTGGCCACGGGGCGCTAGTGGTGCGCGAGAGGCAAGGCCTAGGCCTCTCGCGGGGCACGAGAGGCCTGTGTCTACAGAAAAATTCCTTGGCCTTCACACAAATTGCCTAAAACCATGAATTCGAAACTATGGATTCCCAAACAGCTATGCCACGTTTTAGGATACTTGTAAGTTTCCTCTTACACCCCTTAGCACCTAGCATCACCTCCTTCAAGCTCTCCAACTATAAATAGGTGCCAATGTTCACCATTTGAACTTGCACCTTTCTCATTCACAACTCTATCTCCCTCCTCTGGAAGTTCCTAACTGAAAGGAGCATCCAACTAAGTTCTATTGCATTCTAGGAACCACTTGTAAGTGTTCATTCCCCTTGCATTTTCGTTTATAGGCTTTTATAACGAAAAGTCAAGCGTTTTACGGAAAATGCCTTGACTTTCGGTTAAGATCATTATGGTCCAGCCATTGTTCGTAAAGAACATGGCTAAGTGATCGTAATAAGGTAGGTGTTAGTCCCTATAAAAGGCACCTCCTGAAGATCACGTTTGCTAGACCAATTGACGGGTCAAATTATTGATATTAAAAAGTCAAATAGGCCATTTTTCGGAAAAATCATAAATTGAACTTATATATGTTATGACACCTGTTTTGACACTTAAACAAGTTGGTAGTAATTATTAGAACATGTAGACGTCGCTGGTCAATTTCAGTTCTAGGATGGGTTCGCAACCGAAAGTCGCGAAGTTTGACTTCTGCTTTGACTTTCGATTCTGACCCGATTTAGATTAGTTAGCTACTGATCTAAAGTTGCATTATGATCGTAATATAATGTAGCATAACCCTCTAAAGTTATATTACATGATCATAATCAAAATCTGAGTTTATGCAAAAGTCCCGTAATTATGCCATTTTGACTAAAATGCCCTTTTTGCGTAAAAAGAAGTTTAAATGATAATGAACTTGAAAATGGGTTTCCTACTGATGTAATATTATAAGTAGGATTATTTGGGATGTCAAAGCAGACTATAAACTGAGTTTATGAACAAGTCCTTGTACTATGTCGATAAATGACGATAAGGCCCTTGTGGCTTATAAAATGGTTTTGATCACATCTTTTCAAAGTAAATCCTTTACCTAATGATATTTTATATTAAATAACATATCTAAGACTTGTTAATCCAATCATAACATCGGTTTTCATTAAACATCGCATAAATCGTCATTTTACGATATAAACGCCATTTTGGCGCATAACATGGTCTTAAACCATATTTATCAACCAAGACTTGTTACCTAATATTTCAAAACTTATTTTAAACATTATTTACAGTAGGTATATGATATGAACTCAGAATCCCAAATAATTTATAAAACTATGTGTAAAACGACCAAAATGCCCTTTTGGTACATAGTTTGGTCATAAAAATATAAATTATACATATAATTAATATCCTACTGATATTATATCATAAATTAATTATTTTTCAGAATACTTATGATTATAACAATAAGTTATATCCAAGTTCCTTTCATACGGTATATAATTACCGAAATGCTTTCATTTTAAAACCTTAACGGACATATAAATTGATATCCTGCTGATATTACAACTTATTTAAAATATAATGACATATAGAACTTGTCCATGACTTATCCGGTTACCCGATATCGCTGATATGCGTACGGTTAAGCATATGTAACTAGTTTATGAAAATTAATCAAAACGGGTCTAACCTTATCATTTAAGTCTCAAAATCTAGAATGTTTATAGTTTACCCATATTACACAAGTCAAAGTACTTGTTGGGATTAAACTACATTCTATCCAATCATCGTTTAATCTAGCGTTATACGTTTTGATCATGTACGCTAGTCGGTTTAAGTATATGACTTAAAAAAGACCGTTAGTATTTAATTGGTTAGCTTATGCCATAATCCAGACTAGAGACATTCCGGTAAATGCTATCTGCACTTAGTGCTTTTGTGTACGGCTGAGTTAATAAATCTTGCGTTTAAACGAATACTAGCTCAGGTAAATACTCTCGACTTATTTCCCCTATACGGGCTTGGGTTGCGGTAAACTATTACCGCTTGGTCGGAAATGGGATCAATCGAATGCCGATGTGGCTAGTAAATCCGCATATTCTGTTTTAATCAGATTTGTTTGATAGCTTAAACATCGGGGGTTAACTACCGTGTCCTGGATATCCTCGGCTCATTACATTAGATAATGGCAATGACCTTAGCGCGGGGTTTAGGCATACACCCGACAAACGCTCAAATGCAATTACCCAAGACGTTGGGGATAACTCCTTCGTGAGTTCGTAAGTGGTATGTAGTTAATCATGTCTCGGTTTTCGCACCGGACCCTGTATGTATGGACAAATATGTGAATCTGTTAACAAGGTTGCAATGTCAACTTTCCCAAGTTATAAAAGATTTTGTGCTGATACACACTTAAAACATATTTTTAAATGTTTTCAAAATGAGTCTGTTGGGTGTATTTACCAGCGAAAGCTGACGTATTTTCAAAGGACTAAGCTTGCAGGTACAATACGAAAATAGGCTGGAAGTGCTCGGTAGTGATAAGAGGATCTTGAAAATCCTAGATCTGCCTAAAGTCTGTTTTACATTCTTTCTTTTGTACAATTTATGTACCGCCTGTGGATCTTCTATTACGAGCCTGTATATTATTTTGGTATTTGAACATTTGGTTTGTAATAGTAATTTAAATCCAAGACTTCTGATGTGCTGTGTTTAATTGTCTATGATGTTATCAACTTACGCCACGATATTCCCCACCCATAGCCCACCGGTGTTTGGATTGGCTGTGGAAAAGCCGGGATATGACATGGACCAATGATGTAAGGTGGCGGCGCAAAGGATAGAAAGAGATTAAAGGTTTAGGGTTTAAGAAATTTGGTACAACCTAAATGAGATCCCTTAGTCTATATTACCACGCAACCCTAATCTAGGTAACTCAAACAGGCCCTCGATGTTTACCACTTGGACTTTAGGGTTTCTTAGGGGCATCTAAAACATTTAAACGATGCTTAACTTTTCAAATATAATTATGTTAATAGATAGTTAATTAATTAATTTTTTAATATAGTGACCCAAATAAATAAATATAAATATATTATTTATTTATTTATCCTTTTGATTTGTTTAACTAAAAATTAATTAAATAAATCAACACCCGTTTTAGCTATGCCTGCAGTTAAATAACTTTTTATTTAGTTATCCATTGGTTAATTTATTAATTATTATTATTTCACAATATTAATAATAACACGTAAATTTGATTTTTCTCCGATAATAGTCATCAACCGCACATTTGGTGTTAGATCGTTTGGTTATTGAACAATCTCATATTTAGTTTTGGCTCTCAGTGTAACATTTGAATTGTATTTTGATAGCAGTTTTATTGAATGTTATTATTCAAACATGCTAATTAAAAAATAAAAGTCTGTTACTGGACCCGTTGCTATTGTTGTTCGGACGGTATCGGTTGCGTTCATCGCCGTAAAGAACAGTAAACTCAATTTTATTTGATCCTTTCGATTTTGAAAAAAAACTTTAATCCAAACGTTGATAAAGATAGCCACGTCGCAATGGTATATTTATAATTTTATTAATCATCATATTATATTATATGAATAGCGAAATATGAGGTAGCTTTGATATGGAGTATGTCTGTACATCGAGTACTCGTTTAAAACAATTATATCGAAATGTAGAGAAAAAAATTACGTGTGCATTTACTCACAACTCTGTTTAAAAAGTAAGACGCAAATAATAATAATAATAATAGGCACGTATGAGCTATTCAGAACTTTATAAGACATTACATTACATTTTTAGAATAACGAATATGACATAATTTTGATTAAATGTATGTTTATGCTTCGATTACTTGTACATTATTTCTCACAACTCCGTTTAATAAAAATTATATCGAGACACAGATAGAAAAATACTTGTGCATTAATACTCGCAACTTGCTTTAAAAGAATTATATCGAAATGTAAATAAAATTAGACGTGTCACAAGTGCATACTCGAAATTTTATAAGATATCATATGTAAGAGAATAACAATACATGCTCAACATTAATTATAATAATACAAAATTAAAGTTAATAAAAGTATATAAAAACCAAACACCATACATGCGTTTTAATGGAGAACGCTTCATGTTTATTAGTTGTATCAGACCTGTTATTAGACAATAACTTGATAATAGACTAATGTTTATCTCTTTTAGAGAGAGAAGTATAGGGTGTAGAAAAAGAAAGAATGTATAATAGTTATCTGTTTTAGAGAGAGATATATAGAGTAAGTGTAGAAAAAGAAAGAATGTATACGTACATTTGTGTTTAGGGGTGTTGGGTTTGGTTAACAATAAATTTTTTAATTTGGTCTTTAATTTTTTTTGGTCTTAACCGAAAATCGAACAACCGAATTGAAGAAATGTCTAACCGGACCGAGTAACTGAATATGATTTCGGTTTTATTTTTGGTTAAAACAAAATTAAGCGGATTTAACTAGATTAACTGAATTCAGCCAAATCATATTTTGTTTCTTGTTTTGGAATTAACATCCATGTAGGGGTTTGAGAATGAAAATTATACGAATGTAAGCATGGAGACAAATTTTGGGTTAGAATGTTCGAACTTACTAGCACACGTGGAAAATGATCTTCGATTTAGAAGTTTCCTGCCTCTTCGATCTTGGGTTCACGCTTCATAATCCCATTTAGAGTTCCAAGGGAAACAATTTCACAGTTAAGTAGCGAACTAGCGAAGACAGAATCTATTTAAAATTGGGCACCCAAGTCAAAATTCGTCTTTCATTATGCGAGCCCTAAAATCTATATTAGTTCTTCCTTCGGTAGTTCGCCGATGTCCATTATATCCAAATAATAAACACCTCTACCTGTACTGAATGCTCTTGTTCTCAATGAGTGAGAGTTTATATAGAAGTGTTGTTAACCGTGGTAAATAACAACTATGATTGTCGCACACCACCTAAATCATATGTTAAGGGCGCTTTCTCATCTGCTAATCTAATGTTTTATCCGACACAACTATTTTGTTGTTGCAGGGATGCTTATAATTATTTTAGTTAAATGATGTTAAAAAGTTAAGGGTAAATTACAGTTTTAGTCCTTTATGTTTATATCAATTGCAATGGATGCCTTTTACCTTTCGTAATTACAAGAATTATTCTTTACATTTAAAAACTTTGCACCAACTGTCTTTTAATGCTAACCCGATTAAAATTTTCAGTTAAGTCTAATCATGTGTCTTGCACATGAGGGCACTTTAATCATCTTACCTATTTATGCAGGAACCATCATTTATCGTGAAAACCACGAGAACCACTTGTGAACACAACCAAAATAAACCAAAACAAACAACGAATGATGGTTAACACTGGTTCTCATCATAAATGATGGTTCCCAAATGATCTTCTATATATATATATACACACACACATACTCTTAACACCCTCTCTCTAAAACACTGACCTACTCTCTTTATATTATCACCAAACGCTGTCTCCGGTCGGTAGCACTACCGTCTTTGGTCGGCAACTACAACCACCACCGACACCATCACCATAAGCCATCCGCCACTACCATCTGAAGTTAGGGTTCATATTTGCGAACAACAGTTCACAATTTCATCCTTCATTTGAATCAGATCTGTAAAATCGTGTTTGAATCACCTACCTCACGTTTGAATCATATATGTAAAATCGCAATTCTGTTGGGGTGGTGAGAGAGAGGTTGCGAGACATGAAAGAGGTGGTGGTGGTGCGACGGCGAAGGTTAGGTGTGGGTGGTGGTAGGTTGGGGTGGGTGAGAGAGAGGGTTTAGAGATATACCAACCATCTGTTGTTGTAGATGGAGCAGGTGATGGTGGTGGGTGGAGAAGAAGGGAAAGATGATGGAGTTTTTAGTTCTTGTTTTATTTATTAAATTCTTTTTAAATTGATTCGTAAAAGAAAAAACTAAGCTTATGTGACTAGACGTCACTGAAAAATTTAATCGGGTTAGTGTTAAAGGACCGTCGGTGTAAGGTTTTTAAACGTAAAGGGTGATTTTTTTGTAATTTCGAAAGTACAATATAAGACATCTTCTAAAATTTGGTTTAAACATTCAGACCGAAAAGTTTAATTTACCCGAAAGTTCAACATATAGGTTAAATGTTATTTTTAAGTTAATAAAAAAACCAACAATAGTCTGATCGTGGACAGCTCGCTAACCGAATGTATTCATGTTATAGTAAGCATCATGAATAGATGAAAAAGTAAGAGTAGAATTGGTCTAGTAGGAATGAGAAAGGTTTCGGGGATGACACCTCCTTTAAGGGGGATAGATTTGTAACTCCCCAAAATCACAAATTTTAATTTACTAGTATGTTTCTTAGTGTTATTGGTGACATAAGAATAACTAGAAGGACTAAAAGTGGGAACTTGAGTTTAAATTCCATATAAACTAGAAAGTTCAGTATGTGTATGTGTATGGAATATTGTAAAGATTAGATAAGAACACACGACCCAAGTGCGAACAAGAATGCTACAGTGACATGACTCGTACGAGTGACAAGTGACTCGTACGAGTGACAAGTGACTCGTATGAGTGACAATCTCACTCATACGAGTGATAAACATCTCACTCGTACGAACTGCTCACGCCTATATATATATATGTGTGTTGTGTGTTCACTGTTTGGAATTTTTATAAGCTCCCTAAGGGGAAACGCTGGCGGATTCTCTCAAGGAACTTCCGCCAGCCAGACAAGATGTAAACTACAGAAGCTTCCGCTGATTCTGTTTCTACTTCCTCTTTATAACATTCTACTGAATCGGTATTATCTTACGCCCAAACTTTCATTTGAAACCGTCGTCACCGGGACTCTCAAAAGTGGTATGTACGCCAAATGTATGATGAAATGTCTAAGTGAAGCTATGATGTGAAATTGAATGAATGGCTTGACATATATGAATGAAATATGTTAATGATGTAATTAGTAGTAAACTAACTTGAAGAATGTGCTATAAAAGGAACTCATGCAAGAATTCGGGTTGAATGTATGTTCTGGATAAGATCATGCATTAGGAACTTGTACCATGTGCTTGGATAGTGTGATGTTCATCATGTATTTGAATTGATCGTTAGTGTAATCAAGAAGTGAAAGTGTACTATGTCCATAACATATGCTCACTAGCGACGAATGATGTTGTGATTATATTAGATTGACTAATGTTGTATGAGGTTATCAAATGTAGAATGAAAGTATTAGCATGTGTATAAATGAAATATGTGTACGTTGTATATTTGACTCGTACAAGTGATAAGCATCTCACTCCTACGAGTGATAAATGAGTTGCGAGAATGTGAAATAAGGCGGTCATTAGCACATGTCTTATATATGCGATAGTCGACTAATGCAAGGTAAGAAATGTATGAATGAAAGTAATGAATGTTAGTATATATGATTATAAATATGCACCATGATATGATTGTGATGACATGAACAAAAGTGGAGTCATGTCAAAATGGACTCAAGCATGAAAGGCTAACGGGTCAAAAGTAGGCAAGGAAGCAGATACGAATACGGACACATAAGGTAAGTGATTTCTGGAATCACTTCTTCATTTATAAATAAAGATTTTTATGTAGAAAGTATGTGTTGTCATTGGGGTTTGAATGATTATGGTTCGGGAATCATGTAAATAAAGCTTACATCTTTAAAATAGTAAATTTTACTTTTTTATTTGAATAAGAATAAGCATTTTGGGTATTCGGAACGAGATTTCGAAATACAAGGTTCCGACACGGATAGATAAGGGTTGGAACAAGTGAAAACAGAATTAAACCATATTTGATGGTAGAAAGGGGTAAAACAATAATATAGTCAGATAATGACAAATAAATAAGAAACTCTGAAAAGTTACCTTATGTTGTAAACCATAAGGAATTAAAAGGGTAAAATGGCAATTCAGTCACGAGCTGACAAAGAAACATTAAACTTTGAAAAAGGACACTCTATGGCGTAATCCATAATGAGTCGAACGGATTAAGAAACAACCTTAAGTAATATGATCATAAGGCGTAAACCGAAAGGGATTAAATGGTGAGATGGTAAATAAATACCATCTCATAACGATAAAAATGGTCATTTAGGCCAAATGGGTCAAATGGTGTTGTCATCACCATTTGACAATAGTAACTAATGATCGCTTGTCGAGTTTTGTGCTCACATGGAAATAGAGTTTGGCTAGTGATGCTATTAATTGGTAATTAATAGTGCAAGGTATTTAAATGGGTCAATGCCATGACCCGAGCCAGGTATGTGAAATGAGTCAAACTCTCATTAAGGACTTAAGGTCCGATGAGAGTTTGACGAGTCATGAATGAACATCAGATTACCCAAAGCAAGGTAACTCTCATAATCTAAATTGCAGACATTAGGTTCTTAGGAACATAATGAATTTAAGTATGATTATGGTTAAAATGTGTTTTCGGGTCTTTTTCCGTAATTTGCCGAACCAAGGGTAAAATTGGATTAAATAAATTAATGATAACAAATCCATCACAAGAATAGTTGTGGTGGAAAATAAATGGATTTCTTGTGTGAAAATGATAAAATAAAATAAAGGTTTGGTTGAAATAAGCGTTGGATTTCGCTAAGACAACCAAACGGGTCAAAAAGATAAAATAAAGGTTTGTTTAAATAGAGCAATGGTTGTCGCTAAGGCAGCCAAACAGGTAAAAATGTTGATTTAATGCATACCGAAATGGATGCGTAATTCTTATTTTGGTTTAAATGCGGTTGAAGGGAAAAATTGAAAAATATGAGCATAAACCGGAAATGGATGCGTATTTCATAAGAAATAAAAATTCGGGTTAGGGATTTCAGGTTAAATAGGTAAGAAAGGATTATACGGACATTTAGAAACAAGTTTCATGTGAAGCGGATAAAAAATTTAATAAGTTACAAAGTTTTCGTAATAAAAATGACAAGACGGAAATTCTTGCGATAGACCACCTTAAGCTACGGTAGCCAGCCGTAGCTTATGGCGGCAACTGTCGAATAAAACCAGAAAACAGTGTTATGCGAAAACGACTCCGTAAGTCCCAGGTTGTGTTTAAATGCGCGGGACTTGAAACGGGTCGAATGAACAACTATAAAAACACAAAAGCAAAATCATTGCAGAAGGCAGCGTCGCCGATGTCACAACTGGCCATCGCCGACGCTACACAAATATTCGGACGACTTAAATGATTGCCTTCGGCAGTAAGGCTCTGACGCGAGTTTTAAAGGGGCATTGTCGACGAGGCTATTAGCCGTCGCCGACGCTACCTCAATAAAATTAAATTTTCTGTTTTGATATTTTAGCAAGTCATTATGTTATGCTTTTGGTTATTGCTATAATACTAATATTTTGCAAACTTCCAGTTTAGGGTAATCGCAAGCACCTCCGGATGACGATCAAGCTCTAAGAAGAACCGAACACGATCAAAGAATCAAGCTTCCGCAGTTGGTTTCAATGTTACGAAACTAATTAGTAAGGACATGTCAAAATGTATAATGTTGATAAAGTTTTAATAATCTCGAAACTTTGTGGTGACATGTATTCGCATCTACTCATTTAAATGCGAAATTTTTAATAAAAATTCAAATATTTTAAGATAGGGTCTTACAATATAACATTGAACATTTTATCTTCAATGGGTGCGTCCGCCCACCCACGTCATACACTAGGTCTGCCCCTAGCCAATAGTGAATATGATTTTATCTAAAGTGTATGATTGCTTAACGAATTTTATTTAAACATATAGCCACAAATGAAGTATAGAAAAAAAACTCACTTGAGTTAAAAGCCACAAATGAAGTATAGGAAGAAAACTCACTTTAGTTTAAAAAAATTTTAAAAACTTCTATGGAAATATTCTCAAAGCAAATACAAATAAAGAAAAGATTGGTTTACATAAGGGGTCGTATTATTGACACACCTGAATCCTTAAATCGACACCTTCAATACGTGTCATATAGGCCTTTACGGGTTGTACTACGTTTTCAATTTCCTGCCTTTTCAATTTCCAACAAAGACTAATGTTGTAAGATTTTGTCTATTTGCTGGACCTATACGGGTCGTATTGGTTGAGTTTTTTTTTAATAAACCTCAATTTTCGTCCTTGTTGTTTGCTGATTTTAACACTATTAATCTAATAGTATAAAAATTGCATTTATCATCCAATAGTTTGCATATTCAAACAATTCTAGTCCACCACTCTATTGGATGATAACACTTCTAGTTCACCACTCTATTGGATGGCTGTTAGAGTGGTGGACTAGAAGTGTTAGAATATGCAAACTATTGGATGATAAATGCAATTTTTAAAACTATTGGACTAATAGTGTTAATATTAGCAAACCACAGGGATGAGAATTGAAATTTACACATTTTTTAATAAATTTGTTTATGGTTTAAATAAAGTTTTCTAAAAAAAATATTTATTTATTTTAAATAAAAACTGCCTTAAATTTTTTGAAGAATACCATGTACAATGTAGTATAGTATAGGTGAGGTATAGGTCTCGTATGAGTATATATAGGTGTAGTAAAGGTCCCGTATATGTATCGTATAGATTAATTTGTAATTTTAAAGGTATTTTGTCTGTATAATGTATTTAAAGTGTTTTTTGTTTGTTTAATGGATACAACACGTAAAGTAACTAGCAATATACGCCAAAATACGACATTGTATAGACAGAAACGACATAATACGAAACAATACGACACGTAGAGCCATACTATGTGATAACACGACACGTATATACAATCTACACCCTAATACGACACTTACAAACAATAAATGTGATAATACCGACCGACATGACCCGTACGAACAATATATGCGATAATACCGAACATATTAACAATATACGTCATAATACCACATTTAACAACAAAACACGTCAATTAATTATACTATATGACGCGTATACATACAACACGACACGTTAGAGTAACAGTGGATCCAAACAAAATTACACGTAATCATAGAATACGATACCACATTGAACCGAACATCACCGGAACGACATGTATAGAACGTATTCTTCGTAAACTGACACGTAATGAAAAACACGTCAAAATACGACATGTATACGCAACAAAAAAGCAAAACCTAAATTTATGAAATTTTGATTTACCATATACGCATTGTATAGGTCAAAATTGGGTCGTATAGTAGGCTAATATGAATCATATAGACCTATACGATCCGTATTAACCCCCTGAATTCTAAAAAACAAGGGTTTAATTAATAAATCAGGGGGTCTATACGACCCGTATAGGCTTATACGACCCGCATAGACCCCCTGATTTATCAATTAACCCCTTGTTTTTTGAGAATTCTGGAGGTCTATACGAGTCGTATAATAGTACTATACGACCCAGTTTTGCCTATTCGGTGAGTATATGGGCCGTATTTTGACGTATTTTGTCATTACGTGTCGTTTTATGAAGTATATGCTCTATACGTGACGTATCGGTGACGTTCGGTTTCGTGTGGTATCGTATTCTATGATTACATATAATTTTGTTTGAAATCCACTTGTACTCTAAGTGTCGTGTTGTATGTATACGCGTCGTACGGTATCATTACTTGACATATTTTGTCATATAGGTCTCGTATAGGCGTATAGATGTAGTATAGATCTCGTATATGCTAATAGTTGTAGTATAATATAGTATATGTGTAGTATAATAAACTATAGATAAGTGTAATATACAATACGGTTATAACATATACAATATAGTATAATAAACATGTACCAAACCTATACTACATGACAATCTTTTAAAATGATTTTTGTTTAAAAAAAAAGAATTCTTTTATTATATTTTGTTAAAACTATGATTAAATGTATACCAAAATTTATTAAAAAAAGTGTAGTATATAATATTGTTATAACATAGATAGTATAGTATAATAAACATGTAGCAAACCTATAATATAAATTTTGAAAAATGTTTTTTGTTTAAAAAATAAAAGAATTATTTTATTAAACTTTGTTAAAACTATAATTATATGTATATAAAAATTTGTATAAAAACCAAAGAAATACGACCCGCAGGCCTATACGACCCGTATAGGTCCAGCGAGCCGCCAGCCAAGAACTGACACATGCAAATTTGACTTTTGAACTATATGACCCATATAGATCTATACGATCCGTATTGAAAAAGCAAAGTGTATAAATAAATTGGTTGGTATGCCAATAGAATTCCGAAGTGGCATATTGATGATCCAAAGAAGGAATTGAGATAAAAGCATAACCACTCGTGTAAGGGGAGATGCTTGGTACATTGATTTGTGCCTCTACGCTCTAGTACATGAAATGTCACTTAAAAGAGTCACGGTTTGGAACACACTACAAAAATGTCACTTAAAAAAGTCACTTCTCTTTATACACATTACATTTTTCTTTTTTAAGAATTTTGGTATATCTACTAATAGAATAGCATTAACAAATAATAATTACCATATTTTAACCTAGTTATAACAAATATATAATTAACATAAACGTTTTCACATTAGTAAATGATTTTGAAATATTATTCATAAAATACCCTTGTAAGATCTCTTAATAAAAAAAGCATGTCGCACATGTGGGTTAACAAAAATGCATATTGGATGGGGTTGCACAGCACAAGGGCCTCGCAAGTGAATCCACCACTGCCTCATGCAACCATAACATAACATGCTTCATAAGGATAGCTCACATGACGTACACCTCCACCCTTGAATGTGCATTCTACATGACTTCATACAAATCACATCCACCTCAGATCCTTGAATGTGCATTGGTGAAAACACATGAACCGAACCCGATTATAAGATTGGATTCACAAAGCCACGTTTGGACCCAAGCCGAAACCTATCAGCTTGCTCAGGAATGCCAAGTTGATAAGGATAAATAAATATTAATATGAATTTCTAATTAGTTTGTAATTATCTAGTAAATTGTTTAGATAATTAAAGATGGCTATATATTCTAGTAGAATTAGGACACTTGATTTAGAAGCTATCTAATCATGTAGTAAACAAACATCTTTTACATTGCTTGTAATTATCTAGTAGATTACATTGTTTAGATAATTAAAATTAAAAGTAAAAGACACTTTAAATAAAATCACATATCTAAACAATAAATCTAATAATTTGTTAGAAAGGAGAAAATTTTGGGGTATGAGAGAAAAATTAGGTTGAATGAATAAAATCAGTTAAAAATTCTCAATTCTTCATATTTTACTCATTTTTTAAAGTAAAATAAAACATACCAATAGTGTTAGTATATAGATTATAAATCCTTATTTTTTTCATGTTAATCTAGTGTTTGGGCCCACAATTCATGCTAAACCCAAGCTCAATGATTCTATAAAAACCCTAGTCGCACAACCTACAAGTTTAAACTTTTATACTTCATACCGTGTGCAAAAATCACCATGGCTTCCACCACCACCACCCCTCTCATTACTCACAATGACCTTGAACGGCGCCCGGAATCGATCGGGTCTCCACCCGGTCGATCATCCACCGTAAAGATCCTCACTGGATTATTCGTGTCCATTCTTGTTCTCTCATCATTGGCTGCAATAACACACCGGAAAAATCATTGGCAGTCCACCACTACCACCACAGTTGATATTGAACCATCGACAAGCAGTCCGGTGGAGCGGCGGGAGGAGGTTGTGGGAGCTGATGATAGCATTGAGTGGCAACGATCTGCTTACCACTTTCAACCCGACAAGAATTTCATTAGTGGTATGCATTAAATTTTCTTACAATTGGTTTTAATATATGTGTGTTATGTTTTAGATATTAATATTGGCTGATGTGTGTTTTTTGTTTAATTTGTTTGGCATGGTTCTGGCTTGCTTTTGATGGATGATTTTGTTGATGGTCATGTCAGATCCTGATGGTAAGTATTCTTGCAATCATTTATTTTCTTTTTAAAGTGTACTTAGATTTGATGATGTATTATTTAGATTATCTGAAACTAAATAGTATATAGTAAGTTATTTATATAGTTATAATTATAAATATATACATGAAATTTGTACATGTATAAATGAAAATTAATTAAATAATTAACAAAAAAAAGTGATTCCAAAGCAAGCTTTTGAGCATTGCTAATAAACCATACTTGACAGTATAGTTTAGATCGAGCTTGGTTTGGTTAGGCTTTGAACGTGAATTGTGGTCATATTATATTTTCGATATAAGTCGGGGATGCTGACGTGGAAGATGCGGGGTCACCACACACCGCCGCCCCCGCTTCACAAAGTTACATCCTTCTCACTTTCTGTTTCTTTCGAAGAATCAGTTGGATTAAAAAATATTTAAAAAAGGTGAGGTGAATGATGTGTGTGAGATAAGTTGAGCACTTGAGGTGAAAGATGTGCTAGTGAGGGATGAGGGAAGGTTGTGAATAACACATAACCTTAATACAAGACAAAAAAAAATACAAGTTTAATAACGTGAATGCCACTAAAACTTTTGTAAAAGGCAAAAATACAACTAACTAATAATGTTTTAAACATGGAAATTCTATATACCCTTCATGCTCTGCTTGTTTACCATTTTCTTATAGTCTGTTAAAAAAACATTATTTTTATAAAGTATTTTTATTCTTTTTTTTGGTTATTGCCCTCTTTGTATTAAAAAGTATTTTTATTCTTGTTCTTTTGGTTACTGTCCTCTTGTATTAAGTCAGTCGTTTTGTTAAAATACCTTTTCTTAATTTATATTTGATTTAATTTAATTCATTTTAATAAGAATAACTTTTTTAAAAGTGATAACATTAAAAAGTTTGTTTTTCATTCTTATTTTAGTATTTTTTATTTCTACTTTTTGTCTTTTTTTAATATATTTCTTTAGTATTTTTTTAGGATTAATGCTATAAAAATTAACATACTTTCTTATTTATTATGAAAAAATTACTTAACCCAATTTTCATGTGTTATATTCCCTAAACATGAAAAGAAAACACACAAAATTCTCTTTTAGCCTATATTTGTTACATATAAATATCTATACTTGTATAAAATGCACGTAATTTGATTTTTGTTTGTTTTGTATTAAATGGTAACTTTTTACCCTTGCATATATTATAAAGTAAGATGGTAGAAATCTTTTTTTTTTTTTTAATGTTAGAATGTCATATTATCAAATTTTGTCTAACTTAAGAGGTAAACAAGTCATTATACACGCATTCTATTTCTATCCCAGTTTAATTTAAAGATTCTGATCTAGCTAATTTGGTTTAAAGACGTTTTTTTTAATCTTTTGACATGTTTAAGAATTTTAATATAAAAAATGACCCGCGAAACTTTTTTCCGAAAAATACTAAAAAGTATATTTGCTTGTATTAACCCATATTTTTATCTCATATAATTACTAAATGCATAAATAGCTATATAGACAATCATGGCAACAGCGCCTTTTCTTGTGGAAAACCAATAAAATTGTTTCAAAGCCAAATAAGCAATAGAGGTGACAACACACCAAGCTTGGCTCAGAATCACGGCACCCCCCAAAACCTAACCAATAGTGGTCCAAGCAAAAGTATACAATCGAAACTCAAACACTGACATAGTGACCAGACCTGACACACCAAGCTACAAACCAAAACAGTTCCAAACAAACTATATTCCAAATTTTAGTTTTTTATTATGTTTTTGTTGTTATTTAAAGTATATTCTTGCCGTGCAAAAACAATTTAAAGCATATTCTTAAACATGCTATATAAACTTAAATAGTTTGTTAGGATTTGATTATTTTAATCTATGGCATGAGATAAATATAAATTTTATTAAAACCTAAATTGCTTCCTATATAATATATTTTATTTTATTTTATTTAGTCGATACGACCTCTCTCTCTCTCTTTTTTTTTTTTTTTATAATCAAAAGTAGATGAAAACAAATAAGGTATTCAAACTAATATAAAGTGGTAGAAGTATCCTAATATTAGGATGTAATGGATAATGTTTGAGTAAAACCTGTTAAAAGATTTAAATATGATCACAGAACTATTATTATTGCTACTACTATTGCTATTATTATTGTAAGCTTTTTAAAATGATTTGGATGCATTGCAGGTCCACTGTATTACAAGGGATGGTATCACTTGTTCTATCAATACAACCCGGATTCGGCTATTTGGGGCAACATAACATGGGGTCACGCAGTCTCCAAAGACCTCATCAACTGGTTCCACCTCCCTTTAGCCATGGTTCCCGATCACTGGTACGACATCCAAGGAGTCATGACTGGGTCCGCCACCATCCTCCCCAATGGCCAAATCTTCATGCTCTATAGCGGTAACGCCTATGACCTCTCTCAGCTTCAATGCCTCGCGTACCCCAAAAATGCTTCTGATCCCCTTCTTATCGAATGGGTAAAATACGAAGGCAACCCAATTCTCTTCCCTCCTCCAGGCGTGGGTCTTAAAGACTTTAGGGACCCGTCATCTCTTTGGATTGGGCCCGATGGGAAGTACCGAATGGTTATGGGGTCCAAGCACAATAATACAATTGGTTGTGCTTTAATTTACCACACCACTAATTTCACCCATTTTGAATTGTTGGATGAGGTGCTTCATTCGGTTCAGGGTACGGGTATGTGGGAGTGTGTTGATCTTTACCCGGTATCCACGACCGAGACAAACGGGTTGGATATGTCGAATCATGAGTCGGGTGCTAAGTATGTGTTGAAGCAAAGTGGGGATGAGGATAGACATGATTGGTATGCAATTGGGACATATGATGTGGTTCATGATAAATGGTATCCGGATGATCCGGAAATGGATTTGGGTATCGGGTTGAGATATGATTACGGAAAGTTTTATGCTTCGAAGACGTTTTATGACCCGAGTAAGAAGAGACGGGTCTTATGGGGCTATGTTGGTGAAACGGATCCTCCAACTGCTGACCTGGAGAAAGGATGGGCCAATATTTTGGTATATAATAAAAAGTCAAATTATTTTTTGGATTTTATAAATTTTAAATTTTGTTTTTTTTTTTTATAAATAACTGTTACATGGGTTTTAATGACCGTTTTTAAAATTCTTTTTGCAATTTTGCAATAATGATTAAAATTTAAGTTATTTTGATTTATTTACAGAATGTTCCGAGAACCGTGGTGTTGGACACGAAGACGCAAAGTAACTTGATTCAATGGCCGGTCGAGGAAACAGAGTCATTGAGATCTGAAGAGTGCGATGAGTTCAAAGACGTCGAGTTGCGGCCTGGATCACTTGTCCCGCTTGATATAGGCTCAGCCACACAGGTGACACGCGGCTTTATTATTTCCATTTTTAAGTTATTATTTATTAATCATTTTTATCATTTTAACATTTTATACAAACTAACGTTTAAAAAACAATTTGTTCAAATGTTTGGTTTGTCATTTCCCTAAAACTATCTAGTGGTTCAGCTCAGGATTTTTATAAAAACTGACCAAACTGAACTGTGCCTGTGTTAAATGTAAACAAATTTGAAAACTTGTGATATAAACTAACAATTTACTTGGCAATTATTATAGTTGGACATAAGTGCCTCATTCGAGGTTGATGAAGCTTTGCTGGGTGCAACCTTAGAAGCTGATGTGTTGTTCAACTGCACCACGAGCGAGGGTTCAGCCATGAGGGGTGTTTTGGGACCGTTTGGGCTTGTGGTTCTTGCAGATTCGGCACTTTCAGAACAAACTCCTGTTTACTTCCACATTGCGAAAAACTTGGATGGCACTTCAAGAACTTATTTCTGTGCTGATGAATCAAGGTTTGTATTAATTTGAGTTTCTTCTTCCACTTTTGACCTTATTTAATTTGATTATTATATAAAACTAATAAACTGATTTATAAAATTTATTTTTTTTATAGATCGTCAAAGCTTTTAGATGTGGGCAAGATGGTATATGGAAGCAGCGTTCCTGTACTCCATGGTGAAAGCTACAACATGAGGTTATTGGTATGTGACAATCCCCAAAACTATGGTCTAGTAAAATTAACCACAAATATTGGGTCGTGTTTATTTTCTCATGGGCCATACAGTTTCGAAAAAAAAAAAAAGTATAAATGAAGAGACGCACACTTTTTTTTACCCTAACCCATTTGATATATTTTTTAAAGTAGGCTGTTTTGGCCCGAACCCATTTTGACCCGTTACATAATTTGACTTGACACACATGTTTTTGTCAGGTGGACCATTCAATAGTCGAAAGCTTTGCACAAGGAGGAAGAACGGTGATTACATCAAGAGTGTATCCTACAAAGGCAATCTATGATGCAGCCAAAGTGTTTGTGTTCAACAATGCAACTGGCATCACTGTTAAGGCATCTTTTAAGATTTGGAAGATGGGTGGAGCACAACTCAACCCTTTTCCTTTTTAATTAGTTTAGTTGGCTTCATTAGTGGGTGACGTTTTGGTGAATTTGTAAGCTTGTTGTAGTGAGGGCGGCCTTATAAGTTTGATGATTAATATTTCCATTGTAAAACTTCCATTTTTTCAAAAATAATCGATTTAAAAGTTTTCTTTTACATGTTCTACAGTTACGAAAGCAGATTGTCATGTCATTGCCACATAAACGTCGGGGCTTTAACTAAACCACCATTTTACTAGGTTGTAGTGAAAATTTAACAAAACAAATGTAGTGATTGGTTGAGGAAGGAGTTGCCCCATCTCTCTTTTATTCTCACGTCTATTAAGGGCTTGGCGGAGGTGCCTTTTGGCGCCCCACTTTGGCAAGGTAGTGACGCGTTTAACGCCTGATCAAGATGAGGTGGAATGGGTGGCACCCGCTATGCCCAACCTTATAAAACATTACAATAAATTGTTACGAACTTATAGTTGGGTGTTAGTGAGTTTTACTCCTTTAGTATAACATAATCATCACTATAAATACTCATTTCAGTATCACCATCATCATCATCATCCATGTGGAAGTTAGGGTGGACGGCCCCCCACTTAGAGAAGCCCAAGTAGCGTAATATATGTATTTCCTTTTCTTAATTGAATTAGGACCCCAACTCGTTTTCTAAAAGGCCCGCTCATTCCCCAACAACTCCTCTAATTAAAGGTGTAAAAAAAAATCCAGTTTGGGCCCGAAGAACCAGAAACTAGCCCAGCCCTGACATAGTAAAAAAACCGGTGCGGCTCAAAACATATTGATCATCATCTTGTGTTTTGCATCTTCTATTTTTTTAAGACATATTGATCATCATCTTGTGTTTTCTCGGACATTTTAATCATCTTTAGCCTTTGTCACATCTTTAAACATTGTGGGACATTTTCTTAGTCATTGGACCATTAAGGTGCATCCTATCATATAGATTGTTCACACAAAAGTTTATTGCGTCCAACTAAATGAAAGAGCACAAAAACAGTGTGACATTATTATCCATCATCGTATGAATGTTAGAGTGGATTAGAGTTATTGTTAGGTAGACTATTTTGATAAGCCGATTGTAATCGAGACCTTTGGGGCTTGAGACAACCGACTTAGCTGGAACCTTCGTGTTCAAGGTTGTTGAATATAATCATATGTTATTGAACCATTTGAAGTATTATTGTGGATTCGGTATCGGCGGTGGCTGACTCCAGTGCCTGCAATGGTAAAAGGTTCCAGTTCCTTCTTAATACTAGTGTCCTTTAAATGCATCATAAATCCGTATACAATTGTCCTTTAAATGCATAAAAATTCGAATCATAAGAGTGAATTATCTGGAATGCGTGTGCCAATAAGAAATTCTTTTGATAAATTCCATTCTTACTATACTAAAGCATTTGACAAATTCAAATTACAAATCATATGTTTCCAAATATCACTGTCCAAAAAGCTAATGGCTCGGAGCTCGCTCGAACTTGCTCCGATTTAGCTCGAAAAACCTCGCTCGATATGGCTTGGTTTGAAAGTAAGCCTAGCTCAGCTCGGCTCATAAAGAGCCAAATTGGCTCGGTTTGGCTCACTTGTTAGCTCGGCCTTGCTAGTTCGGATTATGTACTTTTAGTATGCTTTTATATAAATATACATATAACGTATTACTGAAAATTGGTTATTATTTATAGGCATTTAGGATTGCAGTTAGATATCTATAACATATTTACGGGTTGATTATGAGGCTAATAAACTTATATTATATTTCGTTGAGATTTAAAACTTATTTCGTATTTGATTGAACTTGACATTGGCTTGTAATATAGTAGGTTGAACTTATTTTGGATATGTCATTTTGAATTATTGAATGATATCTTAAACAATTGAATTTTGAAAGCTATGTATTAATATTTACTTTTAAATTCGAGCCAAACGGAACCGAGTCGAGCTAGCTCAGTTACAAACCAAGCCGAGCTCGAGCTAAGATTTTCAGCTCGGTTTCAAATCTGAGCCTAGCCAACTCGATTCAAATCTCGCTCAGCTCAGATCGGCTCGTGAACAGCCCTATTTATGAATTTCAATTCCTTAAAAAAAATTCCTTCAACCAAATATATACACGTCTAAAAGTCAAGTAAGCCTATTTAAAATAGTCAATCTTTGGCCAACTATTTGAACAATGAAATACTGCAACTGTATTAAAATACCGTTAGGCCCATAACAAACACTAAGCTAGTTCTTTCATGCTTGCCCAGTTAGTGTGACACCTAGAACTATTTTGATGGCCTTGAGTTCTTTGCCAATATACAGCTCATAAAGTTTCCTTAGTTAACCCTTAATATTTCCAAGTTTACACCAACATATAGTCCTTTTACATCTTCATACTTAGATCACCAATATAGAATTATTTCTACATATTTTTATATCACTTTAACATTTAAAATTATACACGGGCTTAACCCACACATTTTTCGTGCTCGATATGAAGTATAAAAATAAACAAAAAGTAAACTGCCAAAATCGTCTTTGGGGTTTAGATACAATTGGCTTATTTATACAAAATGTTTTTTTTTTCTCAACTGGCTACTAATGTTTCAAAATCGTTGCAAAATTCATCCACTTTTCTTAAACCTTTTAAAAACTCATGTTAAATGAAGGTATTTTGATCTTCTCTTCATTTATTTAATTTTTTAACCTGATTTATTTAAACATTCTTATCATGCTTGTTTTTTTGGAAAAAAGTCATATTTTGTTCATAAATCATAAAGTATAAACCATATATTCTTTAAGGTTTGTCATATGATTTTACAAGATTTTAATTTAGATAAAATCATGTAAAGCTTGCATGATAATCAAGGCGGAGGCGGCAAAATAGCTAAGTACGAAAAGGTTTGCATAGAGAATCAGCACGTGTTCGTCTCGTTCGCTTCTATACCTTTGGTGTTTTCGCCCCTGACGCGGTGCGGTTCCTTAAGCGAGTTCAGCAGATAGTAAGTAGTAACACCGCGCATGTTAAATGACAGAATTTTGTGTTAACCCAGGGTAGGGTTTGCTATTCAAAAGGGGTAGCGACACATCTTGTTGTCCGTCTACCTGCCATTAGTATGTAATCATCTTTATTTTATTATGAAAATATAATAAGATTACTACTTCATTTTATACGTTAAAAAATTAGATAAAAAAATCATTTGAAGGGTAATTAAACATATAAATTATCAGTAACAAAAAGAAAAAAAACGTAATGATACTAAAAAATAATATATTAGATCGAAATCATGTAAAATATATATTAGATCAAAATCATGTAAAAAATATGACATTTACGGTTTGTCTAATTATTTATATACAGAATCTTTCTATACTGATAAAATAATTTTTTTTGAACACTGTTACTTTCTGGTGCATTCCTACATTATTTTTATATTTATCTTTCATATAAAATAATGTTGTATAATAATAAAAATTTTAAACAAAAATTAGATAAGAATAAATATTTGTATAAATAATTTTTAACAAAAAATTTAGATAAGGATAAACGTTTTTTTTCTTATATAAGCATAAAGTTATATCCCGAGTATAATGAGTAGATATATATACTTTGGAATCCGGTGAAATTATGGTTAATTAGGAACTAAAGGTTCCCGTTTATATATACTTAATATTATATTATTATTTTTTTTCTGAAATTAAATAATTATTCTAAATCTCTTGAATACAAATTTAAGATGATTGTTTTATGAATGAAATAAACAAATAAGTATAAAGGTGGATAAAACTAACTAAAATCATTGCAGCTCATAATTTGAATGTATCATTAAAAACTAGATTCAACTTAATGTGATACATGTTCTTTAACCTAATAATAAATAAAAAAAAAAATAAAATGTTATAATAAGTAGATAGTACATCAAAGTTTATTTTAAAAAATAAAATTTTGACGACTGTATGTGTTAACATGTTACATTATATTTTATTCAACACGCGTGTAATACACGAGTTTTTTTAAAGATATATTTTTTTATTATTATATAAAGTTATATTTATATAACTTGTGTAATACACGAGGTTCTAACCTAATGTAATATATATATATATATATATATATAATTAATATATATATATATATATATATATATATAGGATATAGTCATTTGTGAACAATATCTTCATAGTGAACTGTTTGAACTCATTTTAGCCATTGATTTACTTTTTATGTGTCAAGGGTAGGATCCTATTTTTCCATATATCTTCATTTAATTATTTTTCGTTTTAATCATTTATTCAGTTACAAAATCCCTACATTTTAGGGATTTAACAATCTTTCTAATTTTTTCACAGATCAGCCCGTTGATTATACGTACTTTTAGTTTTATCAGATCCAATTCGTTATGATAATACACTGTTTTCGAAGATTTTGAACAAGGATTATTTTTTTTTTCAACTTTTCCTGGATCAAAGTTCGTATTTTTTATTCATTCAAATATGCGGATTCAATTGTAATAATTCCAATTCGTTTGAAAACACGAATGATATATACGAACCGAGTAATGATGGCGTATTTGTTACAACAATGGATCGCCCAGGTTTGATCTTCTGGATTTTAGTATCATGTATGAAGATGAATATACGTATCTCGTTGTTCAACCCACATGTGTAGTTTCAAGTTTAAAATTGTTTTCATGTGTTTGTCCATTCAAGATTTGCACTGATGAGATTAATGATACATTTAGTCGTTAATACACAGGCATATATTCCCGTTCATTATCCACATAATTGCAGTTTGTGGTTTTTATTTGTGATTGTGCAGTTTTGTTGTAAACGTCCAGTTGTTGCAATTCAGTTTTGTTATTTAATACACATGTGCATACTGTAAAGACGATGCATGACGTTATATAAGTAGATGCAGCGTTGCTGTAAACATCTAGTTGATACTATAAAGTACACATGTGTATAATTTTAAGTTTCTGCATTATTACATGCAAGTATTCAACTTTGATGCAACCCTCCAGTTGATACCATACAGTATACATGTGTAACATGGTAAAGTTACTGCATTACTATAAGTCGAGGTTGCAACTTTGCTGTAAAATTCCAGTTTATAATATACAGTACAAATGCGTATTAAATAATATACGTGAATTTGGAGGAGCAAGTATTGTAGAATTCCAGTTTATAATATACAGTTCACATGTGTATTAAATAATGTACGTAATTTGGAGGAGCCAGTAACTGGCGAAATATATGACAACTTTGGAGGAGCAAGTAACTGGCGAAATATATAGCAACTTTTCATGTTTCCAGTTTTAAAAAACTAACCCATTATGTAATTACAGAATTACTTTTTTAATTAAATTTAAAGAAAAAAACAAATCTCAATAATTACAATCATGCCACTAATCAAAACTTTAGGATAATAAAAATCAATGGCCTAGATCAGTTCACACGGTTCACTCTTATAATGTTGTTCACTTTAGAATATATATATATATATATATTATCATTACTTTTTTTCTTCTTATCACTACTTTTTTTCTTCTTATTATTAATAATTTATATGTTTAGGTAACTTTCAAAAAAATTTATTTAAATTATAATCATGTGACGAACCGTAAAAAAATCATATGATTATACTTTATGATTTATGAATAAATTGTAAGACAAGCATAATAAAAGTTTAA
Organism: Scalesia atractyloides; assembly: GCA_947069175.1. NCBI lineage: Eukaryota > Viridiplantae > Streptophyta > Magnoliopsida > Asterales > Asteraceae > Scalesia > Scalesia atractyloides. Next base: position 48,116,344 of record CAMTDV010000023.1, read on the forward strand.
ATAAACTAGGTTAAAATTAGAAAAATTAAATAAATAAGGAGAATGATCAAAATATCTTACATTTAACATTAGTTTTTAATATGGTTAGAAAACTAGATAGATCTGGCAACAGTTTTAAAACCTCAATGGTCCAGAAAAAAAAACTTTTTAGATGAATCTAACAATTGTATCTAAACTTCAAATAAGATTTTAACATAAACTCTAAAACAGAACTTAACATTTATTCATCTTAATCGGGTCATATGGTTGGATCTTAAAATAACACATGTATCAAATTCTAATGATTATATGTATCGATGGTTGTCAACTAGAATTATTATAAAGCGTGAAGTATAATTTATCTTTCAATTTCACTTTGCCTACTTTTTAAAAAACTTTTGGTTTTGTCAACTCAAACTTTCCATACGTTGCAACGTGCCATCACATTCCATCAAGCTGTTGTCCATGTTAAAGGGCAAAATGATAAACTCACAATCCTTCTTCCTTATAACCACCATTGTCGGCTTCACCAAACCACCACAACAACCTTGCACCACCAAACACCATCACTCAACCACCGATTTCCCACACTACCACGGCTGGAACCCACACCGCCACCACTATTTAGAAGCTCGCATATTTCGCTTGCACACTTCGATTCCAGGTACGCTTCCTAACTTGATTTTACTTCGGTGATTTTATTTATTCTAGTTTTTGCATAGTTCTGCTATGACGTGTTTTTTTTTGTATGTTAGCTTTAGGTCTAAAATTTTAGTTTTGTATAGCTTCTTTTACACCTATTTTGGTATTTTAGAGTTTAATTTTGATGTTTTAGGGGGTGAGAACGGCCATATCGAAGAAACTTGGTTTAAATGTTAAAATGCTGGTTTTCAAAATATAGTGAGAAGAAAATGACCGGGTTTAGGGATTATGCTTAGATGTTTAAATGATTTATTCTCGATTTTGTTTGGGGTTTTCGCTGGTTGTTTAAATATTGATAAACATGTTGTGTTGTTTTGAAATTTGATTGGTGCTTTGATAGTTTAAATTTGTGGGGATAGTTACGGTTTCAAAACAGGAACACCGAGTTATGTTGATATTGATGTTAACCTTGATCTATAGAAATATGTTGTTTAATATTTGACTCGGTCTCATGTTTCATTTGGGGGCATGTAATTGACTTGGACTATCTCCAACCCTTGCCTCCCATCCAACCCCCTGTCCGGTGCCACCTCACCTTGCCTGCCCGTCCTCCCCCTCCTCTGCAACGGGCGACCCAGCCAAGGCCCACCTCCCCTCTCACAATCTCCGTCTATTTCCTCCACGGGCGCGCCCTTGATGACGTGCGGCTCTCCTCCGCCGTCCATGTTGGAGAAGCTTGCTACGGGCGGTTTCCCCCGTGATGGAGACACTCTTAGTAAAGTTTAAAAAGTGAAGTATTGGGCTGGTGCTCAACGTGGGAACATGTCAGAGGTGGCTCCACCTTTTATGCATGTTTTTGTGTTTTTTTGAATAAATACGTAAAGTAGGTAGACTAGTTCGTACCAGTTGTTCAGTTCTCCTTATAACCAGTAGTTTTTTTGAGCATTTTGAATACAATCAGAAAATTGCCCTAGTGTTTTTGTCTTGTTCTGTTTCCTGCTTTGATTACCAACGCTACTGTTTGGATGTTATAAGATGCTTATGTGTGGCGGGGAAGTATGCTTAAGAGCTACTATAATCTGATTGTTGATTGTTCGGTGTTGTTAATAGCAGTATGATGTTTGTTTTGAATTTGGGTTTAAATTGAGTTGGGTTAGTGAAAACTGAAAATATTTGTCTCATTCTCAAATAAGGGGTGTTCGTGGAGCGCGTCATACTCAAGTATTATGCTTTAGTTAATTTGTTTTGGGTTGGTTTGATTCAAGAAATATTGTTGTTTATAGTACTGTTGAGCTGCGAGTGATTTGGTTTGCAGGTTCGCTAAGTATAAAAATTGGTATGCGTAATCTGTATAAGAAACCTACTGATTTGGGTCAGTTTTTATTTTAATTATTTAGTTAGATGTTTATAAAAACTAGATTTATCACCCGCCGCGATGAGGCAGGGATCATACTTAATAAAACCCAAGTGTTTTTACATCAACATTTTGACCAAGAACTTATTCATAACTTCAGTTACCTCTAAAAAAGCATACATTTTTGACCCATTAACTGACCAACTTTTTAGGCTCAGATCTGGCATTTGACCGCCACGGCTGCAAAGAGGTTGCAAGTGTCACACATGCCATCCTTCAATTATGCCACGCCAAAAAACGATCTGGATTTAACTCATCACAGCCTCTAAACAGTTGGATATATATCGACTCCAAACACCCACACGTAGGTAAAAGTGTCAAACCATATAAGAAGCTGACACTTTTGAAACAAATATGTCTATTAGACGACCATGGTTGCAATAGAAGTTGCAAGTGGAGAAACTCGCATTTGCGGGTCTTCAAATTCTGCCGCATCAAGACATAGTTTCCACTTAACTCATCACAGGCTCTTGACATTGGATGAATATCACCAAACACATAGACATAAGTAAAGGTTAATAAGAAAGAAGCAGCTTACCAGCCATTTTATAATTCACATTGATACTAATAGTGAGTGGATTCCTTTGATAAAAGCTACAAATATAGAGCAATAATTTTAGACTTATAATCTCAAGATAGTGTATAACCTCAATTTTTAAAGGTTTTTAAGACTGCATATTTGTGTTAGCTGCCTTAATTTTTGTCTCTAGTCTAAATGAATTGATTTTTTAAAAGTTGCAAGTGCAGCCACACATCCTTTATAAAGTGCTTGTTTTTAGTTAACAGCTGATTCTTATGCAAGTTCATGCAGTCCTCCTGCTCCATCTTATTTTGCTATTTCACTAAGCTACATTACATTACACATAAACACGAAAGGAAATAGAAAGATTTACACCTGAGCTTACAAATTTCAATGTAATATATACCCAGGGTATCTGATCATATAGTAGTCAGTCAAAATAATTTCCAAACAAACCTTTTTCTCGATTATACCATCAGACGAATCAATGTCAACATAATAGCTAGCTTCTTCAATCTGGTTCTTTACCTGCAAAAATTAAAAACAACAAAGAATGCTATGAACCTAAAAAACAAATTAGGAAATGAACACATCTTAAAAGGTGATTTTATCATTGTTTTAGTAATGTTCATCTATAATTCCTATAGATATCCAATTGGTTCTATAAAGTTTAATTAGTTGATTCTTTGAGGTGGCCTTTTTGACGAATTTAATTGGAAATGGGTCGATGCGAGTTATTCTTTTACCTTTAACAGGTCTTCGAACGACATATAAAAATCAAAACATAACTATTCTACAGGCCTACCTATAAAAAGTTATCAATTTAACATACTCATAATCATCTGCACATATAAATCAAAACACGACTATTAATAAACTCATTTATACTAAGGACTATGTGATGAACCTATAACAATAATCCAACATGCGTAAAACTGGTTTACGTTATTGGTATTCATGCTAGGTTCCTTCCAAACTAATAGTTACCTGTTCATGATGAATCCTCATCGATTTCCACTGGTCCACTTAACGGTATCAACCTTTCGTATCATTAAAACCCAACATTAAAAGTAAGTTATAAACATAAGATTATACAGCTCGTTACGTAAACAAAAAACAAATTTTTTATGTAATATTAGTTACCTATTCTTCATGATGAATCCTCATCAATTTCCACCGGCACACATAACGCAACCGGATCGACTCTTCTCTATCATTAAATTTAAACTAATTAACAACCAAGTGATTATACGTAAGCAAATTCAACACCTCTGCTATGCGTCGAATTTTATTTCTGAACCCCCAACTTCTATTTTCCTCACCGAATAAAGATTTGACAGAATCAACCGATCAAGATCTAAGATCTGACTATCGCAAAATCCACACTAAAATCATCACCCTAGTCAGATTGTTAGTTTCATTGAGTCAAAACAAATGTTTTATCCCGTGAAACACATAACAAAAGAAAGCATCGTGCAGTGTAAAGTCGCCACCGCCGTAGACGCCCAGAGCCGCTGGCAACATCGCGGCAACACCTTCGCTCAGTGGTGCCCAAACACACAGGCAAACATGTCTGCAAAGTAGAACCCCCAAAGTTCCAACAAACAACGCAACAACAAAGTGTAAATCACTGCCATCATTGACAGCCGGAGCCGCCAGCAACCGCCGGGACAACACCCATCACTGCCAAATAATACAACCTTACTGAGAAACCCTAGCCACTGCTAGAGATTGACCATCGGAAAACAACCATCACCCACCACACATCAACACCACATAAACCGCCTTATGGAGAAACCCTAGCCGCCGGTAGAGATTGAACATCGGAACACAACCGTCGACCACCACCGGAAATCAACCATTTTTACCCGTTTAAATCTACTCCTCTTCAACCCAAAAACCTCGATTAAAGTTTTAAAGAGGCAAAAATATAATAAATAAGTAAATAAATAAACCTCAAAGGCAGGCTTTATACAAGAAAAACCATTTATACACACTTTACAAGTCCATTAAACACAAACATGTTACTTCATAAATGTTTGTACCAAAATCTTCATCAGAATAATAGAACTTGACGGCAAAGAGGCAAGTTGCAACAAGTATTTTTTGCAAAAGGGAGGTGGTTAAATTTGTCCAAAACACAGGAGACAAATTGTGTTCTCTGTATTAGGCTATTGAGTGTGTAGCATGATAATTCTCAGAGGATAATTTATCAAATAAGCGTCTACATAAGTGGATGTTAGGATTAGAACCTCATTCCCACACCATAGGTCCATCCCTTTTAGATTAATATATATATATATATATATATATATATATATATATATTACATATATATATATATATTATGTATGTATATATATGTGTGTATATATGTATATGGTGAGAGTTGACTACAAAGTTAATTTTTCTTAGAAAGTGTAAAAAGTCACAAAACACCACAATGTCAACCATAAAACACACTCAAAACACACAAATAACAAAGTGAAGATTACTGAAACGCCATATTTGTGGGTTTTGTGTTTTGTTTTGGATGATAAGACTTTGATTATTGAATGACTAACACATGTGTTTTATGTTGATTATCATGTTGTGTTTTATATTAATAGTTCTACGATATCGTGTTTGAAGATTTTATGGACTGTTAGCGTTTGGATATTGTGTTTTAGTGATCTTCACTCAGTTTTTTGTGGGTTTCAAGTGTGTTTTACGGCTGAAATTGTTATGTTTTATAGTTTTGTACACTTTGTAGAAAAATAGATTTTGTAGCCGAACTCCACCCTATATATATAGGGTTAGGGTGAAAACTTATAAAACTTAGCCTTATGAAAGCTTTTTCAAAATTTTTTTTTACCAAAAATCCTAAAAAATCAACTTTTCCAAGTATATGTATGCATATGTGTGTGTAAAGAAAAGAGAGAGGGGAGTGTCGAGAACAGCAGCCAGAGGACGCTGGCAACGTACCGACCAAAGGGGGCGATGTGAACGGACCTCGCTGGAGCTCGCCGACCCGGGGAAGAGCCCCATACCTAGGGGTGCAAACGAGCTCGTTTACTAAATAAGCTTATTTTTAGGTTCGAGGTCGGCTTGTAAACAAGTTTAAATGAGCTCGGCTCGACTCGGCTCGTTTACACCAAGGCTTGACGAGCTTCAAATGCGAGGCTCAAGCTCAGGAACGATAAACAAACGAGCTTTATTTTAGGCTCAAGCTCGCTTCATTGCGAGCTTTTTCTTGAGCCGATCTCGAGTAGCTCGCGAGCCGCTCAGCTCGTTTGCACCACTACCCACACCGCACAGTCTTGGGTTATAAATGATTAAAAGCATTATTTTTATCGGATGTATAAAAGGCCACGAGCTTAAGTATATAGCAGCAATGATTCCAAAACGTTTAATCTGATGGGAATAAACGGTCATTTCATTTCATCATTTCACGACTGTCACACCCCGACCCGCAGCGGAAAAAGGTGATCGGGGCATGATTGGGTTTTCATCAAAGCTCATGACATTTATTAAAATGTTTCATATTTATTGTTACAATTTAAAGGAGATCATACAATCAAATCATACAAGTACAACATGTTCTATACATCTTTCTAGACTTCATTGTTTTTCTTCTAAGGCAATTTCCTATGTGTTCCTTGCTTCATCCTGTCCACCTGTATCATGTGTAAAAATGGTTTTTGGGTCAACAAAAAGTTGGCGAGTGAATCCTATGAAAACATTTAAACGTGATTATTGTATTGATTATAAAATAAAGTGCATAACCACATATGAGTAAATGTAGATGTAAATTTATTCACAAAACACATAATATTAAATATTGCAAACACATATACAACAAATGATTGTTTTGAGGCACGCGTTGTTCAACGAACTGATAGGTCTAATGAATGTTTTTGAGGCACGCGTTGTTCAACTCGTCTCCCATGAGGAACTGATGGGCCTAATGAATAATTTGCATACAACTTGACAATATGTAATACATCACAACAAACAATATTTACATTCTAAGTTTAGATCATATAATGGTATAGCACGAGTTTGAATAAGCGAATTAATTTAAGCGACACATGATACACCCCAAAACATGAATAAAAAAGGGGAATTTGTAAGAATTCACTCACTGTGGTTGCGTTTTCTTGGATTGATGATGAATGCGCACGAATTTGGATTTAACCACGATAGAAATTAACCTAAATAATAACATAATGGTTCGGTAAATAAATGGATTTTATTTGAGATTAATAATTTTAATTCATAACCTTAATAGGATTTCTAGATTTATTTTTGTGAGTTTAAGGATATTTTCTAACTTTAAAAATATTATTTTTAAGTATTTTTAATTGATTTTTAAATTAAATAAATAAAAAAATATAAAAATGTTGACTTTTTGACTTTGACCGTTGACGCGTCGTACCGTGTTTATTATATGCGCTGAGTGAGGTTCGAACTCGTGACCTCCCGTACGCGTGCACGCAACCCTACCAACTGAGCTACGTGTCTAACCCGAAATAATCTCGTTTTTAATTATATATATACAAATTAGATTAATTCATTTCTGTCTTTATTTAAAAACTTGATAATTGCCAGAACCGGTTACAGAAGCAGGATTCGAACTCGGGACCTGTGGTTTAACTTTGCACACAGTCCACCGCTGGACTGTGTGTCTAACCTGGTTAGAATACTGGTTTTTATTAAACTTAAATACTAACTGGAAGGTGTTCTGGGGCCTTTAAAAAAAGATTGAGATTTTTCGCAGGAGACCGTTTAAGTGTACGAATCGAACTCGGTATCAATAGCATGAAATGCACACAGTCCACCGCTGGACTGTGTGTCTAACTCGTTTAAAACACCGATTTTAATTATATTCATAGACTGTCAGACTTCATCTTCTTCATTTGAAGTCCACTGTTTCAGGATCGATCATTTGAATCTTGTTAATTCGATTCGATCCTGATACAACATTAAACACAAGGATAGAGAAGGTGATTATATACCGAATGGTGGCTGCAGATTCTCCGGTGACACCTCTGATGATTACACCCGAATTCCGGCGTCTTACGGCGAACTCCGGCGAGTTGCAGATGGACTTTCCGACGAGCAGAAGGTTGAGCAGATAAAATAGAGGTAATTTGTGAAGGAAGTGAGCGGGTTCCTATGAGTGAAAGGGTCGATATTTATAGTGCCCAATATCACACATGATTTCGATTTAAAAATCTCGGTCAAGAGATTTAATCATCCTTCAGTTACGATTCTGATTTGTTCGAATGGTTGATAACCGATTTTTGGGTTAAAGGCATGATTTAATCGTCGGTTTCGTGATCAATTGAAGGGTAAACGGAAATCTTGGTGATTTCCGGTTGACTGGGTGTTGTCACTTTGGGCGGGTATTCAGGAATTTAAATTTCAGAAGTTATTTTGATATAAAGGTTATTTGGTTGGGGTTGTATCAGATGTGGGCGAGTGGTGTGGTGGTGTAGAGTTTGTTTGTTTGAGCGGGAGACCCGGGTTCGAAACCCGGCGTCTCTATTTAATTTTTATCTCATTATTTATTATTAATTATTAATTATAGTTTTTAAATTCTAATATGTTTGTTAATTATGTTTTGTTTTAAAATCATTATGAACCATAAATACGCAAAGAAATTTATACTGAATGTTTGACTGATAAACGAAGCGGGTTTGAAAACCCGTTTTTCGGCGGATGTTACAGTATCCCCTACTTTTAGAGTAGTGGTATATTTGCCTTGGAGGGAGGATGTTTTAATTTGACAATTACATAATTAGAAGAGGGTGAGAGTTTAAATCTTATTTGAGGCGGTAACGTTCCTAGTAAGGGTTGAATACCCGGCTACAGGAATCGCTTTTTGATGCCTAAAGATAAGGAATATTGATAAACAGAGTTGATTGACTAGGTATGATCTCATGCACCAGAGTTTTGATACGTTTGGAAAGATAAGGTTATATCCTAAAACAAAACTTCTACCACTAAAACCTACATGGAACCTCTCATAATCGCCTGACAATGCCTCTGATCCTTTGGCAAAAATACTTATATATAGGAAGTACCAGCGGCGTATCCACCATATTCTTGTCAAATTTTCATTGGCTTTATCAGTAAGTTATGATTAGTTCTATGTGACTCTAGAACATAAACAAACACAACAACCAAAGCTTGAGTCTTAATTCTGAAAGTATACATGTTTGAATGATGAAGTACCTCTCTCGTTTGTTATGATGAAGAGGTTAGTCTATGTAGAAGTGAGACACGACCCAACTTCTTTGAATGATGAGATTGAAATACGTTGAGATGTATGATGAATGTTAAATCAATGAGTATAAAGCAAAACTGAAATAGTAATTCGCATTAAGATTCTTGGATAAATTTCCAATTTATAATTGAGATACGTGAAGATTGAGATAACATAAAGAAAAACATAAAAACTAAGCGGTTGGAGTTGAATCTTGCTTTTTGGTGAAGAAAACTAGTTGGGTGGTTCGTTTGGGCCGTTATTATCTTCAACAGGATTGGCGTTGATGTTGTAAGCTCTTCCTCTTGCTGGTGGCCTAGTGGTTAGGTTTTCTTGATTTGCTTGGTTAACTGGATTTGCTTGAGCTTGGGCGTTGATGATGTTAACCAATCGAGGGCACGTGTTTCTAAAATGGGTAGGGTCGCCACAATTGAAACAAGCTCGAACATATGGGAACATGGGGTATTGGGGTTGTTGATATGTTTGGATCATGTTTTGAGTAAGGGGTGAGGTTTGGTTTTGAGAGGTGCGGCAAACCTTGCTCAAATGGACCATAGTCGACAAGGTAAGGTAAATGGATGGTGATAAAAACAGGTGTTGCATTGAGGGTGAGGTCCAAAGTAAGGTTTCTTATTTGGGTAAGTTGAGTGGGGTGCTACTTGAGTGATTGGGATAGCTTGGAGGGGTACAACTTGTGAAGCTGGTTGGTTGTGTTGGGTGACAGCGAAGATTTGTCCATCTTGTTTTCTCTTAGAAGTGGTTTGAGAAGAGGATTCGGTTTGGGTGGATTTGGGGTTTCGGTTGATGCTTTATCCTTCTTCTTCTCCTCCTTAAAGTCTTTATTCCGTATGCGGTTTTCGGTGAGCTCTGTAGCTAACTCCATTGCTGCTTCCAAAGTTGCAGGTGTGGTACTTATTACAGGGTCTTGAATTTTTGAAGGAAGACCTCGAATGTAGTGCTCGATCAAACAGTAGAGGGGAGTGAACAAGTTGGGGACCATTTGATTTAACTCAAGAAATCCTTGTTGTATGTGGTGTGGTCGCCTTCCTTTTGTTTCAAAGAATAGAACTCATCCTCTAATTTCTTGATTTCGCTTCTTGGACAGAAACGTCTTGTCATGATCTTTCAGCTCTTCCAAGTCAATCATAGCATTCTCAGTACCTCGCTGGCCTTTCTATTCCACATGTATCTATTCAAGAAACGACCGTACATATCGCACCTTGGATATCGGCATCGCAATTTAGAAGAGTAATGCAAACACTTTATGTTCTCAATTGTAGGTTCCAGCCTATGTTTAAAAGTGCTAAAACAGCTTAAGTTTTTTTTGTTGCGGGTCAATCCTTTAGTAACACGTTATTCTTCAGTAAGTCCTAATCATAACATGTGGTCATTCCATTTGGTTGATCATTGAGGAACTTAACTAAAGAATACGGTAGCTTTAAGGATTGACCAAACAAATAACTAAGTGTTTGCTTAACATTAGTAACGCATAGGAAAAAGGATGTTGGCATTTATTTAGAAGGTTTCCATTTCCTCAAACCAATGGAGGAGAGCGGTGACACATTCAGTCCCTTCGTATTTTGGAGGGTCGCAGGATTTGAAATGCTTGAAGGTGCATTTAGTGGTATTTGGGGGAGGGTTGATAACATTTTGATCTTCTTGATTGATTAGGTTGACGGGATTAGCGGTAAGGGCTTGTTGAACTTGAACTACGATGTTGGGTATTACGGCAGCCATTTGTTGAGCGATTTGGGCAGCCATGCGCTCGCGGGCTTTTCCTGATCTCATCTTCCTACGAGCGAGACTAGAAGACATCTACAAGGAATACGTATCAAGAGTATGAGTTGGACGTTTTAGGTGTCATGTGTCGTATGTAGGAATGAACATTCATAAAATAAATATAGAATAATAAATCTACTACATCCATAGGATGTCTTGGGCTTTGCTCGTAATTGGGCCTTGCATGCCGCATACTTCACCTTCGTAATCATGTGGGCCCCCATGATTACCGGGTTTTTCATATGGTTCGCATGTGTTAGCCTGGTTACGTACACTAAAACCCGGAGAAAATCGAGAAATATGTATGTAACGTATGATATTCGGAATGTATCCAGGTGTGGACACGTGACACCTCAAAGTGGGGTTAGTTCGAACGACGTTTGGTGTGGCATGCTTTGGCCTAATAGGTCCTTCGTACTCTCGTCGTTAGTCCCCAGGTAGGCAAACTGGTCCGTTATATTGGATTTATACGAATGCCAACCTAGACAGGACGTTCCGACTACCGGTACTTGTACCCTTACAGTTACTACATTCCCGTCGTAGAACTCACTTTGATAAGATTGAAAAACGAAAAATGCGACATAATCTTGAATAAAGGAATATGAGGATGATTTGAATATGTGGACATTGAAATATGCGTGATGATTGTATATGTAAGCATGTTATGTTCGACTATAAGTATGATTCATTGAGTATCACAAAACATAATATTGGAAGTGTTTGCATGCATTTGTGTATGTAATAAATATGAAACAAATAAACATCATGAGTTTGCATGTAACCACATAAACAATTAAAATCTAATCAACTATAGTATAGGCTCTAAGGGTCTAATAACCTATCCTATATCCCTATAGTCAAAAGCTCTGATACCAATCTGTCACACCCCGACCCGCAGCGGAAAAAGGTGATCGGGGCATGATTGGGTTTTCATCAAAGCTCATGACATTTATTAAAATGTTTCATATTTATTGTTACAATTTAAAGGAGATCATACAATCAAATCATACAAGTACAACATGTTCTATACATCTTTCTAGACTTCATTATTTTTCTTCTAAGGCAATTTCCTATGTGTTCCTTGCTTCATCCTGTCCACCTGTATCATGTGTAAAAATGGTTTTTGGGTCAACAAAAAGTTGGTGAGTGAATCCTATGAAAACATTTAAACGTGATTATTGTATTGATTAAATAAAGTGCATAACCACATATGAGTAAATGTAGATGTAAATTTATTCACAAAACACATAATATTAAATATTGCACACACATACAACAAATGATTGTTTTGAGGCACACGTTGTTCAACGAACTGATAGGTCTAATGAATGTTTTTGAGGCACGCGTTGTTCAACTCGTCTCCCATGAGGAACTGATGGGCCTAATGAATAATTTGCATACAACTTGACAATATGTAAACATCACAACAAACAATATTTACATTCTAAGTTTAGATCATATAATGGTATAGCACGAGTTTGAATAAGCGAATTAATTTAAGCGACACATGATACACCCCAAAACATGAATAAAAAGGGGAATTTGTAAGAATTCACTCACCGTGGTTGCGTTTTCTTGGATTGATGATGAATGCGCACGAATTTGGATTTAACCACGATAGAAACTAACCTAAATAATAACATAATGGTTCGGTAAATAAATGGATTTTATTTGAGATTAATAATTTTAATTCATAACCTTAATAGGATTTCTAGATTTATTTTTGTGAGTTTAAGGACATTTTCTAACTTTAAAAATATTATTTTTAAGTATTTTTAATTGATTTTTAATTAAATAAATAAAAAAAAATATAAAAATGTTGACTTTTTGACTTTGGCCGTTGACCGGGCGTTGACCGGTCGGACCGTGTTTATTATATGCGCTGAGTGAGGTTCGAACTACGCAACCCAACCAACTGAGCTACGTGTCTAACTCGAAATAATCTCGTTTTTAATTATATATATATACAAATTAGATTAATTCATTTATGTCTTTATTTAAAAACTTGATAATTGCCAGAACCGGTTACAGAAGCAGGATTCGAACTCGGGACCTGTGGTTTAACTTTTCACACAGTCCACCGCTGGACTGTGTGTCTAACCTGGTTAGAATACTGGTTTTTATTAAACTTAAATACTAACTGGAAGGTGTTCTGGGGCCTTAAAAAAAGATTGAGATTTATCGCAGGAGACCGTTTAAGTGTACGAATCGAACTCGGTATCAATAGCATGAAATGCACATAGTCCACCGCTGGACTGTGTGTCTAACTCGTTTAAAACACCGATTTTAATTATATTCATAGACTGATCAGACTTCATCTTCTTCATTTGAAGTCCACTGTTTCAGGATCGATCATTTGAATCTTGTTAATTCGATTCGATCCTGATACAACATTAAACACAAGGATAGAGAAGGTGATTATATACCGAATGGTGGCTGCAGATTCTCCGGTGACACCTCTGATGATTACACCCGAATTCCGGCGTCTTGCGGCGAACTCCGGCGAGTTGCAGATGGACTTTCCGACGAGCAGAAGGTTGAGCAAATAAAATAGAGGTAATTTGTGAAGGAAGTGAGCGGGTTCCTATGAGTGAAAGGGTCGATATTTATAGTGCCCAATATCACACATGATTTCGATTTAAAAATCTCGGTCAAGAGATTTAATCATCCTTCAGTTACGATTCTGATTTGTTCGAATGGTTGATAACCGATTTTTGGGTTAAAGGCATGATTTAATCGTCGGTTTCGTGATCAATTGAAGGGTAAACGGAAATCTTGGTGAATTCCGGTTGACTGGGTGTTGTCACTTTGGGCGGGTATTCAGGAATTTGATTTCAGAAGTTATTTTGATATAAAGTTTATTTGGTTGGGGTTGTATCAGATGTGGGCGAGTGGTGTGGTGGTGTAGAGTGTGTTTATTTGAGCGGGAGACCCGGGTTCGAAACCCGGCGTCTCTATTTAATTTTTATCTCATTATTTATTATTAATTATTAATTATAGTTTTTAAATTCTAATATGTTTGTTAATTATGTTTTGTTTAAAATCATTATGAACCATAAATACGCAAAGAAATTTATACTGAATGTTTGACTGATAAACGAAGCGGGTTTAGAAAACCCGTTTTTTCGGCGGATGTTACAGCGTCTTTGAATAATCAGTGTTTTTACTCGGTGTGGGGGGCCGTCCAGGCCCGACTTGGACCGGCGACGCCCCCTAACACCGCGCCGAGTGGGTCGTCGGCGTCGTAATCATCCGCCTGCGGACGTTGGAGATGGGCCGGATATACACATTTCACCATCACATCTCAAAACCCCCAAATCCTCCACCAGAACTCCCCTAAATTTGGATTTTCTTCTTGATTCCTTTGTTAGCCGCCGTGAGGTTAGGGTTACGGCGAGTGTCAGTGGATCCGCGGCGGAGCCAGGCGCATCGAGCGACGGAGAAGAGGCCGAGGTCGCAGATTAGAGCGCATAGGAGAGCGGCAAGGATGACGATGTAATCGGACTCTACGGCGACGGCTTCCGATGGTTGTGCTACTGGCTGGTCGAGTGAGGAAGATGAGGTGGTGTTGGATGAGAGGAATCTGGAGGAACGAGCCATGGTTGGTTTTGTGAGAGTGTGTTTTGAAGAAGAAGAAGAAGAAGAAGAAGAAGAAGAAGAAGAAGAGAGAAAGATGGTGATGTGTAAGTGTATGTGTGTATGATTGTATATGTTATGTTATATGGCTGGTTGGAGATGAAGACGATGGTGAGAGTGGCGGTCGGAGGTGGAGCTGATGGTGGTGGTGTGGTGGACGGCTATAATATTAAAAAAACTAGGCGGGGTCGGGTCATCGCCTATTTCCAAGCTTCCATCCTTGGAGGGGCATCCTGCAAGGTCTCTGACGCGTTTGCTGACATGGCGGGTCGTCCTGGAGAGAGACCCGTCACCCACACCGAGTAGCCTTACAGGTAAGGTACACATGAATATTTGTTTTTGTGTTATTCTCTATATTCAAAAGGATAATCTTCTATAGCATTTAACATTTTGTTAAATCATTATTATACAGGTTAGAACCCCGTGTATTATACGGGTTATATAAATATAATTTTACATAATAAAAATAATAAAAAGACATCTCTTTAAAAAATTCATGTATTGCACGTGTCGAATAAAATATAATGTCATATGTTAACACATACAGTCGTTGAAATTTATCTTTAAAAATGAATTTTGATGTACTATTTACTTGTTATAACATTTTATTTTGTTTTTTACTTATTATTAGGTTAAAAACACTTGTATTACATGTGGTTGAATCATGTTTTATGATACATCAAAAATTATGAGATACAATGATTTTAGTTAGTTTTATCAAGCTTCATGCTTATTCGCTATTTCATTTATAAAACACTCGTCTTAAATTTGTATTAAAAGGAGTTTATGGTACAAAAAGGTGGAGATCGATCCCCACATTTTTATATATTTCATCATCTCTATGAATTATACTGTAAAATTGAGAATTAAATTCTCTTTGAATAGAGTATAGAATTGTTATATTTAAAAATGATAATGTGCAATAAATGATAAGTTAAACCAATTATAACAGTACACCTAACGTTACAAAGGTGAAACTAAGTTTTCTAAATTTGACATTTGAAAGAATTATGCGATTATAATGGTGAGTACAAACCGTTATAACGATGCGTCTAAAACACTTATAATTTGATAGAACCATATGCCCCGGCCTAGAATAATTAGTTAACTCTAATGAAAAACAATAATACCATTATTAAGAATATATCAAACGGGAACCTTTATTCCTAATTTACCATAATTTTAATCACCGAACTTCAAAGTATATATCTACTCATAATATTCGGGATACAACTTTATGATTATATAAAAACAAACGTTTTTCCTTATCTAAATTTTTGTTAAAATTATTTATAAAAAACAAATATTTATTTTTATCTAATTGTTTGTTTAAAATTATTATTATTTTATTTAATATAAAACATATATAGAAAAATAAAGTGAAAAAGCATCATACGTGTTCAAAAAAAAATTTATTTATTAATATAAAAAGATTATTAATTGTACATGTTTAAAATTCTGGGATACGTATATTTTCCGCACCGTCTGTTTATTTAACTTCTTATTTAAATTTAAATGGTTAATGGTCAGGACGTGAGAGCCTTTTTCATTAAAATAGTGATGACAGATTTTCACGTTCATTTTAAAATTAAAAAAAAAAACTAGTATTAAGTCTTATGCGTTGTGGTGGGGTGTAAAACCGTGACAAATAAAACCGTTAGCGACCACTAACACTGAGTTTGCGACGTGTTAATGTGGATAAATTAGACCGAAACATAAAACATTGAAAATAATAACTAAGTCAATTTAGGACCCCGTGCGTCACGATAAACCATCAAACGGGAAAAAATAGATGACCATAAAAAGTTGAACCACACACGCACATCGCGTAATGTGAACTCGCAAAATTTAGAATGAAGCGTAAAACAAAACGTAAAAACGTTGAACCACACATAAACGTTACATCGTGTTAACTCGCACAATTTAGAACAACACGTAAAACGAAATTTTTTCGAAATATGAAAAATATAGGGTACCAAAGCTGAAAGTAAAAAAATTCTGAGGTTAAATTGACAAAGATCAAAAGCTTTGGGGTTAAAAGTAAAAAACCAAAATAGTTTTAGGTTAAAAGTGTAATTATATCAATTTTTTTAAAACCTCCATAAGCATAGAGTACAACTATTCTATACATCAAAATGTTGCTTATTTATAATGGATTATATCGATACCTTCGTTGTGAAGGTTTGTATAAACCTTTAGGGTCTGTTGGGTAATGTCACTTCCCGATTCGCAGCGAAATAGATGATCGGGGCATTATTTGGTTGATCCAAAGCTTATGACTTGCTAATTACGTGTTTTAAATAATCATTAATCAATTTTAAATGTTTCACATAACAAATAATCCAAATAAACAATTACATATATATAAGGCATTGTTCATAAAAATAAAACTTCATTAATCCGTTTCTTGTTATAAGACCCATCCTATTTCCAATCTTTTCATGCTTGTGCACCTGTAGCATGTATAAAAGTAGTTTTTGAGTCAACAATTGTTGGTGAGTGAATCTCCTTGTTTTTAGGAAAATAACATGTTTAAATTTGTTTATTGAGGAAGCGTGTATTAACCAATGTAAGTAAATATATTGCATGTCATATGTCAAACCTCATAAAACAACCTCAAACAATAAACCAATCAAATGTAATGATTCCAATGAATATATGCATGTTGCACGGTATTATGGTGTGTTGCAAAGTTTAAGCTCAATCAAACGGAGTTGGCCTCGTATGTTGGTAACGTCACGTTCCGGTCATAGGTAATAGGGAACAAACGAGCCTATGATGATGTGACGTCCAATGTGATGTGCTCAAAATGCAACATATAAGTTATATCAAACAAGGCATAAAATCAACCCTATTTTGGCACTAATGTTGGAGAAAGCATGTTTCTTTGTTTACTTTTAAATTACAGGATTAAAAGAGCTTAAACGAATAAAAGGAACAAATTAATAGCGGAAACCAACACAAATACAAAGAAGAAGGATTGACACGACTTGCCAAACCCCCAATTCACATCCAAAACAACAAAAATAACGAAGACAGAAGCTCAGGCACGGGGCCGTGTCCACCAGGCATGGGCCCGTGCCCTGTCAAAGATTCTCTGTAGAAAAAGACAACAAAAGACAATCAACACGGGGTCGTGCCAGCTTAACATGGGCCGTGGTCAACTTTAAGATTTGCAGAATCTTAGATAGTACAACACGTACACTGACCACGGGGCCATGCTCTGCCATCACGGGGCATGTTGGTACAACGACCTTACATCTGCAGTTAATGAATGGAGAGAAAAAGTTCACCACGGGGTCGTGGTCGCCTTCTGTCTTTTAGCTATAAATAGAGGTGTTTTGCTTTGGAGAAAGACATCCATTGGCAAACCACTTCTCTCACACTTACCATCAGTCCACCACCACTACAACACCAACACCCACCACTATCATCCATCTTTCATATTTTAGAGTGTGTAGTAGTCTCGGAATCCAAGATTGATTGTAAAGTTCTTGTCAAACAAAGGCCATGTTTGGCTAAATCTCTTAAATCACTTAGTGAAGACAAATCTTTTATATATTACTTTGATTTCCAATCATTGGCAACTTTTTATTTGGATATGTATTAATGACTTTAATAACTAGTTTTTTATATTGAAAGTGAACTTTATTTAAACATTTCTTCGTGTTTCGTTGATTCACTCATTCGTGTCTTTACAGTCTATATAAAGCACGTTAAGTACTTGGAAGGGGGGTTAGAAGGTGTTTGGGTAAAGTTTTTTGTCTCGTACAGTGTATAGATCCAGCGAGAACTTGGTTTAAGCTTATTAGGACTTCCCTTGAGCCAGATAGCATCAAATCGGGGGAAGTAAGAATGACTTGAACCCCTTATAAATAAACTACTATTAAAACTTTACCCAGCCTTGAAGGACTGTATCCCTGCTGACTCAGACCAATATGCCCGAGGGTAACGTCACCTTCACAAGAGGGGCCGCCTACCACTTTTCGTATTAATAACTTACTTAATTATCTTCCAATATTCCGAACTTGCGAGACTGTATCCATGCTGACTCAGACCAACAGGTTGAGGGTAACGTCGCCTTCACAAGAGGGGCCTACTACTATAACTAAGATAATATCTTAAAATGCCCAAAGTGCTGAAATCATCAAAGGATATGTAAAAAAAGGAGTTGGAACCAAGTGACTCTTTCTTGTCTATTTGTTTTCCTTTTTATTCATGTTTTTTACTTTTATATCTTTTAAAACTTTCAAAATTTCTATCAAAATTTTGGTTAGATTATACGTTAACGATAAGCCAGTACTAAAAGCTCTTGTGTACTTGGACGACCTTGGTATCTTACCATCACTATACTACATCCACGATGGGTGCACTTGCCCTAACGTGTGTAGAGTGGTAGTTTTGTATCGTGTTTTATAAGTTTAAAGCTTGATCTACGAGTAAAAAGTGCCTAAAATATAACAACAATTATAATCCGCTTGCACCACGTCAAGTTTTGGGCGCAATTGCCGGGACACAAGGATTTTAAGAAAGGTTAAAATTAACGGCCTAATCCATTTTTATCTTTTTCTTTAAATTTTTAGGATTTTTCTTTGTTTTTGCATTTTCTGCAGACTACAGCACAGGGCCATGTTAACCCCACACGGGTCTGTGCTCTTAACTGCAGCTGGCAAAACTGTTTTATGTTAGACAGTTGTTGCGACACCGGGTCGTGTTAATGCTACACGGGGCCGTGTCTCCCTAACATAAACTATAAATCAGGACCGTCCGATCATAACGGTTAACAACATCTGACGTAAACATGGGTGATATCGATTATTTTTACTTCCGCAACTCTTACGGTGAATGGTGCCAATTATGTGGTGGGTTTCTTCGGGATTTAGAATGCTACTTTCTAAATTTCAAATCCCATTACCTAATAAACCCATCGTTTTCCTGTAAAAATCACCTTAAGAGGGGCGAAGTAGAAAAGATAACTAGCGTCCATCTGAATACCATCAAACCTCTTTTCAAAATAACGTAACCTCAGATGACATACGCCAAATAGAAAAGAGGTTTCTTAAGAAATTGAAAGAAATAGAGTTTAGGGATGAGGTGTTCATCACAAAACACTAACAATGGAGAAGAATTGACGGGCGCCCATTCAGAATTAAACAACATTGAGGCCACTACGCGTACCTCGACATCTTGTGAGGGCGAAAGAGATAGTCATCCCTGTTTCGATTGTGCCATGACGGACTCGCCACCGGGTACATCCGGTGCATACATAGACCAGAGCGATTCGACTCATACCTTCTTTAACAAGAGCCCGAAAAAGGTAAATAAAGGTAGGTTTCGCCCACCGTATAGTTTAGGATTATTTCTTTTCGACAACCTCTTGCATTTTTGTAACACCTCGTAAATTCAGGTCCGGTAATATGCCGACATGTGTACGTACCCTCGGATGATGCCACAAATAAGTTAGTCGCTCAACTCGCTCAAACGTGTCTAATTCGCAATTTTTTTTCATGCACCAGACCGTAAGCTACGGTTCCGAACGTAGCTACGTCCGGATATGCTGTTCAAAATCCAACCTGACCGTAAGCTACGGTCCAGGCTTGCTGAACCACATTTTTACTAACTGTAAGCAACGGCCTGGCAACCGTAGCCTACGGCGAGACCCTGAAACTCATTCTTTTTTATCTTTAACTTTCAACAAATGACCCAGAGGCGCCTAGACTTCATTATTTCCATATTTCTTGCGTAATCAAGTCATCTTTCAACCCGAACGACTCCCGGCTGATATGATATCTCTTGAGTTACCATCCTTGAGTGTTTCGCATTATCACCAAACCTTTAACTTTACTAATTTAGGTAATTTAACCCATAAAACCGTAAGAATTCGTATTTATCGCGTTCTAAGCTAGTAACCGCTTAAAAGTTACTAAAGCACATAGTATAACACACGTTAACGTCCGGTTATTCACACTCTTCATCGATACACTACGTGCGGAAGAAGAAGAACTAGTTGTGTCATTATGTCATTGATTATAAGTCAAGGTACAATTCATGACATATAGTAAAACTATATTTTGAGGGACTAAAATACCAAATTTATGCCAAGATGCCACATACCCTGAAATTTGCCACCTTTTTGCAGCTCTTGACACCTATCTAGCCACTTGTATCGATCCTACAACACCTCTAACACCTGGCTTCATCCTCATTCATCCTCTTGCACTATAAATAGCTCATCAATTTCACTTCATTCCTTACTCATTTCCTCTTCTTCTCTCTATTACACTCTTGGAAGTTTCTGGTCACTAGGAGCATCCCTTTGAGTTCTAAACTTTCTTTTGGATCACTTGTAAGTGTTCCATCTCTGCTCGTTTCTTTTATAGGCTTTTAATAGCCAAAAGTCAAGCATTTTTATAAACGCTTGACTTTCGGTTAAAACCATTATGGTCTAGCCATTTTTCAAGATGAACATGGCTAAGTGATTGTAATTAGGTAGGTATTATTCCCTTAAAAGGGAACCTCCTAAGAATCACGTTTACTAGGTCAATTGACGGGTCACAGTTAATGTTTAAAAAGTCAAATAGGTCAGATTATATAAATATTATAATATGAGTTTATATATGTTATAAATATGTTTTTGACACTTAAAAAAGTTGGTAATAATTATTAAAACACGTGGGAATATGTTCGGCTCGTCAATTCCAGTCCTAGGGTCGGTTCGCAACCGAAAGTCACAAAGTTTGACTTCTGCTTTGACTTTCGATTCTGACCCGATTTAGATTAGTTTACTACTGATTTATGGTTGTATTATGATCATAATATTGTATAGCATAACCCTCTGAGGTTTTATTAGATGATCATAATCACAATATGAGTTTATGCGCAATTTCCGCTAATATGCCAAACTTTGATTAAAATGCCCTTTTTCAATAAATAAGGTTTTAATCAACAACGATCTTGCAAATGAATTATCTACTGATATGTCAATATTATTAAAATATATGATGTTATTATTCTGATGATAAACTGATTTTATTATAATATCGTATATTGTACTTTAAAAAAGACCAAAATACCCTTTTGGTGCATAGTTTGGTCCTAAACCATAAACCACATCTATGTATGACTTCTTACTGGTGATATATCACAAATTAAGTATTTTTCCAAAATGTTTATGATCATAAATGATAATATATGCAAGTTCCTTTTATACGTCATATAATGATCAAAACGCCTTATGAGGCATAATTTCGTTTTAAAACTTTAACGGCATATAAGTTGATATCCTACTGATATCACAACTTATATAAAGTATAATGGCATATAGAACTTGTTCATGACTCATCTGATTACCCGATATCGCTTATATGCTGTACGGTTAAGTTTATGTAACTAGTTTACGAGAATAAACCGAAACGGGTTTAACCTTATCATTTAAATTCAAATTCCAGAATGATAATTGTTTACCCATCTAATTGATTAAACGGCTGAGTTAATATAAACTTGCATTTAAATCAAGTGCTAGCTCAGGTAAATACTCTTGACTTATTTTCCCTATACGGGCTTGGGTTACGGTAAATTATTACCGCTTGGTCGGAAATGAGATCAATCGAATCAGGATTGTGGCTAGTAAATCTGCATATTCCATTTTGACCAGTTTTGTTTGATAACTTACATTGGGGGTAACGACCGTGTCTTGGATATCCTCGGCTCATTTAAGTTACTAATAGCCACGACCAAAGCACGTGGTGTAGGAATACACTTGACAGATGCGAATGCTAAAATATATATTACCCACAAGTTGTGGATAACTCCTTCGTGGGTTTATAAGTGGTGTGTCAGTTAATCATGCCTCGGTTTCTATATTGGACCCCATATGTATTGACAAACATGTGAATTGTATACAAGGTTAAAAGCTTAACTTTCCCAAGTTATAAAACATTTTTATGTGCCCTGTGCACTTAAATCAATTTTTGAAATGTTTTCAAAACGAGCCAGTTAATTGTATTTACCAGCGAGAGCTGACGTATTTTCAAAAGACTAAGTTGCAGGTACCATACGAAATAGGCTGGAAGCTGCTTGGTAGTGATATAAGAGGATCTTGCAAATCCTTAGATCTGCCTAAAGTCTGTTGTTTATCTTTTGTATATTTTTACGATCCGCCTGTGGATCTTTAGTTACAAACCATCTGTATATCATTTTCGAACTTTGGACATTTTGGTTTGTAATAGTATTTTAAACTCCAAGACTTCCGTTGTGTTGTGTTAATTAACTATGATATCATCAACTTACGTCACCGAGGTTTGGTTGGAAATTCGAGGTGTGACCGGTTGGTATCAGAGCCAACGTTTGAGAGAGTTAAACACTAGCCTTTTGTGTTTAATCTCAAACTTACACAATAGCACATTCCTTAGACTTCTGAGTCTCGGCTTTGACCTGGGATTACTCCTTTCATTATTAAGTTATCACTATTGTTTTTTTTTTTAATTTTAACGGAAAATGCCACCAAGGTTCAGAGGACAAAGTGGAAAAGGAAAAGGTCCAATGAGGGGAGGACCATCAGGGCGCATCCCTTCACAACCCACAACTCAAACTCTTATCAAGATTCGGGAGATTCATCTCCTTGGCAACCAGCAAGACACTCTATCTCTCACAAATACTCGCGCCCACAATCCCAAAATTCTTACCATTCACATCACTCTCACCACTCCCATCATTCACACCACTCTCACCACTCCCATCATTTCCACTCACATTCATACCATGAAGAATTTAATCCAAACCTTTATTACACACACCTCCAGCTGATTAGATTCAATTGGATCAACCAAACGCTATGGACAAGGATTCCGATCCGGAGATGCCACCATCGGGGTCACATGGACACCCCATTGAAATTTCTAGTGGCTCTAACTCTTATGCAGGGTCACCTTACCAAGGTCATAACGAATGGGACCAGTATTGAAGTCAATTTACTTTTGTTAATACTTCTCCATACCAATCTCCAACACCGCCTCCTACATAGGAAGACATCCAAATGGAACCGGTGGAGCAACCTCAGCCACCACCTGAGCCACCAAGGAGGAAACGTGGTGCACGTATGTCTGTGCATGCAGGAAAACAGTCGGCTTCGCTACCACCATTACCCAAAACCTAATTTCTAAGTAGCCACAAATGGGTGGACCCTCAAACATTTCACCCGTGGTGGAACCAACACCACCACCTATGGTTCAACCACCACCATTGGGTTTTAATAACCCTATCCCTACATATCCCCTACATATCGAGATACGTCTGAATATAATCCTTTTAACCCGACTACACCAACGAACTTAAACTATCAAGCACTATCACATGACCCATATAAGCAAGCGGTCATACACAATTCACTTTACCCGTCTCCTTTCCCACCTGCTTATCCACCTACTGGATACCCAAGTTATGGGTACCAGTACCCTGTTATACCTAAACCACAACCACAACCTCTGCCACCCCTTGAGGCCATTAATGAGGCCTTAGAACGGATGAAAGAAATGCAACAACAGGCTAAGAAGACAGAGAAGAAGACAAATAAGTTTTTTTAAGAAACTTTCCAAGTTAGTCAAGGGAAAGAAAGACGAGTGAAACTTATTCTATTTCTATGTTTCATAATGTAACACCTTGTAAAATCGTGTCCAATAGTATAGTGACACGTGTCATATTTTAAACATTAGTCTATTAAAGACTAATAAGGACCGAAGGCGTCAACATGCTCAAACTGAACCTCTGAGTGATGGTCCGATGTCAACATGCATAAATAACAGCCTCTGAGTGACTGATATGTCAACATGCTTAAATCATTAGCCTCTAAGTGACTGATATGTCAACATGCTTAAAATTTGGCCTCTGAGTGTGACATGTCAACATGCCCAGCCTCTGAGTAAAATTGGAATCAACATGCTTATAATAAGCCTCTGAGTGATCCTTTACGAAGTCCTAACTCTCATACGTTCCATTTGATGGACGAGAGGGTTCAATTCTGTAAATATGTGAAAGTTGGATAATGGAGGGATTAAAAGTGTCAACATGTTAATTTATACATCTGAGTGACCTTTTAACGAATCGAGAGCTCGACAATGTCTGGGATAATCCCGGGTATGCCAAGTATTGGCTATGGAGGGCAAAAGTGCCAAAAAGGTGTTTTAGAAGGTTTTTAGAAGCTTTATAAAGTTAGGGGGTTAAAAGTGTCAAAGTTTGAAACTGGCCAAGGGACGGTCGCGGGCCGCGAGAGACCAGGCATGGGTCTCTCGCGGGGTGCGAGAAGGCCTCTGCTGCAGAAAGTTTTGCTTGGCTCCCAAACAAAACTCCAAACCCTGAATTCGAAACCATGGTCTTCCAAACAGCTATGCCACGTTTTAGGACACTTGTAAGCTTCCTCTTACACCCCTAAACACCTGGCGTCACCTCCTTTGAGTTCTCCAACTATAAATAGGTGCTTAAGTTCATCATTTCAACTTGCACCTTTCTCATTCATACACTCTTCTCCCTCCTCTGGAAGTTCCTAGCTGAAAGGAGCATCCAACTCAGTTCTCTTGCATTCTAGGAACCTGAAGAAACCCTAGATCAAGTAGACCGGAATCAAAGTAGATCTATGGAATGGGCTCTGCATAAAAGGATTAACCCTCCGTTTGGTTTCACGATGGATGATGAATAGAACAATATTCCGGCTGATCCTGCAAAGCAGAACACCGTTAGCTCGCCACGGGGAGAAGGGGGGTTCTCTCCGTGACCACCCTCCGGCGTGAGAATAAGTACAGGTAGTCAGAAGTAAGTATTGTAAGTGAGAGAGTAGTTGAGAGTGAATACCTTTCCTTGAACTCTAAGTTACTTATTTATAACCGGTGTTTGGCGCCAAAAAGAGAGATTGTTAACTTTAACAGAATCTTTTGTTATTCCTTAACGTTTGTTGGCAATCCGTTAGTGCACACGGATCGTGAGCTCATCAGCGGTTAGGGAGGTGCCACGTGTCAACATGAGATCACTACATCTTATAAATGTGAGCATGCTATCACCGTGATCTTGTCCAGATGCTGCCATGTGGCAATTGGTTATAACCGAAAAGATGCTTGCACGATTGGGTGCTAATGGCTTATAGAAGGTTTCACAGCTGTTACCCATCTATTATTCGCCAAGTGTACATTCTGTTACAATAGAAAAGATTCCCTTTGCTTCTGCACCAAGTCAAGGATTTTGCTAAGGGAAAGTTTCTCAGGATTTACTGTTTCCTTGCGCGAGAAGCGCAAGTTAGTTAACTGATCTTCCTTCTTTTCCTTGCTGCTTAGCGCAATGTTTGGTGGATGCTTGCTTTGATATAAATATCTGCGCAAGGTTTGTGCATGGAGCATTATCAAACAAGAATGTTCAAGGTTAACTTTGAACCTTGCGCGAGCCTGCATAAGGTACTTAAATGAAGCATTATCAAACGAGAGTGTTCAAGGTTAACTCTGAACCTTGCGCGAGCCTGCGCAAGGTAGTTAAATGAAACATTTATCCAAAGAGAATGTTCAAGGTTAACTTTGAACCTTGCGCGAGCCCGCGCAAGGTAGTTAAATGACGCTTTCCTCTCTTGGATATTTGGCGCAGAGTTCTAACAAAACTTATTTTGGCAAAGAAGTCTGCGCGCAGTTTTCTTAGAAGTTATTAATGGGTATGGTTTCCTTGATTGGCGCAAGGTTTTTGGGACCATACCCCTTCAAGTCCCCCAGTCCAGTGTTGCTCCTATGTAAGAATAAAATGTTGGTGGAGCACTAGACTTAAGATAAATGTGCTGCGCTAGGTAAGGCATAGCTTTTTGTTGCTTTATGCATCTTGATGACGTGTCGTAAGTGAATTTTGAAAAAGTATTTGAATTTCAAATATACTTAGACACGTGTCACTTATCTGGATGGTGTAGTTGGTGACGACGCACGTTCTTGAGACGTGGTGGTACTGTTGACATGCTGTCAACAGTACATGTCTTACCGTATTTAATGCTTTTCGGCGACGCTCGCGCGCATGGGGCGGTTACTGTTCCCCACTCGCCCCTGCGGTTACTTGGGGATACGTGACGGTCGCAAAAGTCGCTGCAGTCAAATCGTGCATTAATTGCGGTTAGTATATAAAGGGATCAACGATCCATTTGCTTCCTCACCCAATTATAACTTGAGAGAAATTTGTGTTCAAAAATTTCGGCGACCTTCAAAGTTTTCTAAGTTTTCTTCAAAGTTCGAGTTATGGCCACCGGTGCAAGTTCTGCTGAGATGTCATCGTCCAGTTTGCCACCGCTAAAGTGGTCGAAGAAACATTACAATAATCTTACCACCAACTTCCTTTTTGTTCCGTCCTGGAAAGCGTTTTTCGGTGGCGAATGCCACGACGGCTGATGCGCCGGCCGGCTACATTACATTATTTTACGATTATTTTGCCGAAGGGAACTTCCGGCTGCCGGTGACCCATTTCTTGCTGGAAATTCTTGGTTTTTACAAGATTCACATTTCTCAGTTGAGCCCGATGGGAATGGTGAGGATCCGGCATTTTGAGTTCGTTTGCCGATCGATGCAGATCGTTCCGTCGGTCGAGAAGTTTAGAGTTTTCTACCAGCTGCACTGCTCGTTGCGTTTTATTCGTTCCAACAGCGTGTGCAAGCCAAACGATTGCTGTTGGTGCCGCCGAAGTCCTACCACGACTGGAAGCAGAAGTTCTTCTTTATCAAGGCGGCGGTGATCCCGATGAAGATGACATTCCAGGCCGGTGATGAGGTCGAGCTAGAGACCCTTCCCATACCTGCCGACGAGGTATGGTAACAAGATATTAAATATGTGCCCAATATTGTTTTGCCGGAGAGGGCCCTCATCGCTGCCGGGATGAGTATTTTCTGGAAGAAGGAAACGCCGGGAAAAACCGATGTATACAGAAGATGGAACTGGTATGTAACCCTTTAACTTCCAAGCAATATCTTTTAATAGATATGTACTGATGCAAAAATGTTTGTTATGTAGTTGTGCCTCTCTACTTGGTCTCTTTCAAGAGAGAGAAAGGAAAAATGGCCGTAGTGCCTATTGCTGATGGTGAGGAAACTTGGTTCTCATAAATCTTGGGGAACTTTGAGTTGCCCAAGAAGGAGGATCTGGAGGCGCAACCATATTCGAAGACTGGTAAATAAGTCCTTACAAAGCCTAAGTTGATATTGCAATATTACTCTTGAACATTTTTTCTAAGTAATATTGCAATATAACTAATGGCGCAACCTTTGCTCAATATGATTGATTATGTAGGTGATTTGCTAAACTTGGGCGTAGGCCCTGATTCGAAGAAGAAGAAGAAACCAACTGTTGCTGCAGCTGCTGCACCTCCCCTTTCCAACCCAGAGCAAAAAACCTAGCCATCAGCTGCTGCGAAAGCTGAGGGCAAGAAAGGTACGCTTCCCGTATCTGACTCTTGGTGCAATTATGTGGTGGTGTCGGACCCACTGGAGGGTCTTGCGCCTGTAGGTTTGAAGAAACCGAAGCCAGAACCCGTTGACACCTCATCTCTTCCTGCTGCGAACCCAGATGATTCTTTGGAAGTACCTTTTAGCCCGGAAGAGGCGTTGAAGCGCACTTCTAAGAAGAGGAAGGAGGCGGAGACTAAAACTCCAGCGCCAACCAAAGTTGCGCGCCCGCGCATTGGTAAGAAGCGCAATCTGGATGCCTTTGCAAAGAAGTTCTCTCCTGGTACGTTTAGTTTGTTGCGCATTTCTGTCATAAAAGTTGCGCAGAATCTTATACTTGGTATTTGTTAATATGTTTTGCAGAGAAAATTGTGAAGGCTGCACCAGCCACCTCATCTGCTATACCATCGCCGCGCAGGCCTGAGAACGTTGAAGAGGCGGGGCAAGAAACTCCTGTTCTTGATGTCGACCCCATCGTCCCGGAAAATATTGAGAAAGTGGCTCCGAAAGAAGAGCCCAAAAATTTTGATGCTGAGAATCCTGCTGGCGAGCAGGTTAAAGATATGGCTACAGATGTTGGGGAACCGTCAAAGTTGATATCCAAGGATCCGGACCTTCAACACAAAGCGAAGGCTTTGTGTTTGTTGAGGATTCGGAGGAGGAGTCGCCTATTCGCCCAAAGGAGACGCCTGGGGACTATTATTATCGCTCTTATTCTGAGAGGCGGGCCTCTGCGATTCATCAGCCCGTGTGGAAAGTTAAGCAGGGTGATGTTTTCACTGATTGGCACTCCTGCCGGGAGTGGTATAAGGGCATCTTCCCGCCAGCGGAGGTGAAGCGCCAGGAAGAAAAAGACCACGAGGCTACCTACATATTTGCAAGAGTCTGCCCTTGCCTCTTCCACCATAAACAGGATTGTGCGCGAATGGCGCAGCATGAACAAAGAGTGGGATGAGGTTGAGCTTGAGAAGGCAAAGGCCAAACTTGATAAGGAGAAGACGTTGAAAATGCTCATCGATTTTGAGGTGGAAAAGGCCCAGTTTGAGGAAGAGAAGAAGACTGAAGAGTGGGCTGCGCTGTCGTGGAAGCGCAAGTGTGAGGCCTCTGCTGCGCAATATGCGGACGAGCGCAAGCGCTTTGTGGAGGCTTGTGATCGTGATAACAAAGAAAAAATTTCTCTACGCAACGAAATTGAGAAACTCAAGAAAGAGAAAGCTGATGCAGTTGCGGCAGCATAAGAGGCGCGCTCACACAGAGAAAGGAGCGAGCAGAATGAGGTATCAACCAAAATGACTCTCCTTCTTAAGAATAAAGAAATTGATGATCTAACTGCTATGCTATTTGACTAGGCGCCGCTACAAGATGAGGTTGATAGTTTGAAAAAAGATATCAACCTTCACCGAACAGAAAAAGCCGAGTTGATCCACTGTTTGACTGAAGGCGAACAAAAAATTAACGACACGGACGTCGCTCGCGCTACAGCAGAAAGCCTCACCGAATCCCTCATTAACCAGCTTACTTGGTTGCGAGGAGTACGGGATTGTGGAGGTATATTCCCTTTTCTTTATACATGTCTGGTTTGATTGTCACAACATATACTGATTGTATTTGTATATAGATTGCAAATGCCATCCTTAACTCTACGGAGTTGGATGAGAGAGTGGCAGAATTGATGATTGCGGCGCGCAATGACGGGCATGCCGAGGGCTATAGAGAGTGTACTTTGCACGTGGCCCATGCGCTGAAGATCGAATGGGATACAAGCCGTGCTGCCACGCATGGGCTAAATACTGCCGCCATTTATTCTGCTGCCAAAGAAAAACATGATCAATTGCGAATTCCGATTATGGACCTTGTGGATGCCGCGCTACAGCAAGATGACTTTGTTGATAAATTAAAGGAGATCTTTTCGTCAAGAGAGAGGCAGGCGGGGACCAAATCCATAGAATAGGAAATTTGTAATTTTTCACTTTGTTATAACTTGTAATGTTGCGCTGCTGCGCAAGTACTATGGATGTGAATATAATATATTTCAGTTTTACAATGTTTGCATGGGACAAATTACTTGTGTAGGATAGATAAATGAACAATTTCTGTTCTCATGTGTGAGCGTAAGTATTAAGTTAGCTTGTGGCTCATGAGTTTGTGTTTTTGTTTATCCAAAGGAATTGCATGCATTTGTAAATGAACATATACAAGACTGTAAGTAGTGGCAAAGTATTTTATTCATACTGATAAAGCGCAAAGCTATGGCTGCCACTAAGATTACATAACAAAATAAAGTAAGCAGTCTCGTTAAGCAACGCTCAGAAGTTGCTTAGAGGACTGAGATTACATATAACATCGGCGTAGTTGTTGGGCGTTCCAGGTTCGAGGAACGCTGGATCTGACCATACGCTTCAGAGTGTACGCGCCTTTTCCCAATACTTCATTTATCACGTACGGACCTTCCCATCGCGGGGCTAACTTCCCCGGTTTTTCGGCATTCGATGCTTCATTATCGCGAAGAACAAAGTCACCAGGAGAAAAGGAACAGACATGCACCCTTTTGTTGTAATACTTTTCAAGCTGGGACTTGTATTTAGCTTCGCGAATCGCTGCATTTTCTCGTCGTTCTTCCAATAAGTCTAGGTCGATGCGCCTTTGTTCTTCGTTATCTTGTTTTTCCAAAGCTAGCATTCTTGGAGATGGTAACCCAATTTCGGCAGGAATCACAGCTTCCGTGCCGTACACAAGGCTAAAAGGAGTTTCTCCAATGCTAGTCTTGGGCATAATTCGGTGTGCCCACAAGATGCTAATCAATTCGTCAACCCACCCCCGCCGTGCCGTGCCAAGGTGGGCCTTGATACCGTCGACCAACTGTTTGTTTATGCTTTCAACTTGACCATTTGCTTGTGGGTGTGCAACAGAAGCAAAACATGTTGGATTCCCATTTCGGTCATCCATGTTTGCAACTCTTCAGCCATTAAATTTGTACCGTTGTCTGTAATAATGCGCATGGGCAGACCAAAACGGCAAATAATGTATTCCCAGATGAATTTGCGAATTACCATCACTGTAGTAGAAGCTAAAGATTTGGCTTCAACCCATTTGGTGAAGTAATCGACCGCAACAATGATAAACTTTACTGCGCCAGGCGCATCCGGAAATGGTCCCACTAAATCAATGGCCCATTGTTGAAATGGCCAAGCTGTTGTGACGGGTACCAAAGGATTCTTTGGGCGCAACATTTTAGGGGCATGCCTTTGGCAGGACATGCATTTGCGCAAGATCTCCACCGCGTCAACGTACATTCCGGGCCAATAATACCCTGCGCTTTTCACTTTGGCTACTACCATGCGCGGCCCAGAATGTATACCGCATAGCCCCTCATGAACCTCCCTGATTAGGTATTGCGCATCATGTTTGTTAACGCAGCGGAGTGAAGGACCCATGTAAGAGCGTCGGTAAAGAATATCGTCAATCATTTCATAATTGAGGGCTTTGCATCGTAACTTACGTGCTTGCGCTTTATCTTCTGGTAAAGAACCATGTAACAAATACATTATTATTGGAGACATCCATGATGGATCCCCTACTTCGACCATTGTTACTTGTTTGAGGGGAACTGATGGATTACTTAAAACCTCGATGCGAACTTCCTTAGCCAAATGTTTGAAACTAGTTGTTGCGAGTTTACTTAAAGCATCAGCATGTTTGTTTCACTTCGCTTGATGTGTGTGACTTTAAATTGTTGAAACTGTGCTATAAGAGCCTTGGCTTGCGCCAAGTATAAAGCCATGATGTCTCCCTTTGCATCGTATGCTCCAATTACTTGCTCAGCAACTAGTAATGAATCAACATGGCTTCTAAATTTGTTGCGCCCATTTTGATAGCGAGGCGTAAGCCTGCTATGAAAGCTTCATATTCAGCCTCGTTGTTGGTGCTTTTAAAATCCAACCGAATTGCATATGTGAATTCTGCTCCCTCTGGACTCTAATCGAAGACCTGCTCCAGCCCCATCACTGTTTGATGCGCCATCTGTGAACAATGTCCAGGCTCTGTTGTCGATGACTGGGACTGGGTTTTGGATTGCTTGGCATTCTTCAAGCTTATCAGCAGGAATTTCAGCGATGAAATCTGCCAAAACTTGGCCTTTGATAGCTGGTCTAGGTTTATAACAGATGTTATGACCTCCCAATTCTATTGCCTATTTCGTAAGTCGTCCAGAAACGTCTGGTTTGGCCAGGACTTGGCCAATGTGAAAATTTGTTAAAACTGTAATAACATGTCTTGAAAAGTATCTTCGCAGCCTGCGCGAAGCATGGACCAATGCTAAAACTAATTTCTCCATGATTAAATACCTTGTCTCTGGATCGTTCAACATCTTGCTGATATAATAAATTGGAGACTGGACCCCTTCGCGTTCTACCAACAAGACAGCACCTACTGCTACCTCAGATGCAGCAAAATATAAGACCATGGGTTCTTTTTCTCGAGGAGCAGTAAGTGTGGGAAGTTGAACTAAACAATCTTTCATCTGCTGGAAAGCTTGATCAGCTTCAGGAGTCCATGCGAACTCTTTGCTCTTCGTACAATTGCCCAAGGTTCGAATAAATGGATAAGATTTTGCAGCATGATTGGCGAGGAAGCGGTTTAGTGCAGCTAACCTTCCAGCCAAACGTTGCATCTCTTTGATGGTAGTAGGAGAAGACATTTTTTGTATTGCCTCGACCTTCTCGGGATTAAGTTTGAAACCGTCTTTGGTGACGATGAAACCCAAAAATTTGCCCTCCTCCATGCCGAAGGAGCATTTGCTGGGATTTAACTTTAGATTTACCTCGCGCAGAGAATCCAAAGTTCATTAGATGCTGTCTAGCATAGTGTCTTCTGAATTACTCATAACGACCAAATCATCAATGTAGACTTCCACAGTTTTCCCGATGTCATCTCCAAAAACTGTATCCATCAATCTTTGATAAGTAGCTCCCGCATTGCGGAGACCAAAAGGCATCTTGGTATAACAAAAAATGCCCTTCTCCGTGCGAAAAGCGGTTTTATCTTCGTCCTCTTTTTTCATCAAGACTTGATGATAACCTTTATAAACAATCTAGAAAACATTTCCAGCGAAAGGAAGCTAATGAGTCAACCTTTTTGTCAATCTCAGGAAGAGAATAACAATCTTTCGGACACGCCTTGTTTAGATCTTTAAAATCTACGCACATCCGCCATCCGCTATTATGTTTCTTTACCATGACTGAGTTTGCCACCCAGGTCTGGTATTTGACTTCGCGCAGAATACCAGCATTTAATAACTCGGTGACTTGTTCGTTCATTGCCTCTGTCTTTTCTGACCCGAGGCTGCGCTTTTTCTGCAAAACTGATTCTGCTGACGGAAATACATTCAGGCAATGTTTCGCAACGTCGCGTGGGACACCAACCATGTCAGCAGGTGTCCAGGCGAAAATGTCTTTGTTGCGAAACAACAGGAGTTTAACCTTTTCGCGAATTTCAATACTGACTACAGGCCCTAATAAGATTGTCTGCTCAGGGTACTTATTGTTGAGTACCCACTTTTCTGGTTCATTGCTTGGCAATGTCTTGCCAGCCTTCATAACTGGTTCCTCAATTGACATGATTTCTTTCCGTGCATAAAGCATAGCTACACCATTTGGTGTCGGAAAACCACAAGCAGCATGCGGAGCGGAGGTAATCATACTAAAATCACGTTGCGCGCGGCGTCCCAATAGTACATCGTGACGGGAGTTTGCCGGCATCACCATGAAGTTGACGTTACTCGTTCGAGAACACCTCCCATCAGATAAAGTAACAGGAAAGAGGATTTGTCCTAGAGGAAAGACAGCCTCATTGCAGAACCCAGTTAATGGAAAATCACCTGGTTCCAAGCGTGCCTTGTCCTTAGGATCTAGTTGCTTGAAGCACTGCTCATACATGATATCCATGGAACTACCCGGATCTATAAACATATAGTCTGTTTGGTAGTACCCAAATATACCGGTGACAACTACTGGCCGTTCTTCTTGAGGACCTCCTGGAACGATAGGAAAAATGACTTGCTGTTCGCGCCAAGTGTTGTTTTGAAAATGTTGAAGGCTACGCTTGCGCGATGATCCACCTTGAATCATGGAAACGTGCTGTTTCATTTTCTTGTTGCTAGGCCCTTCGTTCTCGCGCGTATTCTGCTTAATCTCTTTGCGCACATTCTGGACTAGATGTGTAAGCTTCCCACTTTTTAATGCTTTTTCAATCTCCGTGTGCAGACTGATGCAGTTATCTGTTGTGTGGCCTGTGTCTCTATGATAGTCACATAACAAATTTGGGTCTTGCACTTTTTTGTTTTTCATTGGTTGCGGCTGTTTAAACTAATAATTCTCAGTGCTGAGAACCTCAGCTGGAGATTTCGTTAAGGGAGTCAACTGACGTTCCCTATTCTCCTGCTTAATCGCTTTTTGAGTTGTTATCTTGTTGATTGTTGCTCGCGCATCAATTGGTGAATAAGGAGAATACGAATTTTGACTTGACTCTTTCCAATTTCTCTTATACTTGCGACTACCTCTACTCAAGTCTTGAGGACGATTCTGAGGCAGAGGTGGCCGGTTAGAACTTAAGTTGCGCTCAGTCTGGGCGTAGACCTTGGCTGCCGCCATGAGTTTATCCCAGTTTTTTGGAAGGCCAGTTGTACCGGACAACACTTTAATCATTTCGTCGCACCTTACTGCATACTTGAACTGCGCGAGTATAAGGTCTTCATGGACATCTCCAATCTCGAACACCTCTTTATTATAACGCGTTATAAAATCTTCGAGGCTTTCATCGTCCCTCCACCAGATGTTCATTACATCAGAGGAGTCGCGCACGTATCGCCGTTGCTGCCTAAAGTGTGTAAGAAATTTCTCTTTTAAGTCGTTCCAAGAGGAAAGTTTACCCGCGGCAAATTATCAAACCAAAGGCGCGCAGCGCCGGTAAGGGTCTGTACAAATAGGTGACACCACATTGGCAATGTCTAGACCCAAGTAACCCTGCACGGTAAAGGCGATGGGATCATCAGGATCGGTAAACCGTTAAACTTTCCAACGTTGGATGGTAATTTCGCTCGCTCCAATGGAGCCAATGGTATCTCTCTGGTAAACTTTGATTGTTCAACTGCATCGGTTGGGCGATACACCAAATTGTAATCATGCTCAGCTTCTGGATTGTATACTGCGCGTACTTTTGGCCTGTAACTAGCATGATCTACAGATATTTGATTAAAAATACTTGCACTATCCCCTTCCTCATAGGTTCTATAAGCTCACGTGTTGGGTGTCCCGTTTCTGCGAAGACCGCGGGCCCAAACAAGAGTGGACAGATACGCGACGCTGAACGTTGTCTTCTTGCCTTCTATTACCAGAATGAACAAGATCATTCCTGGTTTTAGAATACATTTTGTTCCATCTTCAGGCATGCGCGAAGGGGAACGAGCATGACTTTGAGTATTATAACTCAAAACTCGAGGTGCCGGCGAAGCACGGACCTGAGGAGCGTTAACCGGAGCTTGAAAAGCTGGAGTTCCGGTTGGGCACATAACTGAGCATACATAGCGTTTAGAGTCGCTTGAGCTTTGATTAACCACGATAATGGAGTCTCTCCAGGTGGTAAAATCGACGTAACATCAACCTAAGGAGCCGCCGACGTTACAGGAATACTCGCATGATTAGGATCATACTGAGCATTAGCTTCGCCGGAAAAATCCTCAATTAATTGTCCGTCGACCTGAGGTCCGACAACAACGCCTCAAATCCCTGATCGAGGACCTTGAAAAGATGATTCGTCAGCCATGACGCTGTAGATCTAAGTGAAATGAAACGAAAGGTGAGAAAGAATCGAAATCGGTGGGCGCCAATGAAGAAACCCTAGATCAACTAGACCGGAATCAAAGTAGATCTATGGAATGGGCTCTGCATAAAAGGATTAACCCTCCGTTTGGTTTCACGATGGATGATGAATAGAACAATATTCCAATTGATCCTGCAAAACAAAACACCGTTAACTCGCCACGGGGAGAAGGGGGGTTCTCTCCGTGACCACCCTCCGGCATGAGTAAGTACAGGTAGTCGAAAGTAAGTATTGTAAGTGAGAGAGTAGTTGAGAGTGAATACCTTTCCTTGAACTCTAAGTTACTTATTTATAGCCGGTGTTTGGCGCCAAAAAGAGAGATTGTTAACTTTAACGGAATCTTTTGTTATTCCGTTAACGTTTGTTGGAATCCGTTAGTGCACACGGATCGTGAGCTCATCAGCGGTTAGGGAGGTTCCACGTGTCAACATGAGATCACTACATCTTATAAATGTGAGCATGCCATCACCGTGATCTTCCTCAGCCGTCCAGATGCTGCCATGTGGCAATTGGTTATACCCGAAAAGATGCTTGCACGATTGGGTGCTAATGGCTTCTAGAAGGTTTCACAACTGTTACCCATCTATTATTCGCCAAGTGTACATTCTGTTACAATAGAAAAGATTCCCTTTGCTTCTGCACCAAGTCAAGGATTTTGCTAAGGGAAAGTTTCTCAGGATTTACTGTTTCCTTGCGCGAGAAGCGGAAGTTAGTTAACTGATCTTCCTTCTTTTCCTTGCTGCTTAGCGCAACGTTTGGTGGATGCTTGCTTTGATATAAATATCTGCGCAAGGTTTGTGCATGGAGCATTATCAAACAAGAATGTTCAAGGTTAACTTTGAACCTTGCGCGAGCCCACGCAAGGTAGTTAAATGAAGCATTATCAAACAAGAGTGTTCAAGGTTAACTTTGAACCTTGCGCGAGCCTGCGCAAGGTAGTTAAATGAAGCATTTATCCAAACAGAGTGTTCAAGGTTAACTTTGAACCTTGCGCGAGCCCGCGCAAGGTAGTTAAATGACGCTTTCCTCTATTGGATATTTGACGCAGAGTTCTAATAAATCTTATTTTGGCAAAGAAGTCTGCGCGCAGTTTTCTTAGAAGTTATTAATGCGTATGGTTTCCTTGATTGGCGCAAGGTTTTTTGGGA
The DNA here is from genome assembly GCA_947069175.1 of Scalesia atractyloides. Classification (NCBI taxonomy): domain Eukaryota; kingdom Viridiplantae; phylum Streptophyta; class Magnoliopsida; order Asterales; family Asteraceae; genus Scalesia; species Scalesia atractyloides. Next base: position 48,153,031 of record CAMTDV010000023.1, read on the forward strand.
CCATACCCCTTCAGAACCTCTTGTAAGTGTTCCTTGCTCTTGCATTTTCGTTTATAGGCTTTTTTAGCAAAAGTCAAGCGTATTACGGAAAACGCTTTGACTTTCGGTTAAGACCATTATGGTCCAGCCGTTGTTCGTAACGAACATGGCTAAGTGATCGTAATAAGGTAGGTGTTAATCCCTATAAAGGGCACCTCCTAAAGATCACATTTGCTATACCAATTGACGGGTCAAAGTTATGATATTAAAAAGTCAAACAGGCCTTTTCAAGGTAAGTCATTTACCGACTGGTATGTTATATTAAATAACATATCTAAAACATTTTAATCTGACCTTAACATCAGTTTTCATAAACATCGCATAGAGACGTCATTTTACGACATAAGTGTCGTTTCTGCGTGGTTTTAAACAATATTATTGACTAAGACCCGATACCTACTGATTTTAACTTATTTTAGACATATTTACAGTAGGTAGATGCTATAAACTCAGAATCCCAAAAATTTTATAAAACTATGTGTAAAATGACCAAAATGCCCCTTCGGTGCATAGTTTGGTCATAAAAGATAAAATACACATATGAATGATATCCTACTGATATTATATCATAAATAAACTATTTTTCCAGAATACTCATGATTTCAAACTTAAACTATATTCAAGTTCCTTTTATGTGATATGAAATTTCCTAAATGCCCTTATGAGGCATAGTTCCAATTTAAAACCATAACGAGGATAAAAGTTGATATCCTACTGATATTACAACTAATTTGAAATATAATGGTATATAGAACTTGTTCATGACTTATCAGGTTACCCGATATCGCTGATATACGTACGGTTAACTATATGTAACAAGTTTACGAAAATTAACTGAAACGGGTTTAACCTTGCCATTTAAATCTCAAAATCCAGAATGTTTATAGTTTACTATATTACACAAGTCAACGTACTTGTTGGGATTAAACTACATTCTATCCAATAATCGCTTAATCTAGCGTTATACGTATTTGATCAAGTACGCTAGTCGGTCTAAGTCTATGACTTAAATAAGACCGTTAGTATTTAATTGGTTAGCTTATGCCAAAATCCAGACTAGAGACATTCCGATAAATGCTATCTGCACTTAGCTCATTTTGAATATGGCTGGGTTATAATCTTGCATTTTAAACAAGGCTAATTCAGGTAAATACTTTCGACTTATTTCCTTACACGGGTTTGGGATACGGTAAATTATTACCGCTTGGTCAGAAATGTGATCAATCGAATGCCGGATTGTGGCTAGTAAATCTGCATATTCTGTTTTAATCAGTTTTGTTTGATAACTTATACATCGGGGGTTAAATTACCATATCCTGGATATCCTCGGCTCATTACATTAGTTAATGGCCACGACCTTAGCGCAGGGTGTATGTCACACCCCCTGTAATCCCTTCACATCAGAGCTGGGCGTGAACTAAGCTGGTATCTTCATTGCATAGCGGAAGTAAATGTGAGTGCTAAGATTTCTAGTAAATGAATGCCCGCTAACTACTCGAATCCCCATGGGTTCCACTATTCCAACCGTGCCATGCTTATAATTGTAACCTGAGAAAGAACATGCGAAAAATCAACATAAAGTTGGCGAGTTCATAGTTTGCCTGTTTTTGTTTTCAAATGAGTCATAAAACATTTGAGCATTTTACATTCGAAAACCGGTTTATGGGATCATAATATCCCAAAACATTTGAAATGTCATGTCTGTATAACAGTATTGAAATGTTTTCCATGTTGTTTGCAAATCCATGCATATAACTGTTATGTTTATAAACCGGTGATAAAATGTTTTCAATCGTGTCTGTAAATAAACCGGTATTGAAATGTTTTCTATTATCTTTGTAGACCGATATTGAATCTGTTATATTTGAAATCAGGTAGTGAAATCACAGTATGTAGGAAGCCTATGGAATCTAAGGATCTGTCAGTGTGTATCTTATACACTGACCTATGTGCCATAAGTAAGTAACCAAACCGATACAACTCTGACATCATTGGGATCACAAAAGCACTCCTAACCTGTTAACTTACCAGGAGTGGAGCGTGTCTCAAACTCGATAGATCTATACCTTTTGCACCTTGGTCACTACGTGATTAACGGTTACTATTGTCATCATCCTACTTACGCACAGTGATCTGTTATCATCTAATCCCATAGCTACATACCAATTGTTATAAATATGTTATCCGTGTTATTGGGCCTAGCCCATGTTTTCTTGTCATTGGGCCTAGTCCATGTTCTCTTGTCATTGGGCCTAGCCCATGTTATAAATAAAATTGGGGCCTCGCCCCAAGTTGTGACTATGACAATCCCGTCACTAGTCATAAAACTCATGCATGTTTCGAAAAGCTTTGTATAGTTGTGAAAACCGGTAAGTTTAGCATAAACCTTTCGAAACCATTTGAGTTCATTGAAATCTGTTTGTAACATGGTTTAGAAATATATGATTTTCGTTCATAGAAACATTGTATGCTTTCCCAAAACTTGCATGTCTTTCCACCCTGGAAAATATTTATAAAAATGTAAAACGGTAAAAAGTGGGGGTTATGAATTCACCTTGATTTCCTTGTGCAAAGCTAGCTTAATGTGATTTCCATGGTGTTGTCTCCACAACTTGACTTGCTAGCATGCAATCTAGTGTATTCCTAAAACGGAATAACTTGTAAGTTTCTAGATACGACGTAGCTAAACTACGTGTCACCGAGCTCTACCGAATCGTTACTCATACGATTCTATGAAATTGTCATAGTCTTAACTCGGAATAACCAATCTGTGGTTTTCTTAGAAATGATTTAGTTTTTTTGAGCGACTTGAAATATATGTTTACATATAAACATAACTATATTTCATGAAATCGTATTTAGTCGTCATGTACGCGGACGGATAATAGTATGACTCTTCGTAGTTTTCGTAAGATATAATGTATATATACTCGAAAATATATCCGTATAGGTAACACATTTCGTATCCGAGCAAGAGTTTGGCGTGTCGTTTATAATAAATAAATAACGATGTAATCGTACGCTTGTTATAGTCTTGCGGTATCATGTCGTACTTCGTTAGGCGTTTGAATCGAATATAACAAATAGCATTTGAAGTTCCCGAATCGTCGATGTTTGAAATAAATATAACTATATTTATTTTCATGAAGTATTCAAGTCTCGACAATCGAATATATATAATTATATCGTGTTATACGATTTCCGAATTCTGTCATTTGATATAATACGCGCATTGTATTCATCTTCTAAAAGCGTTCGGAAAACTTGGCGTTTCGAAATAAATATAAACAGTATACTTATTCTTATATCATTGTTCGAATAAATTATCGATTGCCGAATGTTTGTTATCTTGAAATTACGCTTATTGCGCGTTATCGGCTTGATCGTTATAGATTACAATAGCGTCGGCAAAATAAATATATCTATATTTATTTTTATAATTATCGCTTGAATCGGACACTTTGTCTTTGAAATGTAACGCGTTTCGTATTGCGTATTTCACGAAAATCGGGCAGAGTTTCCTCTGTTTTCGGACGATCCCGACAATACTAGTTGTCGATTTATTAATCAAAACGCAATATTCAATCAACGTACGCAATACATAATACTCTCTCGTCATGTTTCAACATAATGTTTCGCCAAATATAAGTCCGATTTATATTATACTATCGTCGGTTCGGTTTTAACTATCAGTTTTTACGCGAATATTGTAGTCGGATTGATTGTTATTTTTATAATTTTGGCGATATAGAATTGTTTACGGTTCGGTTTTGAGCTCGGTTTCGCGATTATTATTAATAATAATTATAAACTAATATAATTAAATTTTACGTTGTAATTAATTTTTACCGAGTCTGGCATTGACTCATTGACCCGACAGTTGACCAGTTGACCGGGTTTGACTAGAGTTTGACCGCATTGACTAGCGTTGACCAGGTTTGATCGAGTTGACTCAGTGTTGACCGATTCAAACCGCACATTTCCAGTGCCGACGACTCTGACCGAACCGAATCCGAACCTGAAACGAGACCTGTATCAAAACTGAAACGAGATAAACCTAACTAACCAAATCTTGAATCGAACCCAAACCTTAACCTGAACCGGACTGAACTGAGATCCGAGATCCGGGCCGTTGACGGAACCCGAAACTGACTCCCAAGCTTGAACTTGAACTGAACTGAGTTAACCACACCGCCACTGCCGTGACACCGCAGCCGTCGGTCGGCAAGATGTCGCCGCTGCCGGCTGCCGTTGTTGAAAAATCGACCCAACCCCACCGCCCAAACCCGAACCTGAACCGGAGGTGAATCAGAACTGAACCCGAAAAGACACCAGTATAACCCCACCCCTACTGCCGCCGTTTGACCGGTCCAAGACCGCCGCCGGTGGCCTCCGCTGCTATTCCCCACAATCGCCGCCGTTCGAATCCCCCCACCGCCGCAGTCGTCGATCGAGCCGGAAAACTGCAGCTGCACTGCCGCTGTCGTCGCCGCTGAGACGCGGCGACTACCGCCGTCGCTCTCTCTCTCTCGTCCGTCCTCTCTCTCTCTTCACTGCTCTCTCTCTCGCTCTCCTCTGTCTCTGTCGGTATGTATGTATGTATGTATGCGGATGTGTGTGTGTATGTGTGTGTGTTAGAAAGGAGACAAGGGTGTGGGTGTATGTGCAGCTGCCGGAGAAGACGACGTAGTCGCCGGAGATCCTCGCCGGATTCCGGGACCGGACTAAAGGAGAGAGCATGGGGGTTTGAACATGGGGGCTAGGGTTTCAAGTTTCAAATGAGGGAATTAGGATTAATTTTGTTTATATACTTAGGGTTTTTAAGCGGGTTGGGCCCAAGGCCCGTTAGTGTGCTCAAGCCTAATACGTCTCCAAAGCCCGTTTTCATAACCTGAACTTCGTGATTTATCGAAATTTATTTATTCGGAATTGAAAACGTTTAAAATTATATCGGAGGTCGGTTACAACGCGTAACCCGTTCGTTGCGTTAAAATAGCGTATTTTGCTACGGTCACCGTTTTTATCCGTTTTTCGATCCGATTTTGACCACGATTAATGAAATTCAATTATGAAGCTAAATATATCATAATATATTAATACGAGGCGTAATTCTAGTCCGTTGCTTCCGTTTTGTTGTCGGTGCATTCTGCGGACACGTTTTTCATTCACGTAAGCGTTTTGTGACGTTCGAAGCATGATAATTCCTCAACATCATAATTGTATGATAAATACAAGTACTAAATTCGTATTTTAGGCATTGTCAGTATTTGTTCGGCAACAGTTCGCTTATCGTTCAAATTCACGTTTAGTGTTCTCGATTGTCGCCATATCGCGTAACGTGAAGCAAGTAGACGTTCCTAGGCTCTCCAGGGGCCTGATCGAGTTAATTTACGTCTAATTACGCTAATTATGATGTTTTTAATGTTCATTACGCGCTTAATTGCGACCCAAAAATACTGGTTGTCACAATGTAGGCATACACCTGACAGACGCTCAAATGCAAATTACCCAAGACGTTGGGGATAACTCCTTTGTGAGTTCTAAGTGGTGTGTATTTAATCATGTCTCGGTCTCCGTACTGGGCCCTGTATGTATGGACAAACATGTGAAGCTGTTAACAAGGTTACAACGTCAACTTTCCCAAGTTATAAAAAGGATTTTGTGCTGATACGCACTTAAAATAAAATTTTGAAATGTTTTCAAAATGAGTCAGTTGGGGGTATTTACCAGCGAAAGCGGACGTATTTTCAAAAAGCTGGGCTTGCAGGTACAATACGAAAATAGGCTGGAAGTGCTCGGTAGTGATAAGAGGATCTTGCAAATCCTAGATCTGCCCAAAGTCTGTTTTATATTCTTTCCATGTACATTTTATGATCCGCCTGTGGATTTTCTATTACGAGCCTGTATATTATTTTGTTCTGAACATTTGGTTTGTAATAGTAATTTTACTCCAAGACTTCCGTTGTGCCGTGTTTAATTGACAATGATGTTATCAACTGACGTCACGATACTCCCCACCCGGGCCCACAGGTGTATGGATTTGGGTTGGAAATCCGGGGTGCGACAGGTTGGTATCAGAGCCAAGGTTTGAGTGAATTAAACACTTGCCTTTTGTGTTTAATCTCAAACTTACACGAGCACATTCCTTAGACTTTCGAGTCTAGGCATTGACCTAGGATTATCATTTCATTATTAAGTTATTAGTATGCTTTTGAATTGATTTTAAAAGGAAATTCCGCCAAGGGTAAGAGGACAAAGTGGAAGAGGAAAAGGTCCAATGAGAGGAGGACCATCGGGGTGCATCCCTCCTCAACCTCACAACTCAGATTCCTACCAAGAATCAAGAGACTCATCTCCTTGGCAACCAGCGAGACACTCTGTCTGGGCGCCAATGAAGAAACCCTAGATCAACTAGACCGGAATCAAAGTAGATCTATGGAATGGGCTCTGCATAAAAGGATTAACCCTCCGTTTGGTTTCACGATGGATGATGAATAGAACAATATTCCAATTGATCCTGCAAAACAAAACACCGTTAACTCGCCACGGGGAGAAGGGGGGTTCTCTCCGTGACCACCCTCCGGCATGAGAATAAGTACAGGTAGTCGAAAGTAAGTATTGTAAGTGAGAGAGTAGTTGAGAGTGAATACCTTTCCTTGAACTCTAAGTTACTTATTTATAGCCGGTGTTTGGCGCCAAAAAGAGAGATTGTTAACTTTAACGGAATCTTTTGTTATTCCGTTAACGTTTGTTGGGAATCCGTTAGTGCACACGGATCGTGAGCTCATCAGCGGTTAGGGAGGTTCCACGTGTCAACATGAGATCACTACATCTTATAAATGTGAGCATGCCATCACCGTGATCTTCCTCAGCCGTCCAGATGCTGCCATGTGGCAATTGGTTATACCCGAAAAGATGCTTGCACGATTGGGTGCTAATGGCTTCTAGAAGGTTTCACAACTGTTACCCATCTATTATTCGCCAAGTGTACATTCTGTTACAATAGAAAAGATTCCCTTTGCTTCTGCACCAAGTCAAGGATTTTGCTAAGGGAAAGTTTCTCAGGATTTACTGTTTCCTTGCGCGAGAAGCGGAAGTTAGTTAACTGATCTTCCTTCTTTTCCTTACTGCTTAGCGCAACGTTTGGTGGATGCTTGCTTTGATATAAATATCTGCGCAAGGTTTGTGCATGGAGCATTATCAAACAAGAATGTTCAAGGTTAACTTTGAACCTTGCGCGAGCCCGCGCAAGGTAGTTAAATGAAGCATTATCAAACAAGAGTGTTCAAGGTTAACTTTGAACCTTGCGCGAGCCTGCGCAAGGTAGTTAAATGAAGCATTTATCCAAACAGAGTGTTCAAGGTTAACTTTGAACCTTGCGCGAGCCCGCGCAAGGTAGTTAAATGACGCTTTCCTCTATTGGATATTTGACGCAGAGTTCTAATAAATCTTATTTTGGCAAAGAAGTCTGCGCGCAGTTTTCTTAGAAGTTATTAATGCGTATGGTTTCCTTGATTGGCGCAAGGTTTTTTGGGACCATACCCCTTCAGAACCTCTTGTAAGTGTTCCTTGCTCTTGCATTTTCGTTTATAGGCTTTTTTAGCAAAAAGTCAAGCGTATTACGGAAAACGCTTTGACTTTCGGTTAAGACCATTATGGTCCAGCCGTTGTTCGTAACGAACATGGCTAAGTGATCGTAATAAGGTAGGTGTTAATCCCTATAAAGGGCACCTCCTAAAGATCACATTTGCTATACCAATTGACGGGTCAAAGTTATGATATTAAAAAGTCAAACAGGCCTTTTCAAGGTAAGTCATTTACCTACTGGTATGTTATATTAAATAACATATCTAAAACATTTTAATCTGACCTTAACATCAGTTTTCATAAACATCGCATAGAGACGTCATTTTACGACATAAGCGTCGTTTCTGCGTGGTTTTAAACAATATTATTGACTAAGACCCGATACCTACTGATTTTAACTTATTTTAAACATATTTACAGTAGGTACATGCTATAAACTCATAATCCCAAAAATTTATAAAAACTATGTGTAAAATGACCAAAATGCCCCTTCGGTGCATAGTTTGGTCATAAAAGATAAAATACACATATGAATGATATCCTACTGATATTATATCATAAATAAACTATTTTTCCAGAATACTCATGATTTCAAACTTAAACTATATTCAAGTTCGTTTTATGTGATATGAAATTTCCTAAATGCCCTTATGAGGCATAGTTCCAATTTAAAACCATAACGGGGATAAAAGTTGATATCCTACTGATATTACAAAAATATTTTGAAATATAATGGTATATAGAACTTGTTCATGACTTATCAGGTTACCCGATATCGCTGATATACGTACGGTTAACTATATGTAACAAGTTTACGAAAATTAACTGAAACGGGTTTAACCTTGTCATTTAAATCTCAAAATCCAGAATGTTTATAGTTTATCTATATTACACAAGTCAACGTACTTGTTGGGATTAAACTACATTCTATCCAATAATCGCTTAATCTAGCGTTATACGTATTTGATCAAGTACGCTAGTCGGTCTAAGTCTATGACTTAAATAAGACCGTTAGTATTTAATTGGTTAGCTTATGCCAAAATCCAGACTAGAGACATTCCGATAAATGCTATCTGCACTTAGCTCATTTTGAATATGGCTGGGTTATAATCTTGCATTTTAAACAAGGCTAATTCAGGTAAATATTTCGACTTATTTCCTTATACGGGTTTGGGATACGGTAAATTATTACCGCTTGGTCAGAAATGTGATCAATCGAATGCCGGATTGTGGCTAGTAAATCTGCATATTCCGTTTTAATCAGTTTTGTTTGATAACTTATACATCGGGGGTTAAATTACCGTATCCTGGATATCCTCGGCTCATTACATTAGTTAATGGCCACGACCTTAGCGCAGGGTGTATGTCACACCCCCTGTAATCCCTTCACATCAGAGCTGGGCGTGAACTAAGCTGGTATCTTCATTGCATAGCGGAAGTAAATGTGAGTGCTAAGATTTCTAGTAAATGAATGCCCGCTAACTACTCGAATCCCCATGGGTTCCACTATTCCAACCGTGCCATGCTTATAATTGTAACCTGAGAAAGAACATGCGAAAAATCAACATAAAGTTGGCGAGTTCATAGTTTGCCTGTTTTTGTTTTCAAATGAGTCATAAAACATTTGAGCATTTTGCATTCGAAAACCGGTTTATGGGATCATAATATCCCAAAACATTTAAAATGTCATGTCTGTATAACAGTATTGAAATGTTTTCCATGTTGTTTGCAAATCCATGCATATAACTGTTATGTTTATAAACCGGTGATAAAATGTTTTCAATCGTGTCTGTAAATAAACCGGTATTGAAATGTTTTATGTTATCTTTGTAGACCGATATTGAATCTGTTATATTTGAAATCCGGTAGTGAAATCACAGTATGTAGGAAGCCTATGGAATCTAAGGATCTGTCAGTGTGTATCTTATACACTGACCTATGTGCCATAAGTAAGTAACCAAACCGATACAACTCTGACATCATTGGGATCACAAAAGCACTCCTAACCTGTTAACTTACCAGGAGTGGAGCGTGTCTCAAACTCGATAGATGTATACCTTTTGCACCTTGGTCACTACGTGATTAATGGTTACTATTGTCATCATCCTACTTACGCACAGTGATCTGTTATCATCTAATCCCATAGCTACATACCAATTGTTATAAATATGTTATCCGTGTTATTGGGCCTAGCCCATGTTTTCTTGTCATTGGGCCTAGTCCATGTTCTCTTGTCATTGGGCCTAGCCCATGTTATAAATAAAATTGGGGCCTCGCCCCAAGTTGTGACTATGACAATCCCGTCACTAGTCATAAAACTCATGCATGTTTCGAAAAGCTTTGTATAGTTGTGAAAACCGGTAAGTTTAGCATAAACCTTTCGAAACCATTTGAGTTCATTGAAATCTGTTTGTAACATGGTTTAGAAATATATGATTTTCGTTCATAGAAACATTGTATGCTTTCCCAAAACTTGCATGTCTTTCCACCCTGGAAAATATTTATAAAATGTAAAACGGTAAAAAGTGGGGGTTATGAACTCACCTTGATTTCCTTGTGCAAAGCTAGCTTAATGTGATTTCCATGGTGTTGTCTCCACAACTTGACTTGCTAGCATGCAATCTAGTGTATTCCTAAAACGGAATAACTTGTAAGTTTCTAGATACGATGTAGCTAAACTACGTGTCACCGAGCTCTACCGAATCGTTACTCATACGATTCTATGAAATTGTCATAGTCTTAACTCGGAATAACCAATCTGTGGTTTTCTTAGAAATGATTTAGTTTTTTTGAGCGACTTGAAATATATGTTTACATATAAACATAACTATATTTCATGAAATCGTATTTAGTCGTCATGTACGCGGACGGATAATAGTACGACTCTTCGTAGTTTTCGTAAGATATAATGTATATATACTCGAAAATATATCCGTATAGGTAACACATTTCGTATCCGAGCAAGAGTTTGGCGTATCGTTTATAATAAATAAATAACGATGTAATCGTACGCTTGTTATAGTCTTGCGGTATCATGTCGTACTTCGTTAGGCGTTTGAATCGAATATAACAAATAGCATTTGAAGTTCCCGAATCGTCGATGTTTGAAATAAATATAACTATATTTATTTTCATGAAGTATTCAAGTCTCGACATTCTAATATATATAATTATATCGTGTCATACGATTTCCGAATTCTGTCATTTGATATAATACGCGCATTGTATTCATCTTCTAAAAGCGTTCGGAAAACTTGGCGTTTCGAAATAAATATAAACAGTATACTTATTCTTATATCGTTATTCGAATAAATTATCGATTGCCGAATGTTTGTTATCTTGAAATTACGCTTATTGCGCGTTATCGGCTTGATCGTTATAGATTACAATAGCGTCGGCAAAATAAATATATCTATATTTATTTTTATAATTATCGCTTGAATCGGACGCTTTGTCTTTGAAATGTAACGCGTTTCGTATTGCGTATTTCACGAAAATCGGGCAGAGTTTCCTCTGTTTTCGGACGATCCCGACAATACTAGTTGTCGATTTATTAATCAAAACGCAATATTCAATCAACGTACGCAATACATAATACTCTCTCGTCATGTTTCAACATAATGTTTCGCCAAATATAAGTCCGATTTATATTATACTATCGTCGGTTCGGTTTTAACTATCAGTTTTTACGCGAATATTGTAGTCGGATCGATTGTTATTTTTATAATTTTGGCGATATAGAATTGTTTACGGTTCGGTTTTGAGCTCGGTTTCGCGATTACTATTAATAATAATTATAAACTAATATAATTAAATTTTACGTTGTAATTAATTTTTACCGAGTCTGGCATTGACTCATTGACCCGACAGTTGACCAGTTGACCGGGTTTGACTAGAGTTTGACCGCATTGACTAGCGTTGACCAGGTTTGATCGAGTTGACTCAGTGTTGACCGATTCAAACCGCACATTTCCAGTGCCGACGACTCTGACCGAACCAAATCCGAACCTGAAACGAGACCTGTATCAAAACTGAAACGAGATAAACCTAACTAACCAAATCTTGAATCGAACCCAAACCTTAACCTGAAGCGGACTGAACTGAGATCCGAGATCCGGGCCGTTGACGGAACCCGAAACTGACTCCCAAGCTTGAACTTGAACTGAACTGAGTTAACCACACCGCCACTGCCGTGACACCGCAGCCGTCGGTCGGCCAGATGTCGCCGCCGCCGGCTGCCGTTGTTGAAAAATCGACCCAACCCCACCGCCCAAACCCGAACCTGAACCGGAGGTGAATCAGAACTGAACCCGAAAAGACACCAGTATAACCCCACCCCTACTGCCGCCGTTTGACCGGTCCAAGACCGCCGCCGGTGGCCTCCGCTGCTATTCCCCACAATCGCCGCCGTTCGAATCCCCCCACCGCCGCAGTCGTCGATCGAGCCGGAAAACTGCAGCTGCACTGCCGCTGTCGTCGCCGCTGAGACGCGGCGACTACCGCCGTCGCTCTCTCTCTCTCGTCCGTCTCTCTCTCTCTTCACTGCTCTCTCTCTGTCTCTGTCTATATGTATGTATGTAAGCGGATGTGTATGTGTATGTGTGTGTGTTAGAAAGGAGACAAGGGGTGTGGGTGTATGTACAGCTGCCGGAGAAGACGACGTAGTCGCCGGAGATCCTCGCCGGATTCCGGCGACCAGACTAAAGGAGAGAGCATGGGGGTTTGAACATGGGGGCTAGGGTTTCAAGTTTCAAATGAGGGAATTAGGATTAATTTTGTTTATATACTTAGGGTTTTTAAGCGGGTTGGGCCCAAGGCCCGTTAGTGTGCTCAAGCCTAATACGTCTCCAAAGCCCGTTTTCATAACCTGAACTTCGTGATTTATCGAAATTTATTTATTCGGAATTGAAAACGTTTAAAATTATATCGGAGGTCGGTTACAACGCGTAATCCGTTCGTTGCGTTAAAATAGCGTATTTTGCTACGGTCACCGTTTTTATCCGTTTTTCGATCCGATTTCGACCACGATTAATAAAATTCAATTATGAAGCTAAATATATCATAATATATTAAAACGAGGCGTAATTCTAGTCCGTTGCTTCCGTTTTGTTGTCGGTGCATTCTTGCGGACACGTTTTTCATTCACGTAAGCGTTTTGTGACGTTCGAAGCATGATAATTCCTCAACATCATAATTGTATGATAAATACAAGTACTAAATTCGTATTTTAGGCGTTGTCAGTATTTGTTCGGCAACAGTTCGCTTATCGTTCAAATTCACGTTTAGTGTTCTCGATTGTCGCCATATCGCGTAACGTGAAGCAAGTAGACGTTCCTAGGCTCTCCAGGGGCCTGATCGAGTTAATTTACGTCTAATTACGCTAATTATGATGTTTTTAATGTTCATTACGCGCTTAATTGCGACCCAAAAATACTGGTTGTCACAATGTAGGCATACACCTGACAGACGCTCAAATGCAAATTACCCAAGACGTTGGGGATAACTCCTTTGTGAGTTCTAAGTGGTGTGTATTTAATCATGTCTCGGTCTCCGTACTGGGCCCTGTATGTATGGACAAACATGTGAAGCTGTTAACAAGGTTACAACGTCAACTTTCCCAAGTTATAAAAAGGATTTTGTGCTGATACGCACTTAAAATAAAATTTTGAAATGTTTTCAAAATGAGTCAGTTGGGGGTATTTACCAGCGAAAGCGGACGTATTTTCAAAAAGCTGGGCTTGCAGGTACAATACGAAAATAGGCTGGAAGTGCTCGGTAGTGATAAGAGGATCTTGCAAATCCTAGATCTGCCCAAAGTCTGTTTTATATTCTTTCCATGTACATTTTATGATCCGCCTGTGGATTTTCTATTACGAGCCTGTATATTATTTTGTTCTGAACATTTGGTTTGTAATAGTAATTTTACTCCAAGACTTCCGTTGTGCCGTGTTTAATTGACAATGATGTTATCAACTGACGTCACGATACTCCCCACCCGGGCCCACAGGTGTATGGATTTGGGTTGGAAATCCGGGGTGCGACAGGTTGGTATCAGAGCCAAGGTTTGAGTGAATTAAACACTTGCCTTTTGTGTTTAATCTCAAACTTACACGAGCATATTCCTTAGACTTTCGAGTCTAGGCATTGACCTAGGATTATTCATTTCATTATTAAGTTATTAGTATGCTTTTGAATTGATTTTAAAAGGAAATTTCGCCAAGGGTAAGAGGACAAAGTGGAAGAGGAAAAGGTCCAATGAGAGGAGGACCATCGGGGTGCATCCCTCCTCAACCTCACAACTCAGATTCCTACCAAGAATCAAGAGACTCATCTCCTTGGCAACCAGCGAGACACTCTGTCTCTCATAGACACTCGCCCCCACATTCCCAAAATTCTTACCACTCTCACCACTCCTATCATTCACACCATTCTCACCATTCCTATCATTCCTATCATGAAGAATTTAACACTAACCACTACTTTAACACGCCTCCAGCCGATCAAAATCAGTTGGATCAACCAAACCCTATGGACGAGGACTCTGACCCGGAGATGCCGCCGTCAGGATCGAATACGCATCCTATAGAAATTTCAAGCAATTCGATCTCTTATGCCGGATCGCCCTACCAAGGTCCTAATGAGTGGGACCAATACTGGAATCAATTCACCTTCGCCCACACTCCTTCTCATCACTCTCGACCACCCCCAATACAAAAAGGGTGTCCACATGGAACCAGTGGGCCAACCTCAACCACCATCCGAACCACCAAGGAAGAAGTGTGGAGCACGTATGTCGGTACATGCAGGACAAAGGTCGGTATCGCTGCCACCTTTGCCTAATTCCTACCCCATAATTCAAGAGGACCCACAAATGGGTGGACCCTCTAACATCTCACCAGTGGTGGAACCAACAACAACACCTATGGTTTAACCACCTCCATCGGGTTATACTAACCCAATTCCCACATATCTAGATACGACTGGATATGATCCTTTTAACCCATCAACACTTGTAGACTATCAAGCATGGTCGCAAGACCCCTATATGCAAGCGGTTATGCACAATGCACTTTACCCGTTTCCTTTCCCACCTACTTATCCACCGATTGGATATCCAACTTATGGGTACCAGTATCCGTTATGCCACAACCACAACCACAAGCTCCGCCACCACTTGAGGCCATTAATGAGGCCTTAGAAAGAATGAAAGAAATGCAGCAGCAGGCGGAGAAAACGGAGAAGAAAACGAACAAGCTCTTCAAGAAACTCTCCAAGTTGGTCAAGGGAAAGAAGGACGAGTGAAGTCTTTTCTAATACTATGTAGTCCCTGCGAGGACATTGTTATTTCTTTAGTCCCTGCGTGGACATTTTTATTTCTTTAAAGTCCTTGCATGAACAATTTATTTCATTTTCTAGTATTGTAATTTCTTCGAAATTTAATGAAGTACTTTTGGAATTATATATATGTAATTCATCCTCTTCAAACAAGTGTCTCGATTTTACTCGAAATTTATGCTTTGCGATATAATTCCAAAAAGACCTTAATGGATTGTTTATGCCAAGTGGCACATACCACACATTGGCCAAGAAATGATAGTTAAGGACGAAAGGGTCTTCTGTCAGGATGGTTAAGGGAAGTTATCCCTCTATCCAGAGGTGGTGAATTAAGTTCAAGTCTCCAAGGTCGTTAAGGTCCAACATAACCACGACCATTAATCAATCATTAACGTACTCTTATGTAACATTAAGGAATGTCCATACTCTTGGTAGTGTGGCTTGAGGAACCACACTAACCGTCCGAGATAGGTTGATATGCCATAAATTTACATCTGTTATGATGTAGGCCAATATGCCACATTTATGTCCAACGTGACAGGCTGATATGCCAGATTTACTTGTCAAGATGAGGCTGATATGCCATGAATTTACATATGTTATGATGTAGGCTGATATGCCAAGAAATTACATCTGTTATGGTGTAGGCTGATATGCCATGATTTTACATCTTTTATGATGTAGGCCAATGTGCCCAATTTATGTCCAAAGTCACAGGCTAATACTCCATATGTATTATGTCCTAAGTGACAGGCTGATATGCCATATATTATGACCAAAAAGACCGGCCGACGTGCCAAATTGTTATGTCCATTAGTGACAAGCCTATGAGCTATATATAACTGTCTATATGACAATGACAGTTGTGACAATGTGAACCACTGTCCAATAATATATGGACTATGTCCAAATTGTAATTTGCCTTTGATGGTCCTATTAAGACCTAGGCCAAATATAGATATCTTAAGCCTAAGAGTTGTGATTTTATTCACACTAGTATAGGCAATCGATTGTTATATCAAATTTGAAAGCCCACATGGTTGATATACCATGGCTAAATGAAGTTTTATTGATATATAGAAACCAAGGCTTAAAGATGGCTAACTCAAATGAGGCAAAAGTAGCCACGGAATGTTGAATCTAACAAAGCCAAAAACAAAGATATGGATAATGATAATTTCAGGCTCGCATTAATGTGGCCGTTGAAAAGGCCATGGGAAAGGCCATAGAAAAGCTTAGAGAGTCGACTGCTACTCGCTCTAGACCATTATCTATTCCACCAACTTCAGCTCACAAGGAGAGCTCAGATCACTCTTCAAATGCGAAGAGTGAACCAAAGAAACTAGAATTTACTGATAGGACCCGTTCTCTTAAAGACGGGTGTACCTGCAAATACTTTGTCTCCTGTAAGCCTCAGACTTTAACAGGGAGAAAGGAGTAGTAGAAGCCTTAAAATGGCTTAATGAGATGGAGACGATTGTAGATATCAACGGTTGTGCTGATAAGGATGTGGTCAAGTATGTATCACAGTCCTTCAAAGGCGATGCCCTAATCTGGTGGAAAGCCATGATTCAGTCTACAGGTAAAGTGCACCTGTATAATCTGGGATGGTCCAAATTACCTACTGCCCACTTCATGAAGTGGAGAAATTAGAGACAGACTTTTTGTCTCTTTCCATGAAAAACCTAGATTGTCGAAATATGCTTCCGATTCAACTCCCTATCTAGGTTAGTTTCCTATCTGATTACCCCGGAACCCAAACGCATTGCGCGTTTTATTAATGGGTTAGCTCCTGAGATTAAGGGCATAGTAAAGGCTGCTCAGCCTAGTACCTATAGGTCCGCCATTGACCTATCCCTATCCCTCACCCTTGATCTTGTGAGGCAAAAGTCAGTTAAGACTGAAATTGACTAGAAAAGGAAGAGGGAGGACAACAACTCCCAAAGGTTTAATAAGAAGAATAAAGGGAGATTCGGGTTCAAAAGGAACCAAGATAAGCCGGGTGTAACACCGACATGTAAAAATTGCAACCGTAAGCATTTGGGACAGTGTAGTATCGATCCACAAACTAGACCATGTGGTATCTGTAAGAAAAGAGGGCATAAAACCTTAGAATGTAAGGATCTTAAGAATGTCGTCTGCTACATCTGCAATGAAAGGGGGCATATTAAGTTCAACTGCCCCAAGAACCCCAAAAGTAATGATGCAAAGCCTAGAGAGGCCAAGAAGGGGAATGCTCATGCTTTCCAGATGAATGCTAGGGAAGCCGTTAATGACAACAATGTCATAACAGGTACATTCCTCATTAATAATATTTATGCTAGAGTTCTTTTTTATTCGGGTGCGGATAAATCATTTGTTGATCATAAGTTTAGTAAACTATTAAACTTACCCATAAGAACTCTAGATAAAACTTATGAAATAGAACTTGCTGATGGAAGTTTAGAATCAACATCTTCCATTCTTGATGGATGCTTTATATCCATTAAGAATCATTCCATCCCTATCTCTCTCTTGCCAATGAAATTGGCGGGTTCGATGTTGTCTTAGGCATGGATTGGTTATCTCATAACCAAGCCCATTGCCTGTGATAAGAAGCTCATCGAGATTAAGACCCCATCTGGTGAAATGATCACCATCCCCGGAGACTCACACTATGGACTGCCAGACAAGGTGTCGTTATTTAAGGCATCCAAGTGTTTGAGAAAAGGTTGTGTCATCTACATGGCACAAGTCACCATAAACGAGCATAAGCCCAAATATGAAGATTTACCAGTTATCTCGAAGTGTTCCGATGTATTTCCAGAAGAATTACCAGGTCTACCTCCAGACAGACAAGTGGAGTTCAGGATTGATATTATATCAGGATCAGCACCAGTAGCTAGAGCTCCATATATGCTAGCACCAACGGAAATGAAGGAATTGAGGACGCAGCTAGACGAACTCTTGGAGAAAGGCTTTATTCAGCCTAGTTCCTCACCTTGGGGAGCTCTTATCCTCTTCGTAAAGAAGAAAGATGGTTCGATGCGAATGTGCATCGATTACCGAGAGCTAAACAAGTTAACAATCAAGAATATATATCCTCTACCCAGGATAGATGATCTATTTGACTAACTTCAAGGGGCTAGTTACTTTTCTAAGATCAATTTGAGATCTGGATATCATCAGCTGAAGGTTAGAAGTGAGGATGTTCCTAAGACTTCCTTCAAGACCCGATATGGTCACTTTGAATTTTTGGTGATGCCTTTTGGGCTCACGAATGCACCAGCAGTATTCATGCTGCAAACCATATTTGGATAAGTTTATCATTGTCTTCATAGACGACATACTTATTTATTCTCGTAATCAAGCTGATCACGAGAAATATCTTCGGTGCATCTTAGAATTGCTAAGGCAAGAGAAACTTTATGATAAATTCTCTAAGTGTGAGTTTTGGCTTAGAGAAGTCCAATTTCTTGGATATATGGTAAGTGAGCGGGGTAACCAAGTAGATCTCGCTAAAATCGAGGCCATCATGAATTGGGAAGTACCCAAGATCCCATTAGAGATTCGTAGTTTTCTAGGATTGGCTGGTTACTATAGGAGGTTCATTGAGAACTTTTCAAGAATAGTCATTCCTCTAACTACTTTGACTCATAAGAATGTTATGTATAATTGGGGTCCAAAACAACAAGAATCTTTTGAGGTTCTTAAACACAAGTCGAGCAATGCTCCTGTGTTATCCCTACCAGAAGGTATCAAGGATTTTGTAGTCTACTGTGATGCATCGCATACCGGCATGGTCTGTGTGCTAATGCAAAAAGGCAAAGTGATTGCCTATGCATCACGACAGTTAAAGGTGCACGAAAGGAATTACACCACCCACGATTTGGAATTGGGTGCCGTTGTATTTGCACTAAAACTCTGGAGACATTACTTGTATGGTACAAAGTGTATTATATACACAGACCATAAAAGTCTCCAGCATTTGTTCAATCAGAAGGAATTGAACATGCGACAACGTCGATGGATGGAAACGCTTAATGACTATGATTATGAGATTCGCTACCATCCAGGCAAGGCAAATGTAGTTGCTGATGCCTTAAGTCGCAAGGAACGAGTTAAACCTATAAGGATTAACGCCAAGAGCATTGAGCTCAAAAATAGCTTAAATGAGAAGCTACTAGATGGTAGAAGCAAGCTCTATTAGAGGCTAATATCCCTAATGAGGGATTAGGCGGAACTACGGATCAGTTAGAGCCTGGAAAGGATGGAATCCTTAGATTAAATGATAGAATTTGGGTTCCAATCCTTACAGGACTTAGAGATCTAATCCTCCAAGAAGCACATAGTTCGAGATACTCAGTTCACCCGGGAGGTGACAAGATGTATCAAGATCTGAAGAAGAATTATTGGTGGATGGGTTTGAAGAAATCCATAGCCACTTATGTAGCTAAGTGTTTGACGTGTTCGCAAGTTAAGGCCGAACAACAGAAGTCGTCAGGACTTCTACAACAATTGGAGACTCCCACATGGAAATGGGAAATGCTATCCAAGTTACCCAAGACCAAAAGTGGAAATGACACTATTTGGGTCATTGTGGATACACTGACTAAGTCAGCACACTTCTTGCCAATAAAGGAAACATATAATTCAGATAAATTGGCTAAGTTGTATGTGGACAAGATTGTATCCCTATACGTGTGTGCCAGTATCTATTGTATCTAATAGAGATACTAGATATACCTCTCACTTTTGGAAAAGTTTCCAACAATCTTTAGGCACACGATTAAACTTTAGTACGGCTTACCATCCACAGACTGATGGTCAAAGTGAGCGTACTATTCAGACATTGGAAGACATGCTTAGGGCATGTGTGATTGATTTAGGTGGAAGTTGGGATGACCACTTACCCCTAATAGAATTCTCCTACAATAACAGTTATCATACGAACATCAAGGCTGCTCCTTTTGAGGCCTTTATGGGAGAGTGCAGAACGCCCGTGTGTTGGGCAGAAGTTGGGGAAGCCCAACTATCAGGACCAGAGATTGTCCTGGAGACCACGGAAAAGATTGTGCAAATCCGTGATCGTCTCAAAGCTGCCAGGGATAGGCAGAAGAGTTATGCTGACAAGAGGCGTAAACCTCTTAAGTTCCAAGTAGGGGACAAGGTCATGCTAAAGGTATCACCCTAGAAAGGTGTGATGCATTTTGGAAAGAAGGGCAAGTTAAGCCCAAGATATATCGGGCCTTCGAGATAATCGAATGTGTCGGCACTGTAGCTTATAAGCTCAGGTTTCCAGAGGAGCTTAGTGGAATCCATGATGTGTTCCACATATCTAACCTTAAGAAATGTCTAGCCGATGAGTCGCTAGCAATGTCGCACAAAGATGTGCAAATAGATGAAAACCTGAGGTTCGTTGAGAAACCGATTTTGACCGAGGATCGACAGGTTAAGAAGCTCCGAAGAAAGATGATACCTATAGTAAAGGTTAAGTTGGACACTTTTAGAGGTCCCGAGTATACACGGGAGGTTGAGTCCACTATGCGACAAAAGTACCCCATCTTTTTGAATAAAATCTCGAGGTCGAGATTTTTTTTAAAGGGGTGAGGATGTAACACCTGTAAATCATGTCCAATAGTATAGTGACACGTGTCGTATTTTAAATATAGTCTATTAAATACTAATAAGGACTGAAGGCCTCAACATGCTCAAACTAAGCCTCCGAGTGACGGTCTGATGTCAACATGCATAAATAACAGCACCTGAGTGACTGATATGTCAACATGCTTAAATCATTAGCCTCTGAGTGACTGATATGTCAACATGCTCAAAACTTGGCCTCTGAGTGACTGACATGTCAACATGCCCAGCCTCTGAGTAACATCGGAATCAACATGCTTATAATAAGCCTCTGAGTAATCCTTTACGAAGTCCTAACTCGCATACGTGCCATTTGATGGACGAGAGGGTTCAATTCTGTAAATATTTGAAAGTTGGATAATGGACGGATTAGAAGTGTCAACATGTTAATTTATACCTCTGAGTGACCTTTTAATGAATCGAGAGCTCGACAATGTCCAAGCATAATCCCAAGTATGCCAAGTATTGGCTACGGAGGGCTAAAAGTGCCAAAAATGTGTTTTAGAAGTTTTATAAAGTTAAGGGGTTAAAAGTGTCAAAGTTTGAAACTGATCAAGGGGCAGTCGTGGGCCGCGAGAGACCAGGCCCGGGTTTCTCGCGGGGCGCGAGAAAGTCTCTGCTGTAGAAAGTTTTGCTTGGCTCCCAAACAAAACTCCAAAACCATGAATTCGAAACCATGGTCTTCCAACCAGCTATGCCACGTTTTGGGACACTTGTAAGCTTCCTCTTACACCCTAAACACCTGGCATCACCTCCCTTGAGTTCTCCAACTTTAAATAGGTGCTTAAGTTCATTATTTCAACTTGCACCTTTCTCGTTCATACACTCGTCTCCCTCCTCTGGAAGTTCCTAGCTAAAAGGAACTCAGTTCTCTTGCATTTTAGGAACCTCTTGTAAGTGTTCCTAGCTCTTGCATTTTCGTTTATAGGCTTTTATAGCGAAAAGTCAAGCGTTTTATGGAAACGCTTTGACTTTCGGTTAAGACCATTATGGTCCAGCCATTGTTTGTAACGAACATGGCTAATTGATCGTAATAAGGTAGGTGTTAATCCCTATAAAGGGCACCTCCTAAACATCGTGTTTGCTAGACCAATTGATGGGTCAAAGTTATGATATTAAAAAGTCAAATAGGCCATTTTTCGGAAGAATCATTAACTGATCTTATATATGTTATGAAACCTGTTTTGACACTTAAACAAGTTGGTAATAATTATTAGAACATGTAAGAACATGTTCGGCTCGTCAATTTCAGTTCTAGGGTCGGTTCGCAACCGAAAGTCGCGAAGTTTGACTTCTACTTTGACTTTCGATTCTAACCCGATTTAGATTAGTTAGTACTGATCTAAAGTTACAATATGATCATAATATAATGTAGCATAACCCTTGAGGTTATTTTACATAATCATAATCAGAATCCAAGTTTATGCGCAAATTCCGTAATTATGTCATTTTTGACTAAAATGCCCTTTTTACATAGAACAATGTTTTAAATAATAATGAACTTGAAAATGAGTTTTCTACTAATGTAATATTATAATTATGATTATTTGGGGTGTTAAACCAAGTTATAAACTGAGTTTTCAAGCAGGTCCTTAAACTATGTCGAAAAATGACGATTTTAGCCCTGTGGCTCATAAAATAGTTTTCATCAAATCTTTTCAAGGTAAGTCATTTACCTACTGGTATGTTATATTAAATAACAGATCTAAAACATTTTAATCTGACCTTAACATCAGTTTTCATAAACATCGCATAGAGACGTCATTTTACGACATAAGCGTCGTTTCTGCGTATAGTATGGTTTTAAACAATATTATTGACTAAGACCCGATACCTACTGATTTTAACTTATTTTAAACAATATACAGTAGGTACATGCTATAAACTCAGAATCCCAAAAAATTTATAAAACTATGTGTAAAATGACCAAAATGCCCATTCGGAGGATAGTTTGGTCATAAAATATAAAATACACATATGAATGATATCCTACTGATATTATATCATAAATAAACTATTTTTCCAGAATACTCATGATTTCAAACTTAAATTATATTCAAGTTCCTTTTATGTGATATGAAATTTCCAAAATGCCCTTTTAAGGCATAGTTTCAATTTAAAACCATAACGGCATAAAAGTTGATATCCTACTGATATTACAACTTATTTGAAAATAATGGCATATAGAACTTGTTCATGACTTATCAGGTTACCCGATATCGCTGATATGCGTACGGTTAAGTATGTGCAACAAGTTTACGAAAATTAACCAAAACGGGTTTAACCTTGTCATTTAAATCTCAAAATCCAGAATATTCATAGTTTATCCATATTACACAAGTTAGTACTTGTTGGGATTTAACTACGTTCTATCCAATCATCGCTTAATCTAGCGTTAGACGTTTTTGATCAAGTACGCTAGTCGGTCTAAGTCTATGACTTAAATAAGACCGTTAGTATTTAATTGGTTAGCTTATGCCATAATCCAGACTAGAGACATTCCGGTAAATGCTATCTGCACTTAACTCATTTTGAATATGGCTGGGTTATAATCTTGCATTTTAAACAAGGCTAATTCAAGTAAATACGGTAAATTATTACCGCTTGGTCGGAAATGGGATCAATCGAATGTCGGATTGTGGCTAGTAAATCCGTGTATTCCGTTTTAATCATTTTGTTTGATAACTTAAACATCGGGGGTTAAATTATCGTGTCCTAGATATCCTCGGCTCATTACATTAGTTAATGGCCACGACCTTAGCGCAGGTTGTAGGCATACACCTGACAGACGCTCATGTGCAAATTACCCAAGACGTTGGGGATAACTCCTTTGTGAGTTCTAAGTGGTGTGTATTTAATTATGTCTCGGTCTCCGTACTGGGCCCTGTATGTATGACAAACATGTGAAGCTGTTAACAAGGTTGCAACGCCAACTTTCCCAAGTTATAAAAATGACTTTGTGCTGATACGCAGTTAAAATAAATTTTCGAAATGTTTTCAAAATGAGTCAGTTGGGGGTATTTACCAGCGAAAGTTGACGTATTTTCAAAAGGCTGAGCTTGCAGGTACAACACGAAAATAGGCTGGAAGTGCTCGGTAGTGATAAGAGGATCTTGCAAATCCTAGATCTGCCCAAAGTCTGTTTTATATTCTTTCCATGTACATTTTATGATCCGCCTGTGGATCTTCTATTACGAGCATGTATATTATTTTGTTCCGAACATTTGGTTTGTAATAGTAATTTTTCTCCAAGACTTCCGATGTGCCGTGTTTAATTGACAATGATGTTATCAATTGACGTCACGATACTCCCCACCCGGGCCCACCGGTGTATGGATTTGGGTTGGAAATCCGGGGTGTGATACGTAACTCTTCCTTTAGTCTCGACGTGGACATGTTATTTCTTTAGCCCCTACGTGGACATGTTATTTCTTTTAGTCCCTACTAGGACAATTAGTTTAACTTATTTCAAGTATTGTAATTTTCTATTGTTATTTAATGAAATATTTGGAATTATATATTTATGTAATCGTTACATCACTTTTCAAGCGATCGTCATTCATGATCCGCGATATAATTCCAAATATCTTCGTAATGGTTTTGATTAGCCAAATTGGCAAAGTCTATATTATTTGGCAAATTATAAAAGATAGTTAAGGACGAATGGCCCTTTTATCATGATAGTTAAGGAAGATTATCCCTTCTATCCAGAGGTGGTGAACTATGTTTAAGCCTCCAAGTCGTTAAGGTCAATTGCGACCATGACTGTTATTAATTAACCATTAAGATAATTTTGTGTTTACATTCAAGCAATGTTAATACTCCTGGCAGTGTGACTTAAGGACGTAGTCTAGGTAATGGACTACGTCCCAACCTTATAGCCTATGTGATCAAATTTGATCTCGGCTAATATTATCAATACGATAATAATAAATTACTCCATTAGTGATGAAGTGCCTATGAGCTATGATTTAACATCCATTAGTGATGAAGTGCCTACAGGCTATGATATAACATCCATTAGTGATGATTTGCCTACGAGCAATACTATATTGTCAATTAAGACAATGACAATAGTAACCTTATGGTTCCTTGTCCAAGGTGGTTAGCTATGCTCAAGCCTCAAGTCTATATGATCAATAAGATCATGACTAATATCATTAGTACGATGATTATCTATCTTGATATCTTAGGTGATGTTAATTTAGTTGCCTATAGGCCATATTATATTATCAAATATGACAATGACAGTTGTGACCTTATGATCCACTGTCCAATAATATATGGACTCCGTCCTAATTTAGAGATCCATTTGTGGTCGCTTTGAGACCTAGGCCAATTACACCTAAAATATCTCAAAGAATATTCATTTAAAATATTAAGCCTGACAGTTGTGATTTTATGCACACTGGTTCATATAGGCAATGGATTTATATATCCAAACTTTACATCCTATATGGTTATTAATTCCATGGCTAATATATGTTTAATTTGGTATTTAATACCAAAACTTCAGAGATGGCTAATTCAGATGATGCACAAAGTAGTCGTCGTGTTAATAATACTAACAACGTTGAAAACATAGCCATCAATGCTGATGATTTCCAAGCTCGCATTGATGCAGCTGTTGGAAAGGCCATAGAAAAAGCCGTGGAAAAATTTAAAGAATCGAGCGCTACTCGCTCTAAACCTTTATCTATTACACCATCATCACCTCGAATGGAGAGCTCTGTTCACTCATCAAATGAGAAGAGTGAACCAAAGAAACTAGAATTTCATGATAGGTCCCGTTCTTCCAAAGACGGATGCACCTATAAATACTTTGTCTCCTGCTAGCCCCGAGACTTTAACGGAGAAAAAGGGGCTATAGAAGCCTTGAGATAGCTCGATGAAATGAAAACTATTGTAGATATCAGTGGTTGTGCTGATAAGGATGTGGTGAAGTTTGTATCCCAATCCTTTAAGGTCGATGCCCTAATATGGTGGAAGGCTATGGTCCAGTCAATAGGAAAGGTACACCTGTATAACTTCGGATGGACCAAGTTTACGGACCTTGCCAAGGAAAAATACTACCCACCTCATAAGGTGAGAAGATAGAGTCAAATTTTCTGACTCTTACAATGAAAAATATGGATTGCCGGAAGTATGTAACCGACTTTAATTCCCTATCAAGATTGGTATCTTATCTGAAATCTCCTGAACCTAAACGCATTGCGCGTTTCATAAATGGGTTAGTGCCTAAGAATAAAGGCATGGTGAAGGCTGCTCAGCCTACTACTTACAGGTCTGTTGTTGAACTATCTCTCAATCTCACCTTAGATTTGGTAAGACAAAAGTCAGTCAAGACTGACACTGAAGGGAAGAGGAAGAGAGAGGATGATAACTCCTAGATCAAATAAGAAGAATAAGGGGAGATTTGGGTTCAGAAAGAACCAAGATAGGTCGGGTGAGAAACCGACATGCAAAACTTGCAACCGCAGACACTGGGGACATGGCAATTTTGACCCACAGGCTAAACCCTATGCTATCTGCAAGAAAATGGGGCATAAAACCCTAGAATGCAAGGATCTTAAGGGTGCCGTCTGCTACGGCTGTAATGAAAAAGGGCATATCAAGACTAACTGTCTTAAGAATCCCAAGAGCAACAATGCAAAGCCTGGAGAGGCTAAGAAAGAAAATGCACGGGCCTTTAAGATGAATGCTAGGGAAGTTGTTAATGACAATAACGTCATAACAGGTACATTCCTAATCAAAGACATTTACTCTAGAGTTCTTTTTGACTCGAGTGCGGATAAGTCATTTGTAGACCATAAGTTTAGCAAACTATTAAACTTACTCATAAGAACTCTAGACATAGCTTATGAGGTAGAACTTGCTGATGGAACCTAAGAAAGGGCATCTTCCATTCTTGATGGATGTTTTATATCCATTAAGAATCATTCTATTCCTATCTCTCTTCTGCCAATGAAATTGGCGGGGTTCGATGTAGTTTTAGGTATGGATTGGTTATCCCATAACCAAGCCCGCATTGTCTGTGATAAGAAACTCATCGAAATTAAAACCCCATTTGGTGAAATGCTCACCATTCTTGGAGATTCACACTATGGGTTGCCAGACAAAGTATCATTGCTTAAAGCATCCAAGTGTCTGAGCAGAGGTTGTGTCATCTACATTACACAAGTAGCTATTAACAAGCCAAAGCCAAAGATTGAAGACCTTTCAGTCATTTCTGAATACCCCGGTGGGTCTACCTCCAGATAGGCAAGTGGAGTTTAGGATTGACATCCTACCAGGAGCGGCACCTGTTGCAAGAGCACCGTATCGGCTCGCACCAACATAAATGAAAGAATTAAGAACACAATTAGACGAACTTTTGGAGAAATGCTTCATTCAGCCTAGTTCCTCACCTTGGGGAGCTCCTATCCTTTTCGTTAAGAAAAAGGATGATTTAATGGGGATGTGCATTGATTACCGCGAATTAAACAAGATAACGATCAAGAATTCATCTATCCAGGATCGATGACTTATTCGATCAACTCCAAGGGGCTAGTTACTTCTCTAAAATCGATTTGAGATCGGGATATCCTCAACTAAA
Organism: Scalesia atractyloides; assembly: GCA_947069175.1. Taxonomy (NCBI): domain Eukaryota; kingdom Viridiplantae; phylum Streptophyta; class Magnoliopsida; order Asterales; family Asteraceae; genus Scalesia; species Scalesia atractyloides. The sequence continues at coordinate 48,180,209 of CAMTDV010000023.1, forward strand.
GGTTAGAAGTGAGGATATTCCCAAGACTGCCTTTAGGACCCGTTATGGTCATTACGAATTCCTGGTGATGCCTTTTGGACTCACAAATGCACCTGCAGCATTCATGGATCTCATGAATAGAGTCTTCAAACTGTATCTGGATAAGTTTGTCATTGTCTTCATAGACGACATACATATCTACTCTCGTAATGAAGTTGATCATGAGAAACATCTTTGGTGCATCCTAGAATTGTTAAGACAGGAGAAGCTTTATGCTAAGTTCTCTAAGTGCGAGTTTTAGCTTAGAGAACTCCAGTTTCTTGGACATATTGTAAGTGTGCGTGGTATCCAAGTGGATCCTGCCAAGATTAAGGCCATAATGAATTGGGAAGTACCCAAAACTCCATCGGAGATTCGTAGTTTCTTAGGATTGGCCTGTTATTATAGGAGGTTCATTAAGAACTTTTCGAGGATAGCCACTCCTTTAACTACCTTGACCCGTAAGAATGTTAAGTTTGACTGGGGTCCAAAGCAACAAGAATCATTTGAAATTCTAAAACACAAATTGAGTAATGCTCCTGTGTTATCTCTAACTGAGGGTATTGAGGATTTTGTTGTTTATTGTGATGCTTCGCACACTAGCATGGGTTATGTGTTGATGCAAAGAGACAAAGTGATTGCTTATGCATCACGACAATTAAAGGTGCACGAAAGGAATTACACCACCCATGACTTGGAATTGGGTGTTGTTGTATTTGCACTTAAGTTGTGGAGAAATTACTTATATGGTACAAAGAGTATTATATACACTGATCATAAGAGTCTCCAACATTGTTCAATCAAAAAGATTTGAAACATGCGACAGCGCCACTGGATGGAAACGTTTAAAGATTATGATTTGAAGTTAACTATCATCCCGGCAAGGAAAATATCGTTGCTGACGCCTTGAGTCGCAAGGAGAGGATTACGCCTATTAGGATTATTGCTAAAAGCATTGAGCTCAGAAATAGCTTGAATGAGAAGCTATTAGAAGCACAAAAAATAAGCCCTGTTAGAGGCTAATATTTCCAATGAAGGATCAGGCAAAACTGTTGATCAGTTAGTGCCTGGAAAAGATGAGATCCTTAGATTTAATGGCAGAATCTGGGTTCCAATCCTTGGAGGACTTAGGGATTTAATCCTCCAAGAAGCGCATAATTTGAGATACTCAGTTCACCCAGGTGGTGACAAAATGTATCAAGATTTGAAGAAGAATTATTGGTGGATGGGTTTGAAGAAATCCATAGCCACATACGTAGCTAAGTGTCTGACGTGTTCCCAGGTTAAAGTCGAACATCAGAAAACCGTCAGGACTTCTACAACAGCTTGAGATTCCCACTTGGAAATGGGAAATGGTAACTATAGATTTGATTACCAAGTTACCTAAGACCAAACGTGGTAATGACACGATTTGGGTTATTGTGGATAGGCTGACTAAGTCAGCACATTTCTTGCCAATTAAAGAAACTTATAATTCTGACAAGTTGGCTAAGTTATATGTGGACGAGATTGTGTCCCTACATGGCGTGCCGGTATCTATTGTATCTGATAGAGATACTAGATACACATCTCATTTTTGGAAAAGTTTTCAACAATAATTAGGCACAAGATTAAACTTTAGTAAGGCTTACCACCCACAGACTAATGGACAGAGTGAGCGTACTATCCAAACTTTGGAAGACATGCTTAGAGCATGTGTTATTGATTTAGGCGTAAGTTGGGACGACCACTTACCCCTAATAGAATTCTCCTATAATAATAGCTATTATACAAGCATCAAAGCTGCTCCTTTTGAAGCCTTGTATGAGAGAAAATGTAGAATGCCTGTCTGTTGAGCTGAAGTTGGGGAAACCCAACTGTCTGGACCCGAGATTAACCTAGAGACCACGGATAAGATAATACAAATCCGAGATCGTCTCAAAGCCGCCCGTGATAGGCAGAAAAGTTATGTAGACAAGAGGCGAAAACCTCTTAAATTTGAAGTAGCGGATAAAGTCTTATTGAAGATGTCACCCTGGAAAGGTGTGATGCGTTTCGGAAAGAAGGGCAAGTTGAGCCCGGGATATATTGGACCATTCGAGGTAATCGAATGTGTCGGTTCAGTAGCTTATAACCTTAAGCTGCATGAGGAGCTCAGTGGAACCCATGATGTGTTCCACATATATAATCTGAAGAAATGTCTAGCGGATGAGTCGCTAGCAATGTCACATCAAGATGTGCAAATTGATAAAAACATGAGGTTCATTGAGAAACCAATTTCGATCAAGGATCGACAGGTTAAAAAGCTCTGAAGGAAGTTTATAACTATTGTAAAGGTTAAATGGGATGCCTGTCGAGGCCCCGAGTATACATGGGAGGTTGAGTCCACTATGCGACAAAAATACCCTCGTAAATTCATGTCCGGTAATATACGGATACGTGTACGTACCCTCGGATGATGCCACAAATAAGTTAGTCACTCAACTTGCTCAAACGTGTCCAATTCGCAATTTTTTTCATGCGTAGGATTGTAATCTACGATTCCGAACCGTAAGCTACGGTCCGGATATGTTGTTCAAAATCCAACCTGACCATAAGCTACGGTCCAGGCTTGCTGAACCACATTTTTACTGACCGTAAGAAACGGTCTGGCAACCGTAGCCTATGGCGAGACCCTGAAACTCGTTCTTTTTTTTCTTTTAACTTTCAACAAATGACACGGAGGCGCCTAGACTTCATTATTTCCATATTTCTTGCATAATCAAGTCATCTTTCAACCCAAACGACTCCTGGCTAATATGATATCTCTTGATTTACCATCCTTGAGTGTTCCGCATTATCACCAAACCTTTAACTTTACTAATTTAGGTAATTTAACCCATAAAACCGTAAGAATTCGTATTTATCGCGTTATAAGCTAGTAACCACTTAAAAGTTACTAAAGCACATAGTATAACATACGTTAACGTCCGGTTATTCACACTTGTAACATTTGTGTAATTCGGTTCCGAAAACCTGCCCCAAGTTATCAATCAAAGTGTATTATTTATGTCGGGTGATATTTATATTTTTTTTAGCAACTTGAATAAAATAAAATAAATAATAAAATTAAATATTAAATATTTATAATTAATAAAGGATTAAACTTATAATAGAGAAAATAAAAATAAACTCAAAACAAATGGGCGAGCCGGGGATCGAACCCGGGTTCCCCGGGTAAAACACACACCATCAGCACTGCTACGCTGCACACACTAACTGTGATATTTGTCGAATCTTATATCTTTTATGTTCACGATAAAAGAACCTGCAACACCCACGGAATCCCCTCGCCGGAAATCTCGGCAATCAACGCGTTTTACCTTTAGGATCACAACTGTCCGGGTCTATATTCGGTAAATCCCTTGATTGATCGCTGGCAATTGACTCGAAATCATAGTAACCGGAGCCTCAAACATCCCTATAAATACTGGTCGATTGTCCCTCAATCCGAACTCGCTCAATCCTTCTGCTCACACCTTAGTTACCTCAGTCGTCGGAAAACTTGTCCCACCGGAGAACCACCGAGGCATCGGAACCCATTCACGGAATCACCAATACCGGCATACGGTAGTTTTCTTGTATTATCCTTTTAACTTTTCTTAAATTAACAGCGTATACATTCAATTGTTAGAATCACAAAGAATCAGGGGATGGTTTCAGGCGGGTAAAGTTTATTCAAATGAAGAAGACGACGTCAATAAACATATTTGTAAAATAAAACTTGTGTTTTAAACAGGTTAGACACACAGTCTAGCGGTAGACTGTGTGCATTTTATATATACGATACAGAGTTCGAATCCATGCCCAGTCACTGAACCAGTGATTTTTAAACAACTTTAAGAGACTACTGTCAGAACGTCACTGGTATTATATAAGAATAATAAACATCAGAGTCTTTAACAGGTTAGACACCCAGCCCAACGGTTGGGCTGGGTGCACATTAAACACGAGGTCTCGGGTTCGAGACTGCACTGTCTCAGCCGGTTCGATCAATTATAATTCTTTTTAAAATTATGATTTCCAAATGAACTGAATGTGTGTATAAGAAAAATTAAAATCGGGAATATTTCGGGTTAGACACGTAGCTCAGTTGGAAGAGCTGCGTGCACGCAACCGAGAGGTCACGAGTTCGAGCCTCACTACCGCATACAGATTCCCGCGGTTCGACCGGTCTGACAACCCTCATGTCAGACTGACAGCCTTTTTATTTTTATTATTATTATTATTTTTTTTATTTTTTTTCCTGTTTTATTTTATTTTATTTATGAATGTACGTTAAAGTTAAATCTAAAAATAAATAAAAAGGGTCTAAAATACCAATAAAGGAGAAACCCACATCAATAACTTAAAAATCTAAACAAATGTTTTAAACCAAAAAGTTAGTTTATTTATTTATTGAGTTATCGCGTTATTATTTCTAGGTTAGTACCTTCTCGTCGATTAAAATTCCAACTCGTGCGCTCTCTTTACCACTCAAGAATACGCACCCAAGGTGAGTGAATCTCTACTAATTCCCCGTTTTAATCACGTTTTGGGGTGTATCATGTGTCGTACTATTCCTTTATTTTATCTAAACACATGTGCATATATCATTCCGTGATCAAATGTGTATCGATTGTTGTGTGATTTATATGTAGATTAAATTTATATGTAGATTAAATTTATCATTAGGCCCATCAGTTCCCCGTAGGATACGGGTTGAGCATCAGGTGCCTCATTAGATCGGCTCCGTTTGATTGAGCCTTGATCTCAAATTCATCATCATTCATGTCATATATTCATCCAAAGTGGTTTGTGATTGTTTACATATATATGTTTGCTCACATATGATTAATGCACGAATTTTCTTTAATAAATAAAACAAGCAATTATTTAAAATGTTTTATCAAGGTTCACTCACCAACTTTTGTTGACCCAAAATCTCCCCTGTTTTACACATGATACAGGGTATCCAGTTGAGGAAAGAAACACTTAGGATGGCCTAGAAGAATAAACAAGTTAATGCTTTGGAATGAACGTTTAGTTTTGTTTTCCTTTGTAATTGTATGAATTTTGTTTATTGGATATTTTAGTTTGTAATTTGAATTTAATAAATATGAAACTTCTTAGTAAATATCATGAGCTTTGGTGAAAACCGAATTATGCCCCGACTTTTATTCCGCTGCGGGTCGGGGTGTGACAACACTCTTCATCGATACACTACGTGCGGAACAAGAAGAACTAGTTGTGTCATTATGTCATTGATTATAAGTCAAGGTACAATTCATGACATATAGTAAAACTATATTTTGAGGGACTAAAAGTGTCAACATACCAAATTTCTGCCAAGATGCCACATACCCTGCAATTTGCCACCTTCTTGCAGCTCTTGACACCTATCTAGCCACTTGTATTGATCCTACAACACCTCTAATACCTGGTTCATCCTCATTCACCCTCTTGCACTATAAATAGCCCATCAAGTTCACTTCATTCCTTGCTCGTTTCCTCTTCTTCTCTCTATTACACTCTTGGAAGTTCCTGGTCATCTAGGAGCATCCTTTGAGTTCTAAACTTTCTTTTGGATCACTTGTAAGTGTTCCATCTCTTCTCGTTTCTTTTATAGGCTTTTAATAGCCAAAAGTCAAGCATTTTTTTATAAACGCTTGACTTTCAGTTAAATCATTATGGTCTAGCCATTGTTCAAGATGAACATGGCTAAGTGATTGTAATTAGGTAGGTATTAATCCCTTAAAAGGGAACCTCCTAATAATCACGTTTACTAGGTTAATTGACGGGTCAAAGTTAATGTTTAAAAAGTCAAACGGGTCAGATTATATAAATATTATAATATGAGTTTATCTATGTTATAAATATGTTTTTGACACTTAAAAAAGTTGGTAATAATTATTAAAACATGTGGGAACATGTTCAGCTCGTCAATTCCAGTCCTAAGGTCGGTTCGCAACCGAAAGTCACAAAGTTTGACTTCTACTTTGACCTTCGATTCTGACCCGATTTAGATTAGTTTACTACTGATTTATGGTTGTATTATGATCATAATATTGTCTAGCTAACCCTATGAGGTTATATTAGATGATCATAACCATAATCTGAGTTTATGCGCAAGTTCCGCTAATATACCAAACTTAGATTAAAATGCCCTTTTTCGATAAATAAGGTTTTAATCAACAACGAACTTGCAAATGAATTACCTACTAATATGTTAATATTATTAACATATTATGATGTTATTATTCTGATCATAAACTGAGTTTATTATAATATCGTAAATTGTACTTTAAAAAAGACCAAAATGCCCTTTCAGTTCATAGTTTGGTCCTAAACCATAAACCACATCTATGTATGACTTCTTACTAGTGATATATTGCAAATTAAGTTATTTTCCAAAATGTTTATGATCATAACATCATAATATATGCAAGTTCCTTTTATACGTCATATAATGATCAAAACGCCTTATGAGGCGTAGGTTCGTTTTAAAACTTTAACGGGCATATAAGTTGATATCCTACTGATATCACAACTTATATAAAGTATAATGGCATATAGAACTTGTTCATGACTCATCCGGTTACCCGATATCGCTTATATGCGTACGGTTAAGTTTATGTAACTAGTTTACGAGAATAAACCGAAACGGGTTTAACCTTATCATTTTAATCTCAAATTCTAGAATGATAATTGTTTACCCATTTCATACAACTTGTTGGGTTTAAACTACATTATATCCGGTCACCGCTTAATCTTGCGAATCGTATCGTTTTGATCCTTTAAGCTAGTCGGTCTAAGTCTATGACTTAAATAGGACCGTTAGCATTCTAATTGGTTAGTTTATGCCATCATTCCAGACTAGAAGCCTTCCAGTAAATGCTATCTGCACTTATCTATTGATTAAACGGCTGAGTTAATATAAACTTTGCATTTAAAGTCAAGTGCTAGCTCAGGTAAATACTCTTAACTAATTTTCCCTATACGGGCTTGGGATACGGTAAATTATTACCGCTTGGTCGGAAATGAGATCAATCGAATGCCGGATTATGGCCAGTAAATCCGCATATTCCGTTTTGATCAGTTTTGTATGATAACTTAAACATTGGGGGGTAACGACCGTGTCCAGGATATCCTCGGCTCATTTAAGTTACTAATGGCCACGACCAAAGCACGAGGTGTAGGCATACACCTGACAGATGCGAATGCTAAAATATATTATACTGACAAGTTGTGGATAACTCCTTCGTGGGTTTATAAGTGGTGTGTCAGTTAATCATGCCTCGGTTTCTATATTGGACCCCATATGTATTGACAAACATGTGAATTTGTATACAAGGTTAAAAGCTTAACTTTCCCAAGTTATAAAAGATTTTTATGTGCCCTGTGCACTTAAATCAATTTTTGAAATGTTTTCAAAACGAGTCAGTTAATTGTATTTACCAGCGAGAGCTGACGTATTTTCAAAAGACTAAGTTGTAGGTACAATACGAAATAGGCTAGAAGCTGCTTGGTAGTGATATAGAGGATCTTGCAAATCCTTAGATCTGCCTAAATCTGTTGTTTATCTTTTGTATACTTTTACGATCCGCCTGTGGATCTTTAGTTACAAACCATCTGTATATCATTTTCGAACATTGGACATTTTGGTTTGTAATAGTATTTTAAACTCCAAGACTTCCGCTGTGCTGTGTTAATTAACTATGATATCATCAACTTACGTCACGATACTCCCCACTCGGACCCACCGAGGTTTGGTTGGAAATTCGAGGTGTGACAGGTTGGTATCAGAGACAACGTTTGAGAGAGTTAAACACTAGCCTTTTGTGTTTAATCTCAAACTTACACAATAGCACATTCCTTAGACTTCTGAGTCTCAGCTTTGACCTGGGATTACTCCTTTCATTATTAAGTTATCACTATTGTTTTTTTTTTAATTTTAACAGGAAAATGCCGCCAAGGTTCAGAGGACAAAGTGGAAAAGGAAAAGGTCCAATGAGGGGAGGACCATCAGGGTGCATCCCTTCACAACCCCACAACTCAAACTCTTATCAAGATTCGGGAGATTCATCTCCTTGGCAACCAGCGAGACACTCTATCTCTCACAAATACTCGCCCCCACAATCCCAAATCTTACCATTCACATCACTCATCCCAAAATTCTTGCAAATCCTTATATCTGCCTAAAGTCTGTTGTTTATCTTTGTATATTTTTACTGTAACACCTCGTAAAAATAGTGTCCAATAGTGTAGTGACACGTGTCGTATTTTTTAGTCTATTAAAGAATAATAAGGACTAAAGGCGTCAACATGCTCAAACTAAGTCTCTTAGTGACCTTCTGATGTCAACATGCATAAACCGAGCCTCTGAGTGACCGTAGTGTCAACATGCTTAAACTTAGCCTCTGAGTGACCATTGTGTCAACATGCTTAAACTTGGCTTCTGAGTGACCGTTGTGTCAACATGCCCAGCCTCTAAGTGACATTGGAGTCAACATGCTTATACTGAGCCTTTGAGTGATCCTTTACGAAGTCCTAACTCTCATATGTACCATTTGTTGGACGAGAGGAATTTAAATCCATAAATATGTGAAAGTTGGATGATGGAGGGGTTAAAAGTGTCAACATGTTAATTTATACCTCTGAGTGACCTTTGAACAAACCAAGAGCTCGAATGTCCAGGTATACTCCCGGGTATGCCAAATATTGGTTACGAAGGACTAAATATGCTATAAAGGTGTTTTAGGAGTTTTTATAAGTTGAGTGGCTAAATATGTCAAACTTTGAAACTAGCCATGGGGCGCTCACGTGGCGCGAGAGGCATGTAACTGGCCTCTCGTGGGGCGCGAGAGGCCTATGTCTGTATAAAATTTGCTTGGCCTCCACACAGATTGCCAAAAACCATTTGATTCGAAACCATGGTCTTCCAAACTGCTATGCCACGTTTTAGGAAACTGGTAAGCTCCCTCTAACACCTCTTAACACCTGGCATCACCTCCTTCAAGCTCTCTAACTATAAATAGGTGCCAAGCTTCACCATTTGAACTTGCACCTTTCTCATTTCATATTCTATCTCCCTCATTTGGAAGTTCCTCACTGAAAGAAGCATCCAACTTAGTTCTATTGCATCCTAGGAATCACCTGGAAGTGTTCCTTCCTCTTGCATTTTCGCTTATAGGCTTTTATAGCCAAAAGTCAAGCATTTTATAGAAAACGTTTTGACTTTCGGTTAAGACCATTATGGTCCCGCCATTGTTCGTAATGAACATGGCTAAGTGATCGTAATAAGGTAGGTGTTAATCCCTATAAAGGGCACCTCCTGAAGATCACGTTTGCTAGACCAATTGACGGGTCAAAGTTTAAATATTAAAAAGTCAAACAGGCCATTTTTCGGAAATATTATAATCTGAGCTTATTTATGTTATGAAATATGTTTTGACACTTAAAAAAGTTGATAATAATTATTAGAACATGTAAGAACATGTTCGGCTCGTCAATTTCAGTTCTAGGACGGTTCGCAACCGAAAGTCGCAAAGTTTGAATTTTGCTTTGACTTTTGATTCTGACCCGATTTAGATTAATTAGATATTGATCTAAGGTTGCATTATGATCGTAATATAATGTAGCATAACCCCCTGAGGTTATATCACACAATCATAATCAGAATCTGAGTTTATGCACAAGTTTCGTAATTATGTCATTTTGACTAAAATGCCCTTCTTGTGTAAAATAAGGTTTAAATGATAATGAACTTAAAAATGAATTATCTACTAATGTAATATCATAAGTAGGATTATTTGGGATGTCAAATCCGATTATAAACTGAGTTTATGAACAAGTCCTTATATTATGTCGATAAATGACGATAACGCCCTTGTGACTCATAAAACGGTTTTAATCATACCATTTCATATCAAATCTTCTACCTAGTGATATGTTATATTAAATAACATATCTAAAACATATAAATCTGATTTAATATCCGTTTTCATTAAACATCGCACAAATTGTCATTTTTCGACATAAGCGCCGTTTCGGCGCATAGTATGGTATTAAACCATGTTTACCAACCAAGACTTGTTACCTACTGATTTAAAACTTATTTCAAATACTTTTATAGTAGGTGATATAAACTCAGAATCCCAAATAATTTATAAAACTATGTGTAAAATGACAAAAAAATACCCTTTCGGTGCATAGTTTGGTCATAAATGATAAATTACATATATTATCATGTTCCTACTGAGACTATATCATAAATTAAATATTTTTCTAGAACACCTATAATTATAACATTAACTTATATTCAATTTCCTTATTTACGGTATGTAATTACCGAAATGCCTTTATGAGGCATAATTCGTTTAAAAACCTTAACGTGCATATAAGTTGATATCGTACTGGTGTAACTTATTCAAAGTATAATGGCATATAGAACTTGTCCATGACTTATCCGGTTACCCGATATCACTGATATGCGTACGGTTAAGTATATATAACTACTTACGGAAATTAACCGAAACGGGTTTAACCTTGTCATTTAAGTCTCAAAATCCAGAATGTTTATGATTTACCCATATTATACAAGTCAAAGTACTTGTTGGGTTTAAACTATATTCTATCTGATCATCGCTTAATCTAGCGTATTATATGTTTTGTTCCTATATGCTAGTCGGTCTAAGTCTATGACTTAAATAAGACCGTTAGCATTTTAGTTGGTTAGTTTATGCCATAATCCAGACTAGAGCCTTCCGGTAAATGCTATCTACACTTAGTTCATTTTGTGTACGGCTGACATATTAAAATCTTGAGTTTAAGCCAAGACTAGCTCAGGTAAATACTCTCGACTTATTTCCCCTATACGGGCTTGGGTTATGGTAAAATATTACCGCTTGGTCGGAAATGGGATCAATCGAATGCCGAATTGAGGCTAGTAAATCCGCATATTCCGTTTTAATCAGTTTTGTTTGATAACTTAAACACCGGGGTTAACTGCTGTGTCTTGGATATCCTCGGCTCATTACATTAGATAATGGCCCCGACCCTATGTGCGGAGTGTAGGCATACACCCGGCAAGCGAATGCTAAAAACTTTACCCACAAGGTTGGGGATAACTGCTTCGTGAGTTCTTAAGTGGTGAGTACATGTCTCGGTCTCCGTACCGGGCCCTGTATGTATGGACAAACATGTGAATCTGTTAACAATGTTACAAGGCTGACTTTCCCAAGTTATAAAAGTTTTTGTGCCAATGTGCACTAAAAACTTTCTTTAAAAATGTTTTCAAAATGAGTCAGTTGGGTGTATTTACCAACGAAAGTTGACGTATTTTCAAAAGACTAAGCCTGCAGGTACAATATGAAAATAGGCTGGAAGCTGTTCGGTAGTGATAAGAGGATCTTGCAAATCCTAGATCTGCCCAAAGTCTGTTATACACTTTTTTTTACGATTCGCCTGTGGATCTTCTATTACGAGTCGTCTGTATATTATTTTTGTACTTTGAACATTTGGTTTGGAATAATAATTTAAACTCCAAGACTTCTGTTTTGCTGTGTTTAATGGACTATGATGATATCAACTTACGTCACGATATTCCCCACCCGGGTCCACCGGTGTTTGGATTAGCTGTGGAAAGCCGGGGTGTGACATTTACGATCCGCCTGTGGATCTTTAGTTACAAACCATCTGTATAATATTTTCGAACTTAGGACATTTTGGTTTGTAATAGTATTTTAAACTCCAATACTTCCGCTGTGCTGTGTTAATTGACTATGATATCATCAACTTACGTCACGATACTACCCCACTCGGCCACCGGGGTTTGGTTGGAAATTTAGGGTGTGACAGTTTTCATGTAAATCATAAGCACCTTAGGTACATATGGCACTTTGGTGTTGTTACTACAAGCAAGGAGCCACCCAATAAAATGAAACACCTTAAATAAGACGAAAACTTAATAAATCTAAAAAACAACACGGGTCGTGCCCATAAGGCACGCCCCCGAGCCCATCTGTTAACATACCACGGGGTCGTGCCAGACCAACACGCCCCGTGGTCACTAACGGCCAAAAGTCCTTCTGACCCATTGCAGACCACGGGGCCGTGGCCACTGTGCTGTCACTTTCTATAAAGTCAGCATGGGGCAGCATGTCTTGGACTCATTCTAAAGACAAAGATCTAATCTGATTTTACACATATACTCCAAAAGGTATATTCTTAAAAAGGTTTCATCAAACCTTCTTGTCCTTGCCACTTTTATCCTTTCCTTCTTCTCCAAACATTCAAAACTCCATGAAAGCTTGAAGCTTCAAAAGCTTCAAGCTTCATCAACACAAATATATGATTTTAACCCAATGCTCTATTAAACTAAACATTTTACAACAATGTTTCAAGTTATTTAAGTTCAAAACTTTCATAAACCAAGTTTTAAATAACTTAAAACAGAGAATTATGGGTTCAAAATCGTAACAGAAGTGGAGGCACGGGGCCGTGGTGTTGTCTGCGTAAATGACGGCTTCCTTGTTTTTCTTAGAATGTCAAGCAGAAACAGTGGAACTTCGTCAACTACCTCTGGGAACAACAGGAGGAGCAGAAGGCCCTCCATTGAGGCTACTCATGTCCGTTATATGACCGCGCTAAGGGAGGCCATGGAGGAGATGACATCGGTGGACGAGATCCTAATTGACCAAATCAACTACTTAACAATGAACGCGGTCAAGACTATATAATTAAAATGGAACAAGTGTTGGTCAGATGAAAAGCAGATGGTGAAGTGATTAAGTGTTTGTTTGTTTATCGGCAAGACACGGGTTCGAATCCCGGGTCCACCATTTTATACTTCTTTTTATAATTAAAGCTTTGAAATGTTACAAACCATCCCTGAAGTTTTTTATTTTAGAAAAGTGCGATATAACAGTCCCTCAAGCTTAAATTTCATGGTAATTATGCGGTTATAAGGCAACTTTTATATGAAAGTGTATATTTTGCATATATATATACATATATATATACATATACATATACGTACATGATAAATGCTTATGTTATGAATTGCGTTTATATATATACTTTTAGATGTGTATATATATACATATAAATATATGTATACGCATAAAACTGTATTATACAACAATTCCGATTGAAACGGTTATTATAGAAGAAGAAAAATAAAACTCGAAAAATTTCAAAACGGGTCAGATTTTGGGAGCCTATTTTGACAGTTGTTACAGGTAATGGAATGGATAGGGGGATGGAATGGACGAGATAATGGAATGGACGAGGTAATAGAATTGATCATTACCATTCCATGTCTTGTTTGGTTACCAAGTGAGAATGAAATGAACCATTACTTTTTGTTGTTTGGTATGTGAGAAAAGACGAATGAATAAAATCAGCTGGCGGTGGAAATGATTGTGCATGGTAATAGGTGGCAGTTGTTGCAGCGCCGGTGGGTGACGGCGGAGGTGGGTGGCGGTAGTGGCGATGGTAGCGGTGGCAGCGGTGATCGGAGATGGTAGCGGTGGTGGCAGTGAGTGGTGGCAATTGATAGCGGTGGCAGAGGTGGGTGGCAACAACGTCGGTAATCGGATGGTGGCAGCAGCAATGGTGGAAGGTAAGTCGTGGCGGTGCTCGGAGGTAGCAGCGGTGACAGTGGTGGTGGGGACGGAGGTAGTGGCGATGGTGGTGGTGGGTGGCGGCAAAGGTGGAGGTGGGTGACGGCGGCGGATGATGGTGGTGGTGGGTGGTAGCAACGGTGGTGGGTTATGGTGTTGTTAATGAGGGGTGAAGAGGGGATGGAATGGAAAAAAACATGGGGGGATGGATGGAATGATTTTGAAGAAATGGAATGCATTTTTGAATGGGTGATTCCATTATATTGACCAACCAAACACTCTTTTCTACATTCTCTCACAATGATCCATTCCATTCCAACTCTCATTCCTGCATACAAAATGCTACCTTATAGTTTCGGGTTTGTTACACTCAAGGACTCACGTGAAGCTTGTATCACAAAGATTTCTTCATTTTTTTTGCAAAATAATCTATGTTGATGAAAAAAACTAACAATTGAAAAAAGATAACATGTTTTGATGTTTTAGATATGCTTAGTTAGAAAATCAAATGAAGATAGTATATGTAAGAAAGGTGAAAACAATTTTGTCTACCAGGAGTATGAGTGAGTCGTTTTGGATTTGTATCAAATCGAAACTGAAATTTTGGTTTTTTACAATTTGATAGGCTCCGGTGTTTCGTTTCTAAGAACAGACTAATTTTGGGTTTTCGATTTTAGGTATGCGTTTGTCTTAATTATAGGTCAATATATGATTTTATATTTAGATTTGAAATGTTTGGACTTGGAAAATTTTGTCACAATAATGAATTTGGGCCTAGAACATTTTCATACGTCATAATTTTTGTTTGACGTATTGTGACTTCAGTGGTGTATGTAACGACGAGGATATTCAGATCATCATTGACGGTCAAGTTGTTCTACAAGTGGCTAAGTTCAAGTATTAAGGATCTTTTGTTCAGAAGAATGGAGAGATAGATAGTGATGTTTCCCACCGCATCTAGGTTGGATGGTATAGGTGGAGAGCCGCCACTGGGGGTTTATGCGATAGAAGGTTTCCAACTAAGTTGAACGGGAAATTTTATAGGGTTGCAACTAGTCCTGCTATGTTATACGGGTCCGACTGTTGGGCCACTAAGAAAATACAAGCATGCAAATGGTGGATGTGTGTGCACATAAGGTTAGACTGGATAAAAAAAAAAGGTTTTTAGGGAGAGGTTATGAGTAGGTAGTATATCAGGATCAATGAGGGAAGATTGAGATGGTTTGGGCATGTGAAGAGGAGGCAGACGATAGTGCCAGTAAGAGTGGTTGAAACTCTCATTTTTGAGGGGAGGAGTAGAGGCATACCCAAATTTACTTGGGATGAGCGAAATAGGCAGGATTTACGAGAATTGCACCTCTCTCAGAACATGGTCCATGATAGGAGTTCGTGGCTACATACGATTACAATTAAGGATTTCTAGAGGAGGGTACAAATTGTGTCTTAGGTGTGGTGTATTGTCGTAGATAAGCTTATCCGTTAGGTGGAACTTACATGCGTTTGTCATTTTATATCTATGTGTATAGGATGTTGTGATGTTATATTCATCTTGTTTACCATATACTCTGTCATCACTCATGTTATATTGGTAGTTTCATATATGTACACACACCTCATGTGCTATTTATTGTTTTACTGGGTGTTTTGGAGCTGAGGGCCACGCTTGATGCAACCTCTTTATTCATAGGGGTAGAGGTTAGAAGTGCCTACATCTCACCCTTTCCAGACTCTATAATAGCTTCGTTATTTATGAAATTTAACTGGGCATGGTGGTGGTTGTTATAATTTTTGTTTGAGAATTTATTATCTTCATAATTTTCATACAATAATGTGGATTCATATGCAAACTTTGAAACAGAATGTAAAGAAAAAGAATAGTAACGCTATCAATAATATCTAGCCTAATAATTATCATTTAATTTGTTTAATCATCTAATAACTTCATTGTTAACGTTTTCTTAGAAAATATACACTTTTTGTTTAATATTTTTTTTCTTCTAACATCCATGTAAAGTTTATTGAAAATGAGTACTTTCATTGAACCGATACAGATCGAACATGTTGGTACTGATACACGTATTCATATTTATGATCAGTTGCCATACTAGTTGATTTCGGTAAATTTTAGTATGGGCACCCGCTAACTTCGCTTCCGACTGCGATGAACACTAAATATTTACTTTTGTTGTATTTTACGTTTATGTTTACTAAATATTATTTTGTCAGATAATTGCTTTAAAATTGTTAATACTTTTTGTGTCTAAAAGATTATAAAATGATTATTGAAAATAAGGAGATTGGATATAAATACCACCAATTGGCTAATAATACTCTCAACTTTCAGCAAATATTAACTAGGTTAGGGTTCAGTTAGTTAGGGAGTTTTATCGGCCAATAAGTTGAAAGTTGTGAGTGTTGGTGTACAAATCGAAAGTTGAGAGTGTTATCAGAAAATCAGTGAAAGTTAGGGTTATTTAAATCCAATATCCATTGAAAATAAAATTGTATTCAAATTAAGTAATTTTTTATATCGGTGGAATATAAGGACGTACTTTCAGTACTCGACGATGATTAAAACTATATATTTTATTTAGAAAAAAGTTATTTGTTTTAAAGTTCAGTGTTTTTTGTATTTAAAAAAATGGTAAATGAAAACGAAGTTGAATTTAAAATTAAGTAATTTCTCTGTTGTAGAATATAGATAAGCATTTTTTTACTAGGTATTGGTACCACAATGAACTATTATTGGTCGAGCAACATCGATATTGTTAATGGTATTTATTTATATGGTTTTTAGTATATCTACGTGTTGCTTTTAGTATTTTTACTCTACTGTAAACAAGTAAAGCACAGGGAAAACATCTTGTTTATAATAAGTCAGATTACAAAGTATTACCGATAGGGTTGCAAACTTTCAACAAATAGTTCGTGAACTATTACGCAGAAAGTTTGTTTGTGTCCGTTTGCATAATAAATGAATGAACACAAAGATGACATTTTGTTCATTTAGTTAAATAAACTAACATGAACAAAGGCCGCACTCATTTATTTATGTTCGTGAATGTTCAGTAACTTGTTGTTTTGTGTTCGTTTGTATTCATTTATGTTTGTTTGTGTTCATAGTTCATTAAGGTTTTTAATTTTTATATTTTATTTAAATACTTCAAGATTCTTATGAATAAACATTTAACAAATACTGGTGTATGTATATTACATACCTTTTTAACAATTTCAGGTGGATCTACATAACTTTTGTGGTGAAATATGTTGATTTTATTCGAAATTTTATATGTGTTCGTTTATGTTAACGAACGCTTGTTTGTGTTCTGTTTTGGTCATTTGTGTTCGTGGACGTCTGTTCGCGTTCGTTTGTGTTCTTTTGTGTTCATTACATAAAACTAAAGAACGAACATAAACACGTTCATTTAACAATCATGAACAAAAAAATCTCGTTCGGTTGTTTATGAACATATTTATTTCCTTAACAAACAAACATAAATAAAGATTTGTTTGTGTTTATTTGGTTCGTTTACATCCCTAAATTACCACCATATCATGTGGGACAATCTCCTAGCTCTGTATGTATATATGAATTGTTAACTTTGGTTTGTGAGTAAAAATCTATTATACAACTTTTACTAACTTTTAAGGATGTGATATGAGTATCATAAGCTTCCCCCTTTCACTTTTTGTTTTTTTCTCAATAGCTTTGTTTTATATTATGTAATCATTTTCTATTTTATTTCATATTTTGGTTTTAATCTTTCTCTTTAGCTTTGTCTTAGCTACAGTATACTTTTGTTCTTTTGTGAGTGTTTTTTTTATCTACTCTTTTTTGTCTATTTTTTTGTTTTTTGTTTTTGTCATTTTGTGAGTTTTTTTATCTTCCCTTTTTTGTCTATCTTTTTGGTTTTTGATTTTCTTTTTTGAGTTTTAATCAAATATAATATTGTACATATAACAAAATGAATCAGTCGAATATTGACCGAACAAAGTTAGTACTAGAATTGGTATTCTATGTAAACATATCTCGCTATTCTTTTGGTCGTATCATGACTTTTTTGTTTCTCTTTAGGTGTTTATATCGAGTGACGGTATTTTAATTAACCGGACCAATATCAAACGAATTCCTGCCATTACGTTATTTTTACTATTGCGTTTACGTTTCCATTAAAATTCGGGTCGTCCTCCGCGAAGCGCGGGTATAACCCACTAGTTCTAAATATTTAACAAAAACTTTTTATTGTTTATACGCATTGATAATTTTTTCAATACTGGTATCTAAGCGCTAACTTGAATGGTTGCAACTTTTCTTATATAGGTGTGATACTATTGTAAACATTATTTGATATTTCAAACAGTAGCTTTTATGTTTTATCAAACTCCTCACCACAATTAGGTTTATCAACGATATCGAAAAATGATTTATCTTCTGACTTTTTTTAATTATTTTGTGTTTTAGTTTTTTTATACTTTATCCTTCAACTTTCAGTATTGACTATTACAACCCCTAAACTTTCAAAAGACTCTGTAATCGAGTTTTATGTGTTTAATTTTATATAAGTATCGGTATAATTTCAAATTGATTCTTTATAATGTAATTTTTCCTGAAAATGAGACAATATGTTCTATGCTATTTATTTTTTATTTATATATTTCTGTTTTAATGACCTTTTTCGTTTTTAATGATTTTATAACCCACAACTTTTATGTAATTGTTTTTGATACTACTATAAATAATATTATATATTTTATATATACTAAATTCATCTAAGAGAATTTTTCTTAGTTAATATAATAATTTGATGATTCCATTAAGAAAAAGGATGTGAATTCAATTGAGCAAGAAAGTTTGGTGAGTTTTCACCCAACATGACTTTAATGTCATATCTGACCATCTTTTCATCTTCAGTCTTTGTTCTCATCTACTTCTTTGTTTTTCCAACAACTACACAGATATAGGATAGGATCTGTCTTTTATTTTGTTTTTATTAATTTTGTTGATTTTTAATCGTGTTTCTAATTCAATTAGATTGTAAATTTTTACTTAATCGTGAATTATGATAATAATAAATAGGTATTTTTTTGTTTTTTTTTTAATTTAACTCTTCCAGTAACCTGGTTTGTAACTTCTCCAGATGGCACAATGGTAGCATTTGAGCCTCTCAACAAGTAATCTTATACAATGTGTAGAGGTGCTTAAAGATTAAGTCTTTATTTCAGGTTTGATACAACACGTGACATCCAAATTAGGATGGAACATTATGAGGTTTTAAATTCAAAAGTGGTCTCTGATAACTCTAAATTCAACCATTACTTAATTATTTATTTTTAATTTCTCTTTTTGAAAATTAAAACAAATAATATTTAATTACATAAAAAAGTTACATTAACATTAATTAAAATAGTAAAAAATAAAGACAAAACATGCAAAAGTATTAAAAAAACATATGAATGCTTAAAAAATTCTAAAAGTCCGTATCTGCCACAGATTTATTGCCTACACATTTGTGTTAGGATGAAGGCATCTCTTTGAAGGTGCTTGATCGGTTTAGACAAACACTCGATATCTCTCTCCATTGCCTCGCTTCTTGAATTAAGACAAACTTTTTATTTTCGGCGTCATTTTCTTACAATGTTTCTAAACACATATGCCCAAGGTCTCGTATATCTTGAAGTCGTCGGTTCATCTCCTCGAAATCTTCTTTCATATCGGCACCCACTGAAGACGACTCCACCCTTCCCCCTTTTTACCACTTTTTCTACCGAGAGGTCGGGGCAAATTTGTTTCCTCCTCCTCCTCATTCTCATTAATAGGATTGTTTAAATAAATGTTTCGAGCATCCGAAATGGGCGTTTCCAGATAAACCGAAGAGGAGGTTTTGGACCGTTTTGCCTTGCACCTACTACTAGACGTCATGGCTCATTAGCCCACTTAGGACTTCCATGTAAAATCTCCCAACACTTCAAGTATGCGAATGTACCTCATGTCGAGTTGTACTCCTCCAACGCTTTTGTTAATATATCCACATCGCTCTGGCTTCTACCCCAATTGTCCTTCATACGTTGAAAAACCTTTTGAAACCCATGGCATTTGCCATTTATATCGGTCTACTTTCTTAGTACCGAATCCTTGTCCCGACATTCCTCTTTTCCTATGAGAACAAAAAAGTTTGCCCCTTTTTTTTTTCCAAAAAATAGATAGTCTTTGATAATTGGCTAAAAAAATTAGAAAATATATTATTATATTATATTATTATACATTAAATTAAAAACACATTATACGTTATTATTATTATTTTATACATTAAAAACACAAACCAATGAATAGTGCTTTTAATATATTGCCTATAACTTATACATTAAAAACACAAACCAATGAATAGTGCTTTTAATATATTGCCTATAACTTATACATTAAAAACACAAACCAATGAATAGAGTTGGAAGAATAGTGTCAGACAGCCACTTGACACTTTTTTATTGGTCAAACTAATTTATGATTTTATCCACAGTTTTAAATTACGGCTTTCCCCTCAATTCAAATAAAATTATGCTTTTGCCTTTAGCTCAAATTTACAATTTTACACTCATTATTTTTTATTTTGCACCATTTTAAAAAATTATGATTTTGCCGTCAATTCAAAATTACGTTTTTGCCCCTAGTTCAAAGTCAAATTATGCTATTCAGCCAATTCAAAATTATGCTTTTGCACTTAGTTGAAAACTATGATTTTGCCCAAGTTTAATATAAAATTATGGTTTTGCCCCCAATTTAAAATTATGAATTTGCCCTTATTTCAAAAATTATGATGTTGCCCCCAGTTAAAATTTCTAGTCTTGCCATCCTTTTAGTTTTTTTATTTTTTTTGGATTATAGTAGTTTTTATTTTACTTGGTTGACTCAATTTAACTTTTGTGTCAAGCAGCATTCTAGTACTAGCTCATTGGTTTTGGTTCTGATAAATTACTATTTTGCCTCCAGCTTAAAATTACAGGCTTGTCATCGTTTTAGTTTTTTTAACAAAACTATGGTAGCATTTGGGTTTAATTGGTTGACTCGACGGATTTTTTGTTGAGATCGTATTATAAGTGGTATGTACAAGTAACCAAAATACATGCATACATGTTATGAAACTAAGAAATATTCGGTTTAGCGTCTCGCAATGCGGACAGGACGTAACACTAGTTATAAAAATATATATAGTTTTTTTAATACCTTTATTATATATTTATTTATATATTAATTTTCAAAGCCAATGAATAGTGACAAGAACTATCTGTATATATATTAAATTTTTGTTTATATCTTTATATTAATTTTCAAAGCCAAATGAATAGTCTTTATCTATGTATTAATTTTCAAAGCCTATGAATGGTAACAAAAACTATCCATATATATTAAATTTTCGTCTGTATCTATATATTAATTTTCAAAGCCAAATGAATAGTCACAAAAACTATCTATATATATTAAACTATCTATATATATATATATTAAATTATCTATATGTTAATTTTAAAAGCCAATGATTATCTACGTATTAATTTTCAAAGCCAATAAATAGTGACAAGAACTATCTACATACATTAAATTTCCGTTTATATCTATGAATTAATTTTCAAAGCCAAATGAATAGTAATAAGAACTATATGTATATATTAAATTTCCAGTTTATATCTATATATTAATTTTCAAAGCCAAATGAATAGTCACAAGATATATCTATATATATAAAATTATCTGTATATTATCTATATATTAATTATCTACATATTAATTTTCAAAGCCAATGAATAGTGACAAGAACTATCTACATACATTAAATTTCCGTTTATATCTATGAATTAATTTTCAAAGCCAAATGAATAGTGATAAGAACTATCTATATATATTAAATTTCCAGGTTATATCTATATATTAATTTTCAAAGCCAAATGAATAGTCACAAGATCTATCTATATATATTAAATTATCTGTATATTATCTATATATTAATTATCTATATATTAATTTTCAAAGCCAATGAATAGTGACAAGAACTATCTACGTATATTAAATTTTTGTTTATATCTATATATTAATTTATTTTCAAAGCCAATGAATAGTGACAAGAACTATCTACGTATATTAAATTTTTGTTTATATCTATATATTTAATTTTCAAAGCCAAATAAATAGTCACAATAACTATCTGTATATATTAAATTTCCTCTTATACATTATAAGTAGTAACAAGAATTTCCTAATATATTATTTATTTTATTGTTACAATAATTTACACACATTTTTTCTTTTAATAACTTTTAAAATACGATTTCAATAAATGCGTTGTAAATACTATAATGATATATTTTTTGTATTTCTTTTTCATTTTCAATATTTTAATAATATGATATAATGCTTTGTAAAACTTTAAATTTGCCGGTGCTAGTATCGAAAATACCGGTACGGTCCTGTTCGTTATTGGCACATAAGGTAGAAACCGGCACCAGCCTGCTACAGAATACACCAAAAGTCGGTACCGAATTGATAATGGAAATCTTTTAGTTCGGGAAATTTGGTATTGCTACCCGGTACCATTTGCTCATGATCACGGGTACCGTACGAACAACAACGGTATCGTACAACTTTTTTTTGTTGATTTTCTTTAACTTCTAAAGACTTCTTTTTTTTTTTAATTTTGTGGGTAGGGATGAGCTCGGTGCTAATGGATACCGAATCTCTACTGGCACTACCAGTATATGAAGGTAAAAACCGGTACTAGGAACGCCAAAAGTCAGTACCGAATTGGTACTTAAGATCTTTGGAATCAGGGAAATTCGGTACTGGTACCTAATACCATTTGTTCATCTCTGTCCACGAGTTTCATACGAACAACATCGTTACTATACAACTTTTGTGGTTGATTTTCTTTTGGTTATCTTTTAGTGTTTTTTTCTAAATTTTCTTTTTGTTCTTATCGGTAATTCCGTGCGCAACGCACTCGTTGTGATTTTAAAACACATGTAAACAAAGACTATATAACAAAAGAAGTTCGCCGCAACGCGTCTACAGTGATAAACCTAGTTATACATTAAAAACACAAGCCAATAAATAGTGTTTTAAATAATTGTTTTCTTTACTTTTTTTTAGTTGGTAAGCTTTATGTCAGCGATACCGGTATCGATATACTGGTTCGTTATCGGTATATGAAGGTAAAAACCGGCACCATCCTCGTATAGAAAACGCCGAAAGTTGGTACCGAATTGAGTTTGAAAATCTCTTAGTTCGGGAAATTCGGTACTGCTACCCGGTACCATTTGCTCATCTCTGATCACAGGTAACGTACAAACAACAACGGTGTCATGGAACATTTTTTGTGATTTTTTTCAACTTTTAATGATTTTTTTATTTTCAGGGGTAGGGATGAGCTCGGTGCCAATCGATACCGAAAATATCGGTTACGGTATCTGTATATGAAGGTAAAAACCTGTAGCGAACCGGTACCAGAAACGCCAAAAGTCGGTACCGAATTGGTACTCAGGATCTTTTGGTTCGGGAAATTCGGTACCAGTACCCAGTATTATTTCTCATCTCTGACCACGGGTTTTACACGAACAACATTACCATACAACTTTTTTTGGTTAATTTTCTTTCGGTTATTTTTTGGTGTTTTTTCTATATTTTCTTTTTATTCTTGTCAGCGGTTCTGTGTGCTACGCTTCCGTAGTGATTTTCAAAACACATGTAAATACGCTTTGGTCAAGGTTGGTAGGTCTTTTTCGCATGATGAGTGATAGTCTTTTTATGATGCGAGCGTCTTCCACGTTGAGAGGCCTTAGGTTTGCGCTTGGCTTGTGTCTCCGGCACCATCTCGATCTCGGGCTCGGCTTCGTCTTGGGAACCATACATACCTCCAAGTTGATGTTCATATTTGATGCAAAACGAGTGGCCCTTGAAGGTATTGTTGGGGCATGTTTAACAGTTACGTGTACCCCATCGTATTCGGATCACAATCTTGGTAATTATAGGTTGGTAGTGGTTGGGTGGTGTTCGGGCAATAGAAATTTAGGTTAGTTGGCCGAGACAGAACACCAAAAGGGGCAGGGGGAGGAGTGGATGCATGGTATGTTTTTTTTATATAAAAAATAAGAGAAGGAGGTTGTAGAAATATGTATAAAATTGGGTTAAGTGGGGTTTAAATAAGGGGTAAAAGTAAATAATAAAACAACGATCGATTTTTTGAAAACCCCACTTCAGCCGGCGTTTTGACAAACACGCCCTGGCCAAAAATTCAAGGAAAACGCCCAAGGGGACGGTGTGCTCGCCTTTCTAAACGTGATGTGGCAACATCACGCCACTTCACCTTTCTACTACGGGTGAGCTTAAATTCGAATCTAACTTTTGCTAACTTTTTGATTTTAACATCTTGAAGGCCACAACATGGAATGTAACCCCTTACATGTTCTTGTTAGTTTGAAGGGTATTTGGGTTTTTCTAGTTTTCTGATAACAAGTTTTTACAGTTTGAAAACTTAGATTTTTAAACTTATTATAAAAGTAAACAGTAATTCTCTTTTTCATGTACAAAAAACCAAAATAAAATAAATTAGTTAATATAGGCTTACACTATTTCCACATCTCTATATTTTATTTCTATATCTTTTTTTACCCTATCTTTATATGTATCTATATATCTTTTTTCACTTTATCTCTATATATATGTATGTACGTGTATATATAGATAGAAGGAATAGAAACAAGAATCTAACTACATCCAAAAAGTTTATGGGTTCTCGGTTAAAACATGCTTATATATAAAATAATAATACAACAAAACTTTGTTTTATTATTTTTTATTTTTTAATTTGACCAATAAGAAGTATTTGGCTAAAATGGAACATGCGGCCTCAGCTTTAGGAAGCACACGACACGAAGAATTTGGGCACAAAAACACCTTGTTTCTTCTGTGACTTTTCTATTATTTTATTGTTTAGAAAAAGCAATTAATTTACGTATAAATAAATAAAGAATTATCTTACTGAATCATACAAGATTTTGGTTACGATATCCGTTAATCTGGAAGAGGCCCCTTGAACTAGTCATGTGGGTTAAGCAATCTAGACCAACGAGATAAGACGCCTAAACCAAATCCGGTTAGAAAAAGTTTGAGTTGACAACATAGACCGTCGTCAAATTGTCTACGTATCATATATTCTAGTTTTAGGTATGATTTAGTTGAAGAAAATCTACAACCAAACCCACCCAAATCTTTTGGCTTTCAATCATCCAACTCCGTGATAAGTCAAATATGCATATTTTAGTGTACATAACATGGTGGATCGAGTGAATAAATACTACATAAGACATGGAAGAAAAGGAAGATTGAATGAAAACAAGCTACCATGTAAGAAAAGGAATTTCGGTAGCGTTTGGGATTGGTCACCACATTGTGGTCCGGCCAAACGAATAGGAAAAAGATCAAGATATCAACATTAGGGGGAAATTGTTTGAAATGTAATGTAAGGTATCCCGATAGGTAGAAGGGCATTTATTTTGTAGATGTACGTTTTGTGACAATACATTAGATGATAGCTTTTGTAATTATCTTAATCGTTCTAACTAATATATTTTTGATGTAACTAAGGTTTTGGCTCCAACTTGTAAGATTGGACGATATGGGGGCGCTAACCAAGAGCCATCTCAGCCAAAAAACCACATAGCGCCGGCATCCCATACCGTGGGCACCATGGGGGTGGGGGAGTATTGTTGTCTTGCTAGCGCAATAACGAGCGATTACGAGCCATCCCTGCTTGATCTTTATGCATTTGACCGTTATGCAACAATAGTTTAAAATATTCTAAAATCATATAATCCATCCCTTGGTTTAAAAAAACGCGCCCTAGGCGCAAAGCGCATGAAGGCACTGGGCTTTGCGCTTTTGGTGACCTAAGACGTGATTTTTCCCCGGAAGCGAGCGCTTTTTGGGATTTAATGAAAAGCGACGAAGTGCGGGCTTGTGGGCTTCTTGTACCCTAGACACTACATGTATTATAAAACAATAGAAAGTTATTGTGGGCCCAATTTATAACCGGCCACCTTTTAATTAAGAACCTATTTAACATGTAGCCTGTTTTTAAAGGCCCTTAACTATGTAATTGAATAAATCAATATGATCAAACCTTTTTTACCCTAATCTCGCCCATTGCTCGGGACGTACAAACTCCCGCTCATCTTTCTTTATCTAGCGTTCATCAATCGACCATAATTTTGGTCTGATTCAAGTTACAGTTGGTCTGGTTCATGTTATATAGTGATATTCTGCCTCTTTCGTCTTCATATAACGGTAACTTTCTGTTTTATTTACTTCTTTTGATCTTTTCTATTAGGTTTCTTAATATTTGATACTTGATACTTCATGATTTAAGTTAGTATGTTTTTCATAGTTTGATACTTACTTAATACTTCATAATTTTAAGATAGTACGTTAATGTTTCATAATTTTAGTTTAAGTATCAATTTTTAGTGTCTATATAAGTTACTGCTTTATCATTTATGCTACTGATATATGATCAGATTGACTTAATTTAGTTTTACACTTTTATGTATTATTGTATTTTATGATCTAATAGTTACTTTTTCTATCATTTATGCTACTGATAATGTATTATTGTATTTTATGATCTAATAGTTGTTCTTGAGTTACAATGGAGCCTGGTGGTGATGGTGTGGATGATGGTACATAAGTGGGAACTCATGCGGGTATTGCTTTCCACGCAGCTACTTATGATAGCTTTAAAAGTATGTTGGATGCGGTTGCACAATTTGGTTCGGGATTTCAATCGCCTACAATGCATGAATTGAGGGTACCTTTACTTAGAAGGAAGTAGAGTAAAACAAAACCGCGATTGAAAATCACAAGAAAGAATGGGCGAGCAAGGGTTGTTCTATTTTATCCGATGGATGGCATGATTCCACCGTCCAAAAGGATATTGTGAACTTTCTCGTTAATTCCCCTAAAGGGTTCGTGTTTATGAAGTCGATTGATGTGTCAGAGATTACAAAGGATGCCCACACCTTTTCTGAAATGCTTAAAAAATGGTGCATGAGTTAGGAGAACCGAACGTGGTGCAAACCGTAACTGATCATTCTTCAAATTATGTAAAGGCTGTTAAGTAGTATTAGTTATTTATATTAAACTAGATATTAGTTAGTATATTATTAGATTAGTATATAATATATAAGACTAATTTACTATGTTATACACATACTTTTTAGGTAAATACTTGAAAGCTTCAAATCCTAATTTATATTGGACACCTTGTGCTGTACACTGTCTCGATTTGACGTTGGGGGTCATTGGAAAGATTAAAATGATGTTAAAATCGGTAATGTTCGTGAATGCGTGTGTGTATATATATGTAGAGGTTCCTGTGAGAAAATATAAAAGTGTGAGAAGTATAAGAAAAATTTTAGTGGTGACACGTGTCCATTTTTATTTTGGTAATTTAAGGGTATAATTATAACTTAACTAATAAAATCTAATTATGGAATGAATATATACAACCGATTTTTGGCAGTTATTGTAGGGATTTTCGAATTTTAATTTTGTTTTTGAATTCTGTGATCAATTCAACGCCATATCAGAAATAGTTTCTTTAGCATTTTTTCATTCACGGTATATGAGATTTACTCATCATCTTCGACACCATATACACTGATATCTCGATCGATGGATAACGACGAACCAAGTATGAAATTTAGGGTGGTTTTTGTTTCTTTGTTCAATCAATGTCTTCTTTGTTTTGATGATCGGAAGGTTTCTTTAATAGGGTTATGGTGTTATCAATTAGGGATTTCAATAGGTTTCTGTTTCCTTCAATAAAAATGCTATGGTGTTTTTAAGAGGTTTATGGTGTCTTTTTAATATGTTTAATGATGAATGGTGATTTCAGTAGGTTTCTAGTGTCTTCAAAGAGTTAGGGTGTTTTTGGGACCTTGCATTGTATTCAGTAGGTTTCTGGTGCTTTTCAAAGAGTTAGGGTGTTTTTTTGGTGCCTTCAATAGATTTATGGTGTTATTTCATATAAACAGAAATAACACCCTAACTCATAAAAACACCACAACATGTATATTGAAGGCATACATTTTATAAATAACAGAAATATAACAGAAACAACACCCTAACTCATAAAAACATCACAACATGTATATTGAAGGCATACATCTTACAAAGAACAAAAATATAACAGAAACAACACCCTAACTCATAAAAACACCACAACAGTTTTATTGAAGGCATACATCTTATAAAGAACACCCTAACATTGAAT
The DNA here is from genome assembly GCA_947069175.1 of Scalesia atractyloides. Classification (NCBI taxonomy): domain Eukaryota; kingdom Viridiplantae; phylum Streptophyta; class Magnoliopsida; order Asterales; family Asteraceae; genus Scalesia; species Scalesia atractyloides. The sequence goes on from CAMTDV010000023.1 coordinate 48,208,164, forward strand.
ATAACAGAAATAACACCCTAATTAATCAGAATCAAAACATGAATAACACCCTAAATATAACACCAGTCAACACTTTAATCAGAACCAAAACTAACACCCAAAATATATAAAAACAGAAATAACACCCTAACTCTTTGAAGGCAACAAAAACCTACTGAAGACACCAGAAACCACAACAATGCAAGGACCTTTGTCCTCATTAAATATAACAGGAATAACACCCTAACTCATAAAAACACCACAACATGTATATTGAAGGCATACATCTTATAAAGAACAAAAATATAACAGAAATAACACCTTACAATTAAAACACCATTGTATGAACATAAAAAAAACACCATGGACTAAAACATCCAAGCAAGACGTAATTTTTTTCTCTACATAAATATATCAATATAGTACTCATATTAAAAATAAAAAACACTCGTTATTATGGTGTATTTTTTTAAAAAGCGTTATGTATAAAAAGTTATTGACGTTTAAAAATCAAGGGGGGAACTTGCATGTGCATTAATGTTAATTTCTTAATTTCAAAAATGTTAAATTTACCTTTATACCATTAATCTAGAAAATTAATTAGTTTAACAGTCAACACTATTTACAAGATTGCATCAATATCTCAACCGTTAGATTAAAAATCTAATGGTTTAGATTCTTTTCTTACCCTTCTCCAAAAAAACACTTTTTTTTACAATAACCTCACCCTATATATATATATAAGAGATGGATCCGTTAGGAATAACCCTTTATTGTGAGAAACGTGAGAACTAATATGAACACAACAAAAAATTTCTAAAAAAAATTAAAAAAACACAATTTTTTAGTATTTTTTTTTTGAAATAATCGCTAATTTTCATTAATAAAAAAATATAGAGTAACAATTATCCATGCACATGTGCATATGTATATATTTCTTTTACAGATTCCATAATACATTACCAATATTAGAGAATCGCACATTCATTTACAATACCATCCATAATACACTATTTTTTACATTAACAATATTAGAAATGCACATAGTGCATCTATATATATGAACATGATATAACGTGTTTTGGTACACTACTTTGAATACAATTTCACTTTCATCTATCATACCATCCATAATACACTACCATTACCTCCTACCATCCATAATACAATACCATTACCACCTATCATCCATAATACGATACCATTACAAATATTTCACTTTATTACGTGTATATCAACACCCTTTGTACCATCCAAACAACATATTATATCATAAAGTGACAAATATAACCAAACCATCAACCACTAGATATAACTAACCAAAAAACATGTATATCGGCCTAATTCATCATTCAAAATCACACAACTTTTTGTACTAAAACACGTTATATCATGGTTATACATAATGATGCACATGTGCATTTTTAATGTTGGTAATGTAAAAAGTAGTGTACTACAGATGGTAGTGTAAATGAAAGTGCAATTGTCTACTACTGGTAATGTATTACGGAATTCGTCCAAGAATGATACATATGAATATGTGCATAGATAATTGTTACTCGAAAAAAATTTGGTTTTTTTATTGACAAAAAATAGCGATTTTTTAAAAAAATATTAAAAAATTGTGTTTTTTTTATTTTTTTAGGTATTTTTTTGTGTTCACATTGGTTCTCGCAATTAAGGTGGTTCTCGCATGAACCCTACCATATATATATATATATACATATATATATGTATATATTCTTACATAAAGGTTATGAGACTCCTCTCGAATCGGTAAACCTAACAAGAACATCATTCTTGATCCAACAACATGTAAAGATGGGAGCGTGTGAGTTATTCATACATAAAAACAATCATGATATAAGATGTAGAAAGTCTTTCATTACTATCATCACAATTACAATACTGAATAGTTTACATCTATACGTTTATGAATTGTTGCCAACTGTAGGTGAACTCCCTTAGGGTTGGAGACTCATAACCAACACTCTCACATAGTATGATTTCAACCTTTCTTTAAAATGCGCTTTCTCATTTCTGCTCACTGACAAATGAAGACAACATGTCTTACTTTACCCAAACCAGTACTTTGGAATTCATCATTTAACTGTGATTAAAGTAAAGTCGCATCAGATACGACATGCGAATTTAACAAATTCAAAAGACCTCAAATTCGCATGACCTTAAATTCGTAATTCCCAACCACTAGTTAAATTCCCAACTACCATATGAATTGATCTATTGTCTCAGCATGAACAGACTCCCTTAGACAATAACATCAGTTTTGATAAACATTGATATTCATCAATCACAAGTTATGTATTAACAAATAGTTCTTTTGTAATTAGGGTTTCTCTAACACTTGCAAGATAGACTTATAGAAAGGGAAACTAGTAATAGAAACCCATTCTAAATGCTTGATTTGAAATGGGAATGATGATCTAAAGGTGTTGATGTGATCGGTTTGTTCGTATTGTTAGTGTTCTGTATTGTTTAGCGTTTACACTATGGGTGTGCAATAAATTGAATTAACAGACCCATAACCGTATTAACCAACAAAACCGAACTGAAAACCCCAAACCAAACAAAAAATCGGTGGTCGGTTAATTGTTTTTCTGAAAACCGAAAATAGCGGGTCAGTTATGGTTATCAAGGTTTCCATACCCACTTTAACCAAACCGAACCGACATACAGTAAAATCTTTGTTGAATTTGGACTTTTCATCATTTTTTGATATTTAATGTTTTTGATTGACCATTTGCTTAATTTTATGGGTGTTAATTATGCTATGTGATATAGTAATATATGGAAATGTGTAATTTCATGGTCACAAATTTCAATTCCAAACTTTCAGACCCAAATAATGAACATTTATATTGTTTGTGTTAATTTTAGATATGCCCAAATTCACGATGGACCGATAATAACCGGTCGCTATAACTATCAAAATCGAATAACCGAAATCACCATAACCGACCGGTTATGGTTATCATTAACCGACATCTCGATTTTGGTTATGGTTTTGATCCAAAACCGAACCCAAACCGACCTATGTACACCCCTAGTTTACACACACATGAGAGTTGAACGCATGTATTCCGCACACCCGTTTACCTACTAGATCCAAGTTTTTTATAGGGACCTACATTAATGGAATTACATGCATGGACGAAGCTTTTAAGGGGCGGGAGGGAGCGGCCGACCCCCGAACTTTTCGGCTCAGTAGTTGAGAGTATGTAGTTTTCGTATAGAAATTTTTGGGTATATAGGTTTTCGACCCCCCGTTTTTATAGAAATCTTTAGGTCCGGTGACTTCCATACCCGGTCGGAAATCTCAAACTTCGCCACTGATTACATGAATATGGAGTATGTGAAACTATGGAGTATGTACATATGGATAATATGGGTCAAGTTGGCACTTATTATACCCGCCGAGCTAATAACTGAATATAACCATCATGTAACTATTAAATTGGTAGGTATAAATAGGTATGCAAAGATACCACTTATGTAAATTGAAAAAGTTCAAATTTGTGTCTATTCTTTTTAGGTATTACAGAGTGTGGGTTTCGTTGTATGTTCCAAGAGGAACAAGATAGTTATGGTTGAAAATGTTGTCTCACTACTTGGGTTTAAAGACTTCTATTCTTCACATGCAAACTTGGAAATTTTTATTCAAGGTACTAAGTTGAAAAGTAAGGTTTTCATCAAATGGATATTGAGATTATTGAACGTCACAATATGATTAAATGCATCTGATTTTGTTATACAAATATGTACATTATAATTCCAAATAATAGAGGTGTTGAGAATGATTTAGAGGTTGTGAATTACACACAATTTGATGCATTATCAATTATCATATTATAGGTTGTATTGAATGCCTTGTATGCCTTGTACACAGGGTAAGTGACTATGTTCGAAAATGACACATAACGGTGTTCCAGTTAAACACCATAGATTCAGGGCGCAACATAGTGGGTGTGTGTGGTGGGGGGGGGGGGGGGGGGGCGACCCCCCGAACTTTTCACTCAGTAGAGCCTAGTATTTAGTTTTCGTATATAATTTTTAGGTATATATGTTTTCGACCCCCGGTTTTATAATTTTTTTAGGTATATATGTATTTGATCCTCGATCGAAAATCTCAAACTTTGCCACTGCATAGATTTACGTTGAAAGGTGGGTGTTTTTTTTTCTATCAGGTATTGCATTATTGCAATGAAAATACCGCGTTTAGAGTCAACACAAGTTTATGATGACTTCCTTAGGTATACATTACCATTCGATATCAACTGGATTTGGTGTAGATTATCACATGGGCTGGGCTATATGCCATGAGTAACATTTTGATTTTGTTTTTTAATTTCATATTGTGTTTTGACATTGGTCTTCGGGAGTAAACTATTATGTATTCATCTAGTATTTCTAATGTGTATGTGGAGTGTACACTTTTAAGTCATGCACTCAAGTTGGATTGATGATCAATTACAATACATAGCCTGGGTTGGATAGAAGATGTGTATACATATAACATATATATAAAATTATCATGCCTCTAAACCATATTTTGGTAGCAGCTTACGTATAATGTTTATGATGGACTGTGATTGAGTTTTAGAGCTTCATCTTTGAATTTTTACACCCGATGTTTTTGGATCGTGATTTGAGGTTTTAAAACTTTTTCTTCAAATTTCAACTATTTAAAGTCTTCCACTACATCATATCTTTGAATTAAAAAAATGGAAATTTTCAAGAAAAACAAAGATTATATAATAGCAGAATACTATAAAAAGTAGCAACATTTTTAAGTGATAGAAACAGAACAAAATTTAAATGAAACTATTATTCCTTAAAAAACCAAAACAAATGAAATGAGAAACATGTGTATAATCTTACTGGTATTACTTTTTTTAGGACGTTTTGAGACCGTTGATACTTGAGTTTAATAGTTTGTAGCTTGATTGTAATAGTTAGTAAAACTAGAAGGGCTAAAAGTGTAATTTTTGGTAATTGTACCTGTAGCGGCGTATTTAAAGTCCCAGCGTATTTAATAAATAAATAGCTGGGTAGTCAGGGTGTATATATATGCTGATCAATGAAACCCTAGTCCAAGGTTCCTTGATAAGTTTTGGTGATTTCTCTTGTGTTGTGATTATTGTTCTTGTGCTAAATCCGAACATCCAGGTGCTTTTAGTGATTATATCTTTTGGGATTCCATATACAACACTTGTTGTTTGATCCATACAAGAATCTTCATCTTCATCTTTTGGTTTTTCTTAACTTTTACACATTCAAGCAACTAATCTATAGTTGTTTGGGTGATAACAATCAACCACTGTGATCCAAATCTGATTTGGGACTCACAATTTGGTATCAGAGCCTTTGTGCTCTTGATTGTTTGAGTTTTTGTTAAGATTCTTCAAGTTTTGAAGGTTTTTCAAAAGTTTCAAAGGTTCAAGGTTTTTCAAAATTTTAGACTTAAAATGGCTTGATCTGGTGTGTTTAATCATTGGGTTGTTGTTAATCAGTGTTTTGGTAAACATTTGGGGCATTTTGGTACAAAGAAACATGGTTTTTGAGTCGTTTTTGGGTGATTAGAGGGTTTTTATTCGTGCTTAAACCCTGTGGGGTATTTAAGTTTGAATGCAGAGTATTTAAGTTTGAAGACAGCGTATTTAATTTGAAGGTAGAGTATTTAATTTGAAGGCAAAGTATTTAAATTTGAAGGCAGCGTATTTAATTTAAAGGAAGCGTATTTAATTTGAAGGCAGAGTATTTAAATTTGAAGGCAGAGTATTTAAATTTGAAGGCAGCATATTTAATTTGAAGGCAGCGTATTTAATTTAAGGGCAGCGTATTTAATTTGAAGGCAGAGTATTTAAATTTGAAGGCAGAGTATTTAAATTTGAAGACAGCGTATTTAATTTGAAGGCAATGTATTTAATTTGAAGGTAGCGTATTTATTTGAAGGCAAGATATTTAAATTTGAAGGCGGAGTATTTAAGTTTGAAGGTGGAGTATTTAATTTGAAGAAAGAGTATTTAAGTTTGAAGGCAGAATATTTAATTTGAAGGCAGAGTATTTATTTTGAAGGCAGAGTAATTAACTTGAAGGCAGTGTAGATAATCTTGAAGGCAGAGTAATTAATCTTGAAGGCAGTGTAATTATATTTACACCAGATTTAAAGCCAACGTAATTAGGAGAGTCAGCGTATTTATCCGAAGGCGACTTCGGGGTCAGTGGTATAAATCTTTTACGATTTTATCATGGTGTTCGGCGGTTTTAGCCAAGTATGTGTGTGTCTGATCTGTCATCGTAATTGTTTTTGTCGCCGGTCCAAGAGATTTGTCACTCAAACCAGCGAAAATGAATTCTTGAGCGCATTTGACTGATCAGACTTAGAACTGATTAACCAGCGTAATTAAGCCTCGTAACACATATCAGCGTAATTAGAAGCGTATTTGTGCCCAGTTCCAGTTAACCTGAGTAATTATCTTGCTGTTAACAAATTGAACTTAAAACCGAATCAAAATGTTTCTAAATCAGTTAACCCATGTTGCACAAGTTGAACTTGAAACCAACACTGGAACCCGAGATCTTGTTCAGAAAGAATATGACATGTTTGGAAGTATTCGCGGAGAAAGTCTGTCAGATCACATCAACCGCTTTCTAAACATACAAAAATGAAGAAAGTTGGTAATCCCGTCACCAACTATGCCTCAATCAAGAAGCTTTTGGACTCTCTTCCAAAAGAGTGGAGCTTACAGTGTATGATGTTCAAAAGAACTTTCTTGACAAGTACAACTCTAGTCACTCTTTCGGATTTGATCAAAAAGGCCTTTGAAATGGACGTGCTCAAGAGAGAGATGAATCAAGCAGGATACTCTCAAAAATCCGTCCAATCCACTGTTGCTGGTGCTCCCAAGAACATGGCATTCCTTGCCCCCATAACCTTCGGTGGTTTAAGCTCTCAAAGTACTAATGCATCTTACTTCAATGCTTCCGCAAGCTCTACAAAGGCTCCACGGTCTATCGAAAAGACTACTGTGGTCGGTGATGCTCAAGCTATGAAGGAGGAAGCTAGTAGCAGTGTCATGAAGGAAATAGATCAAGCTCTTGCAGCAGCAATGAAAGTCGAGTCCTCCAAAGAGAAAGAAGAAAAAGACTTGGTAAATAGCATACCCTACGAATTCAAAGTGAAATTGTGCTCACAACCGTGTGTTAACATCGTGGCTCACTATAAATCCCTCAATCATGACCTAATTAAAGAAAAAGAAAGAGTTTTGCAATTTAACAATGAACTAAAACAGAATGAAGCTGCATATCAGAGAAAGTTGAACTCAACTTTAGCTGAAATGCAAACTTTAAAAGAATTTGTTTTCAGAAAAAGATTTCATTCTAAATGATTTAACTGAAAAACTTGAGAAATCTGAAGTTGAAAACACAAAATTGCAAATCACCATACAAATGGAATGTAAGAAAAAGGCACTGGTTGATATTAAAAACTGCCAACGACCGACATACGTGAAAGATGGCATTGGGTACAAAGATAAGCTCGGAAATGAAAGAAAAATATTTCCCCCACCTTACAGCAAAAGCTATGTACCCATGCCAACTCCTCATCCAGAAAACGATTTAATTGACAAAAATGACTTAATTGCTCAAAGTTTCGATTGTGAAAATGACAAAAATAACAACGTTTCTAAAAGCAATGCAGATGCAATTCAGCGTGATGAGGGTGTGTGTGATGAGAATGTGGGGGCACAAAAATAGGGATAGGGTATTCAGGCGGCAGTTACACTACTGTTAACTGGTTCGCCTGGAACAATGATAAAACAAACAAGACTTCTATTCGGGATGAATGTAATGATTCTCTATCTATTCAGGATGACTATGTGAGGCCTAAGCCTAAATCTTTAACCCGTGACCATGAGAATGTAGTGGTTGAATGCTTTGATTTACAAACTGCTTTTTGTGATAAAAATGATGTGCATAAACCTCCTGTATTTGTTCCAGAGTTGAAACAAAACAGATTCGAAAAGTTCCTCACTGAGGAAATTCCAGAATTTGTCCATCTCATACAGGTATGTCAGAGTCAAGCAAGGAATCAAACGAAGAAAGTAGCATTGAAGACTCAAGCACAACAACTTTGGAAAGTGGCAAAGGAAGCTCAAGCGTAGATTAAAGATCAGATACTTCTAGTGAAGATCAAGGATCAGATGCTTCAACAGACAATCAGGACGATGAAAATTGCACAGAAGATGAGAGTCGTCTTGATAAGAGAATGAAGAAAATCAAGAGTTCAAGCTCCACTGCATCATCGAACAACATATCATGCAGTTCAAGACTCTCATCACATACATCATCTTCGAACTCATCAACCTCTAAAAGGAACAAGAAACGTTGCATTAAATGTTTTCGTTGTTGTCATTTAGGACACACAACGAAACATTGCAAAAACAAGAAATGTTCTAAACCAGATCAATATTTTGCTAGAAACATCACAGAACAATTCAATAGTTTTAAGAAATCAGTCAAAAACTTCATTAAAACTAATTGGTTTAGGAGAAGGAAAGATGAAATTATCAAAGAAGATCATGATAAATTGAAAATTAAGCAAGTTTGGGTTCTGAAAACTAAATAACTTGTATATATTTCTTGTTTGTTGTTGTATAATAGAATCAACTGCAAAAAAAAAAGAAGAAGAAGAAGAAGAGAAAAAACCCTTTTCATAATAAAATACGTTTCTTAATACTGTGCCCAACAAAAAGATTTTCTGCAACATTAAAATTTCATATTCAAGCGCTGGACTTTCGAAAATAATTTTAGGGGGAAGATTTCCAGAAAATAAGCATATTTTTGCGATTTGATCTTTCAATTGACACCTGCTTAAGAAATGATAGAAAACTGCTGACAGTTTGTTCTTAAAATAGAAAAAGAATGGAAAATCAAGATTTTAAACAAGGAAAATCAATCGAGGTGCCAAGCAATGATGTGTCAGTAGATTCAGCAATACCATCAAGTAAACTGCGCGTAGGCGACAAAAGTTAATACTTACATAAGAATTCTGGATACCCACAATGTTGTGCAACTTGCGGGTAACACGTTGCGGCATATGACTTGATGGTCTTAAATCTTGTGTTGATAGATTGCCAAAGTCCGAGATTTCGGATCTTTATATTGACTAATCATTCGGGGATATGATAGTTGCTCTTCTGCTGCATCAAGATACATGCTGACCTAGACACAATTATGATATCTTTTCAAAAAGAGCCAATGCGGCCAAAACCCCCCCACACAAATGAAGATCTCTTGCAAGAATCATTCATGTGCTTAAATCGTACCATCTAAGGTATCTGTCATAGCCCTCGTTAGACTTTGGTCTCTTTGTTGTACGAAAGTACTGACCTGATCACCAATTGTCTATCGTTGAAATTTCAAAAACGAATGAAGTCAATATACTCACCCGCTATGAGGAATCTTTGTGCATACCTTGATCGCGGGGGTATGTCCTGATGTGGGACTCACTGGCGCAATATTCTAACTTTCTAGCTTAAGTGGGGGCCATTGCAATTTTTGTCAATATTACTACAACATGATAAAAAGTTTACCGAAAGCATGTTCAAAGAAGGATGCATGGATTTAAGAGGACAAACATACTGACAGTTTTTCTTGTGCCTTGATTATTCAAATTTTTTTGAAATAACAAACTGACAAGTGTTGCCAGTATGATCTTTTGCAGGAATGTCATGGGGTTTCAAACACAAGAATGTTGTGAAAAAGGAGGTCCCTCAGTTCGAAAAATGAATTTCGGTGTCTAAATTGCAAAATTCTGATTTTCTTAAACATTTTTTAAATTTTTGCACAAATTTTAGTTCAAAAAAAAGAGGGGCACGTTTTTCAAGAAAGTTTAAAATTTTCGAGCGTATTTGGTTTGGATTCTTAGAATTGAAGATTACTTCAAGTTTTTGAAAGAGGCGGCGTATTTAATTACGCGACCCATAGTCAGCATAAATAACCCAACATAACTGGCACAATTGAATAGGATATGTATATGTATCAGCGATCTAAAAGTTGTCGGCGTAATTATTTAATGACTTATCTACGCTTTTAATAGTGTAATTTTTTTAATTTAATTTAATTTTCGGTATTTTTGTAAATATAAATGTAACTTAGCAGTTACGTTTCGGAACCCACATCTCACTTAGCTGGTTTCCATGTTTTAGAAATGGCGAAACAAATAGGATGGGATGGACAAAGATGCACAATCAACCAAACACACTAGTTTCGCCAGAAGAAGGTTTTTGAGGACGTGATGGATTGGATATCAAGAAGCAAGATAAGCAATGTTGTTCAAGCGAATCCGATAATCTATCGAATAGACATAGAAGAGTTCTAGAGAACCGCAAAAATTAACACGATAAACGGAATGGAAACTGTCACAACAACGGTTCGAAACAAGCAAGTGAATATGACAGAAGAAAGAGTTCGAAAAGTGCTAAGTCTCGGAGATAATTCTAGAGATCCAAATAGGCTGAGTAAGGAAGATATTTTGTACGGCTACAAGGGTATGAAACTGATGGAGGTGAGGAAGTGGCTCTTCAACACCCTAATTGGTTCAAAAAGGAGAAAGAAAAGCTGGCCGACTTCTACCAAGTGGTCACCGTTGAGAAAACTGAAGTTACTGACAAAATCATTGGGTGGAAGTACTATAACCTGAAAGGGATTTTCATAGTAAAGCAAAGGGGCGGTTTAATCTAACACTTTCAAGCGGGCCCTAACATGCAAAGTCTACCACCTTTGGACGTTCGTGAATTGGGAAAACTTGAAATGATAAATCCTACGAATAGTAGCATTAGAGCAGATTTCGAAAGACTCATCCTACAAGAATGCGTGCGTGGATTCACAGTGTTTAAAACCAAGCGCCTGAGAAGACGAGTATCAAAAACCACCAAAGACCCAATTACAGGAAAAGACAGAGTGACGTGGGTAATCAATCCAGCAAAAGTGGTGACAAGGGTGAAACCTCCTCTAGAACAACCTGTGACTCTCACCAACTTTAAGAAACGGTTCTGTGACGGTAAACTGGTGAAGCAGTTATCAGATCAAACTCTAACTAAGATATCTGCATTCTGGATCCGATGGATGTATTCATGTTCTGTCTATCTGATCTGAATATTCTTTATGGAAACAAGATACATATTGGCGATGGAAATGAGTACCTAGAGGAAGGGATGCTGTTTCAGAGAGCTGTCGAGCGAGCAAGGGCACGAAAGATAGAAATGATGGAGATTATGTTCAGAATCGACACACAAAAAGAAAAAGATGAATCTACAAAGAAGAAAGCTGCTGAGCCGCAATCATCCTCTCCACAACCCTCCTCTCCACAACCAAAAAATCCATCCTCTGATTCAGATGTTCAAGTTATTCCACCATCTGAGATTTCATCCACATATGAAGTCACTATGGAGGTCCAACCAACAACCAGTGAAGCTACCCTTAACCAATCTGCACCACCAAGAAATGATCAAGAGGCTGCCGCAAGCCCTGAAGCTCAGAACGAAGAATGAAGACTCTCAAGTATGCAACGGTCTAGGGGTGATATTGTTAGGACGTTTTGAGACCGTTGATACTTGAGTTTAAATAGTTTGTAGCTTGATTGTCATAGTTAGTAAAACTAGAAAGGCTAAAAGTGTAATTTTTGGTAATTGTACCTGTAGCGGCGTATTTAAAGTCCCAACGTATTTAATAAATACGCTGGGTAGTCAGGGTGTATATATATATGCTGATCAATGAAACCCTAGTCCAAGGTTCCTTGACAAGTTTTGGTGATTTCTCTTGTGTTGTGATTATTGTTCTTGTGCTAAATCCGAACATCCAGGTGCTTTCAGTGATTATATCTTTTGGGATTCCATATACAATACTTGTTGTTTGATCCATACAAGAATCTTCATCTTCATCTTTTGGTTTTTCTTAACTTTTACACATTCAAGCAACTAATCTATAGTTGTTTGGGTGATAACAATCAACCACTATGATCCGAATCTGATTTGGGACTCACACTTTTGGTGCTTATGGCTTAAGAAATACGTTGATTACTTAGGCTTGAAGATTTATATTTTGTTAATGCGTCTTATTGTGTTAATGGACACCTTTGGGCCATAAGTGCATAGATAAATGCTTTTATTTAAAATAAAAGGTAATCCTAATTGTTTGTCTGCTCAAAGGTAAAACTTTTCTTAGGAGAACAATCATTGAACCAACTACTTGATAACTAATCGAACTATATTATGCTTTTAATTACACCATTATCAGGAAGTAATTAGTTCACATAAAAAAATGTGTATTTTCTAGTAGTGAACAAATTTACAAACACTACTTCTTCCATGGAATGGATCTAAGATATTTTAATTGCGTAAGAGTAAACGATTATTCTGCTGTCTAAATACTATACTTTTAATACACAATACATAGACAGTATTCTCACATCTTTTTTTTTTTGTGAATTTCAAAGTAACAAACAATAAACGTTTCTTTATTTTACAACTCATTAGAATAGAAAAAGAATAAGTTCTTTTTATTGCTGTTCTCACAGTATTTATATTCTACAGATCACTCCTACATATGATAAAATACACATAGAGAGAGAAACACTTGTTATCATTTGAAATCCCATGTAGAACAAAAACACTAGAAGCAATCGACCCACAAAGAGTCCCACCAGCTTGGCCAATATATCTTTGACCTTCGACTTTAATGCAATCCATCAAGGTAGGGTCTCTTCTATCTCTTTGTATATGTCAAACTGGAAATAACCTAAATCATAGGAGTCGATGACCACCTCATTAAATTCTATTTATTTTAGTTTTGTATAAATAACACCTAGATTTTTTATAGCATTATTTCATGTAGTCACTATTCACTATTTCACTATAACACAACACACTTATTAATGATCAAGAACATAGTTGTATAATTTGTTCATACAAAACCATAGATTTATGTTCGCTATCGTTTGAGTCTTTGCTTAATCTTTGCCGGGTTTGCTTCTTTTAGTTTGGTTTTCATTAACTCATATGAACATACGGAAATAGAACCTCTTGTTTCTTATCGACCTATGCAACCTTCGATACGAAAAAAGGTACCAATAGGTTTCGTCACGACAAAATTGAACTTGGAATTACCGCAAACATTGGATTAGATTACGTCCAATTAAACAAACTTAAAGAAATCTTAACAGAACATACCATTTAATGAGAGTAAATTACAAATTAGATGTCATTTCACATCTTAATCTTGATAAGTTATACAACAAACTCACACGTTTCAACTTGAAGTCTATTCACTAGATGAAGATTGATGTGGAAATTTTTATATTTATGCATTATTGTAACGTTTAATTATAAAAAAAAAACTAATATAATTAACATGAGAAAAAGACATTATATAGTTTCTAAAATGGACAATGTATTCAAAATTACTAACCAAAAGCCAAAACAACAAATAATATATTAATAAAAAACCACTAACTAGACTTCAACACTTTTATCACTTCCATTCACACCATTCCCTACAACTACCCCATCACCCCTGCACTACCATTAATAACAACAGTATCATTACTCCTACCCCCCTTAACAGTTCCATATTTACATAACACCCCCTGAACCCAATCATAAAAATTCAACACAATATACGTCCCAATCCCACCAATCAACCCATACGCAATCGAATACGTTAACGGCATCAATAACAGCGTTATAAACGCTGGTACCGCCTGCCTCATATCATCCCAATCAATCTCCACAACCGATCTCATCATCAAAACTCCTACTAATATCAACGGCGGTCCCACTGCCCACGCGGGTATCGACGCCAGTAACGGTGTGAAAAAAAACGCTAGCATAAAATATCCCGCCACGGTTAACGCAGTCATACCCGTTCTCCCACCTTCCCTAATCCCTGTAGACGACTCGATAAACGTCGTCACGGGTGACGTCCCGAGCAACGACCCGATCACAATCGACGACGCGTCAGACATGAAAGCAAAATACTGACCCTCAAACTCACCGTTAGAGTTCGCGAATCCAGCAAACCTTGCCATTGAATAGAGTGTCCCAGTGGTGTCAAGAATATCAACGTATAAAAAAGTTACTAACGCTTCCCAAAAATACCCTTTGTTGATATTGGAGAAACTTAATGCACCCGCGGTTGACTGAATTGTATGAATATCAACAACTTTTTTAAAATATTCGTAGGCTGAGTCTCCTTGTGGAGTTTTCGGAAATGCCGTTACATCCGTGTTACGGAACCATGATACGGCCGTAACAAACACAATGCCGAATATCATCGCGCCTTTTACATTTTTTATCAAACAATAAGCGATAATTACGAACCCGACCACACCGAGCCAGAAAGTCGGGCTCTCCATTCGGTTATGTAAACACATAATATCTCCCGAAACGGAACCGCCAGGGAGGAGTGCGACGGTTCCGTTCGGGAAAGTAACCACCGGCGCGACTGACACTCTGGACGAGGCTGGACACGCGCCGATGGTTATTAAAGTGGAGCTGCTGTACCCGATTAACCCGATTCCTTGGTTGTTTTGTAACCCGATGAAGGCGAGAAACAAACCGATACCGGCTGATGACGATATTCGGACCGGCTTTGGGATTAGTTTGGCTAGCTGAGCTCGTAAGCCGACTGCGGAGATTAATAAAAATATTAACCCTTCTATGAAAACCGCGGCGAGGGCATTTTCGTAAGATATGTTACCCGAGCCGTGGAAGCCGACGACGGTGTACGCAAAGTAGGCGTTGGCGCCCATTCCGGGCGCCAAAGCCAATGGTAAATTGGCGAAAACGCCCATGATCACACAACCAATAAGGGAAGATGCTACGGTGGCGACAATAAGATCTTTTCTAATCGTTGTTAAACACTCCGTGTAGCCCGGGTTAACCGGGGCGAATTTGCATGACTCGTCGGGTTGGATGACTCGTTGAGTTGGACCGGTGCAATTAGCGACGGAAACGGATGCATCGGAGCAGAGTGGGACGCAGTTGGAGACGGAACATGGGCCGCCGGAGTCGGAGAGGATGCTGGCGTTGACGGCAAGGATGTAGGCCATGGTGAGGAACGTGGCGGTGCCCGCGCGGAGCTCGGTGGTGAAGGTGGTGTTGCGTTCGGTGAGTTTGAATCGTTTTCCGACTCGGGTTTTAGCGACGAATCTATTGAGTCGGGTTAACGGTGACGGTTTTGGTTCTGGTGGGCCGCCGGTTTCCATTTTTTTCCGGTGGTGTGGGAGATTAAAGCGTTGTGTATATGTTATTCATACGTGACGAAGTTATGAGGAGTGTGGGTTTATAGTGACGGGGAATTCAAATAGTGACGGAAGAAGAAGAAATAGTGACGGATTTGATGGGTAGGAACTAGGAAGAGAGGGATTGGTAGGGATGATTCTTATACTCCAATGAACGGTGGTATCTTGGCTTTCTTTTTTATTATTATTTATTTTTTTATTATTTTTTTAAGTTGAATTTCACATGCTTTTAGTCTAAGATTTTTGTGTGTTTATGTAGATTTGACTTGGATAGGTTTTTAACTTTGGTCAACGGGAGATTCGGACTTTTAGTTCGTTTTGTTTTAACTTGTGAAATGATACTTGTATATATATCTTATTGTTTGAAGGATAAAGTAAATTATTTTTAAATATGAAGTGGAGGTGTTTATAAGCAATAAGCGGATTTGAATTTTGACACACAAAATGCATTTTTTAAACGTTAATGTGAACATAACTTTGCAACATCAATCAAAGTATAAATGGTTAGGACATAAGTTCACAGTTTGGATTAATCAAGGTATTAAAATAATACAACATAATTTCATATTTTGGTTACAAGTAGCTTGAAATATCTGAAAGCATTCATCACAAACATTAATAATGTCAAATGAGCACATATATGTTTTACTTGTTATAATAAAACCTAGTAATTATATTTTTCGTATTTTATGTTTATATCAATTTTTGATGTCTTTGTCTTTTAAATGTCAGAAAACGTATTTTTATGTAAAAAAACCCTTATATGACATGTTCTTCACCTTAAATGTAGACTATTTTTTATGAGTTTGGTCACATAAGAGTAGTTTAGACTTTTTATCAATTTATTTATAATATATTTTATTAAAGAAAACAAAATAAAATTTAAAAAACTTAAAGTTAACTCTCTCTCTCTCCCTCCCTCCCTCCACCACCCACCAACCACACACAACTACAAACCCTTGGTCGTCAACCTCTCCCACCACACCAGCCAAACCACCGTCGCTGCCTTTAAACTCCCAACCCTAACCACCATCATCGTCTAGGTTTTGAATTTGTGTTCTCCACCATCGCCGCCACCTGCCGCCTCTCTTTTTTTTATCTCTCTTTGATTTCTCCCTCATTTACTAACTTTTCTACCCTCTCTACCAAGAACCACACAACTCTCTCTAAATCTCTCAAAGTTGTTGCAATCGCTCACCCTAGTTTTTGACATAAACTTGTTTATATACTCTAGATAGCACATGCGTCATATGGATTTCCCATGGGCCGACTTGGCCCACTCGTCTTAACACTGACCAAATAGTCCATTAAAGCCTAAATCAAATACGAACTAACCCTATTAAATACCAGCTTGTAACTCATAGCCTGTTGTGTATTTTTGATACATCAGCATCACACTTTTAGGCCCAACAATCTCCCCCTAGACTGATATTGTCAAATTGTCTTCATAACATGAATGCAACAGCATCTTTAACGAAGCCTATGCTTGTTGCTATGCTTTAGTTGTTGTTAAAGTTATTGACTTCTGAACTCTCAGCATTGGATCTCTTCTGAACGATCAACATTGCTTGAACATGTTGCTTAAAAGAATGTGAGAGGAGGATTCACAACAACTCTTTTCTTCTTAATCTTTCTCTTTCAAGCAGGTTCACATGTAACTCTTTATATGTACTTTCACTGTTAGACGATGATTCGTATTCGGTTCTTCTGACTCTAGTACATCTTGTTGTTGTGATGCTTTATGCTTGTCTTGAACTAACAACATCTCATTTTTCATCAACCCCTTGTTTCTTGATTTAAATCAAGTTCTACAAATCTCATAAATTTGTAAGCTAACATTTCTATGCAACAGAGGAAAGTACCACATGAGCACCTAGTATATCCAAGTACTTGTACTCAAATTTTCAGAATTTGAATTTCTTTCAATGACAAGTCAAATCTTCAAGAATGGTTATTATTTTTAATTTTGTAGAAATAAATAAAAACACTCTGATTTTGGATTTTTATGAAAAACAAGACACTGTTTACGTATTTTTATTTTTCTAGAAAGACAATTAAACATAAAAATAGCTCAACTATTACAATATACAATTACATTTGCAATGGGATCAAATTATGGTGAAGTTAGACTGAAGAAAATATTTTAGCACATATTTACTTAAACTAGGCTATGTGATTACCAATATGTTTGTTCACTTAAACTCTTGTTTCAAACATTTCTTATATAGTTATCTGTGAACTTTTATCATGTTTTATGCATTAATTATGAACTAAAGTGAGTCCTACATAGATCCTAGAACATATTCAGTACATTCTATTAAGCATGTAGTTTTCCTACCACATATTTTCATAGTATCTGCCCTGTAATTTGAAATTTTGTATTGGATTGGACTGATAAAAGAACATAATAGATCATATATAGAGATGAGTATAATATACATATCAAATGATTTCTAATATGATTTAGGTTTAAGGGTTTTAGACATTGGAAGGTCTTTTTTGTTGTGGATATTTGCATCTTGTTAGACTCATATGGTCTCTTTTAGTGTTTTGATTGATCTTAAAACACATTGGCTTTTAAAAACAAATAGCTAGGTCTCCAATTTCGTAGAACAGAAGCTAATGTGTTAAGCATCTTCGGGTCTTTGGTTTTCAGAAAACAAAAAAGGTACCGAAATATTTTCATATTCGAGTTTAAACCCTATAACAAACAAATAGAAGTTATATAAAAGTTGTACTAATTCTAAGTGATGTTCCCCACTAGAGTCATACATTAGATTCAATCCTGTTACAAGACAACATATTTTCCAAGCCAAAATAGAGCCTATCAACATAGTCTTTTCAATTTAGTGCCTTACATTTGTCAGTCTTACCCACAAACAAACATTTACATCACTTCCCATATGATGATAAGATGCAATTAATTTTTTTTGGATATTTCTCCTTTTCAAATGTTTTTGGATTTTTGTCTTTCTTAAATGTTTTTGTATGTTTTTCTTTTTGAAATGTTTTTGTATTTTTCTGAGTTCTTCCCGTAAAACAATGCATATTATATATCTCTCCCCCTAAATTTATGCATAAATGTTATGCATAAATTTAACTAAGAATGAAAACTTTATATATAAAGTTATAAACTAGAAAAGAGAAAGAAAATTTGATCTTTGTGCCTAACCATTTCATCATCATATTTAAAACTAATCATTTTTGAAATGAAATTTAATTGTACCATTCGTGCTAATTTACATCTCTTATCTCCTTCAAAGGAAACATATTCATCTGTAAAAAAAGATGTTGATGCATATTTATGTGGATGCGACTCAATTCGGTTCGGTTCGACTCAATTCGGTTTTCACGTTAGAAGCTCATAGTCTGAAGCAGACAATTAGAAATGAAGACTAAAGACCAAGCAACATCCAAGGGGGAGTTTGTTGATACACTTTTGTGTCTGTTGCTTGTTCTTAGTTACATCAGTAATTGTACGGTCTTTGTTTGTTGTGTCTGTAAAGTTTGGTCATGTTGACCAAATCAAGATATCCTCCTATCTTGATTTGGTACGGCGTTTAGTTTGTTCGTGCAAGTGAATGGTGCTTCGTACGAGCAAGTTGGTTGCTCGTACGAGCCATTACATGTTCGTACGAGTCATTGCATGCTCGTACGAGTGACCCTGTTAACAAGAACATTACTTGGTCGTACGAATAACTTACTCATTCGTACGAGCCATAACCTGTTTTTACGAGCAACCATGTCTGAATGTTTCTTCGTGTCTTTGTAGTGTTTCGTATAACCAATGACATTCTTCGTACTGTTGCTAGGTGTTGACATTATATAAAAGACATGCACTTCTCTGTAAGTAGAGTTGAGCCGTAAGACACCAGGTGAGCACGAGAGAGAACACTGAGAGTGTATAGAGAGATTAGCAGTTTATCAAGAGTCTATGTACTAAGTCTCTCTACAAATCAATATAGTGAACATTTGAAGATATTGTTGATACACTTTTGTGTCTGTAGCTTGTTCTTAGTTAA
The DNA here is from genome assembly GCA_947069175.1 of Scalesia atractyloides. Lineage (NCBI taxonomy): Eukaryota > Viridiplantae > Streptophyta > Magnoliopsida > Asterales > Asteraceae > Scalesia > Scalesia atractyloides. The sequence goes on from CAMTDV010000023.1 coordinate 48,227,487, forward strand.
GTCTGTAATTGTACGGTCTTTATGTACTGTGTTTGTATAGATTGGTCGTGTCGGCCAGATCAAGATATCCTCTTAGCTTGATCTTGTACAACGATTAGAATGTCTGTGTACAAAAGTTGCATGTGTGCATACTGTTGAGTCTCAGGTACGTCATGTCTCGAAAACATTTGGTGCGAATAAGAATGCTTCGTACTAGCAAGAAGTTGCTCGTACGAGTCACACCGTTCGTATGACCTAAGCTTACACAATCAACCTTTCAGCTTGATTCATACGAGCAAGGTTATTGTTTCGTGCGAGCCAGTTCATTCGTACGAGTCTATTTGGAGAATGACTTTCGTATCTTTTGGTGTTTCGTATGACCAACAACTACTTCGTACTGTTGCTTGGTGTTGGCACTATATAAGCAGACATGACCTTCTCAGTAGATAGAGTGCATGTGTGAGAGAGTTCATGCGAGTGACCAGTGGATACTAAGCTGAGACCTTGAGAGCACAGAGTGAATGCATAGAGTCTGTATGAACATTGTTTGTATACGTTTGTACTAGTTCTCATCAATTAGTCAAGATATTGAATCTTTGGTTATCCTGTGTGTCTTTTACTTTGCTTTGGTTTGCATGCATACTTGGATTCCGCACTTGTATGTGTGTTGCATGAACAAGGAAGCAGGTTTAACTTGATCCTCCAGGTGGACCTACAAGTGGTATCAGAGTGTTGGCTCTCTTCCTTGTTCAAAACCAAGCTTAGTGTGTGTCTGAGCTAGTTTGAAGGTTTCTTGAAGTGTTCTTGAACTTCCAGCAGAAAACTTAAGTTTTGAAAATATAACTAACTTAAAACTTGGTTAAAACCTGTTGCATGCAGAAAATTTTCATAAAAACCTAGTTAGAATACATGGAGACATGTTAAAATTTGGTTTTTCTTAAAATTTTCTTTTGTTCAAGTTGAACACATTTGACGAAGAAACTCACCGGAATTGTGTTGTAGGGTTGACCAACTTTCTGGCGTTTGGACTTTGATTGTTATAACTGTAAAAGTTGATGGAATGTTTGTCTTTTTTAACTAAAATTGGGTAGACAACAGGCCACTTTTGAAAACCAGTCTGTACAAGAAAAGGAAAGTTTTCTCCAAACCAACTATGCAAAAGATTCCTCCGGGAAACACTGCGAAAAACAACCTGTGCGAATAACACATCCACACGAAGAACCAAGCTGCCCATGCGAAAGATTAGTCATCCGCACGAACGACCTGGTTCGCACGAAGAAGATCCTTCGTACGAAGAACTTTTATCCGTACGAAACATTGGTTCGTACGAATAACCTTCTTCAGTAGGTGTTTTTCGTGTTTCAGCTTTTCAAGCTTTGTGTTTTCAAAATTTGTATGTTCTTCAAAATTGTGAAATTTTTAAAAGGGAACTGTTATTTTCAAATATTCAAACTTTAAACCTTTCAATTTTTCATAGTCAAGAAAATATAATGAGTTCTAATCCGTGGGATTGGAGTAGTGCTTCAAGCTCAAATCAGGAGTCTTTGCAAAGCTCCGCAACCTCATGGGTTAAGTCATTGATGCCTCAACATACGGCCATGATTACCTCAAATCAATGTGCGTGTGTCGCAAACCAGAACCAGAGCATCCAAAGTCTTCTAATGAGCGAGAGTGAAACTGGGAGTAATGACCATCCACCGAAGCTAAACCACATGAACAATTATCCTTTGTGGAAAAGTCATTTTCACACCTATGTTCTCAGTCAGAACACATAATTATGGACATGCTTTACTACACCCTACAAAGAATCACTCGAAGAGGCAGGTACAAACCCAACTTCAGCCAATCTAGATGAAGGAGATAAAAAGGCGTACGATCTAGAGAAAAAGGCATTTGCTATCCTAACACAAGCTCTTCACAAAGATATCTACCATCAGTTTGTGTATTGTACGACCACTTAAAACTTGTGGGATACTTTGGAAGCGAGAGGAGAGGGGAATGCTGCAACCAGGAAAATTCGGCATGATCTGCTTAAGAAGGAGTTTGAAGGCTTTATGTTCATGGAAAATGAAACGTTGAATGATATGACCACACGGTTTTACCATCTTCTTAGCGAAATGTACTTTTACAAAGTGTTAGCATCTTCGCAAGAAATCGTGATGCGCCGCATTACTGCCAAAATGGGGTCAATTTATTGACTTATTAAAACATAGAGGTGTTTTGGACTCAATCAGTATTTATGAATTTGTGCAGAAACTGGAGAACAAGAACGAAGAATAACTTCGAAAGGCACAAAGAGTCACTGTTCCACAAAACCGTGAGATGTACTTCGGAGGTATTAATACAGGTATCAGTGCAAGTCAGCAACCAAAGCTTCAAACCGCGTTTTTATCAAATGTGAATCCCTTTCTACCACAACCTATTCAAACAAATCAGTCTGCAAGCTCAAGTACTCAAGCTTATGGACAAGCATTTGATCCGAAAGCCTTTCTACCACAACCACGAGATCTAGCACCTCAAGTTCCACAGCAAGCTCCTAAACAGGCTTTCTATGGAAACAACTTTCAATTTACAAACCCCAACACTGTCAGACTTGACACATCTCATCTGTCCAAGGTCAGCGTGGAAGTTGCTCAAGAGCATATGGAACTTTTAAACACCATGGTCAGTGCCTATTGCGGATTGGTAGTTGGTCAAATTGGAAACATCAATTTGACAAATGAAGACTACCAGCAGATAGACAAAGATGAGATGGAGCTAATGGATATCAAGTGGGCGTTTGCTAGTGCGGTGAGAAGAGCAAAGTATTACATGAGTAGAACAGGAAGAACCAGTTTGGAGAGCAAGAAGGATACAAAATATGGTTTTGATAAAAATGTCGTTACTTGCTTCAACTGCGGAGAAAGAGGGCACTTCAAACGTGAGTGCACGAGGCCCAGCAAACAAGGAAATCACTGCCCCTTCAGAAACCAACCACAACCATCCAATACAGCCCAAATTAGCAATGATAGAAGAATAGTGGCTGTTGGTAACCCAAACAACACCAATCAATCTGGACCTTCAAATAGCAAAGCTTTAGTTGTTCAAGCCGATGAAGGATGCGATTGGTCAGTTCAATTGGGAAATGAGAGTAACGGAGGAACTGCATGTTACGCCAAGATCATCAACCGAATCAAGCACGTTCACAGCGTTGATAGCTCAGATGATGATGATACTTCAGGGTATACTGGTAGTTCTGATAAAGAATGCTCAAGTTCGGGTGGTTATGGATCTGATTCAAAGATCAGAGAAGGAAGTGATGCTGAGGTCAGAAAGTTGCTGAATGAAGCTGAGAAGATGAAGAGTGAAAAGGCGGGTCTGATGAGGAAAACAGAAGCTGCAGTGAAGAAAACAGAGAAAGTCTTTACACAAGGTGCAGCATTCCCTCATCACACTGACTTCATGGCAAACGTTGCAGGTTCTACAAGTCAGGTAAATTCCGAATCTCCTAAAATTTGCAATGACTGTGCTGAATTAAGAACAAAATTTGAAACGATCACCAGTCATAATCAAAAGTTAGTTGTTGAACTATCTAAATGCAAAGAGGCAAACTTGGCTTTAACTCGAAACGAAAAAGAATTCAAATCTGTAATAGAAACCCTAAAGAAAAGTGTTTCTGAATTAACAAAAACAGTTTTGAATAAACAGACAGGAGTTAATAACTACATTAATCTCCTTGAAGAAACAAAGAAAGAGTTAGCCATCGCCAAATACGAACATGATGCAATCAAGCTTAAATTGGACAGTTATTCTAACTCCCGATATGTGCTTGATCATATCATTGATGTTAAAAAACTAAAAGGAGATGTTAAATGCATTGGGTATAAGTCGTGTCCACCCCCGATGAAACACAACTATACCAAATTGCCTAATGAAGAGGAGATGCCTCGCTTTGAATCCTCCATGCCACTTAATCCTGAAGAATTTGCCGCAGGTTTGGGGTTCAAGCTAGACAATTCCTCACAAGAACCAAGCAAACTACAAAACTCGTCATCTGATGTTGATCAAAATCCATCTGAAATAGAGGAAGGTGATACATCAGATGATGAATTAATCAGAAGTGATCAGGATTAATCTCTTGATAAAAGGAAAGGAGTAGAACTCTCTGTTGCTCCCAGTACTAAACATGTTGAAAATCAAGAGAATGATCCTAAGAAATCTGTCAAGACAAAAGTGTCTACAGATGAAACAGATAATGTGTTGTATATTCTGGTTGGAGATAAGAAAATCTACTCTAACAAAGATATTCCAATTAAAAACGTAAATCCAATCTCTATAGATCAAGTGTTTGAAAATTCAACAACCAAATTTTTAGAGAATGAAAAGCCAACCAAATCACAACCACTATCATTTTCAAGAGAAAAACAAGTGAAGCGAGTTGAAAAGCCGAAAGTTCCACAACCAAAGGTTGAAGCAAAAGGTTCTCGCTACAAGAAGAAGCTTAAAAATCTTAAGTTTGTGAGTTCTAAGGGTACTGATAAAGTCGAGACCTTTTAAGGCAAGTCTAATATAGATTTTGTAAACAAAGTCAAGATTTTGAAAAGAAACAGTCAAAATAATTACACTCAACACACAAATGGGTGTAATGAAAATGAACCCAGTACCTCCAGACCCACAAGTTCAACATCAAGCCGTGAAACACGATCTCCCAATTTTGTTGAAAGGAGAACATGTTTCAAATGTGGAGAATTTGGCCACATTATCAAAAATTGTACAAGTCCAGCCAAACCAAGATTTGTTGAACGAATCCCTCCTGAACCAACTTGCCAACGTCGATCTGTTTCTCCAAAATAAGACAAAAGAATTATTAAAGAACAAGAAGAAAAACAGAGACGTAAACAAGTAAAAGCAATTGAAAAAGCTTTAAAACCAGATTCTTCGGAAAGGAATCCAAGATCTTCAAATTTAATAAAACTAGAAATTGTTAAAACTGTAAATAATAGTAATTCTGGTAAATTTCAAAAATCTTGAAAACCAAAAACCGGTGATGGTTCAAGAGGAGCCTCACAATTTGCAAATCATCAAGAAATAGAAATAACATTTCTTGATGATAAGGGGCGACCCAAGACCACTAAGGCTTGGGTCCCCATCTCAAACTGATCTGGTTTTTGAAATGTGCAGGGTGTTCCAGGAGGAACTGTGAATAGTCATTAGATTGTTGACAGTGGAGCATCGAGGCACATGACGGGCGACTTACGGCTCCTGTATGATGTAAAAATCATTCGGGGGAGTTATATTACCTTTGCTGGTGATAAAGGTGGATACATCACTAGAGAGGGAATGGTCTCCAATGGTGTTGTAAGTTTTGATAAGATAAATTATGTGCGACAAATTGATCATAATCTTCTTAGCGTTTCTCAAATCTGCGACAAGAAGTTTACGGTACATTTTGATGATGCCGGATGTTATGTGCTGAAACCCGGTTTCAAGATCCCCAAAGAATGGATTCTCATATCGGCTCCAAGAATTAACGACTTGTATATTCTTGATATGAGCCAAGCTATTACAACGTCTGCGCAAGTCACATGTTTTGTCTCAAAAGCCACTAAAAAGGAATCAATCTCTTGGCACAGACTAATGGGACACATTCACCTGAGGAAAATGAACTATTTGTTGAAGAATAATCTTGTGAATGGTGTACCAGTCAAGAACTTTCATCTTCAAGACAACTGTTGTCACACCCTCAATTTCCACTTGCGGAGTTTTACCGCGAGGCGTGTGAACAAACCAGAATCTGAGACACTAGTAACGTCGAACGACTCTATATGTTTCATTAATACGTTTTCCAAAATCATTTCTTTAACCATTCATAGTTAATTTTAGATTGTCTTAGTTTGGTTTCAATGTTTAGCAGAAGCATTAGTTTTTAAAGTTGAGCGGAAGCATTAAAGTAAAGTAAAGGAACGGGAGCCAACAAAAACGCCAAAACTAAAGAAAAACCAAAACAATGTTTGTAAATGAGACTCGATAAAAAGATGTCTTGATCAATGCAAGTGAGTGCACCTAGAGCACCTAGCGTCCTGAGAAACATGTAAAGAAACAAGTGTCAAATTAAAGATGAGTGAGTTCACAGGTTTTCAAAAGTTCATTTGTTCGGTTATAAGTTTGTTTCCCCCGTTATCCCTTACCCGGGATAACTATTTGGTTCCATTATTCCCAACCCGGAATAATACTGATGGTTCCATTATTCCTTACCCGGAATAATAATGATGTTCCATTATTCCTAACCCGGAATAATAAAGTTGTTGTTTCCATTATCCCTAACCCGGAATAATATAGTTGATTCGTAATTAAGTTCAATGTTAACATGTAGGTAGCGAGCCTAAAGTTATGTCACGTAAGTGTTCGCGATCGAAGCTGACTGTTGTGCCTCCGTGTTGCCAGGCCTATCACTGACCATGGCGAAGTTAGGCCAAATTATTCACCCGTTGACCATACCCGGTCGGCTAGCGCGACTAGCTCGGGTGGGGCTTGTCGGGCCCAGTAGTACAACTTATAATTTCCCCGCTATCTAACCAATACTAACGATCCGAGAGATTGTCGAGGACTTGTGTGATATAGCTGCTTAGTGACCATAACGTACATTAACATTAACTTAGTTACCGAATAGTTTAATGACGTTAATTTCGCATAACGTAAAGAGATAGAGTTGTAGAGTGTATACATGTTTCTCCCCCTGTTGTTTAAAACCGGATAAAATTAGGGGCCGTGAACTCACCTTTAGTTGCTCGGTTAGTGTAACACAGAAGTTGCAAATGATGGGACCGTTAATTGCGTCCTAACAAGTCAATTGATTTAAAGTTAGTGTGTGAACACACCAATACAAACCCTACACATAACTAACACACAATGCGGTACACACAATAACAAATCCTAACACTCAATCATGCATGCAAGTATCATCATACAAACATAGTGATCAAAACAATTTATCATGAACACAATCCAATCCATACAACACTTTGGTACACACATTCGCAAGTTATCAAGTTTCAGCTTGTATACTCATAATTAGGCTGTTTTTGAGGATTTTTATAAAATAGTTTCAACATTCCAAAAATTCCAATTATTTTACAGAAGGTGTCAACTATACTGTAGAATTTTATATAAATTTTTCAAGTCCTAACACTTTACCAATTATTCACAAATATTAATATACTAGGCTGCAGTCAGATTCGTCGCTTTCTGACTGCAGTCCACGGAAGAATTTATTTAAAAATCACCGTTCGTCCAATTAACAAAATTCCAGTGAGAGTTTTCCGGAAATTTCCATATCTAGTTGCTGTACAAATTTCGTGATTCGACTCTCTACAGATTATTAGATCCGACTCGATAAACAACTAACAAATTTTCAGAATTTTCACAGCTTCAGTTACTGAACTTAATTGGCCACTTAAAAATATCAAACGACTTCAGAAAAATATGAGTCTAGCGCCATTAGAAGCGTTTTTCAAAAATCTACGTTTTAGACTTCAGAAAATCCTTTTTTCGATAAATAATAACCAAGTTACAGCCAGTTGAATTTGGCTGTAAACACTATTCAGCATCCTGATTTCAGCATTTTATCGCAATCTAACCCGCTTAAACAATCGATACGTTAAATATAAGCGATCAAGAACAGAATTACCAATTATATATCATCATATACATCATACCCATGCAAACCCTAATCATAACATATAGTTTTTTATCACACAAAACGCAGCCTAATGTTTCTTGATTCCGCTAATCATCACATCGCAAACTAGCATCATTAATCGGCTAACATCATAACACTTTCTACCATTACATACACACATGATCCATAGTTCATAAACCCTAGTATGATTAGCGAAATAACATAAAACTCTAACCTTTAACAATGGAGATTAACAAACCGTGAGCGAGATGGGAGCCGATGATCAAGGGAAATCGCGACCGAGAAGGAGAATGGCGAGGAAGGGGCTGCCGCGATCAAGAAAAGGAATGGAATGGCTGCCGTCGGCTGTTACTTTGATTAGGGTTTGTGTGTTTTTGTTTTTGAAACAATGCACATGCATATATGTGTATATATAGCGCAAGAGGTAAACAACAAGGGGAAAGGTTTGCGGTTTGGGTGCTCGCGCCCGCAAGGGGTTCGGGTGGGTCGGTTTGGGTCTAAAACTTGATCCCCAAGTTTTAGTTAACTCCTTGAGTCGCAAGGAAATGAGGTCGGCTCGTGTCGCGGCTCGGTTCGATTCGTCTATATATTTACTATATCTTTTATAAATAAACACCATGAAATCAAGACATAACATAATAACTCACCAACTTATAAACGTTTAACACACATAGCACGTAATTCATTTGACAAGTTCACTAAATTATCGTAATTATTTCGAGCGTGCAATTTAAGTCTCCGAATCAATTTAGTGTAGGAACGAATAACCGTGAAGTAGTGCGTTTAAGATATCTGAAAAACCGGGATGTCACATTATCCCCATGTTGAAAGAATTTTCGTCCCGAAAATTGAGTAAACGCGTTTAGAATGCAGCGTACATGTTTAGAGTGACACGCACAAAGATTTAGTTCGTTAACAATGGTACGCGAAATTACAAGAAATTCCCAAGTGCCACGCACAAAGATTTAGTTCGTTAACAATGGTACGCGAAATTACAAGAAATTCCCAGGTTGTCACATCATCCCCATGTTAAAAGAATTTTCGTCCCGAAAATTTAGTTGGTGGTATCGTTAACTTGTTGCTCAGCTGCAAAGAGGTGTGGGTATTTGCTTTTCATTTGATCCTCTCTTTCCCATGTGAACTCTGGTCCACGCTTAGAATCCCAACGAACCTTGACGATTGGAATCTTGCTGTGCCTTCGAGTCTTGATCTCACGATCCATGATCTCGATAGGTTGTTCCACAAAGTGCAGTTGTTCATCCACTTGAATCTCATCCAATTAGACACTTCTTCAGATTTGACACGTGAAAAACGTTGTGAACTCCACTGAGTTCGGCAGGAAGGTCTAATTGATAAGCTACGGGTCCAATACGTTTCAAGATCACAAACGGGCCTACGTACCGTGGGTTTAGTTTGCCTCGTTTCCCAAAACGGATTACACCCTTCCAAGGTGACACCTTCAGTAGGACGCGGTCGCCAACTTGAAATTCGAGTGGTTTGCGTCGTTGATCAGCGTAGCTTTTCTGTCGATCTCGTGCCGCCGCCATGCGGTTTCTGATTTGTACAATCTTTTCAGTAGCCTCAAATATCAACTCAGGGACTGTGAGTTGACTGTCACCGACTTCTGCCAACAGACCGGTGATCTACATTTACAACCGTATAATGCCTCAAACGGTGCTGCCGATATACTCGTATGGTAACTGTTGTTATACGAGAATTCCACTAAAGGCAGATGGATTCCCAACTATTCCCAAAGTCTACCACGCATGCCCTAAGCATGTCTTCCAAGGTCTGTATGGTCCTTTCGCTCTGACCATCAGTCTGAGGGTGATAAGCTGTGCTCATATCTAAGCGTGTTCCCAACGCTTTCTGAAGTGACTGCCAAAAGTTGGACGTGAAACGAACATCTCTGTCTGAGATGATGGACGTTGGCACTCCGTGCCGAGAAACTACTTCCTTAATGTAGATGCGAGTCAACTTCTCCATCTTATCTGTTTCTTTAATAGCTAGGAAGTGTGCGGACTTAGTTAAGCAATCCACAATTACCCAGATGGTATCGCAACCACCCAAGTTCGCGGGAGTTTCGTGATGAAGTCCATCGAGATCTGATCCCATTTCCACACCGGGATCTCAGGTTGTTGGAGTAGCCCCGATGGCTTCTGATACTCTACCTTGACTTTTGCACAAGTCAAGCACTTGCTCACGTAGGTGGCTATATCAGCTTTCATGTTGGGCCACTAGTACGCAGCTTTAAGGTCTTGATACATCTTATCCGAACCAGGATGGACAGAGTATCGGGATTTGTGAGCTTCGTCCATGACTAGCTTTCTGAAGTCTCCGTAGAGAGGTACCCATATGCGATTCATGAAATACCGGGCTCCATTGGGTTTTACTTCCCAATCGCGTTCCATTTTTCCCACCGATTCGGCCTTGATGTTTTCTTCCTTAACTGCTTCTAACTGCGCGTCGCGTATCTGTTCGGGTAATTCCGAATGAATGGTGAACTGTAGTGCTCGTACCCGACGAGGTTCAAGTGCTCCTTCCTACTGAGGGCATCAGCTACCACGTTAGCTTTACCCGGGTGATACTGTATGGCACATTCATAATCGTTCAAGAGTTCGACCCAGCGACGCTGTCGCATGTTCAACTCCTTCTGGTCAAAGATGTGTTGGAGGCTCTTGTGGTCTGTAAAGATTGTGCACTTTCTCCAAATCTTAAGTGCAAACACCACTGCTCCCAATTCCAGGTCATGTGTTGTGTAGTTTTTCTTGTGAACCTTCAATTGTCGGGACGCATACGCGATGACCTTATCGCGTTGCATGAGTACGCATCCCAATCCCTGGATGGAAGCATCACAATATACCATAAAATCATCAGTCCCTTCCGGCAAGGATAGAATGGGTGCACTGCAAAGTTTCTGTTTCAGCAATTGAAATGCCGCTTCCTGCTTGTCACCCCAAGCATACTTGATGCCTTTCTGGGTGAGGGTAGTAAGCGGTTGCGCGATCTTTGAAAATCCCTCGATGAAACGTCTGTAGTAACCAGCCAAACCCAAAAATTGGCGGATCTCCGTCGGTGTCCTGGGTGCTTCCCAGTTTTTGATAGCTTCAATCTTGGCAGGGTCGACGTGGATACCCTTTTCATTTACGATATGCCCGAGGAACTGAACTTCCCGAATCCAGAAATCACACTTTGAAAGCTTGGCATATAGTTTCTCTTATTGAAGTAATTCCAGCAGTAATCGTAGATGTTCAGCATGTTCTGCTTCACCTTTAGAGTAGATGAGTATGTCATCGATGAACACAATGACAAACTTGTCGAGATACGGTTTACACACGCGGTTCATGAGATCCATGAACACTGCGGGTGCGTTGGTGAGACCGAAGGGCATGACCAAGAACTCATAATGGCCATACCGAGTACGAAATGCCGTCTTAGCGATATCCTCCTCCCTGACGCGTAACTGGTGATAACCGGACCGTAGATCAATCTTGGAGTAGTAGCTTGACCCTTGAAGTTGGTCGAAGAGATCGTCGATGCGAGTTAACGGATATCGGTTCTTGACAGTAACCTTATTGAGTTCCCTGTAGTCGATGCACATGCGGAAGGTCCCGTCCTTCTTCTTGACAAAAAGGACTGGAGCTCCCCATGGCGAAGCGCTAGGTCGGATAAATCCTTTTTCTAACAGTTCCTGAAGTTGGGTAGACAGCTCTTGCAGCTCGGCTGGAGCTAGGCGGTATGGGGCCTTGGCGATGGGAGTTGCATGGTTCGCCAATTCAATTTCAAACTCCAATTGTCGATGTGGTGGGAGGCCAGGTAACTCCTCTAGGAATACATCAGAAAAATCACGGACGACGGGGATGTCTTCTATACGTTTCTCGTCCTTAGGCTGTTCGGTAACCAGTGCGAGCAAAGCGAAGGAGTTCTTCCTCTGAAGATACTTCTGCGCTTGCATGTAAGAGATGATGTTTGTGACGGCGCCTGCCTTCTCGCCTTGCACCGTCAAGATTTCGTCGTTAGAGAGCGGAATACGGATAGATTTTTCGAAACAGAGAACTTCAGCTCGGACGTCGGATAGCCAGTCCATTCCGACTACCACGTCAAAACTACCCAGGGTAGTTGTCATCAGATCAATGGTAAATGTGTGACCCGCAAGTTTGAGTTGACAGCCAGACACTATATGGGTCACATCTACAGATTTACCATCGGCTAGTCCTATGACATAAGGGGCCTCTAGAGGTTTGGGCGTGAGATTTAGGTTCTTCCTAAAGGACTCAGATATAAAACTCCTATCCGCACCGTATCAAAAAGCACAATAGCAAAATGTTCATTAAGGGGAAACTTACCGGTGACCACGTTCGAGTCGTTTCTGGCCTCTCCGCGGCCCAGCGTAAATGCACGCCCTTTGGCACCTCCTGTGCCACCATTTCCATTGTTGTTGTTGTTATTGTTGTTGTTGTGGTTATTGTGGTTGTGGTTGTTCCCACCATTGTTGTTGTTGTTACGAAGCTGTGGGCAGTCTCTTTTGAAGTGGGCGGTACTACCACACTGATAGCATCCCCGGTTAACACCCTGCTGCTGACCCTGGGGTTGATTTTGGTTTTGTCGGGACATGATTTCCCCGCGACAATCCTTTGCCGCATGTCCCACCTTGCCACATCGTTGGTAGCGATTCCCGGCACAAGGGCCGTGATGATGAAGATTACAGCGATTGCACTGCGGTTTTCGACCTACATAGCCGCTTGTGTTCTGGGTGTTGTTGGCGGGCTGATTATTTTGACCCCGGTGGATGTTGAAATTATTGAATCGTTTCTGGTTTCCCTGTTGTGGCAAGGATGACGAAGGCTGTCGAGCAGACGAGTCTTCAAACTTTCTTTTATTATCAGGGGTCACTTCAGTCGTACCCCGAGATGGCAACTTCTTTTGTTCCACCGCCTTATCGGTGAGTTTGTGCGCCAACCTGATTGCTTGATGCTCAGTCACAGGGTTGCTAGCCATTACCATACCCTGGATCTCGGGGACCAGACCCCCAAGGTAAAACTCGAGTCGTTTCTCCATGGTGTTGGCCAGATCGGGACATAGAAATACCAGGTCATGATGTTTTGCTGTGTATGCTTCAATTTCAGATCCCACCATCTTGTGGTTCCATAATGTTTGCTCCAACTGTTGAACCCTGTCTCGGGGACAGTTCTCCTCTTTGATTAGGGCCTTAAACTCGGCCCAGGCCATTGCATTTGCAGCAATAAGTCCACGCGTTTGGACTTATGCATTCCACCAAGTTAGTGCCCCATCCTCTAATGTTGAGGCAGCATACTTGACTTTGTTGGCCTCCAGACAATTGCACATTTCGAACACTGATTCGGACTTTTCGATCCAACGGACCAGTCCTATGGGTCCTTCTGCCCCCGTGAATTTGCTCGGCTTCGCGTCGAGAAACATCTTGTAGGGGTTAAGACCCCCTCCTGCTGGTTGGTTTTGAACACCCGCTAGAGCAGCATTCACGTGTTCTTGGATCATTGCAGCAAATTCTTCGGGCGTCATGTTAAGGTTTCCGCGACGTCCAGTTGCCATTTAGATCTTCGTAAGACAACATAAACACACACCGATAAGTCTATATATCCAATATAGTTATCCTATTCCATACTTAAATAATTCCTCAAATTATGTCAACCCAAATTAATTAAACAGTCAAAAGAAATATTCGATTAAATAAATTTCAACGTCTTACAAAGTGCCAACCAAACATATCAGTTTACTATAAAGTCTCAAGTTTAAACATAAGTAGGAAAATAAATAGACTGAAGGAAAGTAAATAAAATAAGCGAGACGTGTCAGTCTTCTACGTCTCCATCCCCCAAATCGTTATCGTTGCCGTCATCCTCCGTGGCGTTTCTAGCTTCCACAGCTGGGTCTTCATCCGGATCCTCCTCTGGATCCTCCTCTGGATCCTCTTCTGGATCCTCCTCTGGATCCTCTTCCGGATCCTCCTCTACCGGCACTGGAGGGGCCGGTGCTGGTGCGGGTACTGGTACAGGTGCCTGATTCTGCTCTAGTTCTTGAATTCTCCAGCTAGACTCAAGGACTCTGTCTTCGAGCCAGTCAGCCCTTAGCTGCTCAGCACGAAGATCTCTAGCTAAAGTGTTACGAGCTATCTTACTCACATGTTGCTCTTCCTCGAGCGATCCAGTCTTACCTGTTAATTGTCATATCATCCATCCCTGTGCTAGGATGGTTTCATGCATTCTTTCTAGTTGTTCTTGTTGCTTTCTTATCATATCTCTAAGCAGGTCGTTCCCTACTTCTAACGAGTTAACCGGTTCGACCGGCATAGCGATGGTCGGGTGTGAGGACGACTCCTCCCCTAGGGCGAGCCTTTTTCTCGCAGCTGAGCGAGTCTCCACGCCATGAGGTGGTGAGGTTTCCACCATAGGTGCCTTTCCCGGCGCCTTTGGTTACAAAAGTTTGTCGGATGATGATGATGATGACATTGCCTGTTAGGTTGTGTAGTTAGTTACGAGTTGCATTCATTTCTTATTATGCATTCATATTCTACATAACACTGTTGTGGTACATCACATAACAAGATATAACAGTTCGGTGCCAAACTACGTCTAGTGTCGTGTAATCAGCTATAGTTTAGGTCTACTTTTAATGCAAACCTGGTTCTCTATAGCTAGAGGCTCTGATACCAATCTGTCACACCCTCAATTTCCACTTGCGGAGTTTTACCGCGAGGCGTGTGAACAAACCAGAATCTGAGACACTAGTAACGTCGAACGACGCTATATGTTTCATTAATACGTTTTCCAAAATCATTTGTTTAACCATTCATAGTTAATTTTAGATTGTCTTAGTTTGGTTTCAATGTTTAGCAGAAGCATTAGTTTTTAAAGTTGAGCGGAAGCATTAAAGTAAAGTAAGGGAACGGGCGCCAACACAAACGCCAAAACTAAAGAAAAACCCAAAACAATGTTTGTAAATGAGACTCGATAAAAAGATATCTTGATCAATGCAAGTGAGTGCACCTAGAGCTCCTAGCGTCCTGAGAAACATGTAAAGAAACAAGTGTCAACATTAAAGATGAGTGAGTTCACAGGTTTTCAAAAGTTCATTTGTTCGGTTATAAGTTTGTTTCCCCCGTTATCCCTTACCCGGGATAACTATTTGGTTCCATTATTCCCAACCCGGAATAATACTGATGGTTCCATTATTCCTTACCCGGAATAATAATGATGTTCCATTATTCCTAACCCGGAATAATAAAGTTGTTGTTTCCATTATCCCTAACCCGGAATAATATAGTTGATTCGTAATTAAGTTCAATGTTAACATGTAGGTAGCGAGCCTAAAGTTATGTCACGTAAGTGTTCGCGATCGAAGCTGACTGTTGTGCCTCCGTGTTGCCAGGCCTATCACTGACCATGGCGAAGTTAGGCCAAATTATTCACCCGTTGACCATACCCGGTCGGCTAGCGCGACTAGCTCGGGTGGGGCTTGTCGGGCCCAGTAGTACTACTTATAATTTCCCCGCTATCTAACCCAATACTAACGATCCGAGAGATTGTCGAGGACTTGTGTGATATAGCTGCTTAGTGACCATAACGTACATTAACATTAACTTAGTTACCGAATAGTTTAATGACGTTAATTTCGCATAACGTAAAGAGATAGAGTTGTAGAGTGTATACATGTTTCTCCCCCTGTTATTTAAAACCGGATAAAATTAGGGGCCGTGAACTCACCTTTAGTTGCTCGGTTAGTGTAACACAGAAGTTGCAAATGATGGGACCGTTAATTGCGTCCTAACAAGTCAATTGATTTAAAGTTAGTATGTGAACACACCAATACAAACCCTACACATAACTAACACACAATGCGGTACACACAATAACAAATCCTAACACTCAATCATGCATGCAAGTATCATCATACCAACATAGTGATCAAAACAATTTATCATGAACACAATCCAATCCAAACAACACTTTGGTACACACATTAGCAAGTTATCAAGTTTCAGCTTGTATACTCATAATTAGGCTATTTTCGAGGATTTTATAAAATAGTTCCAACATTCCAAAAATTCCAATTATTTTATAGAAGGTGTCAACTATACTGTAGAATTTTATATAAATTTTTCAAGTCCTAACACTTTACCAATTATTCATAAATATTAATATACTAGGCTGTAGTCAGATTCGTCGCTTTCTGACTGCAGTCCACGGAAGAATTTATTTAAAAATCACCGTTCGTCCAATTAACAAAATTCCAGTGAAAGTTTCCCGGAAATTTCCATATCTAGTTGCTGTACAAATTTCGTGATTCGACTCTCTACAGATTATTAGATCCGACTCGATAAACAACTAACGAATTTTCAGAATTTTCACAGCTTCAGTTACTGAACTTAATTGGCCACTTAAAAATATCAAACGACTTCAGAAAAATATGAATCTAGCGCCATTAGAAGCGTTTTTCAAAAATCTATGTTTTAGACTTCAGAAAATCCGTTTTTCGATAAATAATAACCAAGTTACAGCCAGTTGAAGTTGGCTGTAAACACTATTCAGCATCCTGATTTCAGCATTTTATCGCAATCTAACCCGCTTAAACAATCGATACGTTAAATATAAGCGATCAAGAACAGAATTACCAATTATATATCATCATATACATCATACCCATGCAAACCCTAATCATAACATATAGTTTTTATCACACAAAACGCAGCCTAATGTTTCTTGATTCCGCTAATCATCACAATCGCAAACTAGCATCATTAATCGGCTAACATCATAACACTTTCTACCATTACATACACACATGATCCATAGTTCATAAACCCTAGTATGATTAGCGAAATAACATAAAACTCTAACCTTTAACAATGGAGATTAACGAACCGTGAGCGAGATGGGAGCCGATGATCAAGGGAAATCGCGACCGAGAAGGAGAATGGCGAGGAAGGGGCTGCCGCGATCAAGAAAAGGAATGGAATGGCTGCCGTCGGCTGTTACTTTGATTAGGGTTTGTGTGTTTTTGTTTTTGAAACAATGCACATGCATATATGTGTATATATAGCGCAAGAGGTAAACAACAAGGGGAAAGGTTTGCGGTTTGGGTGCTCGCGCCCGCAAGGGGTTCGGGTGGGTCGGTTTGGGTCTAAAACTTGATCCCCAAGTTTTAGTTAACTCCTTGAGTCGCAAGGAAATGAGGTCTGCTCGTGTCGCGGCTCGGTTCGATTCGTCTATATATTTACTATATCTTTTATAAATAAACACCATGAAATCAAGACATAACATAATAACTCACCAACTTATAAACGTTTAACACACATAGCACGTAATTCATTTGACAAGTTCACTAAATTATCGTAATTATTTCGAGCGTGCAATTTAAGTCTCCGAATCAATTTAGTGTAGGAACGAATAACCGTGAAGTAGTGCGTTTAAGATATCTGAAAAACCAGGATGTCACATCTGTGTATCGTGCCAGAAAGGAAAGTAAGAAAGAAAATCTCATCCTGTGAAGAAGACCAACACAGTGAATATGCCTCTGGAACGTCTTCATATGGACCTCTTTGGACCTATGAAACCCAAGACTACCTTTGGTGATTCATACTGTTTAGTAGTTACTGATGACTACTCCAGATTTTCATGGGTGAATATATTGGCACACAAGAGTGAAGTTCCCGAAATCCTCAAGAATCTCCTAACTCTGCTTGAAAATTTGTACAATCTGAAGGTAAGGAGAATTAGAAGCGACAATGTCACCGAATTTAAGAATCAAGTTATGGATGAGTAGTGTTCTTCAAAGGGCATTTTGCATGAGTACAGTTCTCGTTACACTCCACAACAGAATGGTGTCGCTGAGAGGAAGAATAGGACCCTGATTGAAAATAGCAAGAACCATGTTAGTAGAATCAGAACATCCCGTTCAATATTGGGGAGAAGCTGTTGCTACTGCATGTTACCCGATGAATAGAGTTCTAACGGTGAAGAGACACGGGAAAACATGTTCTGAGTTGCTACATAAAAGGAAACCGGATGTTTCTTTCTTAGAACCTTTTGGAGCTCCGTGCACTATGATTGATCCACATGGAAAGTTTTGTCCGAAGGCTATCGAAGGTTTCTTTCTTGGATATGCTACTCTGAATTTCAGGGTGTGGAATTTGTCTTCGAAAAAGATTGAAGAATGGGGTGAAGTGAAGGTTCAGAGATACACAGAATCAGTAAGAGTTCCGGGTGCTCCTTGGATGTTTGACTATGATGGACTGTTTGACTCCTTTAATCTGCCAACTTTTGATGATGCATCTGCTGCAGCTCAAATGTTACTGGAAAGTGATACAGCAGTTGACTCGTCATTAGTTCGACCAATTATTGTTAACCCTCAAGTGTCGATTTCGGTTAACAATCTTGTTCAAAATGAGGAATTCGAATATGCTGCAGATTATAACCTTTCGTCAGAAGATGATGAGTTTCATGATGCAAATAAAGTAACCTTCGGTGCGGTCCCTGGAATTTCAGATGTCACGTTAAATATACAACCTCAAGGGACGACTGAAGGTTATGCATTTACATCCTCATCAAATCCAGCACTTGATTTGACTGTTCATCTGAATATCAACAATTTGTGTATAAACTCTCAAGTTCCCGATGTCCCAAAAACTCGAATCCATAATACCCATCCTTAGCAGAATATTATTGGAGATGTCCAAAGTGGAGTGCAGACTCATAATCAGCTTCAAAACTACCAGAATGCTGGGCTGTATTCGAAAATAAGAGAATCTGGGGGACAGAATGATTGCTCTTTTGCCTGCTATGTTTGCCAAGTTGAACCAAAATCTTGGAAGGAGGCAATGAAAGAAGACTCATGGGTTGAAGCCATGCAGGAAGAACTTCAGCAGTTTCAGAAGTTGGGTGTGTGGAAGTTAGTTGATAGACCTGATAACTACAAGAAGATTGGTACACGATGGGTGTATAAATGCAAGAAGGATGACCAAGGTGTTGTTGTGAGAAACAAAGCACGATTGGTTGTCTAGGGCTTTAATCAGGTTGAAGGCATTGATTACAATGAAGTTTATGCACCGATTGCACGACTTGAGGCCATAAGAATTTTCTTGGCTTATGCGTCCTACAAGATGTTCACCGTTTATCAAATGGATGCGAAGAGTGCATTTCTTCATGGTGTGGTTGAGGAAGAGGTATATGTTGAGCAACCGCCAGGTTTTGAAGATCCAGTCCATCCTGATAAGGTTTGGCTTCTCAACCCAAGGCGTTATATGGTCTTCATCAAGCTCCAAGGGCTTGGTATGAAACATTGTCTACCTATCTTCTGAAGAATGGTTTTCGACAAGGATTGATCGACTGTACTCTCTTCATCAAGGAAAGGAACGAGGATTTGCTGCTAGTGCAAGTATATGTTCATGATATTATTTTTGGGTCTACCAACGAACAAATGTGCAAAGAATTCGAGTAGGTTATGCAGGAGAAGTTCGAGATGAGCGCCATGGGAGAAATGACTTTCTTCTTAGGTTTGCAGGTTTAGTAATCAAAGGAAGGAATCTTCATTCATCAAACCAAGTACGTCGGATATATTCTCAAGCGATTCAAATGGAAGACTCAAAGCCTTTGGTAACTCCATTAGCTCAGAATCATGGGATTACTCCTGACGGAATGGGTGATTATGTGGAACCATCTCTCTACCGTGCTATGATCGGATCTCTTATGTATCTTACTGCTTCAAGACCCGATATAATGTACCCAACATGTCTTCTTGCTCGCTACCAGTCCAGTCTAAAAGTTTTCATTTGATGGCTGTGAAAAGGATCTCTCGGTATTTGAAGGGTCGCCCAGACACTGGTCTATGGTACCCTAAGGATGATAACTTTGATCTGACAGCATTCAGTGATTCTGATCATGGCGGCTGCAAGATTGATACAAAGTCAACATCAGCAGGATGTCAATTTTTGGGAAATCGCCTAGTCACGTGGCAATGCAAAAAGCAGACTTGCGTAGCTACATCAACCTGTGAAGCTGAGTATATTTCTGCTTCTAGTTTCTGCTCGCAGGTTCTATGGATTCAACAGCAAATGCGCGACTACGGTTTTGAATTTCTAACTACTCCTATTTTTGTTGATAACGAAGCTACTTTACAGATCACTCGTAATCCTGTACAACACTCAAAAACGAAACACATTGAAATTAAGTATCATTTCATACGAGAATATTATGAAAAGAAACTTATCAATGTTGTTAAGATCCACACAGATCACCAACATGCCGACCTGTTTACCAAAGCTTTTGACAAATCTCGTTTTGACTATCTACTTTTGGTCAATGGCATCAAGGTGAAACATGAGTAAATCTTCTTTGGCTAAACAATTATTGTAAATATTTTTCTAAAAACTAAAACTCCAAAAAGATTTTCCATTTTTCTTAGTTTTTCTATACTAGGAGGAGAAATTTTCAAGAAAATACAAAAACATCAGAAAAATGCAAAAATACAAAAATATGTCTTTATTTATTTATTTACCTTCTATATTTAAGGGGGAGAAAATTTCAGAAAAATTCAAAAACAATAGAAAAACCAAAAATAAAAAATGAGTTTCTTGGATATATAAGTTGAAGATGATGAAATACACCGGTGATCTATCATAAACAGTCAAGAACAAAGAATGAAAATTGATAAGTAGCTTTACTAATGATGTATCGGTAGGCTCACTATCAGATTCAAAATTTGCAGGTTGATATAAACTTAACGGATTGCAAGCCAAGTGGGAACCATTCACTAGCATATGGTCTTGGTACCGAAATTTCGTTTGATAATGTGCCGAGGTTCTGAGATATGCGGTCTTTATACTGACTTATCATCTGGGTATCATGGTTGAATCTTTTGCCGAAAAATAACGGTGACGCAAGTTTAGAACTTCCATGATACCATACATACATGTAAATACTGCATACGACCTTCAATAAGTGATAAATATATCACATTCACCCAAAAATAAGTGATAAAATATCACAGCTTTATGCGGGAGCTAAGTTCGTCTCTTTGTCGGTAGATGGTACTAACTTGTTCACGGACTTACTCCTGTGCCCTGCATGCATATGAAAATCAAGTTCCTCATAAATACGTGATTTAATCACATAGGGTTTGTTTTCAATCAAAATAAGTGAGTATCTCACATCATATACGTCAAAACAGATGATAAGCAGTATACTCACCGGTAAGATTTTCTCTCGTGCATATCTTGATATGGGAATGAGTCGTGAAGTGGTTGAACACCGGCTAGTTAGTATAAATCATACATTAATCATATCTCCTAATCATGATTACATCTGATAAGTTGAGTTTACGTGGACAACAATACCGATAATCATAGTAGAATACTTATTTATTTAATTTGATGTTTTAACAAAACCTGTTTTTGACAAGATTAAAAGCTGGTATGATTCTCTTACTTGAAACTCTGAAAAAGATTACCTGATAAATATATAGTTTATAGTTTAGTAGTTATTTTAGTTTTAGTTTACTTTGTTGTTAAATTAAGTTCCTTTTTAAATTAGCCAAAATTGAAGCTCAAATGTTTTTTTGTTACCAAGATCCATCCTAAAAACTATTCGCTTAGATATCACAACTTCATAAAAGTACTTTCTTACAGTGAGTAAACCCATCTCAAAGAAACAAAATCTGTTTAAAAGCACTTTTCCTAACATAACTGTGTGATTTGTGTGGATATGTGCAAAGTTCTAAATAAGTCAATGAAAAACCTAAGGTCCTCGAAGAACTGAAATCCAGTTTTATGAAAAACTTGGATTCGTATGAATCAGAGGTATTTCGTACGAGTGTGTGTATCTCTTACGAATGGACCAATGATGGTTCGTACGGAGGGCAGTGCTTTGTACGATCCAAGGGTATTTCGTGCGAGTTAAGTTGTGGTATAAAAGGAAATGAAGTTCTGTGGTGGAACTTCACTTTCACTTTGCTCACATCATCCTTACACCTCCCTTCAAGTTGTTTTTGACTTCTTTAAGGTATTCTTAAAATGTTTGGCATACTTTTAAGATGAACAACTTAAGACCATGACTGACATTAGAACAACAAACTTTAAGAAAAGAAATCCTTAACGAAAAATAAGTTCTTCAGAGATAATCTAATCTTAAAGTGGGGTTCACAAACAGATAACCTTAATTCGCATGAAGTAAGCTTTGACTCGCACGAGCCACTTACTCGTACGAATCAGTAACTTATTTGTCTTGGTAATTTGTTTGTTCAAATCAGTTGTTTCGTATGAATTGATTGTTATTCGTACGAGTCAGTATTTCTTCATTCAGGGAATACATACATACGAAAAATTGAAATAAATTTTTCGTGTATATTCCTTGATAAATTGATGTTCTAATTCTAATTGACTTTTGAGTACAGAATGGAACAAAGAGAACATAAAAGAAAACCATCAATGAAGAGAACTGATAAGTCAGAAGTTGAAATCATGTCAGAATCAAGACATAACATGTTGGCCTACTTGGATCCGGAAGACAAATTTGTTGAGTACAACGACATAATGAAGTTTTTGCGCGACTCAAGGATACATCATGCTATCACGCACAAGACTACAGTGTACAAGATGTTGATCAAGGAATTTTGGGATTCAGCTAAAATCATTGAAGTTAATGGGAAGGAAGTCATCCACGGAAAAGTAAACAATTTGGATGTAGACATGACTGCCAAAATCATTAACTCAGTACTGCAGCTTGGTGATGATCCTGAAGCTCCATTCTCAATGGCGTTGAAGTGTCAACGTGGATGTTTGATACGCATGAAGTGTGTCAGAGATTTTCTGGTAGAACAAATCAACAAAGCATGGTTACCACTACGATACAAGTTCTTTCTACATGTTCTGATTCAGTGTTTGAGCAATAGACGAAGTGGTTATGACATGGCAAATAACGACTTGGTTGGAATGATGATAGCTTTGATACTGAACAAACCGTTCAGTGTTTCAAAGTATATTTTCGCAAACATGAAGGAGAACCTGAGTAGATCTGGTTATGGTGGAAACAAGTTTTGGATGTATCCCCGTTTCCTTCAGGTGATCTTAAATACACAACATCCGAATCTTCCAAAGAATGACAATGATGTTCTAAAAGTAGAAGTTATGATGGAACGTTCATTGAAAATCTTTAAAGATGTTGCAGTAAAACGTTACAAGGAAAGCACACCTCCTCGAAGATTGATCTGTTTTCTAGCAAACAATGATTATGTTTCACCAGAAAACGACAAATGGCGCCCTGATGACAGTGATTCTGATGATGAAGAACCAATCTTGGAGAAAATGATCAAAGATAGATTTGGTCATAAAAAGGGAAATGGTGATGATGGTGATATTAATGGTAATTGTGGTGCTAATGATGTAGGTACTTCAGTTGGAGACAAGGGTAGAAAGAAACAGAGGAGTTCGTCTACGAATACTTCCTCACCTTAACCTGAAATCATACAACCTACAACCTCACATCAGGAAACTGTACAGGAACTAGTTGTAGAAACTCAGTCTACCTTTACAATGGAGGAAGCTGAACCTGTAATGACGGAACCTGCTACAGTTCCTCAATCACAACCATCAAGTACCACAGCAGATGAAAGAGTTTCAGCTAAAGATACTCCAGTTGAATCGCAACCTACGCCTTCTTCAGTACAACAATCCCAACCCACAGCTCATCAAAAGTCTAAACGAGGAAGTCGTTTGTTCTCTGAGATGGATCAAGATGAGAAGGTGGAATTTCTGTTCACTCAATTGCAAGTTGCGGCAATGCAGATTAACAAGCATTCAGAATTTATGTATTTAAACCAAAACACAGTTGTCAAGCAACAATTGGAGATAAATTATTTGAAAGGGACTGTTAGAAAACAAGATTCTGTAATTGCACAGTTAAGGAAAGAAAATGAGCAACTGAAGGCTGCAGATGCAGAAATGGCAACTCAGCTAAAACAGATGAGAGCAGCTGATAACTCTCGGGGTATTAAGCTGAACTGACTGAAAGAACGTAGTACGGCTGTTCAACGATCCGCATAAACATTGTCTACTAAGCATAAGGACTTGAAGGAATGGTATCATTCTCGTAATGCTAAACTGGTGGAAGGCTTCAATGGTATTAAAGATGTATTTGAAATGAGTAGAAAGCGAGTGAACATTATGTGGAACGAGAGATACAAAGCACAGGAGATCAAGCGTAAACGTGATCAGGATTCTGAAGACCCTGGTATTACACTGCTTTGGCCTCATCCTCGCAGCCAAAAGTTTCTGTTCCACCACCAGTGGTAGATTGTAATGTACAACAGATCGTGAGCGACCCAGTTACCTCAAGTGACACTCAAGAGGAAACATGAAAGGTTTGATGAGTAAGGAAAACAATGAAAACCTGGATTCTCAATCAACTATGGATTGATTATCTTCAGGAGGAGTTTGTTGATACAACATACAGTTCAAAAAATGAAGATCGAAGACCAAGCAACAGCCAAGGGGGAGTTTGTTGATACCTTTTGTGTCTGTTGCTTGTTCTTAGTTAAGTCTGTAATTGTACGATCTTTATGTACTGTGTCTGTATAGATTGGTCGTGTCGGCCAGATCAAGATATCCTCCTATCTTGATCTTGTACGACGATTAGAATGCTTGTGTACAACAGTTGCATGTGTGCATACTGTTGAGTCTCAGGTACGTCATGTCTGTGGCACGATCTCCAAAGAAAACATTTGGTGCGAATAAGAATGCTTCATACGAGCAAGAAGTTGCTCGTACAAGTCACACCGTTCATACGACCTAAGCTTACACAATCAAGCTTCGTACGAGCAAGGGTATTGTTTCGTGCGAGCCAGTTCATTCGTACGAGTCTATTTGGAGAATGTCTTTCGTGTCTTTTGGTGTTTCGTATGACCAGCAACATACTTCGTATTGTTGCTTGGTGTTGGCACTATATAAGCAGACATGACCTTCTCAGTAGATAAAGTGCATGTGTGAGAGAGTTCATGCGAGTGACCAGTGGATACTAAGCTGAGACCTTGAGAGCACAGAGTGAATGCATAGAGTCTGTATGAACATTGTTTGTATATGTTTGTACTAGTTCTCATCAGTTAATCAAGATATTGAATCTTTGGTTATCCCTGTGTGTCTTCTACTTTGCTTTGGTTTGCATGCATACTTGCATTCCGCACTTGTATGTGTGTTGCATGAACAAGGAAGCAGGTTTAACTTGATCCTCCAGGTGGACCTACAGATATATCTTTTGTCATATTGATTGTGCTCTTGCTTTGGTTTGCATACACACTTGGATTCCGCACTCGTGTGTGTTACATAAACAAGGAAGCATGTTTATCTTGATCCTCCAAGTGAACCTACAAGTGGTATCAGAGCTTTGGCTCTCTTCCTTGTTTGAAACCAAGCTAGTGTTGTGTCTGAGCTAGTTGTGAGGGTTTCTGGAAGTGTTCTTGAACTTTCAATAGGAAACTTAAGTTCTTAAAAGATAACCAACTCAAAACTCAGTTAAAACTTGTATCCAGAAAATTTTCATAAAAACCTTGTTAGAATACATGGATACATGTTAGGATCTTTTTTCTTAAAATTTTCTATCAAAGTTCAGTTGGACATATCTTCAGGTGAAATATTGCCGAAAAACTCACCGGAATATTCTTGTAGGGTTGACCAAATCTTTGGACATTCTGACTTGACTTGACTGTTTTGACTGAATAGCTGATATGGAATGTTTGTCTTTTTAACCAAAATTGTGTAGACAATTGACCACTTTCGAACAAAGTCAGAAACAAGTCTCTGTTAGAAAAGGAAATTTTCACCAACCAACCCTGCAAAAAGATTCATCTCTGTGAAAAAACAAACTTCAGCGAAAAACATCCGTGCGAATAACCCATCCGCACGAAGAACAAGACTATTCGTGCGAAAGAACAAGTCATCCTCACGAAGAACCTTGTTCGTATGAAGCACAAGTTTGATCGTACGAAAGAGTGTCTCTCGTACGAAGTATCTGGGTCGTAAGAAGGACAGTCACTCGTACAAATCTTTGATTCGTACAAAGAACATGCTTGATCTGTTTTTCGTGTTCAGTTTTTCAGAACTTTGTGGTTTTTAAAATTGTTAACTTTGAAAGGAGACTGTTATTTTCAAAAAAGAAATTTAATCTTTAAACCTTTTAATTTTCATAAATAAGAACATATAATGGGTACAAATCCTTGGGATTGGGGGTGTAGTTCAAGTTCAAGCCATGATTTATCACAATCTAGCTTCGCAACCTAATGGGTAAAATCTTTAATATCTCCACAAATAATTACCGCTGGTCAATGGGCTTTTGTTACAAATCAAAATCAAAGCGTTCAAACTCTTCTCCTTAGCGAAAATGAAACTGGAAGTAACAACTTTCCAACAAAGTTAAATCATATATTCATGGAAAAGTCGTATTCATATGTATGTTTTTGGTTAGAATATCGAGTTGTAGACATATTCCTCTCCGTACAAAGAATCTCTCGAAGAAGTTGTATCATATTCAGCCACCTTAGCCAAATTGGATGAGAATGATAAAAGGGCCTATGATCTAGAAAAGAAAGCCTTTGCCATTCTTACGCAAGCACTTCACAAAGATATTTATCATCAGTTTATGTATTGTACAACTACGAAGAACTTGTGGGATTCGTTAAAAACAAGAGGAGAAGGAGACGCAGCAACGCGAAAAATTTGACATGATCTTTTAAAGAAAGAGTTTGAAGGGTTTCTGTTTATGGAAAATGAAACACTAAATGATATGACAACTCGCTTCTATTATTTGCTTAGTGAGATGTACTCATACAAGGTTATTGCATCACAACAGGAGATTGTTATGCGTTTTGCTGATGCCTTACCACCTAAGTGGAGTCAATTTATTGAATTGCTAAAACATACAGGTGTGATGGATATGATTCGCATTTACGAATTTGGTCAGAAACTTGAAAACAAAAATGAAGAAGAAATTCGCAAAACAAAACGATTTTCAGTTCCACAAAACCCAGAAATGTATTTTGGAGGCATTAACCCAGGTATAAGTACAATTCAACAACAGAAGCTAGAAACAACATTCATGTCAACTTCAAATCCTTTTCTGCTGCAAGTTAAACCAGATCAGTCTGTTGGTTCGGGTGCTCAAGTTTATGAATAAGTTTTTGATCCAAAAGCCTTTCTTCCTCTACCTCAAGATATTAGTTCAACTCCTCAAGCTTATGAACAAGCATTTGATCCAAAAGCATATCTTCCTCAACCACAAGTTGTTACACCACAAGTTCAACAACAAGCTTTCTATGGTAAAAATTTTCAACCCTCAAATTCCAACACTGTCAGACTTGATACATCAAACCTTTCTAAGGTGAGTGTGGAAGTTGCCCGAGAACACATGGAGCTTCTAAACACATTGGTAAGCTCCTATTGCGGATTAGTAGTTGGACAAATTGGTAATATCCATTTAACCAGTGAAGACTATGCACAAATCGATAAGGAGGAGATGGAGTTAATTGATATCAAATGGGCGTTTGCAAGTGCAGTGAGAAGGGCAAAAGATTTTATGGAGAAAACAGGAAGAACTAATCTAGAAAGCAACAAGGATACTCCATACGGCTTTGACAAAAGGAAAATTACTTGTTTCAATTGTAGAGAAAAAGGGCATTTTAAAAGAGAATGCACGAAGCCTCCATAGCAAGGGAATCAATATCCTTTTAACAGAAATTAAGTTTGTAACACTCATAAAATTCGTGTTCGACAATAAACCAACACATGTAAATGCCCTCGAATAATACCTCAAATGAGTTAGCCACTCAACTCCTTAAACAAATCCAAAAATCTAAAAAAAAAAAAATTAAACCTGACCGTAGCTTACGGTCCCGGACCATAAGCTACGGTCGAGGCTTTCTGGTTGACTTTATAACTAACCATAAGCTACGGTCCGGACCGTAGCTTACGGAGAGTCACTAGATTTTCACTTTTTCACCATTTTAACTTTCAAATAATAACCCAAAGGCCCCTAGACTTTATTATTAAATTTTCCTTACATAAATAAGTCATTTTTCGACCCGAACGACTCCCCGTTAAGGTGATATCTTGTGATTCACCATTCTTGAGTATCACACATCTTCACCGAACCTTAAACTTTACTAGATTGGGTGATTTAACCCATGAAACCATAAGTATTCGTATCTTCCACATTTAAGCTAGTAAACGCTTATAAGTCGTAAACCTAGTGTGACACCCGTTAATGTTCAGTTACTCGTACTCTTCTTCAATACATCTCGTGTTGAACGAAAAGACCAACTTGTATCATTATGTCGTTGGATATATGTCAATGGACAATTCATGACAATCCACAAAACCATTCTTGAGGACAAAAGTGTCAAAACCCCAAAATTCTATCAAGATGTCACCTCTCCTGCAAAATGCAACACTCTTGCAGCTCTGGACACCTTGCTAGACACTTGTGAAGATCCTACAACACCTCTAACACCTGGCTTCATCTTCACACACCTTCTTGCACTATAAATAGCCCACTACTTCACCTCATTTCCTTGCTCATTCACTCTTCTCCTCTCTTATTACACTCTTGGAAGTTCCTGACCATTTAGGAGCTTCCATTTGAGTTCTAAGTTTCCCTTGGATGATTTGTAAGTGTTCCATCTCAACTCTTTTCTTTTTATAGGCTTCTAATAGCCAAAAGTCAAGCATTTTCGATAAATGCCTTGACTTTCGGTTAAAACCATTATGGTCCAACCATTGTTCGAAATGAACATGGCTAAGTGATCATAATTAGGTAGGTATTAACCGCTTAAAAGGGCACCTACTAAGGATCACGTTTACTAGGGCAATTGACGGGTCAAAGTTTATGTTTTAAAAAGTCCAACGGGCCAGATTTCATAAATATTATAATCTGAGTTTATATATGTTATAAACATGTTTTTGACACTTAACAAGTTGGTAATAATTATTAGAACATGGGAACATGTTTGATCCGTCAATTTCAGTCCTAGGGTTGGGATTTGCAACCGAAAGTCACGAAGCTTGACTTCTGCTTTGACTTTCGATTCTGACCCGACTTAGATTAGTTAACTTCTGACTTATGGTCACATTATGATCGTAATACAATGTAGGATAACCCTCTGAGGTTATATTACATGATCATAATCATAATCTGAGTTATGCACAAGTTCCGTAAAATGTCAATATTTGACTAAAATGCTCTTTTTACATAAAGCAAGTATTTAATCACCAATGAACTTGCCAATGAATTACTTACTGATATGTTAATGTAATTAACATATTATGATGTTAATATTCTGATATAAACTAATTTTAGTATAATATCGTAAACTATACTTTTTAAATGACCAAAATGCCCTTTCGGTGCATAGTTTGGTCTTAAACCATAAATCACACTTATGTTTGACTTCTTACTGATAATATATCACAAATTAAGTATTTTTCCAGAATGTTTATGATCATAACATCAGAATACATGTAAGTTCCTTTTATATACGACATAGAATGGTTCAATACGCCTTATAAGGCGTAGTTTCGTTTTAAAACCTCAACGGGCATATAAGTTGTTATCATACTGATATTACAACTTATTTAAAATATAATGACATATAGAACTTGTTCATGACTCATCCGGTTACCCGATATCGCTTATATGCATATGGTTAAGTATATATAACTAGTTTACGAAAATTAACTGAGATGGGTTTAACCTTATCATTTTAATTTCAAATTCTAGAATGTTAATTGTTTACCCATATTATACAAGTCTTAAGTACTTGTTGGGTTTAAACTACATTCTATCCGGTCATCGCTTAATCTATTGTATCGTACCGTTTTTGATCCTTTACGCTAGTCGGTCTAAGTCTATGACTTAATTAAGACCGTTAGCATTTTAATTGGTTAGCTTATCCCTTAATCCAGACTAGAGCCTTCCGGTAGATGCTATCTGCACTTAGTTCATTTTGGATACGGCTGAGATATTAAATCTTGCATTTTTAAAAATCAAGACTATCTCAGGTAAATACTCTTGACTTATTTCCCATATACGGGCTTGGGTTACGGTTAATTATTACCGCTTGGTCGGAAATGGGATCAATCGAATGGTGGATTGTGGCTAGTAAATACGCATATTCCGTTTTGATCTGTTTTGTTTGATAACTTAAACATTGGGGGTTAATGACCGTGTCCTGGATATCCTTGGCTCATTACATTAGTTAATGGCCACGACTAAAGCATGGGGCGTAAGCATACACCTAATAGATGCGAATACTAAATTATTTTTACCCATAAGTTGGGCATAATTCCTTCGTGGGTTCGATATGTATTGACAAACATGTAAAGCTGTTAACAAGGTTACATAGCTGACTTTCCCAAGTTATAAAAGATTTGTGCCTTGTGCACTTAAATCTAATTTTTAAAATGTTTTCAAAATGAGTCAGTCGGGTGTATTTACCAGTGAAAGATGACGTATTTTCAAAAGACTAAGATGCAGGTACAATACGAAATAGGATGGAAGTTGCTCGGTAGTGATATAAGAGGATTTTGCAAATCCTTAGATCTGCCCAAAGTATGTTATACATTTTTGTACATTTTACGATCCCCCTGTGGATCTTTCATTACAAGCTGTCTGTATATTATTTTTTCGTACTTTGAACATTTGGTTTGTAATAGTAATTTAAACTCCAAGACTTCCGTTGTGCTATGTTTAATTGACTATGATGATATCAACTTACGTCACGATATTCCCCATCCGGGCCCACCGGTGTTTGGTTGGAAATACGAGGTGTGACAGGTTGGTATCAGAGCCAACGTTTGAGAGAATTAAACACTAGCCTTCTTGTGTTTAATCTCAAACTTACACAAGCACATTCCTTAGACTTCCAAGTCTAGGCTTTGACCTAGTATTACTCATTTCATTATTAAGTTATTAATATTGTTTTTCATTTGATTTTTAACAGAAAAATGCCACCAAGAGTACGAGGAAGAGGAAAAGGACCAAAGAGAGGAGGACCATCTGGACACCTTCTTTTTCAACCCTGTCGCTCGAACCCCTATGAGGATTCGAGGGATTCCTGGCCCTATCAAGACATTCACCTACCCACACCCAAAGCTCGTACCACTCGTACCATTCACACCAATCACACCACTCTCATCATTCTCATCATTCATTCATGATGAGTTTAACCCGAACCAATACTGTCACACCCCGACCCGCAGCGAAAATAAAAGTCGGGGCATAATTGGGTTATCACCAAAGCTCATTACATTTACTAATAAGTTTCATATTTATTAAATTGAAATTAAAACTTCAAATATTCAAACAAAGGATTCATATAAGCACAATAAAAATCAAAACATTGTTCAAAACATAATAGATTTGTTTAATCTTCTAAGGCCATTCCTATGTGTTTCTCTCCTCAGCTTGATCACCTGTATCATGCGTAAAACAAAGAATTTGGGTCAACAAAAGTTGGCGAGTGAATCTATGTAAAAAAACAAGTTAAACAATTCTTATATTAGTTAATTAAATAAAAATCGTGCGTAAATCATAAATGAGCATATGCATATGTACAAACAATCACAAACCACACAATATCCACAATGACCATATGACATGATAAATGATGAACTTGAGATCAAGGCTCAATCAAAGGAGCCGATCTAATGAGGCGCCTGATGCTCAACTCGTATCCCACGATGAACTGATGGGCCTTAAATGAATGATTGCACTGAAATGATAAATTGTAGCCACGCATAATCATACCAATTGAAATACACATTTGATCACATTACGATGTTAGCACGAGTGTTAAAATAAATAAATAAATAAAATATGTACGACACATGATACATCCCAAAATGTGATTAAAAAGGGAGTTTGTAAGGATTCACTCACCGTGGGTGCGTTCTTTGATGATAATGAATGCGCACGAATTGAGAATCTGATCGACGAACGACTACTAACCTAAAAGAATAATACGACAATTCGATAGATATAAACAAATTAATATTTTTATTTAATCATTTTTGTTAGATTTTAAGGTTATTTTTTGGTGGTTTTTATATCCTTCGAAATTGTATTATCAAGTGTTTTTAATTAATTTTTAACTAAAAAGTATATATAAGTAATATAAATAAAATAAAAAAAATTATTAAAAAATATGCTGTCAGATCTGACCGGGGGGGGGGGGGGAGAGGAACCTGACCGGTTTTAATGTGGAATTAGACGCGTGTGATGGGATTCGAACCTGAGACCTTCCGTTCACATGCACGCAACTCTTCCAACTGAGCTACGTGTCTAACCCGTTAGAAACAAGATTTTTATTATTCTTATACTCTTGTTAGCTTTATTCAGAAATTAATAATTTTAAAAAGTTTTAAACCAAACAAACCGCCGCATACACTGAGGCTTGAACCCGAATCATTATGCTATTCTGCACCCAGCCTAACCAACTGGGCTGGGTGTCTAACCCATTATAGACTGAAATTATTTTGTATTTATATACTTACTGAACTTCATCTTCTTCAACAAAACAACCCAGAACATTAACCCGAATTTAAACTTAGTTAGCAACTATTCTGCCTCACTACCTACACAAGTTTGCACAGTTTATAGACAAGAATTAAAAGAGGTTACGGTGAGATATTCCGGCGACCAACAACTGAGTTCCCGGCAAGAACAGAATGCTTGAACCGAGGATTTTGAGTGAAATTTCTAGATGAATGAACGAGTTTAGGGTCAGTCTTTCCTTGAGTATTTATAGACTGTACAGAATGCTTTGATTTCGATTATGGTGCACTCAGATTGACCGTCAGTTTGAGGGTGAAAGGCAGTGCTAAGATCTAGACGTGTACCCATAGCAGATTGCACGGCTTGCCATGTTCGTGAAGTGAAGCGACCGTCTTGATCTGAAATTATACTTAAAGGTACACCATGACGGCTTACAATTTCATTGATATAGATACGAGCTAACTTCTCGTTCTTGAAATCTTCACGGATCGGAATGAAATGAGCTGACTTGGTGAGACGGTCAATGATAACACAGATGGTGTCATACCCAATGGAGGTGCGAGGTAACCCAGTAATGAAATCCATGGTTATATTTTCCCACTTCCATACAAGTATTTCGGGTTGGACAAGGAGTCCCAAAGGTCTTTGATGTTCAGCTTTCACTTTGGAACATGTAAGGCACTTGGAAAAAAATATAGCAATATCTTTCTTCATGCCAGGCCACCAGTAGGAGTATCGTAGATCTTGATACATCTTATCGGCTCCCGGATGTATAGAGTATCGAGTTTTGTGTGCCTTGCTCATGAGAAAAACACGAAGATCATCACGATTAGGTACCCAAATACGATTCAAGTAATAGAGAATACCATCCGATTTAGATTCTTGTTTGGTTACAACTCCACAAGAAGTTCATCTCGTACATCATTTTTCGTGACGGAAATATGTTGAGCTGCTCTAATTCGGTTTGAAGATGTCACAATTAGAACACAAAAGCCGGATGGAGTTTGCATACTCCTTTCGACTTAGGGCATCAGCCACAACATTAGCCTTACCAGGATGATATCAAATTTCACAATCATAGTCATTTAAGAGTTCAACCCATCGACGATGCCTCATGTTCAATTCCTTTTGATTGAAGATATGCTGGAGACTTTTGTGGTCAGTGTAGATTTCACACTTGGTACCATAGAGGTAATGTCTCCATATCTTAAGGGGGAACACGATTCTCCAAGTTCTAGGTCGTGAGTGGTATAATTCTTTTCATGCACCTTGAGCTGCCTTGAGGCATAGGCTATTACTTTTCCTCTTTGCATTAGAACGCAACCTAAGCCTTGCCCTGACGCATCACAATAAACCACAAAGTCTTCGCAACCATCAGGAGTGTGAGGATAGGTGCATCACAAAGCTTTTGCTTCAAAGTTTGGAATGCCTCCTCTTGCTTGGGCCCCCAATTAAAGGGCTTGCCCTTATGAGTCAATGCTGTGAGGGGAACCGTGATGCGTGAGAAATTAGCAATGAAACGATGATAATAACCAGCGAGACCAAGAAATGACCTAACTTCAGTAGGAGTACGGGGCGCTTGCCACTCTTGTACCGCTTTAATCTTAGCAGGGTCAACATGAATCCCGTTGTCATTAACGACATAACCAAGAAATTGCACTTCTTTTACCAGAATTCGGATTTCAAGAACTTAGCATAAAGCTTTTCAGTTCTCAAGAGTGTTAGAATAAGCCGAAGATGACGCTCATGATTGGATTTGGTCTTGGAGTAGATAAGAATATCATCAATGAAAACTATAATGAAACGATCGAGATAAGGTTTGCACACCCTATTCATCAAATCCATGAAGACAGCAGGAGCATTAGTTAACCCGAAAAGCATAACCATGAATTCATAATGACCATAACGAGTTCAAAAAGCAGTCTTAGGAATATCCTCTTCACGTACTCTAAGTTGATGATAACCATAACGAAGGTCGATCTTTGAAAAACATGTGGCACCTTGAAGTTGATCTAGGAGGTCATCAATACAAGGTAGGGGGTAGCGATTCTTGATGGTCAGCTTGTTGAGCTCTCTATAATCGATACACATGCGGAAAGATCCATCTTTCTTCTTTACAAAAAGAACAGGCGCACCCCAAGGTGACAAGCTAGGACGTATAAATGCTTAGTCAGTCAACTCTTGCAGCTGACTAGCTAACTCGTGCATCTCAGATGGGGCTAACTGATAGGGAGATTTAGCGATTGGTGTAGCACCAGGTACAAGATCGATTCGAAATTCGACTTCTCTCACAGGAGGAAGTCCTGATACGTCATCGGGAAAAACTTGAGGAAAATCTTTAACAATTGGAATATCTTCGAGCTTCCTCTCCTTGCCTTCCTTCTTGACGATATGAGCTAGAAACGCGATATAGTCTTTGCGAAGATATCTACGAGCTTGGAGGCACGACATCAATTTGAGCCCTTTAGAAGGAGTTTCTCCAAATATACGCATGGTTTGACCGCTAGAGAGAGGGATTCGAATAAACTTCTCGTGGCAAACAACTTCGGCGTGATGTTGACTAAGCCAGTCCATACCGATGATAATATCAAAACTACCCAACTTCATAGGAATAAGATCAATTAGGAAATCATGGTCATTAAGAGTAAGAGTACAACCACGAATAATCGAATCTAACACAATAGGTTCACCATTAGCAACTTCCATCGTGAATGGTTCAGCGAGACTAACGCGAGGTATATCAAGAATGGATTCAAATTCTAAGGACACAAAACTCTTATCCGCACCAGTATCAAACAGTATGGATGCATATCTACTGTTAATAAGAAACGTACCGTTGACCACATTATTATCAGCCCTAGCTTGGTTGGCGTTGATGTTGAAAGCCTTTCCTCTTGCAGGTGGATTAGCTTGGTTGGCTTGGTTCACCGGATTGGCTTGAGCTTGGGCATTTATGATGTTCACCAGGCCTGGGCATGTGTTACGAAAATGGGTTGGATCGCCACAGTTGAAGCATGCTCTGACAGGTTGCATCATGGGGTAATTGGGTTGGTAGTAGGGTTGAGCCATGGGTTGAGCAGGTGGTAAAAGTAAGGGTTGTTGATTTTGGGCTTGGCCCACCACTTGATTATTGGTTTAGCTTGAGGCTGGTTGTGGTTTGGCTTTTGGAGGATACGGCAAGTTTGAATCGTATGACCTGTACGGCCACAACTTGTGTAGTATTGGCAGGGGACCTCTGGGGGATGATGGTATTGGTATCGATTGCATTTTGGGTGTGGACCAGTATATGGCTTCTTGAATGGGGCGGTTTGAGGGGCGTGTGTGATTGGGGCAACAGTGATGGGGGAATTTGCTTGGGTAACGGAAAAATTCTTCCCATTGCGCTTCCTTTTGCCAGCGAATTTGGAAGACGAACCTGCTGGAGTTGGGGTTGGAGTTTCAGTAGGTGCCTTATCTTTCTTTTTCTCATATTTAAAATTGCCATTTTGAATGCGATTTTCCGTCAGTTAGGTAGCTAGTTCCATGGAAGCTTCAAGCGTTGCAGGTGAAGTACTTAACACCGAATCTTGAATTTTCGAGGGAAGACCTCGAATGTAATGCTTGATGAGACGATAAAGCGGAGTGAACAGGTTGGGTACCATCTGATTCAACTCGAGAAATCTCTTGTTGTAGGTCGTGTGGTCTCCCTCCTTTTGCTTCAAAACATAAAACTCATATTCTAATTTCTTGATTTCGCTTCTTGGACAGAAGCGTCTTGTCATGATTTCCCTTAACTCATCCCATGTTAAGGCCATAGCAGCTTCAGCACCTCATTTACCCTTTTCTATGTTCCGCCAGGTGAGTGCTACTCCAAACAATCGACCAGTAGCATAGCGCACCTTGCGATCATCTGGACAATCACAATTGAGAAAAGTACTTTCCATCTCCTCAAACCAATGGAGGAGTGCTATGACACCTTCAGTCCCTTCGTATTTTGGGGGATCGCAGGATTTGAAATGCTTGTAAGTGCATTTGATGGTGTTAGGAGGAGGATTGGCGATATTTTTACCTTCTTGGTTAGTGGGTTGATAGGATTGGCGGCGAGTGCTTGTTGAACTTACACAACAATGTCAGGAAGAACGGCAGCCATCTGTTGAGCGATTTGAGTGGCCATACATTCACTAGATCTTCCTGACCTTGTACCGCCTCGAGAGTGTCTAGCAGACATCTACAGGAAATACATAGCGAGATTATGAGTTGAACGTTCTTAGGTGTCATGTGTCATAAAAAGTGAAAACAACATAAAATAAATGAAACATAACTACATCCATAGGATGTCTTGGGCTTGTTTAAGATTGGGCCTCCAAATGTCTCCCATACTTCAGCCTTGGTAGTCACGTGGGCCCCCATGACTATTGGGCTTGGTAGGGTTCACATTGGTGTTGGCTTGCTAATGCTGGCATCATCCGAATGAAAATCATAAAATATAATTGTAAGGTATAAGGTCAGAATGTGTCCAGGTATAGACACAATGACAACTCAAAGTGGGGTTAGTTCACACGACGTTTGGTGTGGCATGCTTTGACCTAATAGGTCCTTCGTACTCTCATCGTTAGTCCCCCGGTAGGCAAACTTGTCCATTATTTGGATTTATATGAATGCCAAGCCTAGACAGGACGTTCCGACTACCGGTACTCGTACCCTTCCAGTTACTACATGCCCGTCGTAGAACTCACTTTGATATGATTGAAAAAAAACATGAAAACATTGCAAAATATTTGAGGAGAGTCATAAAAATTGTGAAATCATGATGTGTGTGCTTGCGTAGGCATGATATGTTAACAACATATAAACTATAATGATCATCACATATTAGAATATTGTAGTGAAAGTGCTTGCATGTATTTGTGTGCGAAAAATAAACATGAAACATATAAAAATTATGAGTTTTGCATATAACACATAAACAATTAAAATCTAATCAACTATAGTATAAGCTCTAAGGGTCTAATAACCTATCTTATATCCCTATAGCCACAAGCTCTGATACCAATCTGTCACACCCCGACCTGCAGCAAAAATAAAAGTCGGGGCATAATTGGGTTATCACCAAAGCTCACGACATTTACTAATAAGTTTCAAATTTATTAAATTGAAATTAAAACTTCAAATATTCAAACACAAGGAGTCATACAAGCACAATAAAATTAAAACATTGTTCAAAACATAATAGATTTGTTTAATCTTCTAAGGCCATTCCTATGTGTTTCTCTCCTCAGCTTGATCACCTGTATCATGCGTAAAACAAAGAATTTGGGTCAACAAAAGTTGGCGAGTGAATCTATGTAAAAAAACAAGTTAAACAATTCTTATATTAGTTAATTAAATAAAAATCGTGCGTAAATCATAAATGAGCATATGCATATGTACAAACAATCACAAACCACACAATATCCACAGTGACCATATGACATGATAAATGATGAACTTGAGATCAAGGCTCAATCAAACGGAGCCGATCTAATGAGGCACATGATGCTCAACTCGTATCCCACAAGGAACTGATGGGCCTTAAATGAATGATTGCACTGAAATGACAAAATGTAGCCACACATAATCATACCAATTAAAATACACATTTGATCACATTACGATGTTAGCACGAGTGTTAAAATAAATAAAT
The DNA here is from genome assembly GCA_947069175.1 of Scalesia atractyloides. NCBI lineage: Eukaryota > Viridiplantae > Streptophyta > Magnoliopsida > Asterales > Asteraceae > Scalesia > Scalesia atractyloides. The sequence goes on from CAMTDV010000023.1 coordinate 48,265,372, forward strand.
AAAACATGTACGACACATGATACATCCCAAAATGTGATTAAAAAGGAAGTTTGTAAGGATTCACTCATTGTGGGTGCGTTCCTTGATGATAATGAATGCGCACGAATTGCGAATTTGATCGATGAACGACTACTAACCTAAAATAATAATACGATAATTCGATAAATATAAACAAATTAATATTTTTATTTAATCATTTTTGTTAGATTTTAAGGTTATTTTTTGGTAGTTTTTATATCCTTCAAAATTGTATTATTAAGTGTTTTTAATTAATTTTTAACTAAGAAGTATATATAAGGAATATAAATAAATAAAATAAAAAAAGTATTAAAAATATGCTGTCAGATCTGACAGGGGGGGGGGGGGGAGGGAACCTGACCGGTTTTAATGTGGAATTGCACAGTTTATAAACAAGAATTAAAATAGGTTTACCAATCGACGACAATTTCGAGTTTCGGTGAGATATTCCGTCGACCAACAACTGAGTTCCCGGAAAGAACAGAATGCTTGAACCGAGGATTTTGAGTGAAATTTCTAGATGAATGAACGAGTTTGGATCAGTCTTTCCTTGAGTATTTATAGACTGTACAGAATGCTTTGATTTCGATTACTGAAACCGAAATTTGAATGGATGATTTGTATAGCGGTCGGTCATAAAGAGATTTGATTGAGGTTTGGTCTTTAATTGCCAGCTAGAATCGTTTATTTGCTGATTTGAAACCAATGATTAGTGATTACTCACTAAGACAATGGGCGGTAACTGATGCTGATTGCTTTGAACTTGCAGGTGACACGCCTGCTCTATTATAATTATTAATCGATTCCAAAACTACACAATAAATGTATGTAGTCTAGTGGTGTTCCGGTGTGTGCGCGTGTGGGTTGAACCAGGGTTCGATCCCAGATTGTCCCTTTTCTTCATTTTTATTATTATATATTATTTTCTTTTGTTTTATATGTTATATCTAATTACTTATTATCATTATTATTTATAAATTATGATTTTTAAATTTTCAAACATTTATTATGACAAAAATAAGATAATCAATACTAACAAAATACATAATGGACATTTAACCGAATACTTGATTAATAAACGGTGCGGTTTTTGAAACCCGTTTCACACAAATGTTACAAATACTTTAACACATCACCAGCTGATCAGAATCAGTTGGATCAACCCAATCCAATGGATGACGACTCCGATCCAGAAATGCCGCCTCGGGATCACACACACATCCCATCGAAATATCAGGCGATTTGAACTTTTACGCCGGATCTCCATACAAAGTCCGAACGAGTGGGACCAATATTGGAACCAATTCACCTTTGCTAACACTCCTTCTCACCAATCCCCAACACCTCCTATACAAGAAGATGTTCACATGGAACCAGTGGAACAACCTTAACCACCACCTGATCCACCAAGGAGGACACGTGGAGTGCGTTTGTCGGTACGTGCTGGTCAACGGTCAGGATCGCTGCCACCGTTGCCCAAAACTTACCCAACCATTCATGAGGACCCACGAATGGGTGGACCCTCTAATGAATCACCTGTGGTGGAACCGACACCACCACCAGTGGTTCAACCACCACCATCGGGTTATAATAACCCTATTCCAACTTATCCGGATACATCTGGATATGATCCTTTTAACCCATCTACGCCAATAGATTACCAAGCATTGTCGCATGACCCTTACATGCAAGTGGTTATGCATAACGACTTTACCCATCTCCTTTCCCACCCGTTTATCCACCTACTTGATATCCAAGTTATGGGTACCAGTATCCTGTTATGCCACAACCACACCACAACCTCCGCCACCACTCGAGACCATAAACGAGGCCTTGGAGCGAATGATGGAAATGCAACAACAAGCGGAGAAGACGGAAAAGAAGACGAATAAGTTCTTCAAGAAGCTCTCTAAGTTGGTTAAGGGAAAGAAGGATGAGTGAAGTCTTTTCTTTTGTTATGTTTAGAACCTACGTGGACATTGTTTTTTCTTTAGTCCCTGCGTGGACAAGTTATTTCTTTTAGTCCTTGCATGGACAATTAGTTTTATGTCACACCCTGACCCGCAACGGAAATAGAAGTCGGGGCATGATTGGGTTTTCATCAAAGCTCATGTCATTTACTATAATTAAGTTTCATATTTATTAATTGAAATTTATAGAAAAATATCCAAACACAAAGAAACATACAAACACAAGAATATTGTTCTAAACGAGATATATTTTATTTATCTTCTAAGGCCAATCCTAAGCGTTCCTCTCCTCAGCCTGTCCACCTCTATCATGTGTAAAATAAAAGTTTGGGTCAACAAAAGTTGGTGAGTGAATCTAAATCAAGCATTTAAACAGATTAGTTACATTGATTAATTTAATAAAATGTGCATGGACCATATATGAGCATATGTATATATATTCAAGCCACAAACCACATAATTCAACAATGTACATATGAGCATGATAAATGATAAACTGTGAGATCAAGGCTCAATCAAATGGAGCCGATCTAATGAGGGACGCGATGCTCAACTCGTATCCCACGAGGAACTGATGGGCCTTATGTGAATGATTGCACTAAAATGATATAATGTAACCGCATATAACAATAACTACAAAAATATACACAATAAGTCATATAATGGTGTTAGCACAAGTATTTGAATAATTAAAACATGTAACGACACATGATACACCCCAAAACGTGAATAAAAAGGGGAATTTATAATGATTCACTCATAATGGGTGCGTTTCCTTAGTTTGGTAACGATCGCGCACGAATTTGGATTTAATCACGAGAGAAACAAACCTAAATAATATCGTAATAATTCAATAAAAAATAAATTTCATCTAAATTTAACATTTTTAATTAGTGCTATTTATTAGATTTTTAGATTTATTTTTACGGTATTAAAACAATTTTAAACATTAAAAACCTTATTTTTAAGTATTTTAATTGATCTTTTTAGTTAAAATAATAAAGAAATTGATTTTAAAAAATTATACCCTTTTCAGGGTTGACCGGTTCGATCGGTTTGACCACGAGTGTTATTGGCAGCGTGTGAGGTTTGAACTCGTGAACTCCCGTATACGTGCACGCAGCTCTACCAACTGAGCTACGTGTCTAACCCGAAATAACTCTGATTTTAATTTTATATATATATATATATATATGTTAGGTTAATTTTGAAATTTATTTAATTAAAAAGATTTTTAAAACCATTGAACCGCTGCTAAGTACATGCCTCGAACCCGCGACCTTTGTTATGTTTTGCATCCAGCCCTACCAACTGGGCTGGGTGTCTAACCCATTAATAATTGAAATTATATTATTCTTTTAAACTTACTGAACAGCGATTAATTAAGTTTTAAGAAAAAGATTTTTATTTTAGAAAACCGGCATTGGTTAAGGCTCGAACCCGGGACGTGTGTATTGTTTTTGCACACAGTCCACCACTGGACTGTGTGTCTAACCCATTTGAAATCGCAAGATTAATTATATTTATACATATATAAACTTCGTCTTCTTCATTAATCTAAAACCCAGAATTGTATTCCGACTGTGATCGTTTTTAACAGTTTTGGCTTACTTGATTGAAATCTAAAACATATTAAATAGAAGATATAGAAAGGTTTAGGGGGTTATACCAACTGGAAACAAGATTCCGGTTTTTCGGCGGCGGATTCCAGCGAGGACAGGTTACTCCGGCGACTTGATTTTTGCACAGATAGATTTTTTTTTTAATTGAGCAAGAGGGTGAGCGAGTGAGATGAATTGTAAAGGCTTGGTATTTATAGATTGCCATAGCTAGGGTTTTGATTCAATCATAACTCTCCGGTAATGAATTCAAATTCAGTTACATACGTTGAATTTCGGTTTTAAGGTTTAAAACTGATTCGCGAAGTCAGTTATACATGATTTATAACCGAAAATGTTGATTGATCTTGATGGAATCGGTTGCCAGATTCCGATTCAAACTTCAATCTTTTCAGGTTTTTATGCGTATAAAATTTAAAGGTTTCAGTTTTAAGCACAAGTGGTGTGTGTGGCCTAGTGGTGTTTCGGTGTGTGAGCTTTGTGGGGGATCCGGGTTGGAATCCCGGCTACTCCTTTTGTTCATTTTATTTTATTTTTATTATTTTAAGGTTTAATTAATTTATTCCTTTATTGGTTATTATTTTAGTTATTTAATTTATTTATTAACTATAAGTAATATAATTAAGTAACATAAGTGTATAAACGAATTTCTAATAAATACTTGATTCTCAAAAGGAGCGGGTTTTAGAACCCGTTTTACATGAATGTTACCGCATCCCCTACTTTTAGAAATTTAGTCCCGAAATTCAGGTAGAAGTAGTAACTGGGAAAAGATGCGGGTATTTTTCACGCATTGAGTCTTCGCGTTCCCAAGTAAACTCAGGTCCTCGTTTTGACTCCCAACGGCACCCTGACTATTGGAATACGACTTCGTCTTAAACGCTTTTCACGAAGACCATGATTTCTACAGGTCTTTCACGAAATGCATTGATTCATCGATTTGAATATCTTCTAATGGTATATGGAGGTTCTCGTTGGCGATACATTTTTTCAAGTTTGATACATGGAATGTGGGATGAATTCTGTTGAGTTCTTCTGGTAGATCAAGTTTGTATGCTACAGGACCAACTCTTTCAAGTATCTTGAATGGTCCCATATAGCGTGGTGCTAGCTTGCCTTTTTGAACAAAACGAACCACTCCCTTCCACGGTGATACTTTCAAAAGTACTTGATCGCCAACACAAAACTCAAGTGGCTTTCATCGTTTATCAGTGTAACTCTTTTGACGACTTCGAGCTGCTAGAAGATCATTGCGGATCTGAAGAATTTTGTCAGTCGTTTCTTGAATCAACTCAGGTCTAGTGATTTGCGCTTCAGCGATTTCATGCCAACATACAGGGGATCGGCACTTAATACCATATAAGGCTTTAAAAGGAGCCATACTGATGCTTGAATGATAGCTATTGTTGTACGAAAATTCAACTAACGGTAGATGAGTATCCCAATTCCCCTTGAAATCTAAGACACATGCTCGTAACATGTCTTCTAGGGTTTGTATGGTGCGCTCAGATTACCATCAGTTTGAGGGTGAAATGTGGGTGCTGAGATCTAATCGTGTACCCAAAGCTGATTGTACGGCTCACCATGTTCGTGAAGTAAAACGGTCATCTCGATCTGAAATGATACTTAAGGGCACACCATGATGGCATACAATTTCATCAACATAGATGCGAGCTAACTTCTCGTTCTTGTAGTCTTCACAGATTGGAATGAAATGAGCTGATTTAGCGAGACGATCAATGATAACCCAGATTGTGTCATACCCACTGGAGGTGCGAGGTAACCCGGTAATAAAATCCATGGTTATGTTTTCCCACTTCCAAACAGGTACTTCAGGTTGAACGAGTAATCCTGAAGGTTGTTGATGCTCAGCTTTAACCTTAGAACACGTGAGGCACTTGAAGACAAAAATGGCGATATCTTTCTTCATGCCAGGCCACCCGTATGAGTATCGTAGGTCTTGATACATCTTATCGGCACCTGGATGTCTAGATTATCGTGTTTTGTGAGCCTCGTTCATGAGAAAAGCACAAAGATCGTCACGATCAGGTACCCAAATACGATTTAAGTAATAGAGGATACCATCCGACTTGGATTCTAGTTTGGTTTCAGCTCCACAAGATAATTCATCTCGCACATCATTTTCCGTGACAGAATTATGTTGAGCTGCTCGAATTCGGTTTTGAAGATCAGTCACAATTTGAGAACACAAAAGATGGATGGAGTTTGCATACTCTTTTCGACTGAGAGCATCAGCCACAACATTGGCTTTGCCAGGATGATATCGAATTTCACAATCATAATCATTTAAGAGTTCGACCCATCATCGTTGCCTCATGTTCAACTCTTTTTGATTGAAGATATGTTGAAGGCTCTTGTGGTTAGTGTAAATTTCACACTCGGTACCATAGATATAGTGTCTCCATATCTTTAGAGCGAACACGACTGCTCCAAGTTTTAGGTCGTGAGTGGTGTAGTTCTTTTCATGTACTTTGAGTTGCCTTGAGGCATAGGCTATCACCTTTCCTCGTTGCATTAGAACACAACCTAGGCCCTGCCCTGACGCAACACAATAAACCACAAAGTCTTCGCAACCATCAGGAAGAGTAAGGATAGGTGCATCATAAAGTTTTTGCTTCAAATTTTGAAAAGCCTCTTCTTGCTTGGGCCCCCAAATGAAGGGTTTACCCTTGTGAGTCAAGGCTGTGAGTGGGACTGTGATACGAGAGAAATTTGCGATGAAACGTCGGTAATAACCAGCTAGACCAAGGAATGATCTAACTTCGGTAGGGGTGCGTGGTGCTTGCCATTCTTGCACCGCTTTGATCTTTTCAAGGTCGACATGAATCCCTTTGTCATTAACGACGGGAGCAAGAAATTGTACCTCTTGTAACAAAAACTCACATTTCAAGAACTTAGCATAAAGCTTTTCGGTCCTCAACAGTGTTAGGATGAGTTGAAGATGTCGTTCATGAACGGATTTGGTCTTAGAGTAAATAAGAATATCATCAATGAAGACTATTACAAAACGATCGAGGTAGGGCTTACACACCCTATTCATCAAATCCATGAAAACAACAGGAGCATTGGTCAAACCAAAAGGCATAACCATGAATTCATAGTGGCCATAACGAGTTCGAAAAGCAGCCTTTGGAATATCTTCTTCACGTACTCTAAGTTGATGATAACCAGAACGAAGAACGATTTTTGAGAAACAGGTGGCACCCTGAAGTTGATCTAGAAGATCATTGATACGAGGTAAGGGATAGCGGTTCTTGATAGTCAGCTTGTTGAGCTCTCTATAGTCAATACACATTCGAAAGGTTCCGTCCTTCTTCTTCACGAATAGAACCGGCGCACCCCAAGGTGATGGGCTAGGACATATAAACCCATTGTCAGTCAACTCTTGCAGCTGACTAGCTAACTCTTGCATCTCAGATGGGGCTAACCGATATGGAGATTTTGCGACTGGTGTAGCACCAGGTACAAGATCGATTCGGAATTCTACTTCTCGCACAGTAGGAAGTCCTGAAACGTCATCGAGAAAAACTTGAGGAAATTCTATAACGATTGGAATGTCTTCGAGCGTATTTTCCTTGCCTTCCTTTTTGACGATGTGAGCTAAAAATGCAATATAGTCTTTACGAAGGTATTTTCGAGCTTGAATGCATTATATCAATTTGAGCCCTTTAGAGGGGGTTTCACCAAAGATCGTCTGACCGTCAGCGAGGGGAATTCGAATAAACTTCTCATAACAAACAACTTCAGCGTAATGATGGTAAGCCAGTCCATACCAATGATGACGTCGAAACTACCCAGTTTCATAGGGATAAGATCAAGTGGAAAGTCATGATCATTGAGTGTAAGAGACAATCACGAATAATCGAGTCTAACATAATAGGTTCACCATCAGCAACTTCCACCGTGAATGATTCAGCTAGACTAACGCGAGGTAAATCAAGGATAGATTCGAACTCTAAGTACACGAAACTCTTATCCATACCAGTGTCAAATAGAATAGATGCATAACTACCGTTAATGAGAAACGTACCGTTAACCACATTATTATCATCTCTAGCTTGATTGGCATTGATGTTGAAGGCTCTTCCTCTTGCGGGTGGATTGGCTTGGTTGTCTTGATTCACCGGATTGGCTTGAGCTTGGGTATTTATGATGTTCACCAAACGTGGGCAAGTGTTTTGAAAATGGTTTGGATCACCACAATTGAAGCATGCTCTTACTGGTTGCATCATAGGGTAGTTAGGTTGATAGTAGGGTTGAGCCATGGGTTGAGCTGGTGTTAAGAGTAGAGGTTGTTGGTATTGGGCTTGGCCTACCACTTGATTGTTGGGTTGGGCTTGAGGTTGGTTGAGGTTCGGCTTTTGAAGAACGCGACAAGTTTGAATTGTGTGACCTGCACGGCCACAACTTGTGCAATAAAGACATGGGTTCTCAGGAGGGTGGTGATATTGGCATCGGTTGCATTTTGGGTGAGATCCTGTGTAGGGTTTCTTGAATGAGGCGGCAGGAGGAGCGACTTGTGTGATTGGGGCAGCAGTGATAGGAGGATTGGTTTGAGTAACAGCAAATTCTTCCCATTGCGTTTCCTTTTACCAGCAAACTTAGAAGACGAAGCTTTTTAGATTGGGGTTGGGGTTTCAGCAGGTGTCTTATCTTTCTTCTTCTCATCTTTAAAATCACCATTTCGGATACGATTTTCCGTGAGCTCAGTAGCCAGTTCCATTGCAGCCTCGAGGGTTGCAGGTGTAGTACTCAACATAGAATCTTGAATCTTCGAGGGAAGACCTCGAATGTAGTGCTCAATTAAACGATAAGTGGAGTGAACAAGTTGGGGACCATCTGATTCAACTCGATGAGTCTTTTATTGTATGTTATGTGGTCTCCCTCCTTTTGTTTCAAAGAGTATAATTCATCTTCCAATTTCTTGATTTCGCTTCTTGGGCAGAAGCGCCTTGTCATGAGCTCCCTGAACTCCTCCCAAGTTAAGGCCACAACGACTTCAGCACCTCGTCTTCCCTTCTCCGCATTCCACCACGTAAGTGGAACCCCATATAAACGACTGGTAGCATATCGCACCTTGCGATCATCGAGACAGTCGCAGTTGAGAAAAGTGCTTTCCATCTCCTCAAACCAACGGAGGAGGGCGGTGACACCTTCAGTCCCTTCATATTTTGGAAGATCGTAGGATTTGAAATGCTTGTAGGTGCATTTGATGGTGTTGAGGGGAGGATTGGCAACATTAGGGCCTTCTAGATTTGTGGTGTTGATGGGATTGGCGGCAAGAACTTGTTGGACTTGAACTATGATGTCGGGATGTACGGCAGCAATTTGTTGAGCTATTTGAGCGGCCAAGCGCTCGCCAGATCTTCCTGACCTTCTACCACCTCGAGAGTGTCTAGCAGACATCTACAGAAAATACTTAGCGAGATTATGAGTTGAACGTTTTTAGGTGTCATGTGTCGTAAAAGAAAAAAAACAACCTTCACAAAATAAATGAGAAATATGTTTACTACATCCATAGGATGTCTTGGGCTTTACTTATGTTTGGGCCCCCATATGTCTCCCATACTTTGGCCTAGGTAGTCATGTGGGCCCCCTTAACTACTGGGCTTTGTAGGGTTCACATTGGTGTTGGCCTGTTAACACTCGTCTTACCCGAATGAAAATCGTAAAAACATGATTGCGAGATATAAGGTCGGAGGGTGTCCAGGTGTAGACACAATGACAACTCAAAGTGGGGTTAGTTCACACGACGTTTGGTGTGGCATGCTTTGGCCTAATAGGTCTTTCGTACTCTCATCGTTAGTACCCAGATAGGCAAACTGGTCCGTTATACTGGATTTATATGAATGCCAATCCTAGACAGGACGTTCCGACTACCGGTACTCTTACCTTCCAGTTACTACATGCCCGTCATAGAACTCAGTTTGATGAGATTAAAAACATGTAAACATTATAAAATCCTTGAGAAAGAACTCATGAAAATTTTGAATTTATGTTGTGTGTGCTTGCGTAGACATGATATCTTAAGAATACGTAGGCCACAATAAATATCACACAATAACATGTAATAGTGAAAGTGCTTGCATGCATTTGTGTGTGAAATAAATATAAACCAAATAAACATCATGAGTTTGCATGTAACACGTAAGCATTTAAAACCTAACCAACTATACTATAGGCTCTAAGGGTCTAATAACCTATCCTATATCCCTATGGTCAAGAGCTCTGATACTAATCTATCACACCCTAACCCGCAGCGGAAATAGAAGTCGGGGCATGATTGGGTTTTCATCAAAGCTCATGACATTTAGAACCCGAGACCTCTCGTACGCGTGCACGCAGCTCTACCAACTGAGCTACGTGTCTAACCCGAAATATTTCTGTTTTTAATTATACTTACATACTATTTAGATTTATCCAGAAATCATTTATTTAAAAAGGTTTTTAAACTAGTCGAACCGGTGCGCATGATGAGTTTCGAACCCGTGACCTGTGGTTTAACTTTGCACACAGTCCACCGCTGGACTGTGTGTCTAACCTGGTTAAAATACTTGTTTTTATTAATCTTATATACTAACTGAAAGGTTCCGTATTTGGGTTTTATAAAAAGGTTTGAATATTGTGACGAATCGGAACAAGGACAGACTCGAACTCGGTATCTCTATGTTTCAAATGCACACAGTCCACCGCTGGACTGTGTGTCTAACCCGAGATATAACCCGATTTATATTAAATATATACACAACCTAAACTTCATCTTCTTCGTTAAAACAACCCAGAACTCCCAATCCCGACTGTTAGCCCACATAATTTCGATTCCCAGTTTTAAACAAATGCATATAAACAGTATTGAAGAAAATTAAATGTTTGTACCGATTGGGCGAGGTGTTAGACCTTTCGGTTTAACTCCGACAGAAGATTCCGGCGACTGAGGTTAACTCCGGCGATGTTTATCTTGTGACAGAGGCTCTACAGGAAGTTTGAGGTGAGGGTGGTGCTTTCTGTCTGAGCTCTAGAAGTCTTATTTTAGAGTAAGCAGAAGGGATGAAATGGATTCGGTTTTCCGGCGACTTGCAGAGAATTCCGGCGATGTATTTCTTGCGACAGAGATTCTACAGGGAGTTTAAGGTGAGTGTGGGTGATTTCGGTATGAGCTCTAAATGTCCTGTTTATAAAGTAAGGCAACAGTGGGATAGTTTCTTCGGTTTTCCGGCGATAACTCTCGGTCAACTCGCAGAGAATTCCGGCGATTTCCGGTGAACTCCGGTGAAACAGAGACTTGTTTTCACAATGTGGTGAGGGTTGGGCTATGAATTGAACGAGATTTGGTCTTGATAGCTAACATGTTCGACAGTTCGGTCAAGAGATTTAATTTAACTTTCGGTTATGATTTTGACGATTTGAATGAGTGGCTTTAAGGTTTTCGGTTATAACTGACGTTAATCGTCAATTACACTTGCTTGAAACGGTCGCAAATTCGCGTATTTTCCGGCGACAGCGGATTTGGGAGCGCTGGTTACCTATCTTTGAGTTTCGAGTTTTATATTAAGTATTAATTGTTTCAGTATTATTCCAAACTAAGCGGGTGGCGGAGTGGTGTGTTGGCTGTTTGGTTAGCCGGCTGACCCGGGTTCGAAACCCGGCAGCCTCAATTGTTTTTTTATTCTTTTATTTTTGTTATTTATTAATTATGGTTTAAACTTCTATCAATGTTTATTAATTATGTATCGTTTAAAATTAAAATAAACAATATATACGCGACGAAAATTTTGACTGACTATTCGGTAAATAAACGAAGCGGGTTTGGATAACCCGGTTTTTTACGGATGTTACGGTATCCCCTACTTTTAGAAATTTCGTCCCGAAATTTTAGTAGTGGTATGTTTGACTCGAAAGGAGGGTGGTTTTGACAATTACATAATTAGAAGAGGGTGAGAGTTTAAATCTTATTTTAGGCGGTAACGTTCCTAGTAAGGGTTGAATACCCGGCTACAGGAATCGCTTTTTGCTGCCTAAAGTGTATGAATACGGAACATGGATAAACAGAGTTGATTGACTAAGTATGATTTTATGCATATGAGTTTTGATACGTTTGGAAAGATAAGGTTATACCCTAAAACAAAACTTCTATCACTAAAACCTACATGGAACTTCTCATAACCGCCTGACAATGCCTCTGATCCTTTGGCAAGAAAACTTATATATAGGAAGTACCAGCGGCGTATCCACCATATTCTTGTCAAATTTTCATTGGTTTTATCAGTAAGTTATGATTAGTTCTATGTGACTCTAGAACATAAACAAACACAACAACCAAAGCTTGAGTCTTAATTCTGATAGTATACATGTTTGAATGATGACAGTACCTCTCTCGTTTGTTATGATGGAAAGGTTAGTCTATGTAGAAGTGAGACACAGCCCAACTTCTTTAAATGATGAGATTGAAATACGTTGAGATGTATGATGATATGAATGCTAAATCAGTGAGTATAAAACAAACTTCAATCAGACATTACTAAATCCTACATGGAACTTCTCATAACCGCCTGACAATGCCTCTGATCCTTTGGCAAGAATACTTATATATAGGAAGTACCAGCGGCGTATCCACCATATTCTTGTCAAATTTTCATTGGTTTTATCAGTAAGTTATGATTAGTTCTATGTGACTCTAGAACATAAACAAACACAACAACCAAAGCTTGAGTCTAAATTCTGAAAGTATACATGTTTGAATGGTGACAGTACCTCTCTTGTTTGTTATGATGAAGAGGTTAGTCTATGTAGAAGTGAGACACAGCCCATCTTCTTTAAATGATGAGACAGAGATACGTCGTGAGGTATGATGTTATGAATGTTAAATCAATGAGTATAAAACAAAACTGAAATAGTAATTCGCATAAGATTCTTGGATAAAATTTCCAATTCATAATTGAGATACGTGAAGATTGAGACAAACATAAAGAAAACATAAAAACTAAGCGGTTGGAGTTGAATTCTTGATTTTTTTGGTGAAGAAAACTAGTTGGGTGGTTCGTTTGGGCCGTCATTATCTTCAACAGGATTGGCGTTGATGTTGTAAACTCTTCCTCTTGCTGGTGGCCTAGTGGTTAGGTTTTCTTGATTTGCTTGGTTAACTGGGTTGGCTTGAGCTTGGGCGTTTATGATGTTAACCAATCGAGGGCACGTGTTTCTAAAGTGGGTAGGGTCGCCACAATTGAAACAAGCTCGAACATATGGGAACATGGGGTATTGGGGTTGTTGATATGTTTGGATCATGTTTTGAGTAGGGGGTAAGGTTTGGTTTTGAGAGGTGCGGCAAACCTTGCTCAAATGACCATAGCGTCCACAATTCGCACATAGTCGACAAGGTAAGGTAGATGGATGGTGATAAAAATAGGTGTTGCATTGAGGGTGAGGTCCAAGGTAAGGTTTCTTATTTGGGTAAGTTGAGTTGGGTGCTACTTGAGTGATTGGGATAGCTTGGAGGGGTACGGCTTGTGAGGCTGGTTGATTGTGTTGGGTGACAGCGAAGATTTGTCCATCTCGTTTTCTCTTAGCAATGGGTTGAGAAGGGGATTCGGTTTGGGTGGAGTTTGAGGTTTCAGTTGATGCTTTATCCTTTTTCTTCTCCACCTTGAAGTCCTTATTTCGTATGCGGTTCTTGGTGAGCTCTGTAGCTAACTCCATTGCTGCTTCCAAAGTTGCAGGTGTGGTACTTATTATAGAGTCTTGAATTTTTGAAGGAAGACCTCGAATGTAGTGCTGATGAAACGGTAGAGGGGAGTGAACAAGTTGGGGACCATTTGATTTAACTCAAGGAATCTCTTGTTGTATGTGGTGTGGTCGCCTTCCTTTTGTTTCAAAGAATAGAACTCATCCTCCAATTTCTTGATTTCGCTTCTTGGGCAAAATCGTCTTGTCATGATTTCCTTCAACTCTTCCCAAGTCAAAGTCATAGCATCTTCAACACCTCGCTTGGCCTTCTCTGTATTCCACCATGTAAGTGCTATTCCAAGCAAACGACCGGTAGCATATCGCACTTTGCGATCATCGGGGCAATCGCAATTTAGAAAAGTGTTTTCCATTTCCTCAAACCAATGGAGGAGAGCGGTGACACCTTCAGTCCCTTCGTATTTTGGAGGGTCGCAGGATTTGAAATGCTTGAAGGTGCATTTAGTGGTAATTGGGGGAGGGTTGACAACATTTTGATCTTCTTGATTGACGGGATTAGCGGTAAGAGCTTGTTGAACTTGAACTACAATGTTGGGTATTACGGCAGCCATTTGTTGAGCGATTTGGGCAGCCATGCGCTCGCGGGCTTTTCCTGATCTCATCTTCCTACGAGCGAGATTAGAAGACATCTACAAGGAATACATATCAAGAGTATGAGTTGGACGTTTTTAGGGGTCATGTGTCGTATTTAGGAATGAACATTCATAAAATAAATATAGAATAATAAATCTACTACATCCATAGGATGTCTTGGGCTCTGCTCGTAATTGGGCCTTGCATGCCGCCATACTTCACCTTCGTAATCATGTGGGCCCCCATGATTACCGGGTTTTTCATATGGTTCGCATGTGTTAGCCTGGTTACGTACACTAAAACCCGGAGAAAATCGAGAAATATGTATGTAACGTATGATATCCAGAATGTATCCAGGTGTGGACACGGTGACACCTCAAAGTGGGATTAGTTCACACGACGTTTGGTGTGGCATGCTTTGGCCTAATAGGTCTTTCGTACTCTCATCGTTAGTACCCAGGTAGGCAAACTGGTCCGTTATCTGGATTTATATGAATGCCAATCCTAGACAGGACGTTCCGACTACCAGTACTCTTACCTTCCAGTTACTACATGCCGTCATAGAAATCAGTTTGATGAGATTAAAAACATGTAAACATTACAAATTCCTTTAGAAAGAACTCATGAAAATTTTGAATTTATGTTGTGTGTGCTTGCGTAGACATGATATCTTAAGAATACGTAGGCCACAATAAATATCACACAATAACATGTAATAATGAAAGTGCTTGCATGCATTTGAGTGTGAAATAAATATAAACCAAATAAACATCATGAGTTTGCATGTAACACGTAAGCATTTAAAATCTAACCAACTATAGTATAGGCTCTAAGGGTCTAATAACTTATCCTATATCCCTATGGTCAAGAGCTCTGATACCAATCTATCACACCCTGACCCGCAGCGGAAATAGAAGTCGGGGCATGATTGGATTTTCATCAAAGCTCATGACATTTAGTATAATTAAGTTTCATATTTATTTATTGAAATTTAAAGGAAAATATCCAACCACAAAGAAACATACAAACACAAGAAATATTGTTCTAAACGAGATATATTTTATTTATCTTTTAAGGCCAATCCTAAGCGTTCCTCTCCTCAGTCTGTCCACCTGTACATGTGTAAAATAAAAGTTTGGGTCAACAAAAGTTGGCGAGTGAATCTAAATCAAACAGTTAAACAGATTAGTTATATAGATTAATTTAATAAAAATGTGTGTGGACCATATATGAGCATATGTATATATATTCAAGCCACAAACCACATAATATCAACAATGTACATATGAGCATGATAAATGATGAACTGTGAGATCAAGGCTCAATCAAACGGAGCCGATCTAATGAGGCATGCGATGCTCAACTCGTATCCCACAAGGAACTGATGGGCCTTATGTGAATGATTGCACTGAAATGATATAATGTAACCGCATTTAACAACAACTACAAAAATATACACAATAAGTCACATAATGGTGTTAGCACAAGCATTTGAATAATTAAACATGTAACGACACATGATACACCCCAAAACATGAATAAAAAGGGGAATTTGTAAAGATTAACTCACAGTGGGTGCGTTTCCTTAGTTTGGAGACGAACGCGCACGAATTTGGATTTAATCACGAGAGAAACTAACCTAAATAATAACGTAATAATTCAATATATAAATAAATTTTATCTATATTTAACATTTTTAATTAGTGCTATTTATTATATTTTTAGATTTATTTTTGCGGTATTAAAACAATTTTTAAACATTAAAAACCTTATTTTTAAGTATTTTAATTGATTTTTAGTTAAAATATTAAACAAATTGATTATTAAAAAATTATACCTTTTTTCAGGGTTGACCGGCTCGACCTGTTTAACCGCGAGTGTTATTGGCAGCGTGTGAGGTTCGAACTCGTGACCTCCCGTATACGTGCACACAGCTCTACCAACTGAGCTACGTGTCTAACCCGAAATAACTCTGATTTTAATTATTATATATATATATATATCAATTAGGTTAATTCTGAAATTTATTTAATTAAAAAGATTTTTAAAACCATTGAACCGCTGCTCAGTACATGCCTCGAACCCGCGACCTTTGTTACGTTTTGCACCCAGCCCTACCAACTGGGCTGGGTGTCTAACCCATTAATAATTGAAATTATATTATTCTTATAAACTTACTGAACAACGAATTAATTAAGTTTTAAGAAAAAGATTTTTATTTTAGAAAACCGCGTTTGGTTAAGGCTCTAACCTGGGACGTGTGTATTGGTTTTGCACACAGTCCACCACTGGACTGTGTGTCTAACCCGTTTGAAATAGCGAGATTAATTATATTTATACATATATAAACTTCGTCCTCTTCATTAATCTAAAACTCAGAACCGTATTCCGACTGTGATCGTTTTTAACAGTTTTGGGTTACTTGATTGAAATCTAAAATTTATTAAATACGAGACATAAAAAGGTTTAGGGGGTTATACCAACTGGAAACAAGATTCCGGTTTTCCGGCGGCGGATTCCGGCGAGGATAGGTTACTCCGGCGACTTGATTTTTGCACAGATAGATTTTTTTTAATTGATCAAGAGGGTGAGCGGGTGAGATGAATTGTAAAGGCTTGGTATTTATAGATTGCCATAGCTCGGGTTTTGATTCAATCATAACTCTCCGGCAATGAATTCAAATTCAGTTACATACGTTGAATTTCGGTTTTAAGGTTTAAAACTGATTCGCGAAGTCAGTTATACATGATTTATAACCGAAAAGGTAGATTGATCTTGATGGAATCGGTTACCAGATTCCGATTCAAACTTCAATCTTTTCAGGTTTTTATGCGTATAAAATTTAAAGGTTTCAGTTTTAAGCACAAGTGGTGTGTGTGGCCTAGTGGTGTTTTGGTGTGTGAGCTTTGTGGGGGATCCGGGTTCGAATCCCGGCTACTCCTTTTGTTCATTTTACTTTATTTTTATTATTTTAATGTTTAATTAATTTATTCCTTTATTGGTTATTCTTTTAGTTATGTAATTTATTTATTAACTATAAATAATATAATTAAGTAACATAAGTGTATAAACGAATTTCTAATAAATACTTGATTCTCAAAAGGAGCGGGTTTTAGAACCCGTTTTACATGAATGTTACCGCATCCCCTACTTTTAGAAATTTAGTCCCGAAATTCAGGTAGAAGTAGTAACTGGGAAAAGATGCGGGTATTTTTCACGCATTGAGTCTTCGCGTTCCCAAGTAAACTCAGGTCCTCGTTTTGACTCCCAACGGCACCCTGACTATTGGAATACGACTTCGTCTTAAACGCTTTTCACCGAAGATCATGATTTCTACAGGTCTTTCACGAAATGCATTGATTCATCGATTTGAATATCTTCTAATGGTATATGGAGGTTCTCGTCGGCGAGACATTTTTTCAAGTTTGATACATAGAATGTGGGATGAATTCTGTTGAGTTCTTCTGGTAGGTCAAGTTTGTATGCTACAGGACCAACTCTTTCAAGTATCTTGAATGGTCCCACATAGCGTGGTGCTAGCTTGCCTTTTTGATAATAGTACTCACCAAGCTGAAAATATAGCCATCAATTTTGATGATTTCCAAGCTCGCATTGATGCAGCTATCGGAAAAGCCATTGAAAAGGCCATCGAGAAATTTAAGGAAGTGAGCGCTACTCGCTCCAAACCTTTATCTATCCCACCATCACCATCTCGAAAGGAGAGTTCTGTTCACTCTTCAAATGCGAAGAGAGAACCAAAGAAACTAGAATTCAATGATAGGTCCCGTTCTTCTAAAGACGATGTATCTATAAATACTTTGTCTCCTGCAAGCCCCGATATTTTAATGGAGAAAGGGGAGCAGTAGAAGCCTTGAGATGGTATGATGAGATGGAAACTATTGTAGATATCAGCGGATGTGCTGATAAGGATGTGGTTTCCCAATCCTTCAAGGGCGATGCCCTAATATGGTGGAAGGCCATGGTCCAGTCAACAGGAAAAGTACACCTGTATAACTTGGGATGGACCAAGTTTGCAGACCTTGTTAAGGAAACGTACTGCCCACCTCATGAGGTGGAGAAGTAAAGTCAGATTTTCTGACTCTTACAATGAAAAATCTGGACTGTCGGAAGTATGTTACTAACTTTAATTCCTTATCCAAATTAGTATCTTATATGATTTCACCTGAACCCAAACGCATCGCGAGTTTTATAAATGGGTTAGCGCCTGAGATTAAGGGCATGGTGAAGGCTGCTCAGCTTACTACTTATAGGTCTGCTGTTGACCTATCTCTCTCTTTCTCACTTTAGATCTACTGAGACAAAATCAGTCAAGACTGAGACTGACGGGAAAAGGAAGAGAGAGGATGGTAACTCCCAAAGATTTAATAAGATGAATAAGCGGAGATTTGGGTTCAGAAGGAACCACGATAAGTCGGGCGTGACGTCGACATGTAAGACCTGTAACCGCAAGCACTGAGGACAGTGTAATTTTGATACACAGGCTAAACCATGTGGTATTTGTAAGAAAAAAGGGGCATAAGACCCTAGAATGCAAGGATCTTAAGGATGCCGTCTGCTACGGCTGCAATGAAAAAGGGCATATTAAGACTAACTGCCCTAAGAATCTCAAGAGTAATAATGCGAAGCCTGGAGAGGCCAGGAAAGGAAATGCTCGTGCCTTTCAGATGAATGCTAGAGAGGCTGTTAATGACAACAACGTCATAACAAGTACATTCCTCATAAATGACGTATATGCTAGAGTTCTTTTTGATTCGGGTGTAGATAAATCATTTGTGGACTACAAGTTTAGCAAACTATTAAACTTACCCATAAGAACTCTAGAATAACTTATGAAGTAGAACTTGCTGATGGAACCTTAGAAACAACATCTTCCCTTCTTGATGGATGTTTTATCTCCATTAAGAATCATTCAATTCGTATTTCTCTTATGCCAATCAAAATTGGCGGGGTTCGATGTAGTCTTAGGCATGGATTGGTTATCCCATAACCAAGCCCGCATTGCCTGTGATAAGAAACTCATTGAAATTAAAACCCCATCTAGTGAAATGATCACCATTTTTGGAGATTCACACTATGGATTGCCAGACAAGGTGTCGTTATTCAAGGCATCCAAGTGTTTAGGAAAAGGTTGTGTCATTTATATGGCACAAGTCACAATTAATGAGCCTAAGCAAAAAATTGAAGAACTTCCCAACATCTCGGAATATTCCGATGTCTTTCCTGAAGAATTACCAGGTTTACCTCCAGATAGACAAGTGGGGTTTAGGATTGATATCCTACCAGGAGCAACACCTGTTGCTAGAGCTCCATGTCGGCTAGCATCGACAGAGATGAAGGAATTAAGAATACAATTAGATGAACTTTTAGAAAAAGGATTTATTCAGCCTAGTTCCTCACCTTGGGGAGTTCCTATCCTTTTCGTTAAGAAAAGGACGGTTCAATGCGGATGTGCATTGATTATCGTGAACTAAACAAGATAAGATCAAGAATCGTTATCCTCTGCCCAGGATCGATGACTTGTTCGATCAACTTCAAGGGGCTAGTTACTTCTCTAAGATCGATTTGAGATCAGGATATCATCAACTGAAGGTTAGAAGTGAGGATATTCCCAAAACTGCCTTCAGGGCCCATTATGGTCATTATGAATTTCAAGTGATGCCTTTTGGGCTCACGAATGCACTTGCAGCATTCATGGATCTCATGAATAGAGTCTGCAAGCCGTATCTAGATAAGTTTGTCATTGTCTTCATAGATAACATACTTATCTACTCTCGTAATCAAGTTGATCACGAGAAACATCTTTGGTGCATCCTAGCATTGCTAAGACAAGAAAAGTTTTATGCTAAGTTCTCAAAGTGCGAGTTTTGGCTTAGAGAAGTTCAGTTTCTTGGACATGTCGTAAGTGGTGTGGTATCCAAGTGGATCCCGCTAAGATTGAAGCCATAATGAATTGGGAAGTACCCAAAACTCCATTGGAGATTTGTAGT
This sequence comes from Scalesia atractyloides, assembly GCA_947069175.1. Lineage (NCBI taxonomy): Eukaryota > Viridiplantae > Streptophyta > Magnoliopsida > Asterales > Asteraceae > Scalesia > Scalesia atractyloides. The sequence continues at coordinate 48,285,319 of CAMTDV010000023.1, forward strand.
TTCTTAGGTCAGCAGGTAATTACAGGAGGTTCATTGAGAACTTTTCGAGGATAGCTACTCCTTTAACTACCTTGACCCGCAAGAATATCAAGTTTGAATGGGGTCCAAAACAACAAGAATCTTTTGAGATTCTGAAACACAAGCTGAGCAATGCTCCTGTGTTATCTCTACCTGAGGGTATTGATAACTTTGTTGTTTACTGTGATGCCTCGCACATGAGCATGGGTTGTGTGCTAATGCAAAAAGGAAAAGTAATTGCTTATGCATCACGACAACTAAAGGTACACGAAAGGAATTACACCACCCATGACTTGGAATTAGGTGTTGTTGTATTTGCACTTAAGTTATGGAGACATTACTTATATGGCACAAAGTGTATTATATACATTGACCATAAGAGCCTCCAACATATGTTCAATCAGAAGGAATTGAACATGCGACAGCACCATTGGATGGAAACACATAATGATTATGATTGCGAAATTCGCTATCATCCTGGCAAGGCAAATGTCGTTGCTGATGCTTGAGTCTCAAGGAAAGGGTTAAGCCCATTAGGGTTAACGCCAAGAGCATTGAGCTCAAAAATAGCTTGAATGAGAAGTTATTAGATGCGCAAAAGCAAGCCCTATTAGAGGCTAATATTCCTAATGAGGGATTAGGCGAAACTGTTGATCAGTTAACGTCTGGAAAGGATGGAATCCTTAGATTCAATGGAAGAATCTGGGTTCCAATCTTTGGAGGACTTAGAGAACTAATCCTCCAAGAAACACATAATTCAAGATACTCAGTTCACCCAGGTGGTGACAAAATGTATCAAGATTTGAAAAAGAATTATTGGTGGATGGGTTTGAAGAAATCCATAGCCACTTATGTAGCTAAATGTCTGACGTGTTCACAAGTTAAAGCTGAACATCAGAATCTGTCAGGACTCCTACAACAGCTTGAGATTCTCATTTGGAAACGGGAAATGGTAACTATGGATTTGATTACCAAGTTACCGAAGACCAAACGTGGCAATGACACGATTTGGATCATTGTGGACAGGCTGACTAAGTCATCACATTTCTTGCCAATTAAAGAGACTTATAATTTTGATAAGTTGGCAAAGCTATATGTGGACAAGATTGTGTCCCTAGATGGTGTGCTGGTATCTATTGTATCTGATAGAGATACTAGATATACATCTCACTTTTGGAAAAGTTTCCAACAATCTTTAGGCACAAGAGTGAACTTTAGTACGGCTTACCACCCACAGACGGATGGACAAAGTGAGCCTACTATCCAAACTTTGGAAGACATGCTTAGAGCATGTGTGATTGATTTAGGTGGAAGTTGGGATGACCACTTACCCCCAAATAGAATTCTCCTACAATAATAGTTATCATACAAGCATCAAGGCTGCTCCTTTTGAAGCCTTGTATAAGAGAAAATGTAGAACACCTGTTTGTTGGGCTGAAGTAGGGGAAACCAACTGTCTGGACCTGAGATTGTCCTAGAGACCACGGATAAGATAATACAAATCCGTGATCGTCTCAAAGCTGCCCGTGATAGGCTAAAAAGTTATGCAGACAAGAGGCGAAAACCTCTTAAGTTCCAAATAGGGGACAGAGTATTATTAAAGGTATCACCCTGGAAAGGTGTGATGCGCTTCGGAAAAAAGGGCAAGTTGAGCCCGAGACATATTGGACCATTCGAGGTAATCGAATGTATCGGTTCTGTAGCTTATAAGCTCAAGTTTCCTAAGGAGCTCAGTGGGATCCATGATGTGTTCCACATATCTAATTTAAAGAAATATCTAGCCGATGAGTCGCTAGCAATATCACATCAAGATGTGCCAATTGATACAAACCTGAGATTCACTAAGAAACCAATTTCGATCGTGGATCGACAGGTTAAAAAGCTCTGAAGGAAGTTTATACCTATTGTAAAGGTTAAGTGGGATGCCCTTCGAGGCCTCGAGTATACATGGGAGGTTGAGTCCACTATGCGACAAAAGTACCCCCATCTTTTTGAATAAAATCTCGAGGTCAAGATTTCTTTTAAGGGGGTGAGGATGTAACACCTCGTGAAATTCATGTTCGACAATTAACCGACACGTGTAAACGCCCTCGAATAATACCTCAAATGAGTTAGCCACTCAACTCCTTAAACGAATCCAAAAATCTAAAAATGTTTCTTAAACCTGACCGTAGCTTACGGTCCGGGGCCATAAGCTACGGTCCAAGCTTTTTGGTTGACTTTATAACTAACCGTAAGCTACGGTACGGTGACCGTAGCTTACGGCGAGTCACTAGAATTTCACTTTTACACCATTTTAACTTTCAAATAATAACCCAAAGGCCCCTAGACTTTATTATTACATTTTCCTTACATAAATAAGTCATTTTTCGACCCGAATGACTCCCGGTTAAGGTGATATCTTGTGATTCACCATTCTTGAGTATCACACATCTTCACCGAACCTTAAACCTTACTAGCTTGGGTGATTTAACCCATGAAACCATAAGTATTCATATCTTTCACTTTTAAGCTAGTAAACGCTTATAAGTCATAAGAACACCTAGTGTGACACCCGTTAATGTTCGGTTACTCGTACTCTTCTTCAATACATCTCGTGTTAAACGAAAAGACCAAGTTGTATCATTATGTTCTTGGATATAAGTCAATGGACAATTCATGACACTCCACAAAACTATTCTTGAGGGAATAAAAGTGTCAAAACACCAAAATTCTGTCAAGATGTCACCTCTCCTGCAAAATGCCACACTCTTGCATCTCTTGACACCTTACTAGACACCTGTGAAGATCCTACAACACCTCTAACACCTGGCTTCATCTTCACACGCCCTCTTGCACTATAAATAGCCCACTACTTCACCTCATTTCCTTGCTCATTCACTTTTCTCCTCTCTTATTACACTCTTGAAAGTTCCTGACTATTTAAGAGTTCCCTTTGAGTTCTAAGTTTCCTTTGGATCATTTGTAAGTGTTCCATCTCTGCTCTTTTCTTCTTATAGGCTTCTAATAGTCAAAAGTCAAGCATTTTCGACAAATGCCTTGACTTTCGGTTAAGACCATTATGGTCCAGCCATTGTTCGAAATGAACATGGCTAAGTGATCGTAATTAGGAAGGTATTAACCCCTTAAAAGGGCACCTCCTAAGGATCACGTTTACTAGGTCAATTGACGGGTCAAAGTTTATGTTTTAAAAAATCAAACGGGTCAGATTTCATAAATATTATAATCTGAGTTTATATATGTTATAAAAATGTTTTTGACACTTAACAAGTTGTTAATAATTATTAGAATATGAGGGAACATGTTCGATCCATCAATTTCATTCCTAGGGTCGGTTCGCAGCCGAAAGTCGTGAAGCTTGACTTCTACTTTGACTTTCGATTCTGACCCGACTTAGATTAGTTAACTTCTGACTTATGGTCACATTATGATCATAATACAATGTAGCATAACCCTCTGAGGTTATATTACATGATCATAATCATAATCTCAGTTTATGCACAAGTTCCGTAAAATGTCAATATTTGACTAAAATTCCCTTTTTACATAAAACGAGGTTTTAATCAACAATGAACTTGCAAATGAATTACTTACTGATATGTTAATGTAATTAACATATTATGATGTTAATATTCTGATCATAAACTAATTTTAGTATAATATCGTAAACTATACTTTTAAAATGACCAAAATGCCCTTTCAGTGCATAGTTTGGTCTTAAACCATAAATCACACTTATGTGTGACTTCTTACAGATAATATATCACAAATTAAGTATTTTTCCAAAATGTTTATGATCATAACATCAGAATACATGCAAGTTCCTTTTATACGACATATAATGGTTCAAAACGCCTTATAAGGCGTAGTTTCGTTTAAAACCTCAACGGGCATATAGTTGTTATCCTACTGATATTACAACTTATTTAAAATATAATGTCATATAGAACTTGTTCATGACTTATCCGGTTACCCGATATCGCTTATATGCATACGGTTAAGTAATTGTAACTAGTTTACGAAAATTAACTGAAACGGGTTTAACCTTGTCATTTTAATTTCAAATTCCAGAATGGTAATTGTTTACCCATATTATACAATTCTTAAGTACTTGTTGGGTTTAAACTACATTATATCCGGTCATCGCTTAATCTAGCGTATCGTATCGTTTTTGATCCTTTACGCTAGTCGGTCTAAGTCTATGACTTAATTAAGACTGTTAGCATTTTAATTGGTTAGCTTATGCCATAATCCAGACTAGACCCTTCCGGTAATTGTTATCTGCACTTAGTTCATTTTCGATACGGTTGAGATATTAAATCTAACATTTTTAAAAATCAAGACTAGCTTAGGTAAATACTCTTGACTTATTTCCCCTATATGGGCTTGGGTTACGGTAAATTATTACCGCTTGGTCGGAAATGAGATCAATTGAATGCCAGATTGTGGCTAGTAAATTCCATATTCCATTTTGATCAGTTTTGTTTGATAACTTAAACATTGGGGGTTGACGACCGTGTCCTGGATATCCTTGGCTCATTACATTAGTTAATGGCCACGACCAAAGCACGGGGTGTAGGCATACACCCGACAGATGCGAATGCTAAATTGTTTTTCCCACAAGTTGGGGATAACTCCTTCGTGGGTTCATAAGTGGTGTGTACGTTAATCATGTCTCCGTCTTTGTACTGGGCCCCATATGTATTGACAAACATGTAAAGCTATTAACAAGGTTACAAAGCTGACTTTCTCAAGCTATAAAAGATTTGTGCCCTGTGCACTTAAATCTAATTTTTAAAATGTTTTCAAAATGAGTCAGTCGGGTGTATTTACCAGCAAAAGCTGACGTATCTTCAAAAGACTAAGATGCAGGTACAATACGAATTAGGCTGGAAGCTGCTCGGTAGTGATATAAGAGGATTTTGCAAATCCTTAGATCTGCCCAAAGTCTGTTATACATTTTTGTACATTTTAGATCCGCCTATGGATCCTTCATTACAAGCTATCTGTATATTATTTTTCGTACTTTGAACATTTGGTTTGTAATAGTAATTTAAACTCCAAGATTTCCGTTGTGCTGTGTTTAATTAACTATGTGATATCAACTTACGTCATGATATTCTCCACCCGAGCCCACCGGTGTTTGGTTGAAATACGGGGTGTGACAAAGTTACTAACAACGAAAGAGCAATGGTTCCTACAAACAAAACCGAGCATTAGTAGTTCAAGCAGATGAGGGCTGTGATCGGTCTATTCAATTAGGAAACAATGGTGGAGGAGGAACTGCATACTATGCTGAAATTACAAAAAATGATAATGAAGGAGAATCATCAAGAAATAATGACAGTTGATGGGATAGCAGCAGTTCAGATGAAGCAGAATCGACTTCTAGTGAAGAACGATCTGAAGATGTTAATGCTGAAGTAGATGAGGTGATTACTGAAACTGAATCGACGGGATAGCAGCGAAGAAGATTGGAGCATGAAACTGAAGGATTATCTGATGAGTTTTCCAAGCATCTCTCATCAATCGGATCTTCCACTCTCATCAATCGGATCTTCCACTCTGCTGGTGTGATTGATAACCTTCTACTTGTTATCTGGTTCATATGAGTTGATGATGGAAATCGAATCACCCAAATTCATTCGATAGTATTTTTTTTTTGTCTTCTTGGTAATTGCGACCATTTGGAAGTTTCTTGTTGATTTCACCATTTGACAATTCAACTTTAGCCTTTTCCATTTCAGAAAGAAGCTAGGTAAACCTATAGACCAGGGTTTCCAATGTTTCACCAACAATATGATTGAGCATATCGAATCTTTGTATGATCAAATCACTTTGAGAATCATCACACTGAAAATTCTTCATCTTTCAATAAAAAATGGTGAACGCTTTTAAACCCATACACCAATTAGTAACCCGAGAACAAACACACTCCGTAAAACACAAGACAACCCAAGAACATGTGAGCTTGCTTGTTTAAACAGTTCGTGAGCGCACGAACTAGCTTCCTATAAAACACCTCAAAAAACAATCACAACTTATCACCAAATTTTATATACTTATTTTTTACTTTTATATAACCTTTTGTTTTATAATTAATATATGTATTATTCTTAGGATTTTATTATAATTAAACTTTAAAACAAAACATTCCCTACACACTTCACGATACTGCTCTAAATCCAAAAGATGTTATTTCAGCCGCCAACTTATTGTCACTACTATCTTTCCCGAGATCAACTGTCACAAATATCATGAAGAGTTTTCTTCTTTGTTTTTATCACACGAAACCCTACTTCAAAGAACAGCCGCCCAAAAAGAATTTCTTTATCTCTCTCACGATAACTAATGCTACTACAAAAACCTTTTTTGTTTATCTCTTTTATAAAAACCATAATAGCAGCAAAACAAGCTCCTTATTTCTCTCTCTCTTAAATGGTAAATGGTGGCCATGGTGAAGGTGAACGGTGATGGGTAGTTATGGGGATGGGATCGCAGGTTTCAAAGGATTAAGGAGCGGTGGTGTAGTGACAGAGATGGGATGATTGAATGGTGGTGTTGCAACAGTTGGTTATTGTTCGAAGGTTGGTGGTGCACGGTGATATGAAGTTGGTGATGAAAGGTGAAGGAGAACCTAAACTTGTGAACCACTTATAAACTCAATTTGAAAACTATCTCGAGAACTCGCCAAAACCTAAAAACTGGATGATTATCGGGAACTACAATAACTCGAACACACTTACAATTCGAAAACTAGGCAAACCCATGAACTGATGCTTGTAAACAAAATCTTAAACTTGAAAAGTCTTAGAGCATTTGTTGAGAGCTCCGAAACTCGAAAACTAGGATATCGAGAGCTTGACTGATACAAGTGGAAAGTGTAGACTGGAGAACTTCAAAACTCGAAAACTCAATAAGTCGAAAACACTTCTTGAAAACAAAGTGTATTGTTGAAGTCCTTGATGAAGAAGGTGGTGGTAACAACTCGAAAACTCAAAAGGACACGTAAACGAGTTTTCGAGTTTAATGTAAATTGCAAACAGTTGGAACTTCAAAAATTGGTTGATCTTTATTGGAAATGTTAGAATGTTGTAGCTCGAAAACTCAAATTTTGTTGAGAACTTAGAACCTGCGAAGTAAAACTTGAATTTAATTTGGTCTAGAAAACTTTTGTTGTCATGAAATCTCGTAAACCCCACAATCTCGAGAACTCAAAAGATTTTGAGAACTCTTATTTTTGAAACTTGACTGTCACGTGAATGTCAATAATGTGTAGTTGGAAGCTCCTAAAATCTTGGGATATCATTACACCTTATGAATAATAAAAGATATGAATAAATCTCTTTTCAAAATTTGAAAATATTTTGTTCCGTATTTTAATAATATTGTAAAGATTAATGCAGCAGATTCATATAATTTTTTGACTCTCGATGAATAAACGAAGAACACGTTAAGGCGGTTTTTTCGTGTTCAACAAAAAAAAAACAGCAATAGATCAGCTAATAACCTGCAAAACGAATGAAGAACACAAAACAAAAGCAATCTGAACTAATTTGTGATGATTTATAATCTCCAAACAACCTTCTGACATTTTCGAACATCCAAAAATAGCCTAAAACTATAAAAAACATATTTGAATAAGAACAAACTGAGCCAAAAACTTGTTTTCTTTGAAAATCTACAATCCTTGATATCAAAATAGAGCCTAGGAATAGGTTCTATAGGCTGTGATGCCACTTATAGTCCCGAAAACGGATCTAATAATGATATCAACGAACTACACTACGTGCGGAATCCAAACACGCAATGATTCAAGAATAATAAGATAATGAACACGAGATTTACTTTAACACTTGCACACGATTCTATTACCCAAGAGCAAAATCAACTGGTAAAAGAACCCTCTCTAAATCTCTCAAAGTGGCCGCAATCACTCACCCTAGTTTATGACATAAACATGTTTATATACTCTAGATAAACATGCCTCACATGGGCTCCCCATGGGCTTTCATGGCCCACATGGACTTGACATGATCTAAATAGTCTATTAAATCCCAAATCTAGTACGAACTAACCCAATTAAATACCATCTTGCCCATAGCCCGTTGTGTATATTTGATACATCAGTATCACACTTTTAGACCCAACAGATGAAAACAGGAGCACAAGAAAATGGTAATCAAGAATGCACAAATGATAATCAAATGATATTCAATTGACTTCAATTAAAAAACTTCAAACTGAAAGCTTTGATCGATGTTCTTTGATAAAACTAATAAAACCAAGTACAACAATCAAACAAACCCTAATCCCCACTTAAATAAATGGCGGATCACAATTTAAAAAAAAGGAAAAGAAATAGTTAAAAAAATAAAAGATAATACAAATAATTTAAGAAATAAAACTAAATCTTCAACCCTTGAAATCAGACCATTCTTTGATATGTCACCCGCCATCATTGCCATTTAAACTAATCTACAACTGTTGCCCATGGACTCCTTCCTTTGGTCTTTTACTAGCCCAACCTAGCCTAATCTTTTAGGGATGTTGGGAACCCTAATGCCCAAGGATGTACCTACATCATCTTCCCCTATAAGATCCCAACTACATATGAAAGAACACTTCCGAGCAACATAATTACCCATATGCAAACACCAATCCACGACATGCCCAAATGATTATGAGAGAAGCCCAACCAGGCCTAAATTCCACTGGACCAAAATCAAAGCTACCAAACCCCGGCTACATCCACTTCAAGCCCCCTTGATAGTAACCAAATCCCATCAACCCATAAACATTCTCATTGTAGTACCCACCAGAATTCATAGGCCTATACACCCCATAGTTGGAACAAATATCAATAGGGCCGAATCCAAACATCATTTTGGCCACATCAAACTTATTGGTGCCAAAAATCCAAACTGAACCCATTATACCTATGCATTATTCTAAGCTCCTTTTTTAAATGGATCATCCTACCATCATATACCATGAAGGAGTGAACCCCGAAACTAGCTATATTCCCAATGAATCCGGTGTTCCATATTCCTTCAGGCTTGCCCACTTAATAATTTGACCTGGATTAGCCAAACCTAGGTGAACTCGCAATTTTCCCTGAATCCACTTAGCATACAATGAACTCTTTGTAAATCATAACATAATAAAACATCCCAACCAAGTTATTACTCATGTAGGGTCCTCTAACCACGACCTCAGTCACCCACACGTACCAACTCGCGCTCGACCGATCAAAATACACAAAAGACGAGCTAATTGTTTAGAAGCCCAAACACTAACCAACCCTTTTGTTGAATACTCTCGATGTAAGTTCAAAGTTGTAGATTCCTTTTCCAACTTTCGATTATTCCATAACATCAATGTGATGCCCACCGTGTTCTTCCGAAACTAGTACATGTGTTTGAACCTATCATGGCCACCTTCCGGTCAAATTGCTATAGTCTTCAAAGTAAGAGATGACAAGCATCCATTGGGCCCACCTCGCACCATACTTCTTCCCAATACATAGATACAATCAAAACTCAACAAGGCACTTTTTATCTTCTCTAAGTATATTAGCCTTTCTTAACCATGCAAGTTGATACTAAAATGGTCCAAGTAGATGATCCATCATTTTCAACTCGAGTTCCTTAATCATGGTTAAGGACACCACACTCTCAAAGCTGCCTCCATCGATAAGCACATTGAAAACTTTACCTTTAGAGGTACACTTGGTTTGGAAGAGGCTATTTCACCTTTGTGCATCATCACCATTAGAAACCTCAAAAGAGGTAGTAAGCACTTGTTGGATAACTAAAGCCTCCCCAAGATCTAGACCAATAATCTCATCACTGAAACCGAGTCCCCCTTCCCTGAACTCTTTGTACTCATCAAAAATAGGAGGAACATCATTAACGATGGTCACAAATTAATTATTAGGACACTACTGAAATAAGTGTCATCCCCATTACACTTATGTAGCATGGGGAAGTTTAGCCCGTAAAGGGGACCCATCATTAGTGAGGATGCATTATCTGATTCTTTACTATTACTATCCACTCCCAGGACAGACACTAGAAAGGTGACAGTCGCCATGGATGTCCCAGTTATAGCCCTAGCCAATGTTACTTTGGACTTCCCCTTCTATTGTTTTTCCACTTTTCGTGCAAAGCGACACATGTATATGTAGGTTCAATATTGATGCAGTTATACACATCCGAGATCTTTGGCTTTAACACACACAGAAGTCTCGCAATTACTTGTTCCTCTTCTGCATCCACCACAGATCTCATATGGAGACGATTCAATAGGCAATTAAACTCCTCAACCATCAAAGTCCCTGGTGCAGATTCCCATCCATGTCCTATTCTTCGATCATGGTCTTCATATCTGTCTTGTATTTCTGACTTTTGTTCAACTCTAACTTCCTGATTCTCTCTTATAGTTATGGGATCTTGTCATCATGCGGATGGGGATTGTTCATTGCATTTTATTTTTTAGCATTTCAAGGCAAACAAAAGAGGCCGCTTCATGTCAAACCATTTGGCTATCATAGCTCTAATACCACTTTATGCAAACGCAAACACAAGAATTTGTAATCAATAATGAACAAATGATAGTCAAAAGGTTCAATCCAAAATACTAATAAAAACAAGACTAAAACTAAATTCTAAAATAATTAGTCAATTAAAGCTCTAATTAGTACACTTCTTCAAACATTCACTATATCAAGATTCTTAATCTGCACACTAGTCACCTATTAATAGTAAGACATCTCACAAATCACTCACTATTACACCAATAGTTTTTAGAAGACAACAATGATCACAAGGATTGAAAGATAATGTGTTAAACCCCAATCTTTGTTGGTTTTGTCTATTTCCATACATTGATCTTTGTATGCTTCCAAATTATCATCTTTGATATATGCGATTACAAACATTGCTCTTCATTAAATTTATGCATACAAACTTTGTTATTCATTTGTAATCTTCAATCAACTCATAAGATATTAAGTATTTGATATATACGCTTATGAACAATGCTCTTCATCAAATTTATGCATGTATATATGTACATCCTTAACCAACAACATACTAGCCCAACATGGCCCAATCTTTTAAGGATGTCGAGACCCTTAAGGTCGACGATGCTCCTACATTGGTTAATATAAAAGACAGTTTCTACGTGAAAAAAAGGTAAAGATATGTGGAGGATATATGATTATTTATAAAAAAAAATATCAATGGGATAAAAAGGTGTCGATGATTTCTTAAATGATACGACTTATGAATATTAAGTATGATCTTAAAAGTTTTGATCAATATTTTTATCATTATAAGACTTATGAATATTAAGTATGTGATTCAAACCCATATTCACTTCTTTAATTTGGATAAAAGTTACTATATAACGTTGAGTACCAACAATTGTAAATTTGATGCACTAGGGAATTTTAAACTACTACTTATCACATACGGAATTAGTAAAAGGAAAAAGAAAACTAAAGATGTCTTAGTAAACATTTATCACGCAAGACATTGATAGAAAAAAAAAAAGCTAAATACATTTTAGAAAAAAATTTGATAAAAATTCAAATTGTAGAAAGTAAATCTTAGCAGCTGAAGTTCCTTTATAAAGTGTGTTTTGTCTATATTATAAAGTGTGTTTTGTCTATAAAGTCTAGAAAAGTAGTGTGGCTCTTAATTATTGATATTAAGTGGGTAACATTATTGTAATATGTGTCTAAATTCAAGAAACACACATGCAAGTTCCTTAGGTCTTTTTTAAATGTCACTAATTTTTTATCTGGAATTTGTTTATAAAAAGAGTAACACCAAAATAACAAGTGCTTTTTATTTCTAATATGAGTAAGAAGTTTATATAGGTATGGTGTTTTAAATTTTATGTATATTTTTTTATATTCTTTTGGCATGGTATTATATAGAAAAACGCCAAACGTTACAATTTAAAACACAACTAAATGTATTTTAGGTATGAAATCTAAAACATCCTATGGAATATTAAATCAGTATGTTTTAAGTTAAGTGACTAGAAAACATATGATTGTGTTATAAACTATTGTTTTTGATGTTTTTCTATAATAAATCATATCAAAAGAATATAAAACACCATACCTAAAATTTAAAACACCATGCTTACATAGACTCTAAGACTTTGTATGAAAGATGTCTTTTTTACATTAACCTTACCCTAAATAGGCAAATTACATTTCAACTAGTTAAACTATTTTAATAGGAATTGGGTGTTTATATGCCGGCGTGTTTTATAGTTTTGTATTGGATGTCATTTAAAGTTTATATGATCTGTTTTAAGGAATGATGTGTTTTACGATGAGGAATTGTGTGTTTTAATAGGGTGTTTGGGTGAGAATATATCTTTTAATGTTTGATAATCAAGTTTTAAATAATGGTGTGTTTTATAGTTTTAATGGCATGCTTTACCGAATCTACTAAAACACCATTTGATCATCAAAAAACACATATAACCCAATATTTACCAAATATGAAATTCTAAAACATTATGCAAAGAAATAAACACCGGTACATGCAGTTAAAACACTATGCGAAGAAAATAAACACGAGTATTGTATGTAGGCAAACGCAAAACACACCGTCATATAAAACACACTTTGTGATAGACATCTGAAGTTAAAAAAAATCAGCGAATTTTCGATTTTTGCAATCATATAAGAGATTGCCTGCGATGAAGATTATAAAACGAACGGAAAACCTCACATAATTAAAACTAAATTATCAATTCCATAATCAACATATTTTTACAATTACTATTATACATTGTCGTAAAATAACAGAAATGCCACATGTCATCCATCTATGACAACTTATATTTTGTAGAAAAAACACACGTTGTAGCCAACTCCCACCCTATCTTAGTAGATCATAAAAATTTCTTGACTTGACTTATTAAAAATGAGTCTTTATAGGTGATTTTATTAACAAAACATTAAACTCTTAGATAACATAACTATAACCAAAATATTGAATTTCATCAAAATTTTAACATTATAGACTTGGTTAGAATAAATAATGAAAACCTACCATGTAGAATAAATATTAAATTAGTATAAAACTTTAGTTGTGCCTCTTAACTCGTTTCCTCACTACTATTCCGTTTTCCTAAAATTTCTATAGTTACTAGGTTGATGTTTCTAAGACAACATGGTTTTTAATATAGAATATCCCATATTTAGTGATGTTCATATGCAAATCCCATTTGAATTGATAAATATTAGCTATTTAGTGATTTGTAGGTAATTGAATTAACTGGAAACGAGTGATTCTAAGGGTGATTTGAAGATAAAGCTGGAAAAATGAAGAAGAAAAGGAAAATTTAGATGAGTATGACCTGTAGCCAACTGAAGAAGTACAGCTTGTACCACATGCAGACAAAACGGCAAAGTCAACCACTGAGGCGACCTACTATTAAGGAGTATGACATGTACTCACTTAAAGTCGTACGGGTCGTAGCTATGTGGCGAAAACCTTAGAAACACCTATATATAAATGTGACGGCTAAAAATCCAGAGGGAGGATAGGAGGCTACTGAAAATTCAGTTTTGGAGTTATTTTGGCCTATCCCCATGTGTCAAGGAAAGGAAGCAAGAGGATCGAAGACTAAATGGACATATTGCCTAGGAAGCTTTGCAAACTGGTGGATTGTTTTTTTACTTATACTTTTAAACCTTTAATCATGTTACCAATTTGTTTTTATGTTTTGAACAAGAATATGGCATGCTAACCACTTTATAGCTAGTTTATTTGAATTGAAAACTTATGTGTGTGTGATTACTAATTATTGGTTATCATGAATTTGTGATGTAAATGGGTGTATGTTATATATTAACCTTTAAATAAGTTTGTGTGGTTAAACCGATCTTTCAATGAGGTATGCTAGTTAGATTTGGTTTATTCTATTTCTAGGTAACATATGAACTATTAACTTGGGGCTTGAATAGTACATGGTAATGGACAAACTAGTTTATGGGTTGGTTAAATATGTGAACTAGCTATGGGAAGGGTCTAAATATACGAATCTGAAAATTAGTTAGGGTTTTAGTTAAATAGATATGTATGGGTTATAATGTAACGCCTCGCTTTTTTGTACTTTCCTTAATTAGAAAGTATAATCGTATTTCTTATTTTTTTGGAAACTTGTATTCATATCGTATTCGTATTTCTTTTCCCAATCTTGTAATCCGAGACTTGAATCGTAATAAAATCCATACTTGTCTTGCATGCATTCAATTGTTAAATACGTGTTTACATACAAACTGATACTTATTATATGTGCAAATACTTGTACATTCATACTTGATACCTAAAATATACTTACAAATACGTTATACACTTAAAACATGTAAAAATACAAGTTATAGCATGAAATGAAGGAAAAACAAAGTTTAGGGACTAAAGTGACAAAAATCAAAGAAGTTTCTGGAATACCCCTTCTCGCGCCCCGCGATCGTCCCTTCTTCAATCTCTCGCGGCCCGCGAGTGGGTTTAATCCGGAGTTTGTTGTTCTAGCTCATGGATTGGGCAATTGTGTGCTTCTTGCATTAATTACACCCACCTAACTCACCCCCTAACCTCAACTATAAATACCTACCTCCTCCCACTCTCATTTCGCACCTCAAACATTCTTCTCTCTCTGTAAATCTCTCTCTCAATTCAGAAAGTTCAAGACTTTCAAGTGAGTTCTAACTCACCTTTACCTCTCTTCTTTACTCTTTCTTCCATCTTAACACTTGGAACACCTCTAGGAGTGTTTCCATAGGTTTTCCATGGAAAACCAACAGGGAACATCACCATATTCGAGGTCCTTTCAATTTTAATAGGGTTTTAACCCACAATTATTGTATCCTTCCAAGCTTGTTCTTGAAACAAGACTTGAGTTGGTAGTGTGTCTTACTTGGAAGCCTTGGCTATCCTACCTTTAATCCACCACCTCACTTGATGATTTTGATTATTTTACGACTTTTATTTCCATTTTAACTTATTCATGACATCCTTGTTGTCCTTTGACAACTTGTGCATTGGTGAACAATACGAAAGAGTTAAAGGAAGGTTATCCTCCTACCTCTATGCATGATTCTATGAACTTCCATGAATTTATGATCTACTTATTACGTATACTATATAAACTATAGATATATAATACATTAACCGAGCCCTTGATGATAATCGAATGTTATGTCCATCATGGCATAGGTTTATCTCACCTAAGTACTTAACTCTCGTTACCATCTAATGGTACATTAAACCATGAAAACACATCAACCCAATGGGTATTATAGTGTCGAAATCGAGTATTAAGTCTAGTGACAATTTTATGTAACATACTTGTACATTAAATTCTAACGCTTCGTTATCATCCAAATCATTACAACCTACGTTTTCCTCATGTAGGTTAACTTGGTGTTCCTCCAACTCTCCAAACTCTTCACATAAATTATGAAGTGGAAGCTTGCAAAACTGTGAGTACACTTGACCCATTTCCCTTTCTCGGCCACATTGTGGAAAAGAAGGACTAGGGTCCAAGCGTAAGTGATGTTCCTGTTGCTTGTGAATTTCCTGACGTTTTTTCCAGTGGATCTTCCTGGTCCGCCTCCTCCTTGTTTAGTTGACTTCCAAATCAATCTCATCGCTGGCGCAACTCCTATTGCGAAATCCCCTTATCGTCTAGTACCCTTGGATATGCAAGAGTTATCTAGACAACTTCAAGAACTTCTTGATAAAGGCTTCATATGCCCTAGTACTTCTCCTTGGGGCGCTCCTGTTCTGTTCGTCAAAAAGAAAGATGGCTCATTTCGGATGTGTATCGACTATGGTGAGCTCAATAAGCTTACAGTAAAAAACCGATATCCTCTTCCACGTATTGACGATCTCTTCGATCAACTTTAAGGCGCGACTTGCTTCTCAAAAATCAATCTTTGTTCTAGTTATCGTCAACTTCGAGTTCTTGAAGAAGATATACCCAAAACCGCTTTTCACACACGTTATGGACACTACGAGTTCGTAGTCATGTCTTTTGGTTTGACTAATGCACCTGCGATTTGCATGGACTTGATGAACCGCGTGTGCAAGCCTTATCTCGACCGTTTCGTGATCATCTTCATCGACGATATACTTATCTATTCCAAGACACAAGAAGAGCACGAGCAACACTTGCGTCTTATCCTCCAGCTTTTGCGTACTGGACGTCTTTACACCAAATTCTCCATGTGTGAATTTTGGCTATAGGAGGTTCAATTCCTTGGTCATGTCATCAACGAACTCGGTATTCACGTTGACCCTACGAAAATCAAAGCGGTAAAGAATTGGATTGATCCTAAGTCTCCGTCGAAATTCATTCGTTTCTTGGTCTAGCTGGTTACTATCGTCGCTTTATCTCAGATTTCTCCAAAATCGCTGTACCTTTCACTTCATTGACTCAAAAGCATAAACCTTTTGTTTGAGGTTCTGAACAAGAGGAGTCTTTTACAAAGTGTACGGTCTTCACCGACCATAAGAGCCTTCAACACATCGTCAATCAAAAAGAACTTAACATGCGTTAACGTCGTTGGGTAGAGTTGTTAAACGACTACGACTACGATATTCACTACCACCCTGGTAAGGCGAATGTTGTAGCCGATGCACTTAGTCGGAAAACTCATGTTAAGAGCATCCGTTACTACGAAACTTTAGCAAAGCTTCATGAGCTGATTCGTGAGGCGCAATACTCAACGTTAATGAGGGTAACCTCGATAATGAGTTGAAGTGTGGTGTCGAAAATCAACTCGTAACCAAACCCAATGGAATTCTTTACAACCTCGCTCATATTTGGATTCCGAACTGTGACAACATTCATGACTTCCTGATGCGAGAAGCTCATAAGTCCTGATATTTCATTCATCCCGCGCTGATAAGATGTACCATGACCTTCGTACATCCTATTAGTGGCCTGGCATGAAGAAAGATATCGCCTTCTACGTTTCGAAATGCCTTACTTGTTATAAGGTAAAGGCTGAACATCAACGTCCCTCTAGCTTACTCGAACAACCAGAAATCTCTATTTGGAAATGGGAAAGCATTGCCATGGACTTCATTACCAAACTCTCTCGTACATCGTCTGGTCACGATAGTATTTGGGTTATCATTGACCGTTTGACCAAATCTGCTTACTTCCTCCCCATACGTGAAGATTACAAAGTCAAGAAATTGGCTCGTATCTACACGGATGAAATCATTTGTCGTCATGGTATCCCCATCAACATCATCTTGGACCGTGATGGTCTCTCGTCTTTGGCAAACGTTTCAAAAAGCTCTTGGTACTCATGTCAATCTTAGGACTGATTTCCATCCTCAATCTGACGGTCAAACCGAGCGTACTATCCAAACTCTAGAGGATATGCTTCGTTCTTGCGTAATCGATTTTGGTGGCAACTGGGATATGCACTTGCCTTTGATCGAATTCTCGTACAATAACAGTTATCACGCGAGTATTCAAATGGCACCTTTATACAAGAGACGACGGATAAGATCCTACAGATTCGAGACAACTTGCTTAAAGCAAGGAGTCGACAAAAGAGTTACGCCAACAAGAGACGTAAACCCTTGGAATTCAACGTAGGTGACTTCGTACTTCTCAAGGTATCCCCTTGGAAGGGTGTGGTTCGATTTAGTAAGAAAGGCAAGCTCGCTCCTCGCTATGTGGGTCCTTTCAAAATTCTCGAAAGGATTGGCAAGGTAGTGTATCGACTAGACCTACCTCAAGAAATCAACAATGCCCATCCTACATTCAACATCTCAAACTTGAAGACGTGTCTAGCTGATGAAGGACTTCAAGTCCCACTCGAAGATCTTCAAATCAACGTAACCTTACACTTCATGGAAAAACCTGTCGAGATCATGGACCGAGGCATCAAGCAATTGAGGCGCAGTCGAATTCCCATAGTCAAGGTTAGATGGGAAGGTAAACGTGGCGCCGAATTTACTTGGGAACTCGAAAGTGATATGAAGGCTAAGTATCCGCATCAGTTCGTTACACCTTCCTCTTGAATAATTTCTGGACGAAATCTCCTAAATGAGGGGAGACTTTAACGCCTCGCTTTTTCGTACTTTCCTTAATTAGAAATTGTAATCGTATTTCTATTTTTTGGAAACTTGTATTCGTATCGTATTCGTATTTCTTTTCCCAATCTTGTAATATGAGACTTGAATCGTAATAAAATCCATACTTGATACATACTTGTCTTGCATGCATTCAATTGTTAAATACATGTTTACATATAAATCGACACTTGTTATATGTGCAAATACTCGCACTTTCATACTTGATACCTAAAATATACTTAGAAATACGTTATACACTTAAAAACATGCAAAAATATCAAGTTATAGCATGATGAAGGAAAAACTAAGTTCAGGGACTAAAAGTGACAAAAATCAAAGAAGTTTTTGGAATACCCCTTCTCGCGCCCTGAGACCGTCCCTTCTTCACTCTCTCGCGGCCCACGAGAGGGCTTAATCCGGAGTTTGTTGTTTCTAGCTCATGGATTGGGCAATTGTGTGCTTCTTGCATTAATTACGCCCACCTAACTCACCCCCTAACCTAAACTATAAATACCCATCTCCTCTCACTCTCATTTCACAACTCAAACATTCACCTCTCTCTAAATCTCTCTCTCAATTCAGAAAGTTCAAGACTTTCAAGTGAGTTCTAACTCACCTTTACCTCTCTTCTTTACTCTTTCTTCCTTCTTAACTCTTGGAACACCTCTAGGAGTGTTTCCATAGGCTTTCCATGGAAAACCAACATGGAACATCACCATATGCGAGGTCCTTTCCATTTTAATAGGGTTTTAACCCACAAGTGTTGTATCTTTCCAAGCTTGTTCTTTAAACAAGACTTGAGTTGGTAGTGTGTCATTACTTGGAAGCCTTGGCTATTCTACCTTCAATCCACCACCTGACTTGATGATTTTGATTATTTTACAACTTTTATTTCCATTTTAACTTATTCATGACCATCCTTGTTGTCCTTGTGACAACTTGTGCATTGGTGAACAATACGAAAGAGGTTAAAGGAAGGTTATCCTCCTACCTCCATGCATGACTTCTATGAACTTCCATGATATGTATGATCTACTTATTTTGTATACTATAAAATATATAGATATATATACATTAACCGAACCCTTGATGATAATCGAATGATTGTTCGTCATGGTACTAGGTTACATCACCTAAGTACTTAACTCTCGTTACGATTCTAATGGGTACCTTAACCCATGAAAACACATCAGCCTGAACGGGTATTATAGTGTCGAAATCGAGTATTAAGTCTAGGTGATTATTTTCTGTACACATACTTTGGTACATTTAAAATTCCTAATCCTCCGTTATCATCCGAATACTCACCAACCTACGTTTTCCTCATGTAGGTTAACTGGTGTTCCTCCAACTCTCCAAACTCTTCACGGAAATTACCAAGTGGAAGCTTGCAAAACCATGAGTACACTTGACCCTTACACAATTTGGGTTGTAACATGTTTACCTATAAAATACACGATACATACACTACATGCTTTATACACTCGAGACGTTATACATGTTTATTGTTATGCTTAGGTTCATGCTAGATTCATACATGCTTCTTGTCATTAACTTAGCTAGCCCCAACTTAACGTATATAGCGCTATAGGAGTAGCACACCGACCCATCGGGGTAATGTTAAGCTTAAGCTGATTCTTATTCTTATTCTTAAATAGTCTCGTTACTTTATGTGACGAGGGACACTTAATTCTTGTGGAGACTTGGGTTTGACAATTAGTATTGCATGCTACCTTACCTTGTATACAATTGCCATGTGGATTTGAGTAAAACTCTTTTATATTATGCTATGTACTTCAACTTATGTACTCACCAATTCTTTTGCGTTGAACCATATTTATAACGTGTTACAGGTTGATGATGATGCTTTTGACGAATCTAGTAGGGACGACATAGAAACGCACCTAGAATGTTATTGTGTTTTGATTTATGTTGTAATTAACAATTTGTTATATGAAATGAACGATTTTTTATTTTAATATTGTCGCAAATAATGTTATGATGTCTTGAGCAATCTATTTCGTCTCACTATTTCCGCCATCGGTTGGGGTGTGACATATAAATTGTAAGGTCGTTGACCTATTAAAAGCTAGTTATGAGGTCCTAAATCACAAGGGATTGATAATTTAACTTGCTACTTGAATCAGGATTGTCTATGTATGTCTATAGCATAATTTTCTGAGTTTCGCGATTATCCTAGTATTACTTATATCTAGCTAGTACTTCACACATTATTTTAATAGCATATCTTCAAAACGGTTTCATAAATAATTCATTTAAACATTCCAAGAAACTTAAGGATTCATATAATAGCTGTTCATTCTTAGTATTAATGTTTCTAAACACTTGATGGATGTTTTATATCCATTAAGAATCACTCAATTCCTATTTCTCTTCTGCCGATGAAATTGGCGGGGTTCGATGTAGTCTTAGGCACGGATTAGTTATCTCATAACCAAACCCGCATTGCCTATGATAACAAACTCATTGAAGTTAAAACCCCATCTGGTGAAATGCTCACCATTCTTGGAGATTCACATATGGATTGCCAGACAAAGTGTTATTATTTAAGGCATCCAAGTATCTGCGGAAAGGTTGTGGCATTTACATGGCACAAGTAACTATTAACGAGCCAAAGCCAAATATTGAAGACCTTTCAGTTGTCTCAGAATATCCCAATGTTTCCCTGAAGAATTACCAGGTCTACCTCCAGATAGACAAATGGAGTTTAGGAGTGACATCCTACCAGGAGCGGCACCTGTTGCAAGAGCTCCGTATCGGCTAGCACCGACAGAAATGAAGGAATTGAGAATACAATTAGATGAATGTTTAGAGAAAGGCTTCATTCAGCCTAGTTCCTTACCTTGGGGAGCTCCTATTCTTTTTGTTAAGAAAAAGGATGGTTCAATGCAGATGTGCATTGATTACCGTGAACTAAACAAGATAACAATCAAGAATCGTTATCCTCTGCCCAAGATCGATGACTTGTTTGATCAACTCCAAGGGGCTAGTTATTTCTCTAAGATCGATTTTAGATCAGGATACCATCAACTGAAGGTTAGAAGTGAAGATGTTCCCATGACTGCCTTCAGGACCCGTATGGTCATTATGAATTCCTGGTGATGCCTTTCGGGCTCACAAATGCACCTACAGCATTCATGGATCCTATAAATAGAGTCTGCAAGCCGTATCTAGATAAGTTTGTCATTGTCTTCAAAGACGACATACTTTCTACTCTCGTGATCAAGATGATCACGAGAAACATCTTCAGTGCATCCTAGAATTACTAAGGCAAGAAAAGCTTTATGCTAAGTTCTCTAAGTGCGAGTTTTGGCTTAGAGAAGTCCAGATTCTTGGACATGTTGTAAGTGAGCGTGGTATCCAAGTGGATCTCGCCAAAATTGAAGCCATAATGAATTGGGAAGTACCCAAAACTCCATTAGAGATTCGTAGTTTCTTAGAATTGGCCGGTTATTATAGGAGCTTCATTGAGAACTTATCGAGGATAGCCACTCCTTTAACTACCTTGACCATAAGAATGTCAAGTTTGACTGGGGTCCGAAACAACAAGAATCTTTTGAAATTCTAAAACATAAGTTGAGCAATGCTCCTGTGTTATCTCTACCTGAGGGTATTGAGGATTTTCTCGTTTACTGTGATGCCTCGCACACTGGCATGGGCTATGTGCTAATGCAAAAAGGCAAAGTGATTGCTTATGCATCACGAATATTTCAGGTACACGAAAGGAATTACACCACCCATGATTTGGAATTGGATGCTGTTGTATTTGCACTTATGTTGTGGAGACATTATTTATATGGCACAAAGTGTACACTGACCATAAGAGTCTCAAACATATGTTCAATCAAAAAGATTTGAATATGCGATAGCGCCGCTGGATGGAAACACCTAATGATTATGATTGCGAAATTCGCTATCATCCCGGCAAGGCAAATGTCGATGCTGACGCCTTAAGTCGCAAGGAAAGGGTTAAGCATATGAGGATTAACGCCAAGAGCATCAAGCTCAGAAATAGCTTAAATGATAAGCTATTATATACACATAAGCAAGCCCTGTTAGAGGCTAATATTTCTAATGAAGGATTAGGTGGAACTGTTGATCAGTTAGTGCCTCGAATGGATGGAATCCTTAGATTTAATGGCAGAATTTAGGTTCCAATCTTTGGAGGACTTAGAGATCTAATCCTCCAAGAAGTGCATAATTCGAGATACTCAGTTCACCCAGGTGGAGACGAAATATATCAAGATTTAAAGAAGAATTATTGGTGGATGGGTTTGTAGAAATCCATAGCCACTTACGTAGCTAAGTGTCTGACGTGTTCGCAAGTTAAAGCCAAACATCAGAAACCGTCAGGACTTCTACAACAGCTTGAAATTGCCACTTGGAAACGGGAAATGGTAACTATGGATTTGATTACCAAGTTACCTAAGACCAAACGTGGTAATGACACAATTTGGGTTATTGTGGACAGGCTGACTAAGTCAGCACATTTCTTGCCAATTAAAGAGACTTATAATTTTGATAAGTTGGCCAAGCTATATGTGGACAAGATTGTGTCCCTACATGGCGTGCCGGTATCTATTGTATCCAATAGAGATACTAGATATACATCTCACTTTTGGAAAAGTTTCCAATAATCTTTAGGCACAAGATTAAAATTTAGTACGGCTTACCACCCACAGACGGATGGACAGAGTGAGCGTACTATTCAGACTTTGGAAGACATGCTTAGAGCATGTGTGATTGATTTAGGTGGAAGTTGGGACCCTAATAGAATTCTCCTATAATAATAGTTATCATACAAGCATCAAGGCTGCTCCTTTTGAAGCCTTGTATGGAAGAAAATGTAGAACGCCTGTTTGTTGGGCTGAAGTTGGGGAAGCCCAACTGTCTGGACCTGAAATTGTCCTAAAGACCACGGATAAGATAATACAAATCCATGATCGTCTCAAAGCTGCCCGTGATTGGCAGAAAAGTTATGCAGACAAGAGGCAAAAACCTCTTAAGTTCCAAATAGGGGACAAGGTATTATTGAAGGTATCACCCTGGAAAGATGTGATGCGCTTCGGAAAGAAGGGCAAGTTGAGCCGAGATACATTGGACAATTTGAGATAATCGAATGTGTCGGTTCTGTAGCTTATAAGCTTAAGCTGTCTGAGGAGCTCAGTGGAATCCATGATGTGTTCCACATATCTAATCTAAAGAAATGTGTAGCCGATGAGTCGCTTGCAATGTCACATCAAGATTTGCAAATTGATAAAAACTTGAGGTTCATTGAGAAACCAATTTCAATCGAGGATCGACAGGTTAAAAAGCTGCGAAGGAAGTTTATACCTATTGTAAAGGTTAAGTGGATGCCCTTCGAGGCCCCGAGTATACATGGGAGGTTGAGTCCACTATGCGACAAAAGTACCCCCATCTTTTTGAATAAAATCTCGAGGTCGAGATTTCTTTTAAGGGGGTGAGGATGTAACACCTCGTAAAATTCGCATTCGGTAATATACCGACACGTGTACGAACCCTCGGATCATACCTCAACCACTCAAACATATCCAAAATTCAAAAAAAACATTAAACTAACCGTAACCTATGGTCTACGACCGTAGGCTACGTCTCAAGCTGCTGAATCAAACTAGCACTAACCGTACGCTACGGTCTGGCGACCGGTAGCCTACGGCGAGCTCCTGAACCTTTTATTTTCTTCATTTTTAACTTTCAATAAATGACCCAAAGGCCCCTAGACTTTGTTGTTTTCGTATCTCTTGTTTAACTAAGTCACCTCTTAACCCGAACGTCTCTCGGTTGAAACTATATCTTTTGATTCACCATTCTTGTATTACACGTCATCACTGGACCTTTAACTTTACTAATTTAGGTAATTTAACCCATGAAACCATAAGTATCCGTATCATTCACGTTTAAGCTAGTAAACACTTATAAGTCGTAAAAACATCTTGTGTGACACTCGTTAACTTTCGGTTATTTGTACTCGTCTTCAATACATCTCATGTTGAATGAAAAGAACTAGTTGTGTCATTATGTCATGGAATATAAGTCAAGGGACAATTCATGACAATTCACAAAACTATTTTTGAGGGACTAAATGTGTTAAAACCCCAATTTTTTGTCAAGATCCACCTCTCCTACAAATTGCCACACTCTTGCAAGTCTTGACACCTTGCTAGACACTTGTGAAGATCATACAACACCTCTAACACCTGGCTTCATCTTCACAAACCTTCTTGCACTATAAATACCCACTAAGTTCACTCATTCTTTGCTCGTTCACTCTTTCTCCTCTCTATTACACTCTTGGAAGTTCTTGACCATTTAGGAGCTTCCCTTTAACTTCTAAGTTTCCCTTGAATCACTTGTAAGTGAACAATCTCTGCTCTTTTCTTTTTATAGGCTTTTAATACCCAAAAGGTCAAGCATTTTCGACAAATGTCTTGACTTTCAGTTAAGACCATATGGTCCAGCCATTGTTCGAAATGAACATGGCTAAGTGATCGTAAATAGGAAGGTATTAATCCCATAAAATGGCACCTCCTAAGGATCACGTTTACTATGTCAATTGACGGGTCAAAGTTTATGTTTTAAAAAGTCAAACGGGTAAGATTTTATAAAAATTATAATATGAGTTTATATATGTTACAAATATGTTTTTAACACTTAAACAAGTTGGTAATACTTATTAAAACATGTGGGAACATGTTCGATCCGTCAATTTCAGTCCTAGAGTTGGTTCGCAACCGAAAGTTGTGAAGTTTGACTTCTGCTTTGACTTTCGATTATGGCCCGACTTAGATTAGTTAATTTCTGACTTATAGTCACATTATGATCATAATACAAAGTAGCATA
The DNA here is from genome assembly GCA_947069175.1 of Scalesia atractyloides. Taxonomy (NCBI): domain Eukaryota; kingdom Viridiplantae; phylum Streptophyta; class Magnoliopsida; order Asterales; family Asteraceae; genus Scalesia; species Scalesia atractyloides. The sequence continues at coordinate 48,310,353 of CAMTDV010000023.1, forward strand.
ACCCTCTGAGGTTATATTACATGATCATAATCATAATATGAGTTTATGCACAAGTTCCGCTAAATGTCAAACTTTGACTAAAATGCCCTTTTAACATAAAACAAGGTTTTAATCACCAGTGAACTTGCAAATGAATTACCTACTGATATTTTAATGAAATTAACATATTATGATGTTAATATTCTGATCATAAACTAATTTTAATATAATATCGTAAACTATACTTTTAAAAGACCAAAATGCCCTTTCAGTGCATAGTTTGGTCTTAAACCACAAATCACACTTATGTGTGCTATCTTACTGATCATATATCAGAAATTCAGTATTTTTCCAGAATGTTTATGATCATAACATCAGAATACATGCAAGTTCCTTTTATACGACATATAATGGTTCAAAACGCCTTATAAGACGTAGTTTCGTTTTAAAAGCTCAACGGGCATATAAGTTGTTGTCATACTGATATTACAACTTATTTAAAATATAATGACATATAGAACTTGTTCATGACTCATCCGGTTACCCGATATCGCTTATATGTATACGGTTAAGTATATGTAACTAGTTTACGAAAATTAACCGAAACGGGTTTAACATTATCATTTTAATCTCAAATTCCAGAATGTTAATTGTTTACCCATATTATACAAGTATTAAGTACTTGTTGGGTTTAAACTACATTCTATCAGGTCATCGCTTAATCTAGCGTATCGTACCGTTTTTTATCCTTTACGCTAGTCGGTCTAAGTCTATGACTTAATTAAGACCGTTAGCACCCCCTTATCTAATTGATTAAACAGCTGAGTTAATATAACTTGCATTTAAATCAAGTGCTAGCTCAGGTAAATACTCTTGACTTATTTTCCCTATACGGCTTGGGTTACGGTAAATTATTACCGCTTGGTCGGAAATGAGATCAATCGAATCAGGATTGTGGCTAGTAAATCTGCATATTCCATTTTGACCAGTTTTGTTTGATAACTTAAACACTGGGGGTTAACGACCGTGTCCTGGATATACTCGGTTCATTTAAGTTACTAATGGCCATGACCAAAGCACGGGGTGTAGGCATACACTCGACAGGTGCGAATGCTAAAATATTTTTACCCACAAGTTGGGATAACTCCTTCGTCGGTTCATAAGTGGTGTGGCAGTTAATCATGTCTCGGTCTCTGTACTAGGCCCCGTATGTATTGATAAATATATGAATATGTTAACAAGGTTATAAACATAACTTTCGCAAGTTATAAAAGATTTTTGTGCCCTGTGTACTTAAATCAATTTTTGAAATGTTTTCAAAACGAGTCAGTTAATTGTATTTACCAGCGAAAGCTGAAGTATTTTCAAAAGACTAAGCTGCATGTACAAAACGAAATAGGCTGGAAGCTGCTTGGTAGTGATATAAGAGGATCTTGCAAATCCTTAGATTTGCCCTAAAGTCTGTTACACATTTTTTTGTATCTTTTACGATCCGCATGTGGATCTTTCATTACAAGCCGTCTGTAAATTATTTTCGTACTTTGAACATTTGGTTTGTAATAGTAATTTAAACTCCAAGACTTCCGTTGTGCTGTGTTAATTGACTATGATGATATCAACTTACGTCACCATATTCCCCACCCGGGCCCACCGGTGTTTGGTTGGAAATTCGGGGTGTGACAGAGGGTCTAATATCACAAACCACTGTGTCCACGGATTGATATCATGCATCTTACCATTACTATATTATAAAATGATATGTGGCACTAGCTGTCAACATGTGTAGTTTAGTTTAATCGGCATTTTTTTGTATTACTAATCGCACATGTCACGTATACATATTTTGATCCTAAACTCACCCAACAAACCGACTTAAAATATAAGTATACTCAACTACATTTCTAAATATTATATATTTTATACACTTTTAGTTTTCTAACAACTTCAAAATATGATTAATTATACATAATATTAGCTTTCGATGGGAAAACATGAGATCGATTTTGGGTAATCATGTCCGTTCCACCTAATGTCTTATGCTTTGGTAAAAAAAAACTAAAAAGATCAATTAAGAAACCAAATCGAGAAAGTGAGGTAGCATGCTCTTCAAAATGGTAAGTCTTAGGTTGAGGATCCTGGGCTTGCTATCAGGATCTTTGGTTTAAAAAACAGGTCTCTAGTTTGTAAAACAAATTGGATAAGTGAAAATATGTCGGATGTGCGATGTAAACAATATGTAAAGATAAACACGTGCAATTTGTAATGGGGAAAAGCCCTTGATATCTACGGGAGATGATCACCAGCACAAGATCCCCGGAGCTGGAAACTACTAGCTCTGATATATTAATAATGTGAAAGAAATTACAATTGTTAGGCTTGATCGATCGAATGCTAAGTGTTATAGAGCGTATTCCGAGTTATGAGTGTTCGACTGTGTAAAAGGTAAGTCCTAAATCGACCTGATCATGCTATTTATAGTATAGGAGTCAAAAAATATCCTAACAAAGTGTCTGATTTTTCAGGATCCTTAGATGACAAAGCAAGTGACTATTGCAAGCTTCCCTACGCTTTTCCACACGTTTTCTTGAACTTGTTTTGCGATATATTAGCAATTCTTCATCTCTTATTCGTTGCCTTGCAATATTCCTACGAATATTACTTGGAATGGACAAAGTAAATATTAGTAATATCGGAGCTTAGGATCCTTATTCATGTCAGGATATATTCAAGATGCCATGATCTCGAGATTGTAAAATTGATCCCTAACATCTTAAAAGCTAAAAACTGGAAAGTAATCGAATTTATAGTCTCATGCATGAATACTTATCCCGAATTAAATAAGTCACCTAAGATCAGTTTTTGGTTTTTCTCGCCAGATTTGTCATCGCTAGTTTTAGTTAATATGTTGTTTAATTTATCCACTTCCATAATTCCATCATCGTTGTCTCTAGTTTTAAGTTTTAACCTTTATAATTTTTGTTAGTCTCTAGTATTAATATCCTAACCTTTATGTAATGCTTTTTTCATGATTTGCATTTATTACTTCTTTTGTCTTCTTCAACATTAATATTAGAGTTTTATCAACCTTAATATCTTAATATGACACATCTTCATCATTTTTAGATTCATTGGTATTTTCTAATAGGGGTGTGCGTGAGTTGGTTTGGTTCAGTTTTTACCATAAACCATAACCATACCCACTAGCTTCAGTTATGGAATTCGTTACTATAACCATAACCAAAACCAAACTTCAGTAATGGTTAATCGATTGTGAAGGCGGTTATGGTCCGGTTATGGTTAATTTTGGTTAATTAACCAAGCAATGTTTGAAATAGATAGGGGTTTGCACTGTTTGGACTTAGCTTCGGCTTTTTATATAGATAACTAAGACTACACTTTTTGGTTAAACAACCGATGTGAGATACCTTTTAATAAGGTAATTCGCAAGAAAAAAATATGATCATAACACCTCAATTTTATCAAAAAAGGACATCTACATCAAGATAATTTTGTTACTAACATACTCTTATCTTTGTAAAAAAATTCTATATGGTAAAGTAAAACATAAATCCATTGTATATACTTAATATTACATGTTTGGTTCGGTTTCGGTTATAATGGTTAACCAAAGCTTCATAACTGTAACCATAACTACTTGGTAGGTTAAATAAAGTTCATAACCATCAATTATGTTGGTTATAGGTTAATAGCGGTTCGGTTATGTCGGTTATACTTCATTTATCGCTTATAGTGTATTTAATATGTTCACCCATACTTTCTAAAGTAGAGTTATCGTCAAGTGAGTAATTAATATAACTGATATTGTGTTTTGAGGTGTGGTTAATTGAATAAGTTTTGAACATGTGTATCTCATTTTAAATTTATAAGAAATGATTTTTACTTAGACAAAAAAAACACAATAGACAAGCATACCTATCGTTTATAGTAAAGATTATGTAAGAACCAAGTATCAAACCCAAAGGATTTGACTTTTACTACTTAACTTTCCTTTTGATACCAACTAGTTTCATTAATTATCTTTTGCTTGTTTTGTAGTGTCACACCCCAACGGATGGCGGAAACATCAAGGTGATACGTGATAGACTGCTCAAAGACTACTTAACACATATTTTGCAACGATAAATTAAAATTGAAAATTTCATTTCATTTCACAAAACAAGCATTACATTGTTCATTGAAAGAACAAGTGGGAATTTTATACTGTTGGACACTACAAAAAAAATTGATGATATTCAAAAGCCAAAACATGATCAAGAAATAAACAGAAGTTTGAACCAGATTCCTCCCAAAGATAGTGAATCTTAAACACCTAAATCAGAGCACTGTTCAAGACTAGCTAACATTTGTTTGAAGCCTTGGAACCATTTTCATGAAGAAGCAAGGTCTGTTCAAGTCCAAAGGTTTGTTGAAGCTAAGGTCTGATGATGAAGAATAAACATCTGTCTCGTTCAAACAGATGTTTGGAACAAAGCAACAAAGGCTAGATAAACATATGTTTCCCAATGTAACAATATTAGCTTATTAACATGTTTAACATAGATAGATCAGATGTTTGATTCCCACAGATGTTTGCAACATCTGTTGAATCTTTTTGTTATGAATGTTAGAAGTCACTATCAGGGTCATATCAAACAGACCTTTTGTATAGATCTCACCTGTTAGAGATCTATTCAACACACACATCACCTTTTTCTTTTACACGAAAAGAGTTGTTTGTGATTAGGCTGAAGGGGAGTATGTAGAGTCAGTCTTTCTATAAAACATTTTGTAATCACTGGATTATAATTGGAAAAACATATGTTGATGATGATTCCTTCTTGTGATTATTTATCTTTACTTATAGAATACAAAATTGTTTGTTCTTAATTGTCATTGAATCACAAGCCTTGTAAACTCAGACCTAACAATAGGTAGAAGAGCTTGGTCACATTAAACTTTATTTCATAATCAGTTTAACATACAAAGATCAGCTCATAGATATCCAAAACTTTGTTCGTAGCTCAGAGTAGTAATGTTTAAAACTCAAAAGTGACTATCGCATACTGTATTCTTATTTAAAAGAACAAAAGAAAATGGCACAAATGATCCCCATAACACCGACTTCAGTAATAAACCCCTATGCTTGTCAGATCTGCATTTAATATCTGGCAACGTAGGATGGGTCATATACATCCTCAACAAAAACACCGGGCATTGGAAATTTGTTGTATTTGGACCTCACATTCCAATAGTACCTAGTGCCAAAAACCCAAGTGTACAAGAGCCAAAGAAGCCAGAAAATTACTTAGAGCAAGATTATCAAAAATTTGAGCTAGATGCCAAAGCCTTTAGCATTGTGGCTATGGCTCTACCAAATGAAATCTATGCAGGCCTGTTACATTGCAACAGTGCCAAAGAGTTATAGGTGCACTGAAAGAGCAGTTTGGTGGAACGGAAGACGTTATCATGAACACTCGAGAAATCCTTAACCAACAATACGAGACTTTCACTCATGTCAATGGAGAAACCCTTACACAACATTTTGAACGGTTTTCATGTCTAATTAGTGAACTAAAGTTGGTTAACAAGGAATTTTCTAAATCAACTTTAAGTAACTGATTCTTAAGATCTCTCCCTAAGAAGGGGGACACTATTGCTATAGTGATGAGAAATCCCCAGACTTCATGGACATGACTCTAAATCAGCTTCATGGAAAGCTCCTTACATTTGAAAGTGAGCTTGTCCAGAAAAAGAAGCTCCATGAAACTAGAAAAGTGTCTGACAGTTATGTTTTCGAAAACACGACACTTCTGAGTCAGGAAGGATCATCCTCAGGAATGTCAAATGATCAGAGTTTTGATCACTATATTGAGATTTCAACTGAAATCAACTCTGATCAACAGTTTTCAACCTGTGCATTCACAACGAGTGATGATAGTCATGGCCTAGATAGTTTGTTGTTTGTTCTTGATGACCTGAAGCACATAAACCCAACTGACCTTGAGGAAATGGATATATTGCACTAAGCGGCACTACTAAGTCTAAGAGCAAATAATTTTTACAAAAGAACTGGTAGGACATATCCAGGGCTAAATGGGAGGTCAAAGGTTGGGTTAGATAAATCTAAAATCAAATGTTTCAAGTGTATAAGTTAGGTTACTTTGCACCATTAATGGTGTATCCTAACCAAAGATCTCAATAAAACACACATCGGTTTTATCAAAATACCTAAACTACCCTGGACCAAGTGTACAAAATACAACCCATTTTGCACAAAGCATGAACCCTGTGCCGGTGCATTATGTTTAACCAACTCTTGTTCCTCAGGTTCAGTATATTCAAGTGCATGTTGCACATGTTCAAGAACCAAAGAGAAAAGGTTCAAATAAGTGAAATAGTTCTTGAAAATTGAAAAAAAGATTTTAAAACAAGAATTGCTGAAAAAGACCTAGAAATAAGCAGTCTGAAGCATGGAGCAACCATAACTAAGGACCAACTCCAAACAATGATAGAAAAAATATAAAACTGTAAAAAGGAGTTGGAATCCGCACAGATCACCTGTGAAAAGTGGGTTGAATCCTGTAATGGTTATGAGACGCTTCTTGAAAAAACAAAGAAATAGCAATATGAAGTTTGGTGTTGGGTTTAGAAAACATGATAAAGAACAACTTACCAACACTTTTGTTGTCTCTGAAATGGTTTAAATCCTTCTAGCCAACTCAACTGGTGAAGAAATCAAGATCACAGAACCTAGTGACAAAAAGATCACTCTTGAGAAGCCACAAGTTCCATTCAGACTGAAAAACAAAAATATGTTTTTAAACCACTTGGTCTAAAGAATGTAATGTCCATGAAAAATCTAAACCAATTAATTTCACCAATCTAGATGGTCTTAAGCCACACAAAGATAAAAATCATTCCTATCACCAACTCTAAACAGTTGTTTTGTGAAAAGAAAAACCATATGACAAAAGACTGTTTTAAGTTAAAAGCATATGATATTAACAAATGAAACAATGTCTGTGAGTCAACATTTGGGCACATATGTGGAAAAGTCAATCATCTAACTCAACAATGTTTTTTTTTCTTGAGACATCATGATATAAACAACAGGTCAATAGGAAAACCATTTTCAAAAGGGAAGTTGGTCCTATCAAAAAGGATTCACAACCACTTCTCAAAAGTTTTGAGTCTGAACTATCACAAGTCACAAAAGCCTTAAACCAATACCCTTACACAGGGATGGTCTAGTATTAGTTGCGTCACCACCCAACACTCATCCAAGAGGCTAAGCGCAACCACCATGTCACATAGTACCTTATAGGTATGATGAAGTTGTGCACATGCCCCAAAAGCCAAGAGTTAACAAACATCCCCATGGGTACAATCAACTCATTGGGAATGGTTAAACAACAGTTGACCCAAGTGTAAAAGCACTTGCAGACAAAAACAACTATGTGATATGGTTCAAAAATTCTTGTTACAAATGACCAATCTTAAAGAGATGATGCAGTGGAAGAAAACACCAGATCCAAAGCAGAAAACGCCTTGGATTATCTGTAAAATTGACCAATTTCCATTGTCTGTAGGTAACATATGTTGGTATTTGAAAGTGTAAATAGATGTTTCCCTAGCACATGTCTTCGTTTTAATAAAAGAAAGAAGTATATTTTTGAATACTCATCAGAAGGATCTTACAACATTAAAATGTTGTTTTAAAATCAAGAAAATCAAAATTTTTGCTTTTCAAATTCATGAAAAGACTATTAAAAGTCAACAAAAACAAAAACCATGTTCAAATGAGTGAAACATCTGTTTCAGTAGTTCAAAACTATGTTTAACTTTTCTTAACCATTGTTGGCAACAAAGAACCACTGATTCACTATCCAGTGTTTGACTACAAAAATCAAATAGAACCACTGTTTTCAAACCAACCATTATTTTCATTCCAAACTATGTTTTAACCCAACAAAGGTTTCAAACATGGGTTTTCTATCCATATGATTGACCAAAAATCAAAAAGATGTACCAACCACTGTTTTTAATGTCCAAACGTCTGATGATACCCAACAGAGGTTTCTAAACAACTTTTGAAAAAAAGCTTACCTTTCTTCTTCAAAGGGTTTCCTCAAAGGGGCCTAGTTTTCTTAACAGAATTTTGCCACAACAAATAGCATTTGGCCACGTCACTCAAAAAAGTAACGTTGGCCACGATGGCATCCCTATTCACAAAACCCTATATAAACTCTTAACAAATGGAGTTTATATCCATCCTTAAAATTTATTAATATCAAACCATGGGATTCCAACCTAGGTAGTCCTTTTATCATCATCTGAGTTAAATCCAAGTTCCAAGTTGCGTTCTAGTTCGGTTAAATTAGTTAGTCTCTAATTAATTGCAATTTTAGGATATTAGAAATAAATCTAGTCAATCTAGTAATTAGTAGTCAAGTCAAGTAACCTTAATCAATAGAGTCTTTGGGTTCGATACTTGGACTTACTTAGGCTATACTACATTGACTAGTACACTTGCCGGTTGTGTGGTCTAGGTTTTAGAGAGTCTGTTTTTATAAATTTAAAAACTTAACGTGTCTAGTTTTAGGTTAATATTAATTAGTTTTTAAATTGACCACTTTAAGCACATCAAGTAATTTGGGTAGTTGTTTTGGGAAGCCTTCAAGGGGGGAAATTCTTCCAGCACATGTTTTATTAAGAAGTTCAAGAAGTTTTAGATGAAACTGTTAGAGGGTTAGCATGTGTTTTGTTTTCTTTCAGAAGTTACACAGGTCATTCGCTTGAAATTCTTGTCAACACTGGTTTCATCAGACCATTAGTTATTGTGTTGATCAAAGAATTTGTGAGAGGAACCATGACGAGTGTTTACACTACCTTTTCCAATTGAGAGATTGAACTCAGTTTTAGTAGTTTGAGTTTTTAGAGTGTAATCACTTGGCCTTGTGTGTGATTGTATCCTAAGTGAAATTTCACATAGCTTTTAGTTTGTTTATTCAACAAAATCTTAAATCCTTTGCATGATTCTACCCATTTTTGACAATTCACTTGGGTAGATTCAAGTTCATTTGACAAATTGATATTTTGAAAGAAGTGATTTGAACTGTGCAGACTGATTTGAGGCTTCATGTTACAAAAATGGTTTGATCTTTTTCTTTCAAACACTTTTTTGTGAGATCTAATGTTTTGTGCTAGAAGTGTCTAGAATTTTCAAATTTTTCAAGAAGTATAATATTCACTGCTCAGAATTTCCTACTAGTTTAGTATAAAATTTGTTTGATTTAATTCTCAAAAGTGCAAGTTAGTCTCAGGAGATCAAATTCTTCCTGGTTAATTGGGTCCATGGATTTCTGATCTTACATCATCTAATTACCAACATGTGGTGTGTATACTGAGAATTGAAACCATTAGTTATATCAACATAGTGATCATAACTCTGTTCATTTACCCTGATGGATGATGATGACTCATCTTGACTTATCAGGGTTGTGTTACCATATGTGTAATCATCAGCAGTTTTTTCCTGATGACATCAGCTTTTGTTTTTGGTCAAGCTCTCTCTCATGGTGAGGAGTTTGCCATGAAGTTGTGTTAGAGTGATCACCTTAAAACCAACAGAATTTCTCAACACATATGCAGTTGTATCCCAATTATCAGGAAGAGATCTAAAAAATCTATGACTCAGGAGCATAATTAGTATAAGTTTGATCTGCAACCCTTAACTCACTGATCAACAGTTAAAACGCCCAAACTATTGAATCAGCGATTCTCCCTTGATATGAGTAAACGTTTCATATTGTTGATTCAAAATTTCTCTATTATTCTCTTATACTTCATTTGTACCACCAAATTGTTCATTCAAAGCATCCCACAACTCCTTGGCATTCTCATAATGGAGCAATCCAGCATAGATTTCATTGATCGAGCTCCAACTCTTGGAAATCTTGCTCGGAGTAATCAACGGGTTTTTTAGGAATACTAACATCTGGTCTTTCGGTACTCGAACAGAGGGAACATGTGGGCCATATACCCCTAATCTCCAGCAACCTGTGTTCTGGTGGGATAAGTGGTGACCCATCCTTTGTTGCTATATCTTGAATTCATGACGAACAAGCATCGGAGGCTTGTTTGTTGATCCGGTATTATGAGGATCATGAGTGATTGACATATCTCTGAAATTTTATTGAGTTTTAACTCATAAAACATAGTATCAAAAACAAATTAGTGATCAGATTGGTCTAATTCTTCTCAATGTCCTTTGATCACTCAATCAGTTATCAATTTGAGCTAAATCTTCTCAATCAACGGTGAAGTCAATTCAGAGAAACAGGCTATGATACCAGTTGTTGGATCCGAGAGAGTGTAATGTGTGTGTTTTTTATTAAACAATTTCAATAGATATAAAATAATTTAAGCAAGAACACTTAATGCAAATACATCATCCTCAACACAATTGGATTTGGGAATAATTGTATGATGATTTCACTAAAAAATGTTTACCATACAATGAAAGGTAACAAGGTACTTCCCATCACATGGTGATCTCTTCTCTCTCTCTCGCTAACTTCTTATGGATTTTGGCTCTTAGTGTTACTGTAACATTGAGTATAAAGAACTATATATATAGGGGGAGAGAACTGTTAGGGACGTCAGAATGAAAGTGACTCTAACAACTCATTAAATGATGTAATTGCCAGCAGTTAGTAAAACTGTTGGATAGTTACACTGTTACATTTAACTACTACTTCTAGTGATAGAGTGTAAAACAGTTGGATTCCTAAACTGCTGGTGATAACCATCACTTCTAAGAATCCAATACTTCTGGTCTTTGACTTGTTGAGTTGGTCTTCTAGTCTTCACTCTTGACTTTTGTTGACTTAACTATTGATTTGTTGACTAAGACTTTGATAATCGAGCGCTTATATTTTTGTTCACTATTCTTGAAGACATCAGTTTTATTCCAGTAGTTTGGGTAGTTCTTTTCGGAAGCCTTTAAGGGAGGAAACTTCTAGACTAAAGATTATACTTCAACTCATCCATTAGGAAGGGAAAATGGCTTCTCTTGGATTTTGGCTTTCATCATCAGCAGATCTTATATAACCCAGCACTGCGGAACATGTTTTTAGTGTTTATAACCTATGTTGTTCAAAAGGTGTCCCAGTTGTTCGTTCAATATCAACACAAATTTTAGTTATTAATTAAATTTGTTTTCTCTCATTTATTTCTTTCTTTTTTCTATGCAAGTAGAAGACCATTGTGCTTTACGTAGAACTAAGTGAGGGCTCTTATCAGTAGAAAAAAACTTTGATTACACTCTACATCTTTGCTATATTATCTTTACTTCAACCACTCCAAAATGAGCGAACAATTTAGAAAGTCAAAGTACATTTTTTATGGATTAACAAAAAATTCAACCGGAATATGACACTAAGGGCGGGAAAAACTACAAAGGAGTAAACTTGTTAGAGGCCTTTGAATTTTTTTTCGAAGAATGCCTTTAGATTTTCTGAAGGGTTCACTTACGGCTTTTCCTCAAACTTGTAGTGCCTCCCTCATCAAACAGCAATCCGCCCTTAATTGTTTGATAGTGCCTCTTTTGATTCTCAAATTTCACATGACATCTTATATATATATATATATGTACATGTTGCTACAAGAAGAATTGTGTAACAGTTTTAAAGAAAATATAGGAAGATAGTAAATGTATCATTACTAGTGGGACTATTTGCGCTTCATGGCAAGATTTCGGTCAGGTATTAGTTCAGTTCGTTACAGTACCGATACAGTAGCGGCACTTAGTGTAGCAACAGAAAGAGATAAAAACAAACACTAGTGCGATTACACTCCGTTGTGAAAGAAATTACACCGGAACATCAAGAAACCATAAAAACAAACATCGCTACGGATGTTGTTCAGACATTCGGTTTGTCACGGTAAAGAACAAAAAGATCGATTATATTTCACACATTCGATTTTAAATAAACTTTTATCAAAATGTATTTCATCAAACTTAGAAAATTAAAAACATTGTGTCCGTCTTTCAAAGTATAAAAAATGTTGTCATATTTATAACAACTGAACTTTACAAATCGTAGTGTTACATTTTAGAAAAAACCTTTTCGGTCAAAAACTTTGAAGAAGAAAATCTTTGTTGACAATTCATAAAAAAGAATGTTTCAAAATCGTTGTGATCAAAATTAAAAAATAAAATCTTGGTGTAGAATCAATAAGAAAAATAAATGATAAATGTTATAAAATAAAAAAAGTTTTAAAATCATTGTGATCACGCATTAAAAAAGAAAATTTTTGTTATGAATTTAAAAAATAATTACTATTCATATAATATATATATATATATATTAAAATATTTATATATAAAACTCTACTACTCACGAGAACCGATAAATGTACACATAGATTATTTTTATATAAATATTTTTTTTACTAAACTCAAAAAGTATGATATCATGATGACATCGTTTGGGATACAAGAAAAGAAAATTTTACATGGTCATTTTCTCTAAATATTTATAATTAGTCTTGATATATTAGGGTTAGTTATAATTTAACCTACGTATTTTGTGAGTTTTCTATTTTTATCCTTATTTTACACTAAAAGTGGTTGTTGACTTCTTAGTTTTGCCACTTAACTTCCAACTACAAGTTAAAAGCCAACTTGTACGGCACATGTTCATTTTTATTCATTTTGTTGATTAGACATCCTTCACAGATTTTATTTAATAATAATAACAACTTAAAATAATAATAAATATATATATATATATATAGGATGAGGTTCTAAAGTGAACATTAGTGTATTTGTAAACTTAGTGAATAAATACTGATCATTGATTAACACACGTGTATGACCAGCATTAATTCGCTCAGTCCACAAAATACACTATTGTTATATATATATATATATATAACAAGAAAAGACACCCATATGAAATCTTATATTATATGTACATAATTAAAACTTATAGAACGCAACGTGGTTTTACGATTTTTACTGAATTAAATAAGTGTATTGGTGGAGTCGTGAAAATTAAAATGTGGGGAAAGAGTAGAAAAAGAAAATGCTAATTGAGTTGTCAAAATGTGAAAACTCACTTATTTAGAAATCTGGCTTTGACTTACACATTATGACAAATTGTATACAATGAAAGGTACACAAGGTACTTCCCATCACATGGTGATCTCTCTCTCGCTAACTTCTTATGGATTTTGGCTCTTAGTGTTACTGTAACATTGAGTATAAAGAACTATATATATAGGGGAGAGAACTGTTAGTGACGTCACAATGAAAGCGACTCCCAACAACTCATTAAATGATGTATTGCCAGCAGTTAGTAAAACTGTTGGATAGTTATACTGTTACATTTAACTACTACTTCTAGTGATAGAGTGTAAAACAGTTGGATTCCTAAACTGCTAGTGATAACCATCACTTCTAAGAATCCAATACTTCTGGTCTTTGACTTGTTGAGTTGGTCTTCTAGTCTTCACTCTTGACTTTTGTTGACTTAACTATTGATTTGTTGACTAAGACTTTGATAATCGAGCGCTTATATTTTTGTTCACTATTCTTGAAGACAGCAGTTTTATTCCAGTAGTTTGGGTAGTTATTTTCGGAAGCCTATAAGGGAGGAAACTTCTAGACTAAAGATTATACTTCAACTCATCCATTAGGAAGGGAAAATGGCTTCTCTTGGGTTTTGGCTTTCATCATCATCAGCAGATCTTATATAACCCAGCACTGCTGAACATGTTTTTAGTGTTTATAACCTATGTTGTCAAAAGGTGTCCCAGTTGTTCGTTCAATATCAACACAAATTTTAGTTATTTTAATTAAATTTGTTCTCTCATTTTTTTTCTTTCTTTTTTCTATGCAAAGCAGAAGACCATTGTGCTTTACGTAGAACTAAGTGAGGGCTCTTATCAGTAGAAAAAACTTTGATTACACTCTACATCTTTGCTATATTATCTTTACTTCAACCACTCCAAAATGAGCGAACAATTTAGAAAGTCAAGTACATTTTTTTATGGATTAACAAAAAATTCAACCGGAATATGACACTAAGGGCGGGAAAAACTACAAAGGAGTAAACTTGTTAGAGGCCTTTGAATTTTTTTTCAATGAATGCCTTTAGATTTTCTGAAGGGTTCACTTACGGCTTTTCCTCAAACTTGTAGACTTTTTTTTATGGTATAGGCCAACTTGAGGGTGCTTGTGCCTCCCTCATCAAACATCAATCCGCCCTTAATTGTTTGATAGTGCCTCTTTTGATTCTCAAATTTCACATGACATCTTTTATATATATATATGTACATGTTTGCTACAAGAAGAATTGTGTAACAGTTTTAAAGAAAATATAGGAAGATAGTAAATGTATCATTACTAGTGGGACTATTTGCGCTTCGTGGCAAGATTTCGGTCGGTATTAGTTCAGTTCGTTACAATACCGATACAGTAGCGGCACTTAGTGTAGCAACAGAAAGAGATAAAAACAAACACTAGTGCGATTACACTCCGTTTTGAATGAAATTACACCGGAACATCAAGAAAACCATAAAAACAAACATCGCTACGGATGTTGTTCAGACATTCGGTTTGTCACGGTAAAGAACAAAAAGATCGATTATATTTCACACATTCGATTTTAAATAAACTTTTATCAAAATGTATTTCATCAAAGTTAGAAAATTAAAAACATTGTGTCCGTCTTTCAAAGTATAAAAAATGTTGTCATATTTATAACAACTGAACTTTACAAATCGTAGTGTTACATTTTAGAAAAAACCTTTTCGGTCAAAAACTTTGAAGAAGAAAATCTTTGTTGACAATTCATAAAAAAGAATGTTTCAAAATCGTTGTGATCAAAATTAAAAAATAAAATCTTGGTGTTGAATCAATAAGAAAAATAAATGATAAATGTTATAAAATAAAAAAAGTTTTAAAATCATTGTGATCAAACTTTAAAAAAGAAAATTTTTGTGATGAATTTAAAAAATAATTACTATTCATAAGATATATATATATATATATATATATATATATATTAAAATATTTATATATAAAACTCTACTACTCAGGAGAACCGAGTACACATAGATTATTTTTATATAAATATTTTTTTACTAAACTCAAAAAGTATGATATCATGATGACATCGTTTGGGACACAAGAAAAGAAAATTTTACCATGGTCATTTTCTCTAAATATTTATAATTAGTCTTGATATATTAGGGTTAGTTATAATTTAACCTACGTAATTTTGTGAGTTTTCTATTTTTATCCTTATTTTACACTAAAGTGGTTGTTGACTTCTTAGTTTTGCCACTTAACTTCCAACTACAAGTTAAAAGCCAACTTGTACGTCACATGTTCATTTTTATTCATTTTGTTGATTAGACATCCTACACAGATTTTATTTAATAATAATAACTTAAAATAATAAATAAATAAATAAATATATATATATATATATAGGGTGAGATTCTAGAGTGAACATTAGTGTATTTGTAAACTTAGTGAATAAATACTGATTATTGATTAACACACGTGTATGACCAGGATTAATTCGCTCAATTCACAAAATACACTATTGTTATATATATATATAACAAGAAAAGACACCCATATGAAATCTTATATTATATGTACATAATTAAAACTTATAGAACGCAACGTGGTTTTACGATTTTTACTGAATTAAATAAGTGTATTGGTGGAGTCGTGAAAATTAAAATGTGGGAAAAGAGTAGAAAAAGAAAATGCTAATTGAGTTGTCAAAATGTGAAAACTCACTTATTTAGAAATCTGGCTTTGACTTACACATTATGACAAATTCTATACGCCAAGTCGCCAAAGCACCGCATTATTTTCATACACATAATAATTAGATTAAAAGTTTTGGTTTCACAATTATGTGTTTATACTTTATGCGTTTATACTTGTATACGGTTTAATGAATCATTATTTTAATATTTAAAAAAAAGTATAGCATATAATAATATATATATATATATTATATATATATATATATATATATATATATATGGAAGGTTTATTTGAGAAAAAATTTAATATGAGAAGAAAAAGAAAAAAAGGGCATAATGGTAAAATATTAATTAGTTTATAACTCATCTCATTAATTATGTTATTTCTCATTAATAAAGCAAAAATATTTTATCCTACACATTTCAAAATTTATCCTACACATACTAAAATTTATTCTAAAAGTTTAATTAATAAGCTAATTAATCACAATTATAGATTTACCAATATATCATTTTTATAACATTAAATACAAACATTAAATGAAGTAAATGAAGAATTTCTGTTGGTTTAAAAGTTATTCTTTTTATTCTTACAAAATTTTTCTTCTCATTTGAACTCTCCAATATATTATATATATATATATATATAATATATAAGGATTAGGATCATTTATGAACAACTTTTTGAAAGTGAACTGAGTGAACTAATATTGGTCTTTGATCATTTTTTTGATTAAAATGGTAAGATTGATATTAGTCAAGTACTTTTAATTAAAATCTCTTAATTTTCTCATCTCTTAACTCTCTCTCTCTCTCTCATTTTTAATTATTTCTCTATTATTTAAATTAAAGAGATTAAAGGGCTAATGTTTATTTTTAAATAAACTCTTATGTTCTTTTTAAAATTAAATATTAAACCTAATTAAATTATAATTTTTTACATATGTGTATACATGTCAGTATATACAAGACTTATACACTTGTGTATAATAACATCTTGTTCCCTAGGTCGGTATAAACCAGATTTATACACATTTGTATTATTCAAGTACATATGTGTATAAACTAACAGTTGTGTACCTTGTATAAATTGATAGTTAGCGAGACTGTACACATGTGTATAAACTAACATCCGTGTATCTTGTATAAAGTAATACTATCGACACTGTGCACATGTGTATACACTAACAACTGTGTATCTTGTATATACGGAAACTAGCAAGATTTTAGGAATTTTGATTATATTGTTTAATAAATGCAATTTACAAAAGACGCAAATACTTTTTGTCAATTAATTTAAAGGGAAGTTACAACATTATAATTACAATCTTGCTATTGTTTAAAAATCTCTAGATGATATAATCCAATGGCTTAGATTAGAAATCACTTGTTTCAGCAAAACAAAAATTAAAAAAAAATATCGCATACCCACATTTTACATGAGGTGTAAAAAAATATTTACTTTCGTACAAAATTTACACCAGTGCGTATAAAATATTTGCATCAATCAAAACTTCCGATTCCACAATTTTTTTACTTTTTTTAAAGATGTGTTTATAATATTTTTATTAAAGTTTGTGCAAAAAAAATTGGCCTCAACTCGTACGGAAAGAAAAAATTCTCACGGTTTTCACAATTCATGGTGGTTCTCATTTGAACCGATAGGGTAAGATTCATGCCGGAACCACCATTTATCGTGGTAATCACTTGTAAACACAAACAAAATAAACTCAAAACAAATAATAACCTCCCCCCCCCCCCCCCCCTCCAAAAAAAAAATAACTATACCCCACCAAAAACTACTCAAAAACCTAAATCCCTACCCTCACCCATCAAAAAACTAAAATGTATCATAAAATTGAATTTAACATTTAAATAGTATTTTTTTTAAGTTTTTTTTGAGCTTTTGCATGTAAATACATATAGATTGTTAAAAAGGGTATAAAAAATTAGAAAAATGATTTTTTTATTGAAATAGCTTCTAAAACTGCATATCTTTATCTGCAAAAGTTATGAAAAAAATTAAAATCTTTTTAGTATTTTAATTTAAAACTTTAAGTTATATTTAACATGTTAAATGTATTGTTCCAATTCCCAGTTATTTAATGTGCATATGTATCATTTATTTGACAAATTCTGTAATACATTATCAGTATCATACAATTGCACTTCCATTTACACTACCATCCGTAATACACTAGTTTTTACATTAGCGATATTAAAAATGCATTGGTGCATCATTATGTATAGCCATGATATACTTTGTTTGGGTAAAAAAATTTGTGATTTTGAATGATAAAGTAGGACATATACATGTTTTTTAGTTAGTTATACCTAGTGGTTGATGGTTTGGTTCTATTTGTCACATTATTATTTAATATGTTGTTTGGATGGTATAAAGGGTGTTGATGTACATGTGCATAAAGTGAATATTATACATATTGGTAATGGTATTTTTTATGGATGGTAGGAGGTAATGGTATTGTATTATGGATGGTATGGGTATGGTAGTGTATTATTGATGATGATAGATGAAGGATGTGTATTCAAAGTAGTGTACCAAAACACGTTATATCATGTTCATACATATAGATGCACATGTACATTTCTAATATGGTAATGTAAAAAGTAGTGTCTTCCGGATGGTAGTATAACTGAAAGTGCAATTATCTAATACTGATAATGTATTACGGAATTTGTCAAAGAAATTATACATATGCACATGTGCATCGATAATTGTTAATTGAAAAAAAAAATTTAGTGACGAAATATAGCGATTTAAAAAAAAATAAAAAAAATTGTGTTTTTTTAGATTTTTTTAAGTATCTTTGGTTGTGTTCACATGGTTCTCGCAATAAAGGGTGGTTCCTAACGGATCCTTATCCTCTATATATATATAATATATATAATTATATATATGGTGGGGTTTTAGAGTGAAGACTATTTTATTTGTTAACTGAGTGAACAATTTCTAGCTATTGATTTACATCATCAAATCGTAAAATACATTAGTGTATTTTCATCATCAAATAATGGTAACTAATTTACACGTGTGTTTACACTTGTGTATTGATAACCAAAGGTTATGATTAGTTCACTAGTATTTATAATAAGGAGAGTTGTTCACAAATGAAACTAACTATATATATATATATATAATATATATATATATATATATATAATATTGAAAAGAAATTACTTAAATATATTTAGAATGACCATACATATAACTCTATAGTCATTGATTGTGACTGTTTTTCAAATGCTTGACTTTTATAATGGATGGTGTGATTTTTTTCAAATGTATGACTTTCATTTATAATGTCAAACATAAGCTTGTGTCTCACTTCTCCAGATTTGTTTAAAAGAGTTACAATTTTATATATGTAAATCTTACAAATAAGCACACATAAAACCAAATGTTCATAATTGTTTTGGCTTTTTAAAGTATGATGCAACAAGAGAAGCAATACAAATGGTTTAAGAACATTATGTAATATTATCAAATGACGGTTTCAGTTAGTTAACAAGCTTAAAGCTTACAATTTTATCAAATTAACAAAGATCATCGAAAACAAGAATAAAACCCTATACTTTTACTAAATGTTAAGGAGATAAATTTGAAAAATATATAATAATCACAATTACATAAGAAGATAAAACATATATTTATTCTTGATTTTGAGTCTTGGGTATTCTAATCCTCACCTATTTCCATAGCTAGCCTAATTTCTAGAGCCCAACCTACTTTCGAAAGACTAGTGTCTACCTAACTCAATACCAAGATCAAACGACCCATAAAACTTTAAGACCACCTCAAAACCCCTGGATGAGCTACATAATCCCCCTAGATTTTAAAAATACTCGTCCCTGAGTCTTGTAGATGATCGGATCAACGAACCTCCTAATTGTCAGCCAACTCCCATCTGCTTAGGTCCAACAACAAATAACCAGCCCAAACACATGGACTCGACCCAGATGCATGCACCACTAGTGACAAATCTCGGTGTAACTCCCACAGTCATGACGAAAGAATGCAGATGGCTTAAGCTTGGCTATGATCTTTAGAAGAACATTAACCAAATACTGATCACTGACTTGCATGGGTGGCATGCATTATGTAACACTCTCGTTGTCTGCAAGACACTTCTTCTTCTACGGACGAAGAAGACTTGCCAAAATTTCATGTGATTAAACTATCGTAGGCGTAACCAAAATAAACATGGATATAGGAAGTTATCCTCCGACCTGGTAGATGAACACAACCTACGCAACCAGAAAACAGTGACCCATTCGAGGTAACAAAAAATGTCTTGTTGTTGAAATTCCACCTTCCTGACTGTTGGGTCCAAAAAGGATAGTCTAATGTTATCAACAAAGTATACGGATTGAAGATGTAGACTATGAGGTTGAAGGATAGGTTCTTGAAAGTCTTGAAGACCTTTCAAGAAGAAGAATAAGAAGATCCAAGCTTTATGTGAAGATGTCTTTGATTGATTGTGAAGATGACTTTGTTGATTGTGTGGCTTAGCGTGATAAGTTCGTGTGGTATACAATGGTCTAGGGAGAGATTGTTGGAACTTGTGAGACCATTGTATACCACAACATGAAAGAGCAATGGCTCAAATTGCAGTTTATGGAGATTTAAGGATCTACCAGATGTTCAAGGAGTTGGTAAGCCTTAAGAATAAAAGATACAGGCAGCTTTATGTCTAGACGACTTTGATTGGTTGAGGGGAGACTCTGTAGATCATGTGGATTAGCGTGGGATCAGTGGTATGCAATGGTCTAGGGAGAGATTGTTGGAACTTATAAGACCATTGTATACCACAACTTGATAAATGAGAGGCTGAAAGTGTCAAGATTAGAAGACTGAACATGAAGACTTAGTTGATCAAGCGACAGTTACTAGCGATACGCTTCAACCAAGTACAGTGATTGAAGAAGCTGATTATGTAAATATATGGGATCAAATCTAGCAAGTCTTAATGACCAATCCAGAAGATCCAGGCTTTATGTGTAGACGAATTTGGTAGATCGTGTGGATTACTGTGTGAAGTTTAAGTGGTATGCAATGGTCTAGAGAGAGATTGTTGGAACTTGTGAGACCATTGTATACCACAGTTTGACTCTGTGGGGGCTAAAAGATTTAAGATTGGAAATATATAGATCAAGACTCGGTTAATCAGATGATAGTCACTAGCGACACTCTCTTAGTATCGCCAGGTATTTGATCATTGTATACTATTCAGTTTATCCAAAGTGACCTCTAAGTATCGTCGCTGCATATGTCGATTGTCTTATGAGTGGATATTAGTTGGCAAGTTGTGGATGTTAGTTTGGCTTAGGTGTTTTCATATTAATAGTTGGTTGGGTATCAAAAGTATAAAAATTTGGGCATCGTGAAAATTGAATTGGAACAAGAATTTTTCTACAAGTTCACATCAGCCCGGATGTACTATTTAATTTTGGGCCTTTTCGGAATGATTCGGGTTTATTTATAGAATGATCCGAACCAGGTCTCAAGTTGATAAAAATATTTGTTTTTGGTTTTAAAGCAAAAAAATGGATCTGATTTAGAAGGAGTATGATACTTTGGAAGTGTGAAAGGAGAAAGTTTAAATAGCCATATTGACAGGTTTGTGAGAGTTGCCAATATGTTGAGGAATGTAGGCATGAACCTCACATAGCCATATCAAATCAATAAACTTTTGGATTCTCTTCCTCAAGAATGAAGCTTTAATAGTATGTTGATCAAGAAGGAATATATAGGTGATCGGTTAACAATCGACGATCTCATCAATATTTTGAAAGCATTTGAAAAGGATGTAAAAATCAAGACGATTGAATCTTAAAGAACCAAACCAATGAAAGTTAGCGGTGACTTTAAGAAGAAAGACATGGTGGTTGAAAAGGCTCTAATTGTTGAGCAAGATTCGAAATGCACGTGTAGAGCAAAGGGAAGAGCCATCGTTAAAGAAATGTCTCTAATGCTAATCGATAAACTTTACTCAAATGAATGTGTTAGGGAGGTTAAAGAAATGTATGATTATAATGTCTTACTTATTAAAACCAAAGAAACAACATTACGAATCAATGAAGAGTTGCCAATGTGGGGTAGTCCACTTGGATAGAGACACATGTCTCTAAAGGGGAAGGTCTCAGGTTTAAACCTTGGCAAGGGAGGAATTTAAGATTTATTGGTGTAAAGTAGGAGAATAACATTTGCCGTTCAAATAAAAAGAAACAATGACGAATTAAAGAAAAATGAGCTTGCTTATAAACTTAAACTAGATTATTCTCTAGAAGAAATCAAAGCTTTAAAGCAAGTTGATTTTGGCAAAGATGCTTTAACTAATGATCTCACTAAAAAACTAGCTTTTGCTAAAAATGAGATCGCTAAACTTTAAATTGTCTTTGATAAATGGAATTTTAATAAAAATGTATTTGAGAAAATTAAAAGTGATAAAAACCGAGCTATATCAAGTTAGGAATAGGTTACATTGATAAGCTTGATTTTGAACGTATGTTGTCTACCCCTCCTCTGATGAATAATTATGATCTTATCCCTACACCTCACTCTATGAAATATCTCATTAAAACTGACGCTTCTGATATAGAAAATGTAGAGTTAAGGCTTGACGAGTTTGGAGGTGGAGTTGAGAATAACGATGTGGTAGTTGAAAAAAACTGTTGCTTTAGGTTTTAGTAGCTTTAGTAGTGTTTTCTTGATTGTGTAATTTTGATCCAAAAAAGACAATCACTTTTGTTAATTCATCCAGTGTTAATTCAACAATTAATGTTATAATAACGCTGATATATAGTAAACTTTTGCAATGGAAATTATGTTACACCTGTTTTTTTGGCCCACTTTTGAAAAGAACAGATTTGGAAAGTTCTTAACTGAATAAATTCCAGAGTTCACTCCATCAACATCTAGCAATGATGATCAAAGTGAATTTGAGTATTATTCAACAAGAGACTGAAAATCAAATGACTCAAGATGCTCAACCTTTAACTCATCTATAGAAAAAAATAACTCAAAAAATACAAAATACCATACAATATCTTGATGATAGAGTTGAAAAAGAGGAGCCATTAAATGATCAAACACCAACAACGTCAACTGATTTTACAATGTCATTCAATCAAGATCCAATGGAAGATGATTTTTTAATAAAAGAATGCTCGAGTTTAGATGATGAGCCAGTAACAAATGAAAGTCATGGGGAGAACAAAGTATCATTGAAGTTCTCAAGTTTGTCAACAAACTTAATTAAGATCAAAGCAGTCTCCATCCCTAAATGCACCACACAAGACAGTAAAACACCAAAAGCCATTCAAGGCTTGCTTTAAGTGTGGAAAAGAAGGTCATGTGCTCAATAATTGCCATGTACAACAAAACCGACACGGTAAAGATAACAAGTGTTGCTTCTCTGGATCAAAAGTAAACAACACACATCTTTGAATGCCTGGATGAGGGATATTCCATCCAGATCTCCACATGTGAAGCCAGTTTCACATGATTAGAAGATGAAACAATGCATCAAAATCTCAATATTTTCCTCTAGGACTTAAAAAAATTTCTTCAAAAATTAAAACTTTCACAAACAATATTCTTCAACAAACTCATGTTTGGCGAATCAAAACAAAAGTTGAAAATAAAATCAATGAGGCAAAAGATATAACATATCAAGGGGTTACTTATTTTGATAAAAATGGAACGCATAGGACTACGATGGCTTGAGTTCCACTCTCTAATTGATTTGCTTATGAGCCCAGGAACATCCAAGGAAGACTATTAATAACACTGGTTATTAACAGTGGTTGTTCTAGGAACATGTTTGAAGCAAAAAAACTCATAGGTTTGGTCATTATATCTAACCTGATTGCACAATCGACACGCTGTCACACATTCATTTTTCTTGCTGATATATTTCACATATTTCTGTGTGGTTGGTGTGGAAGACTTTATTTTGTAAATATATTCTGTTAGTTTTTCATATTTCAATATGGTTGTACAAAAATAAAATTTTAGGGGGAGTATTAAGATACTATATTGATCATGGGATGCGATTATTGCAAAATGAACGTGATCTTATATGTGAAATAATAGGAACAAACTTGACTGTGTCTTCAGATGAATAGGAAATACCCGAAGGAAGATGCAGCTCCATGTTAACGGTAAAACTGCATCTTAGGAGATAAAGATAAAGTCCACACAAAAATTCTGAATACCCGCTATGTTTAGCTTTGCTCAAACTGAGACCATTCAAAGGGTTGAAAGTTTAGTAGACACATGCAACAAAGGTGTGAAAGATAAACATAATGGATTGTGCATCAAGTGGATAACACTTTGCAACATATGGCTTTATAGTCTTAATTCTTGTGATGATAGATTGCCAAAATCCGAGATTTTGGGTCTTTATGTTGTTTTTCATTCGGAGATATCTTGGTTATCTTTCTGTTGCATCCAAATATATGTAGACCTAGACACAACCATGATATCTTAAAAGGAGCTATAAATTAAAAAAAACACAAGAAATGAAGAAGCTTTTTCAAAGAGTCATTCAAATTAAATCATACCATAATTGTTACCTGCCTAGCCCTAGTCAGATGCAATAGTTGGTAGCTTTGACGGTATATGCCTGTTCACCAATGATCTGACTTTGTAATTCAATAAAGAATGAAAACAATATACTTGCCCATTATGAGGAAGCTTTGTGAATACCTTGATCGCAGGGGTATGTCCTGAAGTGGGACACATAGATATAACAGTTTATTTTATCTGCTAGCATATGTGGGGTCCAAAACAATTTTCATAATATTATCCCAAACATGATAATCAATTACCGAATGCATGATGAAAGAATGAAGCATTGATTTAGATGGAGAATCATACCGACAATCGTTCTTGAGTCGTAGCTATCCTGAAGAAAGTTGAAGTGTACCTAGGCCTTTCAAAGGTCAGAAGATTTTGAAAATTAAAAAGAAAAACATATGTATAATAATAAAAAAGGAAAAGTTAAAAAGAGGTTCAAAAACATTTTTATTTATGTACTATTGTTTTTTAAGTCTTCCATATCATACTTATTGTGTCTCAAACCGCGTGAGATACTTCTTTGATTTCACACAACTTGATTACTCACTATAGATGAATATGGTTTTGTCTGTACATTGAAATTCTCTAAAGAAAATTCGGATTTGTGTTTGTAACTGTGTGTAGGTTTCCTCGACTATTTGTTGCAATGATGGCCAATCATCACAATGTCTTTTAGCCTTTGTCAGATATGATCCTTTTACATCTTTGATCCTGGATGTGCATTGGCGACACTGAGATGTCAACCGGATGTGCACCGGCGACAAAAACGTAACTTGGATAACCAGAATAGTATACAGTGATCAAATACTTTGCTACAATGAGAGTGTCACAAGTGACTTTCATCTAATTAACTGAGTCTTGATCTACAGACTTCCAATCTTAAAGCTTTAGCCCTAGCATAGTCAAGCTATGGTATCCAAATGTCTCACAAGTTCCAACAATCTCTCTCTATACCATTTCATACCACTTAAACTTCACACATGTCACACCCCGACCTGCAGTTAAATGGTACGAGGCATGATGATTGTCCAAAGCTTATAGCACTATTAAAATTTCATAAATCAACATGTCATAATTAATATGTCACACATTATATATAAGTTCAAATATCCAAATCAATACATAAGATTTGCTTTTTTTAATTACTAAGGCAAAAGCTTCTATGTGATCTTAATCTAGTCTAGTCTTCGATTCTTAGTACATGTATCATGTGTAAAATAATATATTTTTTTGTCATCTACAATGAGCTAGTGAGTAAATTTTGGTTAAGTAAAAATAGGTTTACCATTTTGAATTTAGAAGTAAAAGAAATATGTTTTGCCTTTTTTTAATTTTCAAATAGTAATTCAAATATTAAACATGAAAATATTCATGTGTAAGTAATGCAACAAGTAATATGAGCATAAAATGATAACTGAATAATGACTAAAACCAAAACCGACACAAACCAAAACCAACTACTTTCATCTCATACCCAAAGATTGTGGCGACACCAACATCCCATAGTTAGGAGGAAAAGTCAGTCCAAGACTAATGGGGTGATACCAACATCTCTAGGTCATAAGGAAAGGTCAGTCATGGATTCACTGAACGAATGACTAAGTGACTATAATGATCAACACAACAACCTCAACAAACAACAACAACAACTAATAATGCATATACGACACACCAAATATTGCATGCTTGATATTAGATATAAAAACCATTGATCGAGACACATAGACACACCCAGAAGGTTAATGATAAAAAGGGGAGAGAGTTTACTCACCGTTTGCGAAGCTTCGATCATTTAGAATAACGCTAAGCACGATTAAGAGTAATAACACAAGTCACCCTAAAATATATAACCAACAAAATACTAAATATACAATTATAAGAAAATAAATATACACAAACATTCTAAAAAAATGGGTTCTTCAAATTTGGGGACTTAACTATACCAAAATAACTATTTAATATAATTACTAATATGGTATTTAATTTCTAGAATAATTACATAAACTACATTTATATGAATTTCTCAAGAAATGTATGTAACATGGAATAAATATTTGAATTTATATAATCATTTATTTCCATCTAAAACTTATATAATTTCAGATTTAATAGCTATCACAAAACTTTATTTAAAATCATTAATTTCATATTAAAAATATAATCACTTAAACTAATTATTTAATCGTTTGAAAATAAGATATTATAAAATTTATGGAATAATTTCATAAAAATTTCAATACCTATTTAATATTAGTAATAATTATAAAAATATTTTTAGAATTTATTTGTAACAATAACTATTTTCAATTGATTTTCTATGGCAATATATCAAGGTAAATTCATACAAAATTCCAAGAACTATTAAAAATTCTCAAAATTTTTATGGAACATCCTAATATGTATGATATATCAAAATAACACAAGTTCAGTTTCATAAAAAAACACAACCTAGGATCAAAAGCTCCAAATTTGTATAACTAAGTACCCTAAAAACATAAAGAATCTAATTCGGATTGTACATGTCATTTATCACAGAAATTGATAGAGGGGTTTTATAGAGCTCGAAAAATAAAGTACAATGGGTTTTGGAATTACCTGAAAAGGTTGAGAATTGAAGAAGAAATCGTCGTTGAAGTTTTAAGCCCTAAGATCGTTTTTGCTTAATTCCGCGAATTTGATAATGTTTTGGTAGAGATTAAGAGTGGGTATAAGTGTGTATTGTCTCCAGAAATCGTTTGGTATAGGTCGTGAAAGCTTTAGTTACAAAGCTTTTAATGGTTTATGAATTTCTAATTCAATTGCTTAATTAGGTGCATTTGTCACACCCTCAAATTCCACATGCGCGGTTTACCGCGAGGTGTGTGACATACTATGATCAAGCCACTAATCATGTTGAACCATTTCAAAATAATTGGAAAATATCTAACTACCAGATTCAACATGAATAGTGATAATAGTTTCAAATGTTTGAGAACGTAAATTTAAGTTTAACAACTGAAGCTAAAGTATAAAAATATAGACATAATCAAAAGACACGCTTATTTAACATGTTTAATGAAAAACGATTTAATCAAAACCATGACACTCTCCAACTGCAAGTTCCCATGTGCGTTGTACCTAGCGTCCTGCAAAGCATGCTAAAGTGTATCAACAAAAGTTGGTGAGTTCACAAATTTAGTTCAACGAAAAGTAAGTTCAAATACAAAAGTTACAAAGGCAGGTCATAGGTAGTTAACCCACTGTTAAGCAACTAAACATGTAGTACCGAATACTGACGGTGTATGTTTTTGTGCCCCACATCAATGCCTATCAGCATTGATGCAAAGGAAAGGTCATAATTTCACGCCCGACTCCCCGCACGATGTACCTAATAGCGCTATCAACTAGTAACTCGTCTGCCATCCGGCAACTAATTTGTATAAAGGTATGGACTTTCAAGATAGATGTTCCGTTTAGTCCACCATATACGTGAAATTAAACTAAAGTATTTAAGTTATAGTATTCCATCAAGAAATATGTGTGTAGTCACAAACCATGGATAATGCAGTCCCAAACCAGGGATGCATACTTTTAATAAAGTAGTGAACTCACCTTAGATTTGTTCGGCTAGAATTGTAGTGACCAGAGCAAGGTATGTCAACCACGTCTTGATATGGTTACCATTTTATGGTTAGTAGCTATTCGCATAAGTTACGTCAATTCTACATGTATACTACCACATAACATGCATTCATGTTAACACTTAGTTATACGTTCGTGTGGTTACGTGCATGTGTATACCTCGCAACACGTTTAATAATATTCATTTAGATGTCAAATAATAATTAACACCTTGTACTAACAAGCAATTACGCTTATACACATAATCATCAAGTTTCTATAGTTTAAACTCAACATCCGTATTTGAGCTGTTTTGTGATTTTTGTTTAAAATAGTAAACGGACTAGAAAAATTATGAATAGGTTTTTGTAAGCCTTGTGATAAACAAGAGAGTTGAAAGCCTTGTGATAAGTCGTCATTCAGAGAGAAGGGACTAAGATCGCAGAAGCTGAATATGATTAGGGTTTGCATGTTTATTATATATAGAGGGTGGGAGTTGGCTACAAAGTCTATATTTCCTACAATGTACAAAGTCATAAAACACCATAATGTCAACCATAAAACACACTCAAAACCCACAAATAACATAGTGGTTATTACTAAAACACCATATTTGTGGGTTTTGTGTTGTGTTTTGGATGATAAGGATTTAATTATCGAATGACTAACATTAGTGTGTTTTATGTTGATTATCATGTTGTGTGTTTTGTATTAATAGTTGTACGATGGTGTGTTTGAAGTTTTTAAGAACTGTTAGCGTTTGGATATTGTGTTTTAGTAATTTTCACTATGTTATTTTTGGGTTTTGAGTGTGCTTTCTAGCTGAAATTGTGGTGTTTTATGACTTTGTACATTTTGTAGGAAAAATGGACTTTGTAGCCGAACCCCACCCTATATATATAGGGTGTGGTTCTAGAGTGAACACTAGTGTATTTGTGAACTGAGTGAACAAATCCTGGGCATCGGTTTACATTATCAAATCGTAAAATACACTAGTTTATTTTCATCATCGAATCTTGGCCATTGATTTACACTTATGTGTATTGATAATCAAGGGCTATGATTAGTTCACTAGTGTTCACTATCAAAGGGGTTGTTCATAAATGAACCTAACCCTATATATATAAAATAATATAATATATATAATATAATATGTGTGTGTGTATATGTATATATATATACAATATATACACATACACACATATATACACACATATATATATAACAAACTGTGAGTCGGTGAGAAGTTTTTAAATGTTCCGAATTTGTATAACAAGATAGAACATTCCGAGTTTATGGTTTGGATTAAGGGTTTCCGAGTTTAAGGGGGTGTGGGTGGTGTTCCAGATTTGCAAGGGAGGGAGGGTGTCCGAATTTGAAGTTGTTTTATTAAATACACATTAAGTCCCTCAAGTTTCAAACCATATAACTTGCATAGAAAGTTAGCATTGTAACTTTAAGTTTAATGAAACTATCCCACTTGTTTATGTTAGTTCGTGTGTTATAATCTACACGTGTAGCGTGCATGCAAGTACGTATATGTTAAAAATCATAACGATTTAACAGAGAAAGTTAACGTGATAACCTGAAAATGCGAGTTGTCACAACATTAATGACCCAATTTATGATAGCGGTTAAGTTCTCCCAAGCTTGCGAATCAAATGTGGTCAGTTGGAAG
Source organism: Scalesia atractyloides (assembly GCA_947069175.1). Lineage (NCBI taxonomy): Eukaryota > Viridiplantae > Streptophyta > Magnoliopsida > Asterales > Asteraceae > Scalesia > Scalesia atractyloides. Next base: position 48,340,007 of record CAMTDV010000023.1, read on the forward strand.
GTCTGGCATTGCGTTTTCAGACACCAAAAGTCGGGTCGGGTTTCAGAAAACTTAGTTTCACGTTTCAGCTTCAAACGATTTGGGAAGATGGGTTCTTAAGTTCTACATTGATGTTAAATATAATTTGCACTGAGTTTAAAACAAAAGGTGGTCTGTGGTGGAGTGGTTTGTGCGCTGATCGTTAAGGTTTCCGGGTAGGGGATCGAGTTCGAGTCCCGGGCCTGCCCTTTTCTTTCTTCGTTTCATTAATTCAGAACTTTGTTATAAGTAAGTGTTCCGCATTTCTTACAGATGAGTTGTGTGGCCCAGTTGGTCACCCTGTCACTTGTTGATGAACCCGAGTTCGAGCCCGTGGGTTCCGGTTTTCTTTGTATGTTTTTTTCACATTTCATTTAAGTTTCAACAAATGGCACAAAGGCCCCCTCAACTTCTAAACTTAGCTAACCTGAGTTATTAGTTAATAATTAACCTAGTTCAACAATTGCAAACTAACCCCTTAACCTTTTATAATCATGTTAACTTGATTTATAATAACTAAACTAGCTTAGTTAGTTGATTCAAATTATAAAATAGTTTTCACAAATTACTTAATCAACCCCTTAACTTATAACCAACATATAAACATCGTTAATGCTTCCCTGTAATAAATTTAACCGAACTTCTTTTTAGCACGGTTTTCATCCAGTTTAATATGTGACGTTAAATAAATAATTTATAATTGAATTTATAAAATTAACAATTTATTACATTCCGAAGGGTCCGGTTTTACAAATCCTTGTCGGGTTTCAGATGTCCGTTTTTTATAAATGTTACAACACAGTAATCCACACAATCAACTAAAGTCGTCTACACATAAAGTCTGGATCTTTTGGATCGCTCTTCAAGACTTGCTAGATTTAATCCCAATCTTTACATAATATGCGTCTTCAATCACTGTTCTTGGTTGAAGAGTGTCGCCAAAAAAAGTGATATGAGCTAAATTCTCGTGAATTATTGTTTACAACTTTTGGTTGATTTAGTTATCAAAACTGAAACATTATCGATCCTAAAACCCAAAAAAATATCTTTGGTTAACTTAATCGATTTACTTTAATACAACAATCTTTTGTGTAACGAAAACTGGTTTTGTTTCAGATATATTAAGTCACTTAGTAAATTTATATTAGGTAGTTTGTAATTTAACATTAATTTACTAAAGTTTATAAAATATAAAGTTGAGATAAGATACTAGAATCCTTCTGGAACACACCACTGATTCAATGTATTTAATGGTAACAACAACATCAAACAACCCACCATTGACGGATCATATTCACGTTTCATGCCAATTTATTTCTCCATTTCGGTAAACAATTTGACCTTTTACCATTTGACTTTGAGACTTCATTCATATTATTTTGTACTTAAAAAGGAATATATATGCTAAGTTTTTATTCGTACACTTAAAATATTTTTCTTTTATTCTTAAATTTTGATTTGTTTCTATAGATAATTTTCGAATTCGTGTTCTTCAATGGTGGTTTTATTTACAAGTGTAATCATTTTGGCATATTTTGTGCGATACATCAAAGAAAATTCTGATATTGATCATCTTCTAACAATTACTATATTTTATATTAGTTTTGAAACATATGCTATAGCCTTTCTTTACAGCAAACTATCATAATAAAAAAAAGCATATTATCATGTCCATAATACTATACATTGTTAGTTTGAATTTTATGATCAAAATATGGTGTTCTTTCAATTTTTATTAATATAAGGTGCTACTTTTTTAACACTTACTTATGTTCCTTTTTATTTGTTTCTATTATTGCCTTATGCATTTGTCAAGAACAATGTTTCTTAAAGGTGGAACAAGGAATTGGTTGTTAATGAAGTCTACTCGAAACAAGTGAAGATCACTAAAGTTGGAAAACATTATGCAGTTGCGTTCTTGAAGATGAATAGAAGAAAACAATAGATGAGATTTCAATAAAATTTGTATATCTTATGTGCCTATTTAACATTATGAATTGTAATACTATTAACTTTTTATGTATATAACATAATATGTAAATATGTCCGTCTTTGCAAATTATGTCTATTTAGTATCTAATATGTAAATGAATATTTTCGTATTTAATATAATATAATATATAAATGTGTCCATCTTTGGTTTGCAACTATAAAAATATTTAAAGACTTATATATTGTATAGTTTATATTATTTAATTCATGTAACACGACATATGTAGTTAATATATTATTTTATTAGGTTTAGTTATTCTACAAAATAGTATAAAAATAAGAAGTGTAAGAAGCCACTATAGAGTGACAAGTGTCCCAAATGAAATCAAAGGGAAGGGTAATTTTATTAAAGAGAATAAAAAGATTATCACACGCAAGTCACATGTTGTTCCCCTATTTTTTAAACATCCATAACTTTTTTATACGTCATTTGTTTTAAAAAAATTATATCATAAATCAAGTGTCTTTTTATTTTTAATATGAGTACCATATTGTTATATTTAGAAAAAAATCGAAAACCCAGTTGCGTATTACACAATGGACATAACGTAAAACACAATGAGACAACCCAGTTGTGTATTACACAATGGATATAACATAAACACAATAAGTGTCAAACTAAAAACACAATGGAAAGTAAACCAAAAACATAATCGATGACAACAGATAAAAGACACAATGTACATAACTTAAAACACAACGAGTATCAAACTAAAAACACAATGGAAAGTAAACACAATTGATGACAACAATTAAAAGATATAACGGACATAACATAAAAACAATGAGTATCAAGCTGAAAACACAATGTGAAGTAGACTAAAAACACAATTGATGACGAAAGATAAAAGCAAATAAAAGACACAATGGACAACACACTAAAACACAATGGACAACATTTTAAAACACAATGGATAGTAGAATAAACACAATGACTAGAACCTATAACACAATGTATAAAGTACCCAAATATAACATCATCTTCATTGTGTCATATATTGTGTTATAGGTTCTGATAAAAATGCAATGAAAAGAACCCAAATTAACATTGTGTTATAAGTTTTGATAATAACACCATGTATAGAAACCTTAGTGAAAAATTTAAGGACTAAAACCCAATTGAAAGACACAACGGTCACAACCTTTAACACAATACAAAGAAACCCAATAAAAGTGAAAATTTTATTTTATTTTTATATAGTAATAACATACACATATTAAAGATAAAAAATCGCTCGTTATTATGGTGATTTTTTTAAAACAAATGTCGTATGAAAAAGTTATGGACGTTTTAAATTTAATGGGGAAATTGGCATGTGCCTTGCATGTGGAAAAAGAAAGTTAATATACGTAAGATTCCTTTTATACCCTTCTATTATTTTCTTTTCACTAAAATTAATCTCGGCCCTCCAAATTTAAGATCAATAGACTATAATCATTTTTACCTTTCTTATTTATGTTGTTTTTTGTATTTGATGTTAATCCTTATTTTATATACATAAGAGATAAGAGGAGAGAGGGGAAAGAAAGTTTACAAGTAAATAAAATTATCACTTTTGGTGAGTTTGGATCTATGGGTTATACTTTCTCTTTATGCATAAGAATAATGATATCAAATAAATCAAGTTTATTTACATTCATTCATTTCATCCAAAGCCTATATTTAATAAACACACTTTCGTGTTGTAATTCACCTCCTTTTGACTTTAATATGATAAAAGTAAAAAATACAAAATAGGGGGAACAGGCCATAGTGGATAATCCCCTAATCCTGTGTTGTATGATTTTAAAAATACAAGAAAAAAACGAGATGTTGGTTCATATGATTTTTCTAACTTTTCTAAGTTGAAATAGAATTATGGGGATTTGAATGTATTTCTTTGGTGAGCAGTTTTGGTTGTTTTAACTTTCAAATATCAAATGATGTGTATATATTTTTATAATCTTATTATTATACTAAATGTTGGGCCAGATATGTCTAAAAGTTTTATTTGGTCTACGTGATGTGTATCTACATTCATTACGAATAAAGATGTGGATGTATTTAATATACCAAAATTAAAACAAGGTTGAAAGTGGCTTTATTTAATTTATAGTTAACTAATTATGCATTTGCTAACATATTAATATATTACTCGTGTATCATTTTCTTAATATACAACAACATACATGGGACTACGAATTATGGGATCTTGTCATGTGAAGATAAATAAGTGCCTTAAATATCCAATATGTTTATGCCTTGTTTGTTTCATAATGACATCAAAAATGAGCAAGCAATAAAGTGAGGATTGGTACGTATATGTCATGTTTCCCTTCTAATGTTTTAACAAATAAATATGATAACAATCAATCTTAAGCCTATAATTAGTGGTTTAATTAACATAGTTAACTAATACCAATCGGATCAGAGGAAATCAAACCATGTTCCATATACCATCAAGAAATATAATAGGAAAAGGCAATTGGTTTTTGGAGACAACATTATTTGGGATGATACAAATTTAATATTCAAGAACCATCATAGGATGCTTTCTTGTACTTGTGAATGTCAACCTTTTGGTTGACCACCATCAAATAATTGGCAAGTTGAATTTGATAAAACTAGTAGTGCTATATGAATGTTTGTGTATAGTCCCATACCCATGTGTTACAAATTGTTGGTTTAAGACTGTCCGTCAAAGTATATTTATTTTTAAATATATAAGGTTTAATGATAAGCAAGACGATTGTGAGCTCTTTCTCTATACATAGGTTGACTTTATAAATATTTTCTAACGAATAAAATGGATTAACTTCAAGAAACTTTTAGCAAATGTCTTAAAGATCCTTAAAAATTTTGAATACGATGAGTCAAAAAGGTTCAATACACTTAATATATTTGATAATATTTTTATACTAATCAAAACGTTTCATGTTCCACTGATCAAAACCAACATGACCCATTTTAGCTCGTGATCTTTTTATGATGGAACTAGGGGGTGGGGGCGGTCAGGTATGTTAACCTTTCGACCAACTAAATTTCATCGATGGAGATATCCAGCATTGTTTTTAATATAGTTTTCACTCCCAAAATTATTGTTAGCAGAGTAGTTAAAGCGCACATAGAAAATTACTATTGTGGCCCCTCTTCCACTAATAATCTTGTATAAACCTAGTATTGAATGTTAATTTTTGAGCTACTCAAACTTTATAGCCTTGCCGACTTAGAATACACGTCAATAATACTCACGGAGCTATTAATCGAGTTCACATAATATCATCAAGCTCGATCTCAAATTCCCCTTAAAACATTCTTCATAATTACGACATAATGAGTACATAGTATATTTGAACTAAGACCATTTTATATTCTAACCATGAAACAAGCCAACTAGACAGTTTACAAAAAAATCTATAAACTCATACTAGTTAACTATGGTTTATTAACTGACCCTCCGGTGTCCTGATATCTAATTTCAAAGTCTGAATTTGCCTAGACAAAAAGGAAAATTGTTCGAAAATGATGGGCCAAACAATGTTATTTCAATCAATAGAGACCATTGGGTTGGGTCAACACTTCTCCTATGGTGGGATATGAATGGTTCTCAAGTAATGAAAGCTACTTTTGTTGCTTTTTAACATTGTATGTGTTAGGGAAAGCTATTTCTTTTGTCTTCTTTCCTTTATAGTTTTATAAAGATGTTAAACTCTTTATTTAAAATCTTTTGTGTATCCGGACCCTGGACGTTGATTCATAGGCGATGCTACATCTACATCTATACGAACAGATGGATAAGAAGCCTATATTCATCACTAAATTTTTGGTGAACACTTGTCATCGCATGTTATGGTCAATATATTTTTTATTATAGTTATATAGTTTTGGATTTTTATGATTTTAGGATGTGAAAGATGAGATATCTATAAGTGATGCTCCATGGGTAACAAACCCTTACCACTTGTCCAAAACTTGTCATGAATCTTGTGAATATATTTGTACTTTTCAAATGCTTTTTCCATCTTTTATTTTCATGGGGCACTTTCCTCACTTGTGAATATATTTGTACTTTTCAAATGCTTTTTCCATCTTTTATTTTCATGGGGCACTTTCCTCACTTGTGAATGAGTTTATGAATAGAATAGTGTTGAGTGTAGGATGGGTGTGGGGGGGGGGGGGGGGGGGGGTAAACAAAGCCTTCTCCTTTATTCTTTGTTGGTGTGTGAGAGGGCATAGCTTTTAAGAAAAATGAATGGCCTAACTTGGCCCACATCATGAATAATGGTAATGCAAATGGGAATCAATTAGTGCCATAAAGGGTCCAAAATTAGGCATTGCTTCATAATGTATGTCAAGTTTTAGTTAGTATATCACAATCATTTGCTACAAAGAGAGTTTAAATTTGAGGTTAGGTTTAGATGCGTGATTACAAAGTTAGTAAACATATGAGTGCTAGGTTGTTGGTTCCATGTAACGACTTGTCAATTTAGAATAATGCCAACCTCACTTTAATACTAGTTTTTAGTAATCGACTTCACCAACTAACTTGTTACATTACACCACTTGTAATATACCATAAAGCGTGTAAATTGCCACTTGGAAAGTTATATATAGAGATGATGCCCTACGCAAGGGGAAAATTCCTCATAAAACTATAATCCTCATAGTTAGACCGGAACAAGGTCACACCAAACAAAAAAAAAAGGCACACTCAATCTAGTTCGGATAGTGTAGAACAACTTTAATATTTTTAAGTGATATTGGTCATGTCTAACAAAAATATTTTATTCTTTAAATTATAATGAAGCGATGTCTTTTAGACAATAAATTTCGCTTGAATCATTGGCGAAGGGTACTATATAATCATATTCTATGTTCAATAGCTTCATGATTTTTAAGCGATATTGGTCATGTTGAATTGAGTACCTATTTTTTTTTTCTTTCAAGTATAATGAAGTGATGACTTTTAGACAATAAATTACAAATGATTCACTAGCTAAGCAATCTGGTCATATTATATGTTCAATAGATCATGACTTTCGTTTGTAAATCCTAAACGTATGTAGTTACATTACGCTCGTTTTCAACCATAAGAGAGAAAGATGCACTGAAGTAAAATGTAATATGTACTCTTTGCATATTATGCATCTTTATTTGTTCAAAGTTAAGAGAAGGGACAGTGACATTTGCAAGCATCTTTGTTCTATTCTCACACCCAAAAGAAAACATTGAAGCATCCTTTTTGCTCGGCCCCCTTTTTTCAAGTGCATCTGCTGCCTGCAACTTACTGTGTTCACCTTGGCATCTTAAAGTCACCGGTTCTTTCAAGATAAGAAGGTGACATTTACGTCGTAGCTTACAACTTCCTATGCATCAAGTACAAGCTTAAAAGCATTGATGAGTTGTATCCTTTATTATTATACCAACTGTATATATCAGAAAAGAATCTGTCTCGATCATCCTTTATTTCTATCCATTAGGTATATGATGTGTTACGCTATGTTGAGTGTCGATTCGTACGATACGAAAACAATCAAGCTATGTGTTGTCATGTCCAAGTTGTTTAATAAACAGGTTATGTTTGAGTGAACATGTTTAACACTTTTTGTTAGAGATTGGCATAATCGGGTTTTATTATTACCCGGAACCGGTTCCAACCCGGATCCGGTTCTGCTTGGATGTCATTGGAACCGGGTATGGTGTGAAACCGGGTCCAGTTCCTACCCGGGTTCATACTCAAGAATATGGAACCGTGTAGAACCGGGTACGGGTATTATGGAACCGGGTATGGTGTGGAACCGGGTATGGTGCGGAACCGGTTTCTGATAGTGTTGGGAACCGGTTCCTGACAGTCAAAACCTGACTTTTACTATTCAGAATCGGTTCCTGACAGTCAAAACATGACTTTTACTGTTCAGAACCGGTTCCCGACAGTCAAAACCTGACTTTTACTGTTCAGAACCGGTTCCTGATAAAATGTTACCGTTGGAACCGGTTCCTGATTAAAAAATCGTTTTTTTTTATATAAACCCTTTCCTACTTACCGGTTCCTGATAAATGTTACCGTTGGTGTTTTAATAAAGTTTGTGTAATGTTTCTTTCTATTGTGTTTGTTATGTTTGATTTTATTATTAGTTACATTGATAAATAAAAATAGTAACAATAATCGGTTAAAATTAAAAAACAAATTAATCAGTTACAATATATAAAAAAAATTAACCGGTTACAAAAAAAAAAAAAATTACTCAGAACCGGTTCCAGTAAGATTTTATTTCTTTGATCGTTTACTAGCGGCAGGTGCAACACTTTCCGATGAGTTTCTCTTAGGTGCGGGTACCTCGGTACAATCGTCGTCCGAATTGTTAGTCTCCACTTCTTCGTCCTCCTCTTCGTCAACAATTTTATGCTCTAACTCAACTTCATCTTCTAGACTAGTTTTATGTTGAACACGATCAACGGCATCCAAATGGTCCTTTAAGCATATTGTCATCTCTAGCGATTCCGGAGTTAGTCTTGTTCTTCTAATTGACAAAACCCTGCCACTAAGAGAAAACACACTTTCCGAAGCTACCGTGGAAGCTTGGACCGTTAGTATATCACGAGCCATGGTGGCTAGAATCGGGTATTCGGATTCTTTCGATTTCCACCATGCCAAAACATCAAATTTCCTATACTCCTCGGTGGTCATAGTAAGCGAATACTGATTTTTTTTTATACCTCCCAAGTTCACTTGTTGGTTCACTACACCTTTGTTGTCTAGCGGTCTCGTCTCTAACGACATTCAACATGGTTATAAGTGGATCTCCGCTTGTTTCATCGTTAGAGGCCGTGGACCGAGACTCAAACAAATTTATATGATTTTTTCACCATATTTTTAAAATAATGATCATAAAGTTTGGCCATACACTCATTGAATATTTTTTTTGTTTTTGCTTTTAAAGTTGGATCCTCCTCATGGATATCCAACTTGTCATAAATTTCATCAATTAAAGCTTCAACACCCGGTACATTTAAAGCTGGATTTAAAGCAGCGGCACATAGAAAAACGGGTGGTAATTCTAAAAAAATTTTTTAAAATTTTTGAATCATTGGTCTCGTCATATTCCTTAACATGTCACTAGAATTTTCAAACTTTTTAAAATCAGTTGTTATCAAATACAATTGGTCCACAACTTTAGAACTAGTAGGATAATAAACACCGGAAATCAAAGTCGTTGTAGTTTTAAAAACTTGTAAAAAAGTACTTAGGTTATTAATATTTTCCCAAGCCGTGTCGGGAAAGGGGACGATAAGGTACTCATCACTTAAAGTTGTATGAAAAGATTTTAAAGTGCCCATTTGCTTTATAGTCATTTCAAACATATGACAAGTTGAATTCCGACGAGTCGGTATATCCCAATTCGGTCCAATAATTTTTTGGTTGACATCTTTACAAAGTTTTTTATATTCTTGATATCTTTCTTTTCCACTTTTGAAAACATCTTGGAGCATAGCTCTAAATGCTTTAATAAAATCCGATACAAATTGATCTTTTAAACCGGTTTGCACTACTAAGTTAATAATATGTGCAACACATCGTATGTGAAAAAAAACACCATCAAGTATTGGTTTGTACTTCAACTTTAATTTTTCAATCGCCGTTGTGTTGTTTGAAGCGTTATCAAAGGATATTGAAAAAATTTTATCTTCTAAACCATATTTAATTATTGTGCCATTTATAATTTTATAAATATTTTCTCCCTTATGAGGAGAAGGAAACTCGTCAAACGCAATCGTACGCTTCATCATTTGCCATGTATCGGGATCAACCCAATGAGCGGCAACACATATGTACGATTCCGGTAAACCATGTGGAGCCGACCACACATCACTAGTTAGGTTTACACTAGTTTTTAAATTCTTAAAAAAAACAATTAAATCTTTTTTTGCATTTTCCCATAAACTTAAACAAAGACGTTTTAAAGTGCGACAACTTACATGTTTATAGCGAGGTTGTAGCGTCTCCCGAATAAGATTTGTAAGATCGGGGTCGTCGAAGTGTCCAAACGGCAACGCTTTTTGTATCACCAACTTCGCCATCCGATCGCGAGCTAATTTTTGCTCATAACGAAAAATGGTACCATCTTTGGATAGTGGAACTTGACCGGATGTCATTTCCTTTAAAACTTTGCAATACTTATTATATGCTTCGTTAACGTTGAGTTTGATTCCTTGGCTAATAACGATCCACAATGTTTACATTGAGCTTTTTGCGAGCCGTCACTCATCTCGACCAACTCCCAATTGCTCAAAACTTCCTTACTGCGATTATGAGACAATGTTCCAACCACATATGGAACCGATTGATCTTGAGGAACATTGTTAACGGATTGGGAATTTGCGTTTTTGGAACTCTTTGAGGCCATTTGTTGATTAGAATGTGAAAAAGAACAAGAAAGAAATGTAACAAGAAGAATAGATATGAGAAATTGTGTGCTAAACAATAGATTTCTAAACAATATATATAGAATCGGTTCCAACGGTCAGGAACCGGTTCCAACGGTCAGGAACCGGTTCCAACGGTAACATTTTAACGGCTATAACCGGTTCCAACGGTAACATTATAACGGGTATAACCGGTTCCAACGGTAACATTTTAACGGCTATAACCGGTTCCAACGGTAACATTATAACGGGTATAACCGGTTCCAACGGTAACATTTTAACGGGTATAACCGGTTCCTTCTAGAACTGAATTTCCAGGTACTGGTAGGAACCGGGTACGGGTAGGAACCGGGTACGGGTAGGAACCGGGTACGACCCGATTCAAATGGTAAAATTGTGGAACCAGGTTGGAACCAACGGGTATTTTGAACCCGGAACCGGTTCTACTTAATGTCGGGTAGGAACTGGAACCGGTTCCAGTTCGGTTCTACCGGTTCGGGTTCGAAACCGGTTTTTATGCCCATCTCTACTTTTTGTTATATAGGTCTACCCATTTGAAATAAAAATAAAAATAACTCTTTATAACACCAAGCCACCCAACCCGTTTAACCCCATTATTACAAGCTGCCCCGTTTATGACCCATTTAACCAATTCAACTTGATTACAACTCATTGACAACATGCCAACCCATTTAACATATTTATGATCCGTTTACGACCTGATTGGAGCTCTCATTGACAATCCACCAACTCGATACAAGCCAGCAACCCGTTTGAGTCAATTAGATAAACTGTTTATCCTTGTCGTACTCGGGTTATATGACTTCAAGTGTATCTAAGTTTGGCTTTGATGTCTTTAACACAAGTATATATATGGGCTGTGTTTGGGTTCATATGTTTAACCCGTCAACCCGACACACGTTGAAAGAATCATAGAGCGTGACACATCTAAAACAATAATAATCTTCATAAAAAGGTGTCCATGGCACAAATTAGGGATTATCCTGAGATAAAATGATAAAAGATACAAATGCAACAAGAAATCTGGAAATTTTGGAAGATAAAATTAACGGTTTTTCTACGGTTGGTTACTCACCATGCCATGCCCACACAAGTTCTTGGAGAGCCGGTTTGATGTCTTGTTTAAACAGCTTCCGGTATTCAAATGCATCACCCGATGATTTCTTCAACTCTACCAAATGAAAGGATGATGTAATTTCAAAGATTTCAACATCAATTAACAATGGCCCATTTCGACTTCCACGCGGTTTCTTTAAGTTCAGCTGGCCATCCTTTTTCATGCATACTTCCATCTTCAAACTTGTCACAATTTGTTCCATTTTCGATATGATGTCAGAAGCAGGTTTTGCGGAAGTGAATTTGACTTCTTCCTTTCGATCATTTTCAACGAACAAACCAGATAAATCGAATCCGGTTGATAGAGAGATGATATCGAAAGCATTAAAACTAGAAACCTTAGTGAAATGACTGAAATCGGGTTTTTTGGGCTCAAAAAGCGGTTTGAAATCAGGATTAACAGAATCTTTCACCTGCTTAGAGTTTAAGTTTAATCCTTTCTTAAACCACGAATTTTCCATTATCTTTTTCATGGAAATACGAGTATTCGGGTTTGGATCGAGAATTCTTTTGAGCAGCCGACGAACTTCGGATGGAAACGAATGCGAGCATTTGTACTCAGCCTTGCTTATCTTTTTATACATCTGCATAATGTTCGAGTCGTTAAACGGAAGTTTACCGGTCAAAAGAACGAATAAAATCACCCCACAAGACCAAATGTCCGCTTTAGCACCATCATAACCTCGTCTACCAATTACTTCCGGCGCCACGTAGGCAGGGGTCCCACACGTCGTGTGAAGTAACCCATCTAAGCTCGTGCACTCTGCGTGAGCACTTAACCCAAAATCCGTCACTTTTAAATTCTCATACTCGTCTAGCAGCAAGTTTTCCGGCTTTAAATCGCGATGATAAACACCGCGATTATGACAAAAGTCAACTGCACATATTAACTGTTGAAAGTACTTTCTAGCAACGTCTTCTTTTAGCCTTCCTTTAGCCACCTTGTCGAAAAGCTCACCGCCTTTTGCGTACTCCATTGCGTAAAAAATTTTGGTTTTCGTCGCCATAACTTCGTAAAGCTGGATTATATTCGGGTGTTTAACCATTCCCATAACCGATATCTCTCGTTTCGTTTGATCGATTAGCCCAACTTTCAACACCTTTTCTTTATCAATCACTTTGATCGCGATACTTTCGTTTGATTTCACGTCCCGTCCGTGATAAACTTTAGCAAAATTACCTTGACCAAGCATTTTCCCGACTTCGTACTTTTGCATCAACACATTTCCCATATTTTCCATTTTTTTTATTTTTTATTATCAAATTCTAGTTAAGTACTACAACCCTATCTTATTTCCTGCTAGTATTGACTAGTTTATATACCCACAAGCAGGATGTTTTTAAACGGAAGAACTAACCGTCTTCAACAAGCTCGTGCTTTAACACGACAGGAGTACCGGAAATTGCGGAAACATTGTGCATTTGAGCATGGTTATTGAATGTGTTTTGATGATTGAACCCGACTTCATCGAGGAGCACAAGTAGCTCATATGGAATTGCAATCGTGCATGTTTTAGTGAAGAAATTACCAACGTTTGAACCCATCATTCCGCATTCCCAGGTAGTTGACAGTTGCTGTGTGTGAATTTCTGAAGGAAATTAAAGAAGTATCGAGTCAGTATCTTTTTTCACAAAGAAGTGATAGATAAATGATGACTGAAGCATATTGACACGCGTTAATCAAGAAAATAATTTGTATCTAACCACTATCAAAGTGTTTCTGGTTCCAAATCAACCCGACATAATCTCCAATGTATGCACAAGACATATACATCGTTTTAATGTAAAAGAAACATATTAAATATGCTTACACAATATTTTCATATTTTGTACATAAATGTGTCTACACGAAGTAATTTAAAATATATTCACAATTTCACACCATTTTGGTGGCTTGGTGTTGGTTCAAGTTGCTTTAAACTACAGTTAACATATCCTTTTATGTTTTAACGTATACATAGGAGATTGTATAGAAGAAATAAACACAATGAGCCAACCAGTAAGATACAATCTCAACATGCGTAAAAAACAGACAACAAGAAACATCTGGATAACCAGTGGCACCAAAAAGGTAATTGTAGGAGGTTCAAAGGAAAATCTTGAATAAAATTCGGAATTTTAAAACCTAACACCAAGCTATACAATAAATTGATAACAAACTCTTAAAATTCACAAGTCCGTTATATATTTACTTTTGCCAAAAGGTCTGCATATTTCAATGGCCAAAGTTGTGCACCATCTATTGCTTTAACAGGGTCTTAAGTTCAGAAGTTCTCAACTTAGGGGGTGTTTGGATAGACTGTTAAAATTGTTTATCTGCTTGTTATTTCTGATACAGCAATGAACTGTTTTGATGGTGTTTTGGATTACTTTTCTAATTATTTGGTAGTAAAAGCAATTTCAAGTGTATTCTAAGTCACTTCACCTTAATCGATCCCTATAAACTGCAAAATCTCAATGCAAATCAAGGATGAGATGCATAATTCATCTCTTCAACACCCCAATGGCCCAATCAAAATTCAGTATAACTCATAATCTAGAACCACATATCAAGCAAAGCTTTCACAGAACCAAATTTCTATGTCACAGATTATTCAGAGCTCAATCATCCTAAACCAGAGCCTATGATTGATTTACATCTGTGTAAGCATACAAACATGTAAGCATTCACTTGTTTCTAGTTTAATACAATGAATTGCTCTCACAAACACTATTCTGATGCAAAATTCAATCGAATTCTCAACTACAATCATTTCCTCTCTAAAAGAGTAACAATAAACCATTCAATTCAAACAAAAACGGTGTTCAAATTGCATCAAATGCATATAATTCAAACCTACAAATTTCTTTATCACCATGGTTGTAAAAATCCCGACTAGCTGCCGATTAATCCCAGATTAGTCGCCCATTAATCAAATTAATCCCGATTAATCCCCACTAATTCCGATTAATCCCCGATTAGTCCCGATTAATCGCTAGTCCCCACCGTGCCGCCCGACTAGCGATTAGCGATTACTACAACACTGTTTATCACAGCTCACATCATCCTAAACCAGAGCCTATGATTAATTCACATCTATGTGTAGGCATATAAACATGTAAGCATACGTTTGTTTTAGTTTCCAGTTTGATACAATGAATTGCTCTCACGAACACTGTTCAAATGCAAAACTGAATCGAATCCTCAACTACAATCACTTCATTCCTAAAACAACTAACAATTAACCATTCAATTCAAGCAAAAACAGTGTTCAAACTGCATCTAATGCATAAAACTCAAACCTAGGGTTCACCAAACACTGTTTCGATAAAAACTGAATCAAATCCTTATAATCACTTCATTCCTAAAAAAACTATCAATCAACCACTCAATTCAAGCAAAAACAGTCTTCATAGCTTCATATTGCATCTAATTCATAAAACTCAAACCTATAGTTCATCGAAAACTATTCTAATGCAAAACTGAATCAAATCCTCAACTACAATCACTTCGTTCCTAAAAAACTAACAATCAACCACTCAATTCAAACAAAAACATGCTCAATCTGCATCAAATGCACAAAACTCAAGCCTAGGGTTCACAAACCACACCATCTTAACACGAATTCACAAAAAAAATCGCATAAAATTCACTAAAAATTCAAAAAAAAAAAAAACAAAGTAACCGTTACCTATTAGAACCTCAAATTCAGATGCGAAAACTGCAAAAACACGATGAGATCTGATCGAGAGGCTGCGAACGTATTTCTAGTGCGAGATTCGTATATATGAAGGAAGATAAGGGGAAATTATTATATGGTGAAAGGGGATGTTGGGATAATTGAGTGTGTGGGGACACGTGGAGGTAGGGTACAGGTCCGTATGGTGACGGGAGAATGTGATTGGTGCAGGTGTATGGTAATTAGGGTGAGGGTGGAGCAGAGGGAATTGACCCGTAATATTCAATGGCATCACAACTACCACAAATATGCTTGTAGTTTAGGTGGCGCCTCTAGTATTGAATTTTTTTTTGTTATGGGCTAAGCCCGTAGACGTCACGTGACTTTTTTTAGGGAGGATGCAGCCGTATATCAATTGCCCCAGTAGAATAAACACTTGTTTTAAATTTTTGAAAGAAAAAGTAATAACCATGTTATGGAAAAAAAAATATATTATATGTATATATAGATAGTATAGCCAACTTAATTGAAAAACCTAAAATGTACTTTGACTCATTTTGGTGAAGTAAACCATTTTGTTTAATTATGGCTGCTTATAACCAAAGGATAAACCTGAATAAACATTAATTAGGAGGTGTAGACTACATGTTTACTATTATGACTTTTAACACCTTAACAATTAGGAGGCGATTAGGCCGTCATTAGCAATTAGGAAGATTAGCGTTAACCGGCAATCACTAGTCAAAACATTGTAATGGAAGTATAAATGGAGAATCTTTGTTCTAATTTTGATACGTTGTTTCCATAATATAACTTAATATTTGTTCTTGTTTAGTCGGTGAATTATGATTGAACTTCTCCTTGTCATCCCTAATCAAGACACAAGGATATTTTGAGATATGATTAAACTTGTCTTAAGACATCAAACAAAACATCCTAGAAATGCTCCCATGAACCCTATGTAAATCTACATGTTCATAGCTTACTTTTTTACTCTCTGCATGCCATTTCAAATTCTTGACAAAACTTACTAAACACATGCCTTAATAATTCTTAAACGTGTCAAATTACATAGAGCTCGAAGTGATGATCACAAATTAGGAACGAGACCTGATCAATACACACAATAAGTAGTTGAGCCCCAACCACTATTGTCATGTAAGTGTTATATATTTAAGAGTGTGTTGGACTCTTCGATTACAAACATCACAATCGACATGTTATCATTTGTGTAAAATTAGGGTTTAGATTGTTTAAAACATACATGATATAGGAATCATTCAATTCTTTATGCATTATTACACCTAGGTTAACAAGTGGGTTATGGCAACCATTCTTAATTATACAATATGGCGTGTCTTGATAGGGTTAGATGAATATGATGAGATTTGTTCTATCCTTATCTTTTAATTACTCTCTCAATTTCACCTTAACTCTTTAAACTCACACATAATAGTGGGAAACATATAACCTCTTTGTAGAACAACCGATTTATGTTTTTTGTGTAGTAAGTTGTGTATCAATCATTGAAAGTTAAAAAGAAATCTAGATATTTGTCTTGTCATTGTGTAATGTATTTTTATGTGTAATCCAATGATGTTATCAATCGTGACCTTTAATTCTTGATGCCCCATTGTTTTATAATTTTGACCACTCACATTGGTTTCTTTATCATTTTCCATATAATTTAACTTAGGGGTTAGGGGTTGTTTGGCAATCTCTACCCCATTAAGTGCTGAATCAATAAGAGGTCAGAGTGGGTAAGAGGCTCTGAGCACATTCGCATTGAGCCGTCTTTCTTCTTTACAAAGAGGAATAGGAGCTTCCCAAGGCGAGGAACTAGGTTGAATAAAACATTTCTCCAAGAGTTCATCCAATTGAACTCTTAACTCATTCATTTCGGTTGGCGCTAGTCTATGTGGAGCTCTAGCTGGGTGCTGATCTTGGTAGGATGTCAATTCTGAACTCTACTTGCCTATCCGGAGGTAGGCCTGGTAATTCTTCAGGGAAAACATCGGGATACCCCGAGATGACTGGTAGATCCTCCATGTTTGGCTTAGGCTCATTTATGGTTACTTGTGCCATATAGATGACGCAACCTTTTCTCAAACACTTGGATGCCTTAAATAACGATACCTTATCTAGCAATCCATAGTGTGAGTCTCCGGGTATGGTGATCATTTCACCAGATGGGGTTTTAATTTCGATGAGCTTTTTATCGCAGGCAATACGGGCTTGGTTATGAGATAACCAATCCATGCCTAAGACAACATCAAACCCCGCCAATTTCATTGGCAAAAGAGAGATAGGGATGGAATGATTCTTGATGGATATAAAGCATCCATCAAGAATGGAAGAAGCAGTTTCTAAGGTTCCATCGGCGAGTTCTATCTCATAAATTTTGTCTAGAGTTCTTATGGGTAAATTTACAGTTTACTAAACTTATGATCAACAAATGATTTATCTGCACCCGAATCGAAAAGAACTCTAGCATGGATATCATTAATGAAGAAAGTACCTGTTATGACGTTATTGTCATTAACAGCTTCCTTAGCAGTCAGTCGAAAAGCACATGCATTCCCCTTCTTGGCCTCTCCAGGCTTTGGATTATTATTCTTTGAATTTTAGGGCAATTAGTTGCAATATGCCCTTTTTCATTACAAATATACACATGGCATATTTAAGATCCTTGCAATCTAGGGTCTTATGCCCTCTTCTTTTACATATGCCACAAGGTCTAGCTTGTGGATCAGAATTACACTTCCCCAGTGTTTTCGGTTGCAAGTCTTACAAAATGGCATCACAGTCGACTTGCATTGATTCCCTTTGAACCCAAATCTCCCTTTATTTTTCTTATTAAATATTTGGGAGTTGTCATCTTCCCTCTTCCATTTTTCCGTCAGTTTCGGACTTAACTGACTTTTGTCTCACTAGATCAAGGGTGAGGGAGAGAGATAGGTCAACACAGACCTGTATGTAGTAGGCTGAGCAGCCTTTACCATGCCCTTTATCTCGGGCGCTAACACATTAATAAAACGCGCAATGCGTTTGGGCTCCGGGGTAATTAGATAGGAAACTAACCTAGATAGAGAATTGAAATCGGAAACATATTTCCGACAATCTAGGTTCTTCATAGAAAGAGATAAGAAGCCAGTCTCTAATTTCTCCACTTCATGATGTGGGCATAAGTTTCCTTAATAAGGTCCACAAACTTGGACCATCCAGATCATACAGGTATACTTTACATGCAGACTGAATCATGGCTTTCCACCGTATTAGGGCATCACCTTTAAAGGACTGTGATACATACTTGACCACATCCTTATCAGCACAATTGCTATATCTACTATCGTCTCCATCTCGTCTAGCCACTTTAGGGCTTCCACCGCTCCTTTTTCCCTGTTAAAGTCTCGGGGCTTGCAGGAGATGAAATACTTATAGATACATTCGTCTTTAACAGAAGGGACCTTTCAGCGAAATCTATTTTCCTTGGTTCACTCTTCGCATTTGAAGAGTGAATGGAGCTCTCCCTATGAGCTGAAGATGGTGGAATAGTTAAGGGTCTAGAGCGAGTAGCACTCGACTCTCTAAGCCTTTCTATTTCCTTACCCATGGCCCTTTCCACAGCCGTATCAATGCGAGTTGGAAATCATTATCATTTATGGCTACATTTTCGGCGTCCTTAGAGTTGACGTTCTGATGGCTACTTTGTGCCTCATTAGAATGAGCCATTCTTCAAAGCTTTGGTTCTATATACCAAATAAAATTTCTCTTAGCCATGGTATAATAACCATATCGACTTTTAAACATTGGATATAAGAAAATCCATTGCCTATACTAGTGTGAATAACACACAACTCTTAGGCTTAATATAACTATAGTTGGCTAGGTCTTAATAGGACCATCATAGGCAAACTACAATCTGGACATAGTCCATTTATTACTAGACAGGGAATCGTAATGTCACAACTGTCATTGTCATATTTGAGATTTTATTGCACATAGGCTTGTCACGAAGGACATTTAAAACATGGCACATAGGCCTGTCACAAATGGACATAAAATATGGCACATAAGCCTGCATCACTAATGGATATAAAAATATGGCGCATAGGCCTGTCACTAATGGACATAAATTATGGCACATAAGCCTGTCACTAATGGACATAAGATATGGCACATAGGCCTGTCACTATTGGACATAAAATATGGCACATAGGCCTGTCACTAATGGACATAAAATATGGCATGTAGGCACTACATCACTAATGGATGTTTAGTCACCGCACTGGTGTTATTAGCCGGGATTAGGATAGATCACATGGCTATATAAAAATTAATTATAACCCAAAAGGGTAATACATAACTAATGGATGTTTTATTTATCATGACTGATGATATTAGCCGGGATCAAATAGATCACAAGGGCTATATAAAATACATCTCTGATGGATGCCTTATTCATCACCGCACTGGTGATATTTAGCCGGGATCAAACAGATCACATGGGCTATAAAATAAGATGTCTTATTTATCATCGCACTGATGATATTAGCCGGGATCAAATAGATCACAAGGTCTATATAAAATACATCTCTAATGGATGCCTTATTCATCACCGAACTAGTGATATTTAGCCGGGATCAAACAGATCACATGGGCTATATAAAATAAGATGTCTTATTTATCATCGCACTGATGATATTAGCCGGGATCAAATAGATCACAAGGGCTATATAAAATACATCTCTAATGGATGCCTTATTCATCACCGCAATGGTGATATTTAGTCGGGATCAAACAGATCACAAGGGCTATATAAGGTTAGGACATAGTCCATTACCTGGAAGGCTAGTGTGATTCCTCAAGTTACACAACCATGAGTATGCACATTACTTGAATGTTAACATAGGAGGATCTTAATGGCCGATTAATAGTCCCGGTTGCATTGACCTTAATGACTTGGAGGCTTGAACTTAGTCCACCACCTCTAGATAGAAGGATAACTTCCCTTAACTATCATGATAGAAGACCCTTCCGTTCTTAACTATCATTTATATATATTTGGCCAAATATGTGGTCTGTGCCACTCGGCAAATCAAAACCATTAAGATCTTTTTGGAATTATATCGCAGAGCATAAATTTCGAGTAAAATCAAGCCGCTCGTTTTGAAGAGGATGAATACATATATATAATTCCAAAAATATCTCATTAAATTTCAAATAGAAATTACAATACTAGAAAAATGAAATAAACTGTCCATGCAAGGACTTAAAATAATAAAAATGTCCACCAGGGACTAAAGAAAATGTCCTCGCAGGGACTACATATTATTAGAAGAGACTTCACTCGTCCTTCTTTCCCTTGACCAACTTGGAGAGTTTCTTGAAGAACTTGTTTGTCTTCTTCTCCGTCTTCTCCGCTTGTTGTTGCATTTCTTTCATTCTTTCTAAGGCTCATTAATGGCCTCAAGTGGTGGCGAAGGTTGTGGTTGTGGTTGTGGCATGACCGGATACTAGTACCCATAAGTTGGATATCCAGTTGGTGGATAAGTAGGTGGAAAAGGAGACGGGTAAAGTGCATTGTGCACAACTGCTTGCATATAGGGGTCTTACTACCATGCTTGATAGTCTATGGGTTAAAAGGATCATATCCAGACGTGTCTGGATATGTGGGATTGGCTTAGTATAACCCGATGGTGGTGGTTGAACAACAGGTGTTGGTGTTGGTTCCACTATAGGTGAAACATTAGAGGGTCCACCCATTTGTGGGTCCTCTTGAATTGTGGGGTAGGAGTTAGGCAAAGGTGACAACGATTCCGACCTTTGTCCGACACGTACCGACATACGTGCTCCACGCTTTCTTCTTGGTGGTTCAGCTGGTGGTTGAGGTTGGTCCACCGGTTCCATGTGGACATCTTCTTGTATTGGGGGTGGTTGAGAGTGGTGAGAAGGAGTGTGGGCGAAGGTGAATTGGTTCCAGTATTGGTCCCACTCATTAGGACCTTGGTAGGGCGATCCGGCATATGAGTTTGAATCGCTTGAAATTTCAATGGGAGGCATATTTGATCCGGACGGCGGCATCTCCGGGTCGGAGTCCTCGTCCATAGGGTTCGGCTGGTCCAACTGATTTTGATCAGCTGGAGGCATGTTTAAGTAGTGGTTAGGGTTAAATTCGTCATGTTAAGAGTGATGAGAATAGGAATGGTGTGAATGGTAGGAGTGGTGAGAGTGGTAAGAATTTTGGAAATGTGAGGGCGAGTGTCTATTAGAGACTGAACATCTCGCTGGTTGCCAAGGAGATGAATCTCCTGATTCTTGGTAAGCATCTGAGTTATGAGGTTGAGGGGGAATGCGTCCCGATGGTCCTCCTCTCATAGGACATTTTCCTCTTCCACTTTGTCCTCGTACAAGTGGCGGCATTTTTCTGTCAAAATTCAATTAAAAAAAATACTAATAACTTAATAATGAAATGAGTAATCCTAGGTCAATGCCTAGACTCGGAAGTCTAAGGAATGTGCTCGTGTAAGTTTGATATTAAACACAAGAAGGATAGTGTTTAATTCTCTCAAACGTTGGCTCTGATACCAACCTGTCATACCCCGGATTTCCAACCCGAAATCCATACACTGGTGGACCCGGGTGGGGAGTATCGTGACGTCAGTTGATAATCATCATAGTCGATTAAACATGGCACAGCGGAAGTCTTTGGAGTAAAATTACTATTACAAACCGAATGTTTGAAAATAAAAAATAATATACAGGCTCGTAATAGAAGATCCACAGGCGGACCATTAAAATATACAAGAAAGAATATAAAACAGACTTTAGGGCGGATCTAAGGATTTGCAAGTTTCTCTTATTCACTACCGAGCAGCTTCCAGCCTATTTCGTATTGTACCTGCAGTTTAGACTTTGGACGATACGTCAGCTTACGCTGGTAAATACACACAACTGACTCATTTTGAAAACTTTAAAATGGTTTTAAGTGCAAAATAACACAAAATCTTTTATTAACTTGGGAAAGTTGACCTTGCAACCTTGTATCAGATTCACATGTTTGTCAATACATACAGGGCCCAGTACAGAAACCGAGACATGATTAAATACACACCACTCAAGACTTACAAGGAGTCATCCCCAAACGTCTTTGGGAATATTGCATATGTGCGTCTGTCAGGTGTATGCCTACACCCCCTCTCTAAGGTCGTGGCAATAACTATTGTATTGAGCCGAGGATATCCAAGACACGGTAATTTAACCCCCGATGTTTAAGTTATCAAACAAAACTGATAAAAATGAAATATGAGGTTTACTAGCCACAAACGGGCATTCGATTGACCCCATTTTGGACCAAGCGGTAATAATTTACCGTATCCCAAGCCCGTATAGGGAAAATAAGTCGAAAGTATTTACCTGAGCTAGTCTTCTTCTTTTATTTTAAATAACTTAGCCGTATACAAAAGTACCAAGTGCAGATAGCATTTACTGGGAAGGCTCTAGTCTGATTAAATACACACCACTCAAGACTTACGAAGGAGTCATCCCCAAACGTCTTTGGGAATATTGCATATGTGCGTCTGTGAGGTGTATGACTAGACCCCCGCTCTAAGGTCGTGGCAATAACTATTGTATTGAGCCGAGGATATCCAAGACACGGTAATTTAACCCCCGATTAAGTTATCAAACAAAACTGATAAAAATGAAATATGAGGTTTACTAGCCACAAGCGGGCATTCGATTGACCCCATTTTGGACCAAGCGGTAATAATTTACCGTATCCCAAGCCCGTATAGGGAAAATAAGTCGAAAGTATTTACCTGAGCTAGTCTTCTTCTTTTATTTTAAATAACTTAGCCATATACAAAAGTACCAAGTGCAGATAGCATTTACTGGGAAGGCTCTAGTCTGGATTATAGCATAAGCTAGCCAATTAAATACTAACGGTCTTATAAACCAAATAGTGTACATGATCATTACGTATAACGCTTGATTAAACGATGATCGGATAGAATGTAGTTTAATCTCGACAAGTACTTGACTTTTATAATATGGGTAAACTATAAACATTCTGGATTTTGAAACTTAAATGACAAGGTTAAACCCGTTTCGGTTAATTTCCGTAAAATAGTTACATATACTTAACCGTGCGCATATTAGCGATATCGGGTAACCGGATAAGTCATGGACAAGTTCTATATACCATTATACCTTAAATAAGTTCAAATATCAGTAGGATATTAACTTATATGCCCGTTAGGGTTTTAAAATGAAATTATGCCTCATAAGGGCGTTTTGGTAATTTCATACCATATAAAAGGAACTTGAATATAGTTTAATGTTATGATCATAAGTATTCTGGAAAAATACTTTACTTATGATATAATATCAGTAGGATATCAATTATGTGTGTAAATTATCTTTTATGACCAAACTATGCACCGAAGGGGCATTTTGGTCATTTTACACAAAGTTTATAAATTATTTGGGATTCTGAGTTTTAACATGTACCTACTATAAATATGTTTAAAATAAGTTTTAAAATCAGTAGGTAACAAATCTTGGTCCATTAATATGGTTTAAAAACCATACTATGTGCCGAAACGGCGCTTATGTCGTAAAATGACGTTTTCTGCGATGTTTAATGAAAACTGACATTAGGGTCAGATTAAAATGTCTTAAATATATTATTTAATATACATATCAGTAGGTAATTGATTTACCTTGAAAAGATTTGATTAAAACCATTTTATAAGCCACATGGGCTAAAATCGTCATTTATCGACATAGTTTAAGGACCTTCTTGAAAACTCAGTTTATAACTTGGTTTAACGTCCCAAATAATCCTACTTATAATATTATATCAGCAGGAACTCATTTTCAAGTTCATTATTATTAAAATCTTGTTTTATGTAAAAAGGGCATTTTAGTATAAAATGGCATAATTGCGGAACTTACGCATAAACTTGGATTTTGATTATGATCATGTAATATAACCTCAGAGGTTATGCACATTATATTACGATCATAATGCAACTTTAGATCAGTAGGTAACTAATCTAAATCGGGTCAGAATCGAAAGTCAAAGCAGAAGTCAAACTTCGCGACTTTCGGTTGCGAACCGACCCTAGAACTGAAATTGACGAGCCGAACACATGTTCTAATAATTATTACCAACTTGTTTAAGTGTCAAAACAGGTTTCATACATTATAGTCATTTATATTTTTCTGAAAAATGGCATGTTTGACTTTTTAATACTTGACTTTGCCTGTCAATTGGTCTAGCAAACTGATCTTCAGGAGGTGCCCTTTATAGGGATTAACACCTACCTTATTACGATCACTTAGCCATGTTCGTTACGAACAATGGCTGGACCATAATGGTCTTAACCGAAAGTCAAAGCGTTTTCCGAAAAACGCTTGACTTTTGGCTATAAAAGCCTATAAACGAAAATGCAAGAGCAAGGAAAACTTACAAAAGGTTCCTACAATGCAAGAGAACTATGTTGGATGCTCCTTTCAGCTAGGAACTTCCAGAGGAGGGAGAAGAGTATGAATAAGAAAGGTGCAAGTTGGAATGAAGAACTTGAACACCTATTTTATAGATGGAGAGCTCAAAGGAGGTGAAGCCAGGTGTCTAGGGGTGTAAGAGGAAGCTTACAAGTGTCCCAAAACGTGGCATTGCTGATTACAAGTCCATGGTTTTCGAATTAATGGTTTTGTGGAGTTTTGCTTGGCTGCCAAACAAACTTTCTGTAGCAGAGCCTTTCTCGTGGCCCGCTGAGAGACCCATGCCTGGTCTCTCGCGGCCCGCGACTGCCCCATGGCCACTTTCAAAGTTTGACACTTTAGCCCCTTAACCTTTAAAAAGCTTCTAAATACCTATTTAAACACCTTTTTGGCACTTTTAGCCCTCCGTAGCCAATATTTGGCATACCCGGGATTATGCCCGGACATTGTCGAGCTCTCGTTCGTTAAAAGGTCATTCAGAGGTATAAATTAACATGTTGACACTTTTAATCCCTCCATCATCCAACTTTCACATATTTACAAAATTGAACCCTCTCGTCCAACAAATGACACGTATGAGAGTTAGGACGTTGCAAAGGATCACTCAGAGGCTTATTATCAGCATGTTGATTCCGATGTCACTCAGAGGCTGGGCATGTTGACATATCAGTCACTCAGAGGCCAAATTTTAAACATATTGACATATCAGTCACTCAGAGGCTAATGATTTAAGCATGTTGACATATCACTCACTTAGAGGCTGTTATTTATGCATGTTGACATCGGAACGTCACTCAGAGGCTCAGATTGAGCATGTTGACGCCTTTAGTCCTTATTGGTCTTTAATAGACTATATTTAAAAAATACAACACGTGTCACTATATCTATTGGACACGATTTTACAGGTGTTACAATTGTACAACACAACAAGTTGTACTACGTACATATTTCCCCCAAAAAAATATTTATAAGATCATAATATATAAGAGTTATGTTTCGTTTTATTTATTTATTTATAAATCTTTTCATGAACCCAAAATCCTTATAAATAAGGTTTTAAGATTGTAGCAACAATCTCACGAAATCTGTTTTAAGTTTGTAGCAACTAGGTTCATTTTTTATAAAATATAATTACAAAATATATAATAACGAGACTCTCGTTATTCATAGGAAAGATCATAGTATAATATCGGTTGCAATAACTAAATAAACAGAATATAAAATGTAACTATATATATAACAATCTTGATTCAAGCCGCATCTCTGGTGGTCCTTCACCCGCACTTGATAGCATCTAAACTGCAACAAAGAGCACACTAAACGCAGACGATTTTGGTTGAGGCACGTGTTCAACACGCTTCCTTAAAATAGATTCCGCGCCTCTACTAAAGACGATGCGACTGTCTCCCAGGGTACAACAACCGAAGCAATATGTACTGTCGAAGATGGCTCACGCGCCCGAGGTTACACCAGGTAATTGTAGTGTTTGAACTTATGGAACAAATAAGGATGTGATGGTGGTGGAAAACAAGTAGAGAGTACTCATATCTCTAGTTGGTCTTCAAGTGTTCATCTTCCTTCTAGTATATTTTTTTATCAAGCAATACAATATTCTTATATACACAAAAAGAAGCACATGGCCTACTAATTGTACAAGAATTAAGGATTAGTGAAAGGTTTCACCTTTAAATTTGAGACTTAAAAACTCTAATAAAATTAATTAAATGTCATAAGAAGCTCTACTCAAGAGTTTCTCTTTTATTCACCATATGAAGATTCTAATTAATATTTATAATTTCATTAAATTATAAATATATTAAATATCCATTCACCAAATTTCCAACACATCTGACGTATAATTTCAATACTCACATTGTTAGCCCCAATATTCTACCAGTTATCCCCCAACCAACACTACCAAATGGGTGATAATGGAGTAGAAAATCAAATTTAAAAAATCAAGAATTACCAGGTTTTCTTCAAGATGAATAATCACCTTAGATGTGTGGCAATCTTAGGTGTAGTTTCAAAATTAATGTTCATAAATAAAAAGTCGAAAACCCACATCTCAATTTCAATCAGATAGAAGAAGTTATACATCTAATCATGTACTAAGACCATTGAAGAATAGTTCACCAAAATTAGGAGATAACAACCCCCCCCCCCCCCCCCCCCCCCCCCCAAAATCTTTAACCCATCACTAGATCGGCCAAGGTTTCAAGGTTAGACTGTTTGTCTTTAGCTCTGTTCCAACTAAAGCCAATACTCATGCATCATACTACCCGAGTAAAAAAAAAGTCCTTGACCTTGATTTTTTGTAAACTTGACAACACAAATCCAAACCAAAACCACTTAGATTAAAAAGAACATCAACCTAATTCTTATTTGGCCTGACTTTGGACCTATACACCTGGTCTATATGGTTACTACAACTCTTCAAAAAGCTTAGCAACTTGATCAAATTTTGAGTGGATGCGACAACATAATTCTAGAACAAACTAATACTATTGTGTTGTTAATATCTCTTGATGCCACTTTGAACCCTCACAAACCCTACTCATTTGCTGGTGCAGATAAGTAATTCTAGAATGAATATTTGAGGGAGTAATTAATGCTTATAAAAGTGTGGAGTGTATGTGACTAAGATTTGAAATCATGAGTGATTGTGAGTGGCTAGTTATTTTAAGTGATATATGATAAAACTTAGTCCAACACAAGCACTAATACGGACTCTTCTAGCCCGTCTAACTAGATTGTTCTCTATTGTTATTTTTTTGTTCTGAAAAAACCCGTTTGAGATTTATATGATTTTTAAGTTACGAAAGTTATTATATATTTTCATCTTATGTGAAATTTAAGTATATTCTATATTATTGTTGTTATATAAAAGAAGAAAATTTATGAATAAACCACTAGCAAAAGGTTGTGTCGGTATAGAGCTTTCGGTAATCAAATAGAAAAAGGCATATCACTTTCGACATTGTGGTATTTGTCGGAATCCGTCACTGATACTCTCCATTGCTAATCCCTCAACAATTTTCTTTGGTAAATTCAATACCCCATCCTATGTTATTAGACAAAGTATCACCGACGGATTAGCTACGTGACCCACTTTTACCTAAGGGGTTTTCAATTAATACCTTTGTCATTGAAAATCCCCTCTTTCTAGTAACAATAATTTGTCGACAAATTTTGTAATTGACATCTATGTTTATAATTTTTATTTAAACATTACATCTTTTAACATGAAACAAAAATATTAAAGTATGCTCTAATGTTAGTATGAGAGATTTAAACCTTTTTTTTATGTAAGTTCATTCATATTAATTGTTTAGGATCAAAACGAAACATAACCCTTGGTTGTACAATAACAACGTTTATTGTTAGGTTACCTACAAAAACATAAATAAAAATTAAAAAATAGTAAAGACCGTAGATGAAAAACTAAATGTTGATGAGTGGACAAAGACGACATTATTGTCGTTAGTAAACCAAACAAAACATGTGGTGTGTGGTTGCATGGGACTTGCAACCGAATGTTTTTATAATCTTAATAACATGATGGAGATGTGTTTTTTTTATCGTTTTCAAAAATATTTAATTGGTAAATTTTATATTTGATTATTAAAAACTTAAAAAATTATATTGATGTATAGCGGGCATCTTTAGGAAAAAATATTGTGCATAATATATCTAAGAGACATGCATATAATATAATCATGTTAATAATATAAAATTTTAAGAAACACACATATATAGTTCTATAAACAAATATTTAAGAGTAGTAAACTGCGAAAAACACGTTGAACGAGCATTTTTGTCAGATCTGTCAAAAAAGTATTTCTTTTAAGGCCACTCGGTATGGGGGCCGTCCAGGCCCGGCTTGGACCGACGACGCCCCCCAACACCGCGCCGGGTGACTCGTCGGCGTCGCAGGCATCCCCCTACGGACGTTGGAGATGGGGCGAGTTTTCAAAAAAGTAGCCGTTGAGAATTCTTTTATCCCCACCTCTGTTTCTCCCTCAACCACCTCTCTCTCTCACTTCCCTAACTCTCCCTCTTCCCTCTCATTCACCACCATTCAGCATCCAAAAACCAATATACAAAACCACCACCATAAACCATGGTGCGCTCAAGATCCACGCCATGACACCTTCATTCGGATCTCGATTAGAGGAGTCTGTCAAGAAAACCTTCACTGATAATCCAGTTTTTTTTCGAAATTTGAACGGTTTTTGTTTTGATTTGTGAAGGTATTCTTCTAAGGTGAAATCGTGGTTTTGGATGGTTGTGGTGGAGAGGTGAAATCGTGGTTTTGGATGGTTGATGGGGTTGAGAGACTGAGAGAGAGATGTAGACAGAGGGAGGGGTTGTGGTGGTCGGTGGTGGTGGCTGAAATTTGCCAAAAATTAAAAAGAAAAATTTGCCAAAATTAAAAAAAAAATAAAAAATCTAGGTGGGTCGGGTCGTCACCCATTTCTTGCTTCCATCCCTGAGGGAGCGTCCTTCAAAGCCTCTGACGTGAATGCTGACGTGGCGGTCGTCCTAGAGAGAGGCCCGTCACCCATCAAATTTGTTGTCATATCCATCAAATTTTCTAACACATTTTCATACTGATCCATCCAAATTACAAATTTTCATAAAAGTTGTCATATCCATCAAATTTCTAACACATTTTAACTAACACTAAATGATATGTAATTTGGATTACAATTTCATAAAAGTTTCAATCCATCAAATTTTCTAACACATTTAACTAACACTAAATGATATGTAATTTGGATGGACATAGTAAGTGTAAGACCCGTCTTACGTATGACGTCAAAATTATAAATCTGTCATATATATATATATATATATATATATATATGCTTATTCGTTCCCAAAATCGATTTTTTTTAAACTTCGTCTCATTCGTAAAAACGAATATTTACTTTTAAATTTATAGTCCAAAAATCTAGACGCGGAAGCATTGGTTCTTGGTTTGTGTTTAATTCGCTACACGACTTCATCATTCGTTTTTCCTTAGTAAGCAATATGGGTCACAAAACCATTGAAAACGTTAGTTATACTGAGTTTATAACTTATCCAATTAAGCCTGAATGCCAAAACAACGAATATAAACAAGTTTGCCAATAACCCAACGTAAGTTACGGCGCTCTGCCGTAGCTTACAACAGGCATTGACTGTTTTGATCAGCAGTCTCCTGCCGTAGCTTACGCCAGGCTAGAGCTGCAGAATTTCCAACAATGCCCTTTTTACGTAAAACTCCATAACTTCTCATTTATTAATCCGTTGCACTTCAAACTTGTTTCTAAATGACCGTAAAACATTTGTCTACGTGATTTACCCAAAATCCTTAACCCAGATTCATAACTTTTATGAATTACGCCACCGTTACCCGGTTTATGTGCACATTTATTTTGATCCGTTATGAAATTTAAGCACTTGAGCTTAAATTATTTGCCTCTCTTCATGTCTCCTATTACCACTCTATGACCTTCATTTATCTATCATCACAACTTCATTTGTGATGGGTTATAATAAAGAAAAATCATTATATTCCTTTTCTACCCTCGGGTTTGACAGTTTTACGAAAATGGCCCAATTAGGTGGCATTAAGCCAAAATGGTTTAAGCCTTTCACATTTTTATACTACCGGAAGGGTTTATCCAATTATGAAACCTATTTTTCTATCTTCCCTTAAGCGTATTTTGCCCGGCCCATAGTCCGAAGGCATTTTTGTTAATTTTGGGCCTTTTTACTACCAAGGACTTTCAAAAGCTTATTTTGACTATAATGGGCACTATTAAATTGTTATCTCATTTACATTTATTTTGTTCCTAAAAACATAAAAATCTCCCATCTTTTAATGTTATAAACTCACTTAGATGCATTTTTTGCGCTATAAACGTGTATTCGGCTCTCATGGTTGTTTTAGCCAAACACTAGATATACCTCACTTGAGGTGATCTAGTATCCACCCTTGACTCAACTATCTTTAGTCGTACCGCAAACCCTCATCGAGAGCATGACCACTACACATACCTGGCGCGGGTCGAAGTATTGACCCGTTAGCGATACTTTGCGAATCTATATACTAACTCGTGGCAATGCATGCCACAAATCATGCTTTCCTGTAAGCATGAAACTTAACAAGCGAAATATTAAATATCATTTTAAAATAGTGATAACATCACCATTTAACCTGATTTTCCATTTGACTTGTTTCTTGACTCATCCTTTTTACATATCGGTAAAGCCAAACATTGTTTATTATAAAAAAGACATTTACTCATTTTTTATTCGTTTGACTCGTTATGGTTCTCACATAGGGTCCCGTTTCTAAAATTCATCATGTTTATAACCGATATATGTTAATTCGTTATTTCGTTTATTTGACACGTTATGGTTTACACCATGAGGTTCTATTTCTATGATTCTTTGTTTATTACCAATTAATATAACCAATCCTACCCATTTTGACCCGTTTCATGGCTTTCGCCATGGGGTCTCATCTTAACATTTCACCTTTGTCGCGAACATTATTCGTCATAACTTATCCATTTTGACCCACTTCATGGTTTACACCATAGGTCTCATTTTGACATTTTTAGTCATTTAACCGCAAACGTTCTTAATCATATACTTCCTATCACTTATGTAATGGTTCAATTATAGGAGGTGTAAATTTTACTTATTTTGCACCCGATCATGCTTTTTCGCGTCTTTGACCCACTTGACCCATTCCTTCCAATCACTTGGTAGGCATCATTTTTAAGGCCTATCAAATTAGCTAAGTTTTTCTAACCACAGTCACCATGTATCATTAGCACAACAAGTTCATACATTCCTTTAACATCTAGTTAACTCAATTTCTTCATTTATCAAAGCAATATATCAATTTACTTACAAGAGTTTGGGTTCCACGCCTAGGTCAAAACCCACTTCATGACATGTATGAACATTTGCTCATATATCTAAATTGTTCATGTATTATACACGTACAAGCAAGTATGATGATCATGAACATGAATACATTATCAATTTCATCATAAGATCAAAACCCATTTAGTATAGAACCTCATCATACACAAATTTGCGACATGCGTCAGACTAGAAATGACTAGATGGTTCAAAATCCTCAATCATGCAAGGAAAACAGCTCAATTTCATCTTCAATTGGCTGAATTTTTTGATTTAGGGCTAAAGAGAGGAGAATCTCTTTCTCTCTGTACCCCCCCCCCCCCCACACACACACTATGTAGGTGTTTTAATTTTATTTTTGTTTTATACAAACAACCCCAAACATATCCATTTCAGCCCCTAAGGTTTGGTTTTGATATCTTGTTTGCTTCTAACTTAACCTTTAAAAATAAACTACCATGTTAACTAGGTTAATATTCCTAGTTATTTTGTTTACAAGTTAACTTTTACCACCAACAATATTTTTTTACCCACTCATCCTCGGTTAATTTGGTTTAATTACTAAACCCGTTTTTAGGGTGTTACAAGTCTACCCCCCAAAGAGGTTTTGTCCCTGAAACCTTTCTTATGTAGTTCATTGGGTTATACCTAATGAACTTAGTTTCGGTGATCAGTTGAGCATTGCTCACATTTTAATAATTTAATAATCTTACCAGGAAGGTATGGTAGTGTCTTTTGGGCTCGTGGTGGTGCCCAACTCCCGATGTTTCCTTCTTGCTCTTTTTCTTGGTTGACACCTTTGTCTCTCCGGTCAAGCATTATCATAGGCCATATCGTATGCGCCTTTTATGTGTAAGGCCTCATGGGCCGTTACTTTCATCTTGTATTCCTTTTCTTTATTGTGTACTAGATCGAGTAACCATGCTTATGAAGAAATGAAACATAGAATTGATAGAAGAAACACAATCAG
Source organism: Scalesia atractyloides (assembly GCA_947069175.1). Classification (NCBI taxonomy): domain Eukaryota; kingdom Viridiplantae; phylum Streptophyta; class Magnoliopsida; order Asterales; family Asteraceae; genus Scalesia; species Scalesia atractyloides. The sequence goes on from CAMTDV010000023.1 coordinate 48,372,624, forward strand.
AAATCAAATAGAAATAATGAAAAAAAATAAAAAAACAATAACGCTGAAAAAAATAAAATAAAAAGAATAATGGAGAAGCACCCCCAAAATTTTGGAAAATATTAAAAAGAAATAATATTGAATTAATAGTTAAAATTTTCGTTGAAAAAATATACATAGATATCTTTCTATGTATCATTAATATGCGCAGATAAAAAACTAATCTTCACTTCTACAATTCTATAGATTCAAGGTTCTATTCTAGATTAAACAGAGTAATTGAAGTCTCGTTTGTATTATGGTTTGTATTTTTATTATGTATAGAATAAAAAAAAACAATAAAATTAAGGATTCATTGGGATTCTCAAATTTGGAAAATACTTAATAAATACGTATTCATATCAATTAATTGGTAGAATAGAGACTCATACAAATTAATCATGTGTCAGGAACCAGATTTGAACTGGTGACACGAGGATTTTCAGTCCTCTGCTCTACCAACTGAGCTATCCCGACTATTCCTGATGTCTCATCCTCATTTTCATTTTACTTGCTAATCCTACAATGACAAGCGCATCAAATAACTTTTAAGTTTAATTTGACCTTCATTAGTCTTGCCGGTTAAACTTATCGGTCATTGGTTACCTTATACCCCATCGTTCAGGTATACCAGCATTGCCTTCCCGAGGCTTACGAGCATTCATGACCCTAGTCCCATAACTTGTGTTATAAAGTAATCATGTACCATATTACTTTCTTGTTCGTGATTGTATCACGTCATGTTTAAGTTAATATCAAGTTTTCGTTTTCGAAAATTTTCTTTTCGAATTTATCGTCTTGCACCTATTGGTGTCAGGACTTGTTTCTTTTAATATTAACCATTTTCCAATTCTTCCCATACTATTTATATTTGTTAAAACGTTGTATCTAACTAAAATCGAATCTTAGTTCAACGTTTTCTCTTTAATTTGTGTCAATTACCCGCATCAAGAAATTGAGAACCAAGCATTTCTTCTTTAGTGTTCTTATTTCACGTGGGTAATCGTAACTAGTTCCCTCGCTTTGTCTAAGTGTCCCGTAAGCCCTTTTCACTTAAACTTGTAGGCTATTTCTTTAGGATTTCACCTTTTAAAGTAAGGCCTCTAAGGTCCATATCCTCTCGATTCGTGACCCAAAGGTCATTTTGGTCTCGTAGACCTTACACTATTTATAACCCGAATGTCGGGATGATCTCGTAGATCATCCCTTTACCCATGTCATTCTCTAAATGTATTTGGTGTCAATGCACCCTTTTTATGTTTGAAAGAAAAATCATTTACCTTGTCTTTTCTTTTGTCCGCTAATCATGGCCCTTTTGACCATGAATGCTAATTAATTTCTATTTCAACTATGGCACTTAGACTATGTTTGATCTGTGTTGGCAATATTTCGGTTTCCATGTCCCCGTGAGTCATTTATGTGTCACATTTCTTGCCAGGTCTATTAGTCGTTTCACCCTTTTATATTTACTTATTAGTTGCTGCACACCCGCGTGGGACTACAACATGGAAATGTGCGAGAGAAAATGAATATAGCAACACGACAGTTGGTGAAGATGTGGATTATGAGCCTAAGCCTGTTGCAACGGTCAATTGACATTGACCACCTGTCACCACCGAGTCACAACTACCATCTTTAGTAGAAACCATCAGATTCTGTGTATGCTACCTAAAACACCTATTCTCATACACAAATGAGATACCATCTGATGGTATCCACGCGCGCGCCCTCGCAATTGTAGTCCATGACTAGATTATTTGCTGTTCGGACAACTCTTCTGTTTCTATGAATTTGTATGTCATTTATGCGTCGGTTTGTCTCAGCTTCTCATTACCCGGTTTGCATTTACATTTATTATCAAACATTATACTTCATTTGACTTGTTTGACCAGTTCGTGTGAAATCCATCACTTATGAACAATCAAACCTTATCCTTTATTTAACCCGTTTGACTTGTTCATGTGAAATCCATCACTTATGAACAATCATACCTTATTCTTTATTTAACCCGTTCGACTTATTCGTGTGAAATCCATCACTTATGAACAATCAAACCTCATTCTTTAATTGACCCGTTTGACTTGTTCGCGTGAAATCCATCACTTATAAACAATCAAACCTTATCATTTAATTGACCCGTTTGACTTGTTCGCATGAAATCTATCACTTATGAACAATCAAACCTTATCCTGTTTTTGACCCGTTTGACTTGTTCGTGTGAAATTCATCACTTATGAACAATTAAACCGTATTCTTTAATTGACTTGTTTGACTTGTTCGTGTAAAACCCATCACTTATGAACAATCAAACCTTATCCTTAATTTGACCCGAAAGACCCCTTTTTAACTCATCCCATTAGCCTCGTCTTTACTACATCGGACGTATATGTGCCCATTATAAGAAGTTCATGGTATCATGTGTTTACTACTTACTTGGCTAGGGTAAGAAATCAACACATGTTAAGCGTAACCTTATTGTAACTAACACATTACTTCCCATGTAAGTAAATCCTCAATTAATGTCCATATTTCTGATTTTATTTGGTAAAACCTTGTTTAATTGTTATTTAACAATTATAGTTTTACCCATTTTATTTCAAAACATATAGAATATTTTCCTTTTTGTAAAAATTTTATGCAATCGTATTCTTTAATGTGATCGTTACTGTCACACCCCGACCCGCATCGGGATAAGAGTCGGGGCATAATCGGGTTATCACCAAAGCTCATGATGTTTACAAAAATGTTTCATATTTATTAAATCCAAATTTACAACTTAAATATCCAAAACAAAATTCATACAACTACAAGAAAATGAAACTACATAATTATTCCAAAATTTAAACTTGTTTATTCTTCTAGGCCTTCCTATGTGTTTCTTGTCTCAGCTAGATCACCTGTATCATGTGTAAAACGGGGGATATTTTGGGTCAACAAAAGTTGGCGAGTGAACCTTGATAAAACATTGTTACTGATTTCTTGTTTTATTTAATAAAGAAAATTTGTGCAATAATCACATGTGAGCAAACATATATAAATAAACAAACACAAACCACTTTGGATGAGTATATGATATGAATGATGATGTATGTGAGATCAAGGCTCAATCAAACGGAGCCGATCTAATGAGGCACCTGATGCTCAACCCGTCTCCCACGGGGAACTGATGGGCCTAATGAAATGCGTGCACTGAAAATGATAAATCCAATCTACATATAATTCACACAACAATTGATACACATTTGATACACATTTGATCACGGATATGATGTATGCACAAGTGTTTAAATATAATAAAAGAATTATACGACACATGATACACCCCAAAACATGATTAAAACGGGTAATTGGTAGAGATTCACTCACAATGGGTGCATTCTTTAATGATGATGAAGGCGCACGAATTTATGATTCGATTGACTAGGGAAGAACTAACCTAGATAATAACAAAATGATTCGATAAATAAGTAAATTTTGGTTGATTAATATTTTTGATTAGTGCTCTAAAATGGGATTTTTAGATTTATTTTTGTGAGTTTAAGGAAATTTTCTAACCTTAATAATCTTATTTTTAAGTATTTTTAAATAATTTTCTAATTAAATAAATAAATAAAAAGAAATAAAAAAATTAACTTTTTTTGACCGTTGACCGTTGACCGGGTGTTGACCGGTCACACTGTGTTTTTATATGCGCTAACTCGGGACCTCTCGTATACGTGCACGCAGCTCTACCAACTGAGCTACGTGTCTAACCCGAAATATTCTCTGTTTTAATTATATTTATATATTAATTACTTTTAAACTTATTTGTTTTTTTTATTAAAAATGATTTATATGGCCGAACCGGTTGCAGGGACCAGGAGTCGAACTCGGGTCCTTCGGTTCGAGTACGCACAGCCCAACCAGTTGGGCTGTGTGTCTAATCTGTTTAACCAATGGATTATATTACTCTTATAAACATCCTGTGACTTTTTCTGATTCAGTTCTAGAAATGTTGGTTTTAATTCTGAAAGTCGGTACGTGTGCGATCGAACTCGGGACGTGCGTGTTATATTTGCACACAGTCCACCGCTGGACTGTGTGTCTAACCCGTTTAATTATCTGGTTTTAATTGTATTAATACACAACTCAACTTCGTCTTTTTCATTTATAAAAACTCAGAAACAGTGAAGCCGACTGTTTGTTTAATTGACCAACACCACTTATAATTTGATTGAATTGGAATAGAAAAGAAGAATAAGGATTATGATGTACCAACTCAGAGTGGTTTCTTCAATTTCCGGCAAGAGTCGGCTCTGATTTTGCGATGTCCGGCTGTATGAACTGTTTAACAGTTTTGATTATTGGTTGGAACGATTAAAGTATAAATTAAGAGATAGCATAGAAGTTTAGACAGTTATACCGACCGATGAATGAACACGGTTTTCTGACTAGCGATTCCTGCAGGATTCCGGCGAAATTGGAAATCTCCAGCGACGAGCTTTTGAGGAATTGCAACTTTAAAAAAGTGTGCGGTTCTGAGCGAAAGGATTTCCGGAAGATTGAGTGGGTATTTATAGAGAAGAACTGGATGAATTGTGTCCGATTTTGAGTCTTGATTCGCGGTCAAAGGTTTCCGGCGGTTATGACCGAAATTGACGGCCGGCAACGGCTATGTTTGATGTCGCGATCGGTTATTGCGTTTTAGTCAAAAGGGAAATGGCCAAAATCGCGGATTGCCGGATTTTCCGGTGATTGCGAGTTCTGAGTGCGCGGTGATCTCTGGTTTTGAATTCGGGTTTACTTTAAGTATTATTTATTTCAGTATTGTCACAAACAAAGCGTGTGGCGGAGTGGTGTGTTGTGTGTTTGTTCATGCGGGTGACCTTGGTTCGAAACCCGGCGTCTCCATTTATTTTTTTATTCATTATTTATTATTAATTATAAATTATGGTTTTTAAATTCTAATATATTTATTAATTATGTATTGTTTAAAATTAATATGAACCATAAATACGCAACGAAATTTATAACTGAATATTTGATTGATAAACGAAGCGGGTATTGAAACCCGTTTTTCGACGAATGTTACAGTATCCCCTACTTTTAGAAATTTTGTCCCGAAATGTAAGTAGTAGTGGTAACAGGAAAAAGATGCGGGTATTTTTTTTGCGCATTGAGTCTTCACGTTCCCAAGTAAACTCAGGTCCTCGTTTTGACTCCCAACGTACCCTGACAATTGGAATACGACTTCGTCTTAAACGCTTCTCTCCGAAGTCCATGATTTCTACTGGTCTTTCAATGAAATGCATAGATTCATCGACTTGAATGTCTTCTAGAGGAATATGGAGGTTTTCATCGGCGAGGCACTTTTTCAAGTTTGATACGTGAAATGTGGGATGAATTCTGTTGAGCTCTTCTGGTAGGTCAAGCTTGTATGCTACAGGACCTACTCTTTCGAGTATCTTGAAAGGTCCTACGTAGCGTGGTGCTAGCTTGCCCTTCTGGCCAAAACGAATCACTCCCTTCCACGGTGATACTTTTAAAAGTACTTGATCACCAATGTCAAACTCCAAGGGCTTTCGTCGTTTGTCTGCATAACTCTTTTGACGACTTTGAGCTGCTAGAAGATTGTTTCGAATTTGAATGACCTTGTCGGTTGTTTCTTGAATTAATTCTGGACCGGTGATTTGTGATTCCCCAATTTCATGCCAACATACTGGAGATCGGCACTTACGACCATATAAAGCTTCGAAAGGAGCCATGCCGATACTTGAATGATAGCTATTGTTGTACGAAAATTCAACTAATGGTAGATGAGTGTCCCAATTCCCTTTGAAGCCTATGACACATGCTCGAAGCATGTCTTCAAGAGTTTGGATGGTGCGTTCAGATTGACCATCAGTTTGAGGATGAAAAGCGGTACTGAGGTCTAATCGTGTCCCCAAGGCGGTTTGTACGGCTCGCCATGTTCGTGAGGTGAAACGACCATCACGGTCTGAAATGATGCTTAAAGGTACACCATGACGGCTTACAATCTCGCTGATGTAGATACGAGCTAACTTCTCGTTCTGGAAGTCCTCGCGAATCGGAATGAAATGAGATGACTTTGTAAGACGATCGATTATTACCCATATAGTGTCATACCCACCGGAGGTGCGAGGTAACCCGGTAATGAAATCCATGGTTATGTTTTCCCACTTCCATACATGTATTTCGGGTTGGACTAGAAGTCCTGAAGGTCTTTGATGTTCAGCTTTTACTTTGGAACAGGTAAGGCATTTGGAAACAAAAACAGCGATATCCTTTTTCATGCCAGGCCACCAGTAGGTGTATCGTAGGTCTTGATACTTCTTGTCGGCTCCTGGGTGTACAGAGTACCGTGTTTTGTGCGCCTCATTCATGAGGAAATCACGAAGGTTATCGCGATCAGGAATCCATATGCGATTTAAATAGTATAGAATACCGTCGGATTTGGTTTCAATTTTGAGTTCAGCTCCACATGACAGCTCATCGCGTACGTCATTTTCTGTTACAGAAACATGTTGAGCTGCTCGGATTCGATCTTTGATGTCGGTTATGATTTGCGAACAGAGAAGACGAATGGAGTTCGCATAACCTTTTCGACTGAGTGCATCAGCCACCACGTTTGCCTTGCCAGGATGATACCGAATTTCACAGTCGTAGTCGTTAAGAAGTTCGACCCATCTTCGTTGCCTCATATTCAACTCCTTTTGGTTGAAGATATGTTGGAGACTTTTGTAGTCAGTGTATATTTCACACTTGGTACCGTAGAGGTAATGTCTCCATATCTTGAGAGCGAACACAACGGCTCCAAGTTCCAGGTCGTGGGTGGTGTAATACTTCTCATGAACCTTGAGTTGTCTAGAAGCATAGGCTATCACTTTTCCTCTTTGCATTAATACACAGCCTAGCCCTTGCCCTGATGCGTTGCAATATACTACAAAGTCATCGCAAACCCTCAGGGAGTGTGAGGATAGGTGCGTCACAAAGTTTTTGCTTTAGATTTTGGAAGGCTTTTTCTTGTTTAGGTCCCCATATGAAGGGTTTTCCTTTATGAGTCAAAGCCGTGAGTGGTACAGCAATACGGGAAAAATGGTAGTGAAACGTCGATAGTAACCAGCCAAACCAAGAAATGACCTTACTTCGGTAGGGGTACGTGGCGCTTGCCATTCCTGTACTGCCTTGATTTTTGAAGGATCGACATGTATTCCCTTGTCATTGACGACATGTCCAAGGAATTGTACTTCTCTTAACCAGAATTCGCATTTTGAGAACTTAGCGTAGAGCTTTTAAGTCCTTAAGAGTGTAAGGATGAGCCTAAGGTGTCGTTCATGATCAGATTTAGACTTGGAGTAGATAAGAATATCGTCGATGAAGACTATGACGAAACGGTCGAGGTAGGGTTTGCATATCCTATTCATTAGATCGATGAAGACAGCGGGGGCGTTGGTTAAACCGAATGGCATGACCATGAATTCATAATGACCATAACGAGTCCGGAAAGCGGTCTTTGGGATATCTTCTTCATGTACTCTGAGTTGATGATAACCAGAACGAAGGTTGATTTTTGAAAAGCAGGTGGCGCCTTGAAGTTGGTCTAGGAGGTCATCGATGCGAGGTAGTGGATAGCGATTTTTAACCGTTAGCTTGTTGAGTTCTCTATAATCAATGCACATGTGAAACGTTCCATCTTTCTTCTTCATAAAAAGAACAGGTGCACCCCAAGGCGAGGAGCTAGGACGTATGAATCCTTTGTCAGTCAGCTCTTGCATTTCAGATGGGGCTAACCTATAGGAGATTTTGCGACTGGTGTAGCGCCAGGTACAAGATCGATGCGGAATTCGACTTCTCTCACAGGAGGGAGTCCTGAAATGTCGTCGGGAAAGACTTGTGGGAATTCTTTTACAACTGGAATATCTTCGAGTTTCCTTTCCTTGTTTCCCTTTTTGACGATGTGAGTTAGGAATGCGACATAGTTTTTGCGGAGATATCTTCGGGCTTGAAGGCAGGACATTAGTTTGAGTCCTTTCGAAGGGGTTTCCCCAAAAATACGTAGGGTCTGACCGTCTGCAAGGGGAATGCGAATGAACTTTTCGCGGCACACTACTTCAGCGTGATGCTGGCTGAGCCAGTCCATACCGATTATAACATCGAAACTTCCCAACTTCATAGGAATGAGGTCAACTGGAAAATCGTGATTGTTTAGAGTGAGGGTACAATCGCGTATAATAGAATTTAATGAAACAGGTTTTCCGTCAGCAACTTCCACCGTTAGAGATTCCATGAGATTAACACGAGTTTGGTTGAGGATAGCTTCAAATTCTAAGGACACAAAACTCTTATCCGCGCCAGTATCGAATAACATGGATGCATAACTACCATTGATGAGAAACGTACCGTTAACCACGTTGTTGTCAGCCCTAGCTTGGTTGGCATTGATGTTGAAAGCTCTTCCTCTGGCAAGTGGAGGAGCTTGGTTAGCTTGGTTTACCGGGTTAGCTTGGGCATGGATGATGTTCACCAAGCGTGGACATGTGTTCCTGAAGTGGTTTGGGTCCCCACAGTTGTAACAAGCTCGCATGGGTTGCATCATGGGGTAGTTGGGTTGGTAGTAAGTTTGGGCTGTGTATGGTGCAGGTGGTAGAAGTAAGGGTTGTTGGGCTTGACCCCCTATCTGATGGTGGGTTTGGATTGGGGGTTGATTGCGGTTCATTCATTGAAGAGTACGACAGGTTTGGATGGTGTGACCTGCGCGGCCACAGCTTGTGCAATGTTGGCAAAGAGTTTCGGGAGGGTGGTGGTATTGACAACGGTTGCATTTTGGGTGTGGGCCGGTGTATGGCTTTTTAAATGGTGCAGCTGGGGGAGCAATTTGGGTGATTGGTGCAGCTGTGATAGGAGGGTTGGTTTGAGTGACAGCAAAATTCTTGCTGTTTCGTTTCCTCTTACCAGCAAACTTTGAGGAGGAGACTGAGTGGTCTGTAGTTGAGGTCTCTATGGGTGCTTTCTTCTTTTCATCTTTGAACTTGCCGTTTCGAATGCGATTTTCAGTGAGTTCTGTAGCTAACTCCATCGTGGCTTCAAGTGTTGCAGACGAAGTGCTTAAAACTGAGTCTTGAATTTTCGAGGGAAGACCTCGAATGTAATGTTCAACTAAGCAGTACACGGGGGTGAACAGATTAGGGATCATCTGGTTCAGTTCGAGAAATCTCTTGTTATAGGAAGTGTGATCTCCTTCCTTTTGTTTTAGCGCGTGGAATTCATCTTCCAACTTTTTGATTTCGCTTCTTGGACAGAAACGTCTTGTCATGAGTTCCCTTAACTCTTCCCATGTTAAGGCCATGGCATCTTCAACTCCTCGTTTACCCTTTTCCGTGTTCCACCAGGTAAGGGCTACCCCAAACAGTCTTCTACTTGCATAACGTACCTTGCGATCCTCGGGACAATCGCAATTGAGGAAAGTGTTCTCCATTTCTTCAAACCAGTGAAGGATAGCAGTAACACCTTCGGTCCCCTCATACCTTGGGGGATCGCAAGATTTGAAGTGTTTGTAAGAGCACTTTTTGGAGGGAGGGTTGGCGACGCTCTGGTCTTCTTGATTGGGAGGGTTGATGGGATTTGCGGTGAGAGCTTGTTGAACTTGAATCACGATGTCAGGAAGCACTGCGGCCATTTGTTTAGCAATTTGTGTGGCCAAGCGTTCATTTGATCCTCCTGACTTTCTACCTCCACGTAGTTGCCTAGCCGACATCTACAGGAACATACATAGGAAGATTGTGAGTTTAAGAAGCTTTAGGTGTCATGTGTCGTTAAAAGAATGAAAAATAACATAACTGACAATAATGCCACTACATCCATAGGATGTCTTGGGTTTGCTCATGTTTGGGCCTCCAATGTCCCCCATACCATCACCTGTGTAGTCATGTGGGCCCCCATGACTATTGGGCTTGGTAGGATTCACATTGGTGTTGGCGGATTAACACACGCACCACCCGAATGAAAATCGGAAAATATAATTGCGAGATGTATGGTAGGAGGGTGTCCAAGTGTAGACACAATGACAACTCAAAGTGGGGTTAGCTCACACGACGTTTGGTATAGCATGCTTTGGCCTAATAGGTCCTTCGTACTCTCATCGTTAGTCCCCAGGTAGGCAAACTGGTCCTTTATTTTGGATTTATACGAATGCCAAGCCTAGACAGGACGTTCCGACTACCGGTACTCGTACCCTTCCAGTTACTACATGCCCGTCATGAGAACTCACTTTGATGTGATTTGAAAATACAAAAATCATTTCAAAAATCATGGTAATCGTGAGGTGTGTGCTCTCATGGGTATGATATGTTATGAGGATATGATTCATGATGAGCATTGTATAATATTTTGTATTTGTGAGCATGCTTGCATAACATTGAGTGTAACAATAAACATAAAGCATATAAACATCATGAATTTTGTATGTAACGCATAAGCAATTTAAAATTTTAATCAACTATAGTATAGGCTCTAAGGGTCTAATAACCTATCCTATATCCCTATAGTCATGGCTCTGATACCAATCTGTCAAACCCCGACCCGCAGCGGAATAAGAGTCGGGGCATAATTGGGTTATCACCAAAGCTCATGATGTTTACTAAAATGTTCCATATTTATTAAATCCAAATTTACAACTTAAATATCCAAAACAAAATTCATACAATACAAGAAAATGAAACTACATAATTATTCCAAAACTTAAACTTGTTTATTCTTCGAGGCCTTCCTATGTGTTTCTTGTCTCAGCTGGATCACCTGTATCATGTGTAAAACGGGGGATATTTTGGGTCAACAAAAGTTGGCGAGTGAACCTTAATAAAACCTTGTTACTAATTTCTTGTTTTATTTAATAAAGAAAATTTGTGCAATAATCACATGTGAGCAAACATATATAAATAAACAAACACAAACCACTTTGGATGAGTATATGATATGAATGATGATGTATGTGAGATCAAGGCTCAATCAAACGGAGCCGATCTAATGAGGCACCTGATGCTCAACCGTCTCCCACGGGGAACTGATGGGCCTAATGAAATGCGTGCACTGAAAATGATAAATCCAATCTACATATAATTCACACAACAATTGATACACATTTGATCACCCATATGATGTATGCACAAGTGTTTAAATATAATAAAAGAATTATACGACACATGATACACCCCAAAACATGATTAAAACGGGGAATTGGTAGAGATTCACTCACAATGGGTGCGTTCTTTGATGATGATGAAGGCGCACGAATTTATGATTCGATTGACGAGGGAAGAACTAACCTAGATAATAACAAAATGATTCGATAAATAAATAAATTTTGGTTGAGATTAATATTTTTAATTAGTGCTTTTAAATGGGAGTTTTAGATTTATTTTTGTGAGTTTAAGGAAATTTTCTAACCTTAATAATCTTATTTTTAAGTATTTTAAAATAATTTTCTAATTAAATAAATAAATAAAAAGAAATAAAAAAATTGACTTATTTTGACCGTTGACCGTTGACCGGGTCTTGACCGGTCAGACTGTGTTTTTATATGCGCTGAGTGAGGTTCGAACTCGGGACCTCTCGTATATGTGCACGCAGCTCTACCAACTGAGCTACGTGTCTAACCCGAAATATTCTCTGTTTTAATTATATTTATATACTAATTACTTTTCAACTTATTTGGTTTTTTATTAAAAATGATTTATATGTCCGAACCGGTTGCAGGGACCCGGAGTCGAACTCGGGTCCTTCGGTTCGAGTGCGCACAGCCTAACCAGTTGGGCTGTGTGTCTAATCTGTTTAACCAATGGATTATATTACTCTTATAAACATCCTGTGACTTGTCTGATTCAGTTCTATAAATGTTGGTTTTAATTATGAAAGTCGGTACGTGTGCGATTCGAACTCGGGACGTGCGTATTATATTTGCACACAGTCCACCGCTGGACTGTGTGTCTAACCCGTTTAATTATCTGGTTTTAATTATATTAATACACAACTCAACTTCGTCTTCTTCATTTATAAAAACTCAGAAACAGTGAAGTCGACTGTTTGTTTAATTGACCAACACCACTTATAATTTGATTGAATTGGAATAGAAAAGAAGAATAAGGATTATGATGTACCAACTCAGAGTGGTTTCTTCAATTCCCGGCAAGTGTCGGCTCTGATTTTGCGATGTCCGGCTGTATGAACTGTTTAACAGTTTTGATTATTGGTTGGAACGATTAAAGTATAAATTAAGAGATAGCAGAGAAGTTTAGACAGTTATACCGACCGATGAATGAACGCGGTTTTCTGACTAGCGATTCCGGCAGGATTCCGGCGAAATTGGAAATCTCCGGCGACGAGCTTTTGAGGAATTGCAACTTCGAAAAAGTGTGCCGTTCTGAGCGAAAGGATTTCCGGAAGATTGAGTGGGTATTTATAGGGAAGAACTGGATGAATTGTGTCCGATTTTGAGTCTTGATTCGCTGTCAAAGGTTTTCTGGCGGTTATGACCGAAATTGACGGCGGCAACGGTTATGTTTGATGTCGCGATCGGTTATTGCGTTTTAGTAAAAAGGGAAATGGCCAAAATCACGGATTGCCGGATTTTCCGGTGATTGCGAGTTCTGAGTGCGCAGTGATCTCTGGTTTTGAATTCGGGTTTACTTTAAGTATTATTTATTTCAGTATTGTCACAAAGAAAGCATGTGGCGGAGTGGTGTGTTGTGTGTTTGTTCATGCGGGTGACCCGGGTTCGAAACCCGGCGTCTCCATTTATTTTTTTATTCATTATTTATTATTAATTATAAATTATGGTTTTTAAATTCTAATATATTTATTAATTATGTATTGTTTAAAATTAATATGAACCATAAATACCCAACGAAATTTATTACTGAATATTTGATTGATAAACGAAGCCGTTATTGAAACCCGTTTTTCGACGAATGTTACAGTATCCCCTACTTTTAGAAATTTCGTCCCGAAATGTAAGTAGTAGTGGTAACAGGAAAAAGATGCGGGTATTTTTTGCGCATTGAGTCTTCACGTTCCCAAGTAAACTCAGGTCCTCGTTTTGACTCCCAACGTACCCTGACAATTGGAATACGACTTCGTGTTAAACGCTTCTCTTCGAAGTCCATGATTTCTACTGGTCTTTCAATGAAATGCATAGATTCATCGACTTGAATGTCTTCTAGAGGAATATGGAGGTTTTCATCGGCGAGGCACTTTTTCAAGTTTGATACGTGAAATGTGGGATGAATTCTGTTGAGCTCTTCTGGTAGGTCAAGCTTGTATGCTACAGGACCTACTCTTTCGAGTATCTTGAAAGGTCCTACGTAGCGTGGTGCTAGCTTGCCCTTCTGGCCAAAACGAATCACTCCCTTCCACGGTGATACTTTTAAAAGTACTTGATCACCAATGTCAAACTCCAAGGGCTTTCGTCGTTTGTCTGCATAACTCTTTTGACGACTTTGAGCTGCTAGAAGATTGTTTCGAATTTGAATGACCTTGTCGGTTGTTTCTTGAATTAATTCTGGACCGGTGATTTGTGATTCCCCAATTTCATGCCAACATACTGGAGATCGGCACTTACGACCATATAAAGCTTCGAAAGGAGCCATGCCGATACTTGAATGATAGCTATTGTTGTACGAAAATTCAACTAATGGTAGATGAGTGTCCCAATTCCCTTTGAAGCCTATGACACATGCTCGAAGCATGTCTTCAAGAGTTTGGATGGTGCGTTCAGATTGACCATCAGTTTGAGGATGAAAAGCGGTACTGAGGTCTAATCGTGTCCCCAAGGCGGTTTGTACGGCTCGCCATGTTCGTGAGGTGAAACGACCATCACGGTCTGAAATGATGCTTAAAGGTACACCATGACGGCTTACGATCTCGCTGATGTAGATACGAGCTAACTTCTCGTTCTTGAAGTCCTTGCGAATCGGAATGAAATGAGATGACTTTGTAAGACGATCGATTATTACCCATATAGTGTCATACCCACTGGAGGTGCGAGGTAACCCGGTAATGAAATCCATGGTTATGTTTTCCCACTTCCATAGAGGTATTTCGGGTTGGACTAGAAGTCCTGAAGGTCTTTGATGTTCAGCTTTTACTTTGGAACAGGTAAGGCATTTGGAAACAAAAACAGCGATATCCTTTTTCATGCCAGGCCACCAGTAGGTGTATCGTAGGTCTTGATACATCTTGTCGGCTCCTGGGTGTACAGAGTACCGTGTTTTGTGCGCCTCATTCATGAGGAAATCACGAAGGTTATCGCGATCAGGAATCCATATGCGATTTAAATAGTATAGAATACCGTCAGATTTGGTTTCAATTTTGAGTTCAACTCCACATGACAGCTCATCGCGTACGTCATTTCTGTTACAGAAACATGTTGAGCTGCTCGGATTCGATCTTTGATGTCGGTTATGATTTGCGAACAGAGAAGACGAATGGAGTTCGCATAACCTTTTCGACTGAGTGCATCAGCCACCACGTTTGCCTTGCCAGGATGATACCGAATTTCACAGTCGTAGTCGTTAAGAAGTTCGACCCATCTTCGTTGCCTCATATTCAACTCCTTTTGGTTGAAGATATGTTGGAGACTTTTGTGGTCAGTGTATATTTCACACTTGGTACCGTAGAGGTAATGTCTCCATATCTTGAGAGCGAACACAGCGGCTCCAAGTTCCAGGTCGTGGGTGGTGTAATTCTTCTCATGAACCTTGAGTTGTCTAGAAGCATAGGCTATCACTTTTCCTCTTTGCATTAATACACAGCCTAGCCCTTGCCAAAGGATATATAAAAGAGGAGTCGGAACCAAGTGATTCTTTCTTGTCTATTTGTTTTTATTTATTCTTTACATTTAGTTTTTATCTTTTAAAGCTTTCAAAACTTTTATCAAAAATTTGGTTAGATCAGACGTTAATAACAAGCCAGTATTAAAAGCTCTTATGTACTTGGACAACCTCGGTATCTTACCAGCACTATACTAAGTCCACGATAGGTGTACTTGCCCTAATGTGTGTAGAGTGGTAGTATTATATCGTGTTTTATAAATTTAAAGGTTGACCTACGAGTAAAAAGTGACTAAAATATAACAAAAATTATAACCTGCTCGCATCACGTCAAGTTTTTGGTGCCGTTGCCGGGGACATAAGGAATTTAGGAAAGCTTATAATTAACGACCTAGTCAATTTTTATCTGTTTTATTTAATTTTTAGGATCTTTCTTCAGATTGCAACACCGTGCCGTGCAGATCAGACACGGGTCGTGCCTAGATTTAAAACAGAAAAGATTTCGTTTTATGAGCTTCAGAAGTATAGACACCGGGCCGTGGAGGTGCTACACGGGGCCATGCCTAACTTACAGTAGCTGGGGATCCAGAAAACAGAAAATTTTTAACCCAACATGGGTCGTGTTCCTAGAGCACGGGGCCATGTTGAACCTTCTGATCAACAAAGTTTTGTGTTTTTTCACAGAATTCGGGACTTAGTCACGAAGCTTGAAACTCGACCTGGTGCATGAGCTCCAGCTACGACAAAGACATAAAAGAACCACTAGAGGAACCCGAGCGCTTTTTCAGAAAAAGATTGAAAGCTAAAAATCAACAAAAAGCCTCGGAGCAAGACCCTCCCATGGTGGTTCAATGTACTTTAATGGATTACTTGCAGTCTACAGGCGGTAATCTTGGAGCCGCTATTAACCTGCTAAATGTAGATGCTAACAACTTTGAGTTTCGACCCCATATAAATCAAATGCTCCAAAATTCCGCCACCTTCCACGGCCTACCTGACGAAGATCCCCATTTACATATTACCAATTTCTTGGAAATATGTGACACCTTTTGGATCAACAGAGTCTCCAACGATGCTATCCGGATCCGTATGTTCCCATTTTCACTAAAAGACCGAGCCAAGGCCTGGCTCAATACCCTCCCAAGTGGATCCGTCCACACTTGGGATGAACTTGCCCAAAAGTTCCTATACAAATATTTCCCATCCGCTAAAATGGCTAAATTAATGACTTAAATTAATTCATATTCTCAAGAGGACGAGGAATCTTTGTATGAAACTTGGGAAAAGTTCAAAGAGTTGTTAAGGAAATGCCCTCATTACGGTTTAGAAGTGTCGCAACAAGTCTCCACATTCTACAATGGACTTTTTCCACACACAAGGCAAATCCTTGACTCCAAATCTGGGGGCCTCCTTGGTAATCGCCATCCCACCGAAATTTACAATCAAATCGAAGAAATTGCTCAAAACAGTTTTCAATCGCACACCCCTCGGGGCTCAAAATCCATAGCCCCGGGAGCCCATAAAGTGGACGAAAGCACTTCTTTACAAGCCTAGATCGAAGCTCTTTCTACAAAAATAAAAAAAATAGAATTATCAAAAAAATGCTTCGGTTATGGCTTGTGAAGGGTGTGGTGGGCCACACAAAAACTGTAGTTGTATGAAAGATGGGGAAAATCAAACAGAAATGGTAAACTACCTTAAAAATCGCCCTCATCTACCGGGTAGTCAAAATAACACCTTCAACCCCGAATGGTGAAATCAGTCCAACTTGGTTGGAGAGATTCAGGGGATAGTAACCAACAAAACCAAAACCAACGATCCAACTTTCAACAAACCCGAAACGAGCAACAAGGCTTCCACCCAAAACAGCAAATAGGAAGAGAAAGGCTCACATCAATCTCCATTTTGTGGATATCCTTACTCAAACGCCAAAATACTCCAAGCTTATGAGAGATTTAGTCACTCACAAAAGGAAGATTCAATCCATTCAACAAGTCAACTTAAGTGAAGAATGCTCAGTGACACCCCTCAACAAGCTCCCCAAAAGAAAACTGATCCCGGAAGCTTCACCATTCCTTGCTCCATTTGAGGATCACCGATAAGCAATGCACTAGCCGACTTAGGGCTAGCATTAATCTAATGCCCGCCTCAATGTTCAATCGACTTGGGCTAGGCAAGCCGCACCCTACAAGGATGGGCATACAACTTGCGGATAGGTTGGTAAATACCCTCAAGGTGTCGTAGAAAAGTTATTGGTAAAGGTTGGGGAATTTGTTTTTCCGGCCGACTTTGTAATCCTAGATATGGAGGAAGAGACCGAAATCCCGCTCATATTAGGAAGACCTTTGCTTTCCACCGCACGGGCCATGGTAGATATGAGTTATCGGAGATTAACATTGAGGGTTGGTGATAAGGAAATCAAGTTCGAAGTAGACAACGAGCGGAGGATGGTCCGGTCAACTACATCAAGGCAATAGACTCGAGCTTAGACTACGCCCTTCAACGATGCAACTCGGGATGCGAGTCATTATGCTCGGATAACATTTGACCGACTTTGGGTCTAGCCAAGGACCCTTATAAACGTGGCGCATCATGAAGGCATTTCATGGAACTATCCCTAGATAAATTAGTATAAAATGAGGTTTAAATTTAATGCATTATGTTTTAAATTTTCATTTGTAGTAATAAAGAACACTTTAAATGGTGAAATATTGTGAAAAACTGAGAAAAAGGGACCCCATGCACGTAAACCAGAGCCTCCTGCTTCAAAAACTGCAGAACAGAGTATGCAGCACAGGGTTGTGCCCACCAGGCACGCCCTCGTGTCCATTTGTCTGATACAAAATTTTTCTGCAGAAAAGGTGGCACGGTCCACGCCCACCAGGCACGCCCCCGTGTCCACCACACTGTAAGTCTTCAATTAACCCTTATTACTGGCACTTTGGCCATGGGGTCGTGTCCACCAGTCACGCCCCCATGCTCAGTGCCCAGTAATTTTTTGCACATTTAATCAAAAACAAATCATATTTGGGGCATGTTGAGGACAATGTATAAATTAAGTGGGGGTGTTAAAACCTTGATAAGCATTACACAAAACTCGGCTTGGAAAACCGCAAATCACCCAAAATATTTTTAAAAATTTTATTTTTATTACTTATCTTGGTTTAGTTTGCGAAAAATAAGTTCTAAAAATTATGTTTTTACAACTTTACACCTGATAGTGTTGTGATAAAAGAACCAATTAAGAAAATTTAAAAAACAGGCATAACAAATATTTGTAAAATTTGATTATGTATGCACTTTTACACTCTAAGCTTTTCTCGCAAAAGTGAGTTTTGAGCCTTTACCGAGCATACAAATACGTATATACTAATTGCTCAATTTTTTCGTTTCTTGTATAAATAGCCCGTTTGGTTCTTACAAATCTAGAACTTGCCAAAGTAATACGTTCCTATTCCTTACCGATAATAATCCAAGTAAGTAAATAACGGAGGCACAAGGACTATAACCCGATTTTTTATTTTATACCTTTATTTTCCTTTTTATATCCCTCTAGTTAAATCCCTTTGAGTCTTAACTCTTTCATTTCTAAAACCGCAAAAATATAAGCTATTGCAAAAACAACCACCCATATCCACAAAAAATTCTTTTTATTTACACCCTTTATTTTAGTAACAAGTTCGGTTATGAACAACAAGTATGGCTTAGTTTCAACTTTAGCTAAAAAAAAGAAAAAAACATTGGTTAAAGTTTTTTTTTTTCTAATCCACAAAAATTGTTTAAGAAAACAGTCACTTTTACACTTTTCACCATTTTACCAAAAAAAAAAAATACATACCCCTAGCCAAAACCTACCCTTTTAAAGCCCTCTTGATATTTATAAAGATTAAACGTCACAAAAGAGGAGGTTTGATTGTTTGTCAAGCTTTTGGTAGCCGTAAGCACCATATCGGGTCCGAGCGCTTTCACTTAAACATCTTCGGCCGAGTGTTGAGTGACCACTTGAGAGGTATGTAAATTTGTATATAACTGTTAGGGGTTAAATTGTATTAGATCTGGATCATGTATCCTGAGACCGGGCCTGGATCACTTATCCTTAGTAGAATGGTGTAGGGAGTCTGAGGACCAAGGATCCTTATTTTTACTTATGATTTCTAACAATTGTTCTTTATGTTTTTAACGAATAAGTGCAGGTTGTGGACGATGTGGACCAAGTCATAAGCTAGAATCTCGGTCAATATTCGCTGGAGATGCTGCACGTGATGAATTCCACTAACGCTCATGAGCTTGGACGTGGTCATCCTAGAATTCCGGCCTTAGTTGTTAGCTTAGTTCAAAATAGGTTGATCAAGTGTTAGATAGCAGATTTACGGTTATACACACATACATTCGTATACATTTCAAAACAGAGCTTTCAAAACACACTTAGCAAACAATCATTGTACCACACTCGATCAACATCCAAAGTTGTAACCTTTGTTGTGCAATATAGTTGATAGTGATAGTTTTCACTATCCGAGGTTTTTAATGCCGGAGATCTTTTGAAGATCAAGGGCTTTTTCCTCGTATAAATCCTTGCGTTCATCATTGTGTCCATTTCACATTCGTTCATACCATTGTTCAACACATTAGCTCTCTACCCCACAATCCAAGTTTGGTTACATTATCATTAAACCTATTTTTAACCAAAACAGTTTGGCGCCCACCGTGGGGCAAGTGGTGCTTCAATTCTAAGAATCTTCGTTCTCAATGTTAGGGGTTAAATTTTATTAGATCTGGATCATGTATCCTAAGACCGGGCCTGGATCACTTATCCTTAGTGAATGGTGTAGGGAGTCTGAGGACCAAGGACCCTTATTTTTACTTATGATTTCTAACAATTGTTCTCTATGTTTTTAACGAATATGTGCAGGTTGTGGACGACGTGGACCAAGTCATAAACTAGAATCTCGGTCAATATTCAAGGGAGATGCTGCACGTGATGAATTCCACTAACGCTCATGAGCTTGGACGTGGTCATCCTAGAATTCCGGCCTTAGTTGTTAGCTTAGTTCAAAATAGGTTGATCAAGTGTTAGATAGCAGATTTACGGTTACACATGTCACACCCCGACCCGCAGCGTAAAAGGTGATCGGGGCATGATTGGGTTATCATCAAAGCTCATGACATTTATTATAACGTTTCATATTCATTATTACAATTTAAAGGGAAACATACAATCATAATTACATCATGTCCTAAACATCATTCAAAACTTCATTGTTTTCTTCTAAGGCATTTCCTATGTTTTCCTTGCTTCATCCTGTTCACCTGTATCATGTGTAAAAATGGTTTTTGGATCAACAAAAAGTTGGCGAGTGAATCATATGAAAAACATTTGAACAAGTTTATTTAATTGATTATAAAATAAAGTGCACAACCACATATGAGTAAATATAGATGTAAACATATTCATAAAAACACTTAATATCAGATAATGCACACACATACAATAATCAATTGTTTTGAGGCACGCGTTGCTCAACCCGTCTCTCTCGAGGAACTGATGGGCCTAATGAATGAGTTTTGCATACAACTTGACAATATGAAATACATAACTACAAACAATATATACAATCTAAGTTTAGATCACAATATGGTATGGTAGGGGGATGGTGATAAAAACAGGTGTTGCATCGAGGGTGAGGTCCAAGGTATGGTTTCTTAATTGGGTAAGTTGAGTTGGGTGCTACTTGAGTGATTGGGATAGCTTGGATGGGTATGGCTTGTGAAATTGGTTGATTACGTTGTGTGACAGCGAAAAGTTGCCCATCTCGTTTTCTCTTAAAAGTGGGTTGAGAAGGGGATTCGGTTCGGGTGGAGTTTGAAGTTCAGTCGATGCCTTATCCTTCTTCTTCTCCTCCTTGAAGTCTTTGTTCCGGATTCGGTTTTCGGTGAGCTCTGTAGCTAACTCCATTGCTGCTTCCAAGGTTACAGGTGTGGTACTTATTACAGAGTCTTGGATTTTTTTACGGAAGACCTCGAATGTAGTGCTCGATCAAACGGTAAAGAGGAGTGAACAAGTTGGGAACCATTTGATTTAACTCGAGGAACCTTTTGTTGTATGTGGTGTGGTCGCCTTCCTTTTGCTTCAACGAATAGAACTCATCCTCTAATTTCTTGATTTCGCTCCTCGGGCAAAACCGTCTTGTCATGATTTCCTTCAACTCTTCCCAAGTCAAAGTCATAGCATCTTCAACACCTCGTTTGGCCTTCTCTGTATTCCACCAAGTAAGTGCTATTCCATATAAACGACCAGTAGCATATCGCACTTTGCGATCATCGGGGCAATCGCAATTTAGAAAAGTGTTCTCCATTTCTTCAAACCAATGGAGGAGAGCGGTGATACCTTCAGTCCCTTCATATTTTGGAGGGTCGCAGGATTTGAAATGCTTGTAGGTGCATTTAGTGGTATTTGGGGGAGGGTTGATAACGTTTTGATTTTCTTGGTTGACAGGATTAGCGGTAAGTGCTTGTTGGACTTGGATTACAATGTTGGGTATTACGGCAGCCATTTGTTGAGCGATTAGGGCAGCCATGCGCTCGCGGCTTTTTCTGCTCTCATCTTCCTACGGGCGAGGCTAGAAGACATCTACAAGGAATACATATCAAGAGTATGAGTTGGATGTTTTTGGGATCATGGGTCGTATTTAGGAATGAACATTCATAAAATAAATATAGAAAAATAAATCTACTACATCCATAGGATGTCTTGGGCTTTGCTCGTAATTGGGCCTTGCATGCCGCCATACTTCACCTTCGTGATCATGTGGGCCCCCATGAATACCGGGTTTTTCATATGGTTCGCATGTGTTAGCCTGGTTACGTACACTAAAACCCGGAGAAAATCGAGAAATAGGTAACGTATGATATTCGGAATGTGTCCAGGTGTGGACACAGTGACACCTCAAAGTGGGGTTAGTTCGAACGACGTTTGGTGTGGCATGCTTTGGCCTAATAGGTCCTTTGTACTCTCATCGTTAGTCCCCAGGTAGGCAAACTGGTCCGTTATATTGGATTTATACGAATGCCAACCTAGACAGGACGTTCCGACTACCGGTACTTGTACCCTTCCGGTTACTACATGCCCGTCGCAGAACTCACTTTGATGAGATTTGAAAATTTGCGACAAAATCTTTGAATAACGAAAGTATGAAGATGATTTGAATATATGAACATTGAAATATGTATGATGAATGTGCATGTAAGTATGTATGTTTGACTGTAAGTATAAACAAATATGAAACAAATAAACATCATAAGTTTGCATGTAACCGCATAAACAATTAAGATCTAGTCAACTATAGTATAGGCTCTAAGGGTCTAATAACCTATCATATATCCCTATAGTCATGGCTCTGATACCAATCTGTCACACCCCGACCCGCAGCGGAAAAGGTGATCGGGGCATGATTGGGTTATCATCAAAGCTCATGACATTTATTATAACGTTTCATATTCATTATTACAATTTAAAGGGAAACATACAATCATAATTACATCATGTCCTAAACATCATTCTAAACTTCATTGTTTTCTTCTAAGGCATTTCCTATGTTTTCCTTGCTTCATCCTGTTCACCTGTATCATGTGTAAAAATGGTTTTTGGATCAACAAAAAGTTGGCGAGTGAATCATATGAAAAACATTTGAACAAGTTTATTTAATTGATTATAAAATAAAGTGCACAACCACATATGAGTAAATATAGATGTAAACATATTCATAAAAACACTTAATATCAGATAATGCACACACATACAATAATCAATTGTTTTGAGGCACGCGTTGCTCAACCCGTCTCTCACGAGGAACTGATGGGCCTAATGAATGAGTTTTGCATACAACTTGACAATATGAAATACATAACTACAAACAATATATACAATCTAAGTTTAGATCATAATATGGTATGGCACAAGTTTAAATAAACGAGTTAATTTTTCTGACACATGACACACCCCAAAACGTGTAATTAAAAAGGGGAGTTGTAAGATTCACTCACATTGGGTGCGTTCGGTTGATGATGTTGAATACGCATGAAGTTGGATTTAACCACGAGTGAAACTAACCTAGATAATAACATAATGGTTTGGTAAATATGCGGATTTTATTAATCAATTTTAGTAGGATGATTGGATATATTTTTGTGAGTTTAAGGCTATTTTCTAACCTTAAAACTGTTATTTTTAAGTATTTTTAATTGATTTTTAAATAAAATAAATAAATAAAAATAATAAAAAATGTTGACTTTTTGCGACCGTTGACCGTTGACCGTTGACTTGTTGACCGGTCAGGCTGTGTAATTGTGTGCGCCGGGTGAGGCTCGAACCCGAGACCTCCCGTTCGCGTGCACGCAGCTCTACCAACTGAGCTACGTGTCTAACCTGAAATATTTCTGTTTTTAATTATATTTATATACTAATTGAATTAAACCGAAAATCATTTATTTCAAAAACGATTTAAATGACTCGCTCGGTGCTCTCCACAGGTCTCAAACCCGGGACCTGTGGTTTGGGTTAACACACAGTCCACCGCTGGACTGTGTGTCTAACTTGTTAAATAATCTGATTTTTATTATACTTATATACAAACTAAATAATTTCATTTCTCTCTTATATAAAAAGTTTGATAATTATCAGGACCGTTGCGGTAGTCCGGACTCGAACTCGTGACGTGTGATTTAAACGTTCACACAGTCCACCACTGGACTGTGTGTCTATCTTGGTTATTATTCCGGTTTTTATATTGCAGTGAATCCGGTTCGGTTAAAAAAAGAACATTTTTATTAAGGCGAGTGTGCGTGGGACAAGAATCGAACTCGGGACGTAAGTGTGTTTTATTTGCACACAGTCCACCGCTGGACTGTGTGTCTAACCCGAGATATATCTTGATTTTAATTAAACATATACAATACTGAAACTTCGTCTTCTTCGTTAGACTTAACCAGAATCGGTGTCCGGCTGGTTCGACGATTTAATCAAGTTTCTTTAGGGTGATGTGATTAATTACATGTGAGATAAATAAAAAGAATGAGAGATTAAGTGTAAGATATACCGAACAGGGCTCCTCTGTTTCGCCGGCGAAACTCCGATGTCAGCAGGTTATTCCGGCGACGTGTGTCTTGCGGCAGAGGGTCTTCAGGGAGTTTGAGATGAGTGTGGGTGGCTTCGGTATGAGCTCTGGGTGTTCAGTAAGGCACATAGGTGAAAGGCTCGGTTTTCCGGCGAGTTGCAGCAGTTCTCCGGCGAGTGAAATTATGTCGGGAAAGAGTGTGATTGTGAACGAAAAAGCTAACAGAGTTTAGAGGGGGTATTTATAGGGCAGAACATTGACGAATTTAGTCCGATTTCCGTCTTGATTCGTCGGTTAATGATTTTCCGGCGGTTATAACTTGTGTCGCGGACTAGACATCGGTTATAACCGATGTAGTAGTTAATGTTTACGTTAAGTCATTGATAACCGACGCCGTTTGACGAAATCGTCGGATTTTCCGGCGTCAACGGATTTGGGCGCGTAAGTTGACTGGATTTGATTTATGTTTTCATTATTTGAATAAATTGTCTGGATGTATTACTAAAGAATACAAGTGGCGGAGTGGTTTGATGGATGAGTGTTAAGTCATTGCTGAAGGCTGACCCGGGTTCGAAACCCGGCAGCATTGATTTATTTTTATTTCATTATTTTTAATACATTTTCAAATATAAATTATATATTCTAATATACTTATTAATTATGTATCGTTTAAAATTAATTAGGGCAATAAATACGCAACGAAATTTTTAACTGATTGTTCGGTTAATAAACGGAGCGGGTTTGGTAAATCCGGTTTTTGACGGATGTTACAGTATCCCCTGCTTTTTAGAAATTTCGTCCCGAAATTTAAGTAGTGACATATTTGTCTAAAAAGGATGGTGTTTAGTTTGACCGTTACATACTTAGAAAAAGAGTAAGAGTTTAAATTTTTGTTTGAGGCGGTAACGTTCCTTGTAAGGGTTGAGTACCCTGCTACAGGAATCGCTTTTTGTTGCCTACGGTAAAAATATTGATAAGCAGTGTTGATTCACTAAGTATGATTTCATGGGTAAGAGTTTTGATATGTTTGGAAGATAGGGTTATATCCTAAAACAAAATTTCTAATACTACAACCTACATGGAACTTCTCATAACCGCCTAACAATGCCTCTGATCCTTTGACAAGAATACTTATATATCGGAAGTACCAGCGGCGTATCCACCATACTCTTGTCAAATTTTCATTGGTTTTATCAGTAAGTTATGATTGGTTCTATGATGTGACTCTAGAACATAAATAAACACCACAACCAATGTACCAAGAAATTACTAAATCCTACATAGAACTTCTCATAACCGCCTGACAATGCCTCTGATCCTTTGACAAAAATACTTATATATAGGAAGTACCAGCGGCGTATCCACCATATTCTTGTCAAATTTTCATTGGTTTTATCAGTAAGTTATGATTGGTTCTATGATGTAACTCTAGAACATAAATAAACACAACAACCAATATCTGAGTCCAAATTCTGATAGCATACATGTTTGAATGGTGACAGTTCCTCTCTCGTTTGTTATGATGGAGAGGTTAGTTTATGTAGAAATAGAACACAATCCAATTTCTTTAAATGGCGAGATGATATGAATGTTAAATCAGTGAATGTAACACAAATTTCAACCAAGACAATACTAAATCCTACATGGAACTTCTCATAACCGTCTGATAATGCCTCTGATCCTTTGTTAAGAATACTTATATATAGGAAGTACCAGCGGCGTATCCACCATATTCTCGTCAAATTTTCATTGGTTTTATCAGTAAATTATGATTAGTCCTATGTGACTCTAAAACATAAACAACACAACAACCACAGCTTGAGTCTAAATTCTGATAGTATACATGTTTGAATGATGACAGTACCTCTCTCGTTTGTTATGATGGAGAGGTTAGTCTATGTAGAAAATGGAACATAATCCAATTTCTTTAAATAATGAGATGATATGAATGCTAAATCAGGGAGTATAACACAAACTTCAACCAAAACAATACTAAATCCTACATGGAACTTCTCATAACCGCCTGATAATGCCTCTGATCCTTTGGCAAGAATACTTATATATAGGAAGTACCAGCGGCATATCCACCATATTCTTGTCAAATTTTCATTGACTTTATCCGCAAGTTATGATTAGTTCTATGTGACTCTAAAACAAACACAACAACCAACACTTGAGTCTCAATTCTGATAGTATACATGTGTGAATGGTGACAGTACCTCTCTCGTTTGTTATGATGGAGAGGTTAGTCCTTGTGGAAGTGAGACATAGCTCAACTTCTTTAAATGATGAAATTGAAATGCGCTGAAATGTATGATGAACAACTTCAACCAAAACATTACTAAATCCTACATGGAACTTCTCATAACCGCCTGATAATGCCTCCGATCCTTTGACAAGAATACTTATATATAGGAAGTACCAGCGGCATATCCACCATATTCTTGTCAAATTTTCATTGACTTTATCCGCAAGTTATGATTAGTTCTATGTGACTCTAAAACAAACACAACAACCAACACTTGAGTCTCAATTCTGATAGTATACATGTTTGAATGATGACAATACCTCTCTCGTTTGTTGTGATTGAGAGGTTAGTCTATGTAGAAATGGAACTCAATCCAATTCTTTAAATGATGAGATTCTATAAATGCTAAATCAGTGAGTACAAAACAAACTTCAATCAAAACAATACTAAATTCTACATGGAACTTCTCATAACCGCCAGATAATGCCTCTGATCCTTTGGCAAGAATACTTATATATAGGAAGTACCAGCGGCGTATCCACCATATTCTTGTCAAATTTTCATTGGCTTTATCCGTAAGTTATGATTGGTTCTATGTGACTTTAAAACATAAACAAACTGAAATAGTAATTCGCATTAAGATCCTTGGATAAGATTCCAATTTAAAACTGGAATACGGGAACATTGAGATAACATAAAGAAAACATAAAAACTAAGCGGTCGGAGTTGAATCTTGATTTTTGGTGAAGGGGACCAGTTGGGTGGTTTCGTTTGGGTCGTCATTATCTTCAACAGGATTAGCGTTGATGCTGAAAACTCTTCCTCTTGCTGGTGGCCTAGTGATTGAGTTTTCTTGATTTACTTGGTTAACTGGGTTTGATTGAGCTTGAGCGTTTATGATGTTAACCAATCGGGGGCACGTGTTTTTAAAGTTGGTAGGGTCGCCACAATTGAAACAAGTTCGAACATATGGGAACATGGGGTATTGGGGTTGTTGATAGGTTTGGATCATGTATTGAGTAGGGGGAGAGATTTGGTTTTGAGGGGTGCGGCAAACCTTGCTCAAATGACCATAGTGTCCACAATTCGCACATAGTCGACAAGGTAAGGTAGGGGGATGGTGATAAAAACAGGTGTTGCATCGAGGGTGAGGTCCAAGGTATGGTTTCTTAATTGGGTAAGTTGAGTTGGGTGCTACTTGAGTGATTGGGATAGCTTGGATGGGTATGGCTTGTGAAATTGGTTGATTACGTTGTGTGACAGCGAAAAGTTGCCCATCTCGTTTTCTCTTAAAAGTGGGTTGAGAAGGGGATTCGGTTCGGGTGGAGTTTGAAGTTCAGTCGATGCCTTATCCTTCTTCTTCTCCTCCTTGAAGTCTTTGTTCCGGATTCGGTTTTCGGTGAGCTCTGTAGCTAACTCCATTGCTGCTTCCAAGGTTACAGGTGTGGTACTTATTACAGAGTCTTGGATTTTTTTACGGAAGACCTCGAATGTAGTGCTCGATCAAACGGTAAAGAGGAGTGAACAAGTTGGGAACCATTTGATTTAACTCGAGGAACCTTTTGTTGTATGTGGTGTGGTCGCCTTCCTTTTGCTTCAACGAATAGAACTCATCCTCTAATTTCTTGATTTCGCTCCTCGGGCAAAACCGTCTTGTCATGATTTCCTTCAACTCTTCCCAAGTCAAAGTCATAGCATCTTCAACACCTCGTTTGGCCTTCTCTGTATTCCACCAAGTAAGTGCTATTCCATATAAACGACCAGTAGCATATCGCACTTTGCGATCATCGGGGCAATCGCAATTTAGAAAAGTGTTCTCCATTTCTTCAAACCAATGGAGGAGAGCGGTGATACCTTCAGTCCCTTCATATTTTGGAGGGTCGCAGGATTTGAAATGCTTGTAGGTGCATTTAGTGGTATTTGGGGGAGGGTTGATAACGTTTTGATTTTCTTGGTTGACAGGATTAGCGGTAAGTGCTTGTTGGACTTGGATTACAATGTTGGGTATTACGGCAGCCATTTGTTGAGCGATTAGGGCAGCCATGCGCTCGCGGCTTTTTCTGCTCTCATCTTCCTACGGGCGAGGCTAGAAGACATCTACAAGGAATACATATCAAGAGTATGAGTTGGATGTTTTTGGGATCATGGGTCGTATTTAGGAATGAACATTCATAAAATAAATATAGAAAAATAAATCTACTACATCCATAGGATGTCTTGGGCTTTGCTCGTAATTGGGCCTTGCATGCCGCCATACTTCACCTTCGTGATCATGTGGGCCCCCATGAATACCGGGTTTTTCATATGGTTCGCATGTGTTAGCCTGGTTACGTACACTAAAACCCGGAGAAAATCGAGAAATAGGTAACGTATGATATTCGGAATGTGTCCAGGTGTGGACACAGTGACACCTCAAAGTGGGGTTAGTTCGAACGACGTTTGGTGTGGCATGCTTTGGCCTAATAGGTCCTTTGTACTCTCATCGTTAGTCCCCAGGTAGGCAAACTGGTCCGTTATATTGGATTTATACGAATGCCAACCTAGACAGGACGTTCCGACTACCGGTACTTGTACCCTTCCGGTTACTACATGCCCGTCGCAGAACTCACTTTGATGAGATTTGAAAATTTGCGACAAAATCTTTGAATAACGAAAGTATGAAGATGATTTGAATATATGAACATTGAAATATGTATGATGAATGTGCATGTAAGTATGTATGTTTGACTGTAAGTATAAACAAATATGAAACAAATAAACATCATAAGTTTGCATGTAACCGCATAAACAATTAAGATCTAGTCAACTATAGTATAGGCTCTAAGGGTCTAATAACCTATCATATATCCCTATAGTCATGGCTCTGATACCAATCTGTCACACCCCGACCCGCAGCGGAAAAGGTGATCGGGGCATGATTGGGTTATCATCAAAGCTCCATATGAGTAAATATAGATGTAAACATATTCATAAAAACACTTAATATCAGATAATGCACACACATACAATAATCAATTGTTTTGAGGCACGCGTTGCTCAACCCGTCTCTCACGAGGAACTGATGGGCCTAATGAATGAGTTTTGCATACAACTTGACAATATGAAATACATAACTACAAACAATATATACAATCTAAGTTTAGATCATAATATGGTATGGCACAAGTTTAAATAAACGAGTTAATTTTTCTGACACATGACACACCCCAAAACGTGTAATTAAAAAGGGGAGTTGTAAGATTCACTCACATTGGGTGCGTTCGGTTGATGATGTTGAATACGCATGAAGTTGGATTTAACCACGAGTGAAACTAACCTAGATAATAACATAATGGTTTGGTAAATATGCGGATTTTATTAATCAATTTTAGTAGGATGATTGGATATATTTTTGTGAGTTTAAGGCTATTTTCTAACCTTAAAACTGTTATTTTTAAGTATTTTTAATTGATTTTTAAATAAAATAAATAAATAAAAATAATAAAAAATGTTGACTTTTTGCGACCGTTGACCGTTGACCGTTGACTTGTTGACCGGTCAGGCTGTGTAATTGTGTGCGCCGGGTGAGGCTCGAACCCGAGACCTCCCGTTCGCGTGCACGCAGCTCTACCAACTGAGCTACGTGTCTAACCTGAAATATTTCTGTTTTTAATTATATTTATATACTAATTGAATTAAACCGAAAATCATTTATTTCAAAAACGATTTAAATGACTCGCTCGGTGCTCTCCACAGGTCTCAAACCCGGGACCTGTGGTTTGGGTTAACACACAGTCCACCGCTGGACTGTGTGTCTAACTTGTTAAATAATCTGATTTTTATTATACTTATATACAAACTAAATAATTTCATTTCTCTCTTATATAAAAAGTTTGATAATTATCAGGACCGTTGCGGTAGTCCGGACTCGAACTCGTGACGTGTGATTTAAACGTTCACACAGTCCACCACTGGACTGTGTGTCTATCTTGGTTATTATTCCGGTTTTTATATTGCAGTGAATCCGGTTCGGTTAAAAAAAAGAACATTTTTATTAAGGCGAGTGTTCGTGGGACAAGAATCGAACTCGGGACGTAAGTGTGTTTTATTTGCACACAGTCCACCGCTGGACTGTGTGTCTAACCCGAGATATATCTTGATTTTAATTAAACATATACAATACTGAAACTTCGTCTTCTTCGTTAGACTTAACCAGAATCGGTGTCCGGCTGGTTCGACGATTTAATCAAGTTTCTTTAGGGTGATGTGATTAATTACATGTGAGATAAATAAAAAGAATGAGAGATTAAGTGTAAGATATACCGAACAGGGCTCCTCTGTTTCGCCGGCGAAACTCCGATGTCAGCAGGTTATTCCGGCGACGTGTGTCTTGCGGCAGAGGGTCTTCAGGGAGTTTGAGATGAGTGTGGGTGGCTTCGGTATGAGCTCTGGGTGTTCAGTAAGGCACCGAGGTGAAAGGCTCGGTTTTCCGGCGAGTTGCAGCAGTTCTCCGGCGAGTGGAATTATGTCGGGAAAGAGTGTGATTGTGAGCGAAAAAGCTAACAGAGGTTAGAGGGGGTATTTATAGGGCAGAACATTGACGAATTAAGTCCGATTTCCGTCTTGATTCGTCGGTTAATGATTTTCCGGCGGTTATAACTTGTGTCACGGACTGGACATCGGTTATAACCGATGTAGTAGTTAATGTTTACGTTAAGTCATTGATAACCGACGCCGTTTGACGAAATCGTCGGATTTTCCGGCGTCAACGGATTTGGGCGCGTCAGTTGACTGGATTTGATTTATGTTTTCATCATTTGAATTAATTGTCTGGATGTATTACTAAAGAATACAAGTGGCGGGGTGGTTTGATGGATGAGTGTTAAGTCATTGCTGAATTCGCTGGCTGACCCGTGTTCGAAACCTGGCAGCATTAATTTATTTTTATTTCATTATTTTTAATACATTTTCAAATATAAATTATATATTCCAATATACTTATTAATTATGTATCGTTTAAAATTAATTTGGGCATTAAATACGCAACGAAATTTTTAACTGATTGTTCGGTTAATAAACGGAGCGGGTTTGGTAAATCCGGTTTTTGACGGATGTTACAACACACACATACATTCGTATACATTTCAAAACAGAGCTTGAAAACACACTTAGCAAACAATCATTGTACCACACTTGATCAACATCTAAAGTTGTAATCTTTGTTGTGCAATATAGTTGATAGTGATAGTTTTCACTATCCGAGGTTTTTAATGCCGGAGATCTTTTGAAGATCAAGGGCTTTTTACATGTATAAATCCTTGTGTTCATGATGGTTTACATTTCATATTCGTTCATATTGTTCAACACATTAGCACTCTACCCCACAATCAAAGTTTGGTTACATTATCCTTAAACCTATTTTTAACCAAAACATTTTGGCGCCCACCGTGGGGCAAGTGGTGCTTCAATTATAAGAATCTTCGTTCTCTATGTTAGGGGTTAAATTTTTTTAGATCTGGATCATGTATACTAAGACCGGGCCTGGATCACTTATCCTTAGTGAATGGTGTAGGGAGCATTAGGATCAAGGATCCTTATTTCTACTTATGATTTCTAACAATTGTTCTCTATGTTTTTAACGAATATGTGCAGGTTGTGGACGACGTGGACCAAGTCATAAGCTAGAATCTCGGTCAATATTCGCGGGAGATGCTGCACGTGATGAATTCCACTAACGTTCATGAGCTTGGACGTGGTCATCCTAGAATTTTGTCCTTAGTTGTTAGCTTAGTTCAAAAGAGGTTGGTCAAGTGTTAGATATCAGATTTATGGTTACATACACACACATTCGTATACATTGCAAAACAGAGCTTTTACAACACACTTAGCAAACAATCATTGTACCACACTTGATCAACATCCAAAGTTGTAATCTATGTTGTGCAATATAGTTTATAGTGATAGTTTTCACTATCCGAGGTTTTTAATGCCGGAGATCTTTTGAAGATCAAGGGCTTTTTACTTGTATAAATCCTTGTGTTCATGATGGTTTACATTTCATATTCGTTCATACCATTGTTCAACACATTAGCACTCTACCCCACAATCCAAGTTTGGTTACATTATCATTAAACCTATTTTTAACCAAAACAGTTTGGCGCCCACCGTGGGGCAAGTGGTGCTTCAATTCTAAGAATCTTCGTTCTCAATGTTAGGGGTTAAATTTTATTAGATCTGCATGTATCCTAAGACCGGGCCTGGATCACTTATCCTTAGTGAATGGTGTAGGGAGCATGAGGATCAAGGATCCTTATTTCTACTTATGATTTCTAACAATTGTTCTCTATGTTTTTAACGAATATGTGCAGGTTGTGGACGACGTGGACCAAGTCATAAGCTAGAATCTCGGTCAATATTCGCGGGAGATGCTGCACGTGATGAATTCCACTAACGTTCATGAGCTTGGACGTGGTCATCCTAGAATTTTTGGCCTTAGTTGTTAGCTTAGTTCAAAAGAGGTTGATCAAGTGTTAGATATCAGTTTATGGTTACATACACATACATTCGTATACATTGCAAAACAGAGCTTTCACAACACACTTAGCAAATAATCATTGTACCACACTTTATCAACATCCAAAGTTGTAATCTTTGTTGTGCAATATAGTTGATAGTGATAGTTTTCACTACCCGAGGTTTTTTATGCCGGAGATCTTTTAAAGAGCAAGGGCTTTTTCCTCGTATAAATCCTTGTGTTCATCATTGTTTACATTTCATATTCGTTCATACCATTGTTCAACTCATTAGCATTCTACCCCAAATCAAAGTTTGGTTACATTATCCTTAAATCGAATTTTTTAACCAAAACAGTTTGGCGCCCACTGTGGGCAAGTGGTGCTTCAATTATAAGAATCTTTATTCATATCCACTCATTTCCATCAACTTCATGGTCTCTTAGGGAAAAGCTACTTCAAGTGCCATGCCGGCGGTTACCTCATCACAAACCAGTGCATCGTTGCCTTCTATTCCACCTGCATTCTAGAAGAATGCTGAAAACGCTTAGAAGAAGACATCATCCATCTTCACAGGATCAAAAGCTCCTGCTGTTTCTTCCTCTGCAACTACTAATAATGATATTTCTGTTTTGATGTTGCAGATGAAAGGCTACATGGAACAGCTGTACAAAACCAACCAGAGGATCCTTCGTGAAATTGACGAAATCAAGAAGCAGAAGAGACCAGCAGAAGGTCGGTCCCCGCTGATGCCTAGGTCATTGGATTTTTCTACTCCATCTAAGGATCCAATGTCCAGTTCTCAAACCTCTAGCATGGATCGCTAGCAGTGACGCAACCTCAAGGATCCTCTATCCTTCAGCGGGATCACTAAAAACCATTGAGCCTCAAGCATTCTTCTACGAACCTGGAGGATCGCAGGGAATGTACCAGCCCCAAGTATCCTACATTCAGCATCAAGGATCCTCAACTCGGATTCAAGGATCCACATAGTATCCATCAAGACCTTCAGTACCAGTGTATCCGGAATCCAACATCTTTTAGGATTAGGGATCCTCAAGGAGTCAATCAATTAGAAATTCCGAAATCCATGAAGGGGATTTTAGCCCCATGGAGACCATTGCTTATTTTGGTCCTACTATTGCACCCGACATGTCTTATCATATATATACTTCTGGAATACCAACTTCAAACCAATTAGGAGGTAACAACTTTAATACATCTTTTAATACTAATTATGGTTACATGCAGGATGTAGGGATCGATCAATCAAGCCATGGCCAGGGAGTTGTAGAAACTCAAGGACATGATATCCACTGTCCCTAGAGTGGTAAAACCCATTCATGATATTCTAGATGGGAGTCACAGAGTATCTCGCTTTGCACCTCCCTTATACAATTCTTAGATACCAAAGCGTTTCCAAACCCCAATATGAAGTTATACGACGGTACTACTGATCCAGAAGAGTATTGGCTCAACACAGAGAAAGGATGGAGATCAATCCCATTCCCGAAAGGTTGAAAGAAGCTCGTCTGTGCAAGGCTTTGGATCCACACTTACTGTATCAGCACTAAAATGGCTGCTGAGTCTTCCTCCCTATTCCAAAACTTCAATTTCTCACTTAGTTAACATATTCAATAACTAGTTTTCTTGTAGTAGAACCTTTGAAAGGTTAACTAGTGACTTATATAGGATCACCCAATCTCGTGATGAATCACTTAGAGATTATGTTACTAAATTTGGTAGAGAGTCCTTTAAATTCCCAAATTTAGACATTGCCACTGCTGTGGTAGCGTTTAAAATGGGACTACAAAAAGATTCACCTTTATATGATGATCTTGTTATGACACCTTGCAGGAACTTAGATGAAGTAAGGAACAGGGCCCTGAGGTTCATCCGACTAAAGGATGACAAAAGGATCCAAGACAGGATACCGGATCATCAAGACAGGAGAAGCAAGGATCCTTCTATAGGAACAATCGATCCAACCATTACTCCAAGCATGACAATCAAAACGTTCATTCGGTTGGACAAGAGGAAGATGAGGAGGAATATCCTCATATATCTGAATATTGTTTTTCTGCTGACAATAGTGAATTAATTCTTGCTTTGTAGAATCTAGGTGAAAAGGCTAGATGGCCCAAGAAGAATAAAAGTCCACATCCAACAAGGATAAATCAAAGTGGTGTGCATACCATGAAGACTTCGGCCACCTTACCGATGAATTCATTGCACTCAGAAAGGAGATAGGATACCTACTCAGCAAAGGTTACTTGAAAGATCCTTTCGGAAGGAAAAAATTAAGGATCCAGGATCCTGAAAAAGTACCGAAAGAGCTCCTGCAACGCCTGCAGATGCTCAAATCATTAACTTACCTCATTCTTTGCAGCAAAGAGGCATGCTAAGGAAACCAAGCTGGAAAACGGAGACATGCATATCCGAATCTCCTCCCTGACTCAGCAGAAAATCATATCCTTTGATGAGGATGATTGTGTTGATATATAGGATCCTCATCATGATGGTTTTTTCATTACTTTATTTATATCTAACCACTTTGTTCGTATGATCCTTATTGATGGAGGGAGCTCTGTGAACATTATTCAACTAGATGTCCTCAAAAGAATGAACATCCCGGAGACAGAAATAGTTCCGAGATCATATGTCCTTGTAGGATTCAGCGGCGAGACAAAGAACACCCTGGGGGACATGAAACTCCCAATCTACATTGAGGGGGGAAAATCTATACAAAAATTTTGTGTCATTGATTGTTTGTCATGTTGCAATGTGATTCTTTCCAGTCCTTGGATACACGATATGAAAGTTGTTCCCTCTACTTATCATCAATGTGTCAAGCTACTGACACATTGGGGGTAGTGAAGATAGAAAGTGATCAACAAGAGGCAAAGACCTGTTATACATCTTCTATGAAACCGGCATCACAACCAAGAGTGGCATAGCATTCACAGCAACCTAAAAGGAGTGTCCTGGAGGCAGCAGAACAAGACATGAAAGATGTAATATTGGATCCTTAGGATCCTGAGATCAACGTCCTCATAATGAAGATAGAAAGTGATCAACAAGAGGTAAAGAACTATTACACGTCTTCTACGAAACCGACATCACAACCAAGAGCTAGCAATCACAGCAACCTTAAAGGAGTATCCTGGAGGCAGCAGAACAAGACATGAAAGATGTGATATTGGATCCTCAGGATCCTGAGATCAAAGTCCTCATAGTGAAGATAGAAAGTTATCAACAAGAGGCAAAGAACTGTTACACATCTTCTATGAAACCGGCATCACAACCAAGAGCAGCATAGCAATCACAGAAACCTCAAAGGAGTGTCCTGGAGGTAGCAGAACAAGACATCAAAGATGTAATATTAAGGATCCTGAGATCAAAGTCCTCATAGGATCCGGGATCCTTAACAGTATAGAGCAGGATCTGGTATCCTTCCTGAAGAGAAGAAAGTCTACCTTTGCTTGGAAACACGAGGATATGACAGGTATATCTAAAGATATTATAACAAATAAACATGAAATTGATAAAATTTTCAGGCCAATTCATTAAAAAAGAAGAAAATTTGCACCTGAGAGGAACATTATCATCCAAGAGGAGGTAGACAAACTTTTGAAGGCATGTATGATTAGAGAAGTTGAGTATCCAAGATGGTTAGCCAATGTAATGGTGGTTCAAAAGAAAAATGGAAAGTGGAGGGTATGTGTTGACTTTACAAATTTAAATAAAGCATGTCCCAAGGATCCTTTCCCATTACCACACATTGACTCCATGGTGGATGCAACAGCAGGACATTAATTGCTAACCTTTATGGACGTTTCCTCTGGATTCCAACAAATTCCGATGGAACCATCTGACCAAGACGATACAGCTTCCATGACTCCTATTGGCATATATTGTTGTATTGCAATGCCTTTTGGACTAAGAAATGCAGGTACCACCCATCAAAGACTGGTCAACATGATGTTCAAAGAGCAGATTGGAGACATTATGGAAGTGTATATAGACGATATGGTAGTCAAGTCCAAGAAAGCAGAGGATCATCTCAAGGATCTTGAAGTGGCATTCAATATCCTTGACCAATACAACATGAAGCTAAAGCCTTCAAAGTGCCATTTTGGTGTCAAAGCTGGAAAATTCCAAGGATACATGGTGACCAAAAGGGGGATTGAACCAAGAGCTAGCAATCACAGCAACCTTAAAGAGTATCTGGAGGCAGCAGAACAAGACATGAAAGATGTGATATGGATCTCAGGATCCTGAGATCAAAGTCCTCATGTGAAAATAGAAGTTATCAACAAGAGGCAAAGAATGTTACACATTTCTATGAACCGGCATCACAACAGAGCAGCATAGCAATCACAGAAACTCAAAGAGTGTCTGGAGGTAGCAGAACAAGACATCAAAATGTATTTAAGGATCTGAGATCAAGTCCTCATAGGATCGGGATCTTAACAGTATAGAGCAGGATTGGTTCCTTCTGAAGAGAAGAAAGTTACCTTTGCTTGGAAACACGAGGATATGACAGGTATATCTAAGATATTATAAAAATAAACATGAAATGATAAAATTTTCAGGCCAATTCATTAAAAAGAAGAAAATTTGCACTGAGAGGAACATTATCATCAAGAGGAGGTAGACAAACTTTGAAGGCATGTATGATTAGAGAAGTTGAGTATCAAGATGTTAGCAATGTATGTGGTTCAAAGAAAATGGAAAGTGGAGGTATGTGTTGACTTTACAAATTTAAATAAAGCATGTCCCAAGGATCCTTTCCCATTACACACATTGACTCCATGGTGGATGCACAGCAGGACATTAATTGCTAACCTTTATGGACGTTTCCTCTGGATTCAACAAATTCGAAATGGAATCAATATCCATTGACCATACAACATAAGCTAAGCCTTCAAAGTGATTTTGGTGTCAAGCTGAAAATTAGGATAAATGGTGACCACAAGGCGATGAAAACTAGTCTGAACAGATAAAAACAATTGGAACATTCATAATATCCGCTCATGCCAAGGATACCAGAGACTAACAGGAAGGATCCGACCCTAAATAGATTCATTCAATATCCTGGAAAAATACAAGGATTTTTAATGAATCCTGTAGGGAAACTAAAATTTGAGTGGACTGAAAGCATTAAAGCTGTCACTCAATGCCATCAAGGATTAAATTATCCCTGGCTGCAGCCTGATGAAACAAGAAGGATGTGACCATTGTCCTTGTATTAGCCGTATCGGTAAAGCTAACGGTGTTATTAAGATCCGAGGCCAACAACATAAGGATATTATGTATAGAAAAAGTCCTTTATGCTGAAGCCAAGGTACTCTCATTTGAAAGAAATTAATTCTTGCCTATTATTAGGCTTTACTAAACTATAGACTTTTTTGAACACAAAATATATTGTGAAACTATTTTCCTATCAGAATCTTCTTAGGAAACCTAATTAGAAAATGGCAAGTGGCATTAAACTTAGTGCATTATAT
The DNA here is from genome assembly GCA_947069175.1 of Scalesia atractyloides. Lineage (NCBI taxonomy): Eukaryota > Viridiplantae > Streptophyta > Magnoliopsida > Asterales > Asteraceae > Scalesia > Scalesia atractyloides. The sequence goes on from CAMTDV010000023.1 coordinate 48,410,826, forward strand.
AAAATAGAACCAAGGATGCAATCAAGTTCAAGCTTTGGATACATTGTGGCTGATTTCAGTAGTGACTACAAGGAAGCTGAATTAGAAGTTCAACAGCTTGAGGAGACCAAGGATCCTTGGATACTCTTCACAGATGGAGCCTCAAACATCAAGGGAACTGGACTAGGCATACTACTAAAATCGCCATAGAGGGACATAATACCCCAATCCATTGCTTGTGAGTTTGGACGACTAATAATGAAGCAAAATATGTGGCCCTAATAGCAGGTTTGCAATTAGCCAAACAGATGAGGATCGGGTATCTTCAAGTATATATAGACTCATTGCTAATTACTAACCATTACAATGGCTCATATGCTGTGAAGGGTGAGAAATTAATCAAATATTTAGAAATTGTTAAAAACTAGCAAATGCTTTCGATTCTTTTAGCATAACACAGGTACCTAGAGAAGAAAATGTTGGAGCAGATGCGTTGGCAAACCTAGGATCATCCTTAAAGATACCAGAAGACGTGAGGATACCTATCATCCATATTCTTTTTCCTGCAATCGAGGAAAATGAAACAATGGAGATAGTGGATGATACTGCAATCGTACCTAGTGATGATATGCAGTCAAGTTCTAGATCATGGATCCTTCCAATTTTGAAGTATATTCAGAATGGGAAAATTCCCACAATGGAGAATCCCAGGGCCTTCAGGATTAAGGTATCTTAATTCACTATTTTAAATAACATGTTATATAAGAGATCTCTTGCAGGTCCCTATTTGCGGTGCATTGAGGATCCAGAAATTCAAGAAGTCTTGAAGGACTTTCATGAAGGAGATTGTGGAAATCGCATTGGGGGCAGAGCCTTATTCTCAAGAATCCTCAAAACAGGTTACTATTGGCCTACAATGAAGAAGGATGTTGAACAGTTACTATTGGCCTACAATGAAGAAGGATGTTGTGGAATACGCAAGAAAATGTGATGCTTGTCAAAGACACACAACATCCTACATCAACCAGTAGAGCCTTTATATCCAATAATTTCTTCTTGGCCATTCATGAAATGGGGAATGGATATAGTGACAAACTTCCAAAGGCACCAGGAGGAAAAGTATTTATGCTAGCCATGACAGATTACTTCTCAAGTGGATAGAATCAGAAGCTTTTGTTCAAGTCAAAGAAAAGGAAGTCATATCCTTCATTAAAAGAAACAGTATTACTAGATTTGGAATTCCTTCTGAATTATTTGTCATAATGTATCCCAATTTATTAGGAGTAGAAATACTAACTTTTGTGACAGCTGGGGGATTAGGATGATAACATCAACACCAGTCCACCCAAAAGCTAATGTCAAGCAGAATCAAGCAATAAGATCATCATCAAAAACTTGAAGAAGAAACTTAGATCCAAGAAAGGGAAGTGGGCTGAAGAGCTACCGTATGTCTTGTGGGCCGATAGGACAACTCCAAAGAATGCTACAGGCAGATTCCTTTCTCTTTGGTCTTTAGAACTGAAGTTGTGATCCTTACAGAAATAGAGGTTCCTATACCAGGACAAGCATTCGTGATCCCGAAGCAAATGTTGAGAACCTGACCCAAGACCCGGATACTGTGGATGAGCTTAGAGATTTAGCAAGAATAAGGATGAGAAGTTATCAACAAAGGATGGCTGGGGCATATAATAAGAACTTCAGGAAAAGAAGATTCCAAGTTGGTGATTTGGTACTAAGGAAAGCATTCCAGAACACTACCAACCCAGCTGATGGCTAGTTAGCACCAAAATGGGAAGGTCCCTATTTGATAGAAGCAGAAACTGGAAAAAGGGGCATATCGCTTACTAACTATGGATGGTGATCTCCTACCAAGAGCTTGGAATGTTGTTCATCTGAAGAAATACTTCATGTAGAAGGATCTAGGATCCTTAGAAACTCCAGTACTCTGACTCAGAATCAAGGATCCTCAAAGGATGTATGACCCTTACTCCGGTAACATCTCATATTCACTCTCTTTCATTTTATAGTTTTTTATCAATATAAGGAAAGGATGTTGAGCATTTAACATCCATTTATCAAGTTTTGAGCTTTTGCAGAGTTTTAACATTTTTTACAAAGGATAAAGGGGTTGCCACCTCTCTCCCAATTTAAGGTATCTTATATCTTCTAAGGTTTAAAGGTTTTTACCTTTCAAGTGAATTGGAATTTAACTCCCCCTGCCAGTAGCGCACATTTATCCAAGTATGATTTGAGGCAATGGGACCAGTACATGCTTTAAGTGGCTGACAATTTCATTGATGTTGGCCATATGTAGGATCTCAAGTATAATGGTAGACTACCAAATATCCGTTATCCTTAGGTTTCTAACGTTTTCACGTTAGCTAAGGTTTTGACATTTTCATGTCACTTACGTTGGGTTTGTCCCTAGCTTGGGCAAGACCCCAAGGATTTTGGGCTTGTCCCAGTTATACGGGCTTGACCCAAGTTATAATGGGCTTATCCCAGAATATTTGACTTAGTCCCAAGTTGTTTTCTACATGTTCGTGAAATGTTAAAGGTTTATAAGTAAGGATCCTGAATACTTAGATCTTAACTGATTTCTTTGGTTTGTTTATGCACTTGTAAGTCTCAAGGATATAGAATCCTAATTTGAATTCTCAGGTATGTTTTGTCCTTATGTTTATTTATCACATTGATTACACCCTAGACCCTTTAGTTGAGGATATATGATCCTTGATCATATGACTTCTCATATTTTCCAGAGTTGTTGTAGGGAATTGGGATATTTTTAGCAATTCAACTTTCACTAAGTTTGTAAAATAAAGCTAATGATAAACACAAACATATCAGAACAACATTTCAAAAATAGAAATACAACACAAGATGTAATTAAAAGGTTGTAATTTTCATTAAAACCCCATTATAAGATTACCAAAATTACCAACCCAAGTTTCTACTAGCAAAACGTGGCCCGTCCACTTAGGTTGATAAAGGATGTCCATACTAATTGTTCATCAAGTGTAGGAAAATAAAAGCGAGGGGCGTCAAAGGCTTCATCCTCCACAAACAGAAGGACTCATCCACCTTTGCCACCCCTATTGTCTTAACGATCATGGATCCTTACCCTAGAAACTATTGTTTAGAATTACAAACCATAGATTGTTTCAACCAAAAACACCATCAATTAAAAACCACAAATCCTAAAAAAATGGGCTCAGGCCTAAGCATCAATATCCTTCATTGTCCACTTTAGCAGCATCACCTTCACCTCCAGCAACCTTGATCACCTCCTTAGCCCCGCTAGATCCAGCCTCCAGCATCTGCACCGGCTACAATTCCTCATCATCACCAAGCTCTAGGAGTCTCCCTCCCATCCAGCCAAATCCCATGAAGACCGGTCAAGGCAGGATCCATTGCCTCTGGTGACAATCTTGATACTAGCCTTGAGGATAGCTCGAGCAGCACAAACCTTGGCTTCTTCGGTTTCCTTCGTCTCTGCCCTGTCAGCCTGCATGTCTGCCTCCAGATCTTTTTCCACGAGCTTGTTTCGTTTTCCAGCTTGGAAGTCATCTTGTCCTTGACAGCAGCTATAGACTGGAGGTCAGCTAGGTTATTCTCAAGCTCGGCCAGGCTCTTATCCTTGTGGGCCTTCAAGCGGAGAAACCTTTACAATGGATAACATGCATAACTAGAATCAAGGATCCTTCACTAAGGATGACAATAACATAAATGGATCAAGGATCCTTACCTCGGTGATGAAGTCGTGGATCAGTCTTTCAACCTTGAGCTCATCCTTCTCAACCTCCAGGGGCTTCTTCCTTTTTGACCCAGCCTTGGCCCTTATAGTGATGGCTTTTGGTTACGGAAAGCTTGGGCCTTTGGCCAGCGCCTTCTTGATGGAGCGAGAGGAGATGATGTTGTCAACATCGTCTAAGCCGAACTAGGTGGCCGACTTGCAGGTGGATCTCTGAGCACCTAGATCATCAACAAAAAAGAAAAGTCTTCTTACTTTATACAAGTTTTTCAATACAAAATTATATCTATTATAAACGCACAAAAAACTTACTTGACATTGTGTAGGAGGTATACGATTCCCGAGAGGAATAGAATCCCTTCACACAAAGAAAAATTGATTCTTCCAGGCGGAACCATTTTGAGTGGATTTAAGGATACGCAAAGGCTGTTGGGGTTTGGCTTTGAGCAAGAAACAATGGGAACTGTGAGTAACAAGGCTGTAGAGATAGGAAAGCTCTGATACACCAAAATTGATCCCCTCTCTATTGATGATTTGTTCAAAGTGGACAAAACCCTCCAAAGCATTAGCATAGCTTGGTTGTTGCTCATGTCGGTGAGGGTAAAGAACCTTTGGGTAAAATCAGGGAAAAGGAAAGAGTAGCCAAGAAGAAAGGGTAAGGCAGGGAAGCACAACCAAACAGAGGAGATAACATCACTCTTCATTGTCGAGACATATGGCCAAACAAGGGTGCAAACTATCGATCTCTGGATCAGTAAATTCACAGAGCTCCGAAGGTTTTAGCTTTGGGGTACATCATCAGTATCCTTACTCTTATTCGGAGAGATCTGTTTAGCCTTTCTTAGTCTGATCGTAAGAATGAAGATGAGAATTGAGAAGATTGAAAGAATACAGAGAAGAGAGAGAGAGAGAGGGCCTGAGTACTCCGAATAAAGATTAAAAGTCTTTTGACTTTAAATGAATACTTGACCTTACCCTCTACCTATATACTGAATGTAAGTCATCCCATCAGTGAGTCCGACTCGCACGCAGTTAGCGATGCAACGGCTAGTCCATTTATAATGGAAACTGACAGATTCATTCAATCTACACCAGTTTGGGCAATCTGTAGGTTAAATTCTATTAATCTGGATCATGTATCCTGAGACGAGCCTTGCATCACTTATCCTTAGGAATGGTAGAGTCTGAGGACAAGGATCCTTGTTTACTTGATTTCTAACAGTTGTCCCTATGTCTAACAATATGTGCAGGTTGTGACACGTGACCAAGATAGCTATCTGGTTAATATCGCTGGTATGTTTGCACTTGGAATCATAACATTCATGACTTGGACTGGTCATCCTAGAATTGAGTGGCCTAGTGTTATCTAGTTCAAAGGTTTATCAAGTGTTAAAGCAGATTTATGGTTACACATACACATCGTATACACTGCAAAACAAGCTTTCACACACATTAGCAAAATCATGTAACACTGATCAACATCCAAATTGTAATCTTTTTTCAATATATTGATAGTGATAGTTTTCACTATCCAGGGTTTTTTTTGCCGGATATCTTTTGAAGATCAGGCTTTTGTCTCGTAAAATCCTTGTGTTTCACATGTTTATATTTCAGATTGATATACATTGTTCAACAATAGACTCTAACCCCAATCAAGTTGGTTACATTATCCTTAACCGATTATTAACCAAAACAGTTTGGCCCACGTGGAAAATGTGCTTCAATTCTATATAAATTTCCACTCATTTCCATCACTTCATGCACTCAGGAAAAGCATTAAAAGTGCCTGCCGCGTTACATCATCAAATAAGTATACGATTCCCGAGAGGAATAGAATCCCTTCACACAAAGAAAAATTGATTCTTCCAGGCGGAACCATTTTGAGTGGATTTAAGGATACGCAAAGGCTGTTGGGGTTTGGCTTTGAGCAAGAAACAATGGGAACTGTGAGTAACAAGGCTGTAGAGATAGGAAAGCTCTGATACACCAAAATTGATCCCCTCTCTATTGATGATTTGTTCAAAGTGGACAAAACCCTCCAAAGCATTAGCATAGCTTGGTTGTTGCTCATGTCGGTGAGGGTAAAGAACCTTTGGGTAAAATCAGGGAAAAGGAAAGAGTAGCCAAGAAGAAAGGGTAAGGCAGGGAAGCACAACCAAACAGAGGAGATAACATCACTCTTCATTGTCGAGACATATGGCCAAACAAGGGTGCAAACTATCGATCTCTGGATCAGTAAATTCACAGAGCTCCGAAGGTTTTAGCTTTGGGGTACATCATCAGTATCCTGACTCTTATTCGGAGAGGATCTGGTAGCCATCTTAGTCTTGATCGTAAGAATGAAGATGAGGAATTGAGAAGATGAAGAGAATAAGAGAGAGAGAGAGAGAGAGAGAGAGGGCCTGAGTTACTTCCGGAATGAGGATTTAAAAGAGGATCTTTTTATCTTTAAATGAATACTTGACCTTATCTCTACCCTATATAATGTGATGATGGTTATAGTCTATCCCATCAGTGACGTCCGACTCGCAACGCTAGTTAGCGATTGCAACGGCTAGTCCATGTATAATGGAAACATGAGAGATTCAATTCATATCTTATCTACCATGTTTGGGGGTAATTGTTAGGGGTTAAATTTTATTAGATCTGGTTCATGTATCCTGAGACCGAGCCTGCATCACTTATCCTTAGTGAATGGTGTAGGGAGTCTAAGGATCAAGGATCCTTATTTTAACTTATGATTTCTAACAATTGTTCTCTATGTTTCTAACAAATATGTGCAGGTTGTGGACGACGTGGACCAAGTCATAAGCTAGAATCTCGGTTAATATTCGCTGGAGATGTTGCACGTGATGAATTCCACTAACATTCATGAGCTTGGACGTGGTCATCCTATTTTGGCCTTACAAAGAGGTTGATCAAGTGTTAGATAGAAGATTTATGGTTACACATACACATTCGTATACACTGCAAAACAGAGCTTTCACAACACACTTAGCAAACAATCATTGTACCACACTTGATCAACATCCAAAGTTGTAATCTTTGTTGTGCAATATAGTTGATAGTGATAGTTTTCACTATCCGAGGTTTTTTATGCCGGAGATCTTTTGAAGATCAAGGGCTTTTTCCTCGTATAAATCCTTGTGTTCATCATTGTTTACATTTCACATTCGTTCATACCATTGTTCAACACATTAGCACTCTACCCCACAATCAAAGTTTGGTTACATTATCCTTAAACCGATTTTTAACAAAACAGTTTGGCCCCCGTTGGGCAACTGGTGCTTCAATTCTATTCATTTCCACTCATTTCCATCGGCTTCATGGCCACTCAGGGAAAAGCTATTTCAAGTGCCATGCCCGCGGTTACCTCATCACAAACTAGTGCATCGTTGCCTCCTATTCCCCCTGCATTCTAGAAGAATGCTGAAAACGCTCAGAAGAAGACATCATCCGTCTTCATAAGATCAAAAGCTCCGTTGTTTCTTCCTCTGCAACTACTAATAATGATATTTCTATTTTGATGTTGCCGATGAAAGGTTACATGGAACAGCAGTACAAAACCAACCAGAGGATCCTTCGTGAAATTGATGAAATCAAGAAGTAGAAGAGACCAGCAGAAGATCGGTCCCCGCTGATGCCTAGGTCATTAGGACTTTGCTACTCCATCATCAACAATCCAGTTCCAGCATCATAAATAGAGGTGCTTGGTTCATGAGAAAGCCATCCCTTGGCAAACCACTTCTTTCACACTTGCCATCAGTCCACCACCACTACAACACCAACACCCACCACTATCATCCATCTTTTATCTTTTAGAGTGTGTAGTAGTCTCGGAACCAAGATTGATCGTAAAAGTTCTTGTCAAACAAAGGCCATGCTTGGCTAAATCTCTTACATCACTTGGTGAAGACAAATCTTTTATGTATTACTTTTGATTTCCAATCTTTGAAAACTTTTTATTTGTGTATGTATTAATGACTTTAATTACTAGTTTTTAATATTGAAAGTGAACTTTATTTAAACATTTCTTCATGTTTGTTGATTCACTCATTCTTGTCTTTACGGTCTATATAAAGCGCGTTAACTACCTGGAAGGGGGTTAGAAGGATGTTTGGGTAAAGTTCTTGTCTCGTTCAGTGTATAGATCCTGCGAGGACTTGGCTCAAGCTTCTTAGGACTTCCTTTGAAGCAGATAGCATCAAATCGAGGGAAGTAAGAACTTCTTGAACCCCTTATAAATAAACTACTATTAAAACTTTATCCAGCCTTGCGGGACTGTATCCCTGCTGACTCAGACCAATATGGCCGAGGGTAACGTCCCTTCACAAGAGGGGCCTACCACTTTTCGCATTAGTAACTTATTTAATTATCTTTCAATATTCCGACTTTGCGGAACTGTATCCCAGCTGAATCAGACCAATAGGTTGAGGTTAACGTCGCCTTCACAAGAGGGGCCTACTACTATAACTAAGATAATCTCTTAAAAATCCAAAGTACGGAAATCATCAAAGGATATATAAAGAGGAGTCGGAACCAAGTGATTCTTTCTTGTCTATTTGTTTTTATTTATTCTTTACATTTAGTTTTATATCTTTTAAAGCTTTCAAAACTTTTATCAAAAATTTGGTTAGATTAGACGTTAACGATAAGTCGGTATTAAAAGCTCTTATGTACTTGGACGACCTCGGTATCTTACCATCACTATACTATGTCTACGATGGGTACACTTGCCCTAACGTGTGTAGAGTGGTAGTATTGTATTGTGTTTTATAAAATTAAAGCTTGATCTACGAGTAAAAAGTGACTAAAATATAACAAAAATTATAACCTGCTCGCACCACGTCAGTAACATGCGTTTACACGATAGCCCTATGTGTTGTTTACAACACTTTAACATGCTAGACGTTAATATTTATAATAACATACCGGATCATGTGACCAAGTCTCGAACCGAACACGTTTAACCTCTTTAACCTTAAGCTCTAATTACCAACTTGTAAGACCCGTCTCACATATGACGTTAAATTTATAAATTCTAGCATTTAATATATATATATACTATATATATATACATATATATATATATACATATATTATATACATATATTATATAATAGCTTACTAGTTCCCAAAACAATTTTTTAAAACTTCGTTCGTATTGAAGTGATTCGTAAAAACGAAGATTCACTTTTGAATTTATAGTCCAAAAATCTAGATGCGGAAGCATTGGTTCTTGGTTTGTGTTCGGTTAGCTACGCGACTTAATCATCATTCGTCTTTCCTCGGTAAGCAACCTGGGTCACAAAACCATCGAAAACGTTAGTTATACGGAGTTTATAACTTATCCAATTAGGCCTGAATGCCAAAACAACGAAGATAAAAAGTTTGCCAATAACCCGCCGTAAGTTATGGCGCTCTACCGTAGCTTACGGCAGGCATTGACTATTTTGATCAGTAGTCTCCTGCCGTAGCTTAAGGCAGGCTAGAGCTGCAGAATTTCCAACAATGCCCTTTTTACGTAAAACTCTATAACTTCTCATTTATTTATCTGTTTCCCTTCAAACTTGTTTCTAAATGACTGTAAAATATTTGTCTACGTGATTTACCCAAAATCCTTAACCCGGATTCATAACTTTTATGAATTACGCAACTGTTACACGGTTTATGCGCACATTTATTTTGACTCGTTATGAGATTTATGCACTTAAGATTAATTATTTGCCTCTCTTCATATCTCCTATTACCACTCTATGACCTTCATTCATCTATCATCACAACTTCATTTGTGATTGGTTATAATAGGAAAAATCATTATATTCCTTTTCTACCCTCGGGTTTGACACTTTTACGAAAATGGCCCAATTAGGTGGAATTAAGCCAAAATGGTTTAAGCCTTTCACTTTTTATACTACCGAAGCGTTTATCCAATTATGAAACCTATTTTTCTATCTTCCCTTAAGCGTATTTTGCCCGGCCCATAGTCCGGAGGCATTTTTGTTAATTTTGGTCCTTTTTACTACCCAAGGACTTTCAAAAGCTTATTTTGACTGTAGTGGGCACTATTAAATTGTTATCTCATTTACATTTATTTTGTTCCTAAAAACATAAAAAATTTCCCATCTTTTAATGTTATAAACTCGCTTAGATGCATTTTTGCGCTATAAACATGTATATGGCTCTCATAGTTGTTTTAGCCAAACACTAGATATACCTCACTTGAGGTGATCTAGTATCCACCCATGACTCGACTATCATTAGTCGTACCGCAAACCCTCATCGAGAGCATGACCATTACACATACCTAGTGCGGGCCGAAGTATTGACTTGTTAGCGATACTTTGTGAATCTATATACTAACTCGTGGCAATGCATGCCCACAAATCATGCTTACCTGCAAGCATGAAACTTAACAAACAAAATATTAAATATCATTTTCAGATCGTGATAACATCACCATTTGACCTGTTTGTCCATTTGACTTGTTTCTTGGCTCATCCTTTTTACATTTCGGTAAAGCCAAACATTGTTTTTGTAAAAAGAATATTTACTCGTTTTTATTAGCTTGACCCGTTATGGTTCGCACCATAGGGTCCCATTTCTAAAATTCATTATGTTTATAACTGATATATGGTCATTCTCTATTTCGTTCCTTTGACACATTATGGTTTACACCATGGAGTCCTATTTCTATGATTCTTTGTTTATTACCAATATAACTGATTCTACCCATTTTGACTCGTTTCATGGCTTTCGCCATGGGTCTCATCTTAACATTCACCTTTGTCGCGAACATTAGTTCGTCATAACTTATCCATTTTGACCCACTTCATGGTTTACACCATGGTCTCAATTTGACATTTTTAGCCGTTTAACCGCAAACGTTCTTAATATACTTCCTATCACTTATGTAATCGTTTTATTCTAGGAGGTGTAAGTTTTACTTACTTTGCATCCGATCATGCTTTTTCGTTTCTTTGACCCGCTTGACCCATTCCTTCCAAGCTTCCACCTAGCTTGTCAAGAGTCAAACTATAATGCAACATCCGCAAGATGGTTATATTACTCATCAATACCATGACTATCATTCTTATGGATTTTTTTACCATTTTTCGTATTCAATTCTATTTTAGGCAGTTTAAACATATACTTTTTCTAACATATTAGTCATCAATACCATGACTATCGTTCTTAATCATATACTTTAAAAGTTAACTGCCCAAATGACATGTATAAATGCACTAATACTTTGATGAACTCACTTAGACATTTTATCAATCACTCGGTAGACATCATTTTTAAGGCTATCAAATTAGCTAAGTTTTTCTAACCAAAGTCACCATGTATCATTAGCACAACAAGTTCATACATTCCTTTAACATCTAGTTAACTCAATTTCTTCATTTATCAAAGCAATATATCAATTTAATCATACAAGAGTTTGGGGTCCACACCTAGGTCAAAACCCACTTCATGACGTGTATGGACATTTGCTCATATCTCTAAATTGTTCATGTATTATACACATACAAGCAAGTGTGATATGAACACATTATCAATTTCATCATAAGATAAAACCCATTTTAGTATAGAAACTCATCATACACAAATTTGCGACGTACCTTAGACTAGAAATGGCTAGATGGTTCAAAATCCTCAATCATGCAAGGAAAAACACCTCAATTTCATCTTCAATTACCTAGCTTGTCAAGAGTCAAACTATAATGCAACATCCACAAGATGGTTATATTAGTCATCAATACCATGACTATCATTCTTATGGATTTTTTTACCATTTTTCGCATTCAATTCTATTATAGGTCAGTTTGACTTTTAAAATTCAAACTGCCTAATGACATGTATAAATGCACTAACACTTTGATGAAACTCACTTAGACATTTTATCAATCACTTTGTAGGCATCATTTTTAAGGTTATCAAATTAGCTAAGTTTTTTTCTAACTAAAGTCACCATGTATCATTAACACAACAAGTTCATACATTCCTTTAGATCTGGTTAACTCAATTTCTTCCCTTTATCAAAGCGATATATCAATTTACTCATACGAGAGTTTGGGTTCCACGCCTAGGTCAAAACCCACTTCATGACATGTATAAACATTTGCTCATATCTCTAAATTGTTCATGTATTATACACATACAAGCAAGTATGATGATCATGAACATGAATACATTATCAATTTCATCATAAGATTAAAACCCATTTAGTATAGAAATTTATCATACACAAATTCGCGACATACCTTAGACTAAAAATGACTAGATAGTTCAAAATCCTCAATCATGCAAGGAAATACATCTCAATTTCATCTTCGATTGGCTGAATTTTGTGATTTAGGGCTAAAGTCTCTCTTTCGAGGATTCTCCTCTCTTTCTCTCCTTTACGTTCCACAAACACACACACATACTATGTGTGTGTTTTTTAATTTTATTTTTTTTTATACAAACAACTCCAAACATAATTCCATTTCGGCCCCTAAGATTTGGTTTTGATATCTTGTTTGCTTATAACTTAATCTTTAAAAATAAACAACCATGTTAACTAGGTTAATATTCATAGTTATTTTGTTTACAAGTTAACTTTTACCACAACGGTATTTATATTTACCCGCTCATCCTCGGTTAATTTGGTTTAAGTACTAAACCCGTTTACAGGATGTTACAGTAAGTGTCCAAACCTCAGAACAATTTTGACAGTTTAATATTTTTAATGTTTTTGGGTTTTTATTAACATTTCTTCTACTCCCTACTTAAATTTTATGTTCCATAAATATAATATTTGAATTCTTTTAACTAGTTAATTTATTTAAACTGTTTAATTTATATATATTATTTTTAAAGTTATATGATAACTTTTTTAAAAGTTGAGATTTAGTTAACATTTTCTTATAACTTTTTTAAAACCGTTATTTTAATATAAATATTTTATTTTTTAACTTCTTTAAAATATTTTCTTATCTCTAAACTATAGTGTTTGTTACTTACAAAACGACATTGTTACTAAGAATCATAATTTATCTTTATTTGATAAATGACGTTGTTTTCCATACTCATATCCACAAATTTCTTTTTAGAAAACCAAATCTTTCCTACACAAGAAGGTATAACTTAACAATTATATCAAACCAAATCTTGTTAGTTTGGCTTTGTTAATATTATGCATTTGCATTTCATAAAGGATTGTAACCTGCACCTGCAGGGTATTACTCAAGATAAATTATCTAAATTATTCTTTACATAAAATAAAACAATGACAATGTTAAAGGTAAATATTATAAAAATGTATATTACAAAATTCTTGTTGAAATTATTAAAATAATGTTTGAAGCAAAATAGATAAATTAAATGTCAGCTTTAAACAGAAAGTTATTTAACTTTACGAATAATATATTTATATATACATATATATTACATAACTAAAAAATAATTAGTTAAAAAGAATTCAAAAATATTATATACGAAACCTAAATTTAAGTATGAAGTATAAAAAATGATGAATTAAATAAATTAGAAAAACAACGAAAAAGCGTAAATCACTTTTAAGATTTGGACACTTTTACCAAATCCATCTAAAATGTCATCATTTAATGTTTAGTTTTTAGTTGTGTTAAAAAAATTGCTGAATCTGAAAACTTATAAAATCTGAGTGATTCATTTAAGAAAAAAAAACATTTTAGATAAATCTTACAAAAGTGCTCAAAGCTCAATAAGGATTTCGACAGTTTACTCAATATTTGATATGAAAGTTCATTTGAAGTTCATCAAAATTTGAGGAAAGGAAATTGAGTGGGTATAAACATGAGGTGTTTTTTTAAACAAATAATCAATTAAATTTTGGTCACACGATAAACATTAGAAAGCTGTTGAAAATTTTAATCTTCATAATAAAAATTGAAATGGGTGTAAACGTTAGGTGTGGTTTTTTTTCATTAATACATAATACATAATATAATAAAATATATGTGTATATAAAACTAATTGCAAAAGATTTACAAATGATGTATAAATTTACTACAACTATAACATAACTATTTTTGAGTTTGCAATTATTTAAAAAATATTGCGTAAATCTTTTCAGTTATGTAATTCTTAATTGGTGTACTTTATTTTTTCTCTTATATTTTATACTGGGATTAGAAACTAATGTATTGATAGTTTAAATATTAAATAGTAACAAAAAATAAGAATTTATATTTTATTATTTTGAATGATATATATATATATATATATATATATATATATTATATATAATAATGATTTCACTAAATGACATATATTATTTTCTCCTTTAACGTAGGTCTTTTGTTATTATTTATTATATCATTATTAATATAATATAATAATAACATAAAGGATATTGATCTAATCTCGTACAGATCTTTCTAATCGATTTTATATAATTATTAAATTCTATTTAATTTATTGTTGTAATTTAATATATGTATCAGTCATATATATAAGTTATTTCTCATTATTTTATAAGATATTTACATAGTAAATTGAGTTTACATTTGATCGATGAGATAAATTAATAGGACGAGTTTAGTTTTTTTAGTTATTAACAATAATAAATATATAATTTAAAGTTATAAACAGTGGAATCCCTCGCACAATGCGGTAGGAATTCAGCTTCGATTGATATTAGTTTGATTCGTTACAGTACTTGCACTCTGTATAGCAAAATAAAGAAAAAACCAATGAAATAAAATCATTAAACCTTAGAGTATGAAAATCTTGTAGTAACTTAATTTTTTTTACTATCCCTTTCACAAAAAAACATGATTTTCAAGCGACCAATTTAATTAAATATGTGCTTTAGCTAATATTTAAGATTTAGGTGTACTAATAGATTTATCACGTGTAGCTTTCATTATAAATTATTCATAATTCAAGTTGTGTATATTGTAAGTTTTAACTTACGTATTTATTGATAAATAGCAATAATTATCTGTGATATATTAGCATCTTAAATTGTTTTAATTTTTTTCAGATTTCAAAGAAAATGACACTTTTCTGATTATAGGTGGTTTTAAACCATTTTTATGGTATTTATCATTTTTTACTTATGTATAATAGTTCTTTTATTTAATCCGTGTAATATACGAGGTTTATAACCTAGTATATAATATGATTATCTAATAAAATATATTTCAAAATAATATATTATGATTATTATCTAATGATATCCATAATAATGGATAAAGCCACGAGGGTTTGAGATTTTTATGATATGTGGATATTTATTGTTGAAAACAATAAGTGTGTTAATGAAAAAAATAAAATAAAAACTGAATTTCAGGTATAATACAAAATGTAACACATATGTAGACAATTACAGAAACGCGTGAATGAGCTGACATTGCTTTGGAGCATTAAAAGGTATGGATTTTTTAACGACTTACATGTACAAATTTGGATTTACACCACCTTATAGATATTAAATTAAATTTGTTATTTTATGTTTTTTTTATCTTCAAGATAATATGATATATATATATATATTATATATATATATGATTATGATCATTGTGAACAACTTCTTAAGAGTAAACTGAGTGAACTAATCTTGATCTTGATATTTTAAATTAAAGGTAAGACTGATATTAGTAAGTACTTTAATTAAAATCCTTTATTTTTCTCGTCTCTTAACTCTCTTTTTCTCTCATTTTTAATTATTTCTCTATTATTTTAATTTTAAGAGATTAAGAGCTGATGTTTATTTTTAAATAAACTTTTATGTTCTTTTTTAAAATTAAATATTAAACCTAATTAAATTATGTTTTTTACATATGTGTATACAGGTCAGTATATACAAGACTTATACACTTATGTATATTACATCTTGTTCCCACAAGTCGGTATAAACCAGATTTATACACATGTGTATTATTTAAGTACATATGTATATAAACTAACAGTTGTGTATCTTGTATAAATTGATAGTTAGCGAGACTGTACACATGTATATTAACTAACATATGTGTATCTTGTATAAACTAATACTATCGAGACTGTACACACGTATATACACTAACAACTGTGTGTCTAGTATTTACGGAAACTAGAAAGATTTTAGGAATTTTGATTATATTGTTTAATAAATGCAATTTACAAACGACGCAAATACCTTTCTGTCAATTAATTTAAAGGGAAGTTATAACATTATAATTACAATCTTGCCATTGTTTAAAAATCTTTAGACGATATAATTCAATGGCTCAGATTAGTTCACACAGTTTACTCTCAACCTAGTGTTCACTCTAGAACCCTATCTATATATATATATATATTATATATATATATATATATATATATATATATATTGTTCGGCTAACCTTATTTAACTCAAAAAGTACTTTTTTTTTGTTAAAATGACTTATTAAATTATGACTTTTTGGAAACTAGTTTTTAAAAAAAGTGTTTGGATTAGCTTATAGAGTAGGAAAAGTTAATAAGTTGTTTTTTAAAAAGTGTTTGGTTTAGTTTATTAATTTAAAATGACTAAAAAGGATATTCTTTTATAAGTCAATAAGTTTTTTTTTAAAAAGTGTTTGGCTTAGCTTTTTTGTTTCTCTTCCCTTCAAATAAAATGTTTAATTTAAGAAAAAAAAAGCTTACAAAATAAAAAATATATGTCTTTTACAAAAAGAAAAAAACACACACACACCAAAGAGCACAATAATACCACCATAGTTCTCATAGTACATTCATCTCTACAATTGAAACGATGTCATGTTCATCTCCGCAATGTCATTATATCTCCCGCAATGATATCTCGAATCCCCGCCATATGCATATCATCATCATTTGTACGACGTGTAGCCTGAACTTCTTCATTAACTTCATCACTAATACCACCTCCTTTGGGACTGTAAGATTCTTGTTGTGCCCTATTAAATGCTTTATCAAGCCTTCCAGCCCTTCTAATAAAATTAAGGATCGCCATCGATGCTATCACAATACTCAATTGGTGGTCGTACGTGAAATTAACATGCATATCTCTCAATAACGCCTACCTAGCTTTCCACACTCCAAAAGTCCTTTTAATGATATTTCGCAATGATGAGTGGTAATAGTTAAATGTCTCTTTCGGTTCACGAGGAGCACACATAGCGCTAGTTTGTGCACGTCAAAAATCCGGTATATGATAACGAATGTTCGTACCTTTGTATGGAGCAAGATACCCTCTAGTATTTGGGTATCAATCATCAACAACATAATATTTATATGCAAATAAAAGAAACTGTTGTTATTCGTTTTAAATAAGTATTCAAATCATAAAAATGACATTACTAAAATTATACTAACCACCCGTGGGATGTGGAAATTGAAGTTTCGGTCTCTCTAACGCTTCATTGAAAATTCTCGTGTCATGTGCAGTCCCCTCCCATACGGCCCATACGAATGTAAAACACATGTTAAAATCACAAGCAACCATTATATTTTGTGTAGCGTATCCCTTTCGACCAATCGACTTCGCTTGTTCATTCAATGGAACCGATGCCCTCACGTGTGTCTCCTCTATAGCACCAATGCAGTCCTACAAATACAAAACAATAACATAATTAAATCATTTGATAAAGTAACTGTAGTATTAGATACATCGAACATTAGATAATACCTTAAACATTGGATAATACCGAGAATTGTTTAATATATGTGCAGGTACATCATCATTATAGTTTGCGGCTGGCTTGATGATATATGCACTCATCTTAAGCACGACTGCTAAAACTCTATAGAAATGTCTATGAATTGTTTCCCCAGAATGAATAAAAGATTCTTGCACAAACCTTTTCATAAATCAATGAGCTAAAGTCTTCAATTAGATCCCGACCAACTTCTCAATAGACATATAACGTGTTTGTTTCAATCCATATTTAGTAACAAGATCAACACATAACTGTCTAAAAAACCGGTATGTCCAGCCGAAACATATCATAACACCGTCTCGGATGGCCATTAAGAATTTCATTAATAAACTAGTGCCCAGTGCGAGCCGAAGTGTGACATGGTGTACGCGCGTTACGTAAGTTATGAGCTATTATTATCCATTTCACAACTACTCCACATAACCTTTTATTCCTATAACCTCATCATCCCTATGTTCTTCATCACCATCATCTGAATCAGATTAGTCACTATCCATCCTGTATAAATATGTCAAACAACACATAAATTAAAACGTCAAACAAAACATAATTCAAACAATAACATAAATTAAAACGTCAAACAACACATAATGTCAAACAATAACATAAATTAAAACGTCAAACAACATATAATATTAAACGATAACATAAATTAAAACATCAAACAATACATAATGTCAAACAACTCATTCTCCATAAGTAACTTAAGGAACTCCATCTTTGCTTCATGAGTCGTGGGATACATAAAAGCTTCACGGTTTTGCTTTTTGATGAAGATGACATTACTAAAAATTATACTAACCACCCGTGGGATGTGGAAATTGAAGTTTCGGTCTCTCTAACGCTTCATTGAAAATTCTCGTGTCATGTGCAGTCCCCTCCCATACGGCCCATACGAATGTAAAACACATGTTAAAATCACAAGCAACCATTATATTTTGTGTAGCGTATCCCTTTCGACCAATCGACTTCGCTTGTTCATTCAATGGAACCGATGCCCTCACGTGTGTCTCCTCTATAGCACCAATGCAGTCCTACAAATACAAAACAATAACATAATTAAATCATTTGATAAAGTAACTGTAGTATTAGATACATCGAACATTAGATAATACCTTAAACATTGGATAATACCGAGAATTGTTTAATATATGTGCAGGTACATCATCATTATAGTTTGCGGCTGGCTTGATGATATATGCACTCATCTTAAGCACGACTGCTAAAACTCTATAGAAATGTCTATGAATTGTTTCCCCAGAATGAATAAAAGATTCTTGCACAAACCTTTTCATAAATCAATGAGCTAAAGTCTTCAATTAGATCCCGACCAACTTCTCAATAGACATATAACGTGTTTGTTTCAATCCATATTTAGTAACAAGATCAACACATAACTGTCTAAAAACCGGTATGTCCAGCCGAAAACATATCATAACACCGTCTCGGATGGCCATTAAGAATTTCATTAATAAACTAGTGCCCAGTGCGAGCCGAAGTGTGACATGGTGTACGCGCGTTACGTAAGTTATGAGCTATTATTATCCATTTCACAACTACTCCACATAACCTTTTATTCCTATAACCTCATCATCCCTATGTTCTTCATCACCATCATCTGAATCAGATTAGTCACTATCCATCCTGTATAAATATGTCAAACAACACATAAATTAAAACGTCAAACAAAACATAATTCAAACAATAACATAAATTAAAACGTCAAACAACACATAATGTCAAACAATAACATAAATTAAAACGTCAAACAACATATAATATTAAACGATAACATAAATTAAAACATCAAACAATACATAATGTCAAACAACTCATTCTCCATAAGTAACTTAAGGAACTCCATCTTTGCTTCATGAGTCGTGGGATACATAAAAGCTTCACGGTTTTGCTTTTTGATGAAGACACGCAAGGCTTGTGAATACTTTTTTGAACCTTCTTCAAAGTCGTGAAAAGTGATGACAATGTTCATGCAATCCGCTAATGTAGCCGACGGATCATTTGGTGGAAAAGTTTGTATGCTTTTTGTTGATAAGGCATCTAATACAACATCTAGCTTTTCCTCAAAAGATGAAGCTTTACTCTTGGTTGAACGTTTGTTGGAAACATCCTTATTCTTCTTCCTTTTACTTGAACTACTTTCAACGAAACTGGTAAACAAAGGCTCATCATCACCTAAATTCATTTCATCACTGTCTCATTTGCGCTCTATGTTTTACTCAAGTCGAACATCGCTCGAATTGTTGTCATTTAAAAATTGTAACGGAGTCTGAGTTTGATCCCCAACGGCAATAGAATCCCAAAATAAAGGAGCATAATGCCACTCGAATATTTCCAAATTTTCTCCCCTTAATCTAGCAAAGTCTTTATTACCTACAAGTTAAAAAGGTTAATTAATGGATTTTCAAGTTGTAATCATAAGTTCATAACTACAAATGATTAAAAATAATAGTATAACTTACCTTTATTTTCTCATCCCACCACTTAGGCGATGCCTCGATTAAGATTCTCGTCCCACTGATCCAAGTTTCAAGCCATATTAAGCGGTCATAAAGCTTTCATTCTTTTTTTCATGAAGTCCCATATGTTTTTAAGTTGTTTACTATCAAAGACTTTGCCGGTTTTTCGTTCATGGTTTTTTTCTATATTCTCCCACCCAATCTTATTAAAGTGACTACCTGGTCTATTCCCTTTTCTATGATCAAGCAAGCAAGCTTCGACAAAATCCATGAATGTAGCATTATCCCACAAGATTCTTGGTTTATTCTTTTTAGTTGATGTTTCACAGTCAACAACATTTGTGTGGTTTGCATCCATTATCTGATATACATATATATATATAGATATAGATATAGATCAACATTCCTAATCTAAAACATTCCCAAATCAACATTCTAATCTAAAATCACATCTGGTAGTCACAACATCAAGTACGATTAAACAAAGGTAATAAAAACTACCCAAACATAACAAGTGAACTATTGTATGCAAATCACAGAATTTGTAAGCTATACTAAGGGTTCATGACCAAATCAAACAAACAATCGCAGCAATTGGTTATAGAAATAGCAACAGCCGGAACAAATCAAACAAATCTGACCTTGTGTGGTAATGTATAATCACATAATTCAAACAATCAATAATTTGAACAAATCAAACAAACAATTGCAGAAATTAATTTACAGAAACATCAGTAGCTGGAACAAAATTAAACAAATCAAACAAATGGCGTCGTCGGAACTATGGACGAAACAAATCAAACAACTGACCTTAGCGGAACAAGGATCGGTGGACAAAACAGCGATGTCTGGGAGCCGGAACTGGAGTCGCAACTAGAGACGTCGCTGCTGTGGAGTGGTGAGGGACGCCACTGCTGTTGATGTCTAGGGCTGTGGAGAAAAGAAACAGATGCGATGGGTATGTGTAGGGCACATGGTAATTTTGTAATTTGTTTTTGAAAAGTTATAAGCGGCTCAAAAAGTCACAATACCTTAACTTCTTAAAACTGACTTTTTCTTCCTATACAAAAAGTTATTTTAAAAAGTCCTTTTGGGTTTGCTACACACCTTTTCTCATTATTAGCTTTTTGTAAAAGTCAATAAGTCATAAGAAGGTGTGAAAAAGCTTAGCCAAACACCCCCATAGTTATGTTATTGGCAAATATGGAATATATGACACACTGAGCTACTGATTATGGCATACCGAAAAGTGATGCACATAAAAATTAAATGTGAACTACTAAATGTGATTACATGATGCACTGAATGTGAGCTGATTAACTACGCACTAAACTACTGAGTGTGACGCACTAAAGGTGACTAATTAATTATGTGTTATATATATATATATATATATTATTGTTAACAAATATATATTGCATAGTTGTTGTGTTTACTCAGGCGTACATTTTCCTTCTTATGTACGTTAGGTTTTCAAGGATTGTCTGGAAGCTTGGATGGATGGCTCAAGGGTTAAGGACGCACATGGATTTTCATAAAAAATTAAAATGTTTTGTATGATATTTTTAACTTATTTGAAATAATGTAAAGATTTAAAATTTATGGTATGGTGTTTTTATCTCTGAGATACTATATAAGTGACAAGTCAGCCCGTTCTGGGTTTAGGTGTCACCGTTATAGTATCAGAGCTCAGGCTCTTTCATGTCGTTTAAAAAGAAACAATACAAAAACACCAAAAAAAATACAAAACTTTTGCGGTAATGGATAAACGTCAAAACTAGGATTTAATCCCTTGTATCATCCTTTTCTTTTTCTATGTTCTCAAAGATGCCTCTGGGCAAAAGAATTAGCCGACACAATTCATGTAGCTCAAGCACGACTTATAGTTTTCGTAAGATTAATGACACAGTCCATTGTGTTGTTAAGGGGCTACTCCTAAATCCGGTGCAAACCGTCACCCAACAAATGCACGTTGAAGTACTCCCTGATCTCGTGCAAATGGTTACGTAACACGTGAGTGACGCTAGGAGCACCCAACCACCTCCCACTCCTCCCTGTCCTCTCACTCATCCTTGTTCTACAACTCCCCTACCTTCGCCACCCAAAGGCAAGAATGTGAAGGATATTACACCACCCACGATTGACATTCACAAATGGTTATCCAAATTTCAAACACAACAATGATCTTTTAGTATTGTAGTTACATCAATAGAAGCACAAAGTTGGATTGCCCACATTGAGAAAGTCTTCGAAGTTATCTGAGTAGGAGTAGGCAATGAATTTAAAACAAGATTGTCTACGTATAAACTGAAAGACAATGCCCAAACCTGGTGGCGTATCGTGAAACATGCAAGAGGCGGTGATGCGTTCGCTACTACGCTTCCATGAGATGGCTTCATAACACTCTTATATATATGTGTGTGTGTGTATAAACTATGAAGCCGCTAGCAAAGAAACAAAGTAGAAATTACATAACAAGGAGAGCATTCCTCATCCACTCTACCAATTAATTTTCAATTCCTATTACACAACCACAAAAAGAAAAACTAAGAAGAGAATAAAAAACAAGATCTTTCTCCCGCTCATCACGAGAAAAACCGCATTATTTTGAAAGCTCCATATTACCCACCATGTTGTAAGAATTATCCCATGAATTAGTTTTCGTTTCTTAGTTGAAACTATAATTGAGTCGAGCCATACTAAGATACCCAAACATGTAAGATCCACAATCTGCGAGACACCCAACCATCTAGAAATGGCATTCCACGTTCTACCTGTTATGTCACACGTTCCAAATAGGTGAACCATGGATTAATCTGCATTAGAGCATAGACGACCAAAAACACTAACGCCTCGATTAACTAGATTCAAACGAGCAGGAAGCCTAAGAAAATCATCCATCCCAGAATGTTGACCTTTAAATGAATATGTTGATTCCATCTAGTAACTAAAACACCATTTGGAATCTCCATGCTATCAATGTGATTACTAATGAACTTACTTGTAAAAGACTCATCCACATAAAAATCCTAAACCCAAGAATTGAATTATGCCCAAGTAACACCCGGTCAAGCTCTAGCATAATGGAATTGAGTTTTTCTAATTACACCCTCCCTTATAGGTCTACGCTTGTCCCACATCTACCTATCCACACCCGTTTGGAACTAATAGAACCATTGTTATTTATATCCCGAAAAATCTAAAAAAAATCCGTTTAGAGTGATTAGTTAAGAAAATCCGTGTAGAGTGAATACATAATTACTCTACTAATATAAATACGTAAGTTTTTTTAAATCCTAGGCTAAAAGCTTAATACATGTCTGATAAGATGAAAAAAAAATAATAAAAAATTAATCTCTCTTTAAGTCTCACATTTAATATGTTAAATTCATTTGTATAATAACCTTATTCATAATATATAATTCTTATAACTAATTAATAGATTATTAACAACTATATAGACATTATCAATGCTTTTAATAACATAACATCTTCCATCAACAGTCAATATTATAACACCTTTTACAGCTCAAACCTATGGGCGGCTCAAGGTGTTCGATATGAGACCATTCATATTAAAAAGTAATTTACGTTTATCTATAACTGTTTTCTTGAATCATCTATAACTAAAACTTAAATATTTGTTTCAACATAATTTTTTTTCTCTGCACTAAAACAGTTAACTAGTTTATTTAATAATAGTAGTTCTCAAAAACTTTTTCTTAAAGTTCAAATTGATGCATACTTTAAAAACATCAACCTAAAGATAGGTCTAATCACAAAGACAATTTAGACAAATGATAAATCCAAAAAATCAAGTTTATCAATTGGTTTGTCATTTCATACCGTGTCTCAAAAGTACGAATGTTCCGAGTCATTTAAAACTTAAAAGCAAAAGCGAGTAGTGTTAAATGTTTAAATATCTAATCTACTTATTATTAATATTAAATACTTTAGGGCTATAAACGAACCGTTCAGTGAACAGTTTGTGAATTGTCGGTGAGAAATTCGTTTACGTTCGTTTGTTTAATAAATGAACGGACATGAAAAAGAAATTTTGTTCAATTAGTTAAATGAATAAACATAAACATAAGTCTCGTTCATTCAATTGTGTTCGTAAACATTCGTTCTTCTTTCTCTATTTATGTTGTTCATGAGATTTTGATACTTTATTTATTTTATCTAAACTTTTGATATTGTTTAACTTTTATTTGTTTTATTATCCTAAAATTTAAAATAAGAAACCATATTTACACAGTGTTTATGTACCATTCCCTTTTCCTTCCTTGATATTCACATTGATGAACACTATCGATCTTTGTTCCATATTTATGGCTTCAAGTTCCAGCTACTCTCTACATCATCCAACTCTAGCATTTGTTGTTTTTGTTTGTGAACATGTTCATATCCTTAATAAACGATCACAAACATAAAATCTCATTCGGTAAATACTTATGAACGTTCGTAAACACATTTATTTCCTTAACGAACGAAAATGAATAAGTCCTTGTCCGTATTCGTTTACAGCCCTACGTAACTTGTTTACCTTACAAGAAGAAGCTTTGCATACTCTAGCTGGGGTCTAAAAGTAAAATAAAAAAAAAAGAAATTGCTAAAAATTCAATTTGATTGTAAATAAGTAAATACTAATTTCCATCAGTAGTTTATTAGATTAATAATATTTAATTCAAATTATGGATGAGTAAACTCTGTAGGTTTTTGTCGTGTATAATGGGGACCCATTCCAGATCCCTCTACGATAGTCAGCCGATATTCCTTTGTAAGTCTTGTTTATTTTATCTAAACTTTTGATATTGTTTAACTTTTATTTGTTTTTTTATCCTAAAATTTAAAATAAGAAACCATATTTACACAGTGTTTACGTACCATTTCCTTTTCCTTCTTTGATATTCACATTGATGAACACTATCGATCTTTGTTCCATATTTATGGCTTCAAGTTCCAGCTACTCTCTACATCATCCAACTCTAGCATTTGTCGTTTTTGTTTGTGAACACGTTCATATCCTTAATAAACGATCACAAACATAAAATCTCATTCGGTAAATACTCATGAACGTTCGTAAACACATTTATTTCCTTAACGAACGAAAATGAATAAGTCCTGTCCGTATTCGTTTACAGCCCTACGTAACTTGTTTACCTTACAAGAAGAAGCTTTGCATACTCTAGCTGGGGTCTAAAAGTAAAAAAAAAAAAAGAAATTGCTAAAAATTCAATTTGATTGTAAATAAGTAAATACTAATTTCCATCAGTAGTTTATTAGATTAATAATATTTAATTCAAATTATGGATGAGTAAACTCTGTAGGTTTTTGTCGTGTATAATGGGGACCCCATTCCAGATCCCTCTACGATAGTCAGCCGATTAAGTCTTGTTTATTTTATTCTTTAAAATAATATTTGCAACAGATTCAAAATCTCAAATATATATGTCATACCATAGTTGATTAATATACTTATTAATCAAATCTTAAGAGACAAACATAAAACTATTATTATTATTTTTATTAACAACAATCTTTAAATTATTTAGGATTAATACATCATCATAACCCAGATTTTACTGGATTTGAACCTTCAACCTTTTATTTTGTAAGTCAGCTCCCTTAACCACATGATATCCCTTCATGGACAAAAAAATCAGAATCGTATGTTTGTTTACGTTCTGGGGTGTGGCTCGGGGAGAGTCACCTGGCTTCGATGCCGAAAGGGAACAACCCCCTCCCCCCTCTATCTCCCTCTCTCTCTTGTGTTGATTGGCTTGGTGAAGGAAAGGCACCAAGAAAAAAAAATGAAAATTTTTAATGTAAACCTTATATGATTTGGAAAAAAAATAGTAAGAATTATTGATAATCTACCAAAAGAAACCTCTTAGAAAAATATTTAATGGGTTCGTCACTATGGAGGTAATGTTGAGGATGGGGGATGTGGGGGTGGGGTGATCGGTGGAGAGCAACCATACCAGGCAACCATGTAAGTTTACCGTGACTAGTTTATGTAATAATGAAACCTAGGGCCCACACTTATCATGAAAAAGTTGGTGAACAGGTACTATTAGTTTGGCAATTTTTATAGGAAATAATTGAGGTCCAATAATTTGTAAAACATAAATTGCAAGATGAGTTAATTTAAAAAAGAAACATGGTATATTTTGTCGTTTTGTGAGTTCATTGGGATGGGGCTATACCAACATGTTAGCTTTTGGACAAACGGGTATTTTGGTAACTCTTTTTGCATCTCCAGGTATCTATGCGCCAAGTCATATTTGGTTGTATGGATTAAAACAGAAAAAAAAAATTCTATCTTTGGAAAAAAAAACTTACGAAAGAAATGGTTGCTTCATTTGGTGTTTTAATGAAAGAGTTACTAATTTGCTTATATGTCAAGAGCGCGCCTTCTAGTTATAGTCTTGATTGATACATTCATGAAGAGTAACGTAAAGTTTCGTTAGTTGTTTTACATGGTAGTACAACACGTTTCGTAAGGTAACAATTAAGAAAAAGAATGTATAATAGCAATTATTTATTTAAACATTCGCTCTTTTGTAAGGTATTGATTGCAAGAGCTAAAGTTATATTTTATTAGTTAAAGATGTTGTTTGTCTCTGGTCACATTTGTTTGGACCATCATTAAAATTCACAAGACTGAGCGAGTCTTGTTCAGACTAAGACCAGCCTAAATGGTACAACTGAGTTGTTGGACCAGAGTATGAGTCTTGTTTGGACCAACATTAACCAAACAAGAGGTTGTTTCAAAATGTTAAAACGTAAATTAGTGACGCTTGTTAAGGTACTAGTGAGTAGACAACCTAAAGTACCAAAAATATAAGCATAGGCAACCTTAACATCCTTTCATCTTTCCCACAAATTCTATAATTACACAGAAGATGACCATTTTAGCCTAACATAATTACAGGAAACAAAATAAAGCTCCTTGATTATACTATACAATAGCCAAAGTGACTTGCCAGTGCCATCCAGTATTCCACCAAGAACCATCCTGTAAAACCAGTAGACCAAACACCAAAGTGGTCAATCAAAAGGGTTCAAGCCAATGAGCCCAATGCATCTGGGTCAGCCCTCAAAGTTCAAACCACTTTTAACTTTTTATGAAAGGCCCATTAAGAAGTGTTTAATCATTAATGTTTATGTTTCTCTCCTTGTTTAACAGTGAAATAAGTTGATTTTAATAAGCCATGTGATTACTTATTTCAAACGGATTATTCTTCTTGGTCTAAAATTACAGGTTTACCCTTAAGACCGCTTAAAAGTTTCAAATGCGCGGTCTTAAAAGGAATAAACAGAACATAAAGTTCTCACCTTTCTAGTAGAAATAAGAATCCGACCCGTAAGAATCTGAATCGTAAGAATCATCATTGTAGAATCCATCACTCTGTAAATAATTTTAATACAGATCAAGATTAGTCAAATATATAAAAGAAAATTATAAAAGTTTTAAGATTGTAATAAGCAAATACAAACCTTGTCAATTTTCCCAACCTCAGCAGAATCCGCCTCCTCATCGACCTACTCGCAGTGTCATTCAAAAATCAAGATAAATGTTTATAAATCGTAAATCTTTAAAAATTTTAAAATAAATAAATATTAATTCAAATCAACATTTAGAATCCCAGCCAATCTTTATAACACTTACACATGAATTCATTTGATCTTCAGATTCTTTAAGTAGTTTTTCATAATAAACATTATTCACCAACTTAGCTTGAACAACATAAGGTAGCCTTTCCTAAAACGACATAACAAACGTGTCACAGATCAAAGCGAACCATGGATAAAACAAGAAAACCAAAAAAAAAAAAGATTGGTACCTCGGAAGACATGTTTTTCCATGTTTCAAACCCTTTACGATCCATTTCAATGTAACTTTTAGCATCACAGTTCTTCGCAAAAGCTTTCCCTATAACCAATAATACATGCTACATTATAGATAACCATCTTACCACTACAACATATATACCCGATCTTATAATGTGAATTTACTGGATTTTGTTATTATTATATTTTCATTTATGAATATAACTTCATTTTATGTCATTTTCAAAACAACTTAACATTCTGATTGAGATAAAAATCAGTCACATTTTCATCACGGCAACCCAAGTTGCTTTTTCCATTAGAGTGAGATTGCCCCATTGGTCATACTGCCCTCTAAAATTAGATAATCATACAAGCAACTTCTTGTATCCCGAACACCCCCTTTTGCTTAACACTAAACCCAAACGCCCCCTAAAATTCAGGGATTCCTATTTCCTAAACATTGCAAAACCAAGATAACATGAATCTTTAAAAGGATCAAAGAACAGTACATGAAGAACCGAAATTCTGATCTGGGTTCATTTCGAAACCTCTGTTCTACCTCAACCTGAAATTCCACCTTCGGTTTCTTCACATCCCTTTTGGATTCACATTCATGCATATCCGCAAGTGCAATCGCTATCGAAACTCCACAACTTCCACTACCAAATAACAATAAAAGAAGAACCATAAGCATGTGTGTATACATATACATATATATATATACATACACACACACATATACAGAGATGAAGGGGGGGGGTGAATAAATGAATACATGTTTGAAAGGCGCTGCCATCAGGAGCACGACGCAGTGCATTGACCCTTTTACGAGTTCTTGATTGATACGCCATTAATGGATGCTGTTTTAAGCTTTCTGCAAATCTTTATGTTGTGGCCTTTTAGGGTTTAAATGCTCAATATCAAAGAAGTGAATTGCTGGTTAAATGCGCAAGATAGTGGGAGAGGTGTTTTGTGGCTATTGTGCGCTGGCGGTTTAATTGATAGATGAAGTTAAACTTGAAATGCCAATGTGATGGTGGTCCATTGGTAAAGGCAAAGCTTTTAAAAACATTTAAATGAGAAGGGGAAGTCTTGGATTCAAGTCTTAGATACAGAGAATTAAAAAAATTAGCCGTTAAATAAAAAAAGTTAAACTTGAAATGGGAATTGTTTTTGCAGGTTAAAAAGGGGTGAAACGTGTTTCCCGCGGTAAAGTTTTTGGTAAAGAACGTGGGGGAATGGTGAACAGCTGGCGTGATTTAATTGGGTCAGGGTTTTGAAGCAATTGCACGCCACGGTTGTGCCGTCGGTTTATGCCTCGTACTACGCTAAATATTGAGACATTTTTAATTATCGGTAACATACCAGCAAAAGAACATTCGTGTATGTATGCTAAGAGATACTTTGTAGTTTATATTGGAGGGAAATAAAATGTATATTGTTTTAATTGTGAACTTTATGTATAAGGTTATCATATTCTTTAAATCGGAGAGTTTTGTATTGCCTTATTTTGGTTAAGCTATGTTGTTTTAGTTGGGCTCACACTTTCTTCAAAATTTAGCTTTTTTGGGCGTTACCCTATAAAAACCATACCGCCGGCTGCCACTTGACAATCATTGTGACACCACAAGAGCATAACTCTCTGGCGTAACACACGGTGAAACGAAAACCCTGTTGAACTCAGGAATCGAACTGACAACCTCACACAATGTGTAGTCCAAATCCTTCATTGCCTACATTCACCCCAATATGACACAAATAAGAATTAAACTTGAGTCTCCATTGGAAAACCCAAGCCTCCTACCACTAAGAAAACTAAGAAACTCAAATGAATGGACCTCTTTTGTCACGTGTTATATTTTTTTTTGCAGACTGTGTTACGTGTAACAACCAGAGGCTGCCACGTACTACGTGTAACAACTTTTTGCAGACTTTCAGTTTTTTCTAAAAAAATAAAGTTGTTACGTAACACGTGGTAGTATCTTGTTATTACATGTAACACATGTGCAAAAAAGTGTAACACGTGGCAAAAGCTAACATTTCAAAGTTGATAAAACACAATCAAATTAAAGAGGAGATTATACATGACCACCCGATATGCATTACCCCATTAATCAATGTCAAATAGGGATGGTAAAAGTGCCCAAGCTCGACGAGTATACATAAAACCCAAAACATATGGGCCGGTATGCCGAAGTCCGATGGATATGGGACTAAATATATATAAAAAAATCCGGGTACGAGTATGGGATTTAGTGATACACGCCCGATACTCGGCCCATTTACCCGAATAATACCCGAAAAGTATATTAATTTAAATTTAATTTTCCATTTATATAAACTTAAGCGGTTTTGTAGGTCATAACATTTATAACCACCACGATGGTTGGAAGGGAAACCACGAAATACACATGGAGTGGAGCGTTGTTCGAGCTTGTGAATTGTAGTCGAAGGAAAAAAAGAGGGTAGCAAAGACATCCAAAAGTACGAAAGTAGTAATATAGAGGATCACGATGATATAAGAGCCTTGTGGGGTTAGATTGGATTTGGTTTTGCTTGGAAGAATATTGAGGATATATGTTGCCATTAGTAAAGTGTGGTGCCAAAGGAGGTGGGAACCGATGAGTGGGATAAAGGCGTGCAAATGATATTATTGATTGAGCGGATTTTGCGTTCCGCTTTCTCATTTTGAGAGGACGTGTGTGGACACGAGAAACGAAAGACCATTCCATTTCGTGCACAGAAATTATGAAAGGATGAATTAGCATATTATGTGCCATTGTCGCATTGGAAACATTTAATGTTTCGCTCAAACTGATTTTTAGTAGATTTTGAAATTTCGAGAATATAGAGAAAACTTCTGATTTTTGGCATAGTTGGTAAGTCCATAAATAATTTGTGAAGTCGTCTAAGAACAAGATATAATAATGGTGACCTCCCGTGCTAAGAACTGGGGAGGTCCATAGATCACTATGTATAATATCAAATCGTAATAGTGTTTGCGAAATAGAAGCAACGAAAGGTAGTCGAATATGTTTTCCAAAAGTGCAAGATTGACAAGAAAGTAAAGGTTTTATTTTGCCACAATTTATTGATTTATTTTGTGTAAGAACAGTTTAATAAAGATGACCATGGTGGCCTAAACGACGACGCCACAAGTCTTGAGTCAAAACAGCGAAAGTAGACGAATTCTTTGAAATGGCATGAAGGATGGATGAAGTGAATGGATAGAGATCTCCGCTACTGTTGCATTGGAGGATAGGAGTCCGCGTCCGGTAGTCCTTCACATCAAAACCAAACGGGTTGACGTGAGGTCGTTGTCACACGCAAATTTAATCCCAAAACTGCTACTAGATAGCGGTAAGTGGGTATCGAACACGAGGATTTGTGGAACTAATGCTATCAAAAGGTTATACTGTTATACTAATTACCTAATTTGCAATAATTTAATTTCAGATTTTAATTGATGGATTTAGGTTTTAACTACTTAACAATTCAAAAATTGGTTTGTAAACAGACTAATAAGAGAATGATCATCTTGGGTTTCCGGTTCAAAACGCATGTGTTCAATTTTACTAGAAAGAGTCACATAGACATGACTCGTGTTTGGTTAACTATTTGTGATAAAAGGGAACAAAGTACTCGGATTGAAATGCGAGGTCGTTACCCGATGACCAATTGATTAATACCCAACCTGTAAACCTTCCCGTGATATCTTGATTGTCAACGACACCAAGAACGTACGAAATAGGCAATAAGCACAATATCAACCAACAACTTACAAACAATCAATCAATACCATAATCACAATAACATAGCAATTATTCTAGAAATATGTAAATTGAAACACAATTGTTTACCGAACCTTCCACACAAGATGATCACCGAAATGTTTAGCCACTCATGTTCACACAATCAAACAAACTTCAATTTTCTTGTTCATACGAATCAAACACACCAAAATATTGTTTAGAACTTGTTAGAATCAATGAAAAACACTCCAAATCGCCTCTTCCTTGCTTTGCAACTCGTTCCAATGATTGATAATGTGAAAGGCCACCATAACTCAGCTTAAATTGGGCAGTTACACATTTTCCGTAGCTCACCACCGTAAGCTATGGTCCCCACCGTAGCTTACGGTGGGCAAAATTTCATTACGGCATCAAACTTCTGTCTTACGGTGGTCTTCAAGAGGAGACACTACCGTAAGCTACAGTGGCCACCGTAGCTTACGGTGGTCAGCTTAATTTTTCCATTTTTGCCCTTGTTCAATCTCTTGAGTCCCATCTTCGATTAGGCTCTTGTAAATACCCGCTAAAGCACGTTTAAACTCCCTCATTATGCTCTTCGGTACCTGCAAAGCCAAACACACCGTAGACATCAAATCGTAACAAATAAACATTTAAAGCGTGGAATGTTTATCATTTTAATTCACTTACGGGTTGTCCAAAAGACCACCCGTCACATCCCCACACTTAAACGTTGCTTGCCCCAAGCAACCATTTTACAAAAGTTTTAAACAAACAAGTGATTATCATATAAACCAAACACAAACAAATTGCCCCGTTATCAACTTTTACCATCATAACACATAACACATCCCTCACTAAACTCTTCTCTCGGCGACAAAGTAGCACTAGCAAGATGGTGCTAAATCACTCAATACAAGTGTGCAAATGTGTGACAATAAGCTTGGATAACAATCGAGTCTTTACCTATAAATCGTCTAACATGCTCGTGAATCAGAAGGACTTTCGGGTTGTAACGAGGCTATGTGTATAGGTAGGAATTGGTGGGAAATATAGTCATGTAGCTTGCTTAATCGACCCGATTTATTATTACATCACTATAAATAACACACTCAAATTGTACAACTAATCTTCCTTTTTTTCTTTTTTTTTCTTTTCTTCATTTCTTTTTTGTTTTCACAATACACTATTGAAAGAGAACATACTTAACATAACGAGAACAACTATCTAAACCGCGTCGATTAAAAGGTAGAATTTTTAGGACATAGGTTCGGGTGGCAATTGAAAGGCTACAAGCTCAAATTTGGCTACTAATGTCCAACCCCCCGTCCCGCTCACTACCAAGCTCATATTCATAACTTATGAGGTCCAACCCCCCAAACCCACACTCAACACACATCCAGACGAGGCTACCTAAATGCCCTCATCATCTTCACCAGCATGTAAACTCAGGTTTCGACAAGCATATATTATCCAAGTTCTATTAACACACTATACACACCGCCACTCAATCAAATTAAACAATAAATTCTCAATGACATATATGTGTGGCTCAATCCTCACCAAGAAAGAAATGGAATTGGGATAATGATGTGTCATGCATAATATGGTATTACTTTCAAACTTTAACAACTGTTTTGTTTGGTTCACAAAAAATTTTCAAAAATTTCTAAAAATTTTCCCCCATCCCCACACTTGAGATACATTGTCCCTAATGTATGTGATTAGAGGAATGATCACTTGTTATCTTCAAAATCACCTTTCGGTAAAACTCTCAAATCCCAATATTTCTTTTTTTTATATAAAAAACTTAACCACAAACACCAACCCAACAAAAATATCAACCATGTTACACCCCCAACCTTCCCAACCATAAACACAAAGCAACAAAATCAAATTACAAACTGTACAGAGGAAGAACAGAACCTGATCAGTAGTAGCGCGGCTGAGGAGGTCCGAAGATGGAAGTCATCATCTCCGAAAATTCATTAAATGCAAATGCGCCACTTCCTCCATCTCCTTGTTGTTGCTCCGAGCTCTGTTGCTGCTGCCCATACCGAGGGTCCACCCACTGAGAATGATGCAACGACGATGTTGGGTAAGAAACAATGCCGTCATAGGGTGGTAGGGTGGTGTAGTCAACTAGTGGCGGGTCCACAACCACGGGACGCCCTGCATGCTAATCTTCATGCATCCTCCGTTGCTGATAATCCAAATACCGGTTATTAATCTCCTGCTCAAAGGCGTAGGCATGTGTACGATTACATGATTCTTGTCTATCAAAACTGTGCCTCAATACACGTTCCATGCTTGCGCCCATATATGTTTGGCGATCAAAAAACGCCCGTTCGGCCCCACTCCAGCTATAAAAAACCGAGGGCCTTTGATTTTCTATGACTTCCTGCATGGTACCTTCATGAGCCCAATTCGGCTCATAAGGAAATCTAGAAAAGTCGAAGAACCCCCGGTCGGAATACTACTCGACCCCCTTGTTCCACATTCAATGGGGCAACCTGCGGTTCATCCATATATTCATCATCGCCACTCGGGCCTTCTTCATCACTTTCGGGTCATCCTCTGCCCCGGCCGAAGTGGTCGCGCATCAACCTTTAAAACCCTCCATCGTTGACCTTCACTCTTCAGCTTATGATATCTCTCAACTCTGAATACTTCCACCCAGCTCCCAGCTGGCGGATGTCAAATGGCTTAAACTTCTTGTAAGATCCCTTATCATCAGCATGAATCGCCCCATACATCTTCAATAAAGCAGTAATGAGACGACAATGCGGAATGATTTCCGCTGGTCGCTGTTTCGACTGATCCAAATATTGTTCATCACCAAAAAACGGAATGGAAACATGGGACCCCCAGTTAACAAAGCGTAGAGCACCGGCACCTCCGGCCTTCGAACTTTGGTCTTGTCACCCCGCCTCGGGATGACGTTCTGCATGCAAATGGCAAGCATGAGCTTCCCCTCGATTATGAGATTCTTCCGATATAATTTCCCATGAGTAGTACCCGGTAAAACAGGTAATCTAACATGGTATTCCACCTGGATGCTTTTCGGGTTTGAAATAAAGATCTTCCAATCTCGGAAGCATATATTGATTAACTGTTTGCTATCGAATTTCGCAACCCTTCGCAATGAATCAAAAGACATCTCCACATCTATGCCATTTACCATGCCAATTAACCTCATTCTTGATGCTCCACCCTTGTATGGAGGGCACCTAAGAGTGGCTATCCACTCTTGAATTTCCGTATCATAGAGATTGGTGCCTTCAGAGTCATAGCACTTTAAAGTTGCTTCCCATCCTAAAGCCCTGAATTTGTTCGTAATCCCAAACGGACCAAATCAACCTCCCTAACCTCCTTCTCACAAATGAATGCCTCCTTTCTTTGCGCAAATCGGTAATCTGATCATTAAATAGTTCGGCCTGCCACTCTTGCGGTTGATCATGTAGTGGACCGGATGTCCATCGTGGCTTTGGCCCTCGATCGGGCACATCTTCCTCTATATCCTCTTCACTATCGCCTTGCACTACTAGCCGTCTTTTCCTTGGAGCTGGGTAACTAGATGAACCCACCTTTTCTTTACCCTTTCGACCCATTGTAATCCTGCAAGACATAAACACGAAGAACACATATTATTCACCTTTTCAAACACCCACACTATCCCCACACTTGCTTATTAATATAGTCATGAAAACTAGACAAAACTTGAAGTTCATCATATGCATCGATTTGAACAAATACCCCTAAATTAGTGAATTTACTCAAAAATCATATCTTTATCACCTAGCTAACTTCCATGACCATAATCATTTAAAACTCATCTCAAAATTATCAAATATAAGCATGTATGTGTTCATGATAACCTAGTTCATCCCAAAATCTCCAAATCCTACAATGCAATGACAAAAATGTAAGAATTTGCATACCTTGGCCTTGTAGAAGATGAAGAAACCTAAAAACTTCAAGATTATCAAAAACCCACAAAACCCTAGAAATTTCGGATCAAAAAGTGCCCAACTTGATCCCCAAAACAATAGATTCGATCAAATGCAAGCACACAATCAAATCCTTGCGAAATTTTAGCCAAAATAGACCCAAAAATCGCTTGATTTGGTTAGGAATTGAGAGATTTAGGTGGATGAAGGTGGGTGTTCTTGAGGTTTAATGGAGGAGAAGAGGAAAAGAAATAGTGGCTGAAAGTTGTGCAGAAAATGGGTGGAAGAGGTAAAATCCCGTATTAAAAACCCTGATTTGCGGTCCCCATTACGCCCAGAGGCCGCCGTAGCTTACGGTGGGGACCGTAAGCTACGGTGGCCTA
The DNA here is from genome assembly GCA_947069175.1 of Scalesia atractyloides. Lineage (NCBI taxonomy): Eukaryota > Viridiplantae > Streptophyta > Magnoliopsida > Asterales > Asteraceae > Scalesia > Scalesia atractyloides. The sequence continues at coordinate 48,446,633 of CAMTDV010000023.1, forward strand.
GGATTGAAAATGACACCGTAAGACAGTATTTTAGAACCGTAAGACATTATTTGACCCGCCGTAGCTTACGATGGGGACCGTAAGCTACGGTGGCCAATACATACAAACAGGGCCGTAAAGCAGAGGATTGACACCGTAGGGATTTCTGGCTTCACCGTAGCTTACGGTGGGGACCGTAAGCTACGGTGGTTACTGGAACTTTTTCAAAATTTTTTTTATTATTTAAAACTAACACATTTACCTATTTTAATACCACACCCCCTTGAATAATCTGTGTTGTCCTCAACACCGTGTACGAGAAATATCGAAAAACTTACCCACACTTGTTTCAAACACAAATCAACAAGTACGGATAAAGACATAAAACCAACTAAACACCTAAACAACAACAAAGTATTTTACAATACCAAACCTGGGCCTTTTGCATTAATTCTCGTCCAAGGGCCGCAAGATGTAGTCCACTTTATCAAGTTCAAGATGCTTGATATCCTTCTCCTCTAAATACGGTTTGAGGCAATGCCCGTTCACCGTTTGCTTCTTGTTGGTCCGCTCATCCAAAATATCCACATCTCCAAACCTTCCCACACGTGTAATAACATATGGGCCCATCCACTTGCTCTTAAGCTTGCCCGCGGACATCTTCAACCGCGAATTAAACAACCATACTTTCTGACCCGTTTCAAAGTTCGCTTTCGAATCTTTACATCATGAACCTTCTTGAGTTTATCCTTGTATGCAGCTGCGCATTCATATGCTTCATCTCGAATCTCTTGATCTTACTCAATTGAATTTCTGGATCTTTCCCGCTTCATCATAGTCAGCGTTTACCGTCTTAATGGCCCAATGCGCTCTATGTGCCAACTCCATTGGTAAATGGCAACCCTTCCCAAACACCATCCGATAAGGGGTCGTACCAATAGGAGTCTTATAAGCCGTGCGGTATGCCCACAATGCATCATCCAATTTACTTGCCCAATCCTTTCTGTCTGTTCGCATCGTCTTCATTAGAATTTCTTTGATCTGACGGTTAGACACTTCGACTTGTCCACTTGTTTGTGGATAATATGGTGTGGCAACGCGGTGACTCACATTTTATCTCTTCAATAATTTGCCAAAATTAAAATTCTTGAAATGCGAACCTGCGTCGCTAATTATGATACGTGGAATTCCGAAACGAGCAAAAATATTCGATTGCACAAACTTACATACAACCGAATGATCATTAGTCCGCGTCGGTATGGCTTCAATCCACTTTGAAACATTGTCCACGGCCACCAATATATATAAAAACCCATTGGAACTTGGAAACGGCCCCATGAAGTCTATCCCCCACACATCAAAGATTTCTACTACCAAGATAGGTTGCATAGGCATTTCGTCTCTCTTTGAAATACTCCCCAACTTCTGTCAATTCAGATAATTCCGGGCAAACTCACATGCGTCTTTAAAAATCGTGGGCCAATAGAACCCGCACGTGAGCACCCGGTACCCCGTCTTATGACCGCTGAAGTGTCCCCCACAAGCGGAGGAGTGAGCATGAGTTAAGATTTCAACCACTTCCGATTCCGGAACACACCTTCTGATTACCTGATCAGGCCCATTTTGAACAAGTCCGGTTCATCCCAAATATACAGTTTAACTTGTACCATGATGTGTTGCCATCTTCTCTTGGTCCAATGTTCGGGAATAGCACCCGTGGCCAAATAATTACGTAATGGGCATACCACGGAGACATAGAAGTAGAGACAGCGAGCAACTTTCATCTGGAAAGCGTTCATTAATCTCATTGGATCATCAACCCCTTCAACCAAAATCCAAGACAAGTGGTTGGCCACCACATTTTCACTTCCCTTTTTGTCTCGAATCTCCAAGTCGAATTCTTGCAATAAAAGTACCATTGAATCAACCGAGGTTTAGCATCCTTCTTTTCCATTAAATACCGCACTGCGCTATGATCAGAATAAACCACTACTTTGCTCCCCCAAATATATGACAGGAACTTATCCAAGGCATACACCACCGCTAATAATTCTTTCTCGGTTGTGGTGTAATTCAGTTGCGCCTCAGATAGAGTTTTGCTTGCATAATAGATCGCCACCGGTTTCTTATCAACCCTTTGCCCCAAAACCGCACCAATAGTTGTATCGCTGGCGTCGCACATGATTTCAAACGGTTTTGACCAATCCGGTGGCTGCAAGATAGGAGCCTTCACCAACTGTTCCTTCAAAACATTAAAGGCTTGCAAACATTCATCAGTAAAATCAAACGGAACATCTTTCAATAATAAATTACATAAGGGTTTGGTAATTACACTAAATCCCTTAATGAATCTTCTATTAAAACCCGCATGTCCCAAGAATGACCTTACCCCTTTAACATTTTTAGGAGGAGGTAGCGATGAAATTACCCGAATTTTTGCTTTGTCTACCTCCATCCCTTTTTCGGACACAACATGACCTAACACAATACCTTCCTGGACCATGAAATGACTCTTCTCCCAACTCAACACTAAGTTTTTCTCGACACATCTTTTTAAAACTTTTTCTAATTCGTCGAGACACGACTCAAAACTTGTGCCGAAAATGGAGAAGTCATCCATGAACACTTCAAGCGACTCTCCAACCATGTCCGAGAAAATACTCATCATACATCGTTGAAAAGTTTCCGGAGCGTTGCACAAGCCAAATGGCATTCGCCTAAAGGCAAAAGTACCATAAGGACAAGTAAAGGTGGTTTTGTGTTGGTCACCTGGGTGAATTGCAATTTGGTTATATCCTGAATACCCATCTAAAAGATAGTAGTATTTTTGAACCAACAGTTTTTCAATTATTTGGTCAATAAAAGGTAATGGGAGATGGTCCTTGGAGGTTGGGTATTCAGTTTTCTATAATCGATACAAACCCGCCACCCGGTGACCGGTCGGGTGGCTATTTGTTCACCATTTTCATCTTTAACAACTTAAATACCGACCTTTCTAGGCACTACTTGGGTAGGACTTACTCAAGCACTATCAGATATAGGATAGTAATACCTGCATCCAACCATTTTATTACCTCCTTTTTCACTACCTCACGCAGGTTCGGATTTAATATCCTTTGTGCTTCCCTCGTCGGCTTTGCATCCTCACTTGTAATTATCTTGTGCATCACAATAGATGGGCTGATTCCCTTCAAATAAGCAATTGTCCATCCTATAGCCTCCCGATTCGCTTTGAGCACCCTTAGCAATTCCTTCTCTTGAGCCACCTCTAAGTTAGAGGCAATAATGACCGGTAATGTGTCATTATCCCCTAAAAATGCATATTTCAGATGGCTCGGCAACTCCTTCAACTCCAACATAGGGGCTTCTTCCAAAGATGGCTTTGTTCCCAAATCAATTTCCGCTGGTAGACTCTCAAACTGATGAGTCCATGGTGGTTCGTCCCTCTCTCAATGCCATCACATCTTGCTTCTCCTCCTCCACCCAAGTCATTAGCATGTACCTGTTCAAACACATCACAAACACAAACACAAGTATCATCTTCCGTATATTCATGTGGGTTGCACCCATCCACCAAATATGCCATGAAACACTCGTCAACACCAACAGAATTAGATATGTTAGTAAAAACATTTAAACGCATTTTTCTGTTGCCGAATGTCATGCCAACCGTACCAAGTCGACAATCAATTACAGCATGAGCGGATGCTTAAGAATGGCCGGCCCAAAATAACATTTTGTTGTTGTTTTGGGTCGGCGGACGAGTAGTCAAGCACCAAAAAGTCTACCGGGTAGTAGAACTCATCAACTTTTACAATTACATCTTGGACCATCCCTCGGGGTAGTTTGTGAGACAAATCGGCTAGAACTACCGTCGTCTCAACCGAGCCAATGGACCAAAATCATATTGGTCATATAACCCACCCGGTAAAATACTTACCCCGGCTCCAAGATCCAGCAACGTTTTTGACATTGGAAAGTTTCCAACTTGAATATTGATTAGAGGCGTTCCCGGATCTTGGAGCTTTGGAGGAAGAATTCCTTTTAGCACCGCAATAACTTGCCGGTCAGATCTACCCGCTTAGGCAACTTCTTTTTTTGTTGTCATTTTTGAGTGCATAATTCTTTTAAGAATTTTGCGTAAGGGCTTGCTTAATAGCATCAAGTAATGGAAGGTTCACTTTCACTTGTTTAAAAACGTCTAAGAGTTCTTCCTTTTGGGGACCTCTTGTTGAAATAAAAATTTTCTTTCCGGGGTTGACTAAAGCGGAAGGAAACGGGACTTGACTTAGTCCCCCTTCCTCATTTGGTTTATTTAACAATTCACCCAAACCCAGTTTATTAGTTACATTTTCAACAAGAGGCATCCCCTCAACCAAAACCGGTTATAAATTTGCTTTAAATTCTTTACCGCTTCGTAAGACACTTACATGGTTAATATTGATATTACGTGAAGTATTATGAGAGGGATTTACCTTTGTGTCACTCGGAAGTTAACCCTTACCTTTCTTAAGGTCCGCTACCTCCGAAGCAAGCTGACCCATTTGTGTGGTAAGTGCTTGGATACTTTTGTCCCGGACTTCATCCTTTTGCAAACGAGCTTCATCGAGTTGATTTCTCCGTTGCATGTCTTGTTGCATTATGCGGAGCATATCCATCACTTCATTACCGCTCGATGAATTTTGACCCATATTTCCACCTTGGTCACCCCATTGTTGACTTTGACCTTGGTACCCTTGATTATTTCCGCCCCTAAAGTTCCCTTGGTTATATTGCGGGCGAGGAGCAAAACTCCGTTGAGCTCCTTGGAAATTAAGGTTAGCCTGATTAGCCGGGTTCCCATAGCGGAAATTTGGATGACTCCGTAATCCGGGGTGGTATGTGTTCGAATTCATGTTAAAGTTCCAACCACCCCCTCCAATTGCATTCACCTCCTCTACTTGATTTGCATTTACTCCCACCAAGCACACCTCCGCTGCATGACCAAGTTCATTACAATTAGTACAAACATTATATACCTGGTTCGATGCTTGTGCTTCTCCATCCTCCACCGCATACACTTGAGGCCTTGTGATTACATGTCTAGCTCGCCTCGATGATTGTGCTTTTCTTTTTGATGTGACCGCCATTTGTTCTAGAAATGGCTAATCATCCTGCTCATAATTTGTTCCGAATGTACCATTTGTGATAAACATTAAATCCCTCTCATTCTCCGAGCTCAAACCTTCATGAAATGCATTTAACAATTCCCACAATGCTATACCATGGTGAGGGCAATTTTTCAACATCATGTTAAATCTCTCAAACGTCTCATGGAACATTTCACTTGGCTGTTGTTGAAAACTCCTTATACTCCGCCTCGCTTCATTTGTCTTTTGGGCTAAAAAGAATTCCTCGAGGAATCGTCGTTGCATATCGGCCCAAGTATATATAGATGTGGACGGTAAAGTATGAAACCACCTCTTCGCTTTATCCTCCAACGAGAATTGAAATAACACCAACTTAACATCATTCGATGAAAACCCTTGCCCCTCGATAGTATTGCAAATGGAATCATAAGTTTCCAAGTGGAAGTAGGGTTCCTCCGTTGCTAGACCCTTATACTTCGGCAAACTTTGCAAGGCAGTCGTCCTTACCTCAAATGTCCTCCCATCTGGGCGTTGAGGTATTACTATCGGAGAAGGATTATTGGTAATAACCGGACGAAAATGCGCTTCAACCCCGCACACTACTTCTCGATGATGTTGACGCGGGGCACCCAATGGTACTCTTGGTCGCCCCACCGGACCTTGTCTTAACCCTTGAGGCACAAAGTGTTGTTGAGGTGGAGGTTGATGCATCGGTCTTTGAAATTGTGGTTGTTGATGTTGAACTTGAATTGTTGTAGAGGCATTGGTTGTTGAAATGGTGGCCCTTGAGGACAAACTTGTTGCACCCTTGTAGGTTGCCTTGGCGGATAACCCATTCCCCCTTGCGGTCCCAAGTGACCTCCATCACCCCCATAATAATAACCTTCATCTTCATATCCTCCAAATTCCTCTTCATAACCATCGTCATACGCCTCTCCTCCTACACCCGATGTTTGCACAAACTGTGAAGAAAGATTATGAGAACCCGGTTGGTTTGATGGTTGAAATGTAGGTGAAGTATAGATAATGATGGAACTAGGTAAAGGTTGATTTGGTAAAGGGTATTGGGTGGATGAGGATTGACTAGATGTGGGAAAGAAAGATGAGAATGGTGGTACTAGTGATGCGGCGTTAGATGGGTCAACTTCATGTGTCGAAGTTAGGTAAGTGGTGGAATTTGGTGGAGGTGTAGATGGTGAGGTTTGGTTTGTGGTGGTAGGTAAATTTTCCATGGTGTGGAATGGTGAAATAGGTGTTGACGGTGTTGTTGGGGAACCACTAATTTTATTCTCCCTTAGCAAAACCCTGTTGCGTCGTAAAGTCCGTTCAATTTCCGGATCAAATACCAATGGTGATAGCTTGTTGGATCCTCTAGTATGCATACACATGTGAGAACCTGCACACTAACAAAACCAGCGTAAACCCGGAAAAATAACAAACTATACTAACACACAATAACACACGTTGCGCACAATTCCTCGGCAACGGCGCCAAAATTTGACGTGAAGTCGTTGTCACACGCAAATTTAATCCCAAAACTGCTACTAGATAGCGGTAAGTGGTATCGAACACAAGGATTTGTGGAACTATGCTATCAAAAGGTTGTACTATTATACTAATTACCTATTTGCAATAATTTAATTTCAGATCTTGATTGATGGATTTAGGCTTTAACTACTTAACAATTCAAAAATTGGTTTGTAAACAGATTAATAAGAGAATGATCATCTTGGGTTTCCGGTTCAAACCGCATGTGTTCAATTTTACTAGAAAGAGTCACATAGACATGACTCGTGTTTGGTTAACTATTTGTGATAAAAGGGAACAAAGTACACGGATTGAAATGCGAGGTCGTTACCCGATGACCAATTGATTAATACCCAACCTGTACACCTTCCGTGATATCTTGATTCCAACGACACCAAGAACGTACGAAATAGGCAATAAGCACAATATCAACCAACAACTTACAAACAATCAATCAACACCATAATCACAATAACTTAGCAATTATTCTAGAAATAAGTAAATTGAAACACAACTGTTTACCGAACCTTCCACACAAGATGATCACCGAAATGTTTAGCCACTCATGTTCTCACAATCAAACAAACTTCAATTGTCTTGTTCATACAAATCAAGCACACCAAATATTGTTTAGAACTTGTTGAATCATGAAAAACACTCCAAATCGCCTCTTCCTTGCTTTGCAACTCGTTCCAATGATTGATAATGTGAAAGGCCACCATAACTCAGCTTAAATTGGGCAGTTACACATTTTCCGTAGCTCACCACCGTAAGCTACGTTCCCCACCGTAGCTTACGGTGGGCAAAATTTCATTATGGCATCAAACTTCTGTCTTGCGGTGGTCGTCAAGATGGGACACCACCGTAAGCTACGGTGGCCACCGTAGCTTATGGTGGTGAGCTTAATTTTTCCATTTTTGCCCTTGTTCAATCTCTTCAGTCCCATCTTCGATTAGGCTCTTGTAAATACCCGCTAAAGCACGTTTAAACTCCCTCATTATGCTCTTCGGTACCTGCAAAGCCAAACACATTGTAGACATCAAATCGCAACAAATTAACGTTTAAAGCATGGGATATTTATCATTTTAATTCACTTACGGGTTGTCCAAAAGACCACCCGTCACGGTTCAAACTCAGTAGATATATTATTGTCGTAGTAAGTCGATGAACAGAAATTAAATTTTTAATAAGGTTTGGAACATGCAAGACATTGTTTAATTTGAGTGGAGGAAAAGGATGCGGTAGGGTGTGATGTCTAGTACCTTGGATTGGAAACCTAATGCCAATCCTGACAACTATCGAATTTTTATTACCATTATTGAAATAAGATGAAATAATACCTGATTTTGGTGTCATGTGGTCAGTTGCTCCGGTGTTGGCAACCCAATTTTGATCAGGGGAGTGGAGGGTCATGGCGTGTAAAGCCTGAGTAATGTTAGTAGGTTTGTAATTGAATTCTGAGATATGTGCCTGATGTGGGCTGGATCCGAGAATTCCTGGGCCAGGATTATAGTTGGTTTGATTGGTGGGTCTAGATAGTGGGTTGGTTGGATATGGAGCAGGGGGTTGTATAATATTTTGTGTTGTATTGGGCCATGAGTGAACTTGGGTTTGTAACCAGTTATTAAATGCATCCCAAAGTTGGGAGTGTTCAAGGGCTGATTAGGAGTGTACGGAGATTGATGAGAGGCTGGGGTACCTCTGCCGCCACCACCACGATTGTTCCGACCATTGCACCCATGACCCCTGCCTCGATTTGATCCTCTGCCGCGTATGTAACCTTGAGTCTGATCTTGACCTTGATTTGAAGTTGGAGTTGGAGTTGAAGAGGTGTTGAATGCAGCTCCTATAGCCACTGTTGAAGAATGGGTATGGTTGGCTTTTCTTGTTTCTTCCATGATGAGTTGGGATCTGGCTTCCTAAAAGTCTGGTAAGGGTTTCGTTTGTTGAAGAATCGAAGCAGTGGTGTCATATTGACCATTTAGCCCTGTGATGAGTTGAAGAATCAACCGATCATTTGCTACCAGAGCTCCAACATTTGCTAACTGATCTGCTAATACCTTTAGGGCTTGACAATATGCAGCAACATTAGAGAAAGCTTCAGTTTGGTGATGCAGAATTGTTGCGGAAGTAGATTGCCCTTGAGTTCTTGTTATCCTGAAAAATATTTTCAAGTGCTTCCCATGCTTGAGCAGCAGTCGTGTTTGGTTTAAAGATCGTGCACAGCAAATCATAGAAATTGTTCCGTATATTCACTGGAGGACGATTGCGTCCAATCTTGCCCAAAGAGCATCGGTTGCTTCCGATTTTTCTTTGTCTTTATCGGAGGAGGGGGTTTTGCAGCATCGACGGGATGATATGGTCAAGCACTTGGAATGCTCGGCAATGGATTTTGAAGAGTTCTTCCTATGAATGGTATTGTCCGTTTTCGATTTCGAGAACTATGGGAATGAAGTTATGGACATTTGTGACTGTGATAGGGGATGTAGGGACGCCATGGGTGGTTTTCGAGAAGATGAGAAGAACAGAAGGTTTGGGGTTGGAAAATATATCAGAGATTATGGCTTTAATACCATAAAGGGGATACTCCAATTGTTGTCCATTTCATTACAAAACCCCTATATGTAATACAGGTTCCTATCTATTTTTAGGATACAATCCCATTAATCATGCACATAAATTATGGGACCAAATCATAGTATAAGTTATTTACATAAATCAAGCACAAGGATTATGCCAGCAATTAAGTTCATACACTTATTCATTATTTATAGATTTTGCTCTGTTGTTTGTCTTTAAGACTTTAACATACACATATAAGATTCTATATTTAGTTATGTTGTTTTTATGCAGATTAAAAATATTTGTTAGTTTTGAGATTTTTTAAATACATTTCAAGTTGTTAGGAAGATTATTTAGCACCTGATCAATGCTACTATTTTTTATGTCTGATGTTTGATTAAATGCAAAATACATAAACTGACATTATGAATTTATGTGTTTCAAAGTTGTAGTACCTTAATTAGTCAATTATGTAGATATATGTTATAATATGATATATATATGTTATTGGTCATATTTTCCTTTATTGTAGTTATTAAAATAGTAATATGTATGTTATAAATATTTTCTTTATTGTAGTTATTAAAATAGTAAATAAAATAGTTAATATGGTATTTTTAACAAATTAACGGGTATACCTGATGAGTAATTAACCGACAAATACCCAACGGGTAACGGGCCAGTATGGGACAAAGAATTACAACCGGCTATGGGCTTGGGATTACCAATACTCGGCCCATTTCCATTCCTAGTATCAAATGGTATGAATAAAGTGGGAACCAATTTTTCGTTAAGAATGTGCGGATTGTTCATGAAAAGCCGCTTGGTTATTATATGTACATACTATTATTACAGTCCCGTGTATTACACGATTTGAATAATGAAAGCTATTTGTTTGCACAACACAATTAGACAAGTAGATGTACATAATAATCATCTCACAAACTTGCAATCGTTTGCTCATAGTAATCAATACCCAATCTGCTTTTAAACTGTATAATCATCAATTCTTTTAGGAAACTTTATAATTATTTTTACATCGTGTAGTTAAACACTGAAAAGTGAATAACATATTTTTATAACCCATAAGTTTATTTTCACTTATTTTGTAACACAAATTAACCTATCTTGTCTCACGTATAATTTAAAAAGTTGTTAGGCTATATTATTAAACTGTTTAGCTATATTGATAAACGTATTTTTTTAATAAATAGATTAAACTGTTATATCATGTAATATGGTTAAATATGATAACATTTGGTTATTCTCCATAGTAACTCAAAGTTTGTTTCAAATATATCATCTTGTCTATCATAAAATACTTAAGAATTCATAGATTCTGCATTTTTCGATAATTTAATTCAAAATATCATTATTATTACTATTATAAGTATAATAGAATTTACCGATTTTTAGTCAGTTTTATTACAAAAATATCAATATCATCAAAATTTTAAAATAAAAGTTTATTTGAATTAGGAGCGAATATTAAGGTAACGATTTTAAAAGAAGCTAGATTGTCATTATATGATATTAACACGAGTTAAAAAACAACAAAAAATCAATTTTCATCAGAGACAAAATTTTAAGGGATGATATAATGTTGACACGTGACGTTCTTTAAAATCATGTATTAGAAGTAAATTTGTTTTTCTAAAAGTAATGAAAACTTGTACGTAAATTTTATTACGGTGTTAATGTAAATTATTTATTTTGTATTGATAAGATGTAAAAAAATATGAAAACCCACAAAAATTTTAATCGTGTACTACTACTAAAAGTAGGAAAAATAATATATAATAAAGTTATCTTCAAAAGAAATATAACCCTACTAAAATGGAAAAGATAATATTAATAAAAACATATGAAAATTAATCAATATCATTAGCTATAATTTGATAATAATAGAAAAGGATAAAAGACAAAGATAAATAATTTTCTAAAAATTTAAATTGAAGAGGATGAGTTTGATTAAATTTTATTCATCTATTAAATAAAATATTCATAAAATAAAAGACTGTGGGAGAGAATGACATATATCATTGAATAATTTAAAAATAAAAGATATGGGAAAGAATGGCATGTGGTAATACATGGAGTCTTTTGTTAATATATAGATTTAGATAAAAAAAATTGAGTTTTGACTTTTGACATAAAAATTCACAAACACTTACAATTCCATGTGTTTTTTGCTTGATTTCAACTAAAAAAACTAGAGTGTGATCTTAGATTATCCCTAGAATTTCTTGTCACCTAAGATTATGAGGTGTGAAGGGGTTTGGGTTGAAAACATTGCTCGACTCGTGGTAGATGTGGTCTTCACCTGTCCACACCCAAAAAAGTGGGGTGTGGAAGGGGCATGGCCAGACCGGCATTGAGGTGCCAGGTCATTCATTTTTTTACAACATCTCGCCATGTCATCCAACCTCCCCGCCCAACGCCAGACACAATCTCCACACTAAACGGGCAACGCCAAACCCAACGCTGAGCCAGGGTGGTGTACCCAGCGTTAAACCCCCTTCACCGCTCCAACCCACGCCCCACACCTTATAGTCTAAGGTTTAACTGCTTTCATAACAACATATGAGTTACAAATGTAACAATGTAGTCGCTTGAAAGCAAAAATAAAAGAATAATCATGATTCCATAGGATTAATATGTCATAATAAAAAAAACATACATTCTTTACATAGAAATTTAGATAAACTCTAGTAGAACACACTTGCATGTAACAAAAAAACAACACATCAAACACATCATATAAACCATCTACACAAAAAAAATATCCACACCTCAAACCAAAACCTTAAGGGAAAAAAAACAATCATAACTTCAAGAAAATTAAGGATACTTAATGTTTAATGCCTGTGGAGGTTGTGGATTTGGTTTCTTCCTGTTATGTTTGGTTAAAGGTAGTGATACATGAATGAAACCGAATTTCTTCCTTTGAGTATAGAACTGCTTATCGATTCTACCTTCTTTGTCGGTTTTTCCAGACTCATGAAATATAAGACTACTTTGTTCGCGAAGCATTTCGCTTAAAGATGCATCATCTCTTCGGGTTTGACTTTCAACATCCTCGCGAACAACTATATTATCTTGTAGGATAAGTTTTCTGCTCAAGATATCACCAATTGAGACACTTGTTCTCAAAACCGGCCTTGATTCCTTGTTGATCAAGTTTGAATCATCCCTAATCAATGGTTCGTATCGTAGAGGAGTATAACCACGGAGTGGGGTTAAGGTTCTGGTCTTTGGGTGATTATTAGTTTCTGGTCTTGTTGGGAAGTTACTATTTTTGTATTCAAGATTGTTTCCATTTGTAGCATCTGTTCTAGGCCCTGTTCATTAAGGAACAAGTAAGTTAAAGAGGGTGTTAGGACATGCAATTTATAAAAAAAATCATGTAATATTAAAATTATTAGGGCAATTCCATACGCACACACACCATGAAAACTTGTATAATATCATATTTACCCAATCAAGAAAGTTAATATAAAATACACCCATTTCATTTAAAACAATTTAAAATATGACCTACTTTTCTTTTTCTCGTTACACTTCAAACTCTCGTATTCTGCTACATGTTTTAAGGAAATGATATAAATGTCCTACTTTTAAAAATGGGTATATTGAAATTATGAACTTCTGTTTGGTAAATATGATATTATATCAAGTTTATTATTGTGAATTATAATAGTTGGATAATCACTTGTAAAAAAATAGACAGTGGAAAATAGTGTTTAGGCTCAATATGCGTGCAAATCCAGGCAACTTGATGTAAGATTCTTTGATATATACGTGAATTATTTGATTTGAAGTAAGATTCCTCGTATGCACACCAATTATACAACAAACAAACAAATGAGTGATAATTTGTAAAATGAGTAAAAAGTACTTATTTTATGTTAAAGGGCGAGGTAAATTGGTAAATCTAATTTTAACCTCATAAATCAATTTTTTTTCATCATGTATCAAATAAATTATAATGGTTCAAATATAAAAAATAAAATAAAAAAAGTAAGATAATCATATAATTAGCAAAAAATAAAAAAATAATAAGATAATCATATAATTAGCAAAAATTAGAGTGTTACCTAAAGCCTCTTCAAGGGTCTTTCTGCTGAATTTAACATCATCTGTTTGATCAACTGAATTCTTGAGAAAGCCCATTGTAGACAGATTAACATCCTTCCTATGATGATCATTTTTCTTAAAAACTTGTTCGGCTTTTTGCGCCTTTGCGAGAGTTCAGAGTATTCTTCATACGAAAGCGTTATTCCTTCGCGAATCATAAGTTTATCACCGCCATTATTCTCAGCACAGGCCACTGCTTCCATAGCTCTAGCAGCCTCCTCCATCTTTTTCGCCGCAATTAACCTCATTTCCACCATTTTTATACTCATTTTCGTGTGCTCAATCTCGGATGTTGCCTTGATCACCTCATATTGTGCAGCCTCTTCCATTTTCATAAACTGTTGTGCTTCATATGTCAATTTGTTGCACCCGTTTGAAACATCTATCGACTCTTCAATCACTTGTTTGGTTTCCACTTCTTTTTCAGCCAAGTTTGCCTTATGGGATCCCATTTTCTTGTTTAAAGATTCAACAGAAGCGCGGATCATAGCAAGATCATTGGTTGTTCTGTTTAGCTTCGACTTTGCTTCTTTTAGCTCGGTTAAGATGACGCCAGGTGGCAATGGAAGTGGACACACGTCAAACTATCCGTTGACTTGTCAACGGGTGTCACGGTCCCTGAATCAGGATTCGAATCGAGGACTGATGAGACTTCTTTCATGAGGTTGACTTTTAGTCCTTCCATGACTCCTTTCGTTGACTCGAGTTCTTTGAGTACTTCAAGTGTTTCTTGTTCTTTGGTGATCAGTTCTTTTTCTAGATCTGCAGCTTGTTTCTCTACTGTTTCCATGTCGATTTCTTCGAGATCATGCTGTTTAACAATGAGATTTTGTTAACTAACCGCTTGTAATTCAAGAAACTATAGCAGTTGGGTTAAGTTTGACTTTAAAGGTCAAACAAAGTGAATTTCATGTTGTAAATAGGTGAATTCATCTCACTACCAATTCATTAATCATTGATTTCAGATAATTTATTAGAAAGACATTGGCAATAAGCTAAAGATAGTTTCACATATTTGTTTCAAATTATAATCAAACATCCATCAAATTATAATAAGACGATGAATGCAAAAATATATAATCTTTATTTGATTTGAGTTATCAAGGGGGTCATAACAAGATAATCTATATTTTATGATAATGATTTATGTAAAAAAAAGAGACGTAATATGAAAATGTGAATATGGTGTAAAATGTATTTTAAATTAGATTTGATCATTTAGACGTGGATGAATATGTTATTTTATTTTAGGTTTTGTAAATTTTTTTAACTAACTTTCTTTATTAGGCTATCGCACTCTTTAAATTAAAGAGTTCCGTTATCCCACTCCGGTCAGACTATGTTGTCTTAATCGGGCTTATGTTGGCTTCAGAGTTTGGCTTGAGCATTCCCCTATGAAACCATACCGCCGACTGCCACTTGACAGCTGTTGTGCCACCACAAGAGCTGAGCACTTCCTGGCGTAACACACGGTGGAATGAAAACCCAGGTAAGCTCAGGACAGAACCTGACATCTCTGCAAGGAGACTAGACTCTATCTATCATTACCTACTCTACCAAATTAACATAAATAAGGATTGAACTTTAGTTTTTATAATTATTAAAAGTATTACAATTGTAAAAATCAAGATACAAAATACATTCAACCTTTTCAGAGTGTAATATTCCTTTTGGATCTACGCCACCCACTAAGCTTTCTGAAAGCAAAAGTTTGACTAAAACAGGTACATATAAACCATTTCTTGTGAAAGCAACTGTCGGACGAGTACACTTTAGTCTGTCGAAAATAAAGTTTCGTAATATCTTCAAATCAGACCAGTAAATCCTTAAAAAAATTGGAAAAAGATGCATGATTTTTGGCCCTTGTGTGTCTAAATTTTCAACACGACACAAATAAAGCATGATAATTAGGTTTCGTCTCTTATATCTAACCCTTTTGATAAGTAATTCGAGTTTTTGTTAACTTGTTTATTTAGACGGGACATGCACTTATTGACTTGTTTAACATATCTGATTAAAAGGTCAGCCTACTAATATGTTCATGATCAATTTTACCCATTTTTACAACCCACTAATCCAGTAACTTGATTACTACTCTCAAACCATTTAACACGTTTAAATAAACGAGTTAAATGGGTAATGTTAGAGCTACACGACTTGTTTAACATATCTGATTAAACAGGTCGGCCTACTAATATGTTCATGACCAATTTTACCTATTTTTACAACCCACCAATCCAGTAACTTGATTACTACTCGTCAAATCATTTAACACGTTTAAATAAATGAGTTAAATGGGTAATGTTAAAGCTACACGACTTCAAGTATGTGCAAGCTATAATTGATGTTTTTTTGACACGAATAGAATACGGATAGTGTTTGGGTTGAGCAATTCAACCCGTGAACCCGAAACCCGGCCCGTGAGAAAACACTGTGAATTCTACAATAAGATGAAAACATAATAAATTGAGAATGTTGAGAGAAACTAACACCAGCGAGCCGAGGAACTTGAACAGGAATCCACGAACCACGTCCTCCGAACCGGGTCACAGCCTCCTTAACCGACCGGAAAGGTGGGGATGTATCGATCTCAACTCGAGGGTTTATCAACTTCCTGGTATCCGATTCGGGTCCGGCCATGTTGCAGATGTAGCAATGGTGATCAATGGGGAATTTATTTAGTATGAGTAAGAGAGGAGTTGAAAAAAGAGAGGTGGTTGTTGAATTATGAAAATGAGAATGATGGAAGAAGATGCAGGTAATAATAATGTTGGGATTGTAAGCTGGTCCCAGCGTTAATGGCGGGTTGAGACTGTGATTTGAGTGTGTGAAAGGGGGAATGGGGAAACTATGGAATAGTGGGTGGGACAAAAGTGAAAGAAATTAAAGTAGCTGTATCTTATTCTTTAGATATTTTAAAAAAAATCCAAAATTTTGGGAGTATGGTAACAAAGGTGTGTATGGGTAGCTTGTAAACCGTGTTTGTTATTGGAATTAGAAATGTGGTCAATTATGCTAGTATCCATTTGAAATTTTTGGACTTGGTCGTATTACTAGTGTGTGCAAAATTATACACAGTATTTGTATCATTATCCACAAATGGATACACTTTTTGTAAGAAATCCATTCCCTTTGATATTTAATTATTCTTAACATGGATTTGTAGCTTCGAACTATGAATTGGTAGAAACATACGAAAAAAAATGATGTCAAAACAAACACAATTCATAAATCGAAATTGGAATAAAACTGGGAATGAAGCACCAGACCCGAAAAAGGGAATGAAGCAACAAGGTCCAATAAAGGAACAATTAGTAAACGAAAGAAAAGCGAAGCCGAAAATAGTGCGGTCAAAAGCCAAGACAAGACATGGAGATAAAAAGAATAACAAGTTCATGACAAACTTTACGGGTTGTAAATAACACTTACAACCCATAAAGAATGCCAACAAAGTCTTAACGATGAGACACAAGAATCAAAGTATGGTACCTATGGAGCCTAGACTTGAGACTTACGGGTCATAAACAACATTCACGACTCGTAAACCAAGATAATATCTGAAAAAGTCTTTGTCGACGCCAAGAACCTAGGAAAAAACCCTGCTAAAATCATGAAATCTAAAAGTAATCTTTACGGGTCATAAACACTTCTTACGACCCGTAAAGACCGTCGATGGCAAACACACCTCCGTGAAATCCGAATCTAAGTCAAATCTCCAAACAAGTGATCTTATCGTAAACCCATTGTTCACAATCCTTACGACCTATAAAAGATCCCAGATATTCATCTATAAATACCAGCTTTGGATTTCAGCAGAGATACACCATTCATTCATCTTCTTTCTTAGTTTTCTTTATATATTCACTTAATAAGTCATTAGGGATGTCTTAAGAGTTTTGATTCCTTGGGAGTTTCGAAATACTTCCTGAATGACGTACTAGTCATATGACTCAACTTTGTAAGTCTACTTTCGTTACGGTAATCAATATGTTAGGCTAATAAACATCTAGTTTTGACACTAGGCTATATTTTGTACATTTGGTTCGAATTATCATGAAATAATGATGTGATTTTATTATTGAATGGTTTCGTTTGTATAATTTCTTATTCTTTATATCCAAAATTTTGTACATTTGGTTCGAATTATCATGAAATAATGATGTGATTTTATTATTGAATGGTTTCGTTTGTATAATTTCTTGTTCTTTAAATCCAAAACTCTGTCAGAATTCAAATTAGTTTGTTAATTAACTTGATCAATTTATTAATATGTGATGTGCTTAGACAGTTAATAATTAAATTGACACAAACACAACCTAGTTTTAAGGATAAAAGCACTAATACTATCTATATACGTTCTAGGCAAGCATACCTATCAATATATAGTATAGCTAAAGTAAGTACCCCAAGTATCAATCCATGGATACAAAATCTACTAGTACTGAACCTATTACTTAATATGCAATCTAAATAGAACTATTGAAATCAATACTTAAGATCTAACAACTTGGATCCATGAGAATTACTATCAAAAGTTAAGAGAATATAACCAACCTAGACTTGAATCAATGAAGATTGTTTAGATTGATGATTGACGGACCTTCTAAACCACTCCAAGACTTAACTTGCCTATGGTGTACAAAGTGCTAAAATAGAGTAATACAGCGTATTGCTTAAATTTAATCTTATTAAACTAGGATTAAGGTTATAGGCACACCTTTAGACCCATTTCAATAAAGCGAGTGAGCGTACGAATTCTTATGACTTAAGGTTTCATGCCTAGTGCTCAAGGCGGTCAATGAACCGAGAGAATTACGACTACCAAGGTAAGACATTTAGAAAACCCTAATTAGTTTCTAGATTGTTTTAATCAAATCCATACCATAAGCAGCACATATGTTTAACCAGTTATGACGATTAGCTATCTATTATCGATTAAAGTGTCAAGCCTTAGGCTAATGGACGTCAATATACCCTAGAGATAGTATACATATTGAATATAACATGCATAACCTCATAGAAAGATCAATATCACCACATAACTAACATCGTAACTGATTTCAACATACACACATACGCATCATAGAACTGATCATACTACACTATTAAAATCGTACAAGCAAGTAAACTATCATCAATCATAAACAAATCAACGTATCATCTTATCCAGACAGTTATATCAAAGTTTAGCGAACATGACAAACAAATTCAACACGAAGATCAAATTCATCATCATTACAAAAAGTTCAAAGACTAGAAAACTGTAAAGAGTAACCCATGGAATCAGTCTACTGCATCCCGGTGCTTTCGATCTTTAGCCTCGTCCTCTTTTCTCTTCCGAATCGTCTTCACCTTCTTTCTACAACCCTTTTTCTGCTAGTTCTCGAACTCAATCCTCCTCTAGGGTTTACATCGTATTTTTTTATATATCACGGACCATACCCTAGCTTCGTCGACCTTACACGCTGTAATCATGGGCCAAGCCCATGGCTCCTAACCTTAGTGAGACCCGTTCTGGCCTAATTCCCAATGTAGATTCTGTAGCCTTGTCAAATGACGGCGGTTACGACTCTTAATCATCGGTCGGTAAGCGGTTCGATTCTTAATCATTGAGTAGTAAGTCTCTATGTTTCACATATGTCCCCAGTCTTTCACCTGCTGCTCCATTTACATCCTTTTGCGTCTAAACCACCCTCTTTCCAGTATCCACATGGAAATATCAACAAAACATTGATTCATATCTATTCTTATCAGTTATGCCATAATTGCCCTTTAAAACGGGTCTTTTAACACAGGAATATTATGTATCCTACGACTACATCAAATATCTCCACACTTAAGCATTGCTTGTCCCTAAGCAATACATCTGATTTTTTTAATTCTAATATACCTTCATGATAATCAACATAACCTTCAAATTTTAAAACCATGCTATTTCTCACCCGATCCTCAAAATCTGCTCCCAAGACTTACAAAGGTGTTAATATCCTAGACAATTCATTTGGGTGTTACATTTTAAAAATAAGAACTTACTCGAATTCATCTTGTCCACCTTATAGAACAACTACACAGTTCATACTCATCACAATTTTCACTTATCTTGGCTATTTTATATGTGCTAGATATACTAATAAACCTCACTACATAGATATACCTAACATTTTCATAGGTTTGTATAGAAATCAACAACCTATTTCGACAAATAACACTAAACAGATCATAAGGCTTTTATCAGGCTTTTGGTTTAGGGTTAATGATAGTAAATGAGCAAATGAAATTGGGCAACAAAGTGGCTAATCATACTACAATTCAACATCTTTCAGCTTCAAATTTCTGACAATCTTTAACTTTTGTTTATTTTTAGCATCTTTTCTATCATTGGGATCTTTTAGCATTGGGATCCTTGATCCCCACACTTATCTTTTTCTTTGCATTGTTTTCTTTCTTTCTTCATCTTTTTTCTTAGTGTCTTCATCTCCTCATATTTCGTTGAATTATACTATCAAGGGTAATGATAAAGAAAAGGCTAACAAAAGATATACTTTGGCTCAAATAACGGGTAATCAAACAAAAAGGTTTAGGTTCAACATGGCTTTTAATGGAAATATTATAAGGTAGGAAAATGATATGAAATGGGTAAATAAGGGCTCATCTTATTACACTTTTGCCTTAATCATAACCTAAAGTAATTATTGTCAATGCATTCTTCACAATCCTTACGACCCGTAAAAGATCACAGATGTTCATCTATAAATACCAGCTTTGGATTTTAGTAGAGACAAACCACTCCTTCATCTTTTTTCTTAATTTTCTTTGTATATTCACTTAATTGTCCCAATGTTCAAACATTAACAAACAAGAGATAGAAATTGTGAAACTTCCCTGGGCCAATCAACATGTAACAAAAGATAAGTAATCCTAGCAACTCCTACATGTTGTGTTCCCTGTATGGATCTGTTCGCATCCTATAGAAACTGATACTACACAATAATAATAATCAAATCACAAACACCAATCACAAGACATATCAAGCAAAATTCTATAAACACGTGCATGGGATATCATAGATATAAGATAAATGTAGTGTAGCATAGCAACCATTACATACATATAAATTGCATCTAACCCAACAGGTTGGGCACTAAATAAAATACAAAAGAGAGTACTAAAGTGTCTGGAACAAACCACATAAACATCAAATAAAGTGTTTGGGTGACACATCAAACAACGACAAATAAACTACAGAGGCGGTGGCGGGTAAACTGAGGCATGGGTGCAATACTTGTTCATGTCCTCTCAGCAATCCTTTGAACTAAGTCTATAATCCAACCCATAACTATCTCCATCCTCTGCATGAACCCCATCAAACCACCTGCAACAGCAACAACACCACCTCCAACATCACCACCATAAGCAATAACACTTCCTCGAGCAACACCAAAATCATCACCAGCATCACAAACATCTACAAGACCACCCCTAGGTCCTCTACCTCTACGACGTCTAGCAACATGCTGTAACACCCCGACCGCGTATAATAACCCGCGACGGAATCGTCGGGGAGTCACGTTACAAATTGTTCACAATACATGGTACTAGAGTTTCATTGTATTAATTACATTGTTTTCAAACACAGAGGAGTACAAGTAACTGTTTTTAGATTTAAAAACAATCTAAGGCCTGAGTGCATTCCTGTTGTAGCATGCTTGTAATGTCGAAACCTGAAAGATATGTGAAAATAGACGGTAAAAAATAATGGTGAGTGACATAGGTTTTGTGGCCAAGTATATGGCAAAAGTTTTTTTATTGCAAAACCTTGTTTTTATAGTAAAAGTTTGTATCAAAAGTGTATTGTAAAGGCAATATGTATAAAACTAAGTAATTTTTGTGTTAACAAAAATTGTACATTGTTATTTGTTTTACTTCGTATTATGTCTCGTTATAACACATAATCATCAATGATTTTAAATAATGTTACGATGGGTAATACATAAGAACACTTATATATAGGAAGTTCAAACACGTATCCACCATGCCCTTATCGTATTACACTCGTTTCGTTATCTTAGATCACTCTAGATTCTATGTTATAACATCACACAACTCTACACATAACCACATAAGATGCACATAAAAACCAATTGCATAGAAATCAAACAAGAAATTATGAAAGTACTCTTAGAAATCCAATCAAGGATTTAAAATAGACTTTGAGTATCCATTAAGGATCTAACTATTTGTATAGAAAGACCCTACAAGGATTTGGTACTTTGTACTTTGTTTCACCAAAACATAGAATCTTCAAGTGATTTGGATAATGCTACGCTGAGTAATACGATAAGAGCACTTATATATAGGAAGTACCAGGGTGTATCCACCATGCCCTTATCGTATTACACTCGTCTCATTATCTAAATTACTCTAGACTATATGCTATAACACCACAAAATGTTTCGTCACATAAGTTGTATACACAAAGAGCACTTAGTAAACATATATGCTATACATGTCAATTGAGAAAATGGTTAGCACATATGAATCACCCCAAAACAAATTGAAAACGGAAAAGTGGGGACTATGTACACTTGCTCGCAAAGCTCAAGTGTTTTCTTAGAAATAAGGATTCGTTCGTCAAAGTTTTGTTGTGATAATGTTTGTGGTTGAATGTGGGTTATGGAAACATCACAACTTTGAAGAGTATAGATGTTTTTAGAAGAGAGGAGCTTTGGCAACCTTCTGTTTTGTTTTTGTAAAATACTTTCAAAATAGCAAACAATGTCGAAAAAATATAAAAATTTCCGATTTACTAGTTTAAAGTGTGTTCTACAACTTTCATTTAGAAAGTTTTTCTGTTTGATGTGCGAAAAAATGGTCAAAACTATCGATCTTTACCAATTATCCAGTTTTAACCTTCTGTTTGGTTTTAGACATTCTAGGGTCCAAACAAAGGTGTTTGTTGATGTATCATACATAATTGAAACCATAGTTCAATGAACTTAATCAAAATGTAAGAGTTTTCTTTGTTTGGTTAAAATTTGACCAATTTATGCTTGGTTAAAGTAACAACACAAAATATGTCCAAATAGAAAGTTTTTTTCCGAAAGTTTATTAAATGCCATAATACGAATTTGATGGAAGAGGGAAATAGAATGTGGTTTGTAACCATATGAGCAAGGGATCTCATGTAATATGGTTGGTTAAACCCAAATTCTGATTAGAAAGTGTTTTGACCCGTTACAGCTAGTTTACGCTAATTAACTACTCGTATGCGCAAACATGGGTCCGAATAGTCGAATGGGTCTTATGACGAGTCCAACATGTCAATAAAGTTTATTTATGTTATATGATCAGTCTTGAAGCAAGAACATGGATTAGATAAGTTCTAAAACCATTTTATGCAAAAAGGGCAATTTTGACATTTTAAGATATATATAGTTGACTCGTCATTAATTCTATGAACGATATTGCTGTAAGGTATAACCTTAGAGGGTTTTCCCTATATTACTATGGTCATATTGTAATGTCAGGCTTGGTTGGGTTCTAAGGTTGACCAAACGGGTGAGATTCAAAGTCAAAGCATAAGTCAAACTGCTTGACTTACGACTAAGAATTGAACACTAAACTAGAAATGACGAGTTAGACATGTCTAATAATGTTATATAAACTGATTTGGTGGCAAAACTTTTAGTTTTTATACTTAAAAACTCATTCGTCGTAAAATGTATATTTGTACACTTTTTGACTTTATTTTGTAAATGTTTGACTTGTCATTTCGCCTACTAAACGTGATGATCAGAAGGTGTAATCGCGAGGGATTAACACCTTCATTTTTACGATCAGTAACAAAGTTCATTTTGACTTTGACTTGACCGAATGGTGGAATCGAAAGTCAAAGCAAAAGTCAATTTGCTTGACTTTTGGCTTAAAACTAGCTAAGAAAATGAAATAGACTAGGAGAAACACTTACTTGTGTTTGAAGAGGAAGATTAGAACTTAGAGAGGAGGCTTCAAATGCAAAAGCAAGCTCCAAAAGAGAGTAGATAGAAAATGTGAAGGTGTGAAGAAAATGGTTCAAGAACAATGGCTATTTATAGTGATTTAGGATCAAGGAGATGTTGCCAAGTGTTTGATGATGTGTTATGAAGTTGCTTAGTGTCCTAACAAGTGTCAAGATCAGGCTTAAGGTGACAAGGAAGGAGCTAGGTGTCAACACAAGGAAGAAAGTTGGAAATGCTTGGTGAACAAGCAAGTTTTTGCTTCTGAGGACCCCTTATGGACTGCAAGAGGTAATGCCTTACGGTTCGCAAGGCACTTTGATGCAAAAAATTTTAATTTTTGACAGTTTTAGCCCTTGGACTTGTATTATCAGCTTTTTTGACATTTTTAATCCCTCTAATTTGTTACTTAAGCTATATGAAGGGTATTTAGGGCATGTGTAACTTATATCTTTGTCTCGGAATGTATGTTACGTTATGATCATTATGTTCAAATATCAGTTAACAAAATTGAAACGCCCTAACTTACTTTGTACGAAATTAATAAAAGATTTGGCAGTTAATTAAGATAATACGATCAAAATTAATTACAAAAGTACTGCTTTACTTATAAATTTTAAGTATATAAAAACGTTCATAAACACATTATCACTATTATGTTCCTTAGACGAAGGAAAGATTTTAAACAAAGCGGAAGCTTGAAATTTGGAGGTGTTCGGTTCTTCATCTAGCTTGAACAATCATCCATAACATTACATCGATCACCTACATCACAAAATGTAATTAAAATGTTAGTTATAAGGTTTATGCAACATATTTGAACTTAACCTATCCTCGAAAACACGGCCCAACAATCAAACAAAAATTTTTGATTCGGACTTCACCGTAAGCTACGGTCGGTCGCCATAGCTTACGGTCTGGGCTTCCTGTTTCAAACAGCAGCAGCCTACCGTAAGCACGTAGGCTCCCGAAGCGACGGTAGGCTACGTAAGCTACGGTAGGCTACCGTAGCCTACGGTGGCTTGCTGCAGGATTTCCCACAGTTGTCGTTTTTGACGCGAAAACCTCCGTATCTTTTAGATCGCTTATCTGTTTAACCTCCCGTTTCTTCCTACATTATCGTAACATGATTCTCTACCTCTATGAATTCAAAATTCAACATCCGGATTAATCATATTTTAAACTTATAAGCCTACGGCTATTTATTTATTTACGAAATTATTATCCCTTTTATATTTTTATTTAAACAACTCATTTTACCACGTCTTTTACCTAAATCATCATTTTTATGATTGCACCCCATCCCTCGGGTATTTTTTTTTGTGTTTTACGTTTCCATTACCTGATACGTAACCACGCTTTTTCGACCCGATCAACTTAATATTCATTGAACTCACTTATTCTGAATTCTCCTTTACGGATTCTTCATTAATCAACTACGACTCTTCTCTCGAGTTATAGTCAGTGTTCCCGTTACTCAGTTTAGATTGCACCCAATCTCGGTATTTTTGTGTTACGTTTCCATTACCCGATACGTAACCACGCTTTTTCGACCCGTTCAACTTAATATTCATTGAACTCACTTATTCTGAATTCTCCTTTACGAATTCTTCATTAATACTACGACTCTTCTCTCGAGTATAGTCATGTTCCCGTTACTCAGTTTATGCCTAAATTCCGATTTACCCTTTTGTCAGATTTAAATCCAAGTAGTCGTTCATACCATTCTAGTTATTCACGACTTAGTTTTGACCTGTTTGGTTGCTTTAGCGAAATCCATCGCTTTTATTCAACCAAACCTTTATTCTTTTATCATTTTGACCCGTTTGGTTGTTTTAGTGAAATCCATCGCTTTATTCAACCAAACCTTTATTCTTTTACCATTTTGACCCGTTTGGTTGCTTTAGCGAAATCCATCGCTTTATTCAACCAAACCTTTATTCTTTTACCGTTTGACCCGTTTGGTTGCTTTAGCGAAATCGATCGCTTATATTCAACCAAACCTTTATTCTTTTACCATTTGACCCGTTTGGTTGCTTTAGCGAAATCCACTTTATTCAACCAACTTATTTCTTTACTATTTGACCCGTTCATTCGTGCGAAATCCATCGCTTTGAATAACCATATTTCACAAGTATTACATCAAAATCAACCTATGACGCGTCTAATATAATATAAGAAAATTCTACGGAGCATAAGCCATGTAGCTTAAGCTTTCCTTTCAAGCACGCGTCTGCCCCGGCTTGGCCGCTTGACGCTTCACCCAACTTTCCTATAGAGTTCGATCCGATATATCGTTTAGAACACATAATGTAATTCAGGACACACGTCATTGTCAAAATCTCATTTACGTGATTCTTACACACTTCTTCAATTTCAGTATCACGATTACTCATCAAAGCCCATATTAACATGCCGTTTCAGCAAACTTACCTCATTGCATTCATAATTATACAGTCGCTTGGGCTTTGTCATTCAAGAACATAACCCACTTCTTTATATAGAGCATAATATTCTCTACTAAAAAGTTTCATAAATTTATCATCTAATTTCAGTTAGGATTGTGATCTTACACTTATTCTACGCCTCCCATATGTCATAGCATCAATTAAGCATCTCAAGAACACTAATCATCCAAAATTAAGTATCACTAAAATCAAAACTACAAGTTACCAGATGTTAGATAAGTATGGATGATCAATAATTTTGATTCAAACACCACTAAAGGCCCCAATTCACCCTCCAATTTGATCACCTTCAAGAACTTAGGGTTTTGGTTGTTCCTCTCAAGTCTGGTCGCACACACACACACTTCACACACAAGAGTGTGTTATTTTATTTTAGTATTTTTTCTTTTATTAAACAACTTTCACCCTCTTTACAATATCAGTCCCTCAAGTTTAGTTCATTTTCAAAAGGACCCCAAATTCAAGATTTTATTATATATATATATATATATATATATATATATATATATATACACACACACACTTTGTTTTATTATTTAACAACCCATCACCCACTAGGTTAAATGTCTCTAGTTAAATATATACATATATGATTTAATATTTTTTTGGGTGTTACAAAAATATTTACGAAAGAAATAAAAAGGTTTTTTGAAGGCTTGAAATTTTCACGGGGGTTACAGTCTCCCCTCCTTTAGGAAATTTCATCCCGAAATTTATTCGTAGGAGACTATTTGAATAAAGTTGGAATGATTGAAAGGTATGTGTAGCTTTAGATTCCAAAGATGCAGAGCATCATTTGGTGTTGGAATTTGGGGATCAAAGTGTTAGTATTGATTTACTAAGTATCTCAGGGTATTCTAACCTCTCACTAATTGTTAAGCAGGTATTTGACCCCTAGAGATTATGAATTTGAAGGGTGTTGTCAAATACATGTCAAAAATAGTTTTGTATGGCATTACGTCGTACTAAAGGAATTTGTGTTAACCTTTGATAAACAATCGTCTTGCATGGAATCCAGGGTTCTAACTATGTGTATAGAAAGACCCATTAAGGTTTTCCAAGTTGACTCTATTATTCCACCAGGGCCTTCCAGTTTATTAACATATGTGGAAATAGGAAGGCTAGGTGTACATTCAAGTCTAAGTCGACATATACACACGGTTTCTTTCATCCCATGAAGTACATCCCATGTACCCTGAGCATCTAATGCATGGGGGCATGGGTCGCCACACCTATAGCTATTATCCCACGAGATACATCCCATGTATTATAAGCATCCAATGCATGAGGGACAGGTCGTCACCTATAACGCTATAATATACTCCCGATCAGCTTGATCAGAGTTAATGAATGTACTTGTTTTGGATATTGCGCACATTGCATACACAAGTAAGAAGATAATATATATAGGTGCAAGATAACATAAAATCTTCAAGTGATTTGAATAACGTTACGATAGGTAATACAATAAGAGCACTTATATATAGGAAGTACCAGCGGCGTATCCACCATGCCCTTATTGAATTATACTCGTATCGTTATCCTAAATCACTCTAGATTCTATGTCATGATACCTAATAGGACTTACTATGATTTTCATGCATCGAATTTTATAATTATATGTGCACCCATAATTACTCAATTCGTTGCATGGTCTGCATAGCTCATCTCGTTAAGTGGGTAAAAGCACACAGGGTCAAAGAAGGCGCTTAAATTAAATAAGTTTCTCAATGATACAACAACAATTGAAGTAATACGTGTTTCACACTAGCAACAATGACACCACTTGTTTCACACTAAATCACTTTTACCCTATTAGCCCAAAAAAGGAAACTTTTGTCAGTACCCCCAACGTCTCTTTATCTAACTATTTTGGCCCCTGCGACTAACACCATCCATAACACAGGTTAATAAATGGTCACATGCTCCTCACATGATGGGCCATTAAGTAATTTCAGCTACCCCACTAAATAAATATAATAAATAATAGTGTAAAGTACATGGATGGCCCTGTGGTTTACCAAAATTTTGGATTTGGTCCCTAACTTGGAAATGCTAAAACATTTAGATTTGTTGGCTTAGGGCTATATGTGTTACAAAGTGCAAACCATAAGGACTATTCATGTACTTTTGGAAAACTAGTGACCAAATCCAAAATTTTGGTAAACCACAAGGACCATCCGTGTACTTTACTCTAAATAATATATGTACTTTACTCTAAATAAAATTTTGGTAAACAATAAGAATTGTATAAAACTCAAACCCATATCTCTCATTCGAAATTTCCCTCATTCACTCACCTGTACTTCCAATTTCGCAACTGAAACCCTCTACAACTCTTGGAACACCTGAGCACTTAGAACACCGACGACACCCATTGACTTCTATTCGATTGCATACATGT
This sequence comes from Scalesia atractyloides, assembly GCA_947069175.1. Taxonomy (NCBI): domain Eukaryota; kingdom Viridiplantae; phylum Streptophyta; class Magnoliopsida; order Asterales; family Asteraceae; genus Scalesia; species Scalesia atractyloides. Next base: position 48,474,834 of record CAMTDV010000023.1, read on the forward strand.
AATTTAATTATGCTTTTTATTCGTTGATTGACTCTAAATCAAAGCCCTAATATAATTTGTAGCATTAGTATCAAAGTATGAGCGATTTTAGGGAGATAGACACTAGGGTTTTTATTGGATTTTTAATTTGGGAATCTAGTTGAATTGTAGTTCTGTACAAACAACCTTCAGAGACAGAGAGAAAGAGAGAGAGGGGGATGGAGAGTGATAGAGAGAGGTGATGGTGGTGGTTATATATTCTTTATTATATTTATTTTGTGGGGTAGCTGAAATTACTTAATTGCCCATCATGTGAGGAACATGTGACCATTTATTAAACTGGGTTATGGATGCTGTTAGTTGCAGAGGCCAAAATAGTTAGATAAAGAGATGTTGGGGGTACATATGACAAAAGTTTCCTTTTGGCTAATAGGGTAAAAGTGATATAACCATAGGGGTCAAAATCATAATTTACTCTTATTAAAATTAGTTTACAAATGACCTTGTAGGGTAATTTATGTCACACACCCGACCCGCAGCGGAAATAAGAGTCGGGCATAATTGGGTTATCACCAAAGCACATGACATTTACTATTATGTTTCATAATTAAATGAAGTCAAAGTTACATTTCTAAAACATCCAAACATGTTCATTCATTACAAGGAAAAATAACCAAACATAATAATCCAAATACTAAATCGTTTTATTTCTTCTAATCCAGGTCCTATGTGTTCCTAGCTGCTGCTGGTTCACCTGTATCATGTGTAAAATAGGAGGTTTTTGGGTCAACATAAGTTGGCGAGTGAACCTTATAGATAAACATTTGATAATGATTTTCTGGTTAGTTTATCAATAAAATATTGTGCATAATCATAAAAGAGCACATGTATGAAATCAAACATTGGTTAACATCAATTAACAATCGATAGCATACATGAACATACCAACATCATATAACAATTAACATAATTGAACTGTGCGATCAAGGCTCAATCAAACGGAGCCGATCGTATTGCATGAACTGGAAATGTAAATTGAACTGTGCGCTCAAGGCTCAATCAAACGGAGCCGAACGTATTGCATGAACTGGAAATGTAAATTGAACTGTGCACTCAAGGCTCAATCAAACGGAGCCGAGCGTATTGCATGTATTGAAATGTAAAATGAAATGACCGATCAAGGGTCAATCAAACGGAGCCGATCGTGCGGGCACGCCAAGATCAACCGCATAATTAAATGGGGATCCAACTCAACCTCGATGGATGGGGAGCCACGGCCTCGGCAATTGCATGTATTGAAATAATAATTTGCATACAATAATAACTACTTAACAGCAACAAACTAATACACATGTCATGATATGATATATGCACAATAACTTGGTTATAATATGTAAATGAACAAGACACATGATACACCCCAAAAACGTGATTAAAACGGGGAATTTGAAGGGTTCACTCACATTGGGTGCGTTGAATTTGAGATGGTGAGATGCCCACGATTTAGACGAAGTGAGTCAACGAGGAATCACTAACCTAAATAATAATGGAAAAATATATTAAATGGATGGATTTTATTAAAGATTTTAATGGGATTTTTAGATATATTTTTGTGAGTTTATGGCTATTTTCTATCCTTAAAAATGTTACTTTTAAGTATTTTTAATTGATTTTTAAATTAAAATAAACAAATAAATATATAAAAAAAATTATTATTTTACTGTTTGACCGTTGACCGTTGACCGTTGACCGGTTCGGTCAACGGTAAATTGTTGCGCTAAGCGGGATTCGAACCGGTGACCTTCAGTTCACGTGCACGTAGCTCTACCAACTGAGCTACGTGACTAACCCGTTAGAAACTCAGTTTTAATTATATTTATATACTTATTCGCCTTAACCGAAAATACCTTTATTTACAAAAACGTTTTAATTCAATTGACCGGTGCTTGGGACAGGGTTCGAACGCGCGTTATGCAGTTTATCTTGCACACAGTCCACCGCTGGACTGTGTGTCTAACCCGGTTATATTCTTGATTTATATTATACTTAACAACTACTCGCTCTAACCCGGTTAGTTCATGAATAAAAAGAAATGTTATTACGTAAAGCGTGTGGGTATTAAGGTTCAAACTCGGAACGTGTATATAAACTTTGCACACAGTCCACCGCTGGACTGTGTGTCTAACCCGTTTATTATCCGAATTTTAATTACTCTTATCCCGTTTTTAAGTTCGTCTTCTTCATTACAATTACCGACTTTACTCAAACATCTGGTTCCTGATTTAACTGATTAATAAACATGACGACTAGCTTAAATGTACAAAACCGAACAGTTTGGGGAAAGAATATACCGGACAGGTTGTCTTCTTTAAGGAGTCCGGCGAAAAATCAGATAGCTCTGTTTTTGAACCTCCGGCTGAGAGAGTCTATCAACAGAATTAAGGAATTAGATTTGAAATTGAACCAGAGTACATGGATTATTAGTACGATTGAATGTAATTACCGTTAACTAGCGAGTTTCCGGCAATTCCAGAATTTCTCCGGCGAACCCAGAAAATCCAGCAAAGTCTTCTGTGACTGATTTTGAGTGATGGATTAATGTTAGTAGAGTCCTAACAATAGATTGAAACCGCAAAGGAGGAATATCTTACCGGTTTGTGTTGAACACGGTTTTCCGGCGATTTCTGCAGAGAATTCCGGCGAACAGTTTTTGGTGCTCAAATGACTTGAAAACGTGACGAAAAGGAAATGGAGTGTAGTTGAGACGGTTCTGAATCGCATAAATGATTGGAACCTGAATTAATCGGAGTTTGATAACTTTTCGGTTTCAAAAACCGAAAATGATGAAACTTTAATTTCATTCATTACAGACTTAATCAGAAACCGATATTCATCGGTTATAAGTTGGCCAGATGAAATCGAAGCGATTTGGCGATCGGTTTACCGATTTTCCGTTATGCAGATGGCATTAACGGTTGATTGAGTTTGCGTATAAGATCCAATTGTTTTCCTAAGGTTAACAGAAAACACTTGGTGGCGGAGTGGTTTGGGGACGGGATGATAAGTTGTTGGAGTGCTTCAGCTGACCCGGGTTCGAGTCCCGGCAGCTACAAATGTTTTTTTATTTATTTTATTTTACCTTTTTATCAAATATAATTTTTATGGTTTAGTTTATTTATTAATTATGTAATGTTTAAACCCAAAATAATCATAAATAATTAATGAAATTTCATAACTTGGTACAAGATTACAAAATGGAGCGGGTTTTGGAGACCCGATTTTTTTACAAATGTTACAGTATCCCCTACTTTTAGGAATTTCGTCCCGAAATTTAAACAGTTGAAGTAGTAGGGAAAAGATGAGGGTACTTTTCACGCATTGAGTCTTCACGTTCCCAAGTAAACTCAGGTCCCCGTTTCGACTCCCAGCGTACCCTAACAATAGGAATGCGACTTCGCCGTAAACGCTTTTCTCCATAGTCCATAATCTCCACTGGTCTTTCAATAAAATGCATGGATTCATCGATCTGAATATCTTCCAAGGGAATATGAAGATTTTCATCAGCGAGGCACTTCTTCAAGTTCGACATGTGGAATATGGGATGAATCCTGTCGAGTTCTTCTGGTAGGTCAAGCTTGTATGCTACAGGACCTACTCTTTCGAGTATCTTGAAAGGTCCTACGTAACGTGGTGCTAGCTTTCCCTTTTGACCAAAACGAACTACTCCCTTCCACGGTGATACTTTTAAAAGCACATGATCACCAACGCTAAACTCCAAGGGCTTCCGTCGTTTATCTGCGTAACTCTTTTGACGACTTTGAGCCGCTAGAAGATTGTTTCGGATTTGATGAATCTTATCTGTGGTTTCTTGGATCAATTCTGGACCAGTAATTTGTGCTTCCCCAATTTCGTGCCAACAAACAGGGGATCGACACTTTCGACCATATAAAGCTTCAAAAGGTGCCATGCCGATGCTAGAATGATAACTGTTGTTGTACGAAATTTCAACTAACGGTAGGTGGGCGTCCCAATTTCCCTTGAAGTCTATGACACATGCTCTAAGCATGTCTTCAAGAGTTTGAATGGTGCGCTCAGACTGTCCATCAGTTTGAGGATGATAGGCGGTACTGAGATCTAGTCGAGTGCCCATAGCGGATTGTACTGCTTGCCATGTTCGTGAGGTGAAACGACCATCACGATCAGAAATAATACTAATTGGTACCCCGTGCCGGCTTACGATTTCGTTGATATAAATACGAGCAAGCTTATCGTTCTTGAAATCTTCTCGAATAGGGATAAAGTGAGCTGATTTTGTAAGTCGGTCTATAACCACCCATATAGTGTCATACCCACTAGAAGTGCGAGGTAACCCGGTAATGAAATCCATGGTTATATTTTCCCACTTCCATACAGGTATTTCTGGTTGGACTAGAAGTCCTGAGGGTCTTTGGTGTTCAGCCTTCACCTTAGAACATGTGAGACACTTGGAAACGAAAACGGCAATATCTTTCTTCATTCCAGGCCACCAATAGGTGTACCGTAGGTCTTGATACATCTTATCGGCTCCTGGGTGTATAGAATATCGCGTCTTATGAGCTTCATGCATGAGTGTTTCACGAAGATTGATGTGGTTAGGAATCCATATACGATCCAGGTAATACAAAATACCATCAGATTTAGTTTCAAGTTTTAGCTCGGCTCCACAGGACATCTCTTTTTGTACATCTTCCTCTGTTATTGAAACGTGTTGAGCTTCTCGAATTTGATCCTTAACATTGGTTATAATTTGCGAACATAGAAGGTGAATGGAGTTCGCATAACCCTTTCGACTAAGTGCATCAGCCACCACATTTGCTTTACCAGGGTGGTATCTGATTTCACAGTCGTAATCATTTAGGAGTTCGACCCATCTTCGTTGCCTCATATTTAACTCTTTCTGGTTGAAGATATGTTGAAGACTCTTGTGGTCAGTGTAGATTTCACACTTCGTACCATAGAGATAATGTCTCCATATCTTAAGAGCAAATACAACAGCTCCAAGTTCAAGGTCATGAGTGGTGTAGTTCTTTTCGTGTGTCTTGAGCTGCCTTGAGGCATAAGCTATGACTTTTCCTCTTTGCATGAGAACGCAACCTAATCCTTGCCCTGACGCGTCGCAATAGACTACAAAATCATCACAACCTTCAGGAAGAGTGAGGATTGGTGCATCACAAAGTTTTCGCTTAAGAGTTTGAAAAGCTTCTTCTTGCTTGGGTCCCCATACAAATGGTTTCCCTTTATGGGTTAAAGCCGTGAGTGGCACCGCAATGCGTGAGAAGTTTGAAATGAACCCACGATAATAGCCAGCTAGTCCAAGAAAAGACCTTACTTCCGTTGGTGTTCGTGGAGCTTGCCATTCTTGAACTGCTTTGATCTTTGATGGGTCCACATGTATTCCTTTGTCATTGACTACATGCCCGAGAAATTGCACCTCTTTTAACCAGAATTCACATTTAGAGAACTTGGCATAAAGCTTTTCCTTTTCTAGGAGTGCAAGAACAAGTCGTAGATGACGCTCATGATCAGCTTTAGATTTTGAATAGATAAGAATATCGTCGATGAATACAATGACAAATCGATCAAGGTAAGGTTTGCAGACTCTATTCATTAGGTCCATGAAAACAGCTGGTGCGTTGGTTAATCCAAACGGCATAACCATGAATTCATAGTGACCATATCGAGTTCGAAAAGCAGTTTTAGGGACGTCTTCTTCATGCACTCTAAGCTGATGATAGCCAGATCGAAGGTCGATTTTCAAAAAGCAACTGGCACCTTGTAGTTGGTCAAGAAGGTCATCTATGCGAGGTAAAGGATATCGATTTTTGATAGTTAACTTGTTGAGCTATCTGTAGTCGATGCACATGCGAAAAGATCCATCTTTCTTCTTTACAAAAATTACAGGTGCACCCCAAGGCGATGAGCTGGGGCGTATGAATCCCTTGTCAGTCAACTCTTGCAATTGACTGGCTAGCTCTTGCATTTCAGAGGGGGCTAACCTATATGGAGATTTTGACACTGGTGTAGCACCAGGTATAAGATCAATACGGAATTCGACATCTCTGATTGGAGGAAGTCCTGAAATATCGTCAGGAAAGACTTGCGGAAAATCTTTTACAACAGGAATATCTTCAAGTTTCTTCTCTGTGGTCCCCTTCTTGATGATATGAGCTAAACGCGACATAATTCTTGCGAAGGTATTTTTGAGCTTGAAGACAAGACATTAAGTTGAGTCCTTTCGACGAGGTTTCTCCAAAGATTCGAAGAGTCTGACCGTTTGAAAGAGGAATACGAATAAATTTCTCACGACATACAACTTCCGCATGATGTAGACTGAGCCAATCCATACCGATTATGATGTCAAAACTTCCCAGCTTCATAGGAATAAGATCGACTGAGAATTCGTGGTCGTTTAAGGTGAGTGTACAGTTGCGTAAAATAGATTCTAATGAAACAGGTTTTCCGTCCGCAACTTCTACCGTTATGGATTCCGCGAGCTTATCTCGATTTTTACTTAAGATAGGTTCAAACTCTAATGACACGAAACTTCTATCCGCACCAGTATCAAATAACATAGAGGCATATCTACCATTTATAAGAAACGTACCGTTGACCACATTGCCGTCAGCTCTGGCTTGGTTTGCGTTAATATTGAAAGCCCTTCCTCTAGCAGATGGAGGAGCTTGGTTCGCTTGATTCACAGGATTGGCTTGGGCCTGAGCATGAATAATATTGACCAGTCTTGGACATGTGTTCCTGAAATGACTTGGGTCGCCGCAGTTGAAACAAGCCCGCATAGGCTGGCCCATAGGGTAATTGGGTTGATAGTATGTTTGGGCTAAATGTTGAGTGGGTGGGTATGGTTGTTGTTGTTGGGCTTGACCCACTAACTATTGGTGGGTTTGGTGGCGGTTTGTTCGTTGAAGCGTGCGGCAGTTTTGAACAGTGTGTCCAGCGCGACCGCAGCCGGTACAGTTTTGGCAAGGTAGTCAGGGGAGTGGTGATACTGACAACGGTTACATTTTGGTAGTGGGCCTGTGTAGGGTCTTTTGTATGGCGCGGGTGGAGGTGTGACTTGAGTGATGGTTGCAGCAGGAATAGGGGTGTTGGTTTGGGTGACTGCAAAGTTCCTGGTGTTACGCTTCCTCTTGTTAGCAAATTTAGAGGAAGGAGTGTGGTGGTTTGAGGTTTGTCCCTCAGCAGGGTTTTCTTCTTTTCCTCCTTGAACTTCCCATTGCGAATTCGGTTTTCGGTCAGTTCTGTTGCCAACTCCATGGCAGCTTCTAGTGTTACCGGTGAAACGCTGAGGACCGAATCTTGGATTTTCGAGGGAAGTCCTCGAATGTAATGTTCGATCAGACGGTAGGTTGGAGTGAATAAGTTTGGAACCATTTGGTTCAACTCCAAGAACCTTTTGTTGTAAGTAGAGTGATCACCATCTTTTTGCTTCAAAGCATGAAATTCATCTTCCAATTTCTTAATTTCACTTCTAGAACAGAATCGCCTAGTCATGATTTCCCTTAACTCCTCCCAAGTTAAGGCCATCGCATCATCCGTTCCCCTCTTTCCTTTCTCAGTATTCCACCAAGTGAGAGCTACACCAAGTAGCTCTCCGGTGGCGTAATGAACTTTGCGATCCTCAGGACAATCGCAGTTTAAGAAAACGTTTTCCATCTCCTCGAACCAATGTAGGAGAGCAGTGACTCCCTCAGTCCCTTCGAATTTCGGAGGATCACAGGACTTAAAATGTTTGTAGGAGCATTTGTTGGTAGGAGGGTTGTGGATGATCTGGTCCTGTTGTTGAGGAGGGTTAGTAGGATTGGCAGCAAGGGCTTGTTGTACTTGTACTACGATGTCAGGTAATATCGTGGCCATTTGATTCGCGATATGGGTGGCCAAACGTTCCCGAGACTTGTCCGATTTCCTACTTCTTCGATGCGATCTAGACGACATCTACAGGATCATAAAATGAGAAGATTGTGAGTTTATGATGTCTTTTTAGGTGTCATGTGTCTTTAAGAAAATGAAAATAACATAAATATCAATAATGCAACTACATCCAAAGGATGTCTTGGGTTCGCTCATGTTGGGCCTCAAATGTCCCCCATACCTTCACCTACATAGTCATGTGGGCCCCCATGGCTATTGGCTAGGTAGGATTCACATTAGTATTGGCAATTTAACACTTGCATCCCCCGAATGCAAACCACAAAATATGTTCATGAGTGTTTGGTCGGAACGTGTCCAGGTGTAGACACAATGACAACTCAAAGTGGGATTAGCTCTCACGACGTTTGGTATAGCATGCTTTGGCCTAATCGGTATTTCGTACTCTCATCGTTAGTCCCCAGGTAGGCAAACTGGTCCTTTATTTTGGATTTATACGAATGCCAGCCTAGACAGGACGTTCCGACTATCGGTACTAGTACCCTTCCAGTTACTACATGCCCGTCATGAGAACTCACTTTGATGAGATTTGAAAACACGAAAATCATTGTAAAATCAATCATGATGTGGTGTGTGCTTGCATGGATGTGATATGTTATGATCATACGATTTCATGATAGGCATTATTTGATAATACATACTTATGAACATGCTTGGACAATATCAAATGTAACATTTAACATAAACATATAAACATCATGAAATTTGGCATATAACACACAAAATTCTTATAAGTTTCTAATCGACTATAGTATAGGCTCTAAGGGTCTAATAACCTATCCTGTATCCCTATAAACCTGGCTCTGATACCAATCTGTCACACCCCGACCCGCAGCGGAAATAAGAGTCGGGGCATAATTGGGTTATCACCAAAGCACATGACATTTACTATTATGTTTCATAATTAAATGAAGTCAAAGTTACATTTCTCAAACATCCAAACATGTTCTTTCATTACAAGGAAAAATAACCAAACATAATAATCCAAATACTAAATCGTTTTATTTCTTCTAATCCAGGTCCTATGTGTTCCTAGCTGCTGCTGGTTCACCTGTATCATGTGTAAAATAGGAGGTTTTTGGGTCAACATAAGTTGGCGAGTGAACCTTATAGATAAACATTTGATAATGATTTTCTGGTTAGTTTATCAATAAAATATTGTGCATAATCATAAAAGAGCACATGTATGAAATCAAACATTGGCAAACATCAATTAACAATCGATAGCATACATGAACATACCAACATCATATAACAATTAACATAATTGAACTGTGCAATCAAGGCTCAATCAAACCGAGCCGATCGTATTGCATGAACTGGAAATGTAAATTGAACTGTGCGCTCAAGGCTCAATCAAACGGAGCCGAACATATTGCATGAACTGGAAATGTAAATTGAACTGTGCACTCAAGGCTCAATCAAACGGAGCCGAGCGTATTGCATGTATTGAAATGTAAAATGAAATGACCGATCAAGGGTCAATCAAACGGAGCCGATCGTGCGGGCACGCCAAGATCAACCGCATAATTAAATGGGGATCCAACTCAACCTCGATGGATGGGGAGCCACGCCTCGGCAATTGCATGTATTGAAATAATAATTTGCATACAATAATAACTACTTAACAGCAACAAACTAATACACATGTCATGATATGATATATGCACAATAACTTGGTTATAATATGTAAATGAACAAGACACATGATACACCCCAAAAACGTGATTAAAACGGGGAATTTGAAGGGTTCACTCACATTGGGTGCGTTGAATTTGAGATGGTGAGATGCGCACGATTTAGACGAAGCGAGTCAACGAGGAATCACTAACCTAAATAATAATGAAAAAATATATTAAATGGATGGATTTTATTAAAGATTTTAATGGGATTTTTAGATATATTTTTGTGAGTTTATGGCTATTTTCTATCCTTAAAAATGTTATTTTTAAGTATTTTTAATTGATTTTTAAATTAAAATAAACAAATAAATATATAAAAAAATATTATTATTTTACTGTTTGACCGTTGACCGTTGACCGTTGACCGGTTCGGTCAGCGGTAAATTGTTGCGCCAAGCGAGATTCGAACCGGTGACCTTCAGTTCACGTGCACGTAGCTCTACCAACTGAGCTACGTGACTAACCCGTTAGAAACTCAGTTTTAATTATATTTATATACTTATTCGCCTTAACTGAAAATACCTTTATTTACAAAAACGTTTTAATTCAATTGACCGGTGCTTGGGACAGGGTTCGAACGCGCGTTATGCAGTTTATCTTGCACACAGTCCACCGCTGGACTGTGTGTCTAACCCGGTTATATTCTTGATTTATATTATACTTAACAACTACTCGCTCTAACCCGGTTAGTTCATGAATAAAAAGAAATGTTATTACGTAAAGCGTGTGGGTATTAAGGTTCAAACTCGGAACGTGTATATAAACTTTGCACACAGTCCACCGCTGGACTGTGTGTCTAACCCGTTTATTATCCGAATTTTAATTACTCTTATCCCGTTTTTAAGTTCGTCTTCTTCATTACAATTACCGACTTTACTCAAACATCTGGTTCCTGATTTAACTGATTAATAAACATGACGACTAGCTTAAATGTACAAAACCGAACAGTTTGGGGAAAGAATATACCGGACAGGTTGTCTTCTTTAAGGAGTCCGGCGAAAAATCAGATAGCTCTGTTTTTGAACCTCCGGCTGAGAGAGTCTATCAACAGAATTAAGGAATTAGATTTGAAATTGAACCAGAGTACATGGATTATTAGTACGATTGAATGTAATTACCGTTAACTAGCGAGTTTCCGGCAATTCCAGAATTTCTCCGGCGAACCCAGAAAATCCAGCAAAGTCTTCTGTGACTGATTTTGAGTGATGGATTAATGTTAGTAGAGTCCTAACAATAGATTGAAACCGCAAAGGAGGAATATCTTACCGGTTTGTGTTGAACACGGTTTTCCGGCGATTTCTGCAGAGAATTCCGGCGAACAGTTTTTGGTGCTCAAATGACTTGAAAACGTGACGAAAAGGAAATGGAGTGTAGTTGAGACGGTTCTGAATCGCATAAATGATTGGAACCTGAATTAATCGGAGTTTGATAACTTTTTCGGTTTCAAAAACCGAAAATGATGAAACTTTAATTTCATTCATTACAGACTTAATCAGAAACCGATATTCATCGGTTATAAGTTGGCCAGATGAAATCGAAGCGATTTGGCGATCGGTTTACCGATTTTCCGTTATGCAGATGGCATTAACGGTTGATTGAGTTTGCGTATAAGATCCAATTGTTTTCCTAAGGTTAACAGAAAACACTTGGTGGCGGAGTGGTTTGGGGACGGATGATAAGTTGTTGGAGTGCTTCAGCTGACCCGGGTTCGAGTCCCGGCAGCTACAAATGTTTTTTTATTTATTTTATTTTACCTTTTTATCAAATATAATTTTTATGGTTTAGTTTATTTATTAATTATGTAATGTTTAAACCCAAAATAATCATAAATAATTAATGAAATTTCATAACTTGGTACAAGATTACAAAATGGAGCGGGTTTTGGAGACCCGATTTTTTTACAAATGTTACAGTATCCCCTACTTTTAGGAATTTCGTCCCGAAATTTAAACAGTTGAAGTAGTAGGGAAAAGATGAGGGTACTTTTCACGCATTGAGTCTTCACGTTCCCAAGTAAACTCAGGTCCCCGTTTCGACTCCCAGCGTACCCTAACAATAGGAATGCGACTTCGCCGTAAACGCTTTTCTCCATAGTCCATAATCTCCACTGGTCTTTCAATAAAATGCATGGATTCATCGATCTGAATATCTTCCAAGGGAATATGAAGATTTTCATCAGCGAGGCACTTCTTCAAGTTCGACATGTGGAATATGGGATGAATCCTGTCGAGTTCTTCTGGTAGGTCAAGCTTGTATGCTACAGGACCTACTCTTTCGAGTATCTTGAAAGGTCCTACGTAACGTGGTGCTAGCTTTCCCTTTTGACCAAAACGAACTACTCCCTTCCACGGTGATACTTTTAAAAGCACATGATCACCAACGCTAAACTCCAAGGGCTTCCGTCGTTTATCTGCGTAACTCTTTTGACGACTTTGAGCCGCTAGAAGATTGTTTCGGATTTGATGAATCTTATCTGTGGTTTCTTGGATCAATTCTGGACCAGTAATTTGTGCTTCCCCAATTTCGTGCCAACAAACAGGGGATCGACACTTTCGACCATATAAAGCTTCAAAAGGTGCCATGCCGATGCTAGAATGATAACTGTTGTTGTACGAAATTTCAACTAACGGTAGGTGGGCGTCCCAATTTCCCTTGAAGTCTATGACACATGCTCTAAGCATGTCTTCAAGAGTTTGAATGGTGCGCTCAGACTGTCCATCAGTTTGAGGATGATAGGCGGTACTGAGATCTAGTCGAGTGCCCATAGCGGATTGTACTGCTTGCCATGTTCGTGAGGTGAAACGACCATCACGATCAGAAATAATACTAATTGGTACCCCGTGCCGGCTTACGATTTCGTTGATATAAATACGAGCAAGCTTATCGTTCTTGAAATCTTCTCGAATAGGGATAAAGTGAGCTGATTTTGTAAGTCGGTCTATAACCACCCATATAGTGTCATACCCACTAGAAGTGCGAGGTAACCCGGTAATGAAATCCATGGTTATATTTTCCCACTTCCATACAGGTATTTCTGGTTGGACTAGAAGTCCTGAGGGTCTTTGGTGTTCAGCCTTCACCTTAGAACATGTGAGACACTTGGAAACGAAAACGGCAATATCTTTCTTCATTCCAGGCCACCAATAGGTGTACCGTAGGTCTTGATACATCTTATCGGCTCCTGGGTGTATAGAATATCGCGTCTTATGAGCTTCATGCATGAGTGTTTCACGAAGATTGATGTGGTTAGGAATCCATATACGATCCAGGTAATACAAAATACCATCAGATTTAGTTTCAAGTTTTAGCTCGGCTCCACAGGACATCTCTTTTTGTACATCTTCCTCTGTTATTGAAACGTGTTGAGCTTCTCGAATTTGATCCTTAACATTGGTTATAATTTGCGAACATAGAAGGTGAATGGAGTTCGCATAACCCTTTCGACTAAGTGCATCAGCCACCACATTTGCTTTACCAGGGTGGTATCTGATTTCACAGTCGTAATCATTTAGGAGTTCGACCCATCTTCGTTGCCTCATATTTAACTCTTTCTGGTTGAAGATATGTTGAAGACTCTTGTGGTCAGTGTAGATTTCACACTTCGTACCATAGAGATAATGTCTCCATATCTTAAGAGCAAATACAACAGCTCCAAGTTCAAGGTCATGAGTGGTGTAGTTCTTTTCGTGTGTCTTGAGCTGCCTTGAGGCATAAGCTATGACTTTTCCTCTTTGCATGAGAACGCAACCTAATCCTTGCCCTGACGCGTCGCAATAGACTACAAAATCATCACAACCTTCAGGAAGAGTGAGGATTGGTGCATCACAAAGTTTTCGCTTAAGAGTTTGAAAAGCTTCTTCTTGCTTGGGTCCCCATACAAATGGTTTCCCTTTATGGGTTAAAGCCGTGAGTGGCACCGCAATGCGTGAGAAGTTTGAAATGAACCCACGATAATAGCCAGCTAGTCCAAGAAAAGACCTTACTTCCGTTGGTGTTCGTGGAGCTTGCCATTCTTGAACTGCTTTGATCTTTGATGGGTCCACATGTATTCCTTTGTCATTGACTACATGCCCGAGAAATTGCACCTCTTTTAACCAGAATTCACATTTAGAGAACTTGGCATAAAGCTTTTCCTTTTCTAGGAGTGCAAGAACAAGTCGTAGATGACGCTCATGATCAGCTTTAGATTTTGAATAGATAAGAATATCGTCGATGAATACAATGACAAATCGATCAAGGTAAGGTTTGCAGACTCTATTCATTAGGTCCATGAAAACAGCTGGTGCGTTGGTTAATCCAAACGGCATAACCATGAATTCATAGTGACCATATCGAGTTCGAAAAGCAGTTTTAGGGACGTCTTCTTCATGCACTCTAAGCTGATGATAGCCAGATCGAAGGTCGATTTTCAAAAAGCAACTGGCACCTTGTAGTTGGTCAAGAAGGTCATCTATGCGAGGTAAAGGATATCGATTTTTGATAGTTAACTTGTTGAGCTATCTGTAGTCGATGCACATGCGAAAAGATCCATCTTTCTTCTTTACAAAAATTACAGGTGCACCCCAAGGCGATGAGCTGGGGCGTATGAATCCCTTGTCAGTCAACTCTTGCAATTGACTGGCTAGCTCTTGCATTTCAGAGGGGGCTAACCTATATGGAGATTTTGACACTGGTGTAGCACCAGTATAAGATCAATACGGAATTCGACATCTCTGATTGGAGGAAGTCCTGAAATATCGTCAGGAAAGACTTGCGGAAAATCTTTTACAACAGGAATATCTTCAAGTTTCTTCTCTGTGGTCCCCTTCTTGATGATATGAGCTAAACGCGACATAATTCTTGCGAAGGTAATTTTTGAGCTTGAAGACAAGACATTAAGTTGAGTCCTTTCGACGAGGTTTCTCCAAAGATTCGAAGAGTCTGACCGTTTGAAAGAGGAATACGAATAAATTTCTCACGACATACAACTTCCGCATGATGTAGACTGAGCCAATCCATACCGATTATGATGTCAAAACTTCCCAGCTTCATAGGAATAAGATCGACTGAGAATTCGTGGTCGTTTAAGGTGAGTGTACAGTTGCGTAAAATAGATTCTAATGAAACAGGTTTTCCGTCCGCAACTTCTACCGTTATGGATTCCGCGAGCTTATCTCGATTTTTACTTAAGATAGGTTCAAACTCTAATGACACGAAACTTCTATCCGCACCAGTATCAAATAACATAGAGGCATATCTACCATTTATAAGAAACGTACCGTTGACCACATTGCCGTCAGCTCTGGCTTGGTTTGCGTTAATATTGAAAGCCCTTCCTCTAGCAGATGGAGGAGCTTGGTTCGCTTGATTCACAGGATTGGCTTGGGCCTGAGCATGAATAATATTGACCAGTCTTGGACATGTGTTCCTGAAATGACTTGGGTCGCCGCAGTTGAAACAAGCCCGCATAGGCTGGCCCATAGGGTAATTGGGTTGATAGTATGTTTGGGCTAAATGTTGAGTGGGTGGGTATGGTTGTTGTTGTTGGGCTTGACCCACTAACTATTGGTGGGTTTGGTGGCGGTTTGTTCGTTGAAGCGTGCGGCAGTTTTGAACAGTGTGTCCAGCGCGACCGCAGCCGGTACAGTTTTGGCAAGGTAGTCAGGGGAGTGGTGATACTGACAACGGTTACATTTTGGTAGTGGGCCTGTGTAGGGTCTTTTGTATGGCGCGGGTGGAGGTGTGACTTGAGTGATGGTTGCAGCAGGAATAGGGGTGTTGGTTTGGGTGACTGCAAAGTTCCTGGTGTTACGCTTCCTCTTGTTAGCAAATTTAGA
This sequence comes from Scalesia atractyloides, assembly GCA_947069175.1. Classification (NCBI taxonomy): domain Eukaryota; kingdom Viridiplantae; phylum Streptophyta; class Magnoliopsida; order Asterales; family Asteraceae; genus Scalesia; species Scalesia atractyloides. Next base: position 48,490,294 of record CAMTDV010000023.1, read on the forward strand.
GGAAGGAGTGTGGTGGTTTGAGGTTTGTCCCTCAGCAGGGTTTTCTTCTTTTCCTCCTTGAACTTCCCATTGCGAATTCGGTTTTCGGTCAGTTCTGTTGCCAACTCCATGGCAGCTTCTAGTGTTACCGGTGAAACGCTGAGGACCGAATCTTGGATTTTCGAGGGAAGTCCTCGAATGTAATGTTCGATCAGACGGTAGGTTGGAGTGAATAAGTTTGGAACCATTTGGTTCAACTCCAAGAACCTTTTGTTGTAAGTAGAGTGATCACCATCTTTTTGCTTCAAAGCATGAAATTCATCTTCCAATTTCTTAATTTCACTTCTAGAACAGAATCGCCTAGTCATGATTTCCCTTAACTCCTCCCAAGTTAAGGCCATCGCATCATCCGTTCCCCTCTTTCCTTTCTCAGTATTCCACCAAGTGAGAGCTACACCAAGTAGTCTCTCCGGTGGCGTAATGAACTTTGCGATCCTCAGGACAATCGCAGTTAAGAAAACGTTTTCCATCTCCTCGAACCAATGTAGGAGAGCAGTGACTCCCTCAGTCCCTTCGAATTTCGGAGGATCACAGGACTTAAAATGTTTGTAGGAGCATTTGTTGGTAGGAGGGTTGTGGATGATCTGGTCCTGTTGTTGAGGAGGGTTAGTAGGATTGGCAGCAAGGGCTTGTTGTACTTGTACTACGATGTCAGGTAATATCGTGGCCATTTGATTCGCGATATGGGTGGCCAAACGTTCCCGAGACTTGTCCGATTTCCTACTTCTTCGATGCGATCTAGACGACATCTACAGGATCATAAAATGAGAAGATTGTGAGTTTATGATGTCTTTTTAGGTGTCATGTGTCTTTAAGAAAATGAAAATAACATAAATATCAATAATGCAACTACATCCAAAGGATGTCTTGGGTTCGCTCATGTTGGGCCTCAAATGTCCCCCATACCTTCACCTACATAGTCATGTGGGCCCCCATGGCTATTGGCTAGGTAGGATTCACATTAGTATTGGCAATTTAACACTTGCATCCCCCGAATGCAAACCACAAAATATGTTCATGAGTGTTTGGTCGGAACGTGTCCAGGTGTAGACACAATGACAACTCAAAGTGGGATTAGCTCTCACGACGTTTGGTATAGCATGCTTTGGCCTAATCGGTATTTCGTACTCTCATCGTTAGTCCCCAGGTAGGCAAACTGGTCCTTTATTTTGGATTTATACGAATGCCAGCCTAGACAGGACGTTCCGACTATCGGTACTAGTACCCTTCCAGTTACTACATGCCCGTCATGAGAACTCACTTTGATGAGATTTGTAAAACACGAAAATCATTGTAAAATCAATCATGATGTGGTGTGTGCTTGCATGGATGTGATATGTTATGATCATACGATTTCATGATAGGCATTATTTGATAATACATACTTATGAACATGCTTGGACAATATCAAATGTAACATTTAACATAAACATATAAACATCATGAAATTTGGCATATAACACACAAAATTCTTATAAGTTTCTAATCGACTATAGTATAGGCTCTAAGGGTCTAATAACCTATCCTGTATCCCTATAAACCTGGCTCTGATACCAATCTGTCACACCCCGACCCGCAGCGGAAATAAGAGTCGGGGCATAATTGGGTTATCACCAAAGCACATGACATTTACTATTATGTTTCATAATTAAATGAAGTCAAAGTTACATTTCTCAAACATCCAAACATGTTCTTTCATTACAAGGAAAAATAACCAAACATAATAATCCAAATACTAAATCGTTTTATTTCTTCTAATCCAGGTCCTATGTGTTCCTAGCTGCTGCTGGTTCACCTGTATCATGTGTAAAATAGGAGGTTTTTGGGTCAACATAAGTTGGCGAGTGAACCTTATAGATAAACATTTGATAATGATTTTCTGGTTAGTTTATCAATAAAATATTGTGCATAATCATAAAAGAGCACATGTATGAAATCAAACATTGGCAAACATCAATTAACAATCGATAGCATACATGAACATACCAACATCATATAACAATTAACATAATTGAACTGTGCAATCAAGGCTCAATCAAACCGAGCCGATCGTATTGCATGAACTGGAAATGTAAATTGAACTGTGCGCTCAAGGCTCAATCAAACGGAGCCGAACATATTGCATGAACTGGAAATGTAAATTGAACTGTGCACTCAAGGCTCAATCAAACGGAGCCGAGCGTATTGCATGTATTGAAATGTAAAATGAAATGACCGATCAAGGGTCAATCAAACGGAGCCGATCGTGCGGGCACGCCAAGATCAACCGCATAATTAAATGGGATCCAACTCAACCTCGATGGATGGGGAGCCACGCCTCGGCAATTGCATGTATTGAAATAATAATTTGCATACAATAATAACTACTTAACAGCAACAAACTAATACACATGTCATGATATGATATATGCACAATAACTTGGTTATAATATGTAAATGAACAAGACACATGATACACCCCAAAAACGTGATTAAAACGGGGAATTTGAAGGGTTCACTCACATTGGGTGCGTTGAATTTGAGATGGTGAGATGCGCACGATTTAGACGAAGCGAGTCAACGAGGAATCACTAACCTAAATAATAATGAAAAAATATATTAAATGGATGGATTTTATTAAAGATTTTAATGGGATTTTTAGATATATTTTTGTGAGTTTATGGCTATTTTCTATCCTTAAAAATGTTATTTTTAAGTATTTTTAATTGATTTTTAAATTAAAATAAACAAATAAATATATAAAAAAATATTATTATTTTACTGTTTGACCGTTGACCGTTGACCGTTGACCGGTTCGGTCAGCGTAAATTGTTGCGCCAAGCGAGATTCGAACCGGTGACCTTCAGTTCACGTGCACGTAGCTCTACCAACTGAGCTACGTGACTAACCCGTTAGAAACTCAGTTTTAATTATATTTATATACTTATTCGCCTTAACTGAAAATACCTTTATTTACAAAAACGTTTTAATTCAATTGACCGGTGCTTGGGACAGGGTTCGAACGCGCGTTATGCAGTTTATCTTGCACACAGTCCACCGCTGGACTGTGTGTCTAACCCGGTTATATTCTTGATTTATATTATACTTAACAACTACTCGCTCTAACCCGGTTAGTTCATGAATAAAAAGAAATGTTATTACGTAAAGCGTGTGGGTATTAAGGTTCGAACTCGGAACGTGTATATAAACTTTGCACACAGTCCACCGCTGGACTGTGTGTCTAACCCGTTTATTATCCGAATTTTAATTACTCTTATCCCGTTTTTAAGTTGGTCTTCTTCATTACAAATACCGACTTTACTCAAACATCTGGTTCCTGATTTAACTGATTAATAAACATGACGACTAGCTTAAATGTACAAAACAGAACAGTTTGGGGAAAGAATATACCAGACAGGTTTTTCTTCTTTAAGGAGTCCGGCGAAAAATCAGATAGCTCTGTTTTTGAACCTCCGGCTGAGAGAGTCTATCAACAGAATTAAGGAATTAGATTTGAAATTGAACCAGAGTACATGGATTATTAGTACGATTGAATGTGCTTACCGTTAACTAGCGAGTTTCCGGCAATTCCAGAATTTCTCTGGCGAACCCAGAAAATCCAGCAAAGTCTTCTGTGACTGATTTTGAGTGATGGATTAATGTTAGTAGAGTCCTAACAATAGATTGAAACCGCAAAGGAGGAATATCTTACCGGTTTGTGTTGAACACGGTTTTCCGGCGATTTCTGCAGAGAATTCCGGCGAACAGTTTTTGGTGCTCAAATGACTTGAAAACGTGACGAAAAGGAAATGGAGTGTAGTTGAGACGGTTCTGAATCGCATAAATGATTGGAACCTGAATTAATCGGAGTTTGATAACTTTTCGGTTTCAAAAACCGAAAATGATGAAACTTTAATTTCATTCATTACAGACTTAATCAGAAACCGATATTCATCGGTTATAAGTTGGCCAGATGAAATCGAAGCGATTTGGCGATCGGTTTACCGATTTTCCGTTATGCAGATGGCATTAACGGTTGATTGAGTTTGCGTATAAGATCCAATTGTTTTCCTAAGGTTAACAGAAAACACTTGGTGGCGGAGTGGTTTGGGGACGGGATGATAAGTTGTTGGAGCGCTTCAGCTGACCCGGGTTCGAGTCCCGGCAGCTACAAATGTTTTTTTATTTATTTTATTTTAACTTTTTATCAAATATAATTTTTATGGTTTAGTTTATTTATTAATTATGTAATGTTTAAACCCAAAATAATCAGAAATAATTAATGAAATTTCATAACTTGGTACAAGATTACAAAACGGAGCGGGTTTTGGAGACCCGATTTTTTTACAAATGTTACAATTTAAACTCGTAGGGTAATTTTGTAGAGTATCATAATTCTCTATAAATGATCTTTTAGGGTAATTTTGATCTTGCCGGGTAATTTTGATATCATAATTACGGGAAAATCACGAAAGTAGCCCCTTGTCACGCCGTAGCCCACTGACACGGCTTAACGAGTCGTTCCCGTTAACGGGAGCAGCTCAAGACTTGTTTAAACCAAGAACCAATGGAAAGTGGACACGTGTCCGACAAACACTGAAACGGCTCTGAGCCGTGTTCGATAAAGAAAGCTCTCAGCCGAGCCGTTTCACGTGGCTCAAGCATCCAAGCCGGTTAAGAACCCGGCTCGTCCCTTAGCTGAGAGTACCTTCAACAAGCCGAGCTGGGTTGACGCGACTTAGAGCTGTTTCCTTACCGTAACATGTTGACATGGCTTAGAACCTCTATTTAGGTGGCTTAGAACCGTTTCCGTACCATCACTTGTTGACGCGGCTTAGAGCCGTTTTCCGCTATTGTTGATGCGGCTTAGAACCCTTGTTGAGGCGGCTTAGAGCCGTTTGTGACCTGTTGACGCGGCTTAGAGCCGTTTCCGTTGTTCAAGCCGTTGCTGACGTGGCTTAGAGCCTTTTCCCTTACGTATATGCTCCTACACCAGGTTTGAGTCGTTTCCACGGCCCGTTCAAGCCATTTCCATGCCCTGTTCAAGCCGTTTTCGTACCATCTAACATAATATAAATATTTAAGTGGTCTGTGTTTCAATTCTATCTCAAACACGAAAACATAGCAAAATGTGTTCCAACTTCATCCCGTAATCCATGCATGTAAGCTGGGCCAGCGTGATATTATGTTCAAGTTCATAACGACGTTTTTCTTAGCTTTAATCATTATTATGTTTGGCAGAATCATCGAATTTTTCGGAATTGTCTGGAGAAGATGAAGTTTTAATCATTATTATATTTGACAGTTCCACTTCCTAAACCTTCGATGGCTCTAAAGCTTTAGGGTGGTTGATGAGAATAACAACACATCAAAGTGTTAGCCAGATCTTACCAAACATCACCGAAGCTGCAAAATCACCGAATTGTTCCGAATTGCTCCATGTACTGAGTGTAGATGGAACTTACCAGTTAAAGACACACCTTTATCATTGTTACGTGTTTTGATGCAGAGTCGTCGAATTGTTCCGATTAGTTTTGTAGATGAAGTTATTTGGTGCATTCTAGTTTAAAGGTTGAATGTTTGTTTTTTTATTTTTTAGTTGTTTTTTTTTATTTTTTTATATTCAATAATAATAAACTTTAGTGATTGTATCAATTATACATGCAAAAATGTAATATAATTTAACACCCTTTTTTACCTCTTATAAATCATTCAACCCCACCCACCCCACCCCACCCCACGCGTATCACCCCACTATAAATAAGCAGTCCATGCGTTTAACCTAAACACACCCTAACCCACGTCGTTTTACTGCTTGCCGTTGCACATACCCCACGTTTTGCAATCTTTGACCACAAGGCTTCCAATTCATTCCCTTGGACCGAGGTTAAAGACATTGACTTATGTGAGACATATTTTGAAGCCGTGTGTGACCTCGCCGTCGAGGTCAGCGTGGCCTGTGGGTCCGTGTTCAGCGGTACTACTCGCAGCTTCGTGATGTCGACAACAACAGAACCGTGGGTGCCCTGTCTTCTAGATTTCGGTGATTCGCTTGGACTATGAAAGATTCGAGCGAATCTACCACGCCGTTGAGCTACTAGGGGACCTTGGCGAGGATAACGTAAAGGAAGTCGCCCTCATCAACTACCGCCACGAATATGGGCATGATTTCACACACATGACGGGGTGGGACATCATTAGACATTTTAAGATGCGTAATTTTTTTTCTGTTTATTTTAGTTTTTATGGAGTTTTTTTTATATTAATACAAATTATGTGTTTATGTTTTTATCTTATTTATCTATTTAATAAAGACGACACTAGTATCCTTTCATGAAACACGAAAGACTTAATATTAAATATTAAGATTTGGTATCAAACGTGCACACGTACGAGTGACGCGAGTTCGAATCCCGGCCTGTCTTGAACCCGTTTTGAGTGTTTAAAGATGAAACCTTTTTTTTTAAGAATAATAATAAAACTTATTATAAAAGAATTTAGATTTGGATATTAAATGGGTTAGACACGCAATCCAACGGTAGGCTGCGTGCACACGTACTAGTGCATGCGAGTTCGAATCCCAACTAGGGCCTGTCTTGGACCTGTTTTGAGTGTTTAAAGATGAAACCTTTTTTAAAGAATAACAATAAAACTTAATATAAAAGAATTAAGATTTGGGTATCAAACGGGTTAGACACACAGCCCAGTGGTAGGGCTGTGTGCACACGTACGAGGGACGCGAGTTCGAATCCTAAGCCTCTCTTAGAACCGTTTTGAGTGTTTAAAGATGAAACCTTTTTTTAAATAATAATAATAAAACTTAATATAAAAGAATTAATATTTGGGTATTAAAGGGTTAGACACGCAGCCCAGCGGTAGGGCTGCGCGCACATGTACTAGTGCACGCGAGTTCGAATCCCGGCTAGGGGCTGTCTTGGACCTGTTTTGAGTGTTTAAAGATGAAACCTTTTTTTAAATAATAATAAGACTTAATATAAAAGAATTAAGATTTGTGTATTAAACGGGTTAGACACGCAGCCCAGCGGTAGGGCTGCGTGCACATGTACTAGTGCACGTGAGTTCGAATCTCGGCTAGGGCTTGTGTTGGACCCGTTTTGAGTGTTTAAAGATGAAACCTTTTTTAAATAATAATAATAAAACTTAATATAAAAGAATTAAGATTTGGGTATTAAATGGGTTAGACACTCAGCCAGCGGTAGGGCTGCGTGCACATGTACTAGTGCACGCGAGTTTGAATCCCGGCTAGGGCCTGTCTTGGACCCGTTTTGAGTGTTTAAAGATGAAACCTTTTTTTAATAATAATAATAAAACTTGATATAAAAGAATTAAGATTTGGGTATTAAACGGGTTAGACACGCAGCCTAGCGGTAGGGCTGCGTGCACATGTACTAGTGCACGCGAGTTCGAATCCCGGCTAGGGCCTGTTTTGGACCCGTTTTGAGTGTTTAAAGATGAAACCTTTTTTTAAAGAATAAATAAAACTTAATATAAAATAATTAAGATTTGGGTATTAAACGGGTTGATAAGTAGAGCCCAGCGGTAGGGCTGCGTGCACACGTACTAGTGGACAGTATAAGGGCAAAAATTTTTAAACCAAACGTATAAATATTGTTATTCTTTCATTTAAAAATAGACATATTATTTAAATACTTTAACATTCACGTCAATAAATAAATAATAATAAAACTTTTAAGTCATACGCAACCTTGCAACAGTTTGATAATATAATTGTTTAACATTAGGTCATGGCAAACAATGCCAAAAATACAGTTTATCAGCCATGAATCGTCTATATGATAAACAAATTTGTCTCAGGTCTCCAGTAATGTTGATTGGTGTGTCCATAACGAGATACTACATAAGTATGCAAAGATAGACAACTTCATTACTGGCGATTGACTGGTTTGAAATCACATAGTCCTCATTAAGCTCATGGTTATGGTTTTTTCTGGTTTCCCCGTCTTTTTCCAGTACCGCAAATGCACCAGCAAAGCTACTAAATACACTTTGGCCTTTTTCAACCTTGGGAGAATAACAAATCTAAATTTTTTTCCCCTCATTAACGTTTTCAAAGGGATAAAAAATTAAAACCTGAGATGCCAACTCAAGGCGTTCCAAAAGCCATAAGTTATTTTCAAGCGGCAGCGGAAAAAACACAAAATCCATGTCGAAAATGGAAGGATATGGGTTTACTTTACCATTTACATAACCAACAACGTTCTTAGGAACGGAGTCAAGTAGCGTGTCATAGAATTGTGGTGGAAGAATTGTCCATCGCAAATTTAATGTGGATCCCTTTGTAGTTTTCTACCTCTCCAAACCATTAGTCTGCCGACCCATCCTTCAATATGCTGTTTATAATATATTATTTTAATATTAAAAAAAGAAATAATATGTTTGGTAAAAACGTTGAAGAAACTAACAGTTGATGTTAGCTAGCCGTTACAACGAACGCCTAACAGGGTTTCCCAAAATTTTTGGTCCAGCTCTACTGGGCCTGTGAAAACTGCCGAATAACAGAATGGGGAGTCCCATTTATTGTAAAACGTGACAACATCTTTCGACCAATTTTCAGTTTCGTCGTCTGGAATCACCCATCTACCTTCTCTGTTCTGGTGTAAACTTTGCCTATTGTTAACAAAGTTATTTTTTCTGACTCCTGGGGTTGTGAGGCTTCGGACGACGAACCATTATCCGTCTGTTTAGGTTCCCTCCATTTCTTTAGCATCCACGATGATGCTTTGTTAACTGGTTGAGAGGAGTATACGTCACTGTTAGTTTTGTCAGACATTCTGCGTTTCTTTTCTTCTAAAATTTTTGAATTTAGGTGAACAAATTTACAAGCGACCCTGTATTTCTCAGTATTTAAGTAGGCAAAAAAGACAAAAATAAAATCCGAGCCGTTTAGTCAAAGCCGAGCCATTTACGAATACTTGAGATGTTTCACCTGACTCGTGTGTCAGCCTGTAAGCTGTTTCAACAGACACGTGTCAGCGTCGAGAGCCGTTTCGGACTTTTTGAGCCATTTCAACTGACACGATCCGTTTTAGACTTTTGAGCCGTTTCAACTGGCGTTTGAGCCATTTCAACTGACGTTGAGCCGTTTCAACTGACGTTGAGACCGTTTCAACTGACGTTTGAGCCGTTTCAATTGGCGATTTGAGCCGTTTCATGAATGTGTCAGCATCCAAAGCCGTTTCATCTTACACGTTTCAGCGTTAACCCCAACCAGATGCGTGTTTAAGCCGGTTGAACAACCTTGTGCTTCTCAAGTTCACTTGTGGCGTTTGATTGTGTTAGAGAATATTTGTTGAACCCGTTCAAGGTTTGAAGAAAACGACAGCTGTTTGGGACCACCAATCACGTTCAGGGACCAGTTGAGAGTTTCGAAACTTCAACCCACACGTGAACATGCAAAACGAGCACGTGATGCAAGATTGTTCAACCGACCCCCCTCTTTGTCCGGTAATAAGTAATGTTTTTCATATTTTTTTAAACTTTATAAACTTTATTTCTTAGTATGAAGTTTTTTTGTATTGTTTAGATGACGACGATTAAAGTCAGACAAAAGTGGCTGGTTTTAAAATACTTGAAGCAGATAATGACTCCAGAATTTGAGACCGCCATAAGGCAAACGTGCTTTGGACCCTATTTAGATAATAGGTGCATGTTATGTGATAGCCTTATTTTAATCGAGGTTGCACAACTACAATTATCTACTAATAATCACCATCTTGGTATTTCGTATTTTTTAGGAGGTGAAATATTTATGTTCACACCTAAACAAATTTGTTTAATAACCGGGTTACGGTTTGGCCACAGTTTTTGGGCACCTGTAGATCACCAAAATTCTTTGAAAAATAGTTTTTTTCCAGGCCGATTCCGAGTTAGTTTTTCAAAAATCATTGACTTATTTAATAACGTGACGACATATAACGATGAAGACGACACAAGAATATGTCTTCTAATGCTTATAGGCCAAGGTTTTCTGGGAATGCAAGAAACTAATCTTTTTGATAATTTTCTTTTACACCTTGTGCATGATCTGGAAGCTTTTAGACAATATCCATGGGGTAATTATTTTTGGGATAGTACATATAATGCATATATAATTTGCACGTATGTCAAAAGACGACACAATCGGTTTTTCATTATCGGGATTCGTATGGCCCTTCAAGGTACGCGTGATCCCTTCCCTTTATTATACGTTCCTAAATTTTTAGATTAAAATTTTAAAACATTCGTTTCACAGATGTGGATTTTGGAGGTGTTCCTCGAATTCAAGGGTTCAAACGATTGGTTTGAATCTGAGACGATTCCCAGATTTTTGGGATGGAGGGAAGGCCGCAAGTTCATGAAGGTTACTGTGGACCGTATGCTTAAAAGGCGGTAAAGGTAAAATAGTTATATTAAATTAAAGATATGAATGTGTATTATATATATTATTTTTAAATAATTTATTGCCTTTAATATTGCAGAAACGTGAATACAAGCCTCTTTCGTTTATACTGGCCACGAATAATGAAGTTATGTGCCCATGGTATATATCTAGTTCAGATTATTTAGACGCTGAACGTCAGATGTATGCTAATGCAATGCCGGGTGAAATACCGGTTGTCGACGAACAACAAACGCGTACGGAATTCCCGGGTCCAATTCCACCCCCTATGCACTCCCTTACCGCCGTTGACCCACAACAAATGCAGTCACTTATGAACAATTTGTTTGGTGACGATGCCACAAATCAAGGTTTCAAGCTTTCATCGACCCGACAGGAAATGCCGCAACAGAATTTTGCTATCGGCCCGTCCATGTGTGGAGTTGATTATGACCGTTTAAAATCACTGCTGGACGAGAACAACCGAAAACTGACTGACATGATCAAGTCAGAGGTGTTGCATGCGTATCGTGCGGCCCCTGTCGGTACACCAGCCAACGCGTGAAAATCACAAAAGGAGAGTGATAATGTAATGTTTAAATTTGGCAATTACTTTTTATAAATTTAAATACAATATATAATAATGACCTTTTAACATTCATGTATGCTGTTGCTGATTCTTTTGTCAACTACGACAATGTCTACCATGTCTCTATGACCCCGATTATAAACAATGATCTGTAAGTTTTTACATGTTTTAGCATAACAGTTAATTATTATTTTACGAGTACGAAATCTCAACTCTTACGGATAAGCATTTTTTTAGAATGAGGATCCTGATATTATAAAAATGAGACGATCGTAAAGACTTGTGAAGCCCGCTGCCGCTTTGCTATCCCATACGTAGCTTATAGAACGTTAAAACAAAAACGAACAAGACAGTCAAATAATGAGGATAGACAAATTTCTTTAATTGAGCAGTGGTATCCAAGTAGTGGCAATAAATATCTTTCACTATTAGCGGGTGGATGTGTCGGTCCTGATTTCTGGGCGTCATTACTGGGCAAGGACGGTAGTGGCTGGTTAAGCGATGATGTAAGCCTTGACTATTAACAAGTAAAAAAAAATATTTTTTTATATTTTTTTCACACTAAATTTACTTTTTTACAACATATATTTGGGTGGATGATCCACTTGTATCACTCAAGAGATGCAAGAGAACGTTGGAGTATTTACCCCCTTATTTTCAGATGAATCTTTGTAATTCGGGTGGGCACGACAACACGTTCAAGGTTATTTCACCGGGGTGGTGGACCCCTTTTCCACCAATAAGTACAGTTGACGAGGTATTACGGAGCATTCCAATTAGTTAGTTGTTACATATATTATATTTATTATTTTTGTAATTTATTAACGAACCACTTACTTACTTATTATGTAGGTGTACGTACCGTTGTACATACTAGGCGTACATTGGTTTTTAGGCGTTTTCAATCTTATTAATTACACACTTACGATATACGATAGGTATTTTTCCCAATTGAATCTCATTAATACTTTAATATTTATGCTGCTAACTGTTGTTTTTTTTTTGGGTGATTATAGTTTATTAGCTTTAAAAACTTTGGAAAAGAGAAGAACGGAAGTGGTCTGTCATATAAATTTTGTTTTTGACCACTAGCTACGGATTAATGGTTATCATGCTGACAAGCCGTTACCGTTACATTATCCCTTCCGCGTTATTTATGCAAGCGATGCTCCTCAACAGTCCGGAGTTTTGGGAGACTGTGGAGTTTGGGTTTGCATATATCTACAAAGGTTGATAAATAAACAACAATTGAACGATGGTGAAGATACTGCGTTAACTGCATACAGAATGAGATGTAACTAGCTATACTTTTTTGTGACTCGGTATTACCTGAGGATATAGAAGACAACGTCGAAGATGACGAAGTATTATTTGGAAGATAATTGTAAAAATGTAGAAAATGATGTAAAAATCTTATTATGTATAGAATGGTTATTTATATATTTTATTTGTATTATGTTTTAGATACATGTATACTCTTTGTGTGTATATATGTGTGTGCTACCATTATGGAAACACATGTTACTCAGATAGATCCACAATGGCAAACCAGAGTTGGTCGTCAAATGTTCTTGAATTTTATTACGCCGGCGATATTCCAAGTTGCTATTCCTCATACATGAGGATAACACCACTCGGAAAAGACTAGTGGGTGGACTACTTGGATTTAGTGGAGATGGCCATGTTCAAGAAACGGTACCTTAATAACAAATTATTCCGTTTAATAATTAGGCTATTAATTTTTTTTTTAAAAAATCTTTACCATTCTTTTATAGCACGTGAAAGCATGGTGTAACAAACTCATGTATCAACGCGAGGTTGAAAGATGGGCAAGGACGATGTCTTCAAAGGATTTTCGTTGTACGGTTCTACCACCAAATTTTGTCAACATGTTAAATGGACAAGATAGTGCGGCAAACACATACGCATATGGGTCTTCAACTACATACCCTCCATTTTGGGAAATAGATACGGTGATTCATTTTTTATTTATTTTATTTATATGTATCTTTCATACTCCACGTCTATATAAATAAATGTTTGTGCACTCCTCAACTTGTGTCTTCCTTTTCCAACATGGTCGAACAACAACATAACATTCATTTACACTTCCATATCCACCTTAACACTTGAAGAACCAAACCCACCCTCAGAGAACACCGAACCCAACTTTTCCCAACATAACATTCATTTACACTTCCATAATCACCTTAAAACTGAAGAACCAAACCACCCTCAGAGAACACCGAACCCAACTTTTCCCAACTGCCGACCCAACCAACAATAGTGCAAGAGCCAAGAAGTGAATGTAACCCCAATGTGCAGCAGCAAAAAACCGAAGAACCAGGAAAGTGCGACGGCTGGCACCGAAGAAGACGCTAACCAGGAGTTGGATTTTGAAAGATATTTCGATTTACTGCGTTTAGAGGCTTACACAACAGAAATGGAAAAGGGATTAGAGTATGATTCGGAGGCAGAAGACCACACCGACTAGATTAGATCTGTTTACTAATTGTGGGGGTTCCATATGTAATAAGATCTTAAACATGTTTATTTTGGAGTGATCTTTAACATAATAATTTTAACCGTATGTTATATACTTTTCCTTTTTGACACAGCTTACATTCCTATACCGGAAAAGGAACAACAATGGTTACTTCTAAAGATAAATTTAAAGTAACTAGAGATAACTGTTTATTTTACAAATACTTGTGACATGATTAACTGCAGAGATTCATTTTGCATGCACAGAAGAATTCATCAAACTGTGATGGAGTTTGAGTCTCTATTCATGTGGTTTCTGGTCGTACCGGGTATTGGCAACATGCTGAAGTAGACGAGACGGATGCCATGGAAATAGTAGGGGATGCCGTCTGGCCTGATCAAAGAGATCTTATTGGCTGAAATTTAGAGTTATCATATGTATGCTAATGGAAAAGCTTGTTCTCAAGCGCTCGTTAACATGGAGGGAAGGAAACCTTCAGGATGCTTGTTTTGGATACAGACGGTACATGGCAAACGAACTCTATGCCGGGCGCTTCACACCAGTTAATTTTTGATGGTTTTGTATATGCATATAAAAAAATTTCTAATGAAATAGTTCCTATGTAATTTATTAATTACAATACTAAAAAAATAGATAGTGTTAAAAGTCTCCCAAGTTATAGGATGGAAATTGTGTAAACTGGTCAGGATCGCCCCAGCTTTCTTTCTCTTTCCCTTCACCCAATCCTTTGCGAGTACGAATTTGTGATGACATGGGCTGTGAACACAAATCAGATGATGACCGTATGATTTACGCCGGGAACAATACGGCAGAGTGGGTTCTTCCCCGAGGGATAAGATTCGGTTGTTATCTCGAGGACGACCCGCCTGACGCTTTGTAATATGCGGCGGTTGAAGATTTATAAGATCTTCTGGAGTCTCCCATTCAAACTTATGAGGAAGAGGATTAATCGCTTCTTATAAGTTCTTTTTCGTTTGAGTAACACGGGAAGGAATAACGACTGCAATCGGTTTCATCTAAAAATTTAGAAACCGAAATCACATGCCCACATGGTAGACCAGAAACTTGCCAAACTCGGCAGCTACAAGTTCGATTATACAAATCAACAAAACCGCGCTTGCTCCCGTCTTCAACATCATAAGTCTTTAACCCAACACCAGCAACAGTCCATCGTTCTAGACGCTTCAATTTTTTAAAAAATTTCTTTTGAGCCCACTGTGTAAGTAGGTATGTTTCCTGAATACCCTACAATCAGCGTTCATAAAACCATTGTTGTACGGACGACGAAGAATTCGATAACTTGTGTTATCGGCATTTTGCGCTGGTGTCTAGAAAGAGCGTTAATGGACTCCGCGCTGTTAGATGTCATATAATGATATCGATTACGGGACAATGTGCTCTTGCCCTTCTACAAACCCAATACTTATTAGAATTTGACGTACTCTGGGAATGGCAGACAAAGAGCGTTGAATGACGCATTAAATCAGACATCCGGTAAGATTTGCATGTCTTCCACCACAGACTCTCATATTCTTTTTTTTATTTGACGACAAACGTAAGTTCATCATTAAATGATGACAACACAATCCGTGATAAGCATGTGGAAAGATGTTACTAACAGCTAAGTGTATAGAATTCGCCCTATCCGATATTATCGCCATATGGGTATTTCCCAACACACTCTCTAAGCTTAGAAAGAAACCATGTCAAAGATTCCCCATCCTCTGATTTTCCTATTCCATAGAAACTGGTAAAATCTGGTTGTTTCCATCCATGCCAATGCTAAAAACAGCGTACCTTTAAACTCACCTTTCAGGTGTGCTGCATCGATGATCACCACCGGTCTTAGATTACGCATAAAGGCACGAATCTGAAACGAAAAATTCATAAGAGGTCAACCGCGTTTTAATTTAAGATAACTAAATAAAAAGTAAAACACATAACATTACAGCATCACCGATGGCGACAAAGACCATTTCAAACCGATTCTCGTCATCAGTTTTGATGCGAGTGATAGTACCCGGGTTTGCCCGCTCTAAATTGTGGCAGTAAAACGGTAGTTCAGCAAAGGAATGAGTGCTTGTTCCTTGTAGGATCTCTAGCGCATGACTTTTTCGACGCCAAGCTTGACTATAACTCATGTCAACTTAGAATCTTTGTTTAAAATCTTTGATAATATCCTTGGACCGATGTTGTCTACCACTATCTTTTAGTGATTCCTTTATATAGTGAGCCACAACCATTGGGTTTGCCTGACGAAGATGGGCGTACATTAGCGTCTTTGAGCACGTGTGTTTATCGTTCATTTACTTAACAACAAACATCGCACTGCCAGCAACACTGCGTGCCCTAAAACGCCATGCGCACCCATCCACCAAGCATGACACTTCATACCTAGTTTTAGAAGATCTATCTACTTTAAACTCAAAATGTTCTAACAAACATTTTTTCCCTAGCTCAAGTTTCATTTCTTCTTTGTTACTGAATACGTAGCCTGGCTCAAAGTTAATTGATGGAGACAGTGTTTGTGTTGTACCATGTAAATTATCGAAATTCGTTATATACTCCTTTAAAACATCATCATTAACTTCATTAACAGGAAGATTTAAATCGGTAACTTTAAATGTATCTTGATCAGAAGCAAAACTAGATGACCCAACACATGACTCCTGAATGACGTACAACTTATATAATTCAAAAGGATTTTGCATAGCAAAATTAAATAAAAAAGTGAGATCACCATCATCATTTATATCGATCGGATTAGTAAACGAAGACATCCGGTACGATATCTTTTTAATGTTTGGCATTCCACACAACTTAGAAACATTACTTAAAAGACCAATGTACGAAAGATTGGTTTCAATTTCTAAACCACGTCTACTTGCATCGGCATCAGCAACATACTCCAAGTTTTCGTTAACAATCTGCCACTTTTCACCGCTGTATACAACAAAACAAAGCTTCATGTTGTAAAAATCTGATTTTACTTTAAACGTAAAACGCCTTAAACTAATTGTAAATAAATAACCAATGCACATAAACGTAAAACAACTTATATTCTTACTGAAACGGCTTGAACAATGACTTGAAACGGCTCTGAGCCGCCTAAATAGAGGTTCTAAGCCGCGTCAACATGTTACGGTAAGGAAACGGCTCTGAGCCGCGTCAACCCAGCTCGGCTCGTTGAAGGTACTCGGCTAAGGGACGAGCCGGGCCTTAACCGGCTTGGATGCTTGAGCCACGTGAAACGGCTCGGCTGAGAGTTTTCTTTACCTAACACGGCTCAGAGCCGTTTCAGTGATTGTCGGACACGTGTCAACTTTCCATTGGTTCTCGGTTTAAACTAGTCTTGAGCCGCTTCCGTTAACGGAAACGGCTCGTGAAGCCGTGTCAGTTGGCTATTTTGGCAAAGACGGCGGTGACATAGGCTAGTTTGGTGATTATCCTCATAATTACCCTACAAATGATCTTGTACTATAATTTTGATAATTACTTTACGAGTAAAATAATTAAAAAAATACCACCACACTTTTTTTTACTTTTTCATCATTTTCGTACGTTTTGTACGATAAGCTTATTTGTACAGGATTTTTACTTAATAATAATAATAATAATAATAATAATAATAATAATAATAATAATAATAATAATAATAATAATAATAATAATAATAATAATAATAATAATAATAATAATAATAATAATATAATAATAATAATAATCAACTCTTCAACACGATATATTTTTACACAGACAGAATAATATTGATAGATTTATAAAAATGTCTTAATTACACAGACAGAATAATTTTGATAGATTTATAAAAATGACTTAATTTTAATCAAGAAATGTTATGAAAAGAGAAATAATGAAAAGGTGTATAGAATAATTGTCTTCAATTAAAGTCATAATAAGCTTTTTGCGTGATTCTAGGAATAAACTCTGATTTAACCCACCAACCAAGTAACTACCTCTCATCATATCGACTCCAAGTCTTATTTAACTGGTTATTTAACCATAATTTGCAAGCATGTTAATCTTATCTTAAAAAATAATATAAAAACACAATTTTTATTGTAACAAAAACTAAATAAAATTTGATATATTAAA
Source organism: Scalesia atractyloides (assembly GCA_947069175.1). Taxonomy (NCBI): domain Eukaryota; kingdom Viridiplantae; phylum Streptophyta; class Magnoliopsida; order Asterales; family Asteraceae; genus Scalesia; species Scalesia atractyloides. The sequence continues at coordinate 48,507,919 of CAMTDV010000023.1, forward strand.
TTCATATGAACTTATTAATTTTGCACAAGATTGACCTTGGTAGCCATTAAACGATCACACTCGATGAAATATTGTTTTTAATTGTGTAAAAGTAATGGTGTGGATATTTTTCCTTGACCTTACTAAATCATATGAGCATTTATGTACAAACGGATATTTTGGAGAAGATTATTTGTCTGGTGATATATTATACATGACATAATGACATAAGCTGTGGAGTTACAAATTTTCGACTATTGTCGTAATATAATTTTCTTTTGTATTCCTTGAGTGTAGTTTTATTTATGTTCGTTTCAACTAGTTTATTTCTAACAATTTAGATGTTTCAACAATAGATTTAAGATTTTGTACAAACAGTGTTAATTGTAAAAACTGTAAGAACAGATCTGAGCCATTAATAGTTTAAATCAAGGGTTGTATAGATTACAAATAAAACTCCTTTAATTAATAATTAATATTATTAAGTTAGGGGTGTTTTAGTCATTTAGCCATTTCTTATTAAATTCTAATTCCATTAAGTTTTTGAAACCAAAATAACTTTTATATTACTTCATTATTTCTGAAAAAATTTTATACCATATAATTAAGAATTTTTTGTCTTTAACATAAGTACGATATTGCTATATTTTTTATTTATAAAAGTGACTTTTTAAAAGTTATAAATAGGTGATTTATATTGTGCTAGTTATGTAGTTGGAATGTGCTAATATGAAAAATGTATTGCGTTGATTTTAAATCTATACGTAAGTTTTTATTTTGTTGTGTAATTCTTATGTGTTGCTATTTTTTTCCTTTTGTGTTGTCATTGAGAGCCTATTTGGAAATATATTTGTTTTCTACTAGTTATGTAATAGTATGTGCTATTTACAAATTTAAAACAAAAACATGAAATTGTAATAGTATGTAACAGTATGTGTTGTTCATAAAATTAAAAGAAAAAATGAAATTGTGCTAGTTATGTAATAGTATCTGTTGTTTACAAAATATTAAAAACATGACATTGTGCTGATTGCGGTGTTGATTACAGTGTTATGCTGATTACGGGATGTGCTAATGGTGGTGTTGTGGGATGTTACCGTTGGATGTGCTGACGGTGGTGTTAGCGTGCTGATTAAGGTGCTGATGTTGACGATGTGCTGATTACGGTGTTGACGATGATGCTGATTACGGTGCTGATGATAATGCTGATTCGATGAAGAAGAATAGATTTGGAGATTAATATTTGAATTAATCTTGCATGAATTTAAGGATAATTTAATTATTGTTTTTAATTAGATATAAATAAAAGGGTATAAAAAGTCTAAAATACCCCTAAGTCAATTTTCTAATTGAGGATATATGTCATTACATTGTTGGTCCTTACAATAAAGATACATGTTTGTATATGATCTTATACCTCCAACAACAAGCAAAAGGGAAATTGACCTCTAATAATCACTAGTAGACGTTACTGGCCATTAGCAATCCCACTTTTAAATATTCCACCTGCCAGTCCAACATTTCACCTATTTTTCCTCCACAGGTTTCCCGTTAAAAACATATGTTTTATGGCTTTTGATCTAAACAACGATACGAGTCAATTGATGTAAGCCTACCTCGAAACAGTGCTCCAAATGACTTGTTTTTTGTTAATTGAAAGTTTAAACACCCGACTTGAAGCACCGTTTTCGTAGCTTGGAGCACCATTTCGAGGTAAGTTTACATCAATCGACTCGTATCGTCGTTCTGATAAAAAACCTAAAACATTTGTTTGTAATTCGGAAAAAAAGCTTAACGCCGTTGAGTTTTTTTAACGGGGAACGGTGGAGGAAAAATATTTGACATTGTATTTATAGAATATTTACTAGCTAGATGTAGAATATTTTCTTGTCAATGTCCTTGGATCTTCCACTTCTGCCCTCGTGAAAAGTCCCCCTAAAGGTTTTGGGTTTTTTCGATTTTGCTCCTGACTGTCCTCCCTTTAAGCTTGCCAACAAAGAAAAAACCACTTTAGATGCCCCTATCGTTGGTTCCTCTCCTTTGGCTCCCCGCGATGTTTCGGTCACCTTGGAGTTTAAACATATTTGCATCTATTTATATGTATGCAGATAGAAGAATACAGAAAGTGATCTATTATTTAACATCTGATGATCGCCAACGCACAAATACAGTGTGTCCAAATCGCTATAAGTAGACTGATTAAAGGATATTTACTATGTAGGAGAAAAAAACATTGTTAAAAAAAGGACAGTCTACCCTTACAATAGACAGCTTACATCTATACATACTTACCATTTATATCAACAAAAAATGGCTTACATTGATGATGATTATGTGACATTTTCAATTCGTATATTATGAACAACCAAGTTTAAGTTTCTGTGTAAGAAGTTAGGTTAAAGAAAGTACTTGGATTTTGGATTTAGAAAATTAATTCAGCTGGAAAAGTAGTAAAAGGAGTTGTAAAATGAAAAAAAAATTATAAAACATGCTCACTAAAAATCCTACTACCAAAATATTTATCGGTAGGGTTTGAGAAAGATATGATCCGGAAAAATATAAAAAAAGTGAAGAAAAAAAGAAAGCACTAAAAAGATGGATAAATTGAAAATTTAAGGTTTACGAAAATTAAGGGTAAAATGAGCATATTATGAACTAAATTATTATGGGTACATTTGATGTTTTGATTATTTTCAGGGGATATATATGGTACTTTAGAATTATATTTGGATTTATATGTATATGATATTTCACAAATTTTGTAGGGGTTTATATAATAAAAATAAAATTGCTACTAAAGCTATAGCCTAGAGATAGAGCGAAATCCTATAGATGTTTAGATAGGAGAAGGCCATAGCTTCAATGCCTGATAAGTGTAACATTTAACTGTTAAAAAAAAGAAAAACAAAAAAAAAATCGATTAAGATTTAACAAGTTTTGTAGTGATGTGCATAAAATTTTCTCATCAATTTATTATTTCCTAAAAGGATTCATTACCGCTTGTATTTGCACCAGGGCCTGTGATCCAAATTTCAACCAGGCAAATACAAGTTCAGTTGATGGGCTTGTGATCCAAATATTAACCCAATGAGCTTGTTACTTTACTACTTCATCTAACATTCTAACGCAACCGTAGTACGAAAATATAAACTTTGTTATGCTATGGATTTGATATAAGCTAAAATGAGCCCACTATCGTTGGATAAGCAGAGATCAGTTGCATACTTGCATTAACAGACCTAGAGGTGCACATAACCGGGTATTGGCAATACCTGGATAGGGCTCGGGTCAGGGTATTAGCCAGGAAAACCATACATGATGTATCGGGTTCAGGTTGGGTTTTCTATACCCGGGAAATGCCCTATTTGTGGGTATAAAAAAAGAAACCTAGTTTTCAGGTCGGGTATTAGAAAACCCTATACGGGTATGCAAAAAACCTGGTACGCGTACGCAAAAAACCCGATGTCGTGGCTTTTTTTTTTCATTTTTTTTGTATTTTTATGTTTCCAACTCCATTTTTGGGTTTATAAACTTTAACACTTAAAACATAAAACTTCCAATATATTAGAAATTAGAAATATTACAAGATTGCATATCATAAAATTGCATACATATCGGGCATCAAAAAACCCGGTGTGGGTATTAAAAAACCCAGGTATGGGTATTGTAATACCCGGGTACAGGTATTAACAAAACCCGGGTATAAAACGGGTTGAAAAAACCCGGGTTCGGGTTTACAACACCCGGTTTTTATAAAAAACGGATTTTTTGTGCACCTCTAACCAGACCAAATCGTCGTGTTTGATGCTTTTATAACGTAGATTCCTGTTATTGATTTTACATCGAGATAGATGGTAAATGGACAACAAGATGCGCCGCTACCTCTTTTTGAATAGCAAAACTAAGTCTTTTAAAAACTACTTTCTATAAATCTCGGGGTCATAACATTACTATGTATGATCGAACTCGATATGAATATAAGCAACTTAATTAATTACCAGACCAAATATATAAATATAAGCAACTTGATCAATAAGTACTAAAATACCTTATGATATTGGTACGTACGTAATAATTCGGGCTCATTAAAAAGAAACAATTGCATAGGCATTGGTTTATCCGATATGTAAGAACACCTGCAACTAGTTTATTTTATTTGGAGACCCAAAGATGGACGTGTTATTTGCAGTGATGGAGCTTGAACGACACCTCACTGGGGCTGGGCTCTTAAAATCCAAATTAGTGGAGCCAGACTCTTTCTTAAAAGTCCAAAATTGATGCTACAATAATTTTTTTTTCCGGAAATTTTCAGTAAAATTTAACACTACGAGCGAAAAACCGGCAGAGGCCGGGGCATCCCCCGCCCCAAAGAGGTTTCGCCCGTGATTGTCTGGCTGTCTATCACCATTTCTAAAGAATGTGTTTACGCATTTGTGGAAACACAATTATTGTACATACTAAAATCGCAGGTTGGTGAAGCCGATGGGGATACTAGATGGTGGCAAATGATTTGCTTTCTTTACCAGAAAAGGCGTGTTTTTTTTATATTTTTTGTACGGATAATTTTTCCACTTTAAATACTTACACTTCATGATTGAACCTTGATCTCTCGACAAGAGATAATTTCTCTTGACCACTAGGCCATAGCCTAAGTGACCAAGTTTTTTTATATAATTTGGTAAACAACGAATGTTATGCAAAACTAAGCTCGTATAATTAGTTAGCGCTTACATTTAAATTTTGAGTCTCGGGTTCGATCCCCAACCTTTTCTTTTTAATATATGGACCCAGTTTATACTTTGTAAGATATATACATAAATAGGTCAAGAAAACCTTATATAACATTTTTATTATATTTCTAGAAAAAATTGGGAATGTAACATACATATATTTGAACATTTTAATAAAAAAATGTAAAAAGAGCCGGCTAGTTTTTAGTTGTTCAAAATTTGCATGTTACATTTTTTCTAGACAAATATAACATGTAAAAAAAACTACTTGACGCTTTTAAAAAAAATATGTTACATTTACAAAAATGTTCAAATATATGTGTGTTACATTCCCTATTTAAAAAAAATAAATAAAAATGTTACATAGGGTTTTTACAAGGGTTTCTTGAGTTTTTTCAACTTAAGTGAGTTCTCGTTTTATCCTTTCCCTATATATATATGTATATGTATATATATATATATGTATAGTATATATTATATATATATTCCTTATATATATATATGTATATATATATGTATATATATTTATATGTATGTATATATATATGTATATATATTTATATGTATATCCTTTAAATTCATTAAACTTCAATTAGGATGGCAAATGTCTGTGGCATAAGCTCGACGAGCTGATTGAGCGTGTTGGTGAGATTTATTGAGTATGATGACGATAATGATTGTATTGGGTCATAACCTAGGAGTGTTTATCAGTTCGGTTTTCGGTGTATTTGGCTTTCAAAATTTTGAACCCCAAACTAAACACCGAACCTAACCGAATTGGGTATATCTAAACCGAACCAAATTCAACTGAATTCAATTAGGTTTGGTTTCGGTTAAAAACCAAACAAACCGATTTCAATCAAATTCAATCGAATTGAACAAATTTTTCCCTAATTTATATTCATGTTTATGTTATGACCAGCAAGTCGGCAACTAATTTAAACCGAATAATCAAACGACACAACATATTATAAAAGAAAGTTTAGAAACAAAACTTAGATTAGAAATGAGTGACTTTATTTTGAGTTGGGCTTTAGATTAATAGATTTAGTATTTGGGCTAATAAACTTTACATTATTTATTAAATATTATTATTATTTGTTAATAATGAATTAGTTAAATGGTTATACGGATAATCGAATAAACCGAATAAACCTAATAAAAAAATTGTTGAACCAAACACCAAAATCACAATTCAGTTTCGGCTAAAAATCAAACCGAACACCGAATTCATTATTCTGATTTTTTTTGTTACGGTTACGGTTTAGTTTACGGTTTTTCTAACACCGCTATAATAACCTACACCCTATGTGAAAAGGGAAATCAAAGATGGCGAAGGTTGGCGATTGTAGTGGTGACCGGAAAAATGTCTAAGATGAACTTCAAATTTGAAATTTAAACAATTTAAGTTTTGAATTTGAAGAAACCAGTCTTGAGATCATTCAAGCCTTCAAATCCAAAAGTATAACATGAACTTAATCCTGTTTTGTACCTCCATGATCATCTTCCATTACTTATTAAGTCACTTCATATTTTTATTGAATAGTCATATACTGTAAATTTAATCATTTTTCCTTCTAAATCACCAACTTGTACTTGCTCAGTTTGAGATCTTAAAATGAAGTATAACGAATTAGTGGCAAAGTATGAGATTCCGACTAGGGTCGAAAACAATACCCAAAAATTTCTATAAGACTGGGGGGTCGAAAACGTATATACCCAATAATTTTTATACAAAAACTACATACTCTCCACTACTGAGCGAAAAGTTCGACGGATCGGCCGCCCCCTCCCGCCCTAAAGAAGGTGCGTGATTGTAACGAATAACAAAGATAAAGCTTAAAAATCAAGTTTAGGACGCAAACGGTTTGCTAACATTATTTTACATTATAATTTAATTATACAAATAATATATGTCGTCGAACGTAGAGGATTTATGGATAGACTTGGTGAACTTAATTCACACGTCCTTGTACTTTCATTTGTGATGTGGTGGATTTTTATTTAGTTATTTATAAAATATAAATATGTAACACCCAAGTTAATTAATTCACACGTCCTTGTACTTTCACTCTTAGAAAACTAAGGTTCTTACAAAATCTAGTCTTAACTAAGGTTGTTACAAAATCTAGTCTTTAAGTGTATTTACATATATCAAACAATTTATTGATTTGTTTAGTTAATAACGGGTAAAATAGTTCTCTATGAAACTCGTTCATCTTGTCTTTTTTGTTTCTTTTATAATTTAAGTGTAATTGTTCTAATTATTTTGTTTAGTTAATGACGGGCAATAGTTCTCTATAAAACTCATTCATCTTGTGTTTTGGTTTCTTTTATAATTTAAGTGTAATTGTTCTGAAGCTCGTTTACAAGATGTCAAGGTGTAAATCACATTAATGGGTTTCAACTAAAAAGTGACTATTTTCTATTTATATACACTAAATTTATTTATTTTTTTAAATTGTCTAGTTGCAAATAGGTGATTTCCATTGCAATCAAGTTTTGTATATGTGGGGTGTCAGAATCTATAAGTAGATGTGATATGTGTTAACAGTCCATTCATCGGCCAAAAATACTCCAATAACACACGTGGTCAAACTCATGGTTGAGCCCTTCACGCCCCATGCGGTAAGCATTTCACACTCATATTGGATAAGTTGGCATTGGACGTTTTATAACACAATGTAAAAGTGATCCTTTTCCATTTCCATTGATATACATGAAAATGAATATTTAGTAATGCCCAGTTGCAATATAGTTTTTTATATTTGGCTAGTTGGATTTTGGTTAACATTCAATGATTGGACAAATTTTTAATACCTCACTTTCGTGCTAATGTTCACGAGAAACCTCCTTTTTGCATTCATGTAACTTTTTACAAGAAACCTTAGTTTCTCATTATTGTTATTGTGAATAAACGTTGGCCACCTAATGCTTACACGTGAGTTGATCTGTTTAATATGAATCATTGAACAAATTGACTAAGTATGTTAAGGGGACACAGTGTATGGTGAATTAAGTTATCGCCCATATGTGAGTTTCTAGACCAAATTTTGATAAACTGTTTTGGGGTGATGTGCATACTTGTTAAAGTGTTTTCAAAAATAGTACGTATTAAAATGCATAGTTTTTTATGGAAGAAATGATTTTGGCTTCTAGCCGCTACGTTGTCATGAATGTTGTCGTATAACATGTCTAAAATTAACATTTTTTAAAATTTAAACCTAACAAATAATAAGGTTGGTAAGAACAAGGTTATGGTATAATATATGTTTTCTTAAGTCGCTGCATTGTTGATATTTGCTATATCCTTTTAGGGATGATGTTATTTACATGGTAGTTATGACTGGCAATATAGACACAATACTATGGACACATTAGTTACACTTGGGAGTATGCTTTGGGTAGTGACTTGGTGGCTTGCCAACAAATCAGTCCAGGATGTGTGGAATGTCAATATGTCATATGGGACATGCATAATGTAATCGGTCCAACAGGACGCAAGGAGTGAAATGATGTTTTGTTACGTTATGATATGTTAGGTCTGATGTGTTTCGCTTTGTTATGCTATGATATAAATATGCGACACTACACGTTATAGTTTTTTATTTTCTTTTGAAAACTAGAATTCACTTAGTGTAGCTGATTTTTAATATGCACATTGTAAGTCCAGAGATCTTCAACAAGATATCACAATCACAATCAAAAGTGCGAAAAACTAAAGAGTGATGAACAAGAACAAGAATTAGTCGATTGTATTAATATGTTGCACACAAGCTCTTGGGTTGTCTAGTACAAATCTCGATTAAGAAAGAAAACAATCAACCACCATTCTAAGACCTAGGTTCACATTATTATAGTTACATAGGGTGAAACCTAATTACAAACCGGGCCAAGCCCAAACTGTACACACATACTCACCTATTCAAGCCCAAACATCCTAAATAACCAATCCACTACCAAAATATTACAAGACAAGTGTAAACCTACTAAACCATACCCTTACAATATCCCCTAGGTTTATGTTGTCTTAGAAAATCAATGTCTACTTGGTCTTGGCTTATTCTTTAGCTCTGCATCTGAAATCTTCTTACCAGTATAAGGAGTGAACAGTTGTGTCTCAACTCTTCCTCTACTTCCTTGTAACGCCTCACATTTTTCGACTTTCCTTATTTAGAAAGTGTTGTCATATTTCTATTTTTGGAAACTTGTATCATATTCGTATTATTCATTTTCGACCCTTGCACTCTGAGATTATGATCATAATGGAAACTTGTTTGATACTTACACGTGTTACATACTTAAAATATACGTTACAATCTTGAATGCGTGATTATATGCAAGAAACTCATACCTGGGATATTCGAATACTTGATTCATGTGCATTATACTTACAACACTCTTGTATGCTTAAAATACTTAAAACCATCTAAAACACGCGAAAACGGCCCAAGTGAGTCAGCTTCGCATGAAGTGCACTTGACTTTGTATGAAGTGAAGTCACTTCGCACGAACTCACTCTGTTTCTTATAAATACCCACTCCACTCCACTCCTAAACCCTTTGTCACTCCGGACAAGCTACTGATTTTCCATCTACGTATCAGATCCGAATCAGAAGGTTGACCTTCCAACTCATTTTCTCTACTTCCCTTTGATGATTTCTACTACTCGTTCTCTTAATTCTAAAGGCATGCATCTTCAAGTGTTGGATACCACCAAATTCATCATCCTCAATATGATAAAACTTGTGTTTGTAGTAGTGTGAGCCTTAGAAGCCTTAGCTTCCGAATTAGTTCCACCATCTCATTTATCCATTGCATGTCATTAAAGTGGCTTGCTAGCATCAAAGTAACTTAACCCTGTCTGGCCTCCGACACTTAGTTAACTCTTTCTATGTCGGGAATGGCTCACCTGGGTTAATCGTACTTGGCCACTTGTATAGTTAGATTTACATTCTGTTATTCATGACCAACCGGGTTGTTACAACCTTGTGCTTTGGTGAATCATATAATGAGGTGTTCGCACCCCCATACTTGACTTCTATGACAAACTTGAAAGACTCAAAAGACTACATATATATACGTACTTATGTTTATTTCTCGGACCTAATTCGTGACGTTAACTGGAAAATGGTTAAGTGTTATGAATCTAGACTATTTCTGCCTCGTACCTAAACCCCTTGCTCACTGAATTTACTATTAGGACGGGTGCTAAAACGAGCTAAACGCTAAACAGCCAATTCGTACGAAGAGAACAGTCACTTCATACGAAGTGAACACAACCACCTCGCACGAAGTGAGTCCACTTGGTACGAAAGAACAGTCGGTTGCACGACGTCTTATTTTCATACGCATACTTTCTGTACTTTCTGACTTCGAACCCAAATCCTTCCCTCAACTCAGAATACTTACACCTTTGTTCCCTAGTGTAACACCCTGTAAAATCGTGTCCAATAATATAGTGACATGTGTTGTATTTTTAATATAGTCAATTAAAGACTAATATGGACTAAAAGTGACAACATGCTCAAACTGAGCCTCTGAATGACTTTCTGATGTCAACATGCATAAACCTAGCCTCTGAATGACCCTTAGTGTCGTCATGCCTAAAAACATAGCCTCTGAACGACCATTAGCGTCGTTATGCATAAAACGTAGCCTCTGAATGACCATTAGTGTCGTTATGCTTAAACTAGGCCTCTGAGTGACCGTTGTGTCAACATGCCTAGCCTCTGGGTGACATCGAAGTCAACATGCTTATATTGAGCCTCTGAGTGATCCTTTACGTAGTCCTAACTCTCATATGTCCTGTTTGTTGGACGAGAGTGATTAAATCCAATAATATATAAAAGTTGGATAATGGAGGGATTAAAAGTGTCAACATGTTAATTTTTACCTCTGAGTGACCTTTTAATTAACCGAGAGCTCGACAATGTCCTGCCATAATCCCGGGTATGCCAAGTATTGGCTGGGTATGCCAAGTATTGGCTACGGAGGGCTAAAAGTTCCAAAAATGTGTTTTAACAGGGTTTTAGAGGCTTTTTAAAGTTAAGGGGCTAAAAGTGTCAAACTTTGAAACTGGCCATGGGGCAGTCACGGGCCGCGAGAGACCTGGCTTGGGTCTCTCGCGGGGTGCGAGAAGGGGTCTGCAGCAGAAAACTTTTCTTGGCTGCCACACAAAGCTCCAAAACCATTACAACCGAAACCATGGCTTCCCAAACTACTATGCCACATTTTGGGACACTTGTAAGCTTCCTCTTACGCCCCTAAACACCTGGCTTCACCTCCTTTGAGTTCTCCAACTATAAATAGGTGATCAAGTTCACTATTTGAACTTGCATCTTTCTTATTCATACTCTTTTCCCTCCTCTGGAAGTTCCTAGCTAAAAGGAGCATCCAACATAGTTCTCTTGCACCCTATGAATCACTGGTAAGTGTTCCTTCCTTGTGCATTTTTGTTTATAGGCTTTTATAGCCAAAAGTCAAGCGTTTTTCAAAAAACGCTTTGACTTTCGGTTAAACCATTATCGTCCAGCCATTGTTCGAAATGAACATGGCTAAGTGATCATAATAAGGTAGGTGTTAGTCCCTATAAAGGGCACCTCCTGAAGATCACGTTTGCTAGACCAATTGACGGGTCAAAGTTATGATATTAAAAAGTCAAACAGGCCATTTTTCGAAAAAATCATAAATTGATCTTATATATGTTATGAAACCTGTTTTGACACTTAAACAAGTTGGTAATAATTATTAGAACATGTAAGAACATGTTCGGCTCGTCAATTTCAGTTCTAGGGTCGGTTCGCAGCCGAAAGTCGCGAAGTTTGACTTCTGCTTTGACTTTCGATTCTGACCCGATTTAGATTAGTTACCTACTGATCTAAATTTGCATTATGATCATAATATAGTGTAGCATAACCCTCTGAGGTTATATTACATGATCATAATCAGAATCCAAGCTTATGCGCAAGTTCCATAATTATGCCATTCTTGACTAAAATGCCTTTTTTGTATAAAACAAGGTTTCAAATGGTAATGAACTTAAAAATGAGTTTCCTACTGATGTAATATTAAAGTAGGATTATTTGGGATGTTAAACCAAGTTATAAACTGAGTTTGCAAACAGGTCCTTAAACTATGTCGATAAATGACGATTTTAGCCCTTGTGGCTTATAAAATGGTTTTAATCAAATCTTTTCAAGGTAAATCATTTACCTACTGATATGATATATTAAATAACATATTTTAAACATTTTAATATGACCTTAACATCAGTTTTCGTAAACATCGCTTAAAGACGTCATTTTACGACATAAGCGCCGTTTCGGCGCATAGTATGGTTTTAAACCATATTATTGACCAAGACTTGATACCTACTGACTTTGAAACTTATTTTAAATATATTTACAGTAGGTACATGTTATAAACTCAGAATCCCAAATAATTTATAAACTATATGTAAAATGACCAAAATGCCCATTCGGTGCATAGTTTGGTCATAAAAGATTAAATACACATATAATTGATATCCTGCTGATATTATATCATAAATAAAATACTTTTCCAGAATACTCATGGTTTTAAACTTAAATTATATTTAAGTTCCTTTTATACGGTATGGAATTACCAAAAATGCCCTTATGAGCATAGTTTTGTTTTAAAACCTTCACGGGCACATAAGTTGATATCCTACTGATATTTTAACTTATTTAAAATATAATGGCATATAGAACTTGTCCATGACTTATCCGGTTACCCATTTTCGCTTATAAGCATACGGTTGATTATACGTAACTAGTTTACGGAATTTAATTGAAACGGGTTTAACCTTATCATTTTAATCTCAAAATCCAGAATGTTAATTGTCTACCCATAATATGCAAGTCAAAGTACTTGTCGGGTTTAAACTACATTCTATCCGATCATCATTTAATCAAGCGTTATACGTATTGATCATGTACACTATTCGGTTTATAAGACTGTTAGTATTTAATTGGCTAGCTTATGCCATAATCCAGACTAGAGCCTTGTCGGTAAATGCTATCTGCACTTGGTACTTTTGTATACGACTGAGTTATTTAAAAAAATAAAAGAGAAGACTAGCTCAGGTAAATACTCTCGACTTATTTTCCCTATATGGGCTTGGGATACGGTAAATTATTACCGCTTGGTCCGAAATGGGGTCAATCGAATGCCCGTTTGTGGCTAGTAAACCCGCATATTCCGTTTTAGTCAGTTTTGTTTGATAACTTAAATATTGAGGGTTAAATTATCGTGTCTTGGATATCCTCGGCTCAAGACATTAGTTATTGGCCACGACCTTAGCGCGGGATGTAGGCATACACCTGACAGACGCTCATATGCAAATTACCCAAGACGTTGGGGATAACTCCTTCGTGAGTTCTAAGTGGTGTGTATTTAATCATGTCTCGGTTTCTATACTGGGCCCTGTATGTATTGACAAACATGTGAATCTGATACAAGGTTGCAAAGTCAACTTTCCCAAGTTAATAAAAGATTTTGTGCCGTTTTGCACTTAAAAATCATTTTAAAGTTTTCAAAATGAGTCAGTTGGGTGTATTTACCAGCGAAAGCTAATGTATCGTCCAAAGACTAAACTGCAGGTACAATACGAAATAGGCCGGAAGCTGCTCGGTAGTGAATAAGAGGATCTTGCAAATCCTTAGATCTGCCCTAAAGTCTGTTTTATATTCTTTCTTGTACATTTTATGATCCGCCTGTGGATCTTCTATTACGAGCCTGTATATTACTTTATTTTGAACATTTGGTTTGTAATAGTAATTTTACTCCAAGACTTCCGCTGTGCCGTGTTTAATTGACTATGATGATTATCAACTGACGTCACGATACTCCCCACCGGGCCCACCGATGTATGGATTTGGGTTGGAAATCCGGGGTGTGACACCTAGTATAGGGTAACCTCGGTGTCCTACTCTCCAACTTGACAGTTCGCAATTTACTAAGGAAGCTTTGCAAAACTGTGAGTATACTCGACCCTGTTTTACTTTTAACACTTTGGGTGCAGTACATGCATTTTATCAAAATCACACAAACTGATGCTTAAATCACAAAACAATTCTTTATACATGCTCATATTACTAAACTTGGATCCATACATGCTTATACTTGCTATGCTTATACCTTGTCGTTAACTTCAATCAAGCCTCCCTTAACATGTATAGCGATATAGGAGTAACGCACTGCTTGTATTCATGAGGTCATGTTAAGTAAACAAAACGGCATAGTCTTTGCTATGATTACATTACGCTAGCGGTAAACTTTGGGTTGACACGTATAATTGCATGATAGTTTTACTATGTTAGCCTTGAGTTTACATTTATGCATAAGGATTGTTAAACATTTATATTATGCTATTAGTCAAACTTGTATACTCACCAATGTCTTGTGTGTTGAACTAAACTTTAACAAGTATTGGAGGTTGATGACGATGATGATCCATGGAATCTAGTAGGATGGACATAGAAACTCATCTTAATTTAGATTTATGTAGGATCGTGTTTCTAATTGAAATGTTGTATCCTAGTCTTACTTATACTTGAGATTGATGTTTTATTTGTTTCCAAGCAATGTACTTGAATTTTTTTTAGTAATGAAATGAAATATTTTTCCTTTAAATACTTATCACAATTTAACGTTATCTTGTCTCAAACAATCTATTTACGTCCGGCCTGATGATTCCGCCATCGATTGGGTTGTGACATTCCCGACCATAGCTTCAAATTTATGATTTGAGCAATCCCACCTGTATACGACTTAGCACACACCTCATACCGAGGACGACTCTGAATCTAGGACCTTCCAAGAAAAGGAATATCTTTTTCTCCAAACCGCATCAGATCACGAACATCAACAGCTTGTCCAGTGACAGGATCATACATCTAAAATTTGAAAGCACTCAGACTATTGTTAGGAAGATCTTTAGGAAGAGGAATCATATTTGCTTGTTTTTTTGGAGGCACATCACCGTCTTCAATGGTGCATTTGTAGCGGGATTAAGTATATCTTTATGCACCTTGACAAATGATTGTTGAAGATTCATATCCTTAAAGTTTACCAGTGCTTGTCTTTGCAGCTTATTGTAGAAATTCCATCATTTTTACAGTAAGGATTCCGTCATTGGTCATGATACAAATGTTGAATTAACTCACGAAGATCAACGGCGGTTCATGATTCAAATGAACTTGAAGAGTTGTAGTACTCAACCTTTCCATTCTTTCTCGTAACCAAGAACATTCCTTTCTCATCATTGAATGCCCAACTTTTAGTTCCAGATTGATTTCCATATATATCAAAACGATCTCTTCCAGTTGCAATCACATATCGATCAGGAAGATCTTGAAATCCATAATTTTTCTCACTTTCCCCATAACAACTTTCTTTTGTTTCAGTCTTTGACTTACAGTGCGAGGAGGATCTTGAATATACTTGTTCAGAGCTTCTTCACGTTCCTTATCCATCTGCTCCTTTTTAGCTGCAGTACATTCTTTTCTTCGATCAACGGACTCTTTCCCAAAATTCCATTCCATCTTCCATTTTAGATCCATTACTATAGCTGAAAGTGATCCAAGATTAGTTTCAAGATCTTGAATTTGCTTATTTTTGTGGGTAATTTCTTCTAACAAGCTTGCATCTACACATCTTTAAAGATCTTATCTTCTCTAACATCAACATCACCAAACAAATTCTCACTATCCGAACTGCTAGCACGTTCATACACTTCCTCTTGAGCAGGTGCTGCAACACTATCTTTCATAGCTTGTTCTAAAAAAGACGCTACTCTAAGCACTTCAACATAAGAAGGAATACTACTTGATCATTCTCCAGTTTTAGCAGCAGGCATATACATAGCAGCCTTAGGGCTGGTCAGAAAATTGAAAAATACATCACTCATAGGTGTTGCAGTATCACTAACAGGCTTAGATGTAGTAACTATTGGTATATTCACTTCAGGTCTTGAACTTGATACGCTGGTCATGTCACGGCTGATCCTAGGATCCCTTTGACTTCGTTTCCTAGGATGAAGATCAGCTGTAGGGTCTTCTTGTATCACTTCAGGTTCAGTAGATACTTGTTCAAGTGTTGTTGTATGAGGAGGATTCACACTTAACACTTGGTCTACATTCATTCTTTTGGCCACTGGGTTCTCTGTTTTAGTCTCTGTCTCACCTTCACCACTATCTTCATCAACCTCAGCATCAGACGTCAAATTTTCTTCAAACACATTTTCAACGTTTTCTTCTTCACTCTCCACCTCAGTTAGATCTATATTATCAACAGGCTCTTCAACTCTTGGTGGCGCATCTATTATCTATACATCGTGCTCCTCAACCACACTAGCATTAACCGGTGCTGATACTTGTTTCATAACATCAGGAAAAGCACAAAACTTTTCTAACGGTTTCTTATTCTGATATAACACCTGAACATCTGTCCTCACTTGCTTTATTAATCTAAACACCATGTGGTTCATCATCTTGGTATCGTAGATACTGATGATTTGTTGCAGTGAGGGGTATTTTGCGTCCAGAATCATTTGAAGGAACCTTGGGAACTTCAACCAGTACTTCTTGTTTATTGTCTTGAAATTTCGCCAGCATATCGTCAAACACACACTTGGAATAATTAAACTTCCAACTTTTAACTAGAGCAACCACTCCCGACGTTTGCCTGATTGTAAGACTATCAATTCCACTTTTGTTTTCGCTGATGCAAATGAGATATACGTGCATCAAAAATCTCCAATACAGATGACATAGTTTCTTTGTTGTGGGAGGATAAGTGCCTTCATAACTCATTCTTTCAAGAACTGGCACAATCTTTTCCTTTGAATACTCGACGGGATCATCAGCAACATCTTCAAAGAGCAAAACTTCCTTGATTGTCTGTTTAGTGATAAGAATCTCCTTGTTCTGGATCTTTGGTTGAATAACCATGTCAGTCTTCTTAGCATCAACATTATTCTTGAATTCCTTGATCCAGTCCTCTCGAATGATAGGATTATCTCGTAAAGCGTGTGCTAGCCGGCATGTATTTAGTCCCACAATCATTGACTTGAACTCTTCATGACCTTTAGGTGGCTCTCCTAGAAAGCACGAAATATTCATACTCTTTTCAAAACTGGGTACATGAACTGACTTATCGACGACCTTCTTTCCCGTATCTGCATTAAACGATTCGGATTAGACAAGTATTATAGAAACACATTTAGGAAATTCCCAAGTTTGACCGTAAACTTGGTCAAACAGCTTACGCACACGTTAATATTTTAAAAAACAACTTTGATTTTAAAAAATTAATGAATGAATAAATCAGACATTTTAAAAAATATCTCAAAGTTTCTTTTTAAAATAGAACAGGTTTAAAAGTTTAACAACCAGGCCCAAGCATTATGGAGTGTGCGGTCTACACATGAGCGTGCAGACCACACTCCTGAATGCGAGGACATTTTGGTCAATAGTCTAGTGTACAAGGGGTAAATCGATCAAAATCCACCAACCACACACTGCTTTGATGGCACACTGGTAATAACCAAGTGTGTGGGGGGAAACTTGGTAAATCACCAAGTGTGCGAGAGGCATTTTTGTCCAATCCATGTTAATCTTATGCACACCCTCTTAGGGCACATTGGTAAATCACCAAGTATGTGAGGGCAAACCGGGTAAATCAAAGGGTGTGCAAGGGCAAATAGGTCAATTCGTCGAGTGTTCGATCCCCCATTTTACGCGTGTACCCCACGCGCCGTCACACCCTTCGTCCTCTCAGACCAGATTTTCAATTCAATCAAGATACAGGCGACCTGCAACTCGAATAAAACACTCTTTTTGATTCTATCAAACAAAAACCCCACTCAACAGCAACATCATCTATCTTCTTTAATGCTTACGATCATTCAAGAACCCATGGGTTATACAGTTCATCAGATTAACGATAGCAATTATAAGTCATTAAAAACCAACCTTTAGTCTTTGATCTTCATTCTGACTTTCTTGATTAACTAATATGAGAGGAGTGTGCGATTTGATTTTGAATGAGAATTTTGAAATCAAAAGATATTCACCTTTGCTTTGGGCATCCATCAAAATTTTTATTATAATTACCCTACACCCCTTTTCTATGACTTTATGGGCCCACCAAGTGTGCGGTGGGCCTATCACCAATCATACACCCTTTTAAGATTTTGTGGGTCCCACCAGGTGTGCGGTAGGCCCAACTCTAATCTCGAGACCAACAATCTTTTAAGCAAACAAATTTTGAAGAAAAACCGTCCTTTTCAAATTTTGAACGAGGTCACATCAAACAATTTTTCACAAATCTAATCCTAACCTAAAATAATAAAATAATTAATCTCATAACATACACAAACATAATATATAAAAGTCTTTGCCTACGGGATCAAATCATAGTGTTTCAGGCCAAACCACACTTCTCAACACTGATTTACTTTGGATGATCTGAGCGATTGCCAATATGTTTGTCCACTTAAACTTATTTCCCAAGGCTTTTTCTATATGACTGTCTGTAACTGATTTATCATGTTTTGGTATACTAGAGATGAACACTCAGAGAAATCACAGTCAAATCCTGGAATTATAGTCAGTACACTCAATCATGCAAGTAATTTCCCTACCACATATTTTCACAAGCCTGTTCTAGAATTCTGAAATCTTGACTGGGACTTGGTTGAGAAGAGAACATAATAGATCATATGTAGAGATATATGGATATAATATACATGTCAACTGATTTTTCCATTGATATTGGTTTGGTGTTTCTTTTGGGCATTAGAGGGCCTATTTCGGGTGTATTTTGATCTATAGCACGACAATGACAGCTAGGTCAGCATGTATCTGGATACAGCAGAAGCTGACGGTGCCTAGCACCTCACGGTCTTTGCTCACGCAAAATAGACGAGATACATGAGTTTGTCAGACAAGATTTCAGAATTAGACCAAAATTGTGTGTATCGGGAGATCAAACAAGCATTCAAATACAAATGTACTAATTCAAAGTGACATTCTTTACTGAGGTCATATTAAATCTTTTAAGTTCTACGCAAGACCAGCCAAAGTTTCCAGCCATCAAGACTAAGCCTACCGGCATATCACCCTAGAGTCAGACCATCACAATACTTGTTTTACATGAGTCAATCTTAATATATTGTGAAAATTCATTTCATTTCCCACGTAATACCAAAGAGCTTAATCGAAAACTGTTTTTTTGTAATTTTTTAAAGTTTTTGTATTTTTCTGAACTTTTTAATGTTTTTATATTTTTCTGAGAGACTACACCCCCAAAATTTTTGTTTAAAATTGAAAATAAAAAGAATAAACGAAAAACAATTTTAAGAAAGAAATTTATATACAAACGAAGAAAACTATTTTTTGTATGACCAAGTTCGGTCCTCAAATTGCTGCATCATTGTCATAATAAATGGGAGTCTAGGAGAAATTCAAACTGTAGTCCACCAGTTGGTGTTAGATCCATATCACATGTGAGCAGCAAGCTAAAGTAGCTACATATTCAGCCTCTACAGTTGATAGCGACACAGTCTGCTGATTCTTGCATTGCCAAGAAATCAGTCTATCACCGAGGTACTGGTATCCAGCTGATGTAGACCTCATATTCCTACCTACACCTCCAAAATTACTATCAGAAAAAGCACACAACTCAAATGTAGAATCTCTAAGATACCAAATCCCAAGTCTAGGCTTGCCTTTAAGATATCTAAAAATTCTCTTGACAACATTTAAATGAGAGAGTTTAGGAGTAGCCTGATAACGTGCACACTGACACACGTCGAACATAATATCCAGTCTACTGGCGGTCAGATACATCAAAGACCCAATCATGGACGGTACAATGTTTCCTCGACAACTTCTCCTTCTAGATCTTCTGTGAGAACTAGTCGCTCTGCCATAGGAGTATTTGCTGGTTTGGCATCCTGAAGGTTGAATTTTTCAAGAATGTCACCCACAAATTTTCCCTGATGAATCAGGATACCCTTTGAGTCCTGACGAGCTTACAATCCCAGAAAGAAGTTGATTTACACTCATTTCAAACTACTTCTTTATAACATTTTCAAATTCTCTGCACAGTGCATCACTAGTGGACCCAAAGATAATATCATCCACATAGATTTGCACTAGAATCTGGTCTTCTCCCACTTTTAGAATGAAAAGGGTCTGATTAATGATTCCATGAGTGTATCCATTTGCGAGCAAGTGCTCAGTCAATGTAGCATACCATGCATGGGGTGCATGATGCAACCCATACAATGCCTTGTCAAGCTTGTACACATGCCCTTTAGCATGGGTTAACGAAACCTGGCGGCTGATCAACATAAATTTCCTCTTTCACTTTGCCATAGAGAAACGATAAACAGTGAACCCTTTGAATGACTCATAGGCAAGAAAAGTTCGAATGGCTTCTAATCTAGCTAGAGGGACATATACTTCGTCATAATCAAGCCCTTCAATTTGTCTAAAACCTTGCACCACCAGTCTTACTTTGTTTCTCACAATTACCCCACTATCATATCCCTTGTTTCGAAAAACCCATTTAGTCCCGAGTGATTTCTTTCATGCAGGGTCTTTCATGCAGGCAACTTAACTAGCCTCCACACTTGTAGTTTTTCAAACTGGTTTAGCTCATCCTGCATAGCATCTCACAACTTGGTTCTCGAAGAGCCATAGGGGTAGTTTTAGGCTCTATTTGTGAGATGAAACACGAGTATAAGCATGTGTTTATTTCTCATGTTTGACTTATGTCAAAACCCCAGCCCCTATGGGTCCAATCACATTCTCTACCGGGTGATTACTTTGAACACTAGTCGGAGCAGCAGATTCTAGAACTGTTCCTATTGATCACAGTTTTGTTAAATTAACGGTTGTGGCTAATTCCAGGGGTTCAACCATAGGTTCCACCAAAGATTCAACTACAACATAGTCGTCCGGAATAACATCATGTGACAACAGATCATCGTGATTGTTCGACAAGCCTTCATCATCAGATGAATTCGAAGCTTCCTCTTCTGTGTTGTGAGAATCTGTATGATTTGGAACTTCTTGCATCTCAAATACAGTTGTTGAAGGTGAGGCTGCAGTTGTGCCATCCCCCACAACTTTAGTATCTCCCTCAGCTTCAACATCCCCCTCTTCATCAGCGTTATTTATAATGATCGAGTAACCTGGAGGAGCGCTTGAAGTACCTGTTTTATCTACAGAAACATCAGGGGGTTTGTCATCAAGGATTTGAAATGATCTAAACAAACATGCATTATTATATAGAGTAAATGGCCCGTTTCCAGCATCTGTCTTGTTTTCTTCAAGTCACTGTACATCAAACACTTGACAATCTGCCTTATTGTTTTGTTATACACTATGTATGCAGTCTTATTCTCGTGCGCAACTTTACTAGCATATCTAATAAAGT
This sequence comes from Scalesia atractyloides, assembly GCA_947069175.1. Lineage (NCBI taxonomy): Eukaryota > Viridiplantae > Streptophyta > Magnoliopsida > Asterales > Asteraceae > Scalesia > Scalesia atractyloides. Next base: position 48,529,101 of record CAMTDV010000023.1, read on the forward strand.
AACATTCGTCACCCCTTGCGTCAAACTTTTGTATTGCGTCTAGATGCAGTAGGGTACATGGACAACTAAAAGCTCGAAAGTGTCCAACAGAGGGTTTGACACCAAATAGGACTTCATGAGGCGTCTTCATACGTGCTTTGTTGATCAACACCTTGTTTTGAACATAACATGCAATGTTTGTAGCCTCATCTCAGAAGAAAACAGGAAGTTTGGAGTCACACATCATAGTTCGAGCTGTATCAATTAGGGTTCTATTATTCTCTCTGCAACTCCATTTTGCTGTGGGGTTCTTGCAGCACTGTATTGCCTAGAAACCCCCTTTTGAGCATAGAAAAAGTTTAGCTTTGCATTCTTGAACTTGTGCCATTGTCACTTTGAATCCCCTTTACCTTCTTGTTGGTTTGATTTTCCATAAAAATGATAAATCTTTTAACGAGCTCCGCAGTCTCACTTTTGTTAGCTAAAAATAAAACCCATGTAAAACGTGAGAAATCGGTAGCAATAACTAAACAGTAAGACTTTCCTGAGATGTTGAGCACGTTCACTGGACCAAAAAGATCCATGTGAAGAAGCTGCAGCACACTATCAATCGAATTAACCAACTTATGAAAATGGGGTTTTCTATGGTGTTTGTCTTTTGTGCAAGAAACACATTTTACAATGGTTATGAAAATCTTTAACACGTAGATCCCTTACCAACCCAAGTTTTGCAAGACATTTCAAAATTTTGACATTTGCATGTCAAAGACGATGAGCCACAACATGGCATTGTGTTCAGAGATTTTAGAAAACAAGCAGGTAACACTTTCAGAAGGTGGTTTATTCATGTCAATTACGTAAGCGTTCCCTTTTCTGTCAGATTTCATCAAAATCTAGTCTTCAGGAATGATAATTCCTGGTTTTAAAATTAGACAACTTTTGTTGGTGAAGTGAGTTGAGTAGCCATTGTCACAGATTTGAGAAACACTCAATAGGCTATGCGTCAACTCAGGAACATGATTCACATTCTTGAAACACAGATCACTATTCTTTAGAGTGCCTCGATGGGTTATCTGACCCTTCTCACCTCCTGCAAAAGAGATAAATCCTCCATTAAATTCTTCAAGATCACACAGCTGGGAGAGAAGAGAGGAGCCATGGTGGTCCCCCCCGGACCGCCCGAATCCCACTGCCAGAACCACACCTGTAACCCAAGTTAATTCGCGCTTTCTGATCTTTCGATTTTCTGTTCATTTTCTGGAGAATTAGGATAGGGAAGAAGGATATTATGAATTTTATTTAGTTTAACTGTTTCTGTTTCTGGGCCCTATGATGGACCTTTATATAGAATAAGAGAGGGCTTTGAATTCTTTCCGGAGGCTCTTAGGTCTCCAGTCATGTATATGGAACAACCACTATCAATATACTAAAGTCTAATGATAGTCTTCCATATCCGTTCCTGCACATGTTGCGGGATCAATTAGTTTTAGGTACCCATGCCATAGTGGTGGTAGGTAAACCTTTTGCATTCACGTATGTTACTTTAATCCAAACATTTATTGCCTGAGCAGGCAATTCTATTACTAGAACACGGGGATTTTGAAGGAGTAGATTGAACAAGGCTTTTAGGTCTTTACATTTTCTTAGTATTTGTTAAACTTTTTGTACTTTCCGAAATTTGTTTTGGAGATTTTAATTGATTTTTCTTGTTTAAGAATTTTGCCTTGTTCTAATCCAAACTCTTCACAGGTTTAGGTTTTTCAACCTTCCCATGTTTAGGTTGTTTGTTATTCCCTTTTGGAGCCTTCTGATGCTCCCGTTCCGTGAGCTTTTTCCGAATGATGTTGACAATTTCTTATTATGTTACCAGTGATGCCACATGTGTAACATATATGACGTTTCACATGTGGCTTGCTGGAGATCTATCAGCCTTTTAAGAACTTGAAGACCTGTGTGGATCATGAGGCCTTGACGAAGCTGACTTACTTTGATCCTTACACTGCTTTTTTGTAACGCTTCGCATTTGTAACTTTCCATTTTTGGCAAGATTGCTTCGTGGTTCTATTTTTGGAAAGTCCAAACCTTGTAATCGTATTTCTATTTCCAATTCATTGTAATCTAAGGCTTTGATTGAAATCAAGATTGATCAATTATGAGGAATCCACAAACTTTATTCATGTTTAAACTTATGATCATACGTTACTTTATTGCTTAATCAATCAATTCGAAACACTTTAGAAATGCTTGTTGAACATTTATAAATCTTAATGCCAAAGTCAAGCAAGAAAATTAGTGGCTTAAAGCAAATTATTCAAGCTTTCGTTATGATAAAAATCTTGTCGCATTTGTGTTTAAAATATATTTGTTACTAAGTCCTTTTTTTGGGTTTTAAAACGACATCACACACGACCTTGGACCATATTAAGACCCATACTTGTAATATATATAATGCATAATACTTAAAACCCATAATACATCAATTATATTATTAAAACAACAAAAAAATTATAATAAAGCCTAACAGCTTGCGGCCGCAAGCTGTTAAGGCATAATCCCTTCTTTTTCTATTCAAAACTCCAACTAATTGCATTAAATGGAACCCCAAACCTTCCTCTATATAAACAAGTGTTCCTCCATCACTTCCCCACTTTTACAAGCCTCCAAACACCTCAAACAACCCTCTAAACTTCAGAAACTCTCTGCTGAAAAACAACAAGTTGCAAGTGAGTTTCAACTCATTTCTCTTCTTCTTCTAGCGTTGTTTTTCCTTCTAACACTGTTGGATAACCTCTAGGAAGGTTCTCACAAGTTTGCTTGGGCAAACTAAGGTGAAACCCCACCATTTTGAGGTCCAAAAGTGTGCAAACTTTCTGCCCAAATTGTATCTTTTTAAACTTCAAGATTTTCAATGTTTTCTTCTTGTTTTCTTCCTTAACATTGTTTGCAAAGCCCTATGGATGTTACCATAGGTTTTCCATGGAAACCAAGGTGGAATCACACCATTTTTGGGGCTAAACTTTCTGTTTTGGAAGTAAACTTATAAAACTTTTTCGAACTTGTTTTTAACATAACAACTCTATGCTACTTATGCCTCAAACTAAGCTTACGGTTAGTGTGTTAGCTAGACTTGTTCATACACAATCAAGAGTCATAACATGTCTCTAAACTTATGGTTTTTACTAGGGTTTCAAACCCACAAGTGTTTAGCCATCCAAGCTTACAAGCTGTGTTGGTGTAGGTGTGATTACATAAGGCCTTGGCCATTCAACTTTTCCTTTCACCCCTCACTTGATGATTTCTATAACTCTTGACCATCCGGATTGTCCTTGTGACAATATTCTGTATTGGTGAATCTTACGAAAGAGGTTTAGGACGTTTATCCTCCTACCTCCATGCATGACTTATATGACTTACATGATATATATGAAATACATGAATTCTATGATAAATTAGTAATATTATATGTAAAATATATATGTAAATACTTCGTATAACCGAACCTTTGACAATGACCATATTGTTACTTTTCCTAATATTACGTTTTTTTTATCTTAGACCTAACCATCATTATGATTCTATTGGACATGACCCATAAAAACACGAACACCCTTTGGGGCTTATAGTGTCAAAAACGGCGTTAAAGTCTAGATAAATACTTTTGTCTATACATACTTTGTGCATACTTTAAATTCCTAAAATTGACAAACTCCATCGTAAATCTAAAACTCACACACCTATGTTTCCATGTGTAGGATAACTTGGTGTTCATCCTCCTAAATCAACCTAACGCTTTCACGGAATTTACTTTGCAAAACTGTGAGTACACTCGACACCCTTCTTATGTTTTACACTTTTTGGGTGCAATATGTTAAATTCCCAAACTACATGTCACACCCCGACCCGCAGCGGAATAAGAGTCGGGGCATAATTGGGTTATCACCAAAGCTCATGATGTTTACTAAAATGTTTCATATTTATTAAATTCAAATTACAACTTAATTATTCAAATCAAATCCATACAATTACAAGGAAAATGAAACTAAGTAAAACAATCCAAAGCTTAAACTGATTTATTCTTCTAAGCCTTCCTATGTGTTTCTTGCCTCAACTGGATCACCTGTATCATGTGTAAAACGTGGGATATTTTGGGTCAACAAAAGTTGGCGAGTGAACCTTGAGAAAACATTGTTATTAATTTCTTGTTGTATTTAATATTGAAAATTTGTGCAATAATCACATGTGAGCAAACATATATATATATAGCATAAACGCAAACCACATTGGATGAGCAAATGACATGAATGATGATGTATTTGAGATCAAGGCTCAATCAAACGGAGCCGATCGAATGACATGAATGATGATGTATGTGAGATCAAGGCTCAATCAAACGGAGCCGATCGAATGAGGCACCTGATACTCAACCCGTATCCCACGGGGAGCTGACGGGCCTAATGAAATGCATGTACTGAAAATGATAACTTCAATCTAAACATAATTCACACAACCATTGATACATAATTGATACACATTTGATCACGGATATGATGGATGCACAAGTGTTTTAAATATAATAAGGAATTAAACGACACATGATACACCCCAAAATGTGATTAAAACGGGGAATTTGTAGAGATTCACTCAAATTGGGTGCGTTCTTTGATGACGTTGGATGCGCATGAGTTTTGGGATTTGATCGACGAGGAAAATTAACCTAAAATAATAACGAAATGGTTAGGTAAATAAATGAATTTTATTTGAGATTAATACTTTTAATTCATAATCTTATAGGATTTTTAGATTTATTTTCTGTGAGTTTAAGGACATTTTCTAACTATAAAAATATTATTTTTAAGTATTTTTAATTGATTTTTAAATTAAATAAATAAATAAAAAGAAATAAAAATTTTGACTTTTTTGACCGTTGACCGTTGACCGGTCGGACTGTGGTTAATTGTGCGCTGAGTGAGGTTCGAACCCGGGACCTCTCGTACGTGTGCACGCAGCTCTACCAACTGAGCTACGTGTCTAACCGAAATATTCTCTGTTTTAATTATATTTATATACTAATTAAGTTTAAATTTATTTGGTTTTTATTAAAAAGGATTTATATGGCCGAACCGGTTGCAGGGACCCGGAGTCGAACTCGGGTCCTTCGGTTCGTATGCGCACAGCCCTACCAGTTGGGCTGTGTGTCTAATCTGTTTAACTCATGGATTTTATTACTCTTATAAACATACTGTGACTTGTTCTGATTCAGTTCTAAAAATATTGGTTTTATTTCTGAAAGTCGGTACGTTGTGCGATTCGAACTCGTGACGTGTGTGTTGTTTGCGCACACAGTCCACCGCTGGACTGTGTGTCTAACCCGTTTGAATATATGATTTTAATTATACTTATATTCATTCTCGACTTCATCTTCTTCGTTTACAAAAACTCAGATCAGTGAGATCCGACTGTTTTGTTTAATTCGATTATCAAAACTTATAATTGGTTGGAATGTAATAGTTAACGAGATTAAAGAACAGAATGTACCAAAACAGTGCGTTTACTTCAGATTTCCGGCAGGATTCGTCGGCTCTGATTTGTAACTCTCGGCTGAGTGAAATGTTTGACAGTTTAGTTTCTTATGTTATGAAATTAAGTTACTGAGTAAGAGATATCAAGAGTTTTTAGATGATTATACCGATCGACAGTGAGACTTTGATGTTTCAGTGAAATTCCGGCGAGTGTGGGATTTCCTGGCAGCGTAGTCTGGGACAGATTCTGGTTGAAGGATTGAAGTTAATATATGTCTAATAATGGATTACAAACAAAAGAGTCGAGAATTTTACCGATTTGAAGTAAGTCTCGGTTTTCCGGTGAAAGTCCGGCGACTGTAAAATATCTCCGGCGACGTGTTTTGAGATGAATTAAGCTTCGGAAACGATCGTGGTTCTGAGCGAAAAGATTCTCAGAGTGTTCAAGAGGGTATTTATAGTGACAACAGGCTGAATTGAGTCAAGGTCCGCGAGTTAAGATTTCCGTCGGTTATGACGGAAATTGATTGCCGGCAACGGTTATAACCGACGTCGACATCAATTTGAGCGTTTTAGTCAAGACTGATTTGGCCAAAATCGCGGATTGCCGGATTTTCCGGTGATTGCGATTTCTGAGCGCGCGGTGATTCTCTGGTTTGAATCCGGGTTACTTTAAGTTTTATTTATTTCTGTATTATTCCAAAGTAAAGTGTGTGGCGGAGTGGTGTGTTGTGTGTTTGTTGGAGCGGCTGACCCGGGTTCGAAACCCGGCAGCCCTATTTATTTTTTATTCACTTATTTTTTTATTATTTATTAATTATGGTTTAAAATTCTAACAATGTTTATTAGTTATGTATTGTTTAAAATTAATATGAACATTAAATACGCAACGAAAATTATAACTGAATATTTGATTAATAAACGAAGCGGGTTTGGAAAACCCGTTTTTCGACGAATGTTACACTACACTATATCACACTTTTATTCTATGAATACACATAAACAATCCATCAAACATGCTTTAGTCTTATGCTACTTGAATTGTTACTTGGTATATTCTTATGTGATCTAAATGTCATTAACTTCGATCAAGCCTCCTTTAACATGTATAGCGCTATAGGAGTTACGCACCACCCGTGTTCTTGTGGTCAATGTTAAGTTTTAATCTATTATGCAGTACACTAGAGGATTGATTTGTAGTTCACATACCTTGTTTACATTTATCTCGTATGCTAGCTATTCATGGGGATTTGTTTAAACGGTTTTAATACTTATGCTATGATATCAAACTTGTGTAGTCGCTGATACTTTGTTATTGAACTATACTTTTTAACATGTTGAAGGTTGATGAAGTTGTATGATGAAACTTAGTAGGATCGGATTAGAAACACGCGTAGAATGCTAAGTTGATTATTGTGTTTTGTCGAAATTATGTTGTTGTTGTTACTTTGTATTTCAATTATGTTCTAATTTGACAATTTGATGCGTTGAAATGAAATGAGTTTTTTAATTAGATACTGTCACAAATAGTGTTATGATGTCTCGAGCAATCTAGTTCGTCTCACTCTGATGTTTCCCCCATCAGTTGGGGTGTGACAGATTGGTATCAGAGCCATAACTATAGGGAATTAGGTAGAATTGCCATGTTCGACCTAGTCTATAGTTTAAGTGACCGACTTGACCATTCTTGCTTCATGATTAAAATGTTAATTCTTCCTATTTGCTTTTTCCTATTTCTTTTGTCTTAAATATATATATGTGTTTTTCCTAAGACACTTACACAACTTACACACTTGAAGACACTCAAACTATAAATGAGACGATCTCACCAAAATAGGGGTGAAAACGCACTTTGGTGATCACTCTCAAGCCGCGTAATTCAATTTTACACGAAATTACACCATCAAGTTAGGAGTAAAATCCACATCTTGATGGGAATTTCCCTTTCATACTCTAGTGGACCCTTACCAACGAGTCGGAATTCGCTTCTCGTTTGGTAAGTACCAACCACACTTATGGTACGATGTTGTCAAGTTAGGGGTGAAACCCGCACCTTGTCAACTAGTCCCATTCCTCGTTTTTCAATCTCGCCAAAGTTTCGATTTCTCGATCGGTTAGAGACGTGTAGTAACTGGAAGGGTAAAGTGCCGTTAATCGCTTCTCAGTGAGAGCACTTTACCTATAGGCCAAAGCACGTTCCTCTAGTTCGAAAGGATCTCGATGCACTTTGGAATAGTCAACGTTTCTCAACCCGAAACACTCCAATATTTTATTAAGCATATCTTTTATGCTATCTCAATTTCTATGTGTTTTAATACTTGCTATCTCGTTCATTTTGGACCTGATGCACGATTCGCACGCCTTTCGTAACCAAAAACAATAATAATAATTCTCGTGAACAAACTAAATTTATACTCCTTACGCAAATCATACGTATTTATGCTTTTGAATGCCAATATGCTTATGCTATCTATGTGAATTCATACGTGTTACACGATACTTATATGCTCAAAAAAATGAATTCTTTTCTTTATAAAACAGACTACGATTAAAGCCTAAATCTATCTTCTATTGTCGAATCCTTTAGATGTCTTTCTCTCAAAGTGTCATGGGTAAGAGGAAGTCAAAGTCCAAGTCGAAGTCCCAATCCGACTCTATGTCAAAGAAGGATTGCATGAAGTTCATGGCCGAACAAAAGGCCGAGCATATGCCAAGGTCATCCCCGAAATCGACAGCAAGATCCAACCTCCACCCAATGCCGAATCACCTCACACCTCTGTCGACTCCAAGGCCGACCCCCTAAAACCACCTTCACCCATAAGCAATTATGTTCTTGCAATCCCTTACCATTCATCGGCGAAGGGGACGCCACCAAGTTACTACAATGGTTCGACGCCATTGAGGTCACTTTCATCCAAAGTGGTTTTCCCGACCACCTGTGAACCATGAACGCTACGGGAGTGTTCCGATCAAGGGCTCTTGATTGGTGGACTTCCGAGCGTAACACTAGTGGTAACGAAGTCGCTCACGCCCTCCTTGGACCGAGTTTAAGAAGCTAATGGAGAGCGAATTCTGCCCTCCACGAACGCCAACGACTCAAAAATGAGTTTTGGAACCTCAAGCAGGTGGGGAATGAAAATGCTAGCCTCATGACCCGTTTTAAACAGCTGGGTGCGACTTGCCCAAGCCAAGTCGACACGACCAAAAAGGCCGTTGCTAAATACATATGTTGCCTCCCTCCTCACCTCGCGAACCTGGTCGATACCACCTCATCCAAGACCCTCGAGGAAGCTTTTCGTTTGGCTGCTCGATTGAAAAATAGCCACATCCTTCATGAAGCCGCCAAGGCTCCACTAAGGAAAGCCTACCAAGCCACCACCGAAGCCCTCACCGAGCCTACCTCACCCAAACCCCCAAGGAGCAACACCAAGAGCAAGAAGCGAAAGGCTTCGAGCCCAAACTGCGCGGTAGTCACTCCGCCAAACCACCAAAACTTAGCTTAGCCGCACCCGAGCCCATCAACAAAACATACACCGGGCCCCATCCTAAGTGCAACACCTGTCCTTTCCACCACTCGGTTACTGCCCCGTGCCGCCTATGCACAATCTGCAATAGATATGGGCACTCCGCTCAACAGTGCCGAGATGCTCCACAAGCCCCCATCAACCAAGCCTGAGCCATAACCGCACCTCAGAACCTTGCCGCTAACCAAAACCAACCTCTTGTACCCGCTACTCGTGCCTGCTTCAGATGCGGAGACCCAAATCACTTCGCCAACAACTGCCCGCAGCGCAATAACAACAACAACCAACAGCAGCAGCAAGCTCGCGGCCGAGCCTTCATCATCACAACCGCTTAAGCTCAAAACTCAAATGATGTCATATCGGGTGCGTTCCTTGTTAACAATGTTTATGCTACGTGTTTATTTGATACTGGTGCGGATAAAAGTTTTGTATCCGTAGAATTCAAAAATTTGCTTATGTGTAGTCGTTCTAAGTTGCCTAAATCATTCGAAGTCGAAGTCTCTGACGGAAAATCCGTCACTGTCAATTATGTTCTTTCTAGTTGTTCATTAAATCTCAACTATCATACGTTATTATTGACCTCATACCCATGCAAATGGGTAGCTTCGATATCATAGTAGGCATGGGTTGGCTTAGGCGAGTCCGTGCCGAAGTTGTTTGTTCGGAAAAATACATTAGCCTTCCCCTTCCCAATAACGACTCCTTACACGTCTATGGTGAGAAACCTTCCAAAGGTCTCAAGCTTATGTCTTGTATTCAAGCGAACAAGTACTTGCATAAGGAGTACTTCGCCTTTCTTGCTCACATTGTGGAAAAGAAGGATAAGGGTCCAAGCGTGAGTGAAGTTCCCGTTGTGCGCAATTTCCCTGACAATTTCCGTGAGGATCTTCCTGGTCCTCCTCCTGCTCGTTCCGTTGACTTATGCATCGACCTTATCCCTGGTGCAACTCCGGTTGCAAAATCCCCTTATCGTCTAGCACCCTCGGAGATGCAAGAATTGTATAGCCAACTTCAGGAGCTTCTTGATAAAGGCTTCATACGCCCTAGCACATCTCCTTGGGCACTCCCATCCTATTCGTCAAAAAGAAAGACGGGTCCTTTCATATGTGTATCGACTATCGTGAGCTCAACAAGCTTACGGTCAAGTTCCGATACCCTCTTCCTCGCATCGACGACCTTTTCGATCAGCTTCAAGGCGCCACTTGTTTCTCAAAATCGACCTCCGCTCTGGTTATCATCAACTTCGAGTCCTCGAAAAAATATACCCAAAACCGCGTTTCGCACATGTTATGGGCACTACGAGTTCGTGGTAATGCCATTTGGTTTGACCAACGCACTCGCCGTGTTTATGGATTTGATGAATCGCGTGTGTAAGCCCTATATCGACCGATTCATGATCGTCTTCATTGACGATATCCTAATCAATTCCAAGACGTGAGAAGAGCATGAACGACACTTATGTCTTATCCTTCAGCTATTGCGTACTGAACGTCTTTACGCCAAGTTATCCAAGTGTGAATTTTGGCTAAAGGAGGTTCATTTCCTTGGTCACGTCGTCAACGAACTTGGTATTCACGTCGACCATGCGAAAATCAAGGCGGTGAAAAATTGGATTGCTCCTAAGACACCATCCGAAATACGTTCCTTTCTCGGCTTAGCCGGTTATTATCATCGTTTCATCTCAAATTTTTCAAAAATCGCCGTACCTCTCACTTCTTGACCCAAAAGGATAAGCCTTTTGTTTGGAGTTCCAAACAAGAGGAGTCTTTTCAAATGCTCAAGGACATGCTTTGCAATGATCCTATCCTAACCCTTCCTGGTGGTACCGAAGACTTTGTCGTGTATTGCGAACGCGTCACGACAACTCAAGATTCATGAGAAAACTGCTACACACGACCTCGAACTTGGTGCAATGGTTTTTGCATTAAAGATATGGTGACAATACATTTTATGGTACAAAGTGTACGGTCTTCACCGACCATAAGAGCCTCCAGCACATCTTTAATCAAAAAGAACTCAACATGCGTCAGCTTTGTTGGGTAGAATTATTAAACGACTATGACTGCGATATCTGCTACCACCCTGGTAAAGCGAATGTTGTAGCCGACGCACTTAGTCGGAAAACTCATGTTAAGAGTGTACGTTGCTACTAAACCTTATAAAAACTCCAAGAGATGATTCGTGAGGCACAATACTCGACCATTAATGAGGGTAACCTCGATAATGAGTTGAAGTGTGGTGCTGAAAACCAACTTGTGACCAAACCCAATGGCATCATGTGCTATCTTGACCGTATTTGGATTCCTAACCATGATAATCTTCGTGACCTCTTGATGAGTGAAGCTCATAAATCTCGGTATCCTATTTACACTGGCGCCGATAAGATGTATCACGACCTCCGAGCATCGTACTGGTGGCCTGGTATGAAGAAAGATATCGCCTTTTACGTTTTGAAGTGCCTTACTTGCTCCAAGGTAAAGGCCGAACATCAACGACCCTTTGGCTTACTAGAACAATCGGAAATTCCTGTTTGGAAATGGGAGAGTATTGCCATGGATTTCATAACCAAACTCCTTCGTACATTGTCTGGTCACGATAGTATTTGGGTACTCATCGACCGCCTGACCAAGTCTGCTCATTTCCTTTCCATACGTGAAGACTACCGAGTTAAGAAATTGGCTCGTATCTACACGGATGAAGTCATCTGTCGTCACGGTGTCCCCGTTGACATTATCTCAGACCGTGATGGTCGTTTCACTTCTCGCCTTTGGCAACATTTCAAAAGGTACTTGGTACTTAACTCAATCTTAGTACTGCTTTCCATCCTCAGTCTGATGGTCAAACCGAGCGTACTATCCAAACTATAGAGGATATGCTTCGTTCTTGCGTAATTGATTTTGGTGGCAACTGGGACATGCACTTGCCTTTGGTTGAATTCTCGTACAATAACGGTTACCACGCCAATATTCAAATGGCACCATTCGAGGGATTGTATGGACGCAAGTTCCGATCACCTATTTGTTGGCACGAGATAGGGGAAGCTCAAATCACCGGTCCCAAGCTTATACAACAGACGACAAACAAGATTTTGCAGATTCAGGACAACTTGCTAAAAGCTAGAAGCCGACAAAAGAGCTACGCAGATAAAAGACGCAAGCCTTTGGAATTCAATGTTGGAGACTTTGTACTTCTCAAGGTATCCCCTTGGAAGGATGTGGTTCGTTTCAGGAAAAAGGGAAAGCGCACTCCTCGCTACGTAGGTCCTTTCAAGATTCTCAAAAGGATTGGCAAGGTAGCCCACCGACTGGACCTACCACAAGAGCTTAACAACGTTCATCCTACCTTCCATGTCTCAAACTTGAAAAGATGTCTCGCCGAAGAAGGACTCCAAGTTTGACTTGAAGATCTTCAAATCAATGAGACTTTACACTTCGTGGAGAAACTAGTCGAAATCATGGATCGAGGCACTAAGCAACTAAGGCGCAGTCGAATTCCTACCGTGAAGGTTCGATGGGAAGGAAAACGCGGCGCTGAATTTACTTGGGAACTTGAAAGCGACATGAAGACTAAGTATCCACATTTGTTAGTTGCGTCTTCCTAAATTTCGGATGAAATTCCCTAAAGGAGGGGAGACTGTAACGCTTCGCATTTGTAACTTTCCATTATTGGCAAGATCGCTTCGTGGTTCTATTTTTGGAAAGTCCAAACCTTGTAATCATATTTCTATTTCCAATTCATTGTAATCTAAGGCTTTGATTGAAATCAAGAATGATCAATTATGAGGAATCCGCAAACTTTATTCATGTTTAAACTTATGATCATATGTTACTTTATTGCTTAATCAATCAATTCGAAACACTTTATAAATGCTTGTTGAACATTATAAATCTTAATACCAAAGTCAAGCAAGAAAATTAGTGGCTTAAAGCAAATTATTCAAGCTTTCATTATGATAAAAATCTTGTCGCATTTGTGTTTAAAATATACTTGTTACTAAGTCCTTTTTTTGGGTTTTAAAACGACATCACACACGACCTTGGACCATATTAAGACCCATACTTGTAATATATATAATGTACAATACTTAAAACCCATAATACATCAATTATATTATTAAAACAACAAAAAAATTATAAGAAAGCCTAACAGCTTGCGGCCGCAAGCTGTTAAGGCATAATCCCTTCTTTTTTCTAAACAAAACTCTAACTAATTGCATTAAATGGAACCCTAAACCTTCCTATATATAAACAAGTGTTCCTCCATCACTTCCCCACTTTTACAAGCCTCCAACCACCTCAAACAACCCTCTAAACTTCAGAATCTCTCTGCTGAAACACAACAAGTTGCAAAGTGAGTTTCAACTCATTTCTCTTCTTCTTCTAGCCTCGTTTTTCCTTCTAACACTGTTGGATAACCTCTAGGAAGGTTCTCACAAGTTTGCTTGGGCAAACTAAGGTGAAACCCCACCATTTTGAGGTCTAAAAGTGTGCAAACTTTCTTTCCAAATTGTATCTTTTTAAACTTCAAGATTTTCAATGTTTTCTTCTTGTTTTCTTCCTCAACATTGTTTGCAAAGCCCTATGGATGTTACCATAGGTTTTCCATGGAAAACCAAGGTGGAATCACACCATTTTTGGGGCCAAACTTTCTGTTTTGGAAGTTAACTTATAAAACTTTTTCGAATTGTTTTTAACATAACAACTCTATGCTACTTATGCCTCTAACCGAGCTTATGATTAGTGTGTTAGCTAGACTTGTTCATACACAATCAAGAGGCATAACATGTCTCTAAACTTTTGGTTTTTACTAGGGTTTCAAACCCACAAGTGTTGAGCCATCCAAGCTTACAAGCTTGTGATGGTGTAGGTGTGATTACATGAAGGCCTTGGCCATTCACTTGATGATTTCTATAATTCTTGACAATCCGGATTTTACTTGTGACAATCTTTTGTATTGGTGAATCTTACAAAAGAGGTTTAGGACGGTTATCCTCCTAACTCCATGCATGACTTATATGACTTACATGATATCTATGAAATACATGAATTCTATGATAAATTAGTAATATTATATGTAAAATATATATGTAAATACTTAATATAACCGAACCTTTGACAATGACCATATGGTTACTTTTCCTAATATTACGTTTTTTATCTTAGACCTAACCATCGTTATGACTCTATTGGGCATGACCCATAAAAACACGAACACTCTTTCGGGCTTATAGTGTCAAAAACGAGCGTTAACGTCTAGATAAATACTTTTGTCTATACATACTTTGTGCATACTTTAAATTCCTAAAATTGACAAACTCCATCGTAAGTATAAAACTTACACACCTATGTTTCCTTGTGTAGGATAACTTGGTGTTCATCCCCCTAAATCAACCTAACGCTTTCACGGAATTTACTTTGCAAAACCGTGAGTACAGTCGACACCCTTTTTATGTTTTACACTTTTTGGGTGCAATATGTTAAATTACCAAACTACACTAAATCACACTTTTATTCTATGAATACACATAAACAATCCATCAAACATGCTTTAGTCTTATGCTACTTGAATTGTTACTTGGTATATTCTTATGTGATCTAAATGTCATTAACTTTGATCAAGCCTCCTTTAACATGTATAGCGCTATAGGAGTTACGCACCGCCCGTATTCTTGTGGTCAATGTTAAGTTTTAATATATTATGCGGTACACTAGAGGATTGACTTGTAGTTCACATGCCTTGTTTACATTTATCTCGTATGCTAGCTATTCATGTGGATTTATTTAAACGGTTTTAATACTTATGCTATGATATCAAACTTGTGTAGTCGCCAATACTTTGTTATTGAACTATACTTTTTAACATGTTGCAGGTTGATGAAGTGGTATGATGAAACTTAGTAGGATCGGCTTAGAAACATGCGTAGAATGCTAAGTTGATTATTGTGTTTTGTCGAAATTATGTTGTTATTGTTACTTTGTATTTTGATTATGAGGTAATTTGACAATTTGATCTTTGAAATGAAATGAGTTGTTTAATTAAATATTGTCACAAATAGTGTTATGATGTCTCGACCAATCTAGTTCGTCTCACTCTGATGTTTCCGCCATCGGTTGGGGTGTGACATTTTTGGTTTTTTGTGTTTTCGAAATTTTATTATCTACATTATTAGCACACACATTTTTCGATTTTGACTTTGGTGGAACATACTTTGTATGACCACCCTGTCCAACTTGCTTTCCAACATATTTTTAGACGCATCAGATTTGTTTGGCAAAAAAAAAAAACAGAATTTAAACAACCAGAAATAGAGTTAAGATAAGCATCGAAACATTCATCGCTCTTTTTAAAACAGAGCCCACACAATTTAAAGTACTAGCAGAAACTGAAATTTTGTTTGAATATTCAGAAACTAAAAGATTCTTTTTCTGAATTTTATTTTTCAAAGCATGCAATTCAATACATCATCCTCCTCATCCTTTACCCAATCTTAGATAATCACTTCTTCTACTGATGAAGTAACCGGGTTAGTAACTTTCACTTTCTGACAAACAGTGTTAGTTGGATCTGTACCGCTGAAGCTGTCAGTTTCAATTGACACCTTTTGTTTAGCAGATTCAGAATCAATAACATTTTCTGGCTGAACAAAGGCTTCTGTTATTGGTTCTGATTCTGTTGCTGTTGATTCTGATTCGACTATTTCAGATGACTTAACACTAATTTAGCAGATTCAACTAATTTTGAGTTTTCACAATTAGGTGTTTCTAAAGAATCACATGTAGAGTTAGATGAAGTAGTTGATTCAGATTATTTGCTAGATTCAAACTCTTTGGTAAACTTAGCCAGATCGCTCATCATAGCAAACTCAAGACTGGTCGACTTAGTTTGAGACTCATTCTTTTGATTTTGCAATTTAGGTTGTTTTTGAGAAACAATTGATTCATTATTGTTTAACACTTGAAGATATTTATACACATCAGCATTTTTTCTCAAAATTTAGAGTCTCAGTCTGCTTGGAAACATCAGCAAGTTTTACAAAAGCTTTATTGAAGGACTGTTTGTCTTACTTGATTTTAGATTTATGGGGCCTTGTAATTTTGATTTTCTTGGGTTTTGCAGGCTCAACCTTGACATCACTAGCCCACCCATAGATCATGTTAGGCATGTTGGCAATTCCTCTTCAGTCATCGGAATTAAGGTATAGGAATGATTGTATGTTGGAGGAATGCATGCAAATCCCAAACCCTTATTCCTATTTCCTTTTGACAGTATTTTCACTATTTATTTATTTATCATTTTCTCAACCTTTTCACTTGAAATGTTAAACTTTTTAAAATTAAACTCTGTATTTTCAAAAGTTGATTTTAGAGAATCAATTTCAACAGTTAATTTTTCAGAAAGTTTTTTAAAATGGAGATGCCAACATTTTTTTTGACTCAAATCTTTATGCAACTGTGAGATATCATGTTTTTGTGCCTCTACCATATCCTTGTATCCATTGATTTTCTTTTTGATCTGACATAAGTCAGATTTGGATAACTGCAGTTGCATAACTAATGAGTTGGCCTGTTCTTTATAACCACTTACCTTCTCTCTACAAGCATTAGTACAATAAATATTATCAATAAATACCTCATTGGGAGTAGGGGTGAAATCATGCATCGAGGCATGAAAGCTTGATACATAGTGTCTGTAGTGATTTGCAGATAAGCTATCGGAGCAGACCAATCAAATCCCCCTCCCTCTTGGACTACCATAGCATTGTTGGGATTTGCAACCGATGATGATAAAGAGACATTGCTTTGGTTTGTGCCGGATGTACTCGAGGTAGAAACCATAGCAGGTCTAGTAGTAGAAACATTAGCAGGTGTTGAGGCTGAGCTAACAGTGACAATAACGTTTGAGTCAGATCTCTCTCTCTTCGGCTATCTGCAGTCACGAGCAAAATGTCCTGGCTCGTGGCAGTTGAAACACCTTAGCTTAGATTTGTTCCATCCTAGATCCTTGTTTGATGCTTCCTAGTTGAATCTGCCAGTTCTCTTGATAAAGTTTTTAGCACGAAACACTGCCATAGCCATCTGCCACATGATATCCATCTCTTCAATATCATTGGATGGACTTCGTTGAGCTCATTTGCCCCAACATTACTGGCTGTAAGTTTTCTGGCAACAAATGCGTTGTAATAGTTCATAACTTCGGCCATAAAAGCCATATTCTGTTCAAATTCTTTAGAGACCACAAGTGGTGTTGAGTTACTTGAAGTAAGACTAGGTGACACAAACTAAGTAGTGTTCACGGTTTTAGTTGAGCAGTAGATACAAATCAAGGATAGGAAGATCCACTAGCAAGAAACATTTAAAACGTCCAACCTCCTTGTTGCGAGAACAAAGCTATATTAGATGAAACAACAACATTGTTGTGACTTGAAGTGTGATTATAGAGTCTTTGCTTGTCATCCATTTCATATGACTTGAGAAGAGAGATTATTCAACAAGACTCATGCGGGTCAAATCTTTTGTTCTTTTAAAGAGCGTGGCATTTGTTTCCAAGTTTCTTGGAAAAGCATTCAACAGCTTCTTGTTGACCACTGTGGATTCAAGCATCATGTCATGTGTTCTCATCTGACTGACAAGAGCGATAAATCTATGAATTTGGTTTTCAAGGGTTTCTCTTGGAAAATGATTGAACATGTTGAATTTTTGAGTCAACATTTCCCTTTTTCTCTCCTTCATCTCTTCAATTCCTTCATACATTGCCAAAAGAGCATCCCCCAGTTCCTTTGCAGATATTGCTTCACGAACCCCTACATCAATTTCGCGAACCAATGCAGAGTGCAACATAGCCACAACCTTAGGATCAATTTTTGTCTTTTCAAAATCTTCATCATCATAAGCTGATAGAGGCTTGACAACAGTTGTTCCCTTTTCCTCATCTAATACATATGTGATGACAGTTGGTCCTCTGCAGATTGATCTCTAAGCCTTAGATCTTCATGTATTGAACAAAATTAAATTTCCATTCCAAAACGATCCCCCCACATGCAGCCTAGAAATTTTGTTGTTTGTTTCAATAACATTGTCCAAATCTTGGTTCATGACAACCTTTTCACTCAATGATGTTCGATTAATGAGATCCATTTCTGAAAAAAATAAACTATTAGTAACAATTGAATAATAATTTAAAGTTTAAACAGTTTATATTTTATCGATTTTATGACAAATGTGTCCAAGTCTAAGTTCCAGTCAAAGTCCAAGTCAAAATCCCAATCAACGTCCAATTTTACGGTCATCAGTCAGTAGTTCAGATTAATAATCCAAATAGGTTGCACACACTATCTCGTACACTCTTAACTGGATCGCACACCACCAAATTGGACCGCACACAACTCAACCAATTGGGCCGCACACTATTTAATTGGGTCGCACACTCAGTTTGGCTACATACTAAGTAAACTGAATTGATGATGGACTGCATGTAGATTTTGGACCGCACACACCCTTTATGGACCGCACACTAAAGCCACACACAGGTTTATTGGGCTACACACTCTTTATTTGGACCGCACACTTGTGTGCAATTCATAAACCAAACTGGACCGCACACAGGCTAAATTCCAGATCGCACACAGCAAAAGTCACACTCTTGATCTCGTACACAAGTTGCCTTGTATAGAAATAACAACCAAATCCGATAAGGAGGGAAATAGATCAGCATTCAAATCTGAGAAATCTTTTCCACCAAAAATACTGAATAACCTACAAACACAATTCTTTTTGTCCCAACAAGATCAAAATACAAAAATTTTAAACCTTTTATCAATTCTTTTAAACTGTTCTACGAACAAATATTCAGATTTTTGTCAAAAACATTAACCAAAACACAAAAACAGGACCTGCCCAATACTGAAACAATTATGATCACTCGAATAATAATTAAGACAAACACTAAATTAGAACTTTAACCTTTTAGACTTGTTGAATCCGCAAACACTTTTCAGTCTTGTTCTTCATGCAATATCGAGAAAACTGAGCCTTCGAAAGACTTCTTAGCCTCTGATACCAATTATAAGTCCAGAGATCTTCAACCAGATATCACAACCACAATCAAAAGTGCGGAAAACTAAAGAAAGTGATGAACAAGAACAAGAACTAATCGATTATATTAAAATGTTGCACACAAGCTCTTGGCTTGTCTAGTACAAATCTCAATTAAGAGACAAAACAATCAACCACCATTCTAAGACCTAGGTTCACCCTATTTATGGTTACATTGGGTGAAAGCTAATTACAAACCGGGCTAAGCCCAAACCGTACACCCATACTCACCTATTCAAGCCCAAACATCCTAAATAACCAATTGATTATGAAACTATACAAGACAAGATTAGCGTAAACCTACTAAACCATGCCCTTACACATTTCTAGGATCAACGTTGAAAAGTTTATCAAGCAGGGGGCGAAGGTTACCTGACATATGTTATTGATCTTAAAGTTGAAATGGAAGATATGAAAGATGTACTCATGGTGTGCGATTTTCCAGAGGTATTCCCCAAGGACTTTCCTAGAGTATGATTGGATCGGGTGGTAGAGTTTCAGATTCACTTAATATCCAGAGCTCAGCTTGTTGCTAAAGCATCTACCATTTGGCTCCACCAGTAATACAAAAGTTAATGCAACAATTGCAAGACCGTCTTGATAAAGTTTGGATTAAGCTGAGCATTTCCCATGGGGGTGCTTTGATGCTGCTTGTAAGTAGAAAGATAGTATTGTGCTGATGTGTATAGACAACCATGAATGAAAAGATCTCACTATAAAGGACAAGTACTTGTAACCTAAAATCGATGACGTGTTTCATCAACTGCAAGGTGCGAGCAAGTTCTCAAAGATAGAACTCAAATAAGGTTATCATCAAATGAAAGTGAAGGAATGTGATATACCCAAAATAACCTTTTAGACACCCTATGGACATTATGAGTTACTCGTGATGTCACTTGGGTTAATAAATGCCCTAGCGACATTCATGGACTTAATGAATCAAGTATGTCGCCTGATGTTGGACATATCAGTAATAGTATTTATAGATGACATACTAAATCACTTGAAGAGTGAAAACAATCACACATGTCACCCCAAGGAAGTACTAGAGATGTTGAGAATGGAAAGGTTTGTCATGCAGACGAAATTATGGTAGATCATGAGAAGATTTAGATAGTCACAAAATGGATATCTCCAGATGCAAATATAAATCTAGAGTTTTCTACGGTTAACAAGTTATTACCATATATTCATTCAAGACGTTTCAAGGATAGCTTCTTCCTTTACAAAGTTGACAAGGAAAAAAGTAACTTTAACTAGGGTCTGACCTAGAATCAGGCATTTAAAAAATTGATTAAAAGGTTGACTCAAGAACTTATCTTGACCTTGATAGAAGGCAATGAATACTTCATGGTGTATTAGGATGTTTTCATCAATGACTTAGATAAGTGCTCATGTAATGAGGAAATGTGACAGCCTATGCTTCATAGTCATACCAGCTTAAATGCATGAATGTATTACCCAACTCATGACTTAGAACTTGTTGCTATGGCTTTCAAGTTAAACATATAATTCAAAAAAGGTTATCTGAGTTGTTCAAATGAGATAGTGTCAGGATCTGAGTTTGAAACCATTATGAAAGTTTAAAGCATGAAAGATGAAAGAAAATAAATCAGATGAGCATGCAGCGTAATGATGAACTTCAATTCATAATAATTGAGATATTGTTTTCATTGTCATGCTTTTGTAATTATAATTACTTGCATATAACTCACAATCTTCCCATTAGACTAAGATCACTGATTTGTTCGTATAGAATGTAAGGAAGAAATGTTAGATTGATAAGCGATGAAAAGTAGAACAGCATAGGCACTATTCTATTTGTACTACAAATCTAACCACTGGGCATCTTATGATGATATTAGCAGGAAAGTGACATATAACAATATTAACAAACTAACAACATATGGTTAGCTAACCACTGATATATCTAAAAATTACAAAGACTGATAGAAAACACTGATGAGACATCATTTGTTGGGCTTTAGCAGAGCTTTGTAAAGTAGACCTTAGCTTAGTCTTCAGCAGAGCTTTGTCTTGGCAGACCTTTAGCTTTAGACTTTAGAAGAGCTTTGTCTCCAACAGAATTTTGCTATGGCAGACCTTTGAGATTTAGTCTTCAGCAGAGCTTGACTCAGGCAGTTGTTATATTATTATTAGGATCAGATGTTGTAGTATATTTTGGTTTCTATCATATGTTCTTTTGTAGGGTTCAATTCCAACAATCTCCCCTAGAATAGATGATGCCAAAACAAAAACTTTATTACTGATCTTTATTTCTCATCAATGGTTCCCTCATTTGTCCATTGAACTGAAGTTCAAAGTCCAGGGCAATCATATCATCTACATCCCTTTCAAGTTCAAGATTCAGCAAGTCTTGGAGGTCAGCTTCATCCAGACCATATGCATCCTCCATTTTTATCTTTTGAACTCTACAATCTGATCTGAGCAGTGTCAATTCATGGGTGTCTATGGAAGACTTCTATTTTAGAATTTTTGAGTCAAATGGTTTTCTTTGGAGTAGGGTTATTTGTGATGAGTTGGGTGAGTTAGGTCTGCTTATAAGTGTAGAAAGTGTGGCTCTAAGCTTAACATTTGCAGCATTTGTGTGGTACAAAATTTAATTCTTTATCCCCTCTTTTCTTAGTTCTTCATGCATCCTTTGATCCTCTTCTTCCATCTGCTTTTACCTCTTAGCTTGAGTTAAGGCAATGGTGGGTAAACCAGAGGTTGAAGTTGATCTTTTAGGAGCATGGGTCTGTTGAGGAGCAGTGGTTGGTTGAGAATAGGTTGGCTTTCTTGGAAATAAGGATCTTTCTTTCTTAGCTCTTCCAATCTTCTGTAGGTATCGATCACTTTAGACTCAGACCATCTTGCAATTTGCCTTGTTGTTCCATATAAAGCATCAACAAGTTTGGCTTTCATTAATCTTTAGAGTATGGTCTTGGCTTTCAAGTTTAGCATTTTTCCAAGTAGGAGGAGTAGGCTTCTTTGGAGGATCCTTGAGCATTGTATGAATTCTTTCAATTTCTTATTTTAGCGTATTTGCAGACCAGTGTTTCTTTGTAAGGCATGAACTTCATAATATGATCAAGATAATCTTGCTTTAGCTCTGGATAATCAGAAGTTGGATTTTCAGACATAGACTTACTTAACTCCTTAGCAAATTCTTCAATGTTTCTCACTTTGCTCAGTTGAAATCGCAAGGAGATTTATATCTTTATCCTTTGAGTTTTCTTTTGCAATGGTCCCAGCTTGTCTAGCCTTTAATTTAAGATATCATCAAGATTCTTAGGCTTTCGATACCCAACAAGGATGGAGATTCTCTTTGTTTCAGATCCTCTATCTTGAAAAAGCTTCTATCTCTCCTTTTACAACAAAAAGTTCCAAAGGGTATAGTTGCACCGATTGGAAGGAATGAAGATGATAAGTCATGGGTGGAATTTAAGTTTCTGGACGTGGCAGTGACGAGGATGGTTGTTAAATGGATTGTGATGATGCAGGGAGTGGTGCTTGACTCTCATCAGCATCATCAACAAAATTTTTCCTTTTGCGTTGAAATTTAATTTTTGGAAATGGTTGATGTGTAGGAATTCGAAGTGGTGTGGGTAATGGTTCAGTTAATATTGGAAATGTTAGTAGAGCAGTCTGTTGGGGTTATGGTGACAGAGGATACAATGTTAGTAGCCTCAGTAGTGGTTGTAGAAGAGATGACAGTTGGTTGTCTTGCTTTTCTTGCAGACTTTCTTTTTCTCGAAGTACTAACATCTTCTTTTTCCAACTACTAGCTTTTTCTTCTTCAATGAGCATCAAAGCTTTAGCTTCAAGTGTTTCTTGTCTTTTCTGCTTTTCAACAGCATTCCTTTCAGCTTCTTTATTTAGGGTCTCATCAATTTCTTTTCCCAAAGTAGCTTCGGATGCTTCAGCAGTGGTTGCAGTGGTTGCTGGCTATTGTTGCACCTTTGATTTAACATTTGAATCAGACTGCAACTTTCTCGTGTGAGCATTCTCCCCTTTTTTGGCATCATCTTCGATGTCAACTTGAAGAATGATAACCGGGGCAGAGCCAATAGTTTTTAGCAAGTAGTCTTTGATGGCTTTAATGTCGGCTTATGTATCTTTATATCGAGCCTCGACCATATTGCGTATCCACTTCATATGGGTTTCATGCTGAATATTGGCCAATTGTGTCTGAGCTAGGATGATTGGTTGAACAACCTTCCATAGCTCTTCAGCATTTTGTGTTGGAGATGGTTGAGGTTGAGAATTTTTGGGCCTTTGTTTCGTCATGGATTTGATTTCATCAATAGATGATTCCATGGTATTGATTCTCTTCATCAATTCTTGATATTATAATTTATCACCTAAATGAATAGGATCATCTAAATTCCTACCAGAGGTAGTTGTATTTGGATCATCAACATGAGGAGTCTCAATGTTTTCAGACCCAAATGCCCCTTGTTATTGGGATTAGGACTTCCAACTGGTTCAGAGGATACTATTGTAGCCTCAACAGTTGTTGCCATCAAGGAAGTCTTATGTATGCAACCACTGTCCAACTGAGCCACTGTTGTGGCAGCAGTTGTAGTAGTTGCTTCACTTGAATGACCATAAAGAGTTACATGTCACTCATGGGTATAACCTCCTCATCTGTTTCTAGGTTGGCTAATTGAGTGATGCAGTCAATGTTGGAGTTAAACTCTCAGTGATGGGTGATTGAGAGGGACTGCTTATAATCTGAGTTTTCTCAATAGCTTGAAACAGAGGTAAAAATGTGGCAGTAATTGGAGAGGTGGGTAATGGAGTAGAAAGAGACATAACCAATGGAGATGGGCTTGAGAACAGATGTTCAAGTGAATCATCTGCCTCATAGTGAGGTGTCCGTGTACTTACAACTTGTTCCTTTTGTGAGGAAGCAAGAGGAGCTTGTGATGGTGGAGATCTTTGAACCAACTGCTGTGAGGAAGTAGCAGCTGTGGTTGTAAGTGACTTTGGTGCTATCGCAGGTAAAACATCTGGGATCTCATCTTCTTGAGTTACTTTTTCGGGGTGTTTGGTGGGCTGCTTGGATTTGGTGGGTTTCTTTATGGGTTTTGCTGTCGCGGGTTGCACAGCACTGGTTGTAGTGCCAAGTTCATTAGGAGCACTGGGCTCAACAATAGAGGATGGAGCAGTGGATATGGTAGTAGGTAAAAGATGCTCAGTCTCTGTTGCTTTTGTTTTCAAAACCTTTGGTTTTTGTGTTAAGAGTCTAGTAAAAGTTTCATGTTTAAGGCTGCCAACTTCACAGATGACACCTTGTTGAAAATCAGTTTCAGAATCTTGTTTTTGCAAATAACTCAACAACCTAGGGTGTATCAAAAAAGATTTACCCTTTTTAATATTATTAAAATTTGCAACCAAAATAGAGAACAATACCTGAGAAAAGTTAAATTTTGATTTGGTTAAAATTGCATAACCCAGGTACTGAATAGTTAAAGGTATTTCGTTAAAAGCAGTTGTTTTGGCTGACAAACATAATAAAAGTGTGTGGAAAAAGAATTTCATGTCAGCGGGAAATTTGGGTTTAAAAATTGTAATACCTGATAATTGACCTTCATATCTTCGCTCAATGAATTCAGCATGTAAATCTTTCTTTGGGAAAGAAGTGGGGCGATCTAGGTCGTTAAGACCAAATGTTGAGGAGATAGTAGATGGAGAGATTTGAACAAGTGACTGTTCAATCTTTGAAGTGATGGCAAATGGCTTTTTGTTTTGAACCTCGAATTCAGCATTTACCCAAAATTGGCGAAGATGTCGAGATAAATCGGAGCCTTGGCCAGTAACACATCTTTGTATGATCATGTTTGTAGAACATCAATCATGGAGTGAAACACAATGTTATTCTTGGTTTTTTGAATATCAGAAGGTAGTTGTCTGGAGTTTTTATGATGAGATTTATGGTGAAAGAGTGATTATTGAGGGTTTGGAAACCTCAGTTGGATACCAGCAATGGTTATGAACGGAGGAATGATCAGTGGTGATTTTACACTATCAGAGGTTAGATTATCAGTGGATTAGGAAAACAGTGGTTTTACCAACAGTGGATGTAGAACAGAGAATACACTTTCAACAACGGATAGATTTTCATGCCAAGCAGAGGTTTGGAGAAACAGTGGTTATGAACAGACTTTGGAGATTTATTGAAAAAAATTCAATTTTAGCTATTTTTAAGGATGGAATTATGATTTTCTGAAAGCATTTTAATGCTATTTATGCATGGAATACAAATGATTGTTTTTATTCCTTGTTTATCATACTAATTCTAGAGATTAGACTTTCAAAGGTAGATGTATCTAATGATTTTGTTAGAACATCTGCTAGTTGATCTTTAGTTGGAACATATTGCAAAGAAATCAAACATTTTTCATAACAATCCCTCACAAAGTGACGTCTGATGTCGATGTGCTTTGTGGTATAATGAGATACTGGATTTTAATGATGTTTTCAGCTGCTTGACTATCTAACATGAGAGGAGTCTTTAAAGCAGTTAGACCAAAATCCAATAGTTGATTTTGAAGTCATAGGAGTTAAGAAGTGCAGCTTGTAGCAACAATATACTCAGCCTCTACTGTGGATGTTGATACTACAGTTTGCTTTTGCTCTACCAAGACACTAAGCAATTGCCTAGGAATTGACATCCTCCTAAGGTTGACTTCCTTGTGGTGTGACATCCAGTAAAATCACTGTATGAAAAACCTGAAAGCTCAATATTTCCATTAGTTGGATACCAGATACCAAGTGTGGGAGTACCTTTTATGTATCTGAATATCCTGTTTACAACAATGAGATTGGACTTCCTAGGTGCTGACTGGGATTTGGCACAAACACATGTTGCAAACATGATGTCTAGCCTAGATGCGGTTAGGTACAATAAAGAAGCTATCATGCTTCTATAAAGAGTTTGATCAACCAAGTCATCTTTGTCATCAACAGCGACAAGCTTTGTGGTTATCATGGGGTGCTACATGGTTTACAATCATTCATATCAAATTTTTTAATTAGTTCTTTGACATACTTACTTTGGTAAATGAATTTTACTTGGAGACCAAGAAAACATTGGAGCTCACCCATTGCACTCATTTCAAACTCTGCTGCCATGAGTTGTCTAAACTCTTCACACATGGCAGTGCATGTGGATCAAAAATGATGTCATCCACAAAATTTGGAGAAGCACCAAATCCTTTCCTCTCCATTTCAGAAATAAAGTTTTGTCAATTTTACTCCTTGTAAAACCAATGGATAAGAGAAAGGTGGAAAGAGTTTCATACCAGGCATTTGGTGCTTGTTTCAAACCATACAAAGCTTTGTTAAGCTTGTAGACATGATCAGGATAAAATGCATCTTCAAAGCTAGGAGGTTGACAAACATATACCTCTTTGTTGATCTTATCATACAAGATTGCTCTTTTGATATCCATTTGAAACACCTTGATGTTGTGGTCGGCAGCAAAGGCTAAGAATAATCTGATGGCTTCTAATCTTGCTACAGGAGCAAAGGTTTCATCATAATCAATGCCTTCTTCTTGTCTGTAACCTTGAACCACAAGCCTAGCTTTATTCTTGACAACAATACCCTTGTCATCAGTTTTGTTTTTGAAGATTCATTTTGTGCTAATTGGAGATACATCCTTTGGCAATGGTACAAGTTCCCATACTTGTTGTCTTTTAAACTGAAGGGGCTCTTCTTGCATGGTTTCTACCTAGCTATTGTCTTTTAGTGCCTCTTGGTACTTGACAGGTTGTGTGAGAGATAGGAAACCAGCAAAAAGAAAAATGTTTTGGGATTGACTTCTAGTGAGCACCCCTTCATTTATGTTGCCAATGATGAGATCAGATGGATGGTTTTTAAGGTAGATTAGATCTCCCTTATATGGAATCATCTGAGCTAACATCTGTTGGCAATTTTGAAGAGCCAACGTCTGTTTGAAATAGAGGTATTGGTGAGATAGGTGTGAGAACATGATGACTTTTATCCACAGTGGTTGGACTTTTATCAACAAAGGTAATAGTTGATGAGATGGCAGAGGATTAAGGAACAGACGTGGTTGATCCAACAGTGGCCGAGTTTTCACAGTTGTTACTAGCATCTGCTACTCTGGTGGTGGATGTGGCTTCACACTGTGGAATCACAATGCCATATCCATAGTCTTGTTGTGGAGACTGTGGTCTACCTGCAGGGTCAGTCTTAACAGACACAACTTCAAATGTGAATTTGTTTAAATCAAAAAGTTCAACAGGATTTGCTGGGATTTTTAATGAAGAAAGTTCATTGAACTTAACATTCAAGGTCTCTTCCATACTCCTAGTCCTTGAATTAAAAACTCTGTAGGCTTTAAAAGTTGTTGAGGATCCTAGAAAATAACCACAGTCTACTTTGGTTGCAAATTTTGAAATTGAATCTTTTAGATTTAAAATAAAGCATGGGCAGCCAAAGATTTTAAAGTATGAGATCAGTGGTTTGAGCTTGAACAGAGTTTCATAAGCAGTGGATTGATGCCTAAGGTTGATTAAAACTTTATTTTGAACATAGCAAGCAGTGTTTACAGCCTCTGCCAAAAGGACAAGGGTAAACTAGAATCTACAAGCATGGTTCTAGCAGCTTCAATTAACGTTCTGTTTTTCCTTTCAACCACCCCATTTTGTTCTGGTGTTCTTGGAATGTTGTACTGCCTTACAATTCCTTTTGACACACAAAACTCATCCAACTCCTTATTTTTAAACTTTGTGCCATTGTCACCCCTGAAGACTTCTATTGGCAGGCCAATTGCTTTTCAACTTGTTTCACTAGTCCTTGCAAGATACATGCAGTCTCATCCTTGGAGTGCAAAAAGTAAGTCCATGTAAACCTTGAAAAATCATCAACTATGACAAGACAATATTTCTTACAAGGCCTTGTTTAGCAAGTGTGGTGATAGTTAGATTTGTGTGTCCAAGTCTTCTTTGCCATAGTTTTGTCTCTTTGTTAGAGGCAGTTGAGAACAGACATGAATTAGTCATTGGATTATCCTTCAACATATCAACTGCTCACACATTGCCACTCACATGAGCAACAAGTTGTGCTTTGCTTTCAGCTATGATTTGATCAATTTTTTAACCACTTCTGGCCCAACAATCTGACAAGTTTTCTTAGTGAAGAATGACCCATGGGCCTTGTCACTCATTTGTGAAACACAAAGAAGATTAAATTTCAGATTATCAATAAGATTGACATTTTCAAATTTGAGTTTCCCAGCCTGAACTGTTCTTGACCCAAGAACCTTCCCTTTTGAATTATTATCAAAGGATATATCACCCCCTCCATGAGCCATGAAGTCTTTGAGAAGGGCTCTACATCCTGTCATATGCCTAGAGCCTCCACTATCTACATACCATAAACTATCAAGGCAAGTAAGAGCTCTCTGCATAGTGGTAAATAATTAGTTTAGGTGGGTTTCCAAAGCCAAAATGGCTTTGGAAGGGGTCACAAACATGTCAGTCTCAAATTTGGAAGAATGGTCAGTGGTTTGAACAGAACTTTGTGACCTCTGTTAAGACCCATCTCCTACCAAATGATAGTAACCATGAGGATGCCTATTTACTTTTGGTTTTGAGGGCTTTTTATAACCTTCATAACAAAGAGGTAACTTTTGATAAATTGTTGGGAATGTCCTCTGGGGTACTGGTTGGAAGGTGGTGCATCTGTTACCTGCACCTCTCTAGGAGAAGAGGTTTTGTGCAGTGCTTTGGTAACAGGTGTATCAAGAAGCACAAAGGTCTGTTTAGACTTTTCTTTTGAAGTACTAGTCTTTGAACCCTCCAGTGTTTTAGATTTATACTCATTCTTTTTCACATCAAAGATTTTGAGATAAACACACCCTTGAGTTTTATAATTTGTTTATTACAAATTGTGCAGTTTAGAGAATCAATGATCACACTTGTTTTGTTAATGTCATAAGCTTTTAGAAGAAAACAGTTTTTGGTAACATGATTCTTCTTTTCACAAAAATCACAAAACAAGTTTTTGATCTTTTCTTTCTTTTTCCCTTTTTTCAGATTTTTTTGTCAACAGATGTTGTCACATCTGTTGGTAAATCTGTTATGGAAATGATTCTTGCCTTTGGTGCTTTGACACCTTCAATGGTTGAGAAATCCATTTGCTTGAAATTTCAAGAATGTCACATTCATCAGACCATGTGGGTTTAGACTGATATTTCTCAATCTCCTCAAAAGTTGAGGATCCCTCATGTCTTTCTAAAATAATTTTATTTCCATTTTTATCAGTGACTTTAATTTCTTGACCAGCCAAGTTTGTGGAATAATCTCAACCATACCAGAGTCATTTTCAGTAACATTTTCATAAACTTGGTCATTTTTCTTGAATCCTATGCCAAATTTTATGTTACTTTTGACCTGGTTTTCTAGCAAAATCTCATAACCTTTACAGGATTCCACCCATTTTCACAAGTGATTTGGGTGGATTCCAACTTCTTTTTGCAACCCTGATATTTTTCGATCATTGTTTGGAGTTGATCCTTGGTTATGCTGGCTTCATGTTTTAAGCTGCTGAGTTCAGATTCTTTTCAAACAATTTAGTTTTTAGCTCTTTTGAAAGCTTTTCAAACTGTAATTCATCATCTAAAATCTTGTTCCTAAGGTTTTCATTCACCTCTTTTACGTTAGCAAAAGTTATGATGCATTTATCTAAACATAGATCTTTTAAGACCAGAGGAGATACCTTAGTAGCAGCCATCATGGCACAATCACATTCACCTTCACAAACACTAGCATCCCATGGGTCGGACAAAGGTTTCAAATCTTCATCAACACTATCTTTTGTAACAACTGTTTCATCATGAACATTCGAGCCAACATCTTTAGACTCTAATTCCATAAAGCAAAATTCATTTTGTTTCTTTTCAGTGTTAGCAATTAGAGCAAAGTTTTCATCATTCAGATCCTTAGGCAAGCTACTCCAATCAACAAAGCCCTGAGTAAAGAAACTCGGTTGATTAACCTCTGCCTAAATAGTGGTTTGAGTAACTTGTTGTACAGGTTGCATTTGAACCTGAGGAGCTGGTGCTTGAACATATTGAATTTGAGGAACAAAGGTTTGAACATATTGCACAGGAACAGTGGTAGCAGGGTGTGCAAAATGAGTAGTATTTTGCATATGAGGAGCAGGGGTATATTGGGAATAACGGACAGTGTTTTGAGGTCTAGGGCTAGGATGTGTGACAACTGGTCTAGTTTTGAGACCTACATTCTCTAGTAAAGTGTCCTAGCCTATTACATTTATAGCACTTAATCTTTGACTTATCCAGCCCAACTTTTGTCTCCCCATGCAACCGTGGAAACTTCCTAACAGTTCTCTTGTAATATTTGTTAGCCCTAACACTTAATAGAGCCAATTGGTGTAATATATCCATCCCTTCCAAATCTGAAAGATCAAAATGTTGGAGGTCATTCAACTCAAAACATAAGTTGTTAGAAGTTTGGCTTTCCCCATTAGCAGCAAATGCATAATTAGGTGTGTAAGGGTCAGTGTTTAAATTACCACCAGAAGTTATATCAATGAAATGATCATAACTCTGATCTTACTACGGCCAGTGACTTCTTCTTGGCCAAACAGTGCTGTACTACTGAATGCATAGTCATCAGCCACTTTGCCAGACTCTAATAGCTTCTTTTTTGGTTCAGCTTTCTCTCATAAGTGAGGAGCCTACCATGAAGCTGAGTAAGACTCATTTCTTTGAACCCAGCTGAATTTCTAGTTACAAAAGCTATAGTGTCCCACTTGTCTGGTAATGATCTAAGAAAACGACTATTTAAAGTCGAATTTGCAAGTGTAACATTTACCAGTTTAAGCTCACTAATAAGACAGCTAAATCTTTCAAACTGATGGGTTAGTGAATCTCCTTTTACATGATAAAACTTTTCATATTGTTGATTCAGAACCTCTCTGTTGTTTTCAATAACTTCCTCAGTCCCACCGAATTGCTCTTTCAAAGCATCCCATAATTCCTTTGCACTATTGCAATGCAACTTACTAGCATAGATATCGTTTGGCAATGCATAGGCCACGATGCTAAATGCCTTTGCATCTAGCTCGATTTTTAGAAATCTTGCTCGGAATAATTTTCAGGATTCTTTGGTACTTGGACTTTAGGGTCCTCTGTACTTGGTATCATTGGAACATGAGGTCCAAAGATGACTGACTTCCAGCAACCGGTGTTTTGTTGAGCAAGTACATGACCCATCCGTCTTTGCCAGATATTATACTCAGATCTGACAAGAATCGGTGGTTTAGACATGTTGCCAGTGTTATGAGGATCTTGTAAAGTGTGTGACATTCTGAGTTTTCTACGATTAACAAGTTATTACCATAGATTCATTCAAGACGTTTCAAGGTAGCTTCTTCCTTGACAAAGTTGACAAGGAAAAAAAGTAACTTTAACGAGGGTTTGACCTAGAATCAGGCATTTAAAAATTGATTAAAAGGTTGACTCAAGAACTTATCTTGACCTTTCTAGAAGGAAATGAATACTTGGTGGTGTATTAGGATGTTTTCATAAAGGACTTAGATAAGTGCTCATGCAATGAGGAAATGTGATACCTATGCTTCGCAGTCACACCAGCTTAAATGCATGAATGTATTACCCAACTCATGACTTAGAACTTGTTGGTATGGCTTTCAAGTTGAACATATAATTCAAAAAGGTTGTTTGAGTTGTTCAAGTGAGATAGTGTTAGGATATGAGTTTGAAACCATTATGAAAGTTCAAAGCATGAAAGATGAAAGAAAATAAATCAGATGAGCATGCAGCGTAATGATGAACTTCAATTCATAATAATTGAGATATTGTTTTCATTGTCATGCTTTTGTAATTATAATTACTTGCATATAACTCACAATCTTCCCTTTAGCCTAAGATCACTGATTTCTTCGTACAGAAATTAAGGAAGAAATGTTAGATTGATAAGTGATGAAAAGTAGAACAGCACAGGCACTATTCTATTTATACTACAAATCTAACCACTAAGCATCTTATGATGATGTCAGCAGTAAAGTGACATATAACAATATTAACAAACTAACAACATATGGTAAGCTAACCACTGTTATATCTAAAAATTACAAAGACTGATAGAAAACACTGATGAGACATCATTTGTTGGGCTTCAGTAGAGCTTTGTAATGCAGACCTTAGCTTAGTCTTCAGCAGAGCTTTGTCTTGGCAGACCTTTAGCTTTAGACTTCAGCAGAGCTTTGTCTTCAACAGAGTTTTGCTACGGCAGACCTTTGACATTTAGTCTTCAGTAGAGCTAGACTCAGGCAGATGTTATATTATTATTAGGATCATAGGTTGTAGTATATTTTGGCTTTCCATCATCTGTTTTTTTGTAGAGTTTAATTCCAACAGATAGTATCCCGACATGGTGTGCCAAGGCCAATTGTATTAGACAAGGACTCACATTTCACATCGGAGTGTTGGAAAATGTTTCGTAAGGCAATGGGGTAATGTTGCACATAAGTACAACATATCATCCACAGACATGCGGATTATTGAGAAAAAGATTATTCATACACTTGAGGATATGCATTGCACATGTATTATACACTTTGGTGGTACTAGGGATAGCCATCTATCGTTAACGAAGTTCTCTTACAACAATAGTTATATTGCAAGCACTAATATACCACCCGATGGGATGGTTTATGGTTAAAGATATAGAACTCCAGTTTGTTAGAGTGAGATTGGATAAAAAGAATTGGGGAGTTTAAATCTTGTCAAGGCCGCTTCTGAGAAGTCTGATCAAATTAAGGCGTACATGAAAGTCGCTCGAGACATACAAAAATCATATTTAAATAAGAGATACCGACCCATTGAGTTTAAGTTTGGGATATGGTAATGTTAAAGGAGTCCCACTGTAAAGGTATCATTAGATTTCACAAGCTAGGAAAGTTAAGTCCAAGGTCTATCGAACCATTCTAATATTCTGGATAAAGTGGAAGAAGTTGCATATAGATTGGACTTACTGGAAGAACCAAATGGTATTTATCCCACAATTCACGTGTCACATTTATGAAAATACTTAGTAAACGGAACAGAACACATGCCACTAACTAACGATGTGACACCCACGACATTTCCATGTTGACACCGTTAACACAAACTCAGTTACCTCTAACGGTTTATTCATGCATTACACTTGATTAAGGTTAACTAAGTGTGTTAATTATTACACAAACAATAACGTAATGGTAATTCGGGGAATTACGAAATCACACACGAGTATCTACCCGAACTACCTGAACGTAGATAACAATCAGAATGATATTCCTAAACAAATAATTAAATACAAATTATGTGCATGTATATGTTATGTGACTTGTATGTTTATTTTGTGAACTTTCGCCAAACCTTGTCAACGTGTTAGTGATTCAGATGAAAATAAGTTACATGGATATACGCTTCTTAAACTTATGTTATTATTATTATAAATAATAATGAGCTACGACCCGTGAAACGAGTATTTATCTAGAAATTCTGTACGAGTGTCTTCGACTTATTGTACATATATGTTTTATTAATATATATATATATATATTATATATATATATATATATATATATATATATTTCAAATATCCATGAAAACATGAAGTTGTAAAGGATAATTATGATGTATAAGCCAACTATGATGCATAGTGCCATAAATATAATGTAATGGTTGATTTAGGGCAGCTGAGTGAACATCTGTGGGTTGATGCATGCATTGAGAAAGCTTATTCACTACAAAAGTAACATTCAGGAGGGTTAAGGTTAAATATTAGAATGCCCCCACAAACGACTAGTACTCAGTTGGAGACGGTAGTGAATTAATGTCGTTTGTGGAGAGATGATCTGAAGTTGTCATAGGTGTTGAGAACGGTTTAAGATCACTCATCTTGGCTTTAGTAAGAAGATCAATAATGTATTTGCTTTGTGAATGAAATAAGCCATCTGTGTGAGGAAGAACTTCTAGGAAATAAGAGAGATTGCCTAAATCCATTAAAGAAAAATGTTTAGCAAGGAAAGTGATAAATGTGGTAACGAGATATGAGTTTGGACCAACGATGATTATATTCTCAACATATACAAGAATCTGGATAAGAGAGGTGGTGGAATGATTTCCAAATAAGATGTGATTATATTCTCAACGATGATTATATTCTCAACATATACAAGAATCTCGATACATCACAACTTGCTACATGTAGCAATATTTAATTAAACTCGATTTTATTGATAACTAAATGGTACATTGTCTTGAAATAGAAATGCAACAAGGAAAGTTCAAGACAAATTTGAAGTAAACAAATTTTATATGTGTTTCTAAAATCTATTCTACTAGATTCTTGAATGTCATAGCATTAATTTCCTACAATATATATTAAAATAAATTCAACACATAAAGCATTGGTGAGCGTACAAGTTTTGGCTACTAGCATAGATAGAAAAGTTGTCATCAAGCCTACATGGCATAACAATATACTAAGGCATGAAAACATCACAATACTAGCATGCATCAAATATAGGTCAAACCAATGGTATCCACAAAGTTCGGTATTTTGTCTGGGAGGCAAACAAAACCATGATTGGATGTCTTAATATAGACCCTTCAGAAAGGCGTTGTGCTACTCCTATAACACTATACATGTTTAGGTTGGCTCATGACGTTAATGATAAATATTTGTGCAAGAAAGGCTTCGAGCATGCAATTATCCTAAGTATATCATTTAAGTATGTATAAACATATTCATTTATGTGATATGTGATTGAATCATGATTGAATTTGAAATATATTTATATATATATATATATATATAATATATATATATATATATATTGCACCTAATAGTGTAAAAATAGTAAAACGGGATCATGTAAATTCACGGTTTGCAAAGCTTCCAAAGAAGTCGTAAGTTGTTGAGTCTTGAGATTGGAATACCGAAATTACCATATGATAGGGAAACAAAGGTGTATGAGTTTATGGATTTGATTGATGAATTGTGTTCAGAATTTAAATTGACAGAAAGATATATTAAAGTCTTATGTGTTATAAGGTACCATGGAATGGTCATGAAAGGAAGTAGGATGAATTTCACCCATTTAAACTCATTATATGGATTCACCAAAGCAAAAAAACATCAACTTAGTTGATGATTTCGGTTGGTCATGAATAAGATAAAAATGTACAAATAACTAATTTGCTATGAGGCCAAATAAGGACAACCCGGACGTGTACATACCCAACATGGAAAATGTTGGAGACAAGGTGAGGTTGCCTTACTTTGATCTCTTGGAAGCTACATAGAATGGGCAACATCTAAATCACCAAGTAACCAAGTGAAACTCAAACTAGACTAGTGCATTATAATCATGGCAAATGTTTGGAGACTTAATGTAGCTTGGACACTTTGTTAATAGAAAGTGTACTTGATAACTTAGGTTAAAGAAAAATGGATTAGCTAACTAAGTGAGGTAGTGGAATCATAGTTGGAAAGCCAAGGCTCCCTTTTTCATACTTTACCAAAACACAAGCCTTACTATATTGAGGTTGTGGGGCTTGGATGGTTTCAACACTTGTAGGTTGTTTAGGACCTTTAGGGCAGTAGCTAAATGAGGTTTTTGAGCCTCTAATCTTTTGGAAATCAACTATACACACGCCCCACAAACATGTGTTTGATTGGGGACAAGGTTGGTACAAGATTCCATAAGATGAACTATGAAATGGAACATGTTTGTAAATTTTTATAAAACAGAATTTAAATTTGACTTTGGAGCCTTATGCAAGTGATGTACCACCTTGTTACACCTTGGTGAACCTTGGGTAACATCCTTGAAGGTCATCCAAGTAGATTGATGCAGGAAAACAAGAAGTAAAAGGGGGACATGTATACTTACGGCTTGCAAAAGCTTCAAAAAACGTGAGCGGAGTATCTTGAGAGTTTGAGAAACACCGAGGTTATCCTACAAGGATGAACAGGGCGTATGAGTTATGGAGTTCGGAATTGAGCTAGCTTAGAGTTTCAAGATAGCATGAAAGTATGTATGTTGCAAGAAAATAGATCTTGTCTAAAAGCACTCATTATCGACACTATTTTGGTCATGATTTCATAGGTACCGATTAACCCATTAGAATCCATAGTTTGAGGAACTTTGGCCAAGATGAATATGACCCTAATACATAACATTCAACCATGAGTTTGGTTGGTGTTATGATCCGTTTCTAACATATAATTACATATATATTTATAAGCGTTCGGTCCAAGTCACATATTGTCATGCATGGAGGTAGGATGAATTCCATCAATTTAACCTCATTGTATGGATTCAGCAAAACACAAAATCATCAACTTCTTTGATGATTTCAGTTGGTCATGAATAAAAATAAAGAGCGTACATATAACTAATCATCTAAATCATCAAGTAATCAAGTGAAACTCAAACTAGACTAGTGCATTCCAATCATGGCAAATGTTTGGAGACTTGGTGTAGTTTGTACACTTTGTTACTAGTAAGTTTACTAGATGACTTAGGTTCATTAGATTAAAGGTGTGGGAACCTCCAACTTTCTGGAATGATACCTTAACTCAAGCCCCAAAACATGTAAATTAGTTGGGAACAAGGTTTGTTTCATGTTATCCAAGAAAGGTGTTGAAAATGTTGTTAATTATGAAAGTCTAACCAAAATAGAATTTAATACAACTTTGGACTTTAAATGTGGTGATGTTCAAACTTAGTTTACCATAGTAAACTTGTGGAAATATTCCTAGAGGTTATCCAAGTGGAATGGAAGAATAAAACATGAAGAAATGAAGAAGAAGGTGAGTTGAAATCTCACTTAAACACTTGAAACTCTCTGCCTAAACTTAAGAATTTCTTGATGATTTTGGAGTGCTTGAGAGTAATCTTAGTGGTGGAAAGTGAAAATATGTTATAGGATGCTTGGTTTTATATGGGAAAATAAGGGTTTGAGTTTTAAGGAGGTTGGAAGGTCATTGGAGGTAAAAAGAGGTAGAAAAGCCTGAAATCTGACTGGGGACAAAAACAAGTTGCGGATTGATAATGATCGCACGATGCAACCAACACCACTTTCCCCGTCGCATGGCACAATGAGTAGCAGCTTCCAACTTTGTTGTTTTGTTCACTTTCAGCCCCTGCACTTTGTTTTGAGGTTATTTTATGTCGTTTCCTTGTCTTTTAGCTTGTTCTTAGGTATTCAAAGCCTAATTAAGTATCGTATGAATATGATGCATGTAAGATTGATGTTCCAAAGTATTTCAAGTCTTGGTTTCGCGTAAAAACACGTATTCAATGATTGCATGTAACACAAGTATGAATGTAACACATATAAGTATAAAAGCGAAATTCCTTTATGATCAAAGTCTTGGTTACAAGGTTGGAAACAAAATACGAATACAAGTTTCTGAAAATTGAAATATGAATACAACTTTCCATATATGGAAGGTACAGAAATGCGAAGCGTTACATATAGGTCTTTGGAAAAATGTCGGGAAACTCGCGAATGACTGGATCGTACTCACGCTTTTTCCTTTGGCTAGAATGGCAAAGTATTCTTTTCGTGAGTACTTGTTCGCTTGGATACACTACATTAGCTTGAGACCCTTCGAGGGTTTCTCGTCATAGACCTGCAAGGTGTCGCCGAACAGAAGTAGAATTTGAATGAATTTGTTGTGACAAACCACTTCCGCACCGATATTTATAAGACAATCCATGCCTACTATGATATCGAAGCTACCCAATTTCATGGGTATGAGTGAGATTTGAAATTCGTGTTTGTTGAAGTTGAGAACGCAATTGGAAGACCAGAGTCAACAATGATAGATTTACCATTGGCGACTTCAATGGAGAATGATTTTGGTAGTCTTGTGCGTGCACAATTTAACAAAGGTTCAAGTTCAACTATACAAAACTCTTATCCGCACCAGTATAAAATAATGTAGAAGAGTAAATACCGTTAATTAGGAACGTACCGTATACGATGTTGTTGTCATTTTGAGCTTGGGCGGTGGTGATGACGAAAGCGCGTCCATGCGGTTGTTGTTGTTTCTCCTGATTGCTTTGCGGGCATTGGGGGCGTACTGAGTCGGATTTGTTGATGCATATGTTTGTTTCCTACGTCATCGAGTCATAACGAGTCTGTAATAGGAACTGAATGTTAGAATTAATATTGTATATATATATACACACACACACACACACACACCTTCATACTTAGGTAAACAAAATAACTTCGTACGAAGGTGATAGCTTACTTTGTACAAAGGTAAACTTCCAAGTTCGTACGAAGGTAAACTAGCTTCGCATGAGGATAAGGTGTTTATAAATAGGAATGCAGGCGTAGTGTTAGAAACAATTTTTGGTGAACAATAAGGCGAAGCCCTGTTAGATTTGTTTTAGACTGTAAACGTTTGACAACATAAAAAATGCATGTAAATATGTTTGTACATAGCTATTTATTTCAGAAAATCAAAGAAAGATCTTCAGTGTGTTTTAGAATAAACTTTGAAAAGAGATCTAAAAGTTTTTTTCATATTATTTTCGACTACCGATGTTGGAATACTGATTTTCAAAATTTGTAGCTACTAAACATAATATGAGAACAATGGATTGAAAGTTTATTTGAAAAGAAAAATGTTTGAAATGATCAAAAGTTCATTAATTTGAAATTTAAAATTGACAAATAACATGAGTTTGTCCATAAAGTGATAAACCAAAATCATTAACTTGAATTTGGTAGACAAATCAGAAACCAGTGTCATTAACTTGGACTTGGTTAACTAAGAGGGTTAAAACTGATAAAGTGTATTTGAAATTGTAAAAGTTTGGATTGAAATTTATAAGTTTGAAACTGAAATGTTTATTTGAATGATAATAAGATTGAACAGGAAGCTCAAAGATAGGGGGAGCAATATGACATGCTGATCAAAGATAAAGGAAGCTCCAAGAAAGGGGAGAATATTGATGATCATTGTCTACAAATTAAGCTCAAAGTAAGGAGGAGATTGTTGATGGAATTTGTGGTGAAGAAACTTCAAAGATATTAAAGTTATGTAGAATCATGAAGATTAATCGAGACTGCGACATCGAGACTTCAACAGCATCCAAGGGGGAGACTGTTGATGCATATGTTTGTTGCCTACGTCATCGAGTCATAATGAGTCTGTAATAGGAATTGAATTTTAGAATTAATATTGTATATACCTTTGTACGAAGGTAAACAAAGTAACTTCGTCTGAAGGTGATTAGCTTACTTCGTACGAAGGTAAACTTCCAAATTCGTACGAAGGTAAACTAGCTTCGCACGAGGATAAGATGTCTATAAATAGGAGTGCAAGCATAGTGTTAGTAACAGTTTTTGGTCAACGATAAGGTAAAGCCCTATCGGATTTGTTTCAGGCTATAAGCGTTTGAATATTAATGAAAGATTGAGATTGAAAAGTAATCTTGAACTATTGTTAATAATCTAAAATGAATTCTGCACATTTAAGACTAGATAAACAAATTAGGACCTGAGCTTATGGATGAAAGAAGATCCTCATAGGATCACCGCACTTGTAACAAGCATGAACGTTGTTTGTGATTTCGCAATTCTGGTTTTGGTTTTAGTTTTAGGTGGAGGTTGAGCGTGGTTTTTGTTTTGATTGCCTTGTGGTGGAGCACCACTTCGGTATTGGTGGTAAGGTGTCCGAACCTATTGCAATTGGTACAATGGCGACACGTGGTAGTAGAGAGGTAGTATTATTGACATGTATTACACTTGGGAAAAGTCCCAGTGTAAGGCTTCCTAGTGGCATCTTGAGGGGGATTGGTGTTGTTAGCAGGGGTGATAGCGTTGCAACTTTGGTTTTGAAGTTTTTGCTTCTTGCCATTGTTGTTTCGCGGTTGATTTTTGGTGTCTTTGGGTGTTGTGGTGACATGGTTTGCTTTTTTGGTGGTTTTCATTAAGACTGGCGGCGAGGCGATAGAATACCTGTATGGTGTCGGGCCTAGTGGCTTGGATGATATCGCGGATGACAAGGGGAAGGCCCTTGAGGTATTTTGTGATAGCACGTTTGGGTGTGCTTATGAGGTCGGGGACAATGATGCTCAGTTGTTCAAAACGGGTGGTGTAAGCAAGATTGTTGTCACCATCTTGCTTAAGGTTCTAGAATTCTTCCTCGAGCTTTTGTTGCTCGTGGAGAGGGCAAAATTTAGTGAGCATAAGCTACTTCACCTTTTTCCAAGGTAGGGCATAGGCTTCATCGTTTCCATGAACATTGCACTCGTTCGTCCACCAGTCGAGGGCTCTCGACTCAAAATCTCCCATTATGCTTCGGGTTTTAAGGTGCTTAGGGCATTCACTTCTCCTTGTGTTTGAGTGACGACTTGAAGACATCTAGCATTCTAGCATCTTGTGGCAATGTTGTTACCAATGAAAGGTTTTAGATGGCAGGCGGAAAAATGTTTGAAGTTGAAGAAGGTACGTTTAGGATTCTCGGGTTTGGACTCAACCGAAACGTTTGGGCTCGAGTTGTCCTGAATCAAGTTGACCATGTCTGGGATGACCTTGGCCATTTGTTTGCCATATATGCCATCATCTTTTTGTTCGAGCTTGTCTTGGAGTTTATCCTTGTGTTTGAGTGACGACTTGAAGACATCTATAAAATTATATAACGGAAGGGATAAGACTTGAGGTTTTGAATAAAATTTGTACAATTTTAGAATATGATGATGTGTGTGACATATACGTATAGTTGTTTTGGATTGCAAGACGTGCGTGATTCGTAAATTCCAAAACTAAAACGAATAGAGATCAAATGTAAAACACATTGAAATTGATATAGGATAAAAGAGATTTCAATTGTAAAATGTGGAGAGTCTCAGAACAAAACTAAGACTAAGCCAAAGTGGTTGAAAGTCCTTTTGATTTCCGGAAAACACGCTTTGGCCTAATAGGCAAAATACTCTTGCCGAGATTTTGTTAACGGTATTTATCCTTTCGGTTACTACGTGTCCTTTGTCAATCAAAATTTTGAGCCTTTGGTGAGATTGAAAATTTAAGAATGGAACTAATCACCAAGATGTGGATTTCACTCCTAGTTTGATGATGTCGTTCCTAAGTGTCGTTAGTACTGACCAAACTTAGATATAATCCAACTCGTTGGTAAGGGTCCACTAGAGTGAGAATGTGAAATTTCCATCAAGGTGAGGATTTCACTCCTACTTGATGGTATAATTTCATGGAAATCAATAATCGCGTATTGAGAGAATTCGCCAAAGTAAGGGTTTCACGCCTAATTTGGTGAGGTCGTCTCGATTATGATATGAGAGTGTCTTCATGTGGGTCGTGTCATAGTGTAAATTTGCCTTAGGGAATGTGTATGAATTTAGTAATTTCAAGTATGATAATCAAGAATGGTCAAAATAGGTACTTAGCTATAGACTAGGTCAAATTATGCAAAATTTCCTAATTCCCTAATAGTTATGGCTTTGATACCAATCTTTTACACCCCAACCGATGGCGGAAACATCGGGGCATGATGAAGTAGATTGCTCGAGACATCACAACTTGCTAAATGTGGCAATATTTAATTAAACTCAGTTTGATTGATAACTAAATGGTACATTGTCTTGAAATAGAAATGCAACAAGGAAAGTTCAAATACGACAAATTAGAAGTACATAAATTTAAATGTGTTTCTAAAATCCATCTACCTATATTCTTCAACGTCATAGTATCAATTTCCTACAATATATATATTAAATAAATGTCCACACATAAAGCATTGGTGAGCATACAAGTTTTGGTTACTAGCATAGATAGAAAAGTTACTAGCAATCCTACATGGCATAACAATATACTAAGGCATGAAAACATAACAATACTAGCATGCATCAA
The DNA here is from genome assembly GCA_947069175.1 of Scalesia atractyloides. NCBI lineage: Eukaryota > Viridiplantae > Streptophyta > Magnoliopsida > Asterales > Asteraceae > Scalesia > Scalesia atractyloides. The sequence goes on from CAMTDV010000023.1 coordinate 48,571,183, forward strand.
ATATAGGTCAAACCAATTGCATCCACCAAGTTACGTATTTTGTCACCAGGCGAAATCGTGATTGAATGTCTTAACGTAGACCCTTGATAAGGGTGGTGTGCTATTCCTATAGCGCTATACATGTTAAGGCTAGCTCATGACGTCAATGATAAATATTTGTGCAAGAAACGTTTCTAGCATGTATGTATGCTAAGCATATCATTTAAGCATGTATAAATGTGTTGATTGATGTGAATAATGTGATTGGATCGTGTAAAAACAGTAAAATGGGATCATTAAACTCATGGTTTGCAAAGCTTCCAAAGAAGTCGTGAGTTGTTGAGTCTTGAGATTGGAATATCGAAGTTATCCTATGATAGGGAAACAAAGGTGTATGAGTTTATGGATTTGATTGATGGATTGTGTTCGGAATTTAAAATGACAAAAAAATACATATTAAAGTCCTATGTGTTATAAGGTACCATGGAATGGTCATATAAGGAGGTAGGATGAATTCCATCCATTTAACCTTATTATATGGATTCACCAAAGCAAAAAATCATCAACTTAGTTGATGAATTCACTTGGGAACTCAAGAGTGAAATAAAAACCAAGTTTCCACATCTTTTCCTTTGAGTCTTCCTCTTAAATATATTTCGGGATGAAATTTCCTAAAGTAGGGGAGACTGTAACGCTTCGCATTTTTGTACTTTCCTTATTTAGAAAGTGTAATCATATTTCAATTTATGGACACTTGTATTCGTATAATGTTCGTATTCCATTTCCAACTCTGTATTCCAAGGTCTTGATCATAATGAAATTCTTATTTTATACATATGTGTTATACTCCCAATCAATCGTTAAAATAGGTGTTTACTTGCAAATCGACACTTTATATACGTGTAAATACTCATACATACATTCACAATACTCGAATTTATACTTACATATGTTTATATACTTGGAAACATGTTAAAATACAAAGTTTTGGCTTAAAATACTAAACAAACCAAAGTTCAGGGGCCATTGTGCAACAAAACAAACATTCGTGGACAAAAAAGGCGTCGTGCGACGCGAAGCCCATTCCATTCTGCTGTCGCGTGACGTGAAGGCCCCTAATCCGAAGAAGTTGGTTTATTGCATACGGGTTGGCCAACTTTCCCACCTCCAAACTCACCCAATCACCTTTAAACTCCATTAAAACTCTAACCAACCACTATATAAACAAGCTTCCTGTCACCTATTTTCACTTTCCAAACTCATCTACGCTCTCAAATCACTCCGAAATAAGGTGCAAACTTCTGATAAGGCAGATTATTCTAAGTGCCAAAGCTAGCACTTTTCTACATCTTTTCTTCATTTGTTCTTCCTCTACAAAGCTTGGAACACCTCTAGGAGTGTTTGCACAAGTTTACCATGGTAAACTAAGGTGGAACATCACCATTTTGAGGTCTACAAAGCTTGGAACACCTCTAGGATGTTTGCACAAGTTTACCATGGTAAACTAAGGTGGAACATCACCATTTTGAGGTCCAAACTTTCTGTTTTGGAAGAATTTTTATTTAAACTTTATGAACATGTTTAACTATTATAATCTTGTACCTACCTTGCCTTTGATCAAGTCCATGGTTCGAGTGCTTGTGTATGGTTGATTCTTATGAGTTTAGAGGTGCAAACACCATCTAAACTTTCTGTATTGTTAGACAATCCACAAGTGATGAAACCATCCAAGTCTACCATAGTTCATATGGCAAGACTTGTGTTTTGGTAAAGATGAGAAACATGGAAGCATTGGCTATTCAAACTCATTCCACTACCTCACTTGATGATTTATTCATATTCACTAAGTATTTTGCAAGTCCTAAAGTAAGTTAACCCCGCCTCGCCTCCAACTTTTGCCATGTTGGTTATCACACGCCCAGGTTGTCCTTATTTGGCTATTTAGTATGCTAATAGATTAGTTGTACTTTACTTTCGTTCATGACCAACCGGGTTTACCAACTAAGTTGGTAAACTTTGTGATTTAGTGAATCATACAATGAGGTAAACAAAGCTCCATTCTTGACTTACATGAAATCTATGATACTATATGATAGACTTAATATATAAAATATACTATACAATATACGAGTATATGCGTAACCGAACTCGTGATGTTAGCCGAATCATGGTTACATGTCATGAAATAGGTTATATTATCTATGTTTCTAAACTTCTCATTACGATTCTAATGGGCAAGTTTCGACCTATGAAATCACATGAAATATTAGTGTCAAAAACGAGTGTTTAAGACCAGATAATTATTTTCGTATACATACTTTGATATACTTAAAATTCCGAATCCAAACTCTCCACCAACTCCGAATACTCACACACCTTCGTTCCCCATGTAGGGTAATTCGTTGTTCCAACTTTAACGATCGTTAAACTCTCGGATTGCTAGGAACGCTTTGCAAAACCGTGAGTATACTCGACTCTCGTTTAACTTTTAACACTCTTGGGTGCAGTACATATATGATATTGAAATCACGCAATCACATACTTTATGCTTAAATCACAAACAAATAATCCAATATGCATGCTTAATACGTTATACTTGAAACTTGTATATGCTAGAATTCGTTATGCTTTATACTTGTCATTAACTTCATACAAGCCTCCCTTACATGTATAGCACTATAGGATTAATGCACCGCTCATATTTTTGAGGTCATGTTAAGTAAACAAAACGGTCTATTCATTGATATGATTAGATTACGCTAGCTGGAATCTTTGGGTTGACATTTATAGTTGCATGCTAGTATCGTATGTTAGTTTAAGTTAACAATTATGCCATGTGGATTCTATTAAACTTTTATACATATGCTAGTACTTAAACTTGTATGCTCGCCAATACTTTTGTATTGAACTATACTTTAATATGCATTGCAGGAAATTGATGATGATGACGAACGAAATCTAGTAGGATGACTAGATACGCACCTTTAATTTAGTACTTTGTTGTATTTTTTGTTCAACATGTTGTAATTTGTTTGAAAATGATTGTACTTGCTTCTTAGAAATGAAATGCAATTTACGGTTAATTAATATTGTCCACAAATAGTGTTATGATGACTCTTGTAATCTATTTCGTCCCACCCCAATGTTTCCGCCATCGGTTGGGGTGTGACACCAACATGGCAAATGTTGGAGACGAGATGGGGTTGGCTTACTTTGATTTCTTGGAAGCTACTTAGAATGTGCATCATCTGAATTATCAAGTAACTAAGTGAAACTCAAACTACACTAGTGCATTCTAATCATGGCAAAGGGTGGAGGAGTTGTGGAGGACATGTATATATAGTGTAGGATTAGGGTTTGGGTTTAAAGAAGGTTGAAGGTGATTGGAGAAGAAAGGAGGTGGACCGTAAGAGGGTGGATGTGGTCCATAAGCCTCTTGAATACCCAAATTTTTGGTTTTTGGTCCTTGTTGTTTGGTCACTTGTTCAATTATGCATTTCCTTAGGGTGTTAAGTGTTTTTAGGCTATTTAAGGGTATTTCAAGGTGTTTACGTGTACGTGAATAACATGAATGTATATGAGTGTGCAATAAACATTGAATATGATTCGGTTTCGTATATGAAACGTGTATATGCATCATGCACTAAACAAGTGTGAACAAAATTGTATTTCCATTATGATAAAAGTCTAGAAATTTCAAGGATTAAATGAAATACGAATACAACTTACTAAAAGTAGAAAGTATAAAAATACGAATGGTTACATAAGGAAGGGTCAGAGATATTGGGTTTAAACTTTGCCAATAGAAGAAAGGATTTGACTTCATCATACCAAGCATATGATGCTTGTCGAAGACTATAGATTATTTATTTAGTTTGCAAACATGATGTGGAAAAGCAAGATCAGAAAAACCGGGGGTTTGTGACCTGAAACAAATTTAGTAAGAGTGCCTTCTAGAAGGGAATTATTGATGTCAAGTTGGTGTACAAACCAATTTTAGAAGTGGCTAATGAAAGAATAAGATGGAGTGAGGCCGGTTGATGAACTATGTTGCAATGGTGAAAGCAAAGGGCCAAATTTGTAGCAGTATTTTAGCATGTGAAAGTAAGGTAAGTCCTGTTTCGACTACGTGACAATGTCTTGTTCGACATAGCCATTGTTTTCGGGTGTGTGAGGTGGTGAAGTGAGATGAGATATCCCACAAGAAACAGGATGATAAGCAAGTTTAATATATTCCCCATCGTTGTTAGAAAATAGTTACTTGATTTTCGTTTGAAAATAATTTTCAACAAGGCGTTGGAAGTGATTAAAAGTAGTTGATGAATCCGTTTTGTGTTTTAATGGATGAAACCAAATATATTTGGTGAAATGGTCTACAAAGATCATATATAGTATTTAAAACCATCAATGGATGTAATAATAGAAGACCATACATCTTAAAAAATTAATTGTAATGGTGAATTTGATGACAGAGTAGAATCATGCAATGTAAGTTTGTGACTTTTATTGTTACAACAAGAATTACAATAATATTTTTATAGTTTATTAGTAGAAACAATGAGGTCTAGATGGTGTAAATTTTGAAACGGATTTCCAAGGGGATGTTACCAAAAAAGTAGACTTATTTGGTTGCATGTTGAAGACAAAAGGTGAAGATATAGAATGAAGTTCGTAAATCTGATGATTCTTCGTTCCTTGGAGAAGAGGTTGTTTAGAGTGGAAGTCCTTGATAAGAAAATTGGAAAGAAAAATTTTAATTCGTATGTGATTATCAAGACATTCTCGTGAAATGGATATAATATTTTTCAATATAGAAGGAACACAAAGTACATTAGTTAGAGTAAAAGTTATGTTTGAAAATCGAATTACTAGAAAACCAACATGAGTAATAGTATTGGACGTAACATAACTTATAACAAGCTCTTTGTTACCATCATACAGTGCATGAAGCAAAAATGCGTTGAGATCATTTGTGATATGGTGCGGTGTTCCACTATCAAAAAGCCACATAGGGTTGGATGCGTTTGTGTTTGAGACTCCCATGACATGTGCTTATGGTTTGCTAGTTTCGTGCCGTGGAAGTGCAGGATGCACCATTTGTGGGTATTGTTTCTTGAATGCAGAACTTGGGGTTGATGAATGCCCTTGTTTGAAACAAAATTGGCTTTTTCCCAAAAAATGGTCCATGTGAAACCGAGTTTGGTGTGGGAAGCAGACTGAGTGATTGATTTGTTTGGTGGGATGATAAGTGCTAATCTCGGTGGATATATTGTGGTCGCCTGAAATTTTAAAATGAAAAGGAAGCGTATTCCTGCTCTGATACTATTATAGCTCTGATACCATATAAAAGTATAGACAAGTTTTATGATTCAAACTATTTAATATTTCTATTGTGTATTTATATGAACACTGCATGGCCTTTTATAGCTTAAGTAAATACAAAAGAAAAGAATAAACCAAGAAACTAATTTAGGAGCTATCAATTAAGTCACCATTTACAAAATTAATATGGTTAAGTTCAATAGTTGATTGGAGTTAATGTGGTGAAGACGATTAGATCGAAGTCTTTGGTTGACTAGAGTAAATGTGATCAAGACCATTTGTTCTAGATATCAACTTTTAAGTTAAAAAGGTTACTAAGGACATGTGTATGCGTCGTGAGCATGGAGAGGTGAGTGAGTCACATTGACTCATGCATACTGAAACGCCACACTGCCCATGCGTGAATGTTATGTGAGTGGTGAGTCTGTGAATGTGCTCATTAGCATGAAGGATCAATATGTTGGTTTTTGCTTGTGTATCAATGCCTAACAATGGATATAAGAAAACCATTCACTATTCACCACTTAATAGGTATAACACATGGTTAGTAACATACATGCTGATGTGACGCATATATGGCAATGCTCCTTCTCACCACTCACTAGGTATAACATATTCTCAAACAAACTTGAAACACTTTTGAAGGGCATGTGCATTCCTTTTACACCATGGGCTCTTTAATGGTGTTAGAACATTATTAGTGAGGGTTAGTTGGAGATCGTATAGAATAAAAATGAAATTATTTGGAATTTGTATATGCTGAACGTTTCTTGTAAACCGTGCCAGAACTTATTTTTGGTGCACATACCTTCGTTGTTTTGTAGGTTAATCAAATCTATTTTTAGGTTATTACAATTCAAAATTTTAAAGTGAATTTGCATGTGAGTTTGGATTTGTAGAACGATTCAAATCAGGATTGGTTAATAAACGTGTTATAAGAAGAATAGACAAAAACATTAACAAAATTATAATATATATATATATATATATATATATATATATATATATATTTATATATAACATGTAACAAGGTAAAATCTCCTGCTAAAGATGCATCGTTAATTGAAAAGCTATAGTAAACATATGATTAGGTGTTTGGCCAACTAATTATTACAAGGTTTAAACTCCTACTAAATCCTACTAAAGCAATTATATTTGGTATTCTATTCTAACGCCTCTCTCTATAGAAAATATGTATTACAAAGAGGCACTACATGCATCTACTATTACATAATATTATTATAATATTAGCAGGCTAAGTTATTAAGTTGAGAACAACTTCAAGACACTCTTAACTTTAGTGGAAGGTGAGAACTGAACAATAGCTACATGTTTAACACAATATTCAAAATGTATGACCCGACAATGTATGGTTAGATTACGGTGTTGCCATCTTGGCGATAAACACAATTTATGTTCAACGTTTGTCCACTTGTCCCCACAATCTATGATTTCTCCCTATGAAGCAATTGCTATGTAATTACCACATGCTACAAGAACATAACTATCTACAAAGTTTTAATGGAAATATTTTTTTTATCACAACCTTGTAGTATTCAAGTAATAAATGTCGTACTACAAAGATGATATAGCTTATAATTGTCATTAAGAGGGTAAGGAGACTGAACCCAATCAAAACACACATTAACTTGGCATAGGTTCACCTTTCCTGCCAGGTGTTACAAATACTCGTAACTATGGTACCACACTAGTCTTGCTTAAATTCAAGAAAATTGAGATAATTTCAAACACCATTTGCGTGAATAGTTTTATGAATCCACCACGAACAACGATTGATCTTATAAATCTAAAGACCTTGATATATTTGGATCACATTTATCTATAACAAAATCATTGATGTATAATAATCTCTAGGTGTATGTGTTTGAATAAATTGTGTATTAGTGATACTAATTATCTTACCTTTGTACTTTGAATAGCAAAGTAGAGTATGTTTGTTGTCATTCCACATCAAACACATGAAAAGGATGTGTAATATGCATGTTACGTATGCAATGGACTTTTTCATGTAACAATCATCGAATCTACATTTGAAAAGTCCACATCAAACACATGAAAAGGATGTGTAATATGCATGTTACGTATGCAATGGACTTTTTCATGTAACAATCATCGAATCTACATTTGAAAAGTTGTCACGCAAGTGCACCATCAAGTATAATATGTTTTTAGTATGTATTTACAAAATTAAATTTGTGTGACTGAAAATAAGTATTAGGGTGGTCGGGGTGTGTTCGGGAAGTGGGATGTTTGAGTGTGTTCATCGAGCGGTGACACCGCCGCCACCCCCTTCCTGCGTTTCGGTGAATCACCATTTCGGTTAGTAGTCACGGAGGATTTGAACGTTGATTATTTGACCGTTGAGTGAATATTCGACCGTTTACACACCACTTTTTAATATATATATATATATATATATATATATATTTCTCACACATCACTTTTTACTACATATATATTTTTTCAAACACTACTTTTTACGACATCCAACAATATGGATAAACAAAACAAAGGTGATCTCAAGAAAAAAGGTTCCACTAGTCGAGGCTCGTGTTCAAACTCAAGTGGACGTGTGTTGCAAATGAGACGAGGCTGTTCTAGCTGTCCGAGTGCCCCGGTTCAAACCCCATACTCTCAACCTCAATATTTTTACCCCCAAGCTTCACAACCGACTTTTTATAACACCCAACACCAACTTAATTTTACGTCACAAGTATTTTCACACCCACACGGTCCAACGATGGTCGCTCCCAGCATGTACGAACACTCCATGGAAGCGCAAAACTCATTCGATCCATTTGTATTTAGTACCCCGTCAATTTAATCACAAAGAGAGAATGCCGATCGCACACTTCCGATCTACGATGACAATGAAGACGAAGATGTAGAGGTTGTCCCCGAAACGCAAGAAAATATTGCCGATGAAGAAGATTATGTTGTTGAGGCCGAAGATAGCGATGAAGCTAGTGAAGCAAATAAAAGGCAGGCAAGGCGGAGCGTTAAAGTTGGATGAAAAAACAAGAAGAGGCCTTAGCCAAGGCATGGGTTCATTGTTCGGTAAACAAGAAAAAATGCAACCAACAAAAATCGGATAGTTTTGAAGAAAGTTCTCGAGCATTACAACGCTACGGTCGGCGGAAGTACACGAACCATCCATCAAGTACGTTCAAAATGGCTCCCTATGTTGACTAAGATAAACTACTTCAACGGCCTTTGGCAACAAGCGGTAATTTTTATTTTAACATTTTAAAATATTTTTTGTAACATTGTTTTTACGTTTAACATTTAACTTCATATTTGTTATATATGTAGGATCGTATTCGTGGTAGTCGGTGTGGCAACTTCGATGTCATTAATAGGACTTTAAAAGATTACCAATCAAAATATTCGGGTGATTTTCAACATGTTGAGGCGTGGGAGGTTGTTAGTAAACATGACAAATGAGTCCCGGTACCATTGTTGGGTGAAGAAAGTGGTAGTTCGGGGCCAAAAAAGAAAGTCGTCGGATTCGGGTAATTATAATGCGGGTACATCGGGAACTGAGTTCACAAGCGGTATACCCGACATAAACGTAGACCCCTCACCAACAAGATTCGAAAGAAAGATAAAAAGCCGTAACAACACCATCCGATAGCGCGGAAGCGGCTTTGACTGAGAAGCTCTCACAATACACCCTTATGAAAGAAGCAAAACAAGCACAAGCGTTGGAGTTGTCGAATATAGAAAAGAAACGTGATGAAGACACCATAGCGTTAGTGGCAAAACAACGCGAGGTGGTGAAACAACTTATGTACGATCGGGATTTGGAGACGTTTACTAAGCCACACGACCATGTTTCACCCGAGATGTTGCCATTTATTCTAGCCCGGAAACGAGATATCGCAAAAATATTATTGGCCTTGTTCTTTCTAAATTTTAGGTTGTATGGTTTTAATTTGTTTAATATATGTTTTATTTACTTTTAAGTGTTTAATATATGTTTTATTTATTTTTAATGCATATATAAAAAATATGTTTCTAGAAAAAAGTATTAAAAAATCAAACACCCCAAGTGTTTGAGCACCCTTAGTGATTAAGTGCAAAATGGGAAGTAAAGTAATGACTTAACATGACATGATATTATTAGATAAAAAAAAGTTTACCACTCCCATTTGAAAGTGCCCCTTCCACTCTTATGGCTATAATAGGTTTACCTATTTTTGAAATACATATGGAGAAATGTAAGACTCTCTTCTTATGAATAATTTCGATTTGATCTCTTTATCTTTTGCCATCTATTTTGGCTAATTTATATTTTCTTTTCCAATATTATTTCCTGTATCATTTAATTTAATTTTCTCTAACAATTTTTGTTTGCTAATTAATATAAAAGATAAAAAAATCATAGGTAGATTTTATTCTTACTAACTTTTCGATATAAGTTTTATTGAATACATAGTTTTATTTAAAAAAAGTACTTTTTGTTATCATGAACGACTTTCGTCATGCTTGAATTAGTAACTTCGACGAAAAAGAATTACGTGCGTTAGCTACCCGACAGTGATAGAGGATAGAATTTTCTTTTGTATATTACCTTTTCGTTTATTTGTGTGTGCTTGGATTGATAACTTCGACAAAATATAATTACGCACTTTGGTTAACCGATGATGATGAATAGTAGATATTATTTCTTTTTATTTTACGTTTATGTTAAGTCAATTAGAATACCTTTTTTTGGTATCGTAAACGGCTTTCGCACGTTCTTTGATCGATACCTTAGGCGAAATATAGTTATACATATGGGCTAGCCGAAGACGATAAATAGTAGATATTTATTTTGTCATTGTATTTTCTATATTTAACGTTTATGTTTAGTACATAAGTATTTTACAAATTTGTTTTTCCATTTATATGTGTTTAGTATAAATATGCAACTAATACATATGTTTCCGAGAAAATACCTCTGTTAGTACTTGCGTAAGAGGTTAGGTTGCAAATGTACACGTATTCCATCGCATCACCAAGCCAACCCTTATTATTAGACAAAACGCATAACACTGTGTCTCTCCCTTCAAAACCACTTCAATTCATCTCATGAAGTAGAGAGAAAAACCTAGCAAAATGGTGAGAACCAAAGGTACAACACCTAAAGCACTACAATTGAAGATGAACCAAGAATCTACAACCACCAACATTGGTGGTGGTGAGTCGTCGTTCAGGGTGATGTACTACGGTGATGCATCAGCCGGATCTGTGCCGTTCATGTGGGAGTCACACCCCGGTACCCCTAAACACCTAACCACCAAATCCACCATCCCACCTCTCACCCCACCACCAGCTTACAATCAACTCAACCAAAAGTACAACTCATCAAAGCACACAACTTCCCTACAAACCCTATTTCTTTCCACTAGTTCAAGACAAACCCACGTGTCGGTGGCGCCTACATCGTCAACCTCGGACTCTTTTACATCGTATGGTTCATGTTCAAAACCTACTTCACTCCGAAGTCTTTTTCTTGCTTCTAGTTTTAGAAGAGACCATGCGGAGGTGGGTAACGGTGGAGGAAAGATGGAGTTCCGGCGAAGTGGTGGTCGTTCAACTACAGAGACACGGTGTTTTGGCGGTGGATTTATGATGGTTTATAGGATGAAGAAAGTGAAGAGTGCATTAATGTCGATCGGAAGACATGGTAAGATACATAATAATTGAATAATATTTAGTATTCAGTTATATATATCCTTTTAAAAACTTGAAAAATTATGATGGTTGGATATCATGTGTATCTATAATCGTCCCTATTTAAATGAATATAAATAATAAAAAAAGTAGTGTGTTTGATTTCTTTTAATTACATGATAAATGTTTGTTAATACGTAAAATGGTATTTGTTTTTATGATCAGATAAACTGACTTAAGTTGTTAAATTGGAAACCAACTTAAGTTATATTGATGATTGATTAACTTTAAAAAAACCTGATTAAAGTTTAACCAAGTTAATTAAGGATAAATATTGATTTCAATTTTGATATAACTTATATTTATCATAAACCGCGAATTTAATATGCAAACGTACGATGTTCAACAGGAATTTAATATGGTTCAACGATAGTGATGTAAGCTTGCCGCTTGCACAAACCCTTTTTCTTTTCACCGTCAATCTCTACAAGTATCATGCTAAGTTTCAGATTTCAAAATTAGTCATTCAATTCGGTGTAATGTGATATATTTGTATTTTTATTTTCTTAAATATGGCATATATATATATCCAGAAAAGTCTAACTTTAAATATGTTTGAATATTTATGTAAAAGTCTAATGCTTAACAGATGATAACTAGCATTTATATAAACTTAAAAGTGATAAAAAAAGTATAAATTGTAATTTTCATCCATTTGAAGCCTCTAACATGTTTAGTTTATCTTTAACACCTTACGTCCATAATGTTTCATGTCTTAACACTATATGTCCCTAGCTTGATGTATGTTACTTTTCCCGTTAAATCTCTCCCACGTGCCCATCACATGAGGGGTAAAATAGTCATTTTGTAGAAACCTCCGAATCCCCAAGATCGAACAATTTGAATCAATCAAAGATAGATAGAGATGGATGTGTGTGTGAGATCAAATAAAAAAGAATAAAGATAAATAGAGACGGATGTGTATGAGATCAAACAAACAAGAATAAGATGTAGAAGATGAAGAAGTAATTCATTAGTCATACACACATACATAAATCGATTAAGTCTCGACCAGCCCTAGGGGAGCTCACCAACCCTAGGTGAGCTCCCCTAAGGCTGGTGATCGATCTTACTACAAACACACATACAAATGAACACTTCCCCTCTACGAAGAGTCTACTTTATCTAGAGATCACTTCTAAAGTGAACGCTTCACCTCCATGTTAATGCTCTTCCAAGCGGTCGCTTCACCATAAGCCTCCACTTCTAAAGTAGTCGCTTCATGACCTTATCGACTACTTGTCACTTCTAAGCCTCAACTGGTCACAAATGCAGGTCCTAACATTCTAATTACTCAATGAGCCCAAATTCAATCTAATTGAAATGATTTAGCCCTTGATTATCATGAAACATTGGCCATCGTTTTGCAGAAATTCCACCCGGCCCAATTCTAGTAATTAACCAGCCCAAAGAATTTAAGTAACCCATGATTTAACTCAAAACTTAGCACATGGCCCACGTTTCATTAGATGCAATTCAGAGCCCATTAGAATTCTTTAGTTTTTCACCTACCCAAAATTCATTTTATTAAGAATAAGTGCCCCACAATTGAAGTCCAAATCTGCTTTCTGTTTATTAAATGGTATTGATGGTCCACAAATCCTAATTGACCTTTAACTATTTCAACGTTGGTTTCCAAGACCTTCTTTTAATAAGTTGTTCTAAGTCAAAGTTTTTTTTTGAATGAGAAATTTTGGGTCATTGACGGACCACTGGATTATCATCGTGTTATAGTGTCATCAGCGGAACCACCCGATTAAATGCATCTCTACCAGGTATAATGCCTATACACCAATTAAGGGGGAAACCTAATAAATTTGGGAATAACTCCCTTGTGGGAATTAAACCCAGGACCTATTGGTCCCAAAGCCTTATCTTAATTCAAAGAGTAAAATGCCAAAATCATCCTCGTTTGGTTATACTTGATTGTACCATCTAAAACGATCTTTTATTTTTTACATCTGAGTCCTTGAGGTTTGTGTTTTATTTTCATTTTCATCTAATTTTCTAATGTTGTTTATTCTTTTTGTTAACTTAGGGGTAATTTAAATATTTTACTCATTTTTTCTAGTTTTTAAAATTTTATTTTTTGTATTTCCTTTTAACTGTTTAATAAACATTCCCACCCCACACCCCCTCACTCTAAACATCCACATTTCTTTTAAACCTCCACCTCCACCAACTGCTGCCATCACCCATGGCCACCAACCTCCACCGTCTGTAACCCACCTTCTACCTTCGCTACAGCCCCAACCACTACAACCGTCAAAGACCAACCACCACTGACATCAACAACCCACCTTCCTCCACCCTGCCATCGCAACACAAAACCCTAAACCCCCCACTTTTGTGTCTGCATTCCGCAACCCAACCATTATAACACCACTGTGTTTAAACCAGCGTGATTCCTTCATATTTGAGCAATAAGCAAATTACCGGCGTGATTCTTTTAGACTTGAGGGTCCTTAGATTTGTTCCTCTATTTCAAATATGTTTGCCGATTTGGGTGTGTCGGGGGTTGCAGGTGGTGGGTGGTAGCATGTAGTGATGGTGGTGGAGTGTATGTAGAGAGAGAGAGAAGGTGTGGTGAAGGACATGGGTGAGACAGGGGGTGGAGAGGAATTTGAGGGTGGCAGTAATATGTGTGTATGTGTATATAATTTAATAATAATAATAACTATAAATATATATATATATATATATATATATATATATATATATATATATATATATATATACGAATAAATGATTAAAAAAGCAATAAAAATGTAAAAAGATTTCGGATGAAAATGTCAAAAACAAAAGATAATTGTATACAATAAAAGCTTGTACCAAGCTTTAAGAACAAGAATCTTTCATAATGAGAAATGGAAACTATCTAGAATTGAGTTATTAAAGGAGATTGACTAAGAACAAATGATTATGTTGATGTAGTTGCATTAGAAACTAATCTAGAAACAAGATATGAAGTGCTAAGATGGATTAGAGCCTCATAAGGTTAACCTTAATGAAAGGGTAGAAGCTATAGGAACACCTCAAAATCTATTTCAACGAAGTAAGTTATTGTGATGAGTTCAAATGACTTAGAGTTTCTAGGTTGAGTTCAAGATAAACAATGAACATTGCGACTTACGAACTAATCAAGATCAACAATTTAGAAAACTTTAACTAGTTTTTATATCCATTTATTCAAATCTTATCCATAGGTAGTTCACACGTTTTACCAATTATGCTACCAAGTTTTCTATGACTAGTTAAGGTTTTAAACCCTATATTAATGAACGTCAATATAACCTAGAGATAGAAGAAACTGAATCTAACTAGAATACCTCATCGAAAGATTGACTCAACCACACAACTCAATATCATAATTGATTTATAACATGAAATCAAACACAACAGATGAACAATCATCACAAGCTTTACTAATGTCACATTACATAAACAAATCAAACAAACAATCAAATCGTCCTGAGACTCATCGCATCTGAACACTTACTACTAGTTTAGCTAGACATGATGAATAATAACAAAACAAACATGAATGAAAGCTTACCTTAATAACCCAGAAACTCTGAATCTGATAAAGATTGACCCTGTATGGATCAGATCTTCAATATGTGTGTTTCCTTGCATTTAAGTTCTTCAATAAGCAGCAGCTCAACTTCTTTTATCATCCAACATTTCTTCTTGTCTATCCTCTCTTGTTTAATGTTGTCGAGTCTACTTATACTCAAATTTAGGGTTTTCATGGCATAGGTACGATTAGTACCCAATACTAATGGGCTGTCTTTAGGGTTTCTAACTTTTCTTTTGTCGGCTAATGGTATGGTCTGGTACTAGGGTTATGGTATGGATGGTACTCTTGTTAACTTTCATATCTTTTCCTCATTTTTCTTGTCTCCAACTCCTTTTCTCTCCAAAACTCTTCTTACTTCAAAACCTACAAATCATCATTTATATTCAATTATTTACTTTATTTACCAGATAGATACTAGACAAATATAAGCAATTTGCGTATTAAATACATGTTACATTTAGGTTACATCACTAATTCTCACGTATATTGAAGCTTTACTGTAACACCTCGTAAAAATCGTCTCCAATAGTATAGTGACACATGTTGTATTTTTATTTTTAGTCTATTAAAGACTAATAGGGACTAAAGGTGTCAACATGCTCAAATTTGGCATCTGAGTGACTGATATGTCAACATGCTTAAACTTGGCCTCCGAGTGACTGATATGTCAACATGCCTAGTCTCTGAGTGATTGATATGCCAACATTCATATAATGAGCCTCTGAGTGATCCTTTACGAAGTCCTAACTCTCATACGTGCCACTTGTTTGACGAGAGAGGTTAATTCTATAAATATATGAAAGTTGGATGATGGAGGGGATAAAAGTGTCAACATGTTAATTTATACCTCTAAGTGACCTTTTAACGAACTGAGAGCTTGACAATGTCCGGACATACTCCCGGGTACGCCAAAAATTGGTTACCGAGGGCTAAATATGCTAAAAAGGTGTTTTAGGAGGTTTTATAAGTTGAGGGGCTAAAAGTGTCAAACTTTAAAACTGACCATGGGGCGCTCGCGGGGCGCGAGAGGCAAGGCTTGTGCCTCTCGCGGGGCACGAAAGGCTTGTATCTGCAGAAAAATTGCTTGGCCTCCACACAAATTGCCAAAACCATTTGGGTTCGAAACCAAGTCTTCCAAACTGCTATGCCACGTTTTAGGACACTTGTAAGCTTCCTCTTACACCCCTTAGCACCTGGCATCACCTCCTTCAAGCTCTCCAACTATAAATAGGTGCCAAGGTTCACCATTTGAACTTGCACCTTTTCTCATTCACAACTCTATCTCCCTCATCTGGAAGTTCCTAACTGAAAGGAGCATCCAACTAAGTTCTACTGCATCCTAGGAACCACTTGTAAGTGTTCCTTGCTCTTGCATTTTCGTTTATAGACTTTTATAGCCAAAAGTCAAGCGATTTATGGAAAACACCTTGACTTTCGGTTAAGACCATTATGGTCCATCCATTCTTCGTAATGAACATGGCTAAGTGATCGTAATAAGGTAGGTGTTAGTCCCTATAAAGGGCACCTCCTGAAGATCACGTTTGCTAGACCAATTGACGGTTTAATGTTATTATATTAAAAAGTCAAACAGGCCATTTTTCGGAAATATTATAATTTGATCTTATATATGTTATGAAACCTGGTTTTGACACTTAAACAAGTTGGTAATAATTATTAGAACATGTAAGAACATGTTCGGCTCATCAATTTCAGTTTTAGGGTCGGTTCGCAACCGAAAGTCGCGAAGTTTGACTTCTGCTTTGACTTTCGATTCTGACACGATTTAGATTAATTAGCTACTGATCTAAAGTTGCATTATGATTGTAATATAATGTAGTATAACCCTTTGAAGTTATATTACATTATCATAATCAGAATCTGAGTTTATGCACAAGTTCCGTAATTATGCCATTTTGACTAAAATGCCTTTTTTGCATAAATAAAGTTTACATGAATAACGAACTTGAAAATGAGTTTCTTACTGATGTAATATTATAAGTAGGAATGTTTGGGATGTCAAATCAGATTATAAACTCAGTTTATGAACAAGTACTTGTATTATATCGATAAATGACGATAAAGCCCTTATGTTTTTAAAACGGTTTTAATCATATCTTTTTAAGTAAACCTTTTACCTACTGATATGTTATATTAAATAACATATCTAAGATATGTTAACCTGACCTTAACATCAGATTTCATTAAACATCACATAAGTCGTCATTTTACGAGATAAGCGTTGTTTCGACGCATGGTATGGTTTTAAACCATATTTACCAACCAAGACTTGTTAGCTACTGATTTAAAAACTTATTTTAAATATTTTTACAGTAGGTACATGATACAAACTCAGAATCCCAAATAATTTATAAACTATGTGTAAAATGACCAAAATGCCCATTCGGTGCATAGTTTGGTCATAAAAAATAAATCACACATATAATTAATGTCCTACTGATATTGTATCATAAATAAGTTATTTTTTCTAGAATAGCTATGGTTACAACGTTAAATTATATTCAAGTTCCTTTTATACGGTATGAAATTACCAAAACACCCTTATGAGGCATAGTTTCACTTTAAAACCATAACGGGCATAAAAGTTGATATCCTACTGATATTACAACTTATTTAAAGTTTAGTGGCATATAGAACTTGTCCATAACTTATCCGGATACCCGATATCGCTGATATGCATACGGTTAAGTATACGCAACTAGTTTACGGAAATTAACCGAAACGTGTCTAACCTTGTCATTTAAGTCTCAAAATCCAGAATGTTTATAGTTTAGCCATATTACACAAGTCAAGGTACTTGTCGGGATTAAAATACATTCTATCCAATCATCGTTTAATCTAGCGTTACACATTTTGATCAAGTACGCTAGTCGGTCTAAGTCTACGACTTAAATAAAACCGTTAGTATTTAATTGGTTAGCTTATGCCATAATCCATACTAGAGACTTGCCGGTAAATGCTATCTACACTTAGTAATTTTGCGTACGGCTGAGTTAATAAATCTTGCGTTTAAACGAAGAATAGCTCAGGTAAATATTCTCGACTTATTTCCCTTATACGGGCTAGGGTTACGGTAAATTATTATCGCTTGGTTGGAAATGAGATCAATCGAATGCCGATTGTGGCTAGTAAATCCGTATATTCCGTTTTAATAAGTTTTGTTTGCTAACTTAAGCATCGGGGGTTAACTAGCATGTCCTGAATATCCTTAGCTCATTACAATATGTAATGGCCACGACCTTAGTGCGGGTGTAGGCATACACCCAATAGACGCTCAAAATGCATTACCCACAAGGTTGGGAAGAAATGACTCCTTCGTGAGTCCAAAGTGGTGTGTACGTTAATCATGTCTCGCTCTCCGTATCGGGTCCTGTATGTGGACAAACATGTGAATCTGCTAACAAGGTTGGACGGTCAACTTTCCCAAGTTATAAAAAGATTTTGTGCTGATATGCACTTAAAACACATTTTAAATATTTTTAAAATGAGTCAGTTGGGTGTATTTACCAGGAAAGCTGACGTATTTTCAAAAGACTAAGTTTGCAGGTACAATACGAAAATAGGCTGGAAGTGCTCGGTAGTGATAGAGGATCTTGCAAATCCTAGATCTGCCCAAAGTCTGTTTTACATTCTTTCTTTTGTACAATTTATGATCCGCCTGTGGATCTTCTATTACGAGCCTATATAATATTTTGTATTTCGAACATTTGGTTTGTAATAGTAATTTAAATCCAAGACTTCCGCTGTGCTGTGTTTAATTGACTATGATGTTATCAACTTACATCACGATATTCTCACCCGGGCCCACCAGTGTTCGGATTGGTTGTGGAAAGCCGGGGTGTGACAGGTTGGTATCCGAAGCTACGTTTGAGAGAATTAAACACTATCCTTCTTGTGTTTAATCTCAAACTGACACAAGCACATTCCTTAGACTTCCGAGTCTAGGCTTTGACCTAGGATTACTCATTTCATTATTAAGTTATTCGTATTGTTTTTGAATTGATTTTTAACGGGAAAATGCCGCCAAGAGTAAGAGGAAGAGGAAAATGACCAATGAGGGGAGGACCTTCAGGACATATCCCTTAACATCCCCATCACCCGAACCCCTATGAAGATTCGGGGGATTCATGGCCATTATCGCAACATTCACCTTCTCATACCCAAAACTCTTATCACTCGTACCATTCACATCATTCACACCACTCTCACCATTCCCATTATTCTTATCAGGATGAATTTAGCCCCAACTAATACTTTAACACACCCCCAGCTGATCAGAATCAGTTGGATCAGCCAAACCCAATGGACGAGGACTCCGACCCGGAGATGCCGCCATCAGGTTCTAATACGCATCCCATCGAGATATCGAGCGATTCAAACTCTTATGCCGGATCGCCTTATCAATGTCCTAATGAGTGGGACCAATACTGGAACCAATTTACCTTGCCAACACTCCTTCCCATCACTCTCAACCACCTCCTATACCAAAAGATGTTCACATGGAACAAGTGGAACATCATCAATCGCTATCTGAGCCACCGAGGAGGAAACGTGGAGCACGTATATCAGTACGTGCAGGTCAACGGTCGGGTTCGCTACCACCATTACGTAAACCCTACCCCCACCATTCAAGAGGACCCATAAATGGGTGGACCTTCTAATGCTTCACCTGTGGTGGAACCAACACCACCACCAATGGTTAACCACCACCATCGGGTTATAATAACCCTATCCCAACATATCCGAATACGTTTGGATATGATCCTTTTAACCCAACTACACCTGTTGATTATTAAGCATTGTCGCAAGACCCTTACATGCAAGCGGTCATGCATAACGCACTTTACCCATATCCTTTTCCACCTGCTTATCCACCTACAGGATATCCAAGTTAGGGTACCAGTATCCTATTATTCCACAATCACAACCACAACCTCCGCCGCCACTAAAGGCCATTAACGAGGCCTTAGAACGAATGAAAGAAATGCAAAAACAAGCGGAGAAAATGGAGAAGAAGACAAATAAATTCTTCAAGAAACTCTCCAAGTTTGTTAAGGGAAAGAAGGACGAGTGAAGTATCTTCAAATATATATTAGTCCCTGCGAGGACATTGTTATTTCTTTTAGTCCCTGCATCGACATTTTTGTTTCTGTAGTCCTTGCATGGACAGTTTATTTCATTGTTTCTAGTATTGTAATTTCTATTTGGAATTTAATGAAGTATTTTTGGAATTATATATATATGTATTCATCATCTTCAAGCGAGAGTCTTGATTTTATTCGAAATTTATGCTCTGCTATATAATTCCAAAAGACCTTAATGGATTTGATTATGCCAAGTGGCGTAGACCGCACATTGGCCAAAAAATGATAGTTAAGGACAAGGAGCCTTCTATCAGGATAGTTAAGGGAAGTTATCCTTCTATCCAGAGGTGAGCCTCCAAGGTCGTTAAGGTCCAAGGTGACCAGGACCATTAATCAATCATTAAGGTACTCTTATGTTAACATTAAGGAATGTTCGTACTCTTGGTAGTGTGACTTGAGGAACCACACTAGCCGTCTAGGTGAAAAGGAATACGTCGTAAGACCTATTATATATCCTATGTGATCAATGCGATCCCGGCTAATATCATAAATGCGATGACAAATGACAGGCCAATGTGCCCAATTTTATGTCCATGGTGACATGCCAATGTGCCCAATTTTATGTCCAATGTGATAGGCCAATGTGCCCAATTTTATGTCCAATGTGACAGGCTAACGTGCCATAAATTTACATCTGTTATGATGTAGGCCAACGTGCCATAATTTACATCTGTTATGATGTAGGCCAACGTGCCATAATTTACGTCTGTTATGGTGTAGGCCGACGTGCCATAAATTACATCTGTTACGATGTAGGCCAATGTGCCCAATTTTTTTTATGTTCATTAGTGACAAGCCTATGAGCTGTATATAATTGTCTTAATAACAATGACAGTTGTGACATTACGATCCACTGTCTAATAATATATGGACTATGTACAGATTGTAATTTGCCTTTGATGGTCTTATTAAGACCTAGGACAAATATAGATATCATAAGCCTAAGAGTTGTGATGTTATTCACACTAGCTTCAATAGGCAATGGATTATTATATCCAGTGTTTAAGCCAATATGGTTTTTATACCATGGCTAAGAGAAATTTTGTTTGATGTTTAGAGCCTAAGCTGCAAAATGGTAAACTCGGACGAGGCACAAAGTAACCACCGAGAGATTAGCTCTAACAAGGTAGAAAACATAGCCATTAACAATGATGAATTCCAAGCTCGCATAAATGCAGTTGTGGGAAAGGCCATGGAAAAGGCCATAGAAAAAATTTGGGAGTCAAGTGCTACTCGCTCCAGACCATTATCAATCGCACCATCAGCAGCTCATAGGGAGAGCTCAGTTCACTATTCTAATGTGAAGAGTGAACCAAAGAAAATAGAATTTTCTGATAGGTCCCTTTCTTCAAAAGACGGATGTACCTACAAATATTGTGTTTCCTGTAAACCCTGAGATTTTAATGGGGAAAAGGAGCTATAGAAGCCTTGAAATGGATGGACGAAATGGAAACAATAGTAGACATCAGCGGCTGTGCTGATAAGGATGTGGTGAAGTATGTATCACAGTCCTTTAAGGGCGATACCCTGATCTGGTGGAAGGCTATGATTCAATCTACAGGGAAAATACACCTGTACAACTTAGGATGGCCTAAGTTTGTCGATCTAGTCAAGGAGACCTACTGTCCACCTCGGTGGAGAAATTAGAGACAGACTTTCTGACTCTTTCAATGAATAACCTAGACTGTCAGAAGTATGTTTCTGACTTCAATTCCCTATCTAGGTTAGTTTCATATTTAATCACCCCTGAAACCAAAAGCATTGCATGTTTTATTAATGGTTAGCGCCTGAAATAAAAGGCATGGTAAAGGCCGCTCGGCCTGGTACCTATAGGTCTGCTGTAGACCTATCTCTTTCCCTCACCTTAGATTTAGTGAGGCAAAGGCCAGTTAGGACTGAAACTGACGGAAAACAAAACAGGAGGATAATAACTCCCAAAGGTTCAAAAAGAAAGGAAATATCGGGTTCAAGAAGAACCAGCATACTCTAATGACAAACCTCTGTGCAAGAACTGTAAATATAGACATTGGGGACAGTGTAGTATAAATCCACAGACCTAACCCTTGGTATCTGCATGAGAAAGGGACATAAGACCCTAGAGTGCAAGGATCTTAAGGATTTCGTTTGCTATAACTGTAATGAAAAATGGCATATTACGTTCAATTGACCCAAGAACCCCAAAAGTAATGATGCAAAGCCTGGAGAGGCTAAGAAAGGAAGTGCTCGTGCTTTCCAGATGAATGCCAGGGAGGCCGTTAATGACAATAACGTCATAACAGGTACATTCCTCATCAATGATGTATATGCTAGAGTTCTTTTCGATTCGGGTGCAGATAAATCTTTTGTTGATCATAAGTTTAGTAAACTATTAAACTTGCCCATAAGAACTCTCGATATAACTTATGAGGTAGAACTCACTGATGGAATGTTAGAGATAGCATCTTCCGTTCTTGATGGATGCTCTATATCCATTAAGAATCATTCTATCCCCATCACTCTTTTGCCAATGAAATTGGCAGGGTTCGATGTAGTTTTAGGCATGGATTGGTTATCCCATAACCAAGCCCGCATTGCCTGCGATAAGAAACTCATCGAGATTAAAACCCCATCTGGTGAAACAATCACCATCCCTAGAAACTTACACTACGGATTGCCAGACAAGGAGTCGTTATTTAAAGCATCCAAGTGTTTGGGGAGAGGTTGTGTCATTTATATGGCACAAGTAACTATCAACGAGCCTAAACCAGACATTAAAGACCTTTCGGTTATCTCGGAGTATTCCGATGTTTTCCCCGAAGAATTACTTGGCCTACCTCCAGATAGGCAAGTGGAGTTTAGAATTGATATCCTACCTGGATCAGCACCTATAGAGAGCTCCATATTAGTTAGCACTGACATAAATGAAGGATTAAGAGTTCAATTAGATGAACTTTTAGAGAAAAGCTTTATCCAGCCTAGTTCATCACCTTGGGAAGCTCCTATTATTTTCATTAAAAAGAAGGACGGTTCAATGCGGATGTGCATTGGTTACCGTGAGTTGAACAAAATAACGATTAAGAACCGTTATCCTTTACCCAGGATCGACGACTTATTCGACCAACTTCAAGGGGCTAGTTACTTTTCTAAGATTGATTTGAGATCAGGATTTCATCAGCTGAAGGTTAGGAACGAGGATGTTCCTAAGACTGCCTTAAGGACCTGATATGGTCATTTTGAATTTCTTTTGGGCTCACAAATGCACCTGCAACATTCATGGATCTCATGAATAGAGTCTGCAAACCGTATTTGGATAAGTTTGTCATTGTCTTTATAGACGACATACTTATCTATTCTCATAATCAAGCTGACCACGAGAAACACCTTCGGTGCATTATAGAATTACTAAGGCAAGAGAAGCTTTATGCTAAATTTTCTAAGTGTGAATTTTGGCTTAGAGAAGTCCAATTTCTTGGACATGTTGTAAGTGAGTGTGGTATCCGGGTGGATCCTGCCAAAATAGAAGCCATAATGAATTGGGAAGTACCCAAGACCCCATCGAAGATTTGTAGTTTTATAGGATTGGCTGGTTACTATAGGAGGTTCATTGAGAACTTTTCAAGGATAGCCACTCCTTTGACTACCTTAACCCGTAAGAATGTCAAATTTGTCTGGGGTCCAAAACAATAAGAATCCTTTGAGATTCTAAAACACAAGTTGAGCAATGCTCCCGTCTTATCTCTACCTGAGGGTATTGAGGATTTTGTAATCTACTGTGATGCTTCGCACACTAGCATGGGCTGTGTGCTAATGCAAAAAGGCAAGGTAATTGCTTATGCATCACGACAGTTAAAGGTGCACGAAAGGAACTACACCACCCATGATTTGGAATTGGGTGTCTTGTATTTGCCATAAAGCTATGGAGACATTACTTATATGGCACCAAATGTATCATATACACTGACCATAAGAGTCTCCAGCATCTGTTCAATCGGAAAGAATTGAACATGCGACAACGCCGTTGGATGGAAACACTTAACGATTATGATTGCGAAATCCGCTATCATCCCGACAAGGCAAATGTCGTTGCTGACTCCTTGAGTCGCAAGGAAAAGGCCAAACCCATTAGGATTAATGCAGAGAGCATTAAGCTCAGAAGTAGCTTAAATGAAAGGTTATTAGAGCGCAAAAGCAAGCCCCATTAGAGGCTAATATTCCTAATGAGGGGTTAGGCGGAAATGTTGATCAGTTAGCGCCTGGAAAGGATGGAATCCTTAGATTTACTGGAAGAATTTGGGTTCCAATCTTTGGAGGACTTAGAGATCTAATCTTAGTAGGCACACAATATGAGATACTGAGTTCACCCAGGAGGTGACAAGATGTATCAGGATCTAAAAAGAATTATTGGTGGATGGGTTTGAAGAAATCTATATCGACCTATGTAGCTACGTGTCAGACGTGTTCGCAAGTTAAGGCCGAACATTAGAAGCCGTCAGGACTTATACAACAATTGGAAATTCCCACATGGAAATGGGAAATGGTAACTATGGACTTGATTACCAAGTTACCTAAGACCAAACATGGTAATGACACGATTAGGGTCATTGTATATAGGTTGACTAAGTCAGCACATTTCTTGCCAATTAAAGAAACGTATAACTCCGACAAATTGGCTAAGTTATATGTGGACAAGATTGTGTCGCTACACGGTGTGCCGGTATGTATTGTATCTGATAGAGATACTAGATATACATCTCATTTCTGGAAAAAAGTTTCCAATAATCCTTAAGCACAAGATTAAACTTTAGTACGGCCTACCATCCGTAGAGTGATGGTCAAAGTGAGCGTACTATTCAGACCTTGGAAGACATGCTTAGAGCATGTGTGATTGATTTAGGTGGAAGTTGGGATACCACTTACCCCTAATAGAATTCTCCTATAATAATAGTTATCATACGAGCATCAAGGCTACTCCTTATGAAGCCTTATATGGGAGAACGTGTCGAACGCCCATGTGTTGGGCAGAAGTTGGGGAAACCCAACTATCAGGACCTGAGATTGTCCTAGAGACCACGGATAAGATTGTGTAAATCCATGACCGTCTCAAAGCTGCCCATGATAGGTAGAAGAGCTATGCTAACAAGAGGCGTAAACCTCTCAAGTTCCAAGTAGGGACAAAGTCATGCTGAAAGTATCACCCTGGAAAGGTGTGATGAGGTTTGGAAAGAAGGGCAAGCTAAGCCCAAGATATATAGGACATTCGAGATAATCGAATGTGTCAGCACTGTAGCTTATAAGCTTACGATGCCAGAGGAGCTTAGTGGAATTCATGATGTGTTCCACATATCTAACCATAAGAAATGTCTAGCCGATGAGTCGCTAGCAATTTCGCACAAAGATGTGCATATAGATGAAAATCTGAGGTTCGTTGAGAAACCAATTTCGATCGAGGATCGACAGGTTAAGAAGCTCCGAAGGAAATAGTACCTATAGTAAAGGTTAAGTGGAACGCCTTTAGAGGTCCTGAGTATACATGGGAGGTTGAGTCCACTATGCGACAAAAGTACCCCATCTTTTTGAATAAATCTTGAGGACGAGATTTCTTTTAAGGAGGTGAGGATGTAACACCTCGTAAAAATCGTGTCCAATAGTATAGTGACACGTGTTGTATTTTTTATTTTTATTCTATTAAAGACTAATAGGGACTAAAGGTGTCAACATGCTCAAATTTGGCCTCTGAGTGACTGATGTGTCAACATTCTGAGTGACTGATATGTCAACATGCTTAAACTTGGCCTCCGAGTGACTGATATGTCAACATGCCTAGCCTCTGAGTGACTGATATGCCAACATGCTTAAACTTGGCCTCTGAGTGACTGATATGTCAACATGCCTAGCCTCTGAGTGACTGATATGCCAACATGCATATAATGAGCCTCTGAGTGATCCTTTACAAAGTCTTAACTCTCATACATGCCACTTGTTGGACGAGAGAGGTTCTATAAATATACGAAAGTTGGATGATGGAGGGGTTAAAAGTGTCAACATGTTAATTTATACCTCTGAGTGACCTTTTAACGAACCGAGAGCTCGATAATGTATGGACATACTCCCGGGTACGCCAAAAATTGGTTACGGAGGGCTAAATATACTAAAAAGGTGTTTTAGGAGGTTTTATAAGTTGAGGGGCTAAAACTGTCAAACTTTGAAACTGGCCATGGGGCGCTCGCGGGGCGCGAGAGGCAAGGCTTGTGCCTCTCGCGGGGTGCGAGAGGTCTGTGTCTGCAGAAAAATTGCTTGGCCTCCACACAAATTGCCAAAAACCATTTGATTCGAAACCATGGTCTTCCAAACTGCTATGCCATGTTTTAGGACACTTGTAAGCTTCCTCTTACATCCCTTAGCACCTGGCATCACCTCCTTCAAGCTCTCCAACTATAAATATGTGTCAAGGTTCACCATTTAAACTTGCGCCTTTCTCATTCACAACTCTCTCTCCCTCCTCTGGAAGTTCCTAACTAAAATGAGCATCCAACTAAGTTCTATTGCATCCTAGGAACCACTTGTAAGTGTTCCTTGCTCTTGCATTTTCGTTTATAGACTTTTATAGCCAAAAGTCAAGTGTTTTACGGAAAATGCCTTGACCTTCGGTTAAGACCATTATGGTCCAGCCATTGTTCGTAATGAACATTGCTAAGTGATCGTAATAAGGGAGGTGTAAGTCCCTATAAAGGGCACCTCTTGAAGATCACGTTTGCAAGACCAATTGACGGGTCAAACTTATTATATTAAAAAGTCAAACATGCCATTTTTCGAAAATATTATAATTTGATCTTATATATGTTATGAAACCTGTTTTGACACTTAAACAAGTTGGTAATAATTATTAGAACATGTAAGAACATGTTCGGCTCGTCAATTTCAGTTCTAGGGTCGGTTCGCAACCGAAAGTTGGGGAAGTTTGATTTCTGATTTGACTTTCGATTCTGACACCGATTTAGATTAGTTAGCTACTGATCTAAAGTTTCATTATGATCGTAATATAATGTAGCATAACCCTCTGAGGTTATATTACATGATCATAATCAGAATCTGAGTTTATGCACAAGTTCCGTAATTATGCCATTTTGACTAAAATACCCTTTTTGCATAAAATAAGGTTTACATGATAACGAACTTGAAAATGAGTTTCTTACTGATGTAATATTATAAATAGGGTGTTTGGGATGTCAAATCAGATTATAAACTGAGTTTATGAACAAGTACTTGTATTATGTTGATAAATGACGATAAAGCCCTTATGGCTTATAAACGGTTTTAATCATATCTATTTAAGTAAACATTTTACCTACTGATATGTTATATTAAATAACATATCTAAGACATGTTAACCTGAACTTAACATCAGATTTCATTAAACATCACATAAGTCGTCATTTTATGACATAAGCGTCGTTTCGGCGCATAGTATTGCTTTAAACCATATTTACCAACCAAGACTTGCTAGGTACTGATTTAAAAACTTATTTTAAATATTTTTACAGTAGGTACATGATATAAAACTCAGAATCCCAAATAATTTATAAACTATGTGTAAAATGAATCAAAATGCCCATTCGGTGCAAAGTTTGGTCATAAAAGATAAATTACACATATAATTAATATCCTACTGACATTATATCATAAATAAGTTATTTTTTCAGTAATACTTATGGTTATAACGTTAAATTATATATAAGTTCCTTTTATACGGTATGAAATTACCAAAACGCCCTTATGAGGCATAGTTTCACTTTAAAACCATAACAAGCATAAAAGTTGATATCCTACTGATATTACAACTTATTTAAAGTGTAGTGGCATATAGAATTTGTCCATAACTTATCCGGTTACCCGATATCGCTGATATGCGTACGGTTAAGTTATGTAACTAGTTTACGGAAATTAACTGAAACATGTCTAACCTTGTCATTTAAGTCTCAAAATACAGAATGTTTATAGTTTATCCATATTACATAAGTCAAGATACTTGTTGGGATTTTTCTATCCAATCATCGTTTAATCTAGCGTTATACGTTTTGATCAAGTACGCTAGTCGGTCTAAGTCTAAGACTTAAATAAGACCGTTAGTATTTAATTGGTTAGCTTATGCCATAATCCAGACTAGAGACTTTCCGGTAAATGCTATCTGCACTTAGTACTTTTGCGTACGTCTGAGTTAATAAATCTTGCGTTTAAACGAAGAATAGCTCAGGTAAATGCTCTCGACTTATTTCCCTTATACGGGCTTGGGTTACGGTAAATTATTACCGCTTGGTCGGAAATGGGATCAACCGAATGCCGTGTCACACCCCGACCCGTAGCGGAATAGGTGATCGGGGCATGATTGGGTCAACTCGAGAGCTTATGACTTGCTATTACTTGTTTTAAATATTCATTAATTCATATCAAGTGTTTCACAATACAAATAATTCATATAAACTATTACAAACACAAGACAATGTTTATAACAAGTATATTGCACTAATTCATTTTTTGTTAACTAAGGTCCATCCTGTGTCCAATCTTCTCTTCGTACTTGTTCACCTGTATCATGTGTAAAAATGGTTTTTGGGTCAACAAAGGTTGGCGAGTGAATCTAAGTTAAACATTTAAACAGTTTGTTAAATTGGTTATTTCAATAAAAATTTGCATGGACCATATATAAGCATATGTATATATAATTAAATCACAAACCACATAATATCAACAATGAACATATGAACATGATGAATGATGAACTTGAGTTCAAGGCTCAATCAAACGGAGCCGATCTAATGAGGCACCTGATGCTCAACTCATATCCCACGAGGAACTAATGGGCCTTAAATGAATGATTGTACTGAAATGATAAAATGTAACCACACATAACCACAACAAACAAATATACACATTAGATCACATAATGGTGGTAGCACATGTATTTGTATAAATAAAGTAAATTACGACACATGATACACCCCAAAACGTGAATAAAAAGGGAATTTGTAAGGATTCACTCACAGTTTGCGTTTTTAATCCTTTGTGAAAAACCGCACGAGAATAAGGAGAAAATTCAATTGATAAGCGTGATTTAAGCTAGACAAACGAATGCAACAACAAAAAAAATAAACGTTATGCTAGGCATGGCTAAATGAACGAACATGATATGTTAGAATCGTTGAGCCTAACGAGCCTCTACAAGGCTATGAATAGCCTAAAGGCGAGCCTAAACTAGGCTACCTTAACGAGCCTAATGCTCCGTAACTAAGAACCTAAACTAAAATAATTAAACTAAGAAAGCAATAAATAAATGAATATTAAAAAAATAATAAAAGAATAAAAAATAAAACAAACAAAGAAAGGAAGATTACCTCGAAGAAGAACTTTACAAAATGAGAAGATCTTAAAGGACAACACCTCCTCGTCGAAAGCGGAAATGAAAACTACTACACACCACACCCAAAGGGGTATTGTGCTTGTGGAGCCACCAAATTTGGTTATTCCACTTGTTTATACTTAAATTAGGAGTTGCAAGTTATAAAGAACCAAGCAAGGGTATTTATAGGTGTGAAATGGAGCACAAAATGGTGATTGGGGCAATGTGGGATGACTTTAAAACAAGATTTTCGCGTCTTTCAAATCAGCAATGAGCCACCAAATTTGGTTATTCCACTTGTTTATACTTAAATTAGGAGTTGCAAGTTATAAAAAGCCAAGCAAGGGTATTTATAGGTGTGAAATGGAGCACAAAATGGTGATTGGGGCGATGTGGGATGACTTTAAAACAAGATTTTCGCGTCTTTCAAATCAGCAACAAACACCAAACTTGTTTTCGCGATTCCCGCTTCGTTATAACTCCGTTTCGCGCACGGTTTTCGCCTACGTTTATTATTTTCTGAGTTATCATACGGAAGAGAGTAATCCAACATCCATGGTGTCGAGAATTGGGCTTAAACCTTGGGTCTTGATGCGGGTCGAGGGTTATGTTCTAAAACTTGTGTTTGTGATTCCCGTTACGCTGGAGCTCAGTTTTATGCACCATTTGAACCTACTTGCTCCTTAGTATACCAAGTATATCTTGGATCTTTGAATGGACCAGAATGATAGCTCAAGGATGGAGAAAAGTTAGCAAGAAAGTCACCCGAAAGTCATCTTATGACAAAACTAAGAATACGACATGTAGAGCTTTTTACTTGCGATCATTTACATCTAAATTCTCCAAAACACAATGTCCTATCTTAAGGCATGTATATAATGAAGTTTGAATGATAAGAAGGTTGGGATGTGATGGGTTAGGTATGTTCACGAGATCTCCAAAGTTTTTTGTTAACTTAAGGAAAACCTTAGTTTTAGACCTTGAGATATGGAGGGTTGCTTCAAAATACATGGAAATGAATTTACAAGGTTGTCTAAAACATGTATAAGACTATAATTCACCAGATATGATAACATGTATAATCAAAACATAGAATCCAAGACATTTTATTGCTTAAACATTAAACAAAATTACGTGGAATATGAAAACGGATTGAGTTACAAAAACAGGTCGGGTTTTAGGATTCATTCATTTTTTATGAATGTTACATGCCGGATTATGGCTAGTAA
This sequence comes from Scalesia atractyloides, assembly GCA_947069175.1. Classification (NCBI taxonomy): domain Eukaryota; kingdom Viridiplantae; phylum Streptophyta; class Magnoliopsida; order Asterales; family Asteraceae; genus Scalesia; species Scalesia atractyloides. The sequence goes on from CAMTDV010000023.1 coordinate 48,601,567, forward strand.
ATCCGCATATTATGTTTTAATCAGTTTTGTTTGATAACTTAAACATCGGGGGTTAACTACCGTGTCCTGGATATCCTCGGCTCATTACAATAGATAATGGCACGACCTTAGTGCAGGTGTAGGCATACACCCGATAGATGCTCAAAATGCATTACCCACAAGGTTGGGAAGAAATGACTCATTTGTGAGTCCAAAGGGGTGTGTACGTTAATCATGTCTTGCTCTCCGTACCGGGCCCTGTATGTATGGACAAACATGTGAATCTGCTAACAAGGTTGGACGGTCAATTTTCCCAAGTTATAAAAAGATTTTATGCTGATATGCACTTAAAACATATTTTAAATGTTTTCAAAATGAGTCAGTTGGGTGTATTTACCAGGAAAGCTGACGTATTTTCAAAAGACTAAGTTTGCAGTTACAATACGAAAATAGGTTGGAAGTGCTCGGTAGTGATAGAGGATCTTGCAAATCCTAGATCTGCCCAAAGTCTGTTTTACATTCTTTCTTTTGTACAATTTATGATCCGTCTGTGGATCTTCTATTACGAGTCTGTATATTATTTTGTATTTCGAACATTTGGTTTTTAATAATATTTAAATCCAAGGCTTTCGTTGTACTGTGTTTAATTGACTATGATGTTATCAACTTATATCACGATATTCTTCACCCGGGCCAACCGGTATTCGGATTAGCTGTGGAAAGCCAGGGTGTGACATTTACCCTCGTGGTTCTCGATGGTGATCCTTGACATATTTTATTATTCGTTTTAGTTTTAGCTTTAGCTTTGCTTCAGTTGGCTCTTTTATTCACCAACCCCTTTAAATTCATCAATAAACAAATAAGTACCAATTCCACATGAATTTGTAACGAATGCTAATAAAAATGTAAGGAGCATGATAACAAAAATAGGTATAAATACAAGCATATCAGGTGCAAAGCATACGTTTTGACTTGCCATTTTGTTGAGACGAACGAAGATATGAGAAACATAATCCGATACCATGTATGGTAAAGAAATCATTATGAAGGGTGGTTTTGTCAAATTTTACACTATGCTAACATAAGAAATATTTCTCTTCACAGTTAAATTGATCGAGTTCTATCGTATGCATCAAAATGTAAAATTTATAAGTAGAGTCAAATTTCTCAGGTAATGGATAGATATAAAAACGAGAATTGGTACCGAAAATATTCGGTACGGTACAGTTCGGGACCGATACCGGTATTTGAAGGTTAAAACCGATAAATAGCGGTACCAAACCGGACCGGTATCGAACTAGTATTGAAAATGTCAAAAGTTGGTACCGAAAATGTTTTGGTTTGGGATATTTGGTACCAGTACCGGTACCATTTGCTCATCCCTATATACTACCACAAATTAGAAAGTAAAAGATGAAAAAAAGGAGGAAACAAAAGACCCTAACGTTAAACACTGGATGTTAATTTGTTTAACCAACTAACATGCATCGCAAAGGGATGAACGGTTTCCTTTATGACATGTGATAAGCCCTTAGATACTAAATTCTTCATAACAACATTACCAGGGTGACTAAACCGTTGATGCCAAGTGGAATAACTAGGAGAATGAGAAGAAAAAGCATTATGTGAAGAAACTAGATACATATTGATAGTAATATTACACATAACGAAAAGGTGTTTAATTTGTAAATCTTTGGCAGAGACCTGTATGAGTCAAAATGAATGGAGTATTTATTATCATTTGTAAATTGTCTAATTTCTATGATTTTCAATGATATGTTGGGGGATAATAAAAACGTTTGTAAGGTGAAGGGGTCGGTAATGGGTATGTACTAGTATGGAGGACCCATCTCCGATAATCAAAAAATTAAGAGTGCTAGTATTATAATGAGAGTTTAAATTACTTATGCCAATGTTATAACTGATGTATGTAACTCCAATATCAGTATGACACCTGGAACGACTTGGATCGTGCGATGCCATATACTCGAATGCGACTAGATCACAAGATTTGAATCCGGTGGGGGACCAATGACGCCCGCCGTGAAAGCGCGGAGCCATATGTGTTGTTGATGAATCAACTAGTATACGAGCCTTTGTGGTTATGAACTTGTCATAACAAAAACTATTTCGAAACATAAAAATATATTGAAAATTAATATATAATTTTTTTTCAAATAGAACAGAGTAGGGAAGAGGCAAAATAGGTAAAAGACAAACAAATAGATACTCGGGTTGCCTAAGAAGCGAATTGACTCAATGGACAACAACAAGACAATTGATTAACATAGGTCCTAGCGGCTCGTAAACGGTCTGTGGCGTGACTAATGGTGGAGGTCGGCAGTAGGTTCAACATGGAATTGGTCGAGGAATGCAACTATGGCGGCAACGTCGATAGAAACGTAGTCCAATGGTCAGGAACTACATAAAAATGACGGTTGTGGTGTCTCTGACGAAAGTGCACATAATCTATAATAGGATCGGTTTTTGTCTTGGTTTGATCGGGACGTAGATATGACCCCATAGAGATGGTGGTGTATCAAAAAATCTAGTGGTAAAGGCCAATGAACCAGTACGTCGATAGAGAAATATATATGGGGAGAAGTTGTATGAAAGAGAAACTAGGGTTAGAGGGGAGAAAAAATGTAGGTTTTTAACTCTTGCGCTTCTTGCCATAAAAGTGTGTATATTTTCGTGTTCCACATAAACAATATAAATGAATGTCTTTGTTTACATGTTACACGCATGTGGTGGCACGCATTACAACGGTACAAACATACCAGGTTTTAACGTTGCGGTTGGGCAAACGTATCCTTCCCCATGACTTTTCCTCATACCCCTTTTAACATACATCAAATTAAGTGAATATCTATTTCCTTTTAATGTGAAAAGAGTGAAGAATTGATGATTTGACAAGTCAGAGGAGGGATACGATTTCAAGAAAATCAAAAGAGGATGTACGTTTGTCACAACCCTTAGAGACTTGAATGTAATTGTTGAATAATTAACTGATATATTTGTTGGGTGTACATACTGATCGGTTAAAAATTTTATTTATCAAAACCGGGTTCAATAAATAATAATTAATTAATTAAACGAGTTAATCAATAAAACGCAGCGGAAAAATAAACAAATGATCAACAATGAACGAAACCCGACAGGATCCGGTTACATACAAATGCGAGTACAGTAATAAAAACATCTAACTACCGATGAGAAAGATATACCTCGGTTAGTGACTAACCGGTCGAGACACCGAGGTTCAACGAACACGTGCTAGTGAAACGAACAAAACGGAATGCGGGTGTGACCCGGGTAGCGATGTCTGAGGCGACGGCAACTGGCGGCCGGCAACGGCAGTGACTGCGACGGCAGTGGCGGCGACGGCGGCTCTGGATGGTGGCGGCACAAGTGGCGGTGGCGGCAGCTTTGGCGGCGGCGGTTAAGGCCGGTTATGGTTGTGGGTGTTTGAGAGATCAAGTTCTTCAACTTCTCTAACTCTTCAAAAGCAAGACCCACCATTTGTTTATATAGGACATGGGGGTTCACGCATGCTCGCCAAGTGGCACGCATGCTCGCCAAGTGGCACGCATGCGTAGTGCATGTGTTGCAATTGGTCAAGAGTTTGGTGCGCGACAAGTGGCAGTAGATGGATGCATGTGCGACATGTGGCGCAACAAAGGTGCATGCACAACAAGTGGCGTAGGGTGAGCATTCTTGTCTCACTCGGTCCATGTACCCGTCTCTCAGTTAATACCCGCAACAATAATCCCGCTCATGATCATAAATATAATTATGATCCGTTTCGCATATTGTTCGTAATTACCAGTTAAACTAGTTAAGTGGATTTAAGTTCATTGCCCACGGTGTAACTCTTACGGGTCAAGACCCGGTCGGTAGCGTTGACTTATCGAACCGGATATAAATTTCCAACAGCTCCCACTTGGACGGTCTCTGATAAGATCTCAACGCAGACAGCCAGCGGTGCTCTAGCTACACATAGCTGCCCCCAACAGGTCATGACACTTTGAAGTCATTAACCAAGGTATCTTCCCTTCAGCAACAACTTGCTACTTGAAGACAATAGACTTATGGTAATCGTCGTCATCTATCCTTTCTGTAAAAGACATCAATTGAACAATGAGACATGGATCAGATTCAATCTCACATGGCGTTCAATCATTATCGTTCTCGTTCATAAATCAAAGTGGTCCAATTAAACACACAGTAAGTTTGGGTAAGGCCTTACACATCACCAGTTTGAATCAACGAGGGCGCCCAGATGTCTAACTATTACATATATTGTAAGAGTACATAATCCCATCTTGACTACATACAACTCCCACTAAACTTCAGAACTACTCCCAACCAATGTCTTTATGACTAGCAGTTACGCGACAGCGGTTGACACTGATCCAAGAATAGCCTTTAGTAAACGACAGTTCTAGTATGTATCTCAGGTCAGAGGATACTAAATGAGTATACCAAAATCAAATACATCTTATGAGTAAGATCCATGAAGATGATTTGATGCGAGTTACATCCAACTTCATTCATAATGAGGTCTGTGAGTTTGGAAGTCAACTCCTTGAGTCCAAAGTCAGAATAGTCTTAGTTCAGAGTTGTTCCCACGAGACTGACCGACTACGGATAATTTAGAATACAAGATTCATGGATTAAATGTATTAAAATCGAACACAGTTGTAAGATTCAAGCTTTGCATTTAACCAGTAAATCAAAGGTGAATTCAAAAGGTACAACTGTTTGAATGTTCGTACATCCAAATACTAAATTAAAACAAATGGCTAGCCAATCTAAGACCGATAGCATTCCTATGTTGGTCATGTTTGTCCTTGAGTCATCGGTTTAGTGAACGGGTCTGCTAGGTTTGATCTGTGTCTACTTTGCTTATTATGATGTCTCATCGTTCCAGTATTCCTGTACATAGTGGAACTTTCTTAGAATGTGCTTGGTCATGTTATGAGATCTGAGCTCCTTGGTTTGAGCAATGGCTCCTGTGTTATCACAGAACACCTCAATTGGTTTCTGAATACTTGAAACCTCATTGAGGTCGGTGATGAACTTCTTCATCCAAGCAGTTTCTTTTGCAGCATCCGATGCAACAATATATTCGGATTCAGTGGTTAAATCCGCCACTACTCTCTGTTTGGAGTTTTCCAACAAACAGATCCTTCATTGAGAGTGAATACGAATCCTGATTATGAGCGAGAATCATCTCGGTCACTTTGGAAGCTAGCATCAGTGTAACACCTTACAGTGAGCTCTTCTTCCACTCCTCCAATCACCAAGAACACCTCCTTTCTTGGAGTTTTACACCTTAAAGCGTGTCATCATTTCATCTATGTGAGTACTTTGACTTAGCCCTAGAAGCCGCTTAGATCTATCTCTATAGATCTTGATTTCCAGAATGTAAGCAGCTTCTCCAAGATCTTTCATTGCGAAGCAAGATCCCAAACAGTGTTTAACCTTGTTAAGCATAGGGATGTTGTTTCCAATGATTAGTATATCATCTGCATACAAGATGATGAATGGTATGGTGCTCCCACTAGCCTTTCTGTAAACACAAGGCTCATCTTCATTCTTGACAAAACCAAACTCTTTGATCTTCTGGTCAAAACGAAGATTCCAGCCTGAGATGCTTGCTTGAGTCCATAAATGGACTTATTTAGTTTGCACACTTTAGTTGGATATTTTGGATCGACAAAACCTTCAGGCTGAACCATATAGACATCCTTAGAGAGATGCCCATTAAGAAAGGCGGTTTTGACATCCATTTGCCATATTCCGTAATCATAGTACGGAGCTATAGCAAGCAATATCCTGATTGATTTAATCATACCAACGGGCGAGCAGGTCTCATCAAAGTCAATACCTTGAGTTTGAGTGAAACCCTTCACAACTAGCCGTGATATATAGGTGTGGACATTTCCATACATATCGGTTTTTCTCTTGAAAATCCATTTGCTCCTTACTGCCCGACAATCGGGGAGTAGCTTAACCAAGTCCCATACTTGATTGTTATGCATAGATTGCATCTCGACATTCATGGTTTCTTGCCATTTCCCAGATTCTGGATCTGAGATAGCAGATTTGTAGTTCGCAAGTTCGTCATTAGACTCAGCTACTAATAAGACTTCGGGACCATTTAGATGCCATATGTATCTATCGGGTTCTTTGCGAATTCTACTAGTTTTGCGAACGTCTGTGTTAATGTCTGATTCATTGGCAACAATTACTTGTTGATCAGACGGTCCGACTTCATTAGCGGTTGTTTGTGGTTCTCGAATTTATTTAAGATCAATTATTTCTAGTTCCTCGATTAAGAAGTTCTTCCTCGAGAAAGTATTCCTTCCGTTTGATGGAAATCACATTTGCAAAGGGATGGTGGAAATAATATCCGCCTTTTTATAGTATCTTACGAAAACTACTTTTCGCCTCGAGGATCGAGCTTATCATCAGAATCCCTTGTGATGTATGCTTCATATCCCCATACTCTAAGGTATTCCATATCGGGTTTACGCCCATGCCATATCTCATATGGTGTTTTGTTTACCTTTTTAGTCGGAGCTGAATTGACAAATGTGGGCAGCGATCATAAGAGCATGACTTCAAAATAGGTGAGGCAATTTAATTCTACACATCATCGATCGAACCATATTAAGTAGGGTTTCGATTTCTCCTTTCACTCACGCCATTAAGTTGGGGTGTGGTTGGTGGAGTGGGTTGTGAAACTATTCCACGTTAAGCTAAGGTATTCACCAACTCGATCGTATCGAAGTACTTTAATCTTTCTAGTAAGCTGGTTTACTACTTCGTTTTGAAATTCTTTGAACTTTTCAAAAGTTTCGTGCTTATGTTTCACAATATAAACATAAGCATATCGACTATAATCATCGATAAAAGTAACGAAGTATCCTTCATGGTTTCTAGTCGTGGTTCTGCAAGGGCCACATACATCAGTGTGAGTGAGTACTAGAAGACCATTGGCCCGCTCACCAACACCGGTGAAGGGGTGCTTTGTGAGTTTTCCAGCTAAGCAAGATTCGCAATCATCAAAGGAGTCCTGTCTAGCGGATTCAAGAATCTCCTCAGACTGACCTCTTTTATGCGTGTCTTACTTATGTGGCCAAGTCTACAATGCCAAAATTACGTTTCATTTATACCAGCTTGTTACGCTTAGAAAGATGATATATGTTATTATTTATTTGAACATCAATACCACTTCGAGGTCTAGCCTCAAAATAAAAGACATTCTTCAAGTAGGTAGAAATGGAAATTCCATTAGAACGTACTTGAATCCTTGTTCAAACAGTGAAGAAACTGAAATAGTGTTTCTGGTTAAACCAGATGCAAACAAACAGTTATTTAAAGTAACTACAAGGCCAGAAGGACATGAAAACAAAATGTTCCAGTTGCCAGAACTGGAACTCTCTTTCCATCATCAACTATGAATTCCATGTCGCCTTATTTAAGTTTCTTCCACTTTTCAGGTTCTTACAAGACATTAACAATGTGATAACCAAATCTGGTATCAAATACCCATGAGTTGCTAGAAACAGTGAAAAGTTCAATAATATAAATGAGAATACTAGAAGAAGTGCCAATGTTATTGGCCATTGTTCATTTTCAGCTTGGCTAGAACGTTGTTGGTGGCATATCTGGCAGCAACAGTGTAACATTTGTCAAAAACGGGTTTTCCAAACCCGCTCCGTTTGTAATCAAATATCAAGTTATAAATGTTTTATTTCGTATTTATGTCTATTTTGATTTTTAATGATACATAATTAATAAACAAACTAAACTATAAAAGTTATAATTGAAAAAAAATAAAAATAAAATAATTAAAAATAAAATGAGGCTGCCGGGACTTGAACCCGGGTCAGCCGGGCTTAAACCCAACGACTTATCACACACACACATCACCACTCTGCCACTTGTTGTTTTCTGTAAACATTAGAAAACAATTAAATTTTATTATCTATCACAAATTAATCCGGTTACGCCAACTGTAACCGAAATCGGTCACCAAACGTCCAAAAATGTTTGATAATACGCGGTTTACCGATTATAACCGCTACACCGACGTTCTCAATCAAGGTTGCCTTGAATGAACTTGAATTCTAGAAGTGAATCGGTTTCTATAACCGAAAACTTTCAATTCCAGAATTACTTCAATCTTTGTTCTCTCTCACGACTCAAACACACTCGGAAAGCTCTCAATTACATTTCCGCACAATTTTCAGTTCGCCGGAGAATCTAATTGGACTCGCCGGACTTTCGCCGGAAAACCGTATTCTCCATCAAAACAGTAAGTCTTTCAATTCTTTCGTGGTCAATCAATTGTTAAGCTATTGCTAACCCAAACCTTTCAATCGGAATCAAATTCAGACGTCGTTATCAGATAATTCCTGCTCGCCGGAAAACCTCTGAAAGTTCTTATCTTCAGCTGTAAAACGGTATGGACATTCAAACCTTCTGTTAACTCTTGTTTAGCACTTCAATTCCACAATTAGCTAATCAAAACTGTTAAATTGCTCGCTCAGTTGAAGTTCATAAAAACAGAGCCGACGCCTTGCCGGAATTATGAGACAAATCATTCCTCCGGTATGTTTGCTTCCAACACCGTCTCTGTCATTTCATTTTAGTCTTATGAATGTTGTTAATCGTTTTAAAACAAGAAACAGTTGGGTAAATTGCTGTCTGTAAAAATTAGCGAAGAAGATGAACTATGTTAACATTATAAGGATAATTAAAATCGGTATTTTAAACGGGTTAGACACACAGTCCAGCGGTGGACTGTGTGCAAACAATACGCACACGCCGCGAGTTCGATCCCTGATACACACACCCTCTCTGTAATAAAGATGTTTTATTTTTCTAACTTAACCGGATTAACTTACTTTAGTTGTTAAGTATAATAAAAATCTGTATATTAACCAAGTTAGACACACAGTCCAGCGGTGGACTGTGTGTAACGTTAAAGCACAGGTCCCGGGTTCGAGACCTGTTGGTGACACCGGTTCGATGATTTAAAATGTTTTTGAAAATAAAAGAATTTTGAATAAACTGAGTTAGTATATAAGTATAATTAAAAACAGAATTATTTCAGGTTAGACAAGTAGCTCAGTTGGTAGAGCTGCGTGCACGCGAACGGGAGGTCTCGGGTTCGAGCCTCACCCGCGCATACAATTACACAATAAAACGGTCAACAAGTCAAACGGTCAACGGTCAACGGTCGCAAAAAGTCAACATATTTTTATATTTTTATTTATTTAATTTAATTTAAAAATCAATTAAAAATACTTAAAAATAATGTTTTTAAAGATAGGAAATAGCCTTAAACTCACAAAAATATATCTAAAAATCTTATTAAAATCATTAATAAAATCCACTCATTTACTATATTTTCCGTTATTATTTAGGTTAGTTAAATCTCGTTGTTAATCCTTCCAACTCGTGCGCATCTCATCATCTCCAACCAAACGCACCCAATGTGAGTGAATCTTTACAAATTCCCCGTTTTAATCACGTTTTTGGGGTGTATCATGTGTCTTGACCATTTATTATATTTAAATCATTGTGCATACGTCATATCATGAACAAATGTGTATTCAGCTTGTTTCAACTGTTTGTGTGGTTATTGTTAGATTTAATTTATTATTTTCAGTACATGCAATTTCATAGGCCGCCGCTCCCCATTACATTATGAGCGTTGAGCATGTTCCCCATTACATTATGAGCGTGAACCTGGCGTGCCAACATACGATCGGCTCCGTTTGATTGAGCCTTGATCGCACAGACATTTATCATTTTCAGTACATGCAATACGATCGGCTCCGCTTGATCGAGCCTTGATCGCACAGTTTCATTCATGTTATTTATGTATGATGTTGGTATGTTATTGTATGTTATTATAGGTTATTATATGTCATTGTATGTTATTGTATGTTATAGTTTGTGGTTGACATTGTTACTGATTGATTATTTACATTTGCTCACTTATGATTATGCACAATTTTTCCTTGATAAAATAACAAGAAAATCAATAATAAATGTTTATCTAACAAGGTTCACTCGCCAACTTATGTTGACCCAAAAACCCCCATTTTTACACATGATACAGGTGAACCAGCTGCAGCAAGAAACACATAGGATTGGCCTAGAAGAATAAAATGATTTAGAGCTTGGAATTGTTTAGTTGGTTATTTTTCTTTGTATTTGTATGGACATGTTTGGATTATTGGGAATGTAATTTTGACTTTAATAAATATGAAACATATTAGTAAATATCATGAGCTTTGGTGATAACCCAATTATGCCCCGACTCTTATTCCGCTGCGGGTCGGGGTGTGACAGATTGGTATTAGAGCCATGACTATAGGGATATAGGATAGGTTATTAGACCCTTAGAGCCTATACTATAGTTGATTAGAAATTTTTAAGATTTTTGTGTGTTACATGCCAAATTTCATGATGTTTATATGTTTTATGTTAAATGTTACATTCAATGTTATGCAAGCATGTTCATAAGTATATATTATCATATAATGCCTATCATGAATCATATTCTCATAACATATCATATCCATGAAAGCACACATCACATCATTTTCATGATTGCTTTTACAATGATTTTTGTATTTTCAAATTCATCAAAGTGAGTTCTCATGACGGGCATGTAGTAACTGGAAGGGTACCACTACCGGTAGACTGAACGTCCTGTCTAGGCTGGCATTCGTATAAATCCAAAATAAAGGACCAGCTTGCCTACCTGGGGACTAACGATGAGAGTACGAAGTACCTATTAGGCCAAAGCATGCTATACCAAACGTCGTGTGAGCTAACCCCACTTTGAGTTGTCATTGTGTCTACACCTGGACACATTCCGACCATACATCTCGTAAACATATTTTGTGGTTTGCATTCGGGTGATGCGAGTGTTAAATCGCCAATACTAATGTGAATCCTACCAAGCCAATAGTCATGGGGGCCCACATGACTATACAGGTGAAGGTATGGGGGACATTTGAGGCCCAACATGAGCACACCCAAGACATCCTATGGATGTAGTTGCATTATTGATATTTATGTTATTTTCATTTTCTTAAAGACACATGACACCTAAAAAGACTCCATAAACTCACAATCTTCTTATGTATGTTCCTGTAGATGTCGACTAGACAACAACGAGGGGGTGAAAGATCAGGAAGGTCTTAAGAATGCTTGGCCACACAAATCCGAAACAAATGGCCGCGGTGCTTCCTGACATTGTGGTTCAAGTACAACAAGCTCTCGCCACAAATCCCACTAATCCTCCCCAACATGACCAGAACATCGGCAACCCTCCTACCAGCAAGTGCTCATACAAACATTTCAAGTCTTGCGATCCTCCTAAATTTGAAGGGACCGAAGGTGTCACTGCTCTCCTCCACTGGTTTGAGGAAATGGAAAACACCTTCCTCAACTGCGATTGTCCTGAGGATCGCAAGGTTCGATACGCCACCGGGAGACTATTTGGGGTAGCTCTCACCTGGTGGAATACTGAAAAAGGGAAGAGGGGAATTGATGATGCAATGGCCTTAACATGGGAGGAGTTAAGGGAAATCATGACGAGGCGATTCTGTCCTAGAAGTGAGATTAAGAAGCTAGAGGACGAATTTCATTCTTTAAAGCAAAAGGAGGGAGATCATACTTCCTACAACAAGAGGTTCTTAGAGTTGAACCAAATGGTCCCTAATTTGTTTACCCCAGTTTATCGCTTGATCGAGCATTATATTCGAGGTCTTCCCTCGAAAATTCAAGATTCAGTCCTCAGCACTTCGCCAGCAACACTTGAAGCTGCTATGGAACTAGCGACTGAACTGACCGAGAATCGAATTCGCAACGGTAAGTTTAAGGAGGAAAAGAAGAAAGCCCCTGTTCAGGGCCAAACATCAAACCATTCCATCTCCTCCTCTAAGTTTGCTAACAAGAGGAAGCGTAACACCAGAAACTTCGCTGTTACACAAACCAATTTCCCTATTCCTGCTGCACCCATTACCCAAGTTGCCCCTTCACCTGCACCATACAAAAGGCCATACTCTGGCCCGTTACCAAAATGCAACCGTTGCCAATACCACCACTTTCCCGATCATCCCTACCAACATTGCACCGGCTGTGGTCGCGCAGGTCATACTGTTCAAACCTGTCGCATGCCTCAGCGAACGAACCGCCACCAGCCTTCAACCCAAACCCACCAAAAAATAATAGGCCAAGCCCAACAACCCCTACTATTACCACCTACCCAACATTTAGCCCAAACATACTACCAACCCAACTATCCCATGGTACAACCTATGCGGGCTTGCTACAATTATGGAGACCCAAGCCATTTTAGAAACACTTGTCCAAGGTTGGTGAACATTATTCATGCTCAAGCCCAAGCTAATCCGGTGAATCAAGCGAACCAAGCTCCTCCACCTGCAAGAGGAAGAGCTTTCAACATCAACGCTAATCAGGCTAGAGCTGACGGCAATGTGGTTAACGGTACGTTCCTTATAAATGGTAGTTATGCATCCATGTTGTTTGATACTGGAGCGGATAAAAGTTTTGTGTCCTTAAAGTTTGAACCCATCCTAAACCAAAATCGTGATAAGCTCATGGAATCCATAACAGTAGAAGTTGCTGACTGGAAACCGGTCTCATTGAACTCTATTATACGCAATTGTAGTCTTACTCTAAACGATCACAATTTTCTAGTTGGCCTCATTCCAATGAAGTTGGGAAGCTTTGACATTATAATTGGTATGGACTGGCTCAGTCAACATCAGGCTGAAGTTGTATGCCGCGAGAAGTTTATACGCATTCCTCTTTCAAACGGTCAGACTCTACGAATCTTTGTAGAAACCTCGTCGAAAGGGCTCAGATTAATGTCCTGTCTTCAAGCTCAAAAATATCTTCGCAAGAATTATGTCGCGTTTTTAGCTCATATCGTCAAAAAGGGAACCATGGAGAAGAAACTTGAAGACATTCCTGTAGTAAAAGATTTTCTGCACGTTTTTCCAGACGACATTTCAGGACTTCCTCCAGTAAGAGAAGTCGAATTCCGCATTGATCTTATACCTGGTGCCACGCCAGTTGCAAAGGCTCCTTATAGGTTAGCTCCCTCTGAAATGCAAGAGCTAGCCAGTCAATTGCAAGAGTTGACTGACAAAGGGTTCATACGCCCTAGCTCCTCGCCTTGGGGTGCACCTGTCCTCTTTGTAAAGAAGAAAGATGGATCGTTTCGCATGTGCATCGACTACAGAGAACTCAACAAGTTAACAATCAAGAATCGCTATCCATTACCTCGCATTGATGATCTTCTTGACCAACTTCAAGGTGCCAGCAGCTTTTAAAAAATCGACCTTCGATCTGGTTATCATCAACTTAGAGTACATGAAGAAGACGTCCCAAAGACTACTTTCCGAACTCGTTATGGTCATTATGAATTCATGGTCATGCCATTTGGTTTAACCAACGTTCCAGCTGTCTTCATAGATCTAATGAACAGAGTCTGCAAACCTTATCTCGATCGTTTTGTCATAGTCTTCATCGACGACATTCTCATTTATTCAAAGTCTAAGTCTGATCATGAACGACATCTTCGACTCATCCTTACACTTCTAGAGAATGAAAAGCTTTACGCCAAGTTCTCCAAATGCGAATTCTGGTTAAAAGAGGTGCAATTCCTCGGACATGTAGTCAATGACAAGGGAATACATGTCGACCCCTCAAAGATCAAAGCGGTACAAGAATGGCAAGCGCCACGTACACCAACTGAAGTAAGATCTTTTCTTGGTTTGGCTGGTTATTATCGTCGTTTCATTTCAAACTTCTCACACATTGCTGTACCACTCACGGCTTTAACTCATAAGGGGAAACCTTTCATATGGGGACCCAAGCAAGAAGAAGCCTTCCAAACCCTTAAACAAAAAATCTGTGATGCACCAATCCTCACACTGCCTGAAGGTTACCACTCACGGCTTTAACTCATAAGGGGAAACCTTTCATATGGGGACCCAAGCAAGAAGAAGCCTTCCAAACCCTTAAACAAAAACTCTGTGATGCACCAATCCTCACACTGCCTGAAGGTTGTGATGATTTCGTGGTTTATTGCGATGCGTCAGGGCAAGGTTTAGGCTGTGTCCTAATGCAAAGAGGAAAGGTTATAGCTTATGCTTCGAGACAACTCAAGACTCATGAGAAGAACTACACCACCCATGACCTAGAACTTGGAGCCGTTGTGTTCGCTCTTAAGATATGGAGACATTATCTCTACGGTACTAAGTGTGAAATATACACTGACCACAAGAGTCTTCAACATATCTTCAATCAAAAGGAGTTAAACATGAGGCAACGAAGATGGGTCGAACTTCTAAATGACTACGACTGTGAAATTCGGTACCACCCTGGCAAAGCAAATGTGGTGGCTGATGCACTCAGTCGAAAGGGTTATACGAACTCCATTCGTCTTCTATGTTCGCAAATCATAACTGACATTAAAGATCAAATTCGAGAAGCCCAACATGTTTCGGTAATGGAAGGATGTACGAAAGGAGCTGTCCTGTGGAGCTGAACTTAAAATTGAAACTAAATCTGACGGTATTCTGTACTATCTAGATCGCATATGGATTCCTAACCACAACAATCTTCGTGAAATTCTTATGAATGAGGCTCACAAAACACGATACTCTATACACCCAGGAGCCGATAAGATGTATCAAGACCTTCGATACACCTATTGGTGGCCTGGAATGAAAAAGGATATTGCTGTTTTTGTTTCTAAGTGCCTTACATGTTCCAAGGTGAAAGCTGAACACCAAAGACCCTCAGGACTTCTGGTCCAACCCGAAATACCTGTATGGAAGTGGGAAAACATAACCATGGACTTCATTACCGGGTTACCTCGCACTTCTGGTGGGTATGACACTATATGGGTAATCATTGATCGACTTACAAAATCAGCTCACTTTATTCCTATCCGCGAAGATTTCAAGAACGAAAAGCTAGCTCGTATTTATATCAGCGAAATCGTAAGCCGACATGGTGTACCGTTAAGCATTATTTCAGATCATGATGGTCGTTTCACTTCACGAACATGGCAAGCAGTACAAGCCTCTTTGGGTACGCGATTAGATCTCAGTACCGCCTATCATCCCCAAACTGATGGACAATCTGAACGCACCATTCAAACTCTTGAAGATATGCTTCGAGCATGTGTCATAGACTTCAAGGGAAATTGGGACGCTCATCTACCATTAGTTGAATTTTCGTACAACAACAGCTATCATTCAAGTATCGGCATGGCACCTTTTGAAGCTTTATATGGTCGTAAGTGCCGATCTCCAGTATGTTGGCACGAAATTGGGGAAGCTCAAATCACTGGTCCAGAATTGATTCAAGAAACCATGGACAAGATCCATCAAATTCGAAACAATCTTCTAGCGGCTCAAAGTCGTCAAAAGAGTTATGCAGATAAACGACGGAAGCCCTTGGAGTTTAACATTGGTGATCATGTACTTTTAAAAGTATCACCGTGGAAGGGAGTAGTTCGTTTTGGTCAAAAAGGCAAGCTAGCACCACGCTACGTAGGACCTTTCAAGATACTCGAAAGAGTAGGACCTGTAGCATACAAGCTTGATCTACCAGAAGAACTCAACAGGATTCATCTCACATTCCACGTATCAAACTTGAAGAAGTGCCTCGCTGATGAAAACCTCCACATTCCTCTTGAAGATATTCAGATTGATGAATCTATGCATTTTATTGAAAGACCTGTAGAGATCATGGACTTCGGAGAAAAACGTCTTCGACGAAGTCGCATTCCAATTGTTAGGGTACGTTGGGAGTCGAAACGGGGACCTGAGTTTACTTGGAAACGTGAAGACTCAATGCTCGAAAAATACCCACATCTTTTTCCTACTACTACTTAAATTTCGGGAAGAAATTCCGAAAAGTAGGGGATACTGTAACATTTGTCAAAAACGGGTTTTCCAAACCCGCTCCGTTTGTAATCAAATATCAAGTTATAAATGTTTCATTCGTATTTATGTCTATTTTGATTTTTAATGATACATAATTAATAAACAAACTAAACTATAAAAGTTATAATTGAAAAAAATAAAAAAAAATAATTAAAAATAAAATGAGGCTGCCGGGACTTGAACCCGGGTCAACCGGGATTAAACCCAACGACTTATCACACACACACATCACCACTCTCCACTTGTTGTTTTCTGTAAACATTAGGAAACAATTAAATTTTATTATCTATCACAAATTAATCCGGTTACGCCAACTGTAACCGAAATCGGTCACCAAACGTCCAAAAACGTTTGATAATACGCGGTTTACCGATTATAACCGCTACACCGACGTTCTCAATCAAGGTTGCCTTGAATGAACTTGAATTCTACAAGTGAATCGGTTTCTATAACCGAAAACTTTCAATTCCAGAATTACTTCAATCTTTGTTCTCTCTCACGACTCAAACACACTCGGAAAGCTCTCAATTACATTTCCGCACAATTTTTAGTTCAGCCGGAGAATCTAATTGGACTCGCCGGACTTTCGCCGGAAAACCGTATTCTCCATCAAAACAGAAGTCTTTCAATTCTTTCGTGGTCAATCAATTGTTAAGCTATTGCTAACCCAAACCTTTCAATCGGAATCAAATTCAGACGTCGTTATCAGATAATTCCTGCTCGCCGGAAAACCTCTGAAAGTTCTTATCTTCCGCTGTAAAACGGTATGGACATTCAAACCTTCTGTTAACTCTTGTTTAGCACTTCAATTCCACAATTAGCTAATCAAAACTGTTAAATTGCTCGCTCAGTTGAAGTTCATAAAAACAGAGCCGACGCCTTGCCGGAATTCTGAGACAAATCATTCCTCCGGTATGTTTGCTTCCAACACCGTCTTTGTCATTTCATTTTAGTCTTATGAATGTTGTTAATCGTTTTTAAACAAGAAACAGTTGGGTAAATTGCTGTCTGTAAAAATTAGCGAAGAAGATGAACTGTGTTAACACTATAAGGATAATTAAAATCGGTATTTTAAATGGGTTAGACACACAGTCCAGCGGTGGACTGTGTGCAACCAATACGCACACGCCGCGAGTTCGATCCCTGATACACACACCCTCTCTGTAATAAAGATGTTTTATTTTTCTAACTGAACCGGATTAACTTACGTTAGTTGTTAAGTATAATAAAAATCTGTATATTAACCAAGTTAGACACACAGTCCAGCGGTGGACTGTGTGTAATGTTAAAGCACAGGTCCCGGGTTCGAGACCTGTTGGTGACACCGGTTCATTGATTTAAAATGTTTTTGAAAATAAAAGAATTTTGAATAAACTGAGTTAGTATATAAGTATAATTAAAAACAGAATTATTTCAGGTTAGACACGTAGCTCAGTTGGTAGAGCTGCGTGCACGCGAACGGGAGGTCTCGGGTTCGAGCCTCACCCGGCGCATACAATTACACAATAAAACGGTCAACAAGTCAAACGGTCAACGGTCGCAAAAAGTCAACATATTTTTATATTTTTATTTATTTAATTTAATTTAAAAATCAATTAAAAATACTTAAAAATAATGTTTTTAATGATAGGAAATAGCCTTAAACTCACAAAAATATATCTAAAAATCTTATTAAAATCATTAATAAAATCCACTCATTTACTATATTTTCCGTTATTATTTAGTTTAGTTAAATCTCGTTGTTAAATCCTTCCAACTCGTACGCATCTCATCATCTCCAACCAAACGCACCCAATGTGAGTGAATCTTTACAAATTCCCCGTTTTAATCAGTTTTTTGGGTGTATCATGTGTCTTGCCATTTATTATATTTAAATCATTGTGCATCCGTCATATCATGAACAAATGTGTATTCAGCTTGTTTCAACTGTTTGTGTGGTTATTGTTAGATTTAATTTATTATTTTCAGTACATGCAATTTCATAGGCCGCCGCTCCCCATTACATTATGAGCGTTGAGCATGTTCCCCATTACATTATGAGCGTGAACCTGGCATGCCAACATACGATCGGCTCCGTTTGATTGAGCCTTGATCGCACAGACATTTATCATTTTCAGTACATGCAATACGATCGGCTCCGCTTGATCGAGCCTTGATCGCACAGTTTCATTCATGTTATTTATTGTATGATGTTGGTATGTTATTATTATAGGTTATTATATGTCATTGTATGTTATTGTTGTTATAGTTTGTGGTTGACATTGTTACTGATTGATTATTTACATTTGCTCACTTATGATTATGCACAATTTTTCCTTGATAAAATAACAAGAAAATCAATAATAAATGTTTATCTAACAAGGTTCACTCGCCAACTTATGTTGACCCAAAAACCCCCATTTTTACACATGATACAGGTGAACCACTGCAGCAAGAAACACATAGGATTGGCCTAGAAGAATAAAATGATTTAGAGCTTGGAATTGTTTAGTTGGTTATTTTTCTTTGTATTTGTATGGACATGTTTGGATTATTGGGAATGTAATTTTGACTTTAATAAATATGAAACATATTAGTAAATATCATGAGCTTTGGTGATAACCCAATTATGCCCCGACTCTTATTCCGCTGCGGGTCGGGGTGTGACAAACAGCAACCTTTCTCTTGCCTTTGCTCTTGTGATCTCTTTTCTTGTTGTTGGGCTTCTTAACACCACCAGACTTGACCATTAGAACTTGGTTGGTTTTGTGTGGTATGTTCATGTCGGCCGTTTTGAGCATACCATGTAGCTTAGGCACAGTCTTCACCCACGCATTCATATTATAGTTCATAATGAACTGGTCATATGAGCTAGGGGAAGAGTTCAAGATGAAGTCTGCTGCAATTTCTCTTGCAGCGGATAACCAAGTTTGTTCATTTGGTCAATGTATCCTTTCATCTTAAGCACATGATCCTTCCAGCACTTTACAGCTTTATGAGCTGTTTCATGGTGTCATACTGCTCCTGTCGGGCTTGTTTCTAAAACATGCCTTTCAGTTCCTGGATCATGTCATAAGCATCTTTATCTTCCATGTTCTTCTGAAGCTCAGGAGACATGGTGGCTTGCATAAGGCAGGCTACCTCAACGACATCATCGTTATATTTTTTTCCAGTGCCTTGCGAGCAACAACAGTGTTACTTTCAGGCTCGGTAGGGACTGGGCCATCTAAGATGCATAGCTTTTTCGCCATCTTAAGAACTATTCTCAGATTGCGGTGCTATTCATGAAAGTGGGTGTTATTCAAATTTTTCTTTTTCAAGTATAGACTTGAGAATGTAGGAGTTGTTTTCTTTAGACATCTATTATATAAGCAATGATTTTAATTAGTATTTTCGATGTATATTTCCTTATTTAATTAATGACCCATTACAGTAATTAGAACAAGGAATGAGAATCCGGTTAGAAGCTCTTTCTAATGGCAGTTGTAGCACGCAACATTAGCAAGGGGTTCAAGCGGACTGACAACGATTGTCCATTGTGAGAAGAGCACAACTCTCGGGTATGAGGCCACTAAGACAACACTTGTCTCTGCATTGATACGTTTAGACTCATCTATGCCACTTTTATTCTCGAGACAGCTGTAGCACGTAACACGAGAAGAAAAGTAATAGTCGTCCAAAACGGTCACATGTGGAAGGGTCGGATGTGTCGACGAAGCCCTTGCACCTTGGAAGGATAAACTAGACACAAGTGTTGTGCTGTGGCTCCAACACTGATGGTTCACATTATGCCTCAAGTGTTACTAGTAGTAGGATGGCATCGACCACTGATTTTAATTATGGGTTAATTTTAATTTTTACCAAATAGGGTCGTGAGAGCCAATTTTAGTATATATTTTAGTCGTGACATCTTGATGAACCCTTTCATCTCTCAGGACACTTAGTTTTAAATATCCTATTAAAACTAAATTTGTCGCGACTTGAAATAACCAATTTTAAGTTAATAGAAAACTACTAATAGTTTTGGAAAATTGAATTTTGCAAAACTTAATTGGTTATTAGTTTGTTTTTAAAAACAACCTTTGTTTTATAACAAAGTTTTAACAAGTTGTAAAAATAATTTAGAACTAGTGTTAATGTGATTGTTTTAATATTTTAAAACTCCTTTAAAATCATGTTGGTATTTAGGTTGGTTATGTTATAAAAACTTATAAGATAAAAGGCAACCACAATAGCAAGATAAATATGTAAATCTATATGGCCAAAAAATGTTCGATCTTGCTAGAGCCTAATAGCAAGATCAAACAGGTCACGGGGTCACAACACACAAACAACCACAACGATGGACTTGAGTGCATCCAGTCGTCTCGAGCAACTCCCACTGACTTCATGACTCCTGTTTTAGCGTCCTCGGTTTTGTCTTCGGGTCTTCGTTTATTACAATATTTTAAAAATACAATAAAGGAAGAAATCCTATCTATTAAACTTTGAACCATCTAAATGGCCATAAAATATAATTACAAAATCGAATAAAATATACAACCACAAAAAAAGGTCGGGCCAGATTTACATATTTCATAACAATCACATAATAATTCGGGCAATGTTTTGGTCAAACAAAACAAAAAAATATTGACCAAAAATAAAGTGCCCTTAAAATCATATAGATCAGAAACTTTAAAATAATTAAAGTTTGGGTTCTATTTCCGGTTAAAAGACCGGTACCGACTCGTATGCTGTAACCAAGGCTCTGATACCACTGTCGGGTGTCCATACTGATCGGTTAAAATTTTTATTTATCAAAATCGGGTTCAATAAATAATAGTTAATTAATTAAACGAGTTAATCAATAAAACGCAGCGGAAAAATAAACAAGTGATCAAAATGAACGAAACCCGACAGGATCCGGTTACATGCAAATGCGAGTACAGTAATAAAAACATCTAACTACCGATGAGAAAGATATACCTCGGTTAGTGACTAACCGGTCGAGACACCGAGGTTCAACGAACACGTGTTAGTGAAACGAACAAAACGGAACGCGGTGTGACCCGGGTAGCGACGGCTGAGGCGACGACAGCTGGCGGCCGGAAACGGCAGTGACTGCGACAGTAGTGGCGGCGGCGGCTCTGGACGGTGGTGGCACAAGTGGCGGCGGCGGCTATGGACGGCGACGGCACAAGTGGCGGCGGCGGCTTTGGCCGGCGGCAGCTTTGCCGGCGGCGGTTGAGGCCGGTTATGGTTGTGGGTGTTTGAGAGATCAAGTTCTTCAACTTCTCTAACTCTTCAAAAGCAAGACCCACCATTCGTTTATATAGGACATGGGGGTTCACGCATGCTCGCCAAGTGGCACACATGCGTAGTGCATGTGTTGCAATCGGCCAAGAGTTTGGTGCGCGACAAGTGGCGGTAGATGGATGCATGTGCGACATGTGGCGCAGCAAAGGTGCATGCGCGACAAGTGGCGTAGGGTGAGCATTCTTGTCTCACTCGGTCCATGTACCCGTCTCTCAGTTAATACCCGCAACACTAATCCCGCTCATGATCATAAATATAATTATGATCCGTTTCGCATATTGTTCGTAATTACCAGTTAAACTAGTTAAGTGGATTTAAGTTCGTTGCCCACGGTGTAACTCTTACGGGTCAAGACCCGTCGGTAGCGTTGACTTATCGAACCGGACATAAATTTCCAACAATATTATATTACGATTATAATAGTATAGAGACTAGAATGTAATTATTGAATAAAATAGAGACTTTGTAACTTTTTACCATACCATGTATACGATCATTCTCTTTAACTTTGGCAAATTAGCAAGACACATATACAATTTTAGGATTTAGAATAGATCTTACACATTCTTGATGGATTATTATCTGTAGGCATATGAATTTCTTGTTGTATACTGTGTTTGAGATGCAACCAGTTTCTATGTGGCATACCAGAGGGCTTTGTTTGGTTTGAATGTA
This sequence comes from Scalesia atractyloides, assembly GCA_947069175.1. Classification (NCBI taxonomy): domain Eukaryota; kingdom Viridiplantae; phylum Streptophyta; class Magnoliopsida; order Asterales; family Asteraceae; genus Scalesia; species Scalesia atractyloides. Next base: position 48,623,523 of record CAMTDV010000023.1, read on the forward strand.
TATAATAATTGAATTTGACCCCTTGAGTTGAACTTTCTTATAAAGATCCTATAAATGAACCCTGAAACTCCAATATCTATAGGATCAAACATCAGTTTTTGCACGAATCGAACGTTAACCTGTTGAGAGACATACATAAATGTTCTTAGCTCTCAGGATGGGATAATGCCTACAGTTTGTATTATTTCATTCTCTATCAATAAAATGTCGATTTATCGTCCCCTTTATAAAAAATAAATAAATAAAATAAAATAAATGTCCCAGGTAAGTCGACTAGATATGAATGCCATATATGGAAATTTTTGCAACTTACATTTGCAGAAAAAGATTTTGAGCCATAAAGATTACATTTTTTATAGAGTTCTCGTGGTTAACCGCGTTTAAACATTACATGGGACTAATTCTATCGATCCCAAGATACTTTGTTTCAATCAATGATTCTTGAAGGCTAGCTAGCTATTTCCTCCAACTTGAAATCATGTCTAACACATAAACCAAATCGAAGAATACAGAAGAAAAATATCAAAGACTAACTCGGCGAAAATGCATTATTTAGTACTCTTGTTTGTTGCTTTCGCTCCAGTCTTCAATTGCTTCTAAGACTGCTTGTTTCACCACACCAGTGTCGATAGTTTCTCCATTTTCTTCTCTCTGTAAGAATGATTGGTCTAAAATGTTAAATTATAAACCATCTTTTGTATTTCAGAGAACGTTAAATTATATACCATCTTTTGTATTTCAGAGATATAATGAGACAATATTAACCTAAGGTTAATATTTAATTTGACATACATTATGGTGAGGATGTTTATGAATGCTTGCTCACTTACGAGTGTTCTTCTTCCGAAGGCTTGCTATATACACTAAACGAAGTCAAGGTTGTGAGGTGCTAAGGCATCACAATTGTGCTTCAAAGGCCATTGACAAGGCCTAACTTATTCTGAGATGATTGTTTTTCATCAAAGTTAATCATTTATGAAACTTAGAATAATGATATAACCCATTGTTTCTCTATCTTTTTCTTCCTTTTTGAAAAACCTTTTATATTACTGAATTTTTTAGGCATATTATTAAAGGTGGTAGGTAACAATAGTCTTTACTTAAAAATATTCAATAATAAAACCATGTTTTTTTTCCTTCTTAGATTTTTAGAATTTAAAGTATATGATTTAGCGTTGGTCATAAAGGTAATTTCAGAAGAGGATGGCATCTTGGTCTAGTGACACCAGTTTATCTTTAACAATGTGGTACCGGTTTTAGTCCATTAAATAGTCAATAGGTGTATTTTAGAGTTGATTTTTAGATGGGTGTGTGTGTTTTCCGTTAAACAAACCTAAAAAAGGTAATTACCTCAACTCCAAGTGCTTCAAGTTGAAAACTGCCTGTACAAGAAACCCTAGCTTCCAAAACATTAAGACTTAAGTCTTCAAACACTTTCAACACAAAAACAAGTAGACCTGGGCAGCTTCTTTCTGAATACACGTTTACTTGCATACCCTTTTCTAAAGTTTCTACTGTAACCTGAGTAAAACACAAATACAATTTACCCTAAAAAACAATATAAATCCAAATAAAAACAACTATGCCAATATACATATATATACCATAGGCCATGAGTTCTGGTAACACGAACTTCGAGCTATGTCTTGATTCAGTAAATCTATTTTCTGTTTAAGCTCTTTTATGTACTTTGACGCATCAACTATGATCGATGTATCTTCCTTCTGCACAATTTTTAAATAAATCATTCATAATTACTATAAAGATAAATCAAAAGAACCCAAATTTGATTTTCCAGTTGGATCACTTAAAAAGGATGAAATTCCTTAATAGTATGCCACTTGGACTCCGAAACCGGCCTTAATCCAAGATTATTTTGAGGTGATTGTCATAACAAAAAAATGGTTTTGAAGTCATGAGGTTGATTAAACTAATGGTGATTCATGTCTTCAAGATTGATCATGAATCATCAAGAAAAACTAATGAAATAGAAAAGTGTAAAACTAGAACCTTTCTAAACCCAAAACTAACAAGTTATTTTGAGTGAGTTACAATCATTTGAAGATTTAATCGAATGAAAAGAAAGAAGAAAGAATGAATGGAAATTACTGCATGAGAGTTTGTAATTGATCGAAGAAGTTGCAGCTTCTCATGCAGTGCAGCCTTCTTGTGCTCCCTTGACACCATTTTTTAGTTCTTTCTTGAATTGTTTATTCTTGCTTTGTGGCATCAATCTCAAGCTTTTTAAAGAGGGTATTTGAGCAACCAGTCAAAATGATCATTTTGTTTGCTACATACACATGACAGTCTTATACTCTCTCTGGAGTAAAAAACCAAAAATCTCTCTGAAAAAGATCTTTATTTTGGATGGAACTTCTGTAAAATTCCAAATTTACCCTTTTGTTTACGATAATTTCCAAGAAAATATGGAATATGTATCAACATATTTCAAATAGCGGACCCATAACGTTGATGTTAAACGTATTCTATAAGTCGAATGAGATGTTTTCGGTTGTTCATAGCTGGACAAAACTGGGCTTATCTAACAGATGGCTACAAATTACTTGCAAAGATGATATACATGATACCTAAAATGCTTGGTTTTGGAGTCATATTTTTAGAAAATATCGCTAAAAATCTCTCCTTGTATAGGTACGCAACACGCTTATAAAAGACCAAAACGTACCCCTAAAATCTAATAAGAGGCTTCTTGGTCATGTAAGTATATGGGTTATGGGTTGGCTTTAGCCTTTTGTTGCATGGATCCCCTCAGATAATGCATTTAAGGTTATGTAATAAGGAAAAATAGATAAAATTAACAATGCTATTAATTCAAAATAGGTATAAATTTGTAAAATAGTAACCAAGTTTAATGATATTGTTCTAATCAGTTTACACATTTTTTCTAACAATTAGGTTATTCAAGCTTGCTATTAAGTTTCCACTCTAGCCAGTCACCAATCATATTTGGTATTTCTTTTATTTTCTTTTTTTGATAATATATATGAATTGCGACATGTCATTTATTATAATTTTTTGTAATGCTTAATACTTTTTTATATTTAATATGTTTGGTTTTTATACATATATAGGTTATATACATTAAAAACTATTAAACTAATATATTCACACACACACAATATATATATATATATATATATATATATATATATATATATTAATTTTATATATAAAAGAACTATTAAACTATTTGTTCATTTTTAAAGTTTTTTTTATTGTTTAGTTACACACGTATACATTATTTAAATGAACATTAAATCCAACTAAGTTGTTCATTTTCGAAGGGATACAATAACCATACATTAATACCATTTTCTTCAATTTTAATTTTTGTAGTGTTGTGAATTGAATAATGTGTGTGTGTTTTGTGTTAGGGGTAGTGAGGATATATATGTCAAATTACAAAGTGGGGAAATAAGCTATAAGACAGGGATATTGATAGAGAATAAAGGGAGAGAATTTCGAACTCGTGATCATTGTTTGGAATTAAAGGTTAAAACTATGTGTTTTATATATCATCATACACACTTATAAATTATATTATACATACGTACGTAGAGTTACACGTACATGCATAAATACATTTTTTTAACACTGACTTTTTTTTGAGTGACCTAATGTCACACTGCCTAAACAACAGCCTTAGCCAAGATCTGCCAGACTACAATGTTTTAACGGGCTCCGGTGGGTTCTTCAGGCTTAGTTACGGCGTTCCCCGGAAACCGTACTGCCTCCATACGAGATGCCTCGCTGAAGTAACAAACGGATGAAAACCGGGGTGCGGCTAAGGATCGAACCGCCTCCGGTACGTTTGTCACAATCATTGCCCATAACCACCCAAATATGACATAAGTGGGAATTAAACTTGAGTCTATATTGAAAAACCCAAGTCTTCTACCACTAGGCTATAGGTGGGGGTACATGCATAAATACATACTTACATATATGTAATTTACGTATGGTTATGTAGATTTCCAAACATAGATATATGTATGCTATATGAAAAAAAAACATAAACTTTTATTTTTGTGTTTAATTAAATGTGTAGAAAAAAGTGTTTAGTAAAAACGTAGCAACATTTTACACTTATAAATATGTTTGCATTAATAATCGTTTAAAAAATATGAAATCTCAACTTCAATTCCTTTGACGAAGGAATGAAATATTTAGCTAGATAATATATTGATGTGTTAAATGATGCCCTTTTCATAGAAGTCGAAGGATTGAATTTCTTATGAAGTGTAGAGTAGAATTAAGAATACGATAGATGAGTGTGTGAGCTCTATCCTAAATGAAATATAATAAATAAATTGATCATTACACTTTTAAGTATAGGTAGGTTTATTTTATACGTCTTTGTAAATTTATATATTTTTCTTAACAATTCTAGAAATTATAACTATTGTTGCCAATTTTTATAAATATAATTATTAAATACGTTAATATGATCAAATTAACAAAATATTATACTCTTCTTAATATATCATTCTTTTATATGCATATATAATTATTCAAACATATCAATGCTTTTACTTTTAGCTTTGTAGTAACATGCTTTTATTGAATATGAAGCATAATATAGATTTTGCATCGAATCTTGTTGGAAAAAAAAGATATTTTAGACGGGTAATTATAATCACTCCAAAATCTACACATGTTATGTATCAAAATTTAAAAGTAATAGCCTAGTGAAACTTTAAACTAACAAAGTGTTTGAATGGCAATGTTCCAGCTCAAAAACTATATATTAAATTATATATTTCTAACTTTTATTTCGCATCAAATGGGAACTATTCTAAAATCCATTTTCTTCATAAACTTTATTACTTTTGTTTAAAATAACACATCGCTTTTATAAATAACCGAGCAAAAGAATCATAAAACGAACGTTGTCTCTAATGTAATCATTTTAACTATTCTTTAAGTTTTTACCGAACTAAGAAAAATCACATGCTCTGGAACATTTGAAGAGAAGAGAAGCATATGAAAGAGATATTTGAGGGTGTTTTTCTTATGTCAAATTGTTCTTCTAATAGTGTATTGTGACACGTGGTAAAAAATGAAAAGCATTAATGAGAGGTTTTAGATGCATACTCAACTCAGCAATATCACCAAACATCTTCATCTTTCAATAACATATTTGCAACTTCCTCTCCTACTTGTATTCTCCGAATCATCACTATCTAGTATCTGGTACTATTTATTACAATCTTATACTTTTTGGTATCGTACAAATAGACATACAATAAATTAAGTTTAAGCACAACATAATTGAAAATAAATTTAAAAATTATAAATGGGGAAATTCAAATGTTTAGTGGGTGGACTTTGTGTTTTCATTTTGGGTCAACAAAACATGACCGCTTTTGGACTTTGTTGTAGTAGGTTCCATCTCTCCGTTATGAACTTAACACCATCATGAAACATAAATTCAGGGGTGGATCCAATGTTTAACGAGTGGGACAACCGTCTTTAAATTTCTTTAGTAATATCTGTAAGTAAAAATCCTAAGCACCATCTATAAAGTTTTATAATCACTCTCATGAGAACAAAGACACTAATAAAAACTAAATTAGAAATTCAAAATTTGTAAATATGAATTTAATATAAACAAAACAACCTCTTAACCTTTAAACCTTATTAGCATCAATAAACAAACGACCCTTATAAATTTAGGTCTCTCATGAAAAATCCCTAAAACCTTATTAACAACGATAGACAATGACCCCTATAAATTTATAAATTTCATGCAAAATATTTATGGTCCACTACCGTAAGAATTCATTATCTTAGGTGGATTTGACTCATCACTTTGTGTAACATATTTTGAATATTTTATTTCATGTAGTCATGTCCGCATGGATCCATTTCAACTTTTATATAATATAGATCATAGTGTCAGCAAATATTGAATTTAGGGAAGAAAATTATAAATATAAGGTTTTAATGACTAACTTTTAATAATACATACTTGGGAGCCTAAATAAGACATTTAAAATTTATTAAATCCCTTGCTTAACAAAAAAGAGGACACATTAAATTGATGAATAATAGAAAGGTTTTCTTTGGTGTGTATGTGTATGTTTGTTCCTTACCGAGAAGATACAAATTACGAAGAACTATTTAAATCAATTGAAAATTAAGGCATAAAATCAGCGTTAGGTCTCTTCTAATCCTTCTAAGTTATAACTTACAATCCATTTAAGACCATCCATTAAGTAAATGTAAATGTTATTATTCTAAGCAAATTCTATACCAACAAATAAATTCCTTCTACTAAGAAATTGTAATAACTCAAATGGAATTAATATTTTAGCCACAATGATTATCTTATAATAAATAAACTAGTTATTTTTATAAAAGTAATATAACTAGTTTACCATTTATTTAATCTATGTATTATATACATTCATTAAATTAGTATAACCATTATTATAAAAACTTACATCTAGATTTATATTGAAAATTCAGATTACAAGATGGGATTATGTTTACATTGATTATCTTGTATTTTTATATATATTCACTAAAATAATATACAAGTTAAAATGTCAAAAAATTGCAAACAAAATCCAATAATTCTCAAAAAATACATAATCTATAGAAAGATAGTCAAGATCAGTTTAGGATGTCTAATTAATCAAAACACAATTTTAAATTGAAAAGACCCAAATTCAAGTGTTCAAGAAACCTAACATCACAATATTCTAAAATCAGATTAGTTTGCCCTCTATCACATAAATGAATAGAGAGGTTTTGTAGAGCATGAAAAATTAGATATAATAGGCTTAAGAATTACCTGATTTTATTGAGAAATGAAAGAGAAATCACAAGATGTAGTTTTGAGTCCTAGCTTCCTTTCTTACTTCAATTCGCGAACTTGGATTGAGAACGAGATTAGTGGATTGGTATTGTTGTGAAATGTTTCAAGAACTCAAATGGTATGAGTTTTGTTGTCTAAAGATGAAATTCTACTCAATCTTTTGATGTTCCTAGTGCAATTTAATGGGGTTTAATGGAAATTAATTTATACTTAAATTATGTTAAATAAGGAGTATAATAAGATTTAATCAACATACAATGAGCTTTACCATCTAACCATGTCGTTTGGAGCTTAACCGAACAGAGGATCTCATTTAACGAACCAAATAAATTCGGATCGAGCCTTCAAGCGATATAGGTTCTCTGTGAAGAGGATCGAACAATTTGGGTGTCCTTTGGGTTTGGGATATGGTGTCGTTTGGAGATATATAATATCTTTTATTTTATTAACAAACTAATAGTGATTAGTTATAAGATAACCGTATTTAACCCGAACTTAATATTTAAACCCGAAAATATTTATATTAATTAAATTAATATATAAAATTATTTAAAATAATAAATGATAAAAATTTCATTTCTTTTATATTATCCAACGGAACTAACAGGAGTTTAAACCAAACCTAATTATATGAATTAATTTAATACACGATGTCGATACAAATAATTAATAAATATAAAATTCTCATTTTCATTTATTACGAGTTGGGTATGGTATTTAAAAGGAGTCGGATTTTTAGGGCCTGTTTTTTGCGGATGTTACAATTATGAAATTTGAAAGTTGTGTTGATTGTTATGATTGTTTCAGAAACAAATGTATTGCTTAGGGACAACTAATGCTTAAGTGTGGAAATATCTGATGTAGCTGTAGGATACATAATATTCCAGTTATAAAAGAGCCATTTTAAAGGGCCATTATCACAATTCTAATAAGCATATATAGTAATTATTGTTTTGTTGAGAATTACTTGTAAATACTGAAAAAAGGGTAATTTGGACGTGAAAAGGTTGTAAACGAAGCAATAGGTAAAAGATTAAAGACGATTGTGAAGATCACATAAGCTACAACCTATACCCGACCCGATGGATAAGATCCGTAACCACCACCATTTAAACAGAATACTAAATTTGCATTAGGAATGGGCTAAGTGGGTCTAATTAGGTTACGAGTAATCGGCCTGTGCAGGTGTACAACCCGTAAGGCAGTTTCTAGGGTTTGATCTGTGATCTATAAGGAATGCGGGGAAACCCTAAAAACATACTAGTATTTGAGAACAAGTGAAAAGGGTTGTAGAAAGATGGTGAAGATGATTCAGAAGAGAAAAAAGGAAGAGACTTGAAGATCTAAAGTACGGGGAACCGTTTAGTGATTCCACGGGTCATTCTTTACAGTTTTCCAATCTTTGAATCCTCTGTCATGATAATGAATTTAATGTCTGTTTTGAATTTGATTGTCATGTTCGGCTAAACTTTTATATAATTGTCCGGATAAGATGAGACGTTGCTTTTTATGTTTTATGATGGATTTCCTGTTTGTATAATTTTAGTACTGTAGTAAAATCAGTTCTTATGATACAATTTAGTAATTCTCAGTAGTTCAATTTAGTAGATCTTAAGTGTTGATTTAAATAATTCATTAGATTGTTGTTATGAAACTTTTGTAAGTGTTGAAGAAAAATATGATCACTTTGATCATAGCCTGAAGATGACAAAGTCAACAGGTCATGAAAGAAGAAGATACAAGACAACATAACAAGCAGAAAGATAAAAATCATCTTCAAAAAGGATCATAAAGAGATCACAGGAAAAAAAGGACGATCAGAAAAGACCAATTCGATTAGTCTGATGATAAATCAGGTATTTATCATCAGAATCTGGTGAATTCTGTTCATCAGAAATCTGATGACAAGGCAACAAATTTCTGGTAAGTTATTCATCAAAAACCTGATGAATCAACTTGTCAAAGAGACAAGGTTCTCCACAAACATTAAAGTAGCAAGTAGACTTTGATGGATTCAATGAATATGCCAAAAAGCTACTTTATGCAGACAAGTGCATGAAGGGATAATGAGTTAAGCCAAGCATTCATTACATAATACAAAAATTCCACTGTCTTTCATTATAGGATGCTTAAAGTATTCGTTTGTATTAGCTAATACCTCATAATCACCTTGTAAACCGTTTTCAAAGTGATGTAAACTTGAAATTCTGTAGTTGTGTTTCTTGAAAGTTTGATTTCTATTTCCGCACATTATTTTCCTACTTGTTGAAATCATTTGCCAAATTTAGATAAGAGCATTGTTATCTGGGTCCAACAATTTGTATCATAGCAGATTGAATAAACTATTTTCAAACAATCAACTACTCAAAGTATTTCTTTTACTTTTCTTTATCTAAATATGGCAAACTTTAAACATGGAACATGCTTTCAATATTGGGTCTATGTCAAAGCCTCCGACTTTGGTCAGAGAGAAGTACCCCTAATGGAGAATCAGGATGATCAACTTCCTAAATGGACATGATCGAGCTCTGTTTCAATCCATTGAGAGAGGTTTACATATTCCAGTGCTGAAATTTTAGCTGTTCTAGCACCTAAGAAACACAAGAAATACCTATCTCTTGGGCTCCAAAACAAGAAAGAAATTAGAGCAAAGAGGACAAGGATCGGGTGGAAGGTGATGAAAGGGCCAAATCACTCTTGATTATGACACTTCCAAACGACATATTCTCTCAAGTAGATGTATGTGCATCTCAAAGGAAATATGGGATCAGTCGGAAAATCTTTGTGAAGGAGGGGAGAGAATGAAAATAAATAAACGAACAAATTGTCTCTCTTCTTATGAAAGGTTTAAAAGTCTTCCCAATGAGAGTCTTTCTGAAACATATAATAGATTTGCAAAACTCTTAAATGACCTCAATAATTTTGGTGTTGAAAAGTCCAATGATGAGATAAATGTAAAGTTTTTGAATGCCTTACCTAGGGAATGGAGAAGTCTAACAATGATGTTGGCATCTACCCTAGAGTTGGGAAATATGAGCTTACATGATCTCTACAGCATTCTTGTCCCAAGAGAGGAAGAAATCTATGAATTTAAGCACAAAGAGGAGGACCTATAGCCATCATCTCCAACTCACAGAGAAGTATCACTTCTAATCCACAATCCTCTCACTGTCAGAACCTAAGCCTGGAAAATTCAGATAGTTCATCAGATTTTTCATCATTACCAAGGCAATAACATTGCTCACCAAAACATTTGAGCAAAGGCTGAGAGTGGGAAGTAAAAAATACTAGAAGGGTGATAGAAGAAGGGTGGAAGGAAAATCTAAGGAAAAGCTGAAGTGGTGCTATAAATGCAAACAAAAGGGACACTACGCTTCAGAGTGCAAAAAAGAAGAAATTAAAGGATGTTTCATATTATGAGAAGAAGCTCGAAGAATCCAAAAGACAACAGTAGGTCAGGTTGATTGTAGGAACAGACTCCTTGCTAACAGATGATTTTTTTGATTATGATGAAGAAGAAATGGCCAACTTCTGCTTAATGGCAAGAATCTCATATAAAGAATCTGAATCTTTAGAACACAAGGTAAGCTCAAATAAGCAAGATCTGGAACACCAATTAAATAAACTTATGATAGATTTTAAACTTCTGGAAGAAAAACAGACTGTAGAAAACAAAAAATATGATGATTTGTAAATGTTGTTAAATGAGGTTAAAAATAAAAACAAGTCACTTCTGAAGAGAATCTAACAAAGGAAGCAATAATAAATTTTATGAACAAGAAAGATATTCAAAAGGGAATTTCATTGGAATGGTGAAAATTGTGGATATAGAAGATATAATGTTCCCAGAACATAAACTCATGCACTATTGCTGGACAAAAGAAGATAAGCTTGAAAAACCATTAAGTCCGGTCAGTAGAGCTATATGTGAGGAGAGAATTGAAAGAGGAAAGTTCTGATACACAGGCCCCAAACAAATCCTGTGAAAAGAGTAAGAAAGGTGGATCCTATTACAACTCCCGATGGTGTATTTGGATTTCATGAGCAAAACAAGTATACTCTGATCAAGAAGAATGGTGAGGAAGAGGTGATAACCGATGGTGACTTAGCTTACAGACTTCATCCAACTGATTTGATAATGTTGAAGAGAACTTATGATGAAGAAAAATCAAATACCAAATTTGTGAGAAGAGCCATCAGCAGCTTATCCAAGAGTGGAATTAAGTTGTTCACCTGCATAGCTGTGACTGACTTTGATCTCTACATCAACCTTGATCATGCAATCAACAAGAAGCTGTAAATAACACCTCCAGACACAAAAATCCCAGCAGAGTTGAAGGCTGAAGCTAGAACATGAGTTATCTTTGAAGAGCCTGAACTCTCGGTTGCTTTTAAGGATATTGATGAGGAGAAAGCTCTTTCTAGGGTGAGAGAAATCTACAAGTACTCAAATCAAAATTTTAACTACATAAGAGAATGCATGAACAAGAAACAAGAATAACTGAAAATCAAGAAACGCGATAAGCCTAGAGCTTAGAAGGGAGATCGCTGCAAGGAATCTCTACAAAGCAATTTACAAGGAATGTAGCAAGCCAATACCTTACAAGAAGCAAAGGAAGGCTAGAGATCTCTATCGTTACACAATTAATGTCCTTGAAAAATAATTTTTGAATTTGTTTGTTTTGTTTGAACAATCATTCTGTTTCATCTTGTTTATTTTAAGTGCATATTTTGAATTTCTTGTTATGAGTAGTTATCGTGTTCGGAAGTCTGGTATCATGTTTGAGCTTCCTTTATGTCGTTTCCCTTCTTTCTCTCGTCGCTTTTGCTTCCCGTCGTCATTCACACTCTAGATTGCATGAACCAGGGATCTAGGATTCAGCTTTGTATTTAATGGCCAATAAATACACTAAGTATCTCAGGGTTTATTTCTATATCAACTTGTTCCCAAAGAAATTATTAAAGTTTTATTAATTGCATAACGCCCCTTCAAGTTTCACTAAAACAAATCCGTTGTGATGAAAACCATGCTTTATCTCGTGGATTGAAAGTTCCATTTGTTTTTCGTTAAATAATGTCAGTTAGAAGAAAATCCGGGTTGTTACAGTGTAGTTGTGGAGATCCAGCAAAAGACGTCGAAAAGGATAGGTAAATTGGGGACGCAAATAACAAATAATGAAATTAGTTAGGGTGTTAACATGAAAAGACCAGTCTACACACCAGTGGTTATTGTAGTTAATGTCAAATACTAACCCCGTTAGCCACATGGACTAAATATGTAGCGCTTTTCAGAGTATAGGGACTCAAGTTTCCATAGTTCTCATTCGGGGAATCAAATTGATGCCGCCCCTAAACAAAAAGGACACAAATTGCTTTTCACTCTTATAAATATGCATTTAACAACAAAACTACTTATTGCGAACAAATGAGACTTTGTGCAACCTAAACTAACTCACTAACATATAGGTATGGCAAAAATACCCTAGCCCAACGGGTATACCCGAAACCGACGGGTATGGGGCTGGGTATGGGATTCCTTTTAAAAATTTTCGCGGGTATGTCCGGGTATTTGATTAGGTGATACCTGACTTGATTACCTGATACCACATACCCGTTTACCCAAACTATATACTCGAATTTTTTAATTTATATTTTATATTTTTCATTAACCTTTGTCTGTTAGTGATTTATTTTAGTATGTTCATAACGTGAAATATAAACTCTTTTTTAGTGTATATATTTGATAATAGTAAATATATTTTGTATGTTGTGAAGTATATATATATAATTGTATAAGTATTAAAGTTATTATTAATCTATGAATTGCCAATTTTGTCCTTTTATATTTATACCCCTTTTCAGGCGGTGTCTTTTGTCATTAAAATTGACGAGTTTTGTAATTTATGTTTTCAAATCTTGCATGTTATGTCCTTTGATCCTAACCCATTTAGTTTTTTCCGTTTAATTTGATCATGTGCCTTGCACATGAGGGCAATTTTGTTATTTCATCTTTTCACGGACTAATTATGTAAAAACCAAAATATATAAAATAAATAACCCCCTACCACTCCACCACCACCATCCACCCCTTTACCACCAGCAACCACCTACCAAACCACCACCATCGTTTGCACCCACTGCCAAACTACCACCACCAACCCCTTTACCTCCAACAACACAACATTTATCAAACTCTTCCTATCATCTATTACATCAATTACACCATCAACATTCATCACAAAATCCTTTTTAGTAATCTATTTATAGATTAAATCGCGTGTTGTTTGATAACGATTCCATTGAGAAAAAAGCTCCTGCTTGTGGGCATATTGAGATGTTAATTGTAGGACTTGTTTCGGTCCCAAACCTTTGCAACAACAGCGCGAGCACGAACAACATATGGATTACAACCATTATAGAGAGAGGAAAACATGGTGGGGGTCTGTTGGACTAAACCACGATTAGATCTTGAGCGACCTTTACTAGTCCCCTTACCTTGTGCCGCCACTTCATCCATGGCCGAACGGGAGGTTTCATGAGAGACACTGGGATTGAACCAGCTGAGCATCCTCCTCAAGCCCAAATTGGTGTTGGTTGTAGTGACTGAAGGCGCGACACTGTTTCTAGGGTGGAGATTGTGAGTCGTGACATCCAATATTGGGTTACGGTTGAAATTGAGGGGTTTTTGATTTGTGGGTTTTGAAATTGGGAAGAGGGTGTGGGCTGTGCGTTGTGTTGTGTTGGTCGGCTGGTGATATTGAACCGGTGGTGGTGATGGTCGAATAGTGGTGGCGGCAGGTGAGAATGGTGGTTAAGATGGGGAAGAAGAAATGAGAGAATATTTCTAGTTTTTATTATATATATATATATATATATATATATATATATATATATATATATATATATACTAATATTAGTTTTATTATAAACTTATTTGTAAAGTAACCGGTAAAAAGACTAAATTAACCTTAAGTGATCCGATTTAACAGAAAAAATTAACTGACTTAGGCTTAAAGGAAATAACGTGCGAGATTTGAAAACATAAAGTATAGAACTCGTCAATTTAAAGACAAAGGACACCGCCTTAAAATGGGTATAAAGATAAAGGACAAAATTTTCAATTCACTCATAAAATTATATAATAATTATAATAGTACAACGTATATCTTTTAACAAACTAATGGGTATACATGATACCCGCGAGTATGCCCGATACCCGATGGGTAATTACCCGACCAATATCCGACGGGTATGGGACAAGATTTTACAACAGGGTATGGGTATGGGATTACCAATACCCGACCCGAACCCGACCTATTGCCATCCCTACTAACATATGGCAAGGTCATTTAGTTTATTAATTACCGTACACATGTAAATTAACACTCATATAACTTGTTGTGACCTAAGCTGACTTTATGCAACCTATAACAACTCATTAATACATGACATGGTCAATACCCATTAGTTCACTTATCATCAGGTGTTAGACATTATAAGGTTTATGTATTAGCTACAATAGTGATATGGGCTATCTTGTTGTAATGGGCTTAGGGGTAGCATTTGGGCCTAAGGGATTTAGGGTAATGGAGCACTAACCCTCTAGTATAAATAGATAATGTTTTTTAGGGTTAGGTGCTCCTTGGTGGTTTTTGCTCTCACTTGTATTAGACAAACTGCGATTTGTATGCAAGTTGAATCTTTCTATTTTTCATCTTATTTCTTCTATTAGCTTGTTTGTGTGATTCCGCCACCATTCAAGCTAAGCATGATATCGTGAGATCCGTTTATCTGGACTTATAATTGGTATTAGAGCCTGTTTGCACCTTCCAGGCTCAGATCTGATATCACATTGTTTCGGAGTTGTTGTTGAGTTTCTGCTGCATTTCGGATCATCTGCTTGAACATCTCGGATTTTTGTTGAAGACTCGAATCCATCTCGGATAGAGTTGCTTGCATCTAGGATAGAACTGCTTGCATCTCGAATTCCATCTCGGATAATCATCAAGCATCACGAATCACTACTGTATAGTTTGTCTGTATTTCGAATTCCATCTTGGATAATCATCAAGCATCTTGAATCACTACTTTTGAAGTTTGCCTGCATCTCGAATTCCATCTCAGATAATCATCAAGGATCTCAAATCATCTCGGATCTCTAGTGTTGAAGTTTGCCTACATCTCGAACCATCATCTCGAATTATCAATCATCATCTCGGATAAGATATTGTTTCGAGTTTGCGATTCGAGTTACTAGTCCGAATCCACTGTTCAGAAGCCACTATTTCGAGTTGACCTTTAGTTGACCATCTCGAATTGGACTTTTGAAGTTGTCATTTTTAATTAAAATACAACTAACTTCAATTCAGTAAAAACTAAAATTGAGGAACCCGAACAATATTTTGATTGCTGCAGATCTCACCAATGCTACCTTGACAGCCATCCATTCTCATACTCTAGCAATGCATCAAGAACTAGATCAGAGTATCAGAACGTCTACCAAGATTCCAAGGTTGCTGTATGGAGATGACTACTTTGATAGGACTAGGTTTTGAGCAGTATTGCAAAGCCAAAGAACCCGATATGTGGAGGTGTATTGGTGATGGTCCTCGCACTATCATGTACGTAACTACATATGATCCAGACACTCAGATTCCAAAACTAGAAAGTTTGTGGTCTGACAAAGATAGAAAAATCAAAGACGAAGATGATAAAGCAATGGCAAATCAGGAGATTCGTCAAACTCATCTCACAGATGATCTGTGTGGAATTTCGATCACTAACAGTGGGATGAATCGCCAACTGTCGAATTCACTGCCAAAGTCTTGGGATGCCAATGTTTCAATGATTTGACATACTCAAATATGAATGAAGTTACTCTCACCAAACTGATCGCAACCATCAAATCATGTGAAATCGACAACCAACAAAGAGAGCTAAACCACAAGAACTCTTTGATGGCTGCAGGGGTGACCGGCTCTAACACTGCATTGATGTCTCAAAGTCATCCTAACCTTATCTTCAGCCCCGTGATGAACAGTAATCCAAATATTGTTTTCAGTCCGTTGACTCAAGCAAAGCTTTAAGCTTAGAAGATAAACTACGTTTATGGCATATCTTTTCCAAACAACTCGGATGCTCCAACTACTATTACTGCTCAACAATTACCACAGCACGCAAACGTGGTCTACAGTCATATTAATCCCTCAGCCTCTCAAAATGTTCAATCTACACCCTCCTTTGAAAATCTCGCATTCCTGACCAAGCAGAACGAAGAGAATTGGCTCTAGCAACATCCATGCTGAACAGTTTGAATGCTTTTCTTTCAGGTGATCTTGTGCCTCCGCCGGTGTTTGCTATAGAGATAAATCAAGTTGTTGAAGAAGACATTGAAGAATTGGATGCTTCCTGGAATCTGGCTATGGCTGCATTCCGAGCAGAAAAGTTTCAGAAAGATACGGGCGCCGTCTTATGTCAAACATTCGCACTGGGTCTGTCAAAGATAAGTTGAGGTGCTACAAATGCCATGAACCCGGACACTTTGCTAAAGACTGCAGGAAGACACCCATGGGTTATGAAGCAACTGCTGCTGCTGCTGCAAGGAACTCAAAGAGGTCCATGGTTCCAGTTACTCCAGCTCAGATGTCAACTTCAACCTCATCAAGCCAAGGAGGCTCAGGAGTTGGAAAAGCACTGATGGTGCAAGAGCAGCATGGTTTTAGCTAGGTTGATGCTGTAGCTCAAGTGGAATCTCTGAAGTTTGCAGAAGTTGCTGAAAATCATCTCCAATGCTTGATGGCACAAACTCTCTCTGAAACGTTAAACTCTCTCTTGTGCTCCGAAGACTGTAGAAATATAAATGGGACAGATGAGAGCACATAATTTCAATCTCATCAGTGATTACAACAATGCCATGTCAGAGTGCATCGGTCTTCGAGAGAACAATATAATTCTCTTTGAAAAGATTGATGCACTGAAGGACATAGCTCAACTCCATCGGGATGTAAACCAACAAAAATGTTGGGTCCATGATTATAAAACCAGACTACATTCAAAAATCTTGGAATGTGACTTGGTAAGAGTTGGGCTAGGATTTCTCACTGGAAAGTTTCAACAAAATGAGTTGAATATTAAAAAAATTGATACTTCCAGTGTCATTGTTCGTAATCTTTGCATTGTACAATTGACGTACACAGAAAACAAGGGAAAAGGGTTGCGTTATTCACAAGTTCCTCCGCCGTATAATCATAATTATTCAAGAGTGCCACTCACTGAGCAAGAATTGGAAAATTATGAAAGAATGATGTATGGCAAACCAAGTGACTACGTTTCTTAGGAACCTTTCAAGCCTAAGAATACCCAACCTACTGATTTTCAAAAGTCTATAAGTTTTGTAAAAAATATTAATCAAGAGTGCTTGAATAATCAGTTGAAAATTTAAAAAGGGAAAAGGAGTCGACAAAAACTCCATCCTAAGAACCAACGGAAACGACTTCCACCTTTGATTTTGTAAAAAATGTTAATTGTTTTAGCGTATGTGGAGAGTCGGTGATAGATGAAGAGCGGACAAAAGTGGATGATGAACCTCAACCAGTTGTTGCTGATGTCTCAGATGTTTCTTTATGTGATAAACATGATGACTATGTTGGGAATTTTGTTCAATCCTTGGTTTTTGAGACTCAGATTTTTTCTGAAGTTGTTAAAATTGAAACTTTAAATAATGTGGTTGTTAATTCTGAATGTGATTTAACTGGTTACCCAGAGGAGTCTGAGGCATCAGTTTTGAGTGATTCAGAAAATTGTTCCAGTTCTCCTGAGACCTTAACAGATACCTCAGATATTTTTAAAAATTGTGAGATTGAAAATATTGTTGTGTTGAATTGTGTGAATGAAATTGTTTGTGAATAGGAGCCGTCTGATATTTCTGGGAATCAGACTAGAGATTCTAACCTATCAGATAATGAGCAAGGTGCTTGTGACAGTCAAAATTTTGACGAAATTTACTCAACATCTGGTAACCAAGAATCCATTGATTCTGAAAGCTTGGTGTTAAATGAGACTCTTTCCAAAGTAACTGATGCTATTGTCTCAAAAACTCTATTTCTGAAGAAAAGGTTTCAAATGAAACTAAGCCCGTAGAATCCACTCCTGAAAGAAAAGAAGATTTCGAAGAACCAGAAAACAGCACAAAATGAAAATTCAAGAGGAAGCCTCCTCAAGTGCTATAAATCAGAAGAAAAACCTAACTCAAAAACTAACTGAACAAAAGTTGAAGGGTAAACTATTAATACTCACTTTTATGTTGATGCTTGTGAGAAGGTTTCATCCAAGAGTAAAAATGCACATAAGAAATCAGCACCTAGTGGAAAGAAGAGACCCAATCAGCTCCCCAGAATAACACAAACGGAATTAAGAGTCTTTTTCTTGAAAATACAAACTTGCTTCAATTGTGGAATTCTGAGGCACATAGCTAGAAACTGTGTTCATCATCCCTTCGTGTCTTATCCAATCCGGAAACTCCATCCATCAGAAAGCTTCGCACCATCGACATCATGGACATCAAAAGCCCTCTGATGGAGACTGGAATCTAGCAAAGAAAAAAATCAAAAGCATTCAAACGCAAATGGTTTTATAAATCAATCCAAGAAATTAAACGCAACATCTTCTAATGTCTTTTCAAATAACAAAGAGTTAAAAATTTGGAAACCTAAAAATATTGCTAGATCTTAGTCAGAGTGTTCTCACTTGCCTAATTCTACATCCTCATCTTCTCAAACCTCAAAATCTACTAGCTATTATGTGACCTTCCGTGAGGCTTTCTTAAAGAAGAGTGACTATCAACCCAGATCGAAAATGATCTAGGTTCCTGTTTCCAACTAATCTCGTTGTGTGCAGGAACGGCTATGGAGGGCTGTTGTTAGACTTTGGTTTATGGACTTTGCTTGTTCTAGACATATGACAGGGGACATTTCCCAGTTGAACGACATCAAAATCTTCGACGGTGGATTTGTCACCTTTGAAGGTGGAGAAACGAGAAGAATTACTATGAAAGGCACAGTCAGAATGGGGTCCTCAGCTTCTCTGACGTCAACTATGTTCTTAAACTCAAAAACAGTCTTCTCAGCGTCTCACAGATGTACGAAAACGATTTAGAGGTTCTGTTTACAAAAGGTGGATGCGTGGTTCTGAAGCCCGGAATTGTCATACCAGAAGATTGGTACTTGATTGAAGCTGAACGCCGGGGAAACGCCTACATGTTCGACATGAACAAAGCCCCCACTGATCAAGTTACCTACTTATTCTCTGAAATTGTTGAACATGATGCAATGTTGTGGCATCGACGACTTGGCGATCTTAACATGAGAATCTTAATCGACTAGCAAAGGGAGGTCTAGTCAGAAACTTAGCACTCTAGGATTTTATGTAGATTGAAAAGTGCGAACATGTGCCCATGGGAAGCAGCATCGTAAGCCACATAAGCCCAAGCTCGTGCACACAACATTTAAAGTTCTGGAAATGCTTCACATGGATATTTTTAGTCCTGTCAATGTGCTGAGTACTGGAGGAAATGCTTAATGTTTGGTTATCACCGATGACTTCTGTCGTTTCACTTGGATATTTTTCTTGGAACAAAAGAGCGAAACTACTGGTCTAATAAAGAAGTTCATCACTCTCATGGAAAACCAAGCAAACGAGCGTGTCAAGATATACGCTGCGATAATGGGACAGAGTTCAAGAACGCTGAGTTAAACAACTTTTGTGCTTCAAGAGGAATTGATCGTCAATACAATGCAGCTCGAACTCCTCAGCAAAACGAGGTTGCTGAAAGACGAAACAGAACTCTCATCGAAGCAGCTCAAACTAAGCTGATAGATCTGGCCTTCCATTGATATTTTAGGAAGAAGCAGTGAACAACGCCTACTATGTACAAAATCATGCGCTCATCAACAAATATCACATGAAGACACCGTATGAAATAGTCGAAGGACATAAACCCTCTATACAACATTTTCTCACTTTTGGCTCTCCTTGTGTTCTCCTTACCATGGATGCCAAGGGTATATTTGAAGCAAGAGGAGATCCATGCTATTTCATCAGCTATGCAAAGAACACTTCATATCGAGTTTACAACAAAATAAGAAGCAAATCATGGAGACGTACTATGTGGATTAGCTGAAAAATCCCAAAGACGCACGACTTGGACCTGATTGGTTATATGTTTATTCCTCTTTGTTTAAGTCGTTTAACATTTTGCCTGATGTGATTGTTGCTGCAGATGTCTCAAGTTCAGTAATACCTATTCCCATCATGGTCGATGATGATGTTGTACCTCTTCAAGACTCCTTCAAGAAGCTCACTGTAGATCCACCTAGATTTCATTAAGCTACTACTGAACTGCATCTTTCTTTGTCAATTCAAGAGCCTGTTCTTGAACCTACAACAACAGCTAATCCTGCTGATGCAGTTCTCAACAATAAACCCTCTACTCAACAAACTGTTGCTGATCCTTCAAATGCAAATATTCAAAGAGCTTCATTGTTTTTGAAGCCGATTCCACCAGATTGCACTGTAGATCCACTGGTGATCAACACAGCTACTGCATGAAATGAGGGGGAGCAATCTGGAATAGTGTTAGGAAGTTTTTCTAACTTGGAATCTAACTTGCAGGCACATGCTATAGCAATTCCTCAGCGTGTTTAGAAAAGCCATCCGATTACAAACATTATTGGTCCTGCAACTGCCGGTGTTCAGACACGTAGTTGATCAGGAACCATTAACACATGTTTATATTCATGTTTCATCTCACAGATTGAGCCTAAGAGCATTGATGTTGCTTTGCAGGAACCTGGATGGGTAGATGCAATGCATGAAGAGCTCAATCAGTTTGAGAAGCTGGGAGTATGGAATTAGTGAAATTGTCAGAAGGAAAACGGGCTCTTGGTAGTCGTTGGGTGTATAGAAACAAACAAGACGATACCAGAGTGATTGTGCCAACAAAGCCCGACTGGTGGTTCATGGATTCAAACAAATCGAAGGTCTTGATTATGATGAGGTGTACGCACTAGTAGCTAGTCTGGAAGCTATACGCATCTTCTTAGCATGTGCATCTTATATGGGTTTCACCATTTATCAAATGGATGCCAAGACGACGTTTCTATATAGGAAAGTCAAGGAGGAGATTTATTGTCTCTCAACCCCCTGGATTTCCGCATTCGAAGAAGCAAGGATATGCATACAAGTTAGATAAAGCTTTGTATGGTTTGCACCAAGCACCTCATGTCTGGTATGTGACCTTAACAGAGCATCTTCTTGCACACATATATACCCAGGGGATGATATATCAAATGCTATTCATTAAACGCGTTGGCAAGGACCTTATCCTTGTTCAGATCTATGTTGACGACATCATTTTCAGATCTACCAATGAAGAACTACGCAAATAGTTTGATAAGGTGATGAAGAAGAAGTTGAAATGAGCTCACTAGTTGAAATGACTATGTTTCTAGGCTTGCAAGTTCATCAGAGTAATCAAGGAATCTTGATTCATCAAGGAAAGTATGTTCGGGACATACTTGCAAAATTCAACATGTCAAACTCTAAGCCCATAGACTCGCCCATTGCTGAACGACCACTGTTGAATGAGGAGCTGAAGGAGATCTGGTCAACCAAACAATGTACCGATCCATGATTGGTTCATTAATGTACTTAACTGCGAGCCAGCTGGACTTTGTGTTTGCTGTCTGCCAATGTGCCAGATATTAGACTAATCCTGAATTTTCTCATCTCTCAGCCGTTTAACGAATCTTTAGATACCTTAAGGGAGCTCCAAAATTACACTCTGGTATCGTAGAGATTCGAACTTTGATTTGTTTGCTTTTTCTGACAGTAACATTGGAGGGACGGACAGGGATATGAAGTTCACATCGGCTGGATGCCAATACTTGGGAGACAGGCTTATTTCATGGTAGTGCAAGAAGCAACAAATGGTGTCTCTTTCAACTACAGAAGCATAATATGTTGTAGCATCTGCATGCTGCTCCCAAGTTATTTGGATGTAACATCAGCTTGAGGATTACGGTTTGACTTATCTTAACACTACTATGTATTGTGATACTGATGCCGCTATCCAAATCATCAAAAATCCTGTTTTTCACTCCAAAACCAAGCACATTAATATCAAGTTCACTTTATTCGAGATTGCTATGACAGAGGTTTAATTAAACTTGAACAGATCCACATTGATGCTAATACAACAGATCTTTTTACAAAACCTGTTAGCAACTCGAGATTAAAGGTGCTTGTGGACCTTTTAAAAATGATGCGTTATACCGACAAAGCAACCAAAAAAAATCCGAGCTCGTATATGTAAATAGCTATAAGAAAAATAACTAAATTTTCCCATAAAGTATTCCATTTTGTACAAATTTAGGGGGAGAAATATTTGTTGTTTTGGGAAGTGAAATAAATTTCCATATGAAGAATTCGATTAACACATGTAAGGTATTGATGCTGAAAAGGCAAGAATTCTCTATGATGTGTTGATAGGCTTATTGCTAAAAGGGCAAAAAGATACCAAGTGACAAAATTCCGACAAGCTATAGATCTCGTGGGTAACATATCATCGGCGTATTTCATGCTCTTAAACCTGTGTTGATAGATAGCCAACGTCTGAAGTTCTGCGTTGGTATACTAACGAGTCATCCGGGATATCAGGCTGCCCTTCTATTGCATCTGGATATATGCAGACCTAGGCACAGTCAGGGTATCCACAAAAGAGCCAAAAATGAAGGCCAAAACCTGAAAAGATAGGAAATCTCATCATGAGAAAATTCCACGTACTTAATAGTCAGAATACCATATAAGGTATTAAGCCTAACCCTCGTCTGATGTTGTTTGGCCACTTTGCAGTACGTTGTACTGACCTTCTCACCAACAAGTCGGACGTTGTAAAATGAAAGGATGATCTCGGTATATTCACTTGTTAGGATGAACTGCTGTGCTTACCTTGATCGCGGAGGTATACCTTGATATGGGACACACAGATGTTATCGCAAACTTACTTGATAAAGTCGCAAGGTTGAAAGTTGCAGATTGACACAATAAGTTTAAGCGGACAAATATATCAGTAATAGCACGGACCCATTTGACAAAGCTCATGGCGAAAAATGTTCCTTAATCGGTTCAAAATTGGTTTGATCCCATGGCAACTCTCCCTTTATCTCTTTAATTATTTTATTTTATTATTTTATCATTTTTTATAAAACTGGTTGCTCGGTTGGTTGGATCGTGGATTTGACAAAAGGTGTTACTATTAAGAACTGGTAAGAATGTGGGGCCCAAAAGATTAAAATATTGCTGAAAAGGTATTGTTTCGAATGGGCCCACTCATATTAGATGGACCCTCATTTCTATCTCGAATGGGCCCAGCTGTTAGAGATGTTGTTCTGAGATGGGCCAGGCCCAATTCGAACCATTATAAGCCAATTTCGAGTTAATTCGAGTCATTTCGAACTTTCTCTCATCTCGAACGTATCTCGGACCTAATTAACTCGAACTCACAGGTTAGTTTTCCCTGCATCTCGGATAAGTCGATGAACTTTTAAGCATCTCGGAGGCATCTCGAATGTATATCATAGCATCTTGGATGGAACATCTTGCATCTCGGATAAACGTCAGAGATGCCAGATCGTCTCGACTGACTGACTAGGGGTCATTAAGTTGAACCCTTGTCATCCAACACATCTTGACCCGATTCATCCGAACCTTGTTGACCTAGTCATCCGAAAGTGTTTGACCGGTTCAGTTTGAACCTTTTATGGTTCAAAACTGTTTTGAACTCCTGATTGAACCCCAGACCTTCCTTACTTAAACTATTTGACTTGTTGGCTATTTGAACTATCTGATTTAATATCAAATGGTCAAAATGGTTCAATTAAGTTAATTTTTTGCAATAAATTTTGACGTTTTGTTCAAGTGTAGAAAATGGCGCAAAAATGATGTAGAAAAGAAAGCTTGAGGTCGAGGCATTTCATAATCAAGCCTGCTACTTGTCCGATCCACCAGCTGATTATTACCAGTTGTTCAACTCTCTGATAGTTGGATTAAACTCTTGCTGACTCACCCATACACTAAAGACGAATCCAATGATTGACGAAGATATGATTCAAGACTTCTGGACAGATGCCGAAGTAAGAAGGGGTGGAGCTTCTAATCCAGAAAAGACAGATTGTTATATAAGAAGTGGATGTACGAAAAGCATTAGAGACTGGAGATCAAGATGGTCATCCAACCAGATTTGATAGAGACACTATACTCAAGGCGTTGAGGTGAATTAGTTACGAAGGCGCTTATCCTACAATTCTAAAGAAGATGTTTACGCCTTATTGGAGATGCTTAGTTCACATTTTTCTACAGTGCATTTCAGAAACAAGGGTGCATTAAATCAGCTCAATTAAACGCAAACAACTGTAGTGGTAGCCCTGGTAAACGATTGGGATTACAACTTCTCTGCATATATTTTTGACAACATGAAGAACATGCTTGAGAATCCCAAGAAGAAGGTCTTTCTGCTTTACCCAAGATTCGTTCAAATGATCCTTGACAACAAACATCCAGACCTGGTGAAGAGCAATAATTCTCTGAATCTAAAGCCGATGGGTCCTAGCTATTTTGAGGCGGCATGCAACGGTAAAGATCAGGTTCACTGCTAAATATGATCTAGTGAAGCACTGAAAGTTCAAGGAGTTTGTGCCTGCACCAACGCCTATTAATGTGATGATTACTGAAGTACATGATGTTTAGATTGTCGGTGGACCATAGAGACCAGAACCGGAAGTTGAAGATCTCGTTTCAGACGATGAGAAAGATGAAGGGACAGGTCATGTTGAAATTAAGAAAGCTGAGGAAACGGTCAAAGAATTGAACGTGATATCCACTGAGAATCTTGTTGCCCTTCTAGCATCACTTCAAGGCGATTCTGGGATCCCTCCTCCCAAAATCGTTCCCTCTGAAGAAGCGCTGACCGAAGATGATCCCATTCAAGAATAAGAATCAAGAAAGAAACAGAAAACAGAAGCCCCTGTTAAACCAAAGCCTATAAGCCCAAGTGTCGTTCCTAAACCAATAGTGCAAGATGCCCCAATCACAGATATGCAAGAAAGCTCAAGTGAAGCCCATTTTGAAGCAGGAAGTTGTGGTGGTGGTATTTCTGAGCATAACGAAGCTGCATTGAGAATAGCTGCAGAAAAGATGAAGTTTATTGAGCAGTCCGACATTGATGATGATGAAGTGGTGGATGTTGGAAAACTACAAAGAAGAGTGGTGCTGTTGGAACAAGATAATGAATTAAAGAACACTCAGATAACATCCTTGTAAAATCAAATTATTGTTAGAGATCAAGCTATCGAACAACTTCAAGGCGACGTAAGCCTGTTGATAGCAGAAATTATGAAATGAAAGCTATGTTGCAGAAGAAGTTTGGCAGCAAATTTGCAGATAAAGATGACGACCCTCAAAACATTTCACATCACGAGCGTACAGCAGAAAAGAAAGCTGCAGCCGATGCAAAGCATGAGGCAGGCTTGAATGCTTATCTAGCAGCTGAACAGACAAAGAAGAGAAAGCAGCCACAAAAGAAGAATCCAGGCAAAAAAAGAATGCTCGTCATGTAAAACCAAGATTTGAATCCCCTCGATGATAACCTTCAGCTGAAAGATCCAACTAGAGTGTCTGATCGTTATGTGATGGAGCTAGGATCGAGTCACTACGACAAGGTCGGAAATAAATCGGAAGTCAAATGCTGGAGATATGATCACGACATGCAGTTGTGGATAGTGACAAGGGATAGTGGCCACAAGGAGTATTATGCTAAGCAGTCGCAGTTTGAGTCTTGGACCAAGCTCGATCTGAAAAGTCTGTTGCGAGCTCACTACTCTGATTCTCATCCTAATCAGCATAGCCAGTCTAGGCATTTTACTCAAAGCTCGAATATGAAGTAAAATATGATTTCCCAAACATGAAGACTGCTGAGACATATCTTAAGAAGAATCCAGGAATCGTGACCCCCGCACTCACAAGCGCATACAATCAGTTATTTGGCCACTAACATACAAAGCAAAGGTCACTCCTGCTGCTCCAGAATTTCGTAAGGGTGTGCTAAGAACTTTTGTTATTGAGCTTATGATCCAAGGATGGCAGAGGCAGTAATTGTGACAAAAGAGAAAGCATTCAGATTAGCAGACACTCTGGATTTGATATGTTATCATGAGGAAGATATCTTTATCTTGGGTCAGCATCAGAATCAAACAAATGACAAATACGAAGCATGTGAGAAGTCATGGACCGATGCAGTGGCAACTGTAATTCAAAACAAACTGTATGTGAATCCAACACTACTATTTGGAGGCAGCGAATCTCGCAGATCATGAAGCGGAAAGCCAAACTAATACAGTAAACCTAGGGAGAGATTGTTAGACATTATAAGGTTTATGTATTCGTTACAATAGTGATGTGGGTTATCTTGTTGTAATGGGCTTGGGGGTGGCATTTGGGCCTAAGGGCTTTAGGGTAATGGAGCACTAACCCTCTAGTATAAATAGATAATGTTGTTTTAGGGTTAGGTGCTCCTTGGTGGTTTTTGCTCTCACTTGTATTAGACAAACTGCGATTTGTATGCAAGTTGAATCTTTCTATTTTTCATCTTATTTCTTCTATTAGCTTGTTTGTGTGATTCCGCCACCATTCAAGCTACGCATGATATCGTGAGATCCGTTTATCGGAACTTACATCAGGCACATCAAGCTGACCACCATTGCCAATGTAGCAGGTTTCTTCTCACCACACATGACAGTCAGCATCCACCCCCTCCCCCCTAAAAAAGAAATCATACTTAATATTAATTGATGTTTCTCTATCATAAACTCTACTCTCCAAGAAAGTTATCCTAATTTATGTGGTGTAGTTTGAGAATTTGATTAAGATAATTGTTCTGGTTTCTTTAAGCCTATTTTTGTTATTAACCTTATTTTTTTTTATTTGCTTACATTGGAATACTAGTGCATTTGGTTAGATTGTTGGTTGTTAACCTATGTCTTTGGTTTGGTTTGACTGTCATTTGGAATTTGGTATAACTGACCCATGTTTTTTTTGCATTGCAACACAAAATAGGGGTTTTCAATTGTTTGTTGGTTTAGGAATGAATTTTCTTTGGATGACCCTAGTATACATATAAGATTATTTTGTAATTGTTATTTAGGACTTGAAGTTGTCGTATATGTACTTGATGTTGAAAATGGATTTCTTTTAGTTATCAGCTATGTTTGAATTAATAGTTGTTTTTAAAGACGATTAACTATGGCAGAAGAAATAGAAGTAGCAGAATAGCACCGATGATACGACTTTATCATCTTGTTTACGATTAGTGGAAGCAGTAGCTTTGTTGGTTCATGGTGATTTGAACTTTGATGAGCATGTTGGTGCAAGCCATACCACTATATATGTGCCACACATTTGTCTCGAAGATATAGAGGTTGGCATGTAAGTTTACATGGAAAGAATTTATTTTGCATGTTTTGTATTATTCTATTGATCTAATGTGTTATACTTATTGTTCTAATGCTTATTAAATAATGAGAGAATTTCACTAGATGTAACCGAATTATGGAATTCGTTCCATGGTGCATGGGATTTTTAGAGTGACGTCCTAGAGTTGGAGCTCTAAATATTTTACCAATGCTTTTGTGTAAGCACATATCTAAAACTGAGAGTGTACGTGCATATTTGATTTAATGCATTAACTCCTTAAGTGTACCTACGTGTCCAGACTATACAAGGAGGATCCCAAATTAAACACCCAGATATATAAATCATAGTGTAGGAGCATGCAAAAACGGTACGGTAACATTATGGGGGAAGCACATAAAACTTGCAATAAAAAAGGTATTTATGGTAACCAAGTGAGTGGTTAATAGTGATGACTATGACAATATTAGGTTACAACCTCGTTGTAAGATAAGGGAGTCATTATGACACAAGATGACACTTATTTAATAAAATAATATATTTTTGAAGTATTGATAAAGGACATTATGTGTTTATATTAAACATAAAAAAAATTTTAAAAGAATTTTTATGGAATACAAAAAGTTCATAAACTAAATAAAACAATCCACGTATTATGGACAAAATAAGAATGACAGGTTGTTTGGATCAGTTATATGAAATGTATAATGTATATTATTAATAACTTTAAGTTTTCAGTTTTTATTTATAGTATGTAAATGTTAAATATGACATTACCACTGAAAGCTTTATCCTAGTGAACCAAGTATGGAAAAGAATATAATGACACTTCATATCATGTTAACCTTTCTAACACCAACTTATATCTAAAATTTTGTTGCTTAAAAATATCCATAACCCACTTGGAAGATGTTGTTAGATCTTAATAGATAACAAACATAAAACATTAACAATCATGAATATGTCTTTAGTTCAAACAACTTATCATTACAATATTAAGTATCAAACATGATGGAACCAATTATTTGTTCTCTTCTCTATTATATAAACTCACATATACAAACACAACTCACCTTTTGCTTTGTTGCTATTCAAGTTCTTTTGTTTTATATATCAACTTTACCTCCTGCAAACAAATTACTAAAGATTTGTTAATTAAAGTCATTAAGTAGAAGAATAATCCACATGTCTTGAAGACACAAATTAGACAATATGTAACATGAACTCACATGGATAGACTAAGAGACTTAGATACACCTAGGAAGTTACTTTTCCTTCTACAAACAAAAAAATAATTTGATGCACCTACAAATTCTATGATAACACAATCCATGGTAATATTTGCTCTAAGCAAGTAAAAGTGCTTGTGATGATGTATAAATGCAATTAAAAAATCCGTAGTGCTAACCCCTTTAAAAAAAATCTACCCATGTCATCGTCGATGGCTTAAATATTGTTAGCAGCATATTGATATTGTATCTCCCACATTGACTCTACGTTGTTCACATCTTTCTCAAAACTAACCCTAAGTTGAAACACCTATAAACCACACACAGATACCTAGATAATAAGGTTGAATTTCAAATTGAGAGAAATACAAAATACAAAACAATTATAAATTACATTTTTTTAAAGTATAATGAGGTTGCTAATCAATCCTTTCATTATTTCTTTGCTAATCAATCCTTGCATTACTTCTAATCACCAATTATATATTAGGTAAGTTGACTTGAAGCTTACCTGTGACATGCACTACTCCACATCATTGCCTTTGTTCGTTACACTTTGCCACTATAAAGCCTGTTACAATAAATAAACCAAATTAATTTCAAACAAACTGAATTAGAAAAACATTAACTTGTAGCTGGAGATCATTCTATTTTTTATACATAAAAAGTATCCAAACTCGTAATCAAGTTCTTCTTTCATTTTTACTAAATTGACTACTTTGATGACATGCTTAAGCAGTAAATATTTAGAAAAGAAATAAAGTATACATGAGCATAAAATATGGATTTAAATACTTCAAGTTGTTTGTATCTATTTGGAGTAAATCTCAAACTAATATTTTTAACTAATGGGTGAGTTCCGCTAATACTGATGATTCTTCAATACAGAGAAGTTAGGAGCTGCATGTGAACAAAAAACCTGCCATGCCCAAATGTGGAGTAGATCTCATTCTCTTCTCTATTGTTGTCCCCTGATTATGGCAAGCATTAATGTACATGTTTTGGAGTTAATAGACAATTATACATTCATGAATACAAAAAAAAATCGTTGAAGTTACCTCGTCAACAGGATATAAACCGAAAGCCATAACACCGCTCAGCTTGAGAGGGTGGGCCTAAGCCGTTTGAATTCCCTGTGTCATACGTGTGTAGTGCTCATCCTGAAATGGTATAATGAAGATGGTTTAAGCCAGTAATCGAGCTCAAGTTTGGAAAATGATTAAAACTGTAATTTCTAATTATCCTTGTTCTCGTATCATCATAAGTGTTGCCTAAGAGACAAGTAACTTGATGCAAGCATCCTAAAGTATTATTCAAATTATTACCTCATGTTAAATTATCCATTTAAGTTTGAAAATGATAAAAGACCGGATATAAAATTTGTGCTGCAACCTCTATTTCATTGTTAAATAATCCAAGATAGATGCACCTAAGTCAAAACTATGTAAGGCAAACAAAAGTGTACACTAAATGATATATATTTTCCAAAATCAGAAGTTAATATTATTACTATATTCATCTCAGTCAAGGATCTTAATATACTTCAACTTTAGTTATTATTATCAACCAAAAATATTAAAAACACATTTTTAATGTTTTTTTAAGAATATTAATATATTCTTAAAACAAACTTCTAATATTAAAATGATCTTAGAAAACATATAAATGCTAGCATCTTGAGGGACATAATCATCTAAAATAGACTGAAAGTTCAAAAGTCAATTACGTATCTATTATTTTAATGATTTAAAGCATATATGGTAACAACCAATAAATGTTTTTAAAATGATTGTTTACTAATTTGAATCTAATTAGTTATATAGAAACTAATACTTGTTGATTAAAGGTTATTAAAAATTAGGATAATTAGCAATTATTAAAAATGAATATAGTTAAATTCTGTTTAAGGTAACTTTATTTAAAATAAGTCAAATATAATTTAAATTTAAAAAATAAAATTACTATAATATTGTGTAAGAATTTAATCAAAATTATATATAAAATTTTAATTTTAAACCACTAACATATCTAGGTACAATGAACCCACAAAAAAAAGCAATCCAATTAATGTTATTAACTCCAAATAGTTTACTTCCATGTTATCCTCCAAATCAAATTTTGATTTAAAGTTAAGTTACTATCTATCCTCTAAATAAGGAAATAATAATTAACGATAATTTTTTGTAATAAACAGATGGATAGTATCAACCCATTATCATGATCTGAAATTCAATTGTCAAATATCAACGATCAAACCATTAAACTTCAAGAACGCATATGATGTTCAACCAATCTTCAAACGAAACAATAGAAAAGTGGAGCAAAGATTCGACAACATAATAAAATAAAAAGACCAAACACTTCTAAATTTCCAGAAATTTATCTAGCCTAGAAACAAATTACAAACACAACAATCATAATCCGATGATCAATCACAATATCAAATCCTTAAGCTAAAAAACAACATTAACATGAAAAATCAATTATCACGAATCATATCTATTACGATAGATAATTAATATACAACATATTCAAGATAAACTACTGAATCAAAAACATAAAAGAAGAATAAAGATCAAAAGTAAGATTCAATCAAAAAAAATAATATACAACATATTAAGATTTATTGAAAGAACAAAGATCTTTAAAACCATAAAAAAATCAATGGATACAAACTTACAAACCCTAAAAAGAATCAATCGATACAAAATTTTTATCATACAAAGAGGAAATCATGGAACAATGAAAAAAAGAAAGATGATACAGATTACATACCTTGATGGAACCAGTTGCATATTCAAAACCTAAAACC
Organism: Scalesia atractyloides; assembly: GCA_947069175.1. Lineage (NCBI taxonomy): Eukaryota > Viridiplantae > Streptophyta > Magnoliopsida > Asterales > Asteraceae > Scalesia > Scalesia atractyloides. The sequence continues at coordinate 48,654,928 of CAMTDV010000023.1, forward strand.
ACAGATTACATCAAAATAGCACATTAGTTGAAATATAAACACATATCAACGAACAGAATGATGAAATCAAGATATTTAATTCAAAAAATTTGAAGAAGTTAATAGGAAATCGGAACATTATTTGAGAAACATATACCTTCGAATTGTTTGATTGGAAGAGAAAAAGAGTAACCCTAATCGGTGCAGTGAGATTGTGAGGTAAAGAATAAAAAGTGGCGGGTTATAAGTTTATATATGATAGCAATTTTGACCCGCTTTGGTCAAGTAGATAGTCCAAATAGAATACAACAAACGGATTTCTAGTGATTTTCGCTGGGAAAATAGAGAATAGACGCCCAAGATGGATGCAATGTGTCCCTAGGTTTGAAATTTATTAGGTAGGATAGATATAGCCGGATACATATATGAAAATATTAAGTATCATATTAAAGATATTAAATTACCTTCATTACATAAATTGATAGATATAACCTTGTATTACATTATTTTTACGTATGTTTTAGACATTACAATTAGATTCATCAACTCATACTACATTGGCTCGGAACAAAGCCTCCTCAACATTATGAGTTTTTATTAATACTTTATCATCTGATTTTATAGAATATATCATACCATTACATTATAACAATAAAATTCGACCCCTCCAAATCTCATTATGGATCAATTTCACAAAGTGTTTGATTTATTCAAAAAAATAATAAAAGTTTATAATCATAGTGTTGTTTTGTTGGTGCACTTTATGTCTGTCACTGTGCGAATAAGCTAGATAGAGCGTGTTTTGAATATTGTATAGATTAGATATGAACAGACGACTCAAATGCGAAAGTGAGAGGTGCAAAAGTGTCACTTCGTACGAAGTGAAGCCACGTCGTACGAAGCCAAATGCTCACTTCGCACGAGGTGGATCATGTATATAAATAGTGTTGTGTGTTAAAAGTTTGGTAAGTTTTGGAGTTCCTAGAGGGGAAACGCTAGCGAAATCTCTATAGGATTTCGCCACCTTGATAAGATGTATACACTTTCGATATGAATGAATGAATTCTTCCGCGTACTCTGATTCTACTCCTTTCTTAATAACAATCTACCAGATTAGTACTATCCCTACCCAAACTTACGTCTAGAATCGCTGGATCCCAGACCTACAATTGGTAGCAGAGCTACGATACCGATTCAATCAATTTAACAGTTGATGAATCACCTACGCTCATGAATTATAGACGTTTGAGAGGTTTTAGACGTAAAACATCAAATAAATGGATAATCCATGGATAAAAACTAAAATTGAACCTATAGGATTGTTAGAAACTGATTTTCGACCAAGCCTGTGCCAGAATCATCACGGAATTCACAGAAACGAAGATTTTTGTAATGCCTCACTTTTTGTATTTTCCTTATTTAGAAAGTGTAATCATATTTTATTAATGGAAACTTGTATTCATATCGCATTCGTATTTCATTTCCAACTTTGTAATCCGAAACTTTGATCTAATGGAATTCATACTTAATACATACTTGTCTTACATGCATTCGATCGTTAAATACATGTTTATACAAACCGAAAACACCAAGTTATAGCTTACATACATGTTATACACTTAAGACATGCGAAAACACCAAGTTATAGTTTAAAATGAGGGAAAAACCAAGTTCATGGACCAAATTGCAAAAATCTGCCTAAATAAGGCTCTGGTGGGGCACGAGAGACAAGGCTCTGCCTCTCGCGGGTGGCGAGAGACCTTGATCTGCAGCAGAATGGTTCCAGCTCGCGGGTTGGCCTATTTTTTCCACATTTTCATACCCAAACACCTCTAAACCTCATTTAACACCAAACCGAACTCACCCACTACATAAACAAGCTTCCTAACACTCTTTTTTACTTTCCAAACACTTCTAAATCATCAAAACACTCTCAAATCCTCTGGAATTTCAAGAACAAGGCAGATTTCTTTCAAGTGCAAAAGTGAGTTTAAACTCACTTTTCTTCATCTTTTCTTAATCAAATCTTCCTCTACAAAGCTTGGAACACCTCTAGGATTGTGTCCATAGGTTTTTATGGAAAACTAAGGTGGAACATCACCATTTGAGGTCCAAATTTCTGTTTTGGAAGATTCTGATTTGTTACTTTTATTAAACTTGTATTTTTCTCATACAATCTTGTGCTACTTATGCTACTAATCAAGTCTATGGTTAGTAAGCTTGGCCAAGATTGATTCTTATGAGATAGAGGTGTACTTTACCCTCCAAAATTTATATTTTACTTGGGTTATTATAACCCACAAGTGATGAAACCATCCGAGTTTGCCATAATCCTTATGGCAAGACTTGTGTTTTGGTATAGGTGTGAATACTTGTAAGTCTTGGCGTTCCTAACTTCATTCCACCACCTCAATTGATGCTTTAAACTTACTATCCCAAGTAGTTTGCTAGATTGAAAGTAACATAACCCGTCTAGCCTCTAACACTTAGTTAACTCTTTCCATGTCGGGAATGGTTCATCGGGTTAAAGATTACTTGGCTACTTGGTATAGTAATTAGTTACACATTTCCTTTTCATTCATGACCATCTGAATCATACTTACGGTGATTTGTGTATTGGTGAATCTTACAATGAGGTTAAATGATGGTTATCCTCCGACCTCCATGCATGACTTATATGGAATTTATGATATACATGTCGGACATACTATATATATATATATATAAACATATACTTAACCGAACCCTTGATGATAATCAATATGGTTACTTGTTAAGACAATAGGTTATATTATCTAAGTCTTGAACATCTCCTTACGATTCTAATGGGTAACTTGACCCATGAAATCACATCAACCCTTGCTGGACTTATAGTGTCAAAAAGGGTGTTTTAAGACTAGATAATTACTCTTGTGTATACATACTTTTTGTACTTTAAATTCCAAATCTGAAACCTTTGTTAACATCCCGAATACTCACACACCTTTGTTTACCCATGTAGGGTGACCTCGGTGTTCCATCCTTCAACTCTTCACGAGATTACCAAATGATGCTTTGCAAAACCGTCAGTACACTCAAAAGCCCTTTTTATGCTTTACACTTTTGGGTGCAATATGTGTAACTTATCGAATTACACGAAATCACATTTATACTTTATGCAAACCAAACAATCCATCATACATGCTTAAATACGTGACACATGATTGTATTCTTGGAACATTCTTATGTGATTCACTTGTCATTAACTTCGTACGAGCCTCCCCTTAACATGTATAGCACTATAGGAGTAATGCACCGCCCGTAGTCTTGTGGTCATGTTAAGTCCTTAATTCTTGCGGTAATTATAGGGTTGACTTGTATAATTGCATGCCATGATACATTTATCTTGTTAACTATTTTTTCCATTTGGATTTGTTTAAATCGTTTCACGTACTTATGCTATATTAAACTTGTGTACTCCTAATGCTTTTGTGTTGAACTATACTATTAACATGTTGCTGGTTGATGATGTTGACATTGACGAAATATAGTAGGGACGACTAAGAAACGTATCTAGAAATACTAGATTTGATATTGTATTGTTGTTGAATTTTGTTGCACTTTAAGATTTCCGAATGTTGTATTTTGATTTCCTACGATGTATTAGACAAGTTTTATCTATGAATGAAATTGGTTTTGAATTAAATATTGTCACAATAGTGTTATGAACTCTCGAGCAATCTCGTTCGTCTTAGTCTGATGTTTCCGTCATTGGTTGGGGTGTGACAGATTGGTATCCAAGCCATAACTATAGGGAATTAGAAAAAAATTGCCATGATTTGACCTAGTCTATAGTTTAAGTACCATACTTGAACTTTCATGCTCAAAATGTCTAAATTCTTCCTATTTGCTTCTACCATATCTTTTGTCTTCAAAAAGACATATGTCTTTCATAAGACGTTATGTAATACACACATGAAGACGTAAGACACTAATATATCACAATCTTGATGAAGTCCCCGTATTCGATTTTTTCACGAAATTACGCCATCAAGTTAGGAGTGTTATCCACATCTTGATGGAAAATTTCCATTTCATACTCTAGTAGACCCTTACCAACAAGTCAGAATTTGCTCCTCGTTTGGTAAGTATCAACCACGTTTAGGAAACGAATTTATCAAGTTAGGGTGAAACCCGCATCTTGGTAACTAGTCCCACTCCTTGATTTTCAATCCCGCCAAAGTCTCGAATTTTCGATCGACTAGGGATTGAAAATCAAGGAGTGGGACTAGTTACCAAGATCGAAAATTTTAATGTGTTTTTATACCTAATACTTCGTTCATTTCAAAACTGAAGCATGAAGCGCACGTTACTCGCAATCCGAAACAATACTAATAATTGTGAACAAACCAAATTTACATTCTTTATCATCTTTATACGTAATTATACCAAATGCATATGTGTTATACTTATGCAAACTATGTGAAACTTACGTGATACATGTTATACTTTTGTGGTCGTTCGTGAAAAAAACGTTATTTAACTAAAAACATTATGAACAAGTCTCATCCTTTCCTTCTATTTTCGACTCTCTGGATGTCTTCTCAACGACTCTCCAACACCCACAACAAGAAGTCCAAATCAACATCGGGCTCCAAAAAGGTTCCAACAACGACGAGTCAATGTCGAAAAAAGACCTCATAAAGTTTATGGTGAAACAAATGGCTAAGTTCATCCCTGACATCATCAGCAATACCAACCTCCACCAAACACCGAATCACCTCATGCCTCTGTCGACTCCAAGTGGAAAAGCCTAAGTCGATGTTTACTTTCAAGAAATTTTGTTCTTGTGACCCCTTACCCTTCACTGGTGAAGAGGGTGCTAGTAAAATGCTTCAATGGTTTGATTTCATTGAAGTGACGTTCCTTCAAAGTGGTTGCCCTGACCACCTGCGTGCCATCAACGCAATGGGTGTTTTCCGATCAAGAGGCCTTGATTGGTGGACCTCTGAGCATAACACTCGTGGAAACGAAGTCGCTCATGCCCTTCCTCAGGCCGACCTCAAGATATTTGTTGGAAGATGAGTTTTGCCCCCCGCACGCGCGTCAGAAACTTGAGAATGAGTTATGGAATCTGAAGCAAGTGGGGAATGACAACGCTAGCCTCACAGCTCGCTTTAAGCATCAGAGTGCGATTTGCATTAGCCAAGTCGACACTGTTGACAAGGCTATCACGAAGTACATTCGATGCCTTCCACCCTCGATCATGAACCTCGTGGACTCTGCCTCAACCAAAACCCTCTAGGATACCTACTGCTTGGCTGCTAAACTCAACAATAACTGCGTTCTTCATGGAACCTCCGACAAGGTTTCATCAAAGAATGCTCACCAAGTTACTATCAATACCATCGATGAACCCACACCATCCAAGCCACCAAGGAACAATAACAAAGGCAAGAAGCCTAAGTTGTGCGGTAGTCACTCCGCCAGACCCTCAACCCATCCAACAAATTGCACCAACCAACTGTGAGCCTACCAAAAGCGCATACACTAGGACTCATCCCTACTGTAGAACATGCAATACCATCACCCTGCTCATACACCCTGCCGCCTATGCAAGAATTGCAATAGGTTTGGGCATTTTGCCACCCACTGTAGTAATGGCCCAAAGCCACTAGCCCACCAAAATCAAACCGTTGCAATAACCCAAAACCCCGCACCAAACCAAGCCCAACCTCAAGCAGCCACTGTCAAGCCTGCTTCAAGTGTGGCGATCCTAGTCATCTTGCCAACGTCTGCCCCCGCAGCAACAACAACCAGCAGCAGCAACAACAAACACGTGGTAGAGCCTTCGTCATCACTGCAGCTCAGGCCCAGAATGCCAACGATGTCATCAATGGTACGTTTCTCGTTAACCATGTCTATGCATCGTGTTTATTTGATACTGACGCGGATAAAAGTTTTGTATCCGTTGAATTCGAACCTTTGTTAAATTGTAGACAATCTAAGTTGCCCAAACCATTCGCAGTCGAAGTCGCTAACGGTTAGTCTGTCACTGTCGATTCTGTTATTTCTAAGTGTTCTTTGAATCTTAACGATCATAGGTTTCCCATCGATCTCATACTCATGCAATTGGGTATCTTTGACATCATAGTAGGCATGGATTGGCTTAGGCGAGTTTGTGCTGAAGTCGTTTGCTCTGAAAAGTTTATTTGTCTTCCTTTTCCAAACGGTGATTCTTTACAAGTCTGTGGTGAGAAACCTTCGAAGGGTCTTAAGCTCATGTCATGTATTCAAGCAAACAAGTACTTACGCAAGGAGTACTTTGCCTTTCTTACCCACGTTGTGGAAAAGAAGGATAAGGGTCCAAACGTGAGCGATGTTCCAGTTGTTCATGATTTTCCTGATGTCTTCCCTGAAGATCTACCTAGACCTCCTCCTCCTCGTTTGGCGCAATGCCTGTTGCTAAATCCCCTTACCGTCTAGCACCCTCGAAAATGCTAGAGCAATCTAGCCAACTTAGAGAACTTATTGATAAAGACTTTATACACCATAGTACTTCTCCTTGGGCTGCTCCAATTCTGATCGTTTAAAAGAAAGATGGATCCTTTCGAATGTGTATTGACTATCATGAGCTCATCAAAATTACAGTAAAAAACCGAAATCCTCTTCCTTGCATACCTCTTCGATCAATTACAAGGTGTTACGTGTTTTTCCAAGATTGATCTCCATTCTAGTTATCACCAACTTCGAGTCTTCGAAGAAGATATACCCAAAACCACTACACGTTATGGACACTACGAGTTCGTGGTCATGCCTTTTGGTTTGACCAACACACCTGTGGTTTTCATGGATTTGATAAACCGTGTGTGCAAACCTTATCTCGGCTGTTTAGCGACCGCCTTCGTCGACGATATCCCTTCTATTCCAGGACATAAGAAGAGCACGAGCGACACTTGTGTCTTATCCTCCAACTTTTGTGTACAGAGCGTCTTCACGCCAAATTCTCCAAGTGTAAATTTTGGCTAAAAGAGGTTCAATTCCTTGGTCATGTCGTCAGTGAATTTGGTATTCACGTTGACCCTGCAAAAATCAAAGCTGTGAAGAATTGGATTGCTCCTAAGTCTCCGTCCGAAATTCATTCATTTCTTGGTTTAGCTGGTTACCATCATCGCTTCATTTCAAACTTTTCCAAGATCACTGTTCCTCTCACTTCTTTGACTCAAAAATATAAGCCTTTTGTTTGGGGTCCTAAACAAGAAGAGTTTTTCCAAACACTCAAGGATATGCTTTGTAATGCTCCTATCCTCGCTCTTCCAGACAGAAACGACGATTTCGTCATGTATTGCGATGCTTCAAACCAAGGTCTTGGTTGTTTCTCATGCAACGAGAGAAGTTATTGCATACGCCTTGACACAACTCAAAATTCATGAGATGAACTACACTACGCAAGAACTTGAACTTGGTGCAATTGTTTTTGCATTGAAGATATGGCAACACTACCTTTATGGTACCAAGTGTGTGGTCTTCACTGACCATAACAGCCTTCAACACATCTTCAATCAAAAGGAAGTCAACATACGTCAACGTTGTTGGGTAGAGTTGTTAATCGACTACGACTGTGAGATTCGCTACCACCCAGGTAAAGAGAATGTCGTGGCCGACGCTCTTAGTTGTAAAACTCATGTAAAGAATGTTCGTCACATTCCAACTTTAGGCAATCTTCGTGATCTAATTCGTGAAGCACAATACTCATCCATTAATGAGAACGACTGATACAACGAGATGAAGTGTGGTGCTGAAAACCAACTCGATTCTAAATCTGATGGTATTCTTTACTATCTCGATCGTGTCTGGATTCCAAATCATGGTGATCTTCATGAATCCTTGATGAAGGAAGCTCACAAATCCCGATAATCCATTCATCCTGGCATTGGCAAGATGTACCAAGACCTTTGTACATCTTATTGGTTGCCGAGCATGAAGAAAGATATCGCCACCTACATTTCGAAATGTCTTACTTATTTTATGGTAACGTCCCTCTGGCTTACTCGAACAGCCAGAAATTCTTGTTTGGAAATGGGAGGTTATTGCCTTGGATTTTATCACCAAACTCCCTCGAACTTCCTCTAGTCATGACAGTATTTGGGTAATCATCGATCGATTAACCAAGTATGCTCACTTTCTCTCCATTCGTGAAGTTACAAAGTCGAGAAATTTGCTCGTATCTACATGGATGAAATCATTTGTCGTTATGGTATCCCTATTGACATCATCTCAGACATGATGATCGATTCACCTCTCCTCTTTAGCAAACGTTTCAATCCGCTCTTGGTACTCACCTTAATCTTAGTATCGCTTTCCATCCTCAGTCTGACGGTCAAGCTGAGCGTACTATCCAAACTCTAGAGGTTTTGCTTCGTTCTTGCATAATCGATTTTGGTGGCAACTAGGATATGCACTTGCCTTTGGTCGAATTCTCGTATAATAACAGTTACCACGCGAGTTTTCAAATGACACCTTTCGAGGCATTGTATGGTCGTAAGTGTCATTCGCCTATTTGTTGGTACGAGATCGGAGAAGCTCAAATCACCGTTCCCCAGCTTATACAAGAGACGACAGAAAAGATCTTGCAGATTCGAGATAACTTGCTAAAAGCTAGGAGCCAACAGAAGAGTTACGTTGGTGACTTTGTACTTCTCAAGGTATCCCCTTGGAAGGGTGTAGTTCATTTTGGTAAGAAGGGAAAACTCGCTCCTCGCTACGTAGGTCCTTTCAAGATTCTTGAAAGGATTGGCAAGGTAGAGTATCGACTGGACCTACCTCAAGAGCTGAACAAAGTCCATCCTACGTTTCACGTCTCAAACTTGAAGAAATGTTTAGCAGTAGAAGGACTCCAAGTCCCATTCGAAGATCTTCAAATCAACGAGACTCTACACTTCATGGGGAAACCTATCAAGATCATGGATCGAGGCATCAGTCAATAGAGGCGCAGTCGAATTCCCATAGTCATGTTTCGATGGGAAGGTAAATGTGGCACCAAATTTACTTGGGAACTTGAAAGTGATATGAAGATTAAGTATCCGCATATGTTCGTTACACCTTCCTCTTGAATAAATTTCGGAACGAAATTTCCTAAAGGAGGGGAGACTATTACGCCTCGCTTTTTGTATTTTCCTTGTTTAGAAAGTGTAATTGTATTTCTATTAATGGAAACTTGTACTCGTATCGCATTCGTATTTCATTTCCAACTTTGTAATCCGAGACTTTGATGGTAATGGAATTCATACTTAATACATTCTTGTCTTACATGCATTTGATCGTTAAATACATGTTTACATATAAACTGATACTTATTATGCGTGCAAATACTCATATATACATTCTCGATACTCAAATTATACTTACATACATGTTATACACTTGAAAACATGCGAAAACACCAAGTTATAGCTTAAAATGAGGGAAAAACCAAGTTCAGGGACCAAATTGCAAAAATATGCCTAAATTAGGCTCTAGCGGGGCGCGAGAGATAAGGCTCTGCCTCTCGCGAGTGGCGAGAGACCTAGATTTGCAGCAGAATGCTTCCAGCTCGTAATGCGCTTGGCAATCTATATGCCTTAACCATGTGTCAAGAAGCCCTAACGATGTTTGGCTTGTACAATTTAGGCAATGCAAGTGTAACATCGGGAAGCCAAGCCGGGACAAGCGCACGATTAAAGGATAAGCTATAAGGTACGTGGCTTATTGTTTCGTAAGATGTTACTTATGATTCTTGTAGTGATATATGTAAATAATGAAACAGACTTAGATAAATTCGCCTCATTCATAAGTGATGCACTTCACACGGATGAAACGAATAGGTGATATCAAATTAAGGAAATAGATAATGGTTTGGTTAAATAACGCGATGGATAAATGGGTCAAAATAAGGAAATAGATAATGGTTTGGTTGAATAAAAGATGGATTTCGTTAAATAACCAAACAGGTCAAAATAAGGAAATAGATAATGGTTTGGTTGAATAAAACGATGGATTTCGTTAAACAACCAAACAGGTCAAAATAAGGAAATAGATAATGGTTTGGTTGAATAAAACGATGGATTTCGTTAAACAACCAAACGGGTCAAAATAAGGAATTAGATAATGGTTTGGTTGAATAAAACGATGGATTTCGTTAAACAACCAAACGGGTCAAAATAAGGAAATAGATAATGGTTTGGTTGAATAAAACGATGGATTTCGTTAAACAACCAAACTGGTCAAAATAAGGAAATAGATAATGGTTTGGTTGAATAAAACGATGGATTTCGTTAAACAACCAAACGGGTCAAAATGAGGAAATGGTAATGGTTTGGTTGAATAAAACGATGGATTTCGTTAAACAACCAAACGGGTCAAACTGGAGTTTAAATGTATGCCGGAAAGGATACATGTATACTCGTCTTAGTTAAAATGTGATAAAAGGGCAAAATCAGAAAAAGAAAAGTTTATATGCATTAAAATCAAGAAATAGACGCGTAAATTATAAACAACTATTCCGAAGAATAAGGATGTATATATATATATGATAATTGTAATGAATAATAAGTATATCAAGTTGTTTGTTGAATTTTGTAAATGGGTCAAAATAATGAGGTTTATGAAAGTAGAAGTCGAGCAATAAAAATACTCAAAATGATAGCACTACGGTAACAAAAACAGAGAATATCATTATTCGGAAGAGTTTAGCAAGTTCGAGTCGTACGCTGAAGTACGGAGGTCGAAATGGGTCGAACGAGCATTAAAACGAATCTGCAGCAAAATCGCTGCAGAAGGTGTAGTCACCGACGGCACAACTGGCCGTCGCCAAAGCACCACCATAGTACCGACGCCCTATGCTACTGTCTATGGTAGCAATGATCTGACGTAAGTTTTCACATGGCGTCGCCGACGACGCCATGCAGAAATTTCAAATTTTAAAATTTAATAATTTGATTTAAATGTTAAGATATATTTTCTTTATTGATTATATCACTATTAAATAACAAAAAATTTCAGTTTGAAAGGATCTACAAGTAACGTACGGATGAAGATCAAGCCATGCTAAAGAACCGAACATATCCGATGTCCAATCTTCCGTTTTTATTGTGTCTAGCTAAGTTTTGAAACAAAATTATAAGATGTAAGATGTTTGTAAACACCACTAATAACTTATATATTTTGGAGCCTTTAACGCAAATAGTAAAATATTTTATGGGTGTTTCAAGTTGGTAACCAGAGCTTCAAGTTAAAGACGAAATGTGTTCGGTTCAAGGCTTGATCAAGACATCCAGTAACAAGTGACTATGAAATGAATTTCAATAGAAAAGAAGATGATTTGAAGTGTATGGGAGGAGTGTATTAATACACTCTAATCTAGGAAATACACTAAATATAAATGGTTGAGATAAGTTATATACTTAATTAGAAGCGTTAGAAGCGGCCTTACCTGAATTTATGGAAAGGTTGCAAACAACGATGTTAGCAACAATAGAAGAAAGGATGAATGAAATCAAAGAAAGCCTCAATCAAGATAAAGGCAAGGTTAAAGAAGGGAAGGCATGCCCTTATAACAAATTCATGGCATGTAAGCCCCCGATTTACAATGGAGAGGTAGATCCAATTGTTTGTCAACAGTGGATAAGTGATATTGAGGGAGTTTTTGAACGAACCCATTGTGACCCAACTGACTTCGTAGCTTACGGGACTGGTCAACTAAGGGGTCAAGCGAAAGATTGGTGGGATAACCTCAAGAAGGAAATGGGAATTGAAACCACCAGAACCATGACATGGGAAGAGTTTAAGGCGTCTTTCCTTAAACATCATAGCCCAAAAGTTGTAATCAAAGAAGAATTTATTCAGCTAAGATAGAAAGGCGAATCGATTGACAAGATCACGGGGATCTTCCTGGACAAATTGAGGTTTTGTGATGAATTAGTCCAAGCTCAAGAAAAGAAGATCTATTATTACAATAACATGCTGTGCGCAGAATATCGGGAGTTTATAACTCCCTCAAAGTATGAACATCTCACAGAGATCGTAAATGCCGCGCGAGAGCGCGAAAGTGAATTGAAAAAGCAAGTTGAAATACGAGAAAGGAGGACATTCGACGCAAACCCAAGTCCCACAAAGAAACAAAAGCGAAATGAACCTCCGAAGAAGGGAAACGTAAAAGGGGGTTCGCCTAGTTGCAAAGTTTGTGGACGCTCTCATAGGGGCGAGTGTTTCTATAAAAACAAACCATGTGTCATGTGTTGAAAAACGAGACATGCACCCTCAAATTGCCCTACTAAAGTATCGGTCTGTTTTTAAGTGTTACCAACGCGATCAATACGAAGAATGAAACTTCGAAGACAAGGGCAAGATCCTTCCACATAACTGCAGCTGAGGCCAAAAATGAACCCGATGTGGTTTCAGGTATGTTTACCGTAAATTCAATTCCCGCACGTATTTTATTTGATACGGGTGAAAAAAGTCCTTTGTTTCACATAGATTTATTCATCACCCTTTGTTCACACTAACAAAATTACCTATGCCTATAGAAGTAGAAGTAGGTAATAATAAAAGTTTCGTTGTTTATGATATATGTCGGGAATGCAAACTAAATGGTGATGTCGAGGATTATTTTGTTGATTTGATACCCATGTCGATGGGGAAATTCCAAGTAGTAATTGGAATGGATTGGTTATCTCGTCACCACGCTAAAGTAATATGTTTCCGTAAAGAGATACAACTAACATCACCAAGCGGAAGACATGTAATTATTTACGGGGAAAATAATTGCAATCCTATAGTATGTTCAATGATAGAAGCCCATAAGCTCATTCAACATAGGTGTAAGGCCTATTTGACATACGTACATGGTTCAGAAAAAGAGTCGCCAAGTATAGAAGACGTGCGTGTCGTACAAGATTTTAGAGATGTGCTTCTGGAAGATTTACCGGGAACACCACCCGAGCGTGAGGTGGAGTTTGGAATTGAACTAGTATATGGTGCGAAACTGGTGGCTAAAGCTCCATATCAGTTAGCACCATCGAAACTCCAAGACTTATTGTCGCAATTACAAGACTTGTTGGACAAGGGATTCATCCTACCAAGCGTCTCTCCCTGGGGAGCGCCAGTTTTGTTTGTGAAAAAGAAGGATGGAAGTATGCGTATGTGTATCGATTACCGTGAGCTAAATAAACTAATGGTAAAGAATCGATATCCACTTCCGAGAATTGATGATCTATTCGATCAGCTACAAGGTGCAAGTTGGTTTTCAAAAATTGACTTAAAGTCGAGCTACCATCAACTGAGATTGAAAGAGGAAGACATACCCAAAATGGCTTTCCATACACGGTATTTGGGCATTATGAATTTCTTGTGATGTCTTTTGGGTTAACCAATGCGCCCGCGGCATTCATGGATCTTATGAATCGGGTTTGCAAACCCATATTGGATAGGTAGTAATAGTGTTCATTGATGACATTCTAGTATATTCAAAAAGCGGGGAGGATCATGCTCATCATTTACGTGAGGTATTAGAAACTCTTAGACGAGAAAAGCTTTATGCAAAATTCTCGAAGTGTGCCTTTTGGCTTCGAGAAGTATAGTTCCTCGGGCATGTCATAAGTGCGATGGGGTACTAGTAGACCCATCCAAGATTGAAGCAGTGTCAAAATGGAATCCTCCAAAAAATTCATCGGAGATCATGAGCTTTTTTAGGGCTTGCGGGATATTACAGGCGATTTATCCAAGATTTCTTTGCATCGGCGTTAACCAAATTAACCCGAAAGGACGAAAAGTTTGTCTGGAACGATGAGCAAGAAAAGGCGTTTCAAGTGCTTAAGGAAAAATTGATCATTGCTCTATTATTGACTTTACCGGATGGCGCTGATGACTTGGTAGTGTATTCGGACACTTCGCACCTAGGTCTTGGGTGTGTACTTCTGCAACGTGCAAAATGATTGCTTATGACTCTAGACAATTAAAATTCCACGAAAAGAAATATCCAACACACGACCTTGAATTGGCAACAATAATATTTGCCTTGAAGATTTGGAGACATTACTTATACAGGTCACTTTGGGTGACCCGCTCCCTACTATGTGACAAACAGAGATCGTCACGGTGATACACCGATGTAGGTATCGGTGTAACGGATCGTAAACGCGCGACACTTGCGCCCTCAGATATGGCAAACGCGTTGTCGTGAACTCTCTGGTCCCAATAGTGTGCCACCAAGGACACAACACGTTAGTGGACCTGCTAATCGGCGTATCAAAAAATCCTTGGGATACTAACTCTGTAAGTCCCGATATCAAATCTAACAGGTATCACAAACCTAATCAGTAGCGGAAATAATGATTAGGAAGAAGAACAATCTTTTAAATTCAAAACAACTTGCATACACTAGAACAGTGTCTGATACAAGTTTTCAATGGCCTAAGACATATATTTATACTACTCACTAAGTCCAATAGTTACAACCCTAGGCCCACAAGGCACTAGGAAGCCCAAAACCCCCTTAAAGCCCAAATGTAGGTCTAATGTGTAAACCTTTGTTAATATAAGCCCAACAATCTACCCGTAGGTTTACAACATTAGGCCTTCTAGTCTTTAGGTTGCGCGTCCACTCCTAATCTTCCAGCAATAATACCAGCCACAGCAGTTGTCCAATCTTTTGCACACACTTCATATAACTCTGCTGTTCGGATCTGGTGAGAAGCAAGAACCTGCATATCTTCATCGTGAAAGCTTACCAAATTAGCCACATCGTTCACCCTAAACACCTTCTCCTTCGTCCCAATAGCTACACTACCAACCTTAGGATTATACAGCCAGAAATTAAAGTTCTTCAAAATTCCTAGTGGAAAGGTTGGAGCGACCGGTATAACCAATTCCTTATCCGTTGGGGGCCACATAACTGACTTAAACCTTCTCCCTGTTCTTGCATCGTACTCCCTTTGCAGCTCACAAGTATGGTTCGGCTGTCGTCATCGTCTTGTACCCATTTTTCACCTCTTGTTCCAATTTCTTGAAAAATCTCCAGCCTGGGCCACATTCAGTTGTATCATCGTCAGACTACGGAGCAGGTAATAAATCAGTCAGAGCAATCTTCGTCCATGTTTCGAACTGAGACTCCTTAGAATATTACTCCCGAGTCCTATCCTGTCGAACAATGATCTACATTTTCTTGACATGGTCGTACATCCAGCTCAACACCTTCGATTTATTTCCAACCTTGCTGTAGTAGCTCGAGCCAAGCTCCATTACATACCGTTCCGACTGGTTTGACAGATCTTTCAACTGAAAATTCTCATCATGCGGATTGACATCAACGTTCTTCATCAACACTATCTGCTTCTTCTTTTGGGTCGCTATACGCTTCTGACTTGCAGTATATTTCTTTCTCGGATCACGCATATAGTCATCTAACTCAGCTTGTCGTTCGGAAGCCAATTGTTCAGCTGCTAACCTGTTTGCTTCACTTTCCTCTGCCGGTCGTTGCTCAACTGCTCTATGTCGGTGTTTTATGTTAATCGGATCGTCAGTAGGGTCAGAGAATTCCCTCTCAAATTTGTTCTCCAATTTAGCTTTCAAATCAAACACCATAGTCATCAGCGTAGTGACATCTCCTTGTAGTTGATCTATCGTTTGGTCTCTCACGTCTAATCGTGTCTGCAATGATGTGATTTGAGCATCCTTCAGTATAACCTCCTGCTCTAACACAACCACTCGCTTCTTCAAATCCACAACATCAACTTCGACATCTTCATCATCACTGTCCAAACCACTAAACTCAAAAGCACGTCTCAGATCTCCGCAAGTATTCCATAGCATCATCCTCAGCACTACCTATACCACTTCCACATGTGCCAGACCCTTCAGCACCCATCGAACTTCCGCCAAAATCCATCATCTGTAATACCGAGTCTGCCGGAATCGAAACAACTATGAAATGCGTAGCAACGTGAGCAGTTGTTGGTTCAGATGAAATAGGAGTATCAACCATTGGAGTATCTATAATAGATGCAGCAACTGAAGATAAAACAGTAGTAGAAGCCACCAGAGTAGACTCTTCAGCAATACTAATAACACAAGCTTCAGATTAACTTGGTTGAACACTAGGCTCTGTTCGCCTTTTCTTGATCAATGGAACTCCGTCCTCTTCATCCTCTTCATCATCTTCAACCACACCTACCAGAGCATCAACAGAGGGAATAACCAGAGGAGGATCACCCTATCGTTCTTGGATGTCTTTCAGATGAGCAATTAGGGCTTCTAAGTTCTCCGAAGACAGTTCTGGTAAGACTTGAGTTAGATTGGCATTTAACTCAGAAAGATCATCTAAGAAAGCTTGTTCCGCGTCAGTATCCTCATCTTTAACCAGATCTTCAATCTCAACCTCTTTCTCTTTTGCGGGCACATCATTCTCTTCAGCAACAATGGCATTGACTGGTGTAGGAGCTGGGATATCCTGCCCAATTACCTCAGCAAACTTTCCAAATTTCTTGAACGCAAAACGACCAACAAAGGCAGTCTTCGACGTCGAGCGATTCTTCTTCATTGTGCTGAATGGTCCCATACGCTTCATATTTAGAAAATTCGCATCTGAAGCATCTTTGACCAAGTTAGGATGTTGAGCATCTAAAATCAGCTGTACAAAACGTGGATATAACAGAAACATCCTCTTCTTGGACTGCTCTAAAATCTTCTTCATGTTTTCGAAGATATAACCTGAGAAGTTATACTTCCAGTCCATAATTAGAGCCACGATTGCAGAAGTCTGGGTTTGATTCGGTTGATCTAGGCCTCCCTTGTTCTCTGAAATGCACTGCATAAACATATGTACTAGTAATCTCCAGGAGGCAGGAAACATCTTCTTGAGTAACGGCGGATATGACCTTTCATAGCTTATCTCCGCAAGTATCGGTAATACTTTCTCCTTCGCGTATACAGTCGGGTCACTTGTAGTATCAGCAATCTGTAGAACCTCTCTAACGCAGGCTTCATTTACTAAGATCTCCTTCCCCTGTATCCGAGAACTAATAAACGATCTCCCAGCAGCTCCTCTCTAGTGGAATCGAGCTCTCTTCCAAAATGAGTGCACTAGATCTCTGTATATGACTGGATTAGCACAGAGTGCATAAGCAATCTTGCATGCATTCAGACCCGCTATCATCGATTGGAACACCTGGTAAAATTCAGCTGGTGGATCCGATAAGTATCCTGCCTGATTGTGGAACTGCTCCTCTACCAACATAACCGCATCAAAGGCCTCTTCTACCATTTCTGTCAAAACAATAACCAGGTTAAATCAATTTTAACACAACTAACAGAAGTTAATGGAGTTTATCAGGATAAAAGGTCAACACTAATTGGATGGTTCAAACAGATTTCAAAGGATCAATTATTGAAAGGTTCAAATCAGTTTGAAGGGTTCAATTATTTGAAAAAGTTCAAAGGAGTTCAAAGGTTCAAACCCTAGAATCCGGATTTCCTAACAGGTCAGCAGTAATCCGGATGAACCTTTACATCAATTCGGATTAGTAAAGAGGTCAATAGTATTTCGGATGAATCATCAATCCGGATTAGCAAACAAATCAACAATATCTCGGATAAATCATCAATCCGGATGAAGATTATCCGAGATGAAATCCGAGTTCATCAACTCGGTTGAATATTCATCCGGAATGAGATCCGAAATGCAAGTTACTTTGAAGGCCAATCCGAAATGCAGGAAACATGAAGATTATCATCCGGATTTTATGATTTTTAAGCATTATTTACCTAATCCGAACGAAATTCAAAATACAAATCCGAAATGAACAGTGGGAAATCAAAGGGAAAATCAGAGATTTCGGAAATTTTTGAATAATCCGAAATGACATCTCTGATTCACTTAAGTACTTTCTAGAATAGGCTTGAGCCTCACATCTTTTGGGCCCAACACAGTATGGAGAATTCCAAAGGATCCGGATTGGGCTTTTGTCAGGCCCAATTCAGAAGAGTAATAGCTAAGTGGGCCTATCCGGAAAGTGGTGGAAATCCCAATCCGGAACAGTAATAACTAAGTGGGCCTATCCGGAAAGTGGTGGAAAGCCTAATCTGGAACAGTAACTTGTGAATTCTAAATTTTTCAATTTTTAAAGACTTTCAGAAATTCTATTGGATTGACCTAACTTTGAAACTCAGCAGACCAGTCCATATCCCTTGACAGAAACCATCTAACCAAAAATTAGCAATTTGACTAACCAAGCATCCGGCCACCTTTTACCAACTACAAAAATAAGACATTTTAGCACAAACACAAACATAAACACAGCCTTGCTAAGGGATCAATTCGTTTCAAAGGTCGACTAAGGAACACTTTTCAGTATGAGCTAGGTCAGACTAGTATAAGCGATTGCCAATATACTTGTCCATCTAAATCTAAAACTCAACCCTCCAGTTCAAGCTTCATGATACGCTTAAGGTAGTATTATACTATGATACCCGTGTGTCCCATACCATGACGTACCCCCACGATCAAGGTAAGCACAACAATTCATCGTAGCAGGTGAGTATACTGAGGTCATCCTTTATCTTTTACAACGTCAGGCTATTGGTTAACAGGTCAATACTTTCGTACAGCAGAGTGACCAATACTATCTGACGAGGGTTAGACAAATACCTTATATGGTACGTAGGAACTTATGGAATATTCTCATGAAGAAATTTCCGTTCTTTCAGGTTTTTGCCCGTCTATTTTGGCTCTTTTAGAAAGATATCCTAACTGTGCCTATGTCTGCATATAATCTGGATGCAACAGAAGGGCAGCCAAGATATCCCCGAATTACTCAACAGCATACAAACCCGAAACCTCAGACGTTGGCTATCTATCAACACAGGATTTAAGACCATGAACTCATACGCCTATAGTATGTGACCCACTAAGTACATAGATCGTTATGTTTATATCATTTGGCTTACACCATCGATCCAAGCCTTTTCCCGCTTCAACACCTTACATGTGTTAGTCAGACATTTTATCACGAAAAAGTATTTCATTTCCTAATCATTGCAAAAGCTTATTTAAAAACAAACAATTTATTATATATATATTTATATATATATTGAATATTTCCCCCCCCTAAATTTTTGCATATATATGAACAAATTTATGAATCCAACAAAAATAAATGAAAGACAATAAACGAAACGAAAAGGACAGAGGATGCTTAGTTAGAAAACCGAATCATTTTGAAAAGATCCACAAGCACTTGAAAACGCGCATTGCTAACGGGTTTCGTGAACAAATCCGCCACGTTTGCATCAGCGTGGATTTGCTCAAGTTTAACGAGACCCTTTTCATAGCAATCACGGATA
The DNA here is from genome assembly GCA_947069175.1 of Scalesia atractyloides. Lineage (NCBI taxonomy): Eukaryota > Viridiplantae > Streptophyta > Magnoliopsida > Asterales > Asteraceae > Scalesia > Scalesia atractyloides. The sequence continues at coordinate 48,674,260 of CAMTDV010000023.1, forward strand.
AAATGAACTTTGATATTTATGTGCATGCTTTTGGAGTGAAAAATAGGGTTTTTTTACGATTTGGATAGCGGCATGATTATCACAATATATTGTGGTGTTTAGATAAGTAAAACCGTAATTCGCAAGCTGGTGTTGCATCCATAAAACCAGGGAGCAGCAAGCAGATGCTGCGATATATTTCTGCTTCCACAGTGGAAAGCGAGACCGTCTGTTGCTTCTTGCATTGACATCCAGCTGAAGTTGAGCGCATATCCCTATCTGTACCTCCAAGATTATTGTCAGAGAAAGCATACAGTTCAAATTTAGAATTTTTAGGATGCCAGAGGCCCAGTGATGGTGCCCCTTTTAGGTACCTAAAAATTCTTTTAACAACATGTAAATGAGAGAGTTTAGGAGTAGCCTGATAACGAGCACACTGGCAGACGACAAACATGATATCTGGTCGACTTGCAGTGAGATACATGAGTGAACCAATCATTGATTGGTACACTGTTGGATTAACAGGCCTTCCTTCAGCGTCTTCATTTAGCAAAGTTGTTCTGCAATAGGTGAAGCCATGGGCTTTGAGTCTGTAAGCTTGAATTTTGCAAGAACATCATGGACATATTTTCCTTGATGAATCAAGATTCCTTGCAGGCTCTGACGAACTTGAACTCCTAAAAACATAGTCATCTCCCCTAGTGAGCTCATCTTAAATTTCTTCTTCATAATTTCTTCAAATTCCAGACACAAACATAGTCAACACGTTTGATGAACAAGGTTTGATCAATGGTTCCTCAAGTATATCCATGAGCAAGCAAATGCTCTGTCAGAGTTGCGTACCATGCGCGAGGCGCTTGATGCAACCCATACAAAGCTTTGTCCAATTTGTATGCTTAGTGTAGCTTGTCAGGATCAGTAAAACCCGGTGGTTATGCCACCTATATTTCCACTTTCACCGTGCCATAGAGAAACGCAGTCTTGACATCCATTTGATAGACAGTGAAATCCATGTAAGATGCATATGCCAAGAAAATGTGAATAGCCTCCAAACGAGCGACTGGTGCGTAAACCTCATCGTAGTCTAATCCTTCAATCTGACGAAAACCCTGAACCACCAGTCGAGCTTTATTCCGAACATTCACTCCAGTGTCATCCTGTTTTTTACGAAAAACCCAGCGAGTTCCAAGAGCACGTTTTCCTTGAGTAAGCTTCACCGATTGCCAAACACCAAGCTTCTCAAATTGATTGAGTTCTTCATGCATAGCATCCACCCAGCCTGGTTCCTGTAAAGCAACATCAATACTTTTAGGTTCTTTTGTGAGATGAAGCAAGAGTAAAGACAAGTATTGATATCCCCTGATTGACTGCGGTTTCAAACAACAGCATTAACAGGACCAGTAATATTTTCCATGGGATGATCACGCTTTAGACGTTGCGGTATTGGCGTAGCGGGGACAATAAAATCCGTTTGCAAGTTGGTAGCACTCGCTGAAGCAACTCCAGATGACTCCCCTCATTAGTTGCACCAGTAGAAGTATTGACTGATGAGTCAACAAAACAGTCTAGCATTGTAGGCTCACGAAACAGAGATGAACCCAAGACGTCGGGAGGAGCAGACCCTTCATTTATTGTAGGAGGCTATGTGTTTGAAGCTCAACTTCAAGGGAATCATCCAAAGGAGTCTAAACAGATGCAATTTCTGGATGTTGCGGTACTAGTGAAGGAGTAGAGATAGCCTCATTGAATCCAGGTGGATGCACACTCAGTGTTGGTGCATAATTGTGACAAAAGCTTAGATTTGGTCTTTGGATATCTTGTAATTAGTAAAATGATAAACGGTTAGTTGGTTTAGTTTTGTAATAGTGAACTAGAAGTAATTGGGCTGAACTAGAAACAATATAACACATGGTAGGCGAATTGGGCTTTAAACCCATTGGCAGTCCATGTAGGAAACCCTAGCCCATGATAATAACCTATGTCTATATATAGGGAGGTTGTGATTAGGGTTGAGGTTGCTGGTTCCATTGTTCAGTGCTGAAAGAATTGCTTCAGAGAGTTTGGAGAGAAGAGTCTTGAATTGATTGTAAACAATTGTGTTTGATAATCAATAGAAGAATGTTTGAAAGGAATTCTTTGTGTTTGTGTTCTTGTTTTCTGTGAAATCTGATCTAGGGGATTCCGCACTCTAGATTGGATAGACGATTCTGTCAAGATCTATAACGACTAGGGGACCTACAATTGGTATCAGAGCATTCGGCTATTGATTATTGCTCGTTTATAATCGTGACAGCAGAAAAATTGGATTTTTGGGCGTTTTGGAGGTTGTTCTTAAAGTTTGTGACGGCTGAATTAGGGTTTTGACGGCTGATTTAGGGTTTTGCAGGTATTTCAGATTTTTTGCAGGTACTTTGGATTTTTTTCAGGCATTTCAGATTAACAGCAAGCAATTCGGATTGAAGAAAGGCATTCCGGATCAAATAGCAAAGTATTTCGGATCAGAATCTGCAATTCGGATTTGGAAAACAGTGCAATTCGGATCAGAAAGCCATTTCGGATTCCATTTCAGATTCAAATTCTGATCAGAAGTGTATTCCGGATTTCAGAAAAGCCATTTCGGATTCCATTCCGGATTTCCATTTCGGATCAGAGTAGTGCATTTCGGATTTCATCTCGGATCACTATTTCGGATTCCCATTTCGGATCAGAACAGTGCATTCCGGTTTTCATCTCGGATCACTATTCCGGATCATCATTTCAGATTGTCAACTCGGAACACTGTTCCGGATTTTCATTTCGGATTGTCATTCAGAGTTACCACTTCGGATTTTCCACTGTTCCGGGTTACTCAACAAAAGGTGGAAACTTAACCAGCTGACGTACTGAGAGTTAAACATATTCGGACATATAAATTGATCCATAGACATTTTGATGAACCGTTTGGACAGTTAGACTCGGTTGATTTTTAGGACAAAAAAATTCCAAAAATCATAATCGGACATTATATATCGTTAGAATCGTATCAATAAGACGAGTCTAACAGTATAATTTGGTAACCACTCATTTTGGACAAGTTTTAACGTTTTTCACGAGCCGGTTAGAGATAGCCTCATTGAATCCAGGTGGACCCACACTCAGCTTCTTTAATGTCTCATGCAGTTGTGCAGCATCGGAATCGTCTTCACGTGAGATGGGCATCGTTGGAAGGTCAGAAATTTGGTTTGTACCTGCAGACACATTCGAAGGAACGTCAACATGGTTAAACAAGGTGGAATAATCATACAGCCAGTCAGGACCAATGCGTGTGTCCTTGGGATTGTCCTCCAACAAACCCACATTGTAGGTTTCAACTACCATTTTCTTGATCTTATTGTAGACACGATATAAAGTATTTTTGGAATATCCAAAGAAGATGCATGGATCCCCGCGTGATTTAAATTTCCCTTTAGCATCCATGATCAAGAGAACACAAGGACATCTGAACTTGCAGAGATGCTTGACTGAAGGTTTGCGACCTTCAACCAGTTCGTACGGAGTTTTCATGTGTCGTTTATTGATCAGGGCATGATTCTGAATATAACAGGCAGTATTGATTGCTTTGCCCAGAAAATGAGAGGTAGCTCGGATTCAACCAGCATAGTACATGCAGCTTCAATCAGCGTTCGATTTCTTCGTTCTGCAACCCCATTCTGTTGTAAAGTTCTGGCTGCACTGAACTGGCGGTCAATACCCTTGGAGGAACATAAAGAATTTAAGGTGACATTCTTAAATTCTGTTCCGTTATCACAACGAATAGCCTTCACGGTGGTGTCTGTTTGGTTCTCCATAAGCGTGACAAACTGCTTAACTAACGCAGTTGTTTCACTTTTATGTGTGAGAAAGAAAACCCAGGTGAATCGTGAGTAGTCATCAATAATGACCAATATGCATTCCCGCCAATGCTCAGAATATCTGTCGGACCAAAAACGATTCATGTGAAGCAGTTCTAAGACTTGAGACGTGGTAGGGGAGATTTTATATTTGGTCGGCTGTCGATGTTGTTTCCCACGTGCACATGATTCGCACTTTTCAACCTGCATAAAATCGCGAACTGGTAGATCTCTGACTAAACCAACTTTTGAAAGTCGATTTAAGTTCTTCATGTTGATGTGTCCTAGTCTACTATGCTATAACATTGCATTATGCTCAGCTGTGGACGAGAATAAGCAAGTGAGCTTGTCAGAGGGAGCCTTGTTCATGTCGATGACATATGCATTTCCTTTTCGTGCGGCTTTAAGAAGAATCCAATCATCCAGAATAATAAGACCTGGTTTCAGTACATAACACCCTTTCTTGGTAAAGAGAACATCCAAATGATTGTCACAGAGTTGAGACACACTCAAAAGACTGTGCTTCTGGTACGTAGTTCACATTCTTAAAGTTGAGGGCTTCGTTGCATACTGTTCCTCTCATAGTGATCTTCCCGGTCTCACCACCTACGAAGGAGACAAACCCGCCATCGAAAAACTGAATGTCATTCAACTGCGAGATGTCCCCAGTCATGTGCCTGGAACAACCATTGGCCATATACCAGAGTCTGACAAGAGTTCACCAGAGCTGTTCCTGCACATTTCAACAGGTTTTAGTTAGAGGCTGCAACCCAGGCCATTGAAGATCTGGGCATGCCATTTGCATCAACATAAGTAACCTCATGAAATATTAAATTAGTTGAGGATGAGGTTGATGATGCTTTGATTTACTTTATATAGGGGCAGAAGACTGAATCTTGGTCAAGATCTTAGGCCTCCAGGTTAACGAATCAGACTTCTGCACAATCCTTGGAGTGCTAGAAGGATTCAGTGAACCTGAAGGTCTTGAATATTTATGAGATTGTTTTTGGCCATGTTCCAGTCTTGATCAGAAGACTTAGCTATAGCAAATCGAGCCTAAGATGGGCGATTCGGCATAGCCTTCTGATATTTTGAGTATGATGTTTTAAACGGTGTAAAAGCCTTTTGAAAATTTCACGCAATATGCCTAGGAAATCCACAGTTGAAACAGGTCTGCCTCTTCTGGAAGAAAACAGTCCTTTCAGCCTGGGAAATTCTAGGCAATTTGTCTGTCAGTTTCTTGCTTGCGGAAACTGACGGCTGATGCACGGTGCTGATCTTGGCTGTTGCCTGCGCACAACCATCAGCACACTTGTTAGGTTTGTGATTTGAATTAGACAACTTAGGCGCAATTTTAACTGATTTCTGTTCAGCAGTTTGCTTAACAGATTCAGTTTGTAGCTGCTGAGTGATTTTCTCAAAGTGAAGATGTGACTCAGCAGTTGACTTTTCATTTGTCGGAGGCGCCTGTTTGTTTTCTTCTTTTTGGATCGGCGTGTTCTCCGTTTTTTATTCTTATTTTTCAAATCACTTTTCATGGTAGATTCTACAAAGGACACGGGTGGCTCAGCAGGGACATCCTTTTCTGAACTTTCAGAAGATGAGCTTGAAATATTACAAGTAGGTGGAATCTCTAAATTTTGAAAAGTTTGAGAATCCGATTCAGATTTAGTTTCAAGATTTGCATCAGAATCTGTAAAAAGAGAATGCTCATCATCTATCATTTCAGAATTAATCCCTTGTGCCTGGTTTGAAGAAGCTGAGTCACCCGAATCTTCTAGAATTATGCGAACGTCAGTTTTCACAGGGTCGGTTGGTTGGTTGAATTTCTCACTGTCAACCCTGGGATTAGCATCAACAGACGGAGCCTCTAAAGAAGAGCTTCCGGTCTCCTTAGTAGGATGATGAAACCGAATCATCTGCCGATGTTGTATCTGAAGCAAAATTCATGTTTTCATCACAAGAGTTATCATAGTTATTAGTATCATTCAAAACATCAGCATTAGATGAAAAACTAGAATTAAAACTGTCTGTGTTATCAACACAACCAACACTGTCTGAGAATTTAAATTGTTCAGCAAGAAATTGATTTAAAATGTCAAAAACAGGCTTATAAAATTCATAATCAGCAGCCGAATTGTCTGAATTTGCATTCAGACATTCCTCTTGATCACCATCTGTAATACCCTCAACTAATATTTATTCTGCACATGAGGTAGAAACGTTAGTATCGTTGACTAAGTCAGTTTTAGTTTCAGAAGAATTTTCTCCTTTAGATTCTGTGGAGGATGTTGCTGCCTCTGCCTTAGGCGTCACTTTCTCCAAATCATTTGTACTACAAGAAGGATGGTCACCAGAATCATGTGAAAGTGGTGTGGAAGTAACGAAAACATCATCCCTCTTGAGTTTAATTGGTTTAGAGAACTTTGGGTAATAGGGCTTCCATGGTTTAGAAAGATAATCTGAAGGTTTACCATACATCATATTTTCTACATTTTCTAGATCAGCCTCAGATTCAGGCATTCTTGGATAGTTATGATTATATGTGGGAGCCCTATTGTACCCAAGACCTTTTGTGAAATTTTTCTGGTAATTGAGCTGTAAATCACACAAGTCCTTAACCAGCTTGCTGGAAGTTTCAAAATTTTTAATGTTTATTTCATTTTCGTGAAACTTCCCTGTCAAGGAATTTAGCTTGGCTAAGGCTGCTTGAAGTTCTACGTCCTTTTCAGCTAATTTTAGCTTATAGTCGTATACCCAACATTGATGTTGGTTCAAGTCTAGCTTTAGCTGAGCTATATCTTGTTTTTGAGCTCCGACCTTTTTCATAAGAAGCTTGTTCTTATGTTTAAGGGCGATGTTCTGTGATGCAGCTTGCTGGTATTCAGCTACAAGAGTTGAATTATGGGCGCGCATTTGTGATAATTTATAACGACAACTATCAGAACAAAGAATTTGATTTACCGTTTCCGAAAGATCTAGTGTCTCAGTTGTCTGCGCCATCATGCAGTGATTGCTGTTCTTAGAAAGATTCAAAGTTTCCATCTAAGCTGCAGCATCTGCCCAGTTGAATCCGTCGCGCTATTGTGCCACCAATGCTGTTGATTTCCCGCCCGAGCTGGTTGAGGGACTCGTAGTAGACTTTGAGGGAGAGACTCGCACCAGATGTCTGTCGCTGCTCTGTTTGTCTGCCACTCTGGATGACACATATCCAGATGGCGACTTCTTGCACTCCCTGGCAAAATGGTCCTGGCTCGTGACATCTATAGCATCTGAGTTTATCCTTTGTAAGACCAGTCTTCAGATTTGACAATGGTTGCCGCCCATACTTCTTTTGAAACTTGTTGACACGAAAGGCAGCCATTGCTAGATTCCAGGACACATCAATCTCGTCCAGATCCTCCTCCATTATTTGATCTACCTCAGTTGGAAGAATGGATGGGGGAGTCACATCACCTGCTAAAAAGGCGTTCAAGCTGTTGATCATTAAGCAGCTATGGCCAGTTTATCTTCATTTTCCTTAGTGAGAAAAGCAGAATTGGACAAGCTTGAGTAGGTGCCGGTGCTGGAGCAGCAGATTGAGGAATGTTGCCTTGTTGAACTGCTTGAGGAATGGCAGGACTGAAAACCATGTTAGGATAGTGAGCATGGTACTGTGCCTGAACTCAAGCAGCAGAAATCATAGTGGGAGTCTGAGACTGAAGACCATAGACGTACTGAGTCTTCTGTGGCGTGGGAAGAGGACTGTAAACCACGTTTGAGCTACCCGGTGTTTGAGAATTTCCTTGCAGAGGGCTATAGACCAGATTTTGCGACATTAATGCTGCATTTTGCCCTGTAATACCGGCGGCCATAAAACTACTCTGATGATTGGTGTCTCTCTGCTTATTATCGATCTCACACGATTTGATAGTAGCTATCATTTCTGTGAGAGTGAAATCATTCAGGTTCTTCATTTTCTTGATCATTCCAACATCAGCATCCCAACTCTTTGGTAATGAATTTAACAGCTTTCTGTTCATAGCACTATTGGTAAGAGTAATCTCAGCTGATATCATCTGGGAAATGAGCTTTACATATCTCCGGATCTGGTTCTCAATGGTTTCCCCGTAAATGTGATTAAATGAGCTGAATTGTTGATTCAGCTCATTTACTATGCTCGCCTTCATATCCACATTTCCCTCATAGAGATTCTGCAATTCACTCCATACTTCTTTAGCGGTCTTGAAATTTCTGACCGCAATTGAAATGTCGGGTCCAAGTGCCATTGTCAATACGGCTGAGGCCTTTTCATCTTCCTTAATGATTTTAACATCTTCTAGATTCCACAAGTGACTTGGCTTTGGAATCTTTGTATCCGGATCTTGATCAGTACTGTAAACAATCGTTCATGGACCATTCATGATACACCTCCACACTCCAAGCTCTTTGGCCTTGCAATATTGCTCGAATCTAAACTTCCACTCATAATACTCATCTCCATACAACAGACGGGGCACTTTAGTTGAAGTGCCAATCACTTGATCCAATTCTTGATGGAGGGCCAAAGTCTGTGATTGCAGAGCAACCAAAGTGGCATTGGTTAAATCCTGATTAAATCCAATTCTTAATGGAGGGCCATGTAGCTGTTCATCATGGTTAACTTTATTAGAATTTACCAAGTAAATTTAAATTCAGTTAATTTCAAATTTTATAATATGAACAGTGATCAGTCCGAAATCAGTCCGGAATAGTCAACTCTGATATGGGAAGATCTGAAATCAGTCCGAGATGGATCAAATCCAAGATGGATAAATCCGAGATGATTGATCCGGAAATAAAGAGAATCTGAAATGATTGATCCGGAAATAAAGAGAATCCGGAATGATATTGATCCGAGATGAATAATCCGAAATTGAAAAATCCGAAATGATGATCCGGAAGGTAGTGTGTATCCGAAATGATGTTGATCCGGAATAAAGAGAATCCGAAATAAAAACTTATCCGAAATGAATCCAGAATCAGGGATAATCCGGAATGAGACTGGATCCAGAATGAAATCAGTCCGAAATCTAATCCTTATCTGAATGCAACAGTGGTCCGAATTCCAAGCAACAGGAATCCGACTTCCAAGCAACTGATAACCACCAACAGTGTCTCGGATCCGAAATGGTAGCAATCCGAATTGAACAGTAGTCCGGGATCAATCCGAGATGGATGATCTCCTTCGTGTTCTTCGGGATCTTCAACAGTAACAAATCCGAAATCCTTGAAGCTGCTTTGAGTTCTTCGGAATACGTAACAGTAGCAGATCCGAAATCTTCAAATCGTCTTTGAGTTCTTCGGAACAGTAGCAATTCCGAACAAACACAACAATTCTTCGATTCTGAACAGTGATCCGGGTTGAAACAGCAGCAACTCCACTTCCGATGAGCTCTTCAATCTGCAATACCTGGAACTTGTGTTGAACAACAGGCTCTGATACCAATTGTAAGTCCCGATATCGGATCTAACAGGTATCACAAACCTAATCAGTAGCGGAAATAATGATTAGGAAGAGGAACAATCTTTTGAATTCAAAACAACTTGCATACACTAGAACAGTGTCTGATACAAGTTTTCAATTACAACTCTCTAACCCTTAAACCTTGACCTAAGACATATATTTATACTACTCACTAAGCCCAACAGTTACAACCCTAGGCCCACAAGGCACAAGGAAGCGCAAAACCCCCTTAAAGCCCAAATATAGCTCTAATGTATAAACCTTTGTTAATATAAGCCCAACAAACTCCATATGGGAGTATAGACCCAAGGCAACAGCGAAATTGGGGAGGGTCATCTGGCGAGCCATCCAGCAAAGAGGAAAAGAAATCGAGTGGGTCGTCAAAAAATGTTGTAAGCTGGCACCACGGGTGTCCGTAAAAGAAAAAGTACATAAAAACTCTAAAGTAATCTCCCTGTGGGCCCGCTCTTGGCCGACATCAAATCAACGGGGCCATTGGGAATTAGATGGCATTAACTCCCGGACCCGACCAATCAATCCAATCTCGGTCAAAAAACCAATATCAATGGTTTGGGGCAGATCCAGTCTCACGTAATCTGCCCAAAACTCTGTGGGCAGCGGTATCTCGGGGGATAACGCGAACAAACTGTCCCGTCTTAGTAAAATCAGGTAAAACTTCCTCATCCTCCTGTCCTTGTCCACATACCCGTTCGTGTCCGGGACCTCGACCCTGACCTCTACATGCTACAGAACTTGTTGACTCAGCCATATTGTTTGTAAAAATAACAATCACAACTCGGTAAGTATATGTTTCGTATACGCACGTATATACGTCCCGTAAACGATAAAAACTATAACAACCAAGGAATAAAAGCAAACTAATAATAAAACTGATATCAAAGTGTATACGATCGCATACATGTATACGATCGTATACACCTTGAATATTCAAACAGTATATGATCGTATACAATGTATACGATCGTATACACTTTAGTATTCAAACAGTATATGATCGTATACAATGTATACGGCCGTATACACTTGAATATCCAGTTATATGTTTTCAAATTCAGTTTTTATTTTTTCAAATTCAATCAAACAATCTATTTCGTTACGCTTATCTATACTATTCGATATACCATACGATACCATAATCTAATAAGTTATGTAATCAGAAAGTCTATTCTACGACGAGGCTTAGCAACATACCGTAATAGAAGAACGAGAAGAAAACGAAACAAATTCCGAAAAACAATATCCAAGAATGATCCAAGAGAAAACCGAGAGAATTTTATAGAATTTTGCGGTCGTATGGTGGTAATGTGGTTGTATAACATATTATACGATCTTTCTTATCGTATACGGTTTGTATAACGTTATACGGGCCATATACATTGTTTATTATTTTTAATGTGCACGTATACACAATATACGAGTACTATTTTGGTCTTGTATACGGTTAACAATTTTTTACCTTTTTTAGTTAATCTATGTGGAATTGACGAAAACGCAATCGATATGTGTTCACCTTCATCAATACCGTTTTCATTTCATCTATCTTTTCAAGTTCCATTTCAACAAGTTGGAAAAACATTGATAGAACTTTAAAGAAGAAGATCAATCTTATTTGATTTTGCATTATGTTTATTAACTGGTCGTTTGTTTGAGTCGGTATGTGAAATTGACGAAAACGCAGTTGGTATGTGTTCATACATCCATTTAATTAACTCACATCATTACAAATTGTCAAAACATGAAATAACATTTAAAATTCATAGGAAACCTAAATCCAGTTTCTCGCGTCTTATATTGATCAACGATATTATTATATTGAATAATACAAACCTGGTAAAAGTTATACCAGCTCTCTGCTGGTGTATGTCGTGTCGGTTGTTGCTAGTATCCTGGCGGGGTTGGCATTGGATAATCCCTTGTAATCTAATGTAAATAAAATGGTTGTTGTTAACAAATACAATCGTGACCGTTTGACGAGGAATACTATTTTCAGCTATTGTGAAAATGGGAAAAAACGTAGCACAACCTGTGTCGCTTAATAAGTGACAAATGACATTCCATCGGTTAGCTATTATGACCCACGTGAAAGGCATTTGCAGCCACTTATTACGCAGTGCAAAGCCTATACCGGACCAATCTAAGGAGTTTCGAGCTGACTAAAACTCAATTGAATTTATTGTATTCCACAAGTCGTAGTACCGGTTGCACTCACCTAGAAGCTCTTGCCGTATTGACGACCACTCCATCTCATGAAATGACAAGCTGACCGCTATAGCTTGACACCCACAATTACCATCACCCTGAACATCTTGTATGTGACTTAGGTATGGATAGAAGCAAGGTGGAATGAACTTTTTGTAGTGCATGAACAGGTTAAGTTGTACTGCAGGCAGCAAAGGTAACTTTAGTGCCTCTTCCATTGATTTTCCCACCTTATCTTTCAATTTCCTTTGCCTAGCGCCCTTTGCAATCTCGTCAATGAACGAAGGTTCTTCACCACGATAACCTTGTGACTCGACAAACGAGCTGTGCCTTGCAGGTTCGTTGTACGACTCTTGTGTGCCAATGAATTGTGAATCGCCATTCGCGTCTGCCGATGAAATAAAATTGTGTCTAGAAGGCTCCGCAAACGAATCAACCATCCTTTGTTGCTGAGCCTTTGAAGTTGGACGGCCCCGTGGGTTTTTTTTGCATGACTGGCTGTTTGAGCTTTATCTGATTGGGATGTACCAACTCCTTCATCTTTTGAACCAAGTTTATCTTTATTTCTCTAGGCTGCCCCATTATATGTTGTCTAAGAATCGCAAGTTCGTTGTCTACGTCGAAATACTCCTCCTTGCTCCTTTTTTTTAAAGATTTCAAATCTAACTTTTGCCAAAAGAGGTATATCGACTCCAACGGAATCCTTTGACCTAAACTAAAATAAAACAACAAACAACAGAAAACGTGAAAACCATTGTGTGATGAAATACTCTTATTATAACATGTGGTTGGTCGAAGAATGTATTACGTTTCATCGCATACTGTTGTAAACAGCACGCACATGTACCGTTCGATGCTTTTAAGATTTCTATAACCTATTCTCCGTTGGATAAAAAGTCTAGGCACGCATGTGAAATCTTCTTTCGTATGAGATCAAATACTAGTTTGTTATGGGGATCCATTGTTCGGCTCCTGCTTGCTTCAATGTTGGTTTTTATTTCTGTCACCTTGTTTCTTATGAGCTGAATGATAAGTGGTACAACTTTATCTAGTGTGTTATTGGATTCGCTGAGGTATTGCTTCAAAATGGCATGCTGACTTTCTACCTTGTTCGTTGTATGTTGTCCAAAGTTCAGATGTTGGTCGCTACAGAAAGCAACAAACCCGTCTCTATATGGTTTTAACCAGTTTGAATACAAGTAATCCAGAATTTCTAAAAACAAAGTGAAGTGCAGTCAAGATAAGTCAAAAAAGTACGATTAATAAGAAAATTACTAGGAAACTTACTCGGAAACTTACTGTTGCATCTTTTGCTTGGAAGTTATGATCGTATTCGCTCATACCAGTAGTTGTAGTCAACATTGGTCATTGAGTTAATCAGCATGCCCCACTTGTATATAAACTTTTCCCAGGCTGCTTCGTTTTAAAGCTTTGCTTGCAATATTTTGCGATACTTTGTTGTATGTGCCACCTACACAATGAATGTCTTGCGTTCGGAAACACGGTTGCACATGCTTCATTAGGGTGAGATCTTTATCCGATACTATTACATGGGGTTTCATAACACTGTCTAATGAGTCTTTCAACCTCTGTAGAACCCACGTGAAGTTTTCCTCTTTCTCGTTGCTTAATAACGCATGAGCAATGCAAAACGACATCAACGTGGATGTAATACCGATAATCTCAACTAGCGGCATTTTGTACCGGTTCGTCTTGTAGGTGGAGTCTATAAGAAACACATGAGCAATGCAAAAGGACATCCTCGACCATTTCGCCATTTTTAGATGTTATGTGGAAGAAAAGAAACCCAACCTTGTTCAGCCAGTGGAAAAGTACCTGCATTGGAGTCTCGCCGACTTGCTCCATTCGACCAAATTTGCCCCAAGCGTTGTATATGGTATTTCTTGTTGAGACATTCTCGGGGTTTTATGTTCTGATGCGTAAGTTGCTCCAAGGTCCTCTTTTCGCTAGAGTCAGCCTCATTAGGGACGGATGACCCTCTAGATATAGAAAGGGTTTGTGGTTACGTTTAGTTGTGTCAACCCTTAGCTCCCAATAACGTAACCTCTTTTTGTATGTCCCGATCAGTTGGAACTCGCAACCGGTTTTCATGGTCCCGCTACGTCTGACCGTGACTATTGAGTTGTTCTGGTCGGCGCAATCGCACGTAAGCCAAATTTTTAACGGCTGGCCGCTTGGGAGTTTCTCGTAGATCATGCGTTTGGTGACGATGGCGTACCCATTTTGGCGTCTGACTTCTCCATACCAATCCACCAATTCATGCATACTAACGAATTTCTATCGAAAACAATTATATGTGTGAATTAATGATTAACAATAATTAATAAGCTGTTATGTAGAGTTTTTGGACGAACTAATATTGTAATGAAAACGAATCAAACGTATAAATAGTAAAATATTAAACGTACAGAAAATAAACGTATAATTAAATGTTAAACCTGATCGGTTTGAAACTCACTAGGTTCATGGTCAACCTTTGAACCCTCGGACGGTCCACCACTACCGGGAGGAGACTGAAAACTACCGGTCGGCGGTCCACCACTGCCGGGAGGAGATTGAGAACTCCTGTCCGGTGGTCCACCATTACTAGGAGGGGATTTAAAACTAACGGGCAGCGATGGATAATCACCAGCATAATTACCCTGTAAGGCATCAAAACCCCAAGGATGCTGACTTGCATCCAGACGCAAGATTGAGATCGAACGGAGCATTTGGATCAAAACAAACCCGTATTGTTATTTTGATTGTTATCATAACTCCTCTGGTTCGACTCGTTATTCGAGTCACTACCAAAATCTTCACGCCAAAATGCCACTGATAGCGTAAAATAGTTTGAATAGAGAGATATATAGAAGAAATAAATAGAAGTTGAATGAAAATAAATATGATTAGTGTCGTTTAGATAGAGGTTTTACGGAATATTACTTCGTTTCAAATGATTAATACGTGAATCGAGGAATCTTACGTCGAATCAAAGAACTCGCACGAATATCGAGGAATCTAACGTCTTATCACATAACTAGCACGAGAATCGAGGAATATAACATCGAATCGAAGAATCTTACGTGTAGCCACACTCGTATCGAGGAATTATAGGTCGTGTCAAACAGTAAAAAACAAAAAAAATAGAAAAAATTGTTGTATACGGGTCGTATAGCTTTATACGGCCCGTATAAACTTATCGTATACATTATACACGACCACACTGAAATCTTATTCTCACATGGGTATAAACCCGTATAAACTTATACGACCGATAAACTTTGTGAAAACAAGATTTTTTAATGTGAGATTATTAAACCGCTTTAAAGACAATCATAATGAAAAAACCTAGGTTGTGAAAAAAAGAAAGAAATAGTAAATTGTAGTTATTGGTTTTGGATGATTCCAAAGGCTCCTCACGGGGAATTTGGAGTTCCCCTTTCTCTCTTTCTAAATACAGCCGTCAACTTTGTCCTCCTGCACTTCTCTCTCCACACGTGCACTTATATTTCATGATGTACAATAGTTGTTTCACAGCACTTAACGTGTTATATATGAATATATATTGTGTGTAAAAGTACACTATTTATTTGTAGTGACATGCTACATGACATTGGATATTGTTGGAATGATTATATGTTTTTAATTTTCTAATCAGGAGTAGTGAATCAAGACAATAATATGGACGTAGTAGTTCTCTAATTATGTTCATGTATACATCAAATAATCATTTCTCACTCACACATACGTAAGCTATGCGTGTAAAATAAAACTTCAAACTAACTTGTCCATATTTTTTAAAATCCTTGAACATTAACTACCTATGTGTAGTTTATATCTCGATGATATATCATAAATAAAATTTGTACATGTGTAAGTTCTACAAATATACGAAATTTGTTTATATATATATATATATATATATAATGAAAACTTACACGGGTTATGAAACTTAGAGAACTCGGCCATATTTTTTTCATTTACGGCAGCCGTAAACGCTGTAAAAAGTGATGTCACGCTTATGTCATCAGCTTTTTACAGCTGCTGTAACGGGCCGAGAAAAGCCAATTCAATTTTTTTTAACATATTTTATGGTAGTCCTAAACATTTTAATCTACTGGTGTGAAAAATGAGGGCAAAACTCGTACGGGAAGGCCGAGTTCTCTAAGTTCTTACAACTCGGGGAGGTTTTCCCTTGATCTTGATCCTATACTTATAGGATTCGGTTCAATTAAAAACCACCACGAGTTGTGAGAACCATGAGAACTGCTACTTGTCGAGCGAGTTGGGCTACCATTTTTTGCACAAACCTAGATGAGAATGTTATAAACACGTTTGTAAAAAGGAAAAACAAAAGAATTTGTCGAGTTGGTAGTTACGCCCGATGTAAATTTTATTTAAGCCTGATGTAAATTTCTTTATAGCGATGTAAATTGTTGCGTGCGATATTTTTATTTTTCATTTTTTGCTGGAAGAGTGATTATTTTAAGATTTTTAAGAAAAAGAAATTTTGAAAAAAAACTTTTGGAAGGATTAGTTCTCATGGTTTTCACAAGTTAAGGTGGTTTTCATTTATCCTTTTCAAATATATATATATATTGGTGTGTGTGTGTGTGTGTGTGCTAGAAGTTGGATACAAAATCCAAATTTCCTAAAAAGTGTAAAAAATCATAAAACACGATAATGGCAATCATAGAATAGACAAAACTCACAAATAACATAATGCAGATTACTAAAACATCATATATGTAGGTTTTGGGTTGTCTTTTGGCTGTAAATTGTTGCGTGCGACATTTTTTTTCCATTTTTTTGCTGGAAAAGTGATTTTTTTTAAGATTTTAAAGAAAAAGAAATTTTGAAAAAAAACTTTTGGAAGGCCTAGTTCTCATGGTTTTCACAAATTAAGGTGGTTCTCATTTTACCCTTTTCATATATATATATATATTTATATATATATATATATATATACTAGAAGGGTGAATACAAAGTCCAAATTTCCTAAAAATGTAAAAAATCATAAAACATCATGATGTCAATCATAAAACAGACAAAAAACCAACAAATAACATAATGCAGATTACTAAAACATCAAATATGTGGGTTTTTGGTTGTCTTTTGGATGATATGGCTCTAATTATGGAATGACAAACATTATTGTGTTTTATGTTGATTAGCATGTTGTGTTTTGTGTTAATAGTTCTACGCTGGTGTCTTTAAAGTTTTTATAGACTACTAGGGTTTGAATATTGTGTTTCGATATTTTTTACTATATAATTTATGGGTTTTAGGTGTGTGTTATGGCTGAAATTATAGTATTTTAAGACTTTTTACACTTTTAGGAAATTTGGACTGTTTTAGCCGAACCTCACCCTATATGGATCGGTTAAAATGAGAACCATCTTGAGTTGTAAGAATCGTGAGAACTAGGTAATCCAAAAGGTTTTTTCAAAAAAATTTTCTTAAAAGTCATAAAAAATAACTTGTTTCAGCAAAAAAAAAAATTTTAAATACCGCAAACACACATTTACATGAGTCGTAAAAAGAATATTTATCTTTGTACAAAATTTACACTAGCGCATAAAAAAAACTTGCATCAGTCAAAACTATCAACTCGATAATTTTTTTTTACCTTTTTTACAAATGTGTTTATAATATTTCCATCTACATTTGTGCAAAAACAATTTAGCCTAACTCGCGCGGGAAGGAGTTCTCACGATTCTCACAACTCGTGGTGGTTCTCATTTGAACCGAGCCCTATATATGTGTATGTGTGTGTGTATGTGTGTGTGTGTGTTTGTGTATAGGGTAGGGTTCATGCGAGAACCACTCTTATTGCAGATCCACGAGAACCAATGTGAACAGTGAGCATTAGTGTAAATACACAACCACTTGTAAATTAATCGTGTCATAACCTATTGGACTTCAAACATCAATTAAATCATATTTCTTTACAAAAATCACGTCTGACACTCGAGTTGCATCAGTAGTTCTCAGTTCTCAGGCATCTCAGTTCTCAGCATCAATAGTTCTCAGGCATCAGCAGTTCTTAGTAGTTCATCTACGTCTCGATTAATCAGCAGTTTGTCTTCGTCATAGCGATAGCGATACACCATAAACCGTTCGTCTTCGTCATATCCATTTTACCATCAGACATTTCAAAATTTGTTGTATAATTGAGGTAATGCTCCAAAATTTGGGTTAGGGCTCCAAAATTCATTTTATAATCGATATTATTGTAGTAAGAACATAATCATAGATCATATATTCTTCATCCATTCATAGTCGAGTATTCAATTCGTAATTAGGGCAACACGATCAGAATCAACAAGGAGTGTGGCACGTGATTAGGGAAACACGATCAGACTCATCGAGGAGTGTAGCACGATTAGCGAGAGTCTGAAGCACTAACGCAAGATGGAATTGCTGTCTGACTCACCGTAAAACAGATACTGTCTGAATCTTCAGTGGCGCGACACCGTTTCTAAGTTTTTTAGACTTCGTTTATACTTTTATATGATTATATGACTACTTTTATATGATAATATGATGATTAATCATCAACTAAATCGTCGATTCAAACTTTGTATTGTACTTTCATATGATAATATAACGTTTAATAGGCGGTTCACCTCTAAATTAACGATTTATAATGCGGTATATAGTTTTATTTTGTGTGATATAGTTATGCACATGTGCTTATTTTTCCAGAATAGGTTAATAAATTAGTTTTGTGTGAAATATAGTTATGCACATGTGCATCGTCAGTTCAATCGTCGATTCAAACTTCGTTTTATACTTTTACATGATAATATGACGTTTAATAGGTGTTTCACCTCTGTATTAACGATTTATAATGTGATATTTAGTTTTATTTTGTGTGATATATAGTTATGCACATGTGCAGATTTTGCCAGAATAAGTTAACAAGTTAGTTTTGTGTGATATATAGTTATGCACATGTGCATCGTCAGTTAAATCGTCGATTCAAACTTTGTTTTGTACTTTTACATGATAATATGACGTTTTATAGGTGTTTCACCTCTGTATTAACGATTTATAATGTGATATTTAGTTTTATTTTGTGTGATATATAGTTATGCACATGTGCATATTTTGCCAGAATAAGTTAACAAGTTAGTTTTGTGTGATATATAGTTATGCACATCTGCATAGCTTACTAAAATAGATTAATATGCACATGTGCATCGATTGACAATAAATAGGTTAATAAGGTAGATAATGTTGATGATAAAGTTGACGGTGATGTACATGCTCATTTTAAACCATCAATGGAAAAAAAATAAAGAGAGTAAAGTGGACAACAACAAGGCAAAAAGAATGCCAGATGATGCAGCGGAAGATGATTACATGTCGGTTAAACAAAAAAAGGTAAAAAAAATGTTGATTATTTTTTTATGGTGATATTTGAGTTTATGCACATATTCATCCTTGTATTGCTCTCAGTTTAAGTAATATAAATTGTCTAAACACATAAAATACATAAATGTAGGTGTGCAAAAGGATAAAATCATAAAGATGAGAACAAGTAAATAGAAACATGACGAAACACTAAATAAAGGTCTTGATCGAGTGCGTATGCTAAAGAATAGAAGATTGGCAAAGTTAAAAGTCTTAACAACAGTTGAAAATACGACAATAAAGTGTACAACTACAATGTTGGTATGTGTTATTCAAAATTTTAAATCAAAATTTAAAATGCACATGTGCATTCATATGTATGAACATTTTATAACATATTTTATTTTGTTTGCACATGTGCATCATCGTGTGTGAATGCACATATGCGGTAGGTTCGTATGTTTAGTAATTGTATTTTTTGTTTATTATTGTAGATCAAAGATGGAAAAAACGAAAAAGGTTACATTTATTATAAAATAAAGGGAGTAAGGATCTAAAAGAATGTGAGATGCTATGGAGGGCAAGGACAGACGTAGTTTTGAAACAAAAAAAAGTTAAAATAGGTTGCTTACTATTTATTGATGCAATTGGTTAGAGATACACATATGCATTATTTTTTAGTTTTATGTTAAATGATGTTGTCATTCATTTAAACATATATATTATACCATATGTAGATGTAGTATAGAAAAAGACGTACAAAGGAGGACAAGTAAATATGCAGATGTAGATATAGGAAAAGACATACAAAGGAGGAGAAGTAAGCGGAAGAATAATAAAACATTGGGCAAAGATGATAGGGAAATGCGTGCGGACAAGAAAAAGAAGGTTGAAAAAATTAACATTAAAGATGAGGCCTGAGAGTAATGACGATATGGTGGACAACAACATTGATGGTATGCGTTGTAAAGTTGTGTTAATACAAAGTTGAATCTGCTTATATGCAACATTATGTATGAAAATTATATAACCTCTGTTTTTTTTGTTGACACATGTGTTATGAATTTGGCAAAGGATACCATACACGGGTTGATGGATGGAGAATCTAGGAAAAGGTTAGAGGAAGAATCAACAAAGCAGGATGAGTGTTGGAGGAGGTTGAGGAAAGGAGAAGAAGATAAAAAAGAGTATTTAAGTAATTAGTAGAAGTGTTGTAGGTAGGTGGGAGTAGGAGTGTTGTAGGTAGGTGGTTGGTGGAGACAATATTTCTTATTTTTTTGTTTTGTTGGTATTGACGATGATCTTGGGTAGTATTGTGATACATACAAGTTTGTCTTTTGAAAGATGATGTATACACATATGCATAGTTTTGGTTAGTTTTAGATGGTGGTTGATGGTTTAGTTGTATATGTCAGTTGATGATATACTATGTTTTTGGTTTGGTATGAGGGTTATTGAATGTGCATAATTTGAAAATGTATACATACGGCTAATTTATTTATATGTTTGGTATGGTAGGAAGCTTTTTTGATGCATATGTGCATAATTCAAAATTGGTATACAAGTTAATAGTATATCCACGAATGGTAATGTAGATGATGATGTACTATGTTATTTGGTATGGTATGAAGGTTATTTAATGCACATGTGTATAATTTGAAAATGTAAACATATTGGTAATAAATATATATGTTTGGTATGGTAGGAGGTTTTTGTATGCACATGTGCATAATTTGAAATTGGTATACATGTTGGTAATATATCCACGGATGGTAATGTAGATGGAAATGAACTGGTATAGGTTATGTTAAAGTAATATGTCATATGCACATATGCATTATTTAGAATAATAAACATGTTGGGAAAAAGGGGCATGTGAATAGTTTGAAAATTGCATATTTGTTAGTAACATATTATGTATGTTGATGTGTATATAAGGAAAAATTGTTTATATTTAGTTAAAAAGATATGACATATGAAAATGTGTATCAATAAATTAACGGTTGATGTAATGTGTATCAATAAATTAACGGTTGATGTGATTACGAGTGGTACGGTTGGTTATAACATAAAAAGTATTTGGTATGGTTTAAGGGTGGTAATGCATGCTAAATTAGTACAACTGATGATCAGGTTGGGTAATGTACATGTGCATAGTTTGGAAAATATTATACATGTTGGTAATACATGTTAGGTGTTCAGGAATTAAAGTACATATGATTTTGTTTAATAATTGAGTGATAAAAAAAGTATCATCCGTGCAATCAGAAACATCGGAATTTGTAATCATAATATCGGAATACATAGTTTAAATGATGTTTAATCGAGTTGAACGTGTAGGTCAAATTGAATGTAAATAAACTAAATTAAATGTAAATAGTAATTCAACATAATCAAGTTGAACACAGATGTTTCAAATTAAATGTAAACAATAATTCAACGTAGATGAATGTTTCAACTTGAATGTAAGCAGTTCATATTAAATGTAAACGAATAATAAAACAAAATGATCAATATTTTGACGACGAACTTATTCAAATTTAGGATGGTTGGGTGCATTATGACGTCTGGATGAACGTCTAAGGGGTTGTTTATGTACATTTGTGTATGTAGGGTCTTCAGAATCATCATAAGTATCTTCATCAGTATCATTATCATCATCGGAACAAGAATCAGTTTCATCGTTAGGGGGTCCGAAATTCCAATAGTAGTGGTAGCAGCTTAATTGTGTATGAGTGTTCCTGAATATAAAAAATGTTAGAAAGTGAATAATGAAATGGTTAAAAAGTTATATTTAATAAGGTAAATGTTATGTGTAAGAATGTTGTATAAATGATAAACAAATTATTGGTGATGATTATAGGGTAATGGTAACGTGATGCACATGCATGATTATGCACTGATATTGTGAACAAATTATTATTTACGATTATAGGGTAATAGTAACGTGCTGCACATGTGTAGGATGTAGATTATTGGTGATGATTATAGGGTAATGGCAAAGTGTTGCACATGTGTAGGATGGTGTATATATAGGGTGATGGTAAAGTGTTGCACTTGTGCGGGATGGTGTATTTATGCAAAAAGCACATCCGATACTCGAATTCATCAGCAACTCAGTTCTCAAGCATCAGCGGTTCTGAGTAGTTCATCTTCGTCTCGATTAAGCGATACATCATAAACCGTTCATCATATCGATTTTACTATCAGACATTTCAAAATTCGTTGTATAATTGAGGTTAGTGCTCCAAAATTCGTATTATAATCGATATTAGTGCAGTAAGAACATAATCATAGATCATATATTCTTTATCCATTCGTAATTGAGTATTCCATTCGTAATTAGGGCAACACGATCAGAATCATCAAGGAGTGTGGCATGATTAGAGTTACAGGAGGAATAATGGTAGGAGGAACGGTGGTGAGGAAGCATGACGGTGATTCTAGCCGCCGTGAATAACGTAGACGGTGGTGATTCTGGTCACTGGTACCAACTTAGGGTTACAGTATGCATTATTGAAAAGTATAATATATTTACAAAGAATGTCATGCGTTCACATTGATTCTCGTGGTTCTTGCAATAAAGGGTGATTTCTAACGGTATCTTATTCATATATATATATATATATATATATTATATATATATATATATAATTAGGATCATTTGTGAACAACTTCTTGAGAGTGAACCAATCTTGGCCTTTGATCATTTTTTTGATTAAAAGGGTAAGATTGATATTAGTTAAGTATTTTTAATTATAATCCTTTAATTTTTAATCTCTTAACTCTCTCACTATATGTCTCATTTTTTTATTATTTCTCTATTGTTTTAATTATAAGAGATTAAAGGGCTAATGTTTATTTTTAAATGAACTCTTATGTTCTTTTTAAAATTAAATATTAAACCTAATTAAATTATGTTTTTTTACATATGCGTATACAGGTCAGTATATACAAGACATATACACTTGTGTATAATTACATCTTGTTCCCACAGGTCGGTATAAACCAGATTTATACATATGTGTATTATTCAAGTACATATGCATACAAATTAAAAGATGTGTATCTTGTATAAATTGATAGTTAGCGAGACTGTACACATGTGTATAAACTAACATCTGTGTATCTTGTATAAACTAATACTATCGAGACTGTACACATGTGTATACACTTACAATTGTGTATCTTGTATATATGAAAACTAGCAAGATTTTAAGAATTTTAATTATATTGTTTAATAAATGCAATTTACAAAAGACGCAAATACCCTTCTGTCAATTAATTTAAAAGAGGTTACAACATTATAATTATAATCTTGCCATTGTTTAAAAAGCTCTAGATGATATAATCCAATGCTCAGATTAGTTCACACATTTCACTCTCAACCTAGTGTTCACTCTAGAACCCTACCCTATATATATATATATATATATATATATATATATATATATATATAATGCATCTGGAATGAGAATTTTATACTACCAAAAAGTTAATAACACTTTTGAGTATAATGCATAAAGTACAATTGCTAAACTAGGGTAAATTAGATTTTTAAAAACTAATTATATTTTAATTTATTCACCTTATAAAAAACAAACTACTCATGACTTTTAAACAATTATAATTTTTCCGTTTGTTAATATATATATATATATATATATATATATATTACATCATAAAAAAATAGTATTTTATTCTCTTTAAATTGAATATAGTGTTGCTATAGTTTTTTAAATTAAAAAAATAATTAATATATTATGTGATTACCAATGTGTAGGGTGAGCAATGACTGAATCATTAACCGAAATCGAACTATAAACATATAACACTGAATTAAATAAACTAAAAACTGAATTAAGTGAAAAATAATTAACCGAAAACTGAATTAGACGAAAACTATTTATCGGTTTTTGTACTATCATTCGAACTAAAAACATAAAACATTGAATTGAAATTAACTAAAAACTGAATTATGTGAAAAATAAGTAACTGAAAACTGAATTAACCAAAAACTAGTTATCGGTTTTTTGTACTATCGTTTGAGCAAAATTAATTTAACCAAAGCCATTCATATTTTCATATATTGATAGCTTTTATACCTTTAGTTCATATATTACATATTTTATACCTTGATTTCATGTATTTATACATCAATTTCATGTGTTTATACATCAATTTTATGTAGTTATAAGCAAAAATTTTAGCCTAAGTATAGCTTTTATCATTAAATGAAATGAAATTAACCGAACAAAAGTCATCAATCTAACTAAATAAACCAAACTAATTACCGAAAACCGATAGGTTTATGAAAATAGACTAACTAATAACTTCGATTGAGGATAATAACCGAACCATGTACACACTAGCAATGTATGTGTTTTCTGCTGCATCGCGCTCGGAAGCACGCACACACACATATATACAATGTACAGTTCAAATAAGAAAAAACAATACTTTATGAGAATAGAAATAACTAGTTTAAACTAATAGAATATTCCATTTAATATGTGTATTCCATGTTCTTGTGAGGATATATAGGAAATTCACAAATTTAATAACTTATTATATTCTCCTAAACTACCTAACTAAAAGTGTGAGAAGCAATATGGTCGAGTAATGAATGGATAGAATTAAATGAGTTGCAAAATTGTAAAACATGTTTTATTAGATTAATTAATGTTTTTATTAACGGTATAAAGGTAAATCCAACGTGTTATAAATTTAGAAAACAACATGCAACTTTCTCCGTCTTTTTTAATGTTAACTTTATTTTACTTAATTTATTTAAAGGGAACTTGGATTTTAATAATCTTACACAGAGGTGGTTGGTCACTTGTAGTCGCACCTTTGAATATTAGCACTTGCAGTCTCATCTTTTAAGTATTTTTTTCCCGAATTACAAACTATGTTTTAGGGCTTTTGATCAGAAAAGGGATACGATCCATTGATGTAAAATTTATCTTGAAATAATGATCCAAATGACGAAAACGGTGCTTCAATTCGGTTGTTTAAACTTTCGACTAACAAAAATCAAGTCGTTTAGAGCACAAGGTTAGTTTTACATCAATTAACTCATATCCTAGTTCTGATCAAAACCCCTAAAACATAAGAAAAAACTTAACTCTGTTAAGTTCTTTTTAACGGAGGTGTAGTCAGAGAAAAATCCTTAAAAGGTGGGACTACTAGTGGTAATATTCAATTGTGGGACTTTGAGTGGCCAACAATCTTTAGGTGAGATTATTAAAATCCAATTTCCCTTTTTTAAACTGCACTGTAATACTAGAGTATTTTTATCTTAACATGAGTATCATAAAGTTACGTTAGTCCATGGTGTTTTTAGTTATGTTTATGCAATAGTGTTTTAGTATTGTATTTAAAATAATTGAAGAAGTGTTTAATTTACTCTTATACCATTTACCCTAATTATTAGAAATTATTACATGTCATACTTCTATGTCTTCTCATACTTCTTAGAAGTTATTGGTGTTGTATGTGTATCTATATGTATATATAGAGAGATCGAGAAAAAGGTTTATTCTAAAAAGTGTTGAAAGACGTGAGAAGCAACGGCACAAGAGATATATAATTTAGAGCAAGAGGTATAACCACATTTAATTACATAGCTTCTAGGCACCATAAACACATAAAGAGACTAAACATCCTATATGCATCTTATATTGTTTTCCTAGCACATTATACACCGCATGACAAATGTAGCATAGAGTAGGTAGTAATTTTCATCCGTTCAATTACAAAAATTCTATACACTAAGAACTATAAAACAAAATATTACAATTGTATATATTGCCTTAAACAAGGAACATAAGGTGGTTTTGTAATTGACTGCCTACTAATTTTAAGTCTACTATTGAAACTCCAAAGTGTTGTACGTTTTTATTGTTCTCCACATAGCACTAGTTCTTAATATAATGCAACCCCCATCCCAAACACATGCATATATATAGTTAGGTTTTAAGCAAACCAACTATACATATACATTTATGTTTGATACAAAATATAGTGTTACATAACCACATATCCTACTTTTTTTTAATGAGAAATTTCTTTTCTTTTCTGTCGTCTATAGGATTTAAATGCAATACCTCCCCTTGTCAACATGTTTAAAGGCACTCAATAAACCACCACCCCATTAGTAATCATATATCCTACTATCTCAATAAATTATACATACATTGCATAAAAGTGCTTTATGCATATCTTATAGTTTTAAATACAAAGTTTATTTTAAATATAGTTATATATATATATATATATATATAATATAATATATATATTTCTGGAGAGTTCAAATGAGAAGAAAAAATTTGTAAGAATAAAAAGAATAACTTTTAAACAATAGAAAATTTTTCATTTACTTCATTTAATGTGTGTATCTAATATTATGAAAAAGGTCATATAGGTAAATCTATAATAGTCATTAATTAGCTAATTAATTAAACTTGCAACTCATTTTTAATATACTTTTTCAAGATAAAATAATTTATAGTGAAGGACAATTATCGACGTGTAGGATAAATTTTAGTATGTGTAGGATAAATTTTGAAACGCATAGGGTAAATTTACATGTGTGTAGGGTAAATTCCGATAAGCATAAGATATATGTAGGATAAATTTTGAAATGTGTTGGATAAAATGTTTTTGTTAACAAAAGATAACATAATTAATGAGGGAAATTATAAACTATTTAATATTTTACAATTATGTCATTTCTTCTTTTTCTTCTCACATTAAATTTCTTCTCAAATGAACCTTCCCATATATATATATATATATATATATATTATATATATATATATATATATATAAACACACACACAACATATCCTACTATCTCATTAAATTATACATACATTACATAAAAGTGCTTTATGCATATCTTATAGTTTTAAATATAAAGTTTATTCTGGAACTATATATATATATATATGTGTGTGTGTGTGTATGGGATGGATCATGAAGAAACTAGTTTAAATGTAAAAACCAAAAACCTAACTAAAAAAGCCTAAAAATGTGTTAAAAAATTTGATTTTTTTAATAAAAATCGCTTATATAATATATAAAAAAAACTTTTCTAAAAAAAATTGGTTCTACTGCAATAGTGCATTAATATAAAAATCTTAAACCACGTAACCCACCCCCACCGACACCCCCAAAAACCTAAAATCCCCCCCCCCCCCCCCCAAACCTAAATCACCCTCCATCAAAAGCCTAAACCCCCACCCCCACCACACAAAAAACCTAAACCCCACTCCTCCAACAAACAACCTGAAACTAATCCCTATACGTAAACCTCCCAAAAAACCTAAACCCCCCACCCGCAACCCCCCCTCCCCTCACACACTCAAAAACCTAATCCTAATCCAAATCCTAAACCCTCAAAAAACCTAACCTTAAAATTTAAACTATAAATCTAAGCATATAATACACATGTGCAGCATATACATATAATGCACATGTGAAGTATAAGTTTTTTTTTTGAAAGAAAGTTTTTTTCTTTGAAAAAAAGTTTTTTTACATAAAAAGTAGCGATTTTTTATAAAAAAAATTGTAAAAAAATGATAACTTTTTTAGGCTTTTTTATTTAGTTTTTTAGTTTTTTCATTATATATAGTTTTTTTATGATACTCTCCCTGTATATGTACATATAAAACTACTACGAATTGTGAGAACTTAGAGAACTCGGCCTTCCCGTGCAAGTTTTGCTCATATTTTTTTACACTCGTAGATTAAAATGTCACAAAGACGGTGATAGAAAAGAATTTTGAAGTTGTATTTTCGACCCTTCATAACTGCTTTTAGAGTATTTACGGTTACTATATAAAAAAGTAGGAAGCGAGACACAATGCATTTAACATGTTAAATATAATTTAAAATTTTAATTAAAATACTAAAGTTCTTTTTTTTTTTAAGATTTTGCTTATATAGATATGCTGAAGCTATTCTATTAAAAAAAAAATTTTTGCAAAAAAAAATTGTTTACCTTTTTTATTGTTTTTTAAGAATTTTTTATTCTTTTAGTTTCCATTTTTTATCAAAAAGGCTTCTACGTGTATTTATGTGTAAAAGCTCCCAAAAAAATTTAAAAATGATTTTTGTCACACCCTGACCCGCAGCGGAAATGGTAGTCGGGGCATGATTGGGTTTTCATCAAAGCTTATGACATTTACTATAAAGTTTCATATTTATTATTTCTTTTTAAAGAAGAAATTACAATAAACATACAAGCACCACATGTTCAAATACATTTTTCATGACTTCTTTATTTTTTTTCTAAGGCAATTTCCTATGTGTTCCTTGCTTAAACCGTCCACCTGTATCATGTGTAAAAATATGGTTTTGGGTCAACAAAAGTTGGCGAGTGAATCTTATGAAAACATTTGAACGAATTTGTTATATTGGTTATAAAAAGGTGCATAACCACATATGAGTAAACGTAAATGTAAATTTAATTACAATACACATAATATCAATTAATGCACACGCATACACCAAATGATGAACAATGAGATCAAGGCTCAATCAAACGGAGCCGATCTAATGAGGCACGCGATGTTTAACTCGTCACCAACGAGGAACTGATGGGCCTAATGAGTGATTTGCACGCAACTTGACAAAATGTAAACACACATCACAACAAACAACATAATCACAATACACATAATATCAATTAATGCACAAGCACACACCAAATGATGAACAATGAGATCAAGGCTCAATCAAACGGAGCCGATCTAATGAGGCACGCGATGTTCAACTCGTCTCCAACGAGGAACTGATGGGCCTAATGAATGATTTGCATGCAACTTGACAAAATGTAAACACACATCACAACAAACAACATTCACATCACACGTTTAGATCATATAATGGTAATAGCACAAGTTTGAATAAACGAAATAAATAAAGCGACACATGATACACCCCAAAACATGAATAAAAAGGGGAATTTGTAAGAATTCACTCACAGTGGGTGCGTTTCCTTGATCGAAGACAAACGCGCACGAATTTGGGATTAAACAGACGAAGGAAAACTAACCTAAAATAATAACGCGATAAATAGATAAATTAATATTTTTAATTTATGCTTTTTATTAGATTTTTAGGTTATTGGGGTAATTGATACAAATTTTTAAAAGCTTAAAAACCTTATTTTTGAGGTATTTTTAACTAATTTTCAAAGAAAATAAAAAGGATTTTTAAATAAAAAATTACCCTTTTTCTAAGGGTTGACTGGTCAACGGCCGGTTCAACAGGTTTAATTATTGGTAGCGTGCGAGGTTCGAACTCGTGACCTCTCGGTGGGGTGCCGCAGCTCTTCCAACTGAGCTACGTGTCTAACCTGTTAGATTCTTGATTTTTATTATACTTATATACTGATTAGAATATTTCAGAAATTAATTAATTTAAAAAGGATTTAAATGAGCGAACCAGTGTGAAGAATCCGACTCGAACCCGCGACCTCAGACATGTTTTGCACCCAGCCCAACCAGTTGGGCTGGGTGTCTAACATGTATATAACTCGATTTTAATTATATAAAACCCTTATCTCAGCTTCATCTTCTTCACCCTTAAATCCAGAACTGAAAGTCGACTGATTGATTGGGTAATCAGTTAACTTATTTATACGTATAATAAACATAAAAACTGTAGGAATTAAGTGAATTTGAAAGAAACGATACCGTTGGAGGATTCCGGCGGTATCCCACGATTCCGGCGACGAGATACGTTTTCCAGTGAGAGAACAGGATTGAGCAGCAGAGTGTAGTGTGTTGGAAATTTTTAGGATTTGAAAGTGCGAGTTTGAACAGATTGGATGCCACTATTTATAAGCAAAGGATGACCATGATTTCGGTTTTAACTTTCAAAGTTTAAAATTCAATAATTTCAGTCGGTTACACCATGGATTCCGAGTTTTTAACTGTTATTGATGACTGACAACGGTTATACGTTTTAAATCATAAGAAAACGTTATTTAAATGTTTGCTCAAACCATGATTTCGACGGTTACCAATTCTGAGTTGCAGGTTTTAGATTTTGTTCGCGAGTATAAGATTTAATTTTTATGGGTTTAAATCAATTTGTGTGTGTGACTCAGTGGTGAAAACCGTGTGTGTGGGTATGGGGACAAGCGGGAGACCCGGGTTCGAGACCCGGCTACTCTATTCAAAATTTTGTTTTATTATTTTAGGGTTTATTTTAATTTACTTATTATTTTTATTTATTAATTATGGTTTTTAAATTCTAAAATATTTATTAATTATGAAATATTTAAAAATAATCGGCAAAATAAATACGCAACGAACTTTTAACCGAATATTTGATTATTAAACGAAGCGGGTTTTGAAACCCGTTTTACGACGAATGTTACAGTATCCCCTACTTTTAGTGGTATGTTTGACTCGAAGGGAGGGTGTTTTAATTTGACAATTACATAATTAGAAGAGGGTGAGAGTTTAAATTTTATTTGAGGCGGTAACGTTCCTAGTAAGGGTTGAATACCCTGCTACAGGAATCGATTTTTGATGCCTAAAGTATAAAAATGTGGAACATGGATAAACAGAGTTGATTGACTAGGTATGATCTCATGCATAAGAGTTTTGAGAGAATTGATACGTTTGAAAAGATAAGGTTATATCATATAACAAAAACTTCAACCATGACGATATTAAAACCTACACGGAACCTCTCATAACCGCCTGACAATGCCTTGATCCTTTGACAAGAATATTTATATATAGGAAGTACCAGCGGCGTATCCACCATATTCTTGTCAAATTTTCATTGACTTTGTCAGTAAGTTATGATTAGTTCTATGTGATTCTAAAATCTACAAACCATAAACAAACACAACAGCCAAAGCTTGAGTCTCAAATCTGAAAGAATACATAACTGAATGACGACAGTACCTCTCTCGTTTGTTATGATAAAGGGGTCAGTCTATGTAAAAGTGAGACACAACCCAACTTCTTTAAATGATGAGATCGAGATACGTCGTGGTGTATGATGATATGAAAGTTAAATCAATGAGTAAAGATATAAAACAAAACTGTAATATCAATTCGCATGAAAATTCTTGGATACATAAATTCCCAATTTATAACAGGGATACGTAAAGATTGAGAAAACATTAAGAACTAGACGGTTGGAGTTGAGTCTTGATTCTTGGTGAGGGAAGGCTAGTTGGGTTGTTCGTTTGGGCCGTTATTATCTTCAACAGGATTGGCGTTGATGTTGTAAGCTCTTCCTCTTGCTGGTGGTAGTGCTGGGTTTGCTTGATTTGCTTGGTTAACTGGGTTTGCTTGAGCTTGGGTGTTTATGATGTTAACCAATCGAGGGCACGTGTTTCTAAAATGGGTAGGGTCCCCACAATTAAAGCAATCTCGAACATGTGGAAACATGGGGTATTGGGGTTGTTGATATGATTGGATCATGTTTTGGGTAGGGGGTGAAGCTTGGTTTTGAGGGGTGCGACAAGTTTTGCTCAAATGACCATAACGCCACAATTTGCACACAGTCGACAAGGTACGGTAGATGGATGGTGATAAAAACAGGTGTTGCATTGAGGGTGAGGTCCAATGTAAGGTTTCTTATTTGGGTAAGTAGTGTTGGGTGCTACTTGAGTGATTGGGATGGCTTGGAGGGGTACGGCTTGTGGAGCTGGTTGATTGCCTTGGGTGACAGTGAAATTTTGCCCATCTCGTTTTCTCTTAGAAGTGGGTTGTGAAGAGGATTCGGTCTGGGTTGAGTTTGAGGTTTCGGTTGATGCTTTATCCTTCTTCTTCTCCTCCTTGAAGTCTTTATTCCGTATGTGGTTTTTGGTGAGCTCTGTAGCTAACTCCATTGCTGCTTCCAAAGTTACAGGTGTGGTACTTATTACAGGGTCTTGAATTTTTGAAGGAAGACCTCGAATGTAGTGCTCTATAAAATGGTAGAGGGGAGTGAACAAGTTGGGGACCATCGATTCAACTCAAGGAATCTCTTGTTGTATGTGGTGTGGTCGCCCTCCTTTTGTTTCAAAGAGTAGAACTCATCTTCTAATTTCTTGATTTCGCTTCTTGGACAGAAACGTCTTGTCATGATCTCCGTTAACTCTTCCCAAGTCAAGGTCATAGCATCCTCAGCACCTCGCTTGCCCTTCTCTGTATTCCACCATGTAAGTGCTACTCCGAACAAATGACTGGTAGCATATCGCACCTTGCGATCATCAGGGCAGTCGCAGTTAAGAAAAGTGTTTTCCATATCCTCAAACCAATGGAGGAGAGCGGTGACACCTTCAGTCCCTTCGAATTTTGGAGGATCGCAGGTTTTGAAATGCTTGAAGGTGCATTTAGTGGTATTTGGGGGAGGGTTGACAACGTTTTGATCTTCTTGGTTGATTGGGTTGACGGGATTAGCAGTAAGGGCTTGTTGAACTTGAACTACGATGTTGGGGATTACGACAGCCATTTGTTGAGCAATTTAGGCGGCCATGCGCTCGCGGAATTTTCCTGATCTCCTACCTCAACGAGGGTGACTAGAAGACATCTACAAGGAATACGTATCGAGAGTATGAGTTTGACGTTTTAGATGTCATGTCTCGTATTTAGAAATGAACATTCACAAAATAAATGAAGAAAATAAATTTGCTACATCCATAGGATGTCTTGGGCTTTGCTCATGTTTGGGCTCCCATATGTCCCCTTACTTGGCCTTGGTAGTCATGTGGGCCCCCATGACTACTGAGCTCGGGTAGGGTTCAATTGGTGTTGGCCTGTTAACACTTGCGCCACCCAAATGAAAATCGTAAAACATGACAGCAAAGTATAAGGTCGGAGGGTGTCCTGGTATGGACACAATGACAACTCAAAGTAGGGTTAGTTCAAACGACATTTGGTGTGGCATGCTTTGGCCTAATAGGTCCTTCGTACTCTCATCGTTAGTCCCCAGGTAGGCAAACTAGTCCGTTATATTGGATTTATATGAATGCCAACCTAGACAGGACGTTTCGACTACCGGTACTTGTACCCTTCTAGTTACTACATGCCCGTCGTAGAACTCACTTTGATGAGATTGAAAAACGAAAAATGCCACAAAATCTTGAATAAAGGAAATATGAGAATGATTTGAATATCTAAACATTTGAAATATGCGTGATGAATGTATATGTAAGCATGTTATGTTTGACAACAAGTATAACTCATTAAGTATCACACAAAATCATAGTGGAAGTGTTTGCATGCATTTGTGTGGTAATAAATACGAAACAAATAAACATCATGAGTTTGCATGTAACCACATAAACAATTAAAATCTAATCAACTATAGTATAGGCTCTAAGGGTCTAATAACCTACCTATATCCCTATAGTCAAAAGCTCTGATACCAATCTGTCACATCCTGACCCGTCAGCGGAAATGGTAGTCGGGGCATGATTGGGTTTTCATCAAAGCTCATGACATTTACTATAAAGTTTCATATTTATTATTTCTTTTTAAAGAATAAATTACAATAAACATACAAGCACCACATGTTCAAATATGTTTTTCATGACTTCTTTATTTTTCTTCTAAGGCTAATTTCCTATGTGTTCCTTGCTTCAACATGTCCACCTGTATCATGTGTAAAAATAGGGTTTTGGGTCAACAAAAGTTGGCGAGTGAATCTTATGAAAACATTTGAACGAATTTGTTATATTGGTTATAAAAAGGTGCATAACCACATATGAGTAAACGTAAACGTAAATTTAATTACAATACACATAATATCAATCAATGCACACGGATACACCAAATGATGAACAATGAGATCAAGGCTCAATCAAACGGAGCTGATCTAATGAGGCACGCGATGTTCAACTCGTCTCCAACGAGGAACCGATGGGCCTAATGATTGATTTGCATGCAACTTGACAAAATGTAAACACACATCACAACAAACAACATAATCACAATACACATATTATCAATTAATGCACAAGCACACACTAAATGATGAACAATGAGATCAAGGCTCAATCAAACGGAGCCGATCTAATGAGGCACGCGATGTTCAACTCGTCTCCAACGAGGAACTGATGGGCCTAATGAATGATTTGCACGCAACTTGACAAAATGTAAACACACATCACAACAAACAACATTTACATCACACGTTTAGATCATATAATGGTAATAGCACAAGTTTGAATAAACGAAATAAATAAAGCGACACATGATACACCCCAAAACATGAATAAAAAGGGGAATTTGTAAGAATTCACTCACAGTGGGGGCGTTTCCTTGATCGAAGACGAACGCGCACGAATTTGGGATTAAACATATGAAGGAAAACTAACCTAAAATAATAACGCGATAAATAGATAAATTAATATTTTTAATTTATGCTTTTTATTAGATTTTTAGGTTATTGGGGTAATTGATACAAATTTTTAAAAGCTTAAAAACCTTATTTTGAGGTATTTTTAACTAATTTTCAAAGAAAATAAAAAGGATTTTTAATTAAAAAATTACCCTTTTTCTAAGGGTTGACTGGTCAATGGCCGGTTCAACCGGTTTAATTATTGGTAGCATGCGAGGTTCGAACTCGTGACCTCTCGGTTGCGTGCACGCAGCTCTTCCAACTGAGCTACGTGTCTAACCTGTTAGATTCTTGATTTTTATTATACTTATATACTAATTAGAATATTTCAGAAATTAATTAATTTAAAAAGGATTTAAATGAGCGAACCAGTGTGAAGAATCCGACTCGAACCGCGACCTCAG
Source organism: Scalesia atractyloides (assembly GCA_947069175.1). NCBI lineage: Eukaryota > Viridiplantae > Streptophyta > Magnoliopsida > Asterales > Asteraceae > Scalesia > Scalesia atractyloides. The sequence goes on from CAMTDV010000023.1 coordinate 48,708,942, forward strand.
ACATGTTTTGCACCCAGCCCAACTAGTTGGGCTGGGTGTCTAACCCGTATATAACTCGATTTTAATTATATAAAACCCTTATCTCAGCTTCATCTTCTTCACCCTTAAACCCAGAACTGAAAGTCGACTGATTGATTGGGTAATCAGTTAACTTATTTATACGTATAATAAACATAAAAACTGTAGGAATTAAGTGAATTTGAAAGAAACGATACCGTTGGAGGATTCCGGCGGTATCCCACGATTCCGGCGACGAGATACGTTTTCCGGTGAGAGAACAGGATTGAGCAGCAGAGTGTAGTGTGTTGGAAATTTTGAGGATTTGAAAGTGCGAGTTTGGAACAGATTGGATGCCACTATTTATAAGCAAAGGATGACCATGATTTCGGTTTTAACTTTCAAAGTTTAAAATTCAATAATTTCAGTCGGTTACACCATGGATTCCGAGTTTTAACTATTAGTGATGACTGACAACGGTTATATGTTTTAAATCATAAGAAAACGTTATTTGATTGTTTCCTCAAACCATGATTTCGACGGTTACCCATTCTGAGTTGCAGGTTTTAGATTTTGTTCGCGAGTATAAGATTTAATTTTTATGGGTTTAAATCAATTTGTGTGTGTGGCTCAGTGGTGAAAACCGTGTGTGTGGGTATGGGGACAAGCGGGAGACCCGGGTTCGAGACCCGGCTACTCTATTCAAAATTTTGTTTTATATTTTAGGGTTTATTTTAATTTACTTATTATTTTTATTTATTAATTATGGTTTTTAAATTCTAAAATATTTATTAATTATGAAATATTTAAAATAACTGGCACAATAAATACACAACGAACTTTTAACCGAATATTTGATTATTAAACGAAGCGGGTTTTGAAACACGTTTTACTACGAATGTTACAATTTTTAACATGTTAAATTGAATTTTGAACATATTAAATGTATGGTTCCTCAGTTTACCATTTTTTAGTGTTACCTAATGAACCCTCCCCTATGTGTGTGTGTGTGTGTATATATATATTTATGGGGAGGATCATGAGAAAAATACATATAAATGAGAAAACTAAAAAAGTCTAAAAAACATATAATTTTTTATAAACAATCGCTACTTTTTATGTATAAAAAAAACTTTTTCAAAAACAAAAACTTGTACTTCACAATGTGCATTATATGCTTAGATTTAGTTTTTGAGTTTAGTTTAGCTTTTAATGTTAGGTTTTTGGGAGTTTAGGATTAGGTTTTTGGGTTTGGGGGAGGGGGGTTTAGGTTTTTGGGTGGGGTGGGTAGGTTTTGGGGGTGTGGGTGGGGTTAGGTTTTTGGGGTTTACATTTAGGGTTTAGTTTTAGGTGTTTTTTTGGAGTGGAGTTGGAGGGTTTAGGTGTTTTGGGGTGGGGTGGTTAAGCTTTTGGAGGGAGGGCAGATTTAGGTTTTTAAGGGGTGGGGTGGGGAAGGTTAGGTTTTGGGGGTTTGGTGGGTTTTAACTATGTTTTAAATTTCATTGCTATAATACATTGCATTGTGTATATACTACAAAAAGACTTATTAATATGACAAACGAAATAAGTAATTTTCACCCTACATTAATAAGATCAACATTAACATTTATAAATAATGATGAAAATTTTGTAAATAATGTAACCATTTAACTATAATCGAAATTCAAAACGGTATTTTGGTATTTGATTGAAGAGTTTTAATTGTTGCTAATTAATTATTCTCTTTCGGTTTAGGTTTCTGTATAAAGGACATTTCTCATGAGAATTGTGAGAAGTCATAAAATTGACATGTGGCATTATGTTTTGGATTTAGGCATTATGTTTTGGTTGTTTTGGCAACAAAAATACCAAACATAACAATTTAAGACATAATGCAATGAATTCTAGCCTTAAAACTTAAAATACCATGCCAAGAACGTTAAGTAGTGTATTTTAAGTGTTAAGCAGTAGGTTTTAGTTATATTTTAAATTTCATTGCTATAATACATTGCATCGTGTATTAAATTGTTACGTTTGATGTTTTTCTTACCAAAACAATCCAAAACATCATGTCTAAGTCCAAAACATAATGCCTATATGTTAATTCTTATGCCTTCTCACACTTATTATGAAAAGATCCTTTTTACAAGAACCTCATCCATTCTCTTTCTGAATAATTTCTCAATAAAATTTATGATACACATATCTAAATTATCCTACACATATTGTTTTTTTTCATACATATATCTTACAAATATCGAAATTTTATTCTACATATATCCTACACATATTAAAATTCATCCTAAATATACTTTATATATTACGACATGTATCATAAGCATAACGAATTCTATTCTACATTTGTACTACATGTTACGTGTTATTCTAAGCATCATGTAATTCATGGAAACTTTGTAGTTGTTAATATATGTTTATAATAAATGAAACCTTAATATATATAATAGTTTTGTAAATAAGAAAATGAAAAGAGTTATTATTTAATTTAGATGTTTAAAAAGTGGAGTTGACTCACATGTAAATATATATGAGATAGAGTTTAAATGAGAACTCTTTCGAGTTATCAGAACTGCGAAACTCCTACTATTTCAAAACCAAATTTTGTACAAAGGTAGATTTACAATTTACTAAGACATTTGTGAATAGAGATTTAAAAAAAATGACGAGCTAGCATTTATTCTACATGTAAGTTCGTTTTACGCTGGTTTAAATGGATGCTAACGTCATAAGCCCCAAACTGTATGGTGCCAAAAATTTGGTTTATGGGGATGCAAGAAGTCGTATACGATTTTTTTTAAAGTTTCACAAAAAAATTTGTCAATATGTTTTTTAAAAGACCTTTGAATCAAAAAGTTCTCAAATTCTTAAAACTCAAACTAGTTATTATTTTAACAAATACACACACACACACACACACAACACACATATATATATATATATATATATATATATATATATATATATATAGGGTGGGGTTCGTTACAAAGTCTAAAATTCCTAAAAGGTGTAGAAAGTCATAAAATACCGTAATTTCAGCCATACAACACGCCCACAGCCCATAAATAACATAGTCAAGATTACTAAAACACCATATTGTAATCATAACATTCCATAAAAACTTCAAACATACCGTCGTAGACCTATGAATGTAAAACACAACATGATAATCAAGATAAAACATAATAATGTTAGTCATTCGATAAGTAGATCGTTATTATCAAGAACACAAAACAAAACCCTCATATATGGTGTTTTAGTAATCTTCATTATGTTGTGGATTTTGGTATGTTTTTTGGTAGACATTATATTGTTTTATAACTTTTTACACCTTTAGGAATTTTAGACTTTGTAGCCAACTGCTACCCTAACCCTACACACACACACACACACACACACATATATATATATATATATATTATGGAGTTAAGAGGGTGTCTGCATGAACAGGATAGTTGTTTTCATCGGTGGAGGGGGGGGCAATCTTCCGTGTCACAATCATCAAAAAGGTTATTTTCAAAAACCCAGATCAAAAACACTCATTGTCTCCTTCTCTCTCAACATTTCAAAAACCGGAAAGTCACACACACATACTAATTGTGTCTCGCATAAAGTTGATGGGAAAAAAACTTTTAGGGCATATACTAGGAAGAAAATTGTACGACCAGTGTTGGAGAAGAAAGAATGACAGTTCAAGTTCGTGTCTAAAAAAACCCTATAGATGAAATCATCTTCCTATTTGTTTTCAGAAATCGGCGACAAAGTAAGCATTTTGTTTATTTTTGGGTTTGAGTTTGATTGTTTAGTTGTTTACTACTACTATTGCGATGATTGCATGTTTTTTGTTTTCTTAAACCAGTGCATTTATGAGGGGTTTGACGAGGCGGGTTATCATATGGAAAGATGGGTAAAAACCCCAAATTTTGGAAGTCGTTTGAACAATGGCATATTGTTTTATCTCTCTATTTTTTTCTTTCTGCTTTCTAGTGAGATTGGGTTTTCGGTTGATTTGTTACAGTTTGATTGTGTTATTTGTTGTATTGGAAATAGTATTTTGAGCGGTACATCTCATAAATATGTGATTTTGTTGTTAATCCTTGTAGGTCTTGGGTGAAGAGAAGTGAGCGTAAGAAATTAAGGGCACGGACTGCATCAAACACTGTGATTTTATCGGATAAAACAGGTGAATTACTGAAAAGGCTGCAAACGATACATTGGTCATTACAAATCACAAGATAGAGTTAGAAGGGTTTGGGGCAACCCAATTAACCCTAGGTAAGGAATAAATTTTTTTTGTAATGCTACTGATTACATAGGACTATTTATTTATGTTTTGATTTGTAATTGATGAAAACACTACAGATTTTAAGGATTGGGATTCTAACACGCCAATCGCTGAAATACGAAGGAAGAGAACCAGTATGTTCTTTTATATGGATTGTTGTTTTCCTAAGTAGTAAGTTCTTTGAATGTAATGTATGTAACATTCTTTTTTCCAAATAGGCAAAGAGGCAATTGTTTGTTGGGAGCAAAAGTCACAAAATGGTATGTATGTTAAAATTTGTATACAAAGAAAAAACATAATATTGTGGTGTGTGCTAAGATACGTTAGACGCATGTAATTTTTCCTTTGAATTGGCAAACTTCCAATTGTAGTGGGGAACACAAGTGTACAAACTAGAAAGCAAAGAGGTATGCATGTAGATATGTGGTGGGACGGTAACCGGAATACGACACATTTTCTAATACTTGCAGCGAGGGGGTTGGTTGCATTAGAGAGTGGTTGTTTGAACTGTAGTGTAATGCCCCAAATCACAAATTTTAATTGACTAGTTTGTTTCTTTGTGTGATGGCATAAAATAAAATAATCAAGCTATTTAACTTAGTTAAATAGTTAGTTAAGTAATAAGAGGATGAAAATTGGTGTTATTGGTGATATAAGAATAACTAGAAGGACTAAAAGTGAGAAATTTAGTTTAAGTTTCATATAAACTAGAAAGTTCAGTATATATGTGTGTATTGTATATTGTATAGATTAGATACGAACACACGACCCTAGTGCGAACAAGAAATGACTCGTACGAGTGACAAGTGACTCGTATGAGTGATAAACATCTCACTCGTACGAACTGCTCACGCCTATAAATATGTGTTGTGTGTTCACTGTTTGAAAGTTTTGGAAGCTTCCCACGGGGAAACATTGGCGGATTTGCTACAGGAATTTTCGCTAGCCAGACAAGATGAATACTACCGAAGCTTCCGCTGATTCTGTTTCTACTCCCTCTTTATAACATTCTACCGAGTCGGTACTATCTTACACCCAAACTTCCATTTGGAACCGCCGTCATCGGGACTCACAAAAGCGGTATGTACGCCAAGTGTATGATATAATGTCTAAGTGAAGTTAGGATGTGAAATTGAATGAAATGGCTTGATACATAGGAATGAAATAGGTTAATGATGTAACTTTTAGAAAAACTAACTTGAAGAATGTGCTATAAATGGAACTCATACAAGAATTTGGGTTGAATGTATGATTTGGGTAAGATCATGCATTAGAAGCTTGTACCATGTGCTTGGATAGTGTGATGTTCATCTTGTATTTGATAGATTGTTAGTTGAAATCAAGAAGTAACAAGTGACTCGTATGAGTGACAAGTGACTCGTACGAGTGCTAAACATCTCACTCGTATGAGTGATAATTGAGTTGCGAGAACGTGAAATAAGGTGGTCATTAGTACACTTCTATATATGCGATAGTTGACTAATGCAAGGAAAGAAATATATGAATGGAAAGTAATGAATGTTAGTATATATGATTATAAATATGCTAACCATGATATGATTGTGGTGACATGAACAAAAGTGTGGAGTCATGTCAAGGTGGACTCAAGCACGAAAGGCTAATGGGTCAAGAGGAGGCAAGGAAGTGGACACGAATACGAACACATAAGGTAAGTGATTTCCGGAATCACTCTTTAATATTTAAAGGGAATTGTTATATGTTAATTGCTGAGAGGCATGTAGGAATGTAAAATCAATAGAAGTACTAAGATAAGTTTAATGGTATTGGGTTGATGGTGATCAAATAACCTGGAAGTTGTATGATAAAAACCAAAAGGGTCAAATCTTAAAGTAAGATTAATCGCTTAAATGACAAATTTAAATCATGTTTTGGGCTTACATAGATGTTGAATTTATTGTAAACGGGATTATAGTAGTGTAAGGAGAAACGGGACCTCGTTTAGATGTTACATGTTTAATTGGAAGTGAATCGGAGTAGGCGTGATCGAGCGGGACTCGAAATGGGTCAAAGAAGATCCAAACACAAAAACAGCAGCAGCTGACCATAGCTTACGGCATATGATTTATGTTTGGCAGAAAGTGGTAGCCGTAAGCTACGGCAGGCGGGTTTAGCCAACTTTCTAATCATTTTTGTTTCTTGCATTTGATTGATTCTGGTTCCGTCCTGGTACCCCGTACAATGTTTTTAAGGCTATTAAGTGATGTTAGACTTGTAAAACTAAAGTACATGTGAAAGTACGAGCCTTAATATATGATAATGACCATGTTTTCATATGTGGGAGCCATATACCTAATTATGTAATTGTATGATTAAAACTCGGATTGAGTAGATGTGTTATAGGCATGAAAAAAATCAACTTATTTACATGTGCGATTACTGATGAATAGTGAGTATATGATTTAAGTACGGTAATTGAATGTGAACAAGCGAACGTGACTTGCATGTATGTATTTATGTATAGAGTCGTAGTGGGTACATGTCATGCGTATCTATATGTGAGACGTTTGTATGCGATAGGTATGTATGTATACGGATGCGTGTGTGTGTAAACAGGGGTTGTAACAAATTGAATGTAGATCAGTGGTATGTGTTTATGCGAAGTTGGAGGTCTACAATACATTGAGATTGTGTCTTACTAACCGTATTGCTAATGATAACGAAACATGAATGCAGATATATATGTGTTGGGCTTTCGAAGGTGCGAAGTCCTGTGTAAAGAACAAATTTAGAAGGATACAATTATGGAGTAGTAAACATAGTTAAATCGCTATGTAGTTTAATGAGTATTTTTATATATATTCATTTAATTATGTATGATGTCACCATTTACTTACGTGTTGGTTATGTATATGGTGACCGTAGGGTTAGTCAGATCATCATTGTCATCATGGGAGATGAGTGGACGAAGATAGAGTTGAAGATCATGAATTGTATGGAGAAATGGTAACGTAGTTATAATCATATGTTAACGTAGTTATAATCATATGTTAATGTAGCTACCTTAATCTTCAATGAATGATGTACTAAATTAAAGAAAGTTGATTTAAATGGTTTAAAGTACGTTAGAATAATTATAAAGAAGAAATTTTATGGTTCATATTTCCGTTGCGTTGTTTTGGGTCAAATGCGTTTAGAGTATTACATGTAGGAAAAATAAAGGTATATGGGGTAAAATGTTTACATATGTGACATTTGTTGGGTAGTTTGATTCATAATTTTTTTTAATTCGGTTTTCATAAATTATGTAGATAAGAAGTCAAGAATTGGGGAGTGTTCAACTTCACTACAGAACAACAGATCAGGTAACTTGTGTTAATTATGTTGCAACTTTATTTTTTTATCAGTAGATTAAAAAACTAGAATGTAAATTGTGTTATTACTACTTTACTATGGCGGTTCCACACGGGCCGACATTAGGCTTTGCAGAAATAAAGAGTGATGTGGTTGGTTGTACGTTTTTTTGTTGGGAGCGCGGTTGGTTGTATGAATTTTTTGTTAGGAGTGTGTTGGTGGTTTTTGTAGTTATCTTGTGCACCACATCTTTTGTTTAGTAGAAGTTATGTGGCTGGATATGACCACTCTAGTCTTGTCTGTAATATATCAATGTTTGCTTTTGTACACTTGTGGTTAGGAACGTATGTTGATATGTAACTCTAGGTTGTATTGCGGAATGGGGTTGTGGATAATGGAAGTATGTAATTTTGGAACATGTGTATGGTTCCAAAAAGGTTATTTTATGGTGCTTGGTAAAGTAAACCAATGTTTTGGAAAAATGTTGTAAGAAAACAGGTAACTAAACTCAGATATCACTATTGTTTACTATGTGGTCACTCAAAACCATAGTATATATGCACGGTGTGGATTGAAAAAGTGGATCAATTTTGGGGGGATGGGTATAGCTTGTAACATATGTTATTCATGCACATCTTGCTTTCATGGAAAAGACAAGACTGGATTGTAACACTGTAAAGTGGGTAAGTGGTGTGTGGCCAATGCATTCACCGGTCCTATATACTAAGTTGTAGATGAGCACTTGGTCTCAACAATTGTTTGACGGTAACATGTATCAGACGTTAATAAAAAAAATTATGTAGGTCACCAATACTTACATTTGTAAAAGTGGGGGCATACCCAATTGCATACATATATCTACTATGTGAGTGTGACATATATATACGATTAAATTAAGTAACATAAGTTAAGGGCAACCATTCTAGTGCCAAAGTACAAATGATTACATGCAAGATTCTCAGTGCCCACGGTAACATGTAGCAAACGTTAAACACAAAAATCCATAGGTTACCAAACACATCTATAAAAGTGTGTGCGTGCCCAATGCATACATATATATACTGTCACATGTAAATACGACTATATTAAGTAATGTAAGGTAAGGGCAACCATGCCATTGCTAAAGTAAAACCGATTACTTGCAAAACCTTTGGAAACATGGTAGGACATTGTTTATGTTTGACATGAAGCAGTACATACTTAAAAGAAGTTACGAACCGCACACTGAGCATCACAATAAACGTTGCAATAAGGGTTAGGTCAGCAAAAACAACTATATAAAATGCGTGTTACATACGTAACAATTTATTGTCGCATGTAGGTGCAAAATGCAAAGGATTCTACATGTATATAACCTCGAAAAAAATGTGTAACCTACTCAGTGATGGTCCTCAACTAGCAAATGAGACTAAGGGGCATATGAAGCTCCCATGTCATTGGGGTTGGGAGGCTGGTTGATGTTCTCCAGATCTGTGAATTTTCTGCAATTACGAGAATCATGGTTGGTGACATACGTCAAGCAGGTTCGGCACAGTAGAGGGGCCTTTGGGGGTTTTAGTGCTGGTTGGTGACTACACTGGTAATGCGACGATGTTTACAACAGCCTTTGTTGTGCGCCACGTCAGGGTTATTCACCACCACCTAGCTTTCTATTTGTTGGCTAACTAAAAAAGTTTTCGACCGGTAATTAGAAAACAGAATAACACAAAACTTAGGTATTTTATGGAAGGAAAGCCTTTAACATGTAGATGATAAACCTTCTTTAGTTGGTGAACACATCTCAAAGTGTGTTTCTTGTGCATCCGTGTATGGCCCAATGTTTTCAGCTCTAACATAGTCAACTCCTTTTTATGATGAAAAAAAGGATAAAAGTTACTTAGATGCCATTTCCAAAACACATAACACACCCGTAAAAAAGAAATGTCACAATTCATTAACATATTTCCGGATATGTTTCAAACCCCAAAAAACCACTAGGAAAGGTGGCTTGTTGGTTTAAAAAACAAAAACAGATGAAAAACTTCAAAGCTTTAAACAAATGAAAACACATGGTTGCATGTGTAAGTGAACAAAAAAACACATGAGAAACAAAACATGTCGATGTAGAATATCATGTTTTAATATTGGAAACGAAGTATATAATTTGAAACCAGAAAAAAATATGATTTTTGTGGGTCCTCGTGAAGGCGGTTCTAGACGGAAGCTTGGGCGTATGATAGTACCAATTCGGTAGAACGTTATAAGAAAGGGAGTAGAAACAGAATTAGCAGAAGCATTCATTCATTCATACCAAAAGAGTATACATCTTGTCTGGCTGGCGGAATTCCGGGAGAGAATCCGCCAGCGTTTCCCCTCAAGGAACTTCCAAAACTCAACAAACAATGAACACACAACACATATATATAGACATGAGCAGCTCGTGCGAATGGTTGCTCGTCCGAGTGACAAGATGTCACTCGTACGAGTAGAAGTGTTTATCACTCGTACGAGTCACAATGTCACTTGTACGAGTCACACTATCACTTGTACGAGCCAGTTATCGTTCGCACTTGGGTCCTGTGTTCGTACTAATCTATACAATATTCAATACACACTCTTTTCTAGCCTATTCGCACAGTGTGGGACATAAAGTGCATCAACAATTTTCTTGTAAGAAACAAAAAAAAATTAAGTTTGAACCACACCAACTACCCAAACCACAAAAAAACATATAATCAAGATCATATGAACCCCAAAAACAGATGATGAAGATGAACACAGCTAGGAGAGTAAGCCTCAAGATCAGCCACGAAATCTTGTGGGTCGCCCATGAAAACCGGAGAAGAAAAAAATCAGAGAAGATGAGAAGAACAAACAATGTGAAGGATAAGCAACAATAGTGGGGAAAAAGGATTGGAGGAGATGAAAGTACAAATGAAAAAGATGTGTGTGTGAGAAGATCTTTCAAACAAAAGGTGATGGTTTGGCGGGGGTACTCGATAAAGCTTAGGGGAGTGCGTGGGTTGGTAGGGTACAAGCATGCATAAAAGATACGAATGCCCTTTAAGCATATGTTTCTACAAGATGATGTGGAACAATCTAGTCCACAAAAACAAGGTTTGTTAGGTTTTCTCATTTAGGAGGGTTTTCCACCAATACTTACATTATATATACACACACAGACATGCATATCTAAATTACACTGTAGAAACAAACAATTTATTCTCTTTAACATGCCTATGGTATTGCTATAGTTTATATAAAAATTTTAAATAACATATTCATGATTAACAGTGGTTGTGTTTAATGTCGCATCACATGGGCTCTACTCTAGTAAAGTATAGTGAGAAAACCCACCTATGTTGAGAAATATAGAAAATCAGTTTTTTTAAAAACCTTATGTAACAAACTATTTTTGCTAAAAACATTAAGGCATGTATGATACAAATTTTCAAACGCTTTAAAAAACAAAACAAAACATAAGTAATAAAAAAGTTTAAAATTTGATGTTACATTGTAACTATTCAAAAGAGTGTAACATAAAATTTTAAACTTTTTTTTAAAAAAAGCCTAGTTGGAGATTTTCTGTTTTTTTTTTCTCAAAATTTTAAAATTATATGTATTACATGCCCATTTTTTACTAATTTGTTAATAACGATATTTTAGAGTTTTTTCAACGTTAATGGGTTTCCGTTTTATCCTTCTTCTCTCCCCCCTCTCTCTCTCTCTCATCTCTCTCTCTCTCTCTCTATATATATATATATATATATATGGAGGGTTAAAATGAGAATAAATGATTTGTAAAAAGAAAGAAATTCTAACCAATAAGAATGTTTTCTTTTTCTTCATTTAATATTTTTAGTTAATGTTATTGTAAGGTAATATTGGTAAACTTACATAGAACATTAATTTGTAGCCTTTCTTTTTAATAGTTACGCACAATAAATTTGTAACTTATTTTTAAAATATATGTTTTAAAAAAAAATAGAGCGTAAGAGAAATTATGAGTTGTGTAGGATACATTATGAGCTATTTAGGATAAAGTGCATGATAAATTTGACATGTGTAGTATAAAGTTCGATAATGTGTAGAATTCATGCATGACAAAATTTTATGTGTGAAGAATAAAATGAAATTTATTAATTAATTAGAAATAATAATTAATGTAAGAAGTTATAAACTATTTAATGTTTTAAATAAGTTATAAACTATTTAATGTTTACCATCACACCCATAAATTTTAACGAATTATCAAATTACATCTCTTGGATCATCGGTACCATAATAGGCAAAATTAATGCGGTTTTACCATCCAAACTGTAAACGGAAGTATATATTAGCTAGGTTATACCTTCAGATATCTGAGGGTGTTGATTCTTTCCTAAAAGTTTCCAGACACTTTTTATCATTATTCTCGTAGAAACGATCAGAACATAAAACTATTTATAGTTTTATTCTAGTTAAAAAGTGTTTTTTTGCGATGCATGGTTGGGTGCATGCAAATTTTCTATTCAAGAATAAAATATGATACTTCAGATTTCGATGTAAAACATTCTTTTTTCAATGCATGGCACCTCATGTAGATATTGTATTGGAAAATATGTTTAATTAAGTTTAAATTATTGACTTTTGGGTGTTTTCATAGTATACGAGTGATAAAAGTAATCACACAAGCATTTCCCATCAAAATTCAAAGTCAAATAACATAAAACAAAATTCTAATTTAAAAATAACTTCTAGAATGTGTGAACTGATCAATAAATTTTAATTTGTTTTCACATAAAGTTTTTCTCTTCGTATGATAATGGAAAAAGCATATCACTATCAGAGCCAACTTTTGCTAATAGTATAATCGGAAAAAGATTTTCTCTTCATATCATAACAGAAATAAAATATAACACTTTAATTTACTTTTGTATAATATATAAATATATTAAAATAATTGTATATGCTTCCCGTCTCATTAGTTCATTCCCGTTGCTACATTAACTCTAAACATTGCTGCCGTGCTAATTTTGCCACTTGTTATAAGTCACCTCTTCGTCGTCTTCACTTTCGCATTCTCATATCACAACCCTCTCGATTGGTCCACGACTGCACGAGAATAAACGATGATCTTTACCATATTATATCACCCAAAATCAAATGAGATTAAAAAAATCTTTGATGGGTAAGAGGTATCCCTACTATGCTATAAGCAAGATTTAGTTACATGGATGTAAATATATGAAACTGTAAGAAAAAAGAAGCCAAACATGTGAAATTTATTAGTGACTTGAATTTTAATCGGTAGATTCAGTTGGGTGTATGTGATGAATATTATACTTGTCAGCAAGAGTTTAGAAAATTAACGTTTCTATTTCAAGTTATCATTTATCACATAACTAAATTTGTAGCCTTTTACACAGTACGTTTGTATAATTTCTTAAAAACCAACTAATTAAGTTTATTTTTTGTTTGGGTCACTTACCCAGTTTTCCCTATAATAATCAAGTATAACAACCAAACAACGTTTTGTAGATAGAGTTTAACCTTTTTTCATTTGAAATAACTACTATAATGTGTTAATTTCCGGTTTATATACGTAAATATGTTTTCCTTAGGGTTTACTAGTTTGTATTTTTAACTAACTAGCTATGTACTGCATCAAAGTGATGTTTACTAGCAATTTAATGGGCTTATGCCATACAACACGATGGTTAGTTAAGTTCTGTTTAATTTACAAATATTACCTGGATGTCAACCAAGATTTCAGCGGCGGATCCAATAATTTTTTTCGGGGGTGCGAAAATTTTTAAAGATTTTAAACCCGTAGCTATATAAAAAAAATCGTTTCATAGCTTCCTATAACTCTATTTCTCCTTAAATAACCACATAAAACAACAAAAAACATAAATAAACGAAGGTACCTCATTAAATTTCGGGTTCCATGTGGTTTGATGACGGAATCAAACGTTTCCGACGAGAAATTGGTGGTTGCCATCGTCATGTTCACTGTTTGCGTCGCTGGACGATCAAAAGAGGGAGAGCGGGAGAAACGAATTGAAAGGGGCGGTGTGTTGGGTTACTTTATTTAACTTCAAATTTGATTGGGTTGTGTTAAGTGGACTTAGGTTACAGTGGAATGTTTATTAGGCTAAATTGTTAAGCGAAAGTGATTAGGTTAAACTATTTAGTGAAAAAGGTTAAAAAATAATTATATAACTAGGTTATATTTTAATAAAAGTCAGTGTTTACAAATAAAAGTTTATAAATTCTTAAGATTTTTTTAAGAGTGACGGTTGAACAAGAGTTGTGATTGAAAATTTTTAAGTGGTGCGGTTAAAATTTTGCACGAAATTTAACAGTAATTTTGTTTTTCAAATGGCGCACCCACACACCAACAAGTGCAGGTAAGTCTGCCATGGAGAAAGAAGTCTGCATGAGAAATGCAATGAAAAGTCAAAGTGTGGTTTAACTTGATTTGATAACTATAGAGTGTGATTACTATAGAAATAATATGTTTAAATTTTTCATCTTATATTCACATAATATAACATGGTTATAGGGTATTACTGTAGAGTTAGGAGCTGTTTGTATAGTTTTTAATGAGTCTTTAATTGGTTAAGACCTTTTACTGGTTCATTACTTAATGGTTCAGACTATTTGTTTTGTGAGTAGATGTCTGAATGGTTTAGAGATTTGCCTCTGAATGGTTACACATTATGCTGAGTCTGAATGGTTAAGATCTCTAATCTGATTTGGTTAGATATTTATCTCTGAACGATTAAGCATATACTGGTTTTTAATGGTTCAGACCTCTTACTGGTTTAGCACTTAATGGTCCAGTCCTCTTACTCATTAAGAATTTAATAATTCAGAAGTTGTCAAACAATCCCTCAATTGGTATGGATGGTCAGTGGCGGAGCTTGACCAAACGTTCCGAGAGGGCGGAAAGCCATCGGATCCAATTTATATATTGTATAAATATTTAGGCAAAATAATTAGAGGGACGATCCTATTTAAGTTAAAATTTTCGGATGAAAAATAAAAATTTTTACACTTCTAACCGAAATGTCCCCCCCCCCCCCCCCACTAAGCTACGCCACTATGGATGGTTGATCACCTAGTTGGTCTTGTATCATGCTAAGGGGTGTTTGGCTTAGCTATCTGAAACAGCTTATTGACTTACTGGCTTTTGAGTTAAATTAATGTTTGGATAGGTGAAAGAACTTTTAAAACAATTTTTTGTATAAGGTTGAAAAACCATTTCGAAAAGTCAGGAAACCTTGACTTTTTAAAACTACTTTTAAGTTTTTATGAAATATTACTTTTTTCTATCTTATAAGCTCATTAAAAAAATTATAAAAATTCTTTTTAAATAAGTTATAAGCCAACAAATACTTTAAAACAATTCTTTTTAAAATAAGCAATCCCAAATACGTTTGATTTGACTTTTTCTTCCTCATGCGTTGTTTGTGATGGTTGGTAGTAGACTACAGAATATAGAGATCTATTATATATCTATTTAATTTTAGTTTCCTTTTTAAACGAGTACCTATTTTTGCAGTTTTTTCTTAAAAGGATGTAGTGGAACTTTTTTTAATTGAATAGGTATTTTGAAAAATAATTATCAAAATGGATGTTTTTTAAAACTTACTTACTCTCACTTTCAGTTTTATTATATAAAGTAATTTTTATTTAAAACAATGCTTGTTAACAAAAATTAAAAAAATAAGTTTCTAATAAAACTAAAAACATATTGTTGGATAATGAAATTTCATGAAAAGAATTTTAACTTCTTTTTAATATAAACATTTTCATTTGCTTTTATTAAAGCGTTTTTTTTAATATAAAAGTTATATTTTTTCATAAATGTTCTATTAGTTATCTTACAACTTTTTTAACAAATTTTAAAAAAATTATATCTAACTTGAAATTTTTTGTTAATTGAATAGGTATTTTGAAAAGTAATTATCAAAATGGATGTTTTTTAAAACTTACTTTCTCTCACTTTTAATCTTATTATATAAAGTAATTTCTATTTAAAACAATGCTTGTTAACAAAAATTAAAAAAAAAATAAGTTTCTAATAAAACTAAAAACATATTGTTGGATCATGAAATTTCATGAAAAGAATTTTAACTTCTTTCTAATATAAACATTTTCATTTGCTTTTATTAAAGCATTTTTTAATATAAAAGTTTATATTTTTTTTTCATAAATGTTCTATTAGTTATCTTACAACCTTTTTAACAAATTTAAAAAAAATTTATATCCAACTTTTAAATAATTTAGAATATGTACTTTCCAAGACAATTTTATGAAATAGCTTGATCAAATAATATGAGTTACAAAATGTTGATTTAATATTCTTAAGAACATCATCTTTTAGTGATATATATAATTTATAAATTAAGACTAACTCCTTGGTAATCTATGGGTAAATGTAGAAACTTTCCACCACGATAGAATGTATGTGAAAAAATATTCCCAAAAAAATATTAAAAAACTCTAATGAAATCCTTCAAAAGCTATTATTTTTAAGGAGTTTTGTATATTTATTCTTTAATATTTTCAATATCTTCGTTGCTATTCCTACCATGATTTTGACATGTCATCGAAAATTTGAAAAAAGAAAACTATAATGTTTTTAGAGTAAACAACAATTTTGGCTCTATGATTTATATCAAATTATAGTATTTTACAAATATGAAAAATATTATAAAAAACATCACACACACTTATATTTATTGCGATTTTAGTCCACTTCATTAATGCCCATCCATATCTTTGTTAAATGTTGGTCACATGCAAGACAAGTGATGTGTAAAATGGTAATTCTAATCTCCAATACACAACCTTAAAATCTTATCCCACAAATTCTTCCTAATTTATTTAAATTATTAGTAATCTACAATTTGCAAAGTGAAAAAAGAATTATCATCATTGTCATTAACATAATAATTAATTACTGGATTGTGAAGATTAAATAAAATATTCAAAATATTTAAACTTCAAATTATATTTAATCAATAATATGTTCCCCTATTAATACTTCTTCAAAGCAAACCCAAGAAAATTGCAATTCAAAGCCATCACCACTTCATCGACTACAAAGACAAAGGTGACTTTTTCATTTACACCAATTTAATCTGTATTTTCTTTCTCATTTTAAATGATTAAACAACTTATGGTCATAAAGTAATGATTTGGGTATCCTTTGTTTTTAATTGAAGACATGGCAACTATCGTCCCAATTTTTGAAAAACCCATCTCCTACCAATATCCGTTCCTACAGATATCCGTTCAATGGTTCTCTGTGAAGCGTGTGATGGTTGAGAACAAGATATGTGATCCGTTCAATTGTCGATTACTAATAATAAAAATAAATTATGATGAACTTGTGTGATAAGATTTTAAGGTAGTACATTGGAGATTAAACTTATTTTTTACCCATCACATGTCTTGCATGTGACCAGCATTTAACAAAGATGTGAATGACTATTAGTGAAATGGGCTAAAATCACAGCGAATATGAACCTTAATAGAATTTTTTTATAATATTTTTTAAATTTATAAAATACTACAATTTGGTATAAACCGCTGGGACCAAAATTACAGTTACTCTCTTTTTTATGTGGTTGGGTAATCTACCAGTCTCACGATAATCCATCAATATTAACAAATCAATATTACCAACAAGTATTTCGATGTTCTTATCATAATTTTTTTTTTAATTTTGATATATCCATTGGTGGTCACCAACTGGGTAGCCTATTGATGAAAGTTTCAACGGTGAAAGTCATTTGTCTAGTAGTAAAATTAAGTGAAAGTTTGGCATGAACCTCTATACAAACATAGCCATTAAATGTTTGATTAAAAAAAGACAAATTTAACACTTCACATATATTATAGATAGATTCAAGGGTTGTAGTAAAAGATTACAAATCCTAGTAAACTTGAAAGTTTTTCTTTGTTCATGGTTTGCATTTGCCCACTATCATGATTCCTTTGCCTTTAAATCTATTACATCATAATATTTTTCCTGGAATTTGTTCAATATATGAACTAAAACTTGATAAACTCTGGTGTCCCTTTGATAATATTATTATTAATTCCAATCAGTTTGGGTTAATCAAATATGTAATTAGTAGGTATTATTAGTACTTAAAATTTGTCTAGGGTTCACCAACTCGTATTAAAATTATATCAATCCATAAACAATATGATTCACTATCATGTAGCTTTTTTTTTCTTCCTTTTTGATAACCCTAAATTTATGCTTTCTAAATATTGAGTCTTGAGTACCCAAACTTAGACTTTTTACATAAGGCTATATTTTATATATTTAATATTTGATTAAATCTTGATTCTTTGTTATTAAATTCGTTTTAAAATGAGGAATATATATTTTATAAATGAAAAAGTACATTAATCTTTATCAAGACAATATTTGCTTTGTTTACTATTTCTCGTCAATTCCTAACCAGATATCAAATCTTTTACGCTTTATTTAAAAAAATAAAAATAAACCTAGTCTATCGTCGTAAATTAATAGAATCGTGTTTCCTTTCTAATGTTTTATTGTATCATTATTTATTTTGTCTTGCCTGAAAATAATTGTTCCTGTTCTTCAAATCATCTTAAACTGATAATGGTTAGGGGTGTTTACTGTCTAATTCTAACTCGTGTTAGATCAAACGTGAACCAAATCGTTAGTGACAAATTTTGACCCTTAAAAACTAAACATTGAAAATTAAAACAGAACCAACCAAACCATTACTAATGGTCTGATTTCCAGTTTAGTTTCTTAGTTTAAACTTTTGTAACAGACTAACTTTAAAATAAGGGTTAAAATCTATATACACCTCTAGGTGCTAGTAAAGTTGTTTCGTAACAGAAGGTAACAATTCTTTTTTTTTTTCTAGATGATTCAAATTCATTATTGATACATGCTACTCGTGTTACACGTTTTTGAGTTAAAAAGAACATATTTCATACACGTATTTGCGTTATAAAAATCTTTATGAAAAAAAAACCATTTGAGTGCACATTATTATTTTGTAATTAAATATGTATCTTATTTATCATTTCATAATAATAACTACATATTAAATGTAGATAACGTTGATACTATCCAATTAAATTAATCAACTTTTTGGAAAGTTAAGGTCCAATCAAAATTTGAAAGAAAAAAAATGAAGGTGAGTAGATTTTAAAACTGAAACTGCAATATCAAGTTTCATAAAAAAACAAAAACTAAAATTAAAAAAGTAAACAAGCTAAAAACCTAAAAAAAAAACAAGTTTATGAAGTAATAAATAATAGTTCGGAACAAAAAGGGGGTGTTTGGGATTCCTTCTATAAAAGGACTATTAACTTATATAAGTTATGTGTGAGAAATTATAAATTCTAACTTCTGAAAATAACTTATCAACACACAAAACCATCTTAAATAAATTAATCCAAACACTATAAAATAACTTATTAACTTTTATAAGTCAATAAATTATAAGTTGCTCTAAATCAGCTAAACCTAACACCCCCATAATCTAAATCCCAAAGTTTGGACCATCAAAAATAAATCAACTATTTCATATTTGTCTTAGAAATTTTAGTCTCGAGCTCCTTATTAGTTAACTCGTTAACTGTGTCCTTCAAATCTCCATTTATTCCTTCATACATAGTAGAAACTCCATTCAAACTGTAACATCATTAATTTTATGCTTAAAGTTATTTTCTTCTAACATAATCAGAGTGTTTTCTTTCTACTATTATTACAATTTCTACCCTTAACATAGCAGTGTGTAACATCATTCGTATTTTCATTAGTATATGTATTAGAAGAAAAAAATTATAATAGAATGTGATAAACGAATTTAATATTAAAATACTCTAATGAATTAATAAAATATAAAATAAAAGGAAAGAATTTATAGTACCTGACGAATATTTATTATTTTAGTAAGGTCCAAAATAATTGATTTTTTTCAATTATTTTCTTAATTTCATAAACCTAATCAAGTTGTTCCAAGTTATACTCATCGACCTCAATTTTAAAAGAAAAAAGTTTTCAATCAAAAAGTTCACTTCATATGGTATACCCTTATTCTCAATATCCTGTGAAAATAATATTATATTGTTTAGTATAATAACTTTGAAAATACGAATCTAATGAAACCTAATGTAAAAAATGAACAAAACTATTTCACTTACAAACATAATGTTTGCATCAAACAACTACTTCACATAATTTTTAACAACCTGAATAGCCTCACAATCACATAAAATAAGTGATGCATCACCACTAGTGTCTTGAACTTGAATCTTCACTTAAATATATAATGATTTCATGAAAGGATTTTATGTTAATGCTAACCATGTGATTGATGTTAAAAATCAGAAAAGTTTTAAACATAATATTTTCACGGACGTACCTTGCAACTGGTTTTACGACACTTTCATGACAATAGAAACTAGTACACTTATTAATCAAGTTTCCATCACGAAATCCATCAGAGTTTTGCAACCGTATGTAGCCTTTTATAACTTGTTTTTATCATGTAGAACACTCGCAATAGTACCAACCAAGGTCCTTAAAAATTACTTCACAATACCCATTATTATAACATCTTGTGCCTGTAATTCATTCATCGTATATAATTTATTTTTTAATCAACATATAACGAACTAAATTAAAAGAAATCTATTTACCTCCAGTATTTCCCAAACATCACCAATTTGCTTAAACACACTATTGGATAAAAAATCACCAATTTCCATCTACAAAAATTTTAAACTTTAGATATTCGTGTTTCATCATTTGTATATTTACATGTAATAAATAAACAATGTTGGCAAAATTCATCTCAAACTAATAATGTTGTTTGTGATGTAAAAACATTGACAAAAAAACATACATTTTCAACGAAAACGGAGTGTAGGTTATTTTGTTTGATTTGAAGTGGAAACACTAAGAAGAAAGATTATATAGTGGTTAAGAATGTTTTAATTAAAATATCGGATTGTTATATAATATTTAGGAAATATGTTATTTTTCGATGATGTATATAAAGTTCAATCATAAAAGATCAATCCAATATTGTAATCTCCGAAATTGAAAATTCCAATCTTGTGATGAATATAAAAAAGCCATAAATTTATTTGATATGATTGTTTGATAAGATAGGAAACATATTTTATTAAATTTTAGAAATATAACACACAAACAATGACCAAAATGTTTGATTTAAATTTCGGGTGTTAAATAAGCTCTTAACTAAATAAGTTATTTTTAGATAATGTACATAGATTCAATTATCATAAATGAAACCAGTCTTGTATTTTTAAAATTCAAATTTTCTGATTAAGATAACAGATCCTACAATTTGTTTGGCATTATTATCTGATAAATAGGAAACATTTTTATATGTTCGTATTCAATCATTTTGGTGTAAATATTAAAGGTAAGCCGACTAAATAATTATAATTTATAAATAAAAAACATAATCTTTATAAAGTATGTCCGAATATTGACTGTCAAACCATATTTTGAAAAACTCACGTGAAATTCAAATACTAAAGGAAATAATTGTTAAACAAAAAAAATGAGTTCCATTAATAGAATGTTATAACAAATAACCATTACATATCAAAAAAGAAGACTAAAAAAACATTTGAAATCTAATAAATAGAATTAAGAAATTTAAACTTTAATTCTATCAATTCTTGAATTTCTTGATGTAGATCCCTAAGCTTTGTCATGAACTGAAAGTCTCTATCATCACATCAATGTTTCTCATAACATACAAATCACAAATTGAAGTCGTTAGCTTGCAAGAAATTTTGGGAAACTTGTTCTTTTTTAGCAAACCAAGCTATAATGCATCGAAACATCGCTCCAACTCCTGAAGAGTAGCTTTGCTTGCATAATATTCTTCTTCTATTTGTTTAACAAATCTCTTCTTCAAGTCGATTGTGTAGAGGTCGATGCCATTGTATTCTTTGACAGACCTCATGTTTAGAATATGTGTATTAGAATATAGGTTCAACGACTAGAATTCTTGTAGTATGTTATATATCTTAACGACTCCCCTATTACAACTTGGACCCAAGGAAACACAACGTTGTAACCTTACCTACTACAACGGTGGTTCTAAAACAATGTAAGCGTCACAACCATAAACATTTCGTTAACTTTTGCCTAAGGATCGCCAAACTGGAGCCAGGGGCACTTGAGAATGTTAAAAAAATCCAATCTTAAAATTGACCTTGTAATATATATATGTATAGGGAAAGGTTCATTTGAGAAGAAAAAGAAAAATGACATAATGGTAAAACATTAAATATATTTATAACTCCTCTCATTAATTATGTTATCTCTTATTAATAAAGCAAAAACATTTTATCCTACACATTTCAATATTTATCCTATATATGTCTTACATTTACCGGAATTTACCCTACATACATGTAAATTTACCCTACACATTTCAAAATTTATCCTACATATACTAAAATTTACCCTACACATGTCAAACATTGTCCTTCACCATAAGTTATTAATCTTGAAAGAGTATATTAAAAAAATGAGTTACAAGTTTAATTAATTAGCTAATTAATGACAATTATAAATTTACCTATATGCCATTTTCCATAATATTAAATAAACACATTAAATGAAGTAAATGGAGAATTTCTATTGGTTTAAAAGTTATTCTTTTTATTCTTACAAAATTTTTCATCTCATTTGAACATATATATATAGTGGAGAGTTCAAATGAGAAGAAAAACTTTTGTAAGAATAAAAGAATAACTTTTAAACCAATAGAAATTCTCCATTTACTTCATTTAATGTGTGTATTTAATATTATGGAAAAAGACATATAGTTAAATTTATAATTGTCATTAATTAACTAATTAATTAAACTTGTAACTCATTTTTTTAATATACTCTTTCAAGATTAATAATTTATGGTGAAGACAATTTTCGACATGTGTAGGGTAAATTTACATGTATGTAGGGTAAATTCCGGTAAATATAAGACATATACAGGATAAATATTGAAATGTGTAGGATAAAATGTTTTTGTTTTATAATTAAAGATAACATAATTAATGAGAGGAGTTATAAACTATTTAATAGTTTACCATTATGCCCTTTCTTCTTTTTCTTCTTATATTAATTTTTTTCTCAAATGAACCTTCCCCTATATATATATATATATATATATATATATATAGAGTACCCCCTTTTTGAAAAGGTTGATCAATTTGTTTAGGCTGCTTGTTCCTGAAGTATAAAACGTTCCCTCTGTTCCTGAATAGCTTCTTTCAAAATGGCTTCTGTTTCCTCGATGAATATCTTGGTAGAAGATATTATTTCTTGAAACTGTGGTTTATTGGTTTTTAAGTAAGTACGTAACTCAACCAGAAATTTCCTTACCTATCCAACTTCTAATGAATCGAGATAACCGTTTGTTCCGGTATAAATAGTAAGTATCTGTTCTTCTACCGCGAGAGGGGCGGATTGGGATTGTTTAAGCAATTCACGTAATCGTTGACCTCTTGCTAATTGATTCTGAGTAGCTTTATCGAGATCAGAAGCAAATTGTGCAAAAGCTTCTAATTCTGTGAATTGTGCCAGCTCCAGTTTTAATTTACCGGCTACTTGTTTCATAGCTTTAATTTGAGCTGCAGACCCCACTCTGGAAACAGAGATACCCACATTAATAGCGGGTCGGATTCCAGCATTGAATAGATCGGCAGATAAGAATATTTGTCCATCAGTAATCGAAATTACATTCATAGGAATATAAGCCAAAACGTCTCCCGATTGGGTTTCAACTATTGGTAAAGCGGTCATACTTCCTTCACCTAAAAGAGAACTTAATTTAGCATCACTTTCCAAAAGGCGTGAATGTAAATAAAAAAATCCCCTGGATAAGCCTCGCACCCAGGTGGTCTTCGTAATAGAAGAGACATTTGGCGATAAGCTTGCGCTTGTTTAGAGAGATCATCATAAATGATTAAAGTGTGTCGTTCACGATACACAAAGTATTCAGCCATAGCTGCTCCTGTATAAGGAGCGAGGTATTGTAATGTAGCAGGGGAATCCGCCGTTTCGGCTACCACAATAGTATATTCCATCCCACCCCTTTCCTGGAAAGTAGTCACTACCTGAGCCACAGAAGATGCTTTTTGACCAATAGCTACATAAACGCATATTAAATTTTGGCCTTGTTGATTTAGAATTGTATCTGTTGCTACTGCTGTTTTACCGGTCTGTCTATCCGCAATAATTAATTCTCGCTGACCACGTCCTATGGGAATCATTGAATCAATAGCAATAAGCCCTATAATGTTTTCAATAAACTTCCTACTTTTGCATATAAGTTTCTCTTAAAACTTAACGAGATATTATCGTAAACAAATTTTATACGTATCAAATTTAACGACTATTATATAGCGTTTAATATAATCAAGTATACAAAATGTAACAAATGGGAGTCTGTTTAACTAAGTTACAATTAATACAAAATCGTGTAAATAAATAAAAGTCCTCAATAAACCCTAGGATACTTCCTACTACTATCCCATCACCCAAGACGAACCTCCAGACTGCCGCTCCAAGAACATATGAGTTGCTTCTATGATTTATCTTATGACCCTTTACAATTGTCCCAATTGTAATTATCGCCTAGCTGGTAGAAGTTAAGATCACTATTGCATTTCATTGCTTCTATTATTCGACCACATGTTTGGTCTTTCCAAATTATTTACTTTTTTTCGAATATTCTCACTTTGTATTATTGATGTTCACTAACATCTATCAATACTACAGTTAAATTTTGCTCTAAATCGTTGATAGCTTGTCGCGTTGTCACGCTTTCGACGACTCTTTTATAAAATGTATCCTCATTTTACCTCATATTCTAACGTTTTATGCTATCCATTTAATGTTATTACTATTCCACATTTATTGACCTTTTGTACTATTATCATTTTCTATTATTTGTTACTTCATGTTATTGCAGTTTCACGTCATTACTATTTCATGGTTTCCTTTCCTCATAACATGGGATGTAGGTACTACCCTCATTTGGTCATGTTCTTTTTAGGTTCAAGACTCAAGTATCGTTTGTTTGTAGTTTTGGTTATGTTTATTTAGTAGGTTTTAGGCCTAGTTGTCGCGTAGAACCGATCAAGACCTAATAATGCAGCCGATAAAATTTGATAAGGACATGGTGGATACACCGCTGATACTTCCTATATATAAGTGTCCTCGTCAAACTATCAAAAGGCTCGTTAGACTGGTCAAAAGAAGTTCTATGTAAATTGTATTCGTATTGTTAATCATGATCCGAATGACGAAGCCGGTGAAAATTTGAAAAGCACATGGTAGATACGCCGATGGTACTTCCTATATATAAGTATCCTTTTTAAGCTGGTCATGAGAAGTTTGGTATAAGTAGTGTTTGAGTCACCGATCATGAAGCGAATAACGATGAGGATGAAAGTTTGGTAGAGACATGGTGGATACTCCACTGATACTTCCTATATATAAGTGTCTCTGTCAAATTATCAAAAGCAACATTAGACTAATCATAATAGATTTTGTGTAGTTATTGTTTTTGCTTGTTGGTTGAGTAATTGGTGTTTCAAATTATATGAAAATTGCAAGTTCAACTCTATCATTGTGGCGTTTCACGAGAGATTTTTTTTTCAAAATCCCAAGTTGTGACATGGATTCCAGTTTAGGCATCATGAGTTTACTTTACGACTCATTCTACAAAACTCTCACGTGTTACACATCGGTACATGATCTTTTCTTAAGCTGCAATCAATTTTCGATACGCCTTCTTGGGCTTCATGATGTCATATTTGTATCGCCAGTGACATGCTATTTAATACCCTATCATTAACGCTCTTCATTTCTGCATCCCGGACATTAAAAGCGATTCCTCAATCTCGGTATTCAGCCCTTACCAGGAACGCTATCGCCTCAACTAGATTTAAATTTTGCTTTGATGTATCTTAGATTGAGCGTACTTATATCATCTTTATGACTCGTGTTTAACACTTATTATTTGATATTCCTAAGGAAAACAATCTTACCCCAAGATTTGAATATCTAGTGCTATTACTCAATCTGACAATTATCATTTACGTCTATGAGAAAACCCTACACACCATTCTACACGAGCGGTTTCCACCTAATTTCAGGATGAAATTCCCAAAAGTAAGAGAGATTGTAACATCCGCAAAAAACGGGTCTTAGAAAAAACAACTCGTTTGTAAAATCGGATCTTAAACGTAATATATGAAAACCAAAATTTTATTTTTATTCATTATAATAGTGTCGTGTATTTAGTTACATTTTCTTTAGACAAGTTAATTTACATGTTACATTTTTTTAATAATATTATTTTAAATTCAGAAAACTTGCCAAGTTACATCAAAACAGAAGGTAGCCGGGCAACAAGCTGCGCCGCCAATCCTTAGTTACATTAGTATACAAAGAGGAAATAACCAACTAAGTTAGATCCATTCAGTTCGTATACAGGGAGAAGTTGAATCCTCTCATAAATCAATCGATTTACACCTATTTAATCATGTAATCAGTTTAGAATTGAATCACCATTAACCCCATTTATGAGCTTCAAGAACACTAAAAGATTTTTATGAATTTGTTATCATTCGGCTATAATTTTAGTATCATTTGGTTTCTCTAGTAATTTCTTAACATTTCCCCACTCTCAAAATCTATTAACAACCTCTCTAAAATCGCAAATTCAAGTGAAGATCATGGTTAAGGCTCAAGACTTCATCTCTCGGTTTCTCCCTCATTTTTAACAAAACTCTACTATTCATTTATGTGATCGAAAACTCTACTATTCATTTATGTGATAGAAGGGCAATTGAACTCGAACTTAATTCGTAATAATCTAGGGTTCTTGAGTTCTTGAAATTGGGGCATTTGATCATAGAGATCTTTTTTTTTTTGTGAAATTGGCTTTAGGATACTATTTATAATCATATTAGATTAGTTGCAATTTTGGAAATTTTTGGAAATCATATGGATTTATCATGATTATAATTGTGGTTATATAATATAGAAAATCATATTAAAAATACAAATTTACTAAAATTAAATATCTCAAATATAAATTCTGATTTTCACATAAAATATATGAATTATAGAATGTATTTGTTATTGGTAATTATTTTATAATTAAAGGATTTAACAAATTTATAATAACCTAATTTATTCTCACTTTTTTTTTTTTTTTACAAATTTAACTATTTTAAATACAAGATGATTAAAGTTGTTAGATTGTAAACCCATTAGATGATTTATTGTTAATTTTTCTAAATTTAGCATTTTACCAAGTATACAGTAGCATAACTAATTTTAAGTTATTTAGGTAAAAATCATTAGTTTCACTTAGTTATTAGTTAATTATTACAAGACCATTATCTTTACTTAGATGACTAAATACAAATATGAAGAATTAATATTCACAAAAGGGGACATAAAACTGATGTATTCCTCACATTATTATTTCTTAGAATTTACTATTTAAAATGCATATTTAATTAATTAGAAATGTATGAACTTATATGATTATTGATTTGGTAAGGGTTTAATACACTAATTGCATTATTGGAAAATTTGTCATTTCTAAAATTCAAGACTTTCATAGATGGATTTAATGAAATAATCACCCTAATCAAAGTTGCTTTATATATATGTTTAGTTAGGAATTATTAATTTATATTAAATAATATTTTTATACAGAAGTCCCTAAGTCAAGAACCCGAATAACTAGTACCATTTTATTGTTCCGTTTATTTAGAATATTTGTCACATATATTTTTTGGGTGAATTTTGTCATGGATTTCTTTTGTTTATATAATTCATTTTGCGGACTCGTTTGTGGATTTGCCTCGCATTCTGTGAGTAGATCTATTTCTTTCCATTTTTAGTCATTAAATATTTTTAGGGTGTATCATGTGTCTTATTTCTTATGTTTCTAATCAAATCAACAACATGCAAAATCAACGTGTCGCTATGTGTTTCAAACTTATGTTTCTATTGTTTCTAATTTTTAGTTTATGTTGTCTCGTGTTTCTATTGTTTCTAGTATTTATTGTTGCATATACGTGTATCTATGCGTTTACGTGCTTTGTCTCACATGTTTCTATGGTGGATCCATGGCTATCTGGTCCCTACGGCCAGGGTTGAATTCGATATCGCCACCATTTAGATTCGCTCTTCGGGATTGAATCTCATTGTTTCTATTATTTCTTTATTATTATTTGCATTAGTGAATTTGATTGTGGTGATTGTTGTTATTACGAATTGGTTATGGATGTATCTACTACAATTGAAGTTGTATGTTAAATTATTTTTAAATAAAATAATAAAAATAATAAAGCAAAATATTTTATTTAAACTTAGATCTATTCACCAACTTTTGTTGATCCAAAACCTTTTGACGCATGATACAGGTACACAAGTAGGGGAATTTGAAGTTGAATACATATAGGATGTGCCTTAGTAATGAAATGGATTATTGTTCATAATTATATGTTACAGATTTTTGTTTGAATTTTGTTGAATTATTTGTATGATTATGTATGACAATTTAATTTGAATGCTTTAAATATTTAAACTTATAATAGTTGTCATGAGCTATGGACAATCATCATGCCCCATACCAATCTGTTATGAGTCGGGTTATGACAAGCGACTAACTGTCCTGCATCCAAATTGAAAGAAGACATCTAACTTAATGTTTGCAATATCTGGAAAAGAAATTATGTTGTAAAGGTATAAGTTTAAAGGGATACACAATCTGAAAAGTCAGTAACTTTCATAGTATGATGTTCTAGTTAGTAAACAATAAACTAAAGAGTATATACATCAATATTAAATATTATAAATGTAACACCATACATCTGATCATAAGGACCTATACTGTAACACCACAAAACCGATCATAAGGACCTACATAGTCAAATGCTTAAAATATGTACATGTGTAATCTCATATCAATAACATATTTGAACAACCTAAACTAACATTATAACAAATTAAACTATAGCAGGTTACAAACAAAACAAGGTATCAATTCATGTTAATAGTTACCTAAAACATCGTGGTAGAAATCCAGCTCATAGATTTTGTCAAACACCAGAATATATTCAATATTACTAATTTCAATACAACCTCAACAGATGTAATGTACACTCTACATTCGCCAAAAACAACCTCAAAAACCATATTCCTGATAGACACAAAGATAACAAAAGATGCAGATTTTTGGCTCAACCTAAAAACCATAATCCTTATCAACAAACAAATAGCAAAAAATGCAGAATTTTGTCTCTTTTATCATTTATGCTAACAATATAAAACATGTAATGTACACTATACATTCACAAAAAAACAACATCAAAAACCATAATCCTAAAATCGAATATAATTTATACGAACAAAGTATGAAATTTGTAAGTCTGCGGTAGGATCCTGACAGACTTACAAAACATATGTCAGGATCCTACTGCAGACTTATAGAACTCTCACTTATTTATATGATTTACATAATTACATGACAATCTATCGATGGAGGTCACAAACTCAAACCCAAATGTTAAGTCCTCGATGCCTAATTTCAGACCAGGATATTGAATGTTCTCTGAAAGGCTCACTAGAATACTGGCAGCGTCTCGGAAGTTAGGCAAGTTTTAGGTTCATTTTTTTCCGTTTTGATCCCCCCCATTTTTCATAACCTCTTTCTAACCTTCCTAAATGCTATCCGAACACACTTTAAACCTGTTTTCACCTACAAAACAGTATCCATATTACAAATTCACACAAAACTATCAAAGTAAACACATTAAAGACCATAAGTCCACCCGAACATCACCATCACATAAGTATCATTCTTTCTCAGTGCCCTCATCAAAATCCATTCTTCAGGAAGAAGAAATTCAAGTTTAAAAACTAGGCTTTAAGACTCTTAGGAAACACTTAGTAGGTTGTGCCATTTCTTCTATATAATTGACTTTTCAAGGCTCGCATTCCCATTAATTACAATTCCTTAACCAATAATATAACCTCCATTATCTCCTGCAAACGCAACATAACCCCCATTGATTGGGTTTTCATCTTGTAGAAGGACTTACTTGCAAGTCATGTGCCTGGAACAATGACTATCAACATACAAAGTTATGTTAATAGAACTCCTTGGTTACTTTTATACATTCACCAAAATAGTTAGTGAGAAGGACCCAAGCCTTTGTGGTCTTGGGTCGTTGTAAATAATCCAAATAGGTAACTTAACTAACTTAAAATCATATTTTGGTTTTGTGTTTTTCTTTTTAAAATTTAGAGCCCTTAACAAGTTTCTTTTGTTCAACGTTTACTTATTCAATTGTTTCAAATGAATCTTTTCTTTATGTTTTTTAACTTTAGCCTTTTGTTTCACTTTTCTTTTCTTAGTTGTTAGGAAATTTGATAAAAGTCTCATTTGTTCCAAGATCTGACTTAACAAATGCGGGCTTTACAATCATCTTTTACTTTGACTTATAAACACAGTCGGCCACAGTATGCCCAACTATTCCACCATTAAAAGATCTTTTCTCAACAATGACTCAACGAAAGGAGGTTGCACAAAGTTACAGCGTAAAACCTCAGTTTATTTGGAATTTGAGAACTAATAATGTGATCGAAAACAAACTATGAACTATTAAAATTTTCAATTTTCCCTCAAAGAGTAAGTTAATTACTTTGGGCTTTGGATAACTCTGCACATTTCTTATCATATTCAACATATTATTCATCGATTAAACACTTTTGATCACTAACCTTACATTTTAACTTTAACAATCCCTATTACATGCTTCAATTTTTTTTTAAATATTCTCTTATTTTATTTTTCACTTCTTATTATCTTGTTAAAGTTTGTCAATTAAGGTTGTGTTCTTAATATATGTTTTTTTTTTCTATGGAAAGGTTTAGAATTTACCTAAACCGGTTTGTGTGAAATATGAGCCATGAACTCTTGATTGACGATCACATCCTCCATATGAGCTTTCCAATCAAAAGCCTCATCTTGCTAAGACACTAGAGCAGTGGTGAAGAAGTAGCTTTCTGATTTTATGTCACACCCCGGATTTCCTATCTAAATCTATACACCGATGGGCCCGGGTGAGGAGTATCGTGACGTCAGTTGATAACATCATTATCAATTAAACACGTCACAACGGAAGTCTTGGAGTAAAATTACTATTACAAACCGAATGTTCAAAACACAAAATAATATACAGGCTCGTAATAGAAGATCCACAGGCGGATCATAAAATGTACAAAGAAAGAATACAAAACAGACTTTAGGGCAGATCTAAGGATTTGCAAGATCCTCTTATTTCACTACCAAGCAGCTTTCGGCCTATTTCGTATTTACCTGCAAGCTTAGTCTTTTGAAAATACGTCAGCTTTCGCTGGTAAATACACCCAACTGACTCATTTTGAAAACATTTTTAGAAATTAGATCTAAGTGCACATGGCACAAATATTTTATAACTTGGGAAAGTTACTTTGTAACCTTCTTAACAGATTCACATGTTTGTCCATACATACAGGGCCCAGTATAGAGACCGAGACATGATTAAATACACACCACTTAGAACTTATAAAGGAGTTATCCCCAACGTCTTGGGTAATTTGCATTTGAGCGTCTATCAGGTGTATGCCTACACCCCGCACTAAGGTCGTGGCCATTATCTAACGTAATGAGCCGAGGATATCCAGGACACGGTAATTTGACCCCCGATGTTTAAGTTATCAAACAAAACCGACTAAAACAGAATATACGGATTTACTAGCCACAATCCGGCATTCGGTTGATCCCATTTCTGACCAAGCGGTAATAATTTACCGTATCCCAAGCCTGTATAGAGAAAATAAGTCAAGAGTATTTACCCGAGTTAGTCTTGATTTAAAAATGCAAGATTTAATATCTCAGTCGTATCCAAAATGATCTAAGTGCAGATAGCATTTACCGGAAGGCTCTAGTCTGGATTATGGCAAAAGCTAACTAATTAAATACTAACGGTCTTAATTAAGTCATAAACTTAGACTGAGTAGTGTACGGGATCAAAACGTTTAACGCTTGATTAAACGATGATATAATAGAATGTAGTTAAAACCCAACAAGTACTTTGACTCGTATAAAATGGCTAAACAATTAACATTCTGGATTTTGAGTTTAAAATGATAAGGTTAACCCGTTTTGGTTAAATTCCATAAACTAGTTACGTATAATTATGCCTCATAAGGGCATTTTGGTAATTTCATACCGTATAAAAGGAACTTGAATATATATTTAAATGTTATAATTATAAATATTCTGGAAAAATATTTTATTTATGATATAATATCAGTAGGGTATCAATTATATGTATAATTTATATTTTATGACCAAACTATGCACCGAAGGGGCATTTTGGTCATTTTACACATAGTTTATAAATTACTTGGGATTCTGAGTTTATATGATGTACCTACTGTAAATATATTTAAAATAAGTTTAAAAATCAGTAGGTAACATGTCTTTGTCAAATAATATGGTTTAAAACCATACTATGCGCCGAAACGGTGCTTATGTCGTAAAATGACGTTTTATGCGATGTTTAATGAATACTGATGTTAAGGTCAGATTAAATTGTCTTAGATATGTTATTTAATATAAAATATCAGTAGGTAAAAGATTTACCTTAAAAAAAGATTTGATTAAAACCATTTTATAAGCCACAAGGGCTAAATCGTCATTTATCGACATAATTCAAGGACCTGCTTGTAAACTCAGTTTATAATCTGATTATGATCATGTAATATAACCTCAAAGGGTTATGCTACATTATGTCACCATCATAATGCAACTTTACATTAGTAGTTAACTAATCTAAATCGGGTCGGAATCAAAAGTCAAAGCACAAGTCAAACTTCGCGACTTTCGGTTGCGAACCGACCCTAGAACTGAAATTGTCGAGCCGAACATGTTCTAATAATTATTATCAACTTGTTTAAGTGTCAAAACAGGTTTCATAACATATATAAGATCAATTTATGATTCTTTTGAAAAATGGCATGTTTGACTTTTTAATAACTTGACTTTGACCTGCCAATTGGTCTAGCAAACGTGATCTTCAGGAGGTGCCCTTTATAGGGACTAACACCCTCTTTATTACGATCACTTAGCCATGTTCATTACGAACAATGGCTGGACCATAATGGTCTTAACCAAAAGTCAAAGCGTTTTCGGTAAAACACTTGACTTTTGGCTATAAAAGCCTATAAACGAAAGATGCACAAGGAAGGAACACTTACAAAAGGTTCCTAGGATGCAATAGGACTAAGTTGGATGCTCCTTTCAGTTAGGAACTTCCAGAGGAGGGAGATAGAGTTGAAAATGAGAAAGGTACAAGTTCAAAGGTTGAACCTTTGCACCTATTTATAGTTGGAGAGCTTGAAGGAGGTGATGCCAGGTGCTAAGGGGTGTAAGAGGAAGCTTACAAGTGTCCTAAAACGTGGCATAGCAGTTTGGAAGACCATGGTTTCGATTTAATGGTTTTTGGCACCTTTGAGTGGTGGCCAAGGAAATTTTCTTAAGACACAGGCCCTTTCGCGCCCCATGAGAGACCAAGGCCTTGCCTCTCGCGCCCCGCGAGCGCCCCATGGCCAGTTTAAAAGTTTGACACTTTTAGCCCCTCAACTTATAAAACCTCCTAGAACCCCCTAAAACACCCTTTTAGCATATTTAGCCCTCCGTAGCCAATATTAGGCGTACCCGGGATTATGCCCGGACATTGTCGAGCTCTCGGTTCATTAAAAGGTCAGTCAGAGGTATAAATTAACATGTTGACACTTTTAATCCTTCCATTGTCCAACTTTTATATGATCACGGATTTAATCTCTCTCGTCCAACAAATGGAAAATATGAGAGTTAGGACTTCATAAAAGATAACTCAGAGGCTACTAATAAGCGTGTTGACTCCGATGTCACTTAGAAGCTGGGCATGTTGACACAACGGTCACTCAGAGGACAAGTTTTCGTATGTTGACACTAATGGTCACTCAGAGGCTATATTTTAAGCATGTTGACACTAATGGTCACTCAGAGGCTCGGTTTATGCATGTTGACATCAGAAATCACTCAGAGACTTAGTTTGAGCATGTTGACACTTTCAGTCCTTGTTAGCCTTTAATAGACTAAAAATAGAAATAAAATACAACACGTGTCACTATACTATTGGATATGATTTTACAGGGTGTTACATCCTCGCCCCCTTAAAAGAAATCTCGACCTCGAGATTTTACTCAAAAAGATGGGGGTACTTTTGTCGCATAGTGGACTCAACCTCCCATGTGTACTCAGGACCTCTAAAGGTGTCCCACTTAACCTTTACTATAGGTATTAATTTCCTTCGGAGCTTCTTAACCTGTCGATCCTCGATTGAAATTGGTTCCTCAATGAACCTCAGGTTTTCATCTATTTGCACATCTTTGTGCGACATTGCTAGCGACTCATCGGCTAGACATTTCTTAAGGTTAGATATGTGGAACACATCATGGATTCCACTAAGCTCCTCTGACAATCTGAGCTTATAAGCTATAGTGCCGATACATTCGATTATCTCGAATGGCCTGATATACCTTGGGCTTTATTTGCCCTTCTTTCCAAAGCGCATCACTCCTTTCCAGGGTGATATTTTTAACATGACTTTGTCCACTACTTGGAACTTAAGAGGTTTTCGCCTCTTGTCAGTATAACTCTTCTGCCTATCCCTGGCAGCTTTGAGACGATCACGGATTTGCACAATCTTTTCCGTGGTCTCCAGGACAATCTCTGGTCCTGATATTTGGGCTTCCCCAACTTCTGCCCAGCACATGGGCATTCTACATTTTCTCCCATACAAGGCTTCAAAAGGAGCAGCCCTGATGCTCGTATGATAACTATTATTGTAGGAGAATCCTATCAGGGGTAAGTGGTCATCCCAACTTCCACCTAAATCAATCACACATGCCCAGAGCATATCTTCCAATGTTTGAATAGTACACTCACTTTGTCCATCCGTTTGCGGGTGGTAAGTAGTACTAAAGTTCAATCTTGTGCCTAATGATTGTTTCAAACTCTTCCAAAAGTGAGATGTGTATCTAGTATCCCTATCACATACAATAGATGCCGGCACACCGTGTAGGGACATAATCTTGTCCACATACAACTTAGCCAATTTGTCTGAATTATACATTTCCTTTATTGGCAAGAAATGTGCTGACTTAGTCAGCCTATCCACAATTACCCAAATAGTGTCATTTCCACCTTTGGTCTTAGGTAACTTGGTAATCAAGTCCATTGTTATCATTTCCCATTTCCAAGTGGGAATTTCAAGCTGTTGTAGAAGTCCTGACGTTTCTGGTGTTCGGCCTTAACTTGCGAACACGTCAGACACTTAGCTACGTAGGTGGCTATGGATTTCTTCAAACCTATCCACCAATAATTCTTTTCAAATCTTGATACATCTTGTCACCTCTAGGGTGAACTGAGTATCTAGTATTGTGTGCTTCCTGGAGGGTTAGATCTCTAAGTCCCCCAAAGATTGGAACCCAGATCCTTCCATAATATAAGGATTCCATCTTTTCCGGGCGTTAATTGATAAACAGTTCCGCCTAATCCTTCATTAGGAACATTGGCCTCTAATAAGGCTTGCTTTTGTGCATCTAATAACTTCTCATTTAAGCTATTTCTGAGCTCAATGCTCTTGGCGTTAATCCTCATAGGCTTAACCTGTTCCGTGCGACTTAAGGCATCAACAACTACATTTGTTTGCCTGGACGGTAGCAAATTTCGCAATCATAATCATTTAGCGTTTCCATCCAACTGCGTTGTCGCATGTTCAATTCTTTCTGATTGAACAAATGCTGGAGACTCTTATGGTCAGTGTATATGATACATTTTGTACCATACAGGTAATGTCTCCATAGCTTTAGTGCAAATACAACGGCACCCAATTCCAAATCATGGGTGAGGTAATTCTTTTTGTGCACCTTTAGTTGTCGTGATGCATAGGCAATCACCTTGCCTTTTTGCATTAGCACACAACCCATGCCAGTGTGCGAAGCATCACAATAAACTATAAAATCCTCATTACCCTCAGGTAGAGATAACACAGGAGCATTGCTCAACTTCTATTTTAGAATCTCAAAAGATTCTTGTTGTTTCGGACCCCAAACAAATTTAACATTCTTACGGGTCAAGGTAGTTAAAGGAGTGGCTATCCTCGAAAAGTTCTCAATGAACCTTCTATAATAACCGACCAATCCTAAGAAACTACAAATCTTCGACGGGGTTTCGGGTACTTCCCAATTCATTATAGCCTCAGTTTTGGTGAGATCCACTTGGATACCATGCTCACTTACCATATGTCCAAGGAATTGGACTTCTCTAAGCCAGAACTCACACTTAGAGAATTTAGCATAAAATTTCTCCTGCCTTAGCAATTTTAGAATGCACCAAAGGTGTTTCTCGTGATCAACTTGATTACGAGAATAGATAAGTATGTCGTTTATGAAGACAATGACAAACTTATCAAAATATGGCTTGAAGACTCTATTCATGAGATCCATGAATGTTGCAGGTGCATTTGTGAGCCCAAAAGGCATCACCAAGAATTCAAAATGACCATATCGGGTCCTGAAGGCAGTTTTAGGAACATCCTCACTCTTAACCTTCAACTGATGGTATCTAGACCTTAAATCAATCTTGGAGAAATGACTCGCCCCTTGAAGTTGGTCAAATAAATCATCTATCCTAGGCAAGGGATAACAATTCTTGATTGTTATCTTGTTCAGCTCACGGTAATCAATGCACATCCGCATTGAACCGTCTTTCTTCTTAACAAAGAGGATAGGAGCTCCCCATGGCGAGGAGCTAGGCTGTATAAAGCCTTTCTCTGAGAGTTCATCTAATTGTATCCTCAACTCCTTCATTTCGGTTGGTGCTAGCCTATATGGAGCTCTGGCAACGGGTGCTGATCCTGGCAGGATATCAATTCTAAATTCTACTTGCTAGTCTGGAGGTAGACCTGGTAGTTCCTCGGGAAAGACATCGGAATACTCTGAAATAACTGGAAGGTCTTGAATATTCAGCTTAGGCTCGTTGATAGTGACTTGTGCCATGTAAATGACACAACCTCTCCCTAAACACTTGGATGCCTTAAATAACGACACCTTGTCTGGCAATCCGTAGTGTGAGTCTCCAGGGATGGTGATCATTTCACTAGATGGGTTTTAATTTCGATGAGTTTCTTATCACAGGCAATACGGGCTTGGTTACAAGATAACCAATCCATGCCTAAAACTATGAACCCTGCTAATTTCATTGGCAAAAGAGAGATAGGAATGGAATGATTCTTAATGGATATGAAACCTCCATCAAGAATGGAAGATGTTGTTTCTAAACCTCCATCAGCAAGTTCTATCTCATAAGTTTTATCCAGAGTTCTTATAGGTAAGTTTAATAGTTTACTAAACCTATGATCAACAAATGATTTATATACACCCGAATCGAAAAGAACTCTAGCATAAATATCGTTAATGAGGAATGTACCTGTTATGACATTGTTGTCATTAACAGCCTCTCTTGTAGTTATCTGAAAGGCACGAGCATTCCCCTTCTTGGCCTCTCCAGGCTTCACAATATTACTCTTAAGATTCTTATGGCAGTTAGTCTTAATATGCCCTTTTTCATTGCAAACGTAGCAAACTGCATCCTTAAGATCCTTGCATTATAAGGTCTTATGCCCCTTTCTTTTACAGATGCCATGGGGTTTGGCTTGTGGATCATAACTACACTGTCCCCAGTGCCTGCGATTGCAAGTCTTGCATGTTGGTGTCATAGCCGACTTGCCTTGGTTCCCATTGAACCCAAATCTCCCTTTATTTTTCTTATTAAACTTTTGGGAGTTATCATTCTCACTCTTTCTTTTCCAGTCAATTTCAGACTTAACTGATTTTTGCCTCACTAGATCAAGGGTGAGGGATAGGGACAGGTCAATAGCGGACCTATAGGTACTAGGCTGAGCACCTTACCATTCCCTTAATTTTAGGTGCTAACCCATTGATAAAACGCGCAATGCGTTTGGTTTCAGGGGTGATCAGATAGGAAACTAACCTAGATAGGGAGTTGAAGTCAGAATCGTACTTCCGACAATCTAGGTTTTTTATTGAAAGAGACAAAAAGTCTGTCTCTAATTCTCCACCTCATGAGGTGGGCAGTAAGTTTCCTTAACAAGGTCCACAAACTTGGACCATCCCAAATTATACAGGTGTACTTTACCTG
Organism: Scalesia atractyloides; assembly: GCA_947069175.1. Classification (NCBI taxonomy): domain Eukaryota; kingdom Viridiplantae; phylum Streptophyta; class Magnoliopsida; order Asterales; family Asteraceae; genus Scalesia; species Scalesia atractyloides. The sequence goes on from CAMTDV010000023.1 coordinate 48,746,901, forward strand.
TAGACTGGATCATGGCTTTCCACCAGATTAGGGCATCGCCCTTAAAGGACTGTGATACATATTTGACCACATCCTTATCAGCACAGCCGCTGATATCTATGATTGTTTCCATCTCATCCAGCCACCTTAAGGCTTCCACAGCTCCTTTCTCCCCATTAAAGTCTCAGGGCTTGCAGGAGACAAAATATTAATAGGTACACCTGTCTTTAACAGAACGGGACCTATAAACAAAATCAATTTTCTTTGGTTCACTCTTCGCATTCGAAGAGTGAACTGAGCTCTCCTTATGAGCTGAGGATGGGGTAATCGCTAAAGGTCTAGAGTGAGTAGCACTCGCATCTTTAAGCTTTTCTATGGCCTTTCCCATGGCCTTTTCAACAGCCGCATCAATGCGAGCTTGAAAATTATCATTATTAATATCTCTGCTTTTGGCTTTGTTAGAGTCAACGTCCCGGTGGGTACTTTGTGCCTCATCCGAGTTAGCCATCTTTTGAGCTTTGGTTCTATACACCAATAAAACTACCCTTAGCCATGGTATTAATAACCATGTTGGCTTTAAACATTCGATATAACAATCCATTGCCTATTCTAGTGTGAATAACATCACAACTCTTAGGCTTAGCATATCTATATTTGGCCTAGGTCTTAATAGGACCATCAAAGGCAAATTACAATTTGGACATAGTCCATATATATTATTAGACAGTGGATCATAATGTCACAACTGTCATTGTCATAATTGACAATTATATTTAGCTTATAAGCTTGTCACGAAGGACATAAAATTTATGGCACATAGGCCTGCCACTAATGGACATAAAATATGGCACATAGGCCTGTCACTAGTGGACATAGAATATGGAACATAGGCATGTCACTATGGACATAAAATATGACACATAGGCTTGTCACTAGTGGACATAAAATATGGCACATAGGCCTGTCACTAATGGACATAAAGTATGGCACATAGGCATGTCACTAATGGACATAAAATATGACACATAGGCATGTCACTAGTGGACATAAAATATGGCACATAGGCCTGTCAGTAATGGACATAAAGTATGGAACATAGGCTTGTCACTAATGGACATAAAATATGACACATAGGCCTGTCACTAAATGGACATAAAATATGGCACATAGGCCTGTCACTAATGGACATGGGGTTATATTAACCACAGCTGTCGTTGTCATTTTGACAATAATAGCAAATCATCAGTAAATGGATGTTAATCATAGCCCCAAGGGCAATACATCACTAATGGATGTTTAATCATAGCCCCAAGGGCAATACATCACTAATGGATGTTTAATCATAGCCCCACGGGCAATACATCACTAATCGCGCTGATGATATTATCCGGGATCAATTTGATCACGTAGGCTATATAAGTTTAGGACATAGTCCTTTACCTTGAAGGTTAGTGTGATTCCTCAAGTCACACTACCAAGAGTATTAAGATTTCTGAATGTTAACATAAGGGTACCTTAATGGTTGATTAATAGTCCCAGTCGCATTGACCTTAAGACTTGGAGGCTTGAACTTAAGTCCACCACCTCTGGATAGAAGGATAACTTCCCTTAACTATCATCATAAAAGACCCCTTCCTACTTAACTACCATTTATAAATTGGCCAATTGTGTGGTCTGTGCCACTTGGCTAATCAAAACCATTGAGATCTTTTTGGAATTATATCGCAGGGCATAAATTTCGAGTAAAATCGATACGCTCGTTTGAAGAGGATGAATACATATATATAATTCCAAAAATACTTCATTAAATTTCAATAGAAGTTACAATACTAGAAAGAAATAAATTGTCCATGCAAGGATTACAGAAAACAAAATGTCCACATAGGGACTAGAGAAATAACAATGTCCTCGCAGGGACTAACATATATTATAAGAGACTTCACTCGTCCTTCTTTCTCTTAACTAGTTTGGAGAGTTTCTTGAAGAACTTGTTTGTCTTCTTCTCCGTTTTCTCCGCTTGTTGTTGCATTTCTTTCATTCTTTCTAAGGCCTCATTAATGGCCTCGAGTGGCGGCAGAGGTTGTGGTTGTGGTTGAGGTATATTCGTATACTGATACCCATAAGTTGGATATCCAATAGGGTGGATAAGCAGGTGGGAAAGGAGACTGGTAAAGCGCATTATGCATGACCCCTTGCATGTAAGGGTCGTGCGACCATACTGGTGTAGACGGGTTAAAAGGATCATATCCAGACATGTCTGGATATGTGGGGATTGGGTTACTATAACCCAATGTTGGTGGTTGAACTGTAGGTGTTGGTGTTGGTTCCACCGCAGGTGAGGCGTTAGAGGGTCCACCCATTTGTGGGTCCTCGTGAATAGTTGGGTAAGGTTTGGGCAATGGTGGTAGCAAACCCGACCGTTGTCCAGCACGTACCGACACACGTGCTCCTCTTTTCCTCCTTGGTGGTTCTGGTGGCGATTGGGGTTGTTCCACTGGTTCCGTGTGCAAATCTTCTTGCACAGGAGGTGGTTGGGAATGATGGGAAGGAGTATTGGCGAAGGTAAATTGGTTCCAATATTGGTCTCACTCATTAGGACTTTGGTAAGGTGATCCGACATAAGAGTTCGAATCACTCGGGATTTCAATGGGATGCGTATGCGATCCCAACGGCGGCATCTCCGGGTCGGAGTCCTCGTCCATGGGGTTTGGTTGGTCCAGCTGGTTTTGATCGGCTGGAGGTGTATTTAAATATTGGTTTGGATTAAACTCATCATGGTAACAATGATGAGAGTGATGGGAGTGGTGAGAGTGGTAAAAACTTTGAGTGTGGGTAGGTGAATGTTGGGCAAATGGCCATGAATCTCCCCAGTCCTCATAGGGGTTCGGGTTATGTGGATGTGGGGGATTATGTCCTAAAGGTCCACCCCTAATTGGTCCTTTTCCTGTTCCTCGTACACGTGGCGATATTTTCCTATTAAAAATCAATTAAAAAACAATACTAGTAACTTAATAATGAAATGAGTAATCGTAGGTCAATGCCTAGACTCGGAAGTCAAAGGAATGTGCTCGTGTAAGTTTGAGATTAAAAACAAGAAGGGTAGTGTTTAATTCTTTCAAACGTTGGCTCTGATATCAACCTGTCACACCCCGGATTTCCTATCCAAATCCATACACCGGTGGGCCCGGGTGGGGAGTGTCGTGACGTCAGTTGATAACATCATTGTCAATTAAACATGGCATAACAGAAGTCCTGGAGTAAAATTACTATTACAAACCGAATGTTCAAAATACAAAATAATATACAGGCTTGTAATAGAAGATCCACAAGCAGATCATAGAATGTACAAAAGAAAGAATATAAAACAGACTTTAGGGCAGATCTAAGGATTTGCAAGATCCTCTTATTTCACTACCAAGCAGCTTCCGGCCTATTTCATATTGTACCTGCAAGCTTAGTCTTTTGAAAATACGTCAGCTTTCGCTGGTAAACACACCCGACTGACATCATTTTGAAAACATTTTTAGAAATTAGATTTAAGTGCACAGGGCACAAATCTTTTATAACTTGGGAAAGTTACTTTGTAACCTTGTTAACAGATTCACATGTTTGTCCATACATATAGGGCCCAGTATAGAGACCGAGACATGATTAAAGACACACCACTTAGAACTCACAGAGGAATTATCCCAAACGTCTTGGGTAATTTGCATTTGAGCGTCTGTCAGGTGTATGCCTACACCCCGGGCTAAGGTCGTGGCCATTATCTAATGTAATGAGCCGAGGATATCTAGGACATGGTAATTTAACCCCCGATGTTTAAGTTATCAAACAAAACTAATTAAAACAGAATGTGCGGATTTACTAGCCACAATCCGGCATTCCGACCAAGCGGTAATAATTTACCGTATCCCAAGCCCGTATAGGGAAAGTAAGTCAAGAGTATTTACCTGAGCTAGTCTTGATTTAAAAAAAAATGATTTAATATCTCAGTTGTATCCAAAATGATCTAAGTGCAGATAGCATTTACCAGAAGGCTCTAGTCTAGATTATGGCATAAGCTAACCAATTAAATACTAACGGTCTTAATTAAGTCATAGACTTAGACTGAGTAGTGTACGGGATCAAAACGTTTAACGCTTGATTAAACGATGATAGGATAGAATGTAGTATAAACCCGACAAGTACTTTGACTTGTATAAAATGGATAAACAATTAACATTCTGGATTTTGAGTTTAAAATGATAAGGTTAACCCGTTTTGGTTAAATTCCGTAAACTAGTTACTTATAATTAATCGTACGCTTATAAGCGATAATGGGTAACCGGATAAGTCATGGACAAGTTCTATATGCCATTATACTTTAAAGTTGTAATATCAGTAGGATATTAACTCATATGCCCGTTAAGGTTTTAAAATGAAATTATGCCTCATAAGGGCATTTTGGTAATTTCATACCGTATAAAAGGAACTTGAATATATATTTAAATGTTATAATTATAAATATTCTGGAAAAATATTTTATTTATGATATAATATCAGTAGGGTATCAATTATATGTGTAATTTATATTTTATGACCAAACTATGCACCAATGGGCATTTTGGTCATTTTACACATAGTTTATAAATTATTTAGGATTCTAAGTTTATATGATGTACCTACTGTAAATATATTTAAAATAAGTTTTAAAATCAGTAGGTAACAAGTCTTGGTCAAATAATATGGTTTAAAACCATACTATGCGCCGAAACGACGCTTATGTCGTAAAATGACGTTTTATGCGATGTTTAATGAAAACGGATGTTAAGGTCAGATTAAAATGTCTTAGATATGTTATTTAATATAACATATCAGTTGGTAAAAGATTTACCTTGAAAAAAGATTTGATTAAAACAATTTTATAAGCCACAATGGCTAAATCGTTATTTATCGACATAATTCAAGGACCTGCTTGTAAACTCAGTTTATAATCTGGTTTGACATCCCAAATAATCCTAATTATAATATTATATCAGTAGGAAACTTATTTTCAAGTACATTATCATTAAAACCTTGATTTATGCAAAAAGGGCATTTTAGTCAAAATGGCATAATTACGGAACTTGTGCATAAAACTTGCGCATAAACTCAGATTCTGATTATGGTCATGTAATATAACCTCAAAGGATTATGCTACATTTTATTACCATCATACTGAAACTTTAGATAAGTAGTTAACTAATCTAAATCGGGTCTGAATCGAAAGTAAAGCAGAAGTCAAAGATCGCGTCTTTAGGTTGCGAACCAACCCTAGAACTGAAATTGTCGAGCCGAACATGTTCTTACATGTTCTAATAATTATTATCAACTTGTTTAAGTGTCAAAACAGGTTTCATAACATATATAAGATGAATTTATGATTTTTCCGAAAAAGGGCCTGTTTGACTTTTTAATAACTTAACTTTGACCTATCAATTGGTCTAGCAAACGTGATCTTCAGGAGGTGCCCTTTATAGGGACTAACACCTACTTTATTACGATCACTTAGCCATGTTCATTATGAACAATGGTTGGACCATAATAGTCTTAACCGAAAGTCAAAGCGTTTTCCGTAAACACTTGACTTTTGGCTATAAAAGCCTATAAACGAAAATGCACAAGGAAGGAACACTTACAAAAGGTTTCTAGGATGCAATAGGACTAAGTTGGATGCTCCTTTCAGTTAGGAACTTCCCGAGGAGGGAGATAGAGTAGAAAATGAGAAAGGTGCAAGTTCAAAGGTTGAACCTTTGCACCTATTTACAGTTGGAGAGCTTGAAGGAGGTGATCGCCAGGTGCTAAGGGGTGTAAGAGGAAGCTTACAAGTGTCCTAAAACGTGGCTAGCAATTTGGAAGACCATGGTTTCGATTTAATGGTTTTTGGCACCTTTGAGTGGTGGCCAAGGAAAGTTTCTGCAGACCCAGGCCTCTCGCGCCCTGCGAGCGCCCATTGGCGAGTTGCAAAGTATGACACATTTAGCCCCTCAACTTTTAAAACCTCCTAGAACCTCCTAAAACACCCTTTTAGCATATTTAGCCCTCCGTAGCCAATATTAGGCGTACCCGGGATTATGTCGGACATTGTCGAGCTCTCGGTTCGTTAAAATGTCACTCAGAGGTTTAAATTAACATGTTCACACTTTTAATCCCTCCATTGTCCAACTTTTATATAATTACGGATTTAATCCCTCTCGTCCAACAAATGGAACATATGAGAGTTAGGACTTTGTAAAAGATCACTCAGAGGCTCGTTATAAGCATGTTGACTCTGATGTCCCTCGGAAGCTTGGCATGTTGACACCACAGTCACTCAGAGGCCAAGTTTTAGCATGTTGACACGAATGGTCACTTAGAGGCTATATTTTAAGCATGCTGACACTAATGGTCACTCAAAGGCTCGGTTTATGCATGTTGACATCATAAATGACTCAGAGACTTAGTTTGAGCATGTTGACACTTTTAGACCTTGTTAGTCTTTAATAGACTAAAAATAGAAATAAAATACAACACGTATCACTATACTATTGGACATGATTTTACAGGGTGTTACATTTTAATTCTTTCTTTGATTCTAGTGTTGTTGTTTAGGAGCACTTGGTTGGGTAAATCTTAAAGTTGGATTCTTTATTTTCTCACACTCCTGTTCAAAATGTCCATAGTTTTAACAATTGTAGCATCTCACCTTTGACTCATCAAACCTAATCCTAGTCTTGTTGTTACCACTAATTTGATTCCCACCAGTTCCATTAAGAAATCTTTAGCTCTTTTTGTGCGCATTACCATTTGTCAGTGAATATTCGTTTCTTCAAGATCATCCTTGTGAACCTGGTCATAATCTTCATTTAGCATTTATAAATTTGTGATCTTACCAACAATTAAAACTTTCATATGAAGTTAGAAATGTTGTGAATATAGTCATTTGATCTTCAAAAATTTATTACTAACATTCAGAGAAACTTGAGAAGAACTCTTTGAAGTTGGAGCAATGAAACAGGATTGACAACCAGAACCACCCGAACTCATTTGATTTCAATCACTCATCTGAAACCCTCCACCTGAAAAGAAAACTCAATCACTCGAACTAGAAGACTTAGGAAAATACATCCTTGGATCCTAAACCTATTGTTTGTTACCAAGTTCCTTCTTTTCCATCTGATTGTAGTTTCCAATGATTTAATCAATTGTCAATGCATCCAATTGCATGGTCTTCTTCATTAATAGTGTGTGAACCTTCCAATTTAATGGTAGATCATCCAATAATTTCTTATTTTTCTCATCAAGAGAAAGAATAACTCCATAGTCATCAAGTTCACTAGTAAAGTGTTTGAATCTATGACTTAGTGCATCCCAAGGAGCTTTAGAAATCTTATAGTATTTGCCCTCTAATCTTTGACTTAGTGCATCCCAGGGAGCTTTAGAAATCTTATAGCGTTAGAATCTATGAAAGACGCTCTTTGGTAATCCCATAGTAAGTGTTGCATAAGCTTTCTTTTCTTGTTCAAATGCTTTCCTTTCAACGTCATCTAAAGTTGAAAGAGCTGTTGGATGGGGTATAAGAAAGCCTTCACATTGTGGATGCGTATAACCCTCAAAAACTTGAATCCACAAGCAAAATCAATATATGAAATATACGACTTAAATCTTGACTTCCAATTTGAGTAGTCATCATTGACATAAACTCGGTGTCTTAGCGGGTGTGCCAACCTCATTGTCATAATTCAACATAACCGACATATTTGCAAAATTTAACATTTTCAATGTGCTAGAAAGATTGGAAAGTTTCACAGATGTAGGTGACGTATGATGTAGGCTCCACTAGAAGAAGAGAAGCGAAACCTTAGAAGATGACAAGCAAAACTTTGAAGTGTCGCTAGAAAGCAACTTGCAGACAGGTGTCGCCTTATACACACTTAACCAACTTTGAATATTTTTGGATGGGAAATCCTAAACCCAAAACCCACACCGTTAACCTCAAACAACTAGAAATCATCATAACTATTAGATTAGGTCACATTTGCAAAAAAAAAAAAAACCACCAGTACAAATAGATGAAAGTGGGTTTGGGAGGGAGAGGTCTTGATTCTAGTCTCACCACAAGGATTAAACGAAATTTGTCAAGATATGAAGATGATCTCTAAACACTCTCCAATCGATCCATAGCATCTCCAAACCATAAAACTCCATGAAAATAAGAAAAGGCACAAAACTAGTTGATAAAACCACGAAACCAATCTAAAATCAATCTCTAAACGAGCATAGATGCTCTGATACATTTGTAGGTCTCGTAGCCTCACGGGTCTTTGTGATTCTGGATCAAATAGGTACAAATATAGGTGCGAAAACATATAAACGAACATCGTATATGTATGTATTCAATGTTGATGGCAGTCAACTTGAAATATACACACGGATATAAATATTAAGCTCTATGACTTGGTTTCACTTTAAAGTAGTATGTGTTTACACCGGTTTGAACTCATACTTAGTATAACACAACTAAACTTATTTATAGAGTTAGTGAAAATCAGATCTAACATTTGACAGCCTAGGTATCGCCTTCACAAGGCTTAGAGACACCTAGTGTTGCCTAAGAGAAAACAAACAAAACACTAAACATCTATCACACCCCAACCGATGGCGGAAACATCAGAGTGAGACAAAAGAGATTGCTCGAGACTTCATAAAACTATTGTGACAATATTTAATTCAAAACGGATTTCATTCATAGATAAAAACTTATCTAGTACATCATAGGAAATCAAAATACAACATTCAGAAACTTTAAAATACAACAGGATTCAACAACAATACAATATCAAAATCTGATATTTCTAGTCATGTTTCTAAGTCGTCCCTACTAGATTTCGTCGATGTCCATATCATCAACCTGCAACATGTTAAAAGCATAGTTCAACACAAAAGCATTGGCGAGTACATAAGTTTAATATAGCATAAGTATGTAAAAAGTGATTTAACAAATCTACATGGCAAAAATAGTTAACTGGATTAACGTATCATGGCATGCAATTTAACAAGTCAACAACCGCAAAATTAGAATACTTAACATGACCTCAAGAATACAGGTGATGCGTTACTCCTATAGTTCTATACATGTTAAGGGGAGGCTCATACGAAGTTAATGACAAGTTAATCACATAAGAATGTTCCAAGAATACGAATCAAGTATCACGTATTTTAGCATGTATGATGGATTGTTTGTGTTTGCATAAAATATAAGTGTGTTTGCGTGTATATTGATAGGGTTAACACATTGCACCCAAAAGTCTAAAGCGTAAAAGGGCTTTCGAGTGTACTCACAGTTTTGCAAGCTTCCTAATATTCCATGTGTAGGGTGTTCAAGTGATGCAACCCGAAGTTAACCTACATGGGGTAAACAGGTGTGTGTGAGTATACTGAGTCGGATGATAGATCTAGATTTTGAAACAGAAAGCATGGAAAGAAAACAGTAAAAATGGCACTTCTGGGAAGTGACAGTCCACTTCATGGTGACTGATCACTTCATATGAAGGGTTTGTTTTTGTAATGTTTAGCTCATTTTGTACCCGTTTCGACATTGATTTTCGTGAACAGGGTATTGGTAATGAGGCAGTACAGTCTAAGACCATACTACTTAATAAGAAAGCGATTACGATTCTCTCCCGACTAGTTTATTAAGAAGATATGAAAATTATGTATAGTTTAAGTATATATAGATATTCAAGTTGGTCATAGATGTCAAACATGGGGATGATAAATCTCGTTATATGATTCACCAAAGCACAAGGTTGCAATAACCCGGTTGGTCATGCATGTACAGAAAGTAAATGCAAACTGTTCAAGTGAGGTGTGAAACTTAGTTCGGGTAAACACGGCTCCCAACATTCTCACTAGCTAGAACACTAATCCAATCCTATGAGGATGATGAACTAGGTTAGCTTACAACACTCGGTACAAAGAAAAGTAGTAAAAGAAGAAGTTGTATAATTGCAAGAAGTTAGTGAGTTAAACTCACTTAGAAGAAGATAGTTCTACCGAAAATCAAGAAATTCGAGAGTGAGAGTGAGAGTGAACGGAAAGTTGGATGTGGTGAAGTGCGTCTGTATTTATAGGAGAAACAACTGTCACCTCCGCTTCATGCGAAGTGTGCCACTTCGTGCAAAGCGTTGCACACTTCGTGCGAGGCAAGTCCAATTCATACAAAGGGGGTTAATTGAGGCTGATTTTACTTGTTTTAGTTGGTGTTAAGTATTTTAAGAATTAGGATGTATCGTGTGTGCATAGTATGTATCTTGAATGTATATTGCATAGAAGTCACGTATTTTTAAACGATTGATTGCATGAAAACCCGAGTATGAATGCACGAATATCATATATTAACATGTATGTTTGCTCGAATAAAAAGTATAAATGTATGCATAAAGTATAATGTTCATTACGATCGATATCTCAAGTTAAAAATTTATGAAAAAAGCGTACACGGTACGGATACAAGTTTTCATAAATAGAATTACGATTTACACTTTCTAAATTAGAAAGGTACAGGAATGCGAAGCGTTACAGTCTCCCATACTTTAGGAAGTTTCATCCCAAAATTTATTCAAGAGAAAGGTGTAACGAACAAATGTGGGTACTTAGTCTTCATATCACTTTCGAGTTCCCAAGTAAATTTTGGCACCACGTTTTCCCTCTCATCGAACCTTGACTATGGGAATTCGACTGCGCCTAAATTTCTTGATTCCTCGGTCCATGACTTCGACTGGTTTTTTCCACAAAGTGAAGAGATTTGTTGATTTGTAGATCGTCGAGCGGTACATGAAGTTCTTCTTCAGCTAGACACTTCTTCATATTCGAGACATGGAACTTTGGGTGTACATTGTTTAGTTCTTGAGGCAGGTCTAGTCGATACGCTACCTTGCCAATCTTTTCGAGAAACTTGACAGCTCCTACGTAGCAAGGAGCAAATTTGCCTTTCTTACCAAATCTAATTATGCCCTTCCAAGGGGATACCTTGAGAAGTACGTGATCACCGATGCTGAATTCCAAGAGTTTTGTCTCTTATCTTCATAGCTCTTTTGACGACTTCTAGCTTTGAGCAGATTATCATGTATTTGTAGAATTTTGTCCGTCGTCTCTTGTATAAGCTCGGGACCGGTGATTTAAGCTTCTCCGATCGCGTGCCAACAAATAGGCGAACGACATTTATGGCCATACAAGGCTTCAAACGGTGCCATTTGAATACTAGCGTGATAACTGTTATTCTACAAGAACTCTACCAAGGATAAGTGTGAATCCCAGTTGCTACCAAAATCGATTATGCAAGAACGAAACATATCCTCAAGAGTTTAAATAGTACTCTCAATATGACCGTCAGATTGAGGGTGAAAAGCAGTACTAAGATTAAGATGAGTACCAAGGGCTTTTTGAAAGGTTTGTTAGAGACGCGAGGTGAAATGACCATCACGGTCAGAAATGATGTCAATGGAGATACCATGACGACAAATGATTTCATCCATGTAGATACGAGCCAATTTCTCAAATTTGTAGTCTTCATGTATGGGGAGGAAGTGAGCTGACTTGGTCAAACGATCAGTGATTACCCAAATGCTGTCGTGACCGGATGATGTACGAGGGAGTTTGGTGACAAAATCCATTGCTATACTCTCCCATTTACATATTGGAATTTCTGGTTGTTTGAGTAAGCCAGATGGATGTTGATGCTCAGCTTTTACCTTAGAACAGGTGAAGCATTTTGAGACGTAGATAGCGATATCCTTCTTCATTCCAGGCCACCAATAGGACGTATGCAAGTCTTGGTACATCTTGTCAGTTCCAAGATGAAGGGAATATCGGGATTTATGAGCTTCCTTCATTAAGAAGACACGGAGGTTGTTATGATTAGGAATCCACATGCGATCGAGATAGTATAGAACACCATTAGATTTGGACATAAGCTGATTTTCAGCATCGCACTTCATCTCGTTGTAATGGATGAATGTTCTGCTTCACGAATTTGATCTTGAAGATTGCTAAGGATTTGGTAACAATGAATACTCTTTGCATGAGTCTTTCGACTAAGTGCGTCAGACACAATGGTCACTTTACCAGGATGGTAGTGCATCTCGCAATTGTAGTCGTTGAGCAACTCTACCCACCGATGTTGACGCATGTTGAATTCCTTTTGATTAAAGAGGTGCTAAAGGCCCTTATGGTCGGTGAAGACCACACACTTGGTACCATAAAGGTGGTGTCGCCATATCTTCAATGCAAAAATAACTCCACCAAGTTCAAGATTGTGCGTAGTGTAGTTTTTCTCATGAATTTTCAGTTGTCTTGACGTGTAAGCGATAACCTTGTCTTGTTGCAGAAGAACACAACCAAGACCTTGGTTTGAAGCATCGTAATACATGACGAAATCCTTGTTTCCATCAGGGAGAACGAGGATAGGAGCATTACAAAACATGTCCTTGAGAGTTTGGAAAGACTCCTCTTCTTCTGAACCCTAAACAAACGGTTTATCTTTTTGAGTTAACAACGTTAAAGGAATAGCGAGTTTAGAAAGTTCAAAATGAGCTACGATTGTAACCAGCTAAACCAAGGAACGAACGAATTTCATATGGAGACTTAGGAGCACTCTAATTCTAACACATCTTCAATTTTTGCAGGGTCAACGTGAATACCAAGTTCGTTGACGACATGACCAAGGAATTGGACCCCCCTTTAGCAATAATTCACACTTGGAGAATTTGGCGTAAAGACTTTCAGTATGCAGATGTTGGAGGATAAGGCGCAAGTGTCGCGCGTGTTCTTCTCGTGTCTTGGAATAGATAAGGATATCATCAATGAAAACGATCATGAAGCGGTCGAGATAAGGCTTGCACACACGGTTCATCAAGTCCATGAAAACCGCAGGTGCATTGGTCAAACCAAAAGGCATGACCACGAAATCGTAGTATCCATAGCGTGTACAAAACACGGTTTTGGGTATATCTTCTTCGAGGACTCGAAGTTGGTGATAACCAGAATGGAGATCAATCTTGGAAAAACACGTTGTCACCTTGGAGTTGATCGAAGAATCGTCAATACGAGGAAGAGGATATTAGTTTTTGACTGTAAGCTTGTTAAACTCGCGATAGTCAATGACATCTGATAGGATCCATCTTTCTTTTTGACGAACAGAACGGGAGCACCCCAAGGAGAAGTACCAGGGCGTATAAAGCCTAAGTAACTCTTGAAGTTGGCTAGATAGCTCTTGCATTTCCGAGGGGGCTATACGATACGAAGATTTCGCAACAGGGGTTGCGCTAGGGATAAGATCAATGCAGAAATCAATAGAACGAGGAGGAGGAGGACTAGGTAGTTCTTTAGGAAAGACTTCGGGAATTTCGCAAAAGACAAGAACATCACTCACGTTTGGACTCTTATCCTTCTTCTCCATAACGTGGGCAAGAAAGGCGAAGTATTCCTTGCGTAAGTATTTGTTCGCTTGTGTACATGACATAAGCTTAAGTCCTTTAGAAGGTTTCTCGTCATAGCGTGCAAGGAATCACCATTGGGAAGAGGAAGACGAATAAATTTCTCAGAACACATGACTTCAGCCCAAAGTTGCCTAAATCATGTCTACTATGACGTCGAAGCTACCCATTTTCATGGGTATGAGGTCGATCGAGAATTTGTGGTCGTTAAGGTTGATAGAGCAATTAGAAAGAATGGAATCAACGTTGATAGACTTACCATTAGCGATTTTGATTGCGAATGGTTTGGGCAACTTAGAACGTCTACACTTTAGCAAAGGTTTGAGTTCAACATATAGAAAACTTTTATCCGCTCCAGTATCAAATAAACACGAAGCATAGATATCGTTAACGAGAAACGTACTATTGATGACATCCTTGGCATTCTGCGCTTGAGCTGCAGTGATGACGAAAGCTCTACCACGCGCTTGCTGCTTCTGCTGGTTGTTGCGTTACGGACGGACGTTGGCGAGATGATTAGGATCTCCACATTTGAAGTAGACTCGTCCAGTGGCTGCTTGAGGTTGGGCTTGGTTTGGTACGGGGTTTTGGATTGTCGCAACGGTTTGGGTTGGGTTGGCAAGTTGTTGTGGACTGCTTCGACATTGAGGGGCAAAGTGTCCAAACCTATTGCAATTTGTGCATAGACGGCAGGGTGCATTAACAGGGTGATGGTATGGGAATATATTACACTTGGGATGAGGCCCAATGTACGCACTTTTGGTAGGCTCAGGGTTGGTTGGTGCAAACTGGTGGAGGGGTTGAGGCTTTGGCGGAGTGACTACCGCACAGTTTTAGCTTGAACCCTTCCGCTTCTTCCCTTTATTGTTGTTTCTTGGTGGCTTGGATGGGGTAAGTTCAACGGTGGTATTGGTGGTAGCTTGGTGCGCATTTTTCGATATAACCTTTTCGGAGGTTCCATGAAGAATATAGTTGTTGAGTTTGGCGGCCAATTTGTAGGCATCTTCGAGGGTTTTAGGTGAGGCGGCTTCAACTAGGTTCATGATCAAAGGAGGGAGGCATCGTATGTATTTTGTAATAGCTTTTTCGAAGGTGTGGACTTGGCTAGGGCATACCGTACTTAGTTGTTTAAAACGAGCTGTTAGGCCAGCGTTGTCGTTCCCCACCTGCTTCAGGTTCCATAATTCGTTCTCGAGTTTCTGAAGCTCGTGTGGAGGACAAAACTCGTCTCTCATCAACTTCTAGAGATCGGCCCAAGGGGGCATGAGCGGCTTTGTTCCCACGAGCGTTACGCTCGAAGGTCCACCAATCAAGGGCTCTTGATTGGAAAACGCCCGTTTCATTGATAGTACGGAGGTGGTCAGGATAACCACTTTGAAGGAACGTTACTTCAAAGGCATCCACCCATTGTAGCAACTTAGTGGCGTCCTCTTCGCCTTGAAGGGCAAGGGGTTGCATGAACAAAACTGCTTGAAAGTAAACGTCGACTTAGGTGCTTCCATCTTGGAGTCGATAAAGGCATGGGATGAGTCGGTGTTTGGTGGGGGTTGGATTTTGCTGACGATATCGGGGATGACCTTAGCTGTCACACCCTCAATTTCCACTTGTGGAGTTTTACCGCGAGGCGTGTGATCAAATCAGAATCTCAGACACTAGTAATATCGAACGACTCTATATGATTTATTTAAACGTTTTCCAAAAATATTTGTTTAACCATTCATAGTCATTTTCAAAATATCTTAGTTTCAAAGTTTAGCAAAAGCATTAGTTTCAAGGTTTAGCGGAAGCATTAGAGTATAGTAAAGTAACGGGCGCCAACATAAACGCCAAAACCAAAAATCCCAAACATTATTCGTAAATCAGACTCGATAAAAATGTCTTGATCAAATGCAAGTGAGTGCACCTAGCGCTCCTAGCGTCCTGAGAAACATGTAAAGAAACAAGTGTCAGCATTAAAGAAGAGTGAGTTCACAGGTTTTTAAAAGTTCACAAGTTCGGTTTAAAAGTTTGTTTCCCCATTATCCCTAACCCGGGATAATGATATAGTTCCATTATTCCTAACCCGGAATAATAATGTTGGTTCGTAATTAAGTTCAATGTTAACATGTAGGTGGCGAGCCTAAAGTTACGTCACATAAGAGTTCGCGATCGAAGCTGACTGTTGTTGCCTCAGTGTTGCCAGGTCTATCACTGACCATGGCGAAAGTTAGGCCAAATTAATCACCCGTTGACCATACCCGGTCGGCTAGCGCGACTAGCTCGGGTGGGGCTTGTCGGGCCTAGTAGTACTACTTATAATTTCCCCGCCATCTAACCAATACCAATGCTCCGAGAGTTGGTTGAGGACTTCCGTGATAAAGCTACTTAGTGACCATAACATACATTAACATTAACTTAGTTACCGAATAGTTAACGACATTAATTTCGCATAACGTAAAAGATAGAGTTATAGAGTGTATACATGTTTCTCCCCCTGTTGTTTAAAACCGGATAAAATAGGGGCCGTGAACTCACCTTAAATTGCTGGGTTAGAATAACACAAAAGAAGCAAATGATGGAACCGCTAATCGCGTCCTAACATGACAACCGATTTAAAGTTAGTGTGTGAACACACTAACACAAAATCCTAAGAAAGTACGGCACACGTAACAACCAATTCGAAACCAAAATCATGCATGCAAAATATCACCATACAAAATAATGATCAAACCAACTTGTCATAAACACAGGTTAACTCATACAACACTTAGGTACACACAAACGCAAGTTATCATGTTTCAGCTTGTACGCTCATAACTGGGCTGTTTTCGAGGATTTTTATAAAATAGTTCCAACGTTACAAAAGTTCCAATTTTTTTACAGGAGGTGTCAACTAAACTGTAGAATTTTATGTAAAATTTTCAAGTCCTAACGCTTTACAAATTATTATAAACATTTATATACTAGGCTGCAGTCAGATTCGTCGCTTTCTGACTCCAATCCATGGGAAACATTATTTAAAAATCATCTTTCATCCAATTAACAAAATTCCAGTGGGAGATTTCTGGAAATTCCCGTATCCAGTTACTGTACAAATTTCGTGACCTAAACCCCTACAGACTATGAGATCCGACTCGATAAACAACCTGCAAATTCTGCAGAATTTACGCAGCTTCAGCTGCTGCACTAAATGACCACTTAAAAATAGCAAACGACCTCAGAAAAATATGAATCTAGCGCCATTAGAAGCGTTTTTCAAAAAGTACACGTTATAGGCTTCAGAAAATCCACTTTTCTATAGATAATGATCAGGTTATAGCCAATTGAAGTTGGCTGTAAATGTCATTCAGCAAACTGTTTTCGACTTTTATCGCATTAGAACATGCTTAAACGATCATGACGCTTAGTAATAATGATTAACAACAGGTTTATTTGTTAAATATCATCATGTACATCAATATTCATGCAAACCCTAATTATATAACATGATCTTTATCGCTAAAACGCAGCCTATGATTTTAGTATTCAACATAACATCACAATCGCAAAGATTCGCACAATCATCCGAACTAATCATAAATCATAACACTTTTCATACTAATAATCCTACCATTACACATAATCATGATCAAGATTACACAAACCCTAATGTGAATCGCAAAACAATTAAACCCTAACCTTTAAACGATGATGATTAGCGAACCGGGACAAGATTGGAATCAATCCGGAAGATGTGGGGTTTTGCGATCGTGAGGGGGGGGCTGCCGTCGCCTTCCTAGGTGCTAGGGTTTTGTTGTTTTTTTTTTTACAAACAATCCATGCATACATACATATAAATATAACAAGGGAAAAGAAGGGGAGGGGGCGCGACCGTGATGGGGGGGGGGGGGTTGGGTTAAGTGGCTTGGCCTCAAGTTTAGGTTATTTCCTTGGGCCGCAAGGAGGTGAGCTCCACACGTTTCGCGGCTCGGTTCGGTTATTTATTTATTATTTATTTTTTTTATAACAATAATCGCGAAATCAAGGTGTGATACATTAATCTACAAAATCTACAAACGTCTAATAACACATAGCACGTAATTCACCCAATAGATTCACAAAGTTAGCATAGTTATTGCGAGCGTGTAATTTAATTCTCCGAATTAAATCAGAGTAGGAATGAATAACCGTAAAATAGCGCGTTTAAGATACCTGAAAAGCCGGGATGTCACATTAGCCCCATGTTGAAAGAATTTTCGTCCCGAAAATTGAGTAAACGCGGTTTAGAATGCAACGCACAAAGATTCAGTTTGTTAGTAATGGTGCAAGTAATTCCCAGGCTGTCACATCATCCCCATGTTGAAAGAATTTCGTCCAGAAATTTAGTTGGTGCTAACGTCAGATTGCTGCTTAGCTGCAACAAGGTGTGGTTATTTGCTTTTCATTTGGTCCTCTCTTTCCCACGTGAACTCCGGTCCACGCTTAGAGTCCCAACGAACCTTGACAATTGGTATCTTGTTGTGCCTTAGAGTCTTAATCTCATGATCCATGATCTCGATAGGTTGTTCCACAAAATGCAGTTGCTCATCCACTTGAATCTCATCCAATGGAATGACTAGGGTCTCATCTGATAGGCACTTCTTCATATTGGACACGTGGAAAACGTTGTGAACTCCACTGAGTTCAGTAGGAAGGTCTAACTGATAAGCTACGGGCCCGATACGCTTCGAAATCACAAATGGGCCTACGTATCGTTGATTTAGTTTGCCTCGTTTCCCAAAACGAATTACACCCTTCCAGGGTGACACCTTCAGTAGGACGCGGTCGCCTACTTGAAATTCGAGCGGTTTGTGTCGTTGATCAGCGTAACTTTTCTGTCGATCTCGTGCCGCTGCCATGCGGTTTCTGATTTGTACAATCTTTTCAGTAGCCTCAAATATCAACTCAGGACCTGTGAGTTTACTGTCACCGACTTCTGCCCAACAGACCGGTGATCTACATTTGCGACCGTACAATGCTTCAAACGGTGTTGCCTGAATACTCGTATGGTAACTGTTGTTATACGAGAATTCCACTAAGGGCAGATGGATTTCCCAACTGTTCCCAAAGTCTACCACGCATGCCCTAAGCATGTCCTCCAAGGTCTGAATGGTCCTTTCACTTTGACCATCCGTCTGAGGGTGGTAAGCTATGCTCATATCTAAGCATGTACCCAATGCTTTCTAAAGTGACTGCCAAAAGTTGGACGTGAAACCAGCATCTCTGTCTGAGATGATGGACGTTGGCACCCCGTGCCGAGAAACTGCTTCCTTAATGTAGATGCGAGTCAACTTATCCATCTTATCTGTTTCTTTGATCGCTAGGAAGTGTGCAGACTTAGTTAGATGATCCACGATTACCCAGATGGTATCGCAGCCACCCGGAGTTCGCGGGAGTTTAGTGATAAAGTCCATCGAGATCTGATCCCATTTCCACACTGGGATCTTAGGTTGTTGAAGTAACCCTGATGGCTTCTGGTATTCCACCTTGACTTTCGCACAAGTCAAACACTTGCTCACGTAGGTGGCTATATTCGCTTTCATGTTGGGCCACCAGTACGCGGCTTTAAGGTCTTGATACATCTTATCCGAACCAGGATGGACAGAGTATCGGGATTTGTGAGCTTCGTCCATAACTAGCTTCCTGAGGTCTCCGCAGAGAGGTACCCATATACGATTCATGAAATACCGGGCACCACTGGGTTTCACTTCCCAATCGCGTTCCATCTTTCCCACAGATTCGGCCCTGATGTTCTCTTCCTTAACTGCTTCTAGTTGCGCGTCGCGTATCTGTTCGGGTAACCCCGGATGAATGGTGAACTATAGTGCTCATACCCGACGAGGTTTCAAGTGCTCCTTCCGACTGAGGGCATCGGCTACCACGTTAGCTTTACCTGGGTGATACCGAATGGCACATTCATAATCGTTCAGGAGTTCGACCCAGCGACGCTGTCGCATGTTCAACTCCTTCTGGTCAAAGATATGCTGGAGGCTCTTGTGATCCGTGTAGATTGTGCACTTTGTTCTATATAGATAGTGTCTCCAAATCTTAAGTACAAACACAACTGCTCCCAATTCCTGGTCATGTGTCACGTAGTTTTTCTCGTGAACCTTCAACTGTCAGGATGCATACGCGATGACCTTATCACGTTGCATGAGTACACATCCCAATCCCTGAATGGAAGCGTCACAATATACCACAAAATCATCGTCCCTTCTGGCAAGGACAAAATGGGCGCACTGCAAAGTTTCTGCTTCCGTAATTGAAATGCTGCTTCCTGCTTGTCACCCCAAGCATACTTGGTGCCCTTCTGGGTGAGAGTGGTAAGCGGTTGTGCGATCTTGGAAAATCCCTCGATGAAACGTCTGTAGTAACCAGCCAAACCCAAAAATTGGCGGATCTCTGTCAGTGTCCTGGGTGCTTCCCAGTTCTTGATAGCATCGATCTTGGCAGGATCAACGTGTATACCTTTTTCATTCACGATATGCCCGAGGAACTGAACTTCCCGAATCCAGAAATCACACTTCGAAAACTTGCCATATAGTTTCTCCTATTGAAGTAGTTCCAGCAATAATCGTAGATGCTCAGCATGTTCTTCTTCACCCTATGAGTAGACGAGTATATCATCGATGAACACGATGACAAACTTGTCGAGATACGGCTTACACACGCGGTTCATGAGGTCCATGAACACCGCGGGTGCATTGGTGGGACCGAAGGGTCTGACCAAGAACTCATAATGGGCATACCGAGTGCGAAATGCCGTCTTGGAGATATCCTCCTCCCTGACGCGTAACTGGTGATAATCGGACTGTAGATCAATCTTGGAGTAGTAGCTTGACCCTTGAAGCTGGTTGAAAAGATCGTCGATGCGAGGTAATGGGTATCGGTTCTTGACGGTAACCTTATTGAGTTCCCTGTAGTCGATGCATATGCGGAAGGTCCCGTCCTTCTTCTTGACAAAAAGGACCGGAGCTCCCCATGGCGAACTACCGGGACGGATAAATCCTTTTTCCAACAATTCCTGAAGTTGGGTAGACAGCTCTTGCAGCTCTGCTGGAGCTAAGTGGTACGGGGCCTTGGCGATAGGAGTCGCATGGTTAGCCAATTCGATTTCAAACTCCACTTGTCGATGTGGTGGAAGACCAGGTAACTCTTCAGGAAACACATCGGGAAAGTCACGGACGACGGGGATATCTTCAATCCGCTTCTCGTCCTTAGGCTGCTCGATGACCAGTGCGAGCAAAGCAAAGGAGTTCTTTCTCCGAAGATACTTCTGAGCTTGCATGTAAGAGATGATGTTCGTGACGGCGCCGGCCTTCTCGCCTTGCACCGTCAAGACTTCGTCGTTAGAGAGTGGAATACGGATAGCTTTCTCGAAACAGAGAACTTCAGCTCGGACGTCGGATAGCCAGTCCATTTCGGCTACCACGTCAAAACTACCCAGGGTAGTTGTCATCAGTTCAATGGTAAAGGTGTGACCCGCGAGTTTAAGTTGACAGCCGGTTACTAAATGG
The DNA here is from genome assembly GCA_947069175.1 of Scalesia atractyloides. Taxonomy (NCBI): domain Eukaryota; kingdom Viridiplantae; phylum Streptophyta; class Magnoliopsida; order Asterales; family Asteraceae; genus Scalesia; species Scalesia atractyloides. The sequence goes on from CAMTDV010000023.1 coordinate 48,767,887, forward strand.
GTCACATCTACAGATTTACCATCGGCTAGTTCTATGACGTAAGGGGTCTCTAGGGGTTTAGGCGTGAGATTTAGGTTCTTCCTAAAAGACTCAGATATAAAACTCTTATCCGCACCCATATCAAAAAGTACAGTAGCAAAATGATCGTTAAGGGGAAACTTACCAGTGACCACATTCGAGTCGTTTCTGGCCTCTCCACGGCCCAGCGTGAATGCACGACCTTTGGCACCTCCTGTGCCACCATTTCCATTGTTGCCATTGTTGTTATTGTTGTTGTGGTTGTTGTTGTTCCCACCATTGTTGTTGTTGCGAAGCTGCGGGCAGTCCCGCTTGAAATGGGCAGTGCTACCGCACTGATAGCATCCCCGGTTATTACCTTGCTGTTGACCCTAGTGCTGATTCTGATTTTGTCGAGACATGATTTCCCCGCGACAATCCCTTGTCGCGTGTCCCGCTTTGCCACATCTTTGGCAGCGATTTCTGGCGCAAGGGCCGTGATGATGGAGGTTACAACGGTTACATTGCGGCTTTCGACCCGCATAGCCGCTCGAGTTCTGGGTGTTGTTGGCAGACTGATTGTTGTGACCCCGATTGTTGTTGAAGTTGTTGGACCGCTTCTGGTTTCCTTGTTGTGGCTGGGCTGATGAAGACTGCCGAGCAGGTGAGTCTTCAAATTTCCTTTTGTTATCAGGGACAATTTCAGTTGCACCCCTAGGTGGCAACTTCCTTTGCTCCACCGCCTTATCGGTGAGTTTATGCGCCAGCCTAATCGCTTGATGCTCCGTCGTAGGGTTGCTAGACATTACCATGCCCTGGATCTCAGGGACCAGACCCCTAAGATAAAACTCAAGCCGTTTATCGACAGTGTTAGCCAAATCGGGACAAAGGAACACCAGGTCATGATGTCTGGCTGTATACGCTTCAATTACTGACCCGACCATCTTGTGGTTCCATAACGCCTGTGCAACTGTTGAACTCTGTCCCGCGGACAGTATTCCTCCTTGATTAGGGCCTTAAATTCGGTCCAAGCCATTGCGTTCGCCGCAACAAGTCCACACATCGATAAGTATATATATCAAATATAGTTATCATATTCCACACTTCAATAATCAAACAAGTTATGTCAACCCAACAAATCAAACAATCAAAAGGAACCTCCGATTAAATAAATTGCAATGTCTCACAAAATACCAACCAAACATCTCAGTTTAATTATAAAATTTTCAAGTTCAAACATAAGTGAAAACCAACAAACTAAAGAAAACAAAGCGGGGATTGACGAGACGAGTTAATCATCTACGTCTCCATCTCCCAAGTCGCTATCATTGCCGTCATCCTATGCGGCGTTTTCAGCTTCAACAGTCGGGTCCTGTTCTGGCTCTTCTTCATCGGGATCCTCCTCCGGGTCTTCCTCTGGATCCTCCTCCGGGTCTTCCTCTGGATCCTCCTCTTCTTCCTCTACCGGCGCTGGAGGGGCCGGTGCTGTTGCGGGTACTGGGACAGGTGCTTGATTCTGATCCAGTTCTTGAATCCTCCAACTGGACTCAAGAACTCTTTCTTCGACCCAGTCAGCCCTCAGCTGCTCAGCACGAAGATCCTTAGCTAAAATGTTTCGAACACTCATATTCTCATGTTGCTCTTCCTCGAGCTTTCCAGTTTTACCAGTTAGTTGACGTATCATCCATCCTTGTGCTTCGATAGTCCCCTGCATTCTCTCTAGCTGTTCCTGTTGTTTCATTAACATATCCCTAAGTAGATCGTCCCCTACTCCTAACGAGTTGACCGGTTCGACCGGTATAGCGGTGGTTGGATGGGAGGACGACTCCCCTCCTAGAGCGAGTCTTTTCCTAGCAGCTAAGCGTGTCTCCACGCCACGAGGTGGTGAGGGTTCGACCATGGGTGCCTTCCCCGGCGCCCTTGATGTCGAGATTTGTCGGATGATGATGATGACATAGCCTGCTGGGTTGGTGTAGTTAGTTACGAGCTGCGTATATCACAATATATATATATATATATATATATATATATATCACATAGAACAATTGCAATACAACACATAACAAGATATCACATTTTGGTGCCAACTAAGTCTAGTGTCGTGTAACAGCTATAGTTTAGGTCTACTTTAAATGCAAACCTGGTTCTCTATAGCTAGAGGCTCTGATACCAATCTGTCACACCCTCAATTTCCACTTGCGGAGTTTTACCGCGAGGCGTATGATCAAATCAGAATCTCAGACACTAGTAATATCGAACGACTCTATATGATTTATTTAAACGTTTCCAAAAAACATTTGTTTAACCATTCATAGTCATTTTCAAATATCTTAGTTTCAAAGTTTAGCGGAAGCATTAGTTTCAAGGTTTAGCGGAAGAATTAGAGTAAAGTAAAGTAACGGGCGCCAACATAAACGCCAAAACGAAAAATCCCAAACATTATTCGTAAATAAGACTCGATAAAAATGTCTTGATCAAATGCAAGTGAGTGCACCTAGCGCTCCTAGCATCCTGAGAAACATGTAAAGAAACAAGTGTCAACATTAAAGAAGAGTGAGTTCACAGGTTTTTATAAGTCGGTGTTTGGTGGGGGTTGGATTTTGCTGACGATATCGGGGATGACCTTAGCTGTCACACCCTCAATTTCCACTTGTGGAGTTTTACCGCGAGGCGTGTGATCAAATCAGAATCTCAGACACTAGTAATATCGAACGACTCTATATGATTTATTTAAACGTTTTCCAAAAATATTTGTTTAACCATTCATAGTCATTTTCAAAATATCTTAGTTTCAAAGTTTAGCAGAAGCATTAGTTTCAAGGTTTAGCGGAAGCATTAGAGTAAAGTAAAGTAACGGGCGCCAACATAAACGCCAAAACCAAAAATCCCAAACATTATTCGTAAATCAGACTCGATAAAAATGTCTTGATCAAATGCAAGTGAGTGCACCTAGCGCTCCTAGCGTCCTGAGAAACATGTAAAGAAACAAGTGTCACATTAAAGAAGAGTGAGTTCACAGGTTTTAAAGTTCACAAGTTCGGTTTAAAAGTTTGTTTTCCCCGTTATCCCTAACCCGGGATAACGATATAGTTCCATTATTCCTAACCCGGAATAATAATGTTGGTTCGTAATTAAGTTCAATGTTAACATGTAGGTGGCGAGCCTAAAGTTACGTCACATAAGAGTTCGCGATCGAAGCTGACTGTTGTTGCCTCAGTGTTGCCAGGTCTATCACTGACCATGGCGAAAGTTAGGCCAAATTAATCACCCGTTGACCATACCCGGTCGGTTAGCGCGACTAGCTCGGGTGGGGCTTGTCGGGCCTAGTAGTACTACTTATAATTTCCCCACCATCTAACCAATACCAACGATCCGAGAGTTGGTTGAGGACTTCCGTGATAAAGCTACTTAGTGACCATAACATACATTAACATTAACTTAGTTACCGAATAGTTAACGACATTAATTTCGCATAACGTAAAAGATAGAGTTATAGAGTGTATACATGTTTCTCCCCCTGTTGTTTAAAACCGGATAAAATAGGGGCCGTGAACTCACCTTAAATTGCTGGGTTAGAATAACACAAAAGAAGCAAATGATGGAACCGTTAATCGCGTCCTAACATGACAACCGATTTAAAGTTAGTGTGTGAACACACTAACACAAAATCCTAAGAAAGTACGGCACACGCAACAACCAATTCGAAACCAAAATCATGCATGCAAAATATCACCATACAAAATAATGATCAAACCAACTTGTCATAAACACAGGTTAACTCATACAACACTTAGGTACACACAAACGCAAGTTATCATGTTTCAGCTTGTACGCTCATAACTGGGCTGTTTTCGAGGATTTTTATAAAATAGCTCCAACGTTACAAAAGTTCCAATTTTTTTACAGGAGGTTTCAACTAAACTGTAGAATTTTATGTAAAATTTTCAAGTCCTAACGCTTTACAAATTATTTACAAACATTTATATACTAGGCTGCAGTCAGATTCGTCGCTTTCTGACTCCAGTCCATGGGAAACATTATTTAAAAATCATCTTTCATCCAATTAACAAAATTCCAGTAGGAGATTTCTGGAAATTCCCGTATCCAGTTACTGTACAAATTTCGTGACCTAAACCCCTACAGACTATGAGATCCGACTCGATAAACAACCTGCAAATTCTGCAGAATTTACGCAGCTTCAGTTGCTGCACTAAATGACCACTTAAAAATAGCAAACGACCTCAGAAAAATATGAATCTAGCGCCATTAGAAGCGTTTTTCAAAAAGTACACGTTATAGGCTTCAGAAAATCCACTTTTCTATAGATAATGATCAGGTTATAGCCAATTGAAGTTGGCTGTAAATGTCATTCAGCAAACTGTTTTCGACTTTTATCGCATTAGAACATGCTTAAACGATCATGACGCTTAGTAATAATGATTAACAACAGGTTTATTTGTTAAATATCATCATGTACATCAATATTCATGCAAACCCTAATTATATAACATGATCTTTATCGCTAAAACGCAGCCTATGATTTTAGTATTCAACATAACATCACAATCGCAAAGATTTGCACAATCATCCGAACTAATCATAAATCATAACACTTTTCATACTAATAATCCTACCATTACACATAATCATGATCAAGATTACACAAACCCTAATGTGAATCTCAAAACAATTAAACCCTAACCTTTAAACGATGATGATTAGCGAACCGGGACAAGATTGGAATCAATCCGGAAGATGTGGGGTTTTGCGATCGTGAGAGGGGGGGCTGCCGTCGCCTTCCTCTAGGTGCTAGGGTTTGTTGTTTTTTTTTTTACAAACAATCCATGCATACATACATATAAATATAAAAAGGGAAAAGAAGGGGAGGGGGCGCGACCGCAGAGGGGGGGGGTTTGGGTTAAGTGGTTTGGGCCTCAAGTTTAGGTTATTTCCTTGGGCCGCAAGGAGGTGAAGTCGACACGTTTCGCGGCTCGGTTCGGTTCGGCTATTTATTTATTATTATTTTTTTGTAACAATAATCACGAAATCAAGGTGTGATACAATAATCTACAAAATCTACAAACGTCTAATAACACATAGCACGTAATTCACCCAATAGATTCACAAAGTTAGCATAGTTATTGCGAGCGTGTAATTTAATTCTCCGAATTAAATCAGCGTAGGGATGAATAGCCGTAAAGTAGCGTGTTTAAGATACCTGAAAAGCCGGGATGTCACATTATCCCATGTTGAAAGAATTTTCGTCCCAAAAATTGAGTAAACTCGGTTTAGAATGCAACGCACAAAGATTCAGTTTGTTAGTAATGGTGCAAGTAATTCCCAGGCTGTCACATTAGCCATTTGTTTTGCCATGAACTTCATGAGGTCTTTCTTGGACATAGCCACACTTGGACTTGGAGTTCTTCCTTACGTTCGAGTTACCGAGGAAGACATCTAGAGGTTTAATAATAAGAGAAAGGATGATACTTGATCATAATGATGTTTATAAAATCACCTTTTTGCATGTTTGAGCATGTATCACATAACACGTATGAGTTCACATAGGTTCCATAAGCATAATAAGTATTCAAAAATATAAACACGTACGAATGCGTAAGGAGTATAAATTTAGTTGCTTTACGAGAATTATTACTGTTTTTTATTGCGAAGGACATGCGAATTGTGTATCGGTTTCGACATGAAAGAGGTAACAAGTATTAAAACACATAGAAAGTAAGGTAACATAAAAGAGACGCTTGATAAAGTATTGGAGTGTTTCGGGTTGAAATACGTTAACTATTCCAAAGGAATCGAAGATCCTTTCAAATTAGGGAAACGTGCTTTGGCCTATAAGTAAAATGCTATCGTCGAGAAGCGGTTAACGGTATTTTACCCTTCCAGTTCTACACGTCCCTAATCGATTGAAAAATCAAAACTATAGCGACTGAAAATTGAGGAATGGGGACTAGTTAACAAGATGCGGGTTTCACCCTTAACTTGACAACATCGTACCCTAAATGTGGTTGGTACTCGTCGGGTCAAGAAAGTTAATTTTGACACATTGACGAGGGTCCACTAGAGTTAGAATCGAAAATTTACCATTAAGGTATGGAATTCACCCCTAACTTGACGGTATGATTTCATGCAAAATCGTATAAGCAGATTGAGAGTCGTTCACCAAAGTGTGGGTTTCACACCTATTTTGGTTACATCGTCTCGTTTGTACAACATGAGTGTCTTCAAGTGTGTATATTGTGTAAATGTCTTAGGAAAGACATGTGGAATAATTAAAACAAAAGAAATAGAAAGAAGCAAAGTAGGAAAAATATCATATTAATCAAAAATCAAGAATGGTCAAGTTGGTCACATAAACTATAGACTAGGTCGATCATGGCAATTATACCTAATTCCCTGTAGTTATGACTCTGATACCAATCTACCACACTCCAACCGATGGCAGAAACATCAAAGTAAGACGAAAGAGATTGCTCAAGACTTCATAACACTATTGTGACAATATTTAATTCAAAACCGATTTCATTCATAGACAAAACTTGTCTAGTACATCATATGAAATCAAAATACAACATTCGAAAACATTAAAATATAACAGGATTCAACAACAATACAATATCAAAATCTAGTATTTCTAGTCACATTTCTAAGTCGTCCCTACTAGATTTCATCAATGTCAACATCATCAACCTGCAACATGTTAAAAGTAGAGTTCAACACAAAAGCATTGGCAAGTACACAAGTTTAATATAGCATAAGTATGTAAAAAGTGATTAAACAAATCCACATGGCAAAAATAATTAACTAGATTAATGTATCATGGCATGCAATTTAACAAGTCAACCCTCAAGTGTACCGCAAAATTAGAATACTTAACATGACCTCAAGAATACGAGCGGTGCGTTACTCCTATAACGCTATACATGTTAAGGGGAGGCTCGTACAAAGTTAGTGACAAGTGAATCACAAGTGATGTTCCAAGTATATGAATCAAGTATCACGTATTTTAGCATGTATGATGGATTGTTTGTGTTTACATAAAATATAAGTGTGTTTGCATGTACTTTGATAGGTTAAACACATTGCACCCAAAAGTGTAAAGTGTAAAAGGGCTTTCGCGTGTACTCACGCTTTTGCAAGCTTCCTATTATTCCGTGCGTAGAGTGTTCAAGTGATGCAACCCGAAGTTACCCTACATGGGGTAAATAGTGGGTGTGAGTATACTGAGTCGGATGATAGATCTAGATTCTGAAACAGAAAGCACGGAAAGAAAACGGGATAAATGCCACTTCGTGCGAAGTGACTAATCACTTCGTACGAAGGGTCTGTTTTTGTAATATTTAGCTCATTTCCACCCGTTTCTACTCTGATTTTCATGAACATGGTATTGGCAATGAGGCAGAACAGTCTAGGACCATACTACTTAATCAGAAAGTGATTACGATTCTGCCCCCCAAGTTTATTAAGAAGATATGAAAATTATGTATGGTTTAAGTATCTATAGATATTCAAGTTGGTCATAGATGTCAAGCATGGGGATGTCAAATCTCTTTATATGATTCACTAAAGCACAAGGTTGTAATAAACCGGTTGGTCATCAACGTACAGAAAGTAAATGCAAACTGTTCAAGTGAGGTGTGGAACTTAATTTGGGTAGACACGGCTCCCAACGTTCTCACTAGCTAGAACACCATTCCAATCCTATGAGAATGATGAACTAGGTTAGCTTACAACACTTGGTACAAAGAAAAGTAGTAAAAGAAGAAGTTATATAATTGCAAGATGTTAGTGAGTTAAACTCACTTAGAAGAAGATAGTTCTGCCGAAAATTCAAGAAATTCGAGAGTGAGAGTGAGAGTGAATGGAAAGTTGGATGTGGTGAAGTGCGTCTGTATTTATAGGAGAAACAACTGTTAGCTTCGCTTTGTGCGAGGCAGGTCTAATTCGTACGAAAGGGGTCATTGAGGCTGATTTTACGTGTTTTAGTCGGTGTTAAGTATTTCTAGCATTAGGGTGTTTCGTGTGTGCATAGTATGTATCTTGAATGTAGATTGCATAGAAGTCACGTATTTTTAAACGATTGATTATATGAATACACGAGTATGAAAGTACGAATAACGTATGTAAAAATGTATGTTTGCTTGAATAACAAGTATAAATGTGTGCATAAAGTATAATGTTCATTACGATCGACGTCTCAGGTTACAAATTTGGAAAGAAATACGTACATAGTACGAATACAAGTTTACATAAATAGAATGACGATTACACTTTCTAAATAAGGAAGGTAACAGGAATGCGAAGCGTTACAACATATTTTCACAAATCAAGAACAAAACACTAGGCCTGTAAACGACCTATGTGACACCCCACGAAACCGCTCAACCACATTAGCTTCTTCAGCTAGCAAAATTTCGGAACGAAATTTCTTTCAACTTGGGGATGATGTGACAACTCGCAAATCAAGGTTCATACCGAGCACCGTTTAAAAAAAATTAGTATGCCGTGTAGCGTTTTGTTGTTAATGTGTTACGTTTTATAGTTTTTGCCTTAACCATACCACATTCTTATATCACAATTCTCGGCCCTAATAATTGTTATAACAATCGAGCCTAACCCACCAACCATATAACCCTTGGCCCATCTAAAGTTCCCAGCCCATTACACCAACTGCCCAAACTCCATTCTAATAAAACACAATTATGTATTTTTATTATGTTCAGGCATTCAAAACCAAACCCTAACCCTAGTGTGCAATCTTCAAAGAAGCGGTCCCTCCCCCATTCGATCTCAACTCTCGGCTCTCTCTCTCTCGCGGATCTCTCTCTAGCTCTCCCTCTCTCAGGTTCATGGCATGTTGTTTGTTTATGTACAAGGCTGCGTTTTTATGTGTTGTGTATATGATTGATGATCTTGATGGTTATGATGTTAATTTGTAGTCTGGGGTTCATGAAAATCAAATATAATGGTTCCTTTTACTACTTATGTATGTATAGACATGTATATGTTCGTTAGGGTTTTGATTCTTTATATAATGTGAAGTATCTTGGCTGCGTTTCTAGAATTATTGATAATTCTTAATGTTCTTTGATGATTACCTGTAATCTAGGGTGCTAGGATTCATGCTTGATGGGGTTATGAGTTTTAATGGGTTGTTTGGTTACTAGGGTTTGAAATCTTGTATGATTATGTTGAATCTTGATGGCTCTTGATGAATTAGGTGTTGCATAATCTGGGTTATGATGAAAACCTGCTATAGATGATGTATAGATGTCATTCTTGGTTGCTAAGTATGGGAATTAAACCATAGGAATCGTTTTAAGAAACTGAGTGATGAAACAGAATCTGTCCTGAAAGTTACAGCCGACTTTAATCGGCTGTAACCGGGTCAAAAGCTAACAAAAATTGATGTTTCTTGAGTCTATGATGAACTTCTAGGAAAGACCTTTCAAACCCAACCGGAGTTGCATTTTTCGACACCGTTTGATATTTTAAACTAATTATTTAAAAACAAATGTTGAAGCTGCGAAAATCTGCAGTAAATGGGTCGTATGTTTTGGGTAATAACTTGCTGCGTATTTGGATTTTTGCTATGAAATTATTACTTCAAATATCCTTTAATGTTTTAAGAATTTTTCCGCTGGTTTTTTCTGTCAATCGAATAGACAAGGAATTTTTGAGAAAATATTTAGTGGGCAGGGGTCAGATTGTGACGAATCTGACCACTGTTTAGTGTTTGATTTTTCACGGAAAATATATAAAGAACTAGGCTCTAAAAATTTTACATAAATTGAAATGGACCGTTTGGCACGTTCTATAATTTTCTAGGAATTTTTTCAGTTCTAAAACTATATTATAAAAATTCCCGAAAACTACGCAAAATTACGTGTAAATGCTGAATTTTGACAAATTGATTTGACGTGCTTGTTTCTTGCTTATGATATCATAGAATGTTCTAATGTGTTTGACGACTGTATGATTGATACTAAGTATGGTTATGCTATGGTGTTATGTATGTTTACATTTGACTAAATTGTCCGTGTTAAACGTGTTACGTGCAAAATATTAGATTGCGTGTAGGAACATACGTGTTGCATGAACTCACACTAATGAACTACATGATAACCATCTTAGGATGCGATTGATCTCCTTCGCTATGATTTGCACTTTATTTCTGACCGAGCAAAACAAAAGTGAGTTCACACATTTACTAAAAGCATGTATTCCCGGGTATGGGATTGTCTTAGTATTCCTAGTATGGGATACTGTTAACTTCACTTTTCCTGGTTAGGGGATTGCCTAGTATTCCTAGGGATGAATACTGTTAAATACTATTTATATTTCATGTTTTAGCGGACTAAACGAACTCTATCTGAAAGTCCCCACACATTATACCGATTAATCGCTGGGGCTGGCGAACGGGATATTAGTTGATAGCGCTATTAGGTTCGACAAACCTCACACCGTACCTGGGAGGATGGGCGCGAACTTTTATGCCTTGGGAACTGGTCAATGATGATAAACATTGACCTGGGGCACAAACAACTTAAACAGTCAAAGTTTCGGTACCACACAGTTTAGTAGCTTAAAGATGGGGTAGCTCACCATGACATGTTTTATAAATCAAGTAATTTAACAACCAAAGTTTTATTGAAAACAATACTGAAAAACTGTGAACTCGCTGACTTTTTGTTGACATACTATTACATGCTTTGCAGGTCCTTGGGTACAGCTATGGACGGACGTTGCAATCGGCTGGAATGTGTGGTTCGTAAAACCTTATGTTTCATACATTTATTAAACATGTGGTTTTAAGTTTATGATGGTTTACTTTATTTTTCCGCTGCTAACTTAAACTCTGTTTTTGGACTTTTAAATATTAATCACTAATTGTGTTGATTGTGATGATTTTATAACTTAAATATTTGTTCAATATGATTAGTGGCTGGATCCTGGTTAGTCGCATGCCTCACGGTAAAACCTCGCATGTGGAATTTGAGGGTGTGACAACCTAACATTCAGGAACTGTTCGTGAACTTGTTTGGCAAGAAATTCGTTTATGTTCGTCTATTTAATAAATGAAAGAACATGAACACACCTTTTGTTCGTTAATTTATGTTCGTGAATTTCCGTTTATGTTAGTTCATTTGTGTTCATTTATGTTCGCTTATTTACATTTGTTTATTTTCGTTCATTTATGTTTGTTCGTTTCAATTTAAATAAATAAGTAGTTATATTTATATAAATACTAAACATAAAAGGAACTTTCTAACTACTTATATGGATATAACTAATTGGTAATTGAGCTTTCTAATAATAAAAATGGGTTCCCATTGGAATTTACATAACTAATCACTAATTATATAAAAAAATATTTTATATTCGTTTATGTTTAATAAATTATGCTTATTTGTCTTCATTTATGTTTCTTAAAATATGTTCATTTGTGTTATTTTTTGTTTCTTAGATTATATTCGTGTAAGTTTGTTTTGCCTATATTCTTTTACGTTCTTGAATCGTTCATTTAGTTGTTTGCGTATGTTCTTTAACATTCTTGAATTGTTCGTTTAGTTTTTCATGAACGACACATAAATGAACACGAACATTCATATCTTCTTAATAAACGAACATGAACAAAAAAATGTGTTTGATTATATGTTCGTGTTTAGGTTCATGTTCGGTTAAAGTTAAATGAACAAATACACACATACCTCTGTTCGTGTTCGTTCGGTTCATTTACAAATCTATAAAACACTAATTGCAAAATGATCTTCAAAGCTCTTGACACAGACAAAAAAAACTTGCACCTACATCAATTTATATCCACCGGAGATCAAAGCACAAACATTTTTATAAAGCAATTATCAACACAACTTATCATGATTGTACGTTCCAAGCTACAAGTCGGTGCACAACCTTAACTTGAGGATATTAGACACTATATGAATAGGCTATACTTAGAGAGTATATTTTGTAAATACAAAATAGCTATAAGTACCCTTATGAAAAACCTAAACTTGTTCAATATCCTTGCAATTAATAAAATTTATCATTTTAAGTATTGTTTTGCTTTTGCCTGCTCTCCATTCGACTTATACATTTTTCTCGGTTCTCATTGTTCGTTATTTTATGGATTAATCTATTTTCCATGAAACAAGTTTTGTTAATAGAAATGTGTACTAAATTAATAACCAAAGTAAATGTACTCGTACTTCGTGTCTTGCATGATGCGTGTGTGTGCATGCATGCATATTCCCATATATAAATACATTAATCTAGAGATGTTTCTCAGTGTTAGATGATCATCGCATACATAGATAAATAAAGCTACATATATTATGTGGTGTAAAAGAGTTGACAGTTTTGCACAGCTCTAGCAATACTATGCCCATTTGCTTCCAACTTAACATTGTTCTGCATTCCTAAGGACAAATCAAAAAACCCTCCTCTATTCACATGGGTGCATTAATCATCACAAAAATACAATTTTCTTCACACAATCACCATATCCTGCTCTTCTGAACTTTGTCTCTTGCTTTCTTCAATTTTATCCTTGAGACATACTACACTTCTCCCTCAACCGCATATACTTGTGTTTATCATATATATGCAATCGTTTTTTCGGTCCTTTAATGATCTCATGGATAGTAGTATCTATAATTAAGAAATATAAACATACAAAACAAATGACGTAAGATCCCTCATAAGCCCTTATGTACTCATAACTTCTCATAACACCCCTTCAATTTTGTATGTAGTGGATAACCCTCCAAAACCCTCCTTCAACATAGATATATGTATGTACGTATGTACGAATATATGTGTGTGAGAGAAATAAAACATAGCCCCCCCCCCCCCCCCCTCTTCTTCCCGTGATGAGCATAACGACAGGCCACATAACCCCATTCATATCGCCCCATAACGCCCAGGGGGCGGTGTTCTAGGCGTTGTGGATCGTTATAGCGCCCCATAACCCCCTTTCACCTCCCATTACGTATGACCTAACAACGCCCCGAAGGATGAGTCTAGAGGATGAGATAAGGGTAAACCTTTCCTCTATTATCGTAGAAGACAGAGAGGCAAGAAATATTAAAATACCAATGAAGTAAATAAGACTTGATTCCTTCAGACCTCATGCCAAAGAAAATATCCAGCAAATTAGAACATATTTCCGAATTTTGTGATCATGCTTTGCATGCTAATCGTTTTGCCTCGGGACCATGTAACACAGACAGACAAGAAGCATAACTTTATCTTATGCTTTGCTTTTTGGATAGAAAATCACATTCCCTCTTGTTGATGCAACTACTTTTTATTAACATATTTTATTTTAAATAGTGGGTTATAGACATTCTTTGGTATTTAGCTAAAAAACGTCCAGAAATTCAGAAAGATACTGAACAATACTAACATGAATTATTTTATTTATTTTTGTATGATGGTGGGATTCAATAATTTGTTCGAGGAGAATGATTTGATGCACCACCGATATGATAGTCAATAGGAAAATAAAGTGCAAAAATACAAATTGAATAGACAACTGTGAGGCTGGCATGGTTGATAATAATCTTTGTTAACACACCCCTAGGTAACCTTATTAATTATTCATATGCATTTTTGAAAGTATATGATAAAGATGAAGTTGCTTATTGTATATGTCATTTGACAGATAGCTTTTACAATTGAACTAAATGTACTCACACCTCTTTATTTTATTTTTCATCCCTCTTTTAAGTTGTCGTGTTATTAATATTAATTTCACGTTTTTCACTAAGAAAAATAAAATATGTCCCATACATTTGAACTCTTTAGAGGGGTATATATCAAAATTGCCATCTTGACCAACGAGTTTGAAATAAAGTTTTAAAATTTTTCAATCAACCAGTGTTTGACAAAATATTATTGACACAACATATTTCAATCTACATGATACAACAAATGTCATTATTGGCCCACTAGATTTCCATATAGTATAATAGATCTATTATCATCATCTAATTTCTTATCTAAAAATAATCAAAATCAAATGCTATTTGTGTAAAAGAAAAAATAATCGTTGGTCAAACTACTATTTTAGTAATTTTCCTAAAACTAAAAGTACCTTTATTCAACCTCTATCTAATATTGTTCTATTTGTTGTTGTTCTCCATGTATTAAACTATCAATCCTAGAACTTTGGAATCTGAGAAAAGGTATATATTTCTACAATTTGATTATTCACATGTTTATGGTCAGAAGTAACTGTATCTCTCATGCATGCATGAGCAGGATAACGATCATTATAACAGCAGAAACGTTAATTTCCTATATTATTTTGTTAAGAAATATTACTTAATTATTCATTCTGAATATTTTCTTGTGAAGATTATGGTACGTATTCTGTTCATGACCAAGACACACTTTGGAAGCATTTATATTTTTTAATATTTTCTAATCACATCGATCATTTCATGAATAATTCCAAGTAATATTCTCTATACACCCATTTTAATGCACAAAATGCCATTTTGGATAAGGCAAACGTTTCGCGTGATATCTTAAAACTTATTGGTATATAAAGAAACACTGGGTTCAAAAACCTAGAAAGATGGCAACAACTCACATGTATACAATTATACATTTTATCACTCGAGGCCATGACACTCGTGTTGGCCTTAATAATTCTTGACCGAAGTTTTAATGAACGCACATGGAACATTGGTTAGTAAAGTTAAGGGTTGAAACTGCTATTATTATTTCTGATATGTTTAGTACGTACTAACTCAGTTTAAGTTTTGTAATGGTCTCTCGTTAAGCGTTCAGAACACGAGCACAATCTTTGCTAGACCCATGATTCTCGAATGAGCTTAGCATTAGCATTGTGAGACCTAAAAGAAAGAATAAATGATTGGATTCTTTTTTTATTTTTTTAGTATTATTAAACATTATCATGAGAATTGCTTGTGTACGTTTATATGCCTTTTTTATGATATATAGGTAGGATTCCTTGTATGATTTAAAAAGTCACGTGAGTTGCACTTCTGGGAAAGTACATTCACATGTGTCATTCCAAACAAATTTGCACAATGCATAAAGTTGGGAAGTAAGACAATATAATGTCTGAATGGACGTATGTGAGATGTAAAGTGTCATTCAGAATATGGGGGGCTTATATCCACTGCTACTGTATTTCAAATTTGTTTTTATAAAATGTACCAACTAATGAACACCCATTGCCATCATGGTAAAATTGTAACACAGACAAGTGTTTCCAAGACAAACTTTCATATAATATCAAGATTTTACTTTTGAAAAAATCGAAATGTGAAATGGTCCAAACAAATCCACAAGTCATTTTCATCAATCCTAGTTTAATATATATATATATATATATATATATATATATTATAAGGGTTAACCTCCAATTAAGATAGTCGGTTTGCATAACTCGGATCATTAAACTTTTATGAATTTCATTTTTAGTTAACTCGTGGCATATGAGTTTACGTTTACATTATTTAGTATTTATTGGTTTGTTTATTTATCTGATTTCGCATTGAATTAGGATTGGTCTAATGTTTGATATAAATATAGAGTTATGTGATTCCTTTATTTTGTGGAGTTTTGTTGATAAGGATTCAAATCGAGTTGCTTCAATCTCCTGCGTTTTACTTCTTATATATTCGGCTTTGATACAATTAATAAAGTGTATAAAAAATAAAGGAGAAAAAGAGAATGTCCAAATCAACGGACCGGCCCAATAACAAACAACGCAAAGCAGTATCAGTTATTATATTTAGCCAAAACAACCCAAAAAAGTACAAAGTGACGGCCCAATACTACTTTTTATCCATGTAAAATGGTTTAGTATTTTTTTTTAATGAAATGCTTACATCTTATAAATTACACCAAATTAATTCAAAATACTCATTACTTGAGAATGAACCAAGACCTTCTTTCTAAGAGACATAAGCCTTTACCAAGTGGGCTACCCCACATTGGCGTAAAATGATTTAGTACAATGGACGGGTTTTTAGAAAACATATAAACAGACACACAAGTGTAGTGTGTTTAATACTTTAATTATAATTCTTGACTTGGTTGCACAAATGATAATAAAAATCTTCTATTTTCTGTATTTTTACATTTAGTAGTGTCTATGCTGTTTAAACTTATAAAAGAAAACATAGTTTTACTTACCTAAAATTTATTCAAATACGGGTCACCATACCAGTAACACTATTTTATAAAAATTCAACATATTTTGCTATTCAAGCTTACACACAATTATGATATTCAAATATCTGAATGTGAGCTTTCACTTTACCATGTGAAGTTTATAAACTTTAACGTGGATATCATTCCTGAATATCTTATCATTTTTATGTACCATCTTCGCACTACATGATATGCCTTATTCAACCACCGCATGTATCATCACACCATGTTCTGCTCCTATCTTGTCTTATCAACAAAGAAATCTATCACAAAATTCAAGTTACAGCATGATTCACCCACATCTAAGTCAACTGTCCCACAAAGCATAACTTTACAAATGATAATATAATCATATACATTAAACCATATTTATCATTATCTAGAAAACAAAATAATGATTGTCGTTCAAGTCATGCAAAAACCTAATTAATTTACATAGCTAGATAGTAGGTATGTTCACAGCATATGTGGTGAATTACAATCATCCACCACTGATGCTCGTAGAAGCGATACGCTACTTATTCATAATAAACGTTAATCATACTTATCCATAGCGAATAGCAATAAATAGTGACGGGATAACTATATGCTACATAGCGATAACACGAAATAGTGCCCGCTATTTCGTGTTTAGCGATAAGGTAGTTAAAAATTTACGAAATAAAAAATAGTTATTTATAATTATATATACATATATAGTGTTGGGATCAGGAGAAAACGATTTGAAGTGTGAAAACGGTGAAATGATTCTCAATCACAAGATCTTTGTGATTTGTGGCTGAGATTGAATGTGGTGGCATTTTTGTAAATAATGTAAACTTTAAAACTACGGGATGGGTAATATGGAAACATTCAAACAAGGGTGCACATGATAATCACATGTCATTTCCGCATCATATTTAAACGGCAATAATTTTCTTATACGTGATTATTTTTTTTTTAAATTACACAATAAAATTCAGCATTTTATTATTTTTACAAGAGTATACTATTGATTATTTTTCGAAAAAACATGAACTAGGTTTTTTATGGTGTTTTGAACTTTGTTTATTTATGACATTTTCAACTGGGGTTCATGTTTTTTTATGCGTTTTTAACTAGTTTTTATGGCGTTTTCTAACTAAGTGTTTTTATGCGTTTCAATGGGTTTTCATGTTTTTTTTTCTGAATTAGGTGATTTATGTCGTTTTCAACTGGGTATTTTCATGGCGTTTTGGGTGTTTACGGTGTTTTCAACTGGCTATTTTTCATGGAGTTTTTTCTAGAACTGAGTGTTTTATGGCGTTTTTATTTGAACACCCAGTTCATGTCATCTTTTTTATTTCAAAAGTATAGAATAGTATACTCGTTGGAAAGATAATAAAACACTTGATTTTATTGTGTATTTTTTTCTTTAAAAAATCACTATAAAAAAGTTACGAGAGTTTAGAAAATGGTAGAATATGCATGTGATTTACATGTGGATGGTCTTTGGTATGTGAGTGGCATATGTATGCACTTTTTGACAATATTACCTTTAGTGTAATTTAGCATAAACGGCACATGTCAACACCAAAATCGTTCTTGCCGTTTTCACACTTTTAGCATTTTCCCTATATCCCACCTATAAATTTTATACTTTTTATGTATAAATTTTGAAGTTTAAGGAACAAATGTAAACTAATGATGATAGAAGGGTTAAATGTTAAAAAACCCAAACTAGTTTTTACACTTTTATGTTAATTTTTACAAGTTTTAGGGACTATATTTTAACTACTGAAAAGATAGAGGGGTTAAAAGTTAAAATCCATAAAGTTATTTAACTCTAAAAAGCTAAAACACAAAACATGCAGCCACTCTTCTTCTCTTTTTCTTCATGTCTTTCGACAGAAATTACAGCATCGGAGTCAGAATTCGTCATCGGAATCCCGCTATAATCAAGCTATGGAGCCGGTTAGTAACATATTGCGAGGTATGGTCAATTAACTACGAAGCACACGATAGTGAACATTATCTTCACTATCGAGACGTTAATTAAAACTGACGTTGATTTTGTTTAATTAATTAGTAAATGAAAACTAATAAAACTTGAAATTGATTTATTTGATAAGAATAATTAAAAATTGATCACCCCTAAGGTTTAGATTTCAATGGTTGTGGTGGCTAGATACGGAGGAAGGGTGTTTGTCCTCGTAGGGACGGAAAGGACTTTTTAGCAGGAAAAAAGGGGTACCGGAACATTACGCTACAATCTAGCATTGCGTCGTGCACCGCCTTAGAAATTGTCTCCTTCAAGGGACACAACTCTGACCACCTAGACCATAGGTTGTTGATATCTCTGGTCTGATTCCAATTGATGAAATAGATGTTCGGGTTCAGTGATGATGTTTGAAATCTACATAGGAGCTGTCGGGTTTGGTGGCGATCGCTAGCCAAAACCCACGGGGAGTAGACAAGTAGAAAAGATGATAGTGAGGGTTGATAGGTCCCATGACTTATTAACATATTTGTTTTGTTAATTTTAAATTAAGAGTATTTGGGGCATTTAAAAGTTAAATACATAAATTCCACTCCAGGAAACATTACAGTGAGAATCATTTAAATTTATACTTAAGATCAAGCATACAATATCTGTAAGCCATAGATACATCCGTGTAACTAACTCTTTATAACAAAATTATATTATCAATTTAAACGGAATCCATTTGGGCCCAATAGGTTGGGATGGTGCAAGTTGCAACTGGGTCAGAAGGGAACAGACTTGACCCGAATGCAAAGGAGTAGATGCCCAACCTAAGAAATTCAGGTTTGAGCCCCTGGCCTCAGGGTCTATCTATGCCAGAACCAACAAGCGGTGCACCATACAATATGAGTCTTAAAGTTTAGCATCACATTTTTTACCTTTTTTTCTTATAAATTTACCAACCAAACCAAACACATTACAGTTATCACCTGAATTTGTTCCAATTCATTTAAAACTTTCTGATTTCTTCCTAAACATTCTTTGAACCAAACATCCACCTTTTCATCATCCCTCAAAATGCCCAGCATCCAAAAAGCATTAACACTCCTACAAAAGTTTATTTTATACATGTGAATAAAAGTAGGAACGATTTAAGAGGGAGAACCTCAGAGCTAGCGAAATTTGGGTCACGCCCCGTAGTTTCAACCAAACACCGGTGGGCCCGGGTGGGAAATATCATGACGTAAGTTGATATCATTATAGTCAATTAAACACAGCACAGCGGAAGTCTTGGAGTTTAAATTACTATTAGAAACCAAATGTTCAAAGTACGAAAAATAATATACAGACGTCTTGGAACAGAAGATCTATAGGCAGATCGTAAAATATACAAATAGTGTATAAAGACTTTGGGCTGATCTAAGGATTTGCAAGATCCTCTTATATCACTACCGAGCAGCTTCCTCAGCCTATTTCGTATTGTACCTGCAAGCTTAGTCTTTTGAAAATACGCCAGCTTTCATTGGTAAATACACCCAACTGACTCATTTTGAAAATGGATTTAAGTGCACAAGGCACGAAAAATCTTTTAGAACTTGGGAAAGTCAGCCTTGTAACCTTGTTAACAGATTCACATATTTGTCCATACATATGGGGCCCAGTACAGAGACCGAGACATGATTAATGTACACACCACTTATTAACCCACGAAGGAGTTATCCCCAACTAGTGGGTAAAACTAATTTAGCATGAGAATCTGTCAGGTGTATGCCTACACCCCACGCTTTGGTCGTGGCCATTAACTAATGTAATGAGCCGAGGATATCCAGGACACGGTCGTTAACCCCCAATGTTTAAGTTATCAAACAAAACTGATTAAAACGGAATATGCGGATCTATTAGCCACAGTCGACATTCGATTGATCCCATTTCCAACAAACGGTAATAGTTTACCGTAACCCAAGCCCGTATAGGGAAAATAAGTCGAGAGAATTTACCTGAGCTAGTCTTGATAAAAAATGAAAGATCTAATATCTCAGCCGTATCCAAAATGAAATAAGTGCAGATAGCATTTACCAGAAGGCTCTAGTCTGGATTATATTGACGTGTGTGTATATATACATGTTTTTACAATGAATTTTACACACGAACTCGGTTTTAGTATTTATAAAAATGATTTATACCTTAACATTAAAACACACACAAAAGAACAAGTGTACTCTATCGTATATGTAGTAAAGTATGGGTAAGAACCAGATGTCGATCCATGAAACGCGGGCAGGCGCTTACGTACTAAAACCGTCGTCATTTATTTACCGGTAAAAAGATATGTGAAAGGTGTTTACTAAAATTTTCTAAAATCATATTTTAAAACATATAAGACTCAAAATACAAAAAAATAATTTCTTTTTCTTTTGTCTTTTTTTATAAACAACCTAAGAATGTTAACTAAGTTAGAAATGTCACAAAGGCACTTGATCAATTTTCCAAATATAAAGACAATTAGTATCCCTCTCGGGAATCCTAACATGATAATTCTTCGGAAAGTTAACACTATAAACACACTTTAACCACCTAAAATTATTCATTAACGAGCTGTTGATATATTATTCTTGTGAATCTTTAAAAATAAGTTAGTCATCCGTTAAGAGTTTTCTAACCTCACTTTATCAAGGAAAGCAATACCGATTAACACAATACAACCACCGAGACAAGCATAACGTAGATCATATCACAAGCTTATCCATTTTGCAAGTCTTAAACATAAATCTACCAAGTTGGTTATTTTGGCCAAAAATACTCAACAAAAATTATGACACATGTTAAGAACTTACAATAACACCATCTAACCCGTCAGAGCCCTTACGTGTAAGAAAGCATTCTTGATTAAAATCAGATTTATCTTTTATTAAACCAATACCCATTTCTAGTTTCATGGTGTAAACATATTAACAAGTTAACAGTTTACTAGCAAATGATTAATTATGGGGTTTTATCAACTTATCCTAATAACCATTTACTAATCATCAAAGATAAACAACCTCAATCAAAAATCCAACATCAATGAACCAAGTTTGCCATATGATCATCAAGATTCAAACATGAACAAGTTGTCTGAGCATCATTCCAACATGATTACAAGCTAAATATTGTTCATAAAACAAGTATTTACTAACATTCATAATAATAATACATAAACATCAGCTCAATGCTTGCAAATGTGCTTAAATGGATGTTAAGAACAAGAATTCAAACCATAAACAAGCAAGGATTTGATGGATTGGATGAAAGATAAGCTTCTTGCAACCTTGAGGCTTGAAATCAACTAGGATCGGCAGCTCTCGGACCTCAGAAATCGTCCAGAAACTTGGAAAATTACCAACTTTTTATCAATCGCGAATGCTCTGTTTTATAGATAAATTCATATCCGCACGGCCGTGCGCATCAGCATGACGTCACTGCAGGGTATGGGGAGACAAGTGGATGTTTGAGCGGCAAAGTCTTCAGACGTGCACGGTCGTGTCAATGGGTCGCACAACCATGCCAAGTCTCCAGATCACATGTTGATCAGCAATCAAGCCACGCACGGTCGTGCCAATGACTCGCACGGCCGTGCGTGCCGAGAAATGAGCTGCACTGCCTCTCGCACGGTCAGCGCTTCCGAGATTGCAAGTCGCGCACGGTCGTGCCATTGGGTTACACGGCCATGCGTGATCTGTAACTTCAACAGAATCTGCAGAATTTATCCGCAACATTCATTAATCCCACTTTTTCAACAACTTTGTATGTGGTACGCCATTTTGGACCTGAAAATATAACATTGACCGATTAAGTACCTATACGACGATGTTTTAGCAAAAAACGCACAAACCAGGGACAAAACGGGGCACTAAATTATGTATATTTTAACGTATATCAAAGCATAAGCTAACTAATTAAATGCTAACAGTCTTGATTTAAGTCATAGACTTAGACCGACTAGCGTACAAGATCAAAACGGTATAATACGCTAGATTAAGCGATGATTGGATAGAATGTGGTTTAAACCCAGCAAGTACTATGACTTGTATAATATGGGTAAACCATAAACATTCTGGATTTTGAGACTAAAATGATAAGGTTAAACCCGTTTCGGTTAATTTCCGTAAACTAGTTACGTATACTTAACCGTGCGCATATAAGCGATATCAGGTAACCAGATAAGTCATGGACAAGTTCTATATGCCATTATATATTAAATAAGTTGTAATATCAATAGGATATCAACTTACATGCCCGTTAGTGTTTTAAAATAAAACTATGCCTCGTAAGGGTGTTTTGGTAATTATATACGTATAAAAGGAACTTGAATATATTTAATGTTATGATCATAAGTATTCTGGAAAAATAATTATTTTATGGTATAATATCAGTAAGATATTGATTATATGTGTAATTTATCTTTTATAACCAAACTATGCATCGAATGGGACATTTTGGTCATTTTACAAATAGTTTTATAATTTATTGGGATTCTGAGTTTACATCATGTACCTACTGTAAAAATATTTTAAATAAGTTTTAAAATCAGTAGGTAACAAGTCTTGGTCGTTAAATATGGTTTAAAACCATACTATGCGCCGAAACGGCGTTTATGTCGTAAAATGACGATTTTGTGCGAAGTTTCCTAAGAACTGATGTTAAGATCAAGTTTAATTATTTTAGATATATTATTTAATATAACATATCAGTAGGTAAAATATTTGATATGAAAAGGTATTATTAAAATCATTTTATAAACCACAAGGGCTTTTTCGTCATTTATCGATATAAACAAGAACTTATACATAAATTCAGTATACAATCTGACTTGACATCCCAAACAATCTTACTTATGATATTACATCAGTAGGAAATTCATTTTCAAGTTCGTTATCGATTAAATCTTATTTTATATAAAAAGGGCATTTTAGTCCAAATGGCATAATAACGGAACTTGTGCATAAACTCAATCTGATTATGATCATGTAATATGACCTCAGAGGGTTATGCTACATTATATTACAATCATAATGCAACCTTAGATCAATAACTAACTATCTAAATCGGGTCAGAATCGAAAATCAAACCAGAAGTCAAACTTTGAGACTTTCGGTTGCGAACCGATCCTAGAACTGAAATTGATGAGTCGAACATGTTCTCACATGTTCCAATAATTATTACCAACTTGTTAAAGTGTCAAAAAATTTTTCATAACATATATAAGCTCAGATTATAATATTAATATTAAAACTTTGACCCGTCAATTGGTCTATCAAACGTGATCTTTAGGAGGTGCCCTTTATAGGGATTAACACCTACCTTATTACGATCACTTAGCCATGTTCGTTACGAACAATGGCTAGACCATAATGGTCTTAACTGAAAGTCAAGGCGTTTTCCGTAAACGCTTGACTTTTGGCAATAAAAGCCTATAAACGAAAATGCAAGAGAAATGAACACTAACAAGTGATTCCTATGATGAAATAGAACTAAGTTGGATGCTCCTTTAAGTTAGGAACTTCCAGAGGAATGAGATAGAGTGATCAATGAGAAAGGTGCAAGTTCAAATGGTGAAGGATGCACCTATTTATAGTTGAGGAGCTTGAAGGAGGTGGATGCCCGGTGTTAGAGGGAGCTTACAAGTGTCCTAAAACGTTGCATAGCAGTTTGGAAGTGCCTAGTTTCAAATCAAATGGTTTTTGGCAACATTTGTGGAGGCCAAGAAAATATTCTGTAGACACAGTCCTCTCGCGCCCCGCGAGAGACCAGGCCCGTGTCTCTCGTGGCCCGCGAGCACCTCCTGGGAACTTTCAAAACTTGCCACATTTAGCCCCTGAACTAATTAAACCTCTAAAAACACTTTATAGCATTTTTAGCCCTCCGTAGCCAACATTTGGTTACCCGGGAGTATGCCCGGACATTTTCAAGCTCTCGGTTCATTAAAAGGTCACTCAGAGGTATAAATTAACATGTTGACACTTTTAACCCCTCCGTTGTCTAACTTTACCTATTTACAGAATTAGTCCCTCTCGTCCAACCAGTGACCCATATGAGAATTAGGACTTCATAAAGGATCACTCAGAGCCTCAGTATAAGCATGTCGACTCTGATGGTCACTTAGAGCTAAGCATGTTGACACTAATGGTCACTCAGAGGCTAAGTTTAAGCATGTTGACACTAATGGCTCGGTTTAAGCATGTTGACACTAATGGTCACTCAGAGGCTCGGTTTATGCATGTTGACATTAGCGGTCACTCAGAGGCTTAGTTTGAGCATGTTGACACCTTTAGTCCTTATTAGACAAAATAAAAAAAATAATGACACGTGTCACTATATTATTGGACACGATTTTACAAGGTGTTACAACTTGTACTTAAGTGATGAGTGAATTAGAGTATGGAAAAATCTACACCTGGAGGCAATAGTGGTGTGAGCTGGTGCTTGGCAGATGATCGAGCAGCTGGCAGTCTCTTCAGACAGTCCTCTTTACCTAAATGTCCACCAAAAGCCTGGTAGCAGGGATCTATGACGATTTTCTTGAATGCAGCTGCATTCTCTATGACATACATGTGGGAAATTTGGGTGTGTGTTAACAAAGTCTCAAACTTTGTCCCACATAGATGTGGGAACAAAGTGAAAGTTAGTTTATAAGGTAAAGTTTTACCTAACTAACATAACCTTGTGACATGTTTTACCAAGACTCCTACGTGGGCGCGCAGAGGGGGTGCAAAGGTTGGAACCGAATTTAGTCGAACTTGTATACGCCCGCACGTCCTGTGGACACGAATGCAGTTCCGAGAACCCGCTCAGGGCGGTTTTTGCACTCATATTGGTCTTGACTGAATCCAATCCCTGTGTTAATGAAGAAGATAACCTGATGGGCCAATTCTTCGAAGGGAAAAAAACATTGGCAAATCATGTGTGCTCTAAATTGTAAATGAAATAAAAGGTAGACTAGGTAATGTTAAAATGGAATCATACATGTTAAAGCGGAACGGAAAAATCGCACCTTAAAGAAATGATGAATGCCATGATGATAAGTTCTAGTATAAACCAAAACATGTGGGGGGAAGCAATCTTATCGGCAAATTATGTGTTGAACATGATACCCAATAAGAAAAAGGATGTGACACCATATGAATTGTGGACGGGAAAGAAACCACCATATAAATACTTGAAAGTGTGGGGTAATTGGACCCAAAACAGTAGATTGTGTATTTATTAGATACACCCCTCCTTACGGTCCTTATCGTTTTCTTGTGCATGATTCTAAGAACCCTAGAATATGCAAAGGCACCATAATAGAATCTAAGGATGCACCATGGTTTAAACATGTGTTCCCACACTTAAGTAAAAGTGAACCGAGTTTTTCTAGACCGGTCGAGGAAATTGTTCCTGAGGTTGAAAACAATGAACCTCGAGAACAATCTAAGACTGTGGAAGTTGAAATCAGGAAAAGTAAACGGTAGAAGAGGAACCTCAAATGTACCAAAAGCGGTGCATTCCTCAGAAGGACCTCAGCGGAGGGAGGCCATCAGAAGGACCTCAACAGAGGGATATAAACAACGAGAAGGTTTAGATTACTTTGATACATATTCGCCAGTTACGCGAATAACATCCATCAGGTTGTGCTTGCCATTGCCGCCATTAGAAACTTGGAAGTTCACCAAATGGATGTGAAAACAGCTTTCCTGAATGGAAATCTAGAGGAAGAAATTTACATAGAGCAACCCGAAGGCTTCACAGCCATTGGGCAAGAAAAGAAAGTGTGTAAACTTGTAAAATCGTTGTATGGATTGAAACAAGATCCAAAACAATGGCATCAAAAATTTGATAATGTTATGCTTGATGCTGGGTTCAAAATCAATGAATGTGACAAGTGTGTATATGTAATGACACATCTGATGGATACATTTTGTGTTATATGTAGATGATATGCTCATTGCTGGAAGTGATGACAAAATCATAAAATCTACAAAGAACATGCTAAAAGCAAAATTTGACATGAAAGACATGGGTCTTGCGGATGTGATTTGGGAGTTAAAATCACACGAACCCAAAGTGGACTTGTTTTAAGTCAATCCCACTATGTGGACAAAATTCTTGAGAAGTTCAATGCAAATGACTCCAACGTAGCTAGGACTCCACTTGACACAAGCCAACATCTAGCCAAGAATAGAGGTGAACTTGTAAAACAGTTGGAATACTCAAGAATTATTGGTAGCTTGATGTACTTATGAGTTGTAGTAGACCATACATAGCATATGTTGTGAGCAAGCTAAGTAGATACACGAGCAATCCAAGTTCAATGCATTCGAACGGTATTACTCGGTTGTTTCGATACTTAAGATACACTAGGAATACGAGCTGCATTTTAACAGATATCCAACAGTTATAGGACACTACGATGCAAATTAGATATCTGACACGAATGATTACAGAGCAACAAGTGGGTATGTATTCACACTTGGAGGTGAAGGTATATCATGGAAATCGTCAAAACAAAGGTTATCACTAGATCCACGATGGAATCAGAGTTCATCGCTATAGATAAAGCAGGTGAAGAAGCAGAATGGCTACGTCAGTTTGTTGAGGACATACCAAGATGGCCTAAGCCGGTAACGACCATTTGTATACATTGTGATAGCCAGTCGGCAATTGGCAGAGCTCGTATCACAATGTATAATGGTAGAAACAGACATATCAGACGTAGAAATAATACGATACGACGACTAATCTCTAAGGAATTATCACTATTGACTACGTTAGGTCAAAGGATAATATCGCGA
Source organism: Scalesia atractyloides (assembly GCA_947069175.1). Lineage (NCBI taxonomy): Eukaryota > Viridiplantae > Streptophyta > Magnoliopsida > Asterales > Asteraceae > Scalesia > Scalesia atractyloides. The sequence continues at coordinate 48,794,848 of CAMTDV010000023.1, forward strand.
ATCCGCTAACAAAAAGGCCTAAGTAGAGAGTTAGTTCAGTAGTCGTCCATGGGAATGGGACTGAAGCCTTGAAAAATGAAGTTTATATGATGGAAACCTAACTTAACAGACTGGAGATCCCAAGAATTAAGTTCAATAGGAAAACCTAATTGTATGAACTAGTAATGTCACTGTGGGGGAGGTTAACCCTACCATATAAAGGGAGTTTATTATAAAGTTAATAAATCTTCTAGTGCATTCCTTAAAGTGACAGATGAGAGGCTGAGCCTATGGCTTTTAATGATTCGACTAAGGTAACCATACCTAGTGAATCACCTATGTGAGAGAGAAGTGGGGTCGCTTCAAAGGGTTTTGTTGGGTCGCAATACTTAATGACTCTCGCAGAACCAGGCATCATGTTCATGACCATAACGAACATAACTATGAGGACTTGACTTTATCACGAAGAGTCTTGTGTGAAGTGTATTGTCGTCTACATAAACGGAAAACGAGTTCAAAGACATCAATGTCTACTTAGAGCTAGTAGGCTAAGTGCATTTCATGAGCGAAGGTTCAAAGTGTAGCACCTACCTATTGGATGCAAAACTCAACTGCTGAATCTAATTGGAATAATGTTGTTTGAGATCGACCTCCATTCATGTGTGGGATTGTTGGAAATTTGGGTGTGTGTGAATGAAGTCTCAAACTTTGTCCCACATAGATGTGGGAACAAAGTGGAAGTTAGTTTAGAAGGTAAAGTTTTACCTAATAACATAACCTTGTGACATGTTTTACCAAAACTCCTACGCTGGCGCGCAGGGTGGAGGGTTGCAAAAGTTGGAACCTAATTTAGTCGAACTTGTATACGCCCGCACGTCCTGCGGACACGAATGCAGTTCAGAGAACCCGGGCCCGCGTGGGGGGTTTTTGCACTCATAACCGTAATCGGTTCTGTTTAACGAGTTTTGAAAAACTGGTTCGTTATTGATGATTATTAACTCAGTTTTCAATTTCTAAACAGTTATTTTGTTTGGCTATTATTATCAGTTTCGAAACTGATAACTAATGACCATTATTAGGTCTTTAATTCGCTGCAATGATGACCAAAATTCAGTTATGGTTTTGAAGTAAAAAAACAGATCACACAGATCAGTTGAGACACATCAACACAACTCTCTTTCTCTTTCGTTTTCTCTGGAACATCTCCTGTTACATTTCAGGCAAGTGTTCAAGTCCGGCAGTGCGCTGTTGTTACTTCGAACCGGCGTACCTGGGAACAGACGGCGAATCTGTTTAAGGGGATTGTGTCAAACACAAGCCCGGTTCACTATTTCATTGTTTGTGTTTCAGAATTTACCATATCAGTAGTACTTTTACTAACAATATATAGCAAGCTCAAGGTCATTGATTCGACCACAGTATCCAATCATTTCAAGACGCTTCAAGGTGTTCATGAACGTGAGGAGCCACAACACGTCTTACTTTCCTCCTTTTCATTGGTGAAAACTATTGCTAGCTGGAGAAACAAAATGACAGCTTAAAGTTTCGAAAAACAAGGTTTTATGGTTCCGCCAACCGTTTCATGTCTTGGAACCAATCGTATTTATCCTAAACCTAATTATAAATAGTATATATCAATTGCTGCCATGATCAGTGACGGACCTAGGAATTTTTCTCATGGGGACGTAAATTTTCTTTGGTCATTTGTCTGTTGCTATATAATAATTTGTTTTTCTAGTTCAATTTGGGTCGAGTCGGGTTAAAAGCAAAAATTCTTACCATGATTGTTATTAACATGGATTTCAAATACTCATATTGATAATTAGAGTCAATCATAACTAATAACTTCTATGCATTAAAATTTCAATGTTCTAAACTTTTAATCACGTTAACTACTCTATAATAATAATAAAAAACTATATCACACATTAATAAAGAAACACTATCAGTATGATATGTTAAATAAAAATTATACCATATAATAACATAAGAAAAATATTGTCATTAAAATTTTGGTTTATTTGAGGGTTGTTTTCTTGAATTAGTTTATAATTATGACTTGTTTAGTCTAGTTTCTTAATAGACCATTATTTCAATATGAGTTTTGTCGCTAAGAAAAATATAAATGAATGATAATCGTTCACTTATTTAAATTTTCTGTGTTATGCTATTGAATATAATAATACGCTCACTAATTTAAATTTAAAATATAGCGTAAACTGAATAGTTGAACTTACAAAGTACATGTGGTAGAAAAAGAAAAAAACTCTCTAAGACAATAACAAATTAATTTTATAATGTCTTACCTTTTTTACAATTTTAAACTTAATTAGTTACATCCGAATGTATTAACTTGAAAATTGCGTGTGAAACATTTTTTCTTTGAAGCATGGTGCGTTGAGCATTAAAAAAATTGATGGCTAATATAAAACACAATAAACAATAAACTGACACATTGCAGAAAAGCTCTTTACCTTACAAATGAATTAAAGAATAAAAATTTAATTTAAAATCATCTTCTCCATAACATATGCTCACTCCCCCTCTCCAAAAACAAGTTTTCCGCCAACTGCCTTTTTTTCACATCTTGTTCACCATGGAGCTCAAAGTTCAAAGGGATGCAATTGCAAAATTGTATAGGGTGCGTCTGAAATTTTATCGCCTATGTAAAACTAAAACTAATTTTTTTCAAGGGGGCGGCCGCCCAGCCAAGCATATGTTGGAAATTTGAAGTATGTGTGAATGAAGTCTCGAACTTTGTCTACATAGATGTGGGAACAAAGTTGAAGTTAGTTTATGAGGTAATGTTTTACCTAACTAACATAACATTGTGCCATGTTTTACCAAAGCTCCTACGCGGGCACGCAGGGGGTGCAAAAATTGAGCCGAATTTAGTTGAACTCGTGTACGCCCGTACATTCTGCGGACACAAATGTAATTCTGAAAACCCGGGCCCCGCGAGGCTATTATGGTTCTATTAAATTGGTGCTATTATGGCCAGAATTCGTTATGGTTCTGCAAATATAAATACAGACAAGGCAGACCAATTGAGATACACCAAAAACACACAACTCTTTCTTTCTCTCTCATTTTCTCTACAACATCTATGGTTGTCTTTCAGGCACCAAAAATTTGATCATGGTTTGAACATGTGTTCCCACACTTAACTAAAAGTGAACCGAGTTTTTCTAGACCGAGCGAGGAAAATGTTCCTGAGGTTGAATACAATGAACCTCGAGAACAATCTAAGACTGAGGAAGTTGAAATCAGGAAAAGTAAAAGGCAAAGAACTGAAAAATCCTTTGGGCCTGAGTTTCTTACATACATGGTAGAAGATGAACCTCAAACGTACCAACAAGCGGCACATTCCTCAGAAGGACCTCAGTGGAGGGGGGCCATCACAAGTGAGATAGACTCAATCTTATAAAACCATACTTGGGAGCTAGTGTATCTTCCTCAAGGATGTAAACCACTAGGATATCGATGGATCTTCAAGAAGAAGATGAAGCCTGATGAACCATCGATAAGTACAAAGCAAGGTTGGTAATCAAAGGATATAAACAACGAGATGGTTTAGATTACTTTGATACATATTCGCCAGTCACGCGAATAACATCCATTAGGCTGGTGCTTGCCATTGCCGCAATTAGAAATTTGGAAGTTCACCAAATAGATGTGAAAACAGCTTTCCTGAACGGAAATATAGAGGAAGAAATTTACATGGAGCAACCCGAAGGCTTCACCGCCATTGGGCAAGTAAAGAAAGTGTGTAACTTTGTAAAATCGTTATATGGATTGAACAAGCTCCAAAAAATGGCACCAAAAATTTGATCATGTTATGCTTGATGCTGGGTTCAAAATCACGAATGATTCCAGAGCAACAAGTGGGTATGTATTCACACTTGGAGGTGTTGCTATATCGTGGAAATCATTAAAACAAACGGTTATCGCTAGATCCACGATGGAATCAGAGTTCATCTCTTTAGATAAAGCAGGTGAAGAAGCAGAATGGCTACGTCAATTTGTTGAGGACAAACCAAGTTGGCCTAAGCTGGCAACAGCCATTTGTATACATTGTGATAGCCAATCGACAATTGGCAGAGCTCGTAGCACAATGTATAATGGTAGAAACAGAATATCAGACGTAGACAATAATACGATAACTAATCTCTACAGGAATTATCAAAGTTGACTACATTAGGTCAAAGGATAATATCACGGATCCGCTAACAAAACGCCTAAGTAGAGAGTTAGTTCAGAAGTCGTCCATGGGAATGGGACTGAAGCCTTGAAGAATGAAGTTTATATGATGGAAACCTAACTTAATAGACTGGAGATACCAAGAATTAAGTTCAATTAGGAAAACCTATGAACTAGTAATGTCACTGTGGGGAGGTTAACCCTACACATATAAAGGGAGTTTATTATAAAGCTTAATAAATCTTATAGTCCATTCCTAAAAGTAACAGGTGAGAGGCTGAGCCTATGGCTTTTAATGATTCGACTAAGGTAACCATACCTAGTGAATCACCTATGTGAGAGAGAAGTGGGGTCCTTCGAAGGGTTTTGTTGGGTCGCAATACTTAATGGCTATCGCAGAACCAGGCATCATGTTCATGACCATAACAAACATAACTATGAGGACTTGACTTTGTCACGGAGAGTCTGTGTGTGAAGTGTATTGTCGTCTACATAAACGACAAACGAGTTCAAAGACATCAATGTCTACTTAGAGCTAGTAGGCTAAGTGCATTTCATGAGCGAAGGTTCAAAGTGTAACACCTACCTATCGTATGCAAAACTCAACTGCTGAAATCTAATTGGAATAATGTTGTTTGAGACCGACCTCCATTCATGTGGGGGATTGTTGGATATTTGGTGTGTGTGAATGAAGTCTCAAACTTTGTCCCACATAGATGTGGGAACAAAGTGGAAGTTAGTTTATGAGGTAATGTTTTACCTAACTAACATAACCTTGTGCCATGTTCTACCAAAACTCCTACGCGAGCGCGCATGGGGGTGAAAAAGTTGAGCCGAATTTAGTTGAACTCGTGTACGCCCGCACATCCTGCGGACACGAATGCAGTTTCGAAAACCCGGGCCCACATGCGGCGGTTTTTGCACCCATAACCGATTCTGTTGAATAAGTTTTGAACACTGATTGATTCGTTATTGATGATCAATAAGTCGGTTTTCAATTTCGAAACAATTTTTGAAGGTCATTATTATCAGTCTAGAAATTGATAACTATTGACCATTATTGGGTCATTAAATCGGTGCTATTATGGCCAGAATTCGGTTATGGTTCTGCAAGTATAAATACAGACCAAGGCAGATCAGTTGAGATACACCAAAAACACACAACTCTCTTCTTCCTCTCCCATTTTCTATGCAACATCTCCGGATGCCTTTCAGGCAAGTGTTCAAGTCTGCAGTGCCTGTTGCTTCTTCGGACCGGGGTACCTGGAACAAACGACGAATCTGTCTAAGGGAATTGTGTCAAACACAAGCCCGGTTCACTGTTTCACTTGTTTCTATCATTATTTTATTTCTTTCAGTAGTGATTTTCTAACAGCATAGGTGTATGTCCGCCCCTGGCCATGATTTGAAATATGGCTGAAACACGACAAAATCACTATGTTTTCGTTCATTATTTCTAGTCCATTGTGTTTGGGATAACCTGTTCAATAAAAATTCGATCCTCAACACATCTAAAAAATAAAAATTTTGTATTTTACAAGGTTAACCTGTCAACCCATTTATTCCAACCCAACCCATTTACGACTCATTTAACCCGTTTACAACAAATGTACAACCCGCCAACTCATTTGACTCGTTTAGATAAATGGGTTACATGGGTACTGTTCTGGTTAAACAATATTAAGTGTGTCTAGGTTTGGTTGATATCTTTAACAAAAATAACTATAATTTGAATAAGTACCTACAGATATTGAAAAAGTCTCCAAAATGGGACATGCCTGAGCTATTGAAGTGAACTCTAGTAAACAATCATCTTTTTCAGCATCCATTAACAACGCTAACTTTTTGACATTTGGAAGTTTGAGAATGGCATTAAAATCTAAACCTTTCTGAAAAAACATGAAAACACTCCCAATATTTTTAATTTATTGAGGATTATAAACATATACAATAAGAAGAACTAACTCACCTTAGGACTCCTCATGTCCAACTCAAGAGCCTGAAGGTAGAGAGCACATAATGATATCTGACTGAACACATTATTATCTAATCCTACACTAACTTCACCAATATCAACTTCTTTAAGCTTTGGAAGATCACTGAGACGCAATTCTATTTCAGGACCACAATATCTAAAAGATACTAGACCAAAACCATATAAAGAGATGGATTCTAACCCAGAACAAGACACTAGTTTAAAGTGTTTCAAGTTAATGTCCTGCCCACCAACACGAATACAAGGGTACACATGTGTGCCAAACATGTAAAGCTTTTCGAGATGTGGAGAACTCTTTAAGATTTTGTTTAGGGTTGGTTTGCTCAAGTTGAGAGCCTTCAAGAAGAGCTTTTTAAGAGACAACATCTCCCCAACCATAGAAATTGATGATGGTAACTGGAACTCATAGTTTTCATCTGGATCACAAATGTCGTAATTTCTATCCAGTAAATCTAGTGCAAGCCTCTTAGCTTTCTTGTTTAGAGCAAACAGAATCCATACATCAATCTCCTCAGAATCGCTATCATCCAAATCAAAGCGAACCCGAAAATCGTGTACCCTCGGGTTGTTGTAATTGCTGATGACATTATTCACCTGGTTGATGTACTTATACCTCTCTATAACACACAATACCTCATCGTTGGCCATCTTATCTAAAGTTTCAGTACCATCAAAGTTCAATTGGATCAAATTACGCCACACGTACCTCCATGTTGTGGAGAGACTGCTTGTGACCTCGGCATCTTTTGTAGAACATGGGATCACAATTATAATAAAAATTATATATATAAATATAAAAATTGTGAAGATACTCACTTTACATAATTTTTGGAAATTGTAGTACCCGTACTGTGTACAAATCCATACAAAATTAAATATGATACAACATATTTAAATAAATCGATTCAAATCGTTCTCTTTGACAAGAGCTTGAGAAGCGTCTTCTTGTACAATTTCCGCTACGAGAACTTGAGCCGTTTCTCCTTGTGCGATCCTTCTTGGCTGCAAAAAATAAACAAACTATGTTGACGGTTGTGGCTGAGGCACGTGTTCAACACGCTTCCGTTAAAACATATTCCCGCCTCTACTAAAGAAGACGCGTCTGTTTCCCAGGATACAACAGCCGAAGCAGTATGTACTGCCGGAGATGGCTCACGCGTCCGAGGTTACACCAGATAAAATTATAGTGTTAGAACTTGTGGAAAATTATGATACGAAGGTGATGAAATCGTATAGAGAAAACATATTTCTCTAAGTACCCAACACATGGGTCTTCAAGTACTTCTTCTTTCCAAGAACTCTCCATATATCCATGTATTTTTCTTGTATCCCTTCTCTTATATTTTTTCTTACATTTTTCTTATCTCAAAATAAGGCACATAGCCTACTATTTTTACAAGAGTTGAGAATAAGTGAAAAGTCTAACTTAATTAGTTATTTTATTAGAGACATAAACTATAATCATAACAAATAAATTGACATAAAAAATCTACTTAAGAGTTTATCATCCATATGAAGAGTTTAGTAAATAATTATAATTTACTAAATAATAATTTCACTAAATTAATATCCACTCACACAACATAAATTTCCAACAATCCCCCACATGAATGGAGATCGTTCAAAACACATAAAATTTCGAATGGAACCTCGATAGTTGAGTATTGCCGGATAAGTAGGTGTTCCCTTTGAACTTTCCGTTGTGAAGCGTACTTAGTCTCCTAGCAGTTTGTAGACGCGATGTCCTTCAACAAATCCCCATTTATGTAGACGACAATACACTTCACACAATACTCTCCTTAGCCGGGTCATCCCCTCATAGTTGTGTCCAATAATGGTCGTGGAATACTTTACTGGTTTCGCGAGAGCTTTAGAAATGTGCCCCTAATTCCATCGAAGCGACCCCACTTCTCTCTAACATAGGTGATTCTCCTTAAATCATCAAAAGCATCATGATTATGCAAAATCATTTACCACATAATATGCTTAGCCTCACAATTTTTCGTTGAATTTCATTGGAATGAAGTATGACGTATTTAAACACCCTTTTATCATTTAGGGGGTATATATAACAATATATACAGCTTATGCATATCAGCTATGCCCCCACAGTGACCACCCTTAGGCATATGAATTCGTTTTCCTATTGAACTTAGATCTTGGGATCTCCAGTAAACTAAGTTAGGTTTCCTTCAGATACCCTTTTTCCATGGGCTTTAGACTCAATACCCCTCTCACGGCCGGCGAGATGGTGGTTTATCCAGAAAGTTTCGAAACTGATCTATTGAAGGGTTGTTGTGTTATTTATTTGAGTCATTATATGATTCAAACACTCTTAGATTATCTGGGACGAATTGAGACCTTGGGAGGCAGTTTTTCTGGAGTGATTGAGCTGAAGGAGAGTGTTCTAGGCTACGGAATCATCTAGGCAAGCAAGGAATTTCGAGGCGGGAGCAAATACGGTTCTATTTCACAATTTCGATCCTTTTAGTTTTTTGTTTTAACTTTATGATGAATTCTTGTTTAAACCTTGTTTATTTGGTTTTCATAACTATGATACTTGGCTAGATTTCTTTGTGTTGCCTAGGTTCGGATTGTTTATGAAAGTTTTGTTTTTTATTTTAGTTTAATTTGGTTTAAATGATTGTTTGGTAAAGTTCACAACTGTAACTTTCTAGTTTATTGTATTTGCATGATCTAAGTTGATTTGTGATTATTTATTTGTTTTACATGAATCTTGGTGGATGTCTTCCATAGAATAGGTTTGTGTTGCTTTTTCGAGTCTTTAGGGGTTGGGGGAAACAATCGGTAAATTGGCCAATAAAACCGGGAAAACAACTAAATAAAATATAAAATCATTTTAATCGTTATACTTAAATTAATTATGAAAATAATATTTAGTTAGCTGAATTAGTTAGATGAATTGTTAGGTTTAGGTTTTGAGAAAACCCCCGATCTAATTTCCTTGTCATAATCGAATCAGTTAAGGTAAACTAGAAGTTTAATGTTGGTCTAGGTTAATTATTGAGAAATATTCAACTAATTAGACACTTTACTAAATTATAAGATAACTGAAAAGAAGTCTTTAAAACCGGTGAACATAAAATAATTTTAGGGTATCATAGGCGTCTTCCCGAAAAGGGTCGGGGATCCTGTTCGGTAGACCTAGGGTTTATTATTTTAAGATCCCGGTTAATCATTCAACCTAATTAATCTATTATAAAACCAAGTGAGTAGCAATATAAAATCCAACCTACGTAACAAGTTCATTATTCTTGAATTAATTTCCAATTTCTAAAAGTCTGAGGTTCAATTCCTTTTAAGTAATTAATTTTAGTTTACTTTAATAATTTAGAATTGTTAGAAACTCCCCCCCCCCCATTAAAGTATACATAATTGTTTTAATTGAGTATAAATTAAGTAGTCATTGTAATTAGAGAGTCTCGTGGGTTCGATAATCCAGATTTACTTAAACTATTCTACAATTGATCGGTTCACTTGCCGGTTAGTAGTTTAGTATAGTTTAGGAGTCTAGAGTTTAATCTGAGTCTAGAATTACGGTAATTTTATTTGATTTTAATTAACTACTTTTAGAACATCACTTTACCATTGATTCATAAGTACTTAAACATAAGTCTTAATCAAAGTCACTTGGTGAACTCACTCATTGCCAACAAGATGAATGTTCCTCGTTTACAATCACTATTATGTGGAAGATAGAGTCAACTAAATCCACACTCAATAACATGGCATTCATAATTTTGCCATAAGTGATTTGCACATATCCATTGTTATTCATTAGGAGATATATATATTTAGGATGCTCTCCCAAACGAAGGTAAAATTTCCATATTAAAGTGGTAAACGCATCTACATATAAATCTCGCAAGATTTATTAAAGGTATACAATAACATATAGTACTTTTACTTTCATTTGTTAGAATTCAAACTTGTGAATTTTCCAATGATTTTTAACGAAGTATTTCGACATGAATCTCGTTTGTGTGTTTCATCTCAATACACTCAGTACGTTCTTTCATTAATCTCTCATGATGTGGTTATACATTTGATGTTTCATCTTGACTTTTAGTCAATGCAACAACTCTCAAGTTGTTTATGTCCAAATATTTTCATGTACTATCCCTTTAAAGCCATATATTTTAAACAATGTATAGTTAACGTATAATTACTTTTCACAAAAATAATTTATATGTCACAAACATTAGTGATTTATTTCTTTGTAAAAAATTGCATGTGTTATCGAAGATACTGAACACAAAACAATAAAATACATTGGAAACTAAATCATAAGTGCCAAACACTTTTGAAATTTAAATGGAAGCATAGACAATATGTAGACATCAAATTTCAAAGTGCTTTTATCTTCAACACTTTATAATTTGACCAAAATTTTCTCAACGATATCGTCCCATGACATGTCTTGAGATACTCCCTCAATAAGACTCCATGCATTTGTAAGTACAAGTTTCTCATTTCATCTTGAAACTTTAAACTTGGACAATTCTACATAAAACAACACTAAGTTGTTACAAAGACTACATTTAAGTAGTGAACTTGAACAACTAAATTTGTTCACCACAACACCAAGTTTTTTTCCACCAAATAATCATGTTAAAATGGAAAAAAATCTAACGCGCACATTAGAAATATTAACATTTCCACTAAATGTTAATTCGACTTATTATAAACACATATATGGTTCATATAACTAAGTCACTTCTAATACACATGTTAAAAAAGTAAACAACTAAAAATTGCTTCCAAACAAATACTTTTCATGAACCGTTTCTAACACGCATGCTAGAAGACAAATGTTACAAAAATCATTTACATTTTTTTATAAACTGTTTCTAACACCAAGTAGTGAACTTGAACAACTAAATTTTTTCACGACAACACCAAGTTGTTTTCCACCAAATTTGTGCAAGAGCAGCCACACGGCCAGTTCGTGGGTAATACCCAACCTAACCCGGCGAACCAACACGCGAAAGCGATCACTACACGTAGTGGTAGGAGTTTGAAAGAAGTGGGTAGAGGTAGAGGTAGAGGTAGAGGAGCAGGATGAGGAAGTGGATGAGGAGATAGAAATGGAGGCTCCACCTAGGGTGCACATTAGGCTAGACCCAGAAATTACCGCACCAACCAGTGGACCTTCAGTAGATCATAAGGGAGAGAAGAAACCGGTAGAGGTTAGGCCATCACCACACGTAGATTCTTCATTCCTACCTTACCCAGCACGTTTTAAATAGAAAAAATATGTCAAGGAATACGGGAATTTCCTTGATATGTTTATTCAGTTGAAAATCAATCTCCCGTTCATCGAGGCCCTCCAGCATATGCCTAAAGATGCTAAGTTTTTGAAGGATATTCTAGAATGAACAAATAGGCTGGGGGAGCTTTCTAATGTTCCATTGACTGGAGGGTGCTCTGCCGTAGTTCTGAACAAGTTACCCGAGAAACTTACTGATCCGGGTATCTTTACGTTTCCATGCTTATTCGGCTGGTCCAGCTCGAGGGGCTAACATCAATCTGATGCCTTTCTTATTCTACGAGAGGTTAGGTTTAAGGGAGCTCACTCCTACTCGTATGTCACTGTCTCTAGATGATAGGTTTGTTAAGTATCCACGGGGAATTGTAGAGAACTTATTAGTTAAGGTTGACAAATTCGTTTTCCTCGTGGATTTCGTCATCTTAGATATGGAGGCCGGCGAGAAGGTGCCCATCATCCTAGGTCGCCCATTCCTTCGCACCGCGAAAGCGCTCATTGATGTTCATGATGGGAAAATCACACCTCACGTCAGGGATGAGAACGTCACTTTTGAAATCGCAAGGTCGATGCAACACCTAATCGATGGCGACAGCGATAGTGGCCCTTGTTGTCACACCCCGACCCGCAGCGGAAAAGGTGATCGGGGCATGATTGGGTTATCATCAAAGCTCATGACATTTATTAAGCGTTTCATATTCATTAATACAATTTAAATGGAAATTTACAATAAATGTTACATCATGATCTAACTAACAATCTAAACTTCTTTGTTCTCTTCTAAGGCATATCCTATGTTTTCCTTGCTTCAACCTGTTCACCTGTATCATGTGTAAAAAGGTTTTTGGATCAACATAATGTTGGCGAGTGAATCCTATGGAAAACATTTGAACAAATTTATTTAAATTGATTATGAAATATGTGCACCACCAAACATGAGTAAAATTAGATGTAACTTAATCAACAATCATAAGTTATTAAATGAAACACTCATGAACAATAATGGAACAATTAGAGGCACGCGATGCTCAACTCGTCTCTCATGAGGAACTGAGGGGCCTGATGGATGAATTGCAATAACATGATAATATGAATGACACAACTACAAACAATATAAACTCAATGATACACACATGAACAATAATGAATTTGATTTGAAGCACGCGATGTTCTACTCGTCTCCCACGAGGAACTGATGGGCTTAATGTATGAGTTTCATATAATTTGATAAAAGGAAATAAGTAAATCACAACAATAAAACAATCAAAGTTTAAGTCATGATGTGGTATGGCACAAGTTTAAATAAATAAATTAATTATTTTCATAACACATGACACACCCCAAAACGTGTAATTTAAAAAGGGGGAGTTGTAAGATTCACTCACCGTGGGTGCGTTCGGTTGATGACGTTGAATGCACGCGAAGTGGTTTTAACCACGAGTGAGATGTAACCTAGATAAATCGCATTATGGTTTGGTAAGTAAACGGATTTTATTAATCTATTTTAGTAGGATTGTTGGGTGTATTTTCGTGAGTTTGAGGCTATTTTCTAACCTTAAAAATGTTATTTTTAAGTATTTTTAATTGATTTTTAATTAAAATAATTAAATAAAAAATAATAAAAAAATTGATTTTTTTCTGACCGTTGACCGTTTGACTGACCGTTGACCTGACCGTTGACCGGTTCAATTCGGAATACAAGTGCGCTGAGTGAGGCTCGAACCCGAGACCTCCCGTACGCGTGCACGCAGCTCTACCAACTGAGCTACGTGTCTAACCCGTTATAAATCTGATTTTAATTATATATATATATTAATTAGTTTAAACCGAAAATCATTTTATTTCAAAAATAGTTTTAAGTCAATTCGGCGGTGCGCTCCACAGGTCTCGAACCCGGGACCTGTGGCTTAAACTAACACACAGTCCACCGCTGGACTGTGTGTTTAACATGTTATATAATTCGATTTTTATTATACTTAAATACAAATTAGATATTTCCTTTTCTGCCTTATTTAAAAAGAAGAGATAATTGTCCGAGTCGGTGCAGAAGACCGGACTCGAACTCGTGACCAGTGATATAAACAAACACACAGTCCACCGCTGGACTGTGTGTCTAACTTGTTTATTATTCCGATTATTAATATACTTAACATATAACTGTGGCGACCCGGTTCGGTTTAACAAAAAAAATGATTTTTATTAAGGCAGCGTGTGTGAGACGGGAATCGAACTTGAGACGTTTAGCGTTTTATGTGCACACAGTCCACCGCTGGACTGTGTGTCTAACCCGAGTAATTTCTTGTTTTTAATTATAGTTAAACGTTCCATGACTTCGTCTTCTTCGCTGAGATATAACCAGAAATCGGTGACAGACTGGTTCGAAATTTTATTCAAGTTTCATTATCGATTTACAGTCCATTAAGATGAGATAAGGGTGAAAAGATAAAGAAAATAAGCGAAAAGGTATACCGACTGGACCCTCTGTTTTCCGGCAGAACTCCGGCGACAGCAATAAGCTCCGGCGTCAGGTGTCTTGCAGCAGCGAGTCTCCGGAAAGCTTGGAAAAGGTAAGGGTGACTTCGGTATAAACTTAGGAGGTTCAGTGAGGTTCAGAAATAAGGAAATCGGTTTTCCGGCGACGAACAGAAAAGTTCCGGCGAGTGGAATTACGCCGAGGAAAAGTGTGGTTTTGAGCGAAAAGGTTTGCAATGGGCTGAGAGTGAATTTATAGGGGAAAACGTTGAAGAATCTGGTCTGATTTCCGACTGTGTTCGTATATCATAAAAACTCCGGCGGTTATGGTTTGGTCGCGGACTTCAAACATCGGTTATAACCGATGTCTGGTTAATGGTTTACGTTATAACGTAAATTGTAGTTAAGACTCGCGAGATTTCCGGGATTCCGACGACTGAACTGTTTGGGCGCCGGTTTTTGAATTCGTAACGTTACTTTATGATTTAAATGATTTCATTATTTAACAAACAAAGCAAGTGGCGCAGTGGTTTGTGTGATGTGCGATAAGGCTTTTCCGAATCGGTACAGACCCGGGTTCGAAACCCGGCAGAGTACTTTCATTTTTATTTTGCGATTTTCAACAGTTTTTCAAAAACTAAATATATATTCCCGTATAATAATTGATTACGGATCATTTAAAATATTTTGAGCATTTAATTCGCAACGAAATTTTTGACTGACTGTTCGGTTGATAAACGGAGCGGGTTTGGTAAATCCGTTTTTGACGGATGTTACAGTATCCCCTGCTTTTTAGAAATTTCGTCCCGAAATTTAAATAATGATATATTTTGACTAAAAGGATGATGATGTTTTGTTTGACAGTTGTTTGCTTAACAAAATAAGGGCTTAAGTTTTTGTTCGAGGCGGTAACGTTCCTTGTAAGGGTTAAGTACCCTATTCAGGAATCGCTTTTTGTTGCCTACTGTATAAGTATTGATAAGCAGAAATGATTTGCTAAAAATGATATCATGCATAAGAGTTTAGATACGTTTGGGAAAGTATGGTTATATCCTAAGGCAAAACTTCTAACACTACAACCTATATGGAACATAAATAAAAACACAACAGCTGATTATTTGAACATAAGTAAACACAAAAGCTAATATTTGAGCATGAATAAACACATCAGCAAATATTTGAACATGAATAAACACATCAGCAAATATTTGAACATGAATAAACACAACAGCAAATATTTGAATCCACATTCTGATAGCATATATGTTTGAATGATGGAAGTTCCTCTCTCGTTTGTTATGATGGAGAGGTTAGTTTATGTAGAAATGGATCACAATTCAATCTCTTTAAATAACATGATGATATAAATGTAACACAAATTCCAACCAAGGCAATACTAAATCCTACATGGAACTTCTCATAACCGCCTGATAATGCCTCTGATCCTTTGGCAAGAATACTTATATATAGGAAGTACCAGCGGCGTATCCACCATATTCTTGCCAAATTTTCATTAGTTTTATCCACAAGTTATGATTGGTTACCATGAAACTAATAAATCCTACATAGAACTTCTCATAACCGTCCGATAATGCCTCTGATCCTTTGACAAGAATACTTATATATAGGAAGTACCAGCGGCGTATCCACCATATTCTTGTCAAATTTTCATTGGTTTTATCAGTGAATTATGATTAGTCCTATAACTCTACAACCAATACAACAAACATAAAATACTGACATGAAACATATCTGGGCGATCAAGGCTCAATCGAACGGAGCCGATCGTATTGCATGTACTTGAAAATGAAATGGATGTGCGCTCAAGGCTCAATCAAACGGAGCCGAACGTATTGAATGTACTGAAATTGAAATTGTGTGCTCAAGGCTCAATCAAACGGAGCCGAGCGTATTGCATGTACTGAAAATGAATAACTTAACCACACAAACAGCCTATGCATGGAACCTCTCATAACCGCCTGATAATGTCTCCGATCATTTGACAAGAATAGTTATATAAAGGAAGTACCAGCGGCGTATCCACCATATCCTTGTCAAGTTTTCATTGACTTTATCCGCAAGTTATGGTTAGTTCAATGCGGCTCTACTACAAACACCACAACCACAAGATACTGATAATGAAATTGTATGTGCGCTCAAGGCTCAATCAAACGGAGCCGAACGTATTGAATGGAATTGTATGTGCGCTCAAGGCTCAATCAAACGGAGCCGAACGTATTGAATGTACTGAAATTGAAAAACTTAATCTAAACAACCATCACACAATCAGCCTATGCATGGAACCTCTCATAACCTCCTGATAATGCCTCCGATCATTTGACAAGAATACTTATATATAGGAAGTACCATCGGCGTATCCACCATATCCTTGTCAAATTTTCATTGACTTTATCCGCAAGTTATGGTTAGTTCGATGCGACTCTACTACAAACACCACAACCACAAGATACTGATAATGAAATTGTCTGTGCGCTCAAGGCTCAATCAAACGGAGCCGAACGTATTGCATGAACTGGAAATGTAAATTGAAATGTGCGCTCAAGGCTCAATCAAACGGAGCCGAACGTATTGCATGAACTGGAAATGTAAATTGAAATATGCGCTCAAGGCTCAATCAAACGGAGCCGAACGTATTGCATGTATTGAAATGTAAAATGAAATAACCGATCAAGGCTCAAACAAACGGAGCCGATCGTGTGGGCACGCCCTGATCAACCGCATAATAAAATGGGGATCAAACTCAACCTCGATGGATGGGGAGCTGCGGCCTCGGCAAAAGCATATACTGAAAACAATATATAATATAATATACTATAATTACTCTAATAGTCTACACAAGTGATAAAGAAACACATAAAACTAAACGATAGGAGTTGAATCTGGATCTTCGGCGAAGAGGACTAGCTGAGTATCTTCGTTTGGGCCGTCATTATCTTCGACAGGGTTGGCGTTGATATTGAAGACTCTTCCTCTTGCTGATGGCATAGTGGTTGGGTTTTCTTGGTTTACTTGGTTAACTGGGTTTGATTGGGCTTGAGTGTTGATAACATTAATCAATTGGGGGCATGTGTTTCTAAAGTGGGTAGGGTCGCCACAATTGAAACAAACTCGAGCATGTGGGAACATGGGGTATTGGGGTTGGTGATAAGTTTGGGCCATGTTTTGAGTAGGGGAAAAGGTTTGGTTTTGAAAGGTGCGACAAACATTGCTCAAATGACCATAGCGTCCACAAGTTGCACATAGACGACAAGGTAGGGTATGGGGATGGTGATAAAAACAGTTGTTGCATCGAGGGTGAGGTCCAAGATATGGTTTCTTATATGGGTAAGCTGAGTTGGGTGCCACTTGGGTGATTGGGATAGCTCGGATGGGTATGGCGTGTAAAACTGGTTGATTTCGTTGGGTCGCGGCGAAAAGTCGCCCGACTCTTCTTCTCTTAGGATTGGGTTGAGAAGGGGATTCAGTTTGGGTGGAGTCGGAGGTTTCAGTCGATTCTTTATCCTTCTTATTCTCCTCCTTGAAATCTTTGTTTCGGATTCGGTTCTCGGTGAGCTCTGTTGCTAGATCCATTGCTGCTTCCAAAGTTGCAGGCTTGGTACTTATCACAGGGTCTTGAATCTTTGACGGAAGACCACGAATGTAGTGCTCGATCAAACGGTAGAGGGGAGTGAACATGTTGGGAACCATTTGATGTAACTCGAGGAATCTTTTGTTGTAGGTGATGTGGTCTCCTTCCACTTGCTTCAATGAGTAAAATTCATCCTCTAACTTCTTGATTTCGCTCCTTGGGCAAAATTGTCTGGTCATGATTTCCTTCAATTCGTTCCAAGTTAAGGACATAGCATCTTCCACACCTCGTTTTGCCTTCTCTGTGTTCCACCAAGTAAGTGCTACTCCATATAATCGACCGGTAGCATATCGCACTTTGCGATCGTCAGGGCAATCGCAATTTAGAAATGTGTTCTCCATTTCTTCAAACCAATGGAGGAGAGCGGTGACGCCTTCAGTCCCTTTGTATTTCGGAGGGTCGCATGATTTGAAGTGCTTGTAGGTGCATTTAGTGGTATTTGGGGAAGAGTTGAAAATGTTTTGGTTTGCTTGATTGACAGGATTATTGGTGAGTGCTTGCTGAACTTGGATTACAATATTGGGTATTACGGCTGCCATTTGTTGAGCGATTAAGGCAGCCATGCGTTCGCGGGCTTTTCTTGCTCTCGTCTTCCTACGGGCGAGGTTAGAAGACATCTACAAGGAATACATGACAAGAGTATGAGTTGGATGCTTTTGGGTTCATGGGTCGCATTAGGAATGAACATTCATAAAATAATTATAGATAAATAAATTACTACATCCATTGGATGTCTTGGGTTTTGCTCGCTGTTAGGCCCTTCATGCCGCCATACTTTACCTGTGTAATCATGTGGGCCCCCATGAATACCGGTTTTTCATATGGTTCGCACGGTTTCTGCCAGGTTGCGTACACAAAAACCCGGAGAAAATCGAGAAATATGTATACAACGTGT
Organism: Scalesia atractyloides; assembly: GCA_947069175.1. Lineage (NCBI taxonomy): Eukaryota > Viridiplantae > Streptophyta > Magnoliopsida > Asterales > Asteraceae > Scalesia > Scalesia atractyloides. Next base: position 48,813,326 of record CAMTDV010000023.1, read on the forward strand.
GATATTCGGAATGTGTCCAGGTGTAGACACGGTGACAACTCAAAGTAGGGTTAGTTCGAACGACGTTTGGTGTGGCATGCTTTGGCCTAATAGGTCCTTCGTACTCTCATCGTTGGTCCCCAGGTAGGCAAACTGGTCCGTTATATTGGATTTATACGAATGCCAGCCTAGACAGGACGTTCCGACTACCGGTACTTGTACCCTTCCAGTTACTACATGCCCGTCGCAGAACTTACTTTGATGAGATTTGAAAATTGCACAAAATCTTTGGATAATGAGAATATGAAAATAAATTGAATACATGAACATCGATATATGTATAATGAATATGTATATATGTATGATGAATATGTATATAAGCATGTATGTTTGACTGAAATGTAAACAAATATGAAACAAATAAATATCACAAGTTTGTATGTAACCATCTAATCAATTAAAATTTAGGCAGACTATAGTATAGGCTCTAAGGGTCTAATAACCTATCTTATATCCCTATAGTCATGGCTCTGATACCAATCTGTCACACCCCGAACCGCAGCGGAAAAGGTGATCGGGGCATGATTGGGTTATCATCAAAGCTCATGACATTTATTAAGCGTTTCATATTCATTAATACAATTTAAATGGAAATTTACAATAAATGTTACATCATGATCTAACTAACAATCTAAACTTCTTTGTTCTCTTCTAAGGCATATCCTATGTTTTCCTTGCTTCAACCTGTTCACCTGTATCATGTGTAAAAAAGTTTTTGGATCAACATAATGTTGGCGAGTGAATCCTATGGAAAACATTTGAACAAATTTATTTAAATTGATTATGAAATATGTGCACCACCAAACATGAGTAAAATTAGATGTAACTTAATCAACAATCATAAGTTATTAAATGAAACACTCATGAACAATAATGGAACAATTAGAGGCACGCGATGCTCAACTCGTCTCTCACGAGGAACTGAGGGGCCTGATGGATAAATTGCAATAACATGATAATATGAATGACACAACTACAAACAATATAAACTCAATGATACACACATGAACAATAATGAATTTGATTTGAAGCACGCGATGTTCTACTCGTCTCCCACGAGGAACTGATGGGCTTAATGTATGAGTTTCATATAATTTGACAAAAGGAAATAAGTAAATCACAACAATAAAACAATCTAAGTTTAAGTCATGATGTGGTATGGCACAAGTTTAAATAAATAAATTAATTATTTTCATAACACATGACACACCCCAAAACGTGTAATTTAAAAAGGGGGAGTTGTAAGATTCACTCACCGTGGGTGCGTTCGGTTGATGACGTTGAATGCACGCGAAGTGGTTTTAACCACGAGTGAGATTTAACCTAGATAAATCGCATTATGGTTTGGTAAGTAAACGGATTTTATTAATCTATTTTAGTAGGATTGTTGGGTGTATTTTCGTGAGTTTGAGGCTATTTTCTAACCTTAAAAATGTTATTTTTTAGTATTTTTAATTGATTTTTAATTAAAATAATTAAATAAAAAATAATAAAAAAATTGATTTTTTTCTGACCGTTGACCGTTTGACTGACCGTTGACCGGTTCAATTCGAAATACAAGTGCGCTGAGTGAGGCTCGAACCCGAGACCTCCCGTACGCGTGCACGCAGCTCTACCAACTGAGCTACGTGTCTAACCCGTTATAAATCTGATTTTAATTATATATATATATATATTAATTAGTTTAAACCGAAAATCATTTTATTTCAAAAATAGTTTTAAGTCAATTCGGCGGTGCGCTCCACAGGTCTCGAACCCGGGACCTGTGGCTTAAACTAACACACAGTCCACCGCTGGACTGTGTGTTTAACATGTTATATAATTCGATTTTTATTATACTTAAATACAAATTAGATATTTCCTTTTCTGCCTTATTTAAAAAGAAGAGATAATTGTCCGAGTCGGTGCAGAAGACCGGACTCGAACTCGTGACCAGTGATATAAACAAACACACAGTCCACCGCTGGACTGTGTGTCTAACTTGTTTATTATTCCGATTATTAATATACTTAACATATAACTGTGGCGACCCGGTTCGGTTTAACAAAAAAAATGATTTTTATTAAGGCAGCGTGTGTGAGACGGGAATCGAACTTGAGACGTTTAGCGTTTTATGTGCACACAGTCCACCGCTGGACTGTGTGTCTAACCCGAGTAATTTCTTGTTTTTAATTATAGTTAAACGTTCCATGACTTCGTCTTCTTCGCTGAGATATAACCAGAAATCGGTGACAGACTGGTTCGAAATTTTATTCAAGTTTCATTATCGATTTACAGTCCATTAAGATGAGATAAGGGTGAAAAGATAAAGAAAATAAGCGAAAAGGTATACCGACTGGACCCTCTGTTTTCCGGCAGAACTCCGGCGACAGCAATAAGCTCCGGCGTCAGGTGTCTTGCAGCAGCGAGTCTCCAGAAAGCTTGGAAAAGGTAAGGATGACTTCGGTATAAACTTAGGAGGTTCAGTGAGGTTCAGAAATAAGGAAATCGGTTTTCCGGCGACGAACAGAAAAGTTCCGGCGAGTGGAATTACGCCGAGGAAAAGTGTGGTTTTGAGCGAAAAGGTTTGCAATGGGTTGAGAGTGAATTTATAGGGGAAAACGTTGAAGAATCTGGTCTGATTTCCGACTGTGTTCGTATATCATAAAAACTCCGGCGGTTATGGTTTGGTCGCGGACTTCAAACATCGGTTATAACCGATGTCTGGTTAATGGTTTACGTTATAACGTAAATTGTAGTTAAGACTCGCGAGATTTCCGGGATTCCGACGACTGAACTGTTTGGGCGCCGGTTTTGAATTCGTAACGTTACTTTATGATTTAAATGATTTCATTATTTAACAAACAAAGCAAGTGGCGCAGTGGTTTGTGTGATGTGCGATAAGGCTTTTCCGAATCGGTACAGACCCGGGTTCGAAACCCGGCAGAGTACTTTCATTTTTATTTTGCGATTTTCAACAGTTTTTCAAAAACTAAATATATATTCCCGTATAATAATTTATTACGGATCATTTAAAAATATTTTGAGCATTTAATTCGCAACGAAATTTTTGACTGACTGTTCGGTTGATAAACGGAGCGGGTTTGGTAAATCCGTTTTTGACGGATGTTACACTTGTCACTCCGTCTACTTTTTGAATTCATTCATGTCATGAGTTGATCATTGTCTCGAGTATATTAGTGGGGCCGACCTAGTGAATGAGAGTGTAGTAGCAAAGGAGTGCGACAACGAGGATATAGAGGATGACCCCCTATGGGTTCCCGAGACCTTAGATTTTTGTGAGGTTAGTGTTGTTAGTGAGAATACCCCATTAGAGACTCTAGCCTCCATAGAGCTTAACGTCCTCCCATCCCACTTAGAGCATGCGTTCCTAGGCGACAATTCGAGCTTACCCGTTATAATTTCTTTGAAATTGTCGATGGAGGAGAAGGAGCGTTTGATAGAGGTGCTTAAAGCCAATAAGGAGGCCATCGCTTGGAAACTGTCTGATATCAAGGGAATTAGCCCTACCTTCTGTACTCATAGGATCCTTATGGAGGACGTCTTTAAGCCAGTAGTGCAGCCTCAGCTCCGTCTAAACCCGAATATGCAAGAAGTTGTGAAGAAAGAGGTGCTCAAGCTAATGGAAGCCGGTCTCATCTACCCGATCTTCGATTCGGCATGGGTAAGTCCTACTCAGGTTGTTCCCAAGAAAGGGGGAATGACAGTGGTCATGAACGAGAAAAGGAGCTTATCCCATTGCGAACAGTCACTGGTTGACGGGTGTGCATTGACTATCGAAAATTAAATGACGCCACCGCAAGGACCACTTCCCGCTCCCGTTTATCAATTAGATGTTGGAGCGACTCGCAGGACAACAATTTTATTGTTTTCTTGACGGGTTCTCAGATTACTTCCAGATCCTCATTGCTCCTAAGGATCAAGAGAAGACAACCTTCACATGTCCTTACGGTACTTACGCGTATTGCCGCATGCCGTTCGGGTTATGTAACGCTCCGGCTACTTTTCAGCGATGTATGGTCGCTATCATTCAGGACATGATCGAGACCTCGATGGTGGTTTTCATGGACGATTTCTCTGTCTATGGAAACACTTTTGATCAATGTCTTAGTCACCTTGATGCGATGATGAAACGGTGTGTCGAGACGAGATTGATGCTGAACTGGGAGAAGTGTCACTTTATGGTGACAGAGGGGATAGTGTTAGGGCACAAGATATCTCGTGCAATTATAGAGATCGATAGGGCGAAGATAGATACTATCAGCAGACTCCCTCCACCGACTAGCATCAAATCTATACGTAGTTTTCTCGATCATGCGGGCTTCTACAGACGGTTCATTAGAGATTTCTCTAAAATTTCATGCCCCATGACACGACTCCTCGAAAAGGATGTACCCTTTGTCTTTGATGACGAATGCTTGAACGCCTTCACGATCCTTAAAGAGAAGCTGGTGAGTGCTCCTATCCTCGTCTCACCCGACTGGAGCTTGCCTTTCAAGCTAATGTTTGAAGCGAGCGACTATGTAGTCGGTGCCGTTTTGGGTCAGCAACGAGATAAACATTTTCATCCTATCTACTATGCTAGTAGAAACCTTAATGACGCTCAGGAGAATTACACCACTACAGAGAAGGAGCTTCTAGCAGTAGTGTTCGCATTTGATAAATTCCGCTGCTATCTCGTCCTTTCCAAAACCATCATCTTTACTGATCATGCGGCTCTACGCTTTCTCTTTTAAAAGAAGGACGCACAGCCTCGTCTCATTCGGTGGATTCCCTTGCTTTCTGAGTTCGACATAGAGATTAGAGATAAGAAGGGAACCGAGAATGTAGCCGCCGACCATCTATCCCGATTAGAGGATCCAAGTAGAGAAGCAATCAGAGAGGAGGAGATCGGTGATAGATTCCCCCATGAGTCAGTGGAGTTTGTGGCGGCGGAAAAGGAGGGGATGTCGTGGTTCTCAGATTTTCCAAATTACCTCGCAAATGGAGTGGTACTGAAGGGTATGACCACTCAGCAGAAGAAGAATTCTTCCGCGACGTGAGGCGATACATCTGGGATGACCCGTTTCTATTTCGGGTAGGGGGAGATAGGATTCTTAGGTGCTACGTGAGTAGAGAAGAGGGGGCAGATATTTTGAGGCACATGCATGAGGGACTGACAGGAGGTCATCATGGTCCGCACGTTACCGCACAGAAGGTTTTCGATTGTGGTTTGTATTGGCCCTCAGTAGTTAAGGATGCTCTAGAGTTCGTAGGACTTGTGATCGTTGCCATCGCACCGACAACATCTCATCCAAGGACGAGATGCCCCAACACCTGATCCAAATTCTTGAACTCTTTGATGTATGGGGATCGACTTCATGGGACCGTTTCCCGTCTCTAGCGGGAATCGGTACATCCTTATTGCTATTGATTACGTTTTCAAGTGGGTTGAAGCTCAAGCTTTGCCCACAATGATGCCTGAGTGATGGTGAGATTTTTGAAGAAGCTATTCACCCACTTCGGTACCCCATGAGCTATTATTAGTGACCGTGGCACGCACTTCTGCAATGCCGTCATGGAGAAGGCATTGGCACGCTACGGGGTCACTCATCGCCTTTCCACCGCTTATCTTCCTCAGAAGAGCGGCCAAGTGGAGAATGCGAACCGAGGGGTGAAGCGGATCCTCGAGAAGACGGTAGGCAAAAGTCGGAAGGACTGGTCCGATAAATTAGATGATGCTTTATGGGCATTTAGAACCGCCTATAAGACACCGCTAGGCACCACGCCCTTCATGATCGTTTATGGTAAAGCCTGCCATCTCCCGATTGAACACGAGCGTAGGGCGTTGTGGGCCTTGAAAACCTTAAATTTGGACCTCACTGAAGCTGCCAAGAGACGATACTTCCAAATTCACGAGTTGGAGGTGCTTCGAGATGTGGCGTACGAGCATTCATGGAGCATTAAGGAGAAAACTAAGGCGCTGCATGACAGGATATTGAGAGGTGTGAAAGACTTTCAGATCGATGATAGGGTGCTCTTATATAACTCAAGATTGAAACTATTCCCTGGGAAATTGAAGTCTAAATGGTCAGGCCCGTATGTGGTAAATGAGGTATTCCCGTATGGAACAATCGAGCTGAAAGATGAAGCTGACGGAGGGACGTGGAAGGTCAATGGGAATCGATTGAAGCACTATTTAGGAGGACCGCTAGATCCCACCGAGAAGGAGGAAACTCCTCTCGACGTTCTGCCTCATACCGCATAGGTTCTTGAGTATCGGCTCAAGTGTAGAGTTTGTACATTTTGGTATTTATTTTCATTTCGTGTCTTTTCGAGTACTAATCCTTGTTTTTTTGTATTTTGCATTTTCATTTGTTTGTGGGTCGGTTTAGCTATTTTTGCAGGTTATATCACGCCACCATTGGTGAGGAGCTTGGATTTGCAGCTATGTTTAGTTAGTAGCCGGATGCAAGCAGGGTGTGTTAGTAATGTTTAAACAAGTTCTTAATACTTTCAAAATTTTTCTAAGGCACAAAACAGGCCAAAATAAAAAAACTTTATGTGAAAACATCCCTCTCGCGGGGCGTGAGAAGCACAAGCCACCCGGTCGCGGCCCGCGAGGAACTTGCATATCCGGATTGTTTACCTCGGTCGCGGGGCGCGAGAGGAATTACTTCCTCTCTCGCAGCCCTCGAGAAGCCCTATCTGTAGTTTTAAAACCCTAAAAGCACATTTCATCTCTTTCAACCCCATTTTCCTCCACTTTCCCAAACGGCTCCTCCATAATTCTTCACCAAAATCCCCCATTTTTAACCCACATTCACCCGAATCTTCCTCCATTTCTTCCCTACATCCACCATAACCAAGTTTTCAAGTGCATATATCTGTTTTCCCCTTCAACCGAGCTTTTTATCAGATTTTGCAACTTCTCCATTACTTGTTTAATATTTCTTACAGATCGGCAGCATGGTATGTTTCTCGCAACCTTTACGCTTTTATTTTTATATTTTCTTCAGTTGCTGAATGTATTTTACTGCTTGGTCTATTTTAAGTTGCATGTTAGTTTATTTTGCGGGTTGGGGTGCACTTGGGGTGGTTTGAGTTTGGTTGTGGTGGCTGCTCATTTCTGTGGGCAGATTGGGTGTAAACAGGGTATCTCTTGGTGGGTGGTTTGGTATGGTGAGGTTAAACATTGAGTGTGGGGATACGGGTTGGTAAGTATTGGTCTAAAAGTCGGATTTTTCATAGAACTTTCAACCCGTTTTTTCTACTATGTTCATAAAGTTTCCATCTTTAGACTTCAACTCAATGTTGGATGATTTTTGGCACATAAGTTCTAATTGTGGGCAATTAAAGTGCCGGAAGGGGGTGGTTGTAAATTTTTTGAGACATATTTGGGGGTTGGTAACATTTGGACGTTCATGCTTATAAGATCTATCTCGCCCGTACTCAATCTCCATTCGGGCGAGATTGGTTCTAATTAATTAATGATGTTGCACACACCTAATAACATATAGCTAGTCACATTTAGTAAAGTGTTTATTTTTCAGACCATGACCGCGAATGGAATGCTATACGGTCATTGTTCATAAATGGTTGCCTCTTTCTAATGTTCTACTTGTCTTACTCATGCTTTATGCAGATGTCTGGTGAAGGTTGTTCAAGCCGAGCAGGACGAAAGGGAGAGGGCCCACACCTCGACAGAGGAGTGACCCGGCCGAGTCGCAACCATTACCTCCGAATTTCGGAATGCGTCGGAGAGTTAGGTATAGGGGGGACGGTATCCCCCATGGGCAGAGCACACAGACAGTAGATAGTCCCCTGCTTCAGTTCGGTTTAGATTCTAACTAGTGGGAAAGGCTTTCCAACTTGATCACTTGTGATCTACTGCCGTACAAACGGATTGACTGGGAAATGATAGATCATCTGGGTCAAAGGGGCATGATCGAGCAGTTGTTGGGGGATAAATTCAGACGGGTATTGGATTGTGGAGCAAGGTAGTATAAAGAAATTACCCTCGAATTTCACTCCACATTTGAGTACCAGCAGGGAAAATTTCAGAGAGTGACGCTATTTCGTTTGCCTTGGGGAGGCCACGTGTAGGAAATGACGGTTCCGCAGTTTGCCGTGACCACGCAGATGTACACACTAGAGGAGGTTCAGGCACCGGATTTCTCCACCAGTTTACAGGGGGTTTTCAAGAGAAGGCACCCCCATAGTGTTCAGACAAATGAACTAGCCAGTTTCTGGGGTACTATCTCTTCTGCACCATATTCTAACAATATGGTAGCAAGCGACATCATCGATCCGGTTTACCGGTTTATTCACAAGATTCTTGCTGCTACATTGGTTGGGCGAGGGCAGGGGGATATCAAGGTAAATCAGGTAAGTTTATTCTGTTTGATGTGCATAGTGGAAGGAAGGCCGGCAAATTTGGAGACTATATTTTCGTGGTCAATGAAGCGGTTGTGGAGGGGAGTCCCAGGGGCAAGGATATATTGTGGGCCCCTGATTACGTGCTTAGCAGAGAGTCTTGGGGTATTTGATAGATATCCCCAGGAAAGGATGAGAGAGGGCCAGCCCCATGCTTCATGAGTATTCGTGACCTCTAGGCTTCCGGGATTTTGACTACACAAGAGCCTGTGAGCTGGGAGCCAGTTCGCCAGGGACCTCAGGTGCAGTCGCCTATAGGATCTGAAGTTGCATCATCTATGTAGGCCGGTGTTCCTACTCGATATCAGCGACTGGTCACACGTCAAGAGCTGCCAGGAAGGCAATATCCTCCCTGTCAGCCTTGCCTTGACCCACTGACTTTGGACTCTTTATATGACAGGATGGAGACTGGGTTTGGGGATCTGCGTGGGTATGTAGATCAGCAGTTTGGTGGTGTTCGTCAGGTTACGATGGAGAGCAGGCGTATGCACGAGGATAGCCAGCGAAGGCTGGAAGACGAGATGAGGTACATGATGCAAAATTTGAACATGGGGGTTCCATCCTACTTTCAGCAGCAAGGTGGTCAGCCGGGGTCGAGTCCATTTGCCGGTATGGAGGACGTCAAGCCGTACCAAGTATTCGAGGCATCGGAGGAATCAGAGGACGATGATTGAAGCAACAGCAGTGGAGTTTTATCTTTATTATTTTTCTTTTATGCTGTTTTAATCTCATAATGGTCTGTACTTTAAACAATTTACTTTGTGGGAATGGTGGATGGTTTAGGTATGATGGTGAACACTTTTCAAGACACTTTATGTATTTGTTGTATTATATTATGTTTTTGGAAGTGTTATGTTGATAAGTCGATGTTATGCTACTTCGTTTGCATATAAGTTTTGAGAGTTTTATGCTGAGCGCGTTCAGATTGGAGGGCATGAGTGGACTGACTGGCACATTGATAGTCATGCATTACCAGCTAAGTCGCTTCACTTGTATATTTTTTATGTATTATGTTTTTTATTTATTATCGTGAGTAGTAGGTTTTCTCATCCTTGCATTAGGGGCATGAGTGTGGGGATGAGATATTAGAGTAGTTGTTTTAATTTGAAGAGAGTAGTTGTTTAATTTGAAAAATTGAAAAAACCAAAAAAATTAAAAAATTAGAAAATTTCTTTTGAAAAAAGGAGTTTGCATAAAATAGAAACGGAAAATGATAGAAAAATTAAATTTTTATTCGGTTTCAAATAATAATAATAATATGAGAAATAAAAGGGTGAGTTTGTGTCTAACTTTGGATATGTGAGTAGGCTCAATTCGGTTCTTATGTTCTTTGAGATTAATATACCTTAATTGTCGGTTTACTAGTGGGTACTTATCTAGGAAAAATGAAAAACTAAAACCGTAAAAAATCGTATAAGGAATGTCGTTATAAGCTAAAATCTTTAGAATTTTTAATCATGTAAAATAAAAAAATAGAAAAAATGAGCTTGATTGAAGAGTAAACGAGGCCTATGGAATCTCCCTTGGGGATGGTGACTCCGATCGAGAATCCCTCTAGGATTAGTTGAAATTTTAAGTATCGAAGCCCACGTTGTCGCTCTCGGGGATGGTGACTCTGGTTGAGACAGCCTCTAGGTTAGATATGCAAAAAGAAATCAAATGTTCAAAAGAAAAAAAAAGAAAAAAAAATTACTTGGTTTTAAATTCTTTATATTTTTGTATAAAGCGGTTAAGAAATGGGTTAAATAATTCGTTGCTTTTGTTTCATAAGCATGAGGTGGGATTAAGTGTACTGTGGATTCTGGTGTGAGACCTTATGTAGATTGACCGCACTTAAACTAAATTCGCATGATAAGAATTCTGAACCGAATTTTGAGTTTAAGTGCATACGAATACATGCAATCGCGGTTAACATAAATTTTATTCTTTAATTGAAATAATCTTAATCTTTGAAATCGAATAATTATTTAGTTATGATTCCGTTTGTACACAATTCTTTTTCGAGGGTGAAAAAAGAGCAAGTGTGGTGATATTTGATGTATTGAATAATACATGCATTTATCGTGTAGAGTTTGTAAAGTTTTAACCTGTTTTCATTTCGGTTTATCAAGAGTTTATCTACTTTTAATCAAAACGCGTTTTGCAGGTCTTGGTTCGTGTAAACGGTTTAAAGGATGGGAAAAACGACCTAAAGTGATAATTAGAACCAAGCCGGAGCGTAATTGGAGCGCGGAAGAGGAAACGAATCGAAAATGGAGGCTTTTAGGCCTCTGGCGGGCCGCGACCGCATCACCAAATACGTCTCGCGCCCGGAAAGAGGTCATAATTATCTTCCGATATCACAACTCGGTCGCGGGGCGCGACCGAGACTCAATACCCCTCTCACGGCGAGCGAGAGGGTGGTTTATCCAGAAAGTTTCGAAACTGATCTGCTGAAGGGTTGTTGTGTTATTTATTTGAGTCATTATCTGATTAAAACATTCTTAGATTATCTGGGACGAATTGAGACCTTGGGAGGCAGTTTTTCTGGAGTAATTGAGCTGAATGAGAGTTCTAGGCTACGGGAATCATCTAGGCAAGCAAGGAATTTCGAGGCAGGAGCAAATACGGTTCTATTGCACAATTTCGATCCTTTTAGTTCTTTGTTTTAACTTTATGATGAATTCTTGTTTAAACCTTGTTTATTTGGTTTTCATAACTATGATACTTGGCTAGATTTCTTTGTGTTGCCTAGGTTCGGATTGTTTATGAAAGTTTTGTTTTTTATTTTAGTTTAATTATGGTTTAAATGATTGTTTGGTAAAGTTCACAACTTTAACTTTCTAGTTTAGTGTATTTTCATGATCTAAGTTGATTTGTGATTATTTATTTGTTTTACATGAATCTTGGTGGATGTCTTCCATAGAATAGGTTTGTGTTGCTTTTTCGAGTCTTTAGGGGTTCGGGGAAACAATCGGTAAATTGGCCAATAAAACCGGCAAAACAACTAAATAAAATATAAAATCAGTTTAATCATTATACTTCAATTAATTATTGAGAAATAATATTTAGTTAGCTGAATTGGTTAGATGAATTGTTAGGTTTAGGTTTTGAGAAAACCCCGGATCTAATTTCCTTGTCATAATCGAATCAGTTAAGTTAAACTAGAAGTTAATGTTGGTCTAGGTTAATTATAAATAATAAACTAATTAGACACTTTACTAAATTATAAGATAACTGAAAAGAAGTCTTTAAAACTGGTGAACATAAAATAATTTTAGGGTATCATAGGCGTCTTCCCGAGAAGTGTCGCGGGGGTCCTGTTTGGTAGACCTAGGGTTTATTATTTTAAGATCCCGATTAATCATTCAACCTAATTAATCTATTATAAAACCAAGTGAGTAGCAATATAAAATCCAACCTACGTAACAAGTTCATTATTCTTGAATTAATTTCTAATTTCTAAAAGTCTAAGGTTCAATTCGTTTTAGGTAATTAATTTTAGTTTACTTTAATAATTTAGAATTGTTAGAAACCCCCCCCCCCCATTAAAGTATACATTATTGTTTTAACTGAGTATAAATTAAGTAGTCATTGTAATTAGAGAGTCTCGTGGGTTCGATAATCCGGACTTACTTAAACTATTCTACAATTGATTCGTTCACTTGCCGGTTAGTAGTTTTGTATAGTTTAGGAGTCTAGAGTTTAATCTGAGTCTAGAATTAGGATATTTTATTTGATTTTAATTAACTACTTTTAGAACATCACTTTACCATTGACTCATAAGTACTTAAACATAAGTCTTAATCCAAGTCACTTGGTGAACACACTCATCGCCAACAAGATGAATGTTCCTCGTTTACAATCACTATTATGTGGAAGATAGAGTCAACTAAATCCACACTCAATAACATGGCATTCATAATTTTTCCATAAGTGATTTGCACACATCTATTATTACTCATTAGGAGATATGTATATTTAGGATGCTCTCCGAAACGAAGGTAAAATTTCCATATTAAAGTGGTAGACGCATCTACATATAAATCTCGCAAGATTTATTAAAGGTATACAATAACATATAGTACTTTTACTTTCATATGTTAGAATTCAAACTTGTGAATTTTCCAATGATTTCTAACGAAGTATTTCGACATGAATCTCGTTTGTGTGTTTCATCTCAATACACTCAGTACGTTCTTTCATTAATCTCTCATGATGTGGTTATACATTTGATGTTTCATTTTGACTTTTAGTCAATGCAACAACTCTCAAGTTGTTTATATCCAAATATTTTCATTTACTATCCGTTTAAAGCCATATTTTAAACAATGTATAGTTAACGTTGTAATTACTTTTCACAAAAATAATTTATACGTCACAAACATTAGTGATTTAGTTTTGTGTAAAAAATTGCATGTGTTATCCAAAGATATTGAACACAAAACAATAAAATACATTGGAAACTAAATCATAAGTGCCAAACACTTTTGAAATTTAAACGGAAGCATAGACAATATGTAGACATCAAATTTCAAAGTGCTTTTATATTCAACACTTTATAATTTGACCAAAATTTTCTCAACGATATCGTCCATGACATGTCTTGAGATACTCCCTCAATAAGACTCCATGCATTTGTAAGTACAAGTTTCTCATTTTATCTTGAAACTTTAAACTTGGACAATTCTACATAAAACAACACCAAGTTGTTACAAAGACTACATTTAAGTAGTGAACTTGAACAACTAAATTTGTTCACGACAACACCAAGTTGTTTTCCACCAAATAATATCTATGAGATTTTTACTTTGTTCACCATATGCTACTTCTAGCTAGAGTAGCGAACCATTTGAATTATCAATACTATGCAAAACTTTGTTTTAAAAATCACTCTAAAACATTTTCTTAGTTTTGCAATGTACTATATTACTAATATCAACCATTTCTCATTATTTTTAAAGCACACATAGGTAATTAAATGTTTACATAAAACATTTTCATTCATTATGGCTTACATAATGAACAATCTCTAACCTTGTATCTGTGATACACATTTTCTAACACACATGTTAGAAAATTTAAGTCATTTTATATATATAAAACATGATCATTTGGATTTATAAATCACAAATTAAAGTTAGTGATAAATCCCATACAACAATACCATCACTTTATGGTGATCCAATTCTTGAAGCCAATCGAACATTAACTTTAATGTATGACTTTTTTATTTCTAAACCATACAAAGCATTAATGTGTTTATATTCACTAAAACCAATTCTACAACTAATTACTTATATAAAATGTTTACATAAAACATTTCAAAGCGTTTGTATTCTAACAATTTTTAACAATCACGTTAAAATGGAAAAAAATTCTAACGCGCACGTTAGAAATATTAATATTTCCATTAAATGTTAATTCGACTTGTTATAAACACATATATGGTTCATATAAATAAGTCACTTCTAATACAAATGTTAAAAAAATAAACAACTAAAAATTGCTTCCAAACAAATACTTTTCATGAACCGTTTCTAACACGCATGTTAGAAGACAAATGTTACAAAAATCATTTACATGTTTTTATAAACTGTTTCTTACATTTTTCATAAACCGTTTCTAACACGCATGTTAGAAGACAAATGATTTCAAAAATCATTTGCATTTTTTTATAAACTATTTCTAACACTTTTGTTAGAAATAAACAATTATAAAAATTGTTATAAATCTTATCAATAAATATGTTTTAACATACTTGTTAGAAATAAATGATTATAATAACCATTATTATACCAATAGGTCCTAACAAGCTCGTTAGAAATAAACGATTACAGAAATCGTTATAAAACATATCAATTTATATATAAAACCCAATTCTAACACGCTCATTTAGAAATATATGATTACAGAAATCATTATAAGGCATATCAGTTTATATCAAATACATATAAACCACTCTAACACTCATGTTAGAATCACTAAAGTTTGTGCTATAAATACATGGATGGATGAAGAGTCTACTTTAAATGAAGACTTAATTAGAGACATAAAACTCTAATTAAGTAATGTAAAACTCTTATTTAAATACATTAAAGTTCTACTCAAGAGCATTTAACGTTTACAAAAAACGTATGGTTTACATCCATAATTCCGGTCTAACACACAAGTTAGAGAAATAACGTTTACAAAAAATGTATGGTTTCCACTAATAAACCCGTTCTAAAACAAAGGCTAGAAAAATTAACGATTCAAAATCATTTCTAAACCAAACGATTGAACAAAACTATATGTTTTGTGCCACGGTATAAAATTTAAGATTGTATCTCAATCTCAATAAATCCAAACACAACAAGTTGTACTACATACATATTTCCCAAAGAAAAATATTTATAAGATCAAATCTCTAAAAAAATTTTATTATTATAAATCCTTTCATGAACCCAAATCCTTATAAATAAGGTTTTAAAATTGTGGCAACAATCTCATGAAATCTATTTTAAGTTTGTAGGACATGGGTCACAATTATAATAAAAATTATATATATATATATATATATAAATATAAATATAAAAATTGTAAAGATACTCTCTTTACATAATTTTGAAAATTGTAGTACCCGTACTGTGTACAAATCCATACAAAATTAAATATGAAATACAACATATTTAAATAAATCGATTCAAATCGTTCTCTTTGACAAGAGCTTGAGAAGCGTCTTCTTGTACAATTTCCGCTATGAGAACTTGAGCCGCTTCTCCTTGTGCGATCCTTCTTGGCTGCAAAAAGTAAACAAACTGATGTTGACGGTTGTGGCTGAGGCACGTGTTAAACACGCTTCCGTTAAAACAGATTCCACGCCTCTACTAAAGAAGTCACGTTTGTTTCCCAGGGTACAACAGCCGAAGCAGTATGTACTGCCGGAGATGGCTCATGCGCCCCAGGTTACACCAGATAAAATTATAGTGTTAGAACTTGTGGAAAATTATGATACGAAGGTGATGCAATCGTATAGAGAAAACATATTTCTTTAAGTACCCAACATATGGGTCTTCAAGTATTTCTTTTTTTCAAGAACTCTCCATATATTCATGTATTTTTCTTGTATCCCTTCTCTTATATTTTTTCTAACATTTTCTCTATCTCAAAATGAGGCACATAGCCTACTATTTTTACAAGAGTTGAGAATAAGTGAAAAGTCTAACTTAATTAGTTATTTTATTAGAGACATAAACTCTAATCATAACAAATAAATTGACATAAAAACTATATTTAAGAGTTTATCATCCATATGAAAAGTCTAGTAAGAAATTATAATTTTACTAAATTATAATTTAACTATATTAATATCCATTCACACTACATAAATTTCCAACATCTTTAATAGGCATAAGCGATAGTATCATAACAAGAACATCATTGGCATTTTGCTAATGAAATCCATCAAATTGGCATTCCACGATCTCCCTACACAAATCCACATCATTAATTGCCTTAACCAGTTAAGAATTAAAAAATGAAGCTGTAAACCTAACGTACAGATTGTGTAATTTCCACGTTAGTTAAACCCTAAACGATAATATGCAATAGGAATATGATAACATAGGCAATCATATCAAAATTCAGTTATTTTGGGTTAAATTTTAGTTCAGCTATTGTCGTATGAACAATAGTACCGGCAAAACAAAGAAATTGCACCGAGTATTCGTGCATCTTACAATTTCAATCGGTGAATCCTTAGGTAAACAATGTTGAATAGTAACCGCATCTTTAATAGTCATAAGAGACATGATCATAACAAGAGCATCATCTGGCATTTTGCTAATGAAATCAATCAAATTTGGTCCACGACCCCCCTTCACACATGCAATTCATCAACAGTTAAGAATACTCGAACACATAAATGAAGCAGCAAACCTAATACACTGATTCTGGGGTACTATCTCTTCTGCACCATATTCTAACAATATGGTAGCAAGCGACATCATCGATCCGGTTTACCGGTTTATTCACAAGATTCTTGCTGCTACATTGGTTGGGCGAGGGCAGGGGGATATCAAGGTAAATCAGGTAAGTTTATTTTTTGATGTGCATAGTGGAAGGAAGGCCGGCAAATTTGGAGACTATATTTTCGTGGTCAATGAAGCGGTTGTGGAGGGGAGGCCCAGGGGCAAGGATATATTGTGGGCCCCTGATTACGTGCTTAGCAGAGAGTCTTGGGGTATTTGATAGATATCCCCAGGAAAGGATGAGAGAGGGCCCAGCCCCATGCTTCATGAGTATTCGTGACCTCTAGGCTTCCGGGATTTTGACTACACAAGAGCCTGTGAGCTGGGAGCCAGTTCGCCAGGGACCTCAGGTGCAGCCGCCTATAGGATCTGAAGTTGCATCATCTATGTAGGCCGGTGTTCCTACTCGATATCAGCGACTGGTCACACGTCAAGAGCTGCCAGGAAGGCAATATCCTCCCTGTCAGCCTCGCCTTGACCCACTGACTTTGGACTCTTTATATGACAGGATGAAGACTGGGTTTGGGGATCTGCGTGGGTATGTAGATCAGCAGTTTGGTGGTGTTGGTCAGGTCATGATGGAGAGCAGGCGTATGCACGAGGATAGCCAGCGAAGGCTGGAAGACGAGATAAGGTACATGATGCAAAATTTGAACATGGGGGTTCCATCCTACTTTCAGCAGCAAGGTGGTCAGCCGGGGTCGAGTCCATTTGCCGGTATGGAGGACGTCAAGCCGTACCAAGTATTCGAGGCATCGGAGGAATCAGAGGACGATGATTGAAGCAACAGCAGTGGAGTTTTATCTTTATTATTTTTCTTTTATGCTGTTTTAATCTCATAATGGTCTGTACTTTAAACAATTTACTTTGTGGGAATGGTGGATGGTTTGGGTATGATGGTGAACACTTTTCAAGACACTTTATGTATTTGTTGTATTATATTATGTTTTTGTAAGTGTTATGTTGATAAGTCGATGTTATGCTACTTCCGTTTGCATATAAGTTTTGAGAGTTTTATGCTGAGCGCGTTCAGATTGGAGGGCATGAGTGCACTGACTGGCACATTGATAGTCATGCATTACCAGCTAAGTCGCTTCACTTGTATATTTTTTATGTATTATGTTTTTTATTTATTATCGTGAGTAGTAGGTTTTCTCATCCTTGCATTAGGGGCATGAGTGTGGGGATGAGATATTAGAGTAGTTGTTTTAATTTGAAGAGAGTAGTTGTTTAATTTGAAAAATTGAAAAAACCAAAAAAATTAAAAAATTAGAAAATTTCTTTTGAAAAAAGGAGTTTGCATAAAATAGAAACGGAAAATGATAGAAAAATTAAATTTTTATTCGGTTTCAAATAATAATAATAATATGAGAAATAAAAGGGTGAGTTTGTGTCTAACTTGGGATATGTGAGTAGGCTCAATTCGGTTCTTATGTTCTTTGAGATTAATATACCTTAATTGTCGGTCTACTAGTGGGTACTTATCTAGGAAAAATGAAAAACTGAAACCGTAAAAAATCGTATAAGGAATGTCGTTATAAGCTAAAATCTTTAGAATTTTTAATCATGTAAAATAAAAAAAATAGAAAAATGAGCTTGATTGAAGAGTAAACGAGGCCTATGGAATCTCCCTTGGGGATGGTGACTCCGATCGAGAATCCCTCTAGGATTAGTTGAAATTTTAAGTATCGAAGCCCACGTTGTCGCTCTCGGGGATGGTGACTCTGGTTGAGACAGCCTCTAGGTTAGATATGCAAAAAGAAATCAAATGTTCAAAAGAAAAAAAAAAGAAAAAAAAATTACTTGGTTTTAAATTCTTTATATTTTTGGTATAAAGCGGTTAAGAAATGGGTTAAATAATTCGTTGCTTTTGTTTCATAAGCATGAGGTGGGATTAAGTGTACTGTGGATTCTAGTGTGAGACCTTATGTAGATTGACCGCACTTAAACTAAATTCGCATGATAAGAATTCTGAACCGAATTTTGAGTTTAAGTGCATACGAATACATGCAATCGCGGTTAACATAAATTTTATTCTTTAATTGAAATAATCTTAATCTTTGAAATCGAATAATTATTTAGTTATGATTCCGTTTGTACACAATTCTTTTTCGAGGGTGAAAAAAGAGCAAGTGTGGTGATATTTGATGTATTGAATAATACATGCATTTATCGTGTAGAGTTTGTAAAGTTTTAACCTGTTTTCATTTCGGTTTATCAAGAGTTTATCTACTTTTAATCCAAACGCGTTTTGCAGGTCTTGGTTCGTGTAAACGGTTTAAAGGATGGGAAAAAACGAGCTAAAGTGATAATTAGAACCAAGCCGGAGCGTAATTGGAGCGCGGAAGAGGAAACGAATCGAAAATGGAGGCTTTTAGGCCTCTGGCGGGCCGCGACCGCATCACCAAATACGTCTCGCGCCCGGAAAGAGGTCATAATTATCTTCCGATATCACAACTCGGTCGCGGGGCGCGACCGAGACTCAATACCCCTCTCGCGGCCGGCGAGAGGGTGGTTTATCCAGAAAGTTTCGAAACTGATCTGTTGAAGGGTTGTTGTGTTATTTATTTGAGTCATTATCTGATTAAAACATTCTTAGATTATCTAGGACGAATTGAGACCTTGGGAGGTAGTTTTTCTGGAGTAATTGAGCTGAATGAGAGTTCTAGGCTACGGGAATCATCTAGGCAAGCAAGGAATTTCGAGGCAGGAGCAAATACGGTTCTATTGCACAATTTCGATCCTTTTAGTTCTTTGTTTTAACTTTATGATGAATTCTTGTTTAAACCTTGTTTATTTGGTTTTCATAACTATGCTACTTGGCTAGATTTCTTTGTGTTGCCTAGGTTCGGATTGTTTATGAAAGTTTTGTTTTTTATTTTAGTTTAATTATGGTTTAAATGATTGTTTGGTAAAGTTCACAACTTTAACTTTCTAGTTTAGTGTATTTTCATGATCTAAGTTGATTTGTGATTATTTTTTGTTTTACATGAATCTTGGTGGATGTCTTCCATAGAATAGGTTTGTGTTGCTTTTTCGAGTCTTTAGGGGTTCGGGGAAACAATCGGTAAATAGGCCAATAAAACCGGCAAAACAACTAAATAAAATACAAAATCAGTTTAATCATTATACTTCAATTAATTATTGAGAAATAATATTTAGTTAGCTGAATTGGTTAGATGAATTGTTAGGTTTAGGTTTTGAGAAAACCCCGGATCTAATTTCCTTGTCATAATCGAATCAGTTAAGCTAAACTAGAAGTTAATGTTGGTCTAGGTTAATTATAAATAATAAACTAATTAGACACTTTACTAAATTATAAGATAACTGAAAAGAAGTCTTTAAAACTGGTGAACATAAAATAATTTTAGGGTATCATAGGCGTCTTCCCGAGAAGTGTCGCGGGGGTCCTGTTTGGTAGACCTAGGGTTTATTATTTTAAGATCCCGATTAATCATTCAACCTAATTAATCTATTATAAAACCAAGTGAGTAGCAATATAAAATCCAACCTACGTAACAAGTTCATTATTCTTGAATTAATTTCTAATTTCTAAAAGCCTAAGGTTCAATTCGTTTTAGGTAATTAATTTTAGTTTACTTTAGTAATTTAGAATTGTTAGAACCCCCCCCCCCCCCCATTAAAGTATACATTATTGTTTTAACTGAGTATAAATTAAGTAGTCATTGTAATTAGAGAGTCTCGTGGTTCGATAATCCGGACTTACTTAAACTATTCTACAATTGATCCGTTCACTTGCCGGTTAGTAGTTTAGTATAGTTTAGGAGTCTAGAGTTTAATCTAAGTCTAGAATTAGGATAATTTTATTTGATTTTAATTAACTACTTTTAGAACATCACTTTACCATTGACTCATAAGTACTTAAACATAAGTCTTAATCCAAGTCACTTGGTGAACACACTCATCGCCAACAAGATGAATGTTCCTCGTTTACAATCACTATTATGTGGAAGATAGAGTCAACTAAATCCACACTCAATAACATGGCATTCATAATTTTTCCATAAGTGATTTGCACACATCTATTATTACTCATTAGGAGATATGTATATTTAGGATGCTCTCCGAAACGAAGGTAAAATTTCCATATTAAAGTGGTAGACGCATCTACATATAAATCTCGCAAGATTTATTAAAGGTATACAATAACATATAGTACTTTTACTTTCATATGTTAGAATTCAAACTTGTGAATTTTCCAATGATTTCTAACGAAGTATTTCGACATGAATCTCGTTTGTGTGTTTCATCTCAATACACTCAGTACGTTCTTTCATTAATCTCTCATGATGTGGTTATACATTTGATGTTTCATTTTGACTTTTAGTCAATGCAACAACTCTCAAGTTGTTTATATCCAAATATTTTCATTTACTATCCGTTTAAAGCCATATTTTAAACAATGTATAGTTAACGTTGTAATTACTTTTCACAAAAATAATTTATACGTCAAAACATTAGTGATTTATTTTTGTGTAAAAAATTGCATGTGTTATCCAAAGATATTGAACACAAAACAATAAAATACATTGGAAACTAAATCATAAGTGCCAAACACTTTTGAAATTTAAACGGAAGCATAGACAATATTTAGACATCAAATTTCAAAGTGCTTTATATTCAACACTTTATAATTTGACCAAAATTTTCTCAACGATATCGTCCATGACATGTCTTGAGATACTCCCTCAATAAGACTCCATGCATTTGTAAGTACAAGTTTCTCATTTTATCTTGAAACTTTAAACTTGGACAATTCTACATAAAACAACACCAAGTTGTTACAAAGACTACATTTAAGTAGTGAACTTGAACAACTAAATTTGTTCACGACAACACCAAGTTGTTTTCCACCAAATAATATCTATGAGATTTTACTTTGTTCACCATATGCTACTTCTAGCTAGAGTAGCGAACCATTTGAATTATCAATACTATGCAAAACTTTGTTTTAAAAATCACTCTAAAACATTTTCTTAGTTTTGCAATATACTATATTACTAATATCAACCATTTCTCATATTTTTAATGCACACATAGGCAATTAAATGTTTACATAAAACATTTTCATTCATTATGGCTTACATAATGAACAATCTCTAACCTTGTATCTGTGATACACATTTTCTAACACACATGTTAGAAAATTTAAGTCATTTTTATATATATAAAACATGATCATTTGGATTTATAAATCACAAATTAAAGTTAGTGATAAATCCCATACAACAATACCATCACTTTATGGTGATTCAATTCTTGAAGCCAATCGAACATTAACTTTAATGTATGACTTTTTTATTTCTAAACCATACAAAGCATTAATGTGTTTATATTCACTAAAACCAATTCTACAACTAATTACTTATATAAAATGTTTACATAAAACATTTCAAAGCGTTTGTATTCTAACAATTTTTAACAATCACGTTAAAATGGAAAAAAATTCTAACGCGCACGTTAGAAATATTAATATTTCCACAAATGTTAATTCGACTTGTTATAAACACATATATGGTTCATATAAATAAGTCACTTCTAATACAAATGTTAAAAAAATAAACAACTAAAAATTGCTTCCAAACAAATACTTTTCATGAACCGTTTCTAACACGCATGTTAGAAGACAAATGTTACAAAAATCATTTACATGTTTTTATAAACTGTTTCTTACATTTTTCATAAACCGTTTCTAACACGCATGTTAGAAGACAAATGATTTCAAAAATCATTTGCATTTTTTTATAAACTATTTCTAACACTTTTGTTAGAAATAAACAATTATAAAAATTGTTATAAATCTTATCAATAAATATGTTTTAACATACTTGTTAGAAATAAATGATTATAATAACCATTATTATACCAATAGGTCTAACAAGCTCGTTAGAAATAAACGATTACAGAAATCGTTATAAAACATATCAATTTATATATAAAACCCAATTCTAACACGCTCATTTAGAAATATATGATTACAGAAATCATTATAAGGCATACAGTTTATATCAAATACATATAAACCACTCTAACACTCATGTTAGAATCACTAAAGTTTGTGCTATAAATACATGGATGGATGAAGAGTCTACTTTAAATGAAGACTTAATTAGAGACATAAAACTCTAATCAAGTAATGTAAAACTCTTATTTAAATACATTAAAGTTCTACTCAAGAGCATTTAACGTTTACAAAAAACGTATGGTTTACATCCATAATTCCGGTCTAACACACAAGTTAGAGAAATAACGTTTACAAAAAATGTATGGTTTCCACTAATAAACCCGTTCTAACACAAAGGCTAGAAAAATTAACGATTCAAAATCATTTCTAAACCAAACGATTGAACAAAACTATAGTTTTGTGACCACGGTATAAAATTTAAGATTGTATCTCAATCTCAATAAATCCAAACACAACAAGTTGTACTACATACATATTTCCCAAAGAAAAATATTTATAAGATCAAATCTCTAAAAAAATTTTATTATTATAAATCCTTTCATGAACCCAAATCCTTATAAATAAGGTTTTAAAATTGTGGCAACAATCTCACGAAATCTATTTTAAGTTTGTAGGACATGGGTCACAATTATAATAAAAAATTATATAAAATATATTATAATATATATATATATATATATATATATATATATAAATATAAAAATTGTAAAGATACTCTCTTTACATAATTTTGGAAAATTGTAGTACCCGTACTGTGTACAAATCCATACAAAATTAAATATGAAATACAACATATTTAAATAATTCGATTCAAATCGTTCTCTTTGACAAGAGCTTGAGAAGCGTCTTCTTGTACAATTTCCGCTATGAGAACTTGAGCCGCTTCTCCTTGTGCGATCCTTCTTGGCTGCAAAAAGTAAACAAACTGATGTTGACGGTTGTGGCTGAGGCACGTGTTAAACACGCTTCCGTTAAAACAGATTCCTCGCCTCTACTAAAGAAGTCACGTTTGTTTCCCAGGGTACAACAGCCGAAGCAGTATGTACTGCCGGAGATGGCTCATGCGCCCCAGGTTACACCAGATAAAATTATAGTGTTAGAACTTGTGGAAAATTATGATACGAAGGTGATGCAATCGTATAGAGAAAACATATTTCTTTAAGTACCCAACATATGGGTCTTCAAGTATTTCTTTTTTTCAAGAACTCTCCATTTATTCATGTATTTTTCTTGTATCCCTTCTCTTATATTTTTTCTAACATTTTTCTCTATCTCAAAATGAGGCACATAGCCTACTATTTTTACAAGAGTTGAGAATAAGTGAAAAGTTAACTTAATTAGTTATTTATTAGAGACATAAACTCTAATCATAACAAATAAATTGACATAAAAACTCTATTTAAGAGTTTATCATCCATATGAAAAGTCTAGTAAGAAATTATAATTTTACTAAATTATAATTTAACTATATTAATATCCATTCACACTACATAAATTTCCAACATCTTTAATAGGCATAAGCGATAGTATCATAACAAGAACATCATTGGCATTTTGCTAATGAAATCCATCAAATTGGCATTCCACGATCTCCCTACACAAATCCACATCATTAATTGCCTTAACCAGTTAAGAATTAAAAATGAAGCTGTAAACCTAATGTACAGATTGTGTAATTTCCACGTTAGTGAAACCCTAAACGATAATATGCAATAGGAATATATGATAACATAGGCAATCATATCAAAATTCAGTTATTTTGGGTTAAATTTTAGTTCAGCTATTGTCGTATGAACAATAGTACCGGCAAAACAAAGAAATTGCACCTATGCATCTTACAATTTTCAATCGGTGAATCCTTAGGTAAACAATGTTGAATAGTAACCGCATCTTTAATAGTCATAAGAGACATGATCATAACAAGAGCATCATCTGGCATTTTGCTAATGAAATCAATCAAATTTGGTCCACGACCCCCCTTCACACATGCAATTCATCAACAGTTAAGAATACTCGCACACACAAATGAAGCAGCAAACCTAATACACTGATTCTGTGGTTTCCACATCAAGGAAACCCTAGAACGATTATATGTGGAGAAATCTTCAAGATTATATTTAAGTTTGGTCCGTATAAGTTGACACCATACAAAACGAGCTTTTTAAGACACATAGCATTTGATGATGGTAACATAAAATCATAATTTGAGACTGGATCACGAATACCGGAACTTTTATCCAGTAAATTCAGTTCAAGTCTCTCAACTTTATTGTCTAGAGCAAACTGAATCCATTTATCAATGCTTTCAGAGTTACTATATTCCAGATGGAAGTGAATCCAAAAAACTTGGACCCTTGGGTGGTTGTACATGTTGATGACATTATTGACCTGGTTGATGTACTTATCCACCTCTAAATCACAAGGTTTCTCATCTCTGGCCATCTTTTTCAATGTTTCAGTACCATCAAAGTTCAATCGGGTCAAATTATTGACTGGTTGTACATGTACTTATCAAGGACCAGCGGCCTTAGAAAATAATGTGTTCAACCAGATTTCTTCTTGTGCTTCTTCCCTGCAGGATCTTACCATCACTTTTTGTCGCCCAGAAGTTAGCAGAATTTTATCACTTCTTATGTGTAAAGAATCAACCATTAATGAACATGAGACTATTTTCTTATCTTTCTTTCTGTTATTTTATTTGGCAGAAAAAAGCAAAGCTTGGTTCCGTTCCTCAACTGCCAAATCTCAAAAATCTGATGCTGACAATCGGAGCTTATGAAGATGATTGTCTACTAGAGTTTGTTTCCATTGCTAAAGTATGTCCAATTTTGGAGACTTTTCTAATTGAGGTATATTTCTCTAATTGATTATTGACAATGTTAAGATTTTGTCAACTTAGAAAATATTACCATCGGCCTTTGCAGCTACTTTTGTTTTCCCCAAACAAAAAGAGAAGAAAACGAAGGCATGTTGCTAACGATCATTGCCTTGAAAACCTCAAGCTTTTGAAAATTTTGGGGTCCTATGGTCGAATTAGTGATTTTTAACTTGCTACAAACGTGATAGAACACGCGGTTACACTCCAAGAAATTGTGATTGATCCACACTGTCAGCATCGGAATGAAGTCACAACCCTAGCGGAGTTGTTGGAGGTGGAAGCTGCAAGAGCTTCAGCTAAGCGCCAGCTGAAAAGGATCCTACCAATGAAGCCTCCAGGTGTGAAGCTGGTCATACTCTAATTCATATTTCATTAGATCATGGGCAAAGTTTGTTTCTTGAGATATGCTAATTAACTTAAATGAACTACATGAATTAGAGCTGTTATGGTGAGTGCAAAGTATTTAAGATTAGTAGTTTTAATATAAGATTTATTATATGAAAATCTTTATGGTAATAAATGCTAAAGTTTTAAGGTTGGATATCTTTTCTTTTGGTTTTCTGGATGGTATGTTCTGATGGGGCATTTTTATGGCGCAGTCTATCTGGACACCCCTGATGCCTATTTGGACACCCTTAAGCCCTAGACGGGTCGTCTAGGCTAGACGACCCGTCTAGACACTGATTTTTAGGGGTCAGCAGGTGCATGGCAGGGCGTACAAATTTATGTGTGTAGACGAGCCGTCTAGACCTAGACGACCCGTCTACGACCTTTGTTTTTTTTAGTTGGAAAATGGGTGTTTTGAAGGGATAAATTGGTTGTTGTTATAGGTTTAAAAAGAGGTGTTTTGTGGGGTAAATTGGTTGTTGTTGGAGGTTGATTTTTTTGGTGGTGTAATTTGAGATTTAATACTTAAATTTAATAGTGTTTTTAACAATTTAAGAATAATGCAAGAAGTATATGTTGTTTCCGTATTACATTTCAACGTCGATTTAACACAAACAATCATCAAGTAACCGAAAAACTGAAAACAAAGTTAAATATAACAGATATAACATATATAACATAACTTTGTACATCCATAACAATATGTGTCTCTACAGCTGAATACTAAATACAAAACGTCTATGTATACGAGTCGGCCTCGGAGTCGGGATCGGGATCTGGCTGTTGCGGCTGCTACTGCTGATGTGGTGCTCGAGATGGTGGGATCGGTATGGCAGCTAACCCCTCTCTCTCTCGTCTATCCTGTACCTCCCGAACCACCCAGCCCATAAGATCCAGAAGCCGTTCGACGTTGTCTCGTAAGCGCGTGTATGCTGCACCTCCCGGGGCATGACCTGGAATAACGTGCTGGGAAAACTGGGGCCCCCGTAGGGGTGGTGTGGTGGTGGCGGCGTCGGTCCGTCTAAATCACCGAGATCCTGGACACCGCTGCCTCATCTGCGACTGGATCGAACTGATCTGGCAGCGGCTCCGGAATCCATGGCTGACCTTCGCGGGTTTTAAACCGCTCGCTTAGCACGCCGAACCTCTTCACCAGTTTCATCCCCCACAAGGTCTGAAAACCCATCCGCTTGGAAGGTATGGGCGGCTGCAAGTGAGGGTCCGTCTCCGGCACAAGACCCAACGACCGGGCAATCACGGTGACGTACGCCCCGCCGTACAAAAAGCCGCGCTACTGCCGGTGATGGGCGGAGGCGGAGTACTGGGCGAGACCGTGCGCAAGTGCGCACGGCCTCCTGTACAATAAGCAATAGTAGAAAAATAAATCGGTGCTGGTACACCACTCACAGCTGTGTCCGCGAGCGGTAATAGACGTAGCGAGCATCCGATGTAGATACCTGCACATAATATTAGTATTTTGGAAATTAATTCATAGCAACATAATAAAATAATTACCGTAATAAACGTATGTACTTGTACAACGGGTCAGCAACGTGTGAAATCCTCCCCTTCGCCCTGACATGCTCCTAAGTGTCATGGCCTGCGACCACCTCCCAAAATCCCAAAAGAGTGGGTCTATCCATCACCACTAGCCCCTCCGTATAAACATCCGTAGCAGTCTCCTCCTGCAGGTATATGCCGCTATGAACAACAAACTCAATAAGCGTCCTTGAAAGCCACACACCAGCAAGCCTAAATGAAACCTCAGGCGGAGGGGGAGGACCCTGTGGCTGGGGAGGCGGCTGGTCGACCCGTGGAGGGTGGAACGTGAAGGTCGACATGAACTCGATGAGCAGCTCCCTATAACTCGACGTGCCAGCCAAGTCAAACAGACGGTGCCACGGGGAATCAACGGGAATAAAAAAACGCAGTCTCGGCGTCTCACCAATCGCCTCGATCGCATCCCAGTCGACCGTCGCGTGCGATCCGACGTGCATCTGGCGTAGCTTGACGCAAAAACGGGCGGCCTCGGTGTCGGGCGGGAACTCAAGATAGGGGTGGCCGTGTAGCGGATCCACCGGCGTTGGCGGCGCCCGTCGCGGACCATGCGGATGTGGGTCCCCATGTATCGGATCTCCAATCTCCTCCATATCTAATCTGTGACTATATTAACAATGTAACACAAATAATAATAATAAACCAAATATTAACACATAATATTAAAACATTATGTTATATAAGTTAAATAAAAGAAAAAAAATAAATCGATCGTCTACAGGGGCCGTCTAGGAGTAGACGCCCCGTCTTGTTCATTAAAAAACCCACAAACTTCAACATCAGAGCCCAAAATACCCCAAAATTCACCAAATTCAAGCACAACATACGGTCTAAATGCATAATAAATTAAAGATTAATGAAGTTTGGGATGAAAATACGTACCAGAGATGCTTGAATTCCACAAAAATACGGTCGAATACGGTTGATATCGTAGAATACGTATCTTTGTGTGTGTGTTTGAGTGTATGTGTGTTTGTGTCGTATGTGGCTGGTCGTCTAGGCTAACTAGTCATATACGACCAATGGACGGGTCGTCTAGGTCTAGACGACACGCATGTAATAAATGCGAATTACCATTTTACCCCTGAGTGGCCACTCTTCTAAGCCCAATTCAGGGGTAAAATAGTAATTAACCACGCTGAGCTGTAAAAGACTCAGGTGGTTAATTACCAATATACCCCTGAATTTGGCCTAGACGAGTGGCCATTCAGGGGTAAAATGGTAATTTACCATTTTCCTTTAAAATTCAAAAACTGGCCAGTTTAAAAGATCCCGCTCAACTTGTACGTGGCGTCTAGCTCTAGACATGTCGTCTAATAGGAAAATATTACCATCTTGCCCCTGAATTTTGCCTAGATGAAGAGCAAAGTATGGGTAAAATGGTCTTCTTGGTAGACCCAGACGGGGCGTCTAGGTCTAGACGAGTCGTATATGTACAATTAAAAATTTTTTTGTATAATTAATAGGATTTTGTTTACTTTATATAACTTTGGTATAAGCCGACATTCCTCCAGTACACCCAAGGCACAACAATTAAACCATACAAAGCCCATCTAAAAACCAATAAACTACGGGTATTGACAAACATCAACAATCATACTCTCCGAACTCTCACAAGCCCACCGTCGCCACCGGCAGTATTGACATTTGGTGTAACATCCGTCGAAAAACGGGTTTCCAAAACCCGCTTCGTTTATTAATCGAATATCAAGTTATAAAATTTTGTTGCGTATTTATGATTAATTTTAATTTTAAACAATACATAATTAATAAACATTTTAAAATATAGAAACTATAATTGTTAAAAAGTTAAAATAAAGTAAATAAAAAAGAAAATAGGCTGCCGGGTTTCGAACCCGGGTCAGCCGGAAGAAACAACCAACACACATCTTAACCACTCCGCCACTTGACTCTTTTGTGTAATCAATGAATCATATAAAAACTTAAGTTCCACCGCGAATTCATCTGTTTGCGCCAACCGCTCATCGGCTTTCAGATATCCAGAAACCTTTGGTATGGTCGCAAGTTTCTGAGTATAACCGATGATTCAATGCTAGTTACAACCCACGTTCTAATCAATTCAACCTTCAATGCTTCGATTCATATGATTTTGAGATTGAAACCGAAATGAAATTTACTTTCAATTTACACTGATAATACCATCGCCTCATATCTCGGAAACACTCACAGCACCTTCAATTTCATTTTCACTCTAACTTCTGTTCGTCGGAATCGTTATCTGCTATCGCCGGACTTTCGCCGGAAAACCGAGACATACATCAAATCGGTAAATTTCTCGATTCTTTCATTTTCAATCCATTGTTAGACTTTTACTAACTCAAATCCTTCAATCAGAATCGGTCCCAGACGACGTTGTCGGATAATCTGCACTCGCCGGAAAATCTCTGAAAATTCCGAAATCACGCTTGTGAATCGGAACAAACATCTAAACTCTCTGATAATTCTTGTTTAGTCACTTAATTTCGTAGCTAATTGATCAAAACTGTAAATTGATCCGATCAGGGAGAATTCACAAAACAGAGCCGACGACCTTTGCTGGAGTTCTGAGAAAAACATCTTTTCCGGTACATTCATTTCCAAAACCTTCTTTATCCATTACAATTCAATCATTTATATGTTAGACGAACGATTTAAGCAAGAACAGTCGGACATCTTTGTCTGTGTCGTTATAAATGAAGAAGACGAAGTCGACGTTGTGTATAAGTATAATATAAATTGAATATTAAACAGGGTTAGACACACAGTCCAGCGGTGGACTGTGTGCAAACACATAGCGCACGTCACGAGTTCGAACCATACAAACGCACCGACTTTCCGAATTAAACCATTCTTTTTAAAACTGAATCAGAACAATTCCAGTTTGTTTATAAGATTAATATAAACCGTAAGTTAAACAGATAAGACACACAGCCCAACTGGTTGGGCTGTGCGCTTACAAACCGAAGGACCCGAGTTCGATCCGGCTCCCTGCAAACCGGTTCGACCATTTTAAAACCTTTTAATATAAACCAAATAAATTAACATTTAATTTGTATATATATAATTAAAACACAGATTATTTCGGGTTAGACACGTAGCTCAGTTGGTAGAGCTGCGTGCATGCGTACGAGAGGTCCCGGGTTCGAACCTCACTCAGCGCATACCACGGTCAACGGACCGGTCAACCGTCAACAAAAAGTCAACATTTTTTTATATTTTTATTTATTTATTTAATTTAAAAATCAATTAAAAATACTTAAAAAATAATATTTTTAAAGTTAGAAAATGAGCTTAAACTCACAAAAATAAATCTAAAAATCCTATTAAAATTGTTAATAAAATCCACTTATTTACCGAACCATTTCGTTATTACTTTAGGTTAGTTTTCCCTCGTCGATCAAATCCCAAAACTCGTACGCATCCAACATCATCAAACGACCGCACCCAATGTGAGTAATCTCTACCAATTCCCCGTTTTAATCACATTTTGGGGTGTATCATGTGTCGCTTATTATTTATTACATTTATACACTTGTGCATCCATCATATCCATGATCAAATGTGTATCCAATATGTATCAATTGTTTGTGTGGTTAATGTTTAGATTAAATTTACCATTTTCAGTACATACATCATCATAGGCTCGTCTGTTTCCCATTACTTATGAGCGGAACTGTTCCCCATTACCTATGAGCGGAACGTGGCGTTGCCAACATACGATCGGCTCCGTTTGATTGAGCCTTGATCTCACATACATCATCATAGGCTCGTCCGTTCCCCATTACCTATGAGCGGAACGTGGCGTTGCCAACATACGATCGGCTCCGTTTGATTGAGCCTTGATCTCACATACATCATCATAGGCTCGTCCATTCCCCATTACCTATGAGCGGAACGTTACGTTGCCAACATATACATTATCATTCATGTCATATACTCATTCAAGGTGGTTTGTGATTGTTTGTTCATTTACGTTTGCTCACATATGATTATCGCACAATTTTTTTCATATTAAATACAACAAGAAATCAATAACAAATGTTTTTAACAAGGTTCACTCGCCAACTTTTGTTGACCCAAAATTCCCCATTTTTACACATGATACAGGTGATCCAGTTGAAGCAAGAAACATATAGGACGACCTAGAAGAATAAATCAGTTTAGATTTTGGATTGTTTATTTAATTTTCTTTCCTTGTATTGTATGAATTTGGCTTGAACATTTAAGTTGTAATTTGAATTTAATAAATATGAAACATTTTAGTAAACATCATGAGCTTTGGTGATAACCCAATTATGCCCCGACTCTTATTCCGCTGCGGGTCGGGGTGTGACAGATTGGTATCAGAGCCATGACTATAGGGATATAGGATAGGTTATTAGACCCTTAGAGCCTATACTATAGTTGATTAGAATTATTTAAATTGTTTATGTGTTACATACAAAATTCATGATGTTTATATGCTTTATGTTTATTGTTACATTCAATGTTATGCAAGCATGTTCATAAGTACATATTTCTATACAATGCTCATCATGAATCATATCCTCATAACATATCATATCCATGAGAGCACACACCACACAATTTCCATTATTTTTGCAACGATTTTTATATTTTTTTCAAATCACATCAAAGTGAGTTCTCATGACGGGCATGTAGTAACTGGAAGGGTACAAGTACCGGTAGTCGGAACGTCCTGTCTAGGCTTGGCATTCGTATAAATCCAAAATAAAGGACCAGTTTGCCTACCTGGGGACTAACGATGAGGTTTTCATTCGAGGATCTATGTTACAAACCGCTAACCCCAATGTGAATCTACAACCACATAGTCATTGGGGCCCACATGACTATACAGGTGATGGTATGGGGGACATTGGAGGCCCAAAGATGACAAACCCAAGACATCCTATGGATGTAGTTGCATTATTGATAATTATGTTATTTTTATTTCATTTGACGACACATGACACCTAAAAAGACTCCTTAAACTCACCATCTTCTTATGTATGTTCCTATAGATGTCGGCTAGGCAGCAACGTGGAGGTAGAAAGTCAGGAAGGTCAAACGAACGCTTGGCCACCCAAATCGCAAAACAAATGGCCGCGGTGCTTCCTGACATCGTAATTCAAGTCCAACAAGCTCTCACCGCAAATCCCATCAACCCTCCCAATCAAGAGGACCAGAACGTCGACAACCCTCCCTCCAAAAAGTGCTCTTACAAACACTTCAAGTCTTGCGATCCCCCGAAATATGAAGGGACCGAAGGTGTCACTGCTCTCCTCCATGGTTTGAGGAAATGGAAAACACCTTCCTCAATTGCGATTGTCCCGAGGATTGCAAGGTACGTTACGCAACCGGGAGACTGTTTGGAGTAGCTCTTACCTGGTGGAATACAAAAAAAGGTAAGAGAGGAATCGAAGATGCAATGGCCTTAACATGGGAGGAGTTAAGGGAGATCATGACGAGACGCTTCTGTCCAAGAAGCGAGATCAAAAAGTTAGAGGATGAATTCCATTCGTTAAAGCAAAAGGAAGGAGATCATACTTCCTACAACAAAAGGTTTCTAGAGTTGAACCAAATGATCCCCAACTTGTTCACCCCAGTATACCGCTTAGTCGAACACTATATTCGAGGCCTCCCCTCGAAAATTCAAGACTCGGTTCTAAGCACTTCGCCTGCAACACTTGAAGCTGCTATGGAACTAGCTACTGAGCTTACCGAGAATCGCATCCGAAACGGCAAATTTAAGAATGAGAAAAAGAAAGCCCCCATTGAGGGCCAAACTTCAAACCATTTCACCTCCTCCTCAAGGTTTGCTAGTAAGAGGAAACGAAACGGCAGAAACTTTTCTGTCACACAAACAAACCTCCCTATCATTGCTGCACCCATCACCCAATGTGCCCCCTCAGCTGCACCATATAAAAAGCCATACTCCGGCCCATACCCAAAATGCAACCGTTGCCAATACCATCACTTTCCTGATCATCCCTGCCAACATTGCACCGGCTGTGGCCGTGCAGGTCACACCATCCAAACCTGTCGCGCACTTCAGCGAACGAACCGCAATCAGCCCTCAACCCAAACCCACCATCAGATAGTGGGTCAAGCCCAACAACCTTTACTCTACCACCTGCCCAACATGTAGCCCAATCCTACTACCAACCCAACTACCCCATGATGCAACCTATGCGGGCTTGTTACAACTGTGGAGACCCGAACCACTTCAGGAACACCTGTCCACGCTTGGTGAACATCATCCATGCCCAAGCTCAAGCAAATCCAGTAAATCAGGCTAACCAAGCTCCTCCACCTGCTAGGGGAAGAGCTTTCAACATCAACGCCAATCAAGCTAGGGCTGACAACAACGTGGTTAACGGTACGTTTCTCATCAATGGTAGTTATGCATCCATGTTATTTGATACTGGCGCGGATAAGAGTTTTGTGTCCTTAGAATTTGAACCCATCCTCAACCAAACTCGTGATAAACTCATGGAATCCATAACGGTAGAAGTTGCTGACGGAAAACCAGTCTCATTAAACTCTATTATACGCAATTGTACTCTCACCCTAAACGATCACGATTTTCCAGTTGACCTCATTCCTATGAAGTTGGGAAGTTTCGATATTATAATTGGTATGGACTGGCTCAGCCAACATCATTCTGAAGTTGTATGCCGCGAAAAGTTCATTCGCATTCCTCTTACAAATGGTCAGACTCTACGAATATTTGGAGAAACCCCTTTGAAAGGACTCAAATTAATGTCCTGTCTTCAAGCCCAAAAATATCTCCGCAAGAATTATGTCGCATTCCTAACTCACGTCGTCAAAAAGGGAACCAAGGAGAAGAAACTCGAAGACATCCCAGTAGTAAAAGAATTTCCGCAAGTTTTTCCTGACGACATTTCAAGACTTCCTCCCGTGAGAGAAGTCGAATTCCGCATTGATCTTATACCTGGAGCTACACAGTTGCAAAATCTCCTTATAGGTTAGCCCCATCCAAAATGCAAGAGCTGGCCAGTCAACTGCAAGAGCTGACTGACAAAGGATTCATACGTCCTAGCTCATCGCCTTGGGGTGCACCTGTCCTTTTTGTGAAAAAGAAAGATGGAACGTTTCGCATGTGTATCGACTACAGAGAACTCAACAAGTTAACGGTCAAGAACCGCTACCCATTACCTCGCATCGATGATCTTCTAGACCAACTTCAAGACGCCACCTGTTTTTCAAAAATCAACCTACGTTCTGGTTATCATCAACTCAGAGTACAGGAAGAAGACGTTCCAAAGACCGCCTTCCGAACTCGATATGGTCATTACGAATTCATGGTCATGCCATTTGGTTTAACCAACGCTCCAGCAGTATTTATGGATTTAATGAATAGGGTATGCAAACCCTACCTCGACCGCTTTGTTATAGTCTTCATCGACGACATCCTCATCTACTCAAAGTCTAAGTCTGATCATGAACGACACCTTCGACTCATCCTTACACTCTTAAGGACAGAAAAGCTGTACGCTAAATTCTCGAAATGTGAATTCTGGTTAAGGGAAGTACAATTCCTTGGACACGTCTTCAATGACAAGGGAATTCATGTTGATCCTTAAAAAATCAAGGCAGTACAGGAATGGCAAGCGCCACGTACACCTACCGAAGTAAGATCATTTCTTGGTTTGGCTGGTTATTATCGCCGTTTCATTGCAAATTTCTCCCGTATTGCTGTACCACTCACGGCTTTGACTCATATAGGAAAGCCCTTCATATGGGGACCCAAACAAGAAGAAGCCTTCCAAACTCTAAAGCAAAAACTCTGTGACGCACCTAT
Organism: Scalesia atractyloides; assembly: GCA_947069175.1. NCBI lineage: Eukaryota > Viridiplantae > Streptophyta > Magnoliopsida > Asterales > Asteraceae > Scalesia > Scalesia atractyloides. The sequence continues at coordinate 48,848,404 of CAMTDV010000023.1, forward strand.
CCTCACACTTCCTGAGGCTTGTGATGACTTCGTGGTTTATTGCGACGCTCAGGGCAGGGACTAGGCTGTGTACTGATGCAAAGAGGAAAAGTGATAGCTTATGCTTCTAGACAACTCAAAATTCATGAGAAGAACTACACCACCCACGACCTAGAACTTGGAGCCGTTGTGTTCGCTCTTAAGTTATGGAGACATTACCTCTACGGTACCAAGTGTGAAATATACACTGACCACAAGAGCCTCCAACATATCTTTAACCAAAAGGAGTTGAATATGAGGCAACGAAGATGGGTCGAACTTCTTAATGACTACGACTGTGAAATTCGGTATCATCCTGGCAAGGCAAACGTGGTGGCCGATGCGCTCAGTCGAAAGGGTTATGCGAACTCCATTCGTCTTCTATGTTCGCAAATCATAACCGACATCAAAGATCGAATCCGAGAAGCTCAACATGTTTCAGTAACGGAAAACGACGTACGCAAGGAGCTGTCTTGTCGAGCTGAACTTAAAATCGAAACTAAATCCGACGGTATTCTGTACTATCTAGATCGCATATGGATTCCCGATTATAATAACCTTCGTGATTTCCTTATGAATGAGGCGCACAAAACACGATACTCTATACACCCAGGAGCCGACAAGATGTATCAAGACCTTCGATACACCTACTGGTAGCCTGGAATGAAAAAGGATATTGCTGTTTTTGTTTCCAAGTGCCTTACATGTTCCAAAGTAAAAGCTGAACATCAAAGACCCTCAGGACTTCTAGTCCAACCTGAAATACCTGTATGGAAGTGGGAAAACATAACCATGGACTTCATTACCAGGTTATCTCACACCTCCAGTGGGTATGACACTATATGGGTAATCATTGATCGTCTTACAAAATCAGCTCACTTCATTCCGATTCGCGAGGACTTCAAGAACGAGAAGTTAGCTCGTATCTACATCAGCGAGATTGTAAGCCGTCATGGTGTACCTTTAAGCATTATTTCAGACCGTGATGGTCGTTTCACTTCACAAACATGGCAAGCCGTACAAGCCGCTTTGGGTACACGATTAGACCTCAGTACCGCTTATCATCCTCAAACTGATGGACAATCTGAAAGCACCATCCAAACTCTTGAAGATATGCTTCGAGCATGTGTCATAGACTTCAACGGGAATTGGGACGCTCATCTACAATTAGTATTGAATTTTCATTACAACAATAGTTACCACTCAAGCATTGGCATGGCTCCTTTCGAAGCGTTATATGGCCGTAAGTGCCGATCTCCAGTATGTTGGCACGAAATTGGGGAAGCTCAAATCACCGTCCAGAATTGATTCAAGAAACACAGACAAGATCCATCAAATTCGAAACAATCTTCTAGCGGCACAATGTCGTCAAAAGAGTTATGCAGACAAACGACGAAAACCCTTGGAGTTTAACATTGGTGATCAAGTACTTTTAAAAGTATCACCGTGGAAGGGAGTAGTTCGTTTTGGCCAGAAGGGCAAGCTAGCACCACGCTACGTAGGACCTTTCAAGATACTCGAAAGAGTAGGACCTGTAGCATACAAGCTTGACATACCAGAAGAACTCAACAGAATTCACCCACGTTCCACATATCAAACTTAAAGAAGTGCCTCGCCGATGAAAACCTCCATATTCCCCTAGAAGATATTCAGATCGATGAATCTATGCACTTCATTGAAAGTCCAGTAGAGATCATGGACTTAGGAGAAAAACGTTTAAGACGGAGTCGTATTCCAACTTTTAGGGTACGTTGGGAGTCAAAACGAGGACCTGAGTTTACTTGGGAACATGAAGACTCAATGCGCGAGAAATACCCACATCTTTTTCCTGTTACCACTACTACTTAAATTTCGAGACGAAATTTCTAAAAGTAGGGGATACTGTAACATCCGTCGAAAAACGGGTTTCCAAAACCCGCTTCGTTAATTAATCGAATATCAAGTTATAAAATTTCGTTGCGTATTTATGATTAATTTTAATTTTAAACAATACATAATTAATAAACATTTTAGAATATAGAAACTATAATTGTTAAAAAGTTAAAATAAAGTAAATAAAAAAGAAAATAGGCTGCCGGGTTTCGAACCCGGGTCAGCCAGAAGAAACAACCAACACACATCTTAACCACTCCGCCACTTGACTCGTTTGTGTAATCAATGAATCATATAAAAACTTAAGTTCCACCACGAATTCATCTGTTTGCCCAACCGCTCATCGGCTTTCAGATATCCAGAAACTTTGGTTGTCGCGAGTTTCTGAGTATAACGATGATTCAATGCTAGTTACAACCCACGTTCTAATCAATTCAACCTTCAATGCTTCGATTCATATGATTGTTGAGATTGAAACCGAAATGAAATTTACTTTCAATTTACACTGATAATACCATCGCCTCATATCTCGGAAACACTCACAGCACCTTCAATTTCATTTTCACTCTAACTTCTGTTCGTCGGAATCGTTATCTGCTATCGCCGGACTTTCGCCGGAAAACCGAGACATACATCAAATCGGTAAATTTCTCGATTCTTTCATTTTCAATCCATTGTTAGACTTTTACTAACTCAAATCCTTCAATCAGAATCGGTCCCAGACGACGTTGTCGGATAATCTGCACTCGCCGGAAAATCTCTGAAAATTCCGAAATCACGCTGTGAATCGGAACAAACATCTAAACTCTCTGATAATTCTTGTTTAGTCACTTAATTTCGTAGCTAATTGATCAAAACTGTAAATTGATCCGATCAGGAGAATTCACAAAACAGAGCCGACGACCTTTGCTGGAGTTCTGAGAAAAACATCTTTTCCGGTACATTCATTTCCAAAACCTTCTTTATCCATTACAATTCAATCATTTATATGTTAGACGAACGATTTAAGCAAGAAAGTCGGACATCTTTGTCTGTGTCGTTATAAATGAAGAAGACGAAGTCGACGTTGTGTATAAGTATAATATAAATTGAATATTAAACCGGGTTAGACACACAGTCCAGCGGTGGACTGTGTGCAAACACATAGCGCACGTCACGAGTTCGAACCATACAAACGCACCGACTTTCCGAATTAAAACCATTCTTTTTAAAACTGAATCAGAACATATTCCAGTTTGTTTATAAGATTAATATAAACCGTAAGTTAAACAGATAAGACACACAGCCCAACTGGTTGGGCTGTGCGCTTACAAACCGAAGGACCCGAGTTCGATCCGGCTCCCTGCAAACCGGTTCGACCATTTTAAAACCTTTTAATATAAACCAAATAAATTAACATTTAATTTGTATATATATAATTAAAACACAGATTATTTCGGGTTAGACACGTAGCTCAGTTGGTAGAGCTGCGTGCATGCGTACGAGAGGTCCGGGTTCGAACCTCACTCAGCGCACCAATTTCCACTGTCCGACCGGTCAACGGACGGTCAACCGTCAACAAAAAGTCAACATTTTTTTTATATTTTTATTTATTTATTTAATTTAAAAATCAATTAAAAATACTTAAAAAATAATATTTTTAAAGTTAGAAAATGAGCTTAAACTCACAAAAATAAATCTAAAAATCCTATTAAAATTGTTAATAAAATCCACTTATTTACCGAACCATTTCGTTATTACTTTAGAGTTAGTTTTTCCCTCGTCGATCAAATCCCAAAACTCGTGCGCATCCAACATCATCAAACGACCGCACCCAATGTGAGTAATCTCTACCAATTCCCCGTTTTAATCACATTTTGGGGTGTATCATGTGTCGCTTATTATTTATTACATTTAAACACTTGTGCATCCATCATATCCATGATCAAATGTGTATCCAATATGTATCAATTGTTTGTGTGGTTAATGTTTAGATTAAATTTACCATTTTCAGTACATACATCATCATAGGCTCGTCTGTTTCCCTTACTTATGAGCGGAACTGTTCCCCATTACCTATGAGCGGAACGTGGCGTTGCCAACATACGATCGGCTCCGTTTGATTGAGCCTTGATCTCACATACATCATCATAGGCTCGTCCGTTCCCCATTACCTATGAGCGGAACGTGGCGTTGCCAACATACGATCGGCTCCGTTTGATTGAGCCTTGATCTCACATACATCATCATAGGCTCGTCCGTTCCCCATTACCTATGAGCGGAACGTGACGTTGCCAACATATACATTATCATTCATGTCATATACTCATTCAAGTGGTTTGTGATTGTTTGTTCATTTACGTTTGCTCACATATGATTATTGCACAATTTTTTTCATATTAAATACAACAAGAAATCAATAACAAATGTTTTTAACAAGGTTCACTCGCCAACTTTTGTTGACCCAAAATTCCCCATTTTTACACATGATACAGGTGATCCAGTTGAAGCAAGAAACAAATAGGACGGCCTAGAAGAATAAATCAGTTTAGATTTTGGATTGTTTATTTAATTTTCCTTTCCTTGTATTGTATGAATTTGGCTTGAACATTTAAGTTGTAATTTGAATTTAATAAATATGAAACATTTTAGTAAACATCATGAGCTTTGGTGATAACCCAATTATGCCCCGACTCTTATTCCGCTGCGGGTCGGGTGTGACATTTGGTCATCTGCCGGTGCCGACGGTGGGATGTGAGAGTTTGGAGAGTATGATTGTTGATATTGTCAATACCCAGAGTTTGTTGGTTTTTATATGGGCTTTGTATGGTTTAATTGTTGTGCCTTGGGTGTACTGAAGGAATGTCGGCTTATATCAAAGTTCATATTAAGTAAATAAAATCCTATTAATTATACCAAAAAAAAATTAATTGTATAAAAAATCTTTGTATTAATTATAAAAAAATGTATTAAATACACAAAAAATCGTATCAGATGTACCAAAAAGCCTCATTCTTCCGATTCACTGCTGACGTAATTAATACTCGGGTTTGGATTTGGTAGAGGATTCATTATCGACGTATACCATTCTAGACGGGGCGTGTACATGTCCAGCCATTGTTCTGCAGCGGCGCTTCGGTAGGTCAGCCACAAACCGTTTACTGTAGGCATTGGAAACTGGCCTTCCAGATTAATATGTATGAAGTGGTTATTGTTAACATGTACAATCGTTATCGATTCGTGGCTCTCGATCCGTCGGAGGGTTGATTATCGGGAAGAAGGTGGAACAACCACAATGCTTAACAGGTGAACCACGATACCGTAACTTTGGGCGATAATAAGCCCTGCGTAGGGGAAGTCCATCCAGTGAGTGGGGGGACAACGCTCCACTGAATCCCAGATTAGGCTTTGACGATGCGTGTAAAAGTATCCTTCCACCCACGCTTCAGGCACCCAGATCGATGTGTTCTGATCCATCTCCTGCTGAAGGTCTTTTCGAATGTGGCTCCACCCACATTCTCCATACCCAAGCCCACAGCCACAGACCGAAACCCACAATGACTGTCTAGCCGCACATGTTGTATGCACGAGATGTATGGGTGATACAATGTGGGAAGTTGAGGCTTAAACCGTTTGATTCTTGACACATACTCGTCGCCCACTATCAACGAAAAACAATTATCGTCTCGAACCTCTCTTTGTTTAGAACTTGTTGAACGGCTTCGCCCCGCTATGGGTTTTTGCGACTTGATGACCGACTGTTGAGTGGCATGCGACGGAACGTACGAGCTGTGGGGGGGGCGTCGTCAAACCGAAGTTGTGCTTGCTTTGTTGTTGGTAGTCCACGAGTCGATTGTTGGACAACCGGTGGTTTCTTGGTGGATTTGGTTGAGGTCAGCACCGCTTTAATCTTTCCCAGCAAGATTTTTTTCTAAGCAGGGGTGTGACTCTAACTGTTTCCGAACAATGTTCAGCTCGTCTACCACGTTAACGTCATCCGATGTCAATTACATGGCTGAAAGTTAAGCTTCTGCAAGAAGATGTCTACGTCTTCGAGTTGAATCGGACGCTCTTCACGTACGTATTTCTCCAGCCTGCAAGCACACGTCAACCCACAGCTGTACCACATCTGACATCCACATGATGAATGCAAGCGCTGCAACACGTCTAGGTTCCTAAGTAGCTCTCCACTCAACAAGTCAAGCGCTGTATGGGAAACTTTTTCATGTAGGTGGTCAAATAACGGGTTTTTGTGGTGGTTCATTATTTTTTCGATGCTTTCTCGAAGCTCCTCCTTATTTCCCCGTATTGTTTTTCCACTATATCCTTGACACAACCTACAATACGGTCCAGCGAGCTCCTATCTTGGACGTGTCTCTTTTAATTCGCGTGTTGACTCTCATCTCTGTTTGTGGTAGCTGCCCGAAGTTGCGACTCTGATCAATCCACGTAAAGACAAACATTTGTTTGTAGTCTTTCATCCAGTTATCATACACATACGTAAACACCTCTAAAAGGTATCAATAATTAGTTAAATGTACATAGGTAGGTCACATTTTATTACAAAAACTTACTTGAACGTTTGCACTCCAGAAGTCGCTTTTGCAAGTGGCGCAAGTTGTACTCGTATATGGGTATTGATGGAGACTCACACAGTCTCCCCCAGGATGAAATTTTTTTTTCTGTGAATGCGCTCTTGCAGTGCTTACAAATATTCAGTTGAATGTGAAACCTGCAGAGATATCGAGAGGCGTTTGGAAAAACTTTAGCACATGCATTAATTAGGGCCAGGTCTCTATCTGTTACAATAACACGTGGCTCCATACATTCTCCAACATTGACTTGATCCTCTCAAGCACCCATACAAAGTTATCACTACGTTTTTGCAGATAACGGCATGCGCGATACAAAACGGAGAGTTGGTGGGCGTCATACCAACTATCTCGACAAATGGCATGTTGTATACGTTCGTCTTGTACGTGGAATCGATCATCAAAATGTGCGGGAACGCACGCCACATTTCACTCGAGTAGGGATGAACAAAGAAGATCTCTTTAACGACCTCTTTTTCGGGTTCCTCCCGTGTCTCGTAAATAAATCCGTTTGTAATAAGAATGTTTTCTAGCGACTCCATGGAGTCAGTCCGTATCTTTGTTCGGCCCTAATCTTCTGAACTGCGTTTCGAACGTCTTTCTGAACATGGAAACTGTCGGGGAACTGCTTCCTTATCGTTTGAAAAATTCTGCATGGCTCCACGTTTTGTGTTGTTAACTGCTATATCAATCTGTATTCGTCAGGAGCAAACCTTCGCACAAATGCGTGGCCTGACAGGTCCTGACAGACCCCGTGGTTATGTTCAGTCTTTCCCCCTTTATCCCCCATGTTTCATACGGATGGTCTCGCATAGACCACCAGGTAAAACGAGCAACCGGTTTTCTTGCTTCCAGCCTTTCTAACCGTTGTTGTAGTATGGTGCTCACCACCACGGTCTCATTCAAGGCATACCCTCTCGGTCCTTCCACCAATTTTCTTTGATCGTCGTGTCTCAATAACAAAACCATCCGCCCTTGCCATTTCTTGTGCCTAGTTTTTTAGCTCATCTACAGAGTTGAAAACCTATAAAATCGATAGTGTTAGGGTTTGCTTTTTTATTTACTCAACTGCACAACATAAATAAATAAGTTTTGATACCGTCTCTGTGAGGTACGGATTGCCTGTGCATGGGAGTGCCTCACCACCATCTCCTCCACCATCAGGATAGACTTCTTGACCGTACAAAGATTGTGTTGCGTTGTAACTTTGATAACAGTCTCCTCCATATCCATCCGTACCGTGTTGTTGCACGTACGACTATTCACACCCGTATCATAATCCGGAAACACATGTTGCTAGGATAACATGGTGCATCAACTTGGTACGAGTCGTCCACATGAGATGTTACTTCAACGGGAGGAACCTCGTTCAAATCTATAAACCCTCTGTTTTGATTTCCTTGTACACTTGACACAACCTCCTCTTGCTCGTTAGAATCAGGAACAGCGGTCTCCCCCTAACAACGGTATCACCATTAGTAAATAATTAAAACAACAACTAGTTAACCTAATAACTGTTACCAGATTGGCTTCAGGCGCCCATGACTCGCCAGAATACGCCCCAAAGAAATAGTTTACGTCCCAGTTTGATGACATTTCACCACCTTTGAATGATATCAGATGAAGTAATATAAGCCAAAGAAGAAGACGAAGAGAATTCCAACGACAAAGTGAAAAATTTCTACGACATCAAATGCTCTGCATGGCTCTATTTTAACAAAGAAATATATGCCCCGTCTAGGCCTAGACGGGGCGTATCACTACTGCTTTACTGACATGCATGCAGACTACCAAAGTCACTATCTACCTCCAAGACGTGTCGTCTAAGCCTAGACGACCCGTCTTGAGCTGGTCGTCTTCACGGTCCGTCTAGTGCTAGACGTCCCGTCTTATGTGACTGATTTGACATTGTATGAGCGCTGGAATGTGGTCGGAGAAAAGGAACCCTAGACGTCCCGTCTAGGTATAGAGACCCGTCTAGAGGGTGTCTAAATAGGCAGATGGGTGTGTGAATATGTAGACCCATTTTTATTTACCAAAAATAAATGTACTGTAGCATAAACAAGTAATAATCCTACAATAATCTGTTTGAATATGCCAACTTTTGATGTGGGGTTTCCTTATTTTCTGTACAAAAATATTATATTTAAATCATGTGCTTGTGACGATAAAATTAAGGGTAAGCAGGTCAGGTAACGGGTCTGCATTACATACATCCGTCCCATAAATTATTAAACAAAAACATGCAGACAAATAGTCAACCCTGAACAACCAGGAGTTGTATATGGGATAATCTTGATGCGCGGATCACAGTATATGTATATGGTTGCTTCAAATTATTTGTTAGAGATAGGTACAAGAAGCTTTTATATCCTCTCGTTCATCTACTTGTTGGTATATGTGGATTATATGCTATTTGCTTCGAAGAATATGTTAAAGATCAATCATATACATTATCACTGGAGTGAGTTTAAGATGAAAGATTCTGGCAGCATCATGTATATGTACTAGACCAGATATTACACATATCGTAACTCGTAAGTCTAGCATGTCTAGCGAGCAATTTATGGATAGTCTGTGGAAAGCTAATTGGAAAGTGTTGCAAAAGGATCTTCGATACCTTGATAGTATAATTATAATATATGTCAACCTGTATTTGATATTGGTGGTAGCACTCATATTGTTACATTGCTCAAAGAATACCCGCAACTTGGTTCCAAGTTCTTAGATTTGGCATGTTTTCATGCTTGACTGCTGCTTATCAATTGTGGAAATCATTAGGAACTCAACCTAGAAAAAATATGTTTCTTGGTAAATCTAGGAACAAAAATAACTTGATTTCGATCTGCTATAGGATTACCCCTATTTATCATTGCTGCTCATCATCCTAGTATACACATCAAGTTTTTTCCAACTGTGTTTGGCATTTTTGTCTAACCAATGACCTTGATCATGATACACGCATCACACTTAGTTCTTATTGATAATTTATCGTTAATAAGAAATAGGGTTAGATCTATGGAACACTAGTCAAAAGTTTTACAATACAGTAACTTGGTTGAGAAATAAGTTGGTCTTGACTTCATTGCATACATGGTTATAGTGAGAACTTAGAACCTTACAAGAAGCGGTTACATCTTTAGAAGGACCTCAACAAGAAATTAATTATTATTTAAGGAAAGTAATTTTCAATTTAGTAAATTATACTTGGGACCTAAAAGATCTATCTGCTGGTTGTAAGGTACTTTGATATCGTTGGACATTCAGATGGAAGATAAAATCATGTGAGTATAATTACAAGGCAAGATTACTTATTAAAGGTTACACATAAAAAGGAGGTTTCTCCAGTTAATAGCTCCTTTAAAAAGTATAGTGCAGAAACATAAGTTAAAGAGATTACCTATATTAGTATGAAAGTGTTGTCACGTTCAAGATGTATGACATGGTCGTTTTTATCACTTATGAACCACTGAGAAATATATAAACTACAACGTATATTATTTTTATATCGAAATGTGTTTATGGGATTAATCCATAGAGTACCAACATTCGCAAATGTTTGGAATGTGTAACATATGAAAATAAAAATTCGTTCTACCAAGCATCCTTATTCACATGTGACTTTAATTTACATGTTTATTTATTTTTCCTTTTGAAACAAGGGTTACACAAGATCTTAGTATTAAATCATTTCCAAATCATGTGAAAATTATCATATATGTAACGTAAGTTTGTACCATATCCACAAGGAGATCGTGATTAGGACTGTTAAAATTAATGCATATTTTATTTAATTCAAAAGTAAAGTAAATTCTTATTTTTTGAATGTTTTTTTTTTTTAGAGTTTTCTCTCTAGTTCTTTATAAGGGCTCTATTGAAAGTTACTAAAGAGATGTAGCCAAAAATAGAAAGTTTAGATATTTGGAGTCATTGCCTTGCATCTTGAATCAGTTTATCATTTTTTCTCAATTAGCTAACTACCAAAATTATTCTATCCGACTCAAAAATGGGTTTCGGTGGTGGCATGTAAAAGTTCATCCCTCCGCATTGTATAATCTTCGTCAATTATCATTTGATCAATTATCTTCATACGGTCTTAGTTTTGGTAGCCTATCGTTGATTCAAGCTTGGTTTTGTTTTATGTCAATTGATTCAATCATTCTCAATCATTTGATTTATCTTGTCCTAATCATTTGAAGCTTATGTAAGAGCTTGTTGTTCAGTTGAATCCAAGCTATATACATCCAATTCATACATTCTTGACAAGGACAATACTTCCTATTATATTGTAAAAAGAATCCAAACATGTTGACATTGATTATGGAAGTAAAGCATGTTGGATATTTTAGTGTAATTTGAGATTGCGTGTAACGTTCAAATAAGAGTGCACGCTTATTTGAATGTCATCGGGACTAACGGGGGATCCAAGGGGGCAGCGCCCCCTTGGCGGGGGTCCGGGGGCAGCGCTCCTAGGAGCAGGGTCCAAGGGGTGGCAGCCCCTGGCGGGGTCCAAGGGGCAGAGCCCCTGGCTGGGGTCGAGCTGGTTTGTGCAAAATAAAAATTGTCTGCAGTTTGTGAAAACTGCATATACGCTCACAATGAAAACTACCAAAATAATCGAAATTTGATTATTGACTCTCAATCAAAAATTGCCATACAAAAATCTAGAATTTTTCTGATTTTATCCGATCAAAGATTGATAGCCACTCCAATTGTTTGATTTGATAGTGATTACACGACTTCAGATTTATCAAAGCAATTTCGAATTATTCCCAACAAAGCATACCTATATTTGCAAACCAGATTAAGATAACATTCTCAACTATTTGTAAGCAATCCATGCCATATGATTTTTGTTTGTTGAAGTTTACTATTGATAATCATATGTTTCATATCAAATCAAAATTTGATTAAGTTTGTTGCATAAATCCTTTATTTGTGCAGCAAGTCAATTTCATATTATACATTGAGCTTTGGTTTTCCAATCTTGGTTCCACATGTAAATTTTAAATTCATCTTATAAAAGGGGGCGATCACCGTGGTACCACCACGGTATATCTTTAAGGAAGGAGACTACATGATGCACAAGATGATATCTTGCTGACCACATTTTATTCAATCCAACAGGTCCTTGACACATAACAAAGTTTCTATGTTTTAGAAAAATGATGAGACGAATATCGGTTGAATCAGCACATCTTTTATATTAAAAAAATTACCTTATAGTCCGATTTTGGCTTACATTTGTTATAGTTATAAGTGAGACAACCTCTTCCTTGGGAGTATCCTTATCTAAATCATAAATTTGTACAAATTCATGGATGCAATTTGATAGAGATCTATAGAGTGGATCAAGATCCAAAGATAGATAACCCTTAGAGGGGGTCAAGCTCCAAGAATTCTAGAGACGAACACAAAGGTTTTTTTTTTTTTTTTTTTTTTTTTTTGCAATTTTTCTTCTCCTATTCTTAATACCAAACAGTCAATGACATTCACGGAAATATGGAATCATAATTTAATGTAGATATTAGAAACGTGGAATGAAAAATGAAATCATTAATGGGAAAATGCAGAAGTAGGCTAAAAACTACACTCCTATCATTATGGATGCGGAAGTGACTTTTTAATTACGTGGTTATCCATTTGGCTTGACTATTGACTTTATGTCATCCGGTAGCATTCGGCTCCGTTAAAACGGGTCACCAAGGTGGTGGCCACTCGCGTTTATGGGCGATAAGTTGAGTTACCCATTTCTGAGGATGTTTTTCAAATACATCAATATATAATAACTTTAGGTCATCTTTAGTAGATACATCCTAACCAATGTGGAATAGTGAGTTTAAATGGACTTCATTTTTGGGTTTTGCACTTGGAAGTCCCATCGCGATAGACGTCTTTGCTTCTTGATGTATAAAATCAATAGGGTAAAGCACCATTTTCTTTAGACCAAATGGTTGGGTTAGATTTGGTGACGGAGATACATATGTTGGGTTGCAATTGGTCATCTAATGATGGTTGTGTTGGAGAGGGTCCACAGGTTGGGATGGGAACAACAGATCAGACACTTTTGTTGGTGTTGGGGTCGGTGTCGGTGGTGAAACTTGGGATAGCGGTGGAGGAGATGACAGAGGCTGCGATTTAATAGCGGACGAGCGGGGAGTGGAGGTGGTGGAGGTAGACCGAGGCTAGTGGTGAACACGACGAGGCGTTGTTGGTTTTTCTCGATAGTAGCCCACATTTCGTAGAGCAACCACATGATTTTTTAGGCCATGATGGAGGTGAATTCGGGGCATGAAAGCACCAATGATAGAGATCCATAGAGTGGATCAACCTCCGAAGATAAATAACCCTTAAGGGATCAAGCTCCAATTATTCTAGAGACGAACATGAGAGTTTTCTGCATTTTTTCTTCTTCTATTCTTAATACCAAACAAACAATTGCATTTATAGATAAAAGCAGGGAAATATGGAATCCTAATTAAATGTAGATAATGGAAATGTGGAACGAGAAATACAAACACTGGGGAAAAAGCAGAAGTGTGATTAAAAGTTAAAACTACACTCCTATTATTATGCATGCGAACGTGACTTTTTAATGGTTCTTCAACGTGGTTATCTATTTGCAAGTTCATGGTCAATTGGTAGAAATGTAATGAAAATCAAGGCCCTGATGTGTGGTCGAAAACTGATGTTCGGTTATGTTTAAATTTATGTTTTTACATAACTTTTAGTTTCGAATGATCTACTTTTAATTGGAAATGTATTTTGCAGGTCTAATGAAGTTTAAGGAGCTATTCGGGAGCTTTAAGGAGCATCAGGACGGAAAACGGGTCAACCGAGAGCGTGAAATGGAAAAAAACAGAAAACACCAAAAGCAGGCATCGTCGCCGACGCCCTCCTGGGCCGTCAGCGACACCTCTCAGATGATCCGTCGGCCAAAAATCTTCGTAGGCAGTGGATTAAGCTGTCAGAAGAATTTGGAATAACCATGGTCCGTCTCCGGCGCCCTGTAGGGTTGTCGGCGACACCCGTCTCCTGATGTTAGACGCGAATTTTTCTTGTTTGATGATTGGGGATGGGTTATATCAATGTTTTTGACCCATTTTCGAGGAGTTACACAAATTAGGAGTTTGAAATCACTTCTTGGAGCGAAGAACACCATCTTCTTCAATTCCAATCCATCCATTCCATCCATCATTAAACGAATCAATCATCAATCATTCCTAACCCTAATCCAATTCCATCATCACCATCCTCCAATCTTTAATCCGTTCATCATCACCATCAATCCTAAACCCTAAGCACCATCCATCTTCATCATCAAGCTTCAAGATGTCAATGTTCAAACTCTCATCATCTGGTGATCAAGTTCCATTCGACATGAGCGGCTAATTCTCGAGGGTTTCACCCTGGTGTAAACTTTTGTAAGATTTAAGGTTGCTTTATGTTTCTTAGTTGCTTTGTGACAAATTGAATTGTATTTTGAATTGATTGATAATTGTCCTACATTTGAACTATATTTGTGAATTGTCGAATGATCACAAAATTTGACTTTACGAAACAAGTTTGTATTTATGCCTTATCTTTCAAAAGGAGTTATTTGTCCGAAGTAACAAAGTGTATTGCGGTCCGTCATACGCGTGATAGCAATTGGCATCTAAGCTTCGTGATATCAAAACCGTTAATAACAATTTCAATAGAATCAATCTAAATTTGTTTAGCAACCCTAGGTTTTGCAATCGTTGAATTGGGTGTGAACCTTGTTCTCAAATCATTGTTTTAATCACTTAATTAAGTTTTCGTGTATTTGTTCAAGTTAGTAATTAAGCAATCAAACCAATTTTGTCGGGAATACTTTCGACATCCGTTTCAAACAAACAAAACTAATTAAATTATTAGGAAGCTTCATAAAAGTGATAACATACGTTTAAATCAATCTTGTCCGCACGCAAACCACAAACTCTTCGTGGTTCGACCCCTTACTACCACTAACGCATTGTTAAGGGTAGTTAGGCATTTTAAAAGGCCATCCATAAAAGTTAAGAATATCTTTTAGAAAATATCCCGAAACAAGGATAAATTAAACAACTGCTTAAGGTTACAAACGTAGCTTTGCCCCAACTTCTGCTCAAACTCTAGCCATCTTCTTTTTCGATCGCGTAAGAACCACAATGGGGAACAAAAGGCGTTGATCTACTCAAAACAAGGTGATTTCTTCATGTCAATTATTTATGCGCTATGAAATATAACGATTGGTTTTTGTAGTTCTAGTGCATGTTTCCTTCAAATCGTTTCCATCTTAATTTAAGTATCTGAAGTCAGATTGTTGATGCACTTTATGGCTGTCACTATGCGAATAGGCTAGAAAGAGTGCGTATTGAATATTGTATAGATTAGATACGAACACACGACCCAAGTGTGAACGAGTATTGACTCGTACGAGTGACATGTGCCTCGTATGAGTGACAGTGTGCTCGTACGAGTGACTTTGTTACTCGTATGAGTGATAACATCTCACTCGTACGAATGACCCTTCGTACGAGTGACAACATGCTTGGTTCACACGAGCTGTCATGTCTATATGTAGGTGTTGTGTGTTCATTGTTTTTAAGGTTTGGAAGTTCCCTTAGCGGAAACGCTGGCGGATTCTCTCCAGTAACTCCGCCAGCTAGTCAAGATGTATACTCTTTCGGTATGAATGAAATGAAAAGCTTCCGCTGATTCTGTTCCTAGTCACTGTCAATATCTTCTACTGAATCTGTACTAACCCCAAAACCTCCATCTAGAACCGCCGCCCACGGGAGCACAACTGGTATCAGAGCCTTGAGGCCTGATCTGCTGACAAACATCAAGTTTCTACCAACAGTTTCAGATTCAGATTTACCATTTCTTTCTACTTCTACACTTTCCCATACTAATCTTGGAATTGGACGAATTAATGGACAAAATTGACTAGGATTCTAGGATATCACGTTAAAATCAATTCTAATCCATCCTTGACAATTTTAGATCTAAGATTGAACTTAATCATGTCAAATTTGGTAAAATTCATCCGTTTGGTGACCTAAGTTGTTTCATACAGGTAGAGAGACCACTTGCACGAAAAACTGTCCGTACAATTTAAAGTCATCCGTACGAGCGAGTAAACAGAAGTTCTTAAAATTTACAAGTTAAAAGTTGAAACTGTGATTCGCATGAGGAAGTCATTCATACGAGCAACTCACTCGTACGAAGCAAACTTTTTCACTCGTACGAACATCTTGTTCGCACGAGTATATACTTTGTACGAATCATCTCGTTCGCACGAATCTCTGTGTTGTGCAAACTCATCTTGGTCGCATGAACTGATCTGTCATCCGAACGAAGAAATTTTATCATACTAATCAGTTTATCGAAAGTGTGTTTCTAAAAATCTTTGTAGAAAAATGGCAGAAGAGTTTTATAATTCATTTGCTACATCAGCTGTCACAACTACCGCAACTTAAAACATGAACCTCGAAAATGAGATGGGTACGATGACGAAGCCGCCAAAGTTGATGAACCTTGAGGATTTTGATAGTTGGAGCGAACGTTTCATGAATTGGGTTCAGGCGAATCATTTTACCTGCTGGTTTGCCATCGAAGAAAAGTATCAATCTCCTGTCGGGAAAACAGTCTCGAAAAGACATTGGCTCAACTTTCGGATTTTGAAAGAGAGAAGTTCATCACTGAGAAGAAAATGATGAACATTTTATAATCCATCAAAGAAGACATTTTGGCCTGTTGCAACATGATGATGACGCACAATCATTATGAAATGCTCTTCGTTTGAAATTCCAGGGAAATACACAATTGCGTGATGGGAATCGGGCGTTGTTGTGTACAGAATTTGACATCTTTACTTTGATGAAAGGAGAGACAGTAAAACAACTTATTGAAAGATACTGTCATCTGGTTGTGCAAATGAGGCAAATAGGAATCATAAAGACGAACGAAGAATTAGTTGACAAACTCGTAGATTCCTTACCACAAGGCGAGTGGTCTACCTATCTGACCATTTTGAAGAATGGAACTTAATATGGTAATTTCTCATTAGCACAATTCATTGAGAGATTGAGGGACACGAACTTGAAATGCAGAAAATGGCGAAGAACAAAGGCGCCCAAATGCAACAAGACGTTAATATGTATTACAAAGGAAGTTCTATCGCTCAGATACAGTCTCCAAAGATCCAAACAGCCTTCAGCGCTTACAACACACCAAGCTCACCGTCAAATCAACACAATGGCTTTCAATCATTTGCTACGGTCAACCGAACACATCTTCAAGCCCACAGTCATCACATAGATCGAGCAATCCCCAGATCAACCAGAACAGTCAATCTCATCCTACTCAAAGGGTTTTACAGTGCAATATCGCTGTTGCCTTCCAAAACGCTCAGAACTTTGATGAGAAGACCGCAAAGCAACATATGTCACTATTAGCTTCGGTTCTTGAATCTTATGATAGTCTTGTGGCGGGCAAAATTGGAAACTCATAGATGACCAGAGAGGACTATGATCAGATTGATCCGGTCAAGATGGAGTTGATCGACATCAAATGGTGTATGGCATCTATTGTTAGACGAGCACAACGCTTCATGGAAATCACCGAGAAAGAAAACTTGGGAGGATTGGATGGAAAACTTGGTTTTGACAAGTCGAAAGTTACATGTTTCAAGTGTCGGGAGAAGGGGCCTTTTAAATGTGAATGTCCAAACAGAGAAGCTCAGGGTAATCAAAACCCATTTGGGGATGACTACTACAAGAAGGCCATTTATCACCATCCTCAGTCAAGAACCAGAATGGGAAGATAGACAGCCAGAAACCAAAGACAAAGCGCCTGTAGTGATACAAGAAGACGAATGCTTTAACTGGAACAAATACATTTCCAAGAATGAGAGTTTGGCATTGGTTGCAGAAAAAATCGAAGAACCTGAAGAAGAATCAAAGGCATCTTTTGACGAGGCTCCTGAAGAAGATTATTATCATACATCGTCAGAAGAGGAGGAACTTTTAAATAGTGCTTTTAAACATCTCCTGCCTAATGATATTTCTGAAAACTTTTGCAGGTTACTTTGAACCAAGTCATTGATCATTTTGTGTAGAAAAGAAGAAGCCGGAAGTTGAAGCAAAGAAAGTTGATAAAGAGTTGGAAAAACCGAATGTTGAGACCAACAAAGCGTATATGGCAAACGTAAATGAGATAAATGAGTGTAAAAGTGAGTATGCGATAGAAAAACCATTTTTGAAATGTGCTGAGCTATGCAATGAACGTGTTGTAAAAGACACACGATATAATGAGCTCAAAAGTTCAACAGATAATTTGTCATGTGACTCTAAAGCCACAAAAGAAGCTTATGAAAAATTGAGCAAAACTGTTAAACAATATGAAAAAGCTCTTAGAGAAAATGACGGAACACTTTCTATGCTTAAAGCGACAGTAATGGACAAGCAAATGGCCATTAATATTCATTTAAATACCATCACTGAGCTAAAAAGTGAGCTTGAGAACATAAAAATATAAATAGAACGGGTTAACAAATTATTAATTAGTTATTCCACAAGTTCATACGTCATTGATCACATTTTACCAAAAATCGAAAACAAAGAAGAATCTAAAAAAGATGATAAGAAGAGTGCAAGTTACGATCGTGTTCCACCACCCATGTGGAATAGCTATGCTTATAAAAAGCCATCAGGGGTGGAAAAGGCGCTAAATTTAAAATTGAAAACCGAACAGTCAAACGAGCTGCCTATGAACATCGACGTAACTTACATAAAATCTGAAAGTGAATGTGATTCTGAGGTAGTTAAAACAGTGGTTGACGGTGTTTTTAAAGGTGAATCTGAAAAATCTGAATCTGATGTTGAAACATTGGAAAATAGTTTAAATATTGATCCAAACGTCATAGTTTACAAAATGCATGGATCTGATAAACTATATTCTGATGAAGATTTTCCGATCCAAAATGTTAATCAGGATCGAGTCGAAAAGTTGTTCAAGCTTATCGAGGTAAGCCATTCTGATTTAGATAAACATAATGCATCATATTACTCTAAATCAAAATGTGTCACCAGACCCTATCATCAACGAAACAAAGATTATCATGAGAATAGGAGGGCTGGTTTGGGTTTTCAAAAACGAAGAATGAACAACAAGTCCCAAAAGCTAAACTTTACAAAGAAAATCAATTTTGTTTTTGGGACAACAACAGAAAAAGAAAAGGAGATCATTGGAACACAATCCAATGATCAATTTTAAGAAAGAAAAAGAAAGTGGGAAATAAGTTTTGGATTCCTCTGTTCGAAAGAACAGTAGGACGTGTTACAAATGTAAAAATGTTGGGCACATTGCAGGATATTGTTAAAAAAACATCCAAAGCCTGTTCTAACTCCATCAGATCTAACAAGGATGAAAAACAAAAGGCACCTATGGTTGTACCAAAGAAAAATTTGAAAAGAAACGTTGAATTCAACAAAAATGTTAAACCAACGATTCGATCTAATTCTAAATTTGAAATTGGTGAAACATCAACTAAGTATCGTCAAATGGATTCAAAGTTTTATTCAAAAAGGGCTAATTTGAAAACGCAAACATGGGTTGCAAAAGTCAAACCATCTAAGGTGGAACTGAAACCATCTGTTCCAAACAAAAACAAAGTTGGTCCGAAATTTGACATTCTGAACCCACCCAAGACCAAACAGGCTTGGGTTTCTTCGTTTAAATAGTTTTTACTCATGTGTGCAGGGGCTCCCGCGATCGATCATGTCAAAATGGATAATGGATAGTGGAGCTTCTCGACACATGACCGGGATGTTTGCGTTGTTACACGATGCCAAGGCTATCCGAGGAGGTTACGTTGGTTTCGCTGGAACACAAGGTGGTAGAATCGTTGGAGAGGGTATTCTCACAAATGCAGTAGTTTCGTTTGACAAAGTGAACTACATTGCAGAGCTGGAGAACAATCTACTGAGTATTTTACAAGTTTGTGATAAAAAGTTCACGACACACTTCAACGACAAAGAATACTTAATCTTAAAGCCGGGATTCAAGATTCCTAAGGAATGGATTCTTATGCGTGCTCCGAGAGAGAATGATCTTTATGTTCGTGATATGAGTATCGCATCTACAACATCAAAGAAGGTTCAGTGCTTTGTTTCTAAAGCTACCGAGAAGGAGTATATTCTTTAGCATAGGAAGATGGGGCATATTCATCTGAGAAAGATGAATTATCTTGTGCACAATGTAACATTTGTAAAAATCGGGTCTCCAAAACCCGCTCCGTTTTGTAATCAAGTACCAAGTTATGAAAGTGCATTAATTATTTATAGTTATTTTGAGTTAAAACGATACATAATTAATAAATAAATTAAACTATAAAAATTATATTTGATAAAAAGTTAAAATAAAATAAATAAAAAATATTTGAAGCTGCCGGGACTCGAACTCGGGTCAGCTGAGTCGCTCAACGACTTAACGTCCATTCCCTAAACCACTCCGCCACAAAGTGTTTTCTGTTAACTCTAGGAAAACAAATGGAACTTATACACAAACTCGATTAACCGATGATGCCATCTGAAAACCAATAATCGGCAAACCAATCGTCAAATCGATTGTTTACCTCACAAATTCAGTTATAACCGACGCACGACGGTTTCTAATTAAGTCAGAATTGATTGAACTTAAAGCTTCATCATTTTCGGTATTTGAAACCGAAAGTTCATCAAATCCCTGGATAACTCAAGTATCAGTCCATTCTCGATTCAGAACTATCACAACAATACTCCAATTCCTTTTCGTCGCATTTTCAAATCATCTGAGCACCTAAAACAGTTCGCCGGAATTCTCTGCAAAAGTCGCCGGAAAACCGTATTCAACAGAAACCGGTAAAATACTCCTCCTTTACGATTTCAATCTATTGTTAGAACTTTACTAACATTAACCCATCACTCAAAATCAACCACAGACGACTTTGCTGGATTTTCTATGTTCGCCGAAAATTTCTGGAATTGCCGGAAACTCGTTAGTTATCGGTATGCACATTCCAACGTACAGATAATCAATAATCACTAGTTCAATTTCATATTTAATCCCTTAAATCTGTTGATAGATCCTCTCAGCCGAAGGTTCAAAAACAGAGCCGACAAGTTTTTGCCGGACTCTCTGAAGAAGACAACCTGTTCGGTATCTTCTTTCCCCAAACTGTTCGGTTTAGTACATTCAAGCTAGACATCATGTTTATTAACTAGATTAATCACGAATCGGATGTCTGATTAAGGTCTGTGTTCGTAACGAAGAAGATGAATTCAGTAATGACATAAGGGTAATTAAAATCCGGATTATAAAAGGGTTAGACACACAGTCCAGCGGTGGACTGTGTGCAAATTTCACACACACGTCCCGAGTTCGATCCTTACTACACGCACGCCTTGTGTAATAACATGCCTTTTTGATCAAGAATTAAACCGGGTTAAAACAGTTAGTTGTTAAGTATAATAAAACCAAGAATATAACCGGGTTAGACACACAGTCCAGCGGTGGACTGTGTGCAACATGAACTTCACGTCGCGCGTTTGAATCTTGTCACGAGCACCGGTCCAATTGAATTAAAACGTTTTTGCAAATAAAGGAATTTCGGTTAATTCAAATAAGTATATAAATATAATTAAAACCGAGTTTATAACGGGTTAGACACGTAGCTCAGTTGGTAGAGCTACGTGCACGCGAACGGAAGGTCGCCGGTTCGAATCCCACCCGGCGCAGAATTAACCGCTGACCGAACCGGTCAACGGTCAACATTAAAAAAATAATATTTTTTTATATTTTTATTTATTTAATTTAATTTAAAAATCAATTAAAAATACTTAAAAATAACATTTTTAAAGATAGAAAATAGCCATAAACTCACAAAAATATATCTAAAAATTTCATTAAAATCCTTAATAAAATCCATCCCTTTAATATATTTTTTTCATTATTATTTAGGTTAGTATTCCTCGTCGATCCGCTCATCTAAATCGTGCGCATCTCACCATCTCCAATCCAACGCACTCAAGGTGAGTGAACCTTTCAAATTCCCCGTTTTAATCACGTTTTTGGGGTGTATCATGTGTCTTTGTTTATACACATATTATAACTAAACTATTGTGCATACATCATATCATGACATGTGTATTTAGTTTGTTGCTGTTAAGTAGTTATTATTGGACGCAAATTATTATTTCAGTACATGCAATTGCCGAGGCCGCCGCTCCCCATTTTATTATGATGTTTGAGCCTGTTCCCCATTTTATTATGCGGTTGAACCTGGCGTGCCCGCAACGATCGGCTCCGTTTGATTGAGCCTTGATCGGTCATTTCATTTTACATTTCAGTTCATGCAATACGATCGGCTCCGTTTGATTGAGCCTTGATCACACAATTCATTTTACATTTCAGTACATGCAATACGATCGGCTCCGTTTGATTGAGCCTTGATCGCACAGTTCAATTTACATTTCCAGTTCATGCAATACGATCGGCTCCGCTTGATTGAGCTTTGATCGCACAGTTCATTTATGTTAGTTATCGTATGATATTGGTATGTTCATGTATGCTGTCAAGTGTTATTATATGCTATAATTGTAACTGCTATTTGCTAATGCTTGATTACTTACATTTGCTCTTTTATGATTATGCACAATATTTCATTGATAAACTAACCATAAAATCATTATCAAATGTTTATCTAATAAGGTTCACTCGCCAACTTATGTTGACCCAAAAACTACCATTTTACACATGATACAGGTGAACCAGCAGCATCTAGGAACACATAGGACCTAGATTAGAAGAATAAATCGATTTAGTTTTGGGATTGTTACCTTTTGATTATTTCCTTTGTATTGAATGAACATGTTTGGATGTTTGAAAATGTAACTTTGACTTCATTAATTATGAAACATAATAGTAAATGTCATGTGCTTTGGTGATAACCCAATTATGCCCCGACTCTTATTTCCGCTGCGGGTCGAGGTGTGACACACAACGACCTAGTGGAGGGTGTTAATCTAAAGAATTTTCAATTATCTGATGATTGTCTGAGTTGTAAGAAGGGGAAACAGCACAAGAAATTGCACTCATGAAAGCTACTGAATTCTATCAAGCTACCACTAGAGAGGCTTCATATGGATCTTTTTGGGCTAGTAAACATCAAAAGCATTTCTGGAGATCTATATTGCCTGGTCGTTACAAATGATTTCTCAAGATTCTCATGGGTTTTCTTACTGGAGAGCAAAGATGAAACGTTTGAAAGTCTAATGATTCTTTTAAGGAAGCTTGAAAATCTATATCATCTGCCCATAAAGAGAATTCGCAGTAACAACGGTACAGAGTTCAAGAACAAATGGATGCTCGAGTTCTGCAACGAAAGGGGATTCTTCATGAATTCAGTGCTCCTAATACTCTACAACAAAATGGAGTAGCTGAACGAAAGAATCGCACATTGATTGAGACTGCCAAAACCATGCTCGCCGATACGAAATTGCCAATAAGTTTCTGGAGCGAAGCAGTCGCATCAGCGTGTTACACCCTCAATCGTGTGTTAACAGTCAAGCCTCACAACAAGACGTGTTTTGAGTTGCTAAATCTACGGAAGCCTAACCTTATGTTTCTGGAGCCTTTTGGATCACCGTGTACAGTATTGGACCCGGATGGTAAATTTGGAGCCAAATCCTTGGAAGGATTTTTCATCGATTACGCTACTCCACAGAAACGTGTCTTCTTGCCGAGTCTAAACCAGGTTATTCTTGCAAAAGCATGTTGATTGTCAACGTTATACTATGCCTACGCAGAAACCTGGGGATCCATGGCTGTTCAACTACGACGGTTTGTGGAATTCATTTGACCTGCCTGAAGTGCCATTTGAAGAAGAACTTGTTATGCTCTTTCAACAGCATCAAATCTCTAATCAAGAGCAAGTTACCAGACCGTTGGTGATTTCCGCGTCACTTACTGTGTCTAACACTTCTGATGTAGGTCTGAGCATACTCTTCAAGACTCTGTCTCTGTGCCATTCATGAACACTGCTGAATCATCTACCCATCAACCGCTCAATGCTGACTTCGATCGAGAACCAATTTTCGATGATGGAGGATATAGTTCCGATAAAGGACCTGAACATATTGAAAAGCTTCTTGAATGCTCAAGCTGAACAATCAAACATTAGGAATGAAGCTACATCTTCTGCTCTGGTGGTTGATGAAGTGATCACGAACTTGCAGACTCAAGTGGATGTTCCCAATGAAGTGATGCTGAGGACACTGTCATATCATCCATCGGAGAATATCATAGGTAGCTTACAAACATGAGTGCAAACTCGCAATCAGATCAATAAGGATCTAAGCTGTGTTTATATCCGTATTGCTCCATTACAAACCCGAATTTCTTACAATTGTTTTGTTTCATAGGTTGAACCTGGGAATTGGAGAGACGCGTTAAAAGAAGAAAGTTGGGTGGAGGTAATGCAGGAGGAATTGCTTCAATTCCAGAAGTTAGGAGTCTGGAAGCTTGTTGACCTACCAGATCATCACAAAAAGATAAATACTAGATAGGTCTTCAAGTGCAAACGTGATCACAGAGGAATCGTGGTGCGCAACAAAGCTCGACTTGTGGTACAAGGCTTTCATCAGCAGGAAGGGATAGACTACACCGAAGTATATGCCCAAGTCACTCGTCTCGAAGCAATGCACGTATTCTTGGCCTTTGCCTCTTGGAAAGGGTTCAAGGTGTACCAGTGGATGTCAAATCTGCTTTCCTGTACCGAAATGTAAAAGAGGAGGTGTATGTCGGCCAACCACCAGGGTTTGTCGATCCCAAACACAAAGACAAAGTCTACCTTCTGAACAAAGCCTTATATGATCTTCATCAAGCCTCGAGAGCTTGGTATGAAACGCTGTCACGACATCTTCTAGACAATGACTTTCTCAAAGGAACTATAGATTCTACCATCTTTACCAAGGAAGTGGATGGGCATTTGAAAATTGTGCAGATATATGTCGATGATGTAATCTTCGGATCGACAAATGATAAGCTGTGTAAAGATTTCGAAGAAGTCAGGAAGCGCAAATTTGAAATGAGTGCGATGGGGGAGATAAAGTTCTTTTTAGGACTTCAGGTTGACCAATTGTCTGATGGTATCTTCATCCATCAGACGAAATATGTTCATGACATATTGGAGAAATTTGATATGACAGGAACTTAACCAACATATACCCCGTTAGCTCCAAATCACGTCATTTGTCCAGACGCTCATGGAGTCAAAGTTGATGAAACATTATATCGCTCCATGATCGGATCCTTGATGTATCTAACTGCTTCTCAACCTGATATCATGTATCTTACAGCAGATGAGAGACTTCAGACTGCAATTTATTGACACGCCCATTTATGTAGATAATCAAGCTGATATTGATATCACTAAAAACTCATGTCAACACTCACGTACTAAACATATTGAGATTCTACACCACTTTATCCGTGACTGTTACGAGAAAAAGTAGGTTAGAATTGAAAAATCCACACTGATGACCAAAAAGCATATTTTTATACAAAAGCATTTGATCGTTCAAGATTTAAAAATCTTTTAAAATTAAATGGTTTAAAAAATCTGGCATTAGGGGATATTCATGAGGTTGAGTTTGAGGATGATGAGGACTTGACGTGATTCTCATCGGAATGACGTGTTTTCTGTACATACTTTCTTAAAATTCTAAAAATCCAAAATATGTTTTGATTTTAGAGGGAGAAAGTTTGAGAAAATACAAAAACATATAAAAGTCAAAAAGAGTTTTGGTAAAAAGAGAGATCATATTATATCAATATGACAGTCTCAGTATGCTAAAGATATGGAATGTTTATACAAGTAATTAAACAGGTCTTACTGAGGATGTGCCAATAGGCTTCACTCATTCAGTAAATTGTTCTTCAGGATATAAACCTAAACAGAACAACTGAGTAACGAGTGGGATAACATCTCTCGGATATATGGACTTAGTACACCGAAATTTCGTTTGAGAGAATGCCAGATTATGCGATACTAGGTCTTTATATTTAATCGAAATCTGGGGTATTATCTGAGTTCTTCTGATTTTGTGTCAGCAATGGCCTAAAACGTGTATAATACTTTACGCATTATTCGCCCACGGGACCACAATTGGTATCAGAGCTACGGTATCGATTCATTCAATCTAACAGTTGATGAATCACCTACGCTCATGAATTTTGGACGTATCGGGGGTTTTAGACGTAAAACATCAAATAAACTGACAATCCACAGACATAATGTAAAATTGAAACTATAGGATTGTTAGAAACTGATTTTTGACCAGATCTGTGCAAAAGTCATGTTGAAATTCGAAGAAATTAAGATTCTGGATCGAAAAACGTAATCAGTTTCGTCCATATGAGTAAGACTCTCGCTCGTACGAGTGACACTTTGTCACTCGTATGAAGCATCACTGATACGAAGCATCACTCGCATGAAGCTTAGCTCGTACAAAGTGGTGACCAAAAAAAAGTTTATAACATCACAAAAATATTTTTGGAAATATGACAAAAATGACAAAAGGTTTTCATTGTGACCCGATAACATGATCAATACATGATTAGTCTATGAGAAATAGACACCTTACGTTATCAGACTATGTGTCATGGACACATTACAAAAGATATGGCTAAATGGGATTTTATATGATTATATATATATATATATATATATATATATATATATATATATATATATTATATATATATATATATATTTTATTTATATATGCGTTGTACGGAATATTTTGCCAAGAACGAAATACCTTCAACTATGGATATTATTATTATCTTGACTCGCACAATGAGAATATCGACCTCGCATCTGTTGCGGAGCTTATGGCAGACGTGGTTCCTAAGTGAGACCTTAAGATCGATTCCACATAAGGTGGTTGCTTTTCCCGCGGATGCGGAGATGCCTTGCTTCGGTAGTGACGAAGAGGCAGAGGTGGTAGCCTTGGGCGACAACTCTATTAGCGGGATGAGGTCCCTGTGACCCATATTAATCATTAACAACGACACTCTTTTCTAGACAGTTTTTGATGTATTGACGAGTGTCCAGAAAAAATTTGGTGATTACAAATTTTTTGAGATTTTAACGTCTAATTGGGCTGTTTGGGGACACCGTCTAGAGCTTCAAAGTATAGATTGATGATACGATCACAAAGGGATAAAGATTTTGGGGTAGTCACTTATACCTGCGCAAAACTTTGATCATCTGGTGTAGTGACTATTAGTGAACCTTAACGTTAAATCAGCATTTGATCAAAATTGCAATTTTAGGAAATTTTCGCAAAATTGAGTACCATATGCTGCAGTCGCGCCATAATCTTCATTCACATAAGAATTCAAGACGTCAGAATTTGCAAAAATGAGGGGGAATAAAATTTTTCACGTATATTTTAAAATTCCAGCATTTTTGAAACGTGACGCTGCAACAGTATCCGGGTGGTTCAGACTGCAGTTTATCGGGGAAATACAGAGGATCAAAGATTCATTAGAGATAAGATAACATTTAAGTCTATTCACGAAATAGACTATACATTTGGAATGTGTGACCAAAGAATGTTCAAATTTCAGATCATGATTCAGATTGATGCTCAAGGGCTAACTACCCGATCCCCGATGTGGAATCGGAAGCACATACGACTGCCTATCATTAACTATGCATTGCAAATGAACTGTTTTTTCGGTAATCGCCAGGAAACAAGGATGTCTTGTAGTTTCAGTGCCCCATTCCAGCGGAGATAGCTATACATCTGTTATTGTGACTAAAAAGGAAGAATGTGATTCTGATTGCCGAAGAATGTTTCTTAGATTCGCTGTGTTACAGATAGTTTGTTTCCGATGTTTTGCTGATTGAGAAGATTTTTGCGGATATTTATTGATTTGAAGTTTTTCGGTGTGGTATTTCGAAGTTTCTATCAATTGCCGGTTAGGTTTTAAAGATCGGAGGATCGAGCATCAGGGGAGTCGCTAAACCGAACGCGGATATGGTTAACGTCGAAACAGAGAAGCTGCATTGTTTAATTTCAAGTTGGTGATTATTGGAGGAAATTTATAGATTAAGCAAATCAGAGGAGGTCTTGAACCATACAAACAAAAGACCTAAAGATTAATTTCTGGAGAAAATTATTTCAGTGGGGATGTTGCTTAACGTAGATAATGCAAACCCGGATCTTCAATCAAGGGGGCATTACGACGTCAACAGATACCCGATTGAAGTTGCAGAATATTCAAACACAGCTCTCAGATTTCAAGTTCATGTTCAAGCTTCAATAGTGACGTCCAAGGGGGAAATTGTTGATGCACTTTTATGGTCGTCATTGTGCGAATAGGCTAGAAAGAGTGTGTATTGAATATTGTATAGATTAGATATGAACACAGGACTCAAGTGCAAACGAGCATTGGCTCGTACGAGTGACATGTGCCTCATACGAGTGACAGTGTGTTTCGTACGAGTGACTTTGTTACTCGTACGAGTGATAACATCTCACTCGTACGAATGACCCTTTGTTTGAGTGACTACATGCTCGGTTCGCACGAGGTGTCATGTCTATATATAGGTGTTGTGTGTTCATTGTTTGTAAGTTTTGGAAGTTCCCTTAGGGGAAACGCTGGCGGATCTCTCCAGTAACTCCGCCAGCCAGTCAAGATGTATACTCTTTCAGTATGAATAGAATGAAATGAAAAGCTTACGCTGATTCTGTTCCTACTCACTGCCAATATCGTTCTACCGAATCTGTACTATCCCCAAAACCTCCATTTAGAACCGCCGCCAACGAGACCACACAGTTCCCACAATCAGACACCGATCATTAAAATTTTAGGGACAGAGCTAATTAAAATTTGTATGCGTCTTTCTTAGTTATTTTGTTGTGTTGTTGGATCTTAAAGTTCTTATGGATGAATTGTTTGATTAGATTTGAATTTTTTCTCACTTCATGGTTTTTTATTTGATTAGTAATAATACATGGGGTTTCACTTTTTGGATTGTAACTTATATAATCTTTTCTGGTTTACTGGTTCAATTGTGATTATTAATACTATTTGATTGTTAAGGCTATTGACGAGTTTCCTTTTTAGGAGGTAGATGAGGGAACAGATTCCGATGATCATATCACCAAAATGTCAAATTATATTCTTTTTATGATTCTGTCCTTTTTGCCTATGAAGTATGCAGTTATAAGAAGTAGTGTGTGCAAAAAATGGTAGGTCTTGTGGCGTAAATTAATTAAACTGAAATTTGATGGTACTGAGGAATTAAATAAAATAAAAGATATAGCTGCATGTTTTACACAAAGCTGTTAGTTGGAAATTTAAAAAAACGTGATGAACGGAAATTTACATATATAGTAACAAACTTTTAAGTAGAGTTATTTATATCATTTTTTTAGTTTTGTTTTAGAATAATAAACTCTTCATGTGGTGTATTGATAATAACTCTTGAGTAGAGTTTCTTTTAGGCTCAATCTATCCGGACATCCATGCTGCCTATTTGGACACCCTTGGGCACTAGAAGGGTTGTCTAGGGCTAGACGACCCGTCTAGGCACTGATTTTTAGGGGACAGCAGGTGCATGGCAGGGCGTAGAAATTTATGTGTGGAGACGGGCCGTCTAGACCTAGACAACGCATCTAGGACCATGGTTTTTTTTAGTTGGAAAAGGGGTGTTTTGGTGGGGTAAATTCGTTGTTGTTGGAGGTTAATGTTTTTTCGGTGGTGTAATTTGAGATTTAAAAAAAAAATTAAAAAAGTTTTGTTTATTGTATAAAAATAAGTTAGCGTTTTCGATCCTTTAAATATTTAATTGATTTTACATTTTATTTTAAAAAAAATATAATATTTAAATTTTAATACTGTTTTCAACATTTTAAGAAGAATGCAAGTACTATATGTTGTTTCCGTATTACATTTCAATGTCGATTTAACACAAACAATCATCGAGTAATCAAATAACTGAAAACAAAGTTAAATATAACAGATATAACATAACTTGTACATCCATAATAATATGTATCTGTACAACTGAATACTAAATAAAAAATGTCTATGCATACGAGTCGGAGTCGAAGTCGGGATCTGGCTGCTGCGGCTGCTACTGATGATGTGGTGCTCGAGGTGGTGGGAGCGGTATGGGAGGTAACCCGTCTCTCTCTCTCTCTCGTCTATCCTGTAACTCCCGAACCATCCAGCCCATAAGATCCATAAGCATGTCGACGCCGGCTCGTAAGCGCGTGTATGTTGCACCTCCCGGGGCATGACCTGGAATAACGTGCTGCGGAAACTGGGGCGCCCCGTGAGGTGGCGGTGCCGGTCCGTCTAAATCCACCGGAGGCTCCTGGATGACCGCTGCCTCATCTGTCGGCGGATAGACTGGATCGAACGGATCTGGCAGCGGCTCCGGAATCCATGGTTCACCAGTGCGGGTTTTAAACAGTTCGCCTAGCATGCCGAACCTCTTCACCAGCTTCATCCCCCGCAAGGTTTGAAAATCCATCCGCGTCGACGGTATGGCCGACTACAAGTGTGGGTCTGTCTCCGGCAGATGACCCAACGACCGGGCTCACGGTGACGTACGCCCCGCCGTACAAAAAGACGCGCTCCTGCCAGTGATGGGTGGAGGCGAAGTACTAGGCGAGACCGTGCGCAAGTGCGCACGGCCTCCTGTATAGTAGGCAATAGTAGAAAAATAAATCGGTGCTCGTACACTACTCACGGCTATGTCCGCGAGCGGTAATAGACGTAGCGAGCATCCGATGTAGATACCTGCACATAATATTAGCGAAATACAGAAATTAATTCATAGAAATAATAATCAAATAATTACTGTAATAAACGTACGTAACTATACAACGGGTCGGGAACGTGTGAAATCCTCCCTTCGCCATGACATTTTCCAAGTGTCATGCCCAGCGCCATCTCCCAAAATCCTAAAGAATGAGTCTATCCACTACCACTAGCCCCTCCGTATAAACATCTATAGCAATCTCCTCCTGCAGGTATATACCGCTATGAATGGCAAACTCAGCAAGCGTCATCGAACGCCACACACCGGCAAGCCTAAATGAAACTTCAGGCGGAGGGGGAGGACCCTGTGGCTGGGGAAGCGGCTGGTCGACCCGTGGAGGGTGAAACGTGAATGTCGACAGGAACTCGATGAGCAGCTCCCTATAACTCGGCGTTCCAGCCAAGTCAAACAGACGGTGCCATGGGGAATCAGTGGGAACGAAAAATCGCAGTCTCTGCATCTCATTGATCGCCTCGATCGCATCTAATTGACCTCCGCATGCGATCCGACGTGCATCCGGCATAGCTTCCCGCAAAAACGGGCGACCTTGGTGTCGGGCGGGAATTCAAGAGAAGGGTGGCAGTGTAGCGAATCCGCCGGCGCTGGCAGAGCCCGTCGTGGACCATGCGGATGTGGGTCCCCATGTATTGGATCTCCAATCTCGTCAATAACTAATATGCGATAATAATAACAATTTAACACGAATATTAACAATAAACCAAATAATAACACATAATATTAAAACAATAAATTATATAAGTTAAATAAAAGAAAAAAATATTTTGGTCGTCTATTGGGGTCTTCTAGGGGTAGACGCCCTGTCTTGTTCAACAAAAAACCCGTATACATGAACATCACAGCCACTAAACCCCAAGATTCATCAAATTCACACACAACCTACGGTCTAAATGCATAATACATTAAAGATTAATGAAGTTTAGGTGAAAATGCGTACCATAGATGCTTGATTTCGCCAAATATACGCTCCAAATATGGTCAAACGACTAGAATACGTATTTGTGTGTGTGTTTGAGTATGTGTGTGGTTGTTGGTTGTATGTGGCTGGTTGTCTAGGCTGGCCAGTCATATACGAGGCATAGACGGGTCGTCTAGGTCCAGACGACACGTATGGAATAAGTGGTGAAAGACTATTTTACCCCTGAATTGCCACCCGTCTAGGCCTAATTCAGGGATAAAATGGTAATTAACCATAGACGTCGCATACATGTCTAGACGACACGGCTAGTCCAATGGTGATATACCATTTTAACCCTGAATTGCCACCCGTCTAGGCCTAATTCCGGGGTAAAATGGTTGTCCTTTACAGCTCAGAGTGGTTAATTACCATTTTACCCCTAAATTAGGCCTAGACTGGTGGCAATTCATGGGTAAAATGGTAATTAAGCATTTCCCTTTAAAATTAAAAAAGTTGCCAGTTTCAAAGTTGCCGCTCAAATGGTACGCAGCGTCTAGGACTAGACGAGTTGTCTAATACGACAATATTACCCTTTTGCCCTTGGTTTAGGCCTAGACGGAATGCAATCCAGGGGTAAAAAGGTCTTGTGGCAAAAAAAGATTCCCGTCTAGATCTAGACGAGTCGTATATGCCAAAAAAAAATTTTTGTCTTTTCCTTTTACACTATAAAATCATATAATTATAAACAAACTTAAAAATTCATATTAATTATAAAAAACTTATTAATTATACAAAAAAACTTATTAATTGTATATTTTGTTTTATGTGAAACCTGCAAAGGTATCGAGAGGCGTTTGGAAAAACCTTAGCACACGCGTTAATTAGGGCCGGGTCTCTATCCGTTACAATCACACGTGGCTCCATATATTCGTCCAATATTGTCCAGATCCTCTCAAGCACCCATTCAAAGTTATCACTACGTTCTTTGCAGATAACAGCATGCGCGATACAAAACGAATAGTTGGTAGGCGTCATACCAACTATCTGGACAAATGGCATGTTGTATACGTTCGTCTTGTACGTGGAATCGATCAGCAAAATATGCTGGAACGCACACCATATTTCACTCGAGTAGGGATGAACAAAGAAGATCTCTGTAATGACCTCTGTTTCGGGTTCCTCTCGTGTCTCGTAAATAAATTCGTTTGTAATAAGGATGTTTTTTAGCGACTGCATGGGAGTCAGTCCGTATCTTTGTCCGACCGAACTGCGTTTTGAACATCTTTCTAAACATGGAAACTGTCGGGAAACTGCTTCCTTATCGTTTGAAAATTTCTACGCGGCTCCATGTTTTGAGCGGTCAACTGCTCGATCAATCTGTATTCGTTAGGAGTAAACCTTCGCACAAACGCGTGGCCCGACAGGTCCTCACAGAGTTCATGGTTATGTTTAGTCTTTCCCCCTTTTTATCCCCCATGTTTCTTATAGGTGGTCTCGCACAGCCACCAGGTAAAAAGGGCAACCGGTTTTCTTGCTTCCAGCTTTTCTAATCGTTGTTGTAGTATCATGCTCACCACCACAGTCACATTCATGCCATACCCTCCCGGTCCTTCCACCAATTTTCTTTGATTGTCGGGTCACAATAACAAAACCATCTGCCTTTTCCGTTTTCTGTGCCCAGTTTTTTAGCACATCTAGAGAGTTGAAAACCTATAACATCAATAGTGTTATGCTAGATTTTATGTTTACTCAACTGCCCAACATAAATGAATAAGTTTTGATACCATCTCCGTGAGGTACAGATTTCCTGCGCATGGGGGGTGCCTCACCACCATAACCTCCACCATCAGGATAGACTTCTTGACCATACAAAGATTGTGTTGCATTGTAACTTTCGTAACCGTCTCCTCTGTATCCATTCGGACCGTGTTGTTGCACGTACGAATATTCACACACTTATCCATAATCTAGAAACCCATGTTGCGTAGGATAACATGGTGCATCCACTTGGTACGAGTCGTCCACATGGGATATTTCATCAACGGGAAGAAGCTCGTTCAAATCTAGAAACGGTCTGTTTTGATTTCCTTGTACACTTGACACAACCTCCTCTTGCTCGTTAGAATCGGGAATGGCGGTCTCCCCCTAACAACGGTAGCATAATTAGTAAATAACTAAAACAACGAGTAGTTTAACCTAATAATTGTTACCAGATTGTCTTCGGGCACCCATGACCCGCCAGAATACAGCCCAAAGAAATAGTTGACATCCCAATATGATGACATTTCACCACCTTTGAATGGTATCAGATGAAGTAATATAGGCCAAAGAAGAAGACACAGAGAATTCCGACGAAGTGCAAATTGGCTGTGATATCAAATGCTCTGCATGGCTCTATTTAACAAAGAAATATATGCCCCGTCTAGGCCTAGACGGGGCGTATCACTTTACTGCTTACTCACATGCATGCAGACTACCCATCAACCTCCAAGACGGGTCGTCTAGGCCTAGACAACCCGTCTTAGGCAGGTCGTCTTCGGGCTCCGTCTAGGGCTAGACGCCCCATCTGATGTGACTGATTTGACATTGTACGAGGGCAGGAATGTGGTCGAAGAAAGTAACTCTAGACGCCCCGTCTAGGTCTAGACGACCCGTCTTGAAGGTGTGGAAATAGGCAGGTGGGTGTGTGAATATGTAGACCCTTCTTTTATAACAATTGATTAGAGATTTTATAGCAAAATTAAGTCTCTAATTATGTTGGACTTTTCACCACCCATGGCTCTTGCATACAAAGTAGGCTATGTGCCTCTTTTGATGTGGTTAGAAAAGAAAAAGAAAAAAATATAAATAAAAAGATACAAGAAAGAGAGATGTATGCATGAAGAGTCCTTGGAGAAGAATACTTAATAACCCATATGTTGGGAACATATAGAGATAAGTTTTTCTACATGATTCAACTACATTTCTATTCTTAGTTTCCAAATGGTCTAATACTATGATTTTACCCGGTGTAACCTCGGGGTGTGGTCTTCTCCGGCTGTACAGACAGCTTCAGCTGTTGTACTCTGGGAGAAAAACACGTCATCTTTATAAGAGGCGTGAAATGTGTTTTAAGGAAGCATGTTGAACACGTGCCTCAGCCACAACCGCTAACATTTGTTTGTTTCTGTAGAGACGTGGTTCAAGACCTCGTTGAAGCATACACAAAGGACTGAAAACACAACGAACTATACAAGAAGACGCGGTTAAAACTCTTGTTGAAGACTATAGATTGAATCAATTTAATTGCATATGTTGTTTTATACGTTATATTCGTAAGGATTTGTACACGGTACATGTACTATAATTTCCCAAATATGTAAAAGAGTATCTTTACTATTTAATTTATATATTTTTTAATAAAAATGGTGACCCATACTCTACAAACTTAAAATAGATTTCATGAGATTCTTGCTATCATTTTAAAACCTTATTTATAAGGTTTTTGGGTTCACGAAAGGATTTATAATAAAAAATTATTTTTTTAGAGACTATGATCTTATAAATATTTTTTTTGGAAATATGTATGTAGTACAACTTGTTGTGTTTGGATTTATTAAGATTGAGATACAATCTTAAATCATATACCGTGGTACAAAACAAATAGCTTTGGTTCAATCATTTGGTTTTGAAACGATTTTGGAATCGTTAATTTTTTCTAACCTTTGTGTTAGAATGGGTTTATAAGTGTAAATCATACGTTTTTTGTAAACATTAAATTTATCTAACTTGTGTGTTAGACCGGAATTATGGAAGTAAACCATACGTTTTTTTGTAAACGTTAAATTCTCTTAAGTAGAATTTTCATGCCTTTAAATAAGAGTTTTATGTTATTTGATTAGAGTTTTATGTCTCTAATTAAGTATCTGTTTAAAATAGACTTTTCATCCACCCATGGATTGGTATAAACAAATAAGTCTTATGATAATTTTGTAATCACTTATTTCAAAGAGTGTGTTAGAGTCGCTTAATATAAACTGATACGTTTATAACGATTTATGTAATCGTTTATTTCTAACGAGCTAGTTAGAACGTATTTATTGATAAGTTTTATAACAAAAGTGTTAGAAACGATTTTAAAACCATTATTTATCTTCTAACATGCATCTTCTAACAAAAGTGTTAGAGTCGCTTAATATAAATGGATACGTTTATAACGATTTATGTATTCCCTTATTTCTAACGAGCTAGTTAGAACGTAATTATTGATAAGTTTTATAACAATTTTTGTAATTGTTTACTTCTAACAAAAGTGTTAGAAACGATTTTAAAACCATTAACTATTGATTTTGTAATCATTTATCTTCTAACATGCATGTTAGAAAAGGTTCATAAAAAGCGTTAGTTTGAAAGCAATTTTTAATTGTTTATTTTCTAACATGTGTGTTATTTATTTTTGAACCATATATGTGTTTATAACAAGTCGAATTAACATTTTGTGGAGATGTTAATATTTTTTAACATGCGCGTTAGAATTCCTTTCATTTTAACATAATTGTTAAAATACAAATGCTTTGAAATGTTTTATGTAAACAATTTATATAAGTAATTTGTTATAGCATTGATTTTAATGAATATAAACACTTATATTATGTATTGTATGGTTTAGAAATAAAAAGGTAATACATGGAAGTTGATGTTTGATTGGCTTTAAAAATTAAATCACCATAACGTGATGGTGTTGTTGTATGGGATTTATCAACAACTTTAATTTGTGATTTCTAAATCCAAATGGTCATATTTTATATATATAAAATGACTTAAATTTTCTAACATGTGTGCTAGAAAATGTTCATCACAAATACAATGTTAGAGATTGTTCATTGTATAAGTCATAATGAATGGAAATGTTTTGTGTAAATATTTGATTGCCTATGTGTGCATTAAAAACAATTAGAAATGGTTTATTTTATAAACTATATCTTTAGAAAAAGTTTTATGTATAATGTGCCTATTATAACATTTTTTTTCTAACATGCGTGTTAGAAAACATTTAGTACAAGCGTAGTAAGACTAAACAATATAAAACCGTTTGATATTTGGGTTTTGGTCTA
This sequence comes from Scalesia atractyloides, assembly GCA_947069175.1. Classification (NCBI taxonomy): domain Eukaryota; kingdom Viridiplantae; phylum Streptophyta; class Magnoliopsida; order Asterales; family Asteraceae; genus Scalesia; species Scalesia atractyloides. Next base: position 48,884,767 of record CAMTDV010000023.1, read on the forward strand.
TGTCATCATATACTCTAATTGATATTATTAATATTGTACATTGCAAAACTAAGGAAATATTTTTAAATGATTTTTAAAACAAAGTTTTGCATAGTTTTGAGAATTCAAATGGTTTGTTACTGTTGCTAGAAGTAGCATTTGTTGAACAAAGTAACAATCTCGTGGATACTATTTGGTGGAAAACAACTTGGTGTTGTTCAGAACAAATTTAATTGTTCAAGTTTCCTACTTAAATGCAGCATTTGTAACAACTTCGTGTTGTTTTGACCAAAATTCTTTAAGTTTAAAATTTCAAGATGAAATGGGGAACTTGTACTTTACAAGTGCATGCAGTCTTATTGAGGGAATACCTCAAGACATGCCATGGGATGATATCGTTGAGAAGATTTCGGTCAGATTATAAAGTGTTGAAGATAAAAGCACTTTGGTATTTGATGTCTACATATCGTCTATGTTTCCTTTTAAATTTCAAAAGTGTTTGGCACTTATGATTTAGTTTCCAATGTATTTTATTGTTTTGTGTTCAATATCTTTGGATAACACATGCAATTTCAAAAAAAATAAATCACTAATGTTTGTTACGTATAAATTATTTTTGTGGAAAGTAATTATAATGTCAACTATATATTGTTTAAAAGAATATGATTTTAAACGGATAGTACATGAATTATTTGGACATAAACAACTTGAGAGTTGTTTCATTGACTAAAAGTCAAAGATGAAACATCAAATGTATAACCACATTATGAGAGATTAATGAAAGAACGTACTAAGTGTATTGAGATGAAATATACAAACGAGATTCATGTCGACATAATTCGTTAGAAGTCATTGAAAAATTCACAAGTGTGAATTCTAACATATGAAAGAGAAAGTACTATATGTTATTGTATACCTTTAATAAATTTTGCGAGATTTGTTCCGAGTGATCTATACGTAGATGCGTCTATCACTTGTTTATTGTTAGAACTATATGGAGATTTTACCTTCATTTGGGAGAGCATCCTAGATATATATATATCTCCTAATGAATAACAATAGATGTGTGCAAATCACGTATGGCAAAATTATGAATACAATATTGTTGAGTGTTGATCTAGTTGACTTTATCTCACACATAATTGTGATTGTAGATGAGGAACATTCTAGTGATGAATGTGTTCACCAAGTGACTTGGATTAAGACTTATATTTAAGTCCTTATGAGTAAATGGTAAAGCGTTGGAGATCAAAGGTAAACAAGTTATGTTCCTTAATTGAATGATAAAATTTAGCTATGTGTTATGTACAATAATTTGTGAGACCTTCCTAAATATTGATGTTTTAGGATTATGAATATGTCTCATTATTTTGTCTTAACAAGGAACGAATGTTGCAAAGTGATATTATTATATCCTTAGGGCTGTGAAGAATCAGAATGATGAATCTTTTGTTCACAAGCTAAAATATTGTAGTCTAAAGCATGCTAGACTAGTATTTGGTTAATTATGGGTCTTGGCGGAGACTAATTAACTCTAAATATTCAAATGTGTATGAACACAAAAAGAATTTATGCATAGACAAAGTTCAGGGATAATTTTCATTCATTATAAGGAAAAGATATGTAACTTTTGAAGAGTTTGTTCGAAAAGCTAATGAGGAGAACTCATTGTCTAGGCTTATTCTAGATGTTAAATTATAATTATTTAAGTCAGTGACAAACTTATGACAATGGCATGTGTTGCTTTGGTCAGCTCGGAAGCTTATGTAAGCTAATGCAACACGAGTTGAATTCACTGATACAATGAGTTTGATCTTGTTCAATCACATGTGTAAAAATGTCTTCATAAGTAAAGTTACGGAAATGTTGATCAAATTGCAAGAAATGTGGGGGATGATCTGTAACATCTGACGAAAAACGGGTTCTAAAATCCGCTCCGTTTTGTAATCAAGTATATGTTACGATCTTCTGTTTCGAATTTATGTTAGCCGTTTAATAGATTTTGTGATATTAATAAAAATACATAATAATGAAGATAATAGAATAATAATAATAAACAAAAGATATACTATTTATAAAATTAAAAAAAAAAATAAAGAGTGGACCGCCGGATCGAACACGGTCTCAACTCAAGCCACACACACAACACACCACTGCAGCACACGCACAACATCTGAACAAATCCAACGAATAAATCTTTTAAACCTTCTTATTCAAGTCTTCTTCTTGAATCATCCGCCTGTAACAGTCGCGCTAAAATTCAGGCAATCATCAGAATTCCGTTTTCTTTACAAATTAAACCATTTTCTAATCATGTATTTAGGCTCAATCATCGAGTCAACAACATTCAAAATGGTTATACAATCATCTCGCCATTAAATTTTTTACCGAAACTCTCGAAACCGAAAATTCAAACCAAGCTACTGCCTTACTCTATAAATAGGAGTTTCAGAACTCAATTAGAACGAACCTACACTCACTCTAACTTTCTGCAAGCATCTGTTCATCAAAGACTCATCGCCGAAATCAAATCCAGTCGCCGGAATCCTCGCCGGAGATCGGAAAACACCTCTGTTCGGTATATCGTTACACTTAATCCTTTACATTCTATTACTTAATCTCATCAATAGATGTTTGAAGGTTTAATTGTTAACTAGAACAATCGAATCGAGTTCCAACATTTCTGTGTTTTTTTTAAATGAATAAGGTAACTTGGAGTCTGTGTTTAAATGAAATAAAAATTTGTATATACACCGGGTTAGACACACAATCCAGTGGTTGGACTGTGTGCACATGAATCACAGGCCCCGGGTTCGAGTCATGCCACGTTTCCGATTCCCTAAATAATACAAAACCTTTTTATAACCCACACATGAAACGACTCAGTAAGTATATAAGATTAATTAAAATCTTATATCCTTTGGCTTAGACACACAGTCCAATTGATCGGGCTGTGTGCAACACAAATCAAAGGTCACATGTTCGAAACTGGTTCACTGCACGGTTCTTGTAATTTATCAAACCTTTATAATTAAATAGAATTATGGTTAAGGCTAATAAGTGTATAAATATAATAAAAATCCAATATATTCCGGGTTAGACACGTAGCTCAGTTAGTCGAGCTGCGTGCACGCAAACGAAAGGTCACGAGTTCGATCCCCACACGCTGCCAAATCCAACTGGTTCGATCCAAATTAATTCAATGGAAAACATATTTTTTAAATTACTTAAACCTTTAATTATTTCCCAAAAAATATACTACTTTAAAACCAATTAAATTTTATTTACAAATCAAAATATATATAGTAATTATAAATCAATTTAAAATAGCAACCTATTTAAAAATACTAACTTCAATCAAAAGAAATATATTTTTTTCATCTAAATTATTATGCGAATGTTTAGGTTAGCCATTATCGTCGCTTGATATCTCAATCGTGCGCAATTTTCATCAAATCGTAATCGCATCCATTGTGAGTGAATCTTACAACTTTCCCTTTTTATTCACGTTTTGGGGTGTATCATGTGTCGCTTTTAAAATTTCTCATTATTATAAATCTCGTGCTATTACAATTATATGATCTAACGTGCTATATGATATTGTCTGTTATTGTCATTTTGTGTTTATATTTCTCATTTTAGTCAATCTCTCACATTAGGCCCATTTGTTTCCTGTTACTTACGGGTGGAGCGTCGCGTTGCCTAACATACTAGATCGGCTCCGTTTGATTGAGCCTTGATCTCACAGCACATCGCTTATCGTGCTCACATGTACTTTACTAGTTGATTGTGTGGTTTGTGATTACATATACGTTTCTCATAATTAGTTAATGCACATTTTATTAAGAGAATAAACATATCCTTTTTCTTAATAATTAAATGGGATTCACTCACCAACTTCTGTTGACCCAAACTCTATTTTTACACATGATACAGGTGAACAGGTTTGAAGCATGGATCACGTAGGACATGGGCCTTAGAAGAAAATAAAACGTTACTTGAAAGCTTTGTTTGGAACATTTTGTGTTTGTATGAATTAGTGTTGATTGGAATGTTATATTTTAATTTTGAAATAATAAGTATGAAACTTTTACAATAGTAAATGTCATGAGCTTTGATGAAAACCCAATCATGCCCCGATTACCATATCTCTGCGGGTCAGGGTGTGACATGATCCATTTGAGAAACAACCTTATAAGGGTATGTAGAGATGGTTCTCATTACCCCACATGGATGTTATCCAATAACACTTAAATTTGGGGTATCTTGCATTTGTATAATATATATTGGTAATAAGGATTTTGTAATCCAATCTAACATTGCAAACAGACGACTAAGTGGAGGACACAAAGGTCGTAGTGCATAATGGAGATGTGTTTGTGTTAAATGATAAATGTATCATTCTAAGACAAATATTATAACCAGATTCATGTGGCCACTGAGGTTATAGTTTTAGAAGTTGACAATAGGCAATGTTAACCTTCGAGTTACGAACACATCATAACAATTCTCAACTGCAAATTTATCTTCAATGACTTGTCAAAGTCAAAGATAATGTTATGGATCCAACAACCTGAGGGTTTATTAGAGATCAAGTTGTGGAATGAGACTAAAGCCCATGGAAAAAGGGTGTGTGAAGGAAACCTAACTTAGTTGACTGGAGATCCTAAGATCTAAGTTCAATAGGATAACGAATTCATACGCCTAAGGGTGATCACTGTGGGGGCATAACTAATATGCATAACTAGTATGTATGGTTATATATACTCCCTAAATGATAAAATGGTGTTTAAATACGTCCTAGTTCATTCTTATGAAATTCAGTGACAAATTTTGAGGCTAAGCATATTATGTGGTAAATGATTTTACACAATCGTGGTAACCACAACGCTTTTAATGATTAAGAAGAATCATCTATGTTAGAGAGAAGTGGGTCGCTTCGAATGGAATTGAGGGGCACAATTCCTAGAGCTCTCGCAGAACTAGGTAAGTGTTCCACGACCAATATTGACACGACTATGAGGGGATGACCCGGCTAAGGAGAGTATTGTGTGAAGCGTATTGTTGTCTACACAAATGGGGGTTTGTTCAAGGACATCATCTACAAACCGCTACAAGGCTACGTATGCTTCACAACGGAAAGTTCAAAGAGAACACCTACTTATCCGACAATACTCAACTGTCGAGGTTGCATTGAAAATTTAGTGTGTTTTGATCAATCTCCATTAATGTGGGGGATTGTTGGAAATTTTTAAAATGTGATGAATGAAAATTTACATATAGTGACAAACTCTTGAGTAGAGTTATTTATGTCACTTGTCTAGTTTATATTAGAATAATAAACCTTCATGTGACGTATTGATGATAACTCTTGAGTAGAGTTTCTTTTATGACAATTGATTAGAGATTTTATGGAAAATTAAGTCTCTAATTATGTTGGACTTTTCACCACCCATGGCTCTTGCATACATAGTAGACTATGTGCCTCTTTTGATGTGGTTAGAAAAGAAAAAGAAAAAAAATATAAATAAAAAGATACAAGAAAGAGAGATGTATGCATGAAGAGTCTTGGAGAAGAATACTTAATAACCCATATGTTGGGAACATATAGAGATAAGTTTTTCTACACGATTCAACTACATTTCTATTCTTAGTTTCCAAATGGTCTAACACTATGATTTTACCTAGTGTAACCTCGGGCATGTGGTCTTCTCCGGCAGTACAGACTGCTTCGACTGTTGTACTCTGGGGGCAGACGCGTCGGCTTTAGTAGAGGAGTGAAATCTGTTTCGAGGGATGCGCGTTGAACACGTGCCTCAGTCACAACCGCTAACATTTGTTTGTTCTTTTTGTAGGAAATTAATGTACAAGAAGACGTGGTTCAAGACCTCGTTGAATCATACACAAAGGACTGAAAACACAACGGACTATACAAGAAGACGCGGTTAAAATTATTGTTGAAGACCAAAGATGAATCAATTAAATTACATATGTTGTTTTATACGTTATATTCGTAAGGATTTGTACACGGTACATGTACTTAATTTCCCAAATATGTAAAGAGAGTATCTTTACTATTTTATTTATATATTTTTTTATTAAAAATGGTGACCCATTTCCTACAACTGTCTGGTCTAAATCATTTCTTAGCATTATCTGATTTAACAAGTGAACGAGGTATGAAAGACTTATTGATGGTTAGCTAGAGTTTGCGGTAAACAAGAAAGTTGAGGTAACTGAACTGGATTTTCAAGACAATGAGCGCCACACGAGTTTTGGTACTAGCCTACAACCACAATCTCCCATTACAAGTACCCGATAGAAATGCTGGAGACCTTGTATAATGGCCATCCTTAGATGATGCAGTTGTGGAGATACCGTCTCTAAAACAACTTTTTTGAGGAATGTTAACGTGACCGAAGAAATTCTTGAACAATTGCTAACAAATTCTCCACATCTTGAGACGATATTTATCCATGGCTCTGGATACTTGACCGATATCCAAGTTAGTGGATGGCCACTTAATTTAAAGCACTTTGAGATACATGAATGTCCGCTGGTGGAATCTATTCATTTATCTGATTTTGACCTTGTGTCATATGTCTACAAGGGTGAGCCAATAGATTTAAAACTAGCTAATCTTTCAAACCTTCACAAACATTTTGTCATGGAATTGTGGGGTTTGAAAATAATATGTGTAAGAAGATAACATCATGTGAATTGTCCCTGAAGGTTTTTCATTCCTTGAACATCGTTCTCAGGTTCTCAGTTCATCTTAAATATGTTTATAACCAGTTAAAGATATATCCTAATTTTTTTCTTCTTGTCACAGGGATTTCTAAAGCTCGATTCCCTATCAATTTTACAAAATGTCAAGGAACTGACGCTGACAATCGGAGCTCATGATGATGAAAGCTTACTAGAGTTCACTTCGATATTTAAAGCATGTCCGAGTTTAAAGAGTCTTACAGTTTAGGCATTTATGTTACGTCCAATTAAGAAGTTCATCTAATGGTATAAAAACTATGCCATAATCGGTGTTACTGTAATGGAAAAATGTTATGGTTTTTTTCTTTTTTGCAGCTGCATTGGTTTACCCCAATCGATAGGGAGAATGAAAGTAATGCATGATACTAGATACCTTCATGATACGTTGGAGTATCACACACAATTGAACACACTGATTATTGCAAACGTAAAAACTGAAACTAAACAAACTACCCTTATTTTTGCTAAAGACTAGGCCCTCCTAAAGACTTGCTCATCTCTTGACTCACTGATATTCAAAATGGTTTCTTTATGACTAATTGAAATTTGATTTAACTTTAACATCCCCTCGTAATTCAAAGTCTGGTAAACGTAAGTCCACATACAGGTAACAGAACTGTTCAGGGAACCCCAATGTATGTGGTTGTGTGTTTAATCTTTCTGTGAATAATCTTGATGCTTGCTTAAAAATACCTCAGACTGGTTGTAACAATAGAAACGTAGTTGTACATCTTTCCTGTTGTTCTAGATATAGCAGCATCTTCCGCAGCAACACTGATTGACACACTACTGCAATGGTGCTACATATGATGCAGGAGCTTCGGATCCGGACCTAGATGCAGACCCGGGTATTCAATCCGTTGACACGGGTATGCGACCAGCCGCGCGAAAGCGTTTTTGTTGCTGGTATCGTTTTCCTGCTTATCTTTTATTCTTGTTGAATTTTATAAGTTATCTTTTTTTTAAATTTTGCATGCTTATCTCTTCCTAGTTAATAGGAATTGACTCTTAGGCTAAATGGTATGGTTATGACCACCATGACACTCCACGTAGGCGCCATGACACCCACCTCTAATCCACCATTCAAACCCACTACCTTAAGGGTGTGGTTATGACCCAAACCAGTGGCGAAGCGGAAGTCACCGGACCTAAATAATTCTATAAAATCGGTGGGTCGAAAACGTATATACCTAAAAAATTCTATACGAACGTACATACATAACACTACTGAGCGAAAAGTTCGGGGGTCAGGCGCCCCCTGGGCCCTTCAAAGCTGCGCCCCTGACCCAAACCACTATCCCCTTATTTTTTTAGTATATTTGTCTCAAAATCATCAAGTTTAGAAAGGATTCCTTAGTTGTAATCGATTTATCTGTGAGTACTCGTTGCTTAATGTTTGTAGCAAACATGAAGAGATTGTAGTTTGGAATATCATCAAACATGCTGCTCCAATCTACATAGTTCTGGGTAAAGAAGCTTTGTTGACTTGGGACTGGTATATGGTAACTAGCATTTGTCTGTGATACATTTTGTGCAGAGTTAGGAATGTGTGATGGTACTTGTGACATTGTAGTATGATAATATTGAGCTTGATCAAATAAACAATCATGTTGAGCACATATAAGTCTTGGTGATTGAGAAAAGTGAATTGTTGGTTTTGTGTTTGGATTACGGGTAGTCCTAGAAGAGTTCAGATATGAATTTTGTGGATTTGAATGACTTGGTGGCTTTGGATAGGTAACATAAGACACTGAACTCTAAGTGGGATTCCTGCATTCTCCGGCAAAATGCCCTAGTTTACGACATTTATAACACTCCACTCTGGATTTATCCACTCCGGAGCTTCAACGGGCCTTCAGGTTAATTGATAAGAAAGCGGTGGTAACTAGGTGAACTTGAAGTTCAGATTGCAGAAGTACATCCAGGAAAGTAGTTCAAGGTCTCCAAGTGGGAGATTGTTGGGTTCGTAGGCCTTATAGGCCCTACTTGGACTTATCTTGGGGAGCAAGTTTGCTAAACCTAATTAGTCTTTTTATATATTCTATGTACTTGTAATCAAGAATTAACCCCTAAATAAAAATATCCTAGTTGCCACCTGTGGACGTAGGTCAGTTTAGAACAAACCACGTAAATCCATGTGTTCGTTTATTGCTTTTGTGTTCGTATGTGCGCTCGATCCTAACAACGAGAGCTACTTGGACATTCACTTTTCTTTTGAACGACACTTGATCTTTCAATTAACTTTAGGTTCTGTATTTTTGTTAGTAAATAGTCTGAGATAGGTAAGCATTATTTTATTTAACTTTAGATTTTTAAGTCACCGTATACTGATATCAACCCTTTAACATCTTACTCCAGAAATTCATTTAAGCTCTGTTAGCAATAATATGTATTCTATTAAAAATATCTACTTGGTGATCCTTACCGGGTTATAGTTATGTAAGTAATTCTACTAACTTGGAGTGAAGATTGTAAACAATGCAATTTTCCATTTGAAGTAAAGATATTGAAAAACAAATCTTGGTTGAAGACCAAAGATTGGCGTAAGCAAATCTTTTAATATCAACCTCAACCACCATACATATTCGTATATGTGCGATCATATCTCTCAAACTCTACATTCCTTATATTTTCAAAACTTGTGAAATTCTTCACATTTGTGTTCAAAAAAAGAATGCAATAAATTCTTAATTCCCATAAATAAATAAATTAATTAAACTAAAATAAATCTTCTTTTTTTTTCTTTTTAGAATGGCAAAATAAATGTTCTACTGTCCTTAACTTAAATTAAAATAATAGAAAATCAATTAAAGGTCCCAAATATGAAGATATAATGACCAAATTGCAATGGAATTCTAGAAAATTCTTTTTGAATAGATTCCAGTTTTTCTTGAAGTATAAAACCTGTTGATAATCGAACATGCAAATCACAGGTTGAGAATATAAAGAATTGAGAATCCAAAACGATAAACTTGCTTGTATTGAATGAAAAGTGATGATTACCATTGACATACATGAACCCTAAATATACTAAACCAATAGGTGCGATTGGAGAGACGTGTCTCTTTACGAATGGTTGTGACTTTTGATCTTGTGGATGTAATCAATCTTGAAGAGGTGTGTTTCTTGATCCTGCCTTGATACCGTCGCACATGAAGGGTTGCGACTCCAGGATGTGTCGATCCCTTGATGAGTTGGTTATACACTTTCATCATTCCATCTTTGGCACTTGTACTTCATAACTTATCTAATTCTAATATAAACTAACTATCTACTAATTACAGGATGATCCCTATATTTAGTTTAAATATTTATACTCTCCCTTAAACTAAATATAGTTTAACGAAGGTCTTCAACTTGCTTGACTTGCAGTAGCATTGGTTTCTCTTTCAACGCCAGATTGGCTTCTTGTTGCATGTCTTTTGCCTTTTCCTTCCATTTGGTGCAATCTTTTGCAAAATGACCATGTTCTCCACAATCATAACATCTGAACTTGCTTTTGTCTTGGTTTCTTGGACCCATATCTTGTCCACGGCCTCTTCCTCCTTTGAAAGATCCTTGTCCTTGCCTTCTGCCATGGTTTTGAGCACCACGACCCTTTCCATGATGCCAACTTTCAGACTGATTATTTGCACTTGCCATCATGAGTCTTCCTTGATCGTTATCTTCTTACTTGTCTTGACTTTTGACATGTTCTTCAAAATCTATTATTCTTCCCACTACTTCTTCAAATGGTATTTTGTCTATTTCTGAATACTGTTCGATATTTGCCACAATGGGTAGAAATTTCTTCAGTATGGAAATAAGTAATTTCCTAACAAGTTTCTTGTTTTTAATGGTGGTACCGAGAGTCTTAAATTTGGCTTTTATACTACCCAACTTGCTTGCAAAACTACTTACTTTTTTGTTCTCGTCCATCTTTAAAGCTTCTAGTTCTCTCCCCAAAGTTTGTAGACGTGCTTTTTGAACCATATTTGCTCCAAGATAACGAACTTTGCTCGCATCCCATACTTCTTTTACTTTTTCGTATTGCGCAACTTGCATCAAAACATCTTCCAGTAGCGTTTGGAAGATAATTGCTTTCGTTTTATGCACCTTCTTTTCGTTTATCATTTCCGTTGAAACAACTGTTTCCCAAAGACTATATGCCTTCAAGATTGTTTCCATCATAACTGCCCATTAGGTGTAATTAGACTCTTTCAATTTTGGGCATTGAAGAGACACATTCCCTTGCTCGTGGAGTGACGTTGATGCACTTACTTCTTTGTTTGTCATGCCTCCTTTCTTTCTCGCCTTGTTTTTCTTGCCTATCTTGCTTTGACCGAGAATGTTTGTTTCTTGCTACTTGCTATTTTGAACCAAATGGTCCGGAACTTGCTATTCGAACCAAGAATCGGTTTGACTTGCTATGAACTGATACGGGTTTGATTTCTTGCTATAGAACCGTTTATGATTCGAAATTGACTTGCTTTATTCTAAAACATGCTATTATGATCCTTATTGAAGTATAAAACTTGATTTGTGACTCAGACGAAATCAGAATCTTAAAACAAGAACCTGGTTGTGATGATTCCTTCTAATCGATGATTGCACAGAAACAACACTCTTCGTTCCTGCAGATTTGATTTCAAACTTGTGGCCTTCTTCAAATCGATTAACCGTGCTCTGATTCAATCGACTTCTTCTTCCCAATTTGGAACACTGTGCTCTGATACCACTGTTGTAACCGAACATGCGAACCACAGGTTGTGAATATAAAGAATTGAGAACCAAAAGAACGATAAACTTGCTTGTATTGAATGAAAAGTGATGATTACAATTGACATACATGAACCCTATATATACTAAACGAATAGGTGCGATTGTAGAGACGTGTCTCTTCACGAATGGTTGTGATTCTTGATCTTGTGGATGCAATCAATCTTGAAGAGGTGTGTCTCTTGATCCTGCCTTGATACCGTCGCACATGAAGGGCTGCGACTCCAGAGATGTGTCGATCCCTTAATGAGTTGGTTATACACTTTCATCTTTCCATCTTTGGCCCTTGTACTTCATAACTTCTCTAATTCTAATATAAACTAACTATCTACTAATTACGGAACGACCCCTATATTTAGTTTAAATATCAATAAAACCAACGCTGCAACTTCAAAACTCTTCATTTCCTTCTTCCATAGTCTAGCCACCACAATGGGGAACCAAAGGCGTCGATGTGCTCTAAACAAAGGTGAGTTATTATTTCTTGTTAATTACTTTTTTTACTGGTTGAGATTCAGCGATTCAAAATTTATAGTCTCAGCCTTCTGTTATTATTCAGATCAATTCAATTTTAAGATAACTGAAGTTAATTGCTGATCAGTACTTTCTAGAGATCGGAACATTTTAATTACTAGAATCTGTCAGTATATTTTAGTCCCATCACCTTGATTTAAGGTATTAGTTGCTGATTTGACGGTATTTATCCCTAATAATTTGTTTACCATTGCCGCAATCTTTGGTTAAACTACTTCTGAGTAGTGTCATTCTTGGTCTTCACCAATTGCATTGTAAAGATTACAAATGACTTTCAATTTTGTGCAGAGAAGCCGTAAAGGATTAAATTCAAATTAATGATTTAACAGCAGAATGCCCGATGATATTCTTTTTATGGTGTTGTGTCTGTTGCCTGTAAAGGATGCAGTGGTAACCAGCATTCTCTCCCCAAGGTGGAGATTCCTCAGGTCTAATATAAAGAAATTAAACTTTGATGCCAGACAAGCTTTATATAATATACACAACAATTTCGGGTTATATGCTTCAGAGCTGTCTAAGTACACCAAACAGGTAAATGGTGTCATCCTGAGTTATAATCACCCAGCGGTTCATCACTTCCGGATTCATTTCTATTTGAACGGTGATTATACATGTGTCATTGACAAATGGCTCAAGTTTGCCATGAGTAAGAAAGTTGAGATTCTTGAACTGGATTTGGAGACAGCTGCGAAGAATTATGATCATAATACGTTTAACTATTATTTCCCTTCAAGTTTATCAAATAGGACCACATCACACATTCCTAAATTTCCATCCTCAAATTTGGAATCTCTAAAAAAGCTTTACTTGAATAACGTTAACATGAGGGAATCGGTTCTTGGGGAGTGCTAACAAAATCTCCACATCTTGAGACGATTTCCATCCATGGGCCTGGATACATTACTCATATTCATGTTGGTGGACGAGAACTTAAATTGAAACACTTTGAAATCGTGGAATATCCACATGTGGTGTCTGTTTATTTGTCTGATTTTGGAATTGAGTCATTCACCTACGTGTGCCAACCAATAGATTTACGTCTCAGTGGTCTTCCAAACCTTAAAAATGTTGTTATGAGTCAAGGACTTGCAGGGTTGAGTAGTATTGTGTTTGGCCAGATATCATCTTGTGCATCAACACTACAGACTCTATCCTTTAAGATATCATCCAATGGTTAGCAATTCATATCCTAAGAATGTGAGTGATTATAAATTTTACAATATCTTTTGAGTTTTTCTTTTTTTTTTTCTTTGCTGAAAATCGCAAAGCTTTATTCCATCCATCAACTACCAATATTAAGAAATTGACGCTCACAATTGTTGTTCAAAGAGATAATTGTCTACTCGAGTTTGCCTCTTTAGTTAATGTGTTTCCAAATATGGAGACATTTACAGTTGAGGTATTTCACTAATTGCAATTGATTATTTACTATAACAGCAGTATAACAGTAAGTAATCATGTACCCTAGTAATTTCTCAAAATAATTCCATACCAGTTATGAATGCCCGTCCTGAATGTTTTATGGGTTTGGGTTTTCCCACCGGGTCAAGTTCTTTTGCCACTCCTGTTCAAATATAACCCGTGGCAACCATTAGGCTGCAGTAAATGAATCAAACAAACATGATTGTCCATTTATTTAGCTATGAATGAACACGAACTGGTGGAAACTATTAGGCTAAATGAATTGAACAAACACAAATGAGTTAGTTAGTTCATGTCCATTAATTTAACTTTGAATGAACACGACCAACCGATTTTCTTATGTTCTTTTTCTTTATGTTCGTTTGTTAATATTCTAAATGAAGGAGACAAATCCAAATGAACACCACTTATAAAGGAAATAACAGTATCACAATTATGTTATATGTTAATCAGCATCACATGATTCATGTAAACAACAATTGTGTGAATTAAAGGCTAGATACCCCAGTAACAAATAAATTTGAATGAATATGTAAACTAACATAAACTGACGATCAGTGGCGAAGCTTGAAAATTTCCACCGGAGGTCAGAAGTCACCGGACCTAATAAGTAAAGAAAAATTTTATAAAACCGGGGGTTGAAAACGTATATACCTAAAAAATTTATACGAAACGTACATACATAACACTACTGAGCGAAAAGTTCGGGGGGCCGGGCGACCCCCTTGGCCCCTTGAAAGCTGCGTCCCTGCTGACGATCACATATGTAAATGAATGACGGGGACATGGATAGAAGTTCTACATTGAAAAAAAAATTTATGATGTTCGTTACGTTTATACATAACGGGACATGTGTTATATTAATATAAAACTTCTTTTTCAGCTACTGTGCTTTTCAATGATGGGATGGGGGAGGAAAGCAACGTGTATTGCTGCTGCTGTTCATCACCATGAGCACCACAAGCTTTTCCAAATTTTGGGTTATTATGGTGGAATCAGTGATCTTGAACTTGCTGCGTATATGTTACAAAATGCTAATGAACTTGAGTGTTGGTTCAGACCCTTTGCAAACTCATGTATAAAATAACAAAAGAACATTGCTTTGCTGCTTTTGTAAAAGGAAAAAGGGTACGAATTGGAAAGCAAAAGAAAAGCTGCTAGTTACTTCTATTCAACACCCAATGAAGCCTTATATAGGCTTTACATGTGATACGAGCAGATTTTTAAAAGAGAAATATTAAGAGAGAGAAGCAACAGAAAGTTAGTTCCAACTAATCAATAACTATTCTCATTACAGTTGACAGGTAATGACCAACAGACTCATTACAACATATCCCCAACTAAATCACGATCTAACCAAATGAGCCTTGAACTTTGAAACAATTACAACTAACCCCCCAAGGTATTTATTCTGTATCATTACACCCTCCCTATCAACGTCTTGACCTCTAGACTGAAACTGAGGAAATCTAAGCTTAAAGTCTTCAACATCTTCCCACGTAGCTTCAGAGAAGCGATTGTCAATGGACTAGTACCTGCATTGATGCCCGATGTCCCTTTTTGTACATCCATTGCCCTAAATTGTTGTCGGCTGGAATCTAAACTGGGTTCAATTGGTAGCGGAATAACCTGTTGTGGGGGACCATTGGCTTTCTTTAACAGCGATACATGGAATGTAGGATGCACCTGCACATCCCTAGGTAAGTCCAACTTATATGCTACTGGCCCAATTTTTTCTGTAACTAGGAAGGGACCATAGTACTTAGGAGACAACTTAGAAAATCTTGTAAATCTCATTGCTGTCTGGCAATAGGGATGGATTTTTACAAAAACCCAATCACCTATTTCATACACTCGTTCAGACCTGTGCCTGTCTGCTAGTTGTTTCATTCGGTTCTTTGCACGATTGAGTGATTGCTTGAGAATTTGAATCATTTCCTCCCTGTCACAACACAATGCGTCCACAGCTGCTACCCTTGCATCTTTAGGAATGTAGGAAATAAATAAAGGTGGAGGGTACCCATATAATGCCTCGAAAGGGGACATGTTAATACTAGAATGATGGCTAGTATTGTACCACCACTCTACCAAAGATAACCATTTGCACCAATCTTTGGGTTTTCCCATTACCATACTTCTTAGTATGATTCTAGACAACGGTTTACCACTTCAGTCTGGCCATCCGACTGTGGGTGGTAGGCGGTGGACATAGCCAAGTTGATCCTGTGTAATCTTGTAACTCCTTCCAAAAATTGCTAATAAAAATAGGATCCCGGTCAGAAACTATAGTATCCGGCCACCCATGTAACTTAAAACACTTGGTCTAATAACAGCTGAGCTACACTAGCTGCAGAATAAGGGTGAGTTAATGGCATGAAATGGGCATACTTGGTAAGCCTATCTACCACTACAAAGATTTGTGTCTTTTCCTAGTGACTTAGGTAGTCCTCCTATGAAGTCCATAGATATATCTAAGAATATGAACTTAGGAGTCTCTAATGGCTGTAGTAATCCAGGAGTAGCCACATGTTCAGCTTTTGATCTTTGACAAACATCACATTCCCTAATAAATTCACTGACCTGTTTAGATACTCTTTCCAAGTAGCAAAATATTTGATTCTTTGTAAAGTTGCATGTACCCTAAATGGCCTGCATAGGAGTAGAATGACACAGTTCAATAATATCATGTTGTAATTTTACATCTTTTCCCACAACCAAACTGTTGCCTTACATAGTATCTGCCCATTCCATTTGTAATTCTTTACTGATTGACCAGTGGTTAATTTGGCAATCATATCTTCCAGCTTATCATTCATTTCCCAAGTGGCTTTGATTCGGTCAAACAAAGATGAATCCAAAGTTGATAAAGATATAGCTAACAAGGTAGAACTTTGCACTCTTGATAGTGCATCAGCAGCTAAATTTTCACTTCCCTGTTTATATGATATCTCATAATCATACCCCAACATCTTAGACAACCACACATGTTGCATAGGAGTAGTAACTCTTTGATTCATTAAAAACTTCAGGCTTTTCTGGTCAGTTTTGATGATGAAATGTCCAACTGATAAGTAGTGATGCCACTGCTTAACTGCAAATAGGATTGCCATTAATTCCCTTTCATATGCTGGCCAGGTTAACTGTTTAGGAGACAGTGCTTTGCTTATGAATGCAATAGGATGTTGATTTTACATTAGAACTGCCCCTATACCATTGGCTGAAGCATCTGTCTCTAGGACAAAAGGAATGGAGAAATTAGGTAAGCCAGGCAAGAGGAGACATTAGAGCTGTCTTCAACTTAGTGAAAGCTAAAGTAGCTTCGTCAGACCATTTAAAGAGTCCTTCTTCAACAATTTTGTTAAGGGTTTTGCCATGATTCTAAAAGATTTAATAAATCTTCTGTAGTAGCCTACAATTCCCAAAAAAAACCTCTTAGTTGTTTGACTGAAGTAGGGATAGGCCAGGATTGAATAACTTCCACCTTCTGTGGATCTATTAATATACCTCCATTGGAAATAATATGGCCTAAGTACTCTACTTTAGTGCCACCAAAACTGCACTTTGATGTTTGGCGTATAGCTTGTGCAAATTGAACAATCAAAACACCTCTTCCAAATGGACTAAGTGTTGATCCATTGAATTGTTGTATACTAGGATATCATCAAAGAATACCAAAACACTCTTCCTCAATAAAGAATGGAATGTAGTATTCATAAGAGAATGGAAAGTGGCAGGGGCATTGGTGAGGCCAAAAGGCGTCACTAAAAACTCATAGTGTCCCTGATGAGTTCTAAAGGCTGTTGTGTGAATATCAGCCTCATTCATCCTGATTTGATGGTACCCAGACCTTAAATCCAATTTAGAAAACACCCTTGCACCCCCTAATTCATCAAACAATTCTTCTATTAAAGGTATAGGAAACTTGTTTTTGATTGTAGCATTGTTGAGCTTTCTGTAATCAATGCATAATCTCCACGTGTTGTCTTTTTTTCTTAACCAACACTACTGGAGCAGCAAAAGGGCTTGAACTGTTTCTAATCACCCCTGCATCCAATAGTTCTTGTACAGATTTCTCAATTATATCTTTTTGCTCAGCTTGATGTCTATAACTCTTTTGGTTGATCACCGTTCCTTCTTATTGTAATGGAATTTTATGGTCACATTCCCTCTTAGGTGGCAAACCAGATGGGGTTCTAAAGATATCAGCATATTTTTGCAAGAGATCATCTAGTTTAGGTTCCATAACTTGTTGTGTGATTGCAGCAGAATGTTGAAATTGACCATTATGCCCTTCTGGATGTGCTACTTGTATGCTCAGTAATTGAGCCTGAGAAACACCACCCCCCTTATGTAATAGTTCATCCATTTTCATGCTAGAACATAAGGATAAATTGTTGTTGTCACACCCTTTGAGAAGATGAGTGACACCATCAATTTTGAATTCCATAGTTAGATCTTTAAAATTCCACATGATGTTGTTAAGGTTGGGCTGCCATTATACCCCCAAAACCATATCATAGTTTTGAAGAGGAATAACAAACACATCCGTTTTTGAACCACATGCCTTGCATGACCCATTGAAAGTCTGAACATAACTTGACACAGTCCAGTTGATTACCATTGGACACTCCAACTTTCATACTTTTGATCTCCTTCATAGGGTACTTCAATTTATTAGCTAAAGCTTTGTTAAGGAAATGTGAGTTGATCCCGAGTCTATAAGTAGATTAATCTGCCTTACCAATAACCCTCATAGTAGAATAAGAATGAATTCCTGTTAAAGCATGTATCGAAATTTGAGGCTCTACATTCACTGGTTCACAAGGAGTTTCATTCTCAAAACTTTGGCTTTCTGTTGTGTCATCAGCAGTATCCATGCCTACTACTTCAAGGACAAACAATTGTTTGTTTTTGCAGTTATGTGCAGGTGTATATTTTTCGTTACACTAGAAACATTCACCTTTAGACCTCTTATTTTCCATTTCTTTATTAGTCAACCTCATGGTAGTTAGTTTTTGATGAGTTGGAGATGTAGGTAATAAGGGTAAATAATTGGTATGTACAGGAGGTTTAACACTTGCCAAAGGTGTAGGGTTATGAATGGGGTTGGAATGGTAGGGTCTATAATAGGGTTTTGAGGATTGAGACATTTTTGCATTAGATGCATTTTGTTTCTTAGCTAACATATAGGCTTCTTTCATGGTCTTAGGATCAAACATGCTTACTGGACCTCCTATTTCAGGTTTAAGGCCTTTAAGAAATATACTAACAACATACTCTTCTGCAATTGTGACCCTAAGCAAATTGTCATAAAAAAGATCACTATATTCTTCTAAAGATCATGTCTAAATTGTAGAAGTAAGCATACCCATGGCATCTTTGAACAAGATAGTAGAATAACGATCTATACTGGTTCTTTAATACTCAGACCATGGTACATTAGCAATGGATCTAGTTTTAATAAAATTGTTATGTGCCACTTCATTGCTTTTCCCTCCAAATTGATAACAGCATAACGCACCTTGAAGTTTTCAGGTGTTTCATCAACATCAAAAAATGCTCGCACTTGCAAATCCAGTCTTCCACATCCTCTATTCCATTAAATTTGGGAAATTCAGTTTTCCCCAATCGAAACGATCTTTCAGTCCTTGAATTGTTGATTGTGTCTCGATCCTGGTTTGTTTGTACTGTATTTGTATCCCCATTATTCACCAATTTATCCAGTAATTGACGTAGATCAGTGAGTGAATGCTCTGTTTTTTCCATAAAAGCATAAAATTTCAACAATGGTGTTGCTTGATCCTTGAGAGTTTTACCGATTTCAGCTTGACTTCTGTAGTTGCCATTGAGATCTGATAGCTAATTTTGAACAGAATTTTAAGAACCGGTGATAGACTGATCCAATTTCTGAGTGAAATTGACTGCGATTAGAAGGAATTGATGGAACAATTGATCAATTCCAAGAGAAATGAACAACGAAAAAGACATAAATCGACATGTGATCTATTTCAATGAATTGAAACAAAAACGATTGAATGTGATCAAATTGGAGCATATAACACCGAGAATTGGTAGCTCTGATACCAATGATACGAGCAGATTTTTAGAAAGAGAAACATTAAGAGAGAGAAGCAATTGAAAGTTAGTTCTAACTAATCAATAACTATTCTCATTACAGTTGACAGGATTTAACAACCTGTAATGACCAATAGACTCATTACAACAGATCGCTAACTAAATCACGATCTAACCAAAAGACCCTTTTACTTCGAAACAATTACAACTATCCCCCCAAGGTATTTATTCTGTATCAACATGCAACGTAAACTAAGACCTATTCAAAATAGAAAAATAACTACTCCAACAAACAAAGCACATGCTATCACTAATTCTATGGAATCTTCCTAAAGAATCGTGAGACTCAAACTAAATACCAAACGTTCACTTTGACTCCTAGTTTATTCAACTTAACTTATTACTTAATTAATAAAACCACCAAATAACCAGCTGACCCGGTTGATCCGTAACCCATGACCCATCATGTCAAGATTATCCAACAATCACCCCCATAATCTTGACATCGACATGATTCTTCAAAGTAGGGTTGGTTCGATCTTCGTGGATCAAGTTGGCTTCTTCATTCTTATCTTTCCATTTCGTGCACTCATTAGCGAAGTGCCCTAATGATCCATACTTGTAGCATCTAAACCACTCTTATCACCTCGACCCGAGTCTCTTCCTCCTCTTCCTCGACCTCTGTCACCTCTACCATAGCCTTTTCCATGACCTCTTCCTCTTCCATCATTTTCACCATTAGTTAACAAAAGTTGCCCTTGTTCTTCATCCTTTTCATCATGGCTTTTGAGCCTTTCTTCGTATGCTCTGGGTCTTCCCACCGCTTCTTCAAATGGCATAGCTTCAATATCCGGGTATTACTCGATGGAGGCTATAGTCTGATGGCATCAATTGAGGAACTTTCTCACAACCAGTTCTTCTTCAAGATGTGAACCAAGACTTTTGAATTTTGCTATTATAGCACCTATCTTACCTGAAAAGTCATTGATTGTCTCATTGCCCTTCATCTTTAGTAACTCCAGCTCGCTTCCAAGAGTTTGCAACCTTGCTTTCTTGACCCGATCCGAATCGATTCCCATACGTCTTTCACATCCTTGTGTTTTGCAACTTGTAGGAGGATGTCTTCCGGTAAGGTTTGAAAGATACTAGTTTCATGGGGTGGTTTTTCTTCTCTTCTATAGTTGCTCCGGTTACGGGATCCACCGACTCCCACAAACCGTATGACCTTAACACCATCTCAACCATAATCGACCAAGAAGTGTAGTTCATTTCGGTTAATTTAGGACACTAAAGCCGTACATTACCTTGCTCACGGACCGTCAAAGTTCCTGAATTGTCTGCCATTTCTTTTCTTCTTGCTCACTTGCTTTGATTCTGTCCTTTTTTTCGTTCTTGCTATGCAACTTGCTTTTCTAGCTATCTCTTGCTATTTCCTTGTTGTTTCTTGCTTCTATATCTTGTTGTCTCGTACTTTAACTTGCTGCCTTCTTTCTTCAATATCTTGCTCAATCAAAACTTGCTTTTCTTGACTTGCTTACAAGAAATTGACTTGCTGCTAATCACTCAAGAATCAGCCCTTTCTATCTCTTTCAACGAACCAGGTTTGAGCCTCGGCTCTGCTACCAAATGTTGGTTTAGACACATTGCAAACTCATGTATAAAATTAACAAAAGAACTTTGCTTTGCTGCTTTTTGTAAAAGGAAAATGTGTACGAACTTGAAAGTAAAAGAAAAGTTGTTGGTTACTTTTATTCAACCCCCAATGAAGTCTAGAGCAATCACATCCAACACCCTATTTTTTACCCTATATTACACTAAAAATCACTATTTTTTTCTCTCCTTTTTTTAATTAAATAATACTTTTAATACCTTTATCATTACATTTTCTCTCTCTTCCACTCACAACCACTTTCAAAACATATTAAAAAATTATAAGTGATGAACTGTGTCCCCTCAAATTTAGAGATGAACAGTAACATTTTCTCTCTTCTCTACTCATAACCACTTACAACCACTTTTCATAAAGTAAAAATCCCTCACATAATTTGGAAGGTTGGATGTGAATGCTCTTATTTAGGCTTTACATGCAACATAAACTAAGACCTATTCAAAATAGAAAAAAAAAACTACTATAACAAAGAAGGTACATGCTATCACCTATTCAATAGGAAACTTCCTAAAGAATCGTGAGACTCAAACTAAATACCAAACATTCGCTTTGACTCCTAGTTTATTCAACCTAACTTAATACTTAATTAATAAAACCACCAAATAACCGGCTGACCCGGTTGAACCATAACCCATGACCCGTATCCCTTAACCCGTTGATGTAGGCCCAAGTGTAGAAGATCAGGCCATGGTGGCATTCTGGAGGCCCATAATCGAGCTACCAAAGGTGATTTACGAAAATGACCATAACTTTTGCTACAGGTCTCCGTTTAAGGGGCATTCGACCAGCCAAATCGAAGATTGAAACGAGGAGCACGTCATGGCAAGGACACGAAACAGACCTTTTCCAAGTTTCGGTCCAAAAAAACGCGTTATAGCGGGAGTTACGGGCCATTTAATGTTTTTTTCCATGGTTTATGTATTTTGTTTTTGGGCTTGTGTTTGGCCCATGGGCTTTTTATGGTCTGTTTTGAATTCGATTCTTATTTATGTCCCTCACATGTAATTCAATCATTTTTCACTTGGAATTCTCTGCCTTTTGGGTAGAATTTGGGGGGTTTGGGAAGATTATCACGGGTATTCACAGAATCAACATGATCAATCCTTGTTATCGTTTCACACGCTACATCACCCGTCATGTCAAGATTATCCAACATTGTGAAGATTGTGATTGATCCTCGATCGCAGGTTCACAAAGCAAGCAAAAGATTTTTCTGAGGACAACAAGGAAGCTGCTCGATCTTCTGCTAGGCTTCGGCTGCCACTTATGTTGCCTCAAGGTGTGGAGTTGGTCATACTCTGATCCCCATTTCAACATTTTCTGTAAACTTTACTAGTTTGATGTAAAGTGCGCATTGTGTGAATTACTAAAGATCTTGTGTTAAAGCAATCTCCCTAAGCCTACTCTGGGACATTTAGTCGATGCATTATACTAGTTGGGTTTGTGGAGTGATGAAGTTGGGATAAGGAAGTAAAAGATTATCATAGGACTTGCTATAATTAAAGGTTTAGGCCCACGGATATACTCTTGATAATTGTATCTACATTCTAAAAGAATTTGTAATCTGAATTATGAAAATAATATTAAGATAAAAATCAACATTTGAATGTTCTTAATCATCATGTATGCCAAGAAACTAGTTTTTATGTTTCTCATGATTCACGTACCAGAAAACAGTGTTCTTCAAATGTACATTGTGTTGATTGTTATTTGCTACAATGAACATGGGAATAGAATTGGAGAAAACATAATTAAGCTATTCAATGGTTACCATTTTGTGTATTCCTAAATTTCCTTTTCATGACCTATTCTAAGATGGCATTATGAAACTAGCAATATATATATATATATATATATATATATATATTTGAATGGCAAATTTTGGATCTTTGACTGACCATTGGAGAATATGTATCTAATTGATTGGTATATTTTGTTTTGCAGAATCACTATGTGGATCATGCCTCCTTATTTTTATTTCCTTCCCATTCAACAATGACATCTAGCAATGTGTTTTTGGCATCCAACAACCTGATACCCTTCTTCCTTCCTGCCTCCAAAAGAATCTTTTTTGATTTTTTTAAACATTGATTTTGTGTGACATTCAACAATTTTTTATTTGGCATTCAGCCACAACCTACAGAAACTATTATTTGTTCCTTCCTACCACCAACTTATACCTAACCATAAACCTTACCTACATTTAGCCATTCACGTGACATCTTCCCATTTTGCTTTGTGGAGTGAAAATGACCAAAGCAACATAATCCTACAGTTCCACAAAAACAAGAGACCTCAACCTTTTAGATGAAAGAGAAGGGACTAGTGGCTATATGTTGGGAGATTCAACATGTTAAAGCTTTACCTAAACAGAATTTCAAGCTCTTTCAGATAGTCGATTATGGCATTAATGTTCTTAGCGATTTTTTTGGAAGTTTTGTTAGGATCTACGTTTAATATTGCAAACAAATATTGATTGTCACAATACAATTTACAAATAGAGAGATATTATCATAAACAACTTTTTTTTCTATTGATTCAAATAGTCAAAAGTTTTACAGCAATGATTTTACAATCTCCCCCCTCAGCCAATCACTCGCTAGAACTATTCGTACAAAACAGAATGTGTGTGAAGTATAAATAGACCACTAACAGGTGTGATCTATTTATACTATGTACTAAAGCTCTGTTTGTGATGTGCTGACGTCACCCTGATAGTAACATCTAACATTCCAAACAGAAAAGGTTCTCAGATGTTAAACATCTGAGCAAATCCTAACATCTGATCTAGGCTATACTAAACACTGATAAGATAAATACAGTTATATTGAGAAACTATTGTCTAAGCTATCCTCTGTTGCAGTTGTCCAAACATCTTTTTAGCCTAACAGATGTTTGGTCTTCTTCATCAGACCTTTGGCTTGATCAGGGCTTTGGTCTTCTACAGATGCTAGCCTTCAACAATTGGTACTCTTGAACAATGGTTTCAAGGCTTGCCATGCTCTTGAACAGATGTTCTAACTAGGTGTTCAGTATTCATATCTTTGGGGAGAGAATTGTTTCATCAACTGTTTATTTCTTGATCTAAGAATCATGTCTTGGCTTTTGGATATCATCTGTTCTTTTTTTGGTCTAACAATCTCCCCCTAGAACAGATGATGGCGAAAACAAAGGGTTATGGGATCAAATTTTGTTTTCTCATCAACTGTTCTATTATTTGACCTTTAAATTATAATTCAAAGTAAAGAGGAACAATGTCTTTTGGGTCTCTCTCCAGTGGCAGACTTATTAAGTCTTGGAGATCTTCAATTTCTAGGCCTGAGGCACCTTTTCATTGTGATCTTCTCCACCTCCCCACTAGCCCTAGCCCTGAGCAAAGTCAGTTCATGGGTGTCTTTGTTTGACTTCCATTTTAGATTTTTTTTACAAGGGGGATTGCTCGGGACCAGATTATTGCTGATGAGTTTAGAGAGACTAATCTTGCCATGATTGAGTCAGCTAGATCTTCCTTCTTGGTATCCCTCTTTTGTTTATATTTTCTTTTAAGAAAGTCGTTGTAGCTATTACAATGATTCTTGCTGATGGGAGCTTAGAAGGTCTGACCAAGGTTTTGATAGGGAAGTCTAGTTGTTCATACTCTGGCCTTTTTGGTAATATGGGATCCTTTTCTCTTTAAATTTCCAATTGTTTATAGTTTGCAAGGGTTGTTGACTGATTCCATTTAGCTATTGTCTTCATGGTGCTTATTTTTGCAGCTGCTAGTTCTTCCTTCATACTTCTCATCTTTAAAGCCCTTTTGTCATTAGGCTTTTTACCTTCTTTCCAATTTGGGGTTAAAGGAGTGATGTTGGGAAATAGCTTCAACTTTTCAATCCTTACTATTTCATCTACCAAGGATTCATTTGGCAAACCATTGAATTGATCCTTATCAACATCATATGGCTTTGTTGCCAAAATGTGATTAAGGTAATCCTCCCTGAGTAGCTTTTTTAGGTTTGCATCAGTTATGTAATCATGGGATAGGTTCCTGCAGATCATGTTGGCATAGCCTCATAAAGCTTCTACCTTTTTGTATTCTTCTGTCAGGGTTTGCAAGATTGCCTATCATCCTTACCTTGATTTCTTTCAAGAACCATCCTTTTGGCCTGCCTTTACTTCAATTCCAAGTATTCTTCAATACTGACTGGACTAGCAAGGCTTGCAAATGGTGTTGATGATGTTTGGATAAAGGTTGTGGAGATTTTAGTGGTAGGAATTTTGGTAGGTGAAGTAATCATTTTTCTTATTCTTGTTTGTGGAATAGGTGGGAGTGATTTGATAAGTGGTAGTGGAATAGCATCTATTCACCTTTTTGAAATGCCAACAGGTGTTTTAGTAGCAGTGGTTTGTGATGGAGCAAATGTTTGAATGGATGTGCAAGTGGTTTGAGTAGTAGGTGTAACCGCGGGTAGAGATGATGGAACTCATGTGTGAGCAACCTTAGCCTTTTTGCTGGAATTGTAGGCGAAGCTTTCTTCGGTTATCACGACTCTCCCCCTTTTTGGCATCATCAGTAGAATACCTGAGTTTTGGAGTAGCACCAGTTGCTTGAAGGAGATAATCTTTTTTGGCCTGGATCTCTACTTATGTATAAGAAAACCTTGCTTCAACCATATTTTGAATTAACTCCATATGGATATTGTGAGTAGCATCTACAGATTGCCTTTGAAACTGGAGAAAAGATTGGGTGTGAAACCAAACTTTCTTTGCAAGTTCTGCATTTGTAGGAGGTGTAGAGTTTTGTACCAGAATCTTCATCATGTCTTTTATCTCAGCCACTGATGTTTCAAGATTGAATACACTAACTATCAATTCTTTATATCTTACTCATCACCCAAGCGAATAGGATCATCTGAATTCCCAATAAAAGTGGTTGAATCTGGTTTTGAACCAGATGCCCCCTTTTCTTGGTACTGGGGACTTCCAGTTGTTTTTTATGTACGATTATAGACTCAACAAGTGTTCTTTCAAGGGGTTCTTAGAGATGTAACCACTGTCCAACTATGAGACTATTGTCTCTACAATTGTAGTGGCTGCCCCACTTGAAATACCTTCTAGTATCTTTTGAGGTACTGGAGGTGTAACCTCCTCTGCTTGTGGGATAACACTAATTTCTGAACTTGCCCTAGTCACTTGTAGGGGTAAACTCTCAGTAATGTGTTGTTGAGATGAACTAGGTTGATGCAAGTTAGGGTTATCAAGTACATCAAGCAATTTCTGTAATGGTGATGGGAATGTTGAAGTGGGTGGAGGTGTAGAAAGAGAAGCAGCCCTTGGAGAGGAGCTTGAGTAGAGATAATCAAGTGATGTATCTTACCTTTGATGTGGGTCCCCTATGTTTACAACACTCTCCTTTTATGAGGATGAGTGAAGAGTTTGGATAGGTGGAGGCGTTTGCATCTGTTGTGAGGAAGTAACAACATATGTTTGCTGCTTTTGTGATACAGCAGGTTCCTTTGGCATCTCAACTTCCAGAGTCACCTTTTTTGGGTTTTCTTTTTAGATTTGGGCTTGAGGATAGATGTAAGCTTTTTGGAAATGGCTGGTGTGTGTTCCAGAGTACTGGGTTGTGTACTGTGGTCACCAGGAGCAGTGGGCTCTACAACAGATATTGTAACATTTGTTCTTGGGTTTTCTAAAACATTTTTCTCATTCACATTTTCTTGACTTTTGGTCATCATGTGAATAAAAGTTTTGTTAGAAAGAATTTTAGTTTGAAGACTCTCTCCTCTTGCAAAAATGTGTTCTACCAAGACCCTTTTTCAAAGACAACTGATGAGTCTTGGGTACAAGAGAAAAGCTTTGGGCTTTTTATCTTTCTTGCTTTTTACATTAAGTAGAGATAATCAAGTGATGTATATTCCCCTTGATGTGGGTCCCCTATGTTTACAACACTCTCCTTTTGTGAGGATGAGTGAAGAGTTTGGATGGGTGGAGGTGTTTGCATCTGTTGTGAGGAAGTAACAACATATGTTTGCTGCTTTTGTGATACAGCAGGTTCCTTTGACATCTCAACTTCAGAGTCACCTTTTTTGGGTTTTCTTTTTGGATTTGGGCTTGAGGATAGATGTAAGCTTTTTGGAAATGGCTGGTGTGTGTTCCAGAGTACTGGGTTGTGTATTGTGGTCACCAAGAGCAGTGGGCTCTACAACAGATATTGTAACATTTGTTCTTGGTTTTCTAAAACATTTTCCTCATTCACATTTTCTTGACTTTTGGTCATCATGTGAATAAAAGTTTTGTAGAAAGAATTTTAGTTTGAAGACTCTCTCCTCTTGCAAAAATGTGTTCTTCCAAGACCCTTTTTAAAAGACAACTGATGAGTCTTGGGTACAAGAGAAAAGCTTTGGGCTTTTTATCTTTCTTGCTTTTTACATTAGCAACCATATCCAAAAACAGAGTATTTGAAAGCTTAAAATTTGATTTTATTAAAATCTGTGGTTTGAATATAGCTTGCAATATTCAGGCTTCTGCCCAAAAGGACAGTGGAAGACCAGAATCTGCAAGCATAGTTTTTGCAACCTCAATAAGGATTCTGTTTTTTTCTTTCAACAACCCCATTTTGTTCAGGTGTTCTTGGAATACTGAATTATCTTAGTATCTCCTTTGGATATACAGAATTCATTAACCTCTTGGTTTTTGAATTTTGTCCCATTGTCACTTCTGATGGAATTTACAGGAAGATCATATTTGTTTCTATTTTAATGAAAAATTCCTCAAAAAATTCATTTCGTCTCATCTTTGGAGTGAAGAAAGAATGTCCATGTAAACCTTGAAAAATCATCAACTATCACTAAGTAGTATTGCTTTTCTCTCAAGCTCATGATTTTTACTGGGCCAAACAAATCCATATGTAACATTTGTATTCATTTGGTTGTTTTGGACTCTTCAATGGGTTTGTGTGAAACAATGTGTTGTTTTCCTTTTAAACAAGAGACACAATGTTCATCTATTAAGTTGTTTGGTTGGTAAACCTCTAACAAGTTTTTCCTTTGTTAGAGTGTTAATTGTTTTAAAATTAACATGTCCCAACCTTCTATGCCATAAATTTATCTCTTTTGTAGAGGCAACAGAGAATAGGCAAACATCAGTTTTTGGGTTTTCTTTAGACATGTCTACCACATAAACATTACCACTTCTATGAGCAACAAGTTGTGTAGTGCTTTCAGCTATAATTCTGTTTATCTTTTTGACAACCTCAGGTCCAACAATTTGACAAGTTGTCTTTGTAAAAAAATGAGCCATAGCATCTGTCACTCATTTGCAAAACACATAGTAAATTGAATTTTAAATTGTCTATTAGATTGACATTTTCAAATTTTAGCTTTCCAGTTTGGACAGTCCCTAACCCCAATACCTTTCCTTTAGAATTATTTCCAAAGGAAATATCACCTCCATGAGTATGGAATCAGTAGAGCTTTGCATCTAGTTATATGTCTGGATTTTCCAGTATCTACATACCATAGGCTATCAATACATGTAGATACTCCCAATATGGTGGCCACAAATACACATTCGTAATTATTCTCAACTTCTATTGTATTCCAAGGATCATTGTTTTTTACAACTTTATCACTACCCTTTTCACAACTGTTGTTTGTACTGGGTAGATATACCTCAACATTTTTATGTTAGAAGTTTTCTGGTTGTTTTTAACAATTTCTTTGGTTACACTGAAGTTCTCTTTCAACTCATCCCATATCTTTTGCACTATTACAGTGTAATAGCTCTGCATAAATCTCATTTGGTAGAACCCTGGCAATTATAATAAGTGCTTTGGCATTTATCTCAAACTTTTTGAAATCAAGCATAGAGTAATCTTCCGATTTCTTTGGCTCATTTACACAAGGATTTTTGACACACGGTGTCATTGGAATATGTGGTCCGTACATTACTGACCTCCAATATCCTGTGTTTTGTTGAGCAAGATAGTGTACCATTTAAATTTGCCAGATATTGTAATTTAATATGTGAAGCATTAGTGATACTCTATCACAACCGAAGATAAGAGAGTCATGGTTTTTGAGTGACATTCTCTGTTGATCTTTTTAAAAGAAGAACACACTATTGTGTAAGATACTTTTGAGTTCTACACTTTTCAACTCTGAGATACGAATAGTTAATGGATCTTTGATGAGCTGATCTTTTTGTGTTAAACTGATTGTGAAATCAAGTTTAAACGTGACCAAGCTCTGATACCAGTTGTTAGGATCTAAGTTTGATATTTGCAAACAAATATTGATTATCACAATACAATTTACAAATAGAGAGATATTATCATAAACTGTTTTTCTATTGATTCAAATAGTCAAAAGTTTTACAACAATGATTTTACAATCTCCCCCTCACCTAATCACTCAATAGAACTATTCGTACAAAAGAGAATGTGTGTGACATGATAAATAGATCACTAACAGGTGTGATCTATTTATACGAAGTACTAAAGCTCTATTTGTGATGTGCTGACATCATCCTTATTGTGACATCTAAAATTCATAATAGAAAATATTCTCAGATGTTTGCAAACATCTGAGCAAATCCTAACATCTTATCTAGGCTATACTAAACACCGATAAGACAAATATTGTTACATTGTAAAACCGCTGTCTAAGCTATCCTCTGTTGTAGTTGTCCAAACATCTGTTTGGTCTTTTTCATCAGACCTTTGGCTTGATCAGGGCCAGGGCCGGACCGATAGGCTCAGTATTCCAGGCTAAAGCCTAGGGCCACCAAAAATTTGGGGTAATTGAGTTTGTTTATTTTAATTTTTTTCATATATTACTTGTGTATGTGTATATGGTACAAATGAACAAACACATAACGACCCAAACACATAAATGGTCTACACCCAAAACTTGAAGGATTATTGGTTAAATCCCTTTCTTCTTAAATCCATAAGTTACCTGGTCCCTTTTTTTCTTGAACGCAATTATGCATCCTCTGCCGATGGGGAGAAACTATGGGTAATCAATTGCTACCGAAGGTGCGATTTGCAATTGATTAGTAACTATAAAAAAAACAATTTTGTGATTTGATATTCGTGATTTTACGACTTGATATTGTGATATGCTATTGTCATTTGATATTTTTTATTTTTAAGTCTAACAAGGGCCCCGACTTTATACTTCGCTTAGGCCCCCAAAAATGTTGGACCGACCTTGATCAGGGCTTTGGTCTTCTACAGATGCTAGCCTTAAACAGTTGGTACTCTTGAACAGTGATTTCAAGTCGTCATCAGATGTTAGCCATGCTCTTGAACAGATGTTCTGAATAGGTTTTCAAGATTCACTATCTTTAGGGAGAGAATTGCGTCATCAACTATTTATTTTTTGATCTAATAATCATGTCTTGGCTTTTGGATATCATTTGTTCTTTTGTATGTCCAACAATTTTCAATCCTTGTGTGCTTTATATAATTTCGTTCTTATGGTTATTGTCTCTTTCAGACTTCAATATTTCCTACTCTGGCTTTATGGATGTTATGTTAATCTATCGAAGTTCTTTAAGATAATTCCTGGTTCACTTGTTTATGATTTATGCTTAATGGCTCAGTTGTGTATGTGAGCATTATTTGTGACGAACAGCAAAATATCCGGTAATTCCGTATAGTTAATAACTATTTAATTATACAATTCCGTGCATTAGATTTAATTACAATACGTTAAGTCTCATAAGTCTAGCAATCTCAAGAAATGCATTACATTTGCATATCACATGTTTTTATTCGCCACGTCACAAAAAAATATAAACTATGCACAAACACTGTTGGTAGATTTGTCTGGCTAGACTAGTTATGTTAGCACGATTCTGGTACTCACCTAGACGACAAGTATAGGTCTTATAATGAGGTCCAAGATCAAGGTTATACCAAACCCCAAGTGGGAAAACAAGTATACATGTTAAGACTTTATGGAAAATATACGAAACACTTAAATTGTCTGATCCAAGCTATGAAATAACAATTTTCAGCAACTATTAACAAAATTCAGCATTGTATGGTAAATATAAGATCCATAAATGATGTTAAACAACATCAAAGATATTGAAAATATCATAAGGATATATAAACATCTTTTACCATACAAGTTACATATGTTACCTTCTAACGATCCGTAAACGAAACTAGCACCTGATTAAACATTCGAACACTAACTAGACATACTTTATAAACTAGTTAACATTGTTTGACAATATAAAGCTAGTATAGATCATAATATACCCTAAAATACCCCCATATTAATATCACCTAAAGAATACTTTCACATATTATACATAACTCACCCTTAAACACTTAACAACATTTTTCACCAAAACCAAGACCCCCCCCCCTCCCCATACTTATAACCCTCCACCACCTTATGTGGGGCCCCATGGGCTTGTTGATTTGGTAGAAATGGTCAAAGATGCTCTTTTCTTAATCCATTGGGTATTAGAGTTGGAAGAGAGATTATAAGAAACCACAAGTCCCTAAACCTTATCAGCACCATCTCTTACACACATAAATCCTCTTCTTCCCCTCTCCCATTTTCGGCCAAGAGCTTCCAAGAATCACCTCACGTTTTTCAAGTTGTTTCAAGCCAAACCAAGGGTACTTCCAAGTGTATGATGATGATGATGATCAAAGGTGAATGCAAGTGAAGGAAGTTCTACCCACCACATAGAGCTACTAACCAAATCTTGAATCTTCATCATCTTCATCTTCTTCTTCATTTCATCTTGTGCTCTTCTATAGCCCTTGTGCTAGTAGTAAGCTTCTTTAACACATTTTTAATCTTCTTATTACATGTAGTTTATAAAAGTACAAGTAATTCATCTTGAAGCTCACTTAAAAATGCATGGTAAACCCTAATTAAAACTATATACATCTAACTTATATACTTCTTGTTGAGTCGGTTTTTGTGGTAGATCTTAGTGTTAATGTTGTGGCAAACAAAGGATCTTGTTAAAAGTATGATAAAAAAAAATATAAATCTAACATATATATGTTTAGATCTAGTAAGATCCACCAACAAGGAGTGATATGAACTTGAAAGTGATGTTAAAATGATTTTTAAAACTATACATATTGAAATTTATCATATACAACTCGTAATTCATCTTTCACAACTTGTAATTTATCATACACTTTAAATTAATTTTTTTTCATCTTTGAAAAATTTGATTTTTGAAAATAAGTTACAAATTTAATATAGTTAGCTATTAAAAAGAAAGACTACCAATTAATAATATATCTAAGTTTACAAAGATACCCTTATATTAATATTTAATACAATAATTAAATAAAGTAAAATGAAACATTTTAATTGGTTGAAATTTCTTCTTTTTTATTCTTACAAAAAAATTCTTTTTATTTGAACTCTTCACTACTTAGACAACCATTAAAAGGTGTATATATTTATGTGTTATGTGTATTTATTTAAAAGATGTAGGAAATACATACTAAATTAAATACTAACAAAAAATACAAGATATAAGGATATACAAGAAACATGGTAAAGTATATAAATATATACTTATGTATATATACTTACCCATACATGGGTAGATGGACAATTATACAAGAAAAATATATATATACCTATTATATCCTTGACATATATATCGAACGATTGAACAAACCAGACAGAACAGACATCTGGACCTATACATGTGTGTTTGTGTATATATATAATATATATACATATATATATATATATATTGAAGCGAAGAATATATATTAAACCGACTAAGTAAACATAATAATAAAAAAAAACATCTTAAATTAAAAAATAAATATGATATTTCTTTTTCGAATATCTTAGAGCTTCTTCTTTCGCTTTCTTGTAGTTAAGAAAGCTAAAAGATTAATTACATCAACCATTTATAATATTTGATCCTGATATTCCTAAAATGTCTTAAACAAACTACATGCTCTAAATTATTTGAAACGTATTTAAAAGTTATATGTAAGACAATTTGAAAAACTTGTACACAAAAGTATTTGTAAGAAAACTAATAGAATGTTTACGAAGGAATACAAACTTTTCTGTTATAAAAAACGTTTTAATAAAAGTAAAAGAAAATGTTTATATTAAAAAGAAATTAAATACGTTTTCGTAAAACTTCATGATTACGTCTCCTCACTTGTGGCTTAGTGGTAGTAGGCTTGAGTTTTCCAATGAATACTCAAGTTCAATTCCCACTTGTGTCATATTGGGATGGATATAGGCAATGAAGGATTTGGACTAGGCCTTGTATGAGCTTGTCGGTTCGATTCCCGAGCCCAACCGGGTTTTCGTCCTACCGTGTGTTACGTCAGAGAATTCTGCTCTTATGGCGGCACAACAACTGTCAAGTGGCGGCCGGTGTTATGGTTTCCCGGGGGAACGCTCAAAAAGGCCAACCTTTGAAGCCAACGTGGGCCTGGTTAAGAAAACATAGCCTAACCAAAGTGGGGCAATACGGGGCTCTCCGATTTAGAGAGTATGATAACCTTATACACAAAATTCACTATTAAAAAAAACTTCAAAATCCAACATGTTATTAATTTGCCTTAATTTGATTAGAAACTTATTTTTTAAATAGAAATTAGTTTTACCCAATAAAATTAGCAGTGAAAAAAGTGAGTTTTCAAAAAACATAATTTTAGTAAATATTTTTCAAACTCCTCATTATCGTAAATAACTTTTTTAACTACACCCTTTTTAGAAAAAACTAAAACAAACTTAATGAACAAAAATTGACATAAGTGTATAAGATAATAAACATTATTCTCATAATGGCTAGGGCCATAGGAGTTATGTACCAAATTGTTGTAAGTGTAAGAATTAATATACAGCTACGACAATAGGTTTAAGTACCTAAACTATAAAACATATTGAGATATATTGAAGTGTTAAAAGTACTCTATTTTCGTTTGCTTCCTTTGGTTTAGTCGTTTTAACGGTTTAGTCCTAAATCTTTAAAACAGTCATTTTACTCCCTGATCTATAAAGTTTATCTCTATTTCACTCCTCGCCTCTACGCCATCCAATTCAACTGTTAAATCCAGATCACATGCCCTCACATGAGGGGCCTTTTAGTCTTTTCACATCCTCCCTTATGTTATTATTAATTACATGTATATATTTACATTTACACATATATAAACAAAAATCATTCACATCTATACTGTAACAACTACCACCCACAAAATTAGACATCACCCCTAATCTACCAAACAAAACCACCACCCCCAACTCACCGAACAACAACCGCTACCCCTTTCCACCATCTCCACCTAACAACTACCACCACCACCACCATCCACCATTTCCACCGACCACCACTACCTACCGTTGAAGCTTCCACTATATCTACAAACAAAATTTTCCTTAACTTCTATCACCAACTCCTACGTTGCTATACCTAATCTCTTTACATCCGTAACATGGCAAAGATCAAGATCAGAATTGACCACCAACCACCACTCGGCATCACCACCAACCACCTGCATCACCACCGCCACTCGACATTTTGTACCAGACAGAACCAACAACCACCATCAGATCTGGCGGTTGCTGCCACCATAACCTGCAAACCTAACTTGCGGTGGCAGGGGTGAATCAGCGATAATACCATCACCAAATCAACATATCTGAAACCTTGGCAGAAGAAATAGTTCTCGTGAGAAATCAATCTAGTAGGGGCTTGAATCTCCTTTTCAGATCTAGGTTTTTAGGCTCGATTGGAAAACAGGTGGTTGGCAGGTGGTGTGGTTGGATGGTAGAGATTAGGTAGAGAGAAAAAATGGTGAGGTGAGAGAGAGAGTGTGATTAAACTAAATATATGTATAAATAATAATTGGATTTAAGAATTTAATGTTAAATAAATAAAATCTTAGTTATAAATTTACCAAAATACCCTTTTAGTTAACAGTGAATTTGGATGGCGTAGCAGTAGGGAGTGAAATAGAGATAAGATCATAGATCGGGGAGTAAAATGGTTTTTTAAGGATTGGGGTAAAACCCTTAATACGACCAAACCACAGGGAGCAAAACGGAAGTTTACTCAAGTATTAATAAGCAAGTAATAAAACATTAAATTTAAGAGTTGACAATCGGTAACAAACTTATACACATTAGATTTAAGTGAAACAATCTTTTAATGTCAAAAATGGCCGAAAAAGGAAGGTTTAAAATATGACATTTGAAATGGCGCTTCGGTTTTCTTAGTTCACTTTGGGTTTTCAAAATTGTTGAGCCGCCTTGTTTGAAGGCCTATCTTTTCTACTTGCACAAGGCCTTTGAGAGTCCTTGAATTTTCGAGTATGGCCATGATATAATTGCTTTGATTTAACGAAAGTTAGTTTAGGCCGGTAAAAAAAGACTTGGACTTGAATCTCGATTTTGGCTCACCATACTAACATTGCCTAGCTTTACTTTCAGACAAACAGTTGTAATTCTTTAAGTTAAGTTAGAGCATACAAATTTACGCTTGATGCAAATACTAACTACTTTCCTCAGATAACGCTATTGTTTAACCTCAAAAAAGTTGAAATATGTATAAAGGTAATTAAAGAAGGGAACCACTATTTACACACCCTTATTTTCTTATTTTCATATCCTAGGTTTATACGGGTCGTATAATCTTATATGGCCTGTATAGAATGTTATTGCACAGAAATAGATGTGGTGGAATGTTTTGTTTTTTTACATGTATACGGGACGTAATACGACCCGTATACAATTATATACGACCAATATAATAGTATACGGCCTGCAGGATTTTTTTCAGAGGTTTGTAAGCTTTTTGAGTTTTAAAATCTGTATACGGGCCGTAGCGGCCCATATATAATAATTTTTTTTGTGAACAGAAAAACCGTTTAATAAGTTTAGTAATATTTTAAATAGCGTTTGCATATTATTTAGATATGTCGGATTATGTTACGAGTTTGTAATTAAACATACTAATAACGTTGAATAATTTTTCACTATGCAAAACGATAAATATGTGAATATGATAAACACTACGATAACAATTATTAAACAAACAAGATTAAATGTAAACATAAGATTAATATTTACAATGTTTTACATCTAAAACAACAAAAAAATAAATATTTACAATGTTTCAAATATAAAATAACAAAAAAAATACAATAAGCAGCTACGGCAATGGTGGTGGAGGTGGTGGTCGTGGTGGTGCAGCGCCAACTCGTGGAGGTAGGGGCGCGCCAAAATGCATAGCAATAATCGCCTCGACCATCCAATATTTGTTGCTATGTATGCGGGCTACATCCGACTCGACCTGAGCCAGTCTCTCCTCCACCCCCGGTGGAGGCATCACACGAGGTCTCACGCTCCGTTGATCGTACGGGCGATCACCCTGTACACTACGCAGCTACCTGCGATCTATCGATGGCAGCATGAACCGCCCCCTGTACCATGCCTCCCCCGACCTCGCCTCCCTCTCCCTTACCCCCTCACCCCCGGCTCCCTCTCCCCCGTCACCCTCACCATCACTTCCCCTGCCCCCTAGCCCACCTCACTCGGTAGTGGCTGCCCTAGGTACCACTGGTACGACCCACATCATACGACCAAATCACCTAGGCCTTTCCGACCATGTGAGCAATCCCCATCACGCACGCGTGGCCCTCCCAAGCGGATCAACCTGGTGTAATATGGTCATATATCGGGCCACCTGCGGGGACAAGAGGCGCAGCCAATGCTTCGCCAGACGGGTGACGAAGCCGCCACAGCTAATGTGGCTAGAGGTACGCTTAAAAGCGTACTCGGCAATGTATGTGGCCAACTTGTACGCCAAGTTCCCCCCCCCCTCCCCGGTAAGTAACTCGTGCAAGTAGAACAGGTCACTTTAGGTGACCCACTCCCTACTATCGTGACGACCGAAGATCCTCACGGCGATACACCGATGTAGGTATTAGTGTAACGGGTCGTAAACGCGCGATACTGCACCTTTGGGGATCGCGAACGCGCTGTCGCGAACTCCCCGGTCCCAATAGTGCGCCACCAAGGCCACAACACGTCAGTGGAGCTGCTGATCGGCGCATCAAAAAATCCCTGGGATATTGACTTCTCCTGTGAGTACAGACCCAAGGCAACAACGAACTCGGGGAGGGTCATCCGGCGAGCCATCCATCAAAGAGTAAAAGAAACCGCGTGGGTCATCAAAAAATGCTGTAAACCCGCACCTCGGGTATCTGTAAAAGAAAAGGTACATAAAAACTCTAAAGTAATCTCCCTGTGGCCCGCTCTCGGTCGGCATCAAATAAACGGGCCCACGGGGAGTTAACTGACATGAACGCCCGGACGCGAAACCCTGTGGGCAGCCGTGGGGCATCAAGCGCAATCTCGCGTAATCTGCCTAAAACCCTGTGGGCAGCCGTACCTCGGGGGATAATGCAAACAAACTGCGCCGTCTCAATAAAATCGGGTAAAACCTCCTCCTCTTCCTCCTCCTGTCCTCGTCCCCGTCTGCGTCCCTGACCTCGACCCTGACCTCTACGTGCTCCAGCACCTGATGACTCAGCCATATCATCTGTAAAAATAGCAATCACAACTCGGTAAGTATACGTTTTGTATACGCACGTTATACGTCCCGTAAACGCTAAAACTATAACAACCAAGGAATAAAAGCAATAATAATAATAAAACTAAAATCAAAATGTATACGATCGTCTACGGATTGAATATTTAAAGCGTATACGATCGTGTACATTGTATACGATCGTATACACCTAGAATATTCAAACAGTTACAATCATATACACTTGGAATATTCAAACAGTATACGATCGTATACAATGTATACGGCTGTATACACTTGAATATCCAATTATATGTTTTCAAATTCATTTTTTATTTTTTCAAATTCAATCAAACGATCTATTTCGTTATGCTTATCTACGCTATTTGATATACTATACGATACCATAATCTAACAAGTTCCATAATCTGAAAGTCTATTCTACGAACGAGGCTTAGAAAAGTACCGTAATAGAAGAACGAGATGAAAACGTCACGAATGCCGAAGAACGATATCCAAGAACGATCCAATAGAATTTTAGAGAATTTTGAGGTCGTATGGTGGATATGTGGTCGTATAACATATTATACCGTATAAGGTTATATGGGCCATAGACATTGTTTATTAATTTTTTACATGCTTGTATACACAATATACGGGTACTGTTTTGATCTTGTATACGAGCCGTATAAAGTTATACGGCCCGTATATGGTTAACATTTTTTTTACTTTTTAGTTACTCTATGTGGACTTGACGAAAATGCAATCGGTATGTGTTCACCTTCATCAATACGGTTTTCATTTCATACATCTTTTCAAGTTTCATTTCAAAAGGTTGGCAAAACATTGAAAACGTTAAAGAAGAAGATCAATCTTATTTGCTTTTGCTTTATGTTTATTAACTAGTCATTTGTTTGAATCGGTATGTGCGCAGTTGGTGTGTGTTCATACATCCATTAAATTAACTCACATCATTACAAATTGTCGAAACATGAAATAACCTTTCAAATTCATAGGCAACCTAAATCCATGATTCCTACGTCTTGTATTCATCAATGATCTTATTATATTGAATACTACATTCCTGGTAAAAGTTATACCAGCGCTCTGCTGGTGTATGTCGTGTCGGTGTTCGCCAGTATCCTGAGGGGTTGGCATTGGATATTCCCTTTGTAATCTGACATGGATAAAATGGTTGTTGTTAACATATACGATCGTGACCGTTTGATGAGGAATACTATTTTCGGCTGTTGTTAACATGGGAAAAACAAAGCACAACCTGTGTCACTTAATAAGTGATAAATGGCATTCCACCGGTTAGCTATCATGACCCCCGTGAAAGGCATTTGCAGCCACTTATTACACGGTGCAAAGCCTATATCGGACCAACCTAAGGAGTTTCAAACTGACTGAAACTCAATTGAATTTATTGTATTCCACAAGTCGTAGTACCGGTTTCACTCACCTAGAAGCTCCCTCCGTATTAACGGCCACTCCATCTCATGAAGCGACAAGCCGACCGTATACAAAACCCACAATTACCATCGCCCTGAACATCTTGTATGTGACTTAGGTATGGATAGAAGCAAGGTGGAATGAACTTGTTGTAGTACAAGAACAACTTAAATTGTACTGCAGACAGCAAATGTAACGTCAGTGCCTCTTCCATTGATTTTGCCACCTTATATTTCAATTTCCTTTGCCTAGCGCCCTTCGCAATCTCGTCGATGAAAGAAGGTACTTCACCATGATAACCTTGTGACTCGACAAACGAGTTGTGCCTGGCAAGTTCGTTGTATGACATCCTAGTGAATCACTGATTTGCACAAAACGCAACATATAAATTACATCAAACAAGGCATAAAATCAACCCTTTTTCGGTACTAATGTTGGAAAAAACATGTTTCTTTGTTTACTTTTACATTACAGGATCAATAGAGCTTAAATGAATAAAAGGAACAAATTAACAACAGAAACCAACACAAATACAAAGAAGAAGAATTGACACAACCTGCGAACCCCCATCCACATCTAAAACGACAAACTAAACGAAGACAGAAGCTTACGCATGGGGCCATGCCTACCAGGCATGGGGCTGTACCCAGTCAAGATTCTCTGCAGAAAAAGACAACACCAAAAGACAAACCAACACGGGGCCCTGCTAACCTAACAGGGGCCGTGGTCAACCATAAGATTCAAAAAATCTACGATGGTTCAAGAGAAAGGCATCTCTTGGCAAACCACTTTTCTCACACTTGCCATCAGTCCACCACCACTACAACACCAACACCCACCAGATTCATCCACATTTCATCTTTTAGAGTGTGTAGTAGTCTCGGGATCCAAGATTGATTATAAGAGTTCTTGTCAAACAAAGGCCATGCTTGGCTTAATCTCTTACATCACTTGGTGAAGACAAATCTTTTATGCATTATTTTTATTTCCAATCTTTGGAAACTTTTTAATTGGTATGTATTAATGCCTTTAATAACTAGTTTTTATATTGAAAGTGAACTTTGGTTAACCATTTCTTCATGTTTTGTTAATTCACTCATTCGTCTCCTTACGGTCTAGATAAAGCGCGTTAACTACTGGAAGGGGTTAGAAGGGTGTTTTGGTAAAGTTCTTGCCTCATTCAGTGTATAGATCATGCGAGGACTTGGTTCAAGCTTATTAGGACTTCCCTTGAGGTAGATAGCATCAAATCGGGGGAAGTAAGAATAGCTTGAACCCCTTAAAAATAAAATACTTTTAAAACATTATCCGGCCTTGCGGGACTGTATCCTTGCTGACTCAGACCAATATGGCCGAGGGTAACGTCGCCTTCACAAGAGGGGCCTACCACTTTTCGCATTAATAACTTATTTAATTATCTTTCAATATTCCGACCTTGCGGGACTGCATCCCTGCTGACTCAGACCAATATGGTTGAGGGTATGTCGCCTTCACAAGAGGGCCTGCCACAATAACTAAGATAATATCTTAAAAAGCCCAAAGTGCGAAAATTATCAAAAGATATATAAATGAGGAGTTGAAACCAAGTGATTCTTTCTTGTCAATTTGTTTTTTTTATTTCTTTATGTTCTTACATTTAGTTTCACTTTTTTAAAACTTTCAAAACTTTTATCAAAAATTGGTTAGATTAGACGTTAACAATAAGCAGGTATTAAAAGCTCTTGTGTCCTTGGACGACCTTGGTATCTTTCCATCACTATACTACGTCTATGATGGGTGCACTTGCCCTAATGTGTGTAGAGTGATAGTATTGTATTGTGTTTTATAAATTTAAAGCTTGATCCACGAGTAAAAAGTGCTTAAAATATAAAAAAATTTTAACACACTCGCATGCACGTTAAGTTTTTGGCGCCGTTACCAGGGACACAAGGATTTTGAGAAAGCTTAAAATTAACAGCCTAATCATTTTTTATCTTTCTCTTTTAATTTTTAGGTTGTTTCTTTGTTTTTGCATTTTCTGCATTTTTCTACAGACTGCAGCTCAGGTCGTGCCAGATCAGACACGGGCCGTGCCAAAATCTAAAACATAAAAAAAGTTTTGTTATCTGAGCTATAGAGGGACAGACACGGGGCCGTGGAGGTGCAACACGGGGTCGTCCAACATCGAGTAGCTGTGGATCCATAAAACTTTAACCCAACACGGGGCTGTGGTCATTGAAACACGGGGGGGCTGTGTTCATTGAACATAGGGCCGTGTTGAACCCTCTGATCAACAAAATTTTGTGTTTTAGATCGCAGAAACCGGAACTCTTCTCGCAACTCAACTTGGTGCATGAGTTCCAGCTTCGATAAAGACAAAAAAAACCACTAGAAGAACCCGGGCGCTTTTTAAGAAAAAGACTAAAAGTGAAAAATCAACAAAAAGCCTCGGACCAAAACCCTCCCATAGCGGATCAACGTACTTTAATGGATTACTTACGGCACACGGTCGGTAATTTCGGAGACGCTATTATCCGGCCAAATGTCGATGCTAACAACTTTGAGCTTCGACCCCATCTAATTCAAATGCTCCATAATTCCCCCACCTTAGACGGCCTACCTGACGAAGATCCTGATTTACATATTAGCAATTTCTTGAAAATATGTGACACCTTCCGAATCAATGGAGCCTCCAACGATGCCATCCGGCTCCGTGTGTTCCCATTTTCACTGAACGACCGAGCCAAGGCCTGGCTTAATATCCTCACAAGTGGATCCGTCCACACTTGGGATGAACTTGCCCAAAAATTTCTATACAAATATTTCCCTCCCGCTAAAACGCTAAATTAATGACTGAAATTAATTCATATTCTCGAGAGCACGGGGAATCTTTGTATGAAACTTGGGAAAAGTTCAAAGAGTTGTTAAGGAAGTGCCCTCATCATGGTTTAGAAGTGTGGCAACAAGTCTCCACATTCTATAATGGACTTTTGCCACACACAAGACAAATCCTTGACTCAAATTCCGGGGGCCTCCTTGGTAATCGTCCCTCACTGAAATTTATAATCAAATTGAAGAAATTGTCAAAACAGTTTTCAATGGCACACCCCTCGGGGCTCAAAATCCATAGCCCCGGGAGCCCATAAAGAGGACGAAAGCACTTCTTTACAAGCCCAAATCGAAGCTCTATCTAAAAAAAAAAAAAAAATAGAACTAACAAAAAATGCGTCGGTTATGGCTTGTGAGGGGTGCGGTGGGCCACATGAAAACTAGAGTTGTATAAAAGATAGGGAAAATCAAACAGAAATAATAAACTACCTTAACAATCGCCCTTGTCCACCAGGTAGTTAAGGTAACACCTTAAAACCCGAATGGCGAAATCAACCCAAATTTGGTTGGAGGGATTCAGGGGTAGTAACTAGCAAACCAAAACCAATGATCCAACTTTCAACAACCCCGCAACGAGCAACAAGGCTTCCAACCACAATAACAAGGAGGAAGAGAAAGGCTTGAGGACCTCATCAATTGCCTTTTCTCCAAATCTGATAAAAAGTACTCGGAAAGGTTCCTACAAACCGTAACCGAAATTAGAAACCAACGGGCTAGCACGCAAAATATCAAAAAACAAGTAAGCCAACTTGCCCAAAATTTCTCCAAGAGACCACAAGAGGCCTTTCCTAGTAACATCGAAACAAACCCAAAACCCTAAGTAAACGTAATCAACTTAAGAAGCCATAAGGTAAGACCCGAAAATGAACCAACACCACAGCAACCCAATTCACTCCCTACAAAAACACCCATTACCAATAACCAAGAAAATACTTAACCCCAAAATACCGAAA
Organism: Scalesia atractyloides; assembly: GCA_947069175.1. NCBI lineage: Eukaryota > Viridiplantae > Streptophyta > Magnoliopsida > Asterales > Asteraceae > Scalesia > Scalesia atractyloides. The sequence continues at coordinate 48,927,793 of CAMTDV010000023.1, forward strand.
CAACCAAACCACCCCTAGTCCGTTACCCCGGTCATTTACTATGGCAAAAGACTGACGAGCAATTCACTAAGTTCGTTAGCTTGCTTAAACAACTTCACATCAATCTCCCTTTTGTGGAAGTCCACATTCAAATGCCAAAATACTCCAAGTTTATGATTGATTTCCTCACTCACAAAAGAAAGATTGAATCCATTCAACAAGTTAACTTAAGTGAAGAGTGCTCGGCGGCACTCCTCAACAAGCTACCCCAAAAGAAGATTGATCCCGGAAGCTTCACCATTCCATGCTCCATTGGAGGATCACCAATAAGCAATGCACTAGCCGGCTTAGGGGCTAGCATTAATCTAATGCCCACCTCTATGTTCAATCGACTTGTTCTAGGCAATCCACACCCTACAAGAATGAGTATACAACTTGCGGATAGGTCGGTAAAATACCCTCAAGGTGTCATAGAAAATCTGTTGGTAAAGGTCGGGGAATTTGTTTTTCCGGCCGACTTTGTAATCCTAGATATGGAGGAGGACACTGAAATCCCGCTCATATTAGGAAGACCCTTCCTTGCCACTGCACGGGCTATGGTGGATATGAGCGATGGAAGATTAACATTGAGGGTTGGTGACAAGGAAATCAAGTTTGAAGTGGAACAACGAGCAGAGGATGATCTGGTCAACTACATCAAGGTAATCGAGTTGATCTTAGACTACGCCATTCGACGATGCAACTCGGGATGCGAGCCATCCTGCTAGGGTAACATTTGACCAACTTTGGGTCTAGCCAAGGACCCTTATAAACATAGCGCACCATGGAGGCATTTCATGGAACTATCACTAGATAAATTAGTATAAAATGTAGTTTAAATTTAATGCATTATGTTTTAAGTTTTCATTTAGGAATGAAGCACGCTTTAAATAATGGAATTGTGTAAAAACTGAGGAAAAGGGACCCCATGCACGTAACCAAAGCCTCCCGCTTCAAAAACTACAAAGCAAAGTCTGCAGCACGGGTCGTGCCCACCAGGCATGCCCCCGTGCCCAAATGTCTGATACAAAAATTTTTCTACAGAAAGGCACGCCCCCCGTGTCCACCATACTGTAAGTTTTCTGTTACACCTCGTTACTGGCACTTTGGCCACGGGGTCGTGTCCACCTGGCACGCCCCCATGCCTAGTGACTAGAAACCTTAAAAATTGTTGTTTTACCTCACTTTTTTCACATTTAATCTAAACCAATCCTATTTGGAACACATTGAGGACTATGTTTAATTTAAGTGCGGGGGGATGTTAAAACCTTGAATCTTTTGTCCTAAAAACAAGCCTTACACAAAACTTGCCTTGGAAAACCGCTAATCACCCCCAAATACTTTTTAAAATTTTTCATTTTTTTACATATATTGGTTTAGTTTGGGAAAAATAAGTTCTAAAAATTATGTTTTTACTAATTTACACCTGACAGCGTCGTGAAAAAAAGAACCAATTAAGAAAATTATAAAAACGGGCATAATAAATCTTTGTAAAATTTTATTATACATACACTTTTACACTATACCCTTCTCCACAAAAAGTGAGTTTTGAGCCTTTACTGAGCGTACAAATACGTATCTATACTAATTGCTCAATTTTTGTTTCTTGTGTGAATAGCCCGTTTGATTCTTACAAATCTAGAACTTGCCAAAACAATATATTCCCAATCCTTACCGACAAAAATCTAAGTAAGTAAATGATGAAGGCATTAGGACATAACCCATTTTTCATTCTAAACCTTTATTTTCCTTTTTATCCCTTACCAAAAATATCCCCCTAGTTAAACCCCTTTGAGCCTTAATCCATTCGTTTCTAAACCCGCAAAAATATAAACTTTTGCTAAAAGAACCACCCACATCCACAAAACTTTTTATTCACACCCTTTATTTAAGTAAAAAGTGTTGGAAGTTTTGGATGTGTGTGAATGAAAGTCCGAAATGGTAAAACACCTTGTCCCGCATTTGTGAGGGAATAAATAGAATGGTTATTTATAAGGTTAAAAAATTACCAAACAATTGTAGCTTTATGACATGTTTTACCACAAGTCCTACCCGCGCGCACGCAGGCGATGCAAAAATTGTGTTTCGAACCGGACTCGTGCGTGCCCGCACGTCCTGCGGACACGAATGTAGCTCCGAAAACCTAGGCCTGCGTTAGGCAGTTTTTGCACTCGAGACTGTAACTGTTGCTCTTTTAATGAGTTTTAAAACTGAAATGATTATTCAGTATTGATGATGAAGTCCGACAGTGTGCTATTTCGTTTTAGGCAAGTGTTCAACTCCGACAGTTCGTGTTGCTGCTTAGAACCGGCGTACCGCGGGAACAAATCGAGAATCTGTTTAAGGGAATTGTGTTAAACACAAGCCCGGTGAACCTGTTACTGTTTTCTCTTTGTTTTCTTTGGCTTCTATTTCATATCAGATTATTAACAAAAAGTTCAGTTATAAATTAAAAGTATGGCTTAGTTTCAACTTTGGCTATTAAAAAAACAGTGGTTAAAGTTTTTTCTAAGTCACAAAATTTGTTCAAGAAAATTGACACTTTTTACGTTTTCACCATTTTACCCAAAAACACCTACCCCTAGCCAAAACCTACCCTTTTAAAAGACCTCTTGATATTTACAAGGATTAAACGTCAAAAAGGAGGATGTTTGATTGTTTGTCAAGCCTATATTAGGCGTAAGCTCCACACCGGGTTCGAGCGTTTTCACTTAAACATCTTCGGCCTAGTGTTGAGTGACCACTTGTGAGGTGTGTAAATTTGTATATAACTACATAGAATTTTAGAAAGGCATGTTATGCCCAAAACATATAATTTTTCTTAAAATTGTTTCAAATAAATCATGACGAATAAGATTGTAAATAAAATAAAAACAAAATAAATTTAGAACTTGGATTCCCGAACTCTAAAGATAAACCAAAACTTCTCTTCTACCAATTCTGTTTCGGTGTGTAAGCCACATTATAGAGTTTTGCTTGAGTACAAGCAAAGATTCAAGTGTGGGGGCATTTGATGTGTGCAAAAGGCAACATATAAATTGCATCAAACGAGGCATAAAATCAGCCCTTTTCGGTACTAATGTTGGAAAAAGCATGTTTTTTTGTTTACTTTTAAATTACAGGATCAATAGAGCTTAAACAAATAAAAGGAACAAATTAATTGGAGAAACCAACACAAATACAATGAAAAAGACAACAGTAAAAGACAAACCAACAAGGGCCCTGCAAACCCAACAGGGGCCCTGGTCAACTATAAGATTCGAAAAATTTGCGATGGTACAACAAGTACACTGACCACAGGGCTGTGCCATGACACTACGGGGCGTGTTGGTACAAGACCTAACATCTGAAGTTAATGAAGGGAGAGAAAAAGAAGACCACGGGGTCATGCCAGGTGGGCACGGGGCAGTGTCTGCCCTCTCTTATCCAGCTATAAATAGATGTGCTTGGTTCAAGAGAAAGGCATCCCTTGGCAAACCACTTTTCTCACACTTGCCATCAATCCACCACCACTACAACACCAACACCCACCAGATTCATCCACATTTCATCTTTTAGAGTGTGTAGTAGTCTCGGGATCCAAGATTGATTGTAATAGTTCTTGTCAAACAAAGCTATGCTTGGCTTAATCTCTTACATCACTTGGTGAAGACAAATCTTTTATGCATTACTTTTGATTTCCAATTTTGGCAACTTTTTAATTGGGTATGTATTAATGCCTTTAATAACTAGTTTTTTATATTGAAAGTGAACTTTGGTTAACCATTTCTTCATGTTTTGTTAATTCACTCATTCGTCTCCTTACGGTCTAGATAAAGCGCGTTAACTACCTGGAAGGGGGTAGAAGGGTGTTTTGGTAAAGTTCTTGCCTCGTTCAGTGTATAGATCATGCGAGACTTGGTTCAAGCTTATTAGGACTTCCCTTGAGGCAGATAGCATCAAATCGGGGGAAGTAAGAACGTCTTGAACCCCTTATAAATAAAATACTGTTAAAACTTTATCCGGCCTTGGGGGACTGCATCCCTGCGACTCAGACTAATATGGTTGAGGGTATTGTCACCTTCACAAGAGGGGCCTACCACAATAACGAAGATAATATCTTAAAAAGCCCAAAGTGTGGAAATTATCAAAGGATATATAAAAGAGGAGTTGAAACCAAGTGATTCTTTCTTGTCAATTTGTTTTTTTTATTTCTTTACGTTCTTACATTTAGTTTTACTTTTTTAATACTTTCAAAACTTTCATCAAAATTTGGTTAGATTAGACGTTAACGATAAGCCGATATTAAAATCTCTCGCGTCTTTGGACGACCTCGGTATTTTACAATCACTATACTACGTCTATGATGGGTGCAATTGCCCTAACGTGTGTAGGGTGATAGTATTGTATCGTGTTTTATAAATTTAAAGCTTGATCCACGAGTAAAAATTGCTTAAAATATAACAAAAATTGTAACACACTCGCAAGCACGCCAATCACCATACGCGTCTGCCGATGAAATAAAATTGTCTCTAGAAGGCTCCACAAACGAATCAACCATCCTTTGTTGCTGATCCTTTGAAGTTGGACGACCCCCGTGGGTTTTTTTGCACGACTGGCTGTTTAAGCTTTGTCTTATTGGGATGTACCAACTTCTTCATCTTTTAAACCAGGTTTATCTTTATTTCTCTCAGTTGTGCCATTATATGTTGTCTAAGAATCACAAGTTCGTTGTCTACATCGAAATACTCCAACGGAATCCTTTGACCTAAATTGAAATAAAACAACAAACAACAAAAAACGTGAAAATCATTGCGTGATGAAATGTTCTTATTGTAAAATGTGGTTGGTCGAAGAATGTATTACGTTTCATCGCATACTGTTGCAAGCAGCACGTGCATGCAACCCATAGATTATAAAAAAATGGTGCGGCATGTACCGTTAGATGCGTGTAAGATTTCTATAACTCGTACTTCGTTGGATAACAAGTCTAGGCATGTATGTGAAAACTTCTTTCTATGAAATCAAATACTAGTTTATTATAGGGATCCATTGTTTGGCTCCTGCTTGCTTCAATGCTGGCTTTTATTTCTGTCACCTGGTTTCTTATGAGTTGATCGATAAGTGGTACAACTTTATCTAGCATGTTATTGGATTCGCCAGATATTCCTTCAAAAGGGCATGTTGACTCTCTACCATGTTCGTTATACGTTGTCCAAAGTTAAGATGTTGGTCGCTCAAGAAAGCAACAAACTGGTCTCTATATGGTTGTAACCAATTTGAATACAAATAATCCATAATTATGAAAACAAAGTGAAGTGCAGTCAAGACAAGTCACATAAGTACGATTAATAAGAAAATTACTAGGAAACTTACTGTTTCATCTTTTGTTTGGCAGTTTTGATCGTATTCGCTCGTACTAGTAGTTGTAGTCAACATCGCTCATTGACTTAATCAGCCTGCCCCACTTGTATATAAACTTTTCCTAGTCTGCTTTGGTTTTAAAGCTTGGCTTGCAATATTTAGCGATGTTTTGTTGTATGTGCCACCTACACAATCAATGTCTAGCGTTCGAAAACACAGTTGAACATGCGTTCATTAGGGCGAGATCTCTATCTGTTATTATTACACGGGGTTCCATAACACTGTCTAATGAGTCTTTCAACCTCTGTACAACCCACGTGAAGTTTTCCTCTTTCTTGTTGCTTATGAACGCATGAGCAATGCAAATCGACATCAACATGGATGTAATACCGATAATCTCAACTAGCGGCATATTGTACCGGTTCGTCTTGTAGGTGGAGTCTATAAGCAACACATGTGGGAAGGGCGCGCCACAACATGTTCGACTCCGGGTGATTAAAGAAAACATCCTCGACCCTTTCGTTGTTTTCAGATGTTCTGTGGAAGAAAACAAACCCAACCTTGTTCAACCGGTGGAAAAGTACCTGCATTGGAGTCTCGCCGACTTGCTCCATTCGACCCAATTTGGCCCGACGTTCTATATGGTATTTCTTGCTTTGACATTCTCGGGGTTCTGTTCTTTAATGGCAGTAAGAATGTCTCGTGATTTTATGTTCTGATGCGTAAGTTGCTCCAATGTCCTCTCTTTCGCTGGAGTCAGCCTCATTAGGGACAGATGACCCTCTAGATACAGAAAGGATTCGTGGTTATGTTTGGCTTTATCCACCCTTAGCTCCCAATAACGTAACCTCTTTATATATGTCCCGATCAGTTGGAACTTGCAATCGGTTTCCTGGTCCCGCTACGTCCAACCGTGGCTGTTGAGTTATGCTGGCCGGCACAATCGCACGTGAGCCAAATTTTTAATGACTGACCACTTGGGAGTTTCTCGTAGATCGTGCGTTTGGTGAAGATGGCGTACCTATTTTGGCGTCCAATTTCTCTACACCAATCCACCAATTCATGCATGCTAACGAATTTCTAACGAAAACAATTATATGTGTGAATTAATGATTAACTCTATTGAATACGATGTTATGTATAGTTTTTGGATGAACTAATATTATAATAAAAACGACATCAAACGTATAAACAACTAAAATATTAAACGTGCGGCAAATAAACATATAATTAAATGTTATACCTAATTTGTCTGACGGTCACCCTTTGGACCCTCGGACGGTCCGCCACTACCGGGAGGAGATTGAGAACTACTGGCCAGCGGTCCACCACTACCAGGAGGGGATTCAAAACTAGTAGGTGGCGATGGATAATAACCAGCATAATTACCCTAAAAGGCATCAAAATCCCAAGGATCCTGAATTGCATCAGACGCAAGATTAAGATCGAACAGAGCATTTAGATCAAACAAACTCGTATTGTTATTTTGATTGTTATCTAACTCCTCTAATTCGACTTGTTATTCGAGTCACTACCGAAAAATTCACGCCAAAATGCCATTGATAGCGTAAAGTAGTTTGAATACAGAGAAATATAGAAGAAACGAAGAGAAGTTGAATGAAAATGAATAAAAATTAGTGTCGTTTATATAGAGGTTTCTAAGGAATATTACATCATTTCAAATGATTAACACATGAATCGAGGAATCTTACGTCGAATCAAATAACTCGCACGAATATCGAGGACTTTAACATCTTATCACATAACTAGCACGAGAATTGAGGAATATAATATCGAATTGAAGAATCTTACGTCTGGTCGCACGCGTATCAAGGAATTACACGTCCGTCAAAAAGTAAGAAAAAACAAAAAATCGGAAAAAAATCGATGTATACGAGCCGTATAGCTTTATACGGCCCATATAAACGTATCCTAAACATTATATACGACCACACTGAAATCTTACTCACATGGTGTATACGGGCCGTATAACCTTATACGGTCTGTATACACCATGTGAGAATAAGATTTCACCATGTGGGATTAATAAACCCCTTAAAGAATTCCTTATTAGGTACTTTATGGAAACAACACTTCATAAAGATACCACACTAATGTTAATCAACATCAAAAACTTTAAGAAAATAAACAGCAATTTGTATAATATTAAGTAAATAAGAAAATTAATAGAGGTATTATTCTGTATATCAAAAGATAATTGATAAACTAATAGAGACGAGTATTATGTTTCAAATTGTTGTCGCCACAACACCCTATCATGAATAAGAAAACTAATGGACGTATTATACAATATATCACGAGAGGATTGATGAACTAACAGAAAGCGAGTACCTCATTCTAAATTGCCGCTGCATCGTGTAGGTTTCCTACTAGTATATATATATATATATATAAATCACAAGGTAAGAAATACAAGTATACTTACAAGTATAAAAACGTACATCATAACACACTTAGTAAAATACAAGAATTACAAATAATATATATGTATAAACATATACATACAAGTACGACAGAAATACATAATTCACAAGTATACTAGCAAGTATCCATACATGGTATACGTATACGTATAATACACAAGTACACAAGATGGGATGTACCCATACAAGAGAACAAGATACACGTATACATACACAAGTATGATGCTAAAAATATTTTAATAATATATCTAACTAAGATATATATATATATATATATATATATATATATATACACATTTGAGAACAAATGTATACACAAAGGAACAAATATAATTACAAAGGAACAAATGTACACAAGACATGAATATATATTAGAAGAATATATATTGATCATGATGACGAAACATCGTACGAGACACGAACACATACCGAGGGCTAGGCCCGGACGATACATGAACATGTACAAACACTTGTGCAAGGCACGAAAACGTAGAGGGCTAGGCCCATTCATACATGACAAGAGTACACAAATATATATATAATATATATATATATATATTATATGTAAGTATGTATGTATGTATATGTATGTATGTATGTATAATATTAACAACAAACGGATAAGCAAAACTGCCAACATATTAAAACAAACAAGGGTTCCAAACAAGCAAAACAAATGCAAGTCCTAACAAATATTCAAGATGAGAGACTGTATATGGTCGACATAGACCTAAGTGTCTAATGAGATTAGGACACGTATGTTGTGATACATAGGCGGAGCCCCGAGATTGTTAGTGGTTAGCACGGAACGCAATCAGTGAGCTCATGTCCCCTCTTTTAATGCTTTACGGTTTTTAAACTTTCAGGGGAGATACATGTTACAAGTGGTATGATAAGCTAGGGAATGAAACAAACATAGATCATGTGCGCATAGGTTAGAAACACAAGTAGCTATTAATCACATATACAGATCGAGGAACAAAAGTGGTAGATCTCTTGGGTTTTAGCGAGCCCCACTCTTAATCCGTGAGACCGCTGGAGTGCTTTTGTGTCCCAATCGAGGGTAATCAACATAACAATCGTCTAGGTTTAGTTACTTCCTAAGTCGACACACATATTAATGTCCTTGAAAACATTAATGATCAACTGATTTTATAAACGCTTTACATACCGGATTTCATTACAAACATATTTCAAATGTTTTAAAAATCCATTTGATACAAAACAAAACACATGAATTCACCAACTTTTGTTGACGTTTTTACTTAACTTGTATTTCAGGGAATTAATGGACTTTGGATGGAAATAATATAAGAACAAGAGTCGGGAAATCAATGTCATCCTTTTGAAAGGTTTGGTTCACATATTCCGCCTTCATGTGAAATATGGAATGCAAAGCCTTGATTTGTATTAAACTATATTTTTCTGTGAATAAGTCGTTTGTCGAACTTTAAACTTTTGGATTGTCTTTCGTGAAGAAAACAAGTGACATGTAATTTCATTTACATTAATAGTATGGATGGACATCGTACTTATTTTATTCATATAGAATGTTTACTTTATCGTATGCAATGATTACTCAACAAGATCATACCTCGCCTACGAGCGAGTGTGGCAAATTGGTATCAGAGCTTCAGTTGTAAGTAACAAGGATCCTTCTCGAGTCTAGTCTACAATCACTAGGATTCTCTCATGAAAATAATTTTTATAAGAACAAAAACTTATCATTGCATTAACATTCGCAAAGTCCACTACACGAATTCATTTAATAATAATAAGCAAGGACATTACATGACTTAGTCTATAAGAGATAGACACGATACACTAAGTTAATGCACACAAAACAAGTAGGATAACTTTCAATGAACTTATGTGATTTTAAACTTTATATATATAATAAGTAAAATTTATTTATTAATATATATGTTGTACGGATTATTTTGCCAGGGTACTATGGCTACTTCTGCTAGTAGCGGCATTTACGACGACGTCGATCCCATGGAGATCGTGTCTGACGACGAGGTCGGACCCATCATCCAGATCATATCCTCGGATAGCAAGTTGGAGCCCGAGACCGGACTATATTTCTAGCGACAACATTATGGAGAACGTTGCCCTAAGGACGATGTCCTAGCTAGCGGACTACATCAGCATCATGAGGTGGTCGTGATTGGCTATCTGGGCGGCAAGCACTAACTAGACATTCTACCTCTCGCCGATATCCCACCTATTATCGATCTGGATGACGACAATGATGACATTCCCGTATTCCACGTAGATCATCCAGATGAGGACCTCAGTGACGGAGAGGTCTTTGACATCACCATCTTGGAGGTTGCCTCGTCGGTCGTGTCCGTCATGGCCATCACTTCATCTGACTCATCGGTGCTAGTGACCTACTCTACACTCCGAGCCGTTGGCCTGAAGGCCCACCCGACGGACAGTGCTTCTACGATCGCCACAACCACACCCGCCTCCATGCCCACACATACCCCTACACCTACTACGGGAGCACCCTCCCACACTGACCCCATCACTGACGACGCACCTATGGGAAGTTACGTGCAGTAGGCAGGACCTTCGAGGTTCCTAGACACTAGCCATGTTTTCTTCATTAAGCCTCATTCCCATAGTCCCACCGACCTACCTATTCCACCACACCCCAAGGCGACAGGATCATCCCGCCAGCCACCATATGTACCACCTACATGGCACACTTATCCCCACTCATGTCGAACCCCACCTGACATCATGCCTACCTCTCATCCCTATCATTCGTCTCACTTCACACCCTACTCGACTTACAACCAAATTAGGTCTATGGAGTCTCCAGATACAGATCCTCTGTAAGAGGTTCTGGGACCTCGATTGGCAGGTTGATGCCATGTCTCCACCACCACCATCTTCTCAACCACCCTCACCTCCACCACCACCCTCCTCACCACTACCACAGTCGACCCCATCATCACCAATATCACCCTATTCTCCATTTCACCACTCATCCATTCCACAGGAGTAGCGACTTCGCGTTCTTGAGCGACATGCTACTACTCACACCCGACGTATCTACGAGCTGGAGAAGGAGGCGACACACCTTCGTAGCCTACTTTCCATGCCCCCACCCCCATCTCGTCCTTTCCCATAGTTAGTATATGGACATTTTAATACAGGAAGAATATACCCGTTTTTGTTTATGAAGACCATGTTTAAAGCGTAGAAGACAACTTGAAGACCGAAGATAGATAAATGTGAACGAATAATTTTACCCTTTTGTATGTTGTTAAACTTGTACGACCTGGGTGATGTAACCCCGAGTCCTTTTGTTCCCTTACAAAATGATGTAACAAGTTGTCATGATATATATAAAAGCTTGGTATTTTCTTAATGTCACATTGTTATTTATCTGTTTATACACGTCTTGTTACTTTGGATGAGTTGACTTGTTCGCATGATGGATCATTTATATATACACACACACATATATATAGTTGACAATATTTATTATTAAATACGTGTCTAATCTCTTTCGATATGTCACCTATATTAGAAACAACATGGAACCTAAGAAGATAGTCAACCGCAAAAGGACAGTGAACCCACCAAACCCACTACTCACGACAGAAGCAGAATTGAACTTGCTGTTGAAAGAACGTATCTCCCAAGCATTAGCCCAGTATGAGGAGAACCGCGTTGAGAACAGCGGTGGCTCAGGTGGTTTAGGCGGCCAAGGAAAAGGCGACTCTTTTGGAGGGAACACCACTAATGGTAATACTTAGTTGTTTTTATGACAACTTAAACAATTCTTTCTATAATCTATTTGTGTGTTTATTATATGTTCATTCATAATCCATGTGTACAATGTTTCAGGCTGCACGTACAAGCAATTCTTAGACTGCAAGCCACTAAATTACAATGGCATCGGAGGTGTCATGGCTTTTGTACTGTGCCGTGGCTTTTGTACGTTGGACAGAAAAGACGGATTCTATCATCTGGATGAGTAGGTGTTCTCCTGACCAAAGGGTCATGTATGTTACTAGCCTCTTCATTGACGAAGCTCTCACTGGTGGAATCTACAAGTGCAGACTCATGGGGATGGGAAGTAGCTTATGCCATGATGCGGGGAATTGAAAGAGTTTATGAGAGAGAAATACTGCTCATCGAGCGGAAATTCAGAAGCAAGAAACCGAGTTCTGGAACTTGACTTTGATCGGAGCTGATATTGTGGGATACACTCAAAGATTCCATGACTTGTCTTGCATAGTCCCTTACCTAGTAACGCCTAAGTTCAAGCGTATTGAATGTTATATCTGGGTTTAGCTCCTGAAATTCGAAGCATGGTCACATCGGCAAACCCCACTACTATCACTCAGGCAGTGACCTTAGCCGTTAGTCTCACTTAAGATGCGGCAAGGATGAAAAAGCTATTGATGAAGGGACCGGAGAATAAGGAATCTCATGTCAAGTCTACGAGCGATGGGAAGCGGAAGTTTTCACACTTCAAGAAGGGTTTAAAATAACAAGAGGAGAGAGACAACCCCGCCTAAGGAGGCAAAAGAATTTGTTGCCACATACGATACAGGTATTAAGAAGTATGCGGGCAACTTGCCCAAGCATGACATATGTAAATTCTATCACTTGGGTGCTTGCCGAAATACCAAGTGTGGCAAACTTTGGCACTACACGGAAGCTTGTTGGGCGAATGGTAATGGAGGAGGAAATGGAAATGGAAACAGGAATGGAAATGGAAAAGGGCAAGGATGCTATGGATACGGTGAAAAAATCATTTTAGGAAGGATTGTCCTAAGGAAAACCAAGCTCGGGGAAGAGCTTTCGTGATTGGAGGGAGAGATGCACACCAAGACCCTAATGTGGTCACTGGTACGTTTTCTATCAACTAACACTTCGTATCCATATTATTTAACACCGGTGCTGATTTTATTTTTATCTCCATAGAATTCAAAAATATACTTGGCCTAGAGTCAAGTAAGCTAGACGTCCCTTATTCTATAGAATTGGCATATGGTAAGTTAGTCGAATCAGGGGAAATTATAAAAGGATGCACATTATAACTTGGCGAGCAAAAGTTAATATCGATCTTTTACTCGTTTAGTTGGGTAGTTTCGACGTAGTTGTTGGCATGGATTGGTTATCCGACAATCGAGCTAACGTCGTATGTTACGAGAAGATTATTCGCATTCCCCTACCGAACGAGGAAACACTCATAATCCATGGAGAGAAGCGCGAAACACCATTGCAAATTATAAATTACATGAAGGCTTAGAAGTGCTTACGAAAAGGTTGCAGAGCCTTTCCAGCACATGTGGTCGACAAGAAAGCCAAGAAGCCAGAGCTTGAGGAAATCCCCGTTGTGAAGGAACTTCTCGAAGTCTTTCCTAAAGACTTGCCGGATTACCACCAGAACAACAAGTCGAGTTTCACATGGACTTGGTGTCCGGGAGCCGCACCCGTGGCCAAGTCTCCGTATCATTTAGCTCCGTTTGAAATGCAAGAGTTATTCACACAACTTCAAGAGTTGTTGGAAAGGGATTCATTAGACCAAGTTTCTCACCTCAAGGAGCTCCGATATTATTTGTAAAGAAAAAAGATGAAACATTCCGAATGTGCATAGATTAACAATAGTTGAACAAACTCACCATCAAGAATCGGTATCCACTACCGAGGATTGATGACTTATTCGATCAACTACAAGGTTCAAACTTCTACTCCAAGATTGATTTAAGATCCGGTTATCACCAACTACGGATACAAAAGGAAAGCATACCAAAGACAACATTCTGAACTCGTTATGGTCTTTACGAGTTTCTTGTTATGCGTTTCGGCTTAAAAAATGCACCAACGGTATTTATGGATCTTATGTACCGTATATGCAAGGCGTATCTCGAAAAATTCGTGATAGTATTTATTGATGATATATTGATATATTCACGATCAAAAGAGGAGCACGAACAACACTTGAGGACCATTCTTGAGCTACTAAAGAAAGAAACTTTATGCAAAATTTTCTAAGTGCAAATTTTGGATTCGCGAAGTACAATTTCTCTGGCATGTAGTGAACGAGAAAGACATACATGTCGATTCGTCAAAGATCCAGGCGATCAAAAACTGGGAAGCACCAAAGACCCCTACGGAAGTACGCCAATTCTTAGGATTAGCGGGCTACAATAGGAGATTCATTGAGAACTTTTTGAAAGTTGCTCAACCCCCTGCATCCCTCACACAAAAAGACAAAAATTTTGATTGGGGCGAGAAACAAGAAACAACGTTTCAACTACTCAAGGATAAACTATGTGATGCACCAATCTTATCCCTTCCTGACGATACGAAAAACTTTGTGGTGTATTGTGATGCATCGCATCAAGGCTTAGGTTGTGTGTTAATGCAACAAGAAAAAGTCATCGCGTACGCGTCACGCCAACTGAAAGTTCATGAGAAGAACTATACCACTCACGACCTAGAGTTAGGCGTGGTGGTATTCAAGTTAAAGATTTCGTGTCATTATCTATACGGTACTCAATGCACTATATTCACGGATCACAAAAGTCTTTAACATATATTTAATCAGAAAGAATTAAATATGCATCAACGATGTTGGGTTGAACTGTTGAATGACTATGATTGTGAAATCAAGTATCATCCGGGCAAGGCGAATGTTGTTGCTGACGCCTGGAGCGGAAGGAACGAGTCAAGACATTACGGGTACGTGCATTAGAAATGACAATTCAAACGAACCTCACTACTCAGATTCATGACGCGCAACAAGAAGCACTTAAAGCGGAACATATTCAAACAGGATCACTTCAAGGTATGGAAAAACAAATGGAGCCTAATACCTTATGAGTCGAATTTGGGTTCCACTTTTTGGCAGTCTACGAGATGTCATTTTAGATGAAGCCCATAAGTCTAAGTACTCGATTCACCCGGGAGCGGATAAAATGTACCAAGACTTAAAGGAATTCTATTGGTGGCCTAATCTTAAAGGTGACATCGCAACTTATGTGTAAACCCTACCTCGATCGTTTCGTCATAGTCTTCATCGATGATATTCTTATTTATTCTAAGACCAAATCTGATCATGAACGACATCTTCGACTCATCCTAACACTTTTCAGAACCAAAAAGCTTTCTGCTAAGTTTTCAAAATGTGAGTTTTGGTTAAAAGACGTTCAATTTCTTGGTCATGTCGTCAACGACAAAGGAATTCATGTCAACCCTGCAAAGATCAAAGCAATGCAAGAATGGCAAGCGCCACGCACTCCTACCGAAGTTAGGTCATTTCTTGGTCTAGCTGGTTATTATCGACGTTTCATCACAAATTTTTCTCGTATTGCCCTACCACTCACAGCCTTGACTCATAAGGGCAAACCCTTCATTTGGGGGCCCAAGGAAGAAGAAGCTTTTCAAACTTTGAAGCAAAAACTTTGTGATGCACCTATCCTTACTCTTCCTGATGGTTGTGAAGACTTTGTGGTTTAATGCGACGCATCAGGGCTGGGATTAGGTTGTTTCCTAATGCAAAGAGGAAAGGTGATAGCCTACGCCTCAAGGAAACTCAAAGTACATGAAAAGAATTACACTACTCACGACCTAGAACTTGGAGCAGTTGTGTCCACTCTAAAGATATGGAGACACTATCTCTATGGTACCAAGTGTGAGATTTACACTGACCACAAGATCGTCCCACATATCTTCAATCAAAAAGAGTTGAACATGAGGCAACGACGATGGGTCGAACTCTTAAATGATTACGATTGTGAAATCCATTATCATCATGGCAAAGCCAATGTTGTGGATGACGCTCTTAGCCGAAAAGAATATGCAAACTCCATCCACCTTTTGTGTTCCCAAATTGTAACTGATCTTCAAAACCGAATTCGAGCGGCCCAACATATTTCTGTCACGAAAAATGATGTACGAGATGAATTGTCTTGTGGAGCCGAAACCAAGTTAGAATCCAAGTCCGATGGTATCCTCTATTACTTAAATCGTATTTGGGTACCTGATCGTGACATCTTCGTACTTTTCTCATGAATGAGGCTCACAAAACATGATACTCTATACATCCAGGTGCCGATAAGATGTATCAAGATCTACGATACTCTTACTGGTGGCCTAGCATGAAGGACATCGCTATTTTTGTCTCCAAGTGCCTCACATGCTCTAAGGTTAAAGTTGAACATCAAAGACCTTCAGGGTTACTCGTTCAACCTGAAATACCTGTTTGGAAGTGGGAAAACATAACCATGGATTTCATTACTGGGTTACCTCGCACTTCCAGTGGGTATGACATGATTTGGGTTATCATTGATCGTCTCACTAAATCAGCTCATTTCATCCCAATCCGCGAAGAGTATAAGAATGAGAAGTTATCTCGTATCTATATTGATGAAATTGTAAGCCGTCATGGTGTGCCTTTAAGTATCATTTTAGATCGAGATGGCCGCTTTACTTCATGAACATGGCAAGCTGTGCAATCAGCGTTAGGTACACGTTTAGACCTCAGCACCGCCTTTCACCCTCAAACTGATGGTCAATCTGAGCGCACCATACAAACCCATGAAGACATGTTGCAAGCATGTGCCATAGACTCCAAGGGCAATTGGGATACTCATCTACCATTAGTTGAATTTTCGTACAACAACAACTATTATTCAAGCATTGGCATGGCTCCTTTTGAAGCATTATATGGTCTTAAGTGCCGATATCCTATTTGTTGGCATGAAATAGGTGAAGCACAAATCACTGGACCTGAATTGATCCAAGAAACAACTGATAAGATTCTTCAAATCCGTAATAATCTTCTAGCAGCTCGAAGTCGTCAAAAGAGTTACGCTGATAAACGATGAAAGCCACTTGAGTTTTGTGTTGGCGATCAAGTACTTTTGAAAGTATCACCATGGAAGGGAGTGGTTCGTTTTGATCAAAAAGGTAAGCTAGCACCACGCTATGTGGGACCATTTAAAATACTCGAACGAGTTGGTCCTGTAGCTTACAAGCTCGACCTACCAGAAGAACTCAACAGAATTCATCCCACGTTCCATGTATCAAACTTTAAAAAGTGTCTTGCGACGAAAATCTCCATATACCGTTGGAAGAAATTCAGATTGATGAATCCATGCATTTTGTTGAACGACCTATAGAAATCATGGACTTCGGTGAGAAGCGTTTAAGACGAAGTCGTATTCCAATAGTCAGGGTGCGTTGGGGTCAAAACGAGGACCTGATTTTACTTGGGAACGCGAAGACTTAATGCGTGAAAAATACCCGCATCTCTTTCCAGTTACATCTACTACCTAAATTTCAGGACAAAATTTCTAAAAGTAGGGGATAATGTAACATTTGTTGTAAAACGGGTTCCAAAATCCGCTTCGTTTAAATAATTCAAGTATTTTTAATTGAAGTTTCGTTACGCTTTTATCGTCCAAATTCATGTTATTAATTTTTGTGGTTAATAAAGAAATTAAATAGTTAAAAAATTAAATAAATAAAAAGTAATATTAATAAATAAGGTTAAAAATATTAAAATAAATACAATAGGGGCAAACAGGTTCGAACCCGGGTCCCCAACAATTTCACACACAACCTACACCACTGCACTACACACACATTTGTGTTAAACTTGAAAACAAATTAGCTTTATAATAAAACCAACAAACAAACCTGCAAGTTCAAAGTTGCAGAGTCAGTAACCGTCAAAACTAAATTAGAGAAATCTTTGCAATTAGCATTTCCCCTTTATGATTGATCGAATGTAACTGATTTCGAACATTCAGTTATAACCGAAATCCGATTCAATTAATTCAAAAACAAATTGAAATCAATTTGAAATAATTGACCCATGATTTGGGTCTTGAAACCAAAATCTGTGTTGTCTGTCCACTCTATAAATACCAACCTTTTCAATTCGATTAAACTCGCCAATTTCAAATCAACTCTCTGCTCACTCTCTATTCAATTTCTACGCTTCGTCGGAGAACCGTGCAACGCCGGAATTTCAACCGGAAAAAACGTATCTTCGTCAAATCTGTACAAATCTTTAAATTTTTTTTATATCTGTTGTCTGGTGTTTAGATGTTTTAAAAACAGTTAATAAAAACGAGTTAAACAGTTGGGTTCGGTTTCTGGGTATGGTTATGAAGAAGATGAAGTTTGTTTAGTGTTTAAGTATAATTAAATTTGGTGTTTTAATCGGTTTAGACACACTGTCCAGTGGTGGACTGTGTGCAATAACAAAGCACACGTTCCGGGTTCGAGTGCACATGTCTCCGATTTTCTGAAATAAAACCAACACTTTTTAAACTTATTCAGATCAACTCATAACATGTATATAAATTTAATATAATTCAGTGTTAATACGGGTTAGACACACAGCCCAACTAGTTGGGCTGTGTGCACACGAACCGTAGGTCTCGAGTTCGAGCCGGGCGGTTGTAACCGGTTTTTGCCATATTAAATCCTTTTTAAATAAAAACAAAATAAAGTAAAGCTAGTTAGTATATATATATATATATATATATATATATATATATATATATATATAATTAAAATAGAGTTTATTTCGGGTTAGACACGTAGCTCAGTTAGTAGAGCTGCGTGCACATATATAGGAGGTCACAAGTTCGAACCTCACACGAAGCCAAATCCAAGCATAGTCCGACCGGTCAGACCTGACAAGGTCTAATATTTTTAATTCCTATTTTCTTTATTTTTTAATTTAAAAATCTTTTAAAATACCTAAAAATAAGAATTCTCAAGATTTTAAAGGGCAACAAATACAATAAAAATAGACCTAAAAATCTAATAAAAGGCATTAATTAGGAATATTAATTTCAAATAGAAGTTATATATTTATCAAATTATTACGTGATTATTTAGGTTAGTTGTTTCTTGTCGGTTGAATCCTAAATCGTGCGTAATCATCATCAATCCCAAGAAACGCATCCACTGTGAGTGAATCCTTATAATTTTCCTTTTTATTCATGTTTTGGGTGTATCATGTGCCGTTTACATATTCTTGTTTAAACACTTGTGCTGCTACCATTTTATGATCTAACATTTGTGTAATGTTTGGTTGTTGTTATACGTGGTTACATTTTTCTCATTTCAGTGCAATCATTCACAGTAGGCCCATCAGTTCCTCGTTGGATACGAGTTGAGCATCGCGTGCCTCATTAGATCAGCTCCGTTTGATTGAGCCTTGATCTCACAGTTCATCATTTATCATGCTCATGTGTACATTGCTTGTTGTTATGTGGTTTGTGGATAGATTTACATATACGTATGCTCATATTTGGTTTATACACATTTTTTATTAAAATAATCAATATAACTATTTCTTTCAAATGTTTAAATGAGATTCACTCGCCAACTTTTGTTGACCCAAATTTCTATTTTTTACACATGATACAGGTGGACAGGCTGAGGAGAGGAACACTTAGGATTTGGCCTTAGAATAAGAATAAAACATTGTTTGTTTAGAATATTTTTGTGTTTGTATGTTTTTATGTGTTTGTTGGGATATTCTCTTTTAAATTTGAATTAATAAATAAGAAACTTAATTATAGTAAATGTCATGAGCTATGATGAAAACCCAATCATGCCCCGACTTCTATTTCCGCTGCGGGTCAGGGTGTGACACGTTGTGTATCAAGAGATAGGCAATCATTCCAAAAGGCCTTTGGATCTCGTTTGGATCTAAGCACGGCCTTTCACCCACAAACCGATGGCCAAAGTGAACAGACCATCCAAACTTTAGAAAATATGCTTAGGGTTTGTGTGATGGACTTAGGCGACAATTAGGATACTCACTTACCCATAGTGGAATTCTCATACAATAATAGTTATCACACTAGCATTCAAGTTATATCGTTCGAAGCTCTATATGGACGAAAGTGCTGATCACCGCTATGTTGGGCGGAAGTCGGTGACAAACAAATAATTGGTCCAGAGTTAGTCTAATAGACTACCGATAAAATATTCCAAATCCGAGACCGTACGCTGGGGACCGACAAAAAAGCTACACTAATAAATGACGCAAACCATTATCCTTTGAGGTCGGATATAAAGTCTTGTTGAAAGTCTCACCTTGGCCTATCTAGGTTTGGAAAGCGCCGAAAGCTAAACCCGCGATACATTAGACCATTCGAAATTCTGGCAAAAATTGGTACCGTTGCTTACAAACTGAAGTTTCTAGATGAGCTTAATAGCGTTCACGACACATTTCATGTGTCTAATCTCAAAAAAGTCCAGCCAAGAAACAATTATTATCCCTGAGGATGAAATACACATCGACGACAAACTCCAATTCACCGAAGAACCTGTTAAGGTTATGAACTGGAAAGTCCAAAGGACAAGGAGAAGTCGTGTCGAATTAGTCAAATTTCGTTGGAACTCACGACATGGACCCGAGTATACGTGGGAATGTGAAGACAAAATATCCCCCAAATGTTCGAGAAGATCCCTGCAACAGATAACTCAACTTGAATTTCGAGACAAAATTCTTTTTAACAGGGGGAGTATGTAACAAACGGAAAAAATACTGGTAATTCCGTACACTTAGTAACTATTTAATTATACAATTCCGTGCATTAAACTTAATTACAATACGTTTAAGTCTCATAAGTCTAGCAATCTCAAGTAATGCATTACATTTGCGTATCACATGGTTCGTTATTTATCTTTAACTTTGTGTTTCTGATACGTTTGGACATTTTAACTTTATGTTGATGAACTTGTTGATGTTTTGATGATGATGATGATGATGTTAGGCTACTTCTTGTACGCTACTTAGGTTATGATGATCACACGTTAAAGTTTCGATTTTTATTGGATAGTGAACTCGTTTATGGATTTTCTATTAAAGTAAAGATTTGGTTTCACTGATTCGATGTATATGCATGTCGTTACTTGCTTGATTTCATGTTTATTGCTTCACATGATCCTTGTTGAATGTCGTTCATATGATAGGTTCATGTTAGATCATTAACTGTGTGTTCTTGGTTATTTTGTGGTTAATAGGCCAATATACCATAGAAGTAATATCTATGAATCAAGTAGGTCTAGGTGTTCTACTAATCTTAAAATCCTTAAGGTGAGAAATTATCAGTATGTCTAGGTTGTTAGATTACTAGGGTAGGTACTTTGTGAGAAGGTCGACCTAGTTTCCCTTTCAATTCTTGCTTATATAGTCGAATCAGTTTTCCAAGTTACCCTTGACTTTCGCCTTGTGAGGTAGATTGTCGAATAAGGGTATCTTTATTAGAATAGTTAAAGAGCCCGTGAGGGAGTCTACTTAAACCGGTAATTTAACAACCTATTAGCGTTCCATAGTTGTCTTCTCGAGAAGAGTCGAGGGTCCTGTTTGGTTTCTCGGTAGGTTTAGTACTTTAAGATCCTGGTTCCACAACAATTCAAGTCCGATAGAAAGCTAATCAATAATGTGTATGATTCTAGCCTAGGTAGTATCTTTATAATCATTTGAGTTCATCCTGAGTCTTAGTTCGTGTCTTATTCAGCTTTAGTTAATTTTAATTAATTGCATTAGGTTATTAGAAAATCCCCCCTCAAGACATAAACATAATTAAGTTGATTCACTAGATAAGCAATCGAGTCTAGTTAACGTAATTAAGAGAGTCTCGTGAGTTCGATACTCGGACTTACTTTAGCTATACTCATTGATCTGGACATTTGTCGGTTGTGAGATTTAGCCTTAAAGAATCTTAATTTTATAAATTAAAAACTTAACGTGTTTTTTCCCTTTAGGTTAAAATTAATTAATTTTTAATTGACCACTTTGTTCACATCATACTTCAAACACTTATCAAATAGATACATTGTTAAACAATTCAAATGTTTTACTGTAAGTGTTCAGATAAACAATTGCTATGAAAACCATGATTGTTACACTTTGCGTTTTCGCCTTGGCAAGGTGTGACAACATAATTTATTTAACTCATGATTTTAAGCTCCATACATAATAAGATATATCTAAAAAAATAAAATATATTGTTAATCCGACAGTCCGGTTTTATACGGACAATTTTCCGCCTAAACCGTAAACTAAACCATTTGTTACAGTTTGGAAATTTCAAAACCGACCAACCAAAAATTAAGAAAGAAAACCGATCGTAAAACCAAACCAATAATCAGTTTAAACTCTTTCACACTTTAAACCAAACCATAAACAACTCAGGGGCTGTTTGGCAACTTTAAATGGTTAAGTGCTGAACCAGTAAGAGGTTTGAAGAATTAAGTGCTAACAGTAAGAAGTCTGAATCATTAAGAGCCACTATAATGCTTAACCATCAGAAGACAAATATCTAACCAATTAAAATAAAAAATCTTAACCATTCAAACTAAGTAAAATGCCTAATCATTTAAAAATAAATGTTTAAACCATTCAAACTACTAAAAAACAAACATTTTAAATCATTAACAGCCTTTTAATAAACAAATAGACCCTCAGTCTAAAAGTGCTACAATATAGTGATATACAATTAAAGTATTAACTGCGTACGAATAAAATAACAAACAATAATTTTGGGCCGAACAACGTATCATATTTTGGGCAAACTGTAAAGTACGGCGTAGCAATTGGAGAAAAAAAGCCGGCATTTTGGCTAAAACCTAATCTGGCGCCGCTATCTTTCCCTCACCATCTTCAACAAGCTTTCAGTCTATGGCGGCTCACTGCTTCAACCCCTGTGACAACGTCCTCATCAAACCTACTAACACATCCACTTTCATATCCCCCAAATCAAAATCATACCCCTTCTCATTATTCTCACTTAACAAGTCCAAAATCACCCACCAATTATCCTCTGTTTCAACACGCACACCAACTGTTTGCTCAAATGCCTCAACCACCAACGCCACCACCAAATCGATTCAAGACAAGAAACCACAAGTGGGTAAGCGTTCTGACATTAAAAAGATTATGATTCTTGGTGCTGGGCCGATTGTTATTGGGCAAGCTTGTGAATTTGATTATTCTGGTACTCAAGCTTGTAAGGCGTTAAGAGAGAATGGTTATGAGGTTGTGCTTATTAATTCGAATCCTGCAACTATCATGACTGATCCCGAGATGGCTGACAGGACTTACATTGAGCCCATGACACCGGAATTAGTTGAGCAGGTTATCGCGCAAGAGAGACCCGACGCGATTCTGCCCACGATGGGCGGGCAGACCGCCCTTAATCTTGCGGTTGCTTTGGCTGAAAACGGGGTGCTTGATAAGTATAATGTGGAGTTAATTGGAGCTAAACTTGAGGCTATCAAGAAGGCTGAGGATAGGGAGTTGTTCAAGCAGGCGATGAAGAACATCGGGCTTAAAACTCCGCCTTCCGGGATTGGTACTACCCTTGAAGAATGTTTTCAAATCGCTGATAAAATCGGTGAGTTTCCTTTGATCATCAGACCCGCGTTTACTTTAGGTGGTTCGGGTGGTGGGATTGCGTATAACAAAGAGGAGTTCGAGGCGATTTGTAAGTCGGGGCTTGCAGCCAGTGTGACATCACAGGTTTTAGTCGAGAAATCATTGTTGGGATGGAAGGAGTATGAGCTTGAGGTTATGAGGGATTTGGCTGATAATGTGGTTATCATATGTTCTATCGAGAATATTGATCCAATGGGTGTTCACACTGGTGATTCGATCACGGTTGCTCCTGCTCAAACTTTGACCGATAAGGAGTACCAACGGCTACGTGATTATTCTATCGCGATTATTCGGGAAATTGGTGTTGAGTGTGGTGGTTCTAATGTGCAGTTTGCTGTGAATCCCGAAGACGGTGAGGTTATGGTTATTGAGATGAATCCTCGGGTTTCGAGGTCTTCTGCTTTGGCGTCAAAAGCTACTGGTTTCCCTATTGCGAAGATGGCTGCTAAGTTGTCTGTTGGTTATTCGTTGGATCAAATTCCGAATGATATCACGATGAAGACACCCGCTAGTTTTGAACCGTCTATTGACTATGTTGTCACAAAGGTTAGAACTATCATTGACTTTTATATTATATCTTTAACTTTGTTCATGTTATATGTGTGTGTAAGTGTAACTTCTATTAATATTAATGATAATATTTTCAGATACCTAGATTTGCATTCGAGAAATTCCCAGGATCTCAGCCCGTATTGACGACACAAATGAAATCCGTTGGTGAATCGATGGCAGTTGGACGCACATTTCAAGAATCTTTTCAAAAGGCGGTTCGATCGCTCGAATGTGGTTACTCGGGTTGGGGCTGTGCACCGAACAAAGAGCTTGAGTGGGATTGGGACAAAATCAAATACAGTTTGCGGGTTCCGAACCCGGACCGTATTCACGCTCTATATGCCGCAATGAAACGGGGCATGAAGGTGGATGCGATCCATGAAATAAGTTTCATCGACAAATGGTTTCTCACACAACTTAAAGAATTAGTAGACGTTGAACAATATATCATGGCGAAAGGTTTATCTCAGCTTACTAAAGATGAGTTTTACGAGGTTAAAAAGCGCGGTTTTAGTGATAAACAGATCGCGTTTGCTACAAAGTCAACTGAAAAAGAAGTTCGGGTCAAACGGTTGACTTTAGGTGTCGCTCCGTCTTACAAACGTGTCGATACTTGTGCTGCTGAGTTTGAAGCAAACACTCCTTATATGTACTCGTCTTATGATTATGAATGTGAATCGGCTCCAACTAAAACGAAAAAGGTTTTGATTTTGGGTGGTGGGCCAAATCGTATCGGTCAAGGGATCGAGTTTGACTACTGCTGCTGTCATGCTTCATTTGCTCTTCAGGTTTCTTGTTACTTTCTTCCTTCTGTTCATTATTAACATCTTGTTATTTTTTACTAATTTTTTCTTTGGTTTTAAATAAATTTTTGTAGGATGCAGGGTACGAAACCATTATGATGAATTCAAATCCCGAAACCGTATCAACCGATTACGATACAAGCGACCGTCTCTACTTTGAACCGCTAACGGTTGAAGATGTTCTTAACGTCATCGACATCGAAAAGCCCGATGGCATCATCGTACAGTTCGGTGGTCAAACCCCTCTGAAACTCGCTCTACCGATCCAATGCTATCTCGATGAACACAAACCGGCATCGGCTAGCGGCGGTCGGGTCCAAATATGGGGCACGTCGCCCGATTCCATTGACGCAGCCGAGGATCGGGAGCGGTTCAATGCGATTTTGAAAGAGTTGCAAATCGAACAACCGAAAGGTGGGATAGCCAAAAGTGAAGCTGATGCGTTAGCTATCGCGTCGGAAATCGGGTACCCGGTTGTTGTTAGACCGTCCTATGTTTTAGGTGGTCGGGCCATGGAGATTGTTTATAGTGATGAAAAGCTAATAACGTATCTTGAAACGGCTGTTGAGGTGGATCCGGAACGGCCTGTTTTGGTTGATCGGTACTTATCCGATGCTATCGAAATCGATATCGATTCACTGGCGGATTTGCATGGTAATGTTGTTATCGGTGGAATCATGGAGCATATCGAACAAGCCGGAGTCCATTCCGGCGATTCCGCTTGCATGATTCCGACAAAAACGGTTTCACAATCGAGCCTTGAAACAATCAGATCGTGGACGACTAAACTGGCTAAACGGTTGAATGTGTGCGGGCTTATGAACTGTCAGTATGCAATTACCGGCTCTGGGGATGTTTTCTTGCTTGAAGCAAACCCGCGGGCCTCTCGTACGGTCCCATTCGTTTCTAAAGCGATCGGACGCCCGCTGGCTAAATACGCTTCACTTGTGATGTCGGGAATGTCTCTTCACGAGCTCGGATTCACAAAGGAAATCATCCCGAAACATGTTTCGGTTAAAGAGGCCGTCCTTCCATTTGAGAAATTTCAAGGATGCGACGTGTTTCTCGGGCCTGAAATGCGTAGCACTGGTGAAGTAATGGGCGTCGACACCGATTTCTCCATCGCATTCGCCAAATCACAAATCGCCGCAGGCCAGAAGCTTCCTGTTTCGGGGACCGTTTTCCTTAGTTTGAACGATATGACAAAACCACATTTAGGGAAAATTGCACGGGCATTTTTGGGGCTTGGGTTTACGATCGTTGCTACTTCCGGGACAGCTCATGTTCTTGAAATGGATGGTGTTCCGGTTGAGCGGGTGTTGAAGCTTCATGAAGGGCGTCCGCATGCCGGTGATATGATTGCAAATGGGTTAATTAACTTAATTGTGATGACTAGTTCCAACGATGATTTGGATCAGATTGATGGGCGTCAGTTGAGGAGGATGGCGCTTGCGTACAAGATTCCGATTATTACGACCGTTTCGGGTGCTTTGGCTACTTGTGAAGCGATAAGAAGCTTGAAAACTTCCAAGTTTAAAATGGTCGCTATTCAAGATTACTTTGTAGAGCAGCAGATTGGTAAAACAAAATTCTGACCCTATTTCTTTCACTGTATATAACGTTCAATACAAAACTAATTTTAAGTAGAAAACTGTTAGAAGTGTATAAACACTTATACGTATTATGGTGCATAAATGCCTCTCTTTCTTTCCTACTATATCTGGTCAACGCTACGGGCAAATCCATATTTAGAGAATTAAAAACTGCATGACCACACTCTATATAGTGGGAGAGAGAGAAAAGAGAGGCGGTTATGCGGTTACATAATCGTCACAGTTGAAGCAATAGGTTTTGTGGTAAAAGGCGGTTATGTAACTATGTAATATCTCTCTCTCTCTCTTTTACCACATAAGGAAAAGAGAGACAAGTTATGCGGTTCTTGCCATTCTCTCTTCCTGCAAGTACATCTCATCAGCACTACTTCCAAGTGCTTATTGTGGTTATTACTATTATTTAATTACCGAATTACTGAAAAAATTTGTTTTTTTTTCAGGTAAGACCACTGCAGCAATTTAAAGGGAGTTCTAGGTTTTTGTTGCGGTAATTTAAACTTTGTTTTAGAATTGCTAGGAAGAATTGTGTTTTTATTTGTTTCTCCGCACTATGCAACTCTTTTTTTTCCACCTTTGTGGTGCGTGTTTTAAGAACAAACGACACATAATAAGGTGGTGTTTGTAGCATTTTAATGTCTTTGATATAGCCCGTTTAAAGAATCGAACAATGGTTTTCGAAAGTCTGTTGGGTTCTGGTTGAGGAAAAACCCATCTTGATCTGAAAAAAATCATGCTTTTTTAAAACAGTCTGAAACACATTCTGACCCGACCCACCTATCTTGCAGATTATTTATTATTTATTATTTGTCTTTACGGTTTTGCGATGTATGTTTCATGGATTTTGGGGTATCCGAAACCATTTCTTACCCTACCTAGTTCTGGACTTTGTTGACCAAACCCGGACCTTGTTCCTACCCAAAGGAATAAAGAGGCTGCTTCCAGTGAGACCTCCGGCTCCATGGAGGGACAATATACATGAAGAAAGTAAAATGAAGGAAAACAAGTACAGCAGATCGTCAATGACATTCATGGCCCATGAGAAGTGACACGTATCAAAGGCCATAAACAATA
This sequence comes from Scalesia atractyloides, assembly GCA_947069175.1. Taxonomy (NCBI): domain Eukaryota; kingdom Viridiplantae; phylum Streptophyta; class Magnoliopsida; order Asterales; family Asteraceae; genus Scalesia; species Scalesia atractyloides. The sequence continues at coordinate 48,955,088 of CAMTDV010000023.1, forward strand.
CGACCTTAACTAAAACCGTGTTCCAAACTCTAGTGCACGTTCATATCATCTCATCCTGAGTTACCCCATGCCAGGGGAGTGTGCATGTCGTTTATTAAGGTTAGCTTCACGCGAAGCGTAGAAACATTCCTATCTCAACCTATGACAACTATCCTGAAATGTTTTAACACAACCATTTTTAGGGTTGACGCATATGATAAACTCACTCGCCTGTATTGCATGTTTTAGGTGGTTTGTTAATCAAATTTTACTAGGAGGATTGAAGGGTTCAACTTCTCTCAAAAGGTTGATATAATTGCCATAGAATGTGCAAAAAACAAGTTAGGTATGATCATTGAGCATCATCTTTGGAGCTCCAGAAGTCCATGTCAAATTTGATGTCAGATATTTCGGTAGAAATGATCAACCAGAATAAGATTCTACAACACTTGTGTTGGAAGAATATACAATTTTGATCTACTCTAAGGACACCCATAGTGGGGCGTGACCACCCGGGCAAAGGAAACATAGCGCACCATAGCGCCGCGCCACACCGCTACGGCCAGCACTATGGGGGCTTGAATTTGGGTCCACGCGAAGAAGATAGCACGGCGTGAGGGAGGATTGTTTTAAAAAATCTGACTGTTTAACGGTCATTAAAAAAATAATTCTTTTTTAATTTCTATAAATATTCCCCATCTCTACTCATTTTTTTTTAAAAAACAACACACTCAATACACTCCCAAACCATCTTCTCTCTACCTTTTTTTATAAAAATCTAGATTTTCATACAATGCATCCCTTAAACCGCGGTTTTATTCCTCTGCATTCTAGTACGGACACGAACCAAACAAGCAATCCTAGCCGTCCCGTTTCTCCGGTTCCCATTCGACCCACCCCCTACGGATCCGGTTTTGTCGATTACAATCAACATCAAACCGGGTTCATGAACCCATTGAATCAACCACTCTCATGGGACCCAAATCTATACGATTGGAACCCGAATCAAAACATGGGTTGAATGGAGTCGTATCAAGCATTTGGCTCGGCACAAGCATTCAGCTTGCCACTACCGAGCCCGACGTCGTCTTGGATACACAACCGGTAGTGGAGGAGACACAAAAAAACAAAACAAAACGCCGCCGTAAAAAGACAACCGAAACCTGAATGAAAAAAAACGTGCAACCATAGGATGATGAAGAGGAGTACGCATTAACCCGATATTGGCTCGACGTGTCGGAGGACCCCGAAATAGGTAATATTTTTGTATTAATTTTTTGTATAAATTTTTTTGTTTTTTTTGTATTAATTATTTGTTTATTTTTTAGCAAACAATCAAAATAAATCCAGCTTTTGGAACCGAATTCGAGAGCTTTTTTTCGGGCTCATGGGTAGGGCAGATAGCTGCCGGTCACCGGATTCAATATCGGGCAAGTAGACTGATATCAACAAGAGGTGTACAAATTTTCAATCCGTTTACCAATGGGTAAAAAACGGATGGAAAAGTGGCCACAACGAAGAGGACATTACACAAGCCGCCTTAATCGAATATCAAGTTGGTAAAGGTAATCTCCCATACTTGAAGTGTTGGCAAATTCTTCGTAGTAGCCCCAAATAGGCCAACGTCCCTACGGTGGGCTCATGACTTTGAATTTTACTCGAAATCGCACGACCACCTAACCGGAAAAAACGTTGAAAGTGACGTTACAACAAAAGGAGCGAATCGAAAACAAGATAATCTTTGAGTTTTTTTTTTATTTTATTGTAATGTTTTTTTTAATTTGGTGTAATGTTATTAATTTAATGAAATGGTTTTTATTTTATAACGTTAGAAATTAATTATATAAAAAATTGAAGATTAATAATTGACTAATGATGAGTAGAGAGGTATGGTCACAAAAACTATGCGCCAGCGCCAGAAATCATACCCTCATAATGAGCATATCACAAGAATAACCTTGCGTGCACTGCGCAACGGTGTGCCATTCTTGATACTAGCAGGTCACACAACGAACCTTGCGTACTTGGCGCAACGGTAAGTTTGACCTGGAAGCGCATGGTCCCTTGACCCTGTGCTAATAGACAAACCTTACGAGCAACGCGAACGGTACTATAACTTCATTACTAGCAGGTCACACAACGAACCTTGTGTACTTGGCACAACGGTAAGTTAGACCTGGAAGCGCATGTCCCTTGACCCTGTGCTGACAGACAAACCTTGCGCGTAATGCGCAACGGTACTACAACAACATTACTAGCAGGTCACACAACGAACCTTGCGTACTTGGCGTAATGGCAAGTTAGACCTAGAAGCACAGGTCCCTTGACCCTACGCAGATCAAACAAGCCACTAGTCGCGAAGTCCTAAAACCTTGCACATGGCCAAGACCAACATGAGAGCAACTCGTCTTGAGAACAAAAGGACTAAATTCCTACAACTCTGCGCTGGCCAGAAAGCACTGAAAGCCACGCGGAAGGGAAAAGCGCAAAGAGGCATTGGCTACATACAAGGGTACAAAGTGGCAGAGCTGTGACCCAATAGCCGCTCGACAGGTTGTGTCAGACTGTGTCACATAAACAGTAATGTAGAGGACAGACTGTACACCAACCAAACTCACACCAACAACTGTCACACATTCTCCACTTTCGGCTGATGATAGGTCTGACACCAGGGACAACTGCCATAACACGTGGCTCCATTCACCATGCAACAAAGCGCACCTCCTGCCAGATATCATTAATGATCGATGCAGAGGAGACAGAACGGATATCCCTGGTCGTCTGGGCCGGGCCCAAGGCCGATCAGCCCATCTCCTAACGCACCTATCTTCGGCTATAAAATAAGGATCATACCATGAGGCAAAAGCATCTTCACCTTCATCTTCATCTTGATCTACATCCACTATCATAATACTATTGCATGCTACTTGAGCTTACTTCCTTATTACTTGCAATCACAAATACTTATTCTCACGCGTGAGTGTGGTCACGGAGAAAACCCTCCCCCTTTCTCTCGTGACGAGGCTAACGGCATTGCTAGTTTTGCAGATAGTTCAAAGTGAGATCACCCAGAAGAACGAACGAGAGACGACCCTTTTATGCAGAGGCATTAGGCTTTAACCCAAATATCCTCGGATATCCCTGTGGTTAAGAAGTGTTTCTTCATTGGCGCCATCCGCTTTTTACTCACTTTTGCCTCCGTTTTCTCGTTCGTTTTTTCCTTAAACTCACTTACAAATGGCTGATTTCCCATCAAACACACCACGAGGTCCTTAGGCTTAGGGCAAGAACCTTGTTCATGCCTCTCGACCTGGCGGACAAGTGGAAGAAGGTTCTTCCGGAAATGCCAGTGCTCACCACGACCCCGGTCATGTGAACATCCCGGTAACTCCTGGAGTTCAAATGAAGACTCTTTACGTACCAATCACTTCGATTTTGCCTCCTGGTGAAACTCCGATGTCTTGGTACATCAAGTCTCAAACGGCTCTGAATGCCATCTATGTTCAACTTTGTGCACAAACCCACACATCCGTTGCGCCGGTGCAGCCACCAACTACTCACGTGCATGCTTCGCCTACACCACGGGTACTCAGCTATGACTCGCCGATCGGATCGAGCGTTCCATCACACCTCCATACACAAGAAACGGAGTATTCTCAATCGCTGCCGAAACATGAGTCACATACTCATAGGCGAGTGTCCATTCACTCACGGCTGGGCCCGCGCCCTCTCGAGGGGCGGGACACCCAACGTGAGGAGGATAAAACATATGGCGAGGGTGACAGCGCCAGTGTGTTTCACCGGCTACCCAAAGATCATGTTGCTTACAAGTCTGCGCCACAGGCTGTATACAACCCGGAGGCGGAGTACAATTATAACCTGATCTACAGGCCGGCTGAAGCAGCCGAACACTCAAAATTCATAAAGGAGATCGCGCTCGCACCACTGGAGCGCACGAAACTTCCCTCCAACGTGGGAAAGTACAATGGGTTGACAGATCCACATGATCACCTGCGCTTATTCACAGGCGCATGACTAATTGGAGGCTGGACGCTACCCATGTGGTGTCACTTGTTTGTTTAAACTCTTACAGGCGCTGCGCCTATGGTTTGAAAAATTACCCACGGGTAAGCTTGCGTCATGGAACGCCTCAAAGACAAGTTCCTGACGCATTTCAGCCAACAACGACGGTACGTCAGAGATTCCTCTGACGTCATGAACATCTGGCGGCGTGATGATGAAAGTCTTGAAGACTTCATCACCCGCTACAAATAAAGAGGTGCTGGAGATTGGAGACGTGCACGAAGACCTGATTCGTGAACAGTTCAAATACGCTGTTCGCTGCGACGAGATGATCAAAGTCTTGTCGGGAACTACTGGCCTCCCAAAAAGCTGGGAGAAACTTATGGCGGCAGCAAAGGTGTACGCGCAGACGGAGCACAACCTAAACAACAGCAGACCTCCCCTACTCCAATACCGCCCCCAACATATGAGAAAAGGTTTTGGGAAGAAGAATAAGAAGAGTTGGAGGGAGCCCAACCAAAACCCTCTCTAATCACCGGTCGACGCACGCGCGACCATAAATAAGATTGCCACCCAAAGGGCAATCAAGCAGGATAACCGCGATCATCAGTGGACACACTGACGAAGACACTCGCGGAGGTGCTCAGCACGGAATATCACCAATTCAAATAGCTACTGCCGATACGCAATAAAAAAGGTCAAGGCCCCAACCTTTTCTGCTATTATCACAAAGATACGGGGCATACAACCGACAACTACATCTCATTGCGCATGGAGATCGAGAAGGCGCTGAAAAGTGGGAGACTCACCCACTTACTTCAAAACGTGCGCAAGGAGGTGCGCCAGATTACTCGAGGCGAAGAAGGCTCGAGTAACAAAAAGATGAAGGCATCTGTTCATATGATCCAAGGTGGCCCGTCGCGCAAGCACGGTCATCAGAAGAGTTGTACACCTTACTGGCGTAAGCAACATGTCATCTTCCTAGTAGTTCCCGGGGCCCGCAAGAGGACCTCCCGGTCGTGATAACTGGCATCTTTGGCCATTATCGCACCGATTACAGGTTCATAGACCCGGGAAGCTCTATGGACATCATATATGAAAAGTGCTTCCAACAGCTGGACCCAGAAGACAAGACGCGCTTAGAGCTGGTGGATTTCCCACTCACTGGTTTCTGCAATAAGGTCGTCTTTCCACTGGGCCAGATTTCATTCCTGGCAACCCTGTCCAATGGGCGACACTCGTGCACGGTCCCAGTCAACTTCATGGTCATGCCAGCAACATCGCGCCATGACGTATTGCTAGGGCGTCTCGCACAACGAGAGTTCAACATGATGACTTCCACTCCTCACGCTGCCGGTGGTTTTCCAACCGAAACCGGGGTGGCCATCACGTACTCGAGGAAGGAGATCATGTCCATCGATGAGGAACCACTGGTGAAGGTACCAAAGTCATCATCCAACAACGAACCGGAGAAATGGGTACTCAGCAATAAGTACCCGAAACAAACGGTGCTGTTAGGACCTGCCATGACTCCCGCAGTCAAGGCGCGGCTAAAACAGCTCCTGTTCCGCAACGTAGATATTTTTGCTTGGTTGCCGGCAGATATGACAGGGGTACCAAGGGAAATAGCTAAGCACGCGCTGCACACATTCCTTTCAGTTCAGCTTATCGTTCAGAAAAAGCGTAGTTTTGGTCCTAAAAACTCGCACACTGAACGAGCAAGTTTCAGAGCTCCTCCAAGCCGGCATCATCAGAGAAGTATGCTATCAGACATGGTAGCCAACCCATTCATGGTCCAGAAGCACAACGGCAGTTGGCGCATGTGTGTCGATTTCAAAGATCTAAACAAGGCATGTCCAAGGACTGCTACTCTTTACCCGAAATCAGCAAAAAGGTGGACTCCCTCACATCATTCAGGTGGAAATGCTTTCTTGATTGCTACAAGGGTTACCACCAGATACAAATCAAGAAAGAGGACGAAAACAAAACCGCATTCCACACTGACAAGGGAATCTTTTGCTACACAAAGATGCCCTTCGGATTACACAACGTAGGAGCCACCTACCAGCGTTTAATAGACCATGTCTTCAGAGATGACATCGGCGAGACCGTAGAAGTGTACATTGATGACCTTGTCATCATGAGCTCGGATGAGGAGAAGATGCTGACAAACGTTCAGAAAACGTTTATATCCTAGCGTAAGGCATATCTGAAGCTGAACCCAAGTAAGTGCTCGTTTAGAATGGAAGAAGGCAAATTTTTGGATTCATCGTCACGTGCGACGGTTTCAAAGTCAATCCCGAGAAGGTGTAAGCGATTCAGCGCATGCCTTCCCCCTCGACCATCAAAGAAATGCAATGGTTGGCGGGCGATTGGCTGTGCTGAATAGGTTCTTGGCCAACCACGCGATGAAGTCCTTCTCATTTATCAACACTTTGAGGAATTTTATCAAGCAGAACAAGTTTGAGTGGACTCCGGATGCGGAGAAAGCCTTCACACAAATGAAGGAGTGCTTGATTCAGTTGCCTACGCTCACGACACCGCAAAAGAACGAGCCACTTATACTTTACCTTTCCACATCAGATATCCCTCTGGGCACAGTCTTGCTAGTAGAGCGCCCAGGAGTCCAAACTCCAATCTACTACGTTAGCAAAATGCTAACTGACCTAGAGACAAGATATCCAATGATGGAAAAGCTTGCACTTGCTTTATTCTACGCATCCCGCAGGTTGCGTCAGTATTTTTCCGGTCACATGATAACAGTTCTCACGAACTATCACTTGGGCCAATTTTTTGTCCAAACCGGACATATCTGGTCGTCTGGCAAAGTGGGCGATTGAGCTCGGTGGACACAACATCGTGTACAAACCACGCCCAACAATAAAATGCCAGATATTAACCGATTTTGTTACAGAAGTACCAAGCAATAAAGTGCAAGAGTGTGAAGCTGTACAGAACCCAACGCCAGTTACATACGACCGCGCATGGACACTTTACACAGACGGCGCATCCAATGATGATGGCACAGGGGCAGGTCTCCGTCTAACAAGCCCCGATAACCATGAATTCACCTATGCCATCAGGTTGGATTTCAAAAGCACGAATAATGAAGCTTAATATGAAGCATTTCCGGCAGGCCTTCGGTTAGCCATCAAAATGGGCACACAGAAATTAGAAGCGCATGTCAACTCCCTTTTAGTCGCAGGACAGGTCAACGGCCTATACGACGCAAAAGGCGAAACGATGGCCCTGTATCTTGAACAGGCGCAAGCCTTAATAACCAAATTCCAAAGTTTCAAAATAACCCATGTCAACGGAAGCGAGAATAAACATGCCGACGCGCTCAGAAAATTGGCTGCTACAAGCTTCGAGCACCTTGCGCGGGAAGTGCGCATTGAGGTACTCAAGAACCCTTCTGTTCCTATGCGTCAAGTAACATCATCGAAATGGGGAATCCTTCCTCGATGTCTCCCATCATCATGTTCTTGCAATCTGGGGTCCTCCCAGAAAACAAGGCAGAAGCAAAGAAGGCCCAGAACAAGGCACTCAACTATGAAATGGCGGATGATATCCGTTACTGGAAGTCATACCTTGGACCGCTCCTCCGCTGCGTTGATCTGCAAGATGCGCAGTACTTGATCTACGAAATACACGAAGGGTTATGCGGAATTCACGCCGGTCCGAGCATGGTCGTTGCAAAGATCATGAAGCCGGCTACTATTTGCCTGGCATGCACTTAGATGCCGTCGAAACGCTACGGAAGTGCGCATCATGCCAGTGCCATGTGCCGATGACATTGCGCCGCAAGAATCCCTAGATCCCAATGACAACAACATGGCTCTCCAACAATGGGCAATCCATATGGTGGGACCTTTCCCAGATGCCCCAGGCACGATAAAGTTCATAATCGTGGTCGTCGATTACTTCACCAAGTGGGTAGAAGCAAAACCCCTTGCATCCACCACAGCAACTGTAGTGTACAAATTCATTTGGGAACATATTATCTACCGTTTCGGGCTACCCAACGCATTGTCAGTGATAATGGCCCCAATTTTGCCGCTGAAGAACTACAAAAGTGGATGAAGGAAATGAATATCGAGCATGTATTCACTTCGGTCGCGCATCCCCAAGGGAACGGCCTAGTCGAAAGTATAAACAAGATCATCATCAAAGGGATCAAGATGAAATTGGGAACGGCACGCAGAGGCTGGGTCGATGAGTTGCCAAGCATCCTTTGGGCTCATCGGACCATGCCAAAAACCAGTACAGGCGAAACACCATTCAGCCTGGTGTATGGAACAGAGGCAGTGATTCCTGCAGAAATAGGCCTCCTATCATCGCGCATGCTGGCTGCGCAAAGCCAGAATAATGAAGAAGAGCGCAGACTCAACTTGGATCTCTTAGAAGAAAGGTGTGAAAATGCCGCAATCAACAAAGCAAAGTACAAGTCCAAGTTTGAGAAATACTACAACGCGCGAGTCCGCATATGTACCTTCCTACCTGGCAATTTCGTTCTACGAGACAATGAAGCGTCCAACGCTGAAAGTCCGGGAAAACTCGCACCAAAGTGGGAAGGTCCTTACATTATCCATGAAGTCCTGGGAAAGAGTGCATAAACCCTCAAACGTTTGGAGAACACAAACATTCATAGGACCTAGAACGCACAACAGCTAAGGCGGTGCTACATGTAAATTAACAAACTTATGATCTAATTGTCTACTCTGTACATGGCACTTACGCCTTATTAATAAAGATAGTGGATACATGAATTGCTTTATCTAGATGTTTTGTTACAAATGCACGAAACTACTTTGGGTCTACGATAAAACACCATGCTACACAATGACTCATGAACAGAATATACTACCTACTGCATGCGCGTGGGATGTGGGGTTCATACACGAGTTCATTACCAGTTTTATACGCTCTACCTACACAAAGTTGTTATCTTCACACAAGTATTGTAACTAGAAATAAAAACATCCATTTCATTCAAAGGAAGATATATACAAGCATGCGCAATGCGTAGTTACATTGAAGATATTACAATCAGAATCCTACAAACACTCATCCTTCACTCTCTTCAATCTATGCTAAATCTTGGAATATGTCTTCAAACGATCGATGTAGTCGTCATGCTGGAGCTCCTCGCTCACTAAATCCCTGACTAGGAGTTGAAGACGGTCGTACTCCCGCTTGGCCTGGGAGAAGGCAGCTTCGGTATCGACTCCATGAGTGGTAAGGCGGCTAGTATCCCATTGAATGTCCAGCGCATGAGTGACATGGTGTGCACACTCAGCGTAGCCCTGCGCGTAGCCATCATGGCGCGCAGTGACCATCAGCTTGGCCATTACGCCGTCCAACTCTGCCAAATTTAGGATAGAGTTTGCGATCTACAATACAAGGAAAACAGGATGAGAATCAAGACTAAATGATCAAGATACCAATGTAGTACTTACATTGACAACTCCATGTTGTTGCATCCACAGCATGTTGTTGGTCAGCGACTCCACCAGACTCACAGGGATGGCGCAGGCGGCTTCAGAATCTTCCAATTTTATCTCGCCCGCGCCCACCTTGGCCTCCGCCAAGCGAAGCTTCTCCTTATCCTCCAGGTGCCTGCGTTGTAATTCAGCTTTTTCCACCAAGGCTACCTAGAGATCCTTCTTCACGCCTTCAAGGGCTGCGCAAGTCTCCACCTGGTTACGCACAACAAGGTTAGCCTGAAGATCTATTGATCATACAAAGTAAATAAAAGGAAATTTTTTTACCTCCTTCTGCTCACTTCGCTAGCGGTGCGCCATGGCCTCCGCGACCGCATAAGAAGCTGCCTCTTTCTCCTTCTTCATGCGCTCTACCTCTCCACGCATCCGGGCCACCTCGTCCCTTAAAGATTTTTTCTCGTTATTATCTCTTTCACAAGCCTCCCTCCACAGCTTGCGCTCCTCCACAAGCGAGGCAGCAGAGTTTTCAACCCTCTTCCTCCACCCTAGCACGGACCACTCCTCGGTCCGTTGAGCTTCGACAAATTTAGCCTTGTCCACCTCTAGCTCTAATTTTTGCGCAGCCACTTGGGCTCGCTCTTGGACCAGATCCGCTTTGGAAGCTTCATATTTTTCTTGTTCTTTATGCATGCTTCGCCACTCCCTGATAATCTTGTCGGCGGAGCTAGCTGTTGTCTGGAGGTACGCGAGGTAAGTTTGTTCATGACTCTACTCAGCACGCGCTCGCACCTTCGTTGGGGGGAACGCACCCTTAAACCACTCACTGCATGCCGGCCAGTGAGAGAAATCATCTTCTTCTTCAGCTTCCACACAGGGTGTGGATCTCTTTAGTGAGGCCTTCAGTAGATAATCTGTAATAGTAATCACCCGGAGTTTGGTCTGGGCGGATTGGGGACCCTTCGGCAGAAGGGCTCCCCAAGATCCTCCGGCCTCACCCCCGGTGCTGGCTCTGCTGCATGATGTGGAGCATCCTCGCAACCATACCCATCGGTTCCGCCATCAACTCACCACCTTCCACCACTGCAGGCTCTACGACCTCAACCTCCACCTGCACCTCTGCCACCCCAACACTTGCGTCGTCTCAACCACAGGTGGGGACATTGGAATATCAACGAGCGCGGCCAAAGTTGTGGGAGCAACAAAAACTTTCACTCCCCCTGCAAGATGACAAACAGTTAGACAAGTACAACAGGAAGAAAAGTGGTGTAAAAAGTTGAAAGGTGTTTACCCAATGAAAGTTTAGCAACGAGCGCGTCTAAGCTCCCACGCTTCCCTAAATCTTCTGCGCAACCTTTTTGGAGGGCTGCGCAGAGATATCACTCTTGGGAGCCCTCTTCCTCTTGAGGGGCTTCATGCTGGATTCTATCTCCAGCGGGTCGTCCAGGTTAGCAGCCGGAATCTCCAGAGGCTCCAGCTTAGGCTTCGTCACACCTACAGGCGCAAGACCCTCCAAGGAATCAGAGACTACTACATAGTTATCCCAAGTGTTTGGCACAGTACACATACCTTTGGGCGGGTCTGCCCTGGGCTGAGCCACCTTTTCCTCCACCACCGTGCTTGGCCCCGCGCCTCTTCTATTTGGGGTCCGGGCCAATGCCCAAGTTCTTTAACGCGCCTCCACAATGGCACAACACAGTAAGTGATCTGCAAAGATGTGAACACTTAGAACTACGAAGGCTTACAGTCTCAGGCGCGGGGGCTGACAAATCCTCATTCTTAGGAAGCTCAAAGTTCCCTAGAATTTGCGCATACCATGTGGGATCCTCGGGCCAAGGGAAATGTTCTTAATACGCCCCTGCTCCCTTTGGACGCCACCACATACAGCGCCACCCTTGCAAAAAAGCGCATACAATTAGTCTGCACACCAGGAGAAATCAAGAAATAATGCAATGAGAAAGGCACTTACTCTTCCTTCCTTCCATGTAAACAGGCTTCTCCCGGCGGTTTGGTTTCCAAACTAAACTCACGCCCGCCTCCACCAATGCCCTCTCCGGCAGCTGGACAGCCTGGATCTCCTTAATGTCCTTATACCTGGGCTCCGCCACTGGTATAGGAAGGGTCTCCAGAGCAATATCCTTCACCCCCCGGAAGTGCATCTGGAGGGGTATAACACCGGCCTTTATGTAAAAAAAATTGTCTTCCAATCATGGTAAGACTTTGGGGGAGAGAGAAAAATCTTTTTCGCCTGGATGCGATGCTGAAAAGAATAAAACCCCATGGAGCAATGTAGTTGGTAAAAAAATCCTAAACCGGTCAACGGTTGGGGTAACACCCATGACCGACATAAAAACTCAAAATGTTTAATCCTCAACATCCCCATTGGATTGAGTTGGGAGATGTGGAATCGGTAAAAGCCCAAATTTCAAGAAGAAATTTGGTTGCCGGTAACCGGAAGCTACCATCGGCAAAAATATCAAAGAATAATGTAATATAACCGGCCGAAGCGTCAGCAGCAGTATCACCCTCCACCGGAAACCAGGCATCCCAGTCCCTAGGGAACCGGAAGCCGGAGACCAGGCGTTGGAAACTGGCCTGACTCCACTTAACTGCCGGCAATGAGGTCGAAGCCTCCGCTGTAGACACAGTTTCGGGACCCCTCGTCGCCATTTGAAATCAAAGAAGAAAGATTTGAGAAGAAGAAAACAAGAACTCAAGAACATAGATGATCTTAAAGGAAGAAAGCAAGAAGAAAGTTTGAAGGCGTGAATGGAAATCCTAGACGGTTCCCCTTATTTGTACCCATCGCATTAATTGCAATGGGAAACGTGACGCACGCGCAGAATTAACAATCAATCCGCGTAGGACGCGTGGCTGGCACTTTCTCTGCCAATTCATTAATGAAAGAAAGGCTACACTGTTGACAGCATGCTGCAGCTGTCAAAAGTCACTTCCAGGGCACCTTTTTTTCTCACCAACTCGCCTTCAACATCAGCATGACGAAGATTCAAATTTCAAAGACCTCATCATGAGCAAAGTTGCCCTCACACAAAGGCTTTCTCCATCCCTTATTGAATTCTTGCCGCTGAAATATGCGCGCATACATGAATTTTCATAGTCCAGCACTCCACCTACTTGCCAACATATGCATTGGAGCAGCACTGGACTAGGGGGACTTGGAGGGGTATGGTCCCAAAAACTATGCGCCTGTGCAAAAAACCATACTCTTATAATGGACATATCACAAGAATAACCTTGCATGCAATGCGCAACAGTGCTCCATTCTTGAAACTAGTAGGTTAAACAACGAACCTTGCGTACTTGGCGCAACGGTAAGTTAGACCTGGAAGCGCATGTCCTTTGACCTTGTGCTGATAGACAAACCTTACGCGCAACGTGCAACGGTACTATGACTTCATTACTAGCAGGTCACACAACGAACCTTGTGTACTTGGCTCAACTATAAGTTAGACCTAGAAGCGCAGGTCCCTTGACCCTGTGCTGATAGGCAAACCTTGGGCGCAACGCGCATGCGACACTATGACTTCATTACTAGCAGGTCACACAACGAATCTTGTGTACTTGGCGCAAAGGTAAGTTAGAGCTGGAAGTGCAGGTCCCTTGATCCTGTGCTGACAGACAAACCTTGCGTGCAACACGCAACGGTACTACAACAACATTACTAGCAAGTCACATAACGAACCTTGCGTACTAGGAGCAACCGCAAGTTAGACCTAGATGCGCAGGTACCTTGACCCTGCGCGGATCAAACAACCCTCTAGCCACGAAGTCCTAAAACCTTGCACAAGGCCAAGACCAACATGAGAGCAACTCGTCTTTAGACAAAGGGACAAATTCGTACAACTCTGCGCTGGCCAGAAAGATTTGAAAGCCACGCGAAGGGAAAAGCGCAAAGAGGCGTTGACTACATACAAGGGTAAAAAGTGGCAGAGCTGTGACCCAATAGCCGCTCGGTAGGTTGTATCAGACTGCGTCGCATAAACAGTAATGCAAAGAAAATTGTGTATTGCACGATTTAAGTAAAAGAAATATTAACGATTTTTCGGATTTGATTGTAGAAGAAAATAAGAAAGTAATGATTTGATTGGAAAGAAAAATAAGGAAACTATTAAGGAATTTCAAAAAATGAGTCGTAGATCATGCTAGGTTAATAATAAAGGTGGAAATTTTTTTTTGTGTAATTCTATATACAATAATTTGGCAAGTCCTTTGGTTTTTCAACAAGTTATTTTTCATGGTTTTATATATAATGTAACTTATTGTCTAATTATTTATTACAAAAAATAAACATTAATGTGTTCGTATAATAGGTTCAGAAGCTAGTCCAAGTAAGTATGTGAAGCTCGACCCTGAGCTCTTATTAAATGAGCTTCACTTTAGACACAAACTCATTTAAGCTAGGTATGTTTTGGAATTTTAACAAACTAACATTGACTAGCTTATGAGCAACTTAGATCATTTCTTGTTTGGCATTCGTTAGAACAACCACCAAATAAAGATGTCAAACCTAAGCACTTTTGTTTTATGTTTGAACTTGTCACCTTATGACTAATAACTAAATGTATGGGCTTTGTTTTTTCCTCATTCACGTACCATAGGATGTACCGTAGGTTGATTTGTTTGGTGAATACGCTACGCCCCTTTTAGCCTTGTAAAGTTGTAATCAAAGATTAAATCCGAAACAATGTAACTAGGTGAAGGGCCCATTTTGGTTCGAATCGTCTAGCATACCAAATCCAAAATAGTAACGACAAGATCCACAATAGGGGCGGGTAAAGTCGGTTAACCGAGGGTTCGGTTGATTGAAAAGTATTAACCATAACCGATGGTTGATAAACTGTTGTTTGGTTAACCATTGGTTATGGTTTGGTTAATTATCTAATGTGCATAAAACTTGTAAAATATAAACTCATAAATATAAAATTTCCCAAAATTATATAGATACTACATGCATATTGAATTCATAAAAAATCAGAAGTATACAGTGCCCAGCGGAAGCATACATACAAATCTTCATCATCTAATCCCAAGTAAAGTATAAAGTTGCTAAAGTTTTAAATACAAAATTATATATATGTTTGACTAATCGGTCCAGTTTAATTATTTTTTATTTAGATATATGATTAACCAAAAGTGAAACTAAAATCGAAAATTCGGTTATTAAAAAACAAAAAGCAAACCATTAGTTATTGTTTCAATTCGGTTTTTTCGATTCGATTAATTCAGTTATTTGTTTTCAGTTTCAATTAATTCAGTTTTATTTACACACCCAAAATCCACATAATGCACACATCTTCCACACATGTGATATGGTGCATTGCTATTTTTCAGCCCACCTCTTCTTTATTTTCAAGAAAGAAACAAACTTTTTTCAAATTCCCACTTATAAACCTTTTGGGCTTTACCCTTTTCTAATAGGACTTTAAATTTTCTTCCTTCAAATTTCCTAAAAAAAGTGAAAGTACACTATAATTATATCACAATAATCTTTTTACTTTTTCTCATAAATAATTTATAACTTGTGAACTTTTTCTCATAAATAATTTATAACTTCTGATACATCACATAAAAATACCAACTTCTCTACCAGAAAAAAATGAAAAGCAAACTAGCAAGATCTATTATACAATAAATTATAACAAAAGAATCATAACTAATTTCCTAAACTGTAGAGGTTGGAGGAGATTGCAATAGTGCTTGTAATTACAGCCAGAATTATCATCGTCGCTCCAATTGTCTTGTCCTTCCGTGAAGATATACCATGAACATCTCTGCATAAAATTAAAACTTTTCAGAAAATCACCAAATATTAGACATACTTTCAAGTGTGTTGTACAAAACATTTTACGCATATAACCATTAGCTACATTTTACTTGCATATCAAGTATCAACCTTTACTTCCGTAATAATAATAATAATAATAATAATAATAATAATAATAATAATAATAATAATAATAATAATACTACCCAAAAACATGCTGGAAATAAATGTTACGCGAATCAAATTCAAGTATATGTTTTTTTATTCACATGTCCGCCTTTTGTACTTGCATAACTCATGGTTTATGTACTATTTCCAGACTTCAAAATGACACATGAGTAAGATCACGTATCTCATGAGCAAGGGTGGACCCAAGGCATAACTTGGGTGTGCGGGCGCCCCCTTTCAAATATTTTTTTTTTGTGTAGTTTATAGGCAAAATTCCTAACCGCACCCTTTAAATGTTTGGTTGAACCCTTCACTCGCACCCCCAGAAAATAATTCCATGGTTGAACCATAGATGTGAATTTGTTATGGCATGAGTACAAAAGCGGTTCTGTGGGTTCATTTGCATAATTGCGTAAAAACATATACATCATGTAACGGTGAATAATGCGTGTGCACACAAACGATTTACCTTAGAGCAAGCGCGCCGGGGAAAATGAAGGCGATGCAAACCGCTGATGTTGATCCCATGAACTGAAAGAAATACCATATATTTGGAATGGCTATGGCAATGAGGTAAGCTGTTGCTAACAGGACAAATGTGAGGCACAGAAATCTTTTTGTGTCTTTAACAAGAAGAGACTTGTTGGGGAAAAGGAGTTCATCAATGTTTGACCTCAATGAGAAGTTTAGCAAAGGGAACACCAGCATCAAGTGGAACGCGTAGCTTAATCGCACTGTATCGTTTAACAATGATCCAATCGTTGATCCGGTTGCTTCATCGAAGTTTACTAGAATGTCAGCTTCAATTGAGTCCCCGAATAAAATGTACCCGAATATGCCGATAGAGAAGTATATAAGAGCACACAGTATTAGAGAGATTCTAACTGCAGAAGCCATTGCTGCAGGTTTTCCTAGCTCCATACCAATAGCATGCACTGTTACAACAAAAACAAAGACATATAATCAGGGGGCGTTATTTTAATGTGTTTAATAAATAAGTCGTGTTCAGATTGTTAATTAACTAGAATGTAATATACAAATGTATTTTTATAAGGTCAACCTATTTAACCCGTTTATTTAGGAGTGTAAACGAGTTGGACTAAGTCTAAGCTCAAGTTCAGCTCGTATAATTTAAGAGAGTTTGAGCGCGAGCTCAACTCACTTAATTAAAGAGAGCTCAAGCTCAACTTCTCTAACTTAAGAGCATTCAAGCTCGAGATCAACTACTTATGAAATTATATCAAGCTGGGCTCGTTAATAAATTTTCACGCTCTAGCTTGGCTCGGGCCTGGATTTTTTATTATTTTTAAATAGTTAATTTTTTTTATTCACATAAATATATAATTATTTTTATATATTTTTAATTGTGTCTCTCTCTCTCTATATAAGTTTAGTTATTATATTTTGTAACTAATATGTATTTTATATAATAAAATTTATTATACTCATATAAATCATAGACTCCTTAGAGTCATAAATCTGGTCAAATTTGGTATTTGAAGTTTGGGCTCGAACTTGTTTATTAAATTGGCCAAAATTTAGGCACCGGATCGAGCTCGTTTAAACTCCGTTCATTTACACCCTATGTTATTACAACCTACCAATCAATCACTGATCCATTTAACGTGTTTACAATTCATTTACAACATGTCAAACCATTTAACTAATCTAGATAAATGAATTACATGAGTCATGTTCGAGTTACATGTTTTAAGTGTGTCCAGGTTTTAGTTATTTTTTTTGCCATAAATAAATATATGGGTTGTGTTCGGTTCATAAGTCAACCCCTTAACCCGACTTAGTTGTTACCCCTAAGTTTACTCCATGATCACATATTTTGGTCAATCAGAAAGTATTGATCAATTCTTACCATTGAAATGGAAAGTAAAAGCTGTGACAATAACAGGGATGGCAGTAAAGAGGTTGAAGAAGGCAGCTTGATCATCCAGCTGTGGTAACATTCTGATACTCTTTGACTGACCTTTGACTGCAGCCGCGACCGCCATGGCTGTACATATTCCGACAAACACCACAGCCAGCAGAACCGCCACTGCTGAGCTCTTTGCTAGAAATTCTGTTTTATATAAATCAAGTTCATCAATGGTTACGGATAACAAATTAACTTAAAAAATTAAACAAAGCAATTAGGTTAATGTTGCTATCAGAGATGACACTGACCAACACGGCGGTATAAGACCAATGGAAGCATGACGAAAACGACAATAAACAAGATTGCGATCGCTCGTGTATTCCACCAGTGAATACCAAACCATTCTTGCAATACCCCCAAATGAACTGATCCTTCTCCGGATTGCTCCCCTGACAAAACGTCTCCTGGTAGACGATAACCAATCGATATTGGTGAATAATATTTTCTGTATGTTTAATAACTAAAAATCAAATTGACAGATTTCATCGTAACAAACAAATTTAAAGATAAATGATAAATTAAATAATAATAGCGGTAACAAATAAAAAAGATATATGTAGCTAACACTACTACAATTTTCCATCATGAATGTTACTGAATCTAAGAATATTGTTGTACTAATAAATAATAACTAACAAACAAACTTAAAAAATAAATAAAAATTTAAATAATAATAACTATAGCAGATAATAAACTCTGCCGGCTAAAACTAACACAACATCAATCATAACAAAATCTCGATAATTTATCAGCACGATTTTAACTAAATCAAACAATATTGTCATAGATCTACCTCAAATTTGATCAATCAAACTTATATATACTCTTACCAATAATAATGAGATAAATAATCAAACAACCAAGATTAGTGATCATAACAGAAACTTGAACAGCAACAGATCCTATCCGTCCAAACGATTCCTTCATGACGCCTGCATAAGTCGTTGACCCTCCAGCGTACGTAAACCTCAGCAAAAACTCGACTGATACATCCACCAGCAACGCGATGAGCACGATCAAAACAAAAGCTGGAACAACACCTAACACTTTGAGAGTGGCAGGAATCGACATGATTCCTGCCCCTATTATGCTTGTAGAAACATTGAACACAGCTCCGGAGACCGATGGCTGCTTATCTGTCGCGGATGTAGCCGGAGAATCGTGCTCCGGCAATAGCGGAACTATGCTATCGGAGCTGGTTGGCGACATTGTATGTGACAAGTGTTAAACGTGTGTTGTTGTTTATTGGCTTATGTTTTGTTTAGTGGTATGGGTTTATAGGTTATGATTGATCGAGGTGGAGTTAAATTACGAAAATGGGTAGGGTGAGGTACGGAAGTGGAAGGGTAAAATAGGAACACGAGGGCGGCTTGTATAACTAGAGTTGGGTACAGTTGAATGTGGCGAGTGCCGTACGATTAAATGTATGTGGACGGTTATCCGGTCAGATGATAAAGACTGACAGCTAACACTTAAATTATTTTGAAGAAGAAGGTTAAAAAACGTTAAGTTTATAAATGGGTTAATGTTATAAAAAAAAACCAATATAGCTTATTACTTTAATTTTATATATGGAGTCCATAACATAATGTTGGCATGTATAATATTATTACAATTTATGTACATGACAAGAAAATATGAAAAAGTAAATCAATCCAATTTTACAATTTTAAGGTTTATACGTTTGTTTTATGTATTTGCATGAATGTGAGATTAGTTCATTTGGTAGAGACTTTTAACTCTTGGTTGCAAGTTTTTAGGTTTAATTCTAAGTAAGCTGATAATTTGATGTATTGTAATAGTGATTAGGAGTTGTGTACCATTAGTCATTAAAAAATGTATTAGTTGTGAAAGCAAAATATTTTAAACTAGGTGGAAGACTCATCACAGTGAGGGTGTAAAAATGCGTTAACGCATAGTTACTTTGTTACATATTAGGTACTCACAAACTACAAATTATATATAATAACGTTGATTGTTTACATTAGTACAACAAAATTTACAGTCAAGGTTTTTTAATTACAAATACATCTATTTTTTTCGTTTACGTCATTAGACCTAGCATAACGCACAATAAGCGCGTTTAGTTCAAGTTGCAACTTGGCATGTTTTTCACATATCTCATTAAGTTTGTTATTTATTCGTCGGTCCGACTCTACAACGTCTTCAAGAAGCCGGGAATGTTGTTTTAAGACGCCCACATCATCGTCGGAAGTTGACATGCTAATGAAAAGGAATTATCATGTCAATTAAGCTATCACAAAACCTAACAACAACAATTATACAAAAAAAATAATAATAATTAGCACTTTGTTATAAATAGGCTCGAACACATAATTGTAGCTGTGTTTTGTTAATTCCATGGTGGTCACAGAAGACTAGGGTTGTTTATGAGTCGAGCGGACCTTTGGTCCTGCATGGCTCGTTTACAACCGAGCGCAATCCGAACGAGCATATTCGAGCGCTCAATTTTCCGAGCAAGTGGGGAAACGAGAAGCGAGCGACGAGTGATTTGGACAACCATAGATTTAGAATGTTTCCTTCGATGTCTCCGCTATCGGGTCACAACTAAGGTCCAACTGTCTGATGATGACACTAAGACTGAGGTTGGACTATTCACAGATGAGGTTCATGTTGAGACATGTGAGACGATGAATATACAACAAAGAACAAGTGTCGCATTTTGGCGTATGGTGAGAGCGAGAAACGATTGACGACTAACGACTTATGAGAGAAATACGTCAAATATTGTCGCTTCATGACTTAGAGTTTTAGTTGTAGGCTGGTATGTATAAATATAATTGTATATCTGCATGCAGTGGGCTAAATCTAATACAGCGGCATGTAAAAAAATATGAATATACATGTAATTTGTGTGTACATATATAATCATATATATAATAAATTAATAGAACTAATTCAAGCCAAACCGAGCCGGACGGACCTTTGCTCGTGCTTGGCTCATTTGCAAACCGAACCAAATCGAGCGAGCATATTCCGAGCAAGTGGTGATCGACGAGCGGTTTGGACAATGTAACGCTCCTTATAATCTTAAGACTATTATCATAATGGAAATCGTATATTTATATCAACCTTGTTTAATCATACATGCATAATACGTAAACAATCGCGAATGCATGTTTTGATTAAAAACGAGACATACATCAAGATTGTATTTTCTCGGAATCACATTTATACGTGTTTCATACTTATAACATGCTTGCATACACCTTTATAGCATAAAATAACCAACAATACAAGTGTAAGGACTAAAAATGAAAATCCACCTTCATTAACTCCTAAACACTTTCCACACACTAATTTTTCCCAAACTCTTTAATCCTCTCAAGAATTCCAAGCAAGGAAGAATACTTTCAAGTGTTCTAAATGAGTTTTCACTCACTTTTTTCACCTTTCTTCTTCTAATCTTTTTTCAAACTACTTGGGCAACCTATAGGAAGGTTTCCACAAGTTTGCCATGACAAACTAAGATGAAATCTCACCATATTTGAGGTCTAAAGTAGCATAAAATTCTACGTTGATTTATCTTTTTATTTCTTATGAATCTTGCTTAAAACTTAATGAAAACTTACACCAACCTTGCCCCTAACTAAACTGATAGTTATGGGTTTGTGTTTTAGTTTATTTCCATAAGAAATAAGGCTCAGAACCTCTATTAAATTCTACCCAAAATGTTCGAAGTGTTGAAACCATCCAAGCTTTCAACCTTCAATGTTGAAAGACGTGTGTATGATTAATGTGTGAACCATGGAAGCCTTGGCTCTACAAACGTGTTCCACTACCTCACTTGTATATTTTGCTACGAAAAACTTCCATAAAGTAAAAGGCGTCCTCGAACACTTACCATGATTGAGATGTACGCATCTAGTTTGCTCACTAGGTTGTTTTAATTAGTTAGTTACTTTAATCTTATATTCATGACCAATCGAACTCATCAACTAAGTTGATGAGTTTGTGATTTGTTGAATCATACAATGAGGTTTAATGGATTGAAAATCATCCTACCTCCATACTTGACTTACATGATAATACATGATGGACGAAATATTAATTTTATACTATAAAATATATAATATATACTTCTTAAACCGAACTCTTGATACTAACCGAATTATGGTTAGATGTCAAGAACTTAGGTTAAGATTATCTTAGTTGTAGACTCATCTTTTGTGATTCTAATGGGCAACCTAGGACCCATGAAAAAAAATGAAAAACTTAGTGTCCAAACGAGTATCTAGACAAGATATATTTTCATGTACACACACTTTTCATATTAATTCCAAATCCAAAACTCTCTACGAACTCCATATACTCAACTTCATTTCCCCAATGTAGGGTAACTTTGGTGCTCCACCCTCAACGACTCATCAACTCACGTTTACTTCGGAAGCTTAGCAAACCGTGAGTGTATATGACCCATTTTTTATTTTTGGACACTTTTGCGTGCAATACATATGACTTATCAAACTCACCCAATCACGTACAAACATGCTTGACATAAGCAAACAATCCATTATACATGCTTAATACGTGATGCTTAGAATTCACACATGCTAGAATCTTTACTTGCACAATACTTTGTCATTAATTTCGTACAAGCATCCGTTAACATGTGTATCACTAGGAGTAACACACCGCCCGTATTCTTGAGGTCATGTTAAGTCATACAAAAACGGTCTTGTTATTGCGACAATAAGATTACGCTAGTGGGAATCTTTGGGTTGACAATTATATGATGCATGCTAATGTTGTAATGATATCTCTTAGTTCACGATTCTGCCATGTGGATTTGTTTAAATTGTTTTATACTTATGCTAGTAATTCAAACTTGTATGCTCGCCAATACTTTATGTGTTGACATGTACTTTAATATGTATTGTAGGACCTTGATGATGTTACGTTGAAAGGAATCTAGTAGGAAGACTAGAAACGCACTTTAAATTTTGTTTATGATTTGTACTTTGTTTTTCATTGTTCAAGATGTTGTACTTTTCTTTAAAATGTTGTATTTCCAAGTTAGAAATAAAATGAAATTTTACTTATTAAATAATTGTTACAAATAGTCGTTATAAAGTCTCTTGCAATCTAGTTTTTGTCTCGCTTCGATGTTTCCGCCATCAGTTGGGTGTTCAGACAACCCTACAAAAAATTGGGAAAAACAACTCATTGTCATCAGCAAGAAGATATAGCCAACACATAGACGAAAAGACCCAAAAGAAATATACACACCAAAATAGACATTTTATATTTGAACTTTGCAAAAGTTGTATTTGTGCTCAGAAATCTAGCTCAAGCTGGTTGCTTTTATTAAGCTTTTTCGGATCTTTGAAACCAAATTCAAAACATCAACACTAATTCACACTAAAAAAAACTTTAAAAACAAACCACAAAGTATGTTGTAAATTTATATACATCAATTAGCAACAAATTTGTAGGCTTATTATTACTCAGAAGCGCGACATGACTGCAACAAATGTTACCTAGACAGATGGTGTGCAACCATCATAGTAATTATACACATTCACATCATAGAGATCCAAGTCTCAACATAACTATCGCAAATGAGGCTGCAAAAAGGCAAACAAAACTTTAAACACCCAATGTAAGTATAACCAAATACCCCCCACATTACAACCACATAAAGCATAAAACACCCTCAATGCAAGAGGTACAACTCAACAAAAGCCCAAGATGTTGCTAATTGATATTACATAAATTAACAAACGCAACACTCATTAAGCATGATCATAATGGCAATGCATGCATACACGGTGATGATGTGGGTACCCAAAGATCCCAGTCAGCAAAGTCAAAGTCAACAACATTCGCAAGAAAATAATAAAGAATGCTAAAAACATAAACCAAAGAAAGAAGCTAGAAGTCGGGAGCTGGGAGATCCCGACAAGAAGCTGATACACCAACAGTTGGTGACAGGAAGCTAAGGTTACTGTACCACCTTGGAACTTGAACAAAACAGGTCAAACTGATTAGACCTCTCTTTACAACACGTAAAGGTGTCCTCGAGACACACAAATCTAAAACATACCTAAAAAGGCAAGGCTAACCCTGCAAGCAACATTAGGGGAGGATAAGCCTACCAAGACTAGAAGGTACCAGCTTGCGTGAGGCTCCTTTGGGAGAGCAATCTGCCTATAAAAGGAGAGTCTTGTTCCAGCCTAAAGTAGGTCCATCTCTCTCACTCTCACTCTAAACTCTTATCCTTTCATTTCGCTTAGACTCTTAAGATCACCCTGCTGATTCTCACGCCGAAGTCCAAACGTGGGAGGCCACCTTCGCGTTTAGACTAACGGATTATGATTCTGTGGGCTCCTCACCAGAAGCATAACGTCCTTCAACGACCTACATAAAAGCTTCCTAGCTAACTTTACCCCTCAGAATAAATGCACCAGGGATGCCACTGTCATGCACTAGATACAACAGAAAGACCATGAAGACCTGTGGGCCTTTGTAGAAAGGTTTAAAAGGGAAGGTTTGATGTACAGTGGGGCAACTAAAAAGATGAGAGTGTCCGCCTTCATGAATGCCATAAAACCCAAGCAGCTTCTAAGGAAGTTCCATGAGAATAACTACCAAACGATGATAGAAGCTTTGAAAGGGCATAATCATTCTTAAAGGGTGAGGAAGCTTTAGAAAAAACAAGCATCCAAAAAGATAGAAGAAGGAAGCTAGAGGGAGCCATCTCCCTCGTCCAAAAGGTCAAGATTTCAACCCTTCATAGATAGGCGACCATTCAAGCCCTATGAGGGAAGAAGATTCGAAGATAGGAAAATATCTCCTCGTCCTAACAGGAATCATGACAAAGAAAAACACATCTTCACCCTCCTCACCAAGACACCCTAAGAAATCCTGTTAATAGAGGAGGTTAAGTACAACTTTCAACCTCCTAGACCCCTATCCAAAGCTGCTACCAAAAGAGACGCAAGCAAATTTTGTGCCTTTCATAATGACACAGGGCACTACACCGATTGCTACCAGCTAAGGAAGAAGATAGAAGAAGCTGTCAAATCAAGGGAGCTAGCTCACTTGGTGAAGGAAATATAAGACAAAAAAGAAGGGAAGAAGGAAGTCAACATTAACATGGTGTGGTCAGAAAGCAAGCAAGAAGGCAAAAGAAGAAGGACAACACATGGAACCAACAATTCATTTGCTTCCCTCCTACAGGTCCAAACGACAAACTGGAGCTTCCCATCATCCTGGAAGCCGAAGTAGAAGGCTTCCTCCTCGACAGGGTATACATGGATCCAGGAGCTGCCTCCAATATCATGTATCGAAAATGTTTCGACTAACTCAAAAGTGAAACAAAGGCTCGACTACAAGCTACCAATACCTCCCTCAGAAGCTTCACCTGGGAAAAGGTACAATATCCAGGGAAGCAAACGCTCAACTTATGTTTCTGGGACAGTCACTTATAAAGAACAGATGAGCTTACTTTCATAGTCATAAGCTCCCTTTTGAACTATGACCTGTTGATAGGAAGGCTAAGTCTTGCAGCATTTGACTCTGTAGTGTCTACAGCACACGGAGTGATGAAGTTTCCAAAGGACAAAGGCATCACTTCAGTGGCTCCAACTCAAGAAGCTCTTTTGATTGCTTCCATGGAAACAGAAGAAGGGGAATGCAGCAAGGCAAGTAAAAATCCAGTTGAGGAAGTAAGCATCAACGACTCCTACCCAGAACAAAAGATAAGAATCAACAACCACCTCCCCGAGGTAATAAAGCACAGGCTTAAAGACCTCCTCCGAGGGAACACATATGTGTTCGCCTGGTGCTCAGGAGACATGGTAGGGGTACCAAGAGAAATAGCCGAGCATGCGCTAAATATAGCTCCCACCTACAAGCCTGTCACACAAAAGAAGAGAAGCTTAACTCCTGAATGAAGCTTAGCTGCCTATCAGGAGGTAGCAAAGTTAGTGGAAGCTGATATCCTAAGAGAGGTAAAGTATCACTCTTATCTAGCAAACCCTATCATGGTTAGAAAACCCGACAATTCTTGGAGGATGTGTGTCAACTTTAAAGATATCTATAAGGAATGTCCTAAAGACTGTTATCCATTGCCAGAAATCAACTGGAAGGTAGACTCACTCATGGGTTTCGAATGCAAGTGCTTCCTCGATGCCTACAAAGGGTATCACCAAATCTAGATGATGAAAGAAGAGAAGAAAAAACAGCATTTCATACTGACAAAGGGATCTACAGTTACAAAAAGATGCCTTTCGGGTTAAAGAATGCAGGGGCAACATACCAATGTCTCGTGGACAAGACCTTCTCCAAGAAAATTGGGAGGAACATGGAAGCATACGTACATGATCTTGTCATAAAATGTCACTCGAAGGAAGACATGCTCCAAGATATCAAAGAAACGTTCCACAACCTCAAAGCACTCAACAAAAAAAATTAAACCCAAATAAGTGTTCCTTTGGGTTTGAAGAATGCAAGTTCCTCGGTCACACAGCGGGGAAGCAAAGTATAAAGGCAAATCCGGACAAGGTCCGGGCCGTCACAGAAATGAAGTCTCCAAAGACCAAAAAGGAGGTCGAAAGCCTCAATGGAAAGATAACAGCTCTCAAACGCTTCCTCCCCAAATCGGCAGAAAGATCATTGCCATTCTTCAAAACATTGAAAAACTGTGCTGACAAGAAAAACTTTATGTGGACGGAGGAGGCAGAAGAAGCCTTCATACCACACAAGGAGCTCATAGCTTTCCTGCTAACCATGGTAGCACCCATGAAAGAAGAAACAATCACAGTCTACCTGTCGGCGGGTCTAAAGACTATAAATATCTCATTTACTTTACAAACCATGAGCCCTATGCTCACAGTCATATATAGTAACAGCTCCTTAAATACATTTATCCACAGGACAAAAAGCAATAAGCTCTATGCTTGTGGTTGAAAGAGATAAGGAGCAAATACGTTGTATTTTGGGAGCAAGGCTCTAAAGGCAGCTGAAGTCTATTACTACCTAATCAAGAAGTTGGTACTAGCACTAGTACACATGGCTAAAAGGCTAAGAAGATACTTCCAATCTCACCCAATTCAGGTCATCACCGACCAGCCACTAAGATCCATCCTAGAAAAATCTAAAGATTTAGGAAGGTTGGCTAAGTGGGTTGTGAGACTAGGGGAGCACAAGATTGAGTACATACCAGGGAAGGCCTACAAGGGGCAGGTGTTAGCAGATTTTTTGGCAAAGATGCCAATAATCAAGGAGGTAAATGAGATAGAAGAAGAAGGGTGCCAAACGATAATCCTAGGGAAGTGGACAATATTCTCAGATGGAGCTTCTAGTATAGAAGGTTCTCAGGCAAGTCTCATCATCACAGACCCCCACAGAACCGAATATACTTATGCACTTCGTCTTGAATTTCCCTGCACAAATAATGAAGCTGAATATGAAGCGTTATTGGCCGGTTTGCGATTGACCAAAACCATGAAGGTAAAGGAGCTGCATGCTTTCACAGATTCGAGATTGGTAGCAAGCCAAGTGGGAGGAGAGTACACAACAAGGGAACCATCAATGGTAAAATACAAAAAGAAAGTAAAATAACTGATGGGCAGCTTCGAATGTTGCTCCTTAACTCAAGTATCAAGAACAAAGAATAAGCAAGATGATGCCATGAGTAAGCTAGCTTCCCTAACATTTGCACACCTTACAAAGAAGGTACTTATCGAAGTACTTAAGGCAAGATCCATTGAAGAAGTTGAGATCCAAGATGTGGTAATAGAAAACGAAGACACATGGATGAAGCCTATCCAATGATTCCTAGAAGAAGGAAAGCTCCACCGCGAAGAGGCAGAAGCTGCCAAGATCAGGACAAAAGCCAAGCAATGCGTCCTAGAAGAAGGGAAGCTCTACTAGAAAGGTTTCCTCTCCCCATTACTACGTTGTGTAGGTCCTAACCAAAGCAACTACTTGATCAAAGAAGTAGTTGGCGAAACTAATGAAAATGGACTACTTCTTGCCCACGATGCACAAAGATACGACCGAAGTTATCCACAAATGTGAAGCGTGCCAACTACATGCTTCTGTCAAGGCAAGCCCTAAGCATGGCCTTGTCCCCACATAGCTGCCTAGCCATTCTACAAATGGGGAATGGAAATAGTGGGACCCTTCCCCACAACAGTTGGGCAAGTTAAATTCCTCTTGGTAGAAGTGGATTATTTCACAAAATGGCCAGAAGTCAAGCCATTAGCAAAAATCTCAGGAAAGAATATCATCAACTTTGTTTGGGAGCAGATAGTATGCACGTTTGGGCTACCAGGGGAGGTAGTGACCGACAATGGGAAGTAGTTTGCAAAAAAACCATTTAGTACTTGGTGTCAATACCTCCAAATCAAGCAAGTCTTCAGCTCTGTTTGTTACCGACAATCAAACGGACAAGTAGAGCGAATGAATCGCAACATCATTGAGGGGTTGAAAGCTCGGCTAGGGAGACATGGAAAACAATGATTGGAGGAGCTCCCTAGCGTTTTATGGGCCATTTGCACATTAGAAAAAACAAGCCACAAGAAAACCCCCTACGACCTCGTATATGGCTCAGAAGATATGATACCAGCTAAGATCGGAGTTATAACACTACGAAGCTCAAGGAAAGATAACCCTTCCAATAATTCAGAAATACTTTTGAACCTTGACCGGCTTGAAGAAGCCAGGGAAGCTGCTCTGATCCGGGGGGCAAGATACAAACAGAAAATGGAAGCCTACTACAATGCAAGGGTCAAGAAAGAAGCTTTCAAGCCTGGTGACTTGGTACTAAAAACAATGAGGCAAGTAGGCAAGAAGACCTTGGAAAATGGGCCCAAAATGGGAAGGCTCATATGTCATCGGTGAGGTGCACATGGGAGGTTCCTACAAACTTGAGACACCTGATGGCAAGAAGGTGCCAAGGCATTGGAACGGGAAGCACCTCAAAAAGTTTATAGTCTGAATGACTAATGTAATGATTAAAAAAACTTGTACTTGGCTATATTCGTTTAATGGAAACAAAGATAGCACTTTCACTAAAAAATTGTCATTGTTCTATCCCAAGGGTGAGCTCCTCCAAACAAATCACGCAACAAGGAACAAGGCGCTATACCTTCCAGTATAAAGGGTGAGTCCCTAAAACAATACGAATCCATGGACTCATAAACAAAAAGAAAAAAAAAGTCCATGAAAGAGTGTAAGCACCTCACACCAATTCAGCTTCATAGGCTAAAACATATAAAGCATACAAAGCCTATGTCCAATATACCACAACAACAAAACTGAAATATGGACTAGAAAAGCGATAGAACTATAGCAACTTGCAACGGTTCTTTTATAGAAAATTCAAGCCAAGTGACTGCAGCACTTAGTTTCAATTTGATAGATAAAGACATTGCAAAATACAACTGTCATAGGGAAACTAAAACATAAGTTACCCCACGACGCATGCCAAAACACAAGTTTGATAACAAAATAAAATGACCAAGAAAAAACAATATAAATACACAAGTATAAAACATAAAGGGAAGCTAAACACTCTTGATGGGTCAGCTCCCATATCATTAGTAAAGTTAACATAGTGCATGTCACACCGCGACCCGCAGCGGAAAAGGTGATCGGGGCATAATTGGGTTATCATCAAAGCTCATGACATTTATTATACGTTTCATATTCATTAATACAATTTAATAGAAAATTCACAACTATAATTACATCATGACCTAACATCAATCTAAGCTTCTTTGTTTTCTTCTAAGGCATTTCCTATGTTTTCCTTGCTTCATCCTGTTCACCTGTATCATGTGTAAAAGGGTTTTTGGATCAACAAAAAGTTAGCGAGTGAATCCTATGGAAAACATTTGAACAAGTTTATTTAATTGATTATGAAATAAAGTGCACAACCACACATGAGTAAAAATAGATGTAAACTTATTCATAAATCAATTTAATATTAAACAATACACACATGAACAATTAAAGGAACGTTTAGAGGCACGCGTTGCTCAACTCGTCTCTCACGAGGAACTGATGGGCCTAATGAATGAATTGCATAACCATGATAATATGAAAGACATAACTACCAACAATATAAACTCAATAATACACACATGAACAATAATGGATTGGTTTTGAGGCACGCGTTGCTCACTCGTCTCCCACGAGGAACTGATGGGCTTAATGAATGAATTTCATATAAGTTGACAAAATGAAATACATAATCACAACAATATAAACAATCTAAGTTTAGATCACGATATGGTATGGCACAAGTTTAAATAAACGAGTTAATTATTTTGTGACACATGATACACCCCAAAACGTGTAATTAAAAAGGGGGAGTTGTAAGATTCACTCACAGTGGGTGTGTTCGGTTGATGATGTTGAATGCACGCGAAGTGGTTTTAACCACGAGTGAAATTAACCTAGATAAATAGCATTATGGTTCGGTAAGTAAACGGATTTTATTAATCCATTTTAGTAGGATTGTTGGGTGTATTTTTGTGAGTTTAAGGCTATTTTCTAACCTTAAAAATGTTATTTTTAAGTATTTTAATTGATTTTTAATTAAAATAAATAAATAAAAATAATAAAAAAAGTTGACTTTTTTTGACCGTTGACCGTTGACCATTGACCGTTGACTGTTGACTTTGACCGGTTCGTATGCGTTTATGTGTGGCTGAGTGAGGCTCGAACCCGAGACCTCCCGTACGCGTGCACGCAGCTCTACCAACTGAGCTACATGTATAACCCGAAATATTTCTGTTTTTAATTATATTTATATATTAATTAGATTAATCCGAAAATCATTTTATTTCTAAAAAGATTTTACTGAATCGGACCGGTGCGCTCCACAGGTCTCGAACCCGGGACCTGTGGGTTGAGTTAACACACAGCCCACCGCTGGACTGTGTGTTTAACATGTTATATAAACCGATTTTTATTATACTTAAATACAAACTAAGTATTTTCATTTCTGACTTATTTAAAAAGTTAGATATTTGTCCGAGTCGGTGCAGTAGACCGGACTCGAACTCGTGACGTGTGATTAAACATACACACAGTCCACCACTGGACTGTGTGTCTAACTTGGTTATTATTCCGGTTATTAATAAACTTAACATATACAGCGTGACTCCGATTCGGTTAACAAAAAAAAATGACATTTTTATTAAGGCAGCATGCGTGGGACAAGATTCGAACTCGAGACGTTTACGTGTTTATTGTGCACACAGTCCACCGCTGGACTGTGTGTCTAACCCGAGTTATAACTTGATTTTAATTATACTTAAACATTACAGAAAACTTCGTCTTCTTCATTGATTTTAACCAGAATCGGAAGTCCGACTGGTTCGATGTTTTAATTGTGTTCTTTAGTGTTTTGAGGTTAATTACAGATGAGATATGAATAAAAAGAAAGAGAAATTAGGCGTAAGGTATACCGACTGGACTCCTCTGTTTTTCCGGCAGAACTCCGGCGACAGCAACAGGTTCCGGCGTCGTGTGTCTTGCAGCAGCGAGTCTTCAGAAAGCTTGAAAAGGATGTGGGTGACTTCGGTATAAGCTCAGGGGGTTTAGTAAGGCTTAGAAGTGAAGAACCCGGTTTTCCGGCGAGATACAGAAGTTTTCCGGCGAATGGATTTACGTCGGGTAAAGGTGGGGTTTTGAGCGAAAAAACTTGCAGAGGTTCGAGGGGGTATTTATAGGGCAGGTTATCGATGAACTTGGTCCAATTTCCGACTTGATTCGTCGGTTAGAATTTCTCCGGCGGTTATAACTTGTGTCGCGGACTCATACATCGGTTATAACTGATGTAGTGTTTAAGGTTTACGTTATAACTGAAGTAACCGTCGATTTTTGGCGAGTTAGTCGGGATTTCCGACGACTGCAATTTGGGCGCCGGTTTTGAATTCGGAAAAACATGTTATGAATTAAATGATTCTAATAATTAACAAAGAATACAAGTGGCGCAGTGGTTTAAGTGTTGAGTGTTAAGTCTGTTGTTTGACCCGGCGACTGACCCGGGTTCGAAACCCGGCAGTGTCATATTATTTTTATTTTCTTATTTTTAACAGTTTTTCGAAAACAAATTATATATTCCCATATAATAATTGATTATGTATCGTTTAAAATTATTTTGGGCATTAAATTCGCAACGAAATTTTTAACTGATTGTTCGGTTAATAAACGGAGCGGGTTTGGTAAATCCGTTTTTGACGGATGTTACAGTATACCCTGCTTTTTAGAAATTTCGTCCCGAAATTTAAATAGTGATATATTTGACTAAAAGAATGATGGTGTTTAGTTTTGACAGTTACATACTTAGAAAAGTATGGGTTTAAGTTTTTGTTTGAGGCGGTAACGTCCCTTGTAAGAGTTAGGTAGCCTATTACAGGAATCGCTTTTTGTTGCCTACTGTAAAAGTATTGATAAGGAGAATTGATTCGCTAAATATGATATCATGCATAAGAGTTTGGATATGTTTGGAAGGATATGGTTATATTCTAAGGCAAAACTTCTAATACTACAACCTACATGGAACTTCTCATAACCATCTAACAATACCTCTGATCCTTTGACAAGAATACTTATATATAGGAAGTACCAGCGGCGTATCCACCATATTCTTGTCAAATTCTCATTGGTTTTATCAGTAAGTTATGATTGGTTCTATGACTATAGAACATAAATAAACACAACAGCTAATATTTGAATCCGCATTCTGATAGCATATATGTTTGAATGGTGACAGTTTCTCTCTCGTTTGTTATGATGGAGAGGGTAGTTTATGTAGAAATGGATCACAATCCAATTTCTTTAACTAGCGAGATGATATAAATGTACACAAATTTCAATCAAGACAATACTAAATCCTACATGGAACTTCTCATAACCGCCTGATAATGCCTATGATCCTTTGGCAAGAATACTTATATATAGGAAGTACCAGCGGCGTATCCACCATATTCTTGTCAAATTTTCGTTGGTTTTATCCGCAAATTATGATTAGTTACCAAGAACCTACTAAATCCTACATAGAACTTCTCATAGCCGTCTGACAATGCCTCTGATCCTTTGACAAGAATACTTATATATAGGAAGTACCAGCGGCGTATCCACCATATTCTTGTCAAATTTTCATTGGTTTTATCAGTGTATTATGATTAGTCCTATGTGACTCTACAACCAATACAACAAACACAAGATACTGAAAATGAAAAATGTCTGTGCGATCAAGGCTCAATCAAACGGAGTCGATCGTATTGCATGTACTGAAAATGAAAATGTCTGTGCGATCAAGGCTCAATCAAACGGAGCCGATCGTATTGCATGTACTGAAAATAATAAACTTAATCTAAACAACAATCACACAAACAGCCTATACATGGAACCTCACATAACCGCCTGATAATGCCTCCGATCATTTGACAAGAATACTTATATATAGGAAGTACCAACGGCGTATCTACCATATTCTTGTCAAATTCTCATTGACTTTATCCGCAAGTTATGATTAGTTCTATGCGACTCTACAACAAACACAACAACCACAAGATATTGATAATGAAAATGTCTGTGCGATCAAGGCTCAATCAAACGGAGCCGATCGTATTGCATGTACTGAAAATGAAAATGTCTGTGCGATCAAGGCTCAATCAAACGGAGCCGATCGTATTGCATGTACTGAAAATAATAAACTTAATCTAAACAACAATCACACAAACAGCCTATACATGGAACCTCTCATAACCGCCTGATAATGCCTCCGATCATTTGACAAGAATACTTATATATAGGAAGTACCAGCGGCGTATCCACCATATTCTTGTCAAATTCTCATTGACTTTATCCGCAAATTATGATTAGTTCTATGCGACTCTACAACAAACATAACAACCACAAGATACTGATTATGAAAATGTCTGTGCGATCAAGGCTCAATCAAACGGAGCCGATCGTATTGCATGTACTGAAAATGAAAAATGTCTGTGTGATCAAGGCTCAATCAAACGGAGCCGATCGTATGTGGGCACGCCAGGTTCAACCTCATAATGAAATGGGGAACATGCTCAACGCTCATAATGTAATGGGGAGCGGCGGCCTATGAAATTGCATGTACTGAAAATAATAAACAATAATTACTCAAACAGTTTACACATGGAACCTCTCATAACCGCCAGATAATGCTTCTGATCCTTTGGCAAGAATACTTATATATAGGAAGTACCAGCGGCGTATCCACCATATTCTTGTCAAAGTTTCATTGGCTTTATCCTTAAGTTATGATTGGTTCTATGTGATTCTAAAACATAAAGAAAAACATAAAACTAAACGATAGGAGTTGAATCTGGATTTTCGGTGAAGAGGACTAGTTAGGTATCTTCGTTTGGGCCGTCATTATCTTCGACAGGATTGGCGTTGATGTTGAAGACTCTTCCTCTTGCTGGTGGCCTAGCGGTTGGGTTTCCTTGGTTTACTTGGTTAACTGGATTTGATTGAGCTTGAGTGTTGATGACGTTAACCAATTGAGGGCATGTGTTTCGAAAGTGGGTAGGGTCGCCACAATTGAAACAAGCTCGAACATATGGGAACATGGGGTATTGGGGTTGTTGATAGGTTTGGTTCATGGTTTGAGTAGGGGAAGAGGTTTGGTTTTGAAAGGTGCGGCAAACCTTGCTCAAATGACCATAGCGTCCACAAGTTGCACATAGTCGACAAGGTAGAGTAAGGGGATGGTGATAAAAACAGTTGTTGCATCGAGGGTGAGGTCCAAGATATGGTTTCTTATTTGGGTAAGTTGAGTTGGGTGCCACTTGAGTGATTGGGATAGCTTGGATGGGTATGGCGTGTGAAATTGGTTGATTTCGTTGGATAGCAGCGAAAAGTTGCCCGTCTCTTTTTCTCTTAGAATTGGGTTGAGAAGGGGATTCGGTTTGGGTGGAGTCGGAGGTTTCAGTCGATTCTTTATCTTTCTTCTTCTCCTCCTTAAAGTCTTTGTTCCGGATTCGGTTCTCGGTGAGCTCTGTTGCTAGCTCCATTGCTGCTTCCAAAGTTGCAGGCGTGGTACTTATTACAGAGTCTTGAATCTTGGACGGAAGACCACGAATGTAGTGCTCAATCAAACGGTAGAGGGGAGTGAACATGTTGGGAACCATTTGATGTAATTCGAGAAATCTTTTGTTGTATGTGGTGTGGTCTCCTTCCTTTTGCTTCAACGAAAAAAATTCATCTTCTAATTTCTTGATTTCGCTCCTTGGGCAAATCGTCTGGTCATGATTTCCTTCAATTCGTTCCAAGTTAAGGTCATAGCATCTTCCACACCTCGTTTGGCCTTCTCTGTATTCCACCAAGTAAGTGCTATCCCATATAATCGACCAGTAGCATAATGCACTTTGCGATCATCGGGGCAATCGCAATTTAGAAAAGTGTTCTCCATCTCTTCAAACCAATGGAGGAGAGTGGTGACGCCTTCAGTCCCTTTGTATTTTGGAGGGTCGCATGATTTGAATTGCTTGTAGGTGCATTTAGTGGTTTTTGGGGAAGAGTTGAATACGTTTTGATTTTCTTGATTGACAGGATTAGCAGTAAGTGCTTGTTGTACTTGGATTACAATGTTGGGTATTACGGCAGCCATTTGTTGAGCGATTAGGGCAGCCATGCGCTCGCGGGCTTTTCCTGCTCTCATCTTCCTACGGGCGAGTTTAGAAGACATCTACAAGGAATACATGTCAAGAGTATGAGTTGGATGTTTTTGGGTTCATGGGTCGCACTAGGAATGAACATTCATAAAATAATTATAGAAAAATAAATCTACTAAATCCATAGGATGTCTTGGGCTTTGCTCGCCATTAGGCCCTACATGCCGCCATACTTCACCTTCGTAATCATGTGGGCCCCCATGAATACCGGGTTTTTCATATGGTTCGCATGGGTTTGCCTGGTTGCGTACACTAAAACCCGAAGAAAATCGAGAAATATGTATACAACATGTGATATTCGGAATGTGTCCAGGTGTAGACACGGTGAGACCTCAAAGTGGGTTAGTTCGAACGACGTTTGGTGTGACATGCTTTGGCCTAATAGGTCCTTCATACTCTCATCGTTAGTCCCCAGGTAGGCAAACTGGTCCGTTATATTGGATTTATACGAATGCCAACCTAGACAGGACATTCCGACTACCGGTACTTGTACCCTTCCAGTTACTACATGCCCGTCGCAGAACTTACTTTGATGAGATTTGAAAATTGCAACAAAATCTTTGAATAATGAGAGTATGAAAATGAATTGAATATATGAACATTGATATATCTATAATGAATATGTATATAAGTATGTATGTTTGACTGTAAGTATAAACAAATATGAAACAAATAAATATCACAATGTTTGTATGTAACCACCTAATCAATTAAAATTTAGGCAGACTATAGTATAGGCTCTAAGGGTCTAATAACCTATCCTATATCCCTATAGTCATGGCTCTGATACCAATCTGTCACACCCCGACCCGCAGCGGAAAAGGTGATCGGGGCATAATTGGGTTATCATCAAAGCTCATGACATTTATTATACGTTTCATATTCATTAATACAATTTAATAGAAAATTCACAACTATAATTACATCATGACCTAACATCAATCTAAGCTTCTTTGTTTTCTTCTAAGGCATTTCCTATGTTTTCCTTGCTTCATCCTGTTCACCTGTATCATGTGTAAAAGGGTTTTTGGATCAACAAAAAGTTGGCGAGTGAATCCTATGGAAAACATTTGAACAAGTTTATTTAATTGATTATGAAATAAAGTGCACAACCACACATGAGTAAAAATAGATGTAAACTTATTCATAAATCAATTTAATATTAAAAAATACACACATGAACAATTAAAGGATCGTTTAGAGGCACGCGTTACTCAACTCGTCTCTCACGAGGAACTGATGGGCCTAATGAATGAATTGCATAACCATGATAATATGAAAGACATAACTACCAACAATATAAACTCAATAATACACACATGAACAATAATGGATTGGTTTTGAGGCACGCGTTGCTCACTCGTCTCCCACGAGGAACTGATGGGCTTAATGAATGAATTTCATTTAAGTTGACAAAATGAAATACATAATCATAACAATATAAACAATCTAAGTTTAGATCACGATATGGTATGGCACAAGTTTAAATAAACGAGTTAATTATTTTGTGACACATGATACACCCCAAAACGTGTAATTAAAAAGGGGGAGTTGTAAGATTCACTCACAGTGGGTGCGTTCGGTTGATGATGTTGAATGCACGCGAAGTGGTTTTAACCACGAGTGAAATTAACCTAGATAAATAGCATTATGGTTCGGTAAGTAAACGGATTTTATTAATCCATTTTAGTAGGATTGTTGGGTGTATTTTTGTGAGTTTAAGGCTATTTTCTAACCTTAAAAATGTTATTTTTAAGTATTTTAATTGATTTTTGATTAAAATAAATAAATAAAAATAATAAAAAAAAGTTGAACTTTTTTTTGACCGTTGACCGTTGACCATTGACCGTTGACTGTTGACTTTGACCGGTTCGTATGCGTTTATGTGTGGCTGAGTGAGGCTCGAACCCGAGACCTCCCGTACGCGTGCACGCAGCTCTACCAACTGAGCTACGTGTATAACCCGAAATATTTCTGTTTTTAATTATATTTATATATTAATTAGATTAATCCGAAAATCATTTTATTTCTAAAAAGATTTTACTGAATCGGACCGGTGCGCTCCACAGGTCTCGAACCCGGGACCTGTGGGTTGAGTTAACACACAGTCCACCGCTGGACTGTGTGTTTAACATGTTATATAAACCGATTTTTATTATACTTAAATACAAACTAAGTATTTTCATTTCTGACTTATTTAAAAAGTTAGATATTTGTCCGAGTCGGTGCAGTAGACCGGACTCGAACTCGTGACGTGTGATTAAACATACACACAGTCCACCACTAGACTGTGTGTCTAACTTGGTTATTATTCCGGTTATTAATAAACTTAACATATACAGCGTGACTCTGGTTCGGTTAACAAAAAAAAAAGACATTTTTATTAAGGCAGCATGCGTGGGACAAGATTCGAACTCGAGACGTTTACGTGTTTATTGTGCACACAGTCCACCGCTGGACTGTGTGTCTAACCCGAGTTATAACTTGATTTTAATTATACTTAAACATTACAGAAAACTTCGTCTTCTTCGTTGATTTTAACCAGAATCGGAAGTCCGACTGGTTCGATGTTTTAATTGTGTTCTTTAATGTTTTGAGGTTAATTACAGATGAGATATGAATAAAAAGAAAGAGAAATTAGGCGTGAGGTATACCGACTGGACTCCTCTGTTTTTCCGGCAGAACTCCGGCGACAGCAACAGGTTCCGGCGTCGTGTGTCTTGCAGCAGCGAGTCTTCAGAAAGCTTGAAAAGGATGTGGGTGACTTCGGTATAAGCTCAGGGGGTTTAGTAAGGCTTAGAAGTGAAGAACCCGGTTTTCCGGCGAGATACAGAAGTTTTCCGGCGAATGGATTTACGTCGGGTAAAGGTGGGGTTTTGAGCGAAAAAGCTTGCAGAGGTTCGAGGGGGTATTTATAGGGCAGGTTATCGATGAACGTGGTCCAATTTCCGACTTGATTCGTCGGTTAGAATTTCTCCGGCGGTTATAACTTGTGTCGCGGACTCAGACATGTGTTATAACTGATGTAATGTTTAAGGTTTACGTTATAACTGAAGTAACCGTCGATTTTTGGCGAGTTAGTCGGGATTTCCGACGACTGCAATTTGGGCGCCGGTT
Organism: Scalesia atractyloides; assembly: GCA_947069175.1. Taxonomy (NCBI): domain Eukaryota; kingdom Viridiplantae; phylum Streptophyta; class Magnoliopsida; order Asterales; family Asteraceae; genus Scalesia; species Scalesia atractyloides. The sequence goes on from CAMTDV010000023.1 coordinate 48,993,236, forward strand.
TTGAATTCGGAAAAACATGTTATGAATTAAATGATTCTAATAATTAACAAAGAATACAAGTGGCGCAGTGGTTTAAGTGTTGAGTGTTAAGTCTGTTGTTTGACCCGGCGACTGACCCGGGTTCGAAACCCGGCAGTGTCATATTATTTTTATTTTCTTATTTTTAACAGTTTTTCAAAAACAAATTATATATTCCCATATAATAAGTGATTATGTATCGTTTTAAAATTATTTTGGGCATTAAATTCGCAACGAAATTTTTAACTGATTGTTCGGTTAATAAACGGAGCGGGTTTGGTAAATCCGTTTTTGACGGATGTTACAGTGCATACATAATAAACCCTCATAAGGGCACAACCAACTACAAACACCATCAAAAGAAGGTCCAAAAAGTGTTCATATTACAACCACAAAAGAAAGTAGAAAGGATCGTCAAGCTGAGCTAGAACCACCAGCATCCACAAAGAATGGATTCTTGTTATTGGAAAGGTCATCATATAAGCCATCTAGATCATCAAGGCCTTCATCGTCATGAGGGAAAAGAGGAGCTGGCTCACCCCTCGCAAAAGACAAAGGGGAGCATCGATGGGAATAGACATAGTAGAAACCGGCTCAGGCTCTAGGGTTACCTTCAACTCATTTGAAGGGGGCCAGCACCCCCACCTTCCTCATTGCTTGCCTCAAACAAGGCTCGCTTGACAGAAGCAACAGAATGTAACTGCTTACAAAGCTCCTTGTTCAGACCCTCTTGCTCCAAAGCTTCCAGCTCAGCTATAGGACTATCAACCATCTAGGACAAAGCCTCCACGTAAGGATAAGATAGAGCCTCCATCTTCTTCACGGCAGCAACAAAGTCAGAAAGAGAATCTAGCTTGAAGGCAGGAAGCTTATCCAAAGCTTCCCCGCAAGACGCAGCATCAACTCCTTCAAGAAGACCTATATGGCAGTCATCAGCCATTGCCTTAGAATTTATACCTACAAGTTGAAAGTTAAATTCTTGACTGTGGAGGAGGTATGTCACAAAACGGTGAATGCCATATCCAATCAACCATTTCCTGTCTTCGCACCACTAGAAACTGGACCAGACATCTCCAGAACACTCCTCTTAGTCTCATTCAACTCTTCAAAACAATAGCTATCTTCTGACTAGGAACATCACCTGCTCCGCTAGAAGCTTCCGGAACCTCCTTAATAAGCTTCACCCCAATATAGAAGCAATTACACTAACATCATCTTCAACACCACTCTCAACCGAGATAGGAACAGAAGTTGAGGAGCAACATTATGAATAGTAGTTCCCCTAGTAGACCTACGAATCAGAGCAGATAGCTTCTTGGCAGAAGAACCATCCATGATGGGCTGGACAGGGACACCCTCCAAATCCCTAACATTTCTAACATGCTCAGTATGACGAACTACGGAGGGACCACCTTCAGGAATTTCCCTCTGCTCAATCTCTACACCAGACAGATCGCTCAATAGAATAAAATCCAAAGCACTCATTTCTGCAAAGTAAACAAACATAACAGATAATGAGAATTTGGAAAATACATCAAAACACGAGAATTGCAAAAATACATACCCTTTTGATTAACAAAAAGACTGGCTCAAAACCTGAATCAACCCAATCTAGACTAATACACAACACAACAAGAAGCTCCTCAGGATAAGCCCTTAACTTTGTACGGTAAGCACGAAGCCTGAGAAGTAACTCCCGTTCAAGATCATAAACTTCCGGCTCCTTTTCATTCAAACCCTCAGAAAACTTACGAGGAACAATAGTGAAAGGAAGCAAACGAACGAAAATAAAAAAAAGAACTAATTTTTCCAAGCATAAGTATTACCAACAGTTGTGGAAAGAAGGGGAGCCTTTTCTCAATAGTAAACCAATCGCCATTCCGGGCAAGCTGGAAAAAACAACAGAACATCAGCAATGGTGGTTCATAACTTAGTGCATGACAAAGGATTTCAAAATGCATTATACGAGTGACACCAACAGGGGCTAACTGACCCAAAGAAAGACAATAGTATTTCAACACTTCAAGAAAAAAAGTTTGTAAAAAGATACCGCAAGTTTGGTTGATCAAGAATTCGGGTATAAAACACAAGAAACCCTTGTGGACATATATTTGCAGTCCTTTCCCCCGGAACCAGAGTTTCAAGGGAAGGATCAATGCCATGATCCGCACAGAACTGATCGATCTCCGATTTAGTAAGTTTTAAAATTGGACAAGCATGTCATTCTTATTTGAACCCATTTGAAAAGAAAGAAGAGAAAGAAATGACTTACCAAGTTTACAAAGGTAAACCACCGAAAAAACCGTCGGATAAAAGAGAGAAAGCAAAGCAAAAGGGAGAAGTTGAAGAGGGAAATGAGCGGTTAACAAAGGTTTTAAAGTTCAAAATTTTCAAATCCCAAATAAATCAGATAGGTGGAGGGGTAGGATGTAACAGCCACAGCTGGCAGCCTAGGGTACTCGAAGGCCACCCCACGGCAGTGTCTCATCAATCACTTTCGGGCCGCCTAGATACACAAGTGGGCTTTAATTGTAAAAGGCACATGAAAAAAATTACAAAGGGACTTAAAACAAAAGGCCTAGGGTAGACCAATACCTTCCGACAAAACGCCCATGACAATAAAACTAAAAAGCCTAAAGCTTCTAGTTCACCTGTTTGATAAAATAAACTCCTTTTCTCTCTCCAGATGTAACACCTCATAAAAAGCGTGTCCAATAATATAGCGACACGTGTCATTACTTTTATATTAAGCTAATAAGGACTATAAGTGTCAACATGCTTAAAATAAGCCTCTGAGTGACCCATTAGTGTCAACATGTTTAAACTAAGCCTCTGAGTGATCCATTAGTGTCAACATGCTTAAACTAAACTTTTGAGTGACCCTTTACGAAGTCCTAACTCTCATATGAGCCACTTGTTGGACGAAAGGGATTATTTGTGTAAATATGTAAAAGTTGGACGTGGAGGGGTTAAAAGTGTCAACATGTTAATTTATACCTTTGAGTGACCTTTTAACGAACCAAGAGCTTGACAATGTTCGGGCATACTCCCGGGTACGCCAAATATTGGCTACAGAGGGCTAATTATGCTTATAAAGGTGTTTTAGAAGTTTAATAAGTTGAGGGGCTAAATGTGGCAAATGTTGAAGAATTCTATAGGCCTCTCGCGGGCCGCGAGAGACATGGCCTGGTCTCTCGCGAGCCACCAGAGGGCCTCTTCTGTAGAAAAATTGCTTGGCAGCCACACAAACTGCCAAAACCCGTTCAGTTCGAAACCACGGGTTTCCAAACTACTATGCCACGTTTTAGGACACTTGTAAGCACCCTCTAGCACCTGCTAACACCTGGCATCACCTCCTTCAAGCTCTCCAACTATAAATAGGAGCATTTGTTCGTCACTTGAACTTGCATCTTCTCATAAACCATTCTATCTCCCTCCTCTGGAAGTTCCTAACTAAAAAGAGCATCCAACTTAGTTCTATTTCATCTAAGGATCACTTGTAAGTGTTCCTTTCTCTTGCATTTCGTTTATAGGCATTTTATAGCCAAAAGTGAAGCGTTTACAGAAAACGCTTTGACTTTTGGTTAAGACCATTATGGTCCAGCCATTGTTCATAACGAACGTTGCTAAGAGATCGTAATAAGGTAGGAGTGGCACCTAATAAAGATCACGTTTACTAGACCAATTGAAGGGTCAAAGTTTTAATATTAAAAAGTCAAACATGCAAGATTTTGAAAATATTATAATCTGAGTTTATATATGTTATAAAACATTTTTTGACACTTAAAGAAGTCGGTAATAATTATTAGAACATGTGAGAACATGTTCGACTCGACACATGTTCGACTCGACAATTTCAGTTCTAGGGTCGGTTCGCAACCGAAAGTCGCAAAGTTTGACTTCTGCTTTGACTTTCAACTCTGACCCGATTTAGATTAGTTAGCTACTGATCTAAGGTTGCATTATGATCGTAATATAATGTAGCATAACCCTCTGAGGTTATATTACAGGATCATAATCAGAGTCTGAGTTTATGCACAAGTTCCATTATTATGCCATTTTTAACTAAAATGCCTTTTTTACCTAAAATAAGGTTTTAATCGACAACGAACTTGAAAATGAATTTCCTACTGATGTAATATTATAAGTAAGATTATTTGGGATGTCAAGTCAGTTTATATATTGAGTTTACATCCAAGTTCTTGCATTATGTCGACAAATTACGATAAAGCCCTTATGTCGCATAAAACGATTTTAATCATACTTTTTATACCAAACCTTTTATCTACTGATATGTCATATTAAATGAAATATCTGAAACATATAAACCTGATCTTAGCTTCAGTTTTCATTAAACTTCGCACAAATCGTCATTTTTTGACATAAACGCCGCTACAGCGCATAGTATGGTTTTAAACCATATTTATCAACCAAGACTTGTTACCTGTTGATTTTAAAACTCATTTAAAGTATTTTACAGTAGGTACAAATATAAACTCAGAATCCCAAATAAATTATCAAACAACATGTAAAATGACCAAAATGCCCCTACGGTGCATAGTTTGGTTTTAAATGATAAACTACACATATGATCAATATATTACTGATATTATACCCTCAATTAAATATATTTCCAGAATACTTATGATCATAACATCAAAAATATATTCAAGTTCCTTTTATACTATATATATAATTACCAAAACGCCCTTATGAGGCATAATTTTATTCTAAAACCTTAACGGGCCCGTTACCCGATATCTCTTATATGCGTATGGTTAAATATAGGTAACTAGTTTATGGAAATTAACCGAAACGGGTTTAACCTTATCATTTTTAAATCTCAAAATCCAGAACGCTTATAGTTTACCTATATTATAAAATTCATGTACTTGTTGGGTTTATACTACATTCTATCCGGTCATCGCTTAATCTAGCGTATCGTACAGTTTTTGATCATTTAAGCTAGTTGGTCTAAGTCTAAGACTTAAATAAGACCGTTAGCAATTTAATTGGTTAGCTTATGTCATATTCCAGTCTAAAGCCTTCCTGTAAATGCTATCTGCACTTATTTCATTTTACATACGGCTGAGATATTAAATCTTGCATTTTTAAATCAAGACTAACTCAGGTAAATACTCTTGACTTATTTTCCCTATACGGGCTTGGGTTATGATAAATTATTACCGCTTGGTCAGAAATGGGATCAATCGAATGCCGGATTGTGGCTAGTAAATCCCCATATTCCGTTTTGATCAGTTTTGTTTAATAACTTGAACATTGGGGGTAACGACCATGTCCTTGATATCCTTGACTCATTACATTAGATAATGGCCACGACAAAGCACGGGTGTAGGCATACACCTGACAGATGCGAATGCTAAATTATTTTTTTCCCACTAGTTGGGGATAACTCATTTGTGGGTTCATAAGTGGTGTATACGTTAATCATGTCCCGGTCTCTGTATTGGGCCCCATATGTATTGACAAACATGTAAAGCTGTTAACAAGGTTACAAAGTTGACTTTCCCAAGTTATAAAAGATTTTAATGTGCCCTGTGCACTTAAATCCATTTCGAAATGTTTTTAAAACGAGTCAGTTAATTGTATTGACCAGCGAAAGCTGACGTATTTTCAAAAGACTAAGTTGCAGGTACAATACGAAATAGGCTGGAAGCTGCTTGGTATTGATATAAGAGGATCTTCTAAATCCTTAGACCTACCCTAAAGTCTGTTACTCATATTTTGTATATTTTACGATCCGCCTGTGGATCTTTCATTACAAATCGTCTGTATATTATTTTCGTACTTTGAACATTTGGTTTGTAATAGTAATTTAAACTCCAAGACTTCCGTTGTGCTGTGTTAATTGACTATGATGATAACAAATTATGTCACGATATTCCCCATCTGGGCCCACCGGTGTTGGGTTGGAAATTCGGGGTGTGACACCAGAAATAGCGTATATTTTATCTAACACACCATAGAAGCATAACAAGGCAGCTAAAGACTTTTAAGAAAAAGATGGAAAAATAAAAACCCCTATACTTAAAGTCATAAGCACCACTATTTACAATACTGATACTCATGACTGGGGGCTGATGACGTGGCTACCCGGAGATCCAGTCAGCAAAGTCAATGTCAACAACATTCGCAAGAAAATAATAAAGAATGCTAAAAACATAAACAAAAGAAAGAAGCCAGAAGTCGGGAGCTGGGAACTCCCGACAAGAAGCTGATACACCAACAGCTGGTGACAAGAAGCTAAGGTTACTTTACAACCTTGGAACTTGAACAAAACAGGTCAAACTGATTAGACCTCTCTTTACAACACATAAAGGTGTCCTCGAGACCTACAAACCTGAAACATACCCAAAAAGGCAAGGCTAACCCTGCAAGCAACATCAGGAAAGGATAAGCTTACCAAGACTAGAAGGTACCAGCTCGCGTGAGGCACCCTTGGGTAGAGCAATCTGCCTATAAAAGGAGAGTCTTGTTCCAGCCTAAAGTAAGCCCATCTCTCTCACTCTCACTATAAACTCTTATCCTTTCATTTCGCTTAGACTCCTAAGATCACCCTGCTGATTCTTACGCAAGAGTCCACACGTGGGAGGCCACCTCTCGCGTTAAGACTAATAGTGTTCTTTGATTGCAGATTCCGACCAAGGAGCTATCTTTTGGAGTTGATCTTGGACCTTCCCCCTACCATGCTCTTATTTCTTTAACACACGGCTTCAAGCATGCGAAGGAAGTGAAGCCTAGGACTCAGAAGCTTAAAATGGTTGCATTACATAATGCCACGCCAAATGAAAAGCAACACCATCATCCCTATAAAAACGCAATGCAATAACTCTTTGATGAGCTACAAGCCATCCTCATCGAGTCCAAAAACTAAAAGAATATGTTTTAACAAAGAAACATTTTAGAATGGAACTGTATATGCCAACAAACCAACTATCCACGTTCACATAATCTTCTCGGATGAAAGATATCTTCACCATCATCGAAAACAAAAGCAATAGTTTAGAACCAAAGTGTATACGCCAACAAACCAATTATCTGCGTTCACAAGAGCTTCTCAGATGAAACAATATCTTCATTGTCATAAAATACAGATGGATTTTACAACAAAACTAAATCAACACTATCCCAAAGGACTACAATTACCACAAATAAACCAAGACAATCTTCATCAACCAAAGTCCCGAATGAGCAAACATGTTCATCGTCATTGATACAGTAACTACCTCTTAGAAAATCAACACTATCCCGGATGCCTCAAATGACGAAACTTAAACCAACATTTACTTGATAAAAAACAATGATCAACATCATCCCAAACATTGGCCAAGAAGCCTTAAATTACCAAAAACAAACATAAATAATCTATATTAACCAAAATGTCTTGGATGAAATAACATTTTCATCTTCATCGAAAACATATTATAAATTAAACCACACTAAGGTATGTCCACCAAAGACCCCTAAATTACAACTAAAAACAAACCCAAAATACATCACATTCGAGCAAAAAACAACAAATCGCCCAAAATAACCAACTGGAACATAAGCATAAAAGCTTAGACGGTATAAAACCGACATGCAACTACAAACTCAGTTGTTTAATGAGTTCAAGACGAACAAAAAACAATTTGAAAACCTCAATCGATCTAGGTTTCAACCCAACAAACCCTGTTATTACCTTCGGTTGATAAAATGTTGGCCAGAATAAAAGGCGAAGAGCAAATAAATGTTTGCCAACGGCGAGAAGTGGCGGAGGAAGAGGGGTGGGGTGGTGGAAGAGGAGAAGCTGCGGTGGGGTTTGGAGCAAATGCAAATGACAATGCAATCAGACAAAAAGGGTCTTACTACCCAAAGGGGGTACAACCCGAAAAAGTCACATTATAACAGGATAAAGTATAAAAAAGCCTTAATGCAAGAGTTACAACTCAACAAAGCCTCAAGATGTTGCTAATTGATAATATATAAATAATAATGTGTTACCTAAAGTAAAATTCATTTTTTAAATATATAATCGTATTTTGATGGATTAAAAGGGTGAAAGTAATTATTTTAAATATCTTTTGTACAAGTACATCCATGCAATTCACACAGGTATATGGAATTTCAAATTGGGTTGGGGAAGCTTTTTTCGCATTTTTTTACATGTGTGGGGACTTTTAAATCTCATTATTATATTGAAGGACCTTTTAAAATATAAAAAAATATGTTATTTTTTATGATATTAACCATTTATAAAAACTATTAATAAATTTCAATATACATTTTGATTGATTTGGTGGAAAATTAGCCAAAGTACCCCAAATTACTGCTCATACATGTGTGGCTATATACAATATTTATTGCTTGGATTTATTTGGTATTCAAGACAAAAATAACCTACTTTTATGTATAAAAGTTTTTCATAAATCCCAAGAAAATGATGCGTGAGGAGAAGTGGAAATGTAAACGTTATGATGAGTCAAGTTAGGGGAAAGATTGTTTGTTAGAATATTGTGATAAGATCTTATATGCATAAGAATTAGGGTTAATACAGTATAGAATAGTACTGTTGTTCTTAGACGGTTTTGCCACGTGTCAAATTGTCATTGGCTGGTTTTTTTGCTGTTTCATGATTTTTAATTGTATTAAAGGTTTTTGGTGTGAGAATTAAAACTAAACTAGGCATTGGTTCACTAGTAAGGCGTGCCCACACACTCATCAACATAGGTTCGAACATTGGGGGTTCTAGGTTTTATTCTGATTTTTTTATTTATTTCTTGTTTCTATTTTTTTAATTTGTAATTTTTTTGGTTATTCATTTAATCCATTTTTAATTATGCTTTTCAACCGTTTTTTAGGTTTCCTTATTTGTTTAACATTTTGTTTTAGTATGGAAGAACATTCTATTTTGAGTAAAGTGCAATATACGTCCATGTGGTTTGATGGTTAGATCAACCGGCGTCCCCCCAACTACTTTTTTACTGCCTGTGTACTTGGGTTTTCGTCATCTATTCATTAACCTATTATGTTTGTGTAAGGGCATGATTTTAATAATGTGGATCATGTATCCTGAGATTTGACCTGGATCACAGATCCATAATGGATGGTGCAAGAACTCTAAGGATTAAGGATCCTTATTATTACCTATGTTGACTAACGATTGTTTCCTATATGTTTAGCTTGTCTTCGCATGTATATTACGAGATGGGCTTGGTCTATGCTGGAATGTCGGGGAATATGCTTATATTCAAGCACATGCAAGTGAAGTAATAGCCGATATGGGTCATCGTGGGAGCTTGCCTATTTTTCAGATAGTTAGTTAGATAGATATTTCTAATTATATCAGGGGTTTTGAGCTTGAAAAAAGAGATACAACACGTACACAACTCACACACTTGTTGCTCTTGAAACTGCTCTCATACACATACACTAGAATTTAATTGTAACAAGCTCAAGATAATCCAAAGTTGTAAACTTTTTACGCAATATAGTTGGTAATCGGTAGTTTCCATCACCTGAGGTTTTTTATGCCGGAGATCTTCTAAAGATCAAGGGATTTTTCCTCGTATAAATCTTTGTTTTCATCATTGTTTACATTTCACATTTGTTCATACAATTGTTCAACACATTAGCACTCTACCTCTACAATCAAAGTTTGGTTACCTAATCCTTAAACCAGCTTTGGCCAAAACTGTTTGGCGCCCACCGTGGGGCAAGTGGTGCTTCAATTCGAAGAATTTTCATTCATTTCCATTCATCTCCATCAACTTCATGGCCTCTTAGGGGAAAGCTACATCAAGTGCAATGTCGATGGTTACTTCATCTCAAACCACTGTGCCTTTGCCTCCCATTCCCCCAACATTTCGGAAAAATGCTGAAAATGCTCAGAAGAAGACATTAGCCATGAAAGGCTACATGGAATAGAAGAACAAAACCAACTAGATCCTTCGTAATATTGATAAGATCAAGAAGCAGAAGAGACCGATAGAAGATAACTCTCCACTGATACCTAGATCATTGGATTTTGCTACTCCATCATCAACAATCCAGCATTTAAGGGGATTCAATGTCGAGATTCAAGGATCCTCCAATCTTCAGCAAAGATCACTACCAATGACGCAGGCTCAAGGATCCTACTTCCAACCTCAAGGATCCTCTATCTTTCATCAAGGATCACTAGAGACAGCTCAGCCTCAAGGATCCTTCTATCAGCCTGGAGGATCACATGGAATGTACCAGCCTCAAGGATCCTACTTTCAGCATCAAGGATCCTCAGCTCGATTTCAACGATCCATGGATTATTCATCAAGACCTTCAGTACCTACATATCCTGGATCCAACATCTTCCAAGATCAAGGATCCTCCAGGAGTTAACCACTTAGAAGCTCTGAAGTCCATGATGGGGATTTCATCCCAATGCAAACTATCACTTCCTCAAGTCCTACTGTGATAGAAAACATCTCTTATACCCAATACACTTCTACAATACCACCTTTGAGTCAAACGGGAGGTAACAATTTTAACAACACTTTTATGGATACTAATTATGGTTTCATGCAGGGATCAGTCAGGCTATGGCCTGGGAGCTACAGAAGCTCAAGGATATGATATCCAACGTTATAGTTAAGCCTATTCCTGAAATCCCCGATGGAAGTCACAAGGTGCCTCACTTTGCACCACCAATATGCAATGGAGAGATGCCAAAGCGTTTTCAAATACCTAACATAAAGTTGTATGATGGAACAACTGATCCAGAAGAACACGTAGCACAATACCAGAGAGAATGGAAATTAATCCCATTCCTAAAAGGTTAAAAGAAGCTTGCTTGTGTAAGGGCTTCGGATCCACTCTCACTGGATCAACACTAAAATGGCTACTAAGTCTTACTCCCTATTCTATAACTTCATTTTCTCACTTAGTTCATTTATTCAATAACCAGTTTTCTTGTAGTAGAACCTTTGAAAGATTAACTAGTGACTTATATAGGATTACCCAATCTCGTGATGAATCACTTAGAGATTATGCTACTAAATTTGGTAGAGAGTCCTAATCCCAAATTTAGACATTGCCACTGCTGTGGAAGCGTTTAAATTGGGACTACAAAAGTATTCTCCTTTCTATGATGATCTTTTTATGACACCTTGCAGTAACTTAGAGGAAGTAAGGAACAGGGCTCTAAGGTTCATTCGATTAGAGGATGACAAAAGGATCCAAGACAGGTTACCGGATCATCAAGATAGGAGAAGCAAGGATCCTTCTATAGGAACAATCGATCCAACCAATACTCCAAGCATGACAATCAAAATGTGCATTCAGTTGAACAAGAGGAAGATGAGGAGGAATATCCTCATATATCTTAATATTGTTTTAATAGCTGACAACAGTGAACTAATCCTTGATTGTAGAATCTAGGTAAAAAGGCTAGATGGCCCAAGAAGAATGAAAAGTATACATCTAACAAAGATAAATCAAAGTGGTGTGCATACCACGAAGACTTTGGCCACCTTACCAATGAATGCATTGCACTCAGAAAGGAGATAGGTTACCTACTCAGCAAAGGTTACTTGAAAGAGCTTCTCGGAAGGAAGAAATCAAGGATCCAGGATCCTGAAAAAGTGGCCGAAAGAGCTCATGCACCACCTTCAAAAGCTCAAATCATTAACTTCATTTCTGGAGGCTCCGATATATATGGAACCTCATTCTCTGCAAGAAAGAGACATGCTAAGGAGACAGGCCTATCCGAACCTCCACCTTGACTCAACAAAAAATCATATCCTTTGATGAGGGCGATCATGTTGATATTCAGGATCCTCATCATGATGGTTTAGTCATAACTTTATTTATATCGAACCACTTTGTTCGCAGAATCCTTATTGATGGAGGGAGCTCTGTGAACATTATTCAACTAGATGTCCTCAAAAAAATGAACATCCAATAGACAGAAATACTTCCGAGATCATCTGTCCTTGTAGGATTCAACGACGAGACAAAGAACACATTGGGGACATCAAACTCCCAATCTACATTGCGATGTAAACTCTATACAAAAATTTTGTGTCATTGACTGCTTGTTCAGTTGCAATGTGATTCTTGGTAGGCCTTGGATACACGACATGAAAAGTTGTTCCCTCTACTTATCATCAATGTGTCAAGTTACCGACACCTTGGGGGTAGTGAATATAGAGAGTGATCAACAAGAAGCAAAGAACTATTACACCTCTTCTATGAAACCGGCATCACAACCAAGAGCAGCATAGCAATCACAACAACCCTGGAGGCAACAGAACAAGACATCAAAGATGTAATTTTGGATCCTCAGGATCTTGAAATCAAAGTCCTCACATGATCTTAGATCCTTGACAGTATAAAGCAGGATCTGGTATCCTTCCTGAAGAGATGAAAGTCTACCTTTTCTTGGAAACATGAGGATATGACAGGTACATCTAAAGATATTATAACACATAAACTTGGAATTGATAAATCTTTCAGGCCAATTCATCAAAAAAAGAAGAAAATTTGCACCTGAAAGGAACCTTATCATCCAAGAAGATGTAGACAAACTCTTAAAGGCATGTATGATTAGAGAAGTTAGTGGTAGTTCAAAAGAAAAATGGAAAGTGGAGAGTATGTGTTGACTTTACCTATTTAAATAAGGTATGTCCCAAGGATCCTTTCCCATTACCACACATTGACTCCATGGTGGATGCAACAACAGGACACGAGTTGCTAACTTTTATGGATGTATCATATGGATTTCAACAAATTTAGATGGGACCATCTAATCAAGAGGATACAGCATTCATAACTCCCACTGGCATATATTGCTATATTGAAATGCCTTTGGGGCTAAGAAATGCAGGTGCCACCTACCAAAGACTTGTCAACATGATGTTCAAGTAGCAGATTAGAGACACTATGGAAATGTATATAGATGATATGGTGGTCAAGTCCAAAAGAGTAGAGGATCATCTCAAGGATCTTGAAGTGGCATTCAATATCCTTGACCAATACAACATGAAGCTAAATCCTTCAAAGTGCCATTTTGGTGTCAAAGCTGGAAAATTCCTAGGATACATAGTGACCAAAAGGGGGATTGAAGCTAGTCCTGAACATATAAAATCAATTATGAACATCAAATCCCCTACCAATGCCACGGATGTCAAGAGACTAACAGGAAGGATCGTGGCCCTAAACAGATTCATTTCAAAATTCTCAGAAAAGTGCAGGGATTTTTATGACACTCTGAGGATGAATAAGAAATTCAAATGGACCGAGAAGCATGAAGCTGCACTCAAAGCCCTGAAGGATTATCTATCCTCAGTACCAGCTCTGATGAAACCAGAGGATGGTGAACCGTTATCCTTGTACTTAGCTGTTTCAGGTAAGGCAGTAAGTGCAGTGTTAGCTAAGGATTACGAAGGCCAACAACATCCGGTATATTATGTAAGTAAAAGCCTTCTTGATGCTGAAGCCAGATACTCACATTTAGAGACATTAAGTCTTACATTGATTATGGCTTCCAATAAACTTAGACATTATTTTGAAACACGTACAATTATTGTAAAAACTAACTTTCCTATTGAGAATGTTCTCAGGAAACTTGAAATGTCAGGTAGAATGGCGAAGTGGGCAGTCAAACTTAGTGCATATGACATTAAGTATGAACCATGAACCATGAACCGCCATCAAATCTCAAGCTTTGGCAGACTTTGTGGCTGATTTCAGTAGTGATCTACAAAGAGAAGCTGAATTAGAGGTTCAACAGCTTGAGGAGACCAAGGATCCTTCGATTTCACAGATGGAGCCTCAAATGTCAAGGGAACTGAACTAGGCATACTACTAAAGTCGCTATACGGGGACATAGTACCCCATTCCATTGCTTGTGAGTTTCAGACAACTAACAATGAGGATCAGGTTTGCAGTTAGCTAAACAGATGAGGATCAGATATCTTCAAGTATACATAGACTCATTGCTAATTACTAACCATTACAATGGCTCATATGCTATGAAGGGCAAAGAATTAATCAAATATTTAGAAATTGTTAAAAAAATAGCAAAATGCTTTAGATTCTTTTAGCTTAACAAAGGTGCCCAGAGAAGAGAATGCAGAGGAAAATGCCTTAGTAAACCTAGGATCATCCTTGAAAACTACTATAGGATGTGAGGATACCTATCATACATATTCTGTCTCCTACAATTGAGGAAAATGAAGCATTGGAGATAGTTGAGGATACTCCAGTTGTACCCAGTGATGTGGAGACAAATTCAGGATCATGGATCCTTCCAATTGTGAAGTATATTCAGAGTGGGGAAATTCCCACCAGAGAGAATCCCAGAGCCTTCAGGATTAAGGTATCTCAATTCACTATATTAAATAATATGTTATACAAGAGATCTCTAGCAGGTCCCTATTTGAGGTGCATAGAGGATCCAGAAATTCAAGAAGTCTTGAAGGATTTTCATGAAGGAGACTGTGGAAATCACTTTGGAAGCAAAGATTTATTCTCAAGGATCCTCAGAACAGGTTATTATTGGCGTACTATGAAATTAGATGCTGTGGAATACGCAAGGAAATGTGATGCTTGTCAGGGGCATAACAAAATCTTACATCAGCCAGCAAAGCCTTTATATCCAGTAATTTCCTCTTGGCTATTCATGAAATGGGGAATGGATATAGTTGGAAAACTTCCAAAGGCACCAGGAGGAAAAGTATTTATGCTAGCCATGACTGATTACTTCTCCAAGTGGATAAAAGCAGAGGCTTTTGTTCAATGTCAGAGAAAAGGAAGTCATATCCTTTATTAAAAGAAACATTATTACTAGATTTGGAATTCCTTCTGAAACTATTTGTGATAATGGATCCCAATATATTGGGAGTAGAACTACTAACTTTTGTGACAGCTAGGGGATTAAGATGATAACATCAACACCAGTCCACCCACAAGCTAATGGTCAAGAAAAATCAAGCAATAAGATCATCATCAACAACTTGAAGAAGAAGCTTGGATCCAAGAAAGGGAAGTAGGCTGAACAGCTACCGTATGTCTTATGGGCAGATATAACAACTCCAAAGAACGCCATAGGTTAGACTCCATTCTCCCTAATCTTTGGGACTGAGGCAGTGATCCCTATAGAAATGGTGGTTCCTACAGCTAGAACAAGCATCCATGATCCTGAAATAAATGCTGAGAACTTGACCCAATACCTGGATACTTTGGATGAGCTTAGAGATTTAGCAAGAATAAGGATGGTCAGATATCAAAAAAGGATGGCTAGGGTATATAACAAGAATGTCAAGATTAGAAGATTTCAAGTTAGTGATTTGGTACTAAGGAAAGCATTCTAGAACACTACGAACCGGGTTGATGGTAAGTTAGCGCCAAAATGGGAAGGTCCCTACTTGATAGAAGCAGAAGCTGGAAAGGGGGCATATCGCTTATTAACTATGGATGGAGATCTCCTACCAAGAGCTTGGAATATTGTTCACTTGAAGAAATACTTCATGTAAGAAGGATCCTGGATCCTTAGTGATTCTACTGTCCTGATGAAGGACCAAGGATCCTCAAAAGATGTATGATTTTTACTTCAGTAACATCTTACTCTCACTCTCTTTCATTTTATATATTATTCATTATAAGGAAAGGGTGTTGAGCATTTAACATCCATTTTTATCAAGGGGTTGGCCACCTCTCTCCTGCGTTTAAGTTATCTTATACCTTATAAGGTTTAAAGGTTTTCATCTTTCTCACGAATTGGGTTTTGGCCACGTTTATCCAAGTATGGTTCGAGGCAATGGGACCACTGCACGCTTTAATGGCTAACAATTTCATTGTTGTTGGCCATATGTAGGATCTCAAGTATAATGGTAGACGTACCATACATCCGTTATCCTAAGGTTTCTAACGTTTTCACGTTAGCTAAGGTTTTGGCATTTCATGTCACTTACGTGGGCTTGTCCCCAGTTTGGGCCAAACCCCAGTATCTTTTGGGCTTGTCCCTAGTTTTATGGGCTTGTCCCCAAGATATTGGCTTAGTCCCAAGTTGTTTTTCACATGTTCTTGAGGCTTTGCAACTAAGGATCCTGAATCCTTAAACCTTATATGATGTCTATGGTCTGTTTATGCAATTGTAAGTCTTAAGGATATAGAATCCTAACTGGGATTCTCTGGTATGTTTTATCCTTAGTTTATTTTCATCATTATTTACACCCTAGACCTCTTAATTAAGGATATATGATTCTTGATCATATAACTTCTCATATTTTCCAAAGTTGATATGATAGAGAATTGGTGTGTTTTTGACAAGTCCAAAATTCTCTAAGTTTGGTAAAATAAAGCTAATATACATAAACATATCAAAACATTTCAAAAATAACAGTACAACACAAGGTGTAGTTAAAAGGTTGTAACTTTTATTAAAACCCCATTATACGGTTATCAAAATTATCGACCCAAGTTTCTACCAGCAAAACGTGGCCCGTCCACTTAGGTTGATAAAGGGGTCCATACTAATTGTTCATCAAGTGAAGGAAAATAAAAGTGAGGGGCGTCAAAGGCTTCATCCTCCACAAACAAAAGGACCCATCCACCTTTGCCACCCCCTATTCTTAAGTATCATGGATCCTTACCTGGAAACTATTGTTCAGAATTACAAACCATAAATTGTTCAAAATGAAAACACCATAAAAAAAACTAGAAATCCTAAAAAAGTGGGCTCAGGCCTAGTCTATATTATCCTTCATTGCCCACCACAACAGCATCACCTTTAGCTGCACCACCACGTGCTTCACCACTTTCTTTGCCACCTTCAGCTCCTACCACCTCGACCATCTCCTTTACCTCGCTAGTCCCGGCTTCCAGCATTTGCACCAGCTCAGACTCCTCTTCGCCACTAAGCTCTAGGAGTTTCTACCTCCACCCAGAAAGATCCTATTCAGACCTGGCAAAGGCAGGATCCATAGACTCTTAGACTATTTTTATCCTTGCCTGGAGAATGGCTTGAGCTGCGCAGACCTTGGCTTCATTGGCGGCCTCCAGTTGAGCTTTGTTCGCTTGTATCTCGGCCACCATTATCTGCTTCTCCAGGTTATTGACCTCCTTCTCGAGCTGGGAGATCCTTTTGTCCTTGGTAGTGATAATGGCACGAAGAGCAGCTAGACCCTCTTCAGCATCGGCTAAGCGTTTACCCTGGATAGCCTGGATTTAGGCAAGCTTCTACAAATAACAAGACATGATGGTCAGGATCAATGATCCTTAGAAAGATACAAGATTGATTGTCAGGATCAGTGATCCTTACCTCAGTGACAAAGTCGTGGTACTGCTCTATCTAAAGGGTGTCTTTAATAGACTCACTTGGCTTCTTTCTCTTGGACCCAACCTTGGCACGAATTGTCATGACCTTGGGTTCTAGTTGGCTTTGGCCTTTGGCCAACTCTCTCTTGATCGAACGAGGGGATATTATGTTGTCGATGTCTCCAAGGCCAAACTTTGAGGCATATTTGGATGTGGATCTGGCAGCACCTATTCAGACAAAATAAAGGTAAGTATTCGTGATGCTTTAATTTTATTTATTTTTTATAATATACATGGATACTTACTTGACATTGTGAAGGAGGTAGAGCTGGTATCTTCTAAATCCTTTGCTTTTGGCTTGAACGTTCTAACCGTCATATCCAATTCCTAGAATGCAGGTATTCTTTCGGTAGTTCCTGGAGTTTCAGTGAGAGAAGCAAAGTTCGTCACTACACAAGTAAACAATATAGGATTAGTTATCCTTAAAAAAAAGAAGAGGACTCTCTACAGTTCTAACCTAAGGATCCCATATCATACCTTTCAAATTTCACTTTTTTTGGAATACTATCCCCTAAAGGAATAGTGTTCCTCCTCACAAAGAAGAACTGGTTTTTCTAGTTGGTGTCGTTTTTTGTGGTTTTGAGGAGTGGGAGCGGCTGCTAAGGTTTAGCTTTGAAAAAAACCAGTGGGATCCATGAGATACAAGGTTGTACAGGTGTGGGAGTTCAGAAAGGGAGAAATTCAAACCCTCAACGCTTATGATTTGTTCAAGAGTATACAACACCCTCCACAGCATCGGCATCGCCTGGCTGTAGCACAAGTCGGTTCGGGTGAAGAAACTTTGGGTGAATGCTGGAAAGGGTAAGTGTAACCGATCTTGAATGTTGCAGCAGGGAAACAAACCCAGGTAAAGGATTCAGAATCGCTTTGGAGTGAAGAATCAAAAGCTATTGTCACACCCCGGATTTCCAACCCCGAAATCCAAACACCGGTGGGCCCGGGTGGGGAATATAGTGACAACAGTTGATAACATCATAGTCAATTAAACACAGCACAATGGAAGTCTTGGAGTAAAATTACTATTATAAACCGAATGTTCGAAAATACAAAAATATACAAGCTTGTAATAGAAGATCCACAGGCAGATCATAAATTGTACAAGGAAAGAATATAAAACAGACTTTGGGCAGATTTAGGATTTGCAAGATCCTCTATCACTACCGAGCACTTCCGGCCTATTTTCGTATTGTACCTGCAGGTTAATCTTTTGAAAATACGTCAGCTTTCGCTGGGAAATACACCCAACTGACTCATTTTGAAAACATTTCAAAAATGTTTTAGGTGCGTATCAGCACAAAAATAATTTTATAACTTAGGTTAATTGACCATCCAACCTTGTTAACAGATTTACATTTTTGTCATACATATGGGGCTCGGCACGAAAACCGAGACACAATTAACGTACACACCACTTTAGACTCACGAAGGAGTCAATTCCTCCCAACCTTGTGGGAATGCATAATTGAGCGTCTATCGGGCGTATGCCTACACCCGCGCTAAGGTCGTGGCCATTTTGATTGTAATGAACCGAGAATATCCAGGACACGGTAGTTAACCCCCGATGTTTAATTTATCAAACAAAACTGATTAAAACAGAATATGCGGATCTCTATTCCGAACCGGCATTCGATTAATCCCATTTCCGACCAAGCGGTAATAATTTACCGTAACCCAAGCCCGTATAGGGGAAATAAGTCGAGAGTATTTACCTGAGCTAGTCTTCTTTTAATTTTTAATAACTCAGCCGTACACAAAAGGACTAAGTGCAGATAGCATTTACCGGCAAGTCTCTAGTCTGGATTATGGCATAAACTAACCAATTAAATACTAACGGTCTTTATTTAAGCATAGACTTAGACCGACTAGCGTACTTGATCAAAACGTATGACGCTAGATTAAACGATGATTGGATAGAATGTAGTCTAATCCCAACAAGTACCTTGAATTTGTTTAATTGGGTAAACTATTAACATTCTGGATTTTGAGACTTAAATGACAAAGTTAAACCCGTTTCAGTTAATTTCCATAAAATAGTTACATAAACGTAACCGTGCGCATATTAGCGATATCGGGTAACCAAATAAGTCAGGGACAAGTTTTATATGCCATTATACGTTAAATAAGTTAAGATATCAGTAGGATATCAACATGTATCGCCGTTAAGGTTTTAAAACGAAATTATGCCTCTTAAGGGCATTTTGGTAATTTTATATCGTAATAAAGGAACTTGAATAATGTTATCGTCATAAGTATTCTAGAAAAATACTTTATTTATGATACAATATCAGTAGGATGTCAATTATATGTGTAAATAATCCTTTATGACCAAACTATGCACCGAATGGGCATTTTGGTCATTTGACACATAGTTTATAATTTATTTAGGATTCTGAATTTATAAAATTTACCAACTGTAAATATGTTTAAAATAAGTTTTAAAATCAGTAGGTATCAATTTTTGGTCAATAATATGGTTTAAAACCATACTATGCGCCGAAACGGCGCTTATGTCGTAAAATGACGCTTTTAAGCGATGTTTATGAAAACTGTCATTTGAATCATATTAAAATGTTTAAATATCAGTAGGTAAATGATTTACGTTGAAAAGATTGATTAAAATCACTTTATGAGTCACAAGGACTAAAACCGTCATTTATCGACATAGTTTAAGGACCTGCCTGAAAACTCAGTTTATAACTTGGTTTAACATCCCAAATAATCCTACTTATAATATTACATCAGTAGGAAACTCATTTTCAAGTTTATTATCATTAAAACCTTGATTTATGTAAAAAGGGCATTTTGGTCAAAGATGGCAAAAATTAAGGAACTTGCGCATAAACTTGGATTCTGATTATGATCATGTAATATAAACTCAGAGGGTTATCCTACATTATATTACGATCATAATGCAACTTTAAATCAGTAGATAACTAATCTAAATCGGGTCATAATCGAAATTCAAAGCAACCTAATCTAAATCGTGTCATAATCGAAAGTCAAAGCAAAAGTCAAACTTCACGACTTTCGGTTGCGAACCGACCCTAGAACTAAAATTGACGAGCCGAACATGTTCTTACATGTTCTAATAATTATTACCAACTTGTTTAAGTGTCAAAACAAGTTTCATACAAGAGGTTCCTACAATGCAAGAGAACTAAGTTGGATGCTCCTTTCAGCTAGGAACTTCTAGATGAGGGAGAAGAGTTATGTTTTAGAAATGTGCAAGTTCAAATGGTGAACTTGATCACCTATTTATAGTTGGAGAACTCAAAGGAGGTGAAGCCAGGTGTTTAGGGGTGTAAGAAGAAGCTTACATGTGTCCCAAAACGTGGCATAGTAGTTTAGAGAAGCCATGGTTTCGTTTTAATGGTTTTGGAGCTTTGCTTGGTCTCTAAACAAATTTTCTACGTCAGACCTGTTCTCGCGGGGCGCGAGAGGCCCAGGCCAGGTCTCTCGCGGCCCGCGACCGCCCCACGGCCAGTTTCAAAAATTGACACTTTTGACCCCTGAACTTTATAAAGCTCCCAAAAACCTTTTTAAACACCTTTTTGGCACTTTTAGCCCTCCGTAGCCAATACTTGGCATACCCGGGATTATGTCCGGACATTGTCGAGTTCTCGGTTCGTTAAAAGGTCACTCAGAGATATAAATTAACATGTTGACACTTTTAATCCCTCCATTATCCAACTTTCACATATTTACAAAATTGAACTCTCTCGTCCAACAAACGGCACGTATGAGAGTTAGGACTTCACAAAGGATCACTTAGAGGCTTATTACAAGCATGTTGATTCCAATATCACTCAGAGGCTAGGCATGTTGACATATTAGTCACTCAGAGGCCAAGTTTCAAGCATGTTGAGGTATCAGTCACTCAGAGGCTAATGATTTAAGCATGTTGACATATCAGTCACCCAGAGGCTGTTATTTATGCATGTTGACATCGGTTCGTCACTCAGAGGCTCAACTTGAGCATGTTGACGCCTTTAGTCCTTATTGGTCTCTAACATATTATATTTTAAAAATACAATATGTGTCACTATACTACTGGACACGATTTTACAGGGTGTTACAGCTATGAAGACAGTTCCCTTAGGGAACCAGCTTTGTAACTAATCAACTTCAGGATCAATGAATCTACATAGCTCAAAGGAAGGATTTTGTAGAAGCTTTTGACTCTTGGGTGGACTATCATGTTCCTGATCCATTTTTGGAGAGGAACGAGTGGCCATTTTCGCCATGGAATTAAAGAAGAAAGGTTGAGAAAGAGAAAAAATACCTAAAGGGTCTCCAGGATGAAGATTTAAGTGGGGATTCTCGATCTTAATGGTTTTTCAAACTCTTTTTCTATCCTATATATAGTGAGGTTTGTTGCCGACAGTCCAATCATGACGTCAGACTCGCAATGGCTAATTACTTGGTGTAATGGCTGGTCCTATTCTAACGGAAATATGGCAGATCTACTGTGTTTTATATCCGCCATATTTTCGGGCAATTGTTAGGGCATTGATTTTTATAATGTGGATCATGTATCCTGAGAGTTGCCCTGGATCACGGATCCTTAATGGATGGTGCAGGAAGTCTGAGGATCAAGGATCCTTATTATTACCTATGTTGACTAACAATTGTTTCCTGAATCTTTAGCTTGTATTCGCAGGTATATTACGAGATAGACTTGGTCTATGTTGGATTGTTAGTGAATATACTTATATTCAACGCGTGCAAGTGAAAATAGCTGTTATGGGCGATCGTGGGAGACTTGTCTATTTTTCGGATAGTTAGTTAGATAGATTTTCTAATAAATCAGGGGTTTTGAGCTTGAAATAAGATATATAACACGTACACAACTCACACACTTGTTGCTCTCGAAATTGCTCTCATACACATACACTAGAATTTAATTGTAACAAGCTCAAGATAATCCAAAGTTGTAATCTTTTTACGCAATATAGTTGGTAACGGTAGTTTCCATCACCTGAGGTTTTTTATGCCGGAGATCTTCTAAAGATCAAGGGATTTTTCCTCGTATAAATCTTTGTGTTCATCATTGTTTACATTTCACATTCGTTCATACAATTATTCAACACATTAGCACTCTACCTCACAATCAAAGTTTGGTTACATTATTTGACCATAACAGTTTGTAGCTAAGAATTTTAGTAATTTTGCAGGTTCTAAACTATGTATAATTCTTTTCAAAGAAAAGTTTGTGTGATTTGAGAAAATTTAATTGGGATGCAAAGTTGTAATCAAGTTAGAGATAGGGGTAGTATCGTTTCATGGTTGGGATGTTCTAAATGCCCTAAGGGTGTGAGGGGCGTTATCTGATGAACCAACTAACCCAAATCAACCAACTAACCTAGGAGTGGCACCTCATAACCCTTTTGAACCCGATTCAATTGTCGTGGTGTTCTATTGAACCCGATGAACCCAAACCCAATTTTTATGCCTTTTTTCACGTGCTTCTTCAGTATGAATCTCAGGTTCACTAGCCAAAAGATCCATTCTGATTCACACCAATGTCCAACTGTAGCAGTGTACCCGACTCTTCATCCTAAAGAAGACCCTCATACCTGTAAAGGCCTTGAATGGGTTATAATAAGTAAAGGATTGGGGGGAAATGACTTCTTAACAAGTAGCTCTCCGGATGGTGTAGCCTACACCGGCTTGGAATCTTAAGCCGTGATATTTTTGTGCTATGTTGATAGCTACGTCGATTATTTACGTCACCAGTGTAGGTTACACCCCGATAACGAACCCGTGATTTTTTGGGTGCGAGTGAGGGCTTAACCGAAATTTCAAGGGTTGCTATCGGGGATATAAAAACTACTAAAAACGACACTACTTTTTTTAATAACCCCCTCCCCCTAATCGAATAGCTTAGGTTGGGTTTGTATACATCGAGTTGTCTTATGTTCCACCTTGCCACATGTTTAACTTTACATTAATATCCTATGTGTTTCATGATTATGCTAATATTGTAAGATTAAATATATTATATTTATAATATTTAATCATGTAGCTATTATAATTATTTATATTATATTAGATAAAATAATATTAATCCTATTATATGTTAGTTGGTAATTGTTGATGGACCATATTACCATTATTAACTAATTAGGGTTTCCTTGTGGGTGTATATATAAGGAGATGATTAGAGAGGTTTAGGGTTAGACACTCTTACTCATAACATCATCATCATTATCGCCCCACCTCTCTCTCCATAACCTAAACCGAATTCATCCCTAGTTCGGTTATCACCATCATAATCTTACATCCTAAGGAGGAACCAGATGATACTGAAAATATGTCGAACTCCATGGCTGGTCTCTGACTGGATTCTCTACTAGCCTGTCTGTCATCATGTTTTCCATTATGTTTAAACATAATTGATCAACATGTGGTATCGGAGCATATGTTGATAAATTAGTTTCTGTTTTGTATCCATTAATTCTGGGATTAAAAATATGGAAAACAAATTTTATAAAACCTAATAAAATTTGAAACATTGTTTCGAAAATACTTTTCCGAAATCACATAAATTTTGTGAGTTAAAATTCGGATTTTTTGTTTAATGGATAAATTACAATTCCGAAATCATCAGAATCCTAGATTTCGGATTACTATTCCAGAATTTAAGCTTATTTTTTAGGGTTCATCATATGTTCTTATGAAATTTAAAGAAATTCCTATATTTTGGAATGTAATTCGGATTATGGGATGTTTTTCTTGGTTTTGATCTATTTTATCTAATTAAAACTTTTCGAAATCTGTTGTTGTTATAAAAGGATATAATTTTCGAAATAATTAGATAAACTTAATTGACATTAAAAAGGAAACAAATTTTCCCATAATCCCTTAATTTTCGAATTTCAAACTTATCACAACTAACTGTCATGATTAGAGGATTCGAAATCTTGGACGACTAGTTTCGGATAGATCAGAGATCCATTCGAGATGCCCATCTCGAACTGACTTGAGTCTCATTAGAGATCCATTCGAGATGAACATAGCGAACTAATTCAAGCCTGTCTCATTAGAGATCCATTCGAGATGCTCAACTCGGACTAATTTGAGTCTGATCAGATATGCCCATCTCGGACTAATCCGAGTCTCATCCGAGATGCCTATCTCGAATTAATCCGAAACTCATCCGAGATGCCTATCTCGGACTAATACGAGTCTCATCCGAGATGCCTATCTCGGACTAGTTCGATCCGCGCTAACAGGGGGTTTTCTATTAAATAAATAGTTTTGTAAACACTAAATTAATCATAATCAGATAACCTTTTACAAAACCAAATAACTTAACTTAAATGTGCTTCTGATGTATCACTTCTGCCAAAAGGTGATTTGATGCATCTATCTATTGTTCAAGTATTACAAAAGCTATGTTAATTATGCATTATAAACGTGAATGTCTTTTTCTGGCCAAAGTTGATCTAATTCATTCATGTCTAGCATACTTAGCAAGTGCATAATTAAAGTGATTGTCTCATCTCTAGCCAAAGCTGATTTGTCACAATTACTTTGCACACATGCTTAGATGATTACACTTCTGGCCAAAGCTTATTTGTCTTTATTTAAGTAGAATTTCAAATAAGTCTATTATTTTGATGTTAGTAATAGACATATCACAACTTCTTCAAATAATGATCCTCACATTAATGATCCTTCATTAATCTTATGATCATATTTTGTCTGCCTTATCTTAATAGCCCATAACATTACTCACTGTAACTTTCTTCTGTAAAACAGTATCTCATCCACTCTAATTCCTAAACCTAATATGTTTTTCTTTACTGAAAGTTTCTATAAAATTAGCTCTTGAATTGAATCCTTGATTATCCCTTAAGACACGATAATCCTTTTGCTCTCTTCTGATAAAAGTGCTACAGAAGCAAAGTAGAGTATGATGAATAGGATAAGTCGAACATGATGTCTCTTATGATAATCAAGAACTCATTTAACATAACTGCTATCACTAAAGTTATTCTAGATTATGTTTTTCCTAAGACTAGTCTAATTTTATGGAATAATCAGAGAAACTCTTAAGGTGCATGTCTTCATTTCAAATTCTAAACTATAAAGGTTAAATGGTATCCGTGAATAAAATATAATGTACAATACCATGACCCTTAAAATAAAGGGCCTACGCATGAAAATAAGTACATTTTTTCCAGTGCATTACTACTAACTTTTCCACTAGTACAATTTGATGCCTTATAAATCAGCTGTAACACTCAAAGTACCAAAGGAAAATGAGTGTGTTGATCAGCAACATACGTACAGGAAAAGAAATGCCTAAAACTGGAAAAGAAGATGTAATTCACCTCACTACCACTAAAACCTAAAAGAAGATACTTCTAAGGTTCATAGACAAAGTACAAGTAGTAATTCCAACTCTAAGGTTCTTCAAGGGAGAAACTCACTGCCTAATTATGCCATTAGGCATAAGCAAAGAGATTATCCATAATTCAAAAAGAACAATTGGATAAAATGGGTAGTCATTTTTTTAATGATCTTAAGTCTGATAATTTTAATATTCTAGTTAATACCTGATAAGTTGACTCTAGTTCTAAATGTTTTCTTACTAGAATTCAACACATAACTAACATGAGAGTTAGTGACGAAATTAAAAGTTAATGCTATAAGAACCATGAAAAGTTGTCTTCTAATTACGCTTTATGATACATCACATATTCTGGAAATTAATCAGAATTTAGTATCAATACTAAAGTTATATTATGACAGTTGTGAGATTTACATAGTCAACATAACGTCAAACTTACCTTAAACTTTCATATTATTTGTTCTCAATATCTGAATAGAAACATTAATAAGATGAAACTAGATGATACCCTTCATAACTTTTCTTATAATGCAAATGAGAATTTGACAAAAGAAAAGTGAGACCTATAAATTTCATTCATTATAACCGAAATTCATGAGAAATCATGACATGGTTAATGAGGATGATTTTTCCATCTAATCTCATTGTAAGTGATTTTAAATCATGTTGTTAAAAGCCATAAAATATATTGGCTTAAGGAATAAGTTATGTTTCATTGACATTCGTGAAACTTATTCAAAATGGAATATTCAGACACAATTCATTTAACATTTAAAGACTATCCACATGTATCTAAATTTGTCTCATATGGCCCATAGTCTTAAAGAAATCTATTCATATATATACTTAAATATGATTTCTATTAAATATGTCCCTAAGCTTCTTATGACATCTAGACATTAAGGGAATCAAGTAAAGTCTAACATATATATGATAGGTTCCTACATCATGTAGCTCATTGAAATTTCTCTTGTAGCAATTTTAGAGATATCAAAGATCAGTGGGAGCATTAAGTGTCTTAATTATAACTTGAAAAAGTTGCAAGAGGTGGAGGAGTGAAAACTTCACATTACTTCAATTTACACCTCTTGTACAAGACACTGCTCTATTGCAACACACTAGATATGTCTAGATTAATGTGAAGCATCTTATGAAGTATTAAAATATCTATAAAGTAAACGAGAGACTATAATTTAAAGAAGAAGTAAGAACTCAAACCGGTTGATTAACTTTGTAATATTCAAAGATGACAAAATGTAATTTCAGGGCATATCCTTATGTCAGCAGACAAAACCTATCTCATGGAGCAGTCATAATGAACTGATAACAACAACCTAAGATATAATGACATAATATGTTGTTGATCACAAAGCAATAGTCATTAAATGTTATTGAAAATTTATCAATGGACTCATAAGTTTATTAACTCCATATAAATTATATATTGAAGACTTATTGTGATAAAGTCAGCTACCATGTCTCCTTGGACAGTAACGGTTCGAGAGGTGTTGTATTAAATTTCATACAAAATTAATTATTCATTTATGAACAAATTGAGGAACTAAATCTTTATATCGAATGCATTCATGATATACTTAAGGATCCTATAAGTGAAAATCTATCACCCCTAACTATTATGTAAGCGCTTATAATAATGACGGGTTTATTGATGACTATGTACAACTGTATATCGTACTATGAATGATTAACTATTAATTTTCCTCATCAGTTTGATTTTGTATGTCTCTAACATATGTCATGCCGGTGTAATGATATATAGACAAATATAAATACAAGCCAAACGCTAAAGGGCTTATTTGCGTATTTTGATCATGATTGTTAGGTTTTAAATTGAGGCTGTAGTATGACTAATGGGGGTCTTGAGTCGAATGATGATTCAACGGTTGTATTTCTCTGCTACGGTTCTTGGTTTAAAGCTAAAATGAAAGTTAACTCCTAATCAGGCTTATCTAATACTCATGATAAATGGTTACTCGACTAAGTGGGAGAATGCAAGATTAAATATATTATATTTATAATATTTAAGCATGTAGCCATTATAATCATTTATATTATATTAGATCAAAATAATATTAATCCTATTATATATTAGTTGGTAATTGTTGATGGACCATATTACCCCTATTAACTAATTAGGGTTTCCTTGTGGGTGTATATATAAGGGGATGATTAGAGAGGTTTAGGGTTAGACACTCTAACTCATAACATCATCATCATTATCGCCCCACCTCTCTCTCCATAACCTAAACCGAATACATCTCTAGTTCGGTTATCACCATCATAATCTTACACCCTAAGGAGGAACCATATGATACTGACAAAGATGTCGAACTCCATGGCTGCATCTCTGACTAAATTCTCTGATGGCCTGTCTGCCGTCACAGGTATTTCGTACATGTTTTCCATTATGTTTAAACAGAACTGATCAACAAATATTTCCTTTGTGTAAACATGATTAGGTAAGGCTCCTTGTGGTGAAGCTCGGATCGTTCAACAAGTATATTTTGTAGATGAAGTCAGGAAATCTTAACGTATTGCTAATACGGACATCTTCAGGAAATTTCTAATGTTTGGACTTGAAATATCATAATCATATTCTAAAATAAAAAAAAATATGGGACCATTTTTCTGCTTCGCTAAATAGATAATGTTTGGGAGTCACAATGGATAGTTTTTTTCTAACAAAGTAACAGGTAATTCTTGAGGATAGTTTTTTAAGTCCACCATTTACATAGTTGTATCCAGATAATATAGTCTGTTAGTTATTTACGCAATGATAATATCATTTATGCATTCTTCTAATAAAGTCATGGTACGGACCACCGTGAATTTAGCTTGTATTTCACCCGTTCATAATCCTAGTTTTAGTAGTTTTTACATTTATTTTCTTTTAATTATGTTAATGGATAGTTAATCATGTTAGTGGTAATTGCATTAGGTCAACGAGCGTGAGCACGCTTAACGGTGGAGTTCTTCTCTCATCCACTAGTATTAAGCCCAAAACATGTTGATGATTTAAAAGGCATTTGATTACTTATGAACCAGTGATCTTTCCTGGCCACAGTCGATGTGGGATTTGTCTAGAGTGTTATAATGGTTCATATTAATTTTTCAATAGTCAGTATCGGTATCGTTACAACTATACACTAATATTGAAGACTTTATAATTCTATAATAAACTTTAAACTAATAGTAATAGATATAAATTAATAATTTTATAACATTATTACATGACATATTGACACCTCACACGAATATCATATTAATAATTATATCAAATACAAGTAGTGCTGGCATCATTGAAGACCACTTGGATTCAATCCTTGAGAAGATTTCATTTGGTTGGATGTATTGGAAGATGATACTTTTTATTAATTAAATAAATATACAGGTTTTGAATGTGATCTTTAAGCATGAACCATGATAAATCATTGAAAGCATCAATAGATAAAATAAAATTTTGATATTTTTAGAACATAAATATCACATATGCTAGGCGTTAATAGGTAAAATAACATTTTAATAGTTATAGTAGTATTAGTATATAATAAATACCACACATATATGCTGAAAGATTTTTTTTATATGTTTAATGAGGTAAGGTGTAACTATGTTACATGAAACAAATCAATTATAAAAGTACTTGCAACTATTTATTGTCACGTGTAAGTATCATAATTTTATATAAAGTCTTTAAGAATTTATTTGCAATGATAAAAAAGTTATGTACAAGAGGAAACAACTGTACGAGTGTAGAAGGGAAGTTTGATCCTTAATTTGCAAGATTAATGATTGAGATTAAATGGTCTTCAAATATAGAATTCACGTAACAAAGAAGGAAACAAGCGGAGAAAAGGGTAAAATAGAAAAATCTAATATTGTTGACTTATAAACTCATTTCTCCATTGATTTTCAAACTTTTATAACTTTTTCATACGTTAATAATTTTTAATGAAAATTACATTGTATTAACGAGCATTTCATTCTCTTTAATTTGAGCATCTTGTTGCTATATTTTTCTTTAAAAAATATTGAACGATTTTGAAAACCATTACGTGATTACGTAATTTTGAATACCCAATAAGTGACTACGTGATTTTGAATAACTATTACGTGATTAATTGATTTCATTATAGTACTTTATGTGAAATCCTAGTAAGTGATTACCTAATTACGTAACAATAGTTGACTATGTAAACTACATGACTACATGATTTCAAATACCTATTTCGTGATTACGTGATTACATTATAGGAAGGGTGGACTCGTAACGCGTCCCTAATAGATAATATAATTAATAAACATTTAGCTTCATGATAAATATTATACACTTGATTTTTGATGGTGAATTTAAAGCTTTCTTAGTTACTTGTTGATAACTAATAACATTAGGATAGTGCCCTTGTAAAATAAACAAACATTGAGGATAGATTTGGACACTTGGTAAAACTAGTTATTATAAATTGGAAAGTTAGACTCAATACACACACAGTGTGTTGGTCGACCAAGTGAGAGCAGAGAAAAGGGAAGAACTTCCCTAAACCCTAATTCATCAAATCCTTCATTGAAAAGGAAATCAGATCATAAATTAGTGCATGAGCTGAGATTAGTGATCATCCAAGCTGGGTGATCTTAAGGTATGTTGAATTTCAATGTTTAGTGATGATTATGATTTTGATGAATATTACAAATTTCAATTCAAGCTTGAATCGTTGATGTGTTAGCAAAATTAGAGGTGAATATTAATCTATGAGACAAATCCTTGATGAAAATAGTGATTAAAGGCTATAAATTGAGTATTTGAATGATAATTGATGCTTGTGTTAAATGGGTTTTTAGGAAAGTATAGAATATATATGTTATCATGATTAATCGGACAAACTTGATATGAACCGGGTCATAGTCGGACAAACTTATTTAATGTGATAAGAATGTGTAGACAAATGATGTTTTATTGTAATGCTAGATATAGCGTGTAAAATCCGTGCTTACAAAGTGTTCGATAGATTGTGTAAATAAAAGTATCGTACTTGGTAACGTAAAAATCAGACAAGAATTATACGTATTGACCCTCGACTAAGATTGTTAATAATAGCCTTTAATATTGACCATTTAACAATTAGTGGAGTTGTTCACTATAGGCAACTCGAGTGAAACGGCGGGCGACAAGGCCAGAGGTGACACGCGACAAAAAGGAAAACTCTAAGGTATGTGACTTTGTCCTTTGTAGTATTATAATGTATGGATAATTGTATTGATATCAAATAAGAGCGATGAAATTCGCTAAGACGACCAAACGGGTCAAGCATCATGATAAATGATGGTTTGGTCGAACAAAAGCGATGGAATTCGCTAAGACGACCAAACGGGTCAAACAACATGATAAATGATGGTTTGGTCGAATAAAAGCGACGGAACTCGCTAAGACGACCAAACGGGTCAAACAACATGATAAATGATGGTTTGATCGAATAAAAGCGATGGAAGACGACCAAACGGGTCAAACAACATGATAAATGATGGTTTGGTCGAATAAAAGCGATGGAATTCACTAAGATGACCAAACAGGTCAAACAACATGATAAAAGATGGTTGGCCGAATAAAAGCGATGGAATTCGCTAAGACGACCAAACGGGTCAAACGATAAAAAGAATAAAAGTTTGGTTAAATAAACCGATGGATTTCGTTGTGGTAACCAAACAGGTCAAAATTTAGTCGTGACATATACTATGATAGTGTATGCATGATTATTTGGATATAAACCCGGTAAAAAGGGTAAAATCGGAATTGAAGTACAAATCGAGTAACGGAAACGTATAATGCTATAAAGTTACCCTGAAAAATTGGGAATAACCATAAAAATGATCATAGAGATAAAGGATATGGTTAAATAAGTTAAATTGTCAAAAATACAAAAACAGGTCAAAAATACTTGATTTACGAATTAAGAATTTAGTAGTATAAATACTTGAAACAAAGGTGTTACAGAAATGAGAACATGAAATACCTTATTACGAATATTTTCTGCAAGTATCGAGTCAAGTTTTAAAATGCGGAACATGAAACGGGTCAAACAACCAAAAAAATATCTCAGCAGCAAAAGTGCTACAGTAAGCAGCGTCGCCAATGCCCTTTTGGGCCGTCGCCTGTGAGTTTTGTCGACGAGCTAAGCTACTGTCTACGGTTGAAATGTTCCGACCTAATATTTAGAATGGCATTGCCGATGCGGCAAAGTGTCGTCGCCGATGCGACTTCAAATTCTTTAAATTTTCTGAAAAATCAAATTTTTAATATCTAGTTATGCTATGTTTTTTTACACATTTTAAATATTGCTAATTGATGTGTTGAGTAATACATCCATTTATCTTTTAGAGTTTGTATAGTTTTAGCGCATTTTCGTTTCGGTTTGTCAAGAATTTATCTACTTTTTATCCAAACGCGTTTTGCAGGTCTTGGTTCGTGAAAACGGTTGGAAGGATGGGAAAACGAGCGAAAATGGTGAAAAGAACTAAGCCGGGACATGAGTGGATCGGAAACGAGAAAACGAAACGCAAACAGGGATTTCACCCGGTCGCGGGCGCGACCGGCAAACCTTAACTCTCTAGCGACCCGCGAGAGAGACATAGTTATCATCCGGAATCTTACTTGGTCGTGAGGCGCGACCGACAGCCTCAACTCTCTCACAGCCCGCAAGAGAGCCTTTTATCCAGAAAGTTTCGAAATCAGGAGAAAATTGGCACTTGGTTGTTTTAAAGAGACTCATATTCATAGTTAAACTCATATTGGAACAATCTTGGACGAACTAGGGCATAATTGGAGCACTTTTATGGAGATTTGGAGCTAGAAGGAGAGGATCCAAGCTGCAAGGATTGTGGTGGTGATCAAGGGAGTTCAAGGCAGGAGTTTGTCACGGTTTTATCATACCAATCTTCAGCTTTGACTTCCTTGTTTTGCTTAATCATGCTACCTTGTTATCAACTTTGTTTAATTTGCTTTTCAAACATGTTTTTAGGCTAGATCTTATTCAGTTACCTAGGTTTTGGATGATGGATTTTATGAAACTTTGATTTGTTTTAATTTAATTTATGGTTTGAATGTTTAATTGGTAAAGGTCACAACTTTAATTATCTAGTTTAGAGTATTTGCATGATCTTGCTTGTTTTGTGATTGTTTGATTGTTTTGCATGAACTTAGATGGATGTCTTCCATAGAATATGTTTATGTCACTTTTCGTGTTCTTAGGAATTTGTGAAGTTGTCGGTAAAACTGGCCAATAAAACCGGGAAAACAATTGAATTAACCATAAAATCAAAGTTGTCATTATACCTAACTTGTTTATTGAGAAATTACAATTAGTTGGCTGAATTAATTTGGTAAATTGTTAGGTTAGGGTTTTGAGAAATTCCCAAGTCTAATTTCCTTGTCATAATTAAATCAGTTAATCTAAACTAGAAATTGTAGTTGGTCTAGGTTAATTATTGAGAGGTAATTAATAATTAGACACTTTACTGATTTACAAAGATAACTGAAAATGAATCTTTAGGACCGGTAAACAAATAAAAAGGATAGGTTATTGTAGGTGTCTTCCTGAAAAGGGTCGGGGGTCCTGTTTGATAAACCTAGACTTTAATATGTTAAAATCTCGGTAAAATATTCAACCTGATTAATTATTATTAAATTGAAGGAGTAGTAGTCTAAAAATCCAGCCTAGGTAACTAGTTCATTATCTCTTAATTAAAATCCTAAAAATTCCCTAGAAGTTCATAGTTGGTCATTCCAATTTAGTAGTTTTAGTTAAATTGATAATTTAGATTTATTAGTAAACCCCCTCCATTTTAAAATATACATAGTGTGTAATTGAGTCGAAATTAGTAGTCATAGTAATTAGAGGGTCCTGTGGGTTCGACAATCCGGACTTGCTTAATGCTATTCTATAATTGATCGATTCACTTGCCGGTTAGTAGTTTAGTATAGTTTAGGAGTCTAGAGTATAATTTGAGTCTAGAATTAGGGTAATTTGTTTTGTTTTTAATTAACTACTTTTAGAACATCACTAATATGTTGTAGAACATTTCGAAGGAGGAGATCTTAAACTTAAAGGAAAGAAGATCAAGTCGTAATGAAAAACCAAACATTAATTACAATTCAGACTTCTGCTTGTTTTCTTAGTTTTGATGGTTCAATATATTTCGTAAATGATCTAAGGATTATATTTTTAGTTATGTAAGTTGTTTTTCTTAAACATCTATACTTTGATGTAAGTGGGTAATGAAAATTTTAGTTTATATATAAATTTTATATTTATATATCTATATAGTAAGTTTGGATATTACACGTAATGAATATTGAAAAATCATGTAGTCATATACGGGTAGTCAAAATCACGTAATGGTATTGGTATTTAAAATCACGTAATCACGTATAGGTATTCAAAGTCCTGTAAATTATTTTTAAAACCCTATAGCAATTAAGGCTCGAATTAAAGAGAATGAAATGCTCGTTAATGTGGTGTAATTTAAAAAAAAATATTAACGTATGAAAAAGTTATAGCCGTTTGAGAATTAAGGAAGAAACTAGTTAAAGGGAAAAAAGACCATCATACACTTCCTTTCTTAAATTGAAAAAAACAAATGTATAGTAATGATTATCTCCTATATTTCATACAAAATTTCTCTCTTATACATTATCTCTTATCTTGCAATATCACCATTGATCATATTGGAGGTTTTTTATATTTTCTAGGCAGTTGCATACACGTCTTTTTTACAATAAAGATCGAGATCCTTTCAAGATTATTTTTGAGGTTGTATTACGTAAAACCAAAGTTAAAAAACAAGACCTCGTTTATTTAAAAAGTTAAAGGACTCTTATTTTTTAAGTGAATACAAGAGGCCATGTATTATGTAAAACCAAAGTTAAGAAAACAAGACCCCTTTATTCTATTAAAATTAAAGGGCTCTTATTTTTTAAGTGAATATAAGAGCCCATGTTATCCGTAAAACCAAAGTTAAAAAAATAAAACCCTGTTTATTTTAAAAAATAAAGGGCTCGTATGTTTTTTTTAACCACAATACTCAAAACTGTAATTCAAACCGAATAAAATTCGAATTTCATTTCGATTTAATTTTTGCACGTTAACACACAGCAACACGCATGTATGGTTTAACATTTTTACGTCTATTTTTTTGTTTGGTACGCTTCCTTCGTGAAGTTCTAAATACTAGTTGTGTTTGATCTTTATTTTTTCAGAACCCGGTTCTTCTGCAGTGAGCCCCAAGACCAAATGAAACTCCCCCAACTTGACCAAGGTACATAAAAAATAGATATTTTAGAAAAAAAAAGTGAGCAAATAGACCCAATATTTGTTAATAACGTTGTAAGAATCGCTAGGCGTTAGTCGACGATTAATCAGGATTAATAGGGATTAATCGGATTAGATTTTATATGTTATTTTCAGTTTTATATGTAATACACAAATTTTTATGTGTATTTTTTAAATAGACATGTTTTATCACCTTTTTGACCCATATATTCAAGTAGATAGGATAAAGTGTCGGAATTTACAGGTTGTGGTCAAGAATCTGGTGGGAATTGCTAGACTGTCACTGATTTTTGACCAATTAAGACTGGATTTGACTAATGTTGACCGTCTACTGATTAATTTCCCCATTAGATAAAAATTACTAGGTGAACCTGAGACTAGTGATTAATTGACGATTAATTGAAGACTAGTAGAGAGTTTTACAAATGTTATTTATACAAATCTTGGGGGCAAGATGGTCAAAAAGCAATTCCAAACTTAAAGGCTGTACAGTTGTTACAACGGCTAGTTATCTTTTGAAAATGGGACCTGTAAGCTAGTTAATATTTGAAAAAAAAAATGGTTAAAAACCCGGTGAGAAAAATATAATGAGAACCGGTTCCTATTAAGGTTCGGTTAATAAACGATTTGGTTATCGTAAGCGGGTTTTTTTTTCACCTAAGTGAATTTAACGTCTTAGATGTGAAGTCTTCATTGTTCCAGAACCCATTTGCAGTGGCACCCAAGAACAAATGATATTATGATAGTGCCCCTATGACCAAATGAAATTGCCCCCATTTGGGCCAGCATACATAAAAAATGGACATTTTAGATAAAAAGTGTGGGCCTTTGGCTTTCACCCCTGAAAGTATATATTCTTTTATTTGGTGTACATATTATTTTTGTTTTTTTTTCCACATAATTCCATTTAGTCATTTACTCGAATCATCTCATACTATACATTTTCTAATCTAATTTGCTTCATATTCGAATTCATCATCAAAAAGTCAAATTTTAAAACTCAATTCAAATAAACTGAAAGCTACGCTTACGTTGGTGAACAGAAAACTGAAATAATTGAACTGTAACCGAAATAGCCGAACCTAAAGGAAAATCAACGGTACGGTTTTTCGATTTTTAATAAACGCAAATTTCGGTTTGGTCTCCAAATAACCATTTTCAATAACCGAAAATGACTTACCCGAACCGATACATTTTTATGTTTAAGTTGTTTAGTGAATAGCTCATGCTACTAAGAATTATTAATTTTATTCTTGATTGTTAAATACTTATGATAAGAATATTAACACGTTTGATTTATCCATTGTTTACCAGAAATAACAAAATTTAACATAAAAATTAAATAATTTCAAAGTATTATTATAAAAGAAATCGGCTTAAAAAGTAGATCAAAAGGATAGGTTTATGTGAACAATATTAACTGAAAGGACTAAATATATTAACTTAAACGTAAACATTTAAAAAAAATTCTTAAACTTTAAATTATATTTTTTTTTTTTGAATCTTACGTAACTTGTTTCAAAAATCGAAAAAAGCAAACCGAACCATTGCTAAAACTGAAACAACCGAAAACCGAACTTTCGGTTACAGTTACGATTTAAGAATCGAATCGAACCGTACACACCCTAGTCCTAAGTCAATATGTGAGTTTTACACTTCCCACGGAAAAATAAAATAAAATAAAAAAACCCCTCATAAACCGATAAAAAATGACTAATTAACCCAAATTTTTCTAAGGTTGTTATTTTTATTGACTTATTGTTATCACTTAACATATTTTAAACATGAAAAGGACGACATAACACTAGCAAACAAAACGTTTTGTTTTGTAATGAACCAGTAAAAAATCTATAAAACAAATAAAAAAACAAAAAGAAAGTAGTTCGATATGCATAATTTTGTGCAATGATTCATAGAATAGTATTGATTGTGAAATATCATAAATCATGTTTACAATCATTTTTCTTTTGATTACATTACTCGAATCTCATAAAAATATATATATATTACGAAGTGTTTCCGAAGGAACTATACAAATTGGTGGAAATGGCAATAACGCTAGTCACCGCAGCCAAGATCACCACGATTATCGCCATCGTCCGGTCTATTTTCGTTGAGATCCCGTGAACATCCCTGAGAACAAAATACAAGGCGTGATTTTGGTTCACATAGCGGTAAACATATTATTTGAATATTGTGTGTGTATTTATATAATATTTTTTTCATGTGTGACCTTTGTTCGTATTTTTTTCATTTAACTATGTGAATATAAAATCTTGTCATGCTCGTTCGTTTAATAAATAAAACAATTTTCATCGAACAAACATGAACGGAACTGTTACCTCAAAACGATAGCACCGGGAATACGAATGCGATGCAAGCAACCGTGGTCGATCCCATGAACTGAAAGAAGTACCAAATATTCGGGAGGGCAATTGCTACGAAATAGACGAATGCCAGTAACACTAATGTGATCGACACAAATCTTGTAGTATCACTAGCTAGAAGCGATCTTCGTGGGAAAATCATTTCATCCATATTAGCCCTTAGAATATAAAAAATCACTGGAAAAACGAGCATTAGATGTAACGCGTAGCTCAGTCTAACAACCGCGTTTACCAACAAGCCGCCAGGCGAGTTAGAAGTCTGATCAAAGTTCACTAGCATATCAGCCATGATTGATTCACCAAATAGAAGGTAGCCCACGAACCCAACCGCCATGTAGATTACAACACTTAGAGCTAGTGAAATCCGGACTGCTGATCTCATGTTTGATTGGTCTTCTAGTTCTGCTCGCACCGGGTGAACTATATGAAGAAAAAAACCGCATTACATCATACCCACACGGTTACATTCATTATAACACATGGTTAGACCCGTTGTTGGGTTGCACATAATGTGCAACCCAACAATAGGTATCTGATCATAACACTCGAGAGTAAATTATTACTAGTAATATGGCAGGAGGAAAGGGCCGTGGCCATGACCGGTATGGTCGTGAAAAGATTTAAGTACGAAAACCCGTCACTAAAATCAGGGAAGAGTTTAAGTTCTTGCGTTTGGCCTTCCAACATCGCGTAAACCGCCATCCCAGCGATGATAACAACAAAGACAACCGCTAACAGGATTGACACAGCTGAAGCATGAGCTAATGACTCTGTCAACAACAGTAATACACTAATCATTAGCCAGTTTGACCACAAAAGTCAAAACTAGTCAAAACTGTACCAACCTACTCGAGGTAGCAAAAGAAGCGGCAGCATAACGAATATCACAATGAACAAGACCGAATAAGCTCGTTCATTCCACCAATGAAATCCGAAACATTCTTGTAAAATCCCCGAATGTAGTACTCCATCGGATTGGCTCCCCGACAGTACATCTCCTGCAAAAGGAAATCAATCAAAATGTTTGATGAAGGCTATGCTAAACGTACCTCACCCCCTCTATTTCCCGGTAATGCTAAACATACCCGCTCTATTAATATTTTATTTACCCTCCCCTGCTAAATTAATCACATCGTCTCTCTATGTTATTCACCTAAGGGTACATTTAGCATACATGATCAGGTACGGACCTACCATGTTAATAGGGGTAGCCCCACTACCCCTTGACGCTACGGCAGTAGTGTAATTTTGGAAAAATTTGGCGTTTTCACGATTTCGATACCCCTATTTATACGAAACGTTTTCTAGATCACCACTGTATACTATTACGTTTAGCCACCTCCTTTTTTACTTGTGGTGGGCCGAGAATTTTACTGAAAACTAAGTTTAAGATCAGTTAATGCCCTTAGTGAAACTAAAACTGAATCTAAATCTAATGACTTCCCAATAATAATTTCAACGTTAAATCGATAAACAAAACAAATCTCGAAACATACCAATAATAATTAAGTAAATAATAAGTGCCCCAAGATTCGAAATCATGATACATATTTGCAACGCAACCGAACCAAACTTCCCAAACGATTCAGCCATAACGCCGCCGTAAGTATTCGCCTGACCGAATAATTGGTGTAGCGTAACAAGAACTCCACCGTCACCTCCACCAAAAACGCCATAATAATAATCACAACAAACCCGGGAATGATGCCCAGAACTTTCAGGGTGGCCGGAATGGACATGATGCCGGCGCCGACCATGCTGGTGGATATGTTGAAGACGGCGCCGGAGATGGAAGAAACGCCGGAGACTTCAATTTCCGGTGGGTTTGTTTTGGGCAGAAGGGTGGTGGTGATTTCTGGTTTCATGACCGAATCTTGAGGTGATCGAATTGGTGACGGTGATCGGAGTTTTAAGCTGAAATCTGGATAAAATAATAACAATATTAAAAAGAAATTTGGATAAAGTAATAAATGAATCGCAAGGAAAAGGGTAGAGGTATGGTTTTGGATTTGTTTTTATTATCGGAATCACTCAACTCAAGAAAAAGAAATATTAAAAACGAATCCAATAATAAATATGGTTAGAATAGTCAAGGGAGAGGATATCTAATATCCAAAATAATAATTAAATATTTTTATATGAATAAAAAGAGGTGTGAATTTCTGACACGACCCGGAAACCCGACACGAACCTAACACGAAATTCGGGTTTAGGTTTCATCTAAACGGGTTCAGGTCAGTTTGGGTTGAACACGCGAACCCGTTTAGGTTTACGGGTCAGTTCGGGTCAACCTGGTCGGGTTGGCGGGTTGACCCGTTTAACACATTTATACTATATTATATTTTTTTACAATATATTTTATCTCATAAATTAAATGGGGCGTTTATGCATGATTATAACTTAAAAGGAGAAATTAATATAGTTTTTATAATTTAAATATGATATTATTATATACATTTATGTTTTTTAAGTCATTTTTAATTTTAATATATTAGTTTTAGAAAAAAAAATTAAACAAATTCGGGTTAAACGGGTCGTGTTCGGGTCAACTCACAAAACTTCAGGTCGTGTTCGGTTCATATATATGATACGATTTTCGGGTTCGGGTTCGGGTTCATGTAAAATTTTGGGTTCGGATCGGGTTGAACCGCCAACCCGCGAACACGACCCGTTTAGCACCCCTACGTACATTGGGAAGTATGTTATGTGAATGAGAGATGAAATTCCAAGCAAAGTTTGCAATATCACCAGAGAACAACAGTACCTGCTCAGGTGACTCATTACCTTCACCATACATGGTGCATAGGCGAGATTTTTAGCATCCACTCTTGTATTATATCCATGGTTGAGATACTATCTACTTCCACCCGCCAATTTAAAACATATATTTTCTTTTAGAGTCCAATTATTCCAATAGAGCTTATATCCAATTGTGAAACCATTATGTTGCTCAATCTTGGCCTTTACATCACCGACTACAAAGGAACCACAGAGCCGATGTCCAAGGACCAAGAGTCTTCAATTGATGACAAAACAACCGAGTGAGAAAGAGACAAAAGGTCTGGTTATCTAGACTGCATATGTTTTCTATATTTATTCTCATATAAAAAATGTATGAGCAATTTCACATGTATGAGAAAAATATATGGGCATTTCAGTTTTTGTCTAAGCAAATTGTAACACTCTTTCCGATTTTAAGACCAAATATCTTAAATATTCAGTAGATTAGGTCTCATCTCTTTACTTACTATTCAAGGAGACTAATCGCTGATGTCGGAAAAACTGAGGTGTCACACTCTAAGCTATGCCAACTAAGCTTTTCTTACTTTATTATTATATCATAAAATCACTTTCATTTATTTAAAATACATCACTTTCATTTATTTAAAATACATAATTATTTTACCCCCTTCATTTGGATTTCAAACAGACATTTCGAATTTTAAACCTAATATCTGCTCTCTCTCCTCTTTTCCAGTCTGATTGAATCAATATGAAGGAAAATGGGCGGCTTCCAAAATTTTGATACTTAGAACCCCATTCAAATTTTGAATTCCTAAAAATTGAAACCCATTCAGATTTACCATCCCGGCGACCAGGTAATTTTGATGTTTCCCGACTTCTCTGATGCTCATCTGAGTGTGTAATAATTCGGTGATGGGCGGCCTAGGGTTCCAATCCTCACTGAACTGAAAAAATGGTTCTTCCTCAACTTCAACATCTTGACTTAAGGCCTTTCTCTTATTGGCGTTTTGGGCCTTGCAAGTCTACACATTTATTGTTACTCTAATTCCCTCTTTGCCTATAAATCAAGTTTAATTTTCATGGTGTTTTAGTACTAGTTAAATGATATATGTTGTCAATA
Organism: Scalesia atractyloides; assembly: GCA_947069175.1. Taxonomy (NCBI): domain Eukaryota; kingdom Viridiplantae; phylum Streptophyta; class Magnoliopsida; order Asterales; family Asteraceae; genus Scalesia; species Scalesia atractyloides. Next base: position 49,034,564 of record CAMTDV010000023.1, read on the forward strand.
AGACAATCCGAGATGATACATGGCGTTTAATATATGTAAAATGGCGTTCTCATACAGTCAAACAATATTATACAAACGATACATTTATTGGCGTTTATTAACAAACTATCAAAGTATATTACATGATATATGGAGTTTTATAAACAAACATAAAAAAAGTAACCATTTGTACCATGTTTTGTTGTTGTCTTCTTTCGTTGCTCGGTAGACCTTTGGCGTTTTGGAGCAGGTGACTCTCCAGATTCCACACCTATAGAAACTGCAATTATTGATAAAATTAAAACGCCAAAAACATCATACAACTAGTATAATGTAAATCGAAGTTAACTCACTATGTTTTTTGCCTCTGGATCTTGTTTAATGGTTAGACGCCATAATTTTTTGGTTTCGCGTTTTTTCATGGTTTTTTCGCATTTCTTTGGAATTGAGGGGTTTCTCTGGGAAGTATATGTATGTCTGGGTCCCGTTTTTATGGGTTTTGTAGATGCACATTTACATTTTTGCCCTTAATGAAGCGCGTCCACATTCGAAAGGTCATGTTATTTACGAAAACGGCGCCGCATCAATCTAATCCATAGATTGTTTTGAACCAATGGACAAGGGACGTTCTCACCGTTTTCACACTTCTAGGCGTTTTCCCTAAATCCTGCTATATATATATATATATTAGTTGACGAATGATCATGTATAGTAACTTTATTTTTATAATAATATATAGCTTTTCAATATTCTATTATTTAATATATAATAATTTATTATTATATTCACTTTTAAATATATTTATATTTTTATTTTAAGTGTACTTTTATAAAACTATATTTTCTTTTCTATTCATCATTTCTCTTTAAAAATCTTTTTTTCTTAAATAATATTTCTTTTATCAATTTATTTAATATATTTTAATAACTTATGTTTTATAATTTTTTTTCTAAGGACCATGAATAAGAATTTTATTTTTATAATAATATATAATTTTTATAATTTTAGTATTTAATATTATAATTATTTATTAATATATTTACTTTTTAGTTTTAACATATAGTTTATTTTTATTTTACTTTTTTAAAACCAAAATTCTTTTATCATTTCTTTATGTTTTTAATAATTAATTTTTTATCAATCATATTTTCTTTGTCATTTAATCTGAAATTTCTCTAATAACGACGTTCGTTATATTTTTTCTAAATACTTAAATACGTAGTTGTGATTTGTAACATTTGTTGTAAAACGGGCTTTCAAAAACCCGCTTCGTAAAATAATCCAAGTATTTAATTTTAAAGTCTCGTTACATATGTAATCATCATTTAGTATGAGTTATTACTTTATAGTATTAACTTATGGTTATTAAATAATTTGAAAGAAATAGAATATAAATAAATGATAATAATGTTAGTTAATAAAGTCTAAAAACACCATATATAATATATATATATATATATATATATATATATTCGAACCCGGGTCCCCAACAAACTCTCACACACCAAAACACCACTGAGTTACACGCACCTTATGTTTTAAAACCCGAATCAATTAAACGTTATACGCTCTCAAATTTCAACCTGCAAATTCAAAATTTGGCAGTCCTGTAACCGTCGGCAATCATCATCATGAATTCATATATCTCTGCAAGAGACAGATGTAAACGTTTTCAAATTATGTAGCAAATTCAATTGTCGAGTCAACAACCTCCAAAAAAAACGGTTATACAATCATTGCGGCATTCAACTTTTGACTGAAATCATGAAACTAGAAATTTAATCAAGAACATTGCCTACTCTATAAATAGCGATCCTTGCACCTCAATTGAACTCGCCATTCCCTTCGATTTCTTTCTCTCAAGCACTCTCAGATACTCTCTTGTCACACCCCGGATTTCCAACCCGAAATCCAAACACCGGTGGGCCCGGATGGGGAGTATCGTGATGTAAGTTGATAACATCATTGTCAATTAAACACGGCACAACGGAAGTCTTGGAATAAAATTACTATTACAAACCAATTGTTCGAAAATACAAAATAATATACAAGCTTGTAATAGAAGATCCACAGATGGATTGTAAAATGTACAAGAAAGAATACAAAACAGACTTTAGGCAGATCTAAGGATTTGCAAGATCCTTTTATTCTCTATCGAGCAGCTTCCGGCCTATTTCGTATTATACCTGCAGATTGGCCTTTGGAAGATACGTCAGCTTATGCTGGTAAATACACCCAACTGACTCATTTTGAAAATATTAAAAATGCTTCTAAGTGCAAACGACACCAAAATCTTTTTATTAACTTGGGAAAGTTGACCCTGCAATGGACCAAGCGATAATAGTTTATCGTATCACAAGCCCGTATAGGGAAAATAAGTCAAGAGTATTTACCTAAGCTAGTCTTCTTCTTTTATTTTTAATTAACTCAGCCGTATACAAAAGTACCAAGTGCAGATAGCATTTACCGGCAAGGCTCTAGTCTGGATTATGGCATAAGCTAGCCAATTAAATACCAACGGTCTTATAAACCGAATAGTGTACATGATCATTACGTATAACGCTTGATTAAACAATGATCGGATAGAATGTAGTTTAAACCCGACAAGTATTTGACTTGTACAATATGGGTAAACTATAAACATTCTGGATTCTGAGGCTAAATGACAAGGTTAAACCCGTTACGGTTAAATTCCGTAAATTGTTACATATACGTACCTGTGCGCATAATAGCGATGTCGGGTAACCGGATAAGTCATGGACAAGTTCTATATGCCATTATACTTTAAATAAGTTAAGATATCAGTAGAATATCAACTTGTATGCCTGTTAAGGTTTTGAAACGAAACTATGCCTCATGAGGGCATTTTGGTAATTTCGTACCATATAAAAAGAACTTGAATATATTTTAATGTTTATAAATATTCTGGAAAAATACTTTATTTATGACATAATATCAGTAGGATGTCAATTATATGTGTAAATTATCTTTTATGACCAAATTATGCACCGAATGGGCATTTTGGTCATTTTACACATAGTTTATAAATTATTTAGGATTCTGAGTTATAACTGTAAATATGTTTAAAATAAGTTTTAAAATCAGTAGGTATCATGTCTTGGTCAATAATACTGTTTAAAACCATACTACGCCGAAATGGCGCTTATGTCGTAATATGACGTTGTTAAGCGATGTTTTAATGAGAACTGACCTTAGGGTCAGATTAAAATGTTTAAAATATGTTTATTTAATATAAAATATCAGTAGGTAAATGGTTTACCTTACAATGATCGATTAAAATCATTTTATAAGTCATAAGGACTAAAACCGTCATTTATCGAAATAGTTTAAGGACCTGCTTGAAAACTCAGTTTATAACTTGGTTTAACCTCCCAAGTAATCCTACTTATAATATTACATCAGTAAGAAACTCATTCTTAAGTTCATTATTATTTAAAACCTTGTTTTATGCAAAAAGGATATTTTGGTCAAATATGGCATAATTATGGAACTTGTGCATAAACTTGGATTCTGATTATGATCATGTAATATAACCTCATAGGGTTATGCTACATTATATTATGATCATAATGCAACTTTAGATCAGTAGGTAACTAATCTAAATCGGGTCAGAATTGAAAGTCAAAGAAGAAGTCAAACTTTGCGACTTTCGGTTGCGAACCGACCCTAGAACTGAAATTGACGAGCCGAACATGTTTATACATGTTCTAATAATTATTACCAACTTTTTTAAGTGTCAAAACAGGTTTCATAACATATATAATATCAATTTATGATTTTTCCGAAAAATGGCCTGTTTGACTTTTTAATAACATAACTTTTACCTGTCAATTGGTCTAGCAAACGTGATCTTCAGGAGGTGCCCTTTATAGGGACTAACACCTACCTTATTACGATCACTTAGCCATGTTCATTTTGAACAATGGCTGGACTATAATGGTCTTAACCGAAAGTCAAAGCATTTTACGAAAACGCTTGACTTTTGGCTATAAAAGCCTATAAACGAAAATGCAAGAGCAAGGAACACTTACAAGAGGTTCCTATAATGCAAGAGAACTAAGTTGGATGCTCCTTTCAGTTAGGAACTTCCAGAGGAGGGAGAAGAGTGATTTAATGAGAAAGGTGCAAGTTGGAATGAGAACTTGTGCACCTATTTATAGTTGGAGAGCTCAAAGGAGGTGAAGCCAGGTGTTTAGGGGTGTAAGAAGAAGCTTATAAGTGTCCCAAAATGTGGCATGGTAGTTTATACGTCCATGGTTTCGAATTTAAATGGTTTTGGAGTTTTGCTTGACCTCCAAACAATTTTTCTGCAGCAGAGCCTATCTCGCGGGGCGCGAGAGATACAGGCCATGTCTCTCGCGGCCCGCGACCGCCCGATGGCCATTTTCAAACTTTGACACTTTTGACCCCTGAACTATATAAAGCCTCTAAAGGCCTTCTAAAACACCCTTTTGGCACTTTTAGCCATCCGTAGCCAATACTTGGCATACCCGGGATTATGCCCGGACATTGTCGAGCTCTCATTCGTTAAAAGGTCACTCAAAGGTATAAATTATCATGTTGACACTTTTAATCCCTCCATTATCTAATTGTCACATATTTACAAAATTGAACTCTCTCGTCCAACAAACGGCACGTATGAGAGTTAGGGCTTCACAAAGGATCACTCAAAGGCTTATTACAAGCATGTTGATTCTGATGTCACTCAGAGGCTAGGCATGTTGACATATCAGTCACTCAGAGGCTAATGATTTAAGCATGTTGACATATCAGTCACTCAGAGGCTGTTATTTATGCATGTTGACATCGGTTCGTTACTCAGAGGCTCAGTTTGAGCATGTTGACGCCTTTAGTCCTTATTGGTCTTTAACAGACTATAATCAAAATACAACATGTGTCACTATACTATTGGACACGATTTTACAGGGTGTTACATCCTCACCCTCTTAAAAGAAATCTCGACCTTGAGATTTTATTCAAAAAGATGGGGGGTACTTTTGTCGCATAGTGGACTCAACCTCCCATGTATACTCAGGACCTCTAAAAGCGTCCCACTTGACCTTTACTATAGGTATCATCTTTCTTCGGAGCTTCTTAACCTGTCCATCCTCGATCAAAATTGGTTTCTCTACGAACCTCAGGTTTTCATCAATTTGCACCTCATTGTGCGACATTGCTAACAACTCATCGGCTAGACATTTCTTAAGATTAGATATGTGGAATACATCATGGATTCCACTAAGCTCCTCTGGCAACCTGAACTTATAAGCTACAGTGCCGACACGTTCGATTATCTCGAGGGGTCCTATATATCTAGGGCTTAACTTGCCCTTCTTTCCAAAATGCATCACTCCTTTCCAGGGTGATACTTTTAGCATGACTTTGTCCCCTACTTGGAACTGAAGAGGTTTACGCCTCTTATCAGCATAGCTTTTCTGCCTATCCTTGGCAGCTTTGAGACGATCACGGATTTGCATAATCTTTTCCGTGGCCTCCAGGACAATCTCAGGTCCTGATAGTTGGGCTTCCCCAACTTCTGCCTAGCACACGGGGGTTCTACACTTTCTCCCATATAAGGCCTCAAAAGGAGCAGCCTTGATGCTAGTATGATATCTGTTATTGTAGGAGAATTCTATTAGGGGTAAGTGGTCATCCCAGCTTCCACCTAAGTCAATTACACACGCCCTAAGCATGTCTTCCAAAGTCTGAATAGTACGCTCACTTTGACCATCAGTCTGCGGATGGTAAGCCGTACTAATGTTTAATCGTGCGCCCAACGATTGTTGGAAACTTTTCCAAAAGTGAGATGTGTATTTAGTATCTCTGTCAGATACAATAGATACCGGCACACCGTGCAGGGACACAATCTTGTCCACATACAACTTAGCCAATTTGTCAGAACTATTAGTCTCTTTAATTGGCAAGAAATGAGCTGACTTAGTCAGCCTATCCACTATGACCCAAATAGTGTCATTACCACATTTGGTCTTAGGTAACTTGGTAATTAAATCCATAGTTACCATTTCCCATTTCCAAGTGGGAATCTCTAATTGTTGTAGTAGTCCTGATGGTTTCTGATGTTCGGCCTTAACTTGCGAACACGTCAGACACTTAGCTACATAAGTGGCTATGGATTTCTTCAAACCCATCCACCAATAATTCTTCTTCAAGTCTTGATACATCTTATCACCTCCCGGGTGAACCGAGTATCTTGAATTGTGCGCTTCTTGGAGGATTAGATCTCTAAGTCCTCCAAAGATCAGAACCCAAATTCTATCATTATATCTTAGGATTCCATCCTTTCCAGGCGTTAACTGATCAACAGTTTCGCCTAATCCCTCATCAAGGATATTAGCCTCTAATAAGGCTTGCTTTTGCGCATCTAATAGCTTTTCATTTAAGCTATTCTGAGCTCAATGCTCTTGGTATTAATCCTTATAAGTTTAACCTTTTCCTTGCAACTTAAGGCATCTGCAACTACATTTGCCTTGCCTGGATGGTAGCGAATCTCGCAATCATAATCATTAAGTGTTTCCATCCATCGGCGTTGTCGCATATTCAATTCTTTCTGATTGAACAGATGTTGGAGAATTTTATGGTCTGTGTATATAACACACTTTGTACCATACAAGTAATGTCTCCACAGTTTTAGTGCAAATACAACGGCACCCAATTCCAAATCATAGGTGGTGTAATTCCTTTCATGCACCTTTAGTTGTCGTGATGGATAGGCAATTACCTTACCATTTTGCATTAGCACACAGCCCACGTCAGTGTGTGAAGCATCACAATAGACAAGAAACTTCTCAATACCTTCGGGTAGAGATAACACAGGACCGTTGCTCAACTTGTGTTTCAGAATCGCAAAAGATTCTTGTTGCTTTGGGCCCCAATTATACCTGATATTCTTACGGGTCAAGGAAGTTAAAGGAGTGGCTATCCTTGAAAAGTTCTCAATGAACCTCCTATAGTAACCAGCCAATCGCAAGAAACTACGAACCTCCGTTGGGGTCTTGGGCACTTCCCAATTCATTATGGCCTCAATTTTGGCGGGATCCACTTGGATACCACGCTCACTTACCATGTGTCCAAGAAATTGGACTTCTCTAAGCCAAAATTCACATTTAGAGAACTTTGCATAAAGTTTCTCCTACCTTAATAATTCTAGGATGCACCGAAGATGTTTCTCGTGATCATTTTGATTATGAGAATAGATAAGTATGTCGTCTATGAAGGCAATGACAAACTTATCCAAATACGGTTTGCAGACTCTATTTATGAGGTCCATGAATGCTACTAGTGCATTTGTGAGCCCAAAAGGCATCACTAAGAATTCAAAATGACCATAGCGGGTCCTGAAGGCTGTCTTAGGAACATCTTCACTTCTAACCTTCAGTTGATGATATCCTGATCTCAAATCTATCTTGGAAAAGTAACTAGCCCCCTGGAGTTGGTCAAATAAATCACCGATCATGGGCAGAGGATATCTATTTTTAATGGTTAGCTTGTTCAGCTCCCGGTAATCAATGCACATTCGCATCGAACCGTCTTTCTTTTTCACAAAAATGATAGGAGCTCCCTAAGGCGAGGAACTAGGCTGAATAAAGTCTTTCTCCAAGAGTTCTTCTAGTTGAACTCTTAGTTCATTCATTTCAGTTGGAGCTAGCCTATATGGAGCTCTAGCTACGGGTGCTGCTCCTAGTATGATATCTCTTCTGAACTCCACTTGCCTATCTGGAGGTAGGCCTGGTAATTCTTCCGGGAAAACATCGGGATACTCCGAGATAACTGGTAAGTCTTCAATGCTTGGTTTAGGCTCATTGTTGGTTACTTGTTCCATGTAGAAAACACGGCCTCTTCTCAAACACTTGGATGCCTTAAATAATGATACTTTGTCTGGCAGTCCATAGTGTGAGTCTCAAAGGATGGTGATCATTTCACCAGATGGGTTCTTAATCTCGATGAGCTTTTTATCGTAGGCAATGCGGGCTTGGTTATGAGATAACCAATCCATGCCTAAGACGACATCAAACCCCGCCAATTTCATTGGCAAAAGAGAGATAGGGATGGAATGATTCTTAATGGATATGGAGCATCCATCAAGAATAGAAGAAGCAGTTTCTAAGGTTCCATCTGCAAGTTCTATCTCATAAGTCTTATCTAGAGTTCTTATGGGCAGATTTAATAGTTTACTAAACTTATGATCAACAAATGATTTATCTGCACCTGAATCAAATAGCACTCTAGCAAAAATATCATTAATGGGGAAAATACCTGTTATGACATTATTGTCATTAACAGCTTCCTTAGCAGTTAGCCGAAAGGCGCGCGCATTCCCCTTCTTGGCCTCTCCAGGCTTCGGATTATTATTCCTTGAATTCTTAGGGCAGCTAGTTGCAATGTGCCCTTTTTCATTGCAAATATAACATACAGCATCCTTAAGATCTTTACAATCTAGGGTCTTATGTCCCCTTCTTTTACATATACCACAAGGTCTAGCTTCTGGGTCAGGATTACACTGTCCCCAGTGTCTTCGGTTGCAAGTTTTACAGAATGGTATCACAACCGACTTGCCTTGGTTCCCTTTGAACCCGAACCTCCATTTATTTTTCTTATTAAACTATGGGAGTTGTCTTCCTCTCTCTTTCTTTTCCAGGCAGTTTTTGGCTTGACTGACTTCTGCCTTACTATATCAAGGGTGAGGGAGAGAGATAGGTCAACAGCAGACCTATAGGTACTAGGCTGAGCAGCCTTTACCATGCCCTTAATCTTGGGCGCTAATCCATTTATAAAACGCGCAATGCGTTTGGATTCAGGGGTGATAAGATAGGAAACTAACCTAGATAAGGAATTAAAATCGGAAACGTACTTCCGACAGTCTAGTTTTTCATGGAAAGAGACAAGAAGTCTGTCTCTATTTTCTCCACCTCATGGGTTGGGCAATAAGTTTCCTTTATCAAATCAACAAACTTGGACCATCCCAAGTTGTACAGATGTACCTTACCTGTTGATTGCATCATGGCCTTCCACCATGTTAGGGCATCGCCTTGAAGGATTGTGATACATACTTAATCACATCCTTTTCAGCACAACTGCTGATGTCAACGATAGTCTCCATTTCGTCTAGCCACTTTAAAGCTTCTACGACTCCTTTTCCCCATTAAAGTCTCGGGGCTTACAGGAGACAAAATATTTGTAGGTACATCCGTCCTTGGAAGAACTGGACCTATCAGCATAGTCTATCCTCTTAGGTTCACTCTTCGCATTTGATGAGTGAACAGGGCTCTCCTTATGAGCTGAGGATGGTGGAATTGATAATGGCTTAGAGCGAGTAGCACTCGACTCTCTTAATTTCTCTATGGCCTTACCCATGGCCTTTTCTACAGCCGCATCAATGCGAGCTTGGAAATCATTATTATCTATGGCTATATTTTCAGCGTCTTTGACGTTCCGATGGCTGCTTTGTGCTTCATTAGAATTAGCCATCTTTAAGTCTTGGTTTCTATACACCAATTAAAATTTTGTTTAGCCATGGTATATCAACCATATCGGCTTTTAACATTGGATATAACAATCCATTACCTATACTTAGTGTGAATAACATCACAACTCTTAGGCTTATTATATCTATATTTGGCCTAGGTCTTAATAGGACCATCATAGGCAAATTACAATCTGGACATAGTCCATATATTATAGACAGGGGATCGCAATGTCACAACTGTCATTGTCATATTTGATGATTATATATAGCACATAGACTTGTCACAAAAGACATCTAGTATGGCACAAGGGCTTGTCACTATGGACATAGGATATGGCACTTAGGCCTGTCATTAATGGACATATAATAGGGCACATAGGCACAATATTGCTAATGGATGTTTAATTATCATCGCACTGATGATAGTAGTCGGGATCAAATAGATCACATGGGCTTTATAGAATAGATCATAACCCGAAAGGGTAATACATCACTAATGGATGTTTAATCACCGCACTAATGATATTAGCCGGGATCAAAACAGATCATAAGGGCTATATAACCGAGATCAAATAGATCACAACGGTTATATAAAATACATCTCTAACGGATGTTAAATCACCGCACTGGTGATATTAGCCGGGATCACATAGATCACAAGGGCTTATTTAGCTGGGATCAAACAGATCACAAAGGCTATATAACCGGGATCAAATAGATCACAAGGGTTATATAAAATACATCTCTAATGGATGTTAAATCACCGCACTGGTGATATTAGCCAGGACCACACAGATCACATGGGCTTATTTAGCCGGGATCAAACAGATCACAAAGGCTATATAACCGGGATCAAATAGATCACAAGGGTTGTATAAAATACATCTCTAACGGATGTTAAATCACCGCACTGGTGATATTAGCCGGGATCACACAGATCACAAGGGCTTATTTAGCCGGGATCAAACAGATCACAAAGGCTATATAACCGGGATCAAATAGATCACAAGGGTTATATAAAATATATCTCTAACGGATGTTAAAATACTGCACTGGTGATATTAGCTGGGATCACACAGATCACAAGGGCTTATTTAGTCGGGATCAAACAGATCACAAAGGCTATTTAACCGGGATCAAATAGATCACAAGGGTTATATAAAATACATCTCTAACGGATATTAAATCACCGCACTGGTGATATTAGCCGGGATCACACAGATCACAAGGGCTGATTTAGCCGCGATCAAACAGATCACAAGGTCTATATAACCGGGATCAAATAGATCACAAAGGCTATATATAAGGTTAGGACATAGTCCATTACCTTGAAGGTTAGTGTGATTCCTCAAGTCACACAACCATGAGTATGCACATCACTTGAATGTTAACATAAGAGGACCTTAATGGTTGATTATTAGTCCCGGTCGCATTAACCTAAATGACTTGGAGGCTTGAACTTAGTCCACCACCTCTAGATAGAAGGATAACTTCCCTTAACTATCATGATAGAAGACCCTTCCGTTCTTAACTATCATTTATATATTTGGCCAAATATGTGGTCTGTGCCACTTGGCAAAAATCAAAACCATTAAGATCAATTTGGAATTATATTGCAGAGCATAAATTCGAGTAAAATCGAGACGCTCGTTTTCAAGAGGATGAATATATATATATATATATATATATATATATATATATATATATATAATTCCAAAAGTAATTCATTAAGTTTGCATAAGAAATTACAATACTTGAAACAAATAAATGAAACTGATTGCCCATGCAAGGACTAAAAGAAACAAAATGTCCACTCAGGGACTACATATAATAGAAAAGACTTCACTCGTCTTTCTTTCCCTTGACTAGCTTGGAGAGTTTCTTGAAGAACTTATTTGTCTTCTTCTCCGTTTTCTCTGCCTGCTGCATCTCTTTCATTCTTTCTAGGGCCTCATTGATGGCCTCAAGTGGTGGCGGAGGTTGTGGTTGTGGTTGTGGCATAATCGGATACTGGTACCCATAAGTTGGATATCCAGTAGGTGGATAAGTAGGTGGGAAATGAGACGGGTAAAGTGCATTGTGCAAAACCGCCTGCATGTATGGGTCTTGCAACCATGCTTGATAGTCTACTGGTGTAGACGGGTTAAAAGGATCATATCCAGACGTGTCTGGATACGTGGGAATTGGGTTAGTATAACCTGTTGGTGGTGGTTGAACAACAGGTGTTGGTGTTGGTTTCACTATAGGTGGAACATTAGAGGGTCCACCGATTTGTGGGTCCTCTTGAATGGTGGGGTAAGAATTGGGAAAAGGTGGTAGTGATCCCGACCTTTGTCCGGCACGTACTAACATTCGTGCTCCACGCTTCCTTCTTGGTGGCTCAGGTGGTGGTGGTTGAGGTTGGTCCACCGGTTCCATGTGGACATCTTCTTGAACAGGGGGTGGTTGAGAGTGATGGGAAGGTGTGTGGGCAAAGGTGAATTGATTCCAGTATTGGTCCCACTCGTTAGGACCTTAGTAGGGCGATCCGGCATATGAGTTTGAATCGCTCGAAATTTCAATGGGATGCACATTTGATCCCGATGGTGGCATCTCCGGGTCGAAGTCCTCGTCCATAGGATGTGGCTGGTCCAACTACTTTTGATCAGCTGGAGGCGTGTTTAAGTAATGGTTGGGATTAAACTCTTCATGGTAGGAGTGATGAGAATGGGAATGGTGAGAATGGTAGGAGTGGTGTGAGTGGTAAGAATTTTGGGAATGTGAGGGCGAGTGTCTATTAGAGACAGAACGTCTCGCTGGTTGCCAAGGCGATGAATCTCCTGATTCTTGGTATGCATCTGCATTATGAGGTTGAGGGGGAATACGCCCCGATGGTCCTCCTCTCATTGGACCTTTTCCTCGTCCACTTTGTCCTCGTACACGTGGCGGCATTTTCCTGTTATAAAATCAATTCAAAAACATACTAATAACTTAATAATGAAATGAGTAATCCTAGGTCAATGCCTAGACTCGGAAGTCTAAGGAATGTACTCGTGTAAGTTTGACAATAAACACAAAAGGCTAGTGTTTAATTCTCTCAAACGTTGGTTCTGATACCAACCCTGTCACACCCGGATTTCCAACCCGAAATCCAAACACTGGTGGGCCCGGATGGGGAGTATCGTGACGTAAGTTGATAACATCATTGTCAATTAAACACGGCACAACGGAAGTCTTGGAGTAAAATTACTATTACAAACCGAATGTTCGAAAATACAAAATATGTACAAGCTTGTAATAGAAGATCCACAGGCGGATCGTAAAATGTACAAGAAAGAATACAAAACAGACTTTAGGCAGATCTAAGGATTTGCAAGATCCTTTTATTCTCTACCGAGCAGCTTCCGGCGTATTTCGTATTATACCTGCAGATTAGCCTTTGGAAGATACGTCAGCTTACGCTGGTAAATACACCCAACTGACTCATTTTGAAAATATTAAAATGCTTCTAAGTGCAAACGACACCAAAATCTTTTTATTAACTTGGGAAAGTTGACCCTGCAATGGACCAAGTGATAATAGTTTATCGTATCCCAAGCCCGTATAAGGAAAATAAGTCAAGAGTATTTACCTGAGCTAGTCTTCTTCTTTTATTTTTAATTAACTCAGCCATATACAAAAGTACCAAGTGTAGATAGCATTTACCGGCAAGGCTCTAGTCTGGATTATGGCATAAGCTAGCCAATTAAATACTAACGGTCTTATAAACCGAATAGTGTACATGATCATTACGTATAACGATTGATTAAACGATCATCGGATAGAATGTAGTTTAAACCCGACAAGTATTTGACTTGTACAATATGGGTAAACTATAAACATTCTGGATTTTGAGGCTAAATGACAAGGTTAAACCCGTTACGGTTAAATTCCATAAATAGTTACATATACGTAACTGTTCGCATAATAGCGATGTCGGGTAACCGGATAAGTCATGGACAAGTTCTGTATGCCATTATACTTTAAATAAGTTAAGATATCAGTAGAATATCAACTTGTATGCCTGTTAAGGTTTTGAAACGAAACTATGCCTCATAAGGGCATTTTGGTAATTTCATACCATATAAAAAGAAATTGATATATTTTAATGTTTATAAATATTCTGAAAAATACTTTATTTATGATATAATATCAGTATGATGTCAATTATATGTGTAATTTATCTTTTATGACCAAACTATGCACCGAAGGGGTATTTTGGTCATTTTACACATAGTTTATAAATTATTTGGGATTCTGAGTTTATAACATATACCTACTGTAAATATGTTTAAATAAGTTTTAAAATCAGTAGGTATCATGTCTTGGTCAATAATACTGTTTAAAACCATACTATGCGCCGAAATGGCGCTTATGTCGTAATATGACGTTGTTAAGCGATGTTTTAATGAGAACTGACCTTAGGGTCAGATTAAAATGTTTAAAATATGTTTATTTAATATAACATATCAGTAGGTAAATGGTTTACCTTGCAATGATCGATTAAAATCATTTTATAAGTCATAAGGACTAAAACCATCATTTATCGACATAGTTTAAGGACCTACTTGAAAACTCAGTTTATAACTTGGTTTAACCTCCCAAATAATCCTACTTATAATATTACATCAGTAAGAAACTCATTCTTAAGTTCATTATTATTTAAAACCTTGTTTTATGCAAAAAGGATATTTTGGTCAAATATGGCATAATTATGGAACTTGTGCATAAACTTGGATTCTTATTATGATCATGTAATATAACCTCAGAGGGTTATGCTACATTATATTATGATTATAATGCAACTTTAGATCAGTAGGTAACTAATCTAAATCGGGTCAGAATCGAAAGTCAAAGCAGAAGTCAAACTTTGCGACTTTCGGTTGCGAACCGAGCCTAGAACTGAAATTGACGAGCCGAAAATGTTTATACATGTTCTAATAATTATTACCAACTTTTTAAGTGTCAGAACAGGTTTCATAACATATATAAGATCAATTTATGATTTTTCCAAAAAATGGCCTGTTTGACTTTTTAATAACATAACTTTGACCCGTCAATTGGTCTAGCAAACATGATCTTCAGGAGGTGCCCTTTATAGGGACTAACACCTACCTTATTACGATCACTTAGCTATGTTCATTTTGAACAATGGCTGGACCATAATGGTCTTAACCGAAAGTCAAAGCATTTTACGAAAACGCTTGACTTTTGGCTATAAAAGCCTATAAACAAAAATGCAAGAGCAGGGAACACTTACAAGAGGTTCCTATAATGCAAGAGAACTAAGTTGGATGCTCCTTTCAGTTAGGAACTTTCAGAGGAGGGAAAAGAGTGATTTAATGAGAAAGGTGCAAGTTGGAATGAGAACTTGTGCACCTATTTATAGTTGGAGAGCTCAAAGGAGGTGAAGCCAGGTGTTTATGGGTGTAAGAAGAAGCTTACAAGTGTTCTAAAACATGGCATAGCAGTTTATAAGTCCATGGTTTGAATTTAAATGGTTTTGGAGTTTTGCTTGACCTCCAAACAATTTTTCTGCAGCAGAGGCCTGTCTAGCGGAGCGCAAGAGACACATGCCATGTCTCTCGCGCCCGCGACCGCCCCATGGCCATTTTCAAACTTTGACACTTTTGACCCCTGAACTATATAAAGCCTCTAAAGGCCTTGTAAACACCCTTTTGGCACTTTTAGCCCTCCGTAGCCAATACTTGGCATACCGGGATTATGCCCGGACATTGTCGAGCTCTCGGTTCACTAAAAGGTCACTCAGAGGTATAAATTATCATGTTGAAACTTTTAATCCCTCCATTATCCAATTTTCACATATTTACAAAATTGAACTCTCTCGTCCAACAAACGGCACGTATGAGAGTTAGGACTTCACAAAGGATCACTCAAAGGCTTATTACAAGCATGTTGATTCTGATGTCACTCAGAGGCTAGGAATGTTGACATATCAGTCACTCAGAGGCTAATGATTTAAGCATGTTGACATATCAGTCACTTAGAGGCTGCTATTTATGCATGTTGACATCGGTTCGTCACTTAGAGGCTCAGTTTGAGCATGTTGACGCCTTTAGTCCTTATTGGTCTTTAACAAACTATAATCAAAATACAACACGTGTCACTATATTATTGGACATGATTTTACAGGGTGTTACATCTCTGTTCGAGTTCTTTGTCGCCGGAATCTTCAGTCACCCGCCGGAATCTCGTCGGAAAAGTGTAGGTCCACCTGAGGATCAAGTTAAAGCTATTCCTTGTTCATGTAACACACATACGAGTGCGGAATCCAAGTATGCATGCAAACCAAAGCAAAGTAAGAACATGAGGTAACCAAAGATTCACTATCTTGATTAAGAGATGAGAACAAGTATAAACATATACAAACAATGCTCATATGACTCAACAAACTGCCTGTGTTCTTGTGTCTTCGTCTCCACCAGAAATGTCAACAGAGAGATCCCACCAAAAGATCAAAAGAGCTAACAGTGCAACCAAGAGCTATCCTTGACTAAGAGGTGCATGTCTGCTTATATAGTGTCCATGCTGGTCATTCGTACGAAGTACGTTTCCAGACATACGGAACACTCTATTACCCACGAAGCACTGCTCCAAGGAGGCTTGTACAAAACAATTGGTTCGTACGGAGCAACTGGTTCGTACGGAGCAACTGGTTCATACGGAGCATGTGGTTCGTACAGAGCAACTAGCTCGTACGGAGCATGACGTACACAAGACTCAACGGTATGCACACATGCACCCGTTTAACACAGACTAACTAAGATGTCGTACGAAACCAAGATAGAAGGATATCTTGATTTGCTCGACATGACCAAACTTATACAAACACTTGAGCAAAGACCGTACAATTACAAATGTAACTAAGAACAAGCGACAGACACAAAACTGTATCAACAAACTCCCCTTGGATGTTGCTTGGTCTTCGGTCTTTAGTCTTCATACTTTGGATGGATTGGAGTATCAACAAATTCCCCCTGAAGATCTGCTATCCACTGATAGAGCATCGAGTCTTCGAGCTTCTAAGAAACTTTAAATCTTTCTTGTTTCCTCTTCTGACTTGTCAGATTTCTTTGTTGCTGGTTTTCGTTTATGTTCTCTTTGTTTCAATCTGTACTCAATAGACAAATATAATTAGAACACAAATTTATCAGGGAATACACATGAAAAACTTATTACAATTTTTCATATGAATGTATTCCCTGAATGAGATACACACACTCGTATAAATTCCAGCAGCTGATTTGAGAAAAACAAGAGACCAAGTCAATCACTTGACTAGGTTTATTCGTACGAGATACACACACTCGTATGAATTTCAGATTTTGGTTTTCTTTAATGGTTACTTGTTGCAAGATGTTACTTTATGAAGTTGTGATATCAGACAAATGGTTTTTTGGCGTATCTTGGTAGAAAACTTTCGAGTTTCAATTTTGGCTATCTTTCAAAAGTAATATTTATAAGCAACTAAGTAAACTAAACTTAAAATCAGATATTTACAGATAAACTATTTATCTATTGAACAGTCTTTTTCAAGTTTCAAGTTAAGAGAATCATACCATCTTTTTAATCTTTGTCAAAAACGATATATGGTTTAAACTTCAAAATTAAAAGGATAAGTGTTCAACTATGATTATCGGTATTGCTGACCATATAAGCTCAAACTTATCAGATGTAATCATGATTAGGAGATATCATTAAGGTATGAATTATACTTACTAGCCGGTGTTCAACCATATCACGACACATTCCCGTATCAAGATATGCACGAGAGAAAATCTTACCGGTGAGTTTACTGCTTTATCATTTGTTTAGACGTATATATATGATGTGAGATACTCACTTATTTTGATCGAAAACAAGCCCTTGTGATTAAATCACTTATTTATGAGGAACTTGATTTTCATATGCATGAAAACATAGGAGTAAGTCCGTGAACATGTTAGTACCATCGTACCGACAAAGAGACGAACTTAGCTCCCGCATAAAGTTGTGATATATTATCACTTATTTTGGGAATGTGATATTTTTATCACTTATTGATGGTCATATGCAGTATGTACATGTATGTATGATATCATGGAAGTTCTAGACTTGCGTCACCGTTATTTTTCGGCAAAAGATTCAACCATGATACCCAGATGATAAGCAAGCATAAAAACCATATATCTCAGAACCTCGGCACTCTATCAAACGATATTTCGGTACCAAGACCATATGCCAATGAATGGTTCTCACCTGGCGTTCTGTCTGTTAAGTTTATATCAATCTGCACATTTTAGTCTGATTGTGAGCCTACCGATACATCATAAGACAAGCTACTTATCAATCTTCTTTCTATGCTTTTGACCATTTCTGACAGATTTACCGGTGTATTTCATCATCTTCAACTTATCCAAGAAACTCATTTTTTATTTTTCTATTGTTTTTGTATTTTTCTAAATTTTCTCCCCTTTAAATATAGAAGGTAAATAAATAAAAGACATATTTTTTATTTTCTTGAAAATTTCTACCCCTAAAATATAAAATGGAAAATCTTTTTGTAGTTTTAGATTTTTAGAAAAATACGTAGAAAAATGATTAGCCATGGTTGAGTTACTCGGGTTTATCCTTGATGCCATTGACCAAAAGTAGATAATCAAAACATGATTTATCAAAGGCTTTATTAAAAAGGTCAGCACGTTGGTGATCAGAGTGTATTTTAACAACATTGATAAGTTTCTTTTCATAACAATCTCGTATGAAATGATACTTAATCTCAATGTGTTTTGTTTTGGAGTGATGTACAGGATTCCGAGTGATCTGTAAAGTAGCTTCGTTATCAACAAAAATAGGAGTAGTTAGAAATTCAAACCGTAGTTGCGCATCTGTTGTTGAATCCATAGAACCTGAGAGCAGCAACTAGAAGCTGAAATATACTCAGCGTCACATGTTGATGTAGTTACACAAGTCTGCTTCTTGCATTGCCATATGACTAGGCGATTTCCCAAGAACTGACATCTCGCTGTTGTTTACTCTGCATCGATTTTGCATCCGCCATGATCAGAATCACTGAATGCTGTCAGATCAAAGTTATCATCCTTAGGGTACCATAGACCAGTGTCCGGGCGACCCTTTAAATAACGAAAGATCCTTTTCACAGCCATCAAATGAGAAACTTTCGGACTAGACTGATAGCGCGCTAGAAGACATGTTGGGTACATTATATCGGGTCTTGAAGTAGTAAGATACAAGAGAGATCCAATCGTAGCACGGTAGAGAGATGGTTCCACATGTTCACCCATTCCGTCTGGAGTAATCCCATGATTTTGAGCTAATGGAGTTCCCAAAGGCTTTGAGTCGTCAATCTGAGATAGCTTGAGAATATCCCCGACGTACTTGGTTTGATGGATAAAGATCCCTTCCTGTGATTGCTGAACCTGTAAACCTAAAAAGAAAGTCATTTCTCCCATAGCGCTCATCTCGAACTTCTCCTGGATAACCTATTCGAATTCTTTGCACATTCGATCGTTGGTAGACCCAAAGATAATGTCATCAACATAAACTTGCCCTAGCAGCAAATCCTTGTTCTTTTCCTTGATGAAGAGAGTACAGTCGATCAAGCCTCGTTGAAAACCGTTCTTCAATAGATAGGTAGATAATGTTTCATACCAAGCCCTCGGAGCTTGAAGAAGACCATATAACGCCTTGTTGAGAAGCCAAACCTTGTCAGGATGGATTGGATCTTCAAAATCTGGCGGTTGCTCAACATATACTTCCTCTTCCACCACACCATGAAGAAATGCACTTTTCACATCCATCTGATAAACGGTGAACTTCTTGTAGGACGCATAAGCCAAAAAGATTCTTATCGCCTCAAGTCGTGCAACCGGTGCATAAACTTCATTATAATCAATGCCTTCGACCTGATTAAAACCTTGAAGAACCAATCGCGCTTTGTTTCTCACAACACCTCGGTCATCCTTCTTGCACTTGTACACCTATCGTGTACCAATCTTCTTATAGCTGTCAGGCCGGTCAACCAATTTCCAGATGCCTAATTTCTGAAACTACTGAAGTTCTTCCTGCATGGCTTCAACCCAAGAGTCTTCTTTCATTGCCTCCTTCCAAGATTTTGGTTGTACTTGGCACACATAGCAGGCAAAAGACCAATCGTTCAGACCACCAGATTCCCTGATTTTCGAATACAATCCAGCATTCTGGTTGTTTCGAAGCTGATTACGAGTCTGCACACCACTCTGGACATCTCCAATAATATTTGCTGAGGATGGATATTATGAATTGAGTCTCTAGAACATTAGGAACTCGAGAATTTATACCCAGATTGTTGATATTCAGATCAACAGTCAAATCGAGAGCTGGATTTGAAGAGGATGTAGATGCATGAGCTTCAGTCGTCCTTGAGGTTGAATATTTGACGTAACATCCGAAATTCCAGGAACCGCACCAGAGGTAGCTTCATTTGCATCATGAAACTCATCTTCTTCTGATGAAACATTATAATCCGCAGTGTCTTCGAATTCCTCATTTTGAACAAGATTGTTAACCGAATTCGATACTTGAGGGTTTACAATAATTGGTCGAACTAATGATGAGTCAATTGCTGTATCACTTTCTAGTAGCATTTGAGCAGCAGCAGAGGCATCATCAAAAGTTGGCAGATTAAAGGAGTCGAACATCTCATCGTAGTCGAATATCCAAGGAGCACCCGGAGCTCTAACTGATTATGTATATCTCTGAACCTTGACTACACCCCATTCTTCAATCTTCTTTGAAGAAAAATTCCACACCCTAAATTTGGAGAAGCATATCCAAGAAAGAAACCTTCGATAGCTTTCGGACCAAACTTTCCATGTGGGTCGATCATAGTGCATGGAGCTCCAAAAGGTTCTAAGAAAGAAACATCAGGTTTCCTTTTATGTAGCAACTCAAAACATGTCTTCCCATGTCTCTTCACCGTTAGAACTCTATTCATCGTGTAACATGCAGTAACAACAGCTTCTCCCCAAAATTGAACAGGAAGTTCTGATTCTACCAACATGGTTCTTGCTGTTTCAATTAGAGATCTATTCTTCCTCTCAGCGACACCATTTTGTTGTGGAGTGTAGCGAGAACTGTACTCATGCAAAATGCCCAGTACTCATCCATAATTGATTCTTGAATTCGGTGCCATTGTCGCTTCTGATTCTCCTTACCTTTAGATTGTACAAATTTTCTAGCAGAGTCAGGAGATTCTTTAGGATATTAGGAACTTTACTCTTGTGTGCCAACATGTTTACCAATGAAAATCGGGAATAATCATCAGTAACTACCAGACAATAAGAATCACCAAAGGTTGTCTTGTGTTTCATAGGTCCAAGAGGTCCATATGAAGATGTTCCAGTGGCATATTCACAGTGTTGTTCTTCTTCACGGGATGGGATTTTCTTGCTTGCTTTCCCTTCTGGCATGATACACAGACATCTTGAAGATGAAAATTCTTGACTGGTACACCATTCACTAGATTATTCTTCAACAAATAGTTCATTTTCCTCAGGTGAGTGTGTCCATTCGTTTGTGCCAAGAGATTGATTCGTTCTCGGTGGCTTTGGAGACAAAACATGTGACTTGTGCAGATGTTGTAATAGCTTGGCTCATATCAAGAATATACAAGTCATTAATTCTTGGAGCCGATAGAAGAATCCATTCCTTGGGGATCTTGAATCCAGGCTTCAGCGCATAACATCCGGTATCATCAAAATGTATCGTGAACTTCTTGTCACAGATTTGAGAAACGCTAAGAAGATTGTGATCAATTTACCGCACATAATTGATCTTATCAAAACTCACAACACCATTGGAGACCATTCCTTCTCCAGTGATGTATCCACCTTTATCACCAGCAAAGGCAACATAACCACCCCTAATGCTTTTCACATCATACAGGAGCCGCAAGTCGCCTGTCATGTGCCTTGATGCTCCACTGTCAACAATCCAATGACTGTTTACAGTCCCTCCTGAACACCATGCACATTACACAAACAAGATTAGTTTGAGATGGGGACCCAAGCCTTAGTGGTCTTGGGTCGTCCCTTATCATCAAGAAATGTGATCTCTATTTCTTGATGATTGTCAAACTGAGTTCCTCCTTTTGAACCACTACCGGTCTTCTGTTTCCAAGATCGTTGATTATTACCAAATTGACTATTATTTACAGTTTTAACAGTTTTTGGTTTAATTAACTTTGAAGATCTTGGATTCTTTTCTGAAGAATCCGTTTTTAAAGCTCCCTCAATTGCTTTTACTTGTTTACATTTTTGTTTCTCCTTTTGATCTTTAATAATTCGTTTATCTTGTGTTGGAGAAACAGATCTATGTTTGCAAGTTGGTTCATGAGGGGTTCTTTTCACAAATCTTGGTTTATCTGGATTTTTGCAATCTTTTATAATGTGCCCAAATTCTCCACATTTGAAACATGTTCTCCTTTCCACAAAACTAGGAGATCGTGTTTCTCTTCTTGATGTTGAACTTGTGGGTCTTGAGGTACTGGGTTCATTTCATTACATCCATCCGTGTGTTGGGTGTAATTATTTTGACTATTTCTTTTCAAAATCTTGACTTTCTTTACAAAATCTATATTAGATTTCCTTGAAAAGTTTCGACTTTATCGGTACCTTTAGAACTCACAAATTTAACATTCTTAACCTTTTTCTTGTACCGAGAGCCTTTTTCTTCAATCTTTGGTTGAGAAACTGCAGGCTTTTCAACTCGCTTCCACTGTTTTTCTGTTGAAGCGGATAATGGTTGTGATTTGGTTGCCTTTTTCTTCTCTAGAAATTTGGTTTTTGACTTTTCAAATACATGATCTATAGAGATTGGATTTACACTTTTAATTGGAAAATATTTGTTCAAATAGGTATTCTTATCTCCAACCAACGTATACAACACATTATCTGCTTCATCTGTCGATACTTCTGTCTTGACAGATTTCTTAGGAACGGTCTCTTGGATCTCAACAGATTGAGTACTAGGAGTAGCAGAAAGTTCTACTCTTTTCCTTTCATCAAGAGGCTGATACTGGTCATCTTTTCTTGATTCATCATCTGGTGTATCATTTTCCTCTTCATCAGATTAATTTTGAACAACATCAGACAATGAATTTTCTGGCTTGCTTGGTTCTTGAGAGGAATTGTCTAGTTTGAACCCTAATCCTATTGCAAATTCTTCAGGATTCAAAGGTACAGAGGGTTCAAAATGAGGCATCTCCTCTTCATCAGGCATTTTGGTATAATTGTGTTTCATTGGTGGTGGACACAACTTATACCCTATGCATTGAGCATCTCCTTTTAGTTTTTGAACATCAATGATATGATCAAGCACATAGCGAGAGTTAGAGTAACTTTCCAACTTGAGCTTGATCGAATCATATTCGCATTTGGCGATGGCTAGCTCTTTCTTAGTTTCTTCCAGGAGATTAATATAGTTGTTACTTCCTGTTTGTTTATTCGAAAATGTTTTTGTCAATTCAGAAACGCTTTTCTTAAGGGTTTCTATTACAGATTTGAATTCTTTTTCATTTCGGGTTAGAGCCAAATTCGCCTCTTTGCACTTTGATAGTTCAAGAACTAAATTTTGATTATGACTGTTGACGGTTTCATACTTTATTTTCAATTCAGCACAGTCATTGCAAACAGTAGGAGGGTCAGAATTTACCCGACTTGTAGAACCTGCAACATTTGCCATGAAGGTAGTGTGATGAGGGAAGGCTGCATCATCTGTAAAGAGTGTCTCTGTCTCCTTCACATCAGTTTCTGCATTCTTCAACATACCCACCTTTTCACACTTCATCATCTCAGCTTCAATTAGAGCTTGTTAACCTCAACATCACTCTCATTTCTGATATCAAAATCAGATCCATAACCACCTAAACTTGAACACTCTTCATCAGAACTACCAGCATACCCAGAAGTATCATCATTATCTGGAGTATTAATGCTGTGAACATGCTTAATTTGATCGACGATCTTCACATAACATGCAGTTCTTCCGTTGTTCTCAGTTCCCAACTGTACTGACCAATTGCATCCTTCATCAGGTTGAACTACCAAAGCTCTATGTGTGTTTGAAGGTCCTGATTGATTGGTATTGTTAGAGTTGCCAACAGCTACCATTCTTCTTTCATTGTTTAACTGAGCTGTGTTGGGTGGTTGAGATTGATTTCGAAAGGGATTGTGATTTCCTTCCTTGCTAGGTCTTGTGCATTCCCGTTTGAAGTGACCTCTTTCTCCGTAGTTGAAGCAAGTAACGGCAGTTTTATCAAAGCCGTATTTTGTGTCCTTTTTGCTCTCTAAACTAGTTCTTGTTCTCCGCATGTAATCTTTTGCTCTTCTCACAGCACTTGCAAATGCCCACTTGATATCCATCAGCTCCATCTCATCTTGGTCAATTTGTTGGTAGTCTTCGTTTCTCAAATTGATTTTCCTATTTGACCTGCAACTAAACCACAATAAGAACTGACCATTGTGTTGAGAAGTTCCATATGTTCTTGTGCAACTTCTACGCTGACTTTAGAGTGATTGGACGTGTCAAGTTTGACAGTGTTGGGATTTGCAGATTGACAATTGTTTCCGTAGAAAGCTTGTTGAGGAGCTTGCTGTGGAGCTTGATGTGCTAAATCTCTTGGCTGTGGAAGGAAGGCTTTCAGATTAAATGCTTGTCCATAAGCTTGAGTATTTGAGCCCGCATACTAACTTGATTGAACATGTTGTGGTAGGAAGGGGTTCACGTTTGACACAAACGCGGTTTGCAGCTTGGTTGCTGGCTTGAGTTTGTACCTGCATTAATACCTCCGAAGTACATCTTAGGGTTTTGTGGAACGGTGACTCGTTGTGCCTTCCGGAGTTCTTCTTCATTCTTGTTCTCCAGTTTCTGCACAAATTCATAAATACTAATTGAGTCCAAAACACCTGTATATTTTAATAAGTCAATAAATTGATCCCATTTCGGTGGTAAAGCATCAGCAAATCGCATCACAATTTCTTGTGGTGCTGCTAACACTTTGTAAGAGTACCTCTCGCTGAGCAGATGATAAAACCGTGTGGTCATATCATTCAACATTTCATTTTCCATAAACATGAAACCTTCAAACTCCTTCTTGAGTAAATCATGTCGAATTTTCCTGGTAGCAGCATTACTCTCTCCTCTTGCTTCCAAAGTATCCCACAGATTTTTCGCGATTGTACAGTACACAAACTGATGATAAATGTCTTTATGAAGAGCTTGTGTGAGGATAGCAAACGCCTTCTTCTCTAGATCATATGCCTTCTTGTTACTCTCGTCTAGATTGGCTAAGGAGGTTGGATTTGATCCGGCTTCTTCAAATGATTCTTTATAGGGTGTAGTAAAACACGCCCACAATTATGTGTTCTGTCCAAGAACCTACGTATGAAAATGACTTTTCCACGAAGGATAAATCGTTCATGTGGTTTAGCTTCGGCGGACGGTTATTACTCCCTGTTTCACTTTCGCTCATTAAAAGAGTTTGGATGCTTTGATTCTGATTCGCAACACATGCCCACTGATTTGCAGAGATCATAGCTGTATGTTGAGGCATCAAAGACTTGACCCATGATGTTGCGGAGCTTTGCGAAGACTCTTGATTTGAGCTTGAACTACTCCAATCCCACGGATTAGAACTCATTATATTTTCTTGATTATGAAAAATTGAAAGGTTTAAAGTTTGAAAATAACAGTTCCCTCTTAAAAATTCACAATTTTGAAAATATTTGAAAAGCACACAGCTTTAAAAATCTGAAAAACGAAAAACAAACAATAACGAAGATTATTCGTACGAACCAATGTTTCGTACGGATAAGTGTTCTTCGTACGAGCAACTTGCTTCGTACGGATGAGCTCCTTCGTGCGAACCAACTTGTTCGTGGCGGATGAGTTCCTTCGTGTGAACCAACTTCGTACGAATGAGTTTTCTGGTGAATTTCTTCTACAAATGTGTTCAACTTGAACAAAAGAAAATTTTAATGAAAACTTTCTGGATATAACAGATTTTAACCAAGTTTTAAGTTAGTTATCTATTCAAAACTAAAGTTTTCTGCTGGGAGTTCAAGAACACTTCAAGAAACCTTCAAACCAGCTCAGACACAACACTAAGCTTGGTTTTGAACAAGGAAGAGAGCCAAAGCTCTGATACCACTTGTAGGTCCACCTGAGGATCAAGTTAAACCTATTCCTTGTTCATGCAACACACATACGAGTGCGGGATCCAAGTATGCATGCAAACCAAAGCAAAGTAAGAAAACGAGGTAACCAAAGATTCACTATCTTGATTAAGAGATGAGAACAAGTACAAACATATACAAACAATGCTCATACGACTCAACAAACTGCCTGTGTTCTTGTGTTTTCGTCTGCACCAGAAATGTCAACAGAGAGATCCCACCAAAAGATCAACAGAGCTAACAGTGCAACCAAGAGCTAACCTTGACTGAGAGGTGCATATCTGCTTATATAGTGCCCATGCTGGTCATTCGTACGAAGCACGTTTCCAGACATACGGAACACTCTATTACCCACGAAGCACTACTCCAAAGAGGCTTGTACAAGCAACTTGGTTGGTACGGAGCAACTGGTTCGTAGGGAGCAACTGGTTCGTATGGAGCAACTGGCTCGTACGGAGCAAGACGTACACAAGACTCAACGATATGCACACATGCACCCGTTTAACACAGACTAACTAAGATGTTGTACGAAACCAATATAGAATTTGGTCGACATGACCAAACTTATACAGACACTTGAGCAAAGACCGTACAATTACAAATGTAACTAAGAACAAGCGACAGACACAAAACTGTATCAACAAAAAGTTAAAGCCGTGTACGTCTGGTATATCCTTTTTGATCTTTCCTTCAAAACCTTTTAATCAACTGTACAGAACTTAAAACAAGTGTTTATAATTAAACACAATCGGATTTGATGTTCTGGGTTATAATTCATGAAGAAGATGAAGCTTTTCTAGTGTTTATGTATAATTAAATTTGTTGTTTTAAATACGTTAGACACACAGTCCAGTGGTGGACTGTGTGCAATCACAAAGCACATGTCCCGGTCGACTCTACATGTTACCGACTTTCTGAAATAAAACCTTTTTTTAAACCTCATACAGATCATCTTTCAATAAGTACATAATGTAATATAATTTCAGCTTATACGGGTTAGACACCCAACCCAGTTGGTAGGGCTGGTTGCAACACAGAGCTAAGGTCGCGAGTTCGAGCATGGTCTATGCAGCAGTTCGTTTATATTTAAAACCTTTTAATTAAATAATTCTGAATTAACCTAACTAGTATATATATATATTATATGTATTATATATATATATTATTATATATATATATATATATATATAATTAACCAAATTCTGAATTAACCTAACTAGTTATATATATATATATATATATATATATATATATATATATATATATATATATATATATATATATATATATATATAATTAAAATGGAGATTATTTCGGGTTAGACACGTAGCTCAGTTGGTAGAGCTGCGTGCACGTATACGGGAGGTCACGAGTTCGAACCTCACACGATGCCTAAAACACATGCGATCCGACCGATCAGAACCGGTCAGACCTGACAAGGTCAAACATTTTTTTAATTTATTATTTTTTTACTTTCAAATATTCTTTTTTATTATTAATTAAAAATCATTTAAAATGCTTAAAAAACAAGATTTTTAAAGTTTAAAAATTTACCACAAAAATAAATCAAAAAAATCTAATAAAAAGCATTAATTAAAAATATTAACTTCAAATAAAAATTAATTTATTTATTGAATTATTACGCGATTATTTAGGTTAGTTTTCCCTCGTCGGTTGAATCCTAAATCGTGTGCCATTGTTATCAATTCGAAGAAACAAACCCACTGTGAGTGAATCCTTTGCGCGAATCCTTACAAATTCCTCTTTTTATTCATGTTTTGGGGTGTAGCATGTGTCGTTTACTTATTTTGTTTATTCAACGACTTGTGCTATTACCATTATATAAACTAACGTGTTATGTATTGTTATTTGTTGTATTTGTGTGGTTACATTTTTTTTGTATTTGCGTGCAATCATTCATATTAGGCCCATCAGTTCCTCGTTGGATACGGGTTGAGCATCGCGTGCCTCATAAGATCGGCTCCGTTTGATTGAGCCTTGATCTCACAGTTCATCATTGGTCATGCTTGTGTGTGCATTGTTTGATTTTATGTGGTTTGTGGTTAGAATTACATATGTGTAAGCTCATAATTGGTTATTGCACATTTTTATTAAAATAATCAATATAACTATTTCTTTCAAATGATTAAATAAGATTCACTCGCTAACTTTTGTTGACCCAAAACCCTATTTTTACACATGATACAGGTGGACAGGTTGAAGCAAGGAACAAATAGGAAATTGCCTTAGAAGAAAAATAAAGAAGTCATGAATACTGTGTTTAAAACATATTGTGCTTGTTTGTATACGTGTTTGTTGTAATTTATCTTTTTAATTGGAAGTAATAAATATGAAACTTTATTATAGTAAATATCATGAGCTTTGATGAAAACCCAATAATGCCCCAACTACCATTTCCGCTGCGGGTCAGGGTGTCACACCCCAACCGATGGCGGAAACATCGGGATGAGATGAAAACAAGATTGCTCATTGCTCATAACGCTAATAAATGACAATATATTATTAAATCCAAATTTCATTTCACAACATTGTCAAATACAACATGAAGCAATACAATAAGTTCATAAAACATAACAAAATTTGGTACAACATTTATAAATCTAACGTCTAAAATGTGTGTATCTAAGTCCTTGCTATTTTGATTTCATAGCATCATCTCCTTCAACCTGTAACATGTTTTAAAATAAAGTCAATGCAAAAGCAAAGGCGAGTACACAAGTTTAAGCATAGCATACGTATACAAATAAAGTTTTAACAATCCTCATGGCAACCAAATCTATACAAGAGCAATATCAAGGCATGCAATACTAATAATCAAACCCTTAACACAATCACAATGTTTTAACATGACCTCACGAATAACACGATGGAGGTGGATGCGTGAATTCCTATAGCGCTAAGCATGTCAAACGAAGGCTAAAAATAGTTAATGACTAAAGCATAGCATAACGAATATCCAAGACAAGCATCAAGTATAAGATTCTAGTATTCATGTGTATAAGATTGTTTGTACGTTTCATAAAATTTAAGTGTTCATGATTTTTGTATAAGTAAAACATCTTACACCCAAAAGTGTTATAAGCGAAATTGGGTCGAGTGTACTCACAAAATTTGCTAAGTCTTCTTGAAATCTCGCGACGAGTTGATGAGTTGGAGAATGAGACGTCGAGGACACCTTATATGGCAAACGAATGTGTATGAGTAAACGGAATTAAGTAGGAGGATTTGAGATGGAATTTGGATGTACGTATATATTTAACATAGTTAGTGTAACAATTATAAATTTAATTTCGTCAAAAGTGTTCAGGGAGTGCCGTCAAAATAAACGCTACATATACCTTTATAATTATCAAAATTATTCGAATCTGATACGTTATCTTTAGTCTTTTTGATGAAAAGCAAAATAGAAATATGTATATATGTTTATATATTTTAACGAAAAACATGCTAGACATCTATGTTTCGACAAAAGGTTTAATATGTATAAGTATATTTTGGTCGAAGGTATGATAAATAAATATGTATATATTTTGATGAAAGGTTTAATGTACAAATATTATGTCATTGAATATATATGTAAAAAAATAATATATCTATATATAATTGGTCGTTTAGATAAATGTATTTGTCGAAAATTATAATAAATAAATTTATGTTCTTGTCGAAAATCATAATAAAGAAATAGGTATATTTTCGTCGAAAAGTATAATATAAATAAACATATATTTTTTATCGAGATGTACAATAATTATAAATATATTCCATCGTAAAGTTTTTTAAATATATTTTGTCGCTAAAGAAATATATATTGTCGTAAGGTGTAATAAATATATAATCGTTTGTTTTGACGAAAAACGGCCAGAGTTTTCCCTTGTTTTTGGACGATCCCGACACACAAGTGTCGATATTATTTCCCAAAACCCAACGATTCATTAACAATGAATAAAACACGAAACAATCCGAAACACCAACTCATAAAAACTAATATATATATATATATATATATATATATTTATGTTTTATTACAAGTTATAAAAAGTTCGGTTCGGGCAAGATTCAACGTTAACATAAATGATATAATGAACTTCAAGACGTTTAAAGATTTACCGGACATCGAAACTGAACCGATTTGACCGGCGTTGACTGTTTGACCAGATTTGACTCGAGCCGAGACCGAACCAAACTGAAATCGAATCGGACAAACTTAACTTGAATCTGAATCGGAACCGTTGAACACCCAAACCCAAAACAACATGGGTCTGCTGCCGGAGCTCTGGCAAAGACGGCTGAGGTTGCGCGCTGCTGTCGAGCTGCGCTGCCTCGGTTTGTCCCTGGTGCACCGCCACCCCGCAGGTGGCCGACAACATCCCTGCAGAGAGCGAGAGAGGAGAGTGAGAGGGTGTGCGGCGGAGGGAGGAGGTCGATGGGGGGGGGGGGGTTGAGACGGAGAGGGTGAGTGGTGGGTGCGAGTGAGGGGGATGAGAGGGGTTGTGTGCGTCTGCAGGCAGGAAAGGAGGAGGGGGTTGAAGGGGATGCGGGTAGTCGGAGCAGGCGGAGAAGCCGTCGCTGGAGGGGCTGGTCGGAACTTCTCCGGCCGTCGGAAAGTTTGAGAGGGAAAAGGGGGTGTCGGTTGGCTTTTTTATTGTGTCATAGAGTGTGTAATGTGTGTGAGTGAGTTATAAATAAAATTAGGGTTTAGTTATTAGGTAGGGTTTGGTCGGTTGGGATTAAAGCCCGATTGTTGTGTTTAGAACAGCCCAGTCTCGATTTAAAGGGTCGTTTTCGCACCCGTTATTTAAAGATAGAAGAAAACTATTATCATTATTATATATATATATATATATATATATATATATATTATTAAATAAAAAGAATAAAATACGGGTCGTTACACAAGGTGTGACAGATTGTTATCAGAGCTTTTGACTATAGGGATATAGGATAGGTTATTAGACCCTTAGAGCCTATACTATAGTCGACTAGATTTTAATTGCTTATATGTTATTTGGTTACATGCAAACTCATGATGTTTATTTGTTTCATATTTATTTCACACACAAATGCATGCAAGCACTTCCACTAACATTTTTGTGGGATATTTAATGTGTGATACATATTGTCAAACATAACATGCTTAAATATACATTCATCACACATGTTTCAATTATCGCATATTTAAATCATTCTCATATTTCTTTATTCAAGATTTTGTGATGTTTCATTCTTCAATCTCAGCAAAGTGAGTTCTACGACGGACATGTAGTAATTGGAAGGGTACAAGTACCATAGTCAAAACGTCCTGTCTAGGTTGGCATTCGTATAAGTCCAATATAACGGATTAGTTTGCCTACCTGGGGACTAACGATGAGAGTACGAAGGACCTATTAGGCCAAAGCATGCCACACCAAACGTTGTGTGAACTAACCCCACTTTGAGTTGTCACTGTGTCTACACCTGGACACCTTCTGACTTTATACTTTGTAATCATGTTTTATGATTTTCATTCAGGTGACGTGAGTGTTAACAGGCCAACACCAATGTGAACCCTACAAAGCCCAGTAGTCATGGGGGCCCACGTGACTACCTAGGCCAAGTATGGGGAACATATGGGGGCCCAAACATGATCAAAGCCCAAGACATCCTATGGATGTAGCAAATTTATTTTCTTCATTTGTTTTGTGGATGTTCATTTCTAAATACGACACATGACACCTATATGTCAAACTAATACTCTCGCTACGTATTCCTTGTAGATGTCTTCTAGTCACTCTCGTAGAGGTAGGAGATCAGAAAAATCCCGCGAGCGCATGGCTGCCCACATCGCTCAACAAATGGCCGCCGTACTTCCCGACATCATAGTTCCAGTCCAACAAGCCCTTGCAGTCAATCCCATTCACCCAATCAATCAAGAGAGTCAAAATTTTGTTAATCCTCCCCCAAACACCACCAAGTGCACCTACAAGCACTTCAACTCATGTGACCCTCCAAAGTACGAAGGTACTGAAGGAGTCACTGCTCTTCGTCGATGGTTTGAAGAGATGGAGAGTACCTTTCTCAATTGTGATTGTCCCAACGACCGTAAAGTTCGTTATGCTACTGGCCGTCTATTTGGGGTAGCATTAACTTGGTGGAATGCCGAAAAAGGTAGAAGAGGTGCCGAAGCTGCAGTAGCCCTAACTTGGGAAGAACTTCGAGAACTCATGACAAGACGCTTCTGCCCAAGAAGCGAAATTAAGAAACTAGAGGATGAGTTCTATTTCTTGAAGCAAAAAGAGGGAGATCACATAACCTATAAGAAGAGGTTCCTCGAGTTGAATCAAATGGTTCCCAATTGTTTCACCCCTCTCTACCGGTTGATCGAGCATTACATACGGGGTCTTCCTTTGAAGATTCAGGACCCTGTGATGAGTACTACACCTGCAACTTTGGAAGCAGCAATGGAGCTAGCTACAGAGCTCACCGAAAACCACATTAGGAATGGGGATTTCAAGGATGAGAAGAAGAAAGATAAAACATCAACTGAAACCTCAAACCCAACCCAAACTGAATCCTCTTCTCAATTCACTACCAAGAGGAAGCGAGACGGGCAAAATTTTGCTATCACCCAAACCAGTCACCCAGCTCCACAAGCCGTACCCCTCCAAGCTATCCCAATCACTCAAGTAGCACCCAACACTGCATACCCAAATAAGAAACGTTACATTGGTCCTCACCCTCCATGCAACACTTGCTTTTATCACCACCAACCCACCATACCCTGTCGATTGTGTGCTAATTGTGGGCGTTATGGCCATCTAAGTAAAACTTATCGTACTCCCCAAAACCAAGCTTCACCCCTACCCAAAACATGATCCAACCCTATCAACAACCTCAATACCCCATAGTTCCACATGTTCGAGCTTGCTTTAATTGTGGTGACCCTACCCACTTTAGAAACACGTGCCCTAGGTTGGTTAATATCATTAACGCCCAAGCTCAAGCGAACTCAGTTAATCAAGCAAATCAAGCAAACCTAGCACCTCCACCAGCAAGAGGAAGAGCCTACAATATCAACGTGAATCCAATTGAGGTCGACAATGGTGCAAACGAGCAACCCAACTAGCCTTCCATCATCAAGAAACAAGACTCTGCTTCAACCATTTATTCTCAATGTTTTCTATGAATTCCAATCTTTGTATATCCCTGTTTCAAATTGGGAATTTATGTATCAAAATTTTAATGCCAATAACGCAGTTTATATCACATCATGACAGGTTGTTTCATTATATGTCTCTATTCATTGATTCAAAATTTTATGGCATCGTACATCACGACGAACCTCGTCTCATCATTTAAAGAAGTTGGGTCGTGTCTCACTTTTTCATAGACTGATCACTTCATCATAACACACGAGAGAGGAACCGTCGTCATTCAGTCATGTATCCCTCATATTTGAGACTCAAGCTTTGGTTGTTGTGTTTGTTTATGTTTTATAGATTTTAGGACGAGTCACATAGAACTAATTGTAACTTACTGACAAAGCCAATGAAAATTTGACAAGGATATGGTGGATACACCGCTGGTACTTCCTATATATAAGTATTTTTGTCAAATGATCAAAAGCATTGGTTATGAGAAGTTCCGTGTAGATAGTGTAAATCTTAATATCGTCATGGTTGAAGATTTTCGTCTTGTGATATAACTTAATCTTTTCAACGCATCAATTTTCTCAAAATTCTTATGCATTAGATCATACCCATCCAATCAACTCTGTGTATCAACGCTTCTCACCACAGGCATCAAAAAGTGATTTCTGTAGCAGGGTATCCAACCCTTACTAGGAACGTTACCGCCTCAATCAAGATTCAAAACTTCACATTCCTCTGGTTATGTAAACGTCAAATCCAAACATCACACCTCTCTTTTCTGTTAAGAAATATTCAGATTTTAGTAAGAGTGCGTTGGGAGTTAAAACGAGAACCTGAGTTTACTTGGGAACGCGAAGACTCAATGCATGAAAAATACCCACATTTTCTTTCCAGTTACAGCTACTACTTAAATTTCAGGACGAAATTTCTAAAAGTAGGGGATACTGTAACATTCGTTGTAAAACGGGCTTTCAAAAACCCACTTCATCACCAAGTATTTAATTTTAAAGTCTTGTTACATATTTAATCATCATTTAATATGAGTTATTACTTTATAGTATTAATTTATGGTTATTAAATAATTTGAAAGATATAAAATATAAATAAATGATAATAATGTTAGTTAATAAAGTCTAAAAATACAAATATATATATATATATATATATGTACATATATACAGGGGCAGCCGGGTTTCGAACCGAGTCCCCAACAAACTCTCACACACCAAAACACCACTGAGTTACACGCACCTTATGTTTTAAAAGCCGTATCAATTAAACGTTATACGCTCTCAAATTTCAACCTGGAAATTCAAAATTTGGCAGTCCTGTAACCGTCGGCAATCATCATCATGATTTCATACATCTCTGCAAGAAACGGAAGTAACCGTTTTCAAATTATGTAACAGATTCAATTATCGATTCAACAACCTCAAAAAACAGTTATACAATCGTTGCGGCATTCAATTTTTGACCGAAACCTATGAAACCGGAAATTTAATCAAGAACATTGGCTACTCTATAAATAGCAATCCTTGCACCTCAATTGAACTCGTCATTTCCTTCGATTTCTTTCTCTCAAGCACTCTCAGATACTCTCTGTTCGAGTTCTTTGTTGTCAGAATCTTCAGTCACCCGCCGGAATCTCGTCAGAAAAGTTAAAGCCGTGTACGTCTGGTATATTCCTTTTTGATCTTTACTTCAAAACCTTTTAATCATCTGTACAGAACTTAAAACAAGTGTTTAAAATTAAACACAAACGGATTTGATCTTATGGGTTATAATTCATGAAGAAGATGAACCTTTTCTAGTGTTTATGTATAATTAATTTGTTGTTTTAAACGGTTAGACACACAGTCCAGTGGTGGACTGTGTGCAATCACAAAGCACATGTCTCGAGTTCGACTCGTACACGTTACCGACTTTCTGAAATAAAACCATTTTTTAAACCTCATACAGATCATCTTTCAATAAGTACATAAATTTAATATAATTTCAGCTTATACCGGGTTAGACACCCAGCCCAGTTGGTAGGGCTGGGTGCAACGCAGAGCTAAGGTCGCGAGTTCAAGTCAGGGTCTATGCAGCGGTTTGTTTATATTTAAAACCTTTTTAATTAAATAAATTTTGAATTAACCTAACTAGTTATATATATATATATATATATATATATATATATATATATAAAATTAATATGGAGATTATTTCGGGTTGGACACGTAGCTCAGTTGGTAGAGCTGCGTGCACGTATACGGGAGGTCATGAGTTCGAACCTCACACGATGCCTAAAACACATGCGATCCGACCGATCAGAACCGGTCAGACCTGAACAAATTTTTAAATTTAATTATTTTTTTTTACTTTCAAATATTCTTTTTTATTATTAATTAAAAATCATTTAAAATACTTAAAAAACAAGATTTTTAAAGTTTAAAAATTGTAAAAATACCACAAAAATAAATAAAAAAATTAATAAAAAGCATTAATTAAAAATATTAACTTCAAATAAAAATTAATTTATTTATTGAATTATTACATGATTATTTAGGTTAGTTTTCCCTCGTCGATTGAATCCTAAATCGTGCGCCATTGTTATCAATTCCAAAGAAACGCACCCACTGTGAATGAATACTTACAAATTCCCCTTTTTATTCATGTTTTGGGTGTAGCATGTGTCGTTTACTTATTTTGTTTATTCAACCACTTGTGCTATTACCATTATTTGAACTAACGTGTTATGTATTGTTATTTGTTGTATTTGTGTTGTTACATTTTTTTTGTATTTGCGTGCAATCATTCATATTAGGCCCATCAGTTCCTCGTTGGATACGAGTTGAGCATCGTGTGCCTCATAAAATCGGCTCTGTTTGATTGAGCCTTGATCTCACAGTTCATCATTGGTCATGCTTGTGTGTGCATTGTTTGATTTTATGTGGTTTGTGGTTAGATATGCGTAAGCTCATAATTGGTTATTGCACATTAAAATAATCAATATAACTATTTCTTTCAAATGATTAAATAAGATTCACTCGCTAACTTTTGTTGACCCAAAACCCTATTTTTACACATGATACAGGTGGACAGATTGAAGCAAGGAACAAATAGGAAATTGCCTTAGAAGAAAAATAAAGAAGTCATGAATACTGTGTTTAAAACATATTGTGCTTGTTTGTATACGTGTTTGTTGTAATTTATCTTTTTAATTGGAAGTAATAAATATGAAACTTTATTATAGTAAATATCATGAGCTTTGATGAAAACCCAATAACGCCCCAACTACCATTTCCGCTGTAGGTCAGGGTGTGACATGATTTTTTTTCCCGTCTACGTTCCGGTATAAGTTTTGTTAAATGAATTTGTATTCAAAATATAGAGTATTTATTTGGTGTCGTAAAACAGTATGAT
Organism: Scalesia atractyloides; assembly: GCA_947069175.1. NCBI lineage: Eukaryota > Viridiplantae > Streptophyta > Magnoliopsida > Asterales > Asteraceae > Scalesia > Scalesia atractyloides. Next base: position 49,070,854 of record CAMTDV010000023.1, read on the forward strand.
AAACTAAAACCGATTTCGACAAGTTGACTTTCTAAACAACATACTTAATTTTCTAATAACGTTTGTTTTAAATTATCATTTGCTTCGTTTTACCGTAACATGTAAGTTCAACAAAATTACTAGTTATTAAAATGGATAACTATCCAAATTTTTGTTAATTTTTTCTCACAAATGGCTAAAGTACCTTTAAACAAAAAAACCACACATGAAAATTAATCAACAAAGGCCCCCTCCTTTCATGGGACCTGTAGCTCCAAAGACTATAGGGTTGTACCTTTTTTCCCATGTGACTTTAATATAATTATTAGATTGCACGGTCTAAAGGGGCATGAAGAAGAACTATGAAAGTCACGTGGCAGCCACATTAATAAAGGGTTTGATAAAAAAAGCACGAGGTGGAAAACTCCACGTCACCCACCTCTTCTCCCCTCCCCCCCCCCCCCCCCACGTCAGTGGAAAACTCCACAACTCCACCTCCATGCCCTCCACACTGTCCGGTCTTAGTTAGGCAAAAGATCATCATGAAAGTTAATTTGTACAAAGTGTATGAGAGAGTTTTGGCCATTGATCAAGTAATCCAATGGTTGAGATTAAGTGGTTGTAAAATTTAGATTTCATGTGACTAAAAACAAGGGAAACAAGTGAGGAAAAGGCAAAATAGGAACATCCAATATTGGTGACTCGTAAACTCACTTCCCCTACGATTTTCAACGGCTATAACTCTTTTACACGATATTATTTTTTTTAAATTACAACGTATTAACGAGCTTTTCAATCTCTTTATTTTGAGTAAGGCTATTACTAGAGTTTTTTAATTCTTTATTTTATAAGTTATAACGTTATGTGATGATGTTCCAGTACGCAATTAAGTAATATGCATTTTATTCTTGAAACAAGGGTAATGTTATGTGATTTTGTATTAGTACGTAACTACGTAATAATAGTTTACTATTTTTATTATGTGATTACGCGATTTTAAATACTTATGACATGATTACGTAACTTTATTATAGTATATGTGAAACTCTACTGAGTGATTACGTAATTACGTATTAACTATATTTATAATAAAATACAATACATGTAATACATTTCACGGAACATGTTTAATCATGTAGTAACTATAAATGTAATGTGATGCAAAACATTAACCAATCAACCTATGATAATCATGTGATGTCGTATATTACAAATTTAATCACGTAAATAAACAATTAAGTTTTTATTATTGAATGTGTAAGCACGTAAGCATAACAGTAGTAACATCAATTATAACAAATCATATTGAATGTGTAATCACGTAATGTTTATATTAAATGTGTAATCACGTATCCTGTATAAAAAAATTAAATATTAAGAAACTATAGCAATAAACTACTAAAAGAATGAATTGCTCGTGAATATGATGATTTAAATAAAAATATCATCGTATGAAAAATTTATAACCGTTTGAAAATCATAAGGGGAATGAGTTTATTAGTCAACAACATTGAATTTTCTTAAAATACCTTTATCTTTGAGTCTCCCCTACACTTCGCACGATTTCGCTATCTTATACAATAACCTTTCCCTTTTTAGTTATTTATCTTTCAAATAATTTCTATACTGTAATCATTTTTATTCTAAAATATACTAAAATGATACGTTGTTAAATTAAAAATTTAGAACAAATAAATATACAGAGAAAATAAGAAAACGATTATTTTAATAAATAAATTAATAACAATAAATAGTATTAATTCATTATTGGTCAATGTAAATTTGTATGGTACATTATTATTATATGTTTTATTTAAATAATTTTTACTTTTAATCGTTAGTTTTAATAGAGTTATCATACTATCTTTAAACTTTAATAAATAGTTTTATCAAAGATTTACGTTAATACCCCTGAAATTTAATAAATTTATCACAGAAAAACTTAAAAAAGTTAATTTCTTTAAATGATTTACGTTTCTACCCCGAACTTAGCATACGTGATATGACACTTAAAATTAAATAAAGCTAATTTTTTTATTTTCTTCTAACAAATATTTGTTCTTTTATATTTTCTATTTTAGTTCTTATTTATTTAACTCATTATAATAAATACTAACTTTTAACTCAAGACATGTTATTTAATTGTGTTGCTTGCTTATTTTTACTGTCGTTTAAATTAAAACCTACATTAACCATTCAATATATCAGGTAACAAATTTTATTATTTTATTATCTACCTTATTATAGTTAAAGCTAACTTTTAACTTTAAACATATTACTCAACCATGTTGATTGCTTGCTTTTACCTTCGTTTAGATTAAAGTCTTCATAATCTATAATATCAATCGATATATAATGTAACACATACATCCTCGTCGGCACCCTTATATAACCTCGTCGCCGAGCACGGGCTTTAATACTAGTTCATAACAAAATTAAAATATAAAGTTAATATATTGAAAGTTTTTTTATATATTAAAGCACAAATATTTTCATTTGTGGTATAAGGACCCAACTTGTCCATCATAAAGAGTTGTCCCCACACATCATTTCAAAATAATGAACCTCATGAAAAGATGCTCCATTGGCTCAAGTAATCCAACAATTTTAAAATAAGCTCATCAATTGCCAGCTTAACTTATATATAACTCATCGATCGAATATTATAAAATAATATACCTCTAAATGAATCTGATCTCCTAGCTAGTTATTCACAGACCAATTTAGATCATGTGACAAAGCAGAACTCTTCACATCTAAACCGAAAATCCTGACCTATAACTCGGGAGAATAATGTGTCTCGAGCAACCTAGGGGTATTAGATGAATTAAAGAAGGGTCTCTTAATGTATTTTGGACATGAAGCCGATGACCGAACGGGGAAACATGTTTTCTTAACCAGGTCTATTTGTCTCAGGTATTGCTAACCTCAATTAACATCATATTACAAATATAGCATATAAAAAACCTGAAAATGTCATCAAAAGTGTAATTTTTTTATCAAATAACCTGATTATAGCAGATGTTCAAGATACACGGCACATAACTAGACTTGTCTCCAAGAATGCTAAAAAATTTATGTAACACCTCGTAAAATCGTGTCCAATAGTATAGAGATACGTGTTGTATTTTTCTTTTAGTCTATTAAAGACTAATAGGGACTAAAGGTGTCAACATGCTCGAACTGAGCCTCTGAGTGACTTTCTGATGTCACAATAGCCTCTGAGTGACTGGTATGCCAACATGCTTAAACAATAGCCTCTGAGTGACTGATATGTCAACATGCTTAAACATAGAATGACTGATATGTCAACATGCTTAAACTTGGCATCTGAGTGACTGATATGTCAACATGCCCAGCCTCTGAGTGAGATCGGGGTCAACATGCTTATAGTGGGCCTCTGAGTGATCCTTTACGAAGTCCTAACTCTCATATGTCCCGTTTGTTGGACAAGAGAGGTTAATTATGTAAATATGTGAAAGTTGGATAATGGAGGGGTTAAAAGTGTCAACATGTTAATTTATACCTCTGAGTGACCTTTTAACGAACTGAGAACTCGACAATGTCCGGGCATACTCCCGGGTATGCCAAATATTGGTTACGGAGGGCTAAATATGCTAAAAAGGTATTTTAGAAGGTTTTATAAGTTAAGGGGCTAAAAGTGTCAAACTTTGAAAGTGGCCTACGGGCGCTTGCGGGGCGCGAGAGGTCAGGCCTGTGCCTCTTGCGGCCTGCCAGAAGGCTGTGTCTGCAGAAAATTTGCCTTGGCCTCCACACGTGTTGCCAAAAACCATTGTTTCAAAACCATGGTCTTCCAAACAGCTATGACACGTTTTAAGAAACTTGTAGGCTTCCTCTAATACTCCTTAAAACCCGGCATCACCTCTTTCAAGCTCTCCAACTATAAATAGGTGCAAAAGTTCATCCTTTGAACTTGCACCTTTCTCATTCACAACTATATCTCCCTCCTCTAGAAATTCCTAACTGAAAGGAGCATCCAACTTAGTTCTATTGCATTCTAGGAACCACTTGTAAGTGTTCCTTCCTCTTGCATTTTCGTTTATAGGCTTTTATAGCCAAAAGTCAAGCGTTTTACGAAAAAATCCTTGACTTTCGGTTCAGACCATTATGGTCCAGCCATTGTTTGTAACGAACATGGCTAAGTGATCGTTATAAGGTAGGTGTTAGTCGCTATAAAGGGCACCTCCTGAAGATCACGTTTGCTAGATCAATTGATGGGTCAAAGTTATTATATTAAAAAGTCAAACATGCTATTTTTCGGAAATGTTATAACCTGAGCTTATGTATGATATGAAAGCCTATTTTGACACTTAAACAAGTTGGTAGTAATTAATAGAACATGTAAGAACATGTTCAGCTCGTCAATTTCAGTTCTAGGGTCGGTTCGCAACCGAAAGTCACGAAGTTTGACTTCTGCTTTGACTTTCGATTCTGACCTGATTTAGATTAGTTAGCTACTGATCTAAAGTTGCATTATGATTGTGATATTATGTAGCATAACCCTCTGAGGTTATATTACATTATCAGAATCTGAGTTTATGCGCAAGTTCCGTAATTATGCCATTTTGACTAAAATGCCCTTTTCGCATAAAATGAGATTTAAATAGTAATTGAACTTCAAAATGAGTTTCCTACTAATGTAATATTATAAGTAGGATTGTTTGGGATGTCAAATCAGATTATAAACTGAGTTTATGAACAAGTCCTTGTATTATGTTGATAAATGACGATAAGGCCCTTGTGGCTTGTAAAATGGTTTTAATTACATCTTTTTAAAGTAAATGTTTTACCTACTGATATGTTATATTAAATAACATATCTAAGACATATTAACCTGACCTTAACGTCAGTTTTCCTTAAACATCACATAAATCGTCATTTTACAACATAAGCGTCGTTTCAGCGCATAGTATGGTTTTAAACCATATTTACCAACCAAGACTTGTTACCTAATGATTTTTAAAACTTATTTTAAATATTTTCACAGTAGGTACATGAAATAAACTCAGAATCCCAAATAATTTATAAAACTATGTGTAAAATGACCAAAATGCCCTTTCGGTGCATAGTTTGGTCATAAAAGATAAATACACATATAATTAATTTCCTACTGATATTATATCATAAATAAGTTATTTTTCCAGAATACTTATAGTTATAACATCAAATTATATTCAAGTTCCTTTTATAAGGTATGAAATTACCAAAATGCCCATATGAGTCATAGTTTCACTTTAAAACCATAACGGGCATAAAAGTTGACATCCTACTGATTTTATAGCTTATTTAAAGTATAATGGCATATAGAACTTATCCATGACTTATCCGGTTACCCGATATCGCTGTTATGCGTACGGTTAAGTATATGTAACTAGATCACGAAAATTAACCGAAACGGGTCTAACCTTGTCATCTAAGTCTCAAAATCCAGAATTTTTATAGTTTATCCATGTTACATAAGTCAAAGTACTTGTTGGGATTAAACTACATTCTATCTGATCATTGTTTAATCTAGCATTATACATTTTGATCATGTACGCTAGTCGGTCTAAGTCTATAACTTAAGAAAGACCGTTAGTATTTAATTGGTTAGCTTATGTCATAATCCAGACTAGAGACATACCGGTAAGTGTTATCTGCACTTAGTGCTTTTGTGTATGACTGAGTTAATAAATCTTGCGTTTAAATGAAGACTAGCTCAGGTAAATACTCTCGACTTATTTCCCCTATACGGGCTTGGGTTACGGTAAACTATTGCCGCTTGGTCGGAAATGGGATCAATCGAATGTGGATTGTGGCTAGTAAATCCGCATATTCCGTTTTAATCAGTTATGTTTGATAACTTAAATATCAGGGGTTAACTACCGTGTCCTGGAGATCCTCGGCTCATTACATTAGATAATGGACACGACCTTAGCGCGGGGGTGTAGGCATACACCCTATAGACGCTCAAATGCAACTGCCCACAACGTTGGGGATAACTCCTTCGTGAGTTCGTAAGTGGTCTGTAGTTAATCATGTCTCGGTTTTCGCACTGGGCCCTGTATGTATGGACAAACATGTGAATCTGTTAATAAGGTTGCAATGTCAACTTTCCCAAGTTATAAAAGATTTTGTGCTGATATGCACTTAACACATATTTTTAAATGTTTTCAAAAAGAGTCAGTTGGGTTTATTTACTAGCGAAATCTGACGTATTTTCAAAAGACTAAGCTTGCAGGTACACTACGAAAATAGGTTGGAAGTGCTCGGTAGTGATAAGAGGATCTTGCAAATCCTAGATCTGCCCAAAGTCTGTTTTACATTCTTTCTTTTGTACAATTTATGATCCGCCTGTGGATCTTCTATTACGAGCCGTCTGTATATTATTTTATATTTCGAACATTTGGTTTATAATAGTAATTTAAATCCAAAACTTTCATTGTGTTGTGTTTAATTGTCTATGATGTTATCAACTTGCGTCACAATATTCCCCACCCGGGCCCACCGGTGTTTGGATTGGCTGTGGAAAGCCAGGGTGTGACAATTTAGTCCATCAGCGAGATTAAAATACCAAAAACTTTGCGGGCCTTAGAGGTTTTGGCCCTGAGCCGTCATACTCAGGACCGGCCCTTCACCAAACCAACATAGAACATAAAACAAACATGCAAATATATGAGAAAAGTACAAAAGACCGTTAAAAGTGATGAAAATTTTAAAATATAATGTTGATAACCAACATTAATAGATGTTGTAACCACTGTATAAAAGGGCTATTGGATTTATCCCCCTCAACTATTGCATATTGGCCGCTTCTACTACCAAGTATCACTTTTACTCTTACCGTTCCCAACTTAACACTTTGTGTGTTATGTTACTTCGGAGTTATCCAACAACAAACTATGTTAGTTTTTTTTATCCTACATGGCTATTTTATCCAACGTGCCAAGATGACATGGCAAGTTGTATGTGAGATAAAAAGTTTAAGCTTAATATTGAATCAACCACTAAACTATAAGGGCATGTTTTACAAAATCCTTTACTTCACAATGAATACCTAAACCCTAATTTCCATTTATTCAACAGCTGCTCAATACTTCCTTCCGACAAAAAGTCCGGCCAGATATTCCGGTCAAATGTTTCAAGTTATAGATTAAACAAACACATAACACCAACACGAATTTTGTCCATATAAATCCTCACAATAAATTGAAAGGTTTGTTTATCAATACTTGAAATTGATTTGGGAAAATCCAAATTCGTTATCGTCAAGAAGTCTGATATTAAAGCACGACTTGTTTAAGTTTGAGGATTTTCCAAGAAGTCTAATGTCTGACGTGGGAAAACTGACCCTTATTCAATTTAGAACTTCAGATTTTGTTTAAGTTTGGGGGTTTGCCAAGAAGTTTGATGTTAAAGCATGTCTTGTTCTAGAATAAATCAAAGTCTCAAACCTGCCTTTATCAATTCAGAACTGACCATCGGACATCTTTCAGGTGGTGGCAGTTTGAAGATGGCCAAAGAGAGGAGGGTTGTGGCAGATTGGTAATCACATCAGAGATGTAGTAACTCAGTTACAGATAGCTTTGGTAGATCTATAACCTTCGCGCTAGATTCGTTGTTGAAACTAATTCTGGAAGATGATAAGCACGTGTTAATCGTCTTCGCATAAGGCGTTGTGCCGATGTAGATCTTTGCCAGAGATTCGAGAAAAAATGGTTACGACAATCGCTAGGAGGTATTGGTAATTTGGACACTACATATGAATTGAATTCTAGTTTGATATTTGAAGCTGATGTGTATATAAAAGGGAAAGGGAACTTACAGATACTCCCCGCGTTAGGTTTGTGTGCTCTGATATTGGTTGTTTGGTGGTACTTAATGTTAGTTATTAGTTTAAGTTAGGGTTGAATTCGGTCATATATGTAGGGTCGGTGTATGTGACAGCTAGGAAAGCAGTATTTGACCAGGGTACAGTTGTGAATGTGATTCCTTTGGATGGTGGTAGGAGCTTGTGGTGGTAAGAGGTCGTGGTGGTGATGGTGGTGGTGGTGTTTTAGGGGGAGGAGAGAGGAGGGAGGCTGGGACTTTATATTTTGTTTTATTTTTAAATTAGATTAAAACAATTTTTTGCTTCTGATCCACATCACCTTGCCACGTCAGATAAAAAAAGCCACGTAGGAAATCGAACTAAGGTAGTTAGTGTCTAGTTAACTCCAGAGTAACATAACAAACAAAGTGTTAAGTTGGGTGTGGTTTGATTATGTGTTAGTTGGGAGTGGCAACAGCCAATACTCAATAGTTTGAAGTAATAAAATCCAATAACCCTATATAATAAGAATGCTATAAGTAATAAAATACCAACGAATACGATATTATTGGTAAATGTAGAAATGCTTGTTGGCCCAGAGGGTTCAAACAATCGTATCAAACATGAACACACGATATTTGGAGGACAAACTCGCGACTATTCTATTCAATCAAACAAACTCACGAACTTACAAGGAAAAGGAACAAATAAAAATAATAACCTAGACCCATATTTATAGTTATACTAAACTTGCTCTCCAGACAAATAAACCTTTCCTAAATTTGTTACAATATAATTAGCTAAAATAAACCAAAGTTTAATAAAGAAACGAATTAAATCAAACTTAGGCCCTTTAACTTTCAACTCATACGCATTTTATGATTAACTTTCAATATCCCCCTTAACTCTAAAACTCAACTCAAACTTTCTTGACTTTGTACCGCCAAAGTCTTGAATCCTAAATAGCACTCTCAACAATCTTCAGTTTTTATCATTGGTTCGTCTTTATTCTTTCTTTTTAGTTGTTTGTAACAAACCTGTTTAACGGGTTCTTCGTGTCCATCATTCAAACCATCCACATTCATCTCATATGCAGATTCATTCTTCACTTTCTTTTCTTGAACTTTTCTATCTTCAAATATTTGTTCCATCACTTGTTCAATTGACAAGTTCTTTTTCCTCACTTTTCTTTTCTTTCTTTGCTCATCCAAACATTCTTGACAATCTGACTTTGACCCAACAGTTGCAGTTGGGTTACTCTTTCTTTCTTTATCAAACCCTATTAGGCGTTTATTTCTTACCATTCTTTAGAACATTTCATTCGGTTTTGATTTTTCTTCAACATATGCTCGACTATTAACTTTCACATACGGTTCTAAATGTGTAGATTTTTTAGATGTATCCTTCCTTTCATACGGAACTAAACCCTTTCTCTCATCAACATGATCAGTAGCAAATTTCTTGCTTCCTTGCTGCTTACTGATCTTAACAGTTTCTTCATTTTCAAGGTTGTTTGAGTCAGGAAAGCATACCTGAAGATTCACCATTTCTCTTCTTCTTTTAAAGCAATTCTCCCCTTTTCTTTATTCAATCTTTCTTTTAATTCCCTTTCCAAAATAGCTTGCAAAGCTTCTTCTTTCTCTACAGCTTCCTGAGCTTCCTTTTTGCATGCATGTTCTTCCTGAACAACCGCTTCCAATATTTCATTCTCATCGATCTTATCCAATCTTTTTTCTCAGCGGCTTCTTGAGCTGCTTTATATTGTTCTTCCTTTCGTACATGATCGATTACAAGAAATCAAGTCTTCAAAGCACTTCATACTTCCCTAGCATTCATGAGTGTGCCAACTTATACCAATATATCTTCTGGTAGGGTTTGACATATGTACCCGAATGCAGTGTGCATCTTCTTTTCATCTACAGCTAAGTCGATTGTAGGTTCAATAACGTTCACAAACCATAGTCTTTTAAGAATCCCTCCATCTTGGTCAACCATACCTTGTAGTTCAATTTCGTTAATACTGAAGGTCCCCCAATCACCATCGTGTTTTTCTGTGTTTCGTTTCTTTCCTGGTTTGCTATTTTCAATTAGAGTTGATTCCCGATTCCAAAACCAATCTCCAATAAATAACCAAACAACCAAAACTTTTCTTCTCTTACTTTCTTTCTTTCTTTCTTCAATAAACGTTCTTGGTAACTTTTTTCAAGAATGCTCTTGATTACTTTCCTACCTTCTTGATTACTTCTTTTAAATCATCAAGAACAACATTCTTGATTTCCCGAAAACAATTTGTTAAATGAAACGTACTGTTGCATTTTATTTTTCTTTTCTGTGCTCTAACAAACCTATACCAGATTGTGATCGTGATCTTGTATCACACCCCAACTGATGGCGGAAACATCAGAGTGAGACGAAAATGAGATTGCTCGAGACTTCATAATTTGCTAATTGCGACAATAATTAAATAATCCAAATTTCATTTCATACTAAATGGAAGTACATTGTCTTGAAATTGAATATACAACATCTTGCAAATTCAACATAACAACAAAGCAAAATACATAGATTAAAGTTAGGGTGCATTTCTAGTCCACCCTGAATAATATTCTTCATGCATCATAACTAATTTCCTGCAACATGTATTAAATTAAAAGTCAACAAAAGGTTGGCGAGTATACAAGTTTGGTTACATAGCATAATTGTAGATAAAAGTTGTCTCATATCCAACATGGCAATTTGCATACATTGTTACATAACATACTAGCAAGCGTAAACTATAAGTCAAACCAAAGTATATCGCAATCGTGTGTATCCTTGTCGCCGAAATGACAAGTTTGTGAAATAGATTACTTAACAATACCACAAGAACGGGCAAGGCTTTAATCCTTGTAAGTCCCGGTAATCCGGATCTATCAACGATATCACACAATCACCAAGGATGGACAAAATCCAAACTTGGTGATCTTCAAGAAAACCGAAAAGATGAAGAACCACACGAATCAACTTTAACACCTTACACACGATTCTATTACTTGAACAAGCAAAACCGTCTGGTACAACATGGAGGCTCTCTCTAGAGAAATCCCAAAAATCTTAACCCTAGAATGAATAAGCTTAGCTTATATACCTAGGGTAAGGTATGTCCCTCATGGGCTTGCCTGGCCCACATGGCCTATGGCATACCCAAACAACCTATAAAGGTCCAAAACTAATACAAACTAACCCAGATTACCCCCAGATAACCACCATAGACCGTTTCGTATATTTGATGCATCAGTCTCACACTTCTAGGACCTAACAATCTCCCCCTAGACTGATGCATCAAATTGTCTTGATAGCATAAATTCAGCAACGTCTTCAACAGAGACTATGGTTGTCGCTATGCTGTAAGTGTTTTGAAAGTCAGTCTCATACTTCTTGGACCTCATACTTCAACGAACTCTCAGCACTGGGTCTCTTTCTTTTACTCTTTTGGTTAGCTTCATATCAGGATCTTGATCAGCTTTGCTTGAAACACCTTTGTCAAAAAGAATGTGAGAGGAGGAACCTCAGCAACTCTTTTCTCCTTCAATCCTTCTCTTTCAAGCAATCAGGTTCTCAGGTACTTCTTCAAATGTACTATCACTGTCAGATGATAATTGGCATCTAGTTCTTCTGACTCGGGTACACTTTGCTGTTATGATGTTTCATGCTTTATCGGCAACTAACAGTATCTCAATTTTCAGCAACCCCTGTTTCTTGATCTAAATCAAGATCTGCACAATTCTCAAAATTTTATAAGCAAACATTCTTATGCAACAGGGAGAGTGCCGCATGAACACTTGGTACATCCAAGTACTTGTACTCAGATCGAAATTCAAATTTCTTTCATCTTTTGATGATTAGTCAAATCTTCAAGAATGGTTAATAATTTTTAATAAAACAAATAAAGCACTCTATTTTTGGATTTTTTGAATTTTCTATTTTTAAATTTTTTAAAATATAATAATATAAACAGAAACACAAATAAACAAAGAAACTAACTCAATAGTTACAACTATACAATTGCAATGGGATCAAAATCGTTTTCAGGCAGACCAAGGAACACTTTTCAGTGCGAACTTGTTCAGATTGGTCCAAGTGATTGCCAATATGTTTGTCCACTTAAACTTTAACGCTCAACTTTCATTTTTCAACTTCGTGATATGCTTAAGGTAGTATTATGCTATAATATCCATGCGATCCATACCATGACATACCCCTGCGATCAAGGTAAGCACAATGATTCATTGTAGCAGGGAGTATAATGAGATCATCCTTTATTTTTCCCACGTCAGACTATTGGTGAACAGGTCAGTACTTTCGTACAGCAGATTGATCAATAGTATCTGATGAGGGTTAGACAAATACCTTATGTGGTATGTTTGAATTCATGGAATTTTCTCATGATGAGATTTCCTTTCTTTTAAGGTTTTGGCCCTTCTATTTTGGCTCTTTTAAGGATATTCTGACTGTGCCTAGGTCTGCATATAATCTGGATGCAATAGAAGGGCAACCAAGATATCTCCGGATGACTCAACAGCATAAAGACCCGGAACTGCAGACATTGGCTATCTATCAACGCAGGATTTAAGACCATAAAATCATACGCCAATTGTATGTTACCCACTAGATACATAGTTCATTATGTTTATATCACTTAGTGTCTGTTAATCACTTTGAGCGTTAAGCCTATCTACATATCACATTAGATCCTTTATCACGAATATTCATTTCATTTCCCATTTGATACAAAAAGACTTTTTGTATTTTTTAGTTTTTCAAATGTTTTTGTATTTTTCTGTTTTTCAAATGTTTTTGTATTTTTCTGTTTTTCAAATGTTTTTTATATTTTTCTGATTTTCTCCCCCTCAAACAATACATATATCGCTCTCTTCCCCCCTAAATTTGTGCATCATACTTTATGCACAAATTTACCTAATAAAGAGAACGTATGTACAAAGTTTTAAACGAAAGAAAAGGAAAATATTTTTGTTGTTTTTGCTTAAACCGTTCCATCATTAGATTAAAAAACTAATCAATTTCAAAATTAAAGCACGAAATTTAAATTGTACCTTTTTGCTGATTTTATCTTACCTCATCTCCTCCAAAGGAAACATCGAACTTGTAAAAAAAAATTGAACTTTTTGCAACAGTGAGATGTTATCCGATATATCCCTGGAACAACCGCTATCAACACTCCAGATATTGTCAACAGCTCCTCCTTGGTTATTCCTGAAAAATAAGAAGATTAGTAAGACAGTGGGACCCAGGCCATCATGGTCCTGGGTTTCCCTGAAGCAACAAAATAAGACACTTCTTTCAGACACAAGTCCCCTTTTGTTTCGAGGATTGGTGATGTTGCTGTCGCTTTGGATTTGGGTTTCCAAATCTGTTTCGTTTTAACAAACGCGGTTGTTACCTTTGATTGAGCAACTTTGGCTGTTTCAGGTTTAGTCGTTTTAGAAACATGTTTTTGTTTCTGAACAGCCTTGCATTTGTTTTTGGCAAGATTCCAATCCCCATCAGATGGTTTAACCTTGGTATTCACATTCCTCATTGCCTTAGGTGATGATACCTTCATCGGCTCTGAATGATTGTTATTCTTAGGTGTAACCTTTTGATTTTGAACATGATACCGAGCATGGGGACTATGTGTGCAATTTCGAGCGATGTGACCATGAATGCCGCAATTGAAGCACGTTTGTCTCTTCACATGTAAAGCATTCTGATCAGCTTGATTTGCTCTTGCAGGCCCTGAAGGATGAACTGATCCCTTCTGTGCTTGATTTCCTTGCACGTGTCTTGCAGACGAAGATGAATTTGGATGTTTGTACTTGTCATTTGCAAGGCCTTCTTCTGTTGTGGAGATTTCTTTGGATTCTTCTTCTTTTGTTTAAACTGCAAGTCTTGTTCAGAAATCTCCCCAACCTTTCCAAAAGCTTTGCTAGCACGGTCAAAAGCATATTTTTCACATTTGCCATTAAAGATCGGCTTAACAAAAACATTTTTCACAATACTAGCCTTTTGAGGGCTATTGCTGCCCACTGATGATTTTGGAGAGCGTGATTGTCCTTGACGTTTAGACTTCTGCTTTCTTCGTCTCCGATTTGCTCATTTCTGCTCTTTGAACTTGCTCTGAACCTTTTCATCAGAAGCGGAAGGTTCAGATATTTTAGTTTGCACACTTGGAACCTTGTTCACGTCAGCTCTCTCTTCATTAGCTGACTCATTAGAAGAGTCAACAACACCAGATGGTTCCCGTGTGTTTGACAAATAATAATTGGGTTTGCCGTACACCATATGTTGTGCTTTCTCAATATCTTCGTCCGTTTCAGACATTGTTGTGTAGTTGTGATTATATGGTGGGGCAACCTGATTGAATCCCAAACCATTCCCCTTGGTTCGCCTTATATGTCAGCTGCACATTGCACACGTCTTGAACAAGCTTGCTGGATGTATCGAACTTCTTTATATTAGCTTCGTTTTGTTGATATTTTCCAGTAAGAAGTCCCAGCTCAACTCTTACCAAGTCGCATTCCATGGTTTTTGAATTTAATCTGGTTTTGTAATCATGGACCCAACATTTCTGTTGATTTACGTCCCGGTGGAGCTGAGCTATGTCTTTCTTTTGTGCTTCAACCTTTTCTGTGGGTAACTTGTTACTTTCTCGAAGGCTGATGCACTGAGCCATTGCATTGTTGTACTCATCAGCCATTTTGGAATTAAGTGCCCTGAGTTGAGCAACCCTATTCCTGCAAGGTTCAGTGCACAAAAGGTAGTTGATGTAACATCCGTAAAAAACCGGGTTAACCAAACCCGCTTCGTTTATTAACCGGACAACCAGTTAAAAATTTCGTTGCATATTTAATGCTCAAATTAATTTTAAACGATACATAATTAATAAACCAATTAGGATTTAAAAACAAAAATTATTAAAAAGTGAAAATAAGAAAATTAAAAATTAAAACAAGGCTGCCGGGATTCGAACCCGGGTCAGCCGGTCAGCCAAGTCTTAACACACACACATCCAACCACTCCGCCACTTTTGTTATTTGATAACATATCGAAAAAATTAATTCATATAATGAAACACAGAAATCAAATCCAGTCAAAGACGCGCTCATTTCGCAGTCGCCGGAAATCCCGACGACTTCGCCGATAATTGACGGTTTCTATTGATGTAACCGAAGAATTAACCTCAACGTCGGTTATGACCGATGTCTAAACCCGCGACATCAGTCCTAACCGCCGGAAATCAGCTGACCATGAATTGAGACTGAAATCAGACTCAATTCGTCTCGATTCTTCCCTATAAATACACCCACAAGTCTCTGGTAGCCTTTTCACTCAAAATCGCACATTTTCTCGAAGCAATTTCACTCGCCGGAAATATCCTGCCATCACCGGACTTTCGCCGGAAAACTGAGACTCACCTCAAAACGGTAAATACCTCGACTCTTTCTGTTTCAATCCGTTGTTAGACTGTTACTAACTTCAATCCAACCATCAGAATCAATCCCAGACGACGTAGCCGGAAATCAGAATCAATCCCAGACGACGTAGACGGCGGTTAGGACTGATGTCTAAACCCGCGACATCAGTCCTAACCGCCGGAAATCAGCTGACCATGAATTGAGACTGAAATCAGACTCAATTCGTCTCGATTCTTCCCTATAAATACACCCACAAGTCTCTGGTAGCCTTTTCACTCAAAATCGCACATTTTCTCGAAGCAATTTCACTCGCCGGAAATATCCTGCCATCACCGGACTTTCGCCGGAAAACTGAGACTCACCTCAAAACGGTAAATACCTCGACTCTTTCTGTTTCAATCCGTTGTTAGACTGTTACTAACTTCAATCCAACCATCAGAATCAATCCCAGACGACGTAGCCGGAATATGCAGCTCTCGCCGGAAAACCTCTGAAATTTCTGATCCCACGCTGTGAATCGGTATAATCATTCAAACTTCTGTTAATCCTTGTTTAAGTACCTCAATTTCATAACTAATCGAACAGAACTGTTAATTGATTCTAACATCCGAAGTTCACAAACAGAGCCGACGAATCTTTGCCGGAGTTATGTGAAAGACACTGATCGGTACATCCTTTCCCCAAACTCTCTCCGTTCATTACCTTTCAATTACTAATAATGCTTGTTAATCGAATTAGACATGAATCAGTTGAATTATCATTATCTGTAATCTTGAGTGAAGAAGACGAAGTTCAGTTATATTATAAGATTAATTAAAATTAGTATATTGAACGGGTTAGACACACAGTCCAGCGGTGGACTGTGTGCAAACAATACCCGCACGTCTCGAGTTCGATCCCTGTCCCAACCTCACTCTCTTGAAATAAAAATGCCCTTTTTAACCGAACCGGGATAACTCACAGAATCATGTTAAGTATAATAAAAACCAGATTATTAACCAGGTTAGACACACAGTCCAGCGGTGGACTGTGTGCACATTAACCCACAGGTCCCGGGTTCGAGACCTGTTGACAGCACCGGTTCGATACATTTAAAATCCTTTTTAAAATAAATAATTTCTGGATAAATCTAAATAGTATATAAGTATAATTAAAAACAGAATTATTTCGGGTTAGACACGTAGCTCAGTTGGTAGAGCTGCGTGCACGCGTACGGGAGGTCACGGGTTCGAGTCTCACCCAGCGCACATTTATAAGCGACCGGACCGGTCAACGGTCATGGTCAACGGTCAAAAGTCAACAATTTTTATTATTTTTATTTATTATTTATTTAATTTAAAAATCAATAAAAATACTTAAAAATAACGTTTTTAAAGTTAGAAAATAGCTTTAAACTCACAAAAATATATCAAAAAATCCTATTAAAATAGTTAATAAAATCCACATACTTACCGTACCTTTTCGTTATTAATTAGGTTAGTTATTCCTCGTCGATCAATCCTCTAAACTCGTGCGCATTCAACATCTTCAAGCAAACGCACCCAATGTGAGTGAATCTCTACAAATTCCCCGTTTTAATCACGTTTTTGGGGTGTATCATGTGTCTTATTATTTATTACTTTTAAACTATTGTGCATCCATCATATTCATGATTAAATGTATATTCAACACGTATCATCTGTTTGTGTGATTATTGTTTAGATTAAATTTATCATTTTCAGTACATACATTATCATAGGCCGCCGCTCCCCATTACCTATGAGCGTTGAGCTGTTCCCCATTACCTATGAGCGTGAACGAGGCGTTTCCAATATACGATCGGCTCCGTTTGATTGAGCCTTGATCGCACATACATTTCATCATAGGCCGTCTGCTCCCCATTACCTATGAGCGTGAGCCGTTCCCCATTACCTATGAGCGTGAACGAGACGTTGCCAACATTTACATTGTCATTCATATTACATATTCATGCAAGGTGGTTTGTTACTGTATGCTATTTGTTTGTTATTGTATGTTTATTTACGTTTGTTCATATATGAGTATTGCACAATTTTTTCATATTAAATACAACCAGAAATAAATAATAAATGTTTTTCTAACAAGGTTCACTCGCCAACTTTTGTTGATCCAAAAACCATTTTTACACATGATACAGGTGGACAGGATGAAGCAAGGAACACATAGGAAAGTGCCTTAGAAGGAAAATAATGAAGTTTAGAAAGATGTATAGAATATGTTGTATTTGTATGATTTGATTGTATGATCTCCTTTAAATTGTAATAATAAATATGAAACATTATAATAAATGTCATGAGCTTTGATGAAAACCCAATCATGCCACGATCACCTTTTCCGCTGCGGGTCGGGGTGTGACAGATTGGTATCAGAGCTTTTGACTATAGGGATATAGGATAGGTTATTAGACCCTTAGAGCCTATACTATAGTTGATTAGGTTTTAATTGTTTATGTGGTTATATGCAAACTCATGATGTTTATTTCTTTCATATTTATTACATATGCAAATGCATGCAAACACTTCCAATACTACATTTTGTGATACATAGTGAATTATACTTACAGTCAAACATAGATACTTACATACATATTCATCATACATATTTCAATGTTTGCATATTCAATCCATCTTCATACTTCCGTTATTCAAGATTTTGTCGCATTTTTCATTTTTCAAATCTCATCAAAGTGAGTTCTGCGACGGGCATGTAGTAACTGTAAGGGTACAAGTACCGGTAGTCGGAACGTCCTGTCTAGGTTGGCATTCGTATAAATCCAATATAACGGACCAGTTTGCCTACCTTGGGGACTAACGATGAGAGTACGAAGGACCTATTAGGCCAAAGCATGCCACACTAAACGTGTTCGAACTAACCCCACTTTGAGGTGTCACCGTGTCCACACCTGGATACATTCCAAATATCATACGTTACATACATATTTCTCGATTTTCTCCGGGTTTTAGTGTACGTAACCAGGCTAACACATGCGAACCATATGAAAAACCCGGTAATCATGGGGCCCACATGATTACGAAGGTGAAGTATGGCGGCATGCAAGGCCCAATTACGAGCAAAGCCCAAGACATCCTATGGATGTAGTAGATTTATTATTTTATATTTATTTTTATGAATGTTCATTCCTAAATACGACACATGATCCCAAAAACATCCAACTCATACTCTTGATATGTATTCCTTGTAGATGTCTTCTAATTCCGCTCGTAGGAAGATGAGAGCAGGAAAAGCTCGCGAGCGCATGGCTGCCCAAATCGCTCAACAAATGGCTGCCGTAATACCCAACATTGTAGTTCAAGTTCAACAAACCCAAACCGAATCCCCTTCACGATCCATTTCTAAGAAAAACGAGATGGGCAACTTTTCGCTGTCACCCAACGCAACCAACCAATTTCACAAGCCATACCCCTCCAAGCTATCCCAATCACTCAAGTAGCACCAAACTCAACATACCCAAATAAGAAACCTTACCTAGGACCTCACCCTCAATGTAACACCTGTTTTTATCACCATCCATCTACCTTACTTTGTCGACTATGTGCGAATTGTGGACGCTATGGTCATTTGAGCAAGGTTTGCCGCACCTCTCAAAACCAAACCTCACCCCCTACTCAAAACATGATCCAAACATATCAACAACCCCAATACCCCATGTTTCCTTATGTTTGAGCTTGTTTTAATTGTGGCGACCCTACCCACTTTAGAAACACGTAACCTCGATTGGTTAACATCATAAACGCCCAAGCTCAAGCAAACCCAGATAACCAATCAAATCAAGAAAACCCAACCATTAGGCCACCAGCAAGAGGAAGAGTTTTCAACATCAACTCCAATCCTATTGAAGATAATGACGGCCAAAACGAACCACCCAACTAGTCTCCTTCACCAAAAATCAAGATTTCAACTCCAAACGCTTCGTTTTTATGTTTTTCTTTATGTTATCTCAATTTTCACGTATCTCAATTATAAATTGGAAATTTATCCAAGGATCTTAATGCGAATTACTATTTCAGTTTTGTTTTATACTCGTTGATTTAACATTCACATCATCATACATCTCAACGTATTTCTATCTCATCATGCAAAGAAGTTGGGCTGTGTCTCACTTCTACATAGACTAACCTCTCCATCATAACAAACGAGAGAGGTACTGTCATCATTCAAACATGTATACTATCAGAATTAAGACTCAAGTTTTGGTTGATTGTGTTTGTTTATGTTTTAGAGTCACATAGAACTAATCATAATTTACTGATAAAGCCAATGAAAATTTGACAAGAATATGGTGGATACGCCGCTGGTACTTCCTATAATATAAGTATTCTTGCCAAAGGATCAGAGGCATTGTCAGGCGATTATGAGAAGTTCCATGTAGGATTTAGTAATGTCATAGTTGAAGTTTGTTTTACACTCACCGATTTTAGCATTCATATCATCATACATCTCAACGTATTTCAATCTCATTATTTAAAGAAGTTGGGCTGTGTCTCACTTCTACATAGACTAACCTCTCCATCATAACAAACGAGAGAGGAACTGTCATCATTCAAACATGTATACTATCAGAATTAGGACTCATGCTTTGGTTGTTGTGTTTGTTTATGTTCTAGAGTCACATCATAGAACCAATCATGATTTACTGATAAAGTCAATGAAAATTTGACAAGAATATGGTGGATACGCCGCTGGTACTTCCTATATATAAGTATTCTTGTCAAAGGATCAGAGGCATTGTCAGGCGATTATGAGAAGTTCCATGTGGGTTTTAGTAGTAGAAGTTTTGTTTTAGGATATAACCTTGTGTTTCCAAACATATCAAAACTCTTGCGCATGAAATCGTATTCAGTCAATCAACTGTGTTTATCAATATTTTATCATAGGCATCAATAAGCGATTCCTGTAGCAGGGTACTCAACCCTTACAAGGAACGTTACCGCCTCAAACAAAAATTTAAACTCTTACCCCCTTATATGTATGCAATTGCCAAATTAAAACACCATCCTTTTGAGACAAACATGCCACTACTTAAATTTCGACGAAATTTCTAAAAGTAGGGGATACTGTAACATCCGTAAAAAACCGGGTTAACCAAACCCGCTTCGTTTATTAACCGGACAACCAGTTAAAAATTTCGTTGCATATTTAATGCTCAAATTAATTTTAAACGATACATAATTAATAAACCAATTAGGATTTAAAAACAAAAATTATTAAAAAGTGAAAATAAGAAAATTAAAAATAAAACAAGGTTGCCGGGATTCGAACCCGGGTCAGCCGGTCAGCCAAGTCTTAACACACACACATCCAACCACTCCGCCACTTTTGTTATTTGATAACATATCGCAACAATTAATTCAAATAATGAAACACAGAAATCAAATCCAGTCAAAGACGCGCTCATTTCGCAGTCGCCGGAAATCCCGACGACTTCGCCGATAATTGACAGTTTCTATTGATTTAACCGAAGAATTAACCTCAACGTCGGTTATAACCGATGTCTAAACCCGCGACATCAGTCGTAACCGCCGGAAATCAGCTGACCATGAATTGAGACTGAAATCAGACCCAATTCGTCTCGATTCTTCCCTATAAATACACCCACAAGTCTCTGGTTGCCTTTTCGCTCAAAATCGCACCTTTTCTCGAAGCAATTTCACTCGCCGGAAATATGCTGCCATCACCGGACTTTCACCGGAAAACCGAGACTCACCTCAAAACGGTAAATACCTCGACTCTTTCTGTTTCAATCCGTTGTTAGATTGTTACTAACTTCAATCCAACCATCAGAATCAATCCCAGACGACGTAGCCGGAATATGCAGCTCTCGCCGGAAAACCTCTGAAATTTCTGATCCCACGCTGTGAATCAGTATAATCATTCAAACTTCTGTTAATCCTTGTTTAAGTACCTCAATTTCATAACTAATCGAACAGAACTGTTAATTGATTCTAACAGCCGAAGTTCACAAACAGAGCCGACGAATCTTTGCCGGAGTTCTGTGAAAGACACTGATCGGTACATCATTTCCCCAAACTCTCTCCGTTCATTACCTTTCAATTACTTATAATGCTTGTTAATCGAATTAGACATGAATCAGTTGAATTATCATTATCTGTAATCTTGAGTGAAGAAGACGAAGTTCAGTTATATTATAAGATTAATTAAAATTAGTATATTGAACGGGTTAGACACACAGTCCAGTGGTGGACTGTGTGCAAACAATACACGCACGTCTCGAGTTCGATCCCTGTCCCAACCTCACTCTCTTGAAATAAAAATGCCCTTTTTAACCGAACCGGGATAACTCACGAAATCATGTTAAGTATAATAACCGGATTATTAACCAGGTTAGACACACAGTCCAGCGGTGGACTGTGTGCACATTAACCCACAGGTCCCGGGTTCGAGACCTGTTGACAGCACCGGTTCGATACATTTAAAATCCTTTTTAAAATAAATAATTTCTGGATAAAATCTAAATAGTATATAAGTATAATTAAAAATAGAATTATTTCGGGTTAGACACGTAGCTCAGTTGGTAGAGCTGCGTGCACGCGTACGGGAGGTCACGGGTTCGAGTCTCACCCAGCGCACATATATAAGCGATCGGACCGGTCAACGGTCAATGGTCAACGGTCAAAAGTCAACATTTTTTATTATTTTTATTTATTTATTTATTTTAAAAATCAATTAAAAATACTTAAAAATAACGTTTTTAAAGTTAGAAAATAGCCTTAAACTCACAAAAATATATCCAAAAATCCTATTAAAATAGTTAATAAATCCACATACTTACCGTACCTTTTCGTTATTAATTAGGTTAGTTATTCCTCGTCGATCAATCCTCTAAACTCGTGCGCATTCAACATCTTCAAGCAAACGCACCCAATGTGAGTGAATCTCTACAAATTCCCCGTTTTAATCACGTTTTTAGGGTGTATCATGTGTCTTATTATTTATTACTTTTAAACTATTGTGCATCCATCATATTCAT
The DNA here is from genome assembly GCA_947069175.1 of Scalesia atractyloides. NCBI lineage: Eukaryota > Viridiplantae > Streptophyta > Magnoliopsida > Asterales > Asteraceae > Scalesia > Scalesia atractyloides. The sequence goes on from CAMTDV010000023.1 coordinate 49,093,124, forward strand.
GATTAAATGTATATTCAACACGTATCATCTGTTTGTGTGATTATTGTTTAGATTAAATTTATCATTTTCAGTACATACATTATCATAGGCCGCCGCTCCCCATTACCTATGAGCGTTGAGCTGTTCCCCATTACCTATGAGCGTGAACGAGGCGTTTCCAACATACGATCGGCTCCATTTGATTGAACCTTGATCGCACATACATTTCATCATAGGCCGTCTGCTCCCCATTACCTATGAGCGTGAGCCGTTCCCCATTACCTATGAGCGTGAACGAGACGTTGCCAACATTTACATTGTCATTCATATTACATATTCATGCAAGGTGGTTTGTTATTGTATGCTATTTGTTTGTTATTGTATGTTTATTTACGTTTGTTCATATATGATTATTGCACAATTTTTCCATATTAAATACAACCAGAAATAAATAATAAATGTTTTTCTAACAAGGTTCACTCGCCAACTTTTGTTGATCCAAAAACCATTTTTACACATGATACAGGTGGACAGGATGAAGCAAGGAACACATAGAAAAGTGCCTTAGAAGAAAAATAATGAAGTTTAGAAAGATGTATAGAACATGTTGTATTTGTATGATTTGATTGTATGATCTCCTTTAAATTGTAATAATAAATATGAAACATTATAATAAATGTCATGAGCTTTGATGAAAACCCAATCATGCCCCGATCACCTTTTCCGCTGCGGGTCGGGATGTGACAGTTGACTATGTCATTGTGCGAGCTTGGTTTGTCAGCGTGAGTTTAGGCTTGAGGTAGAGTTTGGGGTGTTGGGCTGTTGATTGATGCTTGATGGGTTTGAGGTTTTTGTTCGGACACTTCTTCAGGATTAGACTCTGTTGATAAAGCGTATAAATCTTGGAGATCTTGGTTTGATTGTAAATGATCCCACAACCAAGATACAAAAGAGTCTTTGTCATCTCCCAAACGCTATTCAACTATCTCTTACTTCCTCTTTTCGCCCCCCATGTTCAACCCACGTCACATAGTCAACAACCGGATCAACATTGTAGTTTCCGATAAACTCATTCAGCTTTTCCTTCACTTTATCCCGCATGTTTGGGTTTTGATTTTATGATGGACTGAAAACTATGTTTGAGTGCTAAGCTTGGGCTGTAATCATCTTCGGATAATCGAAACCGTACCATTAAACACGCTAAAAATATCCGAAAACTATTTTTACCAAAATGTACCGTTAGACTCGTCTCGACGATACGAATCCAATGATGTATAATGTCTGATAGTGTTTTTTTTGTCCTAAAAATCACACGAGTCTAACCGTGCAACCGGTTTGTCCAGATTGTCTATGGATCAAGTTCTATGAGCGAAAACGTTTAACTCCGGTTACGTCAGCTGGTTAACTTACCACCTTTGTGGGTACAATTCGGAACAGTACCGAATTCGAAACAGTACCGAATTCGAAACAGTAACTCAGATTAACAATCCGAGATGGAATCTCGAAACAGTGATCTGAGATGGTAATTAGGAACAGTGATCCGAGATGGTATCCGAGATGCTTCCCAAATCCGAGATGCAATCCGAGATGAGAGAATCTGAAATAGAGAATCTAGTCTGGAATGAAACCCTGATCCAGAATGAAAGACCAAATCCGGAATGAAGACCAAATCCGGAATGAAGATCCAAATCTTGGAATAGAGTATCCTTATCTGAAATCAACCGTATTCCGATCCGGATTGCGAGTAATCCGGATAAAGTTGTTGAGAAAGTTGATGAACAGTAGTCCGAAATCAATCCGAGATGGAATCTCCTTCATGTTCTTCGGGATATTCAACGACTTTGAATCCGAAATTCAACAGATTAATCCGAAATTCAAGAATTTATCCGAAATCCCTTGAATGTTGATCCGAAATGCTTGAATTTTGATCCAAAATGCTTGTTTTTCAGCAGAAACCGAACAGAATCAGTGTGATATCAGATCTGAGCCTGGAAAACAGGTTCAATAGGCTCTGATACCACTTGTAAGTCCTGGTAATCCGGATCTATCAACGATATCACACAATCACCAAGGATGGGCGGAATCCAAACTTGGTGATCTTCAAGAAAACCGAAAAGATGAAGAACCGCACGAATCAACTGTAACACCTTGCACACGATTCTATTACTTGAACAAGCAAAACCGTCTTGTACAAGATGGAGGCTCTCTCTAGATAAATCCCAAAAGTCTTAACCCTAGAAATGAATAAGCTTAGCTTATATACCTAGGGTAAGGCATGTCCCTCATGGGCTTGCCTGGCCCACATGGCCTATGGCATACCCAAACAATCTATAAAGGTCCAAAACTAATACAGACTAACCCAGTTAACCCCAGTTAACCATCCTAGACCGTTGCGTATATTTGATGCGTCAGTTCACACTTCTAGGACCTAACAATCCTATAGCGCTACAATTGTTAAGATAGGATTGCAAAGTTAATGAGCAAATAGTACAGCATGATGAGTATAGCATGTATAAACAAGAGTTGACAAGTATCATGTTTAATGGATAGAGTGATTATGTAAACATGATTGATCATGTGTATGTGGTTTGTAATATAATTTACATGTTACACCCAAAGTGTGTTAAAGGAAAAAAGGGATCAAGTATACTCATAGTTTGCAAAGCTTTCCACAAATGTAGTGATTTAGTCTTGAAGTTTTTAGGAACAACGAAGTTACCCTACATTAGGGAAATGAAGGTGTGTGAGTCAATGGAGGTCTATTATGAGTTAGAGTCGAGAATTAATATAAAAGTATGTAAATAAGAAAATACATGAAAGTTATCTCACTAAAACACTATTGGACACCAAGTGCATGTGTCTTTCATGGGCACAATTTCACCCATTGGAAGTCCAGTTATATCGAATTATAACTTAGGATAATATTCAACATAACTCTTAACATCTAACCATGAATTGGTTAGCGTTGGGAGTTTGGTTTTAGAACTATATTTTAGTGATATATTATGTATTATAATTAGGTTAGTCTAGTAATATCATGTAAAGTCAAGCAAGGAGGATGGATGATTTTCATCCATTAAACCTTATTATACGTTTCACCAACGTACAAAATCATCAACTTAGTTGATGATTTCGGTTGGTCATGAATAAGATTAAAACCTAAAGCATCTAAATTGCTAAGTAGCCAAATAAGAACAATCTGGACGTGTACATACCCAACATGGCAAATGTTGGAGACGAGGTGGGGTTGGCTCACTTTGATTTCTTGGAAACTACTTAGATGAAGCGTGTATGATTTTTGGATATATTTTAAGTACTTTTCACTCGTATTCAAGCTTTAATTTATAAAACACGATATAACACTATCACTTTTTATAACACGCTAGGGCAAATGCACCCATTGTTGGCGTAGTATAGTGATGGTAAGATACCGAGGTCATCCAATGACACAAGAGCTTTTAATACCTGTTTATCATCAACGTCTAATCGACCCAAACTTTGAGAAAAGGTTTTAATGAGTAAACTAAATAAGTAAAATAAAGTAATGAAAGAAACAAATAAATAAGATAGAATCACTTGGTTCCGACTCATCTTTCATGTATCCTTTGATGATTTTCCTACTTTGGGTTTTTTAAGAGATTATCTTGGTTTTAGTGGCATGTCCCTCTTTTGGAGGCAACGCTTCCCTCGGCCATATTGGTCTGAGTTAGTAGGGATACAGTCACGCAAGGCCGGAATATTGAAAGATAATTAAGTGAGTCATTAATGCAAAATGTGGCATGTCCCTCTTTTGGAGGCAATGCTATCCTCGGCTATATTGGTCTAAGTCAGGAGGGATACAGTCCCGCAAGGACGGTTTAAAGTTTTAATAGTAATTTATTTATAAGGAATTCAAGTCATTCTTACTTCCCCTGATTTGATGCTATCTACCTCAAAGGAAGTCCTTATAAGCTTGAATCAAGTCCTCGCAAGATCTATACATTGAACGAGGCAAGAACTTTACACAAACCACCCTTCTAACCCCCTTTCAGGCAGTTAACGCACTTTATATAGACCGTAAAGATACGAATGAGTGAATCAACAAAACATGAAGGTACGATAGGTTAAAACTCACTTTCAATATAAAAAACTAGTTATTAAAGTCACTAATACAAACCCAATATAAAAGTAACCAAATATTGGAAATCAAAAGTAATACATAAAAGACTTTGTCTTCACCAAGTGATGTAAGAGATTAGCCAAGCATGGCCATAGTTTGACAAAGGCTCTTACGATCAATCTTGGACCCCGAGACTCCTACACACTCTAAATTCTAGTGATTGTGGCGGATGATGATGGTGGAGTGGTGGTAAGTGTGAGAGAAATGGTTTGCCAAGGGATGATTTGGAATGAACCAAGCACCCCTAGTTATAGCTGGAAACAGTAGCTTCACACGACCCAATGTCTTCCTCCTTCTCTATCTTCATTTAATGAGATTGTCAAATTAGATGTTACACGGCCCGGTGTGTCAACGGCATGGTCTCGTGGCCATATTACTTGTTGTACTATCCAAGATTTGCATATCTGGAAGTTGACCACAGCCCGTGTCCAAGGGACACGACCCCGTGTCTTTTGTCTGCTCTCGTTTGTCTTTTTTCTCATCTGGAATCTTGAAGGGGCACGACCCCATGCCGACAAGGCATAGCCCCATGCTTGACTTCTGATTCATTGTATATGGTCTTGAGGTGAAGCTCGGAGGGTTGGTATAGCGTGTCATATTTCCTTCTTTTGTACTTATGCTGGTTTTTGTCGTTAATTTGTTCCTTTGGTACATTTAAGCTCTTTTAATCCTGAAAATAAAAAGTACATAAAGAAACACACTTTTTCCAACATTAGTACTAAAAAGGATTTGTTTTTTATGCCGTATTTGATATAATTTATATGTTGCATTTGGCGCATATCAATCTAACTACTTAAATAAACAAGTGAAGTAGGTGGAATCATAGTTGGAGAACCAAGGTTTCCATTGTTCACACCTTACCAAAACACAAGTCTTTCAACATTGAGAATTGAAGACTTGGTTGGTTTCAACACTTTGTAGGTCACTTGGGACCTTTATGGCAGTAACTAAGTAAGGTATTTGGACCTCTAATATCATGGAGACCGACCATACACAAGCCCTACAACCGTGAGTTTGATTGGGAACAAGGTTAGTACAAGATTTCCACATGATGAACATGAATAAGAAAAATATTGTAAAAAGTTTAACAAAACAGAATGTAACCTCTACGTTGGACCCTTCTATAGTGATGTACCAAGCTTGGTTTATCAAGGTAAACCTTGGGTAACATCCTTAGAGGTTGTCCAACGGGACTGAAGCAAGAAAAGATGAAGAAGAATGACAAGAAGTGAGTTAGAACCTCACTTTTAAGCTTAAAGGTATTATGTCCAAATTTGAGACTTCTTGAGAGGATTGAGAGTTCTTGGAGAGATTATAGAGTGTGTAAAGGTGTTAGGGAGGTGTGGAAGACACCTATTTATAAGGTAGGATCAGGTTTTGGGGTTTAAATGGAGTTAGTTGGGTGTTTAAGTGGTTGAAAGTTGAGAAAAAGGGGATTAAAGGCTTAATTTCGCTAGGTGGTCATGATTCTGCCGGCCCAGACTACCTTACGGACCCTAAGTGTATGGTTACGGTCCGTAGGCCTCTTCAGAAAGTTAAATTTTATACTTTTCAACCCCTTTTCTTGTTCGACTTGTTAGTTTATGCAATAACTTTTGTATATTGTGCATTTTAGGGCATTTTAAGGCATGTTTGAGCATGTGTTTAGTATGAATGAGTGTGTGAACAATATTAGGAGTATGAAATAAATATAATGCATGTTTTGGTTTGTATATAAAACGTATGTTTATTAATGGGTAAGCATCATGTATGTATGAATTTAAACAAGTATAAACCGAAGTGTGTTTCCATTATAATCAAAGCCTCGAGATTGCAAAGATTGAAACGAAATACGAATACATCTTGCTTAAAAATAGAAAGTACGAAATGCGAATCGTTACATCTTGTTGATTGATCGAACTAGACTTGTTGCATGTTTGAAACCTTTTTTTTCTCTTTGGATCAAATCACGAATGGTTTTTATTTTGTCTTCACCAAAAACCAACAACCTGATTGTTTCGAAAATCACAACCACCACCTTTTGAATTTGTGGTGATTACTTTTTAAATAAAAAAACTAGCGGGTTATACCCACGCTTCACGGCGGGCCGAGCTCCAGATTTTAGAATTTTTATTGGTATCGATTCAGTATGTTTCGGTATTCGTACTCGCTATAACAGTCGAAAGAGAAACAAAAAAAAATTTGATCAACAACAATAAAAATGATATTGATCAAAAAGAATAAAAAGTATACTGAACTAGTACCGATGTTATTCGGTTGGTATCGGTCCGGTTCATTTCGTTACCAGTATGGTACTCACAATCAATATAGGCAACAAAAGCAAGTTATTTAAAGTATAATGATGTGATATATTAAATAATTAGAAGATATATTATAAAATAAGATGATGGCCCTTGCTATAACAATCGAAAGCAAAACAAAAAAACAATTGATCGATGACAATAAAACGATATAGATCGAAACAATAAAAAATAATACCAAACCGGTACCGACGTTCACTTGGTATCGGTCTAGTTCATTTCGTTACGTATACGGTTACCGACACTCAATATCGTTAAGGAACCTCAAGTTATTTACAGTATAAGGGTATGATCAAGGTTATATTAAAATCATTAGAAGTTATATTATAAATATATAATGATTAATCAATAATACAAAGTAAAGAAAAAAAAAGTTTACACGCATTGCTAAGGTTGATAATCCATCACATACTAGAAGCGTGCACTTTAAAACAAGTTGAAAGGACTTAATGAGTACCTTTGATGATAATGTAGCTTTGATAAAAAGAAATGCTACGTCAAAGGTACAAAACGAAATACATCTTATCTCGACATGTTACTTATAATTATCCGGTTGTAATCTATGTGTATATATAAAGAGATTGGTAGAACTTGTTCCATATATAAAAACTATCATTTTATCAATATTATTTCCATTCTCTTTCTCATCTTTTATAGTTTCGTTTAGTCTCTTAGCGATTTTTTTTAGTATCGCTTTGTTTTGTAGAAAAGTGTTTCTAACACTATTCCAAACTATTATGCCAGTATCATATTTGAAACAAGAAAAATATAATGTACAACCTTCAATATGTAATGTACAAATTATATTTGGTATCTGAATAAAGAAATTTTTGGTTTGAAAAAATAATGTCAATAAATGTCGAAAATAATTAAAATTATCATTTTACTTATAAAAAAAATTGTTATAATTTTTGTATTTTTCTTTCTACTACGGGAGCTAATTAATTGCTCTTATATAATAATAAGAAGAAGAAACTTCTCCAAAGATTGACACAAAGCTCAAGAGGAAAATATTCTTTTTTCTTTCTAGTCAATCGTGGATGGCAAAATCAAAAGAAACCAAACTACGATCGACCTATCAGATTTAAAGTTCTAACGGACTTCCGATCTGATCTGAACGGGTAGCAGAATCAAACTTTCTGTTAATCAACTGTGTGTTTAACGAGTCAAAGTTCTGATACTAATTGTTGGCCCAGACAGTTCAAACAATCATATCAAACACGAACACACAATATTTGGGGGTACAAACCCGCGACTCTTTCTATTCAATCAAACAAAATAATGAACTTACAAGAGGACAAATAAAAATAATAAACTAGACTTCTATTTATAGTTCTCCTAAACTTGCCAAGACAGATAAACCTTTCCTAAATCTATTACAATATAATTAGCCAAATTAAATCAAACCTTAATAAAAACTAACTAAATCAATCTTTCACTTAGACCCTTCAACTTTCAACAATGCTTACATATCCGCTTGAATTGTATTGTAAACCTCTAGAGGTAAGAACAGGTCTCACAAGACCACAACCAAGACCTTGCCTAAGAAAAAAAAAAGGAAAAATCGTCTTTAAAAAATAATACTTGAATACTACTTCCGTCTTCTAGTCATGGGCTTGAATTGGTTGCGTAGATGATTATAATGTTAGGCTACTCAAAGCACACATCGTCACTTGTGAAGGTATAATATGTTTTTCTCGATGATACACTTGCTATAAAGTAGATAAACAAAATTTACATAACATGTATCGATATTTTTGAGTGTACAAAAAATGATACGTGAACTAAAGCATATTAACATATATTATAACTATAGAATAGATGTAAAAGTATGAAGATTATGAGATAAAATTTATAGAAAATAAAATATTGATGTCGTAACCAATATATTTAAAAACTTTATAAGGTACTAACAAACACAATATTGGTGGCACTGGCACACATAGAAATGCTTACATGATTGTTGGACTAGTAGTTATAAATTTATAAACCTCTTAAATAGTATCATACGCTAGCAAAAAACAAACAAACAAACTTGAATGCTACTTCAATCTTCTAGTCAGACGCCTGAATAGATTGCGTCTAATCTCCGTCAAACGTTTGTTAAGTGAATGATTATGATATTACACGACTTATAGTTGTGTGTAATCACTTGTAGGCGTATAACAAACGTTTTTTTACTCGTACACGAGTCAAAAAAGGCGGATACTTAAGTAGAATTCAAATGACATGTATCATGATAATATTATCGGACATAAAGAATGATACACGAGCCAAAGCAAATAGACAGTTAACTTTTCATCTATATGGTATAGGAAAATGAAATATTGATACAACACAAATATGGAAGGGCTAGTTTTGACAAATACAAATAGTTGAAAGATAACGGTATAACTACCTATTTACATATCACACCCTCGTTTTAAGCTTTTCTATTCGCACCCTCCCCTGTTTCTTCCACCAAACAAACAGAATGTCTGATCAAATCTCAAAAGGTGAAGATTTTGAAAAGCAAGCCGATAAGAAGCTTAGCGACTGGAAATTCTTCGGTAACAAACATGAAGACGCCGCCGATTTATACGAAAAAGCTGCCAATTTCTACAAAATTGGAAAATCGTGTAAGTTATCAATGCCTTTGTATATATTTTGTTTTACATGTTAAAATGTTACGAATTATACGTGTTCAATGGCATTTGTATGATATATTAATGTTATTCTGATGTTGTTGCTTTAATTTATCGAATAGGGCTTTCCATGTGATGTGTTTGTGATGATTTTTTGATAACATATAATTTTTTCAATGATTTATGATTTCAATTCGAAACGGAAATTCTGTTTGTGTGTATTTGTTACTAATACGGGGCATCTTCTCAGGGGATCAAGCTGGTGGTGTATATGTCAAATTGGCTGAGTGCTATTTGAAGGTAAGATAGGGTCAAGAGGGTTGGAAATTCTTATGTAAAACATGAGTTTCACCTTTTAAAATGTTGTCAAGTATGACATTTTAAAATATCGTCCGCGGAGAAGAAAACGTGATTTTTGAGAGAAAAAAAAAGAATGAATTTTAATGGAGAAAAAAGTGTTTTTAGATGAAAATATGAGTTTTCACGCGGTATAAAGTTATAAGAGTTTTCTTACTATATGTGAAAATAATTTATACCCGACCCTCCGACTAAGAGGTTCTTGTGCGACTGTATAGACTACTAAAATCCTGTAATTATTTGTTTCTGTTTGCAGTTGGATAGCAAACATGAAGCTGCTAATGCTTATGCTGATGCAGGTCATTGCTATAAGAAAACAAACACTACAGGTGGACATCCTTTCTACTTATATACATGATTTCTTTACAGTTAAAAGGTCCATGTCCTAGCATTCATGTCGTTCTTATGTAACCTTTTAGGAAAAAATGTAGGCATATATATATATATATATATTTGAAAATATGTGACGCATTCTAAGACACTTATTGCCCTCAAAGCTTAGGCGTGAGGCGAAGGCGCTATTGCGCTAACCTCATGTATTACCTACGTCGCCTCATGCCTAAGGCATGCTATTTTAAACAAACGTTATAAGATTTGATTCCTTCTAAAATATAGGAGCCCTATGAAATGTTTTATTCTCTCACATATAAATTTCCATGTGGATATGACCATAATTTTCCCTCACGTTTATTTTAAGGAAGTTTATCCTCGTATTGTCGGATACTTTGCAGAGTGCATTGCTCGCCTAGAGCAAGCGTTAGATTTATTCATGGAAATTGGGAGGCTAAGTATGTCTGCAAGGTTCTGTAAGGTACACTTCTGGATCTCTTTCTCTATGTCAAAACTATTTTTAATGTAAAGAACAATATATAAGACCAAACATTAGATAACATAAGACCTTAAAAATGAATCTTAACAAGAACAAAACATAAGTCGACTGGATTTTAATTCGCCCTTTTATGCAGGAAATAGCTGAGTTATATGAACAGCAACAAAACTTGGAGAAAGCTATGGATTATTATGATAAAGCAGCTGATCTTTATCAAGGTGAAGAAGTCAGTAGTTCCGCAAATCAATGCAGGCTGAAAATTGCAGAATATGCTGCTGAGATGGAACAGTAAGCGCGTTCAACCGTCTACATATTACTTATATACCCTTTTTAATCTTCAAAATTACAAGACACACTGCCGAAAATGTGTGTCAGATATCAGAAAGCAATTGAAATTTATGAAGACATTGCAAGACAGGCACTCAGCAATAATCTGCTTAAATATGGAGTTAAAGGGCATCTACTCAATGCTGGCATTTGCCATCTCTGTAAAGGTGATGACGTGGCGATTACAAACGCGTTGGAAAAATATCAGGTCATGTGTTAGATTTCCTCATTTCCCTGAGAAGTATTTTTGTGTTTTTATGTTTAGAGATGTCATCTGAATATGTATTTGCTTCTGTAGGATATGGATCCGACTTTCACAGGATCGCGTGAATACAAATTGCTGGCGGTATGTTGCATTTTGGACATAGTGATGATACTTCTATATCTAAGTTGTGTTTATCTATGGCAGGATTTGACTGCTTCGATTGAGGAGGAAGATGTTGAGAAATTTACAGATGCGATCAAGGAATTCGATAGCATGACTAAGCTGGTAAGATTTTCGTCATTATTAAGTTCCACAATCTCATCTTCGAATTAAAGGTATTGTAGGACATGTTGATAACTTTTGCAAAATTATATAGTTGTATTCAAAAGAGTTTTTAAAAGTAAGGTAACATTTTTTGGCTTATAAAAATGCAGTAGGCAGTACCTTGGCTTCAACTTTTCATTTAAGATATAATTTAGTCTTTTGTAATAACTTATAATATTTAATAAAATTAAATAAACAGTTTTGGGTTAGAATATGCATAGTTTGTGGACTATTTTGGTTGTTTTATGTGAAAACAGGATGCATGGAAGACAACTCTTTTGTTGAGAGTGAAGGAGATGCTGAAGGCCAAGGAGATGGAGGAGGATGATCTTACTTAATTCCCTGATTTCTTCAGGCAAATGTTTAATTAATTTATTTATTATTATTATTCCATGGTTGCATATTTATTGCCTTTTGAGGGGCCTCATTGCAGCCTTGTTAATAGAATGCTTTTTTGATTTCCTTTTACTTTGTGATGTCAATTTGAAGACTTATCATCATACCACCAACTCAACGACAAAATCTTTGGGGTCATATTGCATAACCATTAGTAATATACAATTTGCTTATTAAATGGGCCTTTCTTGCGGTGTGCGCATATAATTTTAACATTATTTTACTAATTTCGTGAAAATAACGTTAAAAGCGGCGGACGACTAATCATGCATTATGTGGTGGCGTTGATAGCCAAAAGACAAGGAGGTACATCCACAAATCAGTCTTTGTCCCAATTGCTGAGTGTTATGTGCTTCATGCCCAAGGCATGATATAGAACCTGGAAGCAGTCTCGCTATTCCTACGGGGCAGAGGTAAGGTTGTCTACCTTTTACCCTCCTCAGACCCTAGCTTAGTTTTGCTCTTGGTGGGATTTACTGAGTATGATGATAATTATGATGAATTTGTTGATTAAATGTTGTTGACCACTTAGTTGTTGAACATGCCAAAAGTGTGTGATTTTATGATCCTATGATACCTCGGATTGTGTATTTTGTCTCGTGGATGGATCGTTTATCATCAACTCATGGAAGAATGGCGCATCGCCCAAGCAGTTGCGGCTGCGCGTCATACGTATGAATATAATAATATTGGTCTGCAACTCAATCTTCCTGTCCGAACAAGAACACATACACGTATACGGGATCTTGGAGGGCATATGACCACGATATGCACATGAAGTAGATGATCTTGCTCCATCTGAAAGGCATGACTTTAGATTGACCATACACAATTAGTGCATTTTTAATTAATTAAAATTCATTTTCACTAGTTGCAATAATGATAATTAATTAAGGGTAATACAGGTTCAGTATCTCTATTATAAATTAAACTCCGAGATTCTATTTGTCAATACAATGATATAACAGGATCAATTCTGTAAAAAAATTAATAATAATAAAAAGAAGTCCAAACGCTGTCGTTTTACTTTTTCCCTCGCCGGCCACCATTTGGTGGTCGTCTTCTCGAAGAAGGGCACACATTCTACACGCTTCTCAAAACGCTGTCGTTCCTCCGTTGGAACATCCGGTCGTCTTCTTCTCGAAGAGGCCACGTCACCATTAACACTTTATCAAACAGTCAGTCAATAAACGCGTTCTTCAATCATTCTTTCGTACAAGTTTTCATTTATGTCTCCGTCAAAACATCTTATCTTATTCATTAATCTTTCTCCCCACAGGTATGTTTCCGTTGCTAAATCATTCTCCATTTTCATCAATTCCTGTTCCTTTTTATATCAATTTTACTCATTTGAGGATAATTTGCATTTATTCATAATTCCTCTGTTCACGTTCAACTCAAAATTTACGTGATTTGATATTCGTTAGGGGTGTTCACGGTTCGGTTTTACTCCATTTAAACCGGTCATCCGTTTGGTTTCACGACCGGTTCTTCTACTTAACTTTCGGTTTCAATATTTTCAAACCGTAGTTAAGTTTAAAAACGTGTTGGTGTTAATCTCAAAATTAGGACAATTGGAGTTTCAGTTTAATCAATGGATAACAATCGAGTTGAAGATAAGAAATCCAGTGGATTCAGAACCAGTTTTTCTGGATTTACTAAACTAGACATCCCAAAGGTAAAATTCCAGCTGCTGGAGCGCGAGAACGATGAGTCCTCACGCGTCAACAACGGTATCAGTAACAGTTTATTTCGAAGAAGTGTTCGTAGGGTTTTAGGTAGGGAAATCGATTACGGGTTGCTTAAAAACATGGCTAGAGAATGGATCAAGAATCCAATGAACATGGTTCTTTTGTTATGGATTGTTTGTGTTGCTATCTCGGGCGCGATTCTGTTCCTTGTAATGACGGGTATGTTAAACCACGCGCTTCCCAAGAAATCGCAAAGAAACGCATGGTTTGAAGTAAACAACCAGATTCTCAACGGGTTGTTTACGCTTATGTGTTTGTACCAACACCCGCACCGGCTTTATCATCTAGTATTGCTTTTAAGATGGAGATCCGAAGATGTTACGAAGTTGAGGAAGGTATATTGCAAGAACGCGAGTTCCAAGCCGCATGAATGGGCACATATGATGGTTGTTGTGTTCTTGTTGAATCTTAATTGTTTTGCGCAATATGCGCTATGTGGTTTAAATGTTGGGTACAAGCGATCAGAAAGACCAGCAATTGGAGTGGCGTTGACTGTCACTGTGGCAATCGGCGCCCCTGCAATTGCTGGCGTCTACAGTGTCATTAGTCCTCTCGGAAAGGACTATGACACTGGTTCTGATGAAGAATCCCAACTAAGGAAAGATGATGCCGAGAGTAGTACCGGGTCAACCCGGAAAATATTGGGACCGTCTGAACGGAGATTCTCGTTTGCGTTAAAAGACGACTCAAGAACAATCATAAGTAGTCCGAAATGGAGTGGAGGGGTATTTGATTTTTGGGAGGATATCTCATTAGCATATCTCTCATTGTTTTGTAGTTGTTGCGTATTCGGGTGGAATATGGAGAGGCTCGGTTTTGGAAACATGTATGTGCATATCGCGACGTTTCTGTTATTCTGTTTGGCGCCGTTTTGGATATTTAATTTGGCCGCTATAAATATCGACAATGAGACAGTGAGGGAGATCTTGGGGATCACAGGGGTGTTCCTTTGTTTATTTGGTTTACTTTATGGCGGATTTTGGAGGATTCAAATGCGAAAAAGGTTTAATTTGCCACCATCAGATTTCTGTTCTGGTAAACCTGCGATTACTGATTGTGCGTTGTGGCTATGCTGCTGTTGGTGTTCGCTTGCTCAAGAAGTCCGGACAGGAAACGCGTATGATATCGTGGAAGATAAGTTTTATAACAAAAACGAGAATGAATCTGGTGAAATGACGATGTTGCCTTTACCTCGAGAAAGAGATCAACTAAGTGCCCTGTCTAGCCCGAGTTTGAGCAGGTACATGAAGGATTATCAGAACCCGAACGGGCATTTATCAATGGCGGAAGAAGATTCTTCGAATGGTAATGATGCAACCCTCGAACCACCAGTTCCATCACGTATACGAAGAGACGAAAGTTAAGAAATTTAAGTTTTTTTTTGTTAATTATTTTTGGAGTAAATTGCACAAAACATCCTTTATGTTTCCTCAAACTTGCAGGTTCCAGCCTTAATGTTTAAAAGTTGCTAAAAACAACCTTTAAGTTTATTTTTGTTGCGGGTTCAATCCTTTACAGCTAACCACGTTATTTTCTTCAGTTAAGTTCCCTCACATGATCAACCAAAATGACGAGTATACCCTCACATGTTATGCATGTGAGGGAACTTAACCGAAGAAAATAACGTGGTTAGCTGTAAATGATTGAACCCGCAACAAAAATAAACTTAAAGGCTGTTTTTAGCAACTTTTAAACATTAAGGCTGCAACATGCAAGTTTGAGGAAACATAAAGGATGTTTTGTGCAATTTACTCTTATTTTTGCCTTTATGAATTGTGCTTTAAAATTATTGTGTTTTTTGTGCATATACATATGCTTAGAGTGATTTTGTGTATAGATTAGTATTACTTTGTTTTATTCTATATCGGGATATTAGAGAGTAACATTATAAACCATCGTGTTTTATCAATCTTTATTGCCTTTGAAGCAATTTTTTTCCCCAAAACCGATAGTGAATATGGAAATTCTTTGAATGATAAAGATAATTCGTGAATGTAATACAACTGTTTGAACCGTTAACCCGACCCGTATGAATCTCAAACCATCGACTGGCGGGTTTCAACGGTTTATGAAAACCCTTCTTTCTGCTACTAACAAATATTAAAACTGAGAGTGTTGCCATCATTATGTAACATCTTATACGTGAGTCTTTTTATAAGATGGTAAAGCCTATAAATATAACATCAAGAAACCACTAAAACTCTAAATGCCTTGTAATGATCAAATCTTGAATGTAGCAACAACAACGTGAACAATAACAAACCTCGAGGATGCCTTGTCATCAACAACGGTGGACCCACTTTGCCAACTAAGCATGCACCCGTGGATGTTTGTTTTCATGACGATTCTTCCTCCATTCCCATGGCATTTCAGGATTTGATGAAGCCCACAACCCGACTCTCTAAGCTCGGGCATCTTTCTCCCACTGTATCAAACTTCAAACCAATTAAACCATTTTCACACGAGAAAAGAAGACAATTGTTGTTAACACAACCAAGAGGTTGGTGATCAATCACCTTCTCTAATTCAGGTCGTTTGTGATAATCTGTGTAGTGCCATGCAAGTCCTTTCTTCAACAATGATTCCTGTGTAATCCAATTCCACAAATTAGTTGTATTGCATATGTATGGACATGAAAATATGAAAGCAGCCAAATTACCTGTACGAAGATGTCATTACAATAGACGTCTCCAACAAAACGCCCATAACGATCTTTACCAAATATCAAAATTTTCAAACACTTGCCTTCGATTATCTTTACGAGCTCATCCTTAGCCTCTTTTCCGTAAGGCATTGAGCGTTCAGGTGCATCTATTCCCCTGTTTTCATTCACTTATATTACACCGAATAGAGTTAACTAAGAAATCTCTAATGTAGAGCAAGATATGTATACAGCAAGAGAACATGACGTGGACAAGTGGGCTAGAAAAGGGCCCAACTTAAAACATGGATAACTTATGATCTATCTAGAGTTATGGGCTCATAAAATATGGACGGAAACAGGCCGGATGTGGTGACAAACGACCATAGGCCACATGAAGACCACCTGCCCAACGTAAATTGCGTTTTACGTGGACCTCGTGAGTTTTCCCTAACGGGTTCTCTTACTCAAGGTTTAAAAGAATGGAAACGAGTTTCAAGGCGCTTTCCTTTTCCCTCACGAGGCGAAACGAGGCGTAAAGCCGAGGCGGTATGAATAAATAAATATAAAAATTATATATATATATATATATATATATATATATATATTATAAAAATAATAATACTAACTAATTTCATCATCAGATTCATCAAAATCATCAAAAACACACATAAAAAAGACATGAAATGCTTGAAATTGACACAAAAAGTCAAAAACATAAAAAACAACTACCAAAATCCCCTGAGGCGCAGCCTTTCTTAGCGCCTTAGCCCCTCTGAGGCGCATATACAATAAAACCCCATGACGCGCGCCTCAGACTCGTTTTTTGGCCATTTCGCCTCAAGCGTTTTTAAAAACAATGCTCTTACTTAGCAAAAAGAAATTTTGTTTTGGATACCTTAGTCTAATCCGGTACTTTCGTGCAAGAATTTCCTGATTATCAATATGCAGTACCCTGTGTTAACAAATATACATGATTCAGGAAATTTTTAAAAACTAGAGTTTGATACAAACACGAGTAATTACCGATAGCTCGCGTCTGTGATTCGTTTTTGCAATGTGTCTGCTTTGGTATAGTTCCTTTCAGCTAGTGCCTCATTGCGTTCAACTACAGTCATTTGTACTTCTAAGGGGAACACGCGATGACTCCCGGGCATCCGAGGTACTAACATAGACTGTTACAGTATCCCCATCTGCTACTGCCTTTGCATCTACCTACTTCGAATTAAAGCGTTCACATTAGTAACGTTAGTAACAATTCGAGCTTGTACGAATTGTGAGCTTCGAGTGTAGCAGAAACTGTTCTTACCGGAAGCGTGTGCAACTCGAACTTGATTCTGTCAGAGAGTGATGGCGCATCAACCAGAAGATGTGGAAGACGGAGAACGTCGAATGACAATAAGCCCTCCATATCGGGTGTTGGGTGTCGCTGTAGGGTGCGACTTACAAGCCTGGAAGCTTCTTCAGGTGTGTTTGATGGGATTTGGATTCCCTCCAAGCGTTTGATACTTGGTTATACCTTTGATTAATTTGTTAAAATGTCAATAAGACTGCGTGTAGTGGCTTGGCACCCCAGCCAAGTCACCTACTAAGGCGCCAAACACTGCAACGGCTCCCCAACGAGGATGCAAGGGGATTAACGGGCGTGAGGTGTGGGGCCAACTCGCAATCCAACCAATCAAAACCATTTGCTCACATTTTAAAAGATTAAAAAACAACTGTGTTTTTAGTTTAACCACCATGCACTTTTAAAAGTACGCAACAAGAACGTTTTCACTTTTTTATTAAACCAGTAAACATGTCTAACTAATAACTAAGACCTAGGGTTTCAAATTTGATTTACAATTGGAAACTTGAAGTAAAAGGACCAACGAATTGAGATTATAGTTGAAAAAATTACCAGTTTGATTGAACTTTCTTGAATTAATTCGCATGTTACTCAGACCTTCAGGAACCTACAAATTAAACAATAGAAACGACTGTTTTTAACAATTGTGAAAATGTTTGGAAATTGAATTCACTCCGAGGAAAGCTCAAATTGAATTTCTTTAAGAAAACTAGAAACAGGTGATTTTGGTGGATTATAAGTGAAGATATGAAATTGGGGTGAGAGTGAAGATAGGCGTACCTGAGAGGTGAATTCAAAGTGATAGAGGTGAGCAAGGGTGGAGGCAAAGACGGTGGATATAGAAACGCCATGTTGGCCAAGTGCTCCATCACCAGCGCCGCCGCTTGTGGTGGTGGTGGCTCGGAACAGCACCAGCCATACAGAAATCAACCGGCATATCCCCCTTTTTTTTTAATATTAGCCAAAAAAAAATGGATTTTAATCCCTATGGGAGAAAAATATACTTAAAACCGATAATCAGGCTCGAACTATTAGTGAAAAAAAAAAGGATTTAAACCCTATATGAGAAAAATATACTTAAAAACCGATAATCAGGCTTGAATCGATAACTTTCACATGTCAAGTAGAAAAAAACGGATTTTAAACCCTATTTGAAATAAATTACTTAAACTCAAACTGATGACTTCCACCACGTCAAGTGATACTTTACTATTGAAGTTATATCCCTTTCCTGTCCCTATCAAGAAATAGAACCGACTATTCCTTACCAGGTTTCATGTTAAATTGTATTAGTCAAGTATATGTAGGAGTTCATACACTATGATTTAAACTCAATTCCAATCCAGTCATAAAACGACTTAACCTTTCAAAACCCAAAACAAAATATGAAAAGCCTGAGACTTTCTCTTCAAAACTTGGTTCCAACCTGACTAATCATAATGCTTCGGATAAAATCATGAGAGAAGAGAAACCAGAAAAGAAAAAAAAAGATAAAGATTGTGAAAAGGAGTTCGGACAAGGTTGGTTGGCTAACTTGGTTATCAAGTAATGTTTAAAGAGTAGAGATAATTATTAGTAGTTTAAATTATCCTTTGTTTAATTACTAGTTTGAGTTGGTAGGGTTTAGGATAACTTATTTAGCAATTACTTGTTAGTATAAATAAAGGGTTTATGGTTGATGTAATTGTGGGTATTGATTTTCCGGTTTACTAATAAAAGTGTCGAATACGTGATTTGTTCACCATCGTGTTCTTGTGATTGATCAAAGGGCATGGGCCAACAATTCCGGGTATTGCCATACTTTGTTTTTTACCTTGTTGATCATTCCCTAACTAGTTTTAACCTAGAACCGGTTTAGCCCAATACCCAATTTATGCATCTCTAGAAAGAATGAAAATAGGTGAAAAGGAATTTTATGGTCTGATTAAGTAGGTTTTGGTGAAAATCTTACGATTAAATCCATGGTTCAAAAGTCGCTAGACGCCCCCTAGTCGGTTGACCTGTGAGTCGAGAGTACTCGGACATGTTAAATTATAAAGAAGGTAGTTTTCGGAAATTAAATATGACCAATGTTGACCGCGTTTGATCGTTTCCGAGCAATTAGGCGGAGTTGAGAAAGTCGCATCGGTAGGCTACCTTGTAGAGCTTACAAGGAGAGTACTCGGCCTTGTAAAACTTGCTTTACAACCAGGTTGAGTGGTTGGCTAAACCAGACTTTAGTTATTTGACAACTCAATTTTGAGAGATTAACTTTTTTTTGTTAAATTGTTACTTTGTATTATAAAAAAAGTTACAAAATAATTTGTATCAACATGTTCTAATTGAAAGCGGTAAACAAATTTTCCTATACTGATAAATGAAAATCTTTTTTGAATACGTGTTACTTTCTGGTGCTTTGTCATCTTATTTTTCTATTTATCTTTTATATTAAATAATAATAATAATAATTTTAAACAAAATTAATAAGAATAATATTTGTTTTTATATAAATAATTTTAAACAAATATTTAGATAAGAATAAACGTTTGGTTTTATATAATTATAAAGATTATATCTGAGTTTTTTTTTTTTTTTTTTTTGAATAGCCAACAGAATCATTTCCGAGCACTCTCGGGACACCAACTGGACCAAACGGAGTACTCTGAGAGTATCCCGAGTCCACCATATACTTTGGAGTTTGGTAGATTGAAATTATGGTAAATTATGAATCAAAGGTTTCGTTTGAAACTAAAATGTTATAATAAGTGAATAGTAACTAAAGTTCATTTTAAAAGATAAATCTTGACAACTATAACACGAGTTTTTTTAAGATATAACTTTTTATTATTTATTATATATAATTATATTTATCAACCCCATGTAATACACGGGATTTAAACCTACTATCGAACATATAAACATCTAATTTCAAAATGAAGGGTACTATTTTTACGGGATTATAGATATTTGAGTGTGAAGTGTTAATACATGTTGCACGTGAGATGCATGATAATTGATGAGGAGATACCATAAGGGGTGCTAAAAGTAATTTCTCAATCTTTATTTTTACTTAATATACCCCTCCCTTCTAGTTACATTTTAATTTTATTTTTACTTAATATATCCCTCCCTTCAAGTCACATATTAATACATTAAAGCCTTTTTATTATTTTTTTAGTGTTTTATCTTTTATTGTTATCTAAAAAAAATAAGAACGTTTCTTAAGTTGTTTTATTTTTTGAAGTGTTTATTAAAATTTTTTAAAATAACTTTTTCTAATTAAAAAAGCAATATTTTTTCCAGTTTTTGTTTTAGAAAGTGCTTTCGTTTATTAATTTTTAAACTCTATCCGAGAAAAATATACTTAAATCCGATAATCAAGCTCGAACGATAACTTTCACATGTCAAGTGAAAAAAACGGATTTTAACCCTATCCGAAATAGATTACTTAAAACTGATTATCAGGCTCAAACTGATGACTTCCACTACGTCAATGTGATACTCTACCATTAAGTTATATCCGTTCCCTATCCCATCGAGAAATAGAACTGACTATTCCTTTCCATGTTTCATATCAAATTGTATTAGTCAAGTATATGTAGAGTTTCATACACTATGATTTAAACCCAATTCAAATCCAGTCATAAACGACTTAACATTTCAAAACCCAAAACAAAATCTGAAAAGCCTGAGGCTTTCTCTCCAAAACTTGGTTCCAACTTGACCATGGTGAAGGGTTAATCATAATGCTTCGGATAAAATCTTAGGAGGAGAGATCTCGGGAAAAAAAGATAAAGATTGTGAAAAGGAGTTCGGACAAGGTTGGTTGGCCAACTTGGTTATCAAGTAATGTTTAAACAGGTAGAGATCATTATTACTTTAAATTATCGTTTGTTTATTTACTAGCTTGAGTTGGTATTGGTTTAGGATTCCTCGTTTGGCAAGTGCGTTTTAGTATAAATAGAGGGTTTATGGTTGATGTAATATGTGGGTTTTGATTTTATGGTTTATTAATAAAAGTGTTGAACAAGTGATTTGTTTACCATTGTGTTCTTGTGATTGATCAAAGGGCATGTGCCAACAATTCCAGGTATTGCTATACCTTGTTTTTTTACCTTGTTGACCATACCCTAACTAGTTTTAACCCAGAACTAGTTTGGCCCAATATCTGATTTATGCACCTCTAGAAAGAATGAAAACGGGTGAAAAGGAATTTATGGTCTAATTAAGTAGATTTTGGTGAAAATCTTACAGTTAAATCAAATCGGCCAGGTTAAGTGGTTAGCTGAACCAGATGTTTAAGAGATTTGACAACTCAATTTTGAGAGATTAGTGGTTTCTAACAGATATTTTTTTTGTTAAATGTTACTTTGTATATAAATTTTAAAGTTACAAAAATAGTTTGTATCAACATGTTCATTGAAAGCGGTAAATAAATATTATACATATGAACATCTAATTTCAAAACTAAGGTACGATTTTTAAGGGATTATAGATATTTGAGTGTGAAGTGTTAATACATGTTGCACGTGAACCTATGGTAGCAAAATGCAAATCACTAGTTTGAGACCTGAGAAGAGTGAGATGCATGATAATTGATAAGGATACCATAAATGAACAGTGAAAGAGACATTAGAATAGCAAAGGCAACTAAGATACATTAAGCTAGAAAATCTAAGGTAGTCGTGGGAATAAGATTTATTAAATGAATAACAATGTTAAGAGCTTCAAACAAAAAATGGTAGGAATGAATTAGAAAAATGATCACTATGAAATTTTAATGGTACAAATGGCACATTTTTGTTTAGATGTATATGGGCATACGAAGCCAAATACTAGCCCATGCTTATGTTCAAATGATCAAAACTAGCCCATGATGGGTCGACCCATTAGCGCTAAGCCCAATCACCTCCCTATAAAAGAAGAGGGGGGGGGGGGGGGGGTAAATTGCTTATTCCCTCGCATTCAAGATCATGGTACCTACCCACACTCTTGCCTATAATGGTTTATTTATGTTATACACACACTCCATGCTTATGTTCATTACGTCCAGTATACACACTGACTTGACGTGGAGTGCCTCGGGGCCCTAAGCCCTCTTAACGGTTTCTTCTGGTTGTCGTTTTTACTCATACCCGAAAAGGTGAAAACAGGGTGACATTACAACCAAGACAATAATCGGATAAGTCACCCTCTCGCACGGCTACCTGAGTCTTCAGCCCTAGCCACGTGGAATATTCAGAGCAACACACTAAAAGATCAATAACAAATGAAGCACGGTCTCCATGTCTGCCATGGCATGTATGAGCCTGAGGCAAATTGATGGAAAGGCATCTGTGGGTAAAATGGAGGTGGAGAAGCACATAATTAAATTACTTATGATGTTTCAGAATTAGTGAACATGTTTTATGTTAGATATTTTAATGTAATCGGGATTAACTTGGTGACCAATGGGAATTATGATGTACATTGAACAAGTTAGGAGGTGCGGGAGTGCGCGCTTGCTCGAGTTGTTATAATTCCAAGGGGGCAACGCCCCCGGGAGCAGGGTCCCAGGGGCGGCAGCCCCTGGCGGGGTCAAATTGTTTTATGGAAAATGCCTTAGAAAATTTATTTTATAAAAATTCGTCACAATTTTGCAGAAAAAATTTAAAACGGTAATTTAATTAAATCGAATTTTGAAAATCCAACCGCTAATAACCGCTAACAACCGCCAATAACCGTCAATAACTGCCAAATGGCAGTTATGTGCGAATTATCTCCAAAATTCGTGAGAGGGTCGTTTGGTCACACAGGGTTCATATGAATTCACACACAAAACACACACAGTTGTTCATTTTCTCCAAAATCAGAGTTGTGTCCGATTGGTATTCGGTAGAACCGCCGAAATAATTTGATCTGAGAGTGACTACACGCCTCTCTAATCATCCGGATTCTGAAAATTCCCCAACAAAGATCAAATTATTTTCTATGAAGATGGCAAGCGGATCGATGAAGGATATGACAAGCAAGTTTGACAAACTGGAGAAGTTCGAAGGGTAGGACTTCGGAAGATGGCAGAAAAAGATGCAGTTTCTTCTCAAAACCCTGAAAGTGATGTACGTGTTGACAACTCCAATCCCAGAGATATTGGAGGAAGGCAATCTGGAACAAATCAGAAAGCGATCAAAGTGGGAAAACGACAATTACATCTGTCTTGGTCACATATTAAATGGTATGTCTGATTCCTTGTTTGATGTTTATCAAAATGTTGAAACTGCGAAGTTACTGTGAGACACTTTGGAAGCGAAATACATGACACTAGATTCTTCTAGTGAGAAGTTTCTTGTTAGTAATTTCAATAATTACAAGATGGTTGATTCGAGGCCTGTCATGGAACAGTATAATGAACTGTTGCGAATTCTGGGGCAGTATGCCCAACATGACATGAAGATGGATGAATCCATCTCGATTTCAAGCATCATTGACAAGTTACCCCATTCCTGGAGAGTTGTGAAACACACTCTGAAACACCAGAAAGGAGAGTTAACTTTGGTTGAACTTGGAAGCCACTTCAGAATTGAAGAAGGCTTGAAAGCACAAGAAAAGGTGTTGGTTAATGATGAAAAGAAACAGGCTGGAACGTCTGTGAACATGGTTGAGATGGGTGAATCATCCAAAGGAAACAACAAGTTCAAAGGTAAACGAAAGTTTCAAGGGAACAACAATTCGGTCCAAACAAGAAGCCAAATTTCCCTTGCTGGAAATGTGGTAAAGTTGGTCACTTTAAAAGGGACTGCAAATTGATGAAGAATGCCAACAAATCTGGTTCAAAAAACAAGAATGAGGTTGGTTCTAGCGGGTCCAAGGACCCGGTCAAGCAAGGTCAGGATTTAGTAAACTTAATAATTCGGTTCAGAATTATGTATCACTAATTTCTGAAGCATTTTATGTGCAGGATGATGATATTGCTTGGTGGGTTGATTCGGGTGCAAAAACCATGTATGCAAGGATCTTCGTTGGTTTAAAGACTTTCAACCAATCGAAGATGGATCTATCATCAAGATGGGGAATGTTGCAACTGAACCAATCAAAGGAATAGGAACCGTGCATCTTGTTTTTACTTCTGGAAAATCGTTACTTTTGAATAATGTTTTGTATGCACCGGAATTCGAAAGAATCTGTTAAGTGGCATTGTGTTGGATAATTGTGGTTATAAACAAGTGCTAGAAAAAAGTTACGTCAAGATGTTGCTTTGTAGGTTTTGGTTATCTTTGTAATGGTATGTTTGTGTTGAATGTTGATGTTTCCTCTATGAATGAATCTGTTGTGTTGCTTCAACTGGTAATGTTAATGACATAGCTTCAACCAGTAATGTGAATTGCATAGCTTCAACTAGTAGGAGTAACAACTTGACTATTCGGAATTATGGCATGCTAGATTAGGACATGTACATTATAAAAGAGTTAAAGAGGTGTCTAAAATGAGCTTAATTCCACCTATTAACATAAACAATGATAAATGCCATATTTGCAAGGTGAATAAGATAACTAAAAAGCCTTTCATGCAACATGTTCATAGGGAAACTAAAACGTTAGATTCGATACATAGCGATCTATGTGACTTTCATGCTACACCATCTCTAGATAATAAAAAGTATGTAGTAACGTTTATAGATGATGCTACTAGATTCTGCTATGTTTATTTGTTGCATGCTAAGGATGAAGCTCTTGAAAAGTTGAAGATCTATAAACAAGAAGTAGAGCTTCATCGAGTGGGTTGATCAAAACCCTACATACGATTGAGGTGTGAGTATTTTGATCTGGTGTATTTCCAATCGACTGGAATAATACACCATACCACAGCTCCTTTGTTAGAACTTTTGAGACCGTTGGTGCTTGATATCCATAGTTTGAGCTAGTTTGTAATGGTTAGACAAAGTTAAAGGGTCAAAAGTGCTATATGGTGAAACTTATATGTATGCGGCGTATTTAGCAAACCAGGTATTTAATAAATACGCTGGGTAGTCGTTTTGTATATATATGATGATCAATGAATGTATGTCCAAGTTTCTTGGACAAATTTTGGTGATTCTCTTTGTTGTGATTTTTGCTATTATGCTTACATCCGATTATCCAGGTGCTGTTATTGATTACATGTTATTAGATTTCATATGCAATACTAGTTATTTGATCCATTCAAGATTCTTCATCTTCATTGCTTGGTTTTCTTAGTATTTGCACATTCAAACAACTAATCCATATTTGTTTGGGTGATAACAATCAACCATGTGATCCGAATACGTTTTGGGACTCACAATTTGGTATCAGAGCCTTTGTGCTCTTGATTGTTTGAGTTTTTGTTAAATTTTTCAAGTTTTGAAGGTTTTACAAAAGTTTTCAAAGTTTTATGGTTTTTCAAATTTTTGGGTTTAAAATGGCTTGATCTGGTGCGTTTAATCTTTGGTTGTTGTTAATTAGTGGTTTGGTAAACATTTTAGTCATTTAGATGCAAAGAAACATGAATTTTGGGTCTGGTGATTAGAGGGTTTTTGTTCGTACTAAAACCCTTCTGGGCGTATTTAATGTTGAAGCTAGAGTAGATATATTTGAAGTTAGCGTAATTATTTTTGAAGCTAGCCTAATTAACTTGAATTTCGCGTATTTAACAAATATTGGTCTTAAATCAGCGGATTTGCAGAGTTTCAGCGAAACTAGTACCAGCGAAATTAATCGAAGGCCACTTCGAAATCAGTGATACAAATCCTCAGCGATTTTATCACGGTGTTCAGCGAAATTAACTAAACCTTTGCTTTTTTTCAAACATCCAGCGGATTTAGCATTTTGCAGGACAAAGTCGCCGATCCCCATCAGCGTAATTGATTCCAAGTGCAGCGAATTTATCTCTGGTCCAGCGTATTTACCTCCTCGCCAGCGAAATTGTCTTCTGATTCAACAAATCCCAGCGTAATTAATCACCAATCATCCATTATGTCTCTCAATCAACTCAATCTGATTGATCAAGCCGAACTAGAAACTGGAACCGCTACAAGACCACCAAAGTTGAAAGGGTCGGAAGATTCCAGCAGTTGGAAAATCAGGATCAAAGCCTTCTTTGAGTATACCGATTATACTCAATGGATGTCAGTCACTGTGGGCCCGCATGTTCCTATGATAATACTGACGACATCCGTACTTCAATGAAGATCCTTCAATGTTCATAGATGAAGATAGGACACTCATTCAACGTGACCGGAGGGCTCACACTGCTCTTACTATGGCTCTGTTGAAGGACGATAACAACCTTTTGAAGAATACACCTCTGCACATGAACTGTTGTTGGCTCTAATCAATCATTATGAAGGTAATGAAGAGTCATGGACAACAAACGTGACATGGTGCAGAAAGAGTATGATATGTTTGGAAGTATTCGTGGCGAAAGCTTGTCCGACCACATAAGTCGATTTCTGGGGGTGTTGACCAAGATGAAGAAAGTGGGAAACCATGTCTCCAATTATGCATCAATCAAGAAGCTGCTAGATTCTCTACCAAAAGAATGGAGCCTACAATGCATGATGATTAAGAGAACTTTCCTAACCAGCACAACTCCGGTCACACTCTCGAAATTGATTAACACCTTAAAAGCTTTTGAAATGGACATTGTCAAACGAGAGATGAATCAAACTGGATGTTCTCAGAAGATGTCTCAGCAAGCTGCTGCAACCTCCGTCCCCAAGAATATGGCATTTCTTGCTCCTGTCACCTCATGTGGATTAAATTCTCAAAGTGCTGTTGAATCCTATTCGAATGCTTCCGCAAGCTCTGTGAAGACCATGTCATCCTCCAAGAAGTCTACAGTGTCCAGTGACACTCAAGCACTTAAAATATCCACAGAACATGTCGTTTTGTTTAATACCTTCTTAAGCAGCTATGAGTCACTATGTCGGGAGAATTGAAGAAAGATTTCCTCACAGCCGAGGTTATGTATCAAGTAGATCTAGACATGGAGGAGATGGATCTGAAGTGGCAGATGGCTATAATCACTCTACGGCTGAAGAAATTCCAAGATAAAACGAGAAAAAGGCTGGCCCTTGGAAAAGCTGGATTTGACAAGTCCAAGCTAAGATGTTATAACTGCAAAAACTTGGGCCATTCAACAGAGAGTGTCTGTTGCTGAAGAACGAAAGTGCCAAAATCAACCAGACAAGGAGGCCGATTGCTTTGAAGGAAGCGATAATGCTGCTGACAATAATCCTAAGGGTTTAGTTGTGGAGGATTATGACTGGTCAGAGGAGATTGTTGAGACTAAAGGTGAAATTAACAAGGCCCTCATGGCAAACATCACCACTGCCTCTGCCACGTCTGCTTCAAATGGTGTTGAAAAACAAATCTCCAAGATTCCAAAAGATGACACTGGTTTGAAAAGTATCATCACTTCTGCCTCAGAGAAGAAACAACAGAAAGCTGAAATGAATAAGTCGAAGACTGCAATTCAAGAAGTCATAAGTGCCAGCAAGAATGAGGCGATTGGAACGTCTACCACCGCCATGAAGTCAGAAGCCAAGGATAAGGATTTGGTAAACAGCATTCCATATGAATTCAAAGCAAAGCTGTGCTCAAAACCATGTTTGAACGTCGTGGCACACTACAAATCACTCAACCGTGACATAATCAAAGAAAGAGAAAAAGTTTTGAAAATAAATCAAGAATTAAAAGAAAATGAGGCTGCATATCAGCAAAGTTGAATTCAACCATAGCTGAAATGCAGACTTTAAAAGAATTTGTTTTCAGAAAAGACTTTATCATAAATGATTTGACAGAAAAGCTAGAAAAATCCCAAAACGAAAATAACAAATTGCAAATCATTATTGATAAATGGAAAGTAAGTCAAAAAGCACTGGTTGATATTGTAAACTGCCTACATTCATAAAGGATGGAATTCGATATAAAGATAAATTCGAAATGAAAGAAAATTATTTCCTACTCCGCACAGCAAAAATTATGTCCCTATGCCATCTCCTCATCCTAAAAATGACCTAATTGTTAGAAATGATCTTTTGGATCAAAGTATTTTTTATAAATCCGAAAACAATATTAGTTTTCTGAAAGCAATGCAGATCCGTGCGAGAGTAAGGAAGATGTATGCGATGGGGAAGATGATTGTGGCGGGTCGAAAATAGGAATAGGCTATTCAGGCGACATTATTCCACTATTAACTGGTTCGCCTGGAATTGTGATAAGACAACGAAATTTCTATTCGAGGTAACTGTAATAGTTTATCTAGGATGGATGATTGTAGCGGCTTTATGCCAAAATTGAATATTCGGGATGACTGTAGTGGCCGCGTGCCTACACTTAAGACTCACAACCAAGGGCTTGCTAAGGTTGAGGGTCATGACCTAAACTTTGTTTTTAATGATGAAAATGTTATGCGTGAATCTTCTGTATTTGTGCCAAGTTAAAGAAAAACAGGTTTGGAAAATTCCTTACAGAGGAAATTCCAGAGTTTGTTCCATCAGTTGCAGGTACTTCAAGACTGATAAAGATTTTCATTGAAAGATTCAAGGACAACAACTTCAGAGAGTGATGGAGAAAGGTCAAATGAAAGTCAAGAGTCAAACTCCTCTTCAGACAATGAGCACAGTGAAGACGACATTGAAGATAAACATCATCCTG
Source organism: Scalesia atractyloides (assembly GCA_947069175.1). Taxonomy (NCBI): domain Eukaryota; kingdom Viridiplantae; phylum Streptophyta; class Magnoliopsida; order Asterales; family Asteraceae; genus Scalesia; species Scalesia atractyloides. The sequence goes on from CAMTDV010000023.1 coordinate 49,121,997, forward strand.
ACAAGAAACTGAAGAAAGCTAAAGATTCAAGCCACGTTACGTCATCAAACTCCTCCAGCTGCTCCAGATTCTCATCACATACATCATCTTCACACTCAGCACCCAGGAAGAAAGATCGACTCGAAAACAATGTTTTTGCTGTGGTCATTTAGGACATACAACAAAACATTGCAAAAGCAAGAAATTTTCTAAACCTAGTCAAGATCTCGTTAAAAGCTTTACTGATCAATTTGACAATTTAAAGAAATTAGTAAAATGCATTGTTGACTCATCTTATTTTTGGAAAATAAAATAAATTCTATTACTCAAAATCATGACAGAACTAATGTAAAGTAAGTCTGGGTTCCAAAAGCTACCTAATCTGTACATATTTTTTTGTTGTTGTTGTATAACAGAATAAGATTCAGAAATGGCTTCGGATGCTCAAGGAATATATCTGGCATGTTGACAACGGCTGCTCCAGGCATATGACCGGGTTAAAGGACATGCTTACAAACTTTCGAGTTATCGATGGTGTCTTTGTATCCTTTGCAGGAGACGAAAAGGGAGGAAAAATCGTCGGAATGGGTAACGTCGTGTCAGAAGCACTCACTTTGGAAAATGTGAACTATGTTCCAGAATTGTGTTACAATCTCATGAGTGTTTCACAAGTCTGTGACAAAGAAATTGCGGTGTTGTTCAATGACACAGAGTGCTTATTCCTCAAACCCGGTTACTCTGTCCCTGAAGAAATGATCATGCTTAGAGCTCCCCGTCAAAATAACACCTTGTAGGTCCACCTGCGGATGGTGTTAAACATGTTCCTTGTTCATATAACACACACACAAGTGCGGAATCCAAGTGTTCATGCAACCAAAGCAAAGTAAAGAACACGAGGTAACCAAAGATTCACTATCTTGATTAATGATTGAGAACAAGTACAAACATATACACATAATGCTCGTATGACTCAAACAAACTTGCTGTGTTCTTGTGTCTTCGTCTTCACCAGAAATAATCAACTGAACCAGCTGCAAGTCTAACTGAAGGGGTAACTGGCTAGTAAGTCACCTTGACTGAGAAGTGCATGTCTGCTTATATAGTGTATGTCTAGACATTCGTACGAAACATGAATCTAGACATACGGAACACACTATTTCACACGAGACACATCTCCAGAATTTTGGTACGGAACAGCTGTTTCGTACGAAACTACTCATTAATTCGTACGATTCATCTGATTCGCACAGAATCCTTATTCTTGGAGAACGTGTGTAGACATGACGTTTACAAGACTCAATTGTGACAACCTGGAAATTTCTCATACTTTCGCGTACCATTGTTAACTAAATTCTTGTGCATGGCACTTGGAAATCTTTGTGCATGGCACTTGGGAACTTCTTGTAACTTCGCGTACCATCATTAACGAACTAACTCTTTGTGCGTGGCACTCTAAACATGTACGCTTCATGCTAAAACCGCATTTACTCAATTTTCGGGACGAAAATTCTTTCAACATGGGGATAATGTGACATCCCGGTTTTTCGGATAACTTAAACGCAATACTTGTCGAATAAATTGTATGCTATGTATTAAACGTGTACGAGTTAGTGAATACGTGATGTGCGATTATGTGATTGTGTTACGTATAAAATAATTATGGTAAATATGTACACGAACCGAACCGCGACACGAACCAACCTCGATTCCTTGTGACTCTAGGAGTGAACCAAGTTTTAAACCCAAACCACACTCGGCCGTGTGCAACCGAAACTGCAAACCCATTGCGTGCAACCCAAACCTTAAACCCAAGCCTTCGGCCGCGAGATCAAACCCAAACCGTAACCCTTCATCTTGCGCCTATATATACTAACCATGCATGCTTCCTTCACAACACAAAACCCTAATAGCAAACAGCCGACGGCAGCCCCTTGTTCACCTCCATTCGGTCGCGAGATCAGCCCACTTGTTCATTTCTCCTCGATCACAAACAGCCTACATCATCTCTCGGTCGCGACAGCAGATTGTTCATCTCATTCGGTCGTGATCTTGCTTGAACAGCCGAATCCATTCTTGTCCAAGTCTCGGCTTATTTACCTAGTCATTAAAGGTTAGGGTTTATCTTTTGATTACAAGATCATATTCGGATATATGTGTTTGAATGAAGTGATTGGTTTGTTTTTGGATTATATGTTTGAATGCAAGGTTATGTTAGCCGATTTGTTAATAATGTTTGCAAGTGATGTTTGTTCGAAATCTGAAAATCCTAGGCTGTGTTTGTTTATAAAAACTAGAGATGTTGATTAGGGTTTGCATGGATGTAATATATGTATTGATCTATGATTAGAAAAATCGGTTCTTGATCGCCTAGGTTAATTATATTGACGGTTTATGCGAATTAATGGTAACAATATGCTGAAACAGGTTGCTGAGTGATAGTTACAGCCGACTTCAACTGGCTGTAACTCGGTCATTAGTTGTCGAAAAACGGATTTTCTGAAGTCTAAAACGTAGAGATTTGAATAACGAATCTAATGGCGCTATATTCATATTTTTCTGAAGTCGTTTGATATTTTTAAGTGGCCAAATAAGTTCAGTAACTAAAGCTGTAAAAATCCTGAAATTTTGTTAGTTGTTTATCGAGTTGGATTTTATAATCAGTAGGGAGTCGAGTCATGAATTTTGTACAGCAACTAGGTATGGAAATTTCTGGATAACTCCCACTAGAATTTTGTTAATTGGACGATCAGTGATTTTTAAATAAATTCTTCCGTTGACTGCAGTCAGAAGGCGACGAATCTGACTGCAGCTTAGTATATTAATATTTATGGTTAATTGGTAAAGAATTAGGAATTGAAAAATTTATATAAATTTCTACAATATAATTGTCACCTGCTGTAAAATAATTGGAATTTTTAGAACGTTGGAACTATTTTATAAAAATCATAGAAAACAGCTGAATTATGAGTATGTAAGCTGAAATTTGATAACTTGTGATTGTGTGCACCAAATTGTTGCATGGATTGGATTATGTTCATGATAAGTTGTTTTGATTACTATGTTCACATGAGGATACTTGCATGCATGTTTGAGTGTTAGATACTTTGTTGTGTGTATCACTTTGTGCGTAAATTACGTGTAGAATTTGTATTGGTGTGATCACACACTGACTTGAAATCAATTGGTTTTGTTAGGACGCAATTAGCGGTCCCATCCTTTACAACTTCTTTGCTACACTAACCGAGCAACTAAAGGTGAGTTCACGGCCCCTAATTTTATCCGGTTTTAAACAACAGGGGGAGAAACATGTATACACTCTTCAACTCAATCTCTTTACGTTATATGAAATTAACGTCACATAACTATTCGGTAACTAAGTTAATGTTAATGTAATGTTATGGTCACTAAGCAGCTATATCACTTAAGTCCTCGTCAATCTCTCGGATCGTTAGTATTGGGTTTTAATAGCGGGGGAATTATAAGTAGTACTACTGGACCCGACAAGCCCCATCCGAGCTAGTCGCGCTAGCCGACCGGGTATGGTCAACGGGTGAATAATTTGGCCTAACTTCGCCATGGTCAGTGATAGGCCTGGCAACACGGAGGCACAACAGTCAGCTTCGATCGCGAACTCTTACGTGACATAACTTTAGGCTAGCTACCTATATATGTTAACATTGAACTTAATTACGAATCAACTATATTATCCCGGGTTAGGGATAATGGAAACAACATCATTATTATTCCGGGTTTGGAATAATGGAAACAACAACTTTATTATTAATGGAACCAACATCATTGTTATTCCGGGTTGGGAATAATGGAACTAAATCGTTATCCCGGGTTAGGGATAACGGGGGAATCAAACTCATAACCGAACAAACGAATTTATGAAAACCTGTGAACTCACTCATCTTTAATGTTGACACTTATTTCTTTACATGTTTCTCAGGACGCTAGGAGCTCTAGGTGCACTCACATGCATTGAACAAGACATCTTTTATCGAGTCTCATTTACAAACGTTGTTTTGGGTTTTTCATTTGTTTTGGCGTTTGTGTTGGCGCCCGTTTCTCTACTTATTTTATGCTTCCGCTCAACCACTTAAACTAATGCTTCCGCTAAACTTTGGTAACTAACTAAGACAATCTAAAATCTACGATGATTGGTTAATCAAATGATTTTTGGAAAACGTATTATCAAATCATATAGAGTCGTTCGACGTACTAGTGTTTCAGATTCTGGTTTGTTCACACGCCTCGCGGTAAAACTCCGCAAGTGGAAATTGAGGGTGTGACATCAATGGTCTGCACACATGCAACCGTTTAACACAGACAAGCTAAGATGTCGTACTAGATCAAGATAGAAGGATATCTCGATCTATTCGATACGACCAAACCTATACAGACACTTGAGCAAAGACCGTACAATTACAACTATAACTAAGAACAAGCGACAGCCACAAAAGTGTATTAACAAACTCCCCCTTGGATGTTGCTTGGTCTTCGGTCTTTGGTCTTCATATGTTGGTCTTCACATTGAATGGTTTGGAGTATCAACAAACTCCCCCTGAAGATCTGCTATCCACTGATAGATTTGCTATCCAATGATTAGAGAATCAGGTCTTCGAATTTCTAAAAAAACTTCAAATCTTTCTTGTTTCCTCTTCTGACTTGTCAGATTTCTTCGTTGCTGGTCTTTGTTTATGTTCTTTTGTATTAATCTGTACTCAATTGACAAATATAATTAGAACACAAATTTATCAGGGAATACACATGAAAAACTTATCATAATTTCTTCGTATGATTGTATTCCCTGAACAAGATACACACAATCGTATGAATTCCAGCAGCAGATTTGAGAAAAACAAGTGACCAGGTCAAATCGAATGACTAGGTTCATTCGTATGAGACACACACTCAAACGAATTTTAGATTTTGGATTTCTTTTGATGAGTTACTTGTTGCAAGATATTACTTTATGAAGTTGTGATATCAAACAAAAGGTTCTTTGGCGTATCTTGGTAGAAAATTTTGTATCAACTTTGGCTAACTTTTAAAAAGTAACTACATAAGCAGCTAAGTAAACTAGACATAAAATCAAAATATATAGATAAACTATATATCTATTGAACAATCTTTTTCGAGTTTCAAGGTAAAGGAATCATACCAGCATTTTAATCTTTGTAAAAAACGATATTTGGCTTAAACTTAAAAATTAAACAGATAAGTATTCAACTGTGATTATCGGTATTGTTTTCCACGTAAGCTCAAGCTTATCAGATGTAATCATGATTAGGAGATATGATTAGGGTATGAATTTTACTTACTAGCCAGTGTTCAACCACATCACGACACATTCCCGTATCAAGATATGCACGAGAGAAAATCTTACCAGTGAGTATACTGCATTATCATTTGTTTTGACGTATATGAATGATGTGAGATACTCACTTATTATTGATTTAAAAAAAGCCCTTTGTGATTTAATCACTATTGATGAGGAACTTGATTTTCATATGCATGCAGGGCATAGGAGTAAGTCCGTGAACAGGTTAGTACCATCGTACAGACAAATAGACGAACTTAGCTCCCGCATAAGCTGTGATATTTTATCACTTATTTTGGGGATGTGATACTTTTATCACTTATTTGATGGTCGGATGCAGTATGACACGTATGTATGGTATCATGAAAGTTCTAGACTTGCGCCACCGTTATTTTTCGGCAAAAGATTCTACCATGATACCCAGATGATAAGCCAGCATAAAGACCGTATATCTCAGAACCTCGACACTCTATCAAACGAAATTTCGATACCAAGACCATATTCCAATGAATGGTTCCCACATGGCGTTCTGTCTGTTAGGTTTATATCAACCTGCACATTTTAGTCTGATTGTGAGCCTACCGATACATCATAAGTAAAGCTACTTAGCAATCTTCTTTTTATGCTTTTAACCATTTCTGACAGATTTACCGGTGAATTTCATCATCTTCAACTTATCCAAGAAACTCATTTTTTATTTTTCTAATGTTTTGTATTTTTCTGAATTTTCTCCCCCTTAAAACAAAGAAGGTAAATAAAAGACATATTTTTGTATTTTCTTGAAATTTACTCCCCTAAAATATAAAACTGAAAATCTTTTTGTAGTTTTAGATTTTTAGAAAAGGATATACAAAAATAGTTAGCCAAGATTGAGTTACTCGTGTTTCACCTTGATGCCATTGACCAAGAGCAGATAATCAAAACGTGATTTATCAAAAGCTTTGGTAAAAAGGTCAGCACGTTGGTGATCAATATGGATTTTAACAACATCGATAAGTCTCTTTTCATACACGTATGAAATGATACTTAATCTCAATGTGTTTTGTTTTGGAATGTTGTACAGGATTCCGAGTGATCTGTAAAGCAGCTTCATTATCAACATAAATAGGAGTAGTTAGAAATTCAAACCCGTAGTCCCGCATTTGCTGTTGAATCCATAGAACCTGAGAGCAGCAACTAGAAGCTTAAATATACTCAGCCTCACATGTTGATGTAGCTACACAAGTCTGCTTTTTTGCATTGCCACGTGACTAGGCGATTTCCCAAGAACTGACATCCTGCTATTGTAGATTTTTCATCGATTTTGCAGCCGCCATGATCAGAATCACTGAATGCTGTCAGATCAAAGTTATCATCCTTCGGGTACTATAGACCAGTGTCACGGCGACCCTTTAGATAACGAAAGATCCTTTTCACAGCCATCAAGTGCGAAACCTTCGGACTAGACTGATAGCGCGCCAGAAGGCATGTTGGGTACATTATGTCGGGTCTTGAAGCAGTAAGATACATGAGAGAGCCGATCAAAGCACGGTAGAGAGATGGTTCTACATGTTCACCATTCCGTCTGGAGTAATCCCATGATTTTGAGCTAATGGAGTTCCTAAAGGTTTTGAGTCATCCATCTGAAATCGCTTGAGAATATCTCTGACGTACTTGGTTTGATGGATAAAAATCCCTTCCTTTGATTGCTGAACCTGCAAACCTAAAAAGAAAGTCATTTCTCCCATTGCGCTCATCTCGAACTTCTCCTACATAACCTGTTCGAATTCTTTGCACATTCGAGTGTTAGTAGACCCAAATATAATATCATCAACATAAACCTGTACGACCAGCAAGTCCTCGTTCCTTTCCTTGATGAAGAGAGTACAGTCGATCAAGTCTCGTCGAAATCCATTCTTCAACAGATAGGTAGACAACGTTTCATACCAAGCCCTCGGAGCTTGATGAAGACCATATAATGCCTTGTTGAGAAGCTAAACCTTTTCAGGATGGAGTGGATCTTCAAAACCTGGCGGTTGCTCAACATATATTTCCTCTTCTACCACACCATGAAGAAATGCACTCTTCACATCCATCTGATAAACGGTGAACTTCTTGTAGGACGCATAAGCCAAAAAGATTCTTATAGCCTCAAGTCGTGCAACCGGTGCATAAACTTCATTGTAATCGATCCATTCGACCTGATTAAAACCTTGAACAACCAATCGCTCTTTGTTTCTCACAACAACACCTCGGTCATCCTTCTTGCACTTGTACACCCATCGTGTACCAATCTTCTTATAGTTGTCAGGCCTGTCAACCAATTTCTAGACGCCTAACTTCTGAAACTGCTGAAGTTCTTCCTGCATGGCTTCAACCCACGAGTCTTCTTTCATTGCCTCCTTCCAAGATTTTGGTTCTACTTGTCACACATAGCAGGCAAAAGACCAATCATTCTGCTCCCCTGATTTCCTGATTTCCGAATACAATCTAGCATTCTGGTTGTTTCGAAGCTGATTACGAGTCTTCACACCACTCTGGACTTCTCCAATAATATTCTGCTGAGGATGGATATTTTGAATACGAGTTTCTGGAACATCAGGAACTCGAGAGTTGATACCCAAATTGTTGATATTCAGATCAACAGTTAAATCGAGAGCTGGATTTGATGTCGTTGTAGATGCCTGACCTTCAGTCGTTCCTTGAAGTTGATTATTTGGCGTACCATCTGAAATTCCAGGAACCGCACCAGAAGTAGCTTCATTTGCATCATGAAACTCATCATCTTCTGATGAAACATTATAATCCGCAGCGTCTTCGAATTCCTCATTTTGAACAAGATTGTTAACCGAAGTCGACACTTGATGGTTAACAATAATTGTTCGAACCAATGATGAGTCCACTGCTGTATCACTCTCCAAAAGCATCTGAGCAGTTGTTGCATCATCAAAAGTTGGTAGATTAAAGGAGTCGAACAGCTCATCGTAGTGAATATCCAAGGAGCAACCGGAGCTCTAACTGATTATGTATATCTCTGAACCTTAATTTCACCCTATTCTTCAATCTTCTTTGTAGAAAAATTCCACACCCTAAAATTTGGAGAAGCATATCCAAGAAAGAAACCTTCGATAGCTTTCGGACCAAACTTTCCATGTGGGTCGATCATAGTGCATGGAGCTCTAAAAGGTTCTAAGAAAGAAACATCGGTTTCCTTTTATGTAACAACTCAAAGCATGTCTTCCCATGTCTCTTCACCGTTAGAACTCTATTCATCGTATTGCATGCGGTAGCAATAGCTTCTCCCCAAAATTGAACGGGAAGTTCTGATTCTACTAACATGGTTCTTGCAGTTTCAATAAGAGTTCAGCGACGCCATTTTGTTGTGGAGTGTAGCGAGAACTGTACTCATGCAAAATACCCTTTTAGGAACAGTACTCATCCATAACTTGATTCTTGAATTCGGTGCCATTGTCGCTTCTGATTCTTCTTACTTTCAGATTATACAAATTTTCTAGCTGAGTCAGGAGATTCTTGAGGATAGTAGGAACTTCACTCTTGTGTGCCAACATGCTTACCCATGAGAATTTGGAATAGTCATCAGTAACTACCAGACAATAAGAATCACCAAAGGTTGTCTTGTGTATTATAAGTCCAAAGAGGTCCATATGAAGACGTTCCAGAGGCATATTCACAGTGTTGATCTTCTTCACGGGACGGGACTTTCTTGATTGCTTCCCTTTCTGGCATGATACACAAACATCTTGAAGATGAAAATTCTTCACTGGTACACCATTCACTAGATTGTTCTTCACCAAATAATTCATTTTCCTCAGGTGAATGTGTCCCATACATCTATGCCAAGAGATTGATTCCTTCTCGGTGGCTTTGGAGACAAAACATGTGACTTGTGCAGATGTTGTAATAGCTTGGCTCATATAAAAATATACAAAGCATTAATTCTTGGAGCCAACAGGAGAATCCATTCCTTGGGGATCTTGAATCCAGGCTTCAGCACATAACATCCGGCATCATCAAAATGTACCGTGAACTTCTTGTCGCAGATTTGAGAAATGCTAAGAAGATTGTGATCAATTTGCCGCACATAATTGATCTTATCGAAGCTCACAACACCATTGGAGACTATTCCTTCTCCAGTGATGTATCCACCTTTTCACCAGCAAAAGCAACATAACCACCCCTTATGCTTTTCACATCATATAGGAGCCGCAAGTAGCCCGTCATGTGCCTTGATGCTCCACTGTCAACAATCCAATGACTGTTTACACTTCCTCCTGGAACACCTTGCACATTGCACAAACAAGATTAGTTTGAGATGGGGACCCAATCCTTAGTGGTCTTGGGTCGTCCCTTATCATCGAGAAATGTAATCTCAATTTCTTGATGATTAACAAGCTGAGAACCTCCTTTTGAACCATTACCGGTCTTCTGTTTCCAAGATCCTTGTTTATTACCAGATTTACTATTATTTACAGATTTAACGGTGTCTGGTTTTATTTGAAGATCTTTGATCCTTTTTCGAAGAATCCGATTGTAAAGCTTTCTCAATTGCTTTTACTTGTTTACGTTTTTGTTTCTCTTTTTGATCTTTAAGAATTCGTTTATCTTGTGTCGGAGAAACAGATTTACGTTTGCAAGTTGGTTCATGAGGGGTTTTTCTATACATCTTGATTTGGCTGGATTTTGACAATCCTTTATAATGTGGCCAAACTCTCCACATTTGAAACAAGTTCTCCTTTCAACAAAACTAGAGATCGGGTTTCTCGGGTTGATGTTGAACTTGTGGATCCTGAGGTACTGGGTTCATTTTCATTACATCCATCAGTGTGTTGGGTGTAATTGTTTTGACTATTTCTTTTCAAAATCTTAACTTCCTTTACAAAATCAACATTAGATTTTCCTTGAAAAGTTTCGACTTTATCGGTACCTTTAGAACTCACAAATTTAACAGATTTAGCATTTTTCTGGTAGCGAGAGCCTTTTGCTTCAACCTTTGGTTGAGAAATTGTAGGCTTTTCAACTCGCTTCCACTGTTTTTCTGTTGAAGCAGATAATTGTTGTGATTTGGTGGGCTTTTTCTTCTCTAAAGGATTGGTTGTTGATTTTTCAAAAACCTGATCTATAGAGATTGGATTTACGTTTTTAATTGGAAAATCTTTGTTTGAATAGATTTTCTTATCTCCAACCAAGGTATACAACACATTATCTACTTCTTGTTTAGAGACACTTGTCTTCACAGATTTCTTAGGAACGGTCTCTTGATCCTCAGCAGGTTGAGTACTGGGAGTAGCGGAAAGTTCTACTCTTTTCCTCTCATCAAGAGACTGATCCTGATCATCATTTCTTGATTCATCATCTGATGTATCATCCTCCTCTTCAACAGATGGAATTTGAACAACATCAGACGATGAATTTGCCCACTTGATGTCTGATGTTCTAAAAGTAGTTAATTAAAAACAAAACAAATTACCCTAATTCTAGACTCAAATTATACTCTAGACTCCTGAACTACACTAAACTACTAACCGACAAGTGGACGGATCTACATCATAGAATAGTATTAAGTAAGTCCGGGTTATGGAACCCACAAGACTCTCTTATTGCTAAGGCTACTAACTTAGACTCAATTACACATTATGTATATTTTAAGGGGGGGGGGGTTATCGATGATTCTAAATTATTAAATTAACTAAAAGCTAATGAATTGGAATGACCAAACTATGAACTTCTAGGAACTTATTAAAACTTTTATCAAGAGATGATAAACTAGTTACCTAGGTTAGATTTTAGACTACTACTCCTTCAATTTAACAATAATTAATCTGGTTGAATATTTTACCGAGATCTTAGCATATTAAAGTTTATGTTTATTAAACAGGATCCCCGACCCTTCTCAGGAAGACACCTACAATAACCTATCATTTTTATTCGTTTACCGGTTTTAAAGATTCTTTTTCAATTATCTTTTTTCAAATAGTAAAGTGCCTAATTATTAATCACCTTTCAATAATTAATCTAGACCAACTTCCTTCTCTAGTTTAGATTAGCCGAGTCAATTATGACAAGGAAATTAGACTCGGGAATTTCTCAAAACCCTAACCTAACAATTTACCATATTAATTCAGCCAACTAATTGCAATTTCTCAATTAACAAATTAGGTATAATGACAAGTTTGATTTAATGGTTAATCTAATTGTTTCCCCGGTTTATTGGCCAATTTTACCGATAACTTCACGAATTCCTAGAACACGAAAAGTAACATAAACCTATTACATGAAAGACATTCACCAAAGTTTATGTAAAACAACCAAACAATCATCAAACAACCAAGATCATGCAAATACCCTAAACTAGATTATTAAAGTTGTAAACTTTACCCATTTAAGTATTCAAACCATAATTTTATATTAAAGAAATTAAAGTTTCATAAATCCATAATCCAAACCTAGGTAACCAAATAAAATCTACCTAACAATGTTTAAAAAGTAAATAAAACCAAGTTGATAACAAGTCAGCATGATTGATCAAACAAAAAATCGAAGGGAGATTGGTATCATAAATCGTGACAAGCTCCTGCCTTTAAAATCTGTGATCACCACCACCTTTCCTGCAGCTTAGATCTGCTTCGTGTCGCTTCAAACCCCCTAGAAAATAGCTTCATGGTTGCTCTAGATCGTCCAGAATTGCCCAAGATGTGTTTGATTATGATAATAAGTCTATTATAAACAAACAAAACCCAAACAACTCTGATTTCGAAACTTTCTGGATAAAGACCTATCTCGCGCCCCGCGAGAGAGATTGCATGGTCCGGTCGCGCCCTCGCGACCGAGTATTTTAACCGAAGATAATTATCCCTCTCTCGCGCCCCGCGAGAAAGGTTGGCTGTGCCGGTCGCGCCCCACGACCGGGTGGAAATCTCTGCTTCGCGTTTCGTTTTCTCGTTTTCGATCCACTCACGTCCCGGCTCAGTTCTTTTCACCATTTTCGCTCGTTTTTTCCCACCCTTCCAACCATTTTCCGAACCAAGACCTGCAAAACGTGTTTGGATTAAAAGTAGATAAATTCTTGACAAATCGAAATGAAAACGCCTAAAATTATACAACTCTACAAGAAATAGATTATTATTCAATACATCCAATATCCCCATATTTGCTCTTTTTTCGCCCTTGAAAAAGAATTATGCATAAACGGAATCATAACCCAACAATTACTCGAGTTCAAAAATTACTTATTTTCATTAGGGAACAAAATTTATGTTAATCGCGATTGCGAGTATTGGGTCCACTAAACTCAAAATTCGGCTCAAACTTCTTATCATATAAATTTAATTCAAGTGCGGTCAATCCACCTAGGGTCTCACACTTGAGTCCACAGTATCCCTAATCCCACCTCAAGCTTATGAAATACAAGGAACGAATTGTCTAACCCTTTCCTAACCGTTTTATACCAAAATATAAAGAATTTAGATCAAGCAATTTCTTTTTCTCTTTTTTTTTCCCTATGAGCATTTTGATTTCTTTTTGCATATCTAACCTAGAGGCTGTCTCAACCAGAGTCACCATCCCCGAGAGCGACAACCTGGGCTTCGATACTTAAAATTTCAACTAATCTTAGAGGGATTCTCGATCAGAGTCACCATCCCCAAGGGAGATTCCATAGGCCTCAGTCTACTTTTCAATCAAGCTCATTTTCAATTTTTTTCTTTCTTTTTTATACATGATTAAAAGTTCTAAATATTTTAGCTTATAACGACATTTCTTATATCGTTTTTGGTGGCTTCAGTTTCCATTTCTCCTAGATGAGTACCCACTAGTAGACCGACTATTAAGGTGTATTAAGCTCAAAGAAAATAAGAACCGAATCGAGCCTACTCGCACATCCCAAATTAGACATAAACTCACCTCTTTTATTCTCATATTATTATTATTTGAAACCGAATAAAAGTTAAATTTTTCTATCATTTTCCGTTTAATTTTTCATGCAACCTTCCATTTCAAAAGACATTTTCGGATTTTTTTATTTATTTATTTTTTAAACTAAACTACTACTACTTAATATCCCATCCCCACACTTAAAGTTTTGCATTGTCCCCAATGCAAGGACGAGACAAATACTAATCAAAATAAACTAAAAACAAGCAAACCAAATAAAGAAAAAAATTAAACACAGAAAAGGAAGCGACTTAGCTGATAATGCAAGCCTGTCGATGTGCCAGGCAAACCACTCGTACTCTTCAAACCGAACGCGCTTAATGTGCAACTCTCAACGCTCTTAAGCGAACGGACAACATATACATCAACCTAGCATCACATACTTACAAAACATTATAATGATAAAGCGAAATAAATCCATAGTTTTGCAATATTTTCATCAACACATACCCCACTAACCAACCATCCCAAAAATAAATTGTTTAAAACATACAAACCATAATGACTGAAAACAGCAGAAAAGAAAAAAAATGAAGGTAAAGATCTTCCGCTACTTCAATCCTCCTCTTCAGATTCTTCGGACGCCTCGAACACCTGGTAAGGCTGCACGTCTTCCATCCCTACAAACTGCTGGAAACTGCCTGACCGCCTGGCTGCTGGAAGTAAGACGGGACTCCCATGTTTAGATTCTACATCATGTAGCGCATCCCATCCTCTATCCTCCTCTGACTGGCCTCGTGCATCCGTCTACTCTCTAACATAGTTTGGCGCACCCCGCCAAACTGCTGGTCCACATAACCTCTCAAATCCCCAAACCTAGTCTCCATCCTGTCATAAAGCGTGTCTAAGGTCAGTGGGTCCGGACGAGGTTCCTGAAGCGGGTACTACCGTCCTGGCAGTTCCTGGCGGGTGACTGGCCGCTGGTATCGAGTAGGTATGGCCGCCTGTATAGAGGATTCAGCTTCGGATCCAGGAGGCAGTTGCACTTGAGGCCCTTGGCGAGCTGGTATCCAGCTAATAGGCTCTTGGGTGGTAAGGATTCCTGCAGCCTAGAGATCTCTGACGCTCATGACACAGGGGCTGGGGCCTTCTCTCATTCTGTCCAGGGTGTATCTGTCAACCACCCCTAGGCTCTCAGCCAAGCATGTAACCAAAGGTCCGCAATAAACCCTTGCCCCGCCCCCCCTCCACAGTCTCTTTATTGACCAAGCAAATATTGTGGCCAGGTTTGCTGGCCATCTCTCTACCATGCACATTAGACAAAATAACTCACCTGATTGACTTTATATCCCCTTGTCCCCTCCCAACCAATGTATTATGAAGGAATCGGTGAATGGGATCAGTGATATCGCTTGCCACCATGTTGTTCGAGTACGGGGCAGAAGAGATGGTGCCCCAAAATCTAGCGAGTTCATCTGTCTGTACACTGTGGGGGTGCCTTCTTTAGAAGACACCCTGCAAGCTCGTGGCGAAATCCGGCGACTGAACCTCCTCATCTGAATATATTTGAGTCGCCACCACAAAATGTGGAATGGTCATTTCAAATACTTGCCTCCCAGAGCAAAGAAACCGCGTCATTTTTGTTAAACTTTCCTTGTTGGTACTCGAAAGTGGAATGGAAGTCGTAAGTAATTTCCTTGTACTGCCTTGCTCCACAATCTAGTACCCTTCTGAACTTATCCCCCAGTAGCTGCTCGATCCGACCCGGTGTACCAAATTATCAATCAATTCCCAATCAATCCTCCTATAAGGTAGTAACTCACAGGTGACCAAGTTTGAGAGCCCCTCCCACTCGTGGGAGTCTAAATCAAACTGCAAGAGAGGGCTGTCTAAGATTCGCGTGCTCCGCCCATGGGGAACACCTTCTCCCCGATACCTGATCCTGCGCCTTCCGAAATAAGAGGGTTGTCGTGGCACGTCTGCGGGGACACCTCTCTGACGAGGTACTGGTCCCCTTCTCTTTCTACCGGCCCTGCTTGAGCTACCTTCTATTGACATCTGCATAAAGTACAAGTAAGACAAGTATGACCTCAGAAAGACAGCAACCACATAAAATAAACGACCATATAGCATTTCATTTGCGGTCGTGGTTTGCCTTAGAAAAACAATTTAAATTATGATTAAGATACCTTTGAAGCGAGTGTAACATTATAGTTTGATAAAAACCTAATCTCACCCGAATGGAGATTGAGTACGGGTTAGACTGAATTTTATATGCATGATTAATCAAATGTTACTACCCCATGAAACATATCCAAACCAAACACTACCCCCCTCTCGGCACTTTAATTGTCCTCGATTAAACTGATGTGCCGAGATACAAACCCACATTGAGTGTATAATGAAAGATAAAACATGTTAAATCATGGCAAACTAACGGTTGACTAGCTTTTATAAAAAATTTCAGATTTATGTTTAAAAACGGTGTTAGCCAACCCTCATCCCGACACTCAATGTTGGACCGCACCTAAAACCGCGAAATTCCCCCTGCATGTACCTAATCTATCCACAATTTATAACCCATACTATTCTTAGAACTCATGACCAACCCCGATGAACCCAACCTGCACTTAACCGAACCGACAACTAGTACAGTAGCAAACATCTAAATAACCGCAACAAAAAACTATAGCATAAAGACATGAAGCATAAGGGTTGCGAAAAACCGTACCTTGTTGTAGATCTGGAAGATAAGGACAAAAAATTGAAACTTTAAAGCACCGGTGAAATGCAAGTGGGAGGGTAAAAACCAGGTGAAATCACATCAAAATGAGTGAGGAAGGATGTAGGGAAGAAAATGTGGGTGATTTTGGGGAATTTGCATTGAAAATGGCGGAGTTATGGTGATATTTGGGTGAAAGCCGTAAGGAAAGCTTCAGAAAAGTGGTGAAATGCGGGTGAAAATGGAGGCTAGGGTTTTTTAAATGCAGAAAAGGCCTATCGCTGGCCGTGAGAGAATCCACTAAGTCTCTCCCGCCCCGTGACCGAGTGATGATTCCAGAACTTTTAGGCCTCTCGCGGGCCGCGACCGAGAAGGCTTGTGCCTCTCGCGCCCCACGAGAGGCTTGTTTTCACAGAAAGTTTCTTTCTTTTGCCATGTTTTATGCCTTAGTAAAATTTTGAAAACTTTGAAACTCTCATGTTAGCTTTGTTAGTTCACGGAATTAAACTCGTTCTACCGGATTGATCGAACGTACCTGCAATCGCCCGTGCTCCATGACTGATGCGTGATGTGACCTGCAAAAACCAACTAAACCGACCCACAAACAAACAAGCAAAATACGAAACAAGAATTAATTAAAACACATAAATGCAAGTAACTACCAAACTCTACACTCGGGCCGAAATCCGAGAATCTATGCGGTCTGAGGTGGAACTTCGAGAGGAGTCTCCTCCGTCTCGGTGGGATCTCGTGATCCTCCTAAATAATGTTTCAATCGATGCCCGTTGACCTTCCATGTTCCATCGTCAGCTTCGTCTTTCAGCTCGATAGTTCCGTAAGGGAAAACCTCATTTACCACGTACGGGCCGAACAATTTGGATTTCAGCTTGCCCGCAAACAGTTTCAGTCGGGAATTATATAGCAGCACTTTGTCACCGATTTGAAACTCCTTCACATTCTTCAACCGTCGATCGTGCAGCGCCTTTGTTTTCTCTTTCAGACTCCATGACCGCTCATACGCCGCATCCCGAAGTGCCTTTAACTCGTGAATTTGAAAGAACCGTCGCTTGGCTGCTTCGGTGAGGTCCAGATTTATGGTCTTCAATGCCCACAGTGCCCTATGCTCTAATTTGACCAGGAGATGGCAGGCTTTACCGTATACGATCATGAAGGGCGTGGTGCCTAATGGTGTCTTGTAGGCGGTGCGAAACGCCCACAAAGCATCATCCAGTTTGTCGGACCTGTTGTTTAGACTCTTTCCTACTGTCTTCTCTAGGATCCGTTTTACCCCCCCTGTTCGCGTTCTCCACTTGACGCTAGTCTGCGGGTGATAAGCGGTGGAGAGGCGGTGAGTGACACCGTAGCGCGCCAATGCCTTTTCCATGATGGCATTGCAGAAGTGCATGCCACCGTCACTGATAATGGCTCGTGGGGTAGCAAAACGGGTGAACAATTTCTCTAGGAATCTCACCACCACTCGGGCATCATTTGTGGGTAAAGCTTGAGCTTCAACCCACGAGGATGTACCGATTCCCGCTAGAGACGGGAAACGGTCCCATGAAGTCGATCCCCCAAACATCAAAGACTTCGAGAATCTGGATGGGATGTTGGGGCATCTCGTCCTTGGATGAGATGTTGCTGGTACGCTGGCAACGATCACACATCTTCACAAACTCTAGGGCGTCCTTCACAATGGATGGCCAATAAAAACCGCAATCAAAAACCTTCTGTGTGGTAACGTGCGGACCATGGTGACCCCCTGTCAGTCCCTCATGCACATGTCTTAATATCTCTCTCCCCTCTTCTCGACTCACACAGCGCCTCAGAATTCGGTCTCCCTCTACCCAAAATAGAAATGGGTCGTCCCAGATATAGCGCCTGACATCGCGGAAGAATTTCTTCTTCTGCTGCGTGGTCATCCCCTTCAGTACCACGCCATTCGCAAAATAACTCGCGAAGTCGAAAACCACGGCATTCCCTCCTTTTCGGCTGTCACAAACTCTACCAACTCGTGGGGAAATCTGTCACCGATCTCTTCTTCCCTAATTGCTTCTTTGCTAGGTTCTTTTAGTCAGGATAGATGGTCATTAGCTACATTCTCCGCTCCTGCCCACACCCCGACCCGTAGCGGAAAAGGTGATCGGGGCATGATTGGGTTTTCATCAAAGCTCATGACATTTATTATAACGTTTCATATTTATTATTACAATTTAAAGGGAATCATACAATCATAATTACAACATGTTCTACACATCTTTCTAGACTTCATTATTTTCTTCTAAGGCATTTCCTATGTTTTCCTTGCTTCATCCTGTTCACCTGTATCATGTGTAAAAATGGTTTTTGGATCAACAAAAAGTTGGCGAGTGAATCCTATGAAAAAACATTTAAACAAGTTTATTGAATTGATTATAAATAAAGTGCATAACCACATATGAGTAAATATAGATGTAAACTTATTCACAAAGCACTTAATATTAAATAATGCACACACATACAGTAATAGATTGTTTTGAGGCACGCGTTGTTCAACTCGTCTCCCACGAGGAACTGATGGGCCTAATGAATGAGTTTTGAGGCACGCGTTATTCTACGAACTGATGGCCTAATGAATGAGTTTTAAGGCACGCGTTGTTCAACTCGTCTCCCACGGGAACTGATGGGCCTAACAAATAATTTGCATACAACTTGACAATATGTAATACATAACTACAAACAACATTTACATTCTAAGTTTAAATCATAATATGGTATGGCACGAGTTTAAATAAACGAGTTAATTTTAGTGACACATGACACACCCCAAAACGTGTAATTAAAAAGGGAAGTTGTAAGATTCACTCACATTGGGTGCGTTCGGTTGATGATGTTGAATGCGCACGAAGTTGGATTTAACCACGAGTGAAACTAACCTAGATAATAACATAATGGTTCGGTAAATAAGCGGATTTTATTAATCAATTTTAGTAGGATTATTGGATATATTTCTATGAGTTTGAGGCTATTTTCTAACTTTAAAAATGTTATTTTTAAGTATTTTTAATTGATTTTTAATTAAAATAAATAAATAAAAATAATAAAAAAATGTTGACTTTTGAACGTTGACCATAAGCGTTGACTGTTGACCGTCGACTTGTTGACCGGTTTTATTGTGTGTATGTATGCGCCAGGCAGGACTCGAACTCGAGACCTCCCGTACGCGTGCACGCAGCTCTACCAACTGAGCTACGTGTCTAACCCGAAATATTTCTGTTTTTAATTATATTTATATACTAATTAAGTTAATCCGAAAATCACTTATTTTTAAATAAAGATTTAATGTAACGACTCGGTGATCTCCACAGGTCTCGAACCCGGGACCTGTGGTTTAGTTTGGCACACAGTCCACCGCTGGACTGTGTGTCTAACTTGGTAAATATTCTGATTTTTATTATACTTAACATCTTACTGAGTTAACCCGGTTCGGTTTAAAAAAAAGGCAATTTATTACAGCGAATGTGTGTGTGATAGGAATCGAACTCGCGTCGTGTGCATCTTGTTTGCACACAGTCCAACGCTGGACTGTGTGTCTAACCCGTTCAATATACTAATTTTAATTAATCTTATAATATATATCTGAACTTCGTCTTCTTCGCTTAAGATTACTGATTATGATAATTCAACTGATTTATGTCTAATCCGATTAACAAGCTTTATAAGTAATTGAAAGGTAATGAATGGAGAGAGTTTGGGTGAAGGATATACAGATCAGCGTCTTTCACAGAACTCCGGCGAAGACTCGTCGGCTCTGTTTGTGAACTTCGGTTGTTAGAATCAATTAACAGTTCTGTTCGATTAGATATGATATTGAGGTACATAAACAAGGATTTACAGAAGTTTGGATGATTATACCGATTCCCAGCGTAAGATCAGAAATTTCAGAGGTTTTCCGGCGAGAGCTGAATATTCCGGCTACGTCGTCTGGGATTGATTCTGATGGTTGGATTGAAGTTAGTATCAGTCTAACAACGGATTGAAACGGAAAGAGTCGAGGTATTTACCGTGTAGATGAAATCTCGGTTTTCCGGCGACTTGCAGAGATTTTCCGGCGAGTAAAATTACGTCGAGAATTTGTGTGATTGTGAGCGAAAAGGTTATCAGAAGCTGTGGGTGTATTTATAGGGAAGAACATCGATGAATTTAGTCCGATTACCGTCTTGATTCGTCGGTCCATAATTTTTCCGGCGGTTATGACTGATGTCGCGGACTGGACATCGGTTATAACCGATGCAATAGTTATTATACGCGTTAAGACACAAGAAACCGACAGAGAAAGGCGAAATCGTCGGGATTTCCGACGACTGCGAATTGGGCGCGTCGATTTGAAATCGAGATTTTGATATTTTGAATTAATTTTTTTGATACATTACTAAAGAACACAAGTGGCGGAGTGGTTTGGTGAATGAGAGTTAAGGCTTGGCTGACTCGGTTGACCCGGCTGACCCAGGTTCGAATCCCGGCAACCTTGTTTTATTTTTATTTCACTATTTTTAATACATTTTCAAATATAAATTTTATATTCTAATATACTTGGTAATTATGTATCGTTTAAAATTAATTTGAGCATTAAATACGCAACGAAATTTTTAACTGGTTGTTCGGTTAATAAACGAAGCGGGTTTGGTAAATCCGGTTTTTTTTACGGATGTTACAGTATCCCTACTTTTTAGAAATTTCGTCCCGAAATTTAAGTAGTGACATATTTGTCTAAAAAGGATGGTGTTTAGTTTGACAGTTACATACTTAGAAAGGGGTAAGAGTTTAAATTTTGTTTGAGGCGGTAACGTTCCTTGTAAGGGTTGAGTACCCTGCTACAGGAATCGCTTTTTGTTGCCTACGGTAAAACTATTGATAAGCAGAGTTGATTCACTGAGTATGATTTCATGCGCAAGAGTTTTGATATGTTTGGAAAGATAAGGTTATATCCTAAAACAAAACTTCTAATACTACAACCTACATGGAACTTCTCATAACCGCCTGACAATGCCTCTGATCCTTTGGCAAGAATACTTATATATAGGAAGTAACAGCGGCGTATCCACCATATTCTTGTCAAATTTTCGTTGGTTTTATCAGTAAGTTATGATTGGTTCTATGATGTGAATCTAGAACATAAATAAACACAACAACCAATGTCTGAGTCCTAATTCTGATAGTGTACATGTTTGAATGGTGACAGTTCCTCTCTCTTTGCTATGATGGAGAGGTTAGTTTATGTAAAAATAGAACACAATCCAATTTCTTTAAATGATGAGATGATATGAATGCTAAATCAGTGAGTATAACACAAACTTCAATCAAGACAATACTAAATCCTACATGGAACTTCTCATAACCGCCTGATAATGCCTCTGATCCTTTGACAAGAATACTTATATATAGGAAGTACCAGCGGCGTATCCACCATATTCTTGTCAAATTTTCATTGGTTTTATCAGTAAGTTATGATTGGTTCTATGTGACTCTAAAACATAAATAAACACAACAACCAATGTCTAAGTCATAATTTTGATAGTATACATGTTTGAATGGTGACACAATCTAATTTCTTTAAATGATGTGATGATATGAATGCTAAATCAGTGAGTATAAAACAAACTTCAACCAAGACATTACTAAATCCTACATGGAACTTCTCATAACCGCATGATAACACCTCTGATCCTTTGACAAGAATACTTATATATAGGAAGTACCAGCGGCGTATCCACCATATTCTCGTCAAATTTTCATTGGTTTTATCAGTAAGTTATGATTAGTCCTATGTGACTCTAAAACATAAACAAACACAACAACCAAAGCTTGAGTCTTAATTCTGATAGTATACATGTTTGAATGATGACATTATCTCTCTCGTTTGTTATGATGGAGAGGTTAGTCTATGTAGAAAATGGAACACAATCCAATTTCTTTAAATGATGAGATGATATGAATGTTAAATCAGTGAGTGTAAAACAAATTTCAACCAAGATATTACCAAATCCTACATGGAACTTCTCATAACCGCCTGATAATGCCTCTGATCCTTTGGCAAGAATACTTATATATAGGAAGTACCAGCGGCGTATCCACCATATTCTTGTCAAATTTTCATTGGCTTTATCCGTAAGTTATGATTAGTTCTATGTGACTCTAAAACATAACCAAACACAATCAACCAAAGCTTGAGTCTTAATTCTGATAGTATACATGTTTGAATGATGACAGTTCCTCTCTCGTTTGCTATGATGGAGAGGTTAGTCTATGTAGAAGTGAGACACAGCCCAACTTCTTTAAATAATGAGATTGAAATACGTTGAGATGTATGATGGTATGAATGTTAAAATCAATGAGTATAAAAAAAAAAAAACTGAAATAGTAATTCGCATTAAGATCCTTGGATAAATTTCCAATTTAAAATTAAGACACGTGAAA
Organism: Scalesia atractyloides; assembly: GCA_947069175.1. NCBI lineage: Eukaryota > Viridiplantae > Streptophyta > Magnoliopsida > Asterales > Asteraceae > Scalesia > Scalesia atractyloides. The sequence continues at coordinate 49,144,346 of CAMTDV010000023.1, forward strand.
ATTGAGATAACATAAAGAAAAACATAAAACTAAGCGGTGGAGTTGAATCTTGATTTTTGGTGAAGGGGACTAGTTGGGTGGTTTCGTTTGGGCCGTCATTATCTTCAACAGGATTGGCGTTGATGTTGAAAACTCTTCCTCTTGCTGGTGGCCTAATGGTTGGGTTTTCTTGATTTGATTGGTTAACTGGGTTTGCTTGAGCTTGGGCGTTTATGATGTTAACCAATCGAGGGCACGTGTTTCTATAATGGGTAGGGTCGCCATAATTAAAATAAGCTCGAACATAGGGTAACATGGGGTATTGGGGTTGTTGATATGTTTGGATCATGTTTTGAGTAGGGGGTGAGATTTGGTTTTGAGGGGTGCGGCAAACTTGCTCAAATGACCATAGCGTCCACAATTCGCACATAGTCGACAAGGTAAGGTAGACGGATGGTGATAAAATCAGGTGTTACATTGAGGGTGAGGTCCAAGGTAAGATTTTCTTATTTGGGTAAGTTGAGTTGGGTGCTACTTGAGTGATTGGGATAGCTTGGAGGGGTACGGCTTGTGAGGCTGGCTGGTTGCGTTGGGAGACAGCGAAAAGTTGCCCATCCCGTTTTCTCTTAAAAATGGGTTGAGAAGGGGATTCGGTTTGGGTGGAGTTTGAGGTTTCAGTCGATGCTTTATCCTTCTTCTTGTCCTCCTTGAAGTCTTTGTTCCATATGCGGTTCTCGGTGAGCTCTGTAGCTAACTCCATTGCGGCTTCCAAGGTTACAGGTGTGGTACTTATTACAGAGTCTTGAATCTTTGAAGGAAGACCTCGAATGTAGTGCTCGATCAAACGGTAGAGGGGAGTGAACAAGTTGGGAACCATTTGATTTAACTCGAGGAATCTCTTGTTGTATGTGGTGTGGTCGCCTTCCTTTTGCTTCAACGAATAGAGCTCATCCTCTAATTTCTTGATTTCACTCCTTGGGCAAAACCGTCTTGTCATGATTTCCTTCAACTCTTCCCAAGTCAAAGTTATAGCATCTTCAACACCTTGTTTGGCCTTCTCTGTATTCCACCATGTAAGTGCTATTCCAAATAAACGACCAGTAGCATAACGCACTTTGCGATCATCGGGGCAACCGCAATTTAGAAAAGTGTTCTCCATTTCTTCAAACCAATAGAGGAGAGCGGTGACACCTTCAGTCCCTTCATATTTTGGAGGGTCGCAGGATTTGAAATGCTTGTAGGTGCATTTAGTGGTATTTGGGGGAGGGTTGATAACATTTTGATCTTATTGGTTGACAGGATTAGCGGTAAGGGCTTGTTGGACTTGAATTATAATGTTGGGTATTACGGCAGCCATTTGTTGAGCGATTTGGGCAGCCATGCGCTCGCGGGCTTTTCCTGATCTCATCTTTCTACGAGCGAGGCTAGAAGACATCTACAAGGAATACATAACAAGAGTATGAGATGGATGTTTTAGGGATCAGGTGTCGTATTTAGGAATGAACATTTATAAAATAAATATAAAATAATAAATCTACTACATCCATAGGATGTCTTAGGCTTTGCTCGTAATTGGGCCTTGCATGCCGCCATACTTCACCTTCGTAATCATGTGGGCCCCCATGAATACCGGGTTTTTCATATGGTTCGCATGTGTTAGCCTGGTTACGTACACTAAAACCCGAGAAAATCGAGAAATATGTATGTAACGTATGATATTCGGAATGTATCCAGGTGTGGACACGGTGACACCTCAAAGTGGGGTTAGTTCAAACGACGTTTGGTGTGGCATGCTTTGGCCTAATAGGTCCTTCGTACTCTCATCGTTAGTCCCTAGGTAGGCAAACTGGTCCGTTTATATTGGATTTATACGAATGCCAACCTAGACAGGACGTTCCGACTACCGGTACTTGTACCCTTACAGTTACTACATGCCCGTCGCAGAACTCACTTTGATGAGATTTGAAAAATGAAAAATGCGACAAAATCTTTGAATAACGAAAGTATGGAGATGATTTGAATATGTGAACATTGAAATATGTATGATGAATGTGTATGTAAATATGTATGTTTGACTGTAAGTATAATTCATATGTATCACAAAATGTAATATTGGAAATGTTTGCATGCATTTGTGTATGTAATAAATATGAAACAAATAAATATCATAAGTTTGCATGTAACCACATAAACAATTAAAATCTAGTCAACTATTGTATAGGCTCTAAGGGTCTAATAACCTATCCTATATCCCTATAGTCAAAAGCTCTGATACCAATCTGTCACACCCCGACCTGCAGCGGAAAAGGTGACCGGGGCATGATTGTGTTTTCATCAAAGCTCATGACATTTATTATAACGTTTCATATTTATTATTACAATTTAAAGGGAATCATGCAATCATAATTACAACATGTTCTACACATCTTTCTAGACTTCATTATTTTCCTCTAAGGCATTTCCTATGTTTTCCTTGCTTCATCCTGTTCACCTGTATCATGTGTAAAAATGGTTTTTGGATCAACAAAAAGTTGGCGAGTGAATCCTATGAAAAAAAAACATTTAAACAAGTTTATTGAATTGATTATAAATAAAGTGCATAACCACATATGAGTCAATATAGATGTAAACTTATCACAAAGCACTTAATATTAAATAATGCACACACATACAGTAATAGATTGTTTTGAGGCATGCGTTGTTCAACTCGTCTCCCACGAGGAACTGATGGGCCTAATGAATGAGTTTTGAGGCACGCGTTGTTCTACGAACTGATGGGCCTAATGAATGAGTTTTAAGGCACGCGTTGTTCAACTCGTCTCCCACGAGGAACTGATGGGCCTAACAAATAATTGGCATACAACTTGATAATATGTAATACATAACTACAAACAATATTTACATTCTAAGTTTAAATCATAATATGGTATGGCACTAGTTTAAATAAACGAGTTAATTTTAGTGACACATAACACACCCCAAAACGTGTAATTAAAAAGGGGAGTTGTAAGATTCACTCACATTGGGTGCGTTCGGTTGATGATGTTGAATGCGCACGAAGTTGGATTTAACCACGAGTGAAACTAACCTAGATAATAACATAATGGTTCGGTAAATAAGCGGATTTTATTAATCAATTTTAGTAGGATTATTGGATATATTTCTATGAGTTTGAGGCTATTTTCTAACTTTAAAAATGTTATTTTTAAGTATTTTTAATTGATTTTTAATTTAAATAAATAAATAAAAATAATAAAAAAATGTTGACTTTTGACCGTTGACCATAAGCGTTGAGTGTTGACCGTTGACTTGTTGACCGGTTTTTATTATGTGTATGTATGCGCCTGGCAGGACTCGAACCCGAGACCTTCCGTACGCGTGCACGCAGCTCTACCAACTGAGCTACGTGTCTAACGCGATATATTTTTGTTTTTAATTATATTTATATACTAATTAAGTTAATCCGAAAATCACTTATTTTTAAGTAAAGATTTAATGTAATGACTCGGTGCTCTCCACAGGTCTCGAACCCGGGACCTGTGGTTTAGTTTGGCACACAGTCCACCGCTGGACTGTGTGTCTAACTTGGTAAAGATTCTGATTTTTTATTATACTTAACATCTTACTGAGTTAACCCGGTTTGGTTTAAAAAAAAGGCATTTTATTACAGCGAATGTGTGTGTGATAGGAATCGAACTCGCGTCGTGTGCATCTTGTTTGCACACAGTCCAACACTGGACTGTGTGTCTAACCCGTTCAATATACTAATTTTAATTAATCTTATAATATATCTGAACTTCGTCTTCTTCGCTTAAGATTACTGATTATGATAATTCAACTGATTTATGTCTAATCCGATTAACAAGCTTTATAAGTAATTGAAAGGTAATGAATGGAGAGAGTTTGGGTGAAGGATATACAGATCAGCGTCTTTCACAGAACTCCGGCGAAGACTCGTCGGCTCTGTTTGTGAACTTCGGTTGTTAGAATCAATTAACAGTTCTGTTCGATTAGATATGATATTGAGGTACATAAACAAGGATTTACAGAAGTTTGGATGATTATACCGATTCCCAGCGTAAGATCAGAAATTTCAGAGGTTTTCCGGCGAGAGCTGAATATTCCGGCTACGTCGTCTGGGATTGATTCTGGTGGTTGGATTGAAGTTAGTATCAGTCTAACAACGGATTGAAACGGAAAGAGTCGAGGTATTTACCGTGTAGATGAAATCTCGGTTTTCCGGCGACTTGCAGAGATTTTCCGGCGAGTAAAATTACGTCGAGAATTTGTGTGATTGTGAGCGAAAAGGTTATCAGAAGCTTGTGGGTGTATTTATAGGGAAGAACATCGATGAATTTAGTCCGATTACCGTCTTGATTCGTCGGTCAATAATTTTTCCGGAGGTTATGACTGATGTCACGGACTGGACATCGGTTATAACCGATGCAATAGTTATTATACGCGTTAAGACACAAGAAACCGACAGAGAAAGGCGAAATCGTCGGGATTTCCGACGACTGCGAATTAGGCGCGTCGATTTGAAATCGAGATTTTGATATTTGAATTAATTGTTTTGATACATTACTAAAGAACACAAGTGGCGGAGTGGTTTGGTGAATGAGATTTAAGGCTTGGCTGACTCGGTTGACCCGGCTGACCCGGGTTCGAATCCCGGCAGCCTTGTTTTATTTTTATTTCACTATTTTTAATACATTTTCAAATATAAATTTTATATTCTAATATACTTGTTAATTATGTATCGTTTAAAATTAATTTGAGCATTAAATACGCAACGAAATTTTTAACTGGTTGTTCGGTTAATAAACGAAGCGGGTTTGGTAAATCCGGTTTTTTTACGGATGTTACAGCTCCTTTCTTATCTCTTATCTCAATTTCGAACTCGGAGAGAAGGAGAATCCATCGAATGAGACGAGGATTCGCGTCCTTCTTTTGGAAAAGGAAACGCAGAGTCGCGTGGTCCGTAAAGACGATGGTCTTAGACAGGATGATGGTCCGTTGTAGAATTTCTCTACAAGTGCCCAGTCTGATAGACAATGTTGGGAGCAACGGGATACTAGAGTTTAGAACCGCTCCCAAGCTAGATGGTAGGGCTCGTCAAGCACCATTCCGAACGAATGGATCTGATCACGAAGGCGGGATGCTTTGGCGGGTGGAAAGTATTTCTTAAGGAAAGCATCCCGTAAAGAGGCCCAAGTAGAAAAAGTGCCGGGTGGTTGGGAGTCAAGCCAGATGGCGGCCCGACCCCCGACAGAGAACGAAAGACTTGAAGAAAGCGGGCATCATGACCCGCTCCCTCCTTGTTGAATGTATGACATAGATGGGTAAGGCGGTTGATATGTGCGGGCGCATCCTCGTCATCACGACCATGGAATTGGCAAGAGTTAGTGATGGCGGTCATGATGTTGGAAGGGATTTGCCAAGCTCGGTCATTGTTCATGGGGGGTAAGGTAATGGGTGAAACCGGTGGTGGCTTGTTGGCTCGTCCGGACCCACTGACCTTAGACTCGCTTTATGACAGGATGGAAACTGGGTTTGGGGATTTGAGAGGTTATGTGGACAAGCAGTTTGGCGGGGTTCGGCAAACTATGTTAGACAGTAGACGGATGCACGAGGCCAGTCAGAGGATGGGATGCGCTACATGATGCAGAAACTATACATGGGAGTTCCGTCTTACTTCCAGCAGCCAGGCGGTCAGGCAGGTTCCAGCCAGCTTGCAGGGATGGAAGACGTGCAGCCTTACCAGGTGTTCGAGGCGTCCGAAGAATCTGAAGAGTAGGATTGAAGCAGCGGAAGATCTTTACCTTTATTTTTTCTTTTCTGCTGTTTTCAGTCATTATGGTTTGTATGTTTTAAACAATTTATTTTTGGGAAGGTTGGTTGGTAGACGGTCTGATTGTTATTATCAGCCATGTGGAAGTTGGGTGGTGGCTGTGATGGGTTTACGTTTCTATGGACTACACGGGGTGATGGAGAATCTGGTGATGAAGGTTTAGGTGTAAATTCGAAATCGGGTGGTACAAAGGAATGAGATGAACTCGAAAAAGTTGAGGAAGAAACACTTACCTTCGGTGCTGGGGAGAATGGCGTGTCCGTCGGTGGCTTAGGCGGAGGTCCTTGCGAGCGCGTGTGGGGCATCCACTAAACCGGAAACACGACAAACACGAGAGGTTAGCACAATTGATTCAATTATAATAAGAAAAATTAAATATTAAACAATTAAACAGCTTAGACTCCTACGATACAAACGAATACAAAATAAACATAAGTGTAAAAGGAAAGCCTAAATTGAGTAATCAACGCAATTGCCAATGAGACAGTCCCCGGCTTGTAAAAGTAGTTAATTAAAAACAAAACAAATTACCCTAATTCTAGACTCAAATTATACTCTAGACTCCTAAACTATACTAAACTACTAACCGGCAAGTGGACCGATCAATTGTAGAATAGTATTAAGTAAGTCCGGATTATCGAACCCACAAGACTCTCTAATTGCTAATACTACTAACTTAGACTCAATTACACATTATGTATATTTTAAGGGGGGGGAGGAGGTTACCGATGATTCTAAATTATTAAATTAACTAAAAACTAATGAATTGGAATGACCAAACTATGAACTTATTAAAACTTTTAGCAAGAGATGATAAACTAGTTACCTAGGTTAGATTTTAGACTACTACTCCTTTAATTTAACAATAATTAATCTGGTTGAATATTTTACCGGGATCTTAGCATATTAAAGTTTATGTTTATTAAACAGGACCCCCGACCCTTCTCAGGAAGACACCTACAATAACCTATCATTTTTATTCGTTTACCGGTTTTAAAGATTCTTTTTCAATTATCTTTTTTCAAATTAGTAAAGTGCCTAATTATTAATCACCTCTCAATAATTAATCTAGACCAACTTCAACTCATTAGTTTAGATTAACCGATTCAATTATGACAAGGAAATTAGACTCGGGAATTTCTCAAAACCCTAACCTAACAATTTATCATATTAATTCAGCCAACTAATTGCAATTTCTCAATTAACAAATTAGGTATAATGACAAGTTTGATTTAATGGTTAATCTAATTGTTTCCCCGGTTTTATTGGCCAATTTTACCGACAACTTCATGAATTCCTAAGAACACGAAAAGTAACATAAACCTATTACATGAAAGACATTCACCAAAGTTTATGTAAAACAACCAAACAATTATCAAACAACCAAGATCATGCAAATACCCTAAACTAGATTATTAAAGTTGTAAACTTTACCCATTTAAGTATTCAAACCATAAATTAAATTAAAGCAAATTAAAGTTTCATAAATCCATAATCCAAAACCTAGGTAACCAAAGAAAATCTAGCCTAACAACATGTTTAAAAAGTAAATAAAACCAAGTTGATAACAAGTCAGCATGATTGATCAAAACAAAGAAATCGAAGGGAGATTGGCATGATAGACCGTGACAACCTCCTGCCTTTAAAATCCGTGATCACCACCACCGTTCCTGCAGCTTAGATCTGCTTCGTGTCGCTTCAAACCTCCAGAAAATAGATTCAAAGTTGCTCTAGATCGTCCACAATTGCCCAAGATGTGTTTGATTATGATAATAAGTCTTTTATAAACAAACAAAACCGAAAACAACTCTGATAATAAGTCTTTAAAATCCGTGATCGCCCCGCGAGAGAGATTGCATGGTCCGGTCGCGCTCCGCGACCGAGTATTTTAACCGGAGATAATTATCCCTCTCTCGCGCCCCGCGAGAGAGGTTGGCTGTGTCGGTCGCGCCCCACGACCGGGTGGAAATCCCTGCTTCACGTTTCGTTTTCTCGTTTTCGATCCACTCACGTCCCGGCTCGGTTCTTTTCACCATTTTCGCTCATTTTTTCCCATCCTTCCAACCGTTTTCACGAACCATGACCTGCAAAATGTGTTTGGATTAAAAGTAGATAAATTCTTGACAAATCGAAATGAAAACACGCTAAAATTATACAAACTCTACAAGATAAATAGATGAATTATTCAATACATCAATGTCCATCAGCTCCATTTCATCTCGGTCAATTTGTTCATAGTCTTCGTTTGTCAAATTAATGTTCCCTATTTGACCTGCAAATAAACCGCAATAAGCACTGACCATGGTATTTAGACGTCCTGCATGTTCCTGTGCAACTTCTACATTGATTTTGGAAAGATTTGACGTGTCAAGTTTGACAGTGTTTGGATTTGCAGATTGACTGTTGCTTCCATAGAAAGCTTGTTGAGGAGCTTGCTGTGGAGCTTTATGCGCTAAATCCCTTGGCTGTGGAAGAAAGGCTTTCGGATCAAAAGCTTGTCCATAGGCTTGATTAATCGAACCTGTAGACTGACTTGATGAACTGGTTGGGGTAGAAAAGGGTTCATGTTTGACACAAATGCGGTCTGCAGCTTCGATTGCTGACTTGAGCTTGTACCTGCATTTATACCTCCAAAATACATTTCAGGGTTCTGTGGAACGGTGACTCGTGCTGCCTTCTGGAGCTCTTCTTCATTCTTGTTCTCCAGTTTCTGCACAAATTCATAAATACTCATTGAGTCCAAAACACCTGTATGTTTTAATAGATCAATAAATTGACCCCATTTTTTGGTGGTAAAGCATCAGCAAATCGCATCACAATTTCTTGTGGTGCTGCTAACACTTTTTATGAGTACATTTCGCTGAGAAGATGATAAAACCGTGTGGTCATATCATTTAAAGTTTCGTTCTCCATGAACATGAAACCTTCAAACTCTTTCTTGAGCAGATCATGCCGAATCTTCCTGTTAGCAGCATTACCTTCACCTCTTGCTTCCAAAGTGTCCCATAAATTTTTCGTTGTAGTACATACACAAACTGATGATAAATGTCTTTATGAAGAGCTTGTGTAAGGATAGCAAACGCCTTCTTCTCAAGATCATAAGCTTTCTTGTCACTTTCGTCTAGATTGGCCAATGAGGTTGGATTTGATCCAGCTTCTTCAAGTGATTCCTTGTAGGGTTTAGTAAAACCCGTCCATAATTATGTGTTCTATCCAAGAACGCATGTATGAAAACGACTTTTCCAAGAAGGATAATCATTCATATGATTTAGCTTAGGTGGACGGTTGTTACTCCCTGTTTCACTTTCGCTCATTAACAGAGTTTGGATGCTCTGATTCTGATTTGCAACACACGCCCATTGATTTGTAGAGATCATTGCTGTATGTTGAGGCATCAAAGATTTTACCCATGATGTTGCAGAGCTTTGCGAGGACTCCTGATTTGAGCTTGAACAACTCCAATCCCACGGGTTAGAACTCATTATATTTTCTTGTTTTATGAAAATTTAAAGGTTTTTTTTTAAATTTCAAAATTATAATTACCTTTTAAAATTCACAGATCTGAAAATATGACAAATTCTAAAAATCACAAAGCTTTTGAAAAACACGAAAAACAAACAGTAACGACAGTTATTCGTACGAACCCAAGTTTTGTGCGGATAAACAACTCTTTTGTACGAGTAACACAAGTTTCGTATGGGTGTGTCTTTCATGCGAAACAAAGATGTTTCGTGCGAGTCAGTTGTTTCATTGTCGAGACAGTTGTTTCGTGCGAATTAACTCAGTTGCACAAACTATTTGGTCAACGTTTTTCAGAGGAATCTCGTCAGAAATGGTTTGGTGAAAAATTTCCTTTCTTGTGTAGACCTGCCTTTTCGAAAAAACCTGTTCTCTTACCCACTTTAGTTAAAACACAGAATTTTAATAGTCAACAGTCCAAGTTTAGATCCAAGTCAGAAAATGTCAACCCTATCAAAACTAATCAGATTCAAATTTTTGCAGATTTCTTCTTCAAGGGTGTTCTTCAGAAAAAAAATTTACAATAAAATTTTCTGCATGCAACAGATTTTAACCAAGTTTTAAGTTAGTTAACTATCCAAAACTTATGTTTTCTGCTGGAGATTCAAGAACACTTCAGAAATCTTCAAACTAGCTCAGACACAACTAAGCCCGGTTTTGAACAAGGAAAGGGTAAAAGCTCTGATACCACTTGTAGGTCCACCTACGGATGGTGTTAAACCTGTTCCTTGTTCATATAACACACACAAGTGCGGAATCCAAGTATGCATGCAACCAAAGCAAAGTAAAGAACACGGGGTAACCAAAGATTCACTATCTTGATTAATGATTGAGAAAAAGTACAAACATATACACACAATGCTCGTATGACTCAAACAAACTTGCCGTGTTCTTATGTCTTCGTCTTCACCAGAAATAATCAACTGAACCAGCTGCAAGTCTAACTGAAGGGGTAACTGGCTAGTAAGTCACCTTGACTGAGAAGTCCATGTCTGCTTATATAGTGCATGTCTAGACATTCGTACGAAACATGAATCTAGACATACGGAACACACTATTTCACACGAGACACATCTCCAGAATTTTGGTACGGAACAGCTGTTTCGTACGAAACACTTGGTTCATACGAAACTACTCATTGATTCGTACGATTCATCTGATTCGCACAGAATTCTTATTCTTGGAGAACGTGTGTAGACATGACGTTTACAAGACTTAATGGTATGCACACATGCAAACCGTTTAACACAGACAAGCTAAGATGTCGTACTAGATCAAGATAGAAGGATATCTCGATCTATTCGATACGACCAAACCTATACAGACACTTGAGCAAAGACCGTACAACTACAACTGTAACTAAGAACAAGCGACAGCCACAAAGTGTATCAACAAACTCCCCCTTGGATGTTGCTTGGTCTTCGGTCTTCGGTCTTTGGTCTTTGGTCTTCATATGTTGGTCTTCACATTGAATGGTTTGGAGTACCAACAAACTCCCCTGAAGATCTGCTATCCACTGATAGATCTGCTATCCAATGATTAGAGAATCAGGTCTTCAAACTTCTAAAAAACTTCAAATCTTTCTTGTTTCCTCTTCCGACTTGTTAGATGTCTTCGTTGCTGGTCTTTGTTTATGTTCTTTTGTATTAATCTGTAATAAATTGACAAATATAATTAGAACACAAATTTATCAGGGAATACACACGAAAAACTTATCACAATTTCTTCGTATGATTGTATTCCTGAACGAGATACACACACTCGTATGAATTCCAGCAGCAGATTTGAGAAAAACAAGTGAACAAGTCAAATCGAATGACTAGGTTCATTCGTATGAGATACACACACTCAAACGAATATCAGATTTTGGATTTCTTTTGATGAGTTACTTGTTGCAAGATATTACTTTATGAAGTTGTGATATCAAACAAAAGGTTCTTTGGCGTATCTTGGTAGAAAATTTTTTAGTATCAACTTTGGCTAACTTTTTAAAAGTAACTACATAAGCAGCCAAGTAAACTAGACATAAAATCAAAAGAAATTTCGGTGCTGTTCAATGACACGGAGTGCTTATTCCTCAAACCCGGTTACTCCGTCCCTGAAGAAATGATCATGCTTAGAGCTCCCCGTCAAAATAACACCTTGTAGGTCCACCTGCGGATGGTGTTAAACATGTTCCTTGTTCATATAACACACACACAAGTGGGAATCCAAGTGTGCATGCAACCAAAGCAAAGTAAAGAACACGAGGTAACCAAAGATTCACTATCTTGATTAATGATTGAGAACAAGTACAACATATACACATAATGCTCGTATGACTCAAACAAACTTGTTGTGTTCTTGTGTCTTCGTCTTCACCAGAAATAATCAACTGAACCAGCTGCAAGTCTAACTGAAGGGGTAACTGGCTAGTAAGTCACCTTGACTGAGAAGTGCATGTCTGCTTATATAGTGTCTGTCTAGACATTCATACGAAACATGAATCTAGACATACGGAACACACTATTTCACACGAGACACATCTCCAGAATTTTGTTACAGAACAGCTGTTTCGTACGAAACACTTGGTTCGTACGAAACTACTCATTGATTCGTACGAATCATGTGATTCGTACGATTCATCTGATTTGCATAGAATCCTTATTCTTGGAGAACATGTGTAGACATGACGTTTACAAGACTCAATGGTATGCACACATGCAACCGTTTAACACAGACAAGCTAAGTGTCGTACTAGATCCAGATAGAAGGATATCTAGATCTATTCGACACGACCAAACCTATACAGACACTCGAGCAAAGACCGTACAATTACAACTGTAACTAAGAACAAGCGACGGACACAAAAGTGTATCAACACACCTACGTGCTAAATATGAAGAATGCCAAATCAAATGAGCAGATGACATGTCTTATGTCAAAAGCATCGGAATCGGAATCACTGCTGTGGCACAGGCGTTTGGGGCATGTGACTTTTAAGAACATAAATAAACTTTCAAAACTAAATCTAGTAAGAGGTTTACCTATGAAAGACTTTCCTTTTTCTGAAAAGTGTATCGCATGCACCCAAGGAAAGCAACATAAAAAGCCTCATAAGTCCAAAGCAGTGAATACGATTTCTGCCCCACTGCAATTACTTCACATGGATCTTTTCGGCCCTATTAGTGTTAAAAGTTTAGCTAAAAGATCTTATTATTTGGTGATTACAGATGATTTCTCACGGTTTTCATGGTATTCTTTCTTGAAGCCAAAAGCGAAACGACATCCATTCTGAAGAGCTTCATTCCCATGATTGAAAACGTGATCAAGCTGAAAGTCAACTCCATCAGAAGCGACAACGGAACTGAATTTAAAAATCATACGTTTGTCTCCTTGTGTGAAGATAAGGGAATTCGCCTCCAATACAGTGCTGCCAGAACTCCTCGGCAAAATGGGGTAGCGGAACGCAAAAACAGAACTCTCATCGAAGCTGCAAGAACTATGCTTGTCGACTCTAAGCTTCCCATAATCTTCTGGGCTGAAGCGGTCAACACAGCATGCAACGTTTTGAATCGTGTTCTGATTGTCAAACCTCATGGAAAGACAGCTTATGAACTACTTTTCAAAAGGAAGCCTCTGGTAGATTTCTTCAGACCGTTCGGATGCTCATGCACACTTCTCAACACTGAAGACAATCTCATCAAGTTTGAAGCAGTTGGTGACGTGTGCTACTTCATGGGCTATTCATCCTCTCAAAAGGCATATCGAGTCTACAACAAATGGACCAAGATGGTGATTGAATCGTACTACGTCGACTTTCAAGAAGGAAACTCCACTAACACTGGAAGCGCTCCAAACTGGTTTTATGACATGGATATTATATTCAACACTTTCAGCATCGATGAACCCGTCACTAAATCCGAACCTGCAGAATCCACTCCATTGGAGCCATTGTTTAATGCCTCAGACATTGGTTTTACTCCTTTCACAACCCGTTTCACCCCTGCCTCTGCCTCTCCTAATCTTCCGGTGTTCGAAGTAAATGGTGACACATCTGCTGAGAATGCATCCGCACATGATGATTCTTCTTCACAGCAAGCTGTGGATGAACCACCCAAATAAGACGAAACTCCAATTCTCTACGTCGATGAACATTTTTCTAATCTGCCTCAACAAGTTGAAGCTCACACCAACGCAGGGTACAAGACTAATCGAAACCATCCAATTGAAAATGTCATCGGTTCTGTTGAAGATGGAGTTCGAACACGCGGACAAACACATACCATCAACATAGGACTATATGCAGCCTTTCTCTCGCAGTATGTCCCAAGAGATATCGAAGAAGCTATTCAAGATTCAAGTTGGGTACAAGCTATGCAAGAAGAATTGGCCCAATTTCGGAAACTTAAAGTCTAGGAACTCGTTGACTTACCAGACGGAAAGTATCCAACTGGTACAAAGTGGGTGTTTCGTAACAAGATGGACGATCTTGGTGTAGTTATCAAGAATAAGGCTAGATTAGTGGTTCAAGGGTTTCGACAGGAAGAAGGGATTGACTATGAGGAAGTTTTTGTACCGGTTGCACACTTGGAAGCTATCAGAATCTTCTTAGCTTATGCTTCATTCAAAAACTTTAAGGTGTTTCAAATGGATGTAAAGAGTGCTTTTCTGTATAGGAAAGTGAAAGAAGAAGTCTATGTTTGTCAACCTCTGGATTTTGAAGATCCTCACTTCCCCACGAAATACTACAAGCTTGACAAAGCTCTCTATGGGCTTCACCAAGCTCCTCCGGCATGGTATGAGACTTTGTCAACATATCTTCTAGATTGTGGATACTCAAGAGGCAAAATTGACATGACTCTCTTCACTAAAAGGATTGGAGAAGATGTGATGCTGGTTCAGATCTACGTAGACGATATCATTTTTGGGTCAACAGATGAAGCTCTTTGCAGGGAGTTCGAGAAGGTGATGAAAGCGAAGTTCGAGATGAGCATAACTCACGTTTTTCTTAGGATTAGAAGTGAAGCAAAGAAAAGATGGCATCCTCATTCATCAGGCTAAGTATATCAGAGATATTCTTTCCAAGTACAACATGAATGATTGCAAATCCGCCAGCACTCCTTTTGCTGCTCAGACGGAACTCACTTCTGATCTTCAAGGAAAGCCAGTGAACAAATTTTCTATCGCTCAATGAATGACTCGTTAATGTATCTGACCGCTAGTAGGCCTGACATAATGTGGGATGTCTGTCTCTGTGCCAGCGTTCAGACGAATCCCAAAGAATCGCATGTGCCATCAAGAGAATCTTTCGCTATCTCAATGGAACTCCAAAGCTTGGTTTGTGGTATCCTAAAGATAGTAATTTTGATCTAATTACTTACTCTGACAATGATCATGCAGGTTGCAAAGTAGACAGAAAATCTGTCTCAGGAGGCTGCCAATTCTTAGGAAATCGTCTTATTTCGTGGCAGAGCAAAAAGCAAACAACAGTCTCTACATCTACCACTCAGGCTGAATACACGGCAGCTTACAGTTGCTGTTCACAAGTCCTTTGGATATAGAATCAGTTGTTGGATTATGGGATCAACACCATGAAGACTCCAATATTCATCGACAATGAAGCGTGTCTGGGATTGTGAAGAATCCTATCCACCACTCCAGAACGAAACACATCGAAATTCGCATTCATGCGATTAGAGATGCGTACGAGAAAGGATACATCCAAGTGGTGCCAGTGGATTCGGTGCAACAAAAGCTGATATATTTATGAAAGCCTTCGATAAAGCTCGATTCAACCAGTTGGTAACCTGGTTGGAAATGGTGAACTTCCTTGAATGGAATTAACTTTTGGTAAAAAAAAACAGGTTGTTCAGAATAAATACTTCTCGTAAAAATGTGCCATCAAAAAGATTTTCTGCAAACTTAAAATTTCTTTTCAAGTAACGGATCCTAGAAAATAAAATTTTAAGGGGGGAAGTATTCCAGAAAATATTGTTGAATCAGAATCCTTTATTTGACACCTGCATAAGAAATGATAGAGAAACTGCTGACACCAAGTATTCCAGAAAATATTGTTGAATCAGAATCCTTTATTTGACACCTGCATAAGAAATGATAGAGAAACTGCTGACACTTTGTTTGATCTTAAAATAAATCAGGTTGAGGTACCAAGCAACGACGTGTCAGTAGATTCAGCAATACCTTGAAGTAAACAGCGAAAAGGAGACAAAAGCAAATAATTACACAAGAATTCTAGATACCCACAATGTTGTGCAACTTGCGGGTAACACGTTGCGGCGTATGGCTTAATGGTCTTAAATCTTGTGTTGAGAGATTGCCAAAGTCCGAAATTTCGGGTCTTTATATTGGCTAATCATTCGGGGATATCATAGTTGCTCTTCTGCTGCATCCAGAAATATGCTGACCCAGACACAACTATGATATCTTTTCAAAAAGAGCCTATGCGGCCAAAACCCTACACAAATGAGGCTCTCATTGAGAATCATTCAAGTGCTTAAATCGCACCGCATCTGGTATCTGTCATAGCCCTCGTTAGACCTTGGTCTCTCTGCTGTATGGAAGTACTGACCTGAACAACTGTCTAACGTTGAAATTTCAAATACGAATGAGGTCAATATACTCACCTGCTATGAGGAATCTTTGAGCATAACTTGATCGCGGGGGTATGTCCTGACGTGGGACTCACGGGTACAACATTCTGACTGTTTCAGCATGAGTGGGGGAACATTGAATTTCTTGTCAATATTACCGCAACATGATAAAAAGGCTCTCCGATCGCATGTTGAAAGATAAGTGCATGGATTTAAAAGGACAAACATACTGACAGTTTTTCTTGTGCCTTAATTATTTAATACATCTAATATTTTATCTCAAACGAACGAAGTGTTACCAGTATGATCTTTTGCAGGAAAGTCATAGGATTCAAGTCAGTTAGCATAAATTTTGTATGAAAAAGGAGGCTTCCGGACCCAAAAACAACTTTCAGGATCCATATTGCAATTTTTCATTTTCCTTAAGCTTATTTTTAAATTCTTGCACTATTTTTTAATAAAAAAGGGGCACGTTTTTCGAGAAAAGTTAAAATTTTCGAGCGTATTTGTTTCTAAGTTTTCTTAAAGATGAAGATATCTTACAAACATATCAACACGGCGTATTTAATATTCCAGCGTATTTAATAAATACGCTGGAAGGCAAGTATGTATATATACTTCAGTTTCATTTTTCTGCAAATAATTTCAAAATCTTTCTCAAATCTTCATCATCTTCTTCAACCGAAAAACTAACAACCCGCTTTCTGTTTTAAATCTTCTTCTAGTGAATTTGAAAGGAGTCGATATCGGTATGGATTAGATATTCAAATGTCCATTGGTCTATGTTTGAATATCTTTTAAATCTTGGATTTCGGTCTGCGTTGCATACATATATCTGAATCTGGCTTCAATCCGGTTTTCATGGGTTTGTCAAGAAAAATTTGAAGTCAGCGTATTTATTATGAATGCAGCGTAGATAATTTTGAATGTGGCGTAATTATCACAAACTCCCGAGTCAGTGGATTTAAGTCTTGAACGCGAGTTCAAGCAACCGACGTAATTGACAATTACACTGGTAATCTAGCGTAGATAATTATCTTCGTTGGATTCCTTCTCGAGTCAAAATCTTAAATCCACTACTCTTGTGCAGCATACATAATACTTAATCAGCTTAGTTGTATCTAAGTCTTGTGCACAGTCATGTACCCGGCGTCCTTAGTAGGTTTTGCCCGGCGTAAATATTAGCGGATTTATAACTGTATTTGTATATATCTCTTTATTATTATTATTATTATTATTATTATTATTATTATTATACACTTATATATATTTATATTTATCTATATACTTATATGTATAATTATGTACATAAATCTAACTTAGCTCGTTTTCGATTTCAGAAATGGTGAAGGAAATCGTCTGGGATAAAACACGAAAGCATAATCAGCCATGCAAACTGGTTCCACCTCCAAGTGATTTCGAAGATGTAGCGGAGTGGATAAACTCAAGCAGGATTAACTATGTTGTTCAAGTCGATCCGATCATTTACAACATCCATATTGAAGAGTTTTGGAAAACCGCGAAGGTGTCAACAGTAAATGAAGTTAAGAGAATCACGGCTACAGTGAGGAACAAAAAGATCGTAGTAACAGAAGAGAATGTACGTAGAGTCCTTAGTCTGGGAGACAAGCACATTGATCCGCTCAGGGTTAAAAAGGACGACATCCTCGATGGTTTTAAGGAGATGAGGTATGTTGGAGATTTCAGAGAGAAGAACGAGATCAAAAGAAAAGGGCTTACCAAGGATTGGAGATTCATTCTTCATGTATTTGCTATGAGCTTGGCACACAAAAAAGGAGGATATGATGGATTGAACTTATAGTGGTCGGCTGCTATGCTCAACCTTTGCACAAAGCAGCCATTCAATATCTCCGGTCTGATATTTTACTGCATGGTTGATAACTCCAGTTCCTCCACATGGGCCATGTACCCACGGTTTGTTCAGCTCCTCATCAACGACCAACATCCAAGTCTCCCTCATGATGGTGATCTGTACAAGTTTCAGTTACCGACAGGTCGTCAGATTACAGAACTGAAAACTGAAGAATGAGTGATGCTCCATCAGTGGATGTATAGGGAAGAAAGATACCCTGTTGTGAAGGCAGCCTATGAGAAATACAGAGAACGTGTTAAGAAAAAGAGACAAGGAGATGGTGATGAGGAAGTGGAAGAGGAAGAAGAGGAAACCGAGCAGCTAGTTAGAAAGAATAAAGGAAAGCAAATCATGAAGGAAGGGGACTCATCAAAGAAACAGAAAGATACTCCTTCTCAAGAACGACTAATGGAAAGCAGCTTCAGGGCCGGAGGCACCAGAGAACATCGCGAGTATATTGAGGATCTCCATGCGATTCATGAGGCCGAAGAAAGAGAGAAACTAGAAGAAAGAGGCGTCATATGACAAAATCTGAAACACCGGTAACGGTCACTACAGAGCAAGAGCAGTTAGACGAGTTCGTCGATCAGTTGATTGTTGATCCAGAAGCCTCAAGTCTATCTCCCCCGCTGAGGCGTAAGAAAACAGGGGAAGGACCATCGACAGAGGCACAACCAAGACAGATGCCGCAACAAGCTCCTCGAAGACCACGTCCATTTCAGGAGTTGTACGATAAGCTGGCTAAAGACATTGGGAAAGGTCCAGCTTATGAGATCTATTGGTTGAAACATCGGGTAAGCAACAAGAATGTTATTCGTGAGAAGCTGAAGGAACAACGAAAGAAAACCAAAGAACTTCATGCATATGTCAAAGAACAAACAAGATTCGTGAGATTTCAGTAAGATGGGATGGAAAAGATGTATCGTATGATCAGAGAACTTTGCACCAAAGGAGACATACCACCGATGTTCTCTTCAACAGACATCTTTGACTATCAGAAGTTCAAGGCCGAAGAAGAAAGACAAAGGGCTGAAGACACAGAAAAGAAGAAAAAGCGCTTAGAATCGGTCGTAAACGTCACTGAGGATGACGAAAGCGAAGAAGAGGAGGTAGACAGGGATGAGATGCCAGCTAGATTTGTTGAATGGGGCTTGGAGGAAGATATTGTTTGTGAAACTGAGGATGGTGACTCAGTAACGCCAATGCATCCAGAATGGTTTCGGAAAGAAAGGGAAAAACTTCCAGACTTCTATCAGGTGATTACTGTTGAAAAATCTGAAGTTACTGATAGAATTATAAGCTGGAAGTACTGAATATATATATAGGTTCGCGATGCATTGCTACTAGAAATCAAGATATTGGGGTTGGACTATCTCAAAGGGATATTCATTTTCAAAAGACGGGAAGGAGTCATTCAACATTTAAGACCGGAACTGATATAAAAAGCCTACCGAGATGGGATATTCGAGAACTGGGAAGGCTAGACTTAATAAACCCGACCAATAGTAGCATCGGAGCTGACTTTGAAAGACTCATTTTAAGAGAATGCAATCGGGGTTTCACAGTCTTCAAGCCACAACGACCCCGAAGAAGAGTGTCGAAAACGACAAAAGATCCAATCACCGGAAAGGGAATGGTTACATGGGTCATAGATCCCGCCAAGGTCGAAACAAAAGTCAAAATTCCACCTGAACAGCCCGTCATGCGTACAAACTTCAAGAAATGGTTTTACGATGGGAAGACAGGAGAAGCAGTGATCCGATTAGTGTCTAACGATAATATTCGCATTCTAGACCCGATGGATGTTTTCATGTTATGTCTCTCCGATCTCAACATTCTCTATGGTCACAAAATCCACGTTGGAGCCGGAAATGAGTACAGAGAAGAAGGAATGTTATTCCAAAGGGCTGTGGAACGGGCTCGAGAGAGGAAGATAGATATGATGGAGATTGTTCTCAGGATTGAGAAGCAGACAGAAAAGGAGGAGGCAAGAAAAAGAAAAAGAAAGCACAATTCATCATCGCAACAGAAAGCTCCCTCACCATCTCAAGCTGCATCTCACTCTCAAACTCCGGTTTCATCCACATATGAAGCCACTACGGAGTTACAACAACCCTCACGTGAAGCTATTGTTAATCTAAGCTCTGAAGAAACAATCGAAGCAACAACCGATCAACCTACCGATCAAGCTGCACAAGACAAAGATCAAGGTCCAGCCACAGACCCTGAAGCTCGGAAATAAGATTGAAGAAACTCAAGCACGCAACGGTCTAAGGGATATTGTTAGAACTTTTGAGACCGTTGGTGCTTGATTATCCATAGTTTGAGCTAGTTTGTAATGGTTAGACAAAGAGGGTCAAAAGTTCAATATGGTGAAACTTATATGTACGTGGCGCATTTGGCAACCCAGCATATTTAATAAATACGTTGGGTAGTCGTTTTGTATATATTTTGATGATCAATGAATGTATGTCCAAGTTTCTTGGACAGATTTTGGTGATTCTCTTGTGTTGTGATTTTTGCTATTGTGCTTACATCTGATTATCCAGGTGCTGTTATTGATTATATGTTATTGGATTTCATATGCAACACTAGTTGTTTGATCCATTCAAGATTCTTCATCTTCATTGCTTGGTTTTTCTTAGTATTTGCACATTCAAACAACTAATCCATAGTTGTTTGGGTGATAACAATCAACCACTGTGATCCGAATACGTTTTGGGACTCACATCCTTACACACTGGAACAAAATGGTGTGGCGAAAGGAAGAATTGGACCTTAAAGGAAATGGTCAATACCATGTTGTCCTATTCGAGCCTAAGTGAAGGTTTTTGGGGTGAGGCTATGTTGACAGCCTGCTATTTGCTAAATAGGGTTCCAACTAAAAGGAACAAGACCACCCCTTACGAGCTTTGGTATAAAAAACCACCTGAGCTGTATAAACCGGCTGTAGGGCCATGGTAAGGCTCAATGACCCTAAGATAAGGTTCATAGGGGAAAAAGGTATAGACTGCATTTTCATTGGGTATGCTGAGCATTCGTTTGCTCACAGGTTCTATGTTATAGAACCAAATGACTACGTGTCGGTGCATATGGTAATTGAGGCAAGAACTGCAGACTATGATGAAAATAGATTCTCTTCAATACCTAGGCCTAGGGACATGGTTTCAAGCTCGAGTTACCCTCAAATGGCTGATCAAGTGATTGATATTCCTCCGGAACCCAGGAGGAGTAGTAGAGCAAGAAAAGCTAAATCATTTGGTGATGAGTTTCAACTATATTTGGTTGAAGGATCTAGAGATGAAGTTAAAATTCAATATCAATATTGTTTCAATGTTGAGGAAGATCCTAAAACCTATAGTGAAGCCATTGCATCTCTGGATGTAGCTTTCTGGAAAGAAGCTACAAATGATGAGATGGACTCTATTATGCAGAATAATACTTGGAAATTGACTGACCTACCCCCTGGTTGTAAACCACTTGGTTGTAAGTGGATCTTCAAGAAGAAGATGAAAGTAGATGTTTCAATTGATAAGTTTAAAGCCCGATTGATTATTCAAGGCTTTAGACAAAAGGAAGGAATAGACTACTTTGATACATATGCTCCTGTAGCAAGAATATCCACTATTAGATTGTTGGTTGCCTTAGCTGCAATACACAATCTTGTGATTCACCAAATGGATGTGAAAACCGCTTTCTTGAATGGTGATTTGGATGAGGAAATATATATGAAACAACCAGATTGTTATGCCTGGAAATGAGCATAAGGTGTGTAAGCTAGTTAAGTCATTGTATGGCTTAGAGCAAGCACCAAAACAGTGGCATCAAAAGTTTAATGATGTGGTTTTGTCTAATGGTTTTGTATTAAACCAAGCGGACAAGTGTGTATATAGCAAATTTGATGATTCTAAGAAAGGAGTCATAATTTGTCTATATGTAGATGACATGTTGATCTTTGGTACTGACCAAAATCAAGTTGATAAAACAAAGAAATTTTTGTCATCTTGTTTTGACATGAAAGACATGGGGGAGACGGAAGTGATCCTTGGTATAAGGATCAAAAGGGAGAACAATGGCATATCGATCTCTCAATCTCACTATATTGAGAAGATATTGAAAAGGTTTAATTTTCATGATAGTTCTCCGGTTAGCACTCCAATGGATCCTGCTTTAAGCTCTCACCTAACAAAGGTGTAGCGATAAGCCAACTTGAATATTCAAGGGCCATTGGATCTCTCATGTATGCTATGATTAGCACTAGACCAGATATAGCTTATGCAGTTGGAAAGCTTAGTAGGTATACTAGCAATCCAGGTCAAGTCATTGGCAAGCTATGAATCGAGTATTTAGGTACTTGAAAGGAACCATGAAATATAGTTTAACTTACACTGGATTTCCTTCAGTTTTAGAAGGTTATTCGGATGCAAGCTGGATTAACAAGGAAGATCATTCTTCCACGAGTGGATGGACCTTTCTGCTTAGAGGAGGTGCCATATCTTGGGCATCTAAGAAACAGACTTGCATAACTGATTCTACAATGGAGTCAGAGTTTGTAGCATTAGCCGCAGCTGGCAAAGAAGCTGAGTGCTAAGAAACTTGATTTATGAGATTCCATTGTGGCCCAAACCTATATCACCAATATCTATTAGATGTGATAGTGCTACTACCTTGGCTAAGGCCTATAGCCAAGTGTATAATGGGAAGTCTAGACACTTAGGTGTTAGACACAACATGATTCGTGAGCTCATCATGCATGGGGTGATACCGGTGGAGTTTGTGAGAACTCAACATAATTTAGCCGACCAACTAAAGAGTTATGTAAAGATCTTGTGCACAAGGCGGCTGTAGGGATGGGATTAAAGTCCACATGAGATTTCTCGTGTTAAGATACCCAATTCCCACCTAATATGACGTTAGGTGCTGAATTCAATGTGGAAAGCTTAACATCTAGAAATTAGAACACATTAGTAGCATCAGCCCAAGGTATGTGTTCAAACCTGCAAGTTAAAGGAGGTTATAGGCTTTCTTCTTAATAGTTCTTTGAAAAATTGCATATGCAGGTGCAAGAACAAAGAGAAACCTATATGAGCATGAAGTTTAGCCGCTTCAAGAAGTTAGGACTTGGCTTTGATATGTTCATTGAAGGATGGGACACATGCTAGTAAAAATGGTGTCAAGAAAGAACATAAAAGTATGTAAACTTGTGTGTATATTATCTTCATGTATTCACTGAATAGAAAGGGTTCAAACCTTAGAGACACCCCTATATTCGAATATTTGGAATGTGTAATATACTAATGTAATTCAATCGTCGCGACATTTCATTTATGCATAAGTTTGATTGTTGTGAATTTGTTTTAGTTGATCAAGGATTATGCCAAAATGGGGGAGGTATGTTAGATATTTTAGTGTAATCGGGATTAACTTGGTGACCAAAGAGAATTATGATGTACATCGATCAAGTTAGGAGGTGCGGGAGTGCACGCTTGCTCGAGTTGTTATAATTCCAAGGGGGCAACGCCCCCTCGGCGGGGTTCCGGGGGCAGCGCCCCGGTCCCAGGGGCGGCAGCCCCTTGCGGCTGGGGTCGAGCTGTCAGGTCAGCTGGGAATAATTTTATTTTGATTAAATTGCTTTATGGAAAATGCCTTAGAAAATTTATTTTATAAAAATTGTTACAAATTTGCAGATAAAAATTAAGGCGGCAATTTAATCAAAATCGAATTTTGAAAATCCAACCGCTAATAACCGCCAATAACCGTCAATAACTGCCACTTGGCAGTTATCTGCGAATTATCTCCAAAATTCGTGAAGGGGTCGTTTTGGTCAGACTGGTTCATACGAATTCACACACAAAAAACACACTGTTGTTCATTTTCTCCAACACACTAAAAGAGCAAAAACAAATGAAGCATTGTCTCCATATCTGCCATGGCATGTATGAGCCTAAAGCAAATTGATGGAAAGGCATCTGCGGGTAAAATGGAGGTAGAGAAGCACATAATTAAATTACTTATGATGTTTCAGAATTAGTGAACATGTTACATATTTTAGTGTAATCGGGATTAATTTAGTGAACAAAGAGAATTATGATGTACATCGAACAAGTTAGGAGGTGCGGGAGTGCACGCTTGCTCGAGTTGTTATAATTCCAAGGGGGCAACGCCCCTTGGCGGGGGTCCAGGGGCAGCGCCCCCGGGAGCAGGGTCCCAAGGGCGGCAGCCCCTGGCGGGGTTAAATTGCTTTATGGAAAATGCCTTAGAAAAATTTTTTATAAAAATTCGTCACAATTTTGCAGAAAAAAATTAAGACGACAATTTAATAAAATCGAATTTTGAAAATCCAACCGCTAATAACCGCCAATAACTGCCAAATGGCAGTTATCTGCGAATTATCTCCAAAATTCGTGAGGGGTCGTTTGGTCACACAGGGTTCATACGAATTCACACACAAAACGCACACAGTTGTTCATTTTCTCCAAAATCAGAGTTGTATCCGATTGGATTATTCGGTAGAACCGCCGAAATAATTTGATCTGAGAGTGACTACACGCTTCTCTGATCATCCGGATTCTGAAAATTCCCCAACATTTTAAAATCCTACTACTAAAGCCAAAAGGATCAACTTCAGTAGAAATTTAATTATCAGTATTAAACCTAGTCTTGTTAGACTTTTGATCATTTTATTTGAAATTAAACCACCATTAAGTGGTAAAGACAAATGTTGAAAATCATAGGACCAACATGTGTAGCTAGACGTACAACATCATTGGCAGCCATACTTGATTTCGATTCAAGACTCTGGTGTTAAGAGAATAGTTTACTTCGATTATGTATCATAGGATGTGGCGAAGGCTACCGAAGACATTATAGAGAAAAGAAAGTTACGTCGGTAGGAATTGAGGTAACATGTTCTGCACAACCTTCTTGTGGTGATTGGGGGGTTGGGGGGGTGATGATTTTACCATTATATTCATATTTTAACCACGACATTAGATTTGGAGCAAAAGGTGGACTAAGCGAACCACACCAAAATTCTACCTAAAATCGGGTCAATATGCTTGTACAAGTAACCGAAAGAAAGTCAAGAAACATATATAACCCTGGCATATGACATACAGATTATAAACTTTCAAGTCGACGAAATTTATGATCTGTTATGTTTCTTGTTGCAGATCTGAAGTCATTTTCATCCCAAAAAAATTGGCAAATTAGAAAACGCTACAAATGAGAAGAACAAAAGATACGAGATCAGAAGTAAGCCACAAAGCCTTAGGACCCCCCAAAAACTACGTGAATGTGACGGGTGATCTTATTTTACTTGATATCATGAAACGAGGGCAACACTGCAATGAGGGGATCCCCGTACCCGACTGCCTCTGTAGATTCACAAACTTATATGTCAGAACACATAAAAAATAACAATAATTAAACAAAAAATACATAGGAATCAATTCTTTATCCATTATTATTTGTTCTATAACCGGAAAAACCGAAGGGGATATCTTACCTCCATCATCGAAGAGGATCTTTATGACTTCTCCAGCTGCATCCGACTGCATAATGATTTTCAAAAAATATAAGGTCACATTATTATTTTTATTTTTTTTATTATTATCAATATTATATTATTATTTAAATGAGAAAATAGAATAATATCTCACCTTCACAGGAAGCTCGGTGCCAAACTGGTCCAAATAGCATATAGTTTGTCCTTCCTTAATAACATCACCCTGTTTAAACGCAAACACAAACACAAACACATCCAGTAATATGGTATTAAATATTATTTAAAGGTGTCAATTTCAACCCATTTACTTATCAATGGGCCGAGTTGGGCTAAGTTTCATCTTTAAAGGGCCAAACGGGTCAAAACCCCTAACGCATATAACTACCAGAAGTCATTTTACTCAGAATATTTTTGGTAATCATACTTGATAAACTAACACAGAATATTCCTGCTCAGCCCGACCCGTAACAAAACGTATTTGTTTCAACCAGGTCCTGTTTCACGGCCTACTTGAAGTAACTACAAAAAATAAGGGTCCCTCAAAAAGGAATTTACCTCTTTAATAAGAGTAGGCTGCTTCTTCCCTTTGAGTGTCCTGCCTTTCCGGAATGTTCCAACCTGATAATAGTAAAAAAAAAAAAGACGATGAAATATGAACCTGTAAAGCTTTTTGCATAAAGAAAATATATCTAGTATGCAATATTATACCGTTGGACACGAGACTAAAACATATCCACTAGCTCCAGAAGCTTCTAGTGCTGCTAACTTCTTTGACTTTTCAACAGGAATATTTGTAAACGGGGTGATTTTTTGAGAAGTAGGTGGCGGTGGTGGGGTAGCAGGGGCGGATTCGGTCATTGGTTTGCTAGGGATCGGTGGTGCTTCTGTAGGCGAAGCGATAGGGATGATTGCTTCTGCTGATTTAATGTTTCTCTTGAGATGCATTTCAAATCCACCAATCTATATAAACACAAATACTTTTCATATTTAATATCAAATATATAGTTACGCCATTTAACTACTGATAGAGGAGCGAGCTTACTTTCATTTTCAGCTCGGCAATCTGTGTCTCGTCACAGACACCAAGGGCAAGTTCCTGATAACAAATGGTAAGAATGTGAGTAAAACTATATATACATACACACACACACACTGTGTAGTTGAGGTAAATAGAGTTATGTTTGAATAAATCACCTCAAAGCCATTAGGAAAAGTTGCACCTGTTGAAGTTATTTTCTCCACAGATCCTTAAGATGGAAACACCACACGTGAAGATTATTAGTATTATAGTAAAAACATTAATACGTATGAATTATGCTTTAACTTAAGATTTAGAAGCATGATGCAGTTGACCATGTATATATTTTTTTAGTTTTTTTAATAGCGAAAGCCTCACATATGTGATGCGCACTCCTCGCGTAACATGCAGTGGCTTTTGGGCTCAAAACGCATTGGAGCGCCTCGCGCCTTTTAAAACCAAGGCGGCGAGCTGAATCACAAAGTTAAGCCAAAAATGACTCATGTTTCACAGTTACATGTGATTGTTATAGGCTCAACTTGCAGCGTTCAGACATTAAACTCCTAGTTAAATGCCCCCACCTTATGTTTGATGGAAAAGCTATAGGCTTGCATGAACTTGAACCACATGGAATGCATCAGTTTCTGCTTTTGTTGACTGTTGATGTATTTTTAGCGCTTCATGCTCAGAGTATAAATGAACACCGCGCTAATGCTCTAGGTTGCGGACTAATGCATAGAATTCTTTAATTTATGTTAAAAAAGTATTTGTGCCTAGTCTCATTTAACTTCTTGCTAAAGAGGCTATGGGCTGACTTCATTGAATTAGGTTACCTCACACCTAATGCATCACAATGAACTACAAAGACTTCCTCAAAATTGGGTATTGTTAGGTCTTGGTTTTAACGAATGTAGATTTGGTGATGCTTTAAAACCAAATGCTTAGAAAAAAATGAATAGAAAATCTTTTGATCGTAAAAGCTTATATGATAAATCAAGACTCGCACTGATTGTGAATAGCGAGGATAAATGTTGAACTTATGCAATAATTTGGATTTAACTAGTCTCATCTTGCTATCTTTATGGTATCAGTGGGATCGAATGATAAGGGATCATTTACTATGAATAAAAATCACATCAAGAAACAAGTTTTTTTTTTCATTTTGTTCTAACAATGATGATTGATCTATGTATGCCATAGAAGTTGGTGTTTAACCTAAAAGAAACCACTCACCATTGGCCTTTTCAACAACAGCAACTTCAGATGACTTCACACATGCCACAAGAGCCCCTGCCCGCTTTTTCTGAGAAGAACGAAGATCACAACCAAATGATGCATTATGCATGGAAACCGCACCAAGTCTCTCACATGCAGGGCGCAAAGGTGAAACAGTGCCCATAGAATCTGCAATCATAAGTTTACATATCAATAACAAATGTATTTTAAACAACCCCTTGGTAGAATTTTAAAAAGGGTGAACTGTATAAGCCCCGTATATAAGAGATTACTAAGAACATGCACAGATTTCCTTAAGACTCTGATATTTCGTTGGATTTAATATCTAGTACGTTAGAAGTTGTACGAGAGGTACCGCTAGAAACATTGCAGACGCAGTTATATTATAAGATCCAATGAGACTCCGTTAGCAAACTGGTTATGAGGCGAGGACCATAGATAGTCCCTTTCAATGCCATGAGAGCCTAGACGGAATAATACATGCATTTGTCCAATATCTTAAACCACAAGCCATTCTAATTATGCACTTGTTAGCCTCAACTACCTTAACCAGTGCTACATGTGTCAGGAACACGCTTCCACACCCAATTGTGGAACCAATCTTTATTTATGATCAACAACCAGGTAAAAAGTAGGTATCCATGGTCAAAGCTTCATCAGTGACTCGCTCGTATCAATTCGAATTTCTGAGGAAGGCTTAACTGGTAAACCAGGTTCAAGGCTGCTAAGTGCTAACTACCCCCACCACACACACACACACACAGTTACTCATTATTTAAACCCTAACACATAAGGATGCCTAGGTTTTATAGCTAAATCATTGAGAGAAGAACAGTAATAACTGAGGCATTTGTAGGAAATATAGCTGAATGAGTTCAAAAACACATGATGTAACAGTTAACTCGATCTGTACGGAGCTCCAACAGTCATACTTTTGTATCATTATTGATTTATAAAAGCAGATCTAAGATCACATGAACAGATGCATTGAATTGCAGAGGATACAAGGGAACTTACAGTTGAAAGAGCGCAAGACAGCTGCAGACTCCATGAGGGGAGATGAAAGAGAGATGAATGATCGATCGGTTGCAGATTATTTGTGTGTTTGTAGTTGAAGAAATAATATTTATGGGTAAAGAAATGTCTTTGAGATGTCCGCCCAGTCTCATCAGTTTCTTCACCCACCTCACTGTCTTTGCTATGTTCTTGCTAACGTGCGCCTCCCCCTTTTTATGACGTGGCGCTCTCAATTTAGAGTTACTCAAATTCCCTTTTTCATGGGTGAGCATTTGATACTTGGGCAAAAGTGATTGATGGCTCTAGCTGTATTTAGTAGTTAGTACCTTTTGATATAATTTAGTGTTTGATAGAGTAAGTGAACATTTAGTAAGTGTATAAAATGATAAAAATGAATATAACTAAAAATCATAATGCTAAACATAATCACACACAACAAGTTTCACTAATCCATAGATTCAAAATCACGTGTAAGGAAAGAGAAACGTACCAGAAAATCGATGATGAAAGGGATGATCGAAGAAGAACGTATGCGAACAACTGTATACGAAAATCGTGTGTATATAATCAAAGAATTTGTTTAAAAGATAACTAAGAGTTTGATATTTCGTTATATTTAGAAAAAAATAATAAAAAGTTTGTGCTTTAAAAGGTTCATTATTTATAAAGATTAAAATAGTCATTTTTTTCCATAAAAGTTTGTAGCTCCATCTAAACGCTACTAGTAGGAGCGTTCAACCAAAAACTTTAAACTCCTAACCTAAAAGTTTCAAGCTTCTTCAATAAAAAAGGCTTTAAGTAGGAGCTTTTTCTTAAAAGCTTGAAGCTGGAATATCCTAAAAGCTCCATGCCAAACATACCCTTGGTACAGGTTTCATATCAATAAATTTGGTACATAGATGATACAGACTATTTTAAATTTAGTACCGATCTTTCGGCATCGATATCATATGAAATTAAGCATTTTGTAACAAATATTCGTACCGTAGCCGAACTCCTCCGTAATTTCATTTGTTATGGAAGAGCTCCATTGAGAAAAAAAGGCGATGTCATGTGGTGCCACGTAGATGTCACCTAAGCATCCATTGTGGCGTGTAGTTGGGCTTCGTTGAGAAAAAAAGTGATGTCACGTAGTGCCACATAGACGTCACCTAAGCATCCATCGTGCCTCATGCCCTATGCCCCAACGGCTCCCCATTGTTATGGTTCCACACCCCCTTCCCCCTATGACACCCCATCACTCCTTGTCATACCCCGACAAGGCGGAAATGCGGTAGTGTAACGATCGTCAATCATGAACACATGGTTTACAAGAAAAAAAGTCTAAAAGGATCGATACATAGTCCTGAACAAATCTATTTCAGAATACAAACACAAAGCCTTATATATCTAGTCACGAAGTCCTTAAGTTCGAACTTTTCATAGTCTATGTCTGTCGTAAAGTCTTTAATGTCCAAACCTAAAACACATGTTAAACTATAAAGTTAATGAGTTAACAAGGTTTCCTCACAATTATGCCAACTAGTCAAAATCAGATCTGAGTCAAAGTCAAGTCATAATAATTTATGTCGCATTTAAGCCCAAAATCAAATGTTAAGAAATCAAAGTCCATATGTTCATGTACTGGCAGGGTGATGTAATTGCCATGAACCCACAACCAAACCTGTTGACTATGTACCCCCACTAATGTCAAATATTGACATTCAAAAGAACAATAACATGACATTGACATGGAGTGTAAGTGTCTAAACATGATGTTTGTTGACTTTAGCTAGTAGACCAACAACATGAGTGGGGTGTCAACCCGAATGGTACTATTCAGTACCTGTCCACCAGCTTGACCATAAGTTATAGTTAAGAACGACATGGAGACTTAGAACATGAAAAATACAAGACAAGACAACCCATGCAATTCCCATTAGAGTTACAGTTTGCAACGTAAAACATAAAGTCATATACAAAGTGTTAATGTCTTGACGTTTTAGAGTCTTATTACTCAAATTCTCAATATGACAGGTCTCAGTGTCTTAGAGTCTTAGGTTGGCACTCGGGGCGCTCCGTTGTGGAGGTGGAACAACGTGTTTTACCGCGTGATACACCACCGTCGGTGGTTTCCGCAACGCATGGATTTGATGACGCGTCGTTGTCATCACGGGTTATCCATTCAAAAAATTCCACCATCCAAAAGTTATCCATTCAGAACAAATCCAGATCCAAACAAGCAAGATTACATCAAACCTGGTCAAATTTGATCTGAAAGATGAACAAACAGATGAGGATTTGGTCTTGAAATGGCGATTGTGTATGTGCATCAATTTATGGAAGATAGAGAGATACAGAGAGGATATCTCGGTTTGATGATTATTCCGCCGGATCTGCCGGCGGCGGCGTCTGCGTGGCCGGAGAGGCGGAGTCCATGGTGGTGTGGTGGTTTGTTACGGTGAAGATTGAGAGAGATAAGAGAGTAAAATTATACAGAGAGGAAAATGGTTTCCTTTTTTTAATTTTATTGTTAATTTGTATTTTAAAAAAACCATCACTAGTGATGGACATTTCTACTAAAATCCATCACTAGTGATGGAATGAAGCTCTATAACGTGATGAAACTTGATTGGATGTTATGAGTGATTGAATTTCATCACTAGTGGAGCGCCCCTACCCCTCTTATGACTCAATGTGTTATCTTAATGTCTCAAAGTATTAGAATTTCAAAATCTCAAAGTATACACAACATAGTTTATATAAAAGTTTTAGCATGTTTTCCCCCTAAAACAATTTAAAAGAGTAAAAAAAGACAGTGAAATTCACCTGATGATGATGATAAAGGTGATCCACAAACAAGAATAATCTCACAAGAAGTATTAACCGAGTGCTACAACCAATATTAAATACAACAAGGTCATGCTAGTCTATTGAGGAGTTGGCTCAAGACTCACTAGTCTCCTGACCATGATTCAAACCTCGTGTCAAACTTCCAATCAAGTCTCGTCCAACTTGATTACAAAGATTTTAATCAAGTTATATATCAAAAATGAAGTCTTGCAATTCATAAGTCACTTTAAGTATACATATTCAAAACCTAATTTATCATAAGATTTTGATTCATTCCTCTTAGATGTGGATCAAACATTACTATATCATCCCTATTTGTTAACAATGCATGATTTAATCATTATAAGACATATAGATATAGTCATGACAATTATGATTTGTGAAGTCACAAGTTCATCATATTAGATTATAGAAATAAAAAGGTAAAATCCATGAAAGTCTTATGTAATTTTAGTGACTTTTACATGAAATGATTGTTACACATGGGTGCATATAGACTTCTTTTTATAAACTATATAAAAAAATTGATGTGTATAAATGATTAGAATTGACTTACATCCATGGATTAGAAATGAGGGTGCAAACGAGCCGACCGGCTCGCGAGTCACATGAGATCGGCTTGAGAAAAAGCTCGAAACAAGCCGAGTTTTATCGAACCCGAGCCGAACTTGAGCCTAAAATAAAAGCTCGTTTGTTTATCGAGCTCGAGCCTGGCATGTGAAGCTCGCCAAGCTCATCGAGCCTCAATGTAAATGAGCCGAGCCGAGCTTATTTAAACTTGTTTATGAGCCGACCCCAAACCTAAAAATAAGCTTATATAGTAAACGAGCCCGAGTTCGAGTTTCACTTATCGAGCTCGAGCCTAAAAAGTCTATTATTTATATTTTTCATTTATATATTAATTATATGATAATAAACGAGCCAAGCTTGAGCTTGAGAAAGTACTAACGAGCCGAGCTCGAGCTTTGAAAACAAAGCTCGAACTGAGTTGAGCTTGTGCTCGAGCTCTAATAAGTTAATTGAGCTCGAGCCTGGTTGAGTTTGGGTTCGGCTCGGCTCGTTTGCACCCCTAATTAGAAGGTGATAAGAAATTAATTGTAAGGCAAATAAAAAGAAAGTTATATCAAAATGCAAGATGATATGAAGGTGATAATGGAGATGGCAATGCTTGCACTTGGTTGATGGAGAACTTCTGATGATGATGGAGAATACACATCCAAAAGGAGAATCGGAAAGAGTTTTAGAACAAATTTCATCCAAGAACTATGGAAGTGCGGCAAAAGGCTTCTTACCAACAATTAACTAGATGAAGATTGGAGTCTAGACTTAATCAAATTGCTGGAAATGATGAGGAATGCTGATGGACGACCGGGGGAAGGGGGTTAAGATGTCATGATTATTATTTAGGTTGTCACATTACTAGTTCATGTGTTATGTTTAACATTTGTTTGTCATAAGTCTTTATAATAGCATATAATTATATCAATTATCATTTATGAACTTTAGGTAAAGTCCTTGTGTCATGTGCATCACAAATATTAGCACTAATACTTCATTAGTAATATATATTATGTCACTTTTATTTCACAAATCACCAACTTAAGTCATGGACATGAAGTTCACAAATAAAATCATGAATTTTAAGGTCTACATAGGAAAATTTTATTATGTTTTAAACATAACATTATTATATCCAATAGCATATCTAACTATAACACATAAAATTTAACTAAAGGTCAAAGATATGGAAAACAAGAATGCACATCTTTCTTTTGGTTAAGAGTCAAAACTTAGGTAAAAAATGTGAATCGTTACAAATGCTACACCATTTTTCTTCTTGCTCAACCTGCACTTTGCCTCACGTCGGCACCCTCCCTGTAATGGTGTCCGCACCCCTGACAAAATTACGTGACACCAGTGGCACCTATAACGTATGCCCTAAGAATTTTTATTACCGTGTGGATAATTTTGATGAAAATGATGTTCGGGAAAGCGATCTAGATTGGTTGGGTTTTACGGTTTGTGTAAGTTTTCTACAAAGTTACGAACTTTTTTATGTGATACACATCTATATCCAGGTTAGAAGGTTTTCAAGTATGTTATTATTACGTAAGCAAACATATATTGGATAAATACGTTTACTCCCAAATAAACTATTATACTCGTTAATAAGAATATATAATAGTAGATGCATGTGCCACGCAAATGAGTACATATTACCTTTGAATATGTGCACTCATTTTTTTTATTGATTAATCACAATAATGCATCATACCAAATTATGTATAAATCATATTGTTAGAACGTTTTGAGACTGTTGATACTTGAGTATAATAACTAGAGTTGGTTTTGTAATAGTTAGTAAAACTAGAAGGGCCAAAAGTGTAATATGTGAAACTTGTAAGGAAGCGGCGCGTATTTAATAAATACGCTGGGTAGTCAGATGTGTATATATATGAACTTCAATGAAAACCCTAGTCCAAGTTTCTTGGATAGATTTTGGTGATTGCTCTTGTATTGTGATTATTGTTCTTGTGCTTAATCCGAATATCCAGGTGCTTTTAGTGATTATATCTTTTGGGATTTCATATACAACACTTGTTGCTTGATCCATAAAAGAATCTTCATCTTCATTCTTTGGTTTTTCTTAACTTTTACACATTCAAACAACTAATCTATTGCTGTTTGGATGATAACAATCAACCACTGTGATCGAATCTGTTTTGGGACTCACAATTTGGTATCAGAGCCTTTGTGCTCTTGATTGTTTGAGTTTTTATTAAGATTCTTCAAGTTTTGAAGGTTTTTCAAAAGTTTTCAAAGTTTCAAGGTTTTTCAAATTTTTGAACTTAAAATGGCTTGATTTGGTCTGTTTAATCATTGGGTTGTTGTTAATCAGTGTTTTGGTAAACATTTGGGTCATTTTGGTACAAAGAAACATAGTTTTTGAGTCGTTTTTGGGTGATTAGAGGGTTTTTGTTCGTGCTTAAACCCTGTTGGGCGTATTTATTTTTGAATACACCGTAGATAACTTTGACTGTAGCGGATTTAATTTGAATATCGCGTATTTAACAAATACGTTCACCGAAGAAGACAGAACTCTCATTCAACGTGATCGCAGGGCTGACGCTCTTACCATGGCCCTGTCCAATGACGACAAAAACTTGTTCGAAGAGTACACTTCCGCT
The DNA here is from genome assembly GCA_947069175.1 of Scalesia atractyloides. Classification (NCBI taxonomy): domain Eukaryota; kingdom Viridiplantae; phylum Streptophyta; class Magnoliopsida; order Asterales; family Asteraceae; genus Scalesia; species Scalesia atractyloides. Next base: position 49,178,959 of record CAMTDV010000023.1, read on the forward strand.
CATGAATTGTGGTTGGCTCTTATTGACCACTATGAAGGAAACGAGGAGCTCATGGACAACAAAAGAGACATGGTTCAGAAAGAGTACGACATGTTTGGAAGTGTTTGCGGTGAAAGCTTAACGGATCATATCAGTCGATTTCTGGGAGTGTTGACTAAAATGAAGAAAGTGGGAAATCCGGTTGCAAACTATGCATCCATCAAGAAGCTGCTAGACTCACTCCCTAAAGAATGGAGCCTTCGGTGTATGATGATTAAAAGAACTTTCTTAACCAGCACAACTCCTGTCACACTCTCGAAACTGATCAACACTCTGAAAGCCTTTGAAATGGATATTGTCAAGAGAGAAATGAACCAAATAGGGTATTCACATAAACTTACTCAACAGTTGCTGCAACCTCTGCTCCCAAAAATATGGCGTTTCTTGCTCCCATAACCTCCTGTGGATTAAATCCTCAAAGTGCTGTCGAATCTTATCCCAACACTTCTGCAAGCTCTGTAAAGGCCTCGTCATCCACCGAGAAGACTACCGTGGCCAGCGATGTTCAAGAACTTAAAATATCCACAGAATATGTCGCTCTGTTTAACACCTTCTTGAGCAGCTATGAGGCTCTCATGTCAGGAGAGTTGAAAAGAGATTTTCTCACAGCTGAGGACATGTATCAAGTGGATCCTGATGATATGGAGGAGATGGATTTGAAGTGGCAGATGGTGATGATCACTCTTCGATTGAAGAAATTTCAAGACAAAACAGGAAAAAGGCTAGCTCTGGGAAAAGCTGGATTTGAAAGTCCAAGATGAGATGTTACAATTGCAAAAATATGGGTCATTTCAAGAGGGGATGTCCTTTGCTGAAGAATGAGAATGCTGAACTTAATCAAACAAGAAGGCCGGTGGCTATTGAAGGGAGTGACAGTGTTGCTGAAAATAACCAAAAAGCTTTAGTGGTGGAAGATTACGATTGGTCAGAGGAAATAGCTGAGGCTAAAGGAGAAGTCAACAAAGCCCTCATGGCTCTACTGTTTCTGTCACGTTTGGGTCAAACTGTGTGGAAAAGCAAACGCCAGGATTCCCAAAGATGACAAGGGTCTGAAAAGCATCATCAATCCTGTTGAACCAACTTCAGAGAAGGGAAAACAGAAAACTGAGATGAATGATTTGAAACCTACAGCTCAAGAAACAATCAGTAGCAGCAAGAATGAAACGGTTAGAACTTCTACAACCACCATGAAGTCAGAAACTGAGGATAAGGATTTGGTAAATAGCATACCATATGAATTTAAAGCAAAGCTGTGCTCCAAACCATGTTTGAACGTGTGGCACACTACAAATCACTCAACCGTGACATAATTAAAGAAAAGGAAAAGGTTTTGAAAATTAATCAAGAACTAAAAGAAAATGAGGCTGCATATCAACGAAAGTTGAATTCAACCGTAGCTGAAATGCAGACCTTAAAAGAATTTGTTTTCATAAAAGATTTTATCATAAATGATTTGACCGAAAAATTAGAAAAATCACAAAACGAAAATAACAAATTGCAAATAATTATTGATAAATGGAAAATTAGTCAAAAAGCACTAGTTCATATTGTAAACTGCCAACGACCGACATTCATAAAGGATGGAATCGGATATAAGGATAAGTTCGAAAACGAAAGAAAAATATTTCCTCCTCCGCACAGCAAAAATTATGTCCCTATGCCATCTCCTCATCCTAAAAATGACTTAATCGATAAAAATGATCTTTTGGATCAAAATGCTTTTTACAAACCACAAAACAATACTAATGTCACACCCCGACCCGCAGCGGATCAAAAGTGTAACATTTGTCAAAAACGAGTTTCCAAAACCCGCTCCGTTTTGTAATCGAATATCAAGTTATAAAAATCACGTTGAATATTTATGATTATTTTGACTTAAAACGATACATAATTAATAGATAAACTAAACTATAAAAAGTATATTTGATAAAAAGTTAAAACAAAATAAATAAAAAAAATATGATGATGCCGGGACTCGAACCCGGGTCAGCCAGAACAACTTCAGCGACTTAACACACACTCACATCACCACTCCGCCACTTTGTGTTTTCTGTTATCTCTAGGAAACAAATGAGATTTATACACAGACTCGTTTAAACTGGTTGCGCCCAACTGAAAAACGGAAATCGGCAAATCAATCGTCAATTCGCTTGTTTACTCGCACATTCAGTTTATAACCGATGCACCGACGATTTTTTAATCAAGTCGGAATTGATTAAACATAAAGTCTCATCATTATCGGTTTTTATAACCGAAAAATCATCAAGTCCAGATTACTTCAACTTCAGACCACTCTCGCGACTCAGAAATATCATACCAGCATCCCATTTCACATTCGTCACATTTACAGACCGTTAGAACGTCTAAATCAACTCGCCGGAATTTTCTGCAAAAGTCGCCGGAAAACCGTATTCATCCTCAAACGGTAAATCTTTCAATATCATTGTAGTTCAACAATTGTTAGACTATTTCTAACTTAAACCTCTCAATTGAAATCGAATTCAGGCGTTGTATTCAATTAATACCAGTTCGCCGGAACTTTCCTGAAAGTCTTTATTTCCGTCTGTGAAACGGTAAGGACCTTCAATCCCGCTGTTAACGTTTGATTATCACTTCAATTCCACGATTGAAGTTAATTGTCTTGTTCAGTTGAAGAGCATAAAAACAGGGACCGACACATTGCCGGAAATCTGAAATAAACCGTTCATCGGTATGTTCACCTCTAATTACCGTCTCTGTCATTTCATTTTAGCCTTAAGAATATTTGTCAATCGTAAAAACAAGAAACGGATCAGTGATTCAGTCGTCGGAAATTTGAATGAAGAAGACGAAGATAACTAAGTTATAAGTTTATTTAAAACCAGTAAAATGAACGGGTTAGACACACAGTCCAGCGGTGGACTGTGTGCAAAACATATACGCATGTCCCGAGTTCGATCCCTGATACACGCACTCCTTATGTAATAAAATGCCTTTTTGTTTAAGAACTAAACCGGGTTAACTCAGTTAGTTATTAAGTATAATAAAAACCGAGATAATAACCAGGTTAGACACACAGTCCAGCGGTGGACTGTGTGCAACACTAAGACATACGTTGCGAGTTCGAAACCCGTCACTGGCACCGGTTTGTTGAATTAAAATGTTTTTGCAATTAAAAGAATTTCGGTTAAACTGAGTAAGTATATAAATATAATTAAAAATAAGATTATTTCTGGTTAGACACGTAGCTCAGTTGGTAGAGCTGCGTGCACGCGTACGGGAGGTCTCGGGTTCGAGCCTCACCCAGCGCAAACTATGTCACTGACCGAACCGGTCAACAAGTCAACGTCAACGGTCAACGGTCAACGCAAAATAAACAATTTTTTTTATATTTTTATTTATTTAATTTAATTTAAAAATCAATTAAAAATACTTAAATACAACATTTTTAAAGATAGAAAATAGCCTTAAACTCACAAAAATATATCTAAAAATTTCATTAAAATCCTTAATAAAATCCACTCATTTAATATATTTTTTTCCGTTATTATTTAGGTTCGTATTTCTCGTCGTTCCGCTCATCTAATTCGTGCGCATCTCACCATCTCCAATCCAACGCACCCAATGTGAGTGAATCTTTACAAATTCCCCGTTTTAATCACGTTTTGGGGTGTATCATGTGTCTTGTTATATATATTATAATTAAACCATTGTGCATACATCATATCGTGAACATGTGTATTCAGTTTGTTTCTGTTGTGTAGTTATTATTTGGATGCAATTTATTATTTTCAGTACATGCAATTTCATACGCCGCCGCTCCCCATTACATTATGAGCGTTGAGCATGTTCCCCATTTCATTATGAGGTTGAACCTGGCGTACCCACATACGATCGGCTCCGTTTGATTGAGCCTTGATCGCACAGACAATTTACATTTTCAGTACATGCAATACGATCGGCTCCGTTTGATTGAGCCTTGATCGCACAGTTTCAATTATGTTATTATTGTATGATGTTGGTATGTTAATGTATGCTATCATATGTTATTGTATGTTATAGTTGTGATTGCTATTTGCCACTGCTTGATTATTTACATTTGCTCATTTATGATTATGCACAATTTTTCATTGATAAACTAACAAGTAATTCATTAATAAATGTTTATCTAATAAGGTTCACTCGCCAACTTATGTTGACCCAAAAACCCCCATTTTTACACATGATACAGGTGAATCAGCAGCATCTAGGAACACATAGGATTGGACTAGAAGAATAAAATGATTTAGAGTTGGGATTGTTATGATTGGTTTATTTTCTTTGTATTGTATGAACATGTTTGGATATTTGGAAATGTAACTTGGACTTTATTAAATATGAAACATATTAGTAAATGTCATGAGCTTTGGTGATAACCCAATTATGCCCCGACTCTTTTTCCACTGCGGGTCGGGGTGTGACAAAAAGTCGGGGCATAATTGGGTTATCACCAAAGCTCATGATATTTACTAAGATGTTTCATATTTATTAAATTCAACTTACAAACTTAAATATCCAAAAACAAAATTCATACAATTACAAAGGAAAATGAAACTATATATTTATTCCAAAGCATAAACTTGTTTATTCTTCTAGGCCATCCTAAGTGTTTCCTGTCTCTACTGGATCACCTGTATCATGTGTAAAACGGGGGAGAATTTGGGTCAACAAAAGTTGGCGAGTGAACCTTGATAAAGCATTTTAACAAATTTCTCGTTTTATTTATTAAAGAAAATTCGTGCATTAATCACATGTGAGCAAACATATATATATAAACAATCACAAACCACTTTGAATGAGTATATGACATGAATGATGATGTATTTGAGATCAAAGCTCAATCAAACGGAGCCGATCTAATGAGGCTCCTGATGCTCAACCCGTATCCCACGGGGAACTGATGGGCCTAATGAAATGCGTGCACTGAAATGATAAATTCAATCTACATATAATTCACACAACAACCAATACACATTTGATCACGGATATGATGTATGCACAAGTGTTTAAATAAAATAAAAGAATAGTACGACACATGATACACCCCAAAACATAATTAAAATGGGGAATTGGTAGAGGTTCACTCACAGTGGATGCGTTTCTTGATGACGATGAATGCGCACGAATTTATGATTCAACCGACGAGGGAAAACTAACCTAAATAATAACGAAATGATTCGATAAATAAATAAATTTTTATTTGAGATTATTATTTTTTAATTAGTGCTCTTTAATGAGATTTTTAGATTTATTTTTGTGAGTTTAATGCAAATTTTTAACTTTAAAAACCCTATTTTTAAGTATTTTTAAATAAGTTTTCAATTTAATAAATAAATAAAAAGAAACAAAAATAAATAAAAATGGGTTGACTTTGTCAGGTTTGACCGGGTCTGACCGGTCAGACAGCATGTATTCCAGGCGGCGAGTGAGGTTCGAACTCGGGACCTCTCGTATACGTGCACGCAGCTCTACCAACTGAGCTACGTGTCTAACCCGAAATATTCTATGTTTTAATTATATATATACAAACTAACTTTAACCTTATTTAGTTTTTATTAAAAATGATTTAATATGGCCGAATCGGTTACAGAAACCCGGAATCGAACTCGGGACCTTCGGTTCGAGTGCACACAGCCCAACCAGTTGGGCTATGTGTCTAATCTGTATAAACACTGGATTATATTAATTATATATATATGCTGTGAATTGATCTGAAATAAGTTTAAAAATGTTGGTTTTATTTCAGAAAGTCGGAGACATGCGTGATTCGAACCCGGGACGTGTGTTTTGTATTTGCACACAGTCCACCGCTGGACTCTGTGTCTAACCCGGTTAAATACCCGTTTTTATTTATATTAAAACACTAACTTAACTTCATCTTTTTCATCATTCAAAATCCCGACAGTGATCCCGGCCGAAAGAACTGATTTAACAGTTTTGATTATTGTGTTGAGCAATTAAATTACCAATCAAGAGATAGTAAGGAGGTTTAGACAATTATACCGTCTGGAGAACAACTGCGATTTTCTTATCAGTGATTCCGGCGATATTCCGGCGAGTGCGAAAATCTCCGGCGACGAGCTTTGGAAGGAATAAAGCTTCAGAAAGAGTGTGCGGTTCTGAGCGAAAAGTTTACAAGGAGTTTGTGTGGGTATTTATAAGGGGAAACAGGCCGATTGGTTTCGAATTAGAGGTCAAGATTCGCGGTCAATGATTTCAAACGGTTTTTGACTAAAATTGAATGTTAGGCAACGGTTATAACTGATGTCGAAATCAGTTTACGCGTTTCAGTCAAAGGAAGATAGCCACATTTGCGGAGTTTCGGTTTTTCCGGCGATTGCGAGTTCTGGGCGCGCTGATTTATAGGTTTTGACTTTTCCTGTTTTACCTCAAGTGATATTTGTTTAAGTGTTTATTACAAAAGAGGTGTGTGGCGGAGTGGTGTGATGTGTGTGTGTTTACACGGGAGACCCGGGTTCGAGACCCGGCTACCCTGTTTTTATTTATTATTTACTTATTATTATTTATTAATTATGGTTTTTAAATTCTAAAATATTTATTAATTATGTATTATTTAAAATAATATGAACAATAAATACGCAACGAACTTATAACTGAATATTTGATTATTAAACGAAGCGGGTTTTGAAACCCGTTTTTCGATGAATGTTACAGTATCCCATACTTTTAGAAATTTCGTCCCGAAATTTAAGTAGTAATGGTAACTGGAAAAAGATGCGGGTATTTTCGCGCATTGAGTCTTCTCGTTCCCAAGTAAACTCGGGCTCTCGCTTTGACTCCCAACGTACCCTGACAATTGGAATACGACTTCGCCCTAAACGCTTCTCTCCGAAATCCATGATTTCTACTAGTCTTTCAACGAAGTGCATCGATTCATCGACTTGAATGTCTTCTACAGGAATATGGAGGTTTTCATCGGCGAGGCACTTTTTCAAGTTTGATACGTGGAATGTGGGATGAATTCTGTTGAGCTCTTCTGGTAGGTCAAGCTTGTATGCCGCAGGACCAACTCTTTCGAGTATCTTGAAAGGTCCTACGTAGCGTGGTGCTAGCTTGCCCTTCTGGCCAAAACGAACCACTCCCTTCCACGGTGATACTTTTAAAAGTACTTGATCACCAATGTCAAATTCCAAGGGCTTTCGTCGTTTGTCAGCATAACTCTTTTGACGACTTTGAGCCGCTAGAAGATTGTTTCGAATTTGAAGGATCTTGTCGGTTGTTTCTTGAATTAATTCTGGACCGGTGAATTGCGCTTCCCCAATTTCGTGCCAACATACTGGAGATCGGCACTTACATCCATATAAAGCTTCGAAAGGAGCCATGCCGATACTTGAATGATAGCTATTGTTGTACGAAAACTCGACTAACGGTAGGTGAGCGTCCCAGTTCCCTTTGAAGTCTATGACACATGCTCGAAGCATGTCTTCCAGGGTTTGGATGGTGCGTTCAGATTGACCGTCAGTTTGAGGGTGAAAGGCGGTGCTAAGGTCTAATCGTGTGCCCAAAGCGGTTTGTACGGCTCGCCATGTTCGTGAAGTGAAACGACCATCACGGTCTGAAATGATGCTTAATGGTACACCATGACGGCTTACGATCTCGCTGATGTAGATACGAGCTAACTTCTCGTTCTTGAAGTCCTCGCGAATCGGAATGAAGTGAGATGACTTTGTAAGACGATCGATTATTACCCATATGGTGTCATACCCACTGGAGGTGCGAGGTAACCCGGTAATGAAATCCATGGTTATGTTTTCCCACTTCCATACAGGTATTTCGGGTTGGACCAGAAGTCCTGAAGGTCTTTGATGTTCAGCTTTTACTTTGGAACATGTAAGGCACTTGGAAAAAAAAACAGCGATATCATTTTTCATGCCAAGCCACCAGTAGGTGTATCGTAGGTCTTGATACATCTTGTCGGCTCCTGGGTGTACAGAGTATCGTGTTTTGTGCGCCTCATACATGAGGAAATCACGAAGGTTATCACGATCAGGGATCCATATGCGGTCTAAATAGTATAGAATACCGTCGGATTTGGTTTCGATTTGCGAACATGAGTTCAGCTCCACATGACAGCTCATCGCGTACGTCATTTTCCGTTACAGAAACATGTTGAGCTGCCCGGATTCGATCTTTGATGTCGGTTATGATTTGCGAACATAGAAGACGAACGGAGTTCGCATAACCTTTTCGACTGAGCGCATCGGCCACCACGTTTGCCTTGCCAGGATGATACCGAATTTCACAGTCTAGTCATTGAGAAGTTCAACCCATCTTCGTTGCCTCATATTCAACTCTTTCTGGTTGAAGATATGTTGGAGACTCTTGTGGTCGGTGTATATTACACACTTAGTACCGTAGAGGTAATGTCTCCATATCTTGAGAGCGAACACAACGGCTCCAAGTTCCAGGTCGTGGGTGGTGTAATTTTTCTCATGAACTTTGAGTTGCCTAGAGGCATAGGCTATCACTTTTCCTCTTTGCATCAATACACAGCCTAGTCCTTGCCCTGACGCGTCGCAATAAACCACGAAGTCATCACAACCCTCAGGGAGTGTAAGTACAGGTGCGTCACAAAGCTTTTGCTTTAGAGTTTGGAAGGCCTCCTCTTGCTTAGGTCCCCAAATGAAGGGTTTTCCTTTATGAGTCAAGGCCGTGAGTGGTACAGCAATACGGGAAAAATTGGCAATGAAGCGTCAATAGTAACCAGCCAAACCAAGAAATGACCTAACTTCGGTAGGGGTACGTGGCGCTTGCCATTCTTGTACTGCCTTGATTTTTGAAGGATCGACATGAATTCCCTTGTCATTGACGACATGTCCAAGGAATTGTACTTCTCCTAACCAGAATTCGCATTTTGAGAATTTAGCGTAAAGCTTTTCAGTCCTTAAGAGTGTAAGGATGAGTCGAAGGTGTCGCTCATGATCAGATTTAGACTTGGAGTAAATAAGGATGTCATCGATGAAGACTATGACGAAACGGTCGAGGTAGGGTTTGCATACCCTATTCATTAAATCCATGACGACAGCGGGGGCGTTGGTTAAACCGACCATGAACTCGTAATGACCATAACGAGTCCGGAAGGCGGTTTTTGAGATATCTTCTTCGTGCACTCTGAGCTGATGATGACCAGAACGAATGTCAATTTTTGAAAAGCAGGTGGCACCTTGAAGTTGGTCTAGGAGGTCATCAATGCGAGGCAGTGGATAGCGATTTTTAACCGTTAACTTGTTGAGTTCTCTATAATCAATGCACATGCGAAACGTTCCATCTTTCTTCTTCACAAACAGGACAGGTGCACCCCAAGGCGATGAGCTAGGACGTATGAATCCTTTGTCAGTCAGCTCTTGCAGTTGACTAGCCAGCTCTTGCATTTCGGATGGGGCTAACCTATAAGGAGATTTTGCGACTGGTGTAGCGCCAGGTACAAGATCGATGCGAAATTCGACTTCTCTCACAGGAGGAAGTCCTGGAATGTCGTCGGGAAAGACTTGTGGGAATTCCTTCACAATTGGGATATCTTTGAGTTTCCTCTCCTTGTTTCCCTTTTTGACTACGTGAGTTAGGAAAGCGACATAGTTCTTGCGGAGATATCTTCGGGCTTGAAGGCAGGACATTAATTTGAGTCCTTTCGAAGGGGTTTCCCCAAAAATACGTAGTGTCTGACCGACTGCAAGAGGAATGCGAATGAACTTTTCGTGGCACACCACTTCAGCGTGATGCTAGCTGAGCCAGTCCATACCGATTATAACATCGAAACTTCCCAACTTCATAGGAATAAGGTCAATTGGAAAATCGTGATCGTTTAGGGTGAGAGTACAATTGCGTATAATAGAATTTAATGAAACGGGCTTTCCGTCAGCAACTTCCACCGTTAGAGATTCGATGAGATTAACACGAGGTTGGTCGAGGATAGATTCAAATTCTAAGGACACAAAGCTCTTATCCGCACCCGTATCGAATAATATGGATGCATAACTACCATTGATGAGAAACGTACCGTTGACCACGTTGTTGTCAGCCCTGGCTTAGTTGGCATTGATATTGAAAGCTCTCCCTCTGGCAGGTGGGGGAGCTTGGTTAGCTTGGTTTACCGGGTTTGCGTGAGCTTGGGCATGGATGATGTTCACTAGGTGTGGGCATGTGTTCCTGAAGTGGTTTGGGTCCCCACAGTTGAAACAAGCTCGCATGGGTTGCATCATGGGGTAGTTGGGTTGGTAGTAAGATTGGGCTGCGTGTTGTGCAGGTGGTAGAAGTAAGGGTTGTTGGGCTTGACCCACTATCTGATTTTGGGTTTGGGTTTGAGGTTGATTGCGGTTCATTCGTTGAAGGGTACGGCAGGTTTAGATGGTGTGACCTGCACGGCCACAGCTTGTGCAATGTTGGCAGGGGTTTTCGGGAGGATGATGGTATTGACAGCGGTTGCACTTTGGGTGTGGGCCAGTGTATGGCTTTTTGAATGGTGCAGCTGGAGGAGCAATTTGGGTGATTGGTGTAGCAGTGATAGGAGAGTTGGTTTGAGTGACAGCAAAATTCTTGCCATTTCGCTTCCTCTTACCAGCAAACTTCAAGGATGAGACGAGGTGGTTTGGAGTTGGGGTCTCAATGGGTGCTTTCTTCTTCTCATCTTTGAACTTGCCGTTTCGAATGCGATTTTCAGTGTTCTGTAGCTAACTCCATTGCGGCTTCAAGTGTTGCAGGCGATGTGCTTAAAACCGAATCTTGAATTTTCGAGGGGAGGCCTCGAATGTAGTGTTCAACTAAGCGGTACAAGGGGGTGAACAAATTTGGGATCATCTGGTTCAACTCGAGAAATCTCTTATTATATGAAGTGTGGTCTCCTTCCTCTTGTTTCAGTGCGTAGAATTCGTCTTCTAGCTTTTTGATTTCGCTTCTTGGACAGAAGCGTCTTGTCATGAGTTCCCTTAACTCTTCCCATGTTAAGGCCATGGCATCTTCAACTCCTCGCTTACCCTTTTCCGTGTTCCACCAGGTAAGGGCTACCCCAAACAGTCTTCCAGTTGCGTAACGTACCTTACGGTCCTCGGGAAAATCACAATTTAGGAAAGTGTTTTCCATTTCTTCAAACCAGTGAAGGAGGGCGGTAACACCTTCGGTCCCTTCATATTTTGGGGGATCGCAGGATTTGAAGTGTTTGTAGGTGCACTTGGGGGTTTTGGAAGGAGGGTTGGCGATGCTCTGGTCTTCTTGATTGGGAGGGTTGATGGGATTTGCGGTGAGAGCTTGTTGAACTTGAAGCACAATGTCAGGAAGCACTGCGGCCATTTGTTTAGCAATTTGTGTGGCCAAGCGTTCATTTGACCTTCCTGACTTTCTACCTCCACGTAGTTGCCTAGCCGACATCTACAGGAACATATATATGAAGATTGTGAGTTTAAGAATTTTCTAGGTGTCATGTGTCGTAAAAAGAATGAAAAACAACATAACTGACAATAATTTAACTACATCCATAGGATGTCTTGGGTTTGCTCATGTTTGGGCCTCCAAGTGTCCCCCATACCATTGCCTGTGTAGTCATGTGGGCCCCCATGACTATTGGGCTTGGTAGGATTCACATTGGTGTCGGCGGGTTAACACTCGCACCACCCGATTGAAAATCGTAAAACACGATTGCGAGATGTATGGTAGGAGGGTGTCCAGGTGTGACACAATGACAACTCAAAGTGGGGTTAGTTCACACGACGTTTGGTATAGCATGCTTTGGCCTAATAGGTCCTTCGTACTCTCATTGTTAGTCCCCAGGTAGGCAAACTGGTCCTTTATTTTGGATTTATACGAATGCCAAGCCTAGACAGGACGTTCCGACTACCGGTACTCGTACCCTTCCAGTTACTACATGCCCGTCGTGAGAACTCACTTTGATGTGATTTGAAAAAAATATAAAATCATTGCAAAAATCATGGAAATCGTGAGGTGTGTGCTCTCATATATATGAGATGTCATGAGGATATGAATTATGATGAGCATTGCATATTAACATGTACTTGTGAGCGTGCTTGCATAATATTGGGTGTGAAAATAAACATGAAACATATAAACATCATGAATTTTGCATGTAACGCACAAACAATTAAAATTTAATCAACTATAGTATAGGCTCTAAGGGTCTAATAACCTATCCTATATCCCTATAGTCACAAGCTCTGATACCAATCTGTCACACCCCGACCCGCAGCGGAATAAAAGTCGGGCATAATTGGGTTATCACCAAAGCTCATGATATTAACTAAGATGTTTCATATTTATTAAATTCAACTTACAAACTTAAATATCCAAAAACAAAATTCATACAATTACAAAGGAAAATGAACTATATATTTATTCCAAAGTATAAACTTGTTTATTCTTCTAGGCCATCCTAAGTGTTTTCTGTCTCGACTGGATCACCTGTATCTTGTGTAAAGCGGGGGAGAATTTGGGTCAACAAAAGTTGGCGAGTGAACCTTGATAAAGCATTTTAACAAATTTCTCGTTTTATTTTTTAAAGAAAATTCGTGCATTAATCACATGTGAGCAAACATATATATATAAACAATCACAAACCACTTTGAATGAGTATATGACATGAATGATGATGTATTTGAGATCAAGGCTCAATCAAACGAAGCCGATCTAATGAGGCTCCTGATGCTCAACCCGTATCCCACGGTGAACTGATGGGCCTAATGAAATGCGTGCACTGAAATGATAAATTCAATCTACATATAATTCACACAACAATCAATACACATTTGATCACGGATATGATGTATGCACAAGTGTTTAAATAAAATAAAAGAATAGTACGACACATGATACATCCTAAAACATGATTAAAACGGAGAATTGGTAGAGGTTCACTCACAGTGAATGCGTTTCTTGATGACGATGAATGCGCACGAATTTATGATTCAACCGACGAGGGAAAACTAACCTAAATAATAATGAAATAATTCGATAAATAAATACATTTTTATTTGAGATTATTATTTTTAATTAGTGCTCTTTAATGAGATTTTTAGATTTATTTTTGTGAGTTTAATGCAAATTTTTAACTTTAAAAATCCTATTTTTAAGTATTTTTAAATAAATTTTCAATTTAATAAATAAATAAAAAGAAACAAAAATAAATAAAAATGGGTTGACTTTGTCAGGTTTGACCGGATCTGACCGGTCAGACAGCATGTATTCCAGGCGGCGAGTGAGGTTCGAACTCGGGACCTCTCGTATACGTGCACGCAGCTCTACCAACTGAGCTACGTGTCTAACCCGAAATATTCTATGTTTTAATTATATATATATACTAATTAACTTTAACCTTATTTAGTTTTTATTAAAAATGATTTAATATGGCCGAATCCCGGTTACAAAAACCCGGAATCGAACTCGGGACCTTCGGTTCGAGTGCACACAGCCCAACCAGTTGGGCTATGTGTCTAATCTGTATAAACACTGGATTATATTAATTATATATATATGCTGTGAATTGATCTGAAATAAGTTTAAAAATGTTGGTTTTATTTCAGAAAGTCGGAGACATGCGTGATTCGAACCCGGGACGTGTGTTTTGTATTCGCACACAGTCCACCGCTAGACTGTGTGTCTAACCCGGTTAAATATCCGTTTTTATTTATATTAAAACACTAACTTAACTTCATATTTTTCATCATTCAAAATCCCGACAGTGATCCCGGCCAAAAGAACCGATTTAACAGTTTTGATTATTGTGTTGAGCAATTAAATTACCAATCAAGAGATAGTAAGGAGGTTTAGACAATTATACCGTCTGGAGAACAACTGCGATTTTCTGATCAGTGATTCCGGCGATATTCCAGCGAGTGCGAAAATCTCCGGCGACGAGCTTTGGAAGGAATAAAGCTTCAGAAAGAGTGTGCGGTTCTGAGCGAAAAGTTTACAAGGAGTTTGTGTGGGTATTAATAAGGGAAAACAGGCCGATTGGTTTCGAATTAGAGGTCAAGATTCGCGGTCAATGACTAAAATTGAATGTTAGGCAACGGTTATAACTGATGTCGAAATCAGTTTACGCGTTTCAGTCAAAGGAAGATAGCCACATTTGCGGAGTTTCGGTTTTTCCGGCGATTGCAAAGTTCTGGGCGCGCTGATTGACAGGTTTTGACTTTTCCTGTTTTACCTCAAGTGATATTTGTTTAAGTGTTTATTACAAAAAAGGTGTGTGGCGGAGTGGTGTGATGTGTGTGTGTTTACACGGGAGACCCGGGTTCGAGACCCGGCTACCCTATTTTATTTATTATTTACTTATTATTATTATTTATTAATTATGGTTTTTAAATTCTAAAATATTTATTAATTATGCATTATTTAAAATAATCTGAACAATAAATACGCAACGAACTTATAACTGAATATTTGATTATTAAACGAAGCGGGTTTTGAAACCCGTTTTTCGACGAATGTTACAACTAACATGTCTGAAAGCAATGCAGATCTGTGTGAGGGTCAAGAAGATGTGTGCGATGAGGAAGATGATTGTGGAGGTTCAAAAATAGGAATCGGTTACTCAGGCGACAGTTACTCAATAGTTAACTGGTTCGCCTGGAATTGTAATAAGACAAACAGTACTTCTATTCAGGATAACTGTAATAGTTTGACTAGGATGGATGATTGTAACAGCTTTATGCGAAAATTAAACATTCGGGATGACTGTAATGACCTTGCACCTACACTTAAGACTTACAACCAAGTGCATGCTGAGGTTGAGAGTCATGACTTAAAATCTGTTTATAATGATGAAAATGTTATGCTTGAATCTCCTGTATTTGTCCCAGAATTGAAGAAAAACATATTTGGAAAGTTCCTCAAAAAGGAAATTCCCGAGTTTGTTCCATCAGGTACAGGTACATCAGAGACTGATAAAGACTTTACTGAAGAAAGCAATAGAGATGATTCAAGCACAACAACTTCAGAGAGTGATGGAGAATGTCAAGTGAAATTCAAAAATCAATCTCGTCATCAAATAATGAGCACAGTGAAGACGACATTGAGGATGAAAATCAGCCTGACAAGAAATTGAAGAAAGTCAAAGATTCAAGCCATGTTACGTCATCAAATTCCTCAAGCAGCTCCAGATTCTCATCACATACATCATCTTCGCACTCGGCACCCAAGAAGAAAAGATCGAATTGCAAACAATGCTTTTGCTGTGGTCATTTAGGACATACTGCGAAACATTGCAAAAGCAAGAAATTTTCTAAACCTAATTAAGATCTGGTTAAAATTTTCACTGATCAATTTGACAATCTGAAGAAATCAGTTAAATGCGTAGTTAATTCAACTTGTTTTTGGAAAAGAAAAGAAAATACTCTTGCTCAAAATCATGATAGAACTAACGTAAAGCAAGTCTGGGTTCCAAAAACTAACTAACTTGTACATATTTTTTGTTGTTGTTGTTGTATAACAGAATAAACTTCAAAAATGGCTTTGGATACTCATCGAATATATCTGGCATGTGGACAGTGGATGCTCAAGGCACATGACAGGTTTGAAGGATCTTCTAAAGAACTTTAGATTCATCTATGGTGAATTAGTATTGTTTTGTTTGAGATGAAAAAGGAGGAAAGATATTTGGATTTGGTGACGTCGTGTCCGAAACACTTACTCTAGAGAATGTAAATTATGTTCCAGAATTATGTTACAATCTCATGAGCTTATCACAAGTCTGTGACAAAGGAATTTCAGTGCTGTTCAACGACATGGAATGCTTATTCTTCAAGCCCGAATACTCCGTCACGGCAGAAATGATCATGCACAAAGCTCCTCGTCAAAACAACACCTATGTTCTCAATATGAAAAATGCTAAATACAATGAGTATATGACGTGTCTGATCTGCACAAAAGCCTTTGACAAGACTCGTTTCAACTAGTTGATAACTTAGTTGGAAATGGTCAATTTCCTTGAGTGGAAATGACAAAAAAAAACATTTTCATAATAAATACGCCTCTTAATATTGTGTCCAACAAAAAGATTTTCTGCACCATTAAAATTTCATTTTCAAGCACTGGACTTTCGAAAATAATTTTAGGGGGGAAGATTTCCAGAAAATAAGTATAGTTTTGCGATTTGATCTTTCAATTGACACCTGCTTAAGAAATGATAGAAAACTGCTGACACTTTGTTTGTTCTTAAAACATAAAAAGAATGGAAAATCAAGATTTTAAACAAGGAAAATCAATCGAGGTGCCAAGCAACGATGTGTCAGTAGATTCAGCAATACCATCAAGTAAACTGCGAGTAGGCGACAAAAGTTAATACTTACACAAGAATTCTGGATACCCACAATGTTTTGCAACTTGCGGGTAACATATTGCGGCATATGGCTTAATGGTCTTAAATCTTGCGTTGATAGATTACCAAAGTCCAAGATTTCGGGTCTTTATATTGACTAATCATTTGGGGATATAATAATTGCTCTTCTACTGCATCCAAATATATGCTGACCTAGACAATTATGATATCTTTACAAAAGAGCTAATGTGGCCAAAACCTTACACCGATGAAGCTCTCATGGAGAATCTTTCAAGTGCTTAAATCGTACCGTCTATGGTATCTGTCTTAGCCCTCGTTGGACATTGGTCTCTCTACTGTATGAAAGTACTGACCTGATGATCAATTGTCTATCGTTGAAATTCAAAACGAATGAAGTCTATATACTCACCCGCTATGAGGAATCTTTGTGCATACCTTGATCGCGTGGGTATGTCCTGACATGGGACTCACGGGCTCAACATTCTAACTTTCTAGCTTGAGTGGGGGCCATTGCAATTTTTGTCTATATTACCACAACATGATAAAAAGCTCACCGAAAGCATGTTGAAAGAGGGATGCATGGATTTAAGATGACCAACATACTGATAGTTTTTCTTGTGCCTTGATTATTCAATTTTTTTTTGAAATAATAAACTGACAAGTGTTGCCAATATGATCTTCTGCAAGAATGTCATGGGGTTTCAAACACCAGAATGTTGTGAAAAAGGAGGTCCCTCAGTTCGAAAAATGAATTTCAGTGTCCAAATTGCAAAATTCTGATTTTCTTAAACATATTCTAAATTTTTGCACAAATTTTAGTTTAAAAAAAAGGGGCACGTTCTTTGAGAAAGTTTAAAATTTTCAAGCGTATTTGGTTTGGATTTCTTAAAATTGAAGATTACTTCAAGTTTTTGAAAGAGGCGGCGTATTTAATTACGCGACCTATAATCAACATAAATAACCCTATATAACCGACATAATTGAATAGGATATGTATATATATCAGCAATGTAAAAGTTGCCGGCGTAAATATTTAATGAATTATCTATGCTTTTAATAGTGTAATTTTATTTTATTTTTATTTAATTTAATTTTCGGTATTTTTGTAAATATAAATCTAACTTGATAGTTACATTTCGGAACCCACATCTCACTTAGCTGGTTCTCGTTTTTCAGAAATGGCGAAACAAATAGGATGTGATGGGACAAAGATGCACAATCAACCAAACACACTAGTTTCGCCAGAAGAAGATTTTGAGGACGTGATGGATTGGCTATCAAGAAGCAAGATAAGCAATGTTGTTCAAGCGAATCCGATAATCTATCGATACACATAGAAGAGTTCTGGAGAACCGCAAAAGCTAACACGATAAACGGAATGAAAACTGTCACAGCAACGGTTCGAAACAAGCAAGTACATATGACAAAAGAAAGAGTTCAAAAAGTGCTAAGTCTCGGAGATAATTCTAGAGATCCAATGAGGCTGAGTAAGGAAGATATTTTGGACGGCTACAAGGGTATGCAACTGATGGAGGTGAGGAAGTGGCTCCTCAACACCCTGCGTTGTTTAAAAAGGAGAAAGAAAAGCTGCTCGACTTCTACCAAGTGGTCACCGTTGAGAAAACTGAAGTTACTGACAAAATCATTGGGTGGAAGTACTATAACCTGAAAGGGATTTTCATAGTAAAGCAAAGGGGTGGTGTAATCCAACACCTCTGAACGGGCCCTGACATGCAAAGTCTACCACCTTTGGGCATTCATGAATTGGGAAAATTTGAGATGATAAATCCTACGAATAACAACATTGGAGCAGATTTCAAAAGACTCTTCCTACGAGAATGCGTGCGTGGATTCACAGTGTTTAAACCCAAGCGCCCGAGAAGACAAGTATAAAAAACCACCAAAGACCCAATTACAGGAAAAAGGCAGAGTGACGTGCGTAATCAATCCAGCAAAAGTGGTGACAAGAGTGAAACCTCCTCCAGAACAACCTATGACGCTCACCAACTTTAAGAAATAGTTCTATGACGGTAAAACTGGTGAAGCAGTTATCTGATCCAACTCTAACGAAGATATCCGTATTTTGGATCCAATGGATGTTTTCATGTTTTGTATTTTTGATCTAAATGTTCTCCATGGAAACAAGATAAATGTCGGAGCAGGAAACGAATATCTTGAGGAAGGAATGCTGTTTCAAAAAACAGTCGAGCGAGCACGAGCTCGAAAGATTGAAGTACTGGAAATCATGCTCAAGATGGAAGCTCAGAAAGAAAAAGGTGAATCTAGAAAGAAGAAAGCTGCTGAGCCAAGATAATCTTCTCCTCAACACAAAGATCCATCCCCTGATTCGCATATTCAAGTTATTTCACCACCTCCGACTTCATCCATGTAACATCCGTCAAAAAACGGATTTACCAAACCCGCTCCGTTTATTAACCGAACAATCAGTTAAAATTTTCGTTGCGAATTAAATGCCCAAAATAATTTTAAACGATACATAATCAATTATTATATGGGAATATATAATTAGTTTTTGAAAACTGTCAAAAATAAGAAAATAAAAATACTTTGGTTCTGCCGGGTTTCGAACCCGGGTCAGTAACCGGTCCAGCAACAAACTTAACACACAACACTTAAACCACTGCGCCACTTGTATTATCTGTTAATTATTAGAATCATTTAATTCATATCATGAGTTTCCGAATTCAAAACCGGCGCCCAAAGTTGCAGTCGTCGGAAATCCCGGCAATCTCGCGAAACTTAACGATTCTTTCCGTTATAACGTAAACTTTAACTACACATCGGTTATAACCGACGTCTGAGTCCGCGACACAAATTATAACCGCCGGAGTTTTTCTAACCGACGAATCAAGTCGAAAATCGGACCAAATTCATCGACGATTTACCTTATAAATACCCCCTCGAACCTCTGCAAACATTTTCGCTCAAAATCGCACCCTTTCTCGGCTAAAACTCACTCGCCGGAATTCTTCTGCTCATCGCCGAAAACCGAGTCCTTAACTTCTAAGCCTTACTAAACCCTCTGAACTTATGCCGAAGTCACCCACATACTTTGTAAGCTTTCTGAAGACTCTCTGCTGCAAGACACTCGTAGCCGGAAGTGATTGCTGTCGCCGGAGTTACGCCGGAGAAACAGAGGAATCCAGTCGGTATACCTCACGCCTAATTTCTTCATTCTTTTTATTTAATATCACTTGTATTTAATCATCAGACACTAAAGAAACCGATTAAAACTTTGAACCAGTCGGATTTCCGATGCTGGTTAAAACTGACGAAGAAGATGAAGTTCGGTAAACATATAAGTATAATTAAAATCAAGTTATTACTTGGGTTAACACACAGTCCAGCGGTGGACTGTGTGCACATTAAACACACAAAGGTCTCGAGTTCGAATCTTGTTCCACACACGCTGCCTTAATAACAGTGCCTTTTTTTTGTTAACCGAACCGGAAGCACCACTGTTATATGTTAAGTATATTAATAATCGGAATAATAACCAAGTTAGACACACAGTCCAGTGGTGGACTGTGTGTATGTTTAATCAAAGCGCACGAGTTCGAGTCCGGTCTACTACATCGACCCGGACAATTATTCAAACTTTTTAATATGGCATAAATGAAAATGATTGGTTTGTATTTAAGAATAATAAAAATAAGTTTAGTTAACAAGTTGGACACACAGTCCAGCGGTGGACTGTGTGTTTGCATAAGCCACAGGTCCCGGGTTCGAGACCTGTGGAGCGCACCGATTCTTTGATTTAAAATCGTTTTTAAAAATAAAGGATTTTCTGTTTAACCTAATTAATATATAAATGTAATTAAAAACAGAAATATTTCGGGTTAGACACGTAGCTCAGTTGGTAGAGCTGCGTGCACGCGTACGGGAGGTCTCGGTTCGAGCCTCACCCAGCGCACACAATAATACATACGAACCGGTCAATTGTCACTGTTACAGTCAAAGTCAAAGTCAACGGTCAACGGTCAACTGTAGCAAAAAAAATAAATTTTTTTTATTATTTTTATTTATTTATTTTAATTAAAAATCAATTAAAAATATTTAAAAATAACATTTTTAAGGTTAGAAAATAGCCTCAAACTCACAAAAATACACCCAACAATCCTAATAAAATTAATTAATAAAATCCGTTTACTTACCAAACCATAATGCTATCTATCTAGGTTAATTTCACTCGTGGTTAAAACCACTTCGCGTGCATTCAACATCATCAACCGAACGCACCCACTGTGAGTGAATCTTACAACTCCCCTTTTTAATTACACGTTTTGGGGTGTGTCATGTGTCTCAAATAATTAACTCGTTTATTTAAATTTGTGCCATACCATATCGTGACCTAAACTTAGATTGTTTATATTGTTGTGATTACTTATTTCATTTTGTCAAATTATATGAAATTCATTTATTAAGCCCATCAGTTCCTCGTGGGAGACGAGTTGAACAACGCGTGCCTCAAAACCAATCCATTATTGTTCATGTTTGTATCATTGAGTTTATATTGTTTATAGTTATGTATTTCATATTATCATGTTTATGCAATTCATTCATTAGGCCCATCAGTTCCTCGTGAGAGACGAGTTGAGCATCGCGTGCCTCAAAACCAATCCATTATTGTTCATGTGTGTTTTATTTAATATTTAATTATTGTTGAATAAGTTTACATCTATTTTTACTCATGAGTGATTGTGCACATATTTCATAATCAATTTAAATAACTTGTTCAAATGTTTTCCATAGGATTCACTCGCCAACTTTTTGTTGATCCAAAAAACCCTTTTACACATGATACAGGTGAACAGGTTGAAGCAAGGAAAACATAGGAAATGCCTTAGAAGAGAACAAAGAAGCTTAGATTGATAGTTAGAACATGTTGTAATATTTATTGTAAATTTCCATTAAATTGTATTAATGAATATGAAACGTATAATAAATGTCACGAGCTTTGATGATAACCCAATCATGCCCCGATCACCTTTTCCGTTGCGGGTCGGGGTGTGACAGATTGGTATCAGAGCCATGACTATAGGGATATAGGATAGGTTATTAGACCCTTAGAGCCTATATTATAGTCTGCCTAAATTTTAATTGATTAGGTGGTTACATACAAACTTGTGATATTTATTTGTTTCATATTTGTTTATATTTACAGTCGAACATACATACTTATATACATATTCATTATACATATATCGATGTTCATGTATTCAATTTATTTTCATACTCTCATTATTCAAAGATTTTGTTGCAATTTTCAAATCTCATCAAAGTAAGTTCTGCGACGGGCATGTAGTAACTGGAAGGGTACAAGTACCGGTAGTCGGAACGTCCTGTCTAGGTTGGCATTCGTATAAATCCAATATAACGGACCAGTTTGCCTACCTGGGGACCAACGATGAGAGTACGAAGGACCTATTAGGCCAAAGCATACCACACCAAACGTCGTTCGAACTAACCCCACTTTGAGGTGTCACCGTGTCTACACCTGGACACATTCCGAATATCACACGTTGTATACATATTTCTCGATTTTCTCCGGGTTTAGTGTACGCAACCTGGCAAACCCGTGCGAACCATATGAAAAACCGGTATTCATGGGGGCCCACATGATTACACAGGTAAAGTATGGCGGCATGTAGGGCCTAATGGCGAGCAAAGCCCAAGACATCCTATGGATGTAGTAGATTTATTTTTCTATAATTATTTTATGAATGTTCATTCCTGAGTGCGACCCATGATCCCAAAAGCATCCAACTCATACTCTTGACATGTATTCCTTGTAGATGTCTTCTAACCACGCCCGTAGGAAGACGAGAGCAGGAAAAGCCCGCGAACGCATGGCTGCCCTAACCGCACAACAAATGGCTGCCGTAATACCCAACATTGTAATCCAAGTCCAACAAGCACTTACCGCTAATCCTGTCAATCAAGAAAACCAAAACATCATCAACTCTTCCCCAAATACCACTAAATGCACCTACAAGCATTTCAAATCATGCGACCCTCCGAAATACAAAGGGACTGAAGGCGTCACCGCTCTCCTCCATTGGTTTGAAGAAATGGAGAACACCTTTCTAAATTGCGATTGCCCCGATGATCGCAAAGTGCGTTATGCTACTGGTCGTTTATATGGAATAGCACTTACTTGGTGGAATACAGAGAAAGCCAAACGAGGCGTCGACGATGCTATGACTTTAACTTGGATCGAATTGAAGGAAATCATGACCAGACGATTTTGCCCAAGGAGCGAAATCAAGAAATTAGAAGATGAGTTCTATTCGTTGAAGCAAAAGGAAGGCGACCACACCACATACAACAAAAGATTTCTCGAGTTACATCAAATGGTTCCCAACATGTTCACTCCCCTCTACCGTTTGATCGAGCACTACATTCGTGGTCTTCCGTCAAAGATTCAAGACTCTGTAATCAGTACCTCGCCTGCAACATATGAAGTTACCATGGAGGCCCAACCAACAACCAGTGAAGCTACTCTTAACCTATCTGCACCACCAACAAACATTCAAGAAGCTGCCGCAAGCCCTAAAGCTCAAGAACAGGATATTGTTAGGACATTTTGAGACCGTTGATACTTGAATATAATAGTTAGAGCTGGTTTTGTAATAGTTAGTAAAACTAGAAGGGCCAAAAGTGTAATATGTGAAACTTGTAAGGAAGCAGCGTATTTAATACCCAACGGTCTAGGGGGATATTGTTAGGACGTTTTGAGACCGTTGATACTTGAATATAATAGTTAGAGCTGGTTTTGTAATAGTTAGTAAAACTAGAAGGGCCAAAAGTGTAATATGTGAAACTTGTAAGGAAGCAGCGTATTTAATACCCAGCGTATTTAATAAATACGCTGGGTAGTCAGATATGTATATATATGAACTTCAATGAAAACCCTAGTCCAAGTTTCTTGGACGAATTTTGGTGATTGCTCTTGTGTTGTGATTATTGTTCTTGTGCTTAATCCAAATATCCAGGTGCTTTTAGTGATTATATCTTTTAGGATTTCATATACAACACTGGTTGTTTGATCCATACAAGAATCTTCATCTTCATTCTTTGGTTTTTCTTAACTTTACACATTCAAACAACTAATCTATTGTTGTTTGGGTGATAACAATCAACCACTGTGATCCGAATCTGTTTTGGGACTCACACATATATTTATGTATAAGTTCTTATTTAGAGTTTTGGTACTCTTTTCATTCTACTTTCTAATGATTGCTCAAAAAAAATTGTTTAATATGCGTCAAATTATATAAGACATCTTTTATAGCCCTACTATAAGATTATTAATCATATATTTATGTTTTTATCAGATTGTGATCTTGAACGATCTATTTACAAGGAGGACCATAATTACCATTTAGGGAGATCACACATTTGACAAGGTAACACACAAGGCCATGCCATATATTACACTCAATGATTGGACGATGACTTCATCTTCCATCATCCAACAAAAAAATTCATTGTATATTTCAATGGAATACATCTTGGGCACAAACCATAAAAGACTCCTCCTATATCCACGGGACCGGCATGGAAATGCTACATTTTGTCATATTGCATGCCTATACTGTTTTGAGTGTGCGCATAAACTTTGGGGTGTAGTAGTATGTGATTTGTGGATCGTTGTAGGTTTATATAGGTTTGAGTTTTTAATCCTTAAACAACATTATCTTTCGTATATCAGTTTTCTATAAATTTTTACATCATAAAGATGGTTGTTTTAAACGCAAGTTATAGTATTGAGCACAACAAGTTACTACACATGGGATTGTGATGCTTTGGGAAATTCTACCAACATATTTGACCAATTGTATGTTGGTGGAGACTTATACAATGTTCTTGTGTTGACAACAAAGTGAAGCCTTACCATGCGTGGTGGGATGTTTATGTTATGCATAAAGGCTTTTACTAGACATTTCTTATTTCATATAATGCTGATCGGAGTGTCGCGCCCCGGTCAAAGATAATATTTCTAGTCCCAAATTACCATTAACAATGCGTTAATGGTAGTAAGTGGACAAACCACGAAGAGTTTGTGGTTTGTGATGGATGCACTTGATTCTTATTGGTTGTTGTCTCAAATTATGAAGTTTGCTATATGGATTGTTTAACTGTTTGTTTGTTTGAAAGAATGTCAGAATGGTCCAACGAATTTGTTTTTACTACTTAACTAATAACTTGAACAATTGCACTTTAAAAATGCATTACTTGATTAACACAATAAATTGAGAACAAGGTTCACACCCAGTTTGGTAATGCAAATCCTAGGGTTCCTACACGCTTTTAAGTTCAATTCCTTTGTATCAATGACCAACAAGTTTAGTGTTAAATGACTTAGATGCCAAGAGCTATCAACGTTATGAACAACGGACTACAATGCACTTTATCATTACAAACAAGTAAACTCTAACCTAGACAAGGCATAATTGCACATAAACATTTCACAAAGTCAAATTTAATCTTCATTCAAGTATTCATGAACAATACAAATGCAAGTCAATTATCATAGGTTTCAAAATCAAAATACAAATTGTCACAAATCAATATTCAAAAGCATGTCAAACCCTAGAACTTACAAACCTACACCGAGGTGAAACCCAACGAAATTAGCCGCTCATGGTGAACGGAACTTGATCACTGGATGATTGGAGTTTGATCACGAACATCTTGAAGCTTCGAAGGTAGTGATGATGATGGTTAGGGTTTGGATGGAAGGTGAAAGTGGATGGTTGGTGAAGGAGATGATGATGATGGGCTAGGGTTAGGATTGAAGGTTGTGATATGGATGATGGAATGGATTGGAAAGGGTTATGGATGAAGGGTATCTTGTTCTTGGCTCCCAAGAGGTGTTATCAAACTCACAAACTCATAACTCCTTCACAAATGGGTCAAACACAAGTTATAATCCGTCAAAATTCGAATTTCAGCAACATGGAACTAGAAGGGGCGTCGCCGACGGCCTCTGCTTTTCATGGTTTTCCTCTGATGCTCTAATCCACTGTCTATGACCATTTTTCTCCGACGGACAATCTGAGAGGCGTCGGCGACGGCCTCTCTAAATCATGTTTTTCTGTTTTCCCATATCGCGATCCCGGTTGACCCGTTTTCCATCCCGATGCTCCAAAACACTCCCGAATAGCTCCTTAAACTCTGTAAACCTGTAAAATACAAATCCAATCAAAAGTAGGCTATTCGAAACTAAAAGTTACGTAAAACATTAAATTAAGAGCTTAATAGAAACATCAGTTTTCGACCACGTATCACATCCCCACACTTGTCTTTTGCTTGCCCACAAGCAAATTTGTCTTTCACTTTCACATGGGTCGAATGAGGAATACACTTCTCATTCTTGAGACATGAGTTAATGTCTAATGTCATACTCGGTTCATAATTTTTATCATTTTCAAATATTAACGTTAACATGATTAACACATAAAAATGGTTATCCAAGATTAACCCGCCCTTGAAACTCACAATTCATACACATCTCTCACAATGTTCTCTCCACACGGCTTATAAATTGGCTAATATTTAATGGATTAGCACTTTTGTTATAAACACACAAACCGATTAGAACACATACTCGCATAAGCTTGTAACTCAATCATTTTCCACCACCGAACACAAATATTAAACACAAGTCAAAAGGTCTTGAATGGTTGTATTGGGGCTAGGTTAAGGGTATGGAATAGGATATTTTGAAAGTGGCTAAGG
Organism: Scalesia atractyloides; assembly: GCA_947069175.1. NCBI lineage: Eukaryota > Viridiplantae > Streptophyta > Magnoliopsida > Asterales > Asteraceae > Scalesia > Scalesia atractyloides. The sequence continues at coordinate 49,205,084 of CAMTDV010000023.1, forward strand.
TGATGAAAACTCGATTTTTAAAAACAACTATTTTAACACCGCCGACTACGAAACAATAAACTAAGAGGCAAAAGTTTTCTCCTTTTATTCAATAAACTATCAGTATATATATGTTTCTTTTCTTTTCTCCATGATATAATTTTTTTTGTAGAACTAATCCTAAAATCAAGTTTTCATCACACAGGCTAAAAGTAAAAGGTTCAACGATCAAAAGCTAAATGGGTTGGTCAAACGAAAGGTTTAGGCTCAAAATTGGAGACTAAATGATTGATTTTGGGTAAGGGTATATAAATGGTGTAAAGTAAAAAGGTTTACCTAATGCCTTAATCATTCTTGTGCTCATATTCGGTCTATGGTATCAAACGTATCAAAATTGCAAGTTCTACAATACATGACTAGTGGTCCACTCAACCAAAGAAATATATGAATATATGATATGTAAAAGTGGCTCAAAATCTCTATAGAATGTATGGTATGCGATAAGTATAAAAATGCAAGTTTCTTAGGCCGATTATTCCAAAATAATCACCCGCTAAATGCCCGTCATGATATTAAATTGAACTTGACCATAATAAAAGACCACATGGGTTGTGCCATCCCTCATTAACTTAGTTACTTATGCCTTTTAGACCGTTTCAAACAAAGATACTTTTGAAAAAAATTTGAAATTTTCCCCATCCCCACACTTGAGGTCAACATTGTCCTCAATGTGTAGTGTTTAAATGAACGAGTTAAAATTGAAAAATTTTCTTCTCCCCATCCCCACACTTGAAGTCAACATTTTCCTCAATGTGTAAGAATAGAGCCATTTAAAACGCACAAGGGATGTGACACGGCTAACCTTCCTAAAATTTCACCACGGAAAAAAAATACAAAATACAATCCACTTATTAAACAAAAACAAATCAAATCTAAAGGAAACGTATGCTCCCAAGAGGCGTTTTCAAACTCACAAACTCGTAAGTCCTTCACAAATGGGTCAAACACAAGTTATACTCTGTCAAAATTCGAATTTCAGCGACATGGAACTAGAAGGGGCGTCGCCAACGGCCTCTGCTTTTCATGGTTTTCCTCCGACGCTCTAATCCACTGTCTACGACCATTTTTCTTCGACGGACAATCTGAGGGGCGTCATCGACGGCCTCTCTAAATCATGTTTTTCTGTTTTCCCATATCACGATCCCGGTTGACCTGTTTTCCGTCACGATGCTCCAAAACGCTCCCGAATAGCTCCTTAAACTCCGTAAACCTGTAAAATACAAATCCAATCAAAAGTAGGCTATTCGAAACTAAAAGTTACGTAAAACATTAACTTAAGCTTAATAGAAACATCAGTTTTCGACCACGTATCAAATACCGAGTTCAGAATTTATGTTTTAGTTAATTACACTTCAATAAAAATCATTGATTTTTTTTTGTGTAGTTGCATATCCGCTCTTTGAAACTACCTTATGTTCTAGTAATAGAGAAGATCTTAAGAAAGAATAAACATTCTGGAAAGGCTAAAAGAAATACCAATGTAACTCCAACTATTGATTGATCAAAGGCTTGCCTCAACAGAAAGGTAAACGAGGGTTTGATCGTGTACTTGTTTCTATGTTTTAGAAGAACCAAGTTTTGATGAAACAATAAGGTATAACTAATTGTTGGCGAATAGTTTGGAAGCTAACTTACCATCTTCATGACTTTTGACATTGTGGATAGCGCTTACACTTTTGTTCCACAAGGCACCCCTCTCTACTTTCCATCTCCACCACCATTTCCAAAGTAGAGCTAAGTTAATCAACCTAAGGCATCCAACACCCAAACCCCCATACTTTTTGGGCATGGCCACTTTCTTCCATGCCACCCAGTTTAAAAAACATATTCCCAAGTCTCTTTGTGATGGAGTCGGCTAAGTCTTGTTTGATAAAAGATAGAGTTCTCCATGGAGAGAACTCGTTTGTTTCCACTGTTTGGAATTGGAAAAAGAAAAGATTCTCAAATATTGAGTTAGCCGAAATAAATGACTTAGAAGATATGGTGACTTCTTTCACATTTGGTATGCCAAGCGATACTTGGAGATGGAGGCCGGATATGAAAAGGGGATTCTCAGTACATTCTGCTAGAAGGGTTATTGGGGAGACATTATATAACTCTTTCTCGCCGGTTTGTGACTGGATTAGTTGGTTACCGATCAAAGTAAATTGTTTTGTATGGCGGCTGTTTTAGAATAGGAGTCCAGTGGGTGCTAATTTTTTACATCGTGGCATTGTTCATATCTCAGGTTCTTGTATAGAGTATTCGGATGATTCTGAATCTGTTGACCACGTCTTCTTGGAATGCCCTACGGCTAAAATGATTTGGAGGAAAATTTCCTTATGGACAGGTTGGGACTTAACGGGCCTTTCTGATGTGGAGCATCTTCTGTTGGAGGCCAACAACGTCGTGTCAGTTTACAAAAGGAAGACTTTACTCGGTATTATTTATCCTCTCAATGGCACAAAAGGAACAACAGAGTTTTTAGAGGATTGAAGAACTCTCTGAACAAAGTTATAGAAGACATCATCTTGGCCCTTTATGGTTGGTTTACAAACAGGTCAAAGAACATAGTTTGGGACTGCTCTGTATGGGTTTCTGATCCCCTTAGTTGTGTTTCATGTTCTAGATAGTGTCTTATTGTTTTTGTTTCATGTTGTCTTTCTATTGTGCCTTTTAGGGCCTGTGTCTGGTAATCCAGCCTTTCGCTGGAGGCTTTGGCCTCGTTTCTAATATATTGTCGTTCAAAAAAAGAAAACTAATTGTTGGCCTAGACTTCCAATTACGAATATACAAAAACCAAACACAAACAATTTTGAGACAAACTCGTCTCATACTCCTTTATTATTAAACTCATCTCGACACAAAACTGAATACACAACCTTGTATTTATACTAAACATAAACTATTACTAAACCTACTCAAACTCTATTTAATATAAACCTATCTAACAAAAAATAATTCAAAATAATTGTATCTCTAACAATTAAATATTCTTTCCTATATCAAGATTAATCTAAGAATTGTTCTGCAAATGATTTATCGGTTATAATATCTATACTCTGTGCTATACACAAACTAATAAGGTCGTACAAAGTTTCTACAAACTAATTACGTGTATAATTATTTGATTCAGGTGCCATATTTTAAGTTAATAAATAAATAAACATACATTAAGGTTAACACAAAGTATTTATCACACAACTTAACTTAAAAAAAAAAGATAATATCTAACATTTACATAATTCGTTGACTAAGTACTTGTTGTGGGGGTGTGCTCTTTCTCAACTATTAAGTTGACCTATGTCATCCTACGACTTCGATCGCATACCGATAATCTTGATAAACTATTATTACTCATGGGTGGGCTGTTTAACGCCACGAACGGGTCAGATATAGCATTACGGGCCCGTTGAAAAATATGCTTAAAAGTAATTAGTTGACTTATAGATCATGGACGTAGATGAGAAACCATCACTTGACTGGGCTGGGTTGGCTAAAGTTGTTGTCAAAATGTTACTCATGGGTGGGATTTTTTAGGCCGCGAACCAGTCAGAAGATTACGGGGCGGTTGAAAAGTTTGCTTAAAAATGGTTAGTTTATTGATGAGTCATGGACCTAGATGGAAATATATTATGAGAAACGACCATTTAATTGGGCTGGGATAAATTGTTGTCAAAATGTTATCAAGTGTAGTGGCCTAGTGGGGTTTGATCTGTAAGTTTGCATGGAGTTGTAAAGTGGTAGCCTGGTTGGTTGTCTTAAATAAAAAGAATATACCTTTTATTGTTTAAAACTAATAAATTATAGCATCGAGTTGTAAAGTGTTAGGTTGTCTCAAATTAAAAGAATATACTTTTTATTGTTTAAAAGTCAATTAATTATAGCATCGAGTTGTAAAGTGGTAGGTTGTCTCAAATTATAAGAATTTACCTTTTATACTTTAAAAGTTAATTAATTATAATAATAATTTAAAGTATATTTTCACAAACTATACAATTCGATCATGACAATAAAACAAATGTGTATGTACATTGTTACACTCGTACCATATTTTTCATAACAAAACAATATAAACTTGACTATGGGGTAACAATGAGTAACAAATTGTTGGAATATATCGTATCCCTTTAGAACCAGTACGTTCCTAACAGTTTCGTGAACCAAACTTAAACTTTGGACAAGTCTTGATTTTTCATATAAATGATGTTTAATTATGTAAAAAAAAAACGAATACGGTTCTACCGAACCAACCAACCAGACGCATATAGTATCAAAATTAGGGTTTACGCTATAAAAATCATCGTGTTTACTGGCATTGATTTAATTCTATACGATTCATGTACAATCATAGTTTTATATCTAGTGTAGTTTTATTGTTATCTCTAGTCTTACACACTATGAGCAAAAAAAATATTGTATATTTCATAAGACTGTGGAATGGGGTTGGGTTGGGGGTATTGATCGACACGTGGCGAGTGTAGGGTTCATAAGGTAATTCTTAAACAAGGGGTGTGGGGTGGTGGGTGGCGAGGTGTGGCTTCGGCTAATGTGACCAGCCATATGGATTTTGATATTTTTATTTCTTTTTTGTTTTAACTATTCAAAATTTTATTTAATTAAATTAACACATTAACTAAAAGAAGATTGCATATAATATTTTAAAAACTACAAATAAAATTTTAAAAAAACTACATAAAACAAAAAAGCTAATAAAATAAGTAGAGAAGTGGTAAAAACAATAAAAATAAGTGAGTGTTTATAATGTTTAAAAAAATATAATCTTTTTTAAATAAAGTAGCTGTTTGACAACAGCTAGTCCAAACGATCATCTCTTATCAACCAATACCATACCTATCATTTATATCAAATTACATGAAAGGTGAATTTATTTTATAATGGTTAGAGTTATCATTACTTTAAACATGGGATAATATCTTCAAATACTAATTGATCCAATTCAAAAGATAAAAGGGGTACTAGTGGACACCAAACCAAACTACAAGGCCAAAAACACAAACTAATAACAGAAATAACTGCCTGTTTACCGTCTCACCACCCCTCCAAATCTCTAAACCAACCCCCTCCCTCTCCTCCACTCCACCCACCACCACCATGGCGCAACCCACAACAACCATGAAAATCAAAACGACGCCGTCACCACGCCTCCCTCAATCCACCAACCCCACCCCGACCTCACTCTACCACCCCATCCCCCCACCCAGCCCCAGCCCCGACCTCCGCCCCTTCTTCTCCCGCCTCACCACATCCCTCCGCAACTCCTTCGCCCAACGCCGCCCGTGGTTCGAGATCATCGACCGCTCCACCTTCCGCCGCCCCGACACCTTCTCCGAAGCCACAACCCGCGTCCGAAAGAACCTCTCCTACTTCCGTGTCAACTACACAGCCATTATCATCATCCTCACCATCCTCTCCCTCCTCTCCCACCCTTTTCCCCTCATCTTCTTCGTCTCCTTATCCGCCGCCTGGCTCTACCTCTACCTCTTCCGCCCGCCCGATCAGCCCGCCCTCCTGTTTGATCACACCTTCTCTGACCGTGAAATCCTTGGGATTTTGATCATTTTGACGATTCTCACCGTGTTTTTGACCGGTTTGGGGCCTTGTTGGTCTCCTCTATTGTTTTCGGATTGGGGATTACTTGTGTTCATGGGCGTTTCGGGTGCCACAAGAGGTGTTTGTGGATAATCAGGACCAGATGGATGCTGGGATCCTTTCCTTTCTTATTGGGACCGCTACTTCCGCTGCCGTTGCCACTGCTCCCACGATTCCTCGCGTTTGATTGATGGTTATGCCAGGTGATGTTTGTTGGTTGATATTATGAAAAAAGGTTTATATACATATACATGTGTGTGTGTATATATTTCGGTTGGTGTGATTTGGTCACTTCATTTGTGTTTTGTTGCAATACTTTTGGTAACACTGAAGGAGCTATGCTAGAGCGAATTCGAACGGTGCCAATGACAACGCGATTGAGCTTGAATAATGTGAGCTGAGCTGAGCTGGCTCGACTACAAGTTAATTAGCTCGTATTTGGCTTGCCTCCAGCTAGAGGAGATGGCTAGTTTTGTTGATTTGGAAATTTTGTATGTTTATTCTTCTAAGAGATTCAAATAACAATAGTTAACAAGAAGTTGAGTTATATGAGTTTTAAATATATGTATATTCCCAAATTACTGGTATGAACAAAATGAGTTAATTTATATAAGCCAGGGAACATCTATGTTTGATGACTTTATCTCATGTTTGTAAGACACAAAACTAATCAAGCATTGTTATACTATAGTTAATGGAATATGTATCAAGCTTCATATTTGGGCTTAGGTCTATATGAGATCAATCCACGTACAACTCCCTCTTCTACTCTAGCAACTCCCCTCTCTTTATATACGTAGTTACTATCATATATTATACACACATGTCGATGTCGGTGATAAATGATTACATATAGGACTGACTTGACAGTCGAAGGGTGGTTCCTGAGAGGCTACGGACTCAAAACCTATTCTAATGAGTTTATACTAATCTAATATCCGGCCAATGTAACAATAATACTAAACACATGTCTTTATAATTAAATATGTACGAATAAGACATATATAAAAAAACACACTTCACTTAGCCATAAATATAACAAAATTCCTTGTTTTATGCATGTTTGTTATGTTTTTACTGCTTAAAGTCAGGGAAAAGATACTCAATTAGTGGTTTACTTCGACAAAAATACCAGGGTTGACGATACATGTCTAATCAAGTTAGTGACAACACGATCAAACATGAAAACGACTTGATTAACTATCGTATATTTCATGTCTATAACTTTTTTTTATATTTTTTATTACCAATAAGAAGAAATGATGGAGTCTAGCATCCTAATTTTAATTATTTTAAAAAGATAAATAGCATATTTATTATTAAACAAGTTACTCATCTCATAAGCAGGTTAGTAATCATCAGCCAAAAAAAGTAAGATGATGAATAAGTGACCAAAATGAAATTCTTATAGAATTTTGTAATATTTGAATTTACCTTTCAGTAATTATAGTTTCTTTAACGACTTCTTTTAAGGGTAAAAGGGGTACACCTCTTATGAGATAGGCTAAACTTTTTATTCGTCTAATCATCTATTAGCATGTCAATTCTCCTCTCTAATTTTCCTCTTTCTCAAAAAAACATAAGATTTGTCACCACTCATGAGATGGGTTAACTAATTTTTCCTTTTTTATAAATTACTTAATTAATAAATGAAACATATTTTTACCAAAATAAAAGTACAATAATTTAAATAAACATTACATTAACTTATAAATAAGATAAAATTACATTTAGTTAAAAATAACTAAAATTACATTTAATTAAAAATAACTAACATTACATCTAATTAAAAAAAATAACGAAAATTACTAGTATTCGTCGGATTCTAACAATAGGTGGGGTAAATCTATTCTTCCCAAATGCTCAACGAGATCATGTTTTAGTCTCCAATGCCTATGTTCATTCATAAGCTCGTTTAACACACTGTCATCGAGAGTGATCGACTAGAGGATCCCGAATGTGTATCAGTGCTATCGGGTTTCCGTCGTCTTTTAAAATCATGTTATGTAAAATAATACACGTGTACACCACGTACTAATTTTTTTCACACTCCTAGCACGTATTGGCCGATCATTATACCCCATTTTGACTTCAAAACACCAAAAGTCCGTTCCACGTCTTTTCTTGCCGCCTCGTGTTGCTTCTTAAACTTCTTTTCGTCTAGTAGGTGATGATATGGAAATGATTTGACAAACATGGACCATGTAGGGGAGATTCCATCCACGTGATAGTAACCACATTTGTATAAGTGGTTGTGAATGCAAAATGGACATTTTGGCGCCGTTCCATCTCGTTTAGTAAGAAATAATAGAGATTGCTGAAGCACATTGATGTCGTTTGTGCACCTAGAGGACCGCAAAAAGCATACCAAATCCACAAATCTTGATGCCACCGCTTCGAGCATAACTATAGGGTAATGGTGATCTCCTCTCATATATTGGCCCCGTAACTCTGTGGGATGATTACTGTCGTTAGTGTCAATCAAAAATCGAGTTAAACTACGTATATAGGATAAGTCGGGTATCGAACCAAGGGAGTATTGTGAAAAATGTTATACTCACAAATATTATGTAATTAATGGTAGAAGGGATAACTTAAAATCAAGGTTTGCTGATGAATTAGTTAAACACATTAAATGGGAATTTGTATCAATAATAAGAACGATGATTCCTCCGAAATTCAGAATGATGAGCAGATTACAATAATATGTTTCGTCCAACCCTTGCAAAATGAATGTGACTTAATTACCAATTGTGATGCTAATTGACTAAGTACTCCGATTAATAAATAACGGAAGGTTATCACACAAGCATCGATTACCCTTACCAACCCTAATCCCTAGCCAAATATATCCCAATTTCAAGAACTCTCGGGAATTGAATGGTTACAAATCCAGATTCAAATAATTGCAATCAGTTACAACGGTATTAATGAAATCCTTAGTGAAAAGCATCGAATGCTTAGGTCACCGAATCCAAATGGTTATCAAAACATATCAAATATCTAACCTACATCAATCCTCCATTCGGAGGAACCATAACAAGAAACTAGCCGCTTATTGTCTGCATGTAATCATCAAACATTAGGTAATTCGCTGAATCCTTGATCATGATGTTGACTTGGAATGAAATAATGATGGTTGAAGGTGAAAAGTTGCAAACTTTGAAACCCTAGAAGGCTTGTATTCGCCCGTGATCAGTGATAATCCTCCAAAATTACTTAGTGAACCCTAATATACATCCATAACTAAGATTGCGATATTTTTTCACACCTGACCGTAAGCTACGGTTCCTAACCGCCAGCTACGGTCCCCAACCGTAAGCTACGGTCAGTATATCTAAAATTGTATCATTCAACCGTAAGCTACGGTCTCTCGACGAAGCTACGTTGGATATTCTGGTCTCAAATCCAATGGGCAATCAAACCGTAGCTTATTGGCTATGAACCGTAAGCTACGGAGGAGTCCTCATCCATTTTTCTCATCTCCTGCATCTTTCAATTAAATACCAATAGACCCCTGAACTCCTACTCTTTCCCGTTTTCTTCGTGTTTCCACATTAGTCCTTGACCCAAACAAGTCCTGATTGGTAATTTCTACTTTGCAACTGCATCATGGGTATTTCGCGTCATCTCTGACCTTCTTAAAACGCCCGAATTAATCAGTTAGCCGGCAAAACAACCAGTTCTCGTAGTTATCTCATTCAACATTTATAATTGCCCAAAACTAACTAAGAACACGCAAGTTATGATCATTATTACTCGGGTTTCACCCTATCCATCATGGGACACATTTTCCATACGAAATGGGTGCAATCAAGGCTACCCACCATACCCGAAAGGTGATGTTTAGCCTCATGAGCTTTGTATAAAAGCGCCATGTCGTGGCTTGTTGGCCTACGTAAGAACTCTTTACATACCGTTTCACAGAAATATTCTAGACACTCCCGGGAAGTCCTTTCGGCCATATGTAAATACTCGTCGTTCTCGTATAGAGGGTTACCGGTTGCAAGTTGTTTAATAGCCGATGTAACTTTTTGAAACGATGTAAAACCCTTCTTCATTCTCGCATCTACGCCTTCTTCAAACAACGGGTTATTCGCTTCCACGTCGCTCAATTTTTTGAAACAAACGTTTTGACATACGGAACCTATGACGAAAAATATCTTCATTGTATTTCGGGTCCTCGACAAAATAATCCGCCATAAGGGTTTCGTGGCCACTCTCACGATCACGACGAACAAAACGTTTCTTACTAGATGTGCCCGTCTCTTGTAGTTCAGCTTCCTTGATAAGATTTTGGAAAAAAAATATGCTACTATCAGTTGAAGCTAACTCGTCGTCACTGCTATCGGGTGGGAAAAACAATGGTATTTCTTCCACCATTTTTAAATAAAATAGAGGTAGAGTAGTTTCGGAGAAATAAGGAAATGAGTTGGTGTGAATTTATTTAAAATGGGTTGGGTTTATATAGTTTAAATATATAAAAAAAAACCTTTTTTTTAATATAAACGGCTATATAGCTGTTACATTCAAACGGTCACATGAGCAACAGTCGTCTTCCATGCGGTGAGTACCCCCCGCTATTCAAATGCCTTTTAAAAGTTGTCCAAAACATTATTTAATGAAAACTTGCATTCACTACCACAAGACCTATCAAAATCCCGAAGCCGAACTCATGTACCTGAAGAACACGTAAAATCAAGTGTCAACACAAAGGAGGGTGAGTTCACATATTCAATTTATAAATAATTCGATTGAAGGAAAACTTTCTTATTGTGTGTTTAATAATAAAACATCCTATAATTTGATAAATTCAATTTAATTTCCTTTACAAAAATCTGAGGGTCAGTCATCGCAAGTATTTTCCGAAAACCTTCAACGCAGATCATCTTCCCAAGGTTTATATATTAAATTGATAGCATCAAATGTTCAGATTCATAAATTTGCAAGACTATACCAGCTATATATTAACAATAAGGGTATAATCAAAGCTAGACAATACAAAATATAAATTCGTGTCTTGACTTGACATGGAGCTACCGGTCATGATGAGGTGGCCAACCCGATAGATCTATCAACAATTACACGCATACAGTACTAATGATTAAACAGCAAAATTTGCGCAAGTGCCCACAATGAGCCACTTATAATGCCTGCCTTATGTACAATACACACACACACACACACACACACACACACATATATATATATATATATATATATCCTACTAGAATTTCATAAATTTAATATTTTGTTTGTACGGAGTTTCCGAAGTTCTCACCTAAATGTAAGCCAATACTGATATTTAATCTCTTGAGATCGAGCAAATTCGTCACTTTGTCCAAAATACCGTAATAATCCATGTTTCTCCCCGAAACATATATATAACTAATCAAAACCTGTTTTCCCCGAAACATATATTTATATTCATCAAAACCATATATTTTCCACGGAAATATATTAGTAATTTTTTAAAGGCATATTTCATACAAAAACGTATAATTATCCTTTTAAGGTGTGTTCTTCCCCCAAAACGTATATAAAATAGTAAAAAGAGGGATTAGCGACACTCACCTTTGGGTGCGTATTTATATTAGTGCAATCCCACAAATTGATCTACACGTCCTAACTTAAGTAGTGACGATTTAATAACCAATATTCTACAATAAATCTAAGATTCTACAATACTTAGAATTTTCACATAACTTTGAGATTTTCTCAAAAGTCCTTATTTTTTATTATGTTGGCGCATTTTTATATATATGTGCATTTTGTTGGTGACCCTTATTATGTTATATCCATTATCACACCTTTTTATAAGCAATATATCTACAATTTGCGCTTCGTAATATATATATATACATAAACGTGAACTTATTATCAAATATCGTAATACATGTATCTCGCCAACTTGTATAATTTATCATTTTTAAAGCATCTACACATGAAATAACTAATCGAGTTAACCTATGTATTATTTTCATGCTCGATAAATAAGCTATATATATTTAACGTGACTTTTAACGAAATTATCGTTTCAACCGTACAAGTATACATGCATAGCCTTAACTTCTACTATCATGTCAATACTTAACATAACACATTACGCATGCTCATATTCACATATCATATCATATCACACAAAGTTCACCCTTGAACAACTCATTTTCGTGTACATTGAAATATGCGTATTTTGACGTTTCGTTAACGTTTTTGGGCGTCGGAAGTCACGTATGACTAGCCAAACACCAAAGATACTTAATATAAGTTAAAATACTTATATTTGTATCAAAAATATCAGTTTATATTCTGATCTAAAACAGTTTTACAAAAGTCACTTTAAAAGTCGATTTTTACCGTTTTTAACGTATTGTCTTGTATCGAACTTTACTATAATCATCCCAAATCGTAACGAATTGATATTTTAACATAACACATGTTTTTTACCGAATAAAATGATACTTATACTCATGTTAGTGCAGATTTCATTTAAGTCACGTAAATCATGCGATTTCACCCATTTTACTACTTTTTAAGCTATATGTACAACATGCAAAGCCACCCATACCTATGACATAATTTTATGTCATCATATACATCATATAACATCATTTTTGCAAATTTATATTCGGATTTCATACAGTTTTATCATACCATAACAACTTCAACAACTTATGATCATTTAACCATCATGCATCCTTATGTACAAGTGTCTAATGCATAGTTATTATTTTATTTTCATCCAACATTTAAATGTATCCTACATACATTTATTTCATGTTCCAAATAATTCAAGACATCTTCATCCAATTATCTTGACATAAACATATATATATAATAATATATATATAGAGGTTCATGTAAGAAGATATAAAAGTGTGAGAAGGATAAGAAAGATTTTGGAGGTGACATGTGTCCCTTTTTATTTTGGTAGTTTAAGGGTATAAGTGTAATTTAATTAATAAAATCTAATTATGAATGAATATATGTAACCGATTTTTGGCAGTTATTGTAAGGATTTTGGAATTTGAAGGTATACATCTTATAAAGAAATAACACCCTAACTCATAAAAACACCACAACATGTATATTGAAGGTGTAGGTCCCCTAATCCGTATGGATCTTCACAGAATCGTCTATCTAATCTAGAGTGCGGAATCCCCTAGATCAGATTTCATAGAAACAAGAACAAGAACACGAATAAATACCTTCAAACTGTCTTCTATTGATTATCCAACACAAAGGTTTACAATCAATTCAAGACTCTCTCTAAACAAACGAATTAGCAACTAAACCAGCAACACGATCAATAGAACCAGCAACCTAAACCCTAATGCAAACCTCCCTTTATATAGAGATAGGTTATGCAACTGGGCTAGGGTTTCCCTACATGGACTGCTATTGGGTCTAGGCCCAATTCACCTACCATGTGCTATTTAGTGTCTAGTTCAGCCCAATTACTTCTAATTAACTATACTAAACCCGCTAACCGTTTATCATTTTACTAATTACAATATATCCAAAGACCAAATCTAAGTTGTTGTCACAAATATGCACCAACAAACTCCCCCTTGACAATAGCTTTATAAAATAACTTAGTCTTCAATCTTCTTGCAATCTTCAGCATCTTGAAAAACGTTGGTCTTTGGATAGCTTCAGCTTTAATAGCTTTTGTCAGCAACAGACTCCCCCTAAGCTAATGTATCCAATCACCAAATCTTCTAAATCGTTAGCGTTTGAGTAAACTCCAGTTTAGTCCTTGCATAGCAATCTTCAAACTCTTTAACGTTCTGCAATGTAGAAAAGAGGTTCTACCATGCATCCAAGCAAACTCCTCTTCACCAAACTTCTCAGCAACACACTGCTACAATCTGTATACTATAAAACAAACATCTCGAGACACTATAAGAATTTTTCAACACAAGTTAAACAAATTATTATTATTCAAGAGATAGTAAGACTGTATCACAGATTAAGCACTTCTCAATTCAAACCACATACTTAAAATTTTAAGCACACAGAGCCTGCAAGATCTTCAAATTTTGAACTCAGCTTATAACATCGTCTCCCATTATCGGTAAGAACTCCTCCATAAACAACCATATTCCGTACATTCAGAATTTACAAGAAAATGAAATATTTTTGGATTTTTATATAATCTGAAAACAAGTAAATAACAAAATAATAAACACTCTGTTTTTGTCAGAATCACCGTTAAGAAGGTCATATCAGCAACATCAAACTGTTTTCACACTATCTGATAATTCTATATGCAATATTCATGATAAATAGTTACAACCAGTATTGTTTATCCACTTAAACAAAATACATGAACATTTCAAGTACCATTACCTAGTGATATGATTAGATAATTTTTACTGATATACTAGTATGTCCCACTTCATGACATACCCCCACGATCATGGTATGCACACAAATTCATTGTAGTAGGTGATACCGAAATTCATCCTTTTTTATTTACAACGTTAGATAATTGGTGATCAGGTCAGTACTTTCGTACAGCAAAGAGACCAATATCCAACGAGGGTTAGGGCAAATACCAAACTTTTGGTACGAATAATGCAATTTGCACATTTGAATGACTCTCTAGGAGAGCTTCTTCAATTTTTGGGATTTAGCATTTTAGCTCTTCTAAGATATCCTGGTTGTGCCTAGGTTAGCATATATCTGGATGCAGCAGAAGGACAACCTTAATACCCCAGATGAAATAACGATATAAAGACCTAAGACCTCAGATTTTGGCAATCTATCAACGCAAGATTTAAGGTTATAAAACCATACACTGATATGTTATCCACTAATACACTGTTTAATATATTTGTATCACAAGGTAAGTTGATTATTTCATGCTTTTTGCCTACTGGTACATCATATGATGAAGCTGCTATCACACTTAAGCAATTTAATTTTAATTTTAGTGTGACAGTCTAACTTGCTGATGTAGTATCATTTCTTCTTTTCCACACAGTGAAAACTCATTTTTGGTTTTCTATTTTTTTATGTTTTTGATTTTTGAAAAGCAATAAATTATTTACAATCTATTTTTATGGAAAAAATGGTTATTCAGGATTCCTCATCCCGTTGAGTTCGACTAAATGTTCAAAACGAGCCCTGTCAAACGCTTTGTGTAAAGATCTGTCAGGTTATCTAGTGTGTCAACTCGATGCAGTTCAATTAATTTCTTTTCAACACAATCCCGTATAAAATGATGACGAATGTCAATATGTTATGTGCGACTATGTTTTACGGGATTGTTGGTGATTGAAATAGTGGCATTATTGTCTATCATAATAGGAGTACGAGTGAAATTCAAATCGTAATCGCACATCTGTTGTTGGATCCAGAGAACCTGAGAGCAATAGCTACCCGCAGCAATATATTCTACTTCACACGTCGAGGTAGACACGCAAGACTGCTTCTTGCATTGCCATGACACGAGCCTCCCTCCTAAGAACTGACAACCACCTGTGGTAGACTTCCTTGTTGATTTGCATCCTCCAAAGTCCGAATCAGTAAAAGCAACAAACTTCAAATCACTAGTAGCTGGATACCATAACCCAAGTTTAGGTTCCCCTTTAAGTAACGAAGAATCCGCTTCACCGCTTTCATGTGGACTCCTTTGGATTCGCTTGATATCTGGCACAAAGACATACTGCGAACATGATGTCGGGTCTTGAAGCAGTCAAGTATATCAGAGAACCAATGATTGCCCTGTATTGAGTTGGATCAACATCCTCCACACTCTCATGATCTGGACCAAGATTGTGATTCTCACATATAGGTGTATTGAAAGTAGCATAATCCTCCATTTTGAAACGAGATAAAATGTCATACACATACTTTGTCTGATCCCATCCTTCTTCTGTTCAACTTGTAAACCCAAAAAGTAGGATAATTCACCCATCGCACTCATCTGAAACTTTCTCTTCATTACCTCCTCGAAATTATGACACATGTTCTCATCTGATGACCCAAAAATGATGTCATTTACGTATACCTGTACCAGCAGAAAGTCTTCCTTCTTCCTTTTGATGAAAAGTGTACTGTCAATCTGACCTCTTTCAAAACCGTTCTTTAACAAATGTGTTGACAGTGTCTCATACCACACCCTGGGTGCCTGATGCAATCCATACAATGCCTTATCAAGTCGATAGACTCGATCTGGATAGTCTGGATCAGTAAACCCATCTGGTTATGAGATACACCACTTCTTGGACTTTCCCGTAAAGAAATGCACTCTTCACGTCAAGTTGGTAAACTCTAAAGCCCTTCAATGAAGCAAAAGCTAGGAATAAACGAATTGCTTCCAACCTTGCTACTGGTGTAAACACCTCATTGTAATCAATCCCCTCTTGCTGATTGAACCCCTTCACCACTAATCGAGCCTTATTCCATATTACGATCCCTCGGTTGTCTTTCTTGCACTTAAACACCCACATGGTGCCTATTTCTTTCTCTCCTTCAGGCAAGTCGAGAAGCTCCCAAACTTTCAACTTCTTGAACTGAGCTAGTTCCTCTTGCATAGCTTCAACCCAACAATTGTCTTTTAGAGCCATATGAACACTTTTTGGCTCCTCTTGGGCAATAAAGCAGCTATACAAACACTCATGAATCAACCCAGTCTTCTGAATCGAAGTAAACAAACAAGAAACTTCGAGCACACCTCTTCTAGTCTGAACTCTTGCAGCAGCATCACCTATGATGTTTTCAATTGGATGATCTCTATGTATACATGTGGTAGTGGTGTCAACAACCAGATTATCTCCCAGATTCGATCCAACCTCCCCCTGAATGTTAGAATTAGCAAACGGATTAGTGAAGTCCTCCCCTTGAATAGGTTCAGACTCACTATCACCGAAGTCCTCTGGAGTTTCTCTGGAAGACGCATCTAGAGCATCTGTCATTGATATACTTGATCTAGGCATGAAGTCACACTCTCCATCTTCACTGATCACATATTGGATCACTTGAGACTCATCTGCATTTGAAAAATCAGGAATATTAAATGATTTAAAAACACTGTCATAATCATATAATATAGGAGGACGACTCGTTGATTGTTGAGGTGAATAACTAGTGATTTCCATGTTAAACACCACCTCAATTTTACCAGTTTTTAGATTAAAAACCCTTTTATTTGGTGTTCCAGGCATATAGCCTAGAAAGTAACCCTCATCAGCTACCTTACTGAATTTTTGCTTATCTTTATTTCACACAATGGTGCAGGGTAATCCAAATGGTTCAAACCCTTTTAAGTTTGGTTTTCGGTTAAACAATAGTTCGTGACATGTTTTGTTAAACCGTTTAACCGTCAAAACTTTGTTCAGGACATAACAAGCTGTGTTCACAGCTTCTCCCCAGAAAAGAACTGGAAGCTTTGAATCAGAAAGCATAGTCCTTGCAGCTTCAATCAACGTCCTGTTTTTCCTCTCATCGACTCCATTCTGTTGAGGTGTATAAGGAGCAGAAAATTGATGTTCAATTACTTTGCGAAGACAATAGAGATCCAAAATCTGATTCTTGAACTCCGTGCCATTATCACTCCTTATCCTCTTGATCTATGCATCATGGAGATTTTCCAATTTTGTAAAATGATCTATCAGCATCTCCGCTGTCTCATCTTTTGTACCTAAAAAGAAAACCCATGAGTATCGTGACTAATCATCTGTGACAACTAAACAATAGTACTTTCCACCTATGCTCCTTACGTTCATTGGACCGAATAGATCCATATGAAGTAATTCATAAGGGGCATCTATGGAATTTACTGTTTTAGACTTGTGAGGTTTCTTATGTTGTTTTCCCTTTTGACATGGAAGACATTTATCTTCCATGTGAAACCTCTGCACTGGCACCCCTTACACTAAGCCATTTTTAATAATATAATTCATTTTTCTGTAGTGGATGTGGGCCATACGTCTGTGTCACAACAATGACTCAGCCTCATATGCTTTTGATAGTAAACACGCCAACACAGTGGAAGAATCCTTAGCACCCATGTCCATGACATAAGTGTCGTTTCTCCTTGGCGCACTCATCACTATCCAATCATCCGGTATCACCAAACCAGGTTTCAGCACCAAAGCTTCAGACTTTGTAAAGTGGACCGAGTGACCCTTGTCGCAGACTTGAGACACACTCATCAGATTGTGCTTCAGCTACTCCACATAGTTCACTTTGTCCAATGTGATCTTCCCGTTAGTCACTTTTCCTCGACCTGTAATGTGCCCTCCTTTAGCACCTGCAAAATTCACATAACCACCATCTATATTCTCAAACTCAGTCAACAACCTCGCATCCCCCGTCATGTGCCTGGAGCAGCCACTATCAACATACCACAAGTTGATAATCCTCCTTAGCAGCTCCTACACAAGCCAACAAAATTAGTTAGATTGGGGGACCTAATCCTTAATGGTCTTGGGTCTTCAAGATTTATCAACCATAGGAACATCCATCCAGTATCCATCACTCCTAACAAGAGTACTAGATCTTAGACCTGTTAATGGAAATGGTTTTTGATTTCCACTTGGTCTCTGGTCCTGAGGTTTCCTAAACATGTTTGGACTTTGCGACCTTTGGAAATTATAATTTTGGTTCCATGAATTTTGATGATGATAATTTCTAAAGCCATCGTTATAAAAATTTCTACTACCAACATTCTGGTATCGAGTTTAATATTGACCTTGACTTCTGAAATTAGTTGATCAATCATTAAAGTTATTCATTCGTGGTGAACTACTTCTAGGTCTTTCATATCTGCCTGATGTAGATTCAGGCTGAAATCTTTGTTGATTTCTTTGAAAATGAGGAACTTGGTGAGTTCCTTTTTTAGCCTTATCTACACCCACAGCAACACTCTGTTGCCTGGTAGTAGATATCTTTGGTAAGTTAACCTTCTTCTCACCATCACCACTTTTTGCTGGTGATTTTTCTCTCTGCTCTCACTTACCTGTGCTTCATTCTTTTTGTTAGGACAGCAGCTAGCTACATGTCCCTTTTCGTGACATTTGAAGCACGATTTTCTAGCCGAAGACTTCTTAATTGAAGTCTCTTGCTTAGATTCATCAGGTGGTGATGATGATGATGATGCCTTTGAAGGATCTTGTTTAGTTTGCTTAATTTCTGATTTTTCTTTTTTTTTTTATTTTTAGCAAATTGAACATTTAATTCTTTTGTAATACCAGTGACCTCTTCATTCATATCATTCCCTTTAACAAAATCAACCTATTTAACAAAAACCTGCTTTTGATTTGTAGGGAGTGTATTCTTTGTTTTCAAAACGGTGTCTCTGTTATTATCCTTCTTGGCATTCTCGGAACCATCAACATTACCTGATGTGGAACTACCAGGTATAGTTGACAAAAAGTTTGTACGCTCTTCTTCATCTGGCAAGAAAGAATAGTCATGACCAAGAGGTGGTGGAACTTCATTCAAACCTTTGAATCCTACACATGTCTTGTCATTACACTTCTTCAGGCCATTCATCATGTGTTTCATAACAAAAGATGAATCTCTGAATTTATTTAGTTTCTTTTCAAGTTCACAAATTTTAAGTTGTGCTTCAGACAACTCTTTACATTTTTCAGAAATTTCTTTTGTTTTCTCACTCATCGTATCATGAGCTAAGTCAATAACTTGAAGTTTTTCATTAAGCTGACAGGTTAGAATATTGATTTCTTCTTCATAACCTTTAATTTTCTTCAAGTATAATGACTCATTTCATTTTACGAAATTCTTTTAGGTTTGAGAGCTCATTAGCCAGACTTTGGTTTTGTTTTGTTAATGTGTCAACCTCACTTTGCAGTTCACGACACTTCAAACAAACAGAACTACCAGAGTTAGAATGTACCTCTCCTATTGATTTGCTTAGATCGGCCATGAAAGCAGCAAAATCAGCAGCCATCTTCTTCTCTGCAGCATTCTGTTCCCCATCAGCTTTTTCAACTACCTTCTCTCGCTCTGCCTCAGCATCAGCTTTCACTTCTTCATCAACAACTGGGGCTTTCTCAGCCATGAACGCCTGTGAGGCATTGTTATCATCCTCTAGATGAATACTCCAATCATAAAAACCCTCTCTAGCAGTAGAGATCAGGGCCTTTGACCAGTGTTGGTTGACGCATTCCTGTTGCTTGAACCATGACCAGGAGAATCTTGAAAGGATGAATTAGAATGAGATTCAGTTTTTGGTCGTTGACATCCTCTAGCAAAATGTCCATAGTTATGACAATTGTAACACTTCACTTTTGACTTGTCAAAGCCCACACTCTTTCCAACGAACTTCCTTCCTGTTCTGTTCATGAACCTCTTTACTCTTCTAGAGATCATGGCCATCTGCCATTGTAAATCCATCTCCTCCAGGTCATCAGGGTCGATATGATCATAATCTTCATCAAACGTAGCAGGATCAGATATTTTTCCCTGAATGTTGTTCTCGTAGGAAGCAACGAAAGAAGCAAGCAATACAAGATGATCTTCAGCACTTTTAACACTCAGAGGCATAGACTTAGTGCTGGTGTTACTATTACTTGATTGTTGTCTCTTTGCCCCTGACGAGCCTCCTGAAGCAGCAACAAAGCATACTTCACTATCAGAATTTGTCACGATCCGCTCATTTTCACATGAGAGAAACGCAGTTGCACTATCACTTGAAGCATTGTTGGTAGATGAAGGTGTAAGTCCTTTATAAATCCCCGAATCTTGAACCTGATCATAACCCATTTCCTTCTTCTTCATATTGAGCTCATAAGCTCTCAATTTTCCAACAACCTCTACTAGGTCTTTAGTTTCGTAGTCAGCTTCACCCTTTATCATCAAAAGTATAAATATCCCACTTTGCAGGTAAAGCATCCAACAACTTGTCGTTTATCTCCACATCCGTGTATCCCTCTATGTCATAATTGTCCATTTCTAACATCAGATGATAGTATCTTGTGATAATATCTTCAAAGGATTCATTCCGCATGCCTTTAAACACAGCAAATTGTTTCTTCAGCAGATCCACCTTCTTCTTCTTCTTCACATCAGTATTGCCCTCATACCTCTTCTCTAGGGCATCCCACATCTCCTTCGATGTAGTATAACGCTTGAATGTATGTTTGATGCCATCAGGTAATGACATCTTTATAGCAGCTAAGGCTTTCTTCTCAGACTCATACATCCTTTTTCAGCTTCAGACATATTCACATAAGCAGTAACACGTTGTCTGCCCTCAAAGTCATGCGTGGGGTTAGCATACCCATCTTGAATACAAATCCACATCCATGTGTCCTAATATTCAATGAACGACTGAAACATGTCCTTCCATGTTAGGTAATTCTCTACCTTCAGCATTTTTGTAGGTTTGTTAGTTGTGCCAGCCTCGTGCTCCATTCTTAACAGTTCATTTAGGTTAGACATGTTTGACATTTTTACCAAACCGGCTCGTTAAAAACGTTAAAACTTGTCAGAAATGAGTGGTCAACAAATTATACTGTTAGAATCGTCTCGACGATACGATTCTAATGATGTATATTACGATACGATTCTAATGATGTATATTGTCCGATTATGATTTTAGGAATTTCCGTGCCTCTTTTTTGTCCTAAAAATCACACGAGCAAAACCGTGCAACCGGTTTGTCAAGATTGTTTATGGATCAAATTCTATGTCCGAAAACGTTTAACTCTAGTTACGTCACTGGTTAACTTTCCACCTTTTTGTATAGAACTCGGAACAGTACCAAATCCGGAACATTAACTCGGATAGTCAATCCGAGATAGAAATCCGGAACAGTAATCCGAATTGCTAATCCGAGATGGTGATTCGGAATAGTGATCCGAGATGAAATCCGGAATGCACTTATCTGATCCGAAATGGAATCCAGAATAGACTATTCTGATTCGAGTTGGAATCCGGAATAGACTATTCTGATCCGAGATGGAATCCGGAATACACTGCTAATCCGAAATTCAATCCGAGATGGAATCCGAGATAGGCTTTTCTAACCCGAAATGCAATTCTGATGATATGAATTGCACTTTTCTGATCCGAAATTCAAGCTTTCCTGATCCGAATTACAAGTCTGATGATCCGAAATGCAGGTTTCTAATCCGGAATGCAAGTCTTCAATCCGAAATGCTTTGTTGTTAATCCGAATTCACTGCTAAACCCTAGAAACACCAGCAGAAACCCTAGTTCAGCCGTCACAAACTCCAAAACAGCCTCCAAAACGTCCAAAAACCTAACTTTTTCTGGTGTTATGATTCTGAACCGAGTAAAATCAAGAGCCGAATGCTCTGATACCAATTGTAGGTCCCCTAATCCATATAGATCTTCACAGAATCGTCTATCTAATCTAGAGTGTGGAATCCCCTAGATCAGATACACATAAACAAAAACAAGAACACGAACAAATACCTTCAAACTGTCTTCTATTGATTATCCAACACAAAGGTTTACAATCAATTCAAGACTCTCTCTCAACTCTCTCTAAGCAAACGAATTAGCAACTAAACCAGCAACACAATCAATAGAACCAGCAACCTAAACCCTAACGCAGACCTCCCTTTATATAGAGATAGGTTATGCAACTGGGCTAGGGTTTCCCTACATGGACTGCTATTGGGTCTAGGCCCAATTCGCCTACCATGTGCTATTTAGTGTCTAGTTCAGCCCAATTACTTCTTACTAACTACTACAAAACTAAATCCGCTAATCGTTTATCATTTTACTAATTACAAGGCATCCAAGGACCAAATCTAAGCTTTTGTCACAAATATGCACCAAAAGAAGGCATACATCATATAAAGAACAAAAATATAACAGAAACAACACCCTAACTCATAAAAACACCACAGCATGTATATTGAAGGCACACATCTTATAAAGAACACCCTAACATTGAATATAACAGAAATAACACCCTAATAAATCAAGGACCTTTGTCCTCACATTAAATATAACATGAATAACACCCTAACTCATAAAAACACCACAACATGTATATTGAAGACATACATCTTACGAAGAACAGAAATATAATAGAAATAACACCCTACAATTAAAACAGTATTGTATAAACATAGAAAAAACACCATGGACTAAAACATCCAAGCGAGACATAATTTTTTTCTCTACATAAATATATCAATATGGTACTCATATTAAAGATAAAAAAAGTTATTGACATTTAAAAAAGAGGGGGGGACTTGCATGTGGATTAATGTTAGTTTCTTAATTTAAAAATGTTAAATTTACGTTTATACCCTTAATCTAGATTATTAATTAGTTTAATAGTCAACATTATTTACAAGATTGCCATCAATATCTCAACCATTAATTAAATATCTAATGGTTTAGATTCTTTCTTATCCTTCTCATACTTTTATATTTTCTTAAAATAACCCTCACCCTATATATATATATATATATATATATATTATATATATATATATATATATATATAATGTTTATCTTTAGTTAAAACAGGTATTTATCTTACTACCGGATATTTTATCTAGGGTTTTAAGGCGTTTTAAATTATTTTTATCATTCTATAAAAATAAACTCGCCATAATATTGCTGAACAATATTTTATTTGCCTAGACTGGTTGTGTTGTCTGTATTTGGTAAAATATGCGCGGTATTGCGTAGTATGCGCTTAAATTCGCAAAAATAGGGATTTTAAGCGTTTTAATTATTTGTTTCCTCACGGATATGATTAAAAATAGCATTTAATCATAGCGGGATATTTTAGCATTTTAGCATTAATCGGTCGTTTCGCATTTTATTCGTTACGCGATAAGCGTTTATCTTATTATTGCCAACATAATGTCTAATAAAATTTGAGTATTTTCAACACATCAAATAACACCCAATTCAATTAAATATTGCCTTAATTTATTCATAACACGTGTCACATGGTACGGTATAGACTCAAAATAGTCGGGTGTCACATTAATCGGATCCTAAGATCGACCAAACGGGTCATAATCGAAAGTTAAAGCAGAAGTCAAACTGTTTGACTTTCGACTAAGAAACGAGCTCTAAACTAAAAATGACGAGTTGGACATGATTAAACATGTCCAAATATGTTATATAAACTGCTATAATGTCAAGACTTCGGGTTTTAATACTTAGAAGTTCATTTATCGTAATTTATAAAAATCTACATTTTTTACTTTTTATTTAATATAAGTTGACTCGTCATTTCGCCTACTTAACTGTAATACCCTATCTTAATATATTAAAATTTTATAAAAATTTCGCATTTACACGAGTACACGTCACTTCGCCTACGAATACACGTCATTTCGCCTACGAGTACACGTCACTACAAAATTTTCGAGTTTATTAAAACTTTATTTACGTTAAAAATTTTGACATGTCCTTACTACTTAGTTTCGTAACATTGAAACCAAATGCGGAAGCTTGATCCTTGATCGTGTTCGGTTCTTCATCGGCCTTGATCGTCATCCGGAAGTGCTTGCGATTACCCTGAACTGGAAATTTGCTAAATCTTAGTATTATAGCAAATTACCGAAAAATACAGCATAACGAACTAGTCTAATAAGACAAAGCATAAATTTAAAATTTTTAAGGTGGCGTCGGCGACGGCTGTAAGCCTCGTCGGCAACGCCTCTTGATAACTCGCGTAGGAGCTTTGCTGTCGTAGACAGTCACTTAAGCTGTCGGATTATTTATGTAGTGTCGGCGACGCTGCCATCTGCAGCAAATTTGCTGCTGTATTGTTATACTTGTTCGTTCGACCCGTTTCAAGTCCCGCGCTTTTAAACTCGACCTGGGGCTTACGGACTGTTTTCGCATAACTAAAATTTCTGTTTTCCTTCAGCGGTTTCCTACGGTAAGGTACGGCTGGCCACCGTAGCATAAAATGAACTATCACAAAAATTTCCGTTTTTGCCGCTTTTAATACGAAACTTTCGTAACTTATTAAATCTATATCCGTTTCTCATGAAACTTGTTTCTAAAGAACCATAAAATGTTTTCTTACATATTTAACCTGAAATCTTTGACACGGGTACTTATTTCTTATAAAATATGCATTTATTCCTGATTTTTCCCTTTAACCCCATTTAACCAAACTGTACATTTACGCATCCATTTCGGTATGCATTAACACTCCATTATTATATGTATAGTTGCTTTAGCGAAATACATCGCTTTATTCAACTAAACCTTATATATTAATTATTTTGACCCGTTTGGTTGTTTTAGCGTAATTCAACATTTATTTCAACCAAACCTTCTATCTTATCATTTCCACACTAAGATATCTATCTAATTCCCACCACAACATTATTTGTAGTGGATTTATTATTAAAAATTCATTTTATCCAATTCCCACCCTTTGGTTCGACAGTTTACGGAAAAGACCATTTAAAAGGAATTAAACCAAAAAGACTTATGCTTTTCTCTTTTACGTTACCGAAATGGCCTATTATATTATAAAACTCATTTTTAAACTAATATTAGAGTCGTTTACTTATTTCATCACTCGAGGACATTTTGGTCAACTTAGTCTCTTCTTTTACGACGAAGGACTTACAATATCATGTTTTGACCAAAAATGAACATTTAACCATATTCTATTTAAAATCATTATGTTCTTGAAAACATAATGTCTACGAATTAGATTATTAGATTTACCTTACCTTAGGTAATCTATTGTTCATTCATGACTCGTTTACCTCTCAACGAACCGTAAGTCCGTTTTGAGGGTTTGACCCATTACACGTACCTAGCTCGACTCATAGCATTAATCCGTTCTAATATCATGCTCTATTCTTTCTATGAACAAAAAAATTCAACAAACAATATTAGTCATCGACGTCAAATGGTGATAATATCACCATTTGACCCGTTCGGTCTAAATGACCATTTGTCATTATGAGATGGCACTTATTTGCCATCTCACCTATTTAACCCATTTCAGTTTGCATCACATGATCATATTATTTGATTTCATTTCTCAATTCATTCGATCCTTTTTGGCATACACCATAGGGTATCTACTTCAAAATTTACTACTTGTTTCTCAACTCGTGACTGAATTGTCATTTTACTCTCTTACTTCTTATGACTTACTTCATAAGGTAACTTCTTCCAAATTCCTTGTTTATTTGTCATTACATGACTAATTTACTGTTTTACCCTTTTTATCATCAAATATGATTTAACACATTTTTCACTTGTTCCAACCCGTATCTATCTGTGTTGGAACTTATTTTTCGAAATCTCGTTCCGAATACCAAAACGCTTATTTAACTACATAAGTAAATCTATTATTTTAATGATGTAAGCTTTACTTACCTTGAAGTCCGATTATGCCTTTTTCGCGTATTCGATCTGTTTGACCCGCTTCTCTCCAAGCTTCCACCTAGCTTGTCAAGCGTCAAACTATCATTTATCATTCGTAAGATGGTTAGGTTAGTCATCATTTAACACGACTATTCCACCTTACGGATTTTATATCAAATTTATCATTCGATTTTATTATAGGTCAGTTTGACTTTTTAAAAGTCAACTGCCTATTTACTCATACAAACCCACGAACAAATTTAACAACTCATTTGGGCATTTCGTTAATTACCCGATAAGCGCTATTCTTAGGCCACCATTATCGCTACGTTTCCCAAACCTAGTTCACGCAATTGCTAATATGAAATTAACATAGTTTCTACAATCATATCTAATCTATCGATCATTATACATGAACTTGGGATTGTTTCATCACTATGAAACAACCCATTGCATCATCTATATGGAATTTACCCAAACATTAAACTTAGCCAAATACTTTAAACATTCATATACACATGATGATTTTAAGCATCTATTAACATGCGTTTAACATCAATCTCATCATATCATTAAAACCCATTTCAAGTCATGTATGAACATTTATTCGAACCTCTAATTTGTTCAAATATCTTACACATACATACAAGTATGATGATCATGAACACTTATATATCATCAATTTCATCACATAATCAAAACCTACTTCATAATCTACTTGTTAATCTCTAACAAGTAATCCTTCATCAAATTGTCCATAATTTCTTTAAGTCTAACGAAATCAAGCATACACATACACTTAATTCATCTTTGGATCATAATCCAACTATCTAATTACAAGTATTCAACTTGTCTCAAGTTATGATTTGTTTTCACCAATCTAAGTTTTGAGGCATACCTTATGATCCCCTAATCAAGGTGATCGATAATATGCGTTCATGCATCGATTTGGTGTCCAATTCCCCTTTCAATTTGGTGATTCTTTGAAGAACAAGGGTTTGGCTCCCTTATTCATCCCCTGGTCGTTTCACACACACACACCACACTAAGTGTGTATTGTGTTTTAATTTCCCTTTTTAAAACACTACTTTCCTTTTTACCAACTTTGGTCCCTTTAGTTTGGTTTTGATTATAAATGAGAATATAACTCATTGTTTGGTTACTTGTATACATGTTATTAACTAGGTTAATTTGTTCCCAGTTATTTTGTTTATAGTTTAACTTTCACCGCTAACGGTCTTTTACCCATTCTTTAATATTAACGTGGTTTGATTACCAAACCCGTTTTTGGGTGTTACATTAACATGATATCTAGAGGATGTAATCACAAAGGATTAACACCTTCGTTATTACGATCACATTGTAAAGTTCGATTCGAACGTTGACTTGATCGAAACGGTCGGAACTGAAAGTCAAAGCAAAAGTCAATTTGCTTGACTTTCGACTAATAAGTAGCCTAATAATGAAAAGAGACTGAGACAGAACACTTAAAAGTGTTCACGGGAAGTTTATAACTTCAGAGAGGATCCCTCTGTAGATCAGAAGCAGCTCCAAAAGATTAGAGTGAAAGAAATGAAGGTGCAAGTTGAAATTTGCAACTTAATCACCTATTTATAGCAACCTTGGAGCTCCCAAATGAGGCCAAGTGTTCCCTGAGGTGTTAAAGAGATGATTAGTGGCACACCAGGTGTCTCAAGGAGGAGGAAGGGTGGCACAATCGCGAGCTAAGTGGCAGAGAAGCAAGGTGCAACTGCCAGTTCAAATCTGTCTACCATCGACACCCTTACGGACCGTAAGAGTGATGGCATACGGTCCGTAAGGACCTCTTGGTGCCCAGCGTTTTGAAAAGCCTTACAGACCGTGAGGCATATGCCTTGCGGTCCGTAAGGGACCTCTTAAAGACAATTTTTGGCATTTATTACATTGACCCCTCGACTTTATATTATCTTCCATTTATAACAATTTTGTCCCTCTCCTCCAACAAATCTGGAAAATTGGAGAGTTTCCGGACACATGTTGCCGTAATTATACATTTGATATTTGGCAAAAATATAATATTAACTTTATATTTCATTTATTAACGGAATATTATAATGTTGATATTTTTATAGACTTATGTTCATATAATGATATCTATTTGAGAAAAGTGTCTGGATAGTCCTTGTGGTTTGCTCCGATTTCACCTTTAGTCCCACATTTTCAAAATTATAGCTATAGTCCCCAAATTTGGCAAATTCGTTGTCGGATGGTCCCTAGCGTGGATGGGGGTTAGTTTTCTCAATTAAGTGGATGTGAAATGACAACAACATGCCCTTACTGTTAAATTAATACCTAAAAAGTTAAAAAGAAATATAACTAATATTTACTAATATATGTGGGACCCACCACCCACCCCACCTACTTCATTTTCTCCGCTCTTCACCACCACCATCAACTCCACCTTTCATTGCCACCATCATCCACCTTTCTCCGACCAGATTCGCCACCCTCCAACCACCCACAACTCCAATCACCGTTCACAGTCTCCACCACTCAACATCATCGTACACTACCATTCTAAACCACCTACCACCATCACCACATTACACCACCAGTTACCCACCCCTATGCCCTCATTCCCTCTATGCGAAGAAACATTTACCACCAATTTCAATTTCACATAAACCACCATTTGACCATCAAAAGTCAAGCACTTCCACCTCAACCCGCTAGAAAACACCACCTCCTTGCTGCCACAAACCCACCTTAACACCCACCAATCTAACCGATTTAGTAACTTGCCACCTTGAATCTCATGTAATCAGTCATCTCCCTATCTCCCCTGATCTCCTTCTCTATCTCTATCTCTCTCTCTCTCTCTCTCTCTCTCTATATATATATATATATATATATATAATATATATATATATATATATATACATACATACATACACACATGTGTGTGTTGTAGACAAAAGGGGTTTGTGGGTAAAGGGGGTGGGTTGCGATGGTTTGAGGAGGTGAGGTGGCCGGCAGTGGTGGTGGTTGGAGGCAATGGAGGTTGGAGGGTGTAAGGCGGTGGTTGAGGGGCGGTCCAGTTAGTACAATCTGAATCGTTCATCCCTTTCTTTCAATTGGTTTTTAGGTTTTTAATTAAAAATGTGGGCCCCACCGGAATTATTTATATTATCTCTTTTGTTTTAGTTGTTATTGTTAAATAGCAAGGGTATATAGGTCATTTCACACTCACTTAACACCAAAAACTAACCCCCATCCACGCCAGAGACCATCCGTGGATGAAGTGGTTGAGGTGATGACGTTTTCTCCGGCGAGTTGAGGTGATGATGTTTTTCTGGCGAGTTGAGATGGAAGTGCTTGACTTTTGATGGTCAAATGGTGGTTTATGTGAAATTGAAATTGCATAGGGCATAGGGTTGGTGATGGTGGTGAAAAGTGGAAATGGTGGTGGGTGGTTTAGAGTGGTTGTGCACGGTGATGTTGAGTGGTGGAAACGGTGAACGGTGACTAGAGTTGTGGGTGGTTGGAGGGTGGCGGATCTGGTCGGAGAAAGGTGGATGATGGTGGTAGTGAAAGGTGGAGATGGTGGTGGTGGTGAAGAGTGGAGAAGATGAAGTAGGTGGGGTGGGTGGTGGGTCCCACATAAATTAGTAAATATTAATTATATTTCTTTTTAACTTTTTAGGTATTAATTTAACAGCAAGGGCATTTTTGTCATTTCACATTTACTTAATTGAGAAAACTAACCCCATCCATGCAAGGGACCATCCAAGAACGAATTTGCCAAAATTTGAGACTATGGCTGTAATTTTGAAAATATGGTACTAAAGGTGAAATCGAAACAAACCATAGGGACTATCCAAGCACTTTTCTCTATTTATTTTATATATTTTATACAAAATATTTCATTTTTCAATTAAAAACCACGTATCTTTGATCTCTGTCAATCCAACGATCGACCTTAGTTACTTATGTTATGGACTTTATGCTCATTATATATTGTTAAATATATATGGTAACGAATACATACGTAGGGAAGTATATGACGTATTAAGAAGTGTGTATGTAATGAAAAAAATGTGGCATCATCACCAACAAATTTAGTAGAATCTATACTATATAATATATGTTATAAACCAATAATGGACACGTGTTATTTATTGAAGTTATTTATTTTTTAATTTTTCCACTAATTAATATATTAATATTAAGAGTAAACTTTTATTTTGCTCTCTGTGTTTTGGTCACTTTAACGGTTTTGCCCCAATCCTTTAAAAATAGCCAGTTTACTCCAACAGTTTACTATATTTCTCCATTTTACTCCCCGCCTCTAACTCCATTCAAATTGTTTATTAACTGTAAGGGTATTTTGGTAACTTCAAGTATAAAACTAAGGGTACTTTGGTAAAATTACAAATAAAGATTATATTATATATAAAAATAAAAACCCATAATCTGATCACATCTCCTCTCTCTCTCTCTCTACCTTCTCTCTTCTCTCTCTTTACACACACACACTCTCTCTCTACCTTTTGCCCACCACCATCAGACACCTCCACCACAGATACCGGCACCACCTCCACCACCACAATCAGACACCACCTCTACCCACCAACCCTCACCACCACCGCCATTACGACCCCCACCCACCAGCCCCGCCACCGCCGCCACTACAATCGGAGAAGTTCAGCTGTTGACAGGGGCAGCGATGGAGAGGAGACACAGGCGCGGTGGCGCTCCACATCACCCTAGATTTGACACTGCCGCCAATAAAAAACGGTTGTTACATCACCGTCGCTGCTATTGGGTGCGGCGGCAGAGCTTCGAACCGCCACCATGACCACCTATCTAGCTCTGTATTGTATGATTTGTTCTTGATTTCTCTTTAAAATTTGGGAATTTTGAATCTACAAATTGGGGTTTGATTATAGGGTTTGTTTTGGTAGATGAAATCTTTTGATGAAAAGGGGGTCAGGTTAGAAAGATCGAGAGAGATTGAAAGTGAGAGAGGGAACATGTGGAGTGGGTGGTGATAGTGGCGGAGGTGTGTGGGTGGCGATAGCGGCGGAGGAGGTGGGTTGGTTTGGTGGTGGTTGAGAAGGTATAGAGAGAGAGAAGGGGTGGGGAAGGTGAGGGGTGGTGGTGAGGTCCGGTGGCGATGGTGATAATGGTGATGGCGGTTTGGAGGTAATGGCAAATAGTTGTGGTGGTGGTAATAATCGATTAGCAGCAGAGGGAGGGGAGGGGAGGGATTGTTGGTGATGAAAGGTGATGTACAGAACTTTTGATTTTCTTTTTTAATGAATTGATGGTTTGAGGATACATAATAGACAAAAATAGATTTAAGGATTTAATGATTTAATGAAATTGATTAAAATTGAATTTAGGAATTAATAATAAATAATGTAATAGTTAGATTTATAAAATTACTGAAATCCCTTTCAGTTAAGGAATACCTTGGATGGAGTTAGAGACCGGAGTAAAATAGAGAAAACACAGTAAACTATTGGAGTAAACTGGTTATTTTTAAAGGATTGAGGCAAAACCGTTAAAGTGACCAAACCACAGGGAGGAAAATAGAAATTTACTTTAATATTAATTAATGATAAAGATATTATTAATGAAGATAAAAATAATGTCAATTTAGATTAAAACAATAATAGTTTCATTGTATATAAACTTAATCTATTAAAATTAATATACTATATTGTTTTTGTTATATATTCTTGTTATATTAAAATATATGTCAAAAATAATATTACTTATTCATTCAAGTTATCGTTATAAAATTTAAATATTGTTTATCTGATTCTAAACATGCCACAAGTAAATTTTTTCTATTAAAATATTTATAACGTTATTATTGTTAATTATCATAATAACTTTTATATAGTAGGTAATCTATTCTATACCTATATATATCTATTTATATTATTTAAATTTTCAATTTAATATATAACAAAGAAACCTTTGAGTCACACGTATTGTTTATTGTAGCTCTTCCAATATATTAATATTAATTAATAATCAATATATTATTAATGAAGATAAAAATAATATCAATATAAATTAATAAATGAGACTCTCATTGTATCTAGTATTAACTAGTCAGGGGTTTATATGGATTTATAAGAAACATAAAAAAACCTTTTTTTTATTAATTGTAACGGCTAAAGCAAGTCCCAACAGTCAAATCAGGGGTTCTCCCATGCGGCAACCATTCCCTGAAACATCTCCTTCCCAAATGTATGTGGCGGCGGTGTTTGCCGATCGGCAAAGGGTTGCCGCATCCCCTTGCCGCAACCAGCCCGTACACCCTAAGACAACCACCACTATGGCGACTGAGTGCAATTCTCTCTCTCTTAACCTTTTTCACCACCACCACCACATAACCTAGTAGTCAGAATTCTTAAAGTTGTCACCAGATGCCACCGGTTGTAAACAAAATGTTAGCCGATTTCACCATATCTGATGAAGTGGGTTTCCTTTGTTCAGCTTGAAACCACCGCCACCCTCTGTAAAGCTTTACTTTCTTTTGCAGAAACATCCACTATGGCGGATCGACCGCCGTTGGTCGGTAGTGTTGCAAGAAACTAACGATGGAACGGGTGGACCATATTCTTCTACCTTGATTCTTGCTCGATCGAGTCACAATGTGCTTGGAGTTTTAAATCGAACGGTGTCAAACAACAAATCGCCACTCAAATGTTCTTCTTTCCTGTAAACATTCAACATGCACATCCTTTGAAAAGTCCGCTTTTTTTTCTAACGGCAGTCCGTTTCATTCCGTCAAAACTGAGACTGCAAAAAGAAGGTGACCAATAATAATGTGACACTTTGCGGCGCAAGTTATGCCAATTGTATTATATAAAATTAATGATAAATATATTATTAATGAAGATAAAAATAATATCAATATAGATTAATAATATAAGACTCTCATTGTATTTAAACTCAACCTTAATTTCAATCTATAAAATTATGATACTAATATTATGGAGACAAAAAGGAACATGGATAACTTCTTAATATTTGACATCGGATCATTCTAAGTATTTTTTTTATTATGTGTTTCCTATGAAAATATAATGTTGTGTTTTTATTACAACCTATATTTGAGCTACTTTTAATATATTTGTTATTTGAAATCTAAATTTATGGTTAGCTTATCAAATATCATTTCATAGAATAACAATAAGTTTGAAATAGTTATCTTTAAATCAATTATTAAAAAATTTAAGATCAAAGTTAACTATAAACTATCTCTATCTATAATATATTGTTTAGTACAAAGGGTTATTATTGATATATAATTATTTTATTTTATTTTTCACTTATCTTTTATTTATTTTATATTTCTTTTCTTTAACTATTTCTTACTATTTAATATCACAAGTTTCTAACATTTTAATAAATAAATGAAACAAAGTAAAATATTATAACTTATATAATGCATAACTTTCTAACCTAAGAATAAACAAAAAAACAAAGTAAAAATTATAAAAAGTATTTTGGTACATCAAAGTTCTTTTTCAAAATATATATTAACGATTGTGTGTTAACCGATTACATTATATGTATTCAAGCCATGTAACACAAGGATTTATTCAATCCGTGAAATGCAAAGGTTTTTAGAGATTTAACTTTTGTATTAATTAGTGTATAAAAATTATATTTACTCAACCCGTATAATACACGGAGTTTGAACCTAATTTTTATATATAACAAACAAATCATACGTTGTGCATAAAATATGGCATACAAGTTAATAAAGACAAGGTTAGTAACATTTAGCGGTAAGGAAGTTGAAGTCCCAACTAAACATATATAATTATTAGTTTATTAAAAGATTAAAAAAAAATTTGATTGTGAGTCATAATTGGGGTCAAAGTTTTGGACTTAAAGATACCTCGTATCTAAGAAAAGCCTATCAAGACTCATGCACTCAAGCCTAGATACTCATTGCATCAAATCACAAAAAGGTTTGATGGGTATCATTGTCATTTTGTTACATCAACCTTATTTGATGCGTGTTATTCTTTCGAACTCATTTTCCCAACAAATGACTAATTTAAATATATAAAAATACATATTTTAAATATTGAATCATTATATTAAATTGTAATACTTGAATTATATCAGGTAATAATAGTTCTGTTTTCGTATCAAATCAGGCTAACTAATAGGTAAAGTATTTTGTATAAGTTTTTACATTATATATTAATATGTGTATGTATTAATATATTTCTAGAAAAAGTTTGGTTGATGTCTTTTTCTTTATTTTATAGCGTTTTAAAATAACACGAAAGCAAGATTTTCTTCTAGATTTTATGGGCATGAATAGAAATATCAAATATAATAAATACTTTACATTATAACCAACTTCTTAAAAAGTTTCAGGTGGATAGATTATGTTTCGGATAATGGTCTTCTTTGAACGATCAATAAAAGTCGGATCGTTCGGGTAAATCTATTGGCAAAAGGTGAACCACCTCTGTGAACACGGAGGGGAATGTGACTCAGTTCACCATCATTTCAGAATAAACCCATCGCCTGAAACCTACTATGGCTAAACCCTAGCTCACTCATAGTAATTTTGTTCTAGACGAGACTCGAACCCGTAACCTCCTATAAATTGATAACCAAGTTTCAATATTGTTTCAATAAAGTCACTTAATATCTTTTAACTATAAAATCATTCAAAGATTCATTATTGTTTCATTATTTTAAAATCTTTTTGAAAATGTTATTTACTTCATTATTGTTTCATTGTTTTGATTATTTTTTTTTTGTAAATGTTACTTTTTATATAAAAAACTAGAATTAAACCCGTGTTGCAGCGGGACGTAAAAGTATGTCAAATAGCACTAACGTCACATCATCGCTAGCGACTACCAACATTTAGTCCATCTAGAACCCACACATTGCGACGGGCTTATCAAACGAAAAAATAAACGTAAAAACATTGAATCACACATACACGTTTGCGTCGTGCTAATTCGCAAAATTTTGAACGAAACAAAAACGTGGAACCACATACGCACGTTGCGCCATGTTAACTCGTAAAATTTAGAGCGAAACATAAAAATTTTTTTGCGAAAGATGAAAAGTATAGGAACCAAAGTTGAAGGTAAAAACGTTGTGAGGTTAAATTGAAAATAATTAAACTTTTGAGTTAAAAGTGAAAAAAAAAATTTATGTGGATTAAAATTGCAAAATATAAAAGAGGCCTAATAATAATACATGGTAAAAACTTATTTTTCCATTGGTGTATACGGGTCGTGTAACATTATACAGCCCGAATACACCATGTGAAAATAAATTACTTAGTCGTATACAATGTATATGATATTTTTATACAGGTCGTATAACGTTATACGACCCGTATGCTTCGGAATTTTTTTTTTTTTTGTTTTTTTTGGAGTTCATATTCACAAATTAGGGTTTCGATTTCGTACTTTTTTAAAATTCACGAAAATGCATTTATTCCCTCACATCATTACAAAAGTAAGAAATGAAAGTTTGTACTTTTTAAGATTTATTGTTTGTTTATTTCATGTTTTGATAATTTGTAATGATGTAATGATGTATTGATATGATTGAATTAAATGCATATATAGACTCAAGATAAATCAGTTGGTATGTTTTCCGAGCGAATATGTCCATACATGAATTTAATTCACTCATAACAATGCTTGGGAATTAAATGCATGTACGTGAATCTTGTAAAGTACAAAATCGAAACCCTAATTTACGAATATTAACTCCAAAAAAATATGGTAACTAAACCCTTAAATATATTACTAAACCCTTAAAAAAGCAGAAAAACCCGACATGTCTTTTTGTTTCTCATTAAGCAAAGCAGATGCTGCCTAAAAACATGAACCCTGTGAATAACCAACAATGTTAATCTTTGTTATATATTAACGACTAAACCCTTGAATCCCAACGCTTCTCCTTACAATATATCCGGAGTTTGTTGGGTTCTTTGCAACTAGGGTTCAGAATGCTTGAAATAAGATCAAACAACGGCGTCTGAACCCTTGAATCCCAATGCTATGGAAACAGTAAGTATTGGAAGCCCGACAAATAGTGTTGCAATTGGTCAGCAGTCATTACTTCTTAATGAACTCGAATTCCAAATATATATAACCAGGGTCTTTGAAGAGACGCTGATTTCAAATTCCAATATCGTACAACTACAATCCTACATTATTGAAATCACTATATCACTAACATTTATCTTCTTCCATACGTCTTCCTCCTTTTACTTTTATTATGACTGTAATAAAACATAATATAATCCCATATTGTCTAAAGAAGCGCTTTTTTATGTGTTATATGTTGGACGAATATAGTTCAACTAGAGGAGATGGGTAAAGAAAAGTCAACTAGAGGATGAAAACTATCAACGCGGGGATGGATACAGAAAAAGGAAAAAATGGGATTTGTTTCAAAGTAAAAAGATTGCTGACGTCGGTATGTCAAAGTTAACTTTCAGATTCAATAATAAAAATGGGATTTTAATACGGTGTCGTTTTGGGGGATTTTGGTTTCACTACTTTACTGATAATGACTGCATCACCACCATTTATCTTCTGCAATACGTCTTTCTTCTTTCAAAATTTAAATCAAACTCACTAATCACATAATCCTACTACCGGATACCTATTCTCATAAACTGCTCACCATTGTTAAACCCAATGGACTTCACTTTCCGAACAGTTTATAAGCAGCAGCAGCAGCACCACCACCACTTTTCCAACTACCCCATCATTGGTATGCGATCACTAACTCTTATCACAAGCACCTAAATTCTTGCACGACTGACATCAGCAATGTTTTTACTTTGAACAAATCCCATATTTTTCCTTTTACAGACACATGAAACCTCCAATCTGCTTCTAAAGTAGTGAAACTGAAATCCCTCAAAACGACATCGTGTAAAGATTTTGGGAGAAGTGGTAGGATTCAAGGGTTTAGACACCATGGTTTGAGTAGTTATGGAAACGGTGACATTGCAAATGTGGTTTCTGTGGAAGATGCCATTGAGTTCAATACGAACAATTTCCTGAATTTGAGTTCATTAAGAAGTAATGACCGCTGACTAATTGCAAGACTATTTGTCGGGCTTTCAATGCTCACACAAGGTGATAAACAATACATGTATGGAGATATTTGCTCAGAACACATACCAACTTCTTTATATTGAGTCCATACATGAATTTAATTCAATCATATCAATACATCGTTACAAATTATCACAAGCACCTGAATTCTTTCACTTCAAACTTTCGATTCCAATACTCGCCTTCTCGCCAGTATCTCGTTCCGTATTTCTCCTGAACACCTTGTAAAATTCGTGTTCGGTAATATACCGACATATGTACATACCCTCGATCATACCTCAATGAGTTAGCCACTCAATCTAGCTTAAAACATGTTAAAATATACAAAATTTCACAAACCTAACCGTAACCTACGGTTGAGAACCGTAAGTTACGGCTTGAAGCTGTTGGATCAGATTTTTACTGACCATAAGCTACGGTCTAGTGACCGTAGCCTACGGCGAGACTTGAAAGCCTTTATATTTCAGTGTTTTAACTTTCAGAAAATTTCCCAGAGGCCCCTAGACTTCATTATCTTCGTGTTACTTGTTTAAACAAGTTATCTCTTGACCCGAACGTCTCTTGGTTAAGAGGATATATTTTTATTTACCATCCTCGAGCATTCCGCTCTTTTACCAAACCTTTAACTTTATTAATTTAGGTAAATTAGCCTTTAAAACCATAAGGATTCGTATCTTCACGTTTAAGCTAGTAGACACTTTTAAGTCGTAAAGACACCTAGTGTGACACCCGTTAACGTTCGGTTATTCGTACTCTTCTTCAATACATCTTGTATTGATTGAAAAGAACTAGTTGTGTCATTGTGTCATGAAATATAAGTCAAGGGACAATTCATGACATTTAATAAAACTATATTTGAGGGATTAAATGTGTTAAAACCCCAAATCTTTGTGAGGATGCCACCTAGCTTGCAAATGCCACACTCTTGCAGCTCTTGATACCTTGCTAGACACTTGTGATAATCCTAGAACACCTCTAACACCTGGCTTCATCTTCACACACCTCCTAGCACTATAAATAGCCCACTAGTTCACCTCATTCTTTGCTCATTCACTTCTTCTCCTCTCTATTACACTCTTGGAAGTTCCTAACCATTTGGGAGCATCCCTTTGAGTTCTAAGTTTCTCTTGGATCACTTGTAAGTGCTCCATCTCTGCTCTTTTCTTTTTATAGGCTTTAAATAGCCAAAAGTCAAGCATTTTCGACAAATGCCTTGACTTTCGGTTAAGACCATTATGGTCCAGCCATTGTTCGAAATGAACATGGCTAAGTGATCGTAATTAGGAAGGTATTAACCCCTTAAAGGGGCACCTCCTAAGGATCAAGTTTACTATGTCAATTGACGGGTCAAAGTTATTGTTTTAAAAAGTCAAACGGGTCAGATTTCATAAAAATCATAATCTGAGTTTATGTATGTTATAAACATGTTTTTGACACTTGAACAAGTGAGTAATAATTATTATAACATGTGGGAACATGTTCGATCCGTCAATTTCAGTCCTAGAGTCGGTTCGCAACCGAAAGTCGCGAAGTTTGACTTCTGCTTTGACTTTCGATTCTGACCCGACTTAGATTAGTTAACTTTCGAATTAAGGTCACATTATGATCGTAATGCAATGTAGTATAACCCTCTGAGGTTATATTACATGATCATGATCATAATCATAATATGAGTTTATGCACAAGTTCCATAAAATGTCAAAATTTGACTAAAATGCCCTTTTTACATAAAACATGGTTTTAATAAATAATGAACTTGCAAATGAAGTACCTACTGATACGTTAATGTAATTAACATATTATGATGTTAATATTCTTATCATAAACTGATTTTAGTATAATATCGTAAACTATACTTTTAAATGACCAAAATGCCCTTTCGGTGCATAGTTTGGTCTTAAACAACAAACCACACCTTACTGATAATATATATCACAAATTAAGTATTTTTCAAGAATGTTTATGATCATAACATCAGAATACACGCAAGTTCCTTTTATACGACATATAATTACCAAAACGCCCTTATGAGGCATAATTTCGTTTCAAAACCTTTTCGGGCATGTAATTTGATATCCTACTTATATTACAACTTATTTAAAGTATAATGACATTTAGAACTTGTTCATGACTCATCCGGGTACCTGATATCGCTTATATGCATACGCTTAAAGTATATGTAACTAGTTTACGAAAATTAACCGAAACGGGTTTAACCTTATCATTTTAATCTCAAATTCCAGAATGTTAATTGTTTACCCATATTATACAAGTCTTAAGTACTTGTTGGGTTTAAACTACATTCTATCCGGTCATCGCTTAATCTAGCGTATCATACCGTTTTTGATCCATTACGCTAGTCGGTCTAAGTCTATGACTTAAAATAAGACCGTTAGCATTTTAATTGGTTAGCTTATGCCATAATCCAGACTAGAGCCTTCCAGTAAATGCTATCTGCACTTATTTCATTTTGAATACGGCTGAGAATATTAAATCTTGCATTATTAATCAAGACTAGCTCAGATAAATACTCTTGACTTATTTTCCCCGTACGAGCTTGGGTTACGGTAAATTATTACCGCTTGGTCGGAAATAGGATCAATTGAATGCCAGATTATGGATAGTAAATCCGCATATTCCGTTTTGTTCAGTTTTGTTTGATAACTTAAATATTGGGGGTTAACGACCGTGTCTTGGATATCCTGGGCTCATTACATTAGTTATTGGCCACTACCAAAGCGCGGGGTGTAGGCATACACCTGACAGATGCTAATGCTAAATTATTTTTTTTACCCACAAGTTGGGGATAACTCCTTCGTGGGTTCATAACTGGTGTGTACGTTAATTATGTCACACCCCGACCCGCAGCGGAAAAGGTGATCGGGGCATGATTGGGTTATCATCAAAGCTCATGACATTTATTATGCGTTTCATATTCATTTAATACAATTTAATGGAAATTTACAATAAATATTACAACATGTCCTAACTATCAATCTAAGCTTCTTTGTTCTCTTCTAAGGCATTTCCTATGTTTTCCTCGCTTCAACCTGTTCACATGTATCATGTGTACAAAGGTTTTTGGATCAACATAAAGTTGGCGAGTGAATCCTATGGAAAACATTTGAACAAGTTTATTAAATTGATTATGAAATAAGTGCACAACCAAACATGAGTAAAAATGGATGTAAACTTATTCAAAATCATTAGATATTAAATAAAGCACACATGAACAATAATGGAACATTTAGAGGCACGCGTTGCTCTACTCGTCTCTCACGAGGAACTGATGGGCCTAATGAATGAATTGCATAAACATGATAATATGAATGACACAACTACAAACAATATAAACTCAATGATACACACATGAACAATAATGGATTGGTTTTGAGGCACGCGTTGTACAACTCGTCTCCCACGAGGAACTGATGGGCTTAATGAATGAATTTTGACAAAATGAAATAAGTAATCACCACAATATAAACAATCTAACTTTAGATCACAATATGGTATGGCACAAGTTTAAATAAACGAGTTAATTAATTTGTGACACATGACACACCCCAAAACGTGTAATTAAAAAGGGGAAGTTGTAAGATTCACTCACAGTGGGTGCGTTCGGTTGATGATGTTGAATGCATGCGAAGTGGTTTTAACCACGAGTGAGATTAACCTAGATAAATCGCATTATGGTTTGGTAAGTAAACGGATTTTATTAATCTATTTTAGTAGAATTGTTGGGTGTATTTTTGTGAGTTTAAGGCTATTTTCTAACCTTATAAATGTTATTTTTAAGTATTTTTAATTGATTTTTAATTAAAATAAATAAATAAAAATAATAAAAAATTTTGATTTTTTTTGCTACAGTTGACCGTTGACTGTTGACTTTGACCGGTTCGTTAGTATAATTGTGCGCTGAGTGAGGCTCGAACCCGAGACCTCCCGTACGCGTGCACGCAGCTCTACCAACTGAGCTACGTGTCTAACCCGAAATATTTCTGTTTTTAATTATATTTATATATTAATTAGATTAAACCGAAAATCATTTTATTTTTAAAAACGATTTAATTGATTCGGACCGGTGCGCTCCACAGGTCTCGAACCCGGGACCTGTGGCTTATGCAAACACACAGTCCACCGCTGGACTGTGTGTCCAACTTGTTAACTTAACTGATTTTTATTATACTTAAACACAAACTAATTATTTTTATTTCTGACTTATTTAAAAAGGTAAATAATTGTCCGGGTCGATGCAGAAGACCGGACTCGAACTCGTGCGCTTTGATTAAACATACACACAGTCCACCGCTGGACTGTGTGTCTAACTTGGTTATTATTCCGGTTATTAATATACTTAACATATAACAGTGTGACTCCGGTTCGATTAACAACAAAAAAAAACGTTTTTATTAAGGCAGCGTGTGTGGAACAAGATTCGAACTCGAGACGTTAGTGTGTTTAATGTGCACACAGTCCACCGCTGGACTGTGTGTCTAACCCGAGTTATTTCTTGATTTAAATTATACTTATAGGTTACCGTAACTTCGTCTTCTTCGTTGAGTTATAACCAGAAATGATGACTGACTGGTTCAATGATTAAATCAGTTTCTTTAGCGTTTTTTTTAGTTAATTACAGATGAGATTAAGTAAAAAGAATGAAGAAATTAGGCGTGAGGTATACCGACTAGCTTCCTCTGTTTTCCGGCAGAACTCCGGCGACAGCAATCACTTCCGGCGACGAGTGTCTTGCAGCAGAGAGTCTTCAGAAAGCTTACAAAGTATGTGGGTGACTTCGGTATAAGTTCAGAGGGTTTAGTAAGGCTTAGAAGTGGAAGGTTCGGTTTTCCGGCGACGAACAGAATATTTCCGGCGAGTGAGTTTTCGCCGAGAAAGGGTGCGGTTTTGAGCGAAAAGGTTTGCAGAGGTTCAAGGGGGTATTTATAGGGCAAGTTGTCGATGGATTTGGTCCGATTTCCGACTGGATTCGTCGGTTTGAATTTCTCCGGCGGTTATAGATGGTGTCGCAGACTCAGACGTCGGTTATAACCGATGTGTAGTTAAAGTTTACGTTATAACGGAAAGAATCGTTAAGTTTCGTGAGATTACCGGGATTTCCGACGACTGCAACTTTGGGTGCCGGTTTTGAATTCGGAAAGACACGTTATCAATTAAATGATTCCAACATTTAACAAGTAGCATCAGTGGCGCAGTGGTTTAAATGTTGTGTGTTAAGTTGTTTGTTGAACCGTGACTGACCCGGGTTCGAAACCCGGCAGTAACAAATTGTTTTTATTTTCTTATTTTTGACAGTTTTTCAAAAACAAATTATATATTCCCATATAATAATTAATTATGTATCGTTTAAAAATATTTTGAGCATTAAATTCGCAACGAAATTTTTAACTGATTGTTTGGTTAATAACGGAGCGGGTTTGGTAAATCCGTTTTTTGACGGACGTTACAGTATCCCCTGCTTTTTAGAAATTTCGCCCCGAAATTTAAATAGAGATATATTTGACTAAAATAATGATGGTGTTGACAGTTACATGCTTAGAAGAAGTAAGGGTTTAAGTTTTTGTTCGAGGCGGTAACGTTCCTTGTAAGGGTTAAGTACCCTATCACAGGAATCGCTTTTTGTTGCCTACTGTAAAAGTATTGATAAGCAGAATTTATTCGCTAACTATGATATCATGCATAAAAGTTTGAATATGTTTCGAAGGGTATGGTTATATCCTAAGGCAAAACTTCTAATACTACAACCTACATGGAACATAAATAAACACAGCAGCTAATATTTGAACATAAATAAACACAACAGCTAATATCAGTAAGTTATGATTGGTTCTATGACTATAGAACATAAATAAACACAACATATAATATTTGAATCCACATTCTGATAGCATATATATTTGAATGGTGGTAGTTCCTCTCTCGTTTGTTATGATGGAGAGGTTAGTTTATGTAGAAATGGAACACAATCCAATCTCTTTAAATAGCAAGATGATATAAATGTAACACAAATTCCAACCAAGGCAATACTAAATCCTACATGGAACTTCTCATAACCGCCTGATAATGCCTCTGATCCGTTGGCAAGAATACTTATATATAGGAAGTACCAGCGGCGTATCCACCATATTCTTGCCAAATTTTCATTGGTTTTATCCACAAGTTATGATTAGTTACCAAGAAACTAATAAATCCTACATAGAACTTCTCATAACCGTCTGACAATGCCTCTGATCCTTTGACAAGAATACTTATATATAGGAAGCACCAGCGACGTATCCACCGTATTCTTGTCAAATTTTCATTGGTTTTATCAGTGAATTATGATTAGTCCTATATAACTCTACAACCAATACAACAAACATAAAATATTGAAATGAAAAATATCTGTGCGATCAAGGCTCAATCAAACGGAGCCGATCGTATTGCATGTACTGAAAATGAAATTGTCTGTGCGCTCAAGGCTCAATCAAACGGAGCCGAGCGTATTGCATGTACTGAAAATGAATAATTTAATCTAAACATCAATCACACAAACAGCCTATGCATGGAACCTCTCATAACCGCCTGATAATGCCTCCGATCATTTGACAAGAATACTTATATATAGGAAGTACCAGCGGCGTATCCACCGTATTCTTGTCAAATTTTCATTGGTTTTATCAGTGAATTATGATTAGTCCTATATAACTCTACAACCAATACAACAAACATAAAATACTGAAATGAAAAATATCTGTGCGATCAAGGCTCAATCAAACGGAGCCGATCGTATTGCATGTACTGAAAATGAAATTATCTGTGCGCTCAAGGCTCAATCAAACGGAGCCGAGCGTATTGCATGTACTGAAAATGAATAACTTAATCTAAACATCAATCACACAAACAGCCTATGCATGGAACCTCTCATAACCGCCTGATAATGCCTCCGATCATTTGACAAGAATACTTATATATAGGAAGTACCAGCGGCGTATCCACCATATTCTTGTCAAATTCTCATTGACTTTATCCGCAAGTTATGATTAGTTCTATGCGACTCTACAACAAACACAACAACCACGAGATACTGATAATGAAAATGTCTGTGCGATCAAGGCTCAATCAAACGGAGCCGATCGTATTGCATGTACTGAAAATGAAATGTCTGTGCGCTCAAGACTCAATCAAACGGAGCCGAGCGTATTGCATGTACTGAAAATGAATAACTTAATCTAAACAACAATCACACAAACAGCCTATGCATGGAACCTCTCATAACCGCCTGATAATGCCTCCGATCATTTGACAAGAATACTTATATATAGGAAGTACCAGCGGCGTATCCACCATATTCTTGTCAAATTCTCATTGACTTTATCCGCAAGTTATGATTAGTTCTATGCGACTCTACAACAAACACAACAACCACGAGATACTGATAATGAAAATGTCTGTGCGATCAAGGCTCAATCAAACGGAGCCGATCGTATTGCATGTACTGAAAATGAAATGTCTGTGCGCTCAAGGCTCAATCAAACGGAGCCGAGCGTATTGCATGTACTGAAAATGAATAACTTAATCTAAACAACAATCACACAAACAGCCTATGCATGGAACCTCTCATAACCGCCTGATAATGCCTCCGATCATTTGACAAGAAT
Source organism: Scalesia atractyloides (assembly GCA_947069175.1). Lineage (NCBI taxonomy): Eukaryota > Viridiplantae > Streptophyta > Magnoliopsida > Asterales > Asteraceae > Scalesia > Scalesia atractyloides. Next base: position 49,249,818 of record CAMTDV010000023.1, read on the forward strand.
ACTTATATATAGGAAGTACCAGCGGCGTATCCACCATATTCTTGTCAAATTCTCATTGACTTTATCCGTAAGTTAAGATTAGTTCTATGCGACTCTACAACAAACACAACAACCACAAGATACTGATAATGAAAATGTTTGTGCGATCAAGGCTCAATCAAACGGAGCCGATCGTATTGCATGTACTGGAAATGAAAATGTCTGTGCGCTCAAGGCTCAATCAAACGGAGCCGAGCGTATTGCATGTAATGAAAATGTAAAATGAACTGTGCGATCAAGACTCAATCAAACGGAGCCGATCGTATGCGGGCACGCCAGGTTCAACCGCATAATAAAATGGGGAACAAGCTCAAACCTCATAATTGGGGAGCGACGGCCTCGGCAATTGCATATACTGAAAATAATAAACAATAATTACTCTAACAGTCTACACATGGAACCTCTCATAACCGCCAGATAATGCTTCTGATCCTTTGACAAGAATACTTATATATAGGAAGTACCAGCGGCGTATCCACCGTATTCTCGTCAAAGTTCCATTGGCTTTATCCTTAAGTTATGTTTGGTTCTATGTGATAAAGAAAAAAACATAAAACTAAACGATAGGAGTTGAATCTGGATCTTCGGTGAAGAGGACTAGTTGGGTATCTTCGTTTGGGCCGTCATTATCTTCAACAGGATTGGCGTTGATATTGAAGACTCTTCCTCTTGCTGGTGGCCTAGCGGTTGGGTTTTCCTGGTTTACTTGGTTAACTGGGTTTGATTGGGCTTGAGTGTTGATGACGTTAACCAGTTGAGGGCATGTGTTTCTAAAGTGGGTAGGGTCGCCACAATTGAAACAAGCTCGAACATATGGGTACACGGGGTATTGGGGTTGTTGACAGGTTTGGGCCATGTTTTGAGTAGGGGAAGAGGTTTGGTTTTGGAAGGTGCGACAAACCTTGCTCAAATGACCATAGCGTCCACAAGTTGCACATAGTCGACAAGGTAAAGTAAGGGGATGGTGATAAAAAACAGTTGTTGCATTGAGGGTGAGGTCCAAGATATGGTTTCTTATTTGGGTAGGTTGAGTTGGGTGCCACTTGGGTGATTGGGATAGCTTGGATGGGTATGGCGTGTGAAATTGGTTGATTCCGTTGGATAGCAGCGAAAAGTTGCCCGTCTCTTTTTCTCTTAGGATTGGGTTGAGAAGGGGATTCGGTTTGGGTGGAGTCGGAGGTTTCAGTCGATTCTTTATCCTTCTTCTTCTCCTCCTTGAAGTCTTTGTTTCGGATTCGGTTCTCGGTAAGCTCTGTTGCTAGCTCCATTGCTGCTTCCAAAGTTGCAGGCTTGGTACTTATTACAGGGTCTTGACTCTTTGACGGAAGACCACGAATGTAGTGCTCGATCAAACGGTAGAGGGGAGTGAACATGTTGGGAACCATTTAATGTAACTCGAGGAATCTTTTGTTGTAGGTGGTGTGGTCTCCTTCCTTTTGCTTCAACGAATAAAATTCATCTTCTAATTTCTTGATTTCGCTCCTTGGGCAAAATCGTCTGGTCATGATTTCCTTCAATTCGTTCCAAGTTAAAGTCATAGCATCGTCGACGCCTCATTTGGCTTTCTCAGTATTCCACCAAGTAAGTGCTATCCCATATAATCGACTGGTAGCATATCGCACTTTGCGATCATCGGGGCAATCGCAATTTAGAAAGGTGTTCTCCATTTCTTCAAACCAATGGAGGAGAGCGGTGACACCTTCAGTCCCTTTGTATTTCGGAGGGTCGCATGATTTGAAATGCTTGTAGGTGCATTTAGTGGTATTTGGGGAAAAGTTGATAACGTTTTGGTTTGCTTGATTGACAGGATTATCAGTGAGTGCTTGTTGTACTTGGATTACAATGTTGGGTATTACGGCAGCCATTTGTTGAGCGATTAAGGCAGCCATGCGCTCGCGGGCCTTTCCTGCTCTCATCTTCCTACGAGCGAGGTTAGAAGACATCTACAAGGAATACATGTCAAGAGTATGAGTTGGATGCTTTTTGGGATCATGGGTCGCATTCAGGAATGAACATTCATAAAATAATTATAGAAAAATAAATCTACTACATCCATAGGATGTCTTGGGCTTTGCTCGCCATTAGGCCCTACATGCCGCCATACTTTACCTTTGTAATCATGTGGGCCCCCATGAATACCGGTTTTTCATATGGTTCGCACGGGTTTGCCAGGTTACGTACACTAAAACCCGGAGAAAATCGAGAAATATGTATACAACGTGTGATATTCGGAATGTGTCCAGGTGTAGACACGGTGACACCTGAAAGTAGGTTAGTTCAAACGACGTTTGGTGTGGCATGCTTTGGCCTAATAGGTCCTTCGTACTCTCATTGTTGGTCCCCAGGTAGGCAAACTGGTCCGTTATATTGGATTTATACGAATGCCAACCTAGACAGGACGTTCCGACTACCGGTACTTGTACCCTTCCAGTTACTACATGCCCGTCGCAGAACTTACTTTGATGAGATTTGAAAATTGCAACAAAATCTTTGAATAATGAGAGTATGAAAATAAATTGAATACATGAACATCGATATATGTATAATGAATATGTATATAAGCATGTATGTTCGACTGTAAATATAAACAAATATGAAACAAATAAATACCACAAGTTTGTATGTAACCACCTAATCAATTAAAATTTAGGCAGACTATAGTATAGGCTCTAAGGGTCTAATAACCTATCCTATATCCCTATAGTCATGGCTCTGATACCAATCTGTCACACCCCGACCCGCAGCGGAAAAGGTGATCGGGGCATGATTGGGTTATCATCAAAGCTCATGACATTTATTATGCGTTTCATATTCATTTAATACAATTTAATGGAAATTTACAATAAATATTACAACATGTCCTAACTATCAATCTAAGCTTCTTTGTTCTCTTCTAAGGCATTTCCTATGTTTTCCTCGCTTCAACCTGTTCACCTGTATCATGTGTAAAAAGGTTTTTGGATCAACATAAAGTTGGCGAGTGAATCCTATGGAAAACATTTGAACAAGTTTATTAAATTGATTATGAAATAAGTGCACAACCAAACATGAGTAAAAATAGATGTAAACTTATTCAAAATCATTAGATATTAAATAAAGCACACATGAACAATAATGGAACATTTGGAGGCACGCGTTGCTCTACTCGTCTCTCACGAGGAACTGATGGGCCTAATGAATGAATTGCATAAACATGATAATATGAATGACACAACTACAAACAATATAAACTCAATGATACACACATGAACAATAATGGATTGGTTTTCAGGCACGCGTTGTTCAACTCGTCTCCCGCGAGGAACTGATGGGCTTAATGAATGAATTTTGACAAAATGAAATAAGTAATCACCACAATATAAACAATCTAAGTTTAGATCACAATATGGTATGGCACAAGTTTAAATAAACGAGTTAATTAATTTGTGACACATGACACACCCCAAAACGTGTAAGTAAAAAGGGGAAGTTGTAAGATTCACTCACAGTGGGTGCGTTCGGTTGATGATGTTGAATGCACGCGAAGTGGTTTTAACCACGAGTGAGATTAACCTAGATAAATCGCATTATGATTTGGTAAGTAAACGGATTTTATTAATCTATTTTAGTAGAATTGTTGGGTGTATTTTTGTGAGTTTAAGGCTATTTTCTAACCTTATAAATGTTATTTTTAAGTATTTTTAATTGATTTTTAATTAAAATAAATAAATAAAAATAATAAAAAATTTTGATTTTTTTTTGCTACAGTTGATCGTTGACTGTTGACTTTGACCGGTTCGTTAGTATAATTGTGCGCTGAGTGAGGCTCGAACCCTAGACCTCCCGTACGCGTGCACGCAGCTCTACCAACTGAGCTACGTGTCTAACCCGAAATATTTCTGTTTTTAATTATATTTATATATTAATTAGATTAAACCGAAAATCATTTTATTTTTTAAAAACGATTTAATTGATTCGGACCGGTGCGCTCCACAGGTCTCGAACCCGGGACCTGTGGCTTATGCAAACACACAGTCCACTGCTGGACTGAGTGTCCAACTTGTTAACTTAACTGATTTTTATTATACTTAAACACAAACTAATTATTTTTATTTCTGACTTATTTAAAAAGGTAAATAATTGTCCGGGTCGATGCAGAAGACCGGACTCGAACTCGTGCGCTTTGATTAAACATACACACAGTCCACCGCTGGACTGTGTGTCTAACTTGGTTATTATTCCGGTTATTAATATACTTAACAAATAACAGTGTGACTCCGGTTCGGTTAACAACAAAAAAAAAAACGTTTTTATTAAGGCAGCGTGTGTGGAACAAGATTCGAACTCGAGACGTTAGTATGTTTAATGTGCACACAGTCCACCGCTGGACTGTGTGTCTAACCCGAGTTATTTCTTGATTTAAATTATACTTATAGGTTACCGTAACTTCGTCTTCTTCGTTGAGTTATAACCAGAAATGATGACTGACTGGTTCAATGATTAAATCAGTTTCTTTAGCGTTTTTTTTAGTTAATTACAGATGAGATTAAGTAAAAAGAATGAAGAAATTAGGCGTGAGGTATACCGACTAGCTTCCTCTGTTTTCCGGCAGAACTCCGGCGACAGCAATCACTTCCGGCGACGAGTGTCTTGCAGCAGAGAGTCTTCAGAAAGCTTACAAAGTATGTGGGTGACTTCGGTATAAGTTCAGAGGGTTTAGTAAGGCTTAGAAGTGGAAGGTTCGGTTTTCCGGCGACGAACAGAATATTTCCGGCGAGTGAGTTTTCGCCGAGAAAGGGTGCGGTTTTGAGCGAAAAGGTTTGCAGAGGTTCGAGGGGGTATTTATAGGGCAAGTTGTCGATGGATTTGGTCCGATTTCCGACTGGATTCGTCGGTTTGAATTTCTCCGGCGGTTATAGATGGTATCGCGGACTCAGACGTCGGTTATAACCGATGTGTAGTTAAAGTTTACGTTATAACGGAAAGAATCGTTAAGTTTCGCGATATTACCGGGATTTCCGACGACTGCAACTTTGGGCGCCGGTTTTGAATTCGGAAAGACACGTTATCAATTAAATGATTCCAACATTTAACAAGTAGCATCAGTGGCGCAGTGGTTTAAATGTTGTGTGTTAAGTTGTTTGTTGAACCGTGACTGACCCGGGTTCGAAACCCGGCAGTAACAAATTGTTTTTATTTTCTTATTTTTGACAGTTTTTCAAAAACAAATTATATATTCCCATATAATAATTAATTATGTATCGTTTAAAAATATTTTGAGCATTAAATTCGCAACGAAATTTTTAACTGATTGTTCGGTTAATAAACGGAGCGGGTTTGGTAAATCCGTTTTTTGACGGATGTTACAAATTATGTCTCGGTCTCTGTACTGGGCCCCATATGTATTGACAAACATGTGAAGCTGTTAACAAGGTTACAACGCTGACTTTCCCAAGTTATAAAAGATTTGTGCCCTGTGCACTTAAATCTAAATTTTAAAATGTTTTCAAAATGGGTCAGTCGGGTATATTTACCAGCGAAAGCTGACGTATTTTCAAAAGACCAAGATGCAGGTACAATACAAAATAGGCTGGAAGCTGCTCGGTAGTGATATAAGAGGATCTTACAAATCCTTAGATCTGCGCAAAGTACATTTTTGTACATTTTACGATCCGCCTATGGATCTTTCATTACAAGCCGTCTGTATATTATTTTTCGTACTTTGAACACTTGGTTTGTAATAATAATTTAAACTCCAAGACTTCCGCTGTGCTGTGTTTAATTGACTATGATATCAACTTACGTCATGATATTCCCCACCCTGGCCCACCGGTGTTTGGTTGAAAATACGGGTGTGACAGGTTGGTATCAGAGCCAACGTTTAAGAGAATTAAACACTAGCCTTCTTGTGTTTAATCTCAAACTTACACAAGCACATTCCTTAGACTTCCGAGTCTAGGCTTTGATCTAGGATTACTCATCTCATAATTAAGTTATTAGTATTGTTTTAAATTTGATTTTTAACAAGAAAATGCCGCCAAGAGTAAGAGGAAAAGGTCCAATGAGGGGAGGACCATCAGGGCGCATCCCTTCACAACCTCACAACTCAGATTCCTACCAAGAATCAGGAGATTCGTCTCCTTGGCAACCAGCGAGACACTCTGTCTCTCATAGACACTCACCCCCACATTCCCAAAATTCTTACCACTCTCACCACTCCTATCATTCACACCATTCCCATTCACATTTTTACCACGAAGAATTTAACCCTAACCACTACTTTAACACGCCTCCAGCCAATCAAAATCAGTTGGACCAGCGAAACCTTATGGACGAGGACTCCGACCCGGAGATGCCACCGTCGGGATCGAGTACGCATCCCATAGAAATCTCTAGTGATTCAAACTCTTACGGTGGATCGCCCTACCAAGGTCCTAATGAGTGGGACCAATATTGGAATCAATTTACTTTCGCCCACACTCCTTCGCATCACTCTCAACCACCTCCCATACATGAAGATGTCCACATGGAACCCGTGGACCAACCCCAACCTCCACCTGAACCACCAAAGAGGAAGAGGGGAGCATGTATGTCGGTACGTGCAGGTCAAAGGTCGGGATCGCTGCCACCTTTGCCCAAACCTTACCCAACCATTCAAGAGGATCCACAAATGGGTGGACCCTCTAATGCTTCACCTGTGGTGGAACCGACACCACCACCAGTGGTTCAACCAATACCATCGGATTTTAATAACCATATTCCTACATATCTGGATATAATTGATATGGATATGATCCTTTTAACCCATCTACGCCGGTAAATTACCAGGCACTACCACATGACCCTTATATGCAAGCGGTCATGCGTAACGCGCTTTTCCCGTCTCCTTTCCCACCTGCTTATCAACCTACTGGATATCCAACTTATGGGTACCAGTATCCTATGATGCCACAACCACAACCACAACCTCTGCCACAACTCGAGGCCATTAACGAGGCCTTGGAACGAATGAAAGAAATGCAGCAACAAGCGGAGAAGACGGAGAAGAAGACAAATAAGTTCTTCAAGAAGCTCTCCAAGTTGGTTAAGGGAAAGAAGGACGAGTGAAGTCTTTTCTTTTATTATGTTTAGTCCCTACATGGACATTGTTATTTCTTTAGTCCCTGTGTGGACATTTTTGTTTCTTTTAGTCCTTGCATGGACAATCAGTTTCATTTATTTATTTCAAGTATTGTATTTTCTATTATCATTTAATGAAATATTTTGGAATTATATATATATATATATATATATATATATATGTACTCATCCTCTTCAAGCGATCGTCGTCTCAAAATTTATCAAATCTTAATTTTTGATTAGCCATATGTCCAAAGGTCTTAGTTGTACCAATCAAATCCATTAATTGGTCAAATTATAAATGATAGTTAAGGATGAATAGCCTTCTATCATGATAGTTAAGGAAGAATTATCCTTCTATCCAGAGGTGGTGGACTATGTTCAAGCCTCCAAGTCGATAAGGTCAATGCGACCGTAACAATTAATCGACCATTAAGATATTCCTATGTTAACATTCAGGAATGTTCATACTCCTGGTAGTGTGACTTGAGGAACCACACTAACCGTCTAGGTAAATGGACTATGTCCTAACCTATTATATAGCCTATGTGATCAAATTTGATCCCAGCTAATATCATCAATGCGATGATAATGATTAAACATCCATTAGTGATGTAGTGCCTATGGGCCATGATTAAACATCCGTTAGTGATGTATTGCCCTTGGGGCTATGATTTAAACATCCATTAGTTATGTAGGCCGATGTGCCATATTTTGTGTCCATTAGTGACAGCCAATGTGCCATATTTTTAATGTCCATTAGTGACAGGCCAATGTGTGTAACATTTGTGTAAATCGGGTTTCGAAAACCCGCCCCAAATTACCGATCAATGTATTTATTTATGATCTTTTGATTTTATATTTTTGTTCACTGTTTTAAACATTAGAATTTATATATATATATATGTGTGTGTGTGTGTGTGTATAATAATAATAGTAACAAAGGTTTAGAATAAATTTAATAAAATAAATAAGCAACTAAATATCAAAAACATATAATTAGTAAATAATTTATCTTAAAATAATTAAAATAAATAAAAAGAGGGTGAACCGGGATCGAACCCGGGTTCCCCGGGTAACACACACACTACGAACACCACTACGCTGCACACACTAGTTGTGCCATTCTTAGAAATGAAATTCTCTTATATCAGGACTAAGATGAAACCTGCAACCATGATGGGAATCAAGACGCGCCTTTCCCTTTTCTTTCGAATCTTCGACAACTGGCAGCGTGTATTTTTGGCAAACACCAATCTCGCCGGCTGTCATCCTCATGGCAATTGCCAATCATTGAATTGGATTTCCAAAAAAATCAAAACCAAGTGCACCCTGTTTCCCCCTATAAATACTGGTCGAATACCCGCAATCAAAACTCGCTCATCACCTCTAAATCTCTCTGTTCACTCCTAAGTTCCTACGTCGCCGGAATCTCTCCCTCGCCGGAAACAACAGGTCGCCGGAATCGTGTCACCGCCGACTTTATCATACGGTATACCTCTTTTCCCTTTCTTTTGAGTTTAATCCAATTAAGCTTTTCGTTCAGACGATTAAATCGGAATGAAACAATTTGATTCAGGCGGGTTCAGGTTTGGTTTAAATTCAAAATGAAGAAGGCGAAGTGGGTTACGTGTTTTATGTATTTAAATTCTGGGTTTTAAACAGGTTAGACACACAGTCCAGCGGTGGACTGTGTGCAAACCCGGACTCCACGTCTCTGGTTCGAATCCGACTTATGACCACTTTAACACGCACCATCGTTTTTAATTTGAGCAGGATATATTAGTAAACAGCAAGTATATAAATGTAATTAAAATACCAGTAGTGTCGGGTTGGACACCCAGCCCAGTTGGTTGGGCTGGGTGTAAACCGAACCCATAGTCACCGGTTCGATCCCCGTCTCACACACCTGTCGGATCAGTTAATTTCCTTTTTAAAATTTAATTAAAATTTGATTGAACCTAAAACGTGTATAAATATAATTAAAATCTAGATTCTTTCGGGTTAGACACGTAGCTCAGTTGGAAGAGCTGCGTGCACGCAACCGAGAGGTCACGGGTTCGAGTCTCAACATGCATGCTTACAACTCCAATTAAACCGGTCTGACACGTGTCAGACTGACATTTTTTTTATTATTTTTATTTTATTTTTATTTATTCTATTTTCAGTTTTTCTTTTATTATTTCATTTCATGGTTTTTGTTAAAAGAGAATATATTTTTAAACACTTAAAAAAACACATAATTTCAAGGGCTTAATTATATCAATACAAATCATAAAATTAACTTAAAATCTCAACAAGGGATCCTAACCAAACTATTAGTTTATTTATTTATCGCATTATTATTTTTAGGTTAGTACTTCTTCGTCGGTCAAATCCGCAACTCGTGCGCTCTCATTTCCACTCAAGAATACGCACCCAATGTGAGCGAATCTCTATAAATACCCCGTTTTAATCACGTTTTGGGGTGTATTATGTGTCGTATCATTTCTTTATTTTATTTAACAGTTGTGCCTATATCATTTTGTGATCAAATGTGTATTGCTTGTAGTGTGGTTTATATGTGGATACATTTTATCATTCCAGTGCACTCATTTCATTAGGCCCATCAGTTCTTCGTAGGATACGGGTTGAGCATCAGGTGCCTCATTAGATCGGCTCCGTTTGGTTGAGCCTTGATCTCAGATACATCATCATTCATGTCATACATTCATTCAATATGGTTTGTGATTGGTTACATATATACATTTGCTCACATGTGATTTATGCACAATTTTATTTAAATAAACATAAAAAAATCAATTATTTAAATGTTTTATCAAGGTTCACTCGCCAACTTTTGTTGACCCAAATTTTCCTCTGTTTTACGCATGATACAGGTGATCAAGTTGAGGAAAGAAATACTTAGGATGGCCTAGAAGAATAATCAAGTTATTTCGTTGGAACAAGCATTTAGATTATTATTTGTGTTTGTATGAAATTTTGTTGGATATTTGAAATTTTAATTTGAATTTAATAAATATGAAACTTCTTAGTAAATATCATGAGCTTTGGTGATAACCCAATCATGCCCCAACTTTTATTCCGCTGCGGGTCGGGGTGTGACAATGTGCCATATTTTTATGTCCATTAGTGACAGGCCAATGTGCCATATTTTTAATGTCCATTAGTGACAGGCTAATGTGCCATATTTTTATATCCATTAGTGACAGGCCAATGTGCCATATTTTTATGTCCATTAGTGACATGCCAATGTGCCATATTTTATGTCCATTAGTGGCAGGCCAATGTGCCATAATTAATGTCCATTAGTGATAGGCCTGTTGTAACATTTGTGTAAAACGGGTTCCAAAACCCACTCCGTTAAAATTCAAGTATTTATTCAATAGTTCATTACATATTTATTAGTATTAATTAAATTATTTATTACTCATGATTAATAATTAAGTCACCTAATTAAAATAACAATCAATAAAGGAAAATAAACAAACCTTTTTATAACAAAAAGAAATAAAATAATAAAAATAAAGAAGTAGCCGGGGTTCGAACCCGGATACCCCCACAAACCGCACACACCAAAGCACCGTTGTGATACACACACTATATGTTTATAAACCCGAAACAAATATCTCTTATAACAAAACAATCCCTTAAATCAGATCCAAAGTTTAACCGCCCAAACCTCAACGTTTGTAGCAGTCAAAACCTTCATTCAATTTACGTTTTCTTTTGAATCAAAACAGAGAAACGGTCTTCCAGTCATGCGAATTAACTCATTCATTACTCAAATCAGTTACGAATCATCAAAGGCAATCAAACTCATCATTTAAAATCGGTTGTAACCGAATTCTGAATTTAATCCATCCTCACCTATAAATACCGATTCTTGTATTCCAATTTAACTCGCTCACACCCACATCTTCACTCAAAACTCTCTGAGAGAAAACTCTCTGTTTCAACCAACTAGTCGTCGGAGTTTTTTTTTGTTTCATCGCCGGAATTCAATCGGAAAAGTTATAATATTTCTCCAATTCGGTACAAACATCTACATCTCCTTATTATCTTTTGTTTAATGTTTTGTTGTTATAAATCGGTTACTCAAATCTGTATAAACGAATTAACAATCGGGTAGACTTCCGGTTGATTTTTTTGAAAGGAAAAAGATGAAGTAATTTAGTGTATTAATATAATCAAAAGTGGGTTTTTAATCGGGTTAGACACACAGTCCAGTGATGGACTGTGTGCAATTTCAAAGCGTATGACATGAGTTCAAGTCTGGCACATGTCCGTATCGTTGGAATAAAAACAGTTTTTATTTTAAGCAGATCATATCATCCATCAGTAAGATGTTAAGTATAATTTAAATCTTATGTTAATCGGGTTAGACCCCAGCCCAACTGGTTGGGCTGGGTGCAAAACAACAATAAGGTCGCTGGTTCGAGACGTGTCCTTCCCACCGGTTCGATTGATTTTAAAATCTTTTTAAATTAAGTGATTTCTGAAATACTTTAATATGAATATATGTATAATTAAAATCAGAATCCTTTCGGGTTAGACACGTAGCTCAGTTGGTAGAGTTGCGTGCACACAAACGAGAGGTCACGAGTTCGAATCCCATCACACGCTGCCAATAACACAATGAACCGGTCAGACCCCTTGTCAGGTCTGACAAGGTTTTTTTTTTTATAATAATATTTTGTATATATATATTTACTTAAAAATTAATTAAAAACACTTAAAGACACGATTTCTTAGGTTTAAAAATCCTAATAAATACCACAAAAATAACCTAAAAATCTAACAAAAAGTATTAAATCAAAATATTATTTTTATACATATTTATCGAATTTATCGCGTTATTATTTTAGGTTAGTATCCTTTCGTCGGTCAAATTTTCAATTTCGTGCGCATTCATTATCAAGCAATGAACACACCCACTATGAGTGAATCCTTACAAATTCCCCTTTTTATTCATGGTTTGGGGTGTATCATGTGTCGTTTCATATATTTCGTTTATCCAAACACTTGTTCTATTACCACTATATGATCTAACGTGTTATGTAATGTTATTTGTTGTGTTGTGTGTTTACATTTTTGTTAGTTGCGTGCAAATCATTCATTAGGCCCATCAGTTCCTCGTTGGAGAGGAGTTGAGCATCAGGTGCCTCATTAGATCAGCTCCATTTGATTGAGCCTTGATCTCATTGTTCATCATTTGTCATGCTTGTGTGTGCATTAATTGATAATATGTGGTTTGTGGATATATTTACATATGCGTTTATTCATATTTGGTTTAGGCACATTTTTTTTAATTAACCAAAATAACTAATTCGTTCAAATGTTTAAATAAGATTCACTCGCCAACTTTTGTTGATCAAAAAACCATTTTACACATGATACAGGTGAACAGGTTGAAGCAAGGAACACATAGGAATTTGCCTTAGAAGAAAAATAAAGAGTTTATGAATGTTGTGTTTAAAACATGTTGTGCTTGTATGTTTATTGTAATTTCTCCTTTAAATTGAAATAATAAATATGAAACTTTATAGTAAATGTCATGAGCTTTGATGATAACCCAATTATGCCCTGACTTTTATTTCCGCTACGGGTCGGGGTGTGACACCTGTGTGCCATAATCATATGTCCATTAGTGACAGGCCTTTGAGCCATATTTCAAATGTCCTTTGTGACAAGCCTATGTGCAATATACAATTGTCCAAGTGACAACGACAGTTGTGACATTACGATCCACTGTCTAATAATATATGGACTATGTCCAAATTGTAATTTGCCTTTGATGGTCCTTTTGAGACCTAGGCCAAATATAGATAACATTCATTTAAAATGTTAAGTCTGACAGTTGTGATTCCATACACACTGGTTCAAATAGACAAATGGATTTATATATCCAAACTTTATTGCCTATATGGTTATTAATACCATGGCTAATATAAAATTTAATTTGGTATATAGTACCCAAACATCAGAGATGGCTAACTCAGATGAGGCGCAAAGTGTTCGCCGTGATAATAATGCTCACAAAGCTGAAAATATAGCCATCAATAATGATGATTTCCAAGCTCGCATTGATGCAACTGTCGGAAAAGCCATGGAAAAGGCCATGGAGAAATTTAAGGAAGTGAGCGCTACTCGCTCCAAACCTTTATCCATTCCACCATCATCAGCTCGAAAGGAGAGCTCTGTCCACTCTTCAAATGCAAAGAGTGAACCAAAGAAACTAGAACTCAATGATAGGCCCCGTACTTCTAAAGACGGATGTACCTATAAATACCTTGTCTCCTGTAAGCCCCGAGATTTTAATGGAGAAAGGGGAGTAGTAGAAGCCTTGAGATGGCTTGATGAGATGGAAACTATTGTAGATATCAGCGAATGTGCTGATAAAGATGTAGTGAAGTTTGTATCCCAATCCTTCAAAGGCGATGCCCTAATATGGTGGAAGGCCATGGTCCAGTCAACAGGAAAAGTAAACCTGTATAACTTGGGATGGACCAAGTTTGCGGACCTTGTCAAGGAAACATATTGCCCACCTCATGAGGTGGAGAAGATAGAGTCAGATTTTCTGACTCTAATAATGAAAAATCTGGACTGTCAGAAGTATCTTACTGACTTTAATTCCTTATCCAGATTAGTATCTTATCTGATTTGACGTGAACCCAAACGCATCGCGCGTTTTATAAATGGGTTATCGCCTGAGATTAAAGGCATGGTGAAGGCTGCTCAGCCTACTACTTACAGGTCTGCTGTTGACCTATCTCTCTCTCTCACTTTAGATCTAGTGAGACAAAAGTCAGTCAAGACTGAGACTGGCGGGAAAAGAAAACGGGAGATTGATAACTCCCAAAGGTTTAAAAAGAAAGGAAATTTTGGGACCAAGAAGAACCAGCACAGATCTAATGATAAACCTTTGTGCAAAACCTGTAACCGCGGGCACTGGGGGCAATGCAATACCGACACCCAGATTAAACCCTGTGGTATTTGCAAAAGGAAAGGGCATAAAACCCACGAGTGCAAAAATCTTAAAGATGCCGTCTGTTTTGGCTGTAATGAGAAAGGGCAAATTAAGCCTAACTGCCCAAAGAATCCCAGAACTAATGAAGCAAAGCCTGGAGAAGCCAAGAAAGGAAATGCTCGTGCCTTCCAGATGAATGCTAAGAAGGCCGTTAATGACAGTAATGTCATAACAGGTACTTTCCTCATTAATGACATATTTGCTAGAGTTCTTTTTTATTCGGGTGCGGATAAGTCATTTGTGGACTAAAAGTTTAGCAAACTATTAAACTTACCCATAAGAACTCTAGACATAACTTATGAAGTAGAACTTATTGATGGAACCTTAGAAACAGCATCTTCCATTCTTGATGGATGTTTTATATCCATTAAGAATCATTCAATTCCTATCTCTCTTCTGCCAATGAAATTGGCGGGGTTCGATGTAGTCTTAGGCATGGATTGGTTATCCCATAACCAAGCCCGCATTACCTGTGATAAGAAACTCATCGAAATCAAAACCCCATCTAGTGAAATACTCACCATCTTTGGAGATTCACACTATGGATTACCAGACAAAGTGTCATTATTTAAAGCATCCAAGTGTCTAGGGAAAGGTTGTATCATTTACATGGCACAAGTAACTATTAACGAGCCGAAGCCAAATATTGAAGACCTTTCAGTTATCTCAGAATATCCTGATGTTTTCCCTGAGGAATTACCAGGTCTACCTCCAGATAGGCAACTGGAGTGTAGGATTGACATCCTACCAGGAGCGGCATCTGTTGCAAGAGCTCCGTATCGGCTAGCACCAACAGAGATGAAGGAATTAAGAATGCAATTAGACAAACTCTTAGAGAAAGGTTTCATACAACCTAGTTCCTCACCTTGGGGAGCTCCTATTCTTTTTGTTAAGAAAAAATACAGTTCAATGCGAATGTGCATTGATTACTGCGAACTAAACAAGATAACAATCAAGAATCGTTATCCTCTGCCCAAGATCGATGACTTGTTCGATCAACTTCAAGGGGCTAGTTACTTCTCTAAGATCGACTTAAGATCAGGATATCATCAATTGAAGGTTAGAAGTCAGGATGTTCCCAAAACTGCCTTTAGGACTCGTTATGGCCATTATGAATTTCTGGTGATGCCTTTTGGGCTCACAAATGCACCTGTAGCATTCATGGATCTCATGAATAGAGTCTGCAAGCCGTACCTAGATAAGTTTGTCATTGTATTCAAAGACGACATACTTATCTACTCTCGTAATCAATTTGATCACGAGAAACATCTTCGGTGCATCCTAGAATTACTAAGGCAAGAGAAGTTTTATGCTAATTTCTCTAAGTGCGAGTTTTGGCTTAGAGAAGTCCAATTTCTTGGACATGTTGTAAGTGAGCGTGGTATCCAAGTGGATCCCGCTAAGATTGAAGCCATAATGAATTGGGAAGTACCCAAAACTCCATCGAAGATTCGTAGTTTCTTAGGATTGGCCAGTTATTATAGGAGGTTCATTGAGAACTTTTTGAGGATAGCCACTCCTTTAACTAACTTGACCCGTAAGAATGTCAAGTTTATCTGGGGTCCAAAACAACAAGAATCTTTTGAGATTCTGAAACACAACTTGAGCAATGCTCCTGTGTTATCTCTACCTAAGGGTATTGAGGATTTTGTCGTATATTGTGATGCCTCGCACACTGGCATGGGCTGTGTGCTAATGCAAAAAGGCAAAGTGATTGCTTATGCATCACGACAATTAAAGGTGCACGAAAGGAATTACACCACCCATGATTTGGAATTGGGTGCTGTTGTATTTGCACTTAAGTTATGGAGACATTACTTATATTGCACAAAGTGTATTATATACACTGACCATAAGAGCCTCCAACATCTGTTTAATCAGAAAGAATTGAACATGCGACAGCGCCGTTGGATGGAAACACTTAATGATTATGACTGCGAAATTCTCTATCATCCCGGCAAGGCAAATGTCGTTGCTGATGCCTTGAGTCGCAAGGAAAGGGTTAAGCCCATTAGGATTAACCCTAAGAGCATTGAGCTCAAAAATAGCTTGAATGAGAAGTTATTAGATCTGCAAAAGCAAGCCCTATTAGAGGCTAATATTCCTAATGAGGGATTAGGCGAACTATTGATTAGTTAACGCCTTGAAAGGATGGAATCCTTAGATTCAATGGAAGAATCTGGGTTCCAATCTTTGGAGGACTTAGAGAACTAATCCTCCAAGAAGCACATAATTCGAAATACTCAGTTCACCCAGGTGGCGACAAAATGTATCAAGATCTGAAAAAGAACTATTGGTGGATGGGTTTGAAGAAATCTATAGCCACTTATGTAGCTAAGTGTCTGACGTGTTCGCAAGTTAAAGTCGAACATCAGAAACCGTCAGGCATCCTACAACAACTTGAGATTCCCACCTGGAAATGGGAAATGGTAACTATGGATTTGATTACCAAGTTACCTAAGACCAAACGTGGCAATGACACGATTTGGGTCATTGTGGACAGGCTGACTAAGTCAGCACATTTCTTGCTCAATTAAAGAGACTTATAATTCTGATAAGTTGGCAAAGCTATATGTGGACAAGATTGTGTCCCTATACGGTGTGCTGGTATCTATTGTATCTGATAGAGATACTAGATACACATCTCACTTTTGGAAAAGTTTCCAACAATCGTTAGGCACACGATTAAATTTTAGTATGGCTTACCATCCGCAGACTGATGGTCAGAGTGAGCGTACTATCCAGACATTGGAAGACATGCTTAGTGTATGTGTGATTGATTTAGGTGGAAGCTGGGATGACCACTTACCCCTAATAGAATTCTCCTACAATAATAGTTATCATACAAGCATCAAGGTTGCTCCTTTTGAAGCCTTGTATGGGAGAAAATGTAGAACGCCTGTTTGTTGGGCTGGAGTTGGGGAAGCCCAACTGTCTGGACCTGAGATTGTCTTAGAGACCATGGATAAGATACTACAAATCCGTGATCGTCTCAAAGCTGCCCGTGATAGGCAGAAAAGTTATGCAGACAAGAGGCGAAAACCTCTTAAGTTCCAAATAGGGGACAAAGTATTATTGAAGGTATCACCCTGGAAAGGTGTGATGCGCTTCGGAAAGAAGGGCAAGTTAAGCCCGAGATATATTGGACCATTCGAGGTAATCGAATGTGTCGGTTCTGTAGCTTATAAGCTCAAGCTGCCTGAGGAGCTCAGTGGAATCCATGATGAGTTCCACGTATCTAATTTAAAGAAATGTCTAGACGATGAGTCGCTAGCAATGTCACATCAAGATGTGCAAATTGATAAAAAAACCTGAGGTTCACTGAGAAACCAATTTCGATCGAGGATCGACAGGTTAAAAAGTACCGAAAGAAGTTTATACCTATTGTAAAGGTTAAGTGGGATGCCCTTCGAGGCCCCGAGTATACATGGGAGATTGAGTCCACTATGCGACAAAAGTACCCCCATCTTTTTGAATAAAATCTCGAGGTCGAGATTTCTTTTAAGGGGTGAGGATGTAACATATCGTAAAATTCGTGTTCGGTAATATACCGACACGTGTACATACCCTCGATCATACCTCAATGAGTTAGCCACTCAATCTAGCTTAAAACATGTTAAAATATACAAAATTTCACAAACCTAACTGTAACCTACGGTTGAGAACCGTAAGTTATGGCTTGAAGCTGCTGGATCAGATTTTTATGACTAGCAGCGTAGTGCCTACGGCGAGGCTTGAAAGCCTTTATATTTCAGTGTTTTAACTTTCAGAAAATTTCCCAGAGGCCCCTAGACTTCATTATCTTCGTGTTACTTGTTTAAACAAGTTATCTCTTGACCCGGACGTCTCTCGGTTAAGACGATAGATTTTTATTTACCATCCTCGAGCATTCCACTCTTGTACCAAACCTTTAACTTTATTAATTTAGGTAAATTAAACCATAGGGATTCGTATCTTCACGTTTAAGCTAGTAGACACTTTTAAGTCGTAAAGACACCTAGTGTGACACCCGTTAACGTTCGGTTATTCGTACTCTTCTTCAATACATCTTGTATTGATTGAAAAGAACTAGTTGTGTCATTATGTCATGAAATATAAGTCAAGGGACAATTCATGACATTTAATAAAACTATATTTGAGGGACTAAATGTGTTAAAACCCCAAATCTTTGTGAGGATGCCACCTAGCTTGCAAATGCCATACTCTTGCAGCTCTTGACACCTTGCTAGACACTTGTGATGATCCTAGAACACCTCTAACACCTGGCTTCATCTTCACACACTTCCTTGCACTATAAATAGCCCACTAGTTCACCTCATTCTTTGCTCATTCACTTCTTCTCCTATCTATTACACTCTTGGAAGTTCCTGACCGTTTGGGAGCATCCCTTTGAGTTCTAAGTTTCTCTTGGATCACTTGTAAGTGCTCCATCTCTGCTCTTTTCTTTTTATAGGCTTTTAATAGCCAAAAGTCAAACATTTTCGACAAATGCCTTGACTTTCGGTTAAGACCATTATGGTCCATCCATTGTTCGAAATGAACATGGCTAAGTGATCGTAATTAGGAAAGTATTAACCCCTTAAAGGGGCACCTCCTAAGGATCACGTTTACTAGGTCAATTGACGGGTCAAAGTTATTGTTTTAAAAAGTCAAACGTGTCAGATTTCATAAAAAATCATAATCTGAGTTTATGTATGTTATAAACATGTTTTTGACACTTAAACAAGTGAGTAATAATTATTAGAACATGTGGGAACATGTTCGATCCGTCAATTTCAGTCCTAGAGTCGGTTCACAACCGAAAGTCGCGAAGTTTGAGTTCTGCTTTGACTTTCGATTTTGACCCGACTTAGATTAGTTAACTTCTGAATTAAG
The DNA here is from genome assembly GCA_947069175.1 of Scalesia atractyloides. Lineage (NCBI taxonomy): Eukaryota > Viridiplantae > Streptophyta > Magnoliopsida > Asterales > Asteraceae > Scalesia > Scalesia atractyloides. Next base: position 49,268,860 of record CAMTDV010000023.1, read on the forward strand.
GTCACATTATGATTGTAATGCAATGTAGTATAACCCTTGGAGGTTATATTACATGATCATGATTATAACCATAATCTGAGTTTATGCACAAGTTCCGTAAAATGTCAAAATTTGACTAAAATGTCCTTTTTACATAAAACATGGTTTTAATCAACAATGAACTTGAAAATGAAGTACCTACTGATATGTTAACGTAATTAACATATTATGATGTTAATATTCTGATCATAAACTGATTTTAGTATCGTATACTATACTTTTAAATGACCAAAATGTCCTTTCGGTGTATAGTTTGGTTTTAAACAATAAACCACACCTATGTGTGCTATCTTACTGATAATATATCACAAATTAAGTATTTTTCCAGAATGTTTATGATCATAACATCAGAATACACGCAAGTTCCTTTTATACGACATATAATTACCAAAACGCCCTTATGAGGCATAATTTCGTTTCAAAACCTTTTGGGGCATGTAAGTTGATACCTAGTGATATTACAACTTATTTAAAGTATAATGGCATTTAGAACTTGTTCATGACTCATCCGATTACCCAATATCACTTATATCATACGCTTAAAGTATATGTAACTAGTTTACGAAAATTAACCGAAACGGGTTTAACCTTATCATTTTAATCTCAAATTCCAGAATGTTAGTTGTTTACCCATATTATACAAATCTTAAGTAATTGTTGGGTTTAAACTATATTCTATCCGGTCATCGCTTAATCTAGCGTATCATACCGTTTTTGATCCATTACGCTAGTCGGTCTAAGTCTATGACTTAAATTAAGACTGTTAGCATTTTAATTGGTTAGCTTATGCCATAATCCAGACTAGAGCTTCCAGTAAATGCTATCTGCACTTATTTCGTTTTGAATACGGCTGAGAATATTAAATCTTGCATTATTAATCAAGACTAGCTCAGGTAAATACTCTTGACTTATTTTCCCTATACGGGCTTGGGTTACGGTAAATTATTACCGCTTGGTCTGAAATGGGATCAATCGAATGTCGGATTGTGGCTAGTAAATCCGCATATTCCGTTTGATCAGTTTTGTTTGATAACTTAAACATTGGGGGTTAACGACCGTGTCCTAGATATCCTTGGCTCATTACATTAGTTAATGGCCGCGACCAAAGCGCGGCGTGTAGGCATACACCTGACAGATGCTAATGCTAAATTATTTTTTTTACCCACAAGTTGGGGATAACTCCTTCCGGGTTCATAAGTGGTGTGTACATTAATTATGTCTCGGTCTCTGTACTGGGCCCCATATATATACACACACACGGGTCGTATAACCTTATACGACCCGTATACATGTGTTAAAATCCATAAACCTGACTAAACCTCCAAAATAAATTCATATGTCGTATAACGTTATATTACTCGTATACATATGTATACGGGCCATATAACGTCATATGGTTCGTATACATAAAAAAACAAAAAACATTCCACTGCATACATCTCTTTGCAACAACATTTTATACGGGTGTATAGTATTATACGGCCATATACAATAGAGATGTGAAAATAAGATATAGAGGTGTGTAAATAATAAGGGCCAATAAAAAAAACTTTTGAGTTAAAGTTAAAAAATTAACTTTTTTTTAAACAACCCTAAAACATGAAGTATAACGCTCTTGTACACAAAAATATTACTAATTTGTAAAATGTAATTAAGTTTTTTAACAAACAAATGAAGACTATTATTCATCACCATTTAGTGATTATTTTATTCCGAAACGACTTAAATTGAACATTTGAAAACTTGGTTAATATTTAGTCAAACTTTTTGTACTAAGACCTCATACTTTAAGTTAAATTTAGAAGAAAAAAAAACAAGCACGTAGATCGTGTAGTGGAAGATGGAAGACGTTTGGATATTTTGCGTCCTGTGGTCTAGTCATCATATGAGTATTGTGGGGATTATATTAAAATCAGGTGTAATGGGGATGTGGGACATTATGTTAAAAGGGAAGTAATAGAATTAGAAAAAAGAAAACCATCAAAAAAATGCTATTGACCAAACAAAAAGAATAATGCGTTTTAAAAAGCACGCTCCATTTTTTTTCAATATAAACGCCTTCGGGGTGGTCAGGCAGCGTTTTAGGCTTATATTTGAAGAAAAACGCCAAAAACTCCCATTACGAATGATCTAAATAAAAATCGAGATTCATATATCTTCTATGTCTGACACTTACTTTTTTCAAAACAAAAAGGTAGCATTTATAAAAAAAAGTCACGATAGTAAAACAATAATGAAACTTTGAGTGGTTTTTATAATAAAAAATTCGAATGATAAAAACTGGAAAAAAAATTAATTACTATAAAGTGAAATATACCCTTAATGTAAACTAATTTCGGTGCCAGTTAAGTCAAGTCTTTATAACAGTTGATGAGTCAAAGTTGAAGTACAATTATATAAATATAATTTATAACGAAATTTAATTAATCATCAACTTTTTTTAATATCCATGCAAAAATAATTTACATCTCTAGTGACGATTAAAAGTTAGCCGTTGGGGGAGCTGCGTCGGTGGCCGTTGATAACTATTATTATTGATAGATTTAAAATAAAATAAAAATAATGAAAACTAGCCGTTAGACTCAGGGGCACGTGAGAGAGGAGGAGCCTCTGAATGTATAATAGACACATCTGACATATTCTCTCTCACCCAAAAAACGCCACTTTCTTTGTTTTCCTTTTCCTTATTTCAAAAATAAAATCTGTTTATTGCAATAACCAATAAAATTCATCTTTTTAACTCGAATATTGGTAAAAAAATAGCATATAAAAATAAATACATCGTATAAATTTTTTATACCTTTAAAGTTTATATAAAACGAGATTTAATTTTCACACCAATAAAATACATGAATTATTTCATGTATATAATTTGTGTTCACATATAGTGAGAAACATATTAAAATTTATGAACATGATCTCATTTATCTTTCCTTACTGCCTACATACGAAAATTTTACCTAGTATCTAATTTTCACATATCTATTTTACTCTTCACCTTTATAGTTTGTGCATATAATCAGAAATGTACTAAAATTTACAAACATGACCAAGTTTATTCTTTCATTAGTTTATATGTAAAAAATTTATTGAACATCTGTTCTTACATAACTCCTTTATATTTTCATGTATATGAATGATTTTTTTAAGCAAGCCGATTTTGTTTATTGTAGCATAAATGAGGAAATCATGGTTGGATCCACGTCACAATATTCGATCCTCGATTTTATATGTAATATACAACAAATGACCTAATTCATCACGCATATTCGAAAATAACTCTCATAAAAAAATAAAACCCACCACCAACGATAATACACAAAAATAAATGAATTCACTAAAATTGTTTAATTATAAATGAAAACACTAAATTTGTTCATGTATGTTACCATTATAAAGTTGATATGAATACAACTTCTAAATCATACAAAGAAAACTTTTTATGATTCTCTTTTTTTAAGTTCAACAAAAACGGCTTCTTTTTCTTACGTAACAATTTTTTTCGAAAAATAAATTTTAATCCTGTCGTGTGCAAACAAATTTCTTACCAATGGACCACTAATTCTGGTTTTTTAGTTACAATTAGAATACAACTAATTTTTCTTAACTTAAGAAATAAGGTTTTTTTAATAAAAATAATATATTGTAAACTTAGATGTAAATCTTTAATTAATAAACTGAATTATTATTATTATTATTTATTATTATTATTATTATTATTATTATTATTATTATTATTATTATTATTATTATTATTATTTATCGTCAGTCAGGGAGCGTAACCATCACGTGCACCATCTGCAAACTTGATCTCTATATGCACTACAAAACCTTCTTTCACCACTATCTCATCTCACTGTTTCATCTCTTCTTCTTCTTCTTCTTCTTCACCTCATCTCACTCTCCAATGGAGTCCAAACACACCCCCAAAAAGACTCCAAATCTCACCATAATCCTCCACCTCATCCTCATAACCACACTCACCCACATAACATCTATTCAACCCAATCATGGGACGGCATCATCGTAACCGAAGCCGACTTCCAAGCCCTCCAATCCTTCAAACAATCCTTAATCGATCCAAACGGCTTCCTCAAATCCTGGAACGACAGCGGCTACGGCGCCTGTTCCGGCGGCTGGCAAGGCATCAAATGCGCCAAAGGGCAAGTCATCGTAATTCAGCTCCCTTACCGAGGGCTTGGTGGTCAAATCACACCCAAAATTGGCCAATTTCAAGCCCTCAGAAAACTCAGTCTCCATGATAATAGTTATCACAGGCTCAATCCCTAAAGAATTGGGGCTTTTACCTAACTTAAGAGGCCTTCAGTTGTTTAATAATAAGTTTACTGGCTCAATTCCTGCTTCTTTGGGGCTGTGTCCTTTGATTCAGAGTATTGATTTGAGTAATAATATGTTGACGGTGGGATTCCTGAAAGTCTTGCTAATTGTTCTAAGCTTTTTAGGGTCAATTTGACTTTTAATCATTTGACTGGTGGTATTCCTGTGAGGATTGTGAAGTCAAATTCGATTAAGTTTCTTGCTCTAGGGTATAATAATTTATCTGGGTCGGTTCCGGATTCTTGGGGGAGTGGGGGAATTGGGGTCAAAACGGTTTTTCAATCGTTGACTTTTGACCATAATTTGTTGACCGGGGGTTTACCGGTTTCTTTGGGGAAGTTGACTGATGTTGAAGAGATTTCTTTTGGTCATAATCGGTTTAGTGGGAGTATACGGTTGAGTTTGGTGGGCTTTTGAAGTTAAGAAGTATTGATTTGTCTTATAATAATATTAGTGGAAGTATTCCCACAAGTTTTGAAAATTTGACTTTGGTGAAGTCAATGAATTTGGCTCATAATCGTCTCACTGGAGAGATTCCAAGTTTCTTGGGTGAAAGATTGAATCTTTCTGAGTTTAATGTGTCTTATAACAATCTTTCGGGTGCGGTTCCAATTCTACTTTCTTCGAAATTCGATTCGAGTGCGTTTGTTGGGAATCTTGATCTTTGTGGATACAGTCCTTCGACCGCGTGTCCTACGTCTCCACCGCCTTCCACCGCCCCTTTTCAGCCAACAAACCACCGAGGGAATGACAAGAAGCTAAGCACCAAAGGGATCATACTCATTGCAGCCGGTGCGATTATAGCATTATTGCTTCTAATTTGCTGCATACTCTTATGTTGCTTGTTGAAGAAAAGAGGGGGAGGGAGTAGGCCGAAAGACGCTGAACGCGGTGGAGGTGAAGGCAGGGCCGCAGCGGCTGCAGCAGCGGGGAAAGGGGAGGCGCCACCGCAGGCCGAGGCGGCGGGAGAGGCTGGAGGGAAACTTGTACACTTTGAAGGTACAATGGGGTTCACAGCTGATGATCTTTTGTGTGCAACAGCTGAGATAATGGGGAAGAGTACCTATGGGACAGTTTATAAGGCAACATTGGAAGATGGTGATCAAGTGGCAGTTAAAAGATTGAGGGAAAAGATAACTAAAAATCAAAGGGAATTTGAAGTTGAAGTGAATTTGCTTGGGAAAATTAGGCATCCAAATCTATTGGCAATGAGGGCTTATTATTTAGGGCCAAAAGGAGAGAAACTTCTTGTTTTTGATTACATGCCCAAAGGAAGCCTTGCTACTTTTCTTCATGGTAATTATACATTCTTCAATTGTTAGTGGACTATTTCGATACCGATACTCATATTTGGCAAAATTGGTATCAGGAAATTCGCTACCGGTACCGAGCTCATTCCTACGTGAGAGTGACAAAGATTCGGATTTTAAAAAAAGTTTAGTGCTTTTGTCACATACTTGTTAAAAAAAATTCAAAACTTTTGAAAATGCCGGTTTTCAAGATAAATAATCTCTAAATGCAAAAAAAAGTAATTAGAAAAATAGAAATAAAACCATAAGTTATATCCTTTTGTCTATAAGAAATAGTGGTTTTGTAACTTTTTATGTGTAAATGGAATGTGACCACTTTTTTTAGAAAATATTATAATTTTCAAGAAAGAACAACTTCCAATTTAATAAGTATTTTTGTAACCTTTTGTGTTTATCATTTTACTTAAATTATCTTTTTCAAACTCATTTATTTTTTAGTTAAAAATGCTACTTTTCAAGAATGAACAACTTCTCAAATGCAAAAAGAACCATCTATAAGAAAATGCTATATTTTAGTCAAACGCAAAAAGAACCATCTATAAGAAAATGCTATATTTTTAGAGTTTTCGCCATATTAATTTAACTTTTTGTTGCAAATTGACAATTTAGTTACGAAAATGCCAAAGAATCATCTACAAAATGCTACTTTTATAAGGGTTTTTGTCATATTAATTTAACTTTTTGTTGCAAGTTGTCATTGTCATGAAAATGCCAAAAGATCAGTTAATTGCTTGCTTATTCTTAAAATTGCTTTCTTGCATTCCACAACATAAAATCATATTTACTGTTAACCTTGAATGCAGCTCGAGGACCGGAAACACCGGTAGATTGGCCAACACGAATGCAAATAGCGAAAGGAATGGCTAGAGGTTTGCTTAGCCTCCACACCCATCACAACATAATCCATGGAAACCTAACATCAAGCAACGTGCTGCTCGATGAAAACATTAACCCGAAAATTGCGGATTTCGGCCTGTCACGGCTCATGACGACTGCTGCAAACTCAAATGTGATTGCAACAGCTGGGGCCCTCGGGTACAGGGCCCCAGAGCTTTCCAAGCTCAAGAAAGCCAACACGAAAACCGATGTCTACAGTTTGGGTGTGATCATATTAGAGCTACTAACCGGTAAATCACCGGGAGAGGCGATGAACGGTGTGGATTTACCGCAATGGGTCGCTTCTATAGTGAAAGAAGAGTGGACTAATGAGGTTTTTGATCTTGAACTGATGAAATATGCTTCTGTAATTGGTGATGAGTTGTTGAACACTTTGAAACTAGCTTTGCACTGTGTTGATCCGTCACCATCGGCTCGGCCTGAGGTCCAGTTGGTTCTTCAGCAGTTGGAGGAGATTAGACCAGAGACCGCTGTGAGTTCAGGTGATGATGGTGGTGCTGGACCTTCAACAAGTGAGTGAATGTGTGGAGGTGTAGGAGGAGATTATTATGATTCTTTTATTCTTGAATTAAGCTCTGGTATTTGTAAATATAAGTTTGCATTTAATTTGTTTTAGGGAACTTTTGTGTGGAATTCTTGATTCATTTTGTTCAATGAAGTGGAAATTTTGATGCTCAGATCACTCATGTTAACTAATCCTTTAGTGTGGTTTTAATTCAATACATTTGAATAGTATATAAGATCTACAAAAAATAAAATTTATAAAGTATATTATGGTACTACTTAAAGTAACCGGTATGATGTGTGTTGGTACGATTTAAAAACGGGTTTCTGTGCCTAACCCGATACAATTTAAAAATCGGATTTTAAAACATTTGAGAAAAGAAATAAAAAGAAGGGAACCTAAGTTATATAAAACTAGTGGGTTACACCCGCGCTCTGCGACAGGGCGGCCCAAGTTTTAATGGAAAAGTAGACGTAAAAATAACGTTAATGACATGAATTCGTTTGATATTGGTTCGGTTCATTAAGATACCGACACTTACCGAAAGAGAAACAAAAAAATTTATGATACGACCAAAAAAGAGAAACAATAAAAACGAATATCAATTCCGATACCGACGTTGTTGGGTCAGTATTAGACCGTTCGTTTTGCTACATGTACAACACCATGTTCGATTGACTTAAAAAAGAAAAACAAAAACCAAAAAATAAAAAAAAGAAAGATGAAAAGAATTCACAAAAGAAAAAAAATAATAAAATGACAGAAAACACTGTAGCTAAGAAGTTTATAAATTATATATATAATAATTTAATATTTTTTAGTTAGGAGAGAATAGGAATGAAAACAACTAGTTCTCCTATACAACCTTTATTATGTGATGATATTTAGTTATTGTAGATGTTGCTAAAAAAGATGTTAGGTGGGGCTTCAAACCTCATTGATGATATGGAAATGATTGAATGTTGATCCACATTCACTTTGATGTCTACATATGTAATAACCATTAGCTTCGTTGCATTGAGATAGTGTTTGTTATATGGCTCGACTTTACCTTAGACTTTAGCTTGAGAGTAAGTATGCATACTATGAGATTTTTAGTACTAAGACATGAGAGAATTGGGAACAATTTTTCCGACTTCGTTGCATTTGGACTCGAACGTGAGAGCAAGGGATCACCCAACGAATGGACGAGCTCAAAGGGGGGAGGAGAGAGGGGGGCAAGAACCATGTTTTCAGAGAAGTGGCGGTCCGAATCTTATCTGAACTGCGAGAATAACTGACTAAGCCGTGCCATAAGGGGTCATTCTCCAAACGGGACGCCTTTAGGTTGTTAAAGTAGGTTGGGTGACAGATAATAGTGGATTGTTTTTAAAATACTTTTTCGAGGTGGTATGAAGTCCCAAAACTTTTGTTATTCAGCATGGTTGGAAATTATGTACCATGTTGCAACTTGCAAGACACCTCTTTGAGTTTACTATTGGTTCATAGCGCTAGCATTTGGAGTATTGTTCATGTTATCGTTATTGGAAACCTCTCACATCTTTTCTAAGGATGTGCTAGTGCATATATTTGAAGCTTATATCCTTGGATGTGTGATGTGCCTTATCCGAAACTCGTAGTTCTAGACATCTTTAATTTGATTCTGAACTCAGACTTGCGAACAACTTTTATCCACAACTTAAAGCTTGCTTGTTTTAATTTAAGCGTTACACATTCATTAGGGCTTCAAAGATTTCATCTATTCCATTACAAAACTTTAAAGTTATAACTATATACTTGTAAACTTCAAATTACATCAATATCTTCCCAAAACCTAAAAGTACTCATTTTTATACATACATTAAGTTACAAAATTAAACGAACAAGTTATATTATCCTTCTACCCGTGATCTTAGTTGAACTACACCGAATTACTGAATTTACTAAAGTAATATGACATTAATTACATAAACACCGTTAAGAAAATAAACACTAACCACTTGTACAAATGTTTATGTTTAACTTAACTTTCGATCTTTATCGTTTTTTAAATTAATGATATATATTATTTGTTAAATGCGGAAGATATTTATATTGTTTAAACAAACACTATAATATATTCTCAGAACGCTAAAAGAAAAAAATTAGCGTTTCATAATACACATAATTAAAGATAAATGTCATATGTAATACAATTAGCGATCTAATAATATCTTACTTTTGTATCACCCGAATTTATGTCGACCTTGAAAAAGTGGATTTGAAATCAAGGGTTAGGACGTTTGCTTAGGTATGAAGGATAGAAAGTAATTTTGACCATCAATTAAATAATCAAGGGTTTGGATTAAATGAATAGAATTGAACAAAAACAAGAAGACATGTGAGATTTCTAAGGGTATTATAGTTCATCCAAATCAATAGTTTCTCACTACTCCTATTCCCACTCGTTATTAAAATGTTAATAACCTTTTCATACGACATTAATTTTTTGTGAAAATTGCACTATGAAAACGAGCGTTGTTTTATCTTTAAAACGAGTATACTATTGATATACTTTTGAAAACAATTTCGATAACCCAGATGTGTAAAACACAATGGACAAAAAATAGAAAAAAATTGATTTTATTCCTAAAACGCAATGTACTAAAGACACAAAATAAAGTGTTCTTTTTTAAAACGCAATGAACAAAAAACACAAAAGAAAGTGTTTTTTCTAAAACGCAATGGATCAAAAACACAAAACAAACTGTTCTTTCTAAAACACAATGTACTAAAAACACAAAAGAAAGTGTTCTTTCTAAAACACAATGAACAAAAATCACAAAAAAATGTCATTTCTAAAACGTAATGGATAAAAAAATACAAAACAAAATTTTCGTTCTATAACGTAATTGACTAAAAATACAAAAGAAAGTGTTTAGTCTAAAACGCAATTGACTAAAAACACAAAAGAAACTGTTTATTCTAAAACACAATTGACTAAAAACACAACAGAAAGTGTTTTTTTTGTAAAACGCAATGGTCAAAAGCATATAAAAAACTTTTGTGTTTCTCATTATTTTGTAAAATACAATAGACAAAAAACTTTTATATTTTGTAAAAGCAATGGACAAAAAAAAACACACAAAAACGGTGTTTTTTCATTATTTTGAAAAACGCAACAGAGAAAAACATTGCTTTTTCATTATTTTGTAAAACGCAATGGACAAAAAACACACAAAAAATATGTTTTTTCATTCTTTTGTAAAACACAATTCTAAATGAAAGTTTAAACTTAAAACTATTTTGTATTTTTCTTTGAAATATTTTATCAAACACTTGGTGTGCAACCTTTTACCACTAATTTTCTTAATAAAATTGGAACCAATAATGTTGCCCAAACGCAAGAATACATCAAGAGGATGTTAGAATCATGGATATCTTCACTTTGCCTATAAAATGTTTGAGAAAATTGAGAAAAGAACTACCTATTTCAATCGATTTCTCATTTCCATCGCATATTGAAAAAAATGAGAAATTGCATAAAAATAAATTGTGTTTCTTCAAAGAAATTGAAGAACACGTTGATTGATTGTTTAAACAATTCATTGATGAAAAAATCGCACTATGATGTAGTAATTCTAGAGAGAGAATGTAAATGGAAGGTTGGAGACGGTGAGTTTTGAAAGTGGTGGGTTTTGAAAATGTAGAGAATGATAAATATAATAGATTGAAAGAAGATTGACTAAAATGTCCATCCTTATGTTTTTTGTTAGTTGCCATGTGTCTTCTTATTATTGATTCATACAATTGTTTTCCAAACTAAACTTTCTATTTAATCTTCTCAATCAAATGGGACATTTTTTTTTATTTTTCACATACCTATTTATGAGATTAAAACAAATGCTTAAATATTTCACTATTGGTGTTACTGATGTGATTCAAGAAAAATAATTAGTTAAATAACTTTTATATGTGTTTCATCTTCTTTTTTAAACATGTTAGTTTACAAACAAGCTAAATGTTGAACCCGAACCAGCCCATGTCTCGTCAAGCTAACTAGTTTGTTTTTAACATACACATAATACAAAATATATAAACTAGAGAATTTATAAATAATATATGTTAAAATATGGACTCTAATTTATACACACAATTATATATCAAATCTTGTCTTTAGTTCGAGCCGAAAGAGCGACCTTAACTTTACAAGTGAGACTACGAGAGCCAACTTTGAACGAGTTCTTTCAATCGAGTCGCGAGTTTTTTAAACAATTTTATACACATGACAATAATAAAGTAGATAATATAATAGATAATCAACGTATAAACTTTATATATGAAAGTAAGTTTGAGACATGCAATTAGAAATGAATATATAAATAATTTCGTGCAATCCAAAAAAAATGCAAAGGCTATTGAAAATCTCAAATCCTTTATAGATTAAAAGTATATATTGGTACAAAAATTTAGGTTTCTTTTTAATTATTAATTAATACATCATGCAAAGTACGCATATGAAAATTAATCACAATTAATAAATATGTAAAATCATATGTTTAATATCTAGCTACTGTTGCATAACATGACTAATAACTAACGGTGGTTAGATTTGCCTCCACTTGGTGGATAAATTGTAGTACGAGGAAAGTTAATAAATGTTTATTTATTTAAGTTTTTCGATCTAAATTATTACTATTATTATTTTCTAAAACCTTTAATCTAAATACAAACCCATTTGGAATGGACCAACTTACTTGCCTCCATGTATAGTATGTGTAGATGTTGGACGCACCTATAAAAACTAAAATCATTAAATATATATTTGTTTATATTTTTTTTTTATGATAAGTCGTGTAAATGCAAATATTTATCATTAGTAGCCGACCCAATAATGTTTTATCGAGGTCACAACGTTTTATATTAGTATGTCTATCAAAATTATTTTGTGTTTAACATTAGAGTGGGGTTTTCAATTTGATTTGTTTTGTATAGCCTTTTTTAATAATGTAATTTTAGTTTCTAACTTTTCGATGAACTAGAACATTGTTTGAAAGGATATACACATTTAGCTAATTATAGACTATTAATTTAACCGACCATTTTATTTTCTTCTTCGCTAGGTAGGTCAATGGTTTGAAACCCGTCCCAAACAATAGAATTTGAACCCTGATCGTTATCATAAAGAAGCAACGCGGTTACCAATCCAATCATATCTAATGTATTACTTTACTCTCATCACGTAGTATTTACAAAGCTTATCTTGGGAAACTTTCGATAAATTACATATAAGAAAACTTGGATGTATTGGTCCACGTTTATAATACTTTTTAACATTATTTGGTTATTATAATATTCAAATGAATTTTGGGTATTATATTATAATATATTCACCAAAGACGCCACTAATTGCCACATGATACAAATAAACTATCGTTGTCACTTTGGAACATCACTAACTAATTTGTTGTTAAAACAATTCAACAAGATTCTCACCTAATTAGTTAACGACTTTTTGACAATCTGACCCGATCCCATCATACCCAAAATCCACCAATTATTTTTTACGTTTTTTTTAAATCAAAACCAATATTTACTTATATTGTGAACGAAGAAGTTAACAAATAATAAATAATAAACTATACAAACACAAAATGATGTATATGAATGTTATTATTTTATGAAAAACGAAAGTAAAATCACTTCATTTCCCTTTTTAAACATACATATTATTTACTATTTTGAATTTTTTATTAATATGGTATTTTGGTCATTTTCGATTTTGAATAATTTTGGATTTCTTTTACGCTATGGAGGAAAAGGATTTTTATTCATCTTTGGCATCCAAATTGACGAATTACCATCAAGATTAAGAGAGATTAACAAGCGGATCAATTGAAAATTTATGACAACTTACCTTAACTAGGGTACAATTAATCAGTGTTCTCGAAACCCGACGGGACCGATTGAGTACTGCGGAACCACCTATACTTGGTCCGCCCAGTTATGATACACGTCAATGTTTAAGCCAGATTTTCACATTTTTATAAATATTTTCTCCCAAAATCTTGTTTATTAGTTCATTTACTAATTTAAACTTCATATTTTGATAAAGACATAAAAAGATAAAACTGTTTCCAATTTTGCTTCAAATTAATTATATATGTATATTTTCAATTTGCAAATAATACGTGACTTCATCCAGTTCTTAAATCATGTCTCTTAGGCAGCCGATTCTATAAACATTCCGTTCCGTGTTTGAAGATTTGCATTTACATAAATTCAAAACTTTAACCAGGTGGTTAAATATTTAATGAGGTACACAAAAGCACACACCATAGAATAATAAAAGAAATTTAGTGAAGTTGGTAAATGGTCATCTAGTTGCAGTTAAAATGTAATTATGCTGAATTTGTAGCATGTAAAATATAAGATAGTAGACTTCTAAAGCAAGTAAGTACTGATTACAAGTCATTGGTGCACCAACTTGGTTTAACAAATTTGGTGATGTAATCTAAGTATACCACTTCATCTTAATCCCAAAACCTACTTTGCCTACCTCCAAACAACCCTTTCTCCTTCACTCTATATAAACCAACCACAGCCCATCTCTACTCTCACAAACTCATCTACAAACCGAAAACCGGCATTCAAACCAATCGAACCCATGGCTCAACCGACCGGTATTGTTAGCCACATGTTCTTGACCATCTTGTTGATCTTTTCAAGTTTAGCATGTTTCACAAATGCCAAAACTCACCACCATGGGTTTGTTGTATGTGTTCCTTACTTCTTTTTAAACACATTTTGTTAATTTCTTTCTATGTTTACTTGATACTAACTGTTTGGGCTGGATATAGGTTCAAGCGATGAAAGTGACCCGGTTGTGCAAAATCCGTAATTCTATTACGGTTAATGGGCAGTTTCCGGGTCCAACCTTGGAAGTTAATAATGGCGATAGTTTGGTGATAAAGGTCGTCAAAAATACAATGTCACCATTCACTGGTACGACAAATTCTTATCGACAAGTATATGTAATTAATATATTGCCTAATAACTTAAATAAGTTGACTAACTTTTTTTTAATATCAGGCATGGGGTTAGACAGCTTAGGACAGCATAGGCCGACGGACCCGAGTTCATCACTCCATGCCCAATCAGACCCGGACAGAGTTATACCTATAGATTTATAATCTCGGGTCAAGAAGGAACATTATGGTGGCATGCACATAGTTCATGGCTTAGAGCAACTGTTTATGGTGCTATTATCATTCACCCAAAACAAGGCGATTCTTACCCGTTCCCTAAACCAAACCGCGATTCGATCATCATGCTTGGTATATACATAATAAAAGAAAAAAACTTGGATAAAAATAAACTTAATTGTATAATTGAGTCATCTGACTAAAGTTAGTGATGTTATGATCAGGTGAATGGTGGAACGCGAATCCTATTGATGTTATTAACGAAGCGAGAAGAACAGGCGGAGCTCCAAACGTTTCTGATGCATATACCATCAACGGTCAACCCGGGGATCTTTACAACTGCTCTAGCAAAGGTTTGTTTCTACAACATTAAAAACATAATCTTGTTAGCCGAAACTAATGATACATTGTTTTTTTTAATGTAGTACTATAAAAGTTCCAATGAGTTCAGGAGAAACAAACCTCGTGCGGGTGATTAATGCAGCATTAAACCAGCAACTATTTTTCAAAATCGCTAACCATAAATTTACAGTTGTGGGAGCGGATGCTTCCTACGTGAAACCGTTCACGACCTCCCTCTTAATGCTTGGACCGGGTCAAACCACGGATGTACTCTTAAAAGGTGACCAAACACCGGGTCGATACTACATGGCAGCACGCGCTTACGCAAGTGCACAAGGTGCACCCTTTGACAACACTGTAAGTCTGTGAATTTCCTTGATTCTCATTAACAAATGATATCCTATAAATAATACAAGGTTGAGAGACTAATTAGGAGCTATACACGGAAATAACAATCAATCCTAACTAACAAATCGATATACAATATTTGGAAAATACATGCCAATAATATCGTGATAATATTATTGGCTAACAGTCCCCCGCAGTTTGAGCCGTAATAGTGCGGAGGCATAAACTGGTCCGAAAGCGTTGAAACAGGTGTTTAGGGAGACCCTTGGTGAAGATATCCGCATACTGATAATCAGCGGAACATGGAGAACTTTAATGTCACCGAGGCGAACTTTCTCACGTACAAAATGAATGTCTAGTTCAACATGTTTGGTGCGCTGATGTTGCACCGGATTTTCAGCAAGATAGACTGCAGATACATTATCACAGTAGATGATGGTGGCATGTCGGACCGGGACATGAAGTTCAAGTAAAAGGTTGCGTATCCAGCAAGTCTCGGCTACCGTGTTAGCTACTCCTCGATATTCGGCTTCAGCACTAGACCTGGATATGGTGGGTTGGCGCTTAGATGACCAAGAGATCAGGTTGTCGCCTAGATAGACACAGTAGCCGGAAGTCGACCGTCGTGAGTCCGGGCACCCCCCCAATCCGCATCCGAGTAAGCAGTCAGCTTAGTGGAGGGGGAGGGTGTGATGTGTAGTCCCTGAGAGAGAGTCCCCTTGATGTACCTGAGGATGCGTTTTAGTAGCTGAAAATGAGGCTCTCGAGGTGCATGCATAAAGAGACACACTTGTTGAACTGCGTAGGAGATGTCTGGACGTGTAATAGTGAGATACTGCAATGCACCAGCTAGACTCCTGTATAGCGATCCATCTGAGAAAGGAGTACCCTGAGTGGCGCTGAGTTTAGATCCGACTTCAACTGGGGTGCTAACTGGATTACAGGTTGACATGTTAGCACGTGATAAAATGTCAGCAGCATATGTGGACTGTGATAAGAATATTCCATTTTGCTGTTTGAGGACCGCAATGCCGAGAAAGTGATGCAGTTGACCTAGGTCAGTCATATTGAACTCGGTGGATAGCGACTTGATTATGTTGTGGAGAAGAGAGGCATGGGAAGCGGTGAGGATAATATCGTCCACATATAAGAGAAGGTAGGCCATCTGTTCTCCCTTGCGATAAACAAATAAAGATGTGTCACATACACTACTCTTGAAACCACATCTGGATACATACCCTGCAAAACGTTGGTACCAGGCTCGTGGGGCTTGTTTCAGGCCATAAAGGGACTTCTGAAGCTTACACACATATTTGGGATGTTCAGAAGAGGTGAACCCTGGGGGTTGAAACATGTAAACAGTCTCGTTAAGATGTCCATGCAAAAATGCATTTTTAACATCCAATTGATGAATTGGCCATGCCTTTGACACAGCTAAGCTAAGAACTGTGCGAATTGTAGTAGGTTTTACTACGGGGCTAAAGGTCTCGTCACAGTCGATTCCAACGGTTTGGCTTTTGCCATTTACCACAAGGCGAGCCTTGTGTCTTTCCAAGGTTCCATCAGCATGAAATTTGTGTTTAAATAACCACATGCATCGAATAACAGGGGCTTTACTCGGTCTTGGTACTAATTTCCATGTGTTATTTTCTAATAGAGCTTTATATTCGTTTTGCATGGCATCCTTCCAGTTAGGGTCAGTGAGGGCAGTGAGATGTGATTTGGGAAGTGGGGAAATGGAGGGGGAGGTTTCGGTGTTGAGTGATAGAGGTTGACGGGGTTTATGGATACCCGATTTTGATCGGGTTTGCATTGGGTGGGTGGAGTCGTTTGGAGGGTGTGGATGTGGTTGTTGAGGTGGTATGGGGTTATTGTTTGACGGGATGGGGTCAGAAGGTGGGACTTGTGTTGGGTCGGATTGGAATGTTGGGCTTGGTGGAGGATTTGTAGGTGGGTTCGTGACAGTAGGTGATGAGTGTTGGAAGGATGGAGTAAATATAAGCGGGGAGGGGTCAAGGAAGGAGTGGGTAGGTTGTGGTGTGGCCGGGTTTGAGAACGGGAATTTTGTCTCAGCAAAGGTAACGTGCCGAGAAAAAATGGTTTTGCCCGTGGATAGATCCAAGCACCGATACCCGCGGTAATTTGCTGGGTATCCAAGAAACACACATGGGACGGAGCGGTGAGCAAGTTTGTGTGGGCGAGTGGAGGAGGTGTTTGGGTAGCAAAGGCATCCGAAAACACGAAGGTGGTCGTATGACGGTTGTCGAAGGTAGAGTAGTGAGGTGGGGGTGTCAAGTTTGTGGAGTTTGGTTGGAAGAATGTTGTGAAGGTACGATGCGGTGTGGAGGGCTTCAACCCAAAAGGAAGAAGGTAGCGACGCATGGGTGAGGAGGGTAAACATGATTTCATTTATGCGTCGAATCATGCGTTCAGACTTCCCGTTTTGTTGGGAGGTATGTGGGCAGGAGAAACGAAACTGAATGCCGTGTTTAGTTGCAAAATTTTGGAACTCGGTGTTGGCAAATTCACCACCCATGTCGCATTGAAAAGATTGTATTGGCATGCGAAATTGGGTGGCAACGAATTGATAAAATTGTGTAAATTTAGTAAATGTCTCAGACTTAAATTTTAACGGATAGACCCAAGTATATTGGGTAAAATCATCCGTCAACACCATATAATATTTATAACCTGCATGGCTCAAAATAGGTGAAGTCCACAAGTCACAATGTAAAATTGCAAACGGTTAAAAAAGTACGAGTAGTAGAATCCAAAAATGGCAACCGTTTATGTTTGGATAACTGACAAGATTGACAAATAAATGGAAATTTTGGTTTATTGTATGAAATAAAATGCTTTAAATTTAGAAACTCCATGACATGTTGACCGGGTGTCCAAGTCGGTGATGCCAAAACGGAGAGACTGTAGTGGAAGCAAAGCAAGCTGTGGCGGAAGCATTTGAAGTGAGCGGGTAAAGATCACTGGTGCTGTTGTGACGACTCAGGATCGTGCCATCCTTGAAATCCTTCACAGAGAAACCAAAGGGGTCAAATTCAATGGAAGTATTGTTATCAACATTAAATTTGCGCACGGAAACAAGATTTTTTATGATATTTGGGTTAAACAAAACGGATTTTAGGTGTAATGGTTTAGAGGGTGTGGTTATTGTGGTAGATCCCGAACCCATAACTGGAAGTTTATGACCATTGCCTACAAATATGGACTCTATAGGAGAATAAGTGGAAAAAGTATCAAGTTTATTAGTATCAAAAGTAATGTGAGACGATGCACCTGTGTCGAAATGCCATTGTTCGTTGTTGCGTGAGCCGGAGTCCATTGAGAGGGCCTGAACCGCATTCGCTAAACTGGTGGGTTCAAGTGGATCAACTCCAGCAAAGTGGGCCTGTGCCTGATTAGTATTAGAAGAGCCTTGTGAGGAGTTGCTGTTGGACTTTGAATTGGGCGAGGTCCCCATGGCTGCTGAGCCCACGACTGAGTTGGAAAGGGGCAGGGGGCGGTGTCCAATAGGGGTAATAGGCCTGGTGAGGGGCCTAATTCGGAACAAATTGAGGGTGAGCCTGATAAGGCTGTTGTTGTGAATAACCTGGACCACGATTAGAGGTCCGATTACCCCTCTGTGAATTTCGGCGATTATTGAAGGTGCGGAGGTTGTTGTCTCTGTTTGATGTAGGAGGAGGGTTGTTGGGACGGTTTCTTTCGGGTTGTGAGGTGACGGCGGCAATGACAGGGGTCGGGTTACGGGCCTCTCGTGCCGTGATCCGACGTGCCTCGGCTTGCAATTGTTCAACAGCTTGCTCCCATGGTGGGAGATTCTGATTCAGGATGGAGGCCGTGGTATCGTATTCCCGCGGGAGGCCGTTGACGAGATGGAGAATTCGTTGAGTATTACTGAGTGGACAGTCGACGGCGGCTAATTGATCGGAAAGCTCCCGGATTTTCTGACAATAGGCTTCGAGATTAGGCATGGAGGCGAGGGTGATGTTGGTTAATTCGTGTTGTAGAGCCATGGCTCGGGGTCCTTTATTGTTCAGAAACAGAGTTTTGACCCGGATCCATGCCTCGTATGCGGTTGATTGGTCTTCAAGAACACGAACAAGAAGGTCGTTACTGAGGGTGCCGTAGATCCACTGTAGAACCACTGCATCAATCTTCTTCCACGATCCATATTCCGGTGTGTTTTTCTCGGGTGCCGGCGAACCGTCGATGTGGTCAACCACATCGTACCCGGTGGCGTGGAGCATAAAAAGTTTAACCCATGTTGGGTATGAAACTTCAATACCGTCCAGTACCCGAACTTTATTTTGTATGTTCGTTACGGTGTAGACAGGGTGGAGTGATTGAGATTTGGGGTCGGCTGAACTTTGTGGTGTTTTGTCACCCATGGTTGAATAACAGGTAAAAGAAAAGAAAAAAAAAACGTGAAGGAAATGGATGGCAGGGGTGGCGAGATCGAGATCAGGCCAAGGTTTGTGATACCATGTAAGTCTGTGAATTTCCTTGATTCTCATTAACAAATGATATCCTATAAATAATACAAGGTTGAGAGACTAATTAGGAGCTATACACGGAAATAACAATCAATCCAATCAATCCTAACTAACAAATCGATATACAATATTTGGAAAATACATGCCAATAATATCGTGATAATATTATTGGCTAACAAACACCACCACCACCGCCATTTTGGAATACACGACCGCTAAGAGTAACTCTTCTAAGCCAGTTATGCCCACCCTCCCGCCTTTTAACGACACAAACACCGCCACCAGCTTCAGAAGCCCGGGGAAAACCTTAGTTCCGAAAACAATTGACGAGAATCTTTTCATCACCGCTGGCCTTGGAATCAACAAATGCCCACCGAAAGCCAAGGCGAGTACCTGCCAAGCACCGAACAACACGCGCTTCACCGCCAGTATGAACAACGTGTCTTTTGTGCTGCCGTCCAACTTCTCATTGTTGCAAGCACACCACAATGGGATTCCGGGAGTTTTCACCACCGATTTTCCAGCAAAACCTCCGGTGGCCTTTGATTACACGGGTAATGTAAGCCGGTCTCTCTGGGAACCAACGCGTGGGACCAAGGTTTACAAACTGAAATACGGAGCTAAGGTGCAGGTGGTGCTACAGGGAACGAGTATTTTCACAGCTGAAAACCACCCGATTCATCTTCACGGATACGATGTTGCAGAAGGATTCGGGAACTTTAATCCAAAACCGACACTTCTAAGTTCAATCTCGTGGACCCACCTCTAATAAACACAGTTAGTTTACCCGTCAACGGGTGGTCAGTTATTAGATTCGTTGCGGGTAAAGAGCGGGAAATTAACGTTTAACACACATACTTACAATTTCCAACAAAAATAAATATTGCTTAATCTTGTTTTATGTTTTCAGGTACATGGATTATGCACTGCCACTTAGACGTGCACATCGGGTGGGGTCTGGCTTATGGACAACCACCGAAAGATTTGCCGCGTTGTTAATAACTATATGTACAAAATCATCATAACAGCAATCTAATTGTCTAAACCCCATTTAAATGTTCATGTTGTTCTTTCCCCAATTTGTAGATGTATCCCCATTTATAGTTTTTTGTTTCTATAATATCATCAATTGCATCATCTATCAAATCCATCCATTAAAAATTGATGTTGACAGTGATGGTTGATTAACTTAACTGATTACAACTCTAATAATACTACACTTTCTTCATCAAAAGTTAGAAAACATAACGCCATTAATTAATATGATGAATGTTGGTATAAATTACGAACAGATTAAAAAGCTATTTTTTCATTTTATTTTATTATATATTGAAAAAAATAAACATTTCTTCTACATTGATGTTTTCTTTTGGTTTATCAAAACTTTTTGATTCGGTCTCTAGCATTGATGGTTATTGTGTTATTTAGTCCCCAGCTAATAAGTCTAAATGTTTTAGCATGACTAAGTTAGAGATTAATTGGGGTGTAATTTACAAGGATCATCCATGTATTTTTAAAAAAATCTAGGCCTAAATACATTATAAAATGCAAATCACACGGACCATTTGTCTACTTTTGTATAGTTATGGATCAAATCCAAAATTCTAGTAAATCATAGAAACCATCTGTATTCTTTCCTTCATTTTAAATAGGTAATTTTATCAACTTTTGGTAAAAAGTAGAGTTAAACATATACGTTTTATGTATATTTTATATAGCTAAGCCCTAGTTACACGGTCTAAAATTAAAGGGCTTGCATATTTAAGTTAGAAGTATGTGGATTGTTCATATGGTTTTCTAAAATTTTGAAATTAAACTCTAGCTTTCTAAAAGTACATAATAATCCATGTTGTAACCTATTTAGTCCACAACCAACAAATCTAAAGGCTTCAGCAGGTCCAAATTAGGGACTAAATGTGTTACAAAATACAAACAAAAGGGACCATCCATGTACTTTTGGCAAAAGTTGGAAACTAAATGCGTTACAAAGATTTAGATTCTAACACTAAATTCTGTTAAAAGGGCGTAATTTTATGTAAGAGTTAAATGTCATTTTAGTTCCTGTGGTTTGGGTCATTTTGCCAGTTTAGTCCAAAGGTTTCATTTTTCGCCTGCGGGTCCAAAAAGTTTCACGGTTGCCATTTTAGCCCATTAGGTTAACTTCATCCATTTTCTGTTAATGAGAAGGGAATTCAGTCGTAATTCTTTTAACTAGAAGGACAATTCGGCCATATAAGATGACCGAATTGTCCTTCTTGTTAACATAAATAATGGATGAAGTTAACCCAGTGGACTAAAATGGCAAGGGTGAAACCTTTTTGGACCCACAGAAAAATGAAACATTTGGACTAAACTGACAAAATGACCTAAACCACAGGGACTAAATGGTATTTAACTCTTTATGTAAAATGACTAAAGAATTGTTTGGCAGCTATTTAATGATTCCATTTAGAGTCTACCTCTGAATCAGTCAACTGTTTGGGTCAGCATTAAGTGTGTTTGTTTCATCAGAAGGATACCTCTGAATCAGATAGCGAGTCTCTTACCTATTAAGTTTCAAAAAGATGTTAAATGAAATTTTTACCTCTTCGTCCGTTCACATGTGTTCATACCCTCACCCGACCATTCACGCACCACTTCCTTGACCCACCACCACATCGCCGTACTTTTACTCGCTCAGCACTTACTAACGTAGAGGTTGCCAAACAACCCTTAAAACACATCCTTTTGGGCATCTCAAATGGCTACACAAATCCTGACTCTCCCAAAATTAACCTTCTATCATTCTAAGCATTCCTTCATATCTCTTTCTAAACATGTATCTAATTTCTCTTCAAAAATTGGGTATTTTATCTCTCACAAGTCCTGAGATGAAAAAGGTGGTAACAAGAAGTTATTTATC
Organism: Scalesia atractyloides; assembly: GCA_947069175.1. Taxonomy (NCBI): domain Eukaryota; kingdom Viridiplantae; phylum Streptophyta; class Magnoliopsida; order Asterales; family Asteraceae; genus Scalesia; species Scalesia atractyloides. The sequence goes on from CAMTDV010000023.1 coordinate 49,291,212, forward strand.
GACTTTGTCAAACTTGTTCATCAGCAAATATGATAAATAAGGGTTTGCTTCAATGACTAACAAGATTGATTAAGTGAAACTTTAAACCTATTCAATTGTTTGAAAATGTAGTGAATATTCTTAAACTTAGCTAAGAGAAAGATTTTGAGAACTTGTGGAAATAAGGATACACAATTCTTTTAGGAAGAACAGGATTTTAAACCAAGGTCAAACAATCTTAATGGACGTAATGTCTGAATCAGTGGTAAGCGATGAATGAGTTGTCTTAGTGATTGCGATATCTACAAAGGTCGTAAGCAATGAAGATCGACAAACAAGTGGTTTGTGGCGAACACTAGATGTGTTGATGGTCGGCAACGTTATGCTTAAATTGAGGGACAGCCGAGGGGCAACAGTTCTTGTATGGCCACCTGACAGACCGTGACAATTTTGGTATGGTTGTCAGTACATGGTGGTAGAAGATAGTTGTCAACTACCAGAGTTAAACAAGAGAGAGAGGTATATATTTCATGTGAAAAACATAGGGGATGACGAGTTTTGACCCGGTTAACCCTTTTGTATATATATTAGTTAAATGATGTTTTCGTTTTATTTAATTACACTATCAATCAAATACCTTAAATCTCACTCAAAAAAATATTGGATGTAACTCGTTTAAAGTCAACTCAGTTGTAAACAAGAACATACCTAAATTATACAAATAGTCCTTCAAAATGATATTTTGGATATTTTACCCAAATTTAATATAAACTTGTTACAAAATGATGCTGAAGGGGATTAAACTTGTTAGAAAATGAAACCACGTAATTCAAACATACAATATATATTTAATATGTTAATATAACCAAGCTGCAAGAACTATTTACGTAGTTAGACCATCCACAATGTGTGCATTAAGGCTCGTTTAAATCAACATGGTAAAAGTCCATACACTTTGTGTACATTATGGCTCAAGTTTGTTAGCCAAGTTCATGGACTTTGTGTGGCTTGGTCCGAATTCACGGACTAGTTCCTCACTCACATACACATTTATATATATGCACACATATATAAATATATGTTATAGAGTGAGGTTCGGCTACAAAGTTCAAATTTTCTAAAAAGTGTAAAAAGTCAAAAAAACACCTATAATTTCAGTCATAAAACACACCTAAACCCACAAATAACAAAGTGAAACCCTACTAAAACACCATATTCAAACCATAATAGTTCATAAAAACTTCAAACACACAATCGTATAACTATGAATATAAAACAGGACATGCTAATCAACATAAAACACAATAATGTTTGTCATTTCATAATCAGAGCCTTATCATCCAAAACACAAAACACAACTCATATATGTAATTTTTTTGAAATATTCATTTTGTTATTTGTGGGTTTTGAGTGTGTTTTATGGTTAATTTTTGGTGTTTTATGACTTTTTACAATTTCTAAAAAATTTAGACCTTGTAGCCAACTCCTAGCCTATATATATGTATATATATATACAACATATATATACACATATATATATGTACGTATATATTATAATAATTTGTAGTTAAGGTTTGTGAAAAAAGTGAGGGATTTTAAGAAAGGTTAGAAATATATACGAATACTAGTTTAAGATCCCGTGTGTTACATGGGTTGCATAAAGAAAATACTTCTTATAAATTTATTAATGTTAATAAATTATACATAGATGTAGATGCTACTATACTCACAATTGGTTCTCGTGTTATAATTATTAACATATTTTACACCCCTTCACTCTTTAACACAAAATGGCTTCTCATTAACAAATAAATACGAAAAAAAATCACATGACCTTTTATATAATACATTTTACTTTATATAATATATAATATAATTCATTTAATAATAATACGAAATGATTCATCAAATATGGGAAAGGTTAAATTACACTATATAAGTTTTTTGTGTTCTTTACTTCAATTGTATGTGGGACTTAAAGTCTTGAACTTAAGACCTTCAAATCTAAGTGTATCTAAAGGATTTTGCCTTTGCCAATGGTCACCAACCTCATAGGTAATTACAATATATAAGTAACAAATATATAAGTAATCCATAAATCTCTTAATATTTCTTTATACATTACATTTGTCGCATTATTTGTAACAAGTTTCATGTTTGTCTAATATTAGTAACTTAATTTTATGTCTTCCTTTTATTCTTAATAGCGTTACATATTAAATATAACAAACATATAAGCAATCTATAAATTTCTAAGTATTTCTTTGTACATTACATTTCTCGTTTTATTTGTAACATTTTTTTATCTTTGTCTAATATTAGTAACTTGACTTTATGTCCTTTTTATTCTTAATAGTGTCACATATTAAGTATGAAAATGATTGTGTGTTTGATTTTTATTAATATTCATTTGCTAAACGTCAAATTTTTGTTTATTATAAGTTATGTAAACATTTTAAATATGGAAATGATTTTCGGTTATCATTCAAGATTTCATTAGTAATTATTATATTGATTTATTTCAAAAAAAAGAAGGCAATTTAAACTATTACCATAGTTGAACATATTATATTGTTTAATAATTTTATAATTTGAATGTGTAAAATATATATTATATTTTTAGAATTCATTATAATTTAATATCAGTTACAATTATAGATTATATTTTAAAATGTCATTGTATTTATTAAGTGTTTTAAGAATGATGACTTAAAAAACTAAAAAGTAATACAGTTACAACGAAATTACCTTTACAATTTAGTTACAAAAACAACTTTATATAAAGGAGAACACCATCTCGAAATTAAAATAAAAAATCTCATTAATATAAAAAAAGATTTGATTAATCTTAAAAAGAAGTGTATCTAAAAAAGAAATGATGCATCAAAATAATCAAAATTATTTGTTATTATTTAATTTAATATTAAAAAAATACGTATGTAATCTTTCATAAACTATTGACAACGCTATGCTTAATTGAAAGAATATTATTAAATGTCAATACATCAAATGATATAATCAATGAATATATTTGAACCTTTAAAATAACATTGAAGTTTTCATTTGAAATGTTAAGTAATTAAATATTAAAAAATTTAATGAATTAACCATACCAAGTTAAAAATCGGTGTAAAATAACTATTAATATGCAAGCTTCTACAAAGTAATTTTTCAATAAAGAACATACTGTTACAAAGGTAATCTTTAATAAAGAAAATATTGTTTCAAAATATAATAAAGGAAAGGGCATATATTTTAAAAAAAAAAAAAGTAGATTCATCTCTAATACTGTCTGCAAGTAATTTTCTACATACAAATGAGGTAGAAAGAAAAGGGTTTCGTATCTTGGAAACAATATTACGAGAGAGAGCTGTGGGAGAGGAAAACAAATATTGCATATTTATACCATAAATAGCGATCGAGAAGAAACCATGTATTCAGTATTTAATTTTATCGCTCAAACTAAAAAAAGGATAGAATGTATAATCAACACGTAACATTTAATAGCCTAAGAGAAGAGATGTGGTAAAAATTGATTTTTATTTATTATAATTTATAGATAGATATAGATATTGTAGATCATGTTGCCTATTTAACCATAAGAACCATAGACCCATGACCCGACCCAGATGGAGCAGCCTTGGGTAAATCTAATTAAGTTGGACCACGTGAAAGCCTCTACATGCAAGCCCACTATCATATATTTAGCTATTTACATTATAATTACAATTTTATTTTTATATTAGTTTTGCTTTTTTAGTTTTATTTCTCAAGTCAGTTAGTTTAATGTCCTAAATGTAAGCCAAACGTGGGTGGTTTTATCTATCTCTTTTCTTTAACGGTTAACAAATCAATTCTGAGCATTTTCAGGGTATCTATTGGACAAACGGAGTACTCTGAGGGTAACTCAAGTCGTCCACCACCATTTTCGAGGAAAACGTGGTAACCCACCCGCCCGTAGACACGACGATTAAATTATCAGTAAAATCCGTTTGACTCAAGGATCGAACCCAGATTTCCCTGGGTCTCCTACCATTACTCACCGTGCCTCACTCCTTTATCATCCATCTCTTTATGTATGCAACTTTGATCGAAATGGGATAGTTAGTTTTAATTTTGAAAATGGATTTTGTTCATTTGTTTCACTCCCACTAGTGCGTCAATCCCGGTAACCCAACCGCTTGTAGGTACGACGATCAAAATGGCATGTTGAGTGGTGTTCTTAGAGGTGGTGGAACTAGCCCATTAAATCAGGGTATCCCAAAAAAACTTTTCACCGTACAATCATACAATAAAAAACGACAATAAATAAATAATTAAAGTAAAACAAATACCTAATAGATTTGTCTTCTTTTTTTTCACAGCTTGAAATCGTTCTATCACATCATCGTCTTTTACTTTATGAAAAAAAAAATCTTTTCAACCGCACAAACTATGGACAAACTTCAATTTGGAAAAACATCTTTCAACGGTTACGGTTGCAACCAATAAAAGCAAAGCTAGCTCCACTACTCGATAAACCAAAGGACAAGAACTATGTGTTCCCGTTTTAACCATAACACGCGCCAGATCACTAATTCCATTCAAGTTTGCAAATTTATCATCATCGTTTATAGTGTGACGTAATAACTCAATCTCACCCAAAGGAGTCCATATTTCTTGTGTAGTAAAGCATCCGGGTACATCTTCGCAAACGCCACTATCTTCAATGAGTCAAACTTAGAAAACCCGTTACAAGGATTTAAACCCGACATATTTTTTTTATCAAAGTAGTTGTTATCTCACTAAATCAATTTCCTAATTCTTGAATTTGCATGTCCAAAACCTCATTAAAATTTTCAACTTCAAAATGATGTCGATTTGTAATGATATTCTTTCGCTTTCTTGGATTACCATAACTTTCCATCATGTCCAACGTTGCAATGTTGTATTTTTTTACAAAAGGAAGCCACTTTTTTCTAAAATCGGCTCAACCCATGTTGTCTTAAAACATTTAATGCTCGTTTTGTTCCATTTATAAAGTTGGTCGCTTCTAATAAATCTTTACTAATTTATTGAAGGTGTTTTGAAAGAGCATTTGTGTAGGTTAAAACACCTCCCATCAAATGCATATAAAAAACAAACTCGAGTTTTTTTAAAATACGATAGAACACCTTTTTCATTTGTTCGTTGTTGACTGCAATCTACATCTTCTTTAACATATTGAAGTACGGTAACAACTTCCAGAAACAATCTAAGCAAACTGATAATTATTATATGATGTGAACCCCATCGTGTATCACCGGCTCGTGCTAGGGAAACCTCTTGGTTTAATCCTTTACCCGTTTTAATTTCACCTTCAAGTATCTCTTTTTCCACTCTCGCCTTTTTTTCCTCCCTTAACATATCTTTTCGTTTGTAAGAAGCTGAAACCGCAGTGACAACCATGAAAGGAATTCATAGAAAGTTTTCACACTGATATGTTTTTTTTTGCAGCAACCACAATAACCAATTGAAGTTGATGAGCAAAGCAATGGATGTAATATGCTGACGGTTATCTTTCAAAATCAATGCTTTAAACCCATTAAATGCTCCCGGCATGTTGCTTGCACCATTATAACCTTGGCCTCTCACCTAAAACAAAAATAAATTATAACATAAAAATAATGATTAGTAAAGTTTATGTAAAGAATTTATGAATTTTATTACTTACTTGTTTTATGCTCAACTGGTTATTTGCTAATAAATCTTCAATGACTTGTTTAAGAGTTAAAGAAGCTGTGTCTTTCACGTGAACAATTCCGATAAAACTCTCTCTAACAAACCCAAGTTTATCAACAAATCTAACAACTACAACCATTTGTTCCTTCAAAGATACATCACTAGATTCATCTACCAACAACCCAAACACATCATCTTCAATTTATGCACAAATGTTTTTGGTTACTTCCTTTGAAAAGCATTCAATAATCTCCTTATCTTTAGCGATGTAAATTTATTTTTCTTTTTTGTGTTCCCTAATTTGTACTTACCAATTTCCAGGAGGTTAGTACTAATCAAGTTTAACACCAAAAGAAAAATACCTTGAGAATTAGATTCTTCCGATTCATCATGGCCACGAAATGGTAAAGAGTTTTCTAAACAAAATCTAACACTCAAAACAGAACCAGTAATCGACAATAATTTGCAATCATTTCTTCTTTAGTCAACTTGTTTACATTCTCGTCCATGGATTGCTTTTGATTCATGAGATTGTGACATTTTTGTGTCGCCTTTAAAGGATATCTATCAATATTCCCAACATGTTCATTTAATGAACCCTTTTTATTCCAATCACAAAAGCCTTTAGAACTAGAAGACCATGTATCTCTTCCACCTTGATTACCAACATCTTCTTTAAACAAGTAACAATATAAACAATATCTTTGTTTGCTTTGATGCTATACTCTAACATAGTACAATCATTAAATCAACTACAACAAAACGTCTTTTTTTCCATAAAAGTCTCAAAAGGGAAATTTATGACTACGCAGTTGAAAAGCCCGTTTAACAAGATATGTCATTCTTATGTCATCTATTTGATTTGGGTGATAAGTAGCAATAGGTGGTCTATCATATGGATCCGAAGGAAGATCATTCAAATCAATATTACTTAGTGTTGTTGGAACTGAAGTTGTATGATTACTTGGACCAATATCAGCATTTTCTTGCATATTATCATTCGTATCATTCGAACTTGCATCAATGTCATCATTTGCTTGGATATTATCATTATCAACATTTGGAGGAGTTGTTTCATTCGGAATTGTATCATCATCACCAACCCAGTTTTCATTAATTTCTTTGTATTTTCTTTTGAAAAAGTTCCCAAATAAAGATTGTTTTTTGGATTGTGGTTTCATCATCACTTCAAAGAATTCAAGTATGAACAACATGTCACACCCCAATCGATGGCGGAAACATCGAAGTGAGACGAACGAGATTGCTCGAGACATCATAACACTAATTGCGACAATATTAAATTAAACCATCCATTTCATTTCATTCATCCAAAAGTCAAGTACATCACAAATTCAAATACAACATAAAATTAAATAGGACAAGTTCAAACAACATAACAAGTAACTAGCATTATAGGTGTGTTTCTATGCCGTTCCTACTATGTTTTCGTCATATCAACATCCTCAACCTGCAACATGTTAAAAATATAGTTCAATACAAAGTATTGGTGAGTACACAAGTTTGAATCAGCATAAGTAATAAAAACCGTTTAAACAAAGCCACATGTTAAGCTAGCATACGAGATTAATGTAAACATGGCATGCGAACTGCAAGTCAATCCTCAAGTGTCACCGCAAAATAGATTAAACTTAACAGGACCACAAGAATACGGGCGGTGCATTACTCCTATAGCGCTATACATGTTAAGGGGAGGCTCGTACGAAGTTAATGACAATTAGTATCACATAAGAATGTTCCAAGTATACAAATTAGGTATCACATAACTATAGCATGTATGATGGATTGTTTGTGTGATTGCATAAAATATAAGTGTGATTTAGTGAGTTTTGATAGACTAACATATTGCACCCAAAAGTGTAAAGCGTAAAAGGGTGTCGAGTGTACTCACGGTTTTGCAAAGTTTAAATCGTGAAATGTTTGGTTGATTAGGGGACGAACTCCGAGTTATCCTACACAAGGAAACGTAGGTGTGTGAGTATTGGGATGACAATGAAGTTCGTTAGTTTAGGAGTTTAAAGTATGCAAAAGTATGTATTGTCAAAAGTATTTATCTAGACGTTAACGTTCGTTCTTGACACTATAAGCCCCGCAGGGTGTTTATGGTTTTATGGGTCATGCCCAATAGAATCGTAACGATAGTTAAGTCTTAGATAAAATAACCTAGTGTTAGGACAAATAACCATACGGTCATCGTCAAAGGTTCGGTTATATTTATTATTTACATATATATGTTACATATTATATTATCAAGTTTATCATATAAATCATAGATTTCATGGAAGTCATAGAAGTCATGCATGGAGGCAGGAGGATAACCGTCCTTTAACCTCTTTCGTAAGATTCACCAATACACAAATTGTCACAAGGACAATTCGGATGGTCATGAATGAAAGAAGAGGAAAATACTTCACTAAACTATGTATCGACCAAGTAAGCAAGCTAGGTGCATGTATCCCGAACATAGCAACGTTTGGGGACGTGTCGTAGCCTTGTTACTCAATTGAAGGTTGAACATAGCTTAGTGGTTAGAAATCATCAAGTGAGGTGGTAGATTGAAACTAGGATAGCCAAGGCCTCCATGTAATCACATGTTTACCAAAACACAAGATTTGTAAGCTTGGATGGTTCCAACACTTGTGGGTTAAAACCCTTAGTAAAACAACAAGTTTAGAAGTATTTTATACCTCTTAATTTGTATGAAACAACTCTAGCTAGCTCATTAATCATGGGCTTGATTAGAGGCACAAGTAGCATAAGTTGTTAAGAGAAAACATGTTTTAAGAAAAAGTTTACAAGTTTATCTACCAAAACAGAATGTTTGACCACAAAAATGGTATTGTTCCACCTTGGTTTTCCATGGAAAACCTATGGTAACATCCCTAGAGGCTTATCAAACATTGTAGAGGAAGAAAACATGAAGTTTTTGAAGTTATGTAAAGATGAAAGTGAGCAGAAAGTTTAAGACACTTTTGGACCTCAAAATGGTGAGGTTTCACCTTAGTTTGCCCAAGCAAACTTGTGAAAACCTTCCTAGAGTTATCCAAGTGTTTTATAAGAAGAAACAAGGCTTGGTCATGAAAGGAAGCGAGTTAGAACTCACTAGCAAACTGAAGTGGGACTGCAGAGAAATCTGGAAGTTTAGGGCGGATTTTTGAAATGTTGGAGGCTTGTAAAAGTGGGAAAAGGTTGGGGAAAGGTGGGTTTATATAGAGGTAAGATTAGGGTTTGAGTTAGGTTAGCATTTATGAGGTTTAGGTGGGTGATAATCATGGAACAAGAAGCTTGGTGCATGTGGATAGCTTGCTGCCGCAAGCTGTCTTATATCTTTTTTTTGTTATATAATAAATGTAATTGTGTTACTTGTTGTTTCTATATTATACTTTATATATAACATAAGTATGGTTCGTTTGGTAGGCTAAAATCAAATTTATGGGTGTTACAAAACCCTAAAAAAAGGACTTGCTAGGTAGTAAGTGTTTAGCATAAACATGACAAGTTTTATGATGCCAAATGCTAAAGGTTTCGTGTTTAAATCACCAATCGTCTCACTTGATTTGAAACGTTTAAGACTCACGGATGCAAGATAAGAATTCACTAGTTAATTTGAAACTATAAATCATGTAACGAATAAGTGTATGAACATATGTATAAATGCGTATAAAGATAGCGGATTTCGTATAATTGATCAATTTGATTACAATCAAAGCCTTGGATTTACAATGATTTGGATTGTTGTACGATTACAAGGTTTTGACTTTCCAAAAATAGAATCACGAGGCAAGCTTACTAAACACGTAAAGTTACAAAAAGCGAAGCGTTACAGATGCGGATACTTAGTCTTCATGTCGCTTTCAAGTTCCCAAGTAAACTCACCACCACGTTTTCCTTCCCACCGAACCTTTACGATAGGAATCCGACTGCGCCTTAATTGCTTGGTGCCTCGATCCATGATCTCGACTGGTTTCTCCATGAAGTGTAAGGTCTCATTGATTTGAAGGTCTTCAAGTGGGACTTGGAGTCCTTCTTCAGCTAGACATCTCTTCAAGTTTGAGACGTGAAAAGTAGGATGAACGTTGTTGAGCTCTTGTGGTAGGTCCAGTCGGTACGCTACCTTGCTAATCCTTTCAAGAATCTTAAAAGGACCCACGTAGCGAGGAGCGAGCTTTCCCTTCTTTCCGAAACGAACCACACCCTTCCAAGGGGATACCTTGAGAAGTGCAAAGCCACCAATGTTGAATTCCAAGGCCTTGCGTCTTTTATCTGCGTAACTCTTTTGTCGGCTTCTGGCTTTGAGAAAGTTGTCTCGAATCTGCAAAATCTTGTCCGTCGTCTCTTGTACAAGCTCGGGACCGGTGATTTGAGCTTCCCTGATCTCATTCCAACAAATAGGCGATCAGCACTTGCGACCATACAATGCCTCGAAAGGTGCCATTTGAATGCTCGTGTGGTAAGTGTTATTGTACAAGAATTCGACCAAAGGAAAGTGCATATCCCAGTTGCCACCAAAATCGATTACGCATGAACGAAGCATATCCTCTAGAGTTTGGATCATCAGATTGAGGATGGAAAGCAGTACTGAGATTGAGGTGAGTACCAAGAGCTTTTTGAAACGTTTGCCAAAGACGGGAAGTGAAATGACCATCACGATCCGAGATAATGTCAATGGGGATACCGTGACGACAAATGACTTCATCCGTGTAGATACGAGCCAATTTCTCGACTCGGTAGTCTTCACGTATGGGAAGGAAGTGAGCAGATTTGGTCAGACGGTCAATAATTACCCAAATACTATCGTGACCAGACGATGTACGACGGAGTTTGGTAATGAAGTCCATGGCAATGCTCTCCCATTTCCAAACAGGAATTTTGGTTGTTCAAGTAAGCCAGGGGGATGTTGATGTTCGGCCTTTACCTTGGAACAAGTAAGGCATTTCGAAACGTAGAAGGCAATATCTTTCTTCATACCAGGCCACCAATAAGACGTACGGAGGTCATGGTACATCTTATCAGTGCATGGATGAATAGAATATCGGGATTTATGAGCTTCATTCATCAAGAGGTCACGAAGGTTGTCGCGGTTCGGAATCCAAATACAATCAAGATAGTAAAGGATGCCATTGGATTTGGTCACGAGTTGATTTTCGACACCACACTTCAACTCATTATCGAGGTTACCCTTATTAACGGTTGAGTATTACGCCTCGCGAATCAGCTCATGAATCTTTCCCAAGATTTGGTAGCAACGTATACTCTTAACATGAGTTTTCCGACTAAGTGCGTCGGCTACAACATTCGCCTTACCAAGGTGGTAGCGAATATCGCAGTCGTAATCGTTTAACAATTCCCCCAATGACGTTGACGCATGTAGAGTTCCTTTTGATTGAAGATATGTTGGAGGCTCTTATGGTCGGTGAAGACCGTACACTTTGTACCATAAAGGTAGTGTCGCCATATTTTCAATGCAAAAACAACTGCACCAAGTTCAAGGTCGTGTGTAGTATAGTTTTTCTCATGAATTTTGAGTTGTCGTGACGCATAAGTGATAACCTTATCTCGTTGCATAAGAACGCAACCAAGACCTTGTTTTGAGGCATCGCAATACACGACAAAATCGTCAGTACCATCAGGAAGGGCTAGGATAGGAGCATTGTAAAGCATGTCCTTGGGTGTTTGAAAAGACTCCTCTTGCTCGGAACTCCAAACAAAAATGATCCTTTTGAGTCAAGGAAGTGAGAGGTACGGAGATTTTGGAGAAATTCGAGATAAAGCGACGGTAGTAACCAGCTAAACCGAGAAACGAACGAATTTTGGACGGAGACTTAGGAGCAATCCAATTCTTCACTGCTTTGATTTTTGCGGGGTCAACATGAATACCGAGTTCGTTGATGACATGACCAAGGAATTGAACCTCCTTTAGCCAAAATTCACACTTGGAGAACTTGGCGTAAAGATGTTCAGTACGCAAAAGCTGGAGGATGAGACGCAAGTGTCGCTCGTGCTCTTCTTGCGTCTTGGAATAGATTAGAATATCGTCACTGAAGACGATCACAAAATGGTCGAGATAAGGCTTGAATACACGGTTCATCATGTCCATGAAAACCGCAGGTACGTTAGTCAAACCAAAAGGCATGACTACGAACTCGTAGTGCCAATAACGTGTGCAAAAAGCGGTTTTGGGTATATCTTCTTCGAGAATTCGAAGTTGATGATAATCAGAGCGAAGATCGATTTTTGAGAAGCAAGTTGCGCCTTAAGTTGATCGAAGAGATCGTCAATACGTGGAAGAGGATATCGGTTTTTGACTGTAAGCTTATTGAGCTCACGATAGTCGATACACATCCGAAACGATCCATCTTTCTTTTTGACGAACAGAACGGGAGCGCCCCAAGGAGAAGTACTAGGGCGTATGAAGCCTTTATCAAGAAGTTCTTGAAGTTGGCTAGATAGCTCTTGCATTTCCGAGGGTGCTAGACGATAAGGGGATTTCGCAATAGGAGTTCACCAAGAATGAGATCGATGCGAAAGTCATCCAAATGAGGAGGAGGAGGACTAGGAAGATCCTCTGGGAAAATGTCAAGGTAATCACGAACAACGGGGATTTCACTCACGTCGGACTCTTGTCCTTCTTTTTCCATAATGTGCGTAAGAAAGGCGAAGTATTCCTTACATAAGTACTTGATTGCTTGGATACATGACATAAGCTTGAGACCTTTGGAAGGTTTCTCGCATAGACGTGTAAGGAGTCACCATTGGGTAGGGGAAGATGGATGAACTTTTCAGAACAAACAACTTCAGCACGGACCTGCCTAAGCCAATCCATACCTACTATGATATCAAAGCTACCAATTTTCATAGGTATGAGGTCGATGGAAAACATATGATCGTTGAGATTTAATAAACAATTAGAAAGGACATAATTGACAATGACGAACTTTCCTTCAACGACTTCGACTTTGAATGGTTTAGGCAACTTAGAACGTCTACACTTAAGCAATGGTTCGAATTCAACGGATACAAAACTTTTATCCGCACCAGTATCAAACAGAGACGAAGCGTAAACATTGTTAACAAGAAACGTACCCATGATGACATCGTTGGCGTTTTAAGCTTGCGCGACAGTGATGACGAAGGCTCGTCCACGAGCTTGCTGCTGTTGCTGCTGGTTGTTGTTGTTGCGTTGCAGGCAAGGGTTGGCAAAGTGGTTAGGATCTCCTCATTTGAAGCATGCACAAACCATGGTTGCAGGTGGTCGGGTTTAGTTTGTAGTTGGGTTTTGGGGTGCAATAATGGCTCGGGCTTGGTTGGCGGGGGCTTGCGGAGCACTTCGACATTGGGGGGAAAATGTCCATACCTATTGCAGCTAGTGCATAGGCGGAAAGGGGCGTTAATGGGATGGTGGTAAGGGTAGGTGTTACACTTGGGATGCGGCCTAGTGTATGCCTTTTTGATAGGCTCGGGGTTGGCTAAAGCTAGCTACTGGGAGGGTTGAGGGTTTGGCGGAGTGTCTACCATGCAGTTTTGGCTTGAAGCCTTCCGCTTCTTGCCTTTGTTGTTGCTTCTTGGTGGCTTGGGTGAGGTAGGTTCGATGAGTGTTTCGGCGGTGGCTTAATGGGTACTCCTCGATGAAGCCTTGGTGGAGGCTTCACGAAGAACATGATCGTTGTTAAGTCTGGCGGACAGGGGAAAGGTATCCTCGAGAGTTTTGGGCGAGGTGGCGTCAACGAGGTCCGTAAGGTGAGGAGGGAGGCATCGTATGTATTTCGCAATCGCCTTTTCGGTTGTGTCGACTTGACTAAGGCAAATCGCACTCAGCTGCTTGAAACGAGCCGTAAGGCCGGCGTTGTCGTTCCAAACCTGTTTCAGGTTCCAAACTCGTTTTCGAGTCTTTGGCGTTCATGGGGGGGGGGGCAAAATTCGCTCTCCATCAGCTTTTTGAGCTCGGCCCAAAGGAGGGCGTGTGCGGCATCATTCCCACGAGCGTTTCGCTCGGAGGTTCACCAATCAAGAGCCCTTGATCGGAAGACTCCCGTTGCGTTGATGGTATGCAGGTGGTCGGGACAACACTTTGTAGAAAGGTTACTTCAATGGCGTAAACCATTGCAGTAACTTGGTGGCGTCCTCTTCGCCGGTGCAAGGTAGTGGGTTGCAGGAGCAAAACTGCTTGAAGGTGAACGTCGACTTAGGTGCTTCGACCTTGGAGTCGACGGAGGCGTGGGTTGAGTCGGCGTTTGGCGAGGGTTGGATCTTGCTAACAATATCCAGGATAACCTTGGCCATTTGCTTGGCCATAAACTTCATACAGTCCCTCTTTGACATCAAGTCGAAGCGGGACTTTGATTTCTTCTTTCCAATGAAGTTTTGTGAGAAAGACATCTAAAGGGTTGAAATAGAGGAAGGTTAAGGCTTTGATCATAATGTGTTTAAAATAAGTCATTTTGAGCATGTAAGTATCACGTAACACGTATGAATTCACGTAGATAGCATGGGCACACAAATATTCAAAAGTATAAACACGTATGATTGCGTAAGAAGTATAAATTTAGTTGGTTCACGAGGATTATTGTTGTTTTTGGTTACGAAGGGCGTGCGAGTTGTGCATTGGGCTAGAAACGAGCGAGGTAACGAGTATTAGAACACATAATAATTGAGATAACATAAAAGATAGGCTTAATAAAACATTGGAGTGTTTCGGGTTGAGAAACGTCGACTATTCCAAAGTGAATCGAGATCCTTTCAAATTAGAGAAACATGCTTTGGCCTATAGGTAAAATGCTCTCGTCGAGAAGCAATTAACGGCACTTTACCCTTCCAGTTACTACACGTCTTTAACCGATCAAAAAATCAAAACTTTGGCGAGATTGAAATCGAGGAATGGGACTAGTTGACAAGGTGCGGGTTTCACCCTAACTTGACAACATTGTACCCTAAGTGTGGTTGGTACTTACCAAACGATGAGCGAATTCCGACTCGTTTGTAAGGGTCCACTAGAGTATGAAATGGAAATTTTCTATCAAGATGTAACTTGATGGTGTAATTTTGTGTAACATCGAACACGCGGATTGAGAGTGATCACCAAAGTGCAGGTTTCACCCCTATTTTGGTGAGATCTTCTCGTTTATAGTATGAGTGTCTTCAAGTCTTCAAGTGTGTAAGTGTCTTAGGAAAGACATATTGCATATATATTAAGACAAAAGAAATAGGAAGAAGCAAATAGGAAGAATTAACATTTTAAGCAGGAATCAAGAAAGGTCAAGTTGGTCACTTAAACTATAGACTAGGTCGAACATGGCAATTCTACCAAATTCCCTATAGTTATGGCTCTGATACCAATCTGTCACACCCCAACTGATGGCGGAAACATCAGAGTGAGACGAACGAGATTGCTCGAGACATCATAACACTAATTGCGACAATATTAAATTAAACCATTCATTTCATTTCATTTCATTTATCCAAAAGTCAAGTACATCACAAATTCAAATACAACATAAATCAGAATAGGACAAGTTCAAACAACATAACAAGTAACTAGCATTATAGGTGTGTTTCTATGCCGTTCCTACTATGTTTTCGTCATATCAACATCCTTAACCTACAACATGTTAAAAATATAGTTCAATACAAAGTATTTGGCGAGTACACAAGTTTGAATCATAGCATAAGTAATAAAAACCGTTTAAACAAATCCACATGTTAAGCTAGCATACGAGATTAATGTAAACATGGCATGCGAACTACAAGTCAATCCTCAAGTGTCACCCAATATAGATTAAACTTAACATGACCACAAGAATACGGGCGATGCGTTACTCCTATAGCGCTACATATGTTAAGAGAAGGCTCGTACGAAGTTAATGACAATTAGTATCACATAAGAATGTTCCATGTATACAAATCGGGTATCACATAACTATAGCATGTATGATGGATTGTTTGTGTGATTGCATAAAATATAAGTGTGATTTAGTGAGTTTTGATAGACTAACATATTGCACCCAAAAGTGTAAAGCGTAAAAGGGTGTCGAGTGTACTCACGATTTTGCAAAGTTTAAATCTGTGAAGTGTTTGGTTGATTAGGGGACGAACACCGAGTTATCCTACACAAGGAAACGTAGGTGTGTGAGTATTGGAATGAAAATGGAGTTCGTTAGTTTAGAGTTTAAAGTATGCAAAGTATGTATTGTCGAAAGTATTTATCTAGACGTTACGTTCGTTCTTGACACTATAAGCCCCGTAGGGTGTTTGTGGTTATATGGTGTCATGCCCAATAGAATCATAACGATGGTTAAGTCTTAGATAAAATAACCTAATGTTAGGACAAGTAACCATACGGTCATCGTCAAAGGTTCGGTTATATTTATTATTTACATACATATGTTACATATTATATTATCAAGTTTATCTTATAAATCATAGATTTCATGGAAGTCAATGAAGTCATGCATGGAGGCAGGAGGATAACCGTCCTTTAACCTCTTTCGTAAGATTCACCAATACACAAATTCTCACAAGGAC
Source organism: Scalesia atractyloides (assembly GCA_947069175.1). Classification (NCBI taxonomy): domain Eukaryota; kingdom Viridiplantae; phylum Streptophyta; class Magnoliopsida; order Asterales; family Asteraceae; genus Scalesia; species Scalesia atractyloides. The sequence continues at coordinate 49,307,427 of CAMTDV010000023.1, forward strand.
AATTTGGATGGTCATGAATGAAAGAAAAGGAAAATACTTCACTAAACTATATATTGACCAAGTAAGCAAGCTAGGTGCGTGTATCCCGAACATAGCAACGTTTGGGGACTTGTCGTAGCCTTGTTAATCAATTGAAGGTTGAACATAGCTTAGTGGTTAGAAATCATCAAGTGAGGTGGTAGATTGAAACTAGGATAGCCAAGGGCTCCATGTAATCACACCTTTACCAAAACACAAGCTTTGTAAGCTTGGATGGTTCCAAAACTTGTGGGTTAAAACCCTTAGTAAAACAACAAGTTTAGAGGTATTTTATACCTCTTAATTTGTATGAAACAACTGTAGGTAGCTCATTAATCATGGGCTTGATTGGAGGCACAAGTAGCATAAGTTGTTAAGAGAAAACATGTTTAAGAAAAAGTTTACAAGTTTATCTACCAAAACAGAATGTTTGACCACAAAAATGGTATTGTTCCACCTTGGTTTTCCATGGAAAACCTATGGTAACATCCCTATAGGCTTATCAAACATTGTAGAGGAAGAAAACATGAAGTTTTTGAAGTTATGGAAAGATGAAAGTGAGCAGAAAGTTTAAGACACTTTTGGACCTCAAAATGGTGAGGTTTCACCTTAGTTTGCCCAAGCAAACTTGTGAAAATCTTCCTAGAGTTATCCAAGTGTTTTAGAAGAAGAAACAAGGCTTGGTCATGAAAGGAAGCGAGTTAGAACTCACTTGCAAACTGAAGTGGGACTGCAGAGAAATCTGGAAGTTTAGGGAGGATTTTTGAAGTGTTAGCTTGTAAAAGTGAGAAAAGGTTGGGGAAAGGTGAGTTTATGTAGAGGGAAGATTAGGGTTTGAGTTAGGTTAGCATTTATAAGGTTTAGGTGGGTGATAATCTTGGAACAAGAAGCTTGGTGCATTTGGACAGCTTGCGCTTGGACCGCTTGCGGCCGCAAGCTGTCTTATATCTTTTTTGTTATTTAATAAATGTAATTGTGTTACTTGTTGTTTGTATAGTATACTTTATATATAACATAACTATGGTTCGTTTGGTAGGCTAAAATCAAATTTATGGGTGTTACAAAACCCTAAAAAAGGACTTGCTAGGTAGTAAGTGTTTAGCATAAACGTGACAAATTTTATGATGCCAAATGCTAAAGGTTTCGTGTTTAAACAACCAATCGTCTCGCTTGATTTGAAACGTTTAAGACTCACGGATGCAAGATAAGAATTCACTAGTTAATTTGAAACTATAAATCATGTAACGAATAAGTGTATGAACATATGTATAAATGGGTATAAAGATTGCGGATTTCGTATAATTGATCAATTTGATTATAATCAAAGCCTTGGATTTACAATGATTCGGATTATGGTATGATTAAGGTTTTGACTTTCCAAAAATAGAATCACGAGGAAAACTTACTAAAAACGGAAAGTTACAAAAAGCGAAGCATTACATAACAAGCCCTAGTTTAACAACGAAAAATAGAAAAGTATAAATATACAGAATTACAAAGAAATCAACTAATCAAACAATCAAAGGAAAAGCTCAAGAAGAAAAGAAATAAAGAATACTCACAATTCACAAACAATCTGCAGACTTCGATTTCTGCTTGTTGCCTAATGCCTGTTGTTCGAATTTGATGCTGCATGTTCATGTTTTGTTGGCTCTTCACTTCAGCGTCTGCTCCCTGTTCGAATTCTTGTACGTACGAGACTACGAGTGTATGACGTTTGGTTTCCTTCCAGCCTTCCACAATGCCGCGCCCTCCTATATTCAAATTATTACGTATTTTGGGCTAACATATAAACTGCTTTAGGCTTACAATCTTAAATAACAATTGGGCCATCAATTATAAACTGCTTTGGGCTTTAATAAGATTAAATTTGTAATAATATCAATTACTTGGGTTGGGCTAAGATATAAGCTACTTTTGCGCTTACAAACTTTTCTTTTCAGGGGTATCCTCGTAGTTGTTTAGGGGTGTCTTTTGTATAAAAGCGAAAAAAATATACACTACCGATACGAAGTTAAGCCGTAGCATGTGCTATGGCTCGTAGAATGCTAGGTCTGCCCCTAGTTCTTAGACACAATATCTTAATCAGAGTGGTGTATCTATATCTTCGATTAGACATCGCAGCCCTATTGTTTTGTTTGGTGGTGTGGTGGTGAATTTGTATCCAAGAAGCCGTAGAACTATTCGTATTTTGTTACCATTTCATTTGAACCGATTTTATTTGGGCAAGTATATATATTATAATATATGTTTAATTAAGATTTGTTGAAAAAGTGAGGGCTTTTAAGAAATTTTAGAAATAAGATGTGATGTTAGGGTGAAAGTTTATTGAGATTTGTGAATTTACGAAGGTTTGTGTAGAAATAATATATGTTATATGTTATGATGCTCTTATAAAGGAGTAAAACCAACAACATAATATTATTATTATTATTATTATTATTATATTTGCAAACTATAGCTCTGAAGTACAACTAGTTTCTCTTTCAGACGAGAGTACTAGTGCTCGATCAAAATGGCATAACTGCAATTACGAGAAAGTTGATACCCTTATCATAAAGCTAAGCAAACAGACTCTTCGGCAGCAAGAAAGGAGGCTACTAGAAACCAGCCGCAATCCCATCTGCCACGTGTCAAAACTCTCGGACTTCAAAAAGCCACGGATCCATCAATTCATGGAACACGTCATCCTATTACCATCCAGGCATTTAATACATTAAAATTTTTTAAAAAATAGCATTGAAAAGTATAGTTTAGAGAAGGCTATAAATATCTCAAACCAGTTAACTGCTATCATTTTCTTTGCGAATCTGCTTTCTGACGTTGCTCAATCCACAACAAGAAGATTCTCTATTCTCTTATCTGATCTTTATCATCTGTACGGATAAACCAACAATTTATAGATTATTATTATTATTCATAGACAAATTTGAAGTGGCTATTGATTCGTTCTTCATGTTTATCAATCGGTATGTTCATCTTCATGTTCCAATTGTTTAATTTGCCTTTCAATTTGTTCTGTGAAATTAGTAATTCGTGTTCTTTACTTCTATCTAAGAGCATTCACATACCATCCTCTAAAATTGATTTATCTATAAATTATTATGTAAATAGTCTAAAAAAAACACCTAATTTACTCTCACATCTCATTCTTTAATATTGAGATATGGTTTTCCACATAAATTATTGTGATCGTATGAAAACGAGATTAAATGATAAATGTGTATTTATACTATAGTTTAGAGGTAGAGAGGATTTTTAGTAAATAAACAAATTTTATAAATAAAAATATCTTTTTTACATCAATATTATAGATATGGAAGAAGAATGAGATCTGAATGCTCTAAACGTTCACTTACTATTTGAGGATAATATATTGTATTTGATTAAAAGTTTCTGATGAACAACTTTGGGAGCAAGAGAACTTTCCCGCCATTAGGAGTTGAATTTGTTGCTATTTTTTGTATTAAATGCGTAGTTAATAGTCGATTACTTGGGCACCAAGTAATGCTCTGATTGTTTCGTGTTCTGGAAGTCTAAGAGATTTGGGGATGTTCGTTTTAACGAGTCTTTAAAACCCTATCTTTTTACCTTTATGATTATATATTTTGCTCATTTGTTCTTTTGCTTATGTTCCATTAGTGTTCATTGTTGTTCTTTTGTGTAGAAATACGGAAATGAGTGTGTCGAATCCGCAATCGAACACGGTTTCATCGTCAATAGATTGTTCCAGGAAGAAGAGATCACGAAGCAAGCGTGACGGACCAAAGTGCGTCGCAGAAACACTCGCCAAATGGAAGGAATACAACAACAAAATCGATTCGTTAGACGAAAAAGCAAAACCGGTACGCAAAGTTCCGGCGAAAGGGTCAAAAAAGGGTTGTATGAAAGGTAAAGGAGGCCCTGAGAACTCAAGGTGTAAGTTTAGAGGGGTTAGACAAAGGACATGGGGTAAATGGGTGGCGGAGATTCGAGAACCGAATCGAGGGAAGCGGTTATGGCTCGGGACTTTCGGGTCTGCCGTTGAAGCCGCCCTGGCTTACGATGAGGCTGCTCGGGTTATGTATGGGTCTTGTGAGCGCTTAATTTGCCTAATTGTCGTTCGATGACCGAGTATTCGCAGATGGAGCCGAATGGTGCTTCGAGTTGCGACTCGACGACGACTTGTAGTCATTCGGAGGAGCTTAAACGGGTTAAGCAGGATGAAGGTGAATCGAATAGTGCACCATCGGTTATGGTTAAACAAGAGGTTAAAGATGAACCGGTTGACGATGAAGTGGAAAACACGATTAAGTTCAAGGAAGAACCAGTTGAAATGATGAATAAGGATCTTTATTTTCAAAATGACATGTTTGATATGGAAGAGCTGCTTGAATTGATGGGACAAAAAGATACCGAAATCGGTACGGATCAAGTCCAAGTCGGGTCACGTGAGCCTTGGTTCGAAAACGAGCCATATATCCAAGACCACGCTCTCAAACTGCAACAAAATACTTGTGGGTCCACAGCTGGTATTGGGTTCGGTTTCTCGAACCCAGATCAACCGAATGTGGATCCTGGTGGGTTCCAGGAACTCAACAATGCACGTTGGCTAGAGTCTACGAGTCAAGATGGTTACGGGTTCGATTTTCTGATGCCGGGGCGGCCCGAAGATTGCAACCTCGTATTGGACGAGTTAGAATTTGAATTTGCGGGCTGAGGATTGCAACTTTGCATCTGATGATTTAGGGTTTCAATTGGGGCTGAATCATAGGGACGGATACCAATAGGGCGTCCGCACGTCTATTTGAGGGAACTGTCCCGCTTGGGTAGCGGGATATTAATCCTGATGCTCACTAGAGCATCAGGTTGTTTTTTCTTCTGAGTTCAGACATTTGAAGCTAGAATTCTAGTTTTTTCTCCATACATTGGAACTAAAAGGATAGCTTTTTTTCTGAATTAGGATGATAAAATTTTAGTTTGTCCTTCTGAATTCGGTCGAGACGTAAAGCTGGCAACTGAAGATTTATGCAAAGTTGTAGATATATGGATACTTCGTAAGAACTTGTTGGTTTGAAATTGGAAATAACCACCTCGTTACCTGAGGTTTTTTGTTGTCATTTGAATACATCAGGTGTTGTTTTTTGTTCTGTTTTGATCTTTTAGCTTTAAAATTAATGTGTAATCTATAGATTCCATTTCATATGAAATATAAAAAGATCCAAGCTTTGTTTGAAACTAGTATGCGAGTGAGAGAGATTGTTTGAGCTTCCATTGGTAGTTACGGTTACAAGCGAGACATTTGGTATTAAGATGGTGTGTTTATGTGTTCGATTAAGATAAATGTTTCGTTCAATAGGGTACGACGCCACGTTACGTTATAGCGTCCACTATTATAACTATGGATATGACATAACATAAAAAAAGCCGAATTGTACAACTCGAATCTAAATCAAGATTACAGTTGTCAGAAACTGCATAGGATTACCGATAGAATTGTGAAATTTTCAGAAGTCGACAGAAGTATACGAGTTGCTAGACCGTTGTCTACGTCTTCTAACCAAAGACATAAATGCACTCTGCGCAATCAACCAGCAGAATTAGATATCAAACTATTTTTATCTTATTTTTTAAAGTAGTAGTAAAAATAAAATAAAAAGATAGTGTAACACCTGTGCTCTATGAGGCAAGCTGGCCCAGAATTCCAAGTTGGGTATAGTCTGAAGGGCTTATATAGAAAGGTTAATAAAGACTGAACAATAATATATACATGGGGCGCTATCTATAAAGAACCGATTTTAACTAGACAACCGTTAGAACCGCATAATACACTTGTATAAGCACCTTGTATATCACGGTGAAAAACAAAATGTACAAGTGTTTATGCAGTTACACACTTAAAACTGGTTCTTTGATATATACACTCACCAAGTGCAAGTGGAAACTTACATCTATACCACGGATGTGAATATGCGATACACAGCTCCGGCTATAAGATAGCCTCCAAAGAGGCCCAAAATTCTGAACAAGCAAAAATTAAGGCATGTTAATAAGTACTGAAGATGAGAAAGTTAGCTTCTATGTTTGGTTATATAAGCCTTACACGATTACGAGGGTACCAAACCAGCCCAGGCCACCATTGTTTGATGATACGGTTATAGCACAACCGGATGGATGCCTCAGTTGAGTAACCTATGTAATTCAAAAGATTTTTGTTCAGATTCAAAAAGTTGATATGAAAATTTCCATGATTCTTTGGTGGCGTGTTCATTACAAAACTAATTTTAAGTAGAGAACCATGACTCCATGAGAACTCGTATAAACACTTGCATATATTGCGGTAAAGATATAGTGAGAAAGAGTGGGAGGCGGTTATGCAGTTACATAACCGTTTTGTGTACCACGCTTAAAGCAATAGGTGCAAGTGCTCACTTAAAAGTTGGTTTTGTATTGAACGGCCCTATATGTCACTCACATAATCACAAAAACCAACTCGCTCTAGTATTTTAGGACCCTGCAAAAGGAAGATACAGAAAACATTTAACTGTTGATTAGAGATTAAAATAGATTTACTTAGAATTGTATAAAAGTCTATGCAGTTATAGCGGTTCAAAATCAAATAGCGGTCACGGTCCGCTATATGATATATACATTATAGCGGTGCGATAATTTTTATATCATGCATATTTTACGTATTATGTATATAAATATATATATTGTAAAATATTAATAATAATATATCAAAATTTATAGCTATATCATATTATCATGCAAAATATTAGTAGTAATATCAAAATCCAAAACATGAACTGAGGAAGTCCAGTGATTTAGAGATTTAGGTTTAATTTTGTTGAATGATGAACTGACGAAGAACCAGCGAGTGAAGACTTTTGGTCTCGATTTAGGTTTAATTTTGGGTTTGGGCCTTTACTTTTGGGTTTATTTATAAACAAAAAGTTGATTAATGTGGACTTTACCTTACTTTTGGGCTGAAATAAGAAAAACCGCTAAAAGCAGTGCTACGACCACTATACGTCCAATAGCGGATTTAGCACCGCTAATAGCGGGACCGCTATAAGGGACCGCTATTTGGACCGCTATGGGTTCGTATGTCCGCTATGTGCTATAGCGCTATTGACTGCATAGATAAAAGTTCTAACAAGCTTTTGGGTACAATTTATGAAATTGACCGAGAAGTTAATAATAATTTAGGGGTGTTCACCATATCGAATGTTTTAGCAGTGTTAACCGTTTTTTGTTTACAAAATCGCTAGTTTGTATTAATTTTTTTGTAATTTTAATAGTTTATGAATATAATACATATACATAATTGCATATTCCAAAAAAAATGTAAATAGATAAAACAAGCTAAACGGCTGGTTCCAGGTTCTAAACAAGCCGACTTGTTTCGATTTGGGGGATTCATTGGTCTCCGCAGATTATAACTTCATGAACGCCCATAATCAATAGGACTTTTATACAATGATACTAAAAAGAGCTAATGAGCATCGTCTTACTTCAACTTGCTTTGAATCACACACAACCGAGACAGAAAGCGAACAATTCACTACGCCACTGTGCCACATTTTAACGATGAGACCCATGTGAGGACTTTTTTTGTCTGCCAAATTTAGAACCACAAATAGTAACATTATGTAAAATACAAAAAAAGAAAGAAAAAAGAAGAGGATTGGGAAACATTTTTGTCGTGTCGAAAGGACACTGCATTCTACCAATAAGATCTGTAGTGATGGTTGGAGTGCGCCCAATAGTAGTACATAAGGATAGCCTGTACATCGTAGAAAGATAAGTACTTAAAAGTGTTTCACTTATATAGGTGTAGGATAGTGTATATGGAGTTTCGTAAAGAATATACCGAATATGTTATTCGACATACGTACACTGCAGCCCATGCCACACCGAGCTGATCCGCCACATTCCTGTGAAGTATAAACACAAATCATCATGATAATCTTTAATACCTGGTATGATTAGAAACTACAACACTCACCCAACAATCGAAACATTTAGGTGGGTCATGGTTGAAAATCATCGACTCGCAGAGCTGCTCCACACAAAAGAAGATAGAAGGTCAACTTTGAGTAAAACGAATAACGGAAGTCATCGGCATATGCTATAAATTAACCCGTCTAGCAAGCTTCCTCTTGGTGGGTATTGCTTAGGGGTGTTCATGGTTCGATGTAAACTACCCAAACTGGTCATTGTTTTGGTTTCTCGTTTACAAAAAAAATGTCAAGAAACGTACTGGTAATATTTATTAAATTATTTTTAAATAAGCTATTTAATGGGGTTGTCAACTTTCTTATGAAGAGTTCATTACTCAAAACAATTTTGAAGTAGATAATTACATGTTTGATGTGAGAAGTATACTTATAATATCTAGGGATAATAGATGCATGATATAGCTTGTGAAGTTTGCTTTGCTTTTTGGTTCATAATATTTCTGATTTTGTTAACATTTCATATGCCCAAACCGTGAAACCAGACCCAAATCAAACCATTAGTAACTGTTTGTTTAGTTTAGTTCAGTTTCAATTGTCGACAGTTTGGTTTTCCGTTTCTGTTTCCAATGATTAAAAAACTGTTGTTAATGGTTTGGCTCATGATTTGGCCTTAAATATGTGCAAACCACACCATGAACGCCGCAGTTCTAGGGGTGTGTATCAGGTTGAGACTTGACCAAACCAAACCCGAACCCGGAACATCTGGAAAATCAAAACTGAAGACCAGACCGATATAGGATGGGTCAGTCTTGGTCTTTTCGGGCTGGGTTGGTCTCGAGTTGGATCAGGACCAAATATGATTTTTTATACTAAGATGTTTTATTTGTATTTCAGAGGAATGTCAAGACAATTTGGTGTGCCATTTATCCTTGTTAAATCATGGTTAAATATATTATTGCTGACATTTATAAGTGTGACAAAAGATATAAAAAAAAGAAACAAATTGGTAAATAAAACAATAAAAGATGTAACCTGGTAGAGCCAACCTGAAACCAAACCACTGTCCCATTAGATGAAACCTTGTAATATCTGCTTCAATAGATTATATACGTGGTTAGTGATGTATGATAAAAACTTTAAAAGTTAGCTACCACTAAAAAGAATGCACATTAACTTTTCACAAAATCTAGTATATTATAAAGCTAGAATTGCTTTAAGGCAAAGCACAGTTTTATTTAGGGCTGCTCACAGTACAAAGCTCGATCCGGACCAGTAATATATCGGGCCATCACATGCCAGAGTGCCAGACGGGCAATGAGACGCGTATTCAGGTATGAGATTAGTTTTAAACAAAACTTTCATCATGTGATGGATATGAAACATATATACATGTTACCCAAACCCATCCGTAAGCATTTTCCTTTTTCTTTTATATATTCTTTGTCCAGAGCCGGCCCGTTAGGCTTATCAACCTAGGCTAAGGCCTAGGGCCACCCAAAACAAGGGCCTCCAGTTTTTATTTATTTTTTTCATATATTAGACTTGAATTGGTCCATTTAAACAACATTTCTAGGCCCAATATTTAGGATATTACTCCACTAATCCACATTGACCGCGCACGCTTCATTCCAGAATCCAAAAGCAGCGAGCGCAACATACCAACCCTTGTTATTTGTGACGTCTTTTGAGTAACCAATGTAAAACTGATTGCGATTGGGCGAAATTAGGGTCGACATTAGGAAAAATCATCGATATGGTTATTCAATGTCTCAAATCTCAATCTCAATTGCTGATTTTTTTTATACCAATTCAATAGAGCCCCGACTTTGTAGTTCGCTTAGGCCTCCAAAAACGTTGAAACGGCCTTGCCTTTGTCATTAAGTATAACTTTTTAGTTTTTATATTCATGGTTTCCTTGGGCAATTAGTTAACTTAAAAAACCAACCGATCACGTCTAACAAACTAACTAACGAGTATACCCTATACACGTAGCCCAGCCACGTTGGTAATCAATACCCAACGGGTGTGAGACTCGAGTCACCAATACCCGTTGCAACCGCCGCCCATTGCCATCCCAATTTATATGCAATTAGTAGTCACATAGTTGACTTAAATTAGGGAAGCATTGACCAAATTAAAAAATTAATTTTGCATTTTATATCATCAAATTGACCTAAAAAAAGGCATCAATTAACAATTTGAACAAAATCTACCCTACCAGACTGACTATTTTCCTTTTTCGAACCACCATCACCATTTCGTCATCATCGTCAAAAGTTAATAATTAATATTGCACCAGACATTTTAAAAACGTACCCGTCTTCGCTGAGAACACCATGGGGAAACTGTCTGGAAGAAGCTGCCAAATTGTAGTTGTAGACCTTGTTGTTATCGGTGATACTGTATTCGCAAACCGCAGATACGGATGCAGTTACAGTGAGTAAACAGATGAGTTGAAGAAGAAAGCGCCGTAAGTACATTTGGGTGTTGGGTTTTGTATGACGGAATGGGATGGAAGTGAGGTGGTACGAAGGTCAATTACAGACAAATGCTGTATCTCATCGTTGTTGAGGCCCATTGATGAGTACGAGCTCTGACAGTTGTTTTGAAAATGACTCGGGTCATGTGGACTGTTGTTTCAGTCGGTGTTTTCAGTGTAATTATTATTTTGATTTTTACCCTCGATTTATCCAATTTTATCTAGAGAGATAGAGCTGTTACTAGTGTGAACTAAACTTATTTGTCGCGTGTTGCGTCGGGCTTTCTGTTCGTTTTACGTTTAAGGGAATATTGACACTTATATTGGCTAGTATCGGTTTGATTCATTATGATATTGTTATGCTATCGCAATCGCACCAATGGTACCGGTATCGATATTATTTTGATGATGTCTCTTTAGTTTTCACAACATAAAATACAAAAAAAAAGTCAACTATATTTAACCACTTCAAATAAAGTTTTTATTGAATTATAACTACATGACCACAACAAACTCTAGATTTTATAAAATTTCATATCTTAAAAGTTTGCAAACAAGAATATGTTTAAAGTTTTTTATAATAATATAATATTATAATATAAAAAAAATCAAGATATACTTTAAACAACCATAGATGTTTTTATAGTAGCATTGATTAAACTAGGCTTTGGCTATTGATACACGCTCCTTGGCTTTTTACACACATTTATGCGTTGCGCTTTGGTCAAAGCGCAGCGCATAGGTGTGTCAGTTTGTTGTGGAAAAAGTGGAGCGTTGGTTTGTTATTTTGTTGTATTTGGTTGTTTTTTTTGTTGAAAAGTTATAGATTTTCATATAAAAATAAAACATATATAATTTTAAGTTGATTTATAATGGTCGTTTAACGTAAGTCTACCGGTTGTAGTTGATTTATAACACTCGTTTATAAGATACGTTTCTTTATGCCATTGTTTTTATAAATGTTAATCGATTTTATTTTGTTAAATTACACGAACAAGTTTAATTAAACCACCATACAATAAGTTGCGAAAGAGACGTATGAAATAAGCGCAAACAATCCAAATAAACATCGTGTAAATAAAAGATCAACTTCATAAATATATATGAAATCAGTTTGTACATACAAAACAAAAGTCAAACCGAATGTCTAATACAAAGTACAACTGAATGTCTAATACAAAATAGAAACTAAAGCTACTGACCCTCTGGCGGTGGGGACGATGGCAGTGGATGGGGCGGCAATCCCACGTGAGACCGGAGCTCCATGAGCGTCTCTATGATCCATATCTTGTATCGCTCAGAACGTCGGAAGCGCCGATCGAAGCCCCGAGCCACCACCTGCGCGGCAGGCGTGTGCGGAGTGGCGACGATGTAGGGATCTCGTCGTCAATGACGTAATCAGCCGCAGGCGAATGCGGCTGAGGCGGAGGCTGAACCTGAGTCTGAGCCTGAGCCTGACCCTGAGGCTGTGCCTGACCCAGAGCCTCAAGCTGAGCCTGCCAAGCCGCAGCCTGAACATCAGCAGGCACTAGTACTCTGTCCCTGAGCTCAATAACAACTGGGATCACCTCTGGAAACACCTTTGAGTGAAATATCTAGCACTCGTGCGTCCGAAACCGCAGACCAACATCAAACGTGTGCGTCAAACGCATGCTCGATACTAACGCCCAGCCTAATGTAGTTGATGTAATGGCCGGGGACAGTAATGGGTCACTCTCAGGCACAATCCCTAATGAACGCGCGATAGTGGTAACGTAGGACCCGTCGTGGAGCCTATCACGCTGCTGCCTATGATATGCGCCAGCAAAGTACTCCGCTAGGCACGTAGCAAGCGTGCACGGCTTGCGCCGCAACAGGCAGTAAAGAAAGAAAATGTCACTAAGGTTGACCTTGCCCCGGTTGTGAAACCAGGACACAATTGATGACCCAATGATGCGGTGAAGGTATCGGTACAGGGGGTCTCTGATGGCGGTGTTCTTTTGCGAGGATTTCCCAAAGGAAACCCTCGCAATAGCCATCCAAAAAGTAATAAGGGTCTGCCTGTCTAATGCTCTAACCCCATGTGTGTAAATACCTGTATCAAGCTCAGCCTGTGTGTACAAACCTGAATGGACGACAAAGTCCTGCAGACTCATCCCAAACTGCAGGCCGGCCAGACGGAAAGTAATCTTATGCACCGGATGGTCCGGGTCCACATAATCGTCCGTATGCGGCGCGAATATAAATGACGATAGAAACTCGACCGTAATCTCACGATACGAGCCCTTCGTCGCAATCTGGAATAAACGCACAAACGGAGTGTCCAACCCAACTATGTGCCTCGCCCTCGCAGCCTCGTCCACAGTCTCTAAAAGCTCCCAATCAATCCCCACATGTCCCCCTATCTCCATAGTGCGCAACTTCGCGCACCTCTCATGCTTATCTGACGCCAATTGGAACGTCAGATACACGTAACCATCTAGTATATCAACTGTGGGCTACTCCTGGAACCCCTGCTGCTCATCGAAATCCATATCCATGTCGAAATCCATATCCATATCTGTGTGTTCCAAAAATAAAAACAATATTTAAAAACAATTTAAAAACAAATTATATATTTGAAAACAATTTTATAACAAATTTAAAAACAACACTTAAAAACAATTTAATACAACCAATTTAAAAACAACATTAAAAACAATTTAGTAAGAAATTTAAAAACAATTTAATACCAAATTTAGAAACAATATTTAAAAACAATTTAATAAGAAATTTAAAAACAATATTTAAAAAAATAATAACAAATTTAAACTTAATATTTAAAAACAATTTAATGTAACAAATTAAAAGAATAATATTTAAAAACAATTTTATAAGAAAATAGTTGAAAATACAAATTATTCACAAAATATATTAAAAACAATTTTATATTGAAAATACAAATTCTTAACAAAAATATATAACAACTTTAAAAATAATTTTTATTATTTAAAAAAAATTAAAACACTTTTATAATTTAAAAAAAAATAGGGCCAAAGCGATCCTCACCCCCCAAAATTGAATCAAAACTCAAACTCCATGAAATTAATGTAATCTACGAAAATGGTGACTAGTAATCGCACCTTATGCAAGTTGAATCGTCGAAAATGGTCTTGAATCGAGCTTGAATTCGTCAAGTATGTGTAAATCGCACCTTTGTGTGTGTTTTGTTGTTTGGTTTGAGTTTGAACCAAAGGTGCAACGCTTTGGGTTAAACGCAGGCCCTAGACGCCTCACTTTGACCAAAGCGCTGCGCTTTGGGTTTCAAAATTTACATTTTTAACCCAAAGCGCTGCGCTTTGGGTCAAAAATGTAAATTTTGAAACCTAAATAACGCCGCTTTGTTCAAAGTGAGTTGCTGTATTCCATGATTTCGTGTGCTTTTGTTTTGATTTCACTTGTAGTCCAACATGTCGTATTGTATGTATACACGTCATACCGGATCACTACTTGACGTATTTTGTCATTAAATGTTGTATTATGATGTTTATTGTCACTATTTTTCCATACTATCGAGTATTTTGGTCGCACTGTTCTTGTCGGTGACATTTGGTATTATGACGTTTACCATCTGTATATGTCGTATTATTGCGTAGATTGTCTGTAAGTGTCGTATTAGTGCGTAGATTGTTTGTTATGGCGTATTATGTTTTCTTTTGTTCATATTATTGCGTATTTTGATTGTACGGGTCGTGTGGGTGACATTCGGGTTAACATGACACGTGATAGAAGCGTATCTTTTGAACAAAACAATCACAAACAAACTTTTGGATTACAACTGATTTAATTGGATTAGAATTATACATACTTAACCTACATCTTGAACATCTGAGAAAACATTAAGGTCCGTGGGCGTGTACATTATCCTTAGATATGCGTTGATTCGATCCTTGTATAAGTCATGCTAGGCTGCTTCACTCTCTATTCTATTCAAAGTCCAAAGATAATTTAGGGGAGGCATTGGATAGGATTCTTCAAGCTTTACATGGATGAAATGTCCACCGTCGACGACCACAACTGCAACCACTTGATGAGGGTTCTTAACTTCATCTGGACCGCCCAATAGAGGGAAAATTGTGTCGTCGCACGAATGTCGATCGTGTGAACAATCACACCATATCTTTGAGCAATAAGAAATCCCGTCTCAGGCACCACCATGTAATTTTGGGGCTCTGCTCTACCCACTACATGAAAATATATCCTATTAATCAACTCAACATAATGTCCAAAGTTGTCCAGATCGAAGACTTGCCTCCAAATACCCTCGTTCATACGCAACTCAATTAAAAGTTTTCGCCAGATAGACAAATACTTTGTTTGTTTTTGTCCTAACCCCACAGCTACTGATCGAAACCCACATTGACCATCTGGTTTCACATCCTTTATTTTTCGAGATGTATGGGTGAAACACTTTTGGAATTTGACATCTGTAGTTCCTAATAGCTATATCCGACTTAGGAACGAACGTGATCATTGGGAAATCGGGGTGAACGTTAAGCGATTGTTATTTTTTTTTTATCTTTGAGAGTCTTGGGATGATACGTACGAGCTATGGCAAGGAAGATCATACGAGGCGTCGAACCCACTTTGTTCCGACGGTATATACGAGCTTTTTCTTGCAGCTTCTGCTGTCATTTTTTCTTGTGTTTTCAATGTTGGACGACCATGGGTGTTCATTTGAACAACATGAGGTTTTTTGGTATTGTTGCCTGGCATGATGATTCGTTTAAATTTTTCAAAGTAGCCTTTTTCACTTGAGGAGGTGTTGGATTGATTTATTATTTCAGTTTTTCAAATTTCGCGTCTACATTGATATCTTCAATATTACTCCTTGCCGACTTGAAGCTTCTTCCAGAACACGTCTGTCACACCCCGACCCGCAGCGGAAAAGGTGACCGGGGCATGATTGGGTTATCATCAAAGCTCATGACATTTATTATACGTTTCATATTCATTAATACAATTTAATGGAAATTTGCAATAAATGATACAACATGTTCTAACTATCAGTCTAAGCTTCTTGGTTCTCTTCTAAGGCATATCCTATGTTTTCCTTGCTTCAACCTGTTCACCTGTATCATGTGTAAAAAGGTTTTTGGATCAACATAATGTTGGCGAGTGAATCCTATGGAAAAACATTTGAACAAGTTTATCCAATTGATTATAAATAATGTGCATACCACATATGAGTAAATGTAGATGTAAATTTATTCACACAACACATAATATTGAATATTGAACACACATACACCAAATGATTGTTTTGAGGCACGCGTTGTTCGACTCGTCTCCCACGAGGAACTGATGGGCCTAATGAATGAGTTTTGAGGCACGCGTTGTTCCACGAACTGATGGGCCTAATGAATGAGTTTTGAGGCACGCGTTGTTCTTACGAACTGATGGGCCTAATGAATGAGTTTTAAGGCACGCGTTGTTCTTACGAACTGATGGGCCTAATGAATGAGTTTTAAGGCACGCGCTGTTCAACTCGTCTCCACGAGGAACTGATGGGCCTAAATAATTTGCATACAACTTTGACAATATGTAATACATCACAACCAACAATAGTTACATTCTAGCTTAGATCATATAATGGTATAGCACTAGTTTGCATAAGAGAATTAGTTTAAGCGACACATGATACACCCCAAAACATGAATAAAAAGGGGAATTTGTAAGAATTCACTCACATTGGGTGCGTTCGGTTGATGAGGTTGAATGCACGCGAAATGGTTTTGACCGCGAGTGAAATTAACCTAGATAAATAGCATTTTGGTTCGGTAAGTAAACGGATTTTATTAATCTATTTTAGTAGGATTGTTGGGTGTATTTTTGTGAGTTTGAGGCTATTTTCTAACCTTAAAAATGTTATTTTTAAGTATTTTTAATTGATTTTTAATTAAAATAATTAAATAAAAAATAATAAAAAAATATTTGATTTTTGCTACAGTTGACTTTGACCGTTGACTTTGACTGACTGTTGACCGGTTCGAAGGCATATTGTTGTGCGCTGGGTGAGGCTCGAACCCGAGACCTCCGTACGTGTGCACGCAGCTCTACCAACTGAGCTACGTGTCTAACCCGTTATATATCTGATTTTAATTATATATATATATATATATATTAATTAGAATTAAACAGAAATACTTTATTTTAAAAACGAATTAAATCCCGAGAACCGGTGCGCTCCACAGGTCTCGAACCCGGGACCTGTGGGTTAGCGTACACACAGTCCACCGCTGGACTGTGTGTCTCACTTGGTTATAAACTCGGTTATCAATATACTTAACATATACCTAAATCAATCCGGTTCAGTTTTGCGGAAAAAGGAATTTTTATTAAGGCAGCGTGTGAGGAACGATACTCGAACTCGAGACCTTAACGTTCAAAGTGCACACAGTCCACCGCTGGACTGTGTGTCTAACCCGGTAAATAACTTGATTTTAATTATACTTAACTATTACCGAAACTTCGTCTTCTTCACTGGTTTTCACCGGAAGTGACGACTGACTGATTCGAAGTGTTGATTCAGTTTTCTTTAGCGATTAATGACCAATTACAGACGAGATAAAAGTAAAAAGAAAGGAATTTAGGCGTGAAAAGTACCGACTGGTTCTCCTCTGTTTTCCGGCAGAACTCCGGCGACAGCAATCTCTTTCCAGCGACGAGTGTCTTGCAGCAGAGAGTCTTCCGAAAGCTTACAAAGGGTATGGGTGACTTCGGTAAAAGTTTAGGGGGTTCAGTAAAGCTCAGAGATTAATGATACGGTTTTCCGGCGACGTATAAAATATTTCCGGCGAGTGAGTTTTCGCCGAGAAAGGGTGCGATTTGAGTGTGAAAGATTTCTGGTGAGTTGTGGGTGAATTTATAGGGTAGTATCGAGATGTATGGGGTCTGAATTTGGTCTCAATTCGAAGTCAGCCGTTCTCCGGCGGTTATGGCTGATGTCACGGGTTCAGACGTCGGTTATAACCGTTGTGGGAGTTAAGTCTTCGGTTAATTTGAGCGGAAACGTATAATAACGGCGAAGTCGTCGGGATTTCCGACGACTGCTATTTTGGGCGCAATTTAGTGAATTTTGACTTCCGAACTTGAATATTTGAATTAATTGATCCTTGTTATTATCAAAAAATCAAAGCGGCGGAGCGGTTGATTGGCTGGGTGATAAGTGGTTGTTGAGCCGGTTACAGACCCGGGTTCGAAACCCGGCAGAAGCAAATCATTTTTATTTTGTTATTTTTATCAGTTTTTCAAAAACTAAATATATATCCCCGTATAATAATTGATTATGTATCGTTTAAAATTATTTTGGGCATTTAATTCGCAACAAAAATTTTAACTGACTGTTCGGTTGATAAACGGAGCGGGTTTGGTAAATCCGTTTTTGACGGATGTTACAGTATCCCCTGCTTTTTAGAAATTTCGTCCCGAAATTTAAATAGTGATATATTTGACTAAAGAATGATGGTGTTTAGTTTGACAGTTACATACTTAGAAGAAATAAGGGTTTAGGTTTTTGTTTGAGGCGGTAACGTTCCTTGTAAAGGTTAAGTATCCTAATACAGGAATCGCTTTTTGTTGCCTACTGTAAAAGTATTGATAAGCAGAATTGATTTGCTAAATTTGATTTCATGCATAAAAGTTTGAATATGCTTAGGGTTATATCCTACGGCAGAAATTCTACAATCTACACAAATAAACACAACAACTAATAATTGAATCCACATTCTGATATCATATATGTTTGAATGGTGATGGTTCCTCTCTCGTTTGTTATGATGGAGAGGTTAGTTTATGTAGAAATGGAACACAATCCAATTTCTTTAAGTAGCGAGATGATATAAATGTAACACAGATTTCAACCAAGGCAATACTAAATCCTACATGGAACTTCTCATAACCGCCTGATAACGCCTCTGATCCTTTGGCAAGAATACTTATATATAGGAAGTACCAGCGGCGTATCCACCATATTCTTGCCAAATTTTCATTGGTTTTATCAGTGAATTATGATTAGTCCTATAACTCTACAACCAATACAACAAACATAAAAATACTGAAATGAAATATATCTGTGCGATCAAGGCTCAATCAAACGGAGCCGATCGTATTGTATGTACTGAAATTGAAATGTCTGTGCGCTCAAGGCTCAATCAAACGGAGCCGAACGTATTGAATGTACTGAAAAATGAAATTGTCTGTGTGCTCAAGGCTCAATCAAACGGAGCCGAGCTTATTGCATGTACTGAAAATGAATAACTTAATCACACAAATAACCTATGCATGGAACCTCTCATAACCGCCTGATAATGCCTCCGATCATTTGACAAGAATACTTATATATAGGAAGTACCAGCGGCGTATCCACCATATTCTTGTCAAATTCTCATTGACTTTATCCGCAAGTTATGATTAGTTCTATGCGACTCTACAACATAAACAAACACAACAACCAGCGCTTGAGTTTTAATTCTAATAGTATCCGTGTTTGACAATACCTCTCTCGTTTAATATGATGGAGAGGTTAGTCTATGTAGAAGTGAGACGTAACTCAACTTCTTTAAATGATGAAACTGAGATATGTCGTGAAGTATGATGATATGAATATTAAATCAATGAGTATAAAACAAACTGAACTAGTAATTTGCATTAAAATTCTTGGATAAAATTCCAATTGAGATACGTGAAAATTGAGATAACATAAAGAAAAACATAAAAACTAAGTGGTTGGAGTTGAATCTTGATTCTTGGTGAGAGAAGGCTAGTTAAGTGGTTGGTTTGGACGTTAATATCTTCAACAGGATTGGTGTTGATGTTATAAACTCTTCCTCTTGCTGGCGGTGGAGCTGGGTTTGTTTGATTTGCTTGGTTAACTGGGTTTGCTTGAGCTTGGCCGTTTATGATGTTAACCAAACGAGGGCACGTGTTTCTAAAATGGGTAGGGTCGCCACAATTGAAACAAGCTCGAACATATGGGTACATGGGGTATTGAGGTTGTTGATATGTTTGGATCATGGGTTGAGTAGGGGTTGAGGTTTGGTTTTGAGCGGTGCGGCAAACTTTGCTCAAATGACCGTAGCGTCCACAATTCGCACATAGTCGACAGGGTAAAGTAGATGGATGGTGATAGAAACAGGTGTTGCATTGAGGGTGAGGTCCAATGTAAGGTTTCTTATTTGGGTAAGTTGAGTTGGGTGCTACTTGAGCGTTTGGGATAGTTTGAGGAGGTACAACTTGTGAAGCTGGTTGGTTGCGTTGGGTGACGGCGAAAATTTGCCCATCTCGTTTCCTCTTAGAAATAGGTGGTGTAAAGGATTCGGTTCGAGTGGAGTTTGAGGTTTCGGTTGATGCTTTATCCTTCTTCTTCTCCTCTTTGAAATCTTTGTTTCGGATTCGGTTCTCGGTGAGCGCGGTTGCTAGCTCCATTGCTGCTTCCAAAGTTGCAGGCGATGTACTTATTACAGAGTCTTGAATCTTTGATGGAAGACCACGAATGTAGTGCTCGATCAACGGTAGAGGGGAGTGAACAAGTTGGGAACCATTTGATTTAACTTAAGGAATCTCTTGTTGTATGTGGTGTGGTCGCCTTCCTTTTGTTTCAAAGCATGGAACTCATCCTCCAATTTCTTGATTTCGCTTCTTGGGCAAAACCGTCTTGTCATGATTCCCTTCAACTCTTCTCAAGTCAAGGTCATAGTTTCTTCAACACCTCGTTTGGTCTTCTCTGTACTCCACCATGTGAGTGCTGTTCCAAGTAAACGACCGGTGGCATAACGCACTTTGCAATCATCGGGGCAATCGCAATTTAGAAAAGTGTTCTCCATTTCTTCGAACCAGTGGAGGAGAGCGGTGTGACACCTTCAGTACCTTCGTACTTTGGAGGATCGCAGGATTTGAAATGTTTGTAGGTGCATTTAGTGACTGAAGGATTGATAGTGTTTTGATCTTCTTGTTAGGTTGGGTTAACGGAATTAGCGGTAAGGGCTTGTTGAACTTGAACTACGATGTTGGGTATTACGGTCGCCATTTGCTGAGCGATTTGGGCAGCCATGCGTTCACGGGCTTTTCCTGCTCTCATTTTCCTACGAGCGAGGCTAGAAGACATCTACAAGGAATACATGTCAAGAGTATGAGTTGGATGTTTTTGGGATCGTGGGTCGAGTTTGGGAATGAACGTTCATAAAATAAATATAGAAAAATAAATCTACTACATCCATAGGATGTCTTGGGCTTTGCTCGAATTTGGGCCTTGCATGCCGCCATACTTCACCTTCGTAATCATGTGGGCCCCATGATTACCAGGTTTTTCATATGGTTCGCATGTGTTAGCCTGGTTACGTACACTAAAACCCGGAGAAAATCGAGAAATATGTAACGTATGATATTCGGAATGTGCCCAGGCATGGACACGGTGACATCTCAAAGTGAGGTTAGTTCGAACAACGTTTGGTGTGGCATGCTTTGGCCTAATAGGTCCGTCGTACTCTCATCGTTAGTCCCCAGGTAGGCAAACTGGTCCGTTATTTTGGATTTATACGAATGCCAACCTAGACAGGACGTCCCGACTACCGGTACTTGTACCCTTCCGGTTACTACATGCCCGTCGCAGAACTTACTTTGATGGGATTTGAAAATTGCAACAAAATCCTTGAATAATGAGAGTATGAAAATGAATTGAATATATGAACATTGATATATGTATAACGAATATGTATATAAGCATGTATGTTTGACTGTAATATGAAACAAATAAATATCACAAGTTTGTATGTAACCATCTAATCAATTAAAATTTAGGCAGACTATAGTATAGGCTCTAAGGGTTTAATAACCTATCCTATATCCCTATAGTCATGGCTCTGATACCAATCTGTCACACCCCGACCCGCAGCGGAAAAGGTGACCGGGGCATGATTGGGTTATCATCAAAGCTCATGACATTTATTATACGTTTCATATTCATTAATACAATTTAATGGAAATTTGCAATAAATGATACAACATGTTCTAACTATCAGTCTAAGCTTCTTGGTTCTCTTCTAAGGCATATCCTATGTTTTCCTTGCTTCAACCTGTTCACCTGTATCATGTGTAAAAAGGTTTTTGGATCAACATAATGTTGGCGAGTGAATCCTATGGAAAAACATTTGAACAAGTTTATCCAATTGATTATAAATAATGTGCATACCACATATGAGTAAATGTAGATGTAAATTTATTCACACAACACATAATATTGAATATTGAACACACATACACCAAATGATTGTTTTGAGGCACGCGTTGTTCGACTCGTTTCCCATGAGGAACTGATGGGCCTAATGAATGAGTTTTGAGGCACGCGTTGTTCTTACGAACTGATGGGCCTAATGAATGAGTTTTGAGGCACGCGTTGTTCTTACGAACTGATGGGCCTAATGAATGAGTTTTAAGGCATGCGTTGTTCAACTCGTCTCCCACGAGGAACTGATGGGCCTAAATAATTTGCATACAACTTTGACAATATGTAATACATCACAACCAACAATAGTTACATTCTAGCTTAGATCATATAATGGTATAGCACGAGTTTGCATAAGAGAATTAGTTTAAGCGACACATGATACACCCCAAAACATGAATAAAAAGGGGAATTTATAAGAATTCACTCACATTGGGTGCGTTCGGTTGATGAGGTTGAATGCACGCGAAATGGTTTTGACCGCGAGTGAAATTAACCTAGATAAATAGCATTTTGGTTCGGTAAGTAAACGGATTTTATTAATCTATTTTAGTAGGATTGTTGGGTGTATTTTTGTGAGTTTGAGGCTATTTTCTAACCTTAAAAATGTTATTTTTAAGTATTTTTAATTAAAATAATTAAATAAAAAATAATAAAAAAATATTTGATTTTTGCTACAGTTGACTTTGACCGTTGACTTTGACTGACTGTTGACCGGTTCGAAGGCATATTGTTGTGCGCTGGGTGAGGCTCGAACCCGAGACCTCCCGTACGCGTGCACGCAGCTCTACCAACTGAGCTACGTGTCTAACCGTTATATATCTGATTTTAATTATATATATATATATATTAATTAGAATTAAACAGAAATACTTTATTTTAAAAACGAATTAAATCCCGAGAACCGGTGCGCTCCACAGGTCTCGAACCCGGGACCTGTGGGTTAGCGTACACACAGTCCACCGCTGGACTGTGTGTCTCACTTGGTTATAAACTCGGTTATCAATATACTTAACATATACCTAAATCAATCCGGTTCAGTTTTGCGGAAAAAGGAATTTTTATTAAGGCAGCGTGTGAGGAACGATACTCGAACTCGAGACCTTAACGTTCAAAGTGCACACAGTCCACCGCTGGACTGTGTGTCTAACCCGGTAAATAACTTGATTTTAATTATACTTAACTATTACCGAAACTTCGTCTTCTTCACTGGTTTTCACCGGAAGTGACGACTGACTGATTCGAAGTGTTGATTCAGTTTTCTTTAGCGATTAATGACCAATTACAGACGAGATAAAAGTAAAAAGAAAGGAATTTAGGCGTGAAAAGTACCGACTGGTTCTCCTCTGTTTTCCGG
Organism: Scalesia atractyloides; assembly: GCA_947069175.1. Taxonomy (NCBI): domain Eukaryota; kingdom Viridiplantae; phylum Streptophyta; class Magnoliopsida; order Asterales; family Asteraceae; genus Scalesia; species Scalesia atractyloides. The sequence goes on from CAMTDV010000023.1 coordinate 49,330,463, forward strand.
CAGAACTCCGGCGACAGCAATCTCTTTCCGGCGACGAGTGTCTTGCAGCAGAGAGTCTTCCGAAAGCTTACAAAGGGTGTGGGTGACTTCGGTAAAAGTTTAGGGGGTTCAGTAAAGCTCGGAGATTAATGATACGGTTTTCCGGCGACGTATAAAATATTTCCGGCGAGTGAGTTTTCGCCGAGAAAGGGTGCGATTTGAGTGTGAAAGATTTCTGGTGAGTTGTGGGTGAATTTATAGGGTAGTATCGAGATGTATGGGTCTGAATTTGGTCTCAATTCGAAGTCAGCCGTTCTCCGGCGGTTATGGCTGATGTCGCGGGTTCAGACGTCGGTTATAACCGTTGTGGGAGTTAAGTCTTCGGTTAATTTGAGCGGAAACGTATAATAACGGCGAAGTCGTCGGGATTTCCGACGACTGCTATTTTGGGCGCAATTTAGTGAATTTTGACTTCCGAACTTGAATATTTGAATTAATTGATCCTTGTTATTATCAAAAAATCAAAGCGGCGGAGCGGTTGATTGGCTGGGTGATAAGTGGTTGTTGAGCCGGTTACAGACCCGGGTTCGAAACCCGGCAGAAGCAAATCATTTTTATTTTGTTATTTTTATCAGTTTTTCAAAAACTAAATATATATCCCCGTATAATAATTGATTATGTATCGTTTAAAATTATTTTGGGCATTTAATTCGCAACGAAAATTTTAACTGACTGTTCGGTTGATAAACGGAGCGGGTTTGGTAAATCCGTTTTTGACGGATGTTACAACGTCTATCGAATTGATTCGGATATGCTGACCTATGAACAAAAACATATGGTAGTAAATTAGGTAGTGAAATCATAAAAGCCAAGAGTCAATAGATAAACATACCGTTTTTGTAACTTTTCCAAATGACAAGCACATGGCAAACCGCAACTGGTAAAAAGCTGGCAACCACAAGTTGCACTGTAGGCTCTCAACCCGTCTTCCTTACGTCGTAGCTCTAGCCATAAGCTCAATAACATATATTGAAACCTTTCGAAGTATATTTGTAAGCATGGGGTGAACCTTGTGGTGGTTCATTACTTTTCTAAGGCTTGTTTCAAAACCTCTTTTAATCTCCGTATATTGTTTCTCAACAATATGATCAACAAACCCCACAAGTTTAACCAGCGTGTTTCAGTGACTTGCAAGGCGACTTTTTAGTAATGTATGCCCTTAACTCTGTTGGTTGTAGTTTGGTGAAAGTTAAGTGTTTTGTAAGTCTATGCAGCTACAAACTTTTCATGGTACGAATCAAACCAAGATTTCTTCATATACTCAAAAACCTCTAATAATATAACCATAACTTGTCAGGTATGTATGTATGTATGTATGTATGTATGTATGTAAAAAGGTATTTAAATAATTATGTAAGAAATACTCATGTCCACGACCAACTTTTTCAACTGTGCTTCAATGTTTGCCAAATTATACTTGTATATTTCCTCTATTGAAGACTCACACAATGTCGAAAACGAACGAAGAAATTCTTTCCACTCCTTCTTAGTAAATTTCTCCTTGTTGTTCTTATTATTTTGATGAATATGGAACCGACAAAGATACTTGTACGCTTTTGGGAAATTTGTTCACACGCGTTCAGTAGCGCCAGGTCCATGTCTGTTAAAATGACACGCGACTCCATACATTCCATCAACATAGGCTTGATGCTCTCCAACACCCATATGTAGTTTTCTACATTCTCTGCAGAAATTAACGCATGAGCAACCGAAAATGATTGGTTTGTTGACGTAATACCTACGACCTGCACAAAGGGAAGATTGTACAAGTTTGTTTTGTAGGTGGCATCAATCATTAGCACATGCGGGAATGCACACCACATAGTAAATGAAAGTTTGTGGACAAAGAATATATCTTCAACTGCGTGCGTCGTCTCATTTTCGCGTATGTAATAAGTGAAATCTTTTTTGACAAGAAGGTTTTCGAGTTGTTGCATTGGAGATTCCCCGACCCTGTTTCCGGCATTGATCTTCTGAACAACATTGTGTATATCTTTCGGAATAATCTTTTTATCTGGGTTCTTTTTTGTCAACGTATGCCAGATTCTACGGTTTGGAATATCTTGCTCTGCAAGCTGATCAATCAGTCTTTTATCCTCCGAAGAAAGCCTTTTCGCATACGCGTGACCCTCTAAGTTTTCAAGTGTGGTTGTGCCTCGGGTTCATCACCTCTATCCTCCAAACACTTCCCTTTGATTCCGTAAACCATAGTAACTCAAACGAGCAACCTATTTTCTTGCTACCTGTTTTCCTCACTATAGCTACACTCTTACACTCCCCACCAAGAGTGCATTGAACCAAACCTTGAAATTAATTCCTTTTTTGTTCGATCGTTTAATCACAATGACGTAACCATTGTCCTTTCCTGTCTTCTGTACCTAATCCACCAACTCATCACGTGATGAAAACGTAAGGTTTGTATCAAACGAAAATATAGTTGGGTAAGAGCCATCCTCATCGAGTAACAGATCTTCCTGCTCACTACCGTCTCCCTGGTCCAGATAGTCTTGTTGCACAAAGTTCTGTTCACAACCATCTCCCTGGTCCGGATAGTATTGCTTGACAAAGCTCTGCTCACCACCGTAACGATGGTCAGGATAGTCTTGTTGTACATAGCTCTTCTCACCACCGTAACCATGGTCGGGATAGTTTGGCTGACTACCGTCTCCCTGGTCCAGATAGTCTTGTTTTACAAAGTTCTGGTCACAACCATCTCCCTGGTCCGGATAGTATTGCTTGACAAAGCTTTGCTCACCACCGTAACGATGGTCAGGATAGTCTTGTTGTACATAGCTCTTCTCACCACCGTAACCATGGTCGGGATAGTTTGGCTGACCGTACGAATATTCAGCCTGAGGATATGCTTCAACTCTGTAGTCGTAATTCGAATAGCCGTGTTGTGCGTATGACTCTTCCACAGGAATATTCAAGTCCAGCTGCACCGTATTATCACGATAACGAATGCAAGAGACAGCCTCCTCCTCCCTCATGTTGGACAAGACAAGTTTCTTGTACGAGTCAGAAATAGTAGTCCCCTCGTAAGAATCTGGAACAACGGACTCACCCGAATATTCACCGAAAAGGTACTTGCTAAACCACGATATCATATTTTGAAGAAACGCTACTAAAACAACAAAACACGCGTTTGTTTGAAACACCTTTGCGATTTCAAATTTGAATGAAATATCGAATGCATGGCCTGCCTTCTTAAAAGAAGCAGAAAAGTGGACCTAAGCGCCACGCTTTGGCCATAGCGCGGCGCTTAGGGTTTCTCGTGACCCGATTGACAACATCGTACAGAATCAAACATCGTATCAAGTTGAATCAGTGTCACATCACCTTTTGTCTGGAAAAGAACCCTAAACGCCGCGCTTTGGCCAAAGCGCGACGCTTTGGCTTTGGGGTGTGGAAATAAGGTTGGAATGTGTGGATATCATGATTCTTAAACTAACAATACGTGGGTGATACCTGGCGGCCTGTTGCGAGCATTAACAATATGAAAATGCATGTTTCAATGTACTCGGTTCTACTTAATGTAACCTTTGTAAGCACTGTGATTGAATTAAAATATAAAGTAATTATATCGTGAGCATTGTGATTAAATCAAAATATAAAGTAAATCAAATTTATATCTTACAATATAATGCAATGCAATGTAAAAAAAAAAACAGAAGGTGTGTATAGAGAAATAATTGATGTTAATAAGTGTAATCAAAAGGAACATATTATAGCTTTAAAGAAAACCACAAAAATAAAACGCATTCACATCATGGAGCAACCATGAGTGTTTTGCATGGTGAAAGGACCAAAATCAATAATAATATAATTGTAATTTTACCTATCTTGCGTTGCGAGGGGTCAAAACGTAAAGTAACTCGAATTTATATAGTCAAATAAAAATGTGTTATTATAATTAACCATGCTCAGTCTGGTACAAATTGACGTCGAAACATAGACCAACTTGGAATGTATATAAAATAAACACAAAAACGTATTATATTTAAGCTGACTCGTTTCTAAAAAAAAGTTTACGCCTAAACGTAAACTAACATAAATTTATACCGATGCGTGCATAAAAATACACACGTAAAAAGTTAGTTTTGTAAGTAAATGAACGGAGAGGGTAATCTCGAAACTTTAAAAACTCAGAGAGATCAATGATAAATTAACTCTTTAAAAAAGAAATTTGTGAACAAAGATTATTGAAGAAAATAATAGGTTAAAAACGTATTCTACATATAGTACAAGGGTAAAGTTGGAACATTAGAAACTTAAGGAATTAATTTGTAGAACTTGTAAATATAACTAAGGACTAAAATTATCATTTTATGAAACTTTGAATGTAGCAAAATTAAGGGAGTTAAATTGTAATATTGTGAAAGTTTGTCAGGTGCCAATTGAAAAATCAAGCGACTATCCCATTTAAAATAGATAGAATATTAACGTGATTGTAACTATCCCTGGAGTCAAATACAAATATAAGTTTTTTGGTGCATTTGGTATGGTCCATATCTCCAAAATCAAGTTATTACAAGTTAGAAAGACTCTAGTGGGTGGATTGGGATATGTGGCGTAGATTGGCTTTTGATCAAGATAATCTAATCCTTGATCTAGACATGTATTCATGATTAACGAATTCTAAAATATTCTGCACTTCATTTGTGATGTTTTAAACCCCTAACACGATATATTTCATAAAATCCCAGAATTTTGATTTTGGGCAAAGTGCATTGAAAACCAAAAACCATCTTTTTGATTTCAATATAAACTTAAATCAATATATTTTATTTGTATTAATGTATGTATGATTTTAAATAATTGGGTACAAAATCATTGTATACCATCCTCAAACCCGAATCAATGAACAAATATTATATCAATCTAATAATCGGTTTTCTCTATCAAGTGGTTTCCATGGCAGGGGTGCATGCTCTCATACCAATCCGCACCTTTGGGCGTCTTTAGCGTCTCCTCATATATTTCAGCAACCTCCCTAACAATCATTGCTACCAGAACCACGACAACCTTTATATAAAAGAATAAGGCTCGGAACTTGGTCATATTCGGCTCCACACCTTGTGACCTTCAGCAAAACTCGAAATGCCTGAGGCGCACCATGCCTAAAGGACTCCGCTGGGATGTATGGAACCCATAATACTCCAACATTGAGGCAAAAAAAAATTAGTAATGGGAAGCTGAAAGTTCCCCTCACAAAAAAAAAACTACGTGTCAGTCGACGCATCCGTCGTCGTCTGGCCCTTCGCCGAAAAAATAGCCCCCAGCTATTTGAAAATTCAAAGGCATGTAGAATATGGTTAAACTCCACCTCCTTCCATTTAATTGGAACCAACTAAACCATCTGCACTACCGACTCCTTCTCCGGCTCTTGAGAATGCGTAGATGTAGACATCAAATGGAGAATACTTGAGTTTTTGAGAAATATTTTGAAGATCTGAAGAACACTTTGAAGGTTTAAAGAAAAATATGGGAAAAGGAAGAAGAATGAATAACAAATCGAAGATATGAAGATCTTCAAAGGAACTTTTTGAGAAAAAAAGGTGAAGAAGAACGGAAAAGTGGTTATTTTGGAATCCTAATCACTTATATATACCCATCGCATTAAATGCGATGGGTAATCATGTCAACCCACTTTGCACAATGGCACAACCAATAAACGACACGTCACGCGATAAAAGAGGAATGTTGTTTCACTCGTGCGCGTGACGGCTACTCTCCTGACACAAGACGAAAAGGTAACCTTGACACAACAACCGTCATGCTTTCTATATAGTGTCATTGGTCAATCATCCTTTCTTTCCACCAAATCTTATCCCCAAAGATTCTCTTTCAAATTTAAAATTCCTTCCGCATGCGCAAGTGTGCATTTTCCCCACAAAAATCACATGATAATGCGCCATGCGCCAAAACAACCAAAGACCAAGATCTCCTCTTCCACACCATGCGCACATACGCTTTCTTAAGTCACACCCCAAGCGTGCACCTTTTCAAAAGTCCACATGCCAACAAGTGCGCGACTCAAGCGGGGTTGCGTCCGCAAATACTCTAAAGAAAGGAGAACACTCATCTATTTCAGAGTTCCACCCACATACCATCCGTGCATGTGAGCACCACTAGACTGGGGACTTGAAGAGGTAGGTCCTAAACGCCGCGCAAGCCATGCGCGTGCAAGACCATACCCACAATTAAGCCCTAAAACACTTAGCTTGTTCCAGGGTTACTGCGTGGGCCCCATGCTTACGTGCTACCATGACAGCTCATAAAAGTACAATCAGTACAACTGGCAGCAGCTTGCAGCCAATTAGCATGCGCCATGCTCTACCCGGCCAATCCCCCGATGATCAATCGTGCAGGGGACAAACAATACTAAAGGACTGTGACGTGTAGCCAATTAGCTTGCGCAATTCACTTCTCAATGATCTCCGCTTACAGCTAATGAAAGACTTAACCACACGTATATTTGACAGTCCACGTGTAACCAATCACGATACGCCAACGCCCATCCACCTCTGCTACTACATGTTTTGTCAGAGGGGACCAAATGGATATTACCTGTTGGCGACGTCTTGCCCATGAGCCGATCTCCTTCTCTAACCATTTAGCTATAAATATCAACATTTAACAACAGGTTTAAGAATTCAATTTCTCACTCTTAACACACACTTGTTTCCTTACTTTCTCGTAAGAACATTACTTATTCTCATGTTATAGGGTGGCTACGAGAATAATGCCTCACATCTCCTTCTTGTAACAAGCTCATAGTGCTCTGTTTTGCAGATCACTACAAGTTGTTTGATCGAAGAAGAGATCCAAAAGACTAATCCCCTATCGAAATATCCACTTAGTTTCTGTCCCCCGCGGATTTGAACTGGTGTTTCTTCAACAGGTTTCGGTCAGAATTGGTCGTTTTAATAAAATGGCCATTTTGGTTCGAGTTAGAATGAGTTCAGGTTAGAACGTGTTTGGGTCAAAATAAGTTCAGATAAGAAAACGAGTTGTTTCAAAAATGACCACTTTTATTCGGGTTATAACAGGTATGGATCAAAAAACTAATAATATTTTATTCTAAACCAGCCTATCAAAAAGCAGCTAACCAATAACCGACCATAACCAACAATACCGACCTAAATATAACTAATAATCGACATAAATAATGGTCCGGTTTTAAGGAATGGGATTTGACAACAACGGTTTCAGTTAGACATCCATTGGGCGTGGGAACCCGCGGCTTCATTTTTGTATTTTTAATATTGCTCCAGTTGACCTTGGATATGATATGTAGTCCAAATCAACCCCTATACTTGTATTAAAAGTCCAAACCGTCCCATTTTTATATGTTTTGCTTAAAACTTAGAGTTAAATGCTTGGTTGGTCCCTGTGGTTTGCAAATCTTGCAGACTTGGTCCCAGTGGTTCACTAATTACACACTTGGTCCCAGTAGTTTCAAATTTTGCACTCGGGTGGTCCTTACCACTAACCTTTGTTAGATTTCTCAGTTAAGTATATGCAAAATTACTATATTACCCTTGACTCAGGTTCGAGCCTCAATCCCATCGGTTCAGACCTCGCCGGTGACGTCACTCTCATGTAAAACCGTATATCCATAGCTCGTCTTATTATTCTTCAACAATGGCGGTGGTGATGAAACCGGTACTGGTTTCGGTTGCGGTTGCGCTTGCACTCGCCTTAGCAGATTAATCGTTTCCTTCCAAAACCTGGCCGGCACCACAATAGCACGAGGACCTCCTCGAACATGACCTACAATGCTGCTGGAGGAAATACTCTCCGGATCGGAATCAGTATGATCAGAATTATCAAAATCAGGTACAGTTTCTGCTTTATTATGTTCTAATTTCATCTCAGCGGTGATAGATCTACTTAGTTTCGGATTATCCGATTCACGTATAGTTTCTGGTTTATTATAACCTAATTTCGTCTCAGCGATTATGGATTTTTGTAAAACCCTAACTTCACCGGCGGTTTCAGACTTACTTAATTCCGGCTTTTCTCCGGTGAAATCAACACTCATCGTCATAAAACTCTCCCGCCGTGATCTCCTTGTCATAAAACTCTCACGGCTGACGAAACTGCCATGAGGATGCTGGCGGTGTTGGCGGCGAGGTGTGTGAGATCGACGGCGGAGAAGCGTCCGGCGATGGCGGAGGTGGTGCAGTGTTTAACCGCGGCGAGTAAGCGAGTGACGTCACAAATATGGAACGGTTTTGGGCGTGTGCGTTTTACATGAGAGTGACGTCAGCGGCGAGGTCTGAACCGATGAGATTGAGGCTCGAACCTGAGTCAAGGGTAATATAGTAATTTTGCATATATTTAACTGAGAAATCTAACAAAGGTTAGTGGTAAGGACCACCCGAGTGCAAAATTTGAAACTACTGGGACCAAGTGTGTAATTAGTGAACCACTGGGACCAAGTCTGCAAGATTTGCAAACCACAGGGACCAACCAAGTATTTAACTCTAAAACTTAATATTGTCTATAACCCCCAAAACCCTTGCTGCTGCTTCTTCTTCTTCTTCTCCACCGCCGTTAGCTTCAATGGCGTCAACTGAATATTCAAACCCTAACAGAGCATTAACTGACACTCGTTTCTCCGACCTCAATCCACCGCTTTCCGCCGAAGTCCTTGACGCCTTAACTTCCTCTGGATTTGAGTTCTGCACTCCGGTTCAGGCCGCCACTATACCCTTGCTGTGCAGATACAAGGACGTCGCCGTCGACGCCGCCACTGGTTCCGGTAAAACTCTAGCGTTTGTTGTTCCGCTCGTTGAAATACTCCGTCGCACATCTTCTGTTAAACCTCACCAGGTTATTTTATACATTTGCTTACACTCATTGATTTTGTTGGTGAAGAACTGTTAATAACTGAATGCTAATCATGAATTTGATGTTATTTTCTTATCTATTATGAATATAATCAACAAAATTTCTATGCTTCCAACAATTGTTGTTTATATTGAAGGAATCAAGTTTCTAATTTTAGAAATTGGACAATAGGTGGATAATGGATTATGCGTTTAATTGTTACAGGTCTTGGGGATCATCATATCTCCAACAAGAGAGTTATCATCACAAATATTCCATGTTGCACAACCGTTTATTTCATCACTTCCAGATATTAAGCCGGTGCTCCTTGTCGGAGGATCAGAAGTGAAATCAGACATGAAGAAGATAGAAGATGAAGGAGCTAATTTGTTAATAGGCACACCCGGTAGACTACACGACATAATGGATCGCATGGATATCTTGGATTTCCGTAACCTTGAGGTCATTATTATAATAGTTTTAAGTTTCATTGTTGTTTAGACTAAAGTTTTCTATTAGAAAAGTCGATTCAACTACAGAATTTCGAGTTTGCAGATTTTGATTTTGGATGAAGCTGATAGACTACTGGATATGGGGTTCCAGAAGCAGATTAACTCAATAATTTCGTGCTTACCGAAGCTACGTAGAACCGGTCTTTTTTCAGCCACTCAAACTGACGCAGTTGAAGAACTAGCGAAAGCAGGATTGAGGAACCCCGTTAGGGTTGAAGTTCGTGCAGAGACCAAATCATTAGGATGTTCTTCTTCTTCATCAGAGCACCCAACCTCCTCAAAAACACCTTCAGGTCTACATATTGAGGCATGTATGCACCCAAAGTTTCATATTTTAGAAGTTGTTTCATATGATCATATTCATAACAAGTTATAGTTTTTGTAATGTTGTAAATTGCAGTTTATCAAATGTGAAGCGGATAAGAAGTCGTCACAGCTAGTAGACTTCTTTATTAAGAATAAGTCGAAAAAGATGATAGTGTGAGTTTGTTATCATATGCTTTTTAATAAAGAAATTATTCGATAAAATATAAAGTAATTATGAAATAATTTTTGTGTGCAGCTACTTCATGACTTGTGCGTGTGTGGACTATTGGGGAGTTGTACTTCCACGTCTAGCCGCTTTAAAAGGGTTGCCTTTAATTTCTCTTCATGGGAAGATGAAGCAGGTGAGACGATTAGGCCTGTAAATGAACCGAATGAACACGAACATATAATTAAACACATTTTTTGTTCATGTTCATTTATTAAGAAAGTATGCATGTTTTTGTTCGTTATTTAAAACCTAAACGGACAATTCACGACGTAAACGGACATAAACAAACAAACTTAAATGAACATAACTTTACAAACAATAAACAACACAAATGAACATAATCAAAGAAACATAAATGAACACAAATGAACACTAAACATAAACGAACATAAAGTAATTTTTGTATGTATATTAGTGATTAATTACTATAAATTCCATTGGAAAATCCATTATTATTACTAGATAGCCCAATTACCAATTAGTTAGATTAAGCAGTTAGAAAGTTCCTTTTATTTCTAGTATTTACATTTACATAAACTTAATTACTCATGTATTTAAAATGAAACGAACATAGACAAATGTAAATAAACTAAAATAAACGAACACAAATGAGCGAACATAAACGGACGTTCATGAACATAAATGAACGAACAAAACGTGTGTTCGTGTTCGTACGTTTAATCAAATGAACAAAATATAGTGTTCATGTGTGTTCGTTTATTAAATAAATGGACATAAAAGAACTTCCCGCCAAACAAGTTCATGAACAGTTCATGAACGTTCGGTTTGTTTACATGCCTAGAGACGATGATACAACGTATGAAGATTTAAAACCGGTTAATTGTTAAAAAGGAAACCTTTTATAATATTTTAATTTAATCTTACACTTCATATTATCTTTTATAGTCAGCAAGGGAGAAAGCTTTAGCATCGTTTACATCTCTTTCGGGTGGCATTCTTCTGTGCACTGATGTTGCAGCACGTGGACTCGACATTCCAGGCGTCGATTGCATAGTGCAGGTCACACTACCAAAATCATTTCAATCAATTAATTATTTTTCATTTTTAACAAAAAGATTTAGGATTTCGGCTGTATGGCATTTTCCCATATATAATTTGTTGCGTGCAGTATGACCCGCCTCAGGATCCTAACGTATTCATTCATAGAGTTGGCCGGACCGCTAGATTAGGACGACAAGGAAGCGCCATTGTTTTTCTTTTACCAAAGGTTTCGAGTTTAATTCTTGTTCATTCATAGAGTTGATCTGTTTGAAATTAGTCATTAAACACAACCAATATTTCTTGTAGGAGGAAGCGTATGTAAATTTTTTGCGTATTAAAAGGATTCCAATAGAAGAGAGTATGTGCTCCGAAGAGGCACTTGATGTGGTTCCTCATGTAAGCATCACCTCTGTATATTTTAAGAACTTTACAAAATGACCTTTTACCCTCAATTTTTTAAAACACAATTACTGTGTTTAGTTGCGTGCTGCTGCACAGAAGGACGTGATGTCATGGAAAAAGGACTAAGAGCGTTTGTCTCCTACATTCTGCTTACAAAGAGCATCACTGCAATTTCATTCTCAGGTTATAATTTCTATATGCTCTATAGGCATGTAAATGAACCGAACGAAACACAAACAGAGGCATATACATGTTCGTTCCTTTTAACTTTAACCGAACACGAGCATATAATCGAACACATTTTTTGTTCATGTTCGTTTATTAAGAAAATATGCATGTTCGATGTTCGTTTATGTTCGCTCGTTTAAAACCTTTGAACGAACTGTTCACGAACATAAACAAACTTAAACGAAACATAATTTAACAAACAATAAACAACCTGGGTTTTAAAAAGCGCGCTTGGCGCCTTAGGTAGCCCGAGGCGCGCTTTTTAAAAAAGCCCCAAAAAAACGCAAATTTTGCGGGTTTTTCAGGCCTGAGGCGCACGCCTCATGTACATAGGGTGTTTTTATACTGTTTTTAGGCATTAAACTGCTGTACAATAGGTTTTTTGGTTTGTACTTATAGGTAAAATCATATATAAACCTTATTTATAGCTATATTATGAATAAGGGATGCTAAAAACCTGTGGGATATATATAAAAAGTTATATAATCACTTTGCGCCTTGGGTACGAAAAACCCGTTGCTTTTGCGCTTTGCGCCTCGGTTTTAGACCTCGTCGCTTTTGTGCGCCTCTCGCTTTTTAAAACCAAGTAAACAACACAAATGAAGATAATTGAAGGAACATAAATGAACACAAATGAACATAATTTACTAAACATAAACGAACTTAATATATTCTTTATATAAATTAGTGACTAATTATGATAAATTCTATTGTAAATCCCATTTTTATTACTATAAAGCCCAATTGCCAGTTGTTATATTCATATATGCAGTTAGGAAGTTCCTTTTATATTTAATATTTTTATAATAACTACTTATGTATATAATATGAAACGAACATTAACGAACAAACATAAACAAATGTCAATAAACGAACACAAATGACCAAACATAAACGAATGTTCACAGACATAAATGAAGGAAGAAAACATGTGTTCATGTTTGTTTGTTTAATTAAATGAACAAAAAATTGTCTTCATGTTCGTTCATTTATTAAATAAACAACATAAATGAACTTCTCGCCGAACAAGTTCATGAACGTTCGGTTCGTCTACAGGCTCCATCATGTGTGATGCATGTAACTTTTTTGTCTGATATTGCGATTTCTATATAATCAGATGGAAAGATCTAGAGATCGGAAAATTAGGCATGGGATATGGCTTGTTACAGCTACCGTCGATGTCGGAGGTAAAGCAAAACTCACTTTCGACTGACGGTTTTATCACTGTTGAAGATTTAAATCTGGAGGAGATCAAGTTCAAGTAAGTTTGTTGAGTTAATTACTTCTTTTCATGCTGTTAATTTGTATAAAAACAAATATAAAGGGATACTAGCTTGGCTTAGGAGTAATATTTTACATTTTTGTTGTTATAGGGATAAAAACAGGGAAAAACAAAGAAAGAAAAACTTGCAAGTGAAGAAAGAAGTGAAGCAGCAAGAAGCAAAGACTCACAAGGCTAAAGACAAAGCGAAGAACACTGTTACTATCATGAAGAAGCGAACAGCCAAGCAAAGACACGCTATACAATCCGCTGAGGATGATGAAGAACTTACTAGAGAATATCGTCTTCTGAAGAAACTAAAAAAAGGCGCTATTAATGAAAGTGAATATGCAAAATTAACTGGAACTGAGGATTTGCTTTGAGATTATGCTTGACCAGTTGTATATTTTTTCTAGAGAAGAGGGTTGGTTCACTTTAAGAAGTACTAGTACCAGTTACAGTAGCAGTTAGAGAGATGATGCAGTTTTGAGGCGGTAACTGTGAAGAAGCAGTTGCACAGAAGGTCAAGATAGTATTTGTTGTTACTAAGCTTTTGTCACTAGTTTTTTATATTAATATTTATGGATATGGATTAATCTATGTGAAGAGATAAGCCAAATCAGTTCTGTACTGATGCTGGTTATACCCTGTTGGTTTTTGGCTCAAAGTTCGATCTGAAACGGGTCTTTAGATATAGGTTCCTTTAAAGATTGGTTCAATGCCGTCAATTAGAAGTGGCAAAAAAACGTCTCTCATAATTTGTTGCATATTTTTACTATGTGAAGTCTTGTTCGTCGTGGGTCATGAACATCTACAAACACCCCTATCTCCTGAACCTCATAAACGTCAAAAACTTCACCCGATTTTATTTAGTTAAAGCAACCAGTTGTTTGACTTGTTGAATCTGTCTTATTTGTCTTGATTGTTGGCGAAGATGATCCGATGCACTTGGGTTTTGCCTACAAAATGCATTGTGCCTGGATAAACTGGTGATCTTTACGTTTTGATTATCTTTTAGTGTTCAACTCTAATGGGTGGTAACTGATACGGATCCTCCCTGACTGGTACACCAGGTCAGCTAACCACCTCATCCATGTTCACCAGAGGTCCATGTTTCACTTCTATCATCCACTCGCAGGTTTCCTTCTTGTAAGCCTATAAAAGGCCTTTGGTTTTATTGAATGTTAAGAAGAAAATTAGTGCAAAACAATGTTCCGTTTCTCTTGTCTAGTTCTTGGAGCCTAACCCACTCTACGGGTCTCTTGGGAGATTAGCCATCTCGAATGCTTCTATAGTAACTGTCACAAATTATAGGCGACACTAAAGCAGATACACGGGTTAAGAGAGATGCAGAAGTTGAGGTTATTGTACTTGTGCATGGTGCATAAAAAAATTCAGAAGTGGTGAAAGAGATGAAACATATATGGTTTATGAGGTTAAATAACTCTTGCATCCGTCAAAATTTGTATTATAACATAAGAATATAACCCATCGAGAAAAATGGTTTGATCACTGATTTAACGCCCCATAGTTGTTTTTGAAGATCAAGGAAGAAGTTATAGGTTTTCTATTATGTTGATCTCAATCAAAAGGTATTATCTTCAATTATGCATTTACAGTTCTTGAATTCTTGCTATATAAATTCGCCATAAAAAGTAATCGATGTTGAGATCCACCATCGATGCAGTTTTATTTCAAAAGAGGGATGATATCTGCATTCAGAAAAGGTGTTATGAAAATGCTTAAAAGCTAAAATACAAACAGTTTCAGATCAAACACCTATGTATAGACATTGACCGATGTGTTTGGTTCGTAGTTAATGTTAGAATATTAATCTGACTTCCGTACTTAATGTTTTGGTGAAAAATGAATTAAGATTAAATCCCCTCAAAATTTCTTCTTATAATAGAATTTAACGTTACTTTCAAATTGTGAAGGAATTCAACCAAAGTAATTAGAATCTACCACTCACCATCGCATTTGCCACTCGTCGCCCCCCCCCCCCCTCCCTTCTGTCACACTCTTAACTTGAAAAGGCTTGATAGAAAACAAATAATAAGTGAAGGCATAAACTGGGCTTAGCCAGAATTTTTACAGTATTTACTAATCTCAAAATTTGATATTTGTTTCAATCTTTTGTGTTTGCCTCTAGGTTTATGGAACTTTTTGTTTAGATTCTTTAAATCATGATGAAAGATTCTATTTTTAAGACATGATTCTCTCTCTCTCTCTCTCTTTTTTTTTACCATAAGAATCATTGTCAGAAAACTTACAGGATCATCAATGCCTAGCTAATCAATGAGATAAAGTGAATTACATTTTTTGTTGTGCAGGTCGTCTTCAAGAGGTTATACGGAAAAAAACAATTGAAAGCAAGATTTGAAATGATACCTCTCGTGGATGCTTACCATGTAGGCATGTGCCATACCTTGAAGGTTAAGATTCTTTTCTTGAATGAAATTCTTTGTTTGTGATGAAATTTTGTGTAGCCTGATCTATTTTTAGCTGTTTCATCAAAGTTAACCAACTTTTAAAACATCACTTTCAAAAACAAATAAAAGCCCATCTAGCTCAGTTGGTAGAGCGCAAGGCTCTTAACCTTGTGGTCGTGGGTTCTCGAGCCCCACGGTGGGCGAATATTTTTGTTTTTCCAATATTAATCATCTCAACGGTTTTGATCTTAACAAATCTGTTGTGTTTATGAAAAACTAAAAATAGGTACTATCTATAAGATAATATGCAAATCAACTGGGTTTTGACCTGCTCAACTTTGATGAATGATATTTATATTAAAACATCTAAATATTCATCGAACGTGACATCTTAGAACAGGTGGCGGACCAAAAAATTATTTACTGGGAGTGCGGATGAGGTGTTCAACCCTATTTTCAAGGGGTGTGGGTCTGGTTTTTTTTGCCTAAAATATACACTTAAATTTTTTTTCAAGGGTTACAGCCATCCACCCTAAGCCAAAGGGTGAGTCCGCCCTGTCTTAGAATCATATTTATTTTGAGTTAATCACGGGACCCACGGGTCGAGTTATCAGACATTCATTGATCGTGCCAATTTCACTTGGGTCAGTTAATCAATATCTGCTAACTCCATGTAACCAGTCGAATATTTCTATAAAACATCTTGTTAACAACTGACAAACCAACTTAGCTAAACGAAAGAGGTTGCTTGTTTCCTATCATTACAACCCGATTATAAGTATCTTGCATTTTTGTGTGCTTCTTTTCTTATTTTAATTTTTAGTTCAGTTACTTAATCAAACACACTTTTTATATTTTATCAAACAAGACGTATTACACAATATGCTACTTATCCTAGTTATTTAAATGATAATTTTTTATTCATTATGTCCACTAATCAATATATGCAAAATAAATAAGAATACACTTTTGAGATTCTCGTGAGCAAAACGGGTAATAATGGTGTTACGAGATGACGGATGTTAGATTACTTGTCATCAGAGTCCAATCGTGTTTTTTAAATATACCATTCAACTACGTAGCTAATCATTGGGATGAGATAAATTACATCTTGTACTGTGTTGTGCAGGTGGCCTTCAAGAGGTTATGATAAAAAATCAGGAGTACATTGCCCCGATGATCCATGTGGTTGTTTCATTTTTCACCTTTACTCCTCATCTTTTTAAAATTCGTTTGTTGTTTGATCGATGGTTACTCGGATAGTCCCATGTATGTCTACCAGATCTTCAAAAGTCCACCAGTGATCTTTTTGTCGTTTTTGGGCCGAGGCACGGGACATGCCTGTCTGCTTCGGGGCAGATCGTCAGTTATTCACTCATAATAGCTTCGTTTGTCCGTCTTGGGCCGATCAAAAATCAACTAAATCAAGCCTAATTTAAATATATTTCCAAGATTACCATTAAAAATGAGTTTATATTAATACGAAAAACATGTTTACTTACACGCGTATCAACACTTCCATCAGTTTTTTCGCCAAATTTGAGCTCCTTGACAAGAACGAGTCACCAACAAAGATAAAACTAAAACAACAATCGGGTTAAACTACCCACCTCGGTTACTGTTCCGCTACGACTTCTCTTACTGCTGACTAGTGACTAGTTGCTATTTACTCGACTACAGCTACCTATCAATCAACCCCGACTTCTCGCCTTAATACCAGTTAATGGCCCAAAACCGATTAAAATAGAAACCCCAAAATACGAAACTGTATATTGCTTAAGAATTAAACAGACACCATGGCCCATTGTATTAATAAGTAACCTTAGATAAAGACTCAATCTTAACCCAAAACTCTAAAAATACGAGTACGTAAATAAAAAACTTCTTTAATAGATAATCCAACAAAAATGACTTAACTACCACTTGTGGTTAACAATGTGAACTTAACGATTAATTCCAATACATTCCTTACAATTTTAATTTTTATGTAAGTTTACTACCCAAGAAAATTAGAAATACAAAAACTAGAAATTAACAGAACAGTAGATTTTTAGGACATTTCACTCATGGACCCTCAAAACTAGGGTTGTTTAAAAAGACCATGGCTTGAGGCTTGCTCGAAGTTCGCTCAAAGAAAGTTCGAAAAAAGTTTGGTTCGAAGTCAGCTCGGTCTTAAACGAACTGGCTCGGCTCAGTTTGTAAACGAGCTGAGCCCGAGCCAAGGCATGTTCGATTTGTGGCTCGCTCGATAGTTGGCTCGTTAGCTTGCTCATTTAAATTAAACCCCAAATTATATATGTGTGTGTATTCTAATATATTTAAAAAATGTTGTTTAATTAGTAACATGATTATTTTTTTTATTGAAAGAAATAGATAGTTAATCTATAGTCTTAATTAGTAATATTGATTTAAAAAAATATATATTACGTTAAGTAAAATAGAATCTTATACTGTTTGTTTTATTTTTAGTTTGCACAAAATTACTATTCTATTAGCCTAAATAATTTTTATTTAATGTTTTTTGGTTTTATGTATATCATTCATTATATGTGTAAACAAAATACAAAAAAAATATATATATAAATTTTAACAAACGAGCAGGCTCGACGAGCCCTGAGCTGGCTAGAGCTTTTGACGAGCCGAGCCCGAGCCCAACTTTCCAGCTCGTTAAGAAAAATGAGTCGGCTCGGCTCGATTTGATTTTTAAACGAGCTGATCCTGAGCCTACCTTGGCTCGGCTCGGCTCGTTTACAGCCCTACTCAAAACCCACTCTTAAATATACATCAATGGTTCACATAAGACTAGATTGAAAACATATTCCATACCTGGTTACATGCCTAAATACATGTACCGCATCTTTCTGGTTTTCCCGTCTGAGTCGTCTGCTTGCCTGAATTTTATGTTTGAGATTTTTACCTTTAGGTTAGATGATGCCTAAATACCCATCTCGGTGGATATACAATTTGTTTTGAAATAATAGTATAAGTATAAAATCCGTCAGAGAAAAATGGTTATTATTGTTATTGGGTGGGCGGTAGAAAACATTTAAATCGTACAAATAAGTAGAGTAACTATTATTATTTATGTTACATTTATAAAATTGCGTAATGATAATTAGGACATATTTAATATTTTTATTTTTTATGATTTTCCTTTTTTTAGTAATAAACAACCATCGATTTTTGAATTTCCCTCGCATTCCTAATCGTGGATCCCCCTTTCCAGGTCGTTGACCGGTTTTCGATCCTAATCCCATGGCCAACGTGTAACGAAACCCAGATCGTGTGATGAATTATGCATCATCAATCGCCGATTTAACGTCCCCTTAGTTGTTTTTGAAGATCAGCTAAGAAATTCAAGGGTCACTATCATGTTGATCTTAGTCAAGACGTATGTTCTTCAGTTATGCATTTACATGTTCTTCATTTCTCATTTCCATTAAGAGTGATCACATGAACTATTGCTGGATCCAGCATCAATACAATATATTGTTGGATGCCCTGTTATCTGTCATGAAAAATGCTTAATTTAGGGGATAATGTCGCTGCCGATGACCTTCTGGTGCATTGGCGCCTTTCAAAGTAGAGGTCCTTGGTTCGGGTCTCGTCTGGAGCAAAAATGCTATGGGTTGAGCCAGAGGTTTTACCACAGTAGCCTTCCGTTCCGGTGGTGGGTTTTCTCTGGAATGGTGACGGGCCGGGTCACCAGCGTTGTTTGCGATTGTGGGTGTGGGTGGCTTTTTGCCATTGGGTTTACGTAGGTGATCCGGCTTTTGTTGGTTGTTCAAATAAAGTGGATAATGTCGCAGTAAAAAAGTCCAGATCAAACATCAATGTAGATTTATTTAAAATAGTTTAGTTTTGCAAGTTTTGTGATCTTGATTCTTTTGGTGACAAATAACTTGGATCATTGTGTGTAAAATTTGTATATATTGAGACATAAGCTAACCCTGATATGCTATAAGATCATATTATCTTTGATAAACAACATACACTAGACATAACCTATTGATGACACTAATCTGTGTTTAACCTGAAGTTAAGTTTTTATTAGTTTCAAATGTTAAATTTCTTTATATTTCTATGTTTTAATCCAAGGGCGGAACAAAGCGGGATCAAGAAGGACAACTTACGTCCAATCATTAGAATTTGTTGGATTTTTATATATAAAGTATCCAACACGGAAAAAAACTTACCGACTAAAAAGTTCTATCTTCCGGTCACTGGTTCAACTTTTATGGGTTGTTTTTCTTAATTGTTTGAACTCATCTATCACGCTGTTGAAAGATTCTATCTTTCGGACACGATTCTCTTATTTGAGTGAAGGTACCTTTTTTTTTGTTTGTGACAAAAAAAGAAAAAAGGAAAAAAAATGTAGCCTGATCTTTTTATCCCCTTTAAATATCCGATAACAAATTCTTTTACTCTACTAAAAGAAACAAAAGCCCGTCTAGCTCAGTTGCTAGAGCGCAAGGCTCTTAACCTTGTGGTCGTGGGTTCGAGCCCCACGGTGGGTCGAGTGTTTTTTGGATACTGTGTGGTTGAGGCTGTGGGTTCAAGTCTTATGGTGTGTGGTTAAGTTTTGGTGTGTTGGATCCACGGATACCTGGTCTTATTTTTTTTTTTGGCAGAGTGCAAGACTTTTAAATTCATAGCAGAATTATGAAAAAAAAAATACCTATTATCATCCAGCTACGTAGCTAATTACTAGGATGAGGTAAATTACATCTTGTGCTGTGTAGGGAGCCTTCAAGAGGTATGATAGGAAACCAGTGGAAGCAAAATTCGAAATCGAGACCTCTTCTTGATGCTTACCATGCACGATACCTTGAAGGCTAAGATTCTTTTTGTTATAATAAAATATTCTTGTTTGTGATGGATTTTAGTGTAGTCTGTTTTACTATTAGCTGTTGCATCAACATTAACCAATTGTAAGAACTAAGAACTTCAACTCCTCCAAGGAACAAAAGCCTGTCTAGCTCGGTTGGGCTCTTAACCTTGTGGTCGTGGGTTCGAGCCCCACGGCTGGCGAGTTTTTAGATTTTAAGATATCAGCTTCGCGATTTTGTTTTTAACTAAGTAGCTATGCAGTTTTGAGGTGCTGACCATGAAAAACAAAACTTCAAGATGGTCATAATAGTTTTTGTCATATAGTTATTTATTTATTTAATTAAAAGATGAATTATTTTATGAGAAACTATAGAACTGAATGGGGTTTGTAGCACTGACCCTGATTTCGCCCTATTCAGTTTTTGGGTCAAAAACTTATTTAAAATGAGTCTTTAGAGATGCGTTTGGTTCGTGAAATGTTTTGAAATTGGAATTTGAATTTTTATAGTAATTAGAGTTTGAAAAATTGGATTTGAAATTTAATCATTCCAATTGGAATTGGAAATTGTTGGAATTGAAATCTCAATTCCATTTTTGATGATCTGGTTGTCAAATGAATTGGAATTTATCACCCTGACACCCACAACACCCCCCCCCCGGTAAGGGTCAAAACGTTACATGTGGAAATGGTTGCGTCGAAACAGTGATTCACGTCGAAACGGTTCGGGTGGAAATGATTCGCTTCGAAACGGTTTGGTTGGAAATGGTTTGGGTGGAAACGGTACGGTTCAAAACGATTCATGTCGAAAACATTTGGGTGGAAATAAATCGCGTTGCAATGGTTCGGATGAAAACGGTTCGGGTGGAAATGGTACGGGTCGAAATGGTTCGTGTCAAAACGGTTCGCGTCGAAATGGTCAAAACGGTTCGGTTCGAAACGGTCAAAACGGTTCGAGTTGTAACCGTTCGGGTCGAAACGGTTTAGGTAGAAACGGTATATGTCGAAAAGCTTGAAGATTTCAATGAATTTACTTTAATTCCTTCACGTATAGGAAGAATTTTGAATTCCTTTAGCTGAAGGAATTTACGTCAAATTCCAATTCCAATTTAATTGTCGACCAAACATGTGAAGATTGGAATTGAGATTTCAATTCCAACAAATTCTATGAACCAAACGTATTAAGAGATGGAATTCAGATTACTATTCCCTTCAATTTCATTGAATTACTACAAACCAAACATACTTTTAAATTTCTTACAAAAATTCATGGTTTAGAATTTAGGGGTTAGCAAAAGAAAAGAAAAGTTAGTTCATTCTTCGAAAGAATAATGACGCGGAGATCTTTTTAAGTATAAATTAATAAGAAACATTTTTTTGATGCCTATTCCAGAAAATATACATATCACTTTCTTCAAACTATATATGTAACCATTGAGAGTAAAATGTTATAACCCGTATAATACACAAGTTTCCAACTACTAATAAAAACAAAGAAATGTGATAATAATTGCACATCAAAGATTATTTCTTTCAAAAACATATCTGAACGACTAGATGTGTACCGATTACATTATATTTATTCAACTAATGAAATACACGTGTTTTATTCAGTTTGTGTAATCAATGAGTTTTTAAACATGTAACTTTTTTTATTCTTTAGTATATAAAATTATCTTTATTTAACCCATGTAATACACTTAATACAATTATGGAGGGGCGTCATTTAGAGCCATGAGCCAATATAGGGCTAGCCCACTTGGTAGAGGTGTATGTCTCCAAGAGTGGAAGCCTTATGTTCAAACCTGAACAAGGGGAAATAATTTAGCGTATTGGTGTAAAAAGTAACGTTAGCCATTCAAAAAGAATTTTTTAGAGTGTTGATACACTTTTGTGTCTATCGCTTGTTCTTAGTTACGTCTGTAATTGTGAAATCTTTGTTTATTTGCGTCTGTATAGTTTGGTCGTCTTGACCAAATCAAGATATCCTCCTATCTTGATTTGGTACGACGTTTAGTTTGTCCGTGTTGTAAAATCAATTTCATGAGTGCATACTGTTAAGTATTGTGTTTTTGATCTCGCTGTCTGAACGAAATGTCTGTTAGCATGTTCTACGAAGAACACTTCTTCGTACGAGTGAAAGTGCTTCGTACGAGCAAGTTGCTTGCTCGTACGAGCCACTATCTGCTCGTACGAGTGGCCCCCCTTTCAACAAGCTTTATACTTGTTCGTACGAACCAGTTTTTGTTCATACGAACCAGAGGTTGTTCGTATGAGCAACCTTGAAGAATGTCCTTCGTGACTTATAGTGCTTCGTAGACCAGCAACATACTTCGTACTGTTGCTAGGTGTTGGCACTATATAAACAGACATGCATTTCACAGTTCTAAGGCGGACATAGAGAGACAATAGTGTGACAAGAGTGACACTACTAAGAGACATTGAGGCACAAGAGAGAGAGAGCACAAAGAGTATATCCTGAGTCTGTATGAATATTGTTTGTATGTGTTTGTACTAGTTCTCTTCTATTAATCAAGATAGTGAATCTTTTGTTATCTTGTGTTTCTTACTTTGCTTTGGTTTGCATACTTTCTGTGGATTCCGCACTCGTATGTGTGTTACATAAATAAGGAAGTAGATTATCTTATTCCTCCAAGTGGACTTACAAGTGGTATCAGAGCTTTGGCTCTCTTCCTTATTTAAAACCAAGCATAGTGTTGTGTTTGAGTAGGTTGTGAGGGTTCCTGGAAGTGTTCTTGAACTTCTAACAAGAAATTTAAGTTTTTTTTTAAAAGAAAAGTAGCTTAAAGCTTAGGTAAAAGTTGTTGTATCCAGAAAATTTTTATAAAAACCCTTTTAGAATACACGGAGACATGTTAGGATACGGTTTTTCTTGAAATTTTCTATCAAAGTTCAGTTGGACATATTTCCGGTGAAACACCTGCCGGAAAACTCACTGGAATATTCTTTTAGGGTTGATCAAATCTCAAGACTTGACTGTTTTGACTGAGAAGTGATATTGGAATGTTTGTCTTTTTAACCGAAACTGTGTAGACAATTGACAACTTTCGAACAAACTCAAAAACAAATCTCTATTAGAAAAGGAATATTCACCAACCAACCCTGCAAAAAGATTCCTCCCTGCGAAAAACCAAACATCAGTGAAAAACCTCCGTGCGAATAACCGATCAGCACGAGACACAGGATAAATCGTGCGAAAGATCACTCGCACGAAGAACCTTGTTCGCACGAAGCATAAGTTGCTCGCACGAAAGACAGTTATTCTACGAACAACCTGGTTCGTACGAAGAACAGTGTTTCATACGAATCAATGATTCTTACGAAGAACTGAGTTTCTTTGTGATCTGTTTTTCGTATCCCAGTTTTTCAATACTTTGGGTTTTTAAAATTGTGAACTTTAACAGTAGACTGTTATTTAAAAATTAATCTTTAAAATTTTTAAGTTGATTTTCTTTAACAAGAAACAAAATGGGTACTAATCCTTGGGATTGGGGGAGTAGTTCAAGCTCAAACCAAGACTCATCATAAAGCTCCGCAACGTATGGGTTAAATCACTGATGCCTCAACACACAGCCATGATTACCGCTAATCAATGGGCATGTGTGGCAAATCAAAATCAGAGCATTCAGACTCTTCTTATGAGCGAGGGTGAAATAGGAAGTAATAACCGTCCACCAAATTGAACCATATGAACGACTATCCTTCATGGAAAAGTCATTTCATACATATGTTCTCGGTCAAAATACAGTATTATGGACATGTTTTACTACACCATACAAGGAATCTCTCGAAGAAGTAGGATCAAATCCAACCTCCTTAGCCAACTTAGATGAAAATGATAAAAAGACCTATGATTTAGAAAAGAAGGCGTTTGCTATCCTTACACAAACACTTCATAAGGATATGTACCATCAGTTTGTGTACTGTACCACACCAAGAATTTGTGGGATACTTTGGAAGCAAGAGGAGAAGGAAATGCTTGCAACAAGAAAGATACGACATGAACTGCTGAAGAAGAGAGTTTGAAGGTTTTCTGTTCATGGAGAATGAAACACTGAGCGACATGACAACCCGATTTTATCATCTGCTTAGTGAAATGTATTCATACAAAGTGATAGCATCTCCACAAGAAATCTTGATGCGTTTTGCTGATGCCTTACCACCAAAATGGAGTCAATTTATTGACTTACTAAAGCATACATGCGTTTTGGATGTGATCAGTATTTATGAATTTGTTCAGAAGCTGGAGAACAAGAATGAAGAAGAAATTCGAAAAGCAAAAAGAGTTCCTGTTCCACAAAACCTTGAAATGTACTTTGGAGGTATTAACACAGGTGTTAGTACAACTCAGCAACCAAAACTTCAAACCGCGTTTGTGTCAAACTTAATCCCTTTCTACCACCACCAGTTCAAATAGATCAATGTGCTGGCTCAAGTACTCAAACCTATGGTCAAGTATTTGATCCTAAAGTCTTTCTACCACAACCGCAAGTTGTTACACCTCAAGTTCCACAACAAGCTTTCTATGGTAACAACTTTCAACCTGCAAATCCTAATACCGTCAGACTTGAGACTTCACATCTTTCCAAGGTCAGTGTAGAAGTTGCACGAGAACACATGGAACTGCTGAACACCATGGTTAGTGCTTACTGTGGGCTAGTTGCTCGTCAAATTGGAAACATCAATTTAACTAATGAGGGCTATCAACAAATAGACAGAGATGAGATGGAGTTGATGGATATTAAATGGGCATTTGCAAGTGCGGTCAGAAGAGCTAAAGACTACATGAGCAGAACTAGAAAAACAAGTTTGGAAAGCAAGAAAGACACGAAGTATGGATTTGATAAAAATGTTGTTACTTTTCAACTGTGGAGAAAAAGGTCATTTCAAGCGTGAATGTACTCGACCTAGTAAACAAGGAAATCACAACCCTTTCCGAAATCAATCACGACCATCCAACACAATTCAAGTTAACAATGAACGAAGAATAGTAGCTGTTAACAACCCAAATAACTCCAACCAGTCTAGGCCTTCAAACAACACAAACAGAACATTAGTAGTTCAAGCAGATGAAGGATGTGATTGGTCATTCAGTTGGGAAACGAGAATCAAGGAGGAACTGCGTGTTATGCCAAGATAATCAATTAGATCAAACATGTTCACAATATTGACTCTTCTGTGATGATGATAATTCTGGGTATAATGGAAGTTCTGACGAGGAAAGCTCGAGTATAAGTGGTTTGATCTGATTCAGATATTGGGGAAAAGATTGATGCTGAGGTCGATGAGTTGCTGAAAGAAGAAGAGAAGTTGAAAAGCCACAAATCTGGGTTGATGAAGAAAGCAGAAGTTGCATCAAAGGAAATGGAGAAACTCTTTGTCAACAATACTTCCTTTTCTCATCATATCGCTTTTATGGTAATGTTGCAGGTTGAACAAGTCAAGTAAAATTCGACTCTCATAAGATATGCAGTGACTGTGCTGAGTTAAAAACTAAATTTGAAACAGTAAACAGTCACAATCAAAGTCTAGTAGTTGAATTGTCAAAATGCAAAGAGGTAAATCTGGCTTTAACTCGAAATGAAAAAGAATTCAAATCTGTAATCGAGACTCTTAAGATAAGCGTTTCTGAATTAACAAAAACAATTTTGAACAAGGAAACCGGTTTAATACTACATTAATATCCTTGAAGAAACAAAAAAGGAGTTAGCCATTGCCAAATGCGAGCATGATGCAATCAAGCTAAAATTGGAGAGTTATTCTAACTCCCGATATGTGCTTCATCACATCATGGACGTTCAAAAACTTAAGGGAGATGTCAAATGCATTGGGTATAAATCGTGTCCACCTCCATTGAAATACCAAATTACCTGATGAAGAGGAAATGCCACGTTTTGAACCATATGTACCTCTTAATCCTGAAGAGTTTGCAGCAGGATTAGGGTTTAAGCTGGACAATTCCTCAAAAGAATCCAGAAAAACAGAGAATCATCATCTGTTGTTGATCAAAATCTATCTATAATAGAGGAAGATGATTCATCAGATGATGCGTCAGAGAAAATCAATCAGGATCAATCTCTTGATGAAGAAAAATGGGTAGAAATTTCTGCTACTCCCGATGTGCAATCTGTTGTAAATCAAAGGAATGATCCTATGAAACTGTCAAGATAACCACGTCTACATCTGAAAACGATAATGTGTTGTATACTTTAATTAAGGATGAGAAGATTTACTCAAACAAAGACTTTCCAATAAAAAATGTAAGTCCAACCTCAATTGATCAAGTTTTTGAAAATTAACAATCAAATTTTTGGGAAAGAAGAATCAAATCAAGTCACAACCATTAATCGTTTCAAAAGAAAAACAACAAGAAAAGCGAGCTGAAAAACCTAAGGTGTCACAACCAAAGGTTGAAGCTAAAGGAGCTCGCTACAAGAAGAAAGTGAAGAATGTTAAATTTGTGGGTTCAACCGGTACTGATAAAATCGAGACTTTTGAAAGCATGTCTAATATTGATTTTGTAAATCAAGTCAAGATTTTAAAACGTAACAATCAAACAATTACACTCAACACACAAATGGGTGTAAAGATGGACCAAGTACCTCTAAACCCACAAGTTAACATCAAGTCATCAAACGGGATCTCCTAAGTTTGTTGAAAGGAGAACATGTTTTAAGTGTGGGAAGTTTGGCCACATAATGAAAAATTGTACCAACCCAGCAAAACCTAAGTTTGTTAAAAAAGCCCCTCTTGAAACAAATTGCCAACGTCGATCTGTATCACCTAAACAAGACAAACGTATTGTTAAGGAACAAGAAGAAAAACAGAGACGTAAACAAGTTAAATTAATTGAAAGGCATTAAAACCGGATGTTTTAGAAAGGAAACCAAGTTCATCAAGTTTGGTAAAACCAAAAGTATTTAAATCTGTAAATAATAGTCAATCTGGTAAACATCAACAATCTTGTAAACCTAAAACCAGTAATGTTTAGGGGGAGGCACAAAGTTTCCAAATCATCAAGAAATAGAAATCAATTTCTTAATGATAAGGGTCGACCCAAGACCACTAAGGCTTGGGTCCCCATCTCAAACTAATCGGGTAATGTAATGTGTAGGGTGTTCTAGGAGAAACTGTGAATAGTCATTGGATTGTTGACAGTGGAGCATCACGGTACATGACAGGCGACTTAAGGCTCCTTTATGATGTGAAAAGCATTAGGGGAGGTTATGCTGGCTTTGCTGGAGATAAGGGTGAATAGATCACTGGAGAATGAATGGTTTCTAATGGTGTTGTTAGTTTTGACAAGATCAATTATGTTCGTAAAATTGATCACAATCTTCTGAGTGTTTCTCAAATCTGCAACAAGAAGTTCACAGTTCATTTGATGATGCCGGATGTTATGTGCTGAAACCTGGTTTCAAGATTCCTAAAGAATGGATTCTCCTGTCAGCTCCAAGAATAAATGACTTGTATATTCTTGACATGAGCCAAGCTATTACTACGTCTGCACAAGTTACATGTTTTATCTCAAAAGCTACCGAAAAGGAATCAATCTCTTGGCATAAACGAATGAGGCATATTCACCTAAGGAAAATGAACTATTTGGTTAAAAATAATCTTGTTAGTGGTGTACCAGTAAAGAACTTTCATTTACAAGACGTCTGTGTATCGTGCCAAAAGGGAAAGCAAGCAAAGAAGTCTCATCATGTGAAGAAAATTAACACTGTTAATATGCCTCTGGAACGTCTTCATATGGACCTCTTTGGACCTATGAAACACAAGACTACCTTTGGTGATTCATATTGTTTAGTTGTTACTGATGACTATTCAAGATTTTCATGGGTGAATGTTTTGGCACACTAGAGTGAAGTTCCTGAAATCCTCAAGAATCTCCACATGCTACTTGAAAATTTGTACAATTTGAAGATAAGGAGAATCGGAAGCGACAATGGCACCGAATTCAAGAACCATGTTATGGATGAGTTTTGTTCTTCTAAAGGCATTTTACATGAATATAGTTCTCGTTACACTCCACAACAAAATGGTATCGCTGAGAGGAAAAATAGAACTCTGATTGAAACTGCAAGAACTATGTTAGTAGAATCAGAATTTCCTGTTTAGTTTTGGGGGAAGCTGTGGCTACTACATGTTATACGATGAATAGAGTTCTTGTGGTGAAAAGGCATGGGAAAACATGTTTCGAATTGTTACATAAAAGGAAACCAGATGTGTCTTTCTTAGAACCTTTTGGAGCCCCATGCACTATGATTGATCCACATCGTAAATTCGGTCTAAAGGCCATCGAAGGTTTCTTTCTTGGATATGCTACTCCAAATTTCAGAGTGTGGAATTTGTCAACGAAAAATATTGAGGAATGTGGTGAAGTTAAGGTTCAAAGATACACTAAATCAGTAGAGCTCCGAGTGCTCCTTGGATGTTTGACTATGATGGACTGTTTGACTCCTTCAATCTGCCAACTTTTGACGATGCATCTGCAGCTGCTCAAATGCTACTTGAAAGTGATACTGCAATTGACTCGTCATTAGTACGACCAATTATTATTAACCCTCAAGTGTCTACTTCGGTTAATAATATTGTTCAAAATGAGGAATTTGAAGATGCTGCTGATTACAATGTTTCGTCAGAAGATGATGAGTTCCATGATGCAAATGAAGCTACTTTTGCTCCTGTTCCTGGAATTTCTGATGTCACGTCAAATGTGCAAAATCAAGGCACACTTGAAGGTCATGCATCTTCATCCTCGTCAATTCCAGCAATCGACCTAGCTGTTGATCTGAACATCAACAATTTAGGTATAAATCCTCGAGTTCCTGATGTTCCTGAAACTCGAATCCATAATACCCATCCTCAGCAGAATATTATAGGAGATGTCCAAAGTGGAGTGAAGACACGTAATCAGCTAAGGAACAACCAGAATGCTGGTTTGTATTCGGCTATTAGAAAATCTGGTGAGTAGAATGATTGGTCTTTTGCCTGCTATGTTTGCCAAGTTGAACCAAAATCTTGGAAGGAGGCAATGAAAGAAGACTCATGGGTTGAAGCAACGCAAGAGGAACTTCAGCAGTTTAAGAAATTGGGTGTGTGGAAATTGGTTGACAGGTCCGACACCTACAAGAAGATTGGTACTAGATGGGTTTACAAGTGTAAGAAGGATGACAGAAGTGTTGTTGTGAGAAACAAAGCAAGATTGGTTGTCTAGGGATTTAATCAGGTGGAAGGCATTGATTATAATGAGGTTTATGCACCGGTAGCACGTCTTGAGGCCATAAGAATTTTCTTGGCTTATGCGTCCTACAAGAAGTTTACAGTTTATCAATTGGATGTGAAGAGTGCATTTCTTCATGGTGTGGTTAAAGAAGAAGTATATGTTGAGCAACCGCTTGGTTTTGAAGATCCAATCCATCCTGACAAGGTTTAGCTTCTCAATAAGGCATTATATGGTCTTCATCAAGCTCCACGGGCTTGGTATGAAACATTGTCTTCCTATCTTCTCAAGAATAGTTTTCGACGTGGATTGATCGACTTGACTCTCTTCATCAAGGAAAAGAATGAGGATTTGTTGCTGGTACAAGTATATGTTGATGATATTATTTTTGGATCTACAAACGAGAAAATGTGTAAAGAATTCGAGCAGGTGATGCAAGAGAAGTTCGAGATGAGCGCCATGGGAGAAATTACTTTCTTTTTAGGTTTGTAGGTTCATCAATCTAAGGAAGGGATTTTCATTCATCAAACCAAGTATGTCGGGGATATTCTCAAACGATTTCAAATGGAAGATTCAAAGCCTTTGGGAACTCCATTAGCTCAAAATCATGGGATTACTCATGATGGAATGGGTGAACATGTGGAACCGTCTCTTTATCGTGCTATGATCGGATCTCTTATGTATCTTACTTCTTCAAGACCCGATAGAATGTACCCAATGTGTCTTCTAGCTCGCTACCAGTCAAGTCCAAAAGTTTCTCATTTGATGGTTGTGAAAAGAATCTTTCGTTATTTGAAGGGTCGCCCGGACACTGGTCTCTGGTACCCTAAGGATGATAAGTTTGATTTGACAGCATTCAGTGATTCTGAACATGGTGGCTGCAAGATCGATGCAAAATCAACATCAGTAGGATGTCAGTTCTTGGGAAATCGCCTAGTCACGTGGCAGTGCAAAAAGCAGACCTGTGTAGCTACTTCCACTTTTGAGGCTGGGTATATTTCGGCTTCTAGTTGCTGCTCTCAGGTTTTATGGATCCAACAGCAAATGCGCGACTACGGTTTTGAATTTCTAATTACTCCAGTTTATGTTGATAATGAAGTTGCTTTACAGATCACTCGTAATCCTGTACGACACTCAAAAACCAAACACATTGAGATTAGTATCATTTCATACGAGATTGTTTTGAAAAGAAACTTATCAATGTTGTTAAAAGAGTAAATTGCACAAAACATCCTTTATGTTTTCTCAAACTTGCAAATTTCAGCCTTAATGTTTAAAAGTTGCTAAAAACAGCCTTTAAGTTTATTTTTGTTGCGGGTTCAATCCTTTATAGCTAACCACGTTATTTTCTTCAGTTAAGTTCCCTCACATGATCAACCAAAATGACGAATATACCCTCACATGTTATGCATGTGAGGGAACTTAACTGAAGAAAATAACATGGTTAGCTGTAAAGGATTGAACCCGCAACAAAAATAAACTTAAAGACTGTTTTTAGCAACTTTTAAACATTAAGGCTGGAACCTGCAAGTTTGAGAAAACATAAAGGATGTTTTGTGCAATTTACTCTTGTTAAAATCCACACCGATCACCAACGTGCCGACCTGTTTACAAAAGCTTTTGATAAATCACGTTTTGATTATCTTCTTTTGGTCAATGGCATCAAGGTGAAACCCGAGTAAATCATCCTTGGCTAATCTTTTTCGTAAAGATTTTCTTTAAAAACTAAAAATACAAAAGATTTTCCATTTTCTCTTAGTTTTATATTTTATGGGGAGAAAATTTCAAGAAAAATACAAAAAATGAGAAAATACAAAAATACAAAAATATATGTTTTATTTACTTAGTTATGTTTTTATTTATTTACCTTCTGCATTTAAGGAGGAGAAAAATTTAGAAAAAATACAAAAACAATAGAAAAACCAAAAATCAAAAAATGAGTTTCTTGGAAAAATAAGGGAAGATGATGATACACCGGTGATCTGTCAAATACGATCAAAAACATAAAACGAAAATTGATAAGCAGCTTTACTAATGATGTACCGGTACCCTCACAATCAGATAAAATGTGTAGGTTGATATAAACATAACGGACTGAAAGCCAGTTGGGAACCATTCATTTGCATATGGTCTTGGTACCGAAATTTCGTTTGATAGTATGTCGAGGTTCTGAGATATGCGATCTTTATACTTGCTTATCATCTGGGTATCATGGTTGAATCTTATACCGAAAAATAATGGCAACGCAAGTCTAGAACTTCCATGATATCATACACACGTGTAAATACTGCATACAACCATCAATAAGTGATAAATATATCACATTCACCGAAAAATAAGTTATAAAATATCACAGCTTTATGCGGGAGCTAAGTTTGTCTCTTTGTCGGTACGATGGTACTAACCTATTCACGGACTTACTCCTGTGCCCTGCATGCATCTGAAAATCAAGTTCCTATCGATAAGTGATTTAATCACATAGGGCTTGTTTTCAATCAAAATAAGTGAGTATCTCACATCATATACGTCAAACAGATGATAAGCAGTATACTCACCGGTAGGATTTTCTCTAGTGCATGTCTTGATACGGGAAATGTCGTGAAGTGGTTGAACACCGACTAGTAAGTATAATTCATACATTAATCGTATCTCCTAATCATGATTACATTTGATAAGCTGAGCTTACGTGGACAACAATACCAATAATTGTAGTAGAATACTTATTTATTTAATTTGATGTTTTAAAAAAAAACTCGTTTTTGACAAGAGTAAAAGCTGGCATGATTCTCTTACTTTGAAACTCAGAAAAAGATTGCTAGTATATGTTCAGTTTGTTCTTATTTGTTAGTAATTAATTTTAGTTTACTCTGTTTTAATTTTAAATGTATTTCCGATTTAGCCAAAGATAGAAGCTCAAATGTTTTCTACCAAGATATGCCTTAAAAACCATTTGCTTTGATATCATAACTTCATTAACTACTTTCTTACAAGGGGGTAAACTTATTTCAAAGAATGAAATCTGTTTAATGTGCACATTTTCTAACTTGTGATTTGTGTGGATATGTGCAAAGATCTAAATAGGTCAACGAGAAACCTAAGGTCCACGAAGAACTGACGTTCCAGTTTGGAAGAACCTGGACTTGTACGAATCAGAGGTTCCTCGTGCGAATGATAGCTCTTCGTACGAATTAATCAAGATCACCCGTACGAATGTGTTTGCTTCGTACGCATAAACCCTTCACTTTCGTACGAACTGGGTGCTCTTCATGCGAACTAAGTGTTTTTCGTGAGAGTATAAGAATGTGGTATAAAGAGTGATGAAGTTTCTTCAGTACAACTTTACTTTCATCTTTCTTACTTCATCTTTTCACCCTATACCTTGAAGATGAACGGTTTGAAGATTACATGACTGTATGACATTGCCCGACATGAACAACAAACTTTAAGTGAAGAACCTATTGACGAAAAACGAGTTCTTCATGCATAATCTTCTCTTGAAGTTATGTGTGTGAACAAGTTAACTTTGCTTCGTACGAGTGAATTATTACTCGCACGAGTAACCTGCCATTCGTACGAGTAAATAACTTGTTTAACAAAGTCAGTTGTTGTTCATACAAATCAGTTGTTCTTTATACGAGTAAAGTGTTACTCGTATGAGTCGGTAGTTCTTCGTTAAGGGTGGCATACTTACAAGTTTACAATGAAACTTTTGAGTATGCTCCCTAATGTTTTTACATTTCTTCTTATTCTGCTTACCTTTTGTGTACAGGATGGCATCAAAAGAACTGAAAAGAAAGCCCGCAACGAAGAAAATTGACAAGTCAGAAGTGGAAATTATGTCAGAACCAAGACACAACATGGTGGCCTACTTAGATCCGGAGATAAATTTGCTAAGTACAATGGTATAATGAAGTTTTTGTGCGACTCAAGGATACATTATGCTATCACGCATAAGACTATAGTATACAAGACGTTGATCAAGGAATTTTGGGATTCAGCTAAAGTTGTTGAGGCGAAAGGGCAGGAACTTATCCACGGAAGAGTAAATGACCTAGACGTAGACATTTCCGTTAACCTAATAAACTCAGTTTTACAACTTGGTGATGATCCTGAAGCACCATACTCAGTTCAGTTGAAATGTCAACGTGGATGTTTGCTTCGAATGAGATGTGTTGGAGATTTTCTTGTATGACAACTAAACAAAGCATGGTTGCCACTCCGATACAAGTTCTTTCTACATGTTTTAATTTAGTGTTTGAGCAACAGAAAAAGTGGTTATGACATGGCGAATAACGACTTAGTTGGAATGATGGTAGCTTTGAAATTGAACAAACCGTTTAGTGTTTCAAAGTATATTTTTGCAAACATGAAAGAAACTTGGGAAGAACTGGTTTTGGTGGAAACAAGTTTTGGATGTATCCTAGTTTTCTCCAGATGATCTTGAATGTGCATCATCCAAATCTTCCAAAGAACGACAACGATGTTCTAAAAGTTGATGTTATGATGGAGCATTCGTTGAAGATATTTAGAGGTGTAGCAGCAAAACGTTATAAGGAAAGCACACCTTCTGTAAGTTGATTGGTTTTCTGGCAAATGATGATTATGTTGAACCAGAAAACGATAAGTGGCGCCATGATGATAGTGAGTCAGATAATGAATAACCAACTTTGAAGAAGATGATCGAAGATAAGTTTGGTCGTCAAATGGGAAAAGTGATGATGATGATGATGATGATGGTAATGGTGGTGCAAGTGATTTGGTACTAAAGGTGGTGATAAGTGTAGAAAGAAACAAAGCAAAAAGTCTATGGGAACATCATTAGCACAACCTGAAATCACACAATCTACAACCTAACATCAAGAAACTATACTGGAATAAATTGCAGAAGCCCAATATGCTTTTACAACAGAGGAGACTGAACCTGTAATGACGGAACCCACTACAACCTCTGAACAACAACCTACAATTACCACAGCAGCTGAAACACCTTCGGCTGAAACTACTCCAGTTCAATCACAACCTACTACTTCATCTGTTCAACAATCCCAGTCTGCAATTCATAAACAGAGTACAAAACGAAGCCGTCGTTTATTCTCTGAAATGGAACAGGATGAGAAAGTGGAATTTCAGTTCTCTCAACTGCAAGCTACATCAACTCAGATTAACAAGCACTCGGAGTTTATGTCTTCAAATCGAAATACAGTTATTAAGCAACAATTGGATATAAATTCTTTAAAGGAAACTGTTGGAAAGCTGGCTACCGAGATTGCCCAATTAAGAAAAGAGAATGAGAGATTGAGGGCAGCGGATGCTGAAAGGCTACTCAGCTACAACAGATAAGAGCGGCTGATACGCTCATGGGATTGAAATGAATAGGTTGAAAGAACATAGTGCGGGTGTACAACGATCTGCTACAACATTATTTGCTAAACATGATGATATGAGAGAATGGTATCATTCTCGTAATACTACACTGGTTGAAGGATTTAATAGTATTAAAGACGCATTTGAAATGAGCAGAAAGCGGGTGAACATTCTGTGGAATGAAAGATGCAAAGCACAGGAGATCAAACATAAAGACCCTGATAATCCTAATGCTTCAGCTTCATCCGCACACCAAAAGTTTCTTGTGCAACTCCAGTGGTAGAGTCTAGTGCACAGCAGATCGTGGCCGATCAAGTTGCTTCCAGTGGCACTCAAGAGGAAACAGAAAAATGAAAATGGAAACGATAGGCAATTAGAAATGATGACCGCAGACCAAGCAACAACCAAGGGGGAGTTTGTTGATACACTTTTGTGTCTGTCTCTTGTTCTTAGTTATGTCTGTAATTGTGCGGTCGTTGTTTATTGTGTCTGTATAGTTTGGTCGTGTTGACCAAATCAAGATATCCTCCTATCTTGATTTGGTACGACTTAGTTTGTTTGTGTTGTAAAACAGTTGCATGAGTGCATACTGTTAAGTCTTGTGTTTTCGATCTTGCTGTCTGAACGGAATGTCTGTTAGCATGTTCTACGAAGAACACTTCCGTACGAGTGAAAGGTGCTTCGTATGAGCAAGTTGCTTGCTCGTACGAGCCACTATCTGCTCGTACGAGTGGCCCCTTTCAACAAGCTTTATACTTGTTCGTACGAACCAGTTTTTGTTCGTACAAACTAGAGGTAGTTCGTACGAGAAACCTTTGAGAATGTTCTTCGTGACTTATAGTGCTTCGTACGACCAACAACATACTTCATACTGTTGCTAGGTGTTGGCACTATATAAACAGACATGCATTTCATAGTTCTAGGCGGACATAGAGAGACAATAGTGTGACAAGAGGAACACTACTGAGAGACATTGAGGCACAAGAGAGAGAGAGAGAGAGAGCACAGAGAGTATATCCTGAGTCTGTATGAACATTGTTTGTATGTGTTTGTACTAGTTCTCTTCTATTAATCAAGATAGTGAATCTTTGGTTATCTTGTGTTTCTTACTTTGCTTTGGTTTGCATACTTACGTGGATTCCGCACTCGTATGTGTGTTACATAAACAAGGAAGTAGGGTATCTTGATCCTCCAAGTGGACCTACATAGAGCCATGAAAATGTTAAGATTTGTGAAAACCGCATAATGTAATTGTAATTTTTACTTTAAGTATAAGTAAGGAAGGGACACGACACTAAGGTAGGGATGAGCATGGTACCCGTTCGGTAATGAAAGTACCTGTCACTCCCCAACCGAGGGTGGAAACATCGAGGCGGGACGAAATAGATTGCAAGAGTCGTTATAACACTAATGGTGACAATATTGATTAAACATAAATTTCATTTCATTGGCAAGATTAAGTACAATTGTTTTGAAACAAATTACAACACGTTTAACAAAAGTAAAATACAACAAAGTACTAATTTTAAAGGTGCGTTTCTAGTCATCCTACTAGATTTCATTCGTCATGATCATCATCATCAATTTCTTTCAATTCGTATTAAAATATAGTTCCATACAAAAGTATTGGCGAGCATACAGGTTTGATTACTAGCATAATATAAAAGTTTAAACAAATCCACATGACATAATAGCTAACTTAAAACCAACATACAATACTAGCATGCAACTATACATATTAACCCAAAGAATCCCGCTAGCGTAATCTAATCATAGCAAAGAATAGACCGTTTTGTTTACTTAACATTGTAACATCCGTCAACAACCGGATTTACCAAACCCGCTCCGTTTATTAACCGAACAACCAGTTAAAAATTTCGTGGCGTATTTAATGCCCAAATTAATTTTAAACGATACATAATTAATAAGTATATTGGATTATAAAAGTTATATTTGAAAAAGTATTAAAAATAATGAAATAAAAATAAAACCAGGCTGCCGGGATTCGAACCCGGGTCAGCCAGGTCAACATGGTCAACAAAGTCTTAACTCCCACACTTCCAACCACTGCGCCACTTGTGTTCCTTGTTCATTATTAGAAACAATTAATTCAAATACACAAACTCGAATTCAAACTGACGCGCCCAAATCGCAGTCGTCGGAAATCCCGACGATTTCGCCGAGATTGGACGGTTTCTTCTGTTTTAACCGACGCATTAACCTTAACATCGGTTATAACCGATGTCCAGTCCGCGACACAAGTCATAACCGTCGGAAAAGTTATTGACCGATGAATCAAGACTGAAATCAGACCACATGCATCTCGATTCTTTCCTATAAATGCACCCTCTAACCTCTGATAGCCTTTTCGCTCACGATCACACCCATTCTCGACGAAATTTCACTCGCCGGAAAGTTTCTGCAACTCGCCGGAAAACCGAACCCCTTCACTTCTGTGCCTTACTCTAAAAACAGAACACCTAGAGCTCATACCGAAGTCACCCACACTCACCTCAAGCTTCCTGAAGACCTTCTGCCGCAAGATAAACGTCGCCGGAATAACCTGCTGTTATCGGAAATTTCGCCGGCGAAACAGAGGATCTCAGTTCGGTATATCTTACACCTAATCTCTCTCGTTTTTATTAATCTCACATGTAATTAATCACAACACGCTAAAGAAACTGATTATTTTTGTCAAAACAGTCGGATATCGATTCTGGTTAAGTTTAACGAAGAAGACGAAGTACTGATATGATATAAGATTAATTAAAAACAGTTTTATGAAGGGTTAGACACACAGTCCAGTGGTGGACTGTGTGCAAACAATATGCCTAACGTCCCGAGTTCGATTCTTGACACACGCACCTTCACAGAAATAAAATGCCTTTTTTTAGAGACCGAACCGGGTTATATTCAGTAAGATGTTAAGTATAATAAAAACCAGATTATTTACCAAGTTAGACACACAGTCCAGCGGTGGACTGTGTGCCAAACTAAACCACAGGTCCCGGGTTCGAGACCTGTGGCGAGCACCGAGTCATGCATTAAAATCGTTTTTAAAATAAATGATTTTCGGATTAATTCAATTAGTATATAAATATAATTAAAAACAGAAATATTTCGGGTTAGACACGTAGCTCAGTTGGTAGAGCTGCGTGCACGCATACGGGAGGTCACGAGTTCGAACCTCACTCAGCGCACATAATAACATAATCAAACTGGTCAACGGTCAACAAGTCAACGGTCAAAAAGTCAACATTTTTTTATTATTTTTATTTATTTATTTTATTTAAAAATCAATTAACAATACTTAAAAATAACATTTTTAAAGTTAGAAAATAGCCTTAAACTCACAAAAATATATCCAATAATCCTACTAAAGTTGATTAATAAAATCCGCTTATTTACCGAACCATTATGTTATTATCTAGGTTAGTTTCACTCGTGGTTAAATCAAACTTCGTGCGCATTCAACGTCATCAACGGAACGCACCCAATGTGAGTGAATCTTATAACTCCCCTTTTTAATTACACGTTTTGGGGTGTGTCATGTGTCACTAAAATTAACTCGTTTATTTAAACTTGTGCCATACCATATTGTGATCTAAACTTAGAGTGTAAATATTGTTTGTAGTTATGTCTCATATTGTCAAGTTGTATGCAAATCATTCATTAGGCCCATCAGTTCGTAGAACAACGCGTGCCTCAAAACTCATTCATTAGGCCCATCAGTTCCTCGTGAGAGACGGGTTGAGCAACGCGTGCCTCAAAACAATTTATTATTGTATGTGTGTGCATTATCTGATATTAAGTGTTTTATGAATGTGTTTACATCTATATTTACTCATATGTGGTTGTGCACTTTATTTTATAATCAATTCAATAAACTTGTTCAAATGCTTTTCATAGGATTCACTCGCCAACTTTTTGTTGATCCAAAAACCATTTTTACACATGATACAGGTGAACAGGATGAAGCAAGGAAAACATAGGAAATGCCTTAGAAGAAAACAATGAAGTCTAGAATGATGTTTAGGACATGATGAAATTAAGATTGTTTGTTTCCCTTTAAATTGTAATAATGAATATGAAACGTTATAATAAATGTCATGAGCTTTGATGATAACCCAATCATGCCCCGATCACCTTTTCCGCTGCGGGTCGGGGTGTGACAAATTGGTATCAGAGCCATGACTATAGGGAATAGGATAGGTTATTAGACCCTTAGAGCCTATACTATAGTTGACTAGATTTTAATAGTTTATGTGGTTACATGCAAACTTATGATATTTATTTGTTTCATATTTGTTTATACTTACAGTCAAACATACATACTTACATACACATTCATCATACATATTTCAATGTTCACATATTCAAATCATCTTCATACTTTCGTTACTCAAAGATTTTGTCGCATTTTTCATTTTTCAAAATCTCATCAAAGTGAGTTCTGCGACGGGCATGTAGTAACTGTAAGAGTACAAGTACCGGTAGTCGGAGCGTCCTGTCTAGGTTGGCATTCGTATAAATCCAATATAACGGACCAGTTTGCCTACCTGGGGACTAACGATGAGAGTACAAAGGACCTATTAGGCCAAAGCATGCCACACTAAACGTCGTTTGAACTAA
The DNA here is from genome assembly GCA_947069175.1 of Scalesia atractyloides. Taxonomy (NCBI): domain Eukaryota; kingdom Viridiplantae; phylum Streptophyta; class Magnoliopsida; order Asterales; family Asteraceae; genus Scalesia; species Scalesia atractyloides. The sequence goes on from CAMTDV010000023.1 coordinate 49,369,783, forward strand.
CCCCACTTTGAGGTGTCACCGTGTCCACACCCGGATACATTCCAAATATCATACGTTATATACATATTTCTCGATTTTCTCCGGGTTTTAGTGTACGTAACCAGGCTAACACATGCGAACCATATGAAAAACCCGGTATTTATGGGGGCCCACATGATTACGAAGGTGAAGTATGGCGGCATGCAAGGCCAATTACGAGCAAAGCCCAAGACATCCTATGGATGTAGTAGATTTATTATTTTATATTTATTTTATGAATGTTCATTCCTAAATACGACCCATGATCCCAAAAACATCCAACTCATACTCTTGATATGTATTCCTTGTAGATGTCTTCTAGCCTCGCTCGTAGAAAGATGAGAGCAGGAAAAGCCCGCGAGCGCATGGCTACCCTAATCGCTCAACAAATGGCTGTCGTAATACCCAACATTGTAGTTCAAATCCAACAAGCCCTTACCGCTAATCCTGCCAACCAAGAAGATCAAAATGTTATCAACCCTCCCCCAAATACCACTAAATGCACCTACAAGCATTTCAAATCCTGCGACCCTCCAAAATACGAAGGGACTGAAGGTGTCACCGCTCTCCTCCATTGATTTGAAGAAATGGAGAACACTTTTCTAAATTGCGATTGCCCCGATGATCGCAAAGTGCGATATGCTACTGGTCGTTTATTTGGAATAACACTTACTTGGTGGAATACAGAGAAGGCCAAACGAGGTGTTGAAGACGCTATGACTTTGACTTGGGAAGAGTTGAAGGAAATCATGACAAGACGGTTTTGCCCAAGGAGCGAAATCAAGAAATTAGAAGATGAGTTTTATTCGTTGAAGCAAAAGGAAGGAGACCACACCACGTACAACAAAAGATTCCTCGAGTTAAACCAAATGGTTCCCAACTTGTTCACTCCTCTTTACCGTTTGATCGAGCACTACATTCGAGGTCTTCCATCAAAGATCCAGGACTCTATAATAAGTACCACGCCTGCAACTTTGGAAGCAGCAATGGAGTTAGCTACAGAGCTCACCGAGAACCGCATCCGGAATAAAGACTTCAAGGAGGAGAAGAAGAAGGATAAAGCATCAACTGAAACTTCAAACTCCACCCAAACCGAATCCCCTTCTCAACCCATTTTTAAGAGAAAACGAGATGGGCAACTTTTCGCTGTCACCCAACGTAATCAACCAATTTCACAAGCCATACCCATCCAAGCTATCCCAATCACTCAAGTAGCACCCAACTCAACTTACCCAAATAAGAAACCATACCTTGGACCTCACCCTCGATGTAACACCTGTTTTTATCACCATCCATTTACCTTACCTTGTCGACTATGTGCGAATTGTGGACGCTATGGTCATTTGAGCAAGGTTTGCCGCACCTCTCAAAACCAAATCTCTCCCCCTACTCAAAACATGATCCAAACCTATCAACAACCCCAATACCCCATGTTACCTTATGTTCGAGCTTGTTTTAATTGTGGCGACCCTACCCACTTTAGAAACACATGCCCTCGATTGGTTAACATCATAAACGCTCAAGCTCAATCAAACCCAGTTAACCAAGCAAATCAAGGAAACCTAATCGCTAGGCCACCAGCAAGAGGAAGAGTTTTCAACATCAACGCCAATCCTGTTGAAGATAATGACGGCCCAAACGAAACCACCCAACTGGTCCCCTTCACCAACAATCAAGATTTAACTCCAAACGCTTAGTTTTTATGTTTTTCTTTATGTTATCTCAAGCTTTGTTTGATTGTGTTTGTTTATGTTTCAAAGTCACATAGAACCAATCATAACTTGCGGATAAAGCCAATGAAAATTTGACAAGAATATGGTGGATACGCCGCTGGTACTTCCTATATATAAGTATTCTTGCCAAAGGATCGGAGGCATTATCTGGCGGTTATGAGAAGTTCCATGTAGAAGTTAGTATTATCTTGATTGAAGTTTGTTTTGTACTCACTGATTTAGCATTTATAGCATCTCATCATTTAAAGAAATTGGATTGTGTTCCATTTCTACATAGACTAACCTCTCCATCATAACAAACGAGAGAGGTATTGTCATCATTCAAACATGTATACTATCAGAATTAAGACTCAAGTTTTGGTTGTTGTGTTTGTTTTAGAGTCACATAGAACTAATCATAACTTGCGGATAAAGTCAATGAAAATTTGACAAGAATATGGTGGATACGCTGCTGGTACTTCCTATATATAAGTATTCTTGTCAAAGGATCAAAGGCATTATCAGGCGGTTATGAGAAGTTCCATGTAGGATTTAGTAATGTCTTGGTCGTAGTTTGTGCATCATACATTTCAACGTATTTCAATTTCATCATTTAAAGAAGTTGAGCTATATCTCACTTCCACAAGGACTAACCTCTCCATCATAACAAACGAGAGAGGTACTGTCATCATTCAAACATGTATGCTATCAGAATTGAGACTCAAGTTTTGGCTGTTGTGTTTGTTTTAGAGTCACATAGAACTAATCATAACTTGCGGATAAAGTCAATGAAAATTGACAAGAATATGGTGGATACGCCGCTGGTACTTCCTATATATAAGTATTTTTTGTCAAAGGATCAGAGGCATTTTCAGGCGGTTATGAGAAGTTCCATGTAGGATTTAGTAATGTCTTGGTCGAAGTTTGTTCATCGTACAACGTATTTCAATTTCATCATTTAAAGAAGTTGAGCTATGTCTCACTTCCACAAGGACTAACCTCTCCATCATAACAAACGAGAGAGGTACTGTCATCATTCAAACATGTATACTATCAGAATTAAGATTCAAACTTTGGTTGTTGTGCTTATTTATGTTCTAGAGTCACATAGGACTAATCATAACTTACTGATAAAACCAATGAAAATTTGACAAGAATATGGTGGATACGCCGCTGGTACTTCCTATATATAAGTATTCTTGCTAAAGGATCAGAGGCATTATCAGGCGGTTATGAGAAGTTCCATGTAGGATTTAGTAATTTCTTGGTTGAAGTTCGTTTTATACTCACTGATCTAGCATTTATATCATCTCATCATTTAAAATGGGATTATGTCACCAATCAAACATGTATACTATCAGAATTAGGACTCAGACATTGGTTGTGGTGTTTATTTATGTTCTAGAGTCACATCATAGAACCAATCATAACTTACTGATAAAACCAATGAAAATTTGACAAGAATATGGTGGATACGCCGCTGGTACTTCCTATATATAAGTATTCTTGCTAAAGGATCAGAGGCATTATCAGGCGGTTATGAGAAGTTCCATGTAGGATTTAGTAATTTCTTGGTTGAAGTTCGTTTTATACTCACTGATCTAGCATTTATATCATCTCATCATTTAAAATGGGATTATGTCACCAATCAAACATGTATAATATCAGAATTAGGACTCAGACATTGGTTGTCGTGTTTATTTATGTTCTAGAGTCACATCATAGAACCAATCATAACTTACTGATAAAACCAATGAAAATTTGACAAGAATATGGTGGATACGCCGCTGGTACTTCCTATATATAAGTATTCTTGCCAAAGGATCAGAGGCATTGTCAGGCGGTTATGAGAAGTTCCATGTAGGATTTAGTAATTTCTTGATTGAAGTTCGTTTTATACTCACTGATCTAGCATTTATATCATCTCATCATTTAAAATGGGATTATGTCACCAATCAAACATGTATCCTATCAGAATTAGGACTCAGACATTGGTTGTGGTGTTTATTTATGTTCTAGAGTCACATCATAGAACCAATCATAACTTACTGATAAAACCAATGAAAATTTGACAAGAATATGGTGGATACGCCGCTGGTACTTCCTATATATAAGTATTCTTGCCAAAGGATCAGAGGCATTGTCAGGCGGTTATGAGAAGTTCCATGTAGGTTGTAGTATTAGAAGTTTTGTTTTAGGATATAACCTTATCTTTCCAAACATATAAAAACTCTTGCGCATGAAATCATGCTTAGTGAATCAACTCCGCTTATCAATATTTTTACCGTAGGCAACAAAAAGCGAATCCTATAGCAGGGTACTTAACCCTTACAAGGAACGTTACCGCCTCAACCAAAAATTTAAACTCTTACTCTTTTTCTAAGTATTTAATGGTCAATTAAAACACCATCCTTTTGAGACAAATATGTCACTAGTTAAATTTCGGGACGAAATTTCTAAAAAGTAGGGGATACTGTAACATCCGTCAACAACCGGATTTACCAAACCCGCTCCGTTTATTAACCGAACAACCAGTTAAAAATTTCGTGGCGTATTTAATGCCCAAATTAATTTTAAACGATACATAATTAATAAGTATATTGGATTATAAAAGTTATATTTGAAAAAGTATTAAAAATAATGAAATAAAAATAAAACCAGGCTGCCGGGATTCGAACCCGGGTCAGCCAGGTCAACATGGTCAACAAAGTCTTAACTCCCACACTTCCAACCACTGCGCCACTTGTGTTCCTTGTTCATTATTAGAAACAATTAATTCAAATACACAAACTCGAATTCAAACTGACGCGCCCAAATCGCAGTCGTCGGAAATCCCGACGATTTCGCCGAGATTGGACGGTTTCTTCTGTTTTAACCGACGCATTAACCTTAACATCGGTTATAACCGATGTCCAGTCCGCGACACAAGTCATAACCGTCGGAAAAGTTATTGACCGATGAATCAAGACTGAAATCAGACCACATGCATCTCGATTCTTTCCTATAAATGCACCCTCTAACCTCTGATAGCCTTTTCGCTCACGATCACACCCATTCTCGACGAAATTTCACTCGCCGGAAAGTTTCTGCAACTCGCCGGAAAACCGAACCCCTTCACTTCTGTGCCTTACTCTAAAAACAGAACACCTAGAGCTCATACCGAAGTCACCCACACTCACCTCAAGCTTCCTGAAGACCTTCTGCCGCAAGATAAACGTCGCCGGAATAACCTGCTGTTATCGGAAATTTCGCCGGCGAAACAGAGGATCTCAGTTCGGTATATCTTACACCTAATCTCTCTCGTTTTTATTAATCTCACATGTAATTAATCACAACACGCTAAAGAAACTGATTATTTTTGTCAAAACAGTCGGATATCGATTCTGGTTAAGTTTAACGAAGAAGACGAAGTACTGATATGATATAAGATTAATTAAAAACAGTTTTATGAACGGGTTAGACACACAGTCCAGTGGTGGACTGTGTGCAAACAATATGCCTAACGTCCCGAGTTCGATTCTTGACACACGCACCTTCACAGAAATAAAATGCCTTTTTTTAGAGACCGAACCGGGTTATATTCAGTAAGATGTTAAGTATAATAAAAACCAGATTATTTACCAAGTTAGACACACAGTCCAGCGGTGGACTGTGTGCCAAACTAAACCACAGGTCCCGGGTTCGAGACCTGTGGCGAGCACCGAGTCATGCATTAAAATCGTTTTTAAAATAAATGATTTTCGGATTAATTCAATTAGTATATAAATATAATTAAAAACAGAAATATTTCGGGTTAGACACGTAGCTCAGTTGGTAGAGCTGCGTGCACGCATACGGGAGGTCACGAGTTCGAACCTCACTCAGCGCACATAATAACATAATCAAACTGGTCAACGGTCAACAAGTCAACGGTCAAAAAGTCAACATTTTTTATTATTTTTATTTATTTATTTTATTTAAAAATCAATTAACAATACTTAAAAATAACATTTTTAAAGTTAGAAAATAGCCTTAAACTCACAAAAATATATCCAATAATCCTACTAAAGTTGATTAATAAAATCCGCTTATTTACCGAACCATTATGTTATTATCTAGGTTAGTTTCACTCGTGGTTAAATCAAACTTCGTGCGCATTCAACGTCATCAACGGAACGCACCCAATGTGAGTGAATCTTATAACTCCCCTTTTTAATTACACGTTTTGGGGTGTGTCATGTGTCACTAAAATTAACTCGTTTATTTAAACTTGTGCCATACCATATTGTGATCTAAACTTAGAGTGTAAATATTGTTTGTAGTTATGTCTCATATTGTCAAGTTGTATGCAAATCATTCATTAGGCCCATCAGTTCGTAGAACAACGCGTGCCTCAAAACTCATTCATTAGGCCCATCAGTTCCTCGTGAGAGACGGGTTGAGCAACGCGTGCCTCAAAACAATTTATTATTGTATGTGTGTGCATTATCTGATATTAAGTGTTTTATGAATGTGTTTACATCTATATTTACTCATATGTGGTTGTGCACTTTATTTTATAATCAATTCAATAAACTTGTTCAAATGCTTTTCATAGGATTCACTCGCCAACTTTTTGTTGATCCAAAAACCATTTTTACACATGATACAGGTGAACAGGATGAAGCAAGGAAAACATAGGAAATGCCTTAGAAGAAAACAATGAAGTCTAGAATGATGTTTAGGACATGATGAAATTAAGATTGTTTGTTTCCCTTTAAATTGTAATAATGAATATGAAACGTTATAATAAATGTCATGAGCTTTGATGATAACCCAATCATGCCCCGATACACTTTTCCGCTGCGGGTCGGGGTGTGACAAATTGGTATCAGAGCCATGACTATAGGGATATAGGATAGGTTATTAGACCCTTAGAGCCTATACTATAGTTGACTAGATTTTAATAGTTTATGTGGTTACATGCAAACTTATGATATTTATTTGTTTCATATTTGTTTATACTTACAGTCAAACATACATACTTACATACACATTCATCATACATATTTCAATGTTCACATATTCAAATCATCTTCATACTTTCGTTACTCAAAGATTTTGTCGCATTTTTCATTTTTCAAAATCTCATCAAAGTGAGTTCTGCGACGGGCATGTAGTAACTGTAAGAGTACAAGTACCGGTAGTCGGAGCGTCCTGTCTAGGTTGGCATTCGTATAAATCCAATATAACGGACCAGTTTGCCTACCTGGGGACTAACGATGAGAGTACAAAGGACCTATTAGGCCAAAGCATGCCACACTAAACGTCGTTTGAACTAACCCCACTTTGAGGTGTCACCGTGTCCACACCCGGATACATTCCAAATATCATACGTTATATACATATTTCTCGATTTTCTCCGGGTTTTAGTGTACGTAACCAGGCTAACACATGCGAACCATATGAAAAACCCGGTATTTATGGGGGCCCACATGATTACGAAGGTGAAGTATGGCGGCATGCAAGGCCCAATTACGAGCAAAGCCCAAGACATCCTATGGATGTAGTAGATTTATTATTTTATATTTATTTTATGAATGTTCATTCCTAAATACGACCCATGATCCCAAAAACATCCAACTCATACTCTTGATATGTATTCCTTGTAGATGTCTTCTAGCCTCGCTCGTAGAAAGATGAGAGCAGGAAAAGCCCGCGAGCGCATGGCTACCCTAATCGCTCAACAAATGGCTGTCGTAATACCCAACATTGTAGTTCAAATCCAACAAGCCCTTACCGCTAATCCTGCCAACCAAGAAGATCAAAATGTTATCAACCCTCCCCCAAATACCACTAAATGCACCTACAAGCATTTCAAATCCTGCGACCCTCCAAAATACGAAGGGACTGAAGGTGTCACCGCTCTCCTCCATTGATTTGAAGAAATGGAGAACACTTTTCTAAATTGCGATTGCCCCGATGATCGCAAAGTGCGATATGCTACTGGTCGTTTATTTGGAATAACACTTACTTGGTGGAATACAGAGAAGGCCAAACGAGGTGTTGAAGACGCTATGACTTTGACTTGGGAAGAGTTGAAGGAAATCATGACAAGACGGTTTTGCCCAAGGAGCGAAATCAAGAAATTAGAAGATGAGTTTTATTCGTTGAAGCAAAAGGAAGGAGACCACACCACGTACAACAAAAGATTCCTCGAGTTAAACCAAATGGTTCCCAACTTGTTCACTCCTCTTTACCGTTTGATCGAGCACTACATTCGAGGTCTTCCATCAAAGATCCAGGACTCTATAATAAGTACCACGCCTGCAACTTTGGAAGCAGCAATGGAGTTAGCTACAGAGCTCACCGAGAACCGCATCCGGAATAAAGACTTCAAGGAGGAGAAGAAGAAGGATAAAGCATCAACTGAAACTTCAAACTCCACCCAAACCGAATCCCCTTCTCAACCCATTTTTAAGAGAAAACGAGATGGGCAACTTTTCGCTGTCACCCAACGTAATCAACCAATTTCACAAGCCATACCCATCCAAGCTATCCCAATCACTCAAGTAGCACCCAACTCAACTTACCCAAATAAGAAACCATACCTTGGACCTCACCCTCGATGTAACACCTGTTTTTATCACCATCCATTTACCTTACCTTGTCGACTATGTGCGAATTGTGGACGCTATGGTCATTTGAGCAAGGTTTGCCGCACCTCTCAAAACCAAATCTCTCCCCCTACTCAAAACATGATCCAAACCTATCAACAACCCCAATACCCCATGTTACCTTATGTTCGAGCTTGTTTTAATTGTGGCGACCCTACCCACTTTAGAAACACATGCCCTCGATTGGTTAACATCATAAACGCTCAAGCTCAATCAAACCCAGTTAACCAAGCAAATCAAGGAAACCTAATCGCTAGGCCACCAGCAAGAGGAAGAGTTTTCAACATCAACGCCAATCCTGTTGAAGATAATGACGGCCCAAACGAAACCACCCAACTGGTCCCCTTCACCAACAATCAAGATTTAACTCCAAACGCTTAGTTTTTATGTTTTTCTTTATGTTATCTCAAGCTTTGTTTGATTGTGTTTGTTTATGTTTCAAAGTCACATAGAACCAATCATAACTTGCGGATAAAGCCAATGAAAATTTGACAAGAATATGGTGGATACGCCGCTGGTACTTCCTATATATAAGTATTCTTGCCAAAGGATCGGAGGCATTATCTGGCGGTTATGAGAAGTTCCATGTAGAAGTTAGTATTATCTTGATTGAAGTTTGTTTTGTACTCACTGATTTAGCATTTATAGCATCTCATCATTTAAAGAAATTGGATTGTGTTCCATTTCTACATAGACTAACCTCTCCATCATAACAAACGAGAGAGGTATTGTCATCATTCAAACATGTATACTATCAGAATTAAGACTCAAGTTTTGGTTGTTGTGTTTGTTTTAGAGTCACATAGAACTAATCATAACTTGCGGATAAAGTCAATGAAAATTTGACAAGAATATGGTGGATACGCTGCTGGTACTTCCTATATATAAGTATTCTTGTCAAAGGATCAAAGGCATTATCAGGCGGTTATGAGAAGTTCCATGTAGGATTTAGTAATGTCTTGGTCGTAGTTTGTGCATCATACATTTCAACGTATTTCAATTTCATCATTTAAAGAAGTTGAGCTATATCTCACTTCCACAAGGACTAACCTCTCCATCATAACAAACGAGAGAGGTACTGTCATCATTCAAACATGTATGCTATCAGAATTGAGACTCAAGTTTTGGCTGTTGTGTTTGTTTTAGAGTCACATAGAACTAATCATAACTTGCGGATAAAGTCAATGAAAATTGACAAGAATATGGTGGATACGCCGCTGGTACTTCCTATATATAAGTATTTTTTGTCAAAGGATCAGAGGCATTTTCAGGCGGTTATGAGAAGTTCCATGTAGGATTTAGTAATGTCTTGGTCGAAGTTTGTTCATCGTACAACGTATTTCAATTTCATCATTTAAAGAAGTTGAGCTATGTCTCACTTCCACAAGGACTAACCTCTCCATCATAACAAACGAGAGAGGTACTGTCATCATTCAAACATGTATACTATCAGAATTAAGATTCAAACTTTGGTTGTTGTGCTTATTTATGTTCTAGAGTCACATAGGACTAATCATAACTTACTGATAAAACCAATGAAAATTTGACAAGAATATGGTGGATACGCCGCTGGTACTTCCTATATATAAGTATTCTTGCTAAAGGATCAGAGGCATTATCAGGCGGTTATGAGAAGTTCCATGTAGGATTTAGTAATTTCTTGGTTGAAGTTCGTTTTATACTCACTGATCTAGCATTTATATCATCTCATCATTTAAAATGGGATTATGTCACCAATCAAACATGTATACTATCAGAATTAGGACTCAGACATTGGTTGTGGTGTTTATTTATGTTCTAGAGTCACATCATAGAACCAATCATAACTTACTGATAAAACCAATGAAAATTTGACAAGAATATGGTGGATACGCCGCTGGTACTTCCTATATATAAGTATTCTTGCTAAAGGATCAGAGGCATTATCAGGCGGTTATGAGAAGTTCCATGTAGGATTTAGTAATTTCTTGGTTGAAGTTCGTTTTATACTCACTGATCTAGCATTTATATCATCTCATCATTTAAAATGGGATTATGTCACCAATCAAACATGTATAATATCAGAATTAGGACTCAGACATTGGTTGTCGTGTTTATTTATGTTCTAGAGTCACATCATAGAACCAATCATAACTTACTGATAAAACCAATGAAAATTTGACAAGAATATGGTGGATACGCCGCTGGTACTTCCTATATATAAGTATTCTTGCCAAAGGATCAGAGGCATTGTCAGGCGGTTATGAGAAGTTCCATGTAGGATTTAGTAATTTCTTGATTGAAGTTCGTTTTATACTCACTGATCTAGCATTTATATCATCTCATCATTTAAAATGGGATTATGTCACCAATCAAACATGTATCCTATCAGAATTAGGACTCAGACATTGGTTGTGGTGTTTATTTATGTTCTAGAGTCACATCATAGAACCAATCATAACTTACTGATAAAACCAATGAAAATTTGACAAGAATATGGTGGATACGCCGCTGGTACTTCCTATATATAAGTATTCTTGCCAAAGGATCAGAGGCATTGTCAGGCGGTTATGAGAAGTTCCATGTAGGTTGTAGTATTAGAAGTTTTGTTTTAGGATATAACCTTATCTTTCCAAACATATAAAAACTCTTGCGCATGAAATCATGCTTAGTGAATCAACTCCGCTTATCAATATTTTTACCGTAGGCAACAAAAAGCGAATCCTATAGCAGGGTACTTAACCCTTACAAGGAACGTTACCGCCTCAACCAAAAATTTAAACTCTTACTCTTTTTCTAAGTATTTAATGGTCAATTAAAACACCATCCTTTTGAGACAAATATGTCACTAGTTAAATTTCGGGACGAAATTTCTAAAAAGTAGGGGATACTGTAACATCCGTAAAAAACCGGATTTACCAAACCCGCTCCGTTTATTAACCGAACAACCAGTTAAAAATTTCGTGTCGTATTTAATGCCCAAATTAATTTTAAACAATACATAATTAATAAGTATATTGGATTATAAAATTTATATTTGAAAAAGTATTAAAAATAATGAAATAAAAATAAAACCAGGCTGCCGGGATTCGAACCCGGGTCAGCCAGGTCAACATGGTCAACAAAGTCTTAACTCCCACACTTCCAACCACTGCGCCACTTGTGTTCCTTGTTCATTATTAGAAACAATTAATTCAAATACACAAACTCGAATTCAAACTGACGCGCCCAAATCGCAGTCGTCGGAAATCCCGACGATTTCGCCGAGATTGGACGGTTTCTTCTGTTTTAAACCGACGCATTAACCTTAACATCGGTTATAACCGATGTCCAGTCCGCGACACAAGTCATAACCGTCGGAAAAGTTATTGACCGATGAATCAAGACTGAAATCAGACCACATGCATCTCGATTCTTTCCTATAAATGCACCCTCTAACCTCTGATAGCCTTTTCGCTCACGATCACACCCATTCTCGACGAAGTTTCACTCGCCGGAAAGTTTTTGCAACTCGCCGGAAAACCGAACCTCTTCACTTCTGTGCCTTACTCTAAAAACAGAACACCTAGAGCTCATACCGAAGTCACCCACACTCACCTCAAGCTTCCTGAAGACCTTCTGCCGCAAGATAAACGTCGCCGGAATAACCTGCTGTTATCGGAAATTTCGCTGGCGAAACAGAGGATCTCAGTTCGGTATATCTTACACCTAATCTCTCTCGTTTTTATTAATCTCACATGTAATTAATCACAACACGCTAAAGAAACTGATTATTTTTGTCAAAACAGTCGGACATCGATTCTGGTTAAGTTTAACGAAGAAGACGAAGTACTGATATGATATAAGATTAATTAAAAACAGTTTTATGAACGGGTTAGACACACAGTCCAGTGGTGGACTGTGTGCAAACAATATGCCTAACGTCCCGAGTTCGATTCTTGACACACGCACCTTCACAGAAATAAAATGCCTTTTTTTAGAGACCGAACCGGGTTAAATTCAGTAAGATGTTAAGTATAATAAAAACCAGATTATTTACCAAGTTAGACAACACAGTCCAGCGGTGGACTGTGTGCCAAACTAAACCACAGGTCCCGGGTTCGAGACCTGTGGCGAGCACCGAGTCATGCATTAAAATCGTTTTTAAAATAAATGATTTTCGGATTAATTCAATTAGTATATAAATATAATTAAAAACAGAAATATTTCGGGTTAGACACGTAGCTCAGTTGGTAGAGCTGCGTGCACGCATACGGGAGGTCACGAGTTCGAACCTCACTCAGCGCACATAATAACATAATCAAACTGGTCAACGGTCAACAAGTCAACGGTCAAAAAGTCAACATTTTTTTATTATTTTTGTTTATTTATTTTATTTAAAAATCAATTAACAATACTTAAAAATAACATTTTAAAGTTAGAAAATAGCCTTAAACTCACAAAAATATATCCAATAATCCTACTAAAGTTGATTAATAAAATCCGCTTATTTACCGAACCATTATGTTATTATCTAGGTTAGTTTCACTCGTGGTTAAATCAAACTTCGTGCGCATTAAATGTCATCAACCGAACGCACCCAATGTGAGTGAATCTTACAACTCCCCTTTTTAATTACACGTTTTGGGGTGTGTCATGTGTTACTAAAATTAACTCGTTTATTTAAACTTGTGCCATACCATATTGTGATCTAAACTTAGAGTGTAAATATTGTTTGTAGTTATGTCTTTCATATTGTCAAGTTGTATGCAAATCATTCATTAGGCCCATCAGTTCGTAGAACAACGCGTGCCTCAAAACTCATTCATTAGGCCCATCAGTTCCTCGTGAGAGACGGGTTGAGCAACACGTGCCTCAAAACAATTTATTATTGTATGTGTGTGCATTATCTGATATTAAGTGTTTTATGAATATGTTTACATCTATATTTACTCATATGTGGTTGTGCACTTTATTTTATAATCAATTCAATAAACTTGTTCAAATGCTTTTCATAGGATTCACTCGCCAACTTTTTGTTGATCCAAAAACCATTTTTACACATGATACAGGTGAACAGGATGAAGCAAGGAAAACATAGGAAATGCCTTAGAAGAAAACAATGAAGTCTAGAATGATGTTTAGGACATGATGAAATTAAGATTGTATGTTTCCCTTTAAATTGTAATAATGAATATGAAACGTTATAATAAATGTCATGAGCTTTGATGATAACCCAATCATGCCCCGATCACCTTTTCCGCTGCGGGTCGGGGTGTGACAAACATGACCTCAAGAATACGGGCGGTGGGTTAATCCTATAGTGCTATACATGTTAAGGGAGGCTCGTACGAAGTTAATGATAAGTATAAAGCATAAATAATCCTAGCATATATGAGTCCAAGTATAGAGTACTAAGCATGTATGTTGGATTGTTTATTTGTGATTTAAGCATAAAGTACGTGATTGCATGATTTTGATAACATATACTTATTGCACCCAAAAGTGTTAAAAGTGAAATGGGAGTTGAGTATACTTTCGGTTTGTAAAGGGTTCCTAGCAATCCGCGAGTCGTTAAGTTTGGAGGATGGAACATGAAGTTACCTTACATGGGGGAAACGAATGTGTGTGAGTATTCGAAGTTGGTGGAGAGTTTGGATTTGAAATTTCTAAGTATATAAAAGTATGCATACATGAAATAATTTTCTAGTCTTAAACACTCGTTTTTTACACTATTATTTGATGTGATTTCTGGGTTGAGACTTGCCCATTAGAATCATCACGAGAAGTTTAGATCATAGATAATATAACTTATTTCATGACATGTAACCATGATTTGGCCAACATCACGATTTCGGTTATGTAAATATATATGTATTATATAGTATATTTTATAATCAGTCCATCATATAATATCATAGAATTCATGTAAGTCAAGCATGGAGGTAGGATAATAAACATCCATTGAACCTCATTGTATGATTCACCAAAGCACAAAGTTTATCAACTTAGTTGGTAAACCCGGTTGGTCATGAATGAAATGAACTACAACTAATCTATTAACATACTAAGTAGCCAAATAAGAACAACCCGGCGTGTCCTACGTAACATGGCAAATGTTGGAGGCGAGGCGGGGTTAACTTACTTTAGGACTAGCAAACTACTTAGTGAATATGAATAAAATCATCAAGTAAGGTAGTGCAATGAGTTTGGATAGCCAAGGCTTCCATGTTTCACACCTTTACCAAAACACAAGTCATGGCATAAGAACTATGGTAAACTTGGATGGCTTATCACTTGTGGGTTGTCTAAACCCTAGCAAAACAGAAAGTTTAGAGAGTGTTTGCACCTCTAAACTCATAAGAATCAACCATACAAAAGCACTCAAACCATGGACTTGATTAGAGGCAAGGTAGGTACAAGATTATAATAGTTAATCATGTTCATAAAGATTTAAATAAAAGTTCTTCCAAAACAGAAAGTTTGGACCTCAAAATGGTGATGTTCCACTTTAGTTTACCACGGTAAACTTGCGGAAACACTCCTAGAGATGTTCCAAGCTTTGTAGAGGAAGAAGAGATGAAGAAAAGTGCTCACTTTGGCACTTAGACCAATCCGCCTTTCTGAAGTTTGCAACTGATTTGAGAGAGTTTTGAGAGTGTAGAGGAGTTTGGAAAGTGAAAATGGGTGAATGGAGGCTTGTTTATATAGAGATGAGGTAGGATTTTGTCATTTGTGTTAAATAGAGGTTTGAAGATGATTGGGTGAGTTTAGATGTAGAAGAGAATGGCCAAGTAGCTCTAAGGAAAAACCCTTCTACGAATTCATGGCCTTCGCGTCACGCGACGCAAAAGGGAATAGGGTGTCGCGTAGCGCGGCGCTTCATTGGTCCGTCAAAGTTTCATTTTTCATATTTTGGCCCCTAAACTTCCATTCTTTTTAACATTTTATGCACTAACTTCCATTTTTAGCATATAATTCGAGTATCGAAAATGTAAGTTTGAGTGCATGCACGTATAATGAGTATCAAAACACGTATTTAAACGACTAATTGCATGTATAACAAGTATGTATAAAGTATGAATTTCATTACGATCAAAGTCTCGGATTGCAAAGTTGGAAAGGAAATACGAACAAGATACGAATAAAAGTTTCCATAAATAGAAATGCGATTACACTTTCTAAATAAGGAAAGTAAAAAACGCGAAGCGTTACAGTACCGGTACCGAATACATCGGTTCGGTACCAGAAACGAAAAGAGGGAAATGGGAATCGGTAGTGTTACCGAATATACCAGGTACGGTTCGGTTCGGTACTAGTACCCGGTACCCAATGCTCATCCCTACACTAAGGTTGTCACATCTTGACCCGCAGCGGAAATGGTAGTCGAGGCATGATTGGGTTTTCATCAAAGCTCATGACATTTACTATAAAGTTTCATATTTATTATTTCTTTTTAAATAAGAAATTTCAATAAATACAAGCACAACATGTTCAAAAACGTTTTTCATGACTTCTTTATTTTTCTTCTAAGGCAATTTCCTAGGTGTTCCTTGCTTTAACCTGTCCACCTGTATCATGTGTAAAAATAGGGTTTTGGGTCAACAAAAGTTGGCGAGTGAATCTTATGAAAACATTTGAACGAATTTGTTATATTTGTTATAAAAAGGTGCATAACCACATATGAGTATACGTATATGTAAATTTAATCACAATACACATAATATCAATTAATGCACACGCACACACCAAATGATGAACAATGAGATCAAGGCTCAATCAAACGGAGCCGATCTAATGAGGCACGCGATGTTCAACTCGTCTCCAACGAGGAACTGATGGGCCTAATGAATGATTTGCACGCAACTTGACAAAATGTAAACACACATCACAACAAACAACATTTATATCACACGTTTAGATCATATATGATAATAGCACAAGTTTGAATAAATGAAATAAATAAAGCGACACATGATACACCCCAAAACATGAATAAAAGGGGAATTTGTAAGAATTCACTCACAGTGGGTGCGTGCCTTGGTTGATGAAGAGTACGCACGAATTTAAGATTTAGCCGACGAAGTAAACTAACCTAAATAATAATGTAACAGTTCGATAAATAAATAAAAGTTAATATTTTAATTAATGCTTTTTATTAGATTTTTGGGTTATTTTTGTGGAATTTATACAAATTTTGTAGGCTTTAAAACCTTATTTTTAAGTATGTTTAACTAATTTTTAAAAATAAAAAGGATTTTAATTATAAAAAAATTACCCCTTTTTCTCAGGGTTGACTGGTCAACGACCGGTCAGACTCGTTTATTATAGGCAGCGTGTGAGGTTCGAACTCGTGACCTCCCGTATGCGTGCACGCAGCTCTACCAACTGAGCTACGTGTCTAACCCGAAAGAATCCTGATTTTAATTATATTAATACCCATTTTAAACTATTTCCGACATTTACTTAAATTAAAAAGTTTTTAAACTGGTTCAACCGGCGCACACTGTAAGTCTCGAACCCGAGGCCCTTGATGTAAATTGCACCGAGCCCGACCAACTGGGCTGGGTGTCTAACCCATCAATATCCGGAATTTAATTACTTTTATATACTGAATAGGTTTATATAGATGTGACAAGTTTAAAAAGATTTAAAATTTAACTGACCGACGCCCCTTGCTAGTTTCGATCCCATGACCTCTGCTTTCACTTGCACCCAGCCCAGTGTGTCTAACCCGAATATAACCCAAATTATATTATATATATACACATACTCAACTTCATCTTCTTCATTTGAATAACCCAAACTTTACCCGCCTGATTTAATTCACAAATCATTCAGATTTTTATTAATAATCTAATGTCTAGGATGTTAATTTGGGAAAACAAAAAAAATAACAAAGGAAAAACTACCGTATGAACAGAACCGGCGGCGAACGTTTTTTGGCGACTTGCAGAACTCCAGCGAGTCAAGGCTCCGGTGACAGAGAGGTTTGAGAGTGAAAACGATGCGATTTTAGTGGATGAATGAAGGTGTGAGCTTAAAATGACCAATTGTGGGGGTATTTATAGGGGATTTGTGAATTTGGTTTTCAATGGCTAAGATTTCGGGTTTTAAATGCCGGCGCGTCGTGATTGAAATTTGCTTGAAATAGCATTGCAACAGCTGTCGGATTGAGAGAAACCGTGTGAATTTAGCGATATCTCCAGCGAGGAGATCTGCTGCAGTGCAGGTTTTGCTAAAAAAAATATATATATAACTTTGATAGTTGAGTTCTAGCACATAAAGTATGTGCAGTGCAGTGGTGTAGACTGTGTGTGAGTTTGCGGGAGACCCGGGTTCGATTCCGGTTTTCCCCTTTCTTTTTATTTAATTTTTGATTTATTACTTTAAAAGTTAATTTAACTTACTTATTGTTTTATTTATAAATTATGGTTTAAATCCTACTAATATTATTAATTTTTTATACCCGTTTTACACAAATGTTACAGTATCCCCTACTTTTAGAAATTTCGTCCCGAAATTTAAGTAGTGGTATATTTGACTCGAAGGGAGGGTGTTTTAATTTGACAATTACATAATCAGAAGAGGGTGAAAGTTCAAATTTTATTTGAGGCGGTAACGTTCCTAGTAAGGGTTGAATACCCTGCTACAGGAATCGCTTTTTGATGCCTAAAGATAAGAAACATTAATACACAGAGTTGTTTGACTGGATATGATCACATGCATAAAAGTTTTGAGAGAATTGATACGTTTGAAAAGATAAGGTTATATCACAAAATAAAAACTTCAACCATGACAATATTAAAACCTACACGGAACTTCTCATAACCGCCTGACAATGCTTCCGATCTTTTGACAAGAATACTTATATATAGGAAGTACCAGCGGCGTATCCACCATATTCTTGTCAAATTTTCATTGGCTTTGTCCGTAAGTTATGATTAGTTATATGTGACTCTAAAACATAAACAAACACAACAGCCAAAGCTTGAGTCTCAAATCTGAAAGAATACATGACTGAATGACGACATTGCCTCTATCGTTTGAAGGGGTCAGTCTATGTAAAAGTGAGACACAACCCAACTTATTTAAATAATGAGATCGAGATACATCGTGATGTATGATGATATGAAAGTTAATGAGTAAAGATATAAAACAAAATGTAATATCAATTTGCATTAAAATTCTTGGATACATAAATTCGCAAGTTATAACAGGGATGCGTAAAGATTGAGAAAACATTAAGAACTAGATGGTTGGAGTTGAGTCTTGATTCTTGGTGAGGGAAGGCTAGTTGGGTTGTTCGTCTGCGCCGTTATTATCTTCGATTGGATTGGAGTTGATGTTGTAAGCTCTTCCTCTCGCTGGTGGTGGAGCTGGGTTTGCTTGATTTGCTTGGTTAAGTGGGTTTGCTTGAGCTTGGGCATTTATGATGTTAACCAATCGAGGGCACGTGTTTCTAAAATGGGTAGGGTCCCCACAATTAAAGCAAGCTCGAACATGTGGAAACATGGGGTATTGGGGTTGTTGATATGATTAGATCATGTTTTGGGTAGGGGTGAAGCTTGGTTTTGAGGGGTACGACAAGTTTTGCTCAAATGACCATAACGCCCACAATTAGCACACAGTCGACAAGGTATGGTAGATGGATGGTGATAAAAACAGGTGTTGCATTGAGGGTGAGGTCCAATGTAAGGTTTCTTAATTGGGTAAGTAGTGTTGGGTGCTACTTGAGTGATTGGGATAGCGTGGATGGGTACGACTTGTGGAGCTGGTTGATTGCTTTGGGTGACAGCGAAATTTTGCCTATCTCGTTTTCTCTTAGGAGTGGGTTGAAAAGAGGATTCGGTCTGGGTGGAGTTTGAGGTTTCGGTTGATGCTTTATCCTTCTTCTTTTCCTCCTTGAAGTCTTTATTCCGTATGTGGTTTTCGGTGAGCTCTGTAGCTAACTCCATTGCTGCTTCCAAAGTTGCAGGTGTGGTACTTATGACAGGGTCTTGAATTTTTGAAGGAAGACCTCGAATGTAGTGCTCGATCAAGCGGTAGAGGGGAGTGAACAAGTTTGGGATCATCTGATTCAACTCAAGGAATCTCTTGTTGTACGTGGTGTGGTCGCCCTCCTTTTGTTTCAAAGAGTAGAACTCATCTTCTAATTTCTTGATTTTGCTTCTTGGACAGAAACGTCTTGTCATGATCTCCCTCAACTCTTCCCAAGTCAAGGTCATAGCATCCTCAGCACCTCGCTTGCCCTTCTCCGTATTCCACCATGTAAGTGTTACTCCGAACAAACGACCGGTAGCATATCGCACCTTGCGATCATCGGGGCAGTCGCAATTGAGAAAAGTGTTCTCCATCTCCTCAAATCAATGGAGGAGAGCAGTGACACCTTCAGTCCCTTCGTATTTTGGAGGATCGCAGGATTTGAAATGCTTGAAGGTGCATTTAGTGGTATTTGGGGGAGGGTTGACAACGTTTTGATCTTCTTGGTTGATTGGGTTGATGGGATTAGCGGTAAGGGCTTGTTGAACTTGAACTATGATGTTGGGGATTACGGCGGCCATTTGTTGGGCGATTTGGGCGGCCATGCGCTCGCGGAATTTTATGATCTCCTACCTCTACGAGGGTGACTAGAAGACATCTACAAGGAATACGTATCGAGAGTATGAGTTTGACGTTTTAGGTGTCATGTGTCGTATTTAGAAATAAACATTCACAAAACAAATGAAGAAAATAAATTTGCTACATCCATAGGATGTCTTGGGCTTTGCTCATGTTTGGGCTCCCATATGTCCCCTTACTTGGCCTTAGTAGTCATGTAGGCCCCCATGACTACTGGGCTCTGGTAGGGTTCATATTGGTGTTGGCCTGTTAACACTTGCGCCACCCGAAAGAAAATCGTAAAACATGACAGCAAAGTATAAGGTCGGAGGGTGTCCTGGTATAGACACAGTGACGACTCAAAGTGGGGTTAGTTCGAACAACGTTTGGCGTGGCATGCTTTGGCCTAATAGGTCCTTCGTACTCTCATCGTTAGTCCCCAGGTAGGCAAGCTAGTCCGTTATATTGGATTTATACGAATGCCAACCTAGACAGGACGTTTCGACTACCGGTACTTGTACCCTTCCAGTTACTACATGCCCGTCGTAGAACTCACTTTGATGAGATTGAAAAACGAAAAATGCCACAAAATCTTGAATAAAGGAAATATGAGGATGATTTGAATATGTGAACATTGAAATATGCGTGATGAATGTATATGTAAGCATGTTATATTTTACAAAAAGTATAACTCATTAAGTATCACACAAAATGATAGTGGAAGTGTTTGCATGCATTTGGGTGTAATAAATACGAAAGAAATAAACATCATGAGTTTGCATGTAACCACATAAACAATTAAAATCTAATCAACTATAGTATAGGCTCTAAGGGTCTAATAACCTATCCTATATCCCTATAGTCAAAAGCTCTGATACCAATCTGTCACACCCTGACCCGCAGCGGAAATGGTAGTCGGGGCATGATTGGGTTTTCATCAAAGCTCATGACATTTACTATAAAGTTTCATATTTATTATTTCTTTTTAAATAAGAAATTTCAATAAACATACAAGCACAACATGTTCAAATACATTTTTCATGACTTCTTTATTTTTCTTCTAAGGCAATTTCCTAGGCGTTCCTTGCTTCAATCTGTCCACCTGTATCATGTGTAAAAATAGGGTTTTGAGTCAACAAAAGTTGGCGAGTGAATCTTATGAAAACATTTGAACAAATTTGTTATATTGGTTATAAAAAGGTGCATAACCACATATGAGTATACGTATATGTAAATTTAATCACAATACACATAATATCAATTAATGCACACGCACACACCAAATGATGAACAATGAGATCAAGGCTCAATCAAACGGAGCCGATCTAATGAGGCACGCGATGTTCAACTCGTCTCCAACGAGGAACTGATGGGCCTAATGAATGATTTGCACGTAACTTGACAAAATGTAAACACACATCACAACAAACAACATTTACATCACACGTTTAGATCATATAATGGTAATAGCACAAGTTTGAATAAATGAAATAAATAAAGCGACACAAGATACACCCCAAAACATGAATAAAAGGGGAATTTGTAAGAATTCACTCACAGTGGGTGCGTTGCCTTGGTTGATGAAGAGTACGCACGAATTTAAGATTTAGCCGACGAAGTAAACTAACCTAAATAATAACGTAACAGTTCGATAACTAAATAAAAGTTAATATTTTTAATTAATGTTTTTTATTAGATTTTTAGGTTATTTTTGTGGAATTTATACAAATTTTGTAGGCTTTAAAACCTTATTTTTAAGTATGTTTAACTAATTTTTAAAAATAAAAAGGATTTTAATTATAAAAAAAATTACCCCTTTTTCTCAGGGTTGACTGGTCAACGACCGGTCAGACTCGTTTATTATAGGCAGCGTGTGAGGTTCGAACTCGTGACCTCCCGTATGCGTGCACGCAGCTCTACCAACTGAGCTACGTGTATAACCCGAAAGAATCCTGATTTTAATTATATTAATACCCATTTTAAACTATTTCCGACATTTACTTAAATTAAAAAGTTTTAAACTGGTTCAACCGGCGCACACTGTAAGTCTCGAACCCGAGGCCCTTGATGTAAATTGCACCCAGCCCGACCAACTGGGCTGGGTGTCTAACCCATCAATATCCGGAATTTAATTACTTTTATATACTGAATAGGTTTATATAGATGTGACAAGTTCAAAAAGATCTAAAATTTAACTGACCGACGCCCCTTGCTAGTTTCGATCCCATGACCTCTGCTTTCACTTGCACCCAGCCCAGTGTGTCTAACCCGAATATAACCCAAATTATATTATATATATATACACATACTAAACTTCATCTTCTTCATTTGAATAGCCCAAACTTTACCCGCCTGATTTAATCCACAAATCATTCAGATTTTTATTAATAATCTAATGTCTAGGATGTTAATTTGGGAAAACAAAAAAAATAACAAAGGAAAAACTACCGTATGAACAGAACCGGCGGCGAACGTTTTTTGGCGACTTGCAGAACTCCAGCGAGTCAAGGCTCCCGGTGACAGAGAGGTTTGAGAGTGAAAACGATGCGATTTCAGTGGATGAATGAAGGTGTGAGCTTAAAATGACCAACTGTGGGGGTATTTATAGGGGATTTGTGAATTTGGTTTTCAATGGCTAAGATTTCGGGTTTTAAATGCCGGCGCGTCGTGATTGAAATTTGCCTGAAATAGCATTGCAACAGCTGTCGGATTGAGAGAAACCGTTTGAATTTAGCGAGATCTCCGGCGAGGAGATCTGCTGCAGTGCAGGTTTTGCTAAAAAAATATATATATATACTTTGATAGTTGAGTTCTAGCACATAAAGTATGTGCAGTGCAGTGGTGTAGACTGTGTGTGAGTTTGCGGGAGACCCGGGTTCGATCCCGGTTTTCCCCTTTCTTTTTATTTTAATTTTTGATTTATTACTTTAAAAGTTAATTTAACTTACTTATTGTTTTATTTATAAATTATGGTTTAAATCCTACTAATATTATTAATTTTTTTATACCCGTTTTACACAAATGTTACAAAGGTAACCTAACCTCCTTCAATCCTACAGTGCCACATTAATTTTATCTCACAACCCCCGACCCTACCCTGGGAGGGGGCCGTGATCAGATACAAGTGGTATTGATGTTTATTAAAATTATCGCAGTGGAATTTTCATCAGCACTTGGTGTCAGAAAAATATCAGAGTTTTCAAAACACCATAGTTTTCATTTCATAAATTGTGGGATGAAACCCATATTTACATAAAGGCTTTTCACAGGGATAAACCATTGATTACAAAACACGTTTTATTAAGGTTTGCATAGCCACTTATTTAAGCTTGAGTGTTTCATAGAACTTTCCTTTCCTTCACAGTAAATCACTTGAAACGCGTTTTAAAAACATTTGGTCAGCGAAAATACTGGTGAGTTCATTCAGATTTAATAAAAATACACCGTATTATAATTACAACATTAAAGATTTTTACATTTGTTTATATCTATCAATTACTCAAATCAGTATTTGTCACTCGGTGGTAGTTCCTGTGATTATGATTATCACTATTGGCACTCAATTGTCGAATAGCAAAGCTTATCAAGTAGTGTATAAAAAACCCCACATACTAGCAATATTTTATGAATACAAAAACTTAATCACTGTATATACAATTGGAAAACATTTAGGGTTTTGAAAGTATTTAATAAAAGAGAATGACTCACTTTGCAGATTTAAGGTTTACAATAATAGCCTTCTGGTCTAATTCTTGGGTTCCTAATTATACACACAATGCAACACGTATTAGTGTATTAACCCATTTCAAACTTTAACGATAATCACGAGATCAAAACCACAACGTGATGACAAAGCATCGCCTGATCCAGACAACACTTAACATTCGTTGAATTGTTTATAGATCGATCGGACAGGGTATCGTAGCAGTGATTCGTGTTAGTACGCTGGCTACGAGGCAGAGTTTAGGGGTTTAGGGGCTCCGGTATTCGAACAACGATTCTAGAGAGAAGAAGTATCAATTTTTGAAATCGAAAATGAGAAACTGAACTCATCCCTATGCTGCCCCTTATATATCCCACTTAGGCTTCCCCCGCGCGTCGCGGGAGGAACCAGGGACTCCCCCATGGCGCGATGACTCCTAACTAGGGCTAGGTGAGCATCTTCATATGTATAGGCTTCCTACTTGTTGCGTTCTGGTGTCACGTGTCTTGGTACTCCCCCGCACGTCGCGGGAGATGAAGGGGTATCCCCCGCGTGGCGCCTGGGATGCCAGGATGTAGATTTTTCGATTTTTGTGTCAGGTTTCGTCGTACATCTCCGGGGTTTCAATCACGGTTCCTACTAGGGTATTTTAGTCGTCGTTACATTTTACCCGCAACTACGCTAAAATACTTTAATAGGTGTCAACACTACCCTAAATCATGGGCCTACCACTTTTACACTATTCTCTTTCCACACTCTCTATGTCTCTCTCATCAACACCCACACAATACACACCCGATTACCCATACCAGATTGACTGACCCTGGTGTAATTGATCGGGTAGAGACTACCCGATGGGATTTCGGCTTGTGTCCTGAGCCCCTTAATACAAAAGCTAGGTAGTTATATAGCCACTGGGAATAGAGATGACATATGACACTCCGTATAACTAGCATAAAATATCATTTTGGTCCTAGAAAACTCTCTCACATTTTCTTAAAATACAATACAAAAATCTAACACAAATAATACAACACAAAAAATAAGCACAAAGTTTAGTAAAAATACAATATAGGAATATAAAACAATTTTTAGGATTTTTAGTTATATTTTTTATATGGCAATATAGAAAATGTTGCTTGATTTTCTAATGTAATTTATTTATAAAATAATAGTGTATTAAAAATTATAAACGTTTAAAAATAAAAACAAAAGACAAATACATAAGTGGGTTTTCTAAAATTACCTTTATGTTCATATTTTTTTCTACATTTCGATCTTAGTTTTATTAGCATACTTAGGCAAAATAAATATTTATTTGTACCCACTTACATTATCCGTTGAGAAATGGTGATTTTTTTAATTTATTTACACGTGACATATCCACATCATGAACATCCCTCACATCCCAAATCGTGGATCCCC
Source organism: Scalesia atractyloides (assembly GCA_947069175.1). Taxonomy (NCBI): domain Eukaryota; kingdom Viridiplantae; phylum Streptophyta; class Magnoliopsida; order Asterales; family Asteraceae; genus Scalesia; species Scalesia atractyloides. The sequence continues at coordinate 49,394,835 of CAMTDV010000023.1, forward strand.
CTTTCCATGTGGTTGACCGGTTTTCGATCCTAATCCGATGGCCAATGTGTAACAAAACCCAGATCGTGTGATGAATTATGCATCATCAATCACCGATTTAACGCCCCCGTAGTTGTTTTTGAAGATCAGCCAAGAAATTCAAGGGTCACTTTCATGTTGATCTTAATCAAGAGGTATGTTCTTCAATTATGCATTTACATGTTTTTCATTTCTCATTACCATTAAAAGTGATCACATGAACTATTGTTGGATCCAACATCAATACAATTTATTGTTGGATACTTGGATGCTCTGACTATCATGAAAATGCTTAATTTAGGGGATAATGTCAGAGCAAACTATTCAAGATCAAACATTGATATAGATTTATTAGTTTTACAAAGTGACAAATAACTTGGTCCATGGAGTGTGTAATCCATATGTTTTAATTTTAATCCATGGGGAACAAAGTGGTATCAAGAGGGACTGCGCACCAACAGATTATGTTAGATTTTCATAATAAAGTATTTTATTTATATAAACACATGAGTTAACCGACCACTTATTTTATCGAACACACGGAAATGAACCTTTTTATGACCCCTGATTAAAAAGTTGATGGTTTAGTTTTTTATGTTTACTTTCTGTTTTATGGATTATTTTTCTTAATTGTTTGAACCAATTGATCATGCTGATCAAAGATTCTATTTTTTGAGACACGATTCTCCTATTTGAGTGAAGGTTTTTTTTTTTTTTTTTTTTTTTTTGTGTGAGGGATTTGAGTATAGTGAAAGAGTGTCAGAAAGCTATTGCATCAAAATATCCAAACATAAAAACATCAACTCCCGAAAGGAATAAAAGCCCGTCTAGCTCAGTTGGTAGAGCGCAAGGCTCTTAACCTTGTGGTCGTGGGTTCGAGCCCCATGGTGGGCGTTTTTGTTGGTCACTGGATATGATGATCATGGGCAGTGGCGGACCCAGTAATTTTTTTTTTCTGGGGAATAGGGATCAACCATATTTTCAAGGGGCGCGATCGGTTTTTTTTCTAAAAAGTATGCTAAATTTTAATTTGGGGTGTGCCCGCCCACGCCCTACCCACCCCTTAACATGCGTCCACCCTTGATCATGGGATGTTCTAAACATCATCAATCACCGTTTATTACCCCATTAGTTGCTTTTGAAGATCAGCGAAGAAATTTAAGTGAACACTTTTTCTTTTAATTATATTTGTGACGGATTTGAGTACAATGTAAATGTGTAATCTATTTATCTATCCCATTGTTTTTTCCTTAGCACCAATTAATGGCGAAACTTGAGATTTCAGACCGGGGGGTCGAAAACGTATATACCCAAAGAATTCTATAAAACCGAGGGGTCGAAAACGTATATACCAAAAAATTTCTATACGAAAACTACATACTTTCCACTAGTGGGCGAAAAGTTTGTGGGGTCGGCCGCCCCCACTATGTTGCGCCCTGACACCAACGCCAATGTCCCAGATGGCCTTGAAGAAATCTGTTAGCATCAAATTACCAATGATGAAACTTCACTTTCAAAAAGGAACAAAGGCCCGTCTAGCTCAGTTGGTAGAGCGCAAGGCTCGTAACCTTGTGGTTGTGGGTTTGAGCCCCACGGTGGGCGTTTGTTTTGTTTTTTTAGTTACTTGGTGCGGCAGAATTTTATTGAGCTAATTATTTAACACATATCCTATTATGTCTTTTCAAAACTGTGGTGTCCAGGATACTAGTAGACATTTTAAGAACTTCAGCATTACCTAGAAACTAGAAAGCATATGGAAGATGAAGTAATGGAGGTTGGCCATATATGTTGTCAAAAGATGTGTACCTAATAGCTGAATGATAACTGCCAGAATTCTACTAAATATAACCAAAAATATTACCCGATCGTTTGCTTCATGAAAGTACATACGTCACAAGTAATTTTCTAAGCATGTGTTCAACACATCTGTCTGAGCGTCCGTTCGTGGATGATAAGAACTAGAAAGACGTCGCGAATAGATTCTTCTGAAACTCCCATAGTAACGTATTGCTAAACCGTAAGGCCAAAGCCAATGTCTAGATTCTTTGATTTTTTTGTCTACGTTCTTTAATTCATAATCAAATTATGAAATATTCTATTTTTTTAGACATGATTCTCTTTTTTTTTAAATTCCTTTCACCATGAGAACCGTTGTCGGAAAACCCACAGGACCTATCAATACCTAGCTAGTTAGTGGGACGAGGTAAATTACACCTTGTGCTGGGCATGGTGCAGGTAGCCTTCAAGAGGCTATGATGGGAAACCAGTGGAAGTAGCTTTCAAAATTGACACCTCTTCTTAATGCTTACCATACGTTGAAGGTTATGATTTGTTTTGAATGAAAAATTCTTATTTGTCATGGATTTTAGTGTAGTCTGATCTATGTTTAGTTGTTGCATTAACATTTACTGATGATAAAATGCTTTCTCCACAAAACAACAAAAGCCCGTCTAGCTCAGTTGGTAGAGCGCAAGGCTCTTAACCTTGTGGTCGTGGGTTCGAGCCCCACGGTGGGCGCCTTTTTTGTTTTCTGGTCATGTTCGTTGGATTCAGGGTTATACAGGATCTAAATTTCTGGCAGAGTTCAACATTTATTTATTCTTGTGATTGTTGGTTCTATTCTCTGGGCAATGTTCGAAGTTACTTGTATCTAAATTTTTAAAACCACTAAACATGTGGCCATAGCCCAAAGACTATTGCCACCAAAAGCTAGGAGACCTCAAGAAAAATCAACTCCACCCTCCTTGGACTGAACCCGTCGGACCCAAACCGGACATTGTTACGCGCTGACCGGATTTGATAGATGATGGTTGACCGGGTCTGAATATATTATTTTGGCAAATGTTTTTTAAAAGGATTCAAATTTTTTTTTATCATATTTAAAATAACACATACAATTTCTCTTAATTATTTTTGCATGTTAGTGGGTTTGAACTTGGGATTTCTAACGACTAGGAGTTTATTTTATGGGAGGTAAAAAATTGTAAGGGTCGGATTAGGTTATATAGAAAATAACTAAATTCTATATAATCAATAAAAGTACGTCAAACGTCATTGTGCATGAGTGATTTAGTTAAAGACTTACATAAAATCAGAATTCTTGCCGGAATTCAGTCACTAAAGGGATTCAGCGTCGGAGAAGGTCGATCAGTGGGTCTGGGTACTACTCGTTCTTTTTTCTTCTAAATTTACCAAATATATTTAAACATTTAAAATCATGGGCTAAGGCCTAAGCTTATGGTTATTGGTCGAATTAGGTATAAACTAATTAAGTCACAATGGTTTTAACATTGGGATATTGATAATTATAAAAGTTATATTGTTCATTACTGTTTAGAGTTAATTACGTTTTTCGTTCAGTTGGTTTGTTGAAAATAACCATTACAATCCACTAGTTTATAAATTGCAAACAGTACCAATACTTTCACTTTTGTAACAATTACAGTCCACTCTCACAAACCCTATCTAATTATTATGTTAGTTTATTTAAATGATCATAATGCCCATGTTATTAAAATAAAAATATAAATAAAGAGTTAATTACGTATTTTGTCCCTGTGGTTTATTGAAAATAACCATTACAATCCATTAGTTTAAAAATCGCCAAAAACAAATATCGGTACTTTCACAACTTCCACTTTCAACTCACCAACAATGGCATTTAACAGCTTCATCCATCTAGTATCCTTCACTCTACTCTTTACTCTCTCCATTTCTTCAGATCCTGTTAGAACATCACCTGCTCGGCTCTGCACCCTCTCTACTTCGTCCTGTCACACCCCGACCCGCAGCGGAATAAGAGTCGGGGCATAATTGGGTTATCACCAAAGCTCATGATTTTACTAAAATGTTTCATATTTATTAAATTCAAATTACAACTTCAATATTCCAAACAAGTTCATACAATTACAAGGAAAAGTAACTAAGTAAACAATCCAAAGCCTAAACTGATTTATTCTTCTAGGCCGTCCTATATGTTTCTTGCTGCAACTGGATTACCTGTATCATGTGTAAAAATGGGAAATTTTGGGTCAACAAAAGTTGGCGAGTGAACCTTGTTAAAAACATTTGATATTGATTTCTTATTGTATTTAATATGGAAAAATTGTGCAATAATCATATGTGAGCAAACGTATATAATCAAACAAACAATAACAAACCACCTTGCATGAGTATATGACATGAATGATAATGTATATGTTGGCAACGTCACGTTCCGCTCATCAATGGGAAACGGACGGCCTATGATGATGTATGTGTGATCAAGACTCAATCAAACGGAGCAGATCATATGTTGGCAACGCCATGTTCCGCTCATAGGTAATGGGGAACAGTTCCGCTCATAGGTAATGGGGAACAGACGAGCCTATGATAATGTATGTACTGAAAATAACAAATTTAATCTAAACATTAACCACACAAATAATTGAAACATATTGGATACACATTTGATCATGGATATGATGGATGCACAAGTGTTTAAATGTAATAAATAATAAGCGACACATGATACACCCCAAAATGTGACTAAAACGGGGAATTTGTAGAGATTCACTCACTTTGGGTGCGTTCGTTTGATGATGTTGAATGCGCACGAGTTTGGAGATTTGATCGACGAGAAATAACCAACCTAAAATAATAACGAAATGGTTCGGTAAATAAGTGGATTTTATTAACAAATTTAATAGGATTTTTAGATTTATTTTTGTGAGTTTAAGGTCATTTTCTAACTTTAAAAATATATTATTTTTAAGTATTTTTAGTTGATTTTTAAATTAAATAAATAAATAAAAATATAAAAAAAAATGTTGACTTTTTGTTGACCGTTGACTTGTTGACCTGTTGACCGGTCCGTTGACCGGACCGTTGACCGTGGCCTTAAGGTGCACTGAGTGAGGTTCGAACCCGGGACCTCTCGTACGCGTGCACGCAGCTCTACCAACTGAGCTACGTGTCTAACCCGTAATATTCTATGTTTTAGTTATATTTATATACTGATTAAATGTTAATATATTTGGTTTATATTAAAAGGGTTTAAAATGGTCGACTCGGTGTCAGGAAGCCGGATCGAACTCGGGTTCTTTGGTTTGTAAGCAGCACAGCCCAACCAGTTGGGCTGTGTGTCTTATCTGTTTAATTTACAATTTATATTAATCTTATATACCAACTGGAACCTGTTCTGAATTAGTTCTAAAAAAATTGGTTTTAATTCGGAAAGTCGGTGCGTTTGTAAGGATTCGAACTCGTGACGTGCGCTAAGTGTTTGCACACAGTCCACCGCTGGACTGTGTGTCTAACCCGGTTTAATATCTTGTTTTAATTATTCTTATAAACATCGTCGACTTCGTCTTCTTCATTCAAAGACTCAGACGACCGATATTCGACTGTTCTTGTGTAAATCGTTCTTCGAACATAATATTGATGAAATGTAATGATTAAAATGAGTTAAGGAATCGAATGTACGATCAGACTGTATTTCTCAGAATTCCGGCAATGATCGTCGCTCCGATTTGTGAATTCCGTCTGATTAAAACAATTAACAGTTTGGATCGATAGTTGTGAAATTGAGTTAATAAACAAGGATTATCAGAAGCTTTAGATGATTGTACGATTCACAGTGTGATTTCGGAATTTCCAGGGATTTTCCGGCCGAGTGCAGATTGCAGCGTCGTCTGGGATTGATTCTGGTTGATGGATTGAAGTTAGTATAACTCTAACAATGGATTGAAGACGAAAGAGTCGAGAAATTTACCGAATTTATGTAAGTCTCGGTTTTCCGGCGAATGTCCGGCAGTTGCAGAATATCTCCGGCGAGTGTAATTGCTTCGATAATTTGTGCGATTTTGAGCGAAAAGATTACCAGAGACTTGGGTGTGTATTTATAGGGAAAAATCAAGATGAATTGGGTCTGAATTTAGTCTTGATTCGAGGTCAGCCTTTCTCCGGCGGTTATGACTGATGTCGCGGTTAGACATCGGTTATAACCGATGTCGATGTTATTACATGCGTTAAGTCAAAGGAAACCGTCGATAATTGGCGAAATCGTCGGTTTTTCCGGCGAGAGCGATTTGGGCCGCTGTTGACAGAATTCGATTTCGAGTTTTATTATAAATGTTATTTGTTTTGATAGATGTCACAAAGGAGTCAAGTGGCGGAGTGGTTAAGTCTTTGTTGGTTTCATCCGGCTGACCCGGGTTCGAAACCCGGCAGCCTATTTCTTTTTTTATTTACTTTATTTTTACTTTTTAATAATTATAGTTTTTAAATTCTAAAATGTTTATTAATTATGTATTGTTTAAAATTAAAATTAACCATAAATACGCAACGAAATTTTATAACTTGATATTCGATTAATAAGCGAAGCGGGTTTGGAAACCCGTTTTTCGACGGATGTTACACGTCCGACTTCAAGAACCCCCACAACCACCACCACCACCTAAACCCACCTCTAGTGACCTACCCATCCCCCTACCGCTGCTAAAACCACCACTACCATCACACGCTCAACCTAGTATGCCCACCACCGTTATCAAATTACGAGCACCCCTACCCCCACACCCCATGGCCATCTTCTTCAAACAAATTACCGACCAACTCCTTTTTTAGCGATGAATTCGACCACCCCCGACCACTACAAAGGGCACCACCCAGACTTCATATCCTCCCCTCATGTTTTTCAGCTAGGCCTCAAGTTTTCCTACTAACGTCGATTGTGATGGGAAAAAATTAGGTGGTCGACGATTTCGATTGTGATGGGGGAAAGTTAGGTGGCCGACGGTTTTGTTTAGTGTAACCGGTTGACGGAGACAAATCTGATGCCGGTGGAGGTGACAGAGGAGATACGGTTGAGAATGATTAGACGAAGGGGAGCGGTGGTGAAACTGAGTCGTTAGAATAAAGTTGTGGAGCCAGAAAAGTGATATTCTAGTTGGATCTGAAGAAACAGAGAAAGTGAAGAGTAAAATGAAGGATAACAAATAGATGAATCTGTTAACCATCATTGTTGGTGAGTTGAAAGTGGAAGTTGTGAAAGTATGATACTGTTTTGGCAATTTATAAACTAATGAACTGTAATGGTTATTTTTCAACAAATCACGAGACAAAAAACGTAATAAACTATTTATTTATATTTTAATTTTAATAACATGCGCATTATTGTCATTTCAATTAAACTAACAAAATTAATGGATGGGGTTAGTGAGGGTAGATTGTCATTGTTACAAAAGTGAAAGTACTGATACTGTTTGGCTAGTTTTAAATTAATGAATTGTGATGGTTATTTTCAACAAACCATACAGATAAAAAACGTAATTCACTCTGCTTTTTATATTAAATTTATAAATTTCTAAAGTGACGATTTGTAAATTTCATTGGATCGGTTTTAAAAGTTTAAGGGTTACGATTGTAAAAATTTACGAGGAGCGCTCAGGATTTCTTTCTGACTGTCCGTAACACTAAAAAGGTAAATTTATTAATAGTGACGGCTGCCCCCTAACTAGCACTGGGTCCATTCATATAGATAGAGATGGCAATGGTCAGGTTTGGGACGGGTTTAGGTAATCCCAAACCCAAACCCGGTTAGATAAGGTTGTCCCAAACCCGTCCTAAAACCCATCGGATTTCTAGCGGGTAAATACCCATCGGGTATCAGGTATACCCGCGAGTTTTGGGTAAAGGCATTAATTTAAAAAAAATACCCGTTGGGTATACCTGACCCAAAACCCATCGGGTATCTATTGGTAACTACTAATCAATTACATTTACTATTATCACTATAAAAATGTATGAAATAATTACAAGGTATACGAAATAAAATACCTATATGTATAAAAAGTTGGGTGTATCATATATTTAAATATTTAGAAATATAAAAGAAATTATGTTCGGTATACAATTGGGTAAACGGGTACACATTATCGGGTAATCGGGTCGGTAAACGGTATATCACCAAATCCTAAACCTTCCCAAAATCATGAAAAAAAAAACTAGTCTCAAACCCGTCTCAGATAAGTCGGATTTCGGATTTACCCATCAGATTAGATTTGATTGCGATCTCTACATATATAGTGTTTACCAACTACTCAAAAGTAAATGTGATCTTATATTTTAAGGTATCAAAATAAAATCCTTTCCAATTTTTGACATCATCCAGTTTAATCGGTTCGTCAAGTAAGCCAATAATGTGATGAACTCACTTTAAAACATTATTTCTGGGACCCCTACTTTCAGGCTCTTTCCCATCTCTCTTGGCTCTTTATTTATATACAATATATGTCTATGCTCATACATGATTTAATTGGCCTCAGGTCACCTTTAAACATTTTTTACATGTGTTGCAGCTCATCTATGCACTAAAGAATGCTTAAATCGGTCCAACCCGACAACAATGCCCTATTTGATTTTTGTTACAGAAACACTTGACATCAAATGATACCTTTTCTAAATGGCCAAATATTTGGAGGTGGCGATGCGCTAGTGCTGTTGGTGGCGATGAGCATGTGTTAGAGACAAACAATGGTTATCAAGTCAATGAATGACTAGAAGATAGGTGTCTGAGTCCTAGTATGCTAACGCTTGGTTTATTTTAAATAGGGCCATTGTGATCGTATGTTTCTTCTTGTGTTCCTTTGATTTCTATTTTGTTTATTAAAGGTGTCGGGCAATTACTTGTTCTTCAAATATTTGTGTGTGCTTATCGTCTTGGCAATCAAGCTATACCAAGCTCTTGGAGAGGGGGGGGGGGGGTTGTTAGGCCTTAGGCCAAAAAAAAGGTACAAGCGATCGGCAATAAACTAAAAGGCGAGAAGCAAACTTCGTTTGACCAAAAATTTTCCCAACTTAAAAGAACCTGTGAGAATGCAAACAAAAGATATATAACACTATTAAAATTCTTAGTTTTTATATATAGATAATGAGGTTTGTTTGAGTCGAACACCCATTAAAGAATTAGGTGAAAACATACATGACCACCAGAGCAATACTTGATTTTGTTGATAAACCGTGTTCCAATTATATATATTTGAATTTGAAATAAATTTGTTGAAAAAAAATAGTAGATGGATGGTGCAAATTAGCAAACCATAAAGATGCACGTTAGCAATCTTACACTATTAAAATTCAACAATAAAAAGAGAAATCAAATTTTAGCCCTCAGAAAGTCCTGGAATTTGAAGTTAGTGGGAGAATATTACTGCCCACGTGCATTTCACATTTGCATGCATTATCTACTCCACAACCCATGTTTCTCCTGCTAATATGAATGTAAATAGGATTGCTTTTACTATTTCAATCATTGTATTTTTTATTTGAAGAAATCAGAGAAGAAAATTGTTGCAAAGTCTTGTGTCTCTTTACTTTTCATTTCTTGAAGCTTGACCCGCTCTAAGTGTTAATCCATCACTAGACTTGAATTATCTAGCTGGATTCTAAGGTAACATGTTATGATTTATTTAATCTGGATTTGTAACTGGTTAGATTAATAGACAAAAAAGTTAATTACAAACGTACTTGCAAAAAGTATATAATGAATTATATTCACCATAACTATTATTAATTTATATTACTCCATTTATTACTTCACCAAATAATAAATATAATTAATCTTGACGAGATTTACATATTAATCACATTGAAAAGCATTCTTGATAATGTTTCTAAGTGTGTGACCATCATAGCATCATATATTAATAGCCACAATGTTATATGTTGTGATTTGAAGACATAGATCCCACAGTAAACAACAATAACAACATATTTAGAAGCAAGACCCAAGCAAGATCAACAAGTTTTATAAAGAAAGAACAACAAATTTTATAAAACGAGAACAAGTCAAGTAGGAAGATTCACAATTTCATAATGCTATTCAGAAAAAAGTTTAAGAATCAAGCAAACAAGAAAGCATGACAAACGAAGCAAAAAACAACGCAGTGATACCAATCCATGAGCAAGGGATGTATGGGCTTTCGATTAAGATTTGGTATGTAGGAGCCGAACGAGTTCAAAAAGCACGTTACAAACTTACAAACCATTAGGAGCGAGTTGGAGGTGTTATATTCAGTTACCACCACGAATGGTTATGGAAATAGTACTGACTTGACACTTGGAAGAAGGTTCCAAAGCTATTGAGTTCAGTTGACTTGACTGTGAAAAGGAGCTTGTATCACATTTTTCATGGTCAGTTATATTGTGGTACATATGGAGTTTGGTTATGAATAGATGAGGTGGATAACAAGACGTCTCAATTTGACACACAATTATTCGATTTAACATGTAATCCCATTCTAGGTTGGGTGCCAACTTAATAATGTTATATTTAACAGATAAATTTTACCAAGATTACTATTTATTTGATTTAAGTTAAATTGAAGTTTTTCAAAACCAATATTTATAACGTATAACATCAAAACGAATTAAAATCTTATTAAATAGCACACTACAATTGTGTTTTGAGGCTTTAAATACCATTTGTCACGAGTACGATTTGGTATTTTGGTAAACATATAAATTTTTTGTTATTACATGCATACAGTTTTCAGTAATTTTAGTGTCGATTCATATTCACTTTTACCTCGATATATTTTGCGAACCATAGAGTCAAACTTTCTTCCATTATTAGTCAGCTTATTTTTTTATTTTTAGGGAATAAGTGAGTTCATAGGGCTAATCTATATTTCCAAACCACTGATCGAGTCGGCTTAATGTTTTGATTATTGTAACCTTAGTTTTAATTTGTTACTTTATGATTCTATGCTTTACTTGTTTCAAATAACAACTACATTGCAAAGGGTTATTGACCCTTGCCCCATAAGCTCTTTAAAAAAGCTTCGTTAAAATCACTTAAATAACTGCTTCCACAATGTCAGTGGTTATTGACCACCCTTTCATCCACTCAACATCGAACCCGAATCGAATCCGAATCCAAAAATTCGGATTATCTGGTTTCGGATATCCAAATTTTCGGATATTTCGGATACGGATTTTCGGATAATTCGAATTCAGTTTCAGATCCAGATCTTTTTAAACACCCCTACCTATCATATTGATTATTGAATGTCCGTAGAACTCCTCTCTTATCCCCTCTTATACCTCTACATACTTGCTTTCTTGTTTAGCCATGCAGGAGTCTACGACCTTAGAAATGTCATATTTAGTGATGCCCTAAGTAATGTATGGTTTAAAATAAGTTTGCCTGTTGTAAAACAACGGTATATTAGCAACCAAATACAACTATAATAAACATGAGAAAACAAGACTTTATAGATCATGTAGAGAATAAGAACATGAAAAATAAGGGAATAAGAATCCTTCTCATTGATATTAACATTAACATTATATACAAATGTCAATATATAGACACTATGACATTAATACAAACATAAATGTAATATGGGAGTTTGTAAGGTAGATAGTCACTAATGAATAATATATTCATAACATTCCCCCTTATTATCCACACATGATAAAAGAAAGGGGTACATTATTCTTTCAGTACGCTTGGAGATGCTGCCTCGTTAATAACCTTGCCAGGAAAACCCAGTAGACAAAACATCGGCTAAGGGAAAAAGAATGCAGCGCGTATTGACTCCCCCTGATACTTTTGGATCAGGTACGTTGCCTCGTTAAAACCTTACTAAGAAAACTCAATGGGATAAAACTTAGCGAAGGAAAAAGAGTGCAACTTGTGTAAAACCCCCCCTCATTATAATATGTATCATTTAAGCAACAGATGCCAATCTTCTATGAAAGTTGCTGAAAACTTTTGTAGGTGTGATTTGTCGCTTGATCCCTTGATATGCAATCATTTAATGAACATTGATTTATAATCTTCTCTAGTTGCCTCCTTTTGTAAGTAGATCTCATAAGATCCATGAATGTGTTTTGTTATAGTTCCTGATTTACAAAAATAACCAAACCTGTTAAGGGGTTAGTAAAATATAAACCCATATTGTTTGATCCTTAAGAGTATAGAAACATAAGTTTTACCCATTAATTATCTCCTCATTGTACACACTTATATCTTGTCTATAATTCATGTTCGTGAATCACTAGCAAGATATATTAATATACTTTGTATTTAACAAAGGTACTTCTGGACAATGATCTTTGCTTCTTTGGTACGAGATGATGAGAGATATTTTCTATATCAGCTATATGGACATCATTAAATGTATTTACACCATAAAATTTGTCTGTATGAAAATGCCATCATCTTCTAGATGTATTATGATTGATGAATTATAATACAATTGTTTTATTGAGCCATAAATTTACAATACCATTTATAGTTTGGAAATTATTACTTTAATATTTGAGCTCATTTTGATCTCGTTGGGAGAGTCAACGACATCACCAACATATATAGTGATGCTTGTAAACGTTATATTGTTTTTTTAATGAAAACACATGGACCAACTACACCATATGTATTTCTCATCTCTGAGCTCACAAGTGAGTCTTATATCACAATCGACTTGACTATTTTAGTCCATACATATCTTGTAAACTTTGAGAACATTTCTTGAGGTTTTCATATCTATGCTTAGATATTTATAATCCATCATAAACTTCTTTCCATCTTTGACAAAATAGGTGTATGTGTACGCACTTTAGGAGTTGTCATATAACTTTCTTGTTTAAATGTTGATTTCTATATCATATCTTCAAAATCCAAATTGTACCTTCTCTTTATTTATTGAGATATCAAAATCACCGAGTACGATTTCTTCTATGTATGTCTATTGGTGCACAAGAAATACATCATTAAGATGTTTAATTAACTTTTAAGCACTCAACTACCTTAGAAAACTCTTTAGAAGTTCCACTTATATCCAACATGTAAAATAATCATAAAGTATTCAAATCTAAATACAGTGATCACATTGTTCTCGAGAACTTACTTTACATGAATTACATAATTTAAATCCTTCAGCACTTTCATGTAGCTTTCAGTTTCAAGTGATGCATAACATTCATGAGATGCATATCAATTCTCTCTTTATATTACTAGAATAATTAAATCCTAGAAAGCTATTGCATCCACCACATGGATAAATATATCTTATCATTAATAATCATAGGTCTTTGCGGAACCCTTGTGCTATAAATTCTTGATTCACATAAAAGGCCTAATTGTATCTGATATATTTTGCAACTTCTATTGTATGGATACTAGTCCGAAAGCTTTCCTTTTCAATAGAGAATTCAACTCTGCCTCATTTGCATCGTTCCATTTTGGCCAATCATTTCTTTGTATTTATTCATAGGTAGATTTTAAATCTTGATCCTCGTCATTTCATCATTTCAAGCGCTATATTATATACAAAAGTATAACGACGTCGATTTTGTTTCGATTCCATACACTGCTAGACATGATATAATTTACTAAGAGCTCTTCATTATCAGGTACCTAAAGTTCTTTTAGAACCATCATGTCTAATATCTCTTTAGGAGATATTATTACTATAACCTCGACTTGACCATCTTAATTACTTGCTCTAATTTTCGAGGAACTTTATTATTGGAATCGACTAGTCTACCATGCTTCAGGCGATGTAATAGACTCATTACAAATGTGTTGTTGTCTTTCTCGGACAAAAATATAACTAGAGCGTAAGCAGTTGCTTATGTGACTTACTTTGTCACTATATTTAGGTCAGTGAACTCATCTGATAATTTATTCCTTTATATTGGTAAATAAATTATCTTTTGAACTTCTGGTTCATAGTTTACAGTTTGAGGATCAAGATAACATGATAATTCATTCCACTTTGCAACTGCTTTTTATCTCCCACGAATGTTGGGAACATTCATTCACTAAAGTGAATAACAACGAGCCGTAAATAAATCTACTACTAATGACTTTAAATATTTAATCATAGACAACTAATTATGCCCAACATATTCTCAACCTTTTTAGAGTTCCCATCTTTGTGTGGTGTGGTGGATCAATTTAAATATTCATGCCATATAACAAAAAACCTTTGAAGGGACAAATTAGGTTCTGACCAAAACCAACTATAACGGGGAAGAAATATGATAACTTGTTGGCTTGATGTGAATGCATGTAAATTTAAATATAAACATGAACCTTTTGCTTATGATTAATTGGTTTTCAATCACTTATAGGCGTTTAGGTGATCGTCTCAACAATAACACTTATGCCAATGATCATTTATTACATGGGAATCAAATTCATCATTATATACAAAATAAATGTGCCAATCTGGAATAATATGCTTGCTATCTTATTAGCTAAGCCATAAACGATCAGTACTTCAAGTTGCGAACTTGATAACCATTTAGACGATGCATCGATTTCAAAATACTAAATGGTTTCATGTTAGGATACATACAAATCCTTTAACATTTCCAGAATATTTAGGGATTTAAACCATACTTTAGCTGATAAATAATTAATTTCCACTGACATGTTTAACTATCAACAAGATATGGTTCTTTAATACATTTCACATCATCAATACTCGGTGTGGTCTAATTGGTCGTGCCAACTAATTAAATAATTATGATCCATAAACTTTTGGTTTATGACCATATACGTGCACTCTTGTTTGTCTAATACACAACAGTAAATACGAGAGAATAATGTATTATTATTTCAAATTTCATCTTATAACATATTTCCCATATTTTATTCTAGTATATTCATTCCCTTAATGCACAACTTCTTGTGGCCAAATTCATTATTACATGGTCGACTCATTATTAATATGAGGATTATTGCAATTTCTTCATTTACCATGATCACAACCTTTACAAGGATCATTGTATAATCATCACATTATTAACATGGTTGAACTCATTGTTAACATGAGCATTATTGTGATTTTCTCAATTTCTATGATCATAAACTTTAAATCGATCATTATGTCATCACATTCACTTCAGGGAATGGATTATGACTACTAAACTTTCATGGTAGCATCATTACAATATCCTTAGTCGTGAGTGTGACCTTTACACTAATCGTTATATCATCACATTCACTTTAGGGGTGAATTAGAACCACACAACTTTCATGGTTGTGGTTTCAAACCTTATATAGACTTTAACAATCTTGCTACTTCAAGAGGATATTTGAGGTTAGACAATGAAAATTTCAACCTGTATAAATAATTGTTTCATCACATATCACATAACATCAATTATATGACCGATCATTAAGATTTACCGGTCTAAATACTTACAAGCTTTCATAAAATCATAATAAGCTTTAGGTTGTTCTTCCGATGCTATATTATAAATAAATCTTGATCACAATTTAGTCATGTTTACAACGTGTTGTTATCATATACTGCAACTTTGGTCATTTTGATATTCTTTTTCAAAAGTAACAACATATGGGACATGGTTTATACATAAAGCTAGAATATAAAAAATATGATTTATAACATGTCCCCAGGTAAAACATGTTTTGATACAAAGTAATGAAGTAAGATGTGTTCATCACTTAAAATAAATACATAATTTATGTATTACCGTATCACGACATAACCTATCGCATGCATATCTTATATACATATATATACCTTTTACCCCAAGTCATTTCAAATATATACAATGTTAGCAAGAATATAATAACATTCACAAATATCCATAGAAACTATTATACAATTATCAATATAGCATACCATCATATAAGACATGCTAAGAATGCTTTTAATAAAATTAAAATAATGATAATATTGTAATAGAAAAAACATTTCACATCATTTTCAATATATTTTGTATGCACTACAAGTTATCAATTTATCATGTATAATGTGTTCATGGAATAATGAGACGTAAAGTTTGTTTTTAGGGCATGAACTAGAAAAACACCAAAGTTCGATGAGTGGAACTTAAATCTCTTATGTTTG
The DNA here is from genome assembly GCA_947069175.1 of Scalesia atractyloides. Lineage (NCBI taxonomy): Eukaryota > Viridiplantae > Streptophyta > Magnoliopsida > Asterales > Asteraceae > Scalesia > Scalesia atractyloides. The sequence continues at coordinate 49,410,728 of CAMTDV010000023.1, forward strand.
TCAATAGATTCCAAAAGTTTTTTGAATTTTATAAATATAAAACAAATGCATATCTTGTCCAAGTGACATTTTCTCTAGTTGTATAATATATAATCAATAATAATGAACATGGTTACTTTAATATAGATACGCCACATATACGATTAAAGATCCCCTAAAGATTTAGTGAACCTTTGTCTTACATTTGAACTATAAAAAAATCTTTCAAAGTTTGGACCAATATTTATAAAGATTATTTATAAAGGTATATTTCCCTTATACTACATATTTGGGGATGAAAGAAAATACTAACTTAAACTATATATTTAATTAGTTTATTTAATATAAAACACAAATGTCAAATTGATCCTCCAAATGAAATATTTATTGTATCAGAGTGCATTTCTCACAATTACATAAAAAGGTCATTCAAACGGGTATTTAGAAAAGAATAATATATGACAAATCTGGATTCTAGCTTAATCTAGATTCTATCATCACATACGATATACAAAACTCAAATATAACAAAACAAAAAAATTTCTAGAAACACGTAGTAATAGAATTATATCCATAACCATTTAATTTATAAAATATTTATCTATAATATGATTTGGAAAAAAATATATTCATAAAAGTAATTAATTAGGTCGTAATAATTAAAATTTAAATTTCAATAGTCTATTAATCAGTTTTCTCCAACAAGTTGCCGTGTCGTTTGCTTCAGCGTTAGCCGTAACGTGACCCGACCCTATTACGGCTTACCGATTTATCTTCTTATCATTTTCTTATCAATAAACAACTACATCCCCATTAAAAACCTCACTTGGTAATCAAATAAATTATTTAAGAAAGATGTAATAGAAATCCAGACAAAAGACTACTTAGTAATTTTTAAATCTTCCATTGATTATATATCTTCCGTTATATATTTATTCTTTATATGTTATCCCAATCTATTTAATTATCAAATAAACAAAATAAAATAATGGAAGATGATACTTACCAACGGAAATTCAAGGAAGTCCATCTCAATCATAAGTTTTGGATCCATGGCAATACTTACTGCTAGAAGTGCTTAACGGGTCATGTTTACGGGTTAGCGAGTCGTGCTGATAACGTGTTGCAAAACAACGGTCTATTAGCAATAACAACCAAATACAATTACAATAAACATGAGAAACAAGACTATATAGATTATGTAAAGAATAAGAATATAAAAAATAAGGGAATGAGAATCCTTCTCATTGATATTAACATTATATACAAATGTCAATATATAGACACTATGACATTGATACAAACATAAATGTAATATGAGAGTTGATAATGTAAATAATCAATAATAAATAATATATTCATAACATTGCTTAACTTTTCAAATTCTTTATAATTTTTGCTCTACTCGTTTACAAAAATTGTTGTATGTCACACGGGGTCAAATCTTATGGAATAAAGTATATGCATTCGAGGATCTCCACGTTGTTGTTCATTTATTGGAATAACAAGAATCACTGGAAAATTACAAACGATGACTAACAATGAGTTTTAGAGTTGCATTTCAGTGTGTGAAAGTGGAGATATATTATGAAGTTCTAGTGTTGATTTATTTGGCTTTTCCATCAATTAATCAAGGGTTAGCTTCATGTTCACATGAAAGCTAACCTCTAAAGCCAAACTACTACTGCTACTAAAGCTAACCTCTAAACCAAACTACTACTAAAAAATACTTATACAAATTAAAAGAATAATAATCATACAACTAAACCACTAAGTGTTATTATTTATTTCATAGCTTATTTCATTCTTATAAACACTTGGGTATTATATATATTAATGTATTTAGGGACGGCAATTCTTGACACGATTCGACAACCTGATTCGAACCCGACATGAAAAAACCGGTTTGGGTCGACTAACACGACCATTTTAAAAAACGGGTCGGGTTAGGGTTGACCTGTATAAAACGGGTTGAATCTCTTATATTTTTGTTTTTTCCGTTTTTATTTTACATGGTTACTGTTAGTTTTGACACAATATATTATTTATTTGTCACACTCATACTCATTATTAAAAATGTTATCGATAAGCCGCTTAAAACCCAACAACTCGCTTATAAATCGTTAACTTGTATGACCCATTTAAAAATATGGGTTAAACGGGTCGGGGTCGGGTTGGCCCGGATTTATATGGGTCGGGTTAGGGTTGAAATCTTTGACCCGAATAATAATATGGGTCAGGTTCGGATTGAACATTTCAACCCACCAACCTATCAACCCACAACCCGACACGATTGATGAATTGTATGCTAATGAAAAGACATATTTATTAAGTGTGATGAATTGATTCTTAAGTTAATCGATGCAAATTATATTATATTATAACTATAACTTATAAATTTTTATCTCTATATAATAATATCAAATATAAGGTATGTTAACCTTACTAAATTTCAAGTATTCAAGCTTATTAATGGTTTCAAGGTATAATATATATAAAATACACTAACTTAAATAAAGAAATAATTCTTGTTGAGATGTCTTTGGTATATTACGTAAAGTAGATGAATAAGACCTTTTAAATGATACCAAATCGGTAAATATTTTCTTATAGTATAGTCCCTTTTCAATTAGATTTTGGAATGATTTAACCAATTACACTCCTACAAACCGAGTTAAGTTTTATTAATTTAAAAACATGTTCGACTTTCCATTATACAATCAATTAAATGAGACAACATCTATTTTTATATAGAAAATCACAAAGAAATTTTGGAACCTTGAAGTTCTGTCAATGTTCGTTTTTTCGAAAGTTTGTATTTGCATATTTTTTATTTTTAAAAGAATAAAATTTGGACATTTTTTCTTTCAACGATTTTATACTAACCGAAAGTTAACTTAGATAGTTTTTGCTAACACAGACTGCTTTTGTGGCAAAGAAAAGTCAGAGTATTAATAACGTGGACTGCTTAAGTGGCAAATAGGTCAAAGTTTTGATGACATTTCAAGCTTATGTGGTGAAGTTTTGATTACGTGAACTGCTTATGTGTGAGTCCATGACAACATAAACTAACTGAGATTATTAAAATCCGCTTTTCCTTATACGTTAATATGAGATCGCTGAAGAAAAATATATTTTAGAAGTGTCGATAAACATCCAATGAGTTAGGATTAGTACTGGCTAATAGGTAAAAAGTTAGAATTATTAAATTCTAATTTTTCTTTTACTTTTGTAAACCAACAATGCGAGTATCTATTGAATCAATAAAGTAAATTATAAACCAACAATGTGAGTATCTATCGAGTCAATTATTGATCATGTAAAGTAAAGTATGAAGAAAGAACGAAATTATTTTTATTGTACTATCTTTTCCTACTTTATATTGCTTGTATTGTGTCATCAAATATATTTCTTAACATTTGTCACACTGAATTATTTGGGCAATGTTTGGAAGAATGCAAGAAGACTCTTTCGTCCGTGATGTTTACCACAGTCTGCTGTATTAATTTCCGATATATTCTTGAATGAAGCGACTCTAGATATTTATTTCAAGAAATATGTATGAGTGGTTAGAATGTTGTGTTAATCAACATTTAGGTAATTACCTCTTACTTTTTCTTTTTCTGAAAAACTTTTTTATTCATAAATACCATCTAATTTTTTACTTGTAAATGTTTTTTACCCATACTACTTATATTTGTAGCAAACATCAAACGATTAAACCATTAGGTTATGGGTAATTATCTATATCCATTGGGTTTATGATCTATGATAAATATGAGACCAATTTTAGTACATATAACCACAAAAACTATATAAATAGTTGTATTTGATGCTTCAAATGTGATACATAACATACTTATATAACCATCTAACTGCCTCCTTTCTCTTTACACATATGTTCAATATTAAATACACGTGCTTATTGTAGTTCACACAATTTTTTATTATTGGTTCCATAATAAAAGCCTCCTATGGGTCATAATCGGGCTATTCATATTAAATGCTATTTATATCAAATCCTACACGGTAAATCAAGGAATTGACACTTAAATTAGTAAGAAAAATAAGGGCTGCTTCTTGATTTTCATACCCCCTCTGAAAAATTAGTTTAAAACTTTTCTAATTTCATCCTTTTATAATAAAAAGTTATGTAAGTTAAATATGTATTTATATTTATGTATACATGTGTGTATAAGTTACTTTGGGATTATAAAAAGCTTAACGGTTTTGAATTTTTCGGGTTGGGTTTCTTGGAATTTTAAGGGTATGCGTTTAACCCAATAATAGAACCATTTAACATCCGGGTGTATCTTAGAACAATACGTATTTTGTGTTATAAAGATTATGTTTTTATTATCAGCAACTGTTTAAACAGAATTATGTTAGATGTGCTTTGAATTCAACTTTATAAAATGGGTGTTGGAGTTATAAATTAATTCGATTTTGCTTACATGTAATTGATTGTATGTCGTTATATATATAACTAGCGGGATACCCGTGTTCTATAGTGGGCTGATGGGAATTCGACCGGTATCGTTACAGCTTGTTACAATATAGACACTTGCTATAGTAACCAAAAGAGGAAACCCGAAAATATAAACTCGTAATATACCCATAAGCATCGACATACTGTTTTACATCGATTCAAACTCTTAAAAAACACCAGCTCCAATAATAACGATATTTGTATCGATTTTGTTCGGTCAGAAGGGTAACGAGACGGTACTAGCCCTTGAAAAAGAAAACACTTCATTTCTAACACAACTCCATTGCCAACATAAATTATATAGAATTAGACGCAACGCGTATTATTTTTTTAAGTTAACGAACACAAACTATCGAAACAAGATTAAATTAAAAAAATTACATGCTGCGGGATATTCCGTTCAAGAGCTTACAATCCCTTATAATTTGTAGGTTATATAATAAATTGATTCTCATTATTTTCTATAAACTGAAAATACGTTTACAGTTATTTTCTTTTATAAGTTTTGTTCTATAGTTATGACGAAAATGGTTGTTTAACAAAATGTATCAGTTAAAAACTATATTAAAAACTTTTAGTGGAAACTTTGCAAAAATGTAAGATTAATTAAAAATCAATTTGAGTTTTAAGATTAAAAATCCGTTTAAAAAAATAATAACAAAACATCACAAAAATAAATAAATAAAATAAAACAAAAAAGGTTTGAATTGTATTATCATAAACTTGGATATATTCAGTGAAAATGAAGGAAAAAGAGAGTATTTTTAGCATCACTTGAAAATAATTAAATCAATACATCACGTTGCCAATATTTAAAAAGGTGGCAGTTGTATATAATAATCAACCAACTATAGCTTAGCAGAATCTTATCTAAAATTTGATTTTTTTTAATCTAATTTAATAAAAATTGAGTAAGCCATGCATAATGCAGCTGATAATTAGATCCACATGATTAGCTGCTCAGGTACAAGTATTGTTTCTTTTCTTTCTAAACGTTCTAGTTTTTTCTCGTAACTAAAAGAATACTTTTATTGTAGTTAAGAGCATAATCATCAAAACATAAACATTTTACTTATCACAATAAGTCAATAACCTAATATATAGATTGTGGTTTTTAAAAGTAACACTTTTGAATTCTAAAGTTTTTAAGTAATAGATTTAGACTTTGTAGTTTAAACTTTATAACATCTTTAAATATTAAGGCTAATTGTCGTTAAATTTTGATAAAATGATCAAAATGCTCTTTAATAATAAGAAACACTTTTGTCATTAACTCCAATTGGATAGAGAGATCCAGTTGTGCAAATTAATGAAATAAAAAAACCTTTAATTATTACCTTATTAAAGAAACTGTTTTTTTACCCTTTGGTAGTTTTTGTCACATTTAAAGATGGGATACCAAAAGACAGTTGAAATCCATATTTTGGCCCTTTGCCTTCCCTTTCTACCCTCCTCTCCCTGTGGGCACTCATAAACCCTAAACTAAAATCGTCCAGATGAAATTGAAGGGTCCTTCCACGTCCCATCACTGCCCTGGGTTTTAATTCCTACTTGAACCACCCGACCAAACACTAGATCTCACAAAATGTGAGATCTGTAGTAATACAAAAGTAACGGATGATCAACTGATATCAGTTGATTTATACAAAATGTAGCACCCGTAAAATCGTGTCCAATAGTATAGTGACACGTGTTGTAATTTTTTTAGTCTATGAAAGACTAATAAGGACTAAAGGTGTCAACATGCTTAAACATTAGCATCTGAGTGACTGATATGTCAACATTGGCCTCTGAGTGACTGATATATCAACATGCCTAGCCTCTGAGTGACTGATATGTCAACATACATAAAAATGAGCCTCTGAATGATCCTTTACGAAGTCCTAACTCTCATATGTCCCATTTGTTGGACGAGAGGGTTCAATTCTGTAAATATGTGAAAGTTGGATAATGGAAGGGTTAAAAGTGTCAACATGTTAATTTATACTTCTGAGTGACCTTTTAACGAACCGAGGGCTCGACAATGTCAAATATGCCAAATATTGGTTAAGGAGGGCTAAATATGCTAAAAAGGTGTTTTAGAAGGTTTTATAAGTTAAGGGGCTAAAAGTGTCAAACTTTGAAACTGGCCATGGGGCGCTCGCGCGGGTGCGAGAGGCCTGTGTCTGCAGAAAATTTGCTTGGCCTCCACACAAATTGCCAAAAACCATTTGATTCGAAACCATGGTCTTCCAAAATGCTATCGTTTTAGGACACTTGTAAGCTTCTCTTACACCCCTTAACACCTGGCATCACCCCCTTCAAGCTCTCCAACTATAAATAGGTGCCAAGGTTCACCATTTAAACTTGCACATTTCTCATTCACAACTCTATCTCCCTCCTCTGGAAGTTTCTAAGTGAAAGGAGCATCCAACTAAGTTCTATTGCATTCTAGGAACCTCTTGTAAGTGTTCCTTGCTCTTGCATTTTCGTTTATAGGCTTTTATAGCCAAAAGTCAAGCGTTTTACGGAAAACGCCTTGACTTTCGGTTAAGACCATTATGGTCCAACCTTTGTTCATAACGAAAATGGCTAGGTGATCGTAATAAGGTAGGTGTTAGTCCCTATAAAGGGCACCTCCTGAATATCATGTTTGCTAGACCAATTGACGGGTCAAAGTTATGATATTAAAAAGTCAAACAGGCCAATATTAGGAAAAATCATAAATTGATTTTATATATGTTATGAAACCTGTTTTGACACTTAAACAAGTTTGTAATAATTATTAGAACATGTAAGAACATGTTCGGCTCATCAATTTTAGTTCTAGGGTCGGTTCGCAACCGAAAGTCGTGAAGTTTGACTTCTGCATTGACTTTCGATTCTAACCCGATTTAGATTAGTTTGATACTGATCTAAAGTTGAATTATGATCGTAATATAATGTAGCATAACTCTCTGAGGTTATATTACATGATCATAATCAGAATATGAGTTTATGCACAAGTTCCGTAATTATGCCATTTTGACTAAAATGCCCTTTTTGTGTAAAATTAGGTTTAAATGATAAAGAACTTGAAAATGAGTTTCTAACTGATGTAATATTATAAGTAGGATTATTTGGGATGTCAAACCAGATTATAAACTGAGTTTATGAACAAGTCCTTGTATTATGTCGATAAATGACGATAAGGCCCTTGAGACTTATAAAATGGTTTTAATCACATCTTTTTAAGGTAAATCTTTTTCCTTCTGATATGTTATATAAATATAACATATCTAAGACATGTTAACCTGACCTCAACATCAGTTTTCATTAAACGTCACACAAATCGTCATTTTACGACATAAGCGTCATTTCGGCGCATAGTATGGTTTTAAACCTTATTTATTAACCAAAGACGTGTTACCTACTGATTTTAAAACTTATTTTAAATATTTTTACAGTAGGTACATGATACAAACTCAGAATCCCAAAATAATTTATAAACTATCTGTAAAATGACCAAAATGCCCCTTCGGTGCATAGTTTAGTCATAAAAGATAAATTACACATATCCTACTGATATTATATCTATATATAATTTATTTTTCAAGAATACTTATAGTTATAACATCAAATTATATTCAAGTTTCTTTTATACGGTATGAAATTACCGAAACGCCCTTATGAGGCATAGTTGCATTTTAAAACCTTAACGGGCATATAAGTTGATATCCTACTGATATTACAACTTATTTAAAGTTTAATGGCATACAGAACTTGTCCATGACTTATCCGGTTACCCGATATCGCTGATATGCGTACGGTTAAATATATGTAACTAGTTTACGAAAATTAACTGAAACGGGTCTAACCTTGTCATATAAGTTTCAAAATCCAGAATGTTTATAGTTTATCCATATTACACAAGTCAACGTACTTGTTGGGATTAAACTACATTCTATCCGATCATTGTTTAATCTAGCGTTATACGTTATGATCAACTACGCTAGTTGGTCTAAGTCTATGACTTAAATAAGACCGTTAGTATGTAATTGGTTAGCTTATGCCATAATCCAGACTAGAGACATTCCGGTAAATGCTATCTGCACTTAGTGCTTTTGTGTACGGCTGAGTTAATAGATCTTGTGGTTAAACGAAGAATAGCTCAGGTAAATACTCTCGACTTATTTCCCCTATACGAGCTTGGGTTACGGTAAACTATAACCGCTTGGTCGGAAATGGGATTAATCGAATGCTGGATTGTGGCTAGTAAATCCGCAATTCTGTTTTAATCAGTTTTGTTTGATAACTTAAATATCAGGGGTTAACTATTGTGTCCTGGATATCCTCTGCTCATTACATTAGTTAATGGCCACGACCTTAGCACGGGGTATAGCCATACACCCGACAGACGCTCAAATGAAATTACCCAAGACGTTGGGGATAACTCCTTTGGGAGTTCGTAAGTGGTGTGTAGTTAATCATGTCTCAGTTTCGCACTGGTCCCTGTATGTATGGACAAACATGTGAATATGTTAATAAGGTTGCAACGTCAACTTTCCCAAGTTATAAAAAGATTTTGTGCTGATATGCACTTAAAACATATTTTCAAATGTTTTCAAAATGAGTCAGTTGGGTGTATTTACCAGCGAAAGGTGACGTATTTTCAAAAGACTGAGCTTGCAGGTACAATACGAAATAGGCTAGAAGTGCTCGGTAGTAATAAGAGGATCTGGCAAATCCTAGATCTGCCTAAAGTCTTTTTTACATTCTTTCTTTGTACAATTATGATCCGCCTGCGGATCTTCTATTACAAGCCTGTATGTTATTTTGTATTTCGAACATTGGTTTGTAATAGTATTTAAATACAAGACTTCCGCTATGCTGTGTTTAATTGACTATGATGATATCAACTTACGTCATGATATTCCCTACCCGGGCCCACCGGTGTTTGGTTGAAAATACAGGGTGTGACACAAACCACAACAACAAGATCTCACACGAGATCAAACAGATCATAAATGATCTAAGACAACAAGTATCAACCGTAATCGCTTGGATGAGAGAGACAACAAAGAAATCTAGAACAAAAAAACCTACCAATTTCTCTAGAACAACAAAACCAAACGCTGTAACACCCTTTTATGCAAAGGTCATAAAGATACTTCCACTTAACCCCTTCAAGTATCCAGTTGTTGCACTTTAGTCCTCAGTATATTCAACATGCTTCTTATACTTCTGAACCTATAAACTTATGACCCTTATTAGTTATAACAGATTATAACAAGTGTAACAAAATTATAACAACTTTATAATATGTAACACTTTAATGTTGCAACATGAATTATCATATTACCATAACTTGATTTAACATGCCCCCATAATTCATGTAGCAAACAAGTTATATAAACCCATACTTTCACAAAGAGTTTGGTGTTGACTTGCACTCAAACCCTTAGTAAATATATCTGCAATCAGCATTTCTGTACTAACCTTCTCAGGTTCAATAATCCCAACTGTAATTTTTTCTCTCAAAAAAAATAAATCTAACTCAAAGTGTTTCCTTCTTTCATGAAATACATGATTTTGAGAAATCGAGATTGCAGATTTGCTATCACAATATAATTAAACTGGTAAACTATGATCAACTTTCAATTCATATAACACATTTAATATCCACATAATCTCACAATTTTAGCTGAGCGTATTGCTCTATACTCAGCTTCTGCTGTGGATCTAGAAGTAATACCTTGTTTCTTGCTTTTCCAAGAAACAAGTGTGTTGTCCAGAAAAATACCAAAACCAGTGACACACCTTCTGGTCTAAACAATTCGCCTAGTCAGAGTCAACAAACCCTGATAGAACCATATCATCAGACTTCTTAAAACTTATACCACTTCCCGGAGACTGTTTCAAGCATCTTAACAACCTTATTGCAATGTCAAGATGCGATTGACTAGGACTATGCATATACTGACTTAAAAACTGAACAATATAGCTTATATATGGTCTAGTTAAAGACAGATATATCAACTTCCCTATTAATCTTTGATATCCATTAATGTTTTCTAATGATTTCTGTTCTTTGCTACATTTGTTAGTAACAAGAAAACTCTACTCAGTTGGTGTTGTAACAGGTTTACAACCCAGATATCCAAACTCATTTAACAACTCAAGACAATATTTCCGTTGAGATAAACAAATACACCATCAGAATATAACACTTCAATGCTAGAAAATATCTAATTATCCCTATATCTTTAATTTGAAAACTTTCTCTTAAGCACTTCTTTATTTTTTCAATTTCAGTTTTACTATTTCTTGTTACTACTATATCATCAACATAAACTAAAAGAACAATAAACACATCTTGTTTAGACAACACAAACAGTGAATAGCCACAAACACTTTGAACAAATCCCATAGAAGTTAACACAGAAGTTAACTTCTCATTCCATTGTCTTGGAGCCTGCTTAAGACCATACAAAGATTTAACTGATTTACATACTTCAGTATTATCTTTGAAAAATAGCCTTCAGGTAGTCATAAAGACATTCTTAGTCAAAGTACCACATAAAAAAGCATTATTTATATACATTTGATACAATGGCCAATTGTTATTAACTGCAAGCTTCAAGACAATTCTCATAGTAACCATTTTCACAACAGGTGAAAATGTTTCACCAAAATCAATACCCTCTCTTTGATTGAAACCTTTGGCCACCAATCTGGCCTTATATCTTTCTACTTCCCCATTAGCTTTGTGTTTGATTTTATACACCCACTTAATCCTATAGGTTTTCTACCCTTAGGAAGATCAACTAAAACCCAAATTTTATTTCTATACAAGGCCTCCATCTCATTATTCATTGCCTCTACCCACCTAATCTTTAGCAGCTTCACTATAAGATGTAGGTTCGACAGTCTTATTTAAAGAAGCAACAAAACATTTATTTTCATAAGAAAATTGGCATAACTAACTACTCTTTCTATACCATATTTTACTTTACCTTCAACAACAAAATCATGAAACACTCTAGGCATAGAAATATTTCTAGAAGACCTTCTAACATTTTGACCCTTAGATAGGTTGGTCTTATCATTTGATCCTACAGTGTCCTCTGGCTCATCATTGATACCCTGAAACTACTACTCTGCTGCCTCTATTTGAATGCTGAACATTTTCAGCAGTAGGAACAGTGGTAGATGTTGAGGGTATCAATGGCTGCTGATCATCACTAGAGTGATCACGAGCACCATTTGTACCTCTTTATCATTGGGTGTTATAGGAACTTCAGATGTCAGAGTTCATACACATCAAAAAAATTAACATGATTTAACATTTGATTATCAACCAACTCTTGATTACCAAACTGTTTAGCTTTCATAGAACTTAACATCTCTTGAAAAAGATTTTTTCTATGATCTAAATCCATAATTTATAACCCTTTTTAACATTTGAATAGCCAATAAGAACACACTTATCAGCATGATAAGCAAACTTATCTGACTCTGTTAAGACAGTACTAAAACAAAGACATCCAAAGTTCCTCAAATGAGATAAAGAGGGCTTAAATCCAACACAATTTCTATGGACTCTTACCATATAGCACAGGAGAGGCAACCTGTTAATTAAGTATACAACAGTTAGAATGCATTCAGACCAGAACCTAAGTGGTACACCACCTTGAAACATCAAGGCTCTAGCTATATTTAAGAGATGCCCATGCTTCCTTTCCACCACACCATTCTGTTGTGGTGTATAGGAGCATGATGTTTGATGCAAAATACCTTTAGCTTTACAAAATAGTGACATTTGATTATTCACAAATTCAGTACCATTATCACTTCTAAATACTTTTTTTTTGTTTTAAACTGAGTAAAAATAAGTTCATAAAAACTACACAAGTTTTCAAACACCTCAGTTTTATTAGCCAACAAGTAACGCCACACAGCTCTAGAAAAATCATCTACAACTGTGAGGAAATACCTATGTCCTTCATAACTAGTTACTTTATATGGACCCCATAAGTCTAGATGAATTATATCCCCAATTGATTTTGTTTTATGTTCACTTAGTGGAAAAGGAACCTTAACCTGTTTAGCCCTATGACACACATCATAAGGTCCATGCTCAATACTTTTCACACCAACAGTATCTCTCAACACAACTTAAACTTGATCAGATGGATGTCCTAACCTGCTGTGACACAAACTCGACTTATTAAAACTATTAAAACACAAATTTACAGGAATACCATTATTACCCACAAAGTATAGACCACTATCCTGACTACTAGTCACCAGGATTTTCCTTGATTTGGAATCTTGTAGCATACAACTATTCTCATTGAACACAACACTTATATGATTATCTTTAGCTAACCTATGAACATAAAACAAATTAACATTGTACCCTGGGACATAGAAAACATCTTGTAAAACAATATTTTCGTTAATTTTACATTACCAATTTTCAAAACTTTAACACTTATCCCATTTGGATGACCTACTTTAAGATCAAATTCAGAAACATCTATTGTATTAAACATGCTGTATATCATATGTTGACTTGCCCCAGAATCTATTATCCAACTAAAGTTATTTCTAAAAAACACAGAACTGGAACAACTACCAAAGTTTTGAACACAACAAGGCTCACCTACCACATTAGGTGAATCAACACTACTCTTTTCACCAACTAAACTCAACAATTTTGCTATTTGTTCAGAAGTTTAAAAGGTAAACTAGAAGCAGTAACACTAGCAGATGACCCAACAAGAGCATTAGACTTATTAGTGAAATTTATTCTAGTGTTAGTTCTCTTTCTAAACCCAGGAGGATAACCTACAACCTCAAAACATCTATCCGCAGTATGACCAATCATATTACAATGTGTACACTTTAAGTTTGGGTTAGGTCCTCTTTGATTATTCATTCTTCTTTTAGTCTCAAAAGTTGATTAGGTTAGACACAAATGACACACCCTGACTTTTAGAACCATTACTTGACAGTCTGTGTGATTCCTCCCTAGAAACCACTGAAAAAGCAACCTTGATAGATGTGAATGATTCTCTGGTGAATATGTATGTTCTTACTGGTTGATAAATGTCATCTAAACCCATAAGGAATTGCATCAGCTTAATTAAAGCTGAAAAATCATTATAATCTTTTGCTACTCCTGTTAGTCTATTATAATAATCAGCTACTGAACTCCCATTTTGTGAAATACAGTTTATCTATTTATTACAAATCATATACCACAGAACCATCTATCTTGTCATAGGTTTCCTTTAAATCCTCCCAAACCTCTAAGGCATATTTAGAAAAAACTTGCCCCAAAAACAACTCCTTAGACACAAAATTTAAAGCCAGGTTAAAATTACATAATTACACCTATCCTATTGACTAGCAAGGACATCATCATCCTCAGACCTTTTACAACTTTCATCTATGAGCCCAAACTTGGTTTTGGCTTCCAAAGCCAACCTCATAGAACTAGACCATATTGAATAGTTTTCAGTCCCCTTCAACTTAACACTAATAATGGTTAAGGAACTAGAATCACTAGGGTGAAGGTATAATGGGTCACCAATATCTAGTTTACTTTAAAGTTTGAGAAGTACTACCAGTATCACCCTTTAATAACAAAGAGGAACCAATCAAACACAACAGAATCTCAACAAAGAACAAATGCAAGACTGCATTAGAGGCCAGATTCCAGGTTCATTACTCTATAGGTGCTTGGACAAGCATAATACAGTTGCAGACCTAGACTAATGCTCAACTAAAAATTACACAAATATACAAGAACCAATCAGACAGACTCAATCAAGTGCTGGCCCGACTAGTCAGGTAACAGCAATGCCTAGACACACCAATATGCAATGAATCAACAAAAAATAAAAACAAGAGAATAGAATATTCTCACAACAGCGTTTAACTCCCTCCACGCAGATCTACCTTATAACCTTCTAGGGTTATAAAATAGATTCAAGAGAACCAGCAAGAATATCTGGTTGGTTTGCCTGAACCTTCTAGGGTTTAGAGACCAACATAGTCTTTAAACAGAATAAGAGACATCTACTTCTTTATAATACCACCAAACCCTATCTAGGATCTCAATAATACCAGATTGTACAGATCTAACCAGATCTATACCTGCACACACTCTAAGAAAAGATCAAAACAGTTCTATAATAACAAAACTTACAAAAACAACAAATAACAAGATCAAACCTTATATTGTATAGCGGAAACTCCATAATCAGATACGAGAGCTAACACAGAGCTCTGATACCATGTAAAATGGTATAGACTGAATCAAGACAATAGGAACAAGAAAATAACAACAAAACAAGTGACGTAAATCTTATTAGTTTGACCAACCCAAAAAATACCCAACCAAACCCTAGATCTCACAAAATGAGAGATCTGTAGTAATACAAAAGGAACAAATGATCAACTGATGATAATCAGCTGATCTACACAAACTACAACAACAAGATCTCACATGAGATCAAACAGATCACAAATGATCTAAGACAAAAGTACAAACCCTAATCGCCTGGATGAGAGAAACAACAGGGAAATCTTGAACAACAAAAACTAACAAACACTGTAACACCCTTTTATACAAAGGTCATAAAGATAATTTCACTTAACCATTCAAGTATCCAGTTTTTGCACTTTAGTCCTTAGTATATTCAACATGCTCCTTATACTTCTGAACCTATACACTTATGACCCTTATTAGTTGTAACAGATTATAACAAGTGTAACAAAATTATAACAAATTTATAATATGTAACACTTTAATGTTGCAACATGAATTATTGTATTTCCATAACTTAATTTAACACTTCAGTCCACATACTTTCAGGCAAGACTTAATTTTTTTATCTTACTGTTTGCTTCATTGAAGGTAAGTACGGGTAAAAAGTCCTGATTACAATCATGTTGAATATGCTTCAGTCCACATACGATGTTGGAACTTTTTATTCAAATGTGCACTGGGAATAATCTTTTGGAAACATCAATTAGGACTTACTTTTTAATTCTGATTGTTAATTACTTAACATCAGCCTAATTGCCTGCGAGACAATTGCCACCGCCCAACCCGAAAAGGGTATTCAAATCTAACACAATTCTTGGAAAACCATTTGAATATGTTAAAAAACGTTACACAATGGGGAAAGAATTGGGCAGAGGTCAATTTGGTGTTACATATCTTTTCACGGAGAAGTTGACGGGTCAAAAGTACAAGTGCAGGTCGATATTGAAGAAGAAACTTGTGAAGAAAGGCGATAAGGATGATATGAGAAAGAAGATTCACATTATGAAGCATTTAAGTGAGCAAGCTAATATTGTTGAGTTTAAAGTTGCTTATGAAGATAGGCAATCTGTGCATTTGGTTATGGAGGTTTGTGAAGGTGGTGAGCTTTTTGACAGGATTATTGCAAAGGGTCACTACAGTGAGAAAGTTGAAGCGTCGATTTGTCATTCGATTGTTAATGTGGTTCATGTTTGTAACTTTATGGTGTTATGCATCGCGATTTGAAGCCTAAAAATTTCATGTGTTCTGATAAGAGCGAGAAGGCAACTTCTAAAGGCTACTGATTTTGGGTTGTGAGTGTTTATTCAAGAAGGTATTGCTGATCAGAACTTTATTTAAATTTTAAATGCATGATCTTGCTAACTTTTTTTTATCTTTAATGTTAATTTGGAGCCTTGACTACATACTTATGGACCTTAAAGCAAAACTGACAAAAGTAACACCGTTAATCTGCAAGTATGTGCGAATTAGACGTTGAAATATGAATAGCTCGACGAATAATGCTTAATTATGTATAGGTCATGCCAACGAGACCTAACCCGATCTAGAGTGGTCTGGCTCAAGTATAAGTTGACCTGTTTCAATCCATGAAAAGTTGACCTATTACGCAATTCGTGTGACATGTCCATCCTGCGACTACTAATTAGGGGTATTAAATGGCGCGGTGGTGGTTGCCAATGGCGCAGTAGTGGGTGGTTGTTAGCTACTCATTTTTCTTATCCTTAATTCATGTCCATTTAGACTATATATTTCATATTTTATACATGACTATTTTATTCATGACAATTGTTGTACTATTCTCTCATAAGACCCTACGACGTACAACCTAGGCATTGGCGTGGAAGAGCCATACTGGCTCGCGGTCAGTTGCGCACTACGCGATGTAAACGTGCGCAAGGCATGGCATGACAAAGGCAACAGACACTGACATAACTGTATTTGAATTTATGGTTATTGAAACTCAGTTTAGTTGGCTCATTGTATCTTTTAAACTAATTTGTTACGTTCACCAAGTGTTCGGTTGTGGTAACTATGAAGACAGTCCTTCAATATTCTGAATATGTTTCGAGTCTGAGCTACAAGAGGCTTTGAGCCTTAGCGTGTAGAGAATATGAGGTGAGTTTATATACAAAATGCTAACAAAGTTTTTTTTATGTATTTTTGATGCTGTGTTAATTTAGATGTGTCAATTTCGACCTACTTACTTATTAATGGCTCGATTTGGTTACTCACGTTGAAAGTATTCTGAAGTCTATTTTTGATGCATGTAACATCTTAAATCAGTTTTATTTAATATCTAGATGGTTATTGTTTTCTAATCATAATTGGCACTATAATCAAATATACAAAAATAGATAGAAACTGTAGGTTATATGAATCCATCATGTTAACTTGCTTTATTGAAATAAGTCTGAAGTGTGTCTATAGCCTTTCTCCTTCCCTTCAATAGGATTAACCT
Source organism: Scalesia atractyloides (assembly GCA_947069175.1). Classification (NCBI taxonomy): domain Eukaryota; kingdom Viridiplantae; phylum Streptophyta; class Magnoliopsida; order Asterales; family Asteraceae; genus Scalesia; species Scalesia atractyloides. Next base: position 49,427,954 of record CAMTDV010000023.1, read on the forward strand.
TAACCGGCTTTAATCCATTTTAGCACTAGACATGCTGTGTTGGACCTACAAAAGAACAGATGATTGCAAAAGCCAAAACATGCTACTCTGATCAAGAAAAAACAAGCTTGATGATCATTGCTACAAAAAGATAGTGTATCCTGAACACTAATAGAGCATCTCTTTGAAGACTACAAAGATCTATTAAATACATGAAAGTAGTGTTGAAGAAGAAGAAAAGTTTGTTCAAAGGCCAAAGCCCTGTTAAAGACAAAGCACTGATATAGAAGGCCAAATATTTGTTTAGGCCTGAACAGATGTTTGGTACAAGTTAACAAAGGTATTTAACAACTATTTCCAACGCAACAAAGGTTTTTAAACAGATGTTAGATATCTTAGAATAGTTGTTAGATTCCATAAGATGTTTAGAAACATCTGTGGTATCTTTTCTATTAGGAATATTAGATGTCGCTATCAGGGTGATGTCAGCCCTGATTGCCAACAAATGTTAGTACTTGTATAAATAGATCTCCATGTTAGAGATCTAGTTAGCACGTTACACTATATCCTTTTATACCAACATAAAGTTGTGTGATCAGGCTGAGGGGGAGTTGTATAATCATACTTGTAATTGTAATCATTTTGATTATTAATTGTAAAAAGCATGATAACTTTCCAAGTTTGTGTGTTCATTTAATTCCGATGCAATTCATCTTATCATTTTTTATTTTATACTTCATTTATTTCATCAAACACTTCATTATTCACACGCAGAAGCACACAAATCAAAACTCATCGTAACAATTGTTATCAGAGCTTGGTCACATTAAACTTGACTTCAAACTTAGTTTAATAAAAAGAGACCGCTCACATAATTGATTACCAACTATATGTTTTATCGATTTATTGAGAGAAAGTATCATATTCACAAAGTTTCTGAATGACACTCGGTTTTTCACAAAGATCAAAAGGATGTCGCAAAAAAATCACGATCCCCACAACATTGGTTTCAGTAACAAGCTATCTAGCAATGTCGATGGCTCATGTACTAGCTCAACAGAACACAGGATGTTGGAGATCCGTTATATTTAAACCACATGTTCTAATGGTTTGAAGTCCTGAAAATCCAAATGTTCTAGAGCCAAAGAAACCAGAAAACTATTTAGAGCAGGATTATCAAAAGTTTGAGATAGATGCAAAAGCAATCAGTACTGTTTCTATGGCTCTACCAAACGTAATCTATGCCAGCCTATTACATTGTATTAGTAGAAAAGAGTTGTGGGAAGCTTTAAAAGCAAAATTCGGTGGAACAAAGGACGTGATTAAAAACACCCATGAAACTCTCAACCAACCATATGACACCATCAGTCAAGAGGAAAATAAACTCAAAGAAGAAATGATGATGGTGAAGATGAGATTGTTGATATTGAGATGCAGTAAATTATTACAAACTCTTATTTGTAAGAAGGTTGATGAAGAAGGTGCAAAAATCAAGATCACTGGAAATCCGCTGAATGTGATCGTGACCTAATGGCTGCCACTAAAGGAGCTTCTACATGCCTGGATTGCTTATGGTATGTGGATAGTGGTGGTTCCAGACATATGACAGGGTGCAAAGCCCTACTCACAAACTTCTATGCTCATGTAGGAGGTGATATATCCTTTGTTAGTGACTCAAAAGGTAAAGTGTTGGGTTCGGGAACTATCCAAACTGGTAAGCTAAAATTTGAAAATGTTAATCTTATTAATAATCTAAAATTTAACCTACTTAGAGTTTCACATATAGTTATAAAGGTTATGGTTCATTTTTCACTAAGAAAACATGTAAAATTGTTGGACTAGAAGTATTAAAAAGGACTGACACAATTATAGCTGATAACACTACACAACTTGTTGCTCACATAAGTGGCAATATTTATGTAGTTGACATGTTAAAAGATAATCATATGACAAATGTATTTTTGTTCACTGTTGCTTCAACAAACAAAACAAAATTATGGCATATAAGGTTGGGACATGTTAAATTACAAACCATTAACACTCTTTCAAGATAAAATCTTGTCAGAGGTATTCCAACCAAAGAATTCGAATATGATAAACCCTGCATTTCCTGTTTAAAAGGAAAGCAACATAGAGGTTAACACAAAGCCCTTGATGAGTCCAAAACAACCCGGTGTTTACAAATGTTACACATGGATTTGTTTGGCTTTATAAAAATCATGAGCTTAAGGAAGAAGAGATATTGTCTTGTTATAGTTGATGATTTTTCTAGGTTTACATGGACTTACTTTTTACACTCCAAAGATGAGACTACATGTATTTTAAGAGAGTTTATCATAAAAGTTGAAAAACAATAGAACCTACCAACAAAAAATTTGAATAGTGATAATAGAACAAAATTTAGGAATCAGGAGTTGGATGAGTTATGTGTGTCAAAAAGAATACTGAGACAATTCAGTGTTCCAAGAACACCTAAACAAAACGGGGTGGTTGAAAGATGTGATATTTAGCACCAAACTAGGTGAATCTTTATTTGAATTACCCAGCTTACATGATTAACAAACTGATACTGATTAGGCCACGGATGAGTCCGAGAGCACGATATGCATAACATAGAAAAAAAGCAGCTGCGTTGGGACCATTAAATTAGAAAACCGCCGTAGGTGCCGTAAGCGAACCAAGGAGTACAGAAATGCTCAGACATGATCCATAGACTATAACATAGGATCATTGATACTTATTAGGTAGAAAACGCGTTAAACAAAACAGTTTCCGGTTACCAGAACGCCTTAAATTTTAACGCGCACTGTACAATTTAAACATCCGTTGTATCATGAATCAAGCGCAAAAAGACTTATATAATATAAATATAAGGTGTTTTGAGTAATAACGTCCAAGTGTTCGAGTTTTTTGTCGGTTGAGTTCGTTTTAATTTTCTGTGCAATAACGCCTATAAAAACGCCTCGTTTTACAAACTTTTATCACACCTGATGAGCGTTTAAGACCCGATAACGAACCTACACCTAAATATCTTATTATACTTGTCATATAACTTGGAAAATTTCACTTTTACTAGTCAAAGGAGGACAAAAAGTCCACCTTTGTGGCCGAACTACCCACAAACCAAACTAAGCACACTAGCACCTCCATCATCTCAATTTTTAACCACAAAAACTACCTACCTGCCATTATATAATATATACAAGCTCATTAGAGCAGAAGTTTTGCACTCTAAGGCTCAAGCACACTCAATTTTGTAAGCCTTACTTTCATTTTCTTTGTAAACTTCAATATACAAAACTATGGTTATTTTGATCCAAACAAGGGCAAGTTTATGGCCATACAATATGTTTTCAAGTGGGTTTTATGTAAAAAAATTAGTTTTGCAATTGGTTTGGATGAAAAAGATTGAGTTTTGGATAAAAAACTAATAGAACAACACTACTAAAGGGGCTTGATTGATGATTATAGTTGCATGATTTTGTTTTACATGTTGTGTAGGTACTATACCCAGAAAATCATTGCAAACGGATCCCGGAATCTAGGCCTAACGGACGATACGCGGAAAGGTATAATTTTTAGGCGAAAAACTAAAAAATATAGAATTGTTTTAGCTACCGATTTTGACGTGATTATTGGTTGTCATAAAATTTTAAGATATGGTGTAGGACATTAGAAAAATGATCTCGGCAAAATTTGAGAATTTTTGGACAAACGAGGAATATTTGGCGAATTTATTATGTTTAAACACAATTAAATTAGGAAAAATTATTAATTTATTCAATAAATTCTGAAAGAATGATCATAATATATTATGGGTAAGTTTCACACAAAAGTTTGGGCTCAACGGATAACCCGAGCTACGGTTATAAAATCGCACGTTTTAAGGGGTTCACGGTATTTTAAAACTGGGTTTAGAAAATTTTCGTGAACTTCAAATTTTTACTGGCAGTTTATATACATATTAAGCGTGTTCAGTAAAATTTTTGGAATTTTTAGAGTTGGATGGTCGGTTCGCCATATTAAACGGTTTATATACGATTTAAAAACATATTTATTAAAATTAATAATTAATGTTTTAAAATTATAAAAATATTTTTTCTGCATTACATCAAAAATAATTTCTACAAAAATTATTAGAATTTTATAATTACGGATTTATTTTTATAAAATCACGCGTTTAATTATTGTTTTACTTTTATAATAATCGACAAATTTAAACGCGTAACGAACCCGCCATAGTTTTTATACTACTCAATTGTGATTTAGCAATAATTGGAAAGTCCGGAATAACTTCCAACCCTTCCATACTAAATTACGTGATCATAATCAGAATCTGAGTTTATGCACAAGTTCCGTGATTATGCCATTTTGACTAAAATGCCCTTTTTGCATAAAATGAGGTTTAAATGATAAAGAACTTGAAAATGAGTTTCTAACTGATGTAACATTATAAGTAGGATTATTTGAGATGTCAAAGTAGATTATAAACTGAGTTTATGAACAAGTCCTTGTATTATGTCGATAAATGACGATAAGGCCCTTGAGGCTTATAAAATGGTTTTATCGCATCTTTTTAAGGTAAATCTTTTACCCACTAATATAACATATCTTATAAATATAACATATCTAAGACATGTTAACCTGACCTCAACATCAGTTTTCATTAAACGTCAAACAAATCGTCGACATAAGCGTCATTTCGGCGCATAGTATGGTTTTAAACCATATTTATAACGAAGACTTGTTACCTACTGATTTTAAAACTTATTTTAAATATTTTTACAGTAGGTACATGATACAAACTCAGAATCCCAAAATAATTTATAAACTATGTGTAAAATAACAAAAATGCCCCTTCGGTGCATAGTTTAGTCATAAAAGATAAATTACACATATCATACTGATATTATATCATAAAGAATTTATTTTTCCAGAATACTTATAGTTATAACATCAAATTATATTCAAGTTTCTTTTATACGGTATGAAATTATCGAAACGCCCTTATGAGGCATAGTTTCATTTTAAAACCTTAACGGGCATATAAGTTGATATCCTACTGATATTACAACTTATTTAAAGTGTAATGGCATACAGAACTTTTCCATGACTTATCCAGTTACCCGATATCGCTAATATGCGTACGGTTAAACATATGTAACTAGTTTATGAAAATTAACCAAAATGGGTCTAACCTTGTCATTTAAGTCTCAAAATCTAGAATGTTTATAGTTTATCCATATTACACAAGTCAACGTATTTGTTGGGATTAAACTACATTCTATCCGATCATCGTTTAATCTAACGTCATACGTTATGATCAACTAAGCTAGTCGGTCTAAGTCTATGACTTAAATAAGACCGTTAGTATGTAATTGGTTAGCTTATGCCATAATCCAGACTAAAGACATTCCGGTAAATGCTATCTGCACTTAGTGCTTTTGTGTACGGCTGAGTTAATAGATCTTGTGGTTAAACGAAGAATAGCTCAGGTAAATACTCTCGACTTATTTCCCCTATACGGGCCTGGGTTACGGTAAACTATAACCGCTTGGTCGGAAATGGGATCAATCGAATGCTGGATTGTGGCTGGTAAATCCACATATTCTGTTTTAATCAGTTTTGTTTGATAACTTAAATATCAGGGGTTAACTATTGTGTCCTGGATATCCTCGGCTCATTACATTAGATAATGGCCATAACCTTAGCGTGGGGTGTAGGCATACACCCGACAGACGCTCAAATGAAATTACACAAGACGTTGGGTATAACTCCTTCGGGAGTTCGTAAGTGGTGTGTAGTTAATCATGTCGCGGTTTTCGCACTGGGCCCTGTATGTATGGACAAACCTGTGAATCTGTTAATAAGGTTGCAACGTCAACTTTCCCAAGTTATAAAAAGATTTTGTACTGATATGCACTTAAAACATATTTTCAGATGTTTTCAAAATTAGTCATTTGGGTATATTTACCAGCGAATGCTGATGTATTTTCAAAAGACTGAGCCTGCAGGTTCAATACGAAATAGGCTGGAAGTGCTCGGTAGTGATAAGAGGATCTTGCAAATCCTAGATCTGTCTAAAGTCTGTTTTACATTCTTTCTTTGTACAATTTATGATCCGCCTGTGGATCTTCTATTACCAGCCTGTATATTATTTTGTACTTCGACCATTTGGTTGTAATAGTAATTTAAATCCAAGACTTCCGCTATGCTGTGTTTAATTAACTATGATGATATCAACTTACGTCATGATATTCCCTACCCGGGCCCACCGGTGTTTGGTTGAAAATACAGGGTGTGACACAAACCACAACAACAAGATCTCACACGAGATCAAACAGACCATAAATGATCTAAGACAACAAGTACAAACCCTAATCGCTTGGATGAGAGAGACAACAAAGAAATCTAGAAAACAAAACCTAACAATTTCTCTAGAACAACAAAACCTAACAAACGCCGTAACACCCTTTTATGCAAAGGTCATAAAGATACTTCCACTTACCCCTTCAAGTATCCAGTTGTTGCACTTTAGTCCTCAGCATATTCAACATGCTTCTTATACTTCTGAACCTGTAAACTTATGACCCTTATTAGTTATAACAGATTATAACAAGTGTAACAAAATTATAACAACTTTATAATATGTAACACTTTAATGTTGCAACATGAATTATCATATTGCCATAACTTAATTTAACATGCCCCCATAATTCATGTAGCAAACAAGTTATATAAACCCAAACTTTCACAAAGAGTTTGGTGTTGACTTGCACTCAAACCCTTAGTAAATATATCTGCAATCTGCATTTCTTTACTAACCTTCTCAGGTTCAATAATTCCAACTGCAATTTTTCTCTCAAAAAATGTAAATCTAACTCAAAGTGTTTCCTTCTTTCATGAAATACAGGATTTTGAGAAATCGAGATTGCAGATTTGCTATCACAATATAATTTAACTGGTAAACTATGATCAACTTTCAATTCATATAATACATTTAATATCCACATAATCTCACAAGTAGCTGAGCATATTTCTCTATACTTAGCTTCTGCTATGGATCTAGAAGTAATACCTTGTTTCTTGCTTTTCCAAGAAACAAGTGTGTTGTCCAGAAAAATACCAAAACCAGTGACATACCTTCTGGTCTTCAAACATTCCGCCTAGTCAGAGTCAACAAACCCTGATAGAACCATATCATCAGACTTCTTAAAACTTATACCACTTCCAAGAGACTGTTTCAAGTATCTTAACAATTTTAATGCAATGTCAAGATGCGATTGACTAGGACTATGCATATACTGACTTAAAAACTGAACAATATAGCTTATATCTTGTCTAGTTAAAGACATATATATTAACTTCCCTATTAATCTTTAATATCCACTAATGTTTTCTATTACTTTCTGTTCTTTGCTACATTTGTTAGTAACAAGAAAACTCTGCTCAGTTGGTGTAGTAACAGGTTTACAACCCAGATATCCAAACTCATTTAACAACTCAAGACAATATTTCCGTTGAGACAAACAAACACAACCATCAGAATATAACACTTCAATGCCTAGAAAATATCTAAGTATCCCTATATCTTTAATTTGAAAACTTTCTCTCAAGAACTTCTTTATATCAATTTCAGTTTTATTATTTCCCGTTACTACTATATCATCAACATACACTAAAAGACCAATAAACACATCTTGTTTAGACAACACAAACAGTGAATAGCCACAAACACTTTGAACAAATCCCATAGAAGTTAACACAGAAGTTAACTTCTCATTCCATTGTCTTGGAGCCTGCTTAAGACCATACAAAGATTTAACTGATTTACATACTTCAGTATTATCTTTGAAAATAGCCTTCAGGTAGAGTCATAAAGACATTCTTAGTCAAAGTACCACATAAAAAAGCATTATTTATATACATTTGATACAATGGCCAATTGTTATTAACTGCAAGCTTCAAGACAATTCTCATAGTAACCATTTTCACAACAGGTGAAAATGTTTCACCGAAATCAATACCCTCTCTTTGATTAAAACCTTTGGCCACCAATCTGGCCTTATATCTTTCTACTTCCCCATTATCTTTGTGTTTGATTTTATACACCCACTTACATCCTATAGGTTTTCTACCCTTAGGAAGATTAACTAAAACCCAAATGTTATTTCTATACAAGGCTCCATCTCATTATTCATTGCCTCTACCCACCTATCATCTTTAGCAGCTTCACTATAAGATATAGGTTCAACAGTCTTATTTAAAGAAGCAACAAAACATTTATTTTCATAAGACAAATTGGCATAACTAACTACTCTTACTATACCATATTTTACTTTACCTTCAACAACAAAATCATGAAACACTCTAGGCATAGAAATAATTCTAGAAGACCTTCTAACATTTTGACCCTTAGATAGGTTAGTCTTATCATTTGATCCTACAGTGTCCTCTGCCTCGCTATTGATACCCTGAAACTACTACTCTGCTGCCCTCTATTTGAATGCTGAACATTTTCAGCAGTAGGAACAGTGGTAGATGTTGAGGGTATCAATGGCTGCTGATCATCACTAGAGTGATCACGAGCACCATTTGTACCCTCTTCATCATTGGGTGTTATAGGAACTTCAGACGTCAGAGTTTCATACACATCAAAAAAATTAACATGATTTAACATTTGATTATCAACCAACTCTTGATTACCAAACTGTTTAGCTTTAAAAGGAAAAATATCTTCATAGAACTTAACATCTCTTGAAAAAGATTCTTTCTATGATCTAAATCCCACAATTTATAACCCTTTTTAACATTTGAATAGCCAATAAGCACACACTTATCAGCATGATAAGCAAACTTATCTGACTCTGTTAAGACAGTACTAAAACAAAGACATCCAAAGTTCCTCAAATGAGATAAAGAGGGCTTAAATCCAAACACAATTTCATATGGACTCTTACCATATAGCACAGAAGAGGGAAACCTGTTAATTAAGTATACAGCAGTTAGAATGCATTCAGACCAGAACCTAAGTGGTACACCACCTTGAAACATCAAGGCTCTAGCTATATTTAAGAGATGCCTATGCTTCCTTTCCACCACACCATTCTGTTGTGGTGTATAGGAGCATGATGTTTGATGCAAAATACCTTTAGCTTTACAAAATAGTGACATTTGATTATTCACAAATTCAGTACCATTATCACTTCTAAATACTTTTTTTTTGTTTTAAACTGAGTAAAAATAAGTTCATAAAAACTACACAAGTTTTCAAACACCTCAGTTTTATTAGCCAACAAGTAACACCACACAGCTCTAGAAAAATCATCTACAACTGTGAGGAAATACCTATGTCCTTCATAACTAGTTACTTTATATGGACCCCATAAGTCTAGATGAGTTATATCCCCGATTGATATTGTTTTATGTTCACTTAGTGGAAAAGGAACCTTAACCTGTTTAGCCCTATGACACACATCATAAGGTCCATGCTCAATACTTTTCACACCAACAATATCTCTCAACACAACTTAAACTTGATCAGATGGATGTCCTAACCTGTTGTGGCACAAACTCGACTTAATAAAACTATTAAAACACAAATTTACAGGAATATCATTATTACCCACAAAGTATAGACCACTATCCTGACTACTAGCCACCAGGATTTTCCTTGATTTGGAATCTTGTAGCATACAACTATTCTCATTAAACACAACACTTATATGATTATCTTTAGCTAACCTATGAACATAAAACAAATTAACATTGTACCCTGGGACATAGAAAACATCTTGTAAAACAATATTTTCGTTAATTTTACATTACCAATTTTCAAAACTTTAACACTTATCCCATTTGGATGACCTACTTTAAGATCAAATTCAGAAACATCTATTGTATTAAACATGTTGTATATCATATGTTGACTTGCCCCAGAATAAGTTATTTCTAAAAAACACAGAATTGGAACAACTACCAAAGTTTTGAACACAACAAGACTCACCTGCCACATTAGGTGAATCAGCACAACTTTTTTCACCAACTAAACTCAACAATTTTTCTATCTGCTCAGAAGTTTAAAAGGTAAACTAGAAGTAGTAACACAAGCAGATGACCCAACAAGAGCATTAGACTTATTAGTGAAATTTTTTCTAACAAATATAACATTAGTAGTGTTAGTTCTCTTTCTAAACCCAGGAGGATAACCTACAACGTCAAAACATCTATCCACAATATGACCAATCATATTACAATGTGTACACTTTAAGTTTGGATTAGGTCCTCTTTGATTATTCATTCTTCTTTTAGACTCAAAAGGTTGATTAGGTTTAGACACAAATGACACACCCTGACTTTTAGAACCATTACTTGACAGTCTGTGTGATTCCTCCTAGAAACCACTGAAAAAGAAACCTTGACAGATGTGAATGATTCTCTGGTGAATATGTATGTTCTTACTGGTTGATAAATGTCATCTAAACCCATAAGGAATTGCATCAGCTTAATTAAAGCTGAAAAATCATTATAATCTTTTGCTACTCCTGTTAGTCTATTATAATAATCAGCTACTGAACTCCCATTTTGTGAAATACAGTTTATCTTTTTATACAAATCATATACCACAGAACCATCTATCTTGTCATAGGTTTCCTTTAAATCCTCCCAAACCTCTAAGGCATATTTAGAAAAAACTTGCCCCAAAAACAACTCCTCAGACACAAAATTTGAAAGCCAGGTTAACATTACATAATTACACCTATCCTATTGACTAGCAAGGATATCATCATCCTCAGACCTTTTACAACTTTCATCTATGAGCCCAAACTTGGTTTTGGCTTCCAAAGCCAACCTCATAGAACTAGACCATATTGAATAGTTTTCAGTCCCCTTCAACTTAACACTAATAATGGTTAAGGAACTAGAATCACTAGGGTGAAGGTATAATGGGTCACCAATATCTAGTTTACTTATTAAAGTTTGAGAAGTACTACCAGTATCACCCATAATAACAAAGAGGAACCAATCAAACACAACAGAATCTCAACAAAGAACAAATGCAAGACTGCATTAGAGGCCAGATTCCAGGTTCATTACTCTATAGGTGCTTGGACAAGCATAATACAGTTGCAGACCTAGACTAATGCTCAACTAAAAATTACACAAATATACAAGAACCAATCAGACAGACTCAATCAAGTGCTGGCCCGATAGTCAGGTAACAACAATGCCTAGACACACCAATATGCAATGAATCAACAAAAAATAAAAACAAGAGAATAGAATATTCTCACAACAGCGTTTAACTCCCTCCACGCAGATCTACCTTATGACCTTCTAGGGTTATAAAATAGATTCAAGAGAACCAGCAAGAATATCTGGTTGGTTTGCCCTGAACCTTCTAGGGTTTAGAGACCAACATAGTTTTTAAACAGAATAAGAGACATCTCCTTCTTTATAATACCACCAAACCCTATCTAGGATCTCAATAATACCAGATCTGTACAGATCTAACCAGATCTATACCTGCACACACTCTAAGAAAAGATCAAAACAGTTCTATACTAACAAAACTTACAAAAACAACAAATAACAAGATCAAACCTTATATTGTACAGGGGAAACTCCATAATCAGATATGAGAGCTAACACAGAGCTTGATACCATGTAAAATGGTATAGACTGAATCAAGACGTAAATCTTATTAGTTTGACCAACCCAAAAAATACCCAACCAAACCCTAGATCTCACAAAATGAGAGATCTGTAGTAATACAAAAGGAACAAATGATTAACTGATGATAATCAGTTGATCTACACAAACTACAACAACAAGATCTCACATGAGATCAAACAGATCACAAATGATCTAAGACAACAAGTAAAAACCCTAATCGCCTAGATGAGAGAAACAACAGAGAAATCTTGAACAACAAAAACTAACAAACACTGTAACACTCTTTTATACAAAGGTCATAAAGATAGTTTCACTTAACCCATTCCAGTATCCAGTTTTTGCACTTTAGTCCTCAGTATATTCAACATGCTCCTTATACTTCCGAACCTATGCACTTATGACCCTTATTAGTTGTAACAGATTATAACAAGTGTAATAAAATGATAACAACTTTATAATATGTAACACTTTAATGTTGCAACATGAATTATTGTATTGCCATAACTTAATTTAACACTTCAGTCCACATACTTTCAGGCAAGACTTAATTTTTTTATCTTACTGTTTGCTTCATTGAAGTTAAGTATGGGTAAAAAGTCATGATTACAATCATGTTGAATATGCTTCAGTCCACATACGATGTTGGAACTTCTTGTTCAAATGTGCACTGGGAATAATCTTTTGGAATTACTTTTTTATTCTAATTGTTAATTACTTAACATCAGCCTAATTGCCTGCGAGACAATTGCCACCGCCCAACCCGAAAAGGGTATTCAAATCTAACACAATTCTTGGCAAACCATTTAAAGACGTTAAAAAACGTTACACAATGGGGAAAGAATTGGGTAGAGGTCAATTTGGTGTTACATATCTTTTCACGGAGAAGTTAACGGGTCAAAAGTACAAGTGCAGGTCGATATTGAAGAAGAAACTTGTGAAGAAAGGCGATAAGGATGATATGAGAAAGAAGATTAAGATTATGAAGCATTTGAGTGGGCAAGCTAATATTGTTGAGTTTAAAGGTGCTTATGAAGATAGGCAATCTGTACATTTGGTTATGGAGGTTTGTGAAGGTGGTGAGCTTTTTGACAGGATTATTGCAAAGGGTTACTACAGTGAGAAAGTTGAAGCATCGATTTATCATTCGATTGTTAATGTGGTTCATGTTTGTAACTTTATCGGTGTTATGCATCGCGATTTGAAGCCTAAAAATTTCATGTGTTCTGATAAGAGCGAGAAGGCACTTCTAAAGGCTACTGATTTTGGGTTGTTAGTGTTTATTCAAGAAGGTATTGCTGATCAGAACTTTATTTAAATTTTAAATGCATGATCTTGCTAACTTTTTTTATCTTTAATGTTAATTTGTGAGCCTTGACTACATACTTATGGACCTTAAAGCAAAACTGACAAAAGTAACACCGTTAATCTGCAATTATGTGCGAATTAGACGTTGAAATATGAATAGCTCGACGATTAATGCTTAATTATGGTATAAAGTGTTCTGGCTCAAGTATAAGTTGCCCTGTTTCAATCCATGAAAAGTTGACCTATTACGCAATTCATATGACATGTCCATCCTGCGACTACTAATTAGGGGTATTAAATGGCGCGGTGGTGGTTGCCAATGGCTCAGTAGTGGATGGTTGTTAGCTACTCATTTTTCTTATCCTTAATTCATGTCCATTTAGACTATATATTTCATATTTTATACATGACTATTTTGTTCATGACAATTGTTGTACTATTCTCTCAAAAGACCCTCCGACGTACAACTAGGCATTGGCGTGGAAGAGCCATGCTGGTTCGCGGTCACTTGCGCACTACACGATGTAGTGCGCAAGGCAGGGCATGACAAAGGCAACAGACACTGACATAACTGTATTTGAATTTATGGTTATTGAAACTCAGTTTAGCTGGCTCATTGTATCTTTTAAACTAATTTGTTAAGTTCACCAAGTGTTCAGTTGTGGTAACTATGAAGACAGTCCTTCAATATTCTGAATATGTTTTGAGTCTGAGCTACAGGAATCTTTGAGTAGCGTGCAGAGAAAATGAGGTGAGTTTATATACAAAATGCTAACAAAGTTTTTTTTATGTATTTTTGATGCTGTGTTAATTTAGATGTGTCAATTTCGACTTACTTACTTATTAATGGGTCGATTTGGTTACTCCGTTGAAAGTATTCCGGAGTCTATTTTTATGCATGCAACATCTTAAATCAGTTTTATTTAATATCTAGATGGTTATTGTTTTCTAATCATAATTGGCACTATAATCAAATATACAAAAAATAGATAGAAATAGGTCTGAAGTGTGTCATAGCCTTTCTCCTTCCCTTCAATAGGATTAACCTTAACCGGCTTTAATCCATTTTAGCACTAGACATGCTGTGTTGGACCTACAAAATAACAGATTATTGCAAAAGCCAAAACATGCTACTCTAATCAAGAAAAAACAAGCTATGATGATCATTGCTACAAAAAGATAGTGTATCCTGAACACTAATAGAGCATCTCTTTGAAGACTACAAAGATCTATTAAATACATGAAAGTAGTGTTGAAGAAGAAGAAAACTTTGTTCAAAGGCCAAAGCCTGTTAAAGATAAAGCACTGATATAGAAGGCCAAATATTTGTTTAGGCCGAACAGATGTTTGGTACAAGTAAACAAAGGTATTTAAGAACAACTATTTCCAAGCAACAAAGGTTTTTAAATAGATGTTAGATATCTTAGAACAGTTGTTAGATTCCATAAGATGTTTAGAAACATCTGTGGTATTTTTTCTATTAGGAATATTAGCTGTCGCTATCAGGGTGATGTCAGCCCTGATTGCCAACAAATGTTAGTACTTGTATAAATAGATCTCCATGTTAGAGATCTAGTTAGCACATTACACTGTATCCTTTTATACCAACAGAAAGTTATGTGATCAGGCTGAGGGGGGGTTGTATAATCATACTTGTAATTTGTATCATTTTGATTATTAATAGTAAAAAGCATGATAACTTTCCAAGTTTGTGTGTTCATTTAATTCTATGCAATTATCTTATCATTTTTTATTTTATACTTCATTTATTTCATCAAACACTTTATTATTCACACACAGAAGCACACAAATCAAAACTCATCGTTACAATTGTTATCAGAGCTTGGTCACATTAAACTTAACTTCAAACTTAGTTTAATACAAAGGGACCGTTCACATTATTGATTACCAACTATATGTTTTATCGATTTATTCAGTGAAAGTATCATATTCACAAAGTTTCTGAATGATACTCGGTTTTTCACAAGATCAAAAGGACGTCGCAAAAAAATCACGATCCCCACAACATTGGTTTCAGTAACAAGCTATCTAGCAATGTCAAATGGCTCATGTACTAGCTCAACAGAACACAGGATGTTGGAGACCGTTATATTTAGACCACATGTTCTAATGGTACGAAGTCCTGAAAATCCAAATGTTCTAGAGCCAAAGAAACCAGAAAACTATTTAGAGCAGGATTATCAAAAGTTTGAGATAGATGCAAAAGCAATCAGTACTGTTTCTATGGCTCTACCAAACGTAATATATGCCAGCCTATTACATTGTATTATGGAAAAGAGTTGTGGGAAACTTTAAAAGCAAAATTCGGTGGAACAAAGGACGTGATTAAAAACACCCATGAAACTCTCAACCAACCATATGACACCATCAGTCAAGAGGAAAATAAACTCAAAGAAGAAATGATTGATGGTGAAGATGAGATTGTTGATATTGAGATGCAGTAAATTTATTACAAACTCTTATTTGTAAGAAGGTTGATGAAGAAGGTGTAAAAAATCAAGATCACTGGAAATTCACTGAATGTGATTGTGCCCTAATGGCTGCCACTAAAGGAGCTTCTACATGCCTGGATTGCTTATGGTATGTGGATAGTGGTGGTTCCAGACATATGACAGGGTGCAAAGCCCTACTCACAAACATCTATGCTCATGTAGGAGGTGATATATCCTTTGTTAATGACTCAAAAGGTAAAGTGTTGGGTTCGGGAACTATCCAAACTGGTAAGCTAAATTTGAAAATGTTTGTAACATTCGTCGAAAAACGGGTTTCAAAACCCGCTTCGTTTATTAATCGAATATACAGTTATAAGTTCCGTTGCGTATTTATTGTTCATATTAATTTTAAACAATACATAACTAATAAACATATCTAGAATTTTAAACCATAATTATTAAATAAAAAAAAATAGTGAATAAAAAAAATAATGGAGACGCCGGGTTTCGAACCCGGGTCACCACAAACACAAACACACAACACACCGCTCCGCCACACACTTGTTTGTGATAAACACTAAAACAAATAACATATATAATAAAACCGAAAGTCAAATCCGGTAATCAACGCGCTAGAACTCGCAATCACCTAAAAATCCGGCAATCCGCGATTTTGGCCATATTCCTTTGACTGAACCGCACAAATTGATTTCGACGTCGGTTATAACCGTTGCCGGCAATCAATTTCAGTCATAACCGACGGTAATCTTTAATCGCGAACTTTGACCCCAATTTAAACTCAATTCAGCTGTTCATCCCTATAAATACCCACTCAATCATCTGGAAATCCTTTCGCTCAGAACCGCACACTTTTTCGAAGCTTTAATTCTTCCAGAGCACGTCGCCGGAGTTCCTCTGCACTCGCCGGAATATCGCCGAAATCGTTGATCAGAAAACCGTATTCATTCATCAGACGGTATAACTGTCTAAACCTCTCTGCTATTTCTTGATTTATACTTTAATTGTTCAAACCAATAATCGAAACTGTTAAAACAGTTCATACAGCCGGAAATCACAAATCAGAGCCGACGACACTTGCCGGAAATCTGAAGCAAACTCGCTGTTCTGGTATACCATATCATTTAATTTTTCTGTCCATTTCAATCAAGTATAAGTCGTGATCGATTAAACAAACAGTCGGTTTCACTGTTCTGTAATTCCCTAAGTGAAGAAGATGAAGTTAAAACATGTGTATTAGTATAATTAAAATCGGGTATATAACCGGGTTAGACACACAGTCCAGCGGTGGACTGTGTGCACAAACAATACACACGTCCCGAGTTCGAATCGCACAAGATACCGACTTTCAGAAATAAAACCAACATTTTTAGAAGTTAATCAGATCAAGTCACAGAATGTTTATAAGAGTAATATAATCCATTAGTTAAACAGATTAGACACACAGCCCAACTGGTTGAGCTATGCGCACTCGAACCGAACGTCCCGAGTTCGACTCTGGGCCTCTGAAGCCTGTTCGGCCATATTAAACCATTTTTGATATAAACTAAATAAAGTTAAAATTAATTAGTATATATATAATTAAAACAGAGAATATTTCGGGTTAGACACGTAGCTTAGTTGGTTGAGCTGCGTGCACGTATACGAGAGGTCCCGAGTTCGAACCTCACTCAGCGCATAGAAAACATAGTCTGACCGGTCAAGACCCGGTCAATGGTCAACGGTCAAAAAGTCAACTTTTTATTTCTTTTTATTTATTTATTTAATTGTAAAATTATTTAAAAATACTTAAAAATAAGATTATTAAAGTTAGAAAATTTCCTTAAACTCACAAAAATAAATCTAAAAATTCTATTTAAAGGCATTAATTAAAAATATTAATCTCAAATAAAATTTATTTATTTATCGAATCATTTTATTATTATCTAGGTTAGTTCTTCCCTCGTCGATTGAATCATAAATTCGTGCGCACTCATCGTCATCAAAGAACGCACCCATTGTGAGTGAATCTCTACCAATTCCCCGTTTTAATCATGTTTTGGGGTGTATCATGTGTCGTATAATTCTTTTATTATATTTAAACACTTGTGCATACATCTTATCCGTGATCAAATGTGTATCAATTGTTGTGTGAATTATATGTAGATTGGATTTATCATTTTCAGTGCACGCATTTCATTAGGCCTATCAGTTCCCCGTGGGAGACGGGTTGAGCATCAGGTGCCTCATTAGATCGGTTCCGTTTGATTGAGCCTTGATCTCACATACATCATCATTCGTATCATATACTCATCCAAAGTGGTTTGTGTTTGTTTATTTATATATGTTTGCTCACATGTGATTATTGCACAAATTTTCTTTATTAAATAAAACAAGAAATTAGTAACAATGTTTTATCAAGGTTCACTCGCCAACTTTTGTTGACCCAAAATATCCCCCGTTTTACACATGATACAGGTTATCCAGCTGAGACAAGAAACACATAGGAAGGCCTAGAAGAATAAACAAGTTTAAGTTTTGGAATAATTATGTAGTTTCATTTTCTTGTAATTGTATGAATTTTGTTTTGGATATTTAAGTGTAATTTGAATTTAATAAATATGAAACATTTTAGTAAACATCATGAGCTTTGGTGGTAACCCAATTATGCCCCGACTCTTATTCCGCTGCGGGTCGGGGTGTGACAGATTGGTATCAGAGCCAAGACTATAGGGATATAGGATATGTTATTAGACCCTTAGAGCCTATACTATAGTTGATTAAAATTTTAAATTGTTTATGCGTTACATACAAAATTCATGATGTTTATATGCTTTATGTTTATTTTTACACTCAATGTTATGCAAGCATGCTCACAAATACATGTTATTATACAATGCTCATCATGAATCATATCCTCATAACATATCATATCCATGAGAGCACACACCTCACGATTACCATGATTTTTGCAATGATTTTTGTATTTTCAAATCACATCAAAGTGAGTTCTCATGACGGGCATGTAGTAACTGGAAGGGTACGAGTACCGGTAGTCGGAACGTCCTGTCTAGGCTTGGCATTCGTATAAATCCAAAATAAAGGACCAGTTTGCCTACCTGGGGACTAACGATGAGAGTACGAAGGACCTATTAGGCCAAAGCATGCTATACCAAACGTCGTGTGAGCTAACCCCACTTTGTGTTGTCATTGTGTCTACACCTGGACACCCTCCTACCATACATCTCGCAATTATATTTTCCGATTTTCATTCGGGTGGTGCGAGTGTTAATCCGCCAACACCAATGTGAATCCTACGAAGCCCAATAGTCATGGGGCCCACATGACTACACAGGCGATGGTATGGGGGACATTGGAGGCCCAAACATGAGCAAACCCAAGACATCCTATGGATGTAGTTGAATTATTGTCAGTTATGTTATTTTTCATTCTTTTTACGACATATGACACCTAGAAACTTCTTAAACTCACAATCTTCCTATGTATGTTCCTGTAGATGTCGGCTAGGCAACTACGTGGAGGTAGAAAGTCAGGAAGATCAAATGAACGCTTGGCCACACAAATTGCTAAACAAATGGCCGCAGTGCTTCCTGACATCGTAATTCAAGTTCAACAAGCTCTCACCGCAAATCCCATCAACCCTCCCAATCAAAAGACCAGAGCGTCGCCAACCCTCCCTCCAAAAAGTGCTCTTACAAACACTTCAAATCTTGCGATCCCCCAAAGTATGAAGGGACCGAAGGTGTTACTGCTCTCCTTCTCTGGTTTGAAGAAATGGAGAACACTTTCCTCAATTGCGATTGTCCGAGGATCGCAAGGTACGTTATGCAACTGGAAGACTGTTTGGGGTATCCCTTACCTGGTGGAACACAGAAAAGGGTAAACGAGGAGTTGAAGATGCCATGGCCTTAACATGGGAAGAGTTAAGGGAACTCATGACAAGACGCTTCGTCCAAGAAGCGAAATCAAAAAGCTGGAAGACGAATTCCACTCACTAAAACAAAAGGAAGGAGATCACACTTCCTATAATAAGAGATTTCTCGAGCTAAATCAGATGATCCCTAATTTGTCACCCCCGTGTACCGCTTGGTTGAACACTGACATTCGAGGTCTTCCCTCGAAAATTCAAGACTCGGTTTTAAGCACTTCGCCTGCAACACTTGAAGCCGCAATGGAATTAGCTACAGAACTCACTGAGAATTGCATCCGAAATGGCAAATTTAAAGATGAGAAGAAGAAAACACCAATTGAGACCCCAACTACAAACCACCAGTCTCCTCCTTAAAGTTTGCTGGTAAGAGGAAACGAAACAGCAAGAATTTTGCTGTCACTCAAACCAACCCTCCTATCACCGCTGCACCAATCACCCAAATTGCTCCCTCTGTTGCACCATTTAAAAAGCCATACACCGGCCCACACCCAAAATGCAACCGTTGTCAATACCATCACCCTCCCGAAACTCTTTGCCAACATTGCACAAGCTGTGGCCGCGCAGGTCACACCATCCAAACCTGTCGTACTCTTCAACGAATGAACCGCAATCAACCCCAATCCAAACCCACCATCAGATAGTGGGTCAAGCCCAACAACCCTTACTTCTACCACCTGCACCACACGCAGCCAAACTTACTACCAACCCAACTACCCCATGATGCAACCCATGCGAGCTTGTTACAACTGTGGGACCCAAACCACTTCAGAAACACTTGTCCATGCTTAGTGAACATCATCCATGCTCAAGCCCAAGCGAACCCAGTAAACCAAGCTAACCAAGCTCCTCCACCTGCCAGAGGAAGAGCTTCAACATCAATGCAACCAAGCTAGGGCTGACAACAACGTGGTTAACGGTACGTTTCTCATCAATGGTAGTTATGCATCATGTTATTTGATACTGGCGCGGATAAGAGTTTTGTGTCCTTAGAATTTGAACCTATCCTCAACCAAACTCGTGTTAATCTCATGGAATCTCTAATGGTGGAAGTTGCTGACGGAAAACCCGTTTCATTAAATTCTATTATACGCAATTGTACCCTCACTCTAAACGATCATGATTTTCCAGTTGACCTCATTCCCATGAAGTTGGGAAGTTTCGATGTTATAATCGGTATGGACTGGCTCAGCCAGCATCACGCTGACGTAGTGTGCCGCGAAAAGTTCATTCGCATTCCTCTTGCAGACGGTCAGACCCTACGTATTTTTGGAGAAACCCCTTCGAAAGGACTCAAATTAATGTCCTGCCTTCAAGCCCGAAAATATCTCTGCAAGAACTATGTCGCATTCCTAACTCACGTCGTCAAAAAGGGAAACAAGGAGAAGAAACTCAAAGATATCCCCGTTGTGAAAGAATTCCCACAAGTCTTTCCCGACGATATTTCAGGACTCCTTCCTGTAAGAGAAGTCGAATTCCGCATCGATCTTGTACATGGGCTACACCAGTCGCAAAATCTCCTTATAGGTTAGCCCCATCCGAAATGCAAGAGCTGGCCAGTCATCTGACAAGAGCTGACTGACAAAGGATTCATATGTCCTAGCTCCTCGCCTTGGGGTGCACCTGTCCTCTTTGTGAAGAAGAAAGATGGAACGTTTCGCATGTGCATTGATTATAGAGAACTCAACAAGCTAACGGTTAAAAATCGCTATCCACTACCTCGCATCGATGAACCTCCTAGACCAACTTCAAGGCGCCACCTGCTTTTCAAAATCGACCTTCGTTCTGGTTATCATCAGCTTAGAGTACATGAAGAAGATATCCCAAAGACCGCTTTCCGGACTCGTTATGGTCATTACAAATTCATGGTCATGCCATTCGGTTTAACCAATGCCCGCGCTGTATTCATGGATCTAATGAATAGGGTATGCAAACCCTACCTCGACCGTTTCGTCATAGTCTTCATCGACGATATTCTTATCTACTCCAAGTCTAAATCCGATCATGAGCGACACCTTCGACTCATCTTACACTTTTAAGGACTGAAAAGCTCTACGCTAAGTTCTCAAAATGCGAATTCTGGTTAAGAGAAGTACAATTCCTTAGACATGTCGTCAATGACAAGGGAATACATGTCGATCCTTCAAAAATCAAGGCAGTACAGGAATGGCAAGCGCCACGTACCCCTACCGAAGTAAGGTCATTTCTTGGTTTGGCTGGTTACTATTGACGCTTCATTGCCAATTTTTCCCGTATTGCTGTACCACTCACGGCTTTGACTCATAAAGGAAAACCCTTCATATGGGGACCTAAACAAGAAGAAGCCTTCCAAACTCTAAAGCAAAAACTTTGTGACGCACCTATCCTCACACTCCCTGAGGGTTGCGATGACTTTGTAGTATATTGCGACGCATCAGGGCAAGGGCTAGGCTGTGTATTAATGCAAAGAGGAAAAGTGATAGCCTATGCTTCTAGACAACTCAAAGTTCATGAGAAGAATTACACCACCCACGACCTGGAACTTGGAGCCGTTGTGTTCGCTCTCAAGATATGGAGACATTACCTCTACGGTACCAAGTGTGAAATATACACTGACCACAAAAGTCTCCAACATATCTTCAACCAAAAGGAGTTGAATATGAGGCAACGAAGATGGGTCGAACTTCTCAACGACTACGACTGTGAAATTCGGTATCATCCTGGCAAGGCAAACGTAGTGGCCGATGCGCTCAGTCGAAAAAGTTATGCGAACTCCATTCGTCTTCTATGTTCGCAAATCATAACTGACATCAAAGATCGAATCCGAGCAGCTCAACATGTTTCTGTAACAGAAAATGACGTACGCGATGAGCTGTCGTGTGGAGCTGAACTAAAAATCGAAAACAAATCTGATGGTATTCTATACTATTTAAATCGCATATGGATTCCTGATCGTGATAACCTTCGTGATTTCCTCATGAATGAGGCGCACAAAACACGATACTCTTACACCCAGGAGCCGACAAGATGTATCAAGACCTACGATACACCTACTGGTGGCCGGGCATGAAAAAGGATATCGCTGTTTTTGTTTCCAAGTGCCTTACCTGTTCCAAAGTAAAAACTGAACATCAAAGACCTTCAGGACTTCTAGTCCAACCCGAAATACCTGTATGGAAATGGGAAAACATAACCATGGATTTTATTACCGGGTTACCTCGCACCTCCAGTGGGTATGACACCATATGGGTAATAATCGATCGTCTTACAAGGTCATCTCATTTCATTCCGATTCGCGAGGACTTCAAGAACGAGAAGTTAGCTCGTATCTACATCAGCGAGATCGTAAGCCGTCATGGTGTACCTTTAAGCATCATTTCAGACCGTGATGGTCGTTTGTACAAAACCGCCTTGGGTACACGATTAGACCTCAGTACCGCTTTTCATCCTCAAACTGATGGTCAATCTGAACGCACCATCCAAACCCTTGAAGACATGCTGCGAGCATGCGTCATAGATTTCAAAGGGAACTGGGACGCGCATCTACCATTAGTTGAATTTTCGTACAACAATAGCTATCATTCAAGTATCGGCATGGCTCCTTTCGAAGCTTTATATGGTCGTAAGTGCCGATCTCCAGTATGTTGGCATGAAATTGGGGAATCACAAATCACCGGTCCAGAATTAATTCAAGAAACAACCGACAAGGTCATTCAAATTCGAAACAATCTTCTAGCGGCTCAAAGTCGTCAAAAGAGTTATGCAGACAAACGACGAAAGCCCTTGGAGTTTGACATTGGTGATCAAGTACTTTTAAAAGTATCACCGTGGAAGGGAGTGGTTCGTTTTGGCCAGAAGGGCAAGCTAGCACCACGCTACGTAGGACCTTCAAGATACTCGAAAGAGTAGGTCCTGTAGCATACAAGTTTGACCTACCAGAAGAGCTCAACAGAATTCATCCCACATTTCACGTATCAAACTTGAAAAAGTGCCTCGCCGATGAAAACCTCCATATTCCTCTAGAAGACATTCAAGTCGATGAATCTATGCACTTCATTGAAAGACCAGTAGAAATCATGGACTTCGGAGAGAAGCGTTTAAGGCGAAGTCGTATTCCAATTGTCAGGGTACGTTGGGAGTCGAAACGAGGACCCGAGTTTACTTGGGAACGTGAAGACTCAATGCGCGAAAAATACCCGCATCTTTTTCCAGTTACCACTACTACTTAAATTTCGGGACGAAATTACTAAAAGTGGGGGATACTGTAACATTCGTCGAAAAACGGGTTTCAAAACCCGCTTCGTTTATTAATCGAATATACAGTTATAAGTTCCGTTGCGTATTTATTGTTCATATTAATTTTAAACAATACATAACTAATAAACATATCTAGAATTTTAAACCATAATTATTAAATAACAAAAAATAGTGAATAAAAAAATAATGGAGACACCGGGTTTCGAACCCGGGTCACCCACAAACACAAACACACAACACACCGCTCCGCCACACACTTTGTTTGTGATAAACACTAAAACAAATAACATATATAATAAAACCGAAAGTCAAATCCGGTAATCAACGCGCCAGAACTCGCAATCACCGGAAAATCCGGCAATCCGTGATTTTGGCCATATTCCTTTTGACTGAACCGCACAAATTGATTTCGACGTCGGTTATAACCGTTGCCGGCAATCAATTTCAGTCATAATCGACGGTAATCTTTAATCGCGAACTTTGACCCCGATTCAAACTCAATTCAGCTGTTCATCCCTATAAATACCCACTCAATCATCTGGAAATCCTTTCGCTCAGAACCGCACATTTTTCGAAGCTTTTATTCTTCTAGAGCACGTCGCCGGAGTTCCTCTGCACTCGTCGGAATATCACCAGAATCGTTGATCAGAAAACCGTATTCATTCATCAGACGGTATAACTGTCTAAACCACTCTGTTATTTCTTGATTTATACTTTAATTGTTCAAACCAATAATCAAAACTGTTAAAACAGTTCATACAGCCGGAAATCACAAATCAGAGCCGACGACACTTGCCGGAAATCTGAAGCAAACTCGCTGTTCTGGTATACCATATCATTTAATTTTTCTGTGCATTTCAATCAAGTATAAGTCGTGATCGATTAAACAAACAGTCGGTTTCACTGTTCTGTAATTCCCTAAGTGAAGAAGATGAAGTTAAAACATGTGTATTAGTATAATTAAAATCGGGTATATAACCGGGTTGGACACACAGTCCAGCGGTGGACTGTGTGCAAAAACAATACACACGTCCCGATTTCGAACGCACAAGATACCGACTTTCAGAAATAAAACCAACATTTTTAGAACTTAATCAGATCAAGTCACAGAATGTTTATAAGAGTAATATAATCCATTAGTTAAACAGATTAGAGACACAGCCCAACTGGTTGGGCTGTGCGCACTCGAACCGAACGTCCCGAGTTCGACTCCGGGCCTCTGAAGCCGGTTCGGCCATATTAAACCATTTTTGATATAAACTAAATAAAGTTAAAATTAATTAGTATATATATATAATTAAAACAGAGAATATTTTGGGTTAGACACGTAGCTCAGTTGGTAGAGCTGCGTGCACGTATACGAGAGGTCCCGAGTTCGAACCTCACTCAGCGCATAGAAAACACAGTCTGACCGGTCAAGACCCGGTCAACGGTCAAAAAGTCAACTTCTTATTTATTTTTATTTATTTATTAAATTGAAAAATTATTTAAAAATACTTAAAAATAAGATTATTAAAGTTAGAAAATTTCCTTAAACTCACAAAAATAAATCTAAAAATTCCATTTAAAGGCATTAATTAAAAATATTAATCTCAAATAAAATTTATTTATTTATCGAATCATTTTATTATTATTTAGGTTAGTTCTTCCCTCGTCGATTGAATCATAAATTCGTGCGCACTCATCGTCATCAAAGAACGCACCCATTGTGAGTGAATCTCTACCAATTTCCCCGTTTTAATCATGTTTTGGGGTGTATCATGTGTCATATAATTCTTTTATTATATTTAAACACTTTTGCATACATCTTATCCGTGATCAAATGTGTATCAAATGTGTATCATTGTTGTGTGAATTATATGTAGATTGGATTTATCATTTTCAGTGCACGCATTTCATTAGGCCCATCAGTTCCCCGTGGGAGACGGGTTGAGCATCAGGTGCCTCGTTAGATCGGCTCCGTTTGATTGAGCCTTGATCTCACATACATCATCATTCATATCATATACTCATCCAAAGTGTTTTGTGTTTGTTTATTTATATATGTTTGCTCACATTGATTATTGCACAAATTTTCTTTATTAAATAAAACAAGAAATTAGTAACAATGTTTTATCAAGGTTCACTCGCCAACTTTTGTTGACCCAAAATATCCCCCGTTTCACACATGATACAGGTAATCCAGCTGAGACAAGAAACACATAGGAAGGCCTAGAAGAATAAACAAGTTTAAGTTTTGGAATAATTATGTAGTTTCATTTTCTTGTAATTGTATGAATTTTGTTTTGGATATTTAAGTGTAATTTGAATTTAATAAATATGAAACATTTTAGTAAACATCATGAGCTTTGGTGATAACCCAATTATGCCCTGACTCTTATTCCGCTGCGGGTCGGGGTGTGACAATGTTAATCTTATTAATATTCTAAAAGTTAACCTACTTAGAGTTTCACATATAGTTATAAAGGTTATGGTTCATTTTTCACTAAGAAAATATGTAAAATTGTTGGACCAGAAGTAGTAAAAAGGACTGACACAATTATAGCTGAAAACACTACACAACTTGTTGCTCACATAAGTGGCAATATTTATGTAGTTGACATGTTAAAAGATAATCATATGAAAAATGTATTTTTGTTCGCTGTTGCTTCAACAAACGAAACAAAGTTATGGCATATAAGGTTGGGACATGTTAAATTACAAACCATTAACACTCTTTCAAGATAAAATCTTGTCAGAGGTCTTCCAACCAAAGAATTCAAATGTGATAAACCCTGCATTTCCTGTTTAAAAGGAAAGCAACATAGAGGTTAACACAAAGCCCTTGATGAGTCCAAAACAACCCGATATTTACAAATGTTACACATGGATTTGTTTGGCTTTATAAAAATCATGAGCTTAAGGAAGAAGAGATATTGTCTTGTTATAGTTGATGATTTTTCTAGGTTTACATGGACTTACTTTTTACACTCCAAAGATGAGACTACATGTGTTTTGAGAGAGTTTATCACAAAAGTTGAAAAACAATATAACCTACCAGCAAAAAATTAAATAGTGATAATAGAACAAAATTTAGGAATGGGAGTTGGATGAGTTATGTGTGTCAAAAGGAATAGTGAGACAATTCAGTGTTCCAAGAACACCTGAACAAAATGGGGTAGTTGAAAGATGTGATATTCAGCACCAAACTAGGTGAATCTTTATTTGAATTACCCAGCTTACATGATTAACAAACTGATACTGATTAGGGACGAAGGTAACACCCTGTAAAATCGTGTCCAATAGTATAGTAACACGTGTTGTATTTTTAATATAATCTATTAAAGACCAATAAGGACTAAAGGTGTCAACATGCTCAAGTTGAGCCTCTGAGTGATGAACCGATGTCAACATGCATAAATAATAGCCTCTGAGTGACTGATATGTAAACATGCTTAAATTATTAGCCTCTGAGTGACTAATACGTCAACATGCTTGAAACTTGGCCTCTGAGTGACTGATATGTCAACATGCCCTGCCTCTGAGTGACATCGAAATCAACATGCTTGTAATAAGCCTCCGAGTGATCCTTTGTGAAGTCCTAACTCTCATACGTGCCGTTTGTTGGATGAGAAAGTTCAATTGGTAAATATGTGAAAGTTGGATAATGGAGGGATTAAAATTGTCAACATGTTAATTCTTACCTCTGAGTGACCTTTTAACGAACCGAGAGCTCGACAATGTCCGGGCATAATCCCGGGTATGCCAAGTTTTGGCTACGGTGGGCAAAAGTGCCAAAAAGGTGTTTAAAATGGTTTTTATAAGCTTTTATAAGTTAAGGCGTTAAAGTGTCAATTTTTGAAACTGGCTGTGGGCGGTCGCGGGCCGCGAGAGACAGGCCTGGGTGACTCGCGGGGCGCGAGACGGCCTCTGCAGCAGAAAGTTTTGTTTGGTCTCCAAGCAAAACTCCAAAACCATTAATTCAAAACTATGGCTTCTCTAAACTGCTATGCCACGTTTTGGGACACTTGTAAGCTTCTTCTTACACCCGTAAACACCTGGCTTCACCTCCTTTGAGCTCTCCAACTATACATAGGTGCTTAAGTTCACCATTTCAACTTGCACCTTTCTTATTCACTCTTCTCCCTCCTCTGGAAGTTCCT
Source organism: Scalesia atractyloides (assembly GCA_947069175.1). Lineage (NCBI taxonomy): Eukaryota > Viridiplantae > Streptophyta > Magnoliopsida > Asterales > Asteraceae > Scalesia > Scalesia atractyloides. The sequence goes on from CAMTDV010000023.1 coordinate 49,455,691, forward strand.
AACTAAAAGGAGCAATCCAACATAGTTCTTCTGCATTGAGGAATCACTGGTAAGTGTTCCTTCTTTGTGCATTTTCGTTTATAGGTTTTATAGCCAAAAGGCAAGCGTTTTCGTAAAACGCTTTGACTTTCGGTTAAGACCATTATGGTCCAGCCATTGTTCAAAATGAACATGGCTAAGTGATCATAATAAGGTAGGTGTTAGTCCCTATAAAGGGCACCTCCTGAAGATCATATTTGCTAGACCAATTGACAGTCAAAGTTATGATATTAAAAAGTCATAAATTGATCATAAAACATGCCATTTTTCGGAAAAATCATAAATTGATCTTATATATGTTATGAAACCTGTTTTGACACTTAAAAAAGTTGGTAATAATTATTAGTACATGTATAAACATGTTCGGCTCCTCAATTTCAGTTCTAGGGTCGGTTTGCAACCGAAAGTCGCAAAGTTTGACTTTTGCTTTGACTTTCGATTCTGACCGGATTTAGATTAGTTACCTACTGATCTAAAGTTGCAGTTATGATCATAATATAATGTAGCATAACCCTCTGAGGTTATATTACATGATCATAATTTGAATCCAAGTTTATGCACAAATTTCATAATTATGCCATATTTGACCAAAATGGCCTTTTTGCATAAACCAAGGTTTAAATAATAAGAACCTAAAAATGAGTTTCTTACTGATGTAATATTATAAGTAGGATTATTTGGAAGGTTAAACCAAGTTATAAACTGAGTTTTCAAGCAGGTCCTCAAACTATGTCGATAAATGACGGTCTTAGACCCTGTGGCTTATAAAATAGTTTTAATCAACCTTTTCAAGGTAAATCATTTACATACTGATATGTTATATTAAATAACATATTTTAAACATTTTAAGTCTGCCTAAGGTCAGGTTTCATTAAACATTGCTTAACAACGTTATCTTACGACATAAGCGCCATTTCGGCGCATAGTATAGTTTTAAACCATATTATTGACCAAAGCTTGATACCTACTGATTTTAAAACTTATTTTAAACATATTTACAGTAGGTACATGTTATAAACTCAGAATCCCAAATAATTTATAAACTATGTGTAAAATTACCAAATTGCCCTTATAGGCATAATTTCGTTTTTAAAACCTTAACGTGCATTTAAGTTGATATCCTACTGATATCTTAATATAATGGCATATAGAACTTGTCCATAACTTATCCGGTTACTCAATATCGCTATTATGCGCACGGTTACGCATATGTAACCATTTTTCGGAAATTAACCAAAACGGGTTTAACCTTATCATTTTAAGTTCAAAATCCAGAATGTTTATAGTTTACCCATATTATACAAGTCAAGTACTTGTCAGGTTTAAACTGCATTCTATCCGATCATCGTTTAATCAAGCGTCATACGTAATGATCATGTACACTATTCGGTTTATAAGACCGTTAATATTTAATTGGCTAGCTTATGCCATAATCCAGACTAGAGCCTTCTCGGTAAATGCTATCTGCACTTGGTACTTTTGTATACGGCTGATTTATTTAAAAACAAAAGAAGAAGGCAAGCTCAGGTAAATACTCTCAACTTATTTCCCTATAAGGGCTTGGGATACGGTAAATTATTATCGCATGGTCCATTGCAAGGTTAACCTTCCTAAGTTAATAATAGATTTGTGTTGTTTGCACTTAAAATCATTTTTAATGTTTTCTAAATGAGTCTGTTGGGTGTATTTACCAGCGTAAGCTGACGTATCTTCCAAAGGCTAATCTGCAGGTATAATAAGAAATAGGCCGGAAGCAGCTCGGTAGAGAATAAGAGGATCTTGTAAATCCTTAGATCTGCCTAAAGTCTGTTTTGTATTCTTTCTATGTACATTTTACGATCCGCCTGTGGATCTTCTATTACGAGCCTATATATTATTTTAGATTTCCAATATTTCGGTTTGTAATAGTAATTTTACTCCAAGACTTCCGCTGTGCTATGTTTAATTGACATTGATGTTATCAACTTACGTCACGATACTCCCACCCGGGCCCACCGGTGTTTGGATTTCGGGTTGGAAATCCGGGGTGTGACAGGGTTGGTATCAGAGCCAACGTTTGAGAGAATTAAACACTAGCCTTTTGTGTTTAGTCTCAAACTTACACGAGCACATTCGTTACACTTCCGAGTCTAGGCATTGACCTAGGATTACTCATTTTAGTATTAAGTTATAGTATGTTTTGAATTGATTTATAACAGGAAAATGTCGCCACGTGTACGAGGATAAAGTGGACGAGGAAAAGGTCCAATAAGAGGAGGACCATCGGGCATATTCCCCCTCAACCTCATAATTCAGATGCATACCAAGAATTAGGAGATTCATCTCCTTGGCAACCAGCGAGACGTTTTGTCTCTAATAGACACTCGCCCTCACATTCCCAAAATTCTTATCACTCACACCATTCCTATCATTCTCACCATTCCCATTCTCATCACTCCTACCATGAAGAGTTTAACTCCAACTATTACTTAAACACGCCTCCAGCCGATCAAAATCAGTTGGACCAGCCACATCCTATGGACAAGGACTCCGACCCGGAGATGCCACCATCGGGATCAAATGTGCATCCCATTGAAATTTCGAGTGATTCAAACTCATATGCCGGATCGCCCTACCAAGGTCCTAACGAGTGGGACCAATACTGGAATCAATTCACTTTTGCCCACACACCTTCCCATCACTCTCAACCACTCCCAGTTCAAGAAGATGTCCACATGGAACCCGTGAACCAACCTCAACAACCACCTGAGCCACCAAGGAAGAAGCGTGGAGCACGTATGTCAGTACGTGCCGGACAAAGGTCGGGATCGCTGCCACCTTTCCCAATTCTTACCCCACAAGAGGACCCACAAATGGGTGGACCCTCTAATGTTCCACCTGTAACATCCGTCAAAAAACGGATTTACCAAACCCGCTCCGTTTATCAACTGAACAGTCAGTTAAAATTTTCGTTGCGAATTAAATGCCCAAAATAATTTTAAACGATACATAATCAATTATTATACGGGATTATATAAGTTGTTTTTGAAAAACTGTTGAAAATCGCAAAATAAAAATATTTTGGTTCTGCCGGGTTTCGAACCCGGGTCAGTACCGATCCAGCAAACAAACTTAACACACACACACAAACCACTGCGCCACTTGTATTGTTTGTTAAATATTGGAATCATTTAATTCATATCTTGACTTTCCGAATTCAAAACCGGCGCCCAAAAGTTCAGTCGTCGGAAATCCCGGTAATCTCGCGAAACTTAACGTTTCTTTCAGTTATAACGTAAAACATAAACGCTACATCGGGTATAACCGACGTCTGGGTCCGCGACCAAAGTTATAACCGCCGGAGAAATTCAAACCAATGAATCCAGTTGGAAATCGGGCCAAATACATCGACGATTTGCCCTATAAAAACCACCTCGAACTTCTACAAACCTTTTCGCTCAAAACCGCACTCTTTCTCGGCGAAAACTCACTCGCCGGAATATTTCTGCTCGTCGCCGGAAAACCAAACCTTCCACTTCTAAACCTTACTAAACCCTCTGAGCTTATACCGAAGTCACCCACACCCTTTGTAAGCTTTCTGAAGATTCTCTGCTGCAAGACACTCGTCGCCGGAAGGGATTGCTGTCGCCGGAGTTCTGCCGGAAAACAGAGGAAAACTAGTCGGTATACCTCACGCCTAATTTCCTTTCTTTTTTTTTACTTAACCTCATCTGTAATCAACTAAAAAACGCTAAAGAAATTGAGTTAATCATTGAACCAGTCAGTCATCATATCTGGTTATAACTTGATGAAGAAGACGATGTATCCGGAACTTATAAGTATAATTTAAATCAAGAAATAACTCGGGTTAGACACACAGTCCAGCGGTGGACTGTGTGCACAATAAACACACAAAGGTCTCGAGTTCGAATCTTGTTCCACACACGCCGCTTTAATAAAATGCCTTTTTGTTTTGTTAACCGAACCGGAGTCGCCACAGGTATATGTTAAGTATATTAATAATCGGAATAATAACCAAGTTAGACACACAGTCCAGCGGTGGACCGTGTGTATGTTTAATCAAAGCACACGAGTTCGAGTCTGGTCTTCTCCATCGACCCGGACAATTATTTACCTTTTTAAAATAAGACAGAAAGGAAAATGTTCAGTTTGTATTTAAGAATAATAAAAATCAATTAAGTTAACAAGTTGGACACACAGTCCAGCGGTGGACTGTGTGTTAGTTTAAGCCACAGGTCCCGGGTTCGAGACCTGTGGAGCGCACCGTCCGAATCAAATTAAATCGTTTTTTAAATAAAAGGATTTTCTGTTTAAATTAATTAATATATAAATATAATTAAAAATAGATATATGACGGGTTAGACACGTAGCTCAGTTGGTAGAGCTGCGTGCACGCGTACGGGAGGTCTCGGGTTCGAGCCTCACTCAGCGCACAACAATATGCATTCGAAGCGGTCAACGGTCAAGTCAACGGTCAAAGTCAAAGTCAACTGTAGCAAAAAAAATCAAATTTTTTTATTATTTTTATTTATTTATTTTAATTAAAAATCAATTAAATATACTTAAAAATAACATTTTTAAGGTTAGAAAATAGCCTTAAACTCACAAAAATCACCAACAATCCTACTAAAATAGATTAATAAAATCCGCTTACTTACCAAACCATAATGTGATTTATTTAGGTTAATCTCACTCGTGGTTAAAACCACTTCGCGTGCATTCAATATCATCAACCGAACGCACCCACTGTGAGTGAATCTTACAACTCCCCCCTTTTAATTACACGTTTTGGGGTGTGTCATGTGTCATAAAAATAATTTACTCGTTTATTTAACTTGTGCCATACCATATCGTGATCTAAATTTAGATTGTTATAATGTTGTGATTACTTATTTCATTTTGTCAAATTATATGGAATTCATTCATTTAGCCCATCAGTTCCTCGTGGGAGACGAGTTGAACAACGCGTGCCTCAAAACCAATTCATTATTGTTCATGTGTGTATCATTGAGTTTATATTGTTTGTGGTTGTGTCATTCATATTATCATGTTTATGCAATTCATTCATTAGGCCCATCAGTTCCTCGTGAGAGACGAGTTGAGCAACGCGTGCCTCTAAATGTTCCATTATTGTTCATGTGTGCTTTATTTAATATCTTATGATTGTTGAATAAGTTTACATCTATTTTTACTCATGTTTGGTTGTGCACATATTTCATAATCAATTTAAATAAACTTGTTCAAATGTTTTCCATAGGATTAACTCGCCAACATTATGTTGATCCAAAAACCCTTTTACACATGATACAGGTGAACAGGTTGAAGCAAGGAAAACATAGGAAATGCCTTAGAAGAGAACAAAGAAGCTTAGATTGATAGTTAGAACATGTTGTAATTCTTATTGTAAATTTCCATTAAATTGTATTAATGAATATGAAACGCATAATAAATGTCATGAGCTTTGATGATAACCCAATCATGCCCCGATCACCTTTTCCGCTGCGGGTCGGGGTGTGACAGATTGGTATCAGAGCCATGACTATAGGGATATAGGATAGGTTATTAGACCCTTAGAGCCTATACTATAGTCTGCCTAAATTTTAATTGATTAGGTGGTTACATACAAACTTGTGATATTTATTTGTTTCATATTTGTTTACATTTACAGTCAAACATACATGCTTATATACATATTCATTATACATATATCGATGTTCATGTATTCAATTTATTTTCATACTCTCATTATCCAAAGATTTTGTGCAATTTTCAAATCTCATCAAAGTAAGTTCTGCGACGGGCATGTAGTAACTGGAAGGGTACAAGTACCGGTAGTCGGAACGTCCTGTCTAGGTTGGCATTCGTATAAATCCAATATAACGGACCAGTTTGCCTACCTGGGGACCAACGATGAGAGTACGAAGGACCTATTAGGCCAAAGCATGCTACACCAAACGTCGTTCGAACTAACCCACTTTGAGGTGTCACCGTGTCTACAGCTGGACACATTCCGAATATCACACGTTGTATACATATTTCTCGATTTTCTCCGGGTTTTGTGTACGCAACCTGGCAAACCCGTGCGAACCATTTGAAAAACCGGTATTCATGGGGGCCCACATGATTACACAGGTAAAGTATGGCGGCATGTAGGGCCTAATGGCGAGCAAAACCCAAGACATCCTATGGATGTAGTAGATTTATTTTTCTATAATTATTTTATGAATGTTCATTCCTAATGCGACCCATGAACCCAAAAACATCCAACTCATACTCTTGTCATGTATCCCTTGTAGATGTCTTCTAACCCTTCCCGTAGGAAGACGAGAGCAAGAAAAGCCCGCGAACGCATGGCTGCCTTAATCGCTCAACAAATGGCTGCCGTAATACCCAACATTGTAATCCAAGTTCAACAAGCACTTACCGCTAATCCTGTCAATCAAGAAAACCAAAACATTGTCAACTCTCCCTCAAATATCACTAAATGCACCTACAAGCATTTCAAATCATGCGACCTTCCAAAGTACAAAGGGACTGAAGGCGTCACCGCTCTCCTCCATTGGTTTGAAGAAATGGAGAACACTTTTCTAAATTGCGATTGCCCTGACGATCGCAAAGTGCGATATGCTACCGGTCGATTATATGGGATAGCACTTACTTGGTGGAATACAGAGAAGGCCAAACGAGGCGTCGACGATGCTATGACTTTAACTTGGAACGAATTGAAGGAAATCATGACCAGACAATTTTGCCCAAGGAGTGAAATCAAGAAATTAGAAGATGAATTTTATTCGTTGAAGCAAAAGGAAGGAGACCACACCACATACAACAAAAGATTCCTCGAGTTACATCAAATGGTTCCCAACATGTTCACTCCCCTCTACCGTTTGATCGAGCACTACATTCGTGGTCTTCCGTCAAAGATTCAAGACCCTGTAATAGGTACCAAGCCTGCAACTTTGGAAGCAGCAATGGAGCTAGCAACAGAGCTCACCGAGAACCGAATCCGAAACAAAGACTTCAAGGAGGAGAAGAAGAAGGATAAAGAATCGACTGAAACTTCCGACTCCACCCAAACCGAATTCCCTTCTCAACCCAATCCTAAGAGAAAAAGAGACGGGCAACTTTTTGCTGCTATCCAACGTAACCAACCTATTTTACACGCCATACCCATCCAAGCTATCCCAATCACTCAAGTGGCACCCAACTCAACCTACCCAAATAAGAAACCATATCTTGGACCTCACCCTCGATGCAACAACTGTTTTTATCACCATCCCCTTACCTTACCTTGTCGACTATGTGCAACTTGTGGTCGCTATGGTCATTTGAGCAAGGTTTGCCGCACCTTTCAAAACCAAACCTCTTCCCCAACTCAAAACATGGCCCAAACTTATCATCAACCCCAATACCCCATGTTCCCATATGCTAGAGCTTGTTTCAATTGTGGCGACCCTACCCACTTTAGAAACACATGCCCTCAATTGGTTAACGTCATCAACGCCCAAGCCCAATCAAACCCAGTTAACCAAGTAAACCAAGAAAATCCAACCGCTAGGCCATTAGCAAGAGGAAGAGTCTTCAATATCAACGCCAATCCTGTCGAAGTTAATGACGGCCCAAGCGAAGATACTCAACTAGTCCTTTTCACCGAAGATCCAGATTCAACTCCTATCGTTTAGTTTTATGTTTTTCTTTATCACATCAAACCAATCATAACTTAAGAATAAAGCCAATGAAACTTTGACAAGAATACGGTGGATACGCCGCTGGTACTTCCTATATATAAGTATTCTTGTCAAAGGATCAGAAGCATTATCTGGCGGTTATGAGAGGTTCCATGTGTAGACTATTAGAGTAATTATTGTTTATTGTTTTCAGTATATGCATTTGCCGAGGCCGCAGCTCCCCCTTTATGAGGTTTTGAGCTTGTTCCCCATTTTATTATGCGGTTGAACTGTGGCGTGCCCGCACGATCGGCTCCGTTTGATTGAGCCTTGATCGATCAGTTTATTTTACATTTCAATACATGCAATACGATCGGCTCTGTTTGATTGAGCCTTGATCGCACAGTTCAATTTACATTTCCATTTCATGCAATACGTTCGGCTCCGTTTGATTGAGCCTTGAGCGCACATACATTTTCATTATCAGTATCTTGTGGTTGTGGTGTTTGTTGTAGAGTCGCATAGAACTAATCATAACTTGCGGATAAAGTCAATGAGAATTTGACAAGAATATGATGGATACGCCGCTGGTACTTCCTATATATAAGTATTCTTGTCAAATGATCGGAGGCATTATCAGGCGGTTATGAGAGGTTCCATGCATAGGCTGTTTGTGTGATTGTTGTTTAGATTAAGTTGTTCATTTTCAGTACATGCAATACGTTCGGCTCCGTTTGATTGAGCCTTGAGCGCACATACAATTTCATTTTCAGTACATGCAATACGTTCGGCTCCGTTTGATTGAGCCTTGAGCGCACAGACAATTTCATTATCAGTATCTTGTGGTTGTTGTGTTTGTTGTAGAGTCGCATAGAACTAATCATAACTTGCGGATAAAGTCAATGAGAATTTGACAAGAATATGGTGGATACGCCGCTGGTACTTCCTGTATATAAGTATTCTTGTCAAATGATCGGAGGCATTATCAGGCGGTTATGAGAGGTTCCATGCATAGGATGTTTGTGTGATAGTTGTTTAGATTAAGTTATTCATTTTCAGTACATGCAATACGCTCGGCTCCGTTTGATTGAGCCTTGAGCACACAGACAATTTCATTTTCAGTACATACAATACGATCGGCTCCGTTTGATTGAGCCTTGATCGCACAGATATTTTTCATTTCAGTATTTTATGTTTGTTGTATTGGTTGTAGAGTTATATAGGACTAATCATAATTCACTGATAAAACCAATGAAAATTTGACAAGAATATGGTGGATACGCCGCTGGTACTTCCTATATATAAGTATTCTTGTCAAAGGATCAGAGGCATTGTCGGACGGTTATGAGAAGTTCTATGTAGGATTTATTAATTTCTTGGTAACTAATCATAACTTGTGGATAAAACCAATGAAAATTTGGCAAGAATATGGTGGATACGCCGCTGGTACTTCCTATATATAAGTATTCTTGCCAAAGGATCAGAGGCATTATCAGGCGATTATGAGAAGTTCCATGTAGGATTTAGTATTGCCTTGGTTGAAATTGTGTTACATTTATATCATCTTGCTATTTAGAGAAATTGGATTTGTGTTCCATTTCTACATAAACTAACCTCTCCATCATAACAAACGAGAGAGGAACTTCCACCATTCAAACATATATGCTATCAGAATGTGGATTCAAATATTAGCTGTTGTGTTTATTTATGTTCAAATATTAGCTGTTGTGTTTATTTATGTTTAAATATTAGCTGTTGTGTTTATTTATGTTCCATGTAGGTTGTAGTATTAGAAGTTTTGCCTTAGGATATAACATTACCTTTCCAAACATATCCAACCTCTTATGCATGATATCATAGTTAGCGAATCAAATCTGACTATCAATACTCTTACAGTAGGCAACAAAAAGCGATTCATGTAATAGGGTACTTAACCTTTACAAGGAACGTTACCGCCTCAAACAAAAACTTAAACCCTTACTTTTTCTAAGCAAGTAACTGACAAACTAAACACCATCATTCTTTTAGTCAAATATATCACTATTTAAATTTCGGGACGAAATTTCTAAAAAGCAGGGGATACTGTAACATCCGTCAAAAAACGGATTTACCAAACCCGCTCCGTTTATCAACCGAACAGTCAGTTAAATTTTCATTGCGAATTAAATGCCCAAAATAATTTTAAACGATACATAATCAATTATTATACGGGATTATATAAGTTGTTTTTGAAAAACTGTTGAAAATCGCAAAATAAAAATATTTTGGTTCTGCCGGGTTTCGAACCCGGGTCAGTACCGATCCAGCAAACAAACTTAACACACACACACAAACCACTGCGCCACTTGTATTGTTTGTTAAATATTGGAATCATTTAATTCATATCTTGACTTTCCGAATTCAAAACCGGCGCCCAAAAGTTCAGTCGTCGGAAATCCCGGTAATCTCGCGAAACTTAACGTTTCTTTCAGTTATAACGTAAAACATAAACGCTACATCGGTTATAACCGACGTCTGAGTCCGCGACCAAAGTTATAACCGCCGGAGAAATTCAAACCAATGAATCCAGTTGGAAATCGGGCCAAATACATCGACGATTTGCCCTATAAAAACCACCTCGAACTTCTGCAAACCTTTTCGCTCAAAACCGCACTCTTTCTCGGCGAAAACTCACTCGCCGAAATATTTCTGCTCGTCGCCGGAAAACCGAACCTTCCACTTCTAAACCTTACTAAACCCTCTGAGCTTATACCGAAGTCACCCACACCCTTTGTAAGCTTTCTGAAGATTCTCTGCTGCAAGACACTCGTCGCCGGAAGGGATTGCTGTCGCCGGAGTTCTGCCGGAAAACAGAGGAAAACTAGTCGGTATACCTCACGCCTAATTTCTTTCTTTTTTTTTAATTAACCTCATCTGTAATCAACTAAAAAACGCTAAAGAAATTGAGTTAATCATTGAACCAGTCAGTCATCATATCTGGTTATAACTTGATGAAGAAGACGATGTATCCGGAACTTATAAGTATAATTTAAATCAAGAAATAACTCGGGTTAGACACACAGTCCAGCGGTGGACTGTGTGCACAATAAACACACAAAGGTCTCGATTTCGAATCTTGTTCCACACACGCCGCTTTAATAAAATGCCTTTTTGTTTTGTTAACCGAACCGGAGTCGCCACAGGTATATGTTAAGTATATTAATAATCGGAATAATAACCAAGTTAGACACACAGTCCAGCGGTGGACTGTGTGTATGTTTAATCAAAGCACACGAGTTCGAGTCTGGTCTTCTCCGTCGACCCGGACAATTATTTACCTTTTTAAAATAAGACAGAAAGGAAAATGTTCAGTTTGTATTTAAGAATAATAAAAATCAATTAAGTTAACAAGTTGGACACACAGTCCAGCGGTGGACTGTGTGTTAGTTTAAGCCACAGGTCCCGGGTTCGAGACATGTGGAGCGCACCGTCCGAATCAAATTAAATCGTTTTTTAAATAAAAGGATTTTCTGTTTAAATTAATTAATATATAAATATAATTAAAAATAGATATATGACGGGTTAGACACGTAGCTCAGTTGGTAGAGCTGCGTGCACACGTACGGGAGGTCTCGGGTTCGAGCCTCACTCAGCGCACAACAATATGCATTCGAAGCGGTCAACGGTCAAGTCAACGGTCAAAGTCAAAGTCAACTGTAGCAAAAAAATCAAAATTTTTTATTATTTTTATTTATTTATTTTAATTAAAAATCAATTAAATATACTTAAAAATAACATTTTTAAGGTTAGAAAATAGCCTTAAACTCACAAAAATACACCCAACAATCCTACTAAAATAGATTAATAAAATCCGCTTACTTACCAAACCATAATGCGATTTATTTAGGTTAATCTCACTCGTGGTTAAAACCACTTCGCGTGCATTCAACATCATCAACCGAACGCACCCACTGTGAGTGAATCTTACAACTCCCCCCTTTTAAATTACACGTTTTGGGGTGTGTCATGTGTCATAAAAATAATTTACTCGTTTATTTAACTTGTGCCATACCATATCGTGATCTAAATTTAGATTGTTATAATGTTGTGATTACTTATTTCATTTTGTCAAATTATATGGAATTCATTCATTAAGCCCATCAGTTCCTCGTGGGAGACGAGTTGAACAACGCGTGCCTCAAAACCAATTCATTATTGTTCATGTGTGTATCATTGAGTTTATATTGTTTGTGGTTGTGTCATTCATATTATCATGTTTATGCAATTCATTCATTAGGCCCATCAGTTCCTCGTGAGAGACGAGTTGAGCAACGCGTGCCTCTAAATGTTCCATTATTGTTCATGTGTGCTTTATTTAATATCTTATGATTGTTGAATAAGTTTACATCTATTTTTACTCATGTTTGGTTGTGCACATATTTCATAATCAATTTAAATAAACTTGTTCAAATGTTTTCCATAGGATTCACTCGCCAACATTATGTTGATCCAAAAACCCTTTTACACATGATACAGGTGAACAGGTTGAAGCAAGGAAAACATAGGAAATGCCTTAGAAGAGAACAAAGAAGCTTAGATTGATAGTTAGAACATGTTGTAATTCTTATTGTAAATTTCCATTAAATTGTATTAATGAATATGAAACGCATAATAAATGTCATGAGCTTTGATGATAACCCAATCATGCCCCGATCACCTTTTCCGCTGCGGGTCGGGGTGTGACCCCACCTATAGTGGAACCAACACCAACACCTGCTGTCCAACCACCACCAATGGGTTCTACTAACCCAATCCCTACATATCTAGACACGTCTGGATATGATCCTTTTAACTCGTCTACACCGTAGACTATCAAGCATGGTCGCAAGACCCATACATGCAGGCGGTTATGCACAACGCACTTTACCCGTCTCCTTTCCCACCTACTTATCCACCGATTGGATATCCAACTTATGGGTACCAGTATCCGGTTATGCCACAACCCCAACCACAACCTCCGCCACCACTTGAGGCCATCAATGAGGCCTTAGAAAGAATGAAAGAGATGCTGTATTCATCCTCTTGAAAACGAGCGTCTCGATTTTATTTCGAAATTTATGCTCTGCGATATAATTCCAAAAAGATCTTAATGGTTTTGATTATTGCCAAGTGGCACAGACCACATATTTGGCCAAATATATGATAGTTAAGGGGAGTTATCCTTCTATCTAGAGGTGGTGGACTAAGTTCAAGCCTACAAGTCATTAAGGTTAATACGGCCAAGACTTATAATCAACCATTAAGATCCTCTTATGTTAACATTCAAATAATGTGCATACTCTTGGTTGTATGACTTGAGGAATCACACTAACCTTCAAGGATGGACTATGTCCTAACCTTATATATAGCCCTTGTGATCTATTTGATCTCGGCTAAATAGCCTTTGTGATCTGTTTGATCCCGGCTAAAATCACCAGTGTGGTGATTAAAGATCCATTAGAGATGTATTTTATATAACCCTTGTGATCTATTTGATCCCCGTTATATAGCCTTTGTGATTTATGTGATCCCGGCTAAAAAGCCCTTGTGATCTGTTTGATCCCAGCTAATATCACCAGTGCGGTGATTAAAAATCCATTAGAGCTATATTTTATATAACCCTTGTGATCTATTTGATCCCGGTTATATAGCCTTTGTGATCTGTTTGATCCCGGCTAATATCACCAGTGCGGTGATTAAACATCCATTAGAGATGTATTTTATATAACCCTTGTGATCTATTTAATCCCGGTTATATAGCCTTTGTGATCTGTTTGATCACGGCTAATATCACCAGTGCGGTGATTAAACATCCATTAGAGATGCATTTTATATAACCCTTGTGATCTATTTGATCCCGGTTATATAGCCCTTGTTATCTGTGTGATCCCGGCTAAATAGCCCTTGTGATCTGTTTGATCCCGGCTAATATCACTAGTGCGGTGATTAAACATCCACTAGAGATATATTTTATATAATCCTTGTGATCTATTTGATCCGGTTATATAGCCCTTGTGCTCTGTGTGATCCCGGCTAAAAAGCCCTTGTGATCTGTGTGATCCCAACTAAAAAGCCCTTGTGATCTGTGTGATCCCGGCTAATATCATCAGTGCGGTGATTGAACATCCATTAGAGATATATTATATATAACCCTTGTGATCTATTTGATCCCAGTTATATAGCCTTTGTGATCTATTTGATCCCGGCTAAAAAGCCCTTGTGATCTGTGAGATCCCGGCTAGTATCACCAGTGCGGTGATTGAACATCCATTAGAGATGTATTTTATATAACCCTTGTGATCTATTTGATCCCGGTTATATAGCCTTTGTGATCTATTTAATCCCGGCTAAAAAGCCCTTGTGATCTGTGTGATCCCGGCTAGTATCACCAGTGCGGTGATTGAACATCCATTAGAGATGTATTTTATATAACCCTTATGATCTATTTGATCCTGGTTATATAGCCTTTGTGATCTGTGTGATCCCGGCTAGTATCACCAGTGCGGTGATTAAACATCCATTAGTGATGTATTACCCTTTCGGGTTATGATCTATTCTATAAAGCCCCTGTGATCTATTTGATCCCGACTACTATCATTAGTGCGATGATAATTAAACATCCATTAGCAATATTGTGCCTATGTGCCCTATTATATGTCCATTAGTGAAAGGCCTAAGTGCCATATCCTATGTCCATTAGTGACAGGCCTATGTGCCATATATTAAGATGTCCTTGGTGACAAGTACTATGTGCTATATATGTAATTATCAAATATGACAATGAAAGTTGTGACTTTGTGGTCCCCTGTCTATAATATATAGACTATGTCCAGATTGTAATTTGCCTACGATGGTCCTATTAAGACCTAGGCCAAATATAGATATGTTAGGCTTAAGAGTTGTAATGTTATTCACACTAGTATAGGCAGTGGATTTTCTTATATCCAATGTTTAAAAGCCGATATGGTTATTATACCATGTCTGGTATATAGAACCAAAGCTTTGAAGAATGGCTAATTCTAATGAGGTACAAAGTAGCCATCGGAACGTCAAAGACGCCGAAAATATAGCCATAAATAATGATAATGATTTCCAAGCTCGCAATGATGTGGCTGTGGAAAGGGCCATGAGTAAGGCCATAGAAATACTAAGAGAGCCGAGTGCCACTCGCTCTAGACCCCTATCTATTCCACCATCTTCAGCTCATAAAGAGAGCTCTGTTCACTCTTCAACTGCGAAGAGTGAACCAAGGATAGCAGACTTTGCTGATAGGTCCCGTTCTGCTAAAGACGGGTGTACCTATAAATACTTTGTCTCCTGTAAACCCCGAGACTTTAATGGGGAACAAGGAGCCGTAGAAGCCTTAAAGTGGCTGGATGAGATGGAGACTATAGTAGACATCAGCGGCTGTACTGGAAAGGATGTGGTCAAGTACGTATCACAGTCCTTTAAGGGCGATGCCCTAACATGGTGGAAGGCCATGATTCAGTCAACAGGTAAGGTATACCTATATAATCTAGGATGGTCCAAGTTTGTGGACCTTGTAAAGGAAACTTACTGCCTAACCCATGAGGTGGAGAAAATAGAGACAGGCTTCTTGTCTCTTTCCATGAAAAACCTAGATTGTCGGAAATATGTTTCCGATTTCAATTCCCTATCTAGGTTAGTTTCCTATTTAATTACCCCTGACTCCAAACGCATTGCGCGTTTTATAAATGGATTAGCACCCGAGATTAAGGGCATGGTAAAGGCTGCTCAGCCTAGTACCTATAGGTCTGTTGTTGACCTATCTCTCTCCTTCACCCTTGATATAGTGAGGCAGAAGTCAGTCAAGCCTGAAACTGACTGGAAAAGGAAGAGAGAGGAGGACAACTCCCATAGATTTAATAAGAAAAATAAAGGGAGGTTCGGGTTCAAAGGGAACCAAAGCAAGTCGGCTGTGATGCCATTCTGTAAGACTTGCAACCGAAGACACTGGGACAGTGTAATCCTGACCCACAAGCTAGACCTTGTGGATATGTAAAAGAAGGGGGCATAAGACCCTAGATTGTAAGGATCTTAAGGATGCCGTATGTTATATTTGCAATGAAAAAGGGCACATTGCAACTAGCTGCCCTAAGAATTCAAGGAATAATAATCCGAAGCCTGGAGAGGCCAAGAAGGGGAATGCACGCGCCTTTCGGCTAACTGCTAAGGAAGCTGTTAATGACAATAACGTCATAACAGGTACTTTCCCCATTAATGATATTTTTGCTAGAGTGTTATTTGATTCGGGTGCAGATAAACCATTTGTTGATCATAAGTTTAGCAAACTATTAAATCTGCCTGTAAGAACTCTAGATAAGACTTATGAGATAGAACTTGCCGATGGAACCTTAGAAACTGCTTCTTCTATTCTTGATGGATGTTCCATATCCATTAAGAATCAATCCATCCCTATCTCTCTTTTGCCAATGAAATTGGCAGGGTTTGATGTTGTCTTAGGCATGGATTGGTTATCTCATAACCAAGCCCGCATTGCCTGCGATAAAAGCTCATCGAGATTAAGACCCCATCTTGTGAAATGATCACCATCTTTGGAGACTCACACTATGGATTGCCAGACAAAGTGTCGTTATTTAAGGCATCCAAGTGTTTGAGAAGAGGCTGTGTCGTCTACATGGCACAAGTAACCATCAATGAGCCAAAACCAAGCATTGAAGACTTACCAGTTATCTCGGAGGTATCCCGATGTTTTCCCTGAAGAATTACCAGGCCTACCTCCACATAGGCAAGTGGAGTTTAGGATTGATATCCTACCAGGAGCAGCACCTGTTGCTAGAGCTCCGTATCGGTTAGCACCAACGGAAATGAAGGAATTGAGGACGCAATTAGATGAACTTTTTGAAAAAGGCTTTATTCAGCCTAGTTCCTCACCTTGGGGAGCTCCTATTCTGTTTGTAAAGAAGAAAGACGGTTTGATGTGAATGTGCATCGACTACCGGGAGCTGAACAAGCTAACCATTAAGAATAGATATCCTCTCCCCAGGATCGATGATTTATTCGACCAACTTCAAGGGGCTAGTTACTTTTCTAAAATAGATTTAAGATCAGGATATCATCAACTGAAGGTTAGAAGTTAAGATGTTCCTAAGACAGCCTTCAGGACCCGCTATGGTCATTTTGAATTCTTAGTGATGCCTTTTGGGCTCACAAATGCACCAACAACATTCATGGATCTCATGAATAGAGTCTGCAAGCCATATTTGGATAAGTTTGTCATTGTCTTCATAGACGACATACTTATCTATTCTCGTAATCATGATGATCACGAGAAACATCTTCGGTGCATCCTAGAATTATTAAGGCAGGAGAAACTCTATGCGAAGTTATCTAAATGCAAATTTTGGCTTAGAGAAGTCCAATTTCTTGGACACATGGTAAGTGAGCGTGGTATCCAAGTGGATCCCGCCAAAATTGAGGCTATAATAAATTGGGAAGTGCCCAAGACCCTAACAGAAGTTCGTAGTTTCTTAGGACTGCCTGGTTACTATAGGAGGTTCATTGAGAACTTTTCAAGGATAGCCACTCCTTTAACTTCTTTGACTCGTAAGAATATTAAGTATAATTGGGGTCCAAAGCAACAGGAATCTTTTGAGGTTCTTAAACACAAGTTGAGCAACGCTCCTGTGTTATCTTTACCTGAGGGTATTGAGGAATTTGTAGTCTACTGTGATGCATCGCACACTGGCATGGGCTGTGTGCTAATGCAAAAAGGCAAGGTGATTGCCTATGCATAACGACAATTAAAGGTGCATGAAAAGAATTACACCACCCACGATTTGGAATTGGGTGCCGTTGTATTTGCACTAAAACTGTGGAGACATTAATCGTATGGCACAAAATGTGTTATATACACAGACCATAAAAGTCTCCAACATCTATTCAATCAAAAAGAATTGAACATGCGACAACGCCGTTGGATGGAAACTCTTAATGATTATGATTGCGAGATTCGCTACCATCCAGGCAAGGCAAATGTAGTTGCCGATGCCTTAAGTCGCAAGGAGAAGGTTAAACCTATAAGGATTAACGCTAAGAGCATTGAGCTCAGAAATAGCTTGAGTGAGAAGCTATTAGATGCGCAGAAGCAAGCCTTGTTAGAGGCTAACATCCCTAGTGAGGGATTAGGCGGAACCATTGATCAATTAATGCCTGGAAAGGATGGAATCCTAAGATTTAATGATAGAATTTGGGTTTCGATCTTTGGTGGACTTAGGAATCTAATCCTCTAGGAAGCGCATAATTCAAGATACTCTGTTCACCCGGGTGGTGACAGATGTATCAAGATTTGAAGAAGAATTATTGGTGGATGGGTTTGAAGAAGTCCATAGCCACTTATGTTGCTAAGTGTCTGATGTGTTCGCAAGTTAAGGCTGAACATCAGAAACCGTCAGGACTACTACAACAATTAGAAATTCCCACTTGGAAATGGGAAATGGTAACTATGGACTTGATTACCAAGTTACCTAAGACCAAAAGTGGAAATGACACTATTGGGTCATAGTGGATAGGCTGCCAATAAAAGAAACGTATAATTCAGATAAATTGGCTAAGTTGTATGTGGACAAGATAGTGTCCCTACACGGTGTGCCATTATCTATTGTATCCGATAGAGATACTAGATACACATCTCACTTTTGGAAAAGTTTCCAACAATCTTTAGGCACACAACTAAACTTTAGTATGGCTTACCATCCACAGACTGATGGTCAAAGTGAACGTACTACACAGACTCTAGAAGACATGCTCAGGGCATGTGTGATTGATTTAGGCGGAAGTTGGGATGACTACTTACCCTAATAGAATTCTCCTACAATAATAGCTATCATACTAGCATTAAGGTTGCTCCTTTTGAGGCCTTATATTGGAGAAAATGTAGAACGCACGTATGCTGGCAGAAGTTGGGGAGGCCCAACTATCAGGACCTGAGATTGTCTTGGAGACCACGGAAAAGATTGTGCAAATCCGTGATCGTCTCAAAGCTGGCAGGGATAGGCAGAAAAGCTATGCTGACAAGAGGCGTAGACCTCTTCAGTTCCAAATAGGGGACAAAGTTATGCTAAAAGTATCACCCTGGAAAGGAGTGATGCATTTTGGAAAGAAGGGCAAGTTAAGCCCTAGATATATAGGACCCTTCGAGATAATCGAATGTGTCAGCACTGTATCTTATAAGCTCAGGTTGCCAGAGGAGCTTAATGGAATCCATGATGTATTCCACATATCTAATCTTAAGAAATGTCTAGCCGATGAGTCGCTAGCAATGTCGCACAATGAGGTGCAAATTGATAAAAACCTGAGGTTCATTGAGAAACCAATTTCGATCGAGGATCGACAGGTTAAGAAGCTCCGTAGAAAGATGATACCTATAGTAAAGGTTAAGTGGGACGCTTTTAGAGGTCCTGAGTATACATGGGAGGTTGAGTCCACTATGCGACAAAAATACCCCCATCTTTTTGAATAAAATCTCGAGGTCGAGATTTCTTCTAAGGGGGTGAGGATGTAACACCATGTAAAATCGTGTCCAATAGTATAGTGACACGTTGTATTTTTTTTAATATAGTCTAGTAAAGACCAATAAGGACTAAAGGCGTCAACATGCTCAAATTGAGTCTCTAAGTGACGAATCGATGTCCACATGCATAAATAATAGTCTCTGAGTGACTGATATGTCAACATGCTTAAATCATTAGCCTATGAGTGACTGATACATCAACATGCTTGAAACTTGGCCTCTGAGTGACTGATATGTCAACATGCCCAGCCTCTGAGTGACATCGAAATCAACATGCTTGTAATAAGCCTCTGAGTGATCCTTTGTGAAGTCCTAACTCTCATACGTGCCGTTTGTTGGACGAGAGAGTTCAATTTTGTAAACATGTGAAAGTTGGATAATGGAGGGATTAAAAGTGTCAACATGTTAATTCTTACCTTTGAGTGACCTTTTAACGAACCGAGAGCTCGACAATGTCCGGGCATAATCCGGGTATGCCAAGTTTTGGCTACGGTGGGTTAAAAGTGCAAAAAAGGTGTTTATAGTGGTCTTTATAAGCTTTTATAAGTTAAGGGGTTAAAGTGTCAATTTTTGACACTGGCCGTGGGGCGGTGGCGGGCCCGAGAGACCAGGCCTGGGTCTCTCGCGGGGCGCGAGAAGGCTCTGCATCAGAAAGTTTTGTTTGGTCTCCAAGCAAAACTCCAAAACCATTAATTCGAAACTATGGCGTCTCTAAACTGCTATGCCACGCTTTGGGACAATTGTAAGCTTCTTCTTACACCCCTAAACACCTGGCTTCACCTCCTTTGAGCTCTCCAACTATAAATAGGTACTTAAGTTCACCATTTCAACTTGCACCTTTCTTATTCACTCTTCTCCCTCCTCTGGAAGTTCCTAACTAAATGGAGCAATCCAACATAGTTCTTTTGCATCTAGGAATCACTGGTAAGTGTTCCTTCTTTGTGCATTTTCGTTTATAGGCTTTTATAGCCGTCAAGCGTTTTCGTAAAACGCTTTGACTTTCGGTTAAGACCATTATGGTCCAGCCATTGTTCAAAATGAACATGGCTAAGTGATCATAATAAGGTAGGTGTTAGTCCATATAAAGGGCACCTCCTGTAGATCACGTTTGCTAGACCAATTAACGGGTCAAAGTTATGATATTAAAAAGTCAAACAGGCCATTTTTCGGAAAAATCATAAATTGATCTTATATATGTTATGAAACCTGTTTTGACACTTAAACAAGTTGGTAATAATTATTAGAACATGTATAAACATGTTCGGCTCGTCAATTTCAGTTCTAGGGTCGGTTCGCAACCGAAAGTCGCAAAGTTTGACTTTTGCTTTGACTTTCGATTCTGACCTGATTTAGATTAGTTACCTACTGATCTAAAGTTGCATTATGATCATAATATAATGTAGCATAACCCTCTGAGGTTATATTACATGATCATAATCAGAATCCAAGTTTATGCACAAATTCCATAATTATGCCATATTTGACCAAAATGTCCTTTTTGCATAAAAAAAGGTTTTAAATGACAATGAACTTAAAAATGGGTTTCTTACTGAAGTAATATTATAAGTAGGATTATTTGGAAGGTTAAACCAAGTTATAAACTAAGTTTTCAAGTAGGTCCTCAAACTATGTCGATAAATGACGGTTTTAGCCCTGTGGCTTATAAAATAGTTTTGAACAAGCTTTTCAAGGTAAATCATTTACCTACTGATATGTTATATTAAATAACATATTTTAAACATTTTAAGTCTGACCCTAAGGTCAGTTTTCATTAAACATCGCTTAACAACGTCATCTTACGACATAAGCGCCATTTCGGCGCATAGTATATTTTTAAACCATATTATTGACCAAAGCTTGATACCTACTGATTTTAAAACTTATTTTAAACATATTTACAGTAGGTACATGTTATAAACTCAGAATCCCAAATAATTTATAAACTGTGTGTAAAATTACCAAATTGCCCTTATGGGGCATAATTTCGTTTTAAAACCTTAACGGGCACCTAAGTTGGTATCCTACTGATATCTTAATATAATGGCATTAGAACTTGTCCATAACTTATCCGGTTATCCGATATCGCTATTATGCGAACGGTTACGTATATGTAACCATTTTTCGGAAATTAACCGAAACGGGTTTAACCTTATCATTTTAAGTTCAAAATCCAGAATGTTTATAGTTTACCCATATTATAAAATCAAGTACTTGTCTGGTTTAAACTACATTCTATCCGATAATCGTTTAATCAAGCGTTATACGTAATGATCATGTACACTATTCGTTTATAAGACCATTAGTATTTAATTGGCTATCTTATGCCATAATCTAGACTAGAGCCTTCTCGGTAAATGCTATCTGCACTTGGTACTTTTGTATACGGCTGAGTTACTTAAAAATAAAAGAAGAAGGCAAGCTCAGGTAAATACTCTCGACTTATTTCCCTATAAGGGCTTGGGATACGGTAAATTATTATTGAATGGTCCATTGCAAGGTTAACCTTCCTAAGTTAATAAAAGATTTTGTGTCGTTTGCACTTAAAATCATTTTTAATGTTTTCAAAATGAGTCTGTTGGGTGTATTTACCAGCGTAAGCTGACGTATCTTCCAAAGGCTAATCTGCAGGTATAATACGAAATAGGCCGGAAGCAGCTCGGTAGAGAATAAGAGGATCTTGTAAATCCTTAGATCTGCCTAAAGTCTGTTTTGTATTCTTTCTATGTACATTTTACGATCCGCCTGTGGATCTTCTATTACGAGCCTGTATATTATTTTAGATTTCGAATATTTCGGTTTTTAATAGTAATTTTACACCAAGACTTCCGCTTTGCTATGTGTAATTGACATTGATGTTATCAACTTACGTCACGATACTCCCCACCCGGGCCCACCGGTGTTTGGATTTCGGGTTGGAAATCCGGTGGTGTGACAACGGATGAGTCCGAGAGCACGATATGCATAACGTAGAAAAAAAGCAGCTGCGTTGGGACCATTGAATTCAAGAACCGCCGTAGGTGCTGTAAGCGAACCTAGGAGTACAGAAATTCTCAGACATGATCCATTGACTATAACATAGGATCATTGATACTTATTAGGTAGAAAACGCGTTAAACAAAACAGTTTCCAGTTACCAGAACACCTTAAATTTTAACACGCATTGTAAATTTAAACATCCGTTGTATCATCAATCAAGCGCAAAAAGATTATATAATATAAATAAGGTGTTTTGAGTAATAACGTCCAAGTGTTCGAGTTTTTGTGTCGGTTGAGTTCGTTTTAATTTTCTATGCAATAACGCCTATAAAAACGCCCGTTTTACAAACTTTTATCACACCTGATGAGCGTTTAAGACCCGATAATGAAGCTACACCTAAATATCTTATTATACTTTTCATATAACTTGGAAAATTTCACTTTTACTGGTCAAAGGAGGACAAAAAGTCCACCTTTGTGGCCGAACTACCCACAAATCAAACCAAGCACACTAGCACCTCCATTATCTCAATTTTTAACCACATAAACTACCTACCTGCCATTATATAATAGATACAAGCTCATTAGAGCAGAAGTTTTGCACTCTAAGGTTCAAGAACACTCAATTTTGTAAGCCTTACTTTCATTTTCTTTGTAAACTTTAATATACAAAACTATGGTTATTTTGATCCATACAACGGCAATTTCATGGCCATACAATCTATTTTCAGGTAGGTTTTATGTAAAAAAATTAGTTTTGCAATTGGTTTGGATGAAAAAGATTGAGTTTTGGATCAAAAACTAATACAACAACACTACTAAAGGGGCTTGATTGATGATTTTAGTTGCCTTATTTTGTTTTACATATTGTGTAGGTACTATACCCAGAAAATCGTTGCAAACGGATCCCGGAATCTATGCCTAACGGACGATACGCGGAAAGGTATAATTTTTAGGCGAAAAACTAAAAATATTGAAATTGTTTTAGCTACAGATTTTGACGTGATTATTGGTTGGTCATAAAATTTTAAGATATGGTGCAGGACATTAGAAAAATGATCTTGGAAAAATTTGAGAATTTTTGGACAAACGAGGAATATTTGGTGAATTTATTATGTTTAAACGCAATTAAATTGGGAAAAATTATTAATTTATTCAATAAATTTTGAATTTCTGCATAATGATCATAATATATTATGGGTAACTTTCACACAAAAGTTTGGGCTCAACGGATAACCCGAGCTACGGTTTTAAAATCACACGTTTTAAGGGGTTCACGGTATTTTAAAACTGGGTTTAGAAACTTTTCGTGAACTTCAAATTTTTACTGTAGTTTATATACATATTAAGAGTGTTCAGTAAAAGTTTTGGAATTTTTAGAGTTTGGATGGTCGATTCGCCATATTAAACGGTTTATATACGATATAAAAACATATTTATTAAAATTAATAATTAATGTTTTAAATTCAAAATTTTTTTTTCTGCATTACATCAGAAATAATTTCTACAAAAATTATTAGAATTTTATAATTACAGATTTATTTTTATAAAATTACGCGTTTAATTATTGTTTTATTTTTATATAATCGACAAATTTAAACGCGTAATGAACCCGCCATAGTTTTTATACTACTCAGGTGTGATTTAGGAATAATTGGAAAGTTTGGAATAAATCCCGACCCATCCATACTAAATTGGGTTAAAAACAGGTATATTACATGCTTATCCGGTAATTAACAGTCTGTAAATACAGAAACACTTATTTGGGCGACCTAGACCCTCCAAACACTGAACTCCCTTAATATAAAACTCACCATTTTTCATATACTATAGTATGGTATACTTTTTTAAACATATCACTTCCCGAACACCTCAAACAAACAACTTTGTCCAGCATGATAAATAGTGTCCGACATCCAAATTTGATTTCAAAACGCCGATTATGTCCAACTCCATGTTCTAATTACCCTAGTTTGTTCCTAGACGTTTAAACCTAGTCTAACCTAGCCTATATTTTGAAAACAAACAAACTTGAGGAACTCGCCAACTTTATGTTGATTTTTTTCTTTTAAAAATTATCTCTTCAGGTAACTCAGGACACTACGTGACAACCCCCTTTGTGTTTGCTGCTTGTGAAGTTTATGTGCGATACTATGTGGATAAAGGCATGCTACTTAGCTAAAATAAACGGCTCTTGGAAACTCGCGTAGTATATTAGTTAAAATACGTAACCGTGATGTGTAATAGCGAAACGTAAAACAACGATGTTTCATATTGTTTAATTAATGTTTAATAGAGCATCTTTATAACAATGACTCGAATCAGAAGTGCTTGTTGCATCCCTTTTTAATCGTTTTCGCTGCTAGTCGGGGTGTGATAGAAGATGGTATTAGAGCCATTGTTTATAGAGAACTAGGTTGTTAATGGAAAACCTAGACTATAATCATAAGCTCAATAATTGGTTACAACAAATTAAAAATGCTTATTAGTGTGATTCTTATTGGGATGATTTGGTCGAGCAAATAAATTATTGCAGTCCAGAATGTAATAACTTATCTGCTTGTACTTGAGAGTTCCAAGAACGTCACTAATAAAGGATTATTAAAGAACGTGAAATTGTATATACATATACGTGAGTTTAATTGTTTGCAAAAAGCATGTATACGTGTATAAAACTATTACTTATTTAAGTGGTTGTTAGAATTCGTTGTCATTAGTGTCCTTTCGCAGATATTATGTGTGGTAGTCGTAGTAGGTCGGCGATGAGGAGGAGAGTGATCAGGTTGTCCGTAGATATTCTCCGGATTTATCCAGATATGTGTGTGGTACTCCACCTCCCTGACACCCACCTGTTATAGGACAGTCTAGTCATACCCATGATGTTAGTGATGACATAGATCCCCATGAGGTTACCAGGCCGATGGTAAATTTATAACTACTAACGAAATAATTCGAAACTACACTCTAGCCCTTAACGATCGACAATTTTCTATTGACCTCTTACATGGACAATTGGGAAGTTTGGATGTGATTATAGGAATGGACTAGTTATTGAAGTTTAAGGCATAGATCATATGCTTAGAAAAGATCGTTAGGATTCCATGAACGAGTGGAGAAGTGTTAGTAGTTCAAGGAGAGAAACTCGGCAGAATATTACCATTAGTATCCCATACTAACATGCAAAAGTACCTTCATAAAGGCTATATGGCATACATGGTAAATATGGAAACCAAAGATCCTAAAGAGAAGCATATTGAAGATATACCTGTAGTTTGTGAATATGCTGATGTATTCCCTGATAAATTGCCCGGATTACCATTACCTCGACAAGTTGAATTTTGTATTGATTTGATCTCTGGAGCAACCCCTATTGCTAGAGTATCTTATAGGTTAGCACCTTCTAAGCTACAGAATTGTCTAGTCAATTACATGAACTAGACAAAGATTTTATACGACCTAGTTTTTCACCATGGGAGCCCGGTATGTTTGTTAAGAAGAAGGATGGAAATTTTCGTATGTGTATAGATTACGGAACTAAACAGGTTACCATTAAGATAGATACCCATTGCCTCGCATAGAAGATCTATTTGACCAACTGAATGGAGCAAGTTGTTTTTCCAAGATTGATCTAAGATCGGGATATCACCATGTTAAGATCCAACATGACGATATTCCGAAAACTGCTTTCCGAACTCGTTATGGACATTACGAGTTCTTAGTTATGCCTTTCGGGCAAAATAATGTGCCTGCAGTCTTTATGGACCTTACGAATCGGGTCTGTAAACCATTTTTAGATAAGTTTGTGATAGTCTTGGTAGATGACATTTTGATTACTCTAAGAACAAAAAGGAGCACACATAAAATGTCACACCCCGACCCACAGCGGAATAAGAGTCGGGGCATAATTGGGTTATCACCAAAGCTCATGATATTTACTAATATGTTTCATATTTATTTAAGTCAAAATTATATCCTCAATATTCCAAACATGTTCATACAAATACAAGAAAAATAATCAACCAAACAATCCAAGCTCTAAACCAGTTTATTCTTCTAAGCCAATCCTATGTGTTTCTTGCTGCAGCTGGATCACCTGTATCATGTGTAAAAATAGGGGTTTTTGGGTCAACATAAGTTGGCGAGTGAACCTTGTTAGATAAACATTTATTATTGATTTCTTGTTATCTTTATCATGGAAAAATTGTGCAATAGTCATGTGTGAGCTAATGTAAATAATCATACAATAACAATAACAACCACAAAAATAACATACAATAACATATCAACTTGCATGAATATATAACATGAATGAAACTGTATATGTTGGCAACGTCACGTTCACGCTCATAATGTAATGTGGAACGACGGCCTATGATAAATGTCTGTGCGATCAAGGCTCAATCAAACGGAGCCGATCGTAAGTTGGCAACGCCTGATTCACGCTCATAATGTAATGGGGGACAGCTCAACGCTCATAATGTAATGGGGAACGGCGGCCTATGATAATGTATGTACTGAAAATGATAATTTAATCTAAACAATAACCACACAAACAGTTTATACATGTTGAATACGCATTTATTCATGGATATGATGTATGCACAATGATTTAAATATAATAAATGGTAAGACACATGATATACCCCAAAAACGTGATTAAAACGGGGAATTTGTAGAGATTCACTCACATTGGGTGCGTTCGGTTGAAGATGATGAAATGCGCACGAGTTTGGAGGATTGATCGACGAGACTTAACTAACCTAAATAATAACGGGAAGTATGGTAAATGAGTGGATTTTATTAATAATTTTAATAAGATTTTTATATATATTTTTGTGAGTTTAAGGCTATTTTCTATCTTTAAAAACATTATTTTTAAGTATTTTTAATTGATTTTTAAATTATAAATAAATAAAAATATATAAAAAAAATGTTGACTTTTGCGTTGACCATTGACCGTTGACCGGGACTGTTGACCGTTTGACCGGTTTGCTAAAGTGTAAGTGTGCGCCGGGTAAGGCTCGAACCCGAGACCTCCGTACGCGTGCACGCAGCTCTACCAACTGAAGTACGTGTCTAACCCGAAATAATTCTGTTTTTAATTATATTTATATACTATTTTAGTTTATTTAAAATTCTTTTATTTTCAAAAAGGGTTTTAATCATCGAACCGGAGTGTGCAACAGGTCTCGAACCCGGGACCTGTGGGTTAGTGTTGCACACAGTCCACCGCTGGACTGTGTGTCTAACCTGGTTAATATACCGATTTTTATTATACTTAACAACTTCAGTGAGTTAATCCGGTTCAGTTAGAAAAAGAAAAATCTTTATTTCAGAGCATACGTTTGTGTCAAGGATCGAACTCGCGGCGTGTGATATATGTGCGCACACAGTCCACCGCTGGACTGTGTGTCTAACCCGAGATAATATCCAATTTATATTAAACTTACAAACAAACTAACTTCATCTTCTTCGTTACAATATCACAGACTACGATTTCTCTACTGTTTCTTGTTTAATTCGATTGACAAACATTCAAATGACTAAAATGAAATGGCAGAGAAGATTTTGGAAGTAAACATACCAGAGAAACGATCTTCTCAGAATTCCGGCGAAGTCGTCGGCTCTGTTTTTATGGATTTTGTCTGAGCGGACAAATTAACAATTTTGATTAGCTAGATGTGGAATTGAAGTACTGAACAAGAGTTATCTGAATGATTAAAGGTTTATACCGTTTCACAGTGAGTTCTAGCAATTCTCAGAGATTTTCCGGCGAATGATGATTATCCGATATCGTCGCCTGGAACTGATTCTGATTGAAGGGTTTGAGTTAGCAAAAGCTTAACAACTGATAGACGATGAAAGAATTTAGAAACTTACCGATTTGATGGAAGACGCGGTTTTCCGGCGAAAGTCCGGCGAGTTCAAAAAGCAATTCTGACGATCAGAAACTAGAGTAACGTGAGAATAGAAGTTCTTGGAATGTAATTGAGTCGCGAGATGAAGCTTTTGTTGAAGTAAATCTAGAAATGAATGTTTTCGGTTATAAAAACCGAACATCACTTGAATTCAAGTCCATTCAAGACTGAATTGATTAAAAATG
Source organism: Scalesia atractyloides (assembly GCA_947069175.1). Taxonomy (NCBI): domain Eukaryota; kingdom Viridiplantae; phylum Streptophyta; class Magnoliopsida; order Asterales; family Asteraceae; genus Scalesia; species Scalesia atractyloides. Next base: position 49,484,048 of record CAMTDV010000023.1, read on the forward strand.
TCGGTGTATCGGTTATTGTCAGAAAACCGCGATCACTCAAACGTTTTGGACGTTTGGAAACCGGTTACGTTTCAGATGGCCTAATCAGGTTGATTCGCGATTGAAGTTATGATTTAATTGATTCCTAGAACTAACAGAAAACATCAAGTGGCGGAGTGGTTATAAGTGTGCGTGTTAAGTCTTTAGACTCACCCGGCTGACCCGGGTTCGAATCCCGGCAGCCGGTTTTCTTTTTTTATTTATTTCCTTTTCACTTTTTATTAATTATAGTTTTTAAATTCTAATTTGTTAATTAATTATGCATCGTTTAAAATTAAAATAAACATAAATACGCAACGAAAAATTTATAACTTGATATTCGATTGCAAACGAAGCGGGTTTGGAAAACCCGTTTTTGACAAATGTTACAGTATCCCCTACTTTTAGAAATTTCGTCCCGAAATTTAAGTAGTAGTGGTAATAGGAAAAAGATGGGGTATTTTTCACGCATTGAGTCTTCACGTTCCCAAGTAAACTCAGGTCTCCGTTTCGACTCCCAGTGTACCCTAACAATTGGAATACGACTTCGTCTTAGACGTTTTTCTCCGAAGTCCATGATCTCTATGGTCTTTCAATGAAATGTAGATTCATCAATCTGAATATCTTCCAGAGGAATATGGAGGTTCTCATCGGCGAGGCACTTCTTCAAGTTTGATACGTGGAATGTGGGGTGAATTTGTTGAGTTCTTCTGGTAGATCAAGCTTGTATGCTATAGGTCCTACTCTTTCGAGTATCTTGAAAGGTCCTACGTAGCGTGGTGCTAGCTTGCCTTTCTGGCCAAAACGAACTACTCCCTTCCACGGTGATACTTTTAAAAGTACATGATCACCAATGTTAAACTCCAAAGGCTTCCGTCGCTTATCTGCATAACTATTTTGACGACTTTGAGCCGCTAGAAGATTGTTTCGAATTTGATGGATCTTGTCTGTGGTTTCTTGAATCAATTCCGGACCGGTGATTTGAGCTTCCCCAATTTCGTGCCAACATACTGGAGATCGGCATTTACGACCATATAAAGCTTCAAAAGGTGCCATGCCGATACTAGAATCATAGCTGTTGTTGTACGAAAATTCGACTAATGGTAGATGAGCGTCCCATTTTCCCTTGAAGTCTATGACACATGCTCGAAGCATATCTTCAAGAGTTTGAATGGTGCGTTCAGATTGTCCATCAGTTTGAGGATGATAATCAGTACTGAGATCTAATCGTGTACCCAAAGCGGCTTGTACGGCTTGCCATGTTCGTGAAGTGAAACGGCCATCACGATCTGAAATAATGCTTAATGGTACACCATGTCGGCTTACGATTTCGCTGATGTAGATACGAGCTAGCTTCTCGTTCTTGAAATCTTCGCGGATTGGAATAAAGTGAGCTGATTTTGTAAGACGATCAATAATTACCCATATAGTGTCATACCCACCAGAAGTGCGAGTAACCCGGTAATGAAGTCCATGGTTATGTTTTCCCACTTCCATACAGGTATTTCAGGTTGGACCAGAAGTCCTGAGGGTCTTTGGTGTTCAGCTCTCACCTTGGAACATGTAAGGCACTTAGAAACAAAAACAGCAATATCCTTTTTCATTCCAGGCCACCAGTAGGTGTATCGAAGGTCTTGATACATCTTATCGGCTCCTGGGTGTATAGAGTATCGTGTTCTGTGAGCCTCATTCATAAGAAATTCACGAAGGTTGTTGTGGTCAGGAATCCATATGCGATCTAGATAATACAGAATACCGTCGGATGTAGTTTCAATTTTAAGTTCAGCTCCACAGGACAGCTCCTTTCGTACATCGTCTTCCGTTACTGAAACATTTTGGGCTTCTCGAATTTGATCTTTGATGTCGGTTATGATTTGCGAACATAGAAGACGAATGGAGTTCGCATAACCCTTTCGACTGAGTGCATCGGCCACCACATTCGCCTTGCCAGGATGATACCGAATTTCAAAGTCGTAGTCATTAAGAAGTTCGACCCATCTTCGTTGCCTCATGTTTAACTCCTTTTGGTTGAAGATATGTTGAAGACTCTTGTGGTCAGTGTATATTTCACACTTAGTACCTTAGAGATAATGTCTCCATATCTTAAGAGTGAACACAACGGCTCCAAGTTCTAGGTCGTGGGTGGTGTAGTTCTTCTCATGAGTCTTGAGTTGTCTCGAAGCATAAGCTATCACCTTTCCTCTTTGCATTAGAACACAACCTAGTCCTTGCCCTGATGCGTCGCAATAAACCACGAAGTCATCACAACCTTCAGGAAGAGTGAGAATTGGTGCATCACAGAGTTTTTGTTAAAGGGTTTGGAAGGCTTCTTCTTGTTTGGGTCCCCATATGAAGGGTTTTCCTTTATGAGTTAAAGCCGTGAGTGGTACAGCAATGCGGGAGAAATTTGTAATGAAACGGCGATAATAACCAGCCAAACCAAGGAATGATCTTACTTCGGTTGGTGTACGTGGCGCTTGCCATTCTTGTACTGCTTTGATCTTTGAGGGGTCGACATGTATTCCTTGTCATTGACGACATGTCCAAGGAATTGTACCTCTTTTAACTAGAATTCGCATTTGGAGAATTTGGCGTAAAGCTTTTCATTCTCTAAGAGTGTAAGGATGAGTAGAAGGTGTCGTTCATGATCAAACTTAGACTTTGAGTAAATGAGGATGTCGTCGATGAAGACTATAACAAAACGATCGAGATAGGGTTTGCAGACTCTGTTCATTAGATCCATGAAGACAGCTGGAGCGTTTGTTAAACCAAATGGCATGACCATGAATTCATAATGACCATAACGAGTTCGGAAGGCGGTCTTTGGGACGTCTTCTTCATGTACTCTAAGCTGATGATAACCAGAACGAAGGTCGATTTTTGAAAAACAGCTGGCGCCTTGAAGTTGGTCAAGAAGATCATCAATGCGAGGTAATGGATAGCGATTCTTGATCGTTAACTTGTTGAGTTCTCTGTAGTCGATGCACATGCGAAAACGTTCCATCTTTCTTCTTCACAAAAAGAACAGGTGCACCCCAAGGCGAGGAGCTAGGACGTATGAATCCTTTGTCAGTGAACTCTTGCAATTGACTGGCTAGCTCTTGCATTTCGGATAGGGCTAATCTATAAGGAGACTTTGCAACTGGTGTAGCACCAGGTATAAGATCGATGCGAAATTCGACTTCTCTCACGGGAGGAAGTCCTGAAATGTCATCAGGAAAAACTTGCGGAAAATCTTTTACTACTGGGATGTCTTCAAGTTTCTTCTCCATGGTTCCCTTTTTGACGACATGGGTTAAAAATGCGACATAATTCTTGCGGAGATATTTTCGAGCTTGAAGACAGGACATTAATCTGAGCCCTTTCGATGAGGTTTCTCCAAAGATTCGTAGAGTCTGATCGTTTGCAAGAGGAATGCGTATAAACTTTTCGCGACATACAACCTCAGCCTGATGTTGGCTGAGCCAGTCCATACCAATTATAATGTCACAGCTTCCCAACTTCATAGGAATGAGGTCAACTGGAAAATCGTGGTCGTTTAAGGTGAGAGTACAATTGCGTATAATAGAGTTTAATGAGACCGGTTTTCCGTCAGCAGCTTCTACTGTTATGGATTCCATGAGCTTATCACGAATTTGGTTTAGGATGGTTCAAACTCTAAGGACACAAAACTTTTATCCGCGCCAGTATCAAACAACATGGATGCATAACTACCATTGATAAGAAACGTACCGTTAACCACATTGCTGTCAGCTCTAGCCTGATTAGCGTTGATGTTGAAAGCTCTTCCTCTTGCAGGTGGAGGAGCTTGGTTAGCTTGATTCACCGGATTTGCTTGGGCTTGAGCATGTATAATGTTCACCAACGTGGACAAGTGTTTCTAAAGTGGCTTGGGTCTCCACAATTGTAGCAAGCCCGCATAGGTTGCACCATGGGATAGTTGGGTTGGTAGTATGATTGGGCTAAATGTTGGGTAGGTGGTAGTAGTAGGGGTTGTTGGGCTTGACCCATTATTTGATGGTGGGTTTGAGTTGAGGGCTGGTGGCGGTTCGTTCGCTGAGGTATGCGACAGGTTTGAACAGTGTGACCTGCGCGACCACTGCCGGTGCAATGTTGGCAGGGATGATCAGGAAAGTGATGGTATTGGCAACGGTTGCATTTTGGTAATGGGCCAGAGTAAGGCCTTTTATATGGTGCAGGTGAGGGGGCAACTTGGGTAATGGGTGCAGCAGGGATAGGGTAATTGGTTTGTGTGACAGCGAAGTTTCTGGTGTTATGTTTCCTCTTGTTAGCAAACTTAGAGGAGGAGGTGGAATGGTTTGAAGTTTGGCCCTCAACGGGGGCTTTCTTTTTCTCCTCTTTAAATTTACCGTTGCGAATTCGATTCTCGGTCAGTTCAGTAGCTAGTTCCATAGCAGCTTCAAGTGTTGCTGGCGAAGTGCTGAGAACTGAATCTTAAATTTTCGAGGGAAGACCTCGAATATAATGCTCGACCAAGCGGTAAACTGGGGTGAACAAGTTAGGGACCATCTGGTTCAACTCTAAAAACCTCTTCTTATAGGAAGTATGATCTCCCTCCTTTTGCTTCAATGAATGAATTCATCCTCTAACTTTTTAATCTCACTTCTAGGACAGAATCGTCTCGTCATGATTTCCCTTAACTCCTCCACGTTAAGGCCATTGCATCTTCGATTCCCTCTTACCTTTTCAGTATTCCACCAGGAAAGAGCTACCAAAAAGTCCCCTGGTTGTGTACGTACCTTGCGATCCTCGGGACAATCGCAGTTGAGGAAGGTGTTTTCCATTTCCTCAAACCAGTGGAGGAGAGCAGTGACACCTTCGGTCCTTCAATTTCGGAGGATCGCAAGCCTTGAAATGTTATATGAGCACTTTTTGGTAGGAGGGTTGCCGATGTTCTGGTCTTCTTGCTGGGAGGATTGGTGGGATTTGTGGCGAGAGCTTGTTGTACTTGAACACAATATCAGGAAGCACGCGGCCATTTGTTTTGCGATTTGTAGTGGCCAAGGTTCGTGTGACCTTCCTGATCTTCTACCCCTCGTTGTTGTCTAGCCGACATCTACAGGACATACATAAGAAAATTGTGAGTTTATGGAGTCTTTTTAGGTGTCATGTGTCTTAAGAAATGAAAATAACATAAATATCAATAATGCAATACATCCATAGGATGTCTTGGGTTTGCTCATGTTGGGCCTCAAATGTCCCCCATACCTTCACCTGTATAGTCATGTGGGCCCCATACTATTGGCTTGGTAGGATTCACATTAGTATTGGCGGTTTAACACTCGCATCACCCGAATGAAATACCATGAAATATGTTTACGAGATGTATGGTCGGAATGTGTCCAGGTGTAGACACAATGACAACTCAAAGTGGGGTTAGCTCACACGACGTTTGGTATAGCATGCTTTGGCCTAATAGGTACCTCGTACTCTCATCGTTAGTCCCCAGGTAGGCAAACTGGTCCTTTATTTTGGATTTATATGAATGCCAGCCTAGACAGGACGTTCCGACTACCGGTACTTGTACCCTTCCAGTTACTACATGCCCGTCGTGAGAACTCACTTTGATGTGATTTGAAAATACAAAAAATCATTGCAAAAACAATCATGAAAATGATGTGGTGTGTGCTCGCATGGATATGCTATGTTATGAGAATATGATTCATGATAGGCATTATATAATAAAATGTACTTATGAACATGCTTGCATAACATTGAATGTAACATTAAACATAAAACATATAAACATCATGAATTTTGCATGTAACACACAAAAATCTTAAAAACTTCTAATCAACTATAGTATAGGCTCTAAGGGTCTATAACCTATCCTATATCCCTATAGTCATGGCTCTGATACCAATCTGTCACACCCCGACCCGCAGCGAATAAGAGTCGGGGCATAATTGGGTTATCACCAAAGCTCATGATATTTACTAATATGTTTCATATTTATTTAAGTCAAAATTACATCCTCAATATTCCAAATATGTTCATACAAATACAAAGAAAAATAATCAACTAAACAATCCAAGCTCTAAACCAGTTTATTCTTCTAAGCCAATCCTATGTGTTTCTCGCTGCAGCTGGATCACCTGTATCATGTGTAAAAATAGGGGTTTTTGGGTCAACATAAGTTGGCGAGTGAACCTTGTTAGATAAACATTTATTATTGATTTCTTGTTATCTTTATCATGGAAAAATTGTGCAATAGTCATATGTGAGAAAATGTAAATAATCATACAATAACAATAACAACCACAAACAATAACATACAATAACATATTAACTTGCATGAATATATAACATGAATGAAACTGTATATGTTGGCAACGTCACGTTCACGCTCATAATGTAATGGGGAACGGACGGCCTATGATAAATGTCTGTGCGATCAAGGCTCAATCAAACGGAGCCGATCACATGTTGGCAACGCCTGGTTCACGCTCATAATGTAATGGGGAACAGCTCAACGCTCATAATGTAATGGGGAGCGGCGGCCTATGATAATGTGTACTGAAAATGATAATTTAATCTAAACAATAACCACACAAACAGTTGATACATGTTGAATACGCATTTGTTCATGGATATGATGTATGCACAATGATTTAAATATAATAAATGGTAAGACACATGATACACCCCAAAAACGTGATTAAAACGGGGAATTTGTAGAGATTCACTCACATTGGGTGCGTTCGGTTGAAGATGATGAAATGCGCACGAGTTTGGAGGATTGATCGACGAGACTTAACTAACCTAAATAATAACGGGAAGTATGGTAAATGAGTGGATTTTATTAATAATTTTAATAAGATTTTTATATATATTTTTGTTAGTTTAAGGCTATTTTCTATCTTTAAAAACATTATTTTTAAGTATTTTTAATTGATTTTTAAATTAATATAAATAAATAATAATAAAAAAAATGTTGACTTTTGCGTTGACCATTGACCGTTGACCGGGACTGTTGACCGTTTGACCGGTTTGCTAAAGTGTAGGTGTGCGCCGGGTAAGGCTCGAACCCGAGACCTCCCGTACGCGTGCACGCAGCTCTACCAACTGAGCTACGTGTCTAACCCGAAATAATTCTGTTTTTAATTATATTTATATACTATTTTAGTTTATTCAAAATTCTTTTATTTTCAAAAAGGGTTTTAATCATCGAATCGGAGTGTGCAACAGGTCTCGAACCCGGGACCTGTGGGTTAGTGTTGCACACAGTTCACCGCTGGACTGTGTGTCTAACCTGGTTAATATACCGATTTTTATTATACTTAACAACTTCAGTGAGTTAATCCGGTTTAGTTAGAAAAAGAAAACATCTTTATTTCAGAGCATACGTTTGTGTCAAGGATCGAACTCGCGGCATGTGATAAATGTGCGCACACAGTCCACCGCTGGACTGTGTGTCTAACCCGAGATAATATCCAATTTATATTAAACTTATAAACAAACTAACTTCATCTTCTTCGTTATAATATCACAGACTACGATTTCTCTACTGTTTCTTGTTTTATTCGATTGACAAACATTCAAATGACTAAAATGAAATGGTAGAGAAGATTTTGGAAGTAAACATACCGGAGAAACGATCTTTCTCAGAATTCCGGCGAAGTCGTCGGCTCTGTTTTTATGGATTTTGTCTGAGCGGACAAATTAACAATTTTGATTAGCTAGATGTGGAATTGAAGTACTGAACAAGAGTTATCTGAATGATTAAAGGTTTATACCGTTTCACAGCGAGTTCTAGCAATTCTCAGAGATTTTCCGGCAAATGATGATTATCCGATATCGTCGCCTGGAACTGATTCTGATTGAAGGGTTTGAGTTAGCAAAAGCTTAACAACTGATAGATGATGAAAGAATTTAGAAACTTACCGATTTGATGGAAGACGCGGTTTTCCGGCGAAAGTCCGGCGAGTTCAAAAAGCAATTCCGACGATCAGAAACTAGAGTAAACGTGAGAGTAGAAGTTCTGGGAATGTAATTGAGTCGCGAGATGAAGCTTTTGTTGAAGTAAATCCAGAAATGAATGTTTTCGGTTATAAAAACCGAACATCACTTGAATTCAAGTCCATTCAAGACTGAATTGATTAAAAATGTCGGTGTATTGGTTATTGTCAGAAAACCGCGATCACTCAAACGTTTTGGACGTTTGGAAACCGGTTACGGTTTCAGATGGCGTAACCAGGTTGATTCGCGATTGAAGTTATGATTTAATTGATTCCTAGAACTAACAAAAAAATTCAAGTGGCGGAGTGGTTATAAGTGTGCGTGTTAAGTCTTTAGACTCACCCGCTGACCCGGGTTCGAATCCCGGCAGCCGGTTTTCTTTTTTTATTTATTTCCTTTTCACTTTTTATTAATTATAGTTTTTAAATTCTAATTTGTTAATTAATTATGCATCGTTTAAAATTAAAATAAACATAAATACGCAACGAAAAATTTATAACTTGATATTCGATTACAAACGAAGCGGGTTTGGAAAACCCGTTTTTGACAAATGTTACATAGAATTTGCGACTAGTTTTAGAGCTACTTAGACACGAGAAACTGTACGCAAAACTTTCAAAATGTGAATTCTGGTTGAAGGAAGTCCAATTCTTAGTTCATGTAGTAAATCACCATGGAATTCAAGTTGATCTTAGTAAGATTGAGGCCATTAAGAATTGGCAAGCACCAAGGTCGCCTACAGAAATTCGTCAATTCCTAGGCTTAGCCGGTTACTACCGACGCTTCATTGAAAAATTTTCAAGCATTGCGAAGTCCCTAACCCTCCTAACTCAAAAGGATAAGAAGTTTTAGTGGGGAGAGGAACAAGAGGCTTCTTTTCAGTTGTTGAAGCATAAGCTATGCAATGCCCTGATTCTTACTTTGCCGGAGGGAAATGAGGATTTTGTAGTCTATTGCGACACATCTCGCAAAGGTTTAGGATATGTGCTGATGTGAGGAATAAAGTGATTGCCTATGCCTATAGACAACTTAAAATACATGAAAAGAATCATACTACGCATGAATTAGAGCTTGGAGCTGTGATTTTTGCACTTAAGATATGGCGACATTACTTGTATGGGACTAAGTTCACTATCTACATGGACCATAAGAGTTGACAAGACATCTTTGACCAGAAAATGTTAAACATGAGGCATAGGAGGTGGTAGAGTTATTGGATTATTATGATTGTGAAATTAAGTATCACCTGGGTAAGGCCAATGTAGTGGCAGACACATTAAATAGAAAGGAACATATAAAACCGCTTTGAGTACGGGCTTTAGGAATGATTGTGCAAACGAGTCTCAAGGAACAGATTCGTATCCTTGTGCCATTGTTTATGAACTAGGTTGTTAATGGAAAACCTAGACTATAATCATAAGCTCAACAATTGGTTACAAAACAAATAAAAGTTGCTTATTAGTGTGATTATCATTGGGATGATTTGGTCGAGCAAATAAATTATTGCGGTCCGTAACGTAATAACTTATCTGCTTGTACTTGAGAGTTCCAAGGACATCACTAATAAAGGATTATTAAAGAATGTGAAATTGTATATACATATACGTGAGTTTAATTGTTTGCATAAACATGTATACGTGTATAAAACTATTACTTATTTCAGTGGTTTTTAGAATTCGTTGTCATTAGTATCCTTTCGCAGATATTATGTGTGGTAGTCGTAGTAGGTCGGAGGATGAGCCGATGATGGATCCGAGCAGGAGGAAGGCGATGGGGAAGGGAATGATCAGGTAGTCCCTAGATATTCTCCGGATTTATCCAGATAGGTGTGTGGTACTCCACCTCCCCAACACCCACCTGCTACACGACAGTCTAGTTATACCGAGTCAGGCACATTGGTCCCCATGAGGTTACTAGGAGTAAGCATACACCGAGTCAGGCACATTGGTCACCTCCACCTAGAGAACCCACTCCACCACATAGGTATTTTCGTCAGACTGCATGTTGTAGGGTTCCTACACCTATCCCTGCATTCTCACTACCCCCACGTACCTATGAGAGAGGAGAGCCATCCTACACAGCTCGTGCCCTGTGCTACCGAGAGCTAAAGCTCCTATGCCACCTAGGACTGGATGGTTAGGTTTCCTGTTTGATTGAGTGGTAGATAACACCATAGCTCTGACTGATGACATACACCCTAGGAATGAGATCTACGATTAATATGTCATATTTAGTTTATCGCGATGGTCGTAGAGAGGGGCAGATGTGGCTTTGCATGGGTGTACTGGCAATCGTAGTGATGTTGGTGATGTGGCTGATTATGCGTACGGGAGGACAGTAGGTAGTGGTAGCATATGTATATGTATATAATATATGTATCTTTTTTACCCTTTCAAGCACTAGGCTTGCATGCCTATGTCGAGATTGGGGATACTATATATATTATATTAAGCTTTGGGTGATGCTCAGTTGTTAAACAAGGAACTACATGGGAATGGGAAATACTTTGAGGTTAAGAAAGACCAAGTGTGTTATTTCAAAGGCTGAGTATGGATCCCAAAATGTCACAATTTACGGGAATTGGTTATGGATGAAGCACATAAGTCTAAGTATTCAATTCATCCAGGTACTGACAGATGTACCATGACCTAAAATAATTTTATTGGTGGCATGGTATGGAGAAGGATGTGGCGATATGTTAGTAGGTTCTTGACTTGTGCTTGAGTTAAGGAAGAATATCAAAAACCATCTGGAATGTTACAACAATTGAGTTTCCCCAACGGAAGTAGGAACAAATCACCATGGATTTGTAACTCATTTACAAAAAACACCACGAGGTCATGATGCTATTTGGGTGGTCATGGATAGGCTAACCAAATCTGCACATTTCATACCCATTCACATTAGTTACAAGTTTGGAAAAAATTGGCAGAACTCTACGTAAATGAAATTATAGCTAGACATGGTGTACCAGTTGCTATTATTTATGACCGTGATAGTTGCTTCATATCTCACTTATGGGAGGAATAACAGGAAGCTTCAGGGACTCGGTAGATTTAAGTATAGCTTATCATTCGTAGACCAATGGATCTGAGAGAACCATTCAAACATTGGAGGATTTACTTAGAGCATGTGTCTTAGACTTTGGAGGAAGTTGGAATAGACACTTACCTCTCATTGAATTCTCCTATAATTATAGTTACCATACTAGCATTCAGGTAGAACCATTTGAAACATTGTATGGTCGGAAATGCAGATCTCCATTGTGTTGGGCAGAAGTCAGTGATAAGCAGATCACAGGAACTGAGTTAATTAAGGAAACAACGGATAAGGTGTGGAAAATCCAGAAAAGGTTGTAGGTAGCACGGGATCGACAAAGAATTATGCCGATCGCCGAAGGAAACCTTTACAGTTTGATATTAGAGATAAGGTTTTCCTAAAAGTATCGCCTTGGAAAGGCGTAATTAGATTTGGAAAGACTGTAAAACTAGCACCAAGATATATTGGACCCTATGAAATTGTGGCTAAAGTCGGCCCTGTTGCATACAAGTTAAACCTACCATAGGAGTTAGGTAGTATTCATAATGTTTTCTATGTATGTAACTTAAAGAAGTGCCTTACCGATGATGTGGCAATTGTGCCTTTGAAAGACATACATGTGGAGGATAAACTCCAATTCATAGAAGAACCGGTAGAAATTGTAGACGGGAAAATTAAAATGTTGATAAACAATAAGATTTCTATAGTTAAGGTCCGTTGGAGGTCACAAAGAGGGCCTGAATTTACATGGGAAAGAAATGATCAATTCCAAAAGAAATACCCACATCTCTTCCCCAACAAAAGGAAGGTTAGCAGTTGAATTTCGGGGACGAAATTTCTTAACTGGGGGAGAATTAAAGATGTACAAACCGGTTAATTTTCAAAACCGGTTCGATTATTTTCTTCACACATAAAAACTGGTTATTAAAAAATCGGTTCCGGTTAGTAACCGGTTTTAAGACCGAAAGCATTTAACCGGTACTAACCGGTTATAACTGGTTGTATAATCGGTTATAAAAAAACCGGTTATGTAACCCATATTAAAACCGGTAAAAAAACCGGTTCTTCATAAAATGCAGATTTTTTTTTCAATTTTTTCTGTTTTTTTTGCTGAAAATGCAGTTTTTTTAATATAAGAACTTAACTATGAAAATATAAAAACATAAAATATAATATCATTAAGTCTTGGAACAAACGGTTTTACATAACAATGAAAATACGAACGATAATTGTAAAAAATGAAATACATAACTTAAAATATGAATCCGCAAGAAGGTCCATAATATATATATATATATATATATATATATATATTATATATATATATATTAGTGCGACTACAATAGTAATAAGATATCTTGAGCATCGTTTAATCTTCTTCGCTCGAACCCGAACTTGAACTATTGTGTAGGAAGTCATCCAATGCGGCTTCTTCGTCGGTCATTGGGGTTGTCAATTCGGCTGCGACCTTGTCCTCGTACATTTCGCCTTCATATTCCAATTCCTCCCTTGAGTGAGCGTATGTGTTAACATCTCTCCGCCGCATTCAAGTAATCTTTTAAGCAAATCGACATCTCAACCGATTTTGGTGTTAGTCGAGTCCTCCTTATCGAAATCACCCTACCACTAATAGGAAAAGCACTTTCCGAAGCTATCGCGAAAGCTTGGACCGTTAGTAAATCTCAGGCCATTGTGGATAAGATCGGAAATTGATCTTCCTTACTTTTCCACCAAACTAACAAATCAAAAAAATTAAATTCTTGTGAAGTCATCGTTTGTAGAAAGTTCGACCCACCATACCGACCAAGTTCGCTACTAGTAGTGTTACCACGTTGCATTTGACTCGACTCATCAAACAATTGGTTATAAACATACAAATCTTGATATTCCGTACTTAAAGCTTCGCCGAAACTGGCATTTCTCATTGACTCGTGAATGTCTGACGAGGTTGTACCATATTTTGTTACATAAACATCAAACATTTTTGAAAGTTGATCGTTGAAATGAATTTTTGTGGCTTCACCAAAGTTAGGGTCTTGTTCGGTGTTTAAATTCAACTCGTTTGCAAATTTTCAATCAAAGACCCGGTTCCAAAAAAATTAAAGCAAGGGTTTAAAGCGGCCGCATAAGTGAAAATCGCGGGTAGTTCTGTAAAATATTTTCTTAGTTTTTCCTTCATTGGGGTTACCATATCACAATATGGCCAACTTCTAACCGACATCTCGTTTAATTTTAAACACAGTTTAAACAAATTGTGAAGCACCAATGAAATTGTTGGATAATAAACCCCCGATAAAGTTTTTGTTGATGTTTTGAAAACATGAAGCAATTGTGTAACCATTTCAATAGTAGCCCAACCCGATGGGTGGTAAGGCGAAACCTTTCTACGACTAGACAAAGAGTTATGAAATTCTATTAAACGTTATTTTTGCAAAATAACTTTCTCAAACATGGTGCAAGTCGAGTTCCATCTATGAGCAACGTCCCAATTGGGTCCTAAGCATATTCGACCCACTTCCTTACACATTTTTACATATTTTGAATGTCTGTGCGTGTGACTATATATATGACGTAGCATTTTCTTGAAAGCTTATTTTTCTAGTTCAATAACCTTTAAACCGTCTTGAACGGCCAAATTTATGATGTGTGCAATACATCGACTATGGAAAAAATACCGTCACAAATCGGTTTGTATTTTAATTTCAAATGATTTACCGAAACCGTATTGTTTGAGGTGTTGTAAAAAGATATGAAAAAAAATCTTTTTTCCAATTTGTATGTTGTAATACATTTGCCGTTTGTGTTGATGCACTTTTGTGTCTGTCGCTTGTTCTTAGTTACGTTAGTAATTATACGGTCTTTGTTTATTGTGTTTTGTATAGTTTGGTCGTGTCGACCAAATAAAGATATCCTCCTATCTTGATTTAGTACGACGTTTAGTTTGTCTGTGTTGTAAAACAGCTGCATGTGTGCATACTGTTAAGTCTTGTGATTCAGATCTTACTATCTGTACGAAATGTCTGTTAGCAAGTTCTCCGAAGAATATCTATTCGTGCGAGTGAAAGGTGCTTCGTTATGAGCAAGTTGCTTGCTCGTTCGAGCAATTATCTGTTTGTACTAGTGATTCTCATGATCGTACGAGTGGCGCTTTCAGCAAGCATTTTGCTTATTCGTACGAGCAGCCTTTGCTGAATGTTCTTCCTGAATTGTAATGGTTCGTACGACCAGCAACATTCTTCGTATTGTTGCTGGGTGTTGGTACTATATAAACAGACATGCACTTCACAGTTATGAGTGACACTAGGAGAGACACTGAGGCACAAGAGAAAGAGCACAGAGAGAATATCCTGAGTCTGTATGAACATTGTTTGTATGTGTTTGTACTAGCTCTCTTATTTAATCAAGATAGTGAATCTTTGGTTATCTTGTGTTTGCTACTTTGCTTTGGTTTGCATACTTACGTGGATTCCGCACTCGTATGTGTGTTAGATAAACAAGGAAGTAGGTTATCTTGATCCTCCAAGTGGTATCAGAGCTTTGGCTCTCTTCCTTTTTTAAAAACCAAGCTTAGTGTTGTGTTTGAGCAAGTTGTGAGGGTTCCTGGAAGTGTTCTTGAACTTCTAACAAGAAACTTAAGCTTTTAAAATAACTAGCTTAAAACTTAGGCAAAACTTGTTGTGTCCAGAAAATTTTCATAAAGACCTGGTTAGAATACATGGAGAAATGTTAGGAGACGGTTTTTCTTAAAATTTTCTATCAAAGTTCAGTTGGACATATTTTCCAGTGAAGCGCTTGCCAGAAAATTCACCAGAATATTACTTTAGGGTTGACCAGATCTTAAGACTTGACTGTTTTGATTGAAAAGCTGATATTGGAATGTTTGTCTTTTTAACCGAACTGTGTAGACGGCTGACAACTTTCTAACAAACTCAGAAACAAGTTTTTGTTACAAAAGGAAAATTTTCACCGACCAACCTTGCAAAAAGATTCCTCCCTGCGAAAAACCTAAACATTAGCGAAAGACCTCCGTGTGAATAACCCATCCGCATGAAGAACAAGATTTTTCCTGCAAAAGACCAACTGACTCGCACGAAGAACCATGTTCGCACGAAGTATTAGTTGCTCGTATGAATAATAGTGGTTCGTATGAACAATCTAGTTCGTACGAAGAACGGTAATTTGCATGAATCTCTTGCTCGTACGAAGAACTAAGTTTTTCAGGTTATCTGTGATAGTTTTTCATGAGAACTGATACTTTGAGGTTTTCGAATTTGTGAACCTTTACAAGAAATTTTTATTTCAAGATTAACCCTTGAAATTATTTAAAAAAATGGCAAATTTTTATAAAAAAACAAACAAATGGGCACAAATCCTTGGGATTGGGGGTGTAGTTCAAGCACAAACCGAGACTCACCACAATCTAGCTCCGCAACCTCATGGATTAAATCACTGATGCCTCAGTAGACATCCATGATTACCGCTAATCAATGGGCATGCGTGGCAAATCAAAACCAAAGCATTCAGACTCTTCTTATTAGCAAGAGTGAGACAAGAAGTAATAACCATCCACCGAAGTTGAATCGTATGAACGATTATCCTTCATGGAAAAGTCGTTTCCATACATATGTTCTTGGTTATAGTACAAAATTACGGATATGTTTTACTACCCACAAAGAATCTCTCGAAGAAGTAGGATCAAATCCAACCTCTTTAGCCAACTTAGATAAAAATGATAAAAAGGCTTATGATTTAGAAAAGAAGGCGTTCGCTATCCTTACACAAGCACTTCATAAGGACATTTACCATCAATTCGTGTACTTTACCACCACCAAGAATTTATGAGATACTTTGGAAGCAAGATGGGAAGGAAATGCTGCAACAAGAAAAATACGACATGATCTGCTGAAGAAAGAGTTTGAAGATTTTCTGTTCATGGAAAATTAAACACTAAGCGATATGACAACCCGTTTCTATCACCTGCTTAGTGAAATGTATTCCTACAAAGTGATTGCATCTCTATAAGAGATTGTAATGCGTTTTGCTGATGCCCAACCACCAAAGTGGAGTCAATTCATTGACTTGCTAAAGCACACATGTGTTTTGGATGTGATCAGTATTTATGAATTTGTTTAGAAGCTGGAGAACAATAATGAAGAGGAAATACGAAAAGCAAAACGAATTCCTGTTCCACAAAACCCTGAGAAGTACTTTGGAGGTATTAACACAGGTGTTAGTACAACTCAGCAACCAAACTTCAAACAGCGTTTGTGTCAAACGTTAATCCCTTTCTACCACAACCAGTTCAAACAGATCAATCTGCTGGTTCAAGTACTCAAACCTATGGTCAAATATTTGATCCTAGAGCCTTTTTGCCACAACCACAAGTTGTTACACCTCAAGTTCCACAACAAGCTTTCTATGGTAACAACTTTCAACCTGCAAATCCTAATATCGTCAGACTTGATACTTCACATCTTTCCAAGGTCAGTGTAGAAGTTGCTCGGGAACATATGGAACTTCTGAACACCATGGTTAGTGCTTATTGTGGACTAGTCGCCGGTCAAATTGGAAACATCAATTTGACTAATGAAGACTATCAACAAATAGACAGGGTTGAGATAGAGTTAATGGATATTAAACGGGCATTCTCAAGTGCGGTCAAAAGAGCTAAAGACTACATGAGTAGAACTGGAAGAACAAGTTTGGAAAGCAAGAAAGATACAAAGTATGGATTTGATAAAGATGCTGTTACTTGCTTCAACTGTGGTGAAAAAGGTCACTTCAAACGTGAATGTACTCGACCTAGCAAGCAAGGAAATCACAACCCTTTCCGAAATCAATCATGGCCATCCAACACAACTCAAGTAAACAATGAACGAAGTATAGTAGCTGTTAACAACCCAAACAACTCCAACCAGTCTGGGCCTTCAAGCAACATAAGAAGAGCGTTAGTAGTTCAAGCAGATGAATGAGGTGATTGGTCAATTCAGTTGGGAAGCGAGAATCAAGGAGGAACTGCGTGTTATGCAAAGATAATCAATCAAATCAAACATGTTCACCGTATTAACTCTTCTGATGATGATGATAGGTCTGGGTATAATGGGAGTTCTAACGAGGAAAGCTCGAGTGTAGGTGGTTATGGATCTGATTCAGATGTCAGGGAAAGGATTGATTCTGAGGTCAATAAGTTGCTGAAAGAAGAAGAGAAGTTGACAAGTCAAAAGTCTGGTTTGATAAGGAAAGCATAAGTTGCATCAAAGGAAATGGAGAAACTCTTTGCCAACAATGCATCCTTTTCTTATCATACTGCTTTCATGGCTAATGTTGCAGGTTCAACAAGTCAGGTAAAATCCGACTCTCCTAGGATATGTAATGACTGTGCTGACTTAAAAACTAAATTTGAAACAATTAACAGTCACAATTAAAGCCTAGTAGTTGAACAGTCAAAATGCAAAGAGGCAAATCTGGCTTTAACTCGAAATGAAAAAGAATTCAAATCTGTAATTGAGACTCCCAAGAAAAGCATGTCTGAGTTAACAAAAACAGTTTTGAACAAGCAAACTGGCATTAATAACTACATTAATATCCTTTAAGAAACAAAAAAGGAGTTAGCCATTGCCAAATGCGAACATGATGCAATCAAGCTAAAATTGGAGAGTTATTCCAATTCCCGATATGTGCTTGATCACATCATTGACATTCAAAAACTTAAGGGAGATGTTAAATGCATTGGATATAAATCGTGTCCACCCTCATTGAAACACAATTATACCAAATTGCCTGATGAGGAGGAAATGCCACGCTTTGAACCATCTGTACCGCTTAATCCTGAAGAGTTTGCAGCAGGGTTAGGGTTTAAGCTGGACAGTTCCTCAGATGAATCCAGAAAAACAAAGAACTCATCATCAGTTGTTGATCAAAATCCATCTATAATAGATTAAGATGATTCATCAGATGATGAGTCAGACAAGATTGATGAAGATCAATCTATTGATGAAAAGAAAGGGGTAGAAATTTCTGCTACTCCCGATGTGCAATCTTTGCAAATCAAGGGAATGATCCTATCGAATATGTCAAGACATTTGCGTCTACATTTGAAAACGATAATGTGTTGTATACGTTGATTGGTGATGACAAAATTTACTCAAATAAGGACTTTCCGATAAAAAATGTAAATCCAACTTCAATTGATCAAGTTTTTGAAAATTCAACAAACAAATTCTTGGGAAAGAAGAATCCAATCAAACCACAACCATTAATCGCCTCCAAATGTATACAACAAGAAAAGCGAGCTGAAAAATCAAAGGTTGAAGCTAAAGGTGCTCACAGCAAGAAAAAGGGGAAGAATGTTAACTTTGTGTGCTCAATTGGTACTGATAAAATCGACATTTTTGAGAATATGTCAAATATTGATTTTGTAAATCAAGTCAAGATCTTAAAACGTAATAGTCAAAATAATTACACTCAACACACAAATGGTGTGAAGATGGACCAAGTACCTCTTGGCCTACAAGTTCAACATCAAGTCATCAAACGACATCTCCTAAATTTGTTGAAAGGAGAACATGCTTTACGTGTGGGGAGTTTGGCCACATAATCAAAAACTATACCAACCCAACAAAACCCAAGTTTGTTGAAAAAGCCCATCCTGAAACAAATTGCCAACGTTGATCTATGTCACCTAAACAAGACAAACGTATTGTTAAGGAACACGAAGAAAAATAAACACGTAAACAAGCTAAAATAATTGAAAAGACATTAAAACCAGATGTTTTAGAAAAGAAACCAAGTTCATCAAGATCGTTTAAACCAGAAATGTCTAAATCTTAAATAATACTCAATCTGGAAAACATCAACAATCTTGGAAACCTAAAACCGGTAATGTTTCAGGGGGAGACACAAAGTTTCCAAATCATGAAGAAATAGAAATCACATTTCTTGATGATAAGGGTCGTCCCAAGACCACTAAGGCTTGGGTCCCCATCTCAAACTAATCGGGTAATGCACTGTGCATGGTGTTCCAAGAGGACTGTGAATAGTCATTGGATTGTTGACAGTGGAGCATCAATGCACATGACATGCGACTTAAGGCTCCTTTATGATGTGAAAAGTATTAGAGGAGGTTATGTTGCTTTTGCTGGAGATAAGGGCGGTTACATCACTGGAGAAGGAATGGTTTCTAATGGTGTTGTTAGTTTTGAAAAGATCAATTATGTTCGTCAAATTGACCACAATCTTATGAGTGTTTCTTGAATTTACGACAAGAAGTTCACGGTTCATTTTGATGATGTCGGTTGTTATGGGCTGAAGCCTGGTTTCAAGATTCCCAAAGAATGGATTCTCTTGCCGGCTCCAAGAATAAATAACTTGTATATTCTTGACATGAGCCAAGCTATTACTACGTCTGCACAAGTTACATGTTTTGTCTCAAAAGCCACTGAAAATGAGTCAATCTCTTGGCATAGATGAATGGGACACATTCACTTGAGGAAAATGAACTATTTGGTGAAAAATAATCTTGTGAATGGTGTACCAGTGAAGAATCTTCATTTACAAGACGTCTGTGTATCGTGCCAAAAGGGAAGCAAGCTCGAAAGTCTCATCCTGTGAAGAAAATAAACACTGTTAATATGCCACTGGAACGTCTTCATATGGACCTTTTTGGACCTATGAAACATAAGACTACCGTTGGCGATGCATACTGTTTAGTTATTACTGATGACTATTCAAGATTTTCATGGGTGAATGTTATGGCACACAAGAGTGAAGTTCCTGAAATCCTCAAGAATCTCCTCACGCTACTTGAAAATTTGTACAATTTGAAGATAAGGAGAATCAAAAGCGACAATGGCACTGAGTTCAAGAATCATGTTATGGATGGGTTCTGTTCTTCTAAGGACATTTTGCATGAATACAGTTCTCGTTATACTCCACAACAAAATGGTGTAACTGAGAGGAAAAATAGAACCCTTATCGAAACTGCAAGAACTATGTTAGTAGAATCAGAACTTCCTGTTCAGTTTTGGGGGGAAGCTGTGGCTACTACATGCTATACAATGAATAGAGTTCTTACAGTGAAAAGGCATGGGAAAACATGTTTCGAATTGTCACATAAAAGGAAACCGGTTGTGTCTTTCTTAGAACCTTTTGGAGCTCCATGCACTATGATTGATCCACATGGTAAATTCGATCCAAAGGCTATCGAAGGTTTCTTTCTTGGATATGCTACTCCAAATTTAAGAGTTTGGAATTTGTCAACGAAAAAGATTGAGGAATGGGGTGAAGTTAAGGTTCAAAGATATACTGAATCCGTAAGAGCTCCAGGTGCTCCTTGGATGTTTGACTATGATGGACTGTTTGACTCCTTCAATCTGCCAACTTTTGATGATGCATCTGCAGCAGCTCAAATGCTACTTGAAAGTGATACTGCAGTTGACTCGTCATTAGTACGACCAATTATTTTTAACCCTCAAGTGTCTAGTTTGGTTAATAATATTGTTCAGAATGAGGAATTTTAAGATGCTGCTGATTATAATGTTTCGTCAGAAGATGATGAGTTCCATGATGCAAATGAAGCTACTTCTACTATGGTTCCTGGAATTTCTGATGTCACATCAAATGTGCAAAATCAAGGGACGACTGAAGGTCATGCAACTACATCTTCGTCAATTCCAGCCATCGAATTAGCTGTTGATCTGAATATCAACAATTTGGGTATAAATTCTTGAGTTCCCAATGTTCCTGAGACTTGAATCCATAATACCCATCCTCAGCAGAACATTATGGGAGATGTCCAGAGTGGAGTATAGACACGTAATCAGCTAAGGAACAACCAGAATGCTGGTTTGTATACGGTTATTAGAGAATTTGGGGAACAGAATGATTGGTCTTTTGCCTGCTATGTTTGCCAAGTTGAACCGGAATCTTGGAAGGAGACAATGAAAGAAGACTCATGGGTTGAGGCAATGCCGGAAGAACTTCAGCAATTTCAGAAGTTGGGCGTGTGGAAATTGGTTGACAGACCCGACAACTACAAGAAGTTTGGTACTAGATGGGTTTACAACTGTAAGAAGGTTGACCGAGGTGTTGTTGTGAGAAACAAAGCAAGATTGGTTGTCCATGGCTTTAATTAGGCAGAAGGCATTGATTATAATGAGGTTTATGCACCTGTAGCACGTCTAGAGGCCATAAGAATTTTCTTGGCTTATGCGTCCTACAAGAAGTTTATAGTTATCAAATGGATGTACAGAGTGCATTTCTTCATGATGTGGTTGATGAAGAAGTATATGCTGAGCAACCGCTTGGTTTTGAAGATCCAATTCATCCTGACAAGGTTTGGCTTCTCAATAAGGCGTTATATGGTCTTCATCAAGCTCCACGGGCTTGGTATGAGACGTTGTCTTCCTATCTTCTCAAGAATGGTTTCCGACGTGGATTGATCGACTGTACTCTCTTCATCAAAGAAAAGAATGAGGATTTATTGCTAGTACAAGTATATGTTGATGATATTATTTTTGGGTCTACAAACGAGAAAATGTGCAAAGAATTCGAGCAGGTGATGCAAGAGAAGCTCGAGATGAACGCCATGGGAGAAATGACTTTCTTTTTAGGTTTGCAGGTTCATCAATCCAAGGAAGGGATCTTCATTCATCAAACCAAATATGTTGGAGAAATTCTCAAACGATTTCAAATGGAAGACTCAAAGCCTTTGGGAACTCCATTAGCTCAAAATCATGGGATTACTCCTGATGGAATGGGTGAACATGTGGAACCATCTCTATATCGTGCTATGATCGGATCTCTTATGTATCTTACTTCTTCAAGACCTGATATAATGTACCCAACATGTCTTCTAGCTTGCTACCAGTCAAGCCCAAATGTTTCTCACTTGATGGCTGTGAAAAGAATCTTTCGTTATTTGAAGGGTCGCGCGGATACTAGTTTCTGGTACCCTAAGGATGATTAGTTTGATTTGACAGCATTCAGTGATTCTGATCATGGCGACTGCAAGATTGATGCATAATTAACATTAGCAGGATGTCAGTTCTTCGGAAATCGCCTAGTGACGTGGCAGTACAAAAAGCAGACTTGTGTAGCTACTTCCACTTGTGAGCCTGAGTATATCTCGGCTTCTAGTTGCTGCTCTCAGGTTTTATGGATCCAACAGCAAATGCGCGAATACGATTTTGAATTTCTAACTACTCCTACTTATGTTGATAAGGAAGCTGCTTTACAAATCACTCGTAATCCTGTACAGCACTCAAAAACCAAACACATTGAGATTAAGTATCATTTCATATGAGATTGTTATGAAAAGAAACTTATCAATGTTGTTAAAATCCACACTGATCACCAACTTGCCGACCTGTTTACAAAAGCTTTTGATAAATCACGTTTTGATTATCTTCTTTTGGTCAATGGCATCAAGGTGAAACCCGAGTAAATCATCCTTGGCTAATCTTTTTCGTAAAGATTTTCTTTAAAAACTAAAAATACAAAAAGGTTTTTTATTTTCTTTTATTTTTATATTTTAGGGGGAGAAAATTTCTAGAAATACAAAAACATAAGAAAATGCAAAAATACAAAAATGTGTCTTTTATTTAGTTGTCTTTATTTATTTATTTACTTTCTGCATTTAAGGGGGAGAAAATTTTTGAAAAATACAAAAACAATAGAAAACCCAAAAATCAAAAAATGAGTTTCTTGGAAAAATAAGAAGATGATGATTCACCGGTAATCTGTCAAAAACGGTAAAAAACATAAAACGGAAATTGATAGGTAGCTTTACTAATGATGTATCAGTAGGCTCACAATCAGATTAAAATGTGCAGGTTGATATAAACATAACGGACTGAAAGCCAGGTGGGAACCATTCATTGGCATATGGTCTTGGTACCGAAATTTCGTTTGATAGTATGCCGAGGCTATGAGATATGCGGTCTTTATGCTTGCTTATCATCTGGGTATCATGGTTGAATCTTTTACCGAGCGCAAGTCTAGAGCATCCATGATACCACGTGTAAATACTGCATACGACCATCAATAAGTGATTAAATATCACGTTCACCCAACAATAAGTGATAAAATATCACAGCTTTATGCGGGAGCTAAGTTCTTCTCTTTGTTGGTACGACGGTACTTACCTGTTCACGGACTTGCTCTTGTGCCCTGCATGCATCTGAAAATCAAGTTACTCATCAATAGGTGATATAATCACATAGGCTTGTTTTCAATCAAAATAAGTGAATATCTCACATCATATACGTCAAAACAGATGATAAGCAGTATACTCACCGTAAGAATTTCTCGCGTGCATGTCTTGATACGGGAATGTGTAGTGAAGTGGTTGAACACCAGCTCGTAAGTATAATTCATACATTAATCATATCTCCTAATCATGATTATATCTGATAAGCTAAGCTTATAAGGACAACAATACCGATAATTGTAGTAGAATACTTATTTATTTAATTTGATGTTTTAAACAAAAACTCATTTTTGGCAAGATTAAAAGCTGGTATGAATCTCTTACCTTGAAACTCAGAAAAACATTACTAGTTCATGTACAATTTGTTCTTATCTATTAGTAGTTATTTTAGTTTACTCTTTTTAAATTAAATTATTTTTGATTTAGCGAAAGTTGAAGCTCAAATGTTTTCCACCAAGATACGCCCTAAAAATCTCTTGTCTTGCTATCATAACTTTATAAAGTACTTTCTTACAACGGGGTAAACTCATTACAAAGAACAAAATCTGTATAATATGCACATTTTCTAACTTGTGATTTATGTGGATATGTGCAAAGATCTAAACAGGTCAACGAGAAACCTAAGGTCCGCGAAGAACTGATGTCTGATTTTAGAAGAACTTAGATTCGTACGAATTAGTGGTTGCACGTACAAATCAGAGGTTACTCGTATGAGTGATAGATCTTTGTGCTAATGAGTCAGTGATTTCTCGTGCGAATGGTTATGCTTCGTACGAATGATTCACTGGTTCGATTGTACAAGACGTTCTTCGTACGACTAGATGTTCTTTGATGTATAAGAATTTATACATCTTTTAAGCATCAAATATTCCCCATTAATGCGGAAATTCGTTGTGTTTCATTGTCTTGATACTCATTTGAGTTATTTGTGAAAATACAGGTCCGGGCTTCGGCCGGTGAAGAAACAAAGGCTTTTGGAGCGATTTGGAGCAAAAATGGAACATTTCAGCCAAACTGCCAGATATGGCATGACTGTGCCAAGCCTTCAGAAGTTGGCACTATCATCAGCACTACCATCAGTCTGCACAAACCAAGCCAGTCCAACGTCTGGCACGATCGTGCCAACCCCAAGCACGACCGTGCTCGTTCTATCACAGGTTCTGATCAGCTAATTTCCGAGATCAACATAATCATTTTCGAGTACGATATCGATAAGCACGACCGTGCCATACTTTGGCATGGTCGTGCCACCTCGGGGAAATTCTAGCGGGATCTTTCCGGAGTTGGCATCAAACTTGGTCAACAACTAAGAAAGGTGCCTGCCACTTACCAAGCACGACCGTGCCAAAAGGTGGCACGGTCGTGCCAAATGTCCAGTAGCTTAAATACGTGAATTCAGCTCATTTAAGGGGAGTTGGAGCATTTGGGTGAATTTCTCTCTCAAGAATCTGATCTTGGAAGCTTGGAGATTGAAGAAGGAGCCTTTAGGAAGGTAGTATCACTTAATATTCAACTCATTTTATCAATTATCTTGTCTTAAACTCTAGTATTCCACTTATTATTCATGCGCAATCTTATTATTTTGCATTTATCTTAGTTACTATGATCCTTCTAGGCTAAACAATTGTGTTGCTTGAATTTTGTTGAAGCTAATGAACACTTGACAACATGGAAATAGATGTGGTGATTGTTTTATGTTAATCTTCATGATGATATTGATCATGTTCATGGAATGCATGTTCATGTTTAAAGTCATTATTTTGAATGTTTGGTCATAAGTATTTACATGTAGTGTTGGAAAGCCCATGTAGAGATTATGATTGTTGAATCTTGTAGTTGTTGATTTGATTGATAACATGAAACTAGGAATGGTAATTGCTAACATGATTAGAATGATGATTTGAATATGAGTATGAATTCTTGCATTTGGATTTGGAAGATCATATGAATGTTTATATGGATTCTATGGTTTGTGTTCATGTTGGGTTGATGATTTAGGCCAAGGTTGTTAGCTAGCATGACCATGCTTGTGATTCATATCAAGAATTTATTGAAGATGTCATTTACTTGAAACCAAGTTAGGGTGATTAATGTGTTGTCTATATTAGTTTTCCTTAATTTGTAGAGTTAGGATTTTGATAAACAATTAACTCATTATTAAAGATTAACATTAACTTAGCAAGAGAACTTTAAAGAATGAATCTTAGGTGATTAAAATATTGTTTCATTATAATTTTCCCAAGATTTATAAATCTAGGAGACCTTGAATGGAAACTTAGTTGAATCTAGAACTTGCATCACCATTAGTTTTCCTCAAGTGTTGTCATATGTTTATTAGTGGATACTTAATTTAAGCAACCTTTCTTAATTGTTGTTCTTTATTAATTCAAATAGTTAATTATCATCTTTTCATAATAGTTAAAAAAAGGTCAAGAAATCAATTCATCCATTGAACCAGGTTTAAAAGTACCATAGATCTAGTATTGAGACACCGAGTCCATGGATTGATATCCGGTTTTTACCGACCGACTATACTACCACCTGACGGGTTCACTTTCCCTTTGTGTGTGTAGTTGGTTTTAGGTAAATACCATTTTAAAATCCAATCTGTGTGAACGAAAGTCATAGTAATAAAAATATATTTAATTCACGCACATCATTCTTCGTGCGAACTATTGTTTTTCATGCGAGTATAAGAATGTGGTATAAAGGGTGATGTAGTTTCTTGAGTACAACTTTTCTTTCACCTTACTCACATTATCCTTTCACCCTTTTTAAGTTGCTTCTGATATCTTTTAGGTAAGTTTGACAACGTTGGTATACCTTGAAGATGAGCGGTTTGAACATTACCTGACTGTTTGACATTGCCTGACACGAACAACAAACTTTAAGCGAAGAACCTATTGACGAAAAACGAGTTTTTTCATGCATAATCTTCACTTGAAGTTCTTTGTGCGAACAAGTTGACTTTGCTTCGTACTAGTGAATTATTACTCGCAAGAGTAACCTGTCATTCGTATGAGCCGTTTACTCGTATGCGTGAATCACTTGTTTGATCGAGTCAGTTTTTTGTTCGTACAAGTCAGTTGTTCTCCATCGAATAAATTGTTATTCGTTTGAGTCGGTAATTCTTCATTAGGGGATACATACTTACAGAAAGTTCGCAATAAAAACTTTTTGTGTATGTTTCCTAGTGTATTTATATTTTTCTTATTCTGTTACTTTGGTGTACAGGATGGCACAAAAAGAACATAAAAGAAATCACGCTACTAAGAGAAGTGACAAGTTAGAAGTGGAAATTATGTCAGAGCCAAGACACAACATGGTTGCCTACTTAGATCCGGAAGATAAATTTACTAAGTACAACAGTATAATGAAGTTTTTGCGTGAGTAAAGGATACATTATGCTATCACGCATGAAACTACAGTATACAAAACATTGATCAAGTACAAGTGAATCACTTGTTTGATCGAGTCAGTATAATGAAGTTTTTGCATGACTCAAGATTCATTTTCTACACCATACCACCCACAGACTAGTAGGCAAGTCAAGGTCACGAATCGGGGCATTAAGTGTATATTGGAGAAGACGGTAACCGCAAGCCATAAGGACTGGTCTGAAAGACTGGATGATGCACTATGGGCCTTTCGAACGGCCTACAAGACCCCTATAGGCACTAATCCATTTAAGCAGGTCTATGGGAAGTCTTGTCATCTCCCTGTTGAGCTCGAGCATAAGGCGTACTGGGCTTTGATAACAGTTAACCTTGATATGGCAGCTGCGGGCGAAACAGGTTTGTGCAGATCCACGAGATCAAAGAGCTCCGAAATGATGCATATGAGAGCTCCAAGCTATATAAGGAACGTACTAAGACGCTCCACGATTCCCGCCTGAAGGACAAGAAAAAATTCCAGGTGGGTGATCGGGTGTTGTTATACAATTCGCGTCTTAAGTTGTTTCCTGGCAAGCTTAAGTCTCGTTGGTCAGGTCCTTACACGGTGCGATCGGTGTTCCCCTATGGAACAATGGAGATAGGTCATGAGGATGGCCGATTGTTCAAAGTCAATGGGCACAGGCTGAAGTCGTATGTTGGTGGCCCCATGGATAAAAGTGAGGAGGTTGTCACCCTCTACCCCAAGAACAAATGAATTCGGGGTGGTGATCAGCTGAAGACTCGTAAATAAATTAGATGTTTTGGGGTTGATAGATGTTTTTCTTTTTGTTTGCTTAGTTTATTTTTCAGGTTCGGTTCGTTCTGGACGCGGGGGATATTGGAATGCATTGCCGATCTTCAGGTATGTTAGTTCGGCTCTTTTCTTGGTAGGATGTGTTTTGGTGAGTGGTCCGAATTCAAATGATATTTTACTTTGGTTTTATTAAATGCAAATAAATAAACTTGAGTGGGGAAATAGCTTTGAAAAAAAACTGAAATTCCAAAAAATAAGCACTATCAACAGGGTTTTCTGGCACTGTCAGGCCTGCTAGTGTTGACCAATTAGCAGAACTCATAAAGCCCATCTTCTATTTTTCTTTAAAATCTTCAAAATACATCTATTGAATCCTCATAACTCACTCAAGAATCCTCCACACTTCCTTCCTTACTTTAAGAAATCTGTTTTGCTCTTCATCCCAAGCATCAATCCAGGTACGAATCTTTCTTCTTTTATTTTTAGTTGTTGAATATTTGGGGTTTGTGCTTCAAGTTAGTTTTTCTTCTAAGTTTTAGGGTTTGGTCTAAACCCTCCGATTCAAGCTCGTTTTTCGTGTATTTTATGTTGTCGTGCACCACACTTGACCGATCTACAAAACTCCCAAGCAAAAGTGTTAAAAAATAAGGGTTTTGGGTGAGTTTTGGGGGCTATTGCAGGCTGCGGTTCCGTCACGCACGGTCGTGCCAAAAGTTGGCACGACCGTGCTCTTCATAAGTTGTTGATGAACTGCATTTAAAAAACCCAGAAATTCATCAAGCACGATCGTGCCAACATATGGCACGATCGTGCCCTTCATAATTTATTGATAAATTTGATAATCCTGCCCAGAAATTCAACAAGCACGATCGTGCCTTAGGTTGGCACAGTCGTGCCCTTCATAAAAATTTCCAGTTTCCCCAACAGTTCACCAAGAATTGGTTTAGCACGAGAGTGCGTAAGTGTGGCACGATCGTGCTTCATGGAGAACAAACCAGAAAAACTTCATAAGGTAGACATCTTCATAAAACCTGCTAGAAACAAGCACGCACGATCATGAAATCTAAGGCACGATCGTGCGGACCTGTCTCGTGCCCAGTTTTTTTTGGTTTTCCACATTTTAATTGTTAATCTTGTCTCATTCTTGCAGTTGAATTATCCGTTTCTCCGGTTCAACGACAATGCCAGGGAAGGGCATTGTATCGCCAAAGTTGAAAGGCTATGGGCTAGGAGGGACTTAATCGAGCCTATGCGGACACTTCAAAAGTCGATCTCGACTTGCTTGGTCAGAGCGAATGATTTGAGGATCTTATGACTCCCCCGTGGACCCGCCTTTTCGTGATGGCTGAACCCCAATATGTTGAGCTGGTCATTGAGTTTTTTGCTTCATTCAGGTTTATCTTCCTGTGCCCAGATGTTTACGTGAAACGGGTTGGTGTTACTTACCGTCTGGGACGAAATGGCATCACCAATCTATCAGCAGATCGGGCAGATACTTGGGTTATATGTGGAAGACGAGATCGACTTCGAGCTCTTTCACAGCAATCTATAGGTATGGGAAGCTGACGCGGACAAAGTCGCATTCTGGGCTGAGATCACTGTTCTGGGTCGCGAATGGGACCCATGACGAGCCAAGGCTACATGGATTCTTGACCCGTTGCACCGCATAATCGAGCGCGCCATCTTTCACGTAATCGGCGGTCGGGGTGATAGTACTGGAAACATCACCATCCGCGACCTCTTCCACCTCTATTGCATCATTGTGATTATGGATTGCTCGATGTGGCGCAAATAACTGCATGCATATGATTTGCAAAGTAAATGGTATCCCAAAGCTAGTGGATCGCCTGCGTAGGATTTGGGATCCACTTCCTGAGGGGAAAGTGATCAAGAGGAGGGCAATGTTTGTCGAGGCGATGACATCCACATGCAGGATTCTCGAGGATTCGGGCCAGGTGAGGCTGCTGGGGGAGCAGACCCTCACATTCAAATAGGTGAATTAGGCCAGGGCTTTGGAAGCCCAAACTGGGAGCACATGTTTGGTGGTTTTGGTGGCGGGTTTGAGCAGGGTGCATACAACCCGTATGAGCTGTCTCCAGTGGATCTTTGGCGACGCATGGATGGGTTGGCTTTGGACCAGCAGGCTGTACGGCATGATGTGGACTTGATCCACGCTGAGCAGCATAGACAGGGCAATTTTTTGGAGGATATGTACGAGCAAAGCAGGCATAGCTTCGACTGGCTATTCGGTTCACAACAACATTTGGCAAGCTCGCTCGGTCATCCCTACACACAACCACCGCTGCACTTCATGAGGAGATCTCAGTTTGACCGCCAGGATGATGCCGGTCCCTCAGGATCTTGCGGCCGACCCTGACCTTGCAGCACATGCCGTACTTTTATATGCATTTTGTGTTTGTGGAGTGTACATTTTGCATTGTCCGTACACTCCTCCGTTTGTTGCTTTAATTTCGTACATTTTAATTTAGTGGTTTGCTTTATAAATAAAGACAAGGGAGTTTTGGGTTGGGTTGTTTATTGTGATCTTGATTATGTTTGCTAGTGTGCAGTATTGATTTGATGGTGTGCTAGTTGCTGGATGGTGCGGTAGTCCGTTGGAATGTTTCGTATTACCTTCTTTTGCTCCATTCTAGCCTTTGCAACTCAGGAGAGTTTTCGTATTCCCGCTTCCTCCACTGTCCCTATACTATTGCCTTACATTATGCTTGTTTTTTGTTGTACATCGTGGGTGATATATAATTCAAGTGTGGGGAGGTGGTTAAGCTTGTTTGTGGTTGTCCGAAAAAATAAAAAATAATTTTTTTAAATTAATAATAATAGTAATAATAATAATAATAATAATAATAATAATAATAATAATAATAATAAAAACAACTCTCTTGAATAATCAAATCATCGCAAGTTTTATATAAACTCTAAAGTTTTTGATAAATATACAAAGGTGAACGAACAAAAGGATTTGCTCGAATAAAAGTTTCCATCTAGTAAATTTTTTTTGTATAAAATTGAGCATGAGAAATCAAGCAAAATTCCTATCTGTTTACCTTGCATAGTTATCCAATACGCCCGTTTCCGTGAGTTATTTTTGAGCCTGCTAGCTTTAGAATTATTTTTGCTCATGTTTTTGCAGGCAAAAATTGAGTACGCCGGATGACTTTTGCGATTTAGAACTTGTGTTAGGCATGCATTTCGAGAACACAAAGCAAGCATATAGCATAAAAATGATTGAGGCACTAGGAAACCTTTTATTTTTAACCATTCTTATTTATTCCTACACCCAAATCAGCACTAGTTAAACCAATTTGAGCCCGTTTCTTTTAAACCACTAAATATCACCAATTAGCCAAATTAGTCTTTTATTTTTGAACCCACATTTTTGGTTTAAAGCCCGATCCGGTTAAGACTAACTTGTAAGCCTTCTTGTGTTGTTTATCGATTTATTACTCATAACATTATAGCTTGGAGTTTTTATCTAAGTAGACATACTTAGTTCCCACTAAAGTGGTGAAAAAAAATCGAAGTTGAAAAAGCCTTGTCAATTGGCTTTGTTAGAGCAATTTTGGAAAGATATCTAAGCGGTTGGCTAGCTCTCGGTTAGTTATTAAAAAGTTGGATAGTTTTGTTTTTCGCTTCAAGTTAGTCGAGCCGTCGGTCTTTAGCCGTTTTAGCCACTTTTATAAATCCATTTCCACACCCTTTATCCTAGCCATATTACAACCCACACAAAACCTCTTGATTTGTGTTATGTGTTAGTCAAGTGTTTAGATTTGATCCTTACACAAGCTTATGATATCGCATAGTCATTGTCTTGGTATCGAGTGTTCTAAACATACTCCATGAATTGTATGCCTCTTATATTTTTAGCCGAGTGTGTGTGAACATTGCGAGGATGTAAGGTGAGCTTGTAGGGATGTCGAGATGGATCATTGCTCATAACCCTATTTCACATACTTTTTGGTTTCTCCTTTTATGTCGAGTAATCCGTTTTGTTTTGCCCAAGTTATTTATTTGTGCTTATATAATGTTAGTTGAGATGATTGCCGAGATAGAATTTTTGTTTATTTGTTTAAGGACAACCAAAGTTCAAGTGTGGGGATGTTTGATGTAAAAGAATTTATAGATCTTTTAAACGTCAAATATTCCCCATTAATAAGGAAATTCGTTGTGTTTTCATTGATCTTGATACTCATTTGAGTTATTTGTGAAAATACAGGTCCGGGTTCGGCCCGGTGAAGAAACAAAGGCTTTCGGAGCGATTTGGAGCAAAAATGGAACATTTCAGCCAAACTGCCAGATATGGCACGACCGTGCCAAGCCTTCGGAAGCCGACACTATCATCAGCACTACCATCAGTCTACACAAACCAACCCAGTCCAACGTCAGGCACGATCGTGCCAACCCCAAGCACGGCCGTGCTCGTGCTATCACAGGTTCTGATAAGCTAATTTCCGAGATCAACATAATCATTTCCGAGTACGATATCGATAAGCACGACCGTGCCACACTTTGGCATGGTCGTGCCACCTCGGGGAAATTCTAGCGGGATCTTTCCGGATTTGGCATCAAACTTGGTCAATAACTCAGAAAGGCGCCTGCCACTTACCAAGCACGACCATGCCAAAAGGTGGCACGGTCGTGCCAAATGCCCAGTAGCTTAAATACGTGAATTCAGCTCATTTGAAGGGGAGTTGGAGCATTTGGGTGAATTTCTCTCTCAAGAATCTGATCTTGGAAGCTTGGAGATTGAAGAAGGAGCCTTTAGGAAGGTAGTATCACTTGATATTCAACTCATTTTATCAATTATCTTGTCTTAAACTCTAGTATTCCACTTGTTATTCATGCACAATCTATATTATTTTGCATTTATCTTAGTTATTATGAGCCTTCTAGGCTAAACAATTGTGTTGCTTGAATTTTGTTGAAGTAATGAACACTTGACAACATGGAAATAGATGTGGTGATTGTTGTATGTTAATCTTCATGATGATATTTGATCTTGTTCACGGAATGCATGTTCATGTTTAAAGTCATTATTCTTGAATGTTTGGTCATAAGTATTTACATGTAGTGTTGGAAAGCCCATGTAGAGATTATGATTGTTGAATCTTGTTAGTTGTTGATTTGATTCATAGCATGAAACTAGGAATGGTAATTGCTAACATGATTAGAATGATGATTTGAATATGAGTATGAATTCTTGCATTTGGATTTGGATTTGAAAGATCATATGAATGTTTATATGGATTCTACGGTTTGTGTTCATGTTGGGTTGATGATTTAGGCCAAGGTTGTTAGCTAGCATGACCATGCTTGTGATTCATATCAAGAACTTGTTGAAGATGTCATTTACTTGAAACCAAGTTAGGGTGATTAATGTGTTGTCCATATTAGTTTTCCTTAATTTGTAGAGTTAGGAGTTTTGACAAACAATTAACTCATTATTAAAGATTAACATCAACTTAGGAAGAGAACTTTAAAGAATGAATCTTAGGTGATTAAAATGTTGTTTCATTATAATTTTCCCAAGATTTATAAAACTAGGAGACCTTGAATGGAAACTTAGTTGAATCTAGAATTTGCATTACCATTAGTTTTCCTCAAATGTTGTCATATGTTTATTAGTGGATACTTAATTTAAGAAACTTTTCTTAATTGTTGTTCTTTATTAATTCAAATAGTTAATTTTCATCTTTTTAGAGTAGTTAAAAAATGGTCAAGAAATCAATTCATCCATCGAACTAGGTTTGAAAGTAACAAAGATCTAGTATTGAGACACCGAGTCCACGGATTGATATCTGGTTCTTACCGACCGACTATACCACCACCTGACGGGTACACTTGCCCCTTTGTGTGTGTAGTTGGTTTTAAGTAAATACCATTTTAAAACCTAATCTGTGTGAACGAAAGTCATAGTAATAAAAATATATTTAATTCACGCAGATCATTCTTCGTGCGAACTATTGTTTTTCGTGCGAGTATAAGAATGTGGTATAAAGGGTGATGTAGTTTCTTGAGTATAACTTTTTTTTCACCTTACTCACTTCATCCTTTCACCCTTTTTAAGTTGCTTCAGATATCTTTAAGGTATGTTTGACAATGTTGGTATACCTTGAAGATGAGCGGTTTGAACATTACCTGACTATTTGACATTGCATGAGACGAACAACAAACTTTAAGCGAAGAACCTGTTGACGAAAAACGATTTCTTCATGCATAATCTTCACTGAAGTTCTTTGTGCGAACAAGTTGACTTTGCTTCATACTAGTGAATCACTACTCACACGAGTAACCTGACGTTCGTATGAGCCGTTTACTCGTACGAGTGAATCACTTTTTTGATTGAGTAATTTGTTGTTCGTACAAGTCAGTTGTTCTCCGTACGAATAAATTGTTATTCGTATGAGTCGGTAGTTCTTCATCTAGGGGATACATACTTACAGAAAGTTGCAATAAAAACTTTTTGTGTATGTTTCCTAGTGTATTTATATTTTTCTTATTCTGGTTACCTTTGGTGTACAGGATGGCACAAAAAGAACAAAAAGAAATCAAGCTACGAAGAGAAGTGACAAGTCAGAAGTGGAAATTATGTCAGAGCCAAGACACAACATGGTTGCCTACTTAGATCCGGAAGATAAATTTACTGAGTACAACAGTATAATGAAGTTTTTGCATGACTTAAGGATACATTATGCTATCACGCATGAAACTACAGTATACAAAACATTGATCAAGGAATTTGGGATTCAACTAAAGTTGTTAAAGTTAATAGACAGGAACTTATCCACGGAAAAGTAAATTGGCTTAGACGTAGATAATTCCGTTGAAGTAATTAACTCAGCATTGCAGCTTGGTGATGATCCTGAAGCTCCATACTCAGTTCTGTTGAAGTGTCAATGTGGATGTTTGCTTTGAATGAGATGTGTTGGATATTTTCTTGTAGGACAACTAAACAAAGCATGGTTGCCACTCCGATACAAGTTCTTTCTACATGTTTTAATTTAGTTTTTAAGCAATAGACGAAGTGGTTATGACATGGCTAATAACGACTTAGCTGGAATGATGGTAGCTTTGACATTGAACAAACCGTTAAGTGTTTCAAAGTATATTTTTGCAAACATGAAGGAAAACCTGAGAAGAACCGGATTCGGTGGAAACAAGTTTTGGATGTATCCTCATTTTCTCCGGATGATCTTGAATATACAACATCCGAATCTTCCGAAGAATGAAACGATGTTCTAAAAGTTGATGTTATGATGGAACATTCGTTGAAGATATTTAGAGGAGTAGCAGGAAAACGTTACAAGGAAAGCATAGCTCCTCATAAGTTGTACGGTTTTCTGGCAAATGATGAATATGTTGCACCAGAGAACGATAAGTGGTGCCATAATGATAGTCAGTCAGATAATGAAGAACCAACTTTGAAGAAGATGATCGAAGATAAGTTTGGTCGTCA
This sequence comes from Scalesia atractyloides, assembly GCA_947069175.1. NCBI lineage: Eukaryota > Viridiplantae > Streptophyta > Magnoliopsida > Asterales > Asteraceae > Scalesia > Scalesia atractyloides. Next base: position 49,518,955 of record CAMTDV010000023.1, read on the forward strand.
AAACGGAAAAGGTGATGATGATGACAATGATGATAATGGTGATGGTGGTGCGAGTGGTGTAGGTACTACAGGTGTTGATAAGGGTAAACGACCGGATGAAGAATGGGATTCTGATGAAAATCTGCTTTAACCTGGGTATGAACGCTATGTTGATGAGTGTGGGGTCAGGCAGATTAGAAGATTCCAACAGATCAAGATGCTGACTATGTTCCATCTGAGGCTGAGACTGAACAAGCTCGCAAAAAGAAAAGCGCGGTTCGTAGAAAGAAACAGGATAAAACGTCTATGGAAACTTCTTCAGCTCAACCCGACACAACCTACAACCACGCAACAAGAAACCGTACTGGAACCAATTGAAGAAACTCAGTCTGCCTTCACATCGGAGGAGGCTAAAACTCTAATATCGGAACCCACGACAACCTCTGAACCACAAATTGTAGCTACCACAGCAGCTGAAACACCTTCAGTTGAGACTACTCCACTTCAACAACAACCCACTACTTCTTCAGTTCAACAATCCCCGTCGGCAATTCATCAACAAAGTACAAAACGAAGCAGTCGGTTATTCTCTGAAATGGAACAGGATGAGAAAGTGGATTTCTGTTCTCTCAGCTACAAGCTGCACAACTCAAACAAGCAGTCGGAGTTTATGTCTTTAAATCGGAATACAGTTATTAAGCAACACTTGGAGATAAATTCTTTAAAGGAAACTGTTGGAAAGCAGGCTACTGAGATTGCGCAGTTAAGAAAGGAGAATGAGCGGTTGAGGGTTGCGGATGCTGAAAGGGTAACTCAGCTACAACAAATACGAGCGGCTGATAACGCTCGTGGGATTGAAATGAATAGGCTGAAAGAACATAGTGCGGCTATACAACGATCTGCCGAAACATTAACTGCTAAACATGACAACATGGGATAATGGTATCATTCTCGTAAATACTAAGGCTTTAATAGTATTAAAGACGTATTTGAAATGAGCAGAAAACAGATGAACATTCTGTGGAATGAAAGATGCAAAGCACAGGAGATCCAGCGTAAACGTGATCACGATAGTGAAGACCCTGGTAATCCTAATGCTTCAGCTTCATCCGTGAAACTAAAAGGTTCTGTTGTAACTCCAGTGGTAGAGTCTAGTGCACAGTAGATCGTGGCCGATCCAGTTGCCTCTGGTGGTACTCAAGAAGAAACAAGAAAGGTTTGATGTTTTTGGAGAATGTTGAAAACTTTGATTCTCAATCAACGTTGGTTGAAAGTGTTCAGTAAATGTGGGTGCAGCAGTCCGTTAGAAATGAAGACCGAAGATCAAGCGACAGCCAAGGGGGAGTTTGTTGATGCACTTTTGTGTCTGTCGCTTGTTCTTAGTTACGTCAATAATTGTACGGTCTTTGTTTATTGTGTCTGTATAGTTTGCTCGTGTCGACCAAATAAAGATATCCTCCTATCTTGATTTAGTACAACGTTTAGTTTGTATGTGTTGTAAAATAGTTGCATGTGTGCATACTGTTAAGTCTTGTGATTCAGATCTTACTGTCTGTACGGCATGTCTGTTAGCAAGTTCTCGAAAAATACTTATTCGTATGAGTGAAAGGTGCTTCGTACGAGCAAGTTGCTTGCACGTTCGAGCCATTATCTGTTCGTACGAGTGATTCTCATGATCGTACGAGTGGCCCTTTCAGCAAGCATTTTTCTTATTCGTACGAACCAGTTTCTATTCGTACGAGCCATAGGTTGTTCGTACGAGCAACCTTTGCTGAATGTTCTTCCTGACTTGTAATGGTTCGTACTACCAACAATATTCTTCGTACTGTTGCTAGGTGTTGGTACTATATAAACAGGCATGCACTTCACAGTTATGAGTGACACTAGAGAGAGACACTGAGGCACAAGAGAGAGAGCATAGAGAGAATATCCTGAGTCTGTATGAACATTGTTTGTATGTGTTTGTACTAGCTCTCTTATTTAATCAAGATAGTGAATCTTTGGTTATCTTGTCTTTGCTTCTTTGCTTTTGCATACCTACGTGGATTCCGCACTCGTATGTGTGTTAGATAAACAAGGAAGTAGGTTATCTTGATCCTCCAAGTGGACCTACATATTGCTTTATAAATAGCTTAACAAAATCGTGCGTTTCATCATTTGCTACGTGGCCGGTTGAATCCAATGGGCGGTGACACAAATATACGAATCGGGTGAACCATGCGGTGCTGACCAAACGTCGCTAGTCAAATTAACACCGGTTTCTAATGTTTCAAAATAAGAATTAATTATTGTTTAGCATTATTCCAGATTTTTAAACAAGCCCTCCTAAGAGTAGCACAACTTCGCCATTTCCACCCTAGCCATATGGTAATTGTAGGCGAACAAAGAATCGCCTTCACTTGCCATGGAAGCTTGACCACTAGCGGGTTGTTGTTTCAACATCTTGCAAAACGGTTTTTCGATGTGTTTCTCAAGGTGGTATTTGCTCCTTCGGCGTAAAAACCATTACAATGATGACAACGCATTTTTTTCTCCTATTGGCCATCTCGCACAAATCGAAATGTGACCAAATTTCGGGGTTGTACTTCGTTGGAATAACACGAACAACCGTGTTGGTTGTAGAATCGCCAATGTTGACCGAATCATGAGCACTAGATCTTGCCATACTTTTTCAAGAATTATCGAACAAGATTGTGAGCGTTTTTAAGAGTTTTTGGAGATTTAGAGAGTGGTGTGATTGAACCTAAACACCCAAAACCTTTTATATTACTTGGATAAGGTTTCTAGCCCAAGAAAACACCAAAAAGGGTAATATTGAGCTCCAACGATCATATGACCATTTTCTGCATGCTGTCACAAAATAACCGGTTTAACCAGTTATAAAACCCGGTTTTTATACTATCCGTTATCGGTTAACCGGTTACAAAAACCAATTTTTATACTAACGTTTTTAACCTGTTCTTTATACTAAACGGTTATATAACCGGGTTTCGCTGCAAATATCATAACCGGGTTCGAACCGGTCTAACCGGTTAATAACCGGACCAGTTACAAAAATAACCGGTTTCGGTTAATTTGCCAGTTATGGTTTTCTAACCGGTTTTTTTTTGTAAATCTCCAGGGAGAATATGAGCTTCGTCACCAAAGAAGGTAAATCTTATTTGAATTACCCAGCTTACACGATTAACAAACTGACACTGATTAGGCCACGGATGAGTCTGAGGGCACCTTATGCATAACATAGAAAAAAACAGCTACGTTGGGACCATTGTATTCAGAAAACCGTTAAACAAAACAGCTTCCGGTTAGCAAACCTAGGAGTACAGAATTGCTCAGACATGACCGTAGACTGTAACATAGGATCATTGATGCTTTATTGGGTAGAAAACGCGTTAAATATAAGGTTTTTTGAGTAATAACATCCAAGTGTTCGAGTTTTTGTGTCGATTGGGTTCGTTTAATTTTTTGCGCAAAAACGCCCCGTTTTACGAATTTTTACCGCATCCAAGGAGTGTTTAAGACTCAGTAACGAACCTACACCTAAATATCTGATTTTACTTATCATATAACTTGGAAAATTTCACTTGTAACAGTCAAAGGAGGACAAAAAGTCCACCTTTGTGGCCGTTCACTACCCATAAACCAAACCAAGCACACTAGCACCCTACCATCTCAATTTTTAAACACATAAACTACCTACCTACTATTATATAATATATAGAAGCTCATTAGAGCAGAAGTTTTGCACTATAAGGCTCAAGAACACTCAATTTTGTAAGCCTTTCTTTCATTTTCTTTGTAAATTATAATATACAATAACTATGGTTATTTTGATCCATATAAGGGCAAGTTCATGGCCATACAATCTGTCTTAAAGTGGGTTTTATGTAAAAAAAAGTTTTGCAATTGGTTTGGGTTAAAAAGATTGAGTTCTGGATCAAAAACTAATAGAACAACACTACTAAAGGGGCTTGATTGATGATTTCAGTTGCATGGTTTTGTTGTACATGCTGTGTAGGCACTATACCCAGAAAATCGTTGCAAACGGATACCCGAATCTAGGCCTAACGAACGATAAGCGGATAGGTATAATTTTTAGGCGGAAAACTAAAAATATAGAAATTGTTTTAGCTACAGATTTTGATGTGATTATTTTTTGGTCACAAAATTTTAGGACATTGTGTAGGACATTAGAAAAACGATCTCGGTAAAATTTGAAAATTTTTGGACAAACAAGGAATATTTGACGAATTTATTATATTTAAACACAATTAAATCGGGAAAAAAAGTTAATGTATTCAATAAATTCTGAATATTTGCAGAATGATCACATATATTATGGGTAAGTTTCACACAAAACTCTCGGCTCAATGGATAACCCGAGCTACGGTTTTAAAATTGCACGTTTTACGAGGATTTCGGTATTTTAAAACTGGGTTTAGATAATTTTCGTAAACTACAAATTTTTGCTGGGAGTTTGTATACATATTAAGAATGTTCAATAAAAGTTAGGAATTTTTAGAGTTCGGATGTCGGTTCGCTAAATTAAACGTTTTATATATGATATAAAACATATTTATTAAAATTAATAAATAATATTTTAAAATTATAAAAATAAGTTTTATGCACAATTTACATCAGAAATAATTTGTACAAAAATTATTGGAATTTATAAATTACGAATTTATTTTATAAAATTACACGTTTAATTATTGTTTTAGTTTTTGTAATAATCGACAAATTTAAATGCGTAACGAACCCGCCATAGTTTTTATACTACTCAGGTGTTATTTGGCAATAATTGGAAAGTCCAGAATAAATCCCGACCCTTCCATACTAAATTGGGTTTAAACAGGTATATTATACGCTTATCCGATAATTAACTGACTGTAAATACGTAAACACTTATTTGGGCGAGCTAGACCCCCCAAACACCCAAACTCCCTTAATATAAAACTAATCATTTTTCATATACTACTATATTGTATACTATGTTTAACATATCACTTCCTGAACACCTCAAACAAACAACTTTGTCCAGCACGATAAATAGTGTCCAACATCCAAATTTGATTTCAAAATGCCGATTATGTCCAACTCCATGTTCTAATTACCCTAGTTTGTTCCTAGATGTTTAAACCTAGTCTAACTTAGGCTACATATGTGAACCATATGATACTTGTATTAGGTGTGGAGTAGCAGACTTTGATAGCCCTAGTACATGTGCAATCTGTGAGTTTAACTATCCCTCTTTCTTTAATACATGTTTTACTATTTTCATACATTTGATTGATATATGTGTGCACATGCAAACTGTTTGATACTATTTATCCGAGTAGACACCTAACATGCTTAAATCCCCACAAGCAAGTTGTATAATGTCGGTGAATAATGTGGATAGTACTATTTGGCCTGACAAGCCTAGACCATACTGAATACATGGTTGTATGCCTACTGCGCTAACACGCGGTCGCACATATTCATAACGAGCTATGATGTGTTAGGCATAGCCACACGGGGTACTTGGTTATTGGTTGTGGCTGGTGTTGGCCAAGATGATTGGATACTGGTCTCGGCTTAACTTGTAACTCAGAGCGATTTTATCACATGTGCAACAAAACATTTTCAAATATATTTTGAAAACGAACACACTTGTGGAACTCGCCAAATTTATGTTGATTTTTTTCTTTCAAAAATTAACTTTTCAAGTAACCATGACATTGCGTGATGACCCCCTTTGTGTTAGCTGCTTGTGAAGTTTATGCGCGATACTATGTGGATAAACGCATGCTACTTAGCTAAATAAAACGACTCATGGAAACTCGCGTAGTATTCAGTTAAAATATGTAACCGTGATGTGTAATAGCGAAACGTAAAACAACGATGTATCATATTGTTTAAATAATGTTTCATAGAGTATCTTTATTGTAACGCTTCGCATTTGTATCTTTCCGTTTCTAGTAAGATTGCTCCGTGTTTCTATTTTTGGAAATTCCAAACCTTGTAATCATATTTCATTTCCTAATCATTGTAAATCTAAGGCTTTGATTGTAATCAAATTGATCGATTATACGCCATTCGCAATCTTTATACGCATTTATATCTATGATCATACACACATTCGTTATGCAATTTATAGCTTCGAATCAACTTGCATATTCTTATCATATATTCATGAAAGTTAAACACTTCTAATCAAGCAAGCAATCAACAAGTTAAACGCAAAATGCATAGACTTTTGGCACCATGATTCTTGTCACACTTAAGTTAATTATTTGCAAGACATGTTTAGGATTATGTAACACCTTTAATCATGTTTTAATCTTCCAAAACACTTCACACTTGATTTACATATAAAATACATTATTTACATAACAATTAAAACTATTGATATAAATTAATTAACAAAAAAAAAACAATAAAAGAGGGCTGCCATATGTTGATGTTTTGGGTTTGTTTCAAGTTTAAATACCTACTAATCTTGTCCAAAGCCTAACCCATTGAAACCCTAATCCCTTCCCTATATAAACCACCTTTCCCCCCCATCCATTTCCCACTTTTACAAGCCTCCAAACACTTGAAAATCACTCTCAAAGTCCCTCACATATTCAAAAAACGCAGCAGCCATAATTGAGTTTTTTGTGAGTTCTAACTCACTTCTTCAACTAATTCTTCCTTATTTCTTCTTCTAAAACACTTGGATAACCTCTAGGAAGGTTTTCACAAGTTTGCTTGGGCAAACTAAGGTGAAACCTCACCATTTTTGAGGTCCAAAGTGCCATAAATTTTCTGCCCATTTTTATCTTTTTAAACTTTAATATTTTCAAAGTTTTCTTCATGTTTTCTTCCTCAACATTGTTTTGCTAAGCCCTATGGGATGTTACCATAGGTTTTCCATGGAAAACCAAGGTGGAATCACACCATTTTTAGGGCTAAACTTTCTGTTTTGGAAGATAACTTATAAAACTTTTTCGAACTTATTTTTAACATAACAAATCTATGCTACTTATGCCACTAACCAATCTTATGGTTAGTGTGTTAAGCTAGACTTGTTCACATACAATCAAGAGGTATAACATGTCTCTAAACTTGTGATTTTTACTAGGGTTTCAAACCCACAAGTGTTGAGCCATCCAAGCTTACAAGCTTGTGTTGGTGTAGGTGTGATTACATGAAGGCCTTGGCCATTCAACTATTCAATCCACCCCTCACTTGATGATTTCCATAATTCTTGACCATCCGGATTGTCCTTGTGTCAATCTTTTGTAATGGTGAATCATATGAAAGAGGTTTAGGATGGTTATCCTCCTACCTCCATGCATGACTTATATGACTTACATGATATCTATGAAATACATGAACTATATGATAAACTAGTAATATTATAACTATATGTAAATACTTAATATAACCGAACCTTTGACCATGACCAAATGGTTATTTGCCCTAAACGTAGGTTATTTTATCTTAGACCTAACAATCGTTATGATTCTATTGAGCATGACCCATAAAAACACAATTACCCTTCGGGGCTTATTAGTGTAAAAAACGAGCGTTAATGCCTAGATAAATACTTTCGTTTATATATACTTTCTTTGCATATTGTAAATTCCTAAACTCATTAAACTTCCCTGTCAATCTAATGCTCACACACCTACGTTGCCTTGTGTAGGATGAACTTTGTGTTCCATCCCCCAAATCAACCTAACTCTCTCACGGATATTACTTTGCAAAACCGCGAGTACACTCGACCCATTTTATGCTTTCCACTATTTGGGTGCAACATGATTAATTTACTAAAACTACACTAAATCACACTTTATTCTATACACAAACAATCCATCAACATGCTTTAGTCTTATGCTACTTGAATTGTTACTTGGTATATTCTTATGTGATCTAAATGTCATTAACTTTGATCGAGCCTCCCTTAACATGTATAGCGCTATAGGAGTAACGCACCGCCCATATTCTTGTGGTCAATGTTAAGTTTCAATCTTGTAGGTCCACCAGAGGATCAAGTTAAACCAGTTCTTGTTCATATGACATACACACAAGTGCTGAATCCAAGTGTGCATGCAACCAAAGCAAAGTAAAGAACACGGGGTAACCAAAGATTCACTATCTTGATTAATGATTGAGAACAAGTACAAACATATACACACAATGCTCGTATGACTCAAACAAACTTGTTGTGTTCTTGTGTCTTCGTCTTCAGAGATAACCAATTCAAAGGGTAACAAGCTCTCTGGTCTGACCAACCCTTGACTGAGAAGTGCATGTCGACTTATATAATGTCCGCCTAGATGTTTCGTATGAACCACGAATCTAGACATACTGAACACAATATTTCACAAGAAAACACATCTCTAGAATTTGGTACGAGTCAGTGTTTCGTACGAAATGCTTGTTTCGTACGAAATACTCTTTTTTTCGTACGAAACCCTGTGTTTCGTACGAAATCTATGACTCGCACATAATTCTCATTCTTGGAGAACGTGTGTAGACTTGACTTACACAAGACTTATCAGTATGCACACATGCAACAGATTAACACAGACAAGCTAAGATGTCATACTAGATCAAGATAGAAGGAGATCTCGATCTATTCGACATGACCAAACCTATACAGACACTTGAGCAAAGACCGTACAATTACAACTGTAATTAAGAAAAAGCGACAGACACAAAACTGTATCAACAAACTCCCCCTTGGATGTTGCTTGGTCTTCGGTCTTTGGTCTTTGGTCTTCAGATGTTGGTCTTCACATGAATGGTTTGGAGTATCAACAAACTCCCCCTGAAGATCTGCTATTCATTGATAGATCTGCTATCCAATGATTAGAGCATCAGGTCTTCGAACTTCTAAGAAACTTCAAATCTTTCTTGCTTCCTCCTCTGACTTGTCAGAGTTCTTCATTGCTGGTCTTTGTTCATGTTCTTTTTTATCAATTTGTACTCAATAGACAAATATAATTAGAACACAAATTTCTCAGGGAATACACATGAGGGACTTATCATAAATTCTTCGTATGATTGTATTCCCTGAACGAGATACACACACTTGTATGAATTCCAGCAGCAGATTTGAGAAAAACAAGTGACTAAGTCAAACAAATGACTAGGTTCATTTGTATGAGATACACACACTCTAAACGAATTTCAGATTTTGGATTTCTTTGATGATTACTTGTTGCAAGATATTACTTTATGAAGTTGCAATATCAAACAGATGGTTTTCTGGCGTATCTTGGTAGAAACTTCGAGTATCAACTTTGGCTAACTTTCAAAAAGTAATTACATAAGCAACTAAGTAAACTAGACTTAAAGTTAAAATATGCAGATAAACTACAATGTTTTTCGAGTTTCAAGGTAAAGGAATCATACCAGCATCTTTAATCTTTGTCAAAAACGGTATTTGGTTTTCAAAATTAAACAAATAAGTATTTAACTATGATTATCGGTATTGTTGTCCACGTAAGATCAGACTTATCAGATGTAATCATGATTAGGAGATATGATTAAGGTATGGATTTATACTTACTAGCCGGTGTTCAACCACATCACGACACATTCCCGTATCAAGATATGCACGAGAGAAAATCTTACCGGTGAGTATACTGCTTTATCATCTGTTTTGACGTATATATATGATGTGAGATACTCACTTATTTTTTATTGAAAACAAGCCCTTTGTGATTTAATCACTTACTGATGAGGAACATGATTTTCATATGCATCAGGGCACAGGAGTAAGTTCGTGAACAGGTTAGTACCATCGTACCGGTAAAGAGACGAACTTAGCTCCCGCATAAAGCTTATTTTATCACTTATTTTGGGATGTGATATTTTTATCACTTATTTTGATGGTCGTATGCAGTATGTACACGTATATATGATATCATGGAAGTTCTAGACTTGCGCCACCGTTATTTTTCGTCAAAATATTCAACCATGATACCCAGATGATAAGCCAGCATAAAGACCGTATATCTCAGAACCTCGGCACTTTATCAAACGAAATTTCGGTACCAAGACCATATGCCAATGAATGGTTCCCACCTGGCGTTCTGTCTGTTAAGTTTATATCAACATGCACATTTTAGTCTGATTGTGAGCCTACCGATACATCATAGGTAAAAGCTACTTATCAATCTACTTTTTATGCTTTTAACCATTTCTGACAGATTTACCAGTGAATTTCATCATTTTCTACTTATCCAAGAAACTCATTTTTTATTTTTCTAATGTTTTTGTGTTTTTTTTTTTCTGAATTTTTCTCCCCTTAAACAAAGAAGGTAAATAAAAGACATATTTTTGTATTTTCTTGAAATTTACTCCCCCTAAAATATAAAACTGATAACCTTTTTGTAGTTTTGATTTTTAGAAAAGTATATACGAAAATAGTTAGCCATGGTTGAGTTACTCGGGTTTCATCTTGATGCTATTGACCAAAAGTAGATAATCAAAACGTGATTTATCAAAGGCTTTGGTAAAAAGATCGGCACGTTGGTGATCAGTGTGGATTTTAACAACATCAATAAGTCTCTTTTCATAACAATCTCGTATGAAATGATACTTAATTTCAATGTGTTTTGTTTTTGAATGCTGTATATGATTCCGAGTGATTTGTAAAGTAGCTTCATTATCAACAAAAATAGGAGTAGTAAGAAATTCAAAACCGTAGTCGCGCATTTGCTGTTGAATCCATAGAACTTGAGAGCAGCAACTAGAAGCTGAAATATACTCAGCCTCACATGTTGATGTAGCTACACAAGTCTGCTTTTTTATTGCCACGTGACTAGGCGATTTCCCAAGAACTAACATCCTGTAGTTGTTGATTTTGCATCGATTTTGCAGCCACCATGATCAAAATCACTGAATGGTGTCAGATCAAAGTTATCATCCTTAGGGTACCATAGACCAGTGTCAGGACGACCCTTCAAATAACGAAAGATCCTTTTTACAGCCATCAAATGAGAAACTTTCGGACTAGACTGATAGCGTGCCAGAAGGCATGTTGGGTACATTATATCGGGTCTTGAAGTAGTAAGATACATGAGAGATCCGATCATAGCACGTTAGAGGGATGGTTCTACATGTTCACCCATTCCGTCTGGAGTAATCCAATGATTTTGAGCTAATGGAGTTCCCAAAGGCATTGAGTCATCCATCTGAAATCGTTTGAGAATATCTCCGACGTACTTGTTTGATGGATACAAAACCCTTCCTTTGATTGTTGAACCTACAAACCTAAAAAGAAGTCATTTCTCCCATTACGCTCATCTCGAACTTCTCCTGCATAACCTGTTCGAAATCATTGCACATTCGAGTGTTAGTAGACCCAATATAATATCATCAACATAAACCTATACTAGCAGCAAATCCTCGTCCCGTTCCTTGATGAAGAGAGTACAGTGGATCAGGCCTCGTCGAAAACCATTCTTCAACAGATAGGTAGACAACGTTTCATACCAAGCCCTCGGAGCTTGATGAAGACCATATAACGCCTTGTTGAGAAGCCAGACCTTGTCAGGATGGAGAGGATCTTCAAAACCTGGCGGTTTCTCAACATATACTTCCTCTTCTACCACACCATGAAGAATGCACTCTTCACATCCATCTGATAAACGGTGAACTTCTTGAAGGACGCATAATCAAAAAGATTCTTATGGCCTCAATCGTGCAACCGGTGCATAAACTTCATTGTAATCGATCCCTTCGACCTGATTAAAACCTTGAACAACCAATCTTGCTTTGTTTCTCACAACAACACCTCGGTCATCCTTCTTGCACTTGTACACCCATCGTGTACCAATCTTCTTGTAGCGTCAGGCCTGTAAACCAATTTCCAGACGCCTAACTAACTTCTGAAACTTCCTGAACCCACGAGTCTTCTTTCGTTGCCTCCTTCCAAGATTTTAGTTCTACTTGGCACACATAGCAGGCAAAAGACCAATCATTCAGACCACTTGATTCCCTGATTTCTGAATACAATCCAGCATTCTGGTTATTTCGAAGCTGATTACGAGTCTGCACACCACTCTGGACATTTCCAATAATATTCTCTTGAGGATGGATATTATGAATACGAGTTTCTGGCACATCAGGAACTCGAGAATTTATACCCAAATTGTTTTATATTCAGATCAACGTTACATCGAGAGCTGGATTTGATGACGTTGTAGATGCCTGACCTTCAGTCATTCCTTGAGGTTGAATATTTGACGTATCATTTGAAAATCCAGGAACCGCACCAGCTTCATTTGCATCATGAAACTCATCATCTTCTAATGAAACATTATAATCCGTAGCGTCTTCGAATTCCTCATTTTGAACAAGATTGTTAACCTAAGTCGACATTTGAGGGTTAACAATAACTGGTCGTACTAATGACGAGTCTATGAGTATCACTTTCCAGTAACATCTGAGCAGCAGCTGTTGCATCATCAAAAGTTGGCAGATTAAAGGAGTCAAACTGCCCATCGTAGTCAAACATCCAAGGAGCACCCGGAGCTCTAACAGCTTCTGTATATCTCTGAACCTTGACTTCACCCCATTCTTCAATCTTCTTCAAAGACAAATTTCACACCCGAAAATTTGGTAGTAGCATATCCAAGAAAGAAACCTTCGATAGCCTTAGGACCAAACTTTCCATGTGTGTCGATCATAGTGCATGGAGCTCCAAAAGGTTCTAATAAAGAAACATCCGGTTTCCTTTTATGTAACAACTCAAAGCATGTCTTCCCATGTCTCTTCACTGTCAAACTCTATTCATCGTGTAGCACGCAGTAGCAATAGCTTCTCCCAAAATTGAACGGGAAGTTCTAATTCTACTAACATGGTTCTTGCAGTTTCAATAAGAGTTCGATTTTCCTCTCAGCGACGCAATTTTGATGTTGAGTGCATCGAGAACTGTACTCATGCAGAATACCCTTTGAGGAAAGTACTCATCCATAACTTGATTCTTAAATTCCGTGCCATTTTCGCTTCTGATTCTCCTTACCTTCAGATTGTACAAATTTTCCAGCAGAGTCAGGAGATTCTTGAGGATAGTAGGAACTTCACTCTTGTGTGCCAGCATGTTTACCCATGAGAATCTGGAATAGTCATGAGTAACTACCAGACAATAAGAATCACCAAAGGTTGTCTTGTGTTTCATAGGTCCAAAGAGGTCCATATGAAGACGTTCTAGTGGCATATTTACAGTGTTGATTTTCTTCACGGGATGGGACTTTCTCTGCTTCCCTTTCTGGCATGATACACAAACGTCTTGAAGATGAAAATTCTTCACTGGTACACCATTTACTAGATTGTTTCTTCACCAAATAGTTCATTTTCCTCAGGTGAATGTGTCCCATACGTCTGTGCCAGGAGATTGATTCCTTCTCGGTGGCTTTAGAGACAAAACATGTGACTTGTGCAGATGTTGTAATAGCTTGGCTCATATCAAGAATATACAAATCATTAATTCTTGGAGCCGATAGGAGAATCCATTCCTTGGGGATCTTGAATCCAGGCTTCAGCACATAACATCCGGCATCATCAAAATGTACCGTGAACTTCTTGTCGCAGATTTGAGAAACGCTAAGAAGATTGTGATCAATTTGCCGCACATAATTGCTCTTGTCAAAGCTCACAACACCATTGGAGACCATTCTTTCTCCAGTGATGTATCCACCTTTGTCACTAGCAAAAGCAACATAACCACCCCTTATGCTTTTCACATCATATAGGAGCCGCAAGTCGCCCGTCATGTGCCTTGATGCTCCACTGTCAACAATCCAATGACTGTTTACAGTTTCTCCTGGAAACCCTGCACATTGCACAAACAAGATTAGTTTGAAATGGGGACCCAAGCCTTAGTGGTCTTGGGTCGTCCCTTATCATCGAGAATGTAATCTCAATTTCTTGATGATTAACGAACTGAGAAACTCCTTTTGAACCATTACCGGTCTTATGTTACCAAGATCCTTATTTATTACCAGATTTACTATTATTTACATTTTTAACAATTTCTGGTTTTATTGACTTTGAAGATCTTTGATCCTTTATTCGAAGAATCCGATTTTAAGCTTTCTCAACTACTTTTACTTGTTTACGTTTTTGTTTCTTTTTTTGATCTTTAATAATTTTTTATCTTGTGTCGGAGAAACAGATTTACTTTGCAAGTTGGTTCATGAGGGGTTTTCTCTATACATCTTGATTTGGCTGGATTTTGACAATCCTTTATAATGTGGCCAAATTCTCAACATTTGAAACAAGTTCTCCTTTCAACAAAACCAGGAGGTCGTGTTTCTTGGCTTGACGTTGAACTTGTGGGTTTTGAGGTACTGGGTTCATTTTCATTACATCCATCAGTGTGTTGGGTGTAATTGTTTTGACAATTTCTGTTCAAAATCTTAACTTTCTTTACAAAATCAACATTAGATTTTCCTTGAAAAGTTTCGACTTTATCAGGACCTTAGAACTCACAAATTTAACATTTTAGCCTTTTTTGGTAACGAGAGCCTTTTGCTTCAACCTTCGTTGAGAAGTTGTGGGCTTTTCAACTCGCTTCCATTCTTTTCCTTTTGAAGCGGATAATGGTTGTGATTTGGTTGACTTTTTCTTCTCTATAGGTTTGGTTGTTGACTTTTCAAAAACCTGATCTATAGAGATTGGATTTACGTTTTTAATTGGAAAATTATTTGTTTGAATAGATTTTCTTATCTCCAACCAAAGTATATAACACATTATCTACTTCTTGTGTAGACACACTTGTCTTCACATATTTCTTAGGAACAGTCTCTTGATTCTCAACAGATTGAGTACTAGGAGTAGCAAACAATTCTACTCTTTTCATTTCATCAAAAGGCTGATCTGATCATCATTTATGATTCATCATCTGATGTGTCATCCTCTTCTTCATCAAGTGATGACTTTCTGCTTGCTTGGTTTTGAGAGGAATTGTCTAGTTTGAACCCTAACCCTGCTGTGAATTCCTCAGGATTCAAAGGTACATAGGGTTTAAAACGAGGCATCTCTCTTCATTAGACATTTTGGTATAGTTGTGTTTCATTGGGGGTGGACACAAATTATACCCTATGCATTGAGCATCTCCCTTTAGTTTTTGAACTTCAATGATATGATCAAGCACATATTGGGAGTTAGAATAACTTTCCAATTTGCGTTTGAATCGAATCATATTCGCACTTGGCGATGCTAACTCTTTCTTTGCTTCTTCTAGGAGATTAATGTAGTTATTAATTCCTGTCTTTTTATTCAAAACTGTTTTTGTCAATTCAGAAACACTTTTCTTAAGGGTTTCTGTTACAGATTTGAATTCTTTTTCATTTCTAGTTAGGCCAAGTTGCTCTTTGCATTTTGATAGTTCAACAACTAAATTCTGATTATGACTGTTGACGGTTTCATATTTTATTTTCAATTCAACACAGTCATTGCAAACAGTAGGAGGTTCAGAATTTACCTGTTTTGAAGAACCTTCATCATTTGCCATAAAGGCAGTGTGATGAGGAAAAGCTGCACCATCTGTAGAGAGTGTCTCTGTCTCTTTTTCCGCAGCTTCTGCATTCCTCGTCATGCGTACCTTTCAGATTTCAACATCTCAGCTTCACTCAGCAACTTTTCAACCTCAGCATCACTTCCTTTCTTCTCACTAGAATAAGATCCATAACCATCTGAACTAGAACATTCTTCATCCGAACTATCAGCATCCCCAGATGTATCATCATTATTTGGAGTATTGATGCTGTGATCATGCTTGATTTGATCCACGATCCATGCATAGCATGCAGTTCTTCAGTTGTTCTCAGTACCCAACTGTACTGACCAATCGCATCCTTCATCAGATTGAACTACCAAAGCTCTATGCGTGTTTGAAGGTCCTGATTGATTGGTGTTGTTAGAGTTGCCAACAACTACAATTCTTCTTTCATTGTTGTACTGTGCTGTGTTGGATGGTTGAGACTGATTACGAAAGGGGTTGTGATTTCCTTCCTTGCTGGGTCTTGTGCATTCCCGCTTGAAGTGACCTCTTTCTACACAGTTGAAGCAAGTAACGACGGTTTTGTCAAAGCCGTATTTTGTATCCTTCTTGCTTTCCAAACTGGTTCTACCCGTTCTTTTCATATAATTCGTCGCTCTTCTCATAGCAATTGCAAATGCCCACTTGATGTCCATTAGCTCCATTTCATCTTGGTCAATTTGCTCGTAGTCTTCGTTCGTCAAATTGATGTTCCCTATTTGACCTGCAACTAAACACAATATGCACTGACCATGGTATTTAGAAGTTCTGCATGTTCCTGTGCAACTCTACGTTGATTTTGGAGAGATTTGACGTGTCAAGTTTGACAATCTTGGGATTTGTCGATTGACTGTTGTTTCCATAGAAAGCTTGTTGAGGAGCTTGCTGTGGAGCTTTATGCGCTAAATCCCTTGGTTGTGGAAGGAAGGCTTTCGGATAAAAATTATGTCCATAGGCTTGATTACTCGAACCTGTAGACTGACTTGATTGAACTGGTTGGGGTAGAAAAGGGTTCACGTTTGACACAAACGCGGTCTGCAGCTTCGGTTGCTGACTTGAGCTTGTACCTACATTTATACCTCCAAAATACATTTCAGGGTTTTGTGGAGCAGAGACTCATTGTGCCTTCCCGAGTTCTCTTCATTCTTGTTCTCAAGTTTCTACACAAATTCATAAATACTAATTGAGTCCAAAACACCTGTATGTTTTAAAAGATCAATAAATTGACCCCATTTTGGTGGTAAAGCATCAGCAAATCGCATCACAATTTCTTGTGGAGCTGCTAGCACTTTATACGAGTACATTCCGCTGAGAAGATGATAAAACTGGGTGGTCATATCATTCAAGGTTTCGTTCTCCATGAACATGAAACCTTCAAACTCTTTCTTGAGCAGATCATGTCGAATCTTCCTGGTAGCAGCGTTACCTTCACCTCTTGCTTCCAATGTGTCCCACAAATTTTTCGTTGTAGTACAATACACAAACTGATGATAAATGTCTTTATGCAGAGCTTGTGTGAGGATAGCAAATGCCTTTTTCTCTGATCGTAAGCTTTCTTGTCACTTTCGACTAGATTGGCCAATGTGGTTGGATTTGATCCAGCTTCTTCAAGTGCTTCATTGTAGGGGGTAGTGAAACACGTCCACAATTCCATGTTTTGACCGAGAACATAGTATGAAAACGACATTTCCATGAAGGATAATCGTTCATGTGATTTAAATTCGGCGGTCGGTTATTACTCCTGTTTCACTTTCGCTCATTAACAGAGTTTGGATGCTTTGATTCTGATTCGCAACACACGCCCACTGATTTGCAGAGATCATTGTTGTATGTTGTGGCATCAAAGATTTTACTCATGATGTTGCGGAGCTTTGCGAAGACTCCTGATTTGAGCTTGAACAACTCCAATCCCATGGGTTAGAACTCCTTATATTTTCTTGTTTTATGAAAATTTAAAGGTTTTAAAGTTTCAAAATTATAATTACCTTTTAAAGGTTCACAGATCTGAAAATATGACAAATTCTTAAAATCACAAAGCTTTGAAAAACACGAAAAACAAACAGTAACAAAGGTAATTCGTTCGAAACTGATTTCGTGCGGATAAAATAACTTTTTCATGCGAAACAGGATGTTTCGTGCAAATAGTTATTTCATGCGGATCAAATGATTCGTACGAATCTCTTCACTCACACAAAATGTTTTGTTCAGCGTTTTTCAGAGAAATCTTTTCAGAAATGGTTTGGTGAAAAATTTCTTTCTTGTTCAGACCTGCTTTTCGAAAATACCTATTGTCTTACCCACTTTTAGTTAAAACAAGATTTTTAACAGTCCATAGTCCAAGTCTAGATCCAAGTCAGAAAATGTCAACCCTACCAAAACTAATCAGATTCAAATTTTGGAGATTTCTTCTTCAAGGGTGTTCTTCAGAAAAATTTACCATAAAATTTTCTGCATGCAGCAGATTTTAACCAAGTTTTAAGTTAGTTATCTATCCAAAACTTAATTTTTCTGCTGAGGCTCAAGAACACTTCAGAAATCTTCAAACTAGCTCAGACACAACTAAGCCCGGTTTTGAACAAGGAAAGAGCCAAAGCTCTGATACCACTTGTAGGTCCACCTGAGGATCAAGTTAAACCAGTTCCTTGTTCATATGACATAAACACAAGTGCGGAAAACCAAGTGTGCATGCAACCAAAGCAAAGTAAAGAACACGGGGTAACCAAAGATTCACTATCTTGATTAATGATTGAGAACAAGTACAAGCATATACACACAATGCTCGTATGACTCAAACAAACTTGTTGTGTTCTTGTGTCTTCGTCTTCAGAGATAACCAATTCAAAGGGTAACAAGCTCTCTGGTCTGACCAACCCTTGACTGAGAAGTGCATGTCGGCTTATATAGTGTCCGCCTAGATATTTCGTACGAACCACGAATCTAGACATACTGAACACAATATTTCACAAGAAACACGTCTCCAGAATTTGGTACGAGTCAGTGTTTCATACGAAATGCTTGTTTCGTACGAAATACTCTTTGTTTCGTATGAAACCCTGTGTTTCGTATGAAATCTATGACTCGCACAGAATTTCATTCTTGGAGAACGTGTGTAGACTTGACTTACACAAGACTTATCAGTATGCACACAAGCAACTGATTAACATAGACAAGCTAAGATGTCATACAAGATCAAGATAGAAGGAGATCTCGATCTATTCGACACGACCAAACCTATACAGACACTTGAGCAAAGACCGTGCAATTACAACTGTAATTAAGAACAAGCGACAGACACAAAACTGTATCAACAAATCTATTTTGCAGCACACTTGTAGATTCACATGCCTTGTTTACACTTATCTTGTATGCTAGCTATTCATGTGGATTTGTTTAAAGGATTTTATACTTATGCTATGATATTAAACTTGTGTACTCACCAATACTTGTTATTGAACTATACTTTTTAACATGTTGCAGGCTGATGAAGTTGTTATGATGGAACTAGTAGGAATGGCATAGAAACACGCGTAGAACACTAAGTTAATCATTATCTTATTGTTGAACTTGTTTTGTTGTTATTTCTTGTATTTGAATATTCGGTGTAACCTTGACAATTTTGATGCTATGAAAAGAAATGGGTTTTAATTTAAATATTGTCGTAAATAGCGTTATGATGTCTCGAGCAATCTAGTTCGTCTCACTCTGATGTTTCCGCCATCGGTTGGGGTGTGACATTATAACAATGACTCAAATTAGAAGTGTTTGTTGAATCCCTTTTTAATCGTTTCCGACTGCTAGTCGGGGTGTGACGAAAGAAAAAATAGAACCTTAATTAAAGCAACAAGAATTATGCTTTCAGATTCTGATCTTCCATTATCCTTTTGGCATAAGCCATTAATACTACATGCTATTTTCAAAACAGAGTTTTGATTAACCCTAGGCATCAAAAGACTGCCTATAAAATTCAGTACAATATCAAACCACGGATCTCATTTTTCAAAGTCTTTGGTTGCCCATGCTTTATCGTAACTATTAAAGATTCAATTTCAAAATTTGCAGCCAAAGTAGACTGTGGTTATTTCTTAGGATATTCTTTTACAACCAAGGCCTACAAAGTGTTTAACACAAGGACCAGACTATAAAAGAGACATCAAATGTAAAGTTCAATGAAATTTCTTCATTAAAATCCCTGTCAATCTATAAACTGTTTGATCTTAAAAAAATCAAATTTTAAGATGTTATTGCTAAATCTACATTGATATAGGAAAGTTAAAAGTTGTTCAACAAGACTATAGATTTGACATTGTGATTCCTTCACAATATAAAGTCTCTTCTGATCTATAAAGTTCCTTAACTCAAAGTTCCTGTCAAACAACAACAACTGTAATCACTGTTGAGCAAAGTCAACTCCAAACCACTATTCAATCATGTAGTCAAACCACTGATTCTTGTTGTACGTCACATGCACCACTTGGACCAATCATTCCACCACCTCCTTTCCAAACCACTATTGATCATAAAACAATGGCAACAGATAATTCCATTTATGCCCTACACCACAAAATTCTATCATTCCTCACACTTCAAACCATCCATTTCTTATATCCCATACACCAGAACAAATCATTGGAAATATCAATGATGGTGTGCTCACAAGAGGTCAAACCTCAAACATCTGCCTATTTGCTGGTTTTTTGTCATTAACTCAACCTATCAAATACCAAGAAGCTTTGAGAGACAACAATTGGGGAACTTGTTGCAGTTCTAGAGGACACATGTCCAATTGAACAAAATGGGTCTTTAAAAAACTGATGAGAAGGGCATAGTTGTAAAAAACAAAGCAAAGTTTGTGGTTCAAGGATATAGACAAGAAAGAAGCATAGATTACGATGAAACCTTTTCTCTAGTAGCAAGGTTAGAAGCCATAAGACTATTCTTGGCCTTTGCTATCAACCACAACATTAAGGTGTATCAAATGGATATAAAGTATGCTTTTCTTTATGGAAAAATTCATGAAGAAGTCTATGTGTGCCAGCCACCAGGATTTGAAGACACATTCCATCCAAATCATGTCTTAACGCTAAACAAAGCTTTGTATGGAATTTGGCGAGACGAAATGGATGGAATTTGACCTACTTATGCAGGCAACTCCTGTGAGAATTCCGGCAAGTTTGTTTTCAAGTTTTCTTTTCATTCATATCAAGATCTTGCCTTCAGGAGCCTCCATGCAAGTTTTTAAGTCTTGATTTTAAGCAAAATTGTTCACAAAACTAATGAGGTTTTTCATTAAATCAACTAAAACAAGGAAACATTTGGTTTGAATAAAACATTTTGGTGGATTATTGGTGTATATGTAGGACGTAGGTATGGATTCATTTGTTTGTGTTCTTGTTGCTTGATTTTATGCTTGTAAAAGTGTTATTAGTGAAATTATGTGCTATGCATGTAACGATATTTTTAGAGAAAATTATAAACTAAGATTTTATCATGTTTTTGGCCTAACAAAGCTCATGAAAATGTATGGATGCTTGTCTAGACGTTTGATGAATGATTCGGTGCCCTAAAAAGAGGGTAAATGTTGAGATTTATACATGCATGTGGGATTAAAGTTACAAACTGATTTTTATGAAGTTATGAGGAGTTATTTCTTAAACAATAGCTGGTCATAAGTTATGGTTGGGGATTTGGTGATTTAGATGATCTTTGAAGCTTATTTGGTGATAAAAGTGTGATAATGTGTAGATTTTAACATGATATGGATGGATATTTTAGAACTGAAAATAACGGTGAATTATACTAGTATATGAAGTCTAAAACTCAGGTTAATAAGTAAGAAATATGAAAATTATGATTAAACGCGAAACTATGTTGTGTAGCATGCTTGAAAAGCCGAATAAATGGAAATTTTGTACATAAAATGAGGTTGTTTGTAAATATGAAAGAAAGTTGAAGCTGAATAAAAATTGATCAAATAAACATCTGTTTTGGAATCATATGTTCTAAGAGGAGATTGTTAGACCTACAAAAGAACATATTATATTCAAAAGCCAAAACACAATCAAGTGACCAAGAAATAAATAGAAGTTTAAACTAGATTCCTCCCAAAGATAGTAAATCTTGAACACCTAAATCAAAGCATCTGTTGAAGACAAGAAAACATCTATTCCAAGTCTCAGAATCTTTGTTCATGAAGAAACAAGGTATGTTCAAGTCCTAAACTCTGTTGAAGTAAAGGTCTGATGAAGACGACCAAACATCTGTCTGGCCAAACAGATGTTTAGAACAAAACAGCAGATGATACCTTAGCAGATGTTTCCAATGTAACGTATTTTCTTTTTAACAGTGTTTTAGCTAGTTAGATCAGTTGTTTGATTTGCATAGATGTTTGCAACATCTATGGAATCCTACTTTTAGGAATGTTATATATCATTATTAGGGTGATGTCAAGCAATCACAAACAGAGTTTTCGTACTTAGTATTAATGGATCTCACCTGTTAGAGATCTATTCATCACTACACACCACCTTTTCTTTTCTAGGAACAATTTTTTTAGTGATCAGTATGAGAGGGAGTTGTAGAGTCAATCATTCTGTAAAACATTATTGTAATCATTGGATTATGAATGGAAAACAGAAGTTGATGATGATTTCTCATTTGTGATTACTTATCTTTATTTACAATACAAAATTGTTTTGAACTTAATTGTTGATTAATCACAATCTGTGTCAACTCAGACTTAGCATTGCCACCTCTAGGATTTGAAGATCCACATTTTCCTAAACATTACAAGTTGGACAAGGCACTTTTGTCTTCATCAAGCTCCTCATGCTTGGTACGAAACCTTGTCAACTTATCTGCTCGGATGTGGTTACACTAGAGGAAGAATTGATATACATTATTCACTAAATGAGTTGCAGATAACGTGATGCTTAATCAGATCTACATTGATGGCATTATCTTCAAATCAACAGTTGAGAATATTTGGAGAGAGTTTGAAAAGGTGATGAAAGCTAAATTTGAAATGAGCATCATAGGAGAGCTCACATTCTTTTTAAGTTTGGAGGTGCAACATTGTTAGGATGGTATCTTATTCATCAAGATAAGTATGTTCGAGATATTCTAACAAAATATGATATGTCTAATTGCAAATCAGCAAGCACACCATTTGCAGTTCAAACTGACCTCACTCCAGATCTTCAAGGAAAGCCAGTCAATAAATCTCATTATCGCTCTATGATCGGCTCTCTAATGTATCTGACCGCAAGTAGACCAGATTCATGTGGGTTGTCTTCTATTATGCATGTTATAAGACAAATCCAAAGGTATCCCATGAGGCTATCGTCAAACAAATCTTCTGCTACCTGAGAAGGGACACCTAAACTCGGACTTTGGTATCCCATAGATAACAATTTTGACCTAATTTCTTACTCTAATAGTGACCATGTCGGCTGCAATGCTGACAAGAAATATGTCTCAAAAGGCAGTCAGTTTCTAGGAAATCCTCTTATTACATGGAAATGCAAAACATAGACGACATGTGTCTCTCTAATGCACAAGCTAAGTACAATGTGGCTTCTAACTGTTGTTCACAGTTTTTTTGCATAAAACATTAGTTGTTGGACTATGGCATCAACATAATGAAGACTCCAATCTTTGTCAACAATGAGGCATGTCTTGGAATTGTGAAGAATCACATCTATCTCTCAAGAACGAAGCATATTGAAATCTGGATTTATGCTATTTGTGAGGCTTATGAAAAAGGCTATATCCAAGTGCTCTTAGTAGTTTCAACTCAGCAAAAGGCTCACATTTTCATGAAAGCCTTAGATAAATCCTGGTTGGAAAATGTAGAATTTGTTGGTCCTAGATTCATCAATAATGAATAAAGAAATTAATGATTTCAATAAAACAATATTTTAGCTTTTAAATTTGTTTTATGCGAAAGTTGAAATCAATACACACAAGACTTGGATATATATAATTTTTATGTTATTATTCAATTTGTAAATGTTTCACAAAGAACAATAGAATGTACAAAAAAAAATCTACCCAGGTGGAACAAAATGTGTATTGGGTGTTTGATGGATGAGAGAAAAGATTTGAACCGATTGAAATGCTCTCTTCAAATCAGTTGGTTTCTACCTTTGATTATATTGCTAGTTATATGATAAAGATTTAAGCATATGGGATAAATAAACTATTTGTTTATTTATCCTAGTTGACAACTTGTTCTATATCCCTTTGGAGTTCGAGCGCAAGTTGTCCACTTACACTAACTTTCTTTGCTTTTAGAAGTCTTACACTTAGAGTCTTCCATCAGTGAGGCTCTAGGTGTATTGATGTTTATTCTTCAAGAATCTTTATTTAGATTGTTGGATTTAACCTTAGTTTAGCATTTGATGTCTTCTGATGATTACTAAAGTCTCTTGAAGCTTTTCTTCTTCGTCTGATAATTTCTTCATTGTCTGAAGTTCTTATCAGTCACAAGAAGATGTTCAGTCGTCTAATTTTTGGTTAAATCTTCTGATATCTTCTTCCAAGTCTCAGTGGAAGTTCTTCTATATTGGTTGTGTGCTTTCAGAGAACTCCAGTTGCAAATGAGTTAACTTCAGACGCTTCATTGTCAAGTTAAGATAACTTGTTCTGTCATCAGATGCTCCTCAGTTGCTTACAATCTTCTTAACGTTCTTTTTCAACACGTACATAAAAATGGACTAATATTCTCCCCCTAGTGTTGTAAAAGAAAAACATTCTAGATTTTACTTATCAAATAGAGAGACTGAAGTTTACAATTTTAAGACTCGGTGCCCATTTTAGGTCAATTTCAATTGAAGTCCGGGTATGTGTCGTCTTTTGGCATATTTTCTAGAGTTTCTTCATTTATTTTATGTGAGCTAAGCAATCACCAATTTCAAACTGTTGGTCTCTTATTTGTTGTTGTGTAGTATTCTTCTTTTAATGTACTTAAGAGTTGAGTTTGAGTATTCTAGTATGTATTCTTCTTAGTACATCCTTTTCTTCTTATCTCTGCCTCTAAATACTACTTGATTGTGATATCCGAACCCTTTGAAGATTTTCCAGACCTAGCTCTTTTCATATCTTCAAATATTGTTTTCTTGGAGGGGTAAGTGAGATTTTGTCAATCTTACCATCTGATTCAATGGCAAGTTCCATGTCATGCTTTGCAAATCTCTTAAATGCCCTCTTTCTGGCTTCACTGATTTTATGGATGGATCTTCTGTGTTTGAGCATAGGAGAATGTCTAAGTTCAAAATGTGCCCAAAGATCAATGAGATCATTTATGTGTAAATCATCTATGTCTTCATCTGAGAAGATGTCATTCTTTTCACTGATTTTTGGGTCTTTATATTGCTTTTTATTCGGGGTTATCGTTGCTATCCTTCTGTTGCATCTAGATACATGCAGACCCAAAAACGCTCATTTTATCTTTAAAAGATCCAAAAAGGCCAACAACCTGAGAAATGAAAAAGCTCTTCTAAAGAGTCATTCAAGTTTAATCATACCCTAGTGCAGTATCTTCCCAACCCTAGTCAGACAAACATTGGTCTCTTTGACTGTACGTTAGTACATACCTGTTCAACAATATCCCGGCTTTTTAATTAAACAGAGAGTGAAAATAATACATACACATGTAATAAGGAAGCTTTGCGCATACAATGATCTCGGGGGTATGTTCGATGTTGGATTCACAGCCACAATAGTCTAACTAAATCTGCTAACATGTGTGAGCTCCATAACAATTTTTGTCAATATTATCCATAACATGATATATCATCACCGAAAGTAAGTTGAAAGATCAATGTATGGACTTAAGAGTAAAAAATACAAAGGAAGTTTTTCTTATGCCTCGTTATCCAAAAGAAAATTGAAAAGTGAACTGATATAGTATGATCTTTTTGTAGGTTGTTGAAGAAAATTTTAGCAAACAGATAGCATGTGTTCTCCAGAGAAAATTTTTTAAAAGACATAAATTCATAATCGTCCATTTTACTGATTTTTTTATTTGACAAAAAGGGCGCGAGTTTCGAAACAAGTTTGCAAAAATGGGCGTATATATACACCGTTTCAAAATTTGAGAAAAATGTGTGAAAGGGGAGGGGGAATATTAGTTCCCAACATTTTTAATAAATGGTTGGGTTATCAAATATCTATGAAACCTATTTCAAAAGTGGATCAAATTCATTCTTCTCTAAATTCTCTTAAACGAAGACACACACAAACACCAACTGTAATCACCTAATCGATCCACTATCTTTGAGTTTAATCTTCGATTCAAATCATATCAGCTGGGGTTTCTCAAACATTAAGCTGATAAACAATTATGGATGTCACACCCAAAAACATTGTAGTGCCAATGCAGACCTGGCGGTGACAGAGGTTAGTACCCACAAGTATTTTGTAAAAGATGTATTAATTATTTTTGGCCGTTTAATTTTAAAGATAGGCTAAACCATCAAAATTTAAAAGAAAACACAACCACGACATAGTTGTTTAATCTGTTATGGATCTTAGTACAAAGGTCCCAATTTTTAACATTGTCTAAAACCATAATTTCATTAATAACATCCACTAAACATATATAATGCCAAAAACCCGAAGCCGAATTCATGTACCTGAAAAACACGCCAGCAAGTGTCAACGCATTGGATGGTGAGTTCACATTAAAACTAAAAGCAAATTACTCCATAATATCTTTTAGGAAGAGTTTTCTCGTACAAAACTTCTTCCAATTAGTATCTATTTTAAACCTTATAGCCAATAGGTCAGATTCACAGGGTTGCAAGGCATATGAGTAATATATTTAACGCAAATGTGTATAATCAACGCTAAAAAATCACAGAGCTCCTCAAACGTGTCCATATAGTCATCCAAGTTAGAGATGTGCATTTGGTATCAAATACCGTACCAAATGTTTTTAGTACCGGATTCGGTATCAACTTTTTGGCATTTTCACCGTACTTCCGGATCAGTACCGGTTCGGTACGGTAGCAGTAAAATACCGAATTTTACGTTCAAATACCAACATCGTAACGATACCGGTACCATACCTTACTGAATATTTTCGTTATCAGTATCCAGTTTTCCTGAAATTCGGTATCGGTATTATCGGGATTGGTACGGTATTGGTATCATACTCATCCCTAATCCAAGTTATGAAGTCCTTTCTTGGTGGAAACCAATTAGTGACAAGGTTGTTAACCCGACATATTTATCAACAATTCTACGCACACTGGTGTTAATGATTAAACAACTAGTTCACGTAAAGTACCCCCAAAGGCTACTTATGGTGCCTGCCTTGTGATAAACATATAAATCATACTTTATTTAAATCTTTGATATTATCTTTGTATGAATTCCCTGAGTCCCCGCAAGAATGGCTTATTCCAATACCTATCCTCTTAAGACCCAGGCAGATTCGTAAAAACCATGATTTAAAACATAATACATCATTACAACATGTTTTTCCCTAAAACACTGTAAATCCCTCCTGACCAAGTTTTTCCTCAAAACATAAACAAATTCTTTTTAATTGTATTTTTCCTCCAAAACAAAATAAAATTCCTTTTTACCCATGTTTTTTCCCAAAAACATAACAAATCCTTTTTAACCATGTTTTTCCTCCATAACACAATTAAATTGATCGGGTCCTAATTTAAATAAGAAAGGTTATTGAACAAGTAATTCACAAATCCTAAGTTTCATGCAACTTATGAATTTTCACACAACTTCATGATTTCCCAAAACGTCTTTATTTTAGTTATGTTGGTATATGTGTGTACATATATATATTTGCGTAAGATTTTGCGAACCCAAACGACTTTATTGGTAACCCTCGTTATATTATATTAGTTATCACATTCTTTTGTGTATAATATATTCAATCTTGCTTGGTAACATGTTTACACAAGTACTTATTCACATAATACTTTACCAAGCATCAAATAGCATGTAAGTTGTTAACGTATATTTTAATCATTCTAGAGCATTTGTATACATGCAATAACTTTATAAGTTAACCTATGTTTAGTTTCATGCCTTTACATATAAGTTTAATCATAACGCGTTTTTGTAATGAAAATATTGTTTAACTGTATTCGTACGTATGCATAGTCTTACATCCTTCTATCATGTTTGTACTTAATGTATCAGATAACACATATGAATACTCATTTAACACATTTCATCATACAATTGCACACTTGAAAAACTTCCTTTCGGGATGTCAATATATGCGTATTTTTAACGTTTCATTAACATTTTTAGGCGCCTAAAACCATGTACGACTAGTCAAACCTATGGATACTTAATATAAGTTCAAATATCCACATTTTTCATAAAAATACAATTTTATAAACTTTTTGAATTCAGTTTAATAAAATCGCTTTGAAAAGCCAAATTTTACGTTTTTAACGCATAGTCTCGTACCGAACATTACCATAACCATCCTAAATCATCAAGTGTTAATATTTTAACACAACCCATTTCATTACCGTATAAAATGATTAACATAATAATATCAATGAAGATTTCATGTAATTCACATAAATCATGCATTTTCACCCATTTTACCACTTTTCAAGCATCATGTACAACATGCAAGATCATCAAACTTATGACATGTTCCTATATCATCATATCACATCATTTTCCACATAATTTCATGTTTAGAACCTGTGCTAAATCACTTTTCATAAAACCAATAAAACCATCACAAAACCGTATGTACAAGTTTCTAATGACTGTCATATAAGTTTTCAACATGTTACTTCAAGTAAATGCTTCCAACTATGAATTTATTAGTGTTCCTAATAATCCAAAGTATCCTTTATATCACAATCGTACGTTCATCCATAACCAATCATTGCATGTTAAGATCTTCTGCATTTATGAACATCTAAACAAAAACCTACATACTAGTAATACATACAATTTTTGTGTTATCATACTTAAGTCATCATCATTTTCATCAAACACCATATTGATCATCAATGGACATACAATACACACACACACTCACTTTACTTCACATTTTTAGTTTGTGTTAAAACCATTTTCTTGTTTAGAATCCAAGTATTTGAGAAACAAATACACCAAAATCATCATCAAGAATGAACAATAGAACTTTTAAGTAGGTTTAACTTTCTTGAGAATAAGATGGGTTTTGATGATGATTCTTGTAAGAAAAAGCTTCCAACCTATTGAAAACACATTGGAATGGATTTCAAATCTTCAACACCACTTGGAATTGGCTTAGAAGGCACATGATTCTTCATGAAATGAACAAAGTTCAACAATGGAGGTGTGGTGGAGGTGGGTTCGACCGAGAGGAGGAGAGGGAGAGGTGAGATTTTGTGTTGTAAATTGTGTGGTGAAGTTGGAGTGTAAAAATGGTGTAATGGTTGATTTATACGTTAAGTAGGCTTAATACTTGGAAGATGGTGCTGTTGGGAGGCACCCATGGCCGCTAGATACCCCCAAGCTTATTCATCGATTTATTTAACTTAAATAATTATGTTAAATACTTGTATAATTAACGGGTATTTAACTTATATCCGGGTGTAATACTTTGCGTTTTACTCACCATTTATGGCGTTAAATATTATTTCTACTAATTTATAAATATTAGCTTGCAATAATATTATTAAGTGTAAAATTATACACCCCAGTTAACCAGGTCATTTAATTATGTAAGATACACGCGATATCGGCAATACACGTTCAAAACAAAAAACTAGTGTTTTTAGCCGTTTTATTTAAATTTCCACTCGTAGATGATCAATGTTGGATTTGAGGGTGTGTGTAGTGTGTGTTATTCTGATAAAATAGCTAAACCAAATTAGAAATTCAATCAAACAGTAATAAACAAACAATCACTCTAACACTACTAGATTTGCGAATGATTGCAAAATGATTTCATTGAATTTCTATAAGAACTTAATCAATCACCAGGTACAAAAAGTACTCCCCCTCACCAGGTGAACTCTCTCTCACTTAGTTCTTTTGCGTTCAGGTTCTAAGTGTTAACTATTACAAATATAATGGAGAACTATATATAGGAGGAGAGAACTACTTGTGACGTCACCATGATATTGACCCTTTACCACCCACCAAATGATGTAAGTGCCAACAATTAGCAAAGTTGCTGGATAGTTACATTGTTGCATTGAACTGCTTCTTCTGATGTGAGATAGAGGGAAAATGCTGGATTTCACAGAACTGCTAATTGAGAACCATCACTTCCAAAATCCAGTACTTTTGTCTTTGACTTATTGACTTGATCTTCTAGCCTTTAGTCTTGAATTTAGTTGACTTGATTGTTGATTTGTTGACCAACACTTTGAGAATCCCGTACTTGTTCTTCTATACTCTAATCTTTGAAGGGGTAGTTTAATGCTTCAGTAGTTTGTAAAGCGATAAGCTTTTTCTTATTTTTACCAACATAACCTTATATAATATTTAGAATTGGTAGAACATCAATGGACTTTAATTAGCACCAAATCTAAATAATGCTTTTATTCATTTAAACACGTGTTACATTAGTACGGTACGGACTCTAAAATAGTCGGGTGTCATAATGGAAGTGATGAATCATGAGTCTTGGGCTCAAACAATACCCAAAATGGAAGTATTTTAAGGGTTTAAGAGCTGCGTTTAGACTGTTAGGGTTTAGGGGAGGTTGAAGATGATGGCAGTTTTAACCAAGTCTTGAAAGTGAGTTCGAGGAACCGGCATTTTTGTTATAAAAACGCTAGTTATAGCAGCGGTTTAGCAAACCTTCTGTGACCATTATGCTTAAATGAACCAAATGCATCGATCTATCTTCAATTTTTTTAATATAAGTATACTGGTGTTTTCAATGACTGAATCAGTGGTTTTTAAATATTTTCAATTTTGTATATATTTTTTCTTTTAGTTAATTACATTTAGGTCTGATTTGGTCTTTCTTTCAAGTGTTTAGGATCGAGAAATCGTTACCATGGGATACCACTCAGATGTATAATCAAGCGTTATCCATGGGTCCTGAACCTAGCTTTGAAGACGTTATGGAATGGATCGGTGGAAGCAAGATAGGATTCGTAGTTTAAGAGAATCCTCTTATTTTCAACAATCACATTACAGAATTATGGAACTCTATGAAAGTCACTGTTCAAATCAGAGTAAAAATGTTTACAACTATAGTCAGATCAAGCCAATTATAATCATCGAAGAAATAGTTAGAAAGATGTTGAAGCCACAAGATAAACGTGACGAATCTATTGTAAATGCACTAATTGGTGATAAGTGTTGGATTTGCCTCATTGAAGAAGTCCAAGGATCTAATTGTAAACTTGTAATTGTTTATGTCTTTTATGTATTCCGAGTTTGTCAAACTTTGGTAAGTATTCCGAGTTTAAGTGTTATAGTCGGAAGGTCTTTATGTTTATGTGTTCTCCGAATTTAAGTGTTAAATTCAGATGGGTGTTGTTTGTTAGAGTTGTCAGAGTTTGTTAGGATAAACTTGGATGTTTGATGTGGATATTTGTTGCCCAAGTTTGTATTTGGTAATCGGGAACTCCTGTGTTCCGGATTTGGTCATACAATATAAATACAGAAAAGATAATGCAATGACAAGAGACTTTTTGAGAACACTCTTGTGCGAGCAAACTTTCAAACTGTGTATGATTTCACTGTGTTTGTGCAACGGCTGATCAATCTGAGAATAATGAGTGTATTATCAGATCTTGTTCATCTCTGTTCTTTTACTCCTTTTGTCTCGTGACCTACGCAACGGTACCTTTCGCGTTGTGGATTCCGCACATCACGTGTGTCGATTCTTTGAGCAAAAGATTCGTATTCGATAGAGAGAGGTTCGTAGGCAACCTTACAAGTAGTATCAGAGCAAGCTCTGTATAGAGAGTGCTCATATGGTTATAAGTTTTGTTTTTGAAGGTTTAGATTCTAAATTGTTCAACAGGATGATCTCGATAAAGATCATTTCGATAAAGATAAGGATCCCAATGCTTCACAGCAGAGTGAGTAGCCAATTAACACACAAACTATGGAAGCTGCAACCGATGCTGCAATTGAGGGGGAGTCTAGGAGTGGTGCTGGAGGTGATAAAGGCAAAGGTCTAGTTAAAGTTGAAGCAAGTTTTTCTATCTCGTTTTATAACTTGGAAGAGGAAGATACATCTGTTGAACATTTTTTGTATAAATGAAGATCTTGATAAAGATGATGGGGTGGAAAGGATTGTGGAAGACTAGAAGTCTGATGATGATGTTGTTGCAAATATTGATGATGTTGTAATTAGCAAGGGTGATGATGTCGTGTACACCATGAACGTACGTACACTTGGAGCTGCCGATTTTGACTTTGAGGAGTTCAGGGAACATGTCTTCACTGATAACCGGTTGAAGAGATCTCAAATCTGAAAGTGGTTTCTTAAGAAGCACGTAAAGTATTACACAAGTGGCTAAAGGATCCTCCACCTGATCTGACTCAGAAGAAACGTTACATGAACACAAGAGGTGAATACTCAGGGCAGATTCGTATTTGGGATTTCAATCCTCAAAATAGGTTGGTGATGATTAAAAGAACTGACGGGTGCAATACTTCAAAGCTCACACGAAATATTTATGAACTCTCCCTGCACATGATCTGCATTACATCGCCCAGCTAGATTTGAACATTCCAACCATGAACACAAACATAAACGGGCTGAAGAAGATTCATGAAGAAGAAAGTCGTAATGGTCGGTGGAAAATGTATAGATCTGCTGTGGACAAATGAGTTAGAAGCAAAGATAAGTTCAAAATAAAGCGAATTTACAAAATGGTATACAAGCCTGCAAGATGTTTAAGGAAGATTCCTATCAGGCAGTTCAATTGGATAACATTGAAGGGCCAAAGTACTGGTACATGGATGGAAAACCGGGAAAATGTGATTACAAAAAGAAAGTTACCGAAGAAATAATCAGGATTTTGGATCTTGTTTGGTTGGTCAACTTCAAGCTCGAAGACTTAAAGAAACTGAAGAGACACTCACTACAATACTTGAAAGAAGATCAGCAACTTGCTCTTTAATATATTAGAGCTGTCCAATTCTGCATGAAGAATCAAGTTGGCACTGGAGTTCGTGTTCGAGGCAAGGATGAAGATTATTACCAGTTTTGTTTTGCAGATCCGCACATATCAATGGGAAGTCTGTAAATGCACTAACTGGTGATAAGTGTTGGATTTACCTCATTGAAGAAGTCAAAGGGTCTAGTTGTAAATTTGTAATTGTTTGTCTTTTTTTATTCTGAGTTTGTCAAACATTGGTATGTAGAGTCTAAGTTTAAACTCAGAAGGTCTTTATGTTTATGCATTCTCCGAATTTAAGTGTTAAATTCGGATGGGTGTTGTTTGCTAGAGTTGTCCGAGTTTGTTAGGATAAACTCGGAAGTTTGATGTAGATATTTGTTGTTCGCGTTTGTATTTGGTAATCCGGAACTCTTGTTTCCAGATTTGATCATTGTATAAATACAGAAAGATAATCAATGACTGTAGACTTTTTGGGAGACATTCTTGTGCAAGCAAACTTTCTAGAGAGAGAAACCCTACATATTGCGTGTATTTTCACTATATGTGTGTGACGGCTGATCAATTTGAGAATACTGAGTGTATTCTTAGATCGTGTTCATCTCTATTCTTTTACTCATTCGGTCTCGTGACCTAGGCAGCGGTATGTTTCACATGGTGGATTCCGCACCTCATGTGTGTTGATTGTTAGAGCGAAAGATTCGTATTTAATAGAGAGAGGTTCGTAGGTGACCTTACACCTATGAAGATGAAAACAAAAGTGGAAGTCTCATAAGCATTCAAAATAATGAGATACAAAGGTGACTTTAAAGTGAAAAACGAAATCAAGAAGTTAGGATTGACAAGAGATTGGAGGTTCCTTAGTCAAGTGTTTGTTGTCTGCATGTCTCACAAGAAAGGTGGTTATGATGGTCTGAATCTCGAATGGTTAGTGGTTATGTACAAACTGTGCATGCGTGAACGACTCAACATTTATGGTGTGATCTTTTACAGCATGGAAGGCAACGCAATAACACAATAACAAGATTGACAATGTATCTAAGGTTCATGCAAATGCCTTTATTGAAGACTTGATCTTGGATCCAGATGAAACAACACATTCTAAAACTCCTTCAAAAAAGAAACCAGCAGGTGAAGGATCATCAAAAAGAAGGCAAGCACAACCAGAAAAGACCTCACCATACAATTCAAGAAACTTATGAGAAACATACTCGTGTGATACGTGGTTTAAATTCCTTAGCTTCTCGTATTTAACTTTACGTTTTTTATGTGAATTTAAGTTCTCGAATGATCTTCTTTGATACGGTTCATGTTTTACAGGTCTAAATGAGTTTAAGGAGCATTTCGGGAGCTAAACGGGGCTTTGGATTGGAGCTAGGTGGTATCAAATGGAAGAAACAAAGAAAACAACTTTTGGTCAATTTTATGTCGTCGACACCACCAAACGGCGTAGTCGATGAAGCAACGCGTCTAGGATCCCGTAGATAGCCAAATGAGGTGTAGATAGGCTATTTCGCATCAACGACGCCCTTCACTCGCTTCGCCAATACCCCCTCCCAATCATTCGCACATTCTCCAATCATCATTTGTTATCGAAAATAACTGAAAGATCAAGATTCTTATTGCATTTTCTTTTTGTTCTTCATCCGGATTTCAAGTTTCATTAGCCATGAGCGGCTAATCCCCTAGGGTTTTACCCTGGTGTAGTTCTTGTAAGATTTTAGGGTTCTTAAACATTGTGTTTAGTTAGTAATAATTGTGTATTGAATTTGGATTTTTGAATATTTGAATATTTGTGTTAATTGTATTGATCTTGTTTTGAATTCATGAATTATCAAAATATACTCTGTAACGTTCCATATATTTTCTTTCTTTTCCATTTTAATGTAACTCTTACTCTCTCATCAATTCCTTGTAATTTCGAGACTTGATCATAATGGAAATTCTTTTTTATATTGTTTTTGCCTAATTATTTCTTGCATAATGCATAAACACTCACAAATACACATTTTAATTCAAAACCTAACAACACATTGAGATTATACTTTCTTTAAAATGTTATTTCATATGTCTTTTTACTGTTTACCATGATTGCATACACTTAAATACCCAAAAACATGCTTAACTATGAGTTTTTAGCATAACATAACAAACAAAACAACTTTGGGGACTAAAACTGAATTTTTGAAAGTTGGAGAAGTCCATGCGACTGTATCAATACCCCTTGCGGTCCGCAAATGGTGTGTCTAGCAGCAGACTCGTGACAACTTGCGTTTTTTGATTGTTTAACCCCCAACCAACTTAGTTAATACCCCAAATCCAAATCGTACTTATAAACACTAACCCCTAACACCTCCTAAACACTTTCACCACTCCAAAAACTCTATCCAACTCTCTTAAACCATCCATTTCTCCAACTTTGGGCAATGAATTTAAA
Source organism: Scalesia atractyloides (assembly GCA_947069175.1). Classification (NCBI taxonomy): domain Eukaryota; kingdom Viridiplantae; phylum Streptophyta; class Magnoliopsida; order Asterales; family Asteraceae; genus Scalesia; species Scalesia atractyloides. The sequence goes on from CAMTDV010000023.1 coordinate 49,553,978, forward strand.
GGCCAAAATAATGAGTTTTGGCTTTCTTCTTGCATATTTCTTACTTGTTTTCGTCTTCCCCATACTTGGAAAAGCCTCTATTAGTTATACCACTTGTTTATCAAGGTAAAGGAGAATGGTGAATCACCATTTTTGAGGAGCAAGTTGGGATTTTCTTTCTTAAACTTTATATACATGATTTCTTACTTTGTTTTTGGAACTTCTTCACACCAAACCAAGTCACCAACATGTTGAAGGGCTTAGGTTATAGGTTTTCTAGAAACATTGAGGTTCATATGCCTCCATTTTATATCCTTATAAGTCTCTAAGTAACCCACCAGCAACTATGTTAGTGAAACCAAATTAAGTCTCTAAACAAGCAATGTTGGAAGACTTGTGTTAAGGTAAAAATGGTGATGTTGAGTACCTTGGTTCTACAACTAAAACTTCCACCATCCCTCACTTGGTTATTTGGAGAAATAGTTAGTTTTCTTATGCATCCTTTCCTTATATTCATGACCATCCAAATCATTAACTATGTTGTTGATTTTGTGCAATGGTAAACTCTTGAGGTTTGTGGATTACCGTACCTCGAATGCTTGACTATATAAATAAGAAATTCATACATAATACTTTCCCCAAAACTAAACCATAATATCATCTAACCCATGGTTAAATGGTATGTGTTCAGGTGGAGAACATCCTAGTCTTGGATTCGGTATTTTTGATTTCTAATGGGTGTTTAACACTCATAAAAAACAAACACTAATAATAGTGTTGTCACACCCTGACCCGCAGCGGAATAAGAGTCGGGGCATAATTGGGTTATCACCAAAGCTCATGACATTTACTAATATGTTTCATATTTAATAAAGTCAAAGTTACATTTCCAAATATCCAAACATGTTCATTCAATACAAAGAAAATAAACCAAACATAACAATCCCAACTCTAAATCGTTTTATTCTTCTAGTCCAAATCCTATGTGTTCCTAGCTGCTGCTGGTTCACCTGTATCATGTGTAAAATGGGGTTTTTGGGTCAACATAAGTTGGCGAGTGAACCTTATTAGATAAACATTTATTAATGAATTATTTTTTAGTTTATCAATGAAAAATTGTGCATAATCATAGATGAGCAAATGTAAATAATCAAGTAGTGGCAAATAGCAGTCACAACTATAACATACAATAACATATGACAGCATACATTAACATACCAACAACATACGATAATTAACATAAATGAACTGTGCGATCAAGGCTCAATCAAACGGAGCCGATCGTATTGCATGTACTGAAAAATGAAAATGTCTGTGCGATCAAGGCTCAATCAAACGGAGCCGATCGTATGTGGGCACGCCAGGTTCAACCTCATAACGAAATGGGGAACATGCTCAACGCTCATAATGTAATGGGGAGCGGCGGCCTATGAAATTGCATGTACTGAAAATAAAAAATTGCATCCAACAATAACTACACAACAGAAACAAATTGAATACACATGTTCATGATATGATGTATGCACAATGGTTTAATTATAATATATATACAAAGACACATGATACACCCCAAACGTGATTAAACGGGGAATTTGTAAGGATTCACTCACATTGGGTGCGTTAGATTGGAGATGGTGAGATGCGCACGAATTAGATGAGCGGAACAACGAGAAATACTAACCTAAATAATAACGGAAAAATATATTAAATGAGTGAATTTTATTAAGGTTTTTAATGAAATTTTTAGATATATTTTTGTGAGTTTAAGGCTATTTTCTATCTTTAAAAATGTTATTTTTAAGTATTTTTAATTGATTTTTAAATTAAATTAAATAAATAAAAATATAAAAAATTTGTTTATTTTGCGTTGACCGTTGACCGTTGACCGTTGACCGTTGACATGTTGACCGGTTCGGTCAGTGACATAGTTTACGCTGGGTGAGGCTCGAACCCGAGACCTCCCGTACGCGTGCACGCAGCTCTACCAACTGAGCTACGTGTCTAACCCGAAATAATCTTGTTTTTAATTATATTAAAACACTTATTCAGTTTAACCGAAATTCTTTTTAATTGCAAAAACATTTTAGTTCAACGGACCGGTGCTAGTGACGGGTTTCGAACGCGCGACGTATGGCTTAATGTTGTACACAGTCCACCGCTGGACTGTGTGTCTAACCTGGTTATTATCTCGGTTTTTATTATACTTAACCACTAACTGAGTTAACCCGGTTTAGTTTTTAAACAAAAAGGCATTTTATTATATAAGGAGTGCGTATAGCAGGAATCGAACTCGGGACATGCGTATGTATTTTGTACACAGTCCACCGCTGGACTGTGTGTCTAACCCGTTTAAACTACCAATTTTAATTATACTTATAGTATTGTCAAAGTTCATCTTCTTCGCTAGATTTTTACCGACAGCAGTTTACATCATTGAAACTTATTAATTCGATTGCTAAGCATTACACAAACTGATAAGAGATAGCAGGGATGACAATTAAAGGAAAAACATACCGGCGAACGATTGGTTACAGAGTTCCGGCAGGCGTCGGTCTCTGTTTTTGTGCACCTCAACTGAACAGACGATTAGCCGTTTTTGATTAGTCCATTGTGGAATTGAAGTGATAAACAAACGTTAACGATGTGTTTGAAGGTCCTTACCGTTTCACAGACGGAAATAAAGACTTTCAGAATCTTTCCGGCGAACTGAAATTAGTTGAATACAACGCCTGAATTCGATTTCAATTGAGTGGTTTAAGTTAGAAATAGCTTAAGCATTGTTGAACTGCAACGAATATTGAAAGATTTACCGTTTGAGGATGAATACGGTTTTCCGGCGACTTTTGCAGAAAATTCCGGCGAGTTAAATTAGACGTTCTGACGGTCTGAAAATGTGACGAAAATGAAATGGGATGCTGGTATGATATTTCTGAGTCGCGAGAGTGGTCTGGATTTGAAGTAATTGAGACTTTGATTCCTTTCGGTTATAAAAACCGATAGTAATGGAAATTGATGTTCAATCACCTCTGAATTGATTAAAGACATCGGTTCATCGGTTATGAACGTGAATGCGCGAGTAATCAAACGATCTGACGATTGATTTGCCGATTTCCGTTTCTCAGTTGGCGCAACCGGTTTTAACAAAGTTTGTGTATAAATCTCATTTGTTTCCTAGAGATATCAGAAAACACAAAGTGGCGGAGTGGTGATGTGAGTGTGTGTTAAGGCGTTGGAGTTGTTCTTGGCTGACCCGGGTTCGAGTCCCGGCAGCAACATAATTTTTTTATTTATTTTGTTTTAACTTTTTATCAAATATAATTTTTATAGTTTAGTTTATTTATTAATTATGTATCGTTTTAAATCAAAATAATCATAATATTCAACGTAACTTTTATAACTTGATATTCGATTACAAAACGGAGCGGGTTTTGAAAACCCGATTTTTAAAATGTTACAGTATCCCCTACTTTTAGGAATTTCGTCCCGAAATTTAAGTAGTTGAAGTAGTAGGAAAAAGATGCGGGTATTTTTCGCGCATTGAGTCTTCACGTTCCCAAGTAAACTCAGGTCCCCGTTTCGACTCCCAGCGTACCCTAACAATTGGAATGCGACTTCGTCGTAGACGTTTCTCTCCGAAGTCCATGATCTCTACAGACCTTTCAATAAAATGCATAGATTCATCAATCTGAATATCTTCCAGCGGAATGTGGAGGTTCTCATCAGCGAGGCACTTCTTCAAGTTCGACACGTGGAATGTGGGATGAATCCTGTTGAGTTCTTCTGGTAGATCAAGCTTGTATGCTACAGGACCTACTCTTTCGAGTATATTGAAAGGTCCTACTTAACGTGGTGCTAGCTTGCCCTTTTGACCAAAACGAACTACTCCCTTCCACGGTGATACTTTTAAGAGTACATGATCATCAATGTTAACCTCTAAGGGCTTCCGTCGTTTATCTACATAACTCTTTTGACGACTTTGAGCCGCTAGAAGATTGTTTCGAATTTGATGGATCTTGTCTGTGGTATCTTGGATCAATGCTGGACAAGTAATTTGAGCTTCCCCAATTTCGTGCCAACATATAGGAGATCGGCACTTATGACCGTATAAGGCTTCAAAAGGTGCCATGCCGATGCTCGAATGATAGCTGTTTTTGTACGAAAATTCAACTAATGGTAGGTGGGCGTCCCAATTTCCCTTGAAGTCTATGACACATGCTCGAAGCATATCTTCAAGAGTTTGAATGGTGCACTCAGACTATCCATCAGTTTGAGGATGATAGGCGGTACTGAGATCTAATCGCGTGCCCATAGCGGATTGTACTGCTTGCCATGTTCGTGAAGTGAAACGACCATCACGATCAGAAATAATGCTTAACGGTACCCCATGTCGGCTTACGATTTCGTTGATATAAATACGAGCAAGCTTTTCATTCTTGAAATCTTCGCAGATAGGAATAAAGTGAGCTGATTTTGTAAGTCGGTCTATAATCACCCATATAGTGTCATACCCACCAGGAGTGCGAGGTAACCCGGTAATGAAATCCATGGTTATATTTTCCCACTTCCATACAGGTATTTCCGGTTGGACTAGAAGTCCCGAGGGTCTTTGGTGTTCAGCCTTCACCTTGGAACATGTAAGGCACTTGGAAACAAAAATGACAATATCCTTCTTCATTCCAGGCCACCAATAGGTGTATCCTAGGTCTTGATACATCTTATCGGCTCCTGGGTGTATAGAATATCGCGTTTTGTGAGCTTCATTCATAAGAATTTCACGAAGATTGTTGTGGTTAGGAATCCAGATACGATCTAGGTAATACAGAATACCGTCAGATTTAGTTTCAATTTTTAACTCAGCTCCACAGGACATCTCCTTTCGCACATCTTCTTCCGTTATTGAAACGTGTTGGGCTTCTCGAATTTGATCTTTAATGTCGGTTACAATTTGCGAACATAGAAGATGAATGGAGTTCGCATAACCCTTTCGAATAAGTGCATCAGCCACCACATTTGCTTTACCAGGGTGGTATCTAATTTCACAGTCGTAATCATTTAGGAGTTCGACCCATCTTCGTTGCCTCATGTTTAACTCTTTTTGATTGAAGATATGTTGAAGACTCTTGTGGTCAGTGTATATTTCACACTTAGTACCATAGAGATAATGTCTCCATATCTTAAGAGCGAACACAACGGCTCCAAGTTCTAGGTCATGAGTGGTGTAGTTCTTTTCATGTGTCTTGAGTTGTCTCGAAGCATAAGCTATGACTTTTCCTCTTTGCATTAGCACGCAGCCTAATCCTTGCCCTGACGCGTCACAATAGACAACAAAATCATCACAACCTTCAGGAAGAGTGAGGATTGGTGCATCACAAAGTTTTTGTTTAAGAGTTTGAAAGGCTTCTTCTTGCTTGGGTCCCCATATGAAAGGTTTTCCCTTATGAGTTAAAGCCGTGAGTGGTACAGCAATGCGAGAGAAGTTTGAAATGAACCGACGATAATAGCCAGCTAGACCAAGGAAAGATCTTACTTCAGTTGGTGTACGTGGAGCTTGCCATTCTTGAACCGCTTTGATCTTTGAAGGGTCGACATGTATTCCCTTGTCATTGACTACATGCCCGAGGAATTGCACCTCTTTTAACCAGAATTCACATTTGGAGAATTTGGCATAAAGCTTTTCCTTTTCTAGAAGTGCAAGAACGAGTCGAAGATGACGCTCATGATCAGATTTAGATTTTGAATAAATAAGAATATCGTCGATGAAGACTATAACAAATCGATCAAGATAAGGTTGCAGACTCTGTTCATTAGGTCCATGAAGACAGCTGGTGCGTTGGTTAAACCAAATGGCATAACCATGAATTCATAGTGGCCATAACGAGTTCGAAAAGCAGTCTTAGGGACGTCTTCTTCATGCACTCTAAGTTGATGATAGCCAGATCGAAGGTCGATTTTTGAAAAGCAGCTGGCACCTTGTAGTTGGTCAAGAAGATCATCAATGCGAGGTAGAGGATAGCGATTCTTGATTGTTAACTTGTTGAGCTCTCTGTAGTCGATGCACATACGAAACGATCCATCTTTCTTCTTTACAAAAAGGACAGGTGCACCCCAAGGCGACGAGCTAGGACGTATGAATCCCTTGTCAGTCAACTCTTGTAATTGACTGGCTAGCTCTTGCATTTCAGAGGGGGCTAACCTATAAGGAGACTTTGTAACTGGTGTAGCACCAGGTATAAGATCAATACGAAATTCGACATCTCTAACTTGAGGAAGTCCTGAAATGTCGTCAGGAAAAACTTGTGGGAAGTCTTTTACAACAGGAATGTCTTCAAGTTTCTTCTCCATGGTTCCCTTTTTGATGATATGAGCTAAAAACGCGACATAATTCTTGCGAAGATATTTTTGAGCTTGAAGACAAGACATTAAGCTGAGCCCTTTCGACGAGGTTTCTCCAATGATTCGAAGAGTCTGACCGTTTGAAAGGGGAATACGAATAAATTTTTCACGACATACAACTTCTGCCTGATGTTGACTGAGCCAATCCATACCGATTATAATATCAAAACTTCCCAGCTTCATAGGAATCAGGTCGACTGAGAATTCGTGGTCGTTTAAGGTGAGTGTACAGTTGCGTATAATAGAGTTTAACGAAACTGGTTTCCCGTCCGCAACTTCTACCGTTATGGATTCCGTGAGCTTATCCCGATTTTTGTTTAAGATAGGTTCAAATTCTAAAGACACAAAACTTCTATCCGCACCATTATCAAATAACATAGATGCATATCTACCATTTATAAGGAACGTACCGTTAACCACATTGTCGTCCACTCTGGCCTGGTTAGCGTTGATATTGAAAGCTCTCTCTCTTACAGGTGGAGGAGCTTGGTTTGCTTGATTCACCGGGTTGGCTTGGGCCTGAGCATGAATATATATTAACCAACCTTGGACAAGTGTTTCTGAAATGGCTCGGGTCACCGCAATTGTAGCAAGCCCGCATTGGTTGACCCATAGGATAATTGGGCTGGTAATATGTTTGGGCTAAATGTTGGGTGGGTGGTAGTAGTTGGGGTTGTTGGGCTTGGCCCATTATTTGTTGGTGGGTTTGGGTTAAAGGTTGGTGGCGGTTCGTTCGTTGAGGCATGCGGCAGGTTTGAACAGTATGACATGCGCGACCGCAGCCGGTGCAATATTGGCAAGGATGATCAGGGGAATGGTGATATTGGCAACGGTTACATTTTGGTAACGGGCCAGTGTAGGGTCTTCTGTATGGTGCGGGTGAAGGAGTGACTTGAGTAATGGGTGCAGCAGGAATAGGGGAGTTGGTTTGAGTAACTGCAAAATTTCTGGTGTTGCGCTTCCTCTTGTTAGCAAACTTAGAGGAAGGAATGGGGTGGTTTGAAGTTTGTCCCTCAATAGGGGCTTTCTTCTTCTCTTCTTTGAACTTCCCGTTGCGAATTCGGTTTTCAGTCTGTTCAGTTGCTAACTCCATAGCAGCTTCAAGTGTTACTGGTGAAACGCTGAGAACTGAATCTTGGATTTTCGAGGGAAGTCCTCGAATATAATGCTCGATCAGACGATAGGTTGGGGTGAACAAATTTGGAACCATTTGGTTCAACTCCAAGAACCTCTTGTTATAAGTAGTGTGATCACCCTCCTTTTGCTTTAGAGAATGAAATTCGTCCTCCAGCTTTTTAATTTCACTCCTAGGACAGAAACGCCTAGTCATGATTTCCCTTAACTCCTCCCAAGTTAAGGCCATTGCATCTTCAGTTCCCCTCTTCCCTTTCTCAGTATTCCACCAAGTAAGAGCTACCCCAAATAGTCTCCCAGTGGTGTATCGAACCTTGCGATCCTCAGGACAATCGCAGTTTAGAAAGGTGTTTTCCATCTCCTCGAACCAATATAGGAGAGCAGTGACACCCTCGGTCCCTTCAAATTTAGGAGGATCATAAGACTTAAAATGTTTGTATGAACACTTGCTGATAGGAGGGTTGTCGATGTTCTGGTCATGTTGTTGGGGAGGGTTAGTAGGATTTGTAGCGAGGGCTTGTTGTACTTGGACCACAATGTCAGGCAGTATCGTGGCCATTTGTTTCGCGATCTGAGTGGCCAAATGTTCCTGAGACCTTCCTGATCTTTTACCCCTTCGTTGTTGTCTAGACGACATCTACAGGATCATACAATGAGAAGATTGTGAGTTTATTGTGTCTTTTTAGGTGTCATGTGTCTTTAAGAAAATGAAAATAACATAAATATCAATAATGCAACTACATCCATAGGATGTCTTGGGTTCGCTCATGTTGGGCCTCAAATGTCCCCCATACCTTCACCTACATAGTCATGTGGGCCCCCATGGCTATTGGCTTGGTAGGATTCACATTAGTATTGGCAATTTAACACTCGCATCCCCCGAATGCAAACCACAAAATATGTTCATGAGATGTTTGGTCGGAACGTGTCCAGGTGTAGACACAATGACAACTCAAAGTGGGGTTAGTTCACACGACGTTTGGTATAGCATGCTTTGGCCTAATAGGTACTTCGTACTCTCATCGTTAGTCCCCAGGTAGGCAAACTGGTCCTTTATTTTGGATTTATACGAATGCCAGCCTAGACAGGACGTTCCGACTACCGGTACTGGTACCCTTCCAGTTACTACATGCCCGTCATGAGAACTCACTTTGATGAGATTTGAAAACACGAAAATCATTGTAAAAGCAATCATGATGTGGTGTGTGCTTTCATGGATGTGATATGTTATGAGTATACGATTCATGATAGGCATTATATGATAATACATACTTATGAACATGCTTGCACAATATTAAATGTAACATTTAACATAAAACATATAAATATCATGAAATTTGGCATGTAACACACAAAAATCTTATAAGTTTCTAATCGACTATAGTATAGGTTCTAAGGGTCTAATAACCTATCCTATATCCCTATAGTCATAACTCTGATACCAATCTGTCACACCCCGACCCGCAGCGGAATAAGAGTCGAGGCATAATTGGGTTATCACCAAAGCTCATGACATTTACTAATATGTTTCATATTTAATAAAGTCAAAGTTACATTTCCAAATATCCAAACATGTTCATTCAATACAAAGAAAATAAACCAAACATAACAATCCCAACTCTAAATCGTTTTATTCTTCTAGTCCAAGTCCTATGTGTTCCTAGCTGCTGCTGGTTCACCTGTATCATGTGTAAAATGGGGGTTTTTGGGTCAACATAAGTTGGCGAGTGAACCTTATTAGATAAACATTTATTAATGAATTATTTGTTAGTTTATCAATGAAAAATTGTGCATAATCATAGATGAGCAAATGTAAATAATCAAGTAGTGGCAAATAGCAGTCACAACTATAACATACAATAACATATGACAGCATACATTAACATACCAACAACATACGATAATTAACATAAATGAACTGTGCGATCAAGGCTCAATCAAACGGAGCCGATCGTATTGCATGTCCTGAAAAATGAAAATGTATGCACAATGGTTTAGTTATAATATATATACAAAGACACATGATACACCCCAAACGTGATTAAACGGGGAATTTGTAAGGATTCACTCACATTGGGTGCGTTAGATTGGAGATGGTGAGATGCGCACGAATTAGATGAGCGGAACAACGAGAAATACTAACCTAAATAATAACGGAAAAATATATTAAATGAGTGAATTTTATTAAGGTTTTTAATGAAATTTTTAGATATATTTTTGTGAGTTTAAGGCTATTTTCTATCTTTAAAAATGTTATTTTTAAGTATTTTTAATTGATTTTTAAATTAAATTAAATAAATAAAATATTAAAAAATTTGTTTATTTTGCGTTGACCGTTGATCTGTTGACTTGTTGACCGGTTCGGTCAGTGACAATGATTTGCGCTGGGTGAGGCTCGAACCCGAGACCTCCCGTACGCGTGCACGCAGCTCTACCAACTGAGCTACGTGTCTAACCCGAAATAATCTTGTTTTTATTATATTTATACACTTATTCAGTTTAACCGAAATTCTTTTTAATTGCAAAAACATTTTAGGTCAACGGACCGGCGCTAGTGACGGGTTTCGAACGCGCGACGTATGGCTTAATGTTGCACACAGTCCACCGCTGGACTGTGTGTCTAACCTGGTTATTATCTCGGTTTTTATTATACTTAACCACTAACTGAGTTAACCCGGTTTAGTTTTTAAACAAAAAGGCATTTTATTATATAAGGAGTGCGTATAGCAGGAATCGAACTCGGGACATGCGTATGTATTTTGCACACAGTCCACCGCTGGACTGTGTGTCTAACCCGTTTAAACTACCAATTTTAATTATACTTATAGTATTGTCAAAGTTCATCTTCTTCGCTAGATTTTTACCGACAGCAGTTTACATCATTGAAACTTATTAATTCGATTGCTAAGCATTACACAAACTGATAAGAGATAGCAGGGATGACAATTAAAGGAAAAACATACCGGCGAACGATTGGTTACAGAGTTCCGGCAGGCGTTGGTCTCTGTTTTTGTGCACCTCAACTGAACAGACGATTAGCCGTTTTTGATTAGTCCATTGTGGAATTGAAGTGATAAACAAACGTTAACGATGTGTTTGAAGGTCCTTACCGTTTCACAGACGGAAATAAAGACTTTCAGAATCTTTCCGGCGAACTGAAATTAGTTGAATACAGCGCCTGAATTCGATTTCAATTGAGTGGTTTAAGTTAGAAATAGCTTAAGCATTGTTGAACTGCAACGAATATTGAAAGATTTACCGTTTGAGGATGAATACGGTTTTCCGGCGACTTTTGCAGAAAATTCCGGCGAGTTAAATTAGACGTTCTGACGGTCTGAAAATGTGACGAAAATGAAATGGGATGCTGGTATGATATTTCTGAGTCGCGAGAGTGGTATGGATTTGAAGTAATTGAGACTTTGATTCCTTTCGGTTATAAAAACCGATAGTAATGGAAATTGATGTTCAATCACCTCTGAATTGATTAAAGACATCGGTTCATCGGTTATGAACGTGAATGCGCGAGTAATCAAACGATCTGACGATTGATTTGCCGATTTCCGTTTCTCAGTTGGCGCAACCGGTTTTAACAAAGTTTGTGTATAAATCTCATTTGTTTCCTAGAGATATCAGAAAACACAAAGTGGCGGATTGGTGATGTGAGTGTGTGTTAAGGCGTTGGAGTTGTTCTTGGCTGACCCGGGTTCGAGTCCCGGCAGCAACATAATTTTTTTATTTATTTTGTTTTAACTTTTTATCAAATATAATTTTTATTGTTTAGTTTATTTATTAATTATTTATCGTTTTAAATCAAAATAATCATAAATATTCAACGTAACTTTTATAACTTGATATTCGATTACAAAACGGAGCGGGTTTTGAAAACCCGATTTTTACAAATGTTACAAGTGTCTAAATAAGTTTCTAGGAGGGATATGTTTTATGTATTTTCATACTCATAATTTCCAGTTACTTCCGAATCTTCAATCTTTATACTCATACACCTTTGTTTACCATTTTAGGGTGACTTTGGTTTTCCATCCTCCAAACTCGCTCGCTCGCATCGTGTGAATTTTCTTCTCAACTGCGAGTTCATACTAGACCCTTTACGTTTTTAACACTATTTGGATTGCAACATGTATTCATCCTAAAGACACATACACACACATACAAGCAAATCTATTCAGAAACTCAGTCCTTAAACATGCTTATTTGTTATGCCATGTGTGGATACATGTTAGAATATTCTTATGCTTAGCTATCTATCATTAACCTTAGAAGTCTTCCTTAACATGTATAGCACTTTAGGATTAGCACACCGCCCCGTTTTGTGGGTCATTGTTAAGTTATTTTATTTAACCTTATTTGCTTTGGCGATAAGGATATGCTAGTGCCAAACTTTGGTACTTTTAGCGTTTGCATGCTAGTATGATACATAATTTAGTATGCTATAGATATGTGAATTTAAGAGTTATTCTTATCTATTCTATGTAATGAAACTTGTATTCTCACCACATAATTATGTGTTGAGAGATATTTTATACATGTTGCAGGAAACCTTTGAGATGCTACAACAAGAAACTACTTAGGGTGGATTTAGATATTCAGCTAACCTATCTATTCAATTATGATGTTTTAGTCATGAAATTTGCGATTGTTGTGCTTATGTTTTTGAACACTGTAATGCTTTATTTGATTATATGACAATGAAAATTTTAAATCTTAATATAGCGCAAATTTAGTGCTCTGATGTCTTTGAATAATTTGTTACGTCCCGCCTCGATGTTTCTACCATCGGGTGGGGTGTGACATATTCACACCTTTGACTTTGTGAAATGAATTATGTCAATTATGCTTTGACGTTAGATTAAGGTTGACATGTTCTTGGGTAACAAAGCACATTCTTGTTCGTCTTTTGACGTTGATATTTATTGGACCTTAAGTCTTGAAACACTAAACCCGTTAACATCAAATTATGATTTTAATTACAACCTAATCATGTAGGAACCCTAGGTCTTATGATTTCGAACCGGGTGTGAACCTTGTTTTAGATCATTATTTCTAATCTAACTTCTAAGTAGTTGCACCCGTAGTTAATACCATTTTCATAATTAGTTAGAAATCATTGGATAATTCTAACACCTTTTCCAATAAAAAAAAGAATAACATTGCAAGCTTCATAACTTTGAATTTATAATCAACTAAGTTTTAACATGAACCACAAACTCTTTGTGGATTCGGCAACCTTATTGCCACTTGTTACTAGTGTGTGGTAATTGGGACTTGTTCATTTATATTTGATCGGACTGCTACACTCTGATCATCGTGAAGTCAACAGTTTTCCTACTAAGAAAATATGTAATTTGAAGAATCAAGTTGAAGACTCAAAGACGTTGATATAGGAACCGAGTTTTGGTTAAACTGTGTCTGAACAGTTAGTGCATATCAAGTTTCAGTACGGCATAATGATGAACATGTCTGAGATGCTGCAGGAAACTTAATGCAGAGATGGTATGGAGCCGATATATAGCTTTAATGATCTCTTCAACTTTAACAAGTTTAGAGAAGAAGAAAACGAGCGTAAAGTTGAAGCCACAGAAAGAAGAAGGCAAGCTGGTGCAGTGGATCAAAACATTGACCCATCTGATGCTCACAACCTTGACATCAGGTCAACGATAGCTAAAGGTGAAGAAAGTGATGAAGAGTTGGTTGATCGAGATGAAATGCCTCCTATATTCATTGAATGGGGGCTCGAGGAGGGTACTGTTTACAAAACAGAAGAATGAGATAATCTGTCACCTGAGTGACCTGATAAGTTCAAGAAAGAAAGAGAGAAAATTCTGGATTTTTCTCGGAGTGTTAAGGTTCACAAGGTGGAAAAGCTCGACAAAATTATTGGCTGGAGGTACTGCAATTTGATGGGGTTGTTTATCGTGAAGCAAAAAGGTGGAGTCGTTCAACACTTCAAAAACGGGCAAGATATGAAATCTGTTCTAACATGGGATGCTCGTGAACTAGGAAATTGGATCCGATAAACCTAATGAACAATGGAACAGGGTCAAGTTTAGAGGGTCTGATTGCATATGATAGCTATAGAGGTTTTAAAATCTTCACTCCTCGAAGACCAAGATAAAGGGTTTCTTAAACTACAATGGACCCGACAATGGGAAAAAGTCGAGTTACTTGGGTAATAGATCCAACAAAGGTGGTGACAAGAGTGAAGGTGCCTCCAAAGCAACCGTGATGTTAAAGGATTTCAAGAAGTGGTTCTATGATGAAAAGCCTGTAGAGGCAGTGATCAAGAAAACAGACAATTCTGAAATCATTAAAATCTTTGATCCAATTGACTTGTTTATGTTCTGCTTGTCCGACTTAAGTATGCTATTTAGAAACAAGATATAGGTGGGTGCATGTAACGAGTACCTCGAGGAGGGAATGTTGTTTCAGAGAGCCGTTGAAAGGGTTACAGAGAAGAAAATTATGATGATGGGGATTGTTTAGAGGATCAAAGAAAAAAAGAGGAAGGAAACCAAACAAAAAGAAGTTGAGCGTACAATTGCTTCTTCATTATTGAACATGCCACAGAAGTCTCCTCAAATGAACCAGTTCATGAAGCAAGCCAAGATGCAACTCATGTAACAGAAGAAGTTATCGAATAAACAAATGCTTCAAGCAATAAGCTACACCAACCCAACTGACTTTAGAGGAAGCTGAAGGCTCATTAGCAAATGCAAACCAGGAGGCTTAAAGTAAAAAAACGCTCAAGTACGCAATGTTCTATGGGGATATTGTTAGGACTATTGAGACTGTTGGTAACTGAGTAAATTTTTAAGGCTATTTATGGAAAGGTTTAAAGGCCATAGGGCTGAAATTATAATGTCTATAAGACTTATCAAATGTAGAAACGTTTTCATTAAAAATGCCAAGAGCCAATATTTATATACATATGTTTCAAACTTTAGAGTTTGAGGGTTTTAACAAGTGTGTGTTTACTAGGTATTTTATAATCCGATTTTGTGAGCTTGAATAAGTGACATTGATGAATTTATTGATGTTATCATATGGGAGTAATCATTTTTAATTGTTGGTTTATTTAGTTTTTTACAAGTTTCACTTATTTTCATCTTATTTCATAGTTTATATCATTCAAACACCTAATCAATAGATGTTTGTGTGTCAATCATCAACATCGTGATTCGTAGTATTTGGGATCTACAATATATATATATATATAGGGTAGCGTTCATGCGAAAACCACCTTTATTGTGAGAACCATGAAAATTAATGTGAACACAAAAAATACCTATAAAAATCTAAGAAACATACAATTTTTTTTAATATTTTTTAAAAAAATCGTTATATTTCATCACAAAAAAAGTTTTTTTTTCCAAGTAACAATTATCAATTCACATGTGCATATGTATCATTTTTGACAAATTCCGTAATACATTACCAGTAGTAGACAATTGTACTTTCATTTAAACTACCATCCGTAATGCACTACTTTTTACATTACCAATATTTAAAATACACATGTGCATCATTATGTATAAACATGTTATAACGTATTTTGGTACAAAAAAGTTTATGGTTTTAAGTGATTAAGTAGGCTAACATACATGTTTTTTGGTTAGTTATATCTAGTGGTTGATGGTTTGGTTATATTTGTCACTTTATGATGAAATTTATTGTTTGCATGGTATGAGGGGTGTTGATATATATGTTCATAAAGTGAAATATTGGTAATGGTATTGTATTATGGATGGTAGGAGGTAAAGGTATTGTATTATGGATGGTATGAGGTAATGGTAGTGCATTATGGATGGCATGATAGATGAAAGGGAAAGTGTATTCAAAGTAATGTACCAAAACACGTTATATCATGTTCATACATATAGATGCACATGTGCATTTCTAATATTGGTAATGTAAAAAGTAATGTATTACGGATGGTAATGTAAATGAAAGTGCAATTGTCTAATATTGGTAATGTATTACGGAATTTGTCATAGAAATGATACATATGCACATGTGCATTAAAATTGTTACTCAAATTTTTTTTAGTGCCCAAATATAGCGATTTTTTTAAAAAATATTTTAAAAAAATTGTGTTTTTTAGATATTTTTTAGGTATTATTGGTTGTATTCACATTGGTTCTCGCAATAAATGGTGGTTACTGAAGGATCCTTCTTCTATATATATGTGTGTATATATATATATATATATATATATATAATATAATATTGCTTGTTTTGTTGTTAAATGCTTGAAACTGTATACATTTATTTTTCTATCAGTATCTTAAAGAAGTCTAATCATTGAAGATACTACGGATTTCTATACACGTTATACCACTTAATCAGGGAAGTATCACTATTCCATTCACATTTTTACCTTCTTTCGTTTTAGTATATTGACGACAATGCACACTTAAGTGTGGGATGAGGAATTGTGATTGATTGAATGCTTAAAATAGATAAATATTCTTTTTCGAAACTTTAGATTTTTAACTTTCTACCTTTCTAAGGACACTCCTAAAATTAGTCAACTGTTAGTCATAACCAGTAGATAATCGAGCTATGCGATGTCTTAGACTTAAGATTATAAAAGTTGATTTCATTTTTTAAGTTTTAGGATAGAGTATTCTTTTTCAAGTCAGTTTTGAAAATACCGTATAGAATATCTAGTTACTAAATGAAACTAATAATCAAGCATGTGATCCTTATCTGTAACCCTTAACCCTTCGGTATTACGTGAGTTAATTTAGCTTAGATAATAATATCATATTACTTCTTATTTGCCTCAGAGATACACATACTTTATCATTGTAGAACTTGTGCATTTTTACAATGTTTGAACTAAAACAATTATATTACACAAAAATGATTAAGACATTTAGAATTTGAACCCTTTGTTTGACCAATTCTTGTCTGAAAATATCCCATTTTAAGACGTTGTGGATTAAGATGCGGTCCAAACTGTGTCTTATGCTCAAAATCAACACGTCTCATAACTTTTTTTGTAGTAGCGAAAAAAAACGTCAAATTTTTTCTTTTAAGTAATAAAATTTCCTACGTAACAAGAGGTGTAAAACACTAAACAACAACGTTGTTACATATGTAACAAATGAACTATTTTTTTAATAAAGTTTATTGGGTGTTGTCTTGTTTTGTTTTCAAAACTCTTAAAAATTGTGTATATTACATGCTCTAAATTTTTTATAAATTAATTTGTATGTTTCATAAGGTTTACATGAGGTTCCCTCACCTCAAGTACGTTTTCATTCTAGTATTCCCCTTGCACCATCAACCTAATGAGAAGGAACATGTTCTCTTTATATTAATACTGCTACCAACCTTTAATATTTATTTTTTATGCTTTTACATTAATCATGATATGCATGGAAAATTAGAAAATAAATTTGAATCTGACTTAAACACCCTGATATAATATAATTACATAAGAATTATTTAATTATAACATATGCAAACATGTAGATATCTAAATTACCTAACATGTTCAATTGTCATATATAATACTAATACATAAACCCCCAAGCCACAAAAGAAACTTTGGGACTTTCCAGGATCACGAGAATGATGATATTAATTCCTTTCCATCCTAAAAGTAAATTTTCAGTGGTTTGTAAGCTGTGATTTTATGTCTCAAGAACCCCGTGATTTAACTACAAAAAGGATTTTACACAATAAAACAAAAGCCACTTCAATTAATTCAAACGGCTGCCACACGAGCAAGGAATTATTGATTTCTTGGTGGGAATTCAAAGTTTATTCATTCATTTAATTGAGTTTACCTTTATATGTTATTTATATTTGAATATCATCATGAGATTGTGAAGTTACTAATATTTATAAAGGATTTGGAGATGAAACAATAGTTTCAACAATTCCTTGTTTTTTAATGATATTTTAAAACGAGTTGGAAACGAAATAATATTTATAGTTGAAACTCGGATACCACTTACCCCAATAAGCAATACTTAAGAATTAGACAACTAAAGAGCAAATGATGTTTGATCAATTTGAAACTAACATGCTATGGACCAATCAAATAAAAGGATGTGTGTTTTTACCACTGAAAGACATATATATATTCATACAACTTGTTATGCAGCCTCCCACACAACTGTATGTTTGTTGGATGGGAATAATCTGCTTGTGTATGTAAGTAATTATTATGTAATAGTAATAGAAAAGTAATGCACAATATGGTTATAAAACCTTTTAATTTATACAATCAAAGCAATAAATAAATGTGTTTACGAAAAAGAGCCTTTATAGTACTCAAAGTAACTATGAATATTCTAAAATATCAATTAGCTGCATTGTTTTACAAAATTAAGTACGTGATTAATACACTTTACAATATTCAAACCTGAACTTGTATTTTAATTGTATTACTTAAAAATAGTGAAAGTTCTTTTAAGAATATAAACACAACTACGTGAGGTAGTTAATATTTAAACGTATATTATATTCATAAAAAACTAACAACACGCCAGAAGATATTACTATGAAATACTGACAGAGAAGCACACATATAACGTATATCTAGAAGACCAAGCAAACCACGACTATGCAAAATGAAGACCCAAACAACCAGCACTTGAATAAGCACCTATATATCGAATAACACCACCTGAACAAAACAAACAAACATACATAATATAGTATAAAATCCCTAAAAGAATATCTTAAGCCTAAAAGAATGCAAAAGTAATAATATAATCTTAAGCCTAAAAGAAACAGTACCAAAACGGATGAAGGAATATAAAGTAGAATGCAACGGCGTGCATGACGATTATTGAAGGAATACAAGTATACTTAAATAGACTATTGCGGAACCCACGCGTTGCAGTAAAGTCACAATATGGATCGAGAACATATTTCAAACCTAAAAACGTTAAAAAATCAATATATACGTTGTGTGTGTTGTATTATTATATATAAATATATATATCATATAACATATATATATATATATAACCCATATATATATATTATATATATTATATATATAATATATATAGGGGAGGGTTATCTTGATAATGCTAAATATTGCGGGAATCGTGAGAACGAATAAAAAAAATCAAAACCATTTTTTAATACAATCATCATTTTAATTACAACACAACATCAAAAAAAGAAATTACAACATTAAATAATTCATTTCTCCTCTCAAAATCATTCTTATTAGATTTTTTACACATTTTAAAATAACAAATTTACACATGTGTAAATGACAAACTTACACATGTATAAATTTTATTTATTTCAAAATTCACTTAAAGTAAATTATATTTTTAGAATTGTATTCGAATAATAATGACAAGTGTAAAAAGAAATTATGAATTTCACTTGTTTTTGCCTAAGTTTTAATGCTTTTTTTCATTCGTTCTCACGTTCGCGTTTCTCTCTTCCCCCATATTATTATTATCTCATTTAAAATTCTCCCCATATATATATATATATATATAAGCACTCTCGCTCAACGACTGTAACGCACGGGAAACCCTTATGATAGACAAGGAAACCCTTATGATAAACCTTATATAGTATACTGCAACATTTTTTATCTAGTGGGAAATCCGAGTGTTGCGGTGGAGTTTACAATTTACATCTAAATTTTTAACTAACTTCTCTAAAATTACAAAATACATTTTATGTTGAATTTGATTAATTTTGGTTCACCGATTAGTCATTTAGTCCAAATACACAAATACCATAGAATGTATTTTTGAATATATGTTATTGATAAATGTGATGAGTTTATTATCCATAAGCTTTTTTTATTATTTATAAATATTCTAGTATATAGTAAAGATTTATTAAACATAAATGTCATTAATCAAGTGATGAGGGTTATGAATGAAAGAAAATGACAAGAAGATAAACATTTTAACTTGACCCTTCGTACACTGTCTTAAAATTTGATGTAAATTTATCATTTTATACATAGGAAATGCTTTAAATAGATGATACACATAAAGATAAACAATATTGAGCATCTCATTTAGGTTCAATCCATAGCACTGTGAATTAAAACATGCAAAATTACCTCATGGATTATGGATACATTTAATGAAGACAAAAGAAAGGTCTTTAGGTACAATTAATATCTCTCTCTCAAACACACATCAATACTTCAACAAAACCGATATCCATCCAATTTATAGTTATATTCTTCTAGCAAGGTTTGGTATGATCATTGAGGTCTGTCCAAAACATTTCAGGTTTCACTATGCTGATTCAACATATTGTAGGTTTTGATATTGAAAAAGGTTAACAAAAGTTTTATATAATATTTGATTATTAAATGGGGCTCTTCATGTTAAACCATGCTTATATAAAGCAGACCACAAGGAAATCTATATAAAGAGAGAGAGAGAGGGGTGTTCCTTGCTTACTTTGTTAGGGCAGATCCTTTCGTTTATAGCCTTCTTTAACTCTGCCTGTATTAGCTCACCCAAGCTTCAATCTTCCAAAGAATAATCTTCACCTTTGGTGTGTGTGTGTGTGAGAGAGAGAGAGAGAGAGAATAGAAACCCTGCATAACTGTACCCTTGACCATTCAGTCTCAAGCTGTGTAGGTTTCAAATTTCCCCATATAGAAATGAAGACAAGTGATTGCTTCAATGATGAAGATCATCAACCACAAGATCATACCAATAAGAAAGCCACTATTGTTCCAGACCTACAAGAAGAACAAGAACAAGAGAAGGAACAAGATGATGATGATGATGTCCAACTAGAACAGGTTAACCATAATTCACCAAGTACAAGTAGACCCAAAAATGGATCAACCTCAAGTAACAGCACCGTCGAAGAGAGCGACAAGAAGAATAACTCCGGGTCGGGTTATGTGCGACCCTATGTTTGTTCCAAGAACCCCAGGCTCCGGTGGTCAACTGAACTTCATCTCCGATTTATTCATGCAGTTGATAAATTAGGAGGTCAAGAAAGTACGTAATTAATAAGTCAGGTAATTTTCTACATAGTGGATGCTCGGTTATGTGGAAAACTAATTAACATGATCTATACAGGAGCAACACCCAAGTTGGTTCTCCAAGTGATGAACATCAAAGGTCTTAGCATCTCTCATGTCAAAAGTCATCTTCAGTAATTATTTTCTTTTCATTAATTTGACTTTACATGTCATTTTATATTTTCCGTATGTATTATTTTATAATTTCTGATTCATTTACAATTGTGTGATCAGATGTATAGAAGCAAGAAGTTTGAAGACCCTGAACCTCAAGGTAACAATACATAATAGTTGTATATAGAACACCTCAAAAGAGGGTTTACAAACGTTTACATTTGGCAATTTTCTTATGAACAGTCATTTAGATTTGGACATCCTTGTAAACTGGCGTTTTGCCGATTCAGCTTACTAAAAATCAATCAAATCAATATGGGATGTTGATTATTGGACTAGCTGGAGTGCGTATAGCCTCGCCATTTAAACTAGGGCTATGATCCTAAAACTTAAGAAAGCTAATTTTTACAACTTTTTACATAATGCCTTGAATTATTTTTGCAGTTGTTTCAGAACAACAAGGGTTTCTATATGAAGGATATGATCATCATATTTACAACCTTAGCCAACTTCCCATGCTCCAGAGTTTTACTCAAAAACCAATTCCCAAGTTTAGGTATGAAATCAAACAAGTTGAAATTTGATCTTTTAATTTTTATATTAAACCATGTCACAAATTTGTATTCCCACTGTCCATATTTTCTGTCTATAATCATTCGGACAGTTTATGGAGTCACGATATGAGCCCCGATTACAGCCATTTTGTAGATGGACTTAGCCATGGAGCTTATGGTTCAAGAGCAGGGAGATTCATCTTCGAAAGGAACGACAATTCTACTTTGACACGTGGCCACGAAAGCAATAACACCGAAGAATCATTAAGATTAATTAGCGATCCCGATGGATTGTCAAGAGATAATTATCAAATCCAAGATAAGATGGTATTGAAAAGAAAGACAAGCAACCAACTGCAGGATGAAGAAAATCCCGGTCTTGACCTGAATCTCTCACTACAAATTGTTACCCAAGAACACAATGATACGAAACACGATGCGAGTGATTTATCGCTATCATTGTTTTCCTCAAATTCTACTAAAAACCCAATTAGTCTAAGAAGATCAAAGCATGCAAAAATAGATGAGGGTAGTTGTAGTACAACACTAGATTTGACTTTGTGAAAGAAACAAAAGTCTTTGTGTTCAAGTGAGATTCTGAAGGTACTTTAATATTAATATATTGTCCTGAAATATATATTTTTATGCCGCAAAGGCGCAAAAATTGTTCCTCAGTCTGTCTTGGATTGTTCTACCAACCACTATAGTATTCAGTTCAACTCAACCACTATTTCACTTAATAATCCAAGTGATATTTTCGGGGATCAAATGTTGTGAATCCTAAATCAGATTTGGATCATAGTGGTTTGATTGTTATCACCCAAACAATTATAGATTAGTTGTTTAAATGTGTAAAAGTTAAGAAAAACAAAAAAATGAAGATGAAGATTCTTGTATGGATCAAACAACAAGTGTTGTAGATGGAAACCCAAAAGATAAATCACTAAAAGCACCTGAATGTTCGGATTTAGCACAAGAACATAATCACAATACAAGAGAAATCACTGAAACTTGTCCAAGAACCTTAGGCTAGGGTTTCCATTATTAATATATATACACATATTGATACCAACGATTTAAATACCGCTACAGGAGTTTCCTGTAGTTAAATACGCCGCTACAGGGAAGTTTCCCTGTAGTTACACTTTAGCCCCTGGACTTTCTAGTTTACCGTAAAAACTTTACAAAACAATCCAAAACCTAATTAAAATAAGCACCAACGATCTCAAAAGTTCTAACAATACCCCTCTAGATCCTTGCGTACTAATTTGTTCTTCATTCTTGAGCTTCGGTTTCTGGATTTGATGCAGCTTGATCTGTAGTCGGTTCAGGCGGTGCTTCAGTTTGGTTGATAAGAGCTTCACTTGATTTTGGGTCCTCCATCGTGACTTCAAATGTGGATGAAGTCAAAGGTGGTGGAATAACTTGAACATCTGATTCGGAAGATGAATCTTTGGTTGAGGAGAGGAGGATTGCGGCTCCGCAGACTTCTCAGGTATTCCTTTGGTGGAATAATTTGAACATCTGATTGAAGATGGATCATCATTTTCTTTTTGTGTGTCGATTCTGAGCATAATCTCCATCATTTCTATCTTTCGTGCTCTTGCTCGCTCGATGGCTTGCTGAAAAAGCATGCCTTCCTCCAGGTATTCCTTTCATGTGCCAACATGTATCTTGTTTCCATAAAGAATATTCAGATCAGAGAGGCAGAACATGAATACGTCCATTGGATCCAGAATGTGGATATCTTCGTTTGAGTTGGATCTGATGACTGCTTCACCTGTTTTACCATTATAGAACCATTTTTTAAAATTGATGAGAGTCACAGGTTGTTCTGAAGGAAGTTTCACCCTTGTCACCACTTTGGCTGGATTGATTACCCATGTCACTCTGCATTTTCCTGTAATTGGGTCTTTGGTTGTTTTAGATACGTGTCTCCTCGGGCATTGAGGTTTGAAGACCTTGAATCCACGCACGCATTCTCTAAGAATTGTCTTTCAAAGTCGCTGCTAATGCTACTTTTGGTAGGATTTATCATATCGTGCTTGCTCAACTCTCGTATATCCCATTTCGAAAATACTGGATTACACCTCCTCTTCGCTTCACAACAAACCACCTAGTTAGATTGCAGTACTTCTAGCTGATAATTTGGTTTTGACCTCTGTTTTATCAACCATTATGACTTGATAAAAATTGGCATTTTTTCTCTTTCCTTCATGAACCATTCACAGTATTGCGGAGCGAACTCGTCTCCACCGTCAGTTTCATAGACAACTTCATCATCTAGACCCCATTCGTTGAATATGGGAGGCATTTCAATCTTATCAATTTCCTCCTCATCACTCTCTCCGTCAATGTTCACATCAACCGTAGATGCTAGTTTTTCTTTCTTATTTTTAGCTATCTCAGCTTTTCGTTTTTCTTCCTCTTCTCTAAATTTGTCAAAATTGAAGATATCTTCACTTGTGTATTTTGGTTTTCGATTGGCTGAAGTGTACAGATCCTGTACCATCTCGTGTTTCTCCAATCCTTCTTATTGAAACTTTATAAATTCAGATTGCTTGGACATGTAGGAATGTAATTCCTTGTTCTTCTTTCTCTTTTCTTTCAGCTTCTCTCTAAGCACGTTTGTATCGTTGACCTGATTCTTTAACAAACAAAATTCCTTAGCAGGAAACAACCAGATTTCTTTGGATAAACGATCATACAGATCTTGAAAAGGTCAAGGTCTTGCAGGAACTCATTGAGGAGTAGCTTGAACAGTTGAGGTTGGCTTGGGTGGAACATCCTTGGACGATCGCTCTCTTGTTTTTCGTTTCTTGTGTGAAGGGGACTTGCTTGGAGTGGGTTCTGAGGGATCAGTTAGCAACCCTTCAACAAACTGATCTAGCCGTTCCTGCTTTGATGTCACCACAACAGGTGTCTCTGACTTAGTCATTTCTCTCCTTTTCATCCTTCGCTCCTGTTTTTTTGCCTCTACAACAACATGAATTGCTTGCATTCTTTCTGTCTCCTCCCTTGTTGACCCTTCACGAATGGTGCCACCCATAATCCATTCTGGGTTTGAGGAGTCTTTCTTGCTTTTCTTGTTTGAGGGTTCTCCTTCAACCACTTTCTTCCCTTTATCTTTTCGTTTACGTATTAATGGTGTTTCCTCTTCAACTCTACTTCTTGTTCTTCAACGCTTGCTTTCTTGTCTTTCTCAGCTAGCCTTACACCCTCTCGGTATTTGTTGTATGAAGCATAACGATTAGAAGTCTTTCTTCTCTATACATCCAGTTGTGTAGCATTACCCATTCTTTTGTTTTCAGCTCCGTGATTTGTCTTCCTTCGGGAAACTGAATTTGGTATAAATTTCCGTCATGTGGCTAGTTCTTGTGCTGATCGTTGATGAATAGTTGGACGAATCTTGGGTACATAGCCCATGCATCTTTGTTTACATTCTCCACCATGCAACAGAAGATCAAACCAGATTTGTTGAATGGCTGGTTTGTACACAAATTAAGCATTGCAGCAGACCATTCCAAGTTGAGACCATCCTACCCTCCTTTTCTGTGAGCTAGGCTCATGCAGAATGTGTGCAGAATAAAATCTCCAATATTTCGTCAGACCGTATCTTTTAATCTCATTCTTTCTTCGAAAATTGCCAACATAATTTATTCCCCCGAATCCTTCAAGTACTTCTTCTTTGCTCAGCTTCATTTGGTCTTTTGAATTGTCTCCAAGACATAGCACTTTTCATATCCTTGCTTCAGTTACCTTTATTTCTTTGTTTCGAACTATAGCTGTGATAGTCTTGACTCTCTCAATAGTCCTCACCTTGGCTGTTTTCCAGAAGTCTTCTATATGAATGTTGTAAATCTTCGAGTTTGCTTAAACTGCATAACTTACTTTGCTTCTGGACAGCGAGTCCATTACATTTTCAAAATCAGGCTCTAGAGGAACTAGTGTAATGGGCTGATTGTGTTTTCTCGTTCCGTCCCAGATTAACTGTTAAGCCATTCTGAAACATGGAAACGAGTCAAGTGTGCTCCAGCTTTCGAAACATAAATGTAAGTAGTTACGATATATACAGGGTGTGTGTATATATATATATATATATATATATATGTAAACAAAACTATATAAAAAGTATTTACAAAAACAATTTCATAAATATATATATAATTAAAAAAACAAAAATGAAAAGTAAATAATATTTCACATAAATATTATATTTACGTTGGAATTAAATACTAACATAAAAAGAAATATTAATCCGCGTGTATTTCCGCTGTTAACTTCGCTTGTAGCATAGGTAATATACCCCGGTCATTAGACACATATACGCTGAACAAATAATATTTACGCCGACTATAACTTATTTACGCTGATAACAGGTCGCTTATTTAAGTTTTGTTTCAAGACAATAGTCAGCGTAGATGTTCAACTTCGCTGAATGACCGCATATTAGTCAACTACGCCGGTTGGTCGAACTCGCGTTCAAGACTTAAATCCGCTACCCGTTGATCAGTGATTAGTACGCTGCCTTCAACATAAATACGTCATGTTCAAATTAAATCCGCTAGATTCAAAAGTTTCTTCATAAACCATTTCAAAACCTTTGAAACCCAATTCAAACAATGCCATTGACTGTCTATGCCCTGTACACGTTTTCTGTGATATGGCCATTCAACAATTGATTTGTAAACACGAAAAACATACCAATATCAGGCGCTAAGTTAATCGGCTTTTGATTTTTGAAGTTGTTTTTGTTGATTGTTTGTATGGTGAAGAATATGAATATAGGTTAAGAGGAGAAATGTACAGATTTAAAACTAATATATATATATATATGTATGTATATATATACTAAAATATCTTCCAGCGTATTTATTAAACACGCTAGAAAGATAATTACGCTGCCTCAGGTTTTTTTAAGGATTCTTCAAAGTTCAGAAATCCAAATCAAATACGCTCGAAAATCATAAACTTTCTCAAAAAACATGCCCCTCTTTAACTAAAATAGTGCAAAAAATGAAAATAAGTTCAACAAAATCAGAATTTTGCAATTTGAACACAGAAATTCATTTTTCGAACTGAGGGACCTCATTTTTCACAACTTTCTTTTGTTTGAAACTCCGTGACTTTCCCGCAAAAGATCATACAGGCAACAGTTGTCAGTTTGTTATTAAAAATAATTCTAAATAATCGAGGCACCAGAAAAACTGTCAGTATGTTTTTCCTCTGAACCTGCATCTTTTTTTTAACATGCTTTCGGTGAACTTCTTATCATGTTGTGGTAATATTGACAAAAATTGCAATGGCCCCCACTCAAGCTAGACTATTAGAATGTTGTGCCCGTGAGTCCCACTTCAGGACATACCCCTGCGATCAAGGTATGCACAAAGATTCCTCATAGCGGGTGAGTATATTGACTTCATTCGTTTTGTTTTTCAACTATAGACAATTGATCATCAGGTCAGTACTTTTGTACAGCAGAGAGACCAATGTCTAACGAGGGTTAAGACAAATACCACAGATGGTACGATTTAAGTACTTGAATGACTCTCTATGAGAGCTTCTTCAGTGTAAGGTTTTGACCACATTGGCTCTTTTGAAAAGATATCATAATCGTGTCTAGGTCAGCATATATATGGATGCAGTAGAAGAGCAATTAGGATATCCCGAATGATTAGTCAATATAAAGACCCGAAATCTCAGACTTGGCAATCTATCTACGCAAGATTTAAGACTATTAAGCCATATGCCGCAACGTGTTACCCGCAAGTTGCACAACATTGTGGGTATCCATTTTGTGTAAGCATTAACTTTTGTTGCCTAATTGCAGTTTACTTGATGGTAACGTTGAATCTACTGACACGTCGTTGCTTGGTACCTCGATTTTCCTTGATTTTCTTTTCTGTTTCAAACAAAAAGACAAAGTGTTAGCAGTTTTCTATCATATCTTTAACAACAGGTGTTAAACAGGAGATCAAAGTATTTTTTGGATATCTTCCCCCCCTAAAATTTTATTTTTGAATGTCCATGGCTTGAAAATGAAATTTTAGTTTTGTAGAAAATATTTTTGGTGGACACAGTTTTAAGATACTCATTCATTTTGAAAGGTGGGGTTTTTTAATAATGCAAGTCGGTTATGAAGACGCAATTTATTTCCACTCAAGGAAATTAATCATTTCCATCCAGGTTACCAACTGGTTGAAACAGTTTTTGTCAAAGACTTTCGTGAAAATATCGGCTTTTTGTTGTGTAGTATCCACAGGCAGCACTTGAATGTATCCTTTCTCGTACACATCTCGGATCGCATGAATGGGAATTTTGATGTGCTTTGTTCTAGAGTGGTGGATTGGATTCTTCATAATTCCTAGACACGCCTAGTGGTCAATGAATATTGGAGTCTTCATGATGTCGATCCGGTAATCCAACAACTGATTTTGTATCCGAGGACTTGTGAGCAGCAACTGTAAGACGCCGTATATTCGGCTTGAGAAGTGGATGTGGAAACTGTCGTATGCTTCTTTCTTTGCCACGATATAAGATGATTTCCTAAGAATTGCAACCCCCTGAAACTGACTTTCTATCAACCTTGCAACCTCCATGATCACTGTCAGAATAAACAATTAAATCAAAGTTACTATCTTTTGGATACCAAAGCCCAAGCTTGGGCGTTCCTTTCAGATATTGGAAGATTCTTTTGACTGCCGTCTCATGAGATTCTTTGGGATTCGTCTAAAAACGTGCACAGATGCAGACAACCCATATAATGTCAGGCCTACTTACGGTTAGATATATCAACGAGCCTATCATTGAGTGGTAGAAGGACTTCTTCACAGGCTTTCGTTGAGGATCAGGAGTGAGTTCAGTCTGAGTTGCAAATGGTGTGTTGGCGGTATTGCAGTCGTTCATGTTGTACTTTGCGAGAATATCCCTTATGTACTTTACTTGATGAATGAGGATACCATCTTCTCGTTGCTTCACACCCAATCCCAAAATAAAGTGAGCTCCACCATCATGCTCATTTTGAACTTTGCCTTCATAACCTTCACGAACTCCTTGCATAGTGCCTCATCAGTTGACCCAAAAATAATATCGTCCACATAAATCTGAACCAGCATCACAGTATCTCTGATCCTTTTCGTGAAGAGAGTCATGTTGATTTTACCTCTTGTGTATCCACATTCCAAAAGATATGTTGACAGAGTTTCATACTAAGTGTGGGAGGGGATCAGCTCTCCTCTTGTGAGCACCGGACCAATTCGACTCAGCTACCAGAGGCGGAATTAATTGCTAGCGAGTTGGAGAAACAAACAAGAAAGTATGCTACTTAAACGCCTTGTATTATTAATAATAAACGTGAAGATTACAAACGAGTAAACAACTGGACAGGGCTTCGCCGTAGTCACACACCAACTCATTTACAACACAACACTTAAGTTCCACTATTTATAGGTCTACATGGCTCGCACAAGGAGTGAGTGTAGGTAGGTAGGTAGGCTCGTGCGAGTGGTGCCTCGTACGAGTGGCAAGATGTCACTTGTACGAGCCACTATGATCACTCGTACGAGTCAAACAAAATATATAAAAGTAACATTCTAAGCTTGTCACTCGTACGAGCCACAACAGACACTCATACGAGCCACTACAATACATAAAATATGACATTTTCTAAGCCCTATTTACACAACTGACATATCCTAGACGTAGGCAATAGATATTATGCACCAACAAACTCCCCTTGGATGTTGCCGCAGTCTTGGATAGTCTTCAAAAAAATTTCTTCAAATTTCTTCAAAAATATTTGACATTTAACGTCCAAAGAAACGTTTCGGTGGCCTATGACGCTCCTCAGAAGATATCGGCGTTTGGTCAGTTGGAGGAGGCCAATTGTATGTGTTTCCAAACCAAAAGTTTCTCAGTGATGCAATCCTCTTTCTCTCCGCAATCCTTTCAACATTCTTTTCTTTCTTTCGCTACTCCATCTCTTCCAGCTTTTCTCCATGAAGTGTTCCATGTTTTTCCTGAATGTATATTGTTAGTGAAAAAAACATTACTATCTTCTGGAATGTTCTCATCTGACAACAGGCGTTGTGGAATGAGAACGAAGACTTCTTGATCTGCAAACACAAAAATTTCAAACACTTAGAAAAATTTCAAATCTTACTTACTTGTATGACTCACCTCTCGTACGAGTTAGATAATCACAAAGACATAGAATCAAGTCTGAACAAAACCCATTCGTATGAGTTACAATTGGTACTTAACAATTTTTTTTTAGGATTTGAACAGACTTGCTCACACGAGTGGTGCCTCATACGAGTCAAAGAGATTTAGGACATTTAATGTAACGCCTCGCTTTTACGTAATTTCCTTAATTAGAAAGTATAATCGTATTTTTATTTTATGAAAATTTGTATTCTATTTCTTTACCAATCTTGTAATCCGAGACTTTGATCGTAATAAAATTCATACTTGATACATACTTGTCTTACATGCATTCAATTGTTAAATATGTTTTTACATACGAACTGATACTTATTATATGTGCAAATACTTATACATTCATACTTGATACCTAAAATATACTTACATATGCATTACACACTTAAAAACATGCAAAAAATATCAAGTTATAGCCTGAAATGAAAGATAAACTAAGTTCAAGGACTAAAAATGGCATAATCCAGAGAAAGTGGTTTCTAGCCCATGGATTGGTCCAATTTGTGTTTTCTGCATTAAATGCACTCAACCAACAACCCCTCTAACCTCAACTATAAATACCCACCTCCTCCCACTCTCATTTCACACCTCAAACATTCTTCTTCTCTTCTCTCTAAAGCTCTAAGAGCTATCTCTCTCTCTCCTTCTAAAGATTTAAGGTTTTCAAAAGTGAGTTCTAACTCACCCTTATCTCTCTCCTTTGATCTTTTCTTCTTCACACATGAAACACCTTTGGGAATACTTCCATAGGTTTTACATGGAAAACCAACAAGGAATATCACCCTATTTAAGATCCCAAGTGTAAGAACCTTCTTGTTTTAATAGGGTTTTGACCCACAAGTGTTGTATCCTTCCAAGTTTGTACTTGAGTTTGTAGAGTGTGATCACTTGGAAGCCTTGGCTATCCTACCTTCGATCCATCACCTCACTTGATGTTTTGTTTATTTTTCGTCTTTACTTTATTGTTTAAACTTACTCATGACCATCCTTGTCGTCATTGTGACGACTTGTGCATTGGTGAACTATACGAAAGAGGTAAAAAGGAAGGTTATCCTCCTACCTCTATGCATGACTTCTATGAACTTCCATGATGTTTATGATTTACTTATTACGTATACTATATAATATATGTATGTATATCCACTAACCGAACTCTTGATGGTAATCAAATGATTATCCGTCTTGGTACTAGGTTACATCACCTACGTACTTAATCTCTCGTTACGATTCTAATGGGTAACCTAACCCATAAAAACACACCAACCCGAATGGGTCTTATAGTGTCAAAAATGAGTATTAAGTCTAGATGATTACTTTTCCGTATAAACTACTTTATTGCTTTTAAATTCGTAAATCCTCCATTATCGTTCGAGTACTTACCAACCCATGTTTTTCCTCTTGTAGGATAACTCGGTGCCTCTCCAACCCTCCAAACTCTTCGCGAAAGTAACAAGTGGAAGCTAGCAAAACCGTGAGTACACTCGACCTACTTTTCATTTACAACTCTTTTGGGTGTAACATGTTTACTTATACTAAAACCACAACACTTAAACTTTATGAAATGCACAAACAATCCTATACACATGAATACTTGATAAGATTACTTGATGCTTATATATTGAACACTCTTTATGTGATACTTAGTCATTAACTTGTTTTAAGCCTTCGTTTGACATGTATAAGCGCTACAGGAAGTAACGCATCCCCCTCCATCGTGTAATCTTGCCATGTTAAAACATCGTGATTGCGTTAAGGGTTTAACTAGTAGTATTGCATGCCTTGTATATGCTCTTGTAGAATCATAGTTGCCATGAGGATTTGTTTAAACTTTATTCATATACGTATGCTATGCTTAAACTGGTGTACTCGCCTTTGCTTTTGCATTTTTATTTTAAAATATGTTACAGGTTGATGAAGAGGATGCTATGAAATCAAATAGCAAGGATTTAGATACACACATTTAGACATTTAGGTTAATGTTGTTGTATCAATTTTGTTGTATTGTATGATTTAAACTTGTTAAGTTTAATTGTTGTATTTGTTTCAATGTTGTATTTTGACAATTATTCTTGAAACGAAATTCGACTTTAAATTAAATATTGTCATTATTAGCGTTGTGAGCAATGAGCAATCTCGTTATCGTCTCACTCTGATGTTTCCGACATTGGTTGGTGTGTGACAGATTGGTATCAGAGCCATAACTATAGGGAATTAGGTAGAATTGCCATGTTCGACCTAGTCTATAGTTTAAGTGACCAAACTTGACCATTCTTGATTCTTGCTTAAAATATTAATTCTTCCTACCTTGCTTCTTCTTATTTCTTTTGGTCTTAATATATACAATATGTCTTTCCTAAGACATTTACACAATATACACACTTGGAGACTTGAAGCCACTCACACTAACGAGACGATCTTTTTCCTTTCCTAAGACATTTACACAATATACACACTTTGAGACTTGAAGATACTCACACTAACGAGACGATCTCGCCAAAATAGGGGTGAAACCTGCACTTTGGTGATCACTCTCAATCCGCGTATTCGGTTTTTCACGAAATTACACCATCAAGTTAGGAGTGATATCCATACCTTGATGGAAAATTTCCATTTCATACTCTAGTGGACCCTTGTCAACAAGTCAGAAATCGCTTCTCGTTTAGTAAGTACTAATCACGCTTAGGGTACGATGTTGTCAAGTTAGGAGTGAAACCCGCACCTTGTCAACTAGTCCCACTCCTCGATTTTTGGATCTCACCAAGGTTTCGATTTTTCGATCAATTAGAGACGTGTAATAACTGGAAGGGTAAAATGCCGTTAATTGTTTCTTGACGAGAGCATTTTACCTATAGGCCAAAGCACGTTCCTCTAATTTGAAAGCATCTTCGATTCACTTTGGAATAGTCGACGCTTCTCATGTCACACCCTGGTCGTATCGGAAGCGCAAGTGTGTGACTACTAGGTAATCATTGCATCCAATATAGCAAATATTATAAATTAACAACGACGTATGCCGTTCATAAGTATCACTTCATATTTACAATCGTCAAAAGGTGAAATCACATTGTTTCCAGTTTCAAATTACCATTACCAACATAGTTAAAGAAAAACATTTATCCAAAATAGAGTGTCTTTTCATCACAGTTTCATGTTGAGACTTTGACCCCTATATACCCAACAAGGTTAGGATATAAAGAGCAAACCCTCCAAAAGTAATACATCGTTGTCTTGAAAGTCCCACACCCAGATCCTATCACCAGCTCAAGTCATGCGTCCTGAAACACATGTAATTTTAAAAGTCAACAAAGTTGGCGAGTTCGTGTAGTCTAATGTTTTCGTATCAAAAGGTCATCCTAGAAAACCTGTATTGAAATCCAAGTATGTTATTAGCATCAATGAGTTAATTAAGGATCTATCAGTGTGTCGCGAGCACCCTGACATACTTGTGCCATAAGTAAGTAACCAAACCGAGACTACTTTGACATCATTGGGATCACAAAAGCACTCCGAAGGGTATACCAACCAAGAGTGGAGTGGGTCTCAAACTCAATAAATCTACCTCTTTTGCACCTTGGTCACTAAGTGATTAATGGTTACTATTATCCTCATCCTACTTACGCACAGTGATCTGTTATCTGCTAACCCATAGCTAACATACTGTTTTGAAATGACATGTATTTCCCCTCGATAGTTTAAAACAAAACTTGAAATAATTGAAATGAGGGACATGAACTCACAGTTTTTACGTTCCTTTTAAGTCGTACAGTCTAACTCTTGGTGTCTGCAACGTAGGTAACCTACATGCGTATCGGTTTCATTAGACACCTAGGTCTCAATGGACCTTCTACACGTTGTTCATCTTGAATCCTTGTTATTTACTTACTTGTTATGATTGAACAACTTAAAATGTGATCTTAGTGTTGGTAGTTTGTTTTTTCAATTAATATTGTTATATATATTTCTTAAAAATATATATATATTATTATTGTTTTCAATCATGTGTGAACTGGGCCTTGCCCTTCACATGTCATTGGGCATAGCCCATGTTTTCTCGTCATTGGGCCTAGCCCATGTCATCTATGCCTTTGGGCCTAGCCCATGTTTTCTTGTCATTGGGCCTAGCCTATGTTTTTTGTCATTGGGCCTAGCCCATGTTTTCTTGTCATTGGGGCTAGCCTATGTTTTTTGTCATTGGGCCTAGCCCATGTTTTCTTGTCATTGGGGCTAGCCCATTTTTTCTTGTCATTGGGTCTAGCCCATGTATTTTATGTCTTTGGGCCTAGCCCATGTTTTATGTCATTGGGCTTAGCCTATGTAATTTGTGTATTTGGGCCTAGCCCATGTTTTATGTTATAGGGTCTAGCCATGTAATTTATGTATTTGGGCCTAGCCCATGTATTTTATATTTTTGGGCTTTTATTAGTTTTTGGGCCTCATCCATAAACATTATGGACTTTGGGCCTAATATATGATTTTAACAATTTGGGCCTAGCCCAAATGTATATAAACATAAGCCCATTTTTATTATAAGTATTTACTTATAATTTTTTTTCTAACTTTTTATATACTTAACTTTCCGGATTTTTGGTTTCGATAACATATATATATATATATATATATATGTTGAATGTCTAAATATATTTAGACTCGTCGTTGGCATAGTTTATTACATGTTTATTTTCATCGGGAATCGTTCGTTGTCGTCAACGTGAAAGGGAAATCTTGAATGTCCGCCTATTGTTCGCATTGTCTTAATTGTCTGATTTATTGTTTCGACGCTTTATGAGGATGTATTTATTACGACACCAATGCTTAGTATGTTGTTTAAGTGTTTGTATTTTTGTATAAGATTGGGTATTTTATTGTGTATACCCTAGGTTTCTAATACATACATATACAATACACATATGTATACACATTATTTATTAGCCACAAGTATTTATACAAACACTTGTATTATTTTTCATGTAGGAAGAATATATATATATATATATATATATATATATATATATATATATATATATGTAAAAGCATTTATTTTTCTTATAAATATATATTTGTGACTTTATTTAAACACTTAGTTATTTAGGGATAACCATATATATATATATATATATATATATATATATATATATATGTAAAAGCATTTATTTTTCTTATAAATATATATTTGTGACTTTATTTAAACACTTAGTTATTTAGGGATAACCCTCATCATTAAAGCCCACTTAATGACGTTTTAAGTTACTAATCACGTTTAGTCCCACTAATCACCCCACTAATCATGTTTTAATCGCGATTAGATTTTTAGAAAATTTCGCCATAGTTTCCCCTAAACTATGGCGTTTTCCATGTTTTAAAAACGTATTTAAAACCTGTTTAAACTCATAATCATCATCAACAACTCATCTACTATTTATTTAACATAATCTACATATCATCATCCATGAATTTTTTTTGTTGTTAAAAACCCTAATAAATCAAGAGGGTTTTTAAAGTTCATTATTCTTTTCAAAACAATATTTTAGTATGTTATGTAAATAAGTTCATGCATGTAACTCTTTGATTACTACACATTTTTGGTGTGATTACAACTTAAATACATATGTTTATTTCTTATAAAAATCATTCTTATGTATAAAAATTATATTTAAGTTGTGTATTTTACATGGATGATGTAAGTGATGATCTTGGTTAGATTTAAACCTTATCATGTTTAAATCCTTATTTTTATACTAAATCATACAAGATCATCTTACTTTTATCTCATAATATCAACATAAACAACTTCAATATACATTCTAACAATCATATAAGCATGTAATCAACACAAAATAATCAATTATTTATTGTTAATATTTTATTGTATTTTAGGGTTTTTGATGTATCTTTTCTTGATTTTCAAGATGATCAACTTGTACACTAATAATCTAAGCATAATAATAAGTTAGATTATGGAGGAGATTAGCTCACAATGGGTGCACAAGTTTCTTGAAGATTTAGAAGAAAAATAAGCTCCTTAGAAGACCCTAATAAACTCCATCCATGCAAGCTCCCTTAGAGGTCTTGATCAAGCTTCAAAGTTTGATTAAAGTGGTGTTCTAAGGTGGTTAAATGGTGGTGCTATGGTGGATGTATGGAGCCGTGGGGTGGGGAAGGAAGGAAGGAGAAGTTTGCAAATTTTTGGGTCTTGAAATGATAAGAACACATGAGAATTCCTTATATAAAAATCGTGCTATCTTATCAAGATCATTACACATCTAAACACCATACTTCCAATCTCAAAATTTCAACAATATCAAGTGGATGGGACCCACTTTATGACTGTGTAAATGAGGGGGGAGGGGGTAAAGTGTAATTTATTTTTTTTACCACATGTTGAAATTTAAGATATTTTGGTGTTTAAGTTAATTATGGTGATTAGGGTTAATCTTCTAGCATCTTAAGCATAAGGCTTGTGTTTAGGGTGTAATTACATGGTATTTAATCCATATGATCCTCCAAAGTAAGTTTCGGATGACGGATATTTCGCTAGATCGTTCATCGTCGAAGTATTCGTTAATAAACGGAACTATATATTTATTACTGGAAGCGTTTGATTTCGATTACTATAACTAATATGGTGTCAAATTAGTGCATTTCCGGTCCAAAAATATTCATGACTAGTTCGCTAGATGAGATGATGAATTAGGGTTGCCGATATGTCTTCCGTTCGACCGTTCGATCGATATCGGCACTTTTTTGATCCGCCGTCAAACTTTTCTGAAATTTGTGTTTCCGTGACCTCATGTTAGTTGAATGGATTCCGAGTTCTAAATAATGCTTAACTAGTTCACTAGACGGCTCGGATGAGGCTATCGGCCACTAAAATATTCGTCGTTTCGACGATCAGCCGCTTTCCGGTCGAATTGTGCGATGTTTGACGAATGACCGGAAACGATGTGTTATGTGCATTTTTGATATTCTTACATTATTTTAGGATGTGTAGCATTGTTTTATTCTTATCTTGACATACGGAATCCTCCGAATTAGTCTTGCGGACAAATCACCATTTGTCGCCTTTTCTGTCGAAACGGACAATTTTGCAATTTGGATGTTATACCAGAAAGTTATGTATTATTGTAATAGTTGTTCTCAAATATTTATTTTCTTGTGTATATGGACTCAGGTATGGCATTATCATGCGGTTTTCTTGTTAGGATTCGTTTCAGAGGGTTTTCCGACACGGTTAGTGTCACCGCGTTTAGTGCACTCAGCACTTTCTACCAACACTTTTAGGGCATCGTTTTGGTCTGTTTCTCATCGTAACAGAAATCGGTATATGTTATGAGCAGATTTATTTGCCCTAATAACGTACGACTCAGTTTTGAATTTAAAGTACAATAATCATGCATGAGATTAAAATACGAAATTAGTGATTACATTGTACGGAATTTTTCAGTTATTTGCTAGTTGTCACATACTCCCCCTGTTAAAAAGAATTTCGTCCCCAAATTCAGCTTGAGGCATCCATTGAAGGAGTCTTCTCGAACAGGTGGGGGTATTTTAACTTGATTTGATCTTCACGTTCCCACGTATACTCGGGACCATGACGCGAGTTCCAGCGAACCTTCACCAGTTTGATTTGGCTTCTTCTTGTCTTTTGGACCTTCCAGTCCAAGATTTCGACTGGTTCTTCGGTGAATTGCAATTTGTCATCAACATGAATTCATCTGCTGGATGATAACGGTGTCATTTGTTGGACTTTTCTTCAGATTGGACACATGAAAGGTGTCATGCACATTATTGAGTTCCTCTGGCAGTTTTAGCTTGTAGGCTACTGTACCCACCTTTGCCAGAATTTCGACAGGTCCAATATATCTCGGGTTGAGCTTTCCGTGCTTCCCGAATATAGCTACGCCTTTCCAAGGTGAGACCTTTAACAATAGTTTGTCTCCTACCTGAAGGATAATGGTTTGCGTCTTCGATTCGCGTAGCTCTTCTGTCTGTCTCGGGCTGCCTTAATACGCTCACGTATCTTAAATATCTTGTCTGTGGTCTCTTGTACTAGTTCGGGACCAATAAGTTGTCTGTCACCGACTTCCACCCAACATAGCGGTGATCGGCACTTTCGTCCAAATAGTTCTTCGAATGGCGCGGCCTTGATACTGGTGTGATAACTGTTATTGTAGGAAAATTCTACCAACGGTAAATGAGTATCTCAGTTTCCGCCTAAATCCATCACACAGGCCTGAAGCATGTCTTCTAATGTTTGAATGGTTCGCTCGCTTTGACCATCAGTCTGCGGGTGAAAGGTTGTGCTTAAATCCAAGCGAGAACCAAATGAATTTTGAAATGATTGCCAGATACGTGACATAAAGCAACCATCTCTATCAGAGATTATCAAGATTAGCACACCATGACGTGCCACAATCT
This sequence comes from Scalesia atractyloides, assembly GCA_947069175.1. NCBI lineage: Eukaryota > Viridiplantae > Streptophyta > Magnoliopsida > Asterales > Asteraceae > Scalesia > Scalesia atractyloides. Next base: position 49,591,790 of record CAMTDV010000023.1, read on the forward strand.
CCTTCAAGAACAGTTCGGCTAGTTTCTCCGTACTGTCTTTCTCGCGGATGGGTAGGAAGTGAGCTGATTTGGTTAGCCGGTCGATGATAACCCAGATCATGTCATGTCCTCGAGAGGTCCTTGGTAACTTTGTAATGAAATCCATTGATATCTGTTCCCACTTCCAAACCAGAATCTCTGGTTGTTGTACTAATCCGGATGGCTTCTGGTATTCGGCCTTGACCTTTGCACAAGTTAGGCATCTCCCAACATAGGTCGCAATATCTCCTTTGAGATTAGGCCACCAATAATATTCTCTCAGATCCTGGTACATTTTGTCCAATCCTGGGTGTATCGAATACTTGGACTTGTGTGCTTCGTCTAGCACCAAGTCTCGCAACTCACCATAATAGGGAATCCAGATCCTTCCCATGAAATATAGAGTTCCATCCTTGTTTGGTTCCAATTGGTTTTCCATTCTCTTTAATGATTCAGCTGGAATGTTTTCCGGTTTCAATGTTTCTTCCTGTGCTTCACGCACTCGAGTTGTGAAGTTCGTCTGGATTGTCATCTCCAAAGCTCACACCGTAATGTTTTGACTCGTTCTTTTCTACTCAAAGCATCTGCTACAACATTTGCTTTCCCTGGGTTATACTTGATCTCACAGTCATAATCATTCAACAGTTCCACCCAACGTCGTTGGCGCATATTCAGTTCCTTTTGGTTGAATATGTGTTGAAGACTTTTATGATCTGTGAATATGGTGCACTTAGTGCCATAGAGATAATGACGCCAGATCTTCAAGGCGAATACCACGGCACCTAGCTCCAGGTCATGCGTGGTATAATTCCTTTCATGAACTTTCAACTGTCGAGACGCATACGCGATGACTTTTTCTCGTTGTATTAACACGCAACCCAAACCTTGATCGGATGCATCACAGTACACAACAAAGTCATCGGTACTGTCCGGGAGGGATAGTATTGGTGCCTTGCACAGCTTTTCTTTCAATACCTGGAATGGCGATTCTTGCTTTTCTCCCCAATCAAACTTTCTATACTTCGGGGTTAGCGAGGTTAGCGGTTGTGCAACCTTGGAGAAGTTTTCCATAAATCTCCTGTAATATCCCGCTAATCCTAGGAATTGTCGTATTTCTGTGGGAGTTCTTGGCGTGGTCCAGTTCCTTATTGCCTCGATCTTCGAGGGGTCGACATGGATTCCGTTCTCGTTTACCACATGGCAAAGAAATTGTACATCGCGAATCCAGAATTCGCATTTTGAGAACTTGACATATAACTGGCTTCTTCAGCAATTCCAGAATGGTTCTTAGGTATTGTTCGTGCTCTTTCTCGGTGCGTGAGTATATCAGTATATCATCTATGAAGATGATCACGAATTTGTCAAGGTATGGCTTACACACTCCGTTCATCAAGTCCATGAATACTGCAGGGGCGTTCGTTAGGCCAAAGGGCATAACAAGGAACTCATAATGATCGTAACGAGTCCGAAACGCTGTCTTAGGAATACTTTCCTCCTGGATTCTCAACTGATGATAACCGGATCTCAAATCGATCTTCGAGTAAAAACTCGACCCTTGCAACTGGTCGAATAAATCGTCGATTCTTGGTAATGGGTACCGGTTCTTGATAGTTAACTTGTTTAACTCCCGTTAGTCGATGCACATGCGAAAAGTTATGTCCTTCTTCTTTACGAACAGCGTTGGAGCTCCCCAAGGCGAGAAACTCGGCCTTATGAAACTTTTGTCGAGCAACTCTTGCAGCTGCGTGGATAGTTCTTGCATTTCCGAGGGCGCTAGACGGTATGGAGCTTTTGCCACAAGTGCAGCTCCTGGCACTAAGTCGATACGGAATTCGACTTGTCACTGTGGGGGTAGTCCTGGCAAGTCTTCCAGAAAGACCTCGGGGTATTCCCTCACTACTGGTATGTCCTCAATCTTGTGTTCCTCGGCCTTCTTATCCACCACGTGGGCAAGAAAAGCGATGCATCCTTTCCTCAAGCATTTATGTGCCTTCATGCAGTTTATGATTCGCAGAGGAGTGTCACGCTTCTCACCATGAATTATCAAGTGTTCTCCGTTGGGTAAGGGAGGCGAATGATTTTCTCATGACATATAACCTCGGCTCGATTATTGGATAGCCAATCCATTCCAATGACAACATCAAAACTACCCAATTGGACTGGTAATAGATCTATATCAAACTTTCGTTCACCCAACTCTAACATACATTTCTTTATTATTTCATTCGACTCTACTAATATTCCGTTAGCTAGCTCAATCGAGTAGGGAACAACTAGTTTATTCGACTTTACCCCAAGTATATCTCTAAACCCTTTTGAAATAAAACTGAAATCTGCCCTGGTATCAAAAAGAATAGATGCAAAGTGATCATTGATAATGAACGTACCGGTGACCACGTTTGGATCCTGACGAACATCCTTAGCTCCAATTACAAATGCTCTTCCCCATGCTTGATTCGCTTTTGGGCAGTCTTTCTTGAAATGTCCTTTATCTCCGCAACCGTAGCAAACTTGATCTCCAGTATTGGTTCCCCGGCACGCTTCGGTGCGATGACCAAATTTGCCACATTTTCCACACTTGGGGCCACGATACTCCCCGTGATGGTGGAAAGGACACTTGGGACATTTCGGTGCGTCTCCAGTATAACCCTTCTTAACCGCAGTGTTCGTGGTTGTGGTAACATATGCTTTGGTTTCCCTAACTTCTCTCGCGGATTGTCTCTTGTTACTGTTGTTGTTACCACGAGAACCTTTCTTGAAGTGAGAAAATTTTCGGTTGTTGGAATAAGTGGTCTCCTCAGTAGGTTCTTTCTTGTTTCCACCATTCTTAGGCAATCTTCCCTGACGTACAGCCTCTTCGTTTAGACTGACAGCTAGCTCAATAGCTTCACCAATCTCTGTGGGTTTCGAAGAGGTAACCAAACTCAGAATTTCGGGGGCAAGTCCCCAAATGTACCTCTCAATACGTTTGAATTCTGGTTCCACTAGATATGGCACCACTCGGGATAAATCATGGAATCGCTGTGTATACTCAGAAACGTCTGAACCGACCATTTTCAGATTCAAGAATTCTGTCTCCAACTTTTGAATTTCCGATCTGGAACAATATTTATTCTTCATCATCTCCTTAAGTTCCTCCCAGGTTAGGGCATATGCAGCATCATCGCCCTTGGTTTGGACCTAGAGGTTCCATCATGATAGAGCTCCATCCACAAAGAGTCTGGTAACGTAGGTGACTCTTAATTCAGCCGGGCACTTACTCATTCGGATGACCGAGTCTGTCTTCTCAGTCCAGCGTACGAAGGCTACAGCGCCTCCGATACCATCGAAGTTCAGAGGTTTACAGTCAAGAAACTTCTTATATGTGCAACCTGAAATCATTGGATACACCATTTAAGCATGAGTAAGTAGCACGAATAAGATGGATGAGAGTGTATCGAGGTTTTATGAGAAACCGTGTGTTACCAGTGGGAGGATTTACTCCTGTGGAACCTCCTGTACCGCCGCTATGCTCAGAGCGGTTTGCCTCGTATTGTGCAACGGCTTGTGAGATATGTTCGTTCAACTCCTCTTGTGTGGTGGGTAGGGGGTTGTTGTTTGAGCTTCTTCTGCGGGGTGGCATTGTCTTCTAACACAATATGTCGCTTAATTAGTCGAATAATACTTTCATGTTATTATTACAGTTTGTTTATTTATTTATTGTTATTATTATTATTATTATTTTATTTTATATGTGCAACAACACATCAGAACATGATAAATAAATAAATGAATATATGCAAACGCTCTATGCACACCCATCGTCATCATACACATAGCTCGCCACATCATAAAGTATAAATCATAACATCACCGCGGTGCAATGCATCAATCATAAAATCACCTCATCATGACATAATCAACCATAACATAAAAGAAATACAATGTAACATAAGGAAAATACACTTTTATACAATGACAACTTGTTACAATTTGTTCACGAAGAGCCAAAAAGGACTTAGGGGTACACAACCCTAGTCAATACAAATTTTTACATTACAAAAGTACCATTTTCTACTACATTGCTTCTTCACGTCAATAAGTTGTCTTCCAAAAAGCTGGGATCTTCAAGGCTGAGTCTTCTGGAGCCAAAACAACAAAAGTACTACTGATCCCCAAAAGATATCTACAAACCTGCTACTAGGGTGGAGGGGGTGGTGGAAATGGCGATGCTGGGAACATGCTATGATAGTAGGCCATATCCTCCCCGAGGCTAGAAATGCGCCTAGTAGCATCTGTCTGAAACTGCTCTAGCTCCTGCACTCGTGCCTCGGACGGGCATGACGAGTGATGGAATGGGCAGTAGAAAGGTGGAGTCGGTGGTGGTGTCACACCCTCAATTTTCACTTGCGGAGTTTTACCGCGAGGCGTGTGAACAAACCAGAATCTGAAACACTAGTACGTCGAACGACTCTATATGATTCGATGATATGTTTTCAAAAATCATTTGTCGTAGATTTTATATCGTTTTGATTAGTTACCAATATTTAGCGGAAGCATCAGTTTTTAAAGTTGAGCGGAAGCATAAATAAGTAGTGAAGCGGGCGCCAACACAAACGCCAAAACAAATGAAAAACCCCAAAACAATATTTATAAATAGGACTCGATAAAAGATGTCTTGTTCAATGCATGTGCGTGCACCTAGAGCTCCTAGCGTCCTGAGAAACATGTAAAGAAACAAGTGTCAACATTAAAGATGAGTGAGTTCACAGGTTTTCATAAATTCGTTTGTTCGGTTATCGTTTGTTTTCCCCGTTATCCCTAACCCGGGATAACGTGTTGGTTCCATTATTCCAATCCCGGAATAATAAGTTGTTGCTTCCATTATCCTCAACCCGGGATAATATAGTTGTTGTTTCCATTATTCCAACCCGGAATAATAAGTTGTTGTTTCCATTATCCTCAACCCGGGATAATATAGTTGTTTCGTAATTAAGTTCAATGTTAACATATATAGGTAGCTAGCCTAAAGTTATGTCACGTAAGAGTTCGCGATCGAAGCTGACTGTTGTGCCTCCGTGTTGCCAGGCCTATCACTGACCATGGCGAAGTTAGGCCGAATTATTCACCCGTTGACCATACCCGGTCGGCTAGCGCGACTAGCTCGGATGGGGCTTGTCGGGCCCAGTAGTACTACTTATAACTCCCCCGCTATTAAAGCCAATACTAACGATCCGAGAGATTGACGAGGACTTAAGTGATAAAGCTGCTTAGTGACCATAACATTACATTAACATTAACTTAGTTACCGAATAGTTATGTGACGTTAAATTCGTATAACGTAAAGAGATTGAGTTTGAAGAGTGTATACATGTTTCTCCCCCTGTTGTTTAAAAACCGGATAAAGTTAGGGGCCGTGAACTCACCTTTATTTGCTCGGTTAGTGTAGCAAAGAAGTTGTAAAGGATGGGACCGCTAATTGCGTCCTAACATACCAATTGATTTCAAGTCAGTGTGTGATAACACCAATACAAATTCTACACTCAATTTACGCACAAAGTGATACACACAAACAACATATCTAACACTCAAACATGCATGCAAGTATACTCATGTGAACCTAGTGATCAAAACAACTTATCATGAACATAAACCAATCCATGCCACAATTTGGTGCACACAATCACAAGTTATCAAATTTCAGCTTAACACTCATAATTCAGCTGTTTTCTAGGATTTTTATAAAATAGTTCCAACGTTCCAAAAATTCCAATATTTTTACAGTAGGTGACATTTATACTGTAGAAATTTATATAAATTTTCCAAGTCCTAAATCTTTACCAATTAACCATAAATATTAATATACTAGGGTGCAGTCAGATTTATCACTTTCTGACTGCAGTCCACGGAAGAATTTATTTAAAAATCACCGATCGTCCCATTAACAAAATTCCAGTTGGAGTTGCCCGGAAATTTCTATACCTAGTTGCTGTACAAAAATCATGACTCAACTCCCTACTGATTTTAAAATCCAACTTGATAAACAATTAACAAAATTTCAGGATTTTCACAGCTTTAGTTACTGAACTTATTTGGCCCTTTAAAAATATCAAACGACTTCAGAAAATTATGAATCCAGCGCCATTAGATTCGTTATTCAAATCTCTACGTTCTAGACATCAGAAAATCCGTTTTTCGACAACTAATGACCAAGTTACAGCCAGATGAAGTCGGCTGTAACTATTACTCAGCAAACTGTTTTCAGCATATTATTACCATAACTTGCATAAACCGTTCCTATGATCAACCTAGGCGAGCAAGAACCGATTTCTAATCATAGATCAATACTAATAACATATCCATGCAAACCCTAGTTCATACTTCTAGTTTTTACAAACAAACCTACTCGCAAACTTACAAGTTCCGCAAACAATCATTCATGTAAAAATGATAATTCAGCCGCTTACTTTCAAACACATATAATCCGAAAACAAACCAATTAATCATTCAAGCACATATATCCGAACATGATCTTGTAATCCAAAGATAAACCCTAACCTTTGATTGCTAGGTAGTTAGCCAAGACTTGGACAAGAATGATCCGGCTGTTCAAGCAAGATCACGATCGAATGGAATGAAGAATATGTTGTCGCGACCGAGAGATGATGTAGGCCGTTTTGTGATCGAATAGAGGTGAACAAGGGCTGATCACGATCGATGTGATAAAGGAGGAAGCTGCTAGCGATCGAAGAAGATGAACAATGACTGCCGTCGGCTTCTTAGGTGTTAGGGTTTAGTAGTTGTGAGAGAGCATGCATGAGTGTGTGTATATATAGCGCAAAGAGGGATAAGGGTTACGGTTTGGCTTGACCTTGGGGCCGAGAAACTTGGGTTGGTTCGGTTTGGGTTTGAACACAATAAGTTTGCGGTTTTGGGCTTGATCTCGGCCAAGAGTGATTTGGGTTGTTCGCAAAGGGGTTTGCGGTTTGGGTTTGATCCTTGTTCTCGGCCGAAGACTTGGGTTTAAAGTTTAAAACTTTGTTAACTCCTAGAGTCACAAGGAATCAAAGTTGGTTCGTGTCGCGGTTCGGTTAGGTTCGTGTACATATCTACCATAATTATTTATAACTAAAACAATCACATAATGGCACATCACGTATTCACTAACTCGTACACGTTTAATACGTAGCAAACAATTTATTCGACAAGTATTGCGTTTAAGTTATCCAAAAAACCTGGGATGTCACATTATCCCCATGTTGAAAGAATTTTCGTCCCGAAAATTGAGTAAACGCGGTTTAGAATGTAGCGTACATGTTTAGAGTGCCACGCACAAAGAGTTAGTTCGTTAATGATGGTACGCGAAGTTACAAGAAGTTCCCAAGTGCCATACACAAAGATTTCCAAGTGCCATGCATAAGAATTTAGTTAACAATAGTACACGAAAGTACGAGAAGTTTCCAGGTTGTCACATCATCCCCATGTTGAAGGAATTTTCGTCCCGAAAATTTAGTTACTGGTATCGTTAGATTGCTGCTCAGTTGCGAAGAGGTGTGGGTATTTGCTTTTCATTTGGTCCTCTCTTTCCCACGTGAACTCCGGTCCACGTTTAGAGTCCCAACGAACCTTAACGATCAGAATCTTGCTGTGCCTTCGAGTCTTGATCTCACGATCCATGATCTCGATAGGCTGTTCCACGAAGTGTAGTTGTTCATCCACTTGGATCTCATCCAATGGAATGACTAGGGTTTCATCTGATAGACACTTCTTCAGATTTGACACGTGAAATACGTTGTGAACTCCACTGAGTTCGGCAGGAAGGTCTAATTGATAAGCTACGGGTCCAATACGTTTCAAGATTACAAACGGGCCTACGTACCGTGGGTTTAATTTGCCCCGTTTTCCAAAGCGGATTACACCCTTCAAGGGTGACACCTTTAGTAGGACGCGGTCGCCTACTTGAAATTCGAGCGGTTTGCGTCGTTGATCAGCGTAGCTTTTCTGTCGATCTCGTGCCGCTGCCATGCGGTTTCTTATTTGTACAATCTTTTCAGTAGCCTCAAGTATTAACTCAGGGCCTGTGAGTTGACTGTCACCGACTTCTGCCCAGCAGACCGGTGACCTACATTTACGACCGTATAATGCCTCAAACGGTGCTGCCGAAATACTCGTATGATAACTGTTGTTATATGAGAATTCTACTAGAGGCAGGTGGATTTCCCAACTATTTCCGAAGTCTACTATGCATGCTCTAAGCATGTCTTCCAAGGTCTGTATGGTCCTTTCGCTTTGACCATCAGTCTGAGGGTGATAGGCTGTGCTCATATCTAAGCGTGTTCCCAACGCTTTCTGGAGTGACTGCCAGAAGTTTGACGTGAAGCGAGCATCTCTGTCTGAGATGATGGACGTTGGCACTCCGTGCCGAGAAACTACTTCCTTAATATAGATGCGAGTCAACTTCTCCATCTTATCTGTTTCTTTAATAGCTAGGAAGTGTGCGGACTTAGTTAAACGATCCACGATCACCCAGATGGTATCGCAACCACCCAAGGTTCGCGGGAGTTTAGTGATGAAATCCATTGAGATCTGATCCCATTTCCACACTGGGATCTCAGGTTGTTGGAGTAGCCCCGATGGCTTTTAATACTCCACCTTGACTTTTGCACAAGTCAAACATTTACTCACGTAGGTGGCTATATCGGCTTTCATGTTGGGCCACCAATACGCAGCTTTAAGGTCTTGATACATCTTATCCGAACCCGGATGGACAGAGTATCGGGATTTGTGAGCTTCATCCATGACTAGCTCTCTGAGGTTTCCGTAGAGAGGTACCCATATGCGATTCATGAAATATCGGGCTCCATTGGGCTTTACTTCCCAATCGCGTTCCATTTTTCCCACCGATTCGGTTTTGATTTTTTCCTCCTTAACTGCTTCTAACTGGGCGTCGCGTATTTGTTCGGGTAGCCCCGAATGAATAGTGAGTTGTAATGCTCGTACACGACGTGGTTTCAAGTGTTCCTTCCTACTGAGGGCATCAGCTACCACGTTAGCTTTACCCAGGTGATACCGAATGGCACACTCATAATCGTTCAAGAGTTCGACCCCTTCTGATCAAAGATGTGTTGGAGGCTCTTGTGGTCCGTAAAGATTGTGCACTTCGTTCCATAGAGGTAGTGTCTCCAAATCTTAAGTGCAAACACTACTGCTCCCAATTCCAGGTCATGCGTCGTGTAGTTTTTCTCGTGAACCTTCAGTTGTCGCGACGCATACGCGATGACCTTATCGCGTTGCATGAGTACGCATCCCAATCCCTGAATGGAAGCATCACAATATACTACAAAGTCATCTGTTCCTTCCGGCAAGGACAGAATGGGTGCACTGCAAAGTTTCTGCTTCAGCAATTGAAATGCTGCTTCTTGCTTGTCACCCCAAGCATACTTGATACCTTTCTGGGTGAGGGTAGTAAGCGGTTGTGCGATCTTTGAAAATCCCTCGATGAAACGTCTGTAGTAACCAGCCAATCCCAAAAATTGGCGGATCTCCGTCGGTGTCTTGGGTGCTTCCCAGTTTTTGATGGCTTCAATCTAGGCAGGGTCCACGTGGATTCCCCTTTCATTCACGATATGCCCGAGAAACTGAACTTCCCGAATCCAGAAATCACACTTCGAAAGCTTGGCATATTGCTTTTCCTGTTGGAGTAATCCTAGCAGTAATCGTAGATGTTCAGCATGTTCTTCTTCAATTTTGGAGTAGATGTGTATGTCATCGATGAACACAATGACAAATTTGTCGAGGTATGGTTTACACACGCGGTTCATGAGGTCCATGAACACCGCAGGTGCGTTGGTGAGACCGAAGGGCATGACCAAGAACTCATAATGGCCATACCGAGTGCGAAATGCCGTCTTAGCGATATCCTCCTCCCTGACGCGTAGCTGGTGGTAACCGGACCGTAAATCAATCTTGGAGTAGTAGCTTAACCCTTGAAGTTGGTCGAAGAGATCGTCGATGCGAGGTAACGGGTATCGGTTCTTGACAGTAACCTTGTTGAGTTCCCTGTAGTCGATGCACATGCGGAAAGTCCCGTCCTTCTTCTTGACAAAAAGGACTGGAGCTCCCCATGGCGAAACGCTTGGTCGGATAAATCCTTTTTCTAATAGCTCCTGAAGTTGGGTAGACAGCTCCTGCAGCTCGGCTGGAGCTAGGCGGTATGGAGCCTTGGCGATAGGAGTCGCATTGTTCGCCAATTCGATTTCAAACTCCAATTGTCGATGGGGTGGAAGACCAGGTAGTTCTTTTGGGAATACATCGGAAAAATCACGGACGACAGGGATGTCTTCTATACGTTTCTCGTCCTTAGGCTGTTCGGTAATCAGTGCGAGTAAAGCGAAGGAGTTCTTTCTCCGAAGATACTTCTGCGCTTGCATGTATGAGATGATGTTGGTGACGGCGCTTGCCTTATCGCCTTGTACCGTCAGGATTTCGTCGTTAGAGAGCGGAATACGGATAGATTTTTCGAAGCAGAGAACTTCAGCCCGGACGTCGGATAGCCAGTCCATTCTGACTACCACGTCCAAACTACCCAGGGTAGTTGTCATCAGATCAATGGTAAAAGTGTGACCCGCGAGTTTGAGTTGACCGCCGGTTACTATATGGGTCACATCTACAGAATTACCATCGGCTAATTCTATAACATAAGGGGTCTCTAATGGTTTAAGCGTGAGATTTAGGTTCTTCCTAAAAGACTCAGATATAAAGCTCCTATCAAAAAGCACAGTAGCAAAATGTTCATTAAGGGGAAACTTACCGGTGACCACGTTCGAGTCGTTTCTGGACTCTCCGCGGCCCAATGTGAAAGCGCGACCTTTGGCACCTTCTGTGCCACCGTTCCCATTATTATTGTTGTTATTATTGTTGTTGTTGTTATTGTGGTTGTGGTTGTTTCCACCATTATTGTTGTTGTTACGCAGCTGTGGGCAGTCTCTTTTGAAGTGAGCAGTGCTACCACACTGATAGCATCCCGGTTAATACCCTGCTGCTGACCCTGGGGTTGATTTTGATTTTGTCGGGACATGATTTCCCACCATCTTGCCACATCGTTGGCAGCGATTTCCGGCACAAGGGCCGTTATGGTGGAGATTACAGCGGTTGCACTGCGGCTTTCGACCTGCATAGCCGCTTGCGTTCTGGTTGTTGTTGTTATTGGCATGCTGATTTTGGTGACCCTGGTGGCTGTTGTAATGATTGAACCGTTTCTGGTTCCCCTGCTGCGGCTGGGATGATGAAGACTGTCGAGCGGACGAGTCTTCAAACTTTCTTTTGTTATCCGGGGCAACTTCAGTTGTACCCCGTGCTGGCAGCTTCTTTTGTTCCACCGCCTTATCGGTGAGTTTGTGAGCCAATCGGATTGCTTGATGTTCAGTTGCAGGGTTACTAGCCATTACCATACCTTGAATCTCCGGAACCAGACCCCAAGATAGAACTCGAGTCTTTTCTCCACAGTGTTGGCCAAATCGGGACACAGAAATACCAAGTCATGATGTTTTGCGGTGTAAGCTTCAATTTCCGATCCCACCATCTTGTGGTTCCATAAGGCTTGCTCTAACTGTTGCACTCTGTCCCGTGGGCAGTACTCCTCTTTGATTAGGGCCTTGAACTCGGCCCAGGCCATTGCATTCGCAGCTATAAGTCCACGTGTTTGGACTTGTGCATTCCACCATCTCAGTGCCCCATCTTCCAGTGTTGAGGCTGCGTACTTGACCTTGTTGGCCTCTAGACAGTTGCACATTTCAAAAACGGATTCAGATTTTTCGATCCAGCGGACCAGTCCAATGGGTCCTTCCGCCCCCGAGAATTTGCTTGGTTTCGCGTCAAGGAACATCTTGTAGGGGTTAAAGCCCCCTCCTGCTGACAGAGAACAGGAAGTCAGCAAGGAATTTTACTAGCCTCACTATTAGATTTTCACGCGAAAATTTAATAATGGTTACCTGCCGGTTGGTTCTGAACACCCGCTAAAGCTGCGTTCACGTGCTCTTGAATCATGGCAGCTAGCTCTTCGGGCGTCAAGTTAAGGTTTCCACGTCTTCCAATTGCCATTTAGATCTTCGAAACACAACACAAACACACCCCGATAAGTCTATATATCCAATATAGTTATCCTACTTCGTACTTTCATAATTATCAAGTTATGTCAACTTAATATGTTAAATAGTCTAAAGAAATACTTGATTAACTGAAATTTCAACGTCTTACAAAAGTGCAAATCAAACATATGAATTCACAATAAAGTCTCAAGTTTAAACACAAGTGGGAAAATGAATAGACTGAAGGAAAATAAATAAAATAAGCGAGACGTGTCAGTCGTCTACGTCTCCATCCCCCAAGTCACTGTCGTTGCCGTCATCCTGCGCGGCATTTCCAGCTTCTAAAGCTGGGTCCTCCCCCGGATCCTCCTCTGGATCCTCCTCAGGGTCCTCCTCTGGATCCTCTTCCGGATCCTCCTCTACCGGCACTGGAGGGGCCGGTGCTGGTGCAAGTGCTTGATTTTGCAGTTCCTGAATGTTCCAACTATTTTCCAGGACTCTGTCCTCAAGCCAGTCGGCTCTTATCTGCTCAGCACGCAGATCTCTGGCTATGGTGTTACGAGCTATCTTACTCGTATGATGCTCTTCCTCGAGCGAGTCAGTTTTACCTGTTAGTTGTCGGATCATCCATCCTTGTGCTAGGATGGTTTCCTGCATTCTTTCTATCTGTGCTTGTTGTTTATGTAATATGATTCTAAGTAGGTCAATTCCTACTTCTACAGGGTTAACCGGTTCAATCGACACAGCAATGGTTGGGCGTGATGACGACTCCTCCCCAGAGCGAGCCTTTTCCTCGCAGCTGAGCGTGTCTCCACGCCATAAGATGGTATGGGTTCCACCATAGGTGCCTTTCCTGGCGCTCTTGGTGGCGTAGGTCTGTCGGATGATGATGACGATGAGGATGATGACATTGCCTGTTAGGTCGTGTAGTTAGTTACGAGTTGTTTTCATTTCTTATTATGAAGGCATAATCTACATAACACAGTTGTGGTATATTGCATAACAAGATATAATAGTTCGGTGCCAAACTAAGTCTAGTGTAGTGAAATCAGCTATAGTTTAGGTCTACTTCTAATTCAAACCTGGTTCTCTATAGCTAGTGGCTCTCATACCAATCTGTCACACCCTCAATTTCCACTTGCGGAGTTTTACCGCGAGGCGTGTGAACAAACCAGAATCTGAAACACTAGTACGTCGAACGACTCTATATGATTCGATGATACGTTTTCAAAAATCATTTGTCGTAGATTTTATATCGTTTTGATTAGTTACCAATATTTAGCGGAAGCATCAGTTTTTAAAGTTGAGCGGAAGCATAAATAAGTAGTGAAGCGGGCGCCAACACAAACGCCAAAACAAATGAAAAACCCCAAAACAATATTTATAAATAGGACGCGATAAAAGATGTCTTGTTCAATGCATGTGCGTGCACCTAGAGCTCCTAGCGTCCTGAGAAACATGTAAAGAAACAAGTGTCAACATTAAAGATGAGTGAGTTCACAGGTTTTCATAAATTCGTTTGTTCGGTTATAGTTTGTTTTCCCCGTTATCCCTAACCCGGGATAACGTGTTGGTTCCATTATTCCAATCCCGGAATAATAAGTTGTTGCTTCCATTATCCTCAACCCGGGATAATATAGTTGTTGTTTCCATTATTCCAACCGGAATAATAAGTTGTTGTTTCCATTATCCTCAACCCGGGATAATATATTTGTTTCGTAATTAAGTTCAATGTTAACATATATAGGTAGCTAGCCTAAAGTTATGTCACGTAAGAGTTCGCGATCGAAGCTGACTGTTGTGCCTCCGTGTTGCCAGGCCTATCACTGACCATGGCGAAGTTAGGCCGAATTATTCACCCGTTGACCATACCCGGTCGGCTAGCGCGACTAGCTCGGATGGGGCTTGTCGGGCCCAGTAGTACTACTTATAACTCCCCCGCTATTAAACCCAATACTAACGATCCGAGAGATTGACGGGGACTTAAGTGATAAAGCTGCTTAGTGACCATAACATTACATTAACATTAACTTAGTTACCGAATAGTTATGTGACGTTAAATTCGTATAACGTAAAGAGATTGAGTTTGAAGAGTGTATACATGTTTCTCCCCTGTTGTTTAAAAACCGGATAAAGTTAGGGGCCGTGAACTCACCTTTATTTGCTCGGTTAGTGTAGCAAAGAAGTTGTAAAGGATGGGACCGCTAATTGCGTCCTAACAAACCAATTGATTTCAAGTCAGTGTGTGATCACACCAATACAAATTCTACACTCAATTTACGCACAAAGTGATACACACAAACAACATATCTAACACTCAAACATGCATGCAAGTATACTCATGTGAACCTAGTGATCAAAACAACTTATCATGAACATAAACCAATCCATGGCACAATTTGGTGCACACCATCACAAGTTATCAAATTTCAGCTTAACACTCATAATTCAGCTGTTTTCTAGGATTTTTATAAAATAGTTCCAACGTTCCAAAAATTCCAATATTTTTACAGAAGGTGACATTTATACTGTAGAAATTTATATAAATTTTCCAAGTCCTAAATCTTTACCAATTAACCATAAATATTAATATACTAGGCTGCAGTCAGATTTATCACTTTCTGACTGCAGTCCACGGAAGAATTTATTTAAAAATCACCGATCGTCCCATTAACAAAATTCCAGTTGGAGTTGCCCGGAAATTTCTATACCTAGTTGCTGTACAAAAATCATGACTCAACTCCCTACTGATTTTAAAATCCAACTCGATAAACAATTAACAAAATTTCAGGATTTTCACAGCTTTAGTTACTCAACTTATTTGGCCCTTTAAAAATATCAAACGACTTCAGAAAATTATGAATCTAGCGCCATTAGATTCGTTATTCAAATCTCTACGTTCTAGACATCAGAAAATCCGTTTTTCGACAACTAATGACCAAGTTACAGCCAGATGAAGTCGGCTGTAACTATTACTCAGCAAACTGTTTTCAGCATATTATTACCATAACTTGCATAAACCGTTCCTATGATCAACCTAGGCGAGCAAGAACCGATTTCTAATCATAGATCAATACTAGTAACATATCCATGTAAACCCTAGTTCATACTTCTAGTTTTTACAAACAAACCTACTCGCAAACTTACAAGTTCCGCAAACAATCATTCATGTAAAAATGATAATTCAGCCGCTTACTTTCAAACACATATAATCCGAAAACAAACCAATTAATCATTCAAGCACATATATCCGAACATGATCTTGTAATCCAAAGATAAACCCTAACCTTTGATTGCTAGGTAGTTAGCCAAGACTTGGACAAGAATGATCCGGCTGTTCAAGCAAGATCACGATCGAATGGAATGAAGAATCTGTTGTCGCGACCGGGAGATGATGTAGGCCGTTTTGTGATCGAATAGAGGTGAACAAGGGCTGATCACGATCGATGTGATAAAGGAGGAAGCTGCTAGCGATCGAAGAAGATGAACAATGACTGCCGTCGGCTTCTTAGGTGTTAGGGTTTAGGAGTTGTGAGAGAGCATGCATGAGTGTGTGTATATATAGCGCAAAGAGGGATAAGGGTTACGGTTTGGCTTGAGCTTGTGGCCGAGAAACTTGGGTTGGTTCGGTTTGGGTTTGAACACAATAAGTTTGCGGTTTTGGGCTTGATCTCGGCCGAGAGTGATTTGGGTTGTTCGCAAAGGGGTTTGCGGTTTGGGTTTGATCCTTGTTCTCAGCCGAAGACTTGGGTTTAAAGTTTAAAACTTTGTTAACTCCTAGAGTCACAAGGAATCAAAGTTGGTTCGTGTCGCGGTTCGGTTCGGTTCGTGTACTAATCTACCATAATTATTTATAACTAAATCAATCACATAATGGCACATCACGTATTCACTAACTCGTACACGTTTAATACGTAGCAAACAATTTATTCGACAAGTATTGCGTTTCAGTTATCCGAAAAACCTGGGATGTCACAGGTGGTGATAGGGGTAGTGATGGTGGTGATGGAGGTGGGTATGATGGTGGGGTGGTATCGGTGATGACAGTGGTGGAGGTGTCACTTTGGTAGTGGTGTGAGCAGTACGCTGCGACTCTATCTCCCAAATCCTACGAAAGATCAGAGAGAGCTGTAGGTCATGTGAAGTCACCCTTTCCTCCACAGGGATCGGAGGAAAGTGTGAGGGATGATATGGGTCTGAAGGGCTCATGCCCGGTGGAGCTGTAGGGGTAAACATACCTGCTGGGGTGGTGTGGGTCGTGGGTCATACACGAGTGGTACTCTATCAGAGAATAATGGTCCTGGCATATGAGAAGGTCCGACTGCAGATGGGTTGAAAACAGGGTGATACGTGGACCTCTCAGAAAAGTACGGTGGTGGCTGCTCGGGGGCACGTGGAGTGCCACTCAGAGAATAGTGATGGGCAAGTCCTGTATAATGAATGGGTCTAGGGGTCTGGACTCTGATAGGGAACGGACTGACGCGAGCCGGTGAGGCCGCAGGGAGTGAATACATGGATGCAGGGGTGCCTGGGACGGGGGATGAAGAATCGTCCGCCTCATGCTCACTAGGAGCAGCATCAGTAGATGATGAGATGTCCACGACTGGGATATCTGGGGGTGGGATCTCTAGTATAGCGATATCGTCGAAGACCTCGCCGTCTCCCAGGTCGTCCTCCATGTGCTCAACGTGAACACTGGTATCTCGTCGTCGTCATCATCCAAATCAATCACGGGAGGGACCACAGCAAGGGTTACAGCCAGATGTACAATAGCGTGTTCACCCTCCGGGTGACCATACACTATGATGTCATGCGGTGGCTGAGGGACGGTCAATACGTCATCTGCTGTGGGTGCACCAACCTCCATAGGATCGATCAATGCCAGTGGTTGGAAGTTCCCATCGTCTCCATCTTCGGCTCCATCCTCTAAAGGTTGGGCCTCGGCAGCAGGATCATATCCATCATCGGATATATACTCCTCTGGGTCTTCCTCATAACTCGATGCTGAAGACATAGTCCTGGTAAATAATCCGTACAATACATATATATATATATATATATACATGTTAGTAATTTATGATATATTTTAAATTAATCACCATTTCTCATGCAAGACTTGTTCTCTTTGTATTCCATGCAACCTTGCTGTTTTGTGTCTATCCATTATTGACTACTCATGCATTAACTCTGCTCATTACTTATAGTTGAGCTCATGTGATAGATCCTTGTGTTATAGTGACACAAAGAAAACCTTTTTGTTATTTGGTTTTAATTCCAAAATATTTCTATCATGTTTTAAACCTTGTTTTCATGTGTGAGCCCCTGGTGATTGTACACCAAACTTTTAATAAAAAGTTTTCCCCGGTTCACTACAATCGGAGCTCTGATACCAACCTGTCACACCCTGGTCGTAGCGGAAGCGCAAGTGTGTGACTACTAGGTAATCATTGCATCCAATATAGCAAATATTATAAATTAACAACGTCGTATGCCGTTCATAAGTATCACTTCATATTTACAATCGTCAAAAGATGAAATCACATTGTTTCCAGTTTCAAACTACCATTACTAACATAGTTAAAGAAAAACGTTTATCAAAAATAGAGCAGTGTTTTCATCACAGTTTCATGTTGAGGCTTTGACCCTTATATACCCAACGAGGTTAGGATATAAAGAGCAAACCCTCCAAAAGTAATACATCGTTGTCTTGAAAGTCCCACACCCAGATCCTATCACCAGCTCAAGTCATGCGTCCTGAAACACATGTAATTTTAAAAGTCAACATAAAGTTGGCGAGTTCATGTAGTCTAACGTTTTCGTATCAAAATGTCATCCTTGAAAACCTGTATTGAAATCCAAGTATGTTATTACCATCAATGAGTTAATTAAGGATCTATCATTGTGTCACGAGCACCCTAACATACTTGTGCCGTAAGTAAGTAACCAAACCGAGACTACTTTAACATCATTGGGATCACAAAGCACTCCGAAGGGTATACCAACCAGGAGTGGAGCGGGTCTCAAACTCAATAGATCTACCTCTTTTGCACCTTGGTCGCTAAGTGATTAATGGTTACTATTTTCATCATCCTACTTACACACAGTGATCTGTTATCTGCTAACCCATAGCTAATATACTGTTTTGACATGACATGTATTTCCCCTCGATAGTTTAAAACAAAACTTGAAATAATTGAAAGGAGGGACATGAACTCACAGTTTTTGCGTCCTTTTAAGTCGTACAGTTTTTGTGTATACCCTAGGTTTCTAATACATACATATACAATACACATATGTATACACATTATTTATTAGCCACAAGTATTTATACAAACACTTGTATTATTTTTCATGTAGGAAGAATATATATATATATATATATGTATTTATTTGTAAAAGCATTTATTTTTCTTATAAATATATATTTGTGACTTTATTTAAACACTTAGTTATTTAGGGATAACCCTCGTCATTAAAGCCCACTTAATGACATTTTAAGTTACTAATCACGTTTAGTCCAACTAATCACCCCACTAATTATGTTTTAATCGCGATTAGATTTTTAGAAAACTTCGCCATAGTTTCCCCTAAACTATGGCATTTTCCACGTTTTAAAAATGTATTTAAAACCGTTTAAACTCAAAATCATCATCAACAACTCATCTACTATTTATTTAACATAATCTACATATCATCATCCATGAAATTTTTTGTTGTTAAAAACCCTAATAAATCAAGAGGGTTTTTAATGCTCATTATTCTTTCAAAACAATACTTTAGTATGTTATGTAAATAAGTTCATGCATGTAACTCTTTGATTACTACACATTTTTGGTGTGATTACAACTTAAATACATATGTTTATTTCTTATAAAAATCATTCTTATGTATAAAAATTATATTTAATTTGTGTATTTTACATGGATGATGTAAGTGATGATCTTGGTTAGATTTAAACCTTATCATGTTTAAATCCTGATTTTTATACTAAATCATACAAGATAATCTTACTTTTATCTCATAATATCAACATAAACAACTTCAATATACATTCTAACAATCATATAAGCATGTAATCAACAAAAATAATCAATATTTATTGTTAATATTATTTGTATTTTAGGGTTTTTGATGTATCTTTTCTTGATTTTCAAGATGATCAACTTGTACACTAATAATCTAAGCATAATAATAAGTTAGATTATGGAGTAGATTAGCTCACAATGGGTGCACAAGATTCTTGAAGATTTAGAAGAAAAATAAGCTCCTTAGAAGACCCTAATAAACTCCATCCATGCAAGCTCCCTTAGAGGTCTTGATCAAGCTTCAAAGTGTGATTAAAGTGGTGTTCTAAAGTGGCTAAATGGTGGTGCTATGGTGGATGTATGGAGCTGTGGGGTGGGGAAGGAAGGAAGGAGAAGTTTGCAAATTTTTGGGTCTTGAAATGATAAGAACACATGTGAATTCCTTATATAAAAATCATGCTATCTTATCAAGATCATTACACATCTAAACACCATACTTCCAATCTCAAAATTTCAACAAAATCAAGTGGGTGGGACCCACTTTATGACTGTGTAAATGAGGGGGGGGGTAAAGTGTAATTTATTTTTTACCACATGTTGAAATTTAAGATATTTTGGTGTTTAAGTTAATTATGGTGATTAGGGTTAATCTTCTAGCATCTTAAGCATAAGGCTTGTGTTTAGGGTGTAATTACATGGTACTTAATCCATATGATCCTCCAAAATCAGTTTCGGATGACGGATATTTCGCTAGATCGTTCATCGTCGAAGTATTCGCTAATAAACAGAACTATATATTTATTACCGGAAGCGTTTGATTTCGATTACATAACTAATATGGTGTCAAATTAGTGCATTTCCGGTCCAAAAATTTTCATGAATAGTTCGCTAGATGAATACATGATGAATTAGGGTTGCCGATATGTCTTCCGTTCTACCGTTCGATCGATATCGGCACTTTTATGATCCGTCGTCAAACTTTTCCGAAAGTTGTGTCTCCGTGACCTCATGTTAGTTGAATGGATTACGAGTTCCAAATAATTCTTAACTAGTTCAGTAGACGCTCGGATGAGGCTATCGGGCACTAAAATATTCGTGATTTCGATGATCGGCGCTTTCGGTCGAATTGTGCGCTGTTTGACAATGACCGGAAACGATGTGTTATGTGCATTTTTGCTATTCTCACATTATTTTAGGATGTTTAGCATTGTTTTATTCTTATCTTGACATCCGAATCCTCCGAATTAGTCTTGCGGACAAATCGCCATTTGTCGCCTTTTCGGTCGAAACGGATAATTTTGCAATTTGGGCGTTATACCGGAAAGTTATGTATTATTGTATAGTTGTTCTCAAATATGTATTTTCATTTGTATAGGGACTCAGGTATGGCATTATCATGCCGTTCTTTCTTGTTCGGATTCGTTTCAGCGGGTTTTCCGACATGGTTAGTGTCACCGTGTTTAGTGCATTCATCACTTTCTACTAACACTTTTAGGGTATCGTTTTGGTCTGTTTCTCATCGTAACGGAAATCAATATATGTTATGATCAGATTTATTTTCCCTAATAACGTACGACTCAGTTTTGAATTTAAAGTACGATAATCATGCATGAGATTAAAATACGAAATTAGTGATTACATTGTACGAAATTTTCCAGTTATTTGCAACCCAAAGCACTCCAATATTTTACTAAGCCTGTCTTTTATGCTATATCAATTTCTATGTCTTTTAATACTTATTACCTCATTCATTTCGAATCCGATGCACAATTCGCACATCTTTTGCAATGAAAAACAATAATAATTCTCGCAAACCAACTAAATTCATACTCCTTACGCAATCTACGTGTTTATACTATTGAATACCTGTTATGCTTATGTCACCTATGTGAACTCATATATGTAATACAATATTTACAACCTCAAACGTGATTTTTATTGTCGATCACCTAGATGTCTTTTTTCGCAAAACTCAAGTTGGACAAATGAGTCGACGTCCAAGTCCAACCCGACTATTTTCATAATAAGCACTATGTCAAAACTTATACCTAAACCTTTTATCATTGTTTCAATTTTTCTCATTTATGCATAAACCTCGAACCTTACTATTTTATCCAAATGATTTCTCACCCTACAACATATTTACGTAAATTACATACACGAAACCCCTAATGACACTTTAAACGTTTCTTTCACAATTTTTCAAAATCTTTATGAAATGCTACCCATCAACTTAGTCGATCAAACGAACCACTTGCCCTCGATTTTCACAACTCATTCAAGACACACTCACTTTATACTAACATTCTAAAGACATTTTATTTCCAACAAGAAACCAACGAAAACTTTCTCTTACACACGTATAAGTACTTTGCTAAAATACTTTTCAAAAATTAAGTTTTACATGAAAATTTTCAAAACACGACTTTTCTTGCATTAATAAAATAAAATAAAGCAAACTCACTATTTTACAACCTTTTCAAAATACGCAAATCTAAATCTGAACACATGGGCAAGAAAATTTCATATGCGAATACAAATTTTAAAACAAAAGTAGCATTTCTTTTTACAAACCTCATTTTACATCAAAAATTATTACTTTTCTCAATATTTACCCTACATTCACAATTTTGGTCCTTCATTCCCGACAAAAACGACTAATTTTAACCAACTCAATGTTTTGACTCAAGCAACCACACACATGCATACCGCGTCATACGTTTCTATTTATACAGTCAATATTACATGACAATATTATACATATCACCATTACACTTCGTATTTTACACACTCGCAACTTCATAGTAACTTATATATGCTAAATCCCATTTTATTCCACCTATACGCTCAATACTGCATGCTAATGTTATACGTATTTGTCTTCAATCATACTCAAAATTTATGCAATCGCACTACTTGGTAGTCATACTTGAAATCTATAAGTAGGCATAACCAGAGTGGTTTCGCCTACGTTCGACACACTCATACATACATACGATCATGCTTACATACTTAATTTTTGTACGCTATCTTACATACCCTTTGCTTACTAGATGTAACCTGACCCGTACACTACTAGTACAAACTATGTAGATCATGCACAAACCAAAATAATTGCGGGTGCACACAGGATTATATTGGTAGGCGCATGAAAACCATAGTGGGTTCTACTATGTATCACAACACGGAACGTAACATGACACCGAATAGCGAAATGCTGTAACATAGTGTGAACATGGTGGATACGCCGCTGGTACTTCCTATATATAAGTGTCCCTACCATGTTACCAAACTTTCGCAAAACGTTCCATGAGAAATTCGGTGTTTTCCCGAACCTTGTTAAATACATTTGATTCATAACAAACATTGGTGACCCCACTTCGAAATGATTAGTACTCGATTACACATGACAAAGCTTCATTCTCAAAATCATTAGCTTTAACCACTACAACTGTCACTAGCATCTCTCAACATTCCATGTCGCATTTTATCCGATATTCATACCCCTCGCATACACCTACCGAATCATTCACTACCATCCCATGATTTTTCCAGTTCTTCCCTTAACCTTTCATCCAAACTTTCTTTACAGCAAACCAGTCTAAAACATTCAATCAATTTTTATAAACGTCCCCACTGGCTCAATTTGGTCAAAATATTCCTTTTCTTTTAAAACTCTCTTTCACACTTATCTACGCGCAAACTTCAACGAGTCGATCTATTACCGCCAAAACGTTTTAGAAACAATAAATACATACCATCCTAGCTCTCTCCAATAAACATTTTTTTCTACAAGTGATTTTACTAATACGCCTTAGAGCTAACAAAACTTTTCTTACAGCTTTTGGTGCGGACCGCTCATTTTAATCAAAAAAAATCCTTAGTCATACTAAAACCTTCATCTTAGGTCGCACTCTTTTAAAATATTCCTTCCAATGAGTTGTCTAGACTTAGTCAAACTCACTTGCTTGCAGACACACATACACGTTTTTACTTATCCTTATACACGTTTACGATTGGTGTCTCAAAACATCTTAGTCAAACAAATTACTTTCACGAACCTACCATTTTTATCCTTCAAGATTTCGTTACATATTGACACACTTATACATGAACTCCGCAAAAACTTTAAACTTGAAAATCTTGATTTTGGCCAAACATTTTCAACAAAATGACATCTTTTCCAAAGTCTTCCTCTTGAATAAATTTCGGGACGAAATTTCCTAAAGTATGGGAGACTGTAACGCCTCGCTTTTTCGTACTTTTCTTAATTAGAGAGTATTATCGTATTTTTATTTATGGAAACTTGTATTCGTATTTTTTCCAATCTTGTAGTCCGAGACTTTGATCGTAATAAAATTCATACTTGATACATACTTGTATTACATGCATTCAATTGTTAAATATGTGTTTACATACGATCGATACTTATTATATGTGCAAATACTCATACATTCATACTTGATACCTAAAATATACTTACATATGCATTACACAATTAAAAACATGCAAAAATATCAAGTTATAGCCTAAAATGAAAGATAAACTAAGTTCAAGACTAAAAATGGCATAATCCGGAGAAAGTGGTTTCTAGCCCATGTCCAATTTGTGTTTTCTGTATTAAATGCACTCAACCAACAACCCCTCTAACCTCAACTATAAATACCCACCTCCTCCCACTCTCATTTCACACCTACAACATTCTTCTTCTCTTCTCTCTAAAGCTCTAAGAGCTATCTCTCTCTCTCTCCTTCTAAAGATTTAAGGTTTTCAAAAGTGAGTTCTAACTCACCCTTATCTCTCTCTTTTGATCATTTCTTCTTCACACTTGAAACATCTTTGGGAATACTTCCATAGGTTTTCCATGGAAAACCAACTAGGAATATCACCCTATTTAAGATCCCAAGTGTAAGAACCTTCTTGTTTTAAAAGGGTTTTTACCCACAAGTGTTGTATCCTTCCAAGTTTGTACTTGAGTTTGTAGAGTGTGATCACTTGGAAGCCTTGGCTATCCTACCTTCGATCCACCACCTCACTTGATGTTTTTGTTTATTTTTCGTCTTTACTTTATTGTTTAAACTTACTCATGACAATCCTTGTCATTCTTGTGACGACTTGTGCGTTGGTGAACTATACGAAAGAGGTTAAAAAGGAAGGTTATCCTCCTACCTTCATGCACGACTTCTATGAACTTCCATGATGTTTATGATTTACTTATTACGTATACTATATAATATATGTATATATATCGACTAACCGAACTCTTGATGGTAATCAAATGATTATCTGTCATGGTACTAGGTTACATCACCTACGTACTTAATCTCTCATTACGATTCTCATGGGTAACCTAACCCATGAAAACACACCAACTCGAATGGGTCTTATAGTGTCAAAAACGAGTATTAAGTCTAGATGATTACTTTTCCGTATAAACTACTTTATTGCATTTAAATTCCTAAATCCTCCATTATCGTTCGAGTACTTACCAACCCATGTTTTTCCTCTTGTAGGATAACTCGTTGCCTCTCCAACCCTCCAAACTCTTCGCGAAAGTAACAAATGGAAGCTAGCAAAACCGTGAGTACACTAGACCCGCTTTTCGTTTAGAACACTTTTGGGTGTAACATGTTTACTTATACCAAAACCACAACACTTAAACTTTATGAAATGCATAAACAATCCTATACACATGAATACTTGATACGATTACTTGATGCTTATATATTGGACATTCTTTTTGTGATACTTTAGTCATTAACTTGTTTTAAGCCTTCTTTTGACATGTATAAGCGCTATAGGAAGTAACACATCCCCTCCATCGTGTAATCTTGAGGCCATATTAAAACATCGTGATTGCGTTAAGGGTTTGACTAGTAGTGTTGCATCCCTTGTATATGCTCTTGTAGAAACATAGTTGCCATGAGGATTTGTTTAAACTTTATTCGTATACGTATGCTATGCTTAACTGGTGTACTCGCCTTTGCATTTGCATTGAATGGTTATTTTAAAACATGTTACAGGTTGATGAAGAGGATGCTATGAAATAAAATATCAAGGATTTAGATACACACATTTAGATGTTTAGGTTAATGTTGTTGTATCAATTTTGTTGTACTGTGTGATTTAAACTTGTTAAATTTAGTTGTTGTATTTTGACAATTTTTTTGAAATGAAATTTGACTTTAAATTAAATATTGTCATTATTAGCATTGTGAGCAATGAGCAATCTCATTATCGTCTCACTCTGATGTTTTCCTCCATCTGTTGGGGTGTGACATTTAAGGACAAGCTCATATGAACTATCACTAGGACGAGTAATGATAATAATCTGACAATTAAAAAGCTTGCTCGTATGATCCACTTCCTTTCACTGGTTTATTTTGCAGATTTTGTGAAATTATCTGTTTTTACTACCCACTCAGTTGACCAAGTTCAAGTTAATGACCCTTGTTAACCGATTTGCCTACCAAGTCCAAGTTAATGACCTTGGTTGACCGTTGTTTGACCAAAATAGATTTATTTTAAAATTTAAAGTTTCAAGTTAATGAACTTTTTGACGTTTCAGAATATGTTCTTTTCAGATTAGCTACCAGCCCGTGATCTTCAGCTATCCTTAGCAACTGTCGCCTTGACTTGGACTAACGATATTTTCATCATCGATAGACTAAACTCTAAGATAAATTACTAAAAGTAAACTGAAAATCTTTTAGAGTTTTTTTAAAGAATGATAAAGTAAATAAAGATGTATTTACGGACATATTTTTGTGAGTTTTGTTTTAGAGGATCACATCAGTGTTTAGACATAATACGAGTACCGTTGATCTTGGTAATAACTTTAAGGTTTTAAACAGATTTACTTAGATTGCCAATATCCTTATCCACTTAAACCTCTACACGTTTCTCAAATATTTCAGATATGTTAGGTAACATTAAGGAACATGAAGTAACTGTATTTTCCATCTCTGAATATACTCCCGCATCGAGATTCCCAGAATTTCATTTCACATGTGAATATATCTGACAGATATCTGTAAATGGGGTGAATTGCGAGACCTTGAGAGCTCAGGTTAGTATTTCCATAAGAGTAAGAGATGAAGGCTCAACTTTAGGTGGTGTTCCATTTAGGAATCTTTTGAACTGCAGATGTCATATTTTTTATGACATACATTCATTTTTATGCAGCTTTTGGTGGTGAAAAATGCGTAAAGTATTATACAAGTTTTAGGTCATTGCCGACGCAAAATCAGAATAACTCGGATATTACCCCAGATATCGATTAAATATAAAGACCTAGTATCACAGAATCTGGCATTCTCTCAAACGAAATTTCGGAGTACTAAGTCCATATATCCGAGATATGTCAACCTACAAATTACTCAGTTTTTCTTTTAGGTTTATATCTTGAAGAACAATTTACTGAACGTGTGAAGTCTATTGGCACATCATCAGTAAGACTTGTTTTAACTACCTGATTAAACATTCCATATCTTTAGCTTACCGTGAAAGTCCACTGATGTAGTATGATTACCTCTTTTTCACAGAACTCTTTTTGTCTTTTTTTAATGTTTTTGAATTTTTCACAAATTTTCTCCCCTAAAATCAGAACATATTTTTGGTTTTAAGCTTTTAAGGGAGAAAGAAATTTTTTTACAGAAAAACATATGTCTTACAAATGAGGATCACGTTAAGTCCTTGTCATCCTCGAATTTAACCTCAGTGTATCCCCTGATGTCAAATTTCTTAAACCATTTAATTTTAAAAGATTTTTACATCTTGAGCAATCAGTGTGGATTTTTTCAATTCTAACCAACTTTTTCTCGTAACAATCACGGATAAAGTGGTATTGAATTTTAATATGTTTAGTGTGTGAGTGTTTAACTGGGTTTTAGTGATATTAATAGCCGCCTTGTGTAACGCTTCGCATTTGTAACTTTCCGTTCTTAGCAAGTCTGCTTTGCGTTTCTATTTTTGGAAAGTCCAAACCTTGTAATGTATTTCATTTCCGAATCATTGTAAATCTAAGGCTTTGATTGTAATCAAATTGATCGATTATACGCAATTCGCAATCTTTATACGCATTTACATCTATGATCATACACGCATTCGTTACACAATTTATAGCTTTGAATCAACTTGCATATTTTTATCATATATTCATGAAAGTTATACGTTTCAAATCAAGCAAGCAATCAACAAGTTAAACGCAAAATGCATAGACTTTTGGCACCATGATTCTTGTCACACGTATGTTAATTATTTGCAAGACATGTTTAGGGTTTTGTAACACCTTTAATCATGTTTTAATCTTCCAAAACACTTCACACTTGATTTACATATAAAATACATTATTTAAATAACAATTAAAACCATTTACATAAATTAATTAACAAAAAAAAAACAAAAAAAAGGCTACCATATGTTGATGTTTTGGGCTTGTTTCAAGTTTAAACACCCACTAATCTTGTCCAAAGCCAACCCATTGAAACCCTAATCCCTTTCCTATATAAACCATATTTCCACCATCCATTTCCCACTTTTACAAGCCTCCAAACACTTCAAAAACACTCTCAAAGTCCCTAACATTTTCAAAAAATGCAGCAGCCATATTTGAGTTTTTTTTGTGAGTTCTAACTCACTTCTTCAACTAATTCTTCCTTATTTCTTCTTCTAAAACACTTGGATAACCTCTAGGAAGGTTTTCAAAAGTTTTCTTGGGCAAACTAAGGTGAACCTCACCATTTTGAGGTCCAAAGTGCCATAAATATTCTGCCCATTTTTATCTTTTTAAACTTTAAGATTTTCGAAGTTTTCATTATGTTTTCTTCCTCAACATTGTTTGCTAAGCCCTATGGGATGTTACCATAGGTTTTTCATGAAAAACCAAGGTGGAAAATACCATTTTTGGGGCCAAACTTTTTGTTTTGGAAGTTCAACTTATAAACTTTTTTGAACTTGTTTTTTTAAAACATAACAACTCTATGCTACTTATGCCTCTAACCAAGTTTATGGTTAGTGAGCTAGCTAGACTTGTTCATACAAAATCAAGAGGCATAACATGCCTCTAACTTGTGGTTTTTACTAGGGTTTTAAACCACAGGTGTTGAGCCATCCAAGCTTACAAGCTTGTGTTGAGTGTAGGTGCGATTACATGGAGGCCTTGGCTATTCAACTTTTCAATCCACCCCTCACTGATGGTTTCTATAATTCTTGACCATCCGGGTTGTCCTTGTGACAATCCTGTGTATTGGTGAATCTTACGAAAGAGTTTAGGACGGTTATCCTCCTACCTCCATGCATGACTTATATGACTTACATGATATCTATGAAATACATGAACTCTATGATTAATTAGTAATATTATTACTATAGATGTTAATACTTAATATAACCGAACCTTTGATAATGACCATATAGTTACTGGTCCTAGAAATAGGTTATTTTATCTTATACCTAACCATGGTTACGATTCTATTGGGCATGACCCATAAAAACACAAACACCCTTCGGGGCTTATAGTGTCAAAAACGAGCGTTAACGTCTAGATAAATACTTTTGTTTATACATACTTTTTGCATACTTTAATTTCTAAACTCATCAAACTCCATCGTCAATCTAATACTTACACACCTACGTTTCCTTGGGTAGGATAACTTGGTGTTCATTCCTCCAAAATAACCTAACGCTTTCACGGAAATTACTTGCAAAACTATGAGTACACTCGACACCCTTTGTATGCTTTACACTATTTGAGTACAATATGTTAAATTACTAAACTACACTAAATCACACTTTTATTTTATGATTACACGCAAACAATCCATCAAACATTCTTTAGTCTTATGCTACTTGAATTGTTACTTGGTATATTCTTATGTGATCTAAATGTCATTAACTTCGACCAAGCCTCCCTTAACATGTATAGCGCTATAGAAGTAACGCACCGCCCGTATTCTTGTGGTCAATGTTAAGTTTTAAATTTATTTTGTGGTACACTAGAGGATTGACTTGTAGATTCACATGCCTTGTTTACATTTATCGTGTATGCTAGCTATTCATGTGGATTTGTTTAAATGGTTTTAATAATTATGCTATGATATTAAACATGTGTACTCGCCAATACTTTGTTATTCAACTATACTTTTTAACATGTTTGCAGGTTGATGAAGTTGTTATGATGGAACTTGGTAGGAATGGCATAGAAACACGCGTAGAATACTAAGTTAATCATTTTGCTATTGTTGAGTTTATTTTGTTGTTGTTACTTGTATTCGGATATTTGATGTAACTTGACAATTTTGATGCTATGAAATGAAATGGGTTGATTAAATTAAATATTATCGCAAATAGTGTTATGATGTCTCGAGCAATCTAGTTTGTCTCACTCTGATGTTTCCGCCATCTGTTGGGGTGTGACACCTTGTTATCTTCGTATATGGGCGTGTCCCATCAAACCCAACATATCCTCCCCAAATAGCTTTTACGTCGTATAACAACACAAGCATCCATGTCATGTGTCGGGAAGCTCCACTATCCATAATCCATATTGACATGATTGATCTCGGGAGCCCCTGTACACATGAAGAAGAAATCATTTAAACGGAGAAACCCAAGCCTGCTTGGTCTTGGGTGGGTTTGGGATATCAAACTTTGGAACTTTGATCTTGACATTTTGTTTGATTTCTATTTTAGGTGGAATGGGTGTTTCAATTTCTACTGAAGATGGTTTGACTTTTGCTACCCATGTTTGTGTTTTTAGAATTGCCCTTTTAAAATAAAACTTTGAATCCTTTTGATGATTCTTGGTGGAAGTTTCACCAATTTCAAATTTAGAATTAAGTTGAATCATGGATTTTACATTTTTATTGGATTCATTGTTTCTTTTTGGAATTTGTTTTGGTACAAACTTGGGTGCTTTTTGCTTCACATATTTGTAGATCTGCTAGAGTTGGACACAGGCTTTGGATTTCTTTGAGAACATTGTCGTGCAATATGCCCAACATTGTTACATTTGTAGCACGTCCTACTGTCATTTCTAACAAGGAAATCCAAATCCTATTTTCTACTCTCATTTTCCTTCCAAAATTCATCATTGGATTGTTTACCAATAATCTCTTTTTCTTTTTAAGTATTTGTCCCATAGGCAAAATCAATTTTCTTAGCAAAGTTCAACTTTTGAAACTTGTTGTTCTTTCTTTGCTTTTGAAAACCCAAACCTGCTATCCTGTATTCAGGATAGTATCCTTCTGATGGTTGGTTTTGTGAACACATTTTGATTTTGAATAAAATGACGCATCTCGTTTTTTCTAAATCAGAATGACTGACTTCAATAAGCTTGAAAAACTTATCAACCCGATCAGGATTAACATTCTGAATTGGTAAATCTTCTTCGGAATATAGTTTTTCAGATTCGTTCATTTTATACACGACTACATTTGGATCTTTGTTTAAACTATTTTCTGATGATTCAACATTCAATTTAGATTTGTCAGATTCAACTTCCAAAACATTTTCAAACTTCAGATTGACATTCACTTTCTGCTTTGGTGTATGTTACATCAACGTTACCAGGCATCTCGTCTTTCTTTTCAGCTTTCAATTTTAAATTGAGAGTCTTTTCCACCCCTGATGGTTTCTTACTTGTATAGCTATTCCACAAGGGCGGTGGAACACGATCATAACTTAATCCTTTGTGTTCATCATTTTTATCGTCTTCCTTGTTTTCCATTTTTGGAAGAATGTGATCAATGATGTACGAACTTGTAGAATAACTGATTAACAACTTGTTAACCCATTCTGTTTCGATCTTCATTTTTTCAAGTTCACTTTTTAGCTCGACAATTGTATTTAAATGAATATTGATGGCCATTTGTTTGTCCATTACAGTCGCCTTGAGCATCGAATGTATCATGTCATTTTCTCTGATCACTTGTTCAAATTGTTTAATTGTTTTGCTTAATTTGTCATAAGCTTCTTTTGTTGAATTATAGTCACATGACAAATTATCTGTATGACATTTCAGCTCTTTGTATCTCGTTCCTTTTTCAAGACACTTAATGCATGGCTCTTTGTACTTCATGCAAGGTGTTTGTTTTATGACTCATTGACCGACACATTTACCGATTCAACTTTAGCTTCCTGAGCTTCCTTAGTAACTACCTCATTGATGTTAGCCATTAGAGCTTTGTCGGCTATGTCAGTCAGATTCTCCAACGTCAACTCTTTTGTCACATCGATCATCTTTTCTACTTCAGGCTTTTTCTCTTCTTCACAAGATGGTCGATCGCTGGAGTCAAAATAACCTGCAAAAGTTTTAAGAATGTCATTAAGCAAAGATGTTTAAATGCACTATTTAACAGTTCCTTTTCCTCTGACGACGTGTTGTAATATTCTTCAGGTTCTTCATCAAACGATGCCTCTAGATATTCGTCCATTTTATCTGCAATATTTCAGAAACCCAAACTTTTGAAAAACACTGATTAGGATGAAAAAAGACACGAAATTTAAAAAAAATTCCTTAAAATGTTCTTCGTGCGAATGACAAGCTACTCGTGCGACTTAGGTTGTTAGTTCGAGTGAGATGCTCGTGAGAAAGAAAAAGTTACTCGTGCGAGTGACTTCTTCGTGCGAATCACTTATTCGTGCGAGTGACATTTCTAAAAAACTGTAATTTAAAAAAAAACTTGTTTTACTCGCTCGTACGAATGACTAATTCGCACGGATGGCTGCTCGTATGGGTTTGTTCTCTACTCGTACGGGTTAGCTCAGGTCACCAAACGGATGAGTTCTGTAATTTTTGACATAATTTAGTTTGATTTCAGATCTGTAAGTTTCAAGGATTTGTTAGAGTTGATTTTAATGTGTGATACTAAAATCCTAGTCCAATTCATCCATGAATTCGTCTAGATCTGAGATCTGTAAGAAAAAGAGTAGATGGAGAAAATCTTCAATGGTTGAATCTGGATTTGCAACTGCTGAAACTGTGTTGTCTGCTGAACTTGATGTTTGTCCTCAAATCAGGCCTCAAGGCTCTGATACCACTTGTTATAGGGGATCGGCTCTCCTCTTATGAGCACCGGACTGATTTGACTCAGCTAACAGGGCAGAATTCATTGCTAGCGAATTGGACAAACAAAGAAGAAAGTATGCTGCTTAAACGCCTTTGATTCATATTAATAAACTTGAAGGTTACAGATGAGTAAACTACTAGACAGGGTTTCGCCGTAGTCACACACCAACTCCTTTACAACACAACACTCAAGCTCCACTATTTATAGGCCAACATGGCTCACACAAGGAGTTAGTGTAAGTAGGTAGGCTTGTGCCAGTGGTGCCTTGTACGAGTGACAAGATGTCACTCGTACGAGCCACTATGGTCATTCATACGAGTCAAACAAAATATATAAAAATGACATTCTAAGCTTGTCACTCGTACAAGCAACAACAGTCACTCGTACGAGCCACTACAATACATAAAATATGACATTTTCTAAGCCCTATTTACACAACTGACATATCCTAGACGTAGGCAATAGACATTATTCACCAACACCAGGCTCGAGGAGCTTGATGAAGACCATAGAGAGCTTTGTCAAGTTTATAGTATTGTTTAGGGAACTGTGGATCTTCAAATCCTGGAGGCTGACAAACATAGACTTCCTCTTTCACCTTTCCATATAGAAAAACACTCTTCACATCCATCTGAAACACCTTGAAGTTCTTGTACAAAGCATATGCCAAGAATATTCTGATAGCCTCCAAACGTGCTACCGAAGTAAAAAACTTCTTCATAGTCAAGCCTTCCTCATGTCGAAAACCTTGAACGACTAATCTTGCCTTGTTCTTGATGACTACACCACGATCATCCATTTTGTTACAGAATACCCACTTGGTGCCAATGGGATAATTTCCATCTGGTAGATCAACGAGTTCCTAAACTTTGAGCTTAAGAAACTGATATAATTCTTCCTGCATTGCATGCACCCAACTAGAATCCTGAACAGCTTCTTCAATGTCACTTGGCACGAAATGCAAAGAAACGCAGCAAACAATCCTTTGTTGATGGTATATGTTTGTCCACGAGTTCGTACTCCATCTTCCACAGGACCAATGACATTTTCAATGGGATAATTTCACTTTGTCTTGTAACCTGCGTTGGTGTGGGTCTCAGTTTGTTGAGGTAGATTGGTGAAATGTTTGTCTACATAGATAATTGGGGTCTGTCTTCTTTAGTTGGTTCATCTACATTTGGTTGTGAAGAAGAAGTATCATTTGCAGATGCATTCTCAGCGGAAGTATCACCATTAACTTCTTCAACATGAAGGATTGGATCGGCTGAAACTGGGGTGAAGCCAATGTCTGAAGGATCAAACAAAGTATCTATAGGGGTCGTTTCTGTAGGTTCGGTTTCAGAGAGTGGTTCAGGAATGTCAAAAGTGTTGAAAACAACATCTACATCGTAAAACTAGTTTGGAGAATTTCCACTGTTGGTGGAGTTTCCTTCTTGAAAGTTGACATAGTATGATTCAAGCACCATCTTGGTTCGTTTGTTGTAAACACGATACGCCTTTGGAGTAGATGAATATCTCATCAAGTAGCACACATCACCAACTGCTTCAAATTTGATAAGATTGTCTTCAGTCTTGAGGAGTGTACAAGAACATCCAAACGGTATAAAGAAATCTGTCAGAGGCTTTCTTTTGGAAAGAAGTTCATAGGCGGTTTTTCCATATGGTTTAATGATGAGAACTCGATTCAAACATAGTATGTTGTGTTGACTATTTCTGCCTAGAAGGTGATTGGAAGCTTGGAGTCTTCGAGCATAGTTGGAGCAGCTTCAGTGAGTGTTCTATTCTTCCGTTCTGCTATGCTGTTTTGCTGAGGAGTTCTGGCTGCACTGTACTGAAGGCGTATTCCCTTTTCTTCGCCGAAAGAGATAAACGTTTGATTTTTAAATTCAGATCCATTGTCACTTCTGACTGATTTGACCTTTAGTTTGATCACATTTTCGATAATGGAAATGAAGGTCTTGAGAGTGGAGGTAGTCTCGCTTTTGGCTTCAAGAAAATACACCCATGAAATCGGGAAGAGTCATCTGTAATCACCTAGCAATAGGATCGTTTAGCCAGACTTTTAATACTAATAGAACCGAAAAGATCCATATGCAGCAGTTGCAATGGTGCGGTTATCGTATTCACTACTTTGGATTTGTGCGGTTTTTTGTGTTGCTTGCCTTAGCGCATGCGATACATTTTTCTTAAAATGGAAATTCATTTATTGGTAAACCTCTCACTAATTTAACTTAGAGAGTTTATTCATATTTTTTAAGCTCACATGCCCCAACCACCTATGCCAAAGCAGTGATTCCGATTCTGACGCTTTTGAGATCAGACACGTCATATGCTCATCAGATTTTGCGTTTTCGTATTGAGAATGTTGGTATGTTTTGACAGGAGCTGTGAGCATAATCATTTCTGCAGGAATGGAGTATTCGGGCTTGAGAAATAGGCATTCCACGTCGTTGAATAGCACTGATATTCCTTTGTCGCAGACTTGTGTTACACTCATGAGATTATAACACAATTCTGGGACATAATTGACGTTTTCCAATGTAAGTGCTTCAGATACGACGTCTACTATTCCAACAATCTTCCCTCCCTTTTCATCTCTGGTAAAAGACAAGAAGTCGCCGTCGATGAATCGAAAGTTCTTCAGGAGTTCCTTCAATCCGTTCATATGCCTTGAGCATTCACTGTCCACGTGCTAAATGTAATCCATGAGCATTTGAAGCCATTTTTTGCAATTATTCTGTTATACAACAACAAACAAAAATATATAAAAGTTAGTTAGTTTTCAGAACCCATACTTGCTTCAAGTTCTATCATGATTTTGAACGAGAATATCTTCTTATCTTTTCCAAAAACATGTTGAATTAACTATGTTTTTTACTGATTTCTTAAAATTATCAAATTTCTCTATGAAAGTTTTGACAAAATCTTGTTTAGGTTCAGAAAATTTCTTGCTCTTGCAATGTTTCAGCGTATGTCCTAAATGACCATAGCGAGAACATTGCTTGCAATTTGCTCTTTTCTTTTTAGTAGATACCGCGTGTGAAGATGATGTCTGTGATGAGAGTCTTGAGCTGCTTGAAGCATTGTCTGATGATGTAATGTAGCTTGAACTTTGACTTTCTTCATTTTCTTGTCAATGCGGCTTTCATCATCTGAGCAATCTTTGTTATTGTCGGTGTTTGATGAAAAATCTGATTCTTGTTCTTTACTTGATTCATTTGAACGAGATCTTTAAAAGAGCTGAAATCTTCTCCATAATCTTCTGAAGTTGCGATGAATGAGTCCTTGCTGCTGCTGTCCTCATTGATTTCCGTTTCTGTCTCTCGACTTACCAGTGTGAGATGGAACAAATTCTGGAATTTCCTCGGTGAGAAATTTCCCAAATCCGTTTTTTCTAATTCAGGAACAAACACAAGAGGTTCACATACAACATTTTCATCACAAAAAGCAGAATTTAAGTCATGAAGTTCAACCTCTACATTCTCGTGGTTGTGGGTCTTAAATGTAGGCACATGGACATTACAATCATCCCGAATATTAGATTTAGGCACACGGCCATTACAGTTATCCACCCTAGTCAAACTATTATAGTCATCCCAAATATAAGTTGTAACACCCTATAAAATCGTGTCTAATAGTATAGTGACACGTGTTGTATTTTTAAAAATAGTATATTAAAGACTAGAAAGGACTAAAGGCGTCAACATGCTCAAACCGAGCCTCTGAGTGACGGTCCGATGTCAACATGCTTAAATCATTAGCCTCTAAGTGACTGATATGTCAACATGCTTGAAATTTGGCCTCTAAGTGACTGATATGTCAACATGCTTGAAATTTGGCCTCTAAGTGACTGATATGTCAACATGCCAGCCTCTGAGTGACATCGGAATCAACATGCTTATAATAATACGTGCCATTTGTTGGACGAGAGGGTTCAATTTTGTAAATATGTGAAAGTTGGATGATGGAGGGATTAAAAGCGTCAACATGTTAATGTATACCTCTGGGTGACCTTTTAACGAACCAAGAGCTCGACAATGTCCGGGCATAATCCCGGGTATGCCAAGTATTGGCTACGAAGGGCTAATTGTGCCAAAAAGGTGTTTAAAAAGGTTTTTAGAAGCTTTTTAAAGTTTAGGGGCTAAAGTGTCAAAATTTGAAACTGCCTTTTGGGGCGCGAGAGGCAAGGCCTGCGCCTCTCGCGGCCCGCCAGAGAGTGTCTGCTGCAGAAAGTTTTGTATGGTCTCGAAGCAAAGCTCCAAAACCATTTAAGCTCGAAACCATGGACTTGTAATCAGCTATTCCACGTTTTGGGACACTTGTAAGCTTCTTCTTACACCCCTAAACACCTGGCTTCACCTCCTTTGAGCTCTCCAATTATAAATAGGTGTTCAAGTGCTTCATTCCAACTTGCACCTTTTGCA
Organism: Scalesia atractyloides; assembly: GCA_947069175.1. NCBI lineage: Eukaryota > Viridiplantae > Streptophyta > Magnoliopsida > Asterales > Asteraceae > Scalesia > Scalesia atractyloides. Next base: position 49,628,392 of record CAMTDV010000023.1, read on the forward strand.
CCTTTCTCATTAATTCATTCTTCTCCCTCCTCTAGAAGTTCCTACCTGAAAGGAGCATCCAACTAGTTCTCTTGCATTGTAGGAACCTCTTGTAAGTGTTCCTTGCTCTTGCATTTTCGTTTAAAGGATTTTATAGCCAAAAGTCAAGCGTTTTCGTAAAACGCTTTGACTTTCGGTTAAGACCATTATGGTCCAGCCATTGTTCGAAATGAACATGGCTAAGTGATCATAATAAGGTAGGTGAAAATCCCTATAAAGGGCACCTCCTGAAGATCACGTTTGCTAGACCAATTGACGGGTCAAAGTTATGATATTAAAAAGTCAAACAGGCCATTTTTTGGAAAAATCCTAAATTGATCTTATATATGTTATGAAACATGTTTTGACACTTAAACAAGTTGGTAATAATTATTAGAACATGTAGGAACATGTTCGGCTTTTCAATTTCAGTTCTAGGGTTGGTTCGCAACTGAAAGTCGCGAAGTTTGACTTATGCTTTGACTTTCGATTCTGACTCGATTTAGATTAGTTACTTACTGATCTAAAGTTGCATTATGATCGTAATATAATGTAGCATAACCCTCTGAGGTTATATTACATGATCATAATCAGAATCCAGGTTTATGCGCAAGTTCCATAATTATGCCATCTTTAACCAAAATGCCCTTTTTAGATAAATTAAGGTTTTAATGATAATAAACTTTAAAATGAGTTTCCTACAGATGTAATATTATAAGTAGGATTATTTGGGATGTTAAACCAAGTTATAAACTGAGTTTTCAAACAAGTCTTTAGACTATGTCGATAAATGACGGTTTTAGCCCTTGTGGCTTATGAAATGGTTTTAATCAAATCTTTTCAAGATAAATCATTTACCTACTGATATTTTATATTAAATAACATGTTTTAAACATTTTAATATGACCTTAATGTAAGTTTTCGTAAACATCTCTTAAAACGTCTATTTACGACATAAGCGCCGTTTCGGCGCATAGTATGGTTTTAAACCATATTATTGACCAAGACTTGTTACCTACTGATTTTAAAACTTATTTTAAACATATATACAGTAGATACATGTTATAAATTAAGAATCCCAAATAAATTATAAACTATGTGTAAAATGACCAAAATGCCCCTTTGATGCATAGTTTGGTAATAAAGGATAATTTACACATATAATTGACATCCTACTGATATTATATCATAAATAAAGTATTTTTCCAGACTACTTATAATCATAACATTAAATTATATTCAAGTTCCTTTATTACGGTATAAAAATTACCAAAATGCCCTTATGAGGCATAATTTCGTTTTAAAACCTTAACGGGTATACAAGTTATAAAAAGATTTTGTGCTGATACGCACCTAAAACATTTTCAAAATGTTTTCAAAATGAGTCAGTTGGGTGTATTTACCAGCGAAAGCTGACGTATTTTCAAAAGACTAATCTGCATGTAGAATACGAAAATAGGTCGGAGGTGCTCGGTAGTGATAAAGGATCTTGCAAATCCTAAATCTGCCCAAAGTCTGTTTTGTATTCTTTCCCTGTACATTTTACGATCCGCCTGTGGATCTTCTATTACAAGCTTGTATATAATTTTTGTATTTTCGAACATTCGGTTTATAATAGTAATTTTACTCCAAGACTTCCGTTGTGCCGTGTTTAATTTACTATAATGATTATCAACTGACGTCACGATACTCCCCACCCGGGCCAACCGGTGTATGGATTTCGGGGTTGGAAATCCGGGTGTGACAGGGTTGGTATCAGAGCCAACGTTTGAGAGAAGTAAACACTAGCCTTTTGTGTTTAGTCTCAAACTTACATGAGCACATTCCTTAGACTTCCGAGTCTAGGCATTGACCTAGGATCACTCAGTTCGTTATTAAGTTATTAGTATTGTTTTTAAATTGATTTCTAGCAGGAAAATGCCGCCACGTGTAATAGGACAAAGTGGACGAGGAAAAGGTCCAATGAGGGGAGGACCATCAGAGCGTATTCCTCCTCAACCTCATAATTCAGATGCATACAAGAATTAGGAGATTCGTCTCCATGGCAACCAGCGAGACGTTCCGTTTCTAATAGACACTCGCCCTCACATTCCCAAAATTCTTACCACTCACACCACTCCTACCATTCTCACCATTCCCATTCTCACCACTCCTACCATGAAGAATTTAACCCCAACCATTATCTTAACACGCCTCCAGCCGATAAAATCAGTTGGACCAGCCACATCCTATGGACGAGGACTCCGACCGGAGATGCCACCATCGGGATCAAATATGCATCCCATTGAAATTTCGAGCGACTCAAACTCATATGCTGGATCGCCCTACCAAGGTCCTAATGAGTGGGACCAATACTGGAACTAATTCACTTTCGCCCACACTCCTTCTTACCACTCTCAACCACCTCCTGTTCAAGAAGATGTCCACATGGAACCGGTGGACCAACCTCAACCACCACCTGAACCACCAAGGAGGAAGCGTGGAGCACGTATGTCGGTACGTGTTGGACAAAGGTCGGGATCGCTACCACCTTTACCCAACTCCTACCCCACAATACAAGAGGACCCACAAATGGGTGGACCCTCTAATGTTCCACCTATAGTGGAACCAACACCAACACCTGCTGTTCAACCACCACCAACGAGTTATACTAACCCAATTCCCACGTATCCAGACACGTCTGGATATGATCCTTTTAACCCATCTAAACCGGTAGACTATCAAGCATGGTCGCAAGACCCCTACATGCAGGCGGTTATGCACAATGCACTTTACCCGTCTCCTTTCCCACCTACTTATCCACCGACTGGATACCGAAATTAGGGTACCAGTATCCGGTTATGCCACAACCACAACCACAACCTCCACCACCACTAGAGGCCATTATTGAGGCCTTAGAAAGGTTGAAAGAAATGCAGCAACAGGCGGAGAAAACGGAGAAGAAGACAAACAAGTTCTTCAAGAAACTCTCCAAGTTGGTCAAGGGAAAGTAGGACGAGTGAAGCCTCTTCTAATAATATGCAGTCCCTGCGAGGACATTGTTATTTCTTTTGTCCCTGCATGGACATTTTTATTTCTTTAAGTCCTTGCATGGACAAGTTTATTTCATCCTTCTAGTATTGTAATTTCTTATGGAAATTTAATGAATTACTTTTGGAATTATATATATATGTAATTCATCCTCTTGAAAATGAGCGCCTCGATTTTACTCGAATTTATGCTCTGCTATATAATTCAAAAAGACCTTAATAGATTGATTATGCCAATTGGCACAGACCACACATTGGCCAAGAAGTGATAGTTAAGTACGAAGGGGTCTTCTATCAGGATAGTTAAGGGAAGTCATCCTTCTATCCAGGAATAAGGGACTAGGTCCAAACTCCAAGGTCGTTAAGGTCGAAGGTAACCGGGACCATTAATCAATTATTAAGGTACTCTTATGTAACATTAAGAAATGTTCATACTGTTGGTAATGTGGCTTGAGGAATCACACTAGCCGTTAGGCCAATGTGCCCAATTAATTGTCCAACGAGACAGACTGATATGCCATGTACATCTGATATGATGTAGGCCAATGTGCCCAATTAATTGTCCAACGGGACAGGCTGATATGCCATGTACATATGATATGATGTAGGCCAATGTGCCCAATTAATTGTCCAACGGGACAGGCTAATATACCATGTACATCTGATATGATGTAGGCCAATGTGCCCAATTAATTGTCTAACGGGACAGGCTGATATGTCATGTACATCTGATATGATATAGGCTAATGTGCCTAATTAATTGTCTAACGGGACAGGCTGATATGCCATATACATCTGATATGATGTAGGCCAAGGTGCCCAATTATTGTCCAATGTGACAGGCTGACATGCCATATGTATTATGTCTTAAGTGACAGGCTGATATGCCATATATTTATTATGACCAATATGACCGGCCAATGCGCCCAATTATTATGTCCATTAGGGACAAGCATATGAGCTATATAATTGTCAATAATGACAACGATAGTTGTGACATTGCGATCCACTGTCCAATGACATATGGACTACGTCCAAATTGTAATTTGTCTATGATGGTCCTATTAAGACCTAGGCCAAATATAGATATGTTAAGCCTAAGAGTTGTGGTGTTATTCACACTAGTATAGGCAATGGATTGTTATATCCAACCTTGAAAGCCGATATGGTTGATACACCATGGCTAAATGAAGTTTTATTGGTATATAGAAACCAAGACTTAAAGATGGCTAACTCAAAGTAGCCACAGAAATGTTGAATCTAACAAAGCTGAAAACAAAAATATAGATGATGAAAATTTTCAAGCTCGCATTGATGCGGCCGTGGAAAGGGCCATGAGTAAGGCCATATTAAAGCTAAGAGAGCCGAGTGCCACTCGCTCTAGACCTCTATCTATTCCACCATCTTCAGCTCATAGGGAGAGCTATGTTCACTCTTCTAATGCGAAGAGTGAACCAAAGAAAATAAATCTTACTAAAAAGTCCCGTTCTGTTAAGGACAGATGTACTTATAAGTATTTCGTCTCATGCAAGCCCCGAGACTTTAACGAAGAAAAAGGAGCGGTAGAAGCCCTAAAGTGGCTAGATGAGATGGAAACAATTGTAGATATCAGCAATTATGCTGATAAGGATGTGGTCAAGTACGTATCACAATCCTTCAAAGGCGATGCCCTAATATGGTGGAAAGCCATGATTCAATCAACAGGTAAGGTACACCTGTACAACTTAGGATGGTCCAAGTTTGTTGATTTGGTTAAGGAAACTTACTGCCCAACCCATGAGGTGGAGAAGCTAGAGACAGACTTCTTGTCTCTAACAATGAAAAACCTAGACTGTCGGAAGTACGTCTCCGATTTCAACTCCCTATCTAGGTTAGTAGCCTATTTGATCACCCCCCGAATCCAAACGCATTGCACGTTTCATAAATGGGTTGGCGCCCGAGATAAAGGGCATGGTAAAGGCTGCACAACCTAATACCTATAGGTCTGCTACAGACCTATCTCTTTCCCTCACCCTAGATCTGGTAAGAAAAAAGTCAATTAGGACTGAAACTGACGGAAAGAGGAAACGGAGGATAATAACTCCCAAATATTTAAAAAAAGGAAATTTGGTTCAAGAAGAACCAGAACGCGTCTAGTGACAAACCTCTGTGCAAGAATTGTAAATATAGGCACTGGGGACAGTGTAGTATAAATCCACAAACCAAACCCTGTGGTATCTGCAAGAGAAAAAGGGCATAAGACCTTAGATTGCAAAGATCTTAAGGATGCAGTTTGCTATGACTGCAATGAAAAAGGGCATATAACGTATAATTGCCCCAAGAAATCCAAAAGTAATGATGCAAAACCTGGAGAGGCCAAGAAAGGGAATGCCCATGCCTTTCAAATGAATACCAGGGAGGCAGTTAATGACAACAACGTCATAACAGGTACTTTCCCCATTAATGATATTTATGCTAGAGTTCTTTTTTATTCGGGTGCAGATAAATCATTTGTTGACCATAAGTTTAGTAAACTATTAAACTTACCCATAAGAACTCTAGACAAAATTTATGAGATAGAACTCGCCGATGGAACCTTAGAAATTGCTTCTTCCATTCTTGATGGATGCTCTCCATCCATTAAGAATCATTCCATCCCTATCTCTCTTTTGCCAATGAAATTGGCGGGGGTTCGATGTTGTCTTAGGCATGGATTGGTTATCTCATAACCAAGCCCGCATTGCCTACGATAAGAAGCTCATCAAAATTAAAACCCCATCTGGTGAAATGATCACCATCCCTGGAGACTCACACTATGGACTGCCAGACAAGGTGTCGTTATTTAAAGCATCCAAGTGTTTGAGAAGAGGTTGTGTCATTTATATGGCACAAGTTACCATAAATGAACCAAAGCCGAACCTTGAAGATCAACTGTTATCTCGGAGTATTCCGATGTTTTCCCGGAAGAATTACCAGGCCTACCTCAAGATAGGCAAGTGGAGTTCAGAATAGATATCATACCAGGAGCAGCACCCGTAGCTAGAGCTCCATATAGGCTATCTCCAACCAAAATGAATGAGTTAAGAGTTCAATTGAACGAACTCTTGGAGAAGGGCTTTATTCGGCCTAGTTCCTCACCTTGGGGAGCTCCTATTCTGTTCGTAAAGAAGAAGGACGGTTCGATGCGAATGTGCATCGATTACCGAGAACTAAACAAGTTAACAATCAAAAATAGATATCCGTTTCCCAGTATCGACGATTTATTCGACCAACTCCAAGGGGCTAGTTATTTTTCTAAGATAGATTTGAGATCAGGGTATCATCAACTGAAGGTTAGAAGTCCAGATGTTCCTAAGACAGCCTTCAGGACCCGCTATGGTCATTTTGAATTCTTAGTGATGCCTTTTGGGCTCACAAATGCACCGGCAACATTCATGGATCTCATGAATAGAGTCTGCAAACCATATTTGGATAAGTTTGTCATTGTCTTCATAGACGATATACTTATCTATTCTCGTATCAAGCTGATCACGAGAAACATCTTCGGTGCATCATAAAATTATTAAGGCAGGAGAAACTTTATGCAAAGTTCTCTAAATGCGAATTTTGGCTTAGAGAAGTCCAATTCTTGGACACATGGTAAGTGAGCATGGTATCCAAGTGGATCCCACAAAAATTGAGGCCATAATGAATTGGGAAGTGCCCAAGATCCCAACGGAAGTTCGTAGTTTCTTAGGATTGGCTGGTTACTATAGGAGGTTTATTGAGAACTTTTCAAGGATAGCCACTCCTTTAACTTCCTTGACCCGTAAGAATATTAAGTATAATTGGGGTCCAAAGCAACAAGAATCTTTTGAGATTCTTAAACATAAGTTGAGCAACGCTCCTGTGTTATCTCTACCTAAGGGTATTGAGAATTTTGTTGTTTATTGTAATGTATCACACACCGGTATGTGCTGTGTGCTAATGTAAAATGGCAAGGTAATTGCCTATGCATCACGACAATTAAAAGTGCATAAAAAGAATTACGCCACCATGATTTGGAGCTGGGTGCCGTTGTATTTGCACTAAAACTCTGGAGATATTACTTGTATGGCACAAAGTGTGTTATATACTGATCATAAAATTCTCCAGCATTTGTTCAATCAGAAAGAATTGAATATGCGACAGCGCCGTTGGATGGAAACTCTTAACGATTATGATTGCGAGATTCGCTACCATCCAGGCAAGGCAAATGTAGTTGCCGATGCCTTAAGTCGCAAGGAAAAGGTTAAACCTATAAGGATTAACGCTAAGGGCATTGAACTCAGAATAGCTTAAGTGAAAAGCTATTAGATGCGCAAAAACAAGCCTTGTTAGAGGCTAATATTCCTAATGAGGAATTAGGCGGAGTTGTTGATCAATTAGCGCCTGGAAAGGATGGAATCCTAAGATTTAATGATAGAATTTGGGTTCCGATCTTTGGAGGACTTAGAGATCTAATCCTACAAGAAGCACATAATTCAAAATACTCTATTCACCCGGGTGGTGACAAAATGTAATGACACGATTTGGGTCATAGTGGATAGGCTGACCAAGTCAGCACACTTCTTGCCAATAAAAGAAACATATAATTCAGATAAATTGGCTAAGTTGTATGTGGACAAGATAGTGTCCCTGCACGGTGTGCCAATATCTATTGTATCCGATAGAGATACTAGATACACATCAGACTTTTGGAAAAGTTTCCAACAATCCTTAGGCACACAATTAAATTTCAGTACAGCTTACCATCCGCAGACTGATGGTCAAAGTGAGCGTACTATCCAAACACTGTAAGACATGCTTAGGGCATGTATGATTGATTTAGGTGAAAGTTGAGACGATCACTTACCCCTAATAGAATTCTCCTACAATAATAGCTATCATACAAGCATCAAGGCTGCTCCTTTTGAGGTCTTGTATGGGAGAAAATGTAGAACGCCCGTATGTTGGGAAGAAGTTGGGGAGGCCCAACTATCAAGACCTGAGATTGTCCTGGAAACCACGGAAAAGATTATACAAATCCGTGATCGTCTCAAAGCTGCCAGGGATAGGCAGAAGAGCTATGCTGACAAGAGGCGTAAACCTCTCAAGTTCCAAGTAGGGGACAAAGTCATGCTAAAAGTATCACCCTGGAAATGTGTGATGCGTTTTGGAAAGAAGGGTAAGTTAAGCCCTAGATATATAGGAACCTTCGAGATAATCGAACGTGTCGGCACGGTAACTTATAAGCTCAGGTTGCCAGAGGAGCTTAGTAGAATCCATGATGTATTCCACATATCTAATCTTAAGAAATGTCTAGCCGATGAGTCGCTAGCAATGTTGCACAAAGATGTGCAGATAGATGAAAACCTGAGGTTCATTGAGAAACCAATTTTGATCGAGGATCGACAGGTTAAGAAGCTCTGAAGAAAAATGACACCTATAGTAAAGGTTAAGTGAGATGCTTTTAGAGGTCCCGAGTATACATGGGGGTTGAGTCCACTATGCGACAAAAGTACCCCCATCTTTTTGAATAAAATCTCGAGGTCTAGATTTCTTTTAAGGGGGTGAGGATGTAACACCCTGTAAAATCGTGTCCAATAGTATAGTGACACGTGTTGTATTTTTAAAAATAGTCTATTAAAGACCAGAAAGGACTAAAAGCGTCAACAGGCTCAAACCGAGCCTCTGAGTGACGGTCCGATGTCAACATGCTTAAACCATTAGCCTCTGAGTGACTGATATGTCAACATGCTTGAAATTTAGCCTCTGATTGACTGATATGTCAACATGCCCAGCCTCTGAGTGACATCGAAATCAACATGCTTATAATAAGCCTCTGAGTGATCCTTTGTGAAGACCTAACTCTCAACGTGCCATTTGTAGGACGAGAGGGTTCAATTTTGTAAATATGTGAAAGTTGGATGATGGGGGATTAAAAGCGTCAACATGTTAATTTATACCTCTGAGTGACCTTTTAACTAACCAAGAGCTCGACAATGTCCGGGCATAATCCTGGGTATGCCAAGTATTGGCTACGAAGGGCTAAAAGTGCCAAAAAAGTGTTTAAAAAGGTTTTTAGAAGCTTTTTAAAGTTTAGGGGCTAAAGTGTTAAAATTTGAAACTGCCTTTGGGGCGCTCGCGGGGCACGAGAGGCAAGGCCTGTGCCTCTCGCGGCCCGCTAGAGAGTGTCTGCTGCAGAAAGTTTTGTTTGGTCTTCCAAGCAAAGCTCTAAAACCATTTAAACTCGAAACCATGGACTTGTAATCAGCTATGCCACATTTTGGGACACTTGTAAGCTTCTTCTTACACCCCTAAACACATGGCCTTCACCTCCTTTGAGCTCTCCAACTATAAATAGGTGTTCAAGTGCTTCATTCCAACTTGCACCTTTCTCATTAATTCACTCTTCTCCCTCCTCTGGAAGTTCCTAGCTGAAAGGATCATCCAACTTAGTTCTCTTGCATTGTAGGAACCTCATGTAAGTGTTCCTTGCTCTTGCATTTTCGTTTATAGGCTTTTATAGCCAAAAGTCAAGCGTTTTCGTAAAACGCTTTGACTTTCGGTTAAGACCATTATGGTCCAGCCATTGTTCGAAATGAACATGGCTAAGTGATCGTAATAAGGTAGGTGTTAATCCCTATAAAGGGCACCTCCTGAAGATCACGTTTGCTAGACCAATTGACGGGTCAAAGTTATGATATTAAAAAGTCAAACAGGCCATTTTTTGGGAAAATCATAAATTGATCTTATATATGTTATGAAACATGTTTTGACACTTAAACAAGTTGGTAATAATTATTAGAACATGTAGGAACATGTTCGGCTTTTCAATTTCAGTTCTAGGGTTGGTTCGCAACCGAAAGTCGCGAAGTTTGACTTCTGCTTTGACTTTCGATTCTGACCCGATTTAGATTAGTTACTTACTGATCTAAAGTTGCATTATGATCTTAATATAATGTAGCATAACCCTCTGAGGTTATATTACATGATCATAATCAGAATCCAGGTTTATGCGCAAGTTCCATAATTATGCCATCTTTAAATCAAGGTTTTAATGATAATAAACTTGAAAATAAGTTTCCTACTGATGTACTATTATAAGTAGGATTATTTGGGATGTTAAACCAAGTTATAAACTGAGTTTTCAAACAAGTCTTTAGACTATGTCGATAAATGACGGTTTTAGCCCTTGTGGCTTATGAAATGGTTTTAATCAAATCTTTTCAAGATAAATCATTTACCTACTGATATTTTATATTAAATAACATGTTTTAAACATTTTAATATGACCTTAATGTAAGTTTTCGTAAACATCACTTAAAACGTCTATTTACGACATAAGCGCCGTTTCGACGCATAGTATGGTTTTAAACCATATTATTGACCAAGACTTGTTACCTACTGATTTTAAAACTTATTTTAAACATATTGACAGTAGGTACATGTTATAATTTCAGAATCCCAAATAAATTATAAACTATGTGTAAAATGACCAAAATGCCCCTTTGATGCATAGTTTGGTCATAAAGGATAATTTACACATATAATTGACATCCTACTGATATTATATCATAAATAAAGTATTTTTCCAGAATACTTATAATCATAACATTAAATTATATTCAAGTTCCTTTATTACGGTATAAAATTACCAAAATGCCCTTATGAGGCATAATTTCGTTTTAAAACCTTAATGGGCATACAAGTTGATATCCTACTGATATCTTAACTTATTTAAAGTATAACAGCATATAAAATTTGTCCATGACTTATCCGGTTACCCGATATCGCTATAATGCGCACGGTTACGTATATGTAACTATTTTACGGAAATTAACTGAAACGGGTTTAACCTGTCATTTAAGTCTCAAAAATACATTCTATCCAATCATGTTTAATCTAGCGTCATACGTTTTAATCAAGTACACTAGTCGGTCTAAGTCTATGACTTAAATAAGACCGTTAGTATTTAATTGGTTAGTTTATGCCATAATCCAGACTAGAGACTTGCCGGTAAATGCTATCTGCACTTACCTCCTTTTTGTGTACGGCTGAGTTATAAAAAATTAAAGAAGACTAGCTCAGGTAAATACTCTCGACTTATTTCCCCTATACGGGCTTGGGTTACGGTAAATTATTACCGCTTGGTCGGAAATGTGATTAATCGAACGCCGATTCGGAATAGAAATCCGCATATTCTGTTTTAATCTGTTTTGTTTGATAATTTAAACATCGGGGGTTAACTACTGTGTCCTAGATATCCTCGGCTCATTACAATCAAAATGGCCACGACCTTAGCGCGGGTGTAGGCATACACCCGATAGACGCTCAATTATGCATTCCCACAAGGTTGGGAGGAATTGACTCCTTCGTGATTCCAAAGCGGTGTGTACGTTAATTGTGTCTCGGTTTTCGTGCCGAGCCCCGTATGTATGACAAACATGTAAATCTGTTAACAAGGTTGGACGGTCAATTAACCCAAGTTATAAGAAGATTTTGTGCTGATACGCACCAAAAACATTTTCGAAATGTTTTCAAAATGAGTCAGTTGGGTGTATTTACCAGCGAAAGCTGACGTATTTTCAAAAGACTAATCTGCATGTACAATACGAAAATAGGCTGGAGGTGCTCGGTAGTGATAGAGGATCTTCAAAACCTAAATCTGCCCAAAGTCTGTTTTGAATTCTTGGCATGTACATTTTACGATCCGCCTGTGGATCTTCTATTACAAGCTTGTATATTATTTTTGTATTTTCGAACATTCGGTTTGTAACAGTAATTTTACTCCAGGACTTCCGTTGTGCCGTGTTTAATTGACTATAATGATTATCAACTGACGTCACGATACTCCCCACCCGGGCCAACCGGTGTATGGATTTCGGGGTTGGAAATCGGGGTGTGACATAAGTACTATTTTTCTTATTACAATTCCAGGCGAACCAGTTAACGGTGGAATAACTGTCGCCCGAATATCCTATCCCTGTTTTCGATCTTCCACAGTCATCATCCTCATCGTACACATCTTCTTTATACTCAAACACATCTGCATTACTTTCAAAAATGTTAGTATTTTTGTCATTTTCGTAAGAGACATTTTTAGGCAAAAAGATCATTTTTATCAATTAAATCATTATTAGGATGAGGAGATAACATAGTACATAGTTTTTGCTATGTAGAGGAGGAAAGATTTTTCTTCCGTTTCCGAGCTTATCCTTGAATCCAATCCCATCCTTCACGAATGTCGGTCGTTGGCAATTTTCAATGTCAACCAGTGCCTTTTGATTAATTTTCCATTTATCGATCGTGATTTGCAATCTATTGTTTTCATTTTGAGATTTTCTAATCTTTCAATTAAATCATTTATGATAAAATCTTTTTTTAAAAACGAATTCTTTTAGTGTCTGCATTTCAGCTAAAGTTGAATTCAACTTTCTCTAATATGCAGCTTCATTTTCTTTAACTTCTTTGTTAAATTGCAAAACCTTTTCTTTTTCTCTAATCAGGTCACGGTTGAGTGATTTCTAATGTGCCACGACATTCAAACATGGTTGGGAGCATAGTTTTGCTTTAAATTCATATGGTATGTTGTGTACCAAATCCTTATTCTCTTTCTCTTTTGCAGATTCCGCTTTCATGGCGCCTGCGGGAGCTTCAGCATTCTCATTCTTGATGCTGCTAGTTGCTTCTTGGGCTTTCTTCTTCGGTTCAGGCTTCTCAGCTTCTTTCTTTCCCTTATCTGTTGATGGTTCAATAGGAGCGACTATGCTCTTTAAGCCTTTATCTATAACTTTGTCGCCCTTAGGAATTCCTGCAGCTTGTTTCTCAACACAGTTTGATGAAGATGAGACTGATCCAGTAGAGATTTTAGCCATAAGTGCCTTGTTGACTTCTTCCTTTGCCTCTGCATTTTCTTCAGTCCAATCATAATCTTCTACCACTAGTGCCTTTGGGGTGTTATCAGCTGCATTCTCATTTCCCTCAATAGCGATTGGCCTTCTTGCTGGACAATCTCAGCATTCTCGTTCTTCAACAGCGGGCAATCTCTCTCGAAGTGACCCGAATTCTTGCAATTGTAGCATCACAACTTTGACTTGTCGAAACCGGCTTTTCTGAGAGACAATTTCTTTCCTTTCTTCTCTTGAAACTTCTTCAGCCTTAAGGTGATCATAGCCATCTGCCATTTCAAATCCATTTCTTCCATATCATCTGGATCAACTTAGTACATGTCTTCAGCTGAAAGAAAATCATGTTTCAGTTCACCCGACATAAGAGCCTCATAGCTGTTGAGGAAGGTGTTAAACAGTGCAACATGTTCAGTCGAGATCTTTAGTGCTTGAGCATTACCGACCATTAGCTTTCTCGTTGGATTGTGGAGCCTTAGTAGAGTTTACAGAAGCGTTGAAGTAAGATGCACTAGCACTTTGAGAGCTTGAACTCCTAGGGGAAACAAATGCCATGTTCTTGGGTATAATAGCAGCAGCGGTTGAGCAGACTTTTGTTGTAAGTATGGTTCATCTCTCTTTTGAGCACGTCCATTTCGAAAGCCTTTAGACTGTTGATCAATTTCGAAAAGGTAACTGGAGTCGTACTAGTTAGGAAGGTTCTTTTGATCATCATGCACTGTAAGCTCCATTCTTTTGGAAGAGAGTCCAAAAGCTTATTGATTGAAGCATAGTTAGCAACAGGATTACCAACCTTCTTCATTTTCGTTAACACATTCAAAAAGCGGCTAATGTGATCTGACAAACTTTCACCTCGAACACTTCCAAACATGTCGTGTTCTTTTTGAATCATATCTCTCTTGTTTTCCATCATTTCTTCGTTGCTGTGAAAGGGGATCGCCTCTCCGCTTATGAGCACTGGACTAATCTGACTTAGCTAACAGAGGCGGAATTCATTGTTAGCGAGTTGGACAAACAAACAAGAAAGATATAATGCTTAAACCCTTGATTCGTATAAATAAACATGAAGGTTATAGACGAGTAAACACTTTGACAGGGCTTCGCCATAGTTACACACCAAAAATATCTAACACAACACTCAAGCTCTACTATTTATAGGTCAACATGACTCGCACAGGAGAGAGGTGTGTTTGGCTCATGCGAGTGTGCCTCGTACGAGTGACAAGGTGTCACTCGTACGAGCCACTTACAAAACATATAAATCATATATAAACATTCAATATTTGACATTCTAAGCCCTATATACATAACCGACATATCCTAGACGTAGGCGATAGACATTATGCACCAATAAACTCTCCCTTGGATGTTGACACAGTCTTGGATAGTCTTCAAAAAATCTTCAAAGTTTGACAGTTAACGTCCAAAGAAACGTTTCGGTGGCCTGTGCACTCCTCAGAAGATATCGGTGTTTGGTCTATAGGAGGAGGGCGATTATACGTGTTGCCAAATCGAAAGCTCCTTAGCAATGCAATCCGCGTTCGCTCAGCAATTCTTTCTGCATTCTTTTCTTTCTTTCGCTACTCTATCTCCTCCAGCTTCCTCCAAGAAGTGTTCTATGTTGTTCCTGAATGTATATCGTTAGCGAAACAAACATTAACAATCTTCTGGAACTGGAGAGCCTGCTCTCTATCTTTTTCCTCAAAACTAATTTTGTTGTAGAATAGACATTCTATATCCTTCTTAGAGCAATTGACTAGCCACATAGGGTCTAGTACTCGAATGCCATGCCATAGACCATATATGTGTTTGTGTGTTATGAAGGCTTTAGATAATTCTTCAGTAATCTTCCAAGAATCTTCATCTAGACGAACACAAATAACAGCTTCACCAGTACTAGAATCGTAGTGCCACCATTTGAAGATCTTGAAGAAATCCTGCTCCATCTTTATCAGAGGCATATTTTTCATTACTTTCGGCCTCTTCACAATCAAAGTCACATTTTTTTCCTTTGTAATAGGATCGATCTTTGTGATTCTCTTAGGCATATGTGGCTTCCAGTGTCTAAACCCGTGAGTAGCTTCCAACTTTATCAATTTCCACAGCCGCTGCTCATGATATTTCATCTTCAGATTTATCATCTTTGTCTGCACTAGTTCGGTAATGTCCCAGAATGGCAGGGTCTTGATATCGCTTAGGTATCGGAAGTACTAGAGCCCATACTCCCGTTTAATAGCATAGACGTTAAGCTCTTCGATCCAACCCCAGCTTATGATGTCCCCCAAAGAAATTTTCGCATCACGTGTGAAGAATGCTAGGAAACGTTTAAACTTACGTTCTGCTGGTAATTCCTTGAACCACATTTTCCTCATCTTTGGTATTTCTTCCTTTGATAAACTTTGAGGAACTGTTCCTTGTTTTACAGCCTGTTCAACTTTACGTTTCAGTAAATCATCATTCTCAGCTGCAAACATCTCACTGAAGGTTGGGGAGTCATATGTACCCTCTTCAACAATATTTGCATCATTGTCATCAGAATCATCCTCCACGACAACCTTGTCATTATCGTGTGCGTCAGAAACATGTTCGAAGACATAATTCTTAAGTTGTAAAGCAATGATGTCATTTAGCTCATCTTCGAAATCGAATTAAAATGTGTATTCGTCCATGCCTAACATGTTCGCAATTGCTTCCTTTGAGCAATTGTGAACAAATTCTCCCTCCACCACATCATGCTCTAGATAAAAAATCTTTGATTTTTGCACAGCAAGAACAGTTCATTAATGACGAGAATTCATAACAGTCGGTACTTATTACAATGGTAATCGCGACCATTGGCGCTGCACAAGAAGTCACATGTCTTCGCATTCCCCCTACTTCATTAATGACGACTACGCCATATACGATATTCGGTGGTAATGTCATGAAACAATAAGTCATCACAGGAAATACCAGGTAAAGTCCTCGAATTCCTTTTGTTGAAATTTCAACTTTGCATATACTGAGTAGGTTTGCACACCTCTACTCCTCATAACGGTCATTGTGTCACGAGAAATTATTTTTTGATTGGCGAACACCTATTGCATCATTTCTTGACAAATTTATACGATACGCATGCCTTGTTTGTTACGCATGTGGTTAACTTGAAACGTGAAGGCCATCAGGGTCTTCACTTTGAATGGTCATTTTATCAATAATTCAAAGGTTGGTTCGCTATACTCAAATTCTCTTTGCTTTGTGATCTAGATGACCTGCCTTATTGCAAATATTGACTCCTTGATATCGAGTCAATGAATTTCTTGAAATTTCTTTCCTTTCCAAGTTGCATACATGGGTTTTTGTAGTAACCATATCAAAACTTGTTCGAATCATGTATTTATTGTTGGATTGTGTCAAACCAAGTTCAATTGTTTTAACTTGCTCGCTGTGTACAAAGTCAATTCAAGGATTTCATATGATGGATTGAGGCCGTCATATTCAAAGTAATATCAACAAGCAATTCATTTGTTTCGAACCATAGTAGACTGGTTCAGTCTGCACCCTTATTAAGTCATTTATTGGTTACGACACCTTGTGGTGGCGTTACACTAGTTGAAGCTTGCGCTGACATCGCTTTCACAACTCATGTACGGATTTATACTTGATTATTTATTCATTTTTAAATCCCCTTGTTGGATAGTTTCCTTAAAACATCCTTAACACAATCGTTTATTAAGGAGACGGTGCACAACTTTATGGTCTATTTCAGTGTACCTCTTAACGGGTTCTTTCATCATCGGTCGAAATTTTGGGATATTTATTTTTCTTCCACTAGCGACCGAAAATTATATTTATTTGTTCTTTCATTTTCAGTTGAAAATCCTATGAGATTATCTGGAACAAATATCCAGACCTACTTGATTGAACTTTTAATTAAATTGTAAACATGATGAATTTGTTTGGTCACCGCTAAAATTGGATTATTTCAAAGCACTATGGCGCCTTGTGGCGTCGGTATAAACTTGTAGCTTGGGCTACTCATTGAAAGTGGTCTTAATGCAACTATGTATTAAGACAATGATACACTAACTAGGTTGTAATTCGGTGTATCCTTGCAATTCAATAGTGTTAACTTATGGTTCGAAAAGTTAACAGATCATCTTCATGTTTCTAATTCAGTTGAGCTTCAACAACCAACGCTAGTTTTCGTTGGTCGAGATTCCTATTGTTTATGAAATTCATTTACAGATTGTGAACGTCTTAGAAATCTATTTGTCGACAATCTCATTTGTTTGACCAATGTAAACTCAGTCATATTGGTGATTATGTCATTACGTTTCGTTCACTAGGCATCAATTCTGAAAACTGATTCAGTTGAACTAGTGGGTTCATGTTGTTGTAGTAAGTCATTGTGTTCATGTAATCCAGACAAGTCTCGATGCGATTACATGGTCATTTACCTGGGTAGATATTAATAGCAATCTACGCATTACAAAAATCTAAGGAGATAACATAGCTTAAATTTCAGAGACGAAATTTTTATAACAAGGGAGAATGTGACAAACGGCAGTTTCCGATCTTAATTAAGCGCTTAACGAATAGTAATACAATTATAATTATCGTAATTAGACATACTTAACACGATCAGGCCCCTGGAGAGCCTAGGAACATCTACTTGATTCACGTTGCACGATTTGACGAAAATCGAAGACACTAAACGCGAAATCGAACGATAAGCGAACTGATGTCCAACAAATACTGACAACGCCTAAAAATACGAATTTTGTACTTGTATTTGTCATACAGTTATAATTATGTGATAAATTTGGATCGTTGAACGTCGCAAAGCACAACGCGGAAGTTACGCGGAAAATCGGAACGCATCGACAACAAAACGGAAGCAACGGACTCGAGTTACGCCTTGGCATTAATATATTATGATATATTTAGCTCCGTAATTGAATTTTATTATTCGCGGTAGAAACCAGATCGAAAAAACGGTGATCGTAGCAAAATACGCAAATTTAATGCAACTAACTGATTTACACGTCGTAACCGACTCTCGACTTGAATTTCACACGTTTAGGCTCCAAATAAACATTATACGACTTTTGGGAAACGATAACGGGCCTTGGATACGTAGTGTCCTTGAACACGATTAACGGGCCTTGAGCCCAACCCACTAATCAAAACCCTAACTATAATATAAACTATAACCCTAATCCCCACAATTCTACAAACAAAACCTTAGCACACACAAGACCCCCCTGCTCTTCTCCCTCTGCTCCTATCGCCGGAATCCGGCAAGGACCACCGGCGATCCCGGTCGTCTTCCCGATCACACACACACTCCCACCTACCCTTGTCTCCTTTCTAACACACACCCGCATACAGTCAGACCTAGAGAGAGAAAGAGATCGGGTAGAGTGAGAGAGAGGGCGGCGGCGACCCCCCCCTCTCGTTTCTCCTACGGCCGAAAGCGCAGCCGTCGGCGGCAGCTCAGAGCCGGTCAGTCGACGTTTGATGCTGATGGTGGTTTCGATCGACGACAGCGGAGTGGGTTTGTCTGGTTGGGGGTTTCATCGGCAGCGGTTCTCCGGCAGTAGGGATGGCGGTGGCGATGTTCGGGTTGTTTCGAGTCTGGGTAAATTGTTATGGTTTAGTTAGATGTTTCAGATTTGGTTCGGTTTGGGCTAATAAAGTTTCAGTTTCGGGTTCAGTCAACGGCTCGGGTCTCGGATCTCAGTTCAATCGGTGCATCTCCGGTTCAGTTTTCGGGTTCGATTCAAGATTTGGTTTAGTTATTTTCTTTTCGATTCAGTTCCGATATTTTGGTTTGATATATCAGTTCCATTTCGATTTGGGTTATGTTTGTCTCACGTTTTTAGGTTCGGGATGCGTGTCTCGGTGCGGTGTTTGGTCAAACCCAGTCAACACGAGTCAATCCAATCAAACCTGGTAAAACCGATCAACGGGTCAACTCGACGCTCGGTAAAAACTAATTACGACGCGAAATTTTAATTATATAGTTTATATAAATATTAATAATAATTAGCGCTCGACCCGACCCGTTAACGATTACATGTCGTCAAATTATAAAAATAACAATTGATCCGACTACAATATTCGCGGTTAAAATAAACCGACAACGTTAGTATAATATAAATCGGACTTATATTTGGTGAAAATAGTATTGAAACACGTCGAGAAATTATATATATTGTTTGCGTACATTGCAGATTATGTTTTGATAAATAAATCGACAACTAGTATAGTCGGGATCGTCCGAAAACAGAGGAAACTCTTCCCGATTTTCGTAAAATATATAGTACGAAACGCGTTACAATTCAAAGACAAAAACATCCGATTCAAAGATTGTGATAAAATAAATATAGGTGTATATTTATTTGACGACGCTATTCAAACGTTCAAAACTCAAGCCGACAACATTTCAATGAGCGTAATTTCAAGATAACAAACATTCGGCAATCGATTATGAAGTAAATATAAATTATTTAAATTTACTTCAAACGTAGGAAATTCGAATATTTAAATTTGAAAAGTCGATAACTCATTCGAATATTTTTATGTAGAATAAATGTAATGCTTATATTTATTTCAAAACCCAAGATTTCCAAACGCTTTTACAAGACGAATACAAGGTGCGTATTATTTCAAACGAACGGATTCGGAAATCGTATAACACGGATATAATTATATATATTCGAACGTCGAGATTTTGAATACTTTTATAAATATAGTTATATTTATTGCAAACGTCGACGATTCGGGAACTTCAAATGCTATTGTTATATTCGATTTCAACACCAAACGAAGTGCGACGCAACTCCGCAAGACTATAACAAGTGTACGATGACATCATTATTTCTTACAAATGATATGCCAGACTCTTGTTCGGATACGAAATGTGTTATCAATATTGGTATATTTACAAGTATATATATACATTATACCTTACGAAAACTACGAAGGGTCGTACTATAACCGTCAATGTAGGCGACGACTAAATACGATTTCAAGAAATACAGTTATGTTTATATGTAAACATATATTTCCAGTCTCTAGAAAACAGAAATCGTTTCTAAGAAAACCACAGGTTGGTTAACCAAGTTAAGACAATGATATTTTCATAGAATCGTATGGTTAACGATTCAGTAGAGCTTGGTATCACGTAGTATAGCTATGTCATTCTTAGACACTTACAAGTTATTACGTTTTAGGAATACCTTAGATTGCATGCTAGCAAGTCAAGTTGTGGAGACAACACTATGGAAATCACATTAAGCTAGCTTTGCACGAGGAAATCAAGGTGAGTTCATAAGCCACACTTTTTACCGTTTTACATTTTTATAAATGTTTTCGGGGTGGAAAGACATGCAAGTTTTGCGAAAGTATAAAATGTTTCGATGAATGAAAATCATATATTTCTAAACCATGTTACAAACCGATTTCTACTAACTCATATGGTTTACGAAAGGTTTATGCTAAACTTACCGATTTTCACAAGCTATACAAAGCTTTTCAAAACATGCATGAGTTTTATGACTAGTGACGGGATTGTCATAGTCACAACTAGGGGGCGAGGCCCCAATTTTATTTATAACATGGGCTAGGCCCAATGACAAGAAAACATGGGCTAGGCCCAATGACAAGAAAACATGGGCTACGCCCAATGACAAGAAAACATGGGCTAGGCCCAATAACAAGAAAACATAGGCTAGGCCAAATAACACAGATTTATAACAATTGGTATGTAGCTGTGGGATTAGATTATAACAGATCACTGTGCGTAAGTAGGATGATGACAATAGTAACCATTAATCACGTAGTGACCAAGGTGCAAAAGACATAGATCTATCGAATTTGAGACACGCTCCACTCCTGGTAAGTTAACTGGTTAGGAGTGCTTTTTTGATCCCAATTATGTCAGAGTTGTCTCGGTTTGGTTACTTACTTATGGCACCTAGGCCAGTGTGTTAGGTACACACCGATTGATCCTTAGATTCCATAGGAAAACTACATACTAAAATTTCAATACTGGTTTACAAAGATAACATAAAACATTTCAATACCGGTTTACAAAGATAACAGAAAACATTTTATCACCAGTTTATAAACATAACATTTTATGCATGGATTTGCAAACAATTGGAAAACATTTCAATACTGTCATACAGATATGACATTTCAAATGCTTTGGGATACTATGATCCCACAAACTGGTTTTTGAATGCAAGACTTTCAAATGTTTTATGATTCATTTGAAACAAAATCAGACAAACTATGAACTCGCCAACTTTATGTTGATTTTTCGCATGCTCTTTCTCAGGTTACAGTTACAAGTATGGCACAGTTGGAATAGTGGAACTCATGGGGATTCTAGTAGTTAGCAGGCGTTCATTTACTAGAAATCTTAGCACTCACGCTTGCTTCCGCTGTGCATTGAGGATACCATTCAGATCACGCCCCGCTCTGATGTGAAGGGATTACATGGGGGTGTGACAAAATTAATCTTGAGTTTCTTTGTAAGAATTTTCTTGAATAAGCTCATTTGCCGTTGATTTCTGGGGCGTTCTTCATTATATTCTTCCATACGGTTCCTCAGCCTTTCGTTCTCCGACACAATACTTGCCAAGAGAGCCTTAAGATGTTGTTTTTCTTCTTTCAGCCCCTTAATTTGCTCTTGTAATTCAGCAATCTTCACACTGTTTAGCATAACTTGGTTTTCTAACTCTTCGATTCGTGTGTCATTGAACATGTCAGCAGAAATTCTTCTCCCCCTGGAATATCTCCAAAATCGAAGTCAAACTGATCTTCAAGTGTAGATCCTGTTGAGAACTGGGGCTGAGATTGAGTAGGTTGAGGTGTAGGTTGTGGTGGTGGAGATGGTGTTTGTTGTGGAGTAGGTTGTGGTAGTGGTTGTGGTGATGGTTGTGGAGTTGGTGATTGTGGCAGTTGTGGTGTAGACTAAACATTCTCTGCAATATCAACTTTTTTCTACACCTTTCTCTTTAATCGAGCTTTCGGAGAGACAGAACTTTTAACCGCTGGTCTCTTCACACGTTTAGATGGCCTCTTTGATGATTTGAGACCAGGAGTGTCACTGTCAGATCCAGATGGCACAAATGTAGAATCATCTTCTCCTGTCTCTTTTCTTCTCCTCTCCTCAGCTCTACGTTGTATTTCAGCCAATCGTTCTAATTCTTTTCCTTTGGCTCTCTCTTTCTCCAGTGATTCTATCCTCTTCGTCAGTGCTAGAGGAGGATGCATCTTCAACTATACCTTCTTTAACACCAAACGCTTCCTTTCTATATCAGTAGCCAATGTCTCGACATTTTCTTCTATCTCAGGCTCGTCATCCAAACTCGTGCCGGTAGATGCACGTTTCTTCTTTTAAGGGGCAGTGGAGAAAGATGTAGCCGTTTGCTTTCATTTTATCCCCTTACACCCTTCTTATCTTCCTTGGTAAACCACACGCTTCTTTTTGTAAACAAAACCATCTAACACTTCTATCTCCTCAGCCTCGTACCCACTTACATCTTTTTGCCACCTCCCCATGGGCGGCGCCACATAGTCTTTATCAATAATAGCCCTAAAAACAAGCTTGGCGTTGGGGAAGGCTTTTAGGTGCAGATTCATCTTCTTTAATGTAGACACATCCATGCTTAAGTCTCAGAAATCGTCCTTTTTCTTTTTCAAATTTGGATGTAGATGGTCTAGCAGCATTTGCATGAATCTCGGGTACTGAAGAAACTTTTCACGTTGAATGTTCTATACCATCTGCAAAAATATGAGTCTAGAGAAGTTGTACAGCAGATTGAGAATAAGCTCCGTAATTATACACATCTGATAATCTATCAAGTCATCGAAGCCACCCTTTCTATGACTTAGGTCGTGAATAATGCAGTGAGCGATGTATCGAAAGGGAGAACTGAGATTTCCCTTCTTAAACGGTGCGGCGTTTACGAATCCAGCATATCCCATTCTATAAAAGCACCATTTTACCATGTATTCCGATAACCAGTCGGGTCTTCTTCACTGTCATTGAACTCCAATACTGTTCGAATCAAATCTTCAGTGATCCTGACTTCAATATCTTCGTTATCAATGCGTATTGAAGACAGGATGCATTCTCTTCCTCACTATATTCGGCTGCATTACAAAAATATTAAACATGAGATTGGTATGCTGTATGACGATCTGCAAGGCCTTTGTAATAGGCGGCCTGCTCATAAAATCTAAAACTTCTCTGTATGCTGCTATCTTGGAATAGTCTCTTCCAAAAGACAACAAATGTTGTGGAACGGAGAAAATGTAGATTTCGTGATATGTAAACATAAGGATTACAAACACTTACAAAATTTTTCAAACATTTCAAATCTTCTATACTCGTACGAGTCACCATTCGTACGAGTCAGATACTTAGGCAAAGAATTAAGTTCTGAACAAAACCCACTCGTAAGAGTCACTTTTGGTGCGAGTTGAAGTTTATACTTAACATTTTTAAGGGTTTGAAGAGACTTACTCGTATGAGAACAAGGAGATTTAAACATTTAAGAACATACTCGTACGAACGATCACCCGTACGAGTGAATATGATAATCGGTCATTTGAAAACCCTGCTCATACGAGTGATGATTCGTACGAGTTACGAATCGCACCAAATAAGACCTTATGAAACCGACCTTAAAACATGTTGATTTTAACAAATTGAATGTTGATTTATAAGTTACGAGGGCCGATTATTACAAAGTTGAGTTCAATTTTATATTTTACCGGTCTGATTATCCTAAATCTACATTTTATGTCCTCTTTGGTCTAGTTTCGGCATTATAACGTCTCAGAAATTGTATTAATACCATTCCCATCGTAAGAGGTGTGCTAATCAACCTCCCCGAAAAAAAAAGATACGTAAATCGATCAAGAACAAGTGTATAAAGAACGGAATCGCACAAAGAAAAATTTCAGTCGCACAAAGTGAATAGTGTGACTCATGCGAATGAGACCCTTATACTCTCTGAAGATCATTTGTACGAATTATGCCTCGCACGAATGAGCCTTTGTCACTCGTACGAGTCAGTATTTCACTCGTACGAGTAAGTTCCTTGTACTTTGATTTTCTTTTTTAAATTTTGTGAAATT
This sequence comes from Scalesia atractyloides, assembly GCA_947069175.1. Lineage (NCBI taxonomy): Eukaryota > Viridiplantae > Streptophyta > Magnoliopsida > Asterales > Asteraceae > Scalesia > Scalesia atractyloides. The sequence goes on from CAMTDV010000023.1 coordinate 49,652,468, forward strand.
TTATCTGTTTTTATAACTCACTCAGTTATGCGAGTCCAAATTAATGACCTCAGTTAACCGATTTGCCTACCAAGACCATGTTAATGACCTTGGTTGAATATTTTTTGACCAAAACAGATTTATTTCAAAATTTAAAGTTTCAAATTAATGAACTTTTTGATGATTCTTGGTGGAAGTTTCACCAATTTAAATTTGAATTAAGATGAATCGTTGATATTACCTTTTTATTGATTCAATGTTTCTTTCAGAATTTGTTTTGGTATAAACTTGGGTGCTTTTTGTTTCACATCCTTAGTAGATCTGCTGAAGTTAGAAACAGGTTTTGGATTTCTTTGAGAGCATTGCCGTGTAATATGCCCAACATTGTTACACTTGTAGCACGTCCTGCTGTCTTTTCTAACAGAGAATCTAAATTCTGTTTTCTACGTTTCCCTTTCCTTCTTAAATTCAGCATTAGATTGTTTATAATTTAACTTTTTCTTTTTCAGTAGTTGTTCCATAGACAAAATTGATTTTCTTTGCAAAATTTAGCTTTTGACACTTGTTATTCGTTCTTTGCTTTTAAAAACCAACCCTACTCTCCTGTTTTCAGGATAATCTCTGTCCCTCTGATGGTAGGTTTTTTGAACACATTTTGATTTAGAATAAAATGACGCAGCTCGTTTGTCTTTGCTGTTTTCAATATTAAATTGAGCGCTTTTTCCACCCCTAATGGTTTCTTACTTGCATAGCTATTCCACATGGGTGGTGGAACGTGATTGTAACTTGCCCCTTTTTTCATTAATTTTATTATCTTCCTTACTTTCAATTTTTGCAAGAATGTGATCAATGACGTACGAACTTGTAGAAAAACTGATTAACAACTTGTTAACTCGTTCTGTTTCGATTTTCATTTTTCAAGTTCAATTTTTAGTTCGGCAATTGTATTTAAATGAATATTAATGGCCATTTGTTTGTCCATTATAGTCGCCTTGAGCATTGAAAGTGTCCTGTCATTTTCTCTAATAACTTTTTCAAATTGTTTAATTGTTATGCTTAATTTGTCATAAGCTTCTTTTGTTGAATTATAATCACATGACAAATTATCTGTATGACATTTCAGCTCCTTATCGTGTTTCTTTTTCAACACAATCAATACATGGCTCTTTGCACTACATGCAAGGTGTCTCTTTTACCGACACATTCGTTGACACGTTTACCTCTTTCACATTTGCCATAAGAGCTTTGTCGGCTTTGTCAGTCAGATTTTCAGATGTCACATCAGGCATCTTCTGTTCTTCACAAGGCGATCGATAACTGGAATCGAAATAACCTGCAAAAGTTTTAAGAATGTCATTAGGCAAGAGATGTTTAAATACACTATTTAACAATTCCTCTTCTTCTGACGATGTGTTGTAATATTCTTCAGGAGCTTTGTCAAAAGATGCCTCAGTACATTCTTCTTCTGCTTGTTCTCGTTCTTCAAAGATCTCCGCTACCAAAGCAAGGCTTTCATTTTTTGAAATGTATTTGTTCCAGTTGAACCCTTCATCTTCTTGGGTTACAACCAAAGCCTTATCCTTAGAATTGGATGGACCATCTTCAATCTGAACTAGCCTTGTCTGAAGTGGTTGGGGTCGATGATATATGGCTCTCTTGTAATAATCATCTGCGAATAAATTCTGGTTGCCTTTGACTTCTCTGTCACACCCCAACCGATGTTGGAAACATCGGAGTGAGAAGAAATAGATTGCTCGAGACATCATAACACTATTTGTGACAATATTAAAATAAAAACTCGTACATTTCATATATCAAATTGTCAATTACAACATAAATCAAAATACAACAACTTCAACAAAGTTACAACATAAAAGCCTAACATTCTAGGTACATTTCTTGTCGTCCCTACTAGATTCGTCATAAGCATCATCATCAACCTGTAACATGTTCAATATATGGTTCAACGCAACAGCATTGGCGAGTACACAAGTTTAAGTACATAGCATAAGTATAGAAGAGTTTACTAAAATCCACATGGTGATTATACACAAGGTAAGCTAGCATGCAATACTAATTTTCAAACCCAAGTATCCACAAGAATTAAGTGTCCCTCGTCACACGAAGTAACGAGACTATATAAGAATAAGAATAAGAATCAGCTTAAGTTTAACAATACCCCGACGGGCGGTGTGCTAATCCTATAGCGCTATATATGTTAAGTTGGGGCTAGCCAAGTTAATGGCAAGAAGCATGTATGAATCAACCATGAACCTAAGCATATCAATAAGCATGGATAACAGATCGAGTGTATGGAGCATGTAGTGTGTGTATTCGTGTATTTTGTAAGTTAAAATGTTACAACCCAAATTTGTGTGAAGGGAAATGGGTCATGTGTACTCATGGTTTTGCAAGCTCCACTTGGTAATTTCCATGATGAGTTTGGAGAGTTGGGGGAACACCGAGTTATCCTACATGAGGAAAACGTAGGTTGATAAGTATTCGGACGATAACGGAGGATTAGGAATTTATATGTACTAAAGTATGTATACGAGAAAATAACCACCTAGACTTAATACTCATTTTGACACGATGATACCCATTCGGTTGATGTGTTTTCATGAGTTAAGATACCCATTAGAGTCGCAACGAGAAGTTAAGTATTTAGGTGATGGAACCTAGTACCATGACGGACAATCATTCGATTTCATCAACGATTTGTTTAGTGGATATATATACATATTATATGGTATACATAATAAGTAAATCATAACTATCATGGAAGTTCATAGAAGTCATGCATGGAGGTAGGAGAATAACCTTCCTTTAACCTCTCTCGTATAGTTCACCAATGCACAAGTTATCACAAGGACAACAAGGATGGTCATGAATAAGTTAACATAAAAATGGAAGTTGTAAATAATCAAAATCATCAAGTGAGGTGGTGGATTGAAGGTAGGATAGCCAAGGCTTCCAAGTAATCACACACACTACCAACTTAAGTCTTATTTCAAGAACAAGCTTGGAAGGATACAATACTTGTGGGCTAAAACCTTATTTAATGTGGAAAGTTTCTACACTCGAGACCTCAAATATGGTGATGTTCCATGTTGGTTTTCCATGGAAAACCTATGGAAACACTCCTAGAGGTGTTCCAACCGTTAAGAAGGAAGAAAGATTAAAGATAGGAGGTAAAGGTGAGTTAGAACTCACTTGAAAGTCTTGCACTTTCTTAATTGAGAGAGAGATTTAGAGAGAGAGAGATGAATGTTTGAGGTGTGAAATGAGAGTGGGAGGAGGTGGGTATTATAGTTGAGGTTAGGGGGTGAGTTAGGTGATGTGATTAATGCAAGAAACACAAAATTGCCCAATCCATGAGCTAGAAACAACAAACTTCGGATTAAGCCCTCTCATGGGGCGCGAGAGACTGAAGGGAGAACGGTCGCGGGCCGCGAGAGAGGTTATTCCAGAAACTTCTTTGATTTTTGACACTTTTAGTCCCTTAACTTGGTTTTTCTTTCATTTTATTTTTGCATGTATTTAAGTGTGTAATGCATATGTAAGTATATTTTGGGTATCAAGTATGAATGTATGAGTATTTGCACGTATAACAAGTGTCGGTTTGTATGTAAACACGTATTAAAGATTGAATGCATGTAAGACAAGTATGTATCAAATATGAATTTCATAACGTCAAAGTCTCAGATTACAGGATTGGAAAAGAAATATGAATACGATACGAATACAAGTTTCCATAAATAGAAATATGATTACACTTTCTAATTAAGGAAAATATGAAAAAGCAAGGCGTTACAGTCTCCCCTCCTTTTAGAAATTTCGTCTCGAAATTTATCCAAGAGGAAGACTTTGGAAAAGATGTCATTTTGGTGAAGACGTTTGACCAAAAATCATGATTTTGAAGTTTAAAGTTTAAAAATGTGCAAATATGTATCGAAATCTTGAAGGATAAAAATGGCAGGTTCGTGAAAGTACTTTGTTTTGAGTAAGGTGTTTTGAGACAGCAATCGTAGTCTCTATAAGAATAAGTAAAAACGTGTATGTGTGTGTGCGTAAACAAGTGAGCTTGACTGAGTCAGGACAACCATTGGAAGGAATATTTTAAAAGAGCGCGACCTAAGGGGAAGGTTTTAGTATGAGCACGGACGTATTTTGATTAAAATGTGTGTCCCGCACTGTAAGTTGTATGAAAAGCTCTACCAGTTCTAAGGTGTATAGTAAAATCACTTGTTGTAGAAAATGTTTATTGGGAAGAAACTAGGATGGTAAATATTTACGATTTCTAAAAGGTTTTGGTGGTAATAGACCGACTAGTTGAAGTTTGCGCGTAGATAAGAGTGGAAGATTGTTTAAAAGAAAAGGAACATTTTGACAAGATTGAGCCGGTAGGGACGTTTATAAAAATGGATTGAATGTTTAGGCTGATTCATTGTAAATAAAGTTTGGATTAAATGTTATGGGAAGAATTGGGAATATCGTGGTATGGTAGTGAACGATTCGATAGGTGTATGCGAAGGGTAAAAAAATGGTATGAATAATAGATAAAATGCGAACATGGAATGTTGAGAGATACTAGTGATAGTTGTAGCAGTTAAAGCTAATGATTTTGAGAATGAAGCTTTGTCATGGATAATCGAGTACTAATCATTTCGAAGTGGGGTCACCAAAGTTTGTTATGAATCAAATGTATTTATCAAGGTCTGGGAAGTCCCCAAAATTCTCATGGTATGTTTTACGAAAGTTTGCTAACATAGTAGGGATACTTATATATAGGAAGTACTAGTGGCGTATCCACCATGTTCACACCATGTTACGTCTGTTTCGCTATTTGGTGTCATGTTACGTTCCATGTTAGGATACACAGTAGAACCCACTATGGTTTTCATGCGCCTACCAATATAATCCCGTGTGCACCCGCAATTATTTTGGTTTGTGTATGATCCGCATATTTGTACTAGTAGTGTACGGTTAGGGTTACATCTAGTATTACTAGCAAAAGGTGTGTAAGATAGCGTATAAAAATCAAATATGTAAGCATGATTGTATGTATGTATGAGTGTGTCGAACATAGGCGAAATCACTCAGGTTATGCCTACTTATAGATTTAAAGTGTGACTACCGAGTAGTGCGAATGTATAAATTTTGAGTATGATTGAGACAGATACGTATAACATTAACATGTAGTATCGAGCGTATAGATGGAATAAAATGGGATTTAGCATATATAAGTTACCATAAAGTTGCGAATGTGTAAAATACGAAGTGTAATGGTGATATGTGTAATATTTGTCATGTAATATTGACTGCATAAATAGAAACGTGTAAGGCGATATGCATGTGTATTTTTTCTTGAGTCAAAACATTGAGTTGGTTGAAATAAAATAAGTGGGGTTTGTCGTGAATGAAGGCCCAAAATTGTGAATGTCGGGTGAATATTGAGAAAAATATTAATTTTTGATGTAAGATGTGGTTTGTAAAAAGAAATGCTACTTTTATTTTAAAAACCTGTATTCGCATACGTTGTAGGTTATCCGATGAAATTTTCTTACCCATGTGTTTAGATTTAGATTTGCGTATTAGAGATTTTTGAAATGGTTGTAAAATAGTGAGCCTGCTTTATTTATTTATATTGATGCAAGAAACGTTGTGTTTCGAAAATCTTCGTGGAAAACTTGGATTTTGAAAAGTATTTAGCAAAGTCGACTTATAGGTATGTGAGAGAAAGTTTCCGTTGGTTTCTTCTTGGAAATAAAATATATTTAAAATGGTTGTATAAAGTGAGAGTGTTTTTTTTTTTTTTTTTGTGATGGACGAGTTATGAAAATCGAGGGCAAAGAGGTTCGTTTGACCGACTAAGTTGATAGGTAGCATTTCATAAAGTTTTGAAAATTGTGAAAGAAACGTTAAAGTATCATTAGGGGTTTAGTGTATGTAATTTTCATAAATAAATTGTGGGGTGAGAAAATTGTTTGGATAAAATAATAAGGTTCGAATTTTATGCATAAATGAGAAAAATTGAAACACTGATAAAGGGTTTAGGATTTTGACATAGTGATTGTTACGGAATAATCGGGTTGGAATTGGACTTCGACTCATTTCTCTAGCTTGAGTTTTACAAAAAAAACATCTAGGTGATTGATAATAAAAAATTACGTTTGAGCATGTATGTATCTCATAACACGTATGAGTTCACAAGGATGACATAAGCATAGCAAATATTCAAAAGTATAGACAAGTATGATTGCGTAAGGAGTATAAATTTAGTTGGTTTGGAAATTATTATTGTTTTTTATTGCAAAAGACGTGCGAATTGTGCATCGATTTAGAAAAGAATGAGGTAACAAGTATTAAAAACACAAAGAAATTGAGGTAACATAAAAGATAGGCTTAGTAAAATATTGGAGTGCTTTGGGTTGAGAAGCTCGACTATTCCAAAGTGAATTGAAGATGCTTTCAAATTAGACAAACGTGCTTTGCCTATAGGTATTATGCTCTCGTCGAGAAGCTATTAACGACATTTCACCCTTCCAGTTATTACACGTCTCTAATTGATCGAAAAATCGAAACATTGGCGAGATAGAAAATCGAGTGGGACTAGTTGACAAGGTGCGTGTTTCACCCCTAACTTGACAACATCGCACCCTAAGCGTGGTTGGTACTTACTAAACAAGGAGCGAATTTCGACTCGTTGGTAAGGGTCCACTAGAGTATGAAATGGAAATTTTTCCATCAAGGTATGGATATCACTCCTAACTTGATGGCGTAATTTTGTGAAAACCAAATACGTGGATTGAGAGTTGTTCACCGAAGTGTGGGTTTCACACCTATTTTGGTGAAGTCGTCTCGTTTGTAATACGAGTGTCTTCGAATCTTCATGAGTGTATATTGTATAAATGTCTTAGGAAAGAACAATTGTATATATTAAAACCAAAGAAATAGGAAGAAACAAGGTAGGAAGAATTAACATGTTAAGCATGAAACAAGAATGGTCGAATGTTGGTCACTTAAACTATAGACTAGGTCGAACATGGCAATTTTACCTAATTCCCTATAGTTATGGCTCTGATACCAATCTGTCCACCCCAACCGATGTCGGAATAGATTGCTCGAGACATCATAACACTATTTGTGACAATATTAAAATAAAAACTCGTACATTTCATATATCAAATTGTGTTGGTGCATTATGTCTATTGTCTACGTCTAGGATATGTCTGTATTGTATATAGGACTTAAATGTCATTTGTTTATATTATAAATGTTTATTTTATAGTTTTGTAACTGGTTCGTACGAGCGAGTCAAGATGACTCGTACGAGTGACTCTCAGTCACTCGTACGAAGCAGCTACTCGTACGACCAAGCTCTCTATTTAACACACACTCCAGTGCGAGTCATGTTGACATATAAATAGAGGAGTGTTGTGTCAGAGCTAGTGAGTGTTAGTTCAGTTGGTACGGCGAAGCGCTGCTAATTTGTTTACTCTCATCTGTACTTGCACGTCATTCAATACAATCAGAGCAGTTAAACAGTAAGATCTTTCTTGTTCGTTTTGTCAACCTCTCTAGCAATGAATTCCGCCTCTGCCAGTTGAGTTAGATCAGACAGGTTCGCTCATCGGAGGAGCCGATCCCCCTCACAAGTGTATAAGAGCTTTGAGGTCCGATATGCTGACAAACGTCAAGTAATTGCAGGCTACCAACTATTTCAGACTTAGATTCACTTTCTTCTTCTACAAATTCCCGAACTGAACTAGATTTTGGACGAATTTACGGACGAAATGGACTAGGATTCTAGGAACTCATATTAAACTACATTCTAATCAATCCTTAACAATTTCAGATCTAAAATCGACCTTAATCATGTCAAAATCAGTAAAATTCATCGGTTAGGAGACGTGGTTGCGTCGTATGACTAGAGAGACCACTCGCACGAACAATTTTCTTAAAATTTGAACCATTCGTACGAACAAGTAACCAAAAGTTTCTAAAATTTACAAGTTTCAAAATTTACAAGTGTGATTCACACGAACTACACATCCGTACGAGCATCTCGTCCGTACAAGTGAAAACGTCATCCGTACGAATTACATTATTGGTTTGCACGAGTTACTTGTTAAATCACTTTGTCCGTACAAATTTCTAATTCATACGAACGAATCTTGATCGCACGAATTGGTTTATCATCCGCACGAAAGGAATATTTCCGTACTAATCAGTTTGTTCGAAAAGTGTGTTTTTGAATTTTCACAGAAAAATGTCTGAAGAATTTTACAACGCATTCGCTACATCGGCAGTCACAACCACAGCAGCTCAAAACATAAATCTTGAAAACGAGATGGGTACAACGACCAAACCACCAAAGTTAATGAATCTAGAAGACTTCGACAGCTGGAGTGAGCGGTTCATGAATTGGGTTCAGGCAAATCACTTTACATGCTGGTTCGCTATCGAAGTTAATTATCAAGCTCCGGTAGGTGAAAATGGCCTCGAGAAGACTCTTGCCAACTCTCGGATGTTGAAAGGGAAAGGTTCATAAACGAAAAGAAAATGATGAACATTCTGCAACAATCTATCAAAGAAGATATTCTTGCGTTATTACAACACGATGATGATGCTCAATCATTGTGGAATGCTCTTCGTTTAAAGTTTTAGGGAAATGCTCAGCTTCGAAAGAGTAAACAGGCGTTGAGTAAAGAGTTTGATATCTTTACGTTGATAAAGGGAGAGACTGTGAAGCAATTGATCGAAAGATACTGTCATTTAGTGGTACAAATAAAGAGAATGGGAATCATGAAGACCAACGAAGAACTTGTTGACTAGTTGGTAGATTCTCTACCGCAGGGCGAATGGTCTACTTATCTAACCATACTGAAGAATGGAACCGAGTATAATTTCTCATTATCAAGTTTCATTGAAATACTGGAGGGATATGAACTCGAAATGCAGAAGATTTCAAAGAACAAAACTGTCCAAGTTCAACTAGATGTTAATTTATACTTCAAGAACAGTTCTGCTGCTCAAATTCAGTCTCCGAAGATCCTGATAGCTTTCAGCACTTACAGTTTGCCAAGTTCACCATCAAACCAAAACATCTACTTTCAATCGTTCACATCAGTTGATCCTAACACGCCTCCAAGCCCACAGTCATCATATGGTTCAAACCAGCCCCAAATCAACCATACTACTCAATCTCATCCTAATCAAAGAGTATTACAGTGCAACATTGTTGTAGATTTCCAGAATGCGCAGAATTTCGACGAGAAGACCGCGAAGCAACACATGTCTTTACTAGCTTTGGTACTCGAGTCCTATGATTGTCTAGTCGCAGGAAAAATTGGAAACTCAGAAATGACATGAGAAGATTATGATCAGATAGATCTGATTGAAATGGAGTTGACTGATATCAAGTGGTGTATGACATCGATCGTTCGACGTGCACAAAGTATCATGGAGATAACTAGAAAAGATAACTTGGGAGGTTTGGATGGAAAACTTGGGTTTGATAAATCCGAAGTTACTTTTTTTAAATGTTGGGAGAAGGGACACTTCAAGCGTGAATGTCCGAACAAAGAAGTTCAGGGTAACCATAACCCTTTTGCTGATGATTACTACAAGAGAGCAATCTACCACCATCCTCAGTCAAGAACACGAATGGTGTCGATCGAAGCCAAACAGCCAGAGACCAAAGATAAAGCACTGGTGGTGACTCAAGAAGATAAGGGCTTCATCTGGAACAAATATATCTCAAAGGGAGAAAGTTTGGCTTTGGTTGCTGAGATTATAGAAGAACCTGAAGAAGAATCAATGGCATATTTTGACGAGGGTCCTGAAGATTATGATTTCAGTTATCACACATCGTCGGAGGAGGAGGAACTTTTGAACAGTCCATTTAAACACTTCTTGCCTAATCATATCTTAAAAACTTTTGCAGGTTATTTTGCACCAAGTCAGCAATCATTGTGTGAAGAACAAAAGAAGCCAGTTGAGGAAGAAAGGGTTGATGAAAAGATGGAGAAGTTGTCAGATGATATCATCAAGGCATGCATGGCAAATGGCAATGAGGTAAATGAGTCTAAGAGTGAGTTTGTGGTTGGAAAACCGTGTCTGAAATGTGCTGAGCCATGTAGTGATTGTCTTGTAAAAGACACACGATATGCTGTACTCCAAAGTTTAACATATAATTTGTCTAGTGATTACAAATCGACTAAAAAAACATATGACAAATTAAGTAACTCTGTTAAACAATATACAAAAGCACTCAGAGAATATGACGCAACACTTTTGATGCTTAAAGCGACAGTTATGGACAAACAGATGGCCATTAACATTCATTTGAATACTATCACTAAGCTAAAAAGTGAGCTTGAGAAAATAAGAATCGAATCTGAACGGGTTAACAAATTGTTAATCATTTATTCAACAAGCTCGTACGTTATCGATCATATTCTACCCAAAATTGAAATTAATAATGAATCTAAAAATGGTGAAACCTAAACTGCGAGTTACGATCGTGTTCCACCACCCGTGTGGAATAGTTATGCTTGCAAAAAGCCATCTGGGGTGGCAAAGGCGCTTAACCAAAAATTGAAAACTGAACCGTCAAATGAGCTGCCTGCGGACATCGATGTAACTTACACCAAATCTGATAATCAATGTGACTCTGAAGTGGTGAAAACAGTGGTTGAAAATGTGTTAAAAAGTGAATCGGAAAATTAAAATCCGGTAAGTCTGAGTCTGATGATACATCGGAAGATAGTTTAAATATTGATCCAAATGTCCAGTTTATAAAATGAAAGGATCTGATAAACTATATTCAGATGAGGACTTTCCGATCCAAAATGTGGATATGGATCGTGTTGTTAAAATGTTCTAGCTTGTGGAGGTAAGTCAAGCTGATTTAGATAAACACAATGCATCTTTCTACTCTAAATCAAAAAGTGACAACCGACCCTACTATCATAAAAATAGAGATTATCTAGAAAATAAACGGGCGGGTTTGGGCTTCCAGAAGCAAAAAATGAACAACATGTCCCAAAAATTAGACTTTACAAAGAAAATCAACTTTGTTTTTGGGACAACTGAAAAAGAAAAGGAAATCATTGGGACACAATCGAATGATGATTTTTATAAAGAGAAAAAGAATCAGAACCAAGTTTTGGAAACCTCTGTTCATAAGGACAGCAGGATGTGTTATAAATGTAAGAATGTTGGGCATATCTCACGATATTGCTCACAAACAAGTCCAAAATCTGTTTCTAATTCTGGAAAGTTCACTAAGGATGAAAAACGAAAGCATCCATGTTTGCGCGAAAAAAAATCCTAAAAAGAAACAACGAATCCCACAAAAATATTAAACTATTTATTCAACGTCACTCTAAATTTCAAATTGGTGAAACATCAACTAAATACCGACAAGTGGATTCAAATTCAAAATTTTATGCTAAAAAGGCTAAATTACAAACGAAAAAATGGGTTGCCAAAGTCAAATCATCCAAGGTTGAACAAAAACCTTCTGTTCCACACAAGACCGAGCCTAAAAATAATGATAAAAACAAAGTAGGTCCGAAATTCGAAGTTCCAAACCCACCCAAGACCAAACAGGATTGGGTTTCTTTGTTTAAATAGTCTCTTCATCATGTGTGCAGGGACTCCAGTGTTCGATAATGTCAAAATGGATAATGGATAGAGGAGCTTCTAGACACATGACAGGGATGCTTGCGTTATTACACGACGTTAAAGCTATCCGAGGAGGGTATGTAGGTTTTGCAGGGACGCAAGGAGGTAGGATTGTTGGTGAAGGAATTCTCACGAATGGAGTTGATCATTTGACAAAGTGAACTACATCGCGGAACTTGAGAACAATCTACTTAGCATTTCGCAGATTTGTGACAAGAAGTTCACAACGTATTTCAACGATAAAGAATGCTTGATCTTAAAACTCGGTTTCCAGATTTCGAAGGAATGGATTTTGATGCGAGCTCTGCGAGAGAATGATTTATATGTTCTTGATATGGGTATCGCTTCTATCACATCAAAGAAAGTTCAATGCTTTGTTTCTAATGCAACCGAGAAAGAGTCTATTATGTGGCATCGGAAGATGGGGCACATTCATTTACAAAAAAATGAATTATCTTGTGCATAACGACCTAGTGGAAGGTGTAAATTTGAAGAATTTTCAACTATCAGATGATTGTCTGAGCTGCAAAAAGGGGAAGCAGCATAAGAAATCACACCCAAGAAAGCTATTGAATTCTGTCATTCTACCACTAGAGAAGCTGCATATGGATCTATTCGGGCCAGTCAATGTCAAAAGTATTTCTAGTGATCTATATTGCCTTGTCGTTAGAGATGATTGTTCCCGATTCTCATGGGTTTTCTTTCTGGAGAGTAAAGATTTGAAACGCTTGAAACTCTAATTATTCTCTTTAGAAAACTCGAAATCTTTATCACTGCCAATCAAGAGAATCTGTAGTGACAACGGAACAGAGTTCAAGAACGAGAAGATGCAAGAATTCTGCAATGAAAAGGGGATTCTTCACGAATTTAGCGCCCACTATACTCCTCAACAAATTGGAGTAGCTGAACGTAAGAATCGCACACTGATCGAGACTGCCAGAACAATGTTTGCCTATTCGAAATTGCCAATTAGTTTCTGGAGTGAAGCAGTCGCGTTAGTGTGTTACACCTTGAATCATGTGTTAACAGTTAAGCCTCACAACAAGACGTGTTTTGAGTTACTGAATCAGCAAAAGCCCAACCTTTCATTTTTGGAACCTTTTCGATCTCCGTGTACGTTATTGGACCCGGATGGTAAATTTGGAGCCAAATCCTTGGAAGGATTTTTCGTCGATTAGGCTACTCCTCAGAAACATGTTTTCTTGCCGAGTCTGAACCAGTTCATTCTTGCGCAGCATGTTGATTGTCAAAGATATACTACGCCTATGTAGAAACCCGGGGATTTATGGTTGTTTAACTACGATGGTTTTGGGATTCATTAGACTTGCCAGATGTGCCATCAGAAGAGGAACTTGTTATGCTCTTTCAATAGCATCAAATATCTACTCAAGAACAAGTATCTAGACCGTTGGTGATTTCTACATCACTTCCTGTCAACACGTCTGATGTCGGTCAAAGCTCTTCTCATCAAGAACCTGTTTCTGCACCAATGTAAATACTGCTGAATCATTTGCCCAGCAACAGCCGAATGCTGACTCAGATCGGGAACCGACTTTCAGCGATGGTGGATCTAGTTCCGATGAAGGTTCTGAGCAGATTGAAAGTTTCTTGAACAAATAGGCCGATCAGTCAAATGTTAGGAATGAAGCCTCTTCGTCTGTACAGGTCGTTGATGAAGTTCTCATGAATTTGCAACCGCAAGTAGATGTTCCAATCGAAGTGATGCCAAGAACACTTTTATATCATACTTCGGAGAATATTATAGGCAGCTTACAAACGGAGTACAAACTCGCAATTAGATCAACAAGGATCTAAGTTGTTTCTATACTTGTATTGCTCAACTCCAAACCAGACTTTCTAATAGTTGTTTTGTTTCTCAGATTGAACCGGGGAATTGGAAAGACGTGTTGAAGGAAGAAAGCTGGGTGGACGCAATGCAGGAGGAATTGCTTCATCTCTAGAAGCTCGGAGTCTAGAACCTTGTTGACCTACCAGATCATCACAAAAAGATTAACACTCGATGGGTCTTCAAGTGCAAGCGTGATGATAGGGGTGTTGTGGTCCGAAACAAAGCTCGACTTGTGGTTCAAGGTTTTCATCAGCAATAAGGGATAGATTATACCGAAGTCTATGCCCCAGTTGCCCATCTTGAAGTGATCCGCATATTGTTGGCCTTTGCTTCTTGGAAAGGTTTCAAGGTGTACCAGTTAGATATTAAATCTGCTTTCTTATATGGTAAAGTTAAAGAGGAAGTGTATGTCGGCCAACCACCGGGGTTCGTCAATCCACTGCACAATGACAATGTCTACCTTTTGAACAAAGCTTTATATGGTCTTCATCAAGCCCCGAGAGCTTGGTATGAAACATTGTCAAGTCATCTTCTGGACAACGGCTTTATCAGAGGAAGTGCATATTCTACCCTATTTACTAAGGAAGTGGATGGGCATTTGATTATCGTACAGATATATGTGGATGATATTATCTTTGGATCGACAAATGACAAGCTGTGTAAAGAATTTAAAGAAGTCATGAAGTGGAAATTCGAAATGAGCGCGATGGGGGAGATGAAGTTCTTTCTAGGACTTCAGGTCGATCAGTTGCCTGATGGTATCTTTATCTATCAGACAGAGTATGTTCATGACATATTGGAGAAATTCAATATGACAAGAGCTAAACCAGCATCAACCTATTAGCTCTGGATCACGGCATTGTCCAGATCTTATTGGAGAAAGAGTTTACAAAACTTTATACCGCTCCATGATCGGATCCTTGATGTATCTCACCGCTTCTCGACCAGATATCATGTATCCAACCTGCCTGTGCGCCTATTATCAGTCCAATCCAAGAGAGTCGCACTTGCTCACCCTCATACGTATCATGCGATATCTGAAGGGTTTTCCAAGCACCGGCTTATGGTATCCTAGACTTGACGACTTCAATCTTGCTTGTTACTCGGATTCTGATTTCGGTTGCTGCAAACTAAATACCAAATCTACGACGGCTGGTTGCCAGTTCTTCGGAACCCGTTTGGTAACGCGGCAATGCAAGAAACAGACCACGGTCACTCTCTCTACCTGTGAGACTGAATACATTTTAGCATCCAATTGTTGTGCCTAGATACTATGGATTCAACAGCAGATGAGAGACTTCGGACTGCAATTTCTTGATACGCCAATATATGTAGATAACCAGGCCGCGATTGATATCACTAAAAACTCATGCCAACACTCACGCACTACACATATCGAGATTCGACACCACTTTATCTGTGACTGCTACGAGAAAAAGTTGGTTAGAATTGAGAAAATCCACATTGATGACCAAAAAGCATATTTTTATACCAAAGCATTTGATAAAACGAGATTTAAGAATCTTTTAAAATTGAATAGTTTAAAAAATCTGACATAAGGGGATGTTCATGAAGTTGAGTTTGAGGATGATGACGACTTGACGTGAATTTTTCATCGGTATGACGTATTTTTGTACATTCTTTCTTAAAAAAATCTAAAAATCAAAAATCCAAAAATATGTTTTTAATTTTTGGGGAGAATGTTTGGGGAAAATATAAAAACATTATAAAATTCAAAAAGAGTTTTTGTGAAAAAGAGTGATCGTATTATATCATTATGACAGTCACAGTTTGCTAAAGAATTGGAATGTTAAATTGTTTTTAAACAGGTCTTACTGAGGATATGCCAGTAGGCTTCACTCGTTCAGTAAATTATTTTCAAGATATAAACCTAAAAGAAAAACTGAATAACTTGTGGGTTAACATTTCTCGGATATATGGACTTAGTGCTCCAAAATTTCGTTTGAGAGAATGCCATATTCTGCAATACTAGGTCTTTATATTTAATTGATAAATGGGGTATTATCCGAGTTCTTCTGATTTTGTGTCAGCAATGGCCTAGAACTTGTATAATACTTTACGCATTATTCGCAACTCAGCTATTCTTCAACTGTCTGTTATGGTATAGTCTCTTTTGATCTAATGGTTGGAGACTCAGAACTTCTCGTTGCTGGAGCTTTAACCATCTCGTATTTTTCTTTACATGTGTTCGCAGAGAAGTATCTGGATCAGAACCTGAAGGTATGAACAGTATTTTCAAAGATAGTGAAGATGATCCTACTAGCTTTTCGGAATACATGGTGAAAGGATGTTTCTAGCGAATGGGATATGCTGGCTTTGTTAATGCAGCGCCATTTAAGAAGGGGAATATGAGTGCGCCTTTTCGATATGTTGCACATGTTGTGGCTCACGCTCTTAGCCATCGGAAGGGAGGTTTTGATGATTTTGTCGACTATCAGATGTGTATGATCACTGCACTTGTCTAAACTTGCCATATAACTTTCCAAAGTTATATTTACTCAGATGGTGCAAAATATTCAGCGAGAGAAGTTTTACAGTATCCTCGCTTCGTGTAGATGTTATTAGATCATTTACACCCTACTCTGAAGAAGAAGAAGAAGAAGAAGATGGAGGATGTGCTTAAACTGTAACATATGGATGTGTCAACGCTGAAAAAGATGAATCTTCATTTGAAGGCATTTCCGAACGCCATACCTGTTTTTGGACCGATAGTTGATAAAGATTATATTTCTCTAGCGCCTGGCAAATGGAGAAAAGATGATAGTGGCGACGAGAGTGAAGAAATAGTTGCGTTAGATACTTTTGTTGCAAAACGCAGTTCGTGGTTTGTGAAAGATAGTGAGAAAGGAGTTAAAAGAAAAGCAACTGCTACATCTTCTGCATCAGCACAACCAAAGAAAAAAGCCTCAGCAGAAAGTTCTGGATTGCGTGACGAACCCGACATTAAAGAGAATGTGGATGATATAGCGGCGGATATTGAACGTCAGGCTTTTGGGGAAGGTAAAGCAGCTGAAGACGCTTCGTCTTCGAGCACAAATTCAGATGAACGACGTGCTGGTGAGAAGAAAAGGGCGCAAAAGATTAAGAAAAAGCGCCAGGCTGAGCTAAAGAAAAAGGCTGAGGAGAGAAAGCGTAAGGCTACAGGTGACGATGATACCACATACGTACCTTCGGGTTCTGATTCTGATAATCCTCTGCGAACACCTGTAAAGAAAAAGACGAGAAGGTTAAAGCATCCAGCAGCGAGAAGTTCTGAGTCTCCAAGCGTTAGATCAAAAGAGACTATACCAGAACAGACAGTTGAAGAAGAAGTCGTGACTGATACAGCTCAACAGATTCTGGTTTCGCCACCTCAATAGGCTCCACAACCGCCACCAAAACCAATGCCACAGCCAACACCACCGCAACCAACACAACAGCAAGCAGCACCGCAACAGCCACCACGAACTTCACAGTCCTAATTCGTTTTTGATTTTGACTTCGGTGATATTCCTGGGGGTGAAGATTTTTCTTTCAACGACCCACGTGTGGATGAGCTGTAGAAACAAGTCTTATTGAACACGATGAGAATAGCTGAGTTGCAAGAGCAGATAAATGCATTGACTAAAGATAAACAACAATTAGAGGTTATGCTTACGAGTTTTGTGTTTGAGAACGAACGGTTGAGACTTCGTATGGCAGAATATGAAGAAGAAAGGCTTCAAAGTGATAGAAGAATGAGTTTGTTTGAAAAGATATTGACAAAGAAGCTTGGTGTAAACATTGCCGCTGAAATCGACAAGATAGAACGTGTTGAAGCTCGAGAACGTGTCGCAGAAAGAGAACGTCTCGCGAAAGAGCAGTCAAACGCACAAGCAAAGGGTAAAGCGAAGATTGTTGAGGATCCTATTATTGTTCAAACTGAGCCAGAAGCTGAGTCTGTGCCAATTACTTGTACAGATATTGTGGTTTATTAGGTGTCGAACAGGTTTGTACTGATTAGGAAACCGATAGATGTGGATATCGACAAGTTAGATCTTTCTCAGAGACATTGTGAATGGTTGTTAAAGAAAAAGTTGGAAAGAGAGATTGAAGAAGCTGTTGAAGAGTTTGAAGAGGAAGCTAAGAAAGATGACGAAGAGTTAGATAATGCTTTGTCTAGTGATTCTGATAGTAGTGATGATGATGATGATAACGTAGGAGGATCGGGTGTACGTCTAACTGATTCGGGTGTTAATGAAGAACTTGATTATTCAGTGTACCTCGATGATTCTACAAACCAGACTACTGAAGAAGGAGTTAAAGATAGAGTTGAAGAATCTATAGATGCTCAGCAGGCAGGAATCTTCTTGGTGATTGATTTATCTACCGTTCTTGTCATGCAGAAACCAAAGATCTTTTATCTTGAGCATGACGTTGAAGAAGGCGAGTTCATTCACAGTTATTCTAAGGAGGAGATCACCGAGATGTTAGGAGTGAATGAAGATAACTTTGGGTTTGATTTTGAGAATGAGCTGAACGAGATAAATGCGTTCGAGCCAAATGAGTATGTGTGTGAACATATTGAAGACGCAAACGAGTATGGCAGAGTTGTCGTGGAGGATGATTCTGATGATGATGCGAATATTGCCGGTCAGGGTACAGAGGACTCCCCAAATTTTGTCGAATTATTTGTAGCTGAAAATGCAGATGGGTTGAAACGAAAGGTTAAAGAAGCTGCAAAGGAAGGTACTATTCCTCAACAATTGAATAGTGCTGAAATTGCTGAAATGAAGAAGAAATGGTTTAGAATGCACCAGCCGAGCATAAGTTCAATCGTCCCCTAGCATTCTTTACTCGTGATGCTGACATATCTCTAGGGGACATCATTAGCTGGGGTTGGATCAAAGAGCTGAATGTCTATGCGATCAAAAGGGATTTTGGGATTCAGTATTTCCGATATCTACGCGACATCAAGTCCTTTCCTTACTAGGATATTAAAGAATTGGTGCAGACAAAGATGATAAATCTAATGATGAAGTTTCATGACCAGAGAGGCTATGGAAGTTGATCAAGCTGGAGACTTTACACGGATTTACACACTGGAAACCTCACTTTCCCAGACGTATCACAAAGATCGATCCAGTGACGAAGGAGAAAGATGTGACGCTCATCATAAAAAGGCCTAAAGTGATGAAAAATATGCCTATGTTACGAATGGAGCAGGATTTTTACACGATCTTCAAGTGGTCGCATTACGATTCGAATACAGGAGAGGTTGTTATTTGCGTGCACCCAGACGAAGATTCGTTGAAGATTGCAGAGGAGCTAAGCGAAGCTTTTATAGCCCACAAATGCATGGCATTCGAGTGCTAGACCCGATGTGGCTAGTCAACTGCACAAAGAAGGATATTGAATGTTTATTTTATAGCAAGATCAATTTCGAGGAGAAGGATAAAGAACAAGCTCTCTAATTCCAGAAGATTGTTAATGTCTGCTTTGCAAAATGATATTCATTCAGGATCGACATGGAACACTTCGCGGAGGAAGCTTGAGGAGACTGAGCAGAAAAACAAAGAGAAGAACGAAGCAAGGATTGCGGAGCATGCTCGTATAGCATCACTTAGGAGCTTTCGGTTTGGAAATACAGTGAACCGACCTCCTCCAACAGATCAAATGCCAATTGCATTTGAGGAGCGTCGCAAGCCACCATAGAGATTTTTTGGGCGTTAGAGTCAAATCTATGAAGACTTTTTGAAGACTATCCAGACTGCGGCAACATCCAAGGGGGAGTTTGTTGGTGCATTATGTCTATTGCCTACGTCTAGGATATGTCTATCTTGTATATAGGGCTTAAATGTCATTTGTTTATATGATAAATGTTTATTTTATATGTTTTGTAATGGCTCATACGAGAGAGTTAGGATGGCTCGTACGAGTGACTCTCAGTCACTCGTACGAAGCAACCACTCGTACGATCCAGGTCTCTGTTTAACACACACTCCAGTGCGAGTCATGTCGACCTATAAATAGAGGAGTGTTGTGTCAGAGCTAGTGAGTGTTAGTTCAGTTGGTACGGCGAAGCCCTGCTGATTTGTTTACTCGCGTCTGTACTTGCACGTCATTCAATACAATCAGAGCAGTTAAACAGTAAGATCTTTCATGTTCGTTTCTCAACCTCTCTAGCAATGAATTCTGCCTCTGCTAGTTGAGTTAGATCAGACCGATTTGCTCATCGGAGGAGCCGATCCCCCCTCACAAATTGTCAATTACAACGTAAATCAAAATACAACAACTTCAACAAAGTGATAACATAAAAGCCTAACATTCTAGGTGCATTTTTATGTCATCCTTACTAGATTCGTCATAAGCATCATCATCAACTTGTAACATGTTCAAAATATGGTTCAACGCAACAGCATTGATGAGTACACAAGTTTAAGTACATAGCATAAGTATAAAAGAGTTAAGTCAAATCCACATGGCAATTGTACACAAGGTAAGCTAGCATACAATACTAATTATCAAACCCAATTGTCCACAAGAATTAAGTGTCCCTTGTCACACGAAGTAACGAGACTATTTAAGAATAAGAATAAGAATCAGCTTAAGCTTAACAATACCCCGACGGGCGGTGTGCTACTCTTATAGCGCTATATATGTTAAGTTGGGGCTAGCCAAGTTAATGACAAGAAGCATGTATTAATCTAGCATGAACCTAAGCAAAACAATAAGAATGGATAACGGATCGAGTGTATAAAGCATGTAGTGTGTGTATTCGTGTATTTTGTAAGTTAACATGGTACAACCTAAATTTGTGTAAAGGGAAATGGGTCAAGTGTACTCACGGTTTTGCAAGCTTCCACTTGGTAATTTCCATGATGAGTTTGGAAAGTTGGAGGAACACCGAGTTATCCTACATGAGGAAAATGTAGGTTGGTAAGCATTCGGATAATAACGGAGGATTAGGAATTTAAATGTACTAAAGTATGTATACGAGAAAATAACCACCTAGACTTAATACTCGTTTTGCCACTATGATACCCATTAGGGTTGATGTATTTTCACTAGTTAAGATACCCATTAGAGTCGTAACGAGAAGTTAAGTATTTAGGTGATGGAATCTAGTACCATGACGGACAATCATTGGATTATCATCAAGGGATCGGTTAGTAATCATAACTATCATGGAAGTTCATTGAAGTCATACATGGAGGTAGGAGGATAACCTTCCTCCTTAAACCTCTTTCGTATAGTTCACCAATGCACAAGTTATCACAAGGACAACAAGGATGGTCATGAATAAGTTAACATAAAAATGAAAGTTGTAAATAATTAAAATCATCAAGTGAGGTGGTGGATTGAAGGTAGGATAGCCAAGGCTTCCAAGTAATCACACACACTACCAACTTAAGTCTTGTTTCAAGAACAAGCTTGGAAGGGTACAACACTTGTGGGTTAAAACCCTATTAAAACGGAAAGTTTCATACACTCGGGACCTTAAATATGGTGATGTTCCATGTTGATTTTCCATGGAAAGCCTATGGAAACACTCCTAGAGGTGTTCCAAGTGTTAAGAAGGAAGAAAGATTAAAGAAGGGAGGTAAAGGTGAGTTAGAACTCACTTGAAAGTCTTGAACTTTCTGAATTGAGAGAGAGATGAATGTTTGAGGTGTGAAATGAGAGTGGGAGGAGGTGGGTATTTATATTTGAGGTTAGGGGGTGAGTTAGGTGAGTGTAATTAATGCAAGAAACACAAAATTGCCCAATCCATGAGCTAGAAACAACAAACTCAATATTAAGCCCTCTCACGGGGCGCGAGAGACTGAAAAGGGAACAGTCGCGGGCCGCTAGAGAGGTTATTCCAGAAACTTCTTTGATTTTTGACACTTTTAGTCCCTTAACTTGGTTTTTCTTTCATTTCATGCTATAATTTTTGCATGTTTTTAAGTGTGTAATGCATGTGTAAGTATATTTTGGGTATCAAGTATGAATGTATAAGTATTTGCACATATAACAAGTATCAGTTTGTTTCTAAACACGTATTTAACGATTGAATGCATGTAAGATAAGTATGTATCAAGTATGAATTTCATTACGATCAAAGTCTCGGATTACAGGATTGGAAAAGAAATACGAATACGATACGAATACAAGTTTCCCCCTAAATAGAAATACGATTACACTTTCTAATTAAGGAAAATATGAAAAAGCGAGGCGTTACACTTTCAACTTAGGAGGCCTAGTTGCAGTTCCAGTTTCAAGTTGTCTTGAGCGATCAGATTCAGTTGATTAAGAGACATTTTGGTTTGATTTCCAATTCAAAGTTCTTATCTGGGATTAATTATGCTGGTTTTTAGGTTACTGTGTTCAAAACTGGTGAAGATCAATTACGCTGTTGAATTCGTGAGATGATTGAGTAGATACACTGAATTTAGTAATTACGCTGATGATTCTTGGCTTCTTGGACCGGCAACAATAGCTAAATCCGCTGGAACAAACAAATCAAACATGAGTTTGTCTAAATACGCCAATCACCGTGATAAAATCGTTAAGGATCTTTATTACTGACTTCGAAGTCGCCTTCGATTAAACACGCTGACACTATTTCACTGAGAATCAACAAATGCGTAGGTATATTGCCGGCGTATTTGTTAATTACGCGATCTTCAAACTAAATATGCGATATTCAAATTTATCTACACTGTCTTCAAAATTAAATACGCCCAGCAGGGTTTAAGTACGAACAAAAACCTTCTAATCACTAAAAAACGATTCAAAATCCATGTTTCTTTGTACCAAAATGACCCAAATGTTCACCAAAATATTGATTAACAACAACCCAATGATTAAACACACCAGATCAAGCCATTTTAAGTCTAAAAATTTGAAACCCCTTGAAACTTAGAAAACTTTTGAAAAACCTTTAAAACTTGAAAAATCTTAACAACACTCAAACAATCAAGAGCACAAAGGCTCTGATACAAAATTGTGAATCCCAAATCAAATTCAGATCATAGTGGTTTGATTGTTATCACTCAAACAACTATAGATTAGTTGCTTGAATTTGTAAAAGTTAAGAAAAAACAAAAAATGAAGATGAAGATTCTTGTATGGATCAAACAACAAGTGTTGTATATGGAATCCCAAAAGATTAATCACTAAAAGCACCTGAATGTTTAGATTTAGCACAACAACAATAATCACAACACAAGAGAATTCACCAAAACTTGTCCAAGAACCTTGTACTAGGGTTTCCATTACTAACATATATATACATACTGACTACCCAGCGTATTTAATAAATACGCTGGGTACTTAAATACACTGCTATAGGGACGTTTCCCTGTAGTTACACTTTAGCCCCTGAACTTTCTAGTTTATTGTAGAACTTTACAAAACAATTCAAAACCTAATTAAACTAAGTAATAACGATCTCAAAAGTTCTAACAAATGTTATGAAGCATATTAGTCTATCACGGGCCCATCTTAGCAACACCTTAAAGGAGCCCATCAAGAGAAAAACCATCACAGAATATAATGCACGAGAGATTGGGAGAATAGGTCATCAAAAGATTGTTTAAGCTAATTGAGTATTCTTCTTCCCATCTTCTATTGTTCTTCTGTAATCCCATCTTCTTCTTTTGTTTAATTGTAATTCTATCAGTTAATCAATTCGAGATCTAGCTTATTGCTTCTAGTTCGATTAATTCTTAGCTGAGTGTCATATCTCAAATATTAAGGGAAGTAGATCGTCCCTAACATCTATAACCCTCTATAGTTTCCATTACATCCTTAAACAATGGAAATGACTATTTTTTTACATCTGTAAATCATTAACTTGTACAAAATCCATAAAATATAGTACATCAAATTGACAAATAAAACCAAAAAGAATTCTTTCGCTTTGTGGTTTTATCGGCTTGGAGGCACTGCCCATCACCACCTGCAAGGGTGTGGGGCGGGCGGTTTTTCATGTTGGCCCAATTATTACAAACAATAAAGGAAAAATAACATACAACAATCAGTATTGATCAAAAACCAATGATCGGCGCTATCTTATTATTGAAATCGAAAAACACCACCATAAAAAAAATAATAAATAATAATAGTAATAATAACCATACATTAGGGTGATTATGTAATAGGTGGTTCACTTAGTAGCTTACTAACCATTTGTAGTTATAAACCTTTAGGGTGTTGTAAAAGTTGCTGTTTGTCGTTCAAAAAAATAATAATAACAATAACCATATATCAAAACCCTATTTATAACTAAAGAAACCTTAATAAATAAGAAACCCTAAACCAAATTTATAACTAAAGAATTCTTAATAAATAAGAAACCCTAAACCAAATAAGAGTTTATAACTAAATCCTACAAGTGACTATAAATAAAACTTTCGTTTAATCACGCTAAGTACTATATTATAACAAGATAGTCCAACATATATATAACCTAGGGGTACCCCATTCCATTTCACTTACCGAGCATACATCAACAACACCCACCCCACCAACGGACAATCGAAAGGTTTAACAATATTTTATGTAAGATCACAATTTTTTTTCACCATTGTTATATTTTACTAGGAATTTCTTATATTTTCTCCAAACCTATAAAATATCATATTTCTCCAAAAACACAATACAAATGTACAATGTTCTGAATGTTTCGAGAAACTATAATATTTTGCATGTTTAAAAAGTGATGTATAGAAATATTCCTTTTACTTTTGTATATCACACTTAGACATATAGTGAACGTACATTTTTTCTTTTTTATAGAACTTAATCCCACGGTTTTAAGCGATAAAAATCACCTCGGATAATTTCGCCTTGTACAATCTCACATCCCGTGTGGAGGCCATGGTCAAGTGTGTGATTTTACCACCATGTTTGGTGGCGACTTAGACCATGAGGTTTTTTGCTTTCGGATTAGAATTTTCATTACCGGTATGATGCTATTGACGAGGCTTAGTTAGCCACAAAAACTCATATTTGCAACATGATTAAAAGGTCAAAAGTTTCAATATTTTATAATAAAAAACCTTTTTTAAACATGATTATAATGTTTATTTTAATTTTGGCGATTTTCCCATTACTTTATCATTATTTTCTATAGAACATCATTATGTTCTATATTTCTTCAACGTATGCAATAGTTTATGACCACATAACAACTCGACAATTAATAAACTAGCGAGATTCCATGTGCTTTACCATGAGAATTCGGTCGGCTTTTGTTTGGTTCTTGACGATACAGGTACTCGATGTAGTAATTGAAACAGAAAACCTTACATCATTCAAAATCAATAAAAACGAATAAAGATACCGGTACCGATGTTGTTCAGCAGATATTAGTCTTGTGGGTTTGCGTTCTATCTTATTTTTTTAAGACTGAGATATAAATTTTGATAAAAACGGATATTTTGCGGCTATAGAACCAAACCGAATCGAAACCGATTGAACAACATCTACACTAGTATTTATTTTTGTTGTTTTTGCTTTCGACAAACTGACATTGTATCGTTACCATACTATGCTAAGCAAACCGAACAAAATCTGTACCGGTATGTATCCATTTATATCGTTTCTTGTTTGATAACGGATATCATGCGCTACGTAGTTAACTGAACCAAATCGAACGACAACATTGGTTTCGGTACGGTATTTATTGATAATGATATGTATTCATTTTCTCGATAAACTTAAACCGTATCAGTACCAAACAACATCCGTACCGGTACATGTATTCATTTTTTCTGGTTTCTTGTTTGAATTTTTTTCATTTATACAAATTTGTTTGTAACGAAAAAGGAGTAATAGTACAAACACCATGACAATCTGAATCTATCAATATTGTTCAAACAACATTGGTGCCGGTATCGGTGTTCGTTATCATTGTTTTCAGTCGATATAAACACGTGTTGATTTCTATACCGAGAGCATATATCATACCGGTCCTGTAATGAACCGAATAGAAACTGATCTAAGACAGGTGATAAGTTGTTAAAAAAATAAATAAACAAAGATGCAATTTTTGTAAGTTAAGAATGAAAGTTATTACTAAATAAACAACTTGAATAATAAAAAAAATTCTATCAATAAAAAATAAAACACAAATTTTTAAAAATCACTATTTATTCATCATCACTTTCAATTAATATATAATATATAAAGTGCATGTATAATAGTGGTATTGTAACTTTCAGTTAATATGTTAATTGATTGATACTGATATTCGTTTTTATTGTTTTCGATCGATGTAAATATGTGTTGATCGAGTGCATGTATCATATTGCGACTTTAATGAATCAAACCAATATTTTTTTCAATGCCGCACGTCTTATATAAATAAATAAACATAGATTGGATTTAAATTCTTGTAGAAAGGTTAAGAATGCAAGTTATTACTTAAAAAATAAAATTTAATAATAAATAAAATACTACAAATAATATATATATATATATATAGAGATGTTGATACACTTTTTGTCTGTCACTTGTTCTTGGTTACATTTGTAATTGTACGGTCTTTGCTCAAGTGTCTGTATAAGTTTGGGCGTGTCAACAAAATCAAGATATCCTTCTATCTTGGTTTCGTACGACATCTTAGTTAGTCTGTGTTAAACAGGTGCATGTGTGCATACTGTTGAGTCTTGTGTACGTCATGTCTGTGACACGTTCACCGAAGTAAGCATTCTGTGCGAGTTAGAATGCTTTGTACGAGCAAGGTGTTGCTCGTACGGGCCACATGCTTCGTACGAACGAATCAGTGTAAACAAGTTGGTTTACTTAGTTCGTATGAACGAATGAATGCTTCGTACGAACCAAACGCTTCATACGAGACTCTTTGGAGAATTGCTTCATGGATAATAGAGTGTTCTGTATGTCTAGCAACGTGCTTCGTATGAATGACTAGCATGGACACTATATAAGCAGACATACACCTCTAAGTCAGGGTTGGGTTCTATTGGTAAGAGGTTGTTCAACTAGTTAGTGAGTAGAACTGTTAGCAAGTTGAGCAGAGGAAGACACAAGAACACAGGCAGTTTGTTGAGTCATATGAGCATTGTTTGTATATGTTTGTACTTGTTCTCATCTCTTAATCAAGATAGTGAATCTTCGGTTACCCCGTGTTCTTACTTTGCTTTGGTTTGTGCATGCATAATGTTTGCATGAACAAGGAATAGGTTTAACTTGATCCTCAGGTGGACCTACAAGTGGTATCAGAGCTTTGGTCTTTCCTTGTTCAAAACCAAGCTTAGTTGTGTCTGAGCTAGTTTAAGATTTCTTGAAGTGTTCTTGAACCTCCAGCAGAAAACTTAAGTTTTGAATAGATAACTAATCTAAAACTTAGTTAATATCTGTTAAAATTTTCTTTTGAACACATTTGAAGAAGAAATTCTACAAAAAATTCAACAGAATAGTTTGGTAGGGTTGACAAATCTTTCTGACTTTTGGACTTGGACTTTGGACTATTGTGACTGTTAAAACTGAGAATGTTTGTATTTTTAACTAAATTTGGGTAAGACAACAGGCTATTTTCGAAAGCAGGTCTGTAAAGAGGAAAGTTTTCACCAAACCAACTCTGCAAAGATTCCTCAGAGAAACACTGACAAAAACAGTCTGTGCGAATATTTGGTTCGTAGAAGGAAAAGGTTGCTCGTACGAAACAACCGGCTCGCACGAAGATTCGTCCATACGAAGCATAGTGTTGCTCGTACGAAAGAGGTTTTATCCGCACGAACTTTGGTTCGTACGAATAACCTTCGATACTGTTTGTTTTTCGTGTTTCAGTTTTTCAAAGCTGTGTGCTTTTCAGAATTTGTGATATTTTCAAAATTGTGAATTTTAAAAGGTAATTGTTATTTTCAAACTTTAAAACCTTTAAATTTTTCATAAATCAAGAAAATATAATAAGTTCTAACACGTGGGATTGGAGTAGTTCAAGCTCAAATCAGGATTCTTCACAAAGCTCCACAACATCATGGGTTAAGTCTTTGATGCCTCAACATACATCTATGATCTCTGCAAATCAGTGGGCGTGTGTTGCGAATCAGAATCAAAGCATCCAAACTCTGTTAATGAGCGAAAGTGAAACAGGGAGTAATAACGTCCGCCGTAGCTAAACCACATGAACGATTATCCTTCGTGGAAAAGTCATTTTCATACGTATGTTCTTGGACAGAACACAGAATTGTGGACGTGTTTTACTACACCCTATAAAGAATCACTTGAAGAAGTCGGATCAAATCTAACCTCCTTAGCTAATCTATACGAGAGTGACAAGAAGGCATATGATCTAGAGAAGAAGGCGTTTGCTATCCTCACACAAGCTCTTCATAAAGACATTTATCATCAATTTGTGTATTGTACAACCACGAAAAATATGTGGGATACTTTGGAAGCAAGAGGAGAGGGTAATGCTGCTACCAGGAAAATTTGGCATGAGCTGCTCAAGAAAGAGTTTGAAGGTTTCATGTTCATGGAAAATGAAACATTGAATGATATGACCACACGTTTTTATCATTTACTCAGCGGATGTGCTCTTACAAAGTTTTAGCAGCACCACAAGAAATTGTGATGCGATTTGTTGATGCTTTACCACCAAAATGGGGTCAATTTATTGACTTATTAAAACATACAGGTGTTTTGGACTCAATTAGTATTTATGAATTTGTGTAGAAACTGGATAACAAGAATGAAAAAGAACTCCGGAAGGCACAACGAGTCACTGTTCCACAAAACCCTGAGATGTACTTTGGAGGTATTAACGCAGGTAAAAGCTCAAGCCAGCAAACAAAGCTCAAACCACGTTTGTATCAAACGTGAACCCCTTCCTACCACAACATGTTCAATCAAGCAGTCTGCGGGCTTGAGTACTCAAGCCTATGGACAAGCATTTGATCCGAAAGCCTTCCTTCCACAGCCAAGAGATTTAGCACATCAAGCTCCACAGCAAGCTCCTCAACAAGCTTTATATGGAAACAATTGTCAATCTGTAAATCCCAACACTTGCAAACTTGACACGTCACATCTTTCTAAAGTTAGCGTAGAAGTTGCACAGGAACATATGGAACTTCTCAACACAATGGTCAGTGCTTATTGTGGTTTAGTTGCAGGTCAAATAGGAAACATCAATTTGACAAACGAAGACTACCAACAAATTAACCGAGATGAGATGGAGTTGATGAACATCAAATGGGCTTTTCAAGTGCTGTGAGAAGAGCGAAGGGTTACATGCGAAGAACAGGGAGAACAAGTTTGGAAAGCAAGAAAGATACAAAATACGGCTTTGACAAAATAGCCATTACTTGCTTCAACTGCGAAGAAAGAGGTCACTTCAAACGGGAATGCATAAGACCCAGCAAGGAAGGAAATCACAACCCCTTTCGAAATCAGTCTCAACCACCCAACACAACTCAGTTCAACAATGAGAGAAGAATGGTAGCTGTTGAAAACTCTAACAATACCAATCAATCAGGACCTTCAAACACACAGAGAGCTTTGGTAGTTCAATCTGATGAAGGATGCGATTGGTCAGTATAGTTAGGAACTGAGAACAATGGAAGAACTGCATGTTATGCGAAGATCGTCGATTAAATCAAACATGTTCACTGCATCAATATTCCAGATAATGATGATACTTTTGGGTATGCTGGCAGTTCTGATGAAAAGTGTTCAAGTTCAGGTGGTTATGGATCTGATTCTGATATCAGAAACGAGAGTGATGCTGAGGTTAGCAAGTTACTGAGTGAAGCCGAGATGATGAAGTGTGAAAAGGTGGGTATGATGAAGAATGCAGAAGCTGCAGTGAAGGAGACAGAGACACTCTTTACAGATGATGCAGCCTTCCCTCATCACACTGCCTTCATGGAAAATGTTGCAGGTTCAACAAGTCATGTAAATTCTGACTCTCCTACTGTTGCAATGACTGTGCTGAATTGAAAATAAAGTATGAAACCGTCAACAGTCATAATCAAAATTTAGTTCTTGAACTATAAAAGTGCAAAGAGGTGAATTTGGCTCTAACCCAAAATGAAAAAGAATTCAAATCTGTAATAGAAACCCTTAAGAAAAGCGCTTCTGAATTGACAGAAACAGTTTTGAATAAACAGACAGGAATTAACAACTACATTAATCTCCTGGAAGAAACTAAGAAAGAGTTAGCCATCGCCAAATGCGAATATGATTCGATCAAGCTCAAATTAGAGAGTTATTCTAACTCCCGCTATGTGCTTGATTATATGATTGATGTTCAAAAGCTAAAGGGAGATGTTCAATGCATTGGGTATAAGTCGTGTCCACCACCAATGAAACACAACTATACCAAAATGCCTGATGAAGAGGAGATGCCTCGTTTTGAACCTCTGTACCTTTTAATCCTAAAGAATTTGTGGTAGGATTAGGGTTCAAACTAGACAATTCCTCTGAAGAACCAAGCAAGCCAGAAAGTTCATCGTCTGATGTTGATCAAAATCCATCTGATGAAGAGGAAGATGATACATCAGATGATGAATCAATAAAAGGTGATCAGGATCAGCCTCTTAATGAAAGGAAAAGAGTAGAACTTTCTGCTACTCCTAGTACTCAATCTATTGAGATTCAAGAGACTGTTCCTAAGAAATATGTCAAGACAAAAGTGTCGACAGATGAAGCAAATATGTGTTGTATACGTTGGTTGGAGATAAGAAAATCTATTCGAATAAAGATTTTCCAATTAAAAACACAACCTCTATAGATCAGGTGTTTGAGAAATCAACAGCCAAAGTTTTAGAGAAGAAAAAGCCAACCAAATCACAACCATTATCCGCTTCAACAGAAAAACAATGGAAGCGAGTTGAAAGTCTAACGTTTCACAATCGAGGGTTGAAGCAAAAGGCTCTCGCTCAAGAAAAAGGTTAAAATGTTAAATTTGTGAGTTCTAAGGGTACCGATAAAGTCGAAACTTTTCAGGGAAAATCTAATATAGATTTTGTAAAGAAAGTTAAGATTTTGAAAAGAAATATTCAAAATAATTACACCCAACACACGGATGGATGTAATGAAAATGAACCCAGTACCTCAAAACCCACAAGTTCAACATCAAGCCAAGAAACACGGTCTCCTAGTTTTGTCGAAAGGAGAACATGTTTCAAATGTGGAGAGTTTGGCCATATTATAAAATATTTTAAAAATCCAACCAAACCAAGATTTGTGGAAAGAACCCCTCATGAACCAACTTGCCAACGTAGATCTGTTTCTCCAACACAAGATAAACGAATTGTTAAGATCAAAAGGAGAAACAAAAACGTAACAAGTAAAAGTAATTGAAAAAGCTTTAAAACCGGATTCTTCAGAAAAGAATTCAAGATCTTCGAAATTAATAAAACCAGAAACTGTTAAAACTGTAAATAATAGTCAATCTGATAATAATCAACGATCTTGGAAACAGAAGACCGGTAGTGGTTCAAAAGGAGGAACTCAGTTTGGCAATATCAAGAAATAGAGATTACATTTCTTGATGATAAGGGACGACCCAAGACCACTAAGGCTTGGGTCCCCATCTCAAACTAATCTTGTTTGTGAAATGTGCAGGGTGTTCCAGGAGGAACTGTAAACAGTCATTGGATTGTTGACAGTGGAGCATTGAGGCACATGACAGGCGACTTACGGCTCCTATATGATGTGAAAAGCATTCGGGGTGGTTATGTTGCCTTTGCTGGTGATAAAGGTGGATACATCACTGGAGAAGGAATGGTCTCCAATGGTGTTGTGAGTTTCGACAAGATCAATTTTGTGCGGCAAATTGATCACAATCTTCTTAGTGTTTCTCAAATCTGTGATAAGAAGTTCACGGTACATTTTGATGATACCGGATGTTATATGCTGAAGCCTGAATTCAAAATCCCCAAGGAATGGATTCTCCAGTCGACTCCAAGAATTAACGACTTGTATATTCTTGATATGAGCCAAGCTATTACAACATCTGCACAAATCACATGTTTTGTCTCCAAAGCCACCGAGAAGGAATCAATCTCTTGGCACAGACGAATGGGACACATTCACCTGAGGAAAATGAACTATTTGGTGAAGAATAATCTTGTGAATGGTGTACCTGTCAAGAATTTTCATCTTCAAGATGTCTGTGTATCATGCTAGAAGGGAAAGCAAGCGAGAAAATCTCATCCCATGAAGAAGATCAACACTATGAATATGCCACTGGAACGTCTTCTTATGGACCTCTTTGGACCTATGAAACACAAGACAACCTTTGGTGATTCTTATTGTTTGGTAGTTACTGATGACTATTCCAGATTTTCATGGGTAAACATGTTAGCACACAAGAGTGAAGTTCCTAATATCCTCAAGAATCTCCTGACTCTGTTAGAGAATTTGTACAATCTAAAGGTAAGGAGAATCAAAAGCGACAATGGCACCGAATTCAAGAATCAAGTTATGGATGAGTACTGTTCCTCAAAGGGTATTCTGCATGAGTAAAGTTCTCGCTACACTCCACAACAAAATAGTATCGCTGAGAGGAAGAATCAAACTCTTATTGAAACTGCAAGAACCATGTAAGTAGAATCAGAACTTCCTATTCAATTATGGGGAGAAGATGTTGCTACTGCATGCTACACGATGAATGGAGTTCTAACGGTGAAGAGACATGGGAAAACATGCTTTGAGTTGTTACATAAAAGGAAACTGGATGTTTCTTTCTTAGAACCTTTTGGAGCTCCATGCACTATGATCGACCCACATGGAAAGTTTGGACCGAAGGCTATTGAAGGTTTCTTTCTTGGATATGCTACTCCAAATTTTAGGGTGTGGAATTTATCTTCGAAAAAGATTGAAGAATGGGGTGAAGTCAAGGTTCAGAGATATACAGAAGCAGTTAGAGCTCAGGGTGCTCCTAGGATGTTCGACTACGATGGGTTGTTCGACTCCTTTAATCTGCCAACTTTTGATGATGCCTCTGCTGCTGCTCAAATGCTACTAGAAAGTGATACAGCAATTGACTCGTCATTAGTTCGACCAATTATTGTTAACCCTCAAGTGTCGACTTCGGTTAACAATCTTGTTCAAAATGAGGAATTCGAAGACGCTGTGGATTATAATGTTTCATCAGAAGAAGATGAGTTTAATGATGCAAATGAAGCTACCTCTGGTGCGGTTCCTATAATTTCGGATATTACGTCAAATATTCAACCTCAAGGACGACTGAAGGTCATGCATCTACAACCTCATCAAATCTAGCTCTCGATTTGACTGTTGATCTGAATATCAACAATTTGGGCATAAACTCTCGAGTTCCTGATGTTCCAGAGACTCGAATTCATAATACCCATCCTCAGCAGAATATTATTGGAGATATCCAGAGTGGTGTGCAGACTCGTAATCAGCTTCGAAACAACCAGAATGCTGGATTGTATTTGGAAATCAGGGAATCTGGTGGTCAGAATGATTGGTCTTTTTCCTGCTTTGTGTGGCAAGTAGAACCAAAATCTTGGAAGGAGGTAATGAAAGAAGACTCTTAGGTTGAAGCCAT
The DNA here is from genome assembly GCA_947069175.1 of Scalesia atractyloides. Classification (NCBI taxonomy): domain Eukaryota; kingdom Viridiplantae; phylum Streptophyta; class Magnoliopsida; order Asterales; family Asteraceae; genus Scalesia; species Scalesia atractyloides. The sequence goes on from CAMTDV010000023.1 coordinate 49,685,503, forward strand.
GCAAGAAGAACTTCAGCAGTTTCAGAAGTTAGGTGTCTTGAAATTGGTTGACAGGCCTGACAGCTATAAGAAGATTGGTACACAATGGGTGTATAAGTGCAAGAAGGATGATCGAGGTTGTTGTGGGAAACAAAGCGCGATTGGTTGTTCAAGGTTTTAATCAGGTCGAAGGCATTGATTATAATGAAGTTTATGCACCGGTTGCACGACTTGAGGCCATAAGAATCTTTTTGGCTTATGCGTCCTACAAGAAGTTCACCGTTTATCAGATGGATGTCAAGAGTGCATTCTTCATGGTGTGTGGAAGAGGAAGTATATGTTGAGCAACCACCAGGTTTTGAAGATCCACTCCATCCTGACAAGGTTTGGCTTCTCAACAAGGCATTATATGGTCTTCATCAAGCTCCAAGGGCTTGGTATGAAACGTTGTCTACCTATCTGTTGAAGAATGGTTTTCGACGAGGCTTGATCCACTGTACACTCTTCATCAAGGATAGGAACAAGGATTTGCTGCTAGTGCAAGTTTATGTTGATGACATTATTTTTGGGTCTACCAACAAATGAATGTGCAAAGAATTCGAACAGGTTATGCAGGAGAAGTTCGAGATGAGCGCTATGGGAGAAATAACTTTCTTTATAGGTTTACAGGTTCAACAATCAAAGGAAGGGATTTTTATCCATCATACCAAGTACGTCGGGGATATTCTTAAGCGATTTCAGATGGACGACTCAAAGCCTTTGGGAACTCCATCAGCTCAGAATCATGGGATTACTCCAAACGGAATGGGTGAACATGTGGAACCATCTCTCTACCGTGCTATGATCGGATCTCTCATGTATCTTACTGCTTCAAGACCCAACATAATGTACCCAACATGTCTTCTGGCATGCTATCGGTCTAGTCCGAAGGTTTCTCATTTGATGGCTGTGAAAAGGATCTTTCGTTATTTGAAGGGTCGCCCTGACACTGGTCTATGGTACCCTAAGGATGATAACTTTGATCTGACAGCATTTAGTGATTCTGATCATGGCGGCTGCAAAATCGATGCAAAGTCAACAATAGTGGGATGTCAGTTCTTGGGAAATCGCCTAGTCACATGGCAATGCAACAAGCAGACTTCTGTAGCTACATCAACATGTGAGGCTGAGTATATTTCAGCTTCTAGTTGCTGCTCTCAGGTTCTACGGATTCAACAGCAGATGCGCGACTATGGTTTTGAATTTCTAACTACCCCTATTTTTATTAATAATGAAGCTGCTTTACAGATCACTCGGAATCCTGTACAGCACTCGAAAACAAAACACATTGAGATTAAGTATCATTTCATACGTGATTGTTATGAAAAGAAACTTATCAATACTGTTAAAATCCACACTGATCACCAATGTGCTGACCTTTTTACTAAAGCCTTTGATAAATCATGTTTTGATTATCTACTTTTGGTCAATGGCATCAAGGTGAAACCCGAGTAACTCAACCATGGCTAATCATTTTTCTACATATTTTTCTAAAAATCTAAAACTACAAAAAGATTTTTCGTTTTATATTTTAGGGGAGAAATTTTCAAGAAAATACAAAAATATGTATTTTATTTATTTACCTTCTATATTTAAGGGGGGGGGGGAATGTAGAAAAATACAAAAACCATAGAAAAATAAAAAATGAGCTTCTTGGAATAAGATGAAGATGATGAAATACATTCGGTAAACCTGTCAGAAATGGTCAAAAAGCATAGAAAGAAGATTGATAAGTAGCTTTACTTATGATGTATCAGTAGGCTCACAATCAGACTAAAATGTACAGGTTGATACAAACTTAACAGGCAAAACGCCAGGTGGGAACCATTCATTGGCATATGGTCTTGGTACCGAAATTTCGTTTGATAGAGTGTCGAGGTTCTGAGATATATGGTCTTTATGCTTTCTTATCATCTGGGTATCATGGTTGAATCTTTTATCCGAAAATTAACGGTGACGCAAGTCTACAACTTCCATGATACCATACATACGTGTACATACTGCATACGACCATCAACAAGTGATAAAAATATCACATCCCAAAATAAGTGATAAAATATCACAAGCTTTATGCAGGAGCTAAGTTCGTCTCTCTGTCGGTACGATGGTACAAACTTGTTCATGGACTTACTCCTGTGCCCTGCATGCATATGAAAATCAAGTTCCTCATCAATAAGTGATTTAATCACATAGGGTTTGTTTTCAATCAAAATAAGTGAGTATCTCACATCATATATATACTCACCGGTAAGATTTTCTCTCGTGCATATCTTGATACGGAATGTGTCGTGATATGGTAGAACACTGGCTATTAAGTAAAAATCATATCTTAATCATATCTCCTATCATGATTACATCTGATAAATTTTGAGCTTACGTGGACAACAATACCGAAATCATAGTTGAATACTTATCTGTTTAATTTTGAAGTTTAAACCAAATATCGTTTTTGAGAAAGATTAAAAAGCTGGTATGATTCTCTTACCTTGAAACTCGAAAAAGATTGTTCGGTAAATATATAGTTTATCTGTAAATTTTTGAATTTAAGTCTAGTTTACTTAGTTGCTTATAATAATTCTTTTTGAAAGTTAGCCATAGTTGAGACTCAAAAGTTTTCTACATAGATATGCTTAGAATACCATTTGTTTGATATCGCAACTTCATAAAGTAATGTCTTGCAACAGGTAACCCATCAAAGAAAACCAAAATCTGTTCAAAAGCACTTTTCTAAACATAACTGTGTGATTGTGTGGATATGTGCGAAGTTCACGTTTGAAAAACAGGAATTCATACAAGTGTGTGTATCTCGTACGAATGAACCTGGTCTGTTGTTTGACTTGGTCATTTGTTTACTCGAATGAGTTGCTCTTCATACGAATTAAGTGTTATTCGTATGGTTTGGTATTTCTTCGTTCAGGGAATACATTCATACGGAAAAGTTATGATAAATTTTTCGTGTGTATTCCCTGATAAATTTATGTTCTAATTATATATCTATTTATTGAGCAGAATGGAACAAAAGAACATAAACGAAAACCAGCAATGAAGAGAACTGACAAGTCAAGAGAAGAAACAGAAAAGACTTGATGTTTCTGAAAAGTTTGAAGACATGATGCTCTATCAGTGGATAGCAGATCTTCAGGGGGAGTTTGTTGATACTCCAAGCCATTCAAAGTATGAAGGACAAAGACCGAAGACCGAAGACAAGCAATATCCAAGGAGTTTGTTGATACACTTATGTGTTTGTCGCTTGTTCTTAGTTACTTTTGTAATTGTACGGTCTTAGCTTAAGTGTCTGTATAAGTTTGGTCGTGTCGACAAAATCAAGATATCCTTCTATCTTGGTTTCGTATGACATCTTAGTTAGTCTATGTTAAACGGGTGCATGTGTGCATACCGTTGAGTCTTGTGTACGTCATGTCTGTGACACGTTCACTGAAGTAAGCATTCTGTGAAAGTTAGAATGATCCGTACGAGCAAGGTGTTTCTCGTACGAGCCACATGCTTCGTACGAACGAATCAGTGTAAACAAGTTGGTTTACTTAGTTCGTATGAACGAATGAATGCTTCGTACGAACCAAACGCTTCGTACGAGACTCTTTGGAGAATTGCTTCGTGGATAATAGAGTGTTCTGTATGTCTAGCAACGTGCTTCGTACGAATGACTAGCAAGGACACTATATAAGCAGACATGCACCTCTCAGTCAGGGTTGTGTTCTATTGGTACAGAGGTTGTTCAACTAGTTAGTGAGCAGAACTGTTAGCAAGTTGAGTAGAGGAAGACACAAGAACACAGGCAGTTTGTTGAGTATGAGCATTGTTTGTATATGTTTGTACTTGTTCTCATCTCTTAATCAAGATAGTGAATCTTTGGTTACCCCATGTTCTTACTTTGCTTTGGTTTGCATGCATACTTGGATTCCGCACTCGTATGTATGTTGCATGAACAACAAATAGGTTTAACTTGATCCTAGGTGGACCTACAATATATATATATATATATATATATAATCTATACGACATGTTTAGAATACGCCTAACATAGGGCTGTAAACGAACCGAACAAACACTAACAAGACCTTATTCGTGGTCATTCGTTAAGGATATAATGTATTCATGAACATTTCATGAACACTTACCGATGAGATTTTTTGTTTGTATTCGTTGAACGAAGCGGAAGCTTTTTGCGAATGGTTGAAGAACACGAACGAACACATATAAAATGGCCAAGGCGACAGTGGATGGTGAGAGGGATCGGCGCTAGACCTTGAAGCCCTAACCGTTGAACGAATTTCAATAGTATTTTTGGAGGTGAATAATGAAAAGGTAGGTGAAGCGGTGTGTAAACAAGGTGGAGATAGGAATTTCTTGTTTATCTGTTTGGGTAATTAGATAAATAGGAATTAAAGAGTATAAAGTTTAGATAAATTAAACAAATACTAAAAGATCTTTAATAACAACACAAACAAACGAACATGAACGACTTTCACAAATCCATAAACGAACGTTCACGAACGTAATTGAACCAATAAGACATATGTTCGTGTTTGTTCATTTAACTAACCGAACATAATTTTTTATTCATGTTCATTCATAAATAAACGAACTAACGTAAAAAACTTTCTGCCAAATGTTCACGACCTGTTCGCTAAACGTTCGGATCGTTTACTGCCCTGTCCCCACATATTAACACTCTAGCATAACTGAAAGAGAGCTCATTTTCTTAAAAAGACATAGTCTTGTCCGTTAATGCTATCATGCCAAATCAGCATGGAGGCGTTAAACACCATGCCACAACGCCATCAAAGGGGTGTTAATGGACTTCTCGCCATTCTAATGGCGACGTTAATAATGTAACAAGCAGGGAAAAGGTGTGCCCCCAACAACCAATCACAATTTTCTTTCTTTATTGTTTTATTATTTTATAGTATCATTACCTAGTTACTGATAGTATAGTTTGCCCTTCTGCCTATTTGGCACTGAGGTGGCAACACTTTTCGCTAGTTATTTGAGTGGGTTGTTATTCCACAAAACATAGGCTAATAATTATCACATGTTTTCAATGAATATAAATACAGACCATTTAGGAATCCAAAAATCCACCTTCCTGAATCAATAAATAAAATCCCACTCATAATAGTGCTACTAATAGGGTCTAGGATGGGATGAAGGTAAACTTTACCTATATCCTAAAGGAATGAGAAGTGCTCACGCTAACACCCAAAGTACATTACTCTGAAAGCATTTTGATATGTACAATATAGCATCCCATAATACACAATGTGGCTAAGAAAAGCAAATCAACAATTATACAAGACTACTCATAATTATTACAAAATCATGCTCATCAACCTCGACAACTAACTCAAACCTCAATTCAAATTAATTTAATTTATTGTAGAGTCAATATTGTTATTTGGTTTCCTTTTTACTCTCTTATAAATACTCCTAGTTAGTTTGTAAAGCCTCAATAGAAGGCAACCAAAGCAATAGACAATGTTCTGGCGGCCTCTACTATTACCCATAACATCATGTCTACTACCATTCCAAAGCCAAACATGTCTTTCACCACTTCCATCATCTAACTCATCTCTAACACTTTCATCCCCGTCAAATTAACCCCTTCCAATTGATGCATCTGTTGAAAAGAAGTTATGTTCACCCTAATCGACTTAGACCTCGACAAGATTATCAATGGTTCCACTGCAGCTCGTCAAAATTTCTTAGTCGTAATGCCACCAAACTAAATTCATCCTACACTCTTTGGTTCAAGAAAACCAATTCATTATGAATGCCATCTTGGACAGTCGTTCTGAAACAATTCAACCAATCAATTCCTCTACTAAGACATCCAGCTAAGTTTAGGAGCAATTGAACTCCAGCTATGCCAGCCTCTTCCGCTCATGAATAATCTACCTAAATATCCCGACTTTCAAAAAATCCAAAAGGTACATGTATAGTCACTGAGTTTTTGCATGATCGCCGATGAATTGGCCTAAAGTCAACCCACTTCTCAGGAAACTTGGAGAGGAATACACTCATCTCATTGTTGTACTCAAAGCTAGGGATACTCCGGTCTCATTTCTAGAACTTTTTAATAAACTAGTACTGAACAATATGTTATATACTTTCTTTCTTTTTGGTGTGTTTTGGTTGTCTAGTAACTATGGTGGAGTAAAACATATTATTATGCGTTAGGTATGGTATTTGTGAGTCTTTTGTTTGATGGGTGAATTGGTGGTTGAGATGAGTCGCTTGAATGAGATTAATTGCATATTTGATAAATCACATTTGACCTAAAACACATATACATTGGGGGTAATGTATCCCAAGTGTGGGGATGGAGGATATTTTTGAAAATAATGGAAAATTTTAAGTGCGGATGAAGGAAATTTTTGAAATAATGAAAATTTTAGTTTTCGACTCTTCATTTTCTATGATCTTAGCCATTAGAGCAATTCCCTTAGTCTTTTGAAGAATTGAATTCCAGTTGAATCCTTCATCTCCTTGAATCACCATTAGAGCTTTGTCTTTTGGTGTTGAATTAGATGATGATGAACTCAATCGGAATCATCCTTGAATTAACTGACCTCAGACTTATATTTTGTGGTCGATGTTGATAAGCTCTTTGGTAGTAATCAACTTTTCCGAAAGGATTATAGTTAGATTCAACTTCCTTGTTGGTACGTTCCCTTTTAAAATGCCCTCGTTCACCAGATTTAGAACAGTAACTTTCGATTTATGTAAACCTATCTTCGAACTTGTATCCCCAAATTGTTTCTCCCTGTAATCTCCATGAATCTTTAAGCTCTCCTCATGACGTTTTCCATACACCATTAGATATCGATTAACTTCATCTTCTCAAAATCAATCTGATCATAATCCTCTTTTGTCATATTATAATTCCCGATTCTTCCTGCAACCAATCTTTCATAGGATTGTAGCATTGATGCGAGTAGTGCAACATATTCTTGGAGATTGGTATGGTGAGACTCTGAAGATTCGTGAGATTCAAGGCAACATTACATTGAAGATTCTTTGCGCTTTTGGTTTTGATTTTGTTAAGGTTGTGGTTGTTGATTTGATTTTGTTGTGATTGATAGTTTTGATTTTGAAAGCTTTGAGTTTGTTGAGTAAACAGAAAATTTCCTCCATATCTTGATTGTGGACTTTGATTAGGTGAAGAAAAATTTCCAAAACTACTCCGACAAATGCATTGCCATTTCCAACTACTTTGTTTTCTTCATGAGGTACCACCTATTGTATGAATCCACCTCTTCCAGAACCCTTGAAGTATAACCCGACATCTTGTGGAGCAGAATGAGCTTTCATCCTAGCTCTTTCCTTAACTCCAAATCATGAGCTTCAAGTTTCCCTATGAATTAATACTCAGTTGTCTTTGACTTTCGAAGCATCATGTATGTTTTCCAATCTTCATCTGAAAAAGCATCAATTATTTTTCAACCTGATCTCATTGATCTAGTCCTATCCTATGTCTCTCATTTCAACTATCAAATGGCAGAATCTTTCGATCACTTGTTGGAAACTTTCTCCTCTCAACGCAGTTTAAATATCAAACTCCTTCTTGATAAGATCTGCTTTGCTTCTCTACATATTTGGATTTCCTCTATATTTCTTTTACAAAGATATCCACAGAGACGGTGACGTATCATACTCTTGTAACAGATGTAAAATGACATCCTTTAAAGATTGTTGAAGTAGATTAAACATATGTTCTTTCTCTTTCATAAAATGGTCGATCATTTGTGGGTATCTGAGAAGTTTTGACCCTTTTTCTATTTTCATTTCATGGAACTCGATGTCACACTCCAACCGATGGCGGAAACATCAGAGTGAGACGATAACGAGATTCCTCACTGCTCACAACGCTAATAATGACAATGTTTAATTTAAAGCCAAATTTCATTTCAAGAATAATTGTCAAATACAACATTGAAACAAATAAACAATTAAACTTAACATAATACAACAAATTGATACAACAACATTAACCTAAACGTCTAAATGTGTGTATCTAAATCCTTACTATTTGATTTGATAGCATCCTCTTCATCAACCTGTAACATGTTTTAAAATAACAATTCAATGCAAAAGCAAAGGCGAGTACACAAGTTTAAATATAGCATACGTATACGAATAAAGTTTAAACAAATCCTCATGGCAACTATGATTCTACAAGAGCATATACAAGGCATGCAATACTACTAGTCAAACCCTTAACGCAATCATGATGTTTTAACATGGCCTCAAGATTACACGATGGAGGGGGATGCGTTACTTCCTAAAACGCTATACATGTCAAACGAAGGCTTAAAACAAGTTATTAGACTAAAGTATCACATAAAGAATGTCCAAGATATAAGCATCAGGTAATCGTATCAAGTATTCATGTGTATAGGATTGTTTGTGCATTTCATAAAGTTTAAGTGTTGTGGTTTGGTAAAAGTAAACATGTTACACCCAATAGTGTTGTAAACGAAAAGTGGGTCGAGTGTACCTCACGGTTTTGCTAGATTCCCTTTGTTACTTCTGTGAAGGGCTTGGGGAGTTGGAGGATCACCAAGCTATCTTTCGAAAGCCTTGAACCTTAAGATAGGAGAGCTTTAGAGCTTTAGAGAGAAGAGAAGAAGTGTTTGAGGTGTGAAATGACAGTGGGAGGAGGTGGGTATTTATAGTTGAGGTTTGGGGGTCGAGTTAGGTGAGACTGAATGCAAGAAACACAATCCAACAAACACAAAATGGACCAACCCATGGACAAGAACCCACTTTCTCCGGATTATGCTATTTTTAGTCCTTGAATTTAGTTTATCTTACATTTCATGGTAAAACTTGATATTTTCACATGTTTTCAAGTGTATAATTTATATATAAGTATATTTAGGTATCAAGTATGTATGAGTATTTGCACGTATAACAAGTATCGGTTTGCATGTAAACATGTATTTAACAATTAAATGCATGTAAGACAAGTATGTATAAGGTATGAATTTTATTACGACCGAAGTCTTGGATTATAAGATTGGGAAATGAAATACGAATGCGATACGAATATAAGTTTCCATAAAAAGATATACGATTACACTTTCTAATTAAGGGAAGTACGAAAAAGCGAGGCGTTACACTCGATATTCATCTTCAATTACCATCCACGCTTCTAGGTGATTTGCTTGAACATACGTCTTGAACCTTTCAGCCCATCCTGGATAACCTTCCATTTGAAACAACTTTGGAGGCTTATTTTCCGTACCTATCATGTTCAAATTAGGTTTTGAACAAGCGGTGTTGAACTCCCTACTGTAAAAACATTAAATCTCCAAAATCCATATTGAACACTTTAAACAATTTTCAAGAACAATCCAAATCCAAGCGTATGAACATGTGTGTATGACCCTTATCGTGTATAACTTTATCAAACGAATAATTGATTCAAGCATATGACTCCCGCACTCGCACTCCTATGCGCGTATGAGCTCCTGTGGTGGACTCCTACGTGAGCATGATTCCTGCACTCAGACTCATTTATGCAGGATTTTTGATGAACTAGATGTGAAAATGGATGAATCTGGATGTAATTTTCTGATATGTTGTTCTAAAATGAAAAAGAAAGGTATGGGAAGAAATTCAAAACTTTTTGATTGTGGAATCTCTTCAAATAATGAAAAACGAAGATTTTTGGTCGAATCTTCAACTTTAAGCACGTACACAAGTAGATATCCTCTATGTTGCTCTGATACGACTTGTAAGTTCAGGATACGGTTTGAAATTAAATCCTAGATCTGCATTTCATTCGGTTTAACGGCAGAATCCGTTAAGCTGAATCGTAATCATGAACACATTCTCTAAATACAACATTTAAAGCTTTATTACGAATCCATCGTCATAAGGACAGAGTTTCGACACCTCTAGACTCATTTCTAATAAGCTAGCTCGAGACCGTTTCGGAAAATCATCATCAAGTAAACCTACGAAGATCAACTTAAGTCTAATACCTGGAACATGTTTTACATTGTGTACAACCAACTCCATCCCAGTATCAAATTTCAAGCAAAAATCCCCAATACCTACAATCTTTGATAGCCTGTTATTACCCATCTTAACAATCCCAAGTCACGAGGTGTATAAGATAAGTAATAATCCCTTTGTGACGACACATGACACGTAGCACTACTATCAACAACCCAACTCGCATCATCACGTGCAATGTTCACCATATCATAATCACAACAAATAAAGAACTCTTCGGTAGCACTATTAACTTCAGCAATGTCGTTGCCACCATCATTTTTCTAATGGTTTTTCTTTTGATTGTTGTAATTAGCCTTCTTGTTCTCCTTCTTCAGTTATCAACAAAATTTAATGGTGTGTCCTCTCCTACCATGACATGACATCATAATCAGCAAACATCGTCTAGACTTACTACGATGCTTCTCTTTGGTACTCGGACCTTTACTCTAACTTCTCCCTTTACTTTCTGTGACTAAGACATCTGAATGTGAGGAGGAACCCTTCAATTTTCTTCTCATCTCTTCATTTAAAATACCGCATTTAGCCATTTCCATAGTAATAATAATACTATTTGCTTTATAGTTGGACAACGAAGTCATAAAAGTCTCCAAGAATCCGGTAAAGTACCAAGAAACCATGAACCTTGTATCCCGTCTTCAAACTTAATACCCATTACTGCAAACCGATTACCCGAAAAACATTCAAATTATTAGTAAAAAGATTTTCATCACTATACTTCAAGTTTATCGACTGTTTAATCAAGAACAATTTATTGTTCCTAGTCTTTTGAGTATATAACTATTCAAGCTTGTTCCACAAAGTACGAGCATGAGTCTCCTTACTAATATGGTTCAAAACCTCATCATCAACCTAGTAGCGAATATAACCACAAACTTTTCCGTACAAGATATTCTACTCTTCACCTATTTTATCTTCAGGTTTATTGGTAGTAAACACAGGCATATAATTATACTTCACATAAATGAGATCTTCCATCTTGCCTTTCCAACATGATAATTAGAACCATTCAAATTCACAATCCTACTTGTAATAGCTTCCATTGTTCAAACAAGTTTCAATACAATAACAAGAGCCAATGGCTCTATCAGATGGGAAAAACGCAAAATATTATCACAAATGGTAAACAAAAACGCATAAGCAAATTTCGTTTAACCAAAATTTTCCCAACTCGAATGAGTTTTAAGTGAAGAATAGAACAAGCATGTAGCAAGTTCTAGAAGGGAGAAGTTAGATCAGAGATTAAGAATGATTTAAGGTGATCTGGAATGTCCCTCTTGAATGACAAGAGGATATGATTTATAGGGAAATGCTTCTCTATAAGGAGAAACATTTTACCAGTGATCATTGGTTGTAGTGAGGGACTTGCCTTTTTGGTAGGTTAAAGGCTTTGGACCTGCGGGTAAAAGAGTGTGCTTTCCCACATGCTCCTGTTGCGGCAGTGTAGGAGAGTTCACATGTAAAGTGTTCTCGTTCTTTTTGTTGTTCACGACAGGTGTCTATTCCTGAACCTTTTAACCCTTCAACCTTTTAAGCTATTGTGTATTCTACTTAGTTTATTAAGGCTTGAGCTACCCACGCCATCAGCCCCCGAAGTCAGAGGTATTTGGGATTTGAGCTCAAATGCTTCTGACTTTCATACACTACTTTTATTGCTTAAAGGCTTCAAGGCTTGACGCGTTACTTGGCAGTTGTGATTCTGAATTTGAATTTTGAAAAGACAATTGACATGACTTGTGGCGGTTTTCAATGCCTGCTGCAAAATAATAACTTCCAGACTTTATTTTAAATTTTCTCTTATCACAAATAACTTAACTCCTCACTTTTCTCTCCAAGTTTTCATCAGTTTCCTTTAATCCAGGTTAGTTTCCCTTTCTCTATTTCCTCTTTCTTTTTCGATCATTTGTCATGGGCGCTATGAAAGATCTAGTTGTTAGTTACTCTCGTCTTACACAAGAAAAGGTTGAGGCGTTTTGTCAAGAGTGGGGGATCGATTTGAAGTTTAATCTTGTCACTTCGGGTTTAGAAAAATCAATTGATCAGTGCCCTGCTGGTTCAATTGCACTATACAGCCATCATTTGGAATTTTCAAACTTATGTCATCCGTTTTTATCTTTGTTATGAATGTTTTGGAGTATTATCAAGGATCATTTGGTCAGTTAGACCCACAAGGACTCGCTAGGGTTTTGCATTTCGAACTTTTGTGTCGGGCGATAGGGTATGATCCATCGTTGTTGTTGTTTTGCCGTTTCTTCTGTTTGGCTAAGAACAGTGATTGGTTTACCTTTGAAACATCCCAGATTGATGTTTGTTTAATTTCGTCCATGGTTACAACTCTTGGTTCTTGGAAGATTATTTTTTGGGTTTCTGAGTCAATCGTTCCTCTTAAACTTGTGTGGAGGCATCCTGATGCTGTTTTGAATGAATCTCACCCTACCGAGCCTGAGATAGATAGTTGATTTTTGAAATATGTTAGGGAATGTCCTTCGAGGCTTCGTCCTTTTCCCGAACATCTCTTAGTGTTGCTAGGTATTAGCAAGTTGTGGGACAAGCCAGATCGTGACCCTATGCTCATGAGAGATGATCGGGGTATGGTATTTTGCTTTTTTATGCTTTATTTGCTGTGTTTTTGCATTTTTGCTTATACTTTGCTTTGTTTATTGTAGTTATGTCTGCCTTAAATTTTATCAAGAGCTATGACACTTCTGATGTTGTTTTTGGGGATGTCAAGGCTAAGCGGCGAAGACGCTGTTGTTAGGGGGTCTGAACATAGGTTCTAAGGTTCGGCTTTGTGAATGTCCTCAATGTCAAGGGTTTTACCAAAGTTGCTGCTTCCGAAGTTTCCACCCGTCGTTCCCACCATCGGTTGATAAATTCTATTAACCAACCCTCAGCCTCAGATCATGTCGAGTTGAGTGATTATATAGAAGGGTTAGATGCTCCTGATGTTGGGGTTGAAGAGAAGAAGGAGAAGGAGTTACCCTTGGTGGTTGGTAAAGGTAGTAAAGCTACAGGTAAAATGGTTGTGAGCTTGAAAGGGGCTAGGAAGAGTGGTGAAGGTTCCATTAATCCAGGAGAGGTTTATGTGCCTGATTGGTAGGTAATTGTTGGTGACATCTTCAAGTCATCATCCGTTTGTGAGGATGTGTTGACTCACTTTGCTCCTCCTAGTGTTCGAGACACTTGTTCATATATGGATGATGACATGATGATCTCGAAGATGGTATAGGTGCTTGCAACCTTGCTGCTTTACTTCCTGAAGGCATAGCTCGTTTCCGGAAAAGAATGCAGGAGTATTAGGTGAGAAGAGGGGTGAGATGAAAGCTTCGATGGTTGCCCTGAAGAAGGAGACTGAAAGCTTTGCTGAGAAGGAGAAGAAACTTGTGTCAAGGATTGATGAGCTTTCTTCCCAGCACAAGGTTGAGATAGCTAATTTGGAGAAACGCTTGGAGGCTGATAAGGTTCAAGTCAGGGTTGATAGGGTTGCTTTTGAGGTTCAGAAGAAGGTTTTCTTAGAGGAGAAAGAAAAGTTGGAGGCTTCGGTTGCCTGGGCAACTAGTGACAACACCATCGAGCATGGCTTTCAGAAGTAGTTACCTACCTTCTTCAATCCTCCAAATTTAACAGGGCCTTGGGTGATGTTTACACTAAGCTTTTAGCCTATGGAAGGCATTAAGGCTTGGTTACTGGTTATAAGGCTTGTGAATCAAGGAAGCCTTTGGAGCAGCCTTCTTTTTACCAGCCCAAAGCCTACAAAGTGTTCACAGAAACCATCCTGAACATGGTAAGCCTCTTTCTCTCTTGCAGGAGTTGAAACCCCGTGGCCTTAACAAGGTCGTTTATGACAAAGTGCTTAAGTCTCTCTCCAAAAAGCGTTCGTGCTCGGGGGATAGTGAGGAGACTTTTTCTGATGGTGGTGAAGGCTCGAAGGAGGCAAGCCTTGAAGCTTCTGAGGTAGTTGGTGAAGGTGGGAAGAAGAAGAAGGCTAAAAAGTTCAAGAGTGACGAAGCGGGTGCACCGAAGCCTACTGTTTCTTATGCTGCAAATTAAAACTCTTTAAACTTTATTCGTAGCTTTCTTAGCACTTTTAAAACAATGTTATTTAATGTGTCTTGAACAAGTAGTTCTATGGGGACCCTTAAGGTTTCCTAGATGGTTAGTAGCCTTGAAGGCTTTTGAACAATATACTAGGTTTATGGCCCTTAAGGCCTTATGTTTAAAACTGATGTTTTTAATGTTTTATGTTACTTTTCTTATATGTATTGATGATTTATAATTGTCTTGTTGTTTTGTTATGTATCTTTTGTCCAATATACCTCGGAAAGTTCAGTGTTGCAGTCACTTAGCTTTAAGGTTTTTTAGATAAAAGATACATGTTGTCTATCCTTTGTATGACATTATTCAGTGTCTTTTAATTTTGTAAACCTTTTTATGAGGTTTAAGGAACGATTGGTGTAGGCTGTTCGGACCCGCCTATGAGACAAGTTGAAATTTATGGAAGTCTCATGGAGTTGAATTGATTTAAGAACTCACCCCGTATATAGGTCCGTTCAACCCTCGAACCTACTAAGCGATGTGCCCTGGGAGCTCATCCCCTTACATGGACCTTGCCATGGAGTGTTTTGCTAAGTTCTCAACCTGATTATAGGATAGAAAAGACAAACTTTGATAAAAACATCATCATTCATTCATAAAAGGTGTACTTTGATTACAAAGGAAAGATGGAACATAGAATATTATGCCTACACATGGAACCTTTTAAGGTTCTTGCCGTTCCAGTGGTGAGGAAGCATTTTTCCTTCTACATCGGCTAGCTTGTCTGACCCTCTTTTTTGTGTTTCAAGAATGGTGTATGGTCCTTCCCATTTGGGCCGAGTTTACCTTGATTCTCCTTTTTGCTTGCTTCATTGGTACGGAGAACCAGGCCTCCAGGCTTAAATCTTTTATGTTTCACCTGAGTATTGTAATAAGCTTGCATTCTCTGCTTATATTTTGCTTCCCTTATAGCGGCTTTGTCACGAGCTTCTTTTAGGAGTTCCAAATTCAACATGGTTTCGGCCTGATTCTCCTCAAGGTCAATACTGAGTGTTCGTCGTGTGGTAACTCCTATTTCTGCCGGAATCACAGCTTCCGACCCAAATATCAAGCTATAGGGTGTCTTTTTTTGTGACTTGTCTTATCGGTTGTTCGGATTACCCACAAGACATTAGGAAGTTCCTCAAGCCACTGAGTATCGTGTCTTCCTAATCTTGTTTTTATTTCCTCCAAAATGTTTTGATTTTCCTTTCGACTTGACCATTTGATTGGGGGTAGGCCACTAAGCTAAACACTGGTGTGATTCTGAACTCTTGCACCATGAACTAAAAGGCTTCTCGGCAAATTGTTTGCCATTATCTGTGACCAGCACCCCCGGAAGCCTGAAGCGGCAAATGATGCTTTCCCATACAAAGTCAATGACTTGTTTGCCCGATATCTTTCCTAGTGGCTTAACTTCTAGCCACTTTGTGAAGTAATCTACGGCTACCAGTAAAATTGTACCCTCCTTTGACCAGTGGGAATGGACCGACGATATCCATTCCCTATTTGTGGAATGGCCAACCTAAGGAAATAGGAACGAGAGCATGTTTGGGACTTTTAGGCACTGGTGCATGTATCTGACAGGCTTCACATTTTTGTAATTGCTCAGTGGTATCTTGGTGCATATAGGGCCAGAAGTATCGTGAGTTCATCCGCTTTGAAATCACTGATCTTGGGCCATAATGAGCCCCACATATTCCTTCTTGAACCTCTTTGATCAAATATTGGCTTTGTTCTTGGTCAACGCATCAGAGTAGTGGTGCAAGGTAACCATTTTTGTAAAGGGTTTCTCCTTGCAACACATACTGCCTTGACTTGATACAAACCTTTTTAGCCTCTGTCTGATCCATCAGGTAATTCACCATTTTTGAGGAATTTTTCAATAGGAGTCATCCAATTTGGCCCTTCTTCAGTGATCACATCTTGAGCCTCAAGTTCTTGAATTCAGGGATCTTCAATACTTCAACTAGCACCTTCTTGGTGAGATGGGTGAATGTAAGAGACGCAAGCTTGCTTAATGCATTAGCTCTCTTATTTTGGGATCTTGGAACTTGCTTGATGGTACATGCTTGGAATGTGTTCATCAACTCTTTTGATTTCTCACGATATTTCTTCATGTTGGGCACTTTTGCTACATAGTTTTCGTTCACTTGGCTTGAGATGAGTATGAGTCTATTGAAGACTTGAAGCTTTTGAACTCCCATTTCTTTGGCTATCTTTAACCCAGCAATCAATGCTTCGTACTCGGCTTCATTATTGGTGGTCTGAAATTCAAGCCGAAAAGTATATGTAAATTGTAACCCTTCAAGGTTTATTAAGACTAGCTCGGCTCCTGACCCTTCGATACTGGAAGCTCCATCGGAAAAAAGCTTCCAGGCTTCAGGGTCGGAGGGTTCAATGGTAGTTGTGTTAACTTCCGTTGTGACTTCTTTGGGACTTCTACAATAAAGTCAGCTAAGACATGGGCTTTAACAGTTTATTGGGACGTAGTTGATTTTGTGTTCACCGAGTTCCACTACCCATTTGGCCAATTGTCTGAAATTTTCTGGTTTTTCAAGCACACACTTAATGGGTTGGTCAGTGACCACTTGCATCGGATGTGCTTGAAAGTACCTTTGAAACCTTCTAGCCATTTGTACTAGGGCTAGAGCAAATTTTTCCAAAGGAGCATACTTGATCTCTGCTAATTTAGAATTTTAATGAATAAGTAAACGGGTACCTGAACTTTTTTTCGTTCAATGATTAAAACTTCACTTAAGGGTTCTTCAGCAACCAAGAGGTAAACAGAGATCATTTCTCCTGTTTTCAGAGCCGCAATGGCTAGGAGCGAGGCCAAGTGATGCTTCATTTGGTTGAAAGCTTACTCTGCTTCTTTAGTCCATCGAAAGTCTTTTTGTTAGCACATCCCTTGAGTGTTTTGAAGAAAGGTGGGGACTTTACTACTAACTTCGAGGTAAAACGCTTCAAGGCAGCAAGCTTTCCATTCAGGCTTTCTACCTCTTTTTTGCTTTGTGGAGACTTGGTTTCTAGGACAGCTTTGACCTTGTTGGGGTTAGCTTTTATGCTTTGTTTCCCCACAATGTATCCTAGAAACTTGCCTTCTTTGAAACCAAATGAGCACTTGACTGGGTTGAGCTTCATGTTGATCGTTCTTAAGTTTGGAAAGTTTCTTGTATGTTGTCGAGCATTTGATATTCCATTTTGCTTTTGATCACCAAGTTATCAACATAAGCTTCCATGTTTTTGCCAATTTGACCAGCAAACGCTTTGCAACCAAGCATTGATAAGTGGCACCTTCATTTCTTAAACCAAAAGGCATTTTTTGATAGCAAAAGATACCTTTATCCGTGTGGAATGTGGTTTTTTCTTTGTCTTCTTCTTTCATGATAATCTGATGGTCACCCTTGTAGGCATCCAGGAAACACTTAAATGGAAAGCATGTGAGCGAGTCAACCTTGAGGTCTATTTCTAGTAAGGGTAGCAATCCTTTGGGCATGTTTTGTTCAAGTCTTTGAAATCGATACACATTCTCCAAGACTTGTCGGGTTTAACCGGATTGGCTACCCATGATTGGTACTTGACTTCTCGGAGGATCCCGGTTAAGACAAGCTTTTCTACCTCTTGGCACGCTGCAAGGCTTCTTTCGGGAACTTGACTTCGTTTCTTTTGGACAACGCGATTGACATTAGAAGGGATTATTAATTCGTCTTAAGCAATGCATCAAGGGATGCCCGTCATGTCTTCCGGGCACCAAGCAAAGACATCAACATAGTGTAAGAGCAGTTTTTCAAGGTATGTGAGGGTATCCTTGGAGAGGTTAGTATTTACCTTATCCTCTGCGTAGGATATTTTGGGTTTGTGACTAGCCCTTGTTCATCGTCTTCATCCTTCTTTTAGCTCTCCCCTTCGACCATGAAAGCTTCCTGAGTAGATTGAAGGGTTGTTATCCCTTTTTCAGTGGGAAACTTCACAGTTCATTGGCTAACTGAAACAACCATCCCAAACACACTCTGCCCTGGCCTTCCAATGATAACAGCGTAGTTGGAATGGATGTTGATCACCATAAAGGTGAGTTGTTCGGTTCGTTCCTTTGTTCCCCGCAGAAACAAACATTAAGGGTTAGTTAGCCTAAAGGCTTGATAGGTATGTCAGCGATACCTTTGATGGAGGATTCAGACTGTTGAAGCTTCGAACGTTTGTCATTGCTGAGACGGTTGAAGCATTTCTCAAACATGATTTTGGTGGCTACACCGGTGTCAATGTAAGCTTTCTGTGTCTTGATAGTTCCTATCTTGGCTTCCGTCTCCAAAGGATTCGGGAGCAACTCTCCTTCTGGTGGAGGGAAACAGACACATTGGCGTTCCATGCCTCTAAGCGACGGCGTTTATGGGAAGCTTTGTTTTCAAAGTCTACCATATTTACTTCTTTCTTTTTCCTTTCAACCTTTTTTTCCTTTACCCCTTTAACAAAATGGGCTAGTTCTCCGGACGTGACGGCTTCTTCGATCCTCTTTTTGAGATAGAAGCAATCGTTTGTATGGTGACATTTTTTCGTGAAACTCACAAAACTGGTTCGAGTTTTCATTTCTCTTTCTTTTTGGTAAGGGCCGAGGAGGGTGAAAAATATTCTTGACTTCTTCAGTGGCCAAGATTTCTTGTGGGGTCTTGGTCAAAGCTGTGAAATTTATTGTTTTTTCTCGGCTTGGAGGGTTCCTGCCTTCAGTGCTCCTAGTGTCTGAACCCTTGAACCGTTTGTAACAACAACCACAGTTTCCTCTTTTTCTGTTGGGACTGTCATTCGCCAGTTAAAAGTTCTTTGCTTTGTTCTTTGATGTCCACAACTTCTTCTCCTCGAATGTGAGCTTCAGCCCTTTCGAGGCTTCTTCAAGGGTTTTGGGTAGGCATTTGTTGAAATCTCTAGTGAGATATTTGGAGTTTATGGCATTCATGAACCCTACAACCCTCATCTTTTCACCAGCACCTACATAGATTAGGACTTCCTTTTGGTATCTTTCAATGAAGTCTCTGAGACTTTCGTCATCACGTTGTTTTATCTAGAATATTACCGTGGTGTCCTTGATGCACCTCCGTTGTTGTGAGAAGTTATCAAGAAAACCTTTGTTGAGGTCATCAAAGGTCTGAATGCTTCGTTCAAGGAGGTCGTTAAACCATATTCGAGCCGACCCCACAAGGGTTTGCATGAACATAAGACAGCATTCATGGTTGGACCATTTCTCAATTCTTGTAGCCCCGGTGAAGATTTAGAGGTCGCATTCAGTATCATTGGTACCATTATATGTCCTTATATGTGATGGCATCTTTATCTGAATTTGAAACTTGTAATCGGCATTTTTTTAGGAGAAGCAAGATAAGTTGTTGGGCTTGTAAGGTTTGGTGAGATCTTCCTCCATTCTTGATGTTGGGTTACTGTTTAAGGTTCCTTGGTGAGTGGCCAACACTTGATTGATGAAGTGTTGCCAAAGAAATTTTGCCATCATTTGTGTCATCAATTGGGGCATGATGTTAATATTACACCCCGACCCGCAGCGGAAAAGGTGATCGGGGCATGATTGGGTTATCATCAAAGCTCATGACATTTATTATACGTTTCATATTCATTAATACAATTTAATGGAAATTTACAATAAATATCACAACATGTTCTAACTATCAATCTAAGCTTCTTTGTTCTCTTCTAAGGCATTTCCTATGTTTTTCCTTGCTTCAACCTGTTCACCTGTATCAAGTGTTAAAGGGTTTTTGGATCAACAAAAAGTTGGCGAGTGAATCCTATGGAAAACATTTAAACAAGTTTATTTAATTGATTATGAAATGAGTGCACAACCACACATGAGTAAAAATAGATGTAAACTTATTCAACAATCATTAGACATTAAATAAAGCACACATGAACAATAATGGAACGTTTAGAGGCACGCGTTGCTCTACTCGTCTCTCACGAGGAACTGATGGGCCTAATGAATGAATTGCATAAACATGATAATATGAAAGACATAACTACAAACAATATAAACTCAATGATACACACATGAACAATAATGGATTGGTTTTGAGGCACGCGTTGTTCAACTCGTCTCCCACGAGGAACTGATGGGCTTAATGAATGAATTTCATATAATTTGACAAAATGAAATAAGTAAACACAACAATATAAACAATCTAAGTTTAGGTCACGATATGGTATGGCACAATTTTAAATAAACGAGTTAATT
This sequence comes from Scalesia atractyloides, assembly GCA_947069175.1. Taxonomy (NCBI): domain Eukaryota; kingdom Viridiplantae; phylum Streptophyta; class Magnoliopsida; order Asterales; family Asteraceae; genus Scalesia; species Scalesia atractyloides. The sequence continues at coordinate 49,705,874 of CAMTDV010000023.1, forward strand.
ATTTTGTGACACATGACACACCCCAAAACGTATAATTAAAAAAAGGGGGAGTTGTAAGATTCACTCACAGTGGGTGCGTTCGGTTGATGATGTTGAATGCACGCGAAGTGGTTTTAACCACGAGTGAAATTAACCTAGATAAATAGCATTATGGTTCGGTAAGTAAACGGATTTTATTAATCCATTTTAGTAGGATTGTTGGGTGTATTTTTGTGAGTTTGAGGCTATTTTCTAACCTTAAAAATGTTATTTTTAAATATTTTTAATTGATTTTCAATTAAAATAAATAAATAAAAATAATAAAAAAATTGATTTTTTTGCTACAGTTGACCGTTGACCGTTGACTTTGACTTTGACTTTGACCGGTTCGCTTGTATAATTGTGCGCTGAGTGAGGCTCGAACCCGAGACCTCCCGTACGCGTGCACGCAGCTCTACCAACTGAGCTACGTGTCTAACCCGAAATATTTCTGTTTTTAATTACATTTATATATTAATTAGGTTAAACAGAAAATCCTTTATTTTTAAAAACGATTTTAAATCAAAGAATCGGTGCGCTCCACAGGTCTCGAACCCGGGACCTGTGGCTTATGCAAACACACAGTCCACCGCTGGACTGTGTGTCCAACTTGTTAACTAAACTTATTTTTATTATTCTTAAATACAAACTAATCATTTTCATTTATGCCATATTAAAAAGTTTGAATAATTGTCCGGGTCGATGTAGTAGACCGGACTCGAACTCGTGCGCTTTGATTAAACATACACACAGTCCACCACTGGACTGTGTGTCTAACTTGGTTATTATTCCGATTATTAATATACTTAACATATAACAGTGGTGCTTCCGGTTCGGTTAACAAAAAAAAGGCATTTTTATTAAGGCAGCGTGTGTGGAACAAGATTCGAACTCGAGACCTTTGTGTGTTTAATGTGCACACAGTCCACCGCTGGACTGTGTGTCTAACCCGAGTAATAACTTGATTTTAATTATACTTATATGTTTACCGAACTTCATCTTCTTCGTCAGTTTTAACCAGCATCGGAAATCCGACTGGTTCAAAGTTTTAATCGGTTTCTTTAGTGTCTGATGATTAAATACAAGTGATATTAAATAAAAAGAATGAAGAAATAGGCGTGAGGTATACCGACTGGATTCCTCTGTTTCTCCGGCGTAACTCCGGCGACAGCAATCACTTCCGGCGACGAGTGTCTTGCAGCAGAGAGTCTTCAGAAAGCTTACAAAGTATGTGGGTGACTTCGGTATAAGTTCAGAGGGTTTAGTAAGGCTTAGAAGTTAAGGACTCGGTTTTCCGGCGATGAGCAGAAGAATTCCGGCGAGTGAGTTTTCGCCGAGAAAGGGTGCGGTTTTGAGCGAAAATGTTTGCAGAGGTTCGAGGGGGTATTTATAAGGCAAATCGTCGATGAATTTGGTCCGATTTTCGACTTGATTCGTCGGTTAGAAAAACTCCGGCGGTTATAATTTGTGTCGCGGACTCAGACGTCGGTTAAACCGATGTGTAGTTAAAGTTTACGTTATACGGAAAGAATCGTTAAGTTTCGCGAGATTGCCGGGATTTCCGACGACTGCATCTTTGGGCGCCGGTTTTGAATTCGGAAAGACACGTTATCAATTAAATGATCCTAACATTTAAAAAAGAACATCAGTGGCGCAGTGGTTTAAGTGTTGAGTGTTAAGTCTATTGTTGAACCGTGACTGACCCGGGTTCGAAACCCGGCAGGACCAAAACATTTTTATTTTCATATTTTTAACAGTTTTTCAAAAACTAATTATATATTCCCATATAATAATTGATTATGTATCGTTTAAAATTATTTTAGGCATTTAATTCGCAACAAAAATTTTAACTGACTGTTCGGTTAATAAACGGAGCGGGTTTGGTAAAATCCATTTTTGACGGATGTTACAGTTAAAGCCTTGAAGGCTTTCGGGTGCACCGTATAAGCATTACCATGGATGTGCTCATGACCGCACCCCAAGCCAAAGGCAGGGTGGCCCTGGCTTGTTCCCATGAAGTGATAACCGGAGGGGGAACGCTTGAAAAACTGGTGACTGCCACAACTGATCAAGGGTGGTTTCATGACCAATAGGTGCGTGAGGGGGGATCGGCTCCTCCGATGAGCAACTGGCCTGACCTAACTCAGCTAGCAGAGGCGAAATTCATTGCTAGAGAGGATGACAAATGAATAAGTGAGATCTACTGTTTAAATGCTCTGATTGTATTGATTGACATGCAAAGTACAAGGCAAGTAAACAAATCAGCAGGGCTTCGCCGTACCAACTGAACTAACACTGACTAGCTCTGACACAACACTCCTCTATTTATAGGTCGACATGACTCGCACTATAGTGTGTGAAACAGAAGCTATGACTCGTGCGAGTGGCTGCCTCGTACGAGTGACAGAGTGTCACTCGTACGAGTCAAGTAACTCACTCGTACGAGTATACTACAACACATATAAAATAAACAATAACATTTATACATTTGACGTTTAAGCCCTATATACAATATCGACATATCCTAGACGTAGGCAATAGACATTATGCACCAACAAACTCCCCCCTTGGATGTTGCCGCAGTCTGGATAGTCTTCATAAGATTTGACGCAGAACGACCAAAAAACCTCTTTGGTGGCTTGCGACGCTCCTCAAAAGTAATAGGCGTTTGATCTGTTGGAGGAGGTCGGTTCACTGTATTGCCAAACCGTAAAACTTCTTAGCGACGCTATGCGAGCTCGCTCAGTAATCCTAGCTTCCTTATTTTCCTTCTTCTTTCGCTCGGTCTCCTCCGGCTTCCTCCAAGAAGTGTTCCATGCCGAACCAGAATGTATATCATTTGCGAAACAGACATTAACAATCTTCTGAATCTGGAATGCTAGTTCTTTATCTTTCATATCAAGTATTTAACAAATCACCAGTACCGTTGATCTTGGTAGAATCATTAAATCTTTAAACTGATTTACTTAGATTGCCAATATACTTGCCACTTAAACCTCTCCTTGTTTCTCAACTGTTTCAAGATATGTTAGGTAATATTAGGAACATGAAATAACTGTGTTTCCCATCTCAGAATATACTCCCGCATCGAGATTCCCAGAATTTCATTTCACAGGTGAATATATCCAATTGATATCTGTAAAGGGATGAATTGCGAGACCTTGAGAGCCCAGGTTAGTATTACCATACAGATAAAGAGATGAAGGCTCGTCTTTAGGTGGTGTTCCTTTAAGAAATCTTTTGAGCTGCAGATGTCGTAAATATTTATGGCATTTTCATTTTTATGCAGCTTGAATGGGCGAATTATGCATAAAGTATTATACAAGTTCTAGGCCATTGCTGACGCAAAATCAGAAGAACTGGATAATACCCCAGATATCGATTAAATATAAAGACCTAGTATCGCAGAATCTAGCATTCTCTCAAACGAAATTTCGGAGTACCAAGTCCATATATCCGAGAGATGTTAACCCACAAGTTATTCAGTTTTTCTTTTTAGGTTTATATCTTGAAAACAATTTACTGAACGAGTGATGCCTATTGGCACATCCTCAGTAAGACCTGTTTAATAACTTGTTTAAATATTCCAATTCTTTAGCATACTGTGATTGTCATATTGATGTAATATGATCTCTCTGTTTTACAAAACCTCTTTTGGAATTTTATAATGTTTTTGTATTTTCCCCAAACTTTCCCCCCTAAAATCGAATACATATTTTTAGATTTTTAGAATTTTTTAAGAAAGAATGTACAGAAACACGTCAAACCGATGAAAAATTCACGTCAAATCGTCATCATCCTCAAACTCAACCTCATGAATATCTCCTGAAGTTGGGTTTTTTAAGCCATTTAATTTTAAAAGATTTATAAATCTTGTTCGATCAAAGGCTTTGGTATAAAAATATACTTTTTGGTCATCAGTATGGATTTTTTTTATTCAAACCAACTTTTTCTCGTAGCAATCATGTGAGGGGGGATCGACTCCTCCGATGAGCAACTGGTCTAATCTAACTCAACTAGCAGAGGCGGAATTCATTGCTAGAGAGGATGACAAAATGAACAAGAATGATCTTACTGTTTAACTACTCTGATTGTATTGAATGACGTGCAAGTACAGACGCGAGTAAACAAATCAGCAGGGCTTCGTCGTACCAACTGAACTAACACTCACTAGCTCTGACACAACACTCCTCTTTTATAGGTCGAGTTAACGCAACTGGACTGTGTGTTAAACAGAGACCTGTATCATACGAGTGGTTGCTTCGTATGAGTGACTGAGAGTCACTCGTACGAGCCATCCTAACTCGCTCGTATGAGCCATTACAAAACATATAAAATAAACATTAAACATTTATAAGCCCTATATACAATACCGACCTATCCTAGACGTAGGCAATAGACATAATGCACCAACAAATCACGGTTAACATGGTGTCGAATCTCAATATGTTTAGTACGTGAGTGTTGACATGAGTTTTTAGTGATATCAATCGCAGCCTGGTTATCTACATATATAGGCTATCAAGAAATTGCAGTCCGAAGTCTCTCATCTACTGTTGAATCCAGAGAATCTAGGAACAACAGCTGGATCCTGAAACGTATTCAGCCTCACATGTAGAGAGAGCGATCGCGGTCTGTTTCTTGCATTGCCATGCTACTAAACGGTTTCGAAGAACTGCCAACCAGCCGTTGTAGATTTGGCGTTAAGTTTGCAGCAACCGAAATCAGAATCTGAGTAACCTGCAAGATTGAAGTCGTCGTGTCTAGGGTACCACAAGCCGGTGCTTGGAAATCCCTTCAAATATCTCATGATACGTTTGACGGCAAGCAAGTGCGAATCTCTTGGATTGGACTGATAACGGGCGCACAGGCATGTAGGATACATGATAGCTGGTCGAGAAGCAGTTAGATACATCAACGATCCGATCATGGAGCGGTATAATGTCTCGTCAACGTTGACTCCATTAAGATCTAGACAAATCTGTGATTAAGAGCTAATGGGGTTGACGTTGGTTTAGCTCCTGTCATATCGAATTTCTCCAATATGTCATCAACATACTTCGCCTGATGGATGAAGATACCATCAGGCAACTGATCGACCTGAAGTCCTAAAAAGAACTTCATCTCCCCCATTGCGCTCATTTCAAATTTGCGCTTCATGACTTCTTCAAAGTCTTTACACAACTTGTCATTTGTCGATCCGAAGATAATATCATCTACATATATTTGTACTATAATCAAATGCCCGTCCACTTCCTTAGTAAAGAGGGTAGAATCTACAATTCCTTTGATAAAGTCGTTGTCCAGAAGATGCCGTGACAGCATTTCATACCAAGCTCTCGGGGCTTGATGTAGACCATATAGGGCTTTGTTCAGAAGGGAGACCTTGTCTTTGTGTACTGGATCGATGAACCCCGGTGGTTGGCCGATATACACCTCCTCTTTGACTTTTCTGTATAAGAAAACAGATTTGACATCCAACTGGTACACCTTGAAACCTTTCCAAGAAGCAAAGGCCAAGAATATGCGGACCGCTTCAAGACGGGCGACCGGGCCATATACTTCAGTATAATATATCCCTTCTTGCTGATGAAAACCTTGTACCACGAGTCAAGCTTTGTTGCGGACCACGATACCTCTATCATCACGCTTACACTTGAAGACCCATCGAGTGTTTATCTTTTTGTGATGATCTGGCAGTCAACAAGCTTCCAAACTCCAAGCTTCTGGAATTGAAGCAATTCCTCTTGCATTGCGTCCACCCAGCTCTCATCTTTTAACGCGTCTTTCCAGTTCCCGAGTTCAACCTGAGAAACAAAACAACTATTAGAAAGTCCGATTTGTAGTGGAGCAATACGAGTATAAAAACAGCTTAGATCCTTGTTGATATGATTGCGAGTTTTCACTCTCGTTTGTAAGCTGCCTATAATGTTCTCTGAAGGATGATAAGATAGCGTCCTCGGCATAACTTCGCTCGGAACATCTACTTGAGATTGCAAATTTGTGAGAACTTCATCAACGACCGGTGCAATGAAGAAGCTTCATTCCTGACGTTTGACTGATCAGCTTGATTATTCAGGAAGCTTCAATCTGCTCAGATCCTACATCGGAACTGGATCCTCCATCATCGAAAGTCGGTTCCTGGTCAGATTCGGCATTTGGTTGTTGCTGGGTAGATGATTTAGCAGTGTTGACAACAGGTGCAGGTACAGATTCTTGATGAGTAGAGCTCGGACCTACATCAGACATGTTGACAGGAAGTGACGTAGAAATCACCAACGGTCTAGAAACTTGTTCATGATTGGATATTTGATGTTGTTGAAAGAGCATAACAAGTTCTTCTTCTGATGGCACATCTGGTAGGTCGAAAGAATCCCACAAACCCTTGTAGTTAAACAGCCAGGGATCCCTAGGTTTCTACGTAGACGTGGTATACCTTTGACAATCAACATGTTGCGCAAGAATAACCTGGTTCAAACTCGGCAAGAAAACCCATTTTGCGGAGTAGCATAACTGACGAAATATCCTTCCAAGGATTTGGCTCCAAATTTACCATCCGGGTCCAATACGGTACACGGAGATCCAAAAGGTTCCAAAAATGCAAGGTTGGGCTTTCGCTGATTCAGTAACTCGAAACACGTCTTGTTGTAAGGCTTAATTGTTAACACACGATTGTGGTGTAACACGCTGACGTGACTGCTTCACTCCAGAAACTGCTTGGCAATTTCGAATCGGCTAGCATAGTTCTGGCAGTCTAGATCAGTGTGTGATTCTTACGTTCAGCAACTCCATTTTGTTGAGGAGTATAAGGGGTGCTGAATTCGCGAAGAATCCCCTTTTCATTGCAGAATTCGAGCATCCTCTTGTTCTTGAACTCTGTAACGTTGTCACTGCGGATTCCTCTTGATTGCCAAGTGATACAGGTTTTGAGTTTTCTGAAGAGAATGTCACATCCCGACCCGCAGCGGAAATGGTACTCGGGGCATGATTGGGTTTTCATCAAAGCTCATGACATTTACTATAACGTTTCATATTTATTAATTCTCTTTAAAGAAGAAATTACAATAAACATAAACACAACATTTTCAAATACATTTTATTCAAATTACAACTAGAGTACAATTACAAGGAAATACAAAACTAAACGTTCATTCCAAGGCGTTGACTTGTTTATTCTTCTAGGCCATCCTATGTGTTTCTTTTCTCAACCGGATCACCTGTATCATGTGTAAAATAGGTTTTTGGGTCAACAAAAGTTGGCGAGTGAATCTTACTTAAATATATGAAAGGATTAGTTATGTTGGTTATTTGAATAAAATTGTGCATAACCAAATATGAATAAACGTAAATGTAAATTAAATCACAAAACACATATATCAAACAATGCACAAGCACACACACCAAATGATGAACAATGAGATCAAGGCTCAATCAAACGGAGCCGATCAAACGAGGCACCTGATGCTCAACTCGTCTCCCACGAGGAACTGATGGGCCTAATGAATGATTTGCACACAACTTGACAAGAATGTAAACACGTATCACAACAAACAATATTTACATCATAAGTTTAGGTCATATAATGGTAATAGCACAAATTTGAATAAACGAAATAATTAAAGCGACACATGATACACCCCAAAACATGAATAAAAAGGGGAATTTGTATGGATTCACTCACAGTGGGTGCGTTCCTTGATGACGATGAATGCGCACGAATATTATGATTCAACCGACGAGGGAAAAACTAACCTAAATAATAACGAAATGATTCGGTAAATAAATAAACTTAATTTAGATTAATATTTTTAATTAGTTCTCTTAATGGGATTGTTAGATTTATTTTTGTGTGTTTAAGGAAATTTTCTAACTTTAAAAGTCTTATTTTTAAGTATTTTTAATTAATTTTCCAATTAAATAAATGAATAAAATAAAAAAAAATAAAAAAATAAAATAAAAAGGTTGACCGTTGACCGTTGACCGGTCGGACTGTGTTTATTCTATGCGCTGAGTGAGGTTCGAACTCGTGACCTCTCGTTTATGTGCACGCAGCTCTACCAACTGAGCTACGTGTCTAACCCGAAATATTTCTGATTTTAATTATATTTATATACTATTTAGATTAAACTATATTCTGATTTAACAAAATGATTTGTATATTATAGAGACAGGGTCATGGAACCGGCTCGAACTCGCGACCTTTGCTTCGTGTGTGCACACAGCCCGACCAATTGGGCTATGTGTTTAACCCGTTGGATATAAGATTTTTATTTCTTTTATATACTTACTGTCAAGTTTCATATTTGAGTCTTCTAAAAAGGTTTGAATATTGTGACGAATCGAACAAGAACAAATCGAAACCGAGACCTTGACTTCATATGCACACAGTCCAACCAACTAGACTGTGTGTCTAACCCATCAATATCCGGGATTATACTATATTTATATACATGTTGAAGGATGATCTGAGTAGGTTTTAAAAAGATTGGTTTTATTTCAGAAAGTTGAAACAGGTGAAACAGGTGTGGCTCAAACCCGGGACGTATGCTTTGTAATTTGCACACAGTCCACCACTGGACTGTGTGTCTAACCCGGTATATTTACCGATTTTAAATTCCTTTAAACACATTTCAAACTTCATCTTCTTCAATTCATGAAACCAGAGCATCAACCCGACTGTTTAATCAATAATTCTTATTGAATTAGTTGATTGATTATTACTGATAACGAAAATAATTTAAACAGAAAAGGATTTAAGGATGTTGTACCGAACAGGTGTGATCTCCGATGATGTTCCGGTGACTGAAAGAAATTCCGGCGAAGTGTAACTTGCGACAGAGGATCTACAGGAAGTTTGAGGTGAGTGTGGGTGACTTTTGTCTGAGCTCTAGAAGTCTTATTTTATAGTAAGGCACTAATAAAATGATTTCTTTGGTTTTCTGGCGAGTAACTGAGGATTCCGGCGAACAGAAAATTTTTCCGTCACGAACAGAGTGTTTGAGCAGAGTGATTTTGTGAATGATTTGGAATGATTGGAAGATAGTATTTATAGGCAGAGGTGGTCTTCATCTGGTTTAAATTTTCAGTTACGATTTCTATAAAACTTTAAGGTTTCGGTTATAACTGATGTTAACATCAGTTACCTTTAGTTACTGGCAAGGAAATACGTTAGTCGCAGCGATGATTGGCGGTTACAGATTCGGTAGTTTGAATTTGTAGATTCGCGTTAGTTTTTTTTAGTATAAATTTAATTTGTTTTCAGTTTCATTCAATATAGTGTGTGTAGTGCAGTGGTGAAAACTGTGTGTGTATAAGGTAGGGACCCGGGTTCGACTCCCGGCTCCCCCCCCCCCTTTTTGTTTGTTAAATTTTTTTTTAAATCTTAGTTATTTTTAATATATATATATATATATATATATATATATATATATATATATATATATATATTTCATTCCTTTATTTAATTAGAATATTTATTATCTAATTTATTGATTATGGAAATTTCGTTTCATAAAATGAGGATAATGCGTAACGAAACTTTTAATAAATTTCTAGAATTTTTAAACGGAGCGGGTTTTGATACCCGTTTTACACGATGTTACAGTATCCCCTACTTTTAGAAATTTCATCCCGAAATTTAAGTAGTGGTATGTTTGACTCAAAGGGAGGGTGTTTTAAATTTGACAATTACATAATTAGAAGAGGGTGAGAGTTTAAATTTTATTCGAGGCGGTAACGTTCCTAGTAAGGGTTGAATACCCTGCTACAGGAATCACTTTTTGATGCCTAAGATAAGGAATATTGATAAACAGAGTTGATTGACTAGGTATGATCTCATGCATAAGAGTTTTGAGAGAGTTGATACGTTTGGAAAAATAAGGTTATATCATAAACAAAAACTTCAACCATGAAGATATTAAAAACCTACACGGAACCTCTCATAACCGCCTGTCAACGCTTTTGATCTTTTGACAAGAATACTTATATATAGGAAGTACCAACGGCGTATCCACCATATTCTTGTCAAATTTTCATTGGCTTTGTCAGTAAGTTATGATTAGTTCTATGTGACTCTACAATCTACAAAACAAACACAACACCAAAGCTTGAGTCTCAAATCTGGAAGGATACATGACTGAATGTTGACAGTACCTCTCTCGTTTGTTATGATGAAGGGGTTAGTCTATGTAAAAGTGAGACACAACCCAACTTCTTTAAATGACGAGATTGAGATACGTCGAGATGTATGATGATATGAATGTTAAATCAGTGTGTATAAAACAAAACTGAAATAGTAATTCGCATTAAGATTCTTGGATACATAAATTTCCAATTTATAACTGAGATACGTAAAGATTGAGATAACATAAGAAAACATAAAAACTAAACGGTTGGAGTTGAGTCTTGATTCTTGGTGAAGGAAGGCTAGTTGGGGGATTCGGTTGGGCCGTTATTATCTTCAACAGGATTGGCGTTGATGTTGTAAGCTCTTCCTCTTGCTGGTGGTAGAGCTGGGTTTGCTTGATTTGCTCGGTTAACTGGGTTTGCTTGAGCTTGGGCGTTTATGATGTTAACCAATCGAGGCACGTGTTTCTAAAGTGGGTAGGGTCGCCACAATTAAAACAAGCTCGAACATATGGAAACATGGGGTATTGGGGTTGTTGATAGGTTTGGATCATGTTTTGAGTAGGAGGTGAGGCTTGGTTTTGAGGGACGTGACAAGTTTTGCTCAAGTGACCATAACGCCCACAATTTGCACACAGTCGACAAGGTAAGGTGATGGATGGTGATAAAACAGGTGTTGCATTGAGGGTGAGGTCCAATGTAAGGTTTCTTATTTGGGTAAGTAGAGTTAGGTGCTACTTGAGTGATTGGGATAGCTTGGAGGGGTATGGCTTATGAAGCTGGTTGATTGCCTTGGGTGATAGCGAAACTTGTCCATCTCGTTTTCTCTTAGGAGTGGTTTGAGAAGGGGATTCAGTCGGTTTCGGTTGATGCTTTATCCTTCTTCTTCTTCTCCGTGAAGTCTTTATTCCGTATGCGGTTTTCGGTGAGCTCTGTAGCTAACTCCATTGCTGCTTCCAAAGTTGCAGGTGTGGTACTTATTACAAGGTCTTGAATTTTTGAAGGAAGACCTCGAATGTGGTGCTCGATCAAACGGTAGAGGGGAGTGAACAAGTTGGGGACCATCTGATTCAACTCAAGGAATCTCTTGTTGTATGTGGTGTGGTCGCCCTCCTTTTGTTTCAAAGAATAGAACTCATCTTCCAATTTCTTGATTTCGTTTCTTGGACAGAAACGTCTTGTCATGATCTCCCTCAATTCTTCCCAAGTCAAAGTCATAGCATTCTCAGTACCTCGCTTGGCCTTCTCTGTATTCCACCATGTAAGTGCTACTCCAAACAAACAACCGGTAGCATATCGCACCTTGCGATCATCGGGGCAGTCGCAATTGAGAAAAGTGTTTTCCATCTCCTCAAACCAATGGAGGAGAGCGGTGACACCTTCAGTCCCTTCGTATTTTGGAGGGTCGCAGGATTTGAAATGCTTGAAGGTGCATTTGTGGTTATTTGGGGAGGGATGACAACATTTTGATCTTCTTGATTGATTGGGTTGACGGGATTAGCGGTAAGGGCTTGTTGAACTTGAACTACGATGTTGGGTATAACGGCAGCATTTGTTGAGCGATTTGGGCAGCCATGCGCTCGCGGGATTTTCCTGATCTCATTTTTCTACGAGCGAGACTAGAAGACATCTACAAGGAATACGTATTGAGGGTATGAGTTTGATGTTTTAGGTGTCATGTGTCGTATTTAGAAGTGAACATCCATAAAACAAATGAAAAATAATCAATTTACTACATCCATAGGATGTCTTGGGCTTTGCTCGTAATTGGGCCTTGCATGCCGCCATACTTCACCTTCGTAATCATGTGGGCCCCCATGATTACCGGGTCTTTCATATGGTTCGCATGTGTTAGCCTGGTAACGTACACTAAAACCCGGAGAAGATCGAGAAATATGAATGTAACGTATGAAATTCGGAGTGCATCCAGGTGTGGACACGGTGACACCTCAAAGTGGGGTTAGTTCGAACGACGTTTGGTGTGGCATGCTTTGGCCTAATAGGTCCTTCGTACTCTCATCGTTAGTCCCCAGGTAGGCAAACTGGTCCGTTATATTGGATTTATACGAATGCCAACCTAGACAGGACGTTCCGACTACCGGTACTTGTACCCTTACAGTTACTACATGCCCGTCGTAGAACTCACTTTGGTGAGATTTGAAAAATGAAAAATGTGACAAAATCTTGAATAAAGGAAATATGAGGATGATTTGAATATGTGAACATTGAAATATGCGTGATGAATGTATATGTAAGCATGTTAAGTTTGACAATAAGTATAACTCATTAAGTATCACACAAAATGATTGGGAAGTGTTTGCCTGCATTTGTGTGTGTAATAAATACGAAACAAATAAACATCATGAGTTTGCATGTAACCACATAAACAATTAAAATCTAATCAACTATAGTATAGGCTCTAAGGGTCTAATAACCTATCCTATATCCCTATAGTCAAAAGCTCTGATACCAATCTGTCACACCCCGACTCGCAGCGGAAATGGTAGTCGGGGCATGATTGGGTTTTCATCAAAGCTCATGACATTTACTATAACGTTTCATATTTATTAATTCTCTTTAAATAAGAAGTTACAATAAACATAAACACAACATTTTCAAATACATTTTCATTCAAATTACAACTAGAGTACAATTACAAGGAAATACAAAACTACATGTTCATTCCAAGGCATTAACTTGTTTATTCTTCTAGGCCATCCTATGTGTTTCTTTTCTCAACCGGATCACCTGTATCATGTGTAAAATAGGGTTTTGGGTTAACAAAAGTTGGCGAGTGAATCTTATTTAAATATTTGAAAGGATTAGTTATGTTGGTTATTTGAATAAAATTGTGCATAACCAAATATGAATAAACGTAAATGTAAATTAAATCACAAAACACATAATATCAAACAATGCACAAGCACACACACCAAATGATGAACAATGAGATCAAGGCTCAATCAAACGGAGCCGATCAAATGAGGCACCTGATGCTCAACTCGTCTCCCACGAGGAACTTATGGGCCTAATGAATGATTTGCACACAACTTGACAAGAATGTAAACACGTATCACAACAAACAATATGTACATCATAAGTTTAGGTCATATAACGGTAATAGCACAAATTTGAATAAACGAAATAATTAAAGTGACACATGATACACCCCAAAACATGAATAAAAAGGGGAATTTGTAAGGATTCACTCACAGTGGGTGCGTTCCTTGATGACGATGAATGCGCACGAATATTGTGATTCAACCGACGAGGAAAAACTAACCTAAATAATAACGAAATGATTCGGTAAATAAATAAACTTTATTTGAGATTAATATTTTTAATTAGTGCTCTTAATGGGATTGTTAGATTTATTTTTGTGTGTTTAAGAATTTTCTAACTTTAAAAGTCTTATTTTTAAGTATTTTTAACTAATTTTCCAATTAAATAAATGAATAAAATAAAATAAAAAAAAGAAAATAAAAAGGTTGACCGTTGACCGGCCGGACTGTGTTTATTCTATGCGCTGAGTGAGGTTCGAACTTGTGACCTCTCGTTTACGTGCACGCAGCTCTACCAACTGAGTTACGTGTCTAACCCGAAATATTTCTGATTTTAATTATATTTATATACTATTTAGATTAAACTATATTCTGATTTAACAAAATGATTTGTATATTATAGAGACAGGGTCATGGAACCGGCTCGTACTCGCGACCTTTGCTTCGTGTGTGCACACAGCCCGACCAATTGGGCTGTGTGTTTAACCCGTTGGATATAAGATTTTTATTTCTTTTATATACTTACTGTCAAGTTTCATATTTGAGTCTTATAAAAAGGTTTGAATATTGTGACGAATCGAACAAGAACAGAATCGAAACCGAGACCTTGACTTCATATGGACACAGTCCAACCAACTGGACTGTGTGTCTAACCCATCAATATCCGGGATTATACTATATTTATATACATGTTGAAGGATGATCTGAGTAGGTTTTAAAAAGATTGGTTTTATTTCGGAAAGTTGAAACAGGGTGTGGCTCGAACCCGGGACGTATGCTTTGTAATTTGCACACAGTCCACCACTGGACTGTGTGTCTAACCCGGTATATTTACCGATTTTAAATTCCTTTAAACACATTTCAAACTTCATCTTCTTCAATTCATGAAACCAGAGCATCAACCCAACTGTTTAATCCATAATTCTTATTGAATTAGTTGATTGATTATTACTGATAACGAAAATAATTTAAACAGAAAAGGATTTAAGGATGTTGTACCGAACAGGTGTGATCTCCGATGAAGTTCCGGTGACTGAAAGAAATTCCGGCGAAGTGTAACTTGCGACAGAGGATCTACAGGAAGTTTGAGGTGAGTGTGGGTGACTTCTGTCTGAGCTCTAGAAGTCTTATTTTAGAGTAAGGCACTAATAAAATGATTTCTTCGGTTTTCAGGCGAGTAACTGAGGATTCCGGCGAACAAAAAATTTTTCCGTCACGAACAGAGGTGTTTAAGCAGAGTGATTTTGTGAACGATTTGGAATGATTGGAAGATAGTATTTATAGGCAGAGGCGGTCTTCATCTTGGTTTAAATTTTTCAGTTACAATTTCTATAAAACTTTAAGGTTTCGGTTATAACTGATGTTGACATCAGTTACCTTCAGTTACCGGCAAGGAAATACGTTAGTCGCAGTGATGATTGGCGGTTACAAGATTCGATAGTTTGAATTTGTAGATTCGCGTTAGTTTTTTTTTAGTATAAATTTAATTGGTTTTCAGTTTCATTCAATATAGTGTGTGTAGTGCAGTGGTGAAAACTGTGTGTGTATAAGGTAGGGACCCGGGTTCGACTCCCGGCTCCCCCCCCCCCTTTTTGTTTGTTAAATTTTTTTTTAAATCTTAGTTATTGTTAAATATATATATATATATATATATATATATATTATATATATATATATATATATATTTCATTCCTTTATTTAATTAGAATATTTATTATCTAATTTATTAATTATGAAAATTTCGTTTTATAAAATGAGGATAATGCGTAACGAAACTTTTAATAAATTTCTAGAATTTTTAAACGGAGCGGGTTTTTGATACCCGTTTTACACGAATGTTACAAAGAATCATTAGAGTTTAAATGTTTCATCTTTGCTCTCCAGAAAGAAAACCCATGAGAATCGTGAGAAATCATCTGTAACGACTAGGCAATATAGATCACCATAAATACTTTTTACGTTTACTGGTCCGAACATGTCCATATGAAGCCTCTCTAGTGGTAGCTTGATAGAATTCAGCAGCTTTCGCATGTGTGATTTCTTGTGTTGCTTCCCCTTTTTGCAGCTCAGACAATCATCGGATAATTGAAAATTCTTCAAATTAACACCCTCCACTAGGTCATTATGCACGAGATAATTCATCTTTCGCAGATGAATGTGCCCCATCTTCCGATGCCATAAAATAGACTCTTTCTCGGTAGCTTTAGAAACAAAGCATTGAACTTTCTTTGATGTTGTAGAAGCGACACTCATATCAAGAACATATAAATCATTTTCTCTCGGAGCATGCATCAGAATCCATTCCTCCGGAATCTCGAATCCCGGCTTTAAGATCAAGCATTCTTTATCATTGAAGTACGTGGTGAATTTCTTGTCACAAATCTGCGAAATGCTGAGTAGATTGTTCTCAAGTTCCGCGATGTAGTTCACTTTATCAAACGATACAACTCCATTCGTGAGAATTCCTTCACCGACAATTCTACCTCCTTGTGTTCCTACAAAACCCACATACCCTCCTCGGATATCCTTAATGTCGTGTAACAACGCAAGCATCCCTGTCATATGCTGGAAGCTCCACTATCCATTATCCATTTAGACATTATCGAACACGGAAGCCCCTGCACACATGATGAAGAGACTATTTAAACAAAGAAACCCAAGCCTGTTTGGTCTTGGGTGGGTTCGGAATATCAAATTTTGGACATACTTTGTTTTTATCATTCTTTTTAGGCTCGATTTTGTGTGGAACAGGAGGTTTTAGTTCAACCTTGGATGATTTGACTTTGGCAACCCATTTTTGCGTTTCCAATTTAGCCCTTTTAGCATAAAATTTTGAATTTAAATCCACTTGATGATATTTAGTTGATGTTTCACCAATTTCATATTTAGAATTACGTTGAAATGTTGGTTTAACATTTTTGTAGGATTCATTGTTTCTTTTCAGAATTTGCTTAGGTGCAATCATAGGTGCTTTCTGTTTTTCATCCTTAGTGAATTTTTTAGAATTAGAAACAGATTTTGGATATTCCTGTGAGCAATATCGTGCAATATGACCGACATTCTCACATTTATAGCATGTCTTACTGTCTTTTCAAACAGAGGAATCCAAACTTGTTTTTTATTCTCTTTCTCTTTCTGAAAATCATCATTTGATTGTGTCCCGATGATTTCTTTCTCCTTTTCTGTTGTTGTCCCAAAATCGAAATTGATTTTCTTAGTAAAGTTTAATTTTTTGGGACCTGTTATTCATTCTTCGCTTTTGGAAACTCAAACCTACCCTTCTATTCTCAAGATAATCTCTGTTTTTATGTTGGTAGGGTTTGTTAACACATTTTGATTTAGAGTAGAATGAAACGTCGTGTTTATCCAAATCAGAATGGCTTACCTCCACAAGCTTGAATAATTTATCAACACGATCCAGATTCACGTTCTGGGTTTGAAAGTCCTCATCCGAATATAGTTTATCAGATCCATTCATTTTATAAACTATGACATTTGGATTAATATTTAAACTACCTTCCAATCTTTCATCAGATTTAGACTTGTCAGATTCATTTTTAAAACATTTTCGACCACTATGTTAACCACCTCAGAGTCACATTCATTTTCAGATTTTGTGTAAGTTACGTCGATGTTCAAAAGCAACTCGTTTGACTGTTCAGTTTTCAATTTTAGATTAAGCGTCTTTTCCACCCCAGATGGTTTTTTACAAGCATAACTATTCCACATGGGTGGTGGAACACGATCATATCTTGCACCCTTGTTTTCATCATTTTTAGATTCATCTTTATTTTCAGTTTTAGGTAGAATGTGATCAGTGACGTAAGAGCTTGTGGAATAACTGATTAACAATTTATTAACCCGTTCAGATTCAATTCTTACCTTCTCAAGCTCACTCTTTAGCTCAGCGTTAGTATTTAAGTGAATATTAATGGCCATTTGCTTGTCCATTACTATCTCTTTGAGCATGAAAAGAGTTCTGTCATTTTCTCTGAGTGCTTTTTCATACTGTTTAACAGATTTACTTAATTTGTCATATGCAACTTTTGTTGATTTGTAATCACTCGACAAATCATCTGTTAAACCTTTGAGCTCATTATATCATGTGTCTTTTGAAAACATTCACTACATGGCTCAACATATTTTAAACATGGTTTTTCTACTACAGACTAACATTTAGACTCATGTACCTCATTTGTGTTTGCCATACATGCCTTGTTAGTCTCATCAATCAACTTCTCCATCTTTTCATCAACTTTCTGTTAAACATTTGGCGTCTTCAGGAGCCTCACCAAACGATGCCTCTGATTCTTCTTTAGGTTCTTCAGTTATCTCAGCAACCAATGCCAAACTCTCATTCTTGGAAATGTATTTGTTCCAGTTAAAGCCCTCGTCTTCTTGAGTCACCACAAGGGCTTTGTCTTTGGTTTCTGGCTGTTTATCTTCGATTGGCACCATTCGAGTTCTTTGTTGAGGACGGTGGTAGATTGCTCTCTTGTAGTAGTCATCAGCAAAAGGGTTATGGTTACCTTGAACTTCTCCGTTAGGACATTCACGTTTAAAATGTCCCTTCTCCCGACACTTGAACAAGTAACTTTGGACTTATCAAATCCAAGTTTTCCATCCAAACCTCCCAAGTTATCTTTCCCAGTTATTTCCATGAAGCGTTGTGGGCGTCGAACAATAGATTCCATACACCACTTTATGTCGATCAACTCCATTTCTACCGGATCAATCTGGTCATAGTCCTCTCTGGTCATTTCTGAGTTTCCAATCTTTCCTGCTACAGACTATCATAAGATTCGAGGACTGATGCTAATAGAGACATATGTTGCTTGGCGGTCTTCTCATCAAAGTTTTGTGCATTCTAGAAATCCATAGCGATATTGCACTATAGTACCCTTTGAGAAGGATTTGACTGACTATTCTGGTTAATCTGGGGATTGCTTAATCCATGTGATGACGGTGGGCTTTGAGATGTGTTTGGATTGACTGTTGCAAATGATTGAAAGCCACTGTTTTGATTTGATGGTGCACTCAGTGTGCTATAAGCGCTGAAGGCAGTCTGGATCTTCGGAGACTGTATCTGAGCGGCAAAACTATTCTTGAAGTAAAGATTAACATCTTGCTGCACTTGAACGTTCTTGTTCTTCGCCATCTTTTGCATTTCAAGCTCATGTCCCTCCAATCTCTCAATGAAACGTGGTAATGAGAGATTACCATATTCAGTTCCATTCTTCAAGATGGTCAAATAAGTAGACCATTCGCCTTGCGATAAGGAATCAGCGAGTTTATCAACCAGTTCTTCGTTCGTCTTTATGATTCCCATTCACTTCATTTGCACCACCAGATGACAATATCTTTCAATCAATTGTTTAACCGTCTCTCCTTTAATCAAGGTAAATATATCAAATTCTTTACTATATAGAGATAGAATTCTTGTCATGATTCGCGAACTAATCCAAATTGGATTTCGTAATTGAAAACGTTAGGTGGAAATATCTATGTTAGGTAATAACGATATCTTCCCTTTACGCAGTTGGGAACTTCCCTGGAACTTCAATCGAAGAGCATTCCATAATGATTGAGCGTCATCATCATGTTGTAACAGCGCCAGTATATCTTCCTTGATGGATTGTTGAAGAATATTCATCATTTTCTTCTCATTGATAAACTTTTCCCTTACATACTCCGAAAGTTGAGCCAATGTCTTCTCGAGACCGTTCTCTCCAATAGGTGATTGATATTTTTCTACGATGGCAAACCAACAGGTAAAATGATTCGCCTAAACCCAGTTCATAAAAGTTCGCTCCAACTATCAAAGTCGTTGAGGTTCATTAACTTCGGCGGTTCCGTCATTTTTCCTGCAAAACTTTAGAAACACACTTTTCGGAAAAACTGATTAGTATGGAAAAATTCCTTCGATCGAATAACAAACAATTCGTGTGACCAAGATCCGTTCGTACGACCCAGAAATTTGTGCGGACAAGGTGAATGAAATAAGCTATCGTGCGAACAAGGAAATAACTCGTACGGATGAAACTTCACTCGTACGAATGTGTAACTCGTGCTAATCACACTTGTAAATTTTGTAACTTGCAATTTTTAGGAATAAACATTATGCACCAACAAGGTGCACCAGTTGCAACCGGTTGGGAGGTGAACAAGGGAAGGCAGTTGGACTTGGCCTCCCAAAAGCACAAGAGCTTGGGTTAAGTGGTTGGCTTGTCACACTAGGACCAGCTTCAAAGCAATATGTGGCTGGACGTGAGCTGCTATAAGGGAGAGGTGGAGGATCGGGTGATAATGACGGTTTAGACTCATCATAGTCTAGTCTTATCCTTACCCCTTTTTTACCTTTCCCGGCTCACGTGTTGGTTGAGAAGGGATCTCAACTAGAGGAAATTCCGGGTTACTCCCTCGGGTGTTAGGTCTATGCATTCTGGTGTACGTATACAATTTGAGGAGATGCAACCCCTAATCGAGAGGGAGTTGGTATTTGAAAAGAGGAGAACTCCGGAACATAGCCCCCGTTGCAGTACTTCCGGGAGTAGAAAAAGGTGTAGATCTGGCTGGTGAGATTCGGCCGGAGTTTTGTGTTAAATCAATGTTCTTAGGTACTTAATTTACCTCGCTGGGAGATTCACTTTTAGACATGATGAAAGGTGAACTTGGAGCTACACAACTGATCTTTGAGACAAAATAAGCGGTGTAGCCCTACGGTGGGCGCCAACTTGTTGTTACAACAAATACAAGACCAAGGATTATAGCGATATCTCCGGGTAAAAGGGTTTAAGGTTTCACTTAGCCTAACGCCAGGTCGTGGGGTCCCCCCAGGTTTGTAGCACATGGAGTTGGATCACTTTGTTATTGTTAGTTTTGAATTCTGGACTGAAGTGTATTCAAACCAGAATGTTTGTATTTAATTAAGTTGTATTAGTTTTTAGTGTAGAATAAAACAAACATGTAGCATGTTCTAGGAGGGAGAAGTTAGATCAGAGATCAAGAATGATTTGAGGTGATTTGGAATGTCCCTCTTGAATGACAAGAGGCTGTGATTTATAGGGAAATGATTCTCTATAAGGAGAAACCTTTAACAGGTGATTCTTGGTTGCAGTGAGGGACTTGCCATTTTTTGGTAGGTTAAAGGCTTCGGACCAGCGGGTAAAAGAATGTGCTCTCCCACATGCTCCTGTTGCGGCTATGTAGGACAGTTCACACGTAAAGTGTTGACGTGACCGGGTACTGTTCTCGTTCTTTTTGTTGTTCACGACAGATGTCTATTCCTGAACCTTTTAACCTTCCAACCTTTTAAGCTATTGTGTATTCTACTCAATTTATTAAGGCTTGAGCTACCCACGTCATCAGTAACAATAAAGAAACACCAAATTTTAGCATAGAAAACCTCTAAAAATAGTGAGTAACAACCACGGGACTGCTAGAGCCATTTCAAATCCACTATCACCAAAATATAGTAATAAAAGTCTTATTTAGATAAAACTAGTGGTGTACAAAATCACCATATATTTGGCCCAAACCTACTTTAAGTATATGGAACAGAATAAAGCGAGTAAACTAGTAAGAGGTATAGCAATGAGGAATAACAATCTTTGGAATCTTCACAAAAGATCCAAGAATGAAACTGTTGATTTTTTCTTCTTCCTCTGTTGCGTCTTCAAGTCAGACACCAAACCACAAAAGAAATAAAACCCTATTTCGTTTTCTTTCTTGAAGATCATCTTCCCTAACTTATACTCCAAGAAAAGCAAAACCTCTTTTATTTTGTATGTAACGAGGGCATAGCAGCCCAAAACAACTTTATCAAATAAAAGCCCAATTTTATGTTGTGAGGTCAGGGTTATATCATTAATTGTCATACATGAATGGATTGCTACATCACCCCCTTATTCATCCACCATTGTTCGCGTGGATTAAACCACGGCAACCACGTTCCACCTTTTCCATTTTTCGAGATTTGAATGTTTTGTGTTTTTATTAAATAATTAAAAAGGGGTAGTGCATTGGGCCTTGACCACACCCTTAGGGTAGTGGTTCTGGATTGTGGACTAGAGGGGATGACATGACACTGATATGGCGGGTCATGAGGGTCATGACCACACCCTTTAGCCTAATCATAATCCAAATGGGAACTATATCCGGCGCAAAGCGCGGATGGTAGTTCTAGTTTTCTTTAACCTACTAATCCCTTGATTAAAAATCTGTTTAAATAATCAAGAAACATAATAAAATCCTAAAACAACCATGAATGTAGAAAACTTGCTAAAATTACATAAATACATCAATAACAAGTGTCAGATAAAACAGGTTACAATATGCAATATTAGGTAGAAAAGTTGACTTTGAAGTGTCAACACACAGGATAATACATGACAATACAAAATCAAAAGGAATACATTATGTACAAAAAAGACAGCACCACAGCAATAAGTTACTCAATTAGCATCTAAAATCAACTTTGTTACACAAATCATGCTATATAGTTCAATAATTATATCCATCTTGTAGTGAGATCTTTACATGACTTCTAACGGCCTGCACTTCATCATCGCTGCGGTTTCTTTCCTGTGAAACATATATTAGTCGAACTGTTCAAATCCGAACAAAATCATAACCTATAAATATTATCATTTGATCATAGCCAGAACTAAAAACACAACTTTGAGCACTTCAAAGTGAATCATTCATGAAAATGGAATTATAACATCCAGTTTTAGTTTTAAAAGTCAACAATTTTTAACAGGGGTGTTGGCAGTCTGATCCAGCCGGTTATTCCGCACCGCAATAAACCACCAACTATGGTTTCTGAAATCGGCAAAGAAAACCGGCCGGGTTGGTTGGGTCAGGCGGACGGGGTGTTTAGCAGTTTGAATCGGTTTTTAATTTTATTTTATCTTTAAAATTTTTAGTTTGTATTGGTTTTTTTTTTTGTGAAAAAGATGGTTTATTGATATAATACATATACATAACTGCATGTTCTAAAATTTAAAAAAAATTAGGACTTTACGCGCCCAGGTCCAAGTTCCAAACCGACAGCCGGGCATGTAAACAGATCAACATACATATATCATTATGACATTTGTAATCAGAATATAGCAGGGTTTACAACAAGATGACGTGCCTCAAGAAATACAAACTTCTGAACCAAAGAAATGTAATACTCGGGTCATCTTTAGGGCACCTCTAATTTGTCAGTAAAAAAAACCCGTCAATAGGGCATGTAAATGGTCAAATCTGTACCATTAACTGGACAGCATATATCTCAAACCGGCTGAACCGGCAAATTTACTTCGGTGTAAGTGATTAGGTCAATATCGCTAGAATCACGGGCAAAACGACCAAGAAAGATTGTAGTGAAAACAATCATGCTAGGATGAAACAGGAGTATGACATGAATCATCTTCTCAGTTCATATCAGATCAGAATACATATATCAATATGACATTTGTAAGCAGAGTATTGCAGAGTTTACATTCAGCAAAATGAATACAACTACGTAGACAATAAATGAAGTGACTCAAGAAATATAAACTTTTGAACCAGATATATGTAATCCTCAGGTTGTATTTTGGGGCATCTCGACTATGTTCAGCAAAAAACGGCTCCCAAAATTTAGATGCCCCAAAAAAAAATTATCGATTAGGGTTCAGTTGTGAATGACAAAAGAAATTTGGTTTAACTTCTTCAAACAAACAGTGTATTTGGGGTTTTATTGATCCCTAAAATTTACAACCACATATCATTGGTTCAGTCATTTTCGGTTTTCTTCCCCATTATTTCAATGTAAGCTTCTTTTGACATAAAAAGAACTACCATTTATGATTAAAGAGCATAACGGAGTGAGTTTTTCTTGCTTTTACTTGTGCTAATTGTTCTCGATAACATGCGATTCCAATTATGCTGATGTTAAATCCAGTAATAACGGCGAGTCATTGTTAGGGTCATAAGCAAAACAATTACATTTATCACGAAAAGGCCACAATTTTAAGATTCGCTTTAGGCGCCCCGTTGAGCCGACCCAAACAGATTTTAGCCAGCAAAAACCCATGAATTGTTCATAGCCATTTCTGGTTCTAACTCAATTATCTCATCTATTTAACTAACAACCACAACATAACTGCAATTAATATCCAATTATCAGTGATCACCAGTGTTATACCTGGACTTAAGGAACCCGTAGCAGATGATCTCTTATTCTTCTTCTTCGTCTTAATTTTCATCTTCTCAAGCTCAACTTGAGTTTCCATAAACATATTCAGCCTCTGAAACTCAAGTTCTCTAGTAAACTCCATCCTCTGCTTCTCTAACTTCACCATCTCCTCCTGCTTCAAATTCTCCATCCTCTCATAAACCTCCCCAAACCGAACAATCGCCCTCGCCAATTCCTTATACGCCATCATCCCATCCGAATCATCCAAACTCTCCATCCTCCCAACACTCTCATTGTCCGATCCACCCGAGTACACAACACCCTTCACATCAGGGTTCGGGTTCGAACCCGACTTAACTTTAACCGAAACAACAGCCGTTTTAGGAGTGTTTATTTTCTTCCGGGTCACACTACCACCCGTCCCGACCAGATCACCAAGGCGGGTAAAAAACGGCCACTTAGACGGCGTCGTTTTCGACTTCTCAAGCTTATGCTTCTTTTTCAAAGTATCGATCCTGTTCTTACACTGGACATCTGTTCTGGGTACCTTTGACCGGTCACGGTTAGCGTTAACGGCGTCAGCCACATCCTTCCAATCTTTTTGACGGAGGTTACCACGGTTGAGTTGGAGATAACGGTCGCCCCATGACTCGATCAGCGTCTCGGTTTCCGATTCAGTCCAGCAGTCTTCTCTTCCTCCGCCGTGCTGGCGGTTGTTAGCCATTGATCTGACGTGGACGGTGGTTTGGGGTTAGGTGGGGGTTAGGGGAGGAAAAAGCATCGGGTGGATGTGAAAAGTGAGGGGAAGATGGGATGATGGCCGTTCATCTGACCGGAGATTTAACGGTCAACAGTTATTGGGAGGGTTGGACAGGAAACGGGAAAAGGGTGGGGTTTTACCGTTGTGTTTTACCAGGTAGCAGTCAAAGTAAGCTGTTTGGAAGTTGGAAGTGTGTTTTTACACTTTTACCGTTGGTTTTTAATAACCTGTTTTTCTTTAGGTTATTTGTTATACTTCGCAATTGGACCAAGTATCATGTGATTCAGGGCACCATCGGTAGTAGTGTGATCGGTATCCATACCCGATCGGGAACACTGCCGACGGTTTGAGTAGGGGGTTTTACGTAGTGATATCAATAGATGTTTATCGATTAAGGTTGTTTTAGAAATAAATGTCTGGGGTTGTTTTCAACGATCAAATGACCGTTTGGTTTAATAAAAAAAATACACGCATCTCTATTTAAACAATTAATTATTCATGTATTCATTTTAGTTTTAATCATGTATTAATTTCAATTTTAATTATGTGTTTGAGAACATAATTTATTGTTAGATAAAAACAAAAAGAAAAAAAAAGATTTGTAGCGTAGGGCATACATCATATAAATTATTTTAGGGTAGTGG
This sequence comes from Scalesia atractyloides, assembly GCA_947069175.1. Classification (NCBI taxonomy): domain Eukaryota; kingdom Viridiplantae; phylum Streptophyta; class Magnoliopsida; order Asterales; family Asteraceae; genus Scalesia; species Scalesia atractyloides. Next base: position 49,730,870 of record CAMTDV010000023.1, read on the forward strand.
ATGAAATGAGTACGATGGTAGTGTGATTTGAGGGCTCTAGTGTAGTGTTCCCATTCTCCATGATACCATACACGTGATGGTTTTTTTAAACTTATCTCATTCTCAAATACCTATTCCATTACTCGTCTCAAATGTTTCATATTTTAGTTTTACCTATTGGTTTAGCATTCGATTGACATTCTTAATCAAGGGTCGGCCCATAAGGTCTTAAAAATGGATTATAGACCTCAAAAATTTAAGTTGCATTATATTTAAGAAACTTCTTCAACACAAACTCTTTTATTTGTTAAAAAAGAAATCTTTAAAATCTATCATAGTAAGATTTTCATAACAAATGTTTATGTCATAGTAAGATTTTTTTATCAAATGTTTATGTCATTATAACTTTATCTCATCTATTCTTTATTTCTTTTATATAGATTATCTTCTTATGGAAGCAGACAATTTTTTTTAAATATGATTGCTTCGGTTCATCACATCTAGAAGCTCGGGGAAGTTTGGATCGTTCATTCGTCTTACTAGTACTGGATCAGAACAACTCTATCGACCTTCTTGATTAAATCTGCAAGCTCGAGGAAATTCAGGATCGATCATTCGTTTACTAGTCCTGATCAGATAAGTTTGTACTTCATCTGCACCACATTCATTAAATTCGCAAGCTAGAAAAACTTTAGGATCATTCATTCCACATACTAGTACTAGATCAGAACAACTCTACCATAATCCATCTACACCTTTTACATCAAATCCTTTTGGAACGTTCATTCCTCTTATTGATTATGTTGCACCATCTCCAGATTCTTGAGTTCCTTCTCCAATACCTTTAATCGAGTATGTAGAGGAAAATGATGTGGAATAGCCTCACCTTATGTATGAAGACTCCCCTACCAATGACTAAATAGAAACATAAATGAATTGAAATAAAAGCATGCAAAGTAATCACACTTTGCTTTTTAATAGCCCCCTCATTGGCTTTGTAGTTAGCTACATCTACAATACTAGCTTTAATTTAAAGGTAAACAAGGAACCATTTTTTACTTATTTATTTGTTTGCCTGATTCTTTGAGTTCTCTCTAAACTTTTCGACAAAAACAATAATAAAACCAAAGAAGATTATATATGCAAAATCACCAAAGCCAATCTCAAACACAACTTAGATCTTTTAACTACAACCACGATTTAAAATCTCGTATGTGGTTGTGGGTTAGAGTCCCATGGATAACGCCAATAAAGTAACAAGGATTAGAAGCAAAGGTTTGATCCAAAGCTTCCACATGAACGACCTTCGAGTAATATAAAATCACATCCACGAGTTGAAATCTACAAAACGAAAGCATCATTAGATTCATGACAGGAAGAGGATTCTCCCTGTAACAACCCTCAGACATGAAGTATTGGTTTGATCGAAGTAGATAAGTTAGAGAGAGGGGGAATAGAGAACAAGTTACCTATGGAGATGACCTCTATTTATACTAAGAGTTGTTAGATGTCATTTTCATCGAGAGAGGTGATCCCCTAACGATTGTAATAGAATGATGGCATCACCTCGTCTCCTATTGGTAGGGGAGTCTTCATGCATAAGGGGATGCCATTCCACATCAACAAGGCTCGAGGGACTCGGGATTGATAAAATTAAAAACCCAGCCTAGATTTGACCGAATTTGATACCATATCTCTTCAATTGGAAATTGACTAAAGGTCCATCATTAATCAAACAAAATAGATGGAATCTGTTTTACGCAACATCGTTGATTCTACAAAATAGATTTTGAAATTTACAATCCAGAATGCTTCCATACATCAATATAACAGCCAATCAAGTTCAAACATATGAAACAGAGTTGTCAAATTGTTGGTACAGGTTGTGTCACGTGTTAAAACAATTGTCGGTTGAAAGTGATTGTTTTCGGTACAAGTCAAATGGGTTGTTGGTTTTTCTACGGATTATCATGTGATAAACATGATTAATACCTATGTTATGATAATGCAAGTATATATGTTTTTTGTAAACCTTTTGGCTTGTTGTAATTGGTACTCAAATAAAGGAGAGGATTGGTAATCTAATAATGATATAAGGATACCAAATTTTGAGTTTTAGGACTCAAAAAACATTGTTTGTCTCTGTGTAGTGAATATTGAGAGAGACGATGAAACTAAGCAATAGATACAAGTGTCAATGTGTTTCCTAATTGAACGCCAAACGTGGAGCAAATATATATATTTTAAAAAGAGTAAATGAATCTAGGTTTTTTAATCAAGATATCAGTTCGCAATTTGTATCAACTACCCATTCACTAGTCTTTGGCCTTACTTTATGAAACTAGGCTTGCTACATGTTTTCTCAATAGAGAATGTAAGTGGTGGTATATACTAAAAATAATCAATTTACTGTGGAGTTTAAACCTCGTCAAGACATAGACTTGTACAAATATCTAATAAAGTGCTCAGTTTCAGTCTTTTCTACAAAAGTTATAGTACCATACAAACATTCTAAACATATAAGTAGATGCTTGACAATCAACAATTCAACATCATGTTCAACAAGTTGGAAAAGATTGATGAGAATAACAAGGTGGTTGTATCATGTAACATTTGGGAAGTCACAAAAAACAGATATTAACATCAAGTAGATGGATTGTCCATTAGCAAGACTAAATTTCTCTTCAAAGTCAGGACCAATTTGCCAAGAAAAATCTTAGGCAAGCAATCCACCAGGCCCGGCCCCGTAGGGTGTGTACGATGGGCCAGGGCCTAAAAGTTTTAGGGGCCCAAATTAAATTTGTTCTATAAGTTATATACAATCTGATCGTTTTGTATATGAAATGTAGCTTAGATGGTTGAGCTATTGTTTACAAATGTGGAGGCGTGCAGATCGAGACCCAAGATCACCAATTTTTTGTTATTTTTGTAAAAGATGCATTTGGACCTTTTTTTTCTTCATACCCATGGGCTTTTTAGTTTTCATGTTAAAGACAACCAAGATAAGATTCAGTATACAAAGTTTTATAATTTTTATATAGTAGCCATTTGTTTTTTTTTATTTTATTCTAGCATATCTTTTAACATTTAATTCAATTACATTAGATTTTGTTTATTTTTTCTAAAACAAGATTGGTTGGATATATTAGCCCACGTTATGCAGCTTTCTTAATGTGACATAAGTTCTAATGAAAAACAAGTTTTTTTCAATTGAACTGTTTTTTATCTTAAAAAACGATTTTCACAATATTATCAGTAAAAAGTTTTGATTAATATCCTTATATTTTCACCCATTTACTGTCTTATTACAAAAAACATTTATATATAAGTTTATATTTAGAGCCTATATTTTTTACTCGCACAAGTCCTAAATGGCGCCCGACTTTTAGAGAAGGCCCTGCAATCCACCTATTGTATCTTTTAAAGTTACCATGATTGTCATTTGTATAAGAAAATAGCCAATAATAATCAACAATATTCACATGAAAGGGACATGGAACAAGCATTCATATCCGATTAAAAATCATAGGGATAATATAAGATAGGGTTATCAAATACAAAGGAAAAATAAATAAAGGTAAGAAAGATTTTGATCAATTGATCTAAGATTTGGAAAGTTGAGATTAGTTTTAAAGAAAAGAAGATATAAATGGGTATAAAAGAAATCTTACATTTATTTACCTTCTCTTTCCACATGTCAATTTCCCCCATCAATTTAAAATGTTCATAACTTTTTCATACGTTTTTTTTTAAATTCACCATAATAACAAGCGTTTTTTTATCTTTAAAATGAGTATGATATTGCTATAAAAAATAAAATAAAATAAAAAACTTCATTTTTACTGGGTTTTTTTGCATTGTGTTAACATGTGTCTTTTAACTGGATTTTGGTCATTACGTTTTTACTAGGGCTTCTATATATTGTGTTATTATTCAAAACTTATAACAAAATGTTAATTTGGGTTCAAGCCACTACGCTTTTATCCAAAATTATAACACAATAAAGATGATGTTATATTTAAGTTTTCTATACATTGTGTTATTGTTATGATTATTGTGTTCTAATATGTTGTCCATTGTGTTTTTGTTTTTTGTTCATTGTATTTTAATTTATTGTTCATTGTGTTTTATTAGGTTGTTCATTGTGTTGTAGTCTATTATTTATTGTGTTTTAGTCTAATATCCATTGTGTCTTTTATTTGCTATTATCAATTGTGTTTTTAGTCTACTTTCTATTTTTTTTTAGTTTGATACTCAATGTGTTTTACATTATACATTATGTTTTAGTCTATTGTCCATTGTGTCTTTTATCTTGGGGCTAGTTAATCTTAATATGCCCTTTTTCATTACAGCCGTAGCAGACGACATCCTTAAGACCCTTGCATTCTAGGGTCTTATGCCCCTTTTTTCTTACAGAACCACAAGGTTTATCTTGTGGATCAGAATTGCACTGTCCCAGTGCCTGCGGTTGAAGGTTTTACATGTTGGCTTCTCGCCCGACCTATCTTGGTTCCTTTTGAACCTGAATCTCCCCTTATTCTTCTTGTTTGATCTATGGGAGTTATCATCCTCTCTCTTCCTCGTCCTGTCAGTGTCAGTCTTGATTGACTTTTGTCTCACCAAATCTAAGGTGAGAGAGAGAGAGACAGGTCAACAGCAGACCTATAAGTAGTAGGCTGAGCAGCCTTCACCATGCCTTTAATCTCACGTGCTAACCCATTTATAAAATGTGCAATACGTTTGGGTTCAGGTGAAATCAAATAAGATACTAATCTGGATAATGAAATAAAGTCGGTAACATACTTCCGACGTCCAGATTTTTAATTTTAAGAGCCAGAAAATCTGACGTAGGTCCCCTAATCCGTATTGATCTTCACATAATCGTCTATCCAACCTAGAGTGCGGAATCCCCTAGATCAGATTTTACGAAAACGAGCAAGAAACGAAATCACTATAAACCCGATCTTTATTGATTATCTATCACAATGATTACAATCAATCTAGACCACAAGAATTCTCGCTTAACTCTCTCGAAGTGATCAACTGAGTAACCTTAACCCTAATGCAAAACTCTCTTTATATAGAGACAGGTTTGCAACTGGGCTAGGGTTTCACCACATGGACTGCAAATGGGTCTAGGCCAATTCGCCAACCACTCACTATAATGTGTCTGGTTTAGCCCAATCACTTCTAATCAACTACTACAATACTAAACCCACTAACTATTTATCGTTTTACTAGTTACAATATATCCAAAGACCAAATCTAAGTTGTTGTCACAAATATGCACCAACAAATCCCCCCTGACAATAGCTTCATTAAACAATTTTGCTTCAGTCATCTTGAAAATCGTTGGTCTTTGGATAGCTTCAGCTTTAATAGCTTCTGTCAGCAACAGACTCCCCCTAAGCTGATGCATCCAATCACCAAATCTTCTAAATCGTTAACGTTTGAGTAAACTCCAGTTTAGCACTTGCATAACAATCTTCAAACTCTTCAACTTTGCTGCAATGTAGAAAGGAGGTTCTACCATGCATCCAATCAAACTCCTCTTCAACAAACTTCTCAGCAGCACACTGCTACAATCTGTATACTATAAAACAAACATCTCGAGAAACCATAAGAATTTTTCAACACAAGTTAACAAATTATTATTATTCAAGAGATAGTAAAACTGTATCACAGATTAAGCACTTCTCTACTCAAACCATACACTTAAAATTTTAAGCACACTGAACCTGCAAGATTTTAAAATTTTGAACTCATCTTCTAACATCGTCTTCCCCTATCGGTAACAACTCCTCATGAACAACCATATTTCGTACATTAAGAATTTACAAGAATGAAATCTTTTTGGATTTTTATATTTTTGGAAAGCAAATAAATTACGAAATAATAAACACTTTGTTTTTGTGAGAATCACCGGGAAGAAGATCATATCAGCAACATCAAACTGTTTTCATACTATTAGATAATTCTTTATGTAATTTTCATGAAAAGCAGTTCAAGACGATTACCAGTATTGTTTATCCACTTAAACAAATACATGAACATTTCAAGTACCATTACCTAGTGATATGTTAAGATAATTTTATACCGATATACCAATGTGTCCCACTTCAGGACATACCCCACGATCAAGGTATGCACAAATATTCCTCGTAGTAGGTGAGTATACCAAAATTCATCTTTTTTTATTTACAACGTTGGATAATTGGTGATCAGGTCAGTTTTTCCGTACAGCAAAGAGACCAATATCCAACGAGGGTTAAGGCTAATACCAAATTTTGGTACGATTGATGCAATTTGCACATTTAGATGACTCTCTAGGAGAGCTTCTTCAATTTCTGGGATTTGGCATTTTAGCTCTTTTAAGATATCCTGGTTGTGCCTAGGTTAGCATATATCTGGATGCAGCAGAAGGATAACCTTGATCCCCGGATGAAATAACGATATAAAGACCTAAAACCTCGGATTTTGGCAATCTATCAATGCAAGATTTAAGGTTATAAAACCATACGTCACTGATATGTAACTCACTCATACACAGTTCATTATGTTTATATCACCAAGGTAAGTTGCTTATTTCATGTCTTTTGCCTACTGATACATCATATGATGAAGCTGCCATCACATTTAAGCAATTTTTAGTTTTAATTTCAGTGTGACAGTCTAACTTGTTGATGTACTATCATTTCTTCTTTTCCACACAGTGAAAACTCATTTTTGATTTTCTATTTTTATGTTTTTTATTTTTTAAAAACAGTAAATTTATTTACAAAAATTTTATGAAAACTGGTTATTCAGGATTCCTCATCCCGTTGAGTTCGACTAAATGTTCAAAACGAGCCCAGTCAAAAGCTTTTGTGTAAAGATCTGCCAGGTAATCTAGTGTGTTGACTCGATGAAGTTCAATCAATTTCTTTTCAGCACAATCCCGTATAAAATGATGAAGAATGTCAATATGTTTTGTGCGACTGTGTTTTACGGGATTGTTGGTGATTGAAATAGTGGCATTATTGTCTATCATAATAGGAGTACAAGTGAAATTCAAACCGTAATCGCGCATCTACTGTTGGATCCAGAGAACCTGAGAGTAACAGCTACCCGCAGCAATATATTCAGCTTCACACGTAGAGGTAGACACGCAAGACTGCTTCTTGCATTGCCATGACACGATCCTCCCTCCTAAGAACTGACAACCACCTTTGATAGACTTTCTTGTTGATTTGCATCCTCCAAAGTCCGAATCAGTGAAAGCAACAAACTTCAAATCATTAGCAGCTAGATACCATAACCCAAGTTTAGGTTTCCCCTTCAAGTAACAACGAATCCGCTTCACCGCTTTCATGTGTGACTCCTTTGGATTCGCTTGATATCTGGCACACAGACACACGCGAACATGATGTCTGGTCTTGAAGCATTCAAGTACATCAGAGAACCAATCATTGCCCTGTATTGAGTTGGATCAACATCCTCCACACTCTTATGATCTGGACCAAGATTGTGATTCTCACAAACAGGTGTGTTGAAAGTAGCGCAATCCTCCATTTTGAAACGAGACAAAATTTCATACGCATACTTCCTCTGATGTATAAACATCCCATCCTTCTTCTGTTCAACTTGTAAACCCAAAAAGTAGGACAGTTCACCCATCGCACTCATTTCGAACTTGCTCTTCATTACCTCCTCGAATTCATGACACATGTTCTCATCAGATGACCCAAAAATGATGGCATCTACCTATACCTGTACCAGCAGAAAGTCTTCCTTCTTCCTTTTAATGAAAAGTGTACTGTCAATCTGACCTCTTTCAAAACCATTTTTTAACAATGTGCTGACAGTGTCTCATACCACGCCCTAGGTGCCTAATGCAATCCATACAATGCCTTATCAAGTCGATAGACTCGATCTGGATAATCTGGATCAGTAAACCCATCTGGTTGTGAGACATACACCACTTCTTGGACTTTCCCGTAAAGAAATGCACTCTTCACGTCAAGTTGGTAAACTTCGAAGCCCTTGAATAAAGCAAAAGCTAGGAACAAATGAATTGCCTCTAACCTTGCTACTGGTGCAAACACTTCATTGTAATCAATCCCCTATTGCTGATTGAACCCTTTCACCACCAACCGATCCTTATTCCTTATCACGATCCCTCGGTCGTCTTTCTTGCACTTAAACACCCACTTGGTGCGTATTTCCTTCTCTCATTCGGGCAAGTCAACTAGCTCCCAAACCTTCAACTTCTTAAACTGAGCTAGTTCCTCTTGCATAGCTTCAACCTAATAATTATCTTTTAGAGCCATGTGAACATTCTTCGGCTCCTATTGGGCAATAAAGCAGCTATACAAACACTCATTTAACATCCCAGTCTTCTAAATCGAAGTAAATAAACAGGAACCTTCGATCACACCTCTTCTTGTCTGAACACCTGCAGCAGCATCACCTATGATGTTCTCAACTAGATGATCTCTGTTTGTGCGTGTAGTAGCAATGGTGTCAACAACTAGATTATCTCCCAGATTAGATCCAATCTCCCCCTGAATGTTCTTATTAGCAAATGGATTAGTAAAGTCCTCCCCCTGAATATGTTCAGACTCACTATCACTTGAATCCTGTGGGGCTGCACTAGAAGAAGTTTCTGGAGCATCTGTCATTGATATACTCAATCTAGGCATGAAGTCACCCTCTTCATCTCCACTGATCACAGTTGGGTCACTTGAGACTCATCTGCATTGGAAAAATCAGGAATATTAAATGATTTAAAAACGCTATCATAATCATATAATATAGCAGGACCACTCGTTGATTGTTGAGGTGAATAATTAGTGATTTCCATGTTAAACACAACCTCAATTTTACTAGTTTTTAGATTAAAAACCCTTTTGTTCAGTGTTCTGGGCATATAGCCTAGGAAGTAACCCTCGTCAGCTACCTCACCGAATTTTTTCTTATCTTTATTTCGCACAATGTGGCAGGGTAATCCAAAAGGTTCAAAGCCTTTCAAGTTTCGTTTTCGCTTAAACAATAGTTTGTGACATGTTTTGTTAAACCGTTTAATCGTCAAAACTTTGTTTAGGACATAACAAGCTGTGTTCACAGCTTTTCCCTAGAAAAGAACTGGAAGCTTTGAATCAGAAAGTATAGTCCTAGCGGCTTCAATCAATGTCATGTTTTTCCTCTCAGCGACTCCATTCTGTTAAGGTGTATAAGGAGCAGAATATTGATGTTCAATTACCTTGCGAAGACAATAGAGATCCAGAATCTGATTCTTAAACCCCGTGCCATTATCACTCCTTATCCTCTTGATCCGTGCATCATGGACATTTTCCAATTTTGTAAAAAGATCTATCAGCATCTTCATTGTCTCATCTTTTGTACCTAAAAAGAAAACCCATGAATATCGTGAGTAATCATCTGTGCCAACTAAACAATAGTACTTTCCACCTATGCTCCTTACGTTCACCGAACTGAATAGATCTATATGAAGTAAGTCATAAGGGGCATCTATGGAAATTACTGTTTTAGACTTGTGAGGTTTCTTATGTTGTTTTCCCTTTTGACATGGAAAACATTTATCTTCCACGTGAAACCTCTACACTGGCACCCCTTCCACTAAATCGTGTTTAATAATATGATTCATTTTTCGGTAGTGGATATGGGCCATGCGTCTGTGCCACAGCATGGACTCAGCCTCAGATGTTTTATACAATAAACACGCCACCACAGTGGAAGAATCCTTAGCACCCATGTCCATGACATAAGTGTCATTTCTCCATGGCGCTCTCATTACTATCCAATCATCCCGTATCACCAAACCAGGTTTCAACATCAAAGCTTCAGACTTAGTAAAGTGGACCAAGTGACCCTTGTCGCAGACTTGAGACACGCTCATCAGATTGTGCTTCAGCTGCTCAACTTTCCGTCCATTTTGTCTAGTGTGATCTTCCCGTTGGTCACTTTTCCTCGTCCTGTAATGTGCCCTCCTTTAGCACCTGCAAAATTCACATAACCTCCATCTATACCCTCAAACTCAGTCAACAACCTCGCATCCCCCGTCATGTGCCTTGAGCAACCACTATCAACATACCACAAGTTGATAATCCTCCTTAGCAGCTCCTTCACAACCCAACAAAAATTAGTTAGATTGGGGGACCCAAGCCTTAATGGTCTTGGGTCTTCCAGATTCATCAACCACCGGAACATTCATCCAATATCCATCACTCCTAACAGGAGTCTTGGATCTCAGACCGGTTGATGGAAATGGTTTTTGATTTCCATTCGGTTTTTGGTTATGAGGTTTCCTAAACTTGTTTGGACTTTGTGACCTTTGGAAATTTTGGTTTTGGGTTCCATGAATTTTGATGATAATAATTTCTAAATCCATTGTTATAAAAATTTCGATTACCAACATTTTGATATCGAGTTGGATATTGACCTTGACTTCTGAAATTACTTGATCGACCATTAAAGTTATTCATTCTTGGTGAACTACTTCTAGGTCTTTCATATCTGCCTGATGTAGATTCAAGCTGAAATCTTTGTTGATTTCTTTGAAAACGAGGAACTTGGTGAGTTCCTTTTTCAGCCTTATCTACACCAACAGCAACACTCTGTTGCTTGGTAACAAACATCTTTGGTGAGTTAGTAACCTTCTTCTCACCATCACCAATTATTGCTGGTGATTTTTCTCTCTGTCTCTCAGTCACCTGTGCTTCATTCTTTTTGTTAGGACAACAGCTAGCTACATGTCCCTTGTTGTGACATTTGAAGCACGATCTTCTAGCCGAAGACTTCTTAATTAAAGTCTCTAGTTTAGATTCATCAGGTGACAATGATGATGATGATGATGATGCCTTTGAAGGATCTTGTTTAGTTTGCTGAATTTCTGATTTTTCTTTGTTTTTATTTTTAGCAAACTACACATTTGACTCTCTTGTAATAACAGTGATCTCTTCTTTCATATCACTCCCTTTGACAATATCAATCTTTTTAACAAAAATTTGCTTTTGATTCTTAGGGTGTGTATTCTTTGTTTTCAAAACCGCTTCTCTGTTATTATCCTTCTTGGTATTCTCAAACACATCAACATTTCCTGGTGTGGAACTACCAGGTGTAGTTGACACAAAGTCTGTTAGCTCTTCTTCTTCGGGCAAGAAAGAATAGTCATGACCAAGAGATGGTGGAACTTCATTGAAACCTTTGAAGCCCACACTTGTCTTATCATTACTTTTCTTCAAGCCATTCATCATGTGTTTCATAACAAAAGATGAATCTCTGAATTGATTCATTTTCTTTTCAAGTTCACAAATTTTAAGTTGTGCTTCTGACAACTCTTTGTATTTTTCAGAAATCTCTTTTGTTTTCTCACTCATCGTATCATGAGCTAAGTCAATAATTTGAAGTTTTTCATTTAGCTTACAGGTTAAAATATTGATTTCTTCTTCATAACCCATAATTTTCTTCAAATATAATGGCTCATTTCTTTTTACAAAAAAGTTTGATTCTTTTACGCTCGAGAGCTCATTTACCAGACTTTGGTTTTGTTTTGTTAACGTGTCAACTTCACTTTGTAGTTCACGGCATTTTAAACAAACAGAACTACCAGAGTTAGAATGTACCTCTCCGTTGATTTGCTTAGGTCGGTCATGAAAGTAGCAAAATCAGCAGCCATCTTCTTATCTGCAGCATTCTATTCCACATTAACTTTTTCAGCTACCGTCTCTCGCTCTATCTCAGCATCAGCCTTCACTTCTTCTTCATCAACTGGGGCTATCTCAGCAATGAACGCCTGTGTGGCATTTTCATCACCTTCCAGATGAACACTCCAATCATAAGAACCTTCTCTAGCAGTAGAGATCAAGGCCTTTGATCCAGTGTTAGTTGACGCATTCCTGTTGCTTGAACCATGACCAGGAAAATCTTGAAAAGATGAGCTAGAACGAGATTCAGACTTAGGTCTTTGACACTCTCTAGCAAAGTGTTCGTAATTTTGAAAATTGTAACACTTCACTTTAGACTTGTCAAAACCCACGTTCTTTCCAACGAACTTCCTTCTTGTCCTATTCATGAATCTCTTCACTCTTCTAGAGATCATGGCCATCTGCCATTGTAAATCCATCTCCTCTAGGTCATCAGAGTCAATCTGATCATAATCTTCATCAAAAGTAGCAGGATCAGATATTCGTCCCTGTATGTAATTCTTATAGGAAGCAACAAATGAAGCAAGCAATGCCAGATGATCTTCAGCAGCCTTGACACTCAGAGGCATAGACCTTGTATTGTTGTTATTATTGCTAGATTGTTGTCTTTTTGCCCCTGAGGATCCACCTGAAGCAGCTACAAAACATACTTCACCATCAGCATTTGTCACAATCTGCTCAGTTTCACATGAGAGAAACGCAGTTGCAGAATCACTTGAAGCATCGTTGGAAGATGAATATGTAAGCCCTTTATAAATTCCTGGATCTTGAACCTGATCATATCCAGTTTCCTTCTTCTTTTTCATGTTGAGCTCATACACTCTCAGTTTTCCAACAACCTCTTCCAAGTCTTTATCTTCATAGTCAGCTTCACCCTTTATCATAAGAGTATAAATATCCCACTTGGCAGGTAAAGCATCGAGCAACTTATCGTTTATCTCAACATCTGTGTATCCCTCTATGTCATAATTGTCCATTCTGACATTAGATGATAATATCTTGTGATAATATCTTCAAGGGACTCATTTTTCATGCCTTTAAAGACAACAAATTGTTTCTTCAGCAAATCAACCTTGTTCTTCTTCACATCAGGATTGCCCTTATACCTCTTCTCGAGAGCATCCCACATCTCCTTCGAAGTAGTATAACGCTTGAATGTATGTTTGATGCCATCAGGTAATGACATCTTTATAGAAGCTAAGGCCTTCTTTCTCTTTTCAGCCTCTGGCATGTTCACATAGGCAGTGACACGTTGTCTGCCTTCAAAGTCATGAGTTGGGTTAACGTACCCATCTTGAATACAGATCCACATCCGTGTGTCCTGATACTCAATGAACGACTGAAACTTATCCTTCCATGTAAGGTAATTCTCTACTTTCAACATCTTTGGAGGTTTGTTAGTCGTTCCTGCCTCGTGCTCCATTTTCAACAATTCGTTTAAGTTAGACATATTCGACATTTTTACCAAACCGGCTCGTTAAAAACGTTAAAAAATTGTCCAAAATGAGTGATCACCAAATTATACCGTTAGAATCGTCTCGACGATATGAATCCAATGATGTATAATGTCTGATAGTGATTTTAGGAATTTTCGTGCCTCAACACGAGTCTAATCGTGCAATCTGTTTGTCAAGATTGTCTATGGATCAAATTCTGTGTACGAAAACGTTTAACTCCAGTTACGTCAGCTGGTTAACTTTCCACCTTTGTGGGTACAACTCAGAACAGTATCGATTCGAAATAGTAACTCGGATTAACAATCCGAGATGGAATCTCGGAACAGTGATCCGAGATGCTAATCCGCGATGGTGATTCAGAACAGTGATCCGAGATGGTATCCGAGATGCACTGTTTCAATCCGAGATACTTCCTTGTTTATCCGAGATGCTTCCCAAATTATTCGAATTACACTGTGTTTATCCGAGATGCAATTCGAGATGAACACCTATGATCCGAGATGCACTGTTCTGGTCCGAGATGCAACTATTCTGATCCGAGATGCTTTACTGATGATCCGAAATACAACTCTGATGATCTGAAATGCAAGCTTTCTGATCCGATAGGCTTCTCTAGTGATCCGAGATGCACTTCCTCTATCCGAGATCCCTGTTGTTTATCCAAATTAACAACAGAAACCCTAGAACAGCCGTCAAAACTTTGAATTAACCTTCAAAAGCGTCCAAAACTTCAACTTTTCCTGCTATTACGATTATGAACCGTCCAAAACAAGAGCCGAATGCTCTGATACCAATTGTAGGTCCCCTAAACCGTATGGATCTTCACATAATCGTCTATCCAACCTAGAGTGCGAAATCCTCTAGATCAGGTTTTACAGAAAACGAACAAGAACAACAATCACTATAAACCCAATCTATTGATTATCTATCACAATGATTACAATCAATCTAGACCACAAGAATTCTCTCTCAACTCTCTTTGAAGTGATCAACTGAGCAACCTTAACCCTAATGCAAAACTCTCTTTATATAGAGACAGGTTTGCAACTGGGCTAGGGTTTCACCACATCCACTGCAAATGGGTCTAGGCCCAATTCGCCTACCACTCACTATAATGTGTCTGGTTTAGCCCAATCACTTCTAATCAACTACTATAATACTAAACCCACTAACTATTTATCATTTTACTAATTACAAGATATCCAAAGACCAAATATAAGTTGTTATCACAAATATGTATCAACACTGACTCTATCTTCTCCACCTCATGAGGTGGGCAGTATGTTTCCTTTACAAGGTCCGCAAACTTGGTCAATCCCAAGATATACAATTGTACCTTACATGTTGACTGGACCATAGCCTTCCACCATATTAGGGCATCGCCCTTAAGGGATTGGGATACAAACTTCACTACATCCTTATGTGCACAACCGCTGATATCTACGATAGTTTCCATCACATCAAGCCATTTCAAGGCTTCTATAGCCCCTTTTTCTCCATTAAAATCTCGGGGCTTGCAGGAGACAAAGTATTTATAGGTACATCCATCTTTAGATGAATGGGACCTATCATTAAATTCTAGTTTCCTTGGTTCACTCTTCGCATTCGATGAGTGAACAGAGCTCTCCTTTTGATGGTGGAATAGATAAAGGATTGGAGTGAGTAGCACTCGATTCCTTAAATTTTTCCATGGCCTTTCCAACAGCTGCATCGATGCGAGCTTGGAAATCATCAGTATTGATGCCTATATTTTCAGCTTTGTCAGTACTATTATCACGACTACTTTGTGCATCATCTGAATTAGCCATCTCTGATGTTTTTATACTAAATTTTAAATTAAACTTACATTAGCGATGGTATTAATAACCATATAGGCTGTAAAGTTTGGGTATACAAATCCATTGCCTATTTGAACCAGTGTGCATAGAATCACAACTGTCAGGCTTAATATTTTAAATGAATATCTTTTAAGATATTTAAGTATAATTGGTCTAGGTCTAAAAGGGACCATCAAAGACTCTCTATATTTGCACGTAGTCCATATATTATTGGACAGTGGATCATAAAGTCACAACTATCATTGTCATATTTGACAATATAATATAGCTCATAGGCAAATTAATTAACATTATTTAAGATATTAAGATAGATAATCATCGCACTGATGATATTAGTCATGATCTCATTGATCACATAGACTATGAGGCTTGAGCATAGCTCACTACCTTGGACAGAGAACCATATGGTTACAACTATCGTTGTCTTAATTGACAATATAATATTGCCCGTAGGCAAATCATCACTAATGGATGTTTAATCATAGCCCGTAGTGTGATATCCCGGGTTTTTCGGATAACTTAAACGCGACACTTGTCGAATAATGTATATGCTAAGTATTAAACGTGTACGAGTTAAACGAATACGTGATGTGTGTTGTGTGATTGTTTTATTTATAAAGAAGTGTGGTAGATATGTACACGAACTGAACCGAACCACGACACGAACCAACCTTGATTCATTGTGACTCTAGGAGTTCACAAAGTTTAAACTTTGAACCCAAGTTTTCGGCCAAAAGGAAACAAGGATCAAACCCGAAATCGCAAACACAAACCGAGATCAAACCTAGAACTAAAATTCT
The DNA here is from genome assembly GCA_947069175.1 of Scalesia atractyloides. Taxonomy (NCBI): domain Eukaryota; kingdom Viridiplantae; phylum Streptophyta; class Magnoliopsida; order Asterales; family Asteraceae; genus Scalesia; species Scalesia atractyloides. The sequence goes on from CAMTDV010000023.1 coordinate 49,746,649, forward strand.
AACTACTCGGCCAAGAACAACCCAAACCGAAACTCATTGCATGCAACCCAAGTCCTTGGCCGCGAGATCAAGCCCAAACCCAAACCAATCCACCCTAGTCCCTCGGCCACGTGCAAACCCAAACCAATCCACCCTAGTCCCTCGGCCGCGTGCAAACCCAAACCGCAACCCTTCCCTTTTAACCTTTGCGCCTATATATACACACATGCATGGGGCTTTGATTTCACAAAAACAAAACACACAAAACCCTAGAGTTTCAACAGCCGTCGGCAGCCTTGCGATCGCAGAAAGCTTCCTTGTTCGCCTCTTCCTCTCGGTCGCAGCAGCAGCAATCATCGCCATCATTATCTCCTCGATCGCTAGCAACCTCGTTCTTCATCACCTTGATCTGGTTAGCCCTTATTATTCCATTCGGTCGCGAGATCAGCAGTTGATCAGTTCATCGATCACAAACAGTCTCCTTCATCATCAATCTCTCGGCCGCAAGCACCCTTGAACACCGATCTCTTATAGTACTCACGGTTCGTGTACCTTATCATTAAAAATCTAGAATTTATCATATGTTGCTAGATCATATTCGAGTATATGTGTCTTGATTGTTGTTGTTCTCAGATTTGCATGATTGTATAGTTTCGGATTATTAATACTAGATTGAAAGTTGGAATGAGTTTGAAAGCTGAATATATATATAGGCTGTGTTTTGTTTGTAATAACTAGAAGTAAGAACTAGGGTTTGCATGGATGAGATATTGGTATTGATCTAGGATTAGAAATCGGTTTTTGATCACCTAGGTTAACCATATGAACGAGTTGTGCGAATTAATGGTAACAATAATGCTGAAACAGGATGCTGAGTAATAGTTACAGCCGACTTCATCTGGCTGTAACTCGGTCGATAGTTGTCGAAAAACGGATTTTCTGATGTCTAGAACGTAGAGATTTGAATAAGGAATCTAATGGCACTGGATTCATAATTTTCTGAAATCGTTTGATATTTTTAAAGGGCCAAACAAGTTCAGTAGCTAAAGCTGTGAAAATTCTGGAATTTTGTTGGTTGCTTATCAAGTTGGATTTTAAAATCAGTAGAGAGTTGGGTCATGAATTTTGTACAGCAACTAGGTAAGGAAATTTCCGGGCAACTCCAGCTGGAATTTTGTTAATTGGGCGATCGGTGATTTTTAAATAAATTCTTCCGTGGGCTGCAGTCAGAAAGTGATAAATCAGACTGCAGCCTAGTATATTAATATTTATGGTTAATTGGTAAAGATTTAGGACTTGGAAAAATTATATAAATTTCTATGGTATAAATGTCACCTACTGTAAAAATATGGGAATTTTTAGAATGTTGGAACTATTTTATAAAAATCCTAGAAAACAGCTGAATAATGAGTGTTAAGCTGAAATTTGATAACTTGTGATTGTGTGCACCAAAGTGTTGCATGGATTGGATTATGTTCATGATAAGTTGTCTGATTGCTATGATCACATGAGGATACTTGCATGCATGTTTGAGTGTTAGATATGTTGTTTGTGTGTATCACTTTGTGCGTAAATTACGTGTAGAATTTGTATTGGTGTGTTCACACACTGACGTGGAATTAATTGGTTTGTTAGGACGCAACTAGCGGTCCCATCTCTTATAACATCTTTGCTACACTAACCGAGCAAATAAAGGTGAGTTCACGGCCCCTAACTTTATCCGGTTTTTAAACAACAGGGGGAGAAACATGTATACACTCTCAAACTCAATCTCTTTACGTTATACAAATTTAACGTCACATAACTATACGGTAACTAAGTTAATGTTATGGTCACTAAGCAGCTTTATCACTTAAGTCCTCGACAATCTCTCGGATCGTTAGTATTTGGGTTAAATAGCGGGGGAATTATAAGTAGTACTACTGGGCCCGACAAGCCCCATCCGAGCTAGTCGCGCAAGCCGACCGGGTATGGTCAACGGGTGAATAATTTGGCCTAACATCGCCATGGTCATGTGATAGGCCTGGCAAAACGGAGGCACAACAGTCAGCTTCGATCGCGAACACTTACGTGACATGACTTTAGGCTAGCTACCTATATATATTAACATTGAACTTAATTACGAAACTACGATATTATCCCGGGTTGGGGATAATGGAAACAACTTAATATTCCGGGTTTGGAATATTGGAAACAACAACTTAATATTCCGGGTTTGGAATATTGGAAACAACAACTTAATATTCCGGGTTGGAATATTGGAAGCAACAACATATTATTCCGGGTTGGAATAATGGAACCAATACGTTGTCCCGGGTTAGGGATAACGGAGTAAACAAGCTATAACCGAACAAACGAATTTATGAAAACCTGTGAACTCACTCATCTTTAATGTTGACACTTGTTTCTTTACATGTTTCTCAGGACGCTAGGAGCTCTAGGTGCACGCACATGCATTGAACAAGACATCTTTTATCGAGTCTTATTTATTAATATTGTTTTGGGATTTTTTATTTGTTTTGGCGTTTGTGTTGGCGCCCGCTTCACTACTTATCTATGCTTCCGCTCAAACTTTAAAAACTGATGCTTCTGCTAAACATTGGTAATATAAAATCTACAACAAGTGATTTTGGAAAACGTATTATCAAATCATATAGAGTCGTTCGACGTACTAGTGTTTTAGATTCTGGTTTGTTCACACGCCTCGCGGTAAAACTCCGCAAGTGGAAATTGAGGGTGTGACACGTAGGCACTTCATCACTAATGGATGTTTAATCATAGCCCGTAGGCACTTCATCACTAATGGATGTTTAATGATAGCCCGTAGGCACTTCATCACTAATGGATGCTTAATTATAACCCGTAGGCATTTCATCACTAATGGATGTTTAGTTATCATCGTCGCATTGATGATATTAGCCGGGATCAAATTTGATCTCATAGGCTATAAGGTTAGGACGTAGTCCATTACCTAGATGGCTAGTGTGGTTCCTCAAGTCACACTACCAGGAGTATTAACATTACTTGAATGTTAACACAAAATTATCTTAATGGTTGATTAATATAGTCATGGTCGCATTTGACCTTAACGACTTGGAGGCTTGAACATAGTCCACCACCTCTGGATAGAAGGGATAATCTTCCTTAACTGTCATGATAGAAGGCTATTCATCTTTAACTATCTTTTATAATTGGCCAATTAATATGGACTTTGTCATTTGGCTAATCAAAACCATTAAGAAGAACTTTTGGAATTATATAGCGGATCATAAATTTCGAGTTAAAATTGAGATGATCACTTGAAGAGGATGTAACTATTATATATATATATATATATATACATATATATATAATTCCAAATATTTCGTTAAATAACAATAGAAAACTACAATACTTGAAATAAATTGAACTGACTGTCCTTGCAAGGACTAAAAGAAACAACATGTCCACGTTGGGACTAAAGAAAAGATTGCAAAACCTAAATTAGAAGAAACTTCATTCGTCCTTCTTTCCTTTGACTAACTTGGAAATTTTATTGAAGAACTTATTCGTCTTCTTCTCTGTCTTCTCCACCTATTGTTGCATTTCCTTCATCCATTCCAAGGCCTCATTAATGGCTTCAAGAGGTGGCGGAGGTTGTGGTTGTGGTTGAAGCACAATAGGATAATGGTACCCATAACTTGGGTATCCAGTAGGTGGATAAGCAGGTGGGAAGGGAGATGGGTAAAGTGCATTATGCATGACCGCTTGCATATATAGGTCGTGTGATAGCGCCTGATAGTTTAAGTTCGTCGGTGTAGTCGGGTTAAAAGGGTTATATTCAGACGTATTAGGATATGTAGGAATAGGGTTATTAAAACCCAATGGTGGTGGTTGAACCACAGGTGGTGGTGTTAGTTCCACCGGTGAAGTATTTGAGGGTCCACCCATTTGTGGGTCCTAAGGAATGGTAGGGTAGGTTTTGGGCAATGGTGGTAGTGAACCTGATCGTTGTCCTGCACGCTCCGACATACGTGCTCCACGTTTCCTCCTCGGTGGCTCAGGCGGTGGCTGAGATTGCTCCACCAGTTCCATTTGGGCGTCTTCCTGTGTAGGAGGTGGTGTTGGAGAGTGGTACGAAGGAGTGTTAACAAAAGTGAATTGACTCCAATATTGGTCCCATTCATTAGGACCTTGATAAGGTGATCATGCATAAGATTTAGAACCACTAGAGATTTCAATGGGGTGTCCATGCGATCTTGATGGTGGCATCTCCGGGTCGGAGTCCTCGTACATAGGATTTGGTTGATCCAACTGATTCTGATCAGCTGGAGGTGGGTTAAAATAAAGATCTGGTTTAAACTCTTCATGATATGAATGTGAGTGAAAATGATGGGAATGGTGAGAGTGGTATGAATGATGGGAGTGATGAGGGTGGTGTGAATGGTAAGAATTTTGGGAATGTGGGGGCGAGCATTTATGAGACACAGAGTGTCTGGCTAGTTGCCAAGGAGATGAATCTCCTGAATCTTGGTAGGAATTTGAGTTGTGAGGTTGTGAAGGGATGCGCCCTGATGGTCCTCCCCTTATTGGACCTTTTCCTCTTCCACTTCCTCCTCTGAATCTTGGCGGCATTTTCCTGTTAAATTCAAGTCAAAAAAATAATAATAACTTAATAATGAAATGAGTAATCCTAGGTCAATGTCTAGACTCGGAAGTCTAAGGAATGTGCCATTGTGTAAGTTTGAGATTAAACACAAAAGGCTAGTGTTTAATTCTCTCGAACGTTGGCTCTGATACCAACCTATCACATTCCGAATTTCCAACCAAACCTCGGTGGGCCCGAGTGGGGAATATGGTGACGTAAGTTGATATCATCATAGTCAATTAACACGGCACATCGAAAGTATTGGAGTTTAAATTAGTATTACAAACCAAAATGTTCAAAGTACAAAAATAATATAGAGATGGTTTGTAACCAAAGATCCATATGCGGATCGTAAAATATACAAAAGAGGAACATCAGACTTTAGGCAGATCTAAGGATTTGCAAGATCCTCTTATATCAATACCAAGCAGCTTCCAGTCTATTTCATATTGTACCTGCAACTTAGTCTTTTGGAAATACGTCAGCTTTCGCTGGTAAATACAATTAACTGACTCATTCTAAAAATATTTCAAAATTTGATTTAAGTGCACAGGGCACGAAAAATCTTCTATAACTTGGGAAAGTTAAGCTTTTAACCTTGTATACAGATTCACATGTTTGTCAATACATATGGGGCCCAGTACAGAGACCAATACATGATTAACTGATACACCACTTATGAACCCACGAAGGAGTTATCCCCTACTTGTGGGAAAAAATATTTTAGCATTCGCATTTGTCAGGTGCATGCCTACACCCCGTGCTTTGGTCGTGACCATTAGTAACTTAAATGAGCCGAGGATATCCAGGACACGGTCGTTAACCCCCAATGTTTAAGTTATCAAACAATTATCAAAAGGGAATATGCGGATTTACTAGCCACAATCCGGCATTCGATTGATCCCATTTCAGACCAAGTGGTAATAATTTACCGTAACCCAAACCCGTATAGGGAAAATAAATTAAGAGTGTTTACCTGAGCTAGCACTTGATTTAAATGCAATTTTATATTAACTCAGCCGTTTAGCCGTTTAATCAATTAGATAAGGGCAGATAGCATTTACTGGAAGGCTCTAGTCTGGAATAATGGCATAAGCTAACCAATTAGAATGCTAACGGTCCTATTTAAGTCATAGAATTAGACCGACTAGCTTAAAGGATCAAAACAGTACAATACGCTAGATTAAGCGATGACCGGATAGAATGTAGTTTAAACCCAACAATTACTTAAGACTTGTATGTCATGGGTAAACGATTAACCTTCTGGAATTTGAGATTAAAATGATAAGGTTAGACCCGTTTTGGTTAATTTTCGTAAACTAGTTACATATACTTAACCGTACGCATATATGCGAGATCGGGTAACCGGATGAGTCATGAGCAAGTTCTATATGTCCTTATACTTTAAATAAATTGTAATATCAATAGGATATCAACTTATATGCCCGTTGAGATTTTAAAACGAAACTACGCCTTATAAGGCATTTTGACCATTATATGTCGTATAAAAGGAACTTGCATATATTATGGTGTTATGATCATGAACACTTTGGAAAAATACTTAATTTGGAATATATTATCAGTAAGATAGCACACATAAGTGTGATTTATGGTGTAGGACCAAACTATGCACCGAAAGGGCATTTTGGTCTTTTTTTAAAATATAATTTACGAGATTATATTAAAACTTAGTTTATGATCAGAATATTAACATCATAATATTTTAATTATATTAACATATCAGTAGATAATTCATTTGCAAGTTCGTTGTTGATTAAAACCTTGTTTTATGTGAAAAGGGCATTTTAGTCAAAGATTGACATTTAGCGGAACTTGTGCATAAACTCATATTATAATTATGATCATGTAATATAACCTCAGAGGGTTATGCTACATTGTATTACGATCCTCGTGTGACCATAAATCAGTAGTAAACTATTCTAAGTCGAGTCAGAATAGCAAGTCAAAGCAGAAGTCAAACTTCGTGACTTTCGGTTGTGAACCGACCCTAGGACTGAAATTGACAGATCGAACATGTTCCCACATGTTCTAATAATTACTACCAACTTATTTAAGTATCAAAAACATGTTTATAACATATATAAACTCAAATTATAATATTTATAAAATCTGACTCGTTTGACTTTTTAAAACATAAACTTTGACCCATCAATTGACCTAGTAAACGTGATCCTTAGGAGGTGCCATTTTAAGGGATTAACACCTTCCTAATTACAATCACTTAGCCATGTTCAACTTGAACAATGGCTAGATCATAATGGTCTTAACCGAAAGTCAAAGCATTTGTCAAAAATGCTTGACTTTTGGCTATTAAAAGCCTATAAAAAGAAAAGAGCAGAGTTGGAACACTTACAAGTGATCCAAGAGAAGTTTAGAACTCAAAGGGATGCTCCTAGATGACCAGGAACTTCCAAGAGTGTAATAAGAGAGGAGAAGAAGGAATGAGCAAAGAATGAGTGAGTTTGATGAGCTATTTATAGTGCAAGAGGGTGTATGTGTGGATGAAGCCAGGTGTTAGAGGTGTTGTAGGATCATCACAAGTGTCTAGAAAGGTGTCAAGAGCTGTAAGAGTGTGGCAATTTGTAGGAGAGGTGGCATCTTGACAGAAATTTGGGGTTTTGACACATTTAGTCTCTCAAAAATAGTTTTGCTAAATGTCATGAATTGTCCCTTGACTTATATTTAATGACATAAGGACACAACTAGTTCTTTTCTTTCAACACGTGATGCATTGAAGAAGAGTATGAATAACCGAACATCAAGATGTGTTAAACTATGTGTTTTTATGACTTATAAGTGTTTACTAGCTTAAAACGTGATAGCTACGAATACTTACTGTTTCATGGGTTAATTTACCCAAATTAGTAAAGTTAAAGGTTCGGTGAAGAAGCGGAATACTCAAGGATGGTAAATCAAAAGATATCCCGTCAACCGAAAGTTGTTCGGGTCGAGAGATAAATTGTTTAAACAAGAAACACGATAACAATGAAGTCTAGGGGCTTTTGGGTCATTTGCTAAAAATTAATATAATGAAAAATAAAGGTTTCAGTGTCTCGTCGTAGGCTACGATCGCCAGACCGTAGCTTACGGTCAGCTTAAAGTCAAAACAACATGTTTAGACCGTAACTTACGGGTTAAGTTTTTGAAAATTTTATGGTTTTGCACATGTTTGAGTGGCTAACTCATTGAGGTATGATCCGAGGGTTCGTACACGTGTCGGTATATTACCGAACGCGAATTTTACGAGGTGTTACATATCTGTTGTCATCAATTGTATTTTTTATTTAATTTTCATTGTGTTTTTAGTTTAATACTCATTCTATTTTATGTTATGTCTATTGTGTAATACACAACTGGGTTTTTAATTTTCTTTTGAAAACCATAACAATAGGGTATTCATATTAAAGATAAAAATACGCTCGATTTTATGGTGTTTTTTTTAAAACACATGATGTATAAAAAAATTACGGACGTTTAAAAAGTGAGAGAGAAATAACATGTGACTTGCATGTGTATATTGTTTTTGTTCACTAGGACAAAATTACCCTTCACACTTGATTTCTCTTTGGACAAATATCACTCTATGATAGCTTTTTACCCTTTTCATTTTTAAATTCTTTGTATTGTATTTGCCTTATTATATTCTATTCTATCAGTAACGTTTTCAAACTCTATGAATAGTAATTTACATTTACAAGTCGTTTAAAGTAGAAAAGCACGAGTATACTTTAAAGGAATTTTTATTTAAATTTCAACTTCATCTCTTATACTATATAAAATACGCGTGTTTAACCTATTTAAAATTATGATACTTATTTAGTTTTTATGGCACAACTTTCATTCGCTAACCTTTAAAACACAACTTTTTTTATTGGATTACGTCACACAAATTGTGTAATAAATTTTTTTTGGGTATGTAAACTATATCGAGTATCCGAACCGTAATAAATCAAACCGATATCATAGAACTGGTATTAATATTTGTTTTTTTTATTTTTTTATCAATGTAATAGACGTGGGATTATCATCTTAAACATATTACAACTTTAATTTTTTAGGTTACATGGGGCGACTTTTGTGTTTTTTAACCATTGTTGGGGCGACATTTGTGTCTTTTAACCATTGTAACTATTTGTTTGTTTTTGTTTTTATTTTTTTAATGCACCTAAGCTTTTACTAAACCAATGCCTCCAGAATTTGAGTACCGGTATCAATAACCAGTTTATTGTTTTAACTTTTTTATTTGATATTGTTCCACTACCCATACTATGCGGGGTAGTGTACCAAAATGTAAATTCTTAAATTGCAACTACATGTTTGTAAATTATATATATACTAGCAATAACACCTACGCACGTTATGGTGCGGGTACATCGGAAACATGAATGCATTAGTCCAAACATTATATACATAAAAGTATGCACGTAAAAAATGTTTCTTTAAACAAAAACGTTATATTTGACCTAACTTATTTCCAGAAAAAACGGTTAGTCAAATAGAACAAATCAAATTCATACTGACATGTGCATAAAAATATGCATCTAAAAAATAGTTTTTTAAAGTATAGGTAGTATAGGGTAAATTCGAAACAAATTATGTTTAGTAAAAATTTTAATAGGTTAAACACGTTTGTAAAATCGTGCCGAGTAGCTCCAATGCCACACCACCAACAGAAGAGCTAGTAAAATAAAATAAATAAAAAAGGAAAATAACATTGAACGATAAACAGACATAAAATCGTTGAATTACGCACACCGTTGCGGCGTGTTAATGACTCAAACGTAGAACGGGAAAGAAAAAACTAAGCTAAATTAGGACCCGTGCATTGGAAACAAACTTGTCAAATGGAGAATAATAGACACGTTGCGATGGGCCTTTCAAACAAGAAAAACAAACAAAAAACGTTGAACGACACACGTGACGGTGTGTTGCAAAATTTTGAAGAAAACGTAAAACGAAAAACTTAAGAAACATAAAAAATATAGGGAACCAAAGATTAAAATAAAAAGCGTTGGGGTTAAATTGCAAAAATAAAAGTCTTTGGGTTAAATCGTAAAAAAATCAAAAAGATTAAAATGAAAAGATAAAAAGATTTGATGAAAAATGATATATCAATTTTTTTTAAAGACTCCCAATGATACAACAAAATTATTGCTTAACAAAATTTTGGCTTATTTATATTATGAAAATTATATTACTAATTAACTTGACAATGAAACTAAGTTGAGATGCAAAATTTATTTAACATTTTCAGTATAATACTTTTGCAAAATTTCACTCATATCCAAATCCCTCTTAACCATTTCCTCAAGTATGTATTTAGCTTCATCTACTTTTTTCACACCTATCAACCGAGTGGCCAGCAACCCAAAATTTGCGAGTCCAACTTCTTGTCCTAGCCTCCATAACTCTTCACAAACTCCACCGCCTGCGCACAATAGTCCAGCCTTCCCAAACCCCCAATAACATGCGCATACGTGGCGTACAGCGCCTCAACTCTATCATCCAACATCCTCAATATCGCCCTAGCCCCATCCATCTTCCCCACCTTACACGCGCCCAGCACCAGCGCGTCGTACGTCCTCGCGTCCGCCTTCAGCCCTTCCTCCGCCATCTTCTTCAAAACGACGACGTTCGGCCTCAACTCTCCAGACACAGAATACGCCGTTAGAAAAAAATTATAGCACGTGACATCACGCGCGATGTTATTCGCTTTCATAATCTACACCACGCGCCAACCTAGGTCAAAATCCTTCTTCCGCGTGACCGCTCTGAGAATCGGATGAAAAGTGGTGGCGTCGCCGCTGTAGATTCCTCCGGCCGACGCCGCTTCCGCCGCCATCAACGCCTCGTCGATTAACTGCAACTTGCAGAGGCGCGCGATAAGCGATTCGTAAGACTATTTGCGACAGTTTTTTTCGTTGAGACTTGATACGGCTGTTAGAACATCGTTGAGGATAGTGAGATCGGTTGAGATAAGTTGAATGTGCTGGTGGTGGTGAAGAAGCCGTTTGCGTGACGGTGATTTAAGAGGTGGCGGACGGCGGCGAAGTCTCGGTCACGGCCGGCGGTGTAGATTAGGTCGTCGTATGCGGCGGTGGTCGGTGGTTATGGGAGTTTGACGGTGGTGATTACCGGTGGGCTGTGGTGAAGATGGATGATGGTTTTAGGCTTTTGGCGGAGGGTAAACATGATTGATTACAAGGGTTTTGGGGATTACAGTGGTTAATTAAGGGGTTCGTTGAAAATGTGACATGACCCATAATGGGTTTCTTTTAGCCTTGTGTTATGTACATCCATCTCCTTTTTTACTAATTACACTTGTATAAAAAAATCACATTAGTCAATAACTTTTATTTTATTTCTAGTTTTTAAGTTGTATTTTTTTAATTTTTTATTTAATTATTAGTTCATATATTATTTGTTTATTATTTATTATTACCACATAAATAACAATTTTGTTATTTTTGTTGTTTTACTGTATGGATGGGAGTGTTTCAAAAAAAATTTTGATTTTTCAATTTTAATCCAAAATTTGTTATTTTAATCCCTTTAAGTTTTTAACTTTTAACTTAAATTTTTTCATTATTTGCAATTTAATCCCAACATTTTTTATTTTCAATTTGATATCCTATACATTTTATCTTTTACAAGTTTTCGTTTTACGTTTGTTTAAAATTTCGGAGTTAACACACCGCAGCATGTGTGTCTGTGTGCTTCAACGTTTTTTTGTCTGTTTTTCCCGTTTGACAGGCCTGTCGCAACACGTCTATTATTTCCCGTTTGACAAGTTCGTTCTAATGCGCAAGGCCTTAAATCAACTTAGTTTTTATTTCTACGTTTTACGTTTCGGTCTAATTTTTTCGCATTAAACATCGCAACGGGTGTGTGTGATTCAACGATGTTACCTATGTTTTTGTTCATTGTTATTTTTTCCTTTTTTATTTATTTGATTTTACGAGCTCTTCTGTTTTGTTGTGTGGTATTGAGGCTACTTGGCACAATTTACAAACGTTTTAATCTATTGATTTTTTTACTAAAAATATTTTTTCAAGTTCAACCCTGTACCTCCTTTACATAAAAAAAAAACTATTTTTACGTGCATATTTTATTTACGTGCCGATATGAATCTGATTTGCTTTATGTTCCGACGTAAAAAATTTTTTGGAATCGAGTCAGATCAAATATAATACCATTTGTTTTAGAAAAACATCTTTTTACTGTACATTTAGGTATAACTTCGAGTTGGCGTATGTTTCAACGTAAAGTTTTTTTTGGGAAATGAGTGAGGAAAAATATAATCTATTTCCGTGCTTATTTTATAAATGTTTCGTTGATTTTGTTTCGAACCAAGTGAGTCAAATTGTGGTTTCTTTTTTCAAAATTTCTAATTAATCCTTTTGATTATACGTGTCAGCTTTTCCGTTATACCCGTTACGCTTCTATATGTATGAGTGGATCCTATATAATACATTATGATTGTACGGTATAAATTTGATTTATTTTATGTTTTGATCTAATGCAATGCTTATATAGGTTACATTGAGTTCAATCAAATATGTCAAAATGCACGTTTTCATATGGTTAACGCATCACATAGCGTTTGGACTAATCCTTTCGATGTTTGTGATTTATCCGCACCACAGCGCGCGAGGGTGTTATTCCTCGTTATAACTAATTAGTAAATAAAGTATGCATTTATTTATTTAGAGTAAACTGCTAAAATGGTCCATGAGGTTTGGTCACTTTTGCCACTTTATTACAAAGCTCAAACCTTTTGAATCTGGATCCCTGTTTTTCAGTTTTGTTGCTATTTTCATCCAAAAGCAAAATCTGGTTATATTTTTTAGTTAACATCGAGTTTGTTTTTGTCTTTTTCTTCTCTTTCAATGAAAGGCAAAATTGTCAAATTTTTTTAATTTGTTATAATAAAATTTAAAGACCATTTTGCTCTTCATTAAAAGGGAGGAAAAAGAAAAAAAAAGCTGGATATTAACTAACAAATCTAACCAGATTTTATTTTTTGATGAAAATGAAAACAAAATTAAAACCATAGGGACCCATATTCAATGAAGGCGAGTCTACATCTGATGGTGAAATTCAATTCGACATTTTACCAAAAGATTAGAATAAGGAACCAGTGCACAGAATAACATTTCTGTCGTTACACAAGATGTTGAACCTTAATGTCACAAATCTGCAACAAGAAGTCAGTGTTTCCAATGAGGTTATGCCAAGAACCCTTTCATATCATCCTCCAGATTTTATCATTGGTTTATATAGCGGCGTGAAGACCCGACATCAAGTCAACCAGGGGTAAGTTGTTTTTTATACCCAAGTTGCTCCTCTCAAAATAGGTCCTCCTTCAAATGTTTTATATCACAAATCAAACCAAAGACTTACAAAGAAGCATTAATGGAGGAGAGCTGGGTCAACACGATGCAAGAAGAACTGTCACAATTTGAAAAGTTGGGTGTGTGGAAGTTAGTAGACTTGCCTAAAGACCACAAAAAGATTAACACCAAATGGGTCTTTAAGTGCAAGAAAGATGATAGAGGCGTAATAGTGCGAAACAAGGCTTGGCTTGTAGTGTAAGGATTATGTCAACAAGAAGGGATAGATTTTACTGAATTATACGCTCCAGTTGTGAGACTAGAAGCGATACGGATCTTTCTAGCATTTGCATCCAGGAAGGGCTTTAAGGTTTATCAGTTAGATGTGAAGTCTGCTTTCTTATATGGAAAAGTGAAGGAAGAAGTGTACATCAGCCAACCACCGGGTTTTGTCGATCCTATCCCCAGAGACGACGTTATCTGCTATAATAAGGCATTGTACGGCTATATCAGGCCCCGAGAAGCCTGGTACGAGATGCTATCGCAACATCTCCTCAACAATAACTTCGTCCGGGGCACAGTGGATTGCACTCTCTTTACTAGAGGAACAAATGACCATATTCTAATTGTTCAAATATACGTAGACGACATTATTTTCGGGTCAACGAACAATGCTTTATGCAAAGATTTCAAAGCAGTCATGAAGAAGAAATTCGAGATGAGCTCGATGAGGGAAAGGAAATTCTTCCTAAGACTTTAAGTGGATCAACTGCCAGATGGTATTTTCATCAACCAGAGAAATATGTGAACAATATCCTAGAGAAATTCAAGATGACGGATGCATCTCCGATGTTATATCGCTTGCTCAAAATCATGGAATAGGACCAGATCCTACTGGAGAGAAGGTCGACAAGACTCTTTATCGCTCCATGATGGGATCTCTGATGTACTTAACGGCTTTAAGACCCGACATAATGTATCCGACTTGCCTATGTGCACATTATCAGTCTAGACATAGGGTTTCTCATTTGATGACCGTCAGGTGGAATTCTACACTACCACAAGGGTTGTCCAAGCACCAGTCTTTGGTACCCACGAAATGACGATTTCGATCTACAAGGATACTCGATTCAGATTTTGGATGTTGCAGACTGAACGCAAATTCTACAACTACAGGATGCCATTTTTTCAGCTCATGATTGGTAACGTGGCAGTGTAAGAAACAAACCCAGGGCTCTCTCTCTCTCTCTCAACCTATGAGGCAAAATACGTATCTGCTTCTAGCTGTTGTTCTCACATCCTTTGGATTCAACAACAGATGAGGGACTATGGCTTGCAATTTCTTAATATGCCAATATATGTAGATAATGAGGCTGTGATATCTATAACGACAAATTGGGTTCTTCACTCGAAAACAAAACATATCGAGATCCACTATCACTTTATTCGCGATTGTTTGAGAAAAAGTTAATACACGTCGAAAAAAATCCACACTGATGAACAAAAGGCTGATTTATACACAAAACCATTTGATAAACTAAATTTCAATATCTTTTGAAATTAAATGAGATAAAAGATTTATCATCACGGGGGGATAAGCAGAGTGAAACTGAGATGGATGGAGATCCTAAGTAATTCTCATCGAGAAGTCAAATTTGTTGTTTTAAAATTTCTTTTTTTAAATCCAAAATATGTTTTTGGTTTTAGAGGGAGAAATATTAGGAAAAAATACAAAAACATATGAAATTTAAAAAGTATAAAACATAGGAAAAGACAAAATGAGTTTTTGTGTAAAAAAGATGAAATGATAGTACCTCAGTGGACTGTCACAACATTCTAAAGAAATGTAAAGTCTAAAAGTTTTTAAACAGTCTCACTGATGATGTGCAAGTAGGCTTCACACATTTAATAAATTGTTTTCGAGATAGAAAGATAACGGAACTTCTTAATTAGTGGTTAACAACTCTCGGATATATGGTCTTGGTACCGTAATTTCGTTTGAGAGATTGTCGGATTCTGAGATACTAGGTCTTTATAACTAGTTGATATATGGGGTATTATACAGATTCTTCTAATTTTGCGTAAGCAATGGCCAACTTGCAGATACTTTGCTTTAAAAACTCCTAAACTGCATCATAATTGAAAATATTGAAAAATATTACAATTGCAGTCAAAATATTGCAAAATATGGAATACTATTTTCTAAGATGAGCCTTCATCTCTTTGTCTGTACGGTGGTACTAACCTAAGCTCTCAAGGTCATGCACTAACCCAGATAAAGATATGAATTAGGTATATTCACCTGTAAGATAAAATCTAGGGAATCTTGATACGGGAGTATATTTTGAGGTGAGGAACACAATTAAGTTAAGTTCTAAAATACTTAATAACCGTATCTTGAAACAATTGAAACACGTGTAGAGATTTAAGTGGACAAACAATACTAACAATCTATGTGAACTTGTTAAAGACTTAAAGTTTATCAGATCAACCATGCTGGTGACATGTCTCAAAAACTGATATGATCCTCTTACACAAACTCAGAAAAATATGTCTGTAAATATGTTTGTACATAGTTACATTTCATTTCAGAAAACAAAAAGATTTTCCGTGTATTTTAGCATAAACTTTGGAAAATACAAAAAGATTTTATTTCATCTAATTTTCGACTACCGACGATGGAATGCTAATCTTTCAAAATCCAAAGTTGTTTGACAGAATCTGAAGCACAACGGGTTGGGAGTCAATCTGAAATGAAAATGATCTGAAAAATTTAAAGTTCATTAGTTTGAACTTAACATTGTTTTAGAAACACCAGTTCATTCACAAAAGTGTATAACCAAGGTCATTAACTTGGACTTGGTTAACTGAGTGGATTGTTAAAACTAGCAAAATGTTTGAAATTTGAAAAAGTTGGTTTTTTCACACGAATGAGCTTATCCGCACGAAGGAGCATCCTTCGCATGGACAAAGGCCCCATCCGTATGAAAACAACTTGATCTGCACGAAGGAACTTCCTTCGCACGGACCAAGTTCATCCACTTGTATATAAACTCATTCGCACGAATGTAGCCTCATTCGCTCCAAACAACTTCCACCGCATAAAAAGTTTTCAAGATCTAAAAGTTTGTTTTACCTCGTTATTATGCCGGATTTTACTTTGTAGTTGGTGATTTGCACATCATCTACAATGGGAAAGGTAAACATCAAAAACTTTGAACTGATTCATTGTTTTATATGATGTTTTGCATGTCTGAGAATCATTTTGATGATGTGAAGACAAATTAGATTTATTAGGATATTATAGATCATAATTCGGACATAAATGAATCATAAAATCAACAACTAGATCATAAAGTGGACCATAATTGATCGTATTATTAAAACAAAACTTATATTTTCAGATCTACAACGAATTAATGGTTAAATGTTAAAATTGAATTAGGGATATCATAAATCGGCACTTTCAGATGCTAATGTATAAACAATTTGGTAAAATCATGTTAAAATCAATGAATTTGAAAATTTGGTTTGAATTGAATCTGAAACGAAGAAACTTCGTCCGTACGGATGAAGCTCACCCGCACGATGAAGGTCGTCTGTAAAAAAATATTGGTCATTCGTTGGTATTTGGTTCCTTTGCACGAATAAATGCCATTCATTCCAAATTTGTTGGTTCGTGCCAAAGTTCCTTCGTGTTAAACACTTGTCCGTTCCAATGTTGGTCCGTTCAAATGTTGTTCATATGAACTCATTCGTACTAATTGATGGTCATTCATATGAAATTGATTCGTACCAAAATTTTCATTCGTTTGTATTATTGTTCATCCGCACCAAGTTTATTAAATGTAAATGTTTAATATCTTTGATCGTGTTGTTTTATTTCAGGCAAAAGAAAGCGACTTTGATTCAAAGCACAACATCTGCTGTGTGCTCGATGACAAACTTCCAAAGATGGCACCTTTTAAAGAAATTCTGCCATTTATCGAGAGATCACGGATAAAGAAAGCCTTTGTAGATCAATGCTTTGCATACCAGAATTACGTTGAAACTTTCTGGAAGAATGCAATATTTGTAGAGAATCCTTCGGCTATTCACTTAGTGATTAATCTTGGAAAGGTGGATAAATAGGTTGTGATCACTGTAGACCTAATTCGAGAGGTTCTTACTTTCGGAGCCAAATCATATAATCCGACGGGGTACGTAGAAAGGATGGTTCATGCACATGGGTTATAAACGTTATGTTAATTCGTCGAACTATTTCAAGAGCAACATTTCGATGCCTTATGAATTTTTAATGTACGTCGTGATTCATGCCCTGGGTCATAGGAAAGGAGGATATGATGTAGCTGTTGACTACATAATGTGCATGATCGTCGCTCTTACACTAAATCTTTCGTTTAACTTCTCAAGAGTTATCTTTACGCAGATGAAGGGTAATGTTACACTTGACAGATGGTTGATGTACCCAAGATTCGTACAAATGCTGCTACATCATCTTCTACCAAAATCTAGAGAAGAAAGAGTCTGAACTGCTGAAGTTAGAACATATGAACAACCTTTCTTTGGATCGAATCAATAATTATAAAGGTCAAGCTGAGAAAGATATACCTGTTTTCAAAAGGTTTATTGGGGCTTTAAGGAAAGAAGTGTACGCTGCACTCTGGAAGGTAGACGGAGGAAAAACGGGAGCAATTCTGATAACGAAGATGCACAAATGGAAGGTTTCCAAGAAAAACGAAGCAAGTGGTTTGTTAAAGAAGAGAAAAAGGAGAACAAAGAAACAAACCAAGAGAAAAAGAGCTTCACAAACAATGTTGAAAGATGAAAGTGAAGATGACGTCATTTCTACAATATCAGAATAGAGTACAACTGAAATTGCTAAGGATATAGCAGATGATGTTATGAAACGTGGATCTAGTGATGAAGCAGACGACAAATCGATAGAGAGTGAAGAACAAGATGTTTAACACTCAAAAATCCATATTCTATAATGCACGATCTAGGGCTAGGGCTGAGAAAAAGGGCTAAGAAAATAAAGAAGAAACGTTTAGAAAATAGTGATGATGAAACGTATGTACCTGATGATGATCTGATTCCGGTGAAGAAAGTGGTAGCTAGAAAGAAGAGTAATGCATCTATGAATGTTAAGAAAACATGATATCCACTGACGAAGAAAGCAAGAAAGGTGGTTGAAGAACCCGTGATAGAAACAACTGCTGGAGCTGAACCAGTAGTTACAAAGTTGAAGAAGAGACGGTTATTTCGATTAAGACTCTGATTGCATCTTAATAAACACCTACACCACATTTACCATCACCAAAACCACAACAACCTGAACAAGCTTGTCC
Source organism: Scalesia atractyloides (assembly GCA_947069175.1). Lineage (NCBI taxonomy): Eukaryota > Viridiplantae > Streptophyta > Magnoliopsida > Asterales > Asteraceae > Scalesia > Scalesia atractyloides. The sequence goes on from CAMTDV010000023.1 coordinate 49,764,960, forward strand.
TTCCAACAGAGATTTTATGTTTGAATATGATCAATTTCCTCACGTTGGATTAGTGGATTAGATTTCTTTTGTCGATCCTAATGTGAAGAAGATTAAATTTCTGGAAAGTGAAATTCAGCATATGACAGCGGTGATTGCAAGTCTGGTTTCTGAGAATGAAAGACTTCTGAAAGTGACGAAGGAATTAGAGGAAGATAAGAAGTTGAAAGACAGACAGTTGAATATGTTTTTCAAAGCCGAGGCTCGTGCTGTTGAAAATACAAAGAAAGCTACTGTTATAATTGTTGATAAGGGCAAGAAAGCTGTTGATGTTATGCCTGAAATAGTCCCTGAAGCAGAACATGTAAAAGAGAAATCTCTTAAAAGAGTGATCGAAATAGAACCCGAACAGATTGATATTACAAAGTTCATACTTGTACCTGATGTTGTTTCTTCTGGAGCTGAACCAGAAAAACAAACTGAGGATGATGATGAAAAAGAAGAAGATGAGAAGATTGATATTGAAGGTTCCGATCACGATGATGATGACAAAGGTGATGATGATGATAATAACGATCAGGGGGGTTTAGGGCTTGTTATATATGAAAAAAAAAGAAAATAAATCAGATACTCAGAAATCCTATACTCAATCAGAAGACATGAGTGATTATGTTAATCAAGAAGAAGCTGAAGGAGAGGGGGAGAATGATGATCTTGATGATTTTGATGACGATGATACTTTAGGAATCTTCATAGATGTTGTGCCTATCACGTTTGTTCCTGCAAGTCAGAATATAACATATCTATGCCATGATGTCGAAGAGGGGGATTTCATACATAACTACACAAAGAAAGAGATTGCTAAAATGTGTGGTGTTAATGAAGATTCATTTGAGTTTAATTTTGAAAAGGAGCTGATGAACATAGAGATTGAAAAGCCTAATGATTACATGTTAAATCCTATTCCTGAGGCTAATTATCATAATGAAGTGATCGTTGAAGATGATTCAGATGAAGAACTTCCACGTCACTTAAGTCAAAATATTGATGATTTTTCGACATTCACTGAGATGTTTGCTCATGAAGCTGACGATGTAGTGATAAGAAAGATTGGAGAAAGAATCAAAGACGGTGAACTTCCAAGACTAGATCAAAATACAATCAGAGATGCTCGTAAGAAATGGTTCAAATGCATGCCAAAAGAACGTAAATTCAGAAGACCATTAGCGTTTTTCACAAGAAACCAAGACATTTCTTTCGGTGATATCATAAGTTGGGGTTGGATTCCAGTGCTGAACGTATTTGCTATAAAAGGGAATATGGTGTACAACATTTCAGATACTTGGTTGATATCAAAACTCTGCCATGGTGGGATGTGCAATTGTTGTGCAAAACGAAGTTTATTAATCTTCAAATGAAGCAGTACGATCAAAAGATATGGAGATTCATTAGATATGAAGCTAGACATGATTTCCAACATGGAAGCCATAGAAACCAAAGAGAGTTGTGTCGAAACTGAAATAGACCCTGATACGAAAAAGCCAAAAGTGTCGTTGATCTAAACGCCCGAAAGTGATGAAAAAGATGCCTCTAATGAAGATGGAACAAGTTTCTATACAGATTGTAGATGGTGGCATTATGACATACTAACAGGGGAAGCTGTTATTGTTTTGAATAGTGAAGGGTATCGGAGGTCGATAAGAATATTGGATCTAATGCGGATTGTCAATCTATCCGAGAAAGATATTGAGCTGTTATACTTCAGCAAGATTTACTATCAACTGCCAAACATCGTGCAAGCAATGCAATATCAAAATGTTGTAAAAGTATGTTATGCCTATGAAGTTTATTCTGGTAGAAAGTGGGAAACAAAATGCAGAGAGTTTGAAAGGAAGGAATTCTTGAGAGATGTAAAGAAGGAAGAAAGGATAGCTGAACGAACAAGAATTGCATCCATTTCAAGGTATAAGTACATGAAGTTGGCTCCAAAAACCGATGAGACGCCAATGTCATACTTTGAACTGAAGAAGCAAAGGGTAAAGAAGTATTTCTTTGGGAGATAGAGTATGAAGAGTTTTTGAAGACCGAAGGAGACTGCGACAACATCCAAAGGGGAGTCTGTTGGTGCATAATGTCTGCTGCCTGCGTCGTTGTGTCGTGTCAGTTTGTAATAGGGCTTTATATTGTTAGGTTACATATTTTATGTTTGTATGTACATCCGTATAGATGAGTTCGCCCGCACGGATGAGACTCATTCGTGTCACAACCCCGACCTGCAGCAGAATAAGAGTTGGGGCATAATTGGGTTATCACCAAAGCTCATGACATTTACTAATATGTTTCATATTTAATAAAGTCAAAGTTACATTTCCAAATATCCAAACATGTTCATACAATACAAAGGAAATAAACCAAACATAACAATCCCAACTCTAAAACATTTTATTCTTCTAGTCCATTCCTATGTGTTCCTAGCTGCTGCTGGTTCACCTGTATCATGTGTAAAAATGGGGGTTTTTGGGTCAACATAAGTTGGCGAGTGAACCTTATTAGATAAACAATTATTAATGAATTACTTGTTAGTTTATCAATGAAATATTGTGCATAATCATAAATGAGCAAATGTAAATAATCAAGCAGTGGCAAATAGCAATCACAACTATAACATACAATAACAGATGACAGCATACATGAACATACCAACATCATACGATAAATAACATAAATGAAACTGTGCGATCAAGGCTCAATCAAACGGAGCCGATCGTATTGCATGTACTGAAAATGAAAATTTCTGTGCGATCAAGGCTCAATCAAACGGAGCCGATCGTATGTGGGCACGCCAGGTTCAACCTCATAATGAAATGGGAACATGCTCAACGCTCATAATGTAATGGGGAGCGGCGGCCTATGAAATTGCATGTACTGAAAATAATAAATTGCATCCAACAATAACTACATAACAGAAACAAACTGAATACACAAGTTCATGATATGATGCATGCACAATGGTTTAAGTATAATATATATCAAGACACATGATACAACCCCAAAACGTGATTAAAACGGGGAATTTGAAAAGATTCACTCACATTGGGTGCGTTGGATTGGAGATGGTGAGATGCGCACGAATTAGATGAGCGGAACAACGAGAAATACTAACCTAAATAATACCGGAAAAATATATTAAATGAGTGGATTTTATTAAGGATTTTAATGAAATTTTTAGATATATTTTTGTGAGTTTAAGGCTATTTTCTATCTTTAAAAATGTTATTTTTAAGTATTTTTAATTGATTTTTAAATTAAATTAAATAAATAAAAATATAAAAAAAATTGTTTATTTTGCGTTGACCGTTGACCGTTGACCGTTGACTTGTTGACTTGTTGACCGGTTCGGTTAGTGGAAGTGTTTCCCGAGACCTCCCGTATGCGTGCACGCAGCTCTACCAACTGAGCTACGTGTCTAACCCGAAATAATCTTGTTTTTAATTATATTTATATACTTATTCAGTTTAACCGAAATTCTTTTAACTGCAAAAACATTTTAATTCAACAACCGGTGCCAGTGACGGGTTTCGAACGCGCGACGTGTGACTTAGTGTTGCACACAGTCCACCGCTGGACTGTGTGTCTAACCTGGTTATTATCTCGGTTTTTATTATACTTAATAACTAACTGAGTTAACCCGGTTTAGTTTTTAAACAAAAAGGCATTTTATTATATAAGGAGTGCGTGTATCAGGGATCGAACTCGGGACATGCGTATATGTTTTGCACATAGTCCACCGCTGGACTGTGTGTCTAACCCGTTCATTTTACTGGTTTTAAATAAACTTATAACCTAATTAACTTCGTCTTCTTCATTCAAATTTCCGTCGACTGAATCACTGATCCGTTTCTTGTTTTTACGATTATCAAACATTCTTAAAGTTAAAATGAAATGACAGAACGGTGTTGGAAGCAACATACCGTAGGAATGATATATCACAGAATTTCCGGCAACTGTGTCGGCTCTGTTTTTGTGCACCTCAACTGAACCAAAAAAATTAACCATTTCGATTAATCAATCGTGGAATTGAAGTGACAAACAGACGTTAACAGCGGGATTGAAGGTCCTTACCGTTTCACAGACGGAGCTAAAGACTTTCAGGAAATTTTCCGGCGAACTGGAATTAGTTGAATACAGCGCCTGAATTCGATTTCAATTGAGAGGTTTAAGTTAGAAATAGTCTAACAATTGTTGAACTATAATGATATTGAAAGATTTACCGTTTGAGGATGAATACGGTTTTCCGGCGACTTTTGCAGAAAATTCCGGCGAGTTGATTTAGACGTTCTGACGGTCTGAAAATGTGACGAGAGTGGTCTTGAGTTGAAGTAATCTGAACTTGATTACTTTTCGGTTATAAAAACCGATAATGATGAGACTTGATGCTCAATCAATTCCGACTTGATTAAAAATCGTCGGTGCATCGGTTATAAACTGAATGTGCGAGTAAATAAGCGATTTGACGATTGGTTGCCGATTTTCGTTTCTCAGTTGGCGCAACCGGTTTAAACCGAGTTTGTGTATAAATCTCATTTGTTTCCTAGAGATAACAGAAAACACAAAGTGGCGGAGTGGTGATGTGAGTGTGTGTTAAGTCGTTGAAGTTGTTCTAGCTGACCCGGGTTCGAGTCCCGGCAGCGACATATTTTTTTATTTATTTTGTTTTAACTTTTTATCAAATATAATTTTTATATTTTAGTTTATTTATTAATTATGTGTCATTTTAAATCAAAATAATCATAAATATTCAACGTGACTTTTATAACTTGATATTCGATTACAAAACGGAGCGGGTTTTGAAAACCCTTTTTGACAAATGTTACAGTATCCCCTACTTTTAGGAATTTCGTCCCGAAATTTAAGTAGTTGAAGTAGTAGGAAAAAGATGCGGGTATTTTTCGCGCATTGAGTCTTCACATTCCCAAGTAAACTCAGGTCCCCGTTTCGACTCCCAGCGTACCCTAACAATTGGAATGCGACTTCGTCGTAGACGTTTCTCTCCGAAGTCCATGATCTCTACAGGTCTTTCAATAAAATGCATAGATTCATCAATCTGAATATCTTCCAGCGGAATATGGAGGTTCTCATCAGCGAGGCACTTCTTCAAGTTCGACACGTGGAATGTGGGATGAATCCTATTGAGTTCTTCTGGTAGGTCAAGCTTGTATGCTACAGGTCCTACTCTTTCGAGTATCTTGAAAGGTCCTACGTAGCGTGGTGCTAGCTTGCCCTTTTCACCAAAACGAACTACTCCCTTCCACGGTGATACTTTTAAAAGTACATGATCACCAATGTTAAACTCTAAGGGCTTCCGTCGTTTATCTGCATAACTCTTTTGACGACTTTGAGCCGCTAGAAGATTGTTTCGAATTTGATGGATCTTGTCTGTGGTTTCTTGGATCAATTCTGGACCAGTAATTTGAGCTTCCCCAATTTCGTGCCAACATACAGGAGATCGGCACTTACGACCATATAATGCTTCAAAAGGTGCCATGCCGATGCTCGAATGATAGCTGTTGTTGTACCAAAATTCAACTAATGGTAGGTGGGCATCCCAATTTCCCTTGAAGTCTATAACACATGCTCGAAGCATATCTTCAAGAGTTTGAATGGTGCGCTCAGACTGTCCATCAGTTTGAGGATGATAGGCGGTACTGAGATCTAATCGCGTGCCCATAGCGGATTGTACTGCTTGCCATGTTCGTGAAGTGAAACGACCATCACGATCAGAAATAATGCTTAATGGTACCCCATGTCGGCTTACGATTTCGTTGATATAAATACGAGCAAGCTTTTCGTTCTTGAAATCTTCGCGGATAGGAATAAAGTGAGCTGATTTTGTAAGTCGGTCTATAATTACCCATATAGTGTCATACCCACCAGAAGTGCGAGGTAACCCGGTAATGAAATCCATGGTTATGTTTTCCCACTTCCATACAGGTATTTCCGGTTGGACCAGAAGTCCTGAGGGTCTTTGGTGCTCAGCCTTCACCTTGGAACATGTAAGGCACTTGGAAACAAAAACGGCAATATCCTTCTTCATTCCAGGCCACCAATAGGTGTATCGTAGGTCTTGATACATCTTATCGGCTCCTGGGTGTATAGAATATCGCGTTTTGTGAGCTTCATTCATAAGAATTTCACGAAGATTGTTGTGGGTAGGAATCCAGATACGATCTAGGTAATACATAATACCGTCAGATTTAGTCTCAATTTTTAGCTCAGCTCCACAGGACATCTCCTTTCGTACATCTTCTTCCGTTATTGAAACGTGTTGGGCTTCTCGAATTTGATCTTTAATGTCAGTTATAATTTGCGAACATAGAAGACGAATGGAGTTCGCATAACCCTTTCAACTAAGTGCATCAGCCACCACATTTGCTTTACCAGGGTGGTATCTAATTTCACAGTCGTAGTCATTTAGAAGTTCGACCCATCTTCGTTGCCTCATGTTTAATTCCTTTTGATTGAAGATATGTTGAAGACTCTTGTGGTCAGTTTATATTTCACACTTAGTACCATAGAGATAATGTCTCCATATCTTAAGAGCGAACACAACGGCTCCAAGTTCTAGGTCATGAGTGGTGTAGTTCTTTTCATGTGTCTTGAGTTGTCTCGAAGCATAAGCTATGACTTTTCCTCTTTGCATTAGAACGCAGCCTAATCCTTGCCCTGACGCGTCGCAATAGACTACAAAATCATCACAACCTTCAGGAAGAGTGAGGATTGGTGCATCACAAAGTTTTTGTTTAAGAGTTTGAAAGGCTTCTTCTTGCTTGGGTCCCCATATGAAAGGTTTTCCCTTATGAGTTAAAGCCGTGAGTGGTACAGCAATGCGAGAGAAGTTTGAAATGAACTGACGATAATAACCAGCTAAACCAAGGAAAGATCTTACTTCAGTTGGTGTACGTGGAGCTTGCCATTCTTGAACCGCTTTGATCTTTGAAGGGTCGACATGTATTCCCTTGTCATTGACTACATGCCCGAGGAATTGCACCTCCTTTAACCAGAATTCACATTTGGAAAATTTGGCATAAAGCTTTTCCTTTTCTAAAAGTGCAAGGATGAGTCGAAGATGACGCTCATGATCAGATTTAGATTTTGAATAAATAAGAATATCGTCGATGAAGACTATAACAAATCGATCAAGATAAGGTTTGCAGACTCTGTTCATTAGGTCCATGAAGACAGCTGGTGCGTTGGTTAAACCAAATGGCATAACCATGAATTCATAGTGGCCATAACGAGTTCGAAAAGCAGTCTTAGGGACGTCTTCTTCATGCACTCTAAGTTGATGATAGCCAGATCGAAGGTCGATTTTTGAAAAGTAGTTGGCACCTTGTAGTTGGTCAAGAAGATCATCAATGCGAGGTAAAGGATAGCAATTCTTGATTGTTAACTTATTGAGCTCTCTGTAGTCGATGCACATACGAAACGATCCATCTTTCTTCTTTACAAAAAGGACAGGTGCACCCCAAGGCGACGAGCTAGGACGTATAAATCCCTTGTCAGTCAACTCTTGTAATTGACTGGCTAGCTCTTGCATTTCAGAGGGGGCTAACCTATAAGGAGACTTTGCAACTGGTGTAGCACCAGGTATAAGATCAATACGGAATTCGACGTCTCTAACTGGAGGAAGTCCTGAAATGTCGTCAGGAAAAACTTGCGGGAAGTCTTTTACTACAGGAATGTCTTCAAGCTTCTTCTCCATGGTTCCCTTTTTGATAATATGAGCTAAAAACGCGACATAATTCTTGCGAAGATATTTTTGAGCTTGAAGACAAGACATTGAGTTGAGCCCTTTCGACGAGGTTTCTCCAATGACTCGAAGAGTCTGACCGTTTGAAAGAGGAATACGAATAAATTTTTCACGACATACAACTTCTGCCTGATGTTGACTAAGCCAATCCATACCGATTATGATATCAAAACTTCCCAGCTTCATAGGAATAAGGTCGACTGAGAAATCGTGGTCATTTAAGGTGAGTGTACAGTTGCGTATAATAGAGTTTAATGAAACTGGTTTCCCGTCCGCAACTTCTACCGTTATAGATTTCGTGAGCTTATCCCGTTTTTTGTTTAAGATAGGTTCAAATTCTAAAGACACAAAACTTCTATCCGCACCAGTATCAAATAACATAGAGGCATATCTACCATTTATAAGGAACGTACCATTAACCACATTGCCGTCAGCTCTAGCCTGATTCGCGTTAATATTGAAAGCTCTTCCTCTTGCAGGTGGAGGAGCTTGGTTCGCTTGATTCACTGGGTTGGCTTGGGCCTGAGCATGAATAATGTTTACCAACCTTGGACAAGTGTTTCTGAAGTGGCTCGGGTCACCGCAATTGTAGCAAGCCCGCATTGGTTGACCCATAGGATAATTGGGCTGGTAATATGTTTGGGCTAAATGTTGGGTGGGTGGTAATAGTAGGGGTTGTTGGGCTTGGCCCATTATTTGTTGGTGGGTTTGGTTAAAGTTTGGTGGCGGTTCGTTCGTTGAGGCATGCGGCAGGTTTGAACAGTATGACCTGCGCGACCGCAGCCGGTGCAATATTGGCAAGGATGATCAGGGGAATGGTGATATTGGCATCGGTTGCATTTTGGTAACGGGCCAGTGTAAGGTCTTCTGTATGGTGCGGGTGAAGGAGTGACTTGAGTAATGGGTGCAGCAGGAATTGGGAGGTTGGTTTGAGTAACAGTGAAATTTCTGGTGTTGCGCTTCCTCTTGTTAGCAAACTTAGAGGAAGAAATGGGATGGTTTGAAGTTTGACCCTCAACATGGGCTTTCTTTTTCTCTTCTTTGAACTTCCCGTTGCGAATTCGGTTCTCGGTCAGTTCAGTTGCTAGCTCCATAGCAGCTTCAAGTGTTACTGGTAAAACGCTGAGAACTGAAACTTGGATTTTCGAGGGAAGTCCTCGAATATAATGCTCGATCAGACGATAGGTTGGGGTGAACAGATTTGGAACCATTTGGTTCAACTCCAAGAACCTCTTGTTATAGGTGGTGTGATCACCCTCCTTTTGCTTTAGAGAATGAAATTCGTCCTCCAGCTTTTTAATTTCGCTCCTAGGACAGAAACGCCTAGTCATGATTTCCCTTAACTCCTCCCAAGTTAAGGCCATTGCATCTTCAGTTCCCCTCTTCCCTTTCTCAGTATTCCACCAAGTGAGAGCTACCCCAAATAGTCTCCCGGTAGCGTATCGAACCTTGCGATCCTCAGGACAATCGCAGTTTAGAAAGGTGTTTTCCATCTCCTTGAACCAATGTAGGAGAGCAGTGACACCCTCGGTCCCTTCAAATTTAGGAGGATCACAAGACTTGAAATGTTTTGTATGAACACTTGCTGGTAGGAGGGTTGTCGATGTTCTGGTCATGTGGTTGGGGAGGGTTAGTAGGATTTGTAGCGAGGGCTTGTTGTACTTGGACCACAATGTCAGGCAGTATCGTGGCCATTTGTTTCGCGATCTGAGTGGCCAAACGTTCCTGAGACCTTCCTGATCTTTTACCCCTTCGTTGTTGTCTAGACGACATCTACAGGATCATACAATGAGAAGATTGTGAGTTTATGGTGTCTTTTTAGGTGTCATGTGTCTTTAAGAAAATGAAAATAACATAAATATCAATAATGCAACTACATCCATAGGATGTCTTGGGTTTGCTCATGTTGGGCCTCAAATGTCCCCCATACCTTCACCTATTAGTCATGTGGGCCCCCATGGCTATTGGCTTGGTAGGATTCACATTAGTATTGGCAATTTAACACTCGCATCACCCGAATGCAAACCACAAAATATGTTCGTGAGATGTTTGGTCGGAACGTGTCCAGGTGTAGACACAATGACAACTCAAAGTGGGGTTAGCTCACACGATGTTTGGTATAGCATGCTTTGGCCTAATAGGTACTTCGTACTCTCATCGTTAGTCCCCAGGTAGGCAAACTGGTCCTTTATTTTGGATTTATACGAATGCCAGCCTAGACAGGACGTTTCGACTACCGGTACTGGTACCCTTCCAGTTACTACATGCCCGTCATGAGAACTCACTTTGATGAGATTTGAAAACACAAAAATCATTGTAAAAGCAATCATGATGTGGTGTGTGCTTTCATGGATGTGATATGTTATGAGTATATGATTCATGATAGGCATTATATGATAATACATACTTATGAACATGCTTGCATAATATTGAATGTAACATTTAACATAAAACATATAAACATCATGAAATTTGGCATGTAACACACAAAAATCTTATAAGTTTCTAATCAACTATAGTATGGGCTCTAAGGGTCTAATAACCTATCCAATATCCCTATAGTCATGGCTCTGATACCAATCTGTCACACCCCGACCCGCAGCGGAATAAGAGTCGGGGCATAATTGGGTTATCACCAAAGCTCATGACATTTACTATTATGTTTCATATTTAATAAAGTCAAAGTTACATTTCCAAATATCCAAACATGTTCATACAATACAAAGGAAATAAACCAAACATAACAATCCCAACTCTAAAACATTTTATTCTTCTAGTCCAATCCTATGTGTTCCTAGCTGCTGCTAGTTCACCTGTATCATGTGTAAAAATGGGGGTTTTTGGGTCAACATAAGTTGGCGAGTGAACCTTATTAGATAAACATTTATTAATGAATTACTTGTTAGTTTATCAATGAAATATTGGGCATAATCATAAATGAGCAAATATAAATAATCAAGCAGTGGCAAATAGCAATCACAACTATAACATACAATAACAGATGACAGCATACATGAACATACCAACATCATACGATAAATAACATAAATGAAACTGTGCGATCAAGGCTCAATCAAACGGAGCCGATCGTATTGCATGTACTGAAAATGAAAATGTTTGTGCGATCAAGGCTCAATCAAACGGAGCCGATCGTATGTGGGCACGCCAGGTTCAACCTCATAATGAAATGGGGAACATGCTCAACGCTCATAATGTAATGGGGAGCGGCGGCCTATGAAATTGCATGTACTGAAAATAATAAATTGCATCCAACAATAACTACATAACAGAAACAAACTGAATACACAAGTTCATGATATGATGCATGCACAATGGTTTAAGTATAATATATATCAAGACACATGATACACCCCAAAACGTGATTAAAACGGGGAATTTGAAAAGATTCACTCACATTGGGTGCGTTGGATTGGAGATGGTGAGATGCGCACGAATTAGATGAGCGGAACAACGAGAAATACTAACCTAAATAATACCGGAAAAATATATTAAATGAGTGGATTTTATTAAGGATTTTAATGAAATTTTTAGATATATTTTTGTGAGTTTAAGGCTATTTTCTATCTTTAAAAATGTTAATTTTAAGTATTTTTAATTGATTTTTAAATTAAATTAAATAAATAAAAATATAAAAAAAAAATTTTATTTTGCGTTGACCGTTGACCGTTGACTTGTTGACCGGTTCGGTTAGTGGAAGTGTTTGCGCCATGTGAGGCTCGAACCCGAGACCTCCTGTACGCGTGCACGCAGCTCTACCAACTGAGCTACGTGTCTAACCCGAAATAATCTTGTTTTTAATTATATTTATATACTTATTCAGTTTAACCGAAATTATTTTAACTGCAAAAACATTTTAATTCAACAACCGGTGCCAGTGACGGGTTTCGAACGCGCGACGTGTGACTTAGTGTTGCACACAGTCCACCACTGGACTGTGTGTCTAACCTGGTTATTATCTCGGTTTTTATTATACTTAATAACTAACTGAGTTAACCCGGTTTAGTTTTTAAACAAAAAGGCATTTTATTATATAAGGAGTGCGTGTATCAGGATCGAACTCGGGACATGCGTATATGTTTTGCACACAGTCCACCGCTGGACTGTGTGTCTAACCCGTTCATTTTACTGGTTTTAAATAAACTTATAACCTAATTAACTTCGTCTTCTTCATTCAAATTTCCGTCGACTGAATCACTGATCCGTTTCTTGTTTTTACGATTATCAAACATTCTTAAAGTTAAAATGAAATGACAGAAACGGTGTTGGAAGTAACATACCGTAGGAATGATATATCACAGAATTTCCGGCAACTATGTCGGCTCTGTTTTTGTGCACCTCAACTGAACCAAAACAATTAACCATTTCGATTAATCAATCGTGGAATTGAAGTGATAAACAAACGTTAACAGCGGGATTGAAGGTCCTTACCGTTTCACAAACGGAGCTAAAGACTTTCAGGAAATTTCCGGCGAACTGGAATTAGTTGAATACAGCGCCTGAATTCGATTTCAATTGAGAGGTTTAAGTTAGAAATAGTCTAACAATTGTTGAACTATAATGATATTGAAAGATTTACCGTTTGAGGATGAATACGGTTTTCCGGCGACTTTTGCAGAAAATTCAGGCGAGTTGATTTAGACGTTCTGACGGTCTGAAAATGTGACGAAAGTGAAATGGGATGTTTGTATGATATTTCTGAGTCGCGAGAGTGGTCTTGAGTTGAAGTAATCTGAAGTTGATTACTTTTCGGTTATAAAAACCGATAATGATGAGACTTGATGCTCAATCAATTCCGACTTGATTAAAATCGTCGGTGCATCGGTTATAAACTGAATGTGCGAGTAAATAAGCGATTTGACGATTGGTTTGCCGATTTCCGTTTCTCAGTTGGCGCAACCGGTTTAACCGAGTTTGTGTATAAATCTCATTTGTTTCCTAGAGATAACAGAAAACACAAAGTGGCGGAGTGTGATGTGAGTGTGTGTTAAGTCGTTGGAGTTGTTCTGGCTGACCCGGGTTCGAGTCCCGGCAGCGACATATTTTTTTATTTATTTTGTTTTAACTTTTTATCAAATATAATTTTTATAGTTTAGTTTATTTATTAATTATGTGTCATTTTAAATCAAAATAATCATAAATATTCAACGTGACTTTTATAACTTGATATTCGATTACAAAACGGAGCGGGTTTTGAAAACCCGTTTTTGACAAATGTTACAATCCGCACGCAGGAGGTTCATCTGCACGAAAGTACTTTCCATGTCTATGAATAGTGGGATGAACTCTCTCATTTATAACTTTCGCATCTAGTCGGCGAAGCCCTATCAGATTGATTTCTTGGATGTAAAAAGACTTTATATGAATAGAAAACATTGATAAGAAACCAAAACTTGTGTATTCACCTAAAATAATGGATTCCGTACATTATTGTTAGGACACCGGAACTTAAACGTCGACAAAAACGGTCCTCACATAGGCGACAAAATTTGGTTTTGTTCATAGTACAACGAGAAAGCACACATTTATTTTTTGTTATAACACCACTTGACACTCTTTATAGACATCAACCACCAACCATAGGATGTGACATCAAGCCACAACCGGATAGCCATGGAATTCCTTGCCTGCACTGTTAGAAAAAGTTGGGTAATAACATATTTTGGCCTTCATCGAGTCTTCTTTAAAATCAGTTTAGTGACTAGTATCCTGACCTTGTTCAACCCATTAAAACTGAATACATTGTTTCTTGTTTTGTTGATTTGCAAGTGTATTTGCCAACATGACTAACAAACTACTCCTTACAAGTTAGTTGTTTCCATTGACATCAGACCATTACTCGACCATGATGCTGGCATTAGTACTATGGGTTGCAACTACCAGGTTACTCATACCTTTTGCAGCCTTACGGACAAGGTGAATTTGAAAGGCAGGAGTAATGTTGTGAATCCTATAGACCTAAGCTCATACGACCCAATCGAACAACCCAGTTTCACGAGTCCAACAAGCGGAAGCATCCAGAAAGCGGGAAAAGGGTACTCGTAATGATGAAAGTTGGGAAGAACAAGATTATTAGGTATGAAAAAAAGATAGTTAATCAGTGGATGTCTTCTCTCTCTATTTCTTCTTTAATTCGATTTCCATCTCATTCTATTTTTCGATTTATTAGTTTCTTCCTTAAGTAATTCATCCTTAATTCCATAGTATTAAGTTGTTATTGTACTATTTCAAGTAATACGCAGTTGTATTGAAATCTATACACAACTTAGTACTATATCGATTCACTTCATATTCACATTGCCAAAAATATTGGTTTTTATATGCCTTGCGTAAAATATTGGTTTTTCACAATATGGTGTAGGATCTGACTCGTAGTTCTTTCTCTCGTTTAATTATGTTTATTGTTTTAACTCATATAATTTAAATGAATAGCTTTTTAAAATAGTTATTCATAATAATAATATTCGATATGACCTTAATACAACATTTATCTATATAACTGTTGTTCGTTTGTTGGTTGTAAACATCGAATTATTGATTAACTCTTTAGTCATCACCAGTACAAGTATCTGTATACTTTATTGAATAATTAGATCACTATTGTGATTACTTGTATCTCACAATTTTATGGTGCTTATTTCTCGATTTAATTATTAATAATTGAGATTATTATTTGAAAGCATTAGGCCCCATTTTTCGGGTTGTTTCACATATTTGTGCGGTGCACAACCATGCATGGCCAAGCATGGTCGTGCCACGGTTGGCTATCCTATCATGTGCTTGTAATTTTCTCAGTATATGTTTACACAACTATGTGTCCATGCAAGCACGGGCGTTTCTTGTCGGCATGGGGTGCATTCTTGTCATTACGGGGTTGCCTGGAGTTGAGTTTCCGAGACTATCTTTTGGGTGACACAATCATGCAAAGCATTGATTAAAATTCTTGTCCATCCTCTGATAATGCTAGTGGTTTTGGTCCTTCTCTAGACCAAATTTCGAGATTTAGACTAGAAGCCCCTGAACCATAGTTTAGACGTCTATGAACCTAACTTCTTAAGACATTTATGGGCATCGTGTACTTCTAAATCAAACCTAGTTTAGAGGTCTCAAGGCCTCAAACAAATGTTAAAAAACTTAAAATGCAATGCATTACTTCAAAGTACAACATTGTGCCCATCATCCACACCACATGGCTGTCTATGAAAACAATATGTAAGAAATTCTCATCCTTAAATACCAATCCATGTTTTCACTCATATGTGGGACAGGCTCTACTAATTCCACTATTTTCTATTGCAATTTTCATGGCTTCCACGGCTTCAAACAAACTAGTTTCGAAATCGACATCTCATTCAATTTAGTCATATTTTGGACCTGCTTTTGTTTGTTGTGAACCTCCACACAATAGAACACAAAGTGAGCAAATAATAATTACACTAAATGCAGTTACATATTATTAGTTATGTTCAAAGTTAGTGGTAAAATTCATTTTCTTCAAATTTTTAATTTTTTTTTACTTTCATAAGTCATACAACTAAACTAAAAATAATACTATCTATATATAACTACAAGAATGTTTTTTAATGACAAAGGTTACATTGTTCCTACTCCTATTTATACTACACCAAGAAAATACTAATTATAGCACGTGCAAACATGCGGAATTTCTCATTTCTCAAGTTACTTTACACAGTTGAATATACCAAGGGTTTCCAATATATCTATGAAGTCTCTTCGTTATTATAATTTAGGATGTCTCTTCCAGCCCTTGTCAACTAAAAAGGTTAAAAAACAAAGAAGGAAAAATAATTATGCAAATAACAATAGTTTTAAGAAGAAGTCAAAACCACATTCCCGTTGATAAAAAGAATTGTGCATTGGACACTTGATATATTGACACACATTTTGGTTTTTATATATTGCAAGAATGAACACCAACTTTAAAAAGATAAATTAGGAAGCGTCGAATGAATTCACGTTATACACACGTTTGTAACAAAGTGCATGACAAAATGATGAGAAACAAACAACATTCTTTACGTATCTTTCCTATTTGATAACTTCCATAAATACTTAAAGAAGCACTAGTAAACTTATTTATTTATAATCATGGGAGCTTTTTTACTCTTTCTCTTCACCCCTTACTTCATTGTCCAAATAACAACTCTTATACTTCTAGCCACCATGACTATTTTTATTCCTTTTCTTCTTCCTTTTACCCTTCCTCTTCAACTCATCCTCTTTCTCTCTCTTGTTTTCTTGGTTGTTACTCTTTGGCTCATATAATGTTCATATTAATACGTTATACTTTTCTTATTTGACTCACTAAAATTATATGTGTATATATATATATATATATATATATATATAGGGTAGGTTCTAGAGTGAACATTAGTGTATTTGCGAACTGAGCGAACTAATCCTGGCCATTGATTTACACACATGTAAGGTGAGGATTTTATCATCAAATCGTAAAATACACTAGTGTATTTCATCATCAAATCCTGGCCATTAATTTACACATGTGTAAGGCCATGATTAGTTCACTCAGTTTGCAAATACATTTGTGTTCACTTTTGAACCTAATCCTATATTTTACTGCTTAATTTATTGAAAATTGGCTTTATAACATCTTAAGTACCCTATAATAAGTGTAAAACAAAATCCATAACCAAAATTAAAATCGGTAATTATTAAGAAAAATTAAAATAAATAGAGCTAAGTGTGTGTGTAACTGTATATCATGAAAAATGAAAGAAAGTATGCTAATAACCAACTTTTGTGTCACATTTAAAAAAGCAGGTAAAGATGATTTTTATTGATCCATATCTATGCGTGTATAAGAGGTAAACATGATTTTTATTGATCACATAACATGGCTATAAATAGCGTACAAATAAGCAAACGTGCAGAAAGAAAATAACAAACTTATTCGAAAAACTTGCTACTAATTAGGATTTATATATATATATATATTCATGAAATAAAGAGTGGCCTACAAAACACGTGAATAGTTTTCCTCGATAAGAGAGTAAAACTTCTCTAGTTCAAACAAAACTTTACCGGTGTTCCAGATTCATTTTGTTAGGGTAGTATGAGACAATGTATAAGAGTTGTAACATTCTTATAAGGCTAAGTGGAAAATATATCTTTCATTGTTAGGAAACTATATTATTGCACATAAAATTTACGCAATTAATCTTGGGTTTCATTACATATTTTATACAAAGTTAATCCTCCTCTATGCAATTAAATCTTGGGTTTCATTACATATTCTATACAAAGTTAATCCTCCTCAAAGGAGTTTGAATCTGTATGATTCAATTTGTGTTTGTTCATGTTAATTAAAATGCTTGACATTTATTATTAACGACAAAAGTATAAGTTACCCTTATGGTATATACGAGATTATGGTTTCCACCGTTGGTTATTATATTAAACAAATTCTTCCCGAATTAACTTGTAACACTCATGGTCCCCACAATTTATATCCATTTGAAGTAGTCGTTAAAGTCTAACAAGTTCTTTGTACACAAGGGTGATAAAATTTTTCATTAACCTTTGATAACATTTTTTATCATTCACACCATTTACAATTGTCCCTTCCCCAAAAATTGTTACGCACTCAGGATGAAAGCGCAAAGGCTAAATACATTTTAGCAAATATTTCACATTTTCATCCATTATTGATTTTGTTGATTGTTGACTACTCTTCGCCTTAAGAATACAAGTGATGGTATTAATTTCATGATTTTATTCGTTCAATGCATCATTTGTTCTCTTGATTTCTTGACTATCCGCCATGTTCATATATATTGTTACCACCAAGATAATGGTTGGAGTTTCATTAGACTTGTTGTGAACCTCTATATCTTAATCTGACACATTATCATCGTTGTGAGATTCCGCAACTTATGATCATGACACAATGAGACGTGTCCACTATCCTTATGACTTGCTCACAATGAGATGTAGAATAGCATCATAATAACCATCCTTGTTATTTTTTCCGCCACTTATAATATGGCACATATTTTTCAAGAATTGTGTTAAGTATGTTGGCCTTTGCGCCGAGGTCATCCAATACATGCCACAAAACCATCAACCTCATGATCACCGCAATATTTTTCTGATGGGACTTTGTGTTGGAGTAAATCGATCAATTTGTACATTATTTTAGTAAGTCACTTATCAGTTTGGTCAAAGTATATAACGAAAATATTGACCAATCATTTAAATGGAAGAGAAAACATAATCATAATATTAATTTGGTCAACATAACCAACACACTAAACTTACTTAAAGTAAATAATAGAAGTCAATAATATAAAATAACAACTAAATGATTATAAGTTTTATGATGATTATTTTATTAGCCATGGATCATTTTCCTTCTTTTCTTCTTTTCACATAAGAATACTCATTAGAGTTATTGGCCCCACATCAATACATGTGATCATATTTGTTGAATCCTACAAACACTATCATTCCATTCCCATAAAGTATGAGTTTCAAAGCATAACAAAGAACCTCAATACAAATCCACTTTGGTTTATAATTTGTCTAAAAGCTTTTAGGATTTTTTTTTCATATATGATAGCAAGTTTATATAACTTTTACAGAAACATGCACCAAGCCAATTGATTTAGTAAAAAGAAAAAGGATATTGGATTTAAATAACTCAACTTTCAAGCCAATAACACTCTTAATTTTTATTTGTACACAAGCATTTCCAACTTTCAACTTTTGATTTATACATCAGCTAACTGGGTTAGAGTTCAGTTAGTTAGAGAGTGTTATCGGCTAATAAGTTGAAAGTTGGGAGTGCTGATGTACAAATCAAAAGTTGAAAGTATTATCGACCAATTGATGAAATATGAGATTATTTAAATTCAATATCTCAATTTTATATTTAGCCTTTTATTTTGTAAGCTATAGATATTAGCTTCCAAGAAATCACTACATGTTCCTTGTATTATGGTTACTTATTCGATAGTCACTCACGTATATTTTTCATAGTCATTTCCTTTTAGTTTGAATTATTTCATTTTGATTCAATTATTATTCTGGAGTTATAACTTTCTATATGACACAACAAGCATGCCATTGTAAAGGTCCATTTGCGGATGAATTTATGAAATTCTATAAGTGTCATATATGTGGAATCAATATATACATACTCGACAATCACACACAAGTAAATAAACATTCTGAATTGTATTTAACCTCAAAAACACATTACACACATGAGATTGCGCTCTAGAATTTGACTCCAAAAAACTGAACAACTAACTAGGCTAAACAAATTTATAAAAGTCCGACCCCCTCGTAGCGTAAGCGCGAGGTGTGACCATAAAAGGTTCTCATTGCATTTGATAGTGTAAACATTCTACACAGTTAAAATAAACCATGATGCCAATACCATATATTACTTGAAATAACAACACAAGATTAAAATATTTTGTTCACAGACAATCCAAAACACTTCATGTTCACAAAATTACTTTAGACAAAATATAGTTTTTTGTAAAAAAAAGGCTTTGACACCTATATTTCGCACGAGGTCGAAATATATGCGGCGAACCCTTCAAAAGATGGCACCGTCCATGTATCCCTTGTTCCTTGACTTCCAAACCATGTAATGCTTTTATTTTCCTGAAATACATGTTAGAAAATCGTCAACAATAAGTCAGTGAGTTAATAGGTTTTGTTTGGCACAAATGAATCTTTAAAACATTTGATAACTTTGTATGAAAACCGTATGCATAGTGTCAATGAAATTCGTGGATCAATTAATGTGTAGCTAGGATATTAATGTACATGCCAACATAAGACAGTAACCAAACCTTGACGATGTTTCGTCATACCGAATCATATGTCCTAGTGACGGGTGACTAGCCGGACACAAAAGCACTCTCGCAGGGTCTCAAGGACCTGGAGTGGAGCTCACATACACTCGATAGATCTACTATTTTTGTTCCTCGGTCTGTATTATGACTAATGGTTACTCATGAAACACTACTTATGCGCACATGATCATTCAATAACTATCATACTATTATGTAACATGTATCTCCACCGAACTTTAAAAGAAAAAAATATTTAAAAAAGGGGCCATGACTCGCAGTTTGTGCTCCGTGCAATCAAGCTAGCAATCCATTGTTTTCCTGTTTGTACCCGACCTACAAGTGTTCAAATTTTGTTAAGAAAAAAATTATGTAACATGTATCTCCACCGAACTTAAAAAGAAAAAATATTTAAAAAAAGGGGCCATGACTTATAGTTTGCGCTCCGTGCAATCAAGCTAGCAATCCATTGTTTTCCTGTTTTGTACCCGACCTACAAGTGTTCAAATTTTGTTAAGACACTTAAGTCTAATTGTTTTATCATGTACAAGTATTTTACCATAAACGTTGTTAAGACTTGACCTTGTTTTGTTTGTTTGAAAACCCTTGTTTGTTTATTCATGTTGGTGGGTGATTATCGGAATGATTATATGTGTAACGTATCTACATACATTTGTATCCTTGTTTGTGTATGTCAAGGTCCTAGCCCCTTGTATTACCTCGTGTCCCACATGATTTTTTTGTTTAGTGTAAGCAATATATGTTTATTATCCAAAGATATGTTCTTGTTTTATGCATTCTTGTTACATAACCTATGATTAAGTCAATGTGTGTGTGTATATATACATACATATATGTATATATATGTATGTATATATATATAAGGCTCGGTTCAAATGAGAACCACCACGAGTTGCAAGAACCGTGAGAACTTTTTGTTCCTGTGCGAGTTGGGCCAAAATCTTTTTGCACAAACGTAGATGAAAATATTATAAACACAACTTAAAAAAAAGTAAAAAAAATGTCGAGTCGATAGTTTTGACTGATGCAAGTCTTTTTTATGCGCTGGCGTAAATTTTGCATGAAGATAAATATTTTTTTACATCTAATGTAAATGTGAGTATCGGCATTTTTTTGCTGAAACAAGTGATCTTTTTTATGACTTTTGAGAAAAATTTTCAGAAAAACCTTTTGGATGGCATGTTCTTACGGTTCTCACAACTCAAGTAAAAAAAATCATTGTTTCAGCAAAAAAAAGGATATTGAATTTAAATAACCTCAACTTTCACCAATTATCCGATAACACTCCAAACTTTCGATTTGTACACCAGCACTCCTAACTTTCAACTTATTCCCGATAACCTCCTAACTAACTGAACTCTAACCCAGTTTGTTTTTGCTAACGCGGCATCTGATGTGGCCATTTTTGCTTACGTGGCAAACGACGTGGCAGTTGATTTTGACATTTTTGATGACGTAGCAGCTGATGTGGCAGCTGAAGTGGTACTTTTTGATGATATGGCAGCTGACATGGCATTCCTAATGACATGAAAGCTGACATCAGCTAACTGGGTTAGAGTTCAGTTAGGTAGGGAGTGTTATCGGCCAATAAGTTGAAAGTTGGAACTGCTGGTGTACAAATCAAAAGTTGGGAGTTTATCGGCCAATTGATGAAATTTGGGGTTATTTAAATCCAATATCCAAAAAAAAAAAATTAAATGTCGCATAAACACATTTACATGAGGTGTAAAACAAATTTATCTTCGTAACAAATTTACATCAGCGCATAAAAAAACTTATATCAGGCAAAACTAACGACTCGACAATTTTTTTTGCTTTTTTTTACAGATTCGTTTATAGTATTTTTATCTACGTTTGTGCAAAAAATTTTTGGCCCAACTCAAAGGAAGTAGGAGTTCTCATGGTTCTCACAACTCGTAGTGGTTCTCATTTGAATTTGAACCGTACCATATATATATATACATATATATATATATATATATATATATATATATATATATATATATAACTTGTCTGATTGCCCGTATTGTCATCTTATTCCCGAGGATCCGGTTTTTTGTCATGGATATATATTCTTGTATTTTGTCCATGTATCCTTGTGGATATGTGTGTGTATATATATATACTTTGACATGAATTGTCCCTCGTTCAATGTAGGTGTATATTACTTGGTATATAATTTAGATATGATTTCCTATATTATTCTACTACATACATGTATCACACAAACTAACAACACGCGTTCTAGGCAAGCGTACATAGCGGTATATAGTATAGCCTAGGTAAGTACGCAAGTATCAATCCGTGGCCACTCAGATCTATTAACGTATCTCTTTCGTAATAACCAACCTAAGTAACTTTTAATAATCAGAAAACACTAAGCAACCTATTTAATTAAGTGTAGAAACAAAGTGATAAGAAGATAACCAATTAGATTCAGAATCATCTTATTATTTTTGCAAAACAGATGATTATGGTTCTTATGAAAAACTCGTCATAGTTAACACTACTAACGAGGGTGTAGTGTTAAAAAACTATAGCCCCCTCGAGTTACCCCATGTCCGCAAATAACTAGGCTATAGACACACCCAACTACCTTGGTTTTAAGTAACTAAGACATTTACTAATCCATTATGATCTAAGAGTCTCTTATATTGTTTTAGCAACCTAGATTAACGAACCAAGTGATTTACTATCTAGACTACTCAATTTAAAGCAAACCTTATCTAGTTTCCAAACCTTTATAATCAGATTCTTCTCGTAGGTGACCCATATGAATTACCAACATCGGAACAAGTTTCTCCTTTGCCTGCTAAGCATCCAACCCTAGACTAACGATTGATATATAGCCTAAAGATAAACAAACAGATCTAACATGCATAACCTCATAGAAAGACCTAAATCATTCACATAAACTCATTTAAACATCAATACTCAACATACATATTACACTATCACAAGTTCATAAGCAAACTTTACTAAAAACACATTTTCATTACAAAATCAACCAATTCAATGCAATGTACCAAAGAATCATCCTACCCTAACCGGCTATGGCGCGGTTAGCTACTCGTAGTAACAAACAAAGGTAAAGAATTCTTTAATACATGATAAAATCAACAGGAAATGATAATACGAAGGGTGCTAACTCAGTTAGGAAGAATCTCTTGTCCTCTTGTATGTTCTTCTTCCTTGAATCTTCTCTCGAATCTCCGATTTTGAATCCTTGAACTTCAATAGCCTTGTTTTCCTTTTAACTTGGTTTCATACACTATTAGGGTTTCAACAAAATTTATTTTCTTATATATGACACATAGAAAATTTGAGTGGTTACGACCCGTAAACAAGAACTCTGGGTCATGACCGGTAAACAAGTCAAGTTACACTCTTAGCATTCTTGGGTTTCCAAGCAATAGGTCGGTGCACTAACTTGGGAATCCTGACTCGTACACCACTTGCAGGCTTACAGCTCGTAAACAACTGATTTGGGCATCCCTTTTACACATCTTTAATAATCTTCAGTTCTAGCCCGAAAATCCTCCATTTCACTTGGGAACCTATAAAATACTTAGAAGCAAACATTTAATCAATTCCAAGCAATATTTACAACAAACAACTATCAAAATTCGGGTTTTGATACTATAATAACTTGTTGCCTTTCAGACACATCAGGCCCCGTCCAATGATGCACTACGATGTCAGAAAAATAATACATTCCTAAAAAAACATGCATAAATTTTTACAATACTAAAAACAATCAAAATTATGATTAATAGTACGGGTTTTCCCAATTGCACTCCCAACCATACTTGGCCACCAATTCATGTTTATGTATTAGGATCACTTCCAACATTCAACCTCTAGCAAAATTGTGTGGTTTCATAAATGTGTCGAGGTTGTAATCAAATTGACGCTTGTTTTGGGACTCCTGTGTAGGGTTATAGAAGATCTACTCAAGATGAAAGCCAAAATTCAAGGGACCCATCATCCTTGCCTTAATAAGTTCAAGATACAATCTCCAAGTCCAGCGGTTTCTCTCCCCTTGATAGCTTCCAAAACAGCTGCCTCACTTCATGTTGCATCAAATACTTCCTCCAAAGAATATAGAGAATAAGTGTTGATCCTCAAAGCACTGGTCAACAGGTCAATAGTCAAAGTCAACGAAAGTCAGAGGCTGAAGACCCAAAGACCAGTCAACAAGTCAAGGTAGAAGTTTTGGATTTCCAGGAGTGCTGGATCACAACTAGCGGTCCTATGAAATCTAGCAGTTCACTATTTTCCTATTAAAGAAGCAACAGTTCAATGGAACAATGTAACAATCCAGCAGTTTTCATAACTGCTGGAAGTTACATAATTATTGAAGCTGTTGAAGATTTTTTCATGATGGCTTCACTAGTAGTTTACACCTCCTATAAATATAGTTCTTTGTATTCATTGTAAGATAGCACTAAGAGCCAAAGAGCATAAAAACTTAGTGAGAGTGTGATCACCTGGTGAAGGAGAGTACTATGTACTTGTATAATTGTATTACATCAATTGAATTCAATATGAATCATTTGCAATCATCCCCTGTTCATCTGTGAATTGTTTGATGTGTTTAGAGATTACTATTTGATTGAATTTCCCATTTTAATTAAGTGTTTTACCAAGAAAAACACACACAACACACACTTAGATCCAACATCCTGTTTTTGTTCTAACAAGGCAATTCTTGTTTTATATTCTTTCGTTTGAATGTCCACCAACTATTTAAGCATGTCTTGCTTTATACTTCAATATACCCTAAATATATGTAATCAGTGTGAATGCTCTCAGTCCACAAATCCATTTCTCTCTCTGTTAATCGATTTCCTTTGGTTCCATCATCTTCCTTTGATTTTTGTTTGATTTAAGGTGGATTAGTGGTAATATTAATGCATATGATGGTGCGAGGAGGAATGTTGGTAATATTTAGTGGTTATCGGCGTTCGTAGTGATATTGAATTAAGTCGTCGAATAAGTACTCGATATTAGTTCTGAGTTAGGTGATGCCGGAATGGCGAACTTGATTGTTTTAACTAGAGATGGGCATAATAACCGGTTCCAAACCCGACCCGGTGGAACCTACCTGGGACCGGTTCCGGTTCCTACCCGACATATAGTAGAACCGGTTCCGGGTTCAAAACACCCGATGGTTCCTACCCGGTTCCACATTTTTGGAAAAAAATAAGTTCCGAAACCGGTTTCCAACCCGTACCCGGGTTGTACCCGTAACCGGTGCTTATCATACCCGGTTTCTACGGTAACCTTCCAGACCCGGTTACACAAACAACCTAAACAAGAAACGTTAAACAAAACATATAAAACACTAAACATACTAATCATAAAACACAAATGGGTTTACAATACATAAAACAAACTAAACTTTCGATGACCCGGTCCCGGATGCTTCACCCTTTTCATTGTTTTTCGCCTTTGTCTCCGGACAATGGTGGTCGGTGTGTTTTTTGAGCGTCGAGTTGGCCGCCGCCTTCATGAACTTCCCGCACCACTTGCATCTAGCCATTTCATGGCTATCCGACATCAAGCACAAGTCAAAGTGCTTCCAAATATCGGGTTTCTTTTGGTTTCCAAAACAACCACGACCTCATCGTTGCAAGCCATCGTTATCTCTTGTTAAAGTGTTAAGTTTATATAGAAAAAAGCGATTCTGTAAAGTGTAAAGTGTAAAGGGGTTTATATAGAAAACCGATTCTGTAATCAGGAACCGGTTCCAACGGTAACATTTATCAGGAACCGGTTCTAACAGTAACATTTTTATCAGGAACCGTTCTGAACAGTAAAAGTCAGGTTTTCGACTGTCAGGAACCGGTTCTGAACAGTAAAAAAGTCAGGTTTTACTGTCAGGAACCGGTTCTGAACAGTAAAAAAGTCAGGTTTTACTGTCAGGAAAAAAGTCAGGTTTTACTGTCAGAAACCGGTTCCGCACCATACCCGGTTCCATAATACCCTACCCGGTTCTACACGGTTCCATATTCTTGGGTGTGAACCCGGGTAGGAACTGGACCCGGTTCCACACCATACCCGGTTCCAATGACATCCAAGCAGAACCGGGTCCGGGTTGGAACCTGTTCCGAGTAATAATAAAACCCGATTATGCCCATCTCTAGTTATAACGAGTTAGTGTGTTTAATCAGATTTGGGCCTAATATATTTGTTCTAATTGGGCCGGACTAATGTATTAATGACATGAGTTTAAAGTTAAGGGACCAAGTGAACATGGCCTAGGCATTAGGCATACGTATGTCATAAAAGCACAAATCGCTGGTTCCATTTATTTTTAGTAAAACATTTGGTCAGTTGTGGGTAACAATAACTGGTCCGAACTTTTGGGATATTGACAAGGTTTTCAAAACAAAAAAGAGATACACACGAAGAATTCCATTCGTAAGTTGAAGATACCGTATTTTCATACTCTCAAAACAATTACAACCTTGTTATCGTTAAGAATTGAGTTTAATCCGTTTTGCGTATACTGATCAAATAGTTCGTTCTGATAGTTTTCATACAACTCTCAATTTAATCCAAGCAATTTTATTTAGATTCAGTGTGGTCTCATCAATTCAACCATTTAACAGGTTTACGTAGTCAATGTTTTTCTTTTGCTACAATTTTCTATTTTGCTATGCATTCTTGCTGAGGCTTTCGTTTTCATTTTCATTTTACCTATACGTTGTTATGTGTGGTTTGCTAAACGCTTACTTCCTATCATTGCTTTGTTTTCTTATTTAGTCGGTCAATCTTATGGACGACTTATGTTAACGTGTTGTACTTTGGTCTTAAACAAAATGGGTTTTGTTTATAATGCAATTATATAGTGATGCCATTATGACGTTGTCAGCAAACAGGTAAAAAACATTGTTTTCCTACTGATCATTGGTATCATACATTTTAGCTCTTTTTAAACAAATAATATTTTTGTTGACGATACAGGTGAGCGAACAGGTTAAAAACATTCTTTTCCTACTGGTCATCGGTATCACACATTTTGACTCTTTTTAAACAAATAATATTTTGTTTAAATTGCAAAGAAAAAAATAGTTACGTCATTATAAACATTAAAATATCTGACCAACAGATGCGTATAAAACAATTAGATAATTAAAACAACAACAAACCAAATCAAGAGCTCGGATGCGTATAAAACAGTTAGATAATTAAAAAACAACAAACCAAATCAAGAGCTCAAACTCGAGGAGCATAATTTATTTGATTTGTCATCTAACTTTACTCATGTATAGATTATACTTGAAGCTTTTTTTTTCACACGACCATATAGTGAACAAAATTTAAAAAACTGAACTAAGGGGTTGTTTGTTTAACTCTTAATGAGATTTTTAATGGTTTAGATCTCTTAGTGGTTCAACACATAATGGTTTAGAATGTTTGTTTCACGAGTAAATGTCTCAATGATTTAGACATTTGCCTCTATACTGTGGTTACACCTTTTATCTGAATTGGATAGACATTTAAAATTTAAATTAGAAAAAGAATTAGGAGTTGCAAGACTTCACATTAAACGCATGTTTCTTATAAATGACATGACAAAATCATGAGAAATAAAAAAAACATTCTCTACGTAACCTCTCTATTTATTAATTTCTATATGAAACTAAAGAAAACACTTGTAACTTATTATAATCATGGGACTTTTTTTGCTGCTACTCTTCACCCCAGTCTTTACCTTGCTCGTCATACCGCTTATATTTCTCATAGGCATTACTATTATATTTCCTTTGATTCTTCCTTTTACTCTTCCTGTTCAACTCCTTCTCGGTGTAATTCTTGTTTTCTTGGTTGTTACTCTTGGGATGCTATAATGTTCTTATAACACATTATTGCTATTTGACTAAATATAATTATTTTAATATATTATTCCACAAATTAAAGAGTGGCCTACAAAAACACATGAGCTTTTTTCCTTGAAGAAAGACTACAACTTCCCTAGTTCAAACAAAACCTCACTAGTGTTCCAACCAGACTCATTTCTTTTGCGAGATGAGACGTTGTATTGGAGTTGTATGCAGTATTCTTATTCATCAAGTTTCAAAGACTCGTCTTCATGGGACCATGCATCCTTACACTTATCTATGTCGACTTTTATCTTCTTTGAAAAAACTCAAATATTGTACAATAAATTTATGCAAATAAATCATGTGTTTCATTCCATATTATATTATACATGCTACAATACATGTTACAATTATCAACCATGTATAAATATTATACACGCTACAATTATTAACCATGTGTGAATAGTGATTTGAGGTTTTTTTTCTTATTCTATTTTTTATATACTTTTACTCCTTAATTTTCAGCATTGATACTTGCAACCCCTTAAAATTTTAAAAGGTTTTTAATTGAGTTTTACATGTTTATTTTTATGTACATGTGAGTATAAATTTAAGTTGATATACATTTCGATGTACCGGAAATGAGTCGGTTCAAATATAGTATGTTTTCTTATGCTTATTTTTATGTACCTTTTCCATTGGTCTACGTTTTGATGGAAATTTTGTTCGGAACGCCGCAGCAACACGTAGGGCAATTTATAAAACTAATAATTTTTTTAAGGAGTTTGATTATTTATAATTCAATCTATTGTTGTGGATTTTTAAATGTTTAGATGAATTTTAAGTGGTAAACATATAATTAAGTCATCACTATGGTTTATATGAGATCACGGTTTCCATCGTCAGGTTTTTTATGCTAGAAATTCTTTCAAAAACTGAAACCGGTAAAACTCATGGTCCCCACAATGTAACTGATGTTTATAGTTCTTTCCCACTAATTAGGGTTATTGGATTTAAATAAACTCAACTTTCCAATTAGCTGATCTCCGAACTTTAACTTATTGGCCGACAACACTCCCAAACTATCCGAGTTTGCTGACATAAGCAACCACCACTAGTACAAAAAAGAGCAAATAAGACGGTTTAGAAAAGGTTTTTAAGATGATTTTATGGAAAGCATCATATTTGAGATTTGGAATTAAACCTATTTTATTGGAAATGTTGTACCGTCTTATTTACATAAATGAAACCGACCATATTTGAGATTTGAAAACTAATTCCTATTTATGAATCTCCATTAAACCGTCATATTAGGCCTTAGTATATTAAACATCATATTAGCCTATATTATTATATCGAACCGTCATATATTTCTCGTATTATTACCGTCATATTAGCCCTTATATATTAAACCTCATATTAGGACCGTATTTCTATTTAATTATATGGAACCGTGTATGTTTATCATTTTATTATTAAAATTTTATATATTACGTAAACCGTCATATTAGCCCTAACTATATTAACGATTTTTTATACTTTAAACTAATAAATCATACTAATCCTTTTAACTTTAAACAAAAAAATCATACTAATCCTTTTATCTTTAAACAAAAACAAAGATAAGGCTTTTAAAATTTATTTTTCTTATATAGAACACAAGATTGTTTTGCAAATTCTAAAGTTCATATTCTTAGCAAGTTCAAGCCAAAGCAATTCAAGTTAAAGTTCATTCTTCATTAAAGCCACGTCTACTCAAGTTGTTCATTGCTAGTTTCCTTCATTGTAGATCTTCAAACTTCAAGGTAACACTTATGATTATACTTATTTTAATTTAATAGAGTTAATTAAATCGTCAGTCCCCGTAGTTTTATCAAAATAACAGCATTGGGTACTAACTTTTTTTTTGTTCCAAGATTGAGTTCTATGATTTTAATTTTGTAACAATGTTGATATTAAGCAAACCCAGGTAAAAACTAAGAGAAAGCAGGGCTAATTTTGTTATTACACTAAACTATGAACATATGTAATCCCCCCCCCCCCCCCCCCTTCTACTCCAAAAATCCTAATCAACCATTGTCGACTGATTAACTAGTGCTCTTCAATATGTGATAATCACAAATGAGTTTGATGAGTCCGATTCTCATATCATTTATGGTACATATTCAAATCCCTTCCTCTTTTTTGTGACATGATTGATCTACTACATGATTAGTGATTTTGAACATCTTATAATATTTTCTTTAACATTACATAAAAACTATCAAGTGAAATCAACTACATGATATTATTAAGCTTGTTGATATCATATTAAGATAATTTCTTTTAAATGTTAATACTCTTACATCATACGCTCATTATATTGATACAGATCAAGATAATTTCTTTTAAATTTTAAAACTCTTACATTATATGTTCATATATATTGCTTTCAAATTTGAGGGGTAATAATAAATCTTAAATATTAAAAATAACAAAGGTGGGAATTAGATTACAATGTAAGATGTTTATAATCACAAATTTTGTATTTGTTTTGTAACTATGTTCATAAATCACCAATCCTTAATCTGGTCTTCACGATATGGACATTTTTCTTTTGTTTTTTTACTAGTGACATCAATGGTTTTTTTATGAAACCAACTAAAATATTAACTCAAATATAGGCCAACAAACCCTTTTATATGAATAGAATACCAACCCTTTCTTAGCCCATTTTCTAACCGAAACCCGATCTAACCCGACTCGATAAAACCCAAACCATTTAACCCAAACACCGAAGAACCCGAACCTAAAATGGGTCGGTTATCGGGTTATATATTCAGTTTTGAAAACTTGACCTGAAAAACTTGAAACCTGATTAATAAACCCGAAGAACACCCCTAGTAGTGGCAATGTATAATTGTCCATCAATTTCAATGCAATTTTATTGGTTTGTCAGTAATGTTGCATTTGGTATAATTCATAAGTCTTATAAATTCGATGATTAAAAATCAATTCTTTCAGATGGATCGTAGCTATTGGATGTATGAAATTAGACGTACTAACCCAAGATTTGTGACCAACATGAAACTTTTTCTTACGATTGCTCAAGAGGATCATGTGAAAAAAGGAAACGAACTTGTTCTGTGTCCTTGTATGGAATGTAAAAATTTTACCGACTTCAAGGATATACGAGATATCGAGTTTCATTTGTTGAGAAATGGATTTATGTTTAGTTATACTTGTTGGTCAAAATAGTGGAGTCACTTGCTAATTGTAGCACAACCTCGATAAATTTAGGCTCTAATTATAATAATGAGAAACAGCGCTCCGCATATTAGAGATGACAGTGATAATTTAAATGAGGGCTATGATAATATAAACGAGGTCAATGATAATTTAAATGACATGCGCAATGATTTGGAAACTAATGCTGATGATAGTGATCTAGAAAAACTACAACAACTATTTGCCGATGAAGAAAAACCGTTATATGTTGGTTGTACAAAATTTTCTAAGCTTAACGGTGTGTTAAAACTCTTTAACTTAAAGACAAACTACAGTTGGAGCGATAAGAGTTTTACATGTATATTGGAGTTATTGCATGACATGCTACTCATAGACAACGAGTTACCCGTATTTAGTGTACCAAGCTAAGAAATTGATGTGTCCAATGGAATTAGAGGTAGAAAGAATACATGCATGTCCCAATGATTGTATGTTGTATAGAAATCAGTACGAAAAAGCTCATACGTGTGTTATATGTGGTGAATCAAGATACAAACATAAAAATGAAACTAATGATTATGACGACGATGTTATAAAAAACGAGCCTCCAGCTAAATTATTGTGGTATTTCCCTATTATACCGAGATTAAAGCATTTATTTGCTAATCCTAAAGAGTCAAAGTTGTTGCGTTGGCATTCTGAAGAGCGTAAGGATGATGGAAAGTTAAGACATGTAGCGGATTCACCTCAGTGGAGAAACTTTGATTATGATTATCCCGATTTTGGAAACGTGGTTAGAAATATACAATTTGGTCTTAGTTCAGACGGTATCAATCCTTTCGGAAACATGAGTAGTCGTCATAGTACTTGGCCGGTTCTTTTATGCATCTACAACCTTCCTCCATGGCTATGCATGAAAAGAAAATACATAATGATGTCATTGTTAATTCAGGGTCCAAAACAACCTGGTAATGACATTGATGTTTATTTGTCTCCTTTGATTGATGACCTTAAAACCCTATGGAGCTCGGGTGTAGACATGTACGATGCTTATGAAAAGATGAACTTTAAGTTACGCGCCATGATTTTTTGCACTATAAGTGATTTCCCAGCATACACCAATTTGTCAGGATATAGTACAAAAGGTAAACTAGCTTGTCCTATTTGTGAAAACGAACAAGCTCTATAAGATTAAAACATTGCAAAAAAACTGTGTATATGGGACATCGACGATTTCTTCCACGAGATTACTATTATCGAAGACTCATAGAAGAGTTTGACGGAAATGAGGAGCTCATTTGTGCTAGGAAAGGTTTTGATGCGTTTTCACAAGTAGAAAATATGAATACCATTCTAGGAAAAAGATCTCGTACCGAGATCAGAGACTTGGAAAAAGAGGTCAATCTTTTTGGGTTTGCCTTATTGGAAAAGTTTGGAAGTTCGACCTTGCCTAGATGTTATGCATATTGAGAAAAATGTGTGCGATAGTTTGTTGGGCCTATTGTTAAACATTCCTGGAAAAACTAAAGATGGGATTAATGTTCGTAAAGACATGGAAGAAATGGGAATACGTAAAGACCTTGCCCCTGTTGAGAGAGCTAAGAGTATTTATCTCCCACCGGCATGTCATACCATGTCACGTGAAGAAAAAAGGAAGTTTTGTCAATGTTTGCACGGTATTAAAGTTCCATCTAGTTATTCAGCAAATATTAAAAGGCTGGTGTCGATAAAAGAATGTAAATTGCTCGGTATGAAGTCTCATGATTGTCATGTTTTGATGACACATATGATTCCTATTGCAATTCGCGGGTTGTTACCTAAGGAAGTCCGACATACAATCACAAAACTTTGTTTGTTTTTTAACATGATTCATTCAAAGGTTATTATCCCGAAGTATTGGATAGTTGGGAGAAGGATATTTATATTACCCTTTGTGAACTAGAGATGTACTTTCCACCGTCCTTTTTTGATATAATGGTTCATCTAGTATCTCATATTGTAAAAGAGATAAAGTCTTGTGGTCCTGTGTTCCTACGATACATGTATCCCTTTGAAAGATATATGGGTGTGTTAAAAGGTTATGTGAGAAACAATAATCGACCAGAAGGTAGCATTGTTCAAGGGTATACATCTGAAGAGGCGACTGAGTTCTGCACAGATATTGATATCACAACATTTATAAAATAATTGAGTTTTGTTAATCATAAGTGACATTGTAATACTTTATTTATTTGCAGGGTATTTAGAAGGCATCAAAAGCATTGGTGTTCCTAAATCACGTCATTCAGGTCGAATTGCAAGCATTGGAGGAGTTGGTAAGAGATTAATCACCCCACCATCTGATGAGATACAAATTGCTCATTTTACAATTTTACAACACATGACATGTATTGCTTCATATGTTAATGAACACAAGAATATGCTACGATTGACACACTTGCGTAAGTCAGATAATTGGTATACTAAACAACATAACGAGGGGTTTTGTGATTGGTTGAAGAAAAAGGTGGAGGAAACTTATGGTGAACCAAATGTTGATAAAAATGTGGAGAAACTCGGGATGGGGCCAGATTTTGGAGTACTATCTTACCAAGGGTATGATATTAACGGTTATACATTTTACACTAAAAACCAAGATTATAAAAGTGCAACGCCAAAATAGCGGGGTCACACAAATAGCTTCAAGTACAAATGGCGAAAAAATGATAATCGCCAAAGAATCATATTACGGTGTCATACAAGAAATTTGGGAGTTATCGTATTCCTCGTTCACAATACCTTTGTTTAGATGTAAGTGGGTTATAATCGCACAGGTGTTAAAGTTGACGAACATGGTTTTACACTTGTTGACCTTACAACGGATGGTATAAACCAGAACCCTTCATTCTCGCAACTCAAGCCACACAAGTATTTTTCGTTAAAGACCCGTGCAATCCAAGATACCATATAGTATTGCAAGGTAAGCGACGTTTTCTTGGTGTTGATGATGTTGACGACGAGGACGAATACAACCAGTTTGACGAATTACCACCATTTTCTGTAGGTATTCAATAGGGTAACGATTATATCACCGTTGGCACCTCATACACACGATGATCTTACCACGACGACGGGATATCTACAGAAAAACCAACCCAAACAAAGAAGTAGAGGTTGATATATATATATATACACACACACACATTCTATCTCTATATAAATAATTAAACTAAACTAAAGTTATAAATAAAAGTTCATTTTCTGCAGGATAGACAATGATGAATACTTACGATCTAAGCACAAAGAAGAGATATTTTTGATAATTATGTTCCTTGTTTTTAGTCTACAACTATGTTTTTCTTTGATGAATTTTTGAACTTATAATATTATTTTCATACTTATGCATTTACTTAAATTTCCGTACTTATGCATTTACTTAAATAAATAGATTAGATGTCTTCATTAAAAGGTATAGTTATAACCAACCCATATAATAAAGTATAGTTGGTTTTTTTATGATTAGATTACATGTTTCGTGCTATGTATAGCATGAGGACTTTTTATTATGTATAGCATGGTAAGTTATATATATGAGCGGTATGTTTTTGTTTCCACTTTATATTGTTATGTTTGAGAATTCATATTTTATGAAGTAATTTTAGAAACGGTTTAAGCGGTTGTACCGAATGGTTCAACTGAGTGACTTCTTAACCATATATAATTCCATAATTCCACTTGGGGAGCGGATCCGTTTTTAAAGTGGGTCGGATTCTAAATTCAACGGATCCTTTATAAGCTACCTCACTAATTCATCTCAACCCCTCTTTCTATTCTTTACCAAACCCTAACATAACCAGTTTTTTCAATCGTCGCCTTCAAAACCCTAACAACGCATACGCATCTTCATCAACAATTCGATAATGGTGACTTGGAGGTTGTTTCTAGCAACCCATTCAATCAAAACGAGATTTGTGTTAATACTCTTCATTCATTCTATTTCTTTTTTTTAAACAAAACCTAATCTACCGCCACCATAGCCATCATCAACGTGGTATTCTCCATTGTTCATCGATCCAGAATTCACCATCAACGGGTATGTATTGACTCTTTTAGTTTTGGTTTTTTATTGTTACAGTTTGCAAGTGATAAATGAATTCTTTTTTTATTTTGGCGCAATCTCATCATGGAGGATTTTTATTGTTACAGTTTGCAAGTGATAAAACCATTTTTTTGATTGAAACTAGACCATATATTTAAAGATGGTTGAAGTATCATAATCTATTTGACCTATACTTGCCTCTTTGTTACGCAACATATCACTTTCCATATTATGTTTTTTTAGAAACCAAGTTTAAAAATGTCGGAGAAGAAAAAGAGGGGAGTTTCTAAATGCAAAAAGAAGCTTTCAAATCCGGATCAATCTAAAGTTGATTTTAATGAGGAGGGTATAGCGATCGGTAAGAATGCAGGGCGCTTTATGTATTGGATTGGTGTCGAATGTAAAAGAAAGATCCCATATAATAAATGTGCCAGAAAAGTAAACCCTAAAATATATGAAGATATTTGGGAATACGCTAAGGTATTGTTTCTTCTTTTTTTTTCTTTTAGCTAGTGGGATTCCCCGTGCTACGTTGCAGAACCTGGTCGGTATGGATTAGGTTTGTTACGATACCGACACTTGCTATAGTTACCATAACAAAAAATGCTATATTTTTAAGACAACTCTATTTTCAACAAAATTAGACCAAAAAGTAATAGATCGTAAGTTTTCTTTGCTCCATGTTATGATACCATTTTTCATATTAATACAAAACTCCATCTAATTTAGTCACATTGTTAATATAGAATAAAAAAAGAGAATTGAAGGAATAAATGTAAAAAATGACATGGCTGATGGACCCCAACCTGATGTAGAGTGAAATTCAATCTCATTGGAAAAAGTTGTGTGGGCAGAGCACCATTCTAAGTTCTATAACAGCCCAAAATTCAAGTAACAATTGCCATGGCACCCAAACCTGAACATACAAAAAAAATCTTCATTATAATCGGTGGCATTGTAGCCACCAACATAGCTTTTAATATATATAAGAATTTGAATATATATATATATATATATATAATATATATATATATATATATATATATATATATATATATATATATTTGTTAATTTTTTGTTTATTAAATTGGCAAAAGTTTTGAAATTCTTTGTTGTCATGTTTAATTAACAAATTGTTATTGCTAATGTTTGATTGTTAATTATAATACGTAGCAAATTTGGGATATTCCTAACAACCTTGGAAAACAAAAAACATTAGAAAAGGGGAAGAAGATAATGAGGCAATTTCGTTACGAACTTAGAAAAAATATGTTTATAAAGAAGAATCTTCCAATAAAGATAAAAATAAAAACCCCGTTAAAGAGAAAGGCGAAACTCCCTTTGAAGATTACAATTATCTAGACGGGGGACCATGGAAGTCTTTCGTTGCAAGTGTTGAGACCGAAGAGTGGAAGGTAATTTATGATTTATTTATTTATTTATTTGTTATTATTATTATTAACACTTGTTATAATATTTATTGAAGAAAGTAAGTGAAAAAGCAAAGAAGAGCGCAAAAGAAAACATTAACCCTGCGTGTGTAGGGAGATGTGGTTTTGTTGGATTGGCGCCCCACATTGAAAGTAGGGAATCAGTTTGTTTCAAGCTATCTACATTTAGATGCTATTGATCATTCTAGCTCTATAAGGAATACAGTAAGTAAAGCACGTCTTAATCCGGTCACAAAGCTATATGAACTTAGAGAAAACCTTATATCAAATGGTGAATTGGCAGGATTACTTGAATTATTTGTAAGTATTTATATAATTACTATACAAATTTATAGTAATGAAAATTTTAACCGTCACATTTTTTGAACAGGATAAAAAAGACAAACAAAAACAACTGAAGGATGATGGCTCTTATTCTACAAAGAAAAATAAGAGCAAGGTTGTAGAGACAGCGGCTGGGGAGATCCTTGGTAGTCCTGGCATAGGCCTTGCTGCCAGTAGTTCATCAGAAATCTTGGTAAAATAATATCAAAGTTTGTTTATTTATTTATTTTAGATATATATACTAAAAGCTACATTTTACAGTCTATTAAAAATGTGAACTTCTGCATCTTGACGACCAA
Organism: Scalesia atractyloides; assembly: GCA_947069175.1. Taxonomy (NCBI): domain Eukaryota; kingdom Viridiplantae; phylum Streptophyta; class Magnoliopsida; order Asterales; family Asteraceae; genus Scalesia; species Scalesia atractyloides. The sequence continues at coordinate 49,801,825 of CAMTDV010000023.1, forward strand.
GGTGCTCTTAAGATTGTAGCTATTGGCTGTGTTCATCCTACTGATGATAGGTTTGTACATGGATGCCCAATAATAGATGATTTTGTCAAAGTTCAAATAGATAGGGTTGTAGAAGGTTGTGGATTGACTCGTCTTTTGCCAGAGTCATGTATTGTGGTGAAATAGAACTTTTGAAAGATATAAAAGAAAGTTTTATTCAATGGCCCGTTAAATTAATAAAGGTATATATTTATAAAATATTCGTATATTGATTTCATTTATTGGTATACTAATATTTTTTATAACGTACAGATTTTAAACAAAGATTCTTCTCAAACTGTAGAACCGTGTCATCAATTTATAGTACACCTTATAGGCCACAAGTTATGTTTAATATATATTATTATTTTTTAATTGCTTGATATTAAAAAACAATATGCTTTGCGATTGTAGTTTGAGGCAACATCTGCTGACCAACAACAAGCGATTCCAAATGAAAAAAATGAGTATCAAATATACTCGTATGCATTACAAGATGATGAGACTTTTAATCAATTGGTAAACACATTATTTATATATATGTGTGTATGTGTTTATATTTATGTTTGTTTACTAATAACATTGTTATTGATTGATGTATTTCACTGATAAACAGTTTTTTGAGAATACAACGGCCGAGCATGTTTCTTTTCATAAACCTACTGAGCCTATTAATGTTAATCAACCTAATGAGCCTGTTCATGCTTATCAACATACCAAGCCCGTTATTGCTAATCAACCTACAAAGACCATTCATGCTAATCAATCTACCGAGCCCATTCTTGACTGTCAGCATACCAAACCTATTTTTGCTTCTAAACCTTCAAAAGAAAGAACAAAAGTATCAAAAGAAAAAACAAAAGTATTAGAACTTTTAGAAATAGCGAGGTCCAGGCCTCAAAACATATATAGATTAGCGCAAAAAGTGGCACTTCAATCTGAAAAAGCCTTGTCTATGGTTTTTACTTCGCCAACTAGGATGTATGAGGAACGTGTTCAAGAGACGATTGAATTTGAGGCGGTTATACAGTTATGTGTCAACGGTTGGGTAGATGTTTGCTTTGTGCATTGGTTCACTATGTATGTTCCGCTAATATTTATTTAAATATTTTATGTAGTTTTTTTACTATATAACCGAGGGTTACTAATCTTATCACATTTCTTTCTACTTTTATTTCAGGTATTTATATGTAGTTGGGGAACAGGAGGGTTTAAATAATACTGCATATTTTCATCCTCGTTATATTGAAGGTGAACTTGTCTCAGATGATGGTGACTTTGTGATTGACAACATTAAAAAGGTCATCTCTTTTCATTAGGCCAAACAATGGTTTATTGCACCATATATAGCTGGGTATTCTATTTGTTTCATATCAAGATCATTTATATTAATGCTTCAACCTTCTTTTAGTTATGTTAGAATATTGTTTTCGTTTTTATTTGTTAAGTGTTTCTTAAATCTGACCATTTTAGACAGGGAATACTGGGTATTAATTATACTTCAACATCATCCGGTATATAAAACTTGGAAGGGGTACATATTTGATTCACGTAAAGGTAAAAATGATAATGATTATTCATGTTACGAGATTACAACATTATTCAAACAGGCCATAGGAAAAAAATGACATGGACTAAGATTAAAGTAAGTTCTGATTCATTTTTTGTAGTTTGTTTATTTTTATATTTTATTTAACTAATTGTAAGTTCAATTAACTATTTAGTGTCGTCTACAACCTAATGGATGGGGGTGCGGTTATTGTGTTATGTTGGCTATGTATGATTTTGTGATTTGTAACAGAGAACATATGGTAAGTATATTTTGTACATTCCTATTTATATACGTTTAACAACAATGTGTATTAAACCATAACCTAACTTTTATTTATCTTTATGTTTTAGTTGGTAAATAAAACTACAATGGTTCGTCAAGGTGAAATTGATGAATTTGTAGAGCGTGCTTTAAAGGTGTTTATATCATCTTTTGGTGATGCCAAGGATGAGGAGGATCAATGAAGGTAAGTGTATTAGTAAGTGTATTAGTATCTTTTTTCCAGTTTTTCTATATTTTTATAAATGTTTAGGAAACTTGAGTGAGCCTCAGAACATAGTCTTTTGATTCATTATATTGAGAATTAATTGCAAAGATGGTTAAGTCATTTAATCCGTTCGTCTATTTGACCCCAAGGGCCTGGGCGCACATATATTATTAGGGATTCCTAGGAGCAACACATGGCTTTGTATTAACGTTGACTATAGTTGGCTTGACTTATGCATTAAAATTTTCTAGAATTTGGAATCGTGCTTTATTTTTGTCACACCCTCAATTTCCACTTGCGGAGTTTTACCGCGAGGCGTGTGAACAAACCAGAATCTGAAACACTAGTACGTCGAACGACTCTATATGATTTGATAATACGTTTTCCAAAAATCGTTTGATTAACCAATTATCGTAGATTTTAGATTGTCTTAGTTAGTTACCAAAGTTTAGCGGAAGCATTAGTTTAAGTGGTTGAGCGGAAGCATAAAATAAGTAGAGAAACGGGCGCCAACACAAACGCCAAAACAAATGAAAAACCCAAAACAATGTTTGTAAATGAGACTCGATAAAAGATGTCTTGTTCAATGCATGTGAGTGCACCTAGAGCTCCTAGCGTCCTGAGAAACATGTAAAGAAACAAGTGTCAACATTAAAGATGAGTGAGTTCACAGGTTTTCATAAATTCGTTTGTTCGGTTATGAGTTTGTTTTCCCCGTTATCCCTAACCCGGGATAACAATTTAGTTCCATTATTCCCAACCTGGAATAATAATGATGTTGTTTCCATTATTCCAAACCCGGAATAATAAGTTGTTGTTTCCATTATCCTCAACCCGAGATAATATAGTTGTTGTTTCCATTATTCCAAACCCGGAATAATAAGTTGTTGTTTCCATTATCCTCAACCCGGGATAATATAGTTGATTCGTAATTAAGTTCAATGTTAACATATATAGGTAGCTAGCCTAAAGTTATGTCACGTAAGTGTTCGCGATCGAAGCTGACTGTTGTGCCTCCGTGTTGCCAGGCCTATCACTGACCATGGCGAAGTTAGGCCGATTATTCACCCGTTGACCATACCCGGTCGGCTAGCGCGATTAGCTCGGATGGGGCTTGTCGGGCCCAGTAGTACTACTTATAATTCCCCCGCTATTAAAACCCAATACTAACGATCCGAGAGATTGACGAGGACTTAAGTGATATAGATGCTTAGTGACCATAACATTACATTAACATCAACTTAGTTACCGAATAGTTATGTGACGTTAATTTCGTATAACGTAAAGAGATTGAGTTTGAAGAGTGTATACATGTTTCTCCCCTGTTGTTTAAAAACCGGATAAAGTTAGGGGCCGTGAACTCACCTTTTGTTGCTCGGTTAGTGTAGCAAAGAAGTCGTAAAGGATGGGACCGGTAATTGCGTCCTAACAAACCAATTGATTTCAAGTCAGTGTGTGAACACACCAATACAAATTCTACACTTAATTTACGCACAAAGTGACACACACAAACAAAATACCTAACACTCAAACATGCATGCAAGTATCCTTATGTGATCATAGTAATCAAAACAATTTATCATGAACATAATCCAATCCATGCAACACTTTGGTGCACACAATCACAAGTTATCAAATTTCAGCTTAATACTCATAATTCAGCTGTTTTCTAGGATTTTTATAAAATAGTTCCAACGTTCCAAAAATTCCAATTATTTTACAGTAGGTGAAATTTATACTGTAGAAATTTATATAAATTTTCCAAGTCCTAAATCTTTACCAATTAACCATAAATATTAATATACTAGGCTGCAGTCAGATTCGTCGCTTTCTGACTGCAGTCCACGGAAGAATTTATTTAAAAATCAATGATCGTCCAATTAACAAAATTCCAGTTGGAGTTGCCCGGAAATTTCCATACCTAGTTTCTGTACAAAATTCATGACTCGACTCCCTACTGATTATAAAATCCAACTCGATAAACAACTAACAAAATTTCAGGATTTTCACAGCTTTAGTTACTGAACTTATTTGGCCATTTAGAAATATCAAACGACTTCAGAAAAATATGAATCCATCGCCATTAGATTCGTTATTCAAATCTCTACGTTCTAGACATCAGAAAATCCGTTTTTCGACAACTAATGACCGAGTTACAGCCAGTTGAAGTCGGCTGTAACTATTACTCAGCAACCTGTTTCAGCATATTGTTACCATTAACTTGCCTAAACCGTCAATATAATTAACCTAGGCGATCAAGAACCGGTTTCCTAATCATAGATCAATACCAATATCACATCCATGCAAACCCTAATCAACATCTCTAGTTTTTATAAACAAACACAGCCTAAAATTTTCAGATTTCGAACAACATCACATGCAACATTATTAACAAATCGGCTATTCTAACCTTTCATTCAAACATACAATCCGAAAACAACAAAATCGAAACACATGTATCCGAATATGAGCTTGTAACATATGATAAGTTCTAATCTTTTATTGATAAGGTAAACGAACCGTGAGTAAGATAAGGAACCGATGACCAAGAGTAATTGTGACCGAGAAGATCCGTGACCGAGAAGAAGTAGTAGGCTGTTTTGTGATCGAGGAAGTGAACAAGTGGAAGAGATGGGCTGTTTGCGATTGAAGGGATGAAGGATCGGCTGCTCGCGATCAATGGAACAAGCGGAAAGCTGCCGACGGCTGATTAGATGCTAGGGTTTTGTGTGTTGTGAAGAAAGACCCATGCATGTGTTTGTATTTATAGGCGCAAGAGATGAATGGGTTGCGGTTTGGGTGTCTCGCGGCCGAGGACTTGGGTTGGTTCGGTTTGGGTTTGATCTTGCGGCCGAATAGTTTGAGTTTAAGGTTTGGGTTAGAACTCGGTTCACTCCTAGAGTCACAAGGAGTTTAAGGTTGGTTCGTGTCGCGGTTCGGTTCGTGTACATATTTGCCATGATTATTTTATAACTAACACAATCACATAATCGCACATCACGTATTCACTAACTCGTACACGTTTAATACATAGCATATAATTCACTCGACAAGTATTACGTTTAAGTTATCCGAAAAAAACCGGGATGTCACAATTTTAATCCTAAATAGTAGCTGATAAACATTTTATGTGTTTTGATCAGTGGCAAAGGAATTCTCGTTAACTGGTCAGAGCTTGTGGTGGATGAAGGAATTTGCACAAAGTCAAAGAGGTTTTTGAAGTGTTTTTTGCATGGGTGTAAAGCTAAATGATTTGATTTTTTTCTTTGTTAAATTGAATGCTTGACTAATAGGTCAAGATGGATTCTTTAGCTATTTATAAAACGGTTCATTGTTTAGTATATCCTTTTCATATATGTGTTTGTAAATCTCATGAATCAAGATGAACTACATATGGGTCTGGGTGAAATATATGGATGCACCACCCAACTAACCGGCTTAGTCCCACCACAAACCGTCTTATTAGGCTTTAATATGATGCTTTATAAATATCACGGTCAATACAATAGAAACCGTCTTATTAACATACCACAAACCGTCTTATTAGGCTTTAATATGACGCTTTATATATATTAAATATGACGGTTAACACACACAAACGTCATATTAGACTTTAATATGGAACCTTAAAGCATATCAAATATGACGGTCTATTTAAATATCTTGAAAAGGTTTAATACCAAATATGACGCTAATGACCAGAAAGGGTGCTGTCTTTTAAGACGATTAATATACCGTCATATTTGATTGAAAAACTTCCATATTAGATCTCTCTTTTTGTACTAGTGCACGTCAGCATGTCAGTGCCACATCAGCTGTTACGTCATAAAAAAGGCAAGCCAGATGCCATGTCATAAAAAAATTACACGCCAGATGCCACGTCACCACATAAGGGCCACATCAGTAGAAAACTGATTGGGTTAGGGTTTAGTTAGTTTGGGAGTGCTCTCGCCAATAAATTGGCAATGTTGCTTGTGCTATTTGCTAAGAAACTTGTGCAGCGAACAAGCAATGGGTTCATACACATTCACATTTGGGGCAAGTGTGCTGCCGGATGTTATTGTCTCCAAAAAGCAGTTCTTTTTGGGTCTTCTAAACCCTCTCTCACACATCTCTCTCACACTTAAGCTTCTGATGAAATGTTTCTTTCTAGAGAGAGAAATTTGAAATTCTCTACTTCTCTCTTGTCTCCAAAAAGCAATTCTTTTTAGGTCTTTAAAACCCTCTCGCACACATCTCTCTCACACTTAAGCTTCTGATGAAACGTTTCTTTCTAGAGAGAGAACCTTGAAATTCTCTACTTCTCTCTCTAAAATAACTCGACGTCATTGTTAACGGTGTAGGTGCGACATACACCGCCCATCTCCGCAGCACACCCAGTGTGGTGGCGTTGGGTGTATCTGGCGTATACCATCTATCGCCTCTGGACGCATTCCATTTCGCTACCTCTTTGCACGTTAGATATTTTTGCTACGGTGTCATAAGCCGTAGATCGGTTTTGATGACGACGACATGGTGCCGGTGGGTGTTGCACCACTCTGATGGTGATGAACCCATTATCTATTTATATGTTACTAACAAGTAACATCTGAGTGCATTGGTGTTTGTACTCTTTGCCATTTGAGTTTTATGGTGGTTTTCTACAAAATTTGTGTGTTGGTTTGGGTTTAAAAGCTTTGTTGAAACATCAGATTCCGGTGTTGATGACTACTTTATAGTGTTGCCGATTAACCATTAGCGGTTGGTATAAACAAATGTACGGTGATTGCAAGCGTTTTTTGTGATGGTTCTTTTAGTATCTCTGGTTGATTGTAGCCGGCGATGATGGTTTCCCGACACTTGGCTTGGCAACTACGGTTGTAGCTGTGGCAGGATTGAGCCGCACTTTGTTTATGATGGTGATGAGGAACTAGACGATGATGATGCTTTAATCTGATCTATTGGTTTTATATTTTCTTCTTTTTCTTTCGGTTTTTTCTAGTGATTCTTGCAGTGATAATCGAAGTAAAATTGACATTGCTTTTGTGTTTTGATCAACAAAAGATGCTGGTTTTGGATCTGCATATGTAGGAAATTTTGTAAATTTATATGCCTAAAAACTGAGCATGAGAGATCTTATACCGTGTTGAAGAACAAAAGGAGAGATGAAGCAACAAAGAAGAAAGAAGTTGAGCAATCAACTGCTTCTTAATCTCAACAATCAGCTCCAATAGACAAGGATCCATCATCTGAATCAGAAGTTCAAGAAGTACTACCTCCGACTTCATACACATATGAAGTCACTAAGGAGAACCCACAACAAACTTGTGAAGCTATTGATACTCAAACCTCAACATCGAAAGATGTTGAAGACTCCTCAGCAAGCCCAAAGGTCCAAGACAAGGAATGAAGGCTCTCAAATATGCAACGTTCTAGGGGATATTGTTAGAACTTTTGAGACCGTTGGTATTTGAGTTTAATAGTTTAGGTCCATTTTTAATAGTCTAACAGTTAAAGGGGTGAAATTGTAGAGTTTCAATAGGGTTTTGTAGCCATACACGACGTAATTAACTACCTTGCGAAATTATAATTACGCAGGGTAGCCGGCTTATATAAACTCATCACCACCAGCTAGCGATTCCAAGTTTCTTGGAGTAGGTGTGTGTTTATTGTGTATTCTCTAGAATGTTCTTATGCTTTGTGCATCAGATCTTTATATCAAGGCTCTTGATTAGTGATAGACAGTATGGAATTCTAAATCAACATTGGTTGATTCACACTCATCATCAAGATTCTTCACTTTGTACTTTGTTTTCTTACGTTTAACACTCAAAACACCTAAGCAATAGGTGTTTGACACCTAAGCAATAGGTGTTTATGTGTTTGTCAATCACCAACACTTTGATCCGTAGTGAATTTGGGACTCACAACGATCAAGCATGTTTCCTATCGCATAATTGTGTGTGGAATGTTTCCTTACATTTGAACAAGTGATTTCCTCTATTACTCTATGGCGTGTGAGACACTTGCTTAAATAATAAAGTGTTTTATATGCGTTTGGCTTAAATGAACACTTAAAGGTTTGCACATGAGCGATAAATCACAACTCGAGGCTAACTTGCTTTTGGTGGGTAGAAGGCCTGCGCGAGTGTGGTAAACCGCATCACTTAACTAACGATTCTGTTTGTGTAAGGAGCCTACTCATATAGTGGTTTTAAGAGTTAGATAATGCAACATGGCTTATGCGTATAGTAGTGTTACTAGCTGAAAATGTGTCCTACCGATACACCGCTCCGTCTTACAGATAAATAGTGTGTCCTGTTGTTGTGTAGTACAGTCTTACTGATATATAGTAGCTTGAAGGACTCAAAGACACAAGCTTACAGTAAATGTCATGTCAGGCTTGGCTGAATAAAGATGTAGTGCTTTAGTTAAATAAAAACATGGCTCCCACCTAAATGAAGATGTGGGCGTAGCCAAGTAACGATGTTGCACGCGACCAAATATTGGTGCGACGCCTAGCTTGATAATGGGTGACCTGTGGACAAACCTTCAAATGGGAAGTGTCCTCCAACCGTGAAAAATAAAATACATATGCATTATTAGGCTCCAACCTTGTATTTATACTCATCATGTTTTAATAGGTTAACAAATAGATTATAATATGTAATGCACATATGAAAAGTTCATGCCAGAACATCATCTTTGGAGAATACACATCTATTGTATTAACACATCCAAAATATATAAAGCACGGTGGGATAATATCCGGTGGATATCAACTTAACTCGTGGCAGAAGTTCAATAAGTATGATGGTCCACCGTTGAATCGTTTTCGTTTAGCAATATTTAACTTTGTAATATTAGAACCACCTAGCGTAGATGATCATTTTAAGTCGAAGTGTGCTATACCCTCAATGTGTAGCCTGACACAATGTTTTCGGGCTATGTTTATCACCAAAATACAGCTCGGCCAAGATTTAGCACATGTTTTTGAATAAAGATGATCAGGTGTGTAAACCGGAATGTCAGACAAGAACCCCCGGCTTTGGTGACTACATCCGACAATGGTAATGTGTGTGTCGTTGTACCTTACATGTCCCGGAGTTCAATGATAAGTACTTATATCAAATGAATAAGGTGATGAATGTAAGAGTTCATACCTAAGGCTTTGTCCTTAAATAGGACCGGTTGGTGTCCATTTCGTCATTCGAAGCGCATGATTTGGTCTGGTGGTAGTGGTGTGACACCGTACAAGCTCTCCCAATTTGACGATTCTTGACGACGCTACTAGCTTTGAAAATGTAATTAAATCTCTATAGCAATTCGGTTTATGTAATTAATGATGATCCTTACATATTGATTTAATCATGGCCCAATGTTGGAGAGAAATAATAGCGACACCCCGTATTTCCTAGTAGGATGTTCACTAGGTCATGTGTACCTTGATATCCATGATGAGATTTGGCATGGCCAACAAATGGCACAGCGAGGCAAATATTATCCGGGAATGGACGCCATCCAACAGAGCGCAACGTCATCAAAAATCCAGGTGCATGCAAAAGTAGCATTTGCGTGAAATGTACCCTGCTTCAGCCTCATTTGACATTGAATGATTTTCCACCAATAGTAAAAACGTATGTGCTGCAAATGTATAATTTGGCACTTCATGTTGATATACAAGTGTTTTAGTGTCTTATTTTATGAGTTGTACCATATTATGATAGGTTGCACATTTTCTTCTAAACACTAGGGTGTGTGGAAGATGAAGGTAGAGGACTTACCTATAGTGAGCGATTCATACGACAAGGACAGAATGATAGCAACTTACCATCTACTAGAATTATGTGACAAATGGCAAATAACAGTAATTCCGTACAATTTAATCACTAATTTTGCTTTATAATCTCATGCATATTTATCGTAATTTAATTTCATAACTGAGTCGTACCTCATTAGGGCAAGTAAATCTGATCATAACAGATACTGGTTTCCGTTACGACGCGAAACAAACAAAATCAATGCCCTAAAAGTGTTGGTAGGAAGTGTTGGGCGCACTAATTGCGGTGACACCAACTGTGTCGGTAAACCCGCTAAAACGAATCAGGACAAGAAATAACGACATGTTAATGTCATACATGAGGCCATATACAAATGAAAACACATATTTGAGAACAACTATTACAATAATACATAACTTCGGTATAACGCCTAAATTGCAAAATTGTTCGTTTCGACTAAAAAGGCGACAAACGTCAATTTGTCCGCAAGACTAATTCGGAGGATTCAGGATGTAAAGATAAGAATAAACAATGTTAATCATCCTAAAATAATGAGAGAATAGCAATAATGCACAAAAGGCATCGTTTCCGGTCATTCGTCAGACAATGCACAATTCGACCGGAAAGCGGCCGATTGTCGAAACAACGAATATTTTAGTGGCCGATAGCCTCATCCGGGCATCTAGTGAACTAGTTAAGCCTCATTTGGAACTCGGAATCCATTCAACTAACATGAGGTCACGGAAACACAACTTTCGGAAAAGTTCGACGCGGAACATAAAAGTGCCGATATTGATGGAACGGTCGAACGAAAGACATATCGGCCATCCTAACTCATCGTATATTCGTCTAGCGAACTAGTATGCATATTTTTGGATCGGAAATGCACTAATTGGACACCATATTAATTGTGGTAGTCGAAAACAAAGGCTTCTGATACTAAATAAATAGTTCCGTTTATTAGCGATTATTACGACGATGAGCGATCTAGTGTACGACTTAACGGAACGTAAAAACTGTGAGTTCCTGTCCCTCCTTTCAATTATTTCAAGTTTTGTTTTAAACTATCAAGGGGAAATACATGTCATGTCAAAACAGTATGTTAGCTATGGGTTAGTAGATAACAGATCACTGTGCGTAAGTAGGATGATGACAATAGTAACCATTAATCACTTAGTGACCAAGGTGCAAAAGAAGTAGATCTATTGAGTTTGAGACCCGCTCTACTCCTGGTTGGTATACCATTCGGAGTGCTTTTGTGATCCCAATGATGTCAAAGTAGTCTCGGTTTGGTTACTTACTTATGGCAAAAGTATCTCAGGGTGCTCTCGACACAATGATAGATCCTTAAATAACTCATTGGTGCTAATAACATACTTGGATTTCAATACAGGTTTTCAAGGATGACATTTTGATACGAAAACATTAAACTACATGAACTCGCCAACTTTATGTTGACTTTTTAAAATTACATGTATTTCAGAACGCAAGGCATGAGCTGGTGATAGGACCTGGGTATGGGAATTAGTCAAGACAACGATGTACTACCTTTTGGAGGGTTTGCCTTTTATATCCCAACCTCGTATGGGTATATAGAGGTCAAAGCCTCAATGATGAATTTGTGATGAAAACAATGTCTATTTTGGAACAATGTGTTTTAAACTACGTTTGTAATGGAAATCTGAAACAGATAGCTATGTGATTCCACTTTTGAAAGTTGTAAATGTGTAATGAAACCTAGTAATGGCATAACATCGTTGTTATTTAATACTGTTTTCTAAATTGGATGCAATGATTACCTAATAGTCACACACTCGCACTTCCGCTACGACCGGGGTGTGACAAATTATTTGTTCGATGAGTCATGTTTGGTGGACCAATAATTTGGTATGGCTGATCGTCTTGCACTTGAATCCTCCAACAATTTTGTTCAGCAAAATTATCATCTGGTTGCCGAGCTAAGATCTGATTATTCAACCTAAACATTCGAGTTCGCTAGACAATTCAGAAATCTAAGTATTTGTCACTTGTAAGTTGTGTAAGCAATGAGAGTACTTAACATCTGAGATGATTACAAATAAATATCACCTCATACCATCATGGTTGTTTTGACTTTTTCAATTGTGATTTACATGGAACCATATGAGAATTTGTTTAAAACTTGAGGCAAGCATTTCAGATTGTGGAATAATACCGGAGGGGGAATGGCCACCCACTGCAGCTGATCTCAGGTAGCGGAGGTGCAACACTCGTCTAACAAGATGACGCCCTCTAGTGGGTTAAAAAGATTTATTTACAAAACCTGGTGGACCATGCGCGACGTGCGGTGGAGTTTTCCTGGCATACACGAGGTTTGCTTACGGTCCATGGCGGAGCCTTTCCGGGGTTTTCTTATGGTCCGCCAATCTTGCGCATGAGAACATTATCAACAACAGTTATCAGGAGAATGTGTATGTTTCCCTTGGTAGTCCGCAACGCGGGTTGTGATGACGCCTATGTATGAATGGCTGGATGTGATTATAATCCACGTGAGGTGGGGGGAGCGAGATGGGCTGGACAGAGGGCGTAACTTTCACCAGTTCACTTCATGAAGTGTAATAATTATCAACAAAATGATGTATAAAAATTTTAATCAAAGCATGATGGATTCCATGCCTATAAAATTATATGTGTCATAGAAGTTAAAACTTATGTGATCTGACTTGAAACTAGGCGATCAAAATCCTCTCAAGTGCGATGAAAAGGTAAGGCCTATTTACAATTTCTGCATGAACGCTGGTGGTGCGAGTGTTGGCGGACATATATTTGTGGCACGGGCTGCGTGAGGGTCGGTGATGCGAACTAGATTGTGTGAACGCCGGTGGCGCAAAAACACCACTTATTAATAAGGGCACTACCTTGTAAAGAGATGGCGTGACATAATCGGTCATCCGACGAGAAGATGGCACGTCACGACAGCTCTTCGACAAGAAGATAGTGCGTCACAATGGCTCACCCGCGATGGAATAACATGGTACAGAAGAATATGGCGCATAACCGTAAGGGAGAAGCGCATTATTCCGTTTAGAGTTGTGGTAACTCATGCTTTAATGCATGTACCTAAAGTTCCTTCATAAGACTTCATGATGCTGCCACAATTATATTAGAGATAAAAATCCCGTATCTTGTTGTTAAATTATATCATCGACGAAAAATTGAGGTGATGCATATAAACATTTAGTATAAGTCTAGCAGATATGAATCCAAGGTAGCATGTCTTCGATTAGTTGTGGTAAAGAAAATTATGAACCAGTTCAAGAGAGCATGGATTTGAGTTATTGCTCTATGTATTGATTTTGACGAACCGTATATCTCTACTGCGTCTAAAACTCGGATATGGAAGTTTGATAAGAAAAGAAGATGTGATTGGTGCAGGTCCCACAGATGGAGCCAATGTAGAAGCATGAACCTACACGGGTCTGTACTTCAACGATGAAGAAGATTAACACGACCACATCTCGCCTTCTCTATCTCCTTTTGGATTTGTAAAACAATACACACGTTAGAAGGGGTCAGAGACCGGAGCACCATTCGACACTCAAATTAGCATTGAATGATATGTTTGGGAGAGAATAATATTATGTAGAAAGAGAGTTTAGGGTTAGAAGACAACCTGCTGAATATATGGGAGGAGACCCTTGTTTATAGTTAGTGGTCATTAAGGTTTCCCTTTAGGAATTGTATTTGAGTTAGAATACTCTTCTATAAGATAGAAGATTTGGTTAATCAATAAGAATCTTCACATTATTTGGAGATTCTGTTCTATATTGAATAATTATTTACCATATTATATTATGTCAGTTGTGGGGCAACTAGGTTTAATGGGTGTTGACTGGTTTGACTTGGGGTAAACTGAGTGATACTCATCAGTAGGTAATAAGCATGAGAGATAAAATATGTAACATTCGTTGTAAAATGGGTTCTAAAACCGCTTTCGTTTAAATAAGTCAAGTATTTTATGTGAAGTTTCGTTACACATTTATTAACCGATCAAATTCGATTATTAAAATCTGTAATTAATAAATAAATTAAAAGAGTTAAAATATTACATAAATAAAAACTAATAATAATATTAATAAATAAAGTTGAAAATAATAATAATAATAAATATAAGGGTGACCACAGGTTTCGAACCCGGGTCCCCATCGAGTCAACACAAACCACACACCACTACACTACACACACAATTTGTTTTGATATTAAAATAATTAAACTTTATACCAAAATAATTATCAAACCTGCAATTCAAGTCATGAAAACACAAACCATCGAAGCATAATCTGTGCAATCAAACACAGTTGACGGTTTTTCTTTTGATTAAATGAATGTAACGGATTCAAACATCAGTTTTTAACTGAAATTCGGAATCCATTTGTTTGAAACCGAAAGAAATCATTGATTTTAAAATCAAGATTTGAAACCGAAATTTGTAATTGTCTTTTTACACTATAAATACCGATCATTACACCACAACTGAACTCGCTCACTCTTTCAATCATCACTCAAAACTCTCTAAAAGAACCTCTCTGTTTCAACCAGCACATCGCCAGAGTTTTTCTGTTTCGTCGCTAGAATTAAACCGGAAATATTATAACACTTCTCTATTTCGGTACAAACATCCAAATCTCCTTATTATCTTTTGTTTAATATCTAGTTGTTATAAATCGGTTAATCCAACCTATATAAATGGATTAACAATCAGATAGATTTCTGGGTTTAAATTGTGAAGAAGATGAAGTTTGGATAGTAAATAAGTATAATATAAATCGGTAATAAAACCGGGTTAGACACAGTCCAGTGGTGGACTGCGTGCAATGTTAACAAGCACACCCGGGTTCGAATCTCACACGTTTTCGATTTTCAAAATAAAACCAACCTTTTTAAAACCTATACATATCAACACCTAGTAAGTATATAAATTTAATATAATTTGGTGATATTACGGGTTAGTCACACAGCCCGGTTGGAAGGGTTGTGTGCAACGTATCGTGGGGGCGCGGGTTCGAGCCGGTTCTGTAACCGGTTTTGCGATTATACGAATCTTTTTAAAATAAACCAAAATATAGTTAGTCTAGTTGGTATATATATATATATATATATATATATATATATATATATATATATATATATATAATTAAAATCCGGATTATTTCGGGTTAGACACGTAGCTCAGTTGGTAGAGCTGCGTGCACGTATACAGGAGGTCACGAGTTCGATCCTCACACGATGCCAATAATTCATGCAATCCGACCGGTTGTGTCACACCCCGACCCGCAGCGGAAATGGTGATCGGGGCATGATTGGGTTTTCATCAAAGCTCATGACATTTATTATAATGTTTCATATTTATTATTTCTTTTTAAAGGAGAATCATTACAATCAATCATACTAGTACAACATGTTCTATACATTTTTCAAGGCTTCATTATTTTTCTTCTAAGGCAATTTCCTATGTGTTCCTTGCTTCAACCTGTCCACCTGTATCATGTGTAAAAATGGTTTTTGGGTCAACAAAAAGTTGGCGAGTGAATCCTCTGAAAACATTTAAACGTTTTTATTGTATCGATTATAAAATAAAGTGCATAACCACATATGAGTAAACGTAAATGTAAATTAAATCACAAATCACATAATATTAATTAATACACACGCACACACCAAATGTTTGTTTTTGAGGCACGCGTTGTTCAACTCGTCTCCCACGAGGAACTGATGGGCCTAATGAATGATTTTGAGACACGCGTTGTTCAACGAACTGATGGGCCTAATGAATGTTTTTGAGGCACGCGTTGTTCAACTTGTCTCCCACGAGGAACTGATGGGCCTAATGAATAATTTGCACACAACTTGACAATATGTAACACATCACAACAAACAATATTTACATTCTAAGTTTAGATCATATAATGGTATAGGACGAGTTTGAATAAGCGAATGAATTTAAGCGACACATGATACACCCCAAAACATGAATAAAAAGGGGAATTTGTAAGAATTCACTCACAGTGGTTGCGTTTCTTGGATTGATGATGAATGCGCACGAATTTGGATTTAACCACGAGAGAAACTAACCTAAATAATAACATAATAATTCGATAAATAAATAAACTTTTATTTGAGATTAATATTTTTAACTAGTGTTCTTAATGGGATTGTTAGATTTATTTTTGTGAGTTTAAGGAAATTTTCTTATTGTTTGAATATTGTGACGAATCGAAACAAGAACAGAGTCGAACCCGAGACCTTGCTTATTGTTTTTGCACACAGTCCACCACTGGACTGTGTGTTTAACCCGGTTATTATTCCGGTTTTAATTGTACATATAAACTGTTTAAATCTTCATCTTCTTCGACTGAATTTATACCCAGAATCATAACTCGACTGCTAAATCAGAAATCTAGTATACTTTAGTAAATTAAATGATAAAAGGACATGGATCAAAAGATTATACCGATCAGATTCGAATTGAAATCCTCCGGTTACTTGCAGAGAATTCCGGCGAAGTTCAACTTGCAATAGAGGCTCTACCAGAAGTTTGAGGTGAGTACGGTGCTTTCTGTCTGAGCTCTAGAAGTCTTATTTTAGAGTAAGGCAAAGAAGTGCAATGGGTTCGGTTTTCCGGTGACCAATTCCGGCGAAATTGAAAATCTCCGACGACGAGTTTCTGAGCACTTCAACTACGAAAAAGTGTGCGGTCTTGAACGAAAGGATTCCCGGAAGGTTGAGGGGGTATTTATAGGGTAGAACAGGATGTATTGGGTCGGAATTTTGTCTTGATTCGCGGTCAAGGTTTCTCCGGCGGTTACGACTGGAATTGACTGTAGACGTCGGTTATAACCGATGTCGAAGTCGGTTATAACGTTATAGTCAAAAGGAAAATGGCTAAACTCGCGGATTGCCGGATTTTCCGGTGATTGCGAGTTCTGCCGCGCTGAAGTCCGGATTTTTATTTCGAGTTTCCATTTAAATATCATTTGTTTCAGTATTCTAATAAAGTAGTCAAGTGGCGGAGCGGTGAAGTGTTTGATTGTTGGACCGGCTGACCCGGGTTTGAAACCCGGCAGCCTCAATTATTTTTTTATTCTCTTATTTTTATTATTTATTAATTATGTTTAAAATTTTAACAATGTTTATTAATTATGTATCGTTTAAAATTAAAATAAACAATATACACGCGACGAAAATTATGACTGACTATTCGGTTAATAAACGAAACGGGTTTTGGAAACCCGTTTTTTGACGGATGTTACAGTATCCCCTACTTTTAGAAATTTCGTCCCGAAATTTAAGTAATAGTGGTATATTTGACTTGTAGGGAGGGTGGTTTTGACAATTTCATAATTAGAAGGGGGTGAGAGTTTAAATTTTATTTGAGGCGGTAACGTTCCCAGTAAGGGTTGCATACCCTGCTACAGGAATCGCTTTTTGATGCCTACGATAAGGAATATTGATAAACAGAGTTGATTGACTAGGTATGATCTCATGCACAAGAGTTTTGAGAGAATCGATACGTTTGGAAAGATAAGGTTATATACTAAAACAAAACTTCTACCACTAAAACCTACATGGAACCTCTCATAACCGCCTGACAATGCCTCTGATCCTTTGGCAAGAATACTTATATATAGGAAGTACCAGCGGCGTATCCACAATATTCTTGCCAAATTTTCATTGGCTTTATCAGTAAGTTATGATTAGTTCTATGTGACTCTAGAACATAAACAAACACAACAACCAAAACTTGAGTCTTAATTCTGAAAGTATACATGTTTGAATGATGACAGTACCTCTCTCGTTTGTTATGATGAAGAGGTTAGTCTATGTAGAAGTGAGACACAACCCAACTTCTTTGAATGATGAGATTGAGATACGTTGAGATGTATGATGATATGAATGCTAAATCAGTGAGTATAAAACAAACTTCAACCATGACATTACTAAAAATCCTACATGGAACTTCTCATAACTGCCTGACAATGCCTCTGATCCTTTGGCAAGAATACTTATATATAGGAAGTACTAGCGGCGTATCCACCATATTCTTGTCAAATTTTCATTGGCTTTATCAATAAATTATGATTAGTTCTATGTGACTCTAAAACATAAACAAACACAACAACCAAAACTTGAGTCTCAAATCTGAAGGTATACATGATTGAATGATGACAGTACCTCTCTCGTTTGTTATGATGAAGGGGTTAGTCTATGTAAAAGTGAGACACAACCCAACTTCTTTGAATGATGAGATTGAGATACGTCGAGATGTATGATGATATGAATGTTAAATCAATGAGTATAAAACAAAACTGAAATAGTAATCCACATTAAGACTCTTGGATAAATTTCCAATTTATAATTGAGATACGTGAAGATTGAGATAACATAAAGAAAACATAAAAACTAAGAGGTTGGAGTTGAATCTTGATTTTTGGTGAAGAAAACTAGTTGGGTGGTTCGTTTGGGCCGTTATTATCTTCAACAGGATTGGCGTTGATGTTGTAAGCTCTTCCTCTTGCTGGTGGCCTAGTGGTTAGGTTTTCTTGATTTGCTTGGTTAACTGGGTTTGCTTGGGCTTGGGCGTTTATGATGTTAACCAATCGAGGGCACGTGTTTCTAAAGTGGGTAGGGTCGCCACAATTAAAACAAGCTCGAACATATGGAAACATGGGGTATTGGGGTTGTTGATATGTTTGGATCATGTTTTGAGTAGGGGGTGAAACTTGGTTTTGAGAGGCGCGACAAGTCTTGCTCAAATGACCATAACGCCCACAATTTGCACATAGTCGACAAGGTAAGGTAGATGGATGGTGATAAAAACAGGTGCTGCATTGAGGGTGAGGTCTAATGTAAGGTTTCTTATTTGGGTAAGTAGAGTTGGGTGCTACTTGAGTGATTGGGATAGCTCGGAGGGGTATGGCTTGTGAAGCTGGTTGATTGCCTTGGGTAATGGCGAAAATTTGTCCATCTCGTTTTCTCTTAGCAGTGGGTTGAGAAGAGGATTCGGTTTGGGTGGCATTTGAGATTTTGGTTGATGCTTTATCCTTCTTCTTTTCCTATGTGAAGTCTTTATTCCGTATGCGGTTTTCGGTGAGCTCTGTAGCTAACTCCATTGCTGCTTCCAACGTTGCAGGTGTGGTACTTATTACAGGGTCTTGAATTTTTGAAGGAAGACCTCGTATGTAATGCTCGACCAAACGGTAGAGGGGAGTGAACAAGTTGGGGACCATCTGGTTTAACTCAAGGAATCTCTTGTTGTATGTGGTGTGGTCGCCCTCTTTCTGTTTCAAAGAATAGAACTCATCTTCCAATTTCTTGATTTCGCTTCTTGGACAAAACCGTCTTGTCATGATTTCCTTCAACTCTTCCCAAGTCAAAGTCATAGCATCTTCAACACCTCGCTTGGCCTTCTCTGTATTCCACCATGTAAGTGCTACTCCAAACAAACGACCGGTAGCATATCGCACCTTGCGATTATCGGGGCAGTCGCAATTGAGAAAAGTGTTCTCCATCTCCTCAAACCAATGGAGGAGAGCGGTGACACCTTCAGTCCCTTCGTATTTTGGAGGGTCGTAGGATTTGAAATGCTTGAAGGTGCATTTAGTGGCTTTGGGGGGAGGATTGACAATGTTTTGATCTTCTTGGTGGATTTGGTTGACGGGATTTGCGGTAAGGGCTTGTTGAACTTGAACTGATAGGCCTAATGAATGTTTTTGAGGCACGCGTTGTTCAACGAACTGATGGGCCTAATGAATGTTTTTGAGGCACGCGTTGTTCAACTCGTCTCCCACGAGGAACTGATAGGCCTAATGAATAATTTGCACACAACTTGACAATATGTAACACATCACAACAAACAATATTTACATTCTAAGTTTAGATCATATAATGGTATAGCACGAGTTTGAATAAGCGAATTAATTTAAACGACACATGATACACCCCAAAACATGAATAAAAAGGGAATTTGTAAGAATTCACTCATAGTGGTTGCGTTTCTTGGATTGATGATGAATGCGCACGAATTTGGATTTAACCACGAGAGAAACTAACCTAAATAATAACATAATAATTCGATAAATAAATAAACTTTTATTTGAGATTAATATTTTTAACTAGTGTTCTTAATGGGATTGTTAGATTTATTTTTGTGAGTTTAAGGAAATTTTCTAACTTCAAAAATATTATTTTTAAGTGTTTTTAATTGATTTTTAAATAAAATAAATAAATAAAAAGAAAATAAAATTTTTGACTTTTTGACCGTTGACCATTGACCGTTGACCGTTGACCGGTTGGACTGTGTTTAGTTATGCGCTGAGTGAGGTTCGAACTCGTGACCTCCCGTACGCGTGCACACAGCTCTACCAACTGAGCTACGTGTCTAACCCGAAATATTTCTGATTTTAATTATATTTATATATTGTTTGGATTATTCAGAATTTTATTTAATTAAAAAGGTTTTTAAACCAATCGAACCAGTGTGAGAGTCTGGACTCGAACCCGCGACCAACGGTTCGTGTGCACACAGCCCAACCAGTTGGGCTGTGTGTCTAACCTGTTAGTTTTATTGATTTTTGTTATACTTATATACTTACTGCCAAGTTTCATATTTGGGTTTTATAAAAAGGTTTGAATATTGTGACGAATCGAAACAAGAACAGAATCGAACCCGAGACCTTGCTTATTGTTTTTGCCGAGACCTTGCTTCTTGTTTTTGCACACAGTCCACCACTGGACTGTGTGTCTAACCCGGTTATTATTCCGGTTTTAATTGTACATATAAACTGTTTAAATCTTCACCTTCTTCGACTGAATTAATACCCAGAATCATAACTCGACTGCTAAATCAGAAATCTAGTATACTTTAGTAAATTAAATGATAAAAGGACATGGATCAAAAGATTATACCGATCAGATTCGAATTGAAATCCTCCGGTGATGATTCCGGCGAGTAACTGAGGATTCCGGCGACTTGCAGAGAATTCCGGCGAAGTTCAACTTGCAATAGAGGCTCTACCAGAAGTTTGAGGTGAGTGCGGTGCTTTCTGTCTGAGCTCTAGAAGTCTTATTTTAGAGTAAGGCAAAGAAGTGCAATGGGTTCGGTTTTCCGGTGACCAATTCCGGCGAAATTGAAAATCTCCGGCAACGAGTTTCTGAGCACTTCAACTACGAAAAAGTGTGCGGTCTTGAACGAAAGGATTTCCGGAAGGTTGAGGGGGGTATTTATAGAGTAGAACAGGATGTATTGGGTCGGAATTTTGTCTTGATTCGCGGTCAAGGTTTCTCCGGCGGTTACGACTGGAATTGATTGTAGACGTCGGTTATAACCGATGTCGAAGTCGGTTATAACGTTATATTCAAAAGGAAAATGGCTAAACTCGCGGATTGCCGGATTTTCCGGTGATTGCGAGTTCTGCTGCGCTGAAGTCCGGATTTTGATTTCGAGTTTCCATTTAAATATCATTTGTTTCAGTATTCTAACAAAGTAGTCAAGTGGCGGAGCGGTGAAGTGTTTGATTGTTGGACCGGCTGACCCGGGTTCGAAACCCGGCAGCCTCAATTATTTTTTTATTCTCTTATTTTTATTATTTATTAATTATGTTTTAAAATTTTAACAATGTTTATTAATTATGTATCGTTTAAAATTAAAATAAACAATATATACGCGACGAAAATTATGACTGTCGGTTAATAAATGAAGCGGGTTTTGGAAACCCGTTTTTTGAAGGATGTTACAGTATCCCCTACTTTTAGAAATTTCGTCCCGAAATTTAAGTAATAGTGGTATATTGACTTGTAGGGAGGGTGGTTTTGACAATTTCATAATTAGAAGGGGGTGAGAGTTTAAATTTTATTTGAGGCGGTAACGTTCCCAGTAAGGGTTGAATACCCTGCTACAGGAATCGCTTTTTGATGCCTACGATAAGGAATATTGATAAACAGAGTTGATTGACTAGGTATGATCTCATGCACAAGAGTTTTGAGAGAATCGATACGTTTGGAAAGATAAGGTTATATACTAAAACAAAACTTCTACCACTAAAACCTACATGGAACCTCTCATAACCGCCTGACAATGCCTCTGATCCTTTGGCAAGAATACTTATATATAGGAAGTACCAGCGGCGTATCCACCATATTCTTGCCAAATTTTCATTGGCTTTATCAGTAAGTTATGATTAGTTCTATGTGACTCTAGAACATAAACAAACACAACAACCAAAGCTTGAGTCTTAATTCTGAAAGTATACATGTTTGAATGATGATAGTACCTCTCTCGTTTGTTATGATGAAGAGGTTAGTCTATGTAGAAGTGAGACACAACCCAACTTCTTTGAATGATGAGATAGAGATACGTTGAGATGTATGATGATATGAATGCTAAATCAGTGAGTATAAAACAAACTTCAACCATGACATTACTAAATCCTACATGGAACTTCTCATAACTGCCTGACAATGACTCTGATCCTTTGGCAAGAATACTTATATATAGGAAGTACTAGCGGCGTATCCACCATATTCTTGTCAAATTTTCATTGGCTTTATCAATAAATTATGATTAGTTCTATGTGACTCTAAAACATAAACAAACACAACAACCAAAACTTGAGTCTCAAATCTGAAGGTATACATGATTGAATGATGACAGTACCTCTCTCGTTTGTTATGATGAAGGGGTTAGTCTATGTAAAAGTGAGACACAACCCAACTTCTTTGAATGATGAGATTGAGATACGTCGAGATGTATGATGATATGAATGTTAAATCAATGAGTATAAAACAAAACTGAAATAGTAATCCACATTAAGACTCTTGGATAAATTTCCAATTTATAATTGAGATACGTGAAGATTGAGATAACATAAAGAAAACATAAAAACTAAGAGGTTGGAGTTGAATCTTGATTTTTGGTGAAGAAAACTAGTTGGGTGGTTCGTTTGGGCCGTTATTATCTTCAACAGGATTGGCGTTGATGTTGTAAGCTCTTCCTCTTGCTGGTGGCCTAGTGGTTAGGTTTTCTTGATTTGCTTGGTTAACTGGGTTTGCTTGGGCTTGGGCGTTTATGATGTTAACCAATCGAGGGCACGTGTTTCTAAAGTGGGTAGGGTCGCCACAATTAAAACAAGCTCGAACATATGGGAAACATGGGGTATTGGGGTTGTTGATATGTTTGGATCATGTTTTGAGTAGGGGTGAAACTTGGTTTTGAGAGGCGCGACAAGTCTTGCTCAAATGACCATAACGCCCACAATTTGCACATAGTCGACAAGGTAAGGTAGATGGATGGTGATAAAAACAGGTGCTGCATTGAGGGTGAGGTCCAATGTAAGGTTTCTTATTTGGGTAAGTAGAGTTGGGTGCTACTTGTGTGATTGGGATAGCTTGGAGGGGTATGGCTTGTGAAGCTGGTTGATTGCCTTGGGTAATGGCGAAAATTTGTCAATCTCGTTTTCTCTTAGCAGTGGGTTGAGAAGAGGATTCGGTTTGGGTGGCATTTGAGATTTCGGTTGATGCTTTATCCTTCTTCTTTTCCTCTGTGAAGTCTTTATTCCGTATGCGGTTTTCGGTGAGCTCTGTAGCTAACTCCATTCCTGCTTCCAACGTTGCAGGTGTGGTACTTATTACAGGGTCTTGAATTTTTGAAGGAAGACCTCGTATGTAATGCTCGATCAAACGGTAGAGGGGAGTGAACAAGTTGGGGACCATCTGGTTTAACTCAAGGAATCTCTTGTTGTATGTGGTGTGGTCGCCCTCTTTCTGTTTCAAAGAATAGAACTCATCTTCCAATTTCTTGATTTCGCTTCTTGGACAAAACCGTCTTGTCATGATTTCCTTCAACTCTTCCCAAGCCAAAGTCATAGCATCTTCAACACCTCGCTTGGCCTTCTCTGTATTCCACCATGTAAATGCTACTCCAAACAAACGACCGGTAGCATATCGCACCTTGCGATTATCGGGGCAGTCGCAATTGAGAAAAGTGTTCTCCATCTCCATAAACCAATGGAGGAGAGCGGTGACACCTTCAGTCCCTTCGTATTTTGGAGGGTCGTAGGATTTGAAATACTTGAAGGTGCATTTAGTGGCTTTGGGGGGAGGATTGACAATGTTTTGATCTTCTTGGTGGATTTAGTTGACGGGATTTGCGGTAAGGGCTTGTTGAACTTGAACTACGATGTTTGGTATTACGGCCGCCATTTGTTGAGCGATTTGGGCAGCCATGCGCTCGCAGGATTTTCCTGATTTCATTTTTCTACGAGCGAGACTAGAAGACATCTACAAGGAATACGTATCAAGAGTATGAGTTTGACATTTTAGGGGTCATGTGTCGTATTTAGGAATGAACATTCATAAAATAAATGATGAATAATAAATTTACTACATCCATAGGATGTCTTGGGCTTTGCTCGTAATTGGGCCTTGCATGCCACCATACTTCACCTTCGTAATCATGTGGGCCCCATGATTACCGGGTCTTTCATATGGTTCGCATGTGTTAGCCTGGTAACGTACACTAAAACCCGGAGAAAATCGAGAAATATGTATGTAACGTATGATATTCGGAGTGCATCCAGGTGTGGACACGGTGACACCTCAAAGTGGGGTTAGTTCGAACGACGTTTGGTGTGGCATGCTTTGGCCTAATAGGTCCTTCGTACTCTCATCGTTGTCCCCAGGTAGGCAAACTGGTCCGTTATATTGGATTTATACGAATGGCAACCTAGACAGGACGTTCCGACTACCGGTACTTGTACCCTTACAGTTATTACATGCCCGTCGTAGAACTCACTTTGATGAGATTGAAAAACGAAAAATGCGACAAAATCTTGAATAAAGGAATATGAGGATGACTTGAATATGTGAACATTGAAATAGGCGTGATGAATGTATATGTAAGCTTGTTATGTTTGACAATAATTATAAATCATTAAATATCCCACAAAATGATTGGGAAGTGTTTGCATGCATTTGTGTGTGTAATAAATACGAAACAAATAAACATCATGAGTTTGCATGTAACCACATAAACAATTAAAATCTAATCAACTATAGTATAGGCTCTAAGGATCTAATAACCTATCCTATATCCCTATAATCAAAAGCTCTGATACCAATCTGTCACACCCCGACCCGCAGCGGAAATGGTGATCGGGGCATGATTGGGTTTTCATCAAAGCTCATGACATTTATTATAATGTTTCATATTTATTATTTCTTTTTAAAGGAGAATCATTACAATCAATCATACTAGTACCCCATGTTCTATACATTTTTCAAGGCTTCATTATTTTTCTTCTAAGGCAATTTCCTATGTGTCCCTTGCTTCAACATGTCCACCTGTATCATGTGTAAAAATGGTTTTTGGGTCAACAAAAAGTTGGCGAGTGAATTCTATGAAAACATTTAAACGTGTTTATTGTATCGATTATAAAATAAAGTGCATAACCACATATGAGTAAACGTAAATGTAAATTAAATCACAAATCACGTAATATTAATTAATACACACGCACACACCAAATGTTTGTTTTTGAGGCACGCGTTGTTCAACTCGTCTCCCACGAGGAACTGATGGGCCTAATGAATGATTTTGAGGCACGCGTTGTTCAACGAACTGATGGGCCTAATGAATGTTTTTGAGGCACGCGTTGTTCAACTCGTCTCCCACGAGGAACTGATGGGCCTAATGAATAATTTGCACACAACTTGACAATATGTAACACATCACAACAAACAATATTTACATTCTAAGTTTAGATCATATAATGGTATAGCACGAGTTTGAATAAGCGAATTAATTTAAGCGACACATGATACACCCCAAGACATGAATAAAAAGGGGAATTTGTAAGAATTCACTCACAGTGGTTGCGTTTCTTAGATTGATGATGAATGCGCACGAATTTGGATTTAACCACGAGAGAAACTAACCTAAATAATAACATAATAATTCGATAAATAAATAAACTTTTATTTGAGATTAATATTTTTAATTAGTGTTCTTAATGGGATTGTTAGATTTATTTTTGTGAGTTTAAGGAAATTTTCTAACTTCAAAAATATTATTTTTAAGTGTTTTTAATTGATTTTTAAATAAAATAAATAAATAAAAAGAAAATAAAAATTTTGACTTTTTGACCGTTGACCGGTTGGACTGTGTTTAGTTATGCGCTGAGTGAGGTTCGAACTCGTGACCTCCCGTACGCGTGCACGCAGCTCTACCAACTGAGCTACGTGTCTAACCCGAAATATTTCTGATTTTAATTATATTTATATACTGTTTGGATTATTCAGAATTTTATTTAATTAAAAAGGTTTTTAAACCAATCGAACCGGTGTGAGAGTCTGGACTCGAACCCGCGACCAACGGTTCGTGTGCACACAGCCTAACCAGTTGGGCTGTGTGTCTAACCTGTTAGTTTTATTGATTTTTATTATACTTATATACTTACTGTCAAGTTTCATATTTTGGTTTTATAAAAAGGTTTGAATATTGTGACGAATCGAAACAAGAACAGAGTCGAACCCGAGACCTTGCTTATTGTTTTTGCACACAGTCCACCACTGGACTGTGTGTCTAACCCGGTTATTATTCCGGTTTTAATTGTACATATAAACTGTTTAAATCTTCATCTTCTTCGACTGAATTAATACCCAGAATCATAACTCGACTGCTAAATCAGAAATCTAGTATACTTTAGTAAATTAAATGATAAAAGGACATGGATCAAAAGATTATACCGATCAGATTCGAATTGAAATCCTCCGGTGATGATTCCAGCGAGTAACTGAGGATTCCGGCGACTTGCAGAGAATTCCGGCGAAGTTTAACTTGCAATAGAGGCTCTACCAGAAGTTTGAGGTGAGTGCGGTGCTTTCTGTCTGAGCTCTAGAAGTCTTATTTTAGAGTAAGGCAAAGAAGTGAAATGGGTTCGGTTTTCCGGTGACCAATTCTAGCGAAATTGAAAATCTCCGGCGACGAGTTTCTGAGCACTTCAACTACGAAAAAGTGTGCGGTCTTGAACGAAAGGATTCCCGGAAGGTTGAGGGGGGTATTTATAGGGTAGAACAGGATGTATTGGGTCGGAATTTTGTCTTGATTCGCGGTCAAGGTTTCTCCGGCGGTTACGACTGGAATTGACTGTAGACGTCGGTTATAACCGATGTCAAAGTCGGTTATAACGTTATAGTCAAAAGGAAAATGGCTAAACTCGCGGATTGCCGGATTTTCCGGTGATTGCGAGCTCTGCCGCGCTGAAGTCCGGATTTTGATATCGAGTTTCCATTTAAATATCATTTGTTTCAGTATTCTAACAAAGTAGTCAAGTGGCGGACCGGTGAAGTGTTTGATTGTTGGACCGGCTGACCCGGGTTCGAAACCCGGCAGCCTCAATTATTTTTTTATTCTCTTATTTTTATTATTTATTAATTATGTTTTAAAATTTTAACAATGTTTATTAATTATGTATGGTTTAAAATTAAAATAAACAATATATACGCGACGAAAATTATGACTGACTATTCGGTTAATAAACGAAGCGGGTTTTGGAAACCCGTTTTTTGACGGATGTTACAGGTTGACCCGTTCAAACCCTGAAAAGGGTATATTATTTTATTAATCTTTTCTTTATTTTTGCTGCAAAAATCCTTAAAAATACCTATAAACATAAGAATTTTTAAGCTTTAAATTTGTAATAAATACTATAAAAATAGAATTAAAAGTCTAATAAAAGGCGTTAAATAGAAACATTAATTTCAAATAAACGTTATATATTTATCGAATTATTACGTGATTATTTAAGTTAGTTCCCTCGTCCATAGAAATCTTAAATCGTGCGCATTTGTCATCAATTCAAGAAACGCACCCACTGTGAGTGAATCCTTACAAATTCCCCTTTTTATTCATGTTTTGCGGTGTATCATGTGTCGTTTACTTATATTGTTTATTCAAACATTTGTGCTATTACCATTACATGATCTAATGTTTATGTAATGTCTGGTTATTGTTATATGTGGTTACATTATCTCATTTCAGTTCATCATTCACATTAGGCCCATCAGTTCCTCGTTGGATACGAGTAGAGCATCGTGTGCCTAATTAGATCGGCTCCGTTTGATTGAGCCTCGATCTCACAGTTCATCATTTATCATGTTTACGAGTACATTGCTAGATGTTTATGTGGTTTGTGGATAGTTTACATATACGTTTGCTCATATTTGGTTCATGCACATTTCTTTTTATTAAATTAATCAACATAACTATTTCTTCCAAACGATTAAACGAGATTCACTCGCCAACTTTTGTTGACCCAAATCTTTATTTTACACATGATACAGGTGGACATGCTGAGGCAATGAACACATAGAATTGGGCCTTAGAAGAAGAATAAAACGTTACTTGTTTAGAACATTTTCGTGCTTGTATGTTTTTACGTGTTTGTTGGAATATTCCCTTTTAATTTGGATTAATAAATATGAAACTTTATTATAGTAAATGTCATGAGCTTTGATTAAAACCCAATTATTCCCCGACTACTATATCCGCTGCGGGTTAAGGTGTGACAAGATAAGAGTTTGAGACAAAATGGGCTAGAGAGAACCGACCTTAATAAGAGAAAGCTTGATAAATAGACTAAACTTAGCATGTAGAAGTTATGTCGAAGAGGACCATACTTAGCATAAGGAAGCTCAGCTAGAGAGGACCAGACTTATCATGAGTTAATATGTGTGTACAAATGATAAAAATAGAGGTTAGATGATAAGTCGGTAGAACATTTTTACTGCGACAAGAAGTTTTTTCCTATGTTATCGAAGGTGCTTTATCACCTAAAATCTACTTCACTAGCTAAGGGGAGACATGTAGGAGCAATGAGAAGTTGGTTCTCCTTAGAGGGAGATATATGAGTACTAGTGGTTGTTTTTACCCATTACAAATATGATGTTCTAAATATACGAGGCGGCCTACTATTTATAATTGAAAACGAGTTTTGGTAGGTTTTTCCCTTGGCCACCTTAGGCTTAAATAGGCCCATTATAGTGCACTGCTCCGACAATCTTTGAAGGAGGAGATGGATGGACCAACCCTTCCTTCACATGTGTTGGCTGCCATTTATGGAAGAGGATGGAATGCTTCTCCTATATTGGCATATCATCTATTCATGGGAGGGGATACTAACGTCTGGTACCCTTGACATTGTGTTCCTTCGTTGTTCAAGTAAAGGAGGAGTGGCCATGGGCCTACCTTTATCACCAATATCCTAATTCTGTGCTAGGTGTAGAATATGGGAATTTTGAATTTTGTAGGGACATATGGATGATCCTAATATAAATTATTGGATGTTTTTTATGGATGGTTATTTAAGTCACACGCCCATTCCTAATATTACAACACGTTAGGTTCTACAACACATTGAACACTTTATTTATGATTTGATTTAATTTGTGAGATCATTGATTGTTTTTGTATGGTACTTTTAATGCATTTTTGGTATGTCCTTTACTATTCAAATATGCTAGATAGGTTAGGTGCTGAATAGTGTGCTTGAGGGAAAATGACTAGGAAAATTGTTTGGGGGATATAAACAATTGGGCTTAATGTTTAAAGTGATTGGCCTAAATGCTTAGCCATCACTATAAAAGCCTAATTATTTTTTCATTTCTCTAAACCTAAAGTGCCAAACCTTTTAGAGTCAGAACTTTAAGAGTGTGATTGTGTGTGTTTGAGAGGAGATCACAAAGGTGATCTCTCGTGTGTAAATGTTGATTTAAACTCTTTCAGTGTTAATGAATTTGTGCTGGTTTGTTCACGTTATTGTATGGATTGTTGTTTATCTTACCAAATTCAACCAAATACATCTAAAACATGAAATTTTAATTGGTATCAGATTTGGTAATAGATCTAATACACCTAACAATCTTATTAGATGGCCAAGCTCGTATTTTATGGTTTAATTTGGTGAATTTTTGATGACAATTGATAAACATTGGGTTTTTTTTTGTATTTGCAAACTAATCTTTGATTCAATTCGGATCTAAAAGTGTTTCAAAGTCAAAATGGATCGGATATGAGTTTTTAGTTTATGATTTTGAGTTGTTTGATCCTTTTATGTTGACTTTCGCTGAGGTATCGAGTGTTTTCACGATTTTACGACGAGTAGATCGCCGGAAAAGTTAATCAGAATGTAATTGTCCTTGGAAATGTGTTCATGTCTTAGTCATTTGGTTCCTTTAGAGATTGATACTTAATCACTAACAATTTACCGATTGATCTCAATCATTTGCAAAAGATGAGCAATTATATTATTCATTTGGGTTTAGATTTGTGAGTGTAAATGATTGAATCATTCGTTTGAAATTCCATTAGCGATCCCGTTTGGTTAACCTTAGGACCCAATCAAGCCCAACAGTATAACCATAGTGATATAAGGAATAAACCTCTGAGGTTATACCTTATGGTCGTATCGTTTAATAGGTTAAATGACGAGTCAACTATATATTTTTAAAATGTCAAAAATACTCTTTTAGCATAAAATGGTTTTAAACCTATATGGTCTATGTTCTAACTAAAAGAACTGATAATATAACATCATGAAACTTGTTTGACATGCTGGACTCGTCATATGACCCATTCGACCATTCAGACCCATGTTTGCGCATACGACTAGTTAATTAACGTAAACTAGCCATAACAAGTCAAAACACTTCCAAACACTTTCCAATCAGAATGTTAGGCTTAACCAACGATGTTACATGAGATCCTTGCTCATATGGTTATAAACCACATTCTATTCACCCATCCGTCAAAATCCGTATTTTAC
The DNA here is from genome assembly GCA_947069175.1 of Scalesia atractyloides. NCBI lineage: Eukaryota > Viridiplantae > Streptophyta > Magnoliopsida > Asterales > Asteraceae > Scalesia > Scalesia atractyloides. The sequence goes on from CAMTDV010000023.1 coordinate 49,832,497, forward strand.
GCATTTATTAGACTACCGACGAAAACTTCCAGTTTTGCACAGATTCTTCGTTGTTACTTTAACCATTCAGAACTTGGTCAGAACTTAACCAAACAAAGTAAATGCTTACATTTTGATTATGTCATCAAAATGTGGTTTCAACAATGTATAATACATCTACAAATACCTTTGTTTAGACCCTCAAAATGTCTAAAACCAAACCGAAGTTCAAAACTGAATAATTTGTAAAAATCAATAGTTTTGACCATCTTTCGGGTTCCAAACAGAAACCTTTCTAAATGAAAGTTGTAGAGCACAATTTAATTTAGTATACTGCAAATGTTTATAATTTTTTGACTAGGTTTGATATTTTTATTATAATTTACAAAAAACAACACAAAAGGCTATCAAAATTTTTATCTTCTAAAAGCATCTAAAATCTTTAAAGTTAAAATGTTTCCATAAACCACATTCATTCACAAATATCTTCACAACAAAACTTTGACGAACAAATCCATATTTGTATGAAACACTTGAGCTTTGCAAGCACGATTAAACACGTCATCATCAAAGCAACCTGTGAGTACATAGTCCCCACTTTTCCGTTTTCAACTCCTTTTGGGGTGATTTATATGTGCAAACTAATTTTTCTCAAATACTACGTCATGGCATATGTGTTTACTAAGTGCTCTTTGTGTGTACAACTTATATGGTGAAATAAAGTACAAATCCCAAATCATTGTTGGATACTCAAAGTACTATTCTAAATTCTTGATTGGATTTCTAAAAGTACTTTCATAAGTTCAATGATTGATTCCTAGGCTTTATGTATATGTTTAAAGTTGTCTGGTGTTATAACATAGAATCTAATAGTGATTTAGGATAACGAGACGAGTGTAATATGATAAAGGGTTGGTGTTTATGCCACTGGTACTTCCTGTATATAAGTTCCATTATTGTATTACCCATCGTAGTGTTATTCAAATCACTTGAAGATCTATGTTCTAATGAAACAAAGTACAAGTGAATCAAATACAATATACAATTCTTATTAAAACACTTACTTGGTATCATACGTATTGCAATCCATAATACTCTTCCGTCATAACCTTTTACTATAAAAAATGTATTGCAATACTAAATTTTCGCCATATACTTGGCTACAAATATCCATTTTCACTCATCAACTCGTGAAGTTGAAGAATATATTGCATCAACAAAACGTTTGCCAATTAATTGGCTATAAACCTATATCACTCACCAAACTTTATTGTTAACTATCTATTTTCACATATGTTTCAGGTATCGACATTTCAAGCATGCTACACATAGGAACGGACTCGGGCCTTAGATTGCTTTTAAATTTAAAAACAATTACTTGTACTCCTTTGTGTTTGTAAAACAATATAATTAATATAATAAAACTTTAGTACCATGTGTCGTGAATAATTTGCAACGTGACTCCCCAACGTTTCCGCCACAAGTTCCATGTGGTCGGAGTGTTACAATTTGTTTCCCTTATAAAAAATTTCAACATATATTCTTCATCAAGGACCGGAGCAACCAGTCGACAAGCTTGGGGTTTGTCAAAACATGATAGATCTATCAATATATCATGTGACATCCCTCCAAGAGGTTAATGATTATGGCGTTGGAGAAAAGGCCATGGATAAGCTCTTTACTCAAGGCCAACATAGGCTACAAATTATTGTCATCTATTGATCATATTAACTCAAGATAACTATGTGTTTCTCCCCCCTAATGTAAAAACATAATTTAGAAGGGGCCATGAAACTAATCTTGCGGCGCATTTGGATGTTAGCAAGAAAAGCCCAGTAAATATGTATTTCACCTAATAGTGCCCTATACACAAGGGACACTTTATAATGAATTTCAAGTCCACTAACAAAGTTGTTCACTCAACGTTTTAGACTTATCAAAACGTTTAATCTGTTAATCCATTACTTGGACGACCCGTTGGTGACTACAAATATACGGTTCATTTCAGTTTATGTTACCGCTACGCGATACCGAAATTTTGAATTCACCACTTGCAAATCCCATTGCAAAATTAAAGCTTTGCTAACTCCAAATTGACTTTAATTACTAAGATTATTGTTTAAACGCACAATTATAATGTAAACACATTTGTGGACAGTACGGATAATGACCAGAAAATATAGGGTGCCACAGTTTGGGGATGTAAACAATTGGGCTTAATCTTCAAAGTGATTGGGCTAAATGTTTAGCCAATTTTTTAAAAGTCTGATCATTTTTCTATTTCTCATAACCTAGAGTGTCAAACTTTGAGAGTGTGATTGTGTGTGTCTGAGAGGTGATCACATTGATGACCTTCCATGCATAAATGTTGATGTAATCTCTTTCTATTTTAATGAATCGGTGTCGGTTCATTCACGTTTATGAACCGATACTTGTTTATCGTATCAAATTTAATCAAATCGATCTAAAACATGAACTTTAGATACAATTTGTTACTTTTCTTACTTGTTGTATCATTATAGTTACATTTCCATGTGTCTCACATACTCCATCTTATTGTTATTATTATTTATTCATTGGAGATTTGACTTAGTAGCCTTTTCTTTCTCAATGAAAGATTTATGTGGGAATCATGTAAGATGGAGTGAGTTAAACCTCCACAATAACTACAGCTATATCTTATAAATCCTACAAATAGAAAAGTTATTAGTAGTGTCTGATGGAGGGTGGGATGTAGGAAAACATTACCTCCATCCCTAGGACATGGAGGCTGCTTCCTAAGACCACCAACTCAAAACAAATATCAAACATAAAAACTAAACTAAATATATAGCAATAGAAAGCTAGCAATAACATAAAGAACGGTGAAAGAGTAACATAGTAAAAATAGAAACGCATATAACATGATAACTCAATGTATAGAAATAAATACAAGAAGAAAATCATATTTAGAGTCCACCTAAAGTGTAGCAAAATTTATGCCCCTAATTAAGATAAACCTAAGACACATTTGTATCGTTCCCTAAAAGTTCTTAACCTTAATTTTACTTCTTTACAACCTCCTATGCTAGAACATAGTTTCATAAAGGTGCAACTTTATCAAATCCTGTATAATTCAATCATCCCAAATCAAATTTGTTCTATCTCTACTCCTCTCTCCATAGTGAGGGTTTTCACTTCTCTAGCCGGCGTTGTCCTCTACCTCTGCCTCACATGCTCAACCATCTCAATATCCCCTTCTTTATCTTATCTGAAATACTAGCCACTCATAATGTTTCCCCCCAAAACCTCACTTCTTATTTGATCTAAACTTATGTGCCTACATATCTACCTCAGCATCCTCATCTCTACGAAAGACAACTAAATAAGAATTAGTAAGAATTACCTTGAATGATCAATCAACATTACCATTTCCTTATAACTTTCTAACACTTTTAGAGTTCATCCGGGTTTGAAACAAATTTACCTTCTTCTAGATTTGCTTACATAAGTTTGATGTCACCCCCTGTCCAAGGTGGGTATTCATATAACAATTCTTAAAATTCACAATGTTCGTTAATCTAAATAAAAACCCAGCATAAATAAAATTCAAATCGAAGAATCACCTATATGCGTAAATAAATTTGTGCCAAACAACTAACCTATATGCATAAATAAAATTCAAATCAAAGAATCAATATATATACACACACATTGAGGGTTCAGATGAGAAAATTTCTTTATAAGAAGGAAAAAGAAGAAATTTCAACTAATAACAATGCTTCATTCTGCTTAATTTAATATTTGTATTTAATGTTATTGTAAGGGTATATTGGTAAACTTACATCGATCGTTAGTTTGTAGTCTTTCTCTTTAATAACTAACTACATTAAATTTCTAACTTATTTTCAAAACATATATGTTTTTCAATTTTTTTTATTTAGAGTGTATGATATATTACGGGGTGTGTAGGATAAATTACAAGGTCTGTAGAATAAATTTTAAGATAAATTTGAAATGTGTTTTAGTGTAGATGATGATATCTTTATGACTAATTAATTAGTCAAAGATAATAATAAATGAGATAAGAGAAAAACTATTTAATGTTTTATAACTATGTCATTTGCTTTTTTTATTCTCAGTGAATTTTTTTATCAAATGATCATCCCCATATATATATATATATATATATATATAAGGGTCATGAAGGAACGCCTACCAGTTGCGAGAATACTAACATACACAACTTTGTCATCTATATTGAAGGGCAAAAGTGGCTTTTAACATTATCTTTCTCTGTGATTATGACATTCAATCTCTCCCCACTATCAATTCCTTTTCTCTCCTTTGTTAAAGCTCTTATCTCACTCTCATCTTTTTAATATCAAAGATCTCATATTTCTTTCTCAGTCCCCCCGGACTAATACGATTCAACTTTGATTAAGACTTTAACCCCCAAATCATGTTAACTCCTAATTATCTCATCTTGGGGTGGTTTGCAGGTGCAATTTGCGATGTTCGGTTTGTAGGACTTCAAGAGTTCAATCATCACAAGATTTGTTGAAGAACTAGATGATGAGGGAACGTGCAAATGAGGATCAAGTTTGTTCTTGTCATGTTTTCTAAATTTCAGTTTTATATGTCACAATATACTATGAACTAGTTTCTCAATCAAAAAGGACACTTGAATGTCATGGTTGTTCAAATGATCCTCATGTTGATTGTTTAAATGATCCTCATGTTGATTGTTTAAATGATTATATGTTGATTGTTTTTAGATTTTGGTGATTAGATCGGTGGAAAAAGTGAATACGGGGGATTTTGATATCTTCGAATTGGAGTTTTAATTTTTATGATGTTTTGATTTTCGGTATTTGTGTGAGATTCCAAGGACCCATGACTCTATTTTGTTGTTACTCTCCGTTTCTTAGGGTTTTATTTTAAACTGATCTAAGCAAGATTTGTATTGTGGTTTGTGTAAAGAAAACCCTAATGTATTTTATTTACTTTTGATTTTCTAGGGTGATGGTTGTGATCTAGGGTTTACGTTGATTTACATGTGTGTAAATAAAAATTACATTTATGTAACAACTTGTTTTATTTTTTTATTCTTGTTTTTTTTGTGTTCATAATTAATGCCATATTTGTAGTTTAAGTTGACGACAATCATGGAACGAGAACAAGTTGTTTTGTCGATAATAGTTGTTCCTTATTTAGGAATGAGAACAAGATTCAATTTTATATTATTTTCAAGGGTTACATTAATGTATTCATATATGTTTGGTGGATTCACAGTGATGTACTGATATGAAATTGTATTATCTTTGTTTTTTTTTTTGTTCTTCTGAGTTCACATTAATGTATTGTTATGCAATTGTTGGGATTGCATATGTGCACGTTGGATTTACATTATTGTAAATAGACGACAGGAAAGAGAGTGTGATGTTTGTACTTTGGTGCAACTGAAAAATGGACCCATATATGTGAGTCCAGTTCCTAAAGTATCTCTGATGGTACAAATAAATGATATTTTAATCAAAATTCACTAAAGACAAAAAGAAAAAGCAACTTACAATCTCAACTACCCATCCAAGTTTGATTAATGGTTTAGATGAGTTCCTTAGGTTCTTTTAACTCAACCCTATATTCTAATAGAATTCATAAACTAAACCTTAAAAAACTAAGGTAATGTAGTGTATGGAGAAAATGAATACGAAATCGAATGGATTATTCCATAGAAGTGAAAGAAATATGCACGTTTGGTTTTCATTCATTATTGGAATTAATCCTTCTGTAAAGGGTATTTTTTTCACGAAAAAATCCATAATAATAATATAATAATAACAATTATTATTATTAGTATTGTTTTTATTATTCAGATATGAATACTTTTGTCATTTTTAATGAATTGTATTCCATGAATTTGTCTTTTTTCACCTACCGAAAAAAGAAACAAAAAAAGTAACGATTTATTCAATTTTAATAAAAGTAACCAACCAAGATATTATAATAGTGACGATATATTTCTTCCCTACCTAGTATATTCAATCTTATAGTTTATTCCATTATCTTATACAACCTTTCAATTGTATACAAACTACATGAATGAGCACTTTTTGCTTACCAAGTTACTTTACATGGTAGAATATACCAAGCATTTTCTAAATGCAAGTATTTGTATACTAATTATATTTTATGATTTATCTAATTAAGAGTACTCAATTGTTGATAGGTGAAGTATATTCACATGACCATATTCAGGAAATCAATCAAACGGAACTAATAAAAAATATTCTATAAGTAATATTATTTTCGGAATAGCTCAAAACTATTCTAGTTGATAAACTTTTGCGTGTTGCAAACTTGATAAAAATGGCACATTTTTTGTCTTTGTCAATAACTAATTGGGCAACAAACTTTTAATAGGTAAATAAGCATGAGTTATAAAGGATCAAATTATAAACACATTTGTAATGTAATATAGGGCATGCAAAATTCATGGGAAATAATTAATATCCATCACGTAACCTCCCTATTTATTAACTTCAACGGAATTGAATTAAGCACTTGTAAACTTATTCAATCATGGGACTCTTAATCCTCCTCCTCCTCACCCCACTCTTCATATTCCTCCTTACACCTCTTTTGTTTCTTGCCACCATTACCGTTCTTCTTCCTATTCTCTTTCCGCTCACTCTTCCTCCTCTACTCCTTCTCCTTGTCGTTACAGTGTTCTTGGGTGTTACTATTGGGCTCTTCTAATGTTCCAATTGATATATGATTGTTACATGATTCAATAAAATAATATATGTATTTTATTACATAATATAAAAAATGATGGCCCATTATAACACATGTTTTTTTCCTTGATGAGAAACAGTAGAGCTTCTCGATTTAGTTTTAAACAAAACCACACCGCTCGTCCTACCTAGCTCACTTCATTGGGGGAAGATGACTAATGCCATTCCACATGAGGTCTATACAGTATTTACTCATCAAGTTCCAAAGACTTATGTTCATGGGCTTTTTTTATCTTTACGCTTATATATAAAGACTGTTGCATCTTTATTTTATGTCCTTAAATTATGGGTAACTTAAAAATAAATCTTTCTCATTGTTAGTTATGAAGAAACTTGTGCAAGAAATGTAAGCAATTAAAGCTTTGGTTTTATTCGATGTTCTATAAATGTTAATCCTTATGGAGTTTAGTCATTTACAATTCAATCTTGGATGTTAATGTTTAACGTTTTCACATGTTTAACAACACTAACACCAGTCATTATCATATCTCGAGTACTTAGACTTCGTATAATGGTGTATGAAGGGGTTGCCACCTTACCCAATCATGCCCGCAAACACCATTACATCACCGTGAATTGTGGTGCTTTACTCCACCATCACCGCTACAATCACGAGCATTAAGGGGAGAGGGAGAAGGAAGTGGGACCATGTTTTTCTTCAACCAATCACTTGAGTGGTTTAGTTAAAGGTCCACTGAATATGTAGAAATCATGTGACACTTTGTAGGGGAAATTGAGTTTTCAACGAATGATCTGAGAGTCGGGTAATCGCTATTAGATTGAATGATTTCGGTGTATCACCCGAAAAATCCAATCGAATACAACTCAGATTTGAGAACAAGAACTAGCATGTAATTTGATGAGAATTCATGAACCAGAGAGTCTCTAACCAAAAGATGATTTCGAATTAAGGATGAAAAGCACATGTAGTTGCCTCTAGGAAGTTATTATTTTGAATAAAATTACCTCCAAAATGCCCTAATTATCCATCTCAAAATTAAGTCCAATTTCTTGAAAATTAAATTGCCTCGATCGTAGCCAGGGGCTTTACCCCTTGGAACTCACTCCTAGGGGTATTGCCCCATGGAACCCCCATGCCTCCACTCGAACATTTAGAATGGTAACAAACTCAAACAAGCGTGCACTCCTGCACCACCCAACTTGCTTGATGTGTATTACAATTCCATTTGATAACCAAGTCAATCCCGATTACACTAAAATATCTAACAAACTAATGACATGTTAAAACCACTAGACTTAGTCTTAGTTCCATGTTCTTTCCACAATTACGGCGAATGCAATCAACATGCGCCTTCAGTCATCTAAACAAATTCCAATATAAAGTGGTTTGTATTGAAATAAACATACATATCATGTATATAGATAGGGGAATCTAACAGTTCGCTTAACATTTGTCTCAGCATTTTAGAAGTCCTCTATTTCTCCCTCTCTAAAAAAGTAAAAAATTTGAATTTTGTTTTTTTATAAAGATCATGATATAAACCGAAACCATCTCGAACCCATAAACATAAATAACATTCAAATCAAAGATATAATTTCTGGCGACATCTACAACAACCTCGCCAATAAACATAAATAACATTCAAACCGAAAATATAATTTTTTAGCGGCATCTACAACAGCCTCGCCAATAATTGTGGTAGTACCAACGAGGCTAACGATATAGACTTGCTAATAGAGGTTCACAATCGCTACAAACAAGATACGTTTCACTCGTGTTCACACTAGAGCAACCTTGATAAATCTAAAAAAGAAGCACCAAGTGGCATCTCGTTCCACTGATGGACCTACGAGAAGCATGTGCGTAAAGATCGAAAACCACATTATCTACCGACTACAGATCCTCTCAAGCAAGATCAGATGTGCGTTCACACTTAAATTTAGAAGAGTCAAACGATGAGTTTGAGTCGCAAGAAGAACCGACTCATCTCGTTGACCTGGTTCGTCCAATGGGTCGAGATCGTGCAAAAAAATAAAAGGGATATTGGCCTCTAATAATCCCTGCTAGACGTCATTGGCCATTGTAGTCTCACCTTCTTTTATTCCCCCTGATAGTCCCACCTTTCAACTATTTTTCCTCCAAATGGTCCTTAGTTAAAAAAATTTAACGGAGTTAAGTTTTTTTTTGAATTACAAACTAATGTTTTAGGGCTTTTATCAGAACGAGAATACGAGTCTATTGATGTAAAAGTTACCTCGAAACGGAAATCCAAGCGACTTGATTTTTGTTAATTGGAACTTTAAACACCCGAATTGAAGTACCGTTTTCGTCATTTGAAGCACAATTTCAAGGTAAGTTTTATATTATTCGACTTGTATACTCGTTCTAATCAAAGCCCTAAAATGTCAGCTTTTAGTTCTTTAACTTTATTTTAATTGAGGACAGGTGGAGTAATAATAGTTGAAAGGTGAGACTATTAGGGGGAATAAAAAGCGGTTGGACTGCCAATGGCCAATGATGTCTAGTAGGGATTATCAGAGACCAATACCCCAAATAAAAATAAAGGTGGCGGTTCCTCTTCAAACAATTTCAACGTTCAAGGGCAAGTCAAGAGTCTTAATGCGAACATCAAAAGATTGTTAGTCCTCTAGGAACACCAATGTGAAAAAACGTGATAAGGATCGCAATCCTACAGATTAATGTTTAATTCGTTCAAGACGAAAGTTTTAGTTAGATAAACACTTTTGATAGAAAACTTGGCAGCATAACGTTTAGTTATCACAGTTTATTCATACCTAAGGAGTTTACATCATTTAAGCTCAGGGAGAGAACATGTGTGTTCAATCTCCATAATTTCTAACACTATCACTATTAATGTATGACTCAACTACTGATACTACATACTCATGCGTTGGGAGCTTCAACGCATGACTCTTAAGTTGACACTCATGACCGATACGGTGTACACTATCTAACCAACACATATTCAAATCATATTCTTATTTGCACAGTAACAGATAAACAAATATGAATTAAAACAATGGTATGTCGGATTTGGAGAAACATATAATTGAAAAAAAGAAAAGCAAGATTCATCGACACATCCTATGTGAGATGGGGAGAAAGAGGAAGACAACAACTAGTTTTTTCAAGGTTTTTGGCTGTTTTTTTATTTTTTCTACATTTATATCTATTAATAAGTGAATGGAAATGAACAGGGATTAACAGTAATATAAATAGCGTGAAATTGAATTAAATCATTAATAATAAATTAAGGACGTGAGGTGAAAGTATGTTTCCAAAGCCACGTGTCTTTTAACACCGCGAGTCACCATCTAAACATCTACACACCACGTGTTGCTCTATTGATACACCAAAGAGTGGTTTTTGATTTTTTTTAGAAAAAATTAAATTTATTCTACCTTTTCTAGGATTTTAAATATTATTGTATTTTTTTAATTTAGTGGAGTTTTTGATTTTATTTTCTTATTTAAATAGAAAAATAATAAGATTCGAATAAGATTTTAAACAAAGTAATGATTGGGTTGTCACTAAAAGCAATGAAACCATTACCTTAAAAAATATTGAAAGAAAGTGGTGTATTGGTGTATAACTGATATAATAGATACTTTATATAATAGATACTTTATGACAACGAAACTGTTAAATAAATTGAAATCATTACACTTACACTTTATTTGTTTATTCTTTTAAATCATACTACATTTTTGTGAAAGGCAAACCTCATAGAAACAAACCACCCTATTATCAAAAGACTAACTCAAGGAAAAACTCAAAACAACTACATGATCATAATTGAATTTTTCATCCACAGAATCCAACTAGCGTATCACTAGACTTTAAAAAAATAAACTTACCAACTTACTTTACATATTGGCATAGCATTTTTTAAATGTAATTTGTCCCTCTTATTAATTTATTGATTTATTTTCTAAAAGTACCTAAGTACTGACTTTGGGTGAAGTATTTTCGCCTTACCATATTCAAAATATTAATCATATTTAACTAATTTGCCCATGAATTCTAAAAATAATAATAATTCTACGAATAACTCAAGACCTGTAGATATAGTGTAATACAAACATGTGAAAAATTGAGATGAATAAATCTCTTGCGTTGACAAGAAAGAACCCTCCCATCAATAGGCGACTATAAACCAATTATATTGTAACTAGCAGGTCTTCACTTCAGAAATTCTTAAAAGTTTCCCTTAATGCTTATTTATAAACAAGCAGGGTGTAAACATGATATCACGGGATGACAATTTGCATTGCGATACTTATTTCTAGTTGTTTTCTAGTTCGTAGAATAATTATTCTAGTATCATTGTGGTGGATATACGTCATAAGAGAAGTCATCGGTTAATCCATTTCTTGTGGTGTACATGGTTTGGTTCTTTCGGCTATTATCCTCGACCGAAGTCATAGGTAAGTATATTTTATTAACCAATCGGTTTTGAGTTAATCAGTTCGGTTTATTCAGTTATATTTCTATTTTTGTTCGATTATTTTCGAACCGCCAACTAACAAGGGTTTTGATGAAGAAGTCAACAAAGAAGGTGATGAAGACGCCCTGGATGCTCGACAAACCTGACCTTGCACCGTGAATGGGTTGTTAGCTCCTGTAATAGTTGTAGGTTTTACAAACAAGTTCCACCCTACGCTGCCTTTGTTGGGGGTGTGGGTCTAAAATAGGTTTCATGTGCGCGGCTAGTGTGCCGAGGATTTGGCCCTTTATGGGCGCGTACAAGTTCTATTTTTTCTACAAGTTTCATTTGCTTGGCATGCCTTTGATGGTTGTGGTAACGAAAACTATCACGCCCGATTTCTAGATGGGCCAAGGTGTGGGGTTTAAGCGTGACGATTGTATACCAATTTCACAGCGCCAACGGAATTAGGGAGTTTATGTATTAAAATACAAGTATTTAAAAGCGTAAAATTGTATTAAAACTTGATGTATCATTATTCGGTGTAAATATCCCAAAGGTAGGATCAAAATATAATGGACTTGGAGGACATCATAGGTCTTTGCCTATTGTCACACCCCAACCCGCAGCGGAAAAGGTGATCGGGGCATGATTGGGTTTTCATCAAAGCTCATGACATTTATTATAATGTTTCATATTTATTATTACAATTTAAAGGGAAATCATAAAATCATAATTACAACATGTTTACACATCTTTCTAAACTTCATTATTTTCTTCTAAGGCATTTCCTATGTTTTCCTTGCTTCATCCTGTTCACCTGTATCATGTGTAAAAATGGTTTTTGGATCAACAAAAAGTTGGCGAGTGAATCCTATTAAAAACATTTAAACAAGTTTAATGAATTGATAAAATAAAGTGTATAACCACATATGAGTAAATGTAGATGTAAACTTATTCACAAAACACTTAATATTAAATAATACACACATATACAATAATAGATTGTTTTGAGGCACGCGTTGTTCAACTCGTCTCCCACGAGGAACTGATGGGCCTAATGAATGAGTTTTGAGGCACGCGTTGTTCTACGAACTGATGGGCCTAATGAATGAGTTTTAAGGCACGCGTTGTTCAACTCGTCTCCCACGGGGAACTGATGGGCCTAACAAATAATTTGCATACAAGATGACAATATGTAATACATAACTACAAACAATATTTACATTCTAAGTTTAAATCATAATATGGTATGGCACGAGTTTGAATAAACGAATTAGTTTAAGTGACACATGATACACCCCAAAACGTGTAATTAAAAAGGGGAGTTGTAAGACTCACTCACATTGGGTGCGTTCGGTTGATGATGTTGAATGCGCACGAAGTTGGATTTAACCACGAGTGAAACTAACCTAGATAATAACATAATGGTTCGGTAAATAAGCGGATTTTATTAATCAATTTTAGTAGGATTATTGGATATATTTTTGTGAGTTTAAGGCTATTTTCTAACTTTAAAAATGTTATTTTTAAGTCTTTTTAATTTAAATAAATAAATAAAAGTAATAAAAAAAATGTTGATTTTTGACTGTTGACCATTGACTTGTTGACCGTTGACCGTTGACGTTCGGTCGGTTATATGTGTGCGCTGGGTGAGACTCGAACCCATGACCTCCCGTACGCGTGCACGCAACTCTACCAACTGAGCTACGTGTCTAACCCGAAATATTTCTGTTTTTAATTATATTTATATACTAATTAAATTAATCCGAAAATCACTTATTTTAAAAACGATTTAATTGCATCACTCGGTGCTCTCCACAGGTCTCGAACCCGGGACCTGTGGTTTAGTTTGGCACACAGTCCACCGCTGGACTGTGTATCTAACTTGGTAAATATTCTGGTTTTTATTATACTTAACATCTTACTGAGTTAACCCGGTTCGGTTTCTAAAAAAAACATTTTTATTACAGAGGTTAAGGTTGTGATAGGAATCGAACTCCGTCGTGTGCATATTGTTTGCACACAGTCCACCGCTGGACTGTGTGTCTAACCCGTTCATAATATTGATTTTAATTAATCTTATAACATACACAACTTCGTCTTCTTCGTTCAAAACACAGACATCGGTTAACTAACTGTTACTTGATTGATTCGGTTAATGAATAATATGAACAATTGAAAAGTATTGAACAGAAGAGTTTGGGGAAAGAAAGTACCGAACAGATCGTCTTCTTCAGAAATCCGGCAAAGATCGTCGGCTCTGTTTTGGTGACCTTCGGCTGTTAGAATCAATTAACAGTTTGGAGGGATTAAATGTATAATTGAACTACTGAGTAACGATTATCAGTAGGTTTGAATGATCATACCGGTTAACAGCGAGTTTCCGAAAATCCAGAAGTTTTCCGGCGATAACAGAAAATCCGGTAGTGTCGTCTGGGGCTGATTCTGGGTGATGGAGTGATGTTAGAATTTGTCTAATAATGTAATGAAACAGAAAAATCGAGGTATTTACCGCGTAGATGAAAGTCCCGGTTTCCGGCGACTTGCAGAGAATTCCGGCGAGTGAAATTTCTTGCGACAGAGATTCTTCAGAGGTTTAAGGTGAGTGTGGGTGATGTCAGTATGAGCTCTAAGATCTTATTTTAGGAGTAAGAAGAAAGGATGGAATGAATTCGGTTTTCCGGCGAAAATTTCCGGTTAATTTGCAGGGAATTCCGGCGACTGCGGCGAAGTTTTTTTGAGCAAAAATGAAGAGTGTAAGTTGAATAGATTCGTGAGCTCAACTGATGAACAAGGTATAATCCCGGATTTGAATGAGACTTTCGGTTTCGACGGAAATTAAGGTAATGAATGAAATTGATTAAGTTTTTCGGTTATAACCGATATGGATGTTAATGTAAACGTTATGACCAAAAGAAACGGCAACATTTGACGAATTTGTCGAGATTTCCGGCGTCAGCGGTTTTGGGTGCGCTGTGTAACTGGGTTTTGATTTCCAGATTTAATTTATGTATTAATTGTTTCAATATGTAAACAAAAATCACAAGTGGCGGAGCGGTTGGAAAGATGAGAGTTAAGGCTTGGCTGACCCGGTTGACCCGGCTGATGTCACACCCCGACCCGCAGCGGAATAAGAGTCGGGGCATAATTGGGTTATCACCAAAGCTCATGATATTTACTAATATGTTTCATATTTATAAAGTCAAAATTACATTCTCAATAATCCAAACATGTCCATACAAATACAAAGAAAAATATCCAACTAAAAAATCCAAGCTCTAAACCAATTTATTCTTCTAGGCCAATCCTATGTGTTTCTTGCTGCAGCTGGTTCACCTGTATCATGTGTAAAAATGGGGGTTTTTGGGTCAACATAAGTTGGCGAGTGAACCTTGTTAGAATAACATCTTATTATTGATTTTCTTGTTATTTTATCAAAGAAAAATTGTACATAATCATAAGTGAGCAAATGTAAATAATCAATCAGTAACAATGACAATCACAAACTATAACATACAAAAACATATATTAACATACGATAACATACCAACATCATACAATAAATAATCATGAATGAAACTGTGCGATCCAGGCTCAATCAAACGGAGCCGATCGTATTGCATGTACTGAAAATGATAAATGTCTGTGCGATCAAGGCTCAATCAAAAGGAGCCGATTGTATGTTGGCACGCCAGGTTCACGCTCATAATGTAATAGGGAAACATGCTCAACGCTCATAATGTAATGGGGAGCGGCGGCCTATGAAATTGCATGTACTGAACATAATAAATTAAATCTAACAATAATCACACCAACAGTTGAAACAAGCTGAATACACATTTGTTCATGATATGATGTATGCACAATGATTTAAATATAATAAATGGCAAGACACATGATACACCCCAAAAACGTGATTAAAACGGGGACTTTGTAAAGATTCACTCACATTGGGTGCGTTTGGTTGGAGATAATGAGATGCGCACGAGTTGGAAAGGATTGAACAACGAGTATTAACTAACCTAAATAATAACGGAAAAATATAGTCAATGAGTGGATTTTATTGATAATTTTAAAGGGATTTTTAGATATATTTTTGTGAGTTTAAGGCTATTTCCTAACTTTAAAAACATTATTTTTAAGTATTTTTAATTGATTTTTAAATTAAATTAAATAAATAAAAATATAAAAATATGTTGACTTTTGCATTGACCGTTGACCGTTGACCGTTTGACTTGTTGACCGGTTTTATTGTGTAATTGTATGCGCCGGGTGAGGCTCGAACCCGAGACCTCCCTACGCGTGCACGCAGCTCTACCAACTGAGCTACGTGTCTAACCCGAAATAATTCTGTTTTTAATTATACTTATATACTAACTCCGTTTATTCAAAATTCTTTTATTTTCAAAAATATGTTAAATCATCGAACCGGTGTCACTAACAGGTCTCGAACCCGGGACCTGTGCTTTAACGTTACACACAGTCCACCGCTGGACTGTGTGTCTAACTTGGTTAATATACAGATTTTTATTATACTTAACAACTAACGTAAGTTAATCCGGTTCAGTTAGAAAAATAAAACATCTTTATTACAGAGAGGGTGTGTGTATCAGGGATCGAACTCGCGGCGTGTGTTTATTGTTTGCACACAGTCCACTGCTGGACTGTGTGTCTAACCCGTTTACAATATTCATTTTAATTAATCTTAATATCATCTACTACTTCGTCTTCTTCGTCTATAACACAGACAACGGTTATCTCGCTGTTATTTGCTTAATTCAGTTAACGAATAATATGAACAAGTTGAAAGGTGATGAACGGAGAAGGTTTGGGGAAAGAAAGTACCGGAACAGTCGTCGTTCTCGAAATTCCGGCTAAGTATCGTCGGCTCTGATTATGAGCTTCCTCTGTTCGGTTCAATTACCAAATTTGATTGATTAGTTATGAAAGTGGGGTACTAAACAAGGATTAACAGAGGTTTTGAATGTTCATACCGATTCACCGCCCTGAGATTGGAAATTCCAGAAGTTTTCCGCGAGAGCTGAATATTCCGGCTATGACGTCTGGGATTGATTCTGATTGTTGGTTTGAAGTTAGTAACTAGCCTAACAACGGATTGAAACTGAAATAGTCGAAGTATTTACCGTATTAATGAAGGTCTCGGTTTTCCGGCGACATAGTTAAAAAAAAGTTTTCTGACGAACTGAATGAATAGCGAAAGTGCAATTGAAGGTCTGTAGAATGTTTCTAAGTCACGAGAGAGGTCTTTGGTTGAAGTAATTCAGAAATTGAATACCTTCGGTTATAAAAACCGATCATCATCAAAATTTAAGTTAATTCAAGACTGAATTGATTAGAATCGTCGGTGCATCGGTTATAAACCAGAATCCGCGAACACTCAACCGTTTTGGACGGTTGAAAGCCGATTACGGTTTCAGTTTGGCGCAACAGGTTGTTTCATGATTGTCTATAAGATTTATTTGTTTCCTAGAGTTGACAGAAAAACAACAAGTGGCGGAGTGGTTATGTGTGTGTGTGTTAAGTCTTTGGAGTTCAACCTGGCTGACCCGGGTTCGAGTCCCACCAGCCTCATTTTATTTTTAATTATTTTATTTGTACTTTTTATCAATTATAACTTTTTTTTAGTTTAGTTTGTTTATTAATTATGATCATTAAAAATCAAAATAGACGTAAATACGCAACGAAACATTTATAACTTGATATTCGATTACAAACGGAGCGGGTTTGGAAAACCCGTTTTTGACAAATGTTACAGTATCCCCTACTTTTAGGAATTTCGTCCCGAAATTTAAGTAGTAGTAGTAGGAAAAAGGTGCGGGTATCTTTCGCGCATCGAGTCTTCACGTTCCCAAGTAAACTCAGGTCCCCGTTTCGACTCCCAGCGTACCCTAACAATTGGAATTCGACTTCGTCGAAGACTTTTTTCTCCGAAATCCATGATCTCTACAGGTCTTTCAATAAAATGCATAGATTCATCAATCTGAATATCTTCCAGAGGAATGTGGAGGTTTTCATCAGCGAGGCACTTCTTCAAGTTTGATACGTGGAATGTGGGATGAATCCTGTTGAGTTCTTCCGGTAGATCAAGCTTGTATGCTACAGGTCCTACTCTTTCAAGTATCTTGAAAGGTCCTACGTAGCGTGGTGCTAGCTTGCCTTTTTGACCAAAACGAACTACTCCCTTCCACGGTGATACTTTTAAAAGTACATGATCACCAATGTTAAACTCCAAAGGCTTCCTTCGTTTATCTGCATAACTCTTTGACGACTTTGAGCCGCTAGAAGATTGTTTCGAATTTGATGGATCTTGTCTGTGGTTTCTTGAATCAATTCTGGACCAGTGATTTGAGCTTCCCCAATTTCGTGCCAACATACTGGAGATCGCACTTACGACCATATAAGGCTTCAAAAGGTGCCATGCCGATGCTTGAATGATAGCTGTTGTTGTACGAAAATTCAACTAATGGTAGATGAGCGTCCCAATTTCCCTTGAAGTCTATAACACATGCTCGAAGCATATCTTCAAAGTTTGAATGGTGCGTTCAGATTGTCCATCAGTTTGAGGATGATAGGTGGTACTGAGATCTAATCGCGTACCCAAAGCGGCTTGTACTGCTTGCCATGTTCGTGAAGTGAAACGACCATCACGATCTGAAATAATGCTTAACGCTACACCATGTCGGCTTACGATTTCGCTGATATAAATACGAGCTAGTTTTTCGTTCTTGAAATCTTCGCGGATAGGAATAAAGTGAGCTGATTTTGTAAGTCGATCAATGATTACCCATATAGTGTCATACCCACCAGAAGTGTCGAGGTAACCCGGTAATGAAGTCCATGGTTATGTTTTCCCACTTCCATACAGGTATTATGGGTTGGACCAGAAGTCCTGAGGGTCTTTGGTGTTCAGCTTTCACCTTGGAAC
The DNA here is from genome assembly GCA_947069175.1 of Scalesia atractyloides. Taxonomy (NCBI): domain Eukaryota; kingdom Viridiplantae; phylum Streptophyta; class Magnoliopsida; order Asterales; family Asteraceae; genus Scalesia; species Scalesia atractyloides. Next base: position 49,850,613 of record CAMTDV010000023.1, read on the forward strand.
ATGTAAGGCACTTAGAAACAAAAACAACAATATCCTTTTTTATTCCAGGCCACCAATAGGTGTATCGAAGGTCTTGATACATCTTATCGGCTCCTGGGTGTATAGAGTATCGTGTTTTGTGAGCCTCATTCATAAGAATTTCACGAAGATTGTTGTGGTCAGGAATCCATATACGATCTAGATAGTACAGAATACCGTCAGATTTAGTTTCAATTTTAAGTTCAGCTCCACTGGACAGCTCCTTTCGTAAATCATCTTCCGTTACTGAAACATGTTGGGCTTCTCGAATTTGATCCTTAATGTCAGTTATGATTTGCGAACATTGAAGACGAATTGAGTTCACATAACCCTTTCGACTAAGTGCATCAGCCACCACTTTTGCTTTGCCAGGGTGGTACCGAATTTCACAGTCGTAGTCATTTAGAAGTTCGACCCATCTTCGTTGCCTCATGTTTAACTCCTTTTGATTGAAGATATGTTGAAGACTCTTGTGGTCAGTGTATATTTCACACTTAGTACCATAGAGATAATGTCTCCATATCTTAAGAGCGAACACAACGGATCCAAGTTCTAGGTCATGGGTGGTGTAATTCTTCTCATGAGTCTTGAGTTGTCTTGAAGCATAAGCTATAACCTTTCCTCTTTGCATTAGAACACGGCCTAGCCCTTGCCCTGACGCGTCGCAATAAACCACGAAGTCATCACAACCTTCAGGCAGAGTAAGGATTGGTGCATCACAGAGTTTTTGTTTTAGGGTTTGGAAGGCTTCTTCTTGTTTCGGTCCCCATATGAAAGCTTTTCCCTTGTGAGTTAAAGCCGTGAGTGGTACAGCAATGCGAGAGAAGTTTGAAATGAAACGACGATAATAACCAGCCAAACCAAGAAAAGATCTTACTTCAGTTGGTGTACATGGCGCTTGCCATTCTTGTACCGCTTTGATCTTTGAGGGGTCGACATGTATTCCCTTGTCATTGACTACATGTCCGAGGAATTGCACCTCTTTTAACCAGAATTCACATTTGGAGAATTTGGCGTAAAGCTTTTCATTCTCTAGAAGTGTAAGGATGAGTCGAAGATGTCGCTCATGATCAGACTTAGACTTTGAATAAATGAGGATGTCGTCGATGAAGACTATAACAAAACGATCCAGATAAGGTTTGCAGACTCTATTCATTAGATCCATGAAGACAGCTGGAGCGTTGGTTAAACCAAATGGCATGACCATGAATTCATAATGACCATAACGAGTTCGAAAAGCGGTCTTTGGGACGTCTTCTTCATGCACTCTAAGTTGATGATAACCAGATCGAAGGTCGATTTTTGAAAAGCAACTGGCACCTTGAAGTTGGTCAAGAAGATCATCAATGCGAGGTAATGGATAGCGATTTTCGATTGTTAACTTGTTGAGTTTTCTGTAGTCGATGCACATGCGAAACGATCCATCTTTCTTCTTTACAAAAAGGACAGGTGCACCCCAAGGCGAGGAGCTAGGACATATGAATCCCTTGTCAGCCAACTCTTGCAATTGACTGGCTAGCTCTTGCATTTCAGAGGGAGCTAACCTATAAGGAGACTTTGCAACTGGTGTAGCACCAGGTACGAGATCGATCCGAAATTCGACTTCTCTAACTGGAGGAAGTCCTAAAATGTCGTCAGGAAAAACTTGCGGGAAATCTTTTACTACTGGAATGTCTTCAAGTTTCTTCTCCATGGTTCCCTTTTTGATGATATGAGCTAAAAACGCGACATAATTCTTGTGAAGATATTTTTGAGCTTGAAGACAAGACATTAAGCTGAGCCCTTTCGACGAGGTTTCTCCAAAGATTCGAAGAGTCTGACCGTTTGAAAGAGGAATACGTATAAACTTTTCGTGGCATACAACTTCTGCCTGATGTTGACTGAGCCAAATCCATACCAATTATGATATCAAAACTTCCCAACTTCATAGGAATAAGGTCAACTGAAAAGTCGTGGTCGTTTAAGGTGAGTGTACAGTTCCGTATAATAGAGTTTAATGAGACCGGTTTCCCGTCTGCAACTTCTACTGTTATGGATTCCATGAGCTTATCACGATTTTGGTTTAAGATAGGTTCAAACTCTAAGGACACAAAACTTTTATCCGCGCCAGTATCAAACAACATGGATGCATATCTACCATTTATAAGGAACGTACCGTTAACCACATTGCCGTCAGCTCTATCCTGATTAGCGTTGATGTTGAAAGCTCTTCCTCTTGCAGGTGGAGGAGCTTGGTTTGCTTGATTCACCGGATTGGCTTGGGCCTGAGCATGAATAATGTTTACCAGCCTTGGACAAGTGTTTCTAAAATGGCTTGGGTCTCCACAATTGTAGCAAGCCCGCATAGGTTGTACCATTGGATAATTGGGTTGGTAATATGTTTGGGCTAAATGTTGGGTAGGTGGTAATAGTAAGGGTTGTTGGGCTTGACCCATTATTTGCTGGTGGGTTTGGGTTGAAGGCTGGTGGCGGTTCGTTTGCTGAGGCATGCGGCAGGTTTGAACAGTATGACCTGCGCGACCACAGCGGTGCAATGTTGGCAAGGTTGATCAGGAAAATGGTGGTATTGGCAACGGTTGCATTTTGGTAACGGGCCAGAGTATGGCCTTTTGTATGGTGCAGGTGAAGGGGCGACTTGGGTAATGGGTGCAGTAGGAATAGGGAAATTGGTTTGAGTGACAGCGAAGTTTCTGATGTTACGCTTCCTCTTGTTAGCAAACTTAGAGGAGGAGGTGGAATGGTTTGAAGTTTGGCCCTCAACGGGGGCTTTCTTCTTCTCTTCCTTAAACTTACCGTTGCGAATTCGATTCTCGGTCAGTTCAGTGGCTAGTTCCATAGCAGCTTCAAGTGTTGCTGGTGAAGTGCTGAGAACTGAATCTTGAATTTTCGAGGGAAGTCCTCGAATATAATGCTCGATTAAACGATAAGTTGGGGTGAACAAGTTAGGAACCATTTGGTTCAACTCTAAGAACCTCTTGTTGTAGGAAGTATGATCTCCCTCCTTTTGCTTTAAAGAATGAAATTCGTCCTCCAACTTTTTAATCTCACTCCTAGGATAGAACCGCCTAGTCATAATTTCCCTTAACTCCTCCCACGTTAAGGCCATTGCATCATCAATTCCCCTCTTCCCCTTTTCAGTATTCCACCAGGTAAGAGCTACCCCAAAGAGTCTTCCGGTGGCGTATCGAACCTTGCGATCCTCAGGACAATCGCAGTTGAGGAAGGTGTTTTCCATTTCCTCAAACCAGTGGAGGAGAGCAGTGACACCTTCAGTCCCTTCAAATTTAGGAGGATCACAAGACTTGAAATGTTTATATGAGCACTTGCTGGTAGGAGGGTTGCCGATGTTCTGGTCGTCTTGCTGGGGAGGGTTAGTAGGATTTGTAGCGAGAGCTTGTTGTACTTGAACCACAATGTCAGGAAGCACCGTGGCCATTTGTTTCGCGATTTGCTGCGGCCAAGCGTTCGTGAGATCTTCCTGATCTTTTACCCCCTCGTTGTTGTCTAGCCGATATCTACAGGAACATACATAAGAAGATTGTGAGTTTATGGAGTCTTTTTAGGTGTCATGTGTCTTTAGGAAAATGAAAATAGCATAAATATCAATAATGCAACTACATCCATAGGATGTCTTGGGTTTGCTCATGTTGGGCCTCAAATGTCCCCCATACCTTCACCTGTATAGTCATGTGGGCCCCCATGGCTATTGGCTTGGTAGGATTTACATTAGTATTGGCGATTTAACACTCGCATCACCCGAATGCAAACCACAAAATATGTTTATGAGATGTATGGTCGGAATGTGTCCAGGTGTAGACACAATGACAACTCAAAGTGGGGTTAGCTCACACGACGTTTGGTATAGCATGCTTTGGCCTAATAGGTACTTCGTACTCTCATCGTTAATCCCCAGGTAGGCAAACTGGTCCTTTATTTTGGATTTCTACGAATGCCAGCCTAGACAGGACGTTCCGACTACCGGTACTGGTACCCTTCCAGTTACTACATGCCCGTCATGAGAACTCACTTTGATGAGATTTGAAAATACAAAAATCGTTGTAAAAGCAATCATGAAAATGATGTGGTGTGTGCTTTCATGGATATAATATGTTATGAGAATATGATTCATGATAGGCATTATATGATAATATATACTTATGAACATGCTTGCATAACATTGAATGTAACATTTAACATAAAACATATAAACATCATGAAATTTGGCATGTAACACACAAAAATCTTAAAAATTTCTAATCAACTATAGTATAGGCTCTAAGGGTCTAATAACCTATCCTATATCCCTACAGTCATGGCTCTGATACCAATCTGTCACACCCCGACCCGCAGCGGAATAAGAGTCGGGGCATAATTGGGTTATCACCAAAGCTCATGATATTTACTAATATGTTTCATATTTATTAAAGTCAAAATTACATTCTCAATAATCCAAACATGTCCATACAAATACAAAGAAAAATATCCAACTAAACAATCCAAGCTCTAAACCAATTTATTCTTCTAGGCCAATCCTATGTGTTTCTTGCTGCAGCTGGTTCACCTGTATCATGTGTAAAAATGGGGGTTTTTGGGTCAACATAAGTTGGCGAGTGAACCTTGTTAGAATAACATTTATTATTGATTTTCTTGTTATTTTATCAAAGAAAAATTGTGCATAATCATAAGTGAGCAAATGTAAATAATCAATCAGTAACAATGACAATCACAAACTATAACATACAAAAACATATATTAACATACGATAACATACCAACATCATACAATAAATAATCATGAATGAAACTGTGCGATCAAGGCTCAATCAAACGGAGCCGATCGTATTGCATGTACTGAAAATGATAAATGTCTGTGCGATCAAGGCTCAATTAAACGGAGCTGATCGTATGTTGGCACGCCAGGTTCACGCTCATAATGTAATGGGGAACATGCTCAACGCTCATAATGTAATGGGGAGCGGCGGCCTATGAAATTGCATGTACTGAACATAATAAATTAAATCTAACAATAATCACACCAACAGTTGAAACAAGCTGAATACACATTTGTTCATGATATGATGTATGCACAATGATTTAAATATAATAAATGGCAAGACACATGATACACCCCAAAAACGTGATTAAAACGGGGAATTTGTAAAGATTCACTCACATTGGGTGCGTTTGGTTGGAGATAATGAGATGCGCACGAGTTGGAAAGGATTGAACAACGAGTATTAACTAACCTAAATAATAACGGAAAAATATAGTCAATGAGTGGATTTTATTGATAATTTTAATGGGATTTTTAGATATATTTTTGTGAGTTTAAGGCTATTTCCTAACTTTAAAAACATTATTTTTAAGTATTTTTAATTGATTTTTAAATTAAATTAAATAAATATGTTGACTTTTGCATTGACCGTTGACCGTTGACCGTTTGACTTGTTGATCGGTTTTATTGTGTAATTGTATGCGCCGGGTGAGGCTCGAACCCGAGACCTCCCGTACGCGTGCACGCAGCTCTACCAACTGAGCTACGTGTCTAACCCGAAATAATTCTGTTTCTAATTATACTTATATACTAACTCAGTTTATTCAAAATTATTTTATTTTCAAAAATATGTTAAATCATTGAACCGGTGTCACTAACAGGTCTCGATCCCGGGACCTGTGCTTTAACGTTACACACAGTCCACCGCTGGACTGTGTGTCTAACTTGGTTAATATACAGATTTTTATTATACTTAACAACTAACGTAAGTTAATTCGGTTCAGTTAGAAAAATAAAACATCTTTATTACAGAGAGGGTGTGTGTATCAGGGATGGAACTCGCGGCGTGTGTTTATTGTTTGCACACAGTCCACCGCTGGACTGTGTGTCTAACCCGTTTACAATATTCATTTTAATTAATCTTAATATCATCTATAATTCGTCTATAACACAGACAACGGTTTTCTCGCTGTTATTTGCTTAATTCAGTTAAAGAATAATATGAACAAGTTGAAAGGTGATGAACGGAGAAGGTTTGGGGAAAGAAAGTACCGGAACAGGTCGTCGTTCTCGAAATTCTGGCAAGTATCGTCAGCTCTGATTATGAGCTTCCTCTGTTCGGTTCAATTACCAAATTTGATTGATTAGTTATGAAAGTGGGGTACTAAACAAGGATTAACAGAGGTTTTGAATGTTCATACCGATTCACCGCGTGAGATTGGAAATTCCAGAAGTTTTCCGGCAAGAGCTGAATATTCCGGCTATGACGTCTAGGATTGATTCTAATTGTTGGTTTGAAGTTAGTAACAGCCTAACAACGGATTAATACTGAAATAGTCGAAGTATTTACCGTATTAATGAAGGTCTCGGTTTTCCGGCGACTTGCAGAGATTTTCCGGCGAGTTAAAAAAAAGTTTTCTGACGAACTGAATGAATAGCGAAAGTGCAATTGAAGGTCTGTAGAATGTTTCTAAGTCGCGAGAGAGGTCTTTGGTTGAAGTAATTCAGAAATTGAATACCTTCGGTTATAAAAACCGATCATCATCAAAATTTAAGTTAATTCAAGACTGAATTGATTAGAATCGTCGGTGCATCGGTTATAAACCAGAATCCGCGAACACTCAACCGTTTTGGACGGTTGAAAGCCGATTACGGTTTCAGTTTGGCGCAACAGGTTGTTTCATGATTGTCTATAAGATTTATTTGTTTCCTAGAGTTGACAGAAAAACAACAAGTGGCGGAGTGGTTATGTGTGTATGTGTTAAGTCTTTGGAGTTCAACCTGGCTGACCCGGGTTCGAGTCCCGGCAGCCTCATTTTATTTTAATTATTTTATTTTTCTTTTTATCAATTATAACTTTTTTTAGTTTAGTTTGTTTATTAATTATGTATCATTAAAATCAAAATAGACGTAAATACGCAACGAAACATTTATAACTTGATATTCGATTACAAACGGAGCGGGTTTGGAAAACCGTTTTTGACAAATGTTACAGGTGACCCGGGTTCGAATCCCGTCAGCCTTGTTTTATTTTTATTTCACTATTTTTAATACATTTTCAAATATAAATTTTATATTCTAATGTACTTATTAATTATGTATCGTTTAAAATTAATTTGAGCATTAAATACGCAACGAAATTTTTAACTGATTGTTCGGTTAATAAACGAAGCGGGTTTGGTAAATTCGGTTTTTGACGGATGTTACAGTATCCCCTACTTTTTAGAAATTTCATCCCGAAATTTAAGTAGTGGCATATTTGTCTAAAAAGGATGGTGTTTAATTTGACAGTTACATACTTAGAAAGGCGTAAGAGTTTAAATTTTTGTTTGAGGCGGTAACGTTCCTTGTAAGGGTTGAGTACCCTGCTTCAGGAATCGCTTTTTGATGCCTATGATAATGAATATTGATAAACAGAGTTGATTGACTAAATATGATTTCATGTGCAAGAGTTTTGATATGTTTGGAAAGATAAGGTTATATCCCTAAACAAAACTTCTACTACTAAAACCTACATGGAACTTCTCATAACCGCCTGACAATGCCTTTGATCCTTTGACAAGAATACTTATATATAGGAAGTACCAGCGGCGTCCACCATATTTTTGTCAAATTTTCATTGATTTTATCAGTAAGTTATGATTGGTTCTATGATGTGACTCTAGAACATAAATAAACACAACAATCGATATCTGAGTCCTAATTCTGATAGCATAATGTTTGAATGGTGACAGTTCCTCTCTCGTTTGTTATGATGGAGAGGTTAGTTTATGTACAAATAGAACACAATCCAATTTCTTTAAATGATGAGATGATATGAATGCTAAATCAGTGAGTATAACACAAACTTCAACCAATACAATACTAAATCCTACATGGAACTTCTCATAACCGCTTGATAATGCCTCTGATCCTTTGATCAAGAATACTTATATATAGGAAGTACCAGCGGCGTATCCACCATATTCTTGTCAAATTTTCATTGGTTTTATCCGTAAGTTATGATTAGTTCTATGTGACTCTAAAACATAAACAAACACAACAATCAAAGCTTGAGTCTTAATTCTGATAGCATACATGTTTGAATGATGACAGTTCCTCTCTCGTTTGTTATGATGGAGAGGTTAGTCTATATAGAAATGGAACACAATCCAATTCCTTTAAATGATGAGATGATATGAATGCTAAATCAGTGAGTATAACACAAACTTCAACCAAGACAATACTAATCCTACATGGAACTTCTCATAACCGCCTGACAATGCCTCTGATCCTTTGACAAGAATACTTATATATAGGAAGTACCAGCGGCGTATCCACCATATTCTTGTCAAATTTTCATTGGCTTTATCCGTAAGTTATGATTAGTTCTATGTGACTCTAAAACATAAACAAACACAACAACCAAAACTTGAATCTTAATTCTGATAGTATACATGTTTGAATGATGACAGTACCTCTCTCGTTTGTTATGATGGAGAGGTTAGTCTATGTAGAAGTGAGACACAGCTCAACTTCTTTAAATGTTGAGATTGTAATACGTCATGAGGTATGATGATATGAATGTTAAATCAGTGAGTATAAAACAAAACTGAAATAGTAATTTGCATTAAGATTCTTGGATATATTTCCAATTTATAATTGGGATACAGGAAAATTGAGATAACTAAAAAAAAAACGTAAAAAACTAAACGGTTGGAGTTGAATCTTGATTTTTGGCGAAGGGGACTAGTTGGGTGGTTTCGTTTGGAACGTCATTATCTTCAACCGGATTGGCGTTGATGTTGTAAACTCTTCCTCTTGCTGGTGGCCTAGTGGTTAGGTTTCCTTGATTTGCTTGGTTAACTGGGTTTGCTTGAGCTTGGACGTTTATGATGTTAACCAATCGAGGGAACGTGTTTCTAAAGTGGGTAGGGTCTCCACAATTAAAACAAGCTCGAACATATGGGAACATGGGGTATTGGGGTTGTTGATATGTTTGGATCATGTTTTGAGTAGGGGGTGAGGTTTGGTTTTGAGGAGTGCGGCAAGCCTTGCTCAAATGACCATAGCGTCCACAATTCGCACATAGTCGACATGGTAAGGTAGATGGATGGTGACAGAAACAGGTGTTACATTGAGGGTGAGGTCCAAGGTAAGGTTTCTTATTTGGGTAAGTTGTGTTGGGTGCTACTTGAGTGATTGGGATAGCTTGGAGGGGTACGGCTTGTGAGGCTGGTTGGTTGCGTTGGGTGACAGCGAAAAGTTGCCCGTCTCATTTTCTCTTAGAAATGGGTTGAGAAGGGGATTCGGTTTGGGTGGAGTCGGAGGTTTCAGTCGATGCTTTATCCTTCTTCTTCTCCTCCTTGAAGTCTTTATTCCGTATACGATTCTCGGTGAGCTCTGTAGCTAACTCCATTGCTGCTTCCAAAGTTGCAGGTGTGGTACTTATTACAGGGTCTTGAATTTTTGAAGGAAGACCTCGAATGTAGTGTTCGATCAAACGGTAGAGGGGAGTGAACAAGTTGGGAACCATTTGATTTAACTCGAGGAATCTCTTGTTGTATGTGGTGTGGTCGCCTTCCTTTTGCTTCAACGAATAGAACTCATCCTCTAATTTCTTGATTTCGCTCCTTGGGCAAAACCGTCTTGTCATGATTCCTTCAACTCTTCCCAAGTCAAAGTCATAGCATCTTCAACATCTCGTTTGGCCTTCTCTGTGTTCCACCATGTAAGTGCTATTCCAAGTAAATGACCGGTAGCATATCGCACTTTGCGATCATCAGGGCAATCGCAATTTAGAAATGTATTTTCCATTTCTTCAAACCAATGGAGGAGAGCGGTGACACCTTCAGTCCCTTCGTATTTTGGAGGGTCGCAGGATTTGAAATGCTTGTAGGTGCATTGAGTGGTATTTGGGGGAGGGTTGATAACATTTTGATCTTCTTGGTTGACAGGATTAGCGGTAAGGGCTTGTTGGACTTGAATTACAATGTTGGGTATTACGGCAGCCATTTGTTGAGCGATTTGGGCAGCCATGCGCTCGCGGGCTTTTCCTGATCTCATCTTCCTACGAGCGAGGCTAGAAGACATCTACAAGGAATACATATCAAGAGTATGAGTTGGATGCTTTAGGGATCATGTGTCGTATTTAGTAATGAACATTTATAAAATAAATATAAAATAATAAATCTACTACATCCATAGGATGTCTTGGGCTTTGCTCGTAATTGGGCCTTGCATGCCGCCATACTTCACCTACGTAATCATGTGGGCCCCCATGACTACCGGGTTTTTCATATGGTTCGCATGTGTTAGCCTGGTTACGTACACTAAAACCCGGAGAAAATCGAGAAATATGTATGTAACGTATGATATTCGGAATGTATCCAGGTGTGGACACGGTGACACCTCAAAGTGGGGTCAGTTCGAACGACGTTTGGTGTGGCATCCTCATCGTTAGTCCCCAGGTAGGCAAACTGGTCCGTTATATTGGATTTATACGAACGCCAACCTAGACAGGACGTTCCGACTACCGGTACTTGTACCCTTACAGTTACTACACGCCCGTCGCAGAACTCACTTTGATGAGATTTGAAAATGAAAAATGCGACAAAATCTTGAATAACAGAAGTATGAAGATGATTTGAATATGTGAACATTGAAATATGTATGATGAATATGTATGTAAGTATGTATGTCTGACTGTAAGTATAATTCACTATGTATCACAAAATGTAATATTGGAAGTGTTTGCATGCATTTGTGTATATAATAAATATGAAAGAAATAAACATCATGAGTTTGCATATAACCACATAAACAATTAAAATCTATTCAACTATAGTATAGGCTCTAAGGGTCTAATAAGCTATCCTATATCCCTATAGTCAAAAGCTCTGATACCAATCTGTCACACCCCAACCCGCAGCGGAAAAGGTGATCGGGGCATGATTGGGTTTTCATCAAAGCTCATGACATTTATTATAATGTTTCATATTTATTATTACAATTTAAAGGGAAATCATAAAATCATAATTACAACATGTTCTACACATCTTTCTAAACTTCATTATTTTCTTCTAAGGCATTTCCTATGTTTTCCTTGCTTCATCCTGTTCACCTGTATCATGTGTAAAAATGGTTTTTGGATCAACAAAAAGTTGGCGAGTGAATCCTATTAAAAACATTTAAACAAGTTTAATGAATTGATAAAATAAAGTGCATAACCACATATGAGTAAATGTAGATGTAAACTTATTCACAAAACACTTAATATTAAATAATTCAACTCGTCTCACACGAGGAACTGATGGGCCTAATGAATGAGTTTTGAGGCACGTGTTGTTCTACGAACTGATGGGCCTAATGAATGAGTTTTAAGGCACGCGTTGTTCAACTCGTCTCCCACGGGGAACTGATGGGCCTAACAAATAATTTGCATACAAGATGACAATATGTAATACATAACTACAAACAATATTTACATTCTAAGTTTAAATCATAATATGGTATGGCACGAGTTTGAATAAACGAATTAGTTTAAGTGACACATGATACACCCTAAAACGTGTAATTAAAAAGGGGAGTTGTAAGACTCACTCACATTGGGTGCGTTCGGTTGATGATGTTGAATGCGCACGAAGTTGGATTTAACCACGAGTGAAACTAACCTAGATAATAACATAATGGTTCGGTAAATAAGCGGATTTTATTAATCAATTTTAGTAGGATTATTGGATATATTTTTGTGAGTTTAAGGCTATTTTCTAACTTTAAAAATGTTATTTTTAAGTATTTTTAATTTAAATAAATAAATAAAAGTAATAAAAAAAATGTTGATTTTTGACTGTTGACCATTGACTTGTTGACCGTTGACCGTTGACCTGTTGAACGGTTCGGTCGGTTATATGTGTGCGCTGGGTGAGACTCGAATCCGTGACCTCCCGTACGCGTGCACGCAGCTCTACCAACTGAGCTACGTGTCTAACCCGAAATATTTCTGTTTTTAATTATATTTATATACTAATTAAATTAATTCGAAAATCACTTATTTTAAAAACGATTTAATTGCATCACTCGGTGCTCTCCACAGGTCTCGAACCCGGGACCTGTGGTTTAGTTTGGCACACAGTCCACCGCTGGACTGTGTGTCTAACTTGGTAAATATTCTGGGTTTTATTATACTTAACATCTTACTGAGTTAACCCGGTTCGGTTTCTAAAAAAAACATTATTATTAAAGAGGTTAAGGTTGTCATAGGAATCGAACCCGCGTCGTGTGCATATTGTTTGCACACAGTCCACCGCTGGACTGTGTGTCTAACCCGTTCATAATATTGATTTTAATTAATCTTATAACATACACAACTTCGTCTTCTTCGTTCAAAACACAGACATCGGTTAACTAACTGTTACTTGATTGATTCGGTTAATGAATTATATGAACAATTGAAAAGTATTGAACAGAAGAGTTTGGGGAAATAAAAGTACCGAACAGATCGTCTTCTTCAGAAATCCGGCAAAGATCGTCGGCTCTGTTTTGGTGACCTTCGGCTGTTAGAATCAATTAATAGTTTGGAGGGATTAAATGTATAATTGAACTACTGAGTAACGCTTATCAGTAGGTTTGAATGATCATACCGGTTAACAGCGAGTTTCCGAAAATCCAGAAGTTTTCCGGCGATAACAGAAAATCCGGCAGTGTCGTCTGGGGCTGATTCTGGGTGATGGAGTGATGTTAGAATTTGTCTAATAATGTAATGAAACAGAAAAGTCGAGGTATTTACCGCGTAGATGAAAGTCCCGGTTTTCCGGCGACTTGCAGAGAATTTCGGCGAGTGAAATTTCTTGCGACAGAGATTCTTCAGAGGTTTAAGGTGAGTGTGGGTGATGTCAATATGAGCTCTAAGATCTTATTTTAGAGTAAGAAGAAAGGATGGAATGAATTCGGTTTTCCGGCGAAAATTTCCGGTTAATTTGCAGGGAATTCCGGCGACTGCGGCGAAGTTTTTTTGAGCAAAAATGAAGAGTGTAAGTTGAATAGATTCGTGAGCTCAACTGATGAACAAGGTATAATCCCGGATTTGAATGAGACTTTCGGTTTCGACGGAAATTAAGGTAATGAATGAAATTGATTAAGTTTTTCGGTTATAACCGATATGGCTGTTAATGTAAACGTTATGACCAAAAGAAACGGCAACATGTGACGAATTTGTTGGGATTTCCGGCGTCAGCGGTTTTGGGCGCGCTGTGTAACTGGGTTTTGATTTCCAGATTTAATTTATGTATTAATTGTTTCAATATGTAAACAAAAATCACAAGTGGCGGAGCGGTTGGAAAGATGAGAGTTAAGGCTTGGCTGACCCGGTTGACCCGGGTTCGAATCCCGGCAGCCTTGTTTTATTTTTATTTCACTATTTTTAATACATTTTCAAATATAAATTTCATATTCTAATATACTTATTAATTATGTATCGTTTAAAATTAATTTGAGCATTAAATACGCAACGAAATTTTTAACTGATTGTTCGGTTAATAAACGAAGCGGGTTTGGTAAATCCGGTTTTTGACGGATGTTACACCTACGGGGTCCTAAATTCCAAAGCTTATAGACTGAGCCTTGTCCAGCCTACTATTGTGGTTCGTCACATATACGTTAATCTCTAAAAATACGTAAGCTTTTACTGGTAAATACAATTAACGGACGTATTTGTAAAATATTTGAAAATCATTTGTTATCATGCTTGTCACATTCGGGATCCAATGTTCAAAACCGACTTTTGATTAATATATACACCATATATTTTGTGTCCATCAGGTGTATGCCTACACTCCACACTTAATGGTCATTACAATAAATGAATCGGGATGCCCAGATACGACACTGTTAACCCCAAAATGTTTTATGTTAATCAAACAATACATATTAAAATCGAATTATCAACATTCTGAAAGCATATGCCCATTGTAATACCCGAACCATGTGGTTTTGTACCATATCCCAAGTTTTTATAATAAAAGTGGTTAAAAAGTATTTACTAGTACTGGCTATGCATATAGCGTATGAGATCGTAATATAGCCGGATTCAAAGTTTATTATCCTACTGATGCGTTTACCGGAAGGCTCTATAGTCAAGAGTGAGTTGAAAGATTATCCATGAGAATAGTTTACAGGTCATTATGGGTTCTTTGGACTTGACGGTTAACATAGATTTGACCAAATTCTGCTAGATTAAGTGTTGACCGAATAGAATGTGGTCTATAACCATACGAGCGAAGGACCTCATGTGTTATGGTCAAATACCCTTACATTCTGACTTGAAAGTGATAAAGTGATTTGAAAAGTTATTGACCCATTACGACTTCTTTATATGGTTTATGCCATTTGATGAGTGGTATGCATAAATACGGGTTCGGGCAGTAATATGGGTCAATGATAAGTCAAATATTTTAGATCATATTTTTGTGGTGTTGTACAAACTGTTTTGGTGTCAAAACTTTAGGTTGTGAATCTTAAAAATGTATTTGCTGATAATTACATAAAGCAAAGTTTGACTTTTTAGAATTTCAGGTTTGCCTTATCATTTTGGCCCATTTAGACATGATGAACACGTGATGTAAATGTATGGTTTTAACCTATACATTACGGAGACCATTTAGTTGAGTTTAATTTATACTTGATTCACCAAAGTGGTTAGAATCCAAGGTCAAATAGAAAAGTCAAACCGTTGACAATTCTTTGATGTTTGGACTAAATTAGACTATCAAACTACTTTCTAATGAAAAAGCTAAGCAAAGAGCAAGAGGTGATGACACGTGTCCATGGAGGTTTTAGCGACTGATTAGTGTCCCTTGATGTGTCAAATGCAGGTTCAGGGTGGCCATATTACATGATAGGTAGCAAAATGTTGAAGAAGGTTGCTACCAACCATGATTTTGCTATTCAGCGACCCCTTGCAGACCGCAAGGGATACCCCATACAATTTGCAAGGATCGTTAGCGCTTCAGAATTTCCAGCCACCCCTTGCGGACCGCAAGGGGTTTCCTATATGTCCGCAAGGATCTCTGGCGGAGTAATTTTTAATTTTTGGCATCTTTCGTCCATCGACTTTGTATTTTCCCTTTTTCATGATTCTAACCCCTCTATTTCAATTTTGTGAATTACGTGAAGGGTTTTCAGACACTTGTAATTTTAAGATTTTATTGATAAATATCGGGGTGTCACAAAAACTAATTTGGCGTGTTGCACGCATATTTTTGTCCTCAAGAGGCATAAGTAAATAGTAACTTTTTAATGTAAATTGTTGCTTACAATATTTGTCTTGTGTTACTACTTTGTGTAGGTATCACGAATGAGGATTGGCTCAAGTTCATGTGGTATAGCGTATAATTCTAGTGATGCAATTGGATTTGCGGCAAGCTTTGAAGATTGCAAGTGTGCATGAAACTGAGTTAAGTCTATATGTTTTTGTGTATACCGAAAGTGGTAGGCACAATTATAGTACAATGTATATAGATTGCAAGCTTGAAAACGAACATAAAAGTCACTTGTTGTATTAATAAGATATGTTTGGCAAAATGCCTTGATTACAATAGTTTGTGTCTTACATGTAACATTTTCGTATTTGTTGGGCATTCCAAGTGGGTGGAATGATTGTGCAATCTCATTTTAGTAGTTTGTGTGCGCCCTTACCTAGGACCTCATCTATGACAAAGGGTCCTACCCATTTAGGGGCAAGCTTGCCTGGACGCTTTGCGTTAAAGGCTTAATTATCGCGAAAGACGTAATCTTCGGGTTGAAGGTACATATGCAAACTCGCGCATTATAGTAATTTTCTAGCTTGTTTGTATTTTGCTTCATTGATAGCTGCTTTTCATGCCGTTCATCCAACAAGTCCGTGTCTAGAGGACGTTCTGCCCCATTCTCGATGGAGCTTATCACGAGCATGCGCGTGGATGGGAGACCGATTTCTGAAGGGGTAACCGCTTCGGAGCCATATGTTAGGCTGAAAGATGTTTCACCATTGTTACTTTTAGGCATGGTCTGATGTGCCCACATGATACTTGGGAGTTCATTGACCCAACCCCTATGCACGTTTCCTAGTCTTGCTTTGATATCGTTGACAATGTTGCGATTGACGCTTTCCACTTGACCGTTCCCTTGTGGGTGCGCCAAAGATGAAAATACATGCTGCATGTGCAAGTCTTTTAATCACTCTTGTAGGTCTTTATGAGTAAAGTTTGTGCCATTGTCAGTGACGGTGCACAACGGTAAGTCGAAACGGCAGATGATGTACTCCCAAATAATTTCCTAACAACCACGGTTGTTGTGGATGTGAGCGCTTTTCCTTCGACCCACTTGGTGAAGTAGTCAATCGCCACAATCATAAATTTTATTGAAACATGGGCGTTTGGGAATGGACCTACCATATCAATGGCCCATTGTTGAAAGTCCATGCGGTAGTAACAAGGACCAAGGCATTATTGTGGCGCAAAGCTTTGGGTTCATGACTCTGGCCACTAATATCCAGCATTCACAACCTTCACCACTAATATGCGCGAGACTGTGTGGATACCGCAAATTCCCTTGTGAATTTTGCGAATTAGGTAACTTGCATCCTGAGAATCCACACAGCGCAATAGTGGACCCATGAAAGATCTCCAGTACAAGATTCCATCCGATATCTTGTAATGTGGGCTTTGTGCTGATTTTTTCTTGCCTCATCTTTATCTTACGGGAGGGTACTAGACTGAGGATAAGCTATGATTAGTGTCATCCAAGATTAAAACTTATGGTTGAGCTCTTTTTCTTGCTCCAAGATAGGGCCATTGTTTCACCCATAACATCGTACAACCTATTTATATGACCCACCATAATTAATGTATCAACATGAGCTTCTAGGTTTTGTACCCCCATCTTGAGTACTAAGCACAACCCAATGAGGAAGGCTACATATTCCATCTCATTATTAGTGCTTTTCAAGCGGATCGTATACGTGAATTCTTGCTTTTCTGGCTGACTAGTCGGTCGCCCACGCCTACGCTGTCTACATTTGAGGCCCATTGGTGTACAAAGCCCAAACGTTGATCGTTGGCGCAAATGATGTTGGTTTTTGTTCTCCTTTGCATTCTTTTACTTTGCTAACTCCCACTCTATAGCCCACTTTTCTAGGCAACCCGATATCTTCGTTTTGGCTAGGATGTGGCCAATCTTGTAGTTTGGGAGAACGTTGATGATGTGACTTGTGTAGTATTGGCGCAAGCGCCTAGATGCATGTACAAGTGCTAGAACAAGCTTCTCCATGATTAAGTATCGTGTTTCAAGGTTATTGAGCTTTCTGTTGACATAATACATTGGTGTCTGAACTCCCTCCCTGTCGACATGGAGCACCGCGCCTATCGCTTTTTAAGAGGTGGTTAGGTAGAAGGTCAACGACTCGTTCTCGCACGGGGAAGTAAGGGTTGGGAGCTTGATCAAACACTTCTTTATCTCTTGAAATGCACACTCTGCTTCAGACATCCATTTTAATTAATTTTTCTTACGCAATCGCGAAGAGTGCTGATAAGTGGGAATTTAGTTGCATGGTTAGCAAGGGACCTGCTCGATACCACAAGGCGCCCTGCAAGGGTTTGCAATTATTTGATTATGGCAAGGAGAGCATGTGCTCTATGGCTTGGACAATCTCTTCCCGAAAGGAGCACTTGCCTAGGTTGAGCTTCATGTTGATGTTGTGTAACCTTTTAATTGTCTTCTCGATATCATTAAGCATTGAATCCTCTTCCACGCTCATGATGACCAGGTCATCCACGTAGATTTCTTCGTACTTGCCGATGTTATCTCCAAACTTTTGTCCATTAACCTTTGTTAGGTTGCCCCTCTGTTCCATAGCCTGAAAGGCATCTTTATATAACAGAAAATAGCCATTTCCGTATAGAAAGTAGTTTTGTCTTCATCCACGAGGGGCATCTTGACTTGGTGGTAACCCTTATAACAATCAACGAAACATTTCCACCTTAAGGGCGCGAGAGAATCCACCTTCTTGTCAATCTTGGGAAGAGAGTAACAGTCACTAGGGCATGCTTTGTTCAAATCGTTATAATCGACGCACATGCGCTAGCAGCCATTTGACTTGGGCACCATTACGGGATTGGCGACCCACGTTTGATATATGACCTCGTGAAATATGTGTGCTTTGAGGGGTTCGTTGATTTGTACATTCATCGCGCGGGGTTTCTCTGTGCGGAGGCTTTTTTCCTTACACGACCGATTTGACAGAAGGGAAAGTTCTTAAGCAATGTTCTGCAATGTCGCATGGGACCCCCACCATATCTGCATGAAAATATATTCATGTTCCTGAACAAAATTCGTTTTAGGTGTGCGCGGATGCTCTCTGATATGGTGTGGCCCCGAGTGAACATCTGCTCTGGGTATTTGCAGTTCAAGAGCCACTGTACTGGCTTTGTTCGAGGCGCAGGCTTTGTTAGCTTAGGGGGCGTGCTTCTTTCACGGCCAGAACTTCCTTTTATGCATAAATAATTGCTACCCGTATTCCTTTGGGAAACCTGTTGTAGAGTGAGGGGTAGATGTCATCATGTTAAAATCTCGAGCAAACTCTCAACCTAACTGCATGTTGTGACGAGAGTGTGCAAGCAGGACCATTGTAACAACACAGCATAACCGCACCATGATATTATCTGCTGGCTGGGACGAACCACCATCGCTCTCAGATTTAAAACGCGTCATGATGGTTAAGGTATCAAGCCCCTTATCAGGAAGCCTTCATTCCCCTTCATAACCAATGTGGGATGTCACAATCCACCCCCTTATGGGGCCCAGCATCCTCGCTGGCACACCAGTCTGGTCCGTGGCTCTAATACCATTGGTAACAGCCCAACATAATTACACCATGATATTATCCGCTTTGGTCTGGATGAACCGCCATCGCCTGACGAATTTAAACGCGTCAGAATGGTGAAGATATCAAGCCCCTTATAAGGAAGCCTTTGATCCCCTTCACAACCAATGTGGGATGTCACAAATCGATTATGAAGGGGAACAAAGGCTTCCTTATAAGGGCTCGATACCTTCACCATAATGACGCATTTTAAAGCCATGAGGGGCAGGCATTGAAGGCGTACTGTCCGCCAAAGCGGACAATATCATGGTGCGATTATGTTGGGCTGTTATAAATGGTATCAGAGCTAGGGTCAGACCAGTGGTGCCAGGTCCCGCGAGGACGCTGGACCCCGTTAGGGGGGTGGATTGTGATATCCCACATCGGTTGTGAAGAACAAAGGCATCCTTATAAGGGGCTGGATACCTTCACTATCATGACGCGTTTTAAAGCCGTGAGGGGTAGGCACTGACGGCGTGCTGGCTACCAAAGCGGACAATATCATGGCGTGGTTACGTTGGGCTGTTACAACCATGAAGTTCACATCCGTAGTCCCTATATATTTCCCGTCGGTGAGAGGGACAAGGAAAGAAGTCTGACCTAAAGGTAGGACTGGTTCATTGTAGAACCCTGTGAGTGGATAATCAACTGGCTTAAGGTGGGCCTTATACTTGGGGTTGTACTGGTTGAAGCACTGCTCATGATTACATCAGCAATACTTCCCCCATCGATGAAGACATAATCAGTTCGGTAATGACCTATGACCCTTGTGATGACTATTGGGGGTATGTCTTAGTGTCCACCGCGCAGCACCGGGAAAGCGACTTGGGCTTTGCTCCAGCTGACGTCTTCTTGGAGTCTCTTCTTATAGTTGTTATTATTCCTTCTTGGTTTCCATGGTTCGCCTTGGATCATGTGGGTATTTATTGTAACATCCGTCGAAAAACGGGTTTCCAAACCCGCTTCTTTTATTAATCGAATATCAAGTTATAAAATTTCGTTGCGTATTTATGATTAATTTTAATTTTAAACAATACATAATTAATAAACAATTTAGAATTAAAAACTATAATTATTAAAAAGTAAAAATAAAGTAAATAAAAAAGAAAATAGGCTGCTGGGTTTCGAACCCGGGTCAGCCGGAAGAAACAACCAACACACATCTCACCACTCCGCCACTTGACTTGTTTGTTGATATAATGACACAATTAATACTTATATTGAAACTCTAAATCTAACCCAGTGAATCAGCGCGCCCAATTCGCACTCGCCAGAAATACCGATGATTTCGCCAATTATCGACGGTTTCCTTTGACTAAACGCATGTATTAACATCGACGTCGGTTATAACCGATGTCTAATCCCGCGATCTCAGTCATAACCGCCGGAGGAAGTCTTGACCACGAATCAAGACCAAATTCAGACCCAATTCATCTTGATTCTTCCCTATAAATACACACCCAAGTCTCTGGTAATCT
The DNA here is from genome assembly GCA_947069175.1 of Scalesia atractyloides. Classification (NCBI taxonomy): domain Eukaryota; kingdom Viridiplantae; phylum Streptophyta; class Magnoliopsida; order Asterales; family Asteraceae; genus Scalesia; species Scalesia atractyloides. The sequence goes on from CAMTDV010000023.1 coordinate 49,870,977, forward strand.
TTTCGCTCAAAATCGCACAATTTCTCGAAGCATTTACACTCGCCGGAGATATTCTGCAATTGCCGGACATTCGCCGGAAAACCGAGACATACATTAAATCGGTAAATTTCTCGACTCTTTCGTTTTAAATCCATTGTTAGACTTATACTAACTTCAATCCATCAACCAGAATCAATCCCAGACGACGTTGCCGGATATTCTGCACTCGCTGGAAAATTTCTGGAAATTTCCGAAATCACGCTGTGAATCTGTACAATCATCTAAACCCTCTGATAATCCTTGTTTAGTAACTCAATTTCACAACTCATCGATCAAAACTGTTAAATGGTTCATCCAGACGGAATTCACAAATCAGAGCCGACGACCATTGCCGGAGTTCTGAGAAAATCAGTCTGTTCGGTACATTCGATTCCTTAACTCTTTTTATCCATTACAATTCAATCAATAAAATGTTCGACGAATGATTTTAACAAGAACAGTCGAATATCATTGTTCTGTGTCTTTGAATGAAGAAGACGAAGTCGACGTTGTGTATAAGTATAATATAAATTGAATATTAAACGGGTTAGACACATAGTCCAGCGGTGGACTGTGTGCAAACACATAGTGCACGTCACGAGTTCGAACCATACAAACGCACCGACTTTCCGAATTGAAACCATTCTTTTTAAAACTGAATCAGAACAGATTCCAATTTGTTTATAAGATTAATATAAACCGTAAGTTAAACAGATAAGACACACAGCCCAACTGGTTGGGCTGTGCGCTTATAAACCGAAGGACCCGAGTTCGATCCGGCTCCCTGCAAACCGGTTCGACCATTTTAAAACCTTTTTAATATAAACCAAATAAATTAACATTTAATTTGTATATATATATAATTAAAACACAGATTATTTCGGGTTAGACACGTAGCTCAGTTGGTAGAGGTGCGTGCACGCGTACGAGAGGTCCCGGGTTCGAACCTCACTCAGCGCACCAATTACCACTGTCCGACCGGTCAACGCCCGGTCAACGGACGGTCAACGGTCAACAAAAAGTCAACATTTTTTTTATATTTTTATTTATTTATTTAATTTAAAAATCAATTAAAAATACTTAAAAATAATAATTTAAAGTTAGAAAATGACCTAAACTCACAAAAATAAATCTAAAAATCCTATTAAAATTGTTAATAAAATCCACTTATTTACCGAACCATTTCGTTAATATTTTAGGTTAGTTTTCCCTCGTCGATCAAATCCCAAAACCCGTGCGCATCCAACATCATCAAAAGAACGCACCCAATGTGAGTGAATCTCTACCAATTCCCCGTTTTAATCACATTTTGGGGTGTATCATGTGTCGCTTATTATTTATTACATTTAAACACTTGTGCATCCATCATATCCATGATCAAATGTGTATCCAATATGTATCAATTGTTTGTGTGGTTAATGTTTAGATTAAATTTATCATTTTCAGTACATACATCATCATAGGCTCGTCTGTTCCCCATTACCTATGAGCGGAACTGTTCCCCATTACCTATGAGCGGAACGTGACGTTGCCAACATACGATCGGCTCCGTTTGATTGAGCCTTGATCTCACATACATCATCATAGGCTCGTATGTTTCCCCATTACCTATGAGCGGAACGTGACGTTGCCAACATATACATTATCATTCATGTCATATACTCATGCAAGGTGGTTTGTGATTGTTTGTTTATTTACGTTTGCTCACATATGATTATTGCACAATTTTTTCATATAAATACAACAAGAAATCAGTAACAAAGGTTTTTAACAAGGTTCACTCGCCAACTTTTGTTGACTCAAAATTCCCCATTTTTACACATGATACAGGTGATCCAGTTGAAGCAAGAAACATATAGGACGGCCTAGAAGAATAAATCAGTTTAGATTTTGGATTGTTTATTTAATTTTCCTTTCCTTGTATTGTATGAATTTGGCTTGAACATTTAAGTTGTAATTTGAATTTAATAAATATGAAACATTTTAGTAAACATCATGAGCTTTGGTGATAACCCAATTATGCCCCGACTCTTATTCCGCTGCGGGTCGGGGTGTGACAGATTGGTATCATAGCCATGACTATAGGGATATAGGATAGGTTATTAGACCCTTAGAGCCTATACTATAGTTGATTAGAATTTTTAAATCGTTTGTGTGTTACATGCAAAATTCATGATGTTTATATGCTTTATGTTTATTGTTACATTCAATGTTATGCAAGCATGTTCATAAGTACCTATTATTATACAATGCTCATCATAACATACCATATCCATGAGAGCACACACCTCACAATTCCTATGATTTTTTCAACTATTTTTGTATTTTCAAATCACATCAAAGTGAGTTCTCATGACGGGCATGTAGTAACTGGAAGGGTATGAGTACCGGTAGTCAGAACGTCCTGTCTAGGCTTGGCATTCGTATAAATCCAAAATAAAGGACCAGTTTGCCTACCTGGGGACTAACGATGAGAGTACGACGGACCTATTAGGCCAAAGCATGCTATACCAAACGTCGTGTGAGCTAACCCACTTTGAGTTGTCATTGTGTCTATACCTGGACACCCTCCGACCATACATCTCGCAAACATATTTCATGGTTTTCATTCGGGTGATGCGAGTGTTAAACCGCCAACACCAATGTGAATCCTACTAAGCCAATAGTCGTGGGGCCCACATGACTACACAGGCGATGGTATGGGGGCATTGGAGGCCCAAACATGAGCAAACCCAAGACATCCTATGGATGTAGTTGCATTATTGATGATTATGTTATTTTATTACTTTTAACGGCACATGACACCTAAAAAAAAACTCCTAAACTCACAATCTTCATATGTATGTTCCTGTAGATGTCGGCTAGGCAGCTACGTGGAGGTAGAAAGTCAGGAAGGTCAAAGGAACGCTTGGCCACCCAAATTGTAAAACAAATGGCCGCGGTGCTTCCTGACATCGTAATTCAAGTCCAGCAAGCTCTCACTGCAAATCCCATCAACCCTCCCAATCAAGAAGACCAGAACGTGACAACCCTCCCTCCAAGAAGTGCTCCTACAAGCACTTCAAGTCTTGCGATCCCCCAAAGTATGAAGGGACCGAAGGTGTCACTGCTCTCCTCCACTGGTTTGAGGAAATGGAGAACACCTTCCTCAATTGCGATTGTCCCGAGGATCGCAAGGTACGTTACGCAACCGGGAGACTGTTTAGGGTAGCCCTGACCTGGTGGAACACAGAGAAGGGTAAGAGAGGAGTCGAAGACGCCATGGCCTTAACATGGGAAGAGTTAAGGGAAATAATGACAAGACGCTTCTGTCCAAGAAGCGAAATCAAGAAGTTAGAAGATGAATTCCACTCCCTAAAACAAAAGGAAGGAGATCATACTTCCTACAATAAAAGATTTCTCGAGCTGAACCAAATGATCCCTAACTTGTTCACCCCAGTGTACCGCTTGGTTGAACACTACATTCGAGGCCTCCCCTCGAAAATTCAAGACTCGGTTCTAAGCACTTCACCTGCAACACTGGAAGCTGCAATGGAACTAGCTACTGAACTTACCGAGAATCGCATCCGAAACGGTAAATTCAAGGAGGAGAAAAAGAAAGCCCCCATTGAGGCTCAAACTTCAAACCATTCTGGCTCCTCTTCGAAGTTTACTGGTAAAAGGAAGCGAAACATCAGAAACTTTGCTGTCACTCAAACAAACCCTCCTATCACTGCCGCACCAATTACCCAAGTTGCTCCCTCAGCTGCACCATACAAAAAGCCATACTCCGGCCCATACCCGAAATGCACCCGTTGCCAATACCATCACTTTCCCGAACATCCCTGCCAATATTGCACCAGCTGTGGCCGTGCAGGTCACACCATCCAAACCTGTCGCACACTTCAGCGAATGAACCGCAACCAACCCTCAACCCAAACCCACCATCAGATAGTGGGTCAAGCCCAACAACCCTTACTTCTACCACCTACACAACATACGGCCCAAACCTACTACCAACCCAATTACCCCATGATGCAACCCATGCGGGCTTGTTACAACTGTGGTGACCCAAACCACTATAGAAACACTTGTCCACGCTTGGTGAACATCATTCATGCCCAAGCTCAAGTAAATCCGGTGAACCAAGCTAACCAAGCTCCTCCACCTGCTAGAGGAAGAGCTTTCAACATCCACGCCAATCAAGCTAGGGCCGACAACAACGTGGTTAACGGTACGTTTCTCATCAATGGTAGTTATGTATCCATGTTATTTGATACTGGCGCGGATAAGAGTTTTGTGTCCTTAGAATTTGAACCCATCCTCAACCAAACTCGTGATAATCTCATGGAATCCATAACGGTGGAAGTTGCTGACGGGAAACCGGTCTCATTAAACTCTATTATACGAAATTGTACCTTCACTCTAAACGATCACGATTTTCCAGTTGACCTCATTCCTATGAAGTTGGGAAGTTTCGACATTATAATCGGTATGGACTGGCTCAGCCAACATCATGCTGAAGTGGTATGCTGCGAAAAGTTCATTCGCATTCCTCTCGAGACGGTCAAACCCTACGAATCTTTGGAGAAACCCTTCGAAAGGACTCAAATTGATGTCCTGCCTTCAAGCCCGAAAGTATCTCCGCAAGAACTATGTCACATTCTTAACTCACGTCGTCAAGAAGGGAAACAAGGAGAAGAAACTAGAAGATATACCTGTAGTGAAAGAATTCCCACAAGTCTTTCCCGATGACATCTCAGGACTTCCTCCCATGAGAGAAGTCGAATTCCGCATTGATCTTATACCTGGCGCTACTCCGGTTGCAAAATCTCCTTATAGGTTAGCCCCATCCGAAATGCAAGAGCTGGCCAGTCAACTGCAAGAGCTGACTGACAAAGGATTCATACGTCCTAGCTCATCGCCTTGGGGTGCACCTGTTCTGTTTGTGAAGAAGAAAGATGGAACGTTTCGCATGTGTATCGACTACAGAGAACTCAACAAATTAACGGTCAAGAACCGCTATCCATTACCTCGCATCGATGACCTACTAGACCAACTTCAGGGCGCCACTTTTTTTTCAAAAATCGATCTTCATTCTGGTTATCATCAACTCAGAGTACATGAAGAAGACGTCCCAAAGACCGCCTTCCGAACTCGTTATGGTCATTATGAATTCATGGTCATGCCATTTGGATTGACCAACGCCCCAGCTGTATTCATGGATCTAATGAATAGGGTATGCAAACCCTATCTCGACCGTTTTGTCATAGTCTTCATCGACGACATCCTCATCTATTCAAAGTCTAAATTTGATCATGAACGACACCTTCGACTCATCCTTACACTCTTAAGAACCGAAAAGCTCAACGCTAAATTCTCCAAATGCGAATTCTGGTTAAGAGAAGTACAATTCCTTGGACATGTTGTCAATGACAAGGGAATACATGTCGACCCTCAAAGATCAAAGCAGTACAGGAATGGCAAGCGCCACGTACCCCTACCGAGGTAAGATCGTTTCTTGGTTTGCCGGGTTACTATCGCCGTTTCATTGCAAATTTCTCCCGTGTTGCTGTACCACTCACGACTTTGACACATAAAGGAAAACCCTTCATATGGGGACCTAAACAAGAAGAAGCCTTCCAAACCCTTAAGCAAAAGCGTTGTGACGCACCTATCCTCACACTCCCCGAAGGTTGCGATGACTTTGTAGTATATTGCGACGCATCAGGGCAAGGGCTAGGTGTGTATTAATGCAAAGAGGAAAAGTGATAGCCTACACTTCTAGACAACTCAAAGTTCATGAGAAGAACTACACTACCCACGACCTGGAACTTGGAGCCGTTGTATTCGCTCTCAAGATATGGAGACATTACCTCTACGGTACCAAGTGTGAAATATACACTGACCACAAGAGCCTCCAACATATCTTTAACCAAAAGGAGTTGAATATGAGGCAACGAAGATGGGTCGAACTTCTTAATGACTACGACTGTGAAACTCGGTATCATCCTGGCAAGGCAAAGTGGTGGCCGATGCGCTCAGTCGAAAAGGTTATGCGAACTCCATTCGTCTTCTATGTTCGCAAATCATAACCGACATCAAAGATCGAATCCGAGAAGCTCAACATGTTTCTGTAACATAAAACGACGTACGCAATGAGCTATCTTGTGGAGCAGAACTTAATATCGAAACCAAATCCGACGGTATTCTGTACTATCTAGATCGCATATGGATTCCCGATCACAATAACCTTCGTGAATTCCTTGTGAATGAGGCACACAAAACACGGTATTCTGTACACCCAGGAGCCGACAAGATGTATCATGACCTTCGATACACCTACTGGTGGCCTAGCATGAAAAAGGATATTGCTGTTTTTGTTTCCAAGTGACTTACCTGTTCTAAAGTAAAAGCTGAACATCAAAGACCTTCAGGACTTCTAACCCAACCTGAAATACCTGTATGGAAGTGGGAAAACATAACCATGGACTTCATTACCGGGTTACCTCGCACCTCCAGTGGTATGACACTATATGGGTAATCATTGATCGTCTCACAAAATCAGCTCACTTCATTCCAATTCGCGAGGACTTCAAGAACGAGAAGTTAGCTCGTATCTACATCAGCGAGATCGTAAGCCGTCATGGTGTACCTTTAAGCATCATTTCAGACCGTGATGGTCGTTTCACTTCACGAACATGGCAAGCCGTACAAGCCGCTTTGAGTACACGACTAGACCTCAGTACCGCTTTTCATCCTCAAACTGATGGACAATCTGAACGCACCATCCAAACTCTTGAAGACATGCTTCGAGCATGTGTCATAGACTTCAAAGGGAATTGGGACCTCATCTACCATTAGTTGAATTTTCGTACAACAATAGCTATCATTCAAGTATCGGCATGGTACCTTTCGAGGCTTTATATGGTCGTAAGTGCCGATCACCAATATGTTGGCACGAAATTGGAGAAGCACAAATCACCGGTCCAGAATTAATTCAAGAAACAACAGACAAGATCCATCAAATTCGAAACAATCTTCTAGCGGCACAAAGTCGTCAAAAGAGTTATGCAGACAAATGACGAAAGCCCTTGGAGTTTAACATTGGTGACCAAGTACTTTTAAAAGTATCACCGTGGAAGGGAGTGGTTCGTTTTGGCCAGAAGGGCAAGCTAGCGCCACGCTACATAGGACCTTTCAAGATACTCGAAAGAGTAGGACCTGTAGCATACAAGCTTGACCTACTAGAAGAGCTCAACAGAATTCATCCCACATTCCATGTATCAAACTTGAAGAAGTGCCTCGCCGATGAAAACCTCCATATTACTCTAGAAGACATTCAAGTCGATGAATCTATGCATTTCATTGAAAGACCAGTAGAAATTATGGACTTCGGAGAGAAACGTTTAAGACGAAGCCGTATTCCAATCGTCAGGGTACGCTGGGAGTCGAAACGAGGGCCTGAGTTTACTTGGGAACGTGAAGACTCAATGCGCGAGAAATACCCACATCTTTTTCCTGTTACCACTACTACTTAAATTTCAGGACGAAATTTCAAAAAGTAGGGATACTGTAACATCCGTCGAAAAACGGGTTTCCAAACCCGCTTCGTTTATTAATCGAATATCAAGTTATAAAATTTCGTTGCGTATTTATGATTAATTTTAATTTTAAACAATACATAATTAATAAACAATTTAGAATTTAAAAACTATAATTATTAAAAAGTAAAAATAAAGTAAATAAAAAAGAAAATAGGCTGCTGGGTTTCGAACCCGGGTCAGCCGGAAGAAACAACCAACACACATCTCAACCACTCCTCCACTTGACTTGTTTGTTGATATAATGAAACAATTAATACTTATACTGAAACTCTAAATCAAACCAAGTGAATCAGCGCGCCCAATTCGCACTCGCTGGAAATACCGACGATTTCGCCAATTATCGACGGTTTCCTTTGACTAAACGCATGTATTAACATCGACGTCGGTTATAACCGATGTCTAATCCCGCGATCTCAGTCATAACCGCCGGAGGAAGTCTTGACCACGAATCAAGACCAAATTCAGACCCAATTCATCTTGATTCTTCCCTATAAATACACACCCAAGTCTCTGGTAATCTTTTCGCTCAAAATCGCACAATTTCTCGAAGCAGTTACACTCGTCGGAGATATTCTGCAATTGCCGGACATTCGCCGGAAAACCGAGACATACATCAAATCGGTAAATTTCTCGACTCTTTCGTTTTCAATCCATTGTTAGACTTATACTAACTTCAATCCATCAACCAGAATCAATCCCAGACGACGTTGCCGGATATTCTGCACTCGCCGGAAAATTTCTGGAAATTTCGAAATCACGCTGTGAATCGGTACAATCATCTAAACCGTCTGATAATCCTTGTTTAGTAACTCAATTTCACAACTCATCGATCAAAACTGTTAATTGATTCATTCAGACGAATTCACAAATCAGAGCCGACGACCATTGCCGGAGTTCTGAGAAAATCAGTCTGTTCCGTACATTCGATTCCTTAACTCTTTTTATCCATTACAATTCAATCAATAAAATGTTCAACGAACGATTTTAACAAGAACAGTCGAATATCGTTGTTCTGTGTCTTTTAATGAAGAAGACGAAGTCGACGTTGTGCATAAGTATAATATAAATTGAATATTAAACCGGGTTAGACACACAGTCCAGCGGTGGACTGTGTGCAAACACATAGCGCACGTCACGAGTTCGAACCATACAAACGCACCGACTTTCCGAATTAAAACCATTTTTTTAAAATTGAATCAGAACAGATTCCAGTTTGTTTATAAGATTAATATAAACCGTAAGTTAAACAGATAAGACACACAGCCCAACTGGTTGGGCTGTGCGCTAACAAACCGAAGGACCCGAGTTCGATCCGGCTCCCTGCAAACCGGTTCGACCATTTTAAAACCTTTTAATATAAACCAAATAAATTAACATTTAATTTGTATATATATATAATTAAAACACAGATTATTTCGGGTTAGACACGTAGCTCAGTTGGTGGAGCTGCGTGCACGCGTACGAGAGGTCCCGGGTTCGAACCTCACTCAGCGCACCAATTACCACTGTCCGACCGGTCAACGGTCAACAAAAAGTCAACATTTTTTTTATATTTTTATTTATTTATTTAATTTAAAAATCAATTAAAAATACTTAAAAATAATATTTTTAAAGTTAGAAAATGACCTTAAACTCACAAAAATAAATCTAAAAATCCTATTAAAATTGTTAATAAATCCACTTATTTATCGAACCATTTCGTTAATATTTTAGGTTAGTTTTCCCTCGTCGATCAAAGCCCAAAACTCGTGCGCATCCAACATCATCAAAAGAACGCACCCAATGTGAGTGAATCTCTACCAATTCCCCGTTTTAATCACATTTTGTGGTGTATCATGTGTCGCTTATTATTTATTACATTTAAACACTTGTGCATCCATCATATCCATGATCAAATGTGTATCCAATATGTATCAATTGTTTGTGTGGTTAATGTTTAGATTAAATTTATCATTTTCAGTACATACATCATCATAGGCTCGTCTGTTCCCCATTACCTATGAGCGGAACTGTTCCCCATTACCTATAAGCGGAACGTGACGTTGCCAACATACGATCGGCTCCGTTTGATTGAGCCTTGATCTCACATACATCATCATAGGCTCGTATGTTTCCCCATTACCTATGAGCGGAACGTGACGTTGCCAACATATACATTATCATTCATGTCATATACTCATGCAAGGTGGTTTGTGATTGTTTGTTTATTTACGTTTGCTCACATATGATTATTGCACAATTTTTCCATATAAATACAACAAGAAATCAATAACAAAGGTTTTTAACAAGGTTCACTCGCCAACTTTGTTGACCCAAAATTCCCCATTTTTACACATGATACAGGTGATCCAGTTGAAGCAAGAAACATATAGGACGGCCTAGAAGAATAAATCAGTTTAGATTTTGGATTGTTTATTTAATTTTCCTTTCCTTGTATTGTATGAATTTGGCTTGAACATTTAAGTTGTAATTTGAATTTAATAAATATGAAACATTTTAGTAAACATCATGAGCTTTGGTGATAACCCAATTATGCCCCGACTCTTATTCCGCTGCGGGTCAGGGTGTGACATTTATCTGGTGTATCTTATTGTTATCTGGCCCCATATATGTGTGTTAAAATTGGCACATTTCTTTTCGGACATTCTACTCCAGGTGCGTGAGGTTCCCATTCTTTAGACCTTTCTCAATCTTTGACTACAAAGTTTAATAATTGTTAGTTGTATGGCCAGTGTCCTTGTGGTATTCACAATACTAATTAGGGTCTTGGCCTTTCTTGTTGCGCATGGGTTGCGTAGGCCTGAACTGGTGATTTTTTGTACTGAGATCTCCATCGGTGTTTTTGTAAGGGGGTCCTGTTTTCTACATGTTTTCATAATCAGGGTCTAGTTTCTCTACTTGTTTTCATGAGTGACTGTATCTCGATAACTGAGTCTGGAAATCATCATGCATTCATCGATCGGCGTGCTGAGCTTTTCTTCATCATGGCTAGTGTGTTGGACGTACTTTCAAGTGGAGTTTCTAGCCTTTCGGACGTTAGCTAGGAGACATAATTTTTCCAATGAGGTGAAAACAATTCTCGGAATAAACTTAGATTATTTTGTGGCCGCCGTTTGCCGGTATACCAACGAATAATCATCTTTAGCATTCGGGTTGTATGCTACATGACTCCCCTGCACGTTGTTGGTGTGAACACTTGTGCTATCTCCTTCTTGATATGTAGGATTGAATTCCTTCGTTTGTGTGTCCCACTCGTTAATGATTGTGCATAGTCCTAAACAATGTTGAATGGGAGTCCGCCTATGAAGGTGTTCATACTGAGTGTCATCATGTCTACCGGTGTCAGGAGGTGAGTTGCTTGTGGTGCTTATGCTCTAATAACAGTCTATATCTTTTTCTTGTCGGTTCCTATCCTTATGTCCAACCGAACACGTGTGATGGTGCGCAATTACAGGGTTGTGAACCATAGGTCAACTCTCGATCTGTACGCTCGTTTTGTTGCACCGATGTTTGCGCATGTGTACATAGTTGCATGTACACCGCATTTAGTGATGCATGTGACTTTATATACCATGATGCAACTCCTCGTATTTCCGTATTCCTATTTTTAGAAAGTTCGTATCGCATTCTATTTTTAGAAAAAACTGATGATACATCCTCTGTTGGTATTTAGCAGAGGTTTGCTTTGACAGACCTTTAGCCTTCAGCAGAGCTTTGCCTTGGCAGACCTTCAGCTTTAGACTTCAGCAGAGCTTTGTCTTCAACAGAGTTTAGCTATAGAAGACCTTGGAAATTTAGTCTTCAGCAGAGCTTTGTCTTCAACAGAGTTTAGCTATAGAAGACCTTGGACATTTAGACTTTAGCAGAGCTTTGTCTTCAACAGAGTTTGGTTATAGCAGACCTTGGACATTTAGTCTTCAGCAGAGCTTTGTTTTCAACAAAGTTTAACTATAGCAGACGTTGGACATTTAGACTTCAACAGAGCTTTGTCTTCAACGGAGTTTAGCTATAGCAGGCCTTGGAAATTTATTCTTCAGTAGAGCTTTATCTTCAACAGAGTTTAGCTATAGCAGACCTTGGACATTTAGTCTTCAGCAGAGCTTTACTTGAGCAGATGTTACATTATCATTAGGATCAGAGGTTGTAGCTATATCATTGTTTCAATTTTTCTCATTTATGCATAACATCGAACCTTATTATTTTATCTAAAGGATTTCCACCCTACAATTTATTTACCTAAATCACATACACAAAACTCCTAATGATACTTTAAACATTTCTTTCACAGTTTTCAAAAACTTTATGAAATGCTACCTATCAACTTAGTCGGTCTAACGAACCTCTTGCCCTCGATTTTCATAACTTGTCCAATCGCAAAAACACACTCACTTTATTCTACCATTCTAAAGACATTTTATTTCCAACAAGAAACCAATGAAAACTTTCTCTCACATACTTATAAGTCCACTTTGCTAAAATACTTTTCAAAACCCAAGTTTTCCACGAAAATTTTCAAAACACAACTTTCCTTATATCAATATAAAAATAAAGCAAGCTCACTATTGTACAATCTTTTCAAAAAATAATCACTAATACGCAAATGTAAATCTGAAACATGGGCAAGAAAATTTCATAAGATCGGATAACCTACGATGTATGCGAATACAAATTTTTAAAACAAAAGTAGCATTTCTTTTTACAAACCACATCTTACATAAAAAATTAATACTTTTCTCAATATTCACCCGACATTCACAATTCTGGTCCATCATTCCCGACAAACCCGACTTATTTTATTTCAACCAACTTAATGTTTTGACTAAAGCAACCATACAAATGCATATCGCCTTACACATTTCCATTTATGCAGTTAGTATTACATGACAATCTTACGCATGCCACCATTACACTTCGTATTTTGTACACTCGCAACCTCATGGTAACTTATATATGCTAAATCCCATTTTATTCCACCTATACGCTCGATACTACATGCAAATGTTATACGTATTTGTCTTTAATGATACTCAAAATATATACATTCACACTACTTGGTAGTCATACTTGAAATCTATAAGTAGGCATAACCCGAGTGGTTTCGCCTACGGTCGACACACTCATACATACATACAATCATGCTTACATACTTAATTTTTATACGCTATCTTATACACACATTTTGCTTGTAATACTAAAATGCAACCTGATCTGTACACTACTAGTACAAACTACGCGGATCATGCACAAACCAAAATAATCACGGGTGCACACGGGATTATATTGGTAGGCATATAAAAACCATAGTGGGTTCTACTGTGTATCACAACACGGAACGTAACATGACACCGAATAGCGAAACAGACGTAACAGGTGTGAACATGGTGGATACGCCGTTGGTACTTCCTACATATAAGTGTCTCTACCATGTACCAAACTTTCGTAAAACGTGTCATGAGAAATTCGCTGATTTCTCGGACCTTGTTAAATACATTTGATTCATAACAAACTTTGTTAACCCAACTTCGAAATGGCACTCGATTATCCATAACACAGCTTCATTCTCAAAATCGTTAGCTTTAACCGCTACAACTATCACTAGCATCTCTCAACTTTCGTGTTCGTATTTCAACCAATATCCATACCATTCTTACCCCTCGCTTACACCCACCAAATCATTCATACACTCTCATACCACGAATATTTCCAAATTCTCCCCTTAACATTTCATCCAAACTTTATTTTTAGTGAATCGGCCTAAACGATTTATCCATTTTCTACAAACATCCACACCAGTTCGAGTTAGTAAAAATACTTTTCAGATATCTTTCGTTCTTTATTACGCGCAAACTTTAACTAGACGGCCTACTACTGCTAAAACTTTTTGAAACCGTAACTACTGCCATCCTAGCTTCTCACTTATAAACGTTTTTTTTCCTACGTGTGATTTTACTGATACGCATTTGAACCGATGAAAATTTTTCCTACAACCTACGGTGCGGGCCACACATTTTGTCAAACTACATCCTTATTTACACAAAAACTTTTCAGGTCACATCAGTTTTAAAACATTTCTCCCAATTGAGTTATTCAAACTCGCTTTGCACTACACACACATACACGTTTTACTTATTCTTGCACTCACTTACGTTTGAAGCCTTAAAACGCCTTAGTCAAATGAATTACTTTCACAAACCTAGCTTTTTATCTCATGCAATTTCCATACATTTCAACTCTCTTATACATAAACCCCACGTAGACTTTAAACATCAAATTTCGATTTTAGCCAAACGTTTTAATCAAAATGTCTTTTTACAAAAGTCTTTCTCTTGAATAAATTTTAAGACGAAATTTTCTAAAGTAGGGGAGACTGTAACGCCTCGTATTTTCGTATTCCTATTTTTAGAAAGTTCGTATTCGCATTCTATTTTTAGGAAACACTGATGATACATCCTCTGTTGGTCTTTAGCAGAGCTTTGCTTTGATAGACCTTTAGCCTTGATCTTCAGCATAGCTTTGCCTTGGCAGACCTTCAGCTTTAGACTTCAGCAGAGCTTTGTCTTCAATAGAGTTTAGCTATAGCAGACCTTGGACATTTAGTCTTCAGCAGAGCTTTGTCTTCAACAGAGTTTAGCTATAGTAGACCTTGGACATTTAGACTTCAACAAAGCTTTGTCTTCAATAGAGTTAGCTATAGCAGACCTTGGATATTTAGTCTATAGTAGAGCTTTATCTTCAACAGAGTTTAGCTATAGCAGACCTTGTACATTTAGACTTTAGCAGATGTTTGTCTTCAACAGAGTTTAGCTATAGCAGATCTTCAACATTTAATCTTAAACAGAGCTTTGTCTTCAACACAGTTTAGCTATAGTTGACCTTGGACATTTATACTTCAACAAAGCTTTATCTTCAACAGAGTTTAGCTATAGCAGACCTTGGATATTGGCCTATTGTAGAGTTTTGTCTTCAATAGAGTTTAGCTATAGTAGACCTTGGACATTTAGACTTCAGCAGAGCTTTGTCTTCAACAGAGTTTAGCTATAGCAGACCTTGGACATTTAGTCTTTAGCAGAGCTTTGTCTTCAACAGAGTTTAGTTATAGCAGACCTTGGACATTTAGTCTTCAGCAGAGCTTTGTCTTCAACAGAGTTCAGCTATAGCAGACCTTGGACATTTAGTCTTCAGCAGAGCTTTACTTTGGCAGATGTTACATTATCATTAGGACCAGAGGTTGTAGTATATTTTGGCTTTCTATCATATGTTCTTTTATAAGGTTCAATCCAACAATCTCCCCCTATAATAGATGATGCCAAAACAAAAACTTCGATACATATGTGATTCCCATAAGTATAAGATTAACTTGTAAACAATCATTGTGAATTCGTAATTCGTAAGCATTCTGTACATTCAACATTTTACTATTCGATTACGAGACTTATGCATAATTGACACTTCGTTGTACATTACACATACTTGTTTAATCCTTACAATACTTCTTTTATTATTACAACACAAACCTATGTTTACATACTCGTTCAACACATGTTTTCATGTTCCCTTTTGCATATTAGGCCTTTTTACATGTTGGTCATCAAATAACATGTAACACCTGGGCCGATTCCGATCGAAACCTTTGGGCTGGTTTAGTTGTCTTGTTTCAAGGTTAATTACCCGCTAATCATATCCAAAACCCAACCCATTGAAACCCTAATCCCTTCCCTATATAATGAGCACTTTTCCATCCTTTATCCTACTTTAACAACCCTCTGACACTCTAAAAAACACACTCAAACTCAGCTAGTTTTTTCAGCAACACATCAGAAAGTTCTAGCAATTAAAAGTGACTTTTACCTCACTTCTCCTTCTAATTTCTTCTTGTTCTTTCTTCTACAACACTTGGATAACCTCTAGGATGGTTTTCACAAGTTTGCTTAGGCAAATTAAGGTGAATCTCACCATTTTTGAGGTCCAAAGTGCCTATAACTTTCTGCTTGTTTTTTTTCTTTTTACAACTTCATTATTTTCATGCTTTCTTCATTTTTTTTGACTCTACAATGATTGTAATGCCTCTAGGGATGTTACCATAGGTTTTCCATGGAAAACCAAGGTGGAGCAATACCACTTTTAAGGCTAGAACTTTCTGTTTTGGAAGATGAACTTGTAAATTTTATTTAAACATACTTTTTCGACAAACTTGTGCTACTTTTCCCCTTAATCAAGTCCATTGTTAGGGAGCTAAGCCAAGGTTGTTTCATACAAATTAGGAGGTGTAAATTACCTCTAAACTTTTTGATTTCGTAAGGGTTCTAACCCACAAGTGTTGAGACCATCAAAGCATGACAAGGCTTGTGTTTTGGTGAAGGTGAGATTACTTGGAAGCCTTAGCTATCATACTTTCAATCCACCACCTCACTTGATGATTTCTAAGTAACCACTAAATTATGTTCAACCTTCAATTGAGTAACAAGGCTACGACACGTCCCCAAACGTTACCAAGTTTGTGATGCACGCACCTTGCTTGCTTACTTGGTTGATTCATAGTTTAGTGAAGTATTTCTTTCATTTCATTCATGACCATCCGAATCATCCATGTGACGGTTTGTGTACTGGTGAATCATATAACGAGGTTTAATGGATGCTCATCATCCTACCTCCATGCATGACTTATATGCACTCTATTATATTCTTGAAAGACTTAGCTTAGAATTATTATACAAACTATATATATATATACACACACACATATAACCGAATCCTTGATGATAATCGACATGCTTACTTGTCATGATAATAGGTTATATTATCTAAGATTTGAGTCTCTCGTTACGATTCTAATGGGCACTTAACCCATGAAATCACCACAACCCATATGGGATATATAGTGTCAAGAACGAGTGTTTAAGACTAGATAATTACTTTGTGAATACATACTTTTGTACTTTAAATTCCAATCCGAATTCTCGATAACATTCCGAATACTCACACACCTTCACTCTCCTATTCACATCAACTCGCCAAAACACGGATAATCGGGAAGCTTTGCAAAATTGGGAGTATACATGACCCTTTTACTTTTCGACACTTTTTTTTCCTTATTAAAAACCACACATACACTTACAAACATGCTTACAAACAAATAATCCAATCATACATGCTTAAATACGTGATACTTGATTTGTATTCTTGGAACATTCTTATGTGATTTACTTGTCACTAACTTTCCTCCCCTTAACATGTATAGCACTATAGGAGTAATGCGCCGCCCGTATTCTTGAGGTCATGTTAAGTCATTCATTCATTATGGTCTTATCGTTGCAACGATAAGATTACGCTTGCGGTAAATTTTAGGTTGACTTGTATAATTGCATGCCTTGGTACATTAATCTAGTTAACTATCTTTGTCATGTGGATTGTTCAAACTTTCTTTACATATATGCTAGTACTCAAACTTGTATGCTCGCAATTTTTTTGTATTGAACTATACTTTAATACGTATTGCAGGAATTCTATGATGATAACGGCAAATCGAACTTGATAGGAAGGACTATAAACGCACCAAACTTTAAATTCATGTTTATAGATTAATGATGCAATATTTGTTGTGTTTTCGTTTTCCATTTCATGTACTTGAACCATTAGCAATGAAATGACATCTTATTTATTAAATACTTGTCACATTTAGTGTTATGAAGTCTCGAGCAATCTCGTTCATCTCACTCCGATGTTTCCGCCATCGGTTGGGGTGTGACACATGAGGTGGGGTTCCTCCTCTGGTGCGAAGCTTGGAATTCGGACTTTTAATTTCTGGTTTGTCCACACAACGCTACTTTCAATGCGGCGCAAAGTGCCGGTATTGTACTCCACATGCTCGTACTCGTAGTCGTGGGTTTCAAGATCATGCGAGGTGACCCGTGTAGCCACATACTTAAATTTTGAGCCACAATATGGAGGTGCTAGAGGTTGTTTAGCCATTGGATCGAAAAAGAAAAGAAAATAGATGAAAGGTTGTTTGTAGTAAAAGATGGATGGAGACAATGAAGAAACACGGTTCAATTCACGCGGGGTTGGAACCAAGGGAGTAGTCATTACAAAGGGGTTAATCCTTAATCTCTTTTAATCAATGATTTATATCTTGAGAGCGATCTGCAAAACAACAAACACCGTAAGCTCGTTACGAGGAGGAGAAGATGTGGGTTCTTCTTGTAACCACCCTCCGGCATGAGAATAAGTATCAATTTAAGGACTAAAACGAGTGTGTGTTAATTGTGGGAGTGAGAGAGAACGAATCCATAAACATGTGGTTGGAGATTGGTATTTATCGCCGAAGAGTGTGGAGAAGGAGATGGTGCTGATGGGCCTTGGTCTAGACGTCACATACAAGGAATGCCCGGTTTTTCCCCTCTGACACGACAAATAGTTTTTGCAGAGGTACAGGGACGTTGACGCATAGTGGTTGGTGCATGTGGCCTTCCGAGTGTACGTGTTGTCGAGTCTCTCATCAGCTATGCTGGAGATACAGGAGTAGTAAATGACGCATGCTGATTTGCTACATGTCATAGTCCTTATGTAATTATTGGCTCCTACACGATTGATCATTGTGGGAATTGTATGGGAAGAGCTTGGCGCTTGGTGATTGGCCACATGCTCCATTTGTACTATATGTACTTGCACTAGCTGTCAATGCCGTGTGATCGCAATTGAGGTCCCGCAGGCCATGCGTAGAATTTGGGACCATACCCCTTCAACAATGGTACAAAAAAACTGATAACCGGTTTTTGGTTAATTCAGTTTTCAAATAATTCAGTTTTTGGTTGATTTCCATTTAGTTTCGTCTATTTTTGGTTCGGTTTTGTGTGCTTTTAGTTCGGTTTCGGTTAAAATTAAGTTTGCTCACTCCTAGACACTATTAATTACATAACATATCAATTTTTTTAATTAAAATAGTTATACTTATACTACACTCAAATTAAACAGAAAAAATGCTTGTTTTTATTGTATAATTTAAACAAAAAACTAGCCGTTAAAAATCATGGCAGTAGTTAGTTTTTATAAGATGGATAAAGCATAAGTTAATTAATTATGTTTAATTTAGTTAAAGATGATGGGACTAAAGTGTAATTAAGATGAGTGGAGTAAAATGTAATTATTGTTTGAAAAACTAATCTAACTTCATTTTGGATTATATGTTATGCATTAAACTAAAAAAAGTTCATAACTTTTGGGTATCTAAAAATTGTCATTCACTTATGTATAGATACGAGCATTCACATCTCTTCCACGATCTTTACCATGTAATTTAACTATAAATACTTTTTT
Source organism: Scalesia atractyloides (assembly GCA_947069175.1). Classification (NCBI taxonomy): domain Eukaryota; kingdom Viridiplantae; phylum Streptophyta; class Magnoliopsida; order Asterales; family Asteraceae; genus Scalesia; species Scalesia atractyloides. Next base: position 49,889,894 of record CAMTDV010000023.1, read on the forward strand.
AAAATTTATTTGTATTTAAAAAATATCTCACATCTCAGTGTACCTATCTATATATTTTTAAATTATTTTCTCTCTTTTTATTATTTATTTCTCAATATATATATATATATATATACATATATATAGGAAGGTTATCTTGAGAACGCTAAATATTGCGAATACCGTGAGAATGAATGAAAAAAAACAATCAAAACCAATTTTTTTAAAACAACCCTAATTGTAATTAAAATGCAATATCAAAAAAAGAATTTACAATATCAAATAATTCATTTCTCCTTCAAAACTCAATGTTATAAGATTTTTTACAGATGTTTAAATCTAACAAATTTACACTTGGGTATTACACATGGTAAATGGCAAACTTACGCATGTGTGAATATTCTTTATTTACGAATTCACATAAATTTAAGTGTGTAAATTAAATTTCTAACATTGTAATCGAATAATAATGATAAGTGTAAAAAAATTGAATTTGAATTGTTTTTGACCAAGTTCTCATGATTTTTACATCTATTCTCACTTTTCTCACAATATACATAACATATTTACATATATATATATAATAATATTATTACATATACATATATATATATATATATATTTATGGATGGGTTAAAATGAGAACCACCACGAGTTGTGAAACCGTGAGAACTAGGTCAACCAAAAGTTTTTCCAAAAAATCTTTTTCTCAAATATCATAAAAAAATCACTTGTTTTAGCAAGAAAAATAAATTAAAAAAAATGGCGCATACCCTAATTTACATGAGACGTAAAAAATATTTATATTCATACAAAATTTACACCAACACATAAGAAAACTTGTATCAGTTAAAACTACCGACTCAAAATTTTTTTCTAGATGTATTTATAATATTTTCATCTACTTTTGTAAAAAAATTTTTGGCCCTACTCGCGATGAAAGAAAAAGTTCTCACGGTTCTTACAACTCGTGGTGGTTCTCGTTTGAACCGAGCCCAATATATATATATATATATATATATATATATATATATATATATATATATAGGGGAGGGTTATCTTGAGAATGCAAAATATGGCGAAAACCGTGAGAACGAATGAAAAAACCATTCAAAATCATTTTTTTATACAAACCTCATTATAATTAAAATACAACATCAAATAATTCAATTCTCCTCTCAAAATCACTCTTACTAGATTTTTTATGCATGTGTAAATATAACAAATTTACACATGTGTAAATGACAAAGTTACAAATATGTAAGAATTTACGTAAATTTAAATGTGTAAATTTAATTTCTAACATTACACTCGAATAATAATGATAAGTGTAAAAAGAAATTTTGAATTTGAATTGTTAACCAAGTTCTTGTGGTTTTTTCATTTGTTCTCACGGTTCTGGCGATATTTAGAGTTCTCGGTTAAACACTCCCTATATATGTAGAGTGAGGTTCTAAAGTGAACACTATTTGTGAACTGGGTGAACAAATCTTGACTATTGAGTTACACTTGTGTATTGATAATCAAGGGTTAGAATTAGTTCACAAAGTTCACTATCAAGGGGGTTGTTCACAAATGAACCTAACCCTATTATATATATATATATATATATATATATATATATAGTGGAGAGTTCAAATGAGAAGAAAAAATTTGTAAGAATAAAAAGAATAACTTTTAAAGCCAATAGAAATTCTTCATTTAATGTGTGTATTTAATTTTATGAAAAAGGGCATATAGGTAAATCTATAATTGTCATTAATTAGCTAATTAATTAAACTTGTAACTCATTTTTTTCATATACTCTTTCAAGATAAAATAATTTATGGTGTAGGACAATGTTCGACATGTGTAGGATAAATTTTAGTATGTGTATGATAAATTTTGAAATGTGTAGGGTAAATTTATATGTGTAGGGTAAATTCCGGTAAATGTAAGACATATGTTGGATAAATTTTGAAATTTGTAGGATAAAATGTTTTTGCTTTATTAATGAGAAATAACATAATTAATGAGATGATTTATAAACTATTTAATGTTTTACCATTATGCCCTTTATTCTTTTTCTTCTCACATTAAATTTCTTCTCAAATGAACCATGCCAATATATAATATATATATATATATATAATATATATAATATAATCAATGGTTGTTATTAAAAAAGTACAAAAAGTTATTTTCAGACAGATGTTTTATGATAAAAAGTGTAAGAAGTTTCACTTTTCTCTCACCTCTCTCATCTCTTACACAAAAAAATATGACAACTGCTTTGTTACATTAAAATGTCGTAGTAAAAAATTGTAACATGTTTTTTACGCGCATTACAATATAAAAAACTATGTAAATTATAACTTCTAAAATCCATACACTTCATATAATCTAGAAAACTATTGTCAAATCACCATAAAAATGTGTTACAGATGAGTTACAAAAAATGTAACACATTCTCTCCCCTCTCTCCACTGTTACGAAAAGTGTGTTGGTATCAGAAAATGTTCGAAGTGTCAGTAATAATGTTACAGCGAAAAGTGTAACATGTGGTAGCATGATGTCCATCTATTAGGTTTTTGAGAGTATTTGCAACTCACATGCGATTTCTCTCTATAATTACCATATATATATATATATGTGTGTGTGTGTGTTTGTATATATAGGGGAGTTTCATTTGAGAAGAAAAATTTAATTGTGAAGGAAAAGAACAAAGAGTACAATTGTAAAATATGAAGTAGTTTTTCTTTTATCTCATTTGTTATAAAGACTATCATTCTCTACACTATTGTTTTTGCCTACACACAAAAAGTTATCCTACACATTTCGAAATTTATCCTACAAGTATTTAAATTTATCTTATACAACTCTTAATTTATCCTACACACCTAGTAATTTGTCATACACTCTAAATTTTTTTAAATATATTTTTTGAAAATAAGTTAAAAATTTGATGTAGTTAGCTATTAAAGATGAAAATGATCTATGTAAGTTTAGAAATATACCCTTATATTAAAATTAAATAAAATATTAAATAAAGTAAAATGAATCATTCTTATTGGTTGATTTTTCTTCTTTTTCTTCTTACAAAAGATTTCTTCTCATTTGAACCCTCCAATATATATAAACACACACACATATATATATTGAGTTTGGTCTTATAGAAAATAAATGAATAGATGATATGTTTGTGATGAGATCCATGTGGATTCCCGCTTTTTATCGTCACGAGCCAATGTCTAGATTTATGCGAACAACTTCGAGATCAGAAAGCGAGAACCATTTTTTTTGCCAGGTGGCGAATTCACAACTCACTCTTGTAGTGTTTTTGAATCATTTTGATGGTTCGATGGATGTCCAAAGGTTTAACCATAGAAAGAATGATCATTGATAAAGATATACTGAGCCCGACGATTGGACCAAATCTACAGTGTAATTACATGCTGCTAAAGTGTACACGAGGTCTATATTCTTCGATCAACAGACCGAGATATACGCAACTATTGATCAATGTGCCTATGGAGACCAAAATCAAGGGTGACCTATTAAGGATATCGATGAAAGACTTTAACGCACACGGAGAAGGTTGTTTAGAGGTAATACACAACACAATTACTTATGAAAAAAACATCCGTTTACAACATGTGATTTTAATATTCGCCCATGCTATTTTAAGTTTTTATTTTGTATTTGTTGTCTGTAGGTGTGTTTCAAGAAAATCGTTTTACCACATGCGATTTGGTAATCACCTATGCGAATTTAAGTTTTTTTGTATTTGTCGTCCGTAGGTGTGTTTCAAGAAACTTGAAGAAGATGTAATTGCCCAATGTAGTAGTCTGCATTTTGAACAGTACGTGTTGCTCTGTCGCCACATCTTTCTCGTTTTCAAGATGTTTGGAGTTAAAGAAATACCTACCAATATACGTTATGAAGAGATGGACAAAAGATGTGGTTCCAAATGAACTAAACTCCATGTTTGATATATAGGTTGATGCAAAGGATGAGCAATACAAGGCTAAACAGATTTCTCATGAAATCATGAATACAGGGGAGTATCTGGTTAACAATTTGATTACTGACCTTGATCAACTCATTCAAGTTAGGGATCAAATGAAGGAGACTAAAGAAAAAGTGGACGAGAGTCGCATAACTAAGCCGATTGATCGAACGTTTGACAGGTTCTCAAAGCAAATTGGTTATCAACAATCACCAACTGATGGACCGCCTACTGTCCGTGCCCCAACTAGTATAAGAAACAAAGGTCGTGGCTCAAACAAAAGGATTAAATCAAAGAAGGAACAAATGATCAGTCACAAAGGGTAGAGAACAAGGCCTTGTAGTGTATGCAAAGGAAAAGACCATGATATTCGTACTTATGAGTAATTGAAAGGGAATATACAAAGAAAAAGAAGGGAGTCAAGATTGACAAAGACCCCAGCCAAGAAGTTGATGATGTTGAAGATGATAGTGGAGAGAATAATGATGAATTGTAAGATAATGATAGTGATGAAGATGAATGGGAAGAGGTTTCAGATGATGAAAAATAAAGACTCATAATTACATCATACGATTTTGTGTTAACATAGGCGATTTTCAATTGGATTTATTTGTTACTGGTTTTGTTTTTTCAATATACGATTTAAAATTTAATACCATGCGATTTTATAGTGTAATTAACTTGATGTTTTTTCATGCAATTTTTCAATGGATAACACCAGACGAAACCATGTGTTAAAAACCCATATTGGTTAAAAAACCATAAGCACCGATTGTTAGAACTTTTGAGATTGTTGGTACTTAAATTAATTAGGTTTTGGATTGTTTTGTTTTGTAAAGTTTCATAATTATATAGAAAGTTCATGGGATAAAGTGTAACTACGGGGGAACTTCCATGTAGCGGCGTATTTAAGTTTCTGGCTATTTATTAAATACGCCAGATAGTCAGTATGTATATATCTGTGATCAATGGAAACCCTAGTCCAATGTTCATGGACACGTTTTGGTGTTTTCTCTTGAGTTGTGAATTTGTTCTTGTGATAAATCCGAATATCTTGGTGCTTTTAGTGTGAATATCATTTGGGATTACATAAACAACACTTGTTTTTCGATCCATACAAGAATCTTCATCTTCATCTTTTGGTTTTTCTTAACTTCTTCACATTCAAGCAACTAATATAGTTGTTTGGGTGATAACAATCAAACCGCTGTGATCCGAATCTGATTTGGGACTCAAATATGGTATCAGAGCCTTTGTGCTCTTGATTGTTTGAGTTTTTGTTAAGATTCTTAAGTTTTGAAGGTTCTTCAAAAGTTTTCAATGTTTCAAGGTTTTTCAAATTTTTATACTTAAAATGGTTTGATCTAGTGTGTTTAATCATTGGGTTATTGTTAATCAGTGTTTTGGTGAATATTTGGGTCTTTTTGGTACAAAGAAACATGGATTTTGAGTCTTTTTGAGTGATTAGAGGGTTTTTGTTCATACTTAAACCCTGCTGGGCTATTAATTTGAAGTCAGTGTAGATAATTTGAGTACAACATTTTTAACTTGAAGAGCACGTATTTAACAACTACGCCGACAACATACTAGCGTAATTGTTAAACCACTGCAAAATAGTAACAACATATTTAATCGAAGGCGACTTCAAAGTCAGTGATAAAGATCCACAATGACTTTATCATGGTGATCGATGTAATTAGGAAAACTTATGCATGTTTTGTTCTTGCCAGCGGATTTACCTATTGTCGCCGGTCCAAGAGCTTAGGAAGTCTCAGCGGATTTAGCTATCGGCATAATTAGCTATTGTCGCCGCCAAGAGCTTAGGAAGTCTTAGTGAAATTAACATTAACAAGCGAAATTGTGCCCAGAACCTTAAAATCTAGCGTATTTAACCTCTGATTAGCAATTTGAACTTAATATTAAACCAAAATGTCACTTAACCAACTGAAGCCGATTGCTCACGCCGAACTCGATACTGGAACTGGAACCAGGCCTCCTAAATTAAGGGATCTGAAGATTTCAGCAGCGGGAAGAACAGAATCAAGTCATTCTTTGAGTATACGGACTATACTCAATGGATGTCTATCACTGTAGGACCCCATGTTCCTATGTTAATTTGAGACGATGTTCGTACAATCAACGAAGATCCCTCAACCTTCACTGATGAAGATAGGACACTCATCTAACGTGACCATAGGGCTCACGCTACTCTAACAATGGCTATATCAAAGGATGACAACACCTTGTTTGAGGAAAACACCTTGGCTAATGAACTATGGTTGGCTCTTATCGATCACTACGAAGGCAACAAAGAACTGATGGATAACAAGAGAGATATGGTTCAGAAAGAATACGACATGTTTGGAAGAGTTCGAGGTGAAAGTTTGTCAGATCACATTAGCCGCTTTCAGAATGTGTTAACGAAAATGAAGAAAGTTGGTAATCCTATTGTCAACTATGCTTCAATCAAAAAGCTTTTGGACTCTCTTCCAAAGGAATGGAGCTTACAGTGCGTGATGATCAAAAGAACATTCCTAACTAGTACGACTCCAGTTACCCTTTCAGAATTGATCAACACTCTAAAGGCTTTCGAAATGGACGTGCTCAAAAGTGAGATGAACCAAACAGGATATTCACAACAAAAGTTTGCTCAATCCGTTGTTGTTATTATGCCCAAGAACATGGGTTTCATTGCCCCCATAGTCTTTTGGGGTTCAAGCTCTCAAAGTGCCGGTGCATCTTACTTCAACACTTCTGCAAACTTTGCTGAGGATCCACAATCCAACGAGAAAGCTACTGTGGTCAGTGACGCTCAAGCACTAAAGATCTCGACTGAACATGATGCATTGTTTAACACCTTCCTCAGCAGCTATGAGGCTTTTATGTCGGGTGAACCGAAAGATTTTCTTTCAGCGGAAGATGTAACATTTGTCGAAAACGGGTTTTACCAAACCCGCTCCGTTTGTAATCGAATATTCAGTTATAAATGTTCGTTGCCTATTTATGCTTATTTTAATTTTTAATGATACATAACTAATAAACAAACTAAACCATAAAAGTTATAATTGATAAAAAGTATAAATAAAACAATTAAAAATAAAATGGGGTTGCCGGGACTCGAACCCGGGTCAGCCAGGTTGTAACTCCAAGACTTAACACTCACACGCTCGCCACTTGTTTGTTTTCTGTCATCTATAGGAAACAAATAAATCTTATAGACGAATGTAAATCAATCGTTTACGCCAATTGTAACTGAAATCGGTTATCAAACGTCGCAAAGGCGATCTGAATACTCATGGTTCAATGAGTATAACCGATATACCGACGTTTTTAATCAAGTTGCCTTGAATGAACTTGAATTCTAGAAGTAGATCGGTTTTTATAACCGAAAATCTTCAATTCCAGTTTTACTTTCATCTTTGTACTCCTTCACGACTCAGAAACATTCCACAAACCTCCAATTACATTTCCGCACACTTTACAGTCCACCGAAGAAGTTTATTTTATTCGCCGGAATGAAGAACCGTATTATGCATAAAAACGGTAAGTCCTTCAATACCGTCGTAGTCAAACAATTGTTAAGCTATTTCTAACTAAAACCTTTCACTTGAAATCGAATTCAGACGCCGTTATCGGATAATTCCAGTTCGCCAGGAAAATTTCTGGAAATCTTTATTTTCGTCTGTGAAACGGTAAAGACCTTCAAACACACTGTTAACGTTTGTTTAGCACTTCAATTCCATGGTTAGCTAATCAAAACGATTAATTGATTTGCTCAGTTGAAGTTCATAAAAACAGAGACCGACGCCTTGCCGGAATTCTGTAATAAATCGTTCACCGGTATGTTTACTTCTAATTATCATCCCTGCTATCTCATATTAGTCTGTGCAATGTTTAACAATCGAATTAACAAGATATAATGGTGTAATCTGCGGTCTGTAAAAACCAACGAAGAAGATGAACTGCGCTAACAATATAAGAATAATTAAAATTGGTATTTTGAACGGGTTAGACACACAGTCCAGCGGTGGACTGTGTGCGAACAAAAACACGCATACGTCCCGAGTTCGATCCCTGATACACGCACCCTCTATGTAATAATATGCCTTTTTGTTTAAAACTGAACCGGGTTAACTCCGTTAGTTGTTAAGTATAATAAAATTTGTATATTAACCAAGTTAGACACACAGTCCAGCGGTGGACTGTGTGTAACGTTAAAGCACAGGTCTCGGGTTCGAGACCTGTAAGTGGCACCGGTTCGATGAATTAAAATGTTTTTGAAATTAAAAGAATTTTGGATAAATTGAATTAATATATAAGTATAATTAAAAACAGAATTATTTCGGGTTAGACACGTAGCTCAGTTGGTAGAGCTGCGTGCACGCGTACGGGATGTCTCGGGTTCGAGCCTCACCCAGCGCATTTCAGTCACACAATAAACCGGTCAAACAGTCAAAGTCAAAAAGTCAACGGTCAACCCAAAAAGTCAACATATTTTTATATTTTTAATTATTTAATTTAATTTAAAAATCAATTAAAAATACCTAAAAATAATGTTTTTAAAGATTGGAAATAGCCTTAAGCTCGTAAAAATATATCTAAAAATTCTTTTAAAATCCCTAATAAAATCCATTCATTTACTATATTTTCCGTTATTATTTAGGTTAGTTAATTCTCGTTGTTCCGCTCTTACAACTCGTGCGCATCTCACATCTCCAATCAAACGCACCCAATGTGAGTGAATCTTTACAAATTCCCCGTTTTAAATCACGTTTTGGGGTGTATCATGTGTCTTTCTATATATTATATTTAAATCATTGTGCATACATCATATCATGAACAAATGTGTATTCAGCTTGTTTCAACTGTTTGTGTGGTTATTGTTAGATTCAATTTATTATTTTCAGTACATGCAATTTCATAGGCCGCCGCTCCCCATTACATTATGAGCGTTGAGCAAGTTCCCCATTACATTATGAGCGTGAACCTGGCGTGCCAACATACTATCGGCTCCGTTTGATTGAGCCTTGATCGCACAGACATTTATCATTTTCAGTACATGCAATACGATCGGCTTCGTTTGATTGAGCCTTGATCGCACAGTTTCATTCATGTTATTTATCATATGATGTTGGTATGTTAATGTATGCTATCATATGTTATTGTATGTTATAGTTGTGATTGCTATTGCTACTGCTTGATTATTTACATTTGCTCATTTAGAGTAAATTGCACAAAACGTCCTTTAAGTTTCACCAATCTTGCTGGTTTCAGCCTTAATCTTTAAAAGTTGCCAAAACCAGCCTTTAAGATTAATTTTGTTGCATGTTTAATCCTTTATCACTAACCCAGTTACTAATCCATGTTAAATGGCCTCACATGCATAGCATGTGAGGGTAAAACCGTCTTTTCATCTCTCTCTCTCCACTTTCATACATATCATTACACCAGATAAACAATAACCAAATAAAATAACTACAACTTTAACTGTTGATAATCAATAATTGTTTAACAAACAGAATGTAACAGCCAAAACGAAAAGGGAAAGCAAATTCACTTCAGCAGTTACAAATAAATAAGATCTGGAATCGATGCTCAAATCCCATAACTGATAAAAACCTATATGTATACGTCAACTGTGTATCATTTAGAAAGGAATCAGCTACACAACTGATAAAACAAAACTCAATCAAGTCGATTAATCAGACTTAATTAATCCCATTAAGTCACTGTCGCCATCGGATTCCAAACCACCTGTAACATGCTACGGAGAAACCCTAGCCGCCGCTAAGGCTCGAGGCTCAAAACACAGCCATCGCCACTTTCATGGAACCTGACACCGACTATTCGCGTCCAACGGAGACATGGTTGTTCTTCCGAAAGCCACACCATCGCCACCTATTTGATGAAATTGCCACCAGTGGTCTTCTGTTCTGTGGGGGGGATTATTCAGCAGCCGATGGGAGAGGTATCGGCGGCTAGGGTTGGGAATTATCTGCCGATAACTCATGGAAATTACCACCACCACCACACTATCTCCCTCTATAATAAACTACTATCTTCTTCATTGTCTCTCATCATAAACGGACCACCACCACCACCAGGCGCCGTCGCCACCACCACCACTATCTCTCTCACACACACACGATTGCAACCATCGGACCACCAAATCTTTTCTGGTCACCACTTCCAGATCCAAAATCTGGATGTTGGATGTGAACATTGAACCCCTAACCATCCTACAACATAAACAACCACTAGCATGATGATAACGGTGGTGTCTAGCGGCTACAACGACGACGGCAGCTATCACCAGATTTGTGTGTTGAGTTTTTGAGTTTTGTTCAAGCATAACCGGCTCCCATTCGCGTCCTCGTCGGTTATTTGTTTTCGATCTGTCTATGTGTGAACCGAATCTGGTTTTTAGATCTATGTGACTTCGTGGGCGGCGGTTTTGGGAATTAATCCCTTTTTCAGATCTACTTTTGAATTAGAGAGAGATGGTGGTGATGGCAGCCGGAGGTGGCGGTGGCAACTGGTTGTGTTGGGTGGTGGTACAAAGACATAGATAAATGGGTGAGAAGGAAACGCCAGGTTTTGAGCTTGAAGGAAATGCCAGGTTTTAAGCTTGAAGGAAATGGCAGAAGATTAGGTTGTGAAAAGTTAGGGTTTTTAAAAGTGAACAAGATGACAGTTTGTTTTTTTATGAGAGAGAGATGAAAAGAGGGTTTTACCCTCACATGCTATGCATGTGAGGCCATTTAACATGGATTAGTAACTGGGTTAGTGAGAAAGGATTAAACATGCAACAAAATTAATCTTAAAGGCTGGTTTTGGCAACTTTTAAAGATTAAGGCTGAAACCAGCAAGATTGGTGAAACTTAAAGGACGTTTTGTGCAATTTACTCGCTCATTTATGATTATGCACAATTTTTCATTGATAAACTAACAAGTAAATCAATAATAAATGTTTATCTAACAAGGTTCACTCGCCAACTTATGTTGACCCAAAAACCCCCATTTTTACACATGATACAGGTGAACCCGCTGCAGCCAGAAACACATAGGATTGGACTAGAAGAATAAAATGATTTAGAGCTTGGAATTATTTTGTTTGGTTATTTTCTTTGTATTGTATGGACATGTTTGGATTATTTGGAATGTAATGTTGACTTTAATAAATATGAAACATATTAGTAAATATCATGAGCTTTGGTGATAACCCAATTATGCCACGACTTTTATTCCGCTACGGGTCGGGGTGTGACAGATTGGTATCAGAGCCATGACTATAGGGATATAGGATAGGTTATTAGACTCTTAGAGCCTATACTATAGTTGATTAGAAATTTTTAAGGATTTTTGTGTGTTACATGCCAAATTTCATGATGTTTACATGTTTTATGTTAAATGTTACATTCAATGTTATGCAAGCATGTTCATAAGTATATATTATCATATAATGCCTATCATGAATCATAATCTCATAACATATCATATTCATGAAAGCACACACCACATCATTTTCATGATTACTTTTACAACGATTTTCGTGTTTTCAAATCTCATCAAAGTGAGTTCTCATGACGGGCATGTAGTAACTGGAAGGGTACCAGTACCGGTAGTCGGAACGTCCTGTCTAGGCTGGCAATCGTATAACTCCAAAATAAAGGACCAGTTTGCCTACCTGGGGACTAACGATTAGAGTACGAAGTACCTATTAGGCCAAAGCATGCTATACCAAACGTCGTGTGAGCTAACCCCACTTTGAGTTGTCATTGTGTCTACACCTGGACACATTCCGACCATACATCTCGTAAACATATTTTGTGGTTTGCATTCGGGTGAAGCGAGTGTTAAATCGCCAATACTAATGTAAATCCTACCAAGCCAATAGTCATGGGGGCCCACATGACGATACAGGTGAAGGTATGGGGGACATTTGAGGCCCAACATGAGCAAAACCAAGACATCCTATGGATGTAGTTGCATTATTGATATTTATGTTATTTTCATTTTCTTAAAGACACATGACACCTAAAAAGACTCCATAAACTCACAATCTTCTTATGTATGCTTCTGTAGATGTCGGCTAGACAACAACAAAGGGGTAAAAGATCAGGAAGATCTCACGAACGCTTGGCCACACAAATCGCCAAACAAATGGCCACGATACTGCCTGACATTGTGGTTCAAGTACAACAAGCTCTCGCCACAAATCCCACTAATCCTCCCCAACAGAATGACCAGAACATCGGCAACCCTCCTACCAGCAAGTGCTCATACAAACATTTCAAGTCTGTGATCCTCCTAAATTTGAAGGGACCGAAGGTGGCACTGCTCTCCTCCATTGGTTTGAGGAAATGGAAAAAACCTTCCTCAACTGCGATTGTCCTGAGGATCGCAAGGTTCGATACGCCACCGGGAGACTATTTGGGGTAGCTCTCACCTGGTGGAATACTGAAAAGGGGAAGAGGGGAATTGATGATGCAATGGCCTTAACTTGGGAGGAATTAAGGGAAATCATGACTAGGCGTTTCTGTCCTAGGAGTGAAATTAAAAAGTTGGAAGACGAATTTCATTATTTAAAGCAGAAGGAGGGAGATCATACTTCCTACAACAAGAGGTTTATAGAATTGAGCCAAATGGTCCCTAACTTGTTCACCCCAACTTATCGCTTGATCGAGCATTATATTCGAGGTCTTCCCTCGAAAATTCAAGATTCAGTTCTCAGCACTTCACCAGCAACACTTGAAGTTGATATGGAACTAGCCACTGAACTGACCGAAAATCGCGTTCGAAACGGTAAATTCAAAGAGGAGAAAAAGAAAGCCGCCATTGAGGCTCAAACTTCAAACCATTCTGGTTCCTCTTCGAAGTTTACTGGTAAAAGGAATCGAAGCACAAGAAACTTTGCTGTCACACAAGCAAATTTCCCTATCCCTGCTGCACCCATCACTCAAGTTGCCCCTTCACCTGCACCATATAAAAAGCCATACTCCGGCCCATTACCAAAATGCAACCGTTGCCAATATCATCATTTTACTGACCATCCCTGCCAACATTGCACCGGCTGTGGTCGCGCAGGTCATACTGTTCAAACCTGTCGCATACCTTAGCGAACGAACCGCCACCAGCCTTCAACCCAAACCCACCAACAAATAATGGGTCAAGCCCAACAACCCCTACTACTACCACCTACCCAACATTAGCCCAAACATACTACCAACCCAACTATCCCATGGTACAACCTATGGGGGTTGGTACAATTGTGGAGACCCAAGCCATTTTAGAAACACTTGTCCACGTTTGGTGAACATCATTCATGCCCAAGCTCAAGCAAATCCGGTGAATCAAGCTAACCAAGCTCCACCACCTGCAAGAGGGAGAGCTTATAACATCAACGCCAATACTGTTGAAAATAATAACGGCCCAAACAAATCACCCAACTAATTTTTCCTCGCCAAGAATCAAGACTCAACTTCAATCGTCTAGTTTTAATGTTTTCTTTATGTTATCTCAATCTTTCCGTATCCCAGTTGTAAAATTTGGAAATTTTGTATCCAAGAATTTTAATGCGATTTGATATTACAGTTTTGTGCTATACTCATTGATTTAACATTCATATCATCATACATCTCGAAGTATCTCAATCTCATCATTTAAAGAAGTTGGGTTGTGTCACACTTTTACATAGACTGACCCCTTCATCATAACCAACGAGAGAGGTACTGTCATCATTTAGTCATGTATCATTTCAGAATTGAGACTCAAGTTTTGTTCGTTGTGTTTTAGAGTCACATAGAACTGATCATGATTTACTGATAAAGCCAACGAAAATTTGACAAGAATATGGTGGATACGCCGTTGGTACTTCCTATATATAAGTATTTTTGGCAAAGGATCAAAAGCATTACCAGGAGGTTATGAAAAGTTCCGTGTAGGTTTAAATATCGTCATGGTTGAAGTTTTTGTTTTATGATACATACCTTATCATTACAAATGTATCGGTTCCCTCAAAACTATTGTACATAAAATCGTAAGCGACATCAAAGATCAAAATCCGAGAAGCTCAGCATGTTTCAGTAACAGAAAGGAGACATACGCAAGGAGCCGTCTTGTGGAGCTAAACTTAAAAATTGAAACTAAATCTGACGGTATTCTGTACTATCTAGATCGTATATGGATTCCTAACCACAACAATCTTCGTGAAACTCTTATGAATGAAGCTCACAAAACGCGATACTCTATACACCCAGGAGCCGATAAGATGTATCAAGACCTACGATATACCTATTGGTGGCCTGGAATGAAAAAGGATATTGCTGTTTTTGTTTCTAAGTGCCTTACATGTTCCAAGGTGAAAGCTGAACACCAAAGACCCTCAGGACTTCTGGTCCAACCTGAAATACCTGTATGGAAGTGGGAAAATATAACCATGGACTTCATTACCGGGTTACCTCGCACTTCTGGTGGGTATGACACTATATGGGTAATAATTGACCGACTTACAAAATCAGCTCACTTTATTCCTATCCGCGAAGATTTCAAGAACGAAAAGCTAACTCGTATTTATATCAGCGAAATCGTAAGCCGACATGGGGTACCGTTAAGCATTATTTCTGATCGTGATGGTCGTTTCACTTCACGAACATGGCAAGCAGTACAAGCCGCTATGGGTACGCGATTAGATCTCAGTACCGCCTATCATCCTCAAACTGATGGTCAATCTGAACGCACCATTCACACTCTTGAAGATATGCTTCGAGCATGTGTTATAGACTTCAAGGGTAATTGGGACGCTCATCTACCATTAGTCGAATTTTCGTACAACAACAGCTATCATTCAAGCATCGGCATGGCACCAAGCCTTATATGGTCGTAAGTGCCGATCTCCAGTATGTTGGCACGAAATTGGGGAAGCTCAAATCACTGGTCCGGAATTGATTCAAGAAACCACAGACAAGATCCATCAAATTCGAAACAATCTTCTAGCGGCCCAAAGTCGTCAAAAGAGTTATGCAAACAAACGACGGAAGCCTTTAGAGTTTAAAATTGGTGATCATGTACTTCTAAAAGTATCACCGTGGAAGGGAGTAGTTCGTTTTGGTCAAAAAGGCAAGCTAGCACCACGCTACGTAGGACCTTTCAAGATACTCGAAAGAGTAGCACCTGTAGCATACAAGCTTGATCTACCAGAAGAACTCAACAGGATTCATCCCACATTCCACGTATCAAACTTGAAGAAGTGCCTCGCTGATGAAAACCTCCACATTCCTCTGGAAGATATTCAGATTGATGAATCTATGCATTTTATTGAAAGACCAGTAGAGATCACGGATTTCGGAGAAAAACGTCTACGACGGAGTCACATTCCAATTGTTAAGGTACGCTGGGAGTCAAAACGGGGACCTGAGTTTACTTGGGAACGTGAAGACTCAATGCGTGAAAAATACCCCCATCTTTTTCCTACTACTTAGATTTCGGGACGAAATTCCAAAAAGTAGGGATACTGTAACATTTGTCGAAAACGGGTTTTACCAAACCCGCTCCGTTTGTAATCGAATATTCAGTTATAAATGTTCGTTGCCTATTTATGCTTATTTTAATTTTTAATGATACATAACTAATAAACAAACTAAACGATAAAAGTTATAATTGATAAAAAGTATAAATAAAACAATTAAAAATAAAATGGGGCTGCCGGGACTCGAACCCGGGTCAGCCAGGTTGTGACTCCATAGACTTAACACTCACACGCTCGCCACTTGTTTGTTTTCTGTCATCTATAGGAAACAAATAAATCTTATAGACGAATGTAAATCAATCGTTTACGCCAATTGTAACTGAAATCGGTTATCAAACGTGCTAAGGCGATCTGAATACTCATGGTTCAATGAGTATAACCGATATACCGACGTTTTTAATCAAGTTTCCTTGAATGAACTTGAATTCTAGAAGTGGATCGGTTTTTATAACCGAAAATCTTCAATTCCAGTTTTACTTCCATCTTTGTACTCCTTCACGACTCAGAAACATTCCACAAACCTCCAATTACATTTCCGCACACTTTACAGTCCACCGAAGAAGTTTATTTTATTCGCCGGAAATTTCTGCAAGTTCGCCGGAAAACCGTATTATGCATAAAAACGGTAAGTCCTTCAATACCGTCGTAGTCAAACAATTGTTAAGCTATTTCTAACTAAAACCTTTCACTTGAAATCGAATTCAGACGCCGTTATCGGATAATTCCAGTTCGCCGGAAAATTTCTGGAAATCTTTATTTTCGTCTGTGAAACGGTAAAGACCTTCAAACACACTGTTAACGTTTGTTTAGCACTTCAATTCCATGGTTAGCTAATCAAAACGATTAATTGATTTGCTCAGTTGAAGTTCATAAAAACAGAGACCGACGCCTTGCCGGAATTCTGTAATAAATCGTTCACCGGTATGTTTACTTCTAATTATCATCCCTGCTATCTCATATTAGTCTGTGCAATGTTTAACAATCGAATTAACAAGATATAATGGTGTAATCTGCGGTCTGTAAAAACCAACGAAGAAGATGAACTGCGCTAACAATATAAGAATAATTAAAATTGGTATTTTGAACGGGTTAGACACACAGTCCAGCGGTGGACTGTGTGCGAACAAAAACACGCATACGTCCCGAGTTCGATCCCTGATACACGCACCCTCTATGTAATAATATGCCTTTTTGTTTAAAACTGAACCGGTTAACTCCGTTAGTTGTTAAGTATAATAAAATTTGTATATTAACCAAGTTAGACACACAGTCCAGCGGTGGACTGTGTGTAACGTTAAAGCACAGGTCCCGGGTTCGAGACCTGTAAGTGGCACCGGTTCGATGAATTAAAATGTTTTTGAAATTAAAAGAATTTTGGATAAATTGAATTAATATATAAGTATAATTAAAAACAGAATTATTTCGGGTTAGACACGTAGCTCAGTTGGTAGAGCTGCGTGCACGCGTACGGGATGTCTCGGGTTCGAGCCTCACCCAGCGCATTTCAGTCACACAATAAACCGGTCAAACAGTCAAAGTCAAAAAGTCAACGGTCAACCCAAAAAGTCAACATATTTTTATATTTTTAATTATTTAATTTAATTTAAAAATCAATTAAAAATACCTAAAAATAATGTTTTTAAAGATTGGAAATAGCCTTAAGCTCGTAAAAATATATCTAAAAATTCTTTTAAAATCCTTAATAAAATCCATTCATTTACTATATTTTCCGTTATTATTTAGGTTAGTTAATTCTCGTTGTTCCGCTCTTACAACTTGTGCGCATCTCACATCTCCAATCAAACGCACCCAATGTGAGTGAATCTTTACAAATTCCCTGTTTTAAATCAAGTTTTGGGGTGTATCATGTGTCTTGCTATATATTATATTTAAATCATTGTGCATACATCATATCATGAACAAATGTGTATTCAGCTTGTTTCAACTGTTTGTGTGGTTATTGTTAGATTCAATTTATTATTTTCAGTACATGCAATTTCGTAGGCCGCCGCTCCCCATTACATTATGAGCGTTGAGCAAGTTCCCCACTACATTATGAGCGTGAACCTGGCATGCCAACATACGATCGGCTCCGTTTGATTGAGCCTTGATCGCACAGACATTTATCATTTTCAGTACATGCAATACGATCGGCTCCGTTTGATTGAGCCTTGATCGCACAGTTTCATTCATGTTATTTATCATATGATGTTGGTATGTTAATGTATGCTATCATATGTTATTGTATGTTATAGTTGTGATTGCTATTGCTACTGCTTGATTATTTACATTTGCTCATTTATGATTATGCACAATTTTTCATTGATAAACTAACAAGTAAATCAATAATAAATGTTTATCTAACAAGGTTCACTCGCCAACTTATGTTGATCCAAAAACCCCCATTTTTACACATGATACAGGTGAACCCGCTGCAGCCAGAAACACATAGGATTGGACTAGAAGAATAAAATGATTTAGAGCTTGGAATTATTTTGTTTGGTTATTTTCTTTGTATTGTATGGACATGTTTGGATTATTTGGAATGTAATGTTGACTTTAATAAATATGAAACATATTAGTAAATATCATGAGCTTTGGTGATAACCCAATTATGCCCCGACTTTTATTCCGCTGCGGGTCGGGGTGTGACAGAAGACATGTACCAAGTTGATCCAGATGATATATAAGAAATGGATCTGAAATGGCAGATGGCTATGATCACCTTAAGGCTAAAGAAGTTTCAAGACAAGACAGGAAAGAGATTGTCTCTCGAAAAAGCCGGTTTCGACAAGTCAAATTTGTGTCACTTCAAGAGAGATTGCCCGCTATTGAAGAACGAGAATGTTGAGATTGTCCTAAAAAGAAGGCCAATCGCTATTGAGGGAAATGAGAATGCTGCTGATAACACCCCGAAGGCACTAGTGGTAGAAGATTATGACTGGGCTGAAGAAATTGCTGAGACAAAGGAAGAAGTCAACAAGGCTCTTTTGGCTAAAATCTCTACTGGATCAGTCTCATCTTCATCAAACTATGTTGAGAAACAAGCTGCAGGAATTCCCTAGGGCGACAAAGTTATTGATAAAGGCTTGAAGAGCATAGTCACTCCTACTGAACCATAAGGGAAAGAAAGAAGCTGGGAAGCCTGAACCCAGGGCAACAGATAAGGGAAAGAAAGAAGCGGAGAAGCCTGAACCGAAGGAGAAAGCCCAAGAAGCAACTAGCTGCATCAAGAATGAGAAAGCTGAAACTCCTGCAGCCGCCATGAAAGCTGAATCTGCAAAAGAAGATGAGGATAAGGATTTGGTAAATAGCATACCATATGAATTTAAAGCAAAACTATGCTCCCAACCATGTTTGAACGTTGTGGCACATTACAAATCACTCAACCGTGACTATACTAGAGAAAAAGAAAAACTGAACCATAAGGGAAAGAAAGAAGCTGGGAAGCCTGAACCCAGGGCAACAGATAAGGGAAAGAAAGAAGCTGAGAAGCCTGAACCGAAGGAGAAAGACCAAGAAGCAACTAGCTGCATCAAGAACGAGAAAGCTGAAACTCCTGCAGCCGCCATGAAAGCTGAATCTGCAAAAGAAGATGAGGATAAGGATTTGGTAAATAGCATACCATATGAATTTAAAGCAAAACTATGCTCCCAACCATGTTTGAACGTTGTGGCACATTACAAATCACTCAACCGTGACTATACTAGAGAAAAAGAAAAGGTTTTGCAATTTAACAAAGAACTGAAAGAAAATGAAGCTTCATATCAGAGAAAGTTGAATTCAACTTTAGCTGAAATGCAGACACTAAAAGAATTCGTTTATAGAAAGGATTTTATCACAAATGATTTAACTGAAAGATTAGAAAAATCACAAAATGAAAATAATTGATTGCAAATCACGATCCATAATGCAAAATTTAGTCAAAAGCATTGGTTGACATTGAAAATTGCCAATGATCAACATTTGTGAAGGATAGGATTGGATACAAGGATGAGCTTAAAATGAAAGAAAAATCTTTCCTCCTCCGCACAGCTTAAACTATGTACCTAAGCCATCTCCTCATCCTAATAATGATTTAATTGATAAAAGTGATCTTTTTGCTCAATATATCTCTTATGAAAATGATAAAAATACTAACATTTCTGAAAGTAATGCAGATTCGTTTGAGTGTAAAGAAGATGCGTGCGATGAGGATGATAACTGTGGAGGATCAAAAATAGGGATAGGATATTCGGACGACAGTTATTCAACCGTTAATTGGTTTGACTAAAATTGTAATAAGAAAAACAGTACTTCTATTAGGAATGACTGTAACAGTTTGACTAGGATGGATGTCTGTAATGGTTGTGTGCCTAAATTTAACATTCAGGATGACTGTAATGGTCATGTGCCTACATTTAGGACCCACAACCACGAGAATGTAGTAGTTGAACGTCATGACTTAAATTCTGCTTTTTGTGATGAAAACGTTGTATGTGAACCTCTTGTGCTTGTTCCTGAATTAAAACAAAACAGATTTGGGAAATTCCTCACCGAGGAAATCCTAGTTGTTGTTCCATCTCACACAGGTCAATCAGAGATAGAAACGAAAATCAATGAAGACAGCAGTAGCAAGGACTCATTCATCGCAACTTCAGAGATGATGGAGAAGATCTCAGCTCTTTTAATGATCTCAATTCAAATGAATCAAGTAAAGAACAAGAATTAAATTCTTCATCAGACACTGACAATGACGAAGATTGGTCAGATGATGAAAGCTGCATTGACGAGAAAATAAAGAAAGTTGAAAGTTCAAGCTACACTGCATCATCAGAAAACGCTTTAAGTAGCTCTAGACTCTCATCACATACATCATCTTCGCAGGGGGCGTCTTCCAAAAAGAAAAGAGCAAATTGCAAGCAATGTTTTCGTTGTGGTCACTTAGGACATATGGCGAAACATTGCAAGAGCAAAAAATTTTCTAAACCTAAACTAGATTTTGTCAATAGTTTCACAAATCAATTCGATTATTTAAGAAATCATTCAAATACATAGTTAATTCAACATGTTTTTGGAAAAGAAAAGAAGATATTCTTGTTCAAAATTACGATAGATTAAACTTGAAGTAAGTATGGTTTCCGAAAACTAAATAACTTGTATATATTTTTGTTTGTTGTTGTATGAAATAATAAATTGCAAAATTGGCTTCGAATGCTCATCGAATACATTTGTCACGTGGACAGTGGATGCTCAAGGCATATGACCAAATTGAAGGAACTCCTGAAGAACTTTCGATTCATTGACGGCGACTTTGTAACTTTTGTCGGAGATGAAAAGGGAGGGAAGATTGTTGGAATGGGAGACGTTGCATTTGAAGCACTCATATGGGAGAACATCAATTATGTACCAGAATTGTGTTACAATCTCATGAGCGTATCACAAGTATGCGACAAAGGAATATCGGTGCTGTTCAACGACGTGGAATGCCTATTTCTCAAGCCCGAATACTGCGTTCCTGCTGAAATGATTATGCTCACAGCTGCTCATCAAAACAACACCTACGTTCTCAATATGAAAACGCAAAATCTAATGAGCATATGACATGTCTGATCTCAAAAATGTCAGAATCGGAATCACTGCTTTGGCACAGGCGGTTGAGGCATGTGAACTTCAAAAATATGAATAAAACTCTCCAAGTTAAATTTAGTGAGAGGTTAACCTATAAAAGAATTTCCATTTTCAGAATGCGCACAAGACAAGCAACACAAATAGCCGCACAAATCCAAAGCAGTGAATACGATAACCGCGCCATTACAATTGCTGCATATGGATCTTTCGGTCCTTTTAATGTTAAAAGTCTAGCTAAAAGATCGTACTTCTTGGTGATTACATATGACTTTTCTCGTTTTTCATGGGTGTATTTTCTTGAAGCCAAAATCGAAACCGCCTCCACTCTCAAGACCTTCATTTCCATGATCGGAAAGGTGAAAGTGGATCTAAATTAAAAAAATCAAACGTTTATCTCTTTCAGTGAAGAAAAGGGAATACGCCTTCAGTACAGTGTAGCCAGAACTCCTCAGCAAAACGTCGTAGCAGAACGGAAGAATAGAACACTCCTTGAAGCTACTCGAACTATGCTCGTAGACTCCAAGTTTCCTATCATCTTCTGGGCAGAAGCAGTCAACACAGCATGCTATGTTTTGAATCGAGTTCTCATTGGTAAACCTCACGGAAAAACCGCCTATGAACTTCTTTTCAAAAGAAAGTCTCTGATAGATTTCTTTAGACCGTTTGGATGTTCTTGTACACTCCTGAACACTTAAGACAATCTTATCAAGTTTGAAGCAGTTGGTGATGTGTGCTACTTCATGGGATACTCATCTACTCATAAGGCGTATCATGTTTACAACAAACGAACCAAGATGGTGCTTGAATCATACTATGTCTGACTTTCAAGAAGGAAACTCCACCAACACTCGAAATTCTCCAAATTGGTTTTACGATACATATGTTGTTTTCAACACTTTAGACATTCCTGAACCACTCACTAAAACCGAACATTATAGAAACGACCCTTATAGAACCCTTGTTTGATCCTTCAGACATTGGCTTTACCCCTTTAACAACTCGCTTCACCCCAGCTTCAGCCGATCTAATCCTTCCTATTGAAGAAGTTAATGGTGACACTTCGGCTGAGAATTCATCTGCAAATGATACTTCTTCTTCACAGCCGAATGTGGATGAACCAACTAAAGAAGATGAGCCTCCAATTATCTATGTCGACGAACATTTCACCAATCTACCTCAACAAACTGAGACCAACACCAACGCAGGTTACAAGACAAATCGAAATCATCCCATTGAAAATGTCATTGGTCCTGTGGAAGATGCGATACCAACTCATGGACAAACATATACCATTAACAAAGGATTGTATGCTGCGTTTCTTTCGTAGTCCATGCCAAATAACATCGAAGAAGCTATTCAAGATTCTAGCTGGGTGCAGGCAATGCAAGAATAATTATCTCAGTTTCGTAAGCTCAAAGTTTGGGAACTCGTTGATCTACCAGATGGAAAGTGTCCCATTGGCACCAAGTGGGTTTTCCATAACAAAATGGATGATCGTGGTGTAGTCATCAAGAACAAGGCAAGATTGATCGTTCAAGGTTTTCGAAAGGAGGAAGGGATTAACTATGAAGAAGTTTTTGCCCCGGTCGCACGTTTGGAGGCTATTAATATATTCTTGGCATATGCTTCGTATAAAAACTTCAAGGTGTTTCAGATGGATGCGTGTAAGTCCAGTAAATCGGATCTAACATGTATCCTAAGACTAATCGATTGCGGAAATAAAGATTAGAATGAAGAACAATCCTTGAATCAAAGCAACTTGCATACACCAGAATAGTGTGATACAAGTTTTTCAATAATAACTGACTAGCCCAAAACCTTGACCTAATACATGTATTTATACTAATTACATAGCCCACAAGTTACAACCCTAGCCTATGAGGCACTAGGAAGCCCAAAACCCTTCAACTTAGCCCAAATGTAGCAATAATGTGTAAACCTTTAGTTAGAAGCCCAACAATCTCCCCCTAGGTTTAAACATTATGCCTTTAGTCTTTAGGTAGCGCATCAACTCCCAATCTCCTAGCAATTATCCCAGCTACAGCAGCCATCCAATCTTTAGCATCAAGCTTCATATAATTCTATTGTTCGAATTTGATTTGTAGCAAGAACTTTTAGATCTTCATCGTGAAAACTTACTAAATCCACCATGTCATTCACTCGGAAAGCCTTCTCTTTGGTGACGATTGCTACACTTCCAACCTTAGGATCATACATTCAGAAATTAAAGTTCTTCATAATACCTCTAGGGAATTTCGGAGTAACCGGTATCACAAGTTCTTTATCTGTTGGGGGCCACAACACTGATTTAAAGCGCCTACCAGTTCTCGCAACACGAACCCCCTTAGCCGCCTGTAGATATGGCTCAGCAGTTTTCATCATCTTAAATCCAGTCTTGGCTTCTTGCTACAAGCGTTTGAAGAACCTCCAACCCAACCCCGTTGGTAGTATCGTTGTCAGTGTAAGGAGCTCTCAAAAGATCAGTTAACGCAACCTTTGTCCAGGTTTCAAATTGAGATTCATTCGAATAATATTCACGGGAACCATCCTGCCTGACGATAAGCCACATATTCTTCACATGATCATACATCCACCTTAGCACTCTTGACTTGTTTCCAACTTTGCTGTAATAACTGAAGGAGTTCCATGGCATATCTCTCGGATTGGTTGAAAGGATCCTTCAATTGAAAGTTCTCATCAAGTGGATTCACGTCTACATTCTTCATGAGAACCATCTACTTATTCTTTTGAGCCGTTGAACGTTTCTGACTCGCAGTGTACTTCTTCTTTGGATCTCATAGATAATCCTCCAATCCTGCTTGACGATCAGCAGTTAACTGCTCAGCAGCTACTCTATCGGCTTCACTCGTTCGGCTGCTCTCTGTTTGGCTACTCTATGACGATGTTAGATATTCATCGGATCATCGATTGGATCACAAAATTCTCAACCAAACTTCTTTTCTAACTTTTCCTTTAAATCAAAAACCATAGTCATCAACATAGTAACATCTCCTTGCAATTGATCAATAGTCTGATCCCTAACATCTATACGTGTCTGCAATGAAGCAATCCGGGCATCTTTAAAACAACTTCTTGTTCAAGCACGATCACCCTCTTTCTTAAATCAACAACATCTACATCTTCGTCATCGCTCTCCAATCCGCTGAACTCAAATGCTCATTTCTCTGATCGCCTCGAATATTCCGTATCATCACCTTCAACACCACCTGAACCACTACCACCTGCTCTAGATCCTCTGGAACCCATTGAGCTACCACCAAAATCAATCATTTGCAATACTGAATCTGCTGGAACAGATACAACAGTAGAATGCGTAGCGATGTGAGTAACTGTTGGTTCAACAGCCATAGTAGATTCGACTATCGGAGTATCTGATAACGACACAGTAAATAAAGATGCAACATGAGTAGATTCTTCAGCAACACTACCAATCTGAACTTCAAAATGACTTGGTTCTTTAATAGCCTCCATCCGTCGTCTCTTCATCAATGGTACTTCTTCTTCGTCAACCTTTTCTTCAGACTCAACCATACCAACAAGAATATCAACAAGAGCTATCACAAGAGGAGGATCACCTTGTCGCTCTTGTATCTCTTTCAAGTGTGCAATAAGAGCTTCCAAATTCTCTATAGTGAGTTCTGGCATTACTGGAGTCAACTGAGTATTAATATCTGTAGTATCATCCAAAAAAGCTTCTTTCTCATCTGTATCAACATCGGTAACCAGATCCTCAACTTCAATCTCTTTCTCCTTCATCCGTATATCATGTTCCTTAGCTACCATAGCATTTACTGGCTTAGGTGCTGGGATGTCCTGTCCAATCACCTCACAAAACGTTCCGAACTTCTTCAAAGGTATGCGACCAACGAAAATAATCTTTGATGTTGATCGGTTTTTCTTCATAGTTCCGAAAATGGTTGGACCCATCGGCTTTATGTTCAACAGATTAGCATCTGAAGCATCCTTGGTCAGATCTGGGTACCAGGCATCCAAAATCAACTGTACAAACCACGGATATAGCAGAAAATTCTCTTCTTTGACTGTTCCAAGATCTTCTTCATATTCTTGAAAATATAACCTGAGAAGTTATATTTACAATCCATAACGAGAGACACAATCGCTGAAGTTTGGGTTTGATTTGGTTGATCTAATCCTCCTTTGTTCCCAGAAATACCTTGCATAAAGACATGCACCAACAATCTCCAGTACACGGAAAACATTTTCTTGAGTAAAGGCGCATAAGTTCCCTCGTAACTCATCTCCGTCAGCACAGGCAACACTTTCTCCTTGGCATACAAAGTCGGATCACTTGTAGCATCAGCAAACTGCAATACCTCTTGGATACATGCCTCGTTTACCAAAATCTCCTTTCTCTGTATCAGTGAACTGATGTATGGCCTTCCATCAGCGCCACTCAAATGGAATCTAGCTCTCTTCCAAAAAGTATGCAAAAGATCTTGATATATGAATGGGTTGGCTCGAAGGGCGTATGCAACCTTGCACTCATTCAGACCAGCCATCATGGATCTAAACTCCCGGAAAAATTCTGCTGGAGGATCGGATAAATAACCTGCCTGGTTGTGAAACAGTTCTTCCACCACCATAACTACGTCGAACGCCTCTTCCGCCATTTCTGTCAGGAAGAATAAACAAGTTAAGTCAAGTTCAACAAAACCAGCTGACATGTCATCTTAAGAGTCAAAAATTCGAAAGGTTTAAAACAGTTTAATATATAAATCATTTGAAAGGTTCAATCACTGACAAGGTTCAAACACAGTGCAAAGGTTCAACTATTTGAAAGGGTCAAGACATTTCAAAAGGTCAGACTTTGTAATCCGGATTTAAAATAGTTCAACAGGAATCCGGACGAACCTTTCATCACTCTGGATGAACATCATCCGAGATGAAATCCGAGTTTCTTCAATTCGGTTGTATATCTATCTGGAATGAAATCCGAAATACCATCCAATTTGAAGATCAATCCGAAATGCTATCCGAAATGCATGAATATTTGAAGATTAACATTTAATTTCATAATTAAGAAGCATTTTATACCTAATTCGGATGAAATTTAAGATGAAATCCGAAATGAAGATGAACAGTGAATTCGGAAGATGAATAGAGGATTTAAGAGGATTTCGGAAAAATTTTGTGAATGATCAAAAATATACCTCTGATTCGTTTATATACTATTCCGGAATGGGCTTGGGACTAAAACCTTTGGGCCCAAGTCAATCCGGATTCCATCATCCGAGATTAATGAACAATCCGGATTGGCCTTATGTTGGGCCCAATTCGGAACAGTAAATTGTCAGTGGGCCTATTCGAAAAGAGTTTGAAAGCCCAGTCCGGAATAGTAAATTGTTAGTGGGCGTTACGGAAAGAGTTTGAAAGCCCAATCCGGAACAGTACCACCATTATCCCAAACTTGATAAATTTCAAGACTTTCAAAAATTCTATTGGATTGGCCCAATTCCAAAACTTAGCAGGCCAGTCCAATATCCCTTGACAGAAAACATCTAACCAAAAATCAACAATTTAACTAACCAAGCATCCAACCACTCTTTACCAATTACAAAAGCAAGTAAAATATTTAAACAAAAACACACACACAGCCTTTCTATGGGATCAAATCGTTTTTAAGTCGACTAAGGAACATTTTTCAGTGTGAGCTGGGTCAGACTGGTCTCAGCAATTGTGAATATACTTGTCCATTTAAACCTAAAGCTCAACCTTCTAGTTCTAGCCTTATGAAATGCTTAAGGTAGTATTATACTATGATACCCGTGTGTCCCATACCATGACATACCCCCGCGATCAAGATAAACACAACGATTCATCGTAGCAGGTGAGTATACTGAGATCATCCGTTATCTTTTACAACATCAGACTATTGGTGAACAGGTCAGTACTTTCGTACAACAGAGTGACCAATAGTATCCGACGAGGGTTAGACAGATACCTTAAGTGGTATGTTTGAATTCCTGGAATTTTCTCAGATGAGAGTTCCTTCTTTTTAAGGTTTTGGCCCTTCTATTTTGCTCTTTTAAAGATATCCTGATTGTGCCTAGGTCTGCATATAATCTGGATGCAACAAAAGGGTAGCCAAGATATCCCCGGATGACTCAACAACATAAAGACCCGAAACCTCAGGCGTTGGCTATCTATCAACGCAGGATTTAACACCATAAAATCATACACCTATAGTGTGTGACCCACTGAATATATAGTTCTTTTATGTTTATATCATTTGGCTTACACTACGGTTGAGATCTAGACCTATCAACATATCACCTTCAATCCAACTCTTTCCCACCACAACACCTTACATGTGTTAGTCAAAGCCTTTATCACCAGAAAATATTTCATTTCCCAATCATTGCAAAAACTATTTGAAACTATTTTTGTTGTTTTCTGAATTATTATTTTATTTCATTTATTTTTTTAAGATTTCTTCCCCTAAATTTGTGCATACATATGAACAAATTTACGAGGCAGACACAAATAAAGGAAAGAACATAAACTAAACAGAAAACACGGAGGATGCTCAGTTAGAAAAGCGGATCATTTTTGAGAAGATCCACAAGCACTTGAAATCGCGTGTTGCTAACGGGTTTCGTGAATAAATCCGCCACGCTTGCATCGGTGTGGATTTGCTCAAGTTTAATGAGACCCTTTTCATAGCAATCACGAATAAAATGAACTTTGATATTTATGTGCTTGGTTTTGGAGTGAAAGACCAGGTTTTTGACAATTTGGATAGCGGCATTATTATCACAATAAATTGTTGTGTTTAGATAAGTCAAACCGTAATCCACAAGCTGGTGTTGCATCCATAAAACCTGGGAGCAGCAAGCTAATGCTGTGACATATTCTGCTTCTGCTGTAGAAAGCGAAACCATCTGCTGCTTCTTGCATTGCCAAGAGATTAATCTATCCCGCAAGAATTGACATCCAGCTGAAGTTAAGCGCATATCCCTGTCTGTACCTCCAACATTACTGGCAGAGAAAGCATACAATTTTTAGGATACTAGAGGCCCAGTGATGGTGCCCCTTTGAGATACCTAAAGATTCTTTTAATAGCATGTAAATGAGAGAGTTTAGGAGTAGCCTGATATCGAGCACACTGGCAAACGGAAAACATGATATCTGGCCAACTTGCCGTGAGATATATGAGTGAGCCAATCATAGACAGGTACATGGTTGGATTGACAGGCGTTCATTCAGCGTCTTCATTTAACAAAGGTCGTTCAGCAATAGGCGAAGCAATAGGCTTTGAATCTGTAAGCTTGAATTTGGCAAGATCAAGATTCCTTGTGGGCTTTGAAGAACTTGAAGTCGCAAAAACATAGTCATCTCCCCCAGTGAGCTCATCTCAAATTTTTTCTTCATGACCTCTTCAAATTCCCGACACAGACCATCATCCGTAGAACAAAAAATAATATCATCGACGTAAATTTGAACAAGAATGATGTCCTTGTCAACACGTTTGATGAACAAAGTTTGATCAATGGTTTCCTGAGTATATCCATGAGCAATCAAATGCTCTTGTAGGGTTGCGTACCATGCGCGAGGCGCTTGATGCAATCCATACAAAGCTTTGTCCAATTTGTATGCATAATCTGGCTTGTCAGGATCAGTGAAACCCGGTGATTGTGCCACCTATATCTCCTCTTTCACCGTACCGTAGTGAAAAGCAGTCTTGACATCCATTTGATAGACGGTGAAGTCCATGTAAGATGCATAAGCCAAGAAAATGCGAATAGCCTCCAATCTAGCTACCGGTGCATAAACCTCATCGTAGTCCAACCCTTCGATTTGGTAGAAACCCTGAACAACCAGTCGAGCTTTGTTCCAACCCCAGTGTCATCCTGTTTATTGCGAAATACCCAACGAGTTCCAAGAGCAAGTTTTCCTTGAGGAAGCTTCACCAATTGCCATACCCCAAGTTTCTCAAACAGATTGAGTTCTTCTGCATAGCGTTAACCCATCCTAGTTCCTACAAAGTGACATCAATGCTTTTAGGTTCAATTTGTGAGATAAAGCAAGAGTAAAGGCAGGTATTGATATCTCCTAATTGACTGCGAGTTCGAACTGCAGCAGTAACATGACCAATAACATTTTCAATTGGATGATCGCGCTATAGACGCTGTGGTATAAGCGCAGCAGGGAGAAGGAGATATGATTGCAAGTTTCTAACACTCTGTGAGGCAACTCCAGATGGCTCCCCCTCATTAGTTGCACCAGTGGGAGTGTTGACTGATGAATCAACAGAAAAGTCTGGTGGTGTAGGCTTAGGGAACAGAGATGAGCCTAAGATATTAGGAGGTGTAGGCCCTTCATTTGCCACAGGAGGTTTTGTGTTTGGAGCCTCAACTTCAGGGGAACCATCCCGAGGGATCTGTTCAGAAGCAGTTTCCTGATTCTGCGATACTGGTGGATGTGTAGGTATAGCTTCATTGAATCCAGGTGGATCCACACTCAGCTGCTTGAAAGACTCTTGTAGCTGTTTAGCATCGGCATCATCCTTAGTTAAGATAGGCATCATTGGGAGGTCAGAAGTTTTGCATGTACCTGCAGTCACATTAGAAGGGACATCAACATTTTTTAAACAAAGAGGAATAATCATAGAGCCAGTCAGGACCAATGTTTGCGTCCTTGGGATTCTCCTCCAGCCAACCCACATTGTAGGTTTCAACTATCATTTTCTTGATCTCGTTATAGACATGATAGGAAGTATTCTTAGAGTATCCGACGAAAATGCATGGATCCCAGCGTTATTCAAATTTTACCTTAGCATCCACGAGTAGAAGAACAGGAGGCATCCGAACTTGCGAAAATTCTTGACCGAAGGTTTGCGACCTTCAACCACTTCGTACGAAAATTTCATGTACCTTATGTTGATCAGGGCATGATTCTGAATATAACAGGCGGTATTGATTGCTTCTGCCCAAAAAATGAGAGGTAGTTCGGATTCGACCAACATAGTACGCGCAACTTCAATTAGTGTTCAGTTTCTTCGTTATGCAACCCCATTTTGTTGATGAGTTCTGGCTGCACTGAACTGTCGATCAATACCCTTGGAGGAGCAGAAAGAATTTAAGGTAGCGTTCTTAAACTCTGTTCGATTATCACAACGAATAGCCTTCATAGTGGTGTCTGTCTGGTTTTCTATAAGTGTGATGAACTGTTTAACTAACTCAGCGGTTTCACTCTTTTGTGCCAGAAAAAAGACCCAAATGAATCGTGAGTAGTCATCAATGATAACCAGACAGTATGTCTTCCTGCCAATGCTCAGAATATCTGTCGGGCCAAAAAGGTCCATATGAAGCAATTCTAAGACTTTTGACGTGGAGGGTGCGGGTTTAGACTTGTGCGGCTGTCGATGTTGTTTCCCACGTGCACACAATTCACACTTTTTAATCTGCATAAAATCCCGAACTGGTAGATCTCTGACTAAACCACCTTTTGCAAGTCTGTTTAAGTTCTTCATGTTGAAATGTCTGAGTCGACTATGCCATAACATTGCATCGTGCTCAGCAGTCGACGAGAACAGGCAGGTAAGCTTGTCGGTTGGGGCTTTGTTCATGTCGATGACATATGCATTTCCTTTTCGTGCAGCTTTGAGAAGAATCCATCCATCTGGAATGAAAGGCCTGGTTTTAGTACATAACACTCTTTCTTGGTAAAGAGAAATGATTATCACAGAGCTAAGACACAACCAAGAGACTATGCTTCAACTCTGGAACATAATTCACATTCTTGAAACTGAGATCTCCTTTGCACATTGTTCCTCTTATAGTGATCTTTCCTGTTTCACCACCTATGAAAGAGACAAACCCGCCATCAAAAAACTGAATCATTCAAATGCGAGATGTCCCCTGTTATGTGCCTGAAACAACCACTGTCGATATACCAGAGTCTGACGAGAGTCTGCCAGAGCTGTTCCTACACATTTCAACAGGTTTTAGTTAGAAGTTGCAACCCAGGCCATTGATGATCTGGGCATGCCATGTGTATCAACATAAGTAACCTCACGGAAAATTAAATTAGTTGAGGATGAGGTCGACGATGCTTTTGATTTGTTTGATTTTGGGGCAGAAGGCTGGATCTTGGTCAAGATCTTAGGCCTCCAGGTTAGCGAGTCAGACTTCTACAAAGTTTTTGGAGTGCTAGAAGGATTCAGAGAACCTGAAGGTCTTAGAGATTTGTGAGTTTGTCTCTTGGCCATGTTCCAGTCTTGATCAGAAGGCTTAGCCATAGCAAATCGAGTCTGATATAGGCGATTAGGCATAGTGTTCTGATATTTTGAGAATAATGCTTTTAAACGTATAAATGCTTCTTGACAATTTCGTGCAATATGCCCGGGAAATCCACAGTTGAAATAGGTTTGCCTCTTCTAATAGAAAACAATGCGTTCAGCTTGGGAAATGCTAGGTAATTTGTCTGTCTGTTTCTTGCTTTCTGGTACTGACGACTGGTGAAAAGGGTTTTGTCTTGGCTATTGCCTCCGCACAACCATCAGCACACTTGTAAGTTTTATGATTTGAATTAGACAATTTGGAGTTGGTAGACTTAGGGACAAATTTAATGATTTCTGTTTAGCTTGTTGCTTAACAGATTCAGTTTGGGGCTGCTGAGTCAATTTCTCAGAATGAGGAACTAACTCAGCAGTTGCCTTTTCATTTGTCTGAGACGCCTGTTTGGTTTTCTTCTTTTTGGATCTACGTGTTCTCCGTTTCTTATTATTAGTTTTTAAACCATTTTGCGTGGTGGATTTTGTAGAGGAGAGGGTGGTTCAGCAAGGACATCCTTTTCTGAACTGCCAGAAGATGAGCTTGAAGCATTAAAAGCAGGAGGAATCTCTAAATTTTGAAAAGTTTGAGATTTCAATTCAGATTCAGCTTCAAATTTTTTTTTCTGAATCAGCAGGAAGAGAATGCTCATTTTCTTACATTTCAGAATCAGTCCATCATTCTGTGTTTGAAGAAGCTGATTCGCCTGATTCTTCTAGTACTATGCCAACGTCATTCTTCACAGGTTTAGTTGGTTGGTTGATTTCCTCACTGTCAACCCTGGAATTAGCATCAACAGACAGTACTTCCTTAGAAGAACTTCAAGTCACCTCAGTAGGAACTGAGGATACCGTATAATCTGTCGATGTTGTACCTGTAGCAAAATTCATGTTTTCATCACAAGAATTATCACATTTAGTATCAGCATTAGATGAAAAACCAAAATTAAAAACGTCTACGTCATCAGCACAACCAACAGTGTCTGAGAATTTAAATTGTTTCAGCAAGAAATTGATTCAAAATGTCAAAAGCAGGGTTGTAAAAATCATAATCAGCAGCTGAATTGTCTGAATTTGAATTCAGACATTCTTCTTGATCACCATCTATAATATCCTCAATTAATATTTCTTTGTTTCGGAAAGATCAGGTGTCTCAGTTGTCTGTGCCATCATGCAGTGATTGTTGTTCTTAGAAAGATTAAAGTTTCCATCTGAGCTGTTGCATCTGCCTAGTTTAATACTTCATGTTGTTGTGCCACCAAAGCTGTTGATTTCCCGCCAGAGCTACTCGGGGGACTTGAAGCAGATTTTGAAAGAGAGACTGGCACCAACTGTCTATCACTACTCTGTATGTCTTCAACTTAGATGAAACAAATCCAGATGGAGGCTTCTTTCAATCTTGAGCAAAGTGTCCCGGTTTATGACATCTATAGCATCTGAGCTTAACTTTTGTTAATCCAATCTTCATATTTGACAATGGTTTGCCTCCCGTACTTCTTTTGAAATTTGTTGACGCGGAAATCAGCCATTGCAAGATTCCTGGACACGTCAATCTCGTCCAAATCCTCCTCCATTATTTGATCTATTTCAGTTGGAAGAATAAATGGGGGAGTCAGGTCACCTAAAGAAGGCATTTAAACTGTTAACCATTGAGGCAGCTATGGCCAATTCTCCTCATTCTCTTTAGTAAGAAAACAGAATTGGACACAGCTTGAGCAGGAGCCAGGGAAGGACCAACATATTGAGGAATGCCGTCTTGTTGAGCTGTAGTAGGAATAGCGGGACTGTACACCATGTTAGGATACTGAGCATGATATTGTGTCTGAACCTATGTTGCAGAAATCATAGTAAGAGTCTGAGACTGAAGACCATAGACATATTGTGTCTTCTGTGGAGAGGCGAGAGGACTGTACACCAAGTTTGAGCTACCTGGTGTGGGAGCACTTCCTTGCAAAGGGCTGTAAACAAGATTTTGAGAATTAACGCCTCGTTTTGCCCTGTAATACCAGCCGCCATCAGACTACTTTAATGATTGATGGCTCTCTGCTTATTATCTATCTCACAAGATTTAATAGTTGTAATCATTTATGTGAGAGTGACATCGTTCAGATTTTTTGTCTTCTTGATCATGCCAACATCAGCATCCCAGCTCTTTGGTAACGAATTTAACATCTGTCTATTCATGGCACTGTTTGTAAGAGTGATTTCGGCTGAAATCATCTGAGAAATGAGCTTCACATATCTTCTAATCTGGTTCTCAATGGTTTCCCTTTAAATATGGTTAAACGAGCTGAACTATTGATTCAGCTGATTAACTCTGCTTGCCTTCTTGTCAGCTTTTCCCTCATAAAGATTCTGCAATTCACTCCACACTTATTTAGTTGTCTTGCAATTTTTGACAGCTATTGAAATGTTAGGTCTGAGTGCCATTGTTAGAACAGCTGAAGCCTTTTCATCTTCTTCGATTATTTTCACATCTTCGAGAGTCCACAAATGACTTGGTTTAGGAATCTTTGTATCTGGATCTTCAACAGTGTTGTAAACAATTCTTCGTGGACCGTTATAATGCATCTCGAAAACCCAGGCTCTTTGGCCTTGCAGTACTGCTCAAATCTGAATTTCCACTCATAGTATTCATCTCTGTATAGCAGACAAGGCACCTTGGTTGAAGTGCCAATAACTTGATCTAGCTCTTGATGAAGGGCCAGAGTCTGTGATTGCAGTGCTGCCAAGGTGGAATTGGTCAAATCTTGAGCGGTCATATAACTGTTTATCATTGTTAACTTTATTAAAATTACCAAGTAAATTAAATTAAATTTAATTTGAAATTCTTATAATGAACAGTGATCCGAAAATGAGTCCGAGATAAACAGATCAGAGATGAGTCAGAGATAGACAGGTCCGAGATGAGTCCGGGATAAACAGGTCCGAGATAGACAGATCCGAGATGAGTCCAAGATAGACAGGTCCGTGATGAGTATCCGAAGACAAATCAAGAAAGGATCGAGATAAGATCCAATGAACCGATCGAATGAGAACTTGATCCAGAATAAAGACTTGAATCGAAATACAGGCTTCATCCGGAATACAAGCTTGATCCGGAATAAAGGCTTGATCCGGAATAAAGGGTGAGTTCGGAATAGAAGACTTACCCGGAATGAGGGTCGGTATCCGAAAATAACAATATTCCGAAATTCATGCACAGATAAACACAAATAATTTTCAAACAGTAATCCTTATCCAGAACCCGAGTAATCCGGATAAGGTTGTTGAAGATGTTGATGAACAGTAGTCTGGGATCAATCCGAGATGGATGATCTCCTTCGTGTTCTTCACGATCTTCAACTAAGCCCAATCCGAAATACTTGAATCTTCTTCAAGTTCTTCAGAACAATAGCAATGCGGGATGGAAATAGCAGCAATCTTCAACTCTGAACAGTGACTAGAATCTTCAACAGTAACAATCCGGGTTGAACAATAATGATTTTTCAATTTTGAATAGTTCTTCGATATGCAATACCTAGAGCCTGTATTGTACAGCAGGTTCTGATACCAATTGCAAGTCCAGTAAATCGGATATAACAGGTATCGTAAG
The DNA here is from genome assembly GCA_947069175.1 of Scalesia atractyloides. Taxonomy (NCBI): domain Eukaryota; kingdom Viridiplantae; phylum Streptophyta; class Magnoliopsida; order Asterales; family Asteraceae; genus Scalesia; species Scalesia atractyloides. Next base: position 49,924,908 of record CAMTDV010000023.1, read on the forward strand.
AGTAATCGATTACGGAAATAAATATTAGAATGAAGAAAATCCTTGAATCAAAGCAACTTGCATACACCAGAACAATGTCTGATATAAGTTTTTCAATAAAAACTGACTAGCCCCAAAACCTTGATTTAATACATGTATTTATACTAATTACATAGCCCACAAGTTACAACCCTAGGCCCATGAGGCACTAGGAAGCCCAAAACCTTTTAACTTAGCCCAAATGTAGCACTAATGTGTAAACCTTCAGTTAGAAGCCCAACAATGCGAAGAGTGCTTTTCTATATAGAAATGTGAAAGAGGAAGTCTATGTTTGTTAGCCTCCTGGATTTGAAGATCCACATTTCCCTAAGCGATACAACTAACTTTACAAAGCTCTCCATGGTCTTCATCAAGCTCCTCGAGCCTGGTATGAATCGCTGTCAACAAATCTCTTGGAATGTGGATACACAAGAGGTAAACTCGACATGACTCTCTTCATGAAAAGGATCGGAGATAATGTGATGCTGGTTCAGATTTATGTGGACGATATTATTTTTGGGTCAATCAATGAGGCGCTATGCAAGGAGTTCGAGAAGGTTATGAAGGCAAAACTCAAAATGAGCATAATAGGGGAGCTCACATTTTTCTTGGGATTGAAGGTGAAGCAATGAGAAGATGGAATCCTCATTCATCAAGCAAAGTACATCAGAAATATTCTCGCAAAGTACAACATGAACGACTGCAAAACCGCCAGCACACCATTTGCAGCTCAAAATGAACTCACTCCTGATCTTCAAGGAAAACCGGTGAACAACTCCTTCTATCGCTCGATGATAGACTCATTGATGTATCTGACCGCAAGTAGACCTGGCATTATGTGGGCTATCTGCATCTGCACACGATTTCAGACACATACAAAAGAATATCATGAAAGTGCAGTCAAACGAATTTTTTCGCCATCTGAAAGGAACACCCAAGCTTGGGCTTTGGTATCCAAAAGATAGTAACTTTGATTTAAATGCTTATTCTGATGGTGATCATGCAGGTTGCAGGTTGATAGAAAGTCAGTTTCAGGGGGTTGTCAATTCTTAGGAAATCATCTCATATCGTGGCAAAGCTAGAAGCATACGACAATTTCCATGTCTACTGCTCAAGCCGAATATATGGCGGCTTATAGTTGCTGCTCACAAGTCCTTTGGATACAACATCAGTTGTTGGATCGGGATCAACATCATGAAGACTCCAATATTCATTGATAACAAGGCGTGTCTAGGAATTGTGAAGAATCTAATCAAGCACTCCAGAACAAAGCACACTGAAATTCACATTCATGTGATTCAAGATGTGTACAAAAAAGGATACATTCAAATGGTGCCTATGGATACTACGCAACAGAAAGCCGATATTTTCATGAAAGCCTTTAACCAAACGCGTTTCAACTAGTTGGTAACCTGGTTGGAAATGATCAATTTCCTTGAGTGGAAATAAATTGCGTCTTCATAACCGACTTACTTGAATAAAAAAAAAACCCGCTTTTCAAAATAAATAAGTATCTTAAAACTGAGCCCACCAAAAAGATTTTCTGCAAAATTAAAATTTATTTTCATGCAATGGACATTTGAAAATAAAATTTTAGGGGGGGAGATCTCCAAAAAATAGTTTGATCTCCTATTTGTCACCTGTTGTTAAAGAAATCATAGAAAACTACTAACACCTTGTCTTTTTGTTTGAACAGAAAAGAAAATCAAGGAAATCGAGGTACTAAGCAACGAAGTGTCAGTATATTCAGCAATACCATCAAGTAAACTATGATTAGGTGAAAAAAGTTAATGCTTACACAAGAATTCTGGATACCCACAATGTTGTGCAACTTGCGGGTAACACGTTGCGGCATATGGCTTAATGGTCTTAAATTTTCGTTGATAGATTGCCAAGTCTGAGATTTCGAGTCTTTATATTGACTAATCATTCAGGGATAACATAATTTCTCTTCTGCTGCATCCAGATATATGCTGACCTAGACACGATTATGATATCTTTTCAAAAGAGCCAATGTGGCCAAAACCTCACACTGAAGAAGCTCCCATAGAGAGTCTTCAAGTGCATAAATCGTACCGTTTATGGTATTTGTCTTATCCCTCGTTAGACATTGGTCTCTCTGCTATACGAAAGTACTGACCTGATGATCAATTGTCTATTGTTGAAAAACAAAACGAATGAAGTCAATATACTCACCCGCTATAAGGAATCTTTGTGCATACCTTGATCACGAGGGTATGCCTTACGTGGGACTCGTGGGCACAACATTCTAACCGTCTAGCTTGAGTGGGGCCCTTGCAATTTTTGTCAATATTACCACCACATGATAAAATGCTCACCGGAAGCACGTTGAAAGAAGGATGCATGGATTTAAGAGGACAAACATACTAACAGTCCTTCTTGTGCCTCGGTTATTCAAATTTTTAAAAGAATAAACTAACAAGTGTTGCCAGTATCATCTTTTGCAAGAATGTCATGGGATTTCATTTACAAGAATGTTGTGAAAAATGAGGTCCCTCAGTTCGAAAATGAATTTCAGTGTCCAAATTGCAAAATTTTGGATTTCTTAAACTTATTTTCGGTTTTTGCACTATTCTTAGCTAAAAAGGGCACATTTTTCAAGAATTTTGAAGTTTTCAAGCGTATTTGGTTTTGATTTCCTAACTTTGAGGAATCCTTCCATACACTTGAAGCGGCGTATTCAGCGTATTTAATAAATACGCTGGAAGTATAATATATATATATATATATATATATATATTTTATATATTTGTCTGTACAATTCATGTTTCTAAAAACCCATCACATACATTCATCTTCATCTTCTGTAAAAACAACAAACCAAAACCCCTCTACAAATCCGTAAAGTGGATCTCGTTAGTGTGTAATATACATTAGGTATGTCTAGTGGTCTTGAACACTTTGTCAAACAGTCGTGAACCACTAACATGACTAGGAATGGTTCATGATCAGAGATCGATTAAGTTTTAGCAAGAACATAACAATGCCGATGTAGTTAAGATGAATATAGCTGAATTAGTTTGAAGCCATCGTAATTAGATGGAATCAACTTGTCGCGCATTTAAGTCTCCAACGCGAGTTCGAGCAATCGGCATTCTTGACAAATACATCGGTCATTCAGTATGGATGAATATCTATGCTGGATGTGGACTCGAAACGAGGCTTAAATACGCGACCCATACCAGCGTAATTGTCCAAAACACAATCAAATCACAACGTAAATGACTAGCGTTTTTAACTTGTTTAGTCGGCGTATATATCCTTGTTACCTGCGTATTTAACCTAATCAACAGTATTCCATTCAGCGTTTTTAACTAATTTTGTCAGCGTAAATAATTTTTACTCGAGCTAATTGACAACCATACAACATTTTTATCTAGCGAACTTATGATTATGTAAATAGTTTGTAAATACTTTGTATGTCACACCCGTTCATAGGCGGAAGCGCGCGGTGTGATCTGATTGATTCTCATTGCATACAATATTAGTAAACATACTACATGAATGAAAACAAGCTCCAAAGTCATTGCCATAAATGTTTCCAACGCAACATGAGTTAAGTATTTTGTTTAGAAACCATCGAATATAAATAAGTTGCCAAGTATCGTACAACAAAATATGCAAGTTTTGAAATGATAAGGCTTTGGCATTATATCACCGAAAGGAGGCGGCATATAACAAGCAAACCCTTCAAAGTGGCATGGAGTCTTGACACTTGCTTTCTTGCCAAAAGTTCCCTGCTTGGTCCATTAGTTTCATGAAATACATGTTAAGTTGAAAAATCAAAAGAAGTTGTTGAGTTCATGTGTTGTAGTTGCATGCAATAGTTCCGTAAAATATGGTTGTAATTGTATCAAAACCCGGTATGTAAAGCCTCAATGAATCGTTGATCATTAATGTTTTGCAAGGACATTAATATGTGTGATGACATAAGAAGCATCCAAACCTAGACGATTTTACGTCGAATACCCTTGACTGGGACAACAAATGCACTTTTCCATGTGGGTCCATGACCAAGAGTGGGGCTCACCAACACCTGCTAGATCTAACCTTTGTATCGTGATCTTAAACAAGATTAAAGGGGCTTAAGTTCCACCCCATTCGCACATGATCTAAGTTGTTTCATTCCCTTGCTTATCATACCATTGTACATGTATTTCCCCCCGATAGTTGTAAAACTGTTTAGTTGTACGAAAATTACCAGAAAGTGACAGTTGTCACATACTCCCCCTGTTAAAAAGAATATTGTCACCAAATTCAAGCCGAGTTATCCATTGCAGGAATCTTCTCAAATAGGTGTGGGTATTTGGCTTTGATTTGATCTTCACATTCCCAAGTCTACCCAGGCCCGTGTCGTGAGTTCTAACGGACTTTGACTAATCTGATACGACTTGGACCTTGCAGTCCATAACCTCAACGGGTTGTTCAGTAAATTGGAGCTTGTTGTCTATATGTATCTCATCCGTAGGGAGGATAACCGTTTCTTGTGTTGGACTCTTCTTAAGATTGGACACATGAAATGTGTCATGTACGCTACTAAGTTCATCCGGTAATTTCAACTTGCAGGGAACGGTACCAAATCTAGCTACGCCCTTCCATGGCGAGACTTTCAACAAAACCTTATCTCCGACCTCGAAGGATAATGGTTTTCTTCTCTTGTCAGCGTATCTCTTTTGTCGATCACGAGCCGCCTTGATACAGTCTCGGATTTGGAATATCTTATCGGTAGTCTCTTGGACTAATTCAGGGCCAATTAGTTGTTTGTTTCCAACTTCCGCCCAACATAATAGAGAGCGGCACTTTCGACCATAAAGAGTTTTGAATGGTGCGGCTTTTATACTTTTGTGATAACCGTTGTTATAGGAGAATTGCCCCAAAGGTAGGCGAGTATCCCAATTGCCGCCTAGATCCATCACACATGCACGAAGAATGTCTCCAAGTGTTTGGATGGTTCGTTCACTCTGGCCGTCGGTTTGTGGATGGAAGGCTGTGCTTAGATCCAGTCGAGATCCAAAGGCCCTTTGATAAGATTGCGAAACTCTTGACACAAAGAAACCGTTTCGATCTGAGATGATATAAATAGGCACTCCATGACGAGCCAATATTTCCCTAAGATACAGTTTGGCTAGCTTCTCCGTGCTATCTTTTTCGCGAATTTGAAGAAAGTGTGCGGACTTTGTCAGTTTACCATTACCCAAATCTTGTCATGACCTCTTGAGGTCCGGGGTATTTTGTAATAAAGTCCATGGATATTTGTTCCCATTTCCAAACGAGAATCTCAGGTTGTTGTAGCAATCCCTACGGTTTTGATACTCGGCCTTAACTTTCCCGCAAGTTAAGCACTTTCCGACATAAGTTGCGATGTCGTTCTTGTGGTTAGGCCACAAATAATATTCCTTCAAGTCTTAGTACATTTTGTCTGATCTAGGATGGATCGAGTACTTAGACTTGTTCGTCCAACAATACTTCCGGAAGACCGCCAAAAAGTGGAACCCAAATTAGGCCCATGAGATACAAGGTTCCATCTTCCTTTGGCACAAACTGTTTCTCCATACCTCTAAGTAATTATTCTTGAATATATTCTTCCTTGAGTGTTTCTAGTTATGCATCATGAATCTGTGTGGTAAGGTTCGTTTGAATTGCTATCTCTAAAGCTTGAACCCTTAAGGTTTTAACTCACTCCTTGCGGCTCAAGGCATCCGCTACAACGTTCGCCTTGCCCACGTTGTATTTGATTTCATAATCATAGTTGTTCAACAATTCAACCCAACATCTTTGACGCATATTTAACTCTTTTTGATTAAATATATGTTGAAGACTTTTGTGATCCATCAAAATAGTACATTGTGTACCATATAGATAATGTTGCCATATCTTCAAAGCGAATGCCACCACGCCTAACTCAAGATCATGAGTGGTATAATTCTTCTGGGAACCTTTAGTTGGCGTGACGCATACGCGATGACTTTTTCCCGTTGCATAAGAACGCAACCTAAACCTTGTCCTTGCGAAATGTTGATGCAATGAAAATCTCTTGTTCTTGTCAAAATTGTTTTCATGAGAGGATCCTAGTGATTCTAGACTAGACTCGAAGAAAGAATCATGGTTGACTACAATAGAAGCTCTGATACCAATCTGTCACACCCGCTCATAGGCGGAAGCGCAAGGTGTGATCTGATTGATTCTCATTGCATACAATATTAGTGAACATACTACATGAATAAAAACTAGCTCCAATGCCATTGCCATAAATGTTTCCAACACCACATAAGTTAAGTTTTTGTTTATAGACCATCGAATATAAATAAGTTGTCAAGTATCGTACAACAAAAAATGCAAGTTTTGAAATGATAAGGCTTTGGTCATTATATCACCGCAAGGAGGTGGTATATAACAAGCAAACCCTTCAAAAGTGGAATGGAGTCTTAACACTTGCTTTCTTGCAAAAAATTACCCGCTTGGTCCATTAGTTTCCTGAAATACATGTTAAGTTAAGAAATCAACAAAAGTTGGCGAGTTCATGTGGTTAGTTACATGCGATAGTTCCGTAAAATATTATATTTTAAGTCGTATTATTTGTATGCACCATCTTATATATCATTTGTAATTACGATGGGTTTGTTAAAAATAATCTATTTTTAACATGTCTTGATATATAATTAATCATGTGCATGTTATCATGGTATACATGACCAAGTGTAATATTAGTTAAGTATTATACACATGCATATTCCAAGTATTGGTATACTTGTATTATGAGTATTTGTGTATTTAAATTCGTATTCTCATGATTATGTATAATACTTGTATAATGGTATTTTCACCAAGTGTTAGTGGTATAAGTTGGCATGTATTTGTACGTATAGGAATTCGTATATTCTTGTTTTCATTACACTTAACTTTTATATTCTTAAAATATATAATTTTAAGATATGTCCAAAGGGATATATATATATATATATATATATATATACACCTTATAGTTGGTAAGTGTATGCATCTTAAAAATAATCTTCTTTTAAGATTAATTCTAGAAAATATATATGTTTAATTTTCCATCAAATAATATATTTTTACGATGTATGAAATATATATATTTCTACCCTTCAAGAGTTATACATTTTTAAGATCGACAAAATATGATATTTTATATACTTGTAAAAGTATATATTTTGTCACTTGTTTGGTTTTGAAAGGATAACTTACCAAGCTTCAGTATATTATAAATTTTTAGTTCTTAATATTTATAGAGTCCATCCAATTTCCAAATGTCCAATTGGTCCATAATTTGTATCCAAGGCATGAGTGTGTTTGTATATATATATATATATATATATATATATATGGGTAAATCTTTGTTTGCCAATTTTTATTGTATTTATATGTGTACATTATTTCAAGTCCATAATTTATATATAACTAATACAAACAATATACACATAGCATATAATTTTTATGATCACTAAATATATATTTTTCAAGATGTATATTTATATCCATCTTTATTTTTAGAAAAAACCATACCTTCCTTGCTTTGCATTTGATATAAAAATGTGAGAATTTTTATATTTATTATTTTTAATCAAGTTTACTTGTGAGAACCTTGTTAAAAATATATTTTCTAAGTGTTTAAATTTTATAAAAATTGCTATAGTTTCCCCTAGATTTAGGAGGTTTTCCATGTTTATAAACATGTGTTTGAGCTTTCAAAACTCATCAAATTAGTCACAACAATTTGAACTAGTCTAACATATACATACAAATGCATCTTTCATGTTATGATAAACTTGAAAGTTTATAGAATCATGTAGTATTTTAACCTAATGTTTAACACGTTTATCCATCACCAAAAACATGTCTTGTTCTTAATATATGCAAACTTTGTAGAAAATCATTTTAACAACTTTGTTCATACATTATCTTAAGAGCTTATAACCATCACATGTTATTTTTAACTACTTTAATAAGTTCATTTTTCATGTATAACAAGTTCATCATGAATCTTTCAAGATCTTTATATACACTTGTTAGATTATGTATTTAATCATTATCTAACAGGTCCACATATGATGTTCATTACTACTAGCTCAAACCATCAAGTAACAACTTTCATAACACATCATAAACAACTTGTTTCTTATACTTTTTAGCTTGATTTGAAGTGTTCTTCATCTTTGTTTTGTAAGAACCTTTAGTTGTTACCTGTACATAAGTTATATACACTTAAACAAGATGAAAATTAGTGTTCAAGGGAACTTACTACTATCACAAGGCTAGGGAAGCAACACACAAGAACAAGAAGATGTAGATAAAGAAAATAGGTGGTTAATAGCTCCTTGAAGAGGTCCTTCCACTTCCAAGACTTTACACCTTCTTAATCTATCTTGAGTCACCTTAGGATGAGCTTGGATTGCATGTATGATGAACACAAAATCCAGGTACTATGGTGGTAGTGGTGGCCGTGAGGTAGTGGGTGAAGAAAGAGAGATGAGTGATTGAATTTTGAGTTGGTGGATGATAAGATGATGTTGAGATAAGATGGTCTTAAAATCCTCTTGCAAATGAAACTTCCATAAGTTAATTCTATTACACCAACTAACATTATACAAACTTGTCTAACACATGGGGGCATGTGGGGCCCTCATGTTGACCGATTTTGAAGGGGGGGGGGGTCATGGTTAGGTTTTGATGATAGTTAGATAATTTAGTTAGGATATAGGGGTTTAGTAAGGTGTTTAATTATTTTTAGGGATTCTTACGTATAACAAGGTGTTGATGACCTTAACTAGTTGTATGATGTTAAAATATTGTTAATAGTTCATATGATGTGTTTAGTTAGTTAAACTAGAACTGTGCTGACACCGCTGGTCTAGTCTGTAGTTATACTAGTTGTTCCTATGCATTGTTTTAAATTGTAACCTCTAGAATAAATAATGTGCATCATAAAAATGTATTTTGTGAGTTCTCTAGATGTATGCAATGTAATCATGTAGTTCAGATGTTCAAAAATATAATTGTATAATATAAAAGATTGTTTTGTTGTAAGGAAATTACTAGAAAGTGACAGTTGTCACATACTCCCCCTGTTAAAAAGAATTTCGTCCCAAATGGTCTAGTATGTAGTTATACTAGTTGTTCCTATGCATTGTTTTAAATTGTAACCTCTAGAATAAATAATGTGCATCATAAAATTGTATTTTGTGAGTTCTCTAGATGTATGCAATGTAATCATGTAGTTCAGATGTTCAAACACATAATTGTATAATATAAAAGACTGTTTTGTTGTAAGGAAATTACTAGAAAGTGACAGTTGTCACATACTCCCCCTGTTAAAAAGAATTTCGTCCCAAAATTCAAGTTGAGTCATCCATTGCAGGAGTCTTCTCAAACAGGTGAGGGTATTTGGCTTTGATTTGATCTTCACGTTCCCAAGTATACTCGAGCCCGTGTGGTGAGTTCCAACGAGCTTTGACTAATATGATATGACTTCTCCTAGTCTTCAGGACTTTCCGTCCATAACCTCAATAGGTTCTTCAGTATATTGAAGCTTGTCGTCTATATGTATCTCATGCGCGTGGATGTTAACCGTTTCTTGTGTTGGACTATTCTTGAGATTGGACACATGAAATGTGTCATGTACGCTACTAAGTTCATTCGGTAATTTCAACTTGTAGGCAACGGTACCAAACTTTGTCAAAATTTCAAATGGTCCGATGTATCAGGGATTAAGGTTTCCGCGCTTACTAAATTTGGCTACGCCCTTCCAAGGTGAGACTTTCAACAAAACGTTGTCTCCAACCTCGAAGGATAATGGTTTTCTTCTCTTGTCAGCGTAGCTCTTTGTCGATCACGAGCCGCCTTGAGATGGTCTCACATTTTGAATATCTTGTCGGTAGTCTCTTGAACTAATTCAGGGCCAATAAGTTGTTTATCGCTAACTTCCGCCCAACATAACGGAGAGCGGCACTTTCGACCATAAAGAGCTCTGAACGGTGCGACTTGTATGGTTGTGTGATAACTTTTGTTATAGGAGAGTTCCACCAAAGGTAGGTGAGTATCCCAATTGCCGCCTAGATCCATCACACATGCACGAAGCATGTCTTCAAGTGTTTGGATGGTCCGTTCACTCTTGCCGTCGGTTTGTGGATGGAAGGCCTTGCTTATATCTAGTCGAGATCCAAAGGCCTTTTGAAAAGATTGCCAAATTCTTGACACAAAGCAATCGTCTCGGTCTGAGATGATAGAAATAGGCACTCCATGACGAACCACTAATACCCTAAGATAAAGGTCGGCTAGCTTCTCCGTGCTATCTTTTTTTGCGAATTGGAAGAAAGTGTGCGGACTTTGTCAGTCTATCCACTATTACCCAAATGATGTCATGACCTCTTGAGGTCCTGGGTAATTTGGTAATAAAGTCCACAGATATTTGTTCCCATTTCCAAACGGGAATCTCGGGTTGTTGTAGCAATCCCAAAGGTTTTTGATACTCGGGCTTATCTTTCATGCAAGTTAAGCACTTTCCGACATAAGTTACGATGCCGCTCTTGAGGTTAGGCCACCAATAATATTCCTTCAAGTCTTGGTATATTTTGTCCGATCCAGGATGGATCGAGTACTTAGACTTGTGTGATTTGTCCAACACTACTTTTTGAAGACCGCCAAAAAGTGGAACCCAAACACCCATCTTCTTTTGGCACTAACTGTTTCTCCATACCTCTAAGTAATTCTGTTTGAATATGTTCTTCCTTGAGTGCTTCTATTTGTGAATCAGGAATCTGGGTGGTAAGGTTCATTTGAATTGTCATCTCTAGAGCTCGAACCCTTAAGGTTTTAACTCACTCCTTGCGGCTCAAGGCATCCGCTACAACGTTCGCCTTGCTTGGGTGGTATTTGATTTCATAATCATAGTCGTTCAACAAATCAACCCAACGTCGTTGACGCATATTTAACTCTTTTTGATTAAATATATGTTGAAGACTTTTGTGATCCGTGAATATAGTACATTGTGTACCATATAGATAATGTCGCCATATCTTCAAAGCGAATACCACCGCGCCTAACTCAAGATCATGATCGGTATAATTCTTCTCGTGAACCTTTAGTTTGCGTGACACACACACGATGACTTTTTCCCGTTGCATAAGCACACAACCTAAACCTTGATGCGAAGCATCAAGGTTATACCATGAAGCTCCGGCCATGAACAATACTTTTCACTCATCCTTTCTTTTAGATCTTACCAAGACATTCCATATGTAGCATCGTCACCAAGAGTTTGCACTTGTAAATCCACCAAGTAAGTGCCTCATCAACAAAAAGACCAGTAACAAAAATAACTTGTTGGTCAGCGGAACACTTGCTCATCCGAATAGTAGATTCCGTTTTCTCAGTCCATCGCATGAATGCCATGGCACCGCCGGTGCCATCATTGTTTAGTGGCTTGCTGAATTTTTAAATGGATTTTGAATGCGCAAACATTTCTGAAATGTTTATAAACGGATTTTAAATGAGCAAACAATGAAACACACGAATAGATTAGAAAGAGAATTGTTAGTATTGCAATAACAACTAAATATTACCAGTGGCATTGTTCCCGTCAGAGGAACCGCCTTGTCCTTGACCTCTTGATCCGCCAGTTCCGCTAGTTCTGACGCTATTACTTTCGTTGTGGTTTGCCTCATACTATGCTAGTGTCTGGGATATCCTTTGTTCCAACAAGGAGTTTAGTTCCTCCTCAGTTCTAGGCATTGGTGGGGGTTGGTTCACGTTTCAGGTGCGGGTAGCTCTCCTCCTAGGTGGCATGATATTTCAAGAAAATACGATAGTAAAGATTAGGCATTTATTTAATATATATTATTTCAGCTAATTATATTTGATAAATATTCATACATATATATATACACACATATACCAATAGTTAAATAAGCAAACAAAATAACAAACACGCATTTAATTAAATAGATAAGCGATTCATCGAATGAATAAGTCAGCTCGCAACACATCATGCATAATAATCAAATAAAATGCGTCATAATGAAGGCATCAAGGTTTTATATAATAAGACAAGTTGTTACATAATAGGGGTTTGTGTAGGAAACAAAAATGTACTCAGGCTACATCACCCGGTCAAACAATTAATACATGTAAAAAGATAAAATCTTCCTTCACATCAGCGATCTTCGGTCTTCTAGTTGTCTCCAAAACTCAATCCATAGTCTTCACAAAAACAGGTATCTAGCTCCCGTGTCAAAAGGTTCCTGCAAGTAAAAGCCTAATGTATGGGAGGGGATGGTGGTGGAGTAGGGATAACTAGGCTATGAAGGTGGGCGACCTCCTCTACGAGCTCGTAGACTCACCGGAGTAGAATGCCTACCTGCTGCTCAAGTGCCAGTATGCCGGCAGCAGGTCGACTGGTGGCATAGGGAGTGGTGGTGGTGATGATGTTGGGGGTCGTGGAGGCATGGCGTCCGCCTGCCTCTCGAAATCATAGACCCTCATGCGGAGCATCTGTATCTGCTGCTCCAACGAGCGAACCCAGTCCTCCGTAGAGTATGGGGTGAAGTGAGCGGGATGGTAAGGATCATACATCGGCATCATGTGAGGTGGAGAGTACTGAGTGGGGCGAGATGGCTCATGAGAAGGGCTCGCCTCATGGTGAGGTGATGATGGTCAATGAGATGGTCTAGTAGGATGAGTAAGGTGAAAACGAAGTAACTCAGGGGCAAGTGGTCATATCCAAGCAGAATCGCCTATGAGTCTTGGGTGATGAGGGTTGTCCTCAGTAGATGAAGTACAGGTGCGTACTGATGTGTGAGTGGGGATAGAAGTGGGTGTCGGGGTAGCAATGGGAACTGTATCAAAACTGCTATCAGTAGCATCCGCCCGAAGCCCTGCTCGGCAGATGGTAGAGGAAGAAAAGTGATAGCTCGTGTCAGATGAAGAAATAGATGCAACTTAAACAACAGGAGAGGACATCTATGATGTCTATGTCAATAACCTCCCTGCCAATATGTCCTCATCAAGATGGTCGACATGAAAAATAGGGACCTCGTCGTCATCAGACAGGTCAATGATAGGACGCCACATGGTGAGTGGGATAGCATCAAGAGGAATGATTTGAATGAGGTGCTCACCCTCTGGGTGATCTTGTCATGGTACTAAGGAGGTAAAGCTAGAACATCGTCCACCAGAGGGACGTCGTCATTGGCCTGATCAAGTAAAGCGAAAGGCTTGAAATCATCCATGTCCTCGTCGTTGGACAGGAAATCTGGGTCCTCCTCTGGCTCGGACTCACTGTCTGAAGATATGATATATATGATGGGTCCGATCTCATCGTCAGAAACAACCTCCATGGGGTCGTGGTCATCATACATGCCACTCTCGGATGACGACATTATAACCTAGAAAATAGTTCGTACAACATCTATATTAATAATTAATTGTTATTAAGTATATATATAAACGAAATGTAGGAATCGCATAATGTCCATTTTAAGTTATCCTATTTGCTTTGTGCGGATCAATTTAATATTTTGTGCCTATCCATTATAGACTAAGTCTAATAATGTCGTTGCATTATTTTGTAAAATAAGTTTATGTAGTGGACCTTGCGAAATGTTTATGCAATGAAAATCTCTTGTTCTTGTAAAAAAAATTCATGAGAGGATCCTAGTGCTTGTAGACAAGACTCGAGAAAGAATCCTGGTTCACTACAATCGAAGCTCTGATACCAATATAGATTCACACTCGCTCATAGGCGGAAGCGCACGGTGTGATCTGATTGTTCTCATTGCATACAATATTAGTGAACATACTACAGGAATAAAAACAAGCTCCAATGCCATTGCCATAAATGTTTCCAACGCAACATGATCAAATATAAATAAGTGTCAAGTATCGTACAACAAAAATTTAAGTTTTGAAATGATAAGCCTTTGGTCATTATATCACCGTAAGGAGGCAGTATATAACAAGCAAACCCTTCAAAAGTGGCATGGAGTCTTCACACTTGCTTTCTTACCAAAAGTTCCCCGATTAGTCCACTAGTTTCCTAAAATACATATTAAGTTGAAAAATCAACAAAAGATGGTGAGTTCATATGTTTTAGTTGCATGCGATAGTTCCATAAAATATGTATTGTAATTGTATCAAAACCCAGTATGTAAAGCATCAATGAAATCGTTGATCATTAATGTTTTGCAAGGACATTAATATGTGTAACGACATAGAAAGCATCCAAACCTAGATGATTTTAGGTCGAATACCCTTGACTGGGACAACAAATGCACCCTTCCGTATGGGTCCATGACCAAGAGTGCGGCTCACCAATACCCGCTAGATCTAACCTTTGTACCGTGGTCTTAAACAAGATTAATAATGCTTAAGTTCCACCCTACGCGCACATGATCTAAGTTGTTTCATTCCCTAGCTTATCATACCATTGTACATGTATTTCCCCCCGATAGTTGTAAAACAGTAAAACGTTTAAGATGAAAAGGGGGACATGAAGTCACTGAATTGCGTTCTGTAAACTATGCTTATCTCACGTACGGTTTCCTCGGTTTGTATCGCAACCTACAAACGTGCTAGGTTTTGTTAGACACTTCGGTCTTTGTAATGGTTTGTGTATAACTCATTTGTCTTAATTATTTATTAAGACTTGTTCCGAATTATGTTCCTTTGAGTTGTATTTTCGGTGTATGATGTCAATATATATTTAATCATATATATATATATGTATATATATATATATATATATATTCTTGCATCTCATGTGTTGTATGTACGGGCCTAGCCCTCTTGTCTCTGTGCCTCGCACGAGTAAGATGTATGCTTTCATGACTTATCATAATCGGATTCCACCCGTTTGCCTTGACGATGCCGTCGTTGGATATGTTTCATATATTAATATTTTTTTATTTTTTATTCGCGATTTATAATCATCGTCAATGTGTATGTCCATATATAATTCTTCATAATTATATATAATTCCAAGTTCGATATATTAGTTAAAATATTATATTTTAACTCGTATTATTTGTATGCACTGTCTGATATATCATTTGTAATTATGATGGGTTTGTTAAAAATAATCTATTTTCAACATGTCTTGATATATAATTATTCATGTGCATGTTCTCATGGTATACATGACCAAGTGTAATATTTGTTAAGTATTATACATGTGTATATTCCCAAGTATTGGTATACTTGTATTATGAGTATTTGTGTATTTAAATTCGTATTCTCATGATTATGTATACTACTTGTATAATGGTATTTTCACCAAGTGTTAGTGGCATATGTTGGCATGTATTCGTACGTATAGGAATACATATATTCTTTGTATTCATTGCACACAACTTTTATGTTCTTAAGATATATAATTTTAAGATATGTCCAAAGTTATATATATATATATATATATATATATATATATATATATATATTCAAATTATGTTTGGTAAGTGTATGCATCTTAAAAATGATCTACTTTTAAGATTAGTTCTAGAAAATATATATCTTTAGTTTTCCATCAAAATAATATATTTTTAAGATGTTATGAAATATATATTTTTATATTCTTGTAGAATAACACATTTTTAAGATCGAAAAATATGATATATTTTATATACTTGTAAAAATATATATTTTATCCATTTTTCGGTTTTGAAAGGGTATCTTACCAAGCTTTGGAATATTATATATTTTTAGTTCGTAATATTTATAGAGTCCATCCAATGTCCAAATGTCCAATTCGTCCATAATTTGTATCCAAGGCATGAATATATATATATATATATATATATATATATATATATATATATATATATATATATATAGAGAGAGAGAGAGAGAGAGAGAGAGAGATTCTTGTAAATCTTTGTTTGCCAATTTTTATTGTATTTATTTGTGTATATTATTTCAAGTCCCTAATTTATATATAACTAATAAGAACAATATACACATAGCACATAATTTTTAAGATCACAAAATATATATTTTCCAAGATGTATATTTATATCCATCTTTATTTTTAGAAAAACCATACCTTCTTTGCTTTTCATTTTATACAAAGTGTGGGAATTTTTATATTTTTTATTTTTTTAAAAGTTTGCTTGTGAGAACCTTGTAAAAAATATATTTTCTTATTGTTTAAATTTTCTAAAAAAATTGCTATAGTTTCCCCTAGATTTAGGAGGTTTTCCATGTTTATAAACATGTGTTTGAACTTTCATAACTCATCAAATTATTCACAACAATTTGAACTAGTCTAACATATACATAAAGATGCATCTTTCATGTTATAATAAACTTGAAAGTTTATAAAATCATGTAGTATTTTAACCTAATATTTAACATGTTTATCCATCATCAAAAACATGTCTTGTTCTTAATATATGCGGACTTTATAGAAAATCATTTTAACAACTTTGTTCATACATTATCTAAAGAGCTTATAAACATCACATATCATTTTTAACTACTTTAATAAGATCATTTTTCATGTATCACAAGTTCATCACAAATCTTTCAAGATCTTTCTGTACACTTGTTAGATTATATTTTTACTCATCATCTAAGAAGTCCACATATGATGTTCATCACTACTAGCTCAAACCATCAAGTAACAACTTTCATAACACATCATAAACAACTTGTTTCTTATACTTTTTAGCTTGATTTGAAGTGCTCTTCATCTTTTTTTTGTAAGAACCTTTAGTTGTTACCTTGTACATAAGTTGTATACACTTAAACAAGATGAAAATTAGTGTTCAAGGGAACTTACTACTAGCACAAGGCTAGGGAAGCAACACACAAGAAAAAGAAGATGAAGATGAAGAAAATAGGTGGTTAATAGCTCATTGTAAAGGTCCTTCCACATCCAAGACTTCACACCTTCTTAATCTATCTTGAGACACCTTAGGATGAGCTTGGGTTGCATGTAAGATGAACACAAAACGGAGGTAGTATGGTGGTAGTGGTGGCCGTGAGTTAGAGGGAGAAGAAAGAGAGATGGGTGTTTGAATTTTTAGTTGGTGGATGATAAATGATGTTGAGATAAGATGGTCTTATAATCTTCTTGCAAAGGAACCTTCCATAAGTTAATTCTTTTACACCAACTAACATTAGACAAACTTGTCTATCACATGGGGGCATGTGGGGCCCTCATGTTGACTGATTTTGAAGGGGGCTCTTGGTTAGGTTTTGATGATAGTTAGATAATTTAGTTAGGATTTAGAGGTTTAGTTATGTGTTTAAGTGTTTTTTGGGATTCTTATATATAACAAGGTGTTGGATGATCTTAACTAGTTGTATGATATTAAAATATTGTTAACTAGTTCATATGATGTGTCTAGTTATGTTCGAGTGATCGTTTCGTTGTCAGTTCGTTAAAACATTAACTTACAAGACTTGTATGATATGATATGTTTTTTTATCAAGATGATACTTTCAACATCTTTTAGGTAGTTTATGTCACACCCCGACCCGCAGCGGAAATAAGAGTCGGGGCATAATTGGGTTATCACCAAAGCACATGACATTTACTATTATGTTTCATAATTAAATGAAGTCAAAATTACATTTCTCAAACATTCAAACATGTTCATTTATTACAAAGGAAAATAACCAAACATAATGTTTCAAATACTAAATCGTTTTATTTCTTCTAATCCAGGTCCTACGTGTTCCTAGCTGCTGCTGGTTCACCTGTATCATGTGTAAAATGGGAGGTTTTTGGGTCAACATAAGTTGGCGAGTGAACCTTATAGATAAACATTTAATAATGATTTTCTGGTTAGTTTATCAATAAAATATTGTGCATAATCATAAAAGAGCATATGTATGAAATCAAGCAATGGCATCATCAGTTACAATTATAACATACATTAACAATCGATATCATACATGAACATACCAACATCATATGATAATTAACATAAATGAACTGTGAGATCAAGGCTCAATCAAACGGAGCCGATCGTATTGCATGAACTGAAAATGTAAATTGAACTATGCGCTCAAGGCTCAATCAAACGGAGCCGAGCGTATTGCATGTATTGAAATGTAAATAAATGACCGATCAAGGCTCAATCAAACGGAGCCGATCGTGCGGGCACGCTCTGATCAACCGCATAATAAAATGGGGATTAAACTCAACCTCGAGGGATGGGGAGCTACGGCCTCAGCAATTGCATGTACTGAAATAATAACTTGCAAACAATACTTAACTACTTATCAGCAACAACTAACACACATGTCATGATATGATATATGCACAATAACTTAGTTATAATAAGTAAATGAACAAGACACATGATACACCCCAAAAATGTGATTAAAACGGGGAATTTGAAGGGTTCACTCACATTGGGTGCGTTGGATTTGAGTTGGTGAGATGCGCACGATTTAGACGAAGCGAGTTAACGAGGAATCACTGACCTAAATAATAATGGGAAAATATATTAAATGGATGGATTTCATTAAAGATTTTAATGGGATTTTTAGATATATTTTTGTGAGTTTACGGCTATTTTCTATCCTTAAAAATGTTATTTTTAAGTATTTTTAATTGATTTTTAATTTAAATTAAACAAATAAATATTAAAAAAAAATAATATTTTTTTTACTGTTTGACCGTTGACCGTTGACCGTTGACCGGTTCGGTCAGTGGTAATACTTGCGCCGTGCGGGATTCGAACCGGTGACCTTCCGTTCACGCGCACGTAGCTCTACCAACTGAGCTACGTGACTAACCCGTTAGAAATCCAGTTCTTATTATATTTATACACTTATTCGAATTTACCGAAAATTCCTTTATTTTGCAAAACGTTTTAATTTCATTGAACCGGTGTTTGGGACGGGACTCGATCGTGCGACGTGTAGTTCGTTTTGCACACAGTCCACCGCTGGACTGTGTGTCTAACCCGGTTATATTCTTGATTTATAATATACTTAACAACTACTCGTTTCAACCCGGTTAGTTTATGAATAAAAAGGAATGTTTATTACGCAGAGTGTGTGTGGTAAGGATCGAACTCGGGACGTGATTATAAAATGTGCACACAGTCCACCGCTGGACTGTGTGTCTAACCCGTTTATAAACCGAATTTTAATTACTTTTATGCTCTGAAATAGGTTCATCTTCTTCGTCGAATAAACTGTCAGCGTATTCCAACTGGTTAAGATTGATTTCGCGACTTTCAAAGATCTTAAACACTAAAAGTAATTCAATAGCAAAGAATGGAAAGAGCTTAAAGACTAGGATTTACCGTTTGAAGATAAACACAGAAATCCGGCGAACGTGTTGTCGATACAGAAATCGAGCTCCGACTGTTGCAACAATTAACAGTGTGGATCGATTATTTATAGAACTAAATCATCTAAACAAGGTTTAAATGAAGTGTAGGATGCCTTACCCTTTCACAGTGAAATTCCGGCAATTACAGAAACTTTCCGGTGAGGGTGGGATTTCCGATAAATGTTGGCTAAGATTGATTCTGTTGACGGGATTGCGTTAGAGATTGACTAACCACATGTTTTAAACAAAAAGAGTCGAATAATTTACCGTGAAAATACAAGTCCCGGTTTTCCGGTGAGTTGCAGAAAATCTCCGGCGATCGAAATCAGAGGGTCTTACAGTTCAGAATCTTGACGAAAATGAAATTGAGAGTTATTGTGATAGTTATGAATCGCGCAAATGATCAGAATTTGGATTATATTAGAGTTTGGTATATCTTCGGTTTCAAATTCCGGAAGTGAGGAGATCTTTAAGTTCATTCAATTTGAACTTAATTAGAAACCGATATTCATCGGTTATAAGTTAACTAAGCGCACAAAAACTGATTTGGCGATTCGGTTTACCGATTTCCGTTATTCAGATATCATTAACCGTTAAGTCGTGTTTATGTATAAAATTTAATTGCTTTCATAATGTTAACAGAAAACATTTGGTGGCGGAGTGGTTTGGAGATGGGGAGATAAGTCGTTGGAGGCAGTTGACCCGGGTTCGAGTCCGGTCAGCTCCAAATATTTTTTATTTATTTTATTTTAACTTTTTATCAAATATAATTTTTATAGTTTAGTTTATATATTAATTATGTAACGTTTAAACTCAAAATACTCATAAATACTTAATGTCATTTCATAACTTGGTATTTGATTACAAAACGGAGCGGGTTTTGGAAACCCGATTTATACAAATGTTACAGTATCCCCTACTTTTAGGAATTTCGTCCCGAAATTCAAACAGTTGAAGTAGTAGGGAAAAGATGAGGGTATTTTGCACGCATTGAGTCTTCACGTTCCCAAGTAAACTCAGGTCCTCGTTTCGACTCCCAGCGTACCCTAACAATAGGAATGCGACTTCGACGTAGACGCTTTTCTCCATAGTCCATAATCTCTACTGGCCTTTCAATAAAATGCATGGATTCATCAATCTGAATATCCTCCAGTGGAATATGAAGATTCTCATCAGCGAGGTACTTCTTCAAGTTCGACACGTGGAATGTGGGATGAATTCTGTCGAGTTCTTCCGGTAGGTCAAGCTTGTAAGCTACAGGACCTACTCTTTCGAGTATCTTGAAAGGTCCTACGTAACGTGGTGCTAGCTTTCCCTTTTGACCAAAACGAACTACTCCCTTCCACGGTGACACTTTTAATAGCACATGATCACCAACGCTAAACTCCAAGGGCTTCTGTCGTTTATCTGCGTAACTCTTTTGACGACTTTGAGCCGCTAGAAGATTGTTTCGGATTTGATGAATCTTATCTGTTGTTTCTTGGATCAATTCCGGACCAGTAATTTGAGCTTCCCCAATTTCGTGCCAACAAACAGGAGATCGACACTTTCGACCATATAAAGCTTCAAAAGGTGCCATGCCGATGCTAGAATGATAACTGTTGTTGTACGAAAATTCGACTAACGGTAGATGGGCGTCCCAATTTCCCTTGAAGTCTATAACACATGCTCTAAGCATGTCCTCAAGGGTTTGAATGGTGCGCTCAGACTGTCCATCAGTTTGGGGATGATAGGCGGTACTGAGATCTAGACGAGTGCCCATAGCGGATTGTACTGCCTGCCATGTCCGTGAGATGAAACGACCATCACGATCAGAAATAATACTTAATGGAACTCCATGACGGCTGACGATTTCGCTGATATAAATACGAGCAAGCTTTTCGTTCTTGAAATCTTCTCTAATAGGAATAAAATGAGCTGATTTTGTGAGTCGGTCTATAATCACCCATATAGTGTCATACCCACTAGAAGTGCGAGGTAACCCGGTAATGAAATCCATGGTTATATTTTCCCACTTCCAGACAGGTATTTCTGGTTGGACCAGAAGTCCTGAGGGTCTTTGGTGTTCAGCCTTTACTTTAGAACAAGTGAGACACTTGGAAACAAAAATGGCAATATCTTTCTTCATTCCAGGCCACCAATAGGTGTATCGTAGGTCTTGATACATCTTATCGGCTCCTGGGTGTATAGAATATCGCGACTTATGGGCTTCATGCATGAGTGTTTCACGAAGATTGATGTGGTTAGGAATCCATATACGATCAAGGTAATACAAAATACCATCAGATTTAGTTTCCAGCTTTAGCTCGGCTCCACAGGACATCTCTTTTTGTACATCTTCCTCTGTTATTGAAACGTGTTGAGCTTCTCGAATTTGATCCTTAATATTGGTTATAATTTGCGAACATAGAAGATGAATGGAATTCGCATAACCCTTTCGACTAAGTGCATCAGCCACCACATTTGCTTTACCAGGGTGGTATCTGATTTCACAGTCGTAATCATTTAGGAGTTCGACCCATCTTCGTTGCCTCATATTTAACTCTTTCTGATTGAAGATATGTTGAAGACTCTTGTGGTCAGTGTATATTTCACACTTCGTACCATAAAGATAATGTCTCCATATCTTAAGAGCGAATACAACGGCTCCGAGTTCAAGGTCATGAGTGGTGTAATTCTTTTCGTGAGTCTTGAGTTGCCTTGAGGCATAAGCTATGACTTTTCCTCTTTGCATGAGAACGCAACCTAATCCTTGTCCTGACGCGTCGCAATAGACTGCAAAATCATCACAACCTTCAGGAAGAGTGAGGATTGGTGCATCACAAAGTTTTTGCTTGAGAGTTTGAAAAGCTTCTTCTTGCTTGGGTCCCCATACAAATGGTTTCCCTTTATGGGTTAAAGCCGTGAATGGCACCGCAATGCGAGAGAAGTTTGAAATGAATCGACGATAGTAACCAGCAAGTCCAAGAAAAGACCTTACTTCAGTTGGCGTACGTGGAGCTTGCCATTCCTGAACTGCTTTGATCTTTGATGGGTCCACATGTATTCCTTTGTCATTGACTACATGCCCGAGAAATTGCACCTCTTTTAACCAGAATTCACATTTAGAGAATTTGGCATAAAGCTTTTCCTTTTCTAGAAGTGCAAGAACAAGTCGCAGATGACGCTCATGATCCGCTTTGGATTTTGAATAGATAAGAATATCGTCAATGAACACAATAACAAATCGATCAAGGTAAGGTTTGCAGACTCTATTCATTAGGTCCATGAAAACAGCTGGTGCGTTGGTTAATCCAAACGGCATAACCATGAATTCATAGTGACCATATCGAGTTCGAAAAGCAGTTTTAGGGACGTCTTCCTCATGCACCCTAAGCTGATGATAGCCCGATCGAAGGTCGATTTTTGAAAAGCAACTGGCACCTTGTAGTTGGTCAAGAAGGTCATCCATACGAGGTAAAGGATATCGATTTTTGATAGTTAACTTGTTGAGCTCTCTGTAATCGATGCACATGCGAAAAGATCCATCCTTCTTCTTTACGAAAAGTACAGGTGCACCCCAAGGCGATGAGCTGGGGCGTATGAATCCCTTGTCAGTCAACTCTTGCAATTGACTGGCTAGCTCTTGCATTTCAGAGGGGGCTAACCTATATGGAGACTTTGCCACTGGTGTAGCACCAGGTATAAGATCGATACGAAATTCGACATCTCTGATTGGAGGAAGTCCTGAAATGTCATCAGGGAAAACTTGTGGAAAATCTTTTACAACAGGAATATCTTCAAGTTTCTTTTCTGCTGTCCCCTTCTTGATGATATGGGCTAAAAACGCGACATAATTCTTGCGAAGGTATTTCTGAGCTTGAAGGCAAGACATTAAGTTGAGTCCTTTCGCCGAGGTTTCTCCAATAATTCGAAGAGTCTGACCGTTTGAAAGAGGAATACGAATAAATTTCTCACGACATACAACTTCCGCATTATGCTGACTGAGCCAATCCATTCCGACTATGATGTCGAAACTTCCCAGCTTCATAGGAATAAGATCGACTGAGAAATCGTGATCGTTTAGGGTGAGCGTACAGTTGCGTAAAATAGAGTCTAACGAAACTGGTTTTCCATCTGCAACTTCCACTGTTATGGATTCCGCGAGCTTATCTCGATTTTTACTTAAGATAGGTTCAAACTCTAATGACACGAAACTTCTATCTGCACCAGTATCAAATAACATAGAGGCATATCTACCATTTATAAGAAACGTACCGTTGACCACATTGCCGTCAGCTCTGGCCTGGTTTGCGTTAATATTGAAAGCCCTTCCTCTAGCAGGTGGAGGAGCTTGGTTTGCTTGGTTCACAGGGTTGGCTTGGGCCTGAGCATGAATAATATTGACCAGTCTTGGACATGAGTTCCTGAAATGACTTGGATCTCCACAATTGAAACATGCCCGCATAGGTTGGCCCATAGGGTAGTTGGGTTGATAGTATGTTTGGGCTAAATGTTGAGTGGGTGGAAATGGTTGTTGTTGTTGGGCTTGACCCATAAATTGTTGGTGGGTTTGGGTTATAGGTTGGTGGCGGTTTGTTCGTTGAGGTGCGCGGCAGTGTTGTACAATGTGTCCAGCGCGACCGCAGCTGGTACAGTACTGGCAAGGATAGTCAGGGGAGTGGTGATACTGACAACGGTTACATTTTGGTAGTGGTCCTGTGTATGGTCTTTTGTATGGCGCGGGTGGAGGAGTGGCTTGAGTGATGGGTGCAGCAGGAACAGAGGTGTTGGTGTGGGTGACTGCAAAGTTCCTGTTGTTTCGCTTCCTCTTGTTAGCAAATTTAGAGGAAGGAGTGTGGTGGTTTGAGGTTTGCCCCTCAGCAGGGGTTTTCTTCTTTTCTTCCTTGAACTTCCCATTGCGAATTCGGTTTTCGGTCAGTTCTGTTGCCAACACCATGGCAGCTTCGAGTGTTACCGGTGAAACGCTGAGAACCGAATCTTGGATTTTCGAGGGAAGTCCTCGAATGTAATGTTCAATCAGACGGTAGGTTGGAGTGAATAAGTTTGGTACCATCTGGTTCAACTCCAAGAACCGTTTGTTGTAAGTAGAGTGATCACCATCTTTTTGCTTCAGGGCATGAAATTCATCTTCCAATTTCTTAATCTCACTCCTAGGACAGAATCGCCTAGTCATGATTTCCCTTAACTCCTCCCAAGTTAAGGCCATCGCATCTTCCGTTCCCCTCTTTCCCTTCTCGGTATTCCACCAAGTGAGAGCTACACCAAGTAGTCTCCCGGTGGCATAACGAACTTTGCGATCCTCAGGACAATCGCAGTTTAAGAAAACGTTTTCCATCTCCTCGAACCAACGCAGGAGAGCAATGACTCCCTCAGTCCCTTCGAATTTTGGGGGATCGCAGGACTTAAAATGTTTGTAGGTGCATTTGCTGGTAGGAGGGTCGTTGATGATCTGGTCCTGTTGTTGAGGAGGGTTAGTAGGATTTGCAGCAAGAGCTTGTTGTACTTGTACTACGATGTCAGGTAATATCGTGGCCATTTGGTTGGCGATATGAGTGGCCAATCGTTCCTGAGACTTTTCCGATTTCCTACTCCTTCGATGCGATCTAGACGACATCTACAGGATCATAAAATGAGAAGATTGTGAGTTTATGGTATCTTTTAGGTGTCATGTGTCTTTTAAAAAAAAATGAAAATAACATAAATATCAATAATGCAACTACATCCGAAGGATGTCTTGGGTTCGCTCATGTTGGGCCTCAAATGTCCCCCATACCTTCACCTATATAGTCATGTGGGCCCCCATGGCTATTGGTTTGGTAGGATTCACATTAGTATTGGCAATTTAACACTCGCATCCCCCGAATGCTAACCACGAAATATGTTCATGAGATGTTTGGTCGGAACGTGTCCAGGTGTAGACACAATGACAACTCAAAGTGGGATTAGCTCTCACGACGTTTGGTATAGCATGCTTTGGCCTAATAGGTATTTCGTACTCTCATCGTTGGTCCCCAAGTAGGCAAACTGGTCCTTTATTTTGGATTTATACGAATGCCAGCCTAGACAGGACGTTCCGACTACCGGTACTAGTACCCTTCCAGTTACTACATGCCCGTCATGAGAACTCACTTTGATGAGATTTGAAAACATGAAAATCGTTGTAAAATCAATCATGATGTGGTGTGTGCTTGCATGGATGTGATATATTATGATCATACGATTTCATGATAGGCATTATTTGATAATACATACTTATGAACATGCTTGAACAATATCAAATGTAACATTTTAACATAAACATATAAACATCATGAAATTTGGCATATAACACACAAAATTCTTATAAGTTTCTAATCGACTATAGTATAGGCTCTAAGGGTCTAATAACCTATCCTATATCCCTATAACCTGGCTCTGATACCAATCTGTCACACCCCGACCCGCAGCGGAAATAAGAGTCGGGGCATAATTGGGTTATCACCAAAGCACATGACATTTACTATTATGTTTCATAATTAAATGAAGTCAAAATTACATTTCTCAAACATTCAAACATGTTCATTTATTACAAAGGAAAATAACCAAACATAATGTTTCAAATACTAAATCGTTTTATTTCTTCTAATCCAGGTCCTACGTGTTCCTAGCTGCTGCTGGTTCACCTGTATCATGTGTAAAATGGGAGGTTTTTGGGTCAACATAAGTTGGCGAGTGAACCTTATAGATAAACATTTAATAATGATTTTCTGGTTAGTTTATCAATAAAATATTGTGCATAATCATAAAAGAGCATATGTATGAAATCAAGCAATGGCATCATCAGTTACAATTATAACATACATTAACAATCGATATCATACATGAACATACCAACATCATATGATAATTAACATAAATGAACTGTGAGATCAAGGCTCAATCAAACGGAGCCGATCGTATTGCATGAACTGAAAATGTAAATTGAACTGGGCGCTCAAGGCTCAATCAAACGGAGCCGAGCGTATTGCATGTATTGAAATGTAAATAAATGACCGATCAAGGCTCAATCAAACGGAGCCGATCGTGCGGGCACGCTCTGATCAACCGCATAATAAAATGGGGATTAAACTCAACCTCGAGGGATGGGGAGCTACGGCCTCAGCAATTGCATGTACTGAAATAATAACTTGCAAACAATACTTAACTACTTATCAGCAACAACTAACACACATGTCATGATATGATATATGCACAATAACTTAGTTATAATAAGTAAATGAACAAGACACATGATACACCCCAAAAATGTGATTAAAACGGGGAATTTGAAGGGTTCACTCACATTGGGTGCGTTGGATTTGAGTTGGTGAGATGCGCACGATTTAGACGAAGCGAGTTAACGAGGAATCACTGACCTAAATAATAATGGGAAAATATATTAAATGGATGGATTTCATTAAAGATTTTAATGGGATTTTTAGATATATTTTTGTGAGTTTACGGCTATTTTCTATCCTTAAAAATGTTATTTTTAAGTATTTTTAATTGATTTTTAATTTAAATTAAACAAATAAATATTAAAAAAAAATAATATTTTTTTTACTGTTTGACCGTTGACCGTTGACCGTTGACCGGTTCGGTCAGTGGTAATACTTGCGCCGTGCGGGATTCGAACCGGTGACCTTCCGTTCACGCGCACGTAGCTCTACCAACTGAGCTACGTGACTAACCCGTTAGAAATCCAGTTCTTATTATATTTATACACTTATTCGAATTTACCGAAAATTCCTTTATTTTGCAAAACGTTTTAATTTCATTGAACCGGTGTTTGGGACGGGACTCGATCGTGCGACGTGTAGTTCGTTTTGCACACAGTCCACCGCTGGACTGTGTGTCTAACCCGGTTATATTCTTGATTTATAATATACTTAACAACTACTCGTTTCAACCCGGTTAGTTTATGAATAAAAAGGAATGTTTATTACGCAGAGTGTGTGTGGTAAGGATCGAACTCGGGACGTGATTATAAAATGTGCACACAGTCCACCGCTGGACTGTGTGTCTAACCCGTTTATAAACCGAATTTTAATTACTTTTATGCTCTGAAATAGGTTCATCTTCTTCGTCGAATAAACTGTCAGCGTATTCCAACTGGTTAAGATTGATTTCGCGACTTTCAAAGATCTTAAACACTAAAAGTAATTCAATAGCAAAGAATGGAAAGAGCTTAAAGACTAGGATTTACCGTTTGAAGATAAACACAGAAATCCGGCGAACGTGTTGTCGATACAGAAATCGAGCTCCGACTGTTGCAACAATTAACAGTGTGGATCGATTATTTATAGAACTAAATCATCTAAACAAGGTTTAAATGAAGTGTAGGATGCCTTACCCTTTCACAGTGAAATTCCGGCAATTACAGAAACTTTCCGGTGAGGGTGGGATTTCCGATAAATGTTGGCTAAGATTGATTCTGTTGACGGGATTGCGTTAGAGATTGACTAACCACATGTTTTAAACAAAAAGAGTCGAATAATTTACCGTGAAAATACAAGTCCCGGTTTTCCGGTGAGTTGCAGAAAATCTCCGGCGATCGAAATCAGAGGGTCTTACAGTTCAGAATCTTGACGAAAATGAAATTGAGAGTTATTGTGATAGTTATGAATCGCGCAAATGATCAGAATTTGGATTATATTAGAGTTTGGTATATCTTCGGTTTCAAATTCCGGAAGTGAGGAGATCTTTAAGTTCATTCAATTTGAACTTAATTAGAAACCGATATTCATCGGTTATAAGTTAACTAAGCGCACAAAAACTGATTTGGCGATTCGGTTTACCGATTTCCGTTATTCAGATATCATTAACCGTTAAGTCGTGTTTGTGTATAAAATTTAATTGCTTTCATAATGTTAACAGAAAACATTTGGTGGCGGAGTGGTTTGGAGATGGGGAGATAAGTCGTTGGAGGCAGTTGACCCGGGTTCGAGTCCGGTCAGCTCCATATATTTTTTATTTATTTTATTTTAACTTTTTATCAAATATAATTTTTATAGTTTAGTTTATATATTAATTATGTAACGTTTAAACTCAAAATACTCATAAATACTTAATGTCATTTCATAACTTGGTATTTGATTACAAAACGGAGCGGGTTTTGGAAACCCGATTTATACAAATGTTACAGTTTATGATGTTTATCGCTATTTCGGAGTATATCACAAACTAGTGGATGCTGAATTTTGTTGAATTATCCTGAATTGTCACCAAAGATGTGTTCCAGACAGTTTTTAGTGTGCATATTGTTTCTAGAGAGTGTTATCATAAAGCCTTGTATTCTCACATAGGATTTAATTTATAATTGGTGTTGGACTGCCATCTAAGTCCTAAATTTGTTGTTTGGCTGAGTACTAGAACAGTGCTGACACAGCTAGTCGGTAGTCTAGTAGTTGTTCTGATGCATTGTCTTAAACTGTTTTGAATTGTAACCTCTATAATGAATAATGTGCATCATAAAAATGTATTTTGTAAGTTCTCTAGATTCATGCTATGTAATCTGCAGCTAAGACATTTAAAACACATAATTGTATAATATAAAAGAGTGTTTAGTTGTACGGAAATTACCAGAAAGTGACATTTGTCACATTGTAAATACTTTATTTCGAAACACAGATCTAACTTGTCTTGTTTCCATGTTTTCAGATATGGTGAAAGTGATAATCTGGGATAATACACCGAAGCACAATCAACCATGCAAAATACAGCCGCCACCAAAATACTTTGAAGACGTGGCAGACTGGATAAACTCAAGAAAACAAATGTCAATTAGGTCAAGAGGATCACTACAACTATTTGAAACAAGAAAGTCATTGTAACAGAAGACAGTGTACAAAGAGTGCTCAGTCTTGGAGATGATCATAAGGATCCATTGCGATTAAAGAAAGATGATATTCTTGATGGATTCTGAGGAATGATATATGTTGGAGACTTTAGGGACAAGAATGAGATCAAACGGAAAGGTCTCACAAAAGATTGGCAATTTATTCTTCATGTGTTTGCTATGAGTTTAGCCTACAGAAAAGCAGGTTATGACAGGTTAAATTTGGAATGGTCCGCTGCTATGCTAAACTTATGCGCCAAACAACCGTTCAACATTTCTGGCCTAATTTTCTACTATATGGTCGATAACGCAAACACCAAAACATAGGCCATGTATCCTCGATTTGTACAGCTTCTTATCAATGATCAACATCCCAAGCTCCCACACGATGATGACATGTACATATATCAGTTGCCAATGGGCCGACAAATCACAGAACTGAAAACAGAAGGGTGAGTGATGCTTCACCAGTGGATGTATAGAGAGGAAAGACTTCCATTGGTGAATGCTGCAAACGAAAAATATCAGGAGGGTGTTAAAAGAAAGAGACATAGTGACATTGAAGAGGAAGCGAATGAAGAAGAAGAGACAGATAATTGATTGGAAAGAATAAAGGAAAACAACCTGCGAAAGAAGGGAAACGTCGAAGAAAAAGAAAGATACCCCGATTCTAGAACGTTTAATGGAAAGCAGTATTCATGTAGGTGCCACAAGAGAACACAGAGAACACATTGAAACTTACGTGCCATACATGAAGCTGAAGAAAGGGAAAAGAGAGAAGCAAAGAAAAAGAAGCGTGAAATGACTGAGTTCGAGACTCCAATGACTGTCACATCTGAACAAGAACAATTTGATGAGTTTGTTGATCAGTTGATTGTGATCCAGAAGCTCCAAGCAAGTCACTTCCTCAGAAAAGAAAGAAAACAGAGGAAGGTTCCTTAAGAAGTGTACCAACAAGATTAACGATAATTGTCAAAAGATATAGGAGCAGGTCCGGCACAAGAAATATGCTTACTGAAGCATCAAGTGAGTGACACGAATGTGATACGTGAAAAGCTGAGAGAGTAAAGAAAAAGAAACAGGGAGCTTCATGCCTATGTGCCTGAACAAACAAGATTCACGTTGGCGTTGGAAACAAGTACAAAGAAGAAGGCATGTTATTTCAAAGGCGGTAGAACAAGCGAGAGAATGAAAAAATGAAATGATGGACATTCTGAAAAGAATTGAAAAACAAAAGGAGAAAGAGGAAGCTAAGAAAAAGAAAAAGAAGCAGAATATCCAGCAAAGCAAAAGGATCCATCACCCACTCTAATTGCATCAGAATCTCAATCTCCGGCCTCATCCACATATGAGGCCACTACTAAGGATCCACATGTCACTAGTGAAGCTGTTATCAACCAAACTGAAGCACCACCTGAACCGACTACAGATCAAGCTGCATCAAATCCAGAAACTGAAGCTCAAAAATGAAGAACAAACTAGTATGCAACGATCTAGGGGGGATATTTTTAGAACTTTTAAGATCATAGGTACTTAGTTTTATTTGGTTTTCGATTGTTTTGTAAAGTTTTATAGTAATATAGAAAGTTCAGGGACTAAAGTGTAACTACAGGGAAACTTCCCTGTAGCAGCGTATTTAAGTTTCTGGCGTATTTATTAAATACGACAGATAGTCAGTGTGTATATATGTGTGATCAATGGAAACCCTAGTCCAAGGTTCTTGGACAAGTTTTGGTGATTTTTCTTGTGTTGTGAATTTATTCTTATGCTAAATTCGAATATACAAGTGCTTTTAATGTGAATATCATTTGGGCTTACATAAACAACACTTGTTCTTTGACCCATACAAGAATCTTCATCTTCATCTTTTGGTTTTTCTAACTTTTACACATTGAAGCAACTAATCTATAGTTGTTTGGGTGAGAATAATCAAACCACTGTGATCCGAACCTGATTTAGGACTCACACCGATTTAGTATACCAACCAAAAAACCATCTAATAACGTTGTTTTTTTATATAACAGTGATCCGACTTAAAACATCAACCACCAAAACATCCATCAATAAAACAACCATCACAAGTAGCATAACAAACTATATAAACATACCAAAAGATTAAGATAAAGATATCCAACCTATTTTCTTGCAGATATCTTTTCATGCTAATTCGAGCTAAACTCCATCTTATCTTTCACCGAAGAAGAGCATCCTTCACGAAAGAGAATACCAAGTTGTCAGCTCGAGACTGTTCCTTGATGTGTTCGATAGCCTTGTCCCTAAAGGTTGATGGGATTCTTCTAGTAGTTGTTCCTAGATGTCTTGATTCTTCTTGGTTTGCGTAAGAACTCGTCCCTGCACATCAAGAATCAAGTGAGAATAATTGACATCAGTGCTTATCTCTATCAACGTGCGAGTTGATATTAGCTCCTTGATAGCAATGTTTGGTATTTCTCAGGCATTTTGAGAGTGGTGTGAGAATGGTGATTTAGGAGTTCAGGTGGTATTTCTATAGAGTGGTGCGATAATGGTGCTCAGGTGTGATTTATTTGGGAAGATTCTAGTATGTGGAATTATTTAAAAGAAGTAAATTTATCCATCCATCAACGGTCTGCAGTAATTCTGCACACACATTTCACATTGTTAAAAATTTATAATCAAAATCGCATGTACTAATGCAAGAATCGCATGGAATTTAAAATTCATATGTTACTGAAATCGCATATTACCTTCTGATTCTCTATTTCTCACACTGTCCTCATTATTGGCTTGTCCCTCAGCATCTACAGCCCCTCTATTTTCCTCATGTGCGATGTCTTCTTCATCAATACATGCAGCAACATTAATAGTTGCAAATTCATGCTCACGAACAGAATCAAGCTCACCAACCGAATCAGCAACATACACTATTGTTTTTCGAAGTGTATCTTCCCATTGCTTACACACTTGCATAATTATCGGATTCCAAAAACACTTTGTTTTTGCATCTGAAACCAAGTTGTTCATTTCATTAACTATTGTATTGTATTTCTTTATATTGCCTGTCATTCTCTTCAACAGATTCTCAATTTTTTCGTACAATAATCAGTCGAGAAATTTACATGAAATTAATACTGATGGGGCATACCTGTTTATTGATGTTCGTAGCTTCTTGTTGTTATTGTTGTTGAAAACTGTAGATTATGCTAGGAAAAAGTTGAATAAGAGTGTTGCAATAATCCATCATTTGTTGTGTCTATGTTCTAACTCCCATTACAAGGTTCAACTGTGACGTTTCTAGCATGTCAATGTTGAAATCAAGCATATCATCTGTCATCATGCAAAATTCATCTCCCTCTTCTACTGCTGGTCTAGTTCCTTTTTTGTAGCTCTTTATAGTGTCAACATGTGGTATTGTCTACTCGTCCGGTGAGTGATCTTGCTCTTGCTCATAATCATTTCCATTTTCATTATCCGATGGAGGTCCTTTATCGCAGACATGTTCTTCCAACTCATCAATCATCGTAGATGTGATATAACGAATAACAGGCATCTCGACGACTTGCTTGAATAGCCAATGCCTCTTGTTGTATTCATGCGTGTATAAAAGCTGTTTAATATAAAATAAAGGTAATGTTTAGTTAGAACACGATATATTTGTAAAAAGGTATAGTAAAACATACCTAAGAAAAGCGACATGTACAACGTATTGTATGTTTGGGTTTTTCCACGCTTTCTAGTCTTACGTAGAGATTCTAAAACATATGAGCACTAATCCAGCTGTGGTATATCTTCAACATGTCTACACCCAGCAAACATTTATCATTTGCTGTTGTAGCTTTCGTAATCTCCACAAAGATTGTGATCCAATATACTAGAAAATTGATTTTAAACAAGCTTTCCCCTTCTCTTTCTTCAGAAATGGGTTTTGCAACCAAGCCATGAGTAACCTCTCGTCGTCAGCCCATTGACTGTTGAACTGATCTATAATACTATTCCTACCTTTGGGTTCCTTATTCTTTTCAATTTTTTCAACTTTTTAACTTTTCTCTTATCAACAATCGTAACAACTAGTGTAGAACCTTTTGGTATTCCAAGACCTTGTAAACTGAATCAGAAGTAATTTTTATCCTATGATTACCTATGTTAAGCCCATCGAACTGCTCATCAAAGTTTCTCACTAGCCTAAAACCCCAAATTTGTCGAAATACGATTAACTTCCATATCTAGAACGGATCTAAACCTCATACTTTTCACTCAGCAATGCTTCATGGTGATATTCAAAGAAAGCCCTAGGCTATGTCCTAGGTGGTTCTGGTTGGGTCGGCCTTATTCCCTTTTCAACTATAGGCTTATTTTTTTATTTTAGATTTCTTAGTCGGTTGTGTATATTCATCTCCCTTGTCATTCTGTGAAGTAGAACGTTATTTTTTCCTATACACACCCTCTTTCAGATTCTTTGTCTTTGGTACAGGATCAACAAAGTCATCATCATCATTTTCTTCTTCTATGACCCTTTTTTCTTCGATATGTTCACTTTCAATGTGCTAATAAGCAATTCAAAGTCGTCGTCATCATCATCAATTTCTACAATACCAAAAAAAGATTGTTAAAACCCACACTATCACACCTCCAAATTATCACTTTTTGGAGTTTACCGCGAGGCGTGTGATGTACCAGGATCTAGCAACTAATCATGTCGAACTAATAGTATATAACTTAAAAAAAGTCATCATGTCCAACATTAATAGTGAATTTCAAATTAAATGTTTCAAACAAAGTATGTGTTTAGCGAAAGCCATTGTAAGTGTTTCAAACAATCAAAACCAGTATGTTTTTTAAAACGCAAAATATTAAATGTTTGTAACGTGTAACACGCCCCATGACACTACTAGCTTCTTAGACTGCAAGTTCCCAAACAATTTGTATCAAAAGACCTGGAGGCATGCGGAAAAAGTGTATCAGCGATAAAGCCGGCGAGTTCCTAGTTTTGTTTAACGTAAAATAGTTAAGTGTTTAATTTAAAGACATGTCAACAATAAACTCGATACCGAAGTGACTATTACGTTTGTTGTGCCCTCATCAATGTGTATGAGCATTGATCATGTGTTTAAGGTCCTTAGTTCACACCCGTCCTCCTAGGTACGGTGTGACGTTTGTGAAGCCTAATAGCGTTATCAACTAATACCCCGTTGCCTCCATGACAACTAGTTTCAGTAGTAAGTAACGACTTTCGTGATAGAGTTTATAGCTCCAAGGAATAGTAGTTTATCCCCCAAGGACGCATGCTTGTGAAAGAGTAGTGAAATCACCTTGTAGGTCTATAGCTCTTGATTTACAGACCTCCTGATTCTAAGCCTTATGATACTAAGTTTCTTGTTTAACCGTAGGTTTATAGTTCTGAATCTTCTAATAATTAAGCATCTACTTTATCAATGAATTTATAGTATTAATCCTTTGGATTCCAACCTCTTATTTCATAGACTGAAATCCATATTAATGTATAAACCCAACTCAACTTTAACGATAATCATGAGATCAATACCTTAACGTAGATGATAAAGTTTAGCCTTATTCTGGCATCACTTAAACATCCATTGATTTGTTCATAGATCGATCGGACATGGTATCGTTTTAGTGATTTGGGTTTCATACACGAGAATTCAAAGAAACAGAGTTACGAGAGATCAGAGGATCGATTCAGAAGATAAAAATGAGCAACTGGATCTGCCCCAGACCTGGCCCTTATATAGGCCAGGTGGACCTCTCTTGTGCATCGTGGGAGAGACCTGTCTCCTCCCGCGTGGTGCCAGGGAGGTCGGCCTGGTCTAGGTCTGCTACGTTTCCTAGGTAGATTTAACACGTGTCTAGTTGTGGTGACAAGTTTCCTCGGCCGCATTTTTAGTCCAATCGTGCGTTTTTTCTCGAATTTCATGCCGGTTCTTATTGCGTATGCTCGGGTGTTGATCCCAAATGGTTCGGTTTTTAATTGCGAGTTTAAAAGGGAACTTTTGTGCGGGGTTGGTTCATCCACCGCCAAGTTTTCTTAACCGCTAAGTTTTACAAGTTTTGTCACGCGCATTTGGGGTTTTGATTAGGGGTTGTCGTCGGGAATATTTTTGAGGGTTGTTACACACTGTTTTAAAACAACAGAAACTATGAGTACACACAATTCCCAAGTTTATTTGATTACAAACATAAATTTGTATTTAACATATTGTAAAAACCTAGTAAATTCATAACATTGAATCAAACCCACTGGCATATTCACATTGTATCAAAACCCTAAACCATTCAAAATCACATGTATCAAACTTTACCTAAGATCAGAGATAAAAAAACAGAACTTTGTATCTAAAACCCCTTTACAGCTTCACATATTATAAGAGTGCAAACATTAATATTACATCTATTTTGCATATTATTAAACCCCTAAACAAAACAGAACATTAACTGTAAACCACTTATAGAATTCTAAACCCCAGATTTCGCATATTTATAGGACTTTAAACATAAATGTTACCTGTATTTCGCATATTATTAAAAACCTAATCAAAACAGAACACCGAATCTAAACAACTCAGATAATTCTAAACACATTACATATTTCGCATATTATAAGAATTCAACCAAAATTTTGTCATTTACTTTGCATATTAAAAAAGAAACCTAATCAAAACACAACATAGAATCTAAACCCCTAACAATTTCGCATCTAATGAAACACCCAAATTATACAAAATCGCATGTATCAATCAAAACCAAGTAGCAATATATATGCAATGTATAAAAACCTTGATTCATCTTCTTCGATTGTGGTCTCTCATTGTTCTTCTTGCTCCGTTTCTCCTGGACAACTGCCATAGAGAACAATCGCATCAGGTATGTGTTCAATATATTAAACAATAATAAGAAATCAAGTTATTATGTTACCTCCCAAAGTTGTAGTGGTCATCGTTGGATGAAATCGCACTTGAAGAACCAACGGAGGTTGGAGAAGAAGAGGGGAAAGAGATTTTGATTTTGATTTAGGGTTGAAAAGTGTTTTGATTTTGAAATATCCCCACTGAATTACCAGGAATCAAGCATGGAAATTGTCGACTTTAACCTTCTCGGATGGATTTATGTATTTTAATTTGATTAATTTTATTATATTAATTAGTTTCTCTACGTTTGATGGACACAAGACGTTTAGACGTTTTCTCCAAGCTTTCACACCCCTCTACAATATCTGACCTTATAATTTAACCAAAAGTCATACTTTTAAAAACAGTAAGCTGTCAAAATGGTCCCTAGGTTTTGGTCAATTTGGCCAGATCCATTAAAAATAATTCTCTTCTCACCTAGGCCACATATGTTTATAAATCTTTTCAAAATCCAACGAAATATCTAACGTCCTCAAAATTAAACGATAGATGATGGGTAATCTTGTCATTCTCTTTAATATTTCTAGTTTTTATAACATGTGTAAATAACATGAAAGCTAATATAAACAACGAATCTCAATTCATGTCATCAAAATATTCATTTGCTAAACATAGGAAAATATGACCAGAACAAAAGTGAATATTGTAAGCCGAATAAGTGCAAGAATAATAAAGAAGACATGAGTATAAACCCCGTTCATTCGATCAATGTGATCTGTTTCAAGGGTGTTGCCCGATGATAGTAACTCAACATTAGTTTCTTATGAGTTCTGATCTTGATGAATTTAAGTGTTTTGAGTTTATACTTTTTTTCTTGATTAAGGTCATACTAATGGTACCAATCATGCAAAATGTCATTTTCTTTGGTAAGCCGATTCCTATGTAAACTTTATATTCTATCAACTTACTGTGATAATCATTAGTCTGATGAGTTTTAAATAAGGTTTTTGTGATATTAAAAAAGGGGAATAAATAAATGCAGGGTAAAAAAATTGGAAATATTAAATAAATAAAGAAATTGACAAGAATACCTCTCATTTAACATTGAATTTTAAGGATGTTAGAGATTTGGATGGATTTGACAATAATTTATGTGGAGATGAGAAAAAAAAAACTTTTGTGGATGGAAATTGGCAAAACCCTATGCATGACTTTGACAATTTACTCCTTTTTAATAAATTATCTTTCATTTTAAAAAATTTCTCACATCCGATTCACCATATCCATCTCTATATCTTTTTTATTGTTTTTTCTCATTCTTATATATATATATATATATATATTATGGTGGTTCTAGAGTGAACACTAATTTATTTGAGAACTGAGTGAACAAATCATGGCGATACACGTGTGTAAATTAATAGCCAAGATTTGATTATAAAATAAACTAGTGTATTTAGACACGTGTATGGCTCGGATTTGATTCTCAAGTCGTAAAATACACTAGTGTATTTCATAATCAAAACCTAGCAAATGATTTACATACGTGTATGGCTAGAATTAGTTCGCTCAGTTCGCAAATATAGTACCGTTCCACTGTAGGTCCCCTAGTCCTTATGGATCTTCACAGAATCATCTATCTAATCTAGAGTGCGGAATCCCCTATATCAGATTTCACAGAAACAAGAACACAAACACGAACAATTTCCTTCAAACAGTCTTCTATTGATTAACTAACACAAAGTGTTTACAATCAATTCAAGACTCTCTCACTAAACCAGCAACAGAAACAGCAACACAAACCCTAATGCAAACCTCCATTTGATAGAGATAGGTTATGCAACTGGGTTAGGGTTTCTCTACATGGACTGCTAATGGGCCTAAAGCCCAATTCGCCTACCATGCACTATTTAATGTCTAGTTAAGCCCAATTACTTCTAATTAACTATTACAATACTAAACCCGCTAACCCTTTATCATTTACTAATTACAAGATATCCAAAGATCAAATCTAAGCTGTTGTCATAAATATACCCAACATCCACTCTTAAACCTAATCATATATATATATATATATATATATTATATATATTATATATATATATAGGGGGAAGTTCATTTGAGAAGAATCTTCTTATAAGAAGAAAAATAAATTAATCTGGACCACATATTTTTTTATAAATGGTTGTGATCAAGATATGAATTTTTTCACTTTTAATTAATGTTTTAGTTAATAAGGGTATAATAGACAATTTGATATAGAATACTAATAAATAAGAGTTACTCAAATCTCATCAATGTCATCATAATTTCCTTCTTCTTCACAATTAATGTGTCGTGTCATACACCAATTTTATTAGGAGACAAAATTATTTAAAAGTATTGTATCCTACAAATATTTTATTATGAGTCATAAAATTATTTAAAATTATTAGGGTCCTACAAATTATGTACCCTGCACCAAACATTATTTCTATGGTGTAGGAAACTTTGTTTTTATGGTATAGGAAATATTGAATATGTAGGATCATGTGCGATTGTTCTTATTGTGTAAGGTGCACAACTATTTAATAGGATAAACTCATTAAATGATTAGGGTTCATTAATTAATCTAAATATTAAAATAAATGATAGAGTTATTAAATGATTTGTTCAAATTACCCTTTATACTTTATTCTTTTTATTCTTAACTTGTATTTTTTTCTCATTTGAATTCTCCACTATATTATATATATATATATTTGTGTGTATGTGTGTGGGTATGTGTGAGAGAGAAGATATAGGGGCTACCAATAGCTTTCTACATTTGGGGGAAGTTTGTAAGTTTTTTTTAACTATCGTGGATGGATGAGATGATATAGTGATGTTTTTGTTAATTTTTTGAATTGTGAAGATAGAGTGGGTGATAATGGATGGAATGTGAGTGCTCTCACATCCCATTCATCATATATGTCTCTAATTTTTTTATTTTTTTCTTTTTATTATTTGTTTCTGTTTTTATATGTGTGTGGGGTGTATGTGAGAGGGGATAATATATGAGTGATTAGTAGTATTTTAAATTTGGGAGAGAGTGTAGGTTTTTTGTTAAATTTTAAGGAGCGAAGATTAAGATAGTGTATGATATGTTGTGATATTTTTATTAAGTTTTCTAAATTCTGAAAATACGGTGAGAATTAGTAAATGGAATGTGCGTGCTCTAAACAAATCTCCATGAAGATCATTTTGACATATTTGACTGCAGTCTCGTTTCGTAATATAATCCTTTTAAATTCATTATTTATTTTTATCATCGTAGAAGAGCGGAATCAAGTAAATAAATAACAAAGAATTCTCCAAGAAAAAGTTATAATTTTTGAATGCTTAAACAATTATAAGAGGGCTCTTATAAAGGGAATTCTAAATTTAGCAGGTTTGTCAAGTTTTTAAATTACAAACTAAAATGAAAATACTGAAAATAAGCATAGAAATAAACGAATAAATTAATCAATCAATAATTCACATGTTTTGGGTTCAAAAAGGAATGTACGAAGATTGAAAATTTGAGGGAAAACTTTAATTAACAAAATCGGAGTACTAAATAGATGAAATTAGGCCTCGCAGCTAGGCTAACCCATCTATGCTTGTTTGCTATGTGATCTGGCTCGTGAAGGCCTTCCATCGCTTGCTTGTTGTCCCCCAACTTCATTCATAGCTCAAGTTACGCTAATATAAAATGAGACTTTTCAACCTTGTTTCCCCTGATCAAATTATTCCAGACAAAAAATCAGCAAGTACTTGAACCTGTTTCTAATCAATCATTCAGGTAATATGCATATAGGTTTGGCTTAACATTTGTCTCTGCATTTGAATAGCCCTCGATCTCTTGCTCCCTCTCGAAATACTATAACATTTTGAACTTTAGTTATTACCGGATGTATATTACTAGTTACTAGTTATAAATAGTACGTAGTTTGTGTAATAATAATAAACAAAAGCCAAGAGGTCGAACCCAAAAACATGCACGAGCATGAATCAACATATTTCATTAATTTTTAATATATAAAACTCATACAAATAAACTTTAATTATTGAAGTTATACACAGCTACAAGATTAAGAAATTTTCACTTTCCAAATTAGTATACATGGTGTAATACACCAAGCATTTCAAAATGTATTTTTATCTCTCTACGTATTTGGTATTTATATATAACTACATAAATGGTACAACCAACTTTATAAGATAACCCAGGAAGAGTTGTAAGACATAAAGCATCTGTAATAACGGACATGCTAAATACATGGGAAAGTTACAATATCCTTCACGTAACGTTGCTATTTATTAACTTCAATGGAGCACTTATAAACTTATCGGTTCAGTCATGGGACTTATTTTCCTCCTACTTATCACCCCAGTTTTCATTTTCCTCATCACATCTATTGTTTTTCTCGCCACCATTACTATTTTTCTTCCTTTTCTTCTCCCTCTTACTCTTCCTCCTCTACTCATTTTCAATCTCATTATTGTGTTCTTGTATGTAACTTTTGGGGTCTTATTGTGATCGTGTTAGTACATTACTTGGTTCAATAAAATGATATATGTAGTTTATTTATTCTGTAATATAAATAGTACAAATTGTCTAGATTTAAGGAATACCAAAAGTGTTAGATTGATGTACATATTAATGTCGACTTAATTATTATTAATATTGTTCTATCAATATGAGATTATATATCTATGAGTTGTTTGTCACGAGAATATAGTGACAATCTGAGAAGCTAAAATCCTGCCAGATTCTCTAAAAGGTTTGATGCTTAAATGACACTGGATACACATACACAAACGGTGAAAGTATAATGTACAATATGCCTTATCGTACGATCGTATGTGATTTTAAGTTCGTACGTTATAAACTTAATAAATAAAAACCCGCATGTTGTAAAACATAAAAAACCACAAGTTGTAAAATAAATAAAAACGGATGTTGTAGAGGGAAAAATCCGCATGTTGTATTTAAAAGAAAACCGCATGTTTATAAAAAAAGCCCTGCATGTTATGAGCAAAAAGCTGTATGTTGTAAAGCATTCTCGTGCATATCGTACGTTAAGAAAAATTGTACGTTAACCAACCCCTACACAGACACATATTATAAACCGAACATTTTGTATGTTAAAAATTGTGTTTATAATATCAAATCTTCTAGACCATCTAAAAAACAATTCCCAAATTTATTTTATTATAAAGATATTAAGACAATTCAAGTGCAATTTCAAAGCTGATTTAAGAACAAAGATCAAGAAGGATCAAGATCAGAGGATCATAACAATCAAATTATTTATAAATTCTAATGAAAGGGATTTGAAAAACGCCAAATATTGCTACAAAAGAAAATATCCTTTGATCATCTCACAAAAAAATGAACGGATCTGAACAACAATAACATTACGATACAAGGAAGTTACAAGAAAATACGAAGTTTTAGTTGATGGAGAAACATGTGAATTCTTAAATAATGTTAAAAATAGACACTCATATAACTCTAGCACTGAGTAAGAATCATATTATGAAGTGGATGAAGAGGATCTAGATCAAATTGAGAATAAATAGATAGCACAAAAGATGCATTAGTTCTAGTATCTACACAAAAGAAGGCAAAATTCGGTCATTTATATATATATATATATATATATAAGGTTCATGTAAGAAAATATAAATGTGTGAGAAGGATAGGAAAGATTTTGAAGGTTGACACGTGTCCCTTTTTATTTTGGTAATTTAAGAGTATAAGTGTAATTTAACTAATAAAATCTAATTATGGAATGAATATATGCAAACAAGTTTTGTCAGTTATTGTAGGGATTTTCGAATTTGAAGGCATACATCTTATAAAGAAATAATACCATAACTCATAAAAACACCACAGCATGTATATTGAAGGCATACATCTTATAAAGAAAAGAAATATAACATAAACAACACCCTAACTCATAAAAACACCACAACATGTATATTAAAGGCATACATCTTATAAAGAACACCCTACATTGAATATAACAGAAATAACACCCTAATATATCAATTTCAAAACACAATACTTTAATCAGAATCAAAACATGAATAATACCCTAAATATAACACTAGTCAACACTTTAATCAAAATCAAAACAGAATTAACACCCTAAATATATAAAAAACATAAATAACACCCTAACTCTTTGAAGGCAACAGAAACCTACTAAGACACCATAAACCACAGCAATGCAAGAACCTTTGTCCTCATATTAAATATAAAAGGATTAACACCCTAACTCATAAAAACACCACAGCATGTATATGAAGGCATACATCTTACGAAGAACATAAATATAACAGAAATAACACCCTACAATTAAAACACCATTGTATGAACATAGAAAAAACACCATGAACTAAAACATCCAAGCGAGACGTATTTTTTTTCTCTACATAAGTATATCAATATGGTACTCATATTAAAAATAAAAAAACACTGGTATAATTTATTTGAAAAAAAAAGAGTTACGTATAAAAAGTTATTGACGTTTAAAAAAGAAGGGGCGAACTTGCATTTGCATTAATGTTAGTTTCTTAATTTAAAAATGTTAAATTACCTTTATACCATTAATCTAGAAAATTAATTAGTTTAATAGTCAACACTATTTACAAGATTGCCATCAATAGCTCAACTATTAGATTAAATATCTAATGATTTAGATTTTTTCTTATCCTTCTCACACTTTTATATTTTCTTACAATAACCGCACCCTATACATATATATATTAATAAGCATATCAAAGAGAGTACTTAAGGTAATTTGCCACTTCCCTTAAAATACCTTTAATGCATGATGTACAAGTGTTTAAAGCACATGCATATCAAAATTGAATTAACTTCCCAATAATACCCTTGGGCGGCCAATATTTCATTCATCCCGCTCATCCCAGCCCACACTTTTCAAATCTCATTACAAAACCCAATAACCCATCCTTTTCTCTCTCCATTTTTCTCTCCAGTCGATTTTGTAGATCTAGAGTTTATGGCATCTTCTCTCAAATGCATTGATGTTCCCGGTATGGTTCTGATTTTTTTGCATCCATTGTTACGTTTTTGTTGATTTTTGTTAGCGTCTTACGTTTTAAGCTCAAATATGAGGTTTTTCTCTATCAAGGGAAGATTTCAGCATGTTTTCATACATCATCTCCACCATACATGGCGGCCGGAGTAACACCAGAGTCATTGATAAATCAAAGTTACTTCAAATTTAATGCTGCAAGAAAAGAGGGATTTTTGGGGGTGATTTTGACTTGCCTACGTCTTTAGAACGAAACCTGGAAAAGTAAACTTAGAGACTTCGCTATTAGTCAACATCGCTCAGCGTTACATACATGTCATGTTGACATGTATCAATGGAAAGGTCATTCTGATGGGTAAGCTTTACTTCATAAATTTGCTCTAACTGATTCATTCTTGATTTTTTGTATATTGATTTATTTTTGTAAATTGTTTCTTTTGTAGGATTGATAGGTGCAAAATGAAGATGGGATTGGTCCTGCCAGTGGAAGTGGCAAGGTAATGTCTATGCACATGTGTTAATATCATTTGTACCATCCATGATTTGCAGTTTAAGTATTTTTTTTAATTATAATTATATTTAGAGATGATAAATAAAAGAAGACATTTTTCCTTGATAGATCTATATTCTTTTTGAGCAAATAAGTGATGCTGTTATATCTTCATGATGAATGTTATAGCTTCCTCAATTTTTTTAGCTAGTTCATATTCTATGTCATTTTTCATTTTTGGCAAAATTTTCATATTATTGTGCTATTGGATTATGCTATACTTATGCATTTCTTTTATTAACCATCATGGGCTACACTTTTGCTAGGTGATGCGTCTTTACTCCCTCGAAAGATACAATGTCTGGTTGAGTATTCTCTTCCACAAACAGGTTCTTTGATTGACTTTAATTTTGATGAGGGCAAGGTACTTTCTGTCTTTTTTTCTAATAGATTTTGAAAGTCATTTTTCACCCATTCAATCATCAACTTTACACAAAAGTTTAAGGCAGTTTGTTAGTACTTTAAAATAATAATGATTTTGGTCTACTACATCTTTCTAACCTTAGTTCTTGGCTGCATATTTGTAGGTTGTTGGATTAGTAGGAAATCGCATATGCCTATGGAGGCGCAATGAAAGGAGAAGTATATTTACTTCACAAAGTGGTCAATTTCCTAAAAGTGCTTGCATGTGGTAAACAATTTGTAAATCTCATTTTATATTTATTATCTTTTTTGTTTATTTTTAGTTTAATTGCATGGTGTTAAAAACGCATTTAATAGAGCATATCCTCTTTGATTGTAGCTATGTAGATCTAGAAGCTGTTGCTGGATGCGAAGATGGGAGAGCTTGTGTGTTTGATATGTATGGCAGGAAATGGTCTAGAATCATAAAGTATGTACTTCATAAGTTGTTAGATGTTTGTTAGTGATGGTTTGTTAGTAATTTGGACACGATCTTCTCTGAGTCAAACCTAACTAGCCG
Organism: Scalesia atractyloides; assembly: GCA_947069175.1. NCBI lineage: Eukaryota > Viridiplantae > Streptophyta > Magnoliopsida > Asterales > Asteraceae > Scalesia > Scalesia atractyloides. The sequence goes on from CAMTDV010000023.1 coordinate 49,969,493, forward strand.
TCTCGCCCAGTTTGCCTCCCTTAATTATATCCTCTGATGATTTGTTTGGTTTCAGTATAGACCTCGGTTTTTATGCTAAATAGATACACTTTGGTCAGTTTTTGACTTGCGATAAAACAAAACGTGAATCTTCACCCATTCATAAATCTTGACCCTCTTTGTTTACACATAGATGAAACATCGCAGCCAGCGCAGCCGCAATAAGTTTATATGGTAAGCGATAGGTGCACTTCCACTAAAATGATTTCGTAAACTATATCTCAAGAAATAAAAATAATATTAATCGATTATTGTTTGACAGATTAGATCAGCAACCGAGTCTAGCACGTTAGATTATGATGAAGAGAAATCGAAAGAAGGTTTAAATTGCGTGAATGTTTTCTTTGCTTTTTAGGGGGAAGATAGGTGGTTCTCTCCTAGGGCATACAAAACATAGGTTATTGGCGGCAGTCCGCCTTATTTAACATATAAAAAACTTTATATGTTAAATATGACGGGCTGCTGCACATAACTTGTGTTTTGTAAGCCATGTGGAGAGAAGCACCCATCTTCCCCTTAAATATGGTGGACTGCTGCACATAACCATGTTTTGGAATCATCTGTTCTAGGGGGAGATTATTAGAATTGAACCCTACAAAAGTACAGATGATAGAAAGCCAAAATATACTACAATCTCTGATCCAAATAATAATGTAACATCTGCCCAAGTCAAGCTCTGTTGAAGACTAAATGTCCAAGGTTTGCCATAGCTAAACTCTGTTGAAGACAAAGCTCTACTAAAGTCTAAAGCTGAAGGTCTGCCAAGGCAAAGCTCTGCTAATGACTAAAGCTAAAAGGTCTGCCAAGACAAATCTCAGTAAAGACTAAAGCTAAAAGGTCTGCCAAGATAAAGCTCCGTTGAAGATCAAAGCTAAAGGTCTGTCAAGGTAAAGCTCTGCTGAAGACCAACAGAGGATGTATCATCAGTGTTTTCTACCAGTCATTGTAATGTTTAGTGTATAGCAGTGGTTAGCTTAGTAGATGCTATTAGTTTGTTATTTTTGTTAAGTGTCACTTTCATGCTGACATCATAATAAGATGCTCAGTGGTTAGGATTGTAGTATAAATATAACGGTGCCTGTATGGTTCTATTTGATCACTTTCATCAATAATCAATCTAACCTATCTTCCTTACATTCTGTATGAACAAATTAGTGATCGTAGGGTGAGGGGAAGATTGTGAGTCATATGTAAGTAATCATAATTACGAAAGCATGATAATGAAAACAATCTCTCAACTGTTATGAGTTAAAGTTCATTTATTCCACGGAAAGGTCATCTGATTTATCTTCTTTCATTTACCATTTTTAGAACTTTCATAAACAATTTCAAACTCAGATCCTAACAATATACAAATAATAATCCGTAGTTAGAATCTAACTTCATTTGAACCATTCTCAATATAGTCAACTTTCCTTACACCTATCATTTGAACCATCCTCAATATAGTCAACTTTTCTTACACCTGTCTTTAACAACCTTCATTACTTAAGACAATGATTTTTTTAAGTGTTCGAATTCAACAGCTGATCAAAATCCACTGATGCAAACCACTAATGACAAACCACTACTAACACACCAATAGTAGTTGTATAGCAAAACCACTGATTCAACCACTGACTCACTAACCACTGATGTTATACTCAGCAGTGGTTGTCTACCACCAATAGTGTTTGCCTAACATTTGATGCTATTACTCCATCAGAGGTTAGCAACATCATCAGTGTTTGTCTAACATTGGATGTTATTACTCTAACAAAAGCAATAGATACATCTATTTTGAAAGTCTAATCTCTAGGATTGGTATGCTAAACATGGAATAAAGATAAATTTTTGTTCTCCACGTGTAAATAGCATCAAAATGTTTTCAGAAAATCAAAAATCTATCCTTAAAAATAGCTAAAATTGAAAATTTTCAATAAATTTCTAAAGTCTGTTCACAACCACAGTTTCTCCAAACCTCTGCTTGGCAAAAAATCTATCCGTTGTTGAAAGTGTATCCTCTATTCTACGTCCACTATTAGTGAAACCACTGTTTTCCTCATCCACTAGTTTTCTATCCTCTACCAGTGTAAAATCCCACTGATCATTCCTCTGTTCAGAACCACTGCTGGTCTTCAGCAGAGGTTTCCAAACAACTGTCATCCATTATCCATCAGAGTTTACACATGCACAGATGTTAGCCATCAGATCGTTTGGAAACCGCTGCCATGTAAGCATTCACTTTTTCCTTTATAAACCCTGTTTCATCCAAACAGAGTTTCCACTTGCCTTTTCAATTTCAAAACCAAAAATCCTCCACAAATTTCTCCATTACTCTCTTCTTCTTTCAAACCCTAAATACTCACTTATTCACCATGAATCTTATCATCAAAATTCCCCATAACTACCTTCCAATATTCGACAAAACCAACAATAATACTGCGTTTCACTCCATGATTGATGTTCTACAAACATCATCATACAAAGATGTGTTTCTTGCAAAACCCACGATCTACATCGACACTCTCCGCCAGTTTTGGGCAAATGCTGAACTTCAATTTTAGAAAAAAGCCCTTTGCCATCACCTCAAAAATTGGACAGTCACTTGTCTAAATCTCTCCTTCTACTATCCACCACTTTCAGTCTTAACGACCTTGATGACCCCACATCTTTCACAAAGAAGATTTACATGCATAATTCATAGAGCGTGGATATGAAGGCCAGCTTTCAGGTACCATTTTCAAACCGGAATTTCCCACTGACATGAAATTCTTTTTTCACACCTTTTACTATGCATGTTAGCAAAACAATCGCTTTCAACGAAATACCTTTGAATATTCAATACCTGGGTTATTCTATTTTAACCAAATCAAAATTTAACTTTTCTCATGTATTGTTTTCTGATCTGGTTGCTAATTTTAACAATCTTAAAAAGGGTAAAGCTTTTTTGGTACACCCTAGGTTGTTGAGTTTCTATTTACAAAAACAAGTTTCTAAGTCTGATTTTAAATAAGGTGTCGTATGTGAACATAGCAGCCTCAAACATGAAACTTCTACTAGACTGTCAACTCAAAAACCTAATGTGTTGTAAATTAAAGCAACACAGACTGCGCAGATTTCGCAACTTCAACAACCACTCCTCCTTCCTCTGTTGTTGAGCCCACTGCTCCTGGTGACCACAGCACTACAACCAGTGTTGTGCAACCCCTACCAGTTAAACCCAAAGAAACCAACCAAATCCACCAAGCCCACTAAACACCACAAAAAGGTAGCACTAGAAGATGAGATCCCAGATGTCTTACCCGTGACATCACAAAATTCACTTACAACCACTGCTGTTACTTCCTCACAGCAGATGGTTCAAAGATCTCCACCATCACAAGCTCCTCTTGTTCTCCAACCCCTCTCCCAAGGCTATGTCTCTTTCTACTCCCTTACCCACTACTCCAATTCCACCCACATTTATGCCTTTTCTTGAGGCAATAGAGAAAACTTAGACACTCATCAGTCCCTCTCACTCACCCATTAAAGAGAGTCAACCTCCATATTTGACTGAGTCTAAGACAACTCTATCTGCTAGCCCACAAGCAATTGAGGAGGTTACACCCCAAGAGTTACATGTAACTCTTGGTGGTAGGTCAAGTGAAGTAATTACTGCAACTGCTGCTATAACAGTGGCTTAGTTGGACAGTGGTTACATAATTAAGACTTCCTTGACGGCAACAACTGTTGAGGCTACTGTTATATTCTCTGAGCCAGTTGGAAGTCTCCAGAACCAAGAACAGGGGGCATTTAGGTCTGATACTATGGAGTTTACTCCACTAGAAAATCCAAATCCAACTACCTCTTGTAGGAATTCAGATGATCCTATTAAGTCAGGTGATCAATTAAGGTATAAAGAATTGACGGAGAGGATGTCTTCCATGGAATCATCTATAGATGACCTCAAAACCATGATGAATCAGGTCCTACAAAACTCCCAACCTCAACCATCTCCCACACAAAATGTTGATGAGCTATGGAAGGTTGTTCCCCTAATCATCCTTGCTCAGAGACAACTAGCCGATATTCAGCATGAAACTCATATGAAACTGATACGAAATATGGCCGAGGCTCGCTATAAAGATACAAAAGCTGGCATCAAAGCCATCAAAGACCATCAGCTCAAAACTACTAGCTCTTCCCCGGTGATCATTCTTCAAGATGACAATCAAGATGATGCCAAAAAGGGGGAGAAAGATTCAATGCGAAAGTTGCAGCCTGACTCAAAAGTCAAACTTCAGGTGCAACAACAGTCAGCAACTACAACAACTGCTGAAGCATCCAAAGAAACTTTGGGTAAAGAAATTGATGAATCATTAAACAAAGAAGCTGACAGGATTGCGAATGAAAAGCAGCAAAGACAAGATACACTCGAAGAAAAAGCTTTGAGACTCATAAAAGAATAAAAGGCTAAGCAAATGGAGAAAGGAAGATGTTGGAATTTCAAGGCAAAGAAGGTCTGCTAGAAAAGCAAGACAACAAACTCCCACCTCCCCAACAACCACTGCTACAGCTACTACAAATGTATCCTTTGTCACTCTACCCAAAGCAGATGATAGGGCAGATGCTGTGACAACAGATGCTGGAACAACAGCTACTCCAATAGTGTTGTTCAAACCACTGCCTTGATCACCTTTCTAACCACAACTAAACCAATGCCACACCATCCCGAATTCCCACACATCCACCTTCTCCAAACTTAAATTCCAACGCAAAAAAAAACTTTTGTTTTTTATGATGATGAAGACAACCAATCACCACTTTCCACCTCATCACAATCCATATCACAACCATCCTCATCACCTCCACACTCTGAAACTCCATTTCTCCCATTTCCAATCATGTACCTATCCTCCTCATTCCTTCCTATTGGTGCATTATACCCATTGGAAATTTTTGCAGTTAAAAGTGAGATTAAAGCTTTCTACAAAATAGAAGATCCAACAAAAAGAGAATTTCCTTCCTTGCTAGGGTATAGAAAGCCTAGGAACTTGGATGAATATTTTAAGCTGAAGGCTAAATTGGGTGAACACATTACAAAAGAAAAATTAAAAGATAAAGATGACAGGGCTTTACAAGTCTCCTTGCAATACTAACTGACCAAAGTCGGAAGCATTGAAGAATTTGCTAAGGAGCTGGGCAAGTCTATGTCTGAACAGCCAACCACTGATGATCCAGAACGAAAAGAAGATTATCTTGATCATGTCATGAAGCATAAGCCTTACAAAGCAACAAGGGCACAATTTAAAGGTTGATCGGCTAATGAGCTTAAAGAAGAAATTGAAACAATTCATTCTATGCTCAAAGAACCTTCAAAGAAGCCTACTCCTCCTGTTTGGAAAAAGGCCAAAATTGAAAGCCAAGACCATGCTCTCAAAATAAAAGAATGAAAGCCGAGCTTGTTGATGCTTTATATGGAACACAAGCCAGATTGCTAGATGTTCAGAATCTAAAGTATTTCTACTAATTACTCAATTTACCCAAATGACAAATGAGAATGCGTCAAGTATTTCTACTTGAAATGTAAGGAGCACAATGTAATGCGTATTTCAAATTGCAGTCGATTTACATCAACCCCGACTGATGATGCTACGCCGACAAGCACATTCCCCTCTGTAATTGATGAAGTCATGCCTAGAACATGACGAGGTTTCTACTTATTTAATAATGATTTTTTTATCAAACTTGACATCTTTAACAACCTTCATTACTTAAGACAATGATTTTTTTAGGTGTTCAAATTCAACTACGTACATTTTTACCTCAATTTTGTGAAGTAGTTGATCAACCTTCCTTCCAAGATGAGAATGTAGAAGATGATCCATATAAATTTGTTTACGATCGTGTACCTAGAGAGCATCGTGTTTTAAAAGAACAGGGTGCATGTCCTGATTGTGGAGCAAAACGTTTTCAATTTGAATTTGATACCTTTTGTTGTATGAATGGGAAAACTGTGTTAGCAAATTCAGAAATTCTAGAGGAATTGCATCGACTTTTCACAGCGCAAAATGAAATTGGAAATATTTTTAGGCAAAACATCCGTGCTTATAACACCAATTTTTCTTTTGCCTCAATGGGAGTGACGTTGGATGATATATTTAACAATATGAAAGACAGTGGCACCCAGAGGAATATATCACAAAATCAACCAATTAGTTCCAAGGGATGGAACCCCTAGGTACCTGCAGTTGTATTTTTATGATCCTGATGCTGAGTTAGATCTCAGACTCAATGGCCAAATCTTGATCGACGTATTACTCAGATTTTGACACGCGTTCTTTCTACAAACCCATATGGTGATACATTTCGAAGACTTGCGGAACTAGGACCTCTGGACAACTATAGAGTCACTTTGAATACTTTGTTTGAACTTGACCAAAGGGTGTACAACCGACCAACGACATCGGAGGTATATAAAATGTTATAAAAACACCATGAAATATAAACAATTGATCACATACTACCACTGATCAGAAACCACTGATGCAAACCACCGATGACAAACCACTACTAACACACCAACAGTAGTTGTATAGCAAAACCACTGATTCAAACACAGACTCACTAATCACTTATGTTATACTCAACAGTGGTTGTCTACCACCAACAGTGTTTGCCTAACATCTGATGTTATTACTCCATCAGAGGTTATCAACATCATCCGTGTTTGTCTAACATCTGATGTTATTACTCTATCAAAGGTTACCAAACTCATCAGAGGTTTGGCTTTATTCCATCAGATGTTGGCTCATTAGTAGATTGACTTTATTTGATCAACTGAATTATTACTTTCTTCGACATAAAGTATTATATTAATTACAATTATTTAATAGTATTGCTTATTTTACTTACTTATATTTGACGACTATGTAGGTTGCTGGTATTTGGCTTGAAGGTAATGACAATATCACTTCGTATAAACGAAGTATTTTTATTTACGGTAGGTCTGAATATAGCCAAACTATTCAATCGTACTTCAGTTGTTACGATCCGTTGTCGTATCCTCTATTTTTTCCTAATGGTGAGTCGGGTTGGCATGCTAACATACCACGTCATGGAGTATCGATCGATGAGGTTCGCAACAATGACAACAACGAAGGAAAATTGGAAGGTACCAACAATTTATTATTCTTTTTAGTGACGATCATAAAAATACCATAATGCGTATTTTATCAAGTGTTTGTTTTTAAATTATCTTCGTCGTTCAGAGGATAACACACGAAGTGGAGAACAACCATGACTATGCGAGAGTACTATTGTTACAAGTTCCAGATTCGATCTACCGAAAACGTGCTTCTGTTTGGTGGTAGACTGCTACAACAGTTTGTGGTAGATGTTTACATAAAGATTGAGACGCCACATTTAGAATTTTGTGAGAGATACCAGGCTAAGATACGGGCCGACTTGGACCAAGGTATTGTGGAATGCGTTAATGGTGGTGAGGTTCATGCAAACAAAGTCGGAAAAAGAATTGTGGTGCCTCTTTCTTTCATCGCAGGGCCTCACGACATGCGACATCGGTTTCTAGATGCGATGACTTTGGTTCAAGATGACGGCAAGCCTAATATATTCCTTACAATGACGTGTAATCCTAAGTGGCTTGAGATATGTGATAATTTACATGTTGGTCAAACTGCACAAGATCGTCCAAACCTTGTTTCAAGAGTGTTTCGGGCTATATTAGAAGATCTTAAGGAACAACTAGAAACATATCTTCGGGGAAGTTAAGGCATACGTTATGTCATTGAATTTCAAAAGCGTTGTTTGCCGCACGCACATTTTCTCCTTATCATGTACCCGCAACACAAATCAATAACGCGGACCATTATGATAAGGTTGTGTGTGCTGAGATTCCTAACAAACTAAGACATCCCAAATTGAATGAGATTGTTGTGAAGCACATGATTCACGGCCCTTGTGGCGGTTTATGATTATGCAGTCCTTGTATGTAGGGTGATACTAAAATTTGCCGTTTTCGCTATCCTAGACAATTTAATGAAGAGACAACACAAGGAGAAGATGCATAACCGTTGTACCAAAGGAGAGACACGGGAATAGAAGTGGGCATACGAGGAAAAACACTTGATAATAGATGGGTGGTCTCATATAACCCAAGGCTTTTGATGATGTTTAACTGCCACAACAATGTTGAAGTTTGCTCAAGTATAAAATATGTGAAATATCTTTTCAAATATGTTTATAAAGGACATGACAAACAGGTTATTCAAGTTGATCAAAGTGAGCAAGGGGTTGTTATTAATGAGATAATGCACGCTACATACCGCCCAGAGGCTCTGCAGCACATTTTTTCCTTCTCTCTTTCTCAAATCTTTCCTTATGTTCTAGCCTTACAACTTCATCTACCAAATAATTAGATGGTTAGATTTAGAGATGATGAGATAATGTCTAATATTGTTGATAGGGAAAGGGATAAGAGAACCATGCTAACAACATTTTTTAAGAAATATAGAATCGATGTAACAGCAAGGGTATATTTGTATAAAGATTTTCCAAAACACTTCACATGGAATGGAAGCACCCGCCGTTGGAATCGATGAAATGGCAAGGGTATATCGTTTCCGCTAATCCAACCAAAGGAGAAAGGTACTACTTACGCCTACTTTTGTCAAATGTCAAAGGGCCTACTTCTTTTGAACATCTTTGCACAGTTAATGGTCAAAGGTGTGACACATTTCGAAAAGCAGCTCTTGAGTTAGGCTTAATAGAAGACGATGAATATCATTCACAATGTCTCGAAGAAGCCTCTATATTCCGGTTTCCCAATGCTCTTAGAAGGTTATTTGCGACCATAATGATTTTTGGCCAACCTGGAGATATTCGAAAGTTATGGAATGACCCCTTTGATTCACTTTTTGAAGATCATCGGTTACACTATCAAAGTATCGAATGAGTTCAAAATATGGTTCTTACCGAAATTAGTGTATTTCTACAATCCATGGATGAAAATATCAATGAATTTGACCTTCCTAAGATCACAGATGATGTTAACATACAGGATGTAGGTTATCGTGAGTTGCAAGAGGAGTATGGGATTGTTTTGAAACCTGAACACTTGAGTGCCAAAGACTCACTTAATCTTGACCAAAAAACGTGTTTGATGAGATCATGATGCATGTTGATAATGATTTTCCACGCGTCTTCTTTATTGATGGTCTGGGTGGAACTGGAAAAACATTTTGTACAATGCCTTTCTTGCTAAAATTCGGTCACGTGGTCTTATTGCTCTCGCAACATCTTTATCAAGTGCTGCGACTAAATAATATGCCAGGAGGTAGAACGGCTCACTTGAAATTCAAGATTCCTATTAATCTTGAAACTAATTTAATGTGCAATATCAAAAAACAGAGTGGGGCCGCTAAACTAATTCGATCAGCCAAAATAATCATATGGGATGAAGCGTCGATGGCTAAATGACAGGCGATAGAGGCAGTTGACCATACATTGCAGGACATTGTAGGTGTTAGTCTCCCATTTGGTGGGAAGATGATGGTTATGGGAGGTGACTTCAAACAGGTGTTGCCGGTTATTAAACGTGGCACTCGAGCACAGATTGTAAACTCCAGCCTACAAATGTTACCTTTTTGGTCTTTGACTAAACAAACGCGGTTAACCATAAATATGAGAGTGTTGAAAGATCCATGGTTTTCTAAATTTCTTTTAAGAGTCGTCGATGGAACTGAAGAACCAATCGAAGGAAACTATGTCCGCATACCCGATGACATGACAATTCAGTGCAGCCATAGAGGAAACTCTATAAAAGAATTGATCAATGGCATCTTTCCATCAATTGAAGATAATGTATATTCTTCAGATTATATAATCTCTAGAGCAATATTGTTCACTAAAAATGAGAGTGTTGACAAGATTAATAATCAAATGATTGACATTTTTCAAGGGGAGGAAAAAGTGTATTACAGTTTTGACGAAGCTGAAGACGATCAGCACAACTTCTATCCGATCAAGTTCTTAAACTTGCTAAATGTTAGTGGTTTGCCGCCTCATAAGCTTCATTTAAAAATTGGATGCCCAATAATATTGTTACGGAATATCGATCCATCACATGGACTGTGTAATGGCACTCAGTTGATATGTAAAGGCTTCATGCGAAACGTTATTGATGCAGAAATTGTAGTGGGTCAACATGTCGGTAAACGAGTAAGTTTTGCCAAGAATCCGTCTAACCTTTCTGAAGATGACATGTTCCTATTCAAGCTGAAAAGAAAACAATTTCCAATTCGACTAAGCCTTTTGATGACGATTAATAAAGCTCAAGGTCCAACAATTTCGCACGTTGGTGTTTATTTACTGGATTCTATATTGTCATATGGACAACTTTATGTGGCGTTATCAAGAGGGATTTCAAGACAGGGGTTGCACCTTACCCAATCATGCCCCCAAACACCATTACATCACCGTGAATTGTGGTGCTTTACTCCACCATCACCACTACAATCACTTGCATTAAGGGGGAGAGGGAGAAGGAAGTGGGACCATGTTTTTCTTCAACCAATCTCTTGAGTGGTTTAGTTAAAGGTCCACTGACTACGTATAAATCAAATGACACTTTGTTGGGGAAATTGAGTTTTCAACGGTTGATCCGAGAGTCGGGTAATCACGTTCAGATTGAATGATTTCGGTGCGTCACCGAAAAATCCAATCGGGTACAACTCAGATTTGAGAACAAGAACTAGCATGTAATTTGATGAGAATTCATGAACTAGAGAGTCTCTAAAAAAAGATGATTTTGAATTAAGGATGAAAAGCACAGGTAGTTACCTCTAGGAAGTTATTATTTTTGAATAAAATTACCTCCAAAATCCCCTAATTATCCATCTCAAAATGAAGCCCAATTTCTTGAAAATTAAATTGCCTCTATCGTAGCCAGGGGCTTTACCCCTTGTAACTTGCTCCTAGGGGGGTTGCCCCATGGAACCCCATGCCTCCACTCGAACATTTAGAACTGTAACAAACTCAAACAAGCGTGCACTCCTGCACCTTCTAACTTGCTTGATGTGTATTACAATTTTATTTGATCACCAAGTCAATCCCGATTACACTAAAAGATCTAACACACTAATGACATGTTAAAACCACTACACTTAGTCTTAGTCCCATGTTCTTTCCACGATTACGGCGAATGCAATCAACATGTAGCCTCAATCATCGAAACAAATTCCAATATAAAGTGGTTTGCATTGAAATAAACATACACATCATGTATATAGATAGGGGAATCTAAAAGTTTGCTTAACGTTTGTCTCAGCATTCTAGAAGTTCTCTACTTCTCCCTCTCTAAAAAAGTAAAAAAAATGAATTTTGGTTTTTTTACAAAGATCATGATATAAACCGAAACTAAGATCTCAAACCCATAAACATAAATAACATTCAAATCGAAAATATATTTTCTAGCGACATCTACAACAACCTCGCCAATAAACATAAATAACATTCAAATAAAAAATATATTTTTTTAGCGGCATCTACAACAACCTCGCCAATAATTGTTGTAGATCAGCGAGGCTAACAATATAGACTTGCTAATAGAGGCTCACAATCGCTCAAACAAGATATGTTTCACTCGTGTTCACACTAGAGCAACTTTGACAAATCTAAAAAAGAAGCATCAAGTGGTATCTTGTTCCACTGATGGACCTACGAGAAGCACATGCGTAAAGATCGAAAACCACATTGTCTACCGACTACACATCCTCTCAAGCCAGATCTGATGTGCGTTCACACTTAAATTTAGATGATCAAACGATGAGTTTGAGTTGCATGAAGAACCGACTCATCTCGTTGACCAGGTTCGTCTGATGGGTCGAGATCGTGCAAAAAATAAAAAGGGATGTTGGCCTCTAATAATCCCTGCTAGACGTCATTGGCCATTCGCAGTCTCACCTTTTTTTAATCCCCCTTATAGTCACACCTTTCAACTATTTTCCTCCACCGGTCCTCAGTACAAAAAATTTAACGGAGTTAAGGCTTTTTTAATTACAAACTGACATTTTAGGGCTTTTTATTAGAACGAGGACACGAGTCTATTAATGTAAAAGTTACATCGAAACGGCGCTCCAAACGACTTGATTTTTGTTAATTGGGACTTTAAACACCCGAATTGAAGTACCGGTTTTGTCATTTGGAGCACAATTTCAAGGTAAGTTTTACATCATGCGACTCGTATCCTCGTTCGGATCACAAGCCTTAAAACTTTAGTTTTTAATTCTGTTAACTTTTTTAATTGAGGACCGGTGGAGAAATAATAGTTGAATGATGGGACTATCAGGGGGGAAAAAGGTGGGACTGTCAATAGCCAATGATGTCTAGTAGAGATTATCAGAGGCTAATATCCCAAATAAAAATAAAGGTGGCAATTTATCTTCAAACAATTTCAACGTTTAAGGGCAAGTCAAGAGTCTTAATGCAAACATCAAAAGATTGTTAGCCCTCTAGGAACACCAATGTGAAAAAATGTGATAAGGATCGCAATCCTACAGATTAAGATTAATGTTTAATTCATTCAAGACGAAAGTATAGTTAGATAAACACTTTTGGTAAATAAATTTGACAGCATAACGTTTAGTCATCACGTTTATTCATACCGAAGGAGTTTACATCAATAAAGCTCAGGGAGAGAACAAGTGTGTTCAATCTCCATAATTTCTAAAAACTATTAATGTATGACTCAACTATTTATACTACATACTCATGCGTTGGGAGCTTCAACGCATGACTCATAAGTTGACACTCATGACTGATACGTTGTACACTATCTAACCAACACATATTCAAAACATATTCTTATTAGCATAGTAACGGACATACAAATATGAATTAACGCAATGGTATGTCGGATTTGGAGAAACATATAAGTGAAAAAAAGAAAAGCAAGATTCACCGACACATCCTATCCGAGATGGGGGGAGAAAGACGAAGACGACAACTAGTTTTTTTCAAGGTTTTTGGCTGTTTATTTTTTTTTTACATTTATATCTATTAACAAGTGAATGGAATTGAACAGGGATTAACAGTAATATTAACAGCGTGAGATGGAATTAAATAATTAATACTAACATTAACAACGTGAGGTGAAAGTATGTTTCCCAAGCCACGTGTTGCTCTATTGATACACCAGAGTGGTTTTTGAAATTTTCTAGTTCGTAGAAAAATTATTCTAGTATCATTATGGTGGATATACGTCATAAGAGAAGAGAAGTCATCGGTTAATCCATTTCATTGTGTTATGCATGGTTTGGTTGATTCGGCAGCTATCCTCGAACGGAGTCGTAGATTAGTCTATTTTATTAACCAATCGATTTTCAGTTAATTAGTTCACTTTATTCGGTTATATTTCAGTTTTTGTTGGATTCTTTTAATTCTAATTAATAGCCAAAACCAAACTTAGTTTAACTTCTGTTTAAAAATACTTGAAGTAAAATAATAAATACATGAATTTGATATATAAAATTTAGAAATATGTGAAAGTATGAAAGGTTCATTTAGTTAAATTTTGGTTAGAACTATCAACCAACGAGGGTGTTGATGAAGATTATTTTCGAACCGCCAACTAACGAGGGTTTTGATGATGAAGTCAACAAAGAAAGTGATGAAGACGCCCCGGATGCTCGAGAAACCTGGCCTGTGCGCCATGAACGGGTTGTGAGCCCCTATAATAGTTGTAGGTTTCCACAAACAAGTTCCACCCTACGCTGCCTTTGTTGGGGTGTGGGTTTAAAATAGGTTTCATGTGCGTGGTCAGTGTACCGAGGATTTGGCCCTTTATAGGCGTGGACAAATTCTATTTTTTCTACAGGTTTCATTTGCCTGGCATGCCTTTGTTGATTGTGGTAACGAAAACTATCACACACCGATTTCTAGGTGGGCCTAGATGTGGGGTTTAAGCATGAGGATTGTATACCAATTATACAGCGCAACGGAATTTGGGAGTTTATGTATTTAAAAGCGTAAAATTGTATTAAAACTTGATGTATCATTATTCGGTACAAATATCCCAAAGGTAGGATCAGAATACAATCGACTTGGAGGACATCATAGGTCTTTGCCTATCGAGGTAGCAAAATCCAAAGCTTATAGACCGAGCCTTATCCAGCCTACTATTGTGGTTCCTCACCTATAAGTTAATCTTTGAAAATACGTCAGCTTTTGCTGGTAAATACAATTAACAGACACATTTGTAAAACATTTGAAAATCATTTTATATCGTGCTTGTCACATTCGGGATCTAGTGTTCAAAACTGACTTTTGATTAATATATACACCATATATTTTGTGTCCGTCAGGTGTATGCCTACACTCCACACTTAATGGTCATTACAATAAATGAATCGGGATGCCCAGATACGGTACTATTAACCCCAAAATGTTTTATGCTAATCAAGCAATACATATTAAAATCGGATTATCAACATTCTTAAAGCATATGCCCATTGTAATACCCGAACCATGTGGTTTTGTACCATATCCCAAGTTTTTATAATAAAAGTGGTTAAAAAGTATTTACTAGTAATGGCTGTGCATACATCATATTGGATCATAGTATAGCCGGATTCAAAGTTTATTATCCTACTGATGCGTTTACCGGAAGGCTCTATAGTCAAGAGTGAATGAAAAGATTATCCATGAGAATAGTTTAGAGGTCATTCTTTGGACTTGACGGTTAACATATATTTGACCGAAGTTCCGCTAGATTAAGTGTTGACCGGATAGAATGTGGTCTATAACCATACGAGTGAAGGACCTCATGTGTTATGGTTAAATACCCTTACATTCTGACTTGAAAGTGATTTGAAAAGTTATTGACCCGTTACGACTTGTTTATATGGTTTATGCTATTTTGACGAGTTGTATGCGTAAATATGGGTTTGGGCGGTAATATGGGTCAATGATAAGTCAAATATGTTAGAACATATTTTTTTGGTGTTGTACAAACTGTTCTGGTGTCAAAACTTTAGGTTGTAAATCTTAAAAGTGTATTTGCGGATAATTACATAAAGCTAAGTTTGACTTTTTAGAATTTCAGGTTTGACTTATCATTTTGATCTATTTAGACATGATGAACACGTGATGTAAATGTAAGGTTCTAACCTCTACATTATGGAGACCATTTGGTTGAGTTTAATTTAAACTTGATTAACCAAACTGGTTAGAATCGAAGGTCAAATAGAAAAGTCAAACCGTTGACAATTCTTTGACGTTTGGACTAAATTAGACTATGAAACTACATTCTAATGAAAAAGTTAGGGAAAGAAGACTTACTAGTTTAGAGGACTTTTGGACTAAATTAGACTATGAAACTACTTTCTAATGAAAAAGCTATGGAAAGAAGACTTACTAGTTTAGAGGAGTACTTCAAAGATCATAAGAGAAGGCTTCAAATGAAAAAGAAAGCTCTCACACTTAGACTTATGAATGTTTTGAGATGGTGTGGGTAGAAATGGCACACAAGGAGGCTATTTATAGCCAAACAAAGATCAAGAAGTGATGACACATGTAAATGGAGGCTTTAGCGTCTGATTAGTGTCCCTTAGCCAAACAAAGATCAAGAGGTGATGACACGTGTGGATGGAGGTTTTAGCGACTGATTAGTGTCCCTTGATGTGTCAAATGCAGGTTCAAGGTTGCAATATTGCAAGATAGATGGCATAATGTTGAAGAAGGTTGCCGCCAGCCATGATTCTTCTATTCAGCAACCCCTTGCGGACCGCAAGGGATACCCCATACAACTTGCAAGGATCGTTAGCGCTTCATAATTTCCATCCACCCCTTGCGGAACGCAAGGGGTTTCTTATATGGTCCGCAAGGACCTTTGGCGGAGTAATTTTTTATTTTTGGCATCTTTCGTCCATCGACTTTGTATTTTCCCTTTTTGATGATTCTAATCCCTCTATTTCAACTTTGGGAATTACGTGAAGTGTTTCTAGACACTTGTACTTTAAGATTTTATTGATAAATATCAGGGTGTCATAAAAATTAATTTGGTGCATTGCACGTATATTTTTGTCCTTAAGAGGCATAAGTAAATAGTAACTTTTAATGTAAATTGTTGCTTACCATATTTGTGCTTGTGTTACTACTTTGTGTAGGTATCACAAATGAGGATTGGCTCAAGTTCATGTGGTATAGCGTATAATTCTAGTGATGCACATGGATTTGCGGCAAGCTTTGAAGATTGCGAGTGTGCATGAAATTGTAGTTTAGTCAATATGTTTTTGTGTATACCCAAAGTGGTAGGGACATTTATAGTACAATGTATATAGATTGCAAGCCTGAAAAAGAATGTAAAAGACACTTGTTGTATTAATAAGATATGTTTGGCAAAATGCCTTGATTACAATGGTTTGTGTCTTACATGTAACATTTTCGTATTTGTTGGGCATTCCAAGTGCGTGGAATGATTGTGCCATCTCATTATCGTAGTTTGTGTGTGCCCTTGCCTAGGACCTCATCTGTGACAAAGGGTCCTTCCCATTTTGGGGCAAGCTTGCCTGGACATTTTACGTTAGAAGCTTAATTATCGCGAAAGACGTAATCTTTCGGGTTGAAGGTACATATGAAGACTCGCGCATTATAGTACTTTTCTAGCTTGGACTTGTATTTTGCTTCATTGATAGTTGCGTTTTCATGTTGTTCATCCAACAAGTCCATGTCTAGAGGACAATTCAGCCTCATTGTCGATGGAGTTTATCATGAGCATGCGCGCGGATGGGAGACCGATTTCTGAGGGGGTAACTGCTTCGGAGCCATATGTTAGGCTGAAAGGTGTTTCACCATTGTTAGTTTTAGGCATGGTTTGATGTGCCCACATGTTACTTGGGAGTTCATTGACCCAATCCCTATGCACGGTTCGTAGTCTAGCTTTGATACCTTCGACAATGTTGCGATTGAGGCTTTCCACTTGACTGTTCCCTTGTGGGTGCGCCACAGATGGAAAAACATGCTCAATGTGGAAGTCTTTTAACCACTCTTGTAAGTCTTTATGAGTAAAGTTTGTGTCGTTGCCGGTGACGGTGCACAAACGTAAGTTGAAACGGCAGATGATGTGCTCCAAATAAATTTCCTAACAACCATGGTTGTTGTGGATGTGAGTGCTTTTGCTTTGACCCACTTAGTGAAGTAGTTAATCGCCATAATGATAAATTTTATTACAACAGGGGCATCTGGGAATAGACCTACCATATCAATGGCCCATTGTTGAAAGTCCACGGGGTAGTAACAAGGACCAAGGCATTATTGAAGTGCAGAGCTTTGGGTTCATGACTCTTGCCACTAATATCCAGCATTCACAACCTTCACCACTACTATGCGCGGGACTATGTGGATACCGCAAATTCCCTTGTGAATTTCGCGAATTAGGTAACTTGCATCCTGAGAATCCACATAGCGCAATAGTGGACCCATGAAAGATCACCGGTACAAGTTTCCATCTGATATCTTGTGATGAAGGGCCTTGTGCTGATTTTTTCTTGCCTCAGCTTTGTCTTACGTGAGGGTACCAGACTGAGGATAAGGTATGATTAGTGTCATCCAAGATGGTTACCCTATTTCAATGACACTCACTTGGCGCAAGGGGACAAATGGATTGTTGAATACCTCTATTCACACCTCCTTTGCCAAGTGGTGGAAACTTGTTGATGCCAACTTAATCAGGGCATCTACAGGCTTGTTCTCACTTCGGTTGATGTGCATAATTTTGAAAGGTTAACACTTAGGGATGAGCTCTTTTTCTTTCTCCAAGTATAGGGCCACTGTTTCACCCATAACATCGTACAACCTGTTCATCTGACCCGCCACAATTAATGTATCAACATGAGCTTCTATGTTTTGTACCCCCCATCTTGACTACAAAGCACAACTGAGCGAGGAAGGCTGCGTATCCCTCTCATTATTAGTGATTTTAAAATCAAGCGGCTTGCATACGTGAATTCTTGCTTTTTTGGCTGACTAGTCGGTGGCCCACGCCTACGCCGTCTTCATTTGAGGCCCATTGGTGTACAAAGCCCAAACGTCGATTGTTGGCGCAAATGTTGTTGGTTTTTGTTATCCTTTGCAATCTTTTACTTTGCTAACTCCCAACTCTATAGCCCACTTTGCTAGGCGACCCGATTTCTTGGTTTTGGCATGTGGCCAAGTACCTAGATGCATGTACAACTGCTAGAACAAGCTTCTCCATGATTAAGTATCGTGTTTCAAGGTCATTGAAAATTCTGCTGACATAATAAATTGGTGGCTGAACTCCCTCCCTGTCGACATGGAGCTCCACGCCTATCACTTTTTAAGATGCGGTTAGGTACAAGGTCAACGACTCGTTCTAACACAGGGAAGTAGGGGTTGGGAGCTTGATCAAACACTTCTTTATCTCTTGAAATGCACACTCCGCTTCAGACGTCCATTTTAAATGATTTTTCTTACGCAATTGCGCAGAGTGCTGATAAGTGGGAATGACTTAGTTGCATGGTTAGCAAGGGACCTGTTCGATGCCACAAGGTGCCCTACAAGGGTTTGCATTGCTTTGATTGTGGACAGGGAGAGCATGTGCTTTATGGCTTGGACATTCTCCGGGTTGACCCGAAATCTATTTTTGGCAACAATAAAGCCCAGGAATTTGCCTTCTTCCATTCCAAAGGAACACTTGCCCAGGTTGAGCTTCTTGTTGATGTTGTGCAACCTTTTAAATGTCTTCTGAAATCATTAAGCATTAAACCTTCTTCCACGCTCATGATGACCAGGTCATCCATGTAGATTTCTACGTACTTTCGATGTCATCTCCAAACGTTTTGTCCATTAACCTCTGGGAGGTTGCCTCTGTGTTCCAAAGCCCGAAAGGAATCTTTACATAATAGAAAATAGCCATTTCCGTACAGAAAGCAGTTTTGTCTTCATCCACGAGGGGCATCTTGACTTGGTGGTAACCCTTATAACAATCAACGAAATATTTCCACCTGAAGGGCGTGAGAGAATCCACCTTCTTGTCAATCTTATGAAGAGAGTAATAGTCACTAGGGCATGCTTTATTCAATCGACGCACATGCGTTAGTGTCCATTTGACTTGGGCACCATTACGTGATTGGCGACCCGTGTTTGATATCTGACCTCGCAGATTATGTGTGCTTTATGGGATCGTTGACTTGTACGTTCATTGCGCGGGGTTCTCTACGCGAAGGCTTTACACGACCGATTTGACGGAAGGGAAAGTTATTAAGCAATGTTCCGCAATGTCGCGTGGAACCCCCACCATATCTACATGAGTCCATGCGAAAATATCCATGTTCTTGAATAAAATTTGTTTTAGGCGTGCGCGGATTCTTTTTGATATGGCGTGGCCCTGAGTGAACATCGTCACCGGGTATTTGCAGTTCAGGACCCACTATACCGGCTTTGTTCGATGCGCAGGCTTTGTTACCTTAGGATGGCGTGCTTCTTTCGCGGCCAGAACTTCCTTCTACGCATAAATTAGTGCTACCCCTATTTCCTTTGGGAAACTAGTTGTAGAGTGAGGGGTAGATGTCACCATGTTAAAATCTCGAGCGAACTCTCAACCTAACAGCATGTTGTGACAGGAGTGTGCAAGCAGGACCATTGGAATAACCCAGCATAACCGCACCATGATATTATCCGGATTTAAAACACATCATGATAGTGAAGGTATCAAGCCCCTTAAAAGGAAGCCTTCATTCCCTTCACAACCAATATGGGGTGTCACAATCCACCCCCTTATGGGGCCCAACGTCCTCGCTGGCACACTAGCCCAGCACCTGGCTCTGATACCATCTATAACAACCCAGCATAATTGCACCATGATATTGTCCACTTTGGCCAGGACGAACCACCATCGCCTAACGAATTTAAAACGTGTCATGATGGTGAAGGTGTCAAGCCCTTTACAAGGAAGCCTTTGTTCCCCTTCACAACCTATGTGGGATGTTATAAATCGGTTGTGAAGGGGAACAAAGGCTTCCTTATTAGGGGATGGATACCATCACCATCATGACGCGTTTTAAAGCTGCGAGGGGCAAGCGCTGAGGGCGTGCTGTCTGCCAAAGCGGACAATATCATGGTGCGGTTATGCTGGGCTATTACAGATGGTATCAGAGCAAGGGCCGGACCGGTGGTGCTAGGTCCTGCGAGGACGCTAGACCCCTTAAAGGGGTGGATTTTGATATCCCACATCGGTTGTGAAGGGGAACAAAGGCATCTTATATGGGGCTAGATACCTTCACCATCATGAGGTGTTTTAAAGTCATGAGGGGTAGGCGCTGAGGGCGTGCTGGCTGCCAAAGCGGACAATGTCATGGTGTGGTTACGTTGGGCTGTTACAACCATGAAGTTCACATCCTTAGTCACTATATATTTCCTGTCAATGAGAGGGATGGGTAAAGAAATCTGACCTAAAGGTAGGACTAGTTCATTACAGAACCCTGTGTGTGGATAATCAACTAGCTCGAGATGGGCCTTATACTTGGGGTCATATTAGTTGAAGCATTGCTCATAGATTACATCAGCAGTACTTCCCCCATCAACGAAAACGTATCAGTTCTGTAATGACCTATGACCCCTGTGATGACTATTAGAGGCATGTCTCGGTGACCGTTGCGCACCAACAGGAAAGCGACTTGGGCTTTGCTCCGGCTAACGTCTTCTTGGAGTCTCTTCTTCTAGTTATTATTGTTCCTTCTTGGTTTCCTTGGTTCGCCTTGGATCATGTGGGTATTTATCTGGTGGATTTTATTGTTATCTGGCCCCATATCTTCGTGTTAAATTTGGCACATTTCTTTTCGGACGTTCTGCTCAGGTGCGTGAGTTTCCCATTATTTAGACCTTTCTCAATCTTTGACTGCAAAGTTTAATAATTGTCAGTTGTATGGTCAGTGTCCTTGTGGTATTCGCAGTACTAATTAAGGTCTTGGCCTTTCTTGTTGAGCATGGGTTGCGTAGGCCTGAACTGGTGATTTTCTGTACTGAGAATCTCCATCGGAGTTTTTGTAAGTCGGTCCTGTTTTTCTACATGTTTTCATGAGTGACTTAATCTTGGTAACTGAGTCTGGAAACCATCGTATATTCATCGATCGACATGTTGAGCTTTTCTTCATCATGGCTAGTGTGTTGGACGTACTTCCAGGTGGAGTTTCTTGTCTTCCCAATGTTAGATAGGAGCTTTACCTTTTCCAATGGGGCCAAAGCAATTCTCGGAATAAACTTTGATTATTTTGTTGCCGTTTTTTGCAGCGGCATACCAACGAATAATCATCTTTAGCAATCGGATTGTATGCTACGCGACTCCCCTACACCTTGTTGGTGTGAACACTTGTGCTATCTCCTTCTTGATATGTAGGATTGAATTCCTTCGTTTGTGTGTCCCACTCGTTAATTATTGTGCGCGGTCCTAAACAATGTAGAATGGGAGTCCACCTATGAAGGTGTTCATACAGAGTGTCATCATGTCTCCCGGTGTCAAGAGGTGTGTTGTATGTGGTGCTTACGCTCTAATAACAATCTATATTTTTTTCTTGTCGGTTCCCATCCTTATGTCCGACCGACACGTGTGATGGTGCGCGGTTATGGGGTTGTGAACCATAGGTCAACTCTCGATATGTACGCTCGTTTTGTTGCACCGTTGTTTGTGTATGTGCACATAGTTGCGTGTACACCGCATTTAGTGCTGCCTGTGACTTTATGTACCATGAGGTACGGTTTCCTCCTTTGGTACAAAGCTTGGAATTCGGACATTTGGATTCTTGTTCGTCCACACAACGCTACTTTCAATGCGGCGCAAAGTGCCGGTATTGTACTTCACATGCTCATACTCGTTGTCATGGGTTTTAGGATCATGCGAGGTGACCCCTGTAGCCGTATACTTAGAGTTTGAGCAAAAAATGCAGTTGCTAGAGGTTGTTTAGCCATTGGATTGAAAACCAAAAGAAAATAAATGAAAGGTTGTTTGTAGTAAAAGATAGATAGAGCCAATGAAGAAACACTGGTTCAATTCGCGCGGGGTTGGAACCATGGGAGTAGTCTTTACAAAGGGGTTATTCCTTAATCTCTTTTAATCAATGATTTATGAAATATTGAGATGATCTACAAAACAAAAAACACCGTAAGCTCGTTACGAGGAGGAGAAGATGGGGGTTCTCCTTGTAACCACCCTCCGGCGTAAGAATAAGTATCGCTTTAAGAACTAAAACGAGTGTGTGCTAATTGTGGAGTGAGAGAGAATGGATCCATAAACCTGTGGTTAGAAATTGGTATTTATAGTCGAAGAGTGTGGAGAAGGAGATGATGCTATGGGCCTTGGTCAAGACGTCACATACAAGGAATACCCGGTTTTCCCCTCTGACATGAAAAATAGTTTTTGCAGAGGTAGAGGGACGTTATGGTACGGTGGTTGGTGTCACGTGGCCTTCCGAGTGTACGTGTTCTTGAGTCTCTCATCAGCATAGCTGGAGATCAAGGAGCTGTAAATGGCGCACGCTTATTTGCTACACGTCATAGTCCTTTTGTAATTATTACATCCTACACAATTGATCATTGTGGGAATTGTATGGGAAGAGCTTGGCGCTTGGTGATTGGCCACATGCTCCTACCATTTGTACTATATGTACTTGCACTAACTGTCAATGTTTTGTGATAGCAGTTGAGGTCCGTGCAGGCCATGCGTAGAATATGGGACCATACCCCTTCAGCAATGGTAAAAAAAACTGATAACCGGTTTTTGGTTAATTCGGTTTTCAAATAATTTAGATTTTGGTTGATTTCCATTCAGTTTCGTCTTTTTTTGTTCGGTTTTGTCTGTTTTCAGTTTGATTTGAGTTAAAATTCAGTTTTGTTCACTCCTAGACACTATTAAATACATAACATATCAAATTTTTTTAATTAAAACAATTATACTTATACTACACTCAAATTAAAAAGAAAAAATGCTTGTTTTAATGGTATAAGTTCAACAAAATATTAACGTAAGAAACAATTATGGTCGTTTAAAAATCATGGCTAGTTAGTTTTTATAAGAGGGATAAAGCATAACTTAACGAATTATGTTTAATTTAGTTAAATATGATGGAACTAGCGTGTAATTAAGATGAGTGGATCAAAATGTAATTATTGTTTGAAAAACTAGTCTAACTTCATTTTAGGGTTATATATTATATATTAAACTAAAAGAAGTTCTTAACTTTTGGGTATCCAAAAAATGTCATTCGCTTATGTAAAGATAAGAGCATTCACACCTCTTCATCTCTTCCACGATCTTTTAACATGTAATTTAACTATAAATACTTTTTAAAATTTATTTATATTTAAAAAAAATCTCACATCTTAGTGTACCTATCTATATATTATTTTAATTATTTTCTCTTTCTTTTTTATTATTTATGTCTCTCTCTCTCTCTCTCTCTATATATATATATATATATAGGAGGGTTATCTTGAGAACGCTAAATATTGCGAAAACCGTGAGAACAAATGAAAAAAGCAATTAAAATCATTTTTTTAATACAACCCTCATTGTAATTAAATACAATATCAAAAAAAGGAATTTACAATATCAAATAATTCATTTCTCCTCCAAAAATCACTCTTATTAAATTTTTTACACATGTTTAAATCTAACAAATTTACACAAGGGTAAATGACAAACTTACGCATGTGTGAATTTTCTTTATTTATGAATTTACGTAAATTTAAACGTGTGAATTAAATTCTAACATTTTAATCGAATAATAATGGTAAGTTTTAAAAAATTGAATTTCAATTGTTTTTAACCAAGTTCTCGCAGTTTTTGCATCCATTCTCACAGTTCTCACAATATTTAGCGTTTTCATTTAAACCTTCCCATATATATATATATATATATATATATATATATATATATATATATATATATATATATATATAAACCTTCCCATATGGGTTAAAATGACGCATACCCACATTTACATGAGACGTAAAAAAAAATATTTATTCATACAAAATTTACAACAATGTGTAAGAAAACTTGAATCAGTCAAAAATACCGACGCAACAAATTTTTTTATAGATGGATTTATATATTTTCATCTATCTACGTTTGTGTAAAAAATTTTTGACCCCACTCGCGATGGAAGAAAAAATTCTTACGGTTCTCACAACTCGTGGTGGTTCTCGTTTGAACCGAGCCTAATATATATACATATTTGAAAACATTTGTCTGAAAAAGTAACTTTTTATACTTTTTTAATATCAACCATTGATTTTATATATTTTTTGACCCTACTTTTTGTACAAATCAACCACTGAGTGAACTAATCTTGGCCTTTGATCGTTTTTTAGATTAAAGGGGGAAGATTGATATTAGTCAAGTACTTTTAATTAAAATCCCTTACTTTTCTCATTTCTTAACTCTCTCTCTCTCTCTCTCATTTTTAATTATTTCTTTATTATTTGATTTTAAGAGATTAAAGAGTTAATATTTATTTTTAAATAAACTCTTATATTCTTTTTAAAATTAAATATTAAATGTAATTATATTATGTTTTTTTACAAATGTATATACAGGTCAGTATATACAAGACTTATACACTTGTGTATAATTACATCTTGTTCCCATAGGTCCGTAAAAACCAGGTTTATACACATGGATTATTCAAGTACATATGTGTATAAACTAACAACTGTGTATCTTGTATAAATTGATAGTTAGAGAGACTGTACACATGTGTATAAATTAACATCTGTGTATCTTGTATAAACTAATACTATCGAGACTGTACACATGTGTATACACGAACAACTTTGTATCTTCTATATACGGAAACTAGCAAGATTTTAGGAATTTTGATTTATATTGTTAAATAAATGCAATTTACAAGACTTATACGCTTGTGTATAATTACATCATGTTCCCATAGGTCGGCATAAACCAGGTTTATACACATGTGTATTATTCAAGTACATATGTGTATAAACTAACAGCTATGTATCTTGTATAAATTGATAGTTAGAGAGACTGTACACATGTGTATAAATTAACATCTGTGTATCTTGTATAAACTAATACTATTCAGACTGTACATATGTGTATACACTAACAACTGTGTATCTTGTATATACGGAAACTAGCAAGATTTTATGAATTTTGATTTATATTGTTAAATAAATGCAATT
The DNA here is from genome assembly GCA_947069175.1 of Scalesia atractyloides. NCBI lineage: Eukaryota > Viridiplantae > Streptophyta > Magnoliopsida > Asterales > Asteraceae > Scalesia > Scalesia atractyloides. Next base: position 49,994,729 of record CAMTDV010000023.1, read on the forward strand.
TACAAAAGACGCAAATAACCTTCTGTCAATTAATTTAAAGGGAAGTTACAACATTATAATACAATCTTGCCATTGTTTAAAAATCTCTAGACGATATAATCCAATGGCTCAGATTAGTTCACACAGTTCATTCTCAATTTATTGTCCATTCTATAACTCTACCCAATATATATATATATATATATATATATATAATGGTTGATATTAAAAAAGCACAAAAAGTTACATTTTCAGACAGATGTTTGAGTATGATAAAAAGTGTAAGAAGTTACACTTTTCTCTCACCTCTCTCATCTCTTACACAAAAAAAATATGAGAACTACTTTGTTACATTAAAATCTCGCTGTAAAAAATTTGAACATGTTTTTTATGCACATTACAATATAAAAAAACTACGCAAATTATAAATTTTAAAATCCATAAACTTTATATAATCTAAAAAACTGTTGTCAAATCACTATAAAATGTGTTACATATGAGTTACAAAGTGAACAGCTGAAAAAATGTAACACATTCTCCCCCCTCTCTCCACTGTTATGAAAGTGTGTCGGTGTTAGAAAATGTTCCAGATGTCAATAAAAATGTTAAGCGAAAAAGTGTAACGTGTGGTTGCATGATGTCCATCCATTAGGTTTTCAGAGTATTTGCAACTCATATGCAATTTCTCTATATAATGCACCTATATATATGTATGTGTGTGTGTGTTTGTATATATAGGGGGAGTTCTATTTTAGAAGAAAAACTTAATTGAGGAAAAAAAAGCGAAGAGTACAATTGTAAAATATTAAGTAGTTTTTCTTTTATCTCATTTATTACTATCTTTAAGTAATTGATTATTCATAAAGACTATCATTCTCTACACTATTTTTTTTGCCTTCACACCTAAAAAGTTATTCTACACATTTCAAAATTTATCCTAGACGTATTTAAATTTATCCTACACAACTCATAATTTATCCTACACACTTAGTAATTTGTCCTACACTCTAATTTTTCTTAAATATATATTTTGAAAATAAGTTAAAAATTTGATGTCGTTAGCCATTAAAGAGGAAGATTAAAAATTAATGATCTATGTAAGTTTAGATATTTACCCTTATATTAAAATAAAATACAAATATTAAATAAAGTAATATGAATCATTCTTATTGGTTGAATTTTTTTCTTTTTTCTTCTTACAAAGAATTTCTTCTCATTTGAACCCTCCAATATATATATATATATATATATATAATATATAATATATATATATATGAAGTGTAGAATACAAGTCCCCTAATCATACATTACGCACGCGAGCACAGGATCAAAACACATGTCCCTGATTTATTATTCCTACATTAGGGCACATCAGACAATTCATTCAATCAACAGATCGCGAGATCGTCACACCACTATCACGGTAATTATGAATCGTACTGGTTTAAAAATTCATAATTTTTAAAACTATACATTGCAGTTTTCATTTCTGCACGATTAGGGTTTAATCGATTGTTGTTATCAAGGGATCCATATAGCAGCACCAGACAAAACACATATGCTGATTTTGAAGATGTTGAATTCATCAGTGAGAACGGTGAATTGGGTGGTGACAAGAGAGTTACGATTGAGGAAGTTAGAAATCATATTCTGCAAATGCAAATGTTGTAACTGAGGGTTTCAATAGTAAGTTCTTAATTTAGATGTTTAAATGTTCAATGTGAGTTTTCATACTCGGTGTAATGATTTGGTGTTTGATTGTAATTGATTGGAAGGTTTTTAATGTTATTAGAGGGTAACTGTTTTTGAATCAAAATGTTTAACTTCGCATGCTATGAGGCCAACAAATCGCATGTGATGAAAGGCATACTTTGCTGATTTCGCATAGTATGATTCCATATATCCATCTAGTGATCATTATATATTAAACCTGTTGGATTAGCAGTTCTTAATAAATGTTTTTTTTTTACTTTTTTATTGAATTTATAGATGAAAGACTTTATATTCCGGAGGTGGTTAAAGCATCAGCTATACCTGTGGTTGGCATGGAATTTACTTCTATCGAACAAGCTTACGTGTTTCACCAAACATATGCCAAGTTATTAGGTTTTTCTGTCCCCAAAGGTGGTGTAAACAATAGTGGTGGTATAATTAAGGCTAAATATTTTGTGTGCTCGAAAGAGGGACATAAGTGATTGTTTATTGATGATGCGTATTGGAAGTCTAGAAATCCATACAAAACAAAGAAAAGAGGAACCGTTAGAATAGGGTGTAATGCCCAACTTATGCTTGGTCGGTGGATGGGATATCATTTACAGTCAAGAAGTTTGTTGAGGGTCATAATCGAACGTTTATTTGTCCTGAAGATCTTCATCTGCTCCTAGTTTACAGGAATTTGTCAGAAGTCCAAGAAGAAAGATATGAGAATTAGGTACTCTAAACATTGTCCCGGTTAAAGCTTTTCATATAATGAGAAAACGATATGGTGGTTTTGAGAAAGTTGGTGCCACTACCGATGATTGCAAAAATGTTAGAGCTCGAATTAAGAGCTATATAGGAGAATATGATGCCAACATGGTCATCAATAGGCTGGCCGATAAAAAAATATTTAGTGGATTTTTCGTTTGAATATTCAGTTGATGAGAACAAGCGGTTAACAGGTTTGTTCCGGGCGGATAGGTTATGCAAGCATAACTTCATGGTTTGAATATCGTTTGATGCTACTTTCAAAACTAATAAGTATTGACCTGAATGTCAATTTTAAGATTTCACATGTTGTATGAGGACATAAATTGTTAAATCACATGTTACCAAAACACCAAAGTTAAGATTTAAATATATCGCACATTAACTTATTCCTTAAAGTTAGTATGCGAAGTTTTCTTTTTTTTATTAATTTCAAATTTCGAAATGTGTAGGCATAAGATGGTGTTTGTACCGTTTACTAGGATAGACAACCATTGTCGAATTTAACCCTTGGAGTTGGGTTGTTAGCTTCCAAGAGTATTAAATCTTATAAATGGCTTCTCAATTCCTTTGTAAATTCATTTGAACGTCAGCCAAAGGTTGTAGTGTAGACCAGGACCCAATGATAAAACAGGCTATCGAGAGTGTTTTTACTATCAGTAGACATAGATTGTGCATGTATCACATAATGGAAAAAGTGGTAGACAAGGTTAACTATGTTATATTGTGTGTCAATACCATTTTTTATTTACACTCTATATCCGTTATATATTGGTAATAAAAGTATTTTTCGTGTAGGTTGGACATAAATTGTGCAACAACGAGGATTTTAAAAGGAGAATGTGTGATATTGTTTGGATAGATTCGATTGAGCCATAAGTATTCGAGAGAGAGTGGAAGTTGGTAATGATTGAGTTTGGTCTTATAGAAAATAAATGGATAGATGATATGTTAGTGATGAGATCCATGTGGATTCTCGCTTTTTATCGTCATGAGCCAATGTCTGGACTTATGCGAACAACTTTGAGATTAGAGAGCGAGAACCTTATTTTTGCTAGGTGGCGAATTCATAACTCACTCTTGTAGAAATTTTTAATCATTTTGACGGTTCGATGGATGTCCAAAGTTTAACCATAGAAAGAATGATCATATATAAAGATATACTGAGCCCGACGATTGGACCAAATCTATAGTGGAATTAATTGCTGCTAAAGTGTACACCATGTCTATATTCTTCTATCAGCAGATAGAGATATACGCTACTATTGATGAATGGTGCCTATGGAGACCAAAATCGAGGGTGACCTGTTAAGGATATTGATGAAAGACTTTAACGTACACGGAAAAGGTTTTTTAGAGGTAATACACAACACATTAACTTATGAAAAAAACATATGTTTACAACATGCGATTTTGATATTCACCCATCAGATGTTTTTTCATGCAATATTTCAATAGATAACACCAAACCATGTGTTAAAAACCCATAAGCACCGATTTAGTATACTAACAAAAAACCATCAAACAACATTCTTTTTTACATAACAATGATCCAACTTAAAACGTCAACCACCAAAACATCCATCAACAAAACAACCATCACAAGTAAAATAATAAACTATATAAACATACCAAAAGATCAAGATAAAGATATCCAACCTATTTTCTTGCAAATATCTTTTTCACGCTAATTCGAGTTGAACTCCATCTTATCTTTCACCGAACACAGAGCATCCTTCAAGAAAGAGAACACCAAGTTGTCAGCTTGAGACTGTTCCTTGATGTGTTCGATGGCCTTGTCCCTGAAGGTTGATGGGGACTCTTCCGGTAGTTGTTCCTAGATGTCTTAATTCTTCTTGGTTTGCGCAAGAACGCGTCCTTGCACATCAAGAATCAAGTTAGAAGTGACATGTCAACGTGCGAGTTGATAGTAGCTCCTTGATAGGAATGCTTCGTATATCTTCAGACATTTTGAGAATGGTGTGAGAATGGTGATTTAGGAGTTCAGGTGGTATTTCTACAGAGTGGTGGGAGAATGGTGCTTAGGTGTGGTTTATGTGGGAAGATTCTTGTATGTGGAATTATATATAAAAGAAGTAAAATTATCCCTCCATCAACGGTCTGTAGTAATTCTGCATACACATTTAGCATGGTTAATAATTTACAATCAAAATCGCATGTACTAATGCCAGAATCGCATGGAATTTAAAATTCATATGTTACTGAAATCGCATATTACCTTCTGATTCTCTGTGTCTCACACTATCCTCATTATTGGCTTGTCCCTTAGCATCTACAGTCCCTCTATTTTCTCATGTGTGATATCTTCTTCATCAATGCAAGCAGTAACATTAATAGTTGCAAATTCATGCTCACGAACAGAATCATGCGCACCAACCGAATCAGCAACATACACTGTTGTTTTTCGAAGTGTGTCTTCCCATTGCTTACACACTTGCATAATTACCGGACTCCACAAACACTTTGTTTTTGCATCCGAAACCAAGTTGTTCATTTTCAACTATTGTATTGTATTTCTTTATATTGCTTGTCATTCTCTTCAACAGATTCTACAATTTTTTTCGTACAATAATCAGTCGAGAAATTTACATAAAATTAATATTGATGGGGCATACCTATTTATTGATGTTCGAAGCTTCTTGTTGTTATTGTTGTTCAGAACTATAGATTCTGCTAGGAAAAAGTTGAACAAGAGTGTTGCAATAATCCATCATTTGTTGTGTCTATGTTCCAACTCCAATTACAAGGTTCATCTGTGACTTTCTAGAATGTCAATGCTGAAATCAAGTGTCACACCCCGACCCGCAGCGGAATAAGAGTCGGGGTATAATTGGGTTATCACCAAAGCTCATGATATTTACTAATATGTTTCATATTTATTTAAATCAAAATTACATCCTCAATAATCCAAACATGTTCATACAAAAACAAAGAAAAATAATCAACTAAACGATCCAAGCTCTAAACCAGTTTACTCTTCTAAGCCAATCCTATGTGTTTCTTGTCACACCCCGACCCGCAGCGGAAAAGGTGATCAGGGCATAATTGGGTTATCATCAAAGCTCATGACATTTATTATAACGTTTCATATTCATTATTACAATTTAAATGGAAACATACAATTATAATTACATCATGTCCTAAACATCATTCTAGACTTCATTGTTTTCTTCTAAGGCATTTCCTATGTTTTCCTTGCTTCATCCTGTTCACCTGTATCATGTGTAAAAATGGTTTTTGGATCAACAAAAAGTTGGCGAGTGAATCCTATGAAAAACATTTGAACAAGTTTATTGAAATGATTATAAAATAAAGTGCACAACCACACATGAGTAAAAATAGATGTAAACATATTCACCAATCATTTAATATTAAATAATGCACACACATACAATAATGGATTTGTTTTGAGGCACGCGTTGCTCAACTCGTCTCCCACGAGGAACTGATGGGCCTAATGAATGATTTGCATACAACTTGACATTATGAAATACATAACTATAAACAATATATATATTCTAAGTTTAGATCACAATATGGTATGGCACAAGTTTAAATAAACGAGTTAATTTTTGTGACACATGACACACCCCAAAACGTGTAATTAAAAAGGGGAGTTGTAAGATTCACTCACATTGGGTGCGTTCGGTTGACGATGTTGAATGCGCACGAAGTAGGTTTTAACCACGAGTGAAACTAACCTAGATAATAGCATTATGGTTCGGTAAGTAAGCGGATTTTATTAATCAATTTTTGTAGGATTGGTGGATATATTTTTGTGAGTTTAAGGCTATTTTCTAACCTTAAAAATGTTATTTTTAAGTATTTTTAATGTAAATAATTAAATAAAAGTAATAAAAAAATGTTGATTTTTGACTGTTGACATGTTGACCGTTGACTTGTTGACCGATTTTATTTTGTAATTGTGTGCGCCGGGTGAGGCTCGAACCCGAGACCTCCCGTTCGCATGCACGCAGCTCTACCAACTGATCTACGTGTCTAACCAGAAATATTTCTGTTTTTAATTATATTTATATACTAATTGAATTAATCCGAAAATCATTTATTTTAAAAACGATTTTAAATGTCTCGCTCGGTGCTCTCCACAGGTCTCGAACCCGGGACCTGTGGTTTAGGTTAACACACAGTCCACCGCTGGACTGTGTGTCTAACTTGGTAACTGCTTTTTATTATACTTATATACAAACTAAATAATTTCATTTCTGCGTTATATAAAAAGTTTGATAATTGCCAGAACCGGTGCGGTAGTCCGGACTCGAACTCGTGACGTGTGATTAAACGTTCACACAGTCCACCACTGGACTGTGTGTCTATCTTTGTTATTATTCCGGTTTTTATTAAAGTTAACATCTATATGCAATGAATCCGGTTCAGTTTAAAAAGGAACATTTTTATTAAGGCGAGGTACGTGGGACAAGAATCGAACTCGGGACGTATGCGTGTTTATTTGCACACAGTCCACCGCTGGACTGTGTGTCTAACCCGAGATATATCTTGATTTAAATTAAACTTATAGACAACTGAAAACTTCATCTTCTTCGTTGGACTTAACCAGAATCGGTGTCGGCTGGTTCGACGATTTAATCAAGTTTCTTTAGGGTGTTGTGATTAATTACATGTAAGATTAATAAAAAGAATGAGAGATTAAGTGTAAGGTATACCGAACAGGGCTCCTCTGTTTCGCCGGCGAAACTCCGATGATAGCAGGTTATTCCGGCGACGTGTGTCTTGCGGCAGAGGGTCTTCAACGAGCTTGAGATGAATGTGGGCGGCTTCGGTATGAGCTCTGGGGGTTCAGTTTTTAGAGTAATGCACAGAGGTGGAAGGGTTCGGTTTTCCGGCGAGTTGCAGAAGTTTTCCGGCGAGTGAAATTACGTCGGGAAAGAGTGTGATTGTGAGCGAAAAAGCTAACAGAGGTTAAAGGGTGTATTTATAGGGTAGAACATTGACGAATTTGGTCCGTTTTCCGTCTTGATTCGTCGGTTAAAAATTTTCCGGCGGTTATAACTTGTATCGCGGACTGGACATCAGTTATAACCGATGTTGAGGTTAATGTTTACGTTAAGTCATAGATAACCGACGACGTTTTACGAAATCGTCGGATTTTCCGGCGTCAACGGATTTGGGCGCGTCAGTTGACTGGGTTTGATTTCTGTTTCATTATTTGAATTAATTGTCTGGATATATTACTAAAGAACACAAGTGGCGCAGTGGTTTGATGGATGAGAGTTAAATCGTTGTTTGACCAGGTTGGCCCGGCTGACCCGGGTTCGAAACCCGGCAGCCTTGTTTGATTTTAAACCACTATTTTTAATACTTTTTCAAATATAAATTATATATTCCAATATACTTATTAATTATGTATCGTTTAAAATAATTTGGGCATTAAATACGCAACGAAATTTTTAACTGATTGTTCGGTTAATAAACGGAACGGGTTTGGTAAATCCGGTTTTTGACGGATGTTACAGTATCCCCTATTTTTTAGAAATTTCGTCCCGAAATTTAAGTAGTGACATATTTGTCTAAAAAGGATGGTGTTTAGTTTGACAGTTACATACTTAGAAAAAGAGTAAGAGTTTAAATTTTGTTTGAGGCGGTAACGTCCCTTGTAAGGGTTAAGTACCCTGTTACAGGAATCGCTTTTTGTTGCCTACGGTAAAAATATTGATAAGCAGAGTTGATTCACTAAGTATGATTTCATGCGTAAGATGTTTGATATGTTTGGAAAGATAGGGTTATATCCTAAAACAAAATTTCTAATACTACAACCTACATGGAACTTCTCATAACCGCCTAACAATGCCTCTGATCCTTTGACAAGAATACTTATATATAGGAAGTACCAGTGGCGTATCCACCATATTCTTGTCAAATTTTCATTGGTTTTATCAGTAAGTTATGATTGGTTCTATGATGTGACTCTAGAACATAAATAAACACCACAACCAATGTACCAAGAAATTACTAAATCCTACATGGAACTTCTCATAACCGCCTGACAATGCCTCTGATCCTTTAGCAAGAATACTTATATATAGGAAGTACCAGCGGCGTATCCACCATATTCTTGCCCAAATTTTCATTGGTTTTATCAGTAAGTTATGATTGGTTCTATGATGTGACTCTAGAACATAAATAAACACAACAACCAATATCTGAGTCCAAGTTCTGATAGCATACTCTGGTGACAATTCCTCTCTCGTTTGTTATGATGGAGAGGTTTAGTTTATGTAGAAATAGAACACAATCCAATTTCTTTAAATGATAAGATGATATGAATGTTAAAATCATGTTGGTAACACAAATTTTCAACCAAGACAATACTAAATCCTACATGGAACTTCTCATAACCGCTTGATAATGCCTCTGATCCTTTGGCAAGGATACTTATATATAGGAAGTACCAGCGGCGTATCCACCATATTCTTGTCAAATTTTCATTGGTTTTATCAGTAAGTTATGATTAGTCCTATGTGACTCTAAAACATAAATAATCACACAACCAAAGCTTGTAGTCTTAATTCTGATAGTATACATGTTTGAATGATGACAGTACCTCTCTCGTTTGTTATGATGGAGAGGTTAGTCTATTAGAAAATGGAACACAATCCAATCATTTAAATAATGAGATGATATGAATGCTAAATCAGTGAGTATAATACAAACTTCAACCAAAACAATACTAAATCCTACATGGAACTTCTCATAACCGCCTGATAATGCCTTTGATCCTTTGGCAAGAATACTTATATATAGGAAGTACCAGCGGGTATCCACCATACTCTTGTCAAATTTTCATTGACTTTATCCGCAAGTTATGATTAGTTCTATGTGACTCTAAAACAAACACAACAACCAAAACTTGAGTTTTTAATTCTGATAGTATGCATGTTTGAATGATGACAATACCTCTCTCGTTTGTTGTGATGGAGAGGTTAGTCCTTGTGGAAGTGAGACATAGCTCAACTTCTTTAAATGATGAAATTGAATACGCTAGTATGTATGATGAACAAACTTCGACCAAAACATACTAAATCCTACATGGAACCTCTCATAACCGCCTGATAATGCCTCTGATCCTTTGACAAGAATACTTATATATAGGAAGTACCAGCGGCGTAACCACCATATTCTTATCAAATTTTCATTAACTTTATCCGCAAGTTATGATTAGTTCTATGTGACTCTAAATTCTGATAGTATCCATGTTTGAATGATGACAATACCTCTCTCGTTTGTTGTGATGGAGAGGTTAGTCTATGTAGAAAATGGAACACAATCCATTTTCTTTAAATGATAAGATGCTATAAATGCTAAATCAGTGAGTACAAAACAAACTTCAATTAAGATAATACTAAATTCTACATGGAACTTCTCATAACCGCCAGATAATGCCTCTGATCCTTTGGCAAGAATACTTATATATAGGAAGTACCAGCGGCGTATCCACCATATTCTTGTCAAATTTTCATTGGCTTTATCCTTAAGTTATGATTGGTTCTATGTGATTCTAAAACATAAACAAACACAATCAACCAAAGCTTGAGATAACATAAAGAAAAACATAAAACTAAACGATTGGAGTTGAATCTTGATTTTCGGTGAAAGGGACTAGTTGGGTGGTTTCGTTTGGGCCGTCATTATCTTCAACAGGATTGGCGTTGATGTTGAAAACTCTTCCTCTTGCTGGTGGCCTAATGATTAGGTTTTCTTGATTTGCTTGGTTAACCGGGTTTGCTTGAGCTTGGGCGTTTATGATGTTAACCAATCGAGGGCACGTGTTTCTAAAGTGGGTAGGGTCGCCACAATTGAAACAAGCTCGAACGTATGGGAACATGGGGTATTGGGGTTGTTGATAGGTTTGGATCATGTTTTGAGTAGGGGGTGTGGTTTGGTTTTGAGGGGTGCGGCAAACCTTGCTCAAATGACCATAGCGTCCACAATTCGCACATAGTCGACAAGGCAAGGTAGATGGATGGTGATAAAAGCAGGTGTTACATTGAGGGTGAGGTCCAAGGTATGGTTTCTTATTTGGATAAGTTGAGTTGGGTGCTATTTGCGTGATTGGGATAGCTTGGATGGGTATGGCTTGTGAGGCTAGTTGGTTGCGTTAGGTGGTAGCGAAAAGTTGCCCGTCTCGTTTTCTCTTAGAAATGGGTTGAGAAGGGGATTCGGTTTGGGTGGAGTTTGAAGTTTTAGTCGATGCTTTATCCTTCTTCTTCTCCTCCTTGAAGTCTTTATTCCGGATGCGGTTCTCTGTGAGCTCTGTAGCTAACTCCATTGCTGCTTCCAAAGTTGCAGGCGTGGTACTTATTACAGAGTCTTGAATCTTTGACGGAAGACCTCGAATGTAATGCTCGATCAAACGGTAAAGTGGAGTGAACAAGTTGGGAACCATTTGATTTAACTCGAGGAATATTTTGTTGTAAGTGGTGTGGTCGCCTTCCTTTTGCTTCAACGAATAGAACTCATCTTCTAATTTCTTGATTTCGCTCCTTGGGCAAAACCGTCTTGTCATGATTTCCTTCAACTCTTCCCAAGTCAAAGTCATAGCGTCTTCAACACCTCGTTTGGCCTTCTCTGTATTCCACCAAGTAAGTGCTATTCCATATAAACGACCAGTAGCATATCGCACTTTGCGATCATCGGGGCATCGCAATTTAGAAAAGTGTTCTCCATTTCTTCAAACCAATGGAGGAGACCGGTGACACCTTCAGTCCCTTCGTATTTTGGAGGGTCGCAGGATTTGAAATGTTTGTAGGTGCATCTAGTGGTGTTTGGGGGAGGGTTGATAACATTTTGATCTTCTTGGTTGGCAGGATTAGGGTAAGGGCTTGTTGGACTTGAATTACAATGTTGGGTATTACGGCAGCCATTTGTTGAGCGATTAGGGCAGCCATGCGCTCGCGGGCTTTTCCTGCTCCCATCTTCCTACGGGCGAGGCTAGAAGACATCTACAAGGAATACATATCATGAGTATGAGTTGGATGTTTTTGGAATCATGGATCGTATTTAGGAATGAACATTCATAAAATAAATATAGAAAAATAAATCTACTACATCCATAGGATGTCTTGGGCTTTGCTCGTAATTGGGCCTTGCATGCCGCCATACTTCACCTTCGTAATCATGTGGGCCCCCATGAATACCGGGTTTTTCATATGGTTCGCATGTGTTAGCCTGGTTACGTACACTAAAACCCGGAGAAAATCAAGAAATATGTAACGTATGATATTCGGAATGTGTCCAGGTATAGACACGGTGACACCTCAAAGTGGGGTTAGTTCGAACGACGTTTGGTGTGGCATGCTTTGGCCTAATAGGTCCTTCGTACTCTCATCGTTAGTCCCCAGGTAGGCAAACTGGTCCGTTATATTGGATTTATACGAATGCCAACCTAGACAGGACGTTCCGACTACCGGTACTTGTACCCTTCCAGTTACTACATGCCCGTCGCAGAACTCACTTTAATGAGATTTGAAAATTGCGACAAAATCTTTGAATAACGAAAGTATGAAGATGATTTGAATATATGAACATTGAAATATGTATGATGAATGTGTATGTAAGTATGTATGTTTGACTGTAAGTATAAACAAATATGAAACAAATAAATATCATAAGTTTGCATGTAACCACATAAACAATAAAAATTTAGTCAACTATAGTATAGGCTCTATGGGTCTAATAACCTATCCTATATCCCTATAGTCATGGCTCTGATACCAATCTGTCACACCCCCACCCGCAGCGGAAAAGGTGATCGGGGCATAATTGGGTTATCATCAAAGCTCATGACATTTATTATAACGTTTCATATTCATTATTACAATTTAAAGGGAAACATACAATCATAATTACATCATGCCCTAAACATCATTCTAGACTTCATTGTTTTCTTCTAAGGCATTTCCTATGTTTTCCTTGCTTCATCCTGTTCACCTATATCATGTGTAAAAATGGTTTTTGGATCAACAAAAAGTTGGCGAGTGAATCCTATGAAAAACATTTGAACAAGTTTATTGAAATGATTATAAAATAAAGTGCACAACCACACATGAGTAAAAATAGATGTAAACTTATTCACCAATCATTTAATATTAAATAATGCACACACATACAATAATGGATTTGTTTTGAGGCACGCGTTGCTCAACTCGTCTCCCACGAGGAACTGATGGGCCTAATGAATGATTTGCATACAACTTGACATTATGAAATACATAACTATAAACATTTTATACATTCTAAGTTTAGATCACAATATGGTATGGCACAAGTTTAAATAAACGAGTTAATTTTTGTGACACATGACACACCCCAAAACGTGTAATTAAAAAGGGGAGTTGTAAGATTCACTCACATTGGGTGCGTTCGGTTGACGATGTTGAATGCGCACGAAGTAGGTTTTAACCACGAGTGAAACTAACCTAGATAATAGCATTATGGTTTGGTAAGTAAGCGGATTTTATTAATCAATTTTTGTAGGATTGTTGGATATATTTTTGTGAGTTTAAGGCTATTTTCTAACCTTAAAAATGTTATTTTTAAGTATTTTAATGTAAATAATTAAATAAAAGTAATAAAAAAATGTTGATTTTTTTGACTGTTGACCGTTGACTTGTTGACCGATTTTATTGTGTAATTGTGTGCGCCGGGTGAGGCTCGAACCCGAGATCTCCCGTTCGCGTGCACGCAGCTCTACCAACTGAGCTACGTGTCTAACCCGAAATATTTCTGTTTTTAATTATATTTATATACTAATTGAATTAATCCGAAAATCATTTATTTTAAAAACGATTTTAAATGTCTCGCTCGGTGCTCTCCACAGGTCTCGAACCCGGGACCTGTGGTTTAGGTTAACACACAGTCCACCGCTGGACTGTGTGTCTAACTTGGTAAATAATCTGATTTTTATTATACTTATATACAAACTAAATAATTTCATTTCTGCCTTATATAAAAAGTTTGATAATTGCCAGAACCGGTGCGGTAGTCCGGACTCGAACTCGTGACGTGTGATTAAACGTTCACACAGTCCACCACTGGACTGTGTCTCTATCTTGGTTATTATTCCGGTTTTTATTAAAGTTAACATCTATATGCAATGAATCCGGTTCAGTTTAAAAAGGAACATTTTTATTAAGGCGAGTGTGCGTGGGACAAGAATCGAACTCGGGACGTATGCGTGTTTATTTGCACACAGTCCACCGCTGGACTGTGTGTCTAACCCGAGATATATCTTGATTTAAATTAAACTTATAGACAACTGAAAACTTCATCTTCTTCGTTGGACTTAACCAGAATCGGTGTCCGGCTGGTTCGACGATTTAATCAAGTTTCTTTAGGGTGTTGTGATTAATTACATGTAAGATTAATAAAAAGAATGAGAGATTAAGTGTAAGGTATACCGAACAGGGCTCCTCTGTTTCGCCGGCGAAACTCCGATGACAGCAGGTTATTCCGGCGACGTGTGTCTTGCGACAGAGGGTCTTCAACGAGCTTGAGATGAATGTGGGTGGCTTCGGTATGAGCTCTGGGGGTTCAGTTTTTAGAGTAATGCACAGAGGTGGAAGGGTTCGGTTTTCGGGCGAGTGAAATTACGTCGGGAAAGAGTGTGATTGTGAGCGAAAAAGCTAACAGAGGTTAGAGGGTGTATTTATAGGGCAGAACATTGACGAATTTGGTCCGTTTTCCGTCTTGATTCGTCGGTTAAAAATTTTCCGGCGGTTATAACTTGTATCGCGGACTGGACATCAGTTATAACCGATGTTGAGGTTAACGTTTACGTTAAGTCATAGATAACCGACGACGTTTGACGAAATCGTCGGATTTTCCGGCGTCAACGGATTTGGGCGCGTCAGTTGACTGGGTTTGATTTCTGTTTCATTATTTGAATTAATTGTCTGGATATATTACTAAAAAACACAAGTGGCGCAGTGGTTTGATGGATGAGAGTTAAATCGTTGTTTGACCAGGTTGACCTGGCTGACCCGGGTTCGAAACCTGGCAGCCTTGTTTGATTTTTAAACCACTATTTTTAATACTTTTTCAAATATAAATTATATATTCCAATATACTTATTAATTATGTATCGTTTAAAAATAATTTGGGCATTAAATACGCAACGAAATTTTTAACTGATTGTTCGGTTAATAAACGGAGCGGGTTTGGTAAATCCGGTTTTTGACGGATGTTACATTTCTTGCTGCGGCTGGATCACCTGTATCATGTGTAAAAATGGGGGTTTTTTGGTCAACATAAGTTGGCGAGTGAACCTTGTTAGATAAAACATTTATTGTTGATTTCTTGTTATCTTTATCATGGAAAAATTGTGCAACAGTCATATGTGAGCAAATGTAAATAATCAAACAATAACAATAATAACCACAAACAATAACATACAACAACATATGAACTTGCATGAATATATAACATGAATGAAACTGAATATGTTGTCAACGTCACGTTCACGCTCATAATGTAATGGGGAACTGACGGCCTATGATGAATGTCTGTGCGATCAAGGCTCAATCAAACGGAGCCAATCGTATGTTGGCAACGCCCGGTTCACGCTCATAATGTAATGGGGAACAGCTCAACGCTCATAATGTAATGGGGAGCGGCGGCCTATGATATTGCATGTACTGAAAATAATAAATTAAATCTAAACAATAACCACACAAACAGTTGATACAAGCTGAATACACATTTGTTCATGGATATGATGTATGCACAATGATTTAAATATAATAAATGGTAAGACACATGATACACCCCAAAAACGTGATTAAAACGTGGAATTTGTAGAGATTCACTCACATTGGGTGCGTTCGGTTGAAGATGATGAAATGCGCACGAGTTTGAAGGATTGATCAACGAGGATTAACTAACCTAAATAATAACGGAAGGTATAGTAAATGAGTGGATTTTATTA
The DNA here is from genome assembly GCA_947069175.1 of Scalesia atractyloides. NCBI lineage: Eukaryota > Viridiplantae > Streptophyta > Magnoliopsida > Asterales > Asteraceae > Scalesia > Scalesia atractyloides. The sequence goes on from CAMTDV010000023.1 coordinate 50,010,156, forward strand.
ATAATTTTAATAGGATTTTTAGATATATTTTTGTGAGTTTAAGGCTATTTCCTATCTTTAAAAACATTATTTTTAAGTATTTTTAATTGATTTGTAAATTAAATTAAATAAATAAAAATATAAAAAAATGTTGACTTTTGCGTTGACCATTGACCGTTGACTGTTTGACTGTGACTGTTGACTGTTTGACCGGTTCTATTGTGTGTATGTATGCGCCGGGCAGGACTCGAACCCGAGACCTCCCGTACGCGTGCACGCAGCTCTACCAACTGAGCTACGTGTCTAACCCGAAATAATTATGTTTTTAATTATATTTATATACTATTTTAGTTTATTCAAAATTCTTTTATTTTCAAAAAGGGTTTTTAATCGTTGAACCGGAGTGTGCAACAGGTCTCGAACCCGGGACCTGTGGGTTAGTATTGCACACAGTCCACCGCTGGACTGTGTGTCTAACCTGGTTAATATACCGATTCTTATTATATTTAACATCTACCGTGAGTTAATCCGGTTCAGTTAGAAAAATAAAACATCTTTATTACAGAGCATACGTGTGTGTCAAGGATCGAACTCGCGGCGTGTGATATATGTGCGCACACAGTCCACCGCTGGACTGTGTGTCTAACCCGAGATAATATCCAATTTATAATAAACTTATAAACAACCTAACTTCGTCTTCTTCATTACAAAAACACAGACTACGATTACTCTACTGATTCTTGATTAATTCGATTGACAAACATTCAAATGACTAAAATGAAATGGCAGAGAAATTTCGGAAGTAAACATACCGGAGAAACGATCTATCTCAGAATTCCGGCGAAGTCGTCGGCTCTGTTTTTACGATTTCGTCTGAGCGGACAGATTATCAATTTTGATTAGCTAAATGCGGAATTGAAGCACTGAACAAGAATTACCAGAAGGTTTAAAAGACTATACCGTTTCACACGAGAATTGGGAACTTTCAGAAGTTTTCCGGCGAGAGTTAATTATCCGATTTCGTCGTCTGAAACTGATTCTGATGAAGGGTTTGAGTTAGCAAAAGCTTAACAACTGATAGACGATGAAAGAATTAAGAGACTTACTGATTTGATGGAAAACACGGTTTTCCGGCGAAAGTCCGACGAGTTCAAAAAGCTGCTCCGACGAACTGAAAGTAGTGCGAAAATGAAATTGAAGGTCTGCAGATGAGTTTGAGTCGCGAGAGAGGACTAAGGTTGGAGTAAATCAGGAAGTGCAGGTTTTTCGGTTATTAAAACCGATCAACTTATGAATTCAAGTCCATTCAAGATCAAATTGATTGAAAGTGTCGGTGTATCGGTTATTGTCAGAAAACCGCGAACACTCAAACTTTTTGGACGTTTGGAGACCGATTTCGGTTACAGTTGGGTAAACCGGTTGATTCATGGTTGAACATAAGACTTAATTGATTCCTAGAACTAACAGAAAACATCAAGTGGCGGAGTGGTTATAAGTGCGCGTGTTAAGTCTTTAATCCTTTCCGGCTGACCCGGGTTCGAGTCCCGGCAGCCTGTTTTTCATTTTATTTATTTTATTTTTACTTTTTATCAATTATAACTTTTATATTATAGTTTGTTTATTAGTTATGCATCATTAAAAATTAAAATCAACATAAATACGCAACGAAACATTCATAACTCATATTCGATTACAAACGAAGCGGATTTGGAAAAACCCGTTTTTGACAAATGTTACATCAAGCATATCATCTGTCATCATGCAAGGTTCATCTCCCTCTTCTACTGCTGGTCTAGTTCTTTTTTGTAGCTCTTTGTGGTGTCAACAGGTGGTATTGTATACTCGTCCATTGAATGATCTTGCTCTTGCTCATAATCATTTCCATCTTCATTATCCGACGGAGGTCCTTTGTCGCAGACATGTTCTTCCAACTCATCAATCATCGCAGATGTGATATAACGAATAACTTGCATCTCGACGACTTGCTTGAATAGCCGATGCCTATTGTTGTATACATGCGTGTACAAAAGTTGTTTAATATAAAATAGAGGTAATGTTTAGTTAGAACATGAATATTTGTGAAAAGGCATAGTAAAACATACCATAAGAAAAGCAACAGGTCCAACGTATTGTATGTTTGGACTTTTCCACCCCTTTCTGGTCCGACATAGAGATTCCAAAACATATGAGCACCAATCCAGCTGTGGTATATCTTCAATCAGTGTTTACGCCCATAAACATTTATCATTTGTTGTTGTAGCTTTCGTAATATCCACAAAAATTGTGATCCAATAGACTGGATAATTGATTTTAAACAAGCCTTCCCATTTTGCAACCAAGCCATGAGTAATCCTCTCGTCGTCAGCCCATTGACTACTGAACTGATCTATAATACTATTCCCACCTTTGGGTTCCTTATTCTTTTCATTTTTTAGCTTTTTTTAATTTTCTCTTATCAACAATCGTAACAACTAGTTTAGAACATTTTGGTATTTCACAGACCTCGTAAACTGAATCGGAAGTAATTTTTATCCTATGATTTCCTATGTTAAGCTCATCGAATTGCTTCTCACTAGCCAAAACCTTAAATGTGTCAAAATATGATTAACTTCCATATCTAGAACAGATCCAAACCTCATACTTTTTACGTCAGCAACTTGTGCATCAAAAATTTTTGTAATAGTTTCCATGTAGGGGTAGGTTGACATCCCAACAGCAATGCTTCATGGTGATATTCAAAGAAAGCCCTAGGTTGTGTCCTAGGTGGTTCTGGTTGGCTCGGCTTTTTTCCTTTTCGACTATTTTGGAAGGCTTATTTTTTTGTATTTTAGATTTCTTACCGGTTGTTGATATTCATCTCCTTCATCATTTTGTGAAATAGAACATTTTTTTCCTATTCAAACCCTCTTTCAAATTCTTTGTCTTTGGTACAGGATCAACAAAGTCATCATCATTTTCTTCTTCTATGACATTTTTTTCTTCGATATGTTCACTTTCGATGTGCTAATAGGCAATTCAAAGTCACCATCATCATAATCATCAATTTCTACAATACCAAAAAAAGATAGTTAAAACCCACACTATCACACCCCCAAATTACCAGTTGTGGAGTTTTACCTGCGAGGCGTGTGACATACCAGGATCTAGCCATTAATCATGTCGAACTAATAGTAAATAATAAAACAAAGTCATCATGTCCAGCACGAATAGTGAATTTCATATTTAACATTTCAAACACAGTATGTGTTCAGCGGAAGCACACGTAAGGGTTTCAAACAATCAAAACTAATATGTTTTTAAAACGCAAAATATTAAATGTTTGTAACGCGACGCCCCTGACACTACTAGCTTCTCAGACTGCAAGTTCCCAAGCAATTTGTATCTAAAGACCTGCAAGCATGCTGAAAAGGTGTATCAGCGATAAAGCCGGCGAGTTCATAGGTTTGTTTAACGTAAAATAGTTAAGTGTTTAGTTTAAAGACATGTCAACAATAAACTCAATACCGAAGTGACTATTATGTTTGTTGTGCCCTTATCAATGTCTATCAGCGTTGATCATGTCTTTAAGGTCCTTAGTTCACACCCGTCCTCCTTGGTACGATGTGAGGTTTGTCAAGCCTAACAGCGCTATCAACTAATACCCCGATGCCTCCAAGACAACTAGTTTCGGTAGTAAGTAGCGACTTTCGTGATAGAGTTTGAGTTTATTAACTAACATCAAAATTAAACTACAACATTTATAAAAGAGTATTGCTCCAAGGAATAGTATTTATCATCCAAGGACGCATGCTTGTGAAAGAGTAGTGAACTCACCTGGTAGGTCTATAGCTCTTGATTTAACAGACCTCCTGATTCTAAGCCTTATGATACTAAGCTTCTTGTTTAACCGTAGGTTTATAGTTATCAATGAATTTATAGGATTAATCCTTTTGATTCTAACCTCTTATTTCATAGACTGAAATACGTATTAATGTATAAACCCAACTCAACTTTAAAGATAATCACGAGATCAAAACCTCAATGTAGATGACAAAGTTTAGCCTTATTCAGGCAGCACTCAAACATCCGTTGGTTTGTTCGTAGATCGATCAGACATGGTATCGTTTCATTGATTAGGGTTTCACACACGAGAATTCAAAGAAACAGAGTTATGAAAGATCAGAGGATCGATTCAGAAGACGAAAATGAGCAACTGATCGTCCAGACCTGGTCTTATATAGGTCAGGTGGACCTCTCTCGTGCGTCGCGGGAGAGACCCTGTCTTCTCCCACGTGGCGCCAGGGAGGTCGGCCTGGTCTAGGTCTGCTACGTGTCGTAGGTAGGTTTAACACGTGTCTGGCCATGGTGACAAGTTTCCTCGGCCGTATTTTTCGTCCAATCATGCGTTTTTTCTCGATTTTCATGCTGGTTCTTATCGCGTTTGCTCGGGTCTTGATTCCAAATGGTTCGGTTTTTAATTGCGAGTTTAACAAGGAAACTTTTGTGCGAGTTGGTTCATCCACCGCCAAGTTTTCTTAACTGTTAAGTTTTACAAGTTTCGTCGCGCGCATTTGGGGTTTTGATTAGGGGTTGTCGTCGGGAATATTTTTTAGGGTTGTTACACACACTGTTTTCAAACGATAGAAACTATGAGTACACACAATTCGCATGTTGCTATGATTACAAACATAAATTTCACATGCATTTCGCATATTGTAAAAACCTAATAAATGCATAACATAGAATTTAAACCCACTAGCATATTCACATCGTATCAAACCCCTAAACTATTCAACATCGCATGTATCAAACTTTACCTAAGATCAGAGATAAAAAAAAAAGAACTTTGTATCTAAAACCCCGTTACAACTTCACATACTATAAGAGTGCAAACATTAATATTACATATGTTTTGCATATTATTAACCCCTAAACAAAATAGAACATTGACTGTAAACGACTTACAGAATTCTAAACCCCCAGATTTCGCATATTTATAGGACTCGTAAACATAAATGTTACCTGTATTTCGCATATTATTGAAAACCTGATCAAAACAGAACATTAAATCTAAAACACTCAGATAATTCTAAACGCATTACATATTTCGCATATTATAAGAACTCAACCAAATTTGTCTTGTACTTCGCATATTAAAAAAGAAACCTAATCAAAACACAACATAGAATCTAAACCCCTAACAATTTCGCATCTAACGAAACCCCTAAATTATACGAAATCGCATGTATAAATCAAAACCAAGCAACAATATATATGCAATGTATAAGAACTAGGATTCATCTTCTTCTATTGTGGACTCTCATTGTTCTTCTTGCTCCATTTCTCCCGTACAACTAACATAGAGAATTGCATCAGGTATGCGTTCAATATAGTAAACAATAGTAAGAAATCAAGTTGTTATGTTACCTCCCACAGCTGTGGTGGTCAAGTTGGATGAAATCGCAAACCAATGGTGGTTGGAGAAGAAGAAGGGAAGAGGTTTTGATTTTGATTTAGGGTTGAAAAGTGTTTTTATTTTGAAATATCCCTACTGAATTACCAAGAATCAAGAGTGGAAATTGTCATTGGATTTATGTATTTTAATTTGAGTAATTTTATATATTAGTTAGTTTCTTCGCGTTTAATGGACACATGACGTTTAGACGTTGTCTCCAAGCTTTCACACCCCTCTACAATATTTGACCTTATAATTTAACCAAAAGTCATACTTTTAAAAACAGTAAACTAACAAAATCATACCTAGGGTTGGTCAATTTGGCAAGATCCATTAAAAAAAAAACTCTTCTCACCTAGGCCACAAATGTTTATAAATCTTTTCCAAATCCAACGAAATATCTAACGCCCTCAAAATTAAACGTTAGATGATTGGTAATCTTATCATTCTCATTAATATTTCTAGTTTTTATAATCTCCGTAAATAACATGAAAGCTAATATAAAAGACGAATCTCAATTCATGTCATCAAAATATTTTGCTAAACATAGGAAAATATGACCAGAACAAAAATGAATATTGTAAGCCGAATAATAAAAAAGACATGAGTACAAACTTAGTTCATTCTATCGCACCCCAACCGATGGCGGAAACATCAGAGTGAGATGAACGAGAGTGCTCGAGACATTATAAAACTAATTGTGACAATATTTAATTAAACAACTCATTTCATTTCATTCATCAAATCATCAAGTACAACATAATTCAAATACAAAATAACATCAAATGAGACAAGTTCAACGAAACATAATAAATAACTTAGCACTCTAAGCGTGTTTAATGCCAACCCTACTAAGTCTCGTCATATCAACATCATCAACAGGTTAAAAAGGATAGTTCAATAACAAAGTATTGGCGAGTACACAAGTTTGAATCATAGCATAGGTAGTAAAAACAGTTAAACAAATCCACATGATAGGCTAGTATACGAGATTAATGTAAACAAGGCATGTGAACTACAAGTCAATCCTCAAGTGTCACCGCATAATAGATAAAAACTTAGCATGACAACAAGAATACGGGCGGTGCGGTACCTATAGCGCTATACATGTTAAGGGGAGGCTCGTACGAAGTTAATGACAATTAGTATCACATAAGAATGTTCCAAGTAAACAAATCGAGTATCACATAACTATAGCATGTATGATGGATTGTTTGTGTGAATGCATAGAATAAAAGTGTGATTTAGTGTGTTTATGATAGATTAACATATTGCACCCAAAAGTGTAAAGCGTAAAAAGGGTGTCGAGTGTACTCACAGTTTTGCTAAGTTAATTCCGTAAAAGTGTTTGGGTTGATTAGGAGAACGAACATCGAATTATCAAACACAAGAAAACGTAGGTGTGTGAGTATTGGAATGATGATGGAGTTCGTTAATTTAGGAATTTAAAGTATGTGAAAGTATGTATAGTCGAAAGTATTTATCTTGACGTTAACGCTCGTTTTTAACACTGTGTTTGTAGTTTTATGGGTCATGCCCAAAAGAATTGTAACCATGGTTAAGTCTTAGATAAAATAGCCTAATGTCAGGATAGGTAACCATACGGTCATTGTCAAAAGTTCGGTTATAATTATTATTTACATATATAGTTTACATATATTATTACAAGTTTATCATGTAAATCAAAGAAGTCATACATTGAGGTAGGAGGATAACCATCCTTAACCTCTTTCGTAAGATTCACCAATACACAAATTGCCACAAGGACAATCGAGATGGTCATGAATAAAGTACTTCACTAAACTACGTTTCGACCGAATAAGCAAGCTAGGTGTGTGCATCTCGAACATGGAAATGTTTGGGGACGTGTCGTAGCCTTGTTACTCAAGTGAAGGTGAAACATAGCTTAGTGGATAGAAATCATCAAGTGGGGTGGATTGAAGGTTGGATAGCTAAGGCCTCCATGTAATCACACCTTCACCAAAACACAAGCTTGTAAGCTTGGATGGTTTCAACACTTGTGGGTTAAGACCCTTAGTAAAACAACAAGTTTAGAGGCATGTTATACCTCTTAATTTTGTATGAAACAAGTCTAGCTAGCTCACTAACCATAAACTTGATTCTAGGCACAAGTAGCATAGAGTAGTTAAGAGAAAACAAGTTTAAGAAAAGTTTATAAGTTTAACTTCCAAAAAAGAAAGTTTGGCCATAAAATGGTATTGTTCCACCTTGGTTTTCCATGGAATACCTATGGTAACATCCCAATAGGCTTAGAAAATATTCTTGAGGAAGAAAACATTAAGAAAGTTTGAAGTTTTTAAAGTTTTGAAAAGATAAAAGTGGGCAGAAAGTTCAAGACACTTTTGGACCTCATTAATGGTAAGGTTTCACCTTAGTTTGCCCAAGAAAACTTATGAAAACCTTCCAAGAGGTTATCAAAGTGTTTTAGAAGAAAAAACAAGGTTTAAATAAGAAAGGAAGTGAGTTGAAACTCACTTGCAAACTGAAATATCTCAGCAGAAAGTTCTGGGAGTTTTGAGAGGATTTGTGATGTGTTGGAGGCTTGTAAAAGTGAGAAAAGGTTGGGGAAAGTAGGGGTTTTATAGAGGGAAGATTAGGGTTTGGGTTAGGTTAGCATTTATGAGGATTAGGTGAGTGTTTAACTTGAAACAAGAAGGTTTAACCCCCTTGGCAGCTTGTGGCCGCAAGCTGCTAAGGTTTCTTTTTTTATTATTTAATAAATGTAATTAAGTTTGTTTGTTTATTCAAATGATGCACTTTATTTATAAACTAACTGTGATGTGTTGGAAGGTTTAAAACATGAATAAAGGTGTTATATAATCTTACAAAATGATAAGTGTTTAACATAAACGTGACTAATTTTTATGGTGTCCATTGTGTAAGTGCTTTGCCGTTAAATCATCAAAAGTCTTGCTTGATTTGAATTGTGTAAGATTTAACAATGCACTACAAGAATTCACGAGTTAGATTGAATTGACAGTTTTTGTAACGAATAAGCATACGTTTATAAGTATAAGCATGCATAAATGTTGTGAATTTCGTATAATTGATTAATTTGATCACAATCAAAGCCTTGGATTTACAATGATTTGAAAATGAAATACGGTTACAAGGTTTGGACTTTCCAAATATAGAAACATGAAGCAAACTTACTAAAAACGGAAAGTTACAAAAGCGAAGTGCTAGAGTCTCCCCTCCTTTAGGAAATTTCGTCCCAAAATTTGGGCAGATGTAACGAACCGATGCGGATACTTAGTCTTCATGTCGCTTTCAAGTTCCCAAGTAAACTCAGCACCACGTTTTCCTTCCCACCGAACCTTCACGAAGGAATTCGGCTGCGCCTTAGTTGCTTAGTGCCTCGATCCATGATTTCGACTGGTTTCTCCACGAAGTGCAAGGTCTCGTTGATTTGAATATCTTCAAGTGGGACTTGGAGTCCTTCTTCGGCTAGACATCTCTTCAAGTTTGAGACGTGAAAGGTAGGATGAACGTTGTTGAGCTCTTGTGGTAGGTCCAGTCGGTACGCTACCTTGCCAATCCTTTTAAGATTCTTGAAAGGACCCACATAGCAAGGAGCGAGCTTTCCCTTCTTTCCGAAATGAACCACACCCTTCCAAGGGGATACCTTGAGAAGTACAAAGTCACCAATGTGGAATTCTAAAGGCTTGCGTCTTTTATCTGCGTAACTCTTTTGTCGGCTTCTTGCTTTGAGCAAGTTGTCCCGAATCTGCAAAATCTTGTCCGTCGTCTGTTGTATAAGCTCGGGACTGGTGATTTGAGCTTCCCGATCTCGAGCCAACAAATAGGCGATCGACACTTATGTCCATACAATGCCTCGAAGGTTCCATTTGAATACTCGCGTGGTAACTGTTATTGTACGAGAATTCGACCAAAAGCAAGTGCATGCCCCAATTGCCATCAAAATTGATTACGCAAGAACGAAGCATATCCTCTAGAGTTTGGATAGTACGCTCAGTTTGACAATCAGATTGAGGATGGAAAGCAATACTGAGATTGAGGTAAGTACCAAGAGCTTTTTCAAATGTTTGCCAAAGACGAGACGTGAAACGACCATCACGGTCAGAGATAATGTCAGCGGGGACACCGTGACGAAAGATGACTTCATCCGTGTAGATACGAGATAATTTCTCAACTCGTGTAGATGACTTCATCCGTGACGACAGATGACTTCATCCGTTGTCCTTTACCTTGGAACAAGTAAGGCATTTCGAAACGTACAAGCGATATCTTTCTTCATACCAGGCCACTAATAAGACGCACGAAGGTCATGATACATCTTATCATCGATGGGATGAATAGAATACCGAGATTTATGAGCTTCACTCATCATGAGTTCACGAAGGTTATCACGGTTTGCCATCCAAATACGGTTAAGATAGCACATGATACCATTGGATTTGGTCACGAGTTGGTTTTCAGGACCACACTTTAACTCATTATCGAGGTTACCCTCATTAACGGTTGAGTATTGTGCCTTACGAATCAGCTCTTGAAGCTTTCCCAAGGTTTGGTAGCAACGTACACTCTTAACATGAGTTTTCCGACTAAGTGCGTCGGCTACAACATTCGCCTTACCAGCGTGGTAGCGAATATCGCAGTCGTAGTCGTTTAACAATTCCACCAATGACGTTGACGCATGTTGAGTTCCTTTTGATTGAAGATGTATTGGAGGCTCTTATGGTCGGTGAAGACCGTACACTTTGTACCATAAAGGTAGTGTCCCTATATCTTCAATGCAAAAACAATCGCACCAAGTTCAAGGTCGTGTGTAGTATAGTTTTTCTCATGAATTTTGAGTTGTCGTGACGTGTATGTGATAACCTTATCCCGTTGCATAAGAACGCAACCAATACCTTGTCTTGAGGCATCGCAATACACGACAAAGTCGTCGGTACCATCAGGAAGGGCTAGGATGGGAGCATTGCAAAGCATGTCCTTAAGCGTTTGAAAAGACTCCTCTTGTTCGAAACTCTAAACAAAAGTTTTATCCTTTTGAGTCAAGGAAGTGAGAGTTACGAAAATTTTGGAGAAATTCGAGATAAACCGACGGTAATAACCAACTAAGCCGAGAAATGAACGAATTTCGAACAGAGACTTAGGAGCAATCCAATTCTTCACCGCCTCGATTTTTGCAGGGTCAATGTGAATACCAAGTTCGTTGAGGACATGACTAAGGAATTGAACCTCCTTTAGCCAAAATTCACACTTGGAGAACTTGGCGTAAAGACGTTCAATACGCAAAAGCTGAAGGATAAGATGCAAGTGTCGCTCATGCTCTTCTCGCATCTTGGAATAGATTAGGGTATCGTCAATGAAGATGATCACGAGTCGGTCGAGATAGGGTTTGCACACGCGATTCATCAAATCCAGAAACACGGCGGGTGCGTTGGTCAAGCCAAATGGCATGACTATGAACTCGTAGTGCCCATAACATGTGCGAAGAGCGGTTTTATGTTCTTCGAGGACTCGAAGTTGACGGTAACCAGAGTGAAGGTTGATTTTCTAGAAACAAGTCGCGCCTTGAATTTGATCAAAAAGGTCGTCGATGCGAGGAAGAGGGTATTGGTTCTTGACCGTAAGCTTGTTGAGCTCACGATAGTCAATGCACATTCGGAAGGACTCGTGTTTCTTTTTTACGAATAGAATGGGAGCGCCCCAAGGAGATGTGCTAGGCGTATGAAGCCTTTATCAAGAAGCTCCTGAAGTTGGCTAGACAGCTCTTGCATCTCCGAGGGTGCTAGAGAATAGAGGGATTTTGCGACAGGAGTTGCACCAGGGATGAGATCGATGCGAAAGTCAACAGAACGAGGAGGAGGAGGAGGAGGACAAGGAAGATCCTCAGGGAAGACATCGAACTTCACTCAAGCTTGGACCCTAATCCTTCTTTTCCATAATGTGGGCAAGAAAGGCAAAGTATTCCTTATGCAAGTACTTGTTGGCTTGGATACATGACATAAGCTTGAGACCTTTGGAGGGTTTCTCGCCATAGACGTGTAAGGAATCGTCATTGGGAAGGGGGAGACGAATGAACTTATTGGAACAAATAACTTCAGCACGGACCAGCCTAAGCCAATCCATACCTACTATGATATCGAAGCTACCCATTTGCATGGGTATGAGGTCAATGGAAAACATATGATCGTTGAGATTCAAAGAGCAATTAGAAAGGACAGAATCGATAGTGACGGATTTTTCGTCAGCGACTTCAACTTCGAATGATTTAGGCAACTTAGAACGTCTACACTTAAGCAAGGGTTCGAATTCAACGGATACAAAACTTGTATCCGCACCAGTATCAAATAAACACATAGCATAAACATTGATAACCAGAAACGTACCCGTGATGACATCGTTGGTGTTTTGAGCTTGAGCGGCCGTGATGATGAAGGCTTGACTGCGAGCTTGCTGTTGCTGCTGGTTGTTGTTGTTGCTATTGCGCTGCGGGCAGGTGTTGGCGAAGTGGTAGGGATCTCCGCATCTGAAGCAGGCACGAACGGTGGATGCAAGTGGTCGGTTTTGGTTGGCGATAGGGTTTTGGGGTACGGTGATGGCTCGGGCTTGGTTGGCGGGGGCTTGCGGAGCACTTCGACATTGTGGGAAGAAGTGTCCACACCTATTGCACTTAGTGCATAGGCAGCAAGGGGCATTAACAGGATGGTGAAAGGGGCAGGTGTTACACTTAGGATGCGGCCTAGTGTATGCCTTTTTGATAGGCTCAGGAGGGGCTAAGGCTAGTTGCTGATACGAGTGAGGGTTTGGCGGAGTGACTACCGCGCTATTGTGGCTCGAAGCCTTCCGCTTCTTGCCTTTTCTTTTGCTCTTGGGGGTTTGGTACAGGTAGGTTCGGTGAGGGTTTCGGCGGTGGCTTGGTGGGCTTTCCTCTATGAAGTCTTGGAGGCTTCACGAAGGACGTGGTTGTTGTTTAGACGGGCAGACAAGAGGAGGGTTTCCTCAAGAGTTTTGGGTGAGATGGCGTCAACAAGGTCCGTGAGGTGAGGAGGGAGGCAGCATATGTATTTGGCAACTGCCTTTTCGGCCGTGTCGGCTTGGCTAGGGCAAATCGCGCTCAGCTGCTTAAAACAGGCGGTGAGGCCGGCGTTGTCATTCCCTACCTGCTTAAGGTTCCAAAACCCGTTCTCGAGTTGTTGGCGTTCATGGGGAGGGCAAAATTTATTCTCCATCGCTTTTTGAGCTAAATACACGGGAGGGCGTGAGCGGCATCGTTAACACGAGCGTTACGCTCGGAAGTCCACCAATAAAGAGCCCTCGATCGGAAGACTCCCATCGCGTTGATGGTACGCAGGTGGTCGGGACAACCACTTTGTAAGAAAGTAACCTTAATGGCATCAAACCATTGAAGTAATTTGGTGGCATCCTCTTCGCCTGTGAATGGTAATGGGTTGCAAGAACAGAACTACTTAAGGTAAACGTCGACAGATATGCTTCGACCTTAGAGTCGACAGAGGCATGGGGCGAATCAACGTTCGGTGAAGGTTGCATCTTGCTTACGATGTCCGGGAAAACCTTGGCCATCTGCTCAGCCATGAACTTCATACAATCCCTCTTCAATATCGAATTGGAGCGGGACTTTGACTTGGACTTCTTCTTTCCCATGACGCTTTGTGAGAAAGACATCTAAAGGTTGACAATAAAGAGAGAGATTAAGGCTTTGATCATAATGCGTTTTTTATAAAAGAAGTTGTTTTAAGCGTATAAGTATCATGTAACACGTATGAATTCACATAAATAGCATAGGCAGACAAGCATTCAAAAGCATAAACACGTATGATTTGGGTAAGGGGTATAAATTTAGTTGGTTCACGAGGATTATTATAATTGTTTTTGGTTACGAAAGGCGTGCAAGTTGTGCATCGGGCTAGAAAGGAATGAGGTATCAAGTATTAAAACACATAATAATTGAGATACATAAAAGATAGGCTTAATAAAACATTGGAGTGTTTCGTGTTGAGAAATGTCGACTATTCCAAAGTGAATCGAGATCCTTTCAAATTAGAGAAACGTGTTTGGCCTATAGGTAAAATGCTATCGTCGAAAAGCGATTAACGGCACTTTACATTTCCAGTTACTACACGTCTCTAACCGATCAAATTTGACGAGATTGAAAAGCGAGGAATGGGACTAGTTGACAAGGTGCTGGTTTCACCCCTAACTTGACAACATCGTACCCTAAGTGTGGTTGGTACTTACCAAACGAGGAGCGAATTCTGGCTCGTTGGTAAGGGTCCACTAGAGTATGAAATGGAAATTCCAATCAAGATATTGATTTCACTCCTAACTTGATGGTGTAATTTCGTGTAAAATCGAATACGCGGATTGAGAGTGATCACTAAAGTGCAGGTTTCACCCCTATTTTGGTGAGATCATCTCGTTTATAGTATGAGTGTCTCCAAGTCTTCAAGTGTGTAAGTTGTGTAAGTGTCTTAGGAATAACACATTGCATAAATATTAAGACAAAAAGAAATAGGAAGAAGCAAATAGGAAGAAGCAAATAGAAAGAATTAACATTTTAAGCATGAATCAAGGTCAAGTTGGACACTTAAACTGTAGACTAGGTCGAACATGGCAATTCTACCTAATTCCCTATAGTTATGGCTCTGATACCAATCTGTCACACCCCAACCGATGGCGAAAACATCAGAGTGAGACGAACGAGATTGCTCGAGACATCATAACACTAATTGTGATAATATTTAATTAAACAACTCATTTCATTTCATTCATCAAATCGTCAAGTACAACATAATTCAAATACAAAATAACATCAAATGAGACGAGTTCAACGAAACATAATAAATAACTTAGCATTCTAAGTGTGTTTCTATGCCAACCCTACTAAGTTTCGTCATATCAACATCATCAACTTGCAATATGTTAAAATGTATAGTTCAATAACAAAGTATTGGCGAGTAAAAAGTTTGAATCATAGCATAGGTAGTAAAAACGTTTAAACAAATCCACATGATAAGCTAGTATACGAGATTAATGTAAACAAGGCATGTGAACTACAAGTCAATCCTCAAGAGTCACCACGTAATAGATAAAAACTTAACATGACCACAAGAATACGGCGGTGCGTTACTCCTATAGCGCTATACATGTTAAGGGGAGGCTCGTACGAAGTTAATAACAATTAGTATCACATAAGAATATTCCAAGTAAACAAATCAAGTATCGCATAACTATAGCATGTATGATGAATTGTTTGTGTGATTATATAGAATAAAAGTGTGATTTAGTGTGTTTACGATAAATTAACTTATTGCACCCAAAAGTGTAAAGCGTAAAAAGGGTGTCGAGTGTACCATGGTTTTGCAAAGTTAATTCCGTGAAAGTGTTTGGGTTGATTAAGAGGACCAACACCGAGTTATCCTACACAAGGAAACATAGGTGTGTGAGTATTGGAATGACGATGGAGTTCGTTAATTTAGGAATTTAAAGTATGCCAAAGTATGTATAGTCGAAAGTATTTATCTAGACGTTAACACCCGTTTTTCACACTATAAGCCCCGTAGGGTGTTTGTGGTTTTACGGGTCATGCCCAATAGAATCGTAACGATGGTTAAGTCTTAGATAAAATAACCTAATGTTAGGACAAGTAACCATACGGTCATTGTCAAAAGTTCGGTTATAATTATTATTTACATATCTAGTTTACATATATTATTAAAAGTTTATCATATAAATCATAGATTTCATAGAAGTCATAGAAGTCATGCATGGAGGTAGGAGGATAACCATCCTTAACCTCTTTCATAAAATTCACCAATACACAAATTGCCACAAGGACAATCCGGATGGTCATGAATAAAGTACTTCACTAAACTACGTTTCGACCGAATAAGCAAGCTAGGTGTGTGCATCCCAACATTGCAACGTTTAGGGAAGTGTCGTAGCCTTGTCACTCAAGTGAAGGTGAAAGATAGATCAGTGGATAGGAATCATCAAGTGAGGGGTGGATTGAAAGTTGGATAGCCAAGGCCTCCATGTAATCACACCTTCACCAAAACACAAGCTTGTAAGCTTTGATGGTTTTCAACACTTGTGGGTTAAGACCCTTAGTAAAACAACAAGTTTAGAGGCATGTTATACCTCTTGATTTTGTATGAAACAAGTCTAGCTAGCTCACTAACCATAAACTTGATTAGAGGCACAAGTAGCAAAGAGTTGTTAAGAGACAACAAGTTTAAGAAATGTTTATAAGTTTAACTTCCAAAACAGAAAGTTTGGCCATTAAAATGGTATTGTTCCACCTTGGTTTTCCCTGGAAAATCTATGGTAACATCCCAAGAGGCTTAGCAAACATTGTTGAGGAAGAAAACCTTAAGAAAGTTTGAAGTTTTTAAAGTTTTGAAAAGATAAAAGTGGGAAGAAAGTTCAATACACTTTTGGACCTTCAAAATGGTGAGTTTTCACCTTAGTTTGCCCAAGCAAACTTGTGAAAACCTTCCTAGAGGTTATCCAAGTGTTTTAGAAGAAGAAACAAGGTTTAAATAAGAAAGGAAGTGAGTTAAAACTCACTTGCAAACTGAAATATCTCAACAGAAAATTCTGGGAGTTTTGAGAGGATTTGTGAAGTGTTGGAGGCTTGTAAAAGTGAGAAAAGGTTGGGGAAATGTGGGGTTTTATAGAGGAAAGATTGGGGTTTGGGTTAGGTTAGCATTTATGAGGATTAGGTGAGTGTTTAACTTGAAACAAGACGGTTTAGCCCTCTTGGCAGCTTGGGCCGCAAGCTGTTAGGTTTTTCTGTTTTTATTATTTAATAAATGTAATTAAGTTTGTTTGTTTATTCAAATGATGCACTTTATTTATAAACTAACTGTGAGTGTTGGAAGGTTTAAAACATGAATAAAGGTGTTATATAATCTTACAAAATGATAAGTGTTTAACATAAACGTGACTAATTTTTATGATGTCCATTGTGTAAGTGCTTTGCCGTTAAATCATCAAAAGTCTTGCTTGATTTGATTGTGTAAGCTTTAAGAATGCACTACGAGAATTCACGAGTTAGATTGAATTGACAATTTTTTGTAACGAATAAGCATACGTTTATAAGTATAAGCATGCATAAATTTTGTGAATTTCGTATAATTGATTAATTTGACACAATCAAAGCCTTGGATTTACAATGATTTGGAAATGAAATACGGTTACAAGGTTTGGACTTTCCAAATATAGAAACACAAAGCAAACTTACTAAAAATGGAAAGTTACAAAAGCGAAGCATTACACATTCGATCAATGTGATCTATTTCAAGAGCCATCATAACGATAATAGTAACTCAGCATTAGTTTCTTATGAGTTCTGTTCTTGATGAATTTAAGTGTTCTGAGTTTATACTTTTTTTCTTGATTCAGGTCATACTAATGGCACCAAACAAGCAAAATGTCATCTTCTTTAGTAAGCCAACTCCTATGTAAACTTTATATTCTATCGACTTACTATGATACTCACTAGTCTGATAGATTTGAGGGGAATAAATAAACGCAGGGTCAAAAATTAGAAATATTAGATAAATAAAGAAATTGACAAGAATGCCTCTCATTTAACATTGAATTTTAAGGATGTTAGAGATTTGGATGGATTTGACAATAATTTATGTGCATGTGAGGAAAAAAAACTTTAGTGGATGGAAATTGGCAGAACCCTATGGATGACTTTGACAATTTACTATTTTTTAATAAATACATTAGTGTATTCATCATCAAACTGTCAATGATTTACACACGATATGGCTATAATTAGTTCACTCAGTTTGCTAAATACATAGTATTCACTCTTAAACCTAACATGAAATATAGTTATATATATTATTATAAATAAATATATATATATATATATATTGTGTGTATGTGTGTGGATATGTGTGAGAGAGAAGATATAGGGGCGGCCAATAGCTTTCTACATTTGGGGGAAGTTTGTGATTTCTTTTAAATTATCATGGATGGATGAGATGATATAGTGATGTTTTTGTTAATTTTTTTGAATTGTGAATATAGAGTGTGTGATAATGGATGGAATGTCAGTCTTCTCACATCCCATTCATCATATGTGTCTTTAATTTTTTATTATTTGTTTCTTTTTTATATGTGTGTGGGGGTGTATGTGAGAGGGCGATGATATACGAGTGATTAGTAGTATTTTAAATTTTAGAGAGAGTGTAGGTTTTGTTAAATTTTAAGGAGCAGAGATTAAGATAGTGTATGATATGTTGTGATATTTTTATTAAGTTTTTTTATATTCTGAAGATAGGGTGAGAATGCCATGCTCTAAACAAATCTTCATGAAGATCATTTTGACATATTTGACTATAGTCTCTTTTCGTGATATAATCCCTTTTAAATTAATTATTTATTTTTATTATTGTAGAAGAGCGGAATCAAGTAAATAAATAATAAAGAATTCTCTATGGAGAAGTTATTAATTTTGAATGCTTAAACGATTATAAGAGGGCTCTTATAGAGTATATTCTAAATTTAGCAGGTTTGTCAAATTTTTATATTACAAACTAAAATGAAAATACTGAAAACAAACATAAAAATAAAGGAACCCCCCTCCCACTCACGGCTACATGGGGCGTTTTCCCTCATGCCACTAAGTCTTGATAATGTGTTGGCAAGATTATGAGCATGGTTAGTGGATTTGTGGTGTAAGAACTTGATCACAACAAAAGACCAACACTTACTTTCGTTCCTTTCATTTCTTAAACACCAAAACACAACACATTCTCCTTCCTTTTTTCTTCTAAAAATCGACCAAACACCACCAACCATACCTTCAACTTTTAAAAATCCAAACTCAAGAAATTCAAACTTGCATGAAGATACAAGGATGATCTAAAGTGTTTGATAGGATTAGGAGGAACACTTGGAAGCTTTGGAACTCTTGAATCATCACTTTCTTCATCTTTTTACCATCATTTTGATCATCCCTAGCCAAGTGCTAGTAGTAAACTTCATACCTTAATCTTATACTTTATGTTTCATGAAAAATATACAAGATCATCTTAAAAGATATTTAAAAACCCACTTGAAAAACACTAATAAAACTATAATCACTAACATAATTGGTTTCTTTATGATTATGGATGATCTTGAATTTGTCATAAACTAGTAAACTTGAATTTGTATTTGTATGTATAAAAAGATAACCTAAACACATGCATGTTTAGATTATCAAGATTCATTAACAAAAATTGTCATAAATATGATTTTATACTTTAAGATGATCAAACAAATTATAGATTATTAAATAAAAGTCATGGTTTAGAAATTTGGTTAAAAGTGATAATAAAGTTTCTATTTTAAGAAAGTTTTAAACTATAACAAGTTCATGACATTTTTGTTAATACATTAGTATAATACTTGTGATTTGATGATGAATTGAGTTAGAAAAGTGATTTGAAACATGTTTATATAAACATGGGAAATCTTATATTTTAAAGGAAACTATACAAATTTTTATAAAAATTAATCTTGATTATGGTTAAACTAAAGGTTTTAGTGATTAGGGACTTTAATCTTATTTAAACAAAAGTTTGGGTGAAAAAGTTTAAAATATAATTACTTAAGTTTTCATAAACTAAAAATGAAATAAATAAATATTTTTGATAAAAATATATATATTTTGAAATCACCAAACATGTACACATATATTTTTGTATAAATATTATATATTTAGATCATGTAGGATCTAATATAAAAATATATAAGTAATCAATCTTTTGACAAAATAATGTATATCGGACAATTCGGACAAATTTGGATAATTCGGACAAAATAAAGTATATGGTATAAACGAAATAAACGACAAAGTTGAAAGGAATAAAATGGACGACGCAAATATAACAGTCAAAATGAACAAATCAACCGTCACACTTTATATACTAGGATTTATAAAAATTTAACTTATATGTAGTAGTTTTTACAAATAAATTTTTATAAGCTAGAACATTTACTAGTAAGTATTTTAAAAAAAACTTGGAGCCCAACTAAACAATAGTTGGACTAAGCCTAGTTTCATAAAATTTTATTGAACTAAATCTATTTTTATAAACTATATGGACTAGCCCAGTTGTATAAATTAATTTGGGTTAGGCCCACTTATATAAAAATCAAACTTGAGCTAAACCCACTTTTAAAAAATTAATATGGGCTAAGCCCACTTTTATAAAATTAAATTGGGATAATCCATTTCTATAAAAATTAACTTTGGGCTAAGCTCACTTCTATAAAACTAAATTAGGCTAATCCAATTTTAAAAACTAGTTATAATTTTTGAATACTTAAACGAATATAAGAGGGCTCTTATAGAGTGTATTTAAATATAGAGGTTTGTCAAATTTTTAAAATACAAACTAAAATGAAAAGACTGAAAATAAACATAAAAATAAACGAATAAATTAATCAATCAATAATTCACATGTTTTGGGTTCAAAAAGGAATGTACGAATTGAAAATTTTGAGGAAAACTTTGATTAACAAAATCGGAGTACTAAATAGAGGATATTAGGCCTCTGGGATAAACCACCTATGCTTGTTTGCTATGTGATCTGGCTCCTCGAGGCCTTACCATCGCTTGTTTGTTGTCCCCCAACTTCAGTCGTAGCTCAAGTTACGCCAATATAAAATTAGACTTTTTCAACTTGTTTCCCTGATCAAGTTAGTCTAGATGAAAATCAGCAAGCTCTTGACCTTGCTTCTAATCAATCATTCAGGTAATATGCATATGGGTTTGGCTTAACGTTTGTCTCTGCATTTGAATAGCCCTCGATCTCTTGCTCCCTCTCGAAATAATTTAACATTTTGAACTTTAGTTATTACCGGATGTATATTACTAGTTACTAGTTATAAATAGTATGTAGTTTGTGTAATAATAATAAACCAAAGCCAAGAGGTCGAACCCAAAAACATGCACGAGCACGAATCAACATATTTCATTAATTTTAATATATAAAACTCATACAAATAAACTTTAATTATTGAAGTTATACACAGCTACAAGATTAAGAAATTTTCACTTACCAAATTAGTATACATGGTGGAATACACCAAGCATTTTCAAAATGTATTTTGTATCTCTCTACGTATTTGGTATTTATATATAACTACATAAATGGTACAACCAACGTTCTAAGATAAACCGGGAAAAGTTGTAAGACAAAGCATTTGTAATAACGGACATGCTAAATACATGGGAAAGTTACGATATCCTTCACGTAACGTTGCTATTTATTAACTTCAATGGAGCACTTCTAAACTTATCGGTTCAGTCATGGGATTTCTTTTCCTCCTGATTCTCACCCCAGTTTTCATTTTCGTCATCACATCTATTGTTTTCTTGCCACCATTACTATTTTTCTTCCTTTTCTTCTCCCTCTTACTCTTCCTCCTCTACTCTTTTCCATTTTCATTCTTGTGTTCTTGTATGTAACTTTTGGGGTCTTACTGTGATCGTATTAGTACATTACTTGGTTCAATAAAATGATATATGTAATTTATTTATTCTGTAATATAAATAGTACAAATTGTCTAGATTTTAGGAATACCAAAAGTGTTAGATTGAGTACATATTACTGTCGACTTAATTATTATTAATATTGTTCTATCAATATGAGATTATATATCTATAAGTTGTTTGTCACGAGAATATAGTGACAATCTGAGCAGCTAAAATCCTGCCAGATTCTCTAAAAGGTTTTATGCTTAAATGACACTGGTTGGATACACATACACATACGGTGAAAATATAATGTAGAATATGCCTTATCGTATGACCGTACGAGATTTCAAGTTCGTACATTATAAACTTAATAATTAAAAACCCACATGTTGTAAAGTATAAAAAACCACAAGTTGTAAAATATATAAAAACGGATGTTGTAGAGGGAAAAATCCGCATGTTGTATTTAAAAGAAAACCGCATGTTTATAAAAAGAAACCCTGCATGTTATGAGCAAAAAGCCGTATGTTGTAAATTATTCTCGTGCACATCGTACGTTAAGATAAATTGTACGTTAACCAACCCCTACACAGATGCATATTTATAAACCGAACATTTTGTATGTTAAATATTGTGTTTATTATATCAAATCTTCTAGACCCATTTCTTTAAAAATCAATACATTCCAACTTTCATTTAGTTATAAAAAAATCTACAAACAATTCAAGTGTAATTCTCTATATAGTGATATCAGAGATTCAGAGCAACAACTGATCAAGAACAAAGATCAAGAAGGATCAAGATCAGAGGATCATAGCAATCAAATTATTTATAAAATTCTAATCAAAGGGATTTGAACAACTCAAAATATTTCTACAAACAGAAAATATCCTTTGATCATCTCACAAAAAAAAATGAACGGATCTGAACAACAATAACTTTACCATACAAGGAAGTTACAAGAAAAACAAACCAATTCCTAAAGTCAAATGCTACTACATCCAAGAATACGATAATATGATTAAATGTTGCAGAAAACAAACAAATGCAGAGAAGAATGGCAATATGATCTTGAATTATGACAACAATATATCATTAAATAAGAGGCATCTGATACTGGGAAAAGATGGACAACAATCGGTAAGAACTGGTATTTAGATCTTACATAGAACAACCACATAACTAGAGATAGAGACCTGTTTATCTCTTTTAAAGCAACAATGGACAATGATGTTCAAACGAAAGCAATCAAAGTATACAAATGCATGGACATGGCAATATGGTAATCAAGAGAAGACAAGGAACATAAACAATACCAACTGTATATTGTTCCAGATTTCAAAGTAAACTTGGAGAGTTTTACATAATTTAGTTCACAAAAATAAGACGTTTTAGTTGATATACAATATTAATAAATATAATAAGAGTTACTCAAATCTCATTAATGTCATCATAATTTCCTCCTTCATCACCATTCGTGAGTTGTGTCCTACACCAATTTTATTAGGAGACAAAATTATTTAAAAGTGTTGTATCTTACACATATTTTATTATGAGTCGCAAAATTATTTAAAATTGTTGGGGTCCTACGCATTCTGTACGCTACACCAAAACATTATTTTTATAGTGTAGAAATTTTGTTTTTATGGTGTAGGAAATATTGAATATGTAGGATTATATGTGATTGTTTTTACTGTGTAAGGTGCATAACTATTTAATATGATAAACTCATTAAATGATTAGGGTTCATTAATTAATCTAAATATTAAAAATAAAGGATAAAGTTATTAAATGATTTGTTTAAATTACCTTTGTATCTTTTGTTCTTTTTATTCTTAATTTGTGATTTCTTCTCATTTGAACTCTCCACTATATATATATATATATAGGGTGAGGTTATTGTGAGAAAATTTAAAAGTGTGAAAATTTAATCTAATGGTTGAGATCATAGTGGCAATTATGTAAATAATGTTGACTATTAAACTAACTAATTTTCTAGATTAAGGGTATAAAAATAAATTTAATATTTTTAAATTAAGAAACTAAATTAATACACATGCAAAGTTCCCCCCTTCTTTTTAAACATCAATAACTTTTTATACGTAACTCTTTTTTTTAAATAATTACACCATAAAAACGAGTGGTTTTTTATCATTAATATGAGTACCGTATTGATATACATATGCAGAGTTATTTCTGTTTTTATATATTTAGGGTGTTATTTCTGTTTTTATTCTGATTAAAGTGTTGACTGGTGTTATATTAGGGTGTTATTTCTGTTATATTCAATGTTAGGGTGTTCTTTATAAGATGTGTGCTTCAATATAACTGTTGTGGTGTTTTTATTAGTTATGGTGTTATTTTTGTTATATTTCTATTCATTATAAATTTATGTTTTCAATATACATGCTGTTGTGTGTTTTTTATGAGTTATGGTGTTTTTATGAGTTTTATTTCTTTTATTTATAAGATGTATGCCTTCAATATACGTGTTATGATGTTTTTAGGAGTTAGGGTGTTATTTCAAATTCGAAAATACCTACAATAACTATCAAAAATCGTTGCATATATTCATTTCTTAATTAGATTTTATTAGTTAAATTACACTTATACCCAGAAAACTACCAAAATAAAAAAAGGGACATATGTCACCTTCATAATCTTTCTTATCCTTCTCACACTTTTAAATTTTCTCACATGAAAGTCTACATAATATATATATATATATATATATATATGAGAACACTAAATATAGCGAGAACCGTGAGAATAATGAAAAAACCCACTAGAACTTGGTAAAAAACAAATAAAATTCAAAATTTCTTTTTACACTTATCATTATTATTCGAATACAATTTTAGAAATTTAAATTTACGTGAATTCGAAAATAAAGAAAATTTACACATGTGCAAGTTTGCCATTTACACATGTGTAAATTTGTTATATTTACATATGTGTAAAAAATCTAATAAGAGTAATTTTGAGAGGACAAATGAATTATTTGATGTTGTAATTTTTTTTGATGTTTTATTTTATTTAAAATGATGATTATATATAGAAACATGGTTTTAATTGGTTTTCTAATTCGTTCTCATGGTTCTTGTTATATTTAGCATTTTAAAAATAACTTTCCCATATATATATATATATATATTAAACCTGAGTGCGTCTTTCAGCAAGAAAGACATGCAAAGACATGCTGAAAAACACCTAGCAAACTCAAACAAAAGGAATATGAAGATTATGACATAATGACAAGTGTGTAATCTAAATCATTTTACACAAGACCTGATGGAAGTTTTGATTATTTAAGTTGTGTTACAATAAATTACGTGATGGATTGCATAAATGCTTTAGACGATATAATCATCCATGGAAATCTTGCCAAAAATGATGTGTATGAATTTCTTTTCCAAAGTCGTCTCTTCGTTGGTTCGTAAACGAATTCCTTAAATCAAGAGTGATATGATGCTGCCACCTAGACTAGAAAATGGTGAAATTGTCAATCTATTTTAATTATATATATGTGGTGCAAAAGGAATGAAAATACTACACTGTTACAAAGTACAATATTTGGAATGTGATAGACACAAAATTTGGCTATAACTAGAGAATCTAAGCAAGGATAATATATAAAGTACCTTGATGTACTAGAATGGTTTAATAAAATATGAAAGCTAATGATGTGAAGAAAAGATTCAATTTCAAGATGGGGCTTAAAAACTAAAACAAATAAATCAAGACACTCTCCAAGAACTTCAAGCTAGCCGTATGAAGGACAACTTTAAGTCTAGTTTAGGAGTGAGTCTTAGATTGTACATTTCGATCTAGATAATATTTATTAGTAGTTTTTTTAACAATATAAAATTAACTATAACCTTTTCACGAAAATATTATGACACTTAGGGCGGTTAAAAATGGATATATTATGACTAAGAGCAGTTAAAATCTAACCGGTTTTCTCTAAAAAGATGTGATGCTTAAAACATATCGGTTGTGTGTATGTATTAGAAACGGCATATGTAGGTGTTATATGTTAATTATTATGTTTGTTAAATTACATCTTCTAGACCCCATTTCTTTGATAAATCCATACATTGCAAGTTTCATTTCGTCATCCGGCCAAAATATACAAACAATTAAGGTGTAATTCTCTACAAAGAGTTTTTCATAGTATTCTTACTAATCAAGTTTCAAAGATTCATGTTTTATTGGCTTATGTGTCCTTACGCTTATGCATAAAGACTTTGCATCTTTGTATTTATTATTTAGGTAAAATTAAATTAGGAGTCGAAATTATTAGAAATTAGAGTTAAAACCAAATTCTTGTCATCAAATAAAGACCATAACCCCCCCCCCCCCCCCCCCAAATAAAAACCAGTCCTTACATATAAACATTGTAGAAGAATTACTTCTCAGCCCTACGATCTTTAAGGTCTTTAAATTCATCAATTACTGATTTTGAATCAAAGTTATTACTACTCAGCCCGACGACCTTTAAGGTCTTCAAATTCATCAATTACTGATTTCGAAGCAAGGTTTTTGTAAGTTCAAAATCCCAGAAATAACGATACTAGTGATGTTTCTCAACAAGATCCAGATCTTAAACACCAATTAGTTTGATGTTTGACCCGTAAATGATAGAAAACTATATAAAACCGTTTAAAACAAAATGGTAAACATAATACAACCTTCAATTGATAGTCGAGAATGATTTACAATACTGATCCGACTTTGCTAAGTTAAGTTCAAAACACACACACAATAGTGGAATAATCTACCAAAAGCCTAACCTATAGATGAGAAACACAAGACTATTTATAGGCACACGATTAGGGTTTGGCGCCACAGTCGCCATGCACATAACTGACAGTTGCAATGTTGTCACAAGAGTGACAGCTGCAATTGTCATTACAAGAGTTGTTGTGCCGATCTATACTAATCATCACGTGCCAAAAAAAATTGTAAAATTAAGCAAGAAAAACGAAAATTTTATTTTATTCTTCATGTCCAGGATTACGTGAGTGGCACCTAGAACAAAACATCTAAACATCATTATTTTGTCTCTTTAACGATGTACAGTATATGCGACAGTCGACCTTTTAGGTTCCAACAATCTTCCTTGAGACTGTTTCATTCAACCTTGTTGTAGTGAATCTGAAGGTTGGTCAATGGGAAAGACTAGCTTAGGAATTGAAGCTAGTGGAATGATATCCAACACTTTGACCGTTTTGATTGATGTAGATGCAGAAACTTCAATGGAGGCTATGACATCTTTGACAGACTCTGGTTCTTGACCACTTTTATCTCCTTAGATATTTTCAGCGTTAATAAAACTAATCTCTTTTTCACCTTGTTCGCCTTCAGCTTCAAGATTTTCTTCACCAATTCCTTCAAACATTTCGTTTAACCATTCCTTAGAGGATTGAGATGGTTGAGCATTCTTTGCACTTGTTTTTTATGCTTCATTAAGGATTTCATCAATGATATAATCTGGATCACTTGTGCCAAATACTTTATCTAAAACGCTTTAACCGTCAACCAAGGCTTCCATGTTTTTCATTAAGTTGGATAATTCATCGGATGCACGTGGTTCCATGTTGTCAATGTCTTCTTGATAAGGTTCGGTATTAGCAATGAAAGATGTTCCTGTTTGATAAGGTGTTGGAGGCGGAAGGGAAGTAGGGATCTCAGGAGGGACTTCATCAATTTTCTTCTTTCCCTTTATTGAATCAATTAGTTCCATCATTTGTACCTTCAACTGACGAGCTCGTTTAGCTACACGGTTGAACATAAATGCTTCTTCTCAAATGTAGTTTCTAGCTCCACTATTGATTGATTTTGAATATAGCTTCATAAGATCAGTGGTTTAGAATCTCAAAAGATCCATTGGATCATAGAGCCTGATGTCTTGTCTGTCATGGGTACTAATAACAACTTCCCTACGTTTTTGTCATAATGCCACTTGTTGAAGTTTGTGAGACATACTTCAAACTCACCATGAATTGCCACTCTTGTAACTATCTTTGGGGGTTTCACATACCAATACACACTTTCACTCGTCTGGCGAGCCCTTCTCTTAAACTTGCAATTGAAACATTACTTCTGTTTATAATATCTATCTTTCTTAGCTTCTTGATATCCCACATCGGAAAAGGTTGCAAGTCACGATTCTTTGCAAAAACTCACCACGAATTGCCACTCTTGTAACTATCTTTGGGGGCTTCACATACCAATACACACTTTCACTCGTCTGGCGAGCCCTTCTCTTAAACTTGCAATTGAAACATTACTTCTATTTATAATATCTATCTTTCTTAGCTTCTTGATATCCCACATCGGAAAAGGTTGCAAGTCACGATTCTTTGCAAAATATTGAATGTCACCTTTGTGCCTCTTCACAACATACAGACCCTTTAAGGATTCGGAGTACCAAGCTTGGATCTTATTTGTTTCCTTTTCTTTCTTCACTACCATGTTTTGATGGAAAACAATTGGAGTCGCTCTAGCAGGTTTAAACCAAGACACCTTTTCTAAAGCATAATTTGAGGGCTTCGCTAGAAATTTATCTCCTCTAGGATCAACATATTATGTTTTAGGATGATCACCAACTTCAAAAAATGTATCTGGTATCTTTTCTGCAATGACTTCTTCATTAACATTGTTACTTTCACCAAAATCTTCTTGTCGATCATCAGTACCTTCTTCTGACCCCGGTGGTCCTTCTTTGTCTTTTGAGGACATTGTTTTCTTTGTGGTTGCCAACCCTGTATCACCACCTTCATCATTATCATTATTGTAGTCATCTCTATCAAATCCAATTTTCTCTACATCAATATCATCACCTCGTTCATCTTTGTCTGCTTTAGAGATCTTTTCTGGATACTTTCTCTTTCGAGTTTCAACGTTTTTCCTTTCGATGAACTAGGTTCATCAACCTTTTCTTCGTCCTCATCATCATCTCTTGGTCTTAAGCTGGCTTGACGTTGAGTAATGTCATCACATCTTACTAGTATATCTTGATGTTAATCAATTAACATGTACAGAGAAACGGCTAGGGTTTTATTGCATTAGATTAGAAACAAATAAAAGAGAAATACAAATTATATACTATGGCTAATTAGCTAATGGGCCAAGCCTACACTAACATCTTTGTTATGCTAACATCCCCCCTCAAACTCATAATGCAACTGCAATAAATATTGAGAGTTTGTCACATGAGAACCAAAATTGAGACGTTGACTGAGCCTTGGTAAAAGCATCTGCAATCTGCAAAGCTGATGGAACGAAGGGAAGCGAGATGGTTCCAAGCTGAAGATGATGACTAGTAAAATGACAACAATATCAATATGTTTTGTCCGCTCATGAAAAACATAGTTCTTTTCGATCTACATAGCACTTTGATTATCACAATGCAAAGGGGTAGGTTGAGTGATAGTGACCCCCATATCTCCAAGGAGCCATCGCAACCAAACAATCTCACATGTAGCCACAGCCATAGCACGATACTCAACCTCATTAGAAGATCTAGAAACGTCTTTCTTCTTACTTTTCCATGAGATTAAAGAATCACCAAGCTAGGAAAACACAGGAACCAGTAGTGGACTTTCGATCGTTAGGATCATTATCCCAATCAACATCACTGTAGGCACGTAAATCTAGAGATGATGTCGAGGGAAACATAAGTCTTTGAAATTGAGTCCCACGAAGATATCTCAAGATACGAAGAACAACTCCCAGTGAACAGAAGTAGGAGCAGTAACAAACTGACTAACCACATGAACAATATGAGCAATATCAGGTCGATTAACTTTAAGGTAAACCAAGCTGCCTACAATAGTACAATATAAGCTCTGATCAGATAAAAGAACACTATCTGTGGGAGAATATCGCGCATTGGTTTCAAGAGGAGTGTCTACAGTTCTATTATCAGAAAGTCTTGCTCGTTGAAACAGATCAGAAATATACTTTGTCTGAAATAGGAGATATCCTTTCGGAGACTAAGCCACCTCAATACCTAAGAAATACCGTAGTAAGCCCAAATCCTTCATAGCAAAATGATAAGCCAAATCATGCTTCAAGGACTCAATACCATCACAATCATCTCCTGTGATAATCATATCATCCACATATAAAGATAGAAGGATGCCTCCTGCTTCTATACATCGAATAAACAATGCTGAATCGTGATTACTAGAAACAAAACCAAGAGAAGTAATCACTATAGAATTTTTAAAACCAGGCACGAGGGGCCTGTTTAAGGCCATATAGAGCTTTCCGAAGCCGATAGACTTTATTGGGTTGATGCGCAATTCCTGTGGGAGGTGTCATGTATACCTCCTAATGGAGATCACCATTTAGAAAGGCATTCCTGACATCCATTTGACAAATCTTCCACTGAGGAATAGATTCAACAACTACAAGAGTACGAACGGTAGTTATTTTTTGATACTGGGGTAAATGTCTCCTCATAATCCATATCATATTTATGTGAGTATCCTTTTTGCTACAAGTCTGGCCTTATATCACTCAACAGACCCGTCAGACTTCGTTTTAATCTTATATCCCAACGACAACCAATTGTATGTTTACCAGGTGGTAGTGGAACCAAATCCCATGTGTGCGTCTGATGAAGAACAGTGAGCTCTTCAGCCATAGCATTCTGCCAAAGAGGATCAGAGATAGCCTCTCTATACGATACAGGTTCAGATAAATGATTTATATTTGCAATAAATGAAGCAAACGAAGTTGAGTAAGTAGAGTAGACAAAATCTGGTAGCTTAGTGGAGTTACATTCACGAGTGGACCTCCTCGGATGTGGAGCTGTCTTAACAGACAAAGGAGTTATCTCAAGCACAGTTGGACCTGAAGTTGTGTCTGACGATGTGTGGGTGTCTTGAGTGGGCCCTTCAGTTTCTACTTGACCACCAGACTCAACAAATGTAGCTGGAACATCAGATGATGTTGATGCTTCAATATCACAAGCAAAAGGATCAATGTTTCGAAGATCTGACTTTGTTACATTATGTGAGTTGGAGGGAGTCGAATAGAAAGGAATATGCTCGGGAAGATAACATGCCTCAAAACATATAACTTCTTACTTACTGGGTCAAAACAATGATATCCTTTCTGTCTAGTGCCATAGCCTTTTGGACCACTAGCACAACCCAAGAAAACACATAAGACTGCCTTATTTGACAATTTATCTCGTTCAACATAAGGATGAAGAACAATGTAAGTACGTCCAGAAACTCTTAGTTCATCGTAATCTGGGAGTTCACCATATAACTTCTCAAGGAGACAACCTGGAATTATGAGCAGTAGGAGTCCGATTAATCACATGTTGGGTAGTTAAGAGTGCTTCTCCAAGAAAAAACACTCGGAACATCAGTAGATAGAAGGAATGATCGAGCAGTTTCCATAAAATGACGATGTTTCCTTTCAACAACACCCCCTGCAGATGACAGGTGTATTGTACCATCTGACATAAGTAATTGGGAAAAATCACTAGAAGTATATTCACCCCCTAAGTCACTCCGGAAACACTTTATCACAGCTGAATGTTGTGTCTTTATATAGGCTCTAAAGTTTTTGTAAATACCCAAGAACTCAGGTCTACGTTTCATAAGATACACCCAGGTATAACGAGTATAATCATCGATAAAGGATACATAATAGACCGACCCCCCCCCTTTAGTGGATACTAGCAATGGACCCCACATATCAGAGTGAACAATATCTAAAGGAGCAACAAAACGAGAAATACTTTTCTCAAACGGTAAAGCTGAGAACTTGGCAAGTTTGCAACCACTACAATTAGAGATGTCATAAATGTTCAAACGACCCAAAGCATTGTGGAAGCCAAAAACTTTAAGTGAGATGCTGACACATGTCCCAAACGAGAATGCCAAAGATAAAAATCGGAGATGACTGACTCAACCGAAAGGAAGAGAAGTCAATACTAGAAGCAGCCACATCAAATTCTTTGAGTTCATCCAAGACATAAAGTTCACCTACTCGATGACTGGTTCCAACCACCCTCATAGAACTTTTGTCTAGTACACAACAAATGGAATCAGAAAGGAGCACCCGATGACCAGATTTGCACAACTGACTAACCGAAACAAGGTTTAAAGCAAGATTGGGGATATAATAAACATTAGTGAGAGAAATATGTGGCGTTGCAACACATCTAACACCCTTTATTGGCATTGACGTAGCACTAGCAAATATAACCGATGCAGGTGAACCAGAAGTCAAAGATATAAATAATGGCAAGTGGGGTGACATATGATGAGATGCACTAGAATCCAATATTCAAATAGAAGAAGAGATACCTGAGGTACTAGACGAAGACATGCATGAATTTAGAAACAATCTAAACTGCTCAAAAACAGTGGATCTGAAGCAGACATTGAGACAGGACCAACTGGTGCATTCGGATTTGAAACACGTCGTTGTTGTTGTGTACATTGATCAAAAGAAACTGTAAAGCCACATGTGGACGGATGGAATTATCCATGATGAAAGTAATTAAAAAACCTAATCAAAATAGAGCCACAAATAAGAGCAACCAAATACGAAGCTCAAAACAAACCAATCAAGTCGAATGAAGCCAAACTTTTCGTCTAAAGTAACTTTTCACCAGAACCAACAAATCACCAAAGTCAAACCATTTGCCAAAATCCACCAATTTGAAATAACTTGACAAGCGAATACCCTTGAAGCGCCCCAAACAAACGTATCACAATAAAGGACTTCCAACACAAACAACACCAAATACGAACTCAAATAGAACCGATAAAAGATATAGAATATGGACCCAACATCAAACTCAACCAAGTATGAAGCAAACAATTACTAATGAACACAGTGAACTAGTACCCAAAATTAATCTCCCAAAATTAAATGCATATACTGCTCCAAAAGTGATATCATTTTTTATCATGATGATGTCATCGATCATAAAAATCATCCCAGTAATGCTTCACTGTATTAATTCTTCACAAGGACAACAAATAATTCTTCATGATTAACCAACAGCCGAAATGTTTGAATTTGATTCAAACAAAGAAATAACAACTTGATGGAATCACATAAATGGCATTCTTACGAGACGGCAATGATGCGAAGAAAGTAAAAACAAACTAATTCACCAATAAAGTTGGACAGCGTGGCCCCAATAACAAATCTACTATGGAGTTCGATAATGAAACTAATGGCTGCTAGAAACTTTCAATCATCGAATCAAAGAAAATAGATCGAATAGGCTCTGATACCATGTTAATCAATAAACATGTATAGAGAAACAGCTAGGGTTTTATTGCATTAGTAAACATTAGAAACAAATAAAGAGAAATACAAATTATATAGTATGACTAGTTAGCTAATGGGCCAAGCCTACACTAACATCTTTATTATGCTAACGCTTAAAAGTTCGTCAGCTCATCCAGATTCAGATACTTCAGATATGCTGATGTGTTTGTGAAACAACTTTGAGAAGATAGAAGAGGGCTCCATAGATTCTTCTGACTATATCTCTTTCGCCTTTTAACTTTCTTTTCAATCTTGAGATGGTTTTATCTTTCTCATCAACTTCCTTGGTTAGACGAAACACAGCTTCTCTTAATTCAGTTACCTCATTCTCCCTATGACATTCACGATCAATAATCCTGTTCATAGAGCTTTTGATATCTAACAAATGTTTTGCCATCACTTCACCAGCTTCCATAATCAGACTATCTCTCAGCTTCTTGTATTCTTTTTTCCTCCGTTTCATTTTTTCACTGGACTTTTCTTGTTTTGCTTTAGGGACAAGGCTGAGAGAACGAGGACAACATCCTGCTTGAGGTCGTGATGAACTAGGTTCTTGAGGTAAAGGACGACACAGAAAACATGAATGACCCAAGTTAATGACGTTGTAAGATTGTTGATAGATTTTAAGGATGAGGCAGAAACTCTAATGACCAAAATTAATGGGTTTCATTCACTTTCAATAAACTATTTTAATTAATTAAGGTCATGAACACACACCTTGCTTATCCATGTTCTTCCTTAGTTAACTTGACATCAAGGGGATAAGTTTCCCCAAACACCTTCAAGAATAATCTAGCCAAGAATGCTCATGGAAGAATATAAGATCAAACTTTAAAATATTATATAAATCATTAAAAGCTTGATTACACTATTGATATTTGAGTTTCTTCTAATGATTAAATGATTAGAAAGAGTGGGGTAGAAGAGAAGTGTGTAGTTGAGAAGAGGGGAGGGGATGAGCAAGTGAAAAACGGTGGAAATGACCTATTTATAGAAAGTTACAGGTGAGGCAGGGGTCATGCATGGATCACATAGGTTGGGACAGGCTGGATGACTGGTTGTAACCGATAACCAAGGCACGGGTCTTGTCTCATCAACAGAGGTCATGGTTAAATTTGTGGGCCCTGTTGGATCTTCAAAATCTTCCAAAAGCTTTTCTTATTAACATTTCATTGTTAATTACGAATAAACAAGAAGTATTGTACCAAAAAATGTAAGAAAATAAAGCTTTGGTTTTATTTTGTATTCTACAAATTATTATTCCTCCTTAAGTAGTTCATTACCAACAATTTAATTTTGGGTTGTTACATATATGGTAAGCATGCTAATTGTAAAAATGGTAAGAACTAATCTAAGTCATCTAGTTGTTTGATTAACGGATGATGTTGATTACACATCATTCCCTCACAATTAGGTAGGTGTATAATATTCTTATGGGTATTTCATTATGCTACTTCATTAGAAAAAACTAGTCAATGGAAATCAACACATATATTATCTTATTAGCACACCAATTGATATAATCAGCACATCCATTTACCAAATCAACACATCAATTTCTATAATCAGCACTTCGATAATTGCTATTTTTTTAACATTTTGAAAATAGCCTACAAACATGAACTCCTAATTTTAAATATCCAACTTTCTTTTTGTAGAGTACAAAAACATGAAAACTTAAATCGAATGAAGCATATGAAGCAAAATACTACAGAAGAAGATGTTGAAGATGATGTGTTGAAAGCGTGAGATTGTGGCACTCTGTAGATAGAGAGCGATGATGAATAAATTTGAAAATAAAAATGCATGAAAGTAGGGATATCATTAGATGTAATATTTAGAAGTGCTTGATCTCAGGATTTTCAAAATATACTAATATAGAAAAAGACTATAATACTCTCTACGAGACTTGTTTATTAAGCCATGTGTCAAACTTGGATAGGTTCTCATGGTTTTTATGCAAATAAGTGTATGTATATGATCCTGGGCCTGTAGAGTTAAGCAATGGATTGTTGTTGTAGTTTATTCTCCTTAACTTTATGTAGCACAAATTGCTCCGAAACTTGATTGTTGAAACGCTATTGCGCCTACACTATCCGTTTCTCAAGGTCGTAAATTTTGTCAAGTGCTTTGCCGACGAGAATAAAACAATCTTTTTATAAATTCTTTATAACATTTTTTAATTAACATGTTTGTAATGTTTAATTTAATGTTACCGAGTAGGGATGAGCTCGATACCAACCGGTACTGAAAAATACAGGTACCGAAAATCCAAAAAACAAGTACTGGTATCAAAAATACTCAGTACTGTACAGTTCGGTAACGATAAGGTTCGGTACGGTACCAACACCCAATACTATTTGTTTATCCCTATTACCGAGTACCACGATTCAATGCCACTCTATATCAAGTGGAACCGTGCGTTTAATGCAACTTCCCACACAAATACAACCATCTTTATCAACCCCACAACTCATCACCATTTCTTTCTCCTAAAATTTCCAATGTTGTTAAAGTTTTCGAATCCTTCCAACATTACTATCCTAATCTCTGCTTAATATCTTTCTAAGCATATACAAGAACCCAAAACTATTTTAGAAACCAAATATAAATCCCATATCATTTAAAAATCCTAATTATATATATTATTAAGTCTAACCGTCTTTAAAATCAATATTCACAGTTAGATCTCTTTAAAATCAATATTCACAGTTAGATCTTGCTGAAATGAATCTCACTCGTTTAAATTCAGAAAATTAACCACGCGGTTCAGAGCGGTTTTAATCGTTTCTTAGTGGGTGAGTTACCTCCACCTTTTCGTGCCCGTAATCTCTACAACTGCTCCTACAAACCTGGGTATTGAGAAGTACTCTTATGTAATTATATATTATAAAGACGGCGTGGTTTGTAACCACTGTCAAGTTGAATATTAGCCGTTAGATCAAGCTCAGATTAAATCTCATTAATAAACTAAAAAGGCCGCAGATAGTGGCAGTTGTACACCCTTTCTCTTAGTTGAATGCAGTTAGCGAAATAATTTACATCTTACGCTATAATAGTGCTACGTGATGCGTAATAGAGGTTACCTGCTTCCTCCAAACTAGCTATAAAAATGTCACAAGCATGATGGCCTAGTTCGCTGGCGACGGTGAATATATCCTTCGCCTAATTTGTAGTCGAAATGATGAAGTTATGGCAGCTTGCCGGCCGTATGATTTTCACTACTGTTTTCAAACCAACTCGAGTCATCACTCAGACGTTCGCCGGTCATGTCTCAACTCTTGATCTCGCAGCTTTCTCAATGAGAAACATAATGATTGCAG
This sequence comes from Scalesia atractyloides, assembly GCA_947069175.1. Classification (NCBI taxonomy): domain Eukaryota; kingdom Viridiplantae; phylum Streptophyta; class Magnoliopsida; order Asterales; family Asteraceae; genus Scalesia; species Scalesia atractyloides. Next base: position 50,045,710 of record CAMTDV010000023.1, read on the forward strand.
GTTTTTCCGTGGGGATTATGGTTTATACTTTGTTAAATCTCCGTAACCTAATCTGAAATCGAAGTTGCTATCTCTAATTTGGGAGAACTGAAGATCCGATTCCTACAAAGTCTTAGTTTCTTTTAAAATTATGTCTGATTTCATCATTGGATGCCCTAATATTGTTCAATTTGTAAACCAGATTAGGGTTTGAAATGTTCGCACTGATTTCATCTCGCATACATATCTTCATATGTCACGACAATTATATAATGGCGATTTGCGGATAAACTTTTACAATTAATCAGGCAATGGATTGGCTTAGCAGAAGAGGAAGAAGACGAGCCACCAGCTCTCTAGCATTCATCTCATATTTTTTTTATGCAAATTGCATATATTTGTCATCGCCATATTGGTATATTATGAATGCATCTTACAGTTCTGCCTGCAAATTGGTTCTGAGAAAAGCATTTTGGTTCATTTAGTATATGTTATTCATTTTAAATTTGGCTAAAGCTACAATGTTTGTTGGAAATCGGAGCTGTATGTTACTTGAAATTCAATTGATTTTTTTGAAGTTTAGTAGTTGTAGGGTCAGATTGGGTTTGAATAATCTGATTGATTATACATGAATACGTTTCGCAGTAGCAGAAGCTATGTTTGTATATCATGAAGTGAATCAAGTCTATCCAAGTGATTCGTTTGTTCATACCTCAAAAAGAAAGCAAAAGGTAATTGTGTTCTTCATTTACATATGTTTATTTCTATGTAAAAGGTATGTTTAAAAAGTTGGATTGTTGTAAAATTAAAATATTGTCTCATACAGGTGCTTAAGAAGTCATTCTTCACGAAGATTGAACATGTGCAGAAGGCGGGCCACCAGGAGGTCATGCCTGATCCGATCTGTGGGGATGCATACACACGAAGTAATAATAAAAAAAATTAGTAAATTGATCATGTTTGTTGGATAATTGGTATTTGACAACATTTGGGAATTGCAGGCACCTGAGGCCTTACATGGAGTTATCAGACTGAATTAAGGGGAAGTGGAGGTGGAAAAGAAGCCATTTGTTCAGCCACCACCAACCACTGAAGCACAGAAGCTACGTACATGCACCTCGGCCAATTTCATCAAAACTTGCTGCTGATATCCCGCTACTTACTGGACATGTATATATCATTAATTTATACAATGTTTATGTTAATTTGATTTTTATCATTGACCATTTGATTGTCAGCATCTATTCTTTTGTATCAGTGTGTTCTTGATACCCTTTCCCCTTCGGTGCTTCGTGGGACATGTGCCATTCCTTGTGCATTTAGCTATGGGAAAAGAGTTATTAGCTAAGCTCTCTATCTAAGGTATTGTCAGCATGTAGTTGGTTGTAAACTTGTAGCTCACGGAATATTAGAGGCTAATATTGTTTACATGTTCAGTATTTGTCTTTTATTTTGCATACTCTCAAATTCAAACACTATTGTTTATTTTGGTTGCAAGGAAAGAGGAAATGAGATGTTAGAAGTACATCCTAATAAGCATCTCTGTATAGTAACATGTAGCTTCAATACAACTATTTTACTTCAATAATATATGGAAACTCATTTTCATGATAGCTGGAGCTAAAATTAGGTGTGGGTGGCACCTCATACGAAGATTTTATAAACAATATGCATCTTACTTTGTAGTGGGTGTACTTTCAACTCTCATGTTGCTTGAAGCCAGTAATGTCATGGAACAAAAGAAGAAAAGGTGTAGACAATGTTATGGATTGGTATGTAGTCACGCCATACACTATCAAATTGGGTTCGGGTTAAAAGTGGTGCGTCAAAACAGACATGCTTGGGTTGACATGCACACATTTATACAAGTTTTTTTTCTAATTATAAAGAAGAGATGTTTTATATATCGTTGTTAAATGAATTATTGTTACAATAACAATCAATAGCTTTGAATAAAGTGATTTATGAGGTTGTATGCAAATAGACTGTGGGCGACTTCCAACCTGTATGACACACTCCATGTTTAACTAAGACTGGTTTTAGGCATATTATGCATGTAAATTGGAACTCATTGGAAGAGTTATATTACAACTTATGTCATTACAACTGATGTATTGAATAATACATCTATTTATCATGTAGAGTTTGTATTAGTTTAGTTAATATTCGTTTTGGTTTTACAAGAATATATCTACTTTTAATCCAAATACGTTTCGCGGGTCTTGGTTCGTGGAAGTAGCTGAAAAGACGAGAAAATGAGCTGAAGTGTTGAAAGAAACCGAGCCGGATCGTAATTGGAAGCCGAGAGAAGAAACGAATCGAAAAATAGGGAAAACAATCCTCTGACGGCCCGTGACCGGTCCAGGTCAAGCCTCTCGCAGGTGGCGAGAGGAGTATAAGTCACCGGAGAAACAAGACTCGGTCGCAGGGCGTGACCGGCTGCCTAATCCCTCTCGCGGGTGGCGAGAGGGTTGTTTGATTAGAGAGTTTCGAATTGTTATCAGATTTGTGAAAGAAAAGGTTATATAATTAGAGTTTAACTCTAATTACAATTATTAGACGAACTTGGGAGCTTTAGAGGCAAAATTCTGGAGATTGGAGCTAAGTTTGGAGGTCGATGTAACGCTTCTCTTTTGTAACTTTTCGTTTTTAGTAACTTTGCTTCGTGTTCCTATATTTGGAAAGTCTAAACCTTGTAATCGTATCTCATCTTCGAATCATTGTAAATCCTAGGCTTTGATTGTCATCAAATTGATCAATTATACGAAACTCATAATCTTCATACGCATTTATACTTATGTTCATACACGTATTCGTCACTCAAATTAAAGCTTCGAATTAACTCGTAGATTCTTATCATGTATTCGTAAAATGTAAACGTTCAAATCAAGCAAACAATTAGCAAGTTAAACGCAAAATGCATAGACTTTGGTACCATGATTCTTGTCACACTTATGTTAAATATTTGCAAGCTGTGTTTAGGGTTATGTAACACCTTTAATCATGTTTTGATCTTCCAAACACCTCACGCTTAGGTTACAAATAAAGTACATCATATAAACAAACACCATAACATTTAGTAAATAACAAACAAAAAAAAAAAGAAAAAAACCCTAGCAGCTTGCGGCTACAAGCTGCCAAGGGATTAAACTCTCCTTGTTTTAAATTTAACACTCACCTAACCCATTAAATGCAATCCTAATTCAAACCCTAATTTTCACTCTATAAGACCCCACCTTTCCCCAACTTTTTCTCACTTTTACAAGCGTCCAACACTTCACAAATCCTCTCAAAACTCTCAAAACTTTCTGCTGAGATAGTTCAGTTTGCAAGTGATTTTCAACTCACTTCCTTTCTTATTTAAACCTTGTTTCTTCTTCTAAAACACTTGGATAACCTCTAGGAAGGTTTTTACAAGTTTGATTGGGCAAACTAAGGTGAAAACTCACCATTTTGAGGTCCAAAAGTGTGCTAAACTTTCTACTCATGTTTTTCTTTTCAAAACTTAAAAAACTTCAAGTTTTCCTTATGTTTTAAACTCTCCTTGTTTTAAGTTTAACACTCACCTAACCCATAAATTCAACCCTAATTCAAACCCTAATTTTCACTCTATAAAACCACACCTTTCCCCAACTTTTTCTCACTTTTACAAGCCTCCAACACTTCACAAATCCTCTCAAAACTCTCAAAACTTTCTGCTGAGATAGTTCAGTTTGCAAGCGATTTTCAACTCACTTCCTTTCTTATTTAAACCTTGTTTCTTCTTCTAAAACACTTGGATAACCTCTTGGAAGGTTTTTTACAAGTTTGATTGGGCAAACTAAGGTGAAAACTCACCATTTTGAGGTCCAAAAGTGTGCTAAACTTTCTACTCATGTTTTTCTTTTCAAAACTTAAAAAACTTCAAGTTTTCCTTATGTTTTCTTCCTCAAAAAAGTTTGCGAAGCCTCTTGTGATGTTACTATAGATTTTCCAGAGAAAACCAAGGTGGAACAATATAATTTTAATGCCAAACTTTATGTTTTGGAAGTTAAACTTATAAACTTTTCTTAAACTTGTTGTCTCTTAACAACTCTATGCTACTTGTGCCTCTAATCAAGTTTATGGTTAGTGAGCTAGCTAGACTTGCTTCATACAAAATCAAGAGGTATAAACTTGTTGTTTTACTAAGGGTCTTAACTCACAAGTGTTGAAACCATCAAAGCTTACAAGCTTTGTTTTGGTGAAGGTGTGATTACATGAAGGCCTTGGCTATCCAACTTTCAATCCGCCCCTCATTTGATGATTTCTATCCACTAAGCTATGTTTCACCTTCACTTGAGTAACAAGGCTACGACACATCCCCAAACGTTGCCATGTTCAGGATGCACGCATCTAGCTTGCTTATTCGGTCGAAATGTAGTTTAGTGAAGTACTTTATTCATGACCATCCCGATTGTCCTTGTGACAATTTGTGTATTCGTGAATCTTACAAAAGAGCTTAAGGACGGTTATCCTCCTACCTACATTATGACTTCTATGACTTATATGAAATCTATGATTTATATGATAAACTTGTAATAATATATGTAAACTATATATGTAAATAATAAATATAACCGAACCTTTGACAATGACCGTACGATTACTTGTCCTAACATTAGGTTACTTTATCTAAGACTTAACCATCGTTACGATTCTATTGGGCATGACCCATAAAACCACAAACACCCTACGGAGCTTATAGCGTAAAAAACGAGCGTGAACGTCTAGATAAATACTTTCGACTATACATACTTTTTGCATACTTGAATTCCTAAATTAACGAACTCCATCGTAATTCCAATACTCACACACCTATGTTTCCTTGTGTAGTGTTCGTCCCCCTAATCAACCCAAACACTTTCACGGAATTAACTTTGCAAAACCGTGAGTACACTCGACACCCTTTTACGCTTTACACTTTTTAGGTGCAATATGTTAATCTATCATAAACACACTAAATCACACAAACAATCCATCATACATGCTATAGTTATGTGATACTCGATTTGTTTACTTGGAACATTCTTATGTGATACTAATTGTCATTAATTTCGTACGAGCCTCCCCTTAACATGTATAGCGCTATATGAGTAACGCACCGCCCGTATTCTTCTGGTCATTTTAAGTTTTAATCTATTATGCGGTGACACTTGAGGATTGACTTGTAGTTCACATACCTTGTTTACATTAATCTCGTATACTAGCTTATCATGTGGATTTTTAAACGTTTTTTACTACTTATGCTATGATTCAAACTTGTGTACTCGCCAATACTTTGTTATTGAACTATACTTTTTAACATGTCGCAGGTTGATGATGTTGATATGACGAAACTTAGTAGAATTGACATAAAAACACGCTTAGAATACTAAGTTATTTATTATGTTTCGATGAACATGTCTCATTTGATGTTATTTTATATTTGAATTATGTTGTACTTGACGATTTGATGAATGAAATGAAATGGGTTGTTTAATTAAATATTGTCACAATTAGTGTTATGATGTCTCGAGCAATCTCGTTCGTCTCACTTCGATATTTCCGCCATCGGTTGGGGTGTGACATTCGAGTTGCTGGAGAATCATCAGGTTGAAGCTAAGAGCATACACATCGAAGCAATCAAGAGTTTTATTGCCGATTTACTTAATCTTTACCGGTTTCTATTGCCGTACCGACAGATAGACTGGGATATGTTAGACCATCTGGGTCAGCGGGGTAGGATCGAGCAGCTGTTGGGCGATAAATTCTGGAGAGTGCTAGATTGTGACGAGCGGCAATACAAGGAAATCACTGTCGAATTTCATTCAACCTTCGAGTACCAACAAGGGAAGTTTTCTGAAAGCGATGATGTGTCATTTGCCTTGGGAAGGCATGTCTACGAGATGATCATCCCTTAGTTCGCCATAGCTACCCAGTTTTATATGGTGGATGAGGTCCAATTGCCGGAGATCTTTACTAGCCTGCAGGGGGTATTCAAGAGGAGGCACCCACACAACGTTCAAGCAGACGAGTTGGTTAGGTTCTAGGGTACAATTTCATCCGCGCCGTACTCCAACAATATGGTTGCTAGCGACATTATCGATCTGGTTTACCGGTTTATACACAAGATTTTGGCAGCCACACTAGTCAGTAGGGGGCAGGGGGTAATAAAGTGAACCAGGTTAGCTTATTCTGTTTAATGTGTATGGTTGAGCAGCGGCCCGCGAACTTGGCCAATATTTTCGCGTGGTCTATGAAGTGGTTATGGAGAGGAGGTCTGATGGCTCGGATATACTGTGGGCCCCTGATTACTTGGTTAGCGGAAAGTCTTGGGGTATTCGATAGGTACCCACGAGACAAGATGAGAGAGGGACCGTCTCGGTGCTTCATAGGGGTGCGGGATTTACAGGCTGCCGAGATTCTGACTTCTCATGAGCCTATCAGTTGGGAGGCTATTAGGCACGGTCCTCAGGTTCAGCCTCCTCCGGTTTCTGAGGCTGCTTCGTCCATGCAATCCGCCGTTCCTCCACGATATCAAAGACCGATGATCCGTCAAGAGCTGCCAGGCAGGCAATATCCTCTTAGACAGCCCGTCCTGACCCACTCGCGTTAGATTCTTTGTATGACAGGATGGAGACTGGGTTCGGAGAATTAGGTGTTATGTGGACGAGCAATTTGGTGGAGTCCGCTAGTTGATGATGGAAAGCAGGAGGATGCATGAGGAAGGCCAGCACAGGTTGGAAGACGGAATGAGATACATGATGGAGAACCTGCACATGGGGGTTCCATCTTACTTTCAGCATCGAGGGCAGCCGGGTTAGTCAAGCGGTATGGAGGATGTGTAACCATACCAGGTGTTTGAAAATCAGAGGAAGAAGAGGAGGATGACTAGTCAGCAGCAGCGGTTGTTTAATGATTTCTATTTTTTGTTTTATGATGTTTTCATCCTTCTATTCGTCTGTATTTTAAACACTACATTTGGGATATTTGGGTTGGTTTGGGTATGGTTGTGGTAAACTTCTTTTGAACAATTTATTTATTTACTATTCTATGTTTGGAAGTTATCTATGTTGCTTGATAGGTTGGTGTTTATTTTGCCGCTTCCGTTCGCGTGTGAGAGTTGAGAGTTGTTTGCTAAGCGTGTTCGGATTGGAGAGCATGGGTGGAATTGACTGGCACATTGACAGTCTTGCATATCAGCTAAGTCGTTTCACTTGTATAGTTTGTATTTTATTTATTTATTTTTTAGTTGGAGTGTTTAGTAGTGATTCTTCTCATCCTTACATTAGGGACAATGCAAAATTTATGTGCGGGGATGGGATAGTTGAGTCGTAGAGTAGTTTTAATTCGTATTAATGAAAAAAATAAAATAAAAAAATAAAAAATCAGAAAATGTCTTTTGAAGAACAAGTTTGCAAAAATATAAACGGAAAATGATAGAAAAGTTGAGTTTTTATTCGGCTTCAAATAATGATAATATGAGTGAATAAAAGGTTGAGTTTGTGTCTAACTTGAGATATGTGAGTAGGCTCGAATCGGTTCTTAGTTTCTTTGAGATTAATATACCTTAATCGTCGGTCTACTAGTGGGTACTCATCTAGGAAAAATGGAAAGCTGAAACCGCCAAAAATAGTATAAGTAATGCCGTTATAAGTTAAAATCTTTAGAATTTTTGATCATGTATATAGAAGAAAAGTATAGAAAAGATGAGCTTGATTGAAAAAAGTAGACGAGGCCTTTGGAATCTCCTTTGGGGATGGTGACTCGGATTGAGAATCCCTCTAGGATAAGTTGAAAAACTTGCTTAAATGCCGAAGCCTACGTTGTCACTATCGGGGATGGTGACTCTGGTTGAGACAACCTCTAGGTTAGGTATGCAAAAAAAAAAAAAAGAAGAAATCAAGTGCTCAAAAGAAATGAAAAAAAGAGGAAAAATTTACTTGGTTTTTAATTCTCTTGATTTTGGTATAAAACGGTTAGGAAATGGGTCGAATGGTTCGTTCCTTTTCTTCCATAAGCTTGAGGTGGGATTAGGTGTGCTGTGTTTGTTAGTGTGAGACCTTAGGTAGATTGACCGAACTTGAACTAAATTCACAAGATAAGAACTTTGAACCGACTTTTGAGTTTAAGTGGACACGAATACTCGCAATCGCGTTTAATACAAATTTCAAACTTAATAAAATAATCCTATTTTTGAAATCAAATAATTACTTGGCTATGATTCCGTTTGCATAATTCTTTTTCGAGGATGAAAAAAGAGTAAGTGTGTGGATATTTGATGTATTGAATAATACATTTATTTATCATGTATAGTTTGTATTAGTTTAGTTAATATTCGTTTCGGTTTTACAATAATATATCTACTTTTATTCCAAATAAGTTTCGCAGGTCTTGGTTCGTGGAAGTAGCTGAAAAGACGAGAAAATAAGCTAAAGTGTTGAAAGAAACCGAGCCGGATCGTAATTGAAAACCGAGAGAAGAAACGAATCGAAAAATAGGGAAAGCCATCCTCTAGCGGCCCGCGACCGGTCCAGGTCAACACTCTCTCGGGTGGCGAGAGGAGTATAAGTCACCGACTTCATCATTATTATTCACTTCTTGCTTCAATGCCGCACCGGATGTTTTGTTCTTGAATCAAAGAGCCTAAAATTCCCAACTTCTCATCCCCACAAAACTCTTTTGAAGAGTTCATTTATTCCGAATTAGGCTTTTATTCCTGGTTCATAACTGCAGTGGATGTTGTACCTAGGGTTTCAAAGAATGAAATTGCGACGGATACAGTGGTCGCCGGGGCAACATGACGTGCGGTCGCTTGAGGTCTGCTCCGGCCACCGGAAACTAACGTTTAAACTCTGCTTCCTTTTAAGTTGACACATCATCATTAAAAATTCGATTTTGATCAGGGGTGACACATATTTGTAACCCTTTTAATCAATATCTCTGTGTATATGATATAAGAGTGTGAATTAAGTTCATATCAATTTGACATCCTGCAGTGGTACTAATTTTGCATAGCATGACTATTTGTTTTATTGTGTGGTTATTTTGTTTTATTTTACATAACCATCCTGCTTAAGATCCTAAAGGCACATATCTCTCACAATAATCTATATCAAGATGATGAAGAAAATGATGTGAAACGAAATCTAGTGATGTTGGCTTCTATTTCAAGCGATTGTATTTCAATTGTAATTGTAAATTTGACGGATAAAACCTAATCATAATAACTAGCCATTCATTGGCCGTTCGATGGTGTGGAGAAGAGGGAAGGTATCGTGGTGGTGTTTATGTTTAAATAAAAGTGGGCCCACTTAATTATTAATCTTTGATTACATTCTTTTTTATATTTAAGTTATTGTTTTTAATGATAAGGACGCTTTTTTAATTACACATTTACTTAATACCAAAAATTAAACTCCACTTAACGTTAAAGAATATCCATGCATTTTACTTTATTTCTATAAATTCTCATTGATAAATGGATGTGACTTTATTTTGCTCAAGCAACTGTTTTGTATCTATAGGTATTTAATATTTGGCATCTTTTCATCTAATCTCAAACTTTATTTTACTCTATATTTGTAAGAACTAAAGAATTGTTTGTTTAGCTATTAACTAGAGTCTTAATGGTTCAGACTTCTTAATGATTCAACACTTAATGATTCAGACTGTTTGTTTCTTGAGTAGATGTTTGAATGGTTCAGATATTTGCATCTGAATGGTTAGGCATCATACTAAGTCTGAATGGTTAAGACCTACAATTTGAATTGGTCAGACATTTGCCTCTGAACGATTAAACATTATATTAGCTCTTAATGGTCAGACCTCTTAATGGTTCAGACCTCTTACTGGTTCAGCACTTGAGGTTCAGGTCTCTTACTGGTTCAACACTTAACCATTCAGAAGTTGTCAAACAGCCCCTAAGTGAGGAATTTGGTTATTCTAGAAATGGCCTCGCGCGTGACCTTGGGTTTTCTTCCATAGTTGGCGTAGGGTTAGGGACTATACTCCTTCAAGTCCCCCACTCCGGTGCTTCTTCCATGCGTGCATATGAGTGGTTGGAGCTCTAGACTAAAAAAATAAGAGTATTTGAGTTTCGGCTCGAAAATCGTAGAGTTATTCGGAGGCTTTTGTAACTGGCGTACACATATGTTATTCTTCTGTTGTACGACGCAGCTATAAAGTTTCTTTAGTAAGTTTGATTTCGTTCCGCACATGCTCTTTTTTGGAATTTAAAAAGAGCATCTTTTGACAGGTTGGTAGCGAAAGTGGCAGCTGATGTGACTGCAGAAACTATGGCAAGCATGACGTCACAGTTGCAGGCGTGTCGATTCGTCTGGTGTTAAACGAGTGAGGCCCACGCGTGTGTGATAACCATCGCTCCAGCTTTCCCGCCTAACGTGTCGCCCTGTTATTGGCTCTGCGCCGCAAGTTGCGGGCACGATTACCCATCACATTAAATGCGATGGGTATATAAATTCAACGAAGGGTAATTGGAAATCACTTTACCCCGAAATATCTCTTCCTTATCTTGCAAATATGTAAATTTCCTTCTAATTCTTGAAGATCTTCAAGTGTATTCTTCAACTGCTGATATTTCGATGAAACCAGACTATCATCATGGATGATCAAGAAGAAGAAGTTATAGAGGCGAAGGAGATAGGAGGCATGCCGCCGCTGAAGTGGGAAGAAGCTCTGTTCGAGTAGATAGTTTGAGGGCACTAGTTTTTCGGCGACTAGGATGCCCGTTATCCAGCTAAAGGTTAGACGACGACTGATGCATTGGCGGGATACATCTCCCTTTTTGCCGATCTCTTCGGTAAATGAAATTTCTAGCAACGAGCTACCCATTTTCTTGGAGTGATTTTGTCATATTATCACTTCCACATGTCGAAACTCAGCCCTTTGGGCATGGTGAGGGTTAGTCACTTCGATTTTTCCTATCGATCTTAGGGGTTGGAACCGGCCGTCGACCGGTTCCGTGTATTCTTCCAGTTGCAGAGTAACTTGGGGTTTTTCTCTTTTGCCATGCGCGGCGTGGCGAAGAAACTGCCTATCAACCCTCCTAAAAGTTATCACGATTGGAAGGGTAAGTTCTTGTATATCCATGAGGAGGTTATTCCTATCGCTATGGATATTCATATGCCCGGGCCTATTTCAAAGGAGGCACTTCCCGTTCCCAAAGGAGTGGGTTGGTATGAAGGCTCGTAGGCGTTGCCCAACCCGGCTTTGGCGAACAAACTCTTTTCACAGCTGGGATGAGCAACATGTGGTCGCGCGACAATTTGGAAGTCCATGTCTTCCTTCAAGAGGGTGCTAGTAAGTTCTTCCTCATTACTTCTTTTTTTGTATTTTTGAAGTTTCGAAAGGAATGGAACGCTGATGATTTGTTTGTTTGCAGAAATTGACTTATACCACCGGGCCTTCCTTGCATGCTCCGGAGTAATGGGCATGAGGCCACTTCATGAGGGTGAACAACTCTTGTATGACCAGATTAGCGACAATTTCATGTACCTGACCACCGATGCATTTGCTGCACCACCAACTACGATAGAAGGTGCGCGTTTCTTGAACCCTCTGTCATGTAACTCCTGCTTGGGAAGAAGTTTTAATGCTTTCCAACAAGCAGTCTATTGCCTCATCGAAACAACGGTTAAATTTCCCACCTTATGCATATGCAGGTAGCTTGCGCGAGTTGGGTGTTGAGCTGGAGGGCTAGAAACCCAGGAAAGCGCCTTAGAAGAAGGTTGGTGCGACTGTTGGAGGGTCAAAGGCGAAGAAGCTAGATGCAAGTGCTGTTGTGTCAGATGCAGCCTCGCGCAAAGGGACGATTCGCCCTTGCTAAAGTAGATCAGAAAATTACATTTATGTTGCTAACACCATTGAAGAATATAATATTTTAGGTGGTAAGTTAAAAACTGGTGGTGCTAGCAGGGCAAGGAGTTTAGGTAGCGCGAGCTCTAAAGAACAACAATCTGGTGCCACTCCTACTTCTATGCTTGCTGATGAAGAGAAGGGAGATACTGAGGGCCCTGAACAAGAGTTGAAGTGCAAGAATGCTTGTAAGCGTGAGCGCGAGGAAACGAAGGCGAATCATGCGTCGTCATCTAAGAGGGTGGCTTTCTAGAAACCACCCGTGATTGGGAAGAAAGGGAACCTAGGATCCCTCACATCAAAGATCTCCCCGGATAAGGACTTATGTGACCTTGATGTATATCTTAGCTTTACATTTCATTTCCTTGCCTTAATGTTTCTTACATATTGTAGAGCCAAGAGTCGCGCAACCAAAGTTCAGAATTATCCACTCCAGATCTAGGCCTCAGCCACCTCCCCCTCCTCCTACCAATGCGACTAAAGAGATAAAAGGTGAGCCTGAAGTAATTAGTGGGAAGGTAGTTGGAGAAGAGGTTGAGACTATCACACCAACTGAAGCCTCTGCTGTAAAAGGTGCTACTTCTAGTAGTGAACCTATTAAGTTTGCTAAAAGCATTGCGTGGGTGGAGAAAACTATCGATGTAGAAACTGAGAAGTAGGATGAAGAGGTTGAGAAGAATGATGATGTGGCTAGTGAGGGTACTCGGGCTTAGACCCATCAGACTGCTGGTACCTGCTTGGGGTTGAGGGGGTTAGTGCTTTTGAAGTTCAACACAAGGAACCCTCTCCAATCCGCCCTGAAGACACTCCGGGCAACCATTATTATCGTTCATATGACGATAGTCGCGCCGGGGTGATCCATGCCCCTGTCTGGAAGCTGAAACAGTTTTCTTCCTACTGTTTATGGTTCATGGGGACCTTCCCTCCTGCCGATTCAAAGATACATATTTCATAAGATACCAAGTTCAAAACTAGCATCACAGAATTCACACTCTCTATTCACTATAGTCAAGTGGAATAATCTATTTGTTCTTTAAACATAATTTGTTATTGTAAGTCAATTTTAACATTCAGATCTCAAATAATTTGGGTGTTTCATAAATTATTGCTAGCCAACAAGTAAGTATATCAAGTATGTTCTTTTTAAGACCCTACGAATACCTCTAACTTGTTGAACCAAAATACAAAAAGCAAACTAGAAAACACTGACAAGTAGTCGGCCCGGTTTTCTACGGGACTAATACTAGGGGTGTGAATTTCTAACATGACCTGAAAACACAACAAGAACCTAAAACGAAATTTGCGGTTTTAAGTTTAGTCTAAACGGGTTCAGGTCATTTCAGGTTGAACCCGATAACCCGTTTAGGTTTACGGGTCGGATTCGGATCAACCGGTCGGGTTGGCAGGTTGACTTGTTTAACACATTTATAATATAGCATATTTTTTACAATATGTTTTACGTCTTAAATTATGTATATTTTAACATAAAAGAAAACTAACATGAATTTAAATTTAATTGTATTATATACATTTGTGTTTTTTAAGTAAATTTTAATTTTAAATATATTAATTTTAGAAAAAAATCCAGGTTGAACGGATCGTATTCGGGTTAATCCATGAAATTTCAAGTCGTGTTCAGGTTCGTATGTATATGTATGAAACGATTTTCGGGTTTGGGTCAGGTTCGTGTGTCACACCTTAACCCACAACGAATATGGTACGTGACATGATGATTGTCCATATCTTATTACACTACTATAAGTTTAGATATTTAAAATCATCAAATTAAATTTGTCACACATTATCATAGAAAACATTTAAGATAATTCATACATTATTCAATATATAAATAGTTATGAACAAAGGTCCAATTTATTACTAAGGCATCTCCTACGTGTCTTTGCCATCAACTCTATCTTCTACTTGTGTACCTACATCATGCGTAAAAAAGTTTTTGGTCAACAAAATGTTGATGAATAGATCTTGTTGTGCCTACAAAAGAACAGATGATATCCAAAAGCCAAAGCATGATCCACTGATCAAGAAATAAGCAAAAGATTGAACGAGTCTCTCCCCAAAGATAGTGAATCTTGAGCACCTATTCAGAACATTGGTTCAAGAGTATGGCAAACACCTGATCAAGATTTGGAACCGCTGTTCAAGAGGTATGCTGCAACACCTGTTAAAGGCTAGCATCTGTTGAAGACCAAAGCCCTGATCAAACCAAAGGTTTGATAAATAAGACCAAACATTTGTATAGACAAAATAGATGTTTGTACAACTTTAATAGAGGATAGCTTAGACAATGGTTTCTCAACGTAACAGTACTTATCTTATCAATGTTTAGATTAGCCTAGATCAGAAGTTAGGATTTGTATAGATGTTTTGTAACATCTGTGGAATCTATTCTGTTAGGAATGTTAGATGTCGCTATTAGGGTGACATCAGCCAATCACTAAATAGAGATTTCGTACTTAGTATAAATAGATCGCACATGTTAGTGATCTATTCATCACACACTTCACCTTTTCTCTTGTACGAACTGATTTTTATGTGATGAACGGAGGGGGAGTTTGTAGAGTCAATCGAATTGTAAAACATTTTAATCTTTTGAGATTATTGAAAAACAACCGTTGATGATGACTTTCGGTTTATGAATTCTTATTATGTTTGATCAATATTTGTTTACAAACAAAAAACTCAATTTTAACAATTGGTATGAGCTTGGTCATGTTAAAGTTGTTTTCAGAATCAATTTGACACAAAAATATCAGCTCATCAAAAGATCTAATTTCAGTTCATAGATCAGAGTTGTAAAGTGTAGAACTGATAAAGTGTCTTTCAGATACTTCCTTTTCTTTAAAAGAACTTGAGAAACTGGCACAGAATGATCCCCACAACACAGGCTTCAGCAATAAACCACCTATGCTTGTCAAACCTGAATATAACATCTGGCAACGTAGGATGGGACATATTCTACCTCAACAAAATATAGCGTGTTAGAGATATTTGGTTTGTGGACCACACAATGGTTCCAAGTACCGAGAACCCAAATGTATATGAGTGAAAGAAGCCAGAGAATTATTCTGAGCAAGATTATCAAAACATCAAGTTAGATGCTAAATCCTTTAGTATTTTGGCTATGGCTCTACCAAATGATATCTATGTTGGCCTGTTTCATTGTACAATGCCAAGGAGTTATGGGATGCACTGAAGGAACAATTCGGAGGAACAGAGGATGTGATCGAGAATACTCGAGAAATCCTTAACCAACAGTATGAAACTTTCACCCATGTCAAAGCGGAGACCATGACACAACAATTTGAATGTTTTTCTTATGTAATTATTGAATTAAAGTTGGTTAATGAAGAATTTTTATAAGCCACTTTAAGTCACCGATTTCTAAGATCTCTACTTGAAAAGTGGGACATTATTGCTATAGTGATGAGGACATCCCAAGATTTCAAGGATATGAGTCTAACTCAGCTTCATGGAAAGCTCCTGACATTCAAAAGGGAGTTCGTCCAAAAGAAAGAGCTCCATGAAACTGGAAAAGTGTATGATAGTTATATTTTTTGTAACAAAATACTTTTGAGCCAGGAAGGATCATCGTCTGGGATGGGAAATTATTAGAATTTTTATCATTTTGTTGATATTTCTACTAGTATCAACTTTAATCAACACTCCACCGGTTATGCTTTTGCAGCAAATGATGATGCTCACATCCCTGACAATCTGTCATTTATACTTGATGATCTTAAGCACATAGACCCAACTGATCTTGAGGAATTGAACATATTGCACCACGTAGCCCTACTTAGTCTAAGAGCTAACAATTTTTACGAAAGGACTGGTAGGACATATTTAGGGCTTAATGGGAGCTCTAAGGTGGGGTTGGATAAATTAAATATTAAATGCTTTAACTGTAATAGATTAGGACACTTTGCTAGAGAATGTAAGAGTCAAACAAGTTACTCTAAACCAATGATAACATATCCTAGCCGAGGACCTATATCTAACACAACACAACATTTTTGTCCCCATAATAACCCTAGACCAAATGTGCAAAATATTGCTCACTTTGCACAACATATGACCCCTGTGCCAGCGCAGTATGTTCAAGCACAACAAGTTCCTGAAGTCTAGTATGTCCAGATGTCTAGTGGCCATGTTCAAGCATCTCAAACTGCTCATGCTCTTGCCCCAGCAGTTGAGCCAAATCAACAAAGTTTTTTCACGCAAGGTTATGTTGATTGGAGCATTTTTCCTGAAAACTTAATTAATGAAAACTTTTCTTTAATAGCAAATGACTGTTGAACATGAAAACATTTGTTTTATGGCTATTGAGCATGTTTCAGGTGAAGCAACTCCAATACAAATTGTTGCTGGTGAAGAGATTGTTGTTAAACCTGCTGGAAGCTCAAGTCAAACATCTATTGTTGACCCAGAGTATGCAGGAATGATGGATGAAAGCAATGCTAAAAGTTCCACCGAAAGCCTTAGTGCTGATCAAGTTGAAATGGATGCCTCAAAGGTATTACCTCAAACTCTTAAAGAGTTGTGTTCAGATAAGTGCATCATTGCTTTTGCTAACATAAAAAGGTAAATGAAAACATGAAAGAAAAGGTACAAATCAGTGAAATTATTCTTGAAAATTTAAAAAAGGTATTTTAACACAGAATAGCTGAAAAAGACCTTGAGTTAAGTAGTCTGAAGCATGAAGCATCCATAACCAAGGACCAACTCTAGTCTATGATAGAAAAACATCAAACTGTAAAAAGGAGTTAGAATCTACACAGATTACCTATGAAAAATGGGTAGAATGTTGTCATGGTTATGAGATGCTTTTGGATAAACAGATTAAGAGCAATGTGAAGTTTTGGAGTAGGTTTTAGAAAATATGACCAAAAACAAGAAAACCAAGCTTCCATGACTCTGAAATGGTTGAGATTATACCAACTACATCATCTAGGGAAGAGATAAAAATCAATGAAGCTAGTGGCAAGAAAATCATTCTTGAAAAGCCACTAAGCTCCATTCAAGCTGAGAAACTAAAGTATGAGTTTAAACCTACTCGGTTAGACGAATGTGATGTTAAGGAAAATTTCAAACTTATTGATTTTACAAACCTAAATGGCCTTGACCCATCCATGATAAAAATCATTCCTCTTACCAACACTCAAACAGTAGTTAATACATCTGTTTCTAAAAAAAGAGATAAGGATAAAAAGAAAGACAAGGTTCCAATACTAAAAATGTGATTTCTATAAAAAGCTAAATCATGTGGTAAAAACTGTTTTAAGTTAAAAGCCTATGATATTAACAAAACAAATAGTGTCTATGTCTTGAGTGTACCATTTGTGGAAAACTCAACCATTTGACTCAACAATTCGCTTTTCTTAAACCATTTTATGTAAATCTAAATACGTCAAGAAAGAAAATGAACTTCAAAAGGGAAGATGGGCCTGGTAACATGAAAACCCAATCTCTTTCCAAAAGAGTTGAGTCAGATCACACCATTTATCCACATAAGTCAAACCAACATCCTGCACAAACGTCAAGTCAAACCTCTTTTCTACCACAGAACCAACTACTTAGAGGCTGTGGGTAACCACCTTGCAATAGGGTGCCTTACAAGTATGTAGAACCTGTACCACAACCTCAAAAGCCTAGGGTAAACATGCATCCTCATGAGTATCAACATCTGGTTGGGAATAGTCAACTTCCTATTAACCCAACTATGCAGGCACTTGCAGAAGGTCAAAAACATCTATTGCAGATTGTACAAAAACTCCTAGTGACCAATGACCA
This sequence comes from Scalesia atractyloides, assembly GCA_947069175.1. Classification (NCBI taxonomy): domain Eukaryota; kingdom Viridiplantae; phylum Streptophyta; class Magnoliopsida; order Asterales; family Asteraceae; genus Scalesia; species Scalesia atractyloides. Next base: position 50,063,377 of record CAMTDV010000023.1, read on the forward strand.
ATCCTAAAAAGCTATTGCAGTGGTTGATAAAACCAAATCTAAAGCAAATAATGCTTTAGACACCTGCAAGATTGACCCACTCACCATCATCTGCAGGGAACCACTATTTTTAAGTTAAAAGTGTTAACAGAGGTTACGCGTCATATATCTTCTATCCAAATAATAAAAAGAAATCCATTTTGTACATTCCAAAAATATCTATCTTTTTATTTAATTAATGCCCTAAAATCTGAAAAACCAAAAATTAGTGCTTACAAATCATGAAAAGATTGACAAAATCAACAAAAAACAAAAATCTGTTCAAAAGAGTCAAGCAACTGATTCTTTGGTTCAAAAGTCTATTCAAGTGTGCTAACCACTGTTTATGGCAAAAGAATCATTGGTTTTAAAACCACTGTTTGAAGCCACTGTTCCACCAAAACTCACCACTGTTCTCTTTCAAAACTCTGTTTAACCAAACAAAGGGTTTTCAAAACTTTGTTGACCAAAAGTCAAACAGTTGTTCCAAAGCACTGATCATGTCATTCAAAAGTCTGTTGAGCACAAAAGAGATTTCAAACAGATACTTTAAAAATAGATCTTTCATATCTTCTTCAAAGGGTTTCCTCTGTAGGACCCACGTTCTGAACAGTGGTCAGCTGTGACGAATAACAACTAACCACATGGACTAAAAGGTAACTGTTGCCCATGTCGGCATCCCTGTTCCATTAACCCTATAAAAACCATGAGAAACAGAGTTTACTTCTATCCTCCATTATTGAAAAATTCAAAAGCATTTTAAAAGAGAAAACTTCGAATTTGCTTTCATCAAACTCTACTTTCAATCAAAATATCATCTGCATAAAAGATTTTCAAAAGATTTGAACAAAAAGTTCTTCATGGCTCGCGATTTGAAAACCCCTCACCAACTATCTACCGTTTTGTAAAGCATAACTAGAATACAGACTTTCATTCCATCATTGATATCATCAATTCATCAAAATATCTCTACATCCTCACTGCGGACACACCCATCTATCTCTCCACAAATTTTGGGCAAATGCAAAGCTTACTTTGCAAAACAAAAACCCCTTCTGATTACCTCCACCATTAATAAAAAACATGTGGAAATCACCAGAGAATCCATCTCCACTATGTTTCAATTAAAGGATACGATAGGTATGGAAACTTACCTCATAAAACTTACATGTTGAGTTCATAGAAAGGGGCTATGAGGTCAGATGGTGGGAGCAACACTCTTTAAACCAAAATTTCCACATGAAATGAAATTCTTTTTCCATACTCTCTTAGTGTGCTTATCTTCTAAAACCACTACTTTTAATGAGATACCCCAAAAAACTCAGTATCTAGGGTATGCTATTTTGAGAAATTCAAATCATAAGCTATCCCAGACACTGTTTTTAGATTTGGTAGCAAATTTGAGGTCAATCAAGAGAGGAATTGGCAATCCTTTTCTCATCTATCCAAGGCTGATAAGCTTTTACCTAAAAAACATTTTAGGAAAAGAAAGTTTTGAAAAGGGTCAAGCACTTGATAGTAACAGTTTTTCAAATAAAACGTTTACATGCACGATGGCCAAAAGCCAGGAAAATGTTGTACAAGAAAATATCTTATAAAACCAAGCAACAAATGTTACAACATTTGTTATTGAGCCCCACTCCTTGTGACCATAGTGCACAACCCCACATAGTGGAATTCACACCAGACATTTTCATACAAACCACTTCCATTCCTATCCCCAAATCTAAAAGAAAAACTAAAAAGAAAGGATCTCTAGAGGTTGAGATGCTAGAGATACATGCTGTAACACAAATGCAGCTAACATCTGTTAGTACTTACTCACAACAGATGCAAACATCTCCACCTAGCCTATCTCCTCGCATATCCTCACAAAAGGATTGTGTTGTAATCACAGGGGACACACATCAAGAAAGAGATATATCACTTGATTATCTCTACTCAAGCCTCTCTCCCAAGGCTGCTTCTCTTTCCACAACTCCACCCACTTCAACCGTCCCTTAACCTTTACAAAAATTTCTTGAAGCAACTGAGACATCTGACTTGCATATACCTAGTTCCTCTCAACAACATATTACAGAGAGTTCACTCCCACAAGTGACTAGGGCAAGTTTAGGGATCATTGTTATCCCACAAGCAGAGGAGGCTACACCTCCTATATCCAAAGAGATACAAGTTGGTATTTCAAGTGGGGCAACTACTATACGTGTTGAGATGTAGACCCACCTGGAGGATCAAGTTAAACCTGCTTCCTTGTTCATGCAACACACATATAAGTGCGGAATCCAAGTATGCATGCAAACCAAAGCAAAGTAGAAGACACACAGGATAACCAAAGATTCAATATCTTGGTTAACTGATGAGAACTAGTACAAACATATACAACCAATGTTCATACAGACTCTATGCATTCACTTTGTGCTCTTAAGGTCTCAGCTTAGTATCCACTGGTCACTCGCATGAACTCTCTCACACATGCACTTGTTTCTACTGAGAAGGGCATGCCTGCTTATATAGTGCCAACATCAAGCAACAGTACGAAGTATGTTGCTGGTCATACGAAACACCAAAAGACACGAAAGACATTCTCCAAATAGACTGGTATGAATGAACTGGCTCGCACGAATTAATAACCTTGCTCGTACGAATCAAGCTGAATGCTTGATTGGGTAAGCTTGATCGTACGAATGGTGTGACTCGTACGAGCAACATCTTGCTCGTACGAAGCATTCCCATTTGCACTAATTGTTTTCTTTGGAGATCATGCCACAGACATGATGTACCTGAGACTCAACAGTATGCACACATGCAACTATTGTACACAAACATTCTAATCGTCGTACTAGATCAAGATAGGAGGATATCTTGATCTGGCCGACACGACCAATCTATACAGACACAGTACATAAAGATCGTACAATTACAGACGTAACTAAGAACAAGCTACAGACACAAAAGTGTATCAACAAACTCCCCCTTGGCTGTTGCGTGGTCTTCGATCTTCATTTATTGAACTGCCTACTGTATCAACAAACTGCCCTGATGATAATCAATCCACAATTAATTGAGGATCCAGGTCTTCATTGTTTTCCAGACTCATTAAACCTTTCATGTTTCCTCTTGAGTGTCACTTGAGGTAACTGGATTGGTCACGATCTACTGCACATTACAATCTACCACTGGTAGTCGAACAGAAACTTTTGGCTACGAGGATGAGGCCGAAGCAATAGTAATACCAGGGTCTTCAGAATCCTGATCACGTTTACGCTTGATCTCTTTTGCTTTGCATCTCTCATTCCACAGAATGTTCACTTGCTTTCTGCTCATTTCAAAGACATCTTTAATACCATTGAAGCCTTCCACCTGTTTAGCATTACGAGAATGATACCATCCCTTCAAGTTGTTATGCTTAGAAGACAATGTTTCTGCAAATCATTGAACAACCGCATTACGTTCTTTCAGTGGGTTCAACTCAATACCCAGAGAGTTATCAGCTGCTCTCATCTGTTTTAGCTGAGTTACCCTTTCTGCATCTGCAGCCTTCAGGTGCTCATTTTCTTTCCTTAACTGTGCAATTACAGAATCCTGTTTTCTAACAGTCTCTTTCAAAGAATTTACCTCCAATTGTTGCTTGACAGCTGTGTTTCATTTTGAAGACATAAATTCTGAATACTTGTTAATCTGCATTGCTGCAGCTTGCAAATGAGTGAACATAAATTCCACCTTCTCATCTGGATCCATTTCAGAGAACAAACGACTTCCTCATTTAGACTTTTGTTGATGAGCTGTGGGTTGGGACTATTGAACTGAAGAAGCAGTAGGTTGCGATTGAACTAGAGTATCGTCATTTCAGCTGCTGTGGTACTTGATGGTTGTGGTTTAGAAGCTGTAGCAGGTTCTGTCAATACAGGTTCAGTTTCCTCCATTGTAAAGGTCGACTGAGTTTATGCAACTGGTTCCTGTACAGTTTCCTGATGAGAGGTTGTAGGTTGTATGATTTCAGGTTGAGCTGAGGAAGTATTCGTAGACGAACTCCTCTGTTTCTTTCTACTCTTGTCACCAACTAAAGTACCTATATCATTAGCACCACAATTACCATCAATATCACCATCATCACCATTTCCCTTTTTATGACCAAATCTATCTTTGATCATCTTTTCCAAAGTTGGTTCTTCATTTATATGAATCACTGTCATCATGGTGCCACATGTTGTTTTCTAGTGCAACATATTGATCATTTGCCAGAAATCCGATAAAGTTGCGAGGAGGTGTACTTTCCTTGTAACGTTTTACTGCCACACCCCTAAAGGTCTTCAACGAATGTTCCATCATAACTTCAACTTTTAAAACATCGTTGTCATTCTTCGGAAGATTCGAAAGTTGCACATTCAGAATCATTTGGAGAACACGAGGATACATCCAAAACTTGTTTCCACCATAACCAGTTCTACTCAGGTTCTCCTTCATGTTTGCGAAAATATACTTTGAAACACTGAACAGTGTGTTCAATGTCAAGGCTATCATCATTCCAACCAAGTTGTTTTTTGCCATGTTATAACCACTTCGTCTATTGCTCAAACACTGAATTAGAACATGTGGAAAGAACTTGTATCGGAGTGGTAACCATGCTATGTGTATTTGTCCTACAAGAAAATCTCTGACACACTTCATACGCATCAAACATCCACATTGACACTTCAACGCCACTGAGAATGGAGCTTCAGGATCATCACAAAGCTGCAATACTGAGTTAATGATTTCGGCAGTCACGTCTACATCCAAGTTGTTTACTTTTGCGTGGATGACTTCCTTCCCATTAACTTCAATGTCCTTAGCTGAATCCCAAAATTCCTTGATCAACGTCTTGTACACTGTAGTCTTGTGCGTGATAGCATCATGTATCCTTGAATTGCGCAAGAACTTCACTATACCGTTGTACTTAGCAAATTTGTCTTTCGGGTCCATGTAGGCCGCCATGTTATGTCTCGGTTCAGACATAATTTCCACTTCTGACTTGTCAGTTCTCTTTGTTGCTGGTTTTCTTTTATGTTCTTTTTGTTCCATTCTGTACACATAAGTCAAATAGGATAAGAACGCAAAATCATCAGGGAATATACACAAAAAGTTTTATTTCAAACTTTTTGTATGTATGTATTCCCTGAACAAAGAAATACTGACACATACGACTAACAACTTATTCGTACGAAGAACAATTCATTTTTACGAACTTTTGATTTAAAAACAAGAAACTTATTCATTCGTATGAATCTAGTTCATACAAACAATCTTCAAAGTAAGTTACTTGTTTTTCGTTAAAGTTTCTTCGTTTAAAGTTTGTTGTTCTTATTGGTCATGGTCACAAGCTCAGATAATGTTCAAGTTGTTTATTTCAAACATACCTCAAGGATATAAATAACAACTGTTAATATCAGAATCTGTGTGTAGCTGAAGCTATCCAAAGACCAAAAGGTCACAAGATGTTTGAAGACGAAGTTACACTATGAAGCTATTGTCAAGGAGGAGTCTGTTGGTGCATATTTGTGACGACAACTTAATAGCTTAATAGTTTAGTCTTTGGATATTTTTTTTGGGCTTAGCATTTGTGTTTAGCTTGTTTAGAGTTGTAATGGGCTTATCTGTGTGTAGCTGAAGCTATCCAAAGACCAAAAGATCACAAGATGTTTGAAGACAAAGTTACACTATGAAGCTATTGTCAAGGGGGAGTCTGTTGGTACATATTTGTGACAACAACTTAATAGTTTAATAGTTTAGTCTTTTGATATTTTGATTTGGGCTTAGCATTTGTGTTTAGCTTGTTTAGAGTTGTAATGGGCTTGGAGAATGGCTTAACCCAGTCTAAAGCCTAGTATACAGATATGTAGTATATATACATGTTGTGCGTTAGGGTTTTGGGGTTGGAAGAACAACAGAGAGGAGTGTGAGAAATCTACAGAGAGTGGCTGAGAGATTTCTTGTGAGTCTTGAATTGATTGTAAACATTCATGTTGGATAATCAATAGAAGACTGTTTGAAAGTGATTGTGTTCGTGTTGGTGTTCTTGTTTCTGTGAAATCTGATCTAGGGGATTTCGCACTCTAGATTAGGTAGACGATTCTGTGAAGATCCATACAGACTAGGGGACCTACAATTGGTATAAGAGCATTCGACTCTTGATTTTACTAGGTTCAGAATCGTAACAGCAGAAAAAGTTGGGTTTTTGGACGTTTTGGAGGCTTTTTGAAGTTTGTGACGGCTGTTCTAGCGTTTCAAACGGCTGTTTTAGGGTTTCTGCAGCGATTTCGGATTAACAGCAGGCATTTCAGATTGAAGAAAGGAATCTCGGATAAAAAGTGAACATTTCGGATTGCAGATTTGAATTTCGGATCATCAGAATTGCAATTCGGATCTGGAGAACTTGCATTTCGGATCAGAAAAGTGCAATTCAGATCAGAACCATGTTAGTAGAATCAGAAAACTTGCCAAGAGATTGATTCCTTTTCGGTGGCTTTTGAGACAAAACATGTGACTTGCGCAGACGTTGTAATAGCATGGCTCATATCAAGAATATATAAGTTGTTAATTCTTGGAGCCGATAAGAGAATCCATTCTTTGGGGATCTTGAATCCGGGTTTCAGCACATAACATCTGGTATCATCAAAATGTATCATGAACTTCTTGTCGAATATTTGAGAAACGCTAAGAAGATTGTGATCAATTTGTCGCACATAATTTATCTTATCAAAACTCACAACACCTTTGTAGACCATTCCCTCTCTAGTGATGTATCCACCTTTGTCACCAGCAAAGACAACATAACCACCCCGAATGTTTTTCACATCATATAGGAGTTGTAAGTTGCCCGTCATGTGCCTCGATGCTCCACTATTAACAATCCAGTGACTATTCACAGTTCCTCCTGGAACATCCTGCACATTACAAAAACTAGATCAGTTTGAGATGGGGACCCAAGCCTTAGTGGTCTTGGGTAGCCCCTTATCATTAAGAAATGTGATTTCTATTTCTTGATGATTTGCAAATTGTGAGCCTCCTCTTGAACCATCACCGATCTTAGGTTTCCAAGATTTATGTAATTTACCAGGATTACTATTTTTACAGTTTTAACAATTTTGGTTTTATTAAATTTGAAGATATTGGATTCCTTTCTGAAGAATACAATTTTAAAGCTTTTCCAATTTCTTTTACTTGTTTACGTCTTTGTTTTTCTTCTTTTTCTTTAACAATTATTTTGTCTTGTTTTGGAGGAACATATCGACGTTGGCAGGTTGGTTCATGAGTGATTCTTTCAACAAATCTTGGTCTGGCTGGATTTGAACAATTTTTGATAATTTGGCCAAATTCTCCACATTTGAAACATGTTCTCCTTTCAACAAAATTAGGAGATCGTGTTTCACGGCTTGATGTTGAACTTGTGGGTCTTGAGGTACTGGGTTCATTTTCATTACACCCATTCGTGTGTTGAGTGTAATTATCTTGACTGTTTCTTTTCAAAATCTTGACTTTGTTTACAAAATCTATATTAAACTTGCCTTCAAAGGTCTCGACTTTATCAGTACCCGTAGAACTCACAAATTTAACATTTTAAGCTTCTTCTTGTAGTGAGAGCCTTTTGCTTCAACCTTTGGTTGTGGAACTTTAGGCTTTTCAGCTCGCTTCTCTTGTTTTTCTCTTGAAAATGATAATGGTTGTGATTTGGTTGGCTTTTTCTTCTCTAAAAATTTGGTTGTTGAATTTTAAAACACTTTATCTATAGAGATTGGATTTACATTTTAAATTGGAAAATCTTTGTTAGAGTAGATTTTCTTATCTCCAACCAGAGTATACAACACATTATCTGTTTCATCTGTAGACACTTTTTTCTTGACAATTTTCTTAGGATCATTCTCTTGATTTTCAATAGGTTTAGTACTGGGAGCAGCAGAGAGTTCTACTCCTTTCCTTTTATCAAGAGATTGATCCTGATCACTTCTGATTGATTCATCATCTAATGTATCATCTTCCTCTATTTCAGATGGATTTTGATCAACATCAGATGACGAGTTTTCTTGTTTGCTTGGTTCTTGTGAGGAATTGTCTAGTTTGAACCCTAGTCCTGCTGCAAATTCTTCAGGATTAAGGGGTACGGAGGGTTCAAAGCGAGGCATCTCCTATTCATCAGGAAATTTTTGTATAGTTGTGTTTCATCCGGGTGGACACGACTTATACCCAATGCATTTAACATCTCCGTTTAGTTTTTGAACATCAATGATATGATCAAGCACATATCATGAGTTAGAATAACTGTCCAATTTAAGCTTGATCGCATCATGTTCGCATTTGGCGATGGCTAACTCTTTCTTTGGTTCTTCAAGGAGATTAATGTAATTATTAGTTCCTGTCTGTTTATTCAAAACTGTTTTTGTTGATTCAGAAACACTTTTCTTTAGGGTTTCTATTAGAGATTTGAATTCTTTTTCGTTTCGAGTTAAAGTCAAGTTCGCCTATTTGCATTTAGATAGTTCAACAACTAACTTTTGATTATGACTGTTGATTGTTTCAAATTTTGTTTTTAATTCAGCACAGTCATTACAAACTTTAGGAGAGTCAGAATTTACCTGACTTGTTGAATCGACAACATTCGCCAAGAAGGCAGTTGATGATGAGGAAAGGCTGCACGATCTGTAAAGAATCTTTTTGTATCCGTTGATGCAGCTTCAGCTTTCTTCATCAAACCCACCTTTTCACTCTTCATCTTCTTAGCTTCTTTCAGCTACTTTCTGACCTCAGCATCACTTCCCTCTCTGGTATCTGAATTAGATCCATAACAACCTAAACTTAAGCATTCTTCATCAGAACTACCAGTATACCCTAAGGCGGCATCATCATCTAAATTATCAATATGTGAACATGTTTGATTTGACTGATGATTTTGGCAAAACATGTAGTTCCCAACTGTACTGATCAATCGCATCCTTCGTCAGATTGAACTACCAAAGCTCTGTCTGTGTTTGAAGGTCCTGATTGATTGGTATTGTTTGAGTTGCCAACAACTACTATTCTTTTATCATTGTTGACTTGAGCTGTGTTGGATGGTTGAGATTGATTTCGAAAGGGGTTGTGATTTCCTTTTTTGTTGGCCTCGTGCACTCACGTTTGAAGTGTCCTCTTTCTCCGCAGTTGAAGTAAGTAACGACATCTTTATCAAAACCATATTTTGTATCCTTCTTGCTCTCCAAACTGGTTCTTCCTGTCCTGCTCATGTAATCCTTTGCTCTTCTCACTGCACTAGCAAACGCCCACTTGATATCCATTAGCTCCATCTCATCTTTGTCTATCTGCTGGTAGTCTTCATTTGTCAAATTGATGTTTCCAATTTGACTAGCTACCAGTCCGCAATAGGCATAGTCTTCATTTGTTAGAGTAGATTTTCTACGCTGACCTTGGACAGATGAGATGTGTCAAGTCTGACAGTGTTGGGGTTTGCAGATTGAAAGTTGTTTCCATAGAAAGTCTGTTGAGAAACTTGCTGTGGAACTTGAGGTTCTAGATCTCGTGGTTGTGGTAGAAAGGCTTTCGGATCAAATGCTTGTCCATAAGCTTGAGTACTTGAGCTTGCAGACTGATTTGTTTGAACATGTTGTGGTAAAAAGGGATTCACATTTGATATAAACGCGGTTTGAAGCTTTGGTTGCTGACTTGCACCAATACATGTATTAATACCTCCAAAGTACATCTTAGGGTTTTGTGGAACATTGACTCTTTGTGCCTTCCGAAGTTCCTCTTCATTCTTATTCTCCAATTTCTGCACAAATTCATAAATACTGATAGAGTCCAAAACACCTATATGTTTTAATAAGTCAATAAATTGACCCCATTTTGGCGGTAATGCGTCAGCAAAGCGCATCATGATTTCTTGCAGAGATGCTAACACTTTGTAAGAGTACATTTTGCTAAGAAGATGGTAAAACCATGTGGTCATATTATTCAACATTTCATTTTCCATGAACATAAAGCCTTCAAAGTCCATCTTAAGCAGATCATGCCGAATTTTCCTAGTTGCAGCATTACCCTCTTCTCTTGCGTCCAGGGTATCCCACAGATTTTTCGTGGTCGTACAGTACACAAATGATGATAGATATCTTTATGGAGTGCCTATGTTAGGATAGCAAAATCCTTTTTCTCTAGATCATAAGCCTTTTAATCACCTTCATCTAGATTGGCTAAGGAGGTTGGATTTGATCCTGCCTCTTCGAGTGATTCTTTATAGGGTGTAGTAAAGCATGTCCACAATTCTGTGTGATGACCGAGAACATATGTATGAAAACGACTTTTCCACGAGGGATAATCGTTCATGTGGTTTAGCTTAGGTGGACGGTTATTACTCCTGGTTTCACTCTCGCTCATCAGAAGAGTCTGAATAGGTTTTGTTTTGCGACACACGCCCATTGATTTGCAGAAATCATGGTTGTATGTTGAGGCATCAATGATTTAACCCATGAGGTTGCTGAGCTTTGCGAAGAGTCCTGATTTGTGCTTGAACTACTGCTCCAATCCCACGGATTTGAACTCATTTTCTTAATTATGAAAAGTTAAAAGGTTTAAAGTTCGATTTTTGAAAATAAAAGGGTTCCTTTTAAAACTTCAAAATTTCAGACTTCACAAAGTTTGAGAAATCACAAGATTTGAAAAACTGAAACACAAAGCAAACTGAGTGGTATGTCCTTCGTGCGAATCACTTGTTTCGTAGGGAGGATGTTACTTCGTGCGAACAACTAAGTCCTTCGTGCGGATGACAAATCTTTCACACGAATAGTCTGGTTCTTCGTGCGGATGGGTATTTCGCATAGAAGTTTTTCGTGGAGGAATCTTTTTGCAGGGCTCTGGTTGGTGAAAACTTTCCTATTCTGCATAGACTGGTTTTCGAAAGTGTTCTGTTGTCTACACAATTTTAGTTAAACAAGACAAACATTCTATCAGCTTTTCAGTTTTAACAGTCAAGTCCAAAAAAGTCAGAGATTTGGTCAACCCTACAACAATATTCCGGTGAGTTTCTCCGGTGAGTTTCTTCTGCAAGAGTGTTCAACTTATGTGAAAATTTTAAGAAAAACCAGATTTTAACATGTCTCCATGTGTTCTAACTAGGTTTTATGGAAATTTTCTGCACGCAACAGGTTTTCAGATTTGGTAGCAAATTTGAGGTCAATCAAGAGAGGAACTGGCAATCCTTTTCTCATTTGTCCTATGTGTAACATCCGTAAAAAACCGGATTTACCAAACCCGCTCCATTTATTAACCGAACAATCAGTTAAAAATTTCGTTGCGTATTTAATGCCCAAATTATTTTTAAACGATACATAATTAATAAATATATTGGAATATATAATTTATATTTGAAAAAGCATTAAAAATAGTGGTTTAAAAATCAAACAACGCTGCCGGGTTTCGAACCCGGGTCAGCCGGGTCAAACTGGTCAAACAATGACTTAACACTCATCCATCAAACCACTCCGCCACTTGTGTTCTTTAGTAATATATCCAGACAATTAATTCAAATAATGAAACAGAAATCAAACCCAGTCAACTGACGCGCCCAAATCCGTTGACGCCGGAAAATCCGACGATTTCATCAAACGTCGTCGGTTATCTATGACTTAACGTTAAACATTAACCTCAACATCGGTTATAACTGATGTCCAGTCTGCGACACAAGTTATAACCGCCGGGAAAATCATTAACCGACGAATCAAGACGGAAAACGGACCAAATTCGTCGATGTTCTGCCCTATAAATACCCCCTCTAACCTCTGTTAGCTTTTTCGCTCACAATCACACTCTTTCCCGACGTAATTTCACTCGCCGGAGAACTTCTGCACTCGCCGGAAAACCGAGCCTTTCACCTCTGTGCACTACTCTAACAACTAAACACCCAGAGCTCATACCGAAGCCACCCACACTCATCTCAAGCTCCCTGAAGATCCTTTGCCGCAAGGACACACGTCGCCGGAATAATCTGCTGTCATCGGAGTTTCGCCGGCAAACAGAGGAGCCCTGTTCGGTATACCATACACTTAATCTCTCATTCTTTTTATTAATCTTACATGTAATTAATCACAACACCCTAAAGAAACTTGATTAAATTGTCGAACCAGCCGGACACCGATTCTGGTTAAGTCCAACGAAGAAGATGAAGTTTTCAGTTGTCTATATGTTTAATTTAAATCAAGATATATCTCGGTTAGACACACAGTCCAGGATGGACTGTGTGCACATAAACACGCATACGTCCCGAGTTCGATTCTTGTCCCACGCACACTCGCCTTAATAAAAATTTCCTTTTTGTAACCAAACCGGATTCACTACAAATAGATGTTAAGTTTAATAAAAACCGGAATAATAACCAAGATAGACACACAGTCCAGTGGTGGACTGTTGAACGTTTAAATCACACGTCACGAGTTCGAGTCCGGACTACCGCACCGGTTCGGGCAATTATCAAACTTTTTATATAAAGCAGAAATGAAATGATCTAGTTTGTATATAAGTATAACAAAAATCAGTTTATTTACCAAGTTAGACACACAGTCCAGCGGTGGACTGTGTGTTAACCTAAACCATAGGTCCCGGGTTCGAGACCTGTGGAGAGCACCGAGCGAGTCATTAAAATCGTTTTTGAAATAAATGATTTTCGGATTAATTCAATTAGTATATAAATATAATTAAAAACAGAAATATTTCGGGTTAGACACGTAGCTCAGTTGGTAGAGCTGCGTGCACGCAAACGGGAGGTCTCGGGTTCGAGCCTCACCCGGCCACACAATTATACAATAAAATCAGTCAACAAGTCAACGGTCAACAGTCAAAAAATCAATATTTTTTTATTACTTTTATTTATTTATTTACATTAAAAATACTTAAAAATAACATTTTTAAAGTTAGAAAATAGCCTTAAACTCACAAAAATACATCCAACAATCCTACTAAAATTGATTAATAAAATCCGTTTACTTACCGAACTATTATGCCATTATCTAGGTTAGTTTCACTCGTGGTTAAAACCAACTTCGTGCGCATTCAACATCATCAACCGAACACACCCAATGTGAGTGAATCTTACAACTCCCCTTTTTAATTACACGTTTTGGGGTGTGTCATGTGTCACAAAAATTAACTCGTTTATTTAAACTTGTGCCATACATATTGTGATCTAAACTTAGAATGTATATATTGTTTATAGTTATGTATTTCATAATGTCAAGTTGTATGCAAATCATTCATTAGGCCCATCAGTTCCTCGTGGGAGACGAGTTGAGCAACGCGTGCCTCAAAAACAAATCCATTATTGTATGTGTGTGCATTATTTAATATTAAATGATTGGTGAATAAGTTTACATCTATTTTTACTTATGTGTGGTTGTGCACTTTATTTTATAATCATTTCAATAAACTTGTTCAAATGTTTTTAATAGGATTCACTCGCCAACTTTTTGTTGATCCAAAAACCATTTTTACACATGATACAGGTGAACAGGATGAAGCAAGGAAAACATAGGAAATGCCTTAGAAGAAAACAATGAAGTCTAGAATGATGTTTGGACATGATGTAATTATGATTGTATGTTTCCCTTTAAATTGTAATAATGAATAGGAAACGTTATAATAAATGTCATGAGCTTTGATGATAACCCAATTATGCCCCGATCACCTTTTCCGTTGCGGGTCGGGGTGTGACAGATTGGTATCAGAGCCATGACTATAGGGATATAGGATAGGTTATTAGACCCTTAGAGCCTATTCTATAGTTGACTAGATTTTAAATTGTTTATGTGGTTACATGCAAACTTATGATATTTATTTGTTTCATATTTGTTTATACTTACAGTCAAACATACATACTTACATACACATTCATCATACATATTTCAATGTTCATATATTCAAATCATTTTCATACTTTCGTTATTCAAAGATTTTGTCGCAATTTTCAAATCCCATCAAAGTGAGTTCTGCGACGGGCATGTAGTAACTGGAAGGGTACAAGTACCGGTAGTCGGAACGTCCTGTCTAGGTTGGCATTCGTATAAATCCAATATAACGGACCAGTTTGCCTACCTGGGGACTAACGATGAGAGTACGAAGGACCTATTAGGCCAAAGCATGCCACACCAAACGTCGTTCGAACTAACCCCACTTTGAGGTGTCACCGTGTCCACACCTGGACACATTCCGAATATCATACGTTACATACATATTTCTCGATTTTCTTCGGGTTTTAGTGTACGTAACCAGGCAACACATGCGAACCATATGAAAAACCCGGTATTCATGGGGGCCCACATGATTACAAAGGTGAAGTATGGCGGCATGCAAGGCCAGTTACGAGCAAAGCCCAAGACATCCTATGGATGTAGTAGATTTATTTTTCTATATTTATTTTATGAATGTTCATTCCTAAATACGACCCATGATCCCAAAAACATCCAACTCATACTCATGATATGTATTCCTTGTAGATGTCTTCTAGCCTCGCCCGTAGGAAGATGAGAGCAGGAAAAGCCCGCGAATCGCATGGCTGCCGTAATACCCAACATTGTAATTCAAGTCCAACAAGCCCTTACCGCTAATCCCGTCAACCAAGAAGATCAAAATGTTATCAACCCTCCCACAAATACCACTAAATGCACCTACAAACATTTCAAATCCTGCGACCCTCCAAAATACGAAGGGACTGAAGGTGTCACCGCTCTCCTCCATTGGTTTGAAGAAATGGAGAACACTTTTCTAAATTGCGATTGCCCCGATGATCGCAAGGTGCGATATGCTACTGGTCGTTTATTTGGAATAGCACTTACTTGGTGGAATACAGAGAAGGCCAGACGAGGTGTTCAAGATGCTATGACTTTGACTCGGGAAGAGTTGAAGGAAATCATGACAAGACGGTTTTGCCCAAGGAGCGAAATCAAGAAATTAGAAGATGAGTTTTATTCGTTGAAGCAAAAGGAAGGAGACCACACCACATACAACAAAAGATTCCTCGAGTTAAATCAAATGGTTCCCAACTTGTTCACTCCCCTCTACCGTTTGATCGAGCACTACATTCGAGGTCTTCCGTCAAAGATTCAGGACTCTGTAATAAGTACCACGCCTGCAACTTTGGAAGCAGCAATGGAGTTAGCTACAGAGCTCACCGAGAACCGTATCCGGAATAAAGACTTCAAGGAGGAGAAGAAGAAGGATAAAGCATCAACTGAAACTTCAAACTCCACCCAAACCGAATCCCCTTCTCAACCCATTTCTAAGAGAAAACGAGACGGGCAACTTTTCGCTACCACCCAACGCAACCAACTAGCCTCACAAGCCATACCCATCCAAGCTATCCCAATCACACAAGTAGCACCCAACTTAACTTACCCAATTAAGAAACCTTACCTTGGACCTCACCCTCGATGTAACACCTGTTTTTATCACCATCCATCTACCTTACCTTGTCGACTATGTGCGAATTGTGGACGCTATGGTCATTTGAGCAAGGTTTGCCGCACCCCTCAAAACCAAACCACACCCCCTACTCAAAACATGACCCAAACCTATCAACAACCCCAATACCCCATGTTCCCATATGTTCGAGCTTGTTTCAATCGTGGCGACCCTACCCACTTTAGAAACACGTGCCCTCGATTGGTTAACATCATAAACGCCCAAGCTCAAGCAAACCCAGTAACCAAGCAAATCAAGAAAACCTAATCATTAGGCCACCAGCAAGAGGAAGAGTTTTCAACATCAACGCCAATCCTGTTGAAGATAATGACGGCCCAAACGAAACCACCCAACTAGTCCCCTTCACCGAAAATCAAGATTCAACTCCAATCGTTTAGTTTTATGTTTTTCTTTATGTTATCTCAAGCTTTGGTTGATTGTGTTTGTTTATGTTTTAGAATCACATAGAACCAATCATAACTTAAGGATAAAGCCAATGAAAATTTGACAAGAATATGGTGGATACGCCGCTGGTACTATATATAAGCATTCTTGTCAAAGGATCAGAGGCATTATCTGGCGGTTATGAGAAGTTCCGTGTAGAATTTAGTATTGTTTTGATTGAAGTTTGTTTTGTACTCACTGATTTAGCATTTATAGCATCTCATCATTTAAAGAAATTGGATTGTATTCCATTTCTACATAGACTAGCCTCTCCATCACAACAAACGAGAGAGGTATTGTCATCATTCAAACATGTATACTATCAGAATTAAGACTCAAGTTTTGGTTGTTGTGGTTGTTTTAGAGTCACATAGAACTAATCATAACTTGCGGATAAAGTCAATGAAAATTTGACAAGAATATGGTGGATACACCGCTGGTACTTCCTATATATAAGTATTCTTGTCAAAGGATCAAAGGCATTATCAGGCGGTTATGAGAAGTTCCATGTAGGATTTGGTCGTAGTTTGTTCATCATACATTTCAACGTATTTCAATTTCATCATTTAAAGAAGTTGAGCTATATCTCACTTCCACAAGGACTAACCTCTCCATCATAACAAACGAGAGAGGTACTGTCATCATTCAAACATGTATGCTATCAGAATTAAGACTCAAGTTTTGGCTGTTGTTTTTGTTTTAGAGTCACATAGAACTAATCATAACTTGCGGATAAAGTCAATGAAAATTTGACAGGAATATGGTGGATACGCCGCTGGTACTTCCTATATATAAGTATTCTTGTCAAAGGATCAGAGGCATTATTAGGCGGTTATGAGAAGTTCCATGTAGGATTTAGTAATGTTTTGGTCGAAATTTGTTCATCATACATTTCAACGTATTTCAATTTCATCATTTAAAGAAGTTGAGCTATGTCTCACTTCCACAAGGACTAACCTCTCCATCACAACAAACGAGAGAGGTACTGTCACCATTCAAACATGTATGCTATCAGAATTAAGTTGATTGTGTTTATTTATGTATTAGAGTCACATAGAACTAATCATAACTTGCGGATAAAGCCAATGAAAATTTGACAAGAATATGGTGGATACGCCGCTGGTACTTCCTATATATAAGTATTCTTGCCAAAGGATCCGAGGCATTATCAGGCGGTTATGAGAAGTTCGATGTAGGATTTAGTATTGTCTTGGTTGAAATTTGCGTTACATTCACTGATTTAACATTCATATCATCTCGTCATTTAAAGAAATTGATTGTGTTCTATTTCTACATAAACTAACCTCTCCCTCATAACAAACGAGAGAGGAACTGTCACCATTCAAACATGTATGCTATCAGAATTTGGACTCAGATATTGGTTGTTGTGTTTATTTATGTTCTAGAGTTACATCATAGAACCAATCATAACTTACTGATAAAACCAATGAAAAATTGACAAGAATATGGTGGATACGCCGCTGGTACTTCCTACATATAAGTATTCTTGCTAAAGGGTCAGAGGCATTGTCAGGCGGTTATGAGAAGTTCCATGTAGGATTTAGTAATTTCTTGGTACATTGGTTGTGGTGTTTATTTATGTTCTAGAGTCACATCATAGAACCAATCATAACTTACTGATAAAACCAATGAAAATTTGACAAGAATATGGTGGATACGCTGCTGGTACTTCCTATATATAAGTATTCTTGTCAAAGGATCAGAGGCATTGTTAGGCGGTTATGAGAAGTTCCATGTAGGTTATAGTATTAGAAATTTTGTTTTAGGATATAACCTTATCTTTCCAAACATATCAAAACTCTTGCGCAAGAAATCATACTTAGTGAATCAACTCTGCTTATCAATATTTTTACCGTAGGCAACAAAAAGCGATTCCTGTAGAAGGGTACTCAACCCTTACAAGGAACGTTACTGCCTCACACAAAATTTAAACCCTTACTCTTTTCTAAGTATGTAACCGTCAAATTAAACACCATCCTTTTTAGACAAATATGTCACTACTTAAATTTCGGGACGAAATTTCTAAAAAGCAGGGGATACTGTAACATCCGTAAAAAACCGGATTTACCAAACCCGCTCCATTTATTAACCGAACAATCAGTTAAAAATTTCGTTGCGTATTTAATGCCCAAATTATTTTTAAACAATACATAATTAATAAATATATTGGAATATATAATTTATATTTGAAAAAGCATTAAAAATAGTGGTTTAAAAATCAAACAAGGCTGCCGGGTTTCGAACCGGGTCAGCCGGGTCAAACTGGTCAAACAATGACTTAACACTCATCCATCAAACCACTCCGCCACTTGTGTTCTTTAGTAATATATCCAGACAATTAATTCAAATAATGAAACAGAAATTAAACCCAGTCAACTGACAAGCCCAAATCCGTTGACGCCGGAAAATCCGACGATTTCGTCAAACGTCGTCGGTTATCTATGACTTAACGTAAACATTAACCTCAACATCGGTTATAATTGATGTCCAGTCCGCGACACAAGTTATAACCGCCGGAAAATCATTAACCGACGAATCAAGACGGAAAACGGACCAAATTCGTCGATGTTCTGCCCTATAAATACCCCCTCTAACCTCTGTTAGCTTTTTCGCTCACAATCACACTCTTTCCCGACGTAATTTCACTCGCCGGAGAACTTCTGCAACTCGCCGGAAAACCGAGCCTTTCACCTCTGTGCACTACTCTAACAACTGAACACCCAGAGCTCATACCGAAGCCACCCACACTCATCTCAAGCTCCCTGAAGACCCTCTGCCGCAGGACACACGTTGCCGGAATAATCTGCTGTCATCGGAGTTTTGCCGGCGAAACAGAGGAGCCCTGTTCGGTAATCTTACATGTAATTAATCACAACACCCTAAAGAAACTTGATTAAATTGTCGAACCAGCCGGACACCGATTCTGGTTAAGTCCAACGAAGAAGATGAAGTTTTCAGTTGTCTATATGTTTAATTTAAATCAAGATATATCTCGGGTTAGACACACAGTCCAGCGGTGGACTGTGTGCACATAAACACGCATACGTCCCGAGTTCGATTCTTGTCCCACGCACACTCGCCTTAATAAAAATGTTCCTTTTTGTAACCAAACCGGATTCACTACAAATAGATGTTAAGTTTAATAAAAACCGGAATAATAACCAAGATAGACACACAGTCCAGTGGTGGACTGTGTGAACGTTTAAATCACAGGTCACGAGTTCGAGTCTGGACTACCGCACCGGTTCGGGCAATTATCAAACTTTTTATATAAAGCAGAAATGAAATGATCTAGTTTGTATATAAGTATAATAAAAATCAGTTTATTTACCAAGTTAGACACACAGTCCAGCGGTGGACTCTGTGTTAACCTAAACCACAGGTCCCGGGTTCGAGACCTGTGGAGAGTACCGAGCGAGTCATTAAAATCGTTTTTGAAATAAATGATTTTCGGATTAATTCAATTAGTATATAAATATAATTATAAACAAAAATATTTCGGGTTAGACACGTAGCTCAGTTGGTAGAGCTGCGTGCACGCGAACGGGAGGTCTCGGGTTCGAGCCTCACCCGGCGCACACAATTATACAATAAAATCGGTCAACAAGTCAACGGTCAACAGTCAAAAATCAATATTTTTTTATTACTTTTATTTATTTATTTACATTAAAAATACTTAAAAATAACATTTTTAAAGTTAGAAAATAGCCTTAAACTCACAAAAATACATCCAACAATCCTACTAAAATTGATTAATAAAATCCGTTTACTTACCGAACTATTATGCCATTATCTAGGTTAGTTTCACTCGTGGTTAAAACCAACTTCGTGCGCATTCAACATCATCAACCGAACGCACCCAATGTGAGTGAATCTTACAACTCCCCTTTTTAATTACACGTTATGGGGTGTGTCATGTGTCACAAAAATTAACTCGTTTATTTAAACTTGTGCCATACCATATTGTGATCTAAACATAGAATGTATATATTGTTTATAGTTATGTATTCATATGTCAAGTTGTATGCAAATCATTCATTAGGCCCATCAGTTCCTCGTGGGAGACGAGTTGAGCAACGCGTGCCTCAAAACAAATCCATTATTGTATGTGTGTGCATTATTTAATATTAAATGATTGGTGAATAAGTTTACATCTATTTTTACTCATGTGTGGTTGTGCACTTTATTTTATAATCATTTCAATAAACTTGTTCAAATGTTTTTCATAGGATTCACTCGCCAACTTTTTGTTGATCCAAAAACCATTTTTACACATGATACAGGTGAACAGGATGAAGCAAGGAAAACATAGGAAATGCCTTAGAAGAAAACAATGAAGTCTAGAATGATGTTTAGGACATGATGTAATTATGATTGTATGTTTCCCTTTAAATTGTAATAATGAATAGGAAACGTTATAATAAATGTCATGAGCTTTGATGATAACCCAATTATGCCCCGATCACCTTTTCCGCTGCGGGTCGGGGTGTGACACTATGCTGATAAGCTTTTACCTAAAAAACGTTTTAGGAAAAGAAAGTTTCGAAAAGGGTGAAGCACTTGATAGTAACAGTTTGTCAAACAAAACGTTTACATGCATGATGGCCAAAAGCCAGGAAAATGTTGTACTAGAAAATATCTTATAAAACCAAGCAACAAATGTTACAACATTTGTTGCTGAGCCCCCTGCTCCTTGTGACCATAGTGCACAACCCCGCACAGTGGAATTCACACCAGACATTTCCATACAAACCACTTCCATTCCTATCCCCAAATCCAAAAGAAAAACTAAAAAGAAGGGATCTCTAGAAGTTGAGATGCTAGAGATACATGATGTAACACAAATGCAGCTAACATCTGTTAGTACTTACTCACAACAAATGCAAACATCTCCACCTAGCCTATCTCCTCACATATCCTCACAAAAGGATTGTGTTGTAATCACAGGGGACACACATCAAGAAAGAGATATATCACTTGATTATCTATACTCAAGCCTCTCTCCCAGGTTGCTTCTCTTTCCACACCTCCACCCACTTCAACCGTCCCTTCACCTTTACAAAAATTTCTTGATGAAATTGAGACATCTGACTTACATATACCTAGTTCCTCTCAACAACATATTACAGAGAGTTCACTCCCACAAGTGACTAGGGCAAGTTTAGGGATCATTGTTATCCCACAAGCAGAGGAGGCTACACCTCCTATATTCAAAGAGATACAAGTTGGTATTTCAAGTGGGGCAACTACTATAAGTGTTGAGATGTGGTCCACTCGGAGGATCAAGTTAAACCTGCTTCCTTGTTCATGCAACACACATACAAGTGCGGAATCCAAGTTTGCATGCAAACCAAAGCAAAGTAAAAGACACACAGGATAACCCAAGATTTCAATATCTTGATTAACTGATGAGAACTAGTACAAACATATACAAACAATGTTCATACCGACTCTATGCATTCACTCTGTGTTCTCAAGGTCTCAGCTTAGTATCCACGGGTCACTCGCATGAACTCTCTCACACATGCACTTGTTTCTATTGAGAAGGGCATGTCTGCTTATATAGTGCCAACACCAAGCAACAGTACGAAGTATGTTGCTGGTCATACGAAGCACCAAAAGACACGAAAGACATTCTCCAAATAGACTCGTATGAATGAACTGGCTCACACGAATCAAAAACCTTGCTCGTACGAGTCAAGCTGAAAGCTTGATTGGGTAAGCTTGATCATACGAACGGTGTGACTCGTACGAGCAACATCTTGCTTGTACGAAGCATTCCCATTCGCACCAAATGTTTTCTTTGGAGATCGTGCCACATACATGACGTACCTTAGACTCAACAGTATGCACACATGCAACTATTGTACACATATATTCTATCGCCATACTAGATCAAGATAGGAGGATATCTTGATCTGGCCGACACGACTAATCTATACAGACAAAGTACATAAAGACCGTACAATTACATACGTAACTAAGAACAAGCTACAGACACAAAAGTGTATAAACATGAGACTTTAGTCTCATTGTTGGATAGTGGTTACATATCTAAGACCCCCTTGAAGGCAACAACTATTGAGACAATAGTCTCTACATCAGTTGGAACTCCTCAGTACTAAGAACAAGGGGCACGTGGTCTAAAACCAAGTTTAAGCACCTGTAGTGGGAATTTAGATGACCTTGTTAGCTCAAGTGATGGATTAAACTATCAAGAATTGATGGAGAGGGTCACAAACTTGGAAACATCTGTTGGAGAGATCAAAGATATGATGAAAATCTTGATCCAAAACTCCAGACCTTGTCCATCAAATGCATACATTGTAAAAGAAGTTTAGGTCCACATCCAACCACACCTAAATCTTCAAAAGCAGACTGTAGTGGAAAGATATACCATGTAGACAAAGCTTATAAGATAAGCAGTAGATGCTAGGTACCAGGATACACGGGACAGAAGTAAAAGCCTACAGACTTTATCCTTGAAAACACTAGTCAGGCTCTCACTCTCCAAAAGTATGATGATGCCAACAAGGGGAAGATAGAAGAATACATGAGGAAGCTTCCACCTCTGGTTAAAAAGGATGGAAAAAGGCCTGACATTGTTGCTCTAAAAAAGGAAAGAAAAGAAGAAGTTGTCAAGAAAGTAGAAAAAGAAAAAGATAAAGATATAAGGGAAACAAATATGCAGATCACAGTGTAGAAAATCATCAAAAGAAATAAAATCAAGACAACCAAGGTTAGTCAAAGCATTACAACAACTATCAAACCACTGTTTCACCTATCACAACTCAAACCACTATTTCCACTTCACTACTCATATTAGCACCACTTTAACTGCCAAAACATTTGTTACCACTTCAAAAGTGACAACAGAGGTTACAACTACACAAACACCACATTCATCATTAACATCTAAGTCCCCCAAAGCACTTCTTAAAAGAAAACCAACAGCACTACCCCCACAACCAACAAAACATAAAAATCATAAACCAGAACCAGGAGAACTAAATTCATTGTCCAAGATGATGATGATGAAGAAACTCCTAATGCATCTCCTATCCAAACAAAGACTACCACCACCACATCTCATATATCCACCACTACACTCACTTCCATTCATTCACCTACCATGCTTCCACCCAATTTACTTGACCCATTGGAGTTAGAACATGTCTCAAAAGAGATAGAATCCTTCTACTCCAAGACTGACATAAGCAAAGTGACCTTTCCTTCCCTCAAACGATATAAAAAGACTAATAATGTACAAGAGTACATGGACTTAAAACTCAAATAGGCTGAAAATATTGATGCTTTCAAAAGCAAGGGAAAGAGTGATAAGGAGGCATAATAAATCTTGTTTATAGAATTCACCAAAGTGAATAGACTTGAAGATTTTGCCAAGAATATCAGTTAGGGGCTTCTCAAGGACCAAAAACCCTAACCTGAAAAGGGAATTAAGGGAAGACTATCTGGATTTTATCATGAAAAATAATCCCTACGGAGCTTCAAGAGGTCAATTCATTGGATGGTCTATAGAGGCCCTTCTGTAAGAAATAGCCAGAATTGAGATGATAAAACTTAATCCAGATATCAAGCCCACTCCTCCCAACTAGGCTACAGGTAGAAAACCTATTGGCATAAAATTAGTTGAGCTCACAAGAATGAAGGAAGAGATGGTGGCTGCCAAATATGGATCTATGCAATTAATGGCTAAGTGGGATGAGCAAACAATCAGAGCAACTTACAAGAAGATAGAAACTTTAAGAGCCAAAGATCCATCGGTCCGTAGAAATCCTAATTATGAAAACGAACCTGTCAGTTCAAAGGACATCATATTTGAACTTCCGTCTGCAAGACAAACCTCGTTATTGGTGAGAAGCCATCTTAAAATACAGAAGGACATGTCTGTAAGGATGTAAAAAGATTTGAAAAAGATATTATGAAGGAAGGTATCAAAAACATGATCATGTATGAACATCCTAATACTAATCCAGTAGATCTAATAGAGCAAGTCATGGCAATGCAAATTACTTTACCTCTTCCAATAACATCACTCTCAGTAAACCCCATTACCTCTAAAATTCAAAAGTGGGCCTCAGACAAAGCCAGCCACGAATTGACAATTGTCAAGGCAAATAGGGAAGTGTAAAAGACTTCAATGAATAGTGTGATGAGCTTAAACATTGAAGATCTACAAGATTTACTGAATCTTCCACTCGAAAGGAATGCTGATGATTCACTATCTAAAAGACTTGAAAAACAATTCAAAGCACAAATCAAGGATATGTTGAAGAAGAGGAATAAAAGGTGATCCAATAAAACATCTGTTTTGGCATCATCTGTTCTAGGGGATATTGTTAGACCTACAAAAGAATAAATGATATCCAAAAGCCAAAGCATGATCCATTAATCAAGAAATAAGCAAATGATTGAACCAGTCTCTCCACAAAGATAGTAACGCTTGAACACCTATTCTAAACATCTGTTCAAGAGCATAGCAAATATCTTATCCAGACTTGGAACCGTTGTTCAAGAGAAATGCAATATCTGTTGAAGGCTAGCATCTGTTGAAGACCAAAGCCCTAATCAAACCAAAGGACTGATGAAGAAGGCCAAGTATCTTTATGGCCAAAATAGATGTTTGGACAACTATAACAGCAGATAGCTTAGAAAGTGGTTTTTTTTCAATGTAACATTACTTATCTTATCAATGTTTAGATTAGCCTAGATCAAATGTTAGGATTTGTATAGATATCTGTAACATTTGTGGAATCATTTCTAGTAGGAATGTTAGATGTCATTACTAGGGTGACATCAGCCAAACATTGAACTGAGTTTTCCTACTTAGTATAAATAGATCACAAATGTTATTGATCTATTCATTACACACTTCAACTTTTCTCTTGTACGAATTGATTTGTTTATGTGATAAGCTGAGGTGGAGTCTGTAGAGTTAATTGAATTGTAAAACATTTGAATCTTTTGAGATTAATGAAAAACAATCGTTGATGATGACTTTCAGTTTTGTGAATTCTTATTTTGTTTCATCAATATTTTCTTACAAACAAGAAACTCAGTTTTAACAATTGGTATGAGAGCTAGGTCACGTTAAATTTATTTTCACAATCAATTTAACACAAAAAGATCAGCTCGTCAAAAGATCCAATTTCAGTTCGTAGCTCAGAGATATAAAGTGAAGAACTGATAAAGTGTCTTTCACATACTCTATTTTTCTTTAAAAGAACTTGAGAAAATGGCACAAAATGATCCCATAACACAGGCTTCAGCAAGAAACCACATATGCTTGCTAGATCTGAATATAATATCTAGCAATCTAGGATGGGGCATATACTACCTCAACAAAATATAGGGTGTTGGAGATATTTGGTTTGCGGACCACATGTCCCAATGGTACAAAGCACCGAAAACCCAAATGTATATAAGCCAAAGAAGCCTGAGAATTATTCTGAGCAAGAATATCAAAACATCGAATTAGATGCTAAATCCTTTAGTATTGTGGCTATGGCTCTGCGGAATGATATATATGTTGGCATATTGCATTGTAACAGTGCAAAGGAGTTGTGGAATGCACTGAAGGAACAATTTGGAGGAACAGAGGATGTTATCGAGAATACTCGAGAAATCCTTAACCAACAGTATGAAACCTTCACCCATGTCAAAGGGGAGATCCTGACACAACAGTTTGAGCATTTTTCTTGTCTAATTAGTGAATTAGAGCTGGTTAACAAAGAATTTTCAAAAGCCACTTTAAGTTACTGATTTCTAAGATCTCTGCCTTAAAAATGGACACTATTGCTATAATGATGAGGACATCCCCAGATTTCAAGAATATGAGTCTGACTCAGCTTCACGGAAAACTCCTGACATTCGAAAGGGAGCTTGTCCAAAAGATAAAATTGTCTAGGAAATTGGAAAAGTGTCATATAGTTATATTTTTGGTAACATAACACTTTTGAGCTAGGAAGGATCATTGTTTGGGATGGGAAATTATCAGACTTTTGATAATTTTGATGATATTTCTACTAATCAACTCTGATCAACATTCGACCGGTTATACTTGATGATCATAAGCACAAGACTCAACTGATCTTGAGGAGATGGACATATTTTATCAGGTAGCCTTACTTAGTCTAAGAGCTAAAAAATTTTACCAAAGGACTGGTAGGAGATGGACACATTGCACCAAATCTTGTGGAGAGGAACATATTGCACCAAGTAGCCTTGACACAACTGATCTTGAGAAGATCGACATATTGTACCAAATCACCCTAAATGGATATAACGAATATATTCTAAATTAAAAGGAAATAATATAATGGGACAAGTGATTCGGGTTCTTTATTTGGGGACTTTTGTAGAATGTAGTTTTTAAGCCCTAATCCTAAAAATAAGATTATATTAAACCCTAAATATATGTGTGTGCAAATTAATAATATATATATATATAGGGTGAGGTTATTGTGAGAAAATTTAAAAGTGTGAGAAGGATAAGAAAGAATCTAAACCATTAGATATTTAATCTAATGGTTGAGATCATAGTGACTAATTCTGTAAATAATATTGACTATTAAACTAGCTAATTTTAGAGATTAAGGGTATAAAGGTAAATTTAATATTTCTAAATTAAGAAACTAACATTAATACACATGCAAAGTTCCCTCCTTCTTTTTTAAACATCAATAACTTTTTATACGTAACTCTTTTTTAAAAAAAAAATTACACCCGAGTGTTTTTTTATCTTTAATATGAGTAACCATATTGATATACTTATGTAAAGTTAATTTTTTTTTATATATTTAGGGTGTTATTTCTGTTTTGATTCTGATTAAAGTGTTGACTCGTGTTATATTAGTGTGTTATTTCTGTTATATTCAATGTTAGGGTGTTCTTTATAAGATGTGTGCCTTCAATATAACTGTTGTGGTGTTTTTATGAGTTTTGGTGTTATTTTTGTTATATTTCTGTTCTTTATAAGATGTATGCCTTCAATATACATGCTGTGGTGTTTTTATGAGTTAGGGTGTTTTTATGAGTTATATTTCTGTTCTTTATAAGATGTATGCCTTCAATATATATGTTGTGGTGTTTTTATGAGTTAGGGTGTTATTTCAAATTCGAAAATCCTTACAATAACTGCCAAAAAATCGGTTGCATATATTCATTCTATAATTAGATTTATTAGTTAAATTACACTTATACCCTTAAACTACCAAAATAAAAAAGTGACACATGTCACCTCCATAATCTTTCTTATCCTTCTCACACTTTTAAATTTTCTCACATGAACCTCTACCTATAATATATATATATATGTCTAACCACAATTTGTGTATATATAGACCTATTATTTAGCTTATAAATTGATAAGTTTAAAAAGTTTATAATGAACCTAGCAATACAAATAATACATTTCATGTATATTTATATTCATGTATGTATTTAAAAATATATTAGTTTTGGCCAAATCATTAAAGATTAATTTCAGAATTTTATAAACCCGAAAAATATATATTTAGGTTCTACTTTTTATTTTAGAACAAATTCATTTATTACAAATGTCAAAATTAATATATTAAAATTTAAATAGTTATTGTTATTAGATAATCATAAAAATTATGAGATTATTTTAAAAATTTCAGGTTATAATTAATTTCCAGATTTATCATAAAAAAATTATTCATGCATTTTTTACTTTGATAAATTCTAATTTTTTATATGTTTTCTTGTAATATATATTTTGCTTAAAATCCATAATAGATCCAATTGAAGTCCGAAAATTCCCTAAACTTTCACAGAGTATTCTAATATGATATTAATCGGTAATCAATCACCAATTTCAATAAAAGATAGTCCTAAGATCAAAAGTACTAAAATATAGAAACTAAGAACCCTAATTTTCCAAGAATTCAATTCGAATTGATGATGCCCTTTATGATATTGATAGAGGGGTTTTGAGAGCTCGGGAAAAAACAATAACATTGGGCTTTGGATTACCTAAATTGGTGCACAGATGAAGGAAATATCGTCACTTCAAGTTTCAAGCCCTATATTCGTGCTTGCTCAAATTCATGATTTCTGAATAATAATTGCAGATTTAAAGAGTTTGTAATTGTATGCAGTTGCTCTAGAATTATTTAGGGACCATGTTCATGACTTAGATTAAGGAATTGATCAAAAAATGGTTTAGGTTCTTGAAGGGCTTTAATGGAGTTAAGTTGGAATAATTAGGATTAAATGATACCATTATCATTAATTCTTTCAGTTTAAACGAAACGCACTCAACTCTCCACCTTCATGAGACCTTTAAACCCGACTTGGAACTTGAAGGATGCGAATTCAAGGAGGAAATGCGCGGGTCAGGTCGCACTTGGAATCAGGTTGCACTCATTTGGTTTAGCAAAGCAGAAGCGTAAATGATCGGTTTACAGATCGTATTAATATCAAATGTGTTAACCTTATAACATAATAGATGGAGTGATGGAATGGCTGAGTTCGTTTCGTTTGTGACTAGAGGACCCGGATTGGATCCCAGTCCTCATCATCTTTTTTTCTTTTAATTTTGTTTGGCTGAACAAGGGGCGCGTGAGGACTGATTCTGTGGTTATTGGGTCGGGGTTAGAATATTTAAGACAGCTGTTCCATGTATAATTATAAGATATAAGTAGCTCACCTGGTTGATGCATTGAATGGTTTATGAGGGTAACCGTGTTAGAATCCCAATCGTAGTGCTTTTTTATTTCTTTTATTACAAGATTTCAAATAATTACTGTTTAGTCCCTATACTTTAAACTGAAAAACTATTATCTCTATGTTTGGCGGAATAGACAGATTTATTCCCCGGGTGCATTATAACTTCATCTAAGAATTAACCTAACTTCGTTATTTGTTTTCTTTCATATATTTAACTAGAACTAACTAAACTAACTTTTGTTGTTTATAAAGCTGATATTTCATTTATTTATTTATTAATAATATATATGTGTCATATATATTATATAATTATATATTAATATATATATATATATATTTATGGCCATATATAATAATTTTGTATGTATTTTTTATTGAGTTTCTTTTTTATTTCTTTTATACAAGGTTTCAAACAATTACTGTTTAGTCCCTTTACCTTAAACTGAAAAACTATTATCTCTATGTTTGGGAGAATAGATAGATTTAGTCCCCGGGTGCATTATAACTTAATCTAAGAATTAAGCTAACTTCGTTATTTGTTTTCTTTCATATATTTAACTAAAACTAGCGAAACTAACTTTTGTTGTTTATAAAGTTGATATTTCATTTATTTTTATTTATTAATAATTTATATATATATATATATATATATATATATTTATCCCAAATGTGTATTATTATTAGTGAAGTTTTCTCATTTGCTCTCAATCCGTTTAGGATTCGGTTTGCTAAATGAGTCAGTTTTTTTAGGATTCTTTATTGGTAGATGTTATAGTGTCCTAAACTTTAAGGATTTTCGTCCCAAAATTAGGAAGAAAGTTGCACGTATAAGATGATATGTAGAGTCTTCATGGGTGTAAAGGATATCGGTTCGATTTAGTAATAGCATCAGGAACACAAATCTTGAGATCGGCTTGTCTCCTTAGAAATGTTAGGAAACATGTGTTAAACACATGTCCTGAAGATGTTGAGAGTACGCCTAAGCTAAGATATACCAAAAGGTGCAACTCTTATTGAGGCGATAGCGTTCCTGATATGGTTTGCATACCCAATTAAAGAATCATTTTTAATTTCTAAGGATGTAGAAATGAAAAGCGTTAACTGTTATGTATAAGGTAGCAAGGTATAGGCTCTATGGTCATTACAGTCACGAAGCTCAAGATTGGATTATCGAGGATTTATTGCAGCTAAAAAGTAAATTATGACACCAAAGATGACTTGTAACACAGGAGAGTTTGCAACTGAGTCGTAAAGTATACTTATGATGCTTAAACTACAATCCATGTGATGTCTTGGAATCTTGAAAGAAAATTCTCATGAAATGCCACAATTTGTGTTAAATGAGTGAAATCATAGAATTTGAATTCTCCAATCACATAACCAAAACAAGCTATGTACAACCCTCATGATTAACTTAACGTTGTTTCTTAAAATTTGACAGAGACACTTATATATAGGAAGTACCAGCGGCGTATCCACCATGTCTACAAAATTTTCATCTACCTCGTTATTCGAATCATGATGGACAACTCTTACAAACTTACACATACATCTAACGCTGCTTCTAAAAATTTGACAGAGTTACTTATATATAGGAAGTACTAGCGGCGTATCCACCATGTCTCTATCAAACTTTCATCGGCTTCGTTATCCAGATAATGATTAACAGCACAAACACAACTTACATTGAACTTCTCTTGACCAGTCTAGCAAGGCTTTTGATAGTTTGATAAGTACACTTATATATAGGAAATACCAGCGGCGTATCCACCATGTCCTTATTAAATTTCATCGGCTTCGTTAGCGGATTTGATTGGTTCTATGCGATGACTCAAACTTACTACATAAATATATCCAAACCACAAATAACTAATGTGTAAGTCTCGAACCCAAAAGGGTGTGAGTAAATGATGGCAATACCTACATCTATATTTATGAGGGAAGGGCCAGTCTATAAATAAGTGAGATGATACCCACATTACATAAATTATGGGGAAATGTAAGCCGTGATGAGTGATGACACAACATGAACTAGCAATAAAACAAATTATAAATGCATAACATGGTGATAACATAAAACATCTGAATAAAGGATGAAAACGACGATAAATAGTAATGTCGATAGTGTGACAATGACACAAGCTATCAGTGGTACTGATTAAGAGTTGATAATTGTATGGATTAACAATAGTGCGAACGTCAAGGATACGAAGTGGGAGTAGAAGGTAAAGCCGACAATGAGGGAAAACCAAACATGGAGCCGAATGACGAAAGAAATGAAGTAGCAACATCGATCTTATCTTCCACCTTTCAGCTGATAATTACGGCTCGAACAAATGTAGAGTGGTCCTAAGATAAATTAAGGAAGCAACTCCTACGCTCGTGGATCAGCCATCTAAAGATGTGGCTCGTGTGATGAAGGAGTAGTAGGAGAAGTTCTAGTTTTACTAAGAAATTTTTATTTACTAACCTATCTCATGTTAACCATAATTTTGTTAATCAAACTCACGTTTATTGCATTTCATGTTCTTAACTATATTTTCACTCTACCAAGTGTAAAACTGAGTATTTTAAATTTTTTATATCCATATGCAATTAGTTTGAAAAATTTTTCTTTAAGTTTTAGGAAAATATATTTGATCTGAAGTAGAAACTTTTATTGAAAATATTTATTATATATTGTAATAAATCAAATTATGAGGTTAGAAAATTTTATCGTCTTCGTGTGTCCTCGACTTAAATTTGCTGAATTCTGGAAACATGTTACGAAAGTGATTAAGGTTGTGACGTTCAAGTCATAATAGACGACTCGTTAGAGAAAATCACATAATTACGTTTTTATTCGAAAATTCATAAAAAAATTTATTTGATTAAATTAGTTTCAAAGAAAAACTAAAAATGTTTTATTCGAGGTAGGCTCATCACATAGAAACGTTGTCGTGCTGCCAATTGCGTCCTTGTTTTCTTGGAATAGTCATTCGCTGCCTTCTAGTTATCCTGATTCTCTGCTTTGGCTTGAACAGTTCGTATGTAAGGAACGCGTTGGGTGTCATACGGTACGAGAGGTTGATCCATATGTAGTGTGTTTGGTTGGACACACAGCTGGATCATAAGATGGGTGTTTGGTTGGTCAAGGGGGGGAATAACGAATTTGTGAATTCATGGAACTTAGAGAAAATTTCATGATTCAAGTATACATATCGCATGAAAAGATGGGTGCTTGGTTGGTCAAATGGGGGAATCACGAATTTGTGAATTCATGGAACTTAGGGAAAATTTCATGATTCAAGTATACATATCACATGAAAATATTATGGAGTATCAAAGGGTTGCAAAACTCGAACCCTTCGATAAGGTACAAAAGATAGGGTGATTTATTTTGAAATTATTAGAATCTCATGGAATATTATAGATTTATTCCAATGGTTTAAATACGAAACGATATAATAACCACATGGAATATGATATAATAAAACTTATGATAAAATAATATATTATCATATAATATTGAAACATAGGTTTGTCACATCATAGGGTTTAGTATGACTTACATGCGTCACTTTCATAATTACATGCACCCGCAATTACCGAGCTTTCACATGGTCCGCATACACTTAACCAATGACATACAACTTAACCCGAAGAAAATCGTGAATTCATAACTCGAGTTTTAGGGTGTTGGAAAACGATGTTTGGGATAGTATCCATGAATTAACATGGACAGGCTTGAATTATCAAAGTGTTGTTAGTTCATGTGTCATCTGATATGACATGCTTTGGCGTTATAGGTATTGTCACTCTCATTGTTAGTCCCCAGGTAGGAAAATTGGTCCATTAATTGGATTTATACGAATGTCAGCCTAGACAGGACGTCCCCGACTACCGGTACGTAACCCTTCCAGTTACTACATGTCCATCACAAGAACTCAATTTGACGTGAATGAAATATTAATTGAAATTTGAAACTCAAAATAAAATGAAACGTAAGAACACTTGAAATGCATTAAAAGAAACAAACCGATTCATGACGTTAGATGTATTGAAATAGGAGGAACATTATATTAGAATACTAAATATGCATATGCTATATAAGGTGTGTGCATGTGTGACATTTAATTAAAACATACAATATAAATAAATCACTTAGTATCATGCAAACACATAACATTTAGCAAATAACATTTAAATATGCTCATATGCATTTGTGTGTGACATTAGAAAATTTTTAATCATGCATACTTTGAATATCTATAAGCTAAGATAATCAACAATTAAGCACATAAGGTACCTAATCAACTACAGAATAAGTCTAAGGGTCCAGTAACCTAAACCTAATTCCCTATAGTCATTGGCTCTGATACCAATCTATCACACTCCGACCCGCAGCAGATATGGTACGGGGCATGATGATTGTCCATAGCTTATGACACTACTATAAGTTTAGATATTTAAAGTCACCAAATTAAATTTGTCACACATTAACATTGAAAACATGTAACGTAATTCATACATTATTCAAAAGATAAATAGTAATGAACAAAGATACAATTTATCATTAAGACATCTCCTACATGTCTTTGCCATCAATTCTATCTCCTACTTTTGCTTTATTAATCGATTTATTTTACTTAAAAACATTTTAAAATATATTTAAAATGCAATTCCACGTGTTATAGAATCATCCATAATCACCACAATCACAAAAAAAGATACCATAGAAATAATATGACTTAAAGACTATAGCATGCATTAGTCTCAAGCCCTGAAGAGCGAGATACTGGTGGCGATACTAGTCGACAACCGATGGCCATGGGGAACCTAGTCAGATTGGTCGATCCACGCCAAACTTGTGACACAAAGCGAGTAAACATATAGATACATGTATATGCAACGATAGATACTAGAAATAACAGAAACAATGAACGCTATACACATAGATGGTGACACATTGACTTTGCATGTTATTTAATCAAATATAAAACTATAGAAAACATGACACATGACATACTTCGAAAATATTTAATGACTAAAAAGGGAAGAGAAATAGATATACTCACTAGTTGCAAAGAAACGATCCACGAGAGTACCGCACTCCTAAATATATATTACAAATATATCCTAAATTAAAAGGAAAGCATATAATGAGACAAGTGATTTACGTTTTTTGAGGACTTTTATTAATATATATATATATATAGATATATATATCTAAGGTTGAATATTAAGTGTAGGATAGGTTAAATTTGTACAAGTTATTCCTAACCACAATTTTTGTATATTTAGACCTATTATTAAGCTTATAAATTAGTAAGTCTAAAAATTGATAATTAACTTAGCATTCCAAATAATACATTTCATGTATACCTGTATTCATGTATGTATTTGGAAAAAATATTAGATTCGGCCAAATCATTAAAATTTAATCTCAAAATTTTATAAACCTAGAAAATATATATTTAGGTTCTACTTTTTTATTTTAGAACAAATTCATTTACTAAAAATGTCAAAGTTAATTTATTACAATTTAAATAGTTATTGTTATTAGATAATTATAAAAAATTATGAGATTTATGTAAAAATTTCAGGTAATAAGTATTTTCAAGATTTATCATAAAAATTATTCATGCATTTTTACTAAATACAAACTCTATTTTTTATAAGTTTTCTTGTAATATATATAATGCTTAAAATCCATAATAAATCTAATTGAAGTCCTAAAATTCTCTTCTAATATGATAATAATTAATAAATCATTAGTTTCAATAAAACATAGTCCTAATATCAAAAGCCCCAAAATAATAAACTAAGAATCCTAGTTTTCCAAGATTTCAATTTGAATTGATGATGCCCTCAATCACAAAAATTGACAGAGGGGTTATGTAGTGCTTGAAAAATAATAACACTTGGCTTTGGAATTACCTAAATTGGTGCAAGGATGAAGAAGATATCGTTACTTCAAGTTTCAAGCCCTAGATTCGTGTTTGCTCAGATTCATGATTTTTTAATAATGTGATTGCAGATTTGGAGAGTTTGTAATATCTAAATTCTAGATTAAATTACGTGTCCTTTATGTTTACATCATTTTGCAGGTAGTGTCCTTTAGCGCAAAACTTTGCAAGATTTGTGTTTTATGTTTACATCATTTTATGTTTTAATTCGTGTTTGCTAAACCTAATTAGCTTTTTTAGTTAAATCATGTTGCACATGAGGCCATTCTTGTCATTTCCCCTTTCTAGGAGCTATTATGTGAAGAAATTTTATTCAGGGACTGACCAATCTTTTTTCTCTCTTAACTCCATCTGTCTCTCTACTACCTCTCTTACAAGTTCAGCTACACCACACCACCATTGCCACCCCCACCAGTCAATTACACCCACCTTTCAACACTACGACCCCTCTTTTATTACCACCACCAATTATTTATTATTATTTAAAAAAATTTAGTCGTTGATGTGACAATCTGTAATTTTGACCCTTGTTAACTATAGAAAGTTAACTTTAGAAATAGTATGGATTATTATTTAGTAAATATTAACAACATAAAATAGCCAACTGTGATGTGGGCAATGTGTCGTTTAACCGTCAACTTTGGCCAAACAACACTGATTCAACATATATTATATGTTTTATATATAAAATTTATATTTCATATATTGGTTTTAATCGTATTAATAAATAACTACGTGATACAGTAATAATTAAGTAATAAATATACGAGCAACTTTAATCGGAATGCGAGACATGGGATACCAAGCGGGTTCGTATACACGATACGGGCCACCAACCCACCTAACCTAGCTAAACCCTAGATATTTAAACACCTTTACCATCTTCTCTCCTCATTTTTTCCCATCTCATTCAAAACCCTAGCCCCCATAACGCTTTCTTCTCTCTACACAACACACACTCCTGAATATTCTAGAAAAAGATAGTGATACCGAGAGTTGAGAGAGAGGATCAGAGGAAGACATTGGTGGCCGACCACCACTATGGCGGAGCCACAATGACTCTTGGCAGGGCCGCCCAGTATGACGCTGTGGGTGTGGAGTGACGGCGAAGGAGTGGTGATGATGGTAGGAGTTGTCTTGCGAGGGTGGTGGTGAATGATTGCGTGAATGGCGACATGCGGCGGTCGATGGTGATTAGTGTGGTGGCGGAGTAGTGTTGTTGTAGGGATGAATGTCGAGGTTAGGTCGTTAGTTTATGATTTCCAGATGGGGTAGATGGGATCCCAACAATGGCATTTAAGTTTTGGTGGTGCGTGGTTGCGGTGGTACCAGAGAGGATATATGCGTGTGGTGATGTGACTTCCTGACGGACCTTTGGCTCCCAAGATACTCCCATAAGTTCTTTCGAGGCCCTAGTGTGTAGATTAAAATTTTGATTTCCTCAAATATGTAACATCGGAGGTTAATTACGATTTGCTTAGGTGGATTGATTGTAGTTCGGTAAAGCTAGCGATGACGGTGGTGACGTCAAGCAGCCGGACAGGTGGTAGCCAGGGGTGGTTTGTGGCGGTGATTGTTCGGGTACTGATTTAGGAGGCGGCAGATTGTAAGCTATAATGTTTGAAAGCCAAGATGTGAAGCTAGGTGATGTTTTTGGTTCCGGTCAACTTAAGTCAAAGCTCGAGTCAAAAGTCGGCGGTCAGACTCGGTCAATGCCTAGTTCGAGGCATTTGTGTGTTGATTTTGTTTATGTCTCGATTTACTAGCACGGTGGTCGAAGGGAAGTCCTGGTGAATATCAGCATGCTATGCCAGTTCGTGTATTGACACATAGTACTTTTGGAAATAACACGCGTTCTAAGATGAATTCATTACCCCTATTCTTTTAAATGTTTTTAAAGCACGGGGAGAAAGCATGCGCAACATTACTGTAAAGTAATGTCACATTACGGTATAGTAATTTCATAACGTTATGGAAATGTAACGTCACAACTATTAGGGTTTTTGTTATATTAGTTATGGTCACAAAGTAGCATTTATCACATTAAGTCCTCACAAACCTCGAACCGTTAGTATTGGGTGGGTAGCGCGGAATTTTGAGTAGTACTACTGGACCCGACAAGCCCCACTCGAGCTAGTCACGCTAGCTAGGCTGGTAATGGTCAATGGGTGTAGAAGGCCTAACTTATCGCCTTGGTCAGTGATCGACCTGGAAAACAGAGGCAACTACAGCCAACTTCGGTTTCTAACTCTTTCATCACGTAACTTAGATTAGCTACCTACATATATCACAAGTAACTACTAATCACTACGACTTACTTTTTGGGTTTGAAATAGTGGAAAACATTTAGGAACAACTTATTTTATAATGATAATAAAAAACCTATGAACTTACTCATCCTTTTGTGTTTACACTTGTTGTTGTAAGTTTTTCTCAGTTTGCTAAGGTAGCACACATAAGGACTAGGATGCATTATGGAGTCGCATTGATTTCATCAAACAAATAGACTCAATTTTAAATTACATTAGCTATCTTGGTTTTGTAATTATTTACGCTTCCGCAACTCAATTGTATAAACAGTATTTTCTCATGATTGAGCAAACAGGAAAATTTTTAAACTCATATAGTGGTCGTTCAATATGACCAATAATGAATGAACATCTGTTAAAGGCAAAGCTCTGCTGAAGACTAAAGCTAAGATATGCCATGGCAAAGCTCTGCTGAAGCCCAACAGAGGATGTCTCATCAGTGCTTACTATTAGACGTTGTATTATATAGTTTATAGAGTGTTTAGCTTAGCAAATGTTGTAGTTTGTTTTAGTTTGTTACATGTCACTTTCAATGTGACGTCAGCATAAGATGCTCAGCGGTTTGCTCTGTTCTTCAAATAGAACAGTGCGTGTACTGTTCTATTCATCACTTCACCTTGACATTTTATGTACGAGCAAACCAGAGTGATCTAAGGCTGAGGGGGAGTTTGTAATTATTCATGCATACGTAAATTCATAAATTTATAAAAGCATGATTGTGAAAGCAATCTTCCTATTGTTGTGAACTCAAAGTTTATTATTTCTGCTGCACTACTCTTACATGTTTATCCACTTTCATTGATTCATCATAAAAATTCACAACAATATCAAACTCAGATCCTAACAATTGGTATTAGAGCTTGGTCAATCGAATTTGATTTAACAATCAATTTGATTTGAACAGACCAGCTCTCACTACTAATTCGTTTGCTCGTTGGGCTGAAGATAGAGTAAAAGTGTATTCACGTTCAAAGTAGTTTAAACAAAAACCTATTTTACAAAAAATCAAAAATGTCTAAAATTTCACAAGATCCTCACAACACCGACAACATGTTTAAACCACCGATTCTTGTCAGATCAGAGTACAATATCTGGCAGAGACGGACGAGTCATGTTCTTGCTCAATAAAACATCGGTTGCTGGAAGTTAGTTATCTTTGCACCTCATGTTCCAATGATACCAAGTACTGAGGACCCTAAAGTCCAAGTACCAAAGACCCCTGAAAATTACTCCAAGCAAGATTTCCGAAAGATTGAGCTAGATGCAAAGTCATTTAGCATCGTGGCCTCTGCATTGCCAAACGATATCTATGCTGGCCTGTTGTACTGCAATAGTGCAAAGGAGTTATGGGATGCTTTGAAAGATTAATTCTGTGGGACAGAGGAAGTAACTGAAAACAACATAGAGGTTCTGAATCAACAATATGAAACGTTTTCTCATGTGAAAAGAGAGTCATTAACCCAACAGTTTGAAAGATTTAGTTGTCTCATTAGTGAGCTTAAACGAGTTAATTTTGAGTTTGCAACTTCGACTTTAAATAGTCGTTTTCTTAGTTCATTACTAGAAAAGTGGGACACTATAGCTTTTGTAACTAGAAATTCAGTTGGGTTCAAAGAAATGACTCTTACTCAGCTTCATGGTAGGCTCCTCACTTATGAGAGAGAGCTGAACCAGAAAAAGAAGCTACAAGAGTCTGGCAAAGTGGCTGATGACTATGCATTTAGTAGTTTAACACTTTTTGGCCAAGAAGAAGCCTCTGGCAGCTATAAGGATCAGAGTTATGATCATTTCATTGACATAACCTCTGATGGTAATTTTAGCTCTGATTCTTACACACCCAATTATGCTTTTACTGCTAATGCGGGAAAGCCAAACTTTTGATAACTTATCCTTTGAGTTGAATCACCTTCAACATTTTGACCCTACAGAGTTGGAAGAAATGGATATTCTACACCAGCTTGCCTTGTTGAGTGTTAGAGCTAGCAAGTATTACAAGAGAACTGGTAGAAAGTTTCCGGGGTTGCATGGGGGGCTAAAGTTAAGTCAAAGATTAAATGTTTCAAGTGTAATAGGCTAGGTCACTTTGCTAGAGAATGTAGGTCTCAAACATCTGGATCAATTACCATACATCCTAGCCCTAGACCTCAAAACACTTAAAACACTGCCCATTATTCCCAATATACCCTCGCTCCTCATATGCAAAACACTGCTCATTTTGCACACCCTTCTACCACTGTTCTTGTGCAATATGTTCAAACCACTTTCCCAAATTCAATATGTTCAAGCACCAGCTCCTCAGGTTCAAATGCAACCTGCACAACAAGTTACTCAAACCACTACTTAGGCAGAGGTTAATCAATAGAGCTTCTTTACTCAGGGCTTTGTTGATTGGAGTAGCTTTCCTGAGGATCTGACTGATGAAAACTTTGCTCTAATGGCTGACACTGAAAAGAAACAAAATGAATTTTGCTTTATGGCATTAGAGTTTATAGTTGAGGATGTTGAATTTGAGGAAGTGGAGCCTAAGTCTGTTGTGTCTAATGTTCATTATGAAATAGTTGTTACACAAGAAAATGTTGATGAAGAATTAAAACCTCTGTCTGACCCATGGGATGCCAGTATTTGTGAAGGTGAATGTGATTGTGATTGTGCCATGATGGCTGCTACTAAGGTATCTCCTTAGGTCTTAAAACATCTATGTTTAGATAAATGCATCATAGCTTTTTCTAACATAAAATAGATGAATGAAAACTTTAGGAATAAGATTTTTGATGATAAACTATAGTTTGAAAAGCTTTCAAAAGAGCTAAAAATTAAACTGTTTAAAAAAGAATATGAAATTAGCAGCTTAAAACATGAAGCTAGCATAACCAAGGACCAACTCCAAACTATGATTGAAAAATATCAGGTTTGCAAAAAGGAGTTGGAATCCACTCAAATCACTTGTGAGAAATGGGTGGAATCTTGTAAAGGTTATGAGATTTTGTTAAAAAACCAGGTTAAGAGAACATAAATTTGGGCATTGGTTTCATAGAAATTGATCAAAATTCTAAAATGTTACTGAAAATGATTTTGGTGTGGTTGTAATTGTTCCAGCAGTCTTGGCTGGTCAAGAAATCAAAGTCACTGATAAAATAAAAATAAAAATAATTTTTTTAGAAAGACATGATGGATCCTCAACTTTTGAGGAGATTGAGAAGTATCAATTTAAACCCACGTGGCCTCATAAATGTGACATTCTTGAAAATTTCATGCCAATGGATTTTTCAACCATTGAAGGTGTCAAAGCACCAAAGGCAAGAATCATTCCCATAACAGATTAACTAGCATATGTCGTAACATCT
The DNA here is from genome assembly GCA_947069175.1 of Scalesia atractyloides. Lineage (NCBI taxonomy): Eukaryota > Viridiplantae > Streptophyta > Magnoliopsida > Asterales > Asteraceae > Scalesia > Scalesia atractyloides. The sequence goes on from CAMTDV010000023.1 coordinate 50,103,646, forward strand.
GCTGACAAAAGGTCTGAAAAGGGAAAAAGAAAGAAAAGATCAAAAACCTGTTTTGTGATTTCTGTGAAAAGAAGAACCATGTTACCATAAACTGTTTTCTTCTAAAGGCTTATGACATTAACAAAACAAGTGTGATCATTGATTCTCCAAACTGCACAATTTGTAATAAAACAAATCATAAAACTCAAGAGTGTGTTTATCTTAGAAACTTTGATGTGAAAAAGAATGAGTATAAATCCAAAACACTAGAGAGTTCAAAGACTAGTACTTCAAAAGGAAAGTCTAAATAGACCTTTGTGCATGTTGAAACACTTGTTACCAAAGCACTGCACAAAACCTCTACTCCTAGAGAGGTGAAGGTAATAGATGCACCACCTACCAACCAGTACCCAGAGGATATATCCAACCAATTTACCAAAATGTACCTCTTAGTTATGAGGGTTACAAAAGGCTCTCAAAACCAAGAGTAAATAGGCATCCACATGGTTACTATCATCTGATAGAGATGAATCTCAACAGATGTTACAAAGATCTGTTCAAACCACTAACCAATTTTCTAAATTTGAGACTGATATGTCTGTGACCCCATCCAAAGCCATTTTGGTTTGGAAACCCACCTAAATTAATTAATTACCACTGTGTAGGGAGCTTGTACTTGTCTTGATAGTTTATGGTATGTAGATAGTGGAAGCTCCAGGCACATGACAGGATGTAGAGCCCTTCTCAAAGACTTCATGGCTCCAGTAGGGGGTGATATATCCTTTGGTAATAATTCAAAAGGGAAGGTGCTTGGTTCCAGAACTGTTCAGGCTAGGGAAACTCAAATTTGAAAATGTTAATCTTATTGATAATCTTAAATTTAATCTTCTTAGTTTTCACTAATGAGTGACAAGGGCTATAGGTCATTCTTCACTAAGAAAACTTGTCAAATTGTTGGGCCAGATTTGGTTAAAAAGATTGATCAAATCATAGCTGAGTGCAAAGCACAACTTGTTGCTCATAGGAGTAGCAATGTGTATGTGGTTAATATGTTGAAGGATAATCAAATTATTGATACCTGTCTATTCTCAGCTGCCTCCAACAAAGAGACAGAACTATGGCACAGAAGACTTGGGCACACAAATCTGACAACTATCACCACACTCTCTAAACAAGGCCTTGTAAGAGGTCTACAACAAAAATTTTTCACAAGAGATGAATAGTGTGTTTCCTGTTTAAAAGGAAAACACATAAAAGTTCATACAAGCCCATTGGTGAGTCCAAAACAAGTCAATGCTTACAATTGTTGTATATGGACTTGTTTGGCCCTGTAAAACTCATGAGCCTTAAACAAAAAAGGTATTGCCTTGTTATTGTTGATGATTTTTCTAGGTTTACTTGGACTTACTTTTTGCACTCTAAGGATGAGACTTCAGGTATCTTGCAGGGATTTATAAAACAAGTTGAAAAATAATTTGACCTACAAGTAAAAGTCTTCTAGAGTGACAATTGCACAAAGTTTAAAAATAAGGTGTTCGATGAGTTTTGTGTGTCAAAAGGAATTGTAAGGCATGCATTCCAAGAGCACCTGAACAAAATGGGGTGGTTGAAAGGAAAGCAGAACTTTGATTGAAGCTACCAGAACAATGCTTGCAGACTCAGGTTTTCCCTTAACCTTTTGGACAAAGACTGTAAACACTGCTTGCTATGTGCAGAACAGAATCTTGATAAACCTCAGGCATCAAACAACTGCTTATGAAACTCTGTATAAAATCAAACCACTGATCTTATACTTCAAAATCTTTGGCTACCAATGTTTTATTTTGAACTTAAAAGATTCAAGTTCAAAATTTGCAGCCAAAGTAGATTGTAGTTATTTTCTAGGATACTCAACCACTGCTAAAGCCTATAGAGTCTTTAATTAAAAGACTAGGTGTGTGGAAGAGACCTTGAATGTAAAGTTCAATGAACTTTCTTCGTTAAAAGTCCCAGCAAACTCTGCAGAATTGTTTGATATAAATAAATTTACATTTGATGATGTGTCTGTGAAGACTAACCCTGCAGGTACACCACAATCTCACCACAAGACTATGGGTATGACATTGTGATTCCACAATATAAAGTCACTTCCACAATCAGAGGAACAGATGTTATTAACAATTGTTAAAACTCTACCACAGCTAGATCAACCATTGCTGATCCTCTATCCTCTGCCATCTCATCGAATATAGCCTCTGTTGATAAAAGTCCAACCACTGTGGATAAAAGTCAACACGTTTTCACACCTCTCTCTCCAATGCCTCCACCTCCATTTCAAACATATGTTGGCTCTTTAAAATCGCCAACAAATGTTAGATCAGATGATTCCCATCTGCAGCCTTCACCTCAAAATGCCATTATTCCATTAAGGGAGATCTAATCTACCTTAAAAGTCATCAATCTGATCAAATCATTGCCAACATCAACGAAGGGGTGCTCACTAAAGTCAATCCCAAAACATTTGTCTTTTTGCTGGTTTTCCTATCTCTCACACAACTTGTCAAGTACCAAGAGGCACTAAAAGACAAGTTGAGTAGAAGCCATGCAAGAAGAGTTCCTTCAGTTTAAAAGGCAACAAGTATGGGAACTAGTACCATTGCCAAAGGATGTAAGTCCAACTGGCAGAAAACGGGTCTTTAAAAGCAAAACTGATGAAAGGGGTATTGTTGTCAAGAATATAGCTAGGCTTGTGTTCAAGGTTACAGACAGGAAGAAGACATTGACTATGATGAAACGTTTGTTCCTGTAGCAAGATTAGAAGACATCAGACTGCTCTTAGCCTTTGCTACCAACCACAACATCAAGGTGTTTCAAATGGATATCAAAAGTGCATTCTTGTATGGTAAGATTAAAGAAGAGATATATGTTTGTCAACTTCCTGGTTTTAAAGATGCATTTTAGCCTGATCAAGTCTACAAGCTTAATAAAGCTTTGTATGGCTTGAACAAGCACCAAGAGCCTGGTATGAAACTCTATCCACTTTTCTCTTATCCATAGGTTTTACAAGAGGCAGAATTGATAAAACCTTGTTTTTAAATGAACAGGAAAAGTTTGATGTTTGTCCAAATTTATGTGGATGACATCATTTTCGGATCCACATGCACTGCCATGTGTGAAGAGTTCAGACAACTCATGGCAGCAGAGTTTGAAATGAGTGATATGAGCTCTAATGCTTTCTGGTCTTCAAGTAAAGCAATTGCAAAATGGTACTTTCATTCATCAAAGTAAGTATGTCAAAGAACTACTTACAAAATTTGATATGAATGATTGTAAACCATGTAGCACACCCATGGCAACCACAAAGCTTGTCACTGTGGATGACAAAGATGACTTGGTTAATCAAACTCTATATAGAAGCATGATAGGTTCTTTATTGTACCTAACTACATCAAGGCCAGACATCATGTTTGTAACATGTGTTTCTGCTAAATCCCAGTCAGCACCTAAGAAGTCCAATCTCATTACTGTAAAAAGGATATTCAGATACATAAAAGGTGCTCACACAACTTGGTATCTGGTATCCAGCTAATGGAAATATTGAGCTTTCAGGTTATTCAGACAGTGATTTTGCTGGATGCCACACCACAAGGAAGTCAACTTCAGGAGGCTGTCAATTCCTAAGAAATTGCTTAGTGTCTTGGCAAAGCAAAAAAGCAAGCTCCACTATTAACATCCACATCAGAGGCTGAGCATATTGATGTTCCAGGCTACACTGCTTAACTCCTATGGCTTCAAAATCAATTGCTGGATTTTGGTGTAACTGTCTAAAGACTCCTCTCATGTTGGATACTCAAGCAACTAAAAACATCATAAAAAATCCAGTCTCTCATTCTACCACAAAACACATTGACATCAGACATCACTTTGTGAGAGATTGCTATGAAAAAAGTTTGATTTCTCTGCATCATGTTCCCATTAAAGATCAACTGGCAGATGTTCTAACCAAAGCATTAGATACATCTACCTTTGAAAGTCTGATCTCTATGATTGGTATGTGGAACATGGAATAAAAACAAAATTTTATTTTCCATGTGTAAATAGCATCAAAATGTTTTCAGAAATTCATCCTTAAAAATAGCTAGAATTGAAATTTTCAATAAATCTCTAAAGTCTGCTCATAACCACTGTTTCTCCAACCTCTGCTTGGCTTGAAAATCTATCCGTTACTGAAAGTGTATCCTCTGTTCTATTATCTAGTGTTTTCCCAATCCACTGATAATCTACCCTTTGATAGTGTAAAATCAACACTGATCATTCATGGAGAACCAGACAGACACCACCGTGAAGGCTATTCGTTGTGATAACGGAGCATAATTTAAGAATGTTACCTTAAATTCTTTCTGCTACTCCAAGGGTATTGACCTACTATTCAGTGCAGCCAGAACTCCACAACAAAATGGGGTTGCAGAACGAAGAAATCGAACGCTGATTGAAGCTGCACGTACTATGCTGGTTGAATCCGAGCTACCTCTTATTTTTTGGGCAGAAGCAATCAATACCGCCTGTTATATTCAGAATCATGCCCTGATCAATAAACGACACATGAAAACTCCGTACGAAGTGGTTAAAGGTCGCAAACCTTCGGTCAAGTATTTCCGCAAGTTCGGATGCGCTTGTGTTCTCCTGAACATGGATGCTAAAGGGAAATTTGAATCACACGGGGATCCATGCATCTCATGATTCAAAACTCATATCGTGTCTATAATAGTCCAAAAATGTAGTTGAAACCTACAATGTGGGTGGCTAGAGGAAAATCCCAAGGACACACGCATTAGCCCGAACTGGTTGTATGATTATTCCACCTTGTTTGACCATGTTGATGTTCCTTCGAATGTGTCTGTAGGTACAAGCAAAATTTCTGATCTTCCAACGATGCCCATCTCGCTCGAGGACGATGCTAATGCTGCACAACCGCATGAGACGTTAAAGAAGCTGAGTGTGGATCCACCTGGATTTAAGGAGGTTATATCTACTCCTTGACCAGTATCGCACCATCAAGAAACAGCATCCGATCAGACTGCTCAGGATGCTTACCCTGAAGTTGAGGCTTCAAACACAGAGCCTCCTACGACAAATGAAGGGTCTGCTCCTCCCGATGTCTTGGGTTATCTCTGTTTCCTGAGCCTACACCACCAAACTGTTCTGTTGATTCATTAGTCAATAATTCTACTAGTGCAACTAATGAGGGGGAGTCATTTGGATTTGCTTAGCGAGTGTTACCAACTTGCAAACGGATCTTCTTGTTCCTGCTACGCCAATACCGCACCGTCTACAGTGTGATCATCCAATTGAAAATATTATTGGTCCTGTTACTACTGCTGTTCGAACCTGCAGTCAATCAGGGGATATCAATACTTGTCTCTATTCTTGCTTTATCTCACAAATTGAACCTAAAAGTATTGATTTCTCTTTGCAGGAACAAGACTAGGTGGATGCTATGCATGAAGAACTCAATCAATTTGAGAAGCTTAGTGTTTGGCAATTGGTGAAGCTTCCTCAAGGAAAACGTGCACTGGGAACTCGCTGGGTTTTTCGCAACAAACCGGATGCCACTAGAGTCATTGTTTGGAATAAAGATCGACTGGTAGTTCAGGGTTTTCGTCAGATTGAAGGATTAGACTACAATGAGGTCTACGCACCAGTCGCTCGTTTGAAGGCTATTCGCATTTTCTTGGCATATGCATCTTACAGGATTTCACTGTTTATCAAATGGATGTCAAGACTGCATTTCTCTACGGCACGGTGAAAGAGGAAATATATGTGGCACAACCACCGGGTTTCAATGGTCCTGACAAGCTAGACTATGCATACAAATTGGACAAAGCTTTGTATGGGTTGCATCAAGCGCCTGGCGCATGGTAACCAACTCTAACAGAGCATTTGCTTGCTCATGGATATGCTCGGGGAACCATTGATCAAACTTTGTTCATCAAACATGTTGACAAGAACATTATTCTTGTTCAAATTTACGTTGATGATATCATTTTTGGTTCTACAAATGATGGTTTGTGTTGAGAATTTGAAGAGATCATGAAGAAGAAATTAGAGATAAGCTCACTAGGGGAGATGACTATTTTTTTAGGACTTCAAGTTCGTCAGAGCCAACAAGGAATCTTTATTCAATAAGGAAAATATGTTCATGACGGTCTTGCGAAATTCAAGCTTACAGACTCAAAGCCCACGGCTTCACCTATTGCAGAACGACCTTTGCTAATTGAAGACGCTGAAGGAACGCCTGTTAATCCAACCATGTACCAATCAATGATTGGTTCACTCATGTATCTCACTGCAAGTCGGCCAGATATCATGTTTGCCGTTTGCCAGTGTGCTCGTTATCAGGCTACTCCTAAACTCTCTCATCTACATGCTGTTAAAAGAATTTTTAGGTACCTAAAAGGGGCACCATCACTGGGCCTTTGGTATCCTAAAAATTTTGAATTTGAACTGTATGATTTCTCTGACAGTAATCTTGGAGGTACAGATAGGGATATGCGCTCAACTTCAGCTGGATGTCAATTCTTGGGAGACCGCTTAATCTCGTGGCAATGCAAGAAGCAGCAGACGGTCTCGCTCTCTACTGCGAAAGCAGAATATGTCGCAGCATCTGCTTGCTGCTCCCAGGTTTTATGGATGCAACATCAGCTTGCGGATTATGGTTTGACTTATCTAAACACAACAATTTATTGTGATAATGATGCCGCTATCTAAATCGTAAAAAATCTTGTTTTCCACTCCAAAACTATGCACATAAATGTAAAAGTTCACTTTATCCATGATTGCTAGGAAAAGGGTCTCGTTAAACTTGAGAAAATTCACATCGATACAAACGTGGTAAATTTGTTCACGAAACCCGTTAGCAACGCGCGTTTTCAAGTGCTTGTGGATCTTCTAAAAATGATTCAGTTTTCTAACTAAGCATCCCCTGTCCTTTTCATTTCGTTTATTGTCTTTCATTTATTTTTGTTTGCTTTGTAAATTTGTTCATATATATATGCACAAATTTAGGGTGAGAAATAATTAAAAAAAAATGTTCATTTTTAAAACAACTTTTGCAATGATTGGGAAATGAAATCTTTTTTCGTGATAAAGTGTCTGACTAACACATGCAAGGTGTTGAAGCGGGAAAAGACGTGGTCGAAGGCGATATGTTGATAGGTCTAAATCTCAAATGGATAGTGTAAGCCAAATGATATAAACATAAACAGCTATGTATTTAGTGGGTCACATATTATAGGCGTATGATTTCATGGTCTTAAATCTTGTGTTGATAGATAGCCAATGTCTGAAGTTTCGAGTCTTTATGCTGTTGAGCCATCCGGGGACATCTTGGGTGCCCTTCTGTTGCATCCAGATTATATGCAGACCTAGGCACAGTCAGGATATCTTTTAAAAGAGCCCAAATAGAAGGGCCAAAACCTGAAAGAACAGAAATTTCTTCATGAGAATATTCCATAAGTTCCTACGTACACATAAGGTATCTGCCTAACCCTCTTCAGATACTATTGGTCACTCTACTGTACGAAACTACTGACCTGTTCACCAATAGCCTGACGTTGTAAAAGATAAAGGATGGCCTTAGTATACTCAAATGCTATGATGAATTGTTGTGCTTACCTTGATTGCGGGGGTATGTCATGGTATGGGACACACGGGTATCATAGTATAATACTACCTTAAGCGTATCATGAAGCTAGAACTGGAGGGTTGAGTTTTAGATTTAGATGGACAAGTATATTGGCAATCGCTTAGACTACTCTGACCCAGCTCATACTGAAAAGTGTTCCTTAGTCACCTTTGAAACGTTTTAATCCCTTAGCAAGGTTGTGTTTATGTTTGTGTTTGTGCTAAAATGTCTTATTTTTGTAGTTGGTAAAAGGTGGTTGGATGCTTGGTTAGTCAAACTGCTGAGTCTGCCGAGTTTCAAAGTTGGGCCAATCCAGTAGAATTTCTGAAAGTCTTTAAAATTAAAAAGTTAGGATTCACATGTTACTGTTCCGAATTGGGCTTTCAACCACTTTCCGGATAGCTTACTTAGCTATCACTGTTCCGGATCGGGCCTGACAAAAGCCCAATCCGGATCCTTTGGAATTCGGATTCCAGATTGTGTTAGGCCCAAGCCCATTCCAGAAAGTACTTAACTGAATCAGAGATGTCATTTCGGATTATTCACAAATTTCCGAAACCTCAGATCTTTTCTGATTTTCTCTCTGATTTCTCACTGTTGATTTTGGATTTGCCTTCAAAGGAACTTGCATTTCGAATCTCATTTCGGATGGATATTCAACCGAGTTGATGAACTTGGATTTCATCTTGGATAATATTCACCCGGATTGATGATTTATCCGAGATACTGTTGATTTGTTTGCTAATCCGGATTGATGATTCATTCGAAATACCATTTACCTCTTTGCTAATCCGGATTGATGAAAGGTTCATCCGATTACTGTTGACCTGTTAAAATCCAGATTCTAGGGTTTGAACCTTTGAACTCTTTTGAACCTTTTCAAATGATTGAAACCTTCAAAGTAATTTGAACCTTTTAATAACTGAACCTTCGAAATCTGTTTGAACAATTCAATTCATATTGACCTTTTATCCTGATAAACTCCGTTAACTTCTGTTAGTTGCATTAAAATTGATTTAACCTGATTATTGTTTTGACATAAATGGTAGAAGAGGCCTTTGATTCAGTTATGTTGGTAGAAGAGCAGTTCCATAATCAGGCAGGATACCTATCAGATCTACGAGCTGAATTTTATCAGGAGTTCCAATCGATGATAGCGGGTCTGAATGCTTGCAAGATTGCTTATTTACTTCGTGCTAATCCAGTTATATACAGAGATCTAGTGCACTCGTTTTGGAAGAGATCTCGATTCCACCAGAGAGGAGCTGATGGAAGACCGTATATTAGTTCTCAGATACAGGGAAGGAGATCTTAGTAAATGAAGCCTACGTTCGAGAGGTTTTACAGATTGTAGACGCTACAAGTGACCCGACTGTGTATGCTAAGGAGAAAGTGTTGCCGATACTTGCAGAGATGAGTTATGAAGGGTCATATCCGCCGCTACTCAAGATGATGTTTCCTACCTACTGGAGATTACTGGTACATATGTTTATGTAGTGTATTTCAGAGAACAAGGGAGGCCTAGGTCAACCGAATCAAACCCTGAATTCTGCGATCGCGGCTCTCATTATGGACTGGAAGTATAACTTCTCAGGTTATATTTTCGAAAACATGAAGAAGATTTTAGAGTAGTCCAAGAAGAGGATGTTTCTGTTATATCCACGTTTCGTATAACGGATTTTGGATGCTCGATATCCTGACTTGGCCAAAGATGCTTCGGATGCGAATTTGCTAAATATGAAGCCTATGGTACCAACTATCTTTAGCACAATGAAGAAAAACCGTTCGACGTTGAAGACCGTATTTGTTGGTCGTTTTTAGTTAAAGAAGTTTGGAAAGTTTGCTGAGGTAATCGGACAGGATGTCCCAGCTCCTACACCGGTCAATGCTATTGTTGCTGAAGAGCATGACGTGCTTGCCAAAGAGAAAGAGATCGAGATTGAAGATCTGGTTACAGATGAGGATACTAATGCGGAACAAGCTTTCTTAGATGATCTTACTTAGTTAAATGCCAATCTAACTCCAGTCTTGCCAGAGCTATCTTCAGAGAACATAGAAGCCCTAATTGCTCATCTGAAAGAAATTCAAGAACGACAGGGTGATCCTCCTCTGGTAATCCCCTATGTTAAGGTTCTGGTAGATGTGGTTGAAGATGATGAAGAAGATAAAGAGGATGAAATACCTTTGATCAAGAGACGACGAACAGAGCCTGTTGTTCAATCAAGTTAGCCAGAAGCTCATGTTGTTAGTATTACTGAAGAGTCTACTCTTGTGACATCTGCTCCTGCTTTATCTTCTGTTACTGTATCTACGACAGACGCTCTGATGGTTACTCCTCCTATTTCATCTGAACCAACAACTGCTCACATTGCTACGCATTCCACAGTTGTTTCTATTCCGGCAGACTGGGTATTACAAATGATGGATTTTGGCGGAAGTTCGATGGGTGCTGAGGGATCTGGCGTAGGTGGAAGTGGTATAGGTGGTGTTGAGGATGATGCTACGGAATACTTGCGGAGATCTGAGAAGTGTGTGTTTGAGTTTGGTGGTTTGGACAGTGATGATGAAGATGGAGAAGTTGATGTTGTGGATTTAAAGAAGTGAGTGGTTGTGTTAGAGCAGGAGGTTATACTTAAGGATGCTCAGATCGCATCGTTGTAGACACGCTTAGACGTGAGAGACCAAACGATAGATCAGCTGCAAGGAGACGTCACTATGTTGATGACTATGGTGTTTGATTTTAAAGCTAAATTGGAGAACAAGTTTCGGAGGGAATTCTTTGACCCTACTAATGATCCGATTAATATAGAACACCGACATAGAGCAGCTGAGCAGCGAGGGGTAGAGGAAAGTGAAGCAGACATGTTAGCAGCAGAACAGTTAGCTTCCGAATGATAAGTTGGGTTAGATGACTATCTGCGTGATCCGAGAAAGAAATATACTACAAGTCAGAAGCGTCCAGCAACCCAAAAGAAGAAGCAGATGGTGTTAATGAAAAACGTTGATGTCAATCCGCTTGATGAGAATTTTCAATTGAAAGATCCTTCAAACCAGTCGGAACGATATGTTATGGAGCTTAGCTCAAGCTACTATAGCAAGGTTGGAAAAAATCGAAGGTGTTGAGCTGGATGTACGACCATGTCAAGAAAATGTGGATCATTGTTCGACAGGACGGGACTCGGGAGTATTATTCTAAGGAGTCTCAGTTTGAAACGTGGACGAGGATTGCTTTGACTGATTTAATACGAGCTCTGTACTCTGACGATGATACAATTGAACGTGGCCCAGGCTGGAGGTTCTTCAAGAAGTTGGAACAGGAGGTGAAAAATGGGTTCAAGATGATGAAAACAGTTGAACCACACTTGCGAGCTGCGAAAGGAGTACGTGATGCGAGAACAGGGAGAAGATTTAAGTCGGTGATGTGGCCCCAACGGATAAGGAACTGGTTATACCGGTCGCTCCAACCTTTCCACGAGGAATTTTGAAGAACTTTAATTTCTGGCTGTATGATCCCAAGGTTGGTAGTGTGGCTATTGTGACGAAAGAGAAGGCATTTAGGGTGAACGATGTGGTTGACTTAGTGAGCTTTCACGATGAAGATGTGCAGGTTCTTGCTTCACACCAAATTCGAACAACAGAGTTGTATGAGGTATGCGCTAAAGATTGGACAACTGTTGTGGCTGGTATTATTGCTGGACGACTGGGAGTGGATGCACAACCTAAAGACTAAACAACCTAATGTTGTAAACCTAGGGGAGATTGTTGGGCTTATACTAGTAAAGGTTTACACATTAGAGCTACATTTGGGCTTTTGGGGGGTTTTCGGGCTTCCTAGTGCCTTGGGGCCTAGGGTTGTAACTATTGGGCTTAGTGAGTAGTATAAATATATGTCCTAGGTCAAGGTTTAGGGGTTAGAGAGTTGTAATTGAAAACTTGTATCAGACACTTTTCTAGTGTATGCAAGTTTTTTTAATTCAAGAGATTGATCTTCTTCCTAATCATTAATCCCGCTACTGATTAGTATTGTGACTGCTCTAAAGACTCCTCTCATGTTGGATAGTCAAGCAACTGAAAACATCATAAAAAATCTAGTCTCTCATTCTACCACAAAACACATTGACATCAGACATCACTTTGTGAGAGATTTCTATGAAAAAAGTTTGATTTCTCTGCATCATGTTCCCATTAAAGATCAACTGGCAGATGTTCTAACTAAAGCATTAGATACATCTACCTTTTAAAGTCTGATCTCTAGGATTGGTAAGCTGAACATGGAATAAAAACAAAATTTTATTTTCCATGTGTAAATAGCATCAAAATGTTTTCAGAAACTCAAAAATTCATCCTTAAAAATAACTAAAATTGAAATTTTCAATAAATCTCTAAAGTCTGCTCATAACCATTGTTTCTCCAAACCTCTGCTTGGCTTGAAAACTATCCATTACTGAAAGTGTATCCTCTATTCTACATCCAGTGTTTTCACAATCCACTGATAATCTATCATCTGAAAGTGTAAAATCAACCTTGATCATTCATCTGTTCAAAACCACGGCTGGTATCCAGCAGAGGTTTCCAAACATCTGTCGTCCATTATCCAACAGAGTTTACACATGCACAGAAGTTAGCCATCAGATCTTTTGCACACCTCTGCCACGCCAGCTTTCACATTTTCCTTTATAAACCATGTTCCATCCAAACAGAGTTTTTCACTGCCGTATTGAATTCAAAAATTATCCAAAGCGGTTATCTTCTTCACTAACCCTAATTCACTCTTCAATCATGACTCTGAACATAAAAAATCCCCACAACTACCTTCCTATCCTCAAGAAAACAAATAATAATGCTACTTTTCATGCAATGATCGATGTTCTACAAACATCATCATATAAGGATATTCTACTGGAAAAGGCCCCTATATATGTGGACACACATAGACAATTTTGGGCACATGCTAAGGTTGAAATCCAAAACAAATAGCCTTTTGTTATTACATCAAAGATTGTACAGTCTCTTGGTCTAAGTTTCTCAATCAACCATTTCCACCACATCTGGTCTAAATAACCTAAATGACCCAACTTCCTTCTCAAAGAAGGATTTACACGATGAATTCAATGAGCGTGGTTATGAAGGTTAACTGACCGGTATTACCATCTATAAACCTGATTTTCTTGCTGACATGAAATTCATTTCCCATACTTTACTGTTATGTTTGTTAGCCAAGACAACTGCTTTTAACGAAATACCTTTAATATTCAGTATCTGGGCTATGCTATTTTAACAAAATCAAAATTTAATTTTTCCGAGCAGATGGAACAAAGATCTTCACCTAGCCAAACTCCTCTTGATTCCTCGCAAAAGGAACAAGTTGTAACCACAGGGACACCATATTATGAAGCTCTTGATTCACTTGAATCAATCTTCCACAACTCCTTTCCCAGGGCAATGTCTCTTTCTACACCACAACCCACTCCCACTTCTCCGATACCACCCACATTCATACCTTTGCTTGATGTAATAGAGAAAACTCAAACATATATTAGTCCCTCTCACTCACCATTAAAGAGAGTCAACTTCTACATATCACTGAGTCTGAGAAAACTATATCTGCTAGTCCATAAGCATTTGAGGAGGCTACACCTTTGAGTTACAAGTAACTCTTAGTGGTATTTCAAGTGAAGCAGCCACTACAACTGATGACACAACAGTGTTTGGTTCTGAAAACATTGAGATTCCTCATGTTGATGATCCAAATACAACTACCTCTGGTAGAAATTTAGATGATCCTACTAACTTAGGTGATAAACTAAAATATCAAGAATTGATGGAGAGAATCACTACCATGGAATCATCCATTAATGAAATCAAATCCATGATGAAACAAGTGCTACAAAATTCTCAACCTCAACCATCACCAACTCAAAATGCTGATGAGTTATGGAAAGTTGTGCAACCAATTATCCTAGCTCAGAGACAATTGGCAGACATTCAGCATGAAACACATATGAAGCTGCTTTGGAACATAATTGAGGCTAGATACAAAGACACTCAAGCTGACATCAAAAGCCATCAAAGAACATTTACTGAAAACAACTAGCTCTGCCCCGGCTATAATTTATGTTGAAGAAACAAATGATGATGCCAAAGGGGGAGAATGATTCACTAAGAAAGTTGCAGCCAGATTCAAGTGTTATACCAAAGGTGCAACAACAGTCAGAAACCACAACTACAACATCTGATGCAACTTTGGGAAAAGGGATTGATAAGACCCTAAACAAAGAAGCTGAAAGATTGCTGAAGATAAGCAGAAAAGACAAGATACAATGGAAGATAAAGCCTTAATGCTGATTGAAAAAGAAAAGCCAAACAGATGGGAAAAGAAGATGTTGGTACTTCAAGAAAAAGGAAGTCCGCAAGAAAAGTTAGACAACCAACTATCACCACTTCTAAAACCACTGTTGAGGCTAATCTTGCTATATCCTTTGTCTCAACACCACCAACAACCCAACAGATGTTAGGGCAGATGTTGTGATAGCAGATGCTCGAACAACTGATGGTCTAGCAGATGTTCCCCAAACCACTACTCCTATCACATTTCCCACTTTACCCCAACCATCCACCACTCCACCAAGAATTCCTTGACATCCACCATCACCAAGAATCAAATTCCAACGCAAAAGAAAAACTTTTGTTGTTGATGAAGGTGATGAAGAGATTCCATCACAAATCTCTTTGTCATCACAACCTACTTCAAATCCACCCTCTTCATCTCCACATACAGACACCTCACCTCCATCCATGCATCTATCATCATCATTCCTTCCACTAGGTGCTCTATACCCCCTTGAACTGTATGTAGTAAGAGGGGAGATAGAGTCTTTCTACAAGATAGAGGATCCTAAGTAAAGAAACTTTCCATCTCTTCTTGGGTATCGAAAGCCTAGAAACCTTGATGAGTATCTAAAACTAAAGGCTCAAAGGATAAGGATGAAAGGGCTCTACAAAGATCCATGCAATTTCAATTGACAAAAGTGAAAAACATTGAAGATTTTGCTAAGGATTTGAGTAAGTCAATGTCTGAAAAGCCAACCATTGATGATCCTGAATTGAAACAAGACTACCTTGATCATATCATGAAGCACAAGCCTTACAAAGCAACAAGAGCTCAATTCAAAGATTGGTATGCAAATGAGCTTAAAGAAGAAATTGATAGAATACAAGCCATGCTCAAGGACTCTTTGATAAAGCCTACTCCACCTGTTTGGAAAAAGGATAGACTTGAAAATCAAGACGATGCCGTGAAAATCAAAAGGATGAAGGCTGAGCTTGTTGCTGCTCAATATGGAACAACAAGGCAAATTGCAAGGTGGTCTGAGTCAAAAGTTATTGATACCTATAGAAGATTGGAAGAGCTTAAAAATAAGGATCCCTCTATTCCAAGAAAGCCAGCCTACTCACAAACAACCACTGCCCCTCATCAGACCCAAATCTCCAAAATCTTGCTTTAACCACTACCTTGTCCATAATTGCTTTAACTCATGTATAAAGGAAAAAGACAATGGTTGAAAAAGATGAGAAGAGGTTTGAAGAACAAAGAAAAGAGGGAATTAAATATTAACTTCTTTATCATACTGATGCTGCAAGTGATAAACTCAGAGAGTCTATATGAATACTTGTTAACATACCCTCTTCACCAAACTCATCAAAAATAACTCTTCTCCCAAGAAAACCATCTAAATCAAAAATTCTAAAATGGAAGTCATCCGCAGACACCCATGAGTTAACTCTGCTCAGGTTAGATGGTAGAGTTCAAAAGATAAGAATGGAGATGCATATAGTTTGGATGCAGCTGACCTCCAAGACCTAATGAATATTGAGCTTGAAAGGGATATTGAAGACATGATCTCCCTGGAATTTGAACTTCAATTTAAAGGAAAAATAAGGGAATCACTGATGAGGAATAAAAATCAAGAATAAAGACAAGTTTTGGCATCATCTGTTCCAGGGGGAGATTGTTGGAAATTGAACCTTACAAAAAGAACAGATGATAGAAAGCTAAAATATTCTACAACCTCTGATCCTTATAATAAATGAACATCTGCTCAAGCCAAGCTATACTGAAGACTAAAGCTAAGGTCTGCCAAGGCAAAGCTATGCTGAAGATTAAAGCTAAAGTTTGCCAAGGCAAAGCTCTTCTGAAGCCTCAAAGGTCTGCCAATGCAAAGTGACAGGTGGTCTTTTGGACAACCCGTAAGTGCATTAAAATGATAAATATTCCATGCCTTAAATGTTTATTTGTTACAATTTGATATCTACGGTGCATATGCCTTTGCAGGTACTGAAGAGCATAACGAGGGAACTTTAACGTGCTTTTTTGGAGAATTGCAATTGGCTAATTGAGGCGTTGGAATTGAGAGATTGAAGAAGGACAAAATGGGTATATTCTACTGACCACCATAAGCTATGGTGACACCGTAAGCCACCGTAGCTTACGGTGGACTCCATCCTTAAAAGGTCACCGTAAGACAGTGGCTGACTGCCGTAATGAAATTGTTGCCCACCGTAAGCTACGGTGGGCACCGTAGCTTACGGTGGTGAGCTACGAGAATTTTGTAACTGCCCATTTTAAGAGTTTTTGAAGAGCCTTTTCACATTATCAATCATTGGGGACGTTTTGCAGAGTACAGGAGGGCGATTTTTGGTAGTTTTCATTGATTCGAACAAGTTCTAAACATTATTTTGGTGCTATCGATTCGTATGAACAAGACACTAGAAGTATGTTTGATTGTGAGAACATGAGCGGCTAGACATTTGTGTGATCATCTTGGGTGAAGATTTGTTGAACAATTGTGTTTGAGTTTTTGATTTCTAGAATAATTACTATGTTATGGTTATTATGGTGTTGATTGATTGTTTGTAATTTGTTGGTTGATATCTTTGCCATTGCCTATTTCGTTCGTTCTTGGTGTCGTTGACAATCAAGATATCACGGGAAGGTTTATGGGTTGGGTATTAATCAATTTGTCATCGGGTAACGACCTCGCATTATAATCCGAGTACTTTGTTCCCTTTTATCACAAATAGTTAATCAAACACGAGTCATGTCTATGTGACTCTTTCTAGTAAAATTAAACACATGCGTTTTGAACCGGAAGCCCAAGATGATCATTCCCTTATTAATCTGTTAAAAAACCAATTTTTGAATTGCTAGTAGTTAAGTCTAAATCCATCATTCGAAATCTGAAATTAAATTCTTGCAACTTAGGTAATTAGTTATAATAATACAACATTTGGATAACACTAGTTCCACAATTCCTTGTGTTCGATACCCACTTGCTGCTAGCTAATATCAGTTTTGGGATTAAATTTGTGTGTGACAACGACCTCACGTCAAATTTTGGCGCCGTTGCCGGGGAATTGTGCGCAACGTGTGTTATTTTGTGAGTATCAGTTTGTCATTTTTCCGGGTTTACCTGGTTGTGTTAGTGTGCAGGTTCTTACAGGTGTATGCATACTAGAGGATCTAATCGGCTATCACCAATGGCATTTGATACCGAGATTGAGCGAACTCTACGACGCAATCGGGTTTTGTTACGAGAGAATAAGATTAGTGGTTCCCCAACAACACCATCCACACCTATTTCACCACTCAATACCATGGAACAATTGCCTACCACCACAAACCAAACCGCACCATCTAAACCTCCACCAAATTCCACCACTCACCCAACTTCGACACATGAAGTTGACCCATCTAACTCGCATCATTAGTACCACCATTCTCATCTTTCTTTCCCACATCCGGTCAATCCTCATCCACCCAATACCCTTTACCAAATCAACCTTTATGTAGCTCCACCATTATCCATACTTCACCTACATTTCAACCATCAAACAACCGGGTTCCCATAATCCTTCTTCACAGTTTCTGCAAACGTCGGGTGTAGGAGGAGACGGGAATGATGATGGTTAGGAAGAAGAATTCGGAGGCTATGAAGATGAAGGTTACTATTATGGGGGTGAAGGAGGTAGCTTAGGACCTCAAGGGGGAATGGGGTACCCATAAAGGCAACCTACGTGGTGCAACAAGTTGTCCTCAAGGGCTACCATTCCAACAACCAATGCCTCTACAACAACTCCAAGTTTAACATCAACAACTGCAATTCCAAAGGCCGATGCATCAACCTCCACCTCAACAACACTTTGTGCCTCAAGGGTTAAGACAAGGTCCAGTGGGCCGACCAAGAGTACCACTGGGTGCCCCGCGTCGACATCATCAGATGTAGTGCGGGGGTTGAAGCACATTTTCATCCGGTTATTACTAATAATCCTTCTCCGGTAGTGATACCTCAACGCCCGGATGGGAGGACATTTGAGGTAAGGACGACTGCATTGCAAAGTTTGCGGAAGTACAAGGTCTAGCAACGGAGGAACCGTACTTCCATTTGGAAAGTTATGATTCCATTTGCAACACGATTGGGGGGCAAGGATTCTCATCGGATGATGTTGGTGTTGTTTCAATTCTCGTTGGAGGACAAAGCTAAGAGGTGGTTTCATACTTTACCGTCCGCATCTATCTATACTTGGGCCTAAATGCAACAACTATTTCTCGAAGAATTATTTTCAGCCCAAAAAAACAAATGAAGTGAGGCAGAGTATAAGGAGTTTCCAACAACAACCAAGTGAGATGTTTCATGAGACATTCGAAAGATTCAACATGATGTTGAAGAATTGTCCTCGTCATGGTATAGCGTTGTGGGAGTCGTTAAATGCATTTCATGAAGGTTTGAGCTCAGAGGATGCTTGGGATTTAATGCCTATCACGAATGGTACATTCGGTACTAATTTGAACAAGAAGATTGGGCATTTCTAGAACAAATGGAGGTCACATCAAAAAGGAAAGCACGATCGTCGAGGCGAGCTAGACATGTAATCACAAGGCCTCAAGTGTATGCGGTGGAGGATGGAGAAGCACAAGCATCAAACCAGGTATATAATGTTTGTACTAATTGTAATGAACTTGGTCATGCAACGGAGGTATGCTTGGTGGGAGTAAATGCAAATCAAGTCGAGGAGGTGAATGCAATTGGAGGGGGTGGTCGAAACTTCAACATGAATTCAAACACGTACCACCCCAGGTTACATAATCATCCGAATTTCCGCTATGGGAACCCAGCTAATCAGGCTAACCCTAATTTCCAAGGATCTGAATGGAGTTTTACTCCTCGCCCACAATATAACCAAGGGAACTTTAGGGGCGGAAATAACCAAGGGTATCAAGGTCAAAGTCAACAAGGGGGTGCCCAAGGTGGAAATATGGGTCAAAATTCATCGAGCGGTAATGAAGTGATGGATATGCTCCGCATGATGCAACAAGATATGCAACGGAGAAATCAACTCGATGAAGCTCGTTTACAAAAGGATGAAGTCCGTGACAAAAGTATCCAAGCACCCACCACACAAATGGGTCAACTTGCATCGGAGGTAGCGGAGCTTAAAAAGGGTAAGGGTCAACTTCCAAGTGACACAAAGGTAAATCCCTCTCACAATACTTCACGTAACTTAACATTAACCATGTAAGTGTTTTACGAAGCAGTAAAGAATTTAAAGCAAATTTAGAACCGGTTTTGGTTGAAGGGGTGGTTGAGGATATTATGGGTAATGAGAGTGATGAGGTGGATGTCCCATCACCAAATGTGTCAAGGGACCCTATTGTTGAAAATGTAACTAATAAACCAGGGTTGGGTGAATTATTAAATGAACCAAAGGAGGAAGGGGGACCGAGTCAAGTCCCGTTTCCTTCGCTTTAGTCGACCCCGGAAATAAATTTTTTTTTCAACAAGGGGTCCCCAAAAGGAAGAACTCTTAGATGTGTTTAAACAAGTGAAAGTAAACCTTCCATTGCTTGATGCTATAAAGCAAGTACCCGCTTACGCAAAATTCTTAAAAGAATTATGCAGTTAAAAGAGACAACAAAAAAAGAAGTTGCCAAAGCGGGTAGATCTGACCGGACAGGTTAGTGCGGTGCTTAACGGAATTCTTCCTCCAAAGCTCCAAGATTCGGGAACGCCTTTAATCAATATTCAAGTTGGAAAGTTTCCAATGTCAAAAGTGTTGCTAGATCTTGGAGCTGGGGTAAGTATACTACCGGGTGGGTTATATGACCAATATGATTTTGGTCCATTGGCTCAGGTTGAGACGATGGTGGTTTTAGCCGATTTGTCTCACAAACTACCCCGAGAGATGGTCCAAGATGTAATTGTAAAAGTCGATGAGTTCTACTACCCGATAGACTTTTTGGTACTTGACTACTCGTCCGCTTGTTATTTTGGGCCGACCATTCTTAAGCACCACTCATGCTGTAATTGATTGTCGACTTGGTACGGTTGACATGACGTTTGGGAATAGAAAAATGCGTTTAAATGTTTTTACTATCACATCTAATTCTGTTGGTGTTGACGAGTGTTTCATGGCAGATCTGGTGAATGGGTGCGACCCACATGAATATGCGGAAGAGGATACTTGTGTTTGTGTTTGTGATGTGTTTGAACAGGTACATGCTAATGCTTTGCGGGTGCAGGAGGAGAAGCAAGATGTGATGGCAATGAAAGAGGGGCGACCGCCGTGGACTCATCAGTTCGAGAGTTTAGCGGCGGAAATCAATTCGGGAACAAAACCATCTTTGGAAGAGGCCCCAATGTTGGAGTTGAAGGAGTTGCCTAGTCACCTGAAATACGCATTTCTAGGGGATAATGACATATTACGGTCATTATTGCCTCTAATTTAGAGGTGGCTCAAGAGAAGGAATTGTTAAGAGTGCTCAAGGCGAATCGGGCGGCCATAGGATGGACAATTGCTAATTTGAAGGGAATCAGCCCATCTATTGTTATGCATAAGATACTTACAAATGATGAGGCCAAGCCATCGAGGGAAGCACCAAGAAGGTTGAATTCGAATCTACGTGAGGTAGTGAAAAAAGAGGTAATCAAATGGTTGGATGCAGGTATTATCTATCCTATATCCGATAGTGCTTGGGTAAGCCCTACCCAAGTAGTGCTTAAAAAGGCCGATATTCAAGTTGTTAAAGATGAAAATGGTGAACAAATCGCCACCCGATCGGTCACCGGGTGGCGTGTTTGTATCGATTATAGGAAATTGAATACCGCAACCTCTAAGGACCATTTCCCGTTACCCTTTATTGACCAGATAATTGAAAAACTTTCGGGTAAAAAATACTACTGTTTTTTGGATGGGTATTCAGGATACAACCAAATTGCAATTCACCCTGATGACCAACACAAAACCACCTTTACTTGTCCTTATGGTACTTCTGCCTTTAGGCGAATGCCATTTGGCTTGTGCAACACTCCGGCAACCTTTCAACGATGTATGATGAGTATTCTTGGACATGGTTGGAGAGTCGCTTGAAGTGTTCATGGATGATTTCTCCATTTTTGGCACAAGTTTTGAGTCGTGTCACGACGAATTTAGAAAAAGTTTTAAAAAGATGTGTCGAGAAAAACTTAGTGTTGAGTTGGGAGAAGAGTTATTTCATGGTTCAGGAAGGTATTGTGTTGGGTCCGAAAAAGGGATGGAGGTAGACAAAGCAAATATTCATGTAATTTCATCGCTACCTCCTCCTAAAATGTTAAAGGGGTAAGTTCATTCTTAGGACATGCTGGTCCTTATAGAAGATTCATTAAGGGATTTAGTGTAATTACTAAACCCTTATGTAATTTATTATTGAAAGATGTTCCATTTGATTTTACTGATGAATGTTTGCAAGCCTTTAGTGTTTTGAAACAGCTGGTGAAGGCCCTATCTTGCAGCCACCAGATTGGTTAAAACCGTTTGAAATTATGTGCGACGCCAGCGATACAACTATTGGTGCGGTTTTGGGGCAAAGGGTTGATAAGAAACCAGTGGCGATCTATTATGCAAGTAAAACCCTGTCCGAGGCGCAATTGAATTACACCACAACCGAGAAAGAATTATTAGTGGTGGTGTTTGCCTTGGACAAGTTCCGGTCATATATTTGGGGGAGCAAAGTGGTGGTTTATTCTGATCATAACGCGGTGCGGTAATTAATGGAAAAGAAGGATGCTAAACCTCGGTTGATTCGATGGGTACTTTTGTTGCAAGAATTCGACTTGGAAATTGAGACAAAAAGGGAAGTTAAAATGTGGTCGCAAACCACTTGTCTCGGATTCTAGTTGAAGGGGCTGATGATCTAAGTGAGATTAATGAACTGTTTTCGGATGAACTTGCTCGCTGTCTCTACTTCTACAGCTTCGTGGTACGCACATTACGTAAACTATTTGGCCACGGATGGTATTCCCAGACATTGGACAAGAGAAGACGGCAACAGTTCATGGTACAAGTTAAACAGTATATTTGGGAAGAACCGGACTTGTTTAAAATTGGGCCTGATCAAGTAATTAGAAGGTGTGTTCCGGAATCGGAAGTGGCTGAAATCTTAGCCCATGCTCACTCCTCCGCTTGTCGGGGACACTTTAACGGTCATAAGACAGGGTACCGGGTGCTCACGTGCGAGTTCTATTGGCCAACAATTTTTAAAGATGCATGTGAGTTTGCCCGGAATTGTCTGAATTGCCAGAAGTTGGGGAGTATTTCAAAGAGGGACGAAATGCCTATGCAACCTATCTTGGTAGTAGAAATCTTTGATGTGTGGGGAATAGACTTCATAGGGTCGTTTCCAAGTGCAAATGGGTTTTAATATATATTGGTTGTCGTGGACTATGTTTCGAAGTGGATTAAAGCCATACCGATGTGGACTAACGATCATCCGGTTGTATGTAAGTTTGTGCAATCGAATATCTTTGCTCGTTTTGGAATTCCACGTGTTATATTCAGTGATGGCAGTTCACATTTCAAGAATTTTAATTTTGGCAAATTATTGAAGAGTACAATGTGAACCACCAAGTTGCCACACCATATCATCCACAAACTAGTGGACATGTCAAAGTGTCTAACCGTCAGATCAAAGAAATTCTAATGGAAACGGTGCAAACAGACAAAAGATTGGTCAGGTATATTGGATGATGTGTTGTGGGCATCCCGCACGGCCTACAAGACCCCTATTGGTACAACTCCTTATTGGATGGTGTTTGGGCAAGGGTGCCATTTACCAATGGAGTTGGCGCATTGGGCCATTAAGAGGTAAACGCCGATTATGATGAAGCAGGGAAGATCCGAAAACTTCAATTGAGTGAGATCGAAGAGATTCGAGATGAAGCATATGAGTGTGCAGTTGCATACAAGGATAAACTCAAGATGGTTCACGATGCAAAGATTCGGAAGCGAATTTTTGAAACGGGTCAAAAGATATGGTTGTTCAATTCAAGGATGAAGATATTCGCGGGCAAATTAAAAAGCAAGTGGATGGGCCCATATGTTATTACACGTGTTGGAAGGTTTGGAGATGTTGATATCGTGGATGAGCGGACCAACAAGAAGCAAACAGTGAATGGGCATCAGCTCAAACCGTACTTGGAGGGGAATGATATCAAACATCTTGAACTTGACAAAGTGGGCTACATCTACGGCCCTTGGATGAGAATTAATACAAAAGGCCTAGGTTTGGTATTGTAAAATACTTTGTTGTTGTTTAGTTTGTTTAGTCTGTTTCGCGTCTTTATCGGTACTTGTTGATTTGTGTGGGGAAGTTTTTCGAAACTTCTCATACACAGTGTTGAGGACAACACGGATTTTTCAAGGGGTTGGTAGATTAAAATAGGTAAATTGGGTTTTCTTTGTTTTAATAAAAAAAAATTTGGAAAATGCCCAGTACCCATCATAGCTTACGGTCCCCACCGTAGGCTACAGGCGGG
The DNA here is from genome assembly GCA_947069175.1 of Scalesia atractyloides. Taxonomy (NCBI): domain Eukaryota; kingdom Viridiplantae; phylum Streptophyta; class Magnoliopsida; order Asterales; family Asteraceae; genus Scalesia; species Scalesia atractyloides. The sequence goes on from CAMTDV010000023.1 coordinate 50,127,136, forward strand.
TCAAAATTTCATTACGGTGCCAAGGGTCTGTCTTACGTTCCCTTTTAAAACCCTGACCACCGTAAGCTACACCATAGCTTACGGTGGCATCTGGGCGTAAAGGGGTCAGCAAAACAAGGTTTTAACACGGGATCTCTTCCAAACCACTCACTTTCTACACAATTTTCAGCCACCACTTTCTTTCTTCTTCCCCTTTATGAACATTCAAGAACTCCCACTTTACCCACACAAATCCTTCAATTTCTAACCAAATCAAGTGATTTTTGGGTCGATTTTGACTAAAACTTCGCAAGGATTTTGATTGTGTGCTTGCATTTGATCAAATCCATTGTTTGGGGGATCAAGTTGGGAACTTTTTGATCCGAAATTTCTAGGGTTTTGTGGGTTTTTGATAATCTTGAAGTTTTTAGGGATTTTCTTTTTCTACAAGGCCAAGGTATGCAATTTCTTACATTATTATTATTGCATTGTAGGATTTGATGATTTTGAGATGAACTAGATTATGATGAGCCCATATTTGCTTATAGTTGATGATTTTGAGATGAACTTGATTAAGTTTTGAATGATTATGGTCATGGAAGTTAGCTAGGTGATAAAGATATGATTTTTGAGTAAAATTTTACTAATTTAGGAGAATTTGTTCAAATTTATGCATATAATGAACTTCATGTTTTGTCTAGCTTTCATGAGCATAATAAGCAAGTGTGGGGATAATGTGGGTGTTTGATAAGATGAATAATATGTGTTCTTCATGTTTATGCCTTGTAGGATTATAATGGGGCCAAGGGTAAGGAAAAGTGGGTTCTTCAAGTAACCCGACTCCAAGGAAAAGACGGTTAGTAATGCAAGAGGGTAGTGAAGAGGACATAGAAGAAGATGTGCCCGATCGAGGGCTAAAGCCACGATGGACATCCGGTCAATTACATGATCAACCGGAAGACTGGCAGGCTGAACTATTCAATGATCAGATTAACCGATTGGCGTAAATAAAGGAGGCGTTCATTTGTGAGAAGGAGGTTAGGGAGGTTGATTTTGGTCCGTTTGGGAATACGGACAAATTCTGTGCTTTAGGATGGGAGGCAGCCCTGAAGTGTTATGATTATGAAGGCACCAATCTATATGACACTGAAATTCAAGAGTGGATGGCCACTGTTAGGTGCCCTTCATACAGGGGTGGTGCGTCGAAGATGAGATTAATTGGCACTGTGAATGGCATCGAGGTAGAGATGTCCTTCGATTCTTTAAGGCGGGTTGCAAAATTTGATAGTAAACCAGTTAATCAGTATATGCTTCCCAGATTGGAAGACCTTTATTTCGAGCCCGAAAAGCATCCGTGTTAGAATACCATGTTGGATTACTTGTTCTTACTGGGTACCACGCATGGGAAACTATACCGGAAGAATCTAAGGATTGAGGGGATGTTAATGTTAGCCATTTGCATGCAAAATGTTATTTCGAGGCGGGGTAAAACAGAAGTGCCAGTTCTTTATACTTTGTTGACTGGGGGTCCCATGTTTCCGTTCCGGTTTCTGGTTATGAAAAATGTATGGATCAGTAGGAACAGCGATCAACGGAAAATCATTCCGCATTGCCGTCTCATCACTGCTTTATTGAAGATGTATGGGGCGATTGATGTAGATGATAAGGGATCTTATAAGAAATTTAACCCATTGATATCCGACAGTTAGGAGCTGGGTGGAAATATACTGAGTCTGAGAGATATCATAAGCTGAAGAGTGAGGGTCAACGACGGAGAGTTCTGAAGGCTGACGCGCGGCCACTTCGACCGGGTGAAGAAGATGAGCCGGAAAGTGAGGAAGAAGGTCCAAGTGGGGATGAGGACTACATGGATGATCTACAGGTGGCCCCAATGAATGTTGAGGAGGAGGTTGGGTAGAGTAGTATTCCAACCATGGGTTCTTTGACTTTTCGAGATATCCATATGAGCCGAATTGGGCTCACGAAGGAACCATGCAAGAAGTAATCGAAAGTAAAAGGCCTTCTGTGTTTGACAGCTGGAGTGGAGCCGAGCGAACGTTTTTTTATCATCAGACATTCATGGGCGCAAGCATAGAACGTGCATTGAGGCACAATTTTGATAGACAAGAATCATGGAACCGTACTCATGCTTACGCCTTCGAGCAAGAAATCAATAATTGATATGTGGATGATCAGAACCGTAGGATGCATGATGATTGGCATGCAGGGCACCCGGTGGTTGTAGACCCACCGCCTTGCCACCTTATGACGGTAGTGTTTCTTACCTAACACCTCCGATGCATCATTCTCCGTGGGTGGATCCTTGGCATTGGCAGCAGCAGCAGAAGAGCTCCGGGCAGCAACAAGAAGAAGGAGGAAGTGGCGCGTTTGCATTCAACGAATTTTTGGAGATGATGACTTCCATCTTCGGACCTCGTAGCCGCGTTACTATTGATCAGGTTATGTTCTTCCTTTGTACAGTAGTGTAGCTTTATTTTGTTGCTTTGTGTTTATGGTTGGGAAGGTCGGGGGTGTAGCATGGTTGATAGTTATGTTGGGTTGGTGTTTGTGGTTGAGTTTTCATATAAAAAAAATGAAATATTGGGATTTGAGTGTTTGACCGAAAGGTGATTTTGGAGATAACTTGAGTGATAATTCCTCTAAAACCATACATTGAGGACAATGTATCCCAAGCGTGGGGATGGGGGAAATTTTTGGGATTTTGTAAAAACTTTTGTGAACCGAACTAAACAGTTGCCAAAGTTTGAAGGTACTACCAGATTATGCATGACACATCGATATCCAATTCTATTACTTTCTTTCTTGGTGACGTTTGAGCCACATAGATGTAATTGAGGAATTTAAGGTTTTTCATTTGATTGAGTGGCGTGTGTATATTGTGTTAATAGAACTTGGATAATACATGCTTGTCAAAACCTGAGTTTACATACTTGTGAATATGATGAGGGCATTTAGGCAGCCTCGTCTGGACGTGTGTTGAGTGTGGGTTTGGGGGGTTGGACCTAATAAGTTATAAATATGAGCTTGGTAGTGAGCGGACGGGGGGTTGGACATTAGTTGCCAAATTTGAGCTTGTAGCCTTTCAATTGTTACCCAAACCATGTCCTACAAAATTCTACCTTTTAATCGACTCGGTTTAGATAGTTTGTTCTTGTTATGTTTGTATTTTATCTTTCAATAGTTGTAATGCAATGGTTGTTATCTTGATGCAATATTGGCAAAAAAAATATATAAAAAAGAAGGAAGTTAGTTGTACAAATAGAGTTAGTTATTTATGTGATGTAATAATAAATCGGGTAGATTAAGCAAGCTACATGAATATTTCCCACCAACTCCCACCTGTACACATAGCCTTGTTACAACCCGAAAAGTCCTTCTGATTCACGAGCATGTTAGAAAAAAATTGTAGGTAAAGACTTGATTGTTATCCAAGCTTATTGTCGCACATTTGCACACTTGTATTGAGTGATCTAGCACAATCTTGCTAGTAATACTTTGTCGCCGAGAGAAGAGTTTAGTGAGGGGTGTGTTATGTTTTATGAAGGTAAAGTTGATAACGGGGCAACTTTTTTGTGTTTGGTTTACATGATGATCACTTGATAGTTTAAAATTGTTGTGAAAGGATTGCTTAGGGCAAGCAACGTTTAAGTGTGGGGATGTGACGGGTGGTCTTTTGGACAACCCGTAAGTGCGTTAAAATGATAAATATTCCACACTTTAAACGTTTATTTGTTACGATTTGATATCTACGGTGCATATGCCTTTGTAGGTACTAAAGAGCATAACGAGGGAACTTTAACGTGCTTTTTTGGAGAATTGCAATTGGCTAATTGAGGCTTTGGACTTGAGAGATTGAAGAAGGGCAAAATGGGAATATTCTGCTGACCACCGTAAGCTACGGTGGCCACCGTAGCTTACGGTGGAGTCCATCCTTGGAAAGTTACCGTAAGACAGAGGCTGACTGCCGTAATGAATTTTTTGCCCACCGTAAGCTACGGTGGGGGTGAGCTATGGGAATTTTGTAACTGCCCATTTTAAGAGTTTTTTAAGAGCCTTTTTCACATTATCAATAATTGGGGACGTTTTGCAGAGCACAGGAGGGTGATTTTTGGTAGTTTTCATTGATTCTAACAAGTTCTAAATATTATTTTAGTGCTATCGATTCGTATGAACAAGACACTTGAAGTATGTTTAATTGTGAGAACATGAGCGGCTAGACATTTGTGTGATCATCTTGGGTGAAGGTTTGTTGAACAGTTGTGTTTGAATTCTTCATTTCTAGAATAATTACTATGTTATGGTTATTATGGTGTTGATTGTTTTTTTTCAATTTGTTGGTTGATATCTTTGCCATTGCCTATTTCGTACGTTCTTGGTGTCGTTGACGATCAAGATATCACGGGAAGGTTTACGGGTTGGGTATTTATCAATTGGTCATCGGGTAACGACCTCGCATTACAATCCAAGTACTTTGTTCCCTTTTATCAAAATAGTTAATCAAACAACGAGTCATGTCTATGTGACTCTTCTAGTAAAATTAAACACATGCGTTTTGAACCAGAAGCCCAAGATGATCATTCCCTTATTAATCTGTTAAAAAACCAATTTTTGAATTGCTAGTAGTTAAGTCTAAATCCATCATTTGAAATCTGAAATTAAATTCTTGCAACTTAGGTAATTAGTTATAGTGGTACAACCTTTGGATAACACTAGTTCCACAATTCCTTGTGTTCGATACCCACTTGCCGCTAGCTAATAGCAGTTTTGGGATTAAATTTGCGTGTGACAACGACCTCACGTCACAAAGCTCTGCTGAAGCCCAATGTGTCATCAGTGCTTACTATCAGACATTGTAATATATAGTTTATAGTAGTGTTTAGCTTAGCAGTTTTTGTAGTTAGTTTTAGTTTGTTACATGTCATTTTCAGTGTGACGTCAGCATAAGATGCTCAGCGGTTTGCTCTATACTTCAAATAGAACTGTGCGTATACTGTGCTATTCATCACTTCACCTTGACATTTTGTGTACGTGCAAATCAGAGTGATCTTAGGCTGAGGGGGAGCTTGTAATCGTTCATGCATACGTAAATTCATAAATTTATAAAAGCATGATTGTGAAAGCAATCTTCCTATTGTTGTGAATTCAAAGTTTCTTATTTCCGCTGCACTATTCTTACATGTTTATCCACTTTCATTAATTTCATCTTAAACATTCACAAAAATATCAAACTTAGATCCTAACACTCATACATGACATAAAAGAACACTCATAGATGATATGCCTACACATAGGGCATCAAAACATACATTGAAATTATGGGCACATTGACATCATCCACTTCACTCTATACTAATGAGGAGCACAACAATCTCTTTGTATCTTTATCCCTAGTGGCGACATCCATGGGATCGCCAAAGAGAACTTCCACTCATGTCCAAGGGTCGTGAGACGGAGCCTCTGGAGGAACTTCTCGCATCACAATCATCTACACCTCTTCCTACACCACTGAGCTGAATAAAACACAAGCTTGAGACTGCCGGTGGTACTATCGGGTAGGTGAGCTTTCTCAGGTCCATGTTTGGGAAGACATCCAACATTGACACATATCTCTTGGGAGTTGGGTTCATCGAAAACAAGTCCCTACCACCTGCCAACGGCAGCACCCCGGCCCCACTAGTGTTACCTTCCTTCAACCTGAGCACATTGGCCTCACGTGAGGCACCCCGCGTTAGAGTAGATCATTGCACATGTTATTATATAAATACATGGTGTAACACCTCGTAAAATCGTGTCCAATAATATAGTGACACGTGCCATATATTTTTTATATAAGTCTATTAAGGACTAATAAGGACTAAAGGTGTCAACATGCTCAAACTAAGCCTCTGAGTGACCCTCTGGTGTCAACATGCATAAACTGAGGCTCTGAGTGACCATTAGTGTCAACATGCTTAACCGAGCCTCTGAGTGACCATTAGTGGCAACATGCTTAAACTTAGCCTCTGTGTGACCATTAGTGTCAACATGCTTAAACTTAGTCTCTGAGTGACCATTAGTGTCAACATGCTTAGCCTCTAAGTGACCATCAGAGTCAACATGCTTATACTGAGCCTCTGAGTGATCTTTTATGAAGTCCTAACTCTCATATGAGCCACTGGTTGGACGAGAGGAACTAATTCTGTAAACATGTAAAAGGTGGACAACAGAGGGGTTAAAAGTGTCAACATGTTAATTTATACCTCTAAGTGACCTTTCAACGAACTGGGAGCTTGACAATGTTCGGGTATACTCTCGGGTACACCAAATGTTGGCTACGGAGGGCTAATTATGCTTTAAAGGTGTCTTAGAGGTTTAATAAGTTTAGGGGCTAAATGTGGCAAGTTTTGAAAGTTCCCGAGAGGTGCTCGCAGGCCGCGAGAGACATGGACCTAGTCTCTCGCTGGGCGCGAGAGGACTGTGCTGCAGAAAATTTGCTTGGAGTCCACGCATGTTGTCAAAAACCATTTGATTCGAAACCATGGACTTCCAAACTGCTATGCCACGTTTTAGGACACTTGTAAGCACCCTCTAACACCCCTAACACCTGGCATCACCTCCTTCAAGCTCCCCAACTATAAATAGGTGTAAAGGTTCACCACTTGAACTTGCATCATTCCCATTTATCACTCTATCTCCCTCCTCTGAAATTTCCAAACTTAAAGGGGCATCCAACTTAATTCTATTTCATCCTAGGAATCACTTGTAAGCGTTCCTTTCTCTTGCATTTTCGTTTATAGGATTTATAGCCAAAAGTCAAGCGTTTTATGGAAAATGCCTTGACTTTCGGATAAGACCATTATGGTCCAGCCATTGTTCGTAACGAACATGGCTAAGTGATCGTAATAAGGTAGGTGTTAACCCCTATAAAGGGAACCTCCTAAAGATCACGTTTGCTAGACCAATTAACGGGTCAAAGTTTTAATATTAAAAAGTCAAACAGAACATTTTCCAAAAATATTATAATGAGTTTATATATGTTACGAAACATGTTTTGACACTTAAACAAGTTGGTAATAATTATTAGAACATGTGAGAACATGTTCGGCTCGTCAATTTCAGTTCTACGGTCAGTTCACAACCGAAAGTCGCAAAGTTTGACTTCTGCTTTGACTTTCGATACTGACCCGATTTAGATTAGTTAGCTACTTGTGAAAGGGAATCGGCTCTCCTCCGGTTAGCACCGGACTGATTTGACTCACCTAACAGAGGTGGAATTCATTGTTAGCGAGTTTGACAAACAAACAAGTAAGATATACTGCTTAAACGCCTTGAATTGTATTGATAAACGTGAACAGTTATAGAGCGAGTAAACAGTTTGACAGGCTTCACCATACATCCACCAACAGATACTAACACAACACTCAGGTTCCTCTATTTATAGGTCGACATGACTCGCATAGGAAAGTGTGTGTCTGAGTGACTCGTGCGAGTGGTGCCTTGTACGAGTTACAATGTGTCACTCGTACGAGTCACAAGACTCACTCGTACGAGTCATTCTCTAAACAAATAAAACATATATAAACATATACTAACTGACATTTAAGCCCTATATAAATAATCAACATATCCTAGAGTAGCCAATAGACATTATGCACCAACAAACTCCCCCTTGGATGTTGCCATAGTCTTGGATAGTCTTCAAAAATTTCTCCTGAAGATCTGACAATTAACAACCGAAGAAACGTTTCGGTGGCTTGCGACGCTGCTCAAAAGATATCGGTGTTTGATCTGTAGGAGGAGGCCGGTTAACTGTATTGCCAAACCGAAAGCTCCTTAGCGACGCAATTCTTGCTCCCTCAGCTATTCTTTCTTCTTTCTTATCTTCCTTTATCTGCCCGATCTCCTCCAGCTTTCACCAAGAAGTGTTCCATGCTATTTCTGAATGTACATTGTTAGCAAAACAGACATTAACTATCTTTTGGAGCTCGAGCACTAGTTCTTTATCTTTCTCTTCAAAACTAATCTTGCTGTAGAACAAGCATTTGATATCTTTCTTTGAACAGTTGACTAGCCACATCGGGTCTAGTACTCGAATGCCACACCATAGTCCGTATATACGTTTGTGTGCTATGACGGCTTTGGTTAGTTCCTTAGTAATCTTCCAAGAATCATCATCAGGATGGATGGACACATATAACAGCTTCTCCTGTACTTGAATCGTAGTCCCACCATTTAAAGATCTTATAGAATTCTTGTTCCATCTTGAGAAGAGGCATATTTTTTATAACTTTCAGCCTCTTTACAATTAGCGTCATATCTTTTTCTTGTGTTACTGGATCGATTTTAGTGATTCTCTTAGGGAAATGTGGCTTCGAGTGTATAAAACCATGCCTAGCATCAAGCTTTATCAGTTTCCACAGCCGTTGGTCATGAAATTTCATCTTCAGATTTATCATCTTAGTCTGCACAAGCTCTTTGATATCCCAGAATGGTAGGGTCTTGATATTGCTTAGGTATCTAAAATACTGGATCCCATTCTCCCTTTTAATCGCATAAACATTCAGCTCCTCGATCCATCCCTAGCTATTAATATCCCCTAGAGAAATATCCGCATCAGGCGTAAAGAATGCTAGAGGACTTTGAATTTTCGCTCAGCTGGTGCTACTTTAAACCACCGCTTCCTCATTTCAGCAACTTCTTCGGTAGATAATTGCTGAGGAGCGGTTCCTTGTTTAACAACCTCTTCTACTTTTTGCTTAAAAAGATCATCATTTTCGGCTGCAAACAAATCGCTAAAAGTTGGAAGTCATCTGTACTCTTATCGGTGATATATGTATCATCTTCATCAGAATCATCCTCCACGACAACTTTATCATAATCATTTGCATCAGACACATGGTCAAAAACATAATCTATAGGTTCAAAAGCACTGATGTCGTTCAGTTCTTCTTCGAAATCAAACTCAAAACTTTCTTTGTCCACACCCAGCATATTAGCAATTTCTTCTTTAGAATAGCTATGGACAAACTCACCTTCTTCAACATCATGCTCTAAATATAAAATCTTCGGTTTTGGCATGACAGGAACGGTAGATATTTCGGTCACGGAGAGGATTCCTACCTGCTGAGCATTCTTAGAGCCTTCAGATCTTCCATGATCTTTACCTTCGTTCACTTGATTTGCTGAGTCATTCACGTACACAGAATAATCGATATCATCATTCAAGTTAGATTCTGTAACAAGGACACCTGATCCACCCAAATCATCATCACCATCATCATTATCATCATCAGGCTTATCAGAAAATAGATTGTCGAAATCATCTAAGTCTTCTTTTTCTTTCTCGGCATTCTCATCAAACTCATCTATCTCAGCTTCAATCTCTCTCTCCATCTTTCTCATGTTAAACCATTCGTGATGTCTAGCTGAAATATTCGACGTGTCAATATCAACATCTTTAGGCTTTCCCACCAATACAAACTTCTTTGAAACAGCATATACTACCACCTCAGATGATACATGCGCAGATTCAGCTTCTGGCTCAGTTGAAACAATCACGGGATCCTCACCTACCTTTGCCTTAACCTTGCCCTAAGCATCAGATAGTTCTTTGGCAATACGCTCACGCTCGGCAACCCTTTCTCTGGCTTCTTCTTTCATTCATCATTTCAGCAGCGATATTTATTCCGAGCTTCTTTGTGAGTATCATATTCTGCTATTATATTTCTCAAATGCTCATTTTCAGATACTATACTCGCCAAAATAGCTTCAAGGTGCTTTTTTTCCGTATTCAGCCCATTGAGTTGCTCCTAAGTTCAGCAATGCTGACATTATTCAACATAAGTTTTTTCTCAAGCTCTACAATGCGCGCATCGTTGAACATCTCTGCAGAGAAATCTTTCCCCTCGGTATATCACTGAAATCAAAATCAAAATCGAACTGGGGTTGAGATTGTGAGGGTTGTGGTATTGGCTGTGGTGTTGGTTGTGGTGTTGGCTGTTGTGGTGGAAATAGGGGTAGTTGGGGAGACGGCTCAACATTCTCTCCTTGAACAATCTTTTTCTATACTTTTCCTTTGGATTTGTCTATCGGAGAATCAAGCTTCTAACTGTGTAGCGATCTGTGAGAGATTTGGTGATAGGAAGTCTACTTAGCAAGTCCAGAACTTCTCTATATGCAGCAATTTCTAAGATATTCTCGTCCAAAAGACAACAAATATTGTGGAACAGCGAAAACGAATATTTCTTGATCTCCAAGCATAGGCATTTCAAATTCTTAGAAAATCTTTCAAAAATTTCAACTTTTAATCACTCGTAAGAATCACCATTCGTACGAATCATATACTTAGACAAATTATAAGTTTAACATGTCTATAGAGAAATCCTCCCCCCTGGTATATCACTGAAATCAAAATCAAAATCGAACTAGGGTTGAGATTATGAGGGTTGTGGTGTTGGCTGCGGTGGTGGTTGTGGTGTTGGTTGTTGTGGTGGAGATGGTGGCGTTTGTGGAGATGGCTCAACATTCTATTCTTAAATAATCTTTTTCTGTACTTTTCTTTTGGATTTGTCTATCAGAGAATCAGAGCTTCGAATTGCTGGCCTTTTAAGACGCCTAAAAGATTTCTTAGGAGTTTTGAAAACAGGAGTATCGCTATCAGAACCCGAAGGCACATATGTCGTATGATCCTCTCCTGGCGCTTTTCTTTTCTTTTCTTCTACTTTACATTTAAGCTAAGCCTGACGTTCAACCTCTCTTTCCTTAGCTCTTTCTTGTTTGCTAGCAACCCTATCTGCTACATCAGTATTAGAAGATGATGCTTCTTCAACCTCTCCTTCTCGAAACTCCGAACGCTTCTCTTTCAATGTCAGCAGCAAGAGTTTCAACATTCACCTCTGGCTATGATTCATCGACCAATCTCGAGCTTTTAGACGCTCGATGTTTCTTCTGAGGGGCATTGGAGGAAGATGTGGATGTTTATTTTCTTTTTGTACCCTTACCCCCCTCTTTTTCTCTTCTTTCAAAATCCACGCGCTTCTCTTAGCAATGAAGCCGTCTAATGCTTCAAGCTCTTCATCTTCGTCTCCGTTGTTGTCTTTTCTCCACTTCCCTTTAGATGGAGCCACATAATCTTCATCAATGATAGCTCCAAAAACTAGCTTTGCATTTGGGAAAGCTTTGAGTTGTAAATTCATCTTCTTCAAAGTTGAGACATCCATATGCTCTAGCTTCAATACATCATCTTTCTTTTTCTTCAAGTTCGGATGTAAATGGTCAAGCAACATCTGAACAAAACAAGGATATTGCAGAGATTTCTCTCGTTGCATATTTTGGACCATTTGGGAAAAGAGCACTCTTCAGAAGTTGTAAGGCAGGTTCAGAACAAGTGCAGTGATCATGCACATCTGATAATCAACTAAATCATCGAATCCGCCCTTTCGGTGGCTAAGAACATGAATAATGCAGTGTGCTATATATCTGAATGGAGCACTGAGGTTAGCCTTCTTGAATGGATCCATGTTAACGAAACCGGCATAACCCATTCTGTAAAAATACCCTTTCACCATATACTCAGGAAAACCGGTAGGGTCGTCTTCATGATCGTTGAACTCTAGCACAGTTCTGATCAAGTCTTCAGTAATGTTAACTTGAATGTCTTCGTCATTACTCTTTACTACAGACATAATTGCATTCTCATCTTCATCTAACTCAGCAGTATTACAGAAATATTCAACGTGAAATCTATATGTTGTGTGGCGATCTTTAAGAGCTTTGGTGATAGGAAGTTTACTTAGAAAGTCTAGAACTTCTCTAGATGCAACAATTTCAGAGATATTCTCGTCCAAAAGACAACAAATATTGTGGAATGGCGAAAACAAAGATTTCTTGATCTGCAAGCGTAACATTTCGAATTCTTAGAGAATCTTTCAAAAAATTTCAACTTTTAATTACTCGTACGAATCACCACTCGTACGATTCATATACTTAGACAAATTATAAGTTGAACATGTCTGCAGAGAAATCCCCCCCGGTATATCACTGAAATCAAAATTAAAATCGAACTGGGGTTGAGATTATGAGGGTTGAGGTGTTGGCTGCGGTGGTGGTTGTGGTGTTGGCTGTTGTGGTGGAGACGGTGGTGGTTGTGGAGATGGCTCAACATTCTCTTCTTGAACAATCTTTTTCTGTACTTTTCTTTTGGATTTGTCTATCGGAGAATCAGAGCTTCGAACTGCTGGCCTTTTAAGAAGCCTAAAAGATTTCTTAGGAGTTTTACGACCAGGAGTATCACTATCAGAACCCGAAGGCACATTTGGGAAAAGATCACTCTTTAGAAGTTGTAAGGCAGGTTCAGAACAAGTGTAGTGTTCATGCACATCTGATAATCAACTAAATCATCAAATCCACCCTTTCAGTGGCTAAGAGCGTGAATAATGCAGTGTGCTATACATCTAAATGAGCATTGAGGTTAGCCTTCTTGAATGGAGCTGCGTTAATGAAACCGGCATAACCCATTTTGTAAAAACACCCTTTCACCATACACCCAGGAAAACCGATAGGGTCGTCTTCATCATCGTTGAACTCTAGCACAGTTCTGATCAAGTCTTCTGTAATCTTAACTTGAATGTCTTCGTCATTAATATTTACTGCAGACAGAATTGCATTCTCATTTTCATCAAACTCAGCAGCATGCCAGAAATATTCAATGTGAGATCTATATGTTGTGTGGCGATCTGTGAGAGTTTTGGTGATAGGAAGTCTACTTAGAAAGTCCAGAACTTCTCTATATGCTACAATTTCTGAGATATTCTCATCCAAAAGACATCAAATATTGTGGAATAGCGAAAAAGAAGATTTCTTGATCTACAAGCATAGACATTTCAAATTCATAGAAAATCTTTCAAAAAATTTCAACTTTTAGTCACTCATACAATCACCATTCGTACGAGTCATATACTTAGACAAATTATAAGTCTGAGTCAAAACCTCATTCGTATGAGCCACTACTTCGTACGAATGAACAATATACTTATCAAATTTTCAAGGTTTTGAACAGAACTACCTCGTACGAATGATGCCTCGTACGAGTCATCAAGTTATAAACATTAAAGGACCTGCTCGTACGAACACTTCACTCGTACGAGTGAATATAATGCACTGATACTTGAAAACTTGCTCGTACGAGTGAATATTCGTACGAATTGCAAACCGTTCCAAATAATACTTTGTTAATCCGAATTTGAAAACGTGTTGATTTTAACAAATTGAAGGTTGACTAATAGGTTAACAGGGCCATTTTAACATTTTCTAGTTTAATTATATATTTTACCGGTCCGATTATCCTAAATTTACTTTTTATGTCCAATTGGTCCAATTTTGGCATTATAACGGCTTAAAACAAGTTTAGTACCTTTCCCATTGAAAAAGATGTGCAAATCAACCTACCCAGCGTCTAAATACAGATCGTAGATCAAGAAAATAGAGTGAAAAGAATTGGTTCACACAAAGTCTGCTCTCAATCGCACAGAGTCAATAGTCTGACTCGTGCGAATGAGCGATCCGTTTATACTCATTCGGTGTTCACTTGAACGAGAGATAGCTCGTGCAAGTGAAGACTTCTGTCACTCGTACGAGTCAGTGTCCCTCGTACGAGTCAGTGTCCCCGTACGAGTCAGTTCTAACACTTTTTGTTATCTTTTTGATCTTTTGTGAAATTTTTATCTGTTTTTATAACCCACTCAGTTAACCAAGTCCAAGTTAATGACCTTGGTTAGCTGATTTGCCTACCAAGTCCAAGTTAATGACCTTGATTGACCATTTAACCAAAACATATTTATTTTTAAAAATGTAAAGTGTTAAATTAATGAACTTTGTTGATGTTCAGGAAATCTTTTCTTTTTTTATTAGCTCCCAACCCGTGAACTTCAGCTTTCCTCCAGCAAGTGTCGTTTTGACTTGGACTATCGGTATTTTCATCATTGGTAGACTGCTAAAGAAAACTGAAAATCTTTTTGGGATTTTTCTGAAAAGAAAGAACATGTAAAGATGTATTTACATACATATTTTTGTGAGTTTTGTGATTAGAGAATCATATCAAGTATTTAGACAACACAAGTACCGTTGATCTTGCTAGTAACTTTAAGTTCTTAAACCGATTTACTAGATTGCCAATATACTTATCCACTTAAACCTCTAAATGTTCTCAATTGTTTCAAGATATGTTAGGTAAGATTAATGAACATGAAGTAACTGTGTTTCCCATCTCAGAATATACTCTTGAATCGAGATTCCCAGAATATCATTTCACAGGTGAATGTATCTAACTAATATCTGTAAATGGTGTGAATTACGAGACCTTGAAAGCTCAGGTTTGTATTTCCATACAGACAAAGAGATGAAGGCTTGACTTTAAGTGGTGTTCCATTAAGGAATCTTTTGAACTGCAAATGTCGTAAGTGTTTATGACATACTCATTTTTTATGCAGCTTTTGTAGGCGAAAAATGCAAAATCAGAAGAACTCATATAATACCCCAGATATCGATTAAATATAAAGACCTAGTATCGAAGAATTTAGCATTCTCTCAAACGAAATTTCGGAGTACTAAGTCCATATATCCGAGAGATGTTGACCCACAAGTTACTCAGTTTTTCTTTTAAGTTTATATCTTGAAAAACAATTTACTGAACGAGTGAAGCCTATTGGCACATCCTCAGTAAGACCTGTTTAGTTACTTGTTTAAACATTTCATATCTTTAGCATACTGTAATTGTCATATTGATCTAATATGATATCCCTTTTCACAAAAACTCTTTTTGACTTTTATGATGTTTTTGTATTTTCCCAAACTTTCTCCCCCTAAAATCAAAAAATATTTTTGGTCCTTAGGAAAAGATATTTACAGAAAAATATGTCATACCGATGAGAATCACGTCAAGTCCTCGTCGTCCTCAAATTCAACCTCATGAATATCCCCTGATGCCAGATTTCTTAAACCATTAATTTTAAAAGATTTTTAAATCTTGAACGATCAAATGCTTTAGTGTAAAAATCTGCTTTTTCATCATCAGTGTGGATTTTTTCAATTCTAACCAACGTTTTTCTCGTAGCAGTCACGTATAAAGTGGTGTCGAATCTCAAAATGTTTAGTGTGTGAGTGTTGACAAGAGTTTTTAGTGATATCAATAGCAGCCGGATTATCTACATATATGGGCGTGTCAAGAAATTGCAGTCGAAGTCTCTCATCTGTTGTGATATCAAGAGTATCTGGGAACAACAGCTGGATGCTGAAACGTATTCAGCTTTACACGTAGATAGAGAGACCAATGTCTGTTTCTTTCATTGCCACGTTACCAAACGAGTTCGAAGAACTGGCAACCAGCCGTAGAAGATTTTGCATTAAGCCTGCAGCAGCCGAAATCAGAATCCCAGTAACCCGCAAAATTGAAGTCGTCGTGATGAGGATACCACAAGCCGGTGCTTGGACATCCTTTCAAATATTGCATGATACATTTGACGGCTAACATGTGCGAATCTCTTGGATTGGACTAAAAATAGGCACATAGGCATGTAGGATACATGCTATCAGGTCGCGAAGCTGTAAGATACATCAAGGATCCGATCATGGAGCAATATAATGTTTCATCGACTTTCATTCCATGAGCGTCTGGAAAAATGCCGTGATTTGGAGCTAATGGAGTAATGCTGGTTTAGTTCTTGACAAAATCAAATTTCTCTAATACTCATGAACATACTTCGTCTAATGCATGAAGATACCATCAGGCAATTGTTCAACCTGAATTCCTAAAAAGAACTTCATCTCCCCCATAGCACTCATTTCAGATTTCTTCATCATGACTTCTTCGAAGTCTTTGCACAGCTTATCATTTGTTGATCCGAAGATGATATTATCCAATATATTGCACCAAAATTAGATGACCATCTAGTTCCTTTGTGAAGAGGTAGAATCTATAGTTCCTCTGAGAAAGCTGTTGTCAAGAAGATGTCTTGAAATCATTTCATACCAAGCTCTCGGGGCTTGGTGTAGACCATATAAAGCTTTGTTCAGAAAGTAGACTTTATCCTTGTGTATAGGATCGACAAACCCGGTGGTTGTCCGACATACACCTCCTCTTTAACTTTTCCCTAAAGGAAAGCAGATTTGACATCCAACTGGTACACCTTGAACCCTTTCCAAGAAGCAAAGGCCAAGAATATGCGAATAGCTTCAAGACGAGCTACTGGGGCGTAGACTTCAGTGTAGTCTATCCCTTCTTGCTGGTGAAAGCACTGGACCACGAGTCGAGCTTTGTTTCTGACCACTATACCTATGTCATCTCGCTTGCATTTGAAGACCCAACCTGTATTGATCTTTTTATGATGATCTGGTATGTCAACAAGCTTCCAGACTCCAAGTTTCTGGAATTGAAGCAACTCTTCCTGCATTGCCTCCGCCCAGCTTTCTTCTTTCAACGCGTCTCTCCAGTTTCCGGGTTCTACCACCGAAACAAAACAACTGTAAGAAAGTCTGGTTTGTAATGGAGCAATACTGGTATAAAAACAGCTTAAATCCTGTTGATCTAATTGCGAGTTTTCACTCCGGTTTGTAAGCTGTCGTTGATATTCTCCGATGGATGGTAAGATAATGTCCTTAGCATTACTTCACTTGGAACATCCGCTTGAGTTTGAAAATTCGTGATCACTTCATCAATAACCGGTGCAGAAGATGTAGCTTCATTTCTGACATTTGATTGATCAGTTTGAGCATTCAGAAAGCTTTCAATATGCTCAGATCCTTCATCGGAACTAGATCCTCCATCATCAAAGGTCGGTTCACAATCAGAGTCAGCATTAATCGGTTGTTCGGCATATGATTCAGAAGTGTTCAAGATTGGTACAGAGACCGATTCATGCATAGAAGTGCTCGGACCTACATCAAAAGTGTTGACAGGAAGTGACGAGGAATCACCAACGGTCTAGAAACTTGCTCTTGATTAGAGATTTGATGCTGTTGAAAGAGAATAACAAGTTCTTCTTCAGATGGTACTTCTGGCAGGTCAAATGAATTCCACAAACCTTCGTAGTTGAACAGCCATGGATCCCCTGGTTTCTGCGTTGGCGTAGTATACCGTCGACAATCAACATGCTGTGAAAGAATAACCTAGTTCAGGCTCGATAAGAAGACACGCTTTTGTGCACTACCGTAACCGACGAAAAATCCTTCCAAGGATTTGGCTCCAAATTTACCGTCCGGGTCCAAAACAGAACACGGCGATCCAAAAAACTCTATAAATGCAAGGTTCGGCTTCCGTTGGTTAAGTAGCTCAAAACAGGTCTTGTTGTGAGGCTTGACTGTTAACACAATTGAGGGTATAACACGCTGATGCGACTACTTCGCTCCAGAAACTTATTGGCAGTTTTGAATCAGCGAGCATGGTTCTGGTAGTCTCGATCAGTGTGCGATTCTTACATTCAGCTACTCCATTTTGTTGAGGAGTATGGGGGCGCTGAATTCGTGAAGAATTCCCTTTTCGTTGCAAAATTCGAGCATCCTGTTGTTCTTGAACTCGGTACCATTGTCCATGCACATTCTCTTGATAGGAAATGATACAAGTTTTCAAGCTTCCTGAAGAGAATCATTGGACTTTCAAACTTTTCATCTTTGCTCTCTAGAAAGAAAACCCATGAGAATCTTGAGAAATCATTTGTCACGACCAGGCAATATAGATCGCCAGAAATGCTTTTGACATTTACTGGCCCAAATAGATCCATATGAAGCCTTACTAGTGGTAGCTTGATAGAATTTAGAAGCTTTCTTGGGTGTGATTTCTTATGTTGTGTCCCCTTCTTACAGCTCAGACAATCGTCAGATAAATGGAAGTTCTTCAGATTAACACCCTCCACTAGGTCATTGTGCACGAAATAATTCATCTTTGTTAAGTGTATGTGCCCCATCTTCCGATGCCATAAGATTGACTCTTTCTCGGTTGCTTTAGAAACAAAGCATTGAACCTTGTTAGATGTAGTGAATGCGATGCTCATATCTAGGACATAAAGATCATTCTCTCTTGGAGCACGCTTAAGAATATGTTCCTCAGTTTCTTGAATCCCGGCTTTAAAATCAAGCATTCTTTGTCGTTGAAGTGAGTTGTAAACTTTTTATCACAAATTTGCGAAATACTCAAAAGATTGTTCTCTAGCTCCGCAATGTAGTTCACCTTGTCAAATGAAACCACTCCATTCATAAGAATACCTTCTCCCACAATTCTTCCACCTTGAGCTCCAGCGAAACCAACATAACCTCCTCGGATAGCTTTGATGTCGTGCAATAACACAAGCATCCTAGTCATGTGTCGGGAAGCTCCACTATCCATAATCCATTCAGACATGATCGACCTTGGGAGCCTCTCCACACATACAAAAGAAGTTATTTAAATAGAGAAACCCAAGCCTGCTTGGTCTTGGGTGGGTTTAGAATATCAAATTTCAGAACAACTTTGTTTTTGACATTCTCTTTAGGCTCTGTTTTGTTTGGAACAGGTGGTTTCAATTCTACCTTAGATGGTTTGACTTTTGTAACCCATGTTTGTGTTTTCAAATTTTCCCTTTTAGCATAAAACTTTGAATCCATTTGATGATTCTTGGTGGAAGTTTCACGAATTTCAAATTTAGAATTACGTTGAATCGTTGATTTTACAGTTTTATGGGATTCATTGTTTCTTTTTAATATTTGTTTTGGTACAACCATGGGTTCCCTGTGTTCATATCTTTGATAGATCTGTTGGGGTTAGAAACAGGTTTTAGATTTTTTGAGAACAATGTCGTGCAATATGCCCAACATTTTTACACTTGTAGCACGTCATGCTGTCTTTTCGAACAGAGGAATCCAAAACTTGTTTTCTACTCTCTTTTTCTTTCTTGAACTCATCATTGGATTGTTTACCAATTATTTCTTTTTCCTTTTCTATAGTTGTCCCATAGAAAAAAATTGATTTTCTTTGTAAAGTTCAGCTTTTGAAATTTGTTGTTCGTTCTTCGCTTTTGTAAACCCAAACCAGCCCTCCTTTTTTTAGGATAATCTCTTTTCTTTGATGGTAGGGTTTGTTAACACATTTTGATTTAGAGTAAAATGATGCATCGTGTTTTTCTAAATTAGAATGGCTAACCTCAACAAGCTTTAACAACTTTTCGACATGATCCAGGTTGACATTCTGAATTTGAAAATCTTCATCAGAATATAGTTTATCAGATCAATGCATTTTGTAGAGGATGACATTTGGATCAGTATTTAAACTATTTTCTGATGATTCAACATCCAATTCAGATTTCTTAGATTCACTTTTCAGAACATTTACAACCACGGTTTAACCACATCAGACTCCCACTCATTTTCTGGTTTGGTGTTAGTTATATTAACGTTCGCAGGCAGCTCATTCATCTTTTCAGTTTTCAATTTTAAGTTGAGTACCTACTCCACCCCTGATGGCTTTTTACAAGCATAGCTATTCCACATGGGTGGTGGAACACGATCATAACTTGCACCTTTGTTTTCATCATTTTTAGTTTCTTCTTTGTTTTTGATCTTTGGAAGAACGTGATCAATGACGTATGAACTTGTTGAATAACTGACTAACAATTTGATAACCCGTTCAGTTTCTATTTTCATTTTTTCAAGTTCATTTTTTAGCTCAGCAATTGTATTTAAATGACTGTTAATGGCCATTTGTTTGTCAGTTACAGTCGCTTGAAGCATTGAAAGTGTTCCGTCATTTTCTCTGAGCACTTTTTCATATTGTTTAACAGATTTTCCTAATTTTCGTAAGCTTCTTTTGTTGATTTATAGTCACTTGACAAATTATTTGTTAGACATTTTAGCTCATTGTATTGTGGTTCTTTTACAGCACATTCACTGCACGGCTCGTTGCATTTTAAACACGGTTTTCCTATCACAGACTCATTTTCCGACACGTTTACCTCATTCACATTTGCCATACAAGCTTTGTTGGTCTCATCAACTCTCTTTCTTCTTCAGGCTTCTTCTTTTCTTCACAAGACAATCGATGGCTTGGTTCAAAATAACCTGCAAAAGTTTTAAGAATATCATTAGGCAGGAGATGTTTAAAAGCACTATTTAACAATTCCTCTTCTTCTGACGATGTGTGATAATATTCTTTGGGAGATTCATCAAAACATGCCTCTATATATTTTTCAAGTTCTTCAATAATTTTTGCGACCAAAGCCAAACTTTCGTTCTTCGTGATGCACTTGTCCCAGTTGAAGCCTTCGTCCTCCTGAGTCACTACAAGAGCTTTGTCTTTGGAATCTGACTGTCTATCTTCGATTTGCACCATTCTTGTTTTCGGTTGAGGACGATGATAGATGGCTTTCTTGTAATAGTCGTCAGCAAACGAGTTTTGATTTCCATGGACTTCTCTGTTTGGACATTCTCGTTTGAAATATCCGTTCTCTCGACATTTAAAACATGTAACTTTGGACTTGTCGAAGCCAAGTTTCCCATCTAATCCTCCCAAATTCTCTTTATCGGTGATCTCCATAAAACGTTGCGCTCTTCTGACAATGGAAGCCATACACCATTTGATGTCGATCAATTGAATCTCGACCGGATCAATCTGATCATAATCCTCTCTCGTCATCTCAGAACTTCCATTTTTTCCTGCTACTAAACTATCGTATGATTCGAGTACCGAAGCTAATAATGACATGTGTTGCTTTGTGGTCTTCTCGTAAAAGTTTTGAGCACTTTGGAAATCAACAGCAATATTACACTGTAAAACCCTTTGATTAGAATTAGATTGATGTTCTGGTTGATCTAGGGATTGCTCGAACCATGGATGACTGTGGGCCTGGAGGCGTGTTTGGGTTGACAGATGCAAAGGATTGAAAACCACTGTGTTGACTTGACGTTGGGCTTGTTGTGTTGTCAGCACTGAAGGCAGTTTGGATTTTTGGAGACTCTATTTGTGAAGCAGAACTACCCTTGTAATACAGGTTTACGTATTATTGCATTTGGGGGCCTTTAGTTCGTGCCCTACCAATCTCACAAAGAATCTTGGTAATGAGAAATTACCATACTCAGTGCCATTCTTCAGAATAGTCAAGTAGGTAGACCATTCTCTTTGTGGTAGGGAATCTACCAGTTTATAAACTATTCTTCATTTGTCTTCACGATTCCCATGCGCTTCATTTGCACAACCAAGTGTCAGTATCGTTCAATCAGTTGTTTTACTATCTCTCCCTTGATCAGAGTAAAGATATCAAATTCTTTACTTAACAACGCTCTATTCCCTTTTCGCAATTGTGCACATCCTTGGAATTTCAACCGTAGAGCATTCCATAACGATTGTGCATCATCATCATGTTGTAGAAGTGCCAAGATGTCTTCTTTGATGGCTTGTTGTAAGATGTTCATCATCTTCTTCTCGTTAATGAACCTATCCCTTTCGAATTTCGAGAGTTGAGCTAAGGTTTTCTCAAGATCATTCCCTCCAATCAGTGCTTGATATTTCTCTTCTATGGCAAACCAGCAGGTGAAATGATTCGCTTGAACCCAACTCATCAAACGTTCACTCCAACTATCAAGGTCTTCAAGGTTCATCAACTTTGGTGGCTTTGTCATCGTACCCATCTCATTCTCGAGGTTCATATTTTGAGCTGCAGTAGTTGTGACCGCTGAAGCAGCAAATGCATTGTAAATCTCTTCTTCCATTTTTCTGCAAAAATTTTAGAAACACACTTTTGAAAAACTGATTAGAATGACAAAAATTTCTTCATGCGAATGACCAGTTTCTTGTGCGAACCAATTGATTTGTGCGAGTGAGAACTCGTTTGATTCACAACTTCGTGCAAGCGAGATGTTCGTACAACTGAAAAATGTTACTCGTGCGAATGACTTGTTCGTATGAATGATTGCTTTGTGCGAATGATAGTTTTAACTTGTAAATTTTAAGAAACTTTGTTTAGTCGTTCGTACGAATGACTTAATTTGTACGGATAACTGTTCATACGAGTTGTCTCTTTACTCGTACGAAACAACTCAGGTCACCAAACGGATGTTTTTTACAAATTACAACATGAATTAGGTTGATTTTATATCTGAAATTTTCAAGGATTTATTAGAAGTGATTTTAACGTGATATACTAAAATCCTAGTCCAATTTGTCCATAAATTTGTCCAATTCTGAGATCTGTGTGAGAAAGTGTAGAAGTAGGTTGAATCTGAATCTGAAACTGTTGGTATATGCAAAAACTTAATGTTTATCCTCAGATCAGGCCTCAAGGCTCTGATACCACTTGTGAGAGAGGATCAGCTCTCTTCCGATGAGCACCGAACCGATCTGACTCAGCTAACAGAGGCGGAATTCATTGTTAACGAGTTTGACAAACAAATAGGTAAGATATACTGCTTAAACGCCTTGAATTGTATTGATAAACGTGAACAGTTACAGAGTGAGTAAATAGTATGACAAGGCTTCGCCGTACATCCACCAACAGATAACTAACACAACACTCAGGCTCTTCTATTTGTAGGTCGACATGACTCGCACAAGAGAGTGTGTCTCTGAGTGAATCGTGCGAGTGGTGCCTCGTATGAGTGACAATGTGTCACTCGTATGAGTCACAAGACTCACTCGTACGAGTCATTCTCTAAACAAAAACATATATAAACATATACTAACTGACGTTCTAAGCCCTATATACATAATAACATATCCTAGACGTAGGAAATAGACATTATGCACCAACACTACTGATCTAAGGTTGCATTATGATCGTAATATGATATAGGGGTAACCCTCTGAGGTTATATTACATGATCATAATCAGAATATGAGTTTATGCACAAGTTCCACTATTATGCCATTATGACTAAAATGCCCCTTTTTCATAAAAGAAGGTTTTAAACGATAACGAACCTAAAAATGAACTACCTACTGATGTAATATCATAAGTAGGATTATTTGGGATGTCAAATCAGATTGTACAATGAGTTTACGTACAAGTTCTTGTGTTATGTCGATAAATGGCGATAAAGCCCTTGTGGCTCATAAAATGGTTTTAATCATACTTTTCATATCAAATCTTTTACCAATTGATGTGTTATATTAAATAACATGTCTAAAACAATTAAACTTGATCTTAACATCAGTTTTTACTAAACTACACACAAAATCGTCATTTTACGACATAAACGTCGTTTCGGCGCATAGTATGTTTTTAAACCATATTAATCAACCAAGACTTGTTACCTACTGATTTTAAAACTTATTTAAAATATTTTTATGGTAGGTACATGATGTAAACTCAGAATCCCAAATAAATTATAAAACTTTATGTGAAATGACAAAAATGTTCCTACTATGCATAGTTTGGTCATAAATGATAAATTACACATATAATCAATATCTTATGATATTATATTATAAATTAAATATTTTTTCCAGAATACTTATGATTATAACATTAAAAATATATTCAAGTTCCTTTTATATGGTTTATAATTATCAAAACGCCCTTAACGGGCATGTAAGTTGATATCCCACCGATATTACAACTTATTTAAAGTATAATGGCATATAGAACTTGTCAACGACTTATACAGTTACCCGATATCGCTTATATGCGCAGGGTTAAGTATATGTAACTAGTTTACAGAAATTAATCGAAAACTGGTTTAACCTTATCATTTTAGTTTCAAAATCCAGAATGCTTATGGTTTACCCATATTATACAAGTTATAGTACGTGTTGGGTTTAAACTACATTCTATCCGGTCATCACTTAATCTAGCGTATTATACAATTTTATCATGTACGCTAGTCTGTCTAAGTCTATGACTTAATTAAGACCGCTAGCATTTTAATTGGTTAGCTTATGTCATAATCCAGACTAGAGCCTTCCTGTAAATGCTATCTGTACTTAGTTCATTTTGGATACGGCTGAGATATTAAATCTTGCATTTTTTAAATCAAGACTAGCTCCGGTAAATACTCTCGACTTATTTTCCATATACGTGCTTGGGTTACGGTAAATTATTATCACTTGGTCGGAAATAGGATCAATCGAATGCCAGACTGTGTCTAGTAAATCTGCGTATTCCGTTTTAATCAGTTTTATTTGATAACTTAAACATTGGGGGTTAACGACCGTGTGCTGGATATCCTCGGCTCATTACATTAGTTAATGGCCACGACCAAAGCGCGGGGTGTAGGCATACCCATGACAGATGCTCATGCTAAATTATTTTTACCCACTAGTTGGGGATAACTCCTTCATGAGTTCATAAGTGGTGTGCATGTTAATCATGTCTCGGTCTCTGTACTGGGCCCCATATGTATGGACAAACATGTGAATCTGTTAATAAGGTTACAAGGCTGACTTTCCCAACTTATAAAAGATTTTTCGTGCCCTGTGCACTTTAATCCATTTTCAAAATGTGCACTTTTATGAGTCATTTGGGTGTATTTACCAATGAAAGCTGACGTATTTTCAAAAGACTAAGCTTGCAGGTGCAATACGAAAGCTGATATAAGAGGATCTTGCAAATCCTTAGATCTACCAAAAGTCTGTTATACACTTTTTATACATTTTACGATCCGCATGTTGATCTTCTGTTACAAATCCTCGGTATATTATTTTTCGTACTTTGAACATTTGGTTTCTAATAGTAATTTAAACTCCAAAACTTCCGCTGTGCTGTGTTTAATTGTCTATAATGATATCAACTTACGCCACGATATTCCCCACCCCGGCCCACCGGTGTTTGGTTGTAAATCACAGGGTGTGACACATGGACACTGAGATATCATTTCCCCGAGCCACGCATCTACATCTTTGGTTGATGTTCTTCAATAGAATATTTGACCATGAAGCTTAGAACACTTACCAATTGCACACGTGAACCCTATCTTAACTCGGATAGTAGAGCGATTGTCTTGTCTTTTTTAGGTAACTTACATTAATGAACCAGTTCATCTATCAAGGTCACATTTCATGTGCATGTTTGTCCATCTGCATGTTTCCATCTATAATCCGCTACAATAGACTCTCATAGTGTATTTTAACTCAAGTGAATACTTGGATCAAACGATTTCCGACTACCCTTTACCATATAACTCCTAATAGATCAACGTATGTTTGATGTCATCATCATTTGATGACCTTTTTCATTTTTGGCAATATCTTGTACTCGACAATCCAATTAAGAGACATTGTAACACAAGAAAGGAGGAACTAGGAAGAACATGAAACCAAATTATCATTATGGGTGCACACATAATAGTAATTTGCAATGCGTGTGATTCCTTGTGAAACCTTGTGTGTGAATAAATTGTCACAACTTGTGATTTTCATGAGTAAAACTTTCACTGTCAGTATAAGTTCTCGTAACCCACTCAGGGACTAACTGGTAGCGTTAAATCTATTCGGTAGTTGACAGGCACAACTATTAGACTAAAGATGTCCTCAAACACATTGAGCTTTCCTCAATGGAACCCCTCATTAATTATTTTAACCAATTCTCATCAGAACCTGTCGCTTTGATCGAAACCCAACCAGAATCAAAAGTTAATCCTTTCAACATTAGTATATAAAAGAAACACGAAGAATCCCTCGTACGCTTACATTTTATCCCTTACGCTCACTTGGATTCATTTTACCCCGTTAGTCTATCATACGGCTAATTCTCATCCTAACTAGAGTTACATCCCAACATATTCAACTTTGCAAATGGATTTCCCCAAAAACGGTTCCATCATCTCAAGAGCATTGCATGACGGAGATGGAAGTTAGTCAACACCCAGACAAACATGATGACCTACGTAATAATTTTAATTCCTATATTGCTATAATCGTTATTTCATAAATGAGCCTATTCCCTAGCTTTTCACTAGTCGATGCATACCATTTAATGTGGTAGCTAGTTACTAATGTCGACGTACACAAACCTCTCACTCCATTGTCGTGGTCACGCTACATCTTTGAAACTCTACGCGTAAACTCCCATCAAATTTATGCTCTAATTTAAAGAACTCGGTAAAATTGCCTTTTTGATCCTTAGTGATCACTTTTCGAACTCTGAAGATAGTGATGTATTGTTAATATGACCATAATGAAACCTCTTGGCGACATATGTGATGCTCCTAATTTATGCACACATTTTAGTTTAATCTTTCAAACTTGTTTGCATACACGTTTGACTAATTACAAACTCAATTTCATACATGGATCTTCGTGAATCTATTCTTATTCGCATACGGGCAAGCTCGACAACTGTGGAGAACGTGTTGATTGAACCAAAGCACTTCAAATTCGATCAACCACTAATTTTCTACATAATTCTTATTGCATCAACACCTTCAAGTAACACTTCCATCGACCGGTAGCATCAATTTGTTTCAAGTTATATCATTTGCGTACGATCAACTACATCCTCATCATCGAGTTTAATTTTACTTGTGATTCTAAAGAAAGCATATTAAGTGGAACACGTTGATGTCAACCATGCTTCGGTATGTTCTTCACATCTTATCCCGTTGTTCTAGGATAAATATCATAGTTCGTGTCTAACCCTTTTATACGTTAATCCTTTCTTGGCTAAATCACTCTCGATGAACGTTACTCGAGGAGCAACGAGCCATAATTATCGAGTGTAGGAGCATAAAAATAAAATTTCTACTTCCGCGAGGTATGTCGAGGTCAACACACTTTCCGTGTGAAATCTCAATAGTTATGTATAGCTTCATCGACCTCTTTATTCCGTGTTTATTCCTATTTGACCGAAAGTCGGTCATCTACTACAACCAACTACGATCTAAACATCGTGATCAATATCGATTGAAAATCTTCCTTCCTTCAATATGAACACGTCAAGACGCTAACACTCTGAAATAAGGGGCATAATGCCAGACTTGAGTTTCATCAAGTCTGTTGAAGACTTTGCCTGAATCACCTATTCTATGCAATTATTTTCTCCTTCCTGAACCTTTACGTACGATAGCGTTATCACTGATCTCCGACAGCAACATCATATATAAACGAATATCTCTTGCACTCACTTCAATTCCTTTCACGTCAATTACTTTGAGTAAATTCTCGGTGGTGCACCCAACACACGTGATCCTAGAATTTGAGTAATTTGGCCTTTAACAAACTACCCTAATGCAATTTCAGTTTGGTTTATTCTAGCGACCTTTCGTTTATGACGTATGACATTCATGTCCATTCGGGTAACCTCAAGTGTTGGGTACTGCACTCCATGGTAACAAATTTCTGCCTTCTACTACTCACTCAAATACAAACGTGTTGAGCTCACCTAAACTATATTATGTGCAACAAGCCCCCCCCCCCCCCCACCGCCATACATGTTAAACTCATCCATCACTGACATATCGATTTATGACACATTGGTATTCCAACATTGGTGAGTGTCACCCATGCTTAACATAACTTGTTACAACATTCTTTATCATCGACCCCCATTAACTCAACTTATATTTCTACTTATGACCAAATACAAATTGAGATGTATCAGTGTTTTTCGTTGATAGTCTAACTTAATCTCCATTCAAAATCCCTATGCAAGAATTCACTTCGATACATCACAACCTCTTCAAGCCATAGTGGTTTCATCTACTAAAATTCTTAACATTGGTGTCACTCCCATGACAACAGCTATACCTGGTTACTAGGCGGTGTGCTATTGCATCTTATTTGTGAAAAGGAAACCGGACACCAAACTTCAATACCATGATACCATTTTAAAATTGCGTCATCTCTTTACTTTTGTGTATACCTACATTGTAAGCGACTGCCTACAGTTCTTGATAGTCACACTTATGTGCACCTACTCTTACAGAAATCGATTTGTTGCTTCAACAATTGACTATTCTATACCTAGATATAATCCCAAGTAGCTTGTTCAATTGAACAATTAATCTCAATTGTCATCAACTGTCATCTCAATCATGTTGTTTGATTTTGTCTCATCTCGGTGTACTGTCTGATGTCTTGATGCTCTCTTTAACAATGAACTTGCAACCATCGCTTTAAAATATCATAATTTAAATTTTCAGGACGAAAATTCTTTCAACAGGGGGATGATGTGACACCTGACATTTTCAAGTTAACAATGTTAACACAAACTCCGTTATCTCAAACATTCATTTATGCACTACACTTGATTCGGATTAATTAAGTGTGTCGGTTATTACACAAACACTCGTGTAATGGTAATTCGGGGAATTTCGGTATCACACATGAGTCTGTACCTGAACGACAGTGAACAATTGAAATATTATCCTCAAAAAATAAATAAGTATAAGTTATGTGATTCTATATGTTATGTAGTGAACCTTTGTGAAACCGTAGTTATTTATGCGTCAATGTGTTATTCACGAACCCATACCTGGAGCGTACGATAAATCTTAAATTTTGAGAACGAAATTCCTGTAACATCGGGAGAATGTGACAACTCGTATTTCGACCCTGGTTAACTACAGAAAGTTAACGGTAGAAATATTATGGATATTTATTTAATGAACATTAACAACATAAAGTAGCAAACTGCGATGCGAGCAATGTGCCGACAACTTTGGCCATATATTATATGTTTTATATACAACATTTATATTCCATATATTCATTTTAATTGTATTAATAAATAACTACATGATACAGTAATAATTATACGAGCAACTTTAATCGAATGCGAGATATGGGATATCAAGCAGGTTCGTATACGCGATACGGACCACCAACCCACCTAAGCTACCTAAACCCTAGGTATTTAAACACCTTATCATCTTCATCTCCTCAGTTTCCCCATCTCCTTCAAAACCCTAGCCCCCCATAACTCCTTATTTTCTATACACAACACACACTCCTGAATATTCTAGAGAGAGAGGGAGATACTGAGAGTTGATAGAGGAAATCAGAGGAAGCGATTGGTAGCTGACCACCACCATGGCGGAGCCACGACGGTTCATGTCGGGGTCGCTGATTATGACACCGTGGGTGTGGGGTGACGACGAAGGGGTGGTGATAATGGTAGAGGTTGGCTGGCGAGGGTGGTGGTGAACGACTGTGTTAACAGAGGCGCGCGACAGTCGATGGTGATTAGTGTGGTGGCCGAGTAGTGTTGTTGCAGGGGTGAATGTCAAGGTCTAGGCCATCGGGTTATGGTTTCCCGATGGGGTATATAGGATCCCGATGGTGTATTTATGTTTTGGTGGTGTTTGGCTGCTGTGGTACAAGAGCGGAGGTGTACGGCGGCTCGACTTCTCGACGGATCTTTGGCTCCCAAGAAACTCCGGTAAGTTCTTTCGAGGACCTAGTGTGTAGATTAAGATTCTGATTTCCTTAGATCTGTAACATCGGAGGTTAATAACTACTTTATTAGGTGGATTGATGAGAGTTTGGTAAAGCTACCGTTGACGGTGGTGACGTCCAGCTGCCGGATAGGTGGCAGATAGGGGTGGTTAGTGGCGGTGGTTATTCGAGTACTAATTTTAGGAGGCGGCAGATTGTAGACTATAATGTTTGGAAGCCAAGATGTGAAGCTAGGTGATGTTTTTGGTTCTGGTTAACTTTAGTCAAAGCACGAGTCAATAGTCGGCGGGTCAGACTTGGTCAATGCGTAGTTCGAGGCATTTGTGTATTGATTTTGTTTACGTCTCGATTTACTAGCGGGTTGGTCAAAGGGAACTCTTGGTGAATATCGACATGCTATGCCAGTTCGTTTCGTTAACACATAGTACTTCGGAAATAACACACACTCTAAGGTGAGTTCATGGCCCCTATTCTTTAAATGTTTTTAAAGCACGGGGGATAAAGCATGCGCTACATTACAGTAAAGTAGTGTCACATTACGCTATAGTAATGTCTTAACGTTACGGAAAGGTAATGTCCAACTATTAGGGTTTTTGTTATATTAGTTATGGTCACAAAGTAGCATTTATCACATAAAGTCCTCACAAACTCGAGCTAGTCGTTATTGGGCCCGACAAGCCCCACTCGAGCTAGTCGCGCTAGCTAGGCCTGTAAAGGTCAACAGGTGTAGAATTGGCTTAACTTATCGCCATGGTTAGTGATAGACCTGGCTAACAGAGACAACAATAGTCAGCTTCGGTTTCGAACTCTTTCGTGACGTAACATAGATTAGCTACCTACATATATAACAAGTAGCTGATAATCACTACAACTTACTATTTCGGGTTTGAAACAGTGGAAAATGTTTAGGAAACAACAACTTATTTTATAGTGATAATCAAAAACCTATGAATTCACTCATCATTATGTGTTGACACTTGTTCTTACATGTTTTCTCAGGTTGCTAAGGTAGAACACATAAGGACTAGGATGCATTATGGAGTCGCATTGATTTCATCAAACAATAGACTCAGTTTTAAATTACATTAGCTATCTTGGTTTTGTAATTATTTACACTACTGCAACTCAATTGTATAAACAGTATTTTCTCATGATTGAGCAAACATGAAAATTTTTAAACTCATATAGTGGTTGTTCAATATGACTAATGACTGTGATCCTCTTTGTCACTTGCCTCGCGGTAGAACTCCGCATGTGGAATTTGAGGGTGTGACAGTTGGTATATAATTATAGATTGTTTCCTTTAAGAAAGGCTTCAACGATCAGATTCTGATAGCAATCCCGTAGGCCGACCACCACTGGAGACGGTGAGAGAGAGAGAGAGCGAGAGAGAGGTGGATATAGAGACTGAGAAGCGACTATACTGTAGTGACGGGTCAGTGTTCCATCTACTGTGTTGGTGTTGTAGCAGTGGTCGGTTTCGAATTGTGTTCGTCAATACAGTACCTGCAACCCGTGTCAGTGGTGTGGTCTGGAAGAGAAGATAAACGATGATTCAGTGGTGGTGTGGTGGTTGCCAGAGTTATGGTTGGCTCCCCCATGCCCACTCTCTCACTACTATCATATCAGATCTATTTTCCAACCAACAAACACCAGGTCAACCATCAAAGAACTCACTATCAGATTATGTTGCCGGAATCTGTCCGCTCCTAATCACCACAACTAAACCCACCATCATATCCACCCATCACAAACCGCCACCGTCTCAACATACATTGACTATATCACCGTACATATTTGATAAACTGGTGTTTATAAGTTTAATATCCATTGTGGATCTTACATGCTATTTAAAGTTTAAATAAAATATACCTAAAAGTTTAAATAGTAGTAGATGATGATTATTAATACTTTGATGTTAAGGATGTTGACTTATTCATTTAAGGTAATTTCTATAGAGAGATCCTTTAGAGAGAAGGTTTGAGGTGTGATAGAGAAAGGGGAGAGAGAGTTTAGAGAGAGAGAATGTGTGTGTTGGTTTTGTTTTATTTTTTATATAATATTAGATTAATGTGGTAAAAAGACTAAAATTTCCTCCTGTACAAGGCATATAACCTGATTTAACTAAAAAAATCTAACCGGGTTTAGTCTAAAAGTTAAAATGTACAAAATTTTGAAACATAAAACACAAAACTTGCAAAGTTTTCCACTAAATAACACCGTCTGTAAAATGGTATAAACATAAAGGACAAAACTTGTAATTTACTCTAAATTCTAATAAAAGATTCTAATTAATGTCACATGCTTCACTACTTCAATTAAATTTTTTTTTAATAATATACACATAAATACCACTAGTCCTTACTTATTTTCATTTAATATTTATACATAAATCTCATCTTCCAAAATTTTCCTATTGCCTTGGTGTAGGCCATAAGGTTCAATCATATTTTCTTATAAATATGTCAAACAATTTATTTAAAGTTTTAAACATCTTATTAAAGTCAAAATTTGCTTACAATTTTTATGGCTATAGTAATTTCTTGTTTTCATTTATATAATTTAACGAAAAAAAATAATATATATGTACTTATAAAAATTTTTTCTTTTTCTCAAAATTTACAATATCATAGTGGATTTTTGTAAGTTTTCAGTCTCTTATTAATCATAATGGATTTTTGTAAGTTCTAAATCTCTTATTAAAGTTTAAATCAATCTGTATAAATAACATGTTTTTACCAAAGGTGTACCTAATATGTATACGGCTCAACAATTTTTAACAAATAATTACCCTAATTCAATGAATTTTTATGAAAATAAGAGAAGTTCATCCGTGTCTAAAGCTGCTTCTATTATCATAATATTCAATATCATGGTTAGGGTATTATTTTATACCCATATGCTTAATTCAATCAATTTTAACCGATAGTTGTTTTTTTTTCAATACTCGTTAATCCCATCGTATAATAACGTATTTAACCCGTGTATTAAATATCTATAGTTTTTAATTTTAATTTTAGTTTAATGTTATATATGAACAAATCTTTTTTTAGCTCTAATATATATATATATATATATGTATATATATATATATTTATATGTATATATATATAGGCAGGATTTAAGGAAAACACCTATAAGTGTGAAAACGGTGAGAACGCACATTGTTCGTTGGATCAAAACAATCTATTAATTATATTGGCTTGATGGCGTTTTCATAAATAACATCAACTTTATTATGTCCACGCGCTTCATTAAGTGTAAAAGTATCTTTTTACGAGCTCTAATACAAGGCCAAACTCATGAGTAAAACGCCATTAAAATTCCCACATTAAACAACAAGCCATACACATCAGTCCCTTCCAGATGAAACGCTATATTTATCTGAAACGCCATATTGATGAAGGCACTGACATAGTGACTATCGTACGTGACAACGGGGAGCAGGAAGACTACACGGTTGAAAACATCATGACCAAACAGAATCTTGGGTTACTAGAGGAGTTAAAAAACGCAACACGTTTGAACACAGACATGACCCTAAATGCCACAAAAGCTAAAATGCTAGAAACGCCAAACACCAAAAGTTAATTAATTCTATTTTGTCTTGTTTATGTAAAACGTCATAACATTATTTTGCCTTACAGAAGTTAATTAGTTGTATTTTTCCTTCCGTATCTAAAACACCATTCATACAAAAACACCAAACTTAAAGATAGGACGCCTTAAAGCTTTAACAGATAAAAGTTGAACAAACAGTAACTGAAACGACAGAAACTTTATTACTAACATTTATTGTAAAAAATTCCCGCCTAAACTACGCGCCAAAAAACCATCCATATAAACAACGTCTCTGGACCTTTCATTGATCACACCAAAACAAACGCCATATTTTACTGAATACTATCCAATTTATAACGCCAAAAAGTTTAAAAACCACATATGGCAAACGTCGTTTCTTGGATATTCAGTTTTGTTTTCAATAAAGTTTCACTAAATGGGTTGGACAACATTCTTAAAGCGAGTAAACTTAATAACATTTTGTTGAATGAGATGGACAAAATTCTTCAATGGAGAAGGGACTGGTGACAATGAAGATTTGGATGAGAAGATAATGATGAAAAGTGGAATGAAGATAACGATGAAAAGCTAGATGAAGAAGAAGAAGAAACGAGGGTTTAACAATAACAAAAACCCCACGAATCAGCTTCGTCTAGAGGCGTCCAGCCGTGTAGGAATCGGCAGCTATCTAAGGAATTCAAAGGTTCTAGAAACAAAATTTTCAAGAAGAAGAGACTGATAACAGTGAGATTTGGATGAGAAAAAAGACCGATGACAGTGAAGATTTGGATGAGAAGTTTTAATTTTTTTTCTTTCTTTTTTTGTCATTTTCTGTGGTTTGTCGTTTACTTTTCCGCTAATAAAATACTTTATTTCTCTAATTAGTTATAAAACGGCAAAATGCCACAAACGCTAAACACAAAAACTATAATAATTTCATTTAATCACATGTTATGCACAAAAAACTGATGTATGTTTCAAAACACAATAACATTGTTTTGCCTTACAAAAATCAAATAGTTGTATTTTGCCATCTTTATCTGAAACGTCATTCATACAAAACGCCAAACTTAACGATAGGACGCCTTACAGCTTTAACAGATAAAGCTGAACAAACAGTAACTAAAACGACGAAAACTTTATTACTAACATTTATTATAAATACTCGCCTAAACTACGCGTCAAAAACATCTTATATAAACAAACGCCATTATTTACTAAATACCATTCAATTCTGTCCATCTCATTGAGCAAAATCTTATTGAGTTTATCCTCGCCTATTGTAATTACTAAAAAGTGTTCTTTTACTTTGGTGTTAATGTGTATGTGCGATCTTCTATGGTTTGTTATGTACCTTCCAAATCACATGTTATGCATAAAAAGTACTATATGAAGAAAGGCATTCAAACATAAACGCCATTTTCAAATATTACTTTGAAAAAACGCCATTGAAACAAGCATAATGAACACAACGCCATATTTGTTGTATATAACGCGACTTATTTAGGGGAACGTAAACAATGACAATCCTGCCCCTTCATATCATTTAGCGCCCCTGCCACGTGTTCGAGTAGGATCCTTACTCATCGTTTCATACTTCTAACCTTTTTCTCCTGATCCCATATATATATATATATATATATATATATATATAGAACACTAACTATTGCGATAACAAAAAGAACAACTCTAAGACACTAATTGTTGGGATACAAGGTTCACATTTTTAAAATTTTATGTTTATTACGTTCATATGTGTATTATATATACATAAAAAAATCATATATTTTTATCTACACATAGCCTACATACACGTGGTAATTTAACCTACACATAACCTACATATGTGTAGGTTATATAAAAAGTGAATGTTTTCCATATTTTATTTTGAATTCTAATGTACCAAACAATAAATCTTACAATTTGTAACATTTTTATTTACCTTTTAGGTTTTTAGGATTGAAAAAATGGATGATTTATTATGTTCTGCGTGTTCTCGTAATATTTAGTGTTCTACATATAAACTTCCCATATATATATATATATATATATCCCAAGCTTCCACCCAAACTCAGATGTAGTTTTTTAAAAAGTAACTTATAATCATGCTATTATAATCTATACATTATAATAAAAACAAACTTTAGCCATTTGGCTTTCACTTAAAGTAATAAGTGTCATGTCACAACCTCTTAATCTATTGTTATCATGTTTAAGAGGGAAAACACAAGAGTTTTATTACAATATATGGTTTAAAATTTGCTCATCGAATCTTGAATATATATTTAAATCTTTCTCAACTAAAATTTGATGTTAAAAAAAGTAGTACTCTCGTTAACATTTAAAGCAAATACAATAACTGATTTTTTCCTTAATTATCAATTGGATTGAATTAAAATTTTTGAAATTGTAAATGGTTTCGATTCTAATTCAATTTCAAAATTCATTAATTGATCATTTCCTTTTAACAAAATGTGATTTGTAATACGTAAGTGTGTCATTAAGATTAAAATCAAATATACTATTTATAGCTTTCTTAACTTATCAAATAATTAATTTTTTTTATATAGTAAGAAATCGTTTTCATGTTTAATTTCAATTTCAATTTAAATTCAAGAATTAGTAGTAAGTTTAAACCAAATTTGAGTTAACTAAATAAGTTTAAACCAGTTTTAATTTAATAAGCTAATCATCTCAGCAACATTAAAATCAAAATTAGTAATTCTTTCATATAAAATTTTATGTAAACATTAAAATCAAAATTGGTAATGAAAAATATCATTTATTTGAATTTTTATGTAAACATGTCTTTTAACATTATTAAATAATATAATTTATTGTGAGAACATCTGTATAATATACGGGACTTAAACTAGTTATGATTAATATAGTATAAAACTTAATTAGAATTAATTTGTCATAGCTCACAACTTTATAAGTTACAATTTATATTTAAAAACACGTACAATCTTATTATCATTATTTTTTAGTTTTATTGTTTTACAATCATATATAATAAGATGAATTACATTCACTTAAGAGAGAAGTGAAAACTTTAAAAAATTACAACTTTTTTGCGCCCCTACTTGAGGTATGCGCATATAATGTATATATGTGTGTGCACTCTGCAGGGGGGAAGGGGATTGCAAAAGTGAAAGTGTACTAATTCTAACGTATTTTACTAATTTCGTGAAAATAATGTTAAAAGAGGGGGATGATTAATCATGCATCATGTGGTGGCGTTGATAACCGAAAGACAAGGGAGTACATGCACTAATTGGCCTTTGTCTTAATTGTCAAGTGTTATGTGCCTTATGTCCAAGGCTTGATGCAAAACTACTATCGAGCCGGGGGTCTCACTGGAAGCAGCCTCTCTATTCCTATGGTGTACAGGTAAGGCTGTCTACATCTTACCCTACTCAAACCCTACCTTAGCTTTGCTATTTGTAGGATTTACTAAGTATGATGATGATGATTTGTGTCAGTGTTTATGTAATAAGCCATAGCACTAATAAGTATTATATACAAATTTATGATTTACATTAGTTTTGATAGTTAACATGTGTAATACACGGGTTTGTAAGGTACTAAAGTTAAAATATATGAAAGAGTACATTTCCGTATTATTTCCTGTGGTTTAGTCATTATAATGATTTGCTCTAATCCTTTAAAAATAGCCATTTTACTCTATGATGTTACTAGTTTTTCCCTAATTTGCTCCACAGGTATAACTTCATCCAAAGTCTCTTTTAATTTGAAGAGTATTTTGGTAATACTATATATACTACGCATTTTATATCTTTTTGTCTTTTTATTAAAAAAACCAATTAATCTCTCTCTCTCTCCCCCTCTCTTTCTCTCATCTCATCCTCCTCTCCTCTCTCTCTCTCTCCGTTATTTTATTATCAAAGTCCAGTCTACTTACATACACTCTACTAACTTTGCCGGAACCCTAACACCAACCGCCTCCATCACCTGATGGCTACACCATACCACCACTCCACCGCCCTACGTTAACCTAAAACGGCGCCCCAAACCTCCATCCCAAAACCCCCCAAATCGGCTGCCGATCTCCCCTCAAATCTCTCTCTAAAACTCGCAGTCTCTCCCCCTCAAATCGCCTCTCTCTATCTCTCTCTCTAAATGTCTAGAAAGAAAGGAATGTGTATTTGCTGAATTGATGTTGGTTGCTGGATGTTAGTCACCGGATGGTGGTGGTAGTCGATTAGCGAGGGAGAGAGTGTGGTGAATGGTGATGGTAAGTGATATATATATATATATATGTATGTATTTCTAGTGGTTTGGGTTTGAATTATGTCGTCGGAGATGGTGCAAGATGGTGGGGGTGGTGTAAGCTAGTGGTTTGGTGGAGTTGGTGCAAAGTGGTGATAGTAGTGTAAGCAAGAGATGTTTGAATCTGATTTTTTGATGTGTTTCTTTCAAGTTTTGAAGAATGAACAATGATGAACAAGCTATAAAGATGAAATTTTGAATCTGATTTGTTTATAGAAGGAAGAGATAATGTAGATATATATATTTGTTATATAATATAATAAAATATAATCTTTATTTTAGTTTTACTAAAATACCCTTAGTTTTATACTTGAAGTTACCAAAATATCCTTTCAGTTAACAAACAATTTGGATGGAGTTAGTGACAGAGAGCAAAATGGGAAAAACATAGTAGACTATTGGAGAAAAATGGTCGTTTTTAAATGATTAGGACAAAACCGTCAAAACGACCAAACCATAGAGAACAAAACAAAAGTTTACTTTGACTAATTTCAAAGATAAAACTAAAAGATTTAAGTAGCCTACCTGTATAGTAAAGATTTTGCAATGATTGTATACGCGTAGATATGCATACATGCACCAAATGTTTATAACAAAAATAGCATATCTAAGAAATTTGGTGACACAACCAAAAAAATTCTTATTTAGTGAAATTTAAAAAGAAAATAACCATCTTCAAGTGAAATTTGTCGTATTAATAATTAAATAAGTATAAATAGTTTTACAATGTCATTAGTGAATAAATATATATTGATTTTACCCGACACGTCTTATTTTGAACAGTCTTGTTTTAAGTCAACCAATTTGTGTCCGTTGTGAAAATAATTTCTAAATCCGTTACTGATGATGATATTCAGAGTATTTATCACATAATTTAGTAATAAAAAAACCTAATAAATATTTTTTTGAACGTCTCAATATTACATTCTTAGGGTATTAAATCCATGACCTCCTTCTATTAAACACCTAAAAGGTTTTCCGTCTAAAACTGAGTCATAACCGCAGTATCGAAACAAAAAACTAATAATACGTTCCAAATGACATTTTTTTTGCGTATTAGACACTTGATATACTAACACACATGTTGTAAAACACATTACATATAACATGTTTCTAGTTAAGAGCATGCCAAAATCATGGGTACAAATAATATCCTATACGTAACCTCGTCATACCTCTTATATTTATGAATTTTCATTGAATTAAGAAAGTAACTTGTAAACTTTTACTTTCAGTATCAATCATGGGACTTTTTCTCCTACAACTCTTAACCCCACTTTTCACTGTCCTCATCATACCTCTTATATTTCTCGCCACGGTTACAATTTTTTTTCCTTTCGTTTTTCCTATTACTCTTCCTATTCAAGGTTTTCTCCTTGTCACTATTATTTTCTTGCTTGTCTCCATTGGCTTCTTTTAATGATTGTGTATAATAATAATAATAATAATAATAATAATAATAATAATAATAATAATAATAATAATAATAATAATAATAATAATAATGCATTATGGTGCTTAACTAAATAAAATATATATATATATATATATATATATATATATACATATATCCCAAAAATCAGTGAGGGGCTCGCAAAAACTTCACAGGTGGTCCCAATAGATCAGTTGATATGGGTAAGATGACTAGTTTCATTGGAAACGAGTTGTATTCAGTATTCTTACTCGTCAAGGTTCCAAGAACATCTTCATGGCCTTATTTATCAATCCAACTATGTTCAAAGAGTACTTTTAGATCATATCTTTATTCTAGGTTTTTAAAGTTAAGTGGAAATAAATCTTTCTTTGTTCATTACGAAGAAACTAGAATATTGCGCAAGTGATATATATGCAATTAAATATTGGGTTTTATTCCATATTTCTATTAAAGTTAATCATCCTAAGAGAGTTCAATTATTTACCATTCAGTTTTGGGCTGTTTTTATGTTAATCATTTTTCACATGTTTGGTTAAAGAGGTAAGCATATAAATCGCCCTTGTGGTTCATAAGATATTATGTTTTGGTCCTTGGATTGTTTATGCCCTTGTGGTTCAAAAGAGATTATGTTTTGGTCCTTGGATTGTTTATGACACACATTGTTGCTAAATTTGAAACTTATAACATAACTGGTAAGATTACCCGTGCTACGCTGCGGGTTTTCGGCCGATATCTATTTTAGGTCAATAATCCAACCGAAAGAAATATATTTTCAAAAAAATACCGTCACATGTTTTACATCGAACGAAAACCATAAATATAAATCTAAATTGGAGAGTGAGATTAAATGATTATACATATGAATACTAGGTGGTCATGAATAGCAGTTGGTAAAGTTTAAGCATTTGTTTTTTTTATCGTATTTTATTAATTTTTTAATTTGATTTTTTACTAATAAATAGGAATGATAAATTTAAGTATTTGCTTTTTAATTTTTCGTACTACTTAATCTATTATAACTTGATGTTTTAGTAAGAAGTTGCGTACGTTACCTTTTAAAAAAATTCTAGATTCGCATTTATGTTTATTAATTTTATACAACATTTCAAGTGATTTGCCCGCGCATTGTGACAGTGCATGGCCGCAGGCATTGGATCGGTATCGGTTGATTTCGTTATAATACCGCTACAATACAACTATGTATGTGCTAATAATGAATATCGATACGAGTACCAATGTTGTTTAGTATGGTACGGTAGCCCTATGATGTTAGTTTATCATTAAAACAACAACAAAAAATAATAATCGGTACTGAAACCGATGTTGTTCGTTTGGTTTCGGTTCGGTTCACTATGATAGTGACACTGTATCGGATGACAAACAAGACACTATAAAAACGAACACATACCGTATCGATGTTGTTTGATTCGGTAGGTATGCTATGGTAACGATATAGTGTTAGTTTATAGAAATCAAAACCAATAAAAATAAATACCAGGGACTGATACAAATGTTGTTTAATTGGTTTCAGTTTGGTTGGATACGATAGCGACATAGTATCCATTTTTAATAAAATTTATTTCACAATGTTGAAACAATAAACATAAAACGCAAACAAACCGAACCAATATCATCCGAACATTGGCACCAATATCAATATTCGTTTTTATTGTTTTCGATCAATGTAACGTTTTCTCTTTGGTTGAGCGCCCGGTACCGTAACGATATGAACCGATACGCGAACCTAGCGAATTTCGCTAGTTAATGAAATCTAAAAATCTGTAATGTTATTTAATATTAAATCTAAATAAATATGAAAAAATGTATTTAAAAAAAAGAAACTAAAAAATAATAAAAAAATAAAAATAATAAAAAGAACCTGAACTAAAACACAAACTAAAAAAACAAAATATATATAATAAAGTCCAAAAAAATATATCAAGAAAGAAAAAAAAGCTATATGATAAAGCATTATCCACATAACTTCCTAATTGTAATTTACGTTAAAACGTATATGAAAAAGCAAGAAAACGAATTATATTTGACACATATTTTGGAATAAAATTTACGTCAAATCGTAATCCAACTTGAATTTATACTGACGCGTGCATAAAAATAAGCATGTAAGAAAATAGTTACTGCGCGTTGCAGCTATGTCGAAACGTAAAGTGACTCGAATTTATAGCGTTTAATGAAAACATATTATATTTGACTCGACGTGTTTTGGAACAATATTAACGTCAAAACATAGACAATTTGAACACGTACATAAAAATAAGCATGAATATATTATATTTTACACGACTCATTTATAGAAAAAATAAAATTTACATCAAAACGTAACCAATTAAAAATGTATATGATAATAATAAGCATAAGAAATATATTATATTTGACGCAACTTATTATCGGGAAAAATTTGCGTCTAAATGTAAATGAATTTAAGTTTATACAAACACGTACGTAAAAATAAACACGTAAAATCTGATTACAAAATTTTTTGAAAGTTAAACTAAAAGTTAAATGATAAAGTATAAAAAATAATAAACACAAAAGAAAGGAAAGCAAAAAAGAAAAAAAAACAAAAAACTAAACAAAAACAAAATAAAAAGCAAGTTAGTGTTCATCCAACTTTCAATTGTTATATTATACTAGTGGGAAACCCACGCGTTGCGACGGCGTCAAGAATTGTGCGAATTTTTCATATCAACCCTAAGGTCTTTCAAATGATTTCATTATACAAACCTTTCCATACCCTTAGAATGTAGGTTGTATACTAAAAGATCTATTAACCTTGATATAAGCTTGGATTATTGAAACAATATGAAACTTAGCAATAATAAAATATAACATGTAGTGAAGAAAATAGAAATAGTTTAAGCGGAACAAACCTATAAATAGATAGATATACGTAGATATAAGCATACACATATATAACAACATTACTTACGCCGCATCAGTAATTGTGGTTTACAAACTCCACAATTACAAAAGTGAATCGGCAATCTTGAAATCAACAATTTTAGAAGAGTCAAGAGAACAGAATAAATGATTTCTACCCCAAACAGATAAGCCTGCACTGTCGAATTACCAAAGGGGCAACCAATCTTGATGTTACACTGTTCCTTGATAAACTTATGGACAAATGTTGTTTGAACAATCATATAAATTAATGTGGTGCTGCCTCATCATTCAAGCACCAACTCACATTTCTGCCCAACAAAAACCAATTAATTGGCATCTAGTTATAATCAGGATTTCAGAGTAAATGGCATGGGTGGCGGTTGAGGAGATGGTAATGGCGGACGGGCGTCGAATGGAGGTGGTGGAGGGAGAGCGAGGCTACAGTGAACTCGACGAGCCGTTGTTGGTTTTTCTTGATATTAGCCCACATCTCGCGAACAACATCGTGATTTTTGAGGTCATGATGGAGGTGAATTCGGGAATGAAAGCATCAATTGATTAAAGCCGATTCGAGATAGCTAATCTCCAAAAGAACCATATAGTGGGTTAGGCTCCAAAGAACAAAAGCTAAGAAATAGAACTTTGATCCAATTTTCTTCTCTATTTTTATGTAGAACACTTACTATTAATAAGAGAAATAAGCTAAACATGGATCCTATAAGTAGAATACGTAAACATGTAGTGGGTCAACCCACTCTCCTAGATAATGCATGCAACATGGGAAATAAAATAACAAAACTAATTAAATGCTACTTAGAAAACAACTAAACTATGTTGACTCTTTCTCCCTCATTCGTCTGGGCCAATAACTGGATCGAGTCACGGGTCATTTGCTGGTTGGACCAGGTGGGACATATCAACTCCTTGCCACTTCAAATCGTCCTTTTTCTCAAGGACCGAATGCTTGTTCCATGGTGGTTTCCATTCGACTCTTCCAATGGCGATCGGGGCACTTTTAACGCAAAGCTACGGGGCCGCCAATCACGTAGTCTGGTTTTCTTCCGTTCATTTTTGTGCAATGGCAAGGCTTAGGTGGTGTAAGTGTGATTTTTGGTGGGTGCACGTGCAGTTTTGGATACTGGTTTAGGGTGTCCGGGGGTGTTGTTAGGGGCTGGTTTTGGTGCTTGTTTGAGAAATGGGTTGGTGATGTTATTGGTGTAGACAAGGTGGTATAAGAGCGTCGTTTGGGAGCTGTTATAGGGGTTGTTTTGTGGTGCCAAGGGCTGCATTTTTTGGATGTCGGTGAAGATATTTG
Organism: Scalesia atractyloides; assembly: GCA_947069175.1. Lineage (NCBI taxonomy): Eukaryota > Viridiplantae > Streptophyta > Magnoliopsida > Asterales > Asteraceae > Scalesia > Scalesia atractyloides. The sequence goes on from CAMTDV010000023.1 coordinate 50,169,967, forward strand.
ATGTAAGAAGGGTTTCAAAGCAAAAGGCATGGGTGGTGGTCGAGGAGGAGGTGGTACTGGTGGATGAGCGGTGAGTGGAGGTGGTTGAGGGAGACCGAGCCTAGTAGTGAACTAGACAAGCCGTTGTTAATTTTTCTTGATAGTGGACCACATTCGTTTAGCAACATCGTGATTTTTGAGGTTATGATGGAGGTGAATTTAGGAATCAAAGCACCAATTGATAAAAGCCGATTCGACATTGCTAATCTCCACGAGACTCGTGGAGTGGGTTAGGCTCCAACGAACAAAAGATAAGAAATAGAACTTTGATCCAATTTTCTTCCCTATTTTTTATATAGAACAATTACAATTTATAAGAGAAAAAAAGCTAAACAGGGATCTTATAGTTAAGTAGAATACGTAAATATGTATTGGGTCAACCCCACTCTCCTAGATAATGCATGCAACATGGGAAATAATATAACCAAACTGATTAAATGCTACTTAGAAAACAACTAAACTATGTTGACTATTTCTTCCTCATTCGGCTGGGCAATTAACCGGATCAAGTCCTTGATCATTTGCGGGTTGGACCGGGTGGGTCATATCAACTCCTCGTCCCTTCAAATCATCCTTGTCCTCAAGGATGGAATGCTTGGTCCATGGTGGTCTCCATTCGACTCTTCCAATGGCATTCGGGGCAGTTTCAACGCAACGCCCACGGGGGCCGCCAATCACGACTTACGGTTGTCTTCGGTTCAATGTAGTTTTGGGGACTGGTTTGGGGTGTCCAGGGGTGTTGTTATGGGCTAGGTTTGATGCTTGTTTGGGAAATGGGTTGGGTGATGTTTTTGGTGTAGACGGGGTGGTATTAGAGGGTCGTATGGGCACTGTTTTAGGGTTGTTTTGTGGTGCCATGGGCTGCGTTTTTTGGATGCGGGTGAAGATATTTGATGTAAGATTGTTTTAGAGCATATGGCATGGGAGGCGGTCGAGGAGGTGGTAGTGGCGGATGAGCGATGAGTTGAGTTGATGAGGGAGACCGAGGCTAGCGGTGAACTCGATGAGCCGTTTTTGGTTTTTTCTCGATAGTAGCCCACATTTCGTCAAGCAAGATCATGATTTTGAGGTCATGATGGAGGTGAATTTGGGAATGAAAACACCGATTGATAAAAGCCGATTTGAGATGGCTAATCTCCAAGAGACCTATAGAGTGGGTTAGGCTCCAAGAAATAAAAGATAAGAAATAGGACTTTGGTCCATTTTTATTCTCTATTTTTTTATGTAGAACACTTGCAATATATAAGAGAAAATAAGCTAAACATGGATATTACAGTTAAGCAGAATGCCTAAGCATGTACCGGGTTAACCCCACTCTCCTAGATAATGCATGCAACTTGGGAAATAAAATAACTAAGCTAATTAAATGCTACTTAGAAACAAAGTACACTATGTTGACTATTTCTCCCGCATTCGTCTGGGCCAATAACTGGATCGAGTCCCGGGTCATTTGCGGGTTGGACCGGGTGGGTCGTATCATTATTTCATTGTATTACTGTTTATGCTAAATTTGTGTTAATTCATATTTAGGTTTGTTTAGCAATAATTTGATTTTAGCTTCCTTGAATTATTGGCATGTTTCTTATGTGTTTGTTCACATTAACACTATTAAGATGTCAAAGTTTGACATCCATTTACATCTATCGTATGTTTATTTAGAAGAGGGTTAAAAAGAAAACTTATGTGAGTTTAAGAAACCTAAACAATCATATCTTCATCAGCTATCTCATCTAATCAATGGTGGATATTGAACTGGTACAAAAAAATATGTTTAATCAATAAAACCATCTTATAAAATTGTAACAACTTTATACTCTCTCTTCTATCTTCTCTTTCCTCTGACACACAAAAATGTAACCGCTACAATTATTAGAACTATCACAATGGAACCCTTATATTTATGTTAGTGAGGTAATTATATTTATAAGGAATGGTTGTGAGCAGTTGAAAGTTCCGGATCCGGTGGGTTTAGACGGAAATTTGGATAAGATAAAGCTAGTTTGGTATAAATCCCGTAAAAATAATCAAAAGTAGAAAGCTTTCATTCATACCGAAAGAGCATACATTGTTTTACAAGCTATTTATAGACATGGTGATTTGGACCAGATTACTCATCCGTGCGGATGATTCATCCATGCGAATGAGTTTTCATCTTCTCCAAAATGTCATGTGTTTAAATCTCTTACTCAATTATACAATATTCAACGCACGCTCGATTCGTAAAGTGGTGGACACACAAAATATGTACTAACAGTTTCCCCTTATACGTCACTATCGTATCTTGTTCTTCAAATATTAACATTGTGTTTGAATATTCTGTAACCTCAATCAAGCATTTGTTGATGTCATAGATAATTCCCCTTGATTAATGATTTGGGCTTGCATTATCTCCAATATATTACCCCTGAAATGAATGTCCAATCAAGCATAGGTCTCTGTTTCAACATTTCCTGACCTCCTCTGATTTGCTAAACTGCAATCTTCACAAACATTCACCAACATGAAACTAATGAATGTGGCATCCCCATTTCAACGTTAACCACATCTGTGTTCGGTTTTTGATTTACCACTTTAGCTTAATTTCTTAATCTTCAAAAACCCAACCGACAACTGATAGAAACTTTGAACACCACACTAATAAATTTCAAGTTTATGAATACCCACGAAAATCTGAAATCCTGAAACAACCATTAATAATAACAGCATAATCTTTATAAAAATTTTACATACATATAAAACCAAGAACAACTGTGTATAAGTTTTAGATACCAAATGTTTAAAACTTTTTAAAAGAAAAACTACTTAAACGACTTAACGTTTTCATCCAGGTAAATACATAAACAAAATATAACAACGTTAGCATTAAATTTCAAAGATGTTCGGTTTTTCGTCTTAACTTGATTTTCATCTATGTTTGCTCACGATCACCTTGATTTAACTAAAATTTCATTTTATAGTTTGTTAGCATCATATAAAATGAATAAATTCATTTTAACTAAAAACATTAAAGAATTAAAATAAATAAATAAAATGAATATTAGTAAATCTGGCGATGTGTCGGCGACGGCTACTTGTCGCGTCGACGACGCTGCTTGTTTTGTGTCGTCGAGCTAAACTACCGTAGATAGTAGCATAGTGCGCCGGACTCTATGGTTGCGTCGGCGACGGCTGCTGCTGCAACAGATTTGCTGCAGAGTTGTTTTTCTTGTCCATTTAACCAGTTTTATGTTCAATACATCGAAACAAGGCTCGGTACTTGCATAAAAAGTTCGCAAAAATGATATTTTCGGTTTTTCAAAACTGTACTACCTTATTGTGAGTATTTATACTACTCGATTTCAGATATCGTAATTTCTAACATTTTGACCCGTTTACATATTTGGTGAATAAACTTGTCAAACTATATCCTCTGGGCAAACCCATCATTTCTATAATTTTCCTCTTTCCCAGCCCCCTTGACTTATAGGCTATGTTTCCATTACCGGGTGTATTATTCCGGTTTTACCCTTATCACCATATTTGTAACAATTTAAGCAATCACGCCAATTCTGGCATGCAATAAAACTCCATTTTAATCTTTTTGATCGTCTTAGCGAAATCCATCGCTTTACTCATCAATACCTCCGTATATCTTATCATCTTAAGTCCGTTTGGTTGTTTTTAGCGAAGTTCATCGCTTTTGTTCAACCAAACTATTCTATGATCTCATTTTGACCGTTTGGTTGTTTTAGCGAAATTCGTCGCTTTTGTTCAACCAAACTATTCTATGATCTCATTTCGACCTGTTTGGTTGTTTTAGCGAATTCCATCGCTTTTATTCAACCAAACTTATTCTATCACATTTCGAATCAATCATTTACGCATCTAAAAGGGAAATATTATGGAAGACAAAACCACGTACCTTAAAGTTTTCCTTTTGATCGCACATTCGCTTCGGCTTGTCCACTTGATGCTTCACCTAAATTGCCTACAGAGTTCAATTCGGTTTATCCTTTAGAAATCAAAGCGCACCTTATGACACATTTCTTGTCGAAATTTAATTTACAGGATCTATATCATGATACCTTCATAATTTCCACTATTCAATTTACTTAATCAAACGTTTTATGGGCGTGAACCTCACACCACTTCTATTATGTTTAGAGTTCAACTCCTAGCTAAGTATTTGCATCTCATCAAATCATCATGTCTAATATGATCAACTAACATCAAAAATTTAACAAAATAACAACAAATGCATTATTTAGATCTATATGTTCTATTCTTAATCATAACCCAATTGCATTCTTTGGGTACCCTAACCCTCAAATCATAGCATTTGTTTTACTAAATTAACATAGGGTTTGTTTCTAAGCATACAATTTACTAAATTTTTTAAACAATTAATCAGAATTCATACATGGATTGAAATCATGAAGTATCATCTAGGTTCATAATTCACTAAATCACAAATTTTGACATACGTTATGATCTTTTGAACTAGATGATTACTACAATGACTCATGCACGAATTTATACACTTAACCCATCTTCAATTTTGATGATTAGAGTTCAAGCAAGATTTTCTTTTTCCTTCCTTCTTTCTCCTCTCTGGTCGATCTAGAACACACAAGTGTGTTTCTATTTTATTTTTATTTTTTCTATAAATCTTAGTTATAACATTAACCACTTTAGTCCCCCATGTTTTGATATTGATAGAATGCCCATAAACTAAGTGTTTATTAGACATTAATATTTTATTATTAACCGGGTTACATGTTACGAGTTTTTATGCTCTATAATTTCATTAGGGACACATTATTTATATATTCAGATACGCAATCATACTTATTTAAGTTAATATTTTTGGGGCGTTACAAATCCACCCTCCTTATAAAAGGTTTCGTCCCCGAAACATTAATTCTTACTAAAAAGTGAAGGGTAGAGTCTTTTCATTTCTTCTTCGGATTCCCAAGTGGTATCTGATCCCTTTCGATACTCCCATTTGACTTTCACTTGGTCAACTTCTTTGTTTCTCAATCCTTTGATTTTTCGGTCAGGGACTTCAATAGGTTTAGCTATGTAACTATGTTTGTCATCAACTTCGATATCATCAAGTGATACATAAGCTGCTTCGTTCGCCAAGCATTTGCTAATGTGCGACACATGGAAAGTGTTATGTATTCCACTTAACTTATCCAGAAGTTCTAATTGCCACCTTGCCCACCCGTCTAATAATCTTGAATGGCCCGATAATCCGCGGGCTCAATTTACCTCTCTTTCTAAATCGAATGATCCCCTTCCACAGAGACACTTTGAGCATTACTTTATCACCTACTTGAAATTCAATAGGTTTTCGTCTTTTATCCACATATGACTTTTGTCGATCTTGGGCCGCTTTCAAATGACCTCGTACCGTGTCAATCTTTTCATTTGTGACTTTAACCACATCTTTATGGGTGAGTTCTCTCGGCCCTACTTCACCCCAACACACCAGGGTTTGGCATTTTCAGCCATAAAGCATCTCATATGGCGCCATACCAATGCTCGGATGATAGTTGTTATTGTAAGAAAACTCGACTAGTGGTAAGTGAGCATCCCAACTACTGCCAAAGTAAATAATACATGCTCGAAGCATATCTTCCAACGTTTGAATTGTATGTTCACTTTGCCCGTCAGTTTGAGGGTGATATGTTGTACTAATTAACAGTTTGGTATCAATTTGTTGTTGAAATTCTCGCCAAAATTTTGAAGTAAATCGAGTATCTCTGTCTGACACGATTGATACCTGCACTCCATGACGCACGAAAATCTCATTCATATATACCTCTGAAATCTTCGCAGAAGTATAAGTCTCACGAATGGGAATAAAATGAGCACTCTTAGTCAATTTATCTACAACCACCCAAATTGCGTCATAACCTCGAGCCGTTCTCGGCAACTTGGTCAAAAGTCCATAGTGATATGTTCCCATTTCCAAACTGGTATATCTAACAGTTGTAGTTTTTGGTATGGCCTTTGGTGTTCTGCATTTACTTGTAAACAAGTTAGGCATTTTTCGACGTACTTCGCCACATCTCTTTTCATTCCGGGCCACCAATAATTTTGTTTCAAATCACGATACATCTTTTTGGCCCCGGGTGAATTGAATAACGCGTTTTGTGGGCTTCATCAAGTAAAAGGTCTTTAACACCACACGTGTTTGGGACCCATATTCTACCGAATCGGGATTTCAACCCGTTATCTCCAATCACTATATTGTTAACATGGCCCTTCACTCATTCCTTTCTCAAATTTTCTTCTTTTACTGGTTCAATTTGAGCTTCTTGGATCCGTTCAAGGAAACCCGAAGTTACCACCAATTGCATTGATCGTACTCGAATAGGTGTGTATCCTTCCTGTCGATTAAGAGCGTCAGCCACTACGTTGGCTTTTCCCGGTGATCATGTATTTCACAATCATAGTCTTTCACCATCTAACCAACTTTTTTGCCCTCATCTTTAACTCCTTCTGGTTGAAGAAATATTTTAGACTCTTATGGTCAGTGTAAATAATGCACCTTGTCCCATATAAGTAGTGCCTCCAAATCTTTAAGGCAAATACTACAGCCGTCAATTCAAGATCGTGAGTCAGATACTTCTTTTCATGAGCTTTTAATTGTCTCGAGGCGTAGGCAATCACATTGCCTCGTTGTATAAGTATGCACCCTAGGCCTAGGTGCTATGCATCAGAGTACACCACCAAATCATCAGTGTTATCTGGCAAGGTTAACACTGGTGCACTGGTCAAGTTTTCTTTGAGTAAGTGAAATGCCTTTTCTTGTTCGTCGTTCCAGACAAACTTTTCATTCTTACGGGTTAGTTTGGTTAATGGCGAGGCAATTTTGGAGAAGTTTTGAATGAATCTCCTGTTATAGCCTTCTAGTCCTAAAAAGCTTCGAATCTCCGAAGGGTTTTTCGGAGGATTCCATTTCGATAATGCTTCTACCTTGGATGGATCGACTAATATTCCGTCAGCACTAATGACATGCCCTAGAAATTGCAATTATTGGAGCCAAAATGCGCATTTTGAAAACCTAGCATAAAGTTTTTCTCGTCTTAATGTTTCTAGTACTTCTTGCAAATGGCGAGCATGATCTGTCTCGCTTTTGATACACTAGGATGTTGTCAATGAAAGCTATCACTAACTTATCTAGCATTGGTTTGCAAACTCGGTTCATAAGATCCCTAAAGGTCGCAGGTGCATTCGTTAATCCGAAGGACATTACAAGAAATTCGTAGTGTCCGTATCGTGTACGGAATACCATTTTCGGCACATCTTCTTTCTTTACCCTCAGCTGGTGATAACCCGACCTGAAGTCAATTTTTGAAAACCAGCTCGCACCTTGTAATTGATCAAATAAATCGTCGATTCTCGGTAGCGGGTATCGATTCTTTATTGTGAGTTTGTTCAACTCTCGGTAATCGATACACATACGCATACTTCCATCCTTCTTCTTTACAAATAATACTGGTGCTCCCCAAGGGGAGACACTTGGCCTAATAAATCCCTTATTTAATAATTCTTGTAAGTGGGACATTAATTCTTGAAGTTCCGACCGTGCTAATCTGTACGGTGCCTTAGCCACCGGTTTCGCACCTAGAATTAATTCAATCCCGAACTCTACCTCACGCTCCGGTGGTACCCCTGGTAAATCTTCTGGGAATACGTCTTTAAAATCCCGTAGACAGGTATGTTTTCAAATTTGGGCGGCTCTTTTCCAAATCATGCACATAAGTCAAATAAGACTTGCACCCATGTTGAATGAGTCTTTGGGCTTTCATTACTGAACACACGTAGGGTTGTAGTACTTTTCTCCATAGATAATAGTATGCTTTCCGCTCGAAGATGTTAGTTGTATCTTCTTGCGGAAACATATTACCTTGGCATGGTAACGAGACAACCAATCCATTCCAATCACTACTTGAAACTCTCCCATTGTCATGGGTATCAAATCTACTAAGTAATCCTCCCTATCAATGTTCATTTTGCAATTCTGACATATATCACAAACAATAATTTTTTATTATTATCTACTTCTACTTCCATTGGCACAGGTAATTTCATTAACGTAAATGAAGGATGTTGAATAAATCTATGTGAAACAAAAGATTTATTCGCACCCGTATCAATCAAAATACATGCAGGAATTTATTTACGGTAAATGTACCTTAAACCACATTGGGTTGAATCTTGTCCTTGGCCGTAGTTATTTGGAAGGATCTTGCTTTTGCTTTCAGAACTTTCGCCTTTGTATAAGGTATCGCTTTGTTTTCTATCAGTTCCGGGCATTCTGATTTCTTGTGGCCCGGTTGGTAGCACTTGAAGCATACCAATACCTTACCAAGATAAATTGAAGCTGCGTGACCCGTCTTTCTGCATATAATGCATGGTTTGTTCTTAAAATAGCATTCACCCCGATGGGCATGACCGCACGCCATATAGTTAGATGAATTTCCTTTTACAATAGCCTTCTTTGAAAGTTCGCTTGTCTTTGGTTTCTTTATGGGGCTTGGATTCGCATCCAAGGCCCTCCGTTCACCCTCTCCGCTTGCTTTCTTAACTTAATTTCACGCTCCCTCGCAACATTTATAATTTCCGTGAGATTTTCATATTTCGAGGGGGTCATGAATTCTCTATATTCCTCACTCAGCATATTGTAGTAGTACTAAATCTTTTGCTCTTCCGTTTGTACTAATTCATCACAAAACCTCAATTTGTCAAGAAACACCCCGTGATCTTATCAATTGTTTCTTCTTTATGTCTTAACTGTATGAATTCCTCCTTAATTATATTAATTATAGCTTTAGGGCTGTAATGTTTATGGAATGGCACCTTGAATTCTTCTTACGTCATGGTTCTAGTGGTCTCGACTCCTTGTTCCTTTTTAAGATTGTCCCACCAGTCCTTCGCTTGACCTCTCAACTATCCAGTTCAGTAAGCTACGAAATCGGTTGTGTCACAATGAGTCCGTTCAAAGACTCCGTCCTTTATCAGTTATCCATCGTTGGCAAACGATTGGATCTACTTCTCTATTATAGATTGGAGGCTTACATGCCATGAATTTATCGTATGGGCATGTTTTCTTTTCTTTAGTCTTCTCTTTTTCCTGAGCCAAGCCTTCTTTTAGCTCATTAATTCTTTCCTCTACAACCGATAGGATTGTAGTTTGTAGTTTATCCTTAAATTGAGGTAGACTAGCTTCTAAAGCTTTCCCGACTTCGGCGGAAATCTTTTCTCTTATTTGTTCGGTAATTAAGGGTACCGTATCATCGTCGTCTCCTTCCGACATTGTTTGTCTGAAAATTTAAAATAAATTGGTAAACATTCCATTTTATTGTTCTCACATTACTATATGAGAATTTATCCTCCATTTTACACTTAGTGTATCTTTCTTCTTCGGTTAGGCTAAGTATATAACTTGCCTTAACTGTTTATACTTAGTGCATTTTCCGGGTTCGAGTGTATTAGTACACCCCTCCCATATGTTTTAAATAACTTTTTTTTCTATTATTTTCAATCTAAATTCATTTCATAACTAGTTCTTACTGGATGTCTTGATCAAGCCTTGAACCGAACATTTTTGTCTTTAACCTTAAGCTCTGATTACCAACTTGAAACAACCATTAATAATAATAGCATAATCTTTATAAAAATTTACATTCATTATAAAACCAAGAACAACTGCGTATAGGTTTTAGATACCAAATTTTTAAAACTTTTTAAAAGAAAAACTACTTAAACGACTTAATGTTTTCATCCAGGTAAATACATAAACAAAATATAACAACGGAAGCATTAAATTTCAAAGATGTTCGGTTTAATTTTTTCATCCAGGTCTTAACTTGATCTTCATCCATGTTTGCTCACGATCACCTTCATTTAACTAAAATTTCATTTTATAGTTTGTTAGTATCATATTAAATGAATAAATTCATTTTAACTAAAAAAATTAAAGAATTCAAATAAAAAAATAAATAGAATATTAGTAAATCTGGCGATGCGTCGACGACAGCTACTTGCCGCGTCGGTGACGCGGCTTGTTTTGTGATGTCGGAGCTAAACTACCGTAGACAGTAGCATAGTGCGTCGGACTCTATGGTTGCGTCGGCGACGGCTTCATGGCTTTGTCGACGGCTACTGCTGCAGAGTTGTTTTTCTTGTCCATTTAACCCTTTTAAGCTCAATACACCGAAACAAGGCTCGGTACTTGTAGAAAAAGTTCACAAAAATGATATTTTCTGTTTTTCAAAACTGTAGTACCTTTTTGTGAGTATTTATACTACTCGATTTCGAATTTCTTAATTTCTAACATTTTGACCCGTTTACATATTTAGCGAATAAAGTTGTCAAACTATATCCTCTGGGTAAACCCATCATTTCTATAATTTACCTCTTTCCCAGCCCCCTTGACTTATAGGCTACGTTTCCATTACCCGGTTTTCACCTATTATTCCGATTTTACCTTATCACCATATTTGTAACAATTTAAGCAGTCAAGCCAATTCCGACATGCAATAAAACTCATTTTAATCTTTTTGATCGTCTTAGCGAAATCCATCGCTTTACTCATCAATACCTCCGTCTATCTTATCATCTTAAGTCCGTTTGGTTGTTTTTAGCGAAGTTCATCGCTTTTGTTCAACCAAACTATTCTATGATCTCATTTCGACCCGTTTGGTTGTTTTAGTGAAATCCGTCGCTTTTGTCCAACCAAACTATTCTATGATCTCATTTCGACCGGTTTGGATATTTTAGCGAAATCCATCGCTTTTGTTCAACCAAACTTATTCTATCACATTTCGAATCAATCATTTACACATGTAAAAGGGCAATATTATGGAAGACAAAACCACATACCTTAAAGTTTTCCTTTTGATCGCACGTTCTCTCAGGCTTTTCCACTCGATGCTTCAACTAAATTGCCTACAGAGTTCAATTCGGTTTATCTTTTAGAACTCATAGCGCAACTTATGACACATATCTTGTCGAAATTTAATTTAGAAGATCTATATCATGATTCCTTCATAATTTCCACTATTCAATTTACTTAATCAAACGTTTTATGGGCGTGAACCTCACACCACTTCTATTATGTTTAGAGTTCAACTCCTAGCTAAGTATTTGCATCTCATCAAATCATCATGTCTAATATGATCAACTAACATCAAGAATTTAACAATATAACAACAAATGCATTATTTAGATCTATATGTTCTATTCTTAATCATAACCCAATTGCATTTTGGGTAATACACCCTAACCCTCAAATCATGGCATTTATTTACTAATTTCGCTTAGGGTTTGTTCCTAAGCATACAATTTACTAAATTTTTAGACAAATATTCAGAATTCATACATGGATTAAAATCATGAATGATCAGCAAGGTTCATAATTCACCAAATCACAAATTTTGACATACCTTATGATCCTTTGAACTAGATGATTATTAAAATGACTCATGCACGACTTTATACACTTAATCCATTTCAATTTTGATGATTAGGGTTCAAGCAAGATTTTCTTTTTCCTTCCTTCTTTCTCTTTTTTGGTCGACCATGAACACACAAGTGTGTTTTTATTTTATTTTTATTTTTTTATAAATCATAGTTATAACATTAACCACTTTAGTACCCCATGTTTTGATATTGATACAATGCCCACAAACTAAGTGTTTATTAGATATTAATATGTTATTATTAACCGCGTTACAAATCCCGTCTTCTATAACCATCTTTATGCACAACCAATCTTCAAATAATGGTCAGTGTAAACAATATCTCCATAATCAACAAATCTTGATTGGATAACAAATCATCTGGTGACACATTATGATCTAAGAAATATTCTTCAATGATAAAATTCACATTCTTCCTCTTCAGTCAAGATAACAGATATATAGCCTTCTCCGTTAGTCTCGACAGCAACTTAATCAACAAACGTCATCATTCCCTGGTGGTTAGTCCGGAAAACAACTCATTTGCTTGAAGATTAACCATTCTGACACTTTAGACTATCACAAAACTATCAGGTAAACTTTTTAAAGTCCTCTAATATCTTTTAAGTATCGACAATACTGATGCATCCTCCTGACGCTAATATTGCTAACCGGCTTATATGAAGACTCGGGACTCAAACCCTCAGACATCAATCTAATCACGATCTTAAAGAATCCAAACTTTCTATGATCATGGACTAACGAATCCAAGATCTTATACATCCCCAGTCAATTTGAGTCTGAATCACCTGAATATTATTGCACGTTTTTCCTGTCTAAATTTCCAAAAATATTCTAATATTTGAAAATTTTTATTCCCCCTCATTTTTTTTGCAAATTCTAACCTCTCTAAACTCATCACTAAATTTCCCCCTCAAAATAGGCAAATTCAGGTTTCTTGTGGATTTAACAATTTTGGCCCATTAATAGTCACTTCACTAGATTATAATCATTAACAATAGGTCTCCGTGACTACCCCACTATCTATCAACGTTTTGTAATCTCATCATCTTATTCATTCTCTGAAGCCTCCAATGGTGTCCTCGAACAACCCGTATTTGACATTAAAATCTCGAAAAAAATTTCAATTAATACATTTTTTTCTGGACACTTTCCCGCTCAAATTGCTTCAAAAAACAAATTTTCACGATTTGGAATTTCAGAATTTTCATGTATTTTCGTTAAACAATCTTTTTCACGCGTGAAAGTCCTACAGCAATGACTCATCTCTACGGATAACTACTTGATTCGTGCGGATTTGACTTGTTCACGCAGAAGACTCCATGATCCATGCGAATGAAAGTTGATTCGTGTGAATGACTGACTGGTTTGTGCGGATGAACACAATTTTTCAGACGGATTGGACTCATTCGTGCAAATGAATGACTCTTGCGCATGAATATGGCACTACTTCGCTTGAAACTGCCTCATCTGCTCGAACATTGTTGTTCACATTTTTCGATTCAAAATCTTTATCTCTTCGAATTTGATGATGATTTTTCCACATACATGAACAAAAATCAATTCTCAATGTAATAATGTCTTCAATTTCAAGTTCCTCCATGAATTACCTTCAATTTGATGTTTTATGTCTATAAACCCATAAATCATGAGCGTAGGTGATTTAATCAACTATTAGATCAATTAACTCGATACCATAACTTTGATACCAATTGAAGGATCTGGAACGTTGGTTTAGATGGAAGTTTAGATTAGATAAAGACTAATTCGGTAGAAATTTATTAAGAAGACGCAAAACATGAAAATTCCATTTCATACAGAAAGAGTATACATCGTTGACAGGCTAGAAAGAGCATCAGGCAATCTCTCCTGCCGAAACCCCAAATCCCAAAACTTATTAACTATAAACACATAACACCTATTTATAGACATGGTGATTTGGAGCAGATTACTCATCGGGTGCGGATGATTCATTGGGCGATGAGTTCTCACCCTCTCCAATATGTCATGTGTTCGAATCTCTAACTCAATCATACGATGTTCAAGACACGCTTTATCTGCCTATTCGTACAGTGCGGACAGAAAGAATATGCACTAGCATTAATTTTAAGTGATTGTGAGTAGATGAGAGAGAATATATGGGAATGTTACTTTTCATCTGTAAATATATGAGAAACACTATTTACCCCTTTTATTTTTTTAATATTTTTAAAGGTTGTTATGAATAGAGGGGAGAGGAAAGGTACTATTAAAAGTATAAAAAATATTATTTAATTGAAAATGAGATAGAAAAAATAGTAATTTTTAGTGTAGTTATATAGATATAGATAAGGGATCCAATGTGAATGCTCTTACATAAAAACCCCCTAAAAAATGTAACATATTTTTTGAGCATTACTAGAAAATTTTTCGTATATTATATGTTTAAAATCTATACACTTTTTATAATCTAAAAAATTGCTGTTGAAAAACAATAAAAAATTATAACAAGTGAAGTTACAAAAAATTGTGAACAACTGATAAATGTAACACATACTTTCTCATCTGTTACGAAAAGTATGTTAGTGTCAGTAACAAGTTGTAGTAAAAAGCGTATCATGTGACAACCTGATATCCACCCATTAGGTTTCAGAGTTTTTATAACTCGTGTGTGATTTCTCCCTATAATTGCCATGTGTATATTTGTAATTTCCATTTTATATATATGTACACGTATTTTGGATTACATTTGATACAATTCTCAATTTTGTTTCAACCATACAGAGTGTGGTTCTAATAACGCAACATTATCCGTATAAGTGTTATGATGCCAAGTCTCTCGTATTAGATTACACTTTGATACAGTTCTGAATTTTGTTTTAACCAATGTATTAAAATTTAGTTTTTATACCGAACCGTATTTGCCTCAGAAACGGTTCAATCAAGTGTATCAGGTCGTTTAACCGGTTTTACCAGATGGTTCAAACAGTACAACCAGCCTGTTTAAACCAGTTTTTAAAACATTGGTTTTACCATACACATCATCATTGTGGCACCAATTATTTGGGACTATCCGTATAAGTGTTATGACGCCATGTCTATCATAATTTTTGTCCTTGGTGTATGACCTACCTTTTTGAGATTGCTAGTAGACGTAGGCAACATTCCTTGTATATATTCTTTTTTCTTATGGATGATTGTGTTAGCCACACACCTTTTTCTAATATTTCCTTTGTACACTTTGTTTAGGGTTGATCTAAATACAACCCCTCCTTACTGATTATAGCTCTCCGTGAGAGAAAAAGTATTGGTCCTACACGGGCCCCATCCGTAAATATGTGAGAGGAAGGGAAATAATCAGTAATTAAAGGTGTATTTAGTAGCACCTTCGTTTATTGTGTGAGTTTATTTATGAGCTCGATAGCTATTTATATAAGATACAATTTATTATTTTGTTTAGTTAGATTATTTAGTTCATATCATAATTTGTGTGCTTATATTTGTTTGTACTTCATGTCTGGAAATTCATCAAGAGTTACTCTACAAAACCGTAACATTTATACTTGCTACCGAGGTGCGTAACTATTAATGAAGAAAGCTAGCTAATTTTATACTTGCTACCAATGTAGTCCGTTATCAAAAACTTAGAATTCCAATGAAGACTTGCTACCAATATAGTATGTAACATCTCGTAAAATCGTGTCTAATAATATAGTGACACGTGTCATTATTTTTTATAAGTCTATTAAGGACTAATAAGGACTAAAGGTGTCAACATGCGCAAACTAAGCCTCTGAGTGACCCTCTAGTGGCAACATGCATAAATTGAGCCTCTGAGTGACCATTAGTATCAACATGCTTAAACTGAGGCTCTGAGTGACCATTAGTGTCAACATGCTTACAATGAGCCTCTGAGTGACCATTAGTGTCAACATGCTTAAACTTAGCCTCTGAGTGACCATTAGTGTTAACATGCTTACACTGAGCCTCTGAGTGACCCTTTACGAAGTCCTAACTCTCATATGAGCCACTAGTTAGACAAGAGGGATTAATTCTGTAAATATGTAAAAGTTGGACAATGGAGGGATTAAAAGTGTCAACATTTTAATTAATACCTCTGAGTAACCTTTTAACAAACCGAGAGCTTGATAATGTCCGAGCATACTCCCGGGTATGCCAAATGTTGGCTATAGAGGGCTAATTATGCTTATAAAGGTTTTTTAGAGATTTAATAAGTTGAGGGGCTAAATGTGACAAAGTTTGAAAGTTCCCTAGGGGTGCTCGCGGGCCGCAAGAGACATAGGCTTGGTCTCTCGCGAGGCGCTAGAGGCCTGTATCTGCAGAATTTTTGCTTGGCCTCCACACATGTTGCCAAAAACCATTTGATTCGAAACCACGGACTTCCAAATGGTTATGCCACATTTTGGGACACTTGTAGGCTTCCTCTAACACTTGCTAACACCTGGCATCACCTCTTTCAAGCTCTCCAACTATAAATAGGTGCATTGGTTCACCAATTGAACTTGCACCTTATTCATTTTCATTCTATCTCCATACTCTGGAAGTTCCTAACTGAAAGGAGCATCCAACTTAGTTCTATTTCATCCTAGGAATCACTTGTAAGTGTTCCTTTCTCTTGCATTTTCGTTTATAGGCTTTTTATAGCCAAAAGTCAAGCGTTTACGGAAATGCTTTGAGTTTCAGTTAAGACCGTTATGGTTCAGCCATTAGTCGTAACGAACATGGCTAAGTGATCATAATAAGATAGGTGTTAATCTCTATTAAGGGCACCTCCTAAATATCACGTTTGCTAGACCAATTGACGGGTCAAAGTTTCATTATTAAAAAGTCAAACAGCCAGTTTTCGAAATATTATAATCTGAAGTTATATATGTCATGAAACATGTTTTGACACTTAAACAAGTTGGTAATAATTATTAGAACATATGAGAATATGTTCGACTGTCAATTTAAGTTCTAGGGTCGGTTCGCAACCGAAAGTCACAAAGTTTGACTTCTACTTTGATTTTTGATTCTGACCCGATTTAGATTAGTTAGCTACTGATCTAAGGTTGCATTATAATCTAATATAAAGTAGCATAACCCTTTAAGGTTATATTACACGATCACAATCAGAATCTGGGTTTATGCACAAGTTCCGTTATTATGCCAATTGTGACTAAAATGCCCTTTTTACATAAAATAAGGTTTAATCGATAATGAACTTGAAAATGAATTTCCTACTGATGTAATATCATAAGTAAGATTATTTGGGATGTCAACTCAGTTTATACACTTAGTTTACATACACGTCCTTGCATTGTGTCGACAAATGACGATAAAACCCTTATGGTGCATAAAATGGTTTTAATCATACTTTTTATACCAAACCTTTTTTCTATTGATATGTTATACTAAATAACGTATCTAAAACACATAAACCTGATCTTAGCATCAGTTTTCATTAAACTTTGCACAAATTGTCATTTTTCGACATAAACGCCGTTTCGGCACACAATATGGTCTAGAACCATATTTATCAGTCTTGTTACCTACTGATTTTAAAGCTTATTTAAAGTATTTTTACAATATGTACATAATATAAACTCAGAATCCAAATAAATTATGAAACTATGTGTAAAATGACCAAAATGCCTATTCGGTGCATAGTTTGGTCATAAATGGTAAATTACACATATGATCAAAATCTTACTGATATTATACCACAAATTAAATATTTCCAGATACTTATGATCATAATGTTAAAATATATTCAAGTTCCTTTTATACGGTATATAATTACCAAAACGCCCTTATGAGGCATAATTTCATTTTAAAACCTTAACGGTCATGTAAGTTGATATCCTACTGATATTACAACTTATCTAAAATATAAAGGCATATAAAACTTGTCCATGACTTATCCGGTTACCCGATATCGCTATATGCGCACGGTTAAGTATATGTAACTAGTTTACAGAAATTAACCGAACGGGTTTAACCTTATTGTTAGAACATAAAGGTTTATGCATAAGATATAGTTAATCTTGTATTAGTGTTTATAATGTTTATGGGTCGAAATGTATTGGGTCGCTAATGTATTGGTTTCGGCTGGGCTTGCTTGGGCTTTAGGGTTGGTCTCGAGTGATGTATAGTATATAAGCATGTCCCTAGTAAATGTGTAGGGATGATCAATTTGTGCAATTACTAGAGAAGCCGAAACCGCAAACACAAGGTCTTGTATCAGTCATCTTGACGGTGAATGCAAGTATTTTGTTCTTACAGTTTATTGTGTTTCGTTGCTATTATTGTTTGAATCACCTTGTGATTGATTTCCGCACTCTCACAAGGTTGTTTGATATCATTGAACGATCCTTCTTGTGTTTTACAATTGGTATCAGAGCCAAAAACCTTCATGTTGGTTCGGTTGATATCATTCGGATTAAGAGTTTTATTTGTTACTGATCCAGTTTACAAGTGTTTTCAGCAGGTTCAAAGTTTTCGCAAGTTTGGGTTTTATTATATTGTTCATCATTTGTTCTTAAAGATTGGTTCTGTTTTGCTTCGATCTGCTATTGGAAAAGTGTTTACTGATTTGCCGGAGGATTTATTTGGAGAAATTAAAGATTTTGACAATCTTTTGATTTTTGGAAGTTCCGATATTCCGGGATTGTAGAGCAGTTTGATCTAATCCTTGTTTTGCAGGTATCAACTCGAGATATGTTGTTCCTACTTGAAATCTGCTCGGTCTGACTAGCATCTTGTCGTTTCGACTCGCATCAGCACCATCTCATCTCGCAACCAGCATAATCTCGCAACCATCTCAGTTTCAACTCGCAATCAACACCTTCTCGACTAGAAATCAGGTTGTCTCTACTCATCAATTAAGAGAGGTCTCGACTTCCGTTTCAACTGAAACTTCCTTTTCTCTACTCCCTGTCTCGACTGGTAATCAAGTGATCTCATCTCGCAAATCAGGTTGTCTCTACTCATCAATTAAGAGAGGTCTCGACTTCCGTTTCAACTCGAAACTTCCTTTTCTCTACTCCCTGTCTCGACTGGTAATCAAGTGATCTCATCTCGCAACAAAGGGTTTCGACTGTGATCTCGATATCAGGCTATCACTCGAGATCCTTGTCACGACCAATTGGTTTCAACTCAAAATAATTTAGTGGACTTTATCTGGACTCTATTGGACTATTAAATTAAAATACTATTTAAAAAATGACTTCCACTAATCAAATTGTTGACCTAGCTCCCATAAATAAACACCAAGAACTTGACTCTATTATTGGAACAACAACTAGAATTCCTCGACTGCTAGAGGGAGATGATTTCGAAGATTTGAAATGGAGATTTGAGAAAAATGTCAAGGTGAAAGACAGTAAGATTTGGAGAAGTATTATACGTGGACCCAGGGAAATAACATACGAGAGGGACGATGCACCAGACATTAGAATTAAAAAACCCGTTGAACGTTATTCAGATGAAGATTTCAATATAGTTGAAGAAGATGAAAAGGCATTAGCTTACTTGACCATGGTTTTGGGACAAGACATTGTTGTTGGTTTAAGAACCGCCAAGTCTGCTAAAGAGTTGCGGGACTCGTTGCATGAAGTGTTTGAAGGAAATGAAGATATGAAAGAGAGTAGACGTAATCTGCTAAGTCAAAACTTTAATAACTTCAATCATATCTATGGTGAAACTATGGAGAATCAGATTCCGAGGTTCGTGAAACTCATCACTCATATGACTATTGCTGAGTTACCTCTGTCGAATGCTTTGGTGGATATACAGCTGTTAAATGCATTGCCAAAGAGCTGGGATCATAATGTGGCTATGATCAAGAAGACCAAGGATCTTGCCAGATGCAGTCTTTCAGAGATGATCTCTCATATCAAATCGTGTGAATTAGATGATAAACAGAGAGAGATTAATCACACGAGCAGTCTGCTTGCAGATGGGTTTACGACTGCTCCTCCTTCAGTTTCATCCTCAAACAATGCTGCTCTAATCTCTCAAGCTGGATTCCAAATGTTTGGAAGCTCATCCTCTACAGAGCAGCATCTGAACCTCCTCTTGCAAATGTCTTCTATGCAGCATCACCTGCATCCTCATCAATGAATGTGGCTGCTCCATCACCTGTCAATGCGTCTACTATGCGAAGAATGGGATGATGGCCTTCTTCTCTCAGCAGTCCAAGGAGAACCTCGACATAGCTGCATCTGTGATAAACTGTTTAAATTCTTTTGTTGCAGGAGAGCTAGTTATTCCAAACGTTGCCACATCTGACCATATATCAGATGCATCCAGATGATGTGGAAGAGATAGATATCACATGGCAAATGGAAATGGCTACTTTCAGAGCTAGAAATTTCATTAAGCGAACCGGGAAAAAACAACTGGACCAATTCTGGAGATCGAAAGATGGGATTTGATAAGTCCAAGGTTTGGTGTTACAATTGTTATGAACCGGGGCACATGGCCAGAGAATGCACCAAGCAACCGGGAAACAGGAATGCCACTCCTGCTTAGCCAGCTGCAAGAAACCCCGTAAGAACTGTTGTTCCAGTGACTACTATTTCAACATCTACCACGAGTGGAACTTCTGCGAACACAGCCATGGTGGTGTAAAATAACGGATCGTTCGACTGGAGTTCTGAAATTCAACATCTCAATCTAAATGCTCCAGAAGATCAAGCACCAACTGACAACATGGCTTTTATGACTCAAGTTCATGGACTTACAGCAGAGGAGGTAAGCTCTTATCTATGTACTCCTGATTGTCAAGCTACTGTAAAGTCATATCGTTTACACACTCAGAGTTAGTCTCATATCTAAATGATTTAAAACGTGAAAATGCTACATTGAAAAAGAACGAAAGACTTTTCAAAGAGAAGATTGAAGTTCAGAGAAAAGACATTTCTAAATTTAAACAAGATCTGAACGTCAAATGTTGTGATATGATGATGCAAGAGAAACCATAAGTACTTTGACCAAGGAACTTGAAGAAATCAAACAAAAATTTTAAACAAACGAAATCAACATTAAAAGGTTTGATGCTTCAGCAAATTGGCCAAAGGAATATGTGACAAGCAATTAGTGTATCAACAAAGGAAGAAAGGAAGTGGTCTAGGTTATAAAAACGTGCCCCCTCCTTTTAACCATAATTATACCTATTTCCTTTGTCCTCCTGAAGAAGTAGTCCAGATGGACAGTAGTATCCTGGTCAAAAAACATATAAGGCATCGGTCAGCTGTGATCCTATTGGAAAACAGTCAGACCAGCCCATGAGTTTTGTTCCAAATTTTGCTACAAATACTAATGCTTCTTCTTCCCTTGCAGATGAAGTAGTTGTCGACGATAAGAGTTGTGATGAACAAGAGTTTGTGTCAGATGCAAATACTAATAATTTTGAACATGACGCTTTGTTTTATGAAATTTTTAGTACTATGTGCGTTAGGCCTGATGTTTTGGGCGAAAACTTTGATTCTGGTTGTGAAAATTTAGATTCTTTGCATGATGATAGTTTACGTTCAGCTACCAATGAATGTGATGTGTCGTGCTTTAATGTTACTAATGCTGAATCATCAAATGAGAAAGAAAATTTTGAATAGACTAATTCTGACCATCTTTCAGAATCAGTTTCTACAGGTCTCTCTGATGAAGCATCCTCAATGAGACCTCTGAAACTCCTTCGAAGGATGGTAGGAAACCGTTTTGAAAAATGAATTCAATTCAGAATCATGTGAATCTGATTTTGAAACTGATTTTGAGACAGAAAAGATTTTCACATCTGACAATGAGTCACTCAAAATATTTTCTGGATCAGAGACTCAAGATGAATTGTCTTTTGATGATAAATTAGAAAACGCTTTAAAAGAACAACATCATCAAAGATCTAAATCTCACACTTGTGCTAGTTCTGGTCAACAAGTACCTTCATGTTCAAAACAAGCACAGGGATCACAAGCAGAGTAGCCAAAGAAAGTTAAAACATTGAATGCTAATGCCAAATTATTCAGACCCAACAGATCTGCCCATGCGGCTAGATCCCAGAATTCTCATATATTGAAACGACAGACATGTTTCAATTGTGGAATTCCAGGACACATAGCTAGAAATTGTGTTCACTCAAATGTGCAACCGAAGGGTAAACAAGCACAAAATCAGAAGGTTACGCACAATCGACAATGTTATTCTGAGTCTATGAAGAACCCGAAGTCTGAGACAGTGAAGAATAGCAATCGAAAGGCTAAACCTTCTGATCAAGGTTGGAATACAACCAAATTAAAGAACCAAAATCGTCAAAAGGGTTTTCAAAACAAGATAATTAAAGATGGAAATGAATATTATTGGAAACCCAAAAACAAGGTTGCACAATCTTCTACTGTTAATCCTCAAGTGAAACATAAGAAACCCTTAACATTCATAAATGAAAAGAATTTTGTTTGGAAAAGGGTATCATATTTAAATGATAAAGGAAAACCCAAGTCCACTATGGGCTGGGTTCCTAAAACTCATTAATCCCGTTTTTTGTGTAGGAGCAGCTGTGGAGGACTATCGTGCGCCTTTGGTATATGGATAGTGGTTGTTCCAGGCACATGACAGGAGATTTGTCCCAGCTTATTAATGTTAAAGAATTTAATGGTGGACATGTCTCCTTTGCGGGAGGAGAATCTGGCAAAATCACGCTTAAAGGAACTGTGCAGAACGGCGTACTCAGCTTTGAAAATGTGAATTACGTCCCTGAGTTGAAACACAATCTGTTGAGCATTTCACAGATTTGTGACAGAGGAAATACGGTTCACTTTACAAAGAAGGGATGTTATGTGCTGAAGCCTGGAATTGTGATTCCTGATGGGTATTAATGACTGCCAGAACGGAGAGGAAATGCCTACGTCATCGACATGAATAAGAAGCCTTGTGAAGAGATAACTTGCCTATTCTCTAAGATTTTTAAGCATGATGGTCAGTTGTGGCATCGTCGTCTTGGGCATGTTAACATGAAGAATCCAATCGTATAGCCAAAGGTCAACTACTTCGTGACCTACCAGTTAAAGACTTCATGTTGATGGAGAAATGTGTTGCTTGTGCCAAGGGAAAAGCTCATCGGAAGCCTCATAGATCAAAGCCAGTACCTTCAACCAAAGCTGTGCTTGAGTTGCTTCATGTGGATCTCTTTGGTCCAGTGAATGTTCTTAGCATTGGAAGGAAGTCCTACTGTCTCGTGATAGTAGATGATTATTCAAGATATACCTGGGTTTACTTCCTAAGCCACAAGAACGAGACTGCAAGCCTGGTAAAACAGTTTATTATTCTGGTTGAAAATCAATCACGTAGATGGTAAAGGCTATTCGATCTGACAATGGGACTGAATTCAAATATATCGCCTTGGATACTTTCTGCGCTGAAAAGGGAATCGCTAGACAGTATAGTGCTCCTCGAACTTCACAACAGAATGTAGTAGCTGAAAGAAGCAATCGTACTCTTATCGAGGCAGCACAAACCATGCTGGCTGACTCGAAGCTCCCTACTTTCTTTTGGGCTGAAGCTGTTAGCACGGCGTGTTACATCCAGAATCATGCTTTAGTAAATAAACGTCATATGAAAACACCTTATGAGATTCTGGAAGGACGTAAACCCTTGGTTTCACACTTCCGTATTTTTGGTTGTCCATGTGTTCTATTACTCATGGACTCAAATGGGAAGTTTGAGGTCAAGGGAGACGAGTGTTTCTTTATTGGATACGCTAAAGGGTCATCCGATAGAGTATACAATAAAGTAACGAAGAAAGTCATCGAGTCCTGCAACATTGAGTGGCTAGAAGAAAATGCTGCGGTTGCTAGAGTTGGTCTAGACTGGCTTTATGATTATGCTGATTTGTTGAAATCTTTTAATATTCTGTCAAGTGTTTCCCCAGATGCAGGTGTGTCCTCATTGAAGCACCCGCTTTCATTTGGTGATACTGAAGAAGAAGAAAAGCTGAAGGAAGTTCAAGGAGTCATACCATAGACCCACCTGGAATGGTCTTCACTAAACAACCTTCAACCACGTCCCAAGCCTCCCCTGAAGGTGCATCGTCCGGTGATTTGTTTGCTGATACCATTCCTGAAGATTGCGTGGCTACAACTTCTGTAGCTAACAGCACAGGTGCATCTAATGAGGGGGAGTCAAGCACCACCAATTCTACTCAAGACGTCAATGTGCCTGAACTTGCTATCCCTACGAGTGTTCAACGGAATCATCCCATTTCAAATGTGATTGGTTCCGTCCATGCTGGAGTTCAAACCCGGAGCCAATCTGGAACTATTAATACTTGCTTATATTCATGCTACATTTCTAAATAGAACCTAAATCTGTTGATGTAGCTTTGAAGGAACCAGGCTGGGTAGATGCTATGCATGAAGAGCTGAACCAGTTTGAAAAACTAGGAGTATGGAAGCTTGTTGAGTTGCCGAAAGGGAAACGCAACCTCAGAACTAGATGGTATTCAGAAACAAGCAAGATTCCGCAGGGGTAATTGTTCAAAATAAAGCAAGATTAGTGGTCTAGGGGTTTAGACAGATTGAAGGTCTAGATTATGATGAAGTCTATGCTCCGGTTGCTCGACTTGAAGCTATTCGGATCTTCTTAGCTTATGCGTCTTACATGGGATTCACTGTTTATCAGATGGATGTTAAGACTGCATTTCTGTATGGAGAAGTGAAGGAAGAGATTTTTGTTGACCAAACACGGGTTTCGTTCATCCAGATCATCCATATTTTGCTTACAAGCTAGACAAAGCGTTATATGGTCTGCATCAAGCACCAAGGGCTTGGTATGCAACTTTGACTGAGCATCTTCTGGCCCATGGATACACTCATGGGACAATTGATCAGACTTTGTTTATCAAAAGAGTCGGCAAGGATCACATATTGGTTTAGATTTATGTCGATGACATCATTTTCAGATCAATTAGTGAGGATCTTTGCAGAGAATTTGAGGGAGTCATGAAGAAGAAGTTCGAGATGAGTGCTCTCGGAGATGACTATGTTCTTGGGTCTCCAAGTTCGCTAGGATTCTTGAGGCATTCTCCTTCATCAAGGAAAATATGTGGATGATGTGCTGGCAAAATTCAAATTCACAGACGCAAAAATCAGTCGAAACACCTATGGCAGAAAGACCTTTGCTGACTGAAGATGCTGAAGGATCCACAGTTGATCAACGCCTCTATAGGTCTATGATCGGATCGTTGATGTATCTTACTGCGAGTCGCCCGGACATCATGTTTGATGTCGGTAATTGTGCTCGCTATCAGGCTAATCCTAAATTTTCACATCTTACTGCTGTTAAACGAATCTTTTGGCACCTTAAAGGCAGACCTCGGTTTGGCTTCTGGTACCCGAGAGATTCTAGTTTTGACTTGTTTGCGTTTTCTGATAGCAATTTTGGAGTCACTGACGGTGACAGGAAATCCACATCCGCTGGTTGTCAATTTTTGGGAGATCGGTTTATTTCTTGGCAATGCAAGAAGCAGCAAACGGTGGCGATATCCACAGCTAAGGCTGAATATGTTGCGGCTTCTGTATCTTGCTCACAAGTGGTGTGGATGCAGCATCAATTGTAGGATTACGGTTTCTCTTATTCGAACACTACTATATACTGTGATAATGATGCTGCTATTCAAATTGTTAAAAATCCCGTCTTCCACTCAAAAACCAAGCACATGATATTAAAGTTCATTTTATTAGAGATTGCTTTGACAGAGGTCTTATCAAACTTGAACAAATTGACACATATGCAAATGCTGTCAGCAGCTCGAAATTTCAGGTGCTTGTGAATTTTCTGAAAATGATCCGATATACTGACTGAGCATGTTTTTGTAGGTAAATTTGTTCATAACGTTTTCTATGCTTAGGTAGTTTTTATTTATGCATAAATTTAGGGGGAGAAAAAATTGAAAAATACAAAAACATTGAAAAATTTGAAAAATACAAAAAGATGTACTGCATGCGGGGAAGTGAAATGTACTCTCACATTATGACAAAGGGCTGACTCATGTAAAACTAGTATCAAAATAGTTTGGCTCTAGAATGATGTGTTAGTAGGCTCTATCCTGAAAGCTGGAAACTAGTGACTGCTTGTTTAGAATCAAGATCAGTCTATGGCCTCAGGAAAGAAAGTCAATTGGAATTAGCTCATTTCTATTTGAATGTTTGTGTGATGTCCTGATACACATGACATGAGTTGGTTCTAGTTCTGAACTCTTGTCTAAAAAGTCGTGTACTTCCTCTGTCGCCTTGTAGATCACATTACACCGAAAGAGGCACTCTAGTGCCCAAAAGAAAACCCAAAAACCTATATCAAACTGAGAAAAACTCATTTGATCTGTATATTATATCATCTCTGCTTATGATCTATTCTTTTCTCTTCTCTATCTAATCTCAGATAAGATTTCATGAATCCAGAACTTACTTGTGGAAATGTGTGGTAGGAAATCTACTTGCATGATAGAGTGTGCACTGCAAATTCCAGGATTTGATTAGTATTTGTTTCGGTGTTCATTATTAAATGGTCAAAACATGATAAAATTGTTTACAGGCAGTCATATGGAAAAGGTCTAAGGAGGTGAGTTTAGATGGACAAATATATTGACAATTGTTCAGATCATTCGATAGTAGATCAGTGTTGATAAGCGATGTCAATCCTAAAGTCTCGTGATTGATCCCTGAGCGATTATGTTATTTTCCTATTTATTTTATTTTATTTTTGTAGATATTTGTTTAGAAATTACTTATTTTTGTTTAATAGGTTTTTGCCTCGTAAAACGTGCTTGGGAAAATAAGGATTATTTAAAAAAAGTTGTTTTCTCAAATGAATGGATGATCTCGACTCGAAACAACTGGTTCGACTTGGAACAGTGTGTCTCGACTCGGATCCACTGGTCTCGACTGGGCCTGACTTGTTGTCAGGCCGGGTCAGGCCCGGCCCATGAACAGTGGAGGTATATAAGGGTTTCGACTCGAGATATCACCATTCACTCGAAATCTTTTATCTCTCTCTCTCTTATTCTCCGGTGAATCTTTTCTTTTCCGGCGACTCTCTTCCATTCCGACTTGACTTTTCTTCGTTTCGACTCTTATCAGTTGCTGATACAGGTATATTAAGATCAAATAATCGTTTTTATTTGAAGATTTGCGGGAACTGTTTGGAGATCTGATGAAGATTTGAAGATGAAAGAACCCTAATTTCAGACTTAATGTGGTTTTTGACAAAATTAAGATTTGTTATTAGTGTTTGATCTTCAAGTTGACTGGTTAAAGATGTTTATTTGGTTTCGACTCGGGTTGAGAAAGAAGATATTGGGGACTCGAGATCTTCTTGGTTTCGACTCAAGACTTGACTTGAGACCTTGGTTTCTACTGAGATCTCGACTTGAGTCTCTGTGGTCTAGACCGTGATCTCGACTCACATTCCATTTGGTTTCCTCTCGAGATCTTCTGGTCTCGACTTGAAGCAAATGGTTTCGACTCGAAACCTTGAGTTGGTTCCAGTTAACATTTCTTCCAGTTCCATGTTTTCTACATTTGCGTTAAATGCTAATTTAACTTATGTTGTTTTGTAGTATCATGGATCTAAAGATCATTTCGGGACACAATCAGGCAGCTTACTGAGCTTCACCACCCGAAAAACACAAGGAACTTTATACCTCCCTGATCAAAGGTCTTCACAATTGCAAAATAGTTCTCGCTCTTCGTGACAATCCTATTATCTACGAAAGCCTCGTCAGGAGTTCTGGAAGACTACAAGGTTTGTAGAGCAAGGAGCCGATGGTAAGGGATCTATTGAGGTGGTGGTTCAGAATAAAGATGTTATTGTTACTGAGCAAATCATTAGAGAGGTGCTGCAGTTCAAAGATAATGAGACAGATCCTATTGAACTTTCAGTGGGAACTGTTGAGGATGTTTTGCCACGATTGAGTTATGAAGGAATGTATCCTCCTTTCCTTAAGAAGCTTGTGCATCCCTATTGGCGTTTGTTGATGCATATGTTCATGATGTGTATGACTGAGAATAGAGGGGGAACGGATCAATTAAACTCTACACAATCTGTGGCTTTTGTGTGTCTAATTACCAATCAAGCTTTCAACTACTCGAGATATGTGTTTGAAGGAATGAAGAGGAACATTCTGGGTGTCAGGAAAGACAAGTTTGTGATGTACCCCAGGTTTCTTCAAATAATCTTTGACGCTCGTTATTCTGCTTTAGAAAGAAAGGGTGATACTTTGGAGTTAAAGCCTATGGGATCCTCATGTTTTGGTGCTTTAATGCCTAAAAAGAATACTGCGGTCAAGTTTGTTGGTAAATTACCGTTGGAGAAGTTTGGACAGTTTGCTGAAACAGAGGAAGAGGTGGTTGAGTAGGTGGTTGGGCAATCTGAGAGAGTATCTGCTAAGGTGAATGCTATGATTGCTGAGGAACATGATGTTCAGAACATTGAAGTTACAAGAAATGAAACTGATGTTCATAATGTTGATTCTGATATTGAAGAAATTTTGGTTGATCATGATGGTGAGGATGATGAGCTTCCTATTGAAGCTGAGGTTGATACTGCCATTTCTGGTGATGTTCCTACACCAGTGATTACTACGAAAAGATTAGCGTTGATCTTAAAGATAGTTAGTAAAGGTATTGGGGATCCTCCTTCCGATCCTTCACTACAACAAATTAAACACCGAAAGAAGGACCCTAGACCGGGGTGTTTGCTGAACCTATTCAAGATCAATCTATGATGGATGCTGATATTAATTTATATGATTTCAATTTTGAGACTTCTCTCGCTGCTACTGAAGAACCTGTCTTTGCATCAGAAACCCCGGTCACAACTTCAATTCCACTTGAAGCTACTTTTACTGAAAGTTTATCGACTGCTATACATGATGAGCCATGTAGCTCTAGTGGTGTGAGAAGAGAAGAAAGACAAAAGATGCCAATTGTCGATGATTCAAGTGATGATGATGAGTTCGTTAGTTTTCAGGATTTGAAGAAAAGGATTATTGTGTTTGAACAGGATTCGATACACAAAGATGCAAAAATTATGCAGTTGGAAGATTTGGTAGATCAGAAAAATAAACAGATAGAGCAACTGCAAGGGGATGTTGAATTGTTGTTTTCTATTGTGTATGATTTAAGTGGAAAATTGGAAAAGAAGTTCGGTGAAGAGTTTGCTGACCCTAATGATATGAACAAATATAAACAAGCTGCTGATGAAAATGCTGCTGAGCGTGTTGAAGCCATGGACTTATATTTCTCTCAGTCAGTAGATAAGGGAAAAGCAAAAGAAAAGCGTGAAAGGTTGAAGAAAAAGCGAGAGTTAGTGGTTATCAAGAATAGAAATCTCAATCCTGCTGATCTAGAGGTTCAAGCTACTCATCATCTATGGACGTTGGGGAGAATTATTATGACATAGTGGGAAATAAATCTGGGGTGGTAAGTTGGGGTTTTGATCATGATAGAAAGATGTGGTGGGTTAAGAGGAAGGTTGGTCCAGTTGAATGGTATTCCAAGCCAGCTCAATTCCAAACATTTACAAAGGTGGATCTTGCCATTCTTGCTAATGCCCCTTATTCTGATGATAAACCAAATGGTAGGGGGTACTTGTTCTTTGAAAGACTTAAACGAGAGGTTGCAAGAGGTTTTCCTTCAATGCATACTGCTGAATCCTTCTTGAAGCCTGCTCATGGCATTCGTGATCCTACTACACACAAAAGATTGAAGAATGTGATTTGGCCACCAACAGATAAGGAAAAGACAATACCGTTAGTGAAAAAGATCCCTGATGGAAGCTTGAAAACGCTGCATTTTTGGGCATACGATGAAACGTTGAGGCAAGCTTTGATAGTGTGTGATGATGATTTGCAATTTCGATTGACTGATCCGATTGATTTGTGAATCTAAGTGTCGAAGATCTTGAGGTGCTAGCTCAACATCAGATCAGGTCAACGGAGAACTATGAAGTATGCGCTAAAGATTGGACTGCAGCGGTTGCTGGAGCACTGAGTATTAGAAAGTAAGGATCTGGCAGATGCAAAGACAGAGGCAGTGGATGAAGATTGAAGCATTTATGCAATAAACCTAGGGGGAGATTGTTAGAACATAAAGGTTTATGCACAAGATATAGTTAATCTTGTATTAGTGTTTATAATGTTTATGGGTCGAAATGTATTGGGTCGCTAATGTATTGGTTTTGGCTCGGCTTGCTTGGGCTTTAGGGTTGGTCCCGAAAATGTCCTTAGTAAATGTTTAGGGATGATCAGTTTGTGCAATTACTAGAGAAGCCGAAACCCCAAACACAAGGTCTTGTATCAGTCATCTTGACGGTGAATGCAAGTATTTTGTTCTTACAGTTTATTGTGTTTCGTTGCTATTATTTTTTGAATAACCTTGTGATTGATTTCTGCACACTCACGAGGTTATTTGATATCATTGAACGATCCTTCTTGGGTTTTACACTTTTCATATTAATCGCAAAATCCAAAATGCTTATGGTTTACCCGTATTATACAAGTCATAGTACTTGTTAGGTTTAAACTACATTTTGTCCGGTCATCGCTTATCTAGCGTAATATACCGTTTTGATCATGTACGCTAGTCGGTCTAAGTCTATGACTTAAATTAAGACCGTTAGCAGTTTAATTGGTTAGCTTATGCCAAAATCCAGACTAGAGCCTTCCAGTAAATGCTATATGCACTTATTTCATTTTGAATACAGCTGAGATATTGAATCTTGCATTTTAAATCATGACTAGCTTAGGTAAATACTCTTGACTTATTTTCCATATACGGGCTTGGGTTACGGTAAATTATTGCCGCTTGGTTGGAAATGGGATCAATCGAATGCCGGACTGTGGCTAGTAAATCCGCATATTCCATTTTAATCAGTTTTGTTTGATAACTTAAACATTGGGGGTTAACGACCGTGTCCTGTATATCCTCGGCTCATTACATTAGTTAATGGCCACGACCAAAGCACGTGGTGTAGGCATACACCTAACAGATGCTCATGCTAAATTATTTTTACCCACTAGTTGGGGATAACTCCTTTGTGGCTTCATAAGTGGTGTGTACGTTAATCATGTCTCGGTCTCTGTACTGGGCCCCATATGTACGGACAAACATGTAAAGCTGTTAACAAAGTTACAAGGCTGACTTTCCCAAGTTATAAAAGATTTTTCATGCCTTGTGCACTTAAATCCATTTTTATTAATGTTTTCAAAAGAGTCAGTCGGGTGTATTTATCAGCGAAAGCTGACGTATTTTCAAAAGACTAAGATGCAGGTACAATACGAAATAGGCTGGAAGCGGCTCGGTAGTGATATAAGAGGATCTTGCAAATCCTTAGATCTGCCCAAAGTCTATTACACATTTTTGTAGATTTTATGATCCGCCTGTGGATCTTTCATTACAAGTCGTCTGTATATTATTTTCGTATTTTGAACATTTGGTTTGTAGTAGTAATTTAAACTCCAAGACTTTCGTTGTGATGTGTTTAATTGACTATGATGATATCAACTTACCTCACGATATTCACCACCCGGGCCACGGTGTTTGGTTGAAAATACGAGGTGTGACAGGTTGGTATCAGAGCCAATATTTGAGAGAATTAAACACTAGCCTCTTGTGTTTAATCTCAAACTTACACAATAGCACATTCTTAGACTTCCGAGTCTAGGCTTTGACCTAGGATTACTCATGTTATTATTAAGTTATTATTATTGTTTTAACTTATTTTAACAGGAAAATGCCGCTAAGAGTATGAGGAAGAGGTAAAGGACCTATGAGAGGAGGACCATCTAAACATATCCCTTCATAACCCCATCACTCGAATCCTTATGAGGATTCGGGGAATTCCTAGCCACTAGCGCAACATTCACCTACTCAAATACAAAACTCATACCACTCATATCATTCTCACCAATCACACCATTCTCATCACTCTCATCATTCATATCATGATGAGTTTAACCCTAAACACTACTTCAACACACCCCCAGCTGATCAAAATCAATTAGATCAACCCAACCCAATGGACAAAGACTCCGACCTGGAGATGCCACTATCGAGATCGCTTGGACACCCTATCGAAATCTCTAGCGATTCTAACTCATATGGCGGATCACCATACTAAGGTCCTAATGAATGGGACCAATATTGGACAAATTCACTTTTGCTAACACTCCTTCACACCACTCTCGAACACCTCCTACACAAGGAGGAAACGTGGAGCACGTATGTCAGTACGTGCGGGTCAACGGTCGGGTTCACTGCCACCATTACCCAAACCCTACCCTACCATTCATGAGGACCCACAAATGGGTGAACCCTCCAATGTTTCACCTGTGGTGGAACTGACACCATCACCTGTAGTTCAACCACCACTATCGGGTTTTAATAACCCTATTCCTACATATCCAAATACATCGGGATATGATCCTTTTAACCCATCTACGCCGGAAAAATTCCCAGGCATTATCGCATGACCCTTACATGCAAGCGGGCATGCATAACGCACTTTACCCGTCTCCTTTCCCACCTGTTTATCCACCTACTGGATACTCAAGTTATGGGTATCAGTATCCTGTTGTACCTCAACCACAACCATAACCACAACCTCCACCCCCTCTCGAGGCCATTAATGAGGCCTTGGAGCGAATGATGGAAATGCAATAGCAAGCGGAGAAAACGGAGAAGAAGACAAATAAGTTCTTCAAGAAGCTCTCCAAGTTGGTTAAGTGAAAGAAGGACGAGTGAAGTCTCTTATATTATTAGATTATTTCTTTTGTCCCTGCGAGGATATTGTTATTTCATTAGTGCCTGCGTGGATAAGTTATTTCTTTTAAGTCCTTGATGGACAATTAGTTTTATTTATTTATTTTTAGCATTATAATTTCTTATTGTCATTTAATGAAATATTTTGGAATTTATATATATACCCATCCTCTTCAAGCGAACGTCTCGATTTTACTCGAAATTTATGCCCTGCTATATAATTCCAAAAAGATTTTAATGGTTTTGATTAGCCAAGTGGCACGGGCCACATTAATTGGCCAGCTTATAAATGATAGTTAAGGATGAATAGCCTTCTATCATGATAATTAAGGAAGAATTATCTCTCTAGCCAGAGGTGGTGGACTATGTTAAAGCCTCCAATCGTTAAGGTCAATGCGACCGTGACTATTAATCGACCACTAAAATACTCCTGTTAACATTCAAGTAATGTTAATACTCTTGGTAGTGTAACTTGAGGAAACCACACTAGCAGTCTAGGTAATTGACTACTTCCTAACCTTACATAGCCTATGTGATCAAATTTGATCCCGGCTAATATCATTAATGCGATGATAATAATTAAACATCCATTAGTGATGCAATGCCTATGGGCCATAATTAAACATCCATATAGTGATGTAATGCCTACGGGCCATAATTGACATCCATTAGGGGTAGTCCTTACGGGCCATGATAAAACATCCATTAGTGATGATTTGCCTTCGAGCAAGATGATATTGTCAATTAAGACAATGACAGTTGTGATTAATATAACCCTCTGCCCAAAATTATGTCCATTAGTGATAAGCCAATGCGTCGTATCTTTATGTCCATTAGTGACAGGCCAATGTGCCGTATTTTTGTATGTCCTTAGTGACAGGCCAATGTGCCATATTTTTATATATGTCCTTAGTGACAGGCCTATGTGTCATAATAATAAGTCCATAGAGACAGGCCTATGAGCCGTATTTTAATGTCCTTCGTTACAGGCCTATAAGCCCCATTTTTAATGTCCTTCGTGACAAGCCTATGAGTATTTATAATTGTATTATGACAATGGCAGTTGTGACATTAAGATCCACTGTCCAATATATATATATGGACTATGTCCAATTTTCCTTTGATGGTCCTTTTGAGACCTAGGCCAAATATAGATAACATTTATAGAAACGTTAAGCCTCAGACTTGTGATTATATTCACATTAACTTAAATAGGAAATGGATTTAATATTCAATTTTAAAGCCAATATGGTTATTAATACCATGGCTAAATCGAAGTTTAATTTGGTGTTTAGAACCAAAGCTTCAAGAATGGCTAACTCGGACGAGGCCCAAAGTAGCCACCGAGATATTAACTCTAACAATGCCGAAAACATAGCCATTAATAAGGATGATTTCCAAGCTCGCATAGATGTAGCTGTTGGAAAGACCATGGAAAAATTTAAGGAAGTGAGCGCTACTAGCTCCAAGCCTTTATCTATTCCACCATCATCAGCTCATAAGGAGAGCTCTGTTCACTCTTCAAATGCGAAGAGTGAACGAAAGAAATTAGAATTTAACGATAGGTCCCGTTCTTCTAAAGACGGATGTACCTACAAATACTTCTTCTCCTGTAAACCGCGAGATTTCAATGGAGAAAGGGGAGCAATAGAAGCCTTAAGATGGCTTGATGAAATGGAGACGATAGTGGATATCAGCGGTTGTGCTGATACGGATGTGATAAAGTATGTATCACAGTCCTTCGAGGGTGATGCACTAATTTGGTGGAAGGCAATGGTCCAATCAATAGGTAAAGTACACCTGTACAACTTGGCATGGTCCAAGTTTGTTGACCTTGTCAAAGAGACGTACTCCCCACCTCATGAGATGGAGAAAATAGAGTCAGAGTTTCTGATTCTTACAATGAAAAATCTGGATTGTTGGAAGTAGGATTACTAAATTTAACTCCCTATCCAGATTAGTCTCCTATCTAACCACTCCTTAACCCAAACGCATTACGCATTTTATTAATGGGTTAGCGCCCGAGATTAAGAGCATGGTAAAGGCTGCTCAGCCTAGTAACTATAGGTCTGCTATTGACCTATCTCTCTCTCTCTCACCTTAGACATGGTGAGGCAAAAGTCAGCTAGGTAAAAGACTGACAGAAAAAGGAAACGGGAGGATGATAACTCCCAAAGGTTCAAAAAGAGAGGAAATTTTGGTTTCAAGAAGGCTTTTGGAGCTCCATGCACTATGATTGATCCACATGGAAAGTCTGGTCTGAAGGCTATCGAAGGCTTCTTTCTTGGATATGCTACTCTGAATTTCAGGGTGTGGAATTTGTCTTCGAAGAAGATTGAAGAATGGGGTGAAGTCAAGGTTCAGAGATACACAGAATCAGTAAGAGCTCCTGGTGCTCATTGGATATTTGACCACAAAGGACTATTCGACTCCTTTAGTCTGCCAACTTTTGATGATGCATCTGCTGCAGCTCAAATGTTACTGGAAAATGATACAGCAGTTGACTCGTCATCAGTTGGACCAATTATTGTTAACCCTCAAGTGTCAACTTCGGTTAACAATCTTGTTCAAAATAAGGAATTCGAAGATGCTGCAGATTATAATGTTTCATCAGAAGATAATGATTTTCATGATGAAAATGAAGCAACCTCTGGTGCGGTCCATGGAATTTCAGATGTCACGTCAAATATACAACCTCAAGGGACAACTGAAGGTCATGCATCTACATCATCATCAAATCCAGCACTCGATTTGACTTTTGATCTGAATATCAACAATTTGGGTATAAACTCTCGAGTTCCCGATGTTCCAGAAACTCGAATCCATAATACCCATCGTCAGCAGAATATGATTGGAGATGTCCAAAGTGGTGTGCAGACGCGTTGAAACAACCATAATGCAGGGATGTATTCGGAATAAGAGAATCTGGGGGACAGAACTATTGGTCTTTTGCCTGCTATGTTTGCCAAGTTGAACCAAAATCTTGGAAGGAGGCAATAAAAGAAGACTCTTGGGTTGAAGCCATGCAGGAAGAACTTCAGCAGTTTTAGAAGTTGGGTGTGTGGAAGTTAGTTGACAGACCTGGTAACTACAAGAAGATTGGTACACGATGGGTGTACAGATGCAAGAATGATGACCGAGGTGTTGTAAGAAACAAAGCACGATTGGTTGTCCAGGGCTTTAATCATGTAGAAGGCATTGATTACAATGAAGTTTATGCACCGGTTGCACGACTAGAGGCCATAAGAATTTTCTTGGCTTATGCGTCCTACAAGAAGTTCAATGTTTATCAAATGGATGTGAAGAGTGCATTTCTTCATGGTGTGGTTGATGAAGAGGTATATGTTGAGCAACCGCCAGGTTTTGAAGATCCAATCCATCCTGACAAGGTTTGGCTTCTCAACAAGGTGTTATATGGTCTTCATCAAGCTCCTAGGGCTTGGTATGCGTTGTCTACCTATCTTCTGAAGAATGGTTTTCGACGAGGATTGATCGACTGTACTCTCTTCATCAAGGAAAGGAATGAGGATTGTGTTGATGATATTATTTTTGGGTCTACCAACGAACGACTGTGCAAAGAATTCGAGTAGGTTATGCAGGAGAAGTTCCAGATGAGCGCCATGGGAGAAATGACTTTCTTTTTAGGTTTGCAGGTTCATCAATCTAAGGAAGGGATTTTCATCCATCAAACCAAGTACGTCAGGGATATTCTCAAACGATTTCAGATGGAAGACTCAAAGCCTTTGGGAACTCCATTAGCTTAGAATCATGGGATTACTCCTGACGGAATGGGTGAACATGTGGAACCATCTCTTTATCGTGCTATGATCGGATCTCTCATGTATCTTACTGCTTCAAGACCCGATATAATGTACCCAACATGTCTTCTAGCTCGCTACCAGTCCAGTCAAAAGGTTTCTCATTCAATGGCTGTGAAAAGGATCTTTCATTAGTTGAAAGGTCGCCCAGACACTGGTCTATGGTACCCTAAGGATGATAACTTTGATTTGGTAGCATTTAGTGATTCTGATCATGGCGGCTGCAAGATTGATGCAAAGTCAACATCAGCAGGATGTCAGTTCTTGGGAAATCGCCTAGTCACGTGGCCGTGTAAGAAGCAGACTTGTGTAGGTACGTCAACCTGTGAGGCTGAGTATATTTCGGCTTCTAGTTGCTGCTCTCAGGTTCTATGGATCCAACAACAGATGCGGGACTACGGTTTTAAATGTATAACTACTCCTATTTTTGTTGATAACGAAGCTGATTTACAGATTACTCGTAATCTTGTACAGCACTCAAAGATAAAACACATTGAGATTAAGTATTATTTCATACGAGATTGTTATGAAAAGAAACTTATCAATGTTGTTAAATCCACACTGATCACCAACGTGCCGACCTGTTTACCAAAGCTTTTGAGAAATCTCGTTTTGACTATCTTCTTTTGGTCAATGGCATCATGGTGAAACTCGAGTAATTCATTTTGGCAAATCTTTTTTCGTAAATAGTTTCTTAAAAATCTAAAACTACAAAAAAAATTTCTGTTTTCTCTTGGTTTTATATATTAGGAGGAGAATATTTCATGAAAATACAAAAACATGCAAAAATACAAAAATTTGTTTTTTATTTAGCTTAGTTTTTTATTATCTTATTTATTTAAAGAAAAAAATTTAGAAAAATACAAAAACAATAGAAAAACCAAAAATCAAAAAGGAGTTTCTTGGATAGATAAGATGAAGATGATGAAATACACTGGTGATCTGTCATAAACAGTAAAAAACAAAGAACGAAAATTGATAAGTAGCTTCATTAATGATGTATCTGTAGGCTCACAATTAGATTAAAATGTGCAGGTTGATATAAACTTAACAGACTGCAAGCCAGGTGGGAACTATTCATTGGCATATGTTCTTGATACCGAAATTTCGTTTGATAGTATGCCGAGGTTCTGAGATATGCGGTCTTTATGCTAACTTATCATCTGGGTATCAGGGTTGAATCTTTTGCCGAAAAATAACGGTGACGCAAGTCTAGAACTTCCATGATACCATACATACGTGTAAATACTGCATACGACCATCAATAAGTGATAAAAATAACACATTCACCCAAAAAATAAGTGATAAAATATCACAGCTTTATGCGGGAGCTAAGTTCGTCTCTTTGTCGGTACGATGGTACTAACCTGTTCACGGACTTACTCCTGTGCCCTGCATGCATTTGAAAATCAAGTTCCTCATCAATAAGTGATTTAATCACATAGGGCTTGTTTTCAATCAAAATAAGTGAGTATCTCACATCATATACGTTAAAACAGATGATAAGCAATATACTCACCGGTAAGATTTTCTCTCGAGTATATCTTGATACGGGAATGTGTCGTGAAGTGGTTGAACATCGGCTAGTAAGTATAAATCATACATTAATCATATCTCCTAATCATGATTACATCTGATAAGTTGAGCTTACAAGGACAACAATACCGATAATCATAGCAGAATACTTATTTATTTAATTTGATGTTTTAACAAAACATTTTTTTGACAAGATTAAAAGCTGGTATGATTCTCTTACCTTGAAACTCTGAAAAGATTACTTGGTAAATATAGAGTTTATAGTTTAGTAGTTGTTTTAGTTTTAGTTTACTTTGTTCTTAAATTAAGTGCCTTTTTGAATTAGCCAAAATTGAAGCTCAAAGGTTTTCAACCAAGATCCGCCCTAAAAACCATTCGCTTAGATATCGCAACTTCATAAAAGTACTTTCTTACAATGGTAAACTCATCTCAAAAGAACAAAATCAGTTTTAACAAGCACTTTTCCTAACTTAACTTTGTGATTAGTGTGGATATGTGTAAAGTTGTTAAACAGTCCTACGAAAAACCTAAGGTTCTTGAAGAACTGAAAGTCGAGTTCGTGAAAGACCTGGACTCGTATGAATTAAGGATCATTCTTACGAACCAGCATGCTTTGTACGAATGACCTTTGATTTTGGTACAAATCAGTGCTTCGTACGAAGCTAGGTTGTTCGCACGAGTGTTTTTAATGAGGCATATAAGGTGATGAAGTTCTGTGGTGGAACTTCACTTTCACCTGCTCATGTCAGTCTTATACCTCCTTTCAAGTTGTTTTTGATTTCTTTAAGGTATACTTAAAATGTTTGGCATACTTTGAAGTTGAACAACTTAAACATTATCTGACCTTGTGACCATGACTTACAAAAACAACAAACTTTAAACGAATCACTTTTAACCGAAAAACAAGTAACTTTCTATGAAACTGTTTATACAAACTAGATTTGTATGAATTAAACCTCATTCGCACGGAAAATTGATCATTCGTATGAGTCGTCTATTTGTATGAATGACTCAGTTTCTTGTTTCTAAATCAGAAATTCGTAAAATTAAGTTGTTCTTCGTACGAATAAGTTGTTATTCATATGCGTCAGTATTTCTTTGTTCGGGGAATACATACATACATAAAGTTTAAAATAAAACTTTTTGTGTATATTCCCTAATGATTTTGTGTTCTTATCCTATTTGACTTATATGTACAGAATGGAACGAATAGAACATAAAGAAAACCAGCAACAAAGAGGACTGACAAGTCAGAAGTGGAAATTATGTCTGAGCCGAGACATAACATGGTGGCCTACTTGGATCTGGAAGACAAATTCGCTGAGTACAACGGTATAATGAAGTTTTTGCGCGACTCAACGATATATCATGCTATCACGAACAAGACTACAGTGTACAAGACGTTGATCAAGGAATTTTGGGATTCAGCTAAAGTCATTGAAGTTAATGGGAAGGAAGTCATCCACAGAAAAGTAAACAACTTGGATGTAGACGTGACTGCCGAAATCATTAACTCAGTATTGCAGCTTGGTGATGATCCTGAAGCTCCATTCTCAGTGGTGTTGAAGTGTCAATGTGGATGTTTGATGCGTATGAAGTGTGTCGGAGATTTTCTGGTAGGACAAATCAACAAAGCATGGTTACCACTCCGATACAAGTTCTTTCTACATGTTCTAATTCAGTGTT
Source organism: Scalesia atractyloides (assembly GCA_947069175.1). Lineage (NCBI taxonomy): Eukaryota > Viridiplantae > Streptophyta > Magnoliopsida > Asterales > Asteraceae > Scalesia > Scalesia atractyloides. The sequence continues at coordinate 50,209,312 of CAMTDV010000023.1, forward strand.
TGAGCAATAGACGAAGTAGTTATGACATGCAAATAACGACTTGGTTGAAATGATGATAGATTTGACATTGAACAAACCGTTTAGTGTTTCAAAGTATATTTTCGCAAACATGAAGGAGAACCTGAGTAGAACTGGTTATGGTGGAAACAAGTTTTGGATGTATCCCCATTTTCTTCAGATGATCTTAATTACGCAACATCCGAATCTTCCAAAGAATGAAAATGATGATCTAAAAGTAGAAGTTATGATGGAACATTCATTGAAAATCTTTAAAGGTGTTGCAGCATAAAGTTACAAGGAAAGCACACCTCCTCGAAGATTGGTCTGTTTTCTAGCAAATGACGATTATGTTGCACCAGAAAACGACAAGTGGCGCCATGATGACAGTGATTCTGATAATGAAGAACCTATCTTGGAGAAAATGTTCAAAGATAGATTTGGTCATAAAAAGGGAAATGGTGATGATGGTGATATTGATGGTAATTGTGGTGCTAATGATGTAGGTACTTCAGTTAGTGACAAGAGTAGAAAGAAACAGAGGAGTTCATCTACGAGTACTTCCTCAGCTCAACCTGAAATCATACAACCTACAACCTCACATCAGGAAACTGTACAGGAACCAGTTGAAGAAACTCACTCTACCTTTACAATGGAGGAAAATGAACCTGTAATGACAGAACCTGCTACAGCTCCTGAACCACAACCATGAAGTACCACAGCAGCTGAAAGAATTTCAGCTGAAGACAGTTCAATCGCAACCTACTCCTTCTTTAGTTCAACAGTCCCAACCCACAGCTCATCAACAAAAGTCTAAATGAGGAAGTCGTTTGTTCTCTGAAATGGATCAAGATGAGAAGGTGGAATTTCTGTTCACTTAGTTGCAAGCTACGACAATGCAGATTAACAAGCATTCAGAATTTATGTCTTTAAACCGAAACATAGCTGTCAAGCAACAATTGGAGATAAATTCTTTGAAAGAGACTGTTAGAAAACAGGATTCTGTAATTGCACAATTAAGGAAAGAAAATGAGCAACTGAAGGCTGCAAATGCAGAAAGGAAACTCTACTAAAACAGATTAGAGCAACTGATAACTCTGGGTATTGAGTTGAACTGACTGAAAGAACGCAGTTTGGCTGTTCAACGATCTGCAGAAACATTGTCTACTAAGCATAACGACTTGAAGGAATGGTATCATTCTCGTAATGCTAAACTGGTGGACGGCTTCAATGGTTTTAAAGACGTCTTTGAAATGAGCAGAAAGCGAGTGAACTTCTGTGGAATGAGAGATGCAAAGCATAGGATATCAAGCGTAAACGTGATCAGGATTTTGAAGACCCTGGTATTGCTACTGCTTCAGCCTCATCTTCACAGCCAAAAGTTTCTGTTCCACCACCAGTGGTAGATTGTAATGTGCAGCAGATCATGACCGATCCAGTTACCTCAAGTGACACTCAAGAGGAAACTGGAAAGGTTTATGAGTCTAGAAAACAATGAAGACCTGGATCCTCAATCAACTATGGATTGATTATCTTCAGGGGGAGTTTGTTGATACAACAGGCAGTTCAAGAAATAAAGATCGAAGACCAAGCAACAGCCAAGGGGGAGTTTGTTGATACACTTTTGTGTCTGTAGCTTATTCTTAGTTACGTCTGTAATTGTACGGTCCTTATGTACTGTGTCTGTATAGATTGGTCGTGTCGGCCAGATCAAGATATCCTCCTATCTTGATCTAGTACGACGATTAGAATGTCTGTGTACAACAGTTGCATGTGTGCTACTGTTGAGTCTCAGGTACGTCATGTCTGTGGCACAATCTCCAAAGAAAACAATTGGTACGAGTGGGTAATGCTTCGTACGAGCAAGATGTTTCTGGTACGAGTCACACCATTCGTACGATCAAGCTTACCTAATCAAGCTTTCAGCTTGATTCATACGAGCAAGGTTATTGATTCGTGAGAGCCAGTTCATTTGTACGAGTCTATTTGGAGAATGTCTTTCATGTCTTTTGGTATTTCGCTACGACCATCAACATTCGTACTGTTGCTTGGTGTTGGCACTATATAAGCAGACATGCCCTTCTTAGTAGAAACAAGTGCATGTGTGAGAGAGTTCATACGAGTGACCAGTGGATACTAAGCTGAGACTTTGATAGCACAGAGTGAATGCATAGAGTCTGTATGAACATTGTTTGTATATGTTTATACTAGTTCTCATCAGCCAATCAAGATATTGAAACTTTGGTTATCCTGTGTGTCTCCTACTTTGCTTTTGTTTGCATGCATACTAGGATTCCGCACTGGTATGTGTGTTGCATGAACAAGAAAGCAGGTTTATCTTGATCCTCCAGGTGGACCTACAGAAACATCTTCGGTGCATCCTAGAACTGCTAAGACAAAAGAAGCTTTATGCTAAGTTCTCTTAGTGCGAATTTTGGCTTAGAGAAGTCCAATTTCTTGGAAATGTTGTAAGTGAGCGTGGTATCTAAGTGGATTGCGCCAAAATAGAAGCCATAATGAATTGGGAAGTACCCAAAACTCCATCAGAGATTCGTAGCTTCTTAGGATTGGCTTGTTATTATAGGAGGTTCATAGAGAACTTTTCAAGGATAGCCACTCCTTTAACTACCTTGACCCGTAAGAATGTTAAGTTTGACAGGGTCCAAAACAACAAGAATCTTTTGAAACTTTAAAACACAAGTTGAGCAATGCTCCTGTGTTATCTCTACCTGAGGGTATTGAGGATTTTGTCGTTTATTGTGATGCCTTGCACACTAGCATGGGCTGTGTGCTAACGCAAAAAGGCAAGTAATTGCTTATGCATCACGACAATTAAAGGTGCACGAAAGGAATTACACCACCCATGATTTGGAATTGGGTGTTGTTGTATTTGCACTTAAGTTGTGGATACATTACTTATATGGCACGAAGTGTACTATATATACTGACCATAAAAGTCTCCAACATTTCTTCAATCAAAAGGATTTGAACATGTGACAACGCTGATGGATGGAAACACTTAACGATTATGATTGTGAAATTCGCTATCATCCCGGCAAGGCAAATGTCCTTGTTAACGCCTTAAGTCGCAAAGAAAGGGTTAAGCCTATTAGGATTAACGCCAAGAGCATCGAGCTCAGAAATAGCTTGAATGAGAAGCTATTAGACGCGTAAAGGCAAGCCCTATTAGAGGCTAATGTTCCTAATGAAGGATTAGGCGGAACTGTTGATCAATTAATGCCTGGAAAATATGGAATCCTTAGAATTAATGTAAGAATCTGGGTTCCAATCTTTGGAGGACTTAGAGATCTAATCCTCCAAGAAGCACATAATACAAGATACTCAGTTCACACAGGTGGTGATAAGATGTATTAGGATTTGAAAAAGAATTATGGTGGATGGGTTTGAAGAAATCCATAGCCACTTATGTAGCTAAGTGTCTGACATGTTCCCAAGTTAAAGCCGAACATTAGAAACCGTCAGGACTTCTACAACAACTTGAAATTCCCACTTGGAAATGGGAAAAGGTAACTATGGATTTGATTACCAAGTTACCTAAACCAAACGTGGTAATAACACGATTTGTGTCATTTGGATAGACTGACTAAGTCAGCGCATTTCTTGCCAATTAAGAGACTTATAATTCTGATAAGTTCGCTAAGTTGTATGTGGACAAGATTATGTCCCTACATGGTGTGCTGGTATCTATTGTATCCGATAGAGATACTAGATATACATCTCACTTTCGGAAAAGTTTCCAACAATCTTTAGGCACAAGATTAAACTTTAGTACGACTTACCACCCGTAGACGGATGAACAAAGTGGGCGTAGTATTCAAACTTTGGAAGACATGCTTAGAGCATGTGTGATTGATTTAGGTGGAAGTTAGGATGACCACTTACCCCTAATAGAATTCTCCTATAATAACAGTTACCATACGAGCATCAAGGCTGCTCCTTTTGAGGCCTTGTATGGGAGAAAATGTCGAACGCCCGTGTGTTGGGCAGAAGTTGGGGAAGCCCAACTATCAGGACCAGAGATTGTCCTGGAAACCACGAATAAGATTGTGCAAATCCGTGATAGACTCAAAACTACCCGCGATAGGCAGAAGAGCTATGCTGACAAGAGGCGTAAACCTCTTAAGTTCAAAATAGGGGACAAGGTCATGCTAAAAGTATCACCTTGGAAAGGTGTAATGAGATTTGGAAAGAAGGGCAAGTTAAGCCCAAGATATATTGGACCATTCGAGATAATTGAATGTGTTGGCGCTGTAGCTTATAAGCTTAAGCTATCAGAGGATCTTAGTGGAATTCATGATGTATTCCACATCTGTAATCTTAAGAAATGTCTAGCCGATGAGTTGCTAGCAATATTACATCATGATGTGCAAATTGATGAAAACCTGAGGTTCGTTGAGAAACCGATTTCGATCGAGGATCGAAAGGTTAAGAAGCTCTAAAAGAAAAAAGATACCTATAGTAAAGGTTAAGTGGGATGCCCTACGAGGCCCCGAGTATACATGGGAGGTTGAGTCCACTATGCGACAAAAGTACCCCCATCTTTTTTAATAAAATCTCGAGGTCGAGATTTCTTTTAAGGGGTGAGGATGTACCACATCGTAAAATCGTGTCCAATAATATAGTGACACATATTTTTTATTATAAGTCTATTAAGGACTAATAAGGACTAAAGGTGTCAACATGCTCAAACTAAGCCTCTGAGTGACCCTCTGGTGTGAATATGCATAAACTGAGCCTCTGGTGACCATTAGTGTCAACATGCTTAAACTGCGCCTCTGAATGAACATGATTGTCAACATGCTTACAATGAGCCTCTGAGTGACCATTAGTGTCAACATGCTTAAACTTAGCCTCTGAGTGACCATTAGTTTCAACATGCTTACACTGAGCCTCTAAGTGACCCTTTACGAAGTCCTAACTCTCATATGAGCCACTAGTTAGACAAGAGGGATTAATTCTGTAAATATGTAAAAGTTGGACAATGGAGAGATTAGAAGTGTCAACATGTTAATTAATACTTCTGAGTAACCTTTTAACAAACCGAGAGCTTGATAATGTCCGAGCATACTCCCGGGTATGCCAAACGTTGACTACGGAGGGCTAATTATGCTTATAAAGGTTTTTTAGAGATTTAATAAGTCGAGGGGCTAAATGTGACAAAGTTTGAAAGTTCTCTAGGGCGCTCGCGGGCCGCAAGAGACATAGGCCTTGTCTCTCGCGGGGCACCAGAGGCCTGTATCTGCAGAATTTTTGCTTAACCTCCACACATGTTGCCAAAAACTATTTGATTCGAAACCATGGACTTCCAAATTGTTATGCCACATTTTAGGACACTTGTAGGCTTCCTCTAACACTTGCTAACACCTGGCATCACCTCCTTCAAGCTCTCCAACTATAAATAGGTGCATTGGTTCACCATTTGAACTTGCACCTTTCTCATTTTCATTCTATCTCCCTCCTCTGGAAGTTCCTAACTGAAAGGAGCATCCAACTTAGTTCTATTTCATCCTAGGAATCACTTGTAAGTGTTCCTTTCTCTTGCATTTTCGTTTATAGGCTTTTTATATCCAAAAGTCAAGCGTTTACGGAAAACGCTTTGAGTTTCAGTTAAGACCATTATGGTTCAGCCATTATTCATAACGAACATGGCTAAGTGATCGTAATAAGATAGGTTTTAATGCCTATTAAGGGCACCTCCTAAAGATCACGTTTGCTAGACCAATTAACGGGTCAAAGTTTCATTATTAAAAAGTCAAACAGGCCAGTTTTCGAAATATTATAATCTGAGCTTATATATGTCATGAAACATGTTTTGACACTTAAACAAGTTGGTAATAATTATTAGAACATGTGAGAACATGTTTGACTCATCAATTTAAGTTCTAGGGTCGGTTCGCAACCGAAAGTCACAAAGTTTGACTTCTGCTTTGACTTTTGATTCTGACCCGAATTAGATTGGTTAGCTACTGATCTAAGGTTGCATTATTCGTAATATAAAGTAGCATAACCCTCTGAGGTTATATTACATGATCATAATCAGAATCTGAGTTTATGCACAAGTTCCGTTATTATGCCAATTTTGACTAAAATACCCTTTTTACATAAAATAAGGTTTAATCGATAACAATCTTGAAAATGAATTTCCTACTGATGTAATATCATAAGTAAGATTATTTGGGATGTCGACTCAGTTTATATACTTAGTTTACATACAAGTCCTTGCATTGTGTCACCAGATGACGATAAAGCCCTTATGGTGCATGTGACAAATGGCAAAATAGCCGGTGATTCTGTACAATTTAATCACTGATTTCATATTATAATCTCATGCATAGTTATCGTAATTTAATTGCAAAACTGAGACGTACGTCATTAGGGCAAGTACACCTGATCATAACACATAATGGTTTTCGTTACGACGAGAAACAGACCAAAACAATGCCCTAAAAATGTTGGTAGATAGTGCTGGACGCACTAATTGCGGTGACACTAACTGTGTCGGAAAACCTGCTGAAACGAATCAAGACATGAAATAACGGCATGTTAATGCCATACTTGAGTCCATATACAAATGAAAACACATATTTGAGAACAACTATTACAAAAATACATAACTTTCCGGTATAACGCCTAAATTGCAAAATTGTCCGTTTCGACCAGAAAGGCGACAAATAGCGATTTGTCCGCAAGACTAATTCAGAAGATTCCGGATGTCAAGATAAGAATAAAACAATGAACATCCTAAAATAATGTGAGAATAGAAAAAATGCACAAAAGATATCGTTTCAGGTCATTCGTCAAACAGTGCACAATTCGACCGAAAAGCGGTCGATTGTCGAAATGACGAATATTTTAGTGGCCGATAGCCTCATCCGGGCGTCTAGTGAATTGGTTAAGCATTATTTTGAACTTGGAATCCATTCAACTAACATAAGGTCACGGAAACACAACTTTCGGAAAAATTCGACGGCAGAACATAAAAGTGTCGATATCGATCGACCGGTTGAACGAAAGACATATCGGCCATCCTAACTCTTCGTATATTCGTCTAGCGAATTAGTCATACATATTTTTAGATCGTAAATGCACTAACTAGACACCATATTCATTGTGGTGGTCGAAAACAAAAGCTTCCGGTAATAAATAAATAGTTTCGTTTATTAGTGATTATTACGACGATGAGCGATCTAGCGACGTATCCGTCATCCGAAACTTATATTGGAGGACCATGTGGATTAAATACCATGTAAATACACCCTAAACGCTACTCTTATGCTAATGATGCTAGATCATAAACCCTAATCACTATACTTAATTAAATTACCAAAATATCTCAATTTTCAACATGTGGTAAATATAAAAGTTACACTTCCCCCCCCCCCCCCCCGGCATGAACGGTTCAAGTGGGTCCCACCCCACTTGATTTTGTTGAAAAATCAAAGATTATAAGCATGGTCTTTAGAAGATTTGATGGAACTTGATTATGATGAGAAATATATAATAATTTCTAAAGAAGTTCTTATCATTTTCTTCAACAAAAAGTTGCAACCATTCTCCCTTGTTCTTCCCTCCACCTCACGGCTACCATACCACCACCACACACCACCATTTAGACACCACAATCCACCACATTCCATACACTTTGAAGCCTAATCAAGTCTATTAGATGCTTTCAAGGATGGAGATCATTAGGGATTCTTAAGGAGCTTATTTTTCTTTTAAATCTTCAAGGAACTTATGCACCCATTGTGAGCTAACCTCCTCCATAATCTAAATTACTTTTATGCTTAGATTATTAGTGCACAAGTTGATCATCTTGAAAATCAAGAAAAGATAAGTTAAAAACCCTAAAACACGACATAACAATAACACTAAATATTGTTTATTTTGTGTTGATTATATGTTTATATGATTGTTAGATTGTATGTTGAAGTTGTTTATGTTGATATTATGATATAAAAGTGAGATGACCTTGTGTGATTTAGTGTAAAAATAAAGATTTAAACATGATAAGGTTTAAATCTAAACAAGTTCATCACCTACATCATCCACTTAAAATACTACAACTTAAAGATATTTTTTATGCATAAGAATGATTTTTATGAGAAGTAAACATTTTTATTTAAGTTGTAATCACCTTAAAAATGTGTAGTAATCAAGGGGTTAAGTGCATAAACTTGTTTAAACAACATGCTAAAGTATTGTTTTGAAAAGGTTAATAAATATTAAAAACCCCATTGATTTACTAGGATTTTTAAACCATAAAAAGTCATAGATGATGATATTTTTATTATGAAAAATAAATGTTAGATGATTTGTTGATGATGATTATGAGCTTAAACATGTTTTAAATACGTTTTAAAACGTGGAAAACGTCACAGTTTAGGGGAAACTATGGAGAAATTTTCTAAAAATCTAATCGCGATTAAGACATGGTTAGTGGGGTGATTAGTGGGACTAAAACGTGATTAGTAACTTAAATCCTCATTAAGTAGACTCTAATGACAAGGGTTATCTCTAAATAGCAAAGTGTTTAACAAAGTTATAAATATATATTTATAAGCAAAAATAAACACTTTTTGCAAGTATATTTCTACTTGAAAAGTAATACAAGTATATATATATATTTCTATACAATTGTTGCCAATAAATTGTATGTATACATGTGAGTAGTGAATGTGTATGTATTAGAAACTTAGGGTATTCACAATAAAAATACCCAGTCTTATACAAAATACCCACACTTAATCAATACACTAAGTGTCGGTAACATAATAAATATATTCTCACAATGCGTCGAAACAATAAATCGGACAATCAAAGCAATGCGAACAATAGGCGAACATTCAAGATGTCATCGTCGAGTCGACGACCAATGGGTGAATCGCCGGCACGAAAGGTCGTCACGAAAATGGGCGATTGTCGAAGCAAATGAACATATAACGAACGGCGCCGATGACGAGTCTAAATATATATTTATACGTTCAACATATATATATGCATATGTTATCGAAATGAAAAATCCGGAAAGTTAAGTATATAAAAAGTTGGAAAACTTTTAAGTAAATACTTACAAGAAAACATGGGCTAGGCCCAAAGTCATAAAATTTCATGGGCTAGGCCCGGTGACAAGAAAACATGGGCTAGGCCCAAAGACATAAAATTACATGGGCTAGGCCCGGTGACAAGAAAACATGGGCTAGGCCCAGAGACATAAAATTACATCGGCTAGGCCCGGTGACAAGAAAACATGGGCTAGGCCCAAGGGCAGAAATGACATGGGTTAGGCCCAATGACAAGAAAACATGGGCTAGGCCCAATGATATGTGAAGGGCAAGGCCCAGTTCACACATGGTTTGAAAACAATAATATATATATATATATATATAAGAAATATATATAACAATATTAATCGAACCAACAAACTACCAACACTACGATAACATTGTAAGTTGTTCAATCATAACAAAAAAAAATACATAATAAGAATTCAAGATGAACAACGAGTATAAGGTCTGTTGAGACCTAGGTGTCTAATAAATCCAATATGCATGAAGGTTACATACGTTGCAGACACAGATCGATAAATAGTACAACTTAACGGAACGCAAATCTGTGAGTTCATGTCCCTCCTTTCACTTATTTTAAGTTTTGGTTTAAACTATCGAGGGGAAATACATGTCATGTTAAAATAGTATGTTAGCTATGTTTTAGCAGATAACAGATCAATGTGCATAAGTAGGAAAGAACAGTAGTAACCATTAATCACTTAGTGACCAAGGTGCAAAAAAGGTAGATCTATTGAGTTTGAGACCCACTCCACTCCTTGTTGGTATACCCATTGGAGTGCTTTTGTGATCCCAACATGTAAAAGAAGTCTCGGTTTGGTTACTTACTTATGGGACTAGTATGTCAGAGTGCTTGTGACACACTAATAGATCCAAAATTAACTCATTGATGCTAATAACATACTTGGATTTCAATACAGGTTTTCAAGGATGACATTTTGATACGAAAACATTAAACTACATGAACTCGCCAACTTTATGTTGACTTTTTAAGATTACATGTGTTTCAGGACGCAGGACTTGAGCTGGTGATGGGATCCGGGTACGGGATTTTCAAGACAACGATGTACTACCTTTTGGAGGGTTTGCCTTTTATATCCCAACCTCGTTTGGGTATATAGAGGTCAAAGCCTCAGCCTGAATTTGTGATAAAAACAATATCTTATTTTGGAACGTGTTTTAAACTATGTTTGTAACGGTAATCTGATACTGATAACAATGTGGCTTTACTTTTGAAGGATGTATATGTATAACGAAACTTAGTAATGGCATGACATCATTGTTGTTAATATTGTTTACTAAATTGGATGCAGTGATTACCTAATAGTCACACACTTGCGCTTCCGCTACGACCAGGGTGTTACAGGTTGGTATCAGAGCTTCGATTGTAGTGAACCGGGGAAAAACTTTTTATTAAAAGTTGGTCTACAATCACCAGGGCTCACACATGAAAAAAAAGTTTAAAACATAATAGAAATGTTTTCGGATTATAACAAGATAACAAGAAGTTTTTCATTGTGTCACGATAACATGAGGATCTATCACACGAGCTCAACGATAAGTAACGAGCAGGATAAATCCATGATTAGTCTATAGTGGATAGACATGAAACAGTAAGATTACACGTGAAAACAAAAGAGAACAATTCTTGCATGAGAAATGGTGATTAACATGAAATATATCATATGTAATAATGGATTACTAACATGAATATATATATATATATATATATATATATATATTTATTGTACGAAATATTTTGCCAAGAACGAAATACCTTCGACTATGGATATTATTATTATTCTTGACTCGCACGATGAGAGTATCGACCTCGCGTCTATTACAGAGCTTATGGCGAACGTGGTTCCTAAGTGAGACCTTAGGATTGATTTCACATAAGGTGGTTGCTTTTCCCGCGGATGCGGAGATACCTGGCTTCGGTAGTGACGAAGAGCGGAGGTGGTAGCCTTGGACGACAACTCTATTAGTGGGACGAGGTCTATGTGATCCCATATGAATCATTAATAATGACACTCTTGTCCAGACCAGGAAGGTGAAGTACTCATCTTGAAGGTGCCCCTCCAGTTGTTATTGTTGCAAATTCCCTCTATTTCTAAATCTGTCTAATGACGTGCCTTTCGCGAGTAATGTCAAGAGACGATGCACGTGGACCAACCATGAAGGTCCCTTATATGTTGAAGGTATGTAGACAATAGCATCCTCTTTCTGACTGATTGTCGTCTTTGAACGGTAGAACACTAGGGTAACCATGCAAGGCAATTTATTATTACGGGGGCCCACGTAATAATAACTTGCAGTGCATGAGAATCCTGGTAGACTATGCCGTTCAAGTTAAAGATCACTACCCATTCGAAATTGTAAATTTGTTCGGGTTTCTATCCAGTGGGACGCTACCCGGGGTGGTTGTTATAACACCCTACGATATAGAAGCAACACACGTATTTGTTCACATCTAACGTTCGATCTATATCACGAGTCGATTGAGACTAGTCATCTAAATAGACAAAACTGGTTGGCCACCCAAGGAGGATACTCCTCAACGGCCTAGAGTTCTTGTGCATGGGTTGGTCCCATGGTGTCTTTGGTACCTCATCTTATTTATTGGAAAGAGATTACACTAAACTCCGTCATTTGACATTTATCTTATTCCAAGGGAGAGTATGGCACGAACCATTCTTCAACGCCCCCATAGCATTCTATTCGATATCTATGGAATTTATAAGAATCTAGCTGGAGCTCGTGGAGCTCAAGGTATATCAACGTATTCGTCACACGGGTTGATGTGGCGAAGGATTTTTTTTCTCCTACTTTGGGCGATTGAAGTCCACTAAGTATGGAATACATGCTATAAGGTTGAAGACGACCGTTTGGTTTCTTCTCTCTTACGAGTTATTTCCTTTCCAATTAGGCATATGGCCGATACACGCAAGAGGTACTACGAATTTTGAATTGTTGTTATTCACGTTATCATTGTTTCAAACATGTATGAAGAATACAATCTTGAGGTTCCCATGACCGATGGCATCCTTTATTCTTAGGCATATGGTAGACTATATTTATTCAAATATATGTCTAGCTTCTTTTAATTTTGGGTATTAAGAAGAAACATGGCGCCAAAAGGAAGGTCTTCACCCAAAAGGGGTTAGTAAATCCATGACTTACTAGGTAAGCCGAACTATAGTTCTTATGGAAGGACATACGGTTGCGAAAATCGCATGACATGAGGGTAACTTAGTCGACACTAGTGACGAAACTGGTAGTACCGGTAGTTCAAATGGTTCGGATCCCAATAGATTGGGAACGAGTGGCAGCGCTACACCTGAAGATGATCATACAAGGTTTTAATTCTAAGGCTTTTCTGGACTGTAAGCCGTGAGACCTCACTGGTGCGAGAGGTGCGGTAGGTTATGTCCGCTAAATAAAGACAACGAAGTCGGTTAGTAGTGCGAGTAAATGCACTCCTTAGTAAACGATTATGTAAACAAAGAGTCTCCTGATGAATGCAACATTAACTTGGTGAAATCCTCCAGTAGAAACTTTAAGGAGTGAGACTACGAAGAGGTCATCATGGGGAGGACTCAGATTCTTATGTGAGAAGAGTATTGCTCGCTGATTGGAATTCCAAATGTAGAAACAGGATCCTAGAACTCGATTATGATTACAGCCAACGTTGTTGGTTACACTCGACGCTTTCACGATCTCTCAAGGGTGGTTCCATACTGAGGAACACATGATATCAAACGCATTGAGCGCTACATTTGAGGTTTAGCCTCTAAGAACCAAAATCATGACCACATCATCCCACCCTACCTCCATCACCCAAACAGTAACTCTTGCAGTTAGTCTCACCAAGGATGCGGTGAGAATGGGAAATTATCAAGAAAATGCATGTGAAATCTACTAGCGACGGGAAGCGAAATGTAATTCCCGTGATGATAGAAACGAAGGCAATTGCTGCCATAATTGATGCTAGCACAAAGTAATGTGCTGATAACTTACTGAAATCCTAAATGGGATAAGTTGAAATTTCCTCATGAGGGCACTTGCAAAAGTGCCAAGAATAGAAGTGTAGTGAATCAGGACACAAAACAGAAACCAATAAGTTAGTAAGACTCAGCCAAGAACAAGGATGTTAAGTGTGGCATGAAGGCCACTTCAAGCATGAGTGTCTCAAGAACGAATCCAATGATATATATTGTCCAATTTTTTTTTAAAAAATCACACAATTATAACCGTGCAATCGGGTTGTAAAATTGTTTACGGATCATTTTCTGTGTATCAAAACATTTATTCCTCAGTCGGCTAACTTTCCACCTTTTCGAGTCCAAATCGAGTACCCAATTCGAAAAACTAGTCCGAGATGATCTGAAATCAATACCAAAGATCTGAGATGCACTATTCTGATCCCTGGTTCATGGGGAATCATTAAAAGGTCACTGACACCTTTCCTATCAACAAACGTCTCGCATCCATCTTGTTGGATACCTGTGCCAATTCTAGTTCATCTCCATAGACATCAAAATATACTTGACCTATATACAGGTAAGATAGACGTTCCCTCATTCTATAGAATTTGCCAACGGTAAATTTGTCAATGTCAGGAGAAGTTATAAAAGGATGCACTTTGGAACTGGGAGGACAAGAATTTAATATCCAAATCTTTTACCCATTTATCCGGGTTGTAACGACATAGCTTCTGGCATAGACTTCTTGACATATAACTGAGTGAAAGTAGGTTGTCCTGAGAAAACTATCCGCATCCCCCTGCCAAACGAAGAAACACTTGTAGTACACAGAGAGAAGCACGATACCCCTCTTACGAATCATTAACTACATGAAGGCCAGAAGTGCCTACAGAAAGGTTGCATAGCCTTTCAAACTCGTGTAGCCGACAAGGAAACTAAGGAGCCAAAATTGGAGGAAATAACCGTTGTGAAGGAATCCCCTTAAAGCCTTTCCATTAGACTTGTCTAGATTCCCTCCGCAACGACACGCCGACTTTCGCATTGATTTGGTGCCAGGAGCCGCACTAGTAGCGAAGTCTTACCACCGATTAGCTCCGTCATAAATGCAAAGACTATCACACGACTGCAAAAGTTGTTAGACAAAGGATTCATAAGACTGAACCCATGACCGCAGAAAGGTAACCTGAAGTGATAGGCACCAATAAACAAGTTAACCATCAAGAATTCGTACCCATTACCGAGGATTGATGATATGTTTGATCAATTACAAGAGTCGAGTTAAATCCGTAGATGGATTTAAGATCCGGGTATCATCAATTAAGAATACAAGAGGAAAGTATTCCTAAAACAGCGTTTAGGACTCGTTACGGTCATTACGAGTTCCTTGTTATGCCCTTTGGCCTAACAAACGCCCCTACGGTATTCATGGATTTGATAAACCGGGTATGTAAGCCATACCTCGACAACTTCATGATCGTTTTCATAGATGACATACTGATATACTCACGAACCGAGGAAGAACATGGACAACACATGAGAACTATACTGGGATTGCTATAGAAGGAGAAATTATATGTCAAGTTCTCAAAATGCAAATTCTGGATTCGCGAAGTACAATTTCTCGGACACATGGTGAACGGGAACGTAATACATGTTGACCCATCGAAAATCGAGGCTATAAAGAATTGGACCACGCCAAGAACCCTCACGGAAATAAGTCAATTCTTGGGCTTAGCGGGATATTACAGGAGATTTATTAACTCATCCAAAGTTGCTCAGCCGCCAACCTCGCTTACCCAGAAGGATAGAAAATTGGATTGGGGAGAAAAACAAGAACCAACGTTCCAATTGTTGAAAGATAAACTATGTAATGCACCGATACACTCACTCCCGAACGGTACAGATGACTTCGTGGTGTACTGTGATGCATCGCATCAAGGCTTGGGTTGCGTGTTAATGCAACGTGAAAAAGTCATTGCATACACGTCACGACAGTTAAAATTTCATGAAAGAAATTATACCACGCATGACCTGGAGTTAGGTGTAGTGGTATTTGCCTTGAAGATCTGGTGTCATTATTTATATGGCCCTAAGTGTACCATATTCACGGATCATAAAAGTCTTCAACATATATTCAACCAAAAGGAATTGAATATGCGCCAACGACGTTGGGTGAACTGTTGAATGATTATGACTGTGATATCAAGTATCACCCGGGTAAAGCAAATGTGGTAGCAGATGCTTTGAGTAGAAAGGAACGAGTCAAAACATTACGGGTGCGAGCTTTAGAAATGACGATCCAGACGAACTTTACAGCTCGAGGCGTGAAGCACAACAAGAAGCACTAAAACCCAAGAAAACATTCCAGCGGAATCCCTATGGGGAATGGAAAAACAGTTGGAACCAAACAAGGATGGAACTCTATATCTCATGGGAAGGATCTGGATTCCCTATTATGGTGAGCTGCGAGACTTGGTGCTGGATAAAGCACACAAGTCCAAGTATTCGATACACCCAGGATCGGACAAGATGTACTAGGATCTGATGGAATACTATTGGTGGCCTAATCTCAAGGGAGATATTGCGACCTATGTTGGGCAATGCCTAACTTGTGTAAAGGTCAAGGACGAATACCAGAAACAATATGGGTTATTACAACAACCTGAGATCCTGATTTGGAAGTGGGAACAGATATCAATGGATTTTGTTACAAAGTTACCACGGACCTCTCAAGGTCATGACATGATCTGGGTTATCATTGATCGGTTGACCAAATCAGCTCATTTCCTACCCATACGCGAGAAAGACAGTACGGAGAAACTAGCTAAACTGTACTTGAAAGAGATTGTAGCATGTCATGGTGTGCCAATCTCAATAATCTCTGATAGAGATGGTCGCTTTGTGTCACGGATCTGGCTATCTTTTCAAAATTCATTTGGTTCTCGCTTGGATTTAAACACAGCCTTTCATCCGCAGACCGAGGGTCAAAGCGGGCGAACCATCCAAACGTTGGAGATATGCTTCGGGCATGTGTGATGGATTTAGGTGTAAACTGGGATACTCATTTACCGTTGGTATAGTTTTCCCACAATAACAGTTATCACACCAGTATCAAGGCCGCGCCATTCGAAGCACTATATGGACGGAAGTCGGTGACAGTCAACTCATAGGTCCCGAAATAGGTACAAGAGACCACAGACAAAATATTCAAGATCCGTGAGCGTATCAAAGCGGCCCGAGATAGACAAAAGAGCTATGCATATCGGAGACGCAAACCATTATCCTTCGAGGTCGGAGACAAAGTATTGTTAAAGGTCTCACCTTGGAAAGGCGTAACAAAAATCGAGAAGCGCGGAAAGCTCAACCCGAGATATATTGGATCTTTTGAAATTCTGGCAAAGATTGGTACAGTGGCGTACAAGTTATAACTGCAGAGGAATTTAATAACTTACATGACACATTTCGTGTGTCTAATCTGAAGAAAAGTCCAACAAGTGACATAGTTATCATTCCACAATGAGATTCATGTTGATGACAAATTACAATTCACCGAAGAACCAGTCAAAGTCATGGACTGTAAGGTCCAAAAGACTAGAAGAAGTAAAATCGGACTGGTGAAGGTTCCCTGGAACTCTCGTCACGATCCCGAGTACGCATGGGAACGTGAAGATCAAATCATGTCAAAATACCCCCACCTGTTTAACAAGACTCCTTCAGAGGATGCCTCAAACTGAATTTCGGGACGAAATTCTTTTTAACAGGGGGAGTATGTGACAAATGGCAAAATAGCTGGTGATTCCGTACAATTTAATCAATGATTTCATATTATAATCTCATGCATAGTTATCGTAATTTAATTGCAAAACTGAGTCGTACATCATTAGGGCAAGTACACCTGATCATAACACATATTGGTTTCCGTTACGACGAGAAACAGACCAAAACAATGCCCTAAAAGTGTTGGTAGAAAGTGTTGGACGCACTAATTGCGGTGACACTAACTGTGTCAGAAAACCCGCTGAAACGAATCAAGACATGAAATAACAGCATGTTAATGCCATACTTGAGTCCATATACAAATGAAAACACATATTTGAGAACAACTATTACGAAAATACATAACTTTCCGGTATAACAGCCTAAATTGCAAAATTGTTCGTTTCGACCAGAAAGGCGACTAATTCGGAGGATTCCGGATGTCAGGATAAGAATAACACAATGCTAAGCATCCTAAAATAATGTGAGAATAGTAAAAATGCACAAAAGACATTGTTTCAGGTCATTCGTCAAACAGTGCACAATTCGACCGAAAAGCTATCGATTGTCGACGAATATTTTAGTGGCCGATAGCCTCATCCGGGCGTCTAGTGAACTGGTTAAGCATTATTTGGAACTTGGAATCCATTCAACTAACATAAGGTCACGGAAACACAACTTTCGGAAAAGTTCGACGGTAGAACATAAAAGTGCCGATATCGATCGACCGATCGAACGAAAGACATATCGGCCATCCTAACTCATCGTATATTCGTCTAGCGAATTAGTCATACATACTCGTAGATCGGAAATGCACTAAGTAGACACCATATTCATTGTGGTGGTCGAAAACAAAAGCTTCCGGTACTAAATAAATAGTTTCGTTTATTAGCGATTATTACGACGATAAGCGATCTAGCGACGTATCCGTCATCTGAAACTTATATTGGAGGACCGTGTGGATTAAATACCATGTTAATACACCCTAAACTATACTCTTATGCTAATGATGCTAGATCATAAACCCTAATAACTATACTTAATTTAATTACCAAAATATCTCAATTTTCAACATGTGGTAAAAATAAAAGTTACACTTTACCACCCCCATGGCATGAACGGTTCAAGTGGGTCCCACCCCACTTGATTTGTTGAAAATCAAAGATTACAAGCATGGTCTTTAGAAGATTTGATGGAAGATGAGAAATATATAATAATTTCTAAAGAAGTTCTTATCATTTTCTTCAACAAAAAGTTGCAACCATTATCCCTTGTTCTTCCCTCCACCTCACGGCTACCATACCAACACACACCACCATTAGCCACCACAAACACCACATTCCATACACTTTGAAGCCTAATCAAGTCTATTAAAGAAGCTTTCAAGGATGGAGATCATTAGGGATTCTTAAGGAGCTTATTTTTCTTCTAAATCTTCAAGGAACTTGTGCACCCATTGTGAGCTAATCTCCTCCATAATCTAAATTATTTTTATGCTTAGATTATTAGTGTACAAGTTGATCATCTTGAAAATCAAGAAAAGATAAGTTAAAAACCCTAAAACACAACATAATAATAACACTAAATATTGTTTATTTTGTGTTGATTATATGTTTATATGATTCTTAGATTGTATATTGAAGTTGTTTATGTTGATATTATGATATAAAAGTGAGATGATCCTGTGTGATTTAGTGTAAAAATAAAGATTTAAACATGATAACGTTTAAATCTAAACAAGATCATCACCTACATCATCCATGTAAAATACTACAACTTAAAGATAATTTTTATGCATATGAATGATTTTATGAGAAGTAAACATTTTTATTTAAGTTGTAATCACCTTAAAAATGTGTAGTAATCAAGGGGTTAAGTGCATAAAGTTGTTTAACAACATGCTAAAGTATTGTTTTGAAAAGGTTAATAAATATTAAAAACCCCATTGATTTACTAGGATTTTTAAACCATAAAAAGTCATGGATGATGATATTTTTATTATGAAAAATAAATATTAGATGATTTATTGATGATGATTATGAGCTTAAACAGGTTTTAAATACGTTTTTAAAACGTGGAAAACGCCATAGTTTAGGGGAAACTATGGCGAAATTTTCTAAAAATCTAATCGCGATTAAGATATGATTAGTGGGGTGATTAGTGGGACCAAAACGTGATTAGTAACTTAAATCGTCATTAAATAGACTCTAATGACAAGGGTTATCCCTAAATAGGAAAGTGTTTAACAAAGTTATAAATATATATTTATAAGAAAAAATAAACACTTTTTGCAAGTATATTTCTACTATAAAAGTAATACAACTATATATTTATTTCTATAAAATTGTTGCGAATAAATTGTATGTGTACATGTAAGTAGTGAATGTGTATGTATTAGAAACTTAGGGTATTCACAATAAAAATACCCAATCTTATACAAAATACCCACACTTAATTAATACACTAAGTGTTGGTAACATAATAAATATATTCTCATAATGCGTCCAAACAATAAATCGGACAATCAAAGCAATGCGAACAATAGGCGAACATTCAAGATGTCATCGTCGCGTCGATGACCAATGGGTGAATCACCGGCACGAAAGGTCGTCACGACAATGGGCGATTCTCGACGAAAATGAACATATAACGAACGACGTCGACGACGAGTCTAAATATATATTTATACGTTCAACATATATATATATGTATATGTTATCGAAATGAAAAATCCGGAAAGTTAAGTATATAAAAAGTTAGAAAAATTTAAAGTAAATACTTACAAGAAAACATGGGCTAGGCTCAAAGTCATAAAATTTCATGGGCTAGGCCCGGTGACAAGAAAACATGGGCTAGGCCCAAAGACATAAAATTACTTGGGCTAGGCCCGGTGACAAGAAAACATGGGCTAGGCCTAGAGACATAAAATTACATGGGCTAGGCCCGGTGACAAGAAAACATGGGCAAGGCCCAAGGACATAAATGACATGGGCTAGGCCTAATGATATGTGAAGGGCAAGGCCCAGTTCACACATAGTTTGAAAACAATAATATTATATATATATAATATATATATATATACCCAATGATATGTGAAGAGCAATGCCAAGTTCACACATAGTTTGAAAACAATAATATATATATATATATATAATATATATATAAATATTAATCGAACCAACAAACTACCAACACTAACATTGTAAGTTGTTCAATCATAACAAAAAAATACATAACAAGAATTCAAGATGAACAACGAGTACAAAATCTGTTGAGACCTAGGTGTCTAATAAATCCAATACGCATGTAGGTTACATACGTTGCAGATACCGATCGATAAATAGTACAACGTAACGGAACGCAAACCTGTGAGTTCATGTCCCTCCTTTCACTTATTTTAAGTTTTGTTTTAAACTATCGAGGGGAAATACATGTCATGTCAAAATAGTATGTTAGCTATAAGTTAGCAGATAACAGATCAATGTGCATAAGTAGGAAAGAAGAGTAGTAACCATTAATCACTTAGTGACCAAGGTGCAAAAGAGGTAGATCTATTGACTTTGAGACCCGCTCCACTCCTGGTTGGTATACCCATTGGTGTGCTTTTGTGATCCCAACATGTCAAAGAAGTCTCGGTTTGGTTAATTACTTATGGCACTAGTATGTTAGGGTGCTCACGACATATTGATAGATCCTAAATTAACTCATTGATGCTAATAACATACTTGGATTTCAATACAGGTTTTCAAGGATGACATGTTGATAAGAAAATATTAAACTACATGAACTCGCCAACTTTATGTTGACTTTTTAAAATTACATGTGTTTCAGGATGCAGGACTTGAGCTGGTGATGGGATCCGGGTATGGGATTTTCAAGACAACGATGTAATACCTTTTGGAGGGTTTGCCTTTTATATCCTAACCTCGTTTGGGTATATAGAGGTCAAAGCCTCAATCTGAATTTGTGATAAAAACAATATCTTATTTTGGAACACGTGTTTTAAACTATGTTTGTAACAGTAGTCTGATACTGATAACAATGTGGATTCACTTTTGAAGCATGTAAATGTATAACGAAACTTAGTAATGGGATGACATCGTTGTTGTTAATACTGTTTACTAAATTGGATGCAATGATTACCTAATAGTCACACACTTGCGCTTCCGCTACGACCAGGGTGTGACAGTGCATAAAATGACTGTAATCATACTTTTATACTATACATTTTTATTTAATGATATGTTATACTAAATAACGTATCTAAAACACATATACCTGATCATAGCGTCAGTTTTCATTAAACTTTGCATAAATCGTCATTTTTCGACATAAACGTCGTTTCGGCGCACAATATGGTCTAGAGCCATATTTATCAACCAAGTCTTGTTACCTACTGTTTTTAAAACTTATTTAAATTATCTTTACAGTAGGTACATAATATACACTCAGAATCCCAAATAAATTATGAAACTGTGTGTAAAATGACCAAAATGCCCCTTCGGTGCATAGTTTGGTCATAATTGGTAAAATACACAATATTAGACCACAAATTAAATATTTTTCCAGAATACTTACGATCATAACGTTAAAATATATTCAAGTTCCTTTTATATGGTATATAATTACCAAAACGCCCTTATGAGGCATAATTTCATTTTAAAACCTTAAAGGGCATGTAAGTTGATATCATACTGATATTACAACTTATCTAAAATCTAAAGGCATATAGAACTTGTCCATGACTTATCCGGATACCCGATATCGCTTATATCCGCACGGTTAAGTATATGTAACTAGTTTACTGAAATTAACCGAAACGGGTTTAACCTTATCATTTTAGTCTCAAAATCCAGAATGCTTATGGTTTACCCGTATTATACAAGTCATAGTACTTGTTGGGTTTAAACTACATTTTGTCCGGTCATCGCTTAATCTAGCGTAATATACCGTTTTGATCTTGTACGCTAGTCGGTCTAAGTCTATGAGTTAAATTAAGACCGTTAGCATTTTAATTGGTTAGCTTATGCCATAATCCAGACAAGAGGCTTCAAGTAAATGCTATCTTCACTTATTTCATTTTGAATACGGCTGAGATATTAAATCTTGCATTTTAAATCAAGACTAGCTCAGGTAAATACTCCTGACTTATTTTCCCTATACGGGCTTGGCTTACGGTAAATTATTACCGCTTGGTCGGAAATAGGATCAATCGAATACCGGATTATGGCTAGTAAATCCGCATATTCCGTTTTAATCAGTTTTGTTTGATAGCTCAAACATCGGGGGTTAACGACCGTGTCCTGTATATCCTCGGCTCATTACATTAGTTAATGGCCACGACCAAAGCGCGTGGTGTAGGCATACCCCTAACAGATGCTCATGCTAAATTATTTTTACCCACTAGTTGGGGATAACTACTTCGTGGGTTCATAAGTGGTGTGTACGTTAATCATGTCTCAGTCTCTAACTGGGCCCCATATGTATGGACAAACATGTAAAACTGTTAACAAGGTTACAAGGCTGACTTTTCCAAGTTATAAAAGATTTTTCGTGCCCTGTGCACTTAAATCCATTTTAAAATGTTTTCAAAACGAGTCAGTAGGGTGTATTTACCAACGAAAGCTGGCGCATTTTCAAAAGACTAAGATGCAGGTACAATACGAAATAGGTTGGAAGCTGCTCGGTAGTGATATAAGAGGATCTTGCAAATCGTTAGATCTTTCCAAAGTCTATTACACATTTTTGAATATTTTATGATCCGCCTGTGGATCTTTCATTACAAGTCGTTTGTATATATTTTTTTCGTATTTTGAACATTTGGTTTGTAATAGTAATTTAAACTCCAAGATTTCCATTGTACTGTGTTTAATTGACTATGATGATATCAACTTACGTCACGATATTCCCCTCCCGGGCCCACCGGTGTTTGGTTGAAAATACGGTGTGTGACATATTAAGTTACCAAGAAGTTAAAATTATATCTGTTTTGAGTAGACGGTGTGTGGCGTGGGGATTCCCTAAAGCTAACACACTGCCCCGTAAAGCGTCATGGAGATAGCGTGGGATTTCTCATGGGCGTGGAGGATGATAGTGATGACGTGACGACATTTGATTGGATGTTAACTAGCTATTGAACGGCTAGTTTTATTTTTTTCCCAAAAAAACCCTTATAAATTAAACTAATCCAACATTATTTCTCCAAACACACACAGAACCTATGCAACCCATTTCTTCATATACACTTATTTTTTCACTCTCAATGTTATCATTCTCTAAAAAAATGCAAGCCTCAAGTTCATCATTTCATTGTCATTATCTTCGCTTGAAAAACTTCGTTTATTCTCAACATCATTCAACGAGGGATCCGAGCTAATAATATCAGTGGTATAGAAAGTCGTTCAAACTATATTGAAGATAAGAGACCTCACAACCCAAAAGGAGGAAATATGTAACACGCGATGAGCTTGCCGCACATGGCTTATTGGTAAGTGACTATTTTCACCCAACCCAACATATGATGATAGGAGTTTTAGGCGGTGTTTTCATATGAGCCAAAGTTTATTTTTAAGAATAGAAAACTATTTACAAAATAAATATGATTTTTTCCAACAAAAACCCGATGTGCATGGCAGTATGGGATTTATCAAGTTGCCAAAAGTCACGGACCCACTTAAACAATTGGCTTATGGCACTAGTTCTAACATACGATGACTATATCAAAATGTCGGAATGAGTGGCGAGAGAAAGTCTTCATTATTTTTGTGAGTATATAATTTTTTGTGCGTGAATTAAATATATTTTTATTATTATAATTTTTGTTCACACAGATTAGGTTTTAAAATAGTTTTTACTTAAAACCAACTACACACACATAGGGCAAGTGTACCCCTCAGGTGGTAGTATAGTTCACAGGTAAGAACCGGATATCAATCCGTGGACTCGGTGTCTCAATACTAAATTTTCGTTACTTTTAAACCTGTTTCGATCAATGAGTTGATTTCTTGATTGTTTTTAAACTATCATGTAAGGATAAAAATTAACTAATTAAATTAACAAGAACAATATCTAAGAAAGGTTGCTTGAATTAAGTATCCACTAATAAACATATGACAACTTTTTAAGGAAAACTAATGGTGATGCAAGTCTTAGAATCAACTAAGTTTCCAAATCAAGGTCCCCTAGTTTTATAAATCTTGGGAAAATTATAATGAACAACATTATAATCACCTAAGATTCATTCTTTAAGCTCTCTTGCTAAATTGATGTTAATCTTTAATAATGAGTTAATTGTTAATCAAAATTCCTAACTCTACAATTAAGGAAAACTAACATGAACAACACATTAATCACCCTAACTTAGTTTCAAGTAAATGATATCTTCAACAAGCGCTTGACATAAATCACAAGCATGGTCATGCTAAACAACAACTTTGGCCTAAATCATCAATCCAACATGAACACAAACCATAGAATTCATATAAACATTCATAAGATCTTTACAAATCCAAATGAAAGAATTCATACACATATTCAAATCATCATCCTAATCATGTTAGCAATTACCATTCCTAGTTTCATGCTATGAATCAAATCAACAACTAACAAGATTCAATAATCATAATCTCTACATGGGCTTTCCAACACTACATGTAAATTTTTATGATCAAACATTCAAGAATAATAACTTTAAACATGAACATGCATTCCAAGAAACTTGAATAAATACCATCGTTGAGATTAAAATACAATAATCAGCACATCTATTTCCATATTGTCAAGTGTTCATTAGCTTCAACAAAATTCAAACAACACAATTGTTTAGCCTAGAAGGCTCATGATAACTAAGACAAACATAAAATAATATGGAATGCGCATGAATAAGAAGTGAAAATACTAATGTTTAAGACAAGATAATTAGCTAAATGAGTTGGATTATCAAGTGATACAACCTCATAAAGGCTCCTTTCTTCAATCTCCAAGCTTCCAAGATCAGCTTCTTAAGAGAGAAATCCACCCGAATGCTCCAACTCCCCTTCAAATGAGCTGAATTCACGTATTTAAGCTACTGGGCATTTGGCACGACCGTGCCACCATTTGGCACGGTCGTGCTTGGTAAGTGTCAGGTGCCTTTTTTAAATGTTGACTTGTTTACTAGCCATTTTGGTAAAAATCCTACTCAAATGTTTCTGAGTTAGCACGGTCGCCAACCATTGCATGGTCGTGCTTCCCGGTAAGGTATTCGAAAATGGCTGAAATGATCCTGGGAATAAGCTGATCTCAGAGTGGTTTGGCTTGGCACGGTCGTGCCAGTCGTCAAATCTTCCTGGTTCGCCTAGAATCTGAGCGTGCTGATGAGAGTGCCGATCAGGGTTGGCTTGGCACGGTCGTGCCATATCTGGCAGTTTGCTTGAAAACTCCGTTTTTGCTCCAATTTGCTCCAAAAGCCTTTGTTTCTTTACCGGGGCGAAGCCCGGACCTGCATTTTTACAAATAACTTAAATGAGTATCTAAATAAATGAATATACGACAAGTTCTCGCATAAACGGGGTCTATTTGACGTTTTAAAGATGTATAAATTCTTATACATCAAACATCCCCACACTTGAACTTTGCTTGTCCTCAAGCAAACTAAAACAAACTAAAACTCTCTAAATGGCAATAACCTCAACTAGCATTCTATACGCACAAACAATTTACTCAGGCTATAACAATGAAGGACTACTCGACATGATGGAAAAAAACAAAAAGGTATATAAAATAAGTTTATGAGCAATGGTCCATCTTGGAAATCCCTACAAGTCTACCTCACATCCTCACAATGTTCACACACACTCGGCTAATATATGGGTGCACATACGATTTATGGAGTATGTGTTAAACACTCGATGCCACGATGATGACTATGTGATATCATAAGCTTATGAAAGGATCAAATTTAATCACTCGACAAAAACATAACATGAATCATGAGGTCTTATTCGGGTTGTAACTTGGCTAGGGTCAAGGGTATGGAAGTGGATATTTAAAGTGGCTAAAACGTTTGTAACCCGGCGGTTCGACTAACTTGAAACAAAAGAAAATAAGAACTATACAATTTAATATTATCTAACCGAGAGCTAAATGGATTTAGCTTTTCCACTCCAAAATTGCTCTAATGAAGCCACTTGGTAAGGCTTTTTTTTTAACTATAATCATTTTTCTCAGTTTTTTTTTTCACCTTATGCTTGAGAGGGAAACTAAGTACGTCTACTTAGATAAAAATTCTACCCCATGATGTTGCAACTATAAACTAAGATACTATACAAAAGTAATAAGTTAATCGCTAACCAAACCGGGCTTCCAAACAAAAATGGGTTAAAATATAAAAGGCTAATTTGGCTAAGTTGCTATTATTTAGTGGTTTAAAAGAAATGAAAGGGGAAGACTCAAATTGGTTTAACTAAGGGAATGATTTGGGTGAGGGAATACATAAAAATTGGTTAAAAACAAAAGGTTTCCTAGTGCCTCAATCATTTTAATGCTATATATTCGCGCTTGCGGCCTCGAAATGTATGCCTAACACAAGTTCTAAATCACAAAAGTCATCCGGCTCACTCAATCTTTGCCCGCAAAAACATGAACAAAAATAATTCTACAGCTACAAAGGCTCAAAAATAACTCACGGAAATGGGCGTATTGGGTAAATATGCAAGGCAAACAAGTAGGTCAATCGCTTGATTTCTCATGCTCAAGTGTATACAAAAAAAATGTTTTTTGGTAATCCTCACGCGAGTGAGCCTCTTTTTGCGTTCACCCTTTGTATATTTGTCAAAAAATTAGTGCTTTTATAAAAACTTATGTTGGGTTGATTATTAAGCCACAAAAATTCATTCAAGAGAGCTTTATTTTATTTTGTTTTATTTATTTTATTTTTTATTTATATATTTATTTTTATTTATTTATTTTTTTGTTCTTCTTTTCTTTTTTTTTTTATTTGTTTAACATGACAACAAAGCTCAAGCGCTAACCACCTCCCCACACTTGAAATGTACATCGCCCTCGATGTACACAAAAACAAATATATGAAAACATATATAATGAAAGCGGAGGAAATGGGAACACGAAAACTCCCCTGAAATGAAACGGCATGAATGGAGCGAAGTGACAAGTAAGGTGCAACCGCAACGAACCGCCAAGCAAACAACAAACCAACATCTCAACCAAGCAACTACACACTAGCAAACAAGATCAAATACACAAAAGATTACCCAACCCATGTACCCTTGCCTTGTTTATTTAAACCACTAATCATAATAAAAAGAAATAAAAGATCACAACGGAGGGGTGTACGAACGGTGCAAAATGGCACACCCCTCAAACACGAAATAGTAAAGTACAAAATGGAGATGGGGCTAAGACCTGTCACTCGGTCCAGAAGGACGGTGTCGTCTATGCGTCGAATCGTGATCTGCGTGACTAATCATAATAAAAGAAATAAAAGATCACAACGGAGGGTGTACGGACGGTGCAAAATGGCACACCCCTCAAACACGAAATAGTAAAGTACAAAATGGAGATGGGGCTAAGACCTGTCACTCGGTCCAGAAGGACCGGTGTCGTCTCTGCGGTCGAATCGTGATCTGCGTGTGAAATGGGGAGGCGGCTGCGTGTATAGAGCATTCATCGAGTTCGCTATGTGCTGCTGCGAACTGAAGAGCCAGTCAAAGCTCCGCTGGCTTTGCTCATACATGTCCTCCAGAAAATTACCCTGCCTATGTACCTCCGTGCGAATCAGGCCGACAACCCGTCTCGTCTCCTGCTCGCTCAACAATGTCAAACAGGCGGTTCCATGGAGGTGTCATCAAGTACTCGAACCGCTCGGATTGACCGAGCAAATCCAAGTCTACTTTTTGACGCCTCCTCATGGGCTCGATTTGGTTCCTCCGAGCCCATAACCGCTCCGCTTTCTGTATACAG
The DNA here is from genome assembly GCA_947069175.1 of Scalesia atractyloides. Lineage (NCBI taxonomy): Eukaryota > Viridiplantae > Streptophyta > Magnoliopsida > Asterales > Asteraceae > Scalesia > Scalesia atractyloides. The sequence goes on from CAMTDV010000023.1 coordinate 50,237,099, forward strand.
TGCCCTTCCTTGGCATTGTTGCTAAACCGCATGAACGGGTGAACCATCTGTGAACCAGCAACAAGCACTAACATCCCGCACGATCAGAACGAACCGCAACCTGAAAAAAGAAAAACAAACAACCTACACAATATATATACAAAAACGGGCTAAGTTTATTTACGAGTCTTCAGCTAGACTCACCACCCCGCATTCATTTGTTCCTCGGGTGGAGGGTAACAACCTCCTCACTCTGATCAACGGGCCCTCCAAAATAAGCCTTTAACCTATGCCCGTTGACCTAAAACAACCGGCCATCCTCGTGACCTATCTCCACTGTCCCGTAAGGAAACACTGACCGTATAGTGTAGGGACCTGACCATCGAGACTTGAGCTTACCAGGAAATAACCTCAGACGAGAGTTGTATAACAACACACGATCACCCACTCGGAATTCTTTCTTGTCCTTCAAGCGGTTATCGTGCAACGTCTTGGTACGTTCCTTGTATAGCTTGGAGCTCTCATATGCCTCATTCCTTAGCTCCTTAATCTCATGGATCTGCACAAACCTGTTCTCGCTCGCAGCAGCCTCAAGATTAACTGTCTTCAAAGCCCAATAGGCTTTGTGCTCGAGCTCCACAGGAAGATGACAAGACTTTCCATAGACCAATTTAAACGGTGTGGTGCCTATAGGAGTCTTGTAGGCTGTCCGGAAAGCCCACAGTGCATCATCCAACTTCTCGGACCAATCCTTACGGCTAGAGTTAACCGTCTTCTCCAAAATCCGCTTGATACCCCGATTAGTGACCTCGACCTGCCCACTCGTCTGTGGGTGGTATGGTGTAGAAAACCGATGCTGCACACCATATCGGGACATTGCTTTCTCAAGCTGTGCATTGCAGAAATGCGTCCCACGGTCACTAATCAATGCCTTAGGGGCACCAAATCGAGCAAACAACTTCTTCAAAAATTTCACCACTACTCAAGCATCATTTGTTGGTAAAGCCTGTGCTTCAGCCCACTTGGACACATAGTCTACAGCAACTAGAATATAGCAGTTACCAAAAGAAGTCGAAAAGGGACCCATAAAGTCTAGCCCCCATACATCAAAGATCTCATATACTTGGATGCCGTTTTGTGGCATCTCATGGCGTGCTGAAATGTTGCTTGCCCTCTGACAAGCATCATAAGACCTTACCCACTCATGGGCATCACGGAAGATAGTTGGCCAAAAGAATCCAGAGTCGAATACTTTCTTCGCAGTGTTATTCACTCCGTGGTTGCCTCCCGTAGGTCCCTCGTGACAGTGGCGCAAAATATCTCTCGCCTCGTCACCATACATGCAACGCCGGATCATCTGATCCGCTCCTACCCTAAACAGGTAAGGGTCATCCAAAAAGTAGTACTTAACATCCGCAAAGAACTTTTGTTTTTGCTGATGGGTCATCCCCTTAATCAGGATGCCACTAGCTAAATAGTTCGCGAAGTCAGCAAACCATGGGGAATCATCACTCGTCTCGATCCTCGTAAGAAACTCGTGGGGGAAATTGTCATTGATGTTAGGCTCACGGATTTCCTTCCTCTCGTAATGCTCAAGTCGAGACAAATGATCGGCTGCAAGATTTTCAGCCCCTCTTTATCATGGATTTCAATATCAAACTCCTGCAGCAAAAGAATCCATCGTATCAACCTCGGTTTAGCATCCTGCTTGCTAAACAGATACCGAAGAGCTGCATGATCCGTGTACACAATGGTCTTGGAAAGGAGAGATAAGACCGAAACTTATCGAATGCAAAGACCACAGCTAGGAGCTTTTTCTCTGTCGTCGTGTAGTGCTCCTGAGCGTCGTTCAAAGTCTTGCTCGCATAGTAAATTGGGTGGAAGTGCTTATCTTCCTTTGACCAAAGACTGCCTCGACTGTGAAATCACTCGCATCATACATCAACTCAAAGGGTAGTTCCCAGTCGGGAGCTACCATGATCGGGGCATTCACCAACTTCTCCTTCAACAACTCGAATGCCTTAAGGCATTCATCGGAGAAAACAAACTGGGTATCCTTCTCGAGGAGCTGAGTCATGGGACGGGCGATTTTGGAAAAGTCCTTTATGAATCGCCGGTAAAAACCTGCATGACCTAGAAAACTCCTAATAGATTTCACTGATATGGGAAGCGGAAGCTTAGAAATAGTCTCAACCTTCGCTCGATCAATCTCGAGCCCCGCCTATGAAATCTTGTGCCCAAGCACAATGCCCTCCTTCACCATGAAGTCGCATTTCTCCCAGTTCAACACCAAGTTGGCTTCTTCACACCTAGCCAACATCCTCTCAGATTCCCGAGACACTGATCGAAAGAACCTCCCAAATACAGAAAAATCATCCATGAAAACCTCCATGGAGTCCTCGATCATGTCGTGAAAAATGGCCACCATACATCTCTGAAATGTGGCCGGGGATTACACAGTCCAAAGGGCATCCGCCGATAGGCAAATGTGCTGTAGGGACATGTGAATGTCGTCTTCTCCTGATCCCAGGAGAGATGGGAATCTGAAATTAACCCGAGAAACCATCAAGGAAGCAGTAAAACATCCTCCCTGAAAGCCTCTCTACATCTGATCAATGAAAGGAAGAGGAAAATGATATTTCCTTGTGGCATCATTGAGTTTGCGATAATCAATGCAACTCTCCACCAGTGACAGTATGAGTGGGAATCAACTCGTTCTTCTCATTAGTCACCACTGTCATCCCTCCTTTCTTTGGAACCACCTGCACAGGACTAACCCAAGGCGAACCAGAAATCAGGTATTTTAGACCTGAATCAAGCAATTTGATGACCTCTTTCTTCACAACATCCTGCATGTTCGGATTTAAACGCCTCTCATGCTGCACTACGGTTTGAAGTCCTCCTCCATCAAGATCTTGTGGGTACAAAAAGATGGATTGATCCCTTTTATATCCATGATCTTCCAAGCTATCGCCTTTTTATGTTGCTTCAAAACCTCAAGCAATCTACCCTTCTCTTCTTCTGACAACCTAGCAGAGACGATGACGGGTAGTTGAGTCGCACCCTCTAAGAAAGCATCTCCAAGTGATCTGGAAGTTCCTTAAGCTCAAGTAAGGGCGGATCCTCAACCGAAGGGCGTGCTTTAGGCTCAGCAACGCGATCCACCACTTCAAAAACATCAGTACGTAGGGGAGCCACATGACCTATCAGACAGGTCATCTCTTCAGCAGACTGGACCATAGCAGGCGAACCAAAAGTCTCTGCTCCAATAAGCTGTGTGTCCACAACTTCCTCCTCAAACGTGCTATGAAGATGATCACTCACATATGTTCAATAGTCTCGATAAAATAGAGTGTATCATCATGACTCTGTGGATGCTGCATGGATTTCCCTATATCAAAGGTCACTTCTTCATCGTCTACCCTAAGAGTAAGTTTTGCCTGGTGCAGACATCGATCAACGCTCGAGCAGTGGCAAGGAATGGCCTATCTAAGATGAGAGGAACAGTTTTGTCCTCATCCATGTCCAGGATCACAAAATCAATAGGAAAGACAAACTTGTCGATCTTCACTAGCATATTCTCAACTATACCTTGAGGGTACTTCACTGAACGATCGGCTAGCTGAATGCTCATAGAGTGGGTTTTGGCTCTCCCAAGTCCAGCTTAGCCAAAACCGCATAAGGCATGAGGTTTATGCTGGCTCCAAGATCAGCTAGTGCATTGCTGACCTACAAACTACCAATCAAGCATGGGATAGTAAAACTCCCGGGATCACTCATTTTCTATGGTATCTTGTTCTGAAGAACTGCTGAACACTCCTCGTTCAAGGTCACATGCGAAAGCTCCTCAAGTTTCTTTTTGTTAGATAGAATATCTTTCAGAAACTTGGCGTACTTAGGCATTTGAGCAAGTGCCTCGACAAACGGTAAGTTTATATGAAGTTGCTTGAAAAGCTCAAGGAATTTACCGTAGTGTTCTTCCATTCTTTGCTTCTTCAACCTCCCCGGATATGGAACGGGGGGACATATTCTCTCATTGGCTCCTTGAGACGTGTTGTACTTGCTGGGTCTCGCCCAGTTGCACCTCTCCCGGAGACTCAGTCTCAATCTCCTCATCAACCTCATCATCAATCGGCTTTGGTGAAGCAGCCGAAGTGATGGGCTCAGCGGTCTTGCCGCTTCTCAACGTGATGGCCTTCGCAGTAGCATTCAGATTAGGCTCCGTATTGCTTAGAAGGCCCCTGTTGTCTCTTAGACAACATCTTGGCAATCTGGCCAACTTGGTTCTCTATGGACTGCATGGAAGCCTTTTGGCTTCTCAACTCACTCTCGTGCCTCGTGAAACGACCGTCATACTCCTTGAAGTGCTTTTCATTTTCAATTCTTTGAGAATTTTGACCAGCTAAGAGTTGACTAAACATTTCTGAACACTAGGTTCATTAGTGGAAGGTATCTGCTGAGGCCCGAGGTGCACCGTATCCTCCAAGAGCTAGGGGGCGTGGAGCGAACCCGGGTGGATGCTGAGTTGACGCTTCGACTTCCAACTGAAATTTGGGTGATTCTCCACCCCGGATTGTAAGTATTGCTATAGGGATTATGCTGAGGACGGTACTGGTTTCCCATAAAATCTACATGCTCGTGTGACACCTCTCCAGCCGGAAAATCACCTACATGATATGCTCCCCCACTCGAGGAACCACTCGAGTGGATCCCCATCATTCGATCAAACTTTGAAGATAAGGCATCCATTCGTGCTGTGATGGCGGTGAAGTCATTCACGTGATGAACTCCCTGTCTTGAACTCTTCAAGGCGCATTTCTCTAAGATCTCAAATGCCTTGTTGGCATTTTTCGTGCCTATGTCTCCGCCTGAATATGTATCGACCATCATCTGCCCTTGACCATCCAAACCATGGTAGAAGATCTGACATTGTTTCCACTTGGGCAACCCGTGGTGTGGGACCTTTCTCATGAGCTCTTTAAACCGCTCCCACGCCTCATAGAGGGGCTCATCATCGTCCTGACGGAAGTTAAGAATCTTGGTTCTTAACAGAACAGTTTTCTCTGGGGGAAATATTTCTAAGGAACTTCTCAGCTAATTGATTCCACGTAGTGATAGATCCAGCTGGAAGTGAAAGAAGCCACTCTTTAGTTCCATCACGTAAAGAGAACGGAAAGAGCCGAAGACGTATTGCATCCGATGATACATCATGAATGGTGAATGTGGCACAAACCTCCAGAAACCCCACGATATGGACACTAGGATCCTGGTGATCCTTGCCATAAAACTGAACCGCATTCTGCAGCATTGAAATGGTACCAGATTTAATCTCGAAATTATTATTATTTATTGTGGGTGCATTGATGCTCGCAGGTAAACCATCAAGTGAATGTTTTCCAATGTCGTTTAAGACCCTCGTTTACTCTTCGTCTGCCATTTCTATTTAAACCTCGTGAAATGTGTCGTCTCCCAACGCGTCTGCCTCAATTGTGGTGGCCACCCTGTGGGCCCGCTCCCGCAATCATTGATGAAAATTGCGCTCCGGTTCCGATGAAGGCTCAACAACTTCAGCAACTGGGATTGAGGACATGCACGACCTGTAAGGAAAAAGAAGGAACACAATGCCCTATGTATACACAAAGATAAAAAGGATTAATTAATTACTAACATATTTTTTTTCAATTAATCATGTGAGACAAATAAAAACAACTAGACAAAATTTTGTACACTTTTCACAATGATTTAACAAGTAACTCCAACCATTCTTGAGAAGACCGAGTCCCCGGCAACGGCGGCAAAAACTTGATGTGCGTGAATTAAATATATTTTTATTATTATAATTTTTGTTCACACATATTAGGTTTTAAAATAGTTTTTACTTAAAACCAACTACACACACATAGGGCAAGTGTAACCGTCAGGTGGTAGTATAGTTCACTGGTAAGAACCGGATATCAATCGTGGACTCGGTGTCTCAATACTAAATTTTCGTTACTTTTAAACCTGTTTCGATCAATGAGTTGATTTCTTGATTGTTTTTAAACTATCATGTAAGGATAAAAATTAACTAATTGAATTAACAAGAACAATATCTAAGAAAGGTTGCTTGAATTAAGTATCCACTAATAAACATATGACAACTTTTTAGGAAAACTAATGGTGATGCATGTCTTAGAATCAACTAAGTTTCCAATCAAGGTCCCCTAGTTTTATAAATCTTGGGAAAATTATAATGAACAACATTATAATCACCTAAGATTCATTCTTTAAGCTCTCTTGCTAAATTGATGTTAATCTTTAATAATGAGTTAATTGTTAATCAAAACTCCTAACTCTACAAATTAAGGAAAACTAACATGAACAACACATTAATCACCCTAACTTGGTTCAAGTAAATGATATCTTCAACAAGTGCTTGACATAAATCACAAGCATGGTCATGCTAAACAACAACTTTGGCCTAAATCATCAATCCAACATGAACACAAACCATAGAATTCATATAAACATTCATAAGATCTTTACAAATCCAAATGCAAGAATTCATACTCATATTCAGATCATCATCCTAATCATGTTAGCAATTACCATTCCTAGTTTCATGCTATGAATCAAATCAACAACTAACAAGATTCAATAATCATAATCTCTACATGGGCTTTCCAACACTACATGTAAATTTTTATGATCAAACATTCAAGAATAATAACTTTAAACATGAACATGCATTCCAAGAAACTTGAATAAATACCATCATTGAGATTAACATACAATAATCACCACATCTATTTCCATATTGTCAAGTGTTCATTAGCTTCAACAAAATTCAAACAACACAATTGTTTATCCTAGAAGGCTCATGATAACTAAGACAAACATAAAATAATATGGATTGTGCATGAATAAGAAGTGAAAATACTAATGTTTAAGACAAGATAATTAGCTAAATGAGTTGGATTATCAAGTGATACAACCTCCTAAAGGCTCCTTTCTTCAATCTCCGAGCTTCCAAGATCAGCTTCTTAAGAGAGAAATCCACCCGAATGCTCCAACTCCCCTTCAAATGAGCTGAATTCACGTATTTAAGCTACTGGGCATTTGGCACGACCGTGCCACCATTTGGCACGGTCGTGCTTGGTAAGTGTCAGGTGTCTTTTTTGAATGTTGACTTGTTTGCTAGCCATTTTGGTAAAAATCCCGCTCAAACGTTTCTGAGTTGGCACGGTTGTGCCAACCATTGGCATGGTCGTGCTTCCCGGTAAGGTATTCGAAAATGGCTGAAATGATCCCGGGAATAAGCTGATCTCAGAGTGGTTTGGCTTGGCACGGTCGTGCTGAGCTTTGGCACGCCCGTGCCAGTCGTTAAATCTTCCTGGTTCGCCTAGAATCTGAGCGTGCTGATGAGAGTGCCGATCAGGGTTGGCCTGGCACGGTCGTGCCATATCTGGTAGTTTGCTGGAAAACTCCGTTTTTGCTCCAATTTGCTCCAAAAGCCTTTGTTTCTTTACCGGGCCGAAGCCCGACCTACATTTTCACAAATAACTTAAATGAGTATCTAAATCAATGAAAATATGACAAGTTCTCGTGTAAACGGGGTCTATTTGACGTTTTAAAGATGTATAAATTCTTATACATCATCATTCAACTATACTTAACATATATTTGAGAAAACCTACTTTTGGTGACAAAGAACAAATGTTGGAGGCTCATCAAGATAGACATGGTTTCCCTAGGATGGTCGGTAGTTTGGATTTCATTAAATGAGAGTAGGAATTGAGAAAACCTTTGTACAAGATGTTGGACTGACGACTTTTTTTTTTTTGTAAATGGGTTGGTGTAAAAATATGGTTATTATCCGACGCGTGGATTTTACCTTGAATATATTGTGTTTTTAAAATTATTTACATTGGGTACAGCGTTTGTTGGAACGTTTGTCTTGACTTATAAGGCTTGAATTAACATGTGATGTTACCTACAGTACAATGAAAAGTGCAGAATCCATTTTAAAGCATAAGAACACTTGATCTTTCATAAGATATTCTCTTGTATTGATTTTGGCAGCATAATAGTAGGACAATACAATTTTGACAAAAGCTCTCCAAGTCCCAAAGTAAAGTTATATTGTCATGCGCCCCATCTACACTATTTATAGCCAACGCATGACACATTGGAGTGCATGACTCTTGTGTCCGATGACTCTTACGCACGTAGGACTCCTACATGCATATGAGTTCTATTACATGAAAAAAACAAATCAAACTCACACTATTACACCGCCCTATAAACTAAACAGACACCAGACTTAGACATAAGCACTAGACATATGCACCAACAGACTCCCCTTGGATATTGCCATACTATTGTCTCTTAGTCTTCAAAACCTTCAGTAATCTAGCCCAAACATCTGCCTCCGTTATTCTTTTTTATGTTCTTCAAAACTTTTACGCTTAGTTTGATCGGTAATAGGTGGCATGAACTGGTATATGGATATAGACGACTTCTTTCATTTATCCTGCACTTTCTCTTCTTTCTTACTCTCTTCCCTTTATTCCTCCTTCTCAATCTTCCTCCATTGGTCTCCTACATATGACCAAAATGGATCTCGTATATACAGCATACTCGAATCACACGTTGAAACTTAAGTGCTTGAATCATGCCACGTTGATCGAATAAGAAATGACTTCAGAAAAGCACTTCTACATCTTTCTCAGACAAGTTAACCAACCACATCGAATCATACACTTTGATTGATCTCCAATTCTTTTCACCTTCGTGCAATATGATAACTACTTCCCTAGTCTTGTCATCATAATACCACCATCTAAATGATTCATATAAGTCTTGTTACATTTCGTGAAATGGTATACGCTTCAAAACTTTTGGCTTTTTATACTTGAGGGTAACCACATACTTCCCTATCTCTTGATCAATCTCAATTCATGATTCTTTTCTTTCTGGTTGTTGTGACTTCCAGACTTTAGACCTATATGTGCTTATTGTTTGATAAAAATCCAAACATGATATGTATAGCCATCAACATCATTATTGATCATCTTCATTCTACACAATTCCTGAACATCAAACCACAGTAATGATTTTAGATCGTTGATTATCTGGAAGTATTGTATGCCATACTCTCTAAGAATAGCCATTTTTTCGGATCTTGAGCAGACAAGCTATGTTGATGATGACGCCCGTAGAACTGTCTATCTATTGTTGATAAAACTTTAACGGTCCTAAGAACTTTCTTTCAGGCTTTAATTCTTTAAACCATCACGACTTAGCAAACTCTAATTCATTGATGATTGGTGCACTTTCCTTTGCTTTTTCTTCAACATTTTTTTTAACAATTCGTCGATCTCTTCATCAAACATTTCTATAAATGTAGGAAAGTCTTCATTTATATTATTCGAATATCTCAGCTTAGTATCATCAAAATCTTCCTCAATCTATACCTGATCAAAGTCATTTGCATCTGGTATATTAACGTACTCTTCATGTTTATCATCGTTAATCTCATCTTCATTCATGTCTTTCTTCAAATTAAAATCTATCTCATCTTTAGATATCCACGCAGCTTTGCAAGTTCATCTTTTGTATAATTTTGTATATATGCCTATTCTTCTATTACATAGTCAGCCTCTTTAAACTGATCAGCTACATCCTTATCAAGAACATATGTGATAGGTACAGCATCTGTGATGATTCTTGTAGTTTGTTTCTTGAATAGTTATAATGCTTGCTGATTTTCTGTTTCCTTAGCAGACTACCCCTGTTTTGTACATTAACTTCAGATTTCTTGGCGAAACTGACTCTTGCTGACTTTCTTCAACTATAGTCTCTTCACTATCTTATACATCATTGATTCTTATGCATGCACCCCCACCTTAATCATATTCATCCTTATTCTGATCTTCATCACCATCATTCGAATCACCTAATCCTGTTTTTCTTCGTCCTCTTTCTCATCATCATCATCGTCATCATCATTTTCTTTATTATCTGGACTGTACAAAGCATCTGTTATCTCTTTCTCTTGTGTAGTTAACTTAGGCTCAAAAGGCTTTTCAGTAGTAGCAGTTTTAGTCTTAGTTGTGATTTTAGGAACACCATAACTAGTTCCTTCCCTTTAGCCTTAGAAGTAGTAGCTTCAGCAACATCTTTTTCCAAAACCACTTCTTCTTCAGTTTGTATGCCTTTCATAACTTTGACTTCATCGTAGAAGTTTATTCCATTTATCTTCCAAAACCCTGAAGTAGTATCTGAATTTCAACATCATACTTGCTTCAACGTGTCGACGTGCTTCATGTTCATCAATCTTCATATGTTGTTCATCATTCTACTTCATCAACCTTGCATTCTCTGTTACCAGACTTTCAACAATCCAGTTAGATTAGCTACTTTACTTTGCAAGTCTAGGATCTTTCCATTGTTTGTCTTTTCAAATATGTTATAAAACTCTTAGACACTTACATGCTTGGCTTAATGAAGTTATAGTTCAACGTATTTTGTGTGAACTATAAAAGTTTACATAAAATCCTGTTTTCTATGTTAAAGGTTAAATTTTTAAGATTAATTTTTTGAAACACATTTAGATGTGCAAATTGTATCTAATGATTTCCAAAAGAGTTAAATGTTATTTTAGTCCCTGACGTTTTGGTCATTTTGCCATTTAGTCCAAAGGTTTTATTTTTCGCATATGGATCCAAAAAGTTTTATAATATTACCATTTTGGTCCAACTAACTTAACCCCATTCATTGATCCCAGTTAGTCAGGGGTAATTTTGTCATTTCCCCTATTATTTTAATTAAAACTTAATTAAACCCACTCTTTTATTTCTCCTAGCATAGAAACCCTGATTTAGTCAAAACCCCTTGTTCGAATATATCGTCTTCTCCAACTAAAACCAAAGACCAAACAACCAAATTGTTGACGATCAACACATGGGGTTGATCAACCATCATCTGCTTAAATCAATAAACCCACAGTCGTCATCGTCTCTGTGAAGCCGAAATCTGCAGTATATGGTTGATCTCTTCGGCATGGATGTCGCTCTTGAATCAAATATTCAATAGAGATCTTATTGGCCCAAAATGGTTAGTTTATTAGTTGACCAATTTTCCTAATTTTTAATTCCTAAACATTCTTACAATTTAAGTTACGCATTATTTTTGCTTGATCTTTTGACCAATTTTGTATTAAGTTTTATACATCCAAATTCTCTATAAGTTTATTTTTTTGTTACATACCGATATTGCGTTTTGGCCATTTTGGTATTCAAAATCTGCAAAATTATGAACCATCCTTCACTTTTGTTTTGTTAATTTGAACCCATGAATAATTATGTCAGCACTTAGGGTCATTTTACTGAGAACATGTTTTGACATTTTAAGTTCAACGATTTTACTTCTAAAATTTGAAATTGATGTATAATTGTTCAGATCTATAGATAAACGAGAATAGTATGAAAAACTACAAAATGGAATATTATAAAGATGGCTGCAAATTTTAAAGTAAGTAACCAAGAAAGAATTGGATTGTAAAATTTAACCATTTTGACAGAAAAAGTAAAAAAAAATCATCTAAAATTTTGGAACAAAGGAATGCGTGTTGACTAGATTCATGTTAGTTTTGATGAAAAAAAATATTTTTTTTTTTGGTGTTATTACAGTAAAACATTGATGCAGATCCAAGTGTTGAAGATCGAGCTATAACATTTCTAGAGGCCGATGATCGAGCTTCCAGGGGTGGTTTACGAAAACGAGCATAACTTTGGCTATGGGTCTCCGTTTTAGGCGTTCGACAAGTCAAATCGATGCTTGAAACGAGGAGTACGTTGTGTCAAAGACCCGAAGGGGCCTTGTCCAAGTTTCGGGCCAAAAACGCATTCTAGTGGGAGTTATGGACACTTTTACGAATTTTTCGATGTTTTATGTTTTTTTCTTTTTGGACTTGTGTTTGGCCCATGGCCTTTTTGTGACCCATTTCGAATTTTGATTGTTATTTATGCTCTTGAGAAGAATTCTGATGGTCATTTATCAGTTTATGCAATAATTACTTTTCACTTCAAATTCCTCCCTTTTGGTTGATTTTTTGGGGTTTGTGGAAAAACATCACGGGTATTCGTAGAATCAACGTGCTTTGCTCTACGTTATCTATCACTCGCTACATCAAACATGCCTAACATTTGCGATTGCTCGGATACGAGTTAGTCACTTTGTTCTTGTGGGCTTCTTATTCAACACCGATTGCAAGGTTGGAGAACATGATGAATCGAACCATGGGTTTTGACTAAACTAGGGTTTCTATGTATACGGGAAAGGGGGAATTAAAAGGGTTGATTTAATAATAGGTTTTATTAAAATAATAGCGGAAATGACAAAATTACCCCTGACTAACTGAGGTCAATGGATGGGGTTAAGTCTGTTGGACTAAAATGACAATGTTAAAAACGTTTTGGACCTACAGGTGAAAAATGAAACATTTGAACTAAAGTGGAAAAATGGCCGAAACCTCAAATACTAAAATGACATTTTACTCTTTCTAAAAACTAGAACTCACTTACGTTGATGATTTTTTTAGCATGCAAGTCAGTTTGATTTAAGTACGAAATGTTATGCATACTTTCTCTTGACATGGATTGAAGGTTACCTGTTGGTTAAAGACAAGCATCTCTTGCGGAAGGAGATATTGATTGCAAGTTGATGGTTGTAACTAATATACTCATATGTTTTATGCTTCCACTGCACGTTTTAAAATTTTCCATGTAGAAGGGTTGTTATCTTATGAACTGAGACCAATCGTGAGGTACCTGGTTTTGGGGCTTTACACTCGAGGGGGTTCGAGACACTATTAAAAGAGAGGTGATAAAAAAATATAATGAACATATACATCGACTTTATTAAGCTTGGAGAAAAACGAATAAGACGGTTGGTATTGATTAAATTTGGTTTTTTGGTTTTCATGGTTTTGGTTTGAACCTTATTTAGCCAAATTGCATGCGTGTGGGGATCTATGTAGCACGGGAATGGGTACGGGACTGGGGTAGGGGGAACGGTAAAACTCAAAAATTCAAGATACGGGTACGGCAAAAAAATATAAGAAATATAAAATATAAACGGGTAGTTGATGATCCTTGTGTTTCTTGAGAAGCGATAATTGATGATGAATATAGATGATAAATATATATGATGATGAATTGAGAAGACAAGGAACTGAAAGGCCGACGTTATGTATAATTGAAGGCTGGTCGGGTTTTTAACCGAAAGGCTGACTGTTTGTTATGGAATTTGAAAAGTTAAAAAGATAAAACCCTAAAAATAATAGGATACGTCCCCGAAACCTATAGTCGCCGTCCCCAAAAAGTGTAGCTGCCGTCCCCAATACCCGGAAACGTTTAGGGGACGTTCCCATGACGTTTCCTTCCCCAAAAGATCCTCGAGACGGGTACCCGATGGTTCTAGGTGTCCCTATGCTACATAGGTGGGGATACCTTTGAAGGAAAGCACCCAATTCTTCCATCCATTGCACCCATGATTCTGACGAATTAACGAAGGTTGAATATTGGAAAACACTAAGGTTGATGGATAAATTGTTTCATGTATTTTATTATCATTATATTTTATTGACTTATGCTACACAATAATTATGCTGGAATCCCATTAGATGGATTTAAAAAACCGATAAATTAAAGAGCGAAGAGTCACTGGGAATTTTGTCATTGGCTAATATTACCTTCGCTAATCTGTCGCAGAAAAAAATTATCCACACCCAATAGAATATCATTTACGGATTTTCATCTGTAACCATTTTCATTGATAATTTCTGATTGACCCATCCGTCGTGAAACAAATTTTATTTAGTAATTGTTAATTTTCATGGAAAGGTAGAAAGCACCTTATGAACATGTTTTGCGTATTGGACATTTGATATATTAACTTTATAAACATGTTTGTAATAAAGATCATGCCAAAATCATGGGTAACAATCAATATCCTTTAGGTATCTTTGTCTATTTATTAACTTCCATGGATGAATTATAGACAGCACTTGTAAACTTATTATACATTCAATCATGGGACTTTTTCTCCTGCAACTCTTAATTCCACTCTTCGCCTCCCTCATCATACCTCATTTGTTTCTGGCCACTATTACAATTTTTTTTCCTTTTCTTTTTCCTATTACACTTCCTGTTCAATTTTTCTTCCTTCTTGTTTTTGTTTTCTTGCTTGTTACCATTGGGTTCATCTAATGATCAAATAGTTACTTGACTAAATGAAGTAATACATATATTTTGTCCATAGAATAATGATTGGCCCACAAAAACACCTGTCATTTTTTTTTCTTTAAGAGTAATAGCAGAATTTCTCTACTTTAAACAAAACTTCACAGGTGTTCCTACCTAGATCATTGGAAAAGAGTTGTATACATCATTATTACTCGTCAAGGTCAAAGATGCATCTTCATGGGCTTATTTATGTAAATATCTATGTGTATGTACTTTAGATCTTTGTTTTTGGTTATTTAAGTTATGTAGAAATAAATCTTTCATTTTCATTATGATGAAACTAAAATACTGTACAAGAAATATATGCAATAAATTATGGGGTTCTATTCGTGTTCTATCAAATTAATCATTCTTGGGGGTTTAACTATTTACGTACAATTGATCAATCTTGGGATGTTTATGTTAATTGCTTTCTCATATTTGTTTGAAGAGGTAAACATATAGATTGTCCGTCCTTGTGGTTTATAAAAGATTGTTCTTGTCCCTGAATTGTTTATGACACAAATTGTTTTAAAATTTGAGACATGTAACATGTCAAGTTCTTTGTATGTGACGGTTGAACGACTTTCCTGTAAGTTTTTATGACACATTTTTTAATCATTTTTGTATCTTATTAAATAATCTAGAACACCAGAATTCATTAATGGCAATGTCTGTCACCACTAATGCAAGTTCACCACCTAAATATGACTTGTGAAGGACAATAAAGAAACTAATTTGTATTGTAAACTTAATAGAACTACAAATTCATTTCATAAACGTAATTCACCTTGATATTAACATAACTTTACCATAGAAATTGTAGACATTGGTGTTGAATAAAATTATTTGTAAATTTATGTGACTGCAGATGGTAATTTTGTATTCATATGTGCCTATTTTTGATAACTTGTTCACATTATTTCTTTATATTTTTGTTTTACGCATTGTATTTTACTAGTAAAATTTCCCCGCGTGATGCGGCGGGTCCATATGTAAAGTAACTTGGATTTGTGCAGTAAAGACCTGAATCGTTTCTGAACAAAAGTTACGTCAAAACGTAGATAAACTGAATATGTACATAATAATAAGCACGGAAACGTATTACATATAGCCCGACTTATTTGCGAAAGAAATTTACATCGAACACCAACATGAACTATACAGATACGTACATAAAAATAAGTAAAAAAATATGTTTTTAAGTAAAAAATGGTACCACACATTTTGGTGGGGCCGAAACGTAAAGTAAGTCGAATTTGTAAAAAAAAATATGTTAAAACGTAAATTAACTGAAAACGTACAAAGAAAAGCAGAAAAACATATTATATCCAACCTAACAACTATAAAGCAAGTTAGATATAAAACCAATTTTTTATCTAAACGTATTTTTTATTTACTTTCTATTGAAACCAAATTTTTTAATTCAAAAGAAATATTGAAAGAAATGTAAAATTAGTACTGAAACAAAAGAACTAAGGAACCTTACAATTCCTGCACCAAAGTTGGCAGGTAAATGAAAAGCACTCTAGATTTTTTTTTAATGGCAAATGTTACCTGTACTAAGTGGGTTTTATGATTGTGTAATTTTGTTTTTTTTTTATTTCCTTGTATGTTTCCTCAACTTTTTGCCAGTTTTCTAGATATATATATATAGTCGTTGCTTGTAAAATAAAAAACAGAATACATCAATAAATCTGAATTACTCTCTTATCTAAGTTTAAACTCATAATCTTCTATCTAAGAGACAAAAACCTATATACTAAATAGGCTAGCCTCACGTTACCTCTTATTGTTATAGGATATATAATATAGCATAAGTTTAATGATAAATGTATTGTTATATCAATTACACTGCATAAACTATTGTTTGAAAAATAAGGTCATCCTTAGATTAACTTTAAGTTATATCTTATATGTTATTAAATAAAATAACAATAAAAAATTGTTATAAAGTAATATTTATTTTTATTCATCAATATTTTATCTATGTAAAATTGCACTTTACTTCAACTCTCAATTTTTTTATATGACAATCTTTGAATTACACTTTATTTCAACTCTCAGTTTTTTTATATAACAATCTATATGATTCCATACACACACCATTGTCGAACCATTTATGCAATATTAGCCTTATCTGACGCCATAATGTCTCCTATGGAGATGCCTTTTTTAGCATTTCTAGAAGGCGTATGCATGGTCTCAGTATATGTTTGTTCTCTTATTAATGATTGTTTGAGCCATCCACAGATTTCCTAATGTTTTAGTTAATTAGGATCTAGTATACTTTGTACACTTTCTTTGTTGTATGAGTTCGTTTGTGAGCTGGATGGCTATTTCTGTATGATATAATTTATTATTTTGTTTTGTTGGATACTTTAGTTCGTAACATCATTTATCTGTTTATATTTGTTTGTATATCGTATTTTGGTTAAAAACATCAGAGAGCTACAAAACTAGCAACGTTTAAGTTCTATTGATTAATCCCATCGAGGTGCGTTACCACTAGTGAAGATTTGCTAGTATTCATAGTTGCTACCGACATAGTTATTACCTAAGACAAATAAATAAATAAATAAATAAATAAAAGTAAGATGACGTTTAAGATTATCTTTACGTTTATTTAGCAATTATCTCCGTGATATTATGTTTATGTTTATTTAGCAATTATCTCCGTGATGTATAGCTGTGGTATATAGCTAAAAATTGTAATAGAAACAATGTTCGTTTGTTGGTTGTTCATTGGCTACTTTGAAGTTTCCATTAGTTTTGTAGTGCAAGTCAAGAAGATCTATTTTTATGTACCATGAAACAAAATATAATTCTCCCATCAAGAACCATTTTCATGTACCATGAAACAATAACAAACGTAGGTGTTTACCGAGATCCAACCTTTTCGTATACATCAGACTCGCTAGTGTAATGGATGCTTTTTTCACTACACCACAAACACTTTAGTGCTGGAGCAAGACTTGAACTTGAGACCTTTATATCATCTTAAATCGTTTTTTCACTACACCACCAACACATTTTTACATAATAAATGGATGAATATACTAAATATAGAACTTAATAAATATATAAAAGCTTATAAAGGATTTTCGGGTCCTTTGAAAATTTGGGGTTCGGGCGTCGACACGGTTGGTCGGCCCAAGAGCCGGCCTTGAATACAAACATCTGCATCTAGATTTAAGGAACCATGAAAGTAAAAAAAAAAACAAGCTTGATAGAAACCCAACGTCTTGTTCATTATTGTACAAGCTTCACAATATTGATATATACGTTCGTTGTGGTTTAGATTTTCACTTTTCCTTCACAGTGTCACGTAATTCCCCATTAAAACTAATTTTTCTTTTATTAATCCTCTTTAAACCCACCCTTGAAATCCGGATATGTACAGTGGGAGGTCCATTATAGATACAACATATAATAAAGTTAAGTGACTTTAAATAAAAAGAAAAAGAAAATTAGATAGACATTAGCATAAGAATCAAGAAACTTTGTTATTAATAAGTGATTTTTTCCTTATATAATTAACTAGTGTTTATAAATCACGTGTATAAAAATTTCACGGATCGATATCTGATGTGTGCTAATAGTAAGACAGTGGATTATAATGCATAGACTAGTTTTAAAAGTAAACTGCCAATAATAATTAAACTATACATGTAAAAAGTTAAGTGTACGTATGGTACTAAAGTATAGCTTGGGTAAGATACCACATATCAATTATGATGGATTCACATGACTTAGGGTTTCTAGGTTGGGTTCAAGTTTGTTCAACAAACATTAACTTACCAACTAATCAAGACTAACCATTTACAAAGATCTAACTAATTTCCAGATCCTTTCCATAGGTAGCCCACACATTCCACAGATTATATCAACAAATTGTCTATTACGAATTAAGGTTTCAAGCCCTCGATTAATGGAAGTCAATGTAACATAAAGATAGAAGAATCAAATTTGACTAGGATATCTCATTGAAATATCGACTCAGTCACAACTCAATATCATAATAAATATAAAACATGCAATCATGCACATCATATGGACAACTAATACAAACTTTACTAAAATCACATTACATAAACAAATTAAACATTTAAGAATCTAAACACTGAAGAGTCATCGCATCTGAACAATTACTACTAGTTTAGCCACAGGATAAACAAAAACAAACCAAACATGAATTAAACATAGTTTGAAATAGAGAAATTTCGAAAAAATAAAGATAGAACCCGTGCAGTAGCCACATGGTAACACCCAAAAAAACTAAATTCGGTTATCATGTAGTAATTGTTTTTTAGGTTGTTTGGGGTGAGCTTTTTAGTTTTTTTTTTGGTGGGGGAGGGGTCTTTAGGTTTTTGGGTTGTGGTGGGGTGAGGGTGGGTATTTAGATGTTTTGATAGTGATGGGGTCGGTTTATTTTGGATGTCTCATATTGGTTCTCATGATTCCCGCGATAAAGGTGGTTCCCGCATGAACCCTA
The DNA here is from genome assembly GCA_947069175.1 of Scalesia atractyloides. NCBI lineage: Eukaryota > Viridiplantae > Streptophyta > Magnoliopsida > Asterales > Asteraceae > Scalesia > Scalesia atractyloides. Next base: position 50,255,840 of record CAMTDV010000023.1, read on the forward strand.
TCATATATATATATATATATATATATATATATATATATATATAGAGAGAGAGAGAGGGGAGAGAGTAAGGATCCTAAGATAAGTCCACCCTGTTTGAGAAACTTAAGAAGCATTCTGGACCACACATTTCCCTAAGCTTTTCATAATATACACATATGTATTGTTTAAAATTGACTATATACATATATGTATATTGTCAAATATTGAATTATACACATATGTATATAGTCAAATTTTAAACTTTACATTTGTGTATATTACGAAAAGTTTAGGAAAAATGTGTAGTTAAGAATGCTTCTCAAGTTTCTCAATTAGTCTAGTGCTTCTCACACGATCCTAACCCTATATATATGTTTAATTGAGAACACCCATCTTTTGTGAGAACTCTGAGAACAAATCTGAGTCACTCAATTCTTTTTACTTTAACTTAAATTAAAAGGATACATTGCTAATTGTTGAACATGTTGTATCATTCACGACTCTCTCCATGTTATCTCCTATCAAGCATGATTTCTCTCGTCTCTAGCGACGCGATCTTCAATTGATTTTTCTTATCACACGATCTTCATCTTATTTGAGTTCTCCATTACATATCCATTCCTCCGAAGTTGTTAAAATTCATCTAATTTTGTTCATAATTTGTAGGTTTTATTAATATTTCAGTTCCTTAATCAGCAGGTTTAGACTTCATTTCAGTTCCATTATTCATCGATTTTGGATAACCTACATATTTGGCTTGGATTTCAATTTTTATTTTGCCCTAATTGCTTCTAAATAGTGAATAGCAGTCATGGTTTATCCAATATCATATTTGGGGAATCACTTTGAAGAATCTGGCATATGCATGTTTAGGCGCAAATTAACATCATGTTGAATGTGGACAATGCTTCGAACGTTGATGCTGTCAATAATACCATGAATCTAAATTTGTGATGAAGATGGTACTACTGTAGGTGTTTATTGGAAGATGGGAAAACATTATTGTTCAATTTGTAGTAAATGAGGTTTTCTTGATGCTAGAAATTGTCCGAAAAAATGAATTGTTGGGTTGGTGATGTTTACAAGTACCTTCAGTTGTATCTATTGCAAATGATTGTAAGGACTTAGATTTTGAAAATTTAATAAAATATTGGTGTTTCTTTCTCTCAATGTGAAAGTTATTCACGTAATTGATCTAATAGATAAGTATGTGCATATACCATGTTTATTTTATATGTTTGTTTTACACATTTGTAATATTCGATTTGAAGCATCATAAATTGGTTAACATTGGGGGTTGATGTGTATTTTGTGTGGCAAGAAAGAAATATTTGTACCCATGAATGAAGATCCTAGACCTACTGTGGAAGTTTTCAAACTAATCAAAGAAGCGGTTCGACTTTGTATAATGGGTCTCAAGTTGTTGAAAACTGCTGCAACTTTTCAAGTTACCCGTACTTGGGATCTGCATAATATGTAGTGAATTCTCTCAAAAAAACATCAATCATGCTCCTAATGAGAAACCATACCTTATCCCTTCTTCTCTCCTTGTGGTGGTGGTGTTTGTTGTCACCTGCGAGAGAAGGTTGAGAGATTGATTTCCATTTGGACTAATATTTTTAACACATAAAAATATTAGAAACATGGCCATTATTTTCTGTTTGTAATAGTTTTGGCTATTGCCTTTTTTCCTACAAATGAGTGGGTGGGGGTTTGGGACCTTATAGTTGTCTCCTGTTTGATTGTTGGGTTTGGGTTCTACAATACTGCTGTGATCTTTTGGGTTATGGGTATTTTTGGGCTGGGTTAGAGTTATAAGGGGCGAGGGTAGAATTGTCCTATAGAATTTCTAATATTCTTTTGGTGGCTTGTTATCCTTCTTTTTTTAGGATACTACTCCACTTAATGCTCTTATCTTAACCCCGCTGCCGCAACATGAGACCACTTGTTAGATTTGTGGAGACATTACTAGGGTGTAGGTTTAGATTTAAGGTGAGGATCGAACCTTGCCTGGGAGATATAAGGAAGGACTGGCTAAGGAGGTGTTTTTTGTGGCAACTATTTTTGTTCCGTTTCCCAAGTCTAGAAGCCTGTATGTGGTCAAACCTTGTGTCTTTATGTATCTGATCTAAATTATGTTACTATGGGCTTGTTGGACTATTGGGTTAGGTGTGAAAACCGGCAATTTCCGGTTGTAATTAAGCGCGTAACAAACAATAATACCATTATAATTAGCGTAATTAGACGTAAATTAACTCGATCAGGCCTCTGGAGAGCCTAGGGACGTCTACTTGATTCACGTTACGCGATATGGCGACAATCGAGAACTGTAACGCGAATTCGAACCGATAAGCGAACTGATGTCGAAAAAATACTGACAACGTCTAAAAACACGAATTTTATACTTATATTTATCATACAATTATAATTATGCGATAAATTTGGATCGTTGAACGTTGCAAAGCACAACGCGGAAGTTACGCGGAAAATCGGAACGCATCGACAACGAAACGGAAGCAACAGACTCGAGTTACGCCTCGATATTAATAAATTACGATATATCTAGCTTCGTAACTGAATTTATTATTCGTGGTAGAAACCGGATCGAAAAACGAACAAAAACGGTGACCGTAGCAAAATACGTAACTTTAACGCAAACGACGGATTTACGCATCAAACAACGACCCTCGATATAATTTTAAACATCATCGAGTTCGAATAAATAAATTTTGATAAAACACGACTTTCGGGTTTTTAAAAACGGGCCATGGATATATTTGGGCCCTGAATGCGTTAACGGGCCTTGGGCCCGCCCCATTTAAAACCCTAAGTATATGAATACAAGTAAACCCTAAATCTCTTTCATTTTTTTTGTTTTGAAACCCTAGCACAGAAGTTCAACACCCCTGCTCTCCCTCCTCTATCCGAATCCGGTCACTGGATTCCGGTGACCGGCCGTTACCGGTCACCATCTCCCACGCAAACACACCGACATCTCTCGTCTTCTCCGGCGTTACACCCACACTTCCTCTTATCTCTACCCGTAAACACACACACACAACCGCCTACATTCAGGTCAGAGAGAGAGAGAGACTGCTGGAGAGGGAGAGAGAGCGAACAGGGAGAAAGAAAGGGAGAGTGGCGGCAGCAGCCGCCACATAACAGCGGCGGTGGTGCGGAGTGGTGTGAATTCCATCGGCCACAGGGCGATATCCCTCCCGATTCTTCGACAGTCGAAGCGGCGGCAGCAGGCGCGGTGATCGGAAACGCCGCAAGACGGCAGTGATAATGTTAGGTTCAAACCGGTCCAGTTCAGATGGTGATTCGGATATTTCAGTTTAAGATCAGCTCAGGTTCGAGTCGAATCAGTCTCGGGTTCAGTCGCGGTTCGGGTTCGGTTCAGATCAGTTGCGGTTCAGTCCATCTCCGGTTCAGGTTTCGGGTTCGACTTGATTCGACTCGGTAACAGTTTCAGTAATTCCATTTCGTTCGATTTGGTTCAGTTTGAATATTTAATTGTATGTTTTAGGTTCGTTTGGTGCGGTCAACAAAAGTCAACAGCGTCAACGGGTCAAACTCGGTCAACGTGGTGAAACCTGGTCAACTGTCACTCAATGAGTCAAACCACGACTCGGTAAAAATTAATTACGACGCGAAAGTTAATTATATTAGTTTATCGCCACAACTAAAAATAAATAATTAAGTCGACGTACGCTACCTTCGAATAATTATTAATTAATATCGAACCGGCGTTAGTTAAATATATAAATCGGAGTTATAATCGGCGTTAAATATAAAACGGATTTGTATTCGACAAAAACCACGTTTCAATCACGACGAAAAACCATATATATATTGATTGTTTGCGAGTTTGCAAGTTGTGTTTTGATAAATAAATCGACAAATAATATTGTCGGAATCGTCCACAAAACAGAGGAAACTCTGCCCGATTTTCGTAAAATCCGTAAAACGAAAACGCGACATATTTCAAGGATTTAACGTCCGATTTCAAATGATTGTTATAAAACATATAACTATTTAACGACGCCTACAAATCGATCCGATAACTTTTCAACGCGCGCGACTGCGGGACAACAAGTTTCGACAATCAATTTCAAAGCGAATATAATTATTTATATAACTTCAATGTCGAAACTCAGAAACTAAAGTTCAAGCATCCATAAGTTATTCGAACGACGATATAAGAATAAGTATATTGTTTATATTTAATACGAAACGCCAAAATTTCTGAAACGCTTTTACAAGACAAATACAAGGCGCGTATTATTTCAAATGACAGAATTCGGAAATCGTATTACAAGAATATTATATATATTCAAATATCGTGGCGTTGAATACTTTTATAAAATAAATATAGTTATATTTATTTCTAATGTCGACGACGCGAACACGTACAAATACTTCCGAATGAATTATAACAATAGTATATTGTTTATATTGGATTCAAACGTCTAACGAAGTGCGACACGATACGCCAGACTCTTGCGCGAACACGAAATGTATTATTTATACGGATATATAGTCAAGTATATATACAACATGTCTTACGAAAACTACGAAGTAGTTATGATTTCATGAGATATAGTTATGTTTATATGTAAACATATATTTCAAGTCGTTTGAAAACAGAATCAATTCTAAGAAAACCATAGGTTGGTTAACCGAGTTAAGTCAATAATAATTTCATAGAATCGTATGAGTAACGATTCGGTAGAGCTCGGTATCACGTAGTATAGCTACGTCATTCTTAGAAACTTACAAGTTATTCCGTTTTAGGAATACCCTAGATTGCATGCTAGCGAGTCAAGTTGTGGATACAACACTATGGAAATCACATTAAACTAGCTTTGCACTGGATTATCCAGGTGAGTTCATAATCCACACTTTTTACGATTTTACATTTCATAAATGTTTTCGGGGGTGGAAAGACATGTAAGTTTTGCAAAGAACACAACGTTTCGATAAACGAAAATCATATATTTCTAAACCATGTTACAAACATATTTCAATGAATACAAATGGTTTACGAAAGGTTGATACTAAACTTACCGATTTTCACAGCTATACAAAGCTTTTTGAAACATGGATGAGTTTTATGACTAGTGACGGGATTGTCATAGTCGCAACTAGGGGGCGAGGCCCCAAAACTTTATTGAAAACATGGGCTTGGCCCAAAGACAAAATAACATGGGCTAGGCCCAAGGACAAAATAACATGGGCTAGGCCCAAGGATAAGAAAACATGGGCTAGGCCCAATGACAAAATAACATGGGCGCGGCCCAATAACTCAGTTTTTCAACTATGGTATGTAGTTATGGAATTAGATGATAACAGATCAATGTGTGTAAGCAGGAATAGTAACCATTAATCACGTAGTGACCAAGTTGCAAAAGGTATAGATCTATCGAGTTTGAGACCCGCTCCACTCCTGGTATGTTAAACGGTTAGGAGTGCTTTTGTGATCCCAACATGATAAAGAAGTCTCGGTTTGGTTACTTACCTATGGTACATAGGTCCGTGTATTAGCTACACACTGACAGATCCTTAGATTCCATAGGAAAACTACATACTACGATTCCAACACCGGTTTACAAAAATAACAGAAACATTTCAATACCGATTTATTTACAGATTCGATTGAAAACATTTTATCACTGGTTTATAAACATAAGACTCATATGCATGGATTTACAAACAACATGGAAAAACATTTCAATACTGTTATACAGATATGACATTTCAAGTGCTTTGGGATACTATGATCCCACAAACCGGTTTTCGAATGCAAGACTTTCAAATGTTTTATGACTTATTTGACACAAAAAACAAACAAACTATGAACGCGCCCACTTTATGTTGACTTTTCGCATGTTCTTTCTCAGGTTACAATTACACGTATGGCACGGTTGGAATAGTGGAACCCATGGGGATTCGAGTAGTTAGCGGGCGTTCAGTTACTAGTAACCCTAGCTCCCACGTTTACTTCCGCTCTACAATGAAGATACCAGTTCAGTTCACGCCCAGATCTGATGTGATGGCATTATAGGGGTGTGACAGATTGGTATCAGAGCTATAGGTTTTAGCGAATTAGGTATCAACCCCGGCTCTCATAATAGAGTAGTATGAGAGCCAAAGGTTTCAGCGAATCAGGTTTCTATGGAGATACCTAGGCTCTAATCTCACTTTCCTTTGGGGACATTAGATCATTAAGACTTGAATACATACAGAACACCTAGTACTCGAATATGGGTTCCAACCGTGGCCGAAAACAGAAGTCAACATTATGATTTTAATCAGACACTAGTGTTGTATTTGATACACGGTACACGAAAACATTACATACCGTAAACAAAACTTTGAGAGTTTTGACAACATGCATTTAGGACCTTTGGAAGACTTATGACAATATCCAATAAAGGTCATCACGTAGGAACCACGATTATTAGCTCGGACAAACACATTACATATGTTGTTGTTGTTATTTTATTTACCGAGCAAGTATCCAACGTAAAATGAAACACTAGTGTGAAAATAGACATGAAACTTAAACGATACGACAATGGATGTTGAAGTACATCACATACGACTTTTGAGGCACGGCCTTGAGAAAACACGACATTACGGCAACGATGCTAGTCCTGTCAGCGGGAGAACTACCGACCAAAATGCGGCAATTTGTCACGTGGTCCAGTAAACAACACGAAACACGCAGAGGTATGTCCAAACGAGATTATATAACAGTCGGTATGTATTACACTTGTAATCACAACAATTGGCGCTGTAAAAGAAGTCACACGTCCTGCATTCCCCCTACTTTTTTATTGACGATTACGCCATGTTCGACATTCTGTGGTAATGTCACGAAAACAATAAGTTATCACAAGAAATACCATGTAAAGTCCTCGAACTCCTTTTTTTTTAATTTCAACTTGGCATATACTGAGTAGGTTTGCATACCTCTACTCCTCATAACGGTCATTGTGCCACGGAAAATTCTTTCTTGATTAGCGAACACATATTTGCGTCATTTCTTGACAGATTTACATGATACGCATGCTTTGTTTGTTACGCATGTGGTTAACTTGGTATGTGGAGGCCATCAGGGTCTTCACTTCGAATGGTCATTTCACCAGTCGTTCAAAGGTTGGTTCGCTATACTCAAAAGTTTCGCTTTGTGATCTAGATGACCTGTTCTATTGTGAATATTGACTCCTTGATATCGAGTCAACGAATTTTTGAAATTTCATTTTCTTTCCAAGTTGCATACATGGGTTTTCGTTGTAACCATATCAAAACTTCTTGTTCGAATCATGTATTCGTTGTTGGATTGTGTCAAATCAAGTTCAATTGTTTGAACTTGCTCACTATATACAAATTCAATTCAAGGATTTCATATGACGGATTGAGACCGTCATATTCAAAGTAATATCACAAGCAATTCATTTGTTTCGAACCATGGTAGACTGGTTCAGTCTGCACCCTTATTAAGTCAATCATTGGTTACGACACCTTGTGGTGGCATTTACAGTAGTTGAAGCTTGTGCTAATCTCGCTTTAACAATTCATGTACGGATTTAATTACTTGATTATTTATTCATTTTTAAATCCCCCTTGTTGGATCATTTTCTTAAAACATTCTTAATACAATCGTGTATTAAGAAGATGGTACACAACTTTATGGTCTATTTCAGTGTACCTCTTAAGGATTCTTTCAATATCGGTCACAAATTTTGGGATATTTATTGTTCTTCCACTATCGACCGAAAATTATATATATTTGTTCTTTCATTTTCAGTTGAAAATCCTATGGGATTTATTTGGTACAAACATTCAGACTTACTTGGTTGAACTTTTCATTGTAAACACGGTGAATTTGTTCGGTCACCGCTATTATTGAATTATTTCAATGGCTATGACGCCTTGTGGCGTTGATATAAACTTGTAGCTTGGGCTAATCATTGAAAGTGCTCTTAATGTAACTATGTATTAAGACAATGATACACTAACTTCGGTTGTAATTCGGTGTATCCTTGAATTCAATAGTGTTAACTTATGGTTTAAAAAGTTAACAAATCACCTTCATGTTTCTAATTCAGTTGAGCTTGTTGATTCTAAGTCTCACCGATCCAACAACCAACGCTAGTTTCCATTGGTAGAAATTCCTATTGTTTATGAAATTAATTTACAGATTGTGAACGTCTTGAAAATCTAATTACTGAGATTCTCATTGGTATAACCCATGTAAACTCAGTCACATTGGTGACTATGTCATGACGTTCGTTCATTTGGCACCGATTCTTAAAAACATATTCAGTTGAACCAGTGGGTTCATGTTGTTGTAGTATATCATTGTATTCATGCAATCTAGATAAGCCTCAATGCGATTACATGGTTATTTACCTGGGTATTATAATACTTACCTACGTATAACAAAAATCTAAGGAGATAACATAGCTTAAATTTTGAGGACCAAATTTTTATAACAAGGGGAGAATGTGACAACCGGTAATTTCCGGTTGTAATTAAGCGCGTAACGAACAATAATACCATCATAATAGCGTAATTAGACGTAAATTAACTCGATCATGCCTCTGGAGAGCCTAGGGACATCTACTTGCTTCACGTTACGCGATATGGCGACAATCGAGAACTATAACGCGAATTCGAATGATAAGCGAACTGATGCCGAACAAATACTGACAACGTCTAAAACATGAATTTTATACTTATATTTATCATACAATTATAATTATGCGATAAATTTGGATCGTTGAACGTCGCAAAGCACAACGTGGAAGTTACGCGGAAAATCGGAACGCACCAACAACAATATATTTAGCTTTGTAACTTAATTTTATATTTCGTGGTAGAAACGGATCGAAAAACGAAAAAAACGGTGACCGTACCAAGATACGCAACTTTAACGCAAACGACAGATTACGCGTCAAACAACGACCCTCGATATAATTTTAAACGTCATCGAGTCCGAATAAATAAATTTTGATAAAACACGAATTTCGGGTTTTTAAAAACGAGTTAAGGATATATTTGGGCCATGAATGCGTTAACGGGCCTTGGGCCGGACCCATTTAAAACCCTAAGTATATAAATACAAGTAAACCCTAAATCTCTCTCATTTTTTTGTTTTGAAACCCTAGCACACAAGTTCAACACCCATGCTCTCCCTCCTCTATCCGAATCCGGTCACAGGATTCCGGTGACCACCGGCCTGTGCCGGTCACCATCTCCGACGCGACACACACCGACACCCCTCGTCTTCTCCGGCGGTTACACCCACACCTCCATCTTATCTCTACCTGTAAACACACACACACAACCGCCTACATTCAGGTCAGAGAGAGAGAGACTGTTGGAGAGGGAGAGAGAGCGAATACGGAGAAAGAAAGGGGAGAGTGGCGACAGCAGCCGCCACATAACAGCGGCGGTGGTGCGGCGATGGTGCGGCGGTGGATTACATCGGACGTAGGCGCGAAACGCCTCCCGGTTCTTCGACAGTCGAAGCGGTGGCAGCAGGCGCGGCGATCGGAAACGCTGCAAGACGGCAGTGGTAATGTTCGGTTCAAACCCGGTCCAGTTCAGATGGCGATTCGGGTATTTCAGTTTAAGATCGGCTCAGGTTCGAGTCGAATCAGTCTCAGGTTCAGTCGCGGTTCAGGTTCAGTCGCGGTTCAGATCAGTTGCGGTTCAGTCCATCTCCGGTTCTGTTTCGGGCTCGACCCGGTTCGACCCGGTTCAAGTTCGAAACACTTTCAATAATTCCGTTTCGTTTTGATTTGGTTTATTTTGAATATTTAATTTTATGTTTCAGGTTCTGTTCGATGCGGTCAACAAAAGTCAACGCCGTCAACGGGTCAAACCCGGTCAACACGTCAAACTTGGTCAACTGTCGGTCAATGAGTTCAACCATGACTCGGTAAAAATTAATTACGACGTGGAAGTTAATTATATTAGTTTATAATTATTAATATTTAATCATCGCGAAACCGAGCTCGACCCGACCAGTAAACGATTAATTATCAGCAAACTAAAAGTAAATAATTAAGTCGACGTACGCTACCTTCGAATAATTATTAATTAATATCGAACCGGCGTTAGTTAAATATATAAATCGGAATTATAATCGGCGTTAAATATAAAACGGATTTGTATTCGACAAAAACCACGTTTCAATCACGACGAAAAACCATATATATTTGTTTGTTTGCCAGTTTGCAAGTTGTGTTTTGATAAATAAATCGACAAATAATATTGTCGGAATCGTCCACAAAACAGAGGAAACTCTGCCCGATTTTCGTAAAATCCCTAAAACGAAAACGCTACATATTTCAAGGATTTAACGTCCGATTTCAAATGATTGTTATAAAACATATAACTATTTAACGACGCCTACAAATCGATCCGATAACTTTTCAACGCGCGCGACTGCGGGACAACAAGTTTCGACAATCAATTTCAAAGCGAATATAATTATTTATATAACTTCAATGTCGAAACTCAGAAACTAAAGTTCAAGCATCCATAAATTATTCGAACGACGATATAAGAATAAGTATATTGTTTATATTTAATACGAAACGCCAAAATTTCTGAAACGCTTTTACAAGACAAATACAAGGCGCGTATTATTTCAAATGACAGAATTCGGAAATCGTATTACAAGAATATTATATATATTCAAATGTCGTGGCGTTGAATACTTTTATAAAATAAATATAGTTATATTTATTTCTAATGTCGACGACGCGAACACGTCAAATACTTCCGAATGATATTATAAGAATAGTATATTGTTTATATTGGATTCAAACGTCTAACGAAGTGCGACACGATACGCCAGACTCTTGCGCGAAGACGAAATGTATTATTTATACGGATATATAGTCAAGTATATGTACAACATGTCTTACGAAAACTACGAAGTAGTTATGATTTCATGAGATATAGTTATGTTTAGATGTAAACATATATTTCAAGTCGTTTGAAAACAGAATCAATTCTAAGAAAACCATAGGTTGGTTAACCGAGTTAAGTCAATAATAATTTCATAGAATCGTATGAGTAACGATTCGGTAGAGCTCGGTATCACGTAGTATAGCTACGTCATTCTTAGAAACTTACAAGTTATTCCGTTTTAGGAATACCCTAGATTGCATGCTAGCGAGTCAAGTTGTGGAGACAACACTATGGAAATCACATTAAGCTAGCTTTGCACTGGATTATCCAGGTGAGTTCATAACCCCCACTTTTTACCGTTTTACATTTTTATAAATGTTTTCGGGGGTGGAAAGACATGTAAGTTTTACAAAAGAACACAACGTTTCGATAAACGAAAATCATATATTTCTAAACCATGTTACAAACAGATTTCAATAAACACAAATGGTTTACGAAAGGTTTATACTAAACTTACCGATTTTCACAGCTATACAAAGCTTTTTGAAACATGCATGAGTTTTATGACTAGTGACAAGATTGTCATAGTTGCAACTAGGGGTAAAGGCCCCAAAACTTTATTGAAAAATGGGCTAGGCCCAAAGACAAAATAACATGGGCTAGGCCCAAGGACAAAATAACATGGGCTAGGCCCAAGGACAAGAAAATATGGGCTAGGCCCAATGATAAAATAACATGGGCGCGGCCCAATAACTCAGTTTTTCAACTATGGTATGTAGTTATGGAATTAGATGATAACAGATCAATGTGCGTAAGTAGGAATATAACAATAGTAACCATTAATCACGTAGTGACCAAGGTGCAAAAGGTATAGATCTATCGAGTTTGAGACCCGCTCCACTCCTGGTATGTTAACCGGTTAGGAGTGCTTTTGTGATCCCAACTATGAACTCGCCAACTTTATGTTGACTTTACGCATGTTCTTTCTTAGGTTATAATTACTCGTATGGCGCGGTTGGAATAGTGGAACCCATGGGGATTCGAATAGTTAGCGGGCGTTCAGTTACTAGTAACCCTAGCTCCCACGTTTACTTCCGCTATGCAATGAAGATACCAGTTCAGTTCACGCCCAGCTCTGATATGATGGAATTATAGGGGTGTGATATTAGGACCGGTATTTTAAGGGCTGTGTGGGTTAGGACAAGTTGGTGCAATGGAGTTACTACCTTAGGAAAGATGTTAGATACAAAGGAGCCAATGTCTTTAGATATTAGGTTTGTTGACAGTCCTCTAATGCGAATTATTGAAAACTAGCTGCATCAGGCTTAGAATTTGAAAGTCCTTTACAATATTGGTTGGTTGAATTACTTTTGTTAACTACCTCTTTAATATGTACTAGAGGCCCAACTAGTATCAAGTGGTATTTGCTGAACTACATGTGTCTTGGATTCCAAAAATCAAAAGCATTTAATTGACTAACAAGTCATAATCTTTGACATACGATAACCACGATAAGATAAAAAATTTCTAATCCTTTATATATACTAACCACGGTAATATATAGATAAATCATAATCCACAATATAATCTACTATTTTTTTTATCATTTTGGTCTTTCTCAAACTCCAATGCTTTCTTGATCACATCTTCTCGATGAATAATCATTTTCTAAAGTACAATCTTCGCAACATTTTCTAGGCTTCTACGATTGACCTCTCAAAGTTCTCCTTATCCTTTTCCAACCAACAATATAATGTGCCAAATTTCCTGAAATGTTCCTGGTCAAAATAACAAAAGTACAAAATCATTAAGTCATTTGTTTTTATTGATTTTATAAACAAATAAACATGCTGACTTACACATGTGTAAACTGCTAACTTACACACGTGTAAACTTTTGTCAAATCTCATGTCTATCACCATCTTTCTTTATGTTTTAATTAAAAAAATGCGTGTAAACCTTTAGATTTACACATGTGTAAACCCTTATATCTATACTAACTTTTTAACTATTATGATTTAAACATTTGTAAAATTCTACATTAATGCTTATTTTTTCAACTATTATGATTTACACATGTGTAAACCTCCATACATATGATTTACACATGTATAAAAACATATGTAGATTTGTTATACCTCTGTTTTTAATCTATTATGATTTACACATGTGTAAACCCTTATATCTATGCTTATTATTATTTTCTAATATTAGGATATATACATGTGTAAGGCGTGATATGTTTGCTTATTTTTTTTAACTATTATGATTTACACACGTTTAAACCTTTATATTTATACTTATTTTCATAACTATTATGATTCACATATGTGTAAACCTTCTTATGTATACATATATTTTTAACTACAATGATTTACACATGTGTAAACCTTCGTATTTATACTTATATTTATTTAAATTTTTGGATTTACTATGTATAAACCTTCATATCTATGTTTATTTGTTTAACTATTATGATTTACACATATGTAAACCTTCATATCTATGTTTTTTTACTATCATGATGTACACATATGTAAACCTTTGTGTCAGTGCTTATTTATTTAGCCTATAATAAATTACACGTAGTGTAGATTTTTTTATTTCTAAAATCAGTAATGGACTACTGTATGTATAAACACAAATATTATTATTCTACACCAATTTAAAAGCTTAAGCTAGTGCTACACAAAATAAGTAAAATTGAACTTACAAAGACACATGTATTACAAAATGGTTTTTTTAAAAGATTATGGGCTTCAAAATTCTTCATCGTAATTCAAAAGTGTAGCCCAACAGTCTAAAACTGTCTCTGCCGGGTTTAGAGATCACAATAGCAATCTTTTCGTTGTGTTTCCAAAATAGTTTTAAAAACATTATTCCTATCATATTAATGTGTATGTCAGCAACTTACACATTTGTAAACAAGTAACTTACACATGTGTAAACTACTTATTTACACATTTGTAAACAAGTTACATACACTTGTGTAAATTGCTTAATAGAATTACTAATAGAGGATATGAAAAATAATTATTGTGTTTAAAAAATAAGACAATGAAATTGAGTTTGAACGTAACAAAAAATTCGTTCATACTACATTTTTTTAATCATTTGTTCTATATTATAACAACAATAATTTTTATACAACCAACATCATTTCCTTGTAGCTATTGATCTCAGTCTTATGTCTTATTATGTGCACTCAAAACCCTATGGTGTTAATTTCATGAGTAGTTATTTCTTTGCAACTGTTGGTTATAAACCTGAGCCTAATGTTATGATCAAGAATAAAGTAAATTTTTATACAACCAGATGAGTTTATAGGCCGAATCGCCAACATAATTGATTAAGAACAATAGTACATTGAACTTGAGAGACGATTACGGATAATTTCATGTAAGTGTGAATTAGCCAAACAGTAGGCAACATAAGTAGTTTAAAATTAGCTAAGCATCATTGAACCGATGAAGTACTAGCTAAACAATAGGCATAAAATAGTGTAACAGTTAGTTTAAAAGCAGGCATCATGAATAATTTGAAAATTAGCCAAACAACAATGATCGCTTGAAAATTAGCCAAACAAAATCTAGTAGGCCTTGGTAAAACATAAGTTAATCGACATAATAAAAACCTGATATATGTTTATAATATCAACATCACCATGGTACCAATAAAAAGAAATTAGACTAAGGTTATCACAACACAAAATACGAGTAAAAGTAGATCATAACATGATCAAAACAACAACAGATTACCGGTAATTAGACTAGAATCAGTAATCGAGAAAACCCTAGCTTTACTAAATTCAGAAAAGAAAATAGAAATATTACCAGATCAAGAACATTAGCCTCTTTCTATTCACTGTCACTTTCCATTGTCGTTCATTCTTCCTTTCTATTCCTCAAAAAACTTTGGTAACTTCTGATTTTGCAGGTTAATTCTAGAGAAAGAGAGTGGATTTGGGATTCTAGAAGACGAAATCTGATTTCATAAAGGAAGAAGTGTAATTGTAGGGGCTATTTGAAAATGTCCATTTACAATCTTGCCCCTTTCATTTTTATTTTATGGTCCCCCTTCTATTAACACCTTATTTAATCTTAGTGTTGATACACTTTTGTGTCTGTCACTTGTTCTTAGTTATGTCTGTAATTGTACGGTCTTTGTTTACTGTGTCTGTGTAGTTTGGTCGTGTCGACCAAATCAAGATATCCTCCTATCTTGGTTAGTACGACGATTAGATTGTCTGTTGTAAACAGTTGTATGTGTGCATACTGTTGAGTCTTGTGTACGTCATGTCTGTGACACGTTCTCCAAAGTAGACTCCCATATGCGAATAGGAATACTTCGTACGACAATAAATTGCTCGTACGAGCCACCTACCATTCGTGTGAACAAGTTAATCTAAACAAGCATCACGCTTGTTTCGTACGAGCTAGTTAATGCTTGTACGAACCAGCTTGTCTGTACGAGTATCTTTGGAGTATGTTCTTCGTGTGTTTTGGTGTTTCGTATGACCAGCAATATACTTCGTACTGTTGCTAGGTGAGGACACTATATAAGCAGACATGCACTTCTCAGTATAGGGAGATGCGTGAGACCTTCCAGAGAGACACAAGAGCACAGAGTGTGTTGCATGAGAGTGTATGAACATTGTTTGTATATGTTTGTATCAGTTCTCTTCAGTTAATCAAGTTATTGAATATTTGGTTATCCTGTGTTCTTACTTTGCTTTGGTTTACATTCATACGAGGATTCCAACCTCGTATTTGTGTTGTATGAACAAGGAAGCAGGTTTATCATGTTCCTCCAAGTAGACCTACAAGTGGTATCAGAGCTATGGCTCTTTTCCTTGTTTGAAAACCAAGCTTAGTGTTGTGTCTGAGCTAGTTTTAAGGGTTTCTTGAAGTGTTCTTAAACTTTCAGCAGGAAACTTAACTTTTTGAAAGATCACAAAATTAAACTTAGTTAAAACTTGTTGTATCCAGAAAATTTTCATAAAAACCTTGTTAGAACACATGGACACATGTTAAAATCTAGTTTTTCTTAAAACTTTCATCAGTTCTAAGTTGAACACATTTGCAGGAGAAACTCACCGGAAAAACTTACCGGAATATTGTTGTAGGGTTGACCAAATCTCTGACATTCTGGACTTGATTGTTAAAACTATAAAAGCTGGTATAGAATGTTTGCCTTTTTTACCAAATTTGTGTAGACAACAAACCATTTTGAAAACAGTCCGTGCTAGAAAAGGAAAATTTTCACCAACCAGCCCTGCAAAAAGATTCCTCTTCAAAAAACATCTGTGCAAATAACCCATCCGCACGAAGAACTTGACTGTTCGTGCGAAAGATCAGTCATCCGCATGAAGAACCTGGTTCGCACGAAAGACTAAGTTGTCTGAACGAAAGAGTGTCCCCCGTACAAAGCACTTGGTTCGTACGAAGGACAACCTCATTCGTACGAAAAAATAGTTCGTATGAATAACAACTTAGTTTTTTTTTGTTCGTGTTTCAGTTTTTCAAACTTTGTAATTTCTAAAATTGTGAATTTTTAAAAGGAACACTGTTATTTTCAAAAATCAAACTTTAAACCTTTTAATTTTCATAATCAAGAAAATGAGTACTAATCCGTGGGATTGGAGTAGTAGTTCAAGCACAAATCGGGACTCCTCGTAAAGCTCCGCAACCTTATGGGTAAAATCATTGATGCCTCAACATACAGCCATGATTACTACAAATCAATGGGCGTGTGTCGCAAACCAGAACCTGAGCATTTAGACTCTTCTGATGAGTGAAAGTGAAACCGGGAGTAATAACCGTCCACCTAAACTGAACCATATCAACGATTATCCATCCTGGAAAAGTCGTTTTCACACATATGTTCTTGGACAGAACACAGAATTATGGACATGTTTTACTACACCCTATAAAGAATCACTCGAAGAGGCAGGTTCAACCCAACCTCCTTAGCCAATCTAGATGAAGGTGAAAAAAATGCTTACGATCTAGAGAAAAAGGCGTTTACTATCCTAACACAAGTACTCCATAAAGATATTTACCATCAGTTTGTGTACTGTATAACCACGAAAAATCTGTGGGATACCCTGGAAGCAAGAGGAGAGGGTAAGGCTGCAACCAGAAAAATTCAGCATGATCTGCTAAAGAAGGAGTTTGAAGGTTTCATGTTCACGGAAAATGAAACACTGAATGCAACACGTTTCTACCATTTGCTCAACGAAATGTACTCGTACAAAGTGTTAGCATCTCCACAAGAAATCGTGATGCGCTTTGCTGACACATTACCGCCAAAATGGGGTCAATTTATTGACTTATTAAAACATACAGGTGTTTTGGATTCAATCAATATTTATGAATTTGTGTAGAAATTGGAGAACTAGAACGAAGAAGAACTTCGAAAGGCACAAAGAATTACTGTTCCACAAAATCCTAAGATGTACTTTGGAGGTATTAATACAGGTATAAGTGCAAGTCAGCAACAAAATCTTCAAACCGCATTTGTGTCAAACGTGAATCCCTTTCTACCACAACCTGTACAATCAAACCAGTCTGCAAGCTCAAGTACTCAAGCCTATGGATAAGCTTTTGATCCGAAAGTCTTTATACCACAACCACGAGATCTAGCACCTCAAGTTCCACAGCAAGCTCCTCAACAAGCTTTCTAGGGAAACAACTTTCAACCTGCAAACCCCAAATCAGTCAGAGTTGACACATCACATCTTTCAAAGGTCAGCGTAGAAGTTGCTCAGGAACACATGGAACTTCTAAATACCATGGTTAGTGCCTGTTGTGGATTAGTGGCTGGTCAAATTGGAAACATCAATTTGGCTAATGAATACTACCAATAAATAGACAGAGATGAGATGGAGCTAATAGATATCAAGTGGGCGTTTGCAAGTGCGGTGAGAAGAGCTAAGGATTACATGAGCAGAACAGGAAGAACCAGTTTGGAAAGCAAGAAGGATACAAAATATGGTTTTGATAAAAATGTTATTACTTGCTTCAACAGCGGTGAAAGAGGTCTCTTCAAACATGAGTTCATGAGACCCAGCAAACAAGGAAATCACAACCCCTTTCAAAATCAATCACAGCCATCCAACACAACTCAAGTTAACAATGATAGAAGAACAGTAGCTGATAGCAACCCAAACAATACCAATCAATCAGGACCTTCAAACAACACACACAAAGCTTTGCAGGTCAATCTGATGAAGGATGCGATTGGTCAATACAATTGGGAAATGAGAATAACGGAGGAACTGCATGTTATGCCAAGATCATCAATCGAATCAAACATGTTCACAGCATTGATAGTTCAGATGATGATGATACTTCAGGGTATACTAGTAGTTCTGATGAAGAATGCTCAAGTTCGGGTGGTTATGGATCTGATTCAGATAACAGAGAAGGAAGTGATGCTGAGGTCAGAAAGTTGCTAAAAGACGCAGAAAGGCTGAAAGGTAAAAAGACGGGTTTGATGATCGAGGCAGAAGCTGCATCAAAGGAAACAGAAAAATTCTTTACAAATAGTGCAGCCTTCCCTCATCATACTACCTTCATGGCGAATGTTGCCGGTTCGACAAGTCAGGTAAATTCCAACTCTCCTAAAGTTTGCAATAACTGTGCTGAACTAAAAACAAATTTTGAAACAATTAATAGTCACAATCAAAACTTAGTTGTTGAACTGTCAAAATGCAAAGAGGCGAACTTGGTTTTAACTCGAAACGAAAAAGAATTCAAATCTGTTATAGAAACCCTCAAGCAAAGCGTTTTTGAACTGACAAAAACAGTTTTGAACAAACAAACAGGAATTAATAACTACATTAATATCCTAGAAGAAACAAAGAAAGAGTTAGCCATCGCCAAATGCGATCAAGCTAAAATTGGACAATTATTCTAACTCCCGATATGTGCTTGATCATATCATTGATGTTCAAAAACTAAAAGGAGATGTTAAATGCATTGGGTATAAGTCGTGTCCACCCCCGTGAAACATAACTATACCAAATTGCCTAATGAAGAGGAAATGCCACGCTTTGAACCCTCCGTACCTCTTAATCCTGAAGAATTTGTAGCAGGACTAGGGTTTAAGCTAGACAATTCCTCGGTTGAATCAAGAAAGTCTGAGAACTCATCATCAGTTATTAATCAAGACCCCTGTACAGCAGAGGAGGATGATTCATCAGATAAAGAGTCAGAGAAAGTTGATCAGGATCAATCTCTTGATGAAGAAAAGGGAATAGAAATGTCTGCTACTCCCAGTGTAAAAATGTCGAAAATCAAGAGAATGATCCTATGAAATCTGTCAAGACAAAAGTGTCTACAGATGAAATTGATAATGTGTTGTATACTTTGGTTGAGATAAGAAAATCTATTCTGATCAAAAATGTAAATCAAATATCTATTGATCATGTTTTTGAAAAGTCAACAACCAAATTTTTGAAGAAGAAAAACCAAATCAAATCACAACCATTATCTGTTTCGAAAGAAAAACAAAAGGAAAAGCGAGTTGAAAAGTCTACCACAACCAAAGGTTGAGACAAAAGGCACTCGCTACAAGAAGAAGCTTAAAAATGTTAAATTTGTGAGTTCTACGGGTACTGATAAAGTCGAGACTTTTGAAGGCATGACTAATATAGATTTTGTAAATAAAGTCAAGATTTTAAAGTGTAACAGTGAAAACAATTACACCCAACATACAAATGGCTGTGATAAAAATGAACCCAGTACCTCAAGACCCGCAAGTTCAACATCAAGTCATGAAACACAATCTCCTAAATTTGTTGAAAGGAGAACATGTTTCAAATGTGGAGAATTCGGGCACATAATCAAGAATTGTACAAACCCATCAAAGCCGAGATTTGTTGAGAAAGCTC
Source organism: Scalesia atractyloides (assembly GCA_947069175.1). Taxonomy (NCBI): domain Eukaryota; kingdom Viridiplantae; phylum Streptophyta; class Magnoliopsida; order Asterales; family Asteraceae; genus Scalesia; species Scalesia atractyloides. The sequence continues at coordinate 50,275,650 of CAMTDV010000023.1, forward strand.
CTATGAACCAACTTGCCAGTGGATCTATTTCTCCAAAACAAGACAAACGTATTGTTAAAGAACAAGAAGAAAAATAGAGACGTAAACAAGTAAAAATAATTGAAAAAGCATTGAAACCGGATCCTTCAGAAAGGAAACCAAGTTCTTCAAATTTAATAAAACCAGAAGGTGTTAAAAATGTAAATAATAGTCATTCTGGTAAATTTCAAAAATCTTGAAAACCTAAGACCAGTGATGGTTCAAGAGGAGGCTCAAAATTTCCAAATCATCAAGAAATAGAAATCACATTTCTTGATGACAAGGGTCGACCCAAGACCACTAAGGCTTGGGTCCCCATCTCAAATTGATCGGTTTTTGAAATGTGCAGGGTGTTCCAGGAGGAACTGTGAATAGTCATTGGATTGTTGACAGTGGAGCATCGAGGCACATGACAGGCGACTTACGGCTCCTTTATGATGTGAAAAGCATTAGGGGTGGTTATGTTGCTTTTGCTGGTGATAAAGGCGGATATATCACTAGAGAAGGAATGGTCTCCAATGGTGTTGTGAGTTTTGATAAGATCAATTATATTTGTCAAATTGATCACAATCTTCTTAGTGTTTCTCAAATCTGCGATAAGAAGTTCATGGTTCATTTTGATGATGCCGGATGTTATGTGCTGAAACCTGGTTTCAAGATTCCCAAGGAATGGATCCTCCTGTCAGCTTTAAGAATCAACGACTTGTATATTCTCGACATGAGCCAAGCTATTACCATGTCTGCTTAAGTCACATGTTTTGTCTCAAAAGCCACCGAAAAGGAATCAATCTCTTGGCACAGACGAATGGGACACATTCACTTGAGGAAAATGAACTATTTGGTGAAAAACAATCTTGTGAATGGTGTGCCAGTGAAGAATTTTCATCTACAAGGGAAAGCAAGCAAGAAAATCTTATCCTGTAAAGAAGATCAACACGGTGAATATGCCTCTGGAACGTCTTCATATGGATCTCTTTGGACCTTATGAAACACAAGATACCTTTGGTGATTCTTATTGTTTAGTAGTTACTGATGACTACTCAAGATTTTCATTGGTGAATATGTTGACACACAAGAGTGAAGTTCCCAAAATCCTCAAAAATCTCCTAACTCTGCTTGAAAATTTGTACAATTTGAAGATAAGGAGAATCAGAAGCGACAACGGCACCGAATTCAAGAATCAAGCTATGGACGAGTTCTGTTCTTCTAAAGGCATTCTGCATGAGTATAGTTCTCGATACACTCCACAACAAAATGGTGTCGCTAAGAGGAAAAATAAAACTCTAATTGAAACAGCAAGAACTATGCTAGTAGAATCAGAACTTGCTGTTCAATTTTGGGGAGAAGCTGTTGCTACTGCATGTTATAAGATGAATAGAGTTCTTACGGTGAAGTGGCATGGGAAACATGTTTCGAATTGTTGCATAAAAGGAAACCAGATGTTTCTTTCTTAGAACCTTTTGGAGCTCCATGCACTATGATTGATCCACATGGTAAATTTGGTCCGAAAGCTATCGAAGGTTTCTTTCTTGGACATGTTACTCCTAATTTCAGAGTGTGGAATTTGTCAACAAAGAAGATTGAAGAATGGGGTGAAGTCAAGGTTCAAAGATACACTGAATCAGTAAGAGCTCCGAGTGCTCCTTGGATGTTTGACTACGATGGGCTGTTTAACTCCTTTAATCTGCCAACTTTTGATGATGCTTCTTCAGCGGCTCAAATGTAACGTGAAAGTGATACCGCAATTGACTCATCATTAGTTCGACCAATTATTGTTAATCCTCAAGTGTCTACTTCGGTTAACAATTTTGTTCAAAATGAGGAATTCGAAGATGCTGCTGATTATAATGTTTCGTCAGAAGATGGTGAGTTCCATGATGCAAATGAAGCTATTTCTGCTCTGGTTCCTGAAATTTCAGATGTCATGTCAAATATTTAGAATCTAGGAACAACTGAAGGTCACACGTCTACTTCATCATCAAATCCAGCAAACAAATTGGTTGTTGATCTGAATATCAACAACTTGGGTATAAATTCTTGAGTTCTTGATGCTCCAGAAACTCGAATCCATAATACCCATCCTCAACAGATGTCCAAAGTGGTGTGTAGACACGTAATCAGCTCAGGAATAATCAGAATGCTGGTTTGTATTCGGTTATTAGGGAATCTGGGAACAAAAGGATTGGTCTTTTGCCTGCTATGTTTGTCAAGTAGAACCGAAATCTTGGAAGGAGGCTATGAAAGAAGACTCATGGTTGAAGCTATGCAGGAAGAACTTCAATAGTTTTAGAAGTTAGGTGTATGGAAATTGGTTGACAGGCCTAACAACTATAAGAAGATTGGTACAAGATGGGTTTACAAATGTAAGAAGGATGACCGAGGTGTTGTTGTAAGAAACAAAGCAAGATTGGTTGTCCAGGGCTTTAATCAGGTAGAAGGCATTGATTACAATGAAGTTTATGCACCGGTAGCTCCTCTTGAGGCCATAAGAATTTTCTCGGTTTATACGTCCTACAAGAAGTTTATGGTCTACCAAATGGATGTTGAGCAACCGCCAGGTTTTGACTATCCAATCCATCCTGACAAGGTTTGGCTTCTCAATAAGGCGCTATATGGTCTTCATCAAGCTCCACGGGCTTGGTATGAAACGTTGTCTTCCTATCTTCTGAAGAATGGTTTCGACGTGGATTAATCGACTTTACTCTCTTCATCAAGGAACAGAATGAGGACTTATTACTGGTGCAAGTGTATGTTGATGATATTATTTTTGGGTCGACCAACGAGAAAATGTGCAAAGAATTTGAGCAGGTCATGCAGGAGAACTTCGAAATGAGCGCTATGGGAGAAATGGCTTTCTTTTTAGGTTTGCAGGTTCATCAATCTAAGGAAGGGATTTTCATCCATCAAACCAGGTACGTCAGGGATATTCTCAAACGATTTCAGATGGAAGACACAAAACCTTTGGGAATTCAATTAGCTCAGAAACATGGGATTACTCCTGACGGAATGGGTGAACATGTGGAACCATCTCTTTATCGTGCCATGATCGGATCTTTCATGTATCTTACTGCTTCAAGACCCGATATAAAAGGTTTCTCATTAGATGACTGTGAAAAGGATCTTTCGTTATTTGAAGGGTCGCCCAGACACTGGTCTATGGTACCCTAAGGATGATAACTTTGATTTGACAGCATTCAGTGATTCTGATCATGGTGGCTGCAAGATCGATGCACAATCAACATCAGCAGGATGTCAGTTCTTGGGAACCCGCCTAGTCACGTGGCAGTGCAAAAAGCAGAGTTGTTTAGCTACGTCAACCTGTGAGGCTGAGTATATTTCGGCTTCTCGTTGCTGCTCTTAGGTTCTATAGATCCAATAGCAAATGCGCGACTACAGTTTTGAATTTCTAACTACTCCTATTTTTGTTGATAACGAAGCTGCTTTACAGATCACTCGTAATCCTGTACAGCACTCAAAAACCAAACACATTGAGATTAAGTATCATTTCATATGAGATTGTTATGAAAAGAAACTTATTAATGTTGTTAAAATCCACACCGATCACCAATGTGCCAACCTGTTTACTAAAGCTTTTGATAAATCTTGTTATGATTATCTACTTTTGGTCAATGGCATCAAGGTGAAACCCGAGTAATTCATCCTTGGCTAATTATTTTTAGTAAATATTTTCTTCAAAATAAAAAATTACAAAAAGATTTTCTATTTTCTCTTAGTTTTATATTTTAAGGGGAGAATATTTCAAGAAAATACAAAAACATGAGAAAATGCAAAAATATGTCTTTTATTTAGTTTAAGTTTTTATTACCTTCTTTATTTAAGGGGGAAAAGAAAAATACAAAAACAATAGAAAAAAAATCAAAAATGAGTTTCTTGGATAGATAAGTGAAGATGATGAAATACACCAGTGAACTGTCATAAATAGTCAAAAACACAAAATGAAAATTGATAAGTAGCTTTACTAATGATGTATCGGCAGGCTCACAATTAGATTAAAATATGCAGGTTGATAAAAACTTAATGGACTGCAGGCCAGGTGGGAACCATTCATTGGCATATGGTGTCAAATTTCGTTTGATAATATGCCGAGGTTCTGAGATATGCGGTCTTTATGCTGACTTATCATCTGGTATCATGGTTGAATCTTTTGCCGAAAAATAACGGTGACGCAAGTCTAGAACTTCCATGATACCATACATAAGTGTAAATACTGCATACGACCTTCAATAAGTGATAAACATATCACATCCACCCAAAAATAAGTGATAAAATATCACAGCTTTATGCGGGAGCTAAGTTCGTCTATTTGTTGGTACAATGGTACTAACCTGTTCACGACTTACTCCTATGCCCTGCATGCATCTGAAAATCAAGTTACTCATCAATAAGTGATTTAATCACATAGGGCTTGTTTTCAATCAAAATAAGTGAGTATCTCACATCTTATACGCCAAAACAGATGATAAGTAGTATACTCACTGGTAAGATTTTCTCTCGTGCATATCTTGATACGGGAATGTGTCGTGAAGTGGTTGAACACCAGCTAGTAAGTAAAATTTATACCTTAATCATATCTCCTAATCGTGATTACATCTGATAAGCTGAGCTTACATGGACAATAATACCATAATCATAGTAGAATATTTATTTATTTAATTTGATGTTATAAACAAAGCTTGTTTTTGACAAGATCAAAAGCTGGTATGATTCTCTTACCTTGAAACTCTAAAAAAGATTATCAAGTAAATACATAGTTTACTCTTATCTATTACTGGTTATTTTTAGTTTAATTTACTTTGTTGTGTAATTAAGTTCTTTTTTTAATTAGCCAAAATTGAAGCTCAAAAGTTTTTTTACCAAGATACGCCCTTAAACATTTGCTTTGATATCATAACCTCATAAAAGTACTTTCTTACAACGGGTAAACTCATCTCAAAAGAACAAAATCTGTTTAACAAGCAGTTTTTCTTAATCTAACTTGTGATTAGTGTGGATATGTGCAAAGTTCTAAACAGGCCCGCGAGAAACCTAAGGTTCTCGAAAAACTAAAAGTCCAGTTTGTGAAAAACCTGGACTCGTACGAACCAGAGATCTTTCGTACGAGCTTGTGTGCTTCATACGAATGACCATTGGGTCTTGTATGATTGAAGCTCTTCGTACGAACTAAGGTTGTTTCGCATGAGTTTCTTGATGTGGTATAAAAGGTGAAGTTTTTCGTAGAACCTCACTTTCACCTTGCTCAAGTCATCTTTACACTTCTCCTTAAGTTGTTTTTGATTTCTTTAAGGTATACTTGACTATGATGGCATACTTTGAAGTTGAACAACTTAAACATTGTCTGACCATGTGACTTTTACTGACTTGAACAACAAAATTTAAGTGAAGAATCATTTTTAATCGAAAAACAAGTAACTTCCTTTGAAGTTGTTTGTACGAACTAGATTCATACGAATGAAACATCATTCGCACAGATAACTCATCATTCGTATGAGTCAGCTATCAGTACGAATGAATCAGTTTCTTATTTTAATCAAAAGTTCGTAAAATGAGTTGTTCTTCATACGAATAAGTTATTATTCGTATGGGTTAGTAGTTCTTTGATTTAGGGAATATATACATACAAAAGGTTTGGAATAAAACTTTTTGTGTATATTCCTAATAAATTTATGTTCTTATCCTAGTTGTTATATGTGTACATAATGGAACAAAAGGAACATAAAAGAAAACCCACAACAAAGAGAACTGACAAGTCAGAAGTGGAAATTATGTCGGAACCTAGAGATAACATGGTGGCCTACTTGGATCCGGAAGACAAATTTGATGAGTAGAACGGTATAATGAAGTTTTTGCGTGACTCAAGGATACATTATGCTATCACGCACAAGACTACAATATACAAGACGTTGATAAAGGAATTTTGGGATTCAGCTAAAGTTGTTGAAGTGAATGGGCATGATCTTATCCGCGGGAAAGTAAATGACTTGAACGTAGATGTCACTGTTGAAACCATTAACTGAGTATTACAGCTTGGTAATAATCATGAAGCTCCATTCTCAGTACCGTTGAAATGTCAACGTGGATGTTTGCTTAGAATGAAATGTGTTGATTTCCTCGTGGGACAACTAAACAAAGCATGGTTGCCACTCCGATACAAGTTCTTTCTACACGTTTTAATTCAGTGTTTGAGCAACAGATGAAGTGCTTATGACATGGAAAATAACGACTTGGTTGGTATGATGATAGCTTTGACATTGAACAAACCGTTTAGTGTTTTAAAGTATACTTTTGCAAACATGAAGAAAAACCTGAGAAGAACCGGTTATGGTGGAAACAAGTTTTGGATGTATCCTCATTTTCTCTAAATGATCCTGAATGTGCAACATCTGAGTCTTCTGAAGAACGACAACGATGTTCTAAAAGTAGAAGTTATGATGGAACATTCATTGAAGATCTTTAGGGGTGTAGCAGCAAAAAGTTACAAGGAAAGCACACCTCCTCGCAAGTTGATCGGTTTTCTGGCAAATGATCAATATATTGCACCAGAAAACGACAAGTGGCGCCATGATGACAGTGATTCAGTTAATGAAGAAACAACTTTGAAAAAAATGATCGAAGATAAGTTTGGTCATAAAAAGGGAAAGGGTAATGATAATGACGGTGACAATCTTGGTAATGATTGTGCTAGTGAACCAGTTGTAGAAGTCCAACCTACTGTTACAGTAGAGGAGTCTGAACTTGTAATGACGGAACCCACTATAATCTCTGAACCACAACCCTCAAATACCACAGCAGCTGAAACACCTTCGGCTGCAGATATCAAGTTCAACCGTAACCTACTACTTATTCAGCTCAAGAATCCCAATCTACATCTCATCAAAATATAAAACGAAGTAGTCGTTTGTTCTCTGAAATGGAAAAGGATGAGAAAGTGGAATTTCTGTTCTCTTAGTTGCAAGATGCAGTAAACATATTAACAAGCATTCAGAATTTATATCTTCACATCGGAACACGGTTGTCAAACAACAGTTGGAGATAAATTATTTGAAAGAGACTGTTAGAAAACAGGATTCTGAAATTGTGCAGTTAAGAAAAGAAAATGAGAAACTGAAGACTGCAGATGCTGAAAGAGCCCTACAACAGATGAGAGCAACTGATACCTCTCGCGGGATTGAGATAACTAGGCTGAAAGAACGTATTGCGGTTGTACAACGATCTACAGAAACATTAATTGCTAAGCATAATGACTTGAAAGAATGGTATCATTGTCGTAACGCTACACTGGTTTAAGTCTTTAGTGGTATTAAAGATGTCTTTGAAATGAGCAGAAAGAGGGTGAACATTCTATGGAATGATAGATGCAAAGCGCATGAGATCAAGCGAAAACATGATCAGGTTAGTGAAGACACTGGCAATCCTGATGCTTTAGCCTCATCCCCGCAATCAAAAGTTTCTGCTTCAACTCTAGTGGTAAAGTCTAATGCACAGCAGATTGTGATCGATCCAGTTACCTCAGTGCTACTCAAAAGGAAACAGGAAAGGTTTGATGTTCCTGGAAAGTTTTGAAGACCTGATGTTTTATCAACGTTGGATAGCAGATCTTCATGGTGAGTTTGTTGATACTCCAGGCCATTCAGTATAAAGACCAAAGACCAAAGACCAAGCAACAGCCAAGGGGGAGTTTGTTGATACACTTTTGTATCTGTCGCTGGTTCTTGGTTACGTCTGTAATTGTACGGTCTATGTTTACTATGTCTGTATAGTTTGGCCTTGTCGACCAAATCAAGATATCCTCCTATCTTTGTTTAGATACGATATAGATTGTCTGTGTTAAACAGTTGCATGTGTGCATACTGTTGAGTCTTGTGTACATCATGTCTGTGACACGTTCTCCGAAGAAGACTTCCATGTGCGAATGGGAATACTTCGTACGAGCAATATATTGCTCGTACGAGCCACCTACCATTCGTACGAACTAGTTAATCTAAACAAGCATCATGCTTGTTTCGTACGAGCTAGTTGATGCTCGTACAAACCAGCTTGTTCGTACGAGTATCTTTGGAGTATGTTCTTCGTGTGTTTTGGTGTTTTGTATAACCAGCAACATACTTCGTACTGTTGCTAGATAAGGACACTATATAAGCACATATGCACTTCTCATTGTAGGGAGATGCGTGAGACCTTCCACAGAGACACAAGAGCACAGAGTGTGTAGCATGAGAGTGTATGAACATTGTTTGTATATGTTTGTATAAGTTATCTTCAGTTAATCAAGATATTGAATCTTTGGTTATCCTATGTTCTTACTTTGCTTTGGTTTGCATTCATACGAGGATTCCGCACTCGTATTTGTGTTGTATGAACAAGGAAGCAGGTTTATCTTGATCCTCCAAGTGGACCTACACTTAGCCCTTTATTGAATATGATCTATGGATGAAAATTGTTCCGAATGTTCTCACAAAAATTCATGTTCTCAATATAACCCTCCCCTATATATAGCGTAATACTTTAGACACCCAGAAAGCAAACAATAAATCATGTTACAAGAACTGGAAAACAAAAGCATAATGGTTTCAAATAAAGATTAGAAAATATAATATTTTGTCATATTAAGTAATATATATGACCATAAATCAAAATTTATAATTCATTTTTTAACTGATGTAACTAAATGAAATTAAATTAAAGTCATATACTAGTAGAAGAATAAGAGTTTTAACTTCTAGAATTACTTTAAATATACTAAGGATTTTCCATTGATATTTGATGTCTCCCTCCATATTTAATATTTGATTTTTCTGTATTCCATATTTAATATATGCACACACATCTGTCTTTATAAACCTATTTGTAATAAAGAGCATGCCAAAGTCATGAGTAACATACAATTTATAAGCTTTCATGGTATCAAGAAAAATACTTGCAAACTTATTACATCCAATCATGGGACTTTTTCTCCTCCTTCTCTTCACCCCACTCATGAGCCTCCTCGCCATTCCTCTGATATTTCTCGTCTTCATTACTACCGTTATTCCTTTTCTTCTCCCCATTACCCTTCTTCCCCAACTCTTTCTCGGTGCCAGTCTTGTTTTGTTGTTTTCTGTTATTCAACTTATATAATTATAGTATGCATAATCATTAATTAACTAATAAAATAAGTTCTAAAATATATGTATGTGTTATTTTTATAAAATAATGATGGGCCAAAAAGATAACATGTGTTCCTTTCTTTCTTCAAGTGAAAGGGTACAGCTTTTCTAGTTTAAACAAAGTAGTGTTTCTACGTTGCTCATTTCTTTCAGGAAGATGGCTAATGCCTTTGCACAAGAGGTGTATGTATCATTCTTACTCATCAAGTTTCAAAGATTCCTCTTTATGGGCTTATGTACCAATCCAATTATCTACATTGGTTTATGTATACAAATAAATGTGTATAATGACTTTTAATCTTTTGTTAAGTTGTTATGATTACGTAGAAAAAACCATCAATTATCAAGTAACAAAAGTATTGTTATATATATATATATATTATATATATATATAATTCAATCTTTTGTTTTATTCCATTTGGCTGTTATTATTTATGTAAAGTGTTATGTGTTGTTTGATGAACACGTATATAAATTATCGTTTAACCTCTGTGAGTGATGAAGTGATCCAACTCCACAAATGTCAAACTTATTACACTTGAGCGCATGACTCCTCTATTTATAGAAATGATGTAACTGTTGTAGGCTAATCAAAAGTTTTTATTTTTAACTTAAATAACAATATTAGTAAAGGTTGTATCCGCAGAGAATTTGTGATTAATGTAAAATAATTTCATAAAAAAACTAAAACTATCTACTTGGGGGTTTGTTTGTTTTAAATAAAACACAATTTGTCACGGAAAATATTATCAGAATGAGAAGAAGTAACCCCACCCGCAATCCCAGTTACCCGTTTTAACACAAAAACCTGTTTATCAGTTCAAAACACCACATAGACATAGCCTTGCAATTACTGACTTTGATTAGTTATTAGGTACCGTTTTTAAACTATGACACCTAACAACCCGTTTGATTATACCAATTACCCGTCAATTTACTAACCAGCTAATGATACAAGGAAATCACTAATACACTTGATAAATGACAAATAATTCAAATATAATAACCGTTTCACAAAATCAACACAAGTGGTCAAGAGTACTAGTTACAAGAATCAGAAAAACATAGTTAATAAGCAAAATCCTTGCAATCGTATCCGGGGGGAAGTAACGAGAAGATTAGCTGCTCATGCTTGTCATCTTGTTGTTTTGATTTCTATGCTCCGTCATAAAAGATTGTTGTTTGTCAAAACAATAAAAAATCCAAAATATATTCCCTCTCTGCAAACTCTTTCCGTAGCATCCCCTCAAAACCATTCGTCAGAAACTCCCTCTCATTGCCGTAAAAAACTCTTGTATACAATCCCTTCCAAGAAAGTGCGTGTCCTCCAAGATTTATTAGTTACCTATCGATGAGTGACAAAAAACCACATGGGCTCTCGGTCTGTTGTTATTAGTTGAACCAACCTTCTGCTCCACAAATTAATTTTCTTACGATCCACCCATCCAATTGTTTAACCTTCTTTGCGTTTTAATTGGCCCAACAAGAAAGGCCCATTCGTTGACTCTATTTTCTTCTGTCAACAATTCTTAAAACCAATAATAATGCCTTTATCTAGTTAAAAGATCCCTTTTCAATTATTTGTCATCTACTAAAGAACTCCATATGCCAATTAATCGCCTTCTTTATTTAACTCCCCACGTAGATGCATTCTTTTCACTTGGGCCATTCTTTTAGTAAATCTTGACTTTTTGTTTTCTGTACGATTATTACAACAGTAAAACAAGTGAATGCATTTAAGCTCATTTTCATAACCCACTAAATACAAAAACGAATCAACACAATATATTTTGTATCAATATCGATGCATTATTATTAAGACTATTATAAAATAGAGTGCATCTAAAATGCACCGATCAAGACATGCCAATGCACCAGTACTGTACGCATGCACAATTCGTGCGCTTCGTGGGACTCCTATGTTGTGTATCAGTCTTGCTCTCCTATTCACTTTCTAAAGTATACAATATTCCACATAGTCTCTATCTAGCTTATTTGCACAGTAACGAACACACAAAATGCACTAACAGATCCCCCCTTATTTGTTGTTGTCGAATCTTAAACTTTAAACTTGAAATCCTTGTTGAATATGCTGCAACTTCAATCAAGTATTTGTTGATGTCGTCTCATCCGCGTGAACGGATTCCAATATGCTGCAACTTCAATCAAGTATTTGTTGATGTCGTCTCACCCGCGTCAATGAATTCCCTCTCGATTGATGCTTCGGTTTCCATCTGCTCGGTTTCAGAGAAAATCCTTTGATTTTCCAAACTACATTATTCATAAACATTAACAAACTTGTAATAAAACAATGCGGCTTCTTCATTTTGACGTTAACCATACCGATTTCGGTTTAACGTACTCTTTGCTGGATCTACTAATCTTTAAAAACCCACCGAAATTTGATAGAAACTCCGAATACCACATTGATCAACTTCAAATAAACGAATACCCACAAATATCTGAAATTTTGTTTTCTGTAACCAACGTTTTGCATAACCAATTTCAACCACTGGTCAGTGGTAAACGATAATCTCCATAATCAGCAAACCTTCATTGGATAAAAATTATCAGGTAACACACTATGATCTTCAAAATATATAGATAAACGTTCTTCGAAGATCAATTATGTAGTCTTCTACATGAACGGGTTTGGTAAGCAACGTAATCTCCAAGCATCATTATTTATTCCCTGACGGTTAGTTCAGAAAATAACTCATCTACTGAAAATCCAATACGTAGTCTTTTCCAAACGGAGACACCACGATCAAGCCCCTTACTGTTGGTACATTATGTCTATTGCCTACGTCTAGGATGTGTTGATATTGTATTTAGGGCTTAAACGTCATTTGTATATATGTTATTAATTGTTTTATATGAGTTGTAATATACTCGTACGAGTGAAGTACTTGGCTCGTACGAGTGACAGAGTGTCACTCGTACGAGGCAGTCACTTGCACGAGCCAAGTCTCTGTTCCACACACTCCAGTGCGAGTCATGTCGACCTATAAATAAAGGAGTGTTGTGTCAGAGCTAAGGTGTGTTAGTTCAGTTGGTATAGCCCTGCTGATTTGTTTACTCGTATCTGTACTTGCACGTCAATTAATACAATTCAGAGCAGTTAAACAGTAAGATCTTTCTTGTTCATTTGTCATCCTCTCTAGCAATGAATTCTGCCTCTGCTAGCTGAGTTAGATCAGACCGGTTGCTCATTTGAGGAGCTGATCCCCCGTGCACAAGTGGTATCAGAGCCTTGAGGCCTGATCTGCTGACAAATGTCAAGTTCTGCAGGCTACCAACTCTTTCAGATCAGATTCATTGTTGCATCTTTCTACTTCTACATTCTCCCAAACTGATCTCGGATTTGGATGAAATTATGGACAAATTGGACTAGGATTCTAGGAATCACGTTAAAATACATTCTAATCAATCCTTAAAATTTTAGATCTAAAATCGAGCTTAATCATGTTAAAATCGATAAATTTCATCTGTTTGGAGACTTAGTTGTCTCGGACGAGTAGAGAGACCACTCGCACGAACAAATTTAGACCATTCGTACGAGCAAGTAATCAGAATTTCTTAAAAACCTACAAGTTTCAAAATTTACAATGTGATTCGCACGAGTTACACTTTCGTACGAGCATCTCCTTCGTAGAGTGAAATTTCTCATCCGTACGAGTGACTTTTAGTTTGCACGAGTTACTTGTTTTTGTCATCTTGTCCATACAAATGTCTGGTTCGTACGGACAGATCTTGATCGCACGAATTGTTTTGTTATCCGCATGAATGAATTTTTCCACACTAATCAGTTTGTTCGAAAAGTGTGATTTTGAATTTTTAAAGAAAAATGTCTGACGAATTTTACAACGCATTCGCTACATCTATAGTCACGACCACAACGGCTCAAAACATGAATCTCGAAAACGAGATGGGTACCATGACCAAACCGCCGAAGTTAATGAGCCTGGAAGATTTCGATAGTTGGGGCGAACGGTTCATGAATTGGGTCCAGACAAATCACTTTACTTGCTGGTTCGCTATCGAAATTAAATATCAAGTTCCTGTAGGTGAAATGGCCTCGAAAAGACTCTAGCTCAACTCTCGGATGTTGAAAGGGAAAGGTTCATAAACGGAAAGAAAATGATGAACATTCCGCAACAATCCATCAAAGAATATATTCTGGCGTTATTACAACACGATGATGATGCACAATCATTGTGGAATGCTTTTCGTTTGAAGTTCCAGGGAAGTGCTCAGCTTCGAAAGAGTAAACGGGCGTTGTTAAGTAAAGAGTTTGATATCTTTACACTAATTAAATGAGAGACAGTAAAACAGTTGATCGAAAGATACCGTCATTTGGTGGTGCAAATGAAGAGAATGGGAATCATCAAGACCAATGGAAGAACTTGTTGATAAGTTGACTGATTCTCTACCGCAAGGCGAGTGGTCCACATATTTGACCATATTGAAGAATGGAACCGAGTATGGTAATTTTTCATTGGCACGTTTCATTGAAAGACTGGAGGGACATGAACTTGAAATGCAAAAGATGGCGAAGACTAGACCGTCCAAGTTCAACAAGATGTTAATCTATACTTCAAGAATAGTTCTGCTACTCAAATTCAGTCTCCGAAGATCCAGACCGCCTTCAGGGCCTCCATCAAACTTAAACAGTTGCTTTCCATCATTTGCTATAGTTAATCCTCACACGTCTCAAAGTCCACAGTCGTCACACGGATCAAGCACTCCTCAAATCAACCAGAATAGTCAGTCAAATCCTACTCAAAGAGTTCTTCATTGCAATATCACAGTGAATTTCCAGAATGCACAAAACTTCGATGAGAAAAGCGTAAAGCAAAACATGTCTCTATTAGCATCGGTTCTCGAATCCTTTGATAGTCTTGTAGCAGGAAGGATTGGAAATTCTGAAATGACCAGAGAGGACTATGACCAGATTGATCTAGTAGAGATGGAGTTGATTGACATAAAGTGGTGTATGGCATCTATCATTCGACGCGCACAATGCTTCATGGAAACTACGGGAAAAGAGAACTTGGGAGGTTTGGATGGAAAACTGGGATTCGATAAATCCAAAGTTACTTGTTTTAAGTGTCGGGAAAAGGGTCACTTTAAGCGTGAATGCCCAAATGGAGAAGCTCAAGGGAACCAGAACCCATATGCCAATGACTATTACAAGAAGGCTATTTACCACCGTCCTCAACCAAGAACACGCATGGTGCAGATTGAAGATAAACAACTAGAAACCAAAGACAAAGCATTACCGGTTACTCAAGAGGATGAGGGCTTTAACTGGAACAAATATATTTCCAAGAATGAAAGTTTGGCTTTGGTTGATGAGATAATCAAAGAACCTGAAGAAGAATCGGAGGTAGCTTTTGATGAGGCACCAGAAGATGATTATTATTATCATACATCATCAGAAGAGGAGGAACTTTTGAACAGTGCATATAAACACCTCCTGCCTAACGATATGTTGAATACTTTTACAGGTTATTTTGCACCAAGTCATCAATCTTGCGAAGAACAAAAGAAGCCAGTTGTTGAAGAGAGAGTTGATGAAAAGATGGAAAAGTTGTCGGATGACGTCAGCAAGGCATGCATGGCAAACATCAATGAGGTAAATGAGTCTAAAATGTGCTGAGCCTTGCAATGATTGTGTTGTAAAAGACACATGATATACTGAGCTCAAAAGTTTAACAGATAATTTTTCAAGTGATTACAAATCAACTAAAAAAGCATATGACAAATTAAGTAACTCTGTTAAACAATACAAAAAAGCACTCAGAGAAAATGACACAACACTTTTGATGCTTAAGGTGATAGTAATGGACAAGAAAATGGCCATTAATATTCACTTAAACACTCTCGTTGAGCTAAAGAGTGAGCTTGAGAAGGTAAGAATCGAAAGTGAACGGGTTAAGAAGTTGTTAATCAGTTATTCAACAAGCTTTTATGTCATTGATCACATTTTACCGAAAATTAAATATAAAGAAGAATCAGAAAAGGTTGAAAAAAAGAATGCAAGTTACGATCGGGTTCCACCCCCTATGTGGAATAGTTATGCGTGTAAAAAGCCAACAGGGGTGGAAAAGGCACTCAATCTAAAACTAAAAATTGAACAATCAAATGAGTTGCCTAAAAACATTGACTTAACTTACACAACTTCTGAAAGTGAATGTGACTCTGAAGTGGTTATAACAGTGGTTGAAAATGTGTTAAAAAGTGAATCTGACAAGTCTGAATCTGATGTTGAAACATCAGAAACTAGTTTAAACATTGATCCAAATGTCATAGTTTATAAAATGCAAGGATCAAATAAACTTTACTAAGAAAATCAACTTTGTTTTTGGGACAACAATAGAGAAGGAGAAAGAAATCATCAGAACACAATTAAATGATGATTTCAAGAAAGAGAAAGAGAATAGGAAATAAGTTTTGGAATCTTCTATTCGAAAGGACTGTAGGACATGTTACAAATGTCAAAATGTTGGGCACGTTGCAAGATATTGCTCACAAGCATCTCTAAAACCTGTTTCTCATTCTAAAAAGTTCACGAAGTACGAGAAACAGAAAGCACCTATGGTTGCACCAAAACAAATTTTGTAAAGAACGAATGAATCCTACAAAAATGTTAAACCAATTATTCAACGTCATTCAAAATTTAAAATTGGTGAAACATCAACTAAATATCGTCAAATGGATTCTAAATTTTACGCTAAAAAGGCAAATATGAAAAAACAAACATGGGTGGCCAAAGTGAAACCGTCCAAGGAAGAACCAAAACCTTCTGTAACAAACAAAACCGAGCCTAAAAAGAACGTAAAGAACAATGTAGGACCGAAATTTGACATTCTGAACCCACCCAAGACTAAACAGGCTTGGGTTTCTTTTTTTAAATAGTTTCTTCCGCATGTGTGCAAGGACTCACTCGATTGATAATGTCTAAATGGATAATGGATAGTGGAGCCTCCAGGTCATGACAGGGATGCTTGCATTATTACACGACGTTAGAGCTATCCGCGGAGAGTACGTAGGTTTTGTCGGAACGCAAGGAGGAAGGATTGTCGATGAAGGAATTCTCACGAATGGAGTTGTATCGTTTGATAAAGTGAACTACATCGTGGAACTCGAGAACAATCTACTCAGCATTTCGCAGATTTTGACAAGAAATTAACAACACACTTCAATGATAAAGAATGCTTAATCTTAAAACCTTGTTTCAAGATTCCGGAGGAATGGATTCTGATGTGCACTGAGAGAAAATGATCTTTGTGTTCCAGATATGAGTGTCGGATCAACAATATCAAAGAAAGTTCAATGCTTTGTTTCCAAGGCTACCGAGAAAGAGTCGATACTATGGCATAGAAAGTTGGGCACATTCATTTGCGAAAAATGAATTATCTTGTGCATAACGACCTAGTGAAGGGTGTTAATTGGAAGAATTTTCAATTATCCGATGATTGCTTGAGCTGTAAAAAGGGGAAGCAGCACAAGAAATCTCACCCATGAAAGTTGTTTAATTCTATTAAGCTACTACTAGAGAGGCTTCATATGGATCTTTTCAGGCCAGTAAACGTCAAAAGCATATTTGGTAATCTAAATTGCCTTGTTGTTACAGAAGATTATTCAAGATTCTCATAGGTTTTCTTTCTGGAGAGCAAAGATGAAACATTTGAAACTCTAATGATTCTCTTCATAAAACTCCAAAATCTATATCACTTGCCAATCAAGAGAATCCGGAGTGACAACAGTACAAGTTCAAGAACAAGAGGATGCTCGACTTCTGCAATGAAAAGGGGATTCTTCATGAATTTGGTGCTCATTATACTCCACAACAAAATGGAGTTGCTGAACGAAGAATCGCACACTGATCGAGACTGCTAGAACTATGCTAGCCGATTCGAAATTGCCAATCATTTTCTGGAGTGAAGTTGTCGCGGCAGCGTATTACACCTTGAATCGTGTGTTGATAGTTAAACCTCACAACAAGACGTGTTTTGAGTTACTGAATCGGCGAAAGCCCAACCTTGCATTTTTGGAGCCTTTTGGATCACCGCATACTGTATTGGACCCGGCTGGTAAATTTGGTGCCAAATCCTTGGAAGGATTCCTTCGTGGGTTATGCGACTCCTCAAAAACGTGTCTTCTTGCCGAGTCAGAACCAGGTTATTCTTGCGCAGCATGTTGATTGTCAAAGATATACTACGCCAGCTCAAAAACTTGGGGATCCGTGGCTGTTTAACTGCAATAGTTTGTGGAATTCTTTCGACCTGCCAGAAGTGCCATCAGAAGAAGAACTTGTTATGCTCTTTCAACAGCATCAAATATCTAATCAAGAACAAGTTACGAGACTGTTAATGATTTCCCCGTCACATCCTGTGTCTAACACGTCTGATGTAGGTCTGAGCTCTACTCTTCAACACTCTGTTCCTGTACCAAATGTCAACACTGCTGAATCATCTACCCAGCAACAGCCAAATGCTGACTCTAATTAGGAACCAACTTTCGAGGATGGAGGATCAGTTCCGATGAAGGATCTGAGCAGATTAAGAGCATCTTGAACACACAGGCTGATCAGTCAAATGTCAGGAATGAAGCTTCATCGTCTGTACCGGTTGTGGATGAAGTCATCACAAATTTGCAAACACAAGTAGATGTTCCTAGCGAAGTGATGCCAAGGACGCTTTCATATCCTTCGAAGAATATTATAGGTAGCTTACAAACGGGAGTGCAAACTCGCAATCAGATCAACAAAGATCTAAGCTGTTTCTATACTCGTATCGCTCTACTTCAAACCAGACTTTCTAATAGTTGTTTTGTTTCTCAGGTTGAGCCAGGGAACTGGAAAGATGCGTTAAAAGATGAAAGCTGGGTGGACGTGATGAAAGAGGAGTTGCTTCAATTCAAGAAACTGGGAGTCTGGAAGCTTGTTGACCTGCCCGATCATCACAAAAAGATAAACACTATGGGTCTTCACGTGCAAGCGTGATGATAGAGGGATTGTAGTGCGCAACAAAGCTCGACTTGTGGTTTAGGGTTTCCATCAGCAGGAAGGGATAGATTACACTGAAGTCTATGCCCCAGTTGCTCGTCTTGAAGCAATCCACATATTCTTGGTCTTTGCCTCATGGAAAGGGTTCAAGGTGTACCAATTGGATGTTAAATCTGCTTTCCTATACGGAAAAGTAAATGGGGAGGTGTATGTCGGCCAACCACCGGGGTTTGTCGACCCACAATGCACAAAGACAAAGTCTACCTTTTGAACAAAGGCTTATATGGTCTACATCAAGCCCCGAGAGCTTGGTATGAAACACTGTCATGACATCTTACAGACAACGGCTTTATCAGAGGAACTGTAGATTCTACCCTCTTTTCGAAGGAAGTGGATGGGCATTTGATTATCGTACATGTTTTATGTGGGTGATATTACCTTCGGATCAAAAAATGATAAGCTGTGTAAATACTTCGAAGAAGTCATGAAGCGCAAATTTGAAATGAGCGCGATGGGGGAGATGAAGTTCTTTTTGGGACTTCTGGTCGATCAGTTGCCTGATGGTATCTTCATCCATCAGATGAAGTATGTTCATGAAATATCAGAGAAATTCGTTATGGCAGGAGCTAAACTAGCATCAACCCCATTAGCTCCTAATCACGGCATTTGTCCAGATCTTAATGGAGTCAAAGTTGACGAGACTTTCTACCGCTCCATGATCGGATCCTTGATGTATCTCACTGCTTCTCGAACAGATATCATGTATCAACATGCCTGTGCGCCCGTTATCAGTCCAGTCCAAGAGATTCGCACTTGCTCGACATCAAACGTATCATGAGATATTTGAAGGGATTTCCAAGCACCGACTTGTGGTACCGGATTCTGATTTTGGTACCCTAGACACGACGACTTCGATCTTGCGGGTTATTCGGATTCTAATTTTGGTTGCTGCAAACTTAACACCAAATCTATAATGGCTGGTTGCCAGTTCTTCGGAACTCATTTGGTAACATGGCAATGCAAGAAACAGACCGTGGTCGCTCTCTCTACCTATGAGGCTGAATTCATTTCAGCATCCAGCTGTTGTTCCCAGATTCTCTGGATTCAACAGCAGATGAGAGACTTCGGACTGTAATTTCTTGATACACCTATATATGTAGATAACCAGGCTGCGATTGATATCACTAAAAACTCATGTCAACACTCTCAAGCTAAACATATTGAGATTCGACATCACTTTATCCATGATTGCTATGAGAAAAGTTGGTTAGAATTGAAAAAATCCACACTGATGATAAAAACGCAGATTTTTATACCAAAGCCTTTGATCGAAAAAGATTTAAAAATCTTATAAAATTAAATGGTTTACGAAATCTGACATTAGGGGATATACACGAGGTTGATTTTGAGGATGATGATGACTTGATGTGATAACTCATTGGTTTGACGAATTTTCTGTACATTCTTTCTTAAAAATTCTAAAAGTCCAAAAATATGTTTTTGATTTTAGGGGAGAAATTTTTGGAAAATACAAAAACATTATAAAAGTCAAAAAGAGTTGTTTTGTGAAAAAGGGAGATCATATTATATCATTATGACAGTCACAGTATGTTAAAGAATTGGAATGATTAAACAAGTAATTAAACAGTTCTTACTGAGGATATGCCAATAGGCTTCACTCGTCCAGTAAATTGTTTTCAAGATATAAACCTTAATGAAAAACTGAATAACTTTTGGGTTAACGTCTCTCAGATATGTAGAGTTAGTACTCCGAAATTTCGTTTGAGATAACGCCAATTCTGCGATACTAGCTCTTTATATTTAATCGATATCTTGGGTATTATCCGAGTTCTTCTGATCAATGGCCTAGAATTTGCATAATACTTTACGCTTTATTCACTTATATAAGCTGCATAAAAATGATAATGTCATAACCTTTGTGACATCTACAGTTCAAAAGATTCCTTTAAGGAACACCACCTAAAGACGAGCCTTCATCTCTTTGTCTATACGGTAGTACTAACCTGAGCTCTCTGTGAGTCCCAAAACAGATTCAGATCACAGTGGTTGATTGTTTTCACCCAAACAACTATGGATTAGTTGTTTGAATGTGCAAATACTAAGTAAAACCAAGCAAAGAAGATGAAGAATCTTGTTTGGATCAAACAACTAGTGTTGTATATTAAATCCCAATAACATGTAATCAGTAACAACACCTGGATATTCGAATGAAAGCACAATAGCAAAAATCACAACACAAGTAGATCACTAAAATCTGTCCAAGAAACTTGGACATACATGCATTGATCATCATGTATATACAAAATGACTACCCATCGTATTTATTAAATACGTTGGGTTGCTAAATACGCCGCATACATACAAGTTTCACCATATTGCACTTTTGACCCATTAACTTTGTCTAACCATTACAAACTAACTCAAACTATGGATAATCAAGCACCAGCGGTCTCAAAAGTTCTAACACTCTCAAGGTCTCACAATTCACCCCTTTACAGATATCAATTGGATATATTCACATGTGAAATGATATTATGGAATCTCGATATGGGAGTATATTCTGAGATGGGAAACATAGTTATTTCATGTTCCTTAATATTACCTAACATATCTGGAAACAACTGAGAAACGAAAAGAAGTTTAAGTGGATAAGAATATTGGCAATCTAAATAAATCTGGTTAAAAGCTTAATGAGTATACCAAGATCAACGGTACTGATGATTTGTTAAACACTTTATATGATCTTCTTAAAACACAAAACTCACAAATCATATGTATTTTTACTTGTTATTTCTTTTCAGAAAAATTCTAAAATCCAAAAAGATTTTCAGTTTTCTTAGCTTTATAGTTTTTGTTTTAGTCTACCGATGATGTAAACATTGATAGTTGAAGTCATGGCGACATCTTGCTGAATGAAATCTGAAAACCATGGGTTGTGAGCTAATCTTTAACGAAAAAACAAATAATTTTATTTATTTGAACGTCAATAAAGTTCATTAATTTGAAACTTTACAATTTAAAATAAATCTATTCAGGTAAAAAATGGTCAACCAAGGTCATTAACTTGGACTTGGTAGGCAAATCAGGTAACCAAGGTCATTAACTTGGACTTGATTAACTGAGTGAGTTTTAAACAGATAAATTTTGTAAAAAAAAATCAAAAATATCAAAAAGTTTTCTAAGTTTCAGAACTGATTTGTACGAGTCTCACTAACTCGTATGAACAACTTTTGGGTTTCATTCACACGAACCGTTGGTTCGTACGAACGACCCTAAACTAGTATAAAAGGTCACTTTCTTCGCACGAACCAATGTTATGCTACTGTGCGACTGAGAGAACTTTTGTGCGAATACGTTTTAAACTTCGATTTTCTTGACATTTAGCGAGTACTATTACATTGGGGAGGTTGATACGCACACTTCTTTTGATGGGAAAGGTACTTTTGCTCAATCTAAGCCGTTATAATGCCAAATTTGGACCAAACACACTTAAAACATAGATTTAGGAAGATTGGACCGGTAAAACTTAAAATTGACCTTAAAAACATTAATGTCGGCCCCAATAACCTATAAATCAACTATCAATTTGTTAAAAACAACATGTTTTAGGTTTGGTTTAAAGTTGGTGTTTTTGGAACGGTTCAATGTTCATACGAAGGACCATTCGTACAAACCAATTTTTGTTGAAGTGATGATGATTCGTACGAAGCAAGTTTGGTGAAGTTTTTGAAAAATGCCTATCTCTTAAATCACTCGTACTAATTAGTGATTCGTACAAATGATAACTTGTTCCAAACTTGTAAAAATTTTCTAAGTATTGATTCGTACGGATATTTGTACAAACGATCTTGAAAGTTGAAAATTTGAAAATTTTTTGTATAGGTCAAGAAAATGTCTTTCTCTCCGTTTCACAACTTCTGTTGTCTGCTTGACGAGACTATTCAGAGATTGCTGCTCACAGAGATGTGCTAGAATTTTTGAGTAGGATTCCGATTACAAAAGCACTGATCGACATACAGTTTATAGATCTCATGTCGAATATTTCTGTAACATAGCAGAGTTTGATTCTGAAGAAAATGCGGTAGTTTCGGCGGTGAAGATTGATGATGAGGATATACAGGTTAAGATAACAGAAGATTTGATCCGAACAGTTTTAGATTTCAAGGATAAAGAAGACGATCCTACCAGATTTTCGGAGTACATGGTGAATGGTTGTTTTTACAAAATGGGATATGCTGGATTTGTGAATGCCGCGCCATTCAAGAAAGGAAACCTCAGTGCGCCATTCTGTTATATTGCTCATGTTGTTGCTCACGTATTGAGTCATCGCAAGGGAGGATTTGATGATTTGGTTGATTATTAAATGTGTGTGATTACTGCTTTGGTCCTAAATCCGCCATATAACCTCTCTAAAGTTGTATTTACACAGATGGTGCAAAACATACAGAGGGAAAAGATCTTCCAGTACCCTCGGTTTGTACAGATGTTGTTAGACTATTTGCACCCAAACTTGAAGAAGCTAACGATTATGATCGATTTGTCGTGGAGGATGATTCTGATGACGATGCGAATATTGCCAATCAGGGTACAGAGGAATCCCCAACTTTCACTGAACTGTTTGCAGTTGAGAATGCAGATATTCTGATGCATAAAGTTAAAGAAGCTGCTAAACAGGTAACTATTTCTCAACAGTTAAACAAAGCTAAAATTGCTGAGATGAGGAAGAAGTGGTTTAAGAGTTCACCAGCCGAGTGGAAGTTCAAACGTCCTCTAGCGTTCTTTACTCGTGACGCTGATATTTATCTAGGGGACATCATAAGCTGGGGTTAGATTAAAGAGCTTAACGTTTACGCGATCAAAAAAGAGTTTGGTATTCAGTATTTCCGATATTTGAGCGACATCAAGTCCTTGCATTACTGGGATATCAAAGAGTTGGTGCAAACAAAGACGATCAATCTCAAGATGAAATTTCATGACCAGAGGCTTTGGAAGTTAATTAAGCTTGAAGCTGCACATGGATTTAGACACTGGAAACCTCACTTTCTGAGACGCATTACAAAAATAGATCCAGTGACTAAGGAGAAGGATGTTACGCACATTATAAAGAGGTCGGAAGTAATGAAGAACATGCCTATGATACAAATGGAGCAAGAATTCCACAAAGTCTTCCAATGGTGGCATTATGATCCGAATACAAGAGAGGCTGTAGTTTTGTGCACCCGGATGATGACTGGTGGAAGATTACAGAGGAACTATCTGATGCCGTGATAACTCACAAATGCATATATGGGCTGTGGCATGGCATTCGAGTACTAGACCCGATGTGGCTAGTCAAATGTACGAAGAAGGATATAGAATGCTTGTTCTACAGTAAGATTAGTTTCGAAGAGAAAGATAAAGAGCAAGCACTCCAACTTCAAAAGATTGTTAATGTCTGTTTCGCCAATGACATACATTCTGGATCGGCATGGAACACATCTTGGAGGAAGCTGGAGGAAACCGAGCTAAAGAAGAAGGAAAAGAAGGAAGCTAAGATTGCTGAGCAAACTTGCATAGCATCGCTACAAAGTTTTCGGTTTGGCAATACAGTGAACCGACCTCCTCCAATAGATCAAACGGCAATAGCATTTGAGGAGCGTCGCAAGCCATTGAAGAGATTTTTTGGTCGTTAAGCATCAAATCTTGTGAAGAATTTTTGAAGACTATCTAGACTGCGACAACATCCAAGTGGGAGTTTGTTGGTGCATTATGTCTATTGCCTACGTCTAGGATGTGTCGATATTGTATATAGGGCTTAAACGTCGAGTGTATATATGTTATTGATTATTTTATATGAGTTGTAGTATACTCGTACGAGTGAAGTACCTGGCTCGTACGAGTGACACTCTGTCACTCGTACGAGGCAGTTACTCGCACGAGTCAAGTCTCTGTTTTACACACGCTCCAATGCGAGTCATGTCGACCTATAAATGGAGGAGTGTTGTGTCAGAGCTAAGTAGTGTGGTTCATTTGGTACGGCGAAGCCCAACTGATTTGTTTACTCGCATCTGTACTTGCGCGTCATTCAATACATTTCAGAGCAGTTAAACAGTATGATCTTTCTTGTTCGTTTGTTATCCTCTCTAGCAATGAATTCCGCCTCTGCTAGCCGAGTTAGATCAGACTGGTTGCTCATCAAAGGAGCCGATCGCACATTCACAAGTGTATAAGGAGCAAAATATTGATGTTCGATTCCCTTGCGAAGACAATAGAGATCCAGAATCTGATTCTTGAACTCCGTGCCATTATCACTCCTTATCCTCTTGATCCGTGCATTATGGACATTTTCCAATTTTGTAAAAAGATCTATCAGCATCTCCGTTATCTCATCTTTTGTACCTAAAGAGAAAACCCATGAATAGCGTGAATAATCATCTGTGACAACTAAACAATAGTACTTTCCACCTATGCTCCTTACGTTCACCGTGAATATCATGAATATCCATATGAAGTAATTCATAAGGGGCATCTATGGAATTTATTGTTTTAGACTTGTGAGGTTTTTTATGTTGTTTTACATTTTGACATGGAAGACATTTATCTTCCACGTGAAACCTCTGCACTAGCAACCCTTCCACTAAGCCATTTTTTATAATATAATTCATTTTTCGATAGTGGATGTGGGCCATGCGTCTGTGCCACAACAATGACTCAGCCTCAGATGCTTTTCATAGTAAACACGCCACTACAAAGTAAGAATCCTTAGCACCCATGTCCATGACATAAGTGTCGTTTCTTCTTGGCGCTCTCATCACCGGTATTCTTCTTGGACTTTGTGACCATTGGAAATTTTGGCTTTGGTTCCATGAATGTTGATTATAATAATATCTAAAGCCATTGTTATAAAAATTTCGACTACCAACATTTTGATGTCGAGTTTGATCTTGACCTTGACTTCTGAAATTACTTGATCGACCATTAAAGTTATTCATTCTTGGTGAGCTACTTCTAGGTCTTTCATATCTGCCTGATATAGATTAAGGCTTAAATCTTTGTTGATTTCTTTGAAAAAGAGGAACTTGGTGCGTTCCTTTTCAGCCTTATCTACACCAACATCAACACCCTGTTGCTTGGTAGCAGATATCTTTGGTGAGTTGGTAACCTTCTTCTCACCATCACCATTTTTTGCTGGTGATTTTTCTCTCTGTCTCTCACTAATCTTTGCTTCATTCTTTTTGTTAGGACTGCAGCTAGCTACATGTCCCTTGTTGTGACATTTGAAGCACGATTTCCTAGCCAAAGACTTCTTAATTGAAGTTTCTGGTTTGAATTCATCAGGTGACAATGATGATGATGATGCCTTTGAAGGATCTTGTGTAGTTTGCTCAATTTCTGATTTTTCTTTGTTTTTATTTTTAGCAAACTGCACATTTGACTCTTTTGTAATAACAATGACCTCTTCTTTCATATCACTCCCTTTAACAAAGTCAACTTTTTTTAACAAAAAAATGTTTTTTATTCGTAGGGTGTGTATTCTTTGTTTTCAAAACAGGTTCCCTGTTATTATCCTTCTTGGCATTTTCAGTCACATCAACATTCCCTGATGTGGAACTACTAGGTGTAGTTGACACAAAGTCTGTAAGCTCTTCTTCATCTAGCAAGAAAGAATAGTTATCACCAAGAGATGGTGAAAATTCATTGAAACCTTTGAAGCCCACACTTGTCTTGTCATTACTTTTCTTCAAGCCATTCATCATGTGTTTCACAACAAAAGATGAATCTCTGAATTGATTCAATTTCTTTTCAAGTTCACAAATTTTAAGTTGTGCTTCCGACAACTCTTTGCATTTTTCAGAAACCTCTTTAGTTTTCTCACTCATCGTATCATGAGCTAAGTCAATAATTTGAAGGTTTTCATTTAGCTTACAAATTAAAATATTGATTTCTTATTCATAACCATTAATTTTCTTCAAATATAATGACTCATTTCTTTTTACGAAAAAGTTTGATTCTTTTAAGCTCGAGTGCTCATTTACCAGACTTTAGTTTTGTTTTGCAACGTGTCAACGTCACTTTGCAGTTCATGAAATTTTAAACAAACAGAACTACCAGAGTTAGAATGTACCTCTCCTGCTGATTTGCTTAGATCGGCCATGAAAGCAGCAAAATCAGCAGCCATTTTCTTTGTTGTAGCATTCTATTCTCCATCAGCTTTTCAGCTACCGTCTCTCGCTTTACCTCAGCATCAGCCTTCACTTCCTCGTTATCAACTAGGGCTATCTCAACCATGAACGCCTGTGTGGCATTGTCATCACCCTCCAGATGAACACTCCAATCATAAGACCCCTCTCTAGCAGTAGAGATCAAGGCTTTTGATCCAGTGTTGGTTGATGCATTCATGTTGCTTGAACTATGACAAGGAAAATCTTGAAAAGATGAGTTAGAACGAGATTCAGTTTTTGGTCGTTGACATTCTCTAGCGAAGTGTCCATAGTTTTGACAATTGTAACACTTCACTTTATATTTTCCAAAACCTACGTTCTTTCCAACGAACTTCCTTCCTGTCCTATTCATGAATCTTTTCACTCTTCTAGAGATCATGGTCATCTGCCATCGTAAATCCATCTCCTCTAGGTCATTAGAGTCAATCTGATCATAATCTTCATCAAACATAGCAGGATCAGATATTCTTCCCTAAATGTAGTTCTCATATGAAGCAACGAATGAAGCAAGCAATGCTAGATGATCTTCAGCAGCCTTGACACTCAGAGGCATAGATCTTCTACTGTTGTTACTATTGCTAGCTTGTTGTCTCTTTGTCCCTGACAATCCTCCTAAACTAGCTACAAAGCATACTTCACCATCAACATTTGTCACAACCTGCTCATTTTCACACGAGAGAAACACAATTTCAATATCACTTGAAGCATTGTTGGAAGAGGAAAGTGTAAGCCCTTTATAAATTCCCAGATCTTGAACTTGATCATATCTAGTTTCCTTCTTCTTCAAATTGAGCTCATAAGCTCTCAGTTTCCCAACAACCTCTTCCAAGTGTTTACCTTCATAGTCAGCTTCACCCTTTATCATCAAAGTATAAATACCCCACTTTGAAGGTAAAGCATCAAGCAACTTATCGTTTATCTCAACATCTGTGTATCCCTCTATGTCATAATTGTCCATTTCTGACATCATATGATAATATCTCGTGATAATATCTTCAAGGGACTCATTTTGCATGCCTTTAAAGATAGCAAATTGTTTCTTCAGCAAATCAACCTTATTCTTCTTCACATTAGGATTGCCCTCATATCTCTTCTCTAGGGCTTCCCACATCTCCTTTGACGTAGTATAACACTTGAATGTATGTTTGATGCCGTCAGGTAACGACATCTTTATAGCAGTTAAGGCCTTCTTCTCAGCCTCATACCTTCTTTTCTCAGCCTCTGACATGTTCACATAGGCAGTGAACATTTTCTACCCTCAAAGTCATGCGTAGGGTTAACGTACCCATCTTGAATATAGCTCCACATCCGTGTGTCCTGATATTTAATGAATGACTGAAACCTATCCTTTCATGTAAGGTAATTCTCTACCTTCAACATCTTTGGAGGTTTGTTAGTCATGCTTGCCTCGTGCTCCATTCTCAACAATTCATTTAAGTTAGACATATTCGACATTTTTTACCGAATCGGCTCGTTAAAAATTTGTACGAAATGTGTGATTACCAAATTATACCGTTAGACTCGTCTCGACGATACGAATTCAAAGTCATATAATATCCGATAGTGATTTTAGGAATTTTCGTGCCTTCTCAACAATTCATTGAAGTTAGACATATTCGACATTTGTTTTCCTAAAAATTACACGAGTCTAACCGTGCAGTCGGTTTGTCAAGATTGTGTATGGATTAAGTTCTGTGTCCGAAAACGTTTATCTCCGATTACGTTAGCTGATTAACTTTCCACCTTCTTGAAATTAACTCGAAACAGTACTGAATCTGAAATAGTAACTCGAATTAACAATCCGAGAAAGAATCTCGGAACAGTGATCCGAGATGCTAATCCGAGATGATGATTCGGAACAATAATCTGAAATGGTATCCGATATGCACTGTATCAATCCGAGATGCTTTCTTGGTTATCCGGGATGCAAAACGAGATGGACTGTTTTGATCCGAGATGCAATCCGAGATGGACTATTCTGATCCGAGATACAATCCAGGATGAACTGTTCCGATCTGAGATGCAACTCTTATGATCCGAGATGCTTCTCTGATGATCCGAAATACAACTCTGATGATCCGAAATGCAAGCTTTCAATCCGAAATGCTTCACTTTAAATCCGAGATGCCCTCCTTCTATCCGAAATGCCTTGCTATTTATCCGAAATAGCAGCAAAAACCCTAGAATAGTCGCCAAAACTTCAAAATAGCCGTCAGAAACACGTCCAAAAACCCAACTTTTTCTACAGTAACGATTCCGAACCGTGCAAAAACAAAGTCGAATGCTCTGATACCAATTGTAGGTCCCCTAATCCGTATGGATCTTCACAGAATCGTCTATCCAACCTAGAGTGCGGAATCCTCTAGATCAGATTTAAAAGAAAACCAAACAAGAACACGAACACAATCACTTTCAACCAGTCTTCTATTGCTTATCCAACATACGTGTTTACAATCAATTCAAGACTCTCTCTCAAGTCTCTATGAAGTAATTAGCTAATCCTCTGAGCAACTAGTCAAAAAATAACCCTAATGCTAAACTCTCTTTATATAGAGACAAGTTTGCAACTAGGCTAGGGTTTCACCACATGGGCTGCTATTAGGTCTAGGCCAATTCGCCTACACTCACTATAAAGTGTCTGGTTTAGCCCAATCACTTCTAATCAACTACCACAATACTAAACCCACTAACCATTTATCATTTTACTAAATACAATATATCCAAAGACCTAAATCTAAGCTGTTGTCACAAATTTGCACCAACAATTTTAAACGAAAACAAACATCAGTTCGAAGCTATGTTAGCTAGTATTGTATTTGAGAATGAGCGTTTACAGATTCGTGTAGCTGACTATGAAGAAGAACGTCTCAGGAGCGACAGAAAGTTGAATTTATTTTAGAAGATACTGAAAAAGAAGCTTGGTATAACATTGCCTGCTGAAATTGACAAGATAGAAAGAGCTGAGCGAGAGAGCGGGTTGCTGAGCGCGAACGCCTTGCGCAAGAATTATCAGATGCTCAAGGCAAAGGCAAAGCTAAGGTGGGAGAGGTTCCTGTCACTGTTACTACTGAGCCAGAAGTTGAATCTGCGCCAGTAATTTATGATATTGTCGTGTATTCGGTCTCGAAGAAGTTTGTTTTAGTGGGTAAGCAAAAGATGTTGATTCTGATATGTCCAATCTTTCAGCAAGACATCGTGAGTGGCTAATCAAGAAGAAGTTAGAGAACTAGATTGACGCTGATTTTGATGAGTTTAAAAGGATAGGCTGAAGACTTAGATAATTTTGATGATCTATTTTCTAATAAGTCTAATCAAGATAGTGATGATGGTGATGATGATGTAGGTGTTATCGGTGTCATGTAACAGAGTCTAATATGAATGATGATATTGATTATTCTGTGTACTTGGATGACTCGGCAAATGAAGTGACTAAAAGAGGTGATCACGGTAGATCTGAAGGCCCTACTGATGCTCAACAGGCAAGAATTCTCACGGTAACCGATATTCTACCGTTCTTGTCGAGCCAAAGCCAAATATTTTATATCTTGAGCACGGTGATGAAGAAGGAGAGTTCATTCACAGCTACACTAAAGAAGAGATAGCTGAAATGCTGGGAATGAACCAAGAAGAATTTGTGTTTGATTTTGAAGACAAGCTAAATGATATTAGTGCTTTCGAGCTAGTTGATTATGTGTTCGAGCATGTTGATGATGTGGATGATTATGATCAAGTTGTCGTAGAGGATGATTCTGATAAAGATGATACAGATAATGACAATCAAAGTACAAATGACTCTCCAACCTTTAGCGAACTATTTGCACCTGAAAATACTGATCTTCTGAAACGTAAAGTCGAAGAAGCTGCCAAACACGGTACGATTTCTCAACAGATGTCTAGGGCTGAAATTTCAAAAATGAGGAAGAGATGCTTTAAAGAAACGCTAGCTGAGCCCAAATTCAAACGTCCTCTAGCATTCTTTACGCGTAATGTGGATATTTCTCTAGGGGATATAATTAGCTGGGGATGGATCGAGGAGCTTAATGTTTATGCTATTAAGAGGGAGTTTGGGATCCAGTATTTTAGATACTTGAGCAATATCAAGTCCTTGCCGTATTGGGATATAAAAGAGCTCATGCAAACAAAGATGATTAATCTGAAGATGAAATTTCAAGACCAACGGTTATGGAAATTGATCAAGCTTGAAGCTACGCATGGATTTACACACTGGAAGCCTCATTTCCCGAAGCGAATTACAAAGATCGATCTGGTAACACAAGAGAAAGACGTAACGTTAATCGTTAAGAGGCCAAAGATAATGAAGTGTATGCCTCTGATTCAGATGGAACAAGACTTCCACAAGATCTTCAAATGGTGGTACTCCGATTCGATTACGAGAGAAGTTGTTATATGTGTGCACCCAGATGATGATTCTTGGAAGATCACAGAGGAGCTTACCGAAGTCGTCATAGCGCACAAACGTATATACGGGCTATGGCGTGGCATTCGAGTACTAGACCCAATGTGGCTAGTCAACTGTTCGAAGAAAGATATCGAATGTTTGTTCTATATTAAGATTAGCTTTGAAGAAAGAGATAAAGAACAAGCACTCTAGTTTCAGAAGATAGTTAATGTCTGTTTTTGCCAACAACGTTCATTCCGGCACAGTATGGAACACTTCGTGGAGGAAACTGGAGGAGACAGAGCAAAGGAAGAAAGATAAGAAGGAAGAGGGAATTGCAGAGCGAGCATGTATTGTGTCGCTAAGAAGTTTTAGGTTTGGAAATATAGTTAACCTACCTCCTCCTAGAGATCAAACGCCAATAGCTTTTGAGGAGCGTCGCAAGCCGTCGAAGCGTTTCTTTGGTCGATAAACATCAGTCTTATGAAGATTTTTGAAGACTATCTAAGACTGCGGAAACATCCAAGGGGGAGTTTGTTGGTGCATAATGTCTATTGCCTACGTCTAGGATATGTTGTTTATGTATATAGGGCTTAGAACGTCAGTTTGTAAATGATAATGTATGTTTTAATGTTTAGTAGGTGACTCATACGAGTGAGTCACATGACTCGTACGAGTGACACTCTATCACTCGTACGAGGCAACCACTCGCACGAGTCAACTCTCCTGTGCAAGACATGCCGAACTATAAATAGATGATTGTTGGTGTCAGAGTTAGTAATCCTGTTGGTGTGGCAAAGCCCAGCTAAACTGTTTACTTGCATTGTACTTGTTCACTTTTATCAATATATTCAAGGCATTTAAGCAGTAGATCTCACTTGTTTGTTTGTCAACCTCACTACAAATGAATTCCGCCTCTGTTAGTTTAGTTAGATCGGTCCAGTGCTCATTGGAGGAGAGCCGATCCCCCCTTACAAGAGGCAATGCAAGAAGAGCACCTTCAGTTCAAAAGGCAACAAGTATGGGAACTTGTACCATTACCTCTAGATGTATGTCCGATAGGCACAAAATGGGCTTTCAAGAACAAAACAGATGAAAGGGGCATTGTTGTAAAAAACAAAGCCAAGCTTGTGGTTCACGGCTACATACAGAAAGATGGCATTAAATATGATGAAACATTTGCTCCAGTTGCAAGATTGGAGTCAGATTGTTCTTAGCCTTCGCTAACAACCACAACATCAAGGTGTATTAATTGGATATCAAGTGTGCATTCCTATATGGCAAAATTAAGGAAGAGGTATATGTATGCCAACCCCCTAGTTTTGAAGATGTTTTTTTTATCCAGATCATGTTTACAAGCTAAACAAAGCTTTATATGGCTTAAAACAAGCACCTAGAGCCTGGTATGAAACTCTTTTCACTTTTCTCTTATCCATAGGCTTTACAAGAGGTAAAATTGATAAAACTTTGTTTTTAAAATGGAGAGGAAAAGATTTGATGCTTGTCCAAAGTTATGTGAATGACATCATTTTGGATCCACATGCAATGCTATATGTGAAGAGTTTAGAGAACTCATGACAATAGAGTTTGAAATGAGTGCTATGGGTGAACTCCAATGCTTTCTTGGTCTCCAAGTTAAGTAATTGTAAAATTGTACTTTCATTCATCAAAGTAAGCGTGTCAAAGAACTACTTACAAAATTTGATATGAATGATTGTAAACCATGTAGTACACCCATGGCTACATCAAAGCTGGTCACTATTGATGACAACAATGACTTGGTTGATTACACTCTTTATAGAAGCATGATTGGGTCTTTATTTTACCTAACTGCATCTAGGCCAGATATCATGTTTGCATCATGTGTCTGTGCCAGATCCTAGTCAGCACCTAGAAAGTCAAATCTCATAGATGTGAAAAGAATATTCAGATACATAAAAGGTGCTCCTACACTTGGTATCTGGTATCCTGCCAATGGTAACATTGAGCTTTCAGGTTATTCCGATAGTGATTTTGCTAGATACCATGCAGCAAGGAAGTCCACATCAGGAGGATGTCAATTTCTAGGCAATTGTATAGTTTCTTGACAAAGCAAAAAACAAGTTGAAGTTTCAACATCTATAGTAAAGGCTTAGTATATTGCTGCTGCTAGTTGCACTGCTCAACTTTTGTGGCTTCAAAATCAATTGCTGGATTTTAGAGTAACTGCTCTAAAGACTCCTCTCATGTTAGATACTCAAGCAGCTGAAAAAATCATTAAAAACCAGTATCACACTCAACAACAAAACATATTGAAATCAGACATCACTTTGTGAGGGATGCTATGAAAAAGGTTAGATTTCTATGCATCATGTTCTAACTAAAGATCAACTGGCAGATGTTTTAACAAAAGCTTTAAACACATCTACCTTTTGAAGTCCGATCTCTAGGATTGGTATGCTAAACATGGAATAAAAACAACAATTTGTTTTCCATGAATAAAAAGCATTAAAGTGTTTTCAGAAAAATAAAAAATTCATCTTTAAAAATAGCTAAAATTGAGAAACTTTCAATAATCCTAAAAGTCTGTTTAAACCACTGTTTCTTAAAACCTCTATTTGGCTTACATTATCCACTATTAAAAGTGTATTATCTGTTCTCCATTGCCACTGTTCACATCTACTGTTGAGCTTAACCCACTATTTTGCTCTAACCACTGATATCTATCTTCTAATAGAGTAAAATCACCACTGTTCATGACCATTGTTTCCAACCACTGCTGTTTTCCAGTAACGGTTTCCCTACCAACTGTCATCCATTATCCATCAGAGGTTACACATGGGCATCCATCAGATCTTTGAAACAGATGCCACGTCAGCATTCACTTGTTCCCTTTATATATCACTGTTCCATCCAAACAGAGCTTTTACTTGCCATCTCGATTTCAAAATTCTTAAAAACGGTTTTCATCTTCTTCATTACTCCTCCTCACTTCCATCTCCGATCATGGCTCTGAACCTTAAACTCCCACATAACTACCTCCCTACTTTTGAGAAAACCGACAATAACACTTCATTTCATTTCATTCATAATCGATGTTCTCACATCCTCCAAGTACAACGACTTATGCTTGCAAATGCACCAATCTATGTTGATACCCTCCGAAAGTTATGGGAAAATGGTAAAATCAAATCCCAAAAGAAGAAACCATATGCTATCATTTGTTCAAATTTCCCCATCCTCAACTTCCATAACCTTTGGTCTGAATGACCTAGAAGGTAAAACTTCCTTTGGGAAACAAGAACTACATGCTGAGTTTATCGAACGCGTGTATGAGGGTCAGTTAACAGATGTTACCATTTACAAACCCAACTTTCCTACTGAAATGAGATATTTTTTCCATACCCTGCTCACATGTCTTTTAGTAAAGACCACCTCATTTAATGAGATTCCACAAAATATTCAATTTCTAGGATATGCTATTTTAACAAAATCTGATTTTAATCTATCCCATGTATTGTTTATGGACTTGGTGGAAAATTATAATAAAATTTCAAAGAATAAAGCTTTTCTTTTTTATCCTAGACTCTTAAGCTATTATCTACAAAAACAACTAATGTTTTTCGTGAAGAACATGCAAAAACCAACTAAACTATGTAGATAGGATAAGTCGGGTATCGAACCAAAGGAGGATTGTGGAAAGTGCTGTAATATTAAGTATTGCATAATTAATACTAAAAATGAAACTTGGATCGAAGTTTGTCAATTAATTAATTTAACACACTAAATTGAAGTTGTTATCAATAGGAAGAACAATGGTTCCCCCGAAATTCAGATTGGTAAGTAGATTACAATTATATGTTTCATCCAACACTTGGATAAATGAATGTTAATCCAATTAACCAGTTGTGATGCTCATCGACTAAGTACTCTGATTAATACATAATGGAAGGTTATCACACGAGCATTAATCACAATTACCAACCTTAATCCCTTGTCAAATATATCCCAATTTCTAGAACTCTCGGGAACTGAATGATTAAAGATTAAGATTCAAGAAAATGCAATCAATTACAATCAGCTAATCAAATCCAAGGTGAAAAGCATCGAATGCTTAGATCACCAGATCCAGATGGTTATCGAAAACATATCAAAGTACCTAACTTACATCAATCCTCCATTCGGAGGAAGCCATAAGAAAACTAGCGGCTCATTGTGTGCACACAACCATCAAACACTTGAGAGATCGCTGAATCCATGATCATGATGTTGATTTGGAGTGGAACAATGATGTTGGCGGGTGAAAAGCTTCAAACTTTGGAGCCCTAGAAGTCTTGTGTCCATCCTTGATTAGTGATAAATGGAAAACTCCCTTAGTAAACCCTAATATACAGGCATAACTGCACGTGCGGATCTTTTTCATCATCTGACCGTAAGCTACAGTCAGAAAATTCTGGAAACATGTGACAAAACCATAAGCTACGGTCAACAATCGTAGCCTACGGTCAGGGAGTTCTGGAAATGATGTATTTGACCGTAAGCTATAGTCAGAAACTATAACCTACGGTCCACCTTCTTTGGTTAATCTCTTCTCTGAACAAGCGCACTGTAACCTACGGTCCAACGACCGTAAGCTACAGCGAGATTCTCACTTCCTTTCACTTAGGTGCAACAACATTCAGTTAAATACCAATAAGCCCCTCGACTTCTAATCTCTCCGTTTTTTGTGTTTTCAAGTTAGTTCTTGACCCGAACAAGTCCCGGTTGGCATCTTTTACTTCGCAACTGCATCACAGGTATTCGGCGTCATCTCTAACTTTCTTAAATCACCCGAATTAATTAGTTGACCTGCAAAACAACCAGTTCTCGTAGTTATCTCATTCAACGCTTATAACCACTCAAAACTAACTAAACACGCATAAATATGATCATTAACGCTTGTGTTTTACCCTCTCCATCACATTCCCACACTTACATTTGATTGTCCTCAAGCAAACCAATTCGAAATTACTCACCATAATAACAATACAACAAATCCCTTAACTGATTCATCAAATTAATTCTCAAGTTATACCCACCCCATAGACTAACACAATCAAGATTGACAGCCTAACAACAGTTAGTACACTTCAAAACCCAAGACTTGTCTATATAAAACTAACATGCTTATAATTCAAAACACATGCTACATGCCCCTCACAATATACTCTCCTCTCGGCTTAAATATCTGAACTAGCATGTGATGTGCTAGTGTATATACACTCATAAGCCAATATGAACTCCTGCAATTATAATCTTGTATAACAATCACACTTCCACTGTACATATAACACGGCACATATCAAAAGGCCTTTTGGGTTTAGGCTTTAGGTTAAGGGTAGGGGAATTTATGGTTTTTCTTCTTTTTCCTCTTTCCTATCAGTGGCTAACAACAAGCAACCAATCTGTAACAACTTATTTGCATATACACAACTCACGCATCTGGGTTGGTTTCTACCCACAACACTCTAAACAATGTTCACCCAACTTTCTCTTTTTCTCTCTCTTTTTTTCGTTTTTTTCTCTATACAACTAGTATTAACACGACCCAGAATTGGTGGAAAAACGAATGGTGGGTAGCTTCAACTCAGCCACTCAGGATGATCATCATATACACACATAATCCCCGCTATTATGTAACATAAATCCTACGGCCATTTTTATGCACCTGTCAAATCCACACTCTCAGCATGTATCAAATTACACAAGTTCTAACACATAATAACATATGGTCTGCTCTCAACAAATGAATTCATATTGATGTTCTATCACTTCAACAGGCTCAAAAATCTCACCAAGAAAAAGGTAAACGGGTACCGACATATAGCATATGCAATGTACAACATGTTACCCTTACATAGACATCTCTTTCCAACTTTTTTATAAAAATAGTTGCCAGACCTACTCTCATGACACTGAAAGGGACAACCATACCAAGGAACTAAATTAATTGCTACCGGCGAGAGACCCATTAGTGATTGAAATCTTAGGTTTCCATAACTAATTAGTATACTTAAGGCGATGAAAATTTTTCAAAAGTTTAAAAAAACTCCCAATTTTCATTTTCCTATCAATTTCCATCATTTTCACTCTCTTTAAACGTTTACCCACCAGTTTCTTCTCGGGTTCCCACATCCCCACACTTGGGATACATTGTCCCCAATGTATGGTGCCCTTAAAATTAACCCGAGAAGACAAACCGACATCCCAAAAGCGACTAACCCTTATCAGACAAATGCAACCACTCCATAAAAAATAAAATTAAACACCACCAATTAACATGAAATAAAAATTGTCTTAAACGATAAATAAGAAATGAGATCAAGCACATGGACCTGATCTATGGAGAGGATCGGTGAGTGCTCAGTGATATGATGGACCTGGTGGGTGTCCATAAAATCCCCCCAAATGTTTGTAAAATGCACTCATGTAAAAAATATTGGCCAAGCCTCCTTCTGGTAGATCCTGCTGCTGCTGTTATGATGATTGTGGCTGCTACACTGTGATGGGTATTCATAAGGGGAGCTTGATATGGATACGAGCTTTGAAAGTGCGATTCCATGTATTCCCGTGGTAACCACATTGACCCATGAACTTGAGGCGTCGGATGTCGAGGCATACCTGGATGATATGGCGGCTCTTGACTATAATCCATATTAGGTGGATTTTCAACATACGAGACCCCTTGATAATAATTCATATGTCGTCGGGTCTAATTCTCGTCGTAAGCCCTCATATTTAGCTCCGTCTGCGACTCGATAAGGCGCATCCTCTGGGTTCAAGCCATATACTCCATCAGCTCCGTGTGATGACGTTCTCTCTCAACATCCTGTCTAGATCCTTGATCATAAATAGCCTGCTACGATGCTTCCCATTACCCATAATCTGCTGATCGCCGGCTATCAACAAATACCTGTGTTTCATCATCAAAGACCTTCCAAGAAGGAGTTAACTGCCTCTTTTCTTCTGGCTGTCTACTCGACCCCTCACCTATGTCTAAACTAGCATCGCGCCTCCGCCGTATTAATTCCTCGTCACTGGAATCAAGATCGTCCATCTCCCCTTGCTGAGGGGCTGTTTTCCGCCACTGCAAAACCTTCAGTTTCACGCCATCTCCATATTGAATTTTGTGCCACATCTTCATTTTCTTATACGAGATGCGGTCACTTTTACACATATCCGCAATGGAGAAAATGGCGTTCGGTTTGGAAAATGGATATTCTGATGGCAACAATGCTCTTGTCTTGCCAGCAACATACGATAAGCCTGGCATGAGGGATTAATTTTTTCATCGCATTCCTGCTTTGCTAGACGTGCAACTTTACCAACTGCCGGAATGAGATGTGGGGCCAACCGGTCATGTGGCATAAAGAACCGAAAGCTCCCATTTCCTTATTGCCATTCTATCTCCCCTTCTGGAGCCACATTTGACATTACCAAACTCAACAGCACCCTCACAAGCGGCTTCATATTGTCCCGCTTCATGTCGACCCCCTTGTTCAAAAGAAATAACTCTGTATACATCACACTCTCTCTGACCAAGTTTTCTACTCATTGAAATAGTCATTCTCGTCCACTAGATGGTAGAAATCATCCGTTTAGAATAAAACCTGGCCACTTGTAACGCCTTGTTTTTTTTGTATTTCCTTAATTAGAAAGTGTAATTGTATTTCTATTTATGGAAACTTGTATTTGTATAGCATTCGTATTTCATTCCCAACCTTGCAATCTAAGACTTTGATCGTAATAAAAAATCATACTTAATACATACTTGTCTTACATGCATATGATCTTTAATTACGTGTTTACATACAAACCGATACTTGTTAAACGTTCAAATACTCATACATACATACTCGATACTCAATATGATTACATACATGTTATACACTTAAAAATATGCCAAAACACAAAGTTTTAGCTTAAAATGAAGGAAAAACAAAGTTCAGGCGCAATTTGCAAAATCTACCAAAATAGGCTTCTGGCGGGGGGCAAGAGGATAAGCTAAATCCTCTCGCGGGGCGCGAGAGACCCCAATTCGCAGAAAGTTGTTTCTTGCTTACAGGTTGGACCATTTTTCACACTTTTTTTACACCCAATCACCTCTTAACCTCATTTAAATCAAAACCCTATTAAACCACTTATAAGCAAGCTTCCTAACACTCATTTCCACTTTCCAAACTCCTCTACACTCTCAAAACACTCCCAAATTAGTTATAAACTCAAGAACAAGGTAGAAAACTTTAAGTGCAAAAGTGAGTCCAAACTCACTTTTCTTCATCTTTTCTTCATCAAATATTCCTCTACAAAGCTTGGAACACCTCTAGGATTGTTTCCATAGGTTTTCCATGGAAAAACAAGATGGAACATCACCATTTTGAGGTCCAAACTTTCTTTTTTGGAAGATGAACTTGTAAATTTTATTTAAATATACTTTTTCTAAGACAAACTTGTGCTATTTGTGCCTCTAATCAAACCCATGGTTAGTGAGCTAAGACAATGTTGTTTCATATAAACTACGGTTTTAACTCAGAAATGTTGTAACCATCCAAGCTTACAAAGCTTATATTTTGGTAAAGGTGTGATTACATGGAGGCCTTGGCTATCCTACTTTCAATCCACCACCTCACTTGATGATTTTTAAGTATTTGTTTTTGCCACAAGGACCATCCGAATTGTCCTTGTGGCAATTTGTGTATTGGTGAATCTTTCGAAAGAGGTTTAAGGACGGTTATCCTCCTACCTCCATGCATGACTTATATGACTTCCATGAAATCCATGAATTATATGATAAACTTGAAAATATAATATGTAATATATGTATGTAAATAATAACTATAACCAAACCTTTGACAATGACTGTGTGGTTACTTGTCATAATATTAGGTTATTTTATCTAAAACTTAAAAATCGTTATGGTTCTATTGGGCATGACCCTTAAAACCACAAATACCCTACGGGGCTTATAGTGTAAAAAACTGAGCGTTAACGTCTAGATATATATTTTCGACTATACATACTTTTGCATACTTTAAATTCCTAAATTAACAAACTCCATCATCATTCCAATACTTATACCCCTATGTTTCCTTGGGTAGGATAACTCGGTGTTCGTCCCCCTAATCCACCCAAACACTTTCACGGAATTAACTTTGCAAAACCCTGAGTACACTCGACACCCTTTTTACGCTTTATACGTTTTTGGTTCAATATGTTAATCTATCATAAACACACTAAATCACACTTTTATTCTATGAAATCATACAAACAATCCATCATACATGCTATAGTTATGTGATACTTGAATTGTTTACTTGGAACAATTCTTATGTGATACTAAATGTCATTAACTTCGATCAAGCCTCCGTTAACATGTATAGCACTATAGGAGTAACGCACCGCCCGTATTCTTATGGTCAATGTTAAGTTTTTCATCTATTATACGGTACACTTGAGGATTGACTTGTAGTTCACATGCCTTGTTTACATTGATCTCGTATACTAGCTTATCATGTGGATTCGTTTAAGCGTTTTTACTACTTATGCTATGATATTAAACTTTTGTACTCGCCAATACTTTGTTATTGAACTATACTTTTTAACATGTTGCAGGTTGATGAGATTGATATGACGTAACTTAGTAGGATCTTCATATAAACATGCTTAGAATGACTAAGTTATTTATCATGTTTTGTTGAACTCGTCTCATTTGTTGTTACTTTGAATTCGAATTATGTTGTATTTGACAATTTGATGAATGAAATGAAATGGGTTGTTTAATTATATTGTCACAATTAGTGTTATGATGTCTCGAGCAATCTCGTTCGTCTCACTCTGATGTTTCCGCCATCGCTTGGGGTGTGATAGATTGGTATCAGAGCCATAACTATAGGGAATTAGGTAGAATTGCCACGTTCGACCTAGTCTATAGTGTAAGCGACAAACTTGACCTTTCTTGATTCATGCTTAAAATGTTAATTCTTCTGTTGTTGCATATTAGTGACAACAGCTTAATAGTTTACTAGTTTAGTCTTTGGATATTTTGTATTGGGCTTAGCATTTGTGTTTAGCTTGTTTATAGTTGTAATGGTCTTGGAGAATGGCCTAGCTCAGTCTAAGGCCTAGTATATGAACATGTAGTATATATACATGTTATGCATTAGGGTTTTAGAGTTGGACAAGTTGATAAAGGTTGGTTGGAAGAAATCTACAGAGAGTGGCTGAGAGATTTCTAGAGAGTCTTGAATTTATTGTAAACACATAGTGTTGGATAATCAATAGAAGATGTTTGAAAGGAATTGTTCGTGTTTGTGTTCTTGTTTCTGTGAAATCTGATCTGGGGGATTCCGCACTCTAGATTAGATACACGATTCTGTCAAGATCCATAAGGACAAGGGGACCTACAATTGGTATCAGAGCATTCGGCTCTTGATTATTGCTCGGTTCAGAATCATGACAGCAGAAAAATTGGGTTTTTGGGTGTTTTTGGAGGCTGTTCTTGAAGTTTGTGACGGCTGAATTAGGGTTTTGACGGCTGTTTTAGGTTTCAGTAGGTATTTCGGATTAGCAGCAGGCATTTCGGATTGAAGAAAGGCATTTTGGATCAGAAGTGAAGCATTTCGGATTGAAGACTTGCATTCCGGATAAAAAAGCACACTATTTTGGTTTGAGGACCTGAATTTCGGATAAGAAACCTGCATTTCAAATCATCAGACTTGCAATTCGGACCAGAAAAGGCCATTTTCGATTGCATTTCGGACTGAAATTCGGATTAGAAGCTATTTCGAATTGAACTTCGGATCAGAAGTGCATTCCGGATTCCATCTCGGATAAGGACTATTCCGGTTCCATCTCGGATTAGAGTAGTCTATTCCGGATTTCCATTTCGGATCAGAACAGTGCATTCCGGATTTCATCTCAGATCACCATTTCGGACTAGCATTTCGGATTACTGTTCCGGATTGTCATTTTGGATTGTAAATCTGAGTTACTGTTCCGAATTTGGTACTATTCTGAGTTATATACAAAAAGGTGGAAAGTTAACCAGCTGACTTAACCGGAGTTAAACGTTTTCTAACATAGATGTTGATCCGTAAACTATCTTAAGAAACCGACTGCACGGTTAGACTCATTTGATTTTTAGGGCAAAAAAAATAGCAGTGTCTTAACAAGGCACGGAAAATCCTAAAATCACTATCAGAAAATATATACCATTGGATTCGTATCGTCGAGACGAGTTTAATGGTACAATTTGGTAATCACACTTTTCGGACAAATTTTTGAACGTTTTTAACTGTACGGTTACGGTAAAACACGAAGAAGGACCAGAAGAGAGGTTAGATTTGGGTTTTGATACAGGTATACAAAAATCTATTTGAACTGATTCTCTGCTTGGTAAAGATGGTCAGAATGAAGAATAGCAGTGAGTGTCTTAATAACTGCCCGAAGCTGATAAATGCTGAACTATATGTAGAATGGAAGAAGCAATTTGAGGCATTTGTTCAAAGTGAAGATACTAAGATGTGGAATTGTATGATCGATGGGTACATTGCTCCCACACGTCCAGTTAAAGGAAGAATTATGGTTCTCTCATATGAGAAGATGGAAGATTCTGAGAAACGTATATATGATGCTAAGAAGAAGGCTTTAGCAGCGATAGAGATTTCCTTGCCATTTGATATGAAAAACATTTTAATAGGTATGGATCGTCTGAGAGCTGTGGGAAGCTTTAGAAAAACGTTATCAGAGTACTTCAAGACAAAGTACATGTGCGAGTGAGACTGCAGCTGTGAAGATTGATAAAGGAGCTGCTAAGATAGACGAGAAGAAGGAAGCTGAGAAGGAGAAATTGGAACTCAAGGATGCAAAAGCTAAAGTGTGCATGGATGATACAAATGAGCTTACATCAGAGGTACAGGTACACTTACCATCAGTAAGTCATACTTGTCATATATGCACTGACCTACAGGGTAATGTTGACAAATTATTGGAGCAAAACAAAATTATGTTAGTTAAATTAGAAGAACTGAAAGAGTCAAATGTTCTTTTGAGTAAAAGGGAGTCAAATTTTTTAAATACACTCAATTCAAATGAACAAGAAATCAGCAGTTTTAACTAGCAAAGTCAATGAACTATTACAGATCATTGATTTGGCTCGTGAAACTGTGAAGGATAAGACTAACGAGCTTTCTGAAAAGTGCACAGAATTGGCTGGTGCACAGGCCAAAATTGTTGAACTTCATAGAAAGTTAGACAAATTTGGAGAATCCTTGGTAGTCAGGACTCAAATTCAGAAAAGTTTGAAAAGGAGTAGTGATAAAACGGGAGTGGGGTTCAGTAAAGCTTCATCTTCTGAGGATCAGGATTATTCCCTTTTACCAAATGAAAATGAGCTAACAGATTTTGTTCCTACTACACCAGCTATAGTGGATCCGATAACTGTTGACATACCTGATAGTCCAGGCTCTTTGAAAGAATCTGTTAGGTCTAATAGTACACCTCATGAAGTGGATGAGGATACTAAAGACAAAACAGTCAAATCATTTAAAAAAGGATCTAACAGAAAGAAAACTTTTAAGAAGAGATCCTGCTTTAAATGTCACAACAAAGGGCATGTGGCTAGTTGATTTACTTTTAAAAAGGCTAAGAAAGTAGAGGCTGAGGTTGAGGTTAAGGATGAAAATCAAGTTGGTTCAAATAAAAATGTTAAATCCAGTTTTCAGACAAATCAACCGAGATTTCAACCTAAACCTTCAACATCAAGAAGATTTGTTGGTTCAAGAAACTCTTCTCCTAAATCATATCCTAAAAATGGCAAATCAAATTCTTTTCAAAGTAAAAATTTTGGATATCGAAATCGATACCAAACTTCTGGTAATCGAAACTTTCAAAGAAGAAACAAATATAGGGGTTTTTGTAACTCAAATGTTCAAAACAATCCAAAAATTTTTCAAAGATCAGATTATGATAATGGGAGAAGAAGGTTTCGAGATAATAATTTTCAAAGGTCGGAAAATCCGAGAGTTTATTGGAATTCTCGTGATCAAAGATCTCGTGAAAATTATAAATCGTGTCCAAAACTTGGAAGACATCCAAGATACCAGTAGGGCGAGATGGATATTGGATGGATGTTCCAGTGGTTGATGAATCTAGACGACCCAAGACCTTTAAGGCTTGGGTCCCCCAGTCTAACTAAGTTGTTGAGTGTGTGCAGGATGACCAAGAAAGACTGTTGATGTGTTCAACAATGGTTATTCCTGTCAATCATCTGAGGTGAATAGTAGGTTACACGTGGTAACGAATTATTTACTTCTGTGATAAAAAATGGTTACTAAAAGTGAAAAACCTACTTGTCAGGTTAAAGTGGGAGTCTGTTTGTGTTTAAATTTCTGTTTTTAAAACTTTACTTGATAAAAACAAAAATATAGGGGGAGAAATTTCCTTAACCAAAAAGACTTTTTAGTTAGTGCGTGAGTTTAGGGGAGTAAGTTGAAAAGTTTAAAGTTTTTGAAAAATTCAAAATGAGTTTCACTGTGTGAAAAAGAAGAAATGTAGTACATCAGCAAGTTAGACTGTCACGCTGAAACTAAAAGAGAATTGCTTAAGTGTGATAGCAGCTTCATCATACGATGTACCAATAGGCAAAAAGCATGAAATAATCAACTTACCTTAGTGACACAAATATAATAAACTGTGTATGAGTGGGGAACATATCAGTAGCGTATGGTTTTATAACCTTAAATCTTGCGTTGATAGATTGCCAAAATCTAAGGTTT
Source organism: Scalesia atractyloides (assembly GCA_947069175.1). Classification (NCBI taxonomy): domain Eukaryota; kingdom Viridiplantae; phylum Streptophyta; class Magnoliopsida; order Asterales; family Asteraceae; genus Scalesia; species Scalesia atractyloides. The sequence continues at coordinate 50,320,259 of CAMTDV010000023.1, forward strand.
TAGGTCTTTATATCGTTATTTCATCTGGGGTATCAAGGTTGTCCTTCTACTGCATCCAGATATATGCTGACCTACGCACAACCAGGATATCTTAAAAGAGCTAAATGCCAAATCCCAAAAATTGAAGAAGCTCTCCTAGAGAGTAATTCAGATGTGTAAAATGCATTATTCGTACCAAAATTTGGTATTTGTCCTAACCCTCGTTGGATAAATTGGTCTCTTTGCTGTACGGAAGTACTGACCTGATCACCAATTATCTAACGTTGTAATTCAAAAGGATGAATTTTGGTATACTCACCTACTATAATGAATTTTTGTGCATACCATTGATCGCGAGGATAGGTCCTGATGTGGGACACACTAGTATATCCGTATAAACTATCTAAACAGATCACGAGGTGCTGGTACTTGAAATGTTCATGTATTTTGTTTAAGTGGATAAACAATACTGGTAATTGTTTTGAACTGCTTTTCATGAATATTGCTTACAAAATAATCAGATAGTGTGAAAACACTTTGATAGTGCTGATATGATCTTCTTAACGGCGATTCTCACAAAAATAGAGTGTTTATTTTCTTGTTAGTATTTGTTTTCAGAAAATTTAAAAATACAAAAAGATCTGTTTTTGAAGTCTCCAGTTTGATCTGATAAGTTGTTTGTTTTTGCATGATAGACAAAATATAGGTTTATCTTTAATGTGAAAAAGAACTAACGGTTTTTTGAGTTACTTGCTTGTGTTTCTAAACAGATTGATGCAGTTATCAAAATGAAGTGCATAATTCAAGTAAAGTACATTTAAGAATGTGTGAAGATGCATGATAGGATCCTTCTACTACATTGCAAAGGGAGATATAGAGGAATTTGGTGATATGAGCTTAACCAGAGAATGCTAGCTCACTAATCTACAAAGAATGAAGATTTAGTGGTTGGATGCATCAACTTAGGGGGAGTCTGTTGTTGTCAGAATCTACATGTAGCTGAAGCTATTCAGACCAAAAGATCATAAGATGTTTGAAGACAAAATTATACTATGAAGCTATTGTCAAGGGGGAGTCTGTTGGTGCATATTAGTGACCACAACTTAATAGTTTACTAGTTTAGTCTTTGGATATTTTGTATTAGGCTTAGCATTTGTGTTTAGCTTGTTTAGAGTTGTAATGGGCTTGGGGAATGGCCTAGCCCGGTCTAAGGCCTAGTATATGAACATGTAGTATATATACATGTTATGCATTAGGGTTTTAGAGTTAGACAAGTTGAGAAAGGTTGGTTGGAAGAAATCTACAGAGAGTGGCTGAGAGATTTCTAGAGAGACTTGAATTTATTGTAAACACATAGTGTTGGATAATAAATAAAAGACTGTTTGAAGGAATTGTTCGTGTTTGTGTTCTTGTTTCTGTGAAATCTGATCTGGGGGATTCCGCACTCTAGATTAGATAGACGATTCTGTCAAGATTCATAAAGACTAGGGGACCTACATCTTCCTACTTGCTTCTTCCTATTTCTTTTGTCTTAATATATATGCAACGTGTCTTTCCTAAGACACTTACACAATTTACACACTTGAAGACTTTAAGACATTCATACTATAAACGAGACGATCTCACCAAAATAGGGGTGAAACCCGCACTTTGGTGATCACTCTCAATTCGCGTACTCGATTTTACACAAAATTACACCAACAAGTTAGGAGTGAAATCCACATCTTGATGGGAATTTCATTTAAATAATCTAGTAGACCCTTACCGACGAGTCGAATTCGCTCCTTATTTGGTAAGTACCAACCACACTTAGGGTACAATGTTGTCAAGTTAGGGGTGAAACCCTTACCTTGTCAACTAGTCCTATTCCTCGATTTTCAATCTAGCCAAAGTTTCGATTTTTTGATTGGTTAGAAACGTGTAGTAACTGGAAGGGTAAAGTGTCGTTAATCGCTTATCGATGAGAGCATTTTACCTATAGGCCAAAGAACGTTTCTCTAACTTGAAAGGATCTCGATTCACTTTGGAATAGTTGATGTTTCTTAACTCGAAACACTCTTGTGATTTATTAAGCCTATCTTTTATGTATTTCAATTATTATGTGTTTTAATACTTGTTACCTCGTTCATTTCTAGCCCCCGCCTAATGCTGAATCACCCCACACCTCCGTCGACTCTAAGGTGGAAACACCTAAATCAACCTTCACCCATAAGCAATTTTACTCTTGCAACCCCAGCCTTTCACCGACAAAGGGGACGCCACCAAGTTACTACAATGGTTTTTTGCCATTGAGGTTACTTTTATCCAAAGTGGTTGTTCTGACCACTTGCGTACCATGAACGCTAGGGGAGTTTTCCAATCGAGGGCTCTTGATTGGTGGACTTCTGAGCATAACGCTCTTGGTAACGATGCAACTGACGCCCTCCCATGGATCGAGCTCAAAAAGCTGATGGAGAATGAATTCTGCCCTCCACACAAATGCTGACGACTTGAGAACGAGTTTTCGAACCTTAAACAGGTGGGGGATGACAACGCCGACCTCACGACCCGTTTTAAGCAGCTGAGTGCGATTTTCCCTAGTCAAGTCGACACGGCCGAAAAGGCAGTTGCCAAGTACATACGCTGCCTCCCTCCTCACCTCACGGACCTTGTCGACACCACCTCACCCAAAACCCTTGAGGAAGCTTTTCGCCTGTCTGCCCGACTGAACAATAACCACGTCCTTCGTGAAGCCTCCAAGGCTTCATTAAGGAAAGCCCACCAAGCCACCACCGAAGCCCTCACCGAACCTACCTCACCCAAACCCCCAAGGAGCAACACCAAAGGCAAGAAGCGGAAGGCTTCAAGCCAGAATTGCACGGTAGTCACTCTGCAAACCTTCAACTCTCTCAACAGCTAGCCTTAGCCTCTCCCGAGCCCATTAAGAAAGCATACACTGGGGCGCATCCCAAGTGTATCACCTGCCCTTTTCACTATCCCGTTACTGCCCCTTGCCGCCTATGCACTCTCTGCAATAGGTAAGACACTTCGCCTAACAATGTCGAAATGCTCCGCAAGCCTTTACCAACCAAGCCCGAGCTATAACCGCACCCCAAAATCCTACCGCCAACAAAACCGACCACTTGCACCTACTACTCGTGCATGCTTCAGATGCGGAGATCCAAATCACTTTGCCAACAACTGCCCGCAGCGCAAACAACAACAACAACAACAACAACCAGCAGCAGCAACAAGCTCACGGTTGAGCCTTTGTCATCACAGCTGCACAAGCTCAAAACGCCAACGATGTCATTTCAGGTACGTTTCTCATTAACAATGTTTACGCTACGTGTTTATTTGATACTGATGCGGATAAAAGTTTTGTATCCGTTGAACTCGAAACTTTGCTTATGTGTAGACGTTCTAAGTTGCCTAAATCATTTGAAGTCGAAGTCGCTGACAGAAAATCCGTCACTGTCGATTCTATCCTTTCTATTGTTCTTTGAATCTTAACGATCATACGTTTTCCATTGACCTTATACCCATGCAAATGGGTAGCTTCGATATCATAGTAGGTATGGATTGGCTTAGGCGAGTCCGTGCTGAAGTTTTCTTCTTCCCCTTCACAATAACGATTCCTTACACATCTATGGCGAGAAACCCTCCAAAGGTCTCAAGCTTATGTTGTGTATCCAAGCGAACAAGTACTTGCGTAAGGAATACTTCGCCTTTCTTGCCCACATCATGGAAAAGAAGGATAAGGTCCAAGTGTGAGTGAAGTTCCCGTTGTGCGTGATTACCCTGACGTCTTCCCTGAGGATCTTCCTGGTCCTCCTCCTCCTCGTTCAGTTGACTTTCGCATCGATCTCATCCATGGCGAAACTCCTGTTGCAAAATCCCCCTATGGTCTGGCACCCTCGGAGATGCAAGAGCTATCTAGCCAACTTCAGGAGCTTCTTGAAAAAGGCTTCATATGCCCTAGCACCTCTCCTTAGGACGCTCCCATTCTATTTGTCAAAAAGAAAGACGGATCCCTCCGAAGGTGCATCGATTATCGTGAGCTCAACAAGCTTACGGTAAAGAACCGATACCCTCTTCCTCGCATCAACGACCCTTTTGATCAGCTTCAAGGCGCAACTTGTTTCTCGAAAATTGACCTTCGCTCTGGTTATCATCAACTTCGAGTCCTCGAAGAAGATATACTCATAACCGCGTTTTGCACACTGTTATGGGCACTACAAGTTTGTGGTCATGCCATTTGGTTTGACCAACGCACCCGCCGTGTTTATGGATTTAATGAATCGCGTGTGTAAGCCCTATCTCGACCGATTCGTGATCGTCTTCATTGACGATATCCTAATCTATTCCAAGACGCGAAAGGAGCATGAGGGATACTTGCATCTTATCCTTCAGCTTTTACGTACTGAACGTCTCTAAACCAAGTTCTCCAAGTGTGAATTTTGGCTAAAGGAGGTTCAATTCCTTGGTCATGTTGTCAACGAACTTGGTATTACGTTGACCCCGTGAAAATTGAGGCAGTAAAGAATTGGATTTGCTCCTAAGTCTCCGTCCAAAATTCGTTCGTTTCTCGGCTTAGCCGATTATTACCGTTGGTTTATTTTGAATTTCTCTAAAATTGCCATGCCTCTCACTTCCTTGACTCAAAAGTATAAGATTTTTGTTTGGAGTTTTGAACAAGATGAATCTTTTAAAATGCTCAAGGACATGCTTTGCAATGCTCCTATCCTAGCCCTTCCCGATGCTACCGACAACTTTGTCGTGCATTGCGATGCCTCAAAACAAGGTCTTGGTTGCGCTCTTATGCAACAAGACAAGGTTATCGCTTACGCGTCACGACAACTTAAGATTCAAGAGAAAAACGATACTACACCTGACCTTGAACTTGGTGCAATTGCTTTTTTGCATTGAAGATATGGTCATACTACCTTTATGGTACAAAGTGTACGGTCTTCACTGACCATTATAGCCTCCAGCACATCTTCAATCAAAAGGAACTCAACATGCGTCAACGTCGTTGGGTGGGATTGTTAAACGACTATGACTGCGACATTCGCTACCACCCTGGTAAGGTGAATGTTGTAGCCGACACACTTAGTCGGAAAACACGTGTTAAGAGTGTACGTTTCTACCAAACCTTGGGAAAGCTTCAAGAGCTGATTCATGAAGCACAATATTCAACCGTTAATGAGGGTAACCTCGATAATGAGTTGAAGTGTGGTGCTGAAAACCAGCTCATGACCAAATCTAATGGCATCATGTGCTATCTTGACCGTATTTGAATTCCAAACCGTGATAATCTTCGTGACCTCTTGATGAGTGAAGCTCATAAATTCGGTATCTATTCATCCTAGCGCCGATAAGATGTATCATGACCTTCGTGCATCATATTGGTGGCCTAGAATGAAGAAAGATATCGCCTGTTACATTTCAAAATGCCTTACTTGTTCCAAGGTAAAGGCCGAACATCAACGTCCCTCTAGCTTACTCGAACAACCGGAAATTCCTGTTTGGAAATGGGAGAGTATTGCCATGGGTAATCATCGACCGTCTGAGTAAGTCTGCTCATTTCCTTCCCATACATGAAGACTACCGAGTCGAGAAATTGGCTCGTATCTACACGGATGAAGTCATCTTCAAAGAGCTCTTGGTACTCACCTCAATCTCAGTACTTCTTTCCATCCTTAGTCTGATGGTCAAACCAAGAGTACTATCCATACCCTAGAGGACATGCTTCGTTCTTGCGTAATCGATTTTGGTGGCAACTAGGATATGCATTTGCCTTTGGTCTAATTCTCATACAAAATAGTTGCCACGCGAGTATTCAAATGGCACCTTTCGAGGCATTGTATGGTTACAAGTGTCGATCGCCTATTTGTTGGCACGAGATCGGGGAAGATCAAATCACCGGTCCTTAGCTTATACAAGAGACGACGGACAAGATTTTGCAGATTTGGGACAACTTGCTTAAAGCAAGAAGCTGACAAAAGAGTTACGTAGTTAAAAAACGCAAACCCTTGGAATTAAACGTTGGTGACATTGTACTTCTCAAGGTATCCCCTTGGAAGGGTACGGTTCGTTTCGGTAAGAAGGGAAAGCTCGCTCCTCGCTATGTGGGTCGTTTCAAGATTCTCAAAAAGGATTGGCAAGGTAGCATACCGACTGGACCTACCAAAAGAGCTCGACAACGTCCATCCTACTTTTCACGTCTCGAACTTGAAGAAATGTCTAGCTGAAGAAGGACTCCAAGTCCCACTCGAAGATCTTCAAATCAACGAGACTCTACACTTCATGGAGAAACCTGTCGAGATCATGGATCGAGGCATCAAGCATTTGAGGCGTAGTCGAATTCCAATAGTTAAGGTTCGATGGGAAGGTAAACGTGGCGCCGAATTTACTTGGGAACTCGAAAGTGATATGAAGACTAAGTATCCGCATTTGTTCATTACATCTTCCTCTTGAATAAATTTCGGGATGAAATTTTGTAAAGGAGGGAAGACAATAACGCCTTGCTTTTTTCGTATTTCCTTAACTAGAAAGTGTAATTGTATTTCTATTTATGGAACATGTATTCATATCGCATTCGTATTTCATTCCCAACCTTGCAATCCGAGACTCTGATCGTAATAAAAAAATACATACTTAATACATACTTATCTTACATGCATATGATCATTAATTATGTGTTTACATACAAACCGATACTTGTTATACGTTCAAATACTGATACATACATACTCGATACTCAATATGCTTACATACATTTTATACACTTAAAAATATGCCAAAACACCAAGTTTTAGCTTAAAATGAAGGAAAAACCAAGTTCAGGCGCCAATTTGCAAAAATTCTCAAAAGTTGTTTCTTGCTTACAGGCTGGCCCATTTTTCACACTTTTTTTTTACTTCAAATCACCTATTAACCTCATTTAAATCAAAGTCCTATTAAACCACTATATAAGCAAGCTTCCTAACACTTATTTCCACTTTCCAAACTCCTCTACACTCTCAAAACAGTCCCAAATCAGTTATAAAATCAAGAACAAGGCAGAAAACATTAAGTGCAAAAGTGAGTCCAAACTCACTTTTATTTCTTCATCAAACCTTACTCTACAAAGCTTGGAACACCTCTAGGATTGTGTCCATAGGTTTTCCATGGAAAACCAAGGTGGAACATCACCATTTTGAGGCCCAAACTTTCTATTTTGGAAGATGAACTTGTAAATTTTATTTAAGCATACTTTTCTAAGATAAACTTGTGCTATTTGTGCCTCTAATCAAACCCATGGTTAGTGAGCTAAGCCAAGGTTGTTTCATACAAATTAGGAGGTGTAAAATATCTCCAAACTTTCTGTTTTTAAAGGGTTTTAACTACAAGTGTTGGAACCATCAAAGCTTATGTTTTGGTAAAGGTGTGATTACGTGGAGGCCTTGGCTATCCTACTTTCAATCCACCACCTCACTTGATGATTTCTAAGTATTTTTTCCTTTTTATTTCAATCATGACCATCCAAATTTTCCTTGTGAATCTTATAGTTATCCTCCTACCTCCATGCATGACTTATATGACTTCCATGAAATCCATGAATTATATAATAAACTTGATAATATAATATGTAATATATATATACATATATATATATATATGTAAATAATAACTATAACCGAACCTTAGACAATGACAGTATGGTTACTTGTCCTAATATTGGGTTATTTTATCTAAGACTTAGACATCGTTACGATTCTATTGGGCATGACCCATAAAACCACAAATGCCGTACGAGACTTATAGTGTTAAAAACGAGCGTTAACGTCTAGATAAATGCTTTCGACTATACATACTTTTGCATACTTTAATTTCCTAAATTATCAAAATCCATCGTCATTCCAATACTTACACCCTACGTTTCCTTGTGTAGGATAACTCAGTGTTCGTCCCCTAATCAACCCAAACAGTTCACGGAATTAACTTTGCAAAACCGTGAGTACACTCGACACCTTTTTTACGCTTTACACTTTTTGGGTGCAATATGTTAATCTATCATAAACACACTAAATCACACTTCTATTCTATGAAATCACACAAACAATCCATCATACATGCTATAGTTATGTGATACTTGAATTGTCTACTTGGAACATTCTTTTGTGATACTAAATTCATTAACTTGGATCAAGCCTCCCTTAACATGTATAGCGCTATAGGAGTAACGCACTGCCCGTATTCTTATGGTCAATGTTAAGTTTTTCATCTATTATGCGGTACACTTGAGGATTGACTTGTAATTCACATGCCTTGTTTACATTGATCTCGTATACTAGCTTATCATGTGGATTTGTTTAAACATTTTTACTACTTATGCTATGATATCCAACTTGTGTATCGCCAATACTTTGTTATTGAACTATACTTTTTAACATGTTTCAGGTTAATGAGATTGATAAGACGAAACTTAGTAGGATCATCATAGAAACACGCTTAGAATGACTAAGTTATTTATCATGTTTTGTTGAACTTGTCTCATTTGTTGTTACTTTGAATTCGAATTATGTTGTATTTGACAATTTGATGAATGAAATGAAATGGTTGTTTAATTAAATATTGTCACAATTAGTATTATGATGTCTCGAGTAATCTCATTCGTCTCACTCCGATGTTTCCGCCATCGGTTGTGGTGTGACACCACTTACCTCAATGTAGCTAAAGACATGGTGGCCCGCTTCCTATTGACTGTTCCACTAAGCGTGACTGTCCTTGGTGGATAATTCCATCATCCTTCTCAAGTGTGCTCAACTAGGCCATAACACTCTTGATATACACATCTCCTTATCATTACCCTTGAAATCTGCAATCGCCTCCCACCCAAGCGATACCAATTTTTCATAGAGCCCCAATGCCCTAAGATCCGATTTGCAGACCATCTTCTCAAAACAAGTATCGTCTTTAATAGAGTGATCATCCCCCATTTTGGCATAGAATAGCTCCACTTGGTACTCCTTCCGTGGCTTGTTGAGGGGGCCTTTTGTCCAGGTTGGTCTATATGGCACGTCACCATGACCATACTAGAGTTCTTGCTCTTATTCGATTTCTTTCTCTCTAATTTATTTACCTGTCCCACATCTTATTTTCGACTTCGTAGGAGCAGCTGCCAATCGTCGATAGCCTTTCCTTCCCCGCTCTTCTCTCCCGCACCATCTACACACATATACCAAATAACAAACAACAAAGATCAATTAGTTTACCTCAATTCTTACAAATAACAAAGCACAAGTGTGTAATCCCGTTAACCTCCCCACACTTGTTCTCTATTATGACTAGCTTGGTACTGTGGGTGTTTATTTACTAATAAATGTACTTGCAAAAATTTCTAACACAACCAGAATTCTTTACATTCAATACTCTGTAAACAACTCCCTACCGTACCCATTAGTCATAACTTTCATCTAAGCTTTCATGCATTCCCCAACCCCCTTGTAGTTTTACAATCAAGGTAATGTTACCTGTTCATAATTCAATACCTACCTACTCAGTTATCAAATAACTAATCAAGTAAATATCGAACATACTTAAGCAACCATACCTTAACTCTGGCTATAAAGAGAAAAATTGCGCTAAAAATCATACCTTTATCGCTTAGGATGCTTAGACAAGGCTCAATTTGTTTGAATTAAAGTTTTAATGAAAAAACCCAAATTTGAATTTTAGGCTTCTTTGTTGACAGCCCGATTCACAATAATATATTGTTTTTAAGAAGAAACGAAGATGGGGATTATGTTCCTCTCGAAATTCAACGCAAGATAGGCTCTTGAATCAGACGATTTGGTTGAGATATGAGAAAATGGGAGATGGAGATAGTTATGGAGGTTTTGGGTGTATTGACGAAGAAGATGATGATGATAAGGAATTTGTGGTGAATAGAGATGATGTAATCTGATATAGGGTGTTGGATTATGGATCTAATTCGTTTACCCCTCTGATTAAATGAGTTATTTGGTTAATCCATTACTAGACCCGATCCAAGAAAGCATGACTGAACCTGACCGTAAGCTACGTCAGGACCGTAGCTTATGGTCCCTTATTTTGGATGATTGCATTGAACCGTAGCCTACGTCTTAACCGTAGGTTACGGTTGGGTTTTCTGGCTTCTTTCACCTGACCATAGCTTACGGTCCTTATTTTGATGATTGCATTTGAACCGTAGCCTACGGTCTTAACCGTAGGTTACGGTTGGGGTTTTCTGGCTTCTTTTCACCTCTTACGTGTAGCCTACGGTCTTTAACCATAGGTTACGGTCTGCTTTTGTTTTTTTTTCAAGAAAAGGTTCAAAAAGACATGAATACTTATTTGCACCCAGCTAAGTTTTAAACAAACAATATGCAATATTGTTATTTGTTTTGTCTGTTTACTCACCCGCGCCACTCCATATGAAAGGTCGTGTCAACCGCGACACACAATTAACTCATACGTACCTGCTAGTGACCACGTTCCCACACTTGCACAATGTGCTAGGGGTGTTGACAAACAACCTATTCAAACTGTTTCGACAAAAGACACTAGAACATGAAAACACAAATCAACAACAACAAAGGAAATAGGTACCACATTCCGGGTTGCTTCCCAATAGCGCTAAGTTTACGTCTTCAGCCGGACATCGCACAATCCCTAAGAGGTCGTGTATTCCGATGAACTTGCAAGAAAGTTCACCTCGTCCATAGAATTCACATTCAGATCATCAGCATCTAAGTACGGTTTCAAGCGGTGCCCATCACAACTTGCCTCCATTGGTCCGTTGGGTCCTCGATTTCCATATTTCCAAACTTTTCCACACGTACAATCAAAAACGTACCTGTCCATTGTCATTTTAATTTACCTGGAAATAATTTTAGACGAGAATTAAATAACCATACCAGTTGACCTACCACAAAGACTTGACGCCGCAACTTCGCGTCATGCATCGCCTTCATCTTATCCTTGTAGGCAGCTGTAGTGTCATAGGCCTCGTTGCACAACTCCTCAAGCTCACTCAACTTTAGCAACCTATGGGCACCTACATCAGAATAGTCAGTGTTGACCTGTTTAACAGCCCATAATGCATGATGAGCGATTTCCATGGGTAAATGACAGCCTTTCCCATACACTAATCGATAAGGTGTAGTGCCAATAGGAGTTTTATAGGCGGTGCGGTAGGCCCATAAGGCATCATCTAGTTTAGTCGACCAATCCTTACGATCAATTCGCACCATCTTTTGTAAAATTTCCTTGATTTTCCTATTTGACACTTCCACCTGTCCGCTCGTTTGTGGATGATATGGTGTAGCAATGCGATGGTCAACACCATACCTCTTAAGAAGTTTGCCCACATTGAAGTTATTAAAGTGAGATCCCCCATCACTAATGATCACATGGGGAATCCCAAAACGTGAAAAAAATGTGTGCTTAAACAAACTTTCAGACCACGGTATGATCATTAGTCTTGGTGGCGATTGCTTCAACCCATTTTGAAACACAATCAACCGCTACCAAGATATATAAATGACCATTCGAATTAGGGAAGGGTCCCATGAAATCAATTCCCCATAATAAAAAATGTCTACAACCAAAATTGGTTGTATTGGCATTCATCCCGTTTCGAAATCCCGCCCATCTTTTGACAATTTGTGCAATGTTTAACGAAAGCAAATGCGTCTTTAAATAACATCGGCTAGTAAAGGCCACATTCAAGGATTTTATGACCCGTCTTTTGACTGCTAAATGGCTACCACATGCCGATGAATGGGTGTGCTGTAACACTTCCGAAAAATTCCATCTCTGGAATACATCTTCGGATGATCTGATCAGCACCTCTCCATAACAATTCTGGTTCATCCCAAATGTAATTCTTCACCTGTGCCAAATATTGCTGCTTCCTACGTTTATTCCACGCTTCTGCACTGTACCTGAAGCAAGATAATTAGCAAAATTAGCGTACCATGGTTCAGAATTAATAGACATAATGAACTCATCCGGAAACTGCTCGTTAATCTCAGGTGTGACATCCTCAACCCCCGAAGGTAGTCGTGACAGATGGTCATCAACCACATTCTCACACCCTTTTTTATCTCGAATCTCAAGATCAAATTCCAGCAGTAAAAGGATCCACCGAATCATCCTTGGTTTAGCATTCTTCTTTTCCATCAAATATTTAACTAGCACTGTGATCAGAGTAAACGATTACTTTACTACCCCAGATATATGACCGGAATATGTCTAATGCATAGAAACTGCAAGCAACTCTTTCTTCATTGTAGTATAATTAAGTTGAGCATTGGAGAGAGTTTTGCTTGCATAGTAGATAACAACCGGTTTCTTATCTACTCAATACCCTAATATAGCCCCGATAGCAAAATCGCTTGCATCACACATTATTTCAAAAGGTTTTGTCCAATCTGGTGATTGCAAGATCGGGGCTTGTACCAATGTTCCTTTAACACATTAAAAGCTTGAACACAGTCATCGTTAAATTCAAAAGGAATATATTTTAAAAGTAAGTTACACAATGGTTTGCTAATGACACTAAAACCTTTTATGAACCTACGGTAAAACCCGGTGTGTCCTAAAAAGGAACGAACACCTTTAACATTTGTAGGGGTGGTAATGTAGAAATCACTTTGATTTTAGCCCTATCAACTTCAATCCCTTTGCTAGACAGTACATTTTCTAGAACATTGCCTTCTTGAACCATAAAATGGCTCTTTTCCAACTAAGCACCAAATTCGTTCAAACACAGCGTTCCAAAACCTTAGATAATTCTTTTAGATATGTATCAAATGACGAACCAAATACTGAAAAGTCATCCATAAAAATTTTACGGCATCCCTAACCATTTTTGAGAATATACTCATCATGCACCTTTGGAAGGTGGCCGGGGCATTACACAGCCCAAACAGCATTCGCCTGAATGCGAAAGTACCGTACGGGCATGTGAATGTAGTCTTTTCTTGTGGTCGGGGTATATGGCAATCTGATTATACCCAGAGTAGCCATCTAGAAAGAAGTAAACTTCATACCTGACAATTCTTCGACAATCTATCAATGAGAGGCAAAGGAAAGTGATCCTTTGACATGGAGGCATTAAGTTTCCTGTAATCAATGCATACCCGCCACTTGGTTGACCGAGTGGCTATTTGCACACCATTGTCGCCTTTAACAATTTGAATCCTTGCTTTCTTGGGTACCGTTTTAGTTGGACTTACCCATGCACTGTCAGAAATAGGATAAAAATCCCGGCATCCAACCACTTAATAACCTCCTTCCTTACAACTTCCCACATGTTAGGATTCAAACGCCTCTGTGTATCCCGTGTAGGCTTAGCGTCTGCATCAGTTATAATCTTATGCATAACTATAGAAGGACTTATACCTTTAAGATCTGTGAGAGTCCATCTGATCGCTGCTTTATGGGTCTTAAGCACCTTCAGTAGTGCTTACTCTTGTTCTTGTTCTAATTAGCAGCAATAATGACCAGAAGAGTTTGATCCTCCCCGAAGAATGCATACTTTAAATGATGCGGCAACTCTTTCAACTCGACCTTGGGTGGACTGATCAATGACGACTTCAATCCCGATGATATCTCAGCTAGGTGGGTCTCCACTTGATGAGTCCATGGAGGCCTTTTTTCTTGCATTGCCAGCACCTCCAAGCTCTACACCTCCTCCTCTAGATCACACATATGATTCTGCTCCACCCTGTCACATAACAAACATAACTCGGACATTTCATCCTCTAAATGATGGTAGCATCCGTTGATAAAATCTGCCATGAAACATTCATCACAAGAAAACATGTCAGAAACGTTAGAAAACACATTTAATCTGACCTTTCTATTGCCAAATGTCATATCGATAGTGCCAGTGTGATAGTCGATTAATGCGTGTGCAGTGGCTAAGAAAGGTCGGCCCAAGATGATATTAATGCATGTGTAGTGGCTAAGAAAGGTCGGCCCAAGTGATTTGGTCAGATGAGACATAATCAAGCACCAAAAAGTCCATTGGGAAATAAAATTCTTCCACATTAACAATGACATCGCGAACAATCCCCCGGGGAAGCTTAGGGATCAAATCTGCCAACACAACAGTTGTATCAGCTCGACGCAGTGGACCAAAATCATATTGGTCATACAAAATTCCCGGGAGAATGCTCACACTAGCTCCCAGATCTAGTAACGCCTGGTTCATTTTAAAATCTCCCACTTGAATGGGAATTAGGGCATTCTAGGATCTTGTAGCTTGTGTGGAAGCACTCTATTCAAAGCAGCACTAACCCTTTCGTTTAAGTAAATCTGTTTAGGGACTTTGTGTTGCCGTTTTTGCGTGCACATATCTTTTAAATATTAGGTGTATGCCGGAACCTGTTTGATGGCATAATTAAAGGTAAATTGATTTTAACTTGTTTAAAAACTTCCCAAATTTCCTATGGTTGAGGCCCCCTTTTGTTAACGACGCTTTTATTATCCGGGTTCTTCAAGGCTTCGGGAAAGGGAGGGGGAATTTGTTCCCCTTCCTTAGCCTTAGTCGGTTCGACAGTGTTAACACGGGTATTAGAATTAGGCTCAACATTCATTTTAACAACCGCAGGTTCTGACTCATCATCACTCACACCATCCTCACCTAAGTCCTCCACCACGCCTTCAACAAATTGTGGTGGAGCAGGGACTTTGTTATAAACCATACCATTACGGAGGGTACTTACCTGGCTAACCTCGTTGCCTATTTTCTGATGAGCAGGATTTGTTGCTGTGTCACTTGGCAACCATCCTTGCTCTGCTTCAACTCCTTTAGCTCGTTGCCAAGTTGGCCCATCTGCGTCGTCAATGATTGAATGGCCTTGTCGCGCACTTCATCCTTCTATGCCCGCACCTTATCCAACTGGTTGCGCTTCTGCATATCTTGCTGAATTGACTTCAACATTTCCATCATATCATTGTCCCCAGAAGCATTAGAAGATCCAACCGATCCGCCCTGATTCGGATGATGTCCTCCTTGAAAATTCTGCTGAAGCGAGGCTGATTGATGTTCCATTGTCCCCCTGAATGATTATTACCTTGAAAACCCAGAATGCTTTGATTGTTTGCATTCCCATAGCTGAAATTTGGATGATTTCTAAGGCCCAGATGGTAGGTATTGGAATACATATTAAAGTTCCTACCACCTCCTCCACTTCCTTGCACATAATTAACATCTGTAGCTCTAGAACGGTATTTGTGCACTACCTTCCGGTGCATTATCCACCGCCCTCACAATCGAATGCTAAGTACTTCTTGAAAACTGAGCTTTTCGTTTTGATGTTCTCGCATTCCTTACTAAATATTCCCAATCGACTTGCTATAGTTTGTACTGAACGTTCCATTCGTTGTTGAGCATAGATCCCTCGCATCTTCATCTGATGAACCCTCATGAAATGCATTCAGAAGCTCCCATAATTGAATCCCATGATGCGGGCAATTCTTTAGCCTCATCTTGAATTGGTTAAATGCCTTATAGAAGAGCTCACCAGGTTGCTGTCAGAAATTCCAAATATCTTTTCAAGCGTTATTTGTCTGTAGTAGTTATAAAAGTCATCCAGGAATAATTGCTGCATGTCGTGCCATGAAGATTGACGCAGATGGCAACGAATGAAACCATCGCTGCGCCTTGTCTTCGAGTGTGAACTAGAAAAGTACCAACTTCACATCATCTGGTGTGAATCCTTGATCGCCAATGGTATTGCATCGGGCATCATATGTTGCGATATGTAGATATGGCTCTTCGATAGCCAGCCCATGATACTTGGGAAGGCCTTGAATTGATTGTGCCATTACCTCAAACGACCGACCTCATAATTAAGGGGTAACTACCGGTGAGGGGTTATTGGCGATAGCCGGTTTAAAGTGGCTCTCAACGCCCCTTACTGGTCCCCGATCATATCTTCTTGGAATACCTTCAAATTGGTTGATCGGTGGACGAATATTTCTGGGAGGTGGTCTCTGTGGAAGTTGAACCTGTGGTATAGGAATTTGTTGTGGTATAGGAGGAATCGGCCTTTGTTGGGGCGTCGGTGAAATTGGTACATTAATCGGTCTAGTATTAACTGGTTGCTGATTGACTGGTGCAGGAGCATTGACTGGTTGTGGATACCCCAATGCTTCATAATTCACCCCATCACCCGACCTAAATCCCATATTGTAACCTTCATAGATTCCCAAACCTAAGATCTGATTTCCCCCATATTCCTCATATGCATCAAATCCACTCCCCGAATGTACATCACCATCCCGTTGTTCAAATGCTGAATTTCTGACAGAATACTGTTGTTGCTGTGAAGATGGGCAGTACGTTGGTTGAGTTGATGGAGGAAGATCAGTGACTGAGCTAGATGGTCCTTTCTGAGTAGGCGGAAACATATTAAAGTACCTAACTTTAATCAATCCTCCATTCTGAGGAAGCCATAAAAAACTAGCCACTCGTCATGTGCACACAACCATCAAACACTTTAGAGATCGTTGAATCCATGATCGCTTCAAACGTTGGAGCCCTAGAAGTCTTGTGTTCGTCTTTGATTATAATAAGTGGAAAACCCCCTTAGTAACCCTAATGTACATGCATAACTGACGTGTGGATCTTTTTCATCATCTGACCGAAAGCTACGGTATTGCACCGTAAGCTACAGTCAGAAAATTATGGAAACATGTGACAAAACCGTAAGCTACGGTCAACAACTGTTGCCTATGGTCAGGGAGTTCTGGAAATAATGTATGTGACCGTAAGCTACGGTCAGAAACTGTAACCTACGGTCCACTTTCTCTGGTTAATCTCTTCTCTGAACAAGCGCATCGTAACCTACGGTCCAACAACCGTAAGCTACGGCGAGATTCTCACTTCCTTTCACTTAGGTGCAACAACTTTCAGTTAAATACCAATAAGCCCCTCGACTTCTAATCTCTACCATTTTCTTGTGTTTTCAAGTTAGTTCTTGTCGCGAACAAGTCCCGGTTGGCATCTTTTACTTCGTAACTGCATCACGGGTATTCCGCGTCATCTCTAACATTCTTCAATCACCCGAATTAATCAGTTGACCTGCAAAACAACCAGTTCTCGTAGTTATCTCATTCAACGCATATAACCACTCAAAACTAACTAAAAACGCACAAGATATGATCATAACGCTCGGGTTTCACCCTCTCCATCAACAACCTCCAGAAAAAGATTTTAAACAAGGTGTTGTCTTTGAAATAAAGAGTCTTACACATGAAACCTTTACAAGAATAAAAAATATGAAGTTTCTAAAACAAAAGTAAAGGGGGATGAGAGATTTTTATATGAGTCCACATCACAAGCTCAACCCTTTGTTGCTGAGCCCAGTACTCCTGGTGATCATAATACTACAACCAGTGTGGTGAAACCCACACCAGAAAAATCCAAAAAGAAACTCTCTAAATCAAAAAACTCACCAAAATCTAAATACATAAAAAGGCACCTCTGGATGATGAGATCCCAGAGGATAACCTTGTGGTATCACAAAAGCCACCTAAAACTATTGTTGTTACTTCCTCACAACAGTTGGAAAGATCTCCACCAATAAGCCAAAATCCTCCTGCTTCCTCACAAAAGGAACAGGTTGTAAGCACAAGGACACCATACTATGAAACAGATCTTTCAATTAAAAATTTGTTTCAAGCCCCTCTCATAGGGCAAATTCTCTTTCTACTACACAACCATCTCCATCAATTCCACCTACTATTATACCCTGTTTCATGCATTGAGATAACCAGCCACAAATCAGCTCCTCTCAATCAGCTGTTCATGAGAGTATGCCCCCACATGTGACTGAGTCTGAGACACATCTTATTGCTAACCCATAAACAGTTGAGGAGGTTACACCCCATGTGTTACAAGTAACTCTTGGTGGTAATTTAAGTGAAGCAGCCACTACAACTAATGACACAACAGTGTTTCAGTTGGACAGTGGTTACATCCATGAGACTTTCTTAAAGGTAACAATTGTTGAGACTACAAATTGTAACCTCTGGTGTAGTTGGAAGTTACCCGAAGGAAGAAAAAGGGGTATTTGGATCTAATGACATGGAGTTTACTCCTGTTGATGATCCAAATACAACTACCTCTGGTAGGCATTTGGTTGACAAACACCATGAAACCCACATGAAGCTAATCAGAAATATGGTTGAGGCTAGGTATGAAGACACTCAAAATCTGATATCAAGGCCCTCAAAGAATATTTAAGAAAAACCACTAGCTCTACCACTACAACAATTCTTCAAGAAGAAGTTGATGATGATGCCAAAAAGGGGGAGAAAGATACATTGAAAAAGTTGCAGCCAGATTGAAAGGCACAACAAAAGCCAGGGTCTATTCAAAATTAAACTTTTGCTGAGGCATCAGATGCTGGAGTTCAAAAAGGGATTATGAGACACTGAACAAACAAGCAGAAGAAATTGCTGAAGAAAAGCATAAAAAGGCACGATAGATTGGAAAGCAAGGCTTCCCAACTCATTGAATATGAACAGGCTAAGCAGATTGAAAAAGAAGACATTGGCACTTCAAAAAGAAAAAAGTCAACCAGAAATGTCAGACAACCAATAACCACCTCTCCTATAACCACTGTATGCCTACAACAAGTGTGTCATCTGCTCCAATGAAAACCAAATCTACACCACAAAAATCACTCAAAAGGAAACCATCATCACCACCAAAATCACGACCAAAAGACCAAACTACTGCTGGTACAACATATGTTCCAGCAGATGTTACAAAATCACCATCTCACCCAACAGATGCTGGTATAACAGATGTTCCAACAAATGTAAACCAAACCTCTACCATGATCACATTTCCTACTTTAACCTAATCATTACCAACACCACAAGAATCCAACCTGACAACCTTCACCACAAATCAAATTCCAACGTAAAGGAAAACTTTTGTTGTTGAAGATGATGATAAAGAGATTCTATCACCAATCCCTTTGTCATCAAAACCTATCACTTTATCACCATCCTCATCATCTTCACATAAAACCACTTCACTTCCACCCATTTATCAACCACCATCCGTTATACCTTTTGCTAGCAAGTATCCTCTAGAGCTGATGGCTATTCAAAGAGAAATTGAATCTTTTTTCACAATAGAGGATACCTCAAAGCTGGACTTTCATCTCTCTTTGGTTACAGAAAGCCAAGAAATTGGATGAATATGTAAATTTGAAAGCCAAATAGGCTGAGAACATAGCCAAAGAGAAGAGCAAATAGAAAGATGACAGGACTACTCAAGGCATTTTGTCTTATGAACTGAGTAAAGTGAGAAAGATTGAAGACTTTGCCAAAGATACGAGTAAGTCTATGTTAAAAAGGCCTATAAATGTTGAGCTTAATGAAGAACTGAAACAGGATCTATCTTAACCACATAATGAAACATAAACCTTATAAAGCTAATAGAGCACAGTTCAAAGATTGGTTAACAAATGATCTCAAGAAGAAATTGACAGAATTCAAGCAATGCTCAAAGATCCTCTACACAAGCCAAACCACCTAGATGTAAGAACTACAGGCAGATGGATCAGAACAGAGCTTTAAAGCTTAAAAGAATGAAACAAGAACTGGTTGCTGCAAACTATGTTAATGCAAGGTAAGTTGCTAGATGGTCTGAGTCCAGAGCTGTAGATACATACAAAAAGCTAGAAGAGCTTAGAAAGAAAGATCCTTCAGTTCCTAGGAAGTTAGACTATTCAACAACAGTGGTTATCCCTCATCAGACCAAAACCCTGAAAACCAGTCCTTATCCTCTGTCTTACCCACAATTGCCTTACATCAAGTAAAAAGGTAAACACATATGGAAGAGGATGATGAACAGATGTTTGAAGAACACTGAAAAGAGGGAATCAAGAATCAAGTACTCTATCAGACTGATGCTGCAAGTGAAAAATTAAAAGAAACAATCTCTTGCAAGCAAATCACTTCCACCAAGCTCAACAATAAGTATTTCCCCAGAAAAGCCTAATGATTCAAAAATTCTAAAATGGAAGTCATCCTCAGACACACATAAATTGACTTTGCTCAGATTAAATGGCAAGATTCAAAACCTAAAAATATGCATATGGTCTGGATGCAGATGACCTCCAAGATCTATTGAACCTTGAATTGCAAAGGGATTTTAAAGACATGTTCTCTATGAACTATTCAAAGGACAAATCATGGAATTAATGGTCAGGAATAAAGATCGGCAATAAAAGGGTTTTGGCATCATTAATGTGACCAACAGAGGATATCTTAGCAATTGTTATCAACAAACTTTATATTACATTTTATTGTAACAGTGTTTAGGTCTAGCCGTGTTTAGAGTTTGCTAGTTTGTTAAGTGTCACTATCAATGTGACGTCAGCCTAAGATGCTTAGTGGTTTGAATTGTACTATAATAGAACATTGCATGTACTGTTTATTCGTCACTTTCCTTCTACACATTCTGTACGAACAAAGAGAGTGATATTAGGCAGAGGGGATCTTATAAATTACATGCATACGTGATTATAATTACAAAAGCGTGTTCTTGAAATCAATCTTTCTATTGTTGTGACTTCAAAGTTTATCAAAGTCCGCTGCACTATTTAATTGTTATTTATCATCTTACATTGATTTTATCTAAGCAATCACATCAATATCAGTATCAAACTCAAACTCAAATCCTAACATAAGAGATAAGTTCGTCAAAGAAAAGAAGATGTTGAATCTACTCCAAAAAGCTATCAAGGAAGATATCTTCACTTTACTTCAACATCGTGGAACTGCTCCATCCATTTGGATTGCATTAAAATTAAAGTATCAAGGGAGTGCATCTATGTAGAAAAGCAAGAGGACCCTTCGCAAGAAAGAATTTGACATCCTTATTGCTTTAAACGGAGAGTCATTGAAGCACCTAATTAAAAGATATTGTCATCTCGTTGTTGAAATGAAACGGTTGAGGATTGAGAACGAAAATGATGAATGGGTGGATAAGTTGAAGATGCTTTACCACAAGGTGAATGATCAACGTATTTGATGATTTCGAATAGTAATACTAAAGAATATGACAATCTAACTCTCGGAAAGTTCATTGAGAAGTTAGAAGCGTATGAACTCGAGTTACGGAAGATGGCGAAGATGAAAAGCTCGAATGTTCACCAAGAGATTGATTTATATTACAAGGGCAATGGTTCGTCGAATATTCAAAGCCCAAAGATTCAAACAACCTTTAGTACAAACACATCCTCTGGAACTTCGTTGAATAATACTAGTAGTAGCGGTGGTTTTTCTCTACCCAAATTTTGAACTAAACACTCCAATGCAAAGTCCTCAATCCTCGAAAAGCTCAAACAATTATTCAAGCCAGAATAATCCAAATCCTCACGTATTACAATGCAATATAGCCGTTAACCTACAAAATTTCTAGGGCTTAATAGAAGTGACTACAAAGGAGCATATGACGTTTCTGGCATCAACCCTTGAATCGTATGAATATTTGGTTGCTGGACGAATTGGAAACATGAACATGACCAAAGAGGATTATGATCAGATTTATCCTAAAGAAATGAAGTAGATCGATACCAACTGGTGTATGGAGAGTGTGATGCGTAGAGCTTAGGGATTCATGGAGATCACTGGAAGAAGTTGCATTGGTGGACCAGATTGCAAGTTAGGATGTGATAAATCTAAGCTCACATGCTTTAAATGCAAAAAAGGCCACTTCAAGCGTGAATGCACAAACAGAGAACTCAACGACAACAGTAATCCTTTTGGTGGTGACTACTACAAAAAGGCGAGCTATCACACGAATTCTCAACATCCGCCAAACATGTCAAAACTAATCCCTATCGAGAATGGTTCATCAAAAATTCAAAGATAAGTCATTGGTTGTAACTCAGGAAGATGAAGGGTTCAACTTGAATAATCTTATTCGTAAAACCAACAGCCTTTCACTAATGGCCGAGATCATTGAATTGGAGAATCTGAACAATGTGTGGACGAATAGAAGGTTGAAGAAGTTGTTGAAGAAGATTGCGCTAAAGCTAAATTTAATGAAAATCTAGAAGATTATTATGATAATGAAACGTCAGTGTTGGTTACTGAAAAGTTCCATATTCCAACAAAAGAGGTATTAATAATGCATTAAAATTTGTTTTACCTCCTTTGTGTTCAAATCTTTTGCATGTTACTTTGGAGAAGAGGGAAACTACATTGATCTACACTTTGATGAAGAAAACAAACAACCTGTAAAAGAGATCATTGATGTGAATAAGGAGATGAATGTTGAAAATCTAACCGAGAGTCCTGTAAAAGCCATGATGGCTCAACTAAAAGAGGTAGTGAACACCTCTGAAGAAAAACAGACACTTGTGATTGAGTCAGTGGTAAAAGAGGTTAAAAATGATATAGAAATCAAATTTGAAACATCTTTTCAAGGCACGAAATGCATAGAACCATGCAAGTCATGCATCGAAAAAGTTGAAAACTATAAAGTATTGAAAAAGCATACAGATGATTTGACGTATGACTTGAAAAGTGTGAAAGAAGGTTATGATAAACTGCAAAAATCGATTAACCAATTTCGAGTAGCTAATAATGAAAATGATGCAACAATTTCTATGCTCAAGAAAACTGTTTTAGACAAACAAATAGAAATCAACACTCACATCGACATTATTGCAAAGCTAAACCAAGAGCTAGAAACAGCTAGGATTGAAACGGAATGTGATGATAAAAAGTTAATAAGTTACTCGACTACATCTTATGTTCTTGATCATATACTTCCCAAGACAACATTAAGGACGAATCATGGGAAGATGTGTATGTTTATCGTAGCCAGGGAGTGGGTTATCATTGTGTTCCACTCCAATGTGGAATAGTTATTCGAAAAAGCATCCAGATGGGTGGATAAGGCAATGAAAATTAAATTGAAAACATAAACAAAAGATAGATTTCCTGATAACATAGATGTCTATAGTATATCTGAGTCAGATTGTAAATTAGATATGGTAAAAGATGTCGTTGAAAAACTTTACGACAGTGAAAGCGAATAAACTGAATTTGAAACTATTAAAACAAAATTTGACAAAAATATTTCTAGTTCATGTTCTGAAAGTGACAAAAGTTTTCATAAGCATTACCTTCCTGAGTAGGACATAGTTTGAGTGATGATCTAGATGTTATCATGTACAAAATGTTTGGATCGGACAAACTATATCCGGATTTAGAATTTCCGATTCAAAATGTAAATATGAATAAAGTTGAACATGTTTTCAAATTGATTGAATTCTATGAACAGAAAAAACAAAGTGAACAAGTTGAAGGATCTACTGTCGTCACAGATAGTAGAACTTGATTTAGGTGTAATCTAGTTGGACACATTACTTATCAATGTCCACAAAAATATCCTATCTTGTTCATGATAAAAAAGACTAGAGAAGATTGAAACAAAAATCACCAATGTTTGAGCAAAATAAAATTTAGAAAAGAAACAATGAATATGCACAAGAAGTTAAACTAGTAAATATTAATGTTTAAAGTGTCAAAACTGGAGAAACTTCAAACACAACTGAACAAAAAGATTATAAATTTTTATAAAAAGAAAGCGATTTCAAAAAACCAAACATGGGCGATCAAGAAAAAAGAATGTTTTGAAGAAGTTAACAAATCTGATTCAACTAAGAAAGTAGCAAAAGTTGAACATAAAAGTGAGTGTGTAAGTGATGTTAAGATTGCCAACCCACCCAAGACTGGAAAGGCTTGGGTCTCACTCTTTTAGTAATTGTTTATTGCATGTGCATGGGCTTCCAAGATCCATCAAATCAAAGTGGATTATGGATAGTAGAGCTTCCAAGCACATGACGGGGATGTTAGCACTCCTATACGATGTCAAACCTATCAGAGGAGGCTACGTCGGGTTCGCGGGAAACCAGGGAGGTCATATTGTGGGACAAGGTATTTTGAGCAATGGGATGGTGTCATTCGATAAGGTTAACTACATTGCCGAGTTGGAGAACTATCTACTAAGAATCTCCAAATTTGTCACAAGAAGTTCACTACACACTTCATAGATAAAGAATGTTTGATTATGAAGCTAGTGTTCATAATACCTGAAAAATGGATCTAATGCACACTCCTCGCGAAAATGATCTTTACGTGTTAGAGATGAGCGTCACAACAACTACAAAAATAGTACAATGTTTTGTCTCGAAGGCTACAAAGTAGGAATCTATCTTATGGCATAGGAAGATGGGACACATTCATCTCAGAAAATGACCTTTCTGGTACACAACCAACTAGTGGAGGGCGTAAACTTAAAGAACTTTCATCTGAGCGACGACTACATTTGCTGTAAGAAAGGTAAACAAATTAAGAAGTCACATCCAAGAAAGCTTCACAATTCAATTAAGTTATCACTAGAAAGACTTCATATGGATCTGTTTGGGCTAGTAAACGTAAGAAGCATATCAGGGGATCTGTATTGTCTAGTTGTAACTGACCACTATTCGAGGTTTACATGGGTGATGTTCCTAGAGAGTAAAGACGAAACTTTTGACTATCTGGTGGTATTGTTCAAGAAGATAGAGAATTTGTACCAGTTGCCAATCAGATAAATCCGAAGCGACGATTGCTTTGGATGGGGTCACAGACATTCCAACCTCATGTCCAGGAATATGGTCAGTGTTTTGAAAACATTTTGGTAACCTCTATTGTGAACCTTTTCCTATCAGATGATCATAACCATGAGGATGCCTGTTAACTCTTGGTTTTGATGGTCTTTTGTAGACCTCATAGCCAAGTGGTACACTCTTGTAAGCAGGTTAGCCATATCCTCTTGGTAATTTATTTGCTGGTGGTGCATCTATTACCTGAATCTCTCTAGGAGTAGAAGTTACATTCAGTTATTTGGTAACAGATGTTTGGACAGGGATAAAGGTCTGTTGGGTCTTTTCTGTCACACCCCGACCCGCAGCGGAAAAGGTGATCGGGGCATAATTGGGTTATCATCAAAGCTCATGACATTTATTATATGTTTCATATTCATTAATACAATTTAATGGAAATTTACAATAAATGATACAACGTGTTCTAACTATCAATCTAAGCTTCTTGGTTCTCTTCTAAGGCATATCCT
Source organism: Scalesia atractyloides (assembly GCA_947069175.1). NCBI lineage: Eukaryota > Viridiplantae > Streptophyta > Magnoliopsida > Asterales > Asteraceae > Scalesia > Scalesia atractyloides. The sequence goes on from CAMTDV010000023.1 coordinate 50,345,394, forward strand.
ATGTTTTCCTTGCTTCAACCTGTTCACCTGTATCATGTGTAAAAAGGTTTTTTGGATCAACATAATGTTGGCGAGTGAATCCTATGGAAAAACATTTGAACAAGTTTATCCAATTGATTATAAATAATGTGCATACCACATATGAGTAAATGTAGATGTAAATACAACACATAATACTGAATATTGAACACACAAACACCAAATAATTGTTTTGAGGCACGCGTTGTTCGACTCGTCTCCCACGAGGAACTGATGGGCCTAATGAATGAGTTTTGAGGCACGCGTTGTTCTTACGAACTGATGGGCCTAATGTATGAGTTTTGAGGCACGCGTTGTTCTTACGAACTGATGGGCCTAATGTATGAGTTTTGAGGCACGCGTTGTTCTCGTCTCCCACGAGGAACTGATGGGCCTAATGAATGAGTTTTAAGGCACGCGTTGTTCTCGTCTCCCACGAGGAACTGATGGGCCTAATAATTTGCATATAACTTTGACAATATGTAATATATCACAACCAATAATAGTTACATTCTAGTTTAGTTCATATAATGGTATAGCACAAATTTGCATAAGAGAATTAGTTTAAACGACACATGATACACCCCAAAACATGTATAAAAAGGGAGTTTGTAAGAATTCACTCACATTGGGTGCGTTCGGTTGATGAGGTTGAATGTACGCGAAATGGTGTTTAACCACGAGTGAAATTAACCTAGATAAATCGCATTATGGTTTGGTAAGTAAACGGGTTTTATCCATCTATTTTAGTAGGATTGTTGGGTGTATTTTTGTGAGTTTGTGGCTATTTTCTAACCTTAAAAATGTTATTTTTAAGTATTATATAATTGATTTTTAATTAAAATAATTAAATAAAAATAAATAAAAAAAATATTTTATTTATGCTACAGTTGACTTTTGACCGTTGACTTTGACTAGCGTTGACCGGTTCGAAGGCATATTGTTGTGCGCCGGGTGAGGCTCGAACCCGAGACCTCCCGTACGCGTGCACGCAGCTCTACCAACTGAGCTACGTGTCTAACCCGTCATATATCCGATTTTAATTATATATATATATTAATTAGAGTTAAACAGAATTCCTTTTATTTTGAAAACGGATTAAATCACAAAACCGGTGCGCTCCACAGGTCTCGAACCCGGGACCTGTGGGTTAGCGGACACACACTCCACCGCTGGACTGTGTGTCGCACTTGGTTATAAACTCGGTTATCAATATACTTAACATATACCCAAAACACTCCGGTTCAGTTTTGCGAAAAAAGGGATTTTTATTAAGGCAGCGTGTGAGGGACAATACTCGAACTCGTGACCATAGCGTTAAAAGTGCACACAGTCCACCGCTGGACTGTGTGTCTAACCCGGTAATTATCTTGATTTTAATTATACTTAACCAATACCGTAACGTCGTCTTCTTCACTGGTTTTCACCGGAAGTGACGACTGACGGATTCGAATGTTGATTCAAGTTTCTTTAGTGTTTTATGATCAATTACAGTCGAGATAAAAGTAAAAAGAAAGGAATTTAGGCGTGAGAAGTACCGGCTGGTTTTACTCTGTTTTCCGGCAGAACTCCGGCGACAGCAATCTTTTTCCGGCGACAGTATCTTGCAGCAGAGAGTCCTCCGAAAGCTTACAAAGGGTGTGGGTGACTTCGGTAAAGGTTTAGGGGTTCAGTAAAGCTCAGAGATTACTGATACGGTTTTCCGGCGAAGTATAAGATATTTCCGGCGAGTGATTTTTCGCCGAGAAAAGGTGCGATTTGAGTGTGAAAGGTTTCTGGCGAGTTGAGGGTGTATTTATAGGGTAGTATTGGGATGAATGGGGTCTGAATTCGGTCTTAATTCGAAGTCAACCGTTCTCCGGCGGTTATGGCTGATGTCGCGGTTCAGACGTCGGTTATAACCGTTGTAGGAGTTAATTCTACGGTTATCTTGAGCGGAAACTTAATTAAACGGCGAAGTCGTCGGGATTTCCGACGACTGTTATTTTGGGCGCAATTTACTGAAATTGATTTCCGAACTTTAATATTTGAATTAAATGTTTCCTGTATTTATCAGAAAATCAAAGTGGCGGAGCGGTTGTTCGGTTAAGTGATAAGTCATTGGTTTGAACCGGTATAGACCCGAGTTCGAAACCCGGCATGATTAAAACATTTTTATTTTGTTATTTTTATCAGTTTTTCAAAAACTAAATATATATCCCCGCATAATAATTGATTACGGATCGTTTAAAATTATTTTGGGCATTTAATTCGCAACGAAAAATTTGACTGACTGTTCGGTTGATAAACGGAGCGGGTTTGGTAAATCCGTTTTTGGCGGATGTTACATTTTCCTTTCTTGGACTCTTAAGTGTTTTTTATTTATATTCATTTCTATGATTTCAAAAATTTTGAGATAAACACACTCATAAGTTTTGTGATTTGTTTTGCCATAGATGATGCAATTTGGTGAATCAATGATCACACTTGTTTTATTTATATCATAAGCTTTTAGAAGAAAACAATTTTTAGTCACAGGATTCTTCTTTTCATAGAATTCACAAAACAAATTTGATATTTTCTCTCTTTTCTTCCTTTTTCTGACTTCTTGTCAGCAGATGTTGCTGGAAGATGTTTCATGTTTAAGACTCCTGATTTCACTATCTTTCTGTAACAGTTTAGATTTTAATTCTTTTATAAGTTTTTCAAACTGTATTTCATTATTTAAGATCTTGTTTCTAAGATTTTCATTCACCTCTTTAATGTTAGTAAAAGCAAAAATACATTTGTCTAAACATAAGTCTTTAAGGACTTGAGGTGATACATTAGTAGCAATCATCATGGCACAATCACATTCTCCTTCACAAACACTAGAATCCCATGTGTCAGATAGAGGTTCTACCATTTCTTCACCAGTCTTTTCTTTACCGACAACTTCTTTAATAACAGCTATTGTAACATCTGTTTCAACATTTTCATAGACCTTATCAATATTGGACACCACTTCCTCAGATTCATTCCCTTCCAAAATAGTGTCTATTGCCATAAAACAAAAATTTTAATTTTTCTTATCAGAATTAGCAACTATAGCAAACTTTTCATCAGTGAGTTCCTCAGGTAAGCTACTCCAATCAACAAAGCCTTGTGTAAAGAAACTTTGTTGACTGGTCTCTACCTGAGAAGTGGTTTGTGTAGCTTGTGATGAAGGTTGCACTTGGACCTAAGGACCTGGCGCTTGAACATATTGTATCTAAGGAACACAGGTTTGGACATAGTGAATAGGAATAGTATTTATAGGGCATGCAAAATGAGTAGTGTTTTGCATGTGTATAGCAGGGTATATTGGGAATAATGGACAGTGTTTTGAGGTCTAGGACTTGGATGCGTAATTGAAAGACCATTTGTCTGGCTCCTGTATCTCTAGCAAAATGACCTAGCCTATTACACTTATAACATTTGAGTTTTGACTTATCCAACCAACCTTTAAATCCCCATGCAAGTCTTGAAACTTCCTACCAGTTTTCTTGTAAAACTTGCTAGTCCTACCACTTAACAAGGCCAATTAATGCAAAATGTCCATCTCTTCCAAATCAACAGGATTAAAATGTTGAAGATCATTTAACTCAAAGGATAAGTTGTCAAAAACTTGATTTTCCGCATTTGCTGTAAAAGCATAATTGGGTGAGTAAGAACCAGAGTTGAAATTTCCACCATATTTTATATCAATAGAATGATCAAACTCTGATTCTTACTACCACTAGAGGTTTCTTCTTAACCAAAAAGTGCTGGACTACCAAGGGCATAGTCATCAACAACCTTTCCTGACTCTTGTAGCTTCTTTTTCTGGTTAGCCCTCTCTCATTAGTGAGAAGCCTACCATCAAGATGAGTCAAACTCATCTCCTTGAACCCAACAGCGGTTCCAGTTTCAAAGGCAATAATGTCCCATTTCTCTGGTAAAGATCTTAGAAATCGACTATTCAAAGTTGAGTTAGGATAGTTGACATTTACAAGTTTTAGTTCACTTATTAGACAACTAAACTTTTAAACTGCTCCTTTAACATGACAAAATGTTTCATATTGTTGGTTTAAAACTTCACGATTGTTTTCAATAACCTTCTCTATCTTTCAAAGCATCCCACCACTCCTTTGCACTATTGCAATGCAACAGGCCAGCATAGATATCATTAGTTAGGCAACACTGCTGCAACGATGCTAAACACCTTTGCATCTCGATCGATTTTTCTGAAAATCTTGCTTGGAGTAGTTTTCATGATTCTTTGGAACTTGAAGTTTTGGGTCCTCAATACTTGGTACCATCGGAACAAGAGGTCCAAAGACAACCGATTTCTAGCGACTGTTGGTGCATATTTGTGACAACAGCTTTTAGATTTGGTTTTTGGATATTTTGTAATTGGTAGAACGATAAACGGTTTACGGGTTTAGCTTTGTATTAGTGAAATACGAGTGATTGGGCCAAACCAAACCCACACATATGAGGAAAGGGGCGAAATGGCCTAGCCCATGTGATGGAACCCTAGCCCATGTTACAACCTTCTGTTATATAAAAAAGGCTTTGCCTTAGGGTTTAAGGTTAATGACCATAATCACTTTAGAGAGAATTTCGAGAAAATTCGTAAGAGAGAATGGCTTGGATGAATTCTTGGTGGTCTTGATTGATTGTAATCGTTTGTGATAGAAAATCAATAAAGATCGGGTTTGTTGGTGATCTCAGTTTCTACACATTTTCTATGATAATCTGATCTAGAGGAATCCGTACTCTAGGTTGGATAGGCGATTCTGTGCAAGATCTGTGGATTAGGGGACCTACATCAGAGCATTAGGCTTTGGATTGGCTCTGTTCAGAATCGGTTGCTTCAGAAACTTGAGTTTTTGGACGTTTTAAAGGCTGTTCTAGGGTTTGTTGTTATTTTCGGATAAACAACAAGGAGTTCGAATAAGAAGTCTGCATTTCGGATAAACATTGTTGCATTTCGGTAAAAAGTGTTCATTTCGGATCAAAAAGTCAGCATTTCAGATCTACAGTATGCATTTCGGATCCAAAAAGGTTGCAGTTTGGACCATAATAGTGCATTTCGGATCATATCAATGCATCTCGGATCATAACTGTACATCCTGGACCATTTCGGATCATCTCGGATATATACCATTTTGGATAACCACCATTTCAGAAAGGCACCAAAATTCCTAAAAACGTCTCGGACATTATATATCATTTGATTGGTATTGTCGAGATGAGTCTAATTGCATGATTTGGTTATCACAGTTTTTGGACAGATTTTAAACGTTTTTAGCGAGCCGGTTCGGTAAAAATGTCGAACATGTCTAATTTGAACGAGTTGTCAAGGATGGAGCATGAGGTTGGCACGACTAACAAACCGCCAAAGATGATGAAGGTTGAGAATTACCTGACATGGAAAGACCGGTTTCAGTCGTTTATTGAATATCAAGACATACGGATGTGGATCTGTATTCAAGATCGGTACGTAAACCCAACTCATGATTTGAAGGCAGACAACAGATCACTACTTAGTTGAACATGAATGATGCAGAAAAGAAAATGTATGAAGCTAAGAAGAGAGCTTTAGCTGCATTAAAAATGTCCTTACCTGATGGCATTAAACATACGTTCAAGAAATATACCACCTTGAAAGAGATGTAGGAGGCATTAGAAAAGAGATAGGAGGGCTGTCGTGAAGAAGAACAAAGTAGACCTTCTGAAGAAGCAATTTGCTGTCTTTAAGGGAATGAGAAATGAGTCCCTAGAAGACACTATCACAAGATACTAGCATCTGATGTCAGAAATGGACAATTATGACATAGAGGGATACATTGACATTGAGAAGTGGGATATTTGTACTCTCATAAGGGGGAAGCTGACTTAGAAGAGGTTTTTAGGAAACTGAGAGCTTATGAGCTCAATATGAAGAAGAAGGAAACTGGATATGATCAAGTTCAAGATCCGGGAATTTACAAAGGCATTCCATCTTCATCATCTCACAACGCTTCTAGTGATTCAGCAACTGCGTAATGAGCAGGTTATGACTAATGCTGAGGGTGATGTGTGCTTTGTTGCTACTTCGGGAGGATCATCAGGAGTAAAAAAAACAACAAGAACAGCAAACTGGATCGAATAGCAAAAATTCCCGATTCCATGCCCATGAGTGTGAATCAACTGGCTCTACTTCCCTCGTTTGTGGCTTCATATTAGAATTATATATAGGGCAACATATCTGATCCAATAGCACTAGACGAAGATTATGAGCAGATTTATCCAGACGATTTGAATGAGATGGATATTCAGTTGTAGATGGCCATGATAACCCTCAGAGCTTAAAGGTTCATGAACCGAACATGAAGAAACTTCATTGGAAAGAAGGTTGGATTCGATAAATCAAAAGTTTGATGCTTTAAGCTTCAAAATATTGGACATTTCACTAGAGAATGTCAAAGACAAACAGGAGAATCACAACAATCTTCCACATTTCATAATTCCTCTGGCCAAAATTCATCCAACAGTGCATCATGAACACTTGTTTCCGCTACTTCGACTGAAGGTTCTTATGATTGGAGCATTCATCTGGAAGGTGATGGAAACATCACATAGGCTTTCCTGGCAGAGATTGCTACGAGTGATGATGCAGAAGTATAGGTAGATGTAGAGATTGAGAAGGAGACTGAAGCTGAAAAAGTTGATGCTGATCAGATAGAAGTTCAAGAGGAAAAGGTGAAGTCTGATGATGAAAAAGACACTGAAGATAAGAAGATGGCCACTGAGTTTGCTGCTTTCATGGTGGACTTGTGCAAATCAAAGGAGAGGTAAATTCTAACCCTGTTAGTTCTGTTTGTTTAAAATGTCATGAATTGCAAGGTGAGGTTGACAAAACAAAATCGAAGTATGGTAAATGATCTCTCAAGCTTAAAAGAATCAAAATTTTTCATAAAAAGAAATGAGTCTTTATATTTGAAGAAAATTAAATGTTATGACAATGAAATCGACATTATAACCTACAAATTAAATGAAAACTTCAAATTATAGACTTAGCTCATGATACGATGAGTGAAAAACAAAAGAGATTTCTGAAAAATGCAAAGAGTTGTCAGACGCACAACTGAAAATTGTTGAACTTGAAAAGAAATTAAATCAATTCAGTGATTTTACTTTTGTAATGAAACACATGATGGGTGGCTTGAAGAAAAGTAATGATAAGACCTGTGTGGATTTCCAGAGTTTCAATGAAGTTCCACCACCTCTTAGTCATGACTATTCATTCTTGCCAAATGAAGATGATTTAATAGACTTTGTGTCAATTACACATAGTAGTTCCACATCAGAACATGGTGATGTTTCTGACTATGATTATGCTAGTGTCAAGAAGGAAAAAAAAAGGAACCAGCTTTGAAAACAAATAATGCACCTCCTAAAAACAAGAAATAAACTTTGTTAAAAAGGTTAATTTTGTTCAGGGAAGTGACATCAAAAATGGAACTGTTGTTATTGAAAATGAATTGAATGTGTAGTTTGCTAAAGATAAAAACAAAAAAAAAATATGATGTTGAGCAAACTAAACCAGATCCTTCTAAGGCATCACCATCTTCACCTGATGGATCTAGTTTAAAGGCTTCTATAAAGAAGTCTCCGGCAAGAAGATCGTGCTTCAAAGGTCACACCAAAGAAATGTAGCTAGCTGCTGTTCTAACAAAAAGAGTGAAGCACCAATGAGTGACAACAAAAGAGGAAAATCACCAGAGAAGAGTGGTGATGGTGAACAAAAAGTGCCCAACTCACCGAAGATATCTGCTTCTAAGCAACAAGAGTGTGTTGATGTTGGTGTAAGTAAGGCTGAAACAGGAACTCAACAAGTTCCTCGTTTTCAAAGAAATCAACAGAAGGTTTCAGCCTGAATCTACATTAGGCAGATATGAGAGACCTAGAAGTAGTTTGCCAAGAATGAATAATTTTCATGGTGAATCGAATGATTTCTGAAGTCAAGGTCAATATCACAATCGTTACCAGAATGTTGGTGGTCGAAATTTTTATAATAGTGGCTTTAGAAATTTGCACAATCAAACTTCTTGGAATCAATCAAGGTCTCAAAATAAAATTTTCCGAACTTACAGGAAAGTACAAGAAGTGGTGTATGTCTCACAACCAGATGGGTTTACTGATATAGACTATCCAGATCGAGTGTATAGACTTGATAAGGCATTGTATGAATTGCATCAGGCACCCAGGGCGTGGCATGAGACACTGTCAACACATTTGTTAAAGAATGGTTTTGAAAAGAGGTTAGATTGACAATACACTGTTCATTGAGCAAATAAGGAAGATTTTCTGCTGGTATAGGTATACGTGGATGACATCATTTTTAGGTCATCAGATGAGAGCATGTGTCATGAATTTGAACAGGTGATGAAGAGCAAGTTTGAAATGAGTGCGATAGATGAGTTGTCCTACTTTCTTGGTTTACAAGTTGAACAGAAGAAGGATGGGTTGTTTATACATCAAACAAAGTATTTGTATGACATTTTGTCTCATTTCAAAATAGAGGATTGCGCTACTTTCAACACACCTATCTACGGGAATCACAATCTTGGTCCAGATCATAAGAGTGTGGATGATGTTGATCCAACTCAGTACAAGGCAATGGTTGGTTCTCTAATGTACTTGATTGCTTCAAGACCAGACATCATGTTCCGTGCTAAATATCGAGCAATTCCAAAAGAGTCACATATGAAAGTGGTGAAGCGTATTCTTCGTTACTTGAAGGGGAAACCTAAACTTAGGTTGTGGTATCCAGCTGATAGTGATTTGAAGTTTGTTGCTTTTACCGATTAAGACTTTAGAGGATGTAAGCCTACCAAAAAATCTACAACAAGTGGCTGTTAGTTCTTAGGAGGGAGGATTGTGTCTTGGCAATGCAAGAAGCAGTCTTGCATGTCTATCTCTACATGTGAAGCTGAATATATTTTTGCGGGTAGCTGTTACTCTCAGGTTCTTTGGATACAATAGTAGATGCACAATTACGGTTTGGATTTCACTCGTACGCCTATAATGATAGACAATAATGCCACTATATCTATCACAAACAATCCCATAAAACACAGTTGCACTAAACATATTGGCATTCGTCATCCTTTCATACGGGATTGTGCTGAAAAAAATTGATTAAACTTCGTCGAGTCGACACACTAGATAACCTAGCAGATCTTTACACAAAAGCATTTGACAGGGCTCGATTTGAACATCTAGTCGAACTCAACGAAATGAGGAATCCTGAATAACCAGTTTTTCGTAAGAATTTTGTAAATAGTTTACTATTTTCTTAAAAATAAAAAAACATAAAAGATATAAAACCATAAAATAAAAAATAGAAAACAAAAAAAATCAGTTTTCACTGTGTCAAAAAGAAGAGATGATAGTATATCAGCAAGTTAGACTGTCACACTAAATTTGAATTTAAGTTGCCTAAGTGTGATAGCGGCTTCATCATATGATGTACTAGTATGCAAGATACATCAAATAATCAGCTTACCAAGGTGATATCAACATAAAGAATTGTGTATGAGTGGGTAACATATCAGTGGCGTATGGTTTTGTAACCTTAAATCTTGCGTTGATAGATTGCCAAAATCCGAGGTTTTGGGTCTTTATACTATTATTTGATCCGGGGATATCAGGGTTGTCCTTCTGCTGCATCCAGATATATGCGGACCTAGGCACAACCAAGATATCTTAAAAGAGCTAAAATGTCAAATCCCTGAAATTGAAGAAGCTCTCCTAGAGAGTCATTCAAATGTGCAAAATGCATAAATTCTACCAAAATATATGGTATTTGTGTTAACCCTCGTTAGATATTGGTCTCTTTGGTGTACAACTATACTGACCTGATCAGCAAGTATCTAATATTGTAAATCAAAAGGATGAATTCGGTATACTTACCTACTAGAGGGAATCTTTGTGCATACCTTGATCGTGGGGATATGTTCTGAAGAGGGACACATTACCTTTGTATAATATTACCTTAATGTATCACTAGGTAAAGGTATTTGAAATGTTCACTTGTTTTGTTTAAGTGGATAAACAATACTGGTAATCGTCTTGAACTACTATTCATTAAAATTAAAGGAAGAATGAACTAAAAGTGTGAAACAGTTTGAGTTGGCTGATATGATCTTCTTAACCAGTGATTCTCACAAAGTGTTTATTTTCTCGTTAGTTATTTGTTTCAGAAAATATAAAAATCCAAAACGATTTTTTTCTTTAAAATTCTTAACGTATGGAAAATGGTTGTTCATGGAGGAATTGTTACCAATAGGGGGACCTGGTGTTAGGATCCGAGTTCAAAATTTTCAAAACTTAAAGGTTCTATTGTGGTTAAACTTTTGAGTGTTGGTTTTGAGTTGTGAATTGGTTAATCTGTGATATAGTTTTACCATCTCTTGAATAATAATTTGTTCAGCTGTGTTGAAAAATTCTTATGGTTTCTTGAGATGGTTTTTTATAGTAAACAAATTGAAACGGTGTGTTGCTAAGAAGTTGATGTGAAGAGATGTGGAGTTTGTTGTTGCATGGTAGAACTTCCTTTCTACATTGCAGACAAAGTTGAAGAGTTTGAAGATTTGGTGATTGAATGCATCAGCTTAGGGGGAGTCTATTGCTGACAGAAGCTTTTAAAGCTGAAGCTATCCAAAGACCAAAGATGATGAAAGATTACATAAAGAATGCAAGATGACTGAAGACAAAGTTGTTTGATAAAGCTATTGTCAAGGGAGAGTTTGTTGGTGCATATTTGTGACAACAAATTTTAGTTTTAGTCTTTGGATATTTTGTAATTGGTAGAACGATAAACGGTATGCGGGTTTAGCTTTGTATTAGTGAAATAGGAGTGATTGGGCCAAACCAAACCCACACATATGGGGAAGGGGACGAAATGGGCCTAACCCATGTGATGGAACCCTAGCCCATGTTGCAACCTTGTGTTATATAAACAAGGCTTTGTTTTAGGGTTTAAGGTTAATCACCATAATCACTTTAGAGAGAGTTAAGAGAAAATTCGTATGAGAGATTAGCTTGGACAAATTCGTGGTGGTCTTGATTGATTGTAATCGTTTGTGATAGATAATCAATAAAGATTGGGTTTCTGGTAATTTCTGTTTCTACACATTTTCTGTGATTAATCTGATCTAGAGGATTCTGCACTCTAGGTTGGATATACGATTTTGTGCAAGATCCATGGATTAGGGGACCTACAGCAACCCATATTTTGTTGTGCAAGTATGTGACCCATCCGACATTGCTAGATGTTGTACTCCGATCTGACAAGCATCGGAGGTCTGTACATGGTGCCAGTGTTGTGTGGATCTTGTGAATCTTGAGAGATTCTGATTGTTTACAAACAGGTTTTGGTTTAAAAATTTGAACATAAATGAACTTTCACTATGTTTTCAATATAACGAACAAACGAATTAGCAGTGAGAGCTGACCAGTTATCTCAAATTGATTTTTAAATCAAATTTGATACCAATTGTTAGGATCTGAGTTTGATATTGTTGTAATCGTTTAGATGAAATCATTGAAAGATAATAACCAATAATGAAACAGTGCAGTGGAAGCAAGTAACTTTTGAAATCACAACAATAGAAAGATTGTTTTCATGAACATGCTTTTGTAATTATAATCACGTATGCATGCAAATTACAAACTCCCCCTCAGCCTAAGATCACTCTCTTGGTTCATACAGAAAGTTAGAAGAAAGTGATGAATAAAATAGTACATGCACTGTTCTATTTATAGTACAATTCAAACCACTGTGCATCTTAGGTTGACGTCACATTGATAGTAAAATTTAACAACTAACAAACCCTAACCTTTGCTAGACATAAACACTGTTACATTGATTACATAATGGACTCTATTGATAACAACTGCTAAGATATCCTCTGTTGGTCTTCAGCAGACATTTGCTTCAACAACCTTTTATGATTCATTAGAATTTCTTTCTAGCATACCTTAGCTTTCAGAAGAGCTTTGCATTTAACAAATCTTGTGAATAGTCTTTAAGTATGAGCAGAGTTTAGAGTGACAGATCTTCTAAGTATTATTATTAAGGATTAGATGTTATAGATTATTTTGGCTTTTCAATCATCTGTTCTTTTGTAGGGTTAAATAGATCCAACAAATCTTCATTCATCAGACAAAGTATGTGAACGATATTTTGGAGCAATTAAAGATGTATGACACATCACCAATGTCTACCCACTTGCTCAGAATCATGACATAAGACCAGATCCTACCGAAGAGAGGATAGACGAAACATTCTTATAATTCGATGATTGGATCTCTGATGTATTTGAAAGCTTCTCGACCATATATAATGTATCCAGCATGCAATTGTGCACGCTACCAGTCAAGTCCAAGAGTTTCACACTTAATGATCGTCAAGAGGATCCTACGATACTTCGAGCTACAAGACCACTTAGACTCAGATTTTGGTTGCTGTAGACTTAATGCTAAGTCTAAAACTGTTGGTGCTAGTTCTTTGGCACACGTTTGGTAACGTGGTAGTGTAAGAAACAAACCATGGTCTCTCTTTCTCGATTTATGAGGCAGCATACATTTCTGCTTCCAGTTGTTGTTCATAAATCCTTTGGATTCAACAACAAATGAGGGACTATGGATTGCAAAACATTTGGTTCAACACTCTAAAAAAACATATCGAGATACGTTATCAATTTATTCGCGATTGCTACCAGAAAAAGTTGATATGTATTGAGAAAATCTACACTGATCAACAAAAGGCTGATTTTTATACAAAACCGTTTGATAAAACAAAGTTTCAATATCTTTTGAAATTAAACAGGATGAAAGACTTGTCATCTGGGGAATAAAGAGAGTGAAACCGAGATGGATGGCAATTTGAAATAATCCTCATCAGTTCGTCAAAATTTTCTTTCTTTGAAACAAAAAATTCAAAAATATGTTTTTGATTTTAGGGGAGAAATGTTGTGAAAAATATATAAAATTTGAAAAGTACAAAAAAAAAAGAAAAAGACAAAAATGATTTTTCGTGTGAAAAAGAGGAAATGATAGTACATTAGTGGATTGTCACAACAGGCTAAAGAATTATAAAGTCCAAAAGGTTTTAAAAGTCTCAATGATGATGTGTCAGTAGGCTTCACACACTCAGTAAATTGTTTTCGAGATATAAAGATAACAAAATTTCTTAATTAGTGGGTAACATCTCTCGGATATATGATATTGGTACCATAATTTCGGTTGAAAGATTGCCAGATTCTGGGATACTAGGTCTTTAAAACTAGTAGATATCTTTGGTTACAAGTTCTTCTGATTTTGCATAAGCAATGGCCTAAAACTTGTAGAATTGTTTGCTCTAAAAACCCAAAATTGCATTAAAATTGAAGGTATCGAAAGATCTGACAATTGCAGTCAAAAGATTCCAAATACGAAACACCACTTTCTAAGTCGAGCCTTCATCTCTTTGTCTATATGGTGGTACTAACTTGAGCTCTCAAGGATCGCATAACCCATATACAGATTCTAATTAGTTATATTCACCTGTAAGACGAAATTTATGGAATTTTGACAAGGAAGTATATTCTTAGGTGGGGAACACTATTAAGTCAAGTTCTAAGACACCTAATAATAAACAATTGAAACATGTGTAGAGGTTCAAGTTGACAAAAAATACTGACAATCTAAGTAAACTTGTTTAAGACTTAAAGGTTAATCAGATCAACGATGTTGGTGACTAGTCTCAACAACTGATATGATCCTATTACACAAACTCACAAAAAGATGTCTGTAAATATGTTTCTACATAGCTATTTTATTTCAGAAACCAAAAAGATTCTCATTGTGTTTTAGCGTAAATTTTGGAAAACTCAAAAAGATTTTATTTTCGACTGCTGATGATGGAATGCTTATCTTCAAAATCCAAAGTGGTTTAACAAAATCTGAATAACAACAGGTTGGGGTGTTGATTTACACAACACTTTCAACGAGAAAAAGTTTAATATGAACAAAATCTTATTTTCGCACCAACTTACATCCACACAAAAACTTTAATATGAGATAAAAAGTTTGTCAAGTAACAAAGTCCTGCCAAAATCAAATTTAGGGTGTTGATTTACACAACACTATCAATGGGAAAGGTAGATAACACCGTAAACTTGGATAATTTGGACATAATTAACACATACGGACCTTAAATAAACAAAACTCAGATATGTGTTAATTGAAGGGATTAAAAGATCAAATTGAACATAGAGCCATGTTAATTGGCGCATTAAGGTTATTTTATAATAATCAATTTAACAAAAACATGTCAAAATCAAGAGAATTAGAAAATGGGTTTTGGAATGGAGTAAATACGTCCGTACGGATGTAGTTCATCCGCATGGATAGTAACTCATCCGCACCAAAATTATTTTCCTTCGCACGAATGTGAGACATCTATTCCAGAATTGTTGATTCGTTCAAAACTTGTAACATCTGTAGAAAGTTATATACATCACCCCAAAATTTTTAAATGTCAAAAATTTTCTAAGCGTTTGTTTGTGATGGTTTTTTAGGCTAGAGAAACAAATTTCGACCCGAAGCATATATATGTTGTGTGCTAGATGAAGCATTACTAAAGATGACACCTTTCAAGCCAATACTACCATTTTATGATCATTCGAGGATAAAGAAAGTTGTTACTTATCAACATAAAGCGTATAGAACTCATGTTAAAAGATTCGGGAAGCACGCCAAATTTGTTCAAAGTCCTCCATCAATCCATTCTATAGCCATAATCGATAACGAATATAAGGAAGTTGTGATTACAAAAGATCTTATCAGAAGAGTGTTAGCGTTTAGAGATAAAGCTGAAGATCCTACAAGATACATAGAGAGGATGGTGAAAGGATGCCTTTATCGTATGGGATATACTAGACATGTGAATGAAGCTAATTTTGCGAAGATCAACATTTCTAAACCATACAAATTCTTAATGCACACCGTTATACATGCATTTAGGCATAGGAAGGGTGGATATAATGTTGCAATGGATTATATTATGTGCATGATAGTGGTGTTGACATTGAATCTTCCATATAAGTTTTCGAAGTTGATATTCAAACAGATGAAAGGGAACTTGACACCAGAGATGGTTGATGTATCCGAGGTTTGTACAGATGTTATTAGATGATCTTTTGCCAATTCTAAAGAAAGAAAAGTTTGATCTGCTACCGTTAGAACACTTGACTAATTTATCATTGGACCGAATAAACACAAACAAGAATCAAGCTGAGGAAGATATCTCGAAGTTGAAGAAGTTGATTGGTTTTCTGGAAAATAAAGATTATGTTGCACTTCCAAAAGACTGATCGAGAAAAGACGGGAGTAATTCTGACAATGAAGATGAGAAGCTGAAAGATTTTAAAGAAAAGTGAAGCAAATGGTTTGTGAAGAAAGATTCAAAGAAACGGAATGCTAAGAAGCAGACCACACGTAAACGAGCTCCTAAGATGATGCTTTGAGATGAAAGTGATAAAGAAGACGATGTGATCTCTACTACATCCAAGAGAGATAATGTTGAAAAGAGTACTGCTGAAATTCCTAAAGATGTTGAAAATCTTATGCAACAAGGTTCGGGTGGTGAAGTGATTCTAAATCAACAGAGAGTGATGGTTATATTGAACATACTAAGATGGCTCCTCCAACTCATGATCTTAGAGCATGAACTGAGAAAAGAGCAACAAGAGCTAAGAAGAAGCGTTCTGAAGATGGTGGAGATGAAACATACATTCTGTCTGATATAGAACAACCAGTCAAGAAAGAGACTAAGAGACAAAAGAGCAAAGCTGCTAAGAATATGAAAAAGATTGGATCTCCTTTAACAAAGAAAGCAAGAAATGTAGTTGAGGAACTTGTGATTGAAACAACAACTACTGGAGCTGTCCCAGTAGTTAAAGAGATAAGTATTCGTACTGTTGAAGAAGAGAATGTAATTCCTATTAGAACTCCAATGGCTTCACAACAAACTCCTAAAACTCCTGCTCAACCAATCTCTACACAACCACAACCGCAATAACAAACACAACAACAACACCAACATCATGATCAAGCTGGTACATCTACTTTTAACGGAGACAGTGGATTTATATTTAATTTTCAACAATTCCCTAACATAGAAATGATGAATTTTGATTTCCTCGATGATCCGAATGATAAAAAGATAAAGCAATTGGAAAGTGGAGTAAACATATGGAAGCGGTGCTTGCTAGTCTTGTTTATGAAAATGAAAGACTTTGAAAAAGATCGAGTGATTTGGAAGCGGATAGGAAGTTGAAAGATAAAAAGCTGGAAATGCTTTACAAGGTGTTAGAGAGGAAATTGGGAATTAATATTGAACTTAAATTTAATAAAATTGAGATTGAAGAGGCAGAAGCTAGAAATGTTGAATGAGCTAGAAAAGTTGCGTCTGAACTAGAAGTTGTTGTACTTGACAAAGGAAAGAATCCAATAGGTGCAATTCCTGAAATTAAACAAGAGCTTGTGAAAGAAAAGTCTCTGGAGAATGTGAGTGAAAAAGAGACTGAATCGATTAACATCACAAAGTTTATTCTTTTACCGAGTGTTCAAGAACCAAAACAGAAAGAGGATGAAGAAAAAGAAGACCACGAAGATATTGATGATAAAGGCTTAGATCATAGTGATGATGATAGACGTGGAACTGGGTTGGTGGTATATGAGGTGAGAACTTCTGAAGAAGATACTCCGATTGATTATATAAACGATGTTGAGAATGAAGAGGAAGCTGGAGGAGAGGGGAATTGTGATGATGGTTTGAATGACGAAGAAACTTTAGAAACCTTCAAAGATCGTTGTACCTTTAACAGTGGTTCCTACAAGTCACAACAGAATTATTTACCTCTGTTATGATGTTGAAGAGGGTGAGTATGTTCACAATTTTTCAAAGGAAGAAATAGCTCAGATGTGTGGTTTAAACGAAGAAAGTTTCAAGTTTGATTTTGAATAGGAATTGATGAACATCGACATTTCAAAGCCTGATGATCATGTGTTCAATTATGTTGCAGAAGCTGATAATTATGATAATGTTGTCGTGGAAGATGATTCAGACAATGAAATTCCAAGATATTCTAGAGAAGATACTGTTGATTTCCCAACATTTTCAGGGATGTTTGACAATGAAACTGATGAGCTTTTGAAGAGAAAGATTGAAGAGAAAATAAGGGATGGATAATCTCCGAGATTGAGCAAAGATCAGATAATAGAAGCTTGGGAAAACTGGTTCAAATCTATGACTAGAAAAAGAAAATTTAGAAGACCACTGGCATTCTTTACGAGAAATCAAGACGTGTCTTTACAGGATATTATTAGTTGGGGATGGATACCCGAATTGAATGTATGGGGAATTAAAAGAGAGCACGGTGTGTAGTACATTAGATATCTAAAAGATATTAAATCACTACCTTGGTGGAATGTGGAGGAATTGTGCAAAATAAGATTTCAATTTTTAGATGAAACCAAGAGATCAAAAGTTGTGGAAGTTTATCAGATTTGAAGCAAAGCATGATTTTCCTACATGGAAGCGGCATTATCAAAAGACAGTTGTTTCCAAAACTGAGATTGATCTAAAAACTCAACAGCCTAAAGTAACAGTAAACATCATATGTCCTAAGCTATGATGAATATGCCACTAATGAAGATTGAACAAGATTTTTATTCTAACTTTCGATGGTGAAATTATGATAGAGTGACCGGAGCAGTGATTGTTTTGAAAACCGAAGGATGTTTGAGAGCGATATGAACTTCAGATCCTATGTGGTTGGTTAAATTGTCAGAGATAGATATAGAGTTGTTGTACTTTAACAAGATTCGTTATCAGGTAAATGATATTGTACAAGCTATGCAGTACCAGAATATGATCAAGATCTTCTATGCTTACGAGATTAACTCTGGAAAGATGTGGAATACGAATTGGAGGAAGATTGAAAGAAAAGAAATTTTAACAGATGTTCAGAATGAGGAAAGAATAGTAGAGCGTACGAGGATCGCCTCAATATCAAGATATAAGTATATGAAGTGGGCACCGAAGACTTACAAAACACCTATGTCATATTTTGAGCTAAAACATCAAAGGGTCAGGAAACATTTCTTCAAGCTTTAGAAGTTTTGAAGTTTTTGAAGACTGATCGAAACTGCGGCAACATACAAGAGGGAGTTTGTTGATGCACAATGTATGTTGCCTACGTCATCAAGTCGTGTAATATGTAATAGGATCTAATTGTTAGATATTTTTGTTTGTAAGTATTTGGTCACATCTTTACGGATGAAGACATCCGAACGGATTAGTGTTAGTCCGCACAGATGTACTTTTTCCGCACGGAGGTAGTCAGGTTTGTACGAAGGTGTTTACATGTAGTATAAATAGTCGTGTCGTCCAAGTCATTTGTAACTTTTGTAGAACTGATGGCAAAGCCCTGTCCAGTTGATTTTGTGGATGTAACATGTTATTATATAAATGAAATCACTGAATACTAGCTAATCTTGTACTTGTCGCCTAATCGTAATGAATTTTGCGCATTGTGAATAGGTTATAGATATCACCGGAGCATAACATCAACGACTACTGTCCTTTCATGGGTTTTAATTCAAAAAAGAAATGTTCAATTAGAAAGCAAAAAAAAGGCTAAGAGATGGCAATCTGGAATCGAACTTAGGAGCTCCCACTTAGAAAAGAGGCGCTAGACCAATGGAGCCAGTTCGTTTGTTTTGTTATAGGTTCACCCATAAATTATTTATGGGTTTCTTTTATATTTTCTATATGCATTTTCACTAAAAAGTTTAAACTAAGTCGGTTCCTAAGAACCTAGTCTTTGATAGTAGATTGCCCCTTATCATGTCCTCCCATTACGCCTATCAAGACCTTACCTTCTCATGCCCCATGATATGTGCATGCCATCGAACTTTTATAACTTTTTTAGCTTTCATCCAAATTCGTCTTACTTTGTATTTAGATAAAAGTTAAATCGTGTATGTTAATTGCTTTGGTGGCTCTAAGATTACTTATTATGGATGAACTCGGTACCAACCGGTACCGATACCAAATTACCCAAAAGTGGGTACCGATACCGACACCGAATATACCCAGTTCAGTACGGTTCGGTATTTGAGGATAAAAACCAGTAAATACCGGCACCAAACCCGTACTGAAAATGTACCCAGTTCGGTAAATTTGTACCGGAACCGGTACCCGGTACCATATGCGCATCCTTATTGCGTATTGCTAATTGGTTATGTTCATGTAAAATTTGTATACTCTGTTGGTTTAGATGGTATAGTATATAATCCCGCTGGAAAGCGCAGGATTCTTTGACTAGTTAAAGATAAAAAGGTACTCTGTTTGCCAATTTTGAGCCTTACCCTTCTTTTTGTATTTAACCCAAAATACCAAGTGATATTACAACCAATTGTAAGGTAGAAACTGATTAGTAGTTTGATCGAAAAAAACGAAAAGAAAAGAAAAAAGGTTGACGTTATTGATATGTGTGTCAAAATTTCCCAAAAGTGTTATGTTAGTGTTAAATAAAGGCCTTGGCCTTGTGATTTGAATTTTCATCATCAAAATTTGAAGGCACTCAAATTCTAATTACCTACCTTTGTCTATGCCCAAATCCTATAACCTTGTGGTTTAAATTTTCACCATCGAAATTTGAAGTACTAAAAATTCCAATTTCCTACCTTTGTCTATGCCCAAATCCTATAAGATTTGATTTGTGCAACATGGTTTTATAAATTGTTTTGAGTGATTATATACTAGCAACCTCGCTAGTCTAGATACAAACCGAAAATAGTGAAATACTTGGATTTCAATCTATTGGTTTGTAAATCCCGTGAGTTGTTAATGTATTTGATAATGATGGGTGGATTATAATGAGCAAGTTAGGGCAAGTAAATGTTAAATTTAATGTTATGTTCTTACATAATTTCTGTATGTAACAAATTTACTTTGAGATGGTTTGGTTCTTACAAGTGAAAATACGCCAAACAAGTGAAAATACGCCAAAACAGAACACAATGATTTCGTAATTGAAAACGTCAGGTGGAAATATCTATGTTAGGTTGTATTGATATTGTCACAAGAAACATTTTATTCAAGGATTAAGTTATTACTCAACAAAGAAGAATTGAAATGATTAAAAGATAAGATGAATTCAGAAGCACTTTATTATATATATAGTATAGCAGACAGAATTCCAGTGTCTAATGGGAACCTTACAATGGATTTAATTTTTTATCTATCTATCCTACAAACATATCAATAAAAAGAATAATGGACGGGTCCTTAGATTTATTTATGACCTTTGAGGAGCCGTATGAGATGAAAATCTCATGTACGGTTCTGCCCAAGCCATAGTTCACTTAAAACTTCAAATGAGCATATCTCGAGCTAGAAAATGAGTACGAGCAATACCCACTTTAAATAGTAAAAGCTATTTTTTTGCTAATTTAAGTATGTGACACCGATAAACCAGGGTATTTCACCATAGAGCGGACCCTACGGTCTAAAGAACGACTGATGACGATGTTTGGTGATTCAAAAGCTTCAACTCATCATTCAACATCGGAAATCAAACCCTAAAAGATGAAGAATTAAGATTAATTACCAAGGATGCAAGGCTAAATCACCTATGATCATCTTCGAGCCTAGGGTTTGTGTTAGTAATTGTGTTCAACCTATTCTTACCTACTTTTAGATTTAGATTTTATTTTAATCATTTGGATGTTGAGTCCTTTTGTTTACTTAGATTTATTAAAAAGCTTTGAGTTAATAAGCTTTAATTTGAATCTATCAGTTATTTGATTTGTAATCATTAACAATTGAGATTAGGTTTTCGGTTATGATTGGTTCGTTTCTCATTAACGATCGAAACTACTTTTTTCATAGAAACTAGAACTGGTTGTTGAATTAGTGTATATTTAATTGTGACCTTACTTGGTATAGGATCGCAAACTATCAGATACAAAATATTATGTTTCCATTATCTATGGAATCAAGTTGTTCAACGAATCATGTCTATGTGATTTCCAATTGGTAACAAACCAATGTATTAGATCTACTTCACAACCTGAAACCCGGGGATTGGTTAGTCTTCTCATTGTTTTCTAACAGATAATGCTTCTTACTAGTTGCAAACATTTTCACAAATTTAAACAGATAAATAGTTTTACTTTCAACTTAAGTAGTTAGATTCAGTTTAAATAACCGAAAGATATGTGTAATAGTGACCCCAAGCTCCTATGGATACAATACATGAGTTACCCAAGCTACCTAGGTTAGATATGTCTTTGCATGACCCCAATGATAGGTCATCAAAGGTCATCGATTGGATGAAGCTCACACTGGTGGAACAATTGATGGGAAATGAAACAAGTCGGTTGGACTTGTTCATTCAAGTGGTGTCGGTACTAGGTCCTCGAGGTAGCAGAGTAGGTACTATTACGGTCGAAGGAAGCGAGTAGGCTATTCGTCCGACGGCAACTCAAAAACATAGTTTTAAATCCAGATGTTGCACAGGATTTTGGTTTGGGTTGCGGGAGTTATTCGTGATTGGCCTTTACGAGAGGAATTCACCCAGATGATAATTCAGTTAAACCGAATAGGCCAACTCATTCTAGTTCTGCCGAATAGGCTAATTAATTGTAGTTGTGCCGAATAGGATAATTCCATTTTAGTTGCCTGAATATGCTACCACAATAGTACCCGTACAATGGTTATCTCATAAACATCACATTATCCACGATTAACTACATGACTCTTCTAAACATCATTTAACCCGCCTCTTGTTTCTCTATATAGATGTAGTAATTCCTCATGCATTTGTTGCCATTAACTAATACACCCACCTCTTTTTTTCACAATAGACGTAGTTAATTCCTCATGCATTTGTTACCATTAACGTAATACACTTCTAAATGTTTACCTCATGATTTGACTAACCTCAAGTAATCAAACAACAAGACTACACACCTCTGCTAATCACACGGCTCCTTATTTAACGTTATCACCCAACATGTCTACACACCTATACTAATCACACGCCCCCTTGTTTAACGTTGACTCATTGAAAAGCATTTAGTAAGCAACACATTTGTAAAACTCATCATTTAATAAAAAAACATGTAAACACATGTAAACGTACATAAACTCATGTAATCATTAAACTCCCTTGACCATGCACGACCCTTCTCATGCTCATTTTCTTGTAACAAAACCCAAAGTAAACCCTAACATCCTATTTACAAATCATGCGAGAATAACTCCCCTACCATGCCCCCATGACTCAAGACCCATTATCACATTACCAAATCGTGACTTTACCATTCACTTTATTTAACCTCCCATGCATACACCATGACCCACATCATGTGTAACCCAAAACCCCTTATGATTGAAATCATTACATCCTCATCCTTGTCTTTATCTATCCAAACAATACCTTGGAATCACCCCCTTTTGACACTCACAATCGCATGAAAGAAGAAAAAACAAAACTTGTACATATTCAAACCTTATATCCCTTGTTAACCATAAATCATCATGCATTTTCATCATACTACTCTACCGATGTTTCATGACCCGAACCGTATGCAGGTTTGTTTTATGCATGTGTACAAATTCAAATAACCATGGCATAATGTTCGTCACTAATCATTTTTTTAAACTACACAACCCAATAATTCCCCATTTTCTTACAAAATTGTTTCCTTGCAACCTAACGCCCATTTGTTTTCATGCAATAACATCATCATACATTACCATGAACTATTACTCTACCCTTCACGCCTCTAACCAACAAAACACACACGCCACCCTAAACCCTACCAATTTTAGCCTTTATAGTTCATTCTCGTATATACTTGTAACAAGGTTTCGAGTCTAGATCTAGGCAAAGCAAGGTGATAATCCTCTAAAAGATGATCAATCATCGCATTCGACGTAAATAGTAATCGGGTTCATGGTCATGGCAACAGTACACTGAGCATGTGCAACAGAACCGACATCTTTACTAAGCTGTAAGTTTAGAGTGAATAATTGTAGTAGGTAAATGCTTTTGTATTACCTCAAAGTCGAGAAAAGCCACGAACACCGACCGAAACCCACTAAATCGAAAACCAGTAAAACATAATCGAAATCATCAAGAACTCTCTCCTTGTAAACAATTGTGATTTCACCCTAGAAGAAGATACACCGTACCACATCATGATCCCGATCGCTTACTACTCCAAAACAAACCTATAATGTGTTTGTGAGGGTAAAGGTTCATAGGGTTAATTAAACAACAATTATCACTTAGGTTTCTTATCCTTTCAATTGCAAAAACCTAACTACCGACATTGGGTTTATCACACAAAAAATAGCCCTCCACATACCATCAAAGTGCAAAAGAGTTCCAAAGCTTGCTTGACAACATATTCTTTTAAACTTCATATACAAATCGTATGACGTCGTAGATTTAAAAATTCAAGGCGTTACAATGATGATGATGATGCAAGTGGTTATGTGGTTTATCTAATCACGAAACCCAAAACTGATGAAGGAAGTTCATCATCCTCCCAACAAGTGTCACAACCTCCAAGCACAACTTTGCTAGAAATTACAACTTCAGTTCCTGTTTCTCTTTGATGTATTGAATAATACATCGATTTATCTAGTATAGTTTGTATTAGTTTTGTTAATATTCGTTTTGGTTTTACAAGAATATATCTACTTTTAATCCAATTACGTTTCGCAGGTCTTGGTTCGTGAAAGTAGCTGAAAAGACCAGAAAATGAGCTGAAATTGTAAAAGAAACCGAGTCGGATCGTAATTGGAAGTTTAGAGAAGAAACAAATCAAAAAATGGGAAAAATCACTCTCTGGTGGCCCGTGACCGCATACATTCATCCCTCTCGTGGGTGGCGAGAGGAGGATAATTATCTAGAGATATAACGCGACCGGCTGGATGAAACCTCTTGCGGGTGGCGAGAGGGTTATTTGGTCAGAGAGTTTCAAAATTGATCAATTTGTGAAAGTTGAGTGATATAATTAGAGTTTAACTTTAATTACAACATATTAGACGAACATGGGAGATTTAGAGACATAATTCTGGAGATTTAGAGACAAGTTTGGAGTCCAAGTTGCTGAATTCAGTTTTTATCATTGTTTTAATTATGTTAATGACTATGATACTTGGCTAAATTCACTTTTGCTACCTAGGTTTTGATGACTATTTACTAAAGTTTGGATTTTTATTGATTATTTCATGTGTTTAATGGGATTTTTAATAAAGTAGTGAACTTTGATTATTTGATTTGGTGTATTTGCATGTCTTGATCTAGTTATTGATTAGTTGATTGTTTTACATGAATCTAGTTGGATGTCTTCCATAGTATAGGTTTGTGTTGATTGACGGGTCTCAACGTGTTTGGATAATCGTTCGGTAAAATTGGCCAATAAACCGTAAAAAATATTAAGTAAAATATATAATTAAATCTTAACATTATACTAAATTTAATTATTGAGAAATAATAAATTATTACCTGAACTAATTAGGGAAATTGCTAGAGTTAGGTTTTGAGAGAAACCCGGTTTTAGTTTACTTATCATATTCGAGATGGTTAAACCAAATCAAGAGTCATTGTTAATCTAGGCTTCCTTTTGAGAGATAGTTAGCTAACTTAGACACTTTATTAAATATTGGATAACCGAAAGGAAGTCTCAATAACCGGTAAACTATCTATCTTTAGGATATCATAGGTGTCTTCCTGAGAAGGGTCGGGACTCCTGTTCGGTATACCTTCGGATTTAGTAAATTAAGATCCCGGTTCTCTATCGCATTATTAGTCAATTAAAAACCCATTCGAATAGTAATAAGATTCTAACCTAGGTAGCCATTCCACCATCCTTGAATTAAATCTCTGATTCAAAAGTCCGTCTTAATTTGCCTTAGTTAAGTTAATGTAAGTTTAATTATAAATTTAGGACTTTTTAGCCCCAACACATAAATAAGTGTGTCAATTTAGTCTAGATAGAATCGTCAACGTAATTAGAGAGTTGTGGGTTTGATATCGGACTTACTTAAGCTTTTCTACAATTGATCCGTCCACTTGTCAGTAAGTAGTTTAGTCGTGTTTAGGAGTCTAGATGATAACTTTGAGTCTAGAGTTAGGTTAATTTTAATTGTTTTTATTACACTACTAGGACATCAAGTTTTTGGCGCCGTTGTCGGGGACTCTCTTTGGCAATTGCGTTGATTACTTTTTTTAGACTTAATTGTTTCATACATGTTTTTCATTTTTGTTTGTGTCGTAGGAATCTAAATAATTTAGCTGATTTAATTTTTTTAGTTAGTTTAGTATATTTTTGTTAAATTGTTTCATACTTGTCTCGTTTCTGGTTTTTAGTGGATGCCCATACGCGTTCGCAAGGACCTCCGCCAAAGCCGCCAACGGACACGTCTCTTTCTCCCATGCAAAGGTTAGTACTTCTTCTTCCTCATCTTCCAGTTTTTCCGATTCTTCCTGCCCGTTTATACCACCAAACTTTGACTTTACACAATTCCCCACCTCCCCGTATAATTCATCGAAATGCAAGTCCACCACCTGTTTTCCACATGGCTAATAACCACACTGTTTACCAACAAGCAACCACCAGTTTCCCCATTACGAACTCACCCATCACTCTTCCCCCTCTGAATAATGACAAAGCTTGGCAAATCCCATCTTACATCATGACCGCTATAACCAATTCGTGCCAATTCCACGGTCGTAATGATGAGGATGCGCCTGCCCATATTAGCCACCTTACCCGCTTCTGTCACACCTTTAACATGGAAGGTGCGGGCAATGATGCCCTTTTCCTTCAAGTATTTCCTTTTTCTCTTGGAGGTTGAGCCGCCGTCTGGCTTGACTCTCAACCGCCTGGAACCTTTACTACTTGGGCTGCCCTACGAGATGCTTTCCTTAGAAATATTTTCCACCCGCAAAAGAATCTCGTCTTCGCGATCAGATCCAATTGTATTGGATGGAACCCTACGAGCCACATGGGAGCATTTCCAAACCTTAGTGTCCCGTTGTTATCAATATGGTCTGTCTGATTAGGCACTTGTAGAGAAATTCTACAACGGTTTCACTCCTGAAACCCAAGCCCGATTTGACACCTTTGCTGGCGGACACCTAATGGGAAAAAAGATGCTTGTTGAGTGTAATGACCTCTTCGAGAGTTTCGCGCATTCTGACATAGGCTACAACACTACCAGCAGGAAATCAATCCCTGTTTCTCGTACCACTCCAGTCAACTGGGGGTTACACCAAGTTAGCTTGGAAACTATGGTAGCGGCTGCATTAGATAGCTTTAAGCGTGAGGTCACTAAGGAGATTCAAGAGTTGAAAAATAAGGTAGATAGATGTGAGGTGTGTCGAGGAGGTCATGATATGATAAAGTGTCCTATGCTCACTGTCGAGCAAGTAGAGTTAATTACGGGTCAGAGTAGAGGCCAAACGAACCCCTATAATAATAATTCTAATTATAACCCTAGCTGGTGTAGTAATAATAATAACTTCCGTTCTTCCGGTAACCCCCTGATTTTCAATCAAATCTATATCAAAACAAGGGCAGGGTCATTACTCTAGTGGAGGTCCGGGTAATCCAGGTAAGTTTAGTGGTGGTTCAAACTAAGAGGGTCAAAACAGGAGTGGAGGTTTGGTAGGTAGTTTATATAGGATAGAGGAACTTCTGTCTCTGTTAGTGGTTAAGGATCAGCAATCCACTTTCTTAGATCTTCAGAGGTTCGTAGGTAGTATCGCTAAGAACTGCAAGAGCAACCACACGGCCAGTTCTGGGTAACACTTAACCTAACCCGGCGAACTAACACGCAAAAGCGTTAACCACTCGTAGCGGTAAGAGTCTAAGAGAGATGGTTAAAGAGCGAGTAGAGCTTGAGGATAAGGATGAGGAGGTAGATGAGGAGATAGAGATGGAGGTTCCACCTAGGGTGCAAAATAGGCTAGACCCAGCAAGTACCGCACCAAACAGTGGACCTTCAGTCGAGAGTCGAGCAGAAAAGAAACCGGTAGAGGTTAGGCCGTCACCATACGTAGATCCTTCACGCTTACCCTACCCAACCCACCTTAAGCAGCAAAAATATGCTAAGGAATACGAGAATTTTCTCAATATGTTCACCCAGTTGAAAATCAATCTTCCTTTCATTGAGGCCTTCCAGCATATGCCAAAATATGCTAAGTTTTTGAAAGACCTTCTTCAACAAAAAGATAGGCTGGGGGAGCTTTCAAATGTTCCTTTGACTGAGGATGTTCCGCCGTAGTTCTAAATAAGTTACTGTAAAAACTTACTGATCCGGGTATCTTTACTATTCCATGCCTAATCGGTGGTTCCATCGCTCCAGCTCATGCATTAGCCGATCTAGGTGCTAGCATCAATCTAATTCCTTTCTCACTCTATGAGAAATTAGGTCTAGGGGATCTTACTCCTACTCGTATGTCACTGTCTTTAGCTGATCGGTCAGTTAAGTATCCGTGGGGAATCATAGAGAACTTGTTAGTTAAGGTTGATAAATTCATTTTCCCCGTGGATTTTGTCATCTTAGATAAGCAGGCCGATGAGAAAGTGCCCATCATCTTAGGTCGTCCATTCCTCCATACTGCGAAAGCGATTATCGATGTTCATGATAGTAAAATCACGCTTCACGTTGGGGATGAGAACGTCACTTTCGAAATCGCTAGGTCAATGCAACACCCAAGCGGTGGAGATAGCGATAGTGGCCCATGTCATTCAATCTATTTACTCAATTCATTCATGTCGTGCGTAGATCGGTGTCTCGAGTATATTAGTGTAGCCGATTTAGTGAATAAGAGAGTAGTAGCTAAGGAGAGTGAGGAAGAGGACATAGAGGATGACCCACTTTGGGTCCCCGAGACATTATACTTCTGTGAGGTTAGTGTAGTGAGTGAGAGCACACCTATAGACACCCCGGCCCCATTAGAGTTTAAGGTCCTTCCTTCCCACCTAGAGTATGCCTTCTTAGGTGAAAATTCGAGCCTACCCGTTATAATTTCTTCGAAATTAACAACGGAGGAGAAGGTGAAACTGATAGATGTTTTGAAAGAGAATAGAGAGGCCATAGCGTGGAAATTATCGATATAAAGGGAATAAGCCCAACTTTCTGTACTCACCGGATCCTCATGGAGGATGTCTTTAAGCCAATGGTACAACCTAAGAGACGCCTCAATCCGAATATGCAGGAAGTCATCAAGAAAGAGGTACTCAAGTTGATGGAAGCTGGCCTAATCTATCCTATATTCGATTCCGCATGGGTGAGTCCTACTCAGGTTGTTCCCAAGAAGCGGGGAATGACAGTGGTCATCAATGAGAAGAATGAACTCATCCCATCGCATACGATCACCGGTTGGCGGGTGTGCATCAATTACCGAATATTAAATGATGCCACCCTAAAAGACCACTTCCCACTTCAATTTATCGATCAGATGTAGAGCGTCTCGCGAGTCAAAAAATCTATTGTTTTCTTGACGGGTTTTCAGGTTACTTCCAAATCCCCATCGCTCCAGAGGATCAAGAGAAGACAACCTTTACATATCCTTACAGCACGTACGCCTACTGGCCGCATGCTATTTGGATTATGTAATGCTCTAGCGACATTTCAGCGATGCATGGTCGCCATTTTCCAAGATATACTCGAGAACTCGATGGAAGTTTTCATGGATGACTTTTCTATCTATGGAAATTCCTTCGATCAGTGCCTTCTTAATCTTGAAGCGCTAATGAAGCAGTGTGTAGAGACTAGGTTGATGTTAAACTGGGAGAAGTGTCACTTCATGGTGACAGAGGGGATCGTGTTAGGTCACAAGATATCTCGAGCCAGTATAGAGGTAGATAGAGCTAAGATAGATACCATTAGTAGACTTCCTCCACCGACAAGCGTGAAATCTATCCGTAGATAAAGCTAAGATAGATACCATTAGGGATTTCTCTAAGATTACACGACCCATGACCCGACTCCTAGAGAAGGATGTTCCCTTCGACGTCGACGAAGAATGCCTTAAGGCCTTTGCTATCTTGAAAGAGAAAGTCATGAGTGCCCCCATTCTCGTGTCACCCGACTGGAGCTTGCCTTTTGAGCTCATGTGTGATGCAAGCGACTATGTAGTCGGTGCAGTTTTAGGCCAAAGACGAGACAAACACTTCCACCCTATCTACTATTCTAGCAAAACCCTAAATGAGGCCCAAGAGAATTATACCACTACTGAGAAGGAACTCCTAGCTGTAGTTTTTACATTCCATAAGTTCCGCTTATACCTCTTCCTTTCTAAGACCATAGTCTTTACCGATCATGCGGCTTTGCAGTACCTCTTCCAAAGAAGGACGCGAAGCCTCGTCTTATTCGGTGGATTCTCCTACTCTCTTGAGTTTGATATAGAAATTAAGGATAAGAAGGGAGCAGAGAATATAGCCGCCGATCATCTATCCCGATGAGAAGAACCGAGTAGGGAAGAAATTCATGAGTAGAAAATCGGTGATAGATTCGCTCATGAATCGGTAGAGTTTGTTGCGGCGGAGAAGGAGGGTATGCCATGGTTCTCAGATTTTGTGAACTACCTCGCAAATGGAGTAGTTCTGAAGGGTATGACCACTCAGCAAAAGAAGAAATTATTTAGGGATGTCAGGAGGTATATTTGGGATGACCTATTTCTATTTAGGGTAGGAGGCGATAGAATTCTTAGGCGATGTGTGAGTCGGAAGAGGGGGTAGAGATCCTTAGGCATGTGCATGAGGGATTGACGGGAGGCCACCATGGGCCACACGTAACCGCACAAAAGGTCTACGATTGTGGTTTTTATTGGCCTTGGGTATTTAAGGATGCCTTAGAGTTCGTTAGGAAATGCGATCGTTGCCAGCGTACCCGCAATATAACAGCGAAGGACGAGATGCCCCAAAACCCGATCCAAATTCTTGAAATCATTGATGTTTGGGGGAACGACTTCATGGGACCCGTTTTCATCTCTAGCGAGGATCGGTACATCCTCGTGGCAATTGACTATGTCTCTAATTGGGTAGAAGCTCAAGCTTTACCTATAAATGACGCCCGAGTGGTGGTGAGATTTCTGAAGAAGCTATTCACTCGATTTGGTACACCTCGAGCAATCATTAGTGACTGCAGCACTCACTTCTGTAATGCCGTCATGGAAAAGGCATTAGCACGCTACGGTGTGACTCATCGATATTCTACCACTTCTCATCCTCAAACAAGTGGGTCAAGTTAAGAATGCGAGCGAGGGGTGAAATGATTTTAGAGAAGACGGTAGGCAAGATAGGAAGGATTGGTCGGATCAGCTAGACGATGCATTATGGGCATTTAGAACCGCCAATAAGACATCTTTAGGTACCACTCCATTCATGATTATTTATGGCAAAGCTTTCCATCTTCCGGTAGAGCTCGAATAGCGAGCATTATGGACCCTGAAAACCATGAACTTAGACCCTACCGAAGCCGCTAAGAGACACTACTTCCAAATTCATGAATTGGAAGCACTTTGAGAAGCAGCCTATGAGTGTTCATGGAGTATCAAAGAGAAAACAAAGGTTTTGCATGATAGGAAGTTAAAAGGAGTGAAAGAGTTTAAAGTGCTTCTATACAGTTCGTGATTGAAATTTTTCGATGGTAAGATGAAGTCTAAGTGGACGAATCCTTATGTTGTCAATGAAGTATTTCCATACAGGACAACAGAGTTGGGAGATGACGCCCATGGAGGCACTTGGAAAGTCAATGGCCATCAATTGAAACATTATTTAGGAGGGCCAATCGATTCTACCGAGATGGAAGAAATTCCTCTCGAAATTCCCCTCGCACCGCATAGGATCTTGAGTGAAAACTCAAGTGTAGAGTTTGTAATATTTAGGAGTAGTTTACGTGTCATGTTTTTATAGTGCTAATGTTTGTTTCTCGTAGTTTTTGTTTTGTTTGTTTTGTGTCGTTTGGTCGTTTGTAGGTTATATCACCAACATGGAGCCACAACTGACGAGGCATTGGCGTTTACAGGTAAGTTCTCGTATATAATCGGGTGTCAAGAGGGTTTTCACAAAGTTACATTGGAATTGAAATTTTTTTTTAAGGCACAAGACCTGGCCAAATTGCAAAACATTCTGTGAAAACACCCTTCTCGTGGCCCGTGAGAGGCATGAACCAACTCGCTTGTGGCATATGATAGACCAAGGACACCGGACAGTTTTCACTTGGTTGCGGCCCGCGAGGGACTTGAACAGCAGATCTGAAACCCTAAAACCCAATTCCTTCATTTTTCAACCAAATTTCTTCAACTTTATATTACGGCTATCACCCCACCCACCACCATAATCCGCCTACTTTCACTTTCATTCACCCAAATCTTCTCCCACCACTTCACCACATCATCCCTAACTGTTTTCTCAAGTAAAGTTTCAACATTTCACCATTTAAACAAGCTTTTCAAGGGATTTGCAACTTACCCTTTATTTTCATAGTTCTTTTTGTAGAACGACGCTAAGGTATGTGTTCTTGCAACTTTTATCCATAAATTTCAATAGTTTACTTAGTTGCTTCATATTTTTTAGTGTCGAGTCTTGTTAGGTTTCATGTTAGTTTCCTCAAGGGTATGCGGTGAACTTGGTTTGGGTTGAGTTTTGGATGTTGGGGCTGAACACGGTTTTGATTTGGATGGTTTGGGTGTAAATGGTACATTTTGCGGGTGAATTGGTTTGGCAAGGTTCAACATTGAATGGGGGGATTCGGGTTAGTAATGCTTGTCATAAAAATCCTATTTTTGAAAGAAATTTTAACCCATTTTTCTGCATTGGCTATAAAGTTTTTATCTTATGTTTGGAACTCAATGTTGGGTTGGTTGTTGGCACTTGGGTATTAACTGAGGATAATTAAAGTGTTCAAAGGGGGTAGAGCCGTATTTTTAGGTATGTTTGGCATATGGGTTGGCAATTTGGGTATTCATGCATATAAGATCTTTCACCCCTACTCAATCTCCATGCGGGCGAGATTCGGTCTAATAAATTAGTATTCTTTGCTAACAGCGAATAAAATTTATCTAATAATATTTGGTAAAGTGTTTTTTTTGGTCGAGACCGCGAATGTAATGCTATACCGTCATTGCTCAAACATGGTTTATTTTTTTTGATGGTCTACTTGTTTTGCTTATGAATTAAACGTTTTTGACGATGTCTGGTGAAGGTAGTTCAAGCAGAACAGGTAAAAGGAATAGGGGGCTGCATCCCCGCCCAGAGGATATCAATCAGAAACCCAACCGCTGCCCCCAAATTTTGGGCTGAGAAGGAGCGTCTGATATAGAGGAGACGGGGTTCCCCATGGGTAAAGTATGCGACTACGGGATAGTCCTACTGCAGTTTGATTTAAACTCACATGAGAGTGAGCGACTGGCCAACCTAATCACAGTAGACTTATTGTCGTATCATCGGATAGACTGGGATATGCTAGACCATCTGGGTCAGCGGGGTAGAATCGAACAACTGTTGGGCCATAAATTCAGGAGAGTGCTAGATTGCGACGAGCTGTAATACGATGAGATCACTCTTGAATTGCATTCAACCTTCGAGTATCAGCAAGGGAAGTTTTCTGAAAGCGATGTTGTGGCATTTGCCTTGGGGAGGCATGTCTACGAGATGACCATCCCCCAGTTTGCCATAGCTACTCAGTTTTATACGGTGGACGAGGTCCAGTCGCCGGAGTTCTTTACTAGCCTACAGGGGGTTAGCGGAAAGTCTTGGGGTGTTTGATAGGTACCCACGAGACAGGATGAGAGAGGGCCCATCTCCGTGCTTCATGGAGGTGCGGGATCTTCAAGCTGTCGGGATTTTGACAACTCACGAGCATGTCAGTTAGGAGGCTATTAGACACAGTCCTTAGGTTCAGCCTCCTCCGGGTTCTCAGGCTGCTTCGTCCATGAAATTCGGCGTTCCTACATGATATCAGAGATTGATGACCCGTCAAGTCAAGTGGTATGGAGGATGTGCAACCATACCAGGTGTTTGAGCAATAAGAGGAATCCGAGGAGGATGACTTGTCAGCAGAAGCGGTTCTTTAATGATTTCTATTTTTGTATTATGTTGTTTTCATCATTCTATTGGTCTGTATTTTTTTAGACACTTTACATTTGGGATATTTGGGTTGGTTTGGGTATGGTTGTGGTAAACTTCTTTGAACAATTTATTCATTTATTATTTTATGTTTGGAAGTTACTTATGTTGGTTGATAGGTTGGTGTTATTTTTGCCGCTTTCGTTCGCATGTGAGAGTTGTGAGTTTTTTGCTGAGCGTGTTCGGATTGGAGGGCATGGGTGGAATTGATTGGCACATTTACAATCTTGCATATCAGCTAAGTCGTTTCACTTGTTTGTTTGTATTTTATTTATTTTTCAGCTTTCATTATTTTTTAGTAGTGAGTCTCCTCATCCTTGCATTAGGGATAATGCAAAGTTTAAGTGTGGGGATAGGATAGTTGAGTTGTAGAGTAGTTTTAAATAGTAGTTTTAATTTAGATTAAATATATTTATATATATATATATATATATAATCAGAAAATGTCTTTTGAAGAAAAAGTTTGCAAAAAATATAAAGGGAAAATGATAGAAAAGTTGAGTTTTTATTCGGTTTAAAATAATGATAATATGAGTAAAAAGGTTGAGTTTGTATCTACTTGGGATATGTGATTAGGCTCGATTCGGTTCTTAGTTTCTTTGAGATTAATATACCTTAAATATCGGTCTACTAGTGGGTACTCATCTAGGAAAAATGGGAAGCTGAAACCGCCAAAAATAGTATAACGAATGTCCTTATAAGCTAAAATCTTTAGAATTTTGATCATGTAAATAGAAAAAAAATGAGCTTGATTGAAAAGTAGACGAAGCCTATGGAATCTCCCTTGGGGATGGTGACTCTGATCGAGAATCCCTCTAGGATAAGATGAAAAAAATTGCTTAAATATCGAAGCCCACGTTGTCGCTCTCGGGGATGGTGACTCTGGTTGAGACAACCTCTAGGTTAGGTATACAAAAAGAAATCAAGTGCTCAAAAGAAAGAAATAAAGAAAAAAGGGAAAAAATTTACTTGGTTTTTAATTCTTTTGATTTTGGTGTAAAATGGTTAGGAAATGAGTTGAATGATTCATGCATTTTGTTCCATAAGTTTGAGGTGGGATTAGGTGTACTGTGTTTTCTAGTACGAGACCTTAGGTAGATTCACCGAACTTAAATTAAATTTACATGATAATAACTTTGAACCGAGTTTTGAGTTTAAGTGGACACGTATACTTGCAGCACGGTTAATATAAATTTCAATCTTAATAAAATGACCCTATTTTTTAAATCGAATAATTACTTAGGCTATGATTCCGTTTGCAAAATTCTTTTTCGAGGAAAAAAAAGAGTAAGTGTGGGGATATTTGTTGTATTGAATAATACATCTATTTATCGTGTATAGTTTGTATCAGTTTTGTTAATATTCGTTTCGGTTTTACAAGAATATATCTACTTTTAATCCAAATACGTTTCGCAGGTCTTGGTTCGTGAAAGTAGCTGAAAAGACGAGAAAATGAGTTGAAATTGTAAAAGAAACCAAGCCAGATCGTAATTGGAAGCTGAGAGAAGAAATAAATCGAAAAATGGGAAAAACCACTCTCTGGCGGCCCGCGCCGCATACATTCATTCCTCTCGTCGGTGGCGAGAGGAGGATAACTATCCGGAGATATAAGACCAGGTCACGGCCCGCGACCGGCTGCATGAAACCTCTCACGGGTGGCGAGAGGGTTATTTGGTCAGAGAGTTTCAAAATTGATCAGATTTGTTAAAGTTGAGTTATATTTTTAGAGTTTAACTCTAATTACAACGTATTGGATGAACTTGGAAGCTTTAGAGACATAATTCTGGAGATTTGGAGCCAAGTTTGGAGTCTAAGTTTTGAAAATCATCAGGTTGAAGCTAAGAGCATAGAGGTCGAATCAATCACGGGTGTTATTACCAAATTTCTTAATCCCTAGTTTACTTGTTCTTTGATATTGATGAATTCAGTTTTTATCATTGTTTTAATTATGTTTATGACTATGATACTTGGCTAAATTCACTATTGCTACCTAGGTTTTGATGACTATTTACTAAAGTTTGGATTTTTATTGATTATTTAATGCGTTTAATGGGATTTTTAATAAAGTAGTGAACTTTGATTATTTGATTTGGTGTATTTGCATGTCTTGATCTAGTTATTGATTAGTTGATTGTTTTACATGAATATAGTTGGATGTCTTCCATAGAATAAGTTTGTGTTGATTGACGGGTCTCAACATGTTCGGGTAATTGTTCGGTAAAATTGGCCAATAAACCGTAAAAACAATTAAGTAAAATATATAATTAAATCTTAACATTATACTAAATTTAGTTATTGATAAATAATAAATTATTAACTGAATTAAATAGGGAAATTGCTAGAGTTAGGTTTTGAGAAAAAAACCCGGTTTTTGTTTACTTATCAAATTAGAGTCGATTAAACCAAATCAAGAGTCATAGTTAGTCTAGGCTTCCTATTCAGAGATAGTTAGTTAACTTAGATACTTTATTAAATATTAGATAACCGAAAGA
Source organism: Scalesia atractyloides (assembly GCA_947069175.1). Taxonomy (NCBI): domain Eukaryota; kingdom Viridiplantae; phylum Streptophyta; class Magnoliopsida; order Asterales; family Asteraceae; genus Scalesia; species Scalesia atractyloides. The sequence continues at coordinate 50,381,150 of CAMTDV010000023.1, forward strand.
AAGTCTCAATAACCAGTAATGTAAGTCCCGTAAACGGATCAAACAGGTATCACTAACCTAATCAGTAGCGGAAATAATGATTAGGAAGAAGAACAACTTTGAATAACTTCAACTTGCATACACCAGAAGATGTCTGATACAAGTTATTTGATTACAACTCTCTAACCCCCTGTCATTAACCTAGCATCTCTATATATAAGCACTATGAAGTCCACTATTACAACCTAGGCCCACAAGGCACTAGGAAGCCCACAATATACACCCAAGCCCAAAATAATCCCTAATGAGTAAACTTTTAGCAATCTAAGCCTAATAATCTCCCCTAGGTTTACTACATTTGTCTTTCGGTTGAGCGTCCACACCGAGCCTTCCAGCTATTATCCCTGCTATCGCAGCAATCCAATCTTTCGCACAAACCTCATACAGCTCTGAAGTTCTGATCTAATGTGACGCAAGAACCTGCAAGTCTTTGTCATGAAAGCTCACTAATTCTACCACATCATTAACTCTGAATGCTTTCTCCTTTGTCACGATCGCAACGCTTCCAATTTTAGGGTCGTATAACCAAAAATTGAAATTCTTGAGAATCCCGCAAGGAAATGTAGGAGCAACTGGTATAACCAATTCTTTGTCGGTTGGTGGCCACATCACTGATTTGAATCTCTTTCCGTATGTGCATCACGTACTCCTTTAGCAGCCCTCAGATATGGTTCAGCAGTCTTCATAGTCTTGAAACCACTTTTAACTTCACGTTCCAGCTTTTTGAAAAACCTCCACCCAAGTCCACGCTCGGTAGTATCATCGTCAGTATACGAAGCCCTCAACAGATCAGTCAAAGCAACCTTTGTCCACGTCTGAATTGCGATTCCTTTGAATAATATTCACGTGTTCCATCTTGATGCACAATAATCCACATATTTTTGACGTGGTCATACATCCAGCTGAGCACCCTTGACTTATTTCCCACTTTGCTGTAATAGCTCGACCCTGCTCCATCACATACCTCTCTGACTGATTCGTCGGATCCTTGAGCTGAAAGTTCTCATCAAGCGGATTTACATTGACATTCTTCATCAATACCATTTGTTTCTTCTTCTGACCAGTGGCATGCTTTTGACTTGCAGTAAACTTCTCACGTGGGTCGCTCAGATAATCGTCCAAACCAGCTTGGCTTTCAGTAGCCAACTGCTCAGCCGCAAGTCTCTCTTCTTCAATCTCCTCAGCTATTCTCTGTTGTGTCACACGATGCCTATGTTCAATGTTCATCAGTCGTCTGTTGGATCACTGCATTCCCTTCCGATCTTATTTTCCAGGTTGGCCTTCAAATCGAATACCAGAGTGATAAGCATGGTTACATATCCCTGCAATTTATCAATAGTTTCATATCTGACGTCTAGACGAGTCTACTGTCAGACAATTTGTGCATCCTTCAAAATAACTTCTTGTTCCAAGACGACTACCCTTTTCTTTAAATCCACTACATCAACTTCCACATCATCATCGTCACTATCCATTCCCCCGAATTCAAATGCCCGTTTTTTCTGATCGGCGTATATAATCTTGATCAACATCATTAGTACGACCAACTCTACTTCCACCTGCTTCAGACCGCCAGCACCTGATGAGCTTCCCCCAAATAACATCATTTGAATTATTGTATCAGCCGGAATAGACACAATAGTAGACTGCGTGATAATAGGAGTGGTTGTCTATGTAGATAAAGCAGATATATCAGGTATCGAAGTATCAACGACAGATTCAGCCACTGTGGAGTCAGCAACGGTAGAAGTGGTCATCTAAGATTCAGCAGCAGTGATAGCAATAGGAGCTTCAGGTTGACTTGATGGAATACTTGGCTCGGTCCTTCTCCTTTTAATATATGGCACCTCATCTTCTTCATCTTCGTCATCTTCCTCAACCAGATCAGTCGGTGCAACAATAGGTGGAATATCAAGTGGAGGATCACCTTGCTTCTCCTGAATATCCTTCAAATGAGCAATCAAAGCGTCTAAATTCTCTGATGATAACTCTGGTAAAACGGGAGTCAAAGTGGCATTGAATACTGCGAGATCATCAAGAAAAGCTTGCCCAGCATCGGCTTCATCATCAGTAACCAAGTCCTCAATCTCTATCTCTTTTTCTTTAGCAGGTATATCGTGTTCTTCGACCACCATAGCATTGACGGGAGGAGGAGGAGGTGGAGGAGGAATATCCAAACCAACAACTTCAGCGAACTTCCAAAACTTCTTCAGAGCAAATCGACCCACAAACACTGTTTTAGACGTTGAATGGTTCTTCTTCATCGTACCGAAAATTGTTGGCCCCATCGGCTTCATATTCAGCAAGTTGGCATCTGAACCATCCTTTACCAAGTCAGGGTAGAATTAACTGGACGAAACGTGGGTACAAAAGAAACATTCGCTTCTTGGACTGTTCTAGATTTTTCTTCATGTTGTCGAAGATAAAACCAGAATAGTTATACTTCCAGTCCATAACCAACGAAACTATAGCAGATGTCTGAGCTTGATTCGGCTGATCAAGACCGCCTTTGTTCTCCAATACACACTGCATAAACATGTGAACAAGTAACCTCCAATAAGCTAGAAACATCTTCTTCAGTAATGGTGGATACGATCCTTCATATCCCAGTTCCGTCAACACAGGAAGCACCTTCTCTTTGGCATATATCGTTGGATCGCTAAAAGTATCGGCAATCTGCAACACCTTCTCACACACGCTTCGTTTACCACTATCTCTTTACCCTGTATCTAGGAACGAATAAACGGTGTTCCATCTTCACCTCTTGGATGAAATCGTGCTCTTTCCAGAACCAATGTACTATGTCTTTGTAGATAACCGGATTAGCTCGGAGAGCATATGCAATCTTACACTCGTTTAGTCCCACAATCATGGATTTGAACTCCTAGAAAGAACTCTGTTGGAGGGTCTGAAAGATAACCCGCTTGGTTGTGGAATTGTCCTCAACCATCATCAAAAGCATCAAAGGCTTCTTCAACCATATCTGTCAAGATAACAACCAAGTTAAATCCCAACTAACAGAAGTTAACGAAGTTTACTAGTATGGCAGTTAAAACTATCTGGATAGTTCAATCAGATGTCAAGGTTCAATTTATAAGAGTTCAAGTTAATTATAGGGTTCAACAAGTGAAAAGATTCAAACCAGATGAACGGTTCAAAAACCTCAAATCCAGATTACTGACAGTTCAATTTTAATCCAGATGAACCCTTTCATCAATCCTGATTAGAAGGGGGTCAATTACAGTTCGGACAAAGGTGCAATCCGGATTACCCATAGTATCTCGGATGAATTATCATTCCGGATGAAGATTATCCGAGATCCAATCCGAGATAAAATCCGAGTTCATCAATTCGGATGAATACCCATCCGGAATGAAATCCGAAATGCCTAAGACATTGAAGATCTATCCGAGACACAATCCGGAATGCTTTAAACATTAATATTTTCATCCGGAATTCATAAATTTAAGCAATCGATACCAAATCCAGATGAATGTCCGAGATGCACAGTCCGAATAAAGAGAAAAGGAGAAGAATTTTGATTTCGGAATTTTGTGGATAATCCGAAATGAAAGATTAGAGATACCTATATACTTTCCGAAATGGGCTTGGGCCTAAAATTTTGAATCCGGATTGGGCTTGTGACAGACGCAATCCGGAACAGTAACACAGTGGGCCTGTCTAGAAAAGTCCAATTAGGCCTTTCCGGAAAAGACCAATCCGGAACTGTAACACAGTGGGCCTGTCCGGAAAAATCCAATTGGGCCTTTCGGAAAAGCTCAATCCGGAGCAGTACCTTTTGAGCCCAAAGAGGCCCAATCCAGAATAGTAATCTGGGTTTCAAATTTTTAAGACTTTTAACCAATTTTATTAGATTGGCCCAAATTCCAAGAACACTGGGCCAGTCCAACATCTCTTGACAGAAACCATCTAACCAAAATTCATCAAGTAGACTAACCAAGCATCCAACCACCTTTTAACATTCTACAAAGAAAAACTATTAAACACACACATAAATATTAACACAACCTTGATAAGGGATCAAATCGTTTCAATGGTTAACTAAGGAAAATTTTTCAGTATGAGCAGAGTCAATTGGTCTAAGCGATTGTCAATATACTTGTCCATTTAAATCTAAAACTCAACCCTTCCAGTTCAAGCATTATGATACGCTTAAGGTAGTATTATACTATGATACTCGTATGTCTCATACCATGACATACCCCCGCGATCAAGGTAAGCACAACAATTCATCATAGCATGTGAGTATACTGTGGTCATCCTTTATATTTTACAACATTAGGCTATTGGTGAACAGGTCAGTACTACCGTACAGCAGAGAGACCAATAGTGACTGATGAGGGTTAGGCAAATACCTTATGTGGTACGTAAGAACTTATGAAGAAACTTCTGTTCTCTTAGGTTTTGGCCTTTCCATTTTGGCTCTTTTACAAAGATATCCTGACTGTGCCTAGGTCTGCATATAATCTGGATACAACAGAAGGGCAGCTAAGATATCCTGATGACTCAACAGCATAAAGACCCGAAACCTCAAATGTTGGCTATCTATCAACGCAAGATTTAAGACCATGAAATAATATGCCTATAGTAAGTGACCCACTAAGTACACAGTTCGTTATGTTTATATCAGTTGACTTTCCCCATCTGGTTGAGTTTTAGACCTACCGACACATCACTTTCGATCCAAATCTTTTCCCGCGTCGACACCTTACATGTGTTAGTCAAACATTTTATCACGAAAAAGTATTTCATTTCCCTATCCTTGCAAAAACTGTTTTTTTTAGGTTTCTCCCCTTAAATTTGTGCATACGCATGAACAAATTTATGAAGCAATGAAAAGAAAATAAGAACAGAAACAAAACACAAAGACAGAGGATGCCCAGGTAGAAAACCAATCATTTTGAGAAGATCCACAAGCACTTGAAAACGCGCGTTGCTAACGGGTTTCGTGAACAAATCCGCCACATTTGCATCAGTGTAGATTTGCTCAAGCTTTACGAGACCCTTTTCATAGCAATCATGGATAAAATGAACTTTAATATTTATGTGCTTGGTTTTGGAGTGGAAAACAGGGTTTTTAACAATTTGGATAGCAGCATCATTATCATAGTAAATTGTTGTGTTTAGATAAGCCAAACCATAATCCGCAAGCTGATGTTGCATCCATAAAACCTGGGAGCAGCAGGCAGAGGCTGTGACATATTCTACTTCTTCAGTAGAAAGCGAAACTGTCTGTGCTTTTTGCACTGCCACGAGATTAGGCGATCTCCCAGAAATTGGCAACCAACTGAAGTTGAGCGCATATCCCTATATGTACCTCCAAGATTACTGTCAGAGAAAGCAAACAGTTCAAATTCAGAATTTTTAGGATACAAGAGGCCCAGTGATGGAGCCCCTTTGAGGTACCTAAAAATTCGTTTAACAGCATGTAAATGAGGAAGTTTAGGAGTAGCCTAATAACGAGCACACTGGTAGACGGCAAACATGATATCTGGCTGGCTAGAAGTGAGATACATGAGTGATCTAATCATGGAGCGATACATAGTCGGATTCACAGGTGTCCCTTCAGTGTCTTCATTTTATAGAGGCCGCTCTGCGATAGGTGAAGCCATAGGCTTTGAATCTATAAGCTTGAATTTGGCAAGAACTTCATCGACATACTTTCCTTGACGAATTAGGATTCCCTGTGGGCTCTGGCGAACTTGAAGTCCCAAAGACATGGTCATCTCCCCTAATGAGCTCATCTCAAATTTCTTCTTCATGATTTCTTCAATTTCGCGGCACAAACCATCATTGGTAGAACCGAAAATGATATCATCAACGTAGATTTGAACATGAATAATGTCCTTATCAACGTGTTTGATGAAAAAGGTTTGATCAATGCTTCCCCGAGTGTATTCATGAGCAAGTAGATGCTCTGTAAGAGTGGCGTACCATGCGCAGAGCTTTGTCTAGTTTCTAAGCCTAATCTGGCTTGTCAGGATCAGTATAGCCTGGCGGTTATGCCACGTAGATTTCCTCTTTCACCTTGTCATATAGAAACGCAGTCTTGACATCCATTTGATATACAGTGAAATCCATGTAAGATGCATATGCCAAGAAAATGCGTATAGCCTCCAAACGCATGACAAGTGCATAGAACTCATCATAATCTAATCCTTAAATCTGTCAAAAACCCTGAACCACCAGTCGAGCTTTATTTCGAACGATAACTCCAGTGTCATCCTGCTTATTACGGAAAATCATGCGAGTTCCAAGAGCACGTTTTCCTTGAGGCAGCTTCACCAATTGCCAGACGCCAAGCTTCTCAAAATGATTGAGTTCCTCGTGCATGGCATCCACTCAGCCTGGTTCCTTGAAGGCAACATCAATACTTTTAGGTTCAATTTGTGAAATGAAGCAAGAATAGAGACAGGTATTGATATCCCCAGATTGGCTGCGGGTGCGAACAGCAGCGTTGACAGGACCAATAATATTTTTAATGGGGTGATCATGCTGTAAACGCTGTTGTATTGGTGTAGCGGGACGAGAACATCTGTTTGCAAGTTGGTGAAACTAGCTGAAGCTACTCCAGATGACTCCTCCTCAACAGAGGCACTAGTAGATGTATCTGCTGAGGAATCCACCGAACAATCGTGTGGAGTAGGCTCAGGAAACAAAGAGGAACACAAAACATCAGGAGTAGATCCTTCATGTGTCATAAGAGGCTCTGTATCAGAAACCGCAACTTCAGGAGGATTGGTTTGAGCAAGCAAATTGATAGCTGGTTCTTGAGAATGTTAAACGGTGGAGGAAGGCGAGACAACGTCATTAAATCCATGAGGATCCACCCTCAGCTACTTTAAAGTCTCATGTAGCTCAGCAGCGTCAGCATCGTCTTCAGATGAAATGGGCACCGTTGGAGGGCAGAAATTGAACAATTACCTCCAGGCACATTGGAAGACACATCAAAATGATTAAATAATATGGAGTAGTCATATAACCAGTCAGGACCAATGCGTGTGTCCTTGGGATTTTCCTCTAGCCAACCCACATTGTAGGTTTCAACTACCATCTTCTTGATCTTGTTATAAATGCGGTATGACGTATTTTTAGAATAGCCAACGAAGATGCAAGGATCCCCGCGTGATTTAAACTTTCCTTTGGCGTCCATGAGTAGGAGAACACAAGGGCATCCGAACTTGCGAAAATGCTTGACCGAAGGTTTGCGACCTTCAACCACTTTGTATGGAGTCTTCATATGGCGTTTATTGATCCAGGCATGATTCTGAATATAGCATGCAGTATTGATTGTTTCTGCCCAAAAAATAAATGGTAGCTCGGATTCAACCAACATAGTGTGTGCAACTTCAATGAGTGTGTGATTTCTGAGTTTTGCAACCCCATTTTGTCGTGGGGTTCTGGTTGCACTAAATTGTCGGTCAATCCCCTTGGAAGAGCAGAAAGAGTTTAAGGTAATATTCTTAAACTCGGTCCATTATCACACTGAATAGCCTTCACCATAGTATCTGTCTGGTTCTCCATAAGCGTGACAAACTGTTTGACTAATTCAGCGGTTTCACTTTTATGTGTAAGAAAGAAAACCCAGGTGAATCGAGAGTAGTCATCAATAATAACCAGACAGTAAGCCTTCCCGCCAATGCTTCGTATGTGTGTTGGACCAAAAAGATCCATATGTAGCAATTCTAAGACTTGAGACGTGGAAGGAGCGGCTTAGATTTTGTGTGGTTGTCGATGTTGTTTCCCACGCGCACATGATTCACACTTTTCGATCTGCATGAAGTCGCGAACTGGTAGATCTCTGACTAAACCACCTTTTGCAAGACGATTTTAGTTCTTCATGTTGATGTGTCCCAGTCTGCAATGCCATAGCATGGCGTCATGTTCGGCTGTAGATGAGAAGAGGCAGAGCTTGTCAAAAGGAGCCTGGTTTATATAAATAACATATGCATTTCCTTTTCATGCAGCTTTAAGAAGAATCCAATCATCTGGAATAGTTAGCCCTGGTTTCAGCACATAACACCCTTTCTAGGTGAACAAAACATCCAAATGATTGTCGCAGAGTTGAGACACACTCAACACACTGTGCTTCAATTCTGGTACGTAATTAACATTCTTAAAGTTGAGGGCTCCGTTGCAAACAGTTCCTCTCATGGTAATCTTCCCTATTTCACCACCTGCGAAGGAAACAAACCCGCCATCGAAAAACTGAATGTCATTCAACTGTGAGATGTCTCTGGTCATGTGCCTGGAATAACCACTGTCAATGTACCATAGTCTAACAATAGCGCGCCAGAGTTGTTCCTACACATTTCAATAGGTTTTAGTTAGAGAGTGGAACCCAGACCATTGAAGATCTTGGCTTGCCATTAGCATCAATGTAAGTAACCTCACGAAAGATTAAGTTAGTTGAGGTTGATGATGCGTTTGATTTATTAGAAATGGGGGTAGAAGTATTAGGCTTGGCCATTGTCTTAGGCCTCCAGGTTACCGAATCAGACTTCGCACAACCCTTGGATTGCTAGAAGGATTCTGGGAAACTGAAGGTCTCAAGGGTTTGAAAGATTGTTTCTTGGCCAAGTTCCAGTCTTGATCAGAAGACTTAGCCACAAATCGAGCTTGTGGTAGGCGATTAGGTATAGTCTTCTGATGTCTGGAATACAATGTTTTGAATGAGGTAAAGGTCTTTTGACAATTGCGAGCAATGTGCCTGGGAGATCCACAATTGAAACAGGTCTGCCTCTTTTGGTAGAAAACAGGTCGTTCAGCTTGGGAATTTCTAGGTAATTTTTCTATCGGTTTCTTGCTTGCCGGTACTGACGGCAGATGCACGGTCTTGGTCTTGACGGTGCTACACACAACCATCCGCACACTTGTTAGTTTTGTGATTTTGACATGGAGATTTTGGCAAAATTTTAACTGATATCTGTTCAGCTGGTTGCTTAACAGATTCAGTTTGCGACTGCTGAGTCAATTTCTCATTTGATGAGGAGACCCAGTAGTTGCCGTTTAAGTTTTCGAAGAAGCCTATTTTGTTTTCTTCTTTTTAGATCGGCATGTTCTCCGCTTCTTAATCTTAATCTTCAAATCACCTTTCATGACAGATTCTGTAGAGGACACGAGTGGCTCTACAGGGACATCATGTTCTGAGATTTCAGAAGATGAATGTGGAGTCTTGCGAATTTGAACAATTTGAGACTCCGATTCAGAATCAGTTTTAAGATTTTCATTTGAATCATGAGAACAAGAGTGTTCATCTTCTATCATTTCAGAATCAGTCCCTTGTGTTGAGTCGCCCGATTCTTCTAGAAGTATGTCACCATCAACGTTCACAGAATCGGTTGGTTGGTCTACTTTCACACTGTCAACCCCAGGAGATGCATCAACAGACGAGGCCTCTGGAGAAGAACTTTCGGAATCCTCAGCTAAAACTGATGAAACTGAATCATCTGTTGATGCGAGAACCTGCAGCTAAATTCATTTTCTCACAACAATAGTTATTACAGTTATTAGCATCATTCAAAACATCAGTATTTGATGAAAAACCAGAATTAAAACTGTCTAAATTCTCAACACAACCAACACTATTTGAGCTTGTAAATTGTTCAGCAAGAAATTGATTTAAAATGTCAAAAGCAGGCTTATAAAACTATAATCATCAGCTGAATTGTCTGAATTTGTATTCAGACATTCCTCTTGATCACCCTCTGTGATATCCTCAACTAACATTTCTTCTGCACATAAATTAGACACATTAGTATCATTCAAGAATTCAGTTTGAGTATCAGAAGATTCTTTTCCTTTAGATTCTGTGGAGGATGTGGATTTTTTTGCCTCAGGCACTACTTTCTCCAAGCCCTTTGTACTTCCAGAAGGATGATTACAGTTTCATGTGAAAGTGGTGTGAAAGCAACAAAGACATCATCCCTCTTGAGTTCAGTGGGTTTGGAGAACTTCGGGTAATAGGGCGTCCATGGTTTAGATAAATAATCTGAAGGTCTACCATAAATCATTTTTTCTGCATTTTCTACATCTTCCTCAGATTCAGGTATTCTAGTATTATTATGATTATATGGTGGAGGCACCCTACTATACCCAAGGCCTTTGTTAAAATTCTTTAGATAGTTAAGCTCGAGGTCACATAAGTCCTTGATAAGTTTACTGGAAGTTTCAAATTTTTTAATGTTTATTTCATTTTCGTGAAGCTTTCCTGTTAAGGAATTTAGCTTGGCTAAGGCTGCTTGAAGTTCTACGTCCTTTTCAGCTAGTTTTAGCTTATAGTCGTAGACCCAACGTTGATGTTGGTTCAAGTCTAGCTTTAGCTGAGCTACATCTTGTTTCTGAGCTTCGACCTTCTCTATAAGAAACTTGTTCTTATGATTAAGGGCGATGTTCTACGACAAAGATTGTTAATATTCAGCCACTAGAGTTGAATTATGGGCGTGCATTTGTGATAATTTAAAACAACAACTATCATAATAGAGAATTCGATTTACCATTTCTGAAAGATCGGGCATCTCAGTTGTCTGCGCCATCATGCACTGGTTGCTATTCTTAGAGAGATTTATTGTTTCCATTTGAGCTGCAGCATCTGCCCAGTTGAAACCTTCATGCTGTTGGGCCACCAATGCTGTTGACTTCCCGCTCGAGCTGCTTGATGAACTCGTAGTGGACTTGGAGGGAGAGACGGGAACCAGCTGTCTGTCACTTCTCTGCATATCAGCAACCCTGGATGATACATACTTGGACGGTGGCTTCTTGCATTCCATGGCGAAGTGTCCTGGTTCATGACATCGGTAGTATCTAAGTTTATCCTTGGTGAGACCAGTCTTCAAATTTGACAAGGGTTGCCTTCCATACTTCTTCTGAAACTTGTTAACTCGAAAAGTAGCCATTGCTAGATTCAAAGAAACATCAATCTCGTCCAGGTCCTCCTCCATGATCTGATCAACTTCGGTTAGAAGAATGGATGGAGGAGTCAGATCACCTGCCAGGAAGACGTTTAAGCTTTTGATCATTGACGCCGCAATAGCCAGTTTCTCTTCATTTTCTTTAGTGAGAAACGCAGAGTTCGATGCAGGTTGAGCAGGTGCAGGCGCTGGTGCAGCAGTTTGACGCGTGTTGCCTTGTTGCACTGTTTGAGGAATTGCAGGACTAAATACCATGTTGGGATACTGAGCATGGTACTGTGTGTGAACTTGAGCAGCTGAAACCATCGTAGGATTCTAAGATTGAAGACCATACACGTACTGAGTGTTCTGAGGCATGGCTATAGGACTATAAACCACGTTTGATCCACCCGGTGCTTGTGAATTTCCTTGCAGAGGACTATAAACCACTCATTTTGCCCTGTCATCCATGCGGCCATCAAACTACTTTGATGATTGATTTCCCTCTGCTTGTTGTCAATCTCACATGATTTGATAGTAGCTATCATCTCAGTGAGAGTGACATCATTCAAGTTCTTGGTTTTTTTTATCATGCCCACATCTGCATCCCAACTATTGGGTAGTGAGTTTAATAACTGTCTGTCCATGGCACTGTTGGTGAGGGTAATCTCAGTTGAAATCATCTGGGAAACAAGCTTGACATAGCGACGAATCTGGTTTTCAATAGTTTCCCCATAGATGTGATTGAATGAGCTGAATTGCTGATGCAGCTGATTCACCCTGCTTGCTTTCATGTCTCCATTTCCCTCGTAGAGGTTTTGCAGCTCACTCCAAACCTCCTTTGCGGTCTTACAGTTTCTAACCGCGATAGAGATATGAGGTCCAAGGGCCATGGTCAGAGTTCCCGAGGCCTTCTCATCTTCCTCTATTATCTTGATATCCTCTGGAGTCCATAGGGTCATGGGCTTAGGAATTTTCGTGTCTGGATCTTGCTCTGTACTATAAACTATGGTTCTTGGACCATTCATTATGCATCTCCACACACCAGGCTCTTTAGCCTTGCAATACTATTCAAAACGAAACTTCCATTCGTAGTATTCATCCCTATATAATAAACGTGGCACTTTAGTGGAAGTGCCAATTACTTGATCCAGCTCTTGATGGAGGGCCAGTGTTTGCGATTGCAGGGCAGCCAGAGTGGCGTTTGTCAGATCTTGTGCGGTCATGTATCCAGCCATCATTATTAAATTAATTAAAAATTTACCAAACCAATTTAAAATTAATTTATTTTAAGTTTCTTAGATGAACAGTATGAAGTCAATGATGGTCAAATCCGGAATGGTTAACTCGGAAGTCAAGGATGGTCAAACCCGGAATGGTCAATGATGGTCAAATCTGGAAATAGTATCCAAATTGATCATAATCCGAATTGATGAGTCCGAATTGGAGAATCCGACTTGAAAACCCAAAATGAAGAAACCGGAAGCTAATGGATCCGAAATGAGAAGTCCGAATGACAAATCCGGAATGAAACTCCGAGATGTATGATCCGGAATAAACAATTCTGAAAATGAAACTGGAAAGGAGAATCCGGAAAGGTTTATCCGGAATGAAGAAATCCGGAATGCTTGCCCTATCTGATAACAGTAATCCGCTTTTGCAGCAACAATATTCTGAAATCCAAGGAAACGATAACTGCAACAGTATCTTGGATCGTAATCCGGATTGAACAACAGTCCGGGATCAATCCGAGATGGATGATCTCCTTCGTGTTCTTCGGAATCCGGAACAGTAGTTGATCCGAAATATGAGAACCTTCTTCGTGTTCTTCGTAATCTGGAACAGTACAAGATCTGAAATCTTCAAATCTTCTTTGCGTTCTTCGGAACAGTAACACTTCCAATGATGAATAGTGAACCGGAACAAAAACCAATCCGAGCAGCAGCAACACACTTCGAAAAACTTCTTCAATCAGCAATACCCGGAGCCTGTATTTGAACAGCAGGCTCTGATACCAATTGTAAGTCCCGTAAAAAGATCAAACAGGTATCACTAACCTAATCAGTAGCAGAAATAATGATTAGGAAGAAGAAGAACTTTGAATAACTTCAACTTGCATACACCAAAAGATGTCTGATACAAGTTCTTTGATTACAACTCTCTAACCCTCTCTCATTAACCTAGCATCTCTATTTATAAGCATTATGAAGCCTACTATTACAACCCTAGGCCCATAATGCACTAGGAAGCCCACAATATACACCCAAGCCCAAAATAATCCTAATGAGTAAACCTTTAGCAATCTAAGCCCAACAAGTAAACATATCTATCTTTAGGATATCATAAGTGTCTTACTAAGAAGGATGGGGAGTCCTGTTCGGTATTCCTTTGGATTTAGTAACTTAAGATCCCGATTCCCTATCGCATTATTAGTCAATTAAAACCCCATTCAATATTCCATCATCATGGAATTAAATCTCCGATTCAAAAGTCCGTCTTAATTCGCCTTAGTTAAGTTAATATTGGTTTAATTATAAATTTAGGATTTTTAGTAAACCCTCCACCAAAACATAAATAAGTGTGGGATAGAGTCGTCAACGTAATTAGAGAGTCTTGTGGGTTCCGAACTTACTTAAGCTTTTCTACAATTGATCGGTCCACTTGCCGGTTAGAAGTTTAGTCAAGTTTAGGAGTCTAGAGTATAACATCTAGAGTTAGGTTAATTTCCATTGTTTTTATTAGACTAGATTTTGGACATCACTCTGGTTCTAGCTTCGGCTATACGACCAAGATCTGATCTTATGCCTCTTAGTTTTGGTTTGATGGTTAATTGACCAAAACTAAATCAAACGACCGCGAAACCTTTCGGTTTTAAAATCCGCTTAACCAATTTTTTTGTTTCGGTGGCGGCCTAAAACCCAACAAACCAAAAATTTCATGATTCTTGTTGCATTGTGTAGACACTCCACTAGTGTGTGTGTGTATAATTATTTATTATGTCAAGTAACAATAGTGTAATAATACTAGAATTCTATGAGTTGAATGTAACCCCGCAAAAATTTCGAGCCTTTAATTTTCGTAATAAATATTCACTAATACGAACATTATAATTTTAACTAAACGTCATTACCAGAAAAAATCTAAGTATCCAAACAATACAAGGGAAATGGCATGTTATGCAACATATCAAGTGTCCAGGAAAAATATGGAAACAAAACGTAAGGAAATTCTAAATAAGGAATCGTGAAAATGGGTTTTTGTGATTGTTTTAAGGAGATGAGTGTCCAGAAAAAATATGGTGATAATTTTTTTCCAACATTTTAGCGTTAGATACGGATTATTTGGGACATGGTAAAGTTTTTTTAGAGAGAGTCTAGGATGATGAAATTACAAAGTGTTAATGAAAGTGAGGTAGTCACAGTCACAGCGTAAAAGTCGATTAAGGTGAAGTGACTATTAAAGGGACAAAGAGTTAAATATTACGCATTGTGTATAGAATCAGAATTTGCAAAAAAAAAATTAGGGGAATAAAAAAATTAATCCCTCAAATATTTGAAATTTTGAGCATTTTTGGAAATTTAGGCAAAGAGTATGCAACAGTTTTCAAGTGGTTCTGTTTCAAATTGTTTGGTAATGCATAGTGTCTTATATTCTTCAGTTTAGGAGCAAAATGAAGTCTCAGTCTTCATGAAGGTAGTTTGCAAGGTATATCAGGGGTTCTTTACTGAACTTCAGTTTTGAGAGGAGCTTTCATCCTCTTGAGATCATTGGTAAAATAATGTAAGTGTGAACGGGGGATCGGCTCCTCCGATGAGCAACCGGTCTGATCTAACTCAGGTAGCAGAGGTGGAATTCATTGCTAGAGAGGATGACAAACGAACAAGAAAGATCTTACTGTTTAACTACTTTTAATTATATTAATTGACGTGCAAGTACATATGCGAGTAAACAAATCAGCAGGGCTTCGCCATACCAACTGAACTAACACACCTTAGCTCTGACACAACACTCCTTTATTTATAGGTCAACATGACTTGCAATGGAGTGTATGGAATATAGACTTGACTCGTGCGAGAGATTCCTCGCACGAGTGATAGAGTGTCACTCGTACGAGCCAAGTACTTCACTCGTACGAGTATATTACAACTCATATAAAACAATTAATAACATATATACAAATGACGTTTAGGCACTAAATACAATATCGACACATCCTAGACGTAGGCATTAGACATAATGCACCAACAAACTCCCCCTTGGATGTTGCCGAAGTCTGGATAGTCTTCAAAAAATTGTCACAAGATTTACGCTTAACAACCAAAAAATCTCTTTGGTGGCTTGCGACGCTCCTCAAATGCAATTAGCATTTGATCCGTTGGAGGAGGTCGGTTCACTGTATAGCCAAACCAAAAACTCCTTAGCGATGCTATGCGAGCAAACTCATCTATTCTAGCTTCCTTCTTTTCTTTCTTCTTCTGCTAAGGCTCCTCCAGCTTCCTCCAGGATGTATTCCATGACGATCCAGAATGAATATCATTTGCAAAGCAGACATTAACAATTTTCTGAACTGGAGAGCTTGTTCTTTTTCCTTTTCTTCAAAACTGATTTTGCTATAAAACAAGCAA
Organism: Scalesia atractyloides; assembly: GCA_947069175.1. Taxonomy (NCBI): domain Eukaryota; kingdom Viridiplantae; phylum Streptophyta; class Magnoliopsida; order Asterales; family Asteraceae; genus Scalesia; species Scalesia atractyloides. Next base: position 50,396,724 of record CAMTDV010000023.1, read on the forward strand.
TCAATATCCTTCTTCGAGCAATTGACTAGCCACATCGGGTCTAGTACTCGAATGCCATGCCATACCTCGTATATGCGTTTGTGAGCTATAACGGGTTCGATTAGCTCCTCTGTGATCTTCCACGAGTCTTCATCTGGGTGCAAGCAAATAACAACCTCTCCTGTGTTCGAATCATAATGCCACCACTTGAAGCTCTTGTAGAAATCCTGTTCCATCCGTAACATAGGCATATTCTTCATTATTTTCGGCCTCTTTACGATGAGCGTCACATCCTTCTCTTTCGTCACTGGATCGATCTTCTGATCCATATAGGATAGTGAGGTTTCTAGTGTGTAAAACCATGTAACGCCTCAAGCTTGATCAACTTCAAAGCCTCTGGTCATGAAATTTTATCTTGAGATTGATCGGCTTTGTCCGCACCAATTCTTTTATATCCAAGTAAGGCAAGGACTTGATGTCGCTTAGATATCGGAAATACTGAATACCAAACTCCCTTTTGATTGCATAGACATTAAGCTCTTCAATCCATCCCCAGCTTATGATGTCCCCTAGGGAAATAGTAGTGTCACGAGTAAAGAACGCTAGAGGATGTTTGAATTTACGCTCTGCTGGTGCATTCTTGAACCACTTCTTCCTCATCTCGGAAATCTCAGCTCTATTCAACTGTTGAGGAATAGTGCCTTGCTTTGCAGCTTCTTCAACTTTACATTTCAACACATCTGCATGTTTGCTGCAATAGTTCGGTAAAAGTTGGGGAGTCCTCTGTACCCTGATCGGCAACATTAGCATCGTCATCAGAATCATCCTCCACGATAACTCGATCATACTCGTTAGCGTCTTCAACATGTTCAAAGATATAATCATTTGGGTCGAACGCGCTAATCTCGTTTAACTCATTCTCAAAATCAAACTCAAATTGTTCTTCATCCACACCTAGCATTTCTACAATCTCTTCTTTAGAATAACTGTGGATGAATTCACCTTCCTCAACGTCATGCTTAAGATAGAAAATTTTTGGTTTTAGCATGATAGGAACGGTGGATATATCAATCACCGAGAGGATTCCTGCCTGCTGAGCATCTGTAGAATCTTCGTCCTATCTTTAACATCTTCTTCAGTAGTTTGATTCGCAGAATCATCGAGGTACACTGAATAATCAATCTCTTTATTCACATTAGAACCAGTTACACGAATCCCAGTGCCTCCAACATTATCATCATCATCATTACCCTTATAAGAATCTGAATCAGAATCACCATCAACATCTAAATCTTCATTTTCCTTTTCAACGTCTTCCTCAAACTCTTCAGCTGCTTCCTCAATTTCTTTGTCTAACTTTTTCTTCATAAGCCATTCACGGTGTTTCGTAGATAGATTCGACATATCAATCTCCCCATCTTTAGGCTTTCCGATCAATATAAACTTATTCGGCACTTGGTACACAACAATATCTGTACAAGTAACTGGCGCAGATTCAGCTTCTGGCTCAGTTTCAACAATCATAGGATCCTCCACAACCTTCGCTTTTCCTTTTCCTTGCGCATTAGATAACTCTTTAGCAAGGCGTTCCCTTTCAGCAACTCGTTCTTTAGCCTTTGCTCGCTCAATCTCGTCTATTTCTGCCGCAATATTCACTCCCAGCTTTTTCACAAAAATCTTTTCAAACAAACTCATTCTACGATCACTACGGAGTCTTTCTTCCTCATACTCAGCCATTCCTCATACTCAGCTTGTCTTGGTGTTGGCGGTTGAGGTGCAGACTGTTGTGGCGGAGTAGATTGTTGTGGTGGCGATTGTGGTGCTGGCTGACGAGGTGGTGATGTTGGAATTTGCTAAGCTGGTTCAACAATAACCTCTTCTTCGATCAGCGGCTCTTGTACAGTCTCTTTAGATCTGATGGTTGGAGACTCGGAGCGTCTTGCAGCTTGGCGTTTAAACCTTCATGCCTTTTTCTTCATCGGTGTGCGCACAGGAGTTTCAGTATTTGACTCTGAAGGAACATACGTTGTATCATCTTCTCCTGCCGCTTTACACTTCGTTCTTCTACTTTTCTCTTTAACTCAGCCTGACGCTTTGCCTCAATCTTTTGGCTCTTTTATGTTCACCAGCACATCTTCCCGTCAGAGTTAGTGCTCGAAGACGATGCTCTTCAGCTTCTTTCTCTCCCCCAAATGCTTGTCTCTCGATATCTGCTGCAATATCTTCAATGTTTTCTTCAACTTTGGGTTCATCGTGCAACCCAAAACTTTCAGCAGCTTTTTTTCTTTGCATTGTAGTAGCAGAAGATGTAGCAGTTGCTTTTCTCTTAACACCCTTTTCGCCTCCTTTCGCAAACCATGAACTTCTCTTAGCAATAAAACTTTCAAGTGCAGTCAATTCCTCACTTTCATCTCCACTATCATCTTTCCTCCACTTACCCGACGCTGGAGAAATGTAATCCTTGTCAACTATAGCACCAAAAACGGGTTTAGCATTTGGAAAAGTCTTCAAATGTAAATTCATCTTCTTCAATGTAGAAACATCCATGTGCTCTAACTTTAACACATCGTCCTTCTTCTTCTTCAAGTTAGGGTGTAAATGATCTAACAACATCTGTACGAACCGAGGGTATTGCAAAAACGTTTCCCTCTGAATGTTTGCACCATCTGTGTGAATATAACTTTATAGAAGTTATATGGCAAATTTAGGACCAGTGCAGTAATCATACACATTTGGTAGTCTACCAAATCATCAAATCCCCCTTTTCGATGGCTTAAAGCGTGGCAACCACATGAGCAATGCAACTGAAAGGCGTACTAAGATTTCCTTTCTTGAATGGCGCGGCATTGACAAAACCGGCATACCCCATCCTATAAAAACAACCGTTCACCATGCATTCCGAAAACCCGGTAGGATCTTCTGCATTATCCTTGAAGTCCAAAACTGTTCAAATCAAATCTTCTGTTATCTTAACCTGGATATCTTCATCATCAACCTTTACTGCCGACACTGTCGCATTTTCTTCAGAATGGTACTCTTCTGCGCTCCGGAAGTATTCGACATGAGATCTATAAGCGGTATGTCGATCTGTGAGCGCTTTTGTAATCTGAATCCTTCCCAAAAAATCTAGTACATCCCTATAAGCTGCAATCTCGGTATACTCTCATCCAACAAACAATAGATGTTGTGAAATGGAGAAATGACGTTTTCTTGACCTGTACAAAGAGAATTAAAAACCGTTAGAAAAATTTTCAAAATTTTCAAATTTCAATATCATTCGTATGAACCATGCATTTGTACGAATCAACACCTAGACATTTTTACAAGTTTGTAACAAGTTATCATTCCTACGAATCACTACTTCGTACGAGTGATGTAAGAGTTAAACAATTTTCAAAACACTTCACCAAACTTGCTTAATACGAACCATGCTTCGTACAAATCAAAAATTCTAAACAAATTTAGTTTGTACGAATGGTTCTTCATACGAACATTGAATCGTTCCAAAATCACCAAGTTTAAACCGAACCTAAAACATGTTGATTTTAACAAATTAATAGTCGATTATAGGTTATTAGGCAGATATTCACGTTTTTTAGGTCATTATTAAGTTTTACCGGTCCAATCTCCCTAAATCTATGTTTCAAGTCCGTTTGGTTCAAATCTGGCATTATAACGGCTAAGATTGAGCAAAAGTACATTTCCCATTGTAAGAGGTGTGAGGAAACCTCCCCAATGAATACTACTCGGTTAAAGTCAAGAAATGTGAAGTTTAGAACGTATTCGCACAAAGTTCTGTCAGTTCGCACCGTAACATTAACTTTGGTTCATGCGAAAAGGGTGAGCTTTTATACTAGCTAGGCTCATTCGTACGAACCAATGATTCATGCGAAGGAAGCCCAAACTTGGTTCGTACGAGCTAGTGAGACTCGTACGAATCAGTTCTAAAACTTGAAAACTTTTTGGTATTTTTGATTTTTATGCAATTTTTTATTTGTTTAATACCCACTCAGTTAACCACGTCTAAGTTAATGACCCTGGTTACCTGATTTGCCTACCAAGTCCAAGTTAATGACCTTGGTTGCCCATTTCTGACCAAAACAAATTTATTTAAATTTTAAAGTTTCAAATTAATGAACTTTATTGACGTTCCAGAAATTTTTCGATTAAACATATGCTCCCAACCCATGGTCTTCAGATTCCCTATGTCGCCATGACTTCAACTATCCATGTTTACATCATCGATAGACTAAAACACAACTAAAAGGCTAAGGTTACTGAAAATCTATTTAGGTTTTGGAATTTTTCCGAAAAGAAATAATAAGTAAAGATACATATTTTTGTGAGTTTTGTGTTTCAAGAAGATCATATCAAGTGTTTAACAAATCATCAGTACTGTTGATCTTTGTTTACTCATTAAGTTTTTAACCAGATTTACCTAGATTGCCAATATCTTATCCACTTAAATCTCTTTTCGTTTCTCAACTGTTTCAAGATATGTTAGGTAATATTAAGAACGTGAAATAACTGTGTTTCCCATCTCAGAATATACTCCCGTATCGAGATTCCCAGAATTTCATTTCACAAGTGTATATATCTAACTGAGATTTGTAAAGGGGTGAAATGCGAGATCTTGAGAGCTCAGGTTAGTACAACCGTACAGACAAAGAGATGAAGGCTCGTCTTTAGGTGGTGTTCCTTAAAGGAATCTTTTGAACTGTAGATGTCACAAAAGTTATGACATAATCATTTTATGCAGCTTTTTATGCGAATAATGCGTAATGTATTATACAAGTTCTAGGCCATTGCTGACACAAAATTAGAAGAACTCGGATAATACCCATGATATCGATTAAATATAAAGACCTAGTATCGCAAAATCTGGCATTCTCTCAAATGAAATTTCGGAGTACTAAGTATCCGAGAGATGTTAACCCACAAGTTATTCAGTTTTTCATTTAGGTTTATATCTTGAAAATAATTTACACGAGTGAAGCCTATTGGCACATCCTCAGTAAGACCTGTTTAATTACTTGTTTAATCATTCCAATTCTTTAGCAAACTGTGACTGTCATATTGATATAATATGATCTCCCTTTTTCACAAAAACTCTTTTTGCCTTTTATAATGTTCTCGTATTTTCCCAAAATTTCTCCACCTAAAATGAAAAACATATTTTTGAATTTTTAGAGTTTTTAAGAAAGAATGTACATAAAAATCATCAAACAGATGAGTTATCACGTCAAGTCGTCGTCATCCTCAAACTCAACCTCGTGTATATCCCCTGATGTCAGATTTCGTAAACCATTTAATTTTAAAAGATTTTTAAATCTTGTTCGATCAAAGGCTTTGGTATAAAAATATGCTTTTTGGTCATCAGTGTGGATTTTTTCAATTCTAACCAACTTTTTCTCGTAGCAATCACGGATAAAGTGGTGTCATATCAAGAAATTGCAGTCCGAAGTCTCTCATCTGCTGTTGAATCCAGAGAATCTATGCACGACAGCTGGATGCTGAAACGTATTCAGCGTCACAAGTAGAGAGAGCGACCGCGGTCTGTTTCTTGCATTTCCATGTTACCAAACGGGTTCCGAAAAACTGGCAAACTGCCATTGCAGATTTGGTGTTGAGTTTGCAACAACCGAAATCAGAATCCGAGTAACCCAAAAAATTAAAGTCGTCATGTCTAGGATACCACAAGCCGGTGCTTGGAAATCCCTTCAAATATCGCATAATACGTTTGACGGTGAGCAAGTGCGAATCTCTTGGATTGGACTGATAACGAGCGTGAAGGAAAGTTGGATACATGAATCTAGTCTAGAAGCAGTGAGATACATCAAGGATCCGATCATGGAGTGGTATAAAGTCTCGTCAACTTTGACTGCAGCAAGATCTGGACAAATGTCGTGATTAGGAGCTAATGGGGTTGATGCTAGTTTAGCTCCTGCCATATCGAATTTCTCCAATATGTCATGAACATACTTCATCTGATGGATGAAGATACCATCAGGCTATTGATCGACCTAAAGTCCTAAGAAGAATTTTCATCTCCCCTATCGCGCTCATTTCAAATTTGCGCTTCATGACTTCTTTGATGTCTTTACACAGCTTGTCATTTGTCGATCCGAAGATAATATCATCCACATATATCTGTACGATCATCAAATGCCCATCCACTTCTTTTGTAAAGAGGGTAGACTCTACGATTCCTCTGATAAAGCTATTGTCTATAAGATGTCATGACAGCGTTTTGTACCAAGCTCTCGGGGCTTGATGTAGACCATACAAGGCTTTGTTCAGAAGGTAGACTTTGTCTTTGTGCATTGGAACGACGAACCCTGGTGGTTTTGGGCCGACATACACTTCCTCTTTTACTTTTCTGTACAGGAAAGCATATTTGACATCTAACTGGTACACCTTGAACCCTTTCCACAAGGCAAAGGCCAAGAATATGCGGATTGCTTCAAGACGTGCAACCGGGGCATAGACTTCGGTGTAATCTATCCCTTCCTGCTGATGGAAACCCTTAACCACAAGTCGAGCTTGGTTGCGCACTACAATCCCTCTATGATCACGCTTGCACTTGAAGACCCATCTCGTGTTTATCTTTTTGTGATGATCGGGTAGGTCAACAAACTTCCAGACTCCTAGTTTCTGGAATTGAAGTAACTCTTCTTGCATTGCATCCACCCAGCTCTCTTCCTTTAACGCGTCTTTCCAATTTCCGGGCTCAACCTGAGAAACAAACCAACTATTAGAAAGTCTGGTTTGAAGTTGCGCAATACGAGTATAGAAACAGCTTAGATCCTTGTTAATCTGATTGCGAGTTTACACTCCCGATTGTAAGCTGCCTATAATATTCTCCAAAGGATGATATGACAGTGTCCTCGGCATCACTTCATTCGGAACATCTACTTGAGTTTGCAAATTTGTGATGACTTCATCCGCAACAAGTACAGATGATGAAGCTTCATTCCTGAGGTTTGACTGATCAGCCTGTGTGTTCAAGAAGCTTTCAATCTGCTCAGATCTTTCATCGGAACTGGATCCACCATCGTCGAAAGTCGGTTCCCGATCAGAGTCATCATTTGCCTGTTGCTAGGCAGATGATTGGCAGTGTGGACAATGGGTACAGGGACAGAGTTTTGAAGAGTAGTGCTCGGACCTACATCAGACTTGGTAGGCACTAGAAGTGACAAGAAAATCACTAATGGTCTGGTAACTTGCTCTCGATTTGATATATGATGTTGTTGAAAGAGCATAACAAGTTCTTCTTCTGATGGCACATCTGGCAGGTCGAAAGAATTCCACAAACTATCGTAGTTAAACAGCCCCAGATCCCCAGGTTTCTACGTTGGCGTAGTATATCTTTCACAATCAACATGTTGCGCAAGAATAACCTGGTTTAGACTCGGAAAGAAGACACATTTCTAAAGAGTAGCATAACCCACGAAGAATCTTCCAAGGATTTGGCACCAAATTTACCAGCCGGTCCAATACAGTACACGATGATCCAAATAGCTCCAGAAATGCATGGTTAGGCTTTTGCTGATTCAGTAACTCAAAACACGTCTTGTTGTGAGGCTTAACTGTCAACACACGATTCAAGGTATAACATGCTGACGCGACTGCTTCACTTTAAAAAACTGATTGAAATTTTGAATCGGCTAGCATAGTTCTGGCAGTCTCGATCAGTGTGTGATTCTTTCGTTCAGCAACTCCATTTTGTTGTGGAGTATAAGGAGCACTGAATTCATGAAGAATCCCCTTCTCATTGCAAAATTCGAGCATCCTCTTATTCTTGAACTCTGTATCGTTGTCACTGTGGATTCTGATTGGCAAATGATACAGCTTTTCGAGTTTTCTGAAGAGGATCATTAGAGTTTCAAATGTTTCATCTTTGCTCTCCAGAAAGAAAACCCATGAGAATCCTGAATAATCATCTGTAAAGACAATACAATATAGATCACCAGAAATGGATTTGACGTTTACTGGTCCGAAAAGATCCATATGCAGCCTCTCTAGTGGTAGCTTGATAGAATTCAACAGCTTTAATGGGTGCGATTTCTTGTGCTACTTCCCCTTTTACAGCTCAAGCAATCATCGGATAATTGAAACTTCTTCAAATTAACACCCTCCACTAGGTCCTTATGCACAAGATAATGCATCTTTCGCAAATGAATATGCTCCATCTTTCTATGCCATAATATCGACTCCTTCTCGGTAGCTTTGGAAACGAAGCATTGAAATTTCTTCGATTTTGTTGATGCGACACTCATATCTAGAACATACAAGTCCTGTTCTCTCGGTGCACGCATCAGAATCCTTCCTCCGAAATCTTGAAACCGTTGTTTTAAGATCAAGCATTCTTTGTCGTTGAAATGCGTCGTGAATTTCTTGTCACAAATCTGCGAAATACTTAGTAGATTTTTCTTAAGTTCCGCAATGTAGTTCACTTTATCAAACGATACAACTCCGTTCGTGAGAATTCCTTCACCAACAATTCTTCCTCCTTGCATTCCAGCAAAACCTACATATCCTCCACGGATAGCTTTAACGTCATGTAACAACACAAGCATCCTTGTCATGTGCCTGGAAGCTCCACTATCCATTATCCATTTAGACATTATCGATCGTGGGAGTCCCTACACACATGCGAAAGAAACTGTTTAAACAAAGAAACCCAAGCCATCTTGGTCTTGGGTGGGTTCAGAATGTCGAATTTCGGACCTACTTTGTTTTTAACGTTCTTTTAAGGCTCGGTTTTGTTTGGAACAGAAGGTTTTGGTTCTACCTTGGTCGGTTTCACTTTTGCCACCCATTTTTTCGTTTTCAGATTTGCCTTTTTAGTATAAAATTTAGAATCCATTTGATGATATTTAGTTGATGTTTCACCAATTTCAAATTTTGATGACGTTGAAGTATTGGTTTAACATTTTTGTAGGATTCATTTGTTCTTTTCAAGATTTTCTTTGGCGCAACCATAGGTGCCTTTTGTTTCTCATCCTTGGTGAACTTTTTAGAATGAGAAACAGGTTTAGGAGATTCTTGTGAGCAATATCTTGCAATGTGACCAACATTTTGACATTTATAGCAAGTCCTACTGTCCTTTCAAACAGAATACTCCAAAACTTGTTTCCTTTTCTCTTTCTCTTTCTTAAAATCATCATTCGATTGTGTTCCGATGATTTCTTTTTCCTTCTCTATTGTTGTCCCAAAAACAAAGTTGATTTTCTTGGTAAAATTTAGTTTTTGAGACTTGTTGTTCATTCGTTGCTTTTGGAAACCCAACCCTGCCCTCTTATTTTCAGGATAATCTCTATTTTTATGATAGTAGGATTGGTTGTAACTTTTTGATTTAGAGTAGAAAGATGTATCATGTTTATCTAAATCAGCATGACTTACCGCCACAAGCTTGAACAATTTATCAACACGGTCCACATTCACATTCTGGATGGGGAAGTCCTCATCTAGAAAATAATTTATTTGATCCTTTTATTTTATAAACTATGACGTTTGAATCAGTCATTAAACTATTTTTCGGTGGTTCAGCATCAGACTCAGACTTTTCAGATTCACTTTTTAAAACATTTTCTACCACAATTTTAACCACCTCAGAGTCACATTCCCTATCAGAAGTTGGGTAAGTTACGTTGATGTTTGTAGGCAACTCATTTATTGTTCAGTTTTCAGTTTTAGATTGAGTACCTTCTCCACCCCTGCTGGCTTTTTACATGCATAACTATTCCACATAGGGGGTGGAACTCGATCTTAACTCGCACTTTTGCTTTCAACCTTTTCTGATTCTTCTTTGTTTTCAATTTTAGGTAAAATGTGATCAATGACGTAAGAGCTTGTTGAATAACTAATTAACAGTTTTTTAACCCGTTCAGTTTCAATTCTTACCTTCTCAAGCTCACTCTTTAGCTCAACGATAGTGTTTAAGTGAATATTAATGGCCATTTGCTTGTCCATTACTGTCCCTTTGAGCATCAAAAGTGTTGCGTCACTTTCTCTGAGTGCTTTTGTTTATTGTTTAACAGAGTTACTTAATTTGTCGTATGCTTCTTTAGTTGATTTGTAATCACTTGACAAATTATCTGTTAAACTTTTGAGCTCAGTATATCGTGTGTCTTTTACAACACATTCATTGCATGGCTCAGCACATTTCAGACATTGTTTTTCAACCACAAACTCACTCTTAGACTCATTTACCTCATTGATGTTTGCCATGCATGCCTTGCTGATGTCATCTGACAACTTCTCCATCTTTCCATCAACTTTCTGTTCAACATCAGGCGTCTTCTGCTCTGCGCTAGATGATTGATGACTTGGTGCAAAATAACCTGCAAAAGTTTTTAACATATCGTCAGGCAGGAGGTGTTTACATGCATTGTTCAAAAGTTCCTCCTCTTCTGGTACCTCATCAAAAGCTGCCTCCGATTCTTCTTCAGGTTCTTCGATTATCTAAGCAACCAAAGCCAAACTTTCATTCTTGGAAATATATTTGTTTCAGTTAAAGCCCTCATCCTCTTGAGTAACCACTAACGCTTTGTCTTTGGTTTCTAGTTGTTTATCTTCAATCTGCACCATGCGAGTTCTTGGTTGAGGACGGTGGTAAATATCCATCTTGTAATAGTCATTGGCAAATGAGTTCTGGTTCCCTTGAGCTTCTTTATTTTGGCATTCACGCTTAAAGTGACCCTTTTCCCAACACTTAAAACAAGTAACTTTGGATTTATCGAATCCCAGTTTTCCATCCAAACCTCCCAAGTTCTCTTTTCCCGTAATTTCCATGAAGCGTTGTGCGCATCGAATGATAGATGCATACACCACTTTATGTCAATCAACTCCATCTCTACTGGATCAATCTGGTCATAGTCTTCTCTGGTCATTTCAGAATTTCCAATCCTTCCTGCTACCAGACTATGAAAGGATTCGAGAACCGATGCTAATAGAGACATGTTTTGCTTTGCGCTTTTCTCATCGAAGTTTTGTGCATTCTAGAAATCCAATGTGATATTGCAATGAAGAACTCTTTGAGTAGGATTTGACTGACTGTTCTGGTTGATTTGAGGAGTGCTTGATCCGTGTGACGACTGTGGACTTTGAGACGTGTGAGGATTAACTGTAGCAAATGATTGAAAGCCACTATTTAAGTTTGATGGTGACCTTGGCGTGCTATAGGCCCTAAAGGCGGTCTGGATCTTCGGAGACTGAATTTGAGTAGCAGAACTATTCTTGAAGTATAGATTAGCATCTTGTTGAACTTGGACGGTCTAGTTCTTCGCCATCTTTTGCATTTCAAGTTCATGTCCCTCCAGTCTTTCAATGAAACGTGCCAATGAAAAATTACCATACTCAGTTCCATTCTTCAATATGGTCAAATATGTGGACCATTCGCCTTGCGGTAGAGAATCAGCCAACTTATCAACAAGTTCTTCATTGGTCTTGATGATTCCCATTCTCTTCATTTGCACCACCAATTGACGGTATCTTTCGATCAACTGTTTTACTATCTCTCATTTAATCAGTGTAAAGATATCAAACTCTTTACTTAACAACGCCCGTTTACTCTTTCGAAGCTGAGCACTTCCCTCGAACTTCAAACGAAAAGCATTCCACAATGATTGTGCATCATCATCGTGTTGTAGTAAGGCCAGAATATCTTCTTTGATGGATTTTTGCAGAATGTTCATCATTTTCTTTTCGTTTATGAACCTTTCCCTTTCAACATCCGAGAGTTGAGCTAGAGTCTTTTCGAGGCCATTTTCACCTACAGGAACTTGATATTTAATTTCGATAGCGAACCAGCAAGTAAAGTGATTTGCCTGGACACAATTCATGAACCGTTCGCCCCAACTATCGAAACCTTCTAGGCTCATTAACTTCAGCGGTTTGGTCATGGTACCCATCTCATTTTCGAGATTCATGTTTTGAGCCGCTGTGGTCGTGACTATAGATATAGCGAATGCGTTGTAAAATTCTTCGGCCATTTTTCCTGTAACACTTTAGACACACACTTTTCGAACAAACTGATTAGTACCGAAAAATTCTTTCGTGCGGAAAACAAAAATAATTCGTGCGATCAAGATCCGTTCGTACGAAGAAGAAATTTATACGGACGAGGTGACTCAAACAAGTAACCCGTGCGAACAAGAATGCAATTCGTACGGATGAAGTTTCACTCGTACGAACGAGATGCTCGTACGGATGTGTAACTAGTGCGAATCACTCTTGTAAATTATGTAACTTGTAAGTTTTTAAGAACTTCTGATTACTTGCTCGTACGAATGAATCAATTTATACGGAAGTCATTCATGCCGGTGGTCTCTCTACCCGTATGAAACAACTAAGGACACCAAATTGATGAATTTTACCGATTTTGACATGATTAAGGTCGATTTTAGATCTGAAATTGTTAAGAATTGATTTTAACATGATATCCTAGAATCCTAGTCCAATTTGTCCATAATTTCGTCCAAATCCGAGATTAGTTTGGGAGAAATGTAGAAGTAGAAAGCTGCAACAGTGAATCTGATTTGAACAGTTGGTAGCCTGCAGAACTTGACGTTTGTTAGCATATCAGTCCTTAAGGCTCTGATACAACTTGTGAACGGGAGATCGTCTCCTCCAATGAGCAACCAGTCTTATCTAACTCAGCTAGCAGAGGCGGAATTCATTGCTTAAGAGGATAACAAACGAACAAGAAAGATCTTACTGTTTAACTATTCTGGATTGTATTGAATGACGTGCAAGTACAGATGCGAGTAAACAAATCAGCAGGGCTTCGTCGTACCAACTGAACTAACACTACTTAGCTCTGACACAATACTCCTCTATTTATAGGTCGACATGACTCGCACTAGAGTGTGTGTAAAACAGGGACTTGACTCGTGCGAGTAACTACCTCATACGAGTGATAGAGTGTCACTCGTACGAGCCAAGTACTTCACTCATACGAGTATACTACAACTCATATAAAATAATCAATAACATATATACACTCGATGTTTAAGCCCTATATACAATATCGACACATCCTAGACGTAGGTAGTAGACATAATGCACCAACAATACCTCAACGGAATGGAGTCGCTGAAAGGAAAAATAGGACATTGATTGAAGCCGCTAGGACTATGCTTTCTGATTCAAAGCTTCCAGTTCTTTTCTCGGAGAAGCTGTGAACACAGCTTGTTATGTCCTAAACAAAGTTTTGACGGTTACACGGTTAACAAAACATGTCACGAACTATTGTTTAACTGAAAACCAAACTTAAAACGCTTTGAATCATATGGATTACCCTGCACCATTGTGCAAAATAAAGATAAGCAAAAATTCAGTGAGGTAGCTGACGGGGGTTACTTCCTAGGCTATATGCCTGGAACACCGAATAAAAGGGTTTTTAATCTGAAAAATGGTAAAATTGAGGTTGTGTTTAACATGGAAATCACTAGTATACACCTCAACAATCGACGAGTGGTCCTGCTATATTATATGATTATGATAGTGTCTTTAAATCATTTAAAATTCCTGATTTTCCAATGCAGATGAGTCTCAAGTGATTCAAACTGCGATCAGTGAAGATGAAGAGGGTGACTTCATGCCTAGATCGAGTTATCAATTGTAGATGCTCTAGAAACTTCCTCTAGTGCAGCTCCATAGGACTCAAGTGATAGTGAGTCTGAACCTATTCAGGGGGAGGACTTTACTAATCCGTTTGCTAAAAAGAACATTCAGGGGGAAATTGGATCAAATCTAGGAGATAATTTAGTTGTTGACAGCATTGCTACTACACGCGCAACAGAGATCATCCAGTTGAAAACATCATAGGTGATGCTGTTGTAAGTGTTCAGACAAGAAGAGGTGTGATCGAATGTTCCTCTTTATTTAGTTCAATTCAGAAGATAGGGATGATACATGAGTGTTTGTATAGCTGCTTTTTCCCAAGAGGAGCCGAAGAATGTTCACACGGCTCTAAAAGATAATTGTTGGGTTGAAGCTATGCAAGAGGAACTAGCTCAGTTTAAGAAGTTGAAGGTTTGGGAGCTAGTTGACTTGCCTGAAGGAGACAAGGAAATAGGCACCAAGTGGGTGTTTAAGTGCAAGAAAGACGACCGAGGGATCGTGATAAGGAATAAGGCTCGGTTAATGGTTAAAGGGTTCAATCAGCAAGAGGGGATTGATTACAATGAAGTGTTTGCACTAGTAGCAAGGTTGGAGGCAATTTGTTTGTTTGTAGCTTTTGCTTCATTCAAGGGTTCAAAGTTTACCAAATTGACGTGAAGAGTGTGTCTCTTTACGGGAAAGTCTAAGAAGTGGTGTAAGTCTCACAACCAGATGGTTTTACTGATCCAGATTATCCAGATCGAGTTTATTGACTAGATAAGGCATTGTATGGATTGCATCAGGCACCTAGGGCGTGGCATGAGACGCTGTCAGCACATTATTAAAGAATGGTTTTGAAAGGGGTCAGATTGACAGTACACTTTTCATTAAAAGGAAGAAGGAGGACTTTCTGCTGGTATAGGTATACGTAGATGACATCATTTTTGGGTCATCAGATGAGAACATGTGTCATGAATTCGAGGAGGTAATGAAGAGCAAGTTCGAAATGAGTGCGATGGGTGAACTGTCCTACTTTTTGGGTTTACAAGTTGAACAGAAGAAGGATGGGATGTTTATACATCAGACGAAGTATGTGTATGATATTTTGTCTCATTTCAAATTGGAGGACTGCACTACTTTCAACACACCTGTTTGCGAGAATCACAATCTTGGCCAGATTATGAGAGTGAGGAGGATGTTGATCCAACTCAATACAGGGCAATGATTGGATCTCTCATGTACTTGACTGCTTCTAGACCAGACATCATGTTCGCAGTGTGTCTTTGTGCCAGATATCAAGCGAATCAAAAAGAGTCCCACATGAAAGCAGTGAAGCGGATTCTTCGTTACTTGAATGGGAAACCTAAACTTGGGTTATGTATCCAGCTGCTAGTGATTTGAAGTTTGTTGCTTTCACTGATTCTAACATTGGAGGATGCAAACCAACAAGAAAGTCTACCATAGGTGGTTGTCAGTTCTTAGGAGGGAGGATCGTGTCATGGCAATGCAAGAAGCATTCTTGCGTGTCTACCTCGACGTGTGAAGCTGAATATATTACTGCGGGTAGCTGTTGCTCTCAGGTTCTCTGGATCCAATAGCAGATGCACGATTACGGTTTTAATTTCACTCGTACTCCTATTATGATAGACAATAATGCCACTATTTTAATCACCAACAATCCCGTAAAACACAGTCGCACAAAACATGTTCGCATTCGTCATAATTTTATATTGGATTGTGCTGAAAAGAAATTAATTGAACTGCATCAAGTCGACACATTAGATAACCTGGCAGATCTTTATACAAAAACTTTTGACTGGGCTCGTTTTGAACATTTAGTCGAACTCAACGGGATGAGGAATCCTGAATAACCAGTTTTCCAAAAAGTTTTTGTAAATAAATTTATTGTTTTTCAAAAATCAAAAACAAAAAAAAATAGAAAATCAAAAATGAGTTTTCACTGTGTGGATAAGAAGAAATGATAGTACATCAGTAAGTTAGACTATCACATTGAAAGTAAAATTAATTTGCTTAAGTGTTATAGCGGCTTCATGAGATGAAAAATCAGTAGGCAAAAGGCATGAAATAATAAACTTACCTTGGTGATATAAACATAACGAACTGTGTATGAGTGGGTAACATATCAATGGCGTATGGTTTTATAACCTTAAATCTTGCGTTGATAGATTGCCAAAATTGAGGTTTTAGGTCTTTATATCGTTATTTCATCTGGGGTATCAAGGTTGTCCTTCTGCTGGATCCAGATATATGCTGACCTAGGCACAATCAGGATATCTTAAAAGAGCTAAAATGCAAAATTCCAAAATTGAAGAAGCTTTCCTTGAGAGTCATCCAAATGTGCAACTTGTATCAATCATACCAAAATTTGGTATTTTCCCTAACCCTCGTTGGATATTGTCTCTTTGTTGTGCAGAAGTACTGACCTGATTATCGATTATCTAACGTTGTAAATAAAAAAGGATGAATTTTGGTATACTCACCAACTACGAGGAATCTTTGTGCATACCTTGATCCTGGGGGTATGTCCTGAAGTAGGACACACTAGTATATCAGTATAAAATTATCTTAACATGTCACTAGGTAATGGTACTTGAAATGTTCATGTATTTTGTTTAAGTGGATAAACAATACTGGTAATCATCTTGAACTGTTTGTCATAAAATTTACATAAATAATTATCTAATAGTGTGAAAATAGTTTGATGTTGCTGATATGATCTTCTTAACGGTGATTCTCACAAAACAGAGTGTTTCTTATTTCGTTATTTATTTTCTTTCACAAATATAAAAATCCAAAAATATTTCATTTGTTTGTAAATTCTTAATGTACGGATAATGGTTGTTCATGAAGGAGTTGTTACCGATAGGGGGAGACGGTGTTAGAAGATGAGTTCAAAGTTTTACAAATCTTGCAGGTTCAGTGTGCTTAAAATTTTGAGTGTTGGTTTGAATTGAGAATTGCTTAATCTGTGATAAAATTTTACTATCTCTTAAATATTAATAATTTGTTAACCTGCGTTAAAAAAATCTTACGGTTTCTCGAGAAGTTTGTTTTATAGTATACATATTGTAGCAGTGTGTTGCTGAGAAGTTTGGTGAAGAGGAGTTTGATTGGATGCATGGTAGAACCTCCTTTCTACATTGTAGACACAGCTAAAGAGTTCGAAGATTGCTATACATGCTAAACTGGAGTTTACTCAAACGCTAACAATTTATAAAATTTGGTGATTGGATGCATCAGCTTAGGGGGAGTCTGTTGCTGACAGAAGCTATAAGTACACGAAAGACCAATGATTTTCAAAGACATTGAAGATTGCAAGATGACTAAAGACGAAATTGCTTTATGAAGCTATTGTCAAGGGAGAGTTTGTTGGTGCATATTTATGACAACAGCTTAGATTTGCTCTTTGGATATCATGTAATTACTAAAACGATAAATGGTTAGTGGGTTTAGTATTGTAGTAGTTGATTAGAAGTGATTGAGCTAAACCAGACACTTTATAGTGAGATGTAGGCGAATTGGGCCTAGACCCAATAGCAGCCCATGTGGTGAAACCCTAGCCTAGTTGAAAACTTGTCTCTATATAAAGAGAGTTTTGCATTAGGGTTATTTTTTGATCAGTTGTCAGAGGATTAGCTAATTACTTCATAGAGAATTGAGAGAGTGTCTTGAATTGATTGTAAACACTTGTGTTGGATAATCAATAGAAGACTGGTTGAAAGTGATTGTGTTCGCGTTCTTGTTTGGTTTTAAATAAAATCTGATCTAGAGGATTCCACATTCTAGGTTGGATAGACGACTCTGTGAAGATCCATACGATTAGGGACCTAAAAAACATTGAGCTGTTCCTGCAGTTCTGCAATCTTGACCGTGTTTAACATGTCCTGCTTCTGTAATTCTTCAACACATGGGTCGTTAAACATGTCAGCAATAAAATCTTCACCCCCTGGTATGTTACCAAAGTCAAAGTCAAAATCAAAATGAGGTTGAGACTGTGAGGGTTGTGGCATCGGCTGCAGTGGTGATGTGGTACTTGCTGTTGCGGTGGAGATGGTGCTTGCTATGGAGTAGGTTGACGAACCGGTGATGGTGGTAACGGTAGAGTCGGTTCAACCTGCACTTCTTCTACAGTCTGTTTCTGCACTTTTTCCTTTGATTTGTCTTTAGGAGAATCAGTGCTTCTCACTGCCGATCTTTTTAAACGTCCGAGATTTCTTCTTAGCAAGTTTGCGCATAGGAGTATCGTATTCAGAACCGAAGGTATATATGTCGAATCGTCCTCTCCAATCGCTTTTCGTCTCTTTTCTTCAGCTTTTCTCTGTTGTTCGGCGAAATGTTCTTTCTCTATCTCTTTAGCCCTTTCTTTTTCTCCAGCAATCCTGTCATCCGAATCAGTACTGGAAGAGGACCCTTCTCCAACCACTTTCTCTTTCTCTCCAAAAGCCTGTCTTTCAATATCAGCAGCCATAACTTCAATATTCTCCTCTGGCTCCGATTCGTTAATCAATCTTGAGCTTTTGAAACCTTTTGTTTCTTCTGAGGGCTAGAAGAAGAAGATGTGGACATTGGCTTTCTCTTGGTTTCCTTACCCCCGTCTTTAACAAACCATGTGTTTCGCTTTGCAATCAAACCATCTAGTGCTCTAATCTCTTCATCCTCATCACCGATATCATCTTTTCTCCATTTCCCTAGTGCTGGAGCGACATAATCTTTGTCAATAATTGCTCCTACACTGTTTTTGCGCTAGGGAATGTCTGAGATGTAAATTCATTTTCTTTAGTGTCGAGACATCCATATGTTCTAACTTCAGCACATCATCCTTCTTTTTCTTCAGATTAGGATGCAAATAATCTAGCAGCATTTGGATGAACAGTGGGTACTGCAAAAATTTTCTCTCTGTGTGTTCTGGACAATCTGAGAAAATATCACCTTCCAAAAGTTATACGGCTAGATTCAAAAGGAGTGCGGTGATAATACACATCTGGTAATCAACCAAGTCATCAAAACCTCCTTTGCGATGACTCACTACATGTATAACACAATGTGCGATATATCTGAAAGGTGCACTAAGTTAGCCTTCTTAAAGGGAGCAACATTTACGAACTACGATAAAAACATCCCTTCACCATGTATTCAGAAAATCCTGTAGGGTCATCTCTGTGGTCATTGAATTCCAGCACTTTTCTGATCAAATCTTCTGAGATCTTAACCTGAATATCTTCATCTTTAATCTTTACCGCCAAAACAATTGCATTCTCCTCTGTAGCATACTCTACTTCATTCAAGAAGTACTCAATATGTGAGCGATAAGCTACATGACGATCTGTAAGAGCCTTCGTAATCGGAATTTTGCCAAAAAAAATCTAAAACCTCCCGATAGGCAGCGATTTCTAGAATAGGATCATCCAGAAGACAACAAACATTATGGAATGGCTAGAAAGAAGATTTCTTGACCTGCACGAATAGAAATTCCAACACTTAGGAATTTTGTCAAAAAATTCAACTTTAAGCAACTAGTACGAATCACCATTCGTACGAGTCAAACAATTAAACAAACTTTCAATTCTAAGTCAAATATCACTCGTACGAGTCACTAATTCATACGAATGACCAAATACTTAGCAACTTTTCAAGAGGTTTGACAATAACTGCTTCGTACGAATGATTCTTTGTACGAATCATCAAGAGTTAAACATTAAGGGCCTACATGTATGAATACTCACTCGTAGGAGTGAATAATATACTTTAACATTTTGAAAACTTCACTCATACGAGTGGACATTCGTACGAGTGGACATTGATTTTAACAAATTGAAGGTTGTTTTATAGGTTAATAGGGACGATTTTAACGGTTTTTAGGTTCAATTTTATGTTTTACCGGTCCAATTTCCCTAAATCTACATTTTATGTCCATTTGTTCCAATTTTGGCATTATAGTGGCTTAAAACGAGAATAAGTATCTTTCCCATTGCAAGAGGTGTGCAAACCAACCTCCCCAACGTATCGGCACAAAGTATAGGTCAAGAAAAAGAAGTAAAAGAACTGGTTCGCACAAATTCTCTCTCAATCGCACAGAGACAATAGACTGACTCGTGCAAATGAGTGAGCCTTTTCTACTTATTTAGTAGTCGTCGTACGAGCAATGGCTCATGTGAATGAATAATAGTGTCACTCGTACGAGTTAGTGTCACTTGTACAGGTTAGTTCTAACACTTGTTAAACTTTTGGTTTTTTTTTTTTGATTTTTTATGAAATTTTTATCTGTTTAATTACCCACTCAGTTAACCAAGTCCAAATTAATGACCCTGGTTATCTGATTTGCCTACTAACTCCAAGTTAATGACCTTGGTTGACTATTGTTTGACCAAAACAAATTTATTTTAAATGGAAAGTTTCAAATTAATGAACTTGTTGACGTTCAGGTAAACTTTTCTTTTCTTGATTAGCTCCCAACCCGTGGTCTTGAGCTTTCCTTCAGCAAGTGTCCCATGACTTGAACTATCGGTTTTTTCATCATCGGTGGACTTAAGACTAAGATAAATTGCTAAGAAATCTAAACGTCTTTTTTTGGGTTTTGGATTTTTTCGAAAAGAAATAACAAGTAAAGATGTATATACATATGTATTTTTGTGAGTTTTGTGTTAAGAGGATCACATCAAGTATTTAACCAAATCACAAGTACTGTTGATCTTGGTAGAATCATTAAGTTCTTAAGCAAATTTACCTAAATTGCCAATATATTTATCCATTTAAACCTCTTCTCGTTTCTCAACTGTTTCAAGATATGTTAGGTAATAATAAGGAACATGAAATAACTGGTTTCCCATCTTAGAATATAATCCCGCATCGAGATTCCCGTAATATCATTTCACAGGTGAATATATCCAATTGATATCTGTAAATGGGGTAAATTGTGAGACCTTGAGAGTTCAGGTTAGTATTTCCATACAGGCAAAGAGATGAAGGCTCGTCTTTAGGTGGTGTTCCTTGAAGGAATCTTTTGAACTACAGACTTGTAAATATTTATGACATGCTCATTTTTTGTGCAGCTTGTATAGGCGAATAATGCGTAAAGTATTATACAGGTTCTAGGCCATTGTTGATACAAAATTAGAAGGACTCGGATAATACCCCATATATCAATTAAATATATAGACCTAGTATCGCAGAATCTGGCATTCTCTCAAAGGAAATTTCAGAGTACTAAGTCCATATATCCGAGAGATGTTAACCCATAGTTAAATCTTGTTATCTTGAAGACAATTAACTGAACTGAGTGAACCCTATTGGTATATCCTCAGTAAGACCTGTTTAATTACTTGTTTAAACATTCCATATCTTTAGCATATTGTGACTTTCATATTGATGTAATATGATCTCTCTTTTTCACAAAAACTCAGTTTGGGTTTTATAACGTTTTTGTATTTTCCTAATCTTTCTCCCCCTAAAATTAAAAACACATTTTTTGGATTTTTAGAACTTTTTAAGAAAGTGTGTATAGGAATACGTCAAACCGATGAGAATCACGTCAAGTCCTCATCATCCTCAAACTCCACCTCATGAATATCCCCCAGTGTCAGGTTTCTTAAACCATTTAATTTAAAAGATTTTTAAATCTTAAATGATCAAATACTTTGGTATAAAAATCTTCTTTTTGGTCATCAGTCACGGATAAAGTGGTATCGAATCGCAATATGTTTAGTACGTGAGTGTTGACATGAGTTTTTAGTGATATCAATAGCAGCCTGATTATCTACATATATAGGCGTGTCAAGAAATTGCAGTCCGAAGTCTCTCATCTACCGTTTATCCCGAGGATTTGGGAACAATAGCTGGATGCTGAAACGTATTCAGCTTCATACGTAGAGAGAGCGACCGCGGTTTGTTTCTTACATTGCCACGCTACCAAACGAGTTCCGAAGAACTAGCAACCAACCGTCGTAGATTTGGCATTAAGTTTGCAGCAACTTAAATCAGAATTCGAGTAACCCACAAGAATGAAGTCGTCATGTCGAGGATACCACAAGCCGGTGCTTGGACATCCTTTCAAATATCTATGATACGCTTGACGGCTAGCAAGTGTGAATCTCTTGGACTAGACTGAAAACGGGCACACAGGCATGTAGGATACATGATATCAGGTCGAGAAGCAGTTAGATACATCAAGGATCCGATCATGGAGCGATATAATGTTTCATCAACTTTGACTCCATGAAGGTCTGGACAAATACCATGATTAGGAGCTAATGGGGTAGATGCTGGTTTAGTTCCTGTCATATCAAATTTCTCCAATATGTCATGAACATACTTCGTCTGATGGATGAAGATACCATCAGGCAATTGATCAACCTGAAGTCCTAGAAAGAACTTCATCTCCCCCATCACACTCATTCCGAATTTGCGCTTCATGACTTCTTCGAACTCCTTACACAGCTTATCATTTGTCGATCCGAAGATGATACCATGCACATATATTTGCACAATAATCAGATGCCCATCCACTTCCTTGGTAAAGAGGGTAGAATCTACAGTTCCTCTGAGAAAGTCGTTGTCTATAAGATGTCGTGATAGCGTTCCATACCAAGCTCTCAGGGCTTGGTTTAGACCATATAAGTCTTTGTTCAGAAGGTAGACTTTGTCTTTGTGTATGGGATCGAAAAACCCCGGTGGTTGGCCGACATACACCTCCTCTTTGACTTTTCCATACAGGTGACATCCAACTGGTACACCTTGAAACCTTTCCAAGAAGCAAAGGCCAAGAATATGTGGATAACTTCTAGATGAGCGACCGGGACATAGACTTCAGTATACTCTATCCCTTCTTGTTGATGAAAACCTTGTACCGTCATTCAAGCTTTGGTGTGGACCACTATCCCTCTGTCATCAGCTTACACTTGAAGACCCATCTAATGTTTATCTTTTTATGATCATCCAGTAGGTCAACAAGTTTCCAGACTCCCAGCTTCTGGAATTCAAGCAATTCCTCCTGCATTGCGTCCAGCCATCTCTCTTCTTTTAACGCGTCTTTCCAGTTCCCGGGTTCTACCTACGAAACAAAACAACTATTAGAAAGTCTGGTTTGCAGTGGAGCAATACGAGTATAAAAACAGCTTAGATCCTTGTTGATCTGATTGCGAATTTGCACTCCTGTTTATGAGCTACCGATAATATTCTCCGATGGATGATAAACATGGTTCCCGGCATCACTTCACTCGGAACATCCACTTGAGTTTGCAAATTCGTGATTACTTCATCAACAACCGGTGCAGATGATGAAGCTTCATTCCTTATGGGTGGTTGATCAGTTTGAGTATTCAAGAAGCTTTCAATCTGCTCAGATCCTTCATCGGAACTAGATCCTCCATTATCGAAAGTCGGTTCACGATCAGAGTCGACATTAGGCGGTTGATGGGCAGATGTTGGTGCATATTGGTGACAACAGCATAATAGTTTAATAGTTTAGTCTTTGGATATTTTGTATTGGGCTTAGTATTTATGTTTAGCTTGTTTAGAGTTGTAATGGGCTTGGAGAATGGCCTAGCCCAGTCTAAAGCCTAGTATGCAGACATGTAGTATATATACATGTTGTGAATTAGGGTTTTAGGTTTAGAGAGTTGAGACAGAAACGAGTGTGAGAAATCTACAGAGAGTGGCTGAGAGATTTCTTGTGAGTCTTGAATTGATTGTAAACACATTGTGTTGGATAATCAATAGAAGATTGTTTGAAAGGAATTGTGTTCGTGTTCTTCTTTTCTGTGAAATTTGATCTAGGGGATTCCGCAATTTAGATTAGATAGACGATTTTGTGAAGATCCATATGGTTAGGAGACCTACAATTGTGTTCTTGTCAAAATGAGGTGCAGAATTCAAGTAAAGTACATTTTAAGAATGGAGGTGTGAAGATGAATGGTAGGATCCTTCAACTACATTGAAAAGGGAGATATAGATAAATTCGGTGATATGAGCTTAACAGAAAATGATAGCTCACTAATCTACAAAGAATGGAAGATTTGGTGATTGGATACATCAGCTAAGGGGGAGTCTGTTGATGTCAGAATCTGTGTGTAGCTGAAGCTATCCAAAGACCAAAAGATCACAAGATGTTTGAATACAAAATTATACTATGAAGCTATTGTCAAGGGGGAGTCTGTTGGTGCATTTGGTGACAATAGCTTAATAGTTTAATAGTTTAGTATTTGGATAGTTTGTATTGGGCTTAGTATTTGTGTTTAGCTTGTTTAACGGTACAATTTGGTAAACACACTTTTCGGATTCGTATCGTCGAGACGAGTTTAACGGTACAATTTGGTAAACACACTTTTTGGATAAATTTTTGGACGTTTTTTCAGTACGGTTACGGTAAAACATGAAGAAGGACTAGGAGAGAAGTTAGATTTGGATTTTGACACAGGTATACCAAAATCCATTTAGACTGATACTATGTGTGTTAAAGATGGTCAGAATGAGCAACATGAGTGAGGGTGTTAATAACTACCCAAAGTTGATAAATGTTGAACAATATGTAGACTGGAAGAAGAGGTTGGAGGCATTTGTTCAAAATGAAGATTCTAAGATATGGAACTGCATGATTGATGAGTATATTGCTCTCACATGTAGAGTAACGGGAGGATTCTGGTACTTTCGTATGAGAAGATTGAAGACTCTAAGAAACAGATGTATGATGCTGAGAAGAAAGCTTCAGCAATGATAAAGATGTCCTTGCCAACTGATACAAAACACATTTGTAATAGGTATGGATCATCAAGAGAGCTGTGGGAAGCTTTAGGAAAACGTTATCAGAGTTCTTCAAGACGAAGTACATGTGAAAATGCAGTGCAGATTTCAACTAAAGTACATTTTATGAATGGATGTGTGAAGATGAATGGTAGGATCCTTCTACTACATTGAAAAGGGAGATATAGATAAATTCGGTGATATGAGCTTATCCAGGGAATGCTAACTCACTAATCTACAAAGAATGGAAGATTTGGTGATTGGATACATCAGCTAAGGGTGAGTCTGTTGATGTCAGAATCTATGTGTAGCTGAAGCTATCCAAAGACCAAAGGATCACAAGATGTTTGAAGACAAAATTACACTATGAAGCTACTGTCAAGGGGGAGTCTGTTGGTGCATATTGGTGACAACAACTTAATAGTTTAATGGTTTAGTCTTTGGATATTTTGTATTGGGCTTAATATTTATGTTTAGCTTGTTTAGAGTTGTAATGGGATTGGAGAATGGCCTAGTCCAGTCTAAAGCCTAGTATGCAGACATGTAGTATATATACATGTTGTGAATTAAGGTTTTAGGGTTAGAGAGTTGAGACAGAAAGGAATGTGAGAAATCTACAGAGAGTGGCTAAAAGATTTCTTGTAAGTCTTGAATTGATTGTAAACACATAGTGTTGGATAATCAATAGAAGACTGTTTGAAAGGAATTATTTTCGTGTTCTTCTTTTCAGTGAAATCTGATCTAGGGGATTCCGCACTCTAGATTAGATAGACGATTATGTGAAGATCCATATGGTTAGGGGACCTACAATCATGTTCTTTCAAAATAAAATGCAGATTTCAAGTAAAGTACAATTTAAGAATGGATGTGTGAAGATGAATGGTAGGATCCTTCTACTACATTGAAAAGGGAGATATAGATAAATTCGGTGATATGAGCTTAACCAAGAATGCTAGCTCACTAATCTACAAAGAATGCAAGATTTGGTGATTGGATACATCAGCTAAGGGGGAGTATGTTGATGTCAGAATCTGTGTGTAGCTGAAGCTAACCAAAGACCAAAGGATCACAAGATGTTTGAAGACAAAATTACACTATGAAGCTATTGTCAAGTAGGAGTCTGTTGGTGCATATTGGGGTGACAACAGCTTAATAGTTTAATAGTTTAGTCTTTGGATATTTTGTATTGGGCTTAATATTTATGTTTAGCTTGTTTAGAGTTGTAATAGGCTTGGAGAATGGCCTAGCCCAGTCTAAAGCCTAGTATGCAGACATGTAGTATATATACATATTGTGAATTAGGGTTTTAGGGTTAGAGAGTTGAGATAGAAAGGAGTGTGAGAAATCTACAGAGAGTGGCTGAGAGATTTCTTGTGAGTCTTGAATTGATTGTAAACACATAGTGTTGGATAATCAATAGAAGACTGTTTGAAAGGAATTGTGTTTGTGTTCTTCTTTTCTGTGAAATCTGATCTAGGGGATTCCGCACTCTAGATTAGATAGACGATTCTGTGAAGATCCGTACGGTTAGGGGACCTACAATCGTGTTCTTGTCAAAATGAAGTGCAGAATTAAAGTAAAGTACATTCTAAGAATGGATGTGTGAAGATAAATGGTAGGATCCTTCTACTACATTGAAAAGGGAGATATAGATAAATTCGGTGATATGAGCTTAACCAGAGAATGCTAGCTCACTAATATACAAAGAATGGAAGATTTGGTGATTGGATACATCAGGTAAGGGGGAGTCTGTTGAAGTCAGATCTGTGTGTAGCTAAAGCTATCCAAAGGCCAAAGGATCACAAGATGTTTGAAGACAAAATTACACTATGAAGTTATTGTCAATGGGGAGTCTGTTGGTGCATATTTGTGACAACAACTTAATAGTTAAATAGTTTAGTCTTTGGATATTTTGTATTGGGCTTAGTATTTGTGTTTAGCTTGTTTAGAGTTGTAATGGGCTTGGAGAATGGCCTAGCCCAGTCTAAAGCCCAGTATGCAGACATGTAGTATATATACATGTTGTGAATTAGGGTTTTAGGGTTAGAGAGTTGAGACAGAAAGAGGTGTGAGAAATCTACAGAGAGTGGCTGGGAAATTTCATGTGAGTCTTGAATTGATTGTAAACACATTGTGTTGGATAATCAATAGAAGACTGTTTGAAAGGAATTGTGTTCGTGTTCGTGTTCTTGTTTTCTATGAAATCTGATCTATGGGATTCCGCACTCTAGATTAGATAGACGATTCTGTGAAGATCCATACGGTTAGTGGACCTAAAGCAGATGATTCAGCAGTGTTCAAGATTGGTACAGATACAGATTCTTGAAGAGTAGTTCTCGAACCTATATCAGAAGTGTTGACAGGAAGTGACAAGGAAATCTCTAACGATCTGGAAACTTTCTCTTGATTAGATATTTGATGCTGTTGAAAGAGCATAACAAGTTCTAGATGTCACGTCTGGCAGGTCGATTGAATTCCACAATCCTTTGTAGTTGAACAGCCATGGATCCCTAGGTTTTTATGTTGGCATAGTATACCGTTGACAATCAACATGCTGTGCAAGAATAACCTGGTTCAGACTCGGCAAAAAGACACGTTCTTGCGGAGTAGCATAACCGACGAAAAATCCTTCCAAGGATTTGGCTCTAGATTTACCATCTGGGTCCAATATATTACACGATGCATATCTCTGACAACAGCTTAGATTTGGTCTTTGGGTATCTTGTAATTAATAAAATGATAAACAGTTAGCAGGTTTAGTTTTGTAATAGTGAATTAGAAGTAATTGGGCTAATCCAGACACTACATAGCATATGGTAGGCGAATTGGGCCTAGACCCAATAGCAGTCCATGTGGTGAAACCCTAGCCTAGTTGCATAACCTGACTCTATATAAAGGGAGGTTGTTATTAGGGTTAACGTTGCTCATTCAGTTGATTGGTGGATTAGCTAATTACTTAAGAGAGAGTTGAAAGAGAGAGTCTTGAATTGATTGTAAACACTTGTCTTAGATAAGCAATAGAAGACGGATTGAAATGTTTGTGATCGTGTTCTTGTTCGGTTTTCTATGAATTTTGATCCAGGGGATTCCGAATTCTGGATTAGATAAACGATTCTGTGATGATCCATACGGATTAGGGGACCTACAATTGGTATCAGAGCATTCGGCAGAAAAAATTGGGTTTTTGGACGTTTTGGAGGCTGGTTTGAAGTTTTGACGGCTGTTCTAGGGTTTATGCTGCTGTTCTAGGGTTTTGCAGCTACTTTGAATTAACAGCAAAGCATTTCGGATAGAAGGAAGGCATCTCAGATCAAAGGTGAAGCTTTTCGGATTGAAAACTTGCTTTTCGGATCATAAAAGTTGCATCTCGGATCAGAGAACTTGCATTTCGGATCAAATTAGACCATCTCGGATTGCATTTCGGATCCGCACAGTCTATCACGGATTCCATGTCGGATCAGAATAGTTTATTCCGGATTCCATCTCGAATCAGAATAGTACATTCTGGATTCCTTCTCGGATCAGAATAGTACTAGCCGGATTCCATCTCTGATCACTATTCTGAATCACCATCTCGGATAAGCATCTCAGATCATTGTTCTGAGTTTTCATCTCGTATTGTCAATCTGAGTTACTATTCCGAATTTGGTATTGTTCCGAGTTCTATACAAAAAGGTGGAAAGTTAATCAGCTGAGGTAACCGAAGTTAAACATTTTCGGACATAGAACTTAATCCATAAACAATCTTGACAAACCGATTGCACGGTTAGACTCGTGTGATTTTTAGGAAAAAAATCGGACAATATACATCATTGGATTCGATTCGTCGAGACGAGTCTAACGGTATAATTTGGTGATCACCAATTTCGGACAAATTTTTAACGTTTTTAACGAGCCGGTTCGGTAAAAATGTCAAATATGTCTAACCTAAATGAACTGTTAAGAATGGAGCACGAGGTAGGCACAACTAAGAAACCTCCAAAAATGCTGAGGGTAGAGAATTACCTTACATGGAAGGATAGGTTTCAGTCGTTCATTGAATATAAGGACACACGGATGTGGATCTGTATTCAAGATGGGTACGCTAACCCCACTCATGACTTTGAGGGCAGAAAACGTGTCACTACTTATGTGAATATGTCAGAAGCTGAAAAGAGAATGTATGAGTCTGAGAAGAAAGCCTTAGCTACTATAAAGATGTCGTTACATGATGTCATCAAACATACATTCAAGCATTATACTACGTCGAAGGAGATGTGGGATGCCCTAGAGAAGAGGTATGAAGGCAATCCTGATGTGAAGAAGAACAAGGTTGATCTGCTGAAGAAACAATTTGCTGTGTTTAAAGGAATGAGAAATGAATCCCTTGAAGATATTATCATGAGATATTATCATCTAATGTCAGAAATGGACAATTATGACATAGAGGGATACACAGTTGTTGAGATAAATGATAAGTTGCTTGATGCTTTACCTTCAAAGTGGGATATTTATACTTTGATGATAAAGGGTGAAGCTGACTAAGAAAATAAAGACTTAGAAGAGGTTGTTGGGACACTGAGAGCTTATGAGCTCAACATGAAGAAGAAGAAGGAAACTGGATATGATCAGGTTCAAGATCCGGGGATTTATAAAGGGCATACACCTTCATCTTCCAACAATGCTTCAAGTGATACTGCAACTGCGTTTATTCATGTGAAAATGAGTAGATTGTGACAAATACTGAGGGTGAAGTATGTTTTATAGTTGCTTCAGGAGGCTCGTCAGGGGCAAAGAGACAACAATCAAGTAATAATAACAACAGTTCTAGGTCTATGCCTCTGAGCGTCAAAAGTGTTGAAGGTCATTTGGCATTGCTTGCTTCTTTCGTTGCTTCCTACAAGAACTACATTTAGGGAAGAATATCTGATCCTGCTACGTTTGATAAAGATTATGATCAGATTGACCTTGATGATCTAGAGGAGATGGATTTACAATGGCAGATGACCATGATCTCTAGAAGAGTAAAGAGGTTCATGAACAGAACGAGTAGGAAGTTCGTTGGAAAGAGTGGGTTTTGACAAGTCTAAAGTGAAGTGTTACAATTGTCAAAATTATGGACACTTTGCTAGAGAGTGCCAAAGACCTAAGTCTGAATCTCGTTCTAGTTCTTCTTTTCAAGATTTTCCTGGTCATGGTTCAAGCAACAGGAATGCGTCAACCAACACTGGATCAAAGGCCCTGATCTCTACTGCTAGAGAGGGTTCCTATGATTGGAGTGTTCATCTGGAGGGTGATGACAATGCCTCACAGGCGTTCATGGCTGAGATAGCCCCAGTTGATGATGAGGAAGTGAAGGTTGAAGCTGAGGTAGAGCGAGAGACAGTAGCTGAAAAAGCTGATGGGGAACCGAATGAAGCAGAGAAGAAGATGACTGTTGATTTTGTTGCTTTCATGGCCGATCTAAGCAAATCAATAGGAGAGGTACATTCTAACTCTGGTAGTTCTGTTTGCTTAAAATGTCGAGAACTACAAAGTGAGGTTGACATGTTAACAAAATAAAACCAAAGTATGGTAAATGAGCTCTCAAACCTAAAAGAATCAAACCTTTTCGTAAAACGAAATGAGTCATTATATTTGAAGAAAATTAAAGGTTATGAAGAAGAAATCAATATTCTAACCTGTCAGCTTAATGAAAAGCTTCAAATTATTGACTTAGCTCATGATGCGATAAGTGAGAAAACAAAAGAAATTTCTGAAAAATGCAAAGAGTTGTCTGAAGCACAACTTAAAATTTGTGAACTTGAAAAGAAATTAAATCAATTTAGAGATTCATCTTCTGTTATGAAACACATGATGAATGGCCTGAAGAAAAGTAATGACAAGACATGTGTGGGCTTCAAAGGTTTAAATGAAGTTCCACCACCTCTTGGTCATGACTATTTCTTCTTGCCAGATGAAGAAGAGCTTACAGACTTTGTGTCAACTATATCTGGTAGTTCCACATCAGAGGATGTTGATGTGACTGAGAATGTCAAGAAGGATAATAACAGTGAACCAATTTTGAAAACTAAGAACACACACCCTACAAATAAAAACAAATTTTTGTTAAAAAGGTTGATTTTGTTAAAGAGGTGATATGAAAGAAGAGGTCGCTGTTATTACAAAAGAGTCAAATGTGCAATTTGCTAAAAGTAAAAACAAAGAAAAATCAGAAATTAAGTAAACTAAACAATATCTTTCAAAGGCATCATCATCATCATCACCCGATGAATCTAATCCAGAGACTTCAAATAAGAAGTCTTCGGCTAGAAGATCCTGCTTCAAATGTCACAAAAAGGGACATGTAGCTAGCTGCTATCCTACCAAAAAGAATGAAGGACAGGTGAGTGAGAGACAGAGAGAAAAATCACCAGAAAAAGTTGGTGATGGTGAGCAGAAGGTTACTAACTCACCAAAGATATATGCTACCAAGCAAAAAAAGTGTTGCTGCTGGTGTAGATAAGGCTGAAAAAGGAACTCACCAAGTTCCTCGTTTTCAAAGAAATCAACAAATATTTCAGCCTGAATCTACATCAGGCAGATATGAAAGACCTAGAAGTAGTTCACCAAAAATGAATAACTTAAATGGTCGATCTAGTAATCTCAGAAGTCAAGGTCAATATCAAACTCGATATCAGAATGTTGGTAGACGAAATTTTTATAACAATGGCTTTAGAAATTATTACCATCAAAATTCAAGAAATCATATTCATAATTTCCAAAGGTCACAAAGTCCAAACATGTTTAGGAAACCTTAGGACCAGAGACTTAGTGGAAATGAAAGACCATTTCCATCAACAGGTCTGAGATCCAAGACTCCTGTTAGGAATGATGGATATTGGATGGATGTTCCTGTGGTTGATGAATCTGGAAGACCCAAGACCATTAAGGCTTGGGTCGCCCAATCTAGCTAATTTTGTTAGGTTGTGTAGGAGTTGCTAAGGAGAATTATCAACTTGTGGTATGTTGATAGTGGTTGCTCTAGGCATATGACGGGGGATGCAAGGTTGTTGATTGAGTTTGAGAATATAGATGGTGGTTATGTGATTTTTGCAGGTGCTAAAGGAGGGCACATTACAGGTCGAGGAAAAGTGACCAACGGGAAGATCACATTGGACAAAGTGAACTATGTTGAGCAGCTGAATCATAATCTGATGAGCGTGTCTCAAGTCTGCAACAAGGGTCACTCGGTCCACTTTAGTAAGTCTGAAGCTTTGGTGTTGGGTGATACCGGATGATTGGATAGTGATGAGAGCGCCAAGGAGAAACGATACTTATGTCATGGATATGGGTACCAAGGATTCTTCCACTGTGGTGGTGTGTTTACTATCAAAAGCATCTGAGGCTGAGTCATTGTTGTGGCACAAACGCATGGCCCACATCCACTACTGAAAAATCAATTATATTATTAAAAATGGCTTAGTAGAAGGGGTACCAGTGCAGAGGTTTCATGTGGGAGATAAATGTCTTCCATGTCAAAAGGGAAAACAACATAAGAAACCTCATAAGTCTAAAACATAAATTCCATAGATGCCCCTTATGAATTACTTCATATGGATCTACTCGGTCTGGTGAACGTAAGGAGCATAGGTGGAAAGTACTATTGTTTAGTTTTCACAGATGATTATTCACGATATTCATGGGTTTTCTTTTATGTACAAAAGATGAGACAGTGGAGATGCTGATAGATCTTTTTACAAAATTGGAAAATGTCCATGATGTACGGATCAAGAGGATAAGGAGTGATAATGGTACTGAGTTCAAGAATCAGATTCAAGATCTTTATTGTCTTCGCAAGGGAATTGAACATCAATATTCTGCTCCTTATACACCTCAACAGAATGGATTCGCTGAGAGGAAAAACAGGACGTTGATTGAAGCTGCAAAGACTATGCTTTCTGATTCAAAGCTTCCAGTTCTTTTCTGTGGAGAAGCTGTGAACATAGCCTGTGATGTCCTGAACAAAGTTTTGACGGTTAAACGGTTTAACAAAACATGTCACGAACTATTGTTTATCCGAAAACCAAACATAAAAGGCTTTGAACCATTTGGATTACCCTGCACCATTGTGCGAAATAAAGATAAGCAAAAATTCGGTGAGGTAGCTAATGAGGGTTACTTTCTAGGCTATATGCCTAGAACACCGAATAAAAGGGTTTTTAATCTAAAAACTAGTAAAATTGAGGTTGTGTTTAACATAGAAATCACTAGTTATTCGCCTCAACAATCATCGGGTGGTCCTACTATATTATATGATTATGACAATGTTTTTAAATCATTTAATATTCCTGATTTTTCAAACGCAGATGAGTCTCAAGTGATCCAAACTGTGATCAGTGACGATGGAGAAGGTGACTTCATGCCTAGATCGAGTATATCAATGACAAGGCTCCAGAAACTTCTTCCAATGGAACTCCACAAGATTCTAGTGGTAGTGAGTCTGAACCTATTCAGGGGGAGGATTTTACTAATCCGTTTGCTAATCAGACCACTCAGGGGGAGGTCGGATCTAATATGGGAGATAATCTAGTTGTTGACACCATTTCTACTACATGTGTAAATAGAGATCATCCAGTTGAAAATATCATAGGTGATGCTGCTATAGGTGTTCAGACAAGAAAAGGTGTGATCGAAGGTTCCTGTATGTTTACTTCAATTCAGAAGACTGGGTTGATTCATGAGTGTTTGTATAGCTGCTTTATTGCCCAAGAGGAGCCAAAAAATGTTCATATGGCTCTAAAAGATAATTGCTGGGTGGAAGCTATGCAAGAGGAACTAGCTCAGTTTAAGAAGTTGAAAGTTTGGGAGCTAGTTGACTTGCCTGAAGGAGAGAAGGAAATAGGCACTAAGTGTGTGTTCAAGTGCAGGAAGACGACCGGGAGATCATGATAAGGAATAAGGCTCGGTTGGTAGTGAAATGGTTCAATCAGCAAGAGGGGATTGTTTACAATGAAGTGCTTGCACCAGTAGCACGGTTGGAAGCAATTCGTTTGTTCCTAGCTTTTGCTTCATTCAAGGGCTTTCAACTTGACGTGAAAAGTGCGTTTCTTTATGAGAAAGTCCAAGAAGTGGTGTATGTCTCACAACCAGACGGGTTCATTAATCCAGATTATCTAGATCGAGTCTATCGACTTGATAAGGCATTGTATGGATTGCATCAGGCACCTAGGCCGTGGTATGACACTGTCAGCACATTTGTTAAAGAATGGTTTTGAAAGAGGTCAGATTGACAATACACTTTTCATTCAAAGGAAGAAGGAAGACTTTTTGTAGTACAGGTATACGTTGATGACATCATTTTTGGGCCATCTGATGAGAACATGTGTCATGAATTCGAGGAGGTAATGAAGAGCAAGTTTGAAATGAGTGCGATGGGTGAACTGTCCTACTTTTTAGGTTTACAAGTTGAACAGAAGAAGGATGGGATGGTTATACATCAGACGAAGTATGTGTATGACATTTTGTCTCATTTTAAAATGGAGGATTGCACTACTTTCAACACACCTTTTTATACAATGTTGATCCTACTTAATACGGGGCTATGATAGGTTCTCTAGTGTACTTAACTGCTTCTAGACCCGACATCATGTTCGCAGTGTGTCTTTGTGCTAGATATCAAGCAATTCCAAAAGTGTCCTACATGAAAGCGGTGAAGCGGATTCTTCGTTACATGAAGGGAAACCTAAACTTGGGTTATGGTATCCAGCTGTTAGTGATTTGAAGTTTTTGCTTTCACTGATTCGGACTTTGGTGGAATCAAACCAACAAGAAAGTCTACCACAAGTGGTTGTCAGTTCTTAGGAGGGAGGATAGTGTCTTGGCAATGCAAGAAGTAGTCTTGCGTGTCTACCTCGACGTGTGAAGCTGAATATATTGTTGCGGGTAGTTGTTGCTCTCAAGTTCTCTGGATCCAACAGCAGATGCGCGATTATAGTTTGAATTTCACTCGTACGCCTATTATGATAGACAATAATGCCACTATTTCAATCACCAACAATCCCGTAAAACACAGTCGCACAAAACATGTTGACATTCGTCATCATTTTATACGGGATTGTGCTGAAGAGAAATTAATTGAACTACATCGAGTCGACACACTTGATAACCTGGCAGATCTTTACACAAAAGCTTTTGACAGGGCTCGTTTTGAACATTTAGTCGAACTCAACGGGATGAGGAATCCTGAATAACCAGTTTTCCAAAATTATTTTGTAAATAATTTACTGCTTTTCAAAAATAAAAAAATAGAAAATAGAAAATCAAAAATGAGTTTTCACTGTGTGGAAAAGAAGAAATGATAGTACATCAGCAAGTTAGACTGTCACACTAATATTTAAAACTAAATTGCTTAAGTGTGATAGCAGCTTCATCATATGATGTACCAGTAGGCAAAAGCATGAAATAATCAACTTACCTTGGTGATATAAACATAATGAACTGTGTATGAGTGGATAACATATCAGTGCGTATGGTTTTATAACCTTAAATCTTGCGTTGATAGATTGCCAAAATATGAGGTTTTAGGTCTTTATATCATTATTTCATCTAGGGTATCAAGGTTGTCCTTCTGCTGCATCCAGATATATGCTGACCTAGGCACAACCAGGATATCTTAAAAGAGCTAAAATGCCAAATCCCAAAAATTAAAGATGCTCTCCTAGAGAGTCATTTAAATGTGCAAATTACATTATTCGTACCAGAATTTGGTATTTGCCCTAACCCTCGTTGGATATTGGTCTCTTTGTTGTACGGAAGTACTGACCTGATCACCAATTATCTAACGTTGTAATTCAAAGGGATGAATTTCAGTATACTCACCAACTACGAGGAATCTTTGTGCATACCTTGATCGTGGGGGTATGTCCTGAAGTAGGACACACTAGTATATTAGTATCAATTATCTAAACATATCACTAGGTAATGGTAATTGAAATGTTCATGTATTTTGTTTAAGTTGATAAACAATACTGGTAATCGTCTTGAACTGCTTTTCATGAATATTGTATATAGAATTATCAAATAGTGTGAAAACAGTTTTATGTTGCTAATATGATCTTCTTAACGGTGATTCTCACAAACACAGAGTGTTTATTATTTTGTTATGTATTTGCTTTCAGAAAATATAAAAATCCAAAAAGATTTCATTTTCTTGTAAATTCTTA
Organism: Scalesia atractyloides; assembly: GCA_947069175.1. NCBI lineage: Eukaryota > Viridiplantae > Streptophyta > Magnoliopsida > Asterales > Asteraceae > Scalesia > Scalesia atractyloides. Next base: position 50,432,249 of record CAMTDV010000023.1, read on the forward strand.
ATGTACGGAATATGGTTAGTCATGGAGGAGTTGTTACCGATAGCGGGAGACGGTGTTAGAAGATGAGTTCAGAAATTTTTTTCAAATCTTGCAGGTTCAATGTGCTTAAAATTGGAGTATGTGCTTTCAGTTGAGAAGTGCTTAATCTGTTATACAGTTTTACTTTCTCTTGAATAAAAATAATTTGCTTAACTTGTGTTGAAAAATTCTTATGGTTTCTCGAAATGTTTTGTTTTATAGTATACAGATTGTAGCAGTGTGTTGCTGAGAAGTTTGGTGAAGAGAAATTTGATCGGATGCATGGTAGAACCTCCTTTCTACATTGCAGACAAAGTTAAAGAGTTTTTGAAGATAGTTATGCAAGGACTAAACTGGAGTTTAGTCAAACGCTAACGATTTAGAAGATTTGGTGATTGGATACATCAGCTTAGTGGGAGTCTATTGCTGACAAAAGCTATTAAAGTTGAACCTATCCAAAGACCAACGTTTTTCAAAGACGCTAAAGATTGCAAGATGACTAAAGACAAAGTTGTTTAATGAAGCTATTGTCAAGGGGGAGTTTGTTGGTGCATATTTGTGATAACAGCTTAGATTTGGTCTTTGGATATCTTGTAATTAGTAAAATGATAAACGGTTAGCAGGTTTAGTTTTGTAATAGTTAATTAGAAGTAATTGGGCTAATCTAGACACTATATAGCATATGGTAGGCGAATTGGGCCTAGACCCAATAGCAGTCCATGTGGTGAAACCCTAGACTAGTAGCATAACCTGTCTCTATATAAAGCAAGATTGTCATTAGGGTTAAGGTTGCTCATTCAGTTAATTGGTGGATTAGCTAATTACTTCAGAGAGTTGAAAGAGAGAGTCTTGAATTGATTGTAAACACTTGTGTTAGATAATCAATAGAAGATGGATTGAAAGTATTTGTTCGTGTTCGTGTTCTTCTTCGGTTTTCTGTGAAACCTGATCTAGGGGATTCTGCACCCTAGATTAGATAAACGATTCTGTGACGATCCATACGGATTAGGGGACCTACATGCAATATGCCCGATATTTTTTCATTTGTAGCATGTCCTACTGTCTTTACGGACAGAGGAATCAAAAATTTGTTTTCTACTCTCTTTTTCTTTCTTGAAATCATCATTGGATTGTGTACTGATGATTTCTTTTTCTTTTTCTATTGTTGTTCCAAAAACAAAATTGATTTTCTTTGTAAAGTTTAGCTTTTGGAACTTGCTTTTCATTCTTCGCTTTTGAAAACCCAAACCAGCCCTCCTATTATCAGGATAATCTCTGTTTCTCTGATGGTAGGGTCTGTTAACATATTTGATTTAAACTAAAATGATACATCGTGTTTATCTAAATCAGAATGGCTTACGACCACAAGCTTGAACAATTTATCGACACGATCCAGATTCACATTCTCGATGGGAAAATCTTCATCAGAATATAGTTTATCAGATCCATGCATTTTATAAACTATGACGTTTAGATCAGTGTTTAAACTATTTTCCGATTTTTCAAAATCAGATTCAAATTTTTCAGGTTCACCTTTTAAAACATTTTCAACCACTGTCTTAACTACCTCAGAATCACATTCATTTTCAGATTTTGTGTAAGTTACGTCAATGTTTGTAGGCAACTCGTTTGGCTATTCAGTTTTCAATTTTAAATTAAGCGTAGTTTCCACCCCTGATGGCTTTTTACAAGCATAACTATTCCACATGGGTGGTGGAACACGATTGTAACTTGCACTCTTGTTTTTATCATTTTTAGATTATTCTTTGTTTTTTATCTTAGATAGAATATGATCAATGACGTATGAGCTTGTTGAATAACTGATTAACAACTTCTTAACCCGTTCTATTTCTACTTTTATCTTCTCAAGCTCACTTTTTAGCTCAGCGATAGTATTTAAATGAATATTAATGGCCATTTGCTTGTCCATTACTGTCGCTTTAAGCATAGAAAGTGTTCTCTGAGTGCTTTTTCATATTGTTTAACAGATTTGCTTAATTTGTCGTAAGCTTCTTTAGTTGATTTATAGTCACTCGACAAATTATCTGTTAGACATTTGAGCTCATCATATCGTGTGTCTTTTACAACACATTCACTACATGGCTCACCATATTTCAAACATGGTTTTTCTATCACATACTCACTTTTAGACTCATTTACGTTTTCCATACATGCTTTGTTGGTCTCATCAGTCAACTTCTCCATCTTTTCATCAACTTTCTTTGCTTCAACTTCCGGCTTCTTTTCTACACAAAATGATCGTGGCTTGGTTCAAAGTAACCTGCAAAAGTTTTCAAAATATCATTTGGCAGGAGAGGTTTAAAAGCATTGTTTAATAGTTCCACCTCTTCTGACGATGTGTGATAAAAATCTTCTTCTGGAGCCTCGTCAAAAGATGCCTCTGATTCTTCTTCAGGTTCTTCGATTATTTCTGCAATCAATGCCAAACTCTCATTCTTGGAAATGTATTTGTTCCAGTTAAAGCCTTCGTCTTCTTGAGTAACTACAAGCGCTTTGTCTTTAGTTTTTGGCTATCTATCTTCGATTTGCACCATTCTAGTTCTTGGTTGAGGGCGATGATAGATGGGTTTCTTGTAGTAGCCGTCGGCAAATGGGTTCTGATTACCCTGAACTTCTATGTTTGGACATTCACGTTTAAAATGTCCCTTCTCCCGACACTTGAAACAAGTAACTTTGGAATTGTTGAATCCAAGTTTTCCATCTAATCCACCCAAGTTCTCTTTCCCGGTGATTTCCATGAAGCGTTATGCGTGTCTAACAATAGATGCCATACACCATTTGATGTCGATCAACTCCATCTCTACCGGATCAATCTGATCATAGTCCTCTCTGGTCATTTATGAATTTCCAATCTTTCCTGCTACAAGACTGTCATAAGATTCGAGAACCGATGCTAATAGTGACATATGTTGCTTTGCGGTCTTCTCATCCAAGTTTTGTGCATTCTGGAAATCAACAGCGATATTGCACTATAAAACCCTTTGAGTAGGATTAGATTGATTGTTCAGGTTGATCTGGGGATTGCTCAAAAAAATGTGATGACTGTGGGCTTTTAGACGTCTTTGGGTTGACCGTAGCAAATGACTGAAAACCAATGTGTTGATTTGACGCTGGGCTTGGTATGTTGTAAGCGCTAAAGACATTTTGGATCTTTGGAGACTGTATCTGGGCAACAGAACTCTTCTTGTAATACAAATTAACGTCTTGTTGCATTTGGGCGCCTTTGTTCTTTGCCATTTTCTGTATTTCGAGTTCATGTCCCTCCAATCTCTCAATGAATCTACGTAACAAAGAATTATCATATTCAGTTCCATTCTTCAAAATGGTCAAGTAGGTAGACCATTCGCCTTGTGGTAAGGAATCTGCGAGTTTATCAACTAATTCTTCATTCGACTTTATGCTTCCCATTCGCTTCATTTGCATAACCCGATGACAATATCTTTCAATGATTGTGGTTATAATTATTCCAAAAATGCAGGGTTAGTCTAGACAGACACATATTCAAATGTAAATTTGTCTAAATCAAATAATTCAGCAGGATTTGCTGGGATTTTTAGTGAAGAAAGTTCATTGAACTTGACATTCAATGTCTCTTCCACACACCTAGTCTTTGTGTTAAACACTTTATAGGCCTTGGCAGTGGTTGAATATCGCAAAAAAAACCACAATCTACTTTGGCTGCAAATTTGGAAATAGAATCTTTTTAAATTAAAATGAAACATGGACAGCCAAAGATTTTAAAATATGAGATCAGAGGTTTGATCTTGTACAGAATTTCATAAGCAGTCTTTTGATGCTGAGGTTAATTAAAACTCTATTTTGTACATAGCAAGCAGTGTTCACAGCCTCTGCCCAAAAGGACAAGGGTAAACCAGAGTCTGCAAGCGTTGTCCTAGCAGCTTCAATTAGAGTTCTCTTTTTTTCCTTTCAACACACCCATTTTGTTCTGGTGTCCTTGGGATGTTGTATTGCCTAACAATCCCTTTTAACACACCGAGACCATCCAACTCTTTATTTATAAACTTTGTTCCATTGTCACTTCTAAAGACTTTTACTGGCATGTCAAATTGCTTTTCAACTTGTTTTACAAAATTTTGTAGAATACCTGCAGTCTCATCTTTGGAGTGCATGAAATAAGTCCTTGTAAATATTGAAAAATCATCAACTATGACAAGACAATATCTCTTCTTATTGAGACTCATGATTTTTACAGGGCCATACAAGTCCATGTGTAGCAATTGCAAACACTGGCTTGTTTTGGACTATTCAATGGATTTGTATGAACTTTTATGTTGTTTACCTTTTAAACAGCAAACATAGTGTTCATCCCATGTGAATTGTTTTGTTGGAAGACCTCTTACAAGACCTTGTTTTGAGAGTGTGGTGAAGTTTTAAGATCTGTGTGGCCAAGTCTTCTATGCCAAAGTTCTGTCTCTTTGTTAGAAGCAACTGAGAACAGACATGCATTGGACATTGATTATCTTTCAAAATATCAACCATATACACATTTCCACTCCTGTGAGCAACAAGTTGGTCTTTGCTCTTAGCTATGATTTGATCAATCTTTTTAACTACTGCTGGCCCAACAATCTGACAAGTTTTCTTAGAAAAGAATGACCCATAGCCTTTGTCATTCATCTAAGTTACACTAAGAAGATTAAATTTCAGATTGTCGATAAGATTAACATGTTTAAACTTGAGTTTCCCCAGCCTGGACTGAACCTGACCCAAACACCTTCCATTTTGAATTGTTACCAAAGGATATCACACCCTCCATGTGCCATGAAATCTTAGAGTAGGGCTCTACATCCTTTCATGTGCCTGGAGCCTCCTATCTACATACCATAAACCGTCAAGGTAAGTAGAAGCTCCCTGAACATCAGTAAACAATTAGTTTAGGTGAGTTTCCAAAGCTAAGATGGCTTTGGATGGGGTCACAGACATTCCAGCCTCAAGTCCAGGAATATGGTCAGTGTTTTGAACAGATTTTGGTAACCTCTGTTGTGAGCCATATCCTTTCAGTTGATCATAACCATGAGGATTCCTGTTAACTCTTGGTTTTGATGGTCTTTTGTAGACCTCATAGCCAAGTGGTTCACTCTTATAAGCAAGTTGGCTATATCCTCTTGGTAATTTATTAGCTGGTGGTGCATCTGTTACCTGAACCTCTCTAGGAGCAGAGGTTACATTCAATTGTTTGGTAACAAATGTTTGGACAGGAACAAAGGTCTGTTTGGTCTTTTCCTTTCTTGGACACTCAAGTGTTTTTGATTTATACTCATTTCTTTTGACTTCAAAATTTTTGAGATAAACACATTCTTGAGTTTTGTGGTTTGTTTTGCCACAGATGATGCAATTTGGTGAATCAATGATCACAGTTGTTTTGCTTATAACATAAGCTTTCAGAAGAAAACAATTTTTAGTAACATGATTCTTTTTTTCACAAAAGTCACAATAATAAGTTTGATATTTTCTCACTTTTCTTCCCTTTTTTCTGACTTCTTGTCAACAGATGTTGTAACATCTGCTGGAAGATCTTTCAAGAGAATGATCTTGACTTGTAGTGCTTTTACACCTTCAATGGTTGAAAAATCATTGGCTTAAAATTTTCAAGAATGTCACTCATCTGACCAGGTAGGTTTGTATTGGTATTTCTCAATCTCCTCAAAAGTTGAGGATCCTTCTGGTCTATCTAAAACAATTTTCTTACGATTTGTTTCAGTGACTTTTATTTCTTGACTAGCCAACATTTTTGGAATAATTATAACCACAATCATTTACAGCAGTGTTTTGAAAAACTTGGTCATTTTTTCTAGAACCTACACCAAATTTTACATTGCTTTTGATTTGTGATTCTAACATCAACTCATAACCTCTGTAGGACTCTACCCATTTCTCATAAATGATCTGGGTAGATTCAAGCTCCTTTTTACAACTTTGGTATTTTTCATTTTTCTATCATTGTTTGGAGTTGATCCTTGGTTATGCTTGATTCATGTTTGAGACTGCTGATTTCACTATCCTTTTCTAACTGTTTAGATTTTAACTCTTTTGTATGTTCTGCAAACTGTATTTCATCATTTAATATCTTGTTTCTAAGGTTTTCATTCACCTCTTTAATGTTAGCAAAAACAATAATACATTTGTCTGAACATAATTCTTTAAGGACTTGAGGTGATACCTTAGCAGCAGTCATCATGGCACAATCACATTCTCCTTCACAAACACTGGAATCTCATGGGTCAGACAGAGGTTCTACCATTTCTTCACCAGTCTTTTCTTTACCAATAATTTCTTCACTAATATCTATTGTAACATTTGTTTCAACATTTTCACAAACCTCATCAATATTGGTTACCACTTCCTCAGATTCATTCCCCTGCCATACAACAAAAATTTTCAGTTTTCTTATCAGAATTAACAACTAAAGAAAAATTTTCATCAGTAAGTTCCTCAGGTAAGCTACTCCAATCAACAAATCCTTGTGTAAAGAGACTCTGTTGATTGGTCTCTGTCTGAGCAGAGGTTTGTGGAGTTGGGGCTTGAACATATTGTATCTGAGGAACAGTGGTTTGGACATACTTAACAGGAATAGTGTTTACAGGGTGTGCAAAATGAGCATTGTTTTGCATGTGTTGGGTAGGGGTATATTGGTAATAATGGACAGTATTTTGAGGTCTAGGACTTGGATGCGTAATTATAAGACCATTTGTTTGGCTCCTGTATTCTCTAGCAAAATGACCTAGCCTATTACACTTGTAACATTTGATTTTTGACTTATCAAACCCAACTTTTAAACCCCCATGCAACTATGGAAACTTCCTACCAATTTTCTTGTAAGACTTGCTAGTCCTAACACTTAGTAAGGCCAATTGATGAAAAATGTCAATTTCCTCAAAATTAACAGGATCAAAATGTTGAAGATCATTTAACTCAAAGGATAAGTTGTCAGAAACCTGATTTTCCCCATTTATTGTAAAAGCATAATTGGGTGATTAAGAATCAGAGTTGAAGTGTCCACCAGATGTTACAACAATAAAAAGATCAAACTCTGATCCTTACTACCACCAGAGGTTTCTTCTTGACCAAAAGTGGTGGACTACCAAAGGCATAGTTATCAGTAACCTTTCCTGACGCTTGTAGCTTCTTTTTCTAGTTAAGAGCTCTCTCATTAGTGAGAAGCCTACCGTGAAGCTGAGTCAAACTCATCTCCTTGAACCCAACATCGGTTCTAGTTACAAAGACAATAGTGTCCCATTTTTCTGGCAGAGATCTTAAAAATCGACTATTCAAAGTTGAATTTGGATAGTTAACATTTACCAGTTTTAGTTCACTTATTAGACAGCTAAACCTTTCAAACTATTGAGATAATGATTTTCCTTTAACATGACAAAACGTTTCATATTATTGCTTTTCATATTGTTGGTTTAAAACTTCACGATTGTTTTCAATAACCTCCTCTGTCCCACCGCATTGTTCTTTCAAATCATCCCACAACTCTTTTGCACTGTTGCAATGCAACCGGCCAGCATAGATATCATTAGGCAACGTTGTTGCAACGCTGCTAAATGCCTTTGCATCTAGCTCGATTTTCTGAAAATCTTGCTCAGAGTAGTTTTCATGATTCTTTGGAACTTGAACTTTTGGGTCCTTAGCACTCGGTACCATCGGAACATGAGATCCGAGATTTCCAGCATCGGAGGTTTGTACATGGTGCCAGTGTTGTGTGGATCTTGTGTGTTTTGAGATTAACTGACATTACAAATAGGTTTTTGTTTAAAATTTCTGAACGTAAATAAACTTTCACTCTATCAATACAAATGAACAAACGAATTAGCAGTGAGAGCTGACTAGTTTATATCATCAAATTGATGTTAAATCAAATTTGAACGACAAGATCTAATACCACTTGTTAGGATCTGAGTTAGATACTGATGAGATTGTTTAGATGAAATCAATGTAAGATGATAAATAACAATGATACAATGCTGCAGAATTTGATAAACTTTGAAATCACAACAATAGAAAAATTGTTTTCAAGAACATGCTTTTGTAATTGTAATCACGTATGCATGTAATTTACAAACTCCCCCTCAGCCTAAGATCACTCTCTTTTTTCATACAAAATGTGTAGAAGGAAAATGATGAATAGAACAGTATAGGCACTATTCTATTTATAGGTACAATTCAAACAACTGAGCATCTTAGGCTGACGTCACATAGATAGTGACACTTAACAAACTAACAAATTCTAAACACTGCTAGACCTAAACACTGTTACAATAAAATATAATATAAATTCTGTTGATAATAACTGTTAAGATATCCTCTATTGGTCTTCAGCAGACCTTTGCCTTAACAGTTCTTTGGTTCTTCATCCGAGTTTGTCTCTAACAGACCTTTGTTTCTAGCAGAGTTTTATCCTAGCAGATCTTTTTGAAAAGTCTTTATTCCCAGCAGAGTTTAGAGCAGCAGATCCTTATAATGAAGGATCAGATGTTATAGATTGTTTTGACTTTTCAATCACCTGTTCTTTTGTAGAGTTCAATAGATCCAAAATCTTTCTGCTTGTGTAATTTGGGTAATGCGAATCTTTTCATCATTCACCCTGGTGGGACGGATATATTCTTCTTCTATCGCTAGTCAACACTCCAAGTAGTTAGCTTATACCCAGTTTTCAAATCTCTCATGGCATCCCTTGTAATCATCCATGCACATTAACTTCGCTGGCTTTGTCATGGTTCTCATTTCATTGTCCAAATTTAAATTTTAAATGAAAGTTGTGGGTGTCGTGGCAAACGCGTTGTAAAATTCGTTTTCCATGATGAGAAAAGTTTCATACAAATGTAAAAGTTTAGAACAGGTGTAGAAAGTTGGTACAAATGAGAGCCTTTTCGTGCGGATGAGCAGGAAAAAGATTGAAAAGGATTCTCCTTGGAACAGATGAATAAAATTGGTGCAGTGGTATCAAGTTTGTGCGAATCAAACACAAATTCAAACAAACTTAGTTACTTCCGAGCGGATGCAAACATTTTCAAACGAATAAACTTCTCTTCCATGCGGACATAGTTCGTTCGTACCAGAGTGAAAAATCAAGTTTTCTCGTTTTTTGATAATTTTAGCATGGATTCAGTTGAATTTTTAAAGGCTTTGTTAATAGTGTATTTTTTACGACCCTTAGAAAAATCAGTCCATTTTAACCATGGGAGAGGTAAAAATTAAAGAAAAAGTGTAGAAAATTAGTAGAAAGAAGTCTTCTAATGTCCAAATCTTGTAGAATATCTTAGATATCAGCCTCAAAGCTCTGATACCACTTGTAAGGACTGTTTGTCGTTAACGTTATGCTTAGGTGATATCTATAACCTAGTCACAATGAGCGGAATTCATTACGATTAGGTGACAAGTACGAGATTAATTTGTTTTCAATGATTTCATTCATATAATAACTTGTTACATCCATGAATACAACTTGACAAGGCAATTCGCCGTCAATTCTGCAAAAGTTACAATGACTTGGACCACACGACTATTTATACTTTATGTAACACCTTCGTGCATACCTGACTACCTCCATACGGATGAAGTACATCCATGCGGATGTCTTCATCCGTAAGGATGTGACCAAATACTTACAAACCAAAATATCTAACAATTAGATTCTATTACATATGACACGACTCGATGACGTAGGCAGTAAACATTGTGTATCAATAACCCACGTTATACATTGACAAAATTAGGGGGTATGTATTACACTAGAACATAGTTGAAGAGTCATAAGTGTGTTACTTTCTTTAAAATTTTTGTTGCGATTTGCAAATCAAATCGAGAACTAGTTTCATAGAGGTAATTGTTTCAAGTTTACTTTGAAATTGTTTACTAATTTCAAAGTCCGTCAGTTTGATTTTTTAACTGTGAAATAATTTTAACTTTGAAATTGTCAACATTGAACTAGACTTCAAGTGGTTGAATTAGTTTAAGTATAAAACAATTTCATTGTATCCAGTTTCATTCACAATTAAATTGATTCATGAATTTAAAGAGTTGGAAGAACTTAATCTAAAGTTGAGAATAATTTTTTTGTTCTATAAATTGAAAGTGAACCCTCTAGTTGTAAAATATACCCAAGAAGAACTTAAAGTTTGACTCAGAATTACACTGAAGGTGAGATTGGCTAGCGCCTCTTTTCTAGGTGGGAGCTCCCGAGTTCGATTTAAAATTGCCATCCCCTAGCCTTTTTTTTGCTTTCTTATTAAACATTTCTATTTTGAAAGTAAAACCCAAGTTATACATTGACAAAATTTAGGGGGTATGTATTAAACTAGAACATAGTTGAAGGGCCATTAGTGTTACTTTCTTTAAACTCTTGTTGATGTTTGCAAATCAGATCAAGAACTAGTTTCAAAGAGGTAATTGTTTCAACTTTAATTTGAAATAGTTTACTAGTTGCAAATTCTGTTAGTTTGATTTTTTAACTTTGAAATTATCAACTTTGAACTAGACTTCAAGTGGTTGAATTAGTTAAAGTTTAAGATAAGTTCACTGCATCCAAGTTCCATTCGCAATCAAATTGATTCATGAATTTAAAGAGTTGGAAGAACTGAACCTAAAATGTTGAGAATATTTTTTGTTCTATAAATTGAAAGAGAACCCTGTACTTGTAAGCTATCCCAATAATAACTTAAAGTTTGAGTTAGATTTACAATAATGGTGAGATTGGCTAGTGACTCTTTTCTAAGTGGGAGCTCCCGTTTTTTATTCCAAATTGTCATCCCCTAGCCTTTTTTGCTTTCTTATTAAACATTTCTTTTTTGAAAGTAAAACACACGTTATATGTTGAAAAAATTAGTGGGTAAGTATCACACAAGAACATAGTTGAAGGCCCATAAGTGTTTTACTTTCTTTAAAACTATGATTTTTGTTTGCAAATCGGATCGAGAACTAGTTTCAAAGAGGTAATTGTTTCAACTTTAATTTGAAACAGTTTATTAGTTTCAAAGTCCGTTACATTGATTTCTTCACTTTGAAATAATCTCAACTTTGAAATTGTCAACTCTGAGTAGACTTCAAGTGGTTGAATTAGTTAAAGTTTAAAATAATTTCACTAAATCCAAGCTTTATTCGCAATCACTGTGATTCATGAATTTAAAGAGTTGGAAGAACTTAACCTAAAAAGTTGAGAACTTTTTTGTTCTAGAAATTGAAAGTGAACCCTCTATTTGTAAACTATTACAATAAAAACTTAAAGTTTGACTTAGATTTACAATAATGGTGAGATTGGCTTGCGCCTGTTTTCTAAGTGAGAGTTCCCGAGTTTGATTTCAGATTGCCATCCCCTAGCCTTTCTTGCTTTCTTATTAAACATTTCTTTTTTGAAAGTAAAACACACGTTATACATTGACAAAATTAGGGGTATGTATTACTCAAGAACATAGTTGAAGGGCCATAAGTGTGTTACTTTCTTTAAAACTATGATTGCTGTTTGCAAATCGGATCGAGAACTAGTTTCAAAGAGGTAATTGTTTCAACTTTAATTTGAAATAGTTTATTAGTTTCAAATTCCATTACATTGATTTTTTAACTTTGAAATAATCTCAATTTTGAAATTGTCTACTTTGAACTAGACTTTAAGTGGTTGAATTAGTTAAAGTTCAAAATAATTTTGGTGCATCCAAGTTTCATTGGTAATCAAACTAATTCAGGAATTTAAAGAGTTGGAAGAATTTAACCTAAAAACTTGAGAATATTTTTTTTCCATAAATTGGAAGTAAACCGTCTGTTGAAAATAAAAGATTACGGGATCAGTCAAACATCATCTCCCAAGTTTAGCAGGGTCAAACACAGCTAGTAATCAGCTGTTAAGATTAGCAGGATTGAAGACAGCTGGTAATCAGCTGTAAATCCAGCCGTAAACCAAGCTGTCTTCTATATTTAGATTACGTTTTTTGTGTATAAATTCTATACCTTTCTTGTAACGAAATATACAGAAATACATACCTCAATTCAGTGTTCTGTGAATCAACTTCTAACATGGTATCAGAGCAGTGTCGTTCTTGACCTGTTCTTCATTTACCTTGCTCACCCAAACCAATCATCCTCTCAACCAAGCTGCCATGGCCGAAGCCGGTAACTTGGGAGAAGATCTATCAATACAAATCGCCAATCTGCTCAAGAATGGCCTCAACCCACAAAACCGAAACCCAAAAATGTCAGATAACCTTCAAATAAACCTCAAGCTCAACAGCCAGAATTATGCCTTATGGACCCGGATGATGAGGGTAGCCATAGGCGGTAAATCAAAAACCCTTCTAAACCATTTATCAACCAACCCACCGAACCAAACCAATGAAGAATATGAGCAATGGGAACAGGACGACCTAGTCGTCTTCTCATGGCTCATACAAAACATCGAACCAACCCTCGCCAGCAATCTAACCGAATTTCCGACAGCAAAATCGCTGTGGGATGCTCTGGCTATAACATATAGCAGTGGGCGTGACAAGCTCCAAACCTTTAATCTTCATGTCAAAGCGAATGACATCAAACAGAACAATACCTCTCTCGAAGAATTGTGGATCACCCTCCAAGGCATATGGGGAGAAATCGACCGCATTGATCCGAATCCGATGACTTGTTCAACGGATATTCAAACATACTCCAGAATCCGAACTGAGCAAAAACTCTTCCAGTTCTTAAATGCCCTTGACCGGAAGTATGACCCTATAAAGAGGGAAATACTCCGGTCGGAACCACTTCCGACTGCAGAAGCCGCATATGCCACTGTTCGCAAGGAGGCTGCTCACCAAAAACTTCTCGAAACACCTCTCAATGACGCACAGGGCATCGCAGCAGGTCTAATAGCCACATAAATAGAAGGGGCAGGACTTGCATCGAAAGGGCTCCGACGGTTTGACGGAAGAAGAACTGGATCCGTAAGCAGAGATGACAAAACTCATCTCAAATGTGACCATTGTGGTATGACGAAACATACCCGGGAACAATGTTTCAAACTCGTTGGGTATCCTGAATGGTGGTCTGATGGTCAGAAGAGAGGCACAAAGACTACGGAAAAGGGGAAGTCATCTAGCACCAGCCGAGACGTCACCAGAGATGAAAGCCGGAGCAGATCAGGGTTCGGCGGAATGGCCAAAGCAGATGAAGAAGAAGATAACACTGCAACAGGTAAAGGGTTTGGGGCGCAACCAAACCCTAAGTCACACACAGATGATAAAGAAACACATATTGCGAAGTTAGTCCCTGAAAATAAGTTTGGGGCGCAACCGAACCCTCGGTCACACACAACATATAAAGAAACAAATATTGCGCATTTAGTCCCTGAAAATAAGGGAAATGCCAATATAGCCCACGAACATCACAAAAAACAAAAACTATGGATTTTCGATTGTGGCGCGACCGATACGATGACTTATGAGCTATCGGATATTATTTCAACAACCAAACCAGAAAAAACACATATTCAAACGGCAAACGGAGGAATAATGGATGTAAAATCGGGAGGAACTATTGAGATTTCACCCACAATAAAAATCTCTAATTGCCTTTATGTTCCTTCGTTATCACATAAGCTGCTTTCCATCAGCCATGTCACGAAGGAACTCAACTGTATTGTCCTAATGTACCCTACGTTTTGTATTTTACAGGATATCAGGATGGGAGTGATCATTGGGCGTGGCACTGAAAATCAAGGGTTGTACTATGTGGATGAGGTGACTCAAAGTGGTGCTGTGATGCTGACTCATGGGACATCGGAACGAGAAGCTTGGCTATGGCACCGAAGATTAGGTCATCCTTCTACAAGTTATTCGCATATTTTATTTCCAAAACTATTTCCAGTTAATTCTATGTCACATTGTGAAACATGTGTTTTAGCAAAAAGCCATAGAAAAACTTTTAAACCTAATAACACTAAGGCTGCTTTGCCATTTTCATTAATCCATTCTGACGTATGGGGTCCTGCCCCAGTTCTTGGGGGGCAAAACCTTCGGTACTTTGTGATGTTCGTTGATGATTGTACCCGAATGACCTGGGTTTATTTTTTGAAAAACAAATCCGAAGTATTTGAAAAATTCACTATGTTTTACGCCATGATCCAAACCCAATTTCAAACAAACATCCAAATATTCCGATCTGATAATGGCGGTGAGTTTGTTAATACCTTGTTTAAATCCTTTTTCCAAGACAAGGGAATAATCCACCAAACTACATGCCCAAACACCCCAGAACAAAACGGTGTCGCCGAAAGAAAAAATCGCATTTTGCTAGAAATGACACGAGCTCTCCTAATTGAATCCCAGGTCCCAAAATATTTTTGGCCTGAAGCCCTTGCTACTGCTACCTATCTTCTTAACCGACTCCCAACAAAAATCCTAAAGCTTAACACTCCGTTACACACCCTTTCAAAATTCTTCAAACTACCCTCAGTTCTCACTCTTCAACCACGAATCTTTGGATGTACTTCCTTTGTTCACATACCTAAATCAAATCGAACCAAACTTGACCCTTGTGCTGTAAAATGTGTCTTTGTCGGGTATGGAATGAATCAAAAGGGATACAGATGTTATAATCCAAAAACACGTCATATGTTCACCACAATAAACTGTGACTTTCTTGAAACCGAGTATTACTACAATTCCCAACTCAGTGGTCAGGGGGAGAAGGAATGTTTAGACACACTAAGCTGGTTGAAATATGTTCCCTATGTACCAACTACAGAGTCACCAACCACAGAGTCACCAGAGTCCAATTTCAGTGCCACTGACGGTCCTAATGTTCCTCCTAACCTGGTGTCCGAGGTAAGTAATACTCATCCTATTCAGTCTGGTGGTACTTTTGAAGTTTCTAATGACTCTGAGGATACCAATACTTCTAACCATGAAACTACCACAGAACAAACTGAAAATTTGCAGGCAGATGAATCCAGACAAGAAGAACCACCATCAAGATATGTGTTACCCCCTAGAACAAACAGAGGGGTTCCTCTGAAACGGTATTCTCCCGAAAAAGAACCAAGAAGATCTAGCTATCCTATAGCTAGTGTGGCCGATGGAAATTTCACTAAGGAAGCCAAAGCATTTATCTCATCTGTTTATTCCGAAGAAACTCCTACAAACGTGGATCTAGCCTTAAAGTCTAAACATTGGAAGGAAGCGATGAAAACAGAAATGGAAGCCCTAATCAAGAACAATACTTGGGAAAAGTGTACTCTCCCATTGGGAAAGAAATCCGTAGGGTGTCGTTGGGTCTATACGGTTAAGTATAAACCAGATGGTACAATTGAAAGATATAAAGCCCGACTGGTAGCAAAAGGGTATACCCAGACATATGGGATTGACTATGCTGAAACATTCTCCCCGGTTGCAGAAATGAACACAATCAGGGTTCTTTTTTCGATAGCTGCAAATGAAGGGTGGCCACTTCAACAGTTTGACGTAAAAAATGCCTTTTTACACGGAGACCTAGACGAAGAGGTATTTATGGATGCTCCTCCAGGATTCACAAAAGATTTCAAAACTGGAGAAGTTTGCCGTCTGAAGAAGTCTCTTTATGGTTTGAAGCAATCTCCCCGGGCTTGGTTTGGCAGATTTACGATAGCTATGAAAAAGTTTGGATATAAACAGAGTAATGCCGATCATACTTTGTTTCTCAAAAAAAGAGGAAAATTCGTAACCTGCCTAATTATCTATGTAGATGATATGATCATTACAGGGAACGATAAAGAAGAAATGGTAAAACTCAAAGAAAACTTGTTTGCTGAATTTGAAATGAAAGATTTGGGCAGACTTAAGTATTTCCTCGGTATTGAAGTACTAAGGTCGAAACAAGGAATCTTCATTAATCAAAAAAAGTATGTCTTAGACCTGTTGGCAGAAATTGGAATGATCGATTGCAAACCAGCAGATACTCCTATGAGTGTAAACCAAAAGTTTTACATGGAAGAAGGAGCAAAATTAGCAAATAAAGAAAGATACCAACGGCTGGTGGGAAAACTAATATATCTCTCACACACTCGTCCAGACATCGCCTATGCTGTAGGGGTAGTAAGTCAGTTCATGCACCAACCTCAACAGTCACATATAGAAGCAGTTTGGAGAATTATTAGATATCTCAAAGGAACAGTGGGTCATGGAGTCCTGTTTCAATCACATGGACACCTAAATGTTCAAATCTATACCGATGCAGACTGGGCAGGAGATAAGGGAAGTCGGAGATCAACAACAGGCTACTTCACTTTAGTTGGAGGGAATCTTGTTACTTGGAGAAGTAAAAAACAAAAGGTGGTTGCTCTTTCAAGTGCAGAAGCCGAATTTAGAGGTATAGCTCGAGGTTTAACAGAAGCCATGTGGATGCGGAGACTCTTAGCTGAGATTGGTTTTCCGTCAAAAGAAACAAGTAAGATTATGTGTGATAATAAAGCTGCAATTCAGATTTCAGAAAACCCAGTACAACATGATCGAACTAAACACGTGGAGGTTGATAGGAACTTCATCAAAGAAAAATTGGAAGATGGAACGATTGAACTACCATTCGTTCGATCAAAGGATCAGCTTGCTGACATTCTAACAAAAGTAGTTAACGGGAAAATTTTCAGCGATTGCTTGGGCAAGTTGAAATTTGGAAATCCAACTATTCAACTTAAGGGGGAGTGTTGAAAATAAAAGATTACGGGATCAGTCAAACATCATCTCCCAAGTTTAGCAGGGTCAAACACAGCTAGTAATCAGCTGTTAAGATTAGCAGGATTGAAGACAGCTGGTAATCAGCTGTAAATCCAGCCGTAAACCAAGCTGTCTTCTATATTTAGATTACGTTTTTTGTGTATAAATTCTATACCTTTCTTGTAATGAAATATACAGAAATACATACCTCAATTCAGTGTTCTGAGAATCAACTTCTAACACCCTCTACTTGTAAACTATCTTAAGAAGAACTTAAAGTTTGACTTAAATTTACACTGATGGTGAGATTAGCTACATGTACTAAATTCCTTTGAAATTTTATATACTAATAGGTTGGTGATTTATTAACTCAAAACAGAATGTTTCCCTTCTTGTCGACATTTACTTGACGATTATGAGTAGCAAAGTAGGCGATATTTGAGGTAACTTTTATTTTTTATTTTTTTTTTGTTTCTAACTCGATATACGATGGAATTTGACTTGAACTGGTTAATTGTTATTTCTAGTTCTGTAATTTAATATGAACATATAATTTAATATGAACTTTAGGCCTCTAACAATTTTAGTTTTTTTTTCTAAAACCTGAATTTAAGGGCTAATGCTACTGGAAATTTGATATGACGTTCGGCCTTTAATATATGTTGTAACCAATCCGACCCGACCTAAAAACTCTAACTTATAGTTGTGAATGTTTGACCACTAAAGATTCGAACCCATAGAAAAAATATTCATGATTTCGTCTTTGGACATCATAAAGAAACGTATACCAAAAGGCTGCAAGTTGAAGAGAGTTTGCAATTATACATGAAGTCATATACTTATTATATATTCATACATATCATTACACCAGATAAACAATAACCAAATAAAATAACTACAACTTTAACTGTTGATAATCAATAATTGTTTAACAAACAGAATGGAGTATATAAGCAGCCAAAACGAAAAGGGAAAGCAAATTCACTTCAGCAGTTACAAATAAATAAGATCTGAAATCGATGCTCAAAACCTATATGTATACGTCAACTGTGTATCATTTAGAAAGGAATCAGCTACACAACTGATAAAACAAAACTCAATCAAGTCGATTAATCAGACTTAATTAATCCCATTAAGTCACTGTCGCCATCGGATTCCAAACCACCTGCAACACCATCGTCGCCGATTCATACCCACATAAGTCACCGCTCCGCCGTAACATGCTACGGAGAAACCCTAGCCGCCGCTAAGGCCCGAGGCTCAAAACACAGCCATCGCCACTTTCATGGAACCTGACACCGACTATTCGCGTCCAACGGAGACATGGTTGTTCTTCCGAAAGCCACACCATCGCCACCTATTTGATGAAATTGCCACCAGTGGTCTTCTGTTCTGTGGGTAGAGGTAGTGCACACCATCGTTGTTGATCCTTGTCTGATTGGAGACGTTGTTCCCTCTCCGTTGTTGATGTTCCGATGACTGGTATTTTAAAAAAACAAAGAGTGATTATTTGTGTTTTAGGACCAAATGCTATTTAATCATAATTAAAAAGAATATCACATATCATCCCCATTTAACTAATATAAGGGCTCATTTGCTCCCTATTAAATTCATATTCATAATAGTCAGAAAAAATACTTTAGACTCGGTAAACAATTTAAATGGCATAATTTGAGGGTGTGTATAACTAAGTTTGGTTTAGTTTTATGGCAAAATCGAAATATTCTATTTTTGGTTTTTGAAACCTGTTTGATTTTATTTTTTTGCCAAAGCTAATGGATAAATCATTTCAAAAATAAATAAACATGTTAACGTTTTAATTATAAATGCTTAACATTCAAAAATAAAGTTAATAACTCCTAAAAAATATCATGTTAATATTCTCTATAAGAATATGCCTCCTACTAAGCACAATGGCTGTAGAAATACAGTCTCCGCCCTTCATACGAAAATATTACATTTCAAAAGAATTCACTTGCACCACTTCAAAACAATATATATGAGTGAAATCCAACTCTTTATTGAGAAAGTAAACCATAAATTGTATTCAAATAAAAATTAAACCTTTAATTATTGCTATATCTAATAGGTATGAGCATAAATCAATATATTCAATTTAACTTCTTATTACCTCTTTTAACTAAAGATATATAAGTTAAAGCTGTATACAATTACAAGAATAAGAGTTCGAACTACCAAAATTTCTTTTAAGTTGTGGAATACACCAAGGATTTATCAAACTTACTTAATTCCATATTTTTTTAACCATAAATATACACCACTTTAGAATCTATTTTTAAACTCACATGGCTTGTCATACGTAAATCTACAACACTTTCAAAAGAACAAATGCCTGATGTCACTGGATGAGGGCTAATCAACTCTTCTTATTTAATATTCGAAACTATTACGTATTAGACACTTGATATTTGAACACACATTTTGGTCTTCATAAACCTGTATGTAATAAGGAGCACGCCAAAATCATGAGTAAGAAACAACTTTTTATACGCATTCTCCCTATTTATTAACTTTCATCGAATTAAGAAAAGCACTTGCAAACATATTAGATTCAATCATGGGACTTTTTCTCCTCCTTCTCTTCACCCCACTCATCGGCTTTCTCACCGTACCTCTTATGTTTCTCGTCGTTGTTACCACTTTTATTCCTTTTCTTCTTCCCATTACCCTTCTTCCTCAACTCTTTCTAGGTACCTTTCTTGTTTTCGTGTTTTCCACTCTTCAACTCATATAATTTTAATATTAATAAATAAATATATTATTGTTATTTGAATACTTAAATAAATTATATATTTATGATATTTATGATATTACATAAAATATTGAGTGGCCCATTGGGAAAGTAACTAAAGCCATCACACCAGAGTTGTATGCATTATTCTTAATCATCAAGATTCAAAGGTTCATCCTCATCTGCTTATTTATCCGTACTACTATCTTCACGGGCTTATTTCTCCATACAACTATGTGTAAAGACTTTAAGATATTTTATTAATTTGTTATGGTGAAGTAGCAAGAAATCTTCAACTATGAAGAAACTAAAATATTGTTCTAGATAGATATATGTGCAATTAATTTTAGTGTTTTATTCCAGTCCATTATCTATGAAAAGGTAATCCTCCTCGAGAAATTTCGTTATTTGCAATTTAATTGTCCTTGTGGTTAGTAAGAGATTATGTTTTTGTTCTTGGCTTATTTTGACAAGAATTATTTCAAAATTAGAAACATGTAAAAACGACTTTCTTATTGATTTCTTATATCGCTTTTTTATTATAATCCGAAACACTTAATTTATTAATTTCATAGGCCGTTTTTTTATAAACCGAAACACTTAATTAAATATTCGTAATTACCATGGTCTAATGTCAATATTCACCGTCTTTCCTTTCCCCTAAAATTGTGCAAGTGATTAATATATATCTTTTTATAACGTTTAAAAAAGCCTGACCAGTGGGTTTACCTAACCTATCACCAATTCTATATCCATCGTTCACAGCTTCATTGCGGGAAAATCCATGGCTCGCACATAACACTTTGTTACAAACGAGACTTTAATTGGGACATCCCCTAAAGAAAGTCAACGGGGTTCCGCTAGAGCGTTCCACATTGTTATATAGCATTAACTAGTACTTAAACCCACGTGTTTCGATGTTGAAGTAAAACATGTTAAATAGCACCAATATTAAACCACCGCCAGCGACCACCAACATTGAAGTTGCGGTGTGTTAATACGAAGAAATTACACTGAAATGGAAAACATAGAAAAGAATACCTAAGTTGATCTAGGACCCGTGTGTTGTGACGAACCTGTCAAACACCAAAAATAGACGTGAAAACCTTGAACCATACATGCACGTTCCGTTGTGTTAACTCAAAAAATTTAGAACGAAACGTAAAACGAAAATTTGCGAAATATGAAAAGTATATGTGACCAAAGTTAAAAGTAAAAATGTTGTGATTAAATTGTTAAAGATGAAAAGTTTTGGGTTAAAAGTAAAAAAATTTAAATTTTGAGAGTTAAAATTGTAAAAGATAAAAGTTTTTTTTAAAAATAAAAATTCAATAAATAAATGCTCTAAGCATAAGGCAAAACACCATTATGCATAGAAAACATGCAAATTAAAATTGTATAAAAATTAGACGTACAAACATTGAACCACACACGCAAGTTGTGCCGTGTTAGCTTGTAAGATTTAGAATGAAACAAAAAACGAAATGTAAAGATGCTGAACCACATACGCACGTTGTACGATGTTAACTCAAAAATGTAAAACGAAAATTTGTGAAAAATTGAAAGTAAAAAGATTGTGAAGATGAAGAGTTTTTGATGTAAAGTAAAAGAAAATCTAATTTTGTAAATATAAATTGTAAAAGATATAAAGTTTTAGATTAAAAACAAAAATAAATCATTTTTAAACACCTTAATCATAAATTACAACCTTTTATTATTCATATAAAACTTGCAAATAACCTTATTATTTGTTCGCTCCTAGTAGCATTTTCTTTTTAACTTTTGCTAGAAGATGGACACATGGTATATATAAATTTTTTATGGATGATTGTTTGTTCTCAACACGTCCATTCATAATAATTTAGTGCATTAGGGTCTCTAACCCTTTGTACGCTTTGATTGTCATATGAATTAACTATTAAATTTCTTTTCACGTTGTGGCGGGTTTGAAATATAAAATAACTAAAATTTATATCGTCTAATAAAAACATATTATATTTGATCCGACTTTTTTCTAAATAAAGTTACATCAAAATATAGAGAAACTAAAAACGTACATAAACATAAGCACGAAAACGTATTATATGTAATCCAACTTATTTGCTAAAGAAATTTATGTTGAAACGTTAACCAATTTAACTTATGTCGACACGTACATAAAATTAAGTACTAAAAAATTTATTTTTTTATGTAAAGAATTGTATACCGTGTTACGGTAGCATCGAAATTAAAGTAACTCGTTTTTTTACCATTTAATGAAAACATATTAATTTACCCGACTTGTTTTAAATTTATGTCAAAATACAAACTAACTAAAACGGTACAAAAATGTATTATATTAGATCCTGCCAATTTCCAAAAAAAAAATTGCCTGAAATGTAAATCAACTTAAATCTATACCGATACGTACCTAAAATAAGCATGTAAAAATTGATTACAAAATCTTTAAAAATTAAATATTGTAAGTGGACAACACCAAATGTTATGTTGAAGTGTGAAAAAAAAGAACAAAAAAAGAAAAGAAAAAATCACATGAAGTTACCAGTGTACATGTAATTTCTCATTATTGTATATTAAATAAATGAAGTTACTACTGTACATGTAACTTCTCATTGTTGTATATTAAACTAGTAATTTCCAGGCTTCGTTGCGAGCGACGTCGAAATATGACGTAATTCTAATTTATACCCTCTAATGAAATGTATTATATCTGACCCGACTCATTTTCAAATAAAATTTACATCAAAACGTTAACCAATTAAAAACGTATATGAAAATAGGCACAAAAACGTATTATATTTTACTCGGCTTATTTTTTGAAAAAACTTACGTCCAAACATAAACCAAATTGAATATATTGACACGTACATAAAAAATAAGCACATAATAATATATTTTTTTTAAGTTAAAGAATGGTATGGTTCGTTGCGTCGGTGTAGAAACGTAAAGTAACTTAAATTTATATCGTCTAATGAAATGTAGACTAACTGAAAACACACATAAAAATAAGCATGAAAACCTATTATATTTGACCCGGCTGATTTCAAAATTAAAAATAAAAAGGACTTATGTTAAAACATAAATCAACTTTAATTTATACCGACATATACATAAAATAAACACATAAAAATTAAGTGATTATAAATGTTAATACCGAAAGTTCAAAGATAAATGTACACAAAGAAAAAAAAACTATTATAGTATGAGCTTGTATTGTAGTATTATATAATATAATTTGTGAACTCGGTGATATTTATCTAACTAATAAAGTAGATCGAGCTTTTTATTGTAGTATTATATAATATAAATTTTGAGCTCGATTGACTATTTCTATCTAATAAAATGGTTTATTTTGTTTACGTTCGTATCATCATCTATATTTACTAGAAATCATGCTCGTTACCAACAATGTTGTTAAAGGATAAGAAGTAAATTAACTAAAGATAAAGTTAAATGAGACGAATTGATATCTACCCATCGAGAAACGCAAGAGCAAAATGATTTTATGATCTATGTTATCACCCATTCCAGTGATCATATGATAGTCTATGGTTTGAATTCTAGTGTCGATTCCACAAAAAAAGAGCTGTGGTGATGATTGCTTTTCCATTGACACACACGAAGTGAGGAGGATGATTCTACTGATGTGTGCCTCACAATCGCCATGTCCCATGCTATCTTCCGAACGTTCATGATTATACATTTAGACATTTAGTTATTTTCTTTTGTAAGCCTATTAAAGGCCTTAGCATTTCTAATTAAAGATTATGAATGAAAATTGATGAATTAGTCTTGAATCTCTCTGTAGAATTCTTCAAGTTCTTATCTTAATTGTTTGGACCACTTGAGTAACGATTCAGTTCGTATCAATTGGTATCAGAGCCTGTTGTGATCCCTCTTCGGACATATGGCTGCTCAAAAACTATCCAAACCTGAGTTTCGGTCAATGGAGGGAATCCTTTGCAAGACTCGAGTCCCGGTTTGAAACCGTGTTTATTGACCTCCAATCAACCGAAAGGCGTTCGAAGCCTGCAACACCTTTAAATCTCCACCACCCGTTTACGCTACTACACCGCCATCCTTGGTACGAGCACCCCTAACCACACCATCTGGTCCGAAAGCTGCATCACCGCTGGCTTCTGCTACCACACAAATCCAAACTTCTGCCTTGAATGTAACAACGACATTTAATAAGAATAGATCACGGAAGATCAACAACTATGATTCTGAGAAAATGTTGAAGTCTTGTGGCTACTCAATATGTAACCTTTTTACACAAGTCGGCTACAGTGTTCTGTAAGCCCCAAAGTTGTTGATGTATTTGGTTGTATATGAAGAGCCTTTTGGTGTATTTGAAGAAAGTCATCATAAACGGGTATCAAAAAGTGCAAGAGTGGCGCCCACCGTGGTGTTCCAGTAAGCTTCTCCGAACGCTGCCGGAAGAACGGAGTGGCCGCCGCCGTAGTGATTTTTAAGCACCATCCGGACTTCCTCCTTGAGGACAAGGAGCATTTAAGAAGGCGGGATTGATGTGTGCCTCACGATCCAAGCCGTGTCACATGCTATCTTCCCCACATTCATGATTATACATTTAGCCATTTAGTTATTTCTTTTGGTATTAGCATGCATGTTCCCTAGCTCGTTTCCTTCATTTTAGGATGGTTGTAAGCCTATTAAAGGCATTAGCATTTTTAATTAAAGGTTATATGAATGAAAAATATGAATTAGTCTTGAATCTCTCTCTAAAACTCTTCAAGTACTTATCTATTTTCTTTGGATTATTTGATTAACGAGTCGGTTAGTATCATCTACCAACAATGGCCATAAAATAAAAGATTCATTCTACCCATAATCATCTTGAATTCTTTTGAGATTTTTAAGATAGAGATAAGAAACAGATGCCAATGAAATCAACTGAGAACTTAAGACAGCTGTTGGTTATCGAGAAACCAATATTTCTTCGAAAGAGCCTTAGCGAGTGATTGGTATTAATATTTAAATCTTTGGATGGCTATTTATTATGATGATTCGTGGTTGATTGACAATTTACATGCTTTCTAAGACATGGTTGATCACTAATAACTTTATTTGGTTGGCACCTGGCACCTACTATATTATTATAGTGCTAGTGCTACAAATGTGCAATGTTTACCCACGTACTACATGCTTGGAAGCCTTGTATCTAGCTCATGGATTTGCTGTTAGTTAAGACAAAGAAATGAGAGTATGCATCAATGATGTAAACGCATCTTTTCAACTATTTTATATTATATTTTCCAATATATATATATATAATATATATATATATATATATATATATATATATATATATAATAATTGAATGTGAGTTTTATTGGGGAACATTAAAAAAAAGAAGAGAATCGGGGAATACTGTAAATTAACTAAATGGAAAAATCAAATTTTTTAAAATTTATTTTGACGCTTCACTTAATAAATACTTGTAGAAGGATTTTTAATAAAAAACATCAAAAACTAAAAATATAAAAAAACAGTTAAAAATTGCTAATTTTTTTTCAAAAATAATTTTTATTTAAATAGTTTCTACCATTTTATAAGGAAAAGCGTTGAATATTTTTTTTTTAAATTGATTTAACATGTTAACTTAAGTTTATAACATAAAATTTTTTAACTGTTTTTTAAACATTTTTTTATATTTTTAGTTTTTGATTTTTTTATTAAAAATATTTCTATATGTATTTATAAGAAAAAACGTCAAAAAATTAAGAAAAAACTAACTTTAACATGTTAAGTATAATTTTTAATAGTGCTCCCCGGTTCCCCACTTTTTTAGTGTTGCCCAATGAACTCTCCCAATATATCACTCAAGTTGTTAAAATTAGAGAACTCGACTTTCTCGTGCGAGTTTTGCCCCTATTTTTACACCCTATATTAAAATGTTTAGAAAGACTGCCGTAAAAAATTCGAATGTTGTTTTTGAGCCCCTAACAGCAGCTGTAAAAGGATGATGATATAAGCAAGACATCACTTTTTACAATATTTATGGCTCTTAAATGAAAAACAAATTTTTTTTATGGAAAAAATGAGTTCTTTTAGGATTTTTGGTAATTTAAAAAAAAAACCTTTTGTAAGCTAAGTTTTCTAAATTCTCACAACTCTTATAATTTTATTTTACCCAAACCCTATATATATATATATATATATAATATACAAATAAAAATAATAGTTACCCTATTTTTAAAATAGTATATAATTTTTTAATATTTTATTATTTAATTATATTATGTTATGTACATATTGATGACGAATAAACATGAAGTAACTTTATTTTATAATAATATATAGTTTTTAAGTGGTTTAATATTTAATATTTTAATAGTTCTTATTTATTTTATTTTACTCTTTTGAAAATCATATTTCATTTCTCATTTGGTTTTTTCTTTTATTAATTCTTTTTTCTTTGTCTTTTCTATTACATTTCCTTTATCAAATAAATTGATATATTTTAATAACTTATACATGTTAATTTTTTTCAAAAATTTAAATATGTAGTTGTGTTTAATTTTATTTACTCAACATTTTGGTATAAGTTTTATTAGAAATGAAGTTATATTAAAAATAGAGTATTTATTTGTATATATATTTGATTGATTGACAATGAATAGTAATTAAATATTTATTTATTATTTTAACTTTTTTCTTTAATTTCTATTTATTTTATCATAAAATAATTTTTAAATTTTTATTCCTAATATAACTTTTATTTTACTAATTAGTAAATTTTAAACATATATTAATTAATACATGTCTATTTTTATTCACATCTGAATAAAAAATATTTAAAATGAGTTGAAAATGAATAGTAACTAAATATTTATTTATTATTTTAACTTTTTTTCATTAATTTCTGTTTTATTTTATCATAAAATATTTTTAACTTTTTTATTTTCTTTATAACTTTTATTTTATTATATTAGTAAATTTTAAACGTATATTAATTAATACATGTCTATTTTTATCAACATCTGAATAAAAAAATTTTAAAATGAGTTGTAGTGTTATTAATTTTGATTGACAATAAATAGTAACTAAATATTTATTATTTATTATTTTAACTTTTTTACATTTAAGTTTCTATTTTATTTTATCATCAAATATTTTTTAACTTCCTTTTTTCTATTATAACATATTTTATTATATTATATTAGTAAACTTTAAACCATGTATTAATTTATACATGTCTATTTTATCCACATCTAAATAAAAAATATTTAAAATAGTTGTGAGTGTTACTATACAAATAATCGAAGTACAAATGTAAGTGTTATCAAAGCCACTTTACTTTTAGTTTCCTTTTTTCTTTTTTGTAAATCGATGCGTTTTACCTTTTCATTATTCTAATTATGTAGTGTTACGTTTTCTAAAATTACGAATATACTGTTACGACGTGTTTAATTTTAACTACGTTTGAATAAAAGTTTTGTTCAAATCCAACGAGTTAAATATAATTGATTTATTTGGTTATTTGTTGTGACGAACCAAACCAGTATCATATGTACAACTTTGATAATAATAAAGAGAAAATTTTGTATACCTTAAGATATAGAGAGTGCTGATACCGTAACAAATCAAATTGATATCGTCTAGCAACATTGATGGCTGTACTGTCGCAATCGTTATTGATATTCGTTTCTATGGTTTTTCGACCGATGTAAAACATGTGTCGATATTATTTTGGTCATAGCATAACTTTATTTTTTGGGTTTTATATTTCGATGATATATCGAGTGAAGGTACCATACTAATACCATAATGAAACGAACTGATACCGACCTAATACCCGCTGTAAAACGGGAAGATTATTACTAGTTTTAGTTTAAAATCCTAGAGTTATAATTAAAATCCAAAACTTTATGTTAAATTGCAGTTTATTATTGTTAAAATCCAAAAAGTTATGTTAAAAAAGTTCGGTATAGATTTATACTTCAATAGGTTATGAGAAACTTTAAGTTTTTTATTTAAAAAAGGGAACAGGAAAATTCTCAAATATATAATCTTCTAAAAATAGGAACTCGTGTGAAGGCTATTAAACAGGCACTGATTCAACTCAATCTAGCGGCATTGGAATCGTTTAATTGAACTCTATGATATTAGATTTTAAGTTTTCGCTTTTGGATTTTTAGCTTGTATATTTTAGAATTTTTGTTTAGATCATTTTGCCTTTTTATTTGGCATTGTGTTTTTTTGTGTAGTTTTTCGATTCATTGTGTTTTTTTTCCTCTGTATTGTATTATATTTCTCGGCATTGTGTTATATTTTATGATCCATTGTGTTTTGTATTCTTCGTAGATTTAATAGAATTTGTATGATAACTAACCATTGGGTTAGCCTCGACTCAACATAGGGCAAGTTGTTGTGAACTGATCTTATAACAACCATGTATTAATTAAAATTATGCACTAAATGGCATGATTTATATTGATTTAATGTAAGGTTACAATGGACTGAATACAATATAGAGTAAAGGAGATTGGAATCAAATTAGAATATGAGATGGGAGAAGAATAACGAATTTGCTTAACTAATCTTGATGACCATATGCCTATTCTTTGTACATCTATAATTTGTTGTTTCTTTGATCGTGCCCTAGTTCCCTCACTTGTTGGGCCGCCTAAACTGGGCTGGTTGATTGGGCCTTCTTTTGGACTTAAGTTTATAACATTACCTCCCCTTTTTAAATTCACCTTGTCCTTAAGGTGAGAAATTTTCTAACAGATTGGGTTGAATCCAATGGTGTGATCCTAGAAAACATTTATATTTTATTGTGCTTGTTTGGTGTATCCATTGATAATACTCATATCACAGACACCAATAGGGACCCTTGTGTAGCTTCCTGATGTAGTAACTTTGAGAAGAATAAAGACATTAGTCAAATAATGTTTCCAATTATTGGTCCATGGTTTGGGGAAATAAGCTATGTTGGGTGGCTTATGCCTATAAATAGCGACAAATGGTTAGAGGTCCATAATCAATTATTTAAGTAAATGTATAGGGTGAAGGAAGTGGCCAAATGGGTCGGTTTTATCTAAATGGGTAAGCGTATAATTTGTAGTGCTGGACTGATCAAACATCGATCGGTAAGCGTAGTGCTTGAAGAAATAGGTAACAAACCTATTATAAAAGTAAGGAATCCCATTTTAAGAGCTTTGTTGATCATCTCTACCACCAAACCGTTTCCCATTCAAGTTGCTTCAAGATTTTTCGTGGAATTACCATCAAACAAGCCATCAGTTGACAAGTTTTGGAACCCACACAAGGCAACATCCAACTAGTGTAAAAATTGATCCATTATATGGAACATGTTTTTACCAAAAATTCTAGCAAGAAAAACTACGTCTTTCACGCCTAGCAGTACGTCATTAGGCATAACAACCCTATTAGAATTTGCATCACCTTTCTCACTTCTAGTTTCTTTGGTACCCACCGTAAACTTTTGTATAGTCTGAGTAAATTGTTGAAGAACAAACTCAAGAGACAATAACATGATCATAAATGGGATTACTAATGTGAGTGTCCCATGGCGTATACATCGTATGTTAAAGTCTCCTAGAATTGTTGGTGCATGCCCTATTGTTACACCGAAGATTTTTCCAAAAGTATAAGAAAATTTTGAAAATTGTAATGCTTCGAAACATTGATTAAGTTCTTTAGCTTTGTTTCCATCCACAAGTTCCGTTGACCCATTGGCCTTAGATTGCATATGTTGCTTCTTATTTAAGGCATACTTAAACTCATTTGCTATCAGGCATAACCGCAAGCCCTTTCTGCTTAATTTCATTGGATTAGGTGCAACCACAATTCCTACCATAGTCATCTTCAATCCTTCTAACAACAAATCAAGTTGGTTATTATCAGTTAGAGTGTGGTTAGTCACAATGTTTGAAACATCAGACCCTTGGTATTTCACTTGATGTGGTTGCTTCCCAATAGGATATAGGGCTGAAACCTGAGGATTGGCATTCAAATATGTTTTTCCCTTGAATAGAGGTGTCGTAGCCATGGTTTTTGGAGATAGAGTAACAATGCCCTTTGCTATAGTTGCAAGCTTTCTTTGACGTAGGAAAGCTGGTGTTTCTTTGATTCGCTTACTAATAAACAACTTAGTAGCAGACATATAAAGGTCAGGTGGATCTAAATCATCATCCAAATAAAATAACTTAGAAGATGATATGTATTGGGGCGTCTAAAGAAATGGCTCCACACTACGATAACCAAGGTTGTGAACTGGTTTGTGATTGCTAATCGTATTAACCATCTTAACAGCTTAGGAAAACTTGGTGATTGCCTTATATTGATCTACATGAACAAGATGTTCAAATAGTACATCCTTTGGAAAATAAAGTTTACCTGCAGAAACAGGTGTAGTAATTAAACCCAAATCTGTGACTTGCATTGCAACACCAAAATGCAAAGGATAACCACAATGAAATAGCAAAGCGACCGAATGTCCAAGGGGATAAACTTATAGTAGGAGTAATGCTTGTAAGTTGATGTAGGCAATTCGCAACTGCAGCATTACGAGCACCCAAACTAGTCTTGAAAAGCGAACAACCAGCTTCACCCATAGTTCAGTCATCAAGAGAAGCTACCCCACATGGATTTGTATGTTTTACAACAACTAGAGTGTGGTTTTCAACCTCAAAAACACCAATCCATGCTGTATCAATTTCTACTAATTGTGATAACACAATTCCTTCAAATGGTATTGAATAGATGTTGCAATACCGCCACCAAGAACTTTAGACAAGATGCTGGAACTGTAAAATGCAGCCATCTTATTAGAATTTTCTGCATATCAAAGTGAACTCTTTAGTAAAGGTGGCACCAAAGTGATGTGACATGTATTTGTTAGTTCGTGCATGCATTTTTGAGTTAGTGGATTTATTATACCCAGTTCCTAAGCAATGGATGAATAACTAGTGAAGTAGTCACAACCAATTGGAATGATATGAATTATAATAGAGCCAATATCGAGCCACCTTACTTTCTTTTATATGATCACAGAAGACGCAACATCACAATTGCTGATGTCTACCAAATCATTAGCTTTCAAATATTCTGCCAAGCCAACATAGATGCTAGGTTAAATATTTTCAAGAACAAAAATATAATGCCATATATCCATTTGAGCATCCTTCACACCTCGTGACTCACTAACATCAATCGTTGGTTCAATTTAAATTTTTAAAACCTCATCATTAGTGGTTTCATGAACTTCATTAAAATTCCATGTTCAATAATATAACGCATTTCATCGAACACCTTGAGAGCACTAGGAACTATGGGAGTAGAACAGAATCGGTCTCAGAGGGAAATTATGAAATCAGACCAGGTGGTTAAGTGGAAACAACATTACATCCACAAAAACCAGGTCTCTGCTACATCCATGAAACAATCCGAAACAAAGGGAAAGTTATCTGAATCAAAGATTGTGTAGGATCCAAGTTTTATCAAACTTGTGGTTTTTTAGCAAAACAAGAATAAACAATTTGTAAATTGAAAGACAAATAATGCAAACCCACAAATAGGAAGATATATCAAAACTGCTTTGAATTGAAATCCATTGATTACAATTACAGTCTAATGATTTTACAATGCCCCCTCCAATCACTCACATATTTGTTTGTACAAAAGAGAATGTGTGTGAAGTGATAAATAGATCTCTAACAGGTGAGATCAAATTATACTAAGTACAAAAGGTCTATTTGCAATTAGTTGGCATCACCCTGATAGTGACATCTAACATTCCTAACAGAAAATGTTCCACAGATGTTTGCAAACTTGTGTGGGAATCTAACATCTGATCCAAGACACTAAAACTCTATTACACGTAAAATAATGTTACGTAGATGAAACCTTGATCTTCAAACCGTTTTTGCTTCATTTTCATATAAAACACCCGTTTGGCCAGAACATATGTTTGGTCTTCTTGAACAATCTTTGCTTCAACAGGGCTTTGGCCTTGATCAATGCTTGGTTCTTCTTTAAAATGGTTTTTAAGGCTTGAACAAATGTTAGCATGTTTTCAACAGATGTTCTGATTAGTGTTCAAGATTCACTATCTTTGGGAGGAGAATGCTTCATCAACTATTATTTCTTGATCATTTGGTCATTTTTTGGCTTTTAAATATCATCTGTTATTTTGTAGGTCTAACAATCTCCCCCAGAACAGATGATGACAAAACTAATGTTTATTAGATCAACTTTTATTTCTCACCAACTTCTCTCTTATTTGGGCTTTGAATTACTTCTGAAACTTTATAGAGAGGGAAGTCATCTGGATCCTTTTCAACTGGAGGACTCAATAAGTCTTGCTGATCTTCAATTTTCAGTCCAAAGGCACTATTCGTGAGATTTTTTTCTTTTCTCCATTAGCTCTGAGTAATGTTAATTCATGGCTTGTCCATTCTGACATCCATTTTTAGATTTTTTAAGCTAGATAGATTTCTTGGGGAAAATTGTATTTGATGAGTTGAGGGAAATTGTTTTCCCAAGACTTGCCTAAGCAGTTCTTCTTGTTTTGCATCTAGATGCCCATATTTCAGTTAGTTTTTGATCCCTTCATTCATAATTTCATCTTCATATTTCTTCAAATCTTTTGTAGACATCTCTTTTTGCCATTTAAGATGAGTTCTAACAGTTAGAGTTATATAGTCTTTACAGTGGGAAGCTCTCAAGGATCAACCAGATATCTGATGGGAATGTCTATATCTTCATAATTTGGCCTTTGGGGGACTAGGGATCTTTTGCTCTTAGTGCTTCAAGTTTCTTTTAATTCTCTTTGATTGTTGGCTCATTCCATCTACCGTTGAAGTGCCTTTTAGCCAACAGGCTTTTTACCTGCTCTCTAATTAGGAGGAGTGGGTTTGGTATCAGGGTTGAGTTTCATTTTCTCAATCCTTAAAATTTCTTCTAGAAGGCCTTTATTGCTTTATAAGTCTTGTTCATCATATGTGCTCCATGTAATCTTCCCTTAATGCTCTTTTGAGGTTAGGGTCACTTACAGGGCCTTGTGAAGCCTTCTTGTTGACATCCTTAGCATAATCATCTAGTCTGTTCACATCAGTAAATTCTCTTGATAAGATATGCTAGGCCTCTTTGTTTCATTTTCCTTTAATTCTATTTGCATGCAATCATCTCTTCCTGTTTAAGCTTTAGTTCGAAGTATTCTTTGACATTGGAATGCTTTGGTAGATCATGCAAAGATGGGAAGGAGAGCTGGTTAGGGTCAGAGAAGGAATAGAAAGACTATATTTTGTTGATACAGTTTCTAATTCCAATGGATGTGAATAAATGGTTATGGCAGTTATGGTTGATGGTGGAGATGTGATAGAAGGTGTTGTGGTGGTGATGGTTTTGATAGGTGATGAATCAAGAATTTCTTCATCTCATCTTGTACAATGAATTTGGCTCTTCTGGATCTTGTTTGAGGCGTGAGTGTTTTTGTTGGTGGTCGAGGGATTTTTGAAGATAGTTTTCTTTTAATGAGTAGCCCTTTAGGAGACTTTTGAAATTGTGAAGGTGTAGGTGTAACATCTGTTGACACATTTGTATGCCAGCAAATGTTTGGCAGTGGAAATAGTGGTTTAGATAAATGGTGGTGGTTTTGTTGAAGCAGTAGTTTAGGAAACCTCTGTTGAGGAGCCTTTATTGTCTTGAATTCTTTTTCTTTCAATAATGTCTTACACTTTCAACATCATCTTTGCCTCCCTTGATTCTTTCCTCGTTTCTTTTTCAATTTCTTGTTGTTTGGCCTTTTTGGCTTCAAAAGTATCAGGCCATTTTTGGGCTCTCATCACAAGAGGAGGGAGCTTTCTAATGCTATCAATCTCCCCATTTTTGGCATCATCTATATATTTGGGGAGAATGGGAGTTGTACTAATGGTTTGAAAAATATGGTCTTTGATGGCCTTATTCTCTACTAAAGTATCTTTGTACCTAGCATTCACCATGTTTCTTATTAGCTCCACTTGCATGTTGTTTGTTGTCTCTGCATATTTCTTTTGAAAATGAAGGTACATCTATGCATGCACCCACACATCTTTTTGCTATTTTGCATTGGTTAGTGAAGCTCTTGAGTTGTGTACCAAGGTCTTCAACATATCTTTAATCTCATCAACAAAGACTCTAACTTGGATACTCCATCCGTCAAATCCTTGTATCTTAACCCATCACCTAAGTTAATAGGATCATATAAATTCCAACCAAAGGTGGTTGTACTTGGTTTTGAACCAAGTGCCTCTTTTTCTTGGTATTGGGGACTGCCACCTGATATTGAGTGTCCTATTGTAGACTCAATATTTGTAGCCTTCAAGGAGGACTTAGCAATGAAACCATTGTCTAGCTATGAGATTGTTGTCTCTACTATTGTAGTGCTTGCCTTAC
Organism: Scalesia atractyloides; assembly: GCA_947069175.1. Lineage (NCBI taxonomy): Eukaryota > Viridiplantae > Streptophyta > Magnoliopsida > Asterales > Asteraceae > Scalesia > Scalesia atractyloides. The sequence goes on from CAMTDV010000023.1 coordinate 50,466,140, forward strand.
TTGAAAAACCTTCAAGTGTCTCTTGAGACACAAGAGGTGTAGCCCCCTCTGCTTGTTGGCTAACAAGACTTTTGAACTTGCCCTAGTCACTTGTTATGGCATACTCTCAATGATAGTGGTTGAGAGAAACTAGGTATATGTAGGTCAGTTTTGTCAATTGCATCAAGCAATGATTGGAATGTGGGATGCATAGTTTTTGTGTGTGGTGGAGTCAAAAGAGAAACAACCCTGGAGAGTGGCTTGAGAAGAAATGTTCAAATGAATCATCTCCCTCTTGATTTGGTTCTGCTGTGTTTACGACACTATCCTTTTGTGAGGATATGTGTCACACCCCGATAGTAGCGGAAGTAAAAAGAGGAGGCAACAGACACCTCCGGCATAAACCCATTGTTTATAAAAATACTATATTGTCATTCAACTGTACTTTAGATTACACTGTTGATTTCAACTATGTGTATGTCACAATGGATTGTTCCCGCGAACTATGTTAATATTCTAATCAACATGCTTCTATACATGTATTTATCTATAAAGCACATCTCAAAGCAGCAAACATAGGTATCACACAAGTTCCAAGTTACCTGAAAAGCATATTAAAGTCTTGAATTGTCAACTACAAATAGTTGGTGAGTTCCACAAGTTTTGTGTATATCAAATCATTGTATACGCAAATCAAGTTTAACACATGTGATGTAATTATACCAAGTCCAGAAGTGAAACCTTGAATGTTCACTAGTGTCATGGCCCACACCTGCCACCTCAGCACTTTCCCACCCCAAGTAGCTATCTCTAACACCACATAGCATGTTCACAGTATATGCATGGACACATGCAATTGCTAGTGAACCCATGGCATCGTGCTAGCTCAATTGGGTTTGTCAAAGCAATAGTATTATTCACACATCCACCGTCTATATTTAATCACTTGTGTTAGTGGGGATTTTCCATGTTTAGTGCAACTTAGATAATTCACATCAGATCATAATCTCATATGCAAGTATGTAGGTACGTAAACATGCTTTTCACCCAAGTAAATAGTTTGAAGTAGAGGTAATGAAACTCACCTAATAGCGTTATTCACAGTATGTCACAATAAAATAATCATATAATTGTTGCGCTTGTCCGATCGTAGTGTGAGTATGGTAAGGTTAATTATCGAAAACGGTTCTCAGGTCGGTAATTGATATATCTCATGCTCGGATGTGAATCTTTATCCGAGAATGGCTTATAGCCTATAAGTACGTCGATGGGTATTCTCTCAGTGTCAAATTCACATTTGGGCTTCCATGCACTGTTTTTTGAACCAGCCATGGTTGTTCATTTTAGGAGTTCAAGAAATGGCATGATCATGTATGATGTTCCAACTTGTTAACTAATGTAAAATGCTTTGTTTTATAACAAAAGTTCGAATGTTACAAGTGTCAAGTTCGTTTAAATCGTAATTTCCTTTTTTCGTCATCTCGGGACTTCACAAACTAGCGTGTAATGCATCCTAATTACCCAATGTACCCTGGAATAGCTCGGAATTGTTCCGACTTTCCAATTATCACCAATTAAGTACTAGGTCAGCTCACAAGTTTTGGTAGGTTCGTTAAATGTTTGAATGGTCGGTTTGTATTTAAATAAAACAATTTTTATGCACAATTCCCACAATTATATTTCCAAATTTAACAATACATATAACTTAGAAAAAATATTTTTAGAATTTGTTAAACTCATTTATTGTTTTTAATAAATATGTTTTAAAGTAAATGTAATCGATAATTTGGCGATTACCTTCATCCGACTTCCAAAAAAATTTTCCAAATTTTTACTGAAGATTCCCAATATGTCTAGGAACTTCCTGGCCAATTTTTAAATTTTTTTGAATTTTCTAAACTGGGTTTGCGGTTACCGAAACTTCGCGACAATGCTATTTTTAAAACCACATGTTCACTTGCCAATGAAGTTCAAGTTTTTCCTAGACCATTCTCATGTCAAACACATCATGCCTGTAAGTTTTGATGATTTATCGAATCTATTTGATATTTGTCCCGAATTAATGTTGTTAAATATCGTAAAATGCACTAAAATTCTCAGAAATTCCAAAAAAATTCCCAAATTTAGCAGGAGTCTTATTTTCATCATGTATGATCATCCTATAAAGTTTCAAGTATTAACAATACGCACGCCAAAAGTTATGCTAAAACAAAGTTTAATGCACATAAATTCGGTTTCCGAATGTTATACCTTCCGTTTCTTCATCACTCAAGCGAGTTCTAAATGTACGGGGCCTAAATCAAACTAAGTAAGCACCTACACATCTTTTACTACACAAACATATATTTACCATCATCAATCAAGCCTTTTTGATTATCTTTTCTGGTTATAGTTTGTTTTGTTCGTTTCTTGTCGAAAAAGCCAAAGTTTTGGTCCATAAACACCATGTTTCCACCATTAAAACACATGTATAAGCTTGTTACACATAACCCAATTTTTAACATCTCTCATGTTAAAAACACTTAGAGTTTATGGATTAAAATAACTTATTTTTGTTAATATCATATTTTAGTATGAAAAATACTAAAATCATCATTAGAAACATAATCATATGTCAACTTATGAATGGTTTTTAGTAAATTACAGGTGGAACTAAAGTTAAAAGCTTGTAGGAGGGTTTTAAGAAGTTAGAATGTTGAAAAGTCGAAAAGAATGGCAAAGGGGTACGCCAATTCTAATCAGAACATTAAAGAAGAAAAAAAAAGTCGGTTAACATTGTTTTAATTTTATTAATATTATATTATTATAACTTTATAATTAAAATCAGCTGCTTCACTTAATTTACTCGTGTCATTGTCAAAATATAGCATTTTATAAAAGTTTGAATATATCATTGTGACGAGCTTATTTTTCTCTACGTTTTGACCATGTTCCGTTAAAAACAGAGCAGGGCCAAATATAATATATTTTAGTATTATTATGAAATGAAATCTTATCTTACTAAATATCCGTCAAGGTATCTCTTGGTTCAAAGCGTCATTTGACCCTTCACTTATTCGTTCGACAATGTGCGAAATATAAATTTCATATTTCTAGCTTTTGTATTATTACCTTAAGTTACCAAGGGTTGGAAAAATAAAAAATGCTATCACATTTTGATAAGCATTTCGGGTTAATTTTTTTGGTTTTCAAGCAATCGTAAGTTATTAACGCATTCCCAATTTGGTAACTAGACGCGAAATAACCTTTTATCTAATTATTTTTTAATTTTTAATGATTACCAATCGTACCTTTGTGAAAAAATTGAACACTTTAACGGTTTTGCTCGACAATACGTTACATATATATTTTATAAGTCTTTTTAGGCTTGACAGATGATGCAATGCATGTTTGGATGATATAGTACGTGTTTAAGTCGAAGGCATTCCGTTAACCAGAAACTGCTTTGTTTAATGTATACGCTATGTGCTAAGGCCCCAATGCTCCTATGTTACTTACTGGTGCTCATATGTTAACTAATTTTCACCCTCCAAATCATCAGAAGTCGAATTGAGTGCATATCGCATTCTGTTATTACGCACTAGAAGCAGTTGGGGTCACCAGGATTCAGGAATGTCACTGTCTACCCTGGTTATAAGAACTTCGTCCTCGAAATTCAAACTAAGTTATTAGTTGGAAAGCTTAGTATTCTTGATTGTATCAGTCATCAAGCTGGTATGTAAGTTGCTGCTTTCCATATTGTTTCATCAAATTATAATGATTATGTTTCCGGTACATAGTAGTTTTTTGATTCTTCCATTCACAAGTCCTATGGTACTATTATGAGTGGAGTCTTGCATCTAGTTTCACTTTAATATGCGACAGTTTTGTTATTGTTTGCTATATGACATGTGTCACAAGCGTTAGTTAGCTCACAGCTAATTTTGAATCCAACTTTAGTTATGACTCCACTATTTGATAATTTGGAAAGTGATATCCTTGGAATATTTTGCTTAACCCATTGACTAAAGGCTTTAGTACAATTTATTAAAGAGGGGATATCGATAACCTCAAATGGTTAACCATGAAACGTAATACTGGTGAACACAACACTCAGTATACCCGCATAGGGATGATGAACTTTCCCCCATTATCATTCGTTCAGTTACTCCCAGGGTAAAGGTGACCGTATATAAGAACCCTCACTCACTTGGCTGAGAATACTAACGGGAAAGGCATTAGTTGCCCCAATTTGCCATGATGGCCAAGAGGTGTAAACGAATTAAAATGAGTCTATTAATCCACACAATCTGCTTGATATGATTACGTGCCAATAGTCAGATCTTGATAAGGACATTATACATACAATATGTTTACATCGATTGCTTTACATACCCCTACCACAGGAGGAAAGTAGTCAAGAGAGAAATTCGTAATTGTTAGGACCTTTTTGGTTTATGCATTAGTTACTTTATTAGTATGGGCTAACATGTAGTGTTTGGGCTTGAGGAAAGGCTTATGGGCCTAGGGTTTTAGGGTAATGGTGCATTAATCCCTTACTATAAATAGTAAATGATGTATTAGGGTTAGTACGTCTTTGGTGGCTCTCATTAGCTTGCATTAGACAAATCCAATTTGTATGCAAGTTAATCATTAATATATTCTACTTCATCTTATTTCTTCTAATCTCGAATCCATAGCTTGTTTGTTGTGATTCTACCACCAAACAAGCTTAGGTAAACTTAAAATTACCTAATCTCGAATCCATAGCTTCATCTTATTTCACAATCAGCAAAGAGAGCTAAACCACAAGAATTCAATGATTGCTGCCGGGATGACTAGAATTCAATGTTATTTTCAGTCCAATAACTAAGCTCAGCTGTAAGCTTAGAAAATAAACTATGTATAGACATGTCTCTTCCAAACAACTCACCCACACCCACTCCTGTTCAGCAATACCCTCAGCACGCCAATGTGGTTTTTAGTCTAGCGAACCCTTCATTATCTTAAAATGTCCAATCCACTCCCTCTGTAGAAAATCTAACCTTTCTAACCAAGCAAAACGAAGAAAAGTTGGCTCTCGTAGCTTCTATGCTTACAGTTTGAACGCCTTTCTCAAAGGTGATCTTTCCCCCATCCATTCTTGCAACAAAGATTAATCAGGTGGTTGAAGAGGATATAGAAGAACTGGGTGCGTCTTCGAACTTGGCTATGGCAACATTTCGAGCAGAGAAGTTTCAGAAAAGATATGGTCGACGTCCCATGTCAAATATTTGGATTGGATCTATAAAAGACAAGCTGAGGTGCTACAAATGTCATGAACTGGGACACTTTGCCACGGATTGCAAGAAGACACCAGTGGGTTATGAAGCTACACAGGCTGCTGCTGCTAGGAACTCAGTGAGGTCAATGGTCCATGTTACTTTAGTTTAAACCTCAACTTCAACTTCAACCAGCCAAGGAGCCATTGGAGCAGGAAAGGCGTTGATGGCTAAGAGCAACATGGTTTCAGCTGGGTGGATGTTGCAGCACAGGTGGAATCTCTCAAGATCTCTGAAGTTTCTGAAACAAACCACCAATGCTTGATGGCACAGACGAGGAACCTAAAACTCTCTCCGTATGGTAAACTCTCTTTTATGTTTCGAGCATTATAGAAACAAAATTGCCCAGATGTGAGAACATAATTTCGCTCTTATCAGCGATTAGAATAGTGCCATGTCTAAGTGCATTGGTCTTCGAGAGAACAATAAAATTTCTATGAAAAGATTGACGCGCTGAAGAAGGACATAGCTCAACTCCATTTGGACATCAACGGAAATGTTGGGTCCATGATTAAAAAATAGACTAAATATATAAACTACGGAATGCGACACTGTGAGAGCTAAGCTGGAATTTTTCACTGGAAAGTATCAACAAAATGAGTTAAATTTAAAGAAATTTGATACTTCCAGCGACACTGTTTGTAATCTATGCAATGTCAATTAACATTCAAGGAAAACATGGGCTAAGGGTTGGTTTATACACAAGTTCCTTTGCCATATAATTATAATTATTCTAGAATGCATCTTATTGAACAAGAGCTAGAAAATTATTATAAAATGATGTATGGCAAACCAAGTGATTACATTCCATGGGAACCTTTCAAACAAAGAACGCCAGACCCACTAATTTTCAAAAGCCTATGAATTTTGTTAAAAAATTAATCAAGAATGTTTAAATGAATCAGTTGAAAATCTAGATCATGAAAAGGAGTCAACGAAAACTCCGTCCGAGGAATCTCAGGAAAATGCATCAACTTCTGAGTCTGTAGACAATATTAACTATTTTGGTGTATGCGTAGAGTCAGTGATAGTTGAGGAGCGCTCGGAAGTGGATGATGAACCACATTCAAATGATGCTGATGATTCGGATGTTTCTTTATGTGATAAACATGATATTATGTTTGGAACTATGTTCAGTCCATGGTGTTGAGACTCAAGGTTTTTCTGAAGAAGTTGTTTAAACAGAACCTTTAAATGATGTGGTTTTTTATTCTGATTGTGATTTAACTGATTTATCACAAAAGTCTGAGGCCTCTGTGATGAATCCGAAACATCTGTTTTGAGTAATTCAGACAACTACTTTAGCATGACTGAAACCTCGACCGATGCTTTGATTTCTCTGAACATTGTGAAATCGAAAAAAAAATTGTGTCTGATTTTGTGAATGAACTTGTTGATAAACATGAGTTGTCTGATAAATCTGTTAATCAGACTGAAGATTTTGGTGTATTAGATAATGAGCAATGTGTTTCTGATAGTTAAACTATTTTTAACAAAATTTGCTCATCATCTAACAATCAAGAATTAGATGATCCTGAAAGCTTCGTGTCTAATGAAATGATTTCTAAAGAAACTGATTTAGTCGATTCCAAAAGCTCAGTTTCAGAAGAAAGGTTTCTAATGAAACTAAGCCTACAGGATTCGTTCCTTCAAAGAAAAGGCAACCACGAAAAACCAGAAAACAACATAAAAAGAAAACTCAAGAGGAAATCTCCTCAGATGTTGTTAATAAAAGTTAAAAGGAAAACCCACCTCAAAAACTAACTGAACCTATGTTGAAGGGTAAAATTTTTGATACTCACTCTTGTCTGACGATTGTGAGTAGGTATCACCAAGTGTAAATATGCACACAAGAAATCAGCACCTAGTGTAAAGGAGAGACCCAATCAGCTTCCGGGGCACATAGCTAGAAATTGGGTTCATCGTCCTCTCATATCTTACCATTCCAAGAACACCTATCATCAGATGGCTTCGCACTATCAACGTTATGAACATCGATGCACTCGAGCCAAGCCTTCTGGTGGAGACGGGAATCTAGCAAAGAAAGTCAATCAAAAGTTATTAAACACAAATGGTTTCCAAAATCATTCCAAGAAACTAAACGCAACATCAACTAAATTTTTTTTAAACAACACTGATTCAAGAATTTGGAAATGCAAAATACTTGGTAGATCTCAGTCCCAGTGTTCACAATTGACAAACTTACATTCTCATCCTCTCAAACCTCTAACTCTACAAAAAGTCATATGTCTTTCGTGAGGTTTCACGAACGAAGATTGATGATTAGCCCAGATCGAACATGGGCTGGGTTCAAGTTTCTCACTAATCCCGTTATGTGTGCAGGAATGACTGCGGAAGGCTATCGTCAGACTTTGGTTTATCGATAGTCGTTGTTCCAGACACATGACATGGTACATCTCCTAGTTGAACGACATCTAAATCTTTGACGACGAACTTATCAACTTTGCAGGAGGAGAAACTAGAAGAATAACTATGAAGGGTATAGTAAAAATGGAGTTCTCAGCTTCTCAGATGTCAATTATGTTCCTGAACTCAAACACAATCTTTTAAGCGTCTCTTAGATGTGCAATAAAGGTCAAGATGTTCTCTTCACAAAAGGTGGATGCGTAATTTTAAATCCAGGGATAGTTATACTGGAGGATTTGTACTTGCTTGAAGCCGAACGTCGTGGAAATGCTTAGGTGCTTGACATGAAAAAATCTCCATCTAATCAAGTTACGTGTTTGTTCTCTGAAATTGCCGAATATGATGCTACGTTGTGGTATCGGCATTTTAGTCATCTGAACATGAAGAGTCTAAATCGTCTGGCCTAAGGAGGATTAGTTAGAAATATACTAATCAAGGATTTCATGTAGATCGAGAAATGTGAATCATGCGCTCGTGGGAAACAGCACCGTAAGCCTCACAGGTCCAAACTCGTATACACAACGTCTAAAGTTCTGAAACTGCTTCACATGGAACGTTTTGGTCCTATTGATATGCTGAGCATTGGGAAAGGCTTATTGCTTAGTCATCACCGATGATTTTTCTTGCTTCACTTGGGTATTTTTCTTGAAACAAAAGAGTGAAACTGCAGGATTGATAAAGAAATTTCTCACTCTCATGGAGAACTAGGCAAATGAGCGAATGAAAATTATTCAATGTGACAATGGGATGGAATTTAAGAATGCCGAGCTGAATAATTTTTGTGCCCTAAAAGGAACTGATCGTTAATACAGTGCAGCTCGAACTCCTTAACAAATTGGAGTTGCTGAAAGATGTAATGGAACTCTCATTGAAGTTGCTCGCACGATGCTGATAGATTCTGGCCTTCCACTGATATTTTGTGAAGAAGAAGTGAAAGCCGTCTGCTATGTTCAAAACCATGCTCTAATAAACAAACGTCACATAAAGACACCTTACGAAATAGTTTAATGATAGAAACCGTCTGTACAACATTTCCACACCTTTGGCTATTCTTGTGTTCTCCTATCCATGGATTCCTAAGGCAAATTTGAAGCGAGGGGAGATCCATGCTATTTCATCGGCTATGCTAAAACACCACATATCGAGTGTACAACAAAATCAAGAAGCAGATCGTGGAGACGTACTATGTGGATTGGCTAGAAGAAAATCCCAAAGATGCTCGAATTGGACCTTATTGGTTATATGATTATTCCTCTTTGTTAAAGTCGTTTAATATCCTATCTGATGTGATTGTTACTGCAGATGTCTCAAGTACAGTGATACCTATTCCCGTTTCCTGAAGATGATGCCGTGCAGCAACAAGACAGTTTCAAGAAACTTACTATGGATCCACCGGGATTTCAGGAAGTTGCTACTAAACCGCATCATACTTGACCAACTCAGAGCCGGTTCTAGAATCTACTACAAAGCTACTCCTAAAGATGCAACTAACAATGCTGAAACCTCCACACAGCAAACTACTACGGGTCCTTCAAATTCAAATATCCAAGAGCTTCATTGTTTCCAAAGCCGATTCCATCACAATGCACTATAGATCCACTGGTGATGAACACTGCTACTACATTCAAATGAGGGGGAGCGAACTTGGATAGTGTTAGGAAGTTTTTCAAATTTGCAACCAAGCTTGCAGGCTCCTACTGTAGCAATTCCATAACATGTTCAGAAAAACCATCCAATTGCAAATGTTATTGATCTTGTAATTGCTGGTGTACAAACCCGTAGTAGATCAGAACCATTAAGATATGTTTCTATTCATGCTTCATTTCACAGATTGAGACTAAGGGCATTGATGTTATTTGTAGGAACCTGGATGGGTCAATGCAATGCACGAAGAGCTCAATCAGTTTGAAAGTTGGTTATATAGAAATTGGTGAAGCTGCCTCAAGGACACATGCTCTTGGAACACGGTGGGTTTACAAGAATAAACAGGATGATACGGAGTGATAGTGAGAAAAAAGCACGTTTAGTTATCCAAGGTATCAAGCAAATTGAAGGTATGAATTATGATGAGGTGTACGCCCTGTAGCATGACTCGAAGCCATTTGCATCTTCTTGGCATATGCATCTTACATGGGATTCACCGTTTATCAGATGGATGTCAAACGGCGTTTCTGTACGGAAAGGTCAAGGAGGAAATGATGTTGCTCAACCCCCTTGGTTTGTTGATTCAAGAAAGCAAGGCTATGCCTATAAGTTAGATAAAGCTTTGTATGGACTGCACCAAGCACCTCGTGCATGGTATGCAACCTAATAGAGCATCTGCTTGCACAAGGATATACCTCGAGGGACTATAGATCAAACACTATTCATTAAACACGTTGTCAAGGTTTTCATGCTTGTCCAGATCTATTTGACGATATCATTTTCAGGTCAACCAATGAAGATTTATGCAACGAATTCGAGGAGGTAATGAAGAAGAACTTCGAAATGAGCTCATTGGGTGAAATGACAATGTTCTTGGGTTTACAAGTTGTCAAAGCAGTCAAGGAATTTTATTTCATCAAGGAAAATATGTTAAGGACATTATTGCTAAATTCGACATAACAGACTCCAAGCCCATGGGCTCCCCCATTGTGGAACGACCATTACTAAATGAAGATGCCGAAGGTAGTCCGGTTAATCCAACATTGTACCGATCTATGACTGGTTCACTGATCTATTCGATTGCAAGCGAACTGGACATTATGTTTGACGTCTGTCAATGTGCTTGTTTTCAAGCCAATCCTTAACTTCTCATCTTACTATCATTAGACGAATCTTTAGATACCTTAAGGGAGCTCCAAAACTTGGATTCTTGTATCCTAGAGATTCAAACTTTGATTTGTTTGCTTTTTCTGACAGTAATCTTGGAGGGGCAGATAGGGATATGAAGTCTACATCAACTAGATTCCAATACTTGGGAGACATACTCATCTCATGGCAATGCAAAAAGCAACAAACAGTGTCACTCTCAACTGCAGAAGCATAATACGTTCAAGCATCCGCTTGCTGCGCCCAGTTTATTTGGATGCAACACCAGCTCGAGGATTACGATTTGACTTATCTAATCACTATTTATTGTGATAATGATGCCGCTATCCAAATCATAAAAAATCCTGTTTTTCACTCCAAAACCAAGCACATTGATATCAAAGTTCATTTCATTCGAGATTGCTATGACAGAGGTCTGATTAAACTCAAACAAATCACACTGATGCAATTACAATGGATCTTTATACAAAAGCTGTCAGCAACTCGAGATTCAAAGAGCTTGTGGATCTTTTGAAAATGATTCGTTTTACCGACTGAGCAACATCTAAAAAAAACCTCCTTTAATCACACAAATTAATAACTAAATAAATTTGCGCATAAAGTATTCTATTTTGCACAAATTTAGGGGGAGAAATATTTGGATGAGGGGGAGATTTACTTGCTGGGAAGTGAAATAAATTTTCCGTGCTAAAAAAATTGATTAACACATGGAAGGTATCGAAGCTGAAAAGGCGAGGATCCACTGCGATGTGTTGATAGGCTTATCGCTCAAAGAGCAAAAAGATACCAAGTGACAAAAATTCTACAAGCTATATGTTATGTGGGTAACCTATCATAGGCGAATGATTCCATGGTCTTAAATCCTACGTTGATAGATTGCCAACATCTGAGGTTTCGGGCCTTCATGCTATTGAATCATACGAAGATGTCAGACTGCCTTCTGTTGCATCTAGATACATGCAGACCTAGGCACAGACAAGATATCCTTATAAGAACCAAAATTGAAGGCTAAAACCTTAAAAGAAAGGAAATCTCATCACGAGAAAATTCCATGTGCTTGAAAAATAAAAAATACCGTATATGGTATAATGCCTAACACTCGTCAGATGTTGATTGGTCACTTTGCGGTACGATGTACTAACCCGTACACCAACAAGTCCCGACGTTGTAAAAATAAAAGGATGATCTTAGTATACTCACTCGCTACGATGAACTGTTGTGCTTACCTTGATTGACAGGGGGTATGTCATGATACGGGACACACGGACGTTATAGTATGCTTAAACAGATCAAGTACGAGGTTAAAAATTGAAGGTTGAAGCGATACGTTTAAGAGGACAAATATATTGGCATTTGCGTGGACCTGTCTGATTAGGCAAGAACAGAAAAGTGTCCCTTAATCAATTCAAGAACGGTTTGAACCCGTGACAACTCTCCTTATTCATTATTTTATGTTATTATTTTAGTATATATATTTTGGATGCCAAAGGGTTGCTCGGTTGGTTGGATCGTTGATATTGAAAAGGTGTCACTATTCAGAACAAGGAAACGAGTGGACCCACAACATTTCGAATGAATCACTATTTCTGTTGAGCCCACCTATCTTGGATGGATTTGAATTGGGGCCCCTATTTCGGACTGACCTAGCATCTCGGATTGATTCGAATTGGGCCCACCATTTCGGATAGGCCCATTATTTCTGATGGTCCACTGTTCTGAAATAGGCCAGGCCTAGTATCTCGAGCATGCCCAATTCGAATCTATTTAATGTGCATTTCTAATCATTCCGGATACCTTAGCATTTCAGTTCTCTATCGGCAAAACCATCTCAATTTCAAAGGTTTGAAGATTCCCATGCATATCTTATGGATCTCGGATGACCTTTATAGTATTTCGGATGGATCTCGGATCTTAAACATGCATTTTGGAAAAGCATCTTGTTTATCCGAAATCTTACATGTCCATCTGATATGTCAGGCCATCTCGGATGCCTCACAAGGGTTCATCCGAATTACCTTTGAACCCTTATCCATCCGAAACACTGTTGACCCAGTCCATTCCGAATCATGTTGACCAGTTGAAATCTTTTTGAACCTCTTGAACTTTTAACCTGTTTGGTTGACCCCTCCTTTGAACTATGTTGACTTATTGACCCGCTTGATGTAAGATTGAACGATCGACAAGGTCAACTAAGTTAATTTATTATGATGAAATTTGACGGTCTTATTTATAAGTGCAGAAAGATGGCTCAAAAGATGATGGAAAAACGTAAACTTGACGTGGAAGCATTTCATAACCAAGCATGCTATTTATCAGATTCTCCGGTAGACTATTACCAGATGTTCCACTCTATGATAGTAGGTCTGAATTCGTGCCGCATCACGCATGCCCTGAAGATAAATCCGGTTATTTGTGAAGATATGGTTCAAGATTTCTGGTTGAACGCAAAAGTAAAGAGGGTGGAGCTGACGACAAAGGAACGATTGAATCCAAGATTCAAGGAAAAGAGATTATTATTTCAGAAGCAATGGTTAGAGAGGTATTGAAGTTTGAAGACAAATTGCAGCATCCAACATCCTATGATAGAGACAATGTTGTTAAAGCCCTGCGACGTATGAGCTATGAGGGTGCGTGCGCAACAGTATTATAGAAGATGTTTCCACCATATTGGAGATTTTTAGCACACATCTTCCTGCAATACAATAATGAGAACAAAGGCAGATTGGATCAGCTTAATCAGACCCGACGTCTGCCTTAGTTGCTCTGGTGACTAACTGGATTACAACTTCTCATCGTTTATTTTTGATAACATGAAGAACATGCTGGAGAATCCCTAGAAGAAGTCTTTCTGCTCTACCCAAGATTTATTCAAACGATTCTAGATGAGAAGTATCCATAACTGATAAAAGGCACTAACTTTCTAAATCTGAAGTCTATGGGTCCAAGTAGCTTCAAGCGGCATGCAAACAACGAGATACTACAAAGATCAAGTTTATTGGAAAGTATGCTCTTGGGAAACACGTGATGTTTGGACCGATTGTACCTGCACCTAAACCGTTGAATACCATAGTGGGCTAGGAACATGATGTATAGATCGTTGGTGCTAAACCAGAACCTAAAATTGAAGATTTCGTTACTAATGATGAAGAGACAGAGTTTGAGTTGGAACATATAGAGTCGGAGGAAGTTGAGGAGATGAAGGTCCACCTACGAATGGTGTTAAACCAGTTCCTTGTTTCATATGACACACACACAAGTGCGGAATCCAAGTGTGCATGCAACCAAAGCAAAGTAAAGAACACGGGGTAACCAAAGATTCACTATCTTGATTAATGATTGAGAACAAGTACAAACATATACACACAATGCTCGTATGACTCAAACAAACGTGTTGTGTTCTTGTGTCTTCGTCTTTAGAGATAACCTAACTCAAAGCCAGTCTGGTGAGCTAGTCAGTCTAACTCTCACTGCAAGTCCACCCTGACTGAGAAGTGCATGTCAACTTATATAGTGTCTGTCTAGTTTCGTACGAATCACGACTCTAGACATATGGAACACACTATTTCACATGAGACACAACTCAGAATTTGGTACGAGACACTGTTTCGTACGAAATGTACGAAACAAGTAACACTATTGTTACTCAAGAATTTCGTACGAATCACCTGATTCGTACGAAAACTCTGACTCGCACAGAATCCTTATTTAAGGAAAACGTGTGTAGACTTGACGTTTTCAAGACTTATCAATATGCACACATGCAACTGATTAACACAGACAAACTAGGATGTTATACTCGATCAAGATAGAAGGATATCTCGATCTATTCGACATGACCAAACCTATACAGACACTTGAGCAAAGACCGTACAATTACAACTTAATTAAGAACAAGCGACAGACACAAAAATGTATCAACAAACTCCCCCTTGGATGTTGCTTGGTCTTCAGTCTTCGGTCTTCACATATCATACTTAGGAAGTGCATCAGCAAACTCCCTCTTGAATGTATCTTGTGGTGTTGAAAAGTGGTCAGCTATGAAAATTGATCTTCTTGATTCACAGCTTGTATTCATGTTGTGTCTTCTCTCCCGTAACTTGTTTTCTTCAAACTTGTTCTCTTTGTATTTAGCTTGCTTGGATATTTTATCTGCACACACAACAAGGCTAAACGCATATTGAGAACTACTATAGGGATGTAAACAACCTTAGAGAAATTTCACTTGAAAATTTCATAAAGGATTGGTTTTAATCAGACTTAGCAAAAGACACATATGAGACTAATTCTTATTCAACTACCAACTGACAATGCTTTAAAAGTTTTTAAGATTTATTAATTTTTAAATTGTTAAACTTTAAAGCTTGTCAACTTGACCATTTATGAAGTTGCAGTTGTTTTCCGGCTTATAATCAGGATTTAAGATAGGATAGACTTGAGTTCCAACATCGGTTAATCAAAAATAAACTGGAAGCAAAATCTTTTTGGCTTTTTGCAAAAATTTTTAAAGGTAAGGACGGAAAACATCAAATAAATAGTTACAGACATTCTTTTTGCGAATTTCGAGGGTAAGAGAATCATATTAGTATACGGTTCTGTCCAAACACACTTGTTTTTTTATTAGATAGAATTAAGATAAGTATCCTATATCAATTATCGGTATTGTTATCCACGTAAACTCAACTTATCAGATGTAATCGTGGTTAGGGGATACGATTAATGTATGATTTATACTTACCGACCGGTGTTTATCCACTTCACGACACATTCCCGTATCAAGATATGCACGAGAGAAAATCTTACCGGTGAGTATACTGCTTTATCATCTGTTTTGACGTATATGAATAATGTGAGATACTCACTTATATATTTTATTTGATTGAAAACAAGCCCTTTGTGATTTAATCACTTATTGATGAGGAACTTGATTTTCATATGCATGTAGGGAACATGAGTAAGTCCGTGAACAAGTTAGTACCATCGTACCGACAAAGAGACGAACTTAGCTCCCGCATAAAACTGTGATATTTTATCACTTATTTTGGGGATGTGACATTTTTATCACTTATTTGAGGGTCGTATGCAGTATGTACACGTATGTATGGTATCATGGAAGTTCTAGACTTGTGCCGCCATTATATTTCGGCAAAAGATTCAACCATGATACCCAGATGATAAGCCAGCATAAAGACCGTATATCTCAGAACCTCGGCACTCTATCAAACGAAATTTCGGTACCAAGACCATATGCCAATGAATGGTTCCCACCCGGTCTTCAGTCGATTATGTTTATATCGCCCTGTGCACACTTTAGAATGATTTGAGCCTACCGATACATTGAATATAGAGCTACTTATCATTTTTTTTATTTTAAGTTCAAAGAGGGTTTGACAGACCACTAATTCTCTTTTTCTGGCCAGGAAACTCATTTTTGTTTTTCTCATGTTTTTATATTTTTCTGGAAATATACTTCCCCTACAATGCAAAAAGTTGATTTAGACAGTTAAATATACCTTTTCGGATTGTCTTTGAAGAAAAATATTTAGAAAAACGATTTTCCGATGTGGATTAACTCATGTTTTACCTTGATGCCATTTACCAAAAATTAAGTTAATAAGAATGGTTTATTGAGATTTGGATGTGAAAAGCTGGCATGTTGGTAATTGGCGTGAATCAACAACATTGATACGTTTCATATAGAAACAATCACGTGTGAGGTGATATTTTGTATCAATGTGTTTGGTCTGGAGAGCAAAGGTCTTTGTTTTTCTCCTTGAGAAGTAGTGTGCGGTTGTTCAAACCATGCTAAGGCATCCGCACACCCAGTTGATTTGTTCAAACAAACACATTTCTTCAATCACACCCGTGGAGAAATGTATATTGCACGATCATCTTGTAAGCTTTTTCTTTCTTTTGGAAGATATAAGACATGATTCTTTGATAATCTTCCATTGTGCTGCAGGTGCATACATTTCTATTGAATCTATCCTGTGGATCTGATACAAGCCTTAAACAAACAAATTGTTAGTTGTTTTTCATCTTGTCGAAGTTTTCAATGTTATCCTTTCATTCTTCTCTCCAACAAAGGCAACAACTCCTGAATATAACAGTATTTTGGAGCCGTATGTTACCTATCTTGTGCCTGGATGCTCCCCTATCAACAGTCCTAAAATTATCAATAGTTCCTCCTGGAACATCCTGCACACTCATTAAAGATTAGTTGGAGGTGGGGACCCGAGTTATTGCTGACTTGGGTCGTCCGACATCATCGACAATTGATAACTTGTTTCTCCGATCATTCGGAATGGATTGTGCTCCCCCTGAAACAATTTCTGGTTTTGGTTTCCAAATCTGTTTTTGTTTGTAAACTTTAACATTTGATTTTATTTGGACAACCTTTGGTTTCAAAACCTTTTCAACCATCTTATGTTGTTTCTTTTTCTGTTTTATTTTTCTTTGTTTAACAAGACGAGGGTCCTGTTTTGATGAAACAGATTTTGTATGGTAACGTTTACCATGGGGTGCAGCACCTTTGCTTTTCCTTTTGTAAGATATGGACAATTTTTGATGATGTGTCCATACTTACCACACTCAAAACATGATCTTCGCTCAACAAACCTCGGAGTATGATGAGATTGACATCTTGATGATGAACTTCGTGATCTTGAGCTACTTGGTCCTTCATCACAACAATGTGTGTGTTGTGTGTGGTTATTCTGATTGTTTTGCTTTGAAAATTTTCTTTTATTAACAAAATACGTGTTGGATTTATTTACAAAAGATTCCGTTTTATCAGTCCCTTTGGATTTCACGAAGCTCACCTTTGGGATTTTCTTCTTGTTTTGCGTTGGTCTGCTCTTTTCTTTTCCTTGATTAGATGTTTTGCTTCCGTTGAGATTTCCTCTTTTGATTTCTGTTTTTATTTCTATTTTCAGCTTTTAGGGCAGGGGCACGCTTAGTTATTACAACTTTTGTGCTCGTATTTTCCAAAAACTTACTAGTAGAATCTTCAAAAACTTTATCAATCAAGGATTGAGTGACATTTTTATGGGAAAATCTTGGTTTGAGTAAACTTTGTCAGAACCAATCAACTTATAAAGCAAATTCATGTTTTCACAGTTATCAACATGAGCTTTAACATTCTTGACATTGGCAGTCATACACAGTTTCGTTGAAGGATCACAAATGTGATTTTTGAGAGGTATATTTTCCTCTTTTGTTACCGTGTTTGCCTGTTTAGGTTTATCCTCAGCTGACTCATCATCCGAACTTTCATAATCCTCAATAATGAGAGAATGTTGATTATCTTAGATTTTGAGTCATTGACATCATCCGGTTGGCTTTGACTTGAAGATGTGCCTTTTGTGAAACCTAGACCAGGTTTAAACTCATCTAGGTCTAATGAAACATGGGTTCAAAATGTGGCATATCTTCATCATCGGACATTTTGGTGTAATTGTGCCTAACCGGAGGAGGACAAGCCTGATAACCTATATATTTTACATCACCTTTCTTCTTTTGACTTTAGATGATGTGATCCAAAACGTATCTTGAGTTGGAATAACTGTCCAACTTGAGTTTGATTGTGTTAATAAGTAATTGTTAATGGCTGTTTGTTTTCTTGAAACATTTTTTGACAATTCAGAAACATCTTTCTTTAAAGTTTCAATTGTTGTTTTGAGTTCTTTATCCTTTTTCTTAAGAGCTGAGTTTGCATTGGTGCATTTTGTTAGATCCCAATCAAGCTCTGATGATGTTTCTTCATGTGATCAAATTTACCTTCCTGTTTTAAGTATTTTCCTTTTAAAAATATACAATTAGAACATTTAGACACAGTAGGTTTATCGGACTTACCTGACTGGATTGACAATCCAAGCGTGTCATGAAAGCTGCACGAGGTGTTGAAGATCCAATTGATGAGAGATGCTTGGAAAATTCATCAGATGGTTCTTTAGTTTCATGCTCTGAATCTTCTTCATGCTATCTGTTGATTCAGTCTCCGTGACTACCTCATCTTCAGATTGTTCTCTACTAGAAGTCGATTTTGCATAATTTGAACTGTTGCTGTCCCCTGAAGTGTTGTCATTTCTTGAAGATTCTTCATCGTTACTGTTCTTTGCAACTTCAGCATATAATGCAGTTCCTCCTCCACCAATGTTTCCTAATTGAATTGACCAATCACAGTGTTCGTCAGCTTGAACCACTAATGCTCGGTTGGAATTGTTTGAAGGAACCATTGCTCTTTCGTTGTTGGCACTTGATTTCTGGTAAAAGGATATTGATTCCCTTGTTTGGAGGTTTCGTGCATTCTCTATTAAAATGCCCTTTTTCCTTGCAGTTGAAACAAGTAACTTTTCTTTTATCAAAACCGTATGGAGTATCTTTGTTACTTTCCAGATCAGTTCTTCTGGTTCTCTCCATAAAATCTTTTGCTCTACGAACTGCACTTGCGAACGCCCATTTGATATCAATTAACTCCATGTCTTTCTTATCAATTTGCGCATAGTCTTCACTGGTAAGTTGACATTACCAATTTTACCAGCTACTAATCCACAGTAAGAACTCACCAATGTGTTCAGAAGCTCCATATGTTCCCGTGCAACTTCCACACTTACCTTGGAAAGGTTCGATGTATTTAGTCTGACGGTGTTTGAAGTTGAAGGTTGAGAATTTGTACCATAGAAAGCTTGTTGTTGAACTTGAGGTGTGGAACTTGAGGTTGAGGAAAAAAAGTCTTTGGATCAAAAGTTCGTTCATAAGTTTGAGCACTTGTACCAATGGATTGATCAGATTTCACTGGACATTCCCAAAAAGGAATTGTATTTGACACAAATGTTGTTTGAAGTTTTGGTTTTTGAACTGCACCTGTACTTGGTTTAATGCCACCAAAATACATTTCTGGATTTTGCTGAACTGGAAATCATTTAGCTTTGCAAATTTCTTCTTCATCTTTATTTTCAAGTTTCTGAATAAATTCGTAAATGCTGATCGTATCCATCACACTGTATGTTTTAACAATACTATAAATTGATTCCACTTAGGTGGTAAGGCATCAGCAAAACGCGTAACAATCTCCTGTTGTGACACAGGAACATTGTATGAGTGCATCTCATTCATCAAATGATAGAAACGAGTTGTCATCATTTAAGTTTCATTTTCCATAAAATGAAATCCTTCAAATTCCTTCTTTAAAAGATCATGTCTAACTTTCCTTGTTGCTGCGTTTCCTTCTCCTCTTATTTTTAAAGCGTCCCACAAACTCTTCGTAGATGTACAATGCAAGAATTGATGATAAATGTCTCTGTGAAGTGCTTGTGTAAGAATTGCAAAGGCCTTCTTTTCAAGATCATAAGCCCTCTTATCATTCTCATCTAATTCAGCTAATGATGCAGAATTTGATACGACGTCTTCGAGAGATTCTCTGTATGGAGAAACAAACATGTCCACAATTCTGTATTCTGACCAAGAATATATGTATGAAAACGATTGTTCCATGAAGAATAATCGTTCATGTGATTTAGTTTTGGGGGACGGTTGTTGCTCCCAGTTTCACTTTCGCTAAGAAGGAGGTTTTAAACGCTTTGGTTTTGATTTGTAACAAAAGCCCCTTGACCAGTAGTAAACACGTTTGGAGGTATCATCGATTTGGCCCATGAGGTAGTTTTCTGACTTGTAGTACACTCCCAATCCCAAGATTTATACTCATTTTATTTTCTTGATTTATGGAAAATTTAAAGGTTTAAAGTTTCAAAATTATAGTTACCTTTTAAAATTTTCAGATTTGAAAATATGACAAATTCTTAATATCACAAAACTTTGAAAAAACACGAAAAACAATCAAAAACAGATTCGTGCGAGACAACTGTTTCGCACGAAAGAGTTGTCAAGTACTGATCAGATGTTTCTGCAATCAATGTTCATGCGGATCAGATGAATCGCACTAATCTTTTCAGTCGTACCAAAATGTTTTGTTCGGCGTTTTTCAGAGGAATCTTTTCAGAAATGGTTTGGTGAGAAATTTCATTTCTTGTTTAGACCTGTTTTTTCAAAATACCTGTTATCTTACCCACTTTTAGTTAAAACACAGATTTTAACAGTCTATAGTGCAAGTCCAGATCAAGTCAGAAAATGTCAACCCTACCAAAACTAGTCAGATTCAAATTTTAGCAGATTTCTCCTTTAGGGTGTTCTTCAGAAAAATTACCCTAAAATTTACGCATGCTGTAGATTTTAACCAAGTTTTAAGTTAGTTATCTATCCAAAACTTAAGTTTCTGCTGAGATTCAAGAACACTTCAGAAATCTTCAAACTAGCTCAGACACAACTAAGCCCGTTTTGAACAAGGAAAGAGCCAAAGCTCTGATACCACTTGAAGGTCCAATAGGATGCTGTTAAACCAGTTCCTTGTTCATATGACACACAACACAAGTGCGGAATCCAAGTGTGCATGCAACAAAGCAAAGTAAAGAACACGGGGTAACCAAAGATTCACTATCTTGATTAATGATTGAGAACAAGTACAAACATATACACACAATGCTCGTATGACTCGAACAAACTTGATGTGTTCTTGTGTCTCCGTCTTCAGAGATAACCAACTCAAGGTCAGTCTGGTGAGCTAGTCAGTCTAACTCTCACGCGCAAGTCCACCCTGACTGAGAAGTGCATGTGAGCTTATATAGTGTCTGTCTAGTTTCCTACGAATCACGACTCTAGACATATGGAACTCACTATTTCTCACAAGACAGAACTCAGAATTTGGTACGAGACACTGTTCCGTACGAAATACTTATTTCGTACGAAACAAGTAACAATATTGTTACTCAAGAATTTCGTAGAATCACCTGATTCGTATGAAAACTCTGACTCGCACAGAATCCTTATTTCAGGAAAACGTGTGTAGACTTGACGTTTTCAAGACTTATCAGTATGCACACATGCAACTGATTAACACAGACAAACTAAGATATCATACTAGATCAAGATAGAAGAATATCTCGATCTATTGACATGACCAAACCTATACAGACACTTGAGCAAAGATCCCTACAATTACAATTGTAATTAAGAACAAGCGACAGATACAAAAATGTATCAACAGGAGGCCGTTAGAGATTTGAACCTAATAACTATGGAGAATTTTAAGCATTGCTTGCATCACTTCAGGACAGTTTTGGAAACCATCCTTCTGAAACTGCTCCTACACAAGAAACACTTGTTGAAGATGTCTCAGATGTTGATCCAAAATCACGAAAAGAAGCAAAGAACTGAACAAGAAACCCCTAATCCATGCTCACAAGCTCAAGTATTATTTCTGAACCTATTATGCAAGATGCCCGCGAAATCACTGCTGCGGATAAAGAACCAGTCATTCTAGACTTCTTCACTACTGAATCACAACAAGAAAGCTCGAGCAGTGCTCATTTTGAGACTGCTAGTTCTAGTGGTAGATATACTAAACACGATGAAGCAGCAATGCGAATCGCTGCAGACAAAATGAAGTTTGTTGAACAATCAGATAGTGATGATGATGAAGATGTGAATGTCAAGAAGCTGCAACGAAGTGTAATCGTGTTGGAACAAGATGCTGCATTAAAGAAGCTCAAATATCGTCTCTTCAACCCAAGTGATGATTAGAGATCAAGTAATCGAACAACTTCAGGGTGATGTGAGTGTACTAATGGTAGAGATTTATGAGTTGAAAGCAAAGCTGCAAAAGAAGTTTGGTAGTGAATTCGTTGATAAAGATGACGATCCCCTAAATGTTGCACATCATGAACAAACCACTAAAGAAATGGCAACTGCTAATGCTGAATGAGAAGCTGGTTTGAATGCTTATTAGCTACTGAACAAAAGAAGAAGAGAAAGCTACCATAGAAGAAACAGAGTAACAAACAGATGTTAATCATGAAAAACTAAGACTTGAATCCTCTCGATGAAAACTTCCATCTAAAGGATTCAACCAAAACGTCTGATCGTTATGTGATGGAACTGGGATTAAGCCACTATGACAAAGTTGGAAACAAATCTAACATTAAATGTTGGAGATATGATCATCATAGGAGATTGTGGCTGGTAACAAGAGAAAGTGGACATAGAGAATACTATGCCAATCAATATCAGTTAAAATAATGGACCAAGATTGATCTGAAGAATCTTTTACGAGCTCCTTGCTATGACTCTGATCCAAATCAGTGTGGTCCAGGATGGGCATTTCATTCAAAGCTCGAGCATGAAGTGAAAAACAACTTTCCAACCATGAAGACTGTTGAGTGTTATCTAAAGAAGAGCCCTGGTATCCATGATCCATACATAAAGAAATAAATTCAAAAGTCATTTGGCCACCGACAGACAAAGAGAAAGTTATTCCCGCTGCTCCTAAATTTCCCAAAGGGGTGCTGAAGAACTTCAACTACTGGGCATATGATCCAAGGATGGCAGAGGTTGTGATTGTGACTCAGGAAAAAGGCATTTCGATTAGCAGACACACTTGAACTAATTAGCTTCCATGAGGAGGATATCAAGATCTTTGGTCGGCATTAAATACGTACAAATGATAAGTATGAAGCTTGTGTAAATCATGGACTTGTGCTATTGCAAATGTGATCAACAACAAGCTATATGTAGATCCAAGTCCACTATTTGGAGGCAGTGCAACTGGCAGTTCTTAGAACGAAATGCAACACTAATGCAGTAAACCTAGGGGAGAGTGTTAGGGCCTTTTAGATTTATGCATCAGTTACTTTATTAGTATGGGCTAAGTTGTAGTCTTTGGGCTTGAGGAAAGGCTTATGGGCCGAGGGTTTTGGGGTAATGGTACACTAATCCATTGCTATAAATAGTAAATGATGTATTAGGGTTAGTGCTTCTTTGGTGGCTCTCATTAGCCTTTATTAGACAAATCCAATTTGTATGCAAGTTACTCATTAATCTATTCTACTTCATAGTATTTCTTCTAATCTCGAATCCATAGCTTGTTTGTGTATTCTGCCACCGAACAAGACTAGTGTGATATTGTAGATCCGGTTTTCGAGACTTACAGTAATACGTACCCTCTTATAATTGTTTCGAACCCTCTTATAATTGTTTCTAGATCTGGGTTGGCATTAACCCTTTAGCCCCCAACAAGGATTCTAGTCATTGCTATTGCTGAATACAATACAAAAATAGAAAAATCAAGAAAACAGGAGATGAGAATCAAATTAGAATATGAGATAGAGAAGAATAACCATTTTGCTTAAACAATCTTCATGACCTCTATAACTATTCTTCGTGCTTATATCATTTGTCGTTTCTTTAACCGTGCCCCAGTTCCATTCACTTATTGGGCCGCTTGAACTGTGTTGGTTGATTGGGCCTTCTTTTGGACTTAAGTTCATAACACAAGTATGGCTATTTTAACACAAATCAACCATCAAACTTGTTTTCACAAGAGGCTAGTGTCACTCCCAGTAATGACCAACACCCAACTTAACTCATCTTTACCTATCTACTTTTTAACAACTTTAACCCCCCCCCCCCCATTTTGCACTTCTCAAATCACCGGTTTCATATCCCAGGTATATGCATTGCAATACTACTCATGAGAGTGCATATATGTGTGGATTAACCAGGTTTCGATTCACTAGAACAATTAATAATCATATAATGATCTTTAGCACATTAACCTATAATGACCAACATCCTTAATGAAATTTTAAAATTTCAAACATATCACCATAAAGTTTAAAGAACAGTTGCACTTACGAACCTTAAAAGTTAGAACCTGAAATCCTAAATAATCGACTTTGTTTTGGAGCAAAATGTGAACCTCTTATAATCCCTAGATTCATAGATCAAAACTTGAGGTCAAAACTTGAAACTCCAAATGAACTTATTCTGAAATCAGAACCTGAATTCCTGAGAATTCACAACGGATACTTATTCAGATGATCTATTTTCCAATAATAAATGATTAATCCCCATTTATGGCTTGAAAATCGAAAGACATACATTATAAAGTGAGTAAACAGAAAACAATAGGCTCAGATATCATATCCAATGGCCATAATTTTATTCTACATAATAAACGTACCATAAAATTTCATTGTCTACATAACCAAAATAAAAAAAACATTAGATCTTATTAACATACAAAGAATTTAAGGGGACATACATTAGCTAATATGGATCTATAAAAAATATCTTAAAATTGTTCCAAATAAACCAGAAAAATACGGTGATTCCAAATCAGTTCCATGTTGCAAAAAAAAAAAAAAAAAACCGATTCCAAACAGGTTCTTCTCCCAAACCAGTTTAGATCGAATCTATCAAATTCATTTCCAAACCGAACCTATTCACACATAGACACACAAACACAGGGTTAGGATCAAATGTGAACTCCCATAGACACACAAACACAGGGTTAGGATCAAATGTGAACTGAACTTATTTTGAGAAATAAGGGACCAAGCAATTCATTCTATTTGATTTTATTTATTTAATTAAAAAGTAACTAACTCAATTTTAGACCTTTTAGTTTTGATAATTTATTTTAAAATCCTTGATTATCTCATTCTCTCTCAAATCTCAAAACATCATAACGACAATACCATACCTCCTTACTGTCCTCAAGATCAAGACGAAAATCACAAGGCTAAATACATATCTTAAATACTTTTATTTTGTTTCACACATCAATGTCGTCGTTTATAGTATATACTTAGATATCATGTTACTTTTTTCATTCAACAGAACAATGGAAGGTAAAGATTGGTGGACTTTGTCCCACGTACAACAATGAATTGAAGCTTTTGAGTTTCTTCTTTAAATAAAATATGGATGAATGGTAATCCATATCAAATTACTATCTAATTCCTGATCGATCACAATGTGCATTTTTCATTAAATTAGGTTATAATATGAATATTATTTTACTACTTGCGAATCCAACAAGCAAGTAAATAGGAGATTTTTAATACTCAGAACGAGATGCTCGGTTAATTGACAAAGAATTTCTTCTACTATATTATTTATTGAAAATTTTAAAACGAAGATGATTGTGGTTACAATTGGAGAAGATGATGACTAAGGAAAATCTACATATATGTATTATGAAGCACATGATGGTTCTGATCATCGTATTGTTAATGTACACATATGTACAAATGCTTAACAAACAACTTAGAAACTTATTACACACATATGTACAACGCTAAACAACCATACTATAAATTTATTATACATATACGTCACAATTCGGATCATCATCTCTAAAACTTCTTATTAGAGGTATACTATATATGTACATCCATGGTCATTATAATATCAGACATATACATTTCAAAAAGTTGATCGAATGTCAGATGCATACAATACATATATGTACATTTAATTCTGCAACAATTTTTAATTATAAATGTTACAAATGAAACAATATTTAATAATGGTTGTTTTTTAAGTTAACAAATTAACTAATTTGTGAGAGAAAAGAGGATAGTAAATGTAACTAAATATTTAGTTGGAAAAAAGTAACTTAACAATTTACTTTCATGTCATTTTTATATATTTTTTTCATTATTAAGATGAAAAAACTTGTGGTTCACATTGGTTCATTTAAGTTCTTAATTTTCACTAGGTTCTCTACCCTACATATAATATGCATATTGTAGGGGCAAGATTGGTCATTTGGCACTTTTTACAGGGTACAAATGTTTAAGCTTATTGTACAAACCATTAAATCACACCTAACCTCAAAGCTTCTTGAAGCATGCAGATGTGAAGCGACATAAATTTTTGGCAGCCATTTGAATTTTGAAATCACACACTCATCTCCAAACACCCATTATCATTATTCTTCATTTTATTTGCAGAGAAAATAACCAGAGACAGAAAAGAAGAGTGAAAGAGTGAACGAGGAGAGAGTGAGCGAGAGAAAGACACGAAGGAGTGTCTCCAGAGAAGATAGAGGTGGCACAAGGAACTAGGGTTCCAACGAAGATTGTCTTGCAACGAGGTTGATAATACGGTGATAACTCTTAAATAGGTTTGGTTCAGTTGGGGCAGACATGTGTTTTGGTATAGTTTTATTGGATTTGGGCGGTGCACTTCATGCAAGATTCAACATTTCAAAATTTGAAAACCCTAGGTACTTTCTCTCTCTCTCTCTCTCTCCCTCTCTCTTTCTCTCTCTTTTATTTTCTTTATCTTTCTTCTTTGCAAGACTAGCAACAAGAAATTGAACATTTTTGGAATCACTTGAAGCTTTTAGTTTGTTCTGTTAGGATCCTCAGTTTGATTGTTGTTATAGTTAAGATGTAAATAATGAAAGAAGATAAAAAGGGATGAAACATGCAGTGAAAGAATTAACTTTTCATTACAACAATGAAGATATTGCTTTTCATCAACATGCTTTTATAAATTTGTAATCACAAGTTTACGTATGCATGAAGAATACAACTCCCCCAACCTGATGACTCCATGTTTGTTCGTATAAAAATGTCATGGTGAAAGTGATGAATAGAACTATACAAGCACTATTCTTTTATAGTACAAATGAAACATCTGAAGAATCTAAGTTGATATCACCTAGGCAGCGACAACTAACAGCCTAACAAACTACTAACATCTGCTAGAGTCCTAAGCACTGTTACATTAATAATACAAGTAAACTTTGTTGATCATTATTTGTTAAGAATCCTCTGTTGAGTTTTATTTGATCCACAACAGACCTTGGTTTCATCACACTTTAGTCTTCATCAGTAGAGGTTCTCTTAGCAGACTTTGGCTTTAAGCAGAGTTTGTCTTCAACAAATCTGTAAATAGACCTTGGCCTTAGAAGACTTTATAGTAGGAGATGTTGAGTCTTTGCCTTTGGGAGGAGCAGATCTTCAAAGCACTATTATGTAATCAGAGTTGTAGACTATTTTGGCTTCCTAATCATTTGTTCTTTTCTACAGTCCGACTAGATCCAACAATCTCCCTACTAGAACAGATGATGCCAAAACTCTTCTTTATTTCTTATCATAAGCTTTTCCCTGATTTGGCATGTGAATTGTAATTCAAAGTTCAAGGAAACAATATCTTCAAAATCACTTTCTAGTTCAAGTTCAACAAGTCTTGGAGATCATGTGCATCTAGACCATATGCATCCTCCATTCTTATCCTTTGAACAACACCATCTGATCTGAGCAATGTCAATTCATGGGTGTCTGAAGATGACTTCCACTTTAGAATTTTTAATCTGATGATTTTCTTGGGTTAAGGGTTATTTTTTATAAGTTTGGTGATTGTGGCTTGCCCATAAGATTTGTAAGTGTTTCACGCAGTTTGGCATTGGCAGAATCTGTGTAATATAGTAGTTTGGTTTTTTAGTCCCTCTTTTCTGTAGTAGTCATCATACATCTTTGCATCAGCCTTAGACATCTGCTTCTACCTTTTTGCTTGATTTATAGCAGCTATGGTTAAGCTAGATGTTGAGGACTACTTTGTAGATGTAAGGTGTTGAGGGACAACCTACTGTTGGATATACTTGCTTCTTCGAACTCTAGGATCCTTTCTCTCAGTTGTTCCAGTTTCTTATATGTTTTAATAATTCTGGATTATGACCATCTGGCAACAGACCTAGCATTACCATACTTTGCAGCAACAAGCTCTTCTCTCATTCTCTTCAGCTTGAATGCCTTGTCTTGATCAACTTCTTTGTATTTCTTCTAGTTTGGTGGAGTTGGCTTATGTAAAGGATAATTGAGAATCTTTTGAATTCTTTATATTTCTTCTTTGAGAGCATTTGTTGACCAATCTTTGAACTATGCTTGTTTGCTTTGTATAGTTTATATTGCATAATGTGATCAGGTAATCATGTCTCAGTTCCTTATCAAGCTCAACATTTATTGGCTTCTCAGACATGGACAGCAAAATCTTCTATCTTTATTACTTTGCTAATTTCTAGTGACAAGATCCCTGTGCAGTCCTGTCATCCTTCACTTTGCACTTCTCCTTTCCAATATTCTCAGCCTGTCCTGTTTTCAACTTCAAATATTCATCTAAGTTTTTATACTTGTAATAACCAAGGAGAGATGGGAAGGATAGTAGTGATGTATCCTCTGTTGAATAAAAAGATTCAATTTCACCTTGGATTACAGGAATCTCTAGAGGATACTGAGTAGCCAGTGCGATGATTTGTGATGGTGGTTGAGTGGATGGAAATGAAGTGGATTTTGGTGGAAATGATGAGAGTGGTGTAACTGGAATGGGGGCAGATGGTAAGGGGGTTGGTGATGGAACCTCCTCATCATCTTCTTGCACAACAAAAGTTTTTCTTTTGCGTGTGAATTTGATTTTTGGTGAAGGTGAGCGTGTTGGAATTCTTGATAGTGTGGGCAATGGTTGTGTTGTTGTGGGAATGGTTATAATGGTAGTGGTTTGTGGAACATCTGCTGATATATCTGTTGTACTAGAATCTGTTTGCTGATTTGGTGGAGATTATGGTGATGGTTCCTCTTCAGGTGGTTTTTGTGGTGAGGGTTTGGTTTTGGCTGCAGTAGAGGATATACTTCTTGTAGACCTAGCAGTGGTTTCAGGAGGGGTGGTGAATGGCTGTCTAACATTCTTGTTGACTTTCTCCTTTTTGAAGTGCCAATGTCTTCCTTTTTCCTCTACATGGCCCGTTCTTGTTCAATTAGGATAAAAGCTTTGCTTACAAGTGTATCTTGCCTTTTATGC
Source organism: Scalesia atractyloides (assembly GCA_947069175.1). NCBI lineage: Eukaryota > Viridiplantae > Streptophyta > Magnoliopsida > Asterales > Asteraceae > Scalesia > Scalesia atractyloides. The sequence goes on from CAMTDV010000023.1 coordinate 50,495,356, forward strand.
TTTTCTATGGCAATCTCTTCTACTATCTTGTTCAGGGTCTCATCAATCCCTTTTCCACTTCTAGTATCTGATGCCTTAGTAGAGGTTTTGGTTGGAGCAGACCCTGACTTTTGTTGTTGCACATTTGATGGTTTTGCTTGTGATGAAGGCTGCAACTTTCTCAACTTTTCATTGTCCCCCTTTTTGGCATCATCTTCCACCTCTTCTTGAAGCGCAGTTGGAGGGGCAGAGCCAGTGGTCTTTAAAAGATGTTCCCTGATGGCCTTGATGTAGCTAGTGTAACTTTGTACCTGGCCTCAACCAGTTTTCTTATCAACTCCATGTGAGTGTTGTGATTAATATAAGCCAAATTCCTTTAAGCTTAAATAATTGGTTACACTGATTTCCATAGCTCATTGGCAATTTGTTGAGTTGAAGCTTGACATTTAGAATTTTTCAACATTTGTTTCATCATGCTTTTCATTTCTTCCATTGATGATTATACCTCTTGATTTGGTGTCCTTGTGCTTACAACTTGATCTTTTTGTGAGGATTCAAGAGGAGTTTGGATTGGTGGAGATCTTTCCATCTATTGTGAGGAAGTAACAACAGTGGTTTCAAGTGGCTTTTGTATTGCCACAAGGTTATCCTCTAGGATCTCATCTTCCAGAGGCGCCTTTTTTTTGTTTCCTTTTGGTGGGCTTTTTGGATGTAGCGGTTTTCTTTTTGGATTTTGCTGGTATGGGTTTGCAATAGAGGTAGAGCAAAAGATGTGGACTCATCTAAAATAGGCTCATCCCCCTTTGCTTGTGCTTTAGAAACTTTTGACTCTTTATCTTTTATTCTAGTAAAAGATTCATTTGTAAGACTTGTCATTTGGAAAGCTGCACCTTGTTGAAAATCCTTTTTAGACACTTGTTGAAGGTAAAAACTTACAATTCTAGGATGCGTAAGAAAAGCATTTTTTGAATTCCTTTTAATAGCATTCATATTTGCCACCAAATCCAAGAATAATGCCTGGGATAGATCATAATCTGAACTTGTCAAAATGGCATATCCCATTGGAGTTTTTGTGGAATCTCATTGAATGAGGTGGTCTTGGCAAAGAGACATATAAGTAGGGTATGGAAAAAATACCTCATTTCAGCAGGAAATTTTGGTTTAAAAATTGTAAATCTTGTCAATTGACCTTCACACCCTCTTTCTATGAACTCTGTCTGAAGATCCTGTTTTTCAAAAGAAGAAACTGTTTGGTCGTTCAAAGCGAATACTATGGATATGGAAGATAGGGATATCTGAACTATGGTGTCACCGATCTTTGATGTTATACCAAAGGGCTTGTTCTTTTGAGATTGGATTTTAGCATTAGCCCAGAATTGTCAGAGGGTATCCACGTATATTGGTGCATTGGCAGTTAGGAAGGTCTTGTGTTTTGATGATGTCAAAACATCAATTATTCAGTGGAAAGCTTGATTTTTGTTGGTTTTCTTGAAATAAGGGAGGTAGTTATGAGGAGTTTTGATTTGAAGAGCCATGATCGGAGATGGGAGGTGAGGATTTTTGGATAAGATTATAGTGGAAACCGCTTTGTATGAATTTTGAATTCAAGTCGGCAGTGTAAGCTCTGTTTGGATGGAACAGGGGTATTGATAAAGTGAAAAAGTGAATGCTGATGTGGCAGCGTCTGTTTGAAAGATCTGATGGCTAACATCTGTCCACGTGGTTATCTTTGTTTGTGGAATGGAGGACAGTTGTTAGATAACCTCTGTTGGAAAGCAACAGAGGTTGGGAACAACGGATATGAACAGTGGCAAATTTTAGTCTATCAGAGGATAGACAACAGAGGTTATGAAAAGTGGTGAAGGAGAACAAAGGATACTTTTCAGAATTGGATAAATTTTAGCCAAACATATGTTTTATAAACACTGGTTTGAACAAGAAACTGGTTTTTAATGATGTTTTTACAACTTGACTATCCAACATGAGAGGAGTCTTTAAAGCAGTCACACCAAAATCCAGCAACTAATTCTGAAGCCACAGGAGTTGGGCTGTGCAACTTACATCAGCAATATATTCAGCCTCTACTGTTGATGTTGAAACTGCTGCTTGCTTTTTTCTTTGCCAAGAAACCAAGCAATTTCCTAGAAATTGGCAGCCTCCTGAAGTCGACTTCCTTGTAGTATAACAACCATCAAAGTTAATGTCTGAATAACCTGAAAGCTCAATATTCCCATTAGCAGGATACTAGATACCAAGTGTGGGAGCACATTTTATGTATCTGAATATCCTTTTAACAGCTATAAGGTTGGACTTTCTAGGTACTGACTAGGATCTTGCACAGACACATGTCATGATGTCTAGCCTTAATGCAGTTAGGTACAATAATGACCCAATCATGCTTTTGTAAAGTGTTTGATCAAGCAAGTCATCTTTATCATCAATAGTAACTAGTTTTTTGGTGGCCATGTGTGTATTATACTTGTAGTGTCCAAACAATATGTTTTGTTCAGGTTTAGTCCCTAGTTTATAAATATGTGTTAATAGGTTAAATTAGTTCAGCTCTTGTAATCCTTCAAAAGTGTGTGCACATCTAGAAAGGGAGACTGTGTTGGTGAGAGAAAGCTAGGGTTTAGATCTTAGTGATCTAAACCAGCTTGTAGAAGATGTATACTCGTTCGGTAATGTAAATCTGTGTTGATTGTTATGAATGAATGAGTTTCTTCTACATCTTCTTCTTCTCTATCTTCTATGTTTATGTTGTTTCACGTCGTGAATCAAGTTCAATGTTGATGTTCATCATCGATCCAGTGCTTTTACAATGGCATCAGAGCATGGTTACCGATTAAGAACAGTTTAACTACCTTCAAATCACCATTGCTCTTGATTTGAGGTTTGTTTCCGCCAAACAGCATGATGACGTGATTTTTCTAAAGAAAAATTGAAGAAAATTTGGTCTAGATATGAAGAAATTCGAGATGTTTTTGGAGAAGAAATGCTGGGTTTTTGATCAATTTTGGCTATGTCCGAATTTATGTAAGTTGTAAGAAGTTCTGAATTTGCTCATTTCAGTTCGAATTTGTAGCTTCTGAGTTTATTAATGACCTAGTGTGAATTCAGGCGTGGGAAATAAATTCGGAAGTGGTGTCTGGATTTGTAAATTTTGTCATGTCTCAGTTTTAGGGTTTAACCTGTCCGAATATGAGTAGTTGATTGGGTCCGAATTTGTGATTCTATCTAGTCCGAATTTGTAGGTCACATAATGTGTCCGATTATGTGATTTGTTTAGAATATATGATAAATTCGGAATGCATAGGATATATTCGGAGTATATTAGTTAAATTTGGAAAACATGTTATGTTAAAGTCGGAATTATTGACGTTATATTCAGACAAATACTGTCTAATTTGGACTTGGAAGCAAAAAAAAATTGTACGAATTTGTAGGATAAATCTGGAATTTATTTGTTAAATTCGGAATTTTGGTAAATTTGAACCTAAAAAAATTAGTCCGAATTTGTGAGTTAAATTCGGAATTTGGAGTTTAATTCGTTCACTAGGTTCTCGGTGTATGGATTTGGTCTGTACTAGAGTTTTTGGGAAAATCCGTGACTTTTATCTGTTATTCGAGGAGAAACGAAGTTGAAATGGCTAGGGCTTTGAAAGTTTACAAATAAATAAGGGGAGTAAAAATTTAAAAATGTCCTATTTTCTTTGTAAATTTCTAAAAGCTCGTGGTGCGACAATGAACCTAGTTCGTATTTACAACCGTGAGGTTAAATGAGGTTTAATCTCGTTGATGCAGAAAAGTTTAAAAAAATACATGATACAATTTAGAGCTAGTGTGTGACTGAATTTTGTTGAGTTTGTTCGAGGTTTGATCATGTGTTAACGTGATGATGCTAATTGTTTGTTTGGCGATTAGTTGAAGATTGAGACTTATTATATGTCGCTTGGAGTATAGAAGATTAGTCTTCTTGGACCCTCTTCTAAGTTGGTGACTGGTCGGATTCTCGAAATATTTTGGAGGTTCTTACATTGAGGGGGAGATCGTAGACGAAAGTCATTGGGTAATTGGTGCTTTCGTGAAGATACAAGATTGGATCTTGAAGATTCGAGATGAAATGATTTCAGACACTCGGTTGAAGACTTTGATCAAGATGGTGGATGCACATTTTCGAAGTTGGTTTGTTATCAACTTATCGAACCAAACTTCATGTCTTTGCGGAATTTGAAGTGTTTGGTGTTGGACATTGGAAATCTGACATTTCATTCTTTTGTCGGTTAAGTTTGAAGATCAAGGATCGAGCGATGTTCTAACATTTGGTAGTAGGTTGGTTCGCGTTAACTTGATTCTAGAGTAGTTTAAGGGGAGGGATCTACAGTGCTTGATGTTGGATTCTTTGGGTTTCTCAAAAAGGTCCATTTAAGTGATCATCAGCAAGTCTTTCATTAGAAGGGTTGAATATCGTTGTGCTCATCCCGAAAGATAAAGTATCAGCCAAAGTTGAAAGCAGGCATGATATCATCAGTCAAGGGGGAGTCTATAAGTATTGTATCCGGTGCTGAAGATATTAGTGGTAGACATAACTGATATGAAGAGTTAAGGGGAGTCTGTCAGCTCTTACGGGGTAACTGTGCTTTATCGGTTCTAGTCAACAAAGTCAAAGGTCCAAGTCAAAGAAGTCAAAGGTCCAATAGAGTTGTCTGAGTTTGTATACTATTGGAGTCTGAATTTATTGTAAATTTGGATGACTTGGTTACGTATCAAGTCCGAGTTTGTCATGTTTGTAAGGATAGTTGATGTCCAAGTTTATGAGTTGATTAATTGTAATAGTGTGTCCAAATTGAGTGTAAATTCGGATAAGGTTCATATCAGGACTTAGTGGTCCGAGTTTGTAGTGTTCGGACAATATGTTTTGTCCGGGTTTAGTCCCTAGTCTATATATGTGTTGATAGATTAGATTAGGGCAACTCTTGTAATCCTTCAAAAGTGTATGCACATTCTAGAGAGGGAGACTATGTGTTAGTGAGAGATAGCAAGAGTTTCGATCTTAGTGATCTTAACCAGCTTGTAGAAGATTTATAATCGTTCGGTAATGTAAATCTATGTTGATTGTTATGAATGAATGAGTTTCTTCTACATATTCTTCTCTATCTTCTATGTTTATGTTGTTTCACATCATGAATCAAATGCAATGTTGATGTTCGTCATCGATCCAGTGATTTTACAGTGGTATCAGAGCATGGTTACCGATTCGAACTGTCTAACCACCATCTGAATCACCATTGCTCTTGATTTGATGTTTGTATCCGCCAAACATCATGAAGACATGATTTTTATACAGAAAACTTGAAGAAAGTTGAAAAAAAATTGGTCTAGATATGAAGAAATTCCACTGTTTTTGAAAAAGAAATCTTGGGCTTTGTTCGATTTTTTGATCAATTATGGCTCTATCCGAGTTTATGTAAGTTGTTAGAAGTTCCGAATTTGATCATTTCTATCCGAATTTGTAGCTTCCGAGTTTATTAATGTCCTAGTTTGAAGTCACGCGTGGGAAATAAATTTCGGAAGTGGTGTTCGGATTTGAAAATTTGAGTCATGTCTGAATTTGAGGATTTAACCTGTCCGAATATGAGTACTTGATTGGGTCCGAATTTGTGATTCTATCCGGTCTGAATCTGTTAGATCACATAATGTGTCTGATTTTGTGATCTGTTCCGAATATATGATAAATTCGGAATGCATAGGATATATTCAGAGTATATTAGTTAAATTTGGAAAACATGTGTTTTATTCAGAAAAAAATGTGTTAAATTCGGATTATTGATGTTAAAGTTGGAATTTTGATGTTATTTCAGATAGATATTTTCAAATTCGGACTTGGAAGCAAACAAAATTTTCCGAATTTTGTAGGATAAATCTGGAATTTATTTGTTAAAATCAGGATTTTGGTAAATGCGGACCTAAAAAGTATTAGTCCGAATTTGTGAGTTAAATTCGGAATTAGGAGTTAAATTCCTTCATTAGATTCTCGGTGTTTGGAATTTGGTCCGTACTAGAGTTTTTGGGATAATTTGTGACTTTTACGAGCATTCAAGGAGAAACGAAGTTGAAATGGCTTGGGCTTTGAAATTTTACAAAGAAATACGGGGAGTAAAAATTAAAAAAACGTCCTATTTTCTTTGTAAATATCTAAAAGCTCGTGGTGCGACAATGAACCTAGTTCATGTTTCAACCGTGAGATTAAATAAGGTTTAATCTCGCCAGTGCAGAAAAGTTTAAAAAACATGATACAATTTTGAGCTAGTCAGTGATTGAATTTTGTTGTGTTTGTTCGACGTTTGATCAAGTGTTGACGTGATGAAGCTAGTTGGTGCATTATGTCTATTGTCTATGTCTTAGGGTTGTGTCTGTGTTTATAATAGGGATGAGCTGTTAGAAATGAATTTATCGTGTATGTATTTAACATCGCATGAAGGTAGCTTACCTTCATATGAAGATAAAAATTACCCTCACACAAAGGTAAACAGATAGTCTATAAATAGACGTGTTAGGGTAATGAGTCTGTAACTTTTGGTGACTGATACGGCAAAGCCCTTTCAGATTCACGGTGATCTGTAACTGTTAAAAAATCAATAAAATCAGTAAATTGATAAGTAAATCTTGTTAATTGTCACTAGGTAATATGAATTCTACGCATATGGACTAGATAACCAAATTAGTACCTTTGCTATTGGACAAAAAGTGGTATTAGAGCTCAGGACGCCAGATTTGGAGACAGTTGTTCAAGATTCAACTTAGAAGACTTCTTATTCTACTCATTCTTCTTATTTTTTACTTTCTAAAACGAATCTATGGACAAAATGATCCGATTTTCAAGTATAACACATAAAAACAGGTTTAGATAAACCCTTGAGAAAACAAGAGCAAAAAACAATTGAATTCATGTCAAAAATTGCAAAAATTTTCAGATTTTGAACCTAGCTTCGCACGAACATAACTCTACCTTCGCACAATGATAATTTTATCTTCGCACGAAGATAAAAGTTGTTAGGTTGGAACAAATATTTACCTTCGCATGAAGATAACTCTATCTTTGAACGAAGATAAATCAAATTTTGGAAATTTTTACTACACTCGAATCGAAATCTTAATCGTTGTAGTGTTTAAATTTGTTCTAGGAAATTTGTTAGACAAGATGGAGAACAAATTCTACAACGCATTTGCTACATCAACTATTAATGCATCAGCCGTAGCTGCACATAATCTGAATTTAGAAAACGAAATGGGGACGATGGTGAAACCCCCAAAGTTGATGAATTTAGAGGATTATGATGGTTGGAGTGATTTTGTTAATTGGGTTCAAGCGAATCATTTTACTTGCGGGTTTGCAATCGAAGAAAAATATACCGCACCAGAAGGTGAAAATGGTTTGGAGAAGACATTGTCTCAGTTGACAACAACTGAAAAGAAAAATTTGTCAATGAGAGGAAAATGATGAATATATTGCAACAATCAATCAAAGAAGATATCTTAGCGTTGCTGCAACATGATGACGATGCACAATCATTATGGAATGCATTAAGATTGAAGTTCCAAGGAAGTTCGTAGATGAGGAAAAGTAAAAAGGCATTGCTTAGGAAAGAGTTCTATGTTTTCAATCTTTTGAAAGTCGAAAATATGAAGCAGTTGATCGAGCATTACTGTCACCTTGTTGTTTAAATGAAGAGGTTGGGAATTTAAAAAACTAACGAGGACTTAGTTGATAACCTGGCAGATGCTTTGCTAGAGGGAGAATGGTCTACATACTTGACGATTCTGAAGAACAGTGTAGATTATAGTAGTTTCAGCTTATCAAAGTTAATAGAAAAGCTCGAAGGTCATGAACTGGAAATGCAGAATATGGCTAAAACAAAAGGTGTTTAAATACAACAAGACGTGAACTTGTACTTTAAAGGAAGTTCTGTTGGTACTCAAAGTCCGAAAGTTCAAACCGCCTTCAGTGATAATAGCTCTACATGTCCATCTTCTAATCAATCCGGTTTTCAGTCATTTTCCAGCTTTAACTGAACTCACCCAAAACACCTCAGTCTTCACAAAGCTCAAAAAATTTCCAAAGTCATCAATCTGGTCAATCTAATTCAAACCAGAGGATTCTATAGTGCAACACTGCTGTGAATCTACAAAATGCACAATATTTCGATGAACACACTGCCAAGCAGCACTTGGCATTACTTGCTTCTGTTCTTGAATCTTATGAGAGCCTGGTTGCTGGGAAGATAGGAAATCCAGATATGACCAAAGAAGATTATGATCAGATAGACTCAGAAGAATTAGAGCTGATCAACATAAAGTGGTGCATGGCTTCTATAGTTCGCAGAGCTCAGAGATTCATGGAGATTACAGGCAGACTTAGCTTGGGAGGTTTGGATGGGAAGCTTGGATTTGATAAGTCAAAGGTTACTTGTTTCAAATGCCAAGAAAAAGAACATTTTAAATGGGAATGTACTATCCAAGAAGTCAACAGCAATAAAAGTCCTATTGGAGACAACTACTACAAGAAAGCATATATCATCGACCGTCACCACCACAATCAAGTTCAAGGATGGTTCAAATAGAAGACAGAACATCAACTACAAAAGAAAAAGCTTTAGTGGTTGCCCAAGAGGATGAAGGGTTTAATTGAAGCAAGTATATTTCAAAAAATGTAAGTCTCGCACCGCTGGTAGAGATAATTAAAGAACCAGAACCCAAAGCAGAAGAATGTTCTGAAGCAATATTTGATGAAGCTATTGAGAAAGCTGTACTTGAAGGATATTATCATGAACAACGTGCTGGGAAAGAAAATTTATTGCATAGTGCTTTTAGAAATTTGATTCCACCTAATATGTTTATGAGTTTTGCAGGATATTTCGACTCAACCTATCAAGTAAATCAGAAGAGGAATCAAAGCCTGAATGTGTGGAACTGATAGATGTGGATAAAGAAATGAATGCCGAGAACTTGACGGAGATCGCAAATAAAGTCATGATGGCAAATCTTAAAGAGGTAGTTTCTAATGAAGTCAAAAAAGAGTAAGTGACTGATTGTGTCAAAGAGTTGGTAAAGGATATTGCCAAAGTTCTGGTTGTTGAGGTTGAAAACCTTGCAAGAAATGCCAAGAGTCTTGCAAGGAGTGTGCCGAGAAAGATTAAATCTATTCTGATCTAAAAAAGCTTTCAGATAATTTGTCAAGTGATTATAACGAAACGAAACAAGCTTATGACAAATCATCTAAAGCAATTAAACAATATGAACAAGTTAACAGAAAGATAGTGCAAGTTTGTCGATGCTTAAAGCAACTCTCATGGACAAACAAATGGCAATTAACACTCATCTGAACACAATCGCTGAACTTAAAAATGAACTTTGAGAATATGAAAATTGAAACTGATAGGGTTTACAAATTGTTAACTAGTTATTCCACAAGTTCATATGTTATTTATCACATTCTTCCAAAATTGAAAAGGAAGAAGATGATAAGAAAGGTAAGAACAAAAGTGTTGGTTACAACCATGTTGCACCACCCATGTGGGAAAGCTATGCGAGAAAGAAACCATCATGGGTGGAAAAGGTGCTCATTAAAATTGAAAACTGAAAAGAATAATGAGCCGCCAGAGAACATTGATGTAACATACACTAAATTATATGATGACTGTGAATCGGATGTGGTTAAAACTGTTGTTGAAAATGCATTAGGAAGTGAAAGTGATAGCATAGAATATGAGAGTGTTGAGCTGAATTTGGGAAAAAATAGTTAAAGTTCACCTTCTGAAAATGAGGAGAGTATTCATAAGAATTATCTTGATAAATCAGATTCTAGTTCGAATAATGATTCTACATTGGTTGCATATACAATGAAAGGATTGGACAAACTATATTACGATCAAAAGTTTTTGATTCGGAATGTGAATCTTGAAAAAGTTGAACAAGTGCTTAACTTGACAGAAATAAATCTTTCAGAGCTTGAAAATTTGAACGAGTCTTACTAATCTAAACCAAAAAGTTCTTACAAAAATAATCATAAAAGAAAAAATTATCCTGAAAACAAGCGAAAAGGCTTGGGGTATGTAAAGAAGAAAAATGATAAGTTTCAAAAACCAAATTTTCAAAAGAAGGTAAACTTTTTTTGGATCAAGCTCGGTAAGTGAAAAGGAAAGGATGGGAAAGGAACAATCAAACGATAAGTTCCATGCAGAAAAAACGTCGTGAGCAGAATTTGGGTTCCTCTGTTGGAAGCGATAGTAGACCATGTTGCGAATGTAACAAAGTCGGGCATATTGCACGACATTGTACTCAAAACAACCCAAAATTTGTTTACAACATGAAGAAGTCTACAAAAGATGTGAAATAGAAGATCCCTGAGTTTGTACCAACACATATCTTAAAATAATAAGAATCCAACAAAATTGTGAAACCAACAATTCCAAATGGTTTAAAATTTGAAATTGGTGAAACATCAACAAAAAATGAACAAATGGATTCAAAATTTTATTCCAAAAAGCCAATTCTGAAAACACAAACTTGGGTGGTTAAAACCAAACCATCTTCTGAAGAAATCAAAACATCTATTCCTACTAAATCTGAGATTGGACATGATGTTAAAGTTAAAGTTAAAGTTCCAAAGTTTGATATACTGAACCCACCCAAGACCGAGAAGGCTTGGATTTCACTGTTTAAGTAATTACTTATTTACATGTGAAGGGGCTTCTGAGGCCAATCATTTCAAAGTGGATAATAGACAGTGGAGCTTCGCATCACACGACATGAATGTTGGCCTTACTTTATGATGTAAAATCTATTCGTGGAGGCTATGTAGGGTTTGCGGGAAATCAAGGTGGGAGGATTTTCGGAGAAGGAAAACTTTCCAATGAGTGGTCTCGTTCGACAAAGTAAACTGTATTGCTCAATTATAGAACAATTTACAAAGCATCTCACAGATTTGTGATAAGAAGTTTACAACTCACTTCAATGATAAAGAATGCCTAATTCTGAAGCTGAGATTTAAAATTCCCGATGAGTGGATTCTCATGCCCGCTCCACGAGAAAATGATCTTTATGTCCTTGATATGAGCATCGCATCCACTACCTTGAAATTGGCACAATTTTTGTAACGAAGGCGACTGAAAAGGAATCAATCTCATGGCATCGAAAGATGGGGCACATCCATTTAAGAAAAATGAACTTCTGGTGCACAAAAATCTGGTGGAGAATGTTAATCACAAAAGTTTCCATCTAAATAACGACAGTCTTAGTTGCAAAAAGGGGAAGCATCATAAGAAATCACACCCGAGAAAACTTTCGAATTCTATCAAATTACCACTGGAAAGGCTTCATATGGATCTTTTCGGGCCAGTAAACGTCAAAAGTATATATGGTGATCTATACTACCTCATTGTGACAGGCGACTACTCGAGATTCTTGTGGGTTATATTTCAGGAGAGTAAAGATGAAGCTAGTTGCAGCACCAAGAAGGAAAACAGATCAAGCTCCCGCTGCAGCTATGAAAGCGGAATCCACCAAAGAAAAAGAAGAGAAAGACTTGGTAAACAGCATACCCTACGAATTTAAAGTCAAATTGTGCTCACAATCGTGTGTCAATGTCATGGCTCATTATAAGTCCCTCAACCATGACCTTATCGAAGAAAAAGAAAGAGTGTTGCAATTTAACAAATAACTAAACAGGATGAGGCTTTATATCAGAGAAAGTTAAACTCAACTTTAGCTGAAATGCAAACTTTAAAAGAATTTGTTTTCAGAAAAGATTTCATTATAATTGACTTAACTGAAAAACTTGAGAAATCTGAAGTTGAAAACACAAAATTACAACTCACTACCGACAAATGGAATGTAGGCAAGAAGGCACTTGTTGACATTAAAAACTTCCAACAACGGACATACGTTAAGGATGCCATTGGGTACAAAGTTAAGCTTGGGAGTGAAACAAGAATCTTTCCGCCTCCTCACAGCAAAAACTATGTACCCATGCCAACTCCTCATCCAGAATTTGATTTAATTGATTAAAATGATTTAATTGCTCAAACTGTCGATTGTGAAAATGACAAAAATACTAACTTTTCTATAAGCAATGCAGATGCAATTGAGCGTAAGAAGGATGTGTGCGATGAGGAATGTGGGGCACAAAAATAGGGATATGCTATTCAGGCGACAGTTACACTACTGTTAACTGGTTCGCCTGGAATTGTGGTAAAACAAACCAAACTTTTATTCGGCATGAATGTAATAATTCAACTAGGACGGATAACTATATTAATCCTAGTCTAAATATTCAGGGTGACTGTAATAGGCATATGCCTAAACCTTTGACCCGCAACCATGATAATCTAGTGGTTGAATGATAGACTTGAAATTTGCTTTTTGTGATGAAAATGTTGTGCTTGAATTCCCTGTGTTTGTTCCAGAATTGAAGAAAACATATTCGAAAAGTTCCTTACAGAGGAAATTACCGAGTTTGTTCCATCATGTACAGGTACATCAGAGTCTGATAAAGATTCAATGCAAGTCAGCAACAGTGAAGACTCGAGCACAACAACTTCAGAAAGTGGTGAAGAAACCTCAAGTGAAGATCAAGAGTCAAATGATTCAAGTAAAAATCAAGAATCAACTTCTTCTTCAGATAGCGAGAACGATGAAGATTGCTTAAGGATGAAAGTCGTCTTGACAAGAAAATGAAGAAAGTCAGAAGTTCAAACCTCAATGCATCTTCATCAAACAACGCATCACGCAGTTCAAGACACTTGTCACATACATCATCTTCCAACGACCAACCTCTAGAAAGAAAAAGAAATGTTGCATTAAATGTTCTCGTTGTGGTCATTTAGGACACACAGCAAAACATTGCAAAAGCAATAAATTTTCTGATCCTAAACAAGATATTGTAAAAAGCTTCACATAACAATTTGATAGTTTTAAGAAATCAATCAAAATTTAGTTAATACAACTTGTTTTTGGAAAAGAAAGAAGATTTTGTCATTCAAAATCATGATAGATTAAACTTAAAGCAAGTCTAGGTTCCAAAAACTAACTAACTTGTAATATATTTTTGTTTGTTGCTTATAACAGAATAGATTGCAAAAATGGCTTCGAATGCTCATGAAATACATTTGGCATGTGGACAGTGGATGCTCAAGGCATATGACCGGATTGAAGGAACTCCTGAAAAACTTTCGATTCATCAACGGCGATTTCGTATCTTTTGCCGGAGATGAAAAGGGAGGGAAGATTGTTGGAATGGGAGACTTCGTATCTGAAGCACTTACATTGGAGAACGTCAATTTTGTACCAGAATTGTGTTACAATCTCATGAGCGTATCACAAGTATGCGACAAAGGAATATCGGTGGTCTTCAACGACGTGGAATGCCTATTTCTCAAGCCCGAAACCTCCGTTCCTGCCGAAATGATTATGCTCACAGCTCCTCGTCAAAACAACACCTAGGTTCTCAATATGAAAAACACAAAATTCAATGAGCATATGATGTGTCTGATCTTCACAAAAGGCTTTGACAAGACTCATTTAAACAAGTTGGTAACCTGGTTGGAAATGATCTCCTTGAGTGGAAATGAACTTTGCGGTTATAACTGGTTATACATACTCTATCTTTTATTAATATATATATATATATATTGTTTTCCTAAATAAATGAGCATCTTAAAATTGTGCCCATCAAAAAGATTTTCTGTTTAATTTTAAAATTTCATTCAACAATGGACACTCAATAATAAAATTTTAGGGAGGAAGATATCCAGAAAATATGTTGATCTCTTGTTTAACACTTTGTCTTCTATTGAAAAAAACCGAGACGTAGTGCAAATAAATTGGGGTGTCAAGCAACGACGTGTCAGTAGATTCAGCAATACGAGTAAACTATGATTAGGCGACAAAACATAACGCTTACACAAGAATTCTGGATACCCACAATGTTGTGCAACTTGCGGGTAACACGTTGCGACATATGGCTAATGGTCTTAAATCTTACGTTGACAGATTGTCAAAGTCTGAGATTTCGGGTCTTTATATTGACTAATCATTTGGGTATATCATAATTGCTCTTCTAGCGCATCCAGATATATGCTGACCTAGACACAATTATTATATATTTTCAAAAGAGCCAATGTGGCCAAAACCTTAGTCTAAAGAAGCTCTCATATAGAGTCATTCAAATGCATAAATTGTACTGTTTGTGGTATTTGTCTTGGCCCTTATTAGCCATTGGTTTCTCTATTGTACGAAAGTACTGACTGATGATCAATTATCTATCATTGAAAAACAAAACAAATGAAGTCAATATACTCACCCGCTATGAGGAATCTTTGTGCATACTTTGATCACGAGGGTATGTCCTGACGTGGGACTTACGGGCACAATATTCTAACCGTCTAGCTTGAGTGGGGGCCATTACAATTTTTGTCAATATTTCCACAACATGATAAAACGCTCACCAAAAGAAAGTTGAAAGAAGGATGCATGGATTTAAAAGGACAAACATACTCATAGTTTTTCTAGTGCCTCTATTAGTAAATAATAATAATAATAATAATAATAATAATAATAATAATAATAATAATAATAATAATAAAATAATAATAATAATAATAATAATAATAATATAATAATAATAATAAGTGTTGCAAGTATAATCTTTGTAGGAATGTGAAGGAGTGTCACACAAAAGAAAATTGCAAAAAAGGAAATCCCTCAGTTTGAAAAACGGATTTTGGTGTCCAAATTGCAAAATTTTGTTTTTCACAAGTTATTTTCTATTACTGCATAAGTGTTGCATGCATAAACAGAATTGTTCGCATTGCCCCTACCTTCTTTAATCTAGCGAAATTACTTTCATATTCATTTGAAGTTGGAATCTTATCCAGAGCTCTTATTAGTGTCATCTTCGCTTTATAATACTAGTTCCTAGCATACATGATCACTAGCGGTGCATTCATTGAATTTATTCCAAGTGCATACTATTGCTCGTATAGGCCTAAGTTTACGGCTTGTTTCTATCTTTCTAATTAAATCTAATACAATCATACATTTATTAATTAAAATAAATCGATTTATTTCATCCTATTCATATATCATATATAATATTTTCATTTTGTTTATCATGGGCAAATCCCAATCCCATTATTAACATTCCTTTTAATACTTTCACATTCATATTCATATCATTACACAATTAACTTCCTTCACGCACTACTTACCCTACTAAGCAAGCATGTATCGCGAGCGATCCATGCGAGCGTTTAATCAATACCCTAAATTCTTACTTAAAATGTTTTGGAGTTATCCTCCTAATGACATAATTTCCTTACATTATCCATTAAAGCAAATCATTTAATATACCAATTCTTACTCATAGTTGCGAGGTAAACATTTTACTAACCTTGATTCCATTGTATAATCAACGGTCAGTGATCCGAATCGGCCTGATTCTTCATGATTTTATGCGATACTCGGATTAATCGCATCCATTCATTTGTTGAGCTTCCGCCTATGTGCATCCTTTCAACAATGTCTCGTTCAGATGAACGTGGCCAATAAGTCTAGCATCAAAGTTAGCATTTTCTGGCGGTACTTATCATTAATACATTCCCTTCAAATACTTATTATCTCGGTGCTTATGCACCTACCATTCTTTCATAAATTTCTTACATGTATGCTATTACATATTACATATACCATTCTTTCATTTTACTATTTATTTCATCTACCTTTTGCAAACTAACACTTCTACCTATCGTATATGTATTGAAGTACTTGTTTGTACTCTTTCTAATTCAAGAATACTTACTAGATATTATTTTAGCTTTTCTTGTGAAAGTTTTACTTTCCTTGTAAATTACATAAGTAATTCATTCGAATCCTAGCCCATCATTCATTTTGACTTGCTTGGGTCGATTACTATCATACCTCACATGTAATGTATTCGAAATTTATTTCTTTCAAATGGTTTCTTGCTACTACAATAGCTTTCATCGGTTATACTTACTTAATGCATTAATTACATCATGCTATTTTACTATTACTTGCCTAATAATTATTTACTTAACTTCGTTTGGCTTTTCAAAGGTCCAACTGAAACACATTCTTATCTATGTTTTGTCAATTACTCAACCACACCGTTAGGAGATGTTTTGCATTCAAGCTCATGCCTCCTACTTTTCATGAAAATTTCCATTTCATCTTTCCACACAACTTCCTTTATAGTGGATTATGCTAAAAAACCCTTATATTCCAATTTTACCCTCGAGTAAGAAATTAGACCAAAATGACAGTCAACCTAAATTGCTAGATGCATTTCACTTGGGTTAAATTATTTTGACAAATCCCTATCTAGTTCAGCCATAAGCTCCTACCGAAGACATAACCTTTTATACATACCTCACGCGAGTCCCAAACCATCGACTCGTTATCCACGCCGTGCCGGTGGTTATTTCTTTCCAATTCGTGGTAAAGCATGCCAATACATTACGCTTACCTATAAGCATAAAATTTGATAAAACAAAATATTAAATACCGGATTCAAATGGCGATCACCATTTGACCCGCATGATTCGTTTGTCCTTTTTACCATTCTTGCATACAAACATATTTGCATATATATGTATATGAAGATTTAAAACATAACTTGAATATTATTTGCTTTAAGGAATATTTACTACTTGGTCCAAGCCTACAAATTCAAACATTTCCATTCTTATCATACATTCTTACTGGTGTGGTCCGTACATACTTACGGATCCAAATGTTTTCATTCTCGTCATATATTCTTACTTGTTTGATTCGTACTTATTTACGGATACAAACATTTTCATTCTCATCATGCATTCTTACTTGTTGGATTCCTACTTATTTACGGATTTAAACATTTTCTTTCTCATCAAACTTTCTTACTTGTTTGATCCGTACTTATTTATGGATTCAAACATTTTCATTCTTATAGATTGCTCTCCATTTCTTGAGAGCCTTACAACGTTTACACCCACACATCAAACTACTTCCCGACTCTGTCGGACATACATGTGATGATTATTATGATTTCACGAGGGTCATATGCTTTTTGCGTACTTACTAGGCGCGCAATCCACATACTAGTTTCGTGCCTTCATGTAATCATCACCTTAATATCCGAAAAAGTGGGTTTTAGTTTGTGCAACGTCTTTAAAACCTTACCAAGACAATATCATTGTCTTTTGTTTAATATTTAACCTCACGAAGGAGATCTTCCCTTTTTCTTATAAAATCGGTACCCATATATACTAATATTGTGTACTTGAGGTCCATCTGTCTAATTACATGCTTTGGTATTCATCCTAGACCGCATTCTCGGATCATTCTCCTCAGATCCTTAAGCTTACCTTGCATATACAATTCAGTTAGTTTCTTTATATGAATACATATACACATGCTTACATTTATTTACACATTTGTATCTTCATCGAGTCTCGGATTGTATGGGTCTTTTATTACAAGAGCACAAGGGTTTGAGTTCAAGTACTTACCTTCTTGTACTTGATTTCACTCAAACCTTGGCTCTGATACCAACTTGAAACACTCTAAATACGTTTTGACCATAGTAGATGCAACGGAAATAATGAATCAAAAATTATTTATTTATTGACCCATATGACATACTTGAAGGTTCCTTTATAAAATGTTGGACACTTTCTTGAAACGATTTACAACATTCATTCTTGATTAACTGGTTAAATGTAATACATGAATATTATGAGACCGCTCGTCCCGTACAATCCTTGCTCTTTGACTCGATCTTCAACCTTTTAAATTCCATAGTAATGATAATTTCGTGCCAATTGCAATCACCACATACATTTGCATTATTAATATTCGATGACTTCATTCATCATATTAAACCTTCAAAGTTAAATAATCACTCCATATTCTTTCTATTCATGGAATCCTTTTGGTTATGTTTCCATGTATGATCTTGCATCCCAATCGTCCATCTTCAAAGATCATCAATAGTAAACAAACACTTTCATTTCATTCTCTGGATAATAATTAGTAACGTCAATGCTCATAAGTATTGAAGCCGTGTATACATATATGCAAGCCCTTACATACCACTTACATTCTCATGAAATTATACTAACATATCCGCATAATTAAATCTTACACATACGAACCCATGCGCATGCTTACTTCTATTCGTGCTTACCTAGGGATTTCACCACTATCATGTAATTTAGCCACCCTCATACATGCTTACATACTTATTCAACTCCGAAAATCATCATCACAGTTCACATAACTCCCTATTAGTTGTTGTTAGGTCCTAAAAGTGTGAGACTGAAGCATCAAATATGCGCAACGGTCTATGGTAGCTAACTAGGCTTAACTAGGTTAGTTTGTATTAGATTTGGACCTTGAATAGGTCACTTGGGCATGCCATAGGCCATGTGGGCAAGGCAAGCCCAAGGGAAGCCTATGAGGGGCTTGGGCAAACCCTAGGTATAAATAGGATATTATGTGATTTCTAGGGTTAAGTCTTTGGGTAAACTTTTAGGTTTTCTCTAGAGAACCTCCATCTTGTACCAGACGGTTTTGCTTGTTCAAGTAATAGAATCTTGTGCAAGGTGTTAAGTGAATTCCTTATTGTTCTTCATCGTTTCGGTTTTCTTGAAGATCACCAAGTTTGGATTCCGCCCATCCTTGGTGATTGTGTGATATTAGTGTTAGATCCGATTATCGGGACTTACAAGTTGTATGAGAGCCTGCTGAACCTGTTTTCCAGGCTCAGATCTGATATTACTTGATTCTGTTTGATTTCTGCTAAATAACACAAAGAACACAAAGAAGATTCAAGCATTTCAAATCAACATTCAAGGATTTCGGATTTTCTGGTTGTATTTCGGATTGATTTCGGACACATCTTCAAGGATTTCGGATTTTCTTCAAGGATTTCAGATATATTCAGAGATTCTAGATTCGTAACTGCTCCGAATTCGGATAGACTTTCATTCCGGATTACTGTTCTGGATTCTCACTATTGCTGTGTATCCGATAGTATTCCGGATTACTGTTTCGGATTCTCACAGTTTTTATGTATCTAATAGTATTCCGGATTACTGTTCCGGACTGAAACAGTGCATCTCGGATACTTTTCCGAATCACCATCTTGGATTAGCATCTCGGATCACTGTTTGAGATTCCATCTTGGATTGTCAATCCGAGTTACTGTTCCAAATTTGGTACTGTTACGAGTTGTACCCAAAAAGGTGGTAAGTTAACCAGCTGATGTAGCCGGAGTTAAACTTTTTCATACACAGAATTTGATCCTTAGACAATTTTAACAAACTGGTTGCACGGTTAGACTTGTGTGATTTTTAGGGAAAAAAGGCATTAAAATTCCTAAAATCACCATCGGACATTATATATCATTGGAATCGTATCGTCGAGACGAGTCTAACGGTATATTTTAGTAAAAACAGTGTTCGGACATTTTTTATCGTGTTTACCAGTCAGGTTTCGATTATCCGAAGATGTTTGCAGCCCAAGCTCAGCACTCGAACATAACTCTCAGTCTAGCACAAAATCAAAACCCGAGCCTGCGGGATGAAGTGAAGAAAAAGCTGAATGTGTTTATCAGAGACTACAATGATGATCCGTTGCTAACTATGTTATGTGTTTGCTTGAACATGGGAGGCGAAAAGAGGAAGTGCGTGATGAGTTGGATAGCATTCTAGGAGATGACAAAGACTCCTTTGTATCTTGGTTATGGGATCGTTTACAATCAAACCAAGATCACCAAGATCTATACGCTAAATCAACAGCGTCTCATCCTAAAGAAGTGTCAGAACAGAAATCAACAGCCCAACAAGAAGCAATCAGCAGCCCAGCACCCCAAACTCGACTCATGCCCAAACTAACGCTGACAAATCTAGCTCGTCCATTGACATAGTCAACTATCTTTTGTGCACTAAACCTTGCAGGAATAGGGTTGCTCAACTCAGGGCTCTTAATTCCAAAATGACCGATGAATACAACAATGCAATGGCTAAGTGCATCAGCCTTCGAGAAAGTAACAAGTTACTCAAAGAAAAGGTTGAAGCTCAAAAGAAAGACATAGCTCAGCTCCACCTGGACGTAAATCAACATAAATATTGGGTCCATGATTACAAAACAAGAATAGATTCAAAAACAATGGAATGCGACTTGGTAAGAGTTGAGCTGGGACTTCTTACTGGAAAATATCAACAAAACGAAGTGAATATAAGGAAGTTTGATACATCCAGCAAGCTTGTTCAAGACGTGTGCAATGTGTAGTTGGCATATAAGGGAACAAAGGGAAGGGTTTGGGATTCAATCAGGTTGCCCCATCGTATAATCACAACTACACAACAATGCCTGAAACCGACGAAGATATTGAGAAAGCACAACATATGGTGTACGACAAACCCTGTGATTATACGCAAGACGCACGGGAACCATTTGATGCCGTTGACTCTTCAAATGATTCAGCTGATGAAGAGAGCACTTACGTGAACAAGACTCCATGTGTTCACACTGAACAGTCTGAACCTAGTCTGAACCTTCTACTATTGATGAAAAGGTTCAGAGCAAGCTAAAAGAGCAGAAAAGAGAAAACCGAAGACGAAGAAAGTAGAAGTCCAAACGTCAAGGACAGTTATGTTCTCCAAGATCATCAGTGGGTAGCAATAGCCCTCAAAAGGCTGGTGCTGTGAAAAATGCTTTTGTTAAGCCGGTTGTTAATGGCAAATGTGAAAAATATGCCTTTGACCGTGCCAGCAGAGCTTTTGGAAAGGTTGGGGAGATTTTTGAACAAGACTTACAGTCTAAACAAACAAAGAAGAATCCAAAGAAATCTCCACAACAGAAGAAGGCCCTTGCAAACGAAAATACAGACATCCAAATTCATCTTTGTCTGCAAGAAACGTGCAAGGAAATCAAGCACAAAAGGGATCAGTTCATCCTTTAGGGCCTACAAGAGCAAATTAAGCTGATCAGAATGTTTTATATTTGAAGAGACAAACGTGCCTTAATTGCAACATTCCTGGTCACATTGCTCGAAACTGTAGATGTGATCCCGATGTTCCGTTTCATGCTAAAATCAGAAGGGTACACTAAAGAATAACAATCATTCCAAGCCGATGAAGGTATCATCACCTAAGGCAATGAAGAATGTGAATTCAAAGATGGGGATTGGAATGTTGCCAAAAACAAACGCAAGGCTGTTCAGAAACAAAAATCTTCTTCTAAATAACTAAACCTAAAACAGCCAAAGTTGTTCAATCAAAGGCAACAACTGCGTTTGTTAAACTGAAACAGATTTGGAAACCCAAATCTAAATCAGCAGCAACATCACCAATCCTCAAAACAAAACCACGATGGCCTGGGTCCCACTCTCTTGCTAATCTCCTTATTTTTCAGGAACAACCAAGGAGGAGTTGTTGACAATCTCTGAAATGTTGATAGCGGTTGTTTCAGGGACGTGAAGGATAACATCTCACTGTTGCAAAAATGTTCAAATTTTTACGATTGTGATGTTTCCTTTGGAGGAGATGAGGTAAGAAAAGATCAGCGTAAAGGTACATATTTAAGTTTCGTGCTTTAATTTTGAAATTCATTAGTTTTTAATCTAATGACGGAACGGTTAAGAAAAAACAAAAAATATATTTTCTTTTTCCTTTCGTTTAAAACTTGGTGCATATGTTTTCGTTATTAGGTAAATTTGTGCATAAAGTATGATGCACAAATTTAGGGGGGAAGATGGCGATATATGTATATGTATTGTTTGAGGGGGAGAAAAATTAGAAAAATACAAAAAAATTATTTGAAAAATAGAAAAATACAAAAATAAAAAGTCATGGGAAATGAAATGAATATTCGTGATAAAGGGCGTAACTGACACATGTAAGGTGTTGTAGCTGAAAAGACTAGGATCTAATGTGATGTGTCGGTAGGCTTAACGCTCAAAGTGATTATAAGATACTAAGTGATATAAACATAACGAACTATGTATCTTGTGGGTAACATACCATTGGCGTATGATTTTATGGTCTTAAATCTTGTGTTGATAGATAGCCAACATCTGAGGTTTCAGGTCTTTATGCTATTGAGTCATCCGGGGATATCTTGGCTGCCCTTCTGTTGCATCCAGATTATATGCAGACCTAGGCACAGTCAGAATATCCTTAAAAGAGACAAAATAGAAGGGCAAAAACCTTAAAAGAAATGAAATCTCATCATGAGAAAATTCTATGAATTCAAACATACCAAATAAGGTATTTGCCTAACCCTCGCCAGATACTATTGGTCACTATCCTGTACGGAAGTACTCACTTGTTCACCAATAGTCTGACGTTGTAAAAGATAAAGGATGATCTCAGTAAACTAACCTGCTACGATGAATCGTTGTGCTTACCTTGATCGCAGGGGTATGTCATGGTATGGGACACATGGATATTATAGTATAATACTACCTTAAGCATATCACGAAGTTGAAAAATGAAAACTGAGCGTTAAAGTTTAAGTGGACAAACATATTGGCAATCGCATAGACCATTCTGAATAAGTTTGCACTGAAAAGTGTTCCTTGGTCTGCCTGAAAACGATTTTGATCCCATTGTAATTGTATAATTGTAACTATTGATTTAGTTTCTTTGTTTATTTGTGTTTCTGTTTTAATTTTTATATTAAAATTAAAAATTAAAAAAATAGAAAATTCAAAAATAAAAAAATAGAGTGCTTTATTTGTTTTATTAAAATTATTAACCGTTCTTGAAGATTTGACTAATCATCAAAGGATGAAAGAAATTTGAATTTTGATCCGAGTACAAGTACTTGGATGTACCGAGTGTTCAGGTGGTACTCTCCCTGTTGCATAAGAATGTTTGCTTATAAATTTCTGAGAATTGTGCAGATCTTTATTTAGATCAAGAAATAGGGGTTGCTGAAATTGAGATGCTGTTAGTTGCTTACAATGCATGAAGCATCACAACAGCAAAGTGTACCTGAGTCAGAAGAACCAGATTCAAGTCATCATCTGACAGTGACAGTACATTTAAAGAAGTACCTGTGAACCTGCTTGCTTGAAAGAGAAAGATTGAAGAAGAAAAGAGCTGCCGAGGTTCCTCCTCTCGCATTCTTCTTGACAAAGATGTTTCAAGCAAAGCTGATCGAGATCCTGATATGAAGCTAACCACAAGAGCAGAAGAAAGAGACCCGATGCTGAGAGTTCGTTGAAGAGTGAGGTCCTAAAAGTATGAGAAAGACTTCCACAACACTTACGACACATCGACAACCATAGATTCTGTTGAAGATGTTGCTGAATTTATGCTATGATGACAATTTGATGCATCAGTCTAGGGGGAGATTGTTAGGTCCTAGAAGTGTGAGACTGAAGCATCAAATATGCAATGGTCTATGGTAGCTAACTTGGCTTAACTAGATTAATTTGTATTAGATTTGGACCTTGAATGGCTCACTTGGGCATGCCATAGGCTATGTGGACCAAGCAAGCCCAAAGGAAGCCTATGAGGGGTTTGGGCAAACCCTAGGTATAAATAGGATTATGTGATTTCTAGGGTTAAGTCTTTGGGTAAACTTTTAGGTTTTCTCTAGAGAACCTCCATCTTGTACCAGACGGTTTTGCCTGTTCAAGTAATAGAATCGTGTGCAAGGTGTTAAGTGAATTCGTTATTGTTCTTCATCGTTTCGGTTTTCTTGAAGATCACCAAGTTTGGATTCCGCCCATCCTTGGTGATTGTGTGATATCAGTGTTAGATCCGGATTATCGGGACTTACAAATAGGATCACTATATAAGATATGTGATGTAGTTTTAAATTAACAATGACTTGTTAAAGTTGAGACCCATGATGTAGACCACATGGGTAAGATTATGTTATATCACGCTTTTGTGATCTAATAAAGAATTTTAGAATTAGGACCCTAAGATTATGTTAAACCAAAACGATTCAAACGAGCAAGGAATGAGTTTTTAGTGTAAACACTTGCCCGATGCAAACCAAAATGGATCGAGCGAATAAAAATGAGTTGTTGGTGGTAAACACTTGTTGATGTGAACCAAAATGGGACAAATGAGTAAAAATGATATTTTTGGTGTAGACACTTGTTGACCTGAACCAAAATGGGTCGAGTAAACAAAAATGAGTTTTTTGGTAATTGCTGACGCGAACCAAACCGGGTCAAACAAATAAAAATGAGTTTTTGTGTAAACACTTGCTGACGCTTACTAAAATTGGTCGAGCAAGGAAAATTGAGTTTCTGGTAGTAAACACTTACAAACGTGAACCAAAATGGGTCAAATGAGTAAAAATAAGTTTTTGGTGTGAACACTTGCTCACAGAAACGAAAATGGGATGAACGATTAAAAAAAGAGTTTTTCGTGGTAACCAACGAATTATGGTGAAGTTATCACCATTCGAATATGATAATTAATGTTTCTTTGTTAAGTCTCATACTTATAGTATGCATAATGTATGGGCATGCACTGCCAAGAATTAGAAAGTACGAATCGCAAGGTATTGATAACAGGTCAATGCTTTGACCCATGGTAGGTACGTGTAATGGGTTAGACTCTCGGTAAGGATTTATGATCCGACTAAAGTTGGTTGAGTTAGATTTGGGTAATGGATTAACTCAAGTGAGATATATCTGTTATTTGGGTAAAATGATCATTAGAGTTAAGAAGATGTCCATAATGCGAAATTACCGGCTAAATGGGTTTTAAACTACTAAACCATCGGAAAATTATATGTCCTTAGGGGTATAATAAAACTAGATAGGATAACCAGCTAAATGCACCGCTAGTTTCCATTCAAACTTATAAAAGTTTTTCCGGTTTGAAAAAGGACGAAATTTGACTAAAACGCCCTTGGATAACGGTTCGGCAAATTACCTCTAAGGTAGAGTTAGAAATGATTTACTTGATAGAATTGGTCATCATGGTACATAAGAAAATAGGAGCATAAATTAGCATGCATAATGCCTCCTAACGGTCGGTTGGGTAATTAACTTCAAACCTAAATAGTGATTTTAAAAAGAAAACACGTTTTCAGTTGACATGATCAGGTGGAAACCTAACCCAGTGAGGTAAGGGTGTGGAGAAAAAGACACGTTTCAGTTGACCTGGCTGGGTAAGGAGGCTGAAAAGAAAAGCAAAAAATTCTTGTGGTTAATGTATTCGTCCAAATGTTTTGATTACTAATCGTTTGACCGTTTAACTTAAACACTAACTGTTTTTAGTGTTTATGACAGGCTTTCACTAAGGAAAGAACTAAACGGACGGGCGACCAAGCACACGATGAACCGAACACTCCTAAACCACCATTTCCTCAGGAACATCCCTTCAGGATAATTAAAGCCTGATCATACATGAAGAACTTTTCAAGCCCAAAACCTTTTTGTTTTCGGACTTTAATATATGAGTGATAACCTGTTAAGTCAGTTCATCTGGGTTATTAGTTAACCCAGACTTGTAAAATATTAGTTTTAAAAAAAATTGGGGCCAAATCGTTCTTTTTTTAAAATATTTGAGTTCGAGTGTTACAAGTGGTATTCAGACCTAAAGGTTTACGGATTAAAGTGTTTGGTTCAAGGCTTGGTCGCATGGTCCAGTAAGTTATTATGAATATTAACGGTCTAGTATGGTTGAAAGTGTTGTATACAATACATAGGGCTATCTTGTTAACGCACGTTACCCCCCAAATGAATCGGTAAAATACCAGAATGGTTAGCAAATTACTTGTGTTAACAAGTATTGTAGAAAGCCTTGTACTATAGTACTAGCACTTATTCATTTTAATGTTACTAATCTTTTGTGAACGATTCTGTAGAATGACACGCACATCTGAAGATGGTGGGAGTCTAATGATCTACCGATGTGGTGATGAATGGTCCGAAGTATGACAAGTAGTGTATGCTCACTAAGGACCTAAATCAGGTAATTCCGAATAAAGGTCGAACGACAATGAAAGCCCATAAGGGTGTGTATCACTATGTGTACACTTTAAATAATTGTATGAACAGTATTATGCAACATTCAAGTAATGAATGATGGTTGCATACGAGAATATAAGACTTGGGAAACCTGGATAGGATACCTCTCCTGGATGATGTTTACCAGAGATATTGGGTGGGAAATACACATTATTCACAATCATGAATAACAAAAGTACAAATGGGTTCCGATTTAAAAACTGCGGTGGGGTGACCATTCAAGTACACATTCTAAATAAGATCCTATTGACTAAAACTAACGATCTCATTGATGAATGTGATTACATAAAAGTTATATAAAATGAGAACATTCTATGTATTTTGAGACAAAAATAGGCAAAACTAATAATTGTTAAATAACTATAAAAGAGGTTTTATCAAATAAAATCAGAGAAACGGACATAAACCGATAATTTACATACATGGGAGGTAATGTGTTAGTTATAATAAGGTCATACGTGCCATGTGTTGACTACTTACCTTGGCCAAGTAAATAAACACATGATACTATGAACTTCTTATAATAAACTCATATGCGTCCGATGTATTGAGAACGAGGTTAATGGAAAGGGAAAAATCCCATGAAAAGAATGTGGATGGATTAAGCTTAAGCGCTTAAAATCATAATGGGATAAAGAAATGTAAACTCAAAGCAGGTAACATAAGCGTGAAACACAAGGATAATGAGCCCAGGTAATGAGTTATAGTTGAAAAGGAAATCCTTAGATTAAGTTATATGGACCAAAGAGCCATGGGTGTGAAAAAAGGGCAGGTAAAACCAACTTATAAATGACTTGCAGGGTCATAGAAATGGAGGTATTGCCCAAATTAAAAACATTTGTAGTCATGGACTACGACCAGTTTAAAAAAAGTAGAGATGAAACGCTTATTAGATTCGGCAAGTATAACCAACAAATAAATGATCCACGAGGTTATAGAGGCAAAGATGTTGCCAATACAGATCAAACATGGTCATGGACCATGGTTGGAATAAAAAGAGATTTTATTTTCATGGTCTAAAGGGCCATGATTGGTGGGTAAAAAAAGAGGAAAAAACTTTTTATAATCATAAAATGTGTGTCTTAACACCAAGCTCATTTAAAGGATAATTCGGGTAAATGGTGATCTGCGGGATTACTATGACCTGCGTGTCATAAATAGTGGTAAAGGTCTTCGGGTCCGAATAAAATGGGATGAACCTTAGGGTCATAGCTTAAAACATGAATGCCTAAGGAAATAGCTTACGAGGTTAAGTAAGAAGGGCATTTCGGTAAACTAGGTTAAAGTGTGGGAATGTGTTTCGATTCCCCACGTGATATGAAATTGGTAAAGAGAAAACAATTGGTTGTCAGTTCCTTGATGCGGATAACTGACACAAGTTAAAAAGGAAACGTTGAACAAAAACTTGGTTTTAGTTAATAACGATATTTAACGAGCTTAAAGAATTAGCGAATAATTGGAAAATGGTTTTAGCTTAAAGGAAGCAAGTTTTGGCACTAATAAGTGCAAGATGATGTTTAAAAAGGGGAAAATTCGAAAATGAAAAGTTAATATAAACTTAAACATGACATGATATAATCATTGTCAAGAAAATAACATGGGATATGCTCACATTGTAGCACAAACTACGAGACTAAGGGTCATAAATGCCTATAAAGCCTTGGGATGACAATGTGGGTATACCCGAATGATGGAGTGTAAAGTAACCGGTGACTGGTAAGTCTAACCGGGAAGACCTGTCAAAGTCAAGATTGCGTTTAAAACTTGGTTAATGCGCTTGTCTTTCTAGGATTAGTGTGGAATAAATATGTTGACAGATTCATATGATTGAGTGGCGAGATGGTCACTCGCTCTAGTAGAAGACAAATAGAAGGAATACAAGATAGCATTGATAGCCTATGAGGCCTTCCACATGAAAAGCGCACTTGCCAAGGACCATGATAATTCTTGACCGAAGGGGTGAACGCCTTGATAACAAAGATGTTGATCATAAAAAAGAGCAAGAAGGGACATTGGAAAGGGGGTGGACACCACATTGGAGTCCGAAAGACACTATCATACCTTCCTAGTAAGATTATTGTCTGATTGAAAATGTGAGCAACGGGTTAAGTGAAAACCGAAACCAAGTTCACTAGGTCTAACCCAATGAAGTACGTAAGAGAGGTTTCGAGTATGAAACCTCTTTAGGGGGGTAAAATACCGTTAGTGGTTAAAAGTTAAACCCAATAAACATTAAAATTTAATTAAATAAACCTAATGATAAATAAAAGATAAATAAATTATTTTAGCATATAAAGTTTATAAAAAGCCCGGAACCGAAACTTAAAATAAAACGGGTTATAACCTCTCCGAACTTACTAAAGTAACTAGGAATTTTTAACCTAGTTAATAAGATGAAATATTGGTGGAACTAAGTAGGTTATGGCCTACTTAATAACTAACAAAACATGGAGGGACTAAAATTCCACATCCTATATTTGTAAATACATAAAGAGAAAAAAAATTAAAACACATACACAAAGGTGTGTGTGTGTGTGTCGTGTATTGATAGAGGGAAGAAGACTCCTTCCAAAATATCAGAAAGATTGTCAAAATTAAAGAAGGATTCATCATGGAATCGACGCAGGATCTCAAATTCGTGATCATCAAAGCTTACCAAGAATAAGGTATGTTGTAAAGCTTGATTTAATGAATTTTATGTGAAGAGGAACTTGAAAGTGATAACATCGTGTTCAATATTATTATTAGTTTGGTGAAATTGATGATGTATGGATGTTTATAATCATCATACTTGCTAGAATATGTGAAATACTTAAACCATTTGGAGATTTAAGTATATACTTATACATATCATAAAGTGGGTTTTTGGGATATGATGAAATTGGTGTTGTTTTGATGTTCATGATCATCATACTTACTTGTTGTATGAGTTACTTGAACTTATTAAGATTTTAGTTTAGGTGTTCATACAAGCCATGAAATGAGTTTTTGACATGAAAATGAACTATTATTATTGGTAAAAAGGATGGATTAGAGTATAGTAGTTGAAAGTTCATGCTAGCTTGATTTAATAACTGCATAAACTGTGGGTCCCGGTTGGTTGATTCTAGACGGAAGTTTGGGCGTATGATAGTACCGATTCGGTAGAACGTTATAAAAAGGGAGTGGAAACAAAATCAGTGGAAGCATTCATTCATTCATTTGTACCGAAAGAGTATACATCTTGTCTAGCTCGCGGAATTCCTGGAAAGAATTCGCCAACGTTTCCCCTTAGGGAACTTCCAAAACTCTGTTAAACAATGAACACACAACACATATATATATATAGACATGAGCAGCTCGTGCGAAGCGAGCAGGTTGGCTTTGTACGAAGTGTCCTTCGTACGAGTAGAGCTATTTATCACTCGTACGAGTCACATTGTCACTCGTAAGAACCATCAAAGCTTGATCTTGATCTTGAAGTCTGAGAGCCGTGTTTGAATATTCAGCACAATCAGGTATCTGTCGATGTCGTAGAACGCGTCAACAAATTCCCCCTTGATTGATGATCCGGGTTTGCATTATTTTTTAACCAACATTCCGCGTAAAATAATTTTCTCCATAAATTAATCTTAAGGTCTTTGTTTGCATGGTTCAAGACCTCTTCTGATTTTCTTAATCTACAAATTTTCTCGAATAATCACCAACTTGAAATTAATCAATGCAACTTCTCTGTTTCAACTTTAACCACATACGCATTTAGTTTAGCGCACTCCTCCAATGCTCGATCCTCTGATCTTCAAAATCCATCCGACAATTGATAGAAACTTCGAATTTCCACAACGATAAACTTCAACTCAATAAATATCCGTGTAAATCTGAAATCCCGATTTTGTAATCACGATTAATCAGCGAATCGGTAACCTTCTCAATAAGCAAATCATCCTCGGAATCCTATTATCTGGTAGCACATCGAATCTGAGAAACATTCTTCGGTAATCAGAATCACATTCTTCCTTTTTAGTCACAATAACAGATGTATAGCTATTTCCGCTGAAATGGCGCAACTAAAACTACAAAACATCCTCATTTCCTGGCGGTTAGTCCTGAAAACAGTTCATTTGCCTTGCGGAGTAAAAGATAAGTAGTCGTATGTGCATCCACTTCCACCTCAAATATCTGGTATTTAACCCTTAAGCATCAATCTGTATCATGATCTGAAAATTTTTAACATCCTTTGATCACGAAACTCCAAATGTATAGTCTATTTCGTAAGCAACTGGTACACGTTTTTTATCTGGAAGATTTATTATATCATCTTCTTTAGTCGTGAATTGCAAGTATATAGGCTTCCTCGTTAGTCCTGGTGACAACTGAAACCACAAAGCATCCTTATTTTCTAGCGGTTAGTCTAGAAAATAGTTCATTTTCCTTGTGGAGTTAAATTGGATACTTTGTACCACTAGGCAGTCGTGTGTGCAACCGGCTTGTACGAAGACTCAGGCATCAACTTGACCACAACTACTGAATCCGATGAACCACTCCTCCATAACTCAGTTATGCAACCCCACTTTTACGAAAAATAGACATCAACTATATCTCATCACTAATGAATCTTCGATGCTTTGTGTTTCCCAGATAATCTGCAGTCGGAACCAACCGAATACTGTTGCATGGTCACGAATTTCAAAAATGTCAGAATATTAACATATACGTGAAATTTTTATTCCTCCTCATTTTTGCAAATTCTGCCATCTTGAGCATCGTGTCACAAAAACCAAATTTTGTAGAAAATTTCCCAAAATTGTAGTTTTGTGACCAAATATAACGTTAAGGCCCATTAAAAATCTCTACACCA
The DNA here is from genome assembly GCA_947069175.1 of Scalesia atractyloides. Lineage (NCBI taxonomy): Eukaryota > Viridiplantae > Streptophyta > Magnoliopsida > Asterales > Asteraceae > Scalesia > Scalesia atractyloides. The sequence goes on from CAMTDV010000023.1 coordinate 50,526,237, forward strand.
GATGATCAACCTTTTTACAGGTATCAGTGACTACCCCAATATCTTCACCATTTTGTGACCGTATTATCAAATCAATACTCTAAAGCTATTACCAAATTTTTTATTTATTTTTTTAGGCATGCCACACTTTGTATGAGGTGTATGATTACTTCGCACGAGGTGGTCACCACGTCGTACGAGGTGGACTTCGTACGAGTGGTGCTTCGTACGAGTGGTGATTCGTACAGTGACAAATTGTCACTCGTACGAGCCACAGAGGCTCACTCATACAAACGAGCCTGATTATGTTTTCCGATCCAGAATCTTTATTTCTTCAATTTCAAGATAATTTTTGCACCTATGATCGAAAATCTATTTCTAACAATCCTATAGTTTCAATTTTACATTATGTCTGTGGATTGTCCGATTATTTGATGTTTTATGTCTAAAACCCCTCATATGTCCAAAATTATGAGCGTCGGTGATTCATCAACTGTTAGATTGAATGAATCGGTACCGTAGCTCTGATACCAGTTGTGGGTCCCAGTTGGTTGGTTCTAGAAAGAAGTTTGGGCGTATTATTGTACCGATTCGGTAGAATGTTATAAAAAAGGAGTGGAAACAGAATCAGCGAAGCATTCATTCATTCATACCGAAAGAGTATACATCTTGTCTGGCTGGCAGAATTCCTAGAGAGAATCCACCAGCGTTTCCCCTTAGGGAACTTCCAAAACTCTCTTAAACAATGAATACATAACACATATAAATAGACATGAGCAGGTCTTGCGAAGCGAGCAGGTTGGCTTCGTACGAAGTGTCCTTCGTACGAGTTGAGCTGTTTATCACTCGTATGAGTCACATTGTCACTCGTACGAGCCAGTTCTCGTTCGCACTTGGGTCGTGTGTTCGTATCTAATATATATAATATTCATATACACACTCTTACTAGCCTATTCGCATACTGACGGACATAAAGTGTATCAATGTAAACTTTTTGAATTCAAAGAAATATGGTGATCTTGTATAGCAAAGTTAGCTAATATAGTAGCCTAAAAATGATGCCTACCAAGTATATGATAGAATGACTAAGTAATTTATTAAACTTGTTAGTGCATATATATGCCACTTGACAAGTCAACTGACATATAAGAAATATGTTATAGCGGTCCTTTATCTCTAGCAAAAGCAACATAACCTCCTTGGATAGCATTAACATAGTAGATGAGCCTTATGTTGCCCGTCATGTACCTGGATGCTCCACTATCAACAATTCAAAGACTATTGATAGGTCCTCCTAGAACACCATACACATGCATATAAACAATCCATTGGAGAGGGGGACCCAAGCCTTTGTGATCCTGGGTCGTGCGTTATCATAAAGAAATGTTATTTTAATTTCTTGATAATTCGGGAATGATGATGCTCCCCCTGAATTAGTAATCAAATCTTGGTTTCCAAATCTGTTGAGTTTATGAATTTTACCTTTTAAAACTTTTGATTCATTTAGTTTAACTGAAGTAAATTGTTTTTGGACAATCTTAGGTTTTAAAGTTATCTCAATTTTTTGGTTCTTTTACAAGATGTGGATCTTGTTTTGGTAATTATTTCACGAGGGACTTCTACACAAGAATTAAATTTGTTGAGATATAGACATTTTTACAACATATCCATTCTAATTGCACTTAAAGCATGGTCTCTTTGCACTCTATCATGGTACTGATAATTTGATGATGAACTTTGTGAGCTTGAAGTTCTTGGTACCGAATCACAACAGTGCGTGTGTTGTGTGTAATTATCTTGACTATTTCCTTTCCAAAATTTTAACTTTGTTTAATGAAATCCGTGTTGGATTTTTCTTGAAACTTTCAAGTGTGTCGGTTCACTTTGAGTTCACAAAGTTCACACTTTGAACCTTTTTCTAGTTCTGAGCTCTTTGGTTTCGAGCCTCTAGATTTTGAACCTTTTGATGTTAAGCCTTCTTGTTTTGAAATCCCTGTCCTATCTTTTTTGAGGGTTACTATGATTTTTCTTTCGTTGACTATTTTGAGCTGGAAGTTATTTTATTCCGTATTGTTTCGAATTTCAATCTTTAGGATAGGAGCACATTGTGTTACCACTATGGTTACTTACCCAAAAACTTGTTTGTTGAATCTTCGAAAAACATCGTTGGAATAGATTTATCAGAACCAGGGAATGTGTAACATTCAATAACAAATTAACTTTCTCAATTGGAAAAAACATCATTGGAATAGATTTATCAAAACTAGGGAATGTTTCACACTCTCTGAATTTTCAAAAGGAACCTCAATGGCTTTGACCGGAGTATTCTCACGGTTTAACTAATGGATCACACAAGATGTGATTCTCAAGGGGAATGTTTTCCTTTTTTGACACTTTGTTTCACTGCTTGGGTTTATCCTCGTCTGAGTCATCATCTGAACTATTGGCATCCTCAACAGTGGGAGGATCCTAAAATTTCGTTGATGTTAAATCCTTGTCCTTGATTGATTGACTTTGACTTGAGGATTCACACTTCTTGAAATGGAGACAGACTATGAACTATCCAGGCTCTAGAGGTATGGTTTTCAAACTGTGGCATGTCCACGATTTTCAGGCAAATTGGTGTAGTTGTGCCTCATCGGTAACGGACAAGACTGATAATCGATAAACTTCATGTTTCCTTTCTTTTTTTTTGTTTATCAATGATGTGATCCAAAACTTATCTAGAGTTGGAATAATTGTCCAACTTTTGTTTAACTGACTCATACTAACATCTTGCAAGGGCTAATTCTTTTTTTGGTTTCCTCAATGGTATTAATGTAGTTATTAATACCAGTTTGTTTGTTTAAAACTGTTTTTTTGAGTTCTGAAACATCTTTTCTTAAGGTTTCAATGGTAGTTTTAAATTCCCTTTCATTTTTCTTTAAAGCCATGTCAGCCTCTATGCATTTTGCAAGATCACCAATCAAACTTAGATTGTGACATTTCATGAGTTCAAATGTTCTCCTCTAGCTCTAACCATTTTTCACATTTAACAGGTTTAGTTTATTGGCACATACCTGACTGATTGGCCATTCAGGAATTTAGCTTTTTGCAGCAATTCTTCAACCTCAACATTAATTGCCTCATTCGATAAACTCTCAGATCCATTGTCACGTGAACTAGAACCATCTTCACTAAAACTCCCGCTATATCCAAAATTGTCTTCATTTTCTGTAGAATCACCATCACTAACATTATTCACAATTTCAGGATAGCATGCAGTTCCCTGTTGACTATCGTCTCCCAATTAAATAAACATCAAATCATATATGAACAATCAATGCTCCATTGGTATTTACATTGAAAGGCCCAACCTAGTTGGTATTCCGACGGGGACCATTGCTCATTCAGTGTTGTTAGATGAGGTTGTGTTCTATTTGGGCTAATAATTGTTAATTTCGGTTGAATGGATACTGATGTCCATGTCGTGGTGGCTTTGTACATTCCTTCTTGAAGTGACCTTTCTCCCTACAATTGAAATACATCGCCATAATCTTATCAAACTCATACTTCGAATCCTTCTTACTTTCCAAACCTTTTCTTCTAGACCTTTCCATGGAATCCTTTGCTCTTCTCACTGCACTTGCAAAAGCCCATTTTATGTCCATCATCTCCATTTCCTCTTTGTCTATTTGGGCATCATCTTCACTAGTCAAATTGACATTACCTATCTGACCAGCTAATAATCCGCAATATGAACTTACTTGAGTGTTTAGAAGTACCATGTGTTCCTTGGCAACTTCCACACTAACTTTGGTAAAGTTTGAAGTATCTGGATGGACTGTGTTATGGCTAACATTGAAGTTTGATGAATTACCATAACAAGATTAGTAAGATGAGTTGTTTAGGGTCGAGGAAAGGTGGAGGTATAAGGGTTGAGGTAGGTTTTGCACAAAGTGTGGTAGAAGGTTGTGGATGTACAAAAGGATTGGCATTTGAAACAAATGTGGTTTGAAGTTTTGCATGTTAGGTGAGTTGACTTGTACTACTACTCCTACTGTTAATCCCAAAGTACATTTCAAGATTTGTGGCATCTGTATTCTCTTCTCTTCAGCATCCTAGTTTCTAACTTCTGTAAAACTCATAAATGCTCAATCTTTCCAACTCTCCAAACTCCATAAGGATCTCCAAGTACCTACTTCACTTTTCGGTAATGCATCCGTAAATCTTACTACAATCTCTTGAGGAGTAGCCGCCACGTGAAAAGAAAACATCCCACTAAGAAGATGAGGAAATTTTGTAGCTATTTCTCTCAGAGATCCATTCTCCATGCATGTAAAAGCTTCAAATTCTTTCTTATGTAGATTATGTCGGATCTTCTTGTTTGTGCAATTCCTTCGCCTCGCTTGTAAAATATCCCACAATGTTTTCTTCGTTGTACAAAAATTCAATTGATGCAGGATATATTTTTTCCAATGCTTGGGTGAGAATCACAAACCTTTCTTCTCAGGCCATGAGCTTTCTTATTAGTCTCCGTAAGTTGAGCAAGTGTAATTGGATTTGATCCAGCTTCTTCAAGTACTTGGGTAAAAGGATTAACGAAGCAAGGCCACAAATCGGTATTCAGCCAAGAACATGAGTTTTGAATCCACCATCCCAACCTGAATAATCGTTCAGATGAAAAAGCTTAAAGGACCGTTGTTACTTCTTGTCTCATTTTAACTTATCAGTAGGTGTTGAATAGTCTGGTTTTGATTTGCAAGAAATGTCTACTAGCTTATAGAAATCATTACGGATTGTGTAGGTATGAGTGATTAAACCCATGATGTGTTATGGATTTACTAGTGATTGAGGGTTATTTGAAGGTACAAGTGACTATAAATAAGCGGTGGCAGACGGATTTGGTTGTTCTGTGGAGTTATTTTGATTCAAGTTGTTTATCTAACCCCAAGGACTCAAACCTATCGTCTGAAATTTTAAACTTTGTTAAAAAAATTTCTAAGTACAAAAGACACAAACTTCCAAAAGACAATGCAAAGTTAAACAACACCTATCTGGTCAAACAACACCACTTGGTGGTCAAACTACACACCAAGTCAAATGATACTAGGTATCATTTGAGAACTTTTAAACCACAAGAGGGTTGTCACTTGAATGTTATTCAAACAACACTTGGATGCCGTTTGGTTGAGGTGTTGTGTTGTTTGGTGAGAATGTTAAACAACAAGCAGATGTTGTTTGGTTTTAGCCCAAATGACACATCACTAGCAGTAGATGTCGTTTAAACCGACAAGCAGAAAAAAAGTACACCCTTTTTTAGAATTGCAAATGTGTTGCTGCACCAATCACCTTCCAAAGAAAATTTGTTCTTTTCCGACGAGCTTGGTCACTGGAGAGTCTGGTGGTATGGTTTTTAGGCTCAAAACTCAACAAACAACATGTTTTTGATTGTCTCCATCATTTTTACAAGTTTTCAATCACCATTAATATCAAAAACATCATTTAAAGGTCCTTTAATCATTTGTAACAACTTTTTAAGGGTTTTTGTCTAATAAAAGAACTATACTCACTCAAAACCCTCTCAAAATCACATAAAATGCTTGGTTTTAACAAGAAATCGAGCCTAATGTTCTGATACCACTTGTAGGTTCAGATGTCAATCTTAAGCAATATGTTTTTTTTTGTTGTAAATGTGTAAACAAGTGCGGAATACAAAGTTAACACACCAAACCAAGCATGAACGCAATCAGTAAACACAAGAATATTGTCAAAAGTTTTCGCATATTGATTTCAGAAAAGTTTCGACATAAAGTTTACAATGGATGCTCTCAAACTCTCTGTAATGGGTGTTTCTTTCCTATGACACCTACTGGTATATATATAAACAACACAACAGGCTTCAAACGACATGGCTATGAGCCAAACGACATGCAGTGTCATTTGGCATCAACAACATATGACAACAAGATATCGTTTGGTTACATCAAACAACATCATATATTAGTGATGATGTTGTAATCAAAGTAGACTTAGGCATTATTGCATTAGAATCATGACCATCTAATATCATGCTAGAGTAATTGATCAAACTTGGTATATTTGGTGACCGAACGTCTTAGTTCAATGTGGACAACATAAGTGAAATGAAGTTTTAAAATTAAGATAATATGAAAAAAATTATAGGCAGTTGATAGAAAAATAGGTTTTAATATGAACAATGTACAAATAGGTTTTAATATGAACAATGTACAAATAGTAATCTCTGATAATGGACTTCTATGATGAATTTTTGGATCGAGCACCCTTAAGCTAGACTTTTGATTTCGTATACTTTTATTAGTGCTGAGATTTTCTTATCCAATGACTAGTTGACTGATTATGAATGAATTGGCACTATCTGATTTAGATAAAATATAGATAAATGAATTTAACTATTATAATTTTAAGATGTATATTATTATTATTATTATTATTATTATATTTTTGCATCCAAATATAGTTTTCTTATGTTTTGGTTTAGTTTAGCATCTATAAATAATGTTAAGATATAATATTGATAACAACAATACAAGTCAAAATAAAATCATAATAAAATTGAAAGGACACTAACTAAACACTTACAATTTGAAGAATTTGTGATTTTTGAAACATGGCTAATGGACAGAGATTGATGATTGGACGGTGTATAGATGTTAATATCTTAGGATCTAGTTTGATATTTCCAAACTAATATTGATTATCACAATAAATTCATAAATATAGAGATATTATCATAAATTGTTTCTAATGATTCATATAGTCAAAAGTTTTACATTGATGATTTTACAATCTCCCCCTCAGCCGTTCACTCACTAGAGCTATTCGTACAAAAGAGAATGTGTGTGTGAAGTGATAAATAGATCACTAACAGGTGTGATCCATTTATATAAGTACTAAAGCTCTATTCGTGATGTACTAACGTCATCCTGATAGTGACATCTAACATTTCTAACAGAAAAGAATTCTCAGTTGTTTGCAAACATATGAGCAACCTTATCATATGTTCTAGGCTATACTAAAACACTATGAAATAAATTTCTGTTACATTGAGAAAACACTATCTAAGCTATCCTCTGTTGAAGTTGTCTAAACATCTATTTGGCCTAAAAGATGTTTGTCTTCTTCATCATACATTTACTTGATCATGGCTTTGGTCTTCAGCAGATGCTAGTCTTCAACAGTTCCTTGTACTCTTGAACAACGGTTCCAGTTTCATCAGATGTTAGCCATGCTCTTGAATAGATGTTCAAGATTTCACTACCCTTGGGGAGAGACTTGTTCATCAACTGTTTATTTCTTGATCTAAGGATCGTGTCTTGGCTTTTGGATATCATCTATTCTTTTGTAGGTCCAAGAATCTCCCTAAAACAAATGATGCCAAAATAGATGGTTATTGGATCAAACTTATTCTCTCATCAATTGTTATTATTTGACCTTTGAATTGTAATTCAAAGTAAAGAGAAACTATGTCTTCTAGGTCTCTTTCAAGTGGTAGACTTATTAAGTCTTAGAGATTTTCAACTTTTTTGGCCTGAGGCAATTTTCATTGTGATCTTCTCCACCACTCCGCTATCCCTGAGTGTTATACAGTTTTGTGTCTGTCGCTTGTTCTTAATTACAGTTGTAATTGTACGGTCTTTCGCTCAAGTGTCTTTATAGGTTTGGTCGTGTTGAATAGATCGAGATATCCTTCTATCTTGATCTAGTATGACATCTTGGCTTGTCTGTATTAATCAGTTGCATGTGTGCATACTGATAAGTCTTGTGTACGTCAAGTCTACACATGTTCTCCAAGAAAAGGATTCTGTGTGTATCAAGAGTTTTCGTACGAAACACAGGTTTCGTACGAATCAAGGAGATTTCGTACGAAACACAAGCATTTCGTACTGAAACAGTGATTCATACCAATCCTGAGTTGTGTCTCATGTGTAATAGTGTGTTCCGTATGTCTGGAAACTTGTTTTCGATGAGTGACCAGCTTGGACACTATAAAAGTAGACATGCACCTCTCAGTGGGGGTCAGCCCTTGAGCCCTTTGGTCCAGAAGTTAATAGAACGAGCTAGTTGGTCTAAGTGAGCCTCTTAGCACTTCTGGTGAAGACGAAGACACAAGAACAGCAAGTTTGAGTCATAGAATCATTGTGTGTATATGTTTGTACTTGTTCTCAATCATTAATCAAGATAGTGAATCTTTGGTTACCCCGTGTTCTTTACTTTGCTTTGGTTGCATCCACACTTGGATTCCGCACTTGTGTGTATGCCATATGAAAAGGAACTGGTTTAACACCATCCGCAGGTGGACCTACAAGTGGTATCAGAGCTTTGGCTCTTTCCTTGTTCAAATCCGGGCTTAGTTGTGTCTGAGCTAGTTTGATGATTTCTGAAGTGTTCTTGAATCTCCAGCAGAAAACATAAGTTTTGGATAGTAAACTAACTTAAAACTTGGTTAAAATCTGCTCATGTAGAAAATTTTATGGTAAAATTTTTCTGAAGAACACCCTTGAAGAAGAAATCTGCAAAAATTTGAATCTAATTAGTTTGGAAGGTTTGACATTTTCTGACTTGGATCTCGACTTGGACTGTTTAAAATATGTGTTTAACTAAAAGTGGGTAAGACAACATGTATTTTCGAAAAAGCGGTCTACATAAGAAAGGAAATTTCTCACCAAACCATTTCTGAAAAGATTCCCCTGAAAAACACTGAACCAAAACGTTTTGTGCGACTGAAAAGTTTCGTGCGAATCATCTGAAACGCACAAAATACTTAACCCGCACGAAACAAGCATCTCGCATGAAACAACTGTTTCGCACAAATCAGTTGTCTCGCACGAAACAGTTGCTGTTTATTTTTCGTGTTTTCCAAAGCTTTGTGATTTTAATAATTTGTCATATTTTCATATCTGTGAAGTTTAAACGGTAATTATAATTTTGAAACTTCAAACCTTTAAATTTTCATAAAACAAGAAAGTATAATGAGTTCTAACCCGTGGATTGGAGTTGTTCAAGCTCAAATCAGGAATCTTCGCAAAGCTCCGCAACATCATGGGTAAAATCTTTGATGCCTCAACATACAACAATGATCTCTGCAAATCAATTGGCGTGTGTTGCGAATCAGAATCAAAGCATCCAGACTCTTTAATGAGCGAAAGTGAAACAGGGAGTAATAATCGACCGCCGAAGTTAAATCACATGAACGATTATCCTTCATGGAAAAGCCGTTTTCATACGTATGTTCTCGGTCAAAACACAGAATCGTGGACGTGTTTTACTACCCCCTACAACGAAGCACTTGAAGAAGCTGGATCAAATACAACCACATTGGCCAATCTAGTCGAAAGTGACAAGAAAGCTTACGAGCTAGAGAAAAAGGCATTTGTTATCCTCACACAAGCTCTGAATAAAGACATCTATCATCAGTTTGTGTATTGTACTACAACGAAAAATTTGTGGGACACTTTGGAAGCAAGAGGTGAAGGTAACGCTGCTACAAGGAAGATTCGGCATGATTGCTCAAGAAAGAGTTTGAAGGTTTCATGTTCATGGAGAACGAAACTTTGAATGATATGACCACTCGGTCTTATCATCTTCTCAGCAAAATGTACTCGTATAAAGTGGTAGCAGCACCACAAGAAATTGTGATGCGATTTGCTGATGCTTTATCACCAAAATGGGGTCAATTTATTGATCTTTTAAAACATACAGGTGTTTTGGACTCAATTAGTATTTATGAATTTGAGGAGAAACTGGAGAACAAGAATGAATAACTCCGGAAGGCACAATGAGTCTCTGCTCCCAAAACCCTGAAATGTATTTTGGAGGTATAAATGCAGGTACAAGCTCAAGCCAGCAACCGAAGCTACAGACCGCATTTGTGTCAAACGTGAACCCTTTTCTACCCCAACCTGTTCAATCAAGTCAGTCTACAGGTTCGAGTAATCAAGCCTATGGACAAGCCTTTGATCCGAAAGCCTTCCTTCCACAGCCAAGGGACTTAGCGCATAAAGCTCCACAGCTAGCTCATCAACAAGCTTTCTATGGAAGCAACAGTCAATCTGCAAATGCTAACACTATCAAACTTGACACGTCAAATCTCTCCAAAATCAACGTAGAAGTTGCACAAGAACATGCAGAACTTCTAAATACTATGGTCAGTGCATATTGTGTTTTAGTTGCAGGTCAAATAGGGAACATCAATTTGACAAACAAAGACTATGAACAAATTGACCGAGATGAAATGGAGCTGGTGGACATCAAGTGGTCATTTGCAAGCACTATGAGAAGAGCGAAGGATTATATGAGAAGAACGGGTAGAACCAGTTTGTAAAGCAAGAAGGATACAAAATACGGCTTTGACAAAACCGCCGTTACTTGCTTTAACTGTGGAGAAAGAGGTCACTTCAAACGGGAATGCATAAGACCCAGCAAGGAAGGAAATCACAACCCTTTTCGAAATCAGTCTCAACCATCCAACACAACACAATACAACAACGAAAGAAGAATAGTAGCTGCTGGCAACTCTAACAATACCAATCAATCAGGACCTTCAAACACGCACAAAGCTTTGGTAGTTCAATCTGATGAAGGATGTGATTGGTCAGTACAGTTGGGAACTAAGAATAACGGAAGAACTGCATGCTATGCGAAGATCATGGATCAAATCAAGCATGATCAGAGCATCAATACTCCAAATAACGATGATACATCTGGGGATGCTGGTAGTTCTAATGAAGAATGTTCAAGTTCAGATGGTTATGAATCTGATTCTGATGTGAAGAATGGAAGTGATGCTGAGGTTGAAAAGTTGCTAAGTAAAGCTGAGTTGTTGAAGAGTGAAAAGATAAGTATGACGAGGAATGCAGAAGCTAGAGTAAAAGAGACAGAGACACTCTCTACAGATGTGAAGCTTTCCTTGTCACACTGCCTTTATGGCAAATGTTAAAGGTTCTTCAAAACAGGTAAATTCTGAACCTCCTACTATTTGCAATGACTGTTTTGAACTGAAAATAAAGTATGAAACCGTCAACAGTCATAATCAAAATTTAGTTCTTGAACTATCAAAATGTAAAGAGGCGAATTTGGCGCTAACTGGAAATGAAAAAGAATTCAAATCTGTAATAGAAACCCTTTTGAAAAGTGTTTCTGAATTGACAAAAACAGTTTTGAATAAACAGACAGGAATTAATAACTACATTAATCTCCTAGAAGAAACAAAGAAAGAGTTAGCCATCGCCAAATGCGAATATGATTCGATCAAACGCAAATTGGAAAGTTATTCTAACTCCCAATATGTGCTTGATCATATTATTGAAGTTCAAAAATAAAGGGAGATGCTCAATGCATAGGGTATAAGTCATGTCCACCCCAATGAAACACAACTATACCAAAATGCCTGATGAAGAGGAGATGCCTCGTTTTGAATGCTCTGTACCTTTGAATCCTGAGGAATTCACAGCAGGGTTAGGGTTCAAACTAGGCAATACCTCTCAAGAACCAAGCAAGCCAGAAATTTCATCGTCTTATGAAGAAGAGGATGATGCATCAGATAATGAATCAAGAAATGATGATCAGGATCAGCCTCTTGATGAAAGGAAAAGAGTAATCTTCTTCTACTCCTAGTACTCAGTCTGTTGAGAATTAAGAGAACGTTCCTAAGAAATCTGTGAAGACAAGTGTGTCTACACAAGAAGTAGATAATGTGTTGTACACTTTGGTTGGAGATAAGAAAATCTATTTAAACAAAGATCTTCCAATTAAAAACTTAAATCCAACCTCTTAGATCAGGTGTTTGAAAAGTCAAAAACCAAACCTTTAGAGAAGAAAAAATTCACCAAATCACAACCATTATCCGCTTCAAAAGAAAAACAATGGAAGCAAGTTGAAAAGCCTACAGTTTATCAATCGAAGTTGAAGCAAAAGGCTCTCGTTACCAGAAAAAGGCTAAAACTGTTAAATTTGTGAGTTCTAAGGGTACCGATAAAGTCGAAACTTTTCAAGGAAAATCTAATGTTGATTTTGTAAAGAAAGTTAAGATTTTGAAAAGAAATAGTCAAAACAATTGCACCCAACGAACTGATGGATGTAATGAAAATGAACCCATTACCTCAGGATCCACAAATTCAACATCAAGCCTAGAAACACGATCTCCTAGTTATGTTGAAAGGAGAACATGTTTCAAATGTGGAGAGTTTGGCCACATTATAAAGGATTGTCAAAATCCAGCCAAATCAAGATGTATAGAGAAAACCCCTCATGAACCAACTTGCAAACGTAAATCTGTTTCTCCGACTCAAGATAAACGAGTTATTAAAGATCAAAAAGAGAAACAAAAACGTAAACAATTAAAAGCAATTGAGAAAGCTTTAAAATCGGATTCTTCAAATAAGGATCAAAGATCTTCAAAGTCAATAAAACCATACACTCTTAAAACTGTAAATAATAGTAAATCTGGTAATAAACAAGGATCTTGGAAACAGAAGACCGGTAATGGTTCAAAAGGAGTTTCTCAGTTTCTTAATCATCAAGAAATTGAGATTACATTTCTCGATGATAAGGGACGACCCAAGACCACTAAGGCTTGGGTCCCCATCTCAAACTAATCTTGTTTGTGCAATGTGTAGGGTGTTCCAGGAGGAACTGTAAATAGTCATTGGATTGTTGACAGTGGAGCATCAAGGCACATGACGGGCGACTTGCGGCTCCTATATGATGTGAAAAGTATTAGGGTTGGTTATGTTTCTTTTGCTGGTGACAAAGGTTGATACATCACTAGAGAAAGAATGGTCTCCAATGGTGTTGTGAGCTTTGACAAGATCAATTATGTGCGGAAAATTGATAACAATCTTTTCAGTGTTTCTCAAATCTGCGACAAGAAGTTCACGGTACATCTTGATGATGTCGTATGTTATGTGCTGAAGCCTGGATTCAAGATCCCCAAGGAATGGATTCTCCTGTCGGCTCAAAGAATTAATGATTTGTATATTCTTGATATGAGCCAAGCTATTACAACATCTGCACAAGTCACATGTTTTGTCTCCAAAGCCACCGAGAAGGAATCAATCTCTTGACCTAGACGTATGGGACACATTCACCTGAGAAAAATGAACTATTTGGTGAAGAACAATATAGTGAATGGTGTACCAGTGAAGAATTTTCATCTTCAAGACGTTTGTGTATCATGCCAGAAAGGGAAGCAAGCGAGACAGTCCCACCCCGTGAAGAAGATCAACACAATAAATATGTCACTGGAACGTCTTCATATGGACCTCTTTGGACCTATGAAACACAAAACAACCTTTGGTGATTCTTATTGTTTGATAGTTACTGATGACTATTCCAGATTCTCATGGGTAAACATGTTGGCAGACAAGAGTGAAGTTCCTACTATCCTCAAGAATCTCCTGACTCTACAATAAAATTTGTACAATCTAAGGTAAGGAGAATCAGAAGAGACAATGGCACCGAATTAAAGAATCAAGTTATGGATGAGTACTGTTCCTCAAAGGGTATTCTGCATGAGTACAGTTCTCGATACACTCTACAACAAAATGGCGTCGCTGAGAGGAAGAATAGAACTCTTATTGAAGCTGCAAGAACCATGGTAGTAGAATCAGAAATTCCCGTTCAATTTTGGGGAGAAGCTGTTGCTACTGCATTCTACACGATGAATAGAGTTCTGATGGTGAAGAGACATGGGAAGACATGCTTTGAGTTGTTACATAAAAGGAAACCCAATATTTCTTTCTTAGAACCTTTTGGAGCTCCATGCACTATGATCAACCCACATGGAAAATTTGGTCCCAAGGCTATCGAGGGTTTCTTTCTTGGATATGCTACTCCTAATTTTCGGGTGTGGAATTTATCTTTGAAGAAGATTGAAGAATTGGGTGAAGTCAAGGTTCAGAGATATACAGAAGCTGTTAGAGCTCCGGGTGCTCCTTGGATGTTTGACTACGATGGGCTGTTTGACTTCTTTAATCTGCCAACTTTTGATGATGCAACAGTTGCTGCTCAGATGTTATTAGAAAGTGATACTGCAGTAGACTCATCATTGGTTCGACCAACTATTGTTAACCCAAGTGTCGACTTTGGTTAACAATCTTGCTCAAAATGAGGAATTCGAAGACGCTACGGATTATAATGTTTCTTCAGAAGATGATGAGTTTCATGATGCAAATGAAGTTGCCTCTGGTGTGGTCCTGGAATTTCGGATGGTACGTCAAATATTCAACCTCAAGGAACGACTGAAGGTCAGGCATCTACAACATCATCAAATCCAGCTCTTGATTTAACTGTTGATCTGAATATCAACAATTTGGGTATCAACTCTCGAGTTCCTGATCTGCCAGAAACTCGAATTCATAATATCCATCCTCAGCAGAATATTATTGGAGATGTCTAGAGTGGTGTGCAGACTCGTAATCAGCTTCAAAACAACCAGAATGCTGGATTGTATTCGGAAATCAAGGAATCTGGTGGTCTGAATGATTGGTCTTTTGCCTGCTATGTGTGCCAAGTAGAGCCAAAATCTTGGAAGGAGGCAATGAAAGAAGACTCGTGGGTTGAAGCCATGCAGGAAGAACTTCAGCAGTTTCAGAAGTTCGGCGTCTGGAAATTGGTTGACAGGCCTGACAACCACAAGAAGATTTGTACACGATGGGTGTACAAGTGCAAGAAGGATGACCAAGGTGTTGTGAGAAACAAAGCACGATTGGTTGTTCAAGTTTAATCAGGTTGAAGGGATCGATTACAATGAAGTTTATGCACCGGTTGCACGACTTGAGGCCATAAGAATCTTTTTGGCTTATGCGTCCTTCAAGAAGTTCACCGTTTATCAGATGGATGTGAAGAGTGAATTTCTTCATGGTGTGATAAAAGAGGAAGTATATGTTGAGCAACCGCCAGGTTTTGAAGATCCTCTCCATCCTGACAAAGTTTGGCTTCTCAACAAGGCGTTATATTGTCTTCATCAAGCTCCGAGGGCTTGGTATGAAACGTTGTCTACCTATCTGTTGAAGAATGGTTTTCGACGAGGCCTGATCGACTGTACTCTCTTCATCAAGGAACAGGACGAGGATTTGCTGCTAGAACAGGTTTATGTTGATGATATTATATTTGGGTCTACTAACACTCGAATGTGCAAAGAATTCGAACAGGTTGTGCAGGAAAAGTTCTAGATGAGCGAAATAGGAGAAATGACTTTCTTTTTAGGTTTACAGGTTCAGCAATCAAAGGAAGGGATTTTTATCCATCAAACCAAATAGGTCGGAGATATTCTCAAACGATTTCAGATGGACGACTCAAAGCCTTTGGGAACTCCATTAGCTCAAAATCATGGGATTACTCCAGACGGAATGGGTGAACATGTAGATCAATCTCTCTATCGAGCTATGATCGGATCTCTCATGTATCTTACTGCTTCAAGACCCGATATAATGTCCCCAACATGCCTTCTAGCGCGCTATCAATCTAGTCCGAAGGTTTCTCATTTGATGGCTGTAAAAAGGATCTTTCGTTATTTGAAGGGACGCCCTTACACTGGTCTATGGTACCCTAAGGATGATAACTTTGATCTAACAGCATTCAGTGATTCTGATCATGGCGGCTGTAAAATGGATGCAAAGTCAACAACAGCAAGATGTCATTTCTTGGGAAATCGCTTAGTCACGTGGCAATGCAAAAAGCAGACTTCTATAGCTACATCAACATGTGAGGCTGAGTATATTTCAGCTTCTAGTTGCTGCTCTCAAGTTCTATGGACTCAACAGCAAATGCGCGACTATGGTTTTGAATTTCTTACTATCCTATTTTTGTTGATAATGAAGCTGCTTTACAGATCACTCGGAATCCTGTAAAACATTTAAAAACAGAACACATTGAGATTAAGTATCATTTCATACATGATTGTTATGAAAAGAGACTTGTCAATGTTTTTAAAATCCACACTGATCACCAACGTGCCGACCTTTTTACCAAAGTCTTTGATAAATCACGTTTTGATTATCTACTTTTGGTCAATGGCATCAAGGTGAAGCCCGAGTAACTCAACCATGGCTAACTATTTTTGTATATACTTTTCTAAAAATCTAAAACTTCAAAAAATTTTTAGTTTTATATTTTAGGGGGAGTAAATTTCAAGAAATACAAAAATATGTCTTTTATTTACCTTCTTTGTTTAAGGGGGAGAAAATTAAGAAAAATAAAAAAACATTAGAAAAATAAAAAATGAGTTTCTTGGATAAGTTGAAAATGATGAAATTCCCCGGTAAATTTGTCAGATATGGTTAAAGCATAGAAAGAAGATTGATAAGTAGCTTTACTAATGATGTATGGGTAGGCTCAGAATCAGACTAAAATGTGCAGGTTGATATAAAACTAATAGACAGAACGCCAGGTGGGAACCACTCATTGGCATATGGTCTTGGTACCGAAATTTCGTTTGATGAGTGCCGAGGTTCTGAGATATATGGTCTTTATGCTGGCTTATCATCTGGGTATCATAGTTGAATCTTTTGCCAAAAAAAATGGTGGCGCAAGTCTAGAACTTCCATGATATCATACATACGTGTACATACTGCATACGACCTTCAAATAAGTGATAAAATATCACATCCCCAAAATAAGTGATAAAATATCACATCTTTATGCGGGGGCTAAGTTCGTCTCTTTGTCGGTACGATGGTACTAACCTGTTCACGGACTTACTCCTGTGCCTGCATGCATATGAAAATCAAGTTCCTCATCAATAAGTGATTAAATCACAAAGGGCTTGTTTTCAATCAAAATAAGTGAGTATCTCACATCATTCATATATGTCAAAACAGATGATAAAGCAGTATACTCACCGGTAGGATTTTCTCTCGTGCATATCTTGATACGGGAATGTGTCATGATGTGGTTGAACACCGGCTAGTAAGTATAATTCATACCTTAATCATATCTCCTAATCAGATTATAAGTCTGAGCTTACGTGGACAACAATACTGATGATGATAGTTGAATACTTATCTGTTTAATTTTGAAGTTTAAACTAAATATCGTTTTTGACAAAGATTAAAATGCTGGTATGATTCCTTTACCTTGAAACTCGAAAAAGATTGTAGTTTATCTACATATTTTGAATTTATGTCTAGTTTACTTAGTTTCTTATGTAATTACTTTTTGAAAGTTAGCCAAAGTTGATACTCTAGAGTTTCTACCAAGATACGCCAGAAAACCATCTGTTTGATATCGCAACTTCATAAAGTAATATTTTGCAACAAGTAATCCATCAAAGAAATCCAAAATCTGAAATTCGTTTGAGTGTGTGTATCTCATACGGATAAACCTGGTCATTTGATTGATTTGGTCACTTGTTTTTTCTCAAATCTACTGCTGGAATTCATACGAGTGTGTGTATCTAGTTCAGGGAATACAATCATACGAAGAAATTATGATAAGTTTTTCGTGTGTGTTCCCTGAGAAAGTTGTGTTCTAATTATATTTGTCTATTGAGTACAAATTGATACAAAAGAACATAAACAAAGACCAGCAACGAAGAAATCTGACAAGTTAGAAGAGGAAACAAGAAAGATTTGAAGTTTCTTAGAAGTTCGAAGACCTGATGCTCTAATCATTGGATAGCAGATCTTCAGGGGGAGTTTGTTGATACTCCAAACCATTCATGTGAAGACCAACTTATGAAGACCAAAGATCGAAGACCGAAGACCAAGCAACATCCAAGGTGGAGTTTGTTGATACAGTTTTGTGTCTGTCGCTTGTTCTTAATTACAGTTGTAATTGTACGGTCTTTGCTCAAGTGTCTGTATAGGTTTGGTCGTGTCGAATAGATCGAGATATCCTTCTATCTTGATCTAGTATGACATCTTAGCTTGTTTGTGTTAATCAGTTGCATGTGTGCATACTGATAAGTCTTGTGTATGTTAAGTCTACACACGTTCTCCAAGAAGATGGATTCTATGCGAATCAAGAGTTTTCGTACGAAACACAGGTTTCGTACGAATCAAGGAGATTTCGTACAAAACACAATTAGTACGAAACAGTGACTCGTACCAATCCTGGAGTTGTGCCTCGTGTGTAATTGTGTGTTCCGTATGTCTGGCAACTTGTTTTCGTACGAGTGACCAGCTTGGACACTATAAAAGCAGACATGCGCCTCTCAGTGGGGGTCAGCCCTTGAGCCCTTTGGTCCAGAAGTTAATAGAACGAGCTAGTTGGTTTAAGTGATCCTCTTAGCACTTCTGGTGAAGACGAAGACACAAGAACACAACAAGTTTGTTTGAGTCATACTAGTATTGTGTGTATATGTTTGTACTTGTTCTCAATCATTAATCAAGATAGTGAATCTTTGGTTACCCCGTGTTCTTTACTTTGCTTTGGTTGCATGCCCATTTGGATTCCGCACTTGTGTGTATGTCATATGAATAAGGAACTGGTTTAACACCATCCGCAGGTGGACCTACACTGAGCAAAGTCTGTTCATGGGTGTCTTTGTTTGACTTTCATTTAGAATCATTGACTAGGGAGATTTACCTGGACAAGAGTTATTTTTTATGAGTTTAAAGATACTTGTCTTCCCATGATTATGTAGACTAGATCTTCTTTCCTGGTCTCCTTCTTCAAATCCTATTTTCTTTGAAGAAATTTCCTTGTAGCTTTTGCTATGTTTCTTGCTGATGGAAATTCTAAAGGATTTATCAATGTTTTGATAAAGTCTAGTTGCTGATACTCTGGTCTTTTTCGCAATGAGGGATCCTTTTTTCTTAGATTTTCCAACTGTTTGTAGCTATCAAAGTTTGTTGACTCATTCTATTTGGACAGAGTTTTCATGGTGCCTCTTTTTGTAGCTACAAGTTCTTCCTTCATTCTTCTCAACTTCAAACCCCTTTTGTCATTTGGCTCTTTTCCATCTTTCCAATTTGGTGTTGAAGGAGTAATGTGTGGGAAAAGCTTCAACTTTTCTAACCTTACTATTTCATCTAGCAAGGATTAAGTTGGCTATCCATTGAATTGATCCTAATTAGTAACATATGGTTTTGTTACCATAATGTTATTAAGATAATCTTCTCTAAGCAGCTTTTTGAGATCTGCATCAGTAATTGGATAATGGGATAGGTTCCTACAAATCATGTTGGCATAGCCTCTAAGTGCTTCTACCTTTTTTGTATTTTCCAGTCAAAATCTGTAGGATTTGCTTATCATCTTTCCCTTGATTTCTTTCAAGAACCATTCTTCTGGCTTACCTTTTCTTCAATTCCAAGTATTCTTCAATACTAGCTAGGCTAGCAAGGCTTATAGGTGGTGATGATGATGGAATAGAAGGTGTTGTGATTTTAGTGGAAGGTGTTTTGATAGGTGAGGTGATCATTTTTATTTTCTTTGTTTGTGGTACAGTTGGGAGTGATTTGATAAGTGGTAGTGTTGTAACATATGTTGTAAGTCTAGGAACTATCAATTGGATATCACAAACACGATTCTAAGTGCGGAAAACAAAGAATAGTGTAGAACAAGAATGTTGATTGTAATATTAATTCACAAAAACTTAAAGGTTTGTCTGGTCAAATGTAAGTCAAAAAACAAAACCAATCAACAACCCTAACTCGCCCTCTAGCTCTCTTTGATGTTTAAACCTAATAATAAACTAAACGTAACATTATATAGGCTCCACATATAATTCGGCCCATAGGGCCTAACCCAAGCCCACTAGAAAACTAAGTACATATAACCTATAAGTGCGTTTGATAAAGACAAGCGTAAACCTACTCAATTTTATGGCCTTACAATATCACCTTAGGTTTATGTTGTCTTTATTATATCTCTGTGTGAAGATACTTCATCTCTTCATCTTTAAACTTGGGTCTTTTGTTATTCTTGAACATCATCTGCTTTTGCTTGAATATTTTGCTTAAAAAGAATGTGGGAGGAGGATTCTGGCCAGCCCTTTTCTTCTTCAATCATTTCTCTTTCAAGCAGGTTCACATGTACTTCTTCAATTGTACCATCACTGTCAAACGATGACTCGTATCTGGTTCTTCTGACTCAGGTACATCTTGTTATTGTGATGCTTCATGCTTTGTCAGCAACCGACATCTTATCTTTATAAACCCCTGTTTCTTGATTTAAATTAAACTCTACACATGCTTAGAAATTCATAAGCTAACATTTCTATGCAACAGAGGAAAGTACCACATGAACACTTGGTACATCCAAGTACTTGTACTCGGATTTCATAATTCAAAATTCTTTCAACTTTTGATTATCAATCAAATCTTCAAGAACGATTAATAATTTTTAATAAAACAACTAAAACACTCTATTTTTAGATTTTTAGAATTTCTATTTTTTCAATTTTAAATATAAAAGTATAAACATAAATGCAAATAAATAACGAAACTAACTCAACAGTTACAATATACAATTACAATTGCAATAGGATCAAAATCGTTCTAAGGCAGACCAAGGAACACTTTCGTACGAACTTATTAAGACTGGTCTAAGTGATTGCCAATATGTTTGTCCTCTTAAACCTAACCGTCAACTTTCAACCTCGTGAAATGCTTAATGTAATATTATACTATAACACCCGTGTGTCCCATACCATACCATGACATACCTTGCGATCAAGGTAAGCACAATGACTCATCGTAGCAGGTGAGTATACTAAGATCATCCTTTTGATTTTACAACGTCAAACTATTGGTGAACATATTAGTACTTTCATACAGAAGAAAGACCAATATATGTGTCCAACTAGGGTCAGGCGAATACCTTTTGGTATGAGTTAGCTATTTAGCTAATTGGAATTCCCTCATTTTGAGTTTATCTTCCTTTAAGGTTTTTAGCATCTTTTAAGATATCCTGACTGTGCCTAGGTCTGCATATAATCTGGATGCATTAGAAGGACAACGACGATATCCTCGGATGACTCAACAGTATAAAGACCTGAAACCTCAGACGTTGGCTATCTATCAACACAAAATTTAAGTCCATAAAATCATACGCCGATGGTATGTTACTCACAAGATACATTGTTCGTTATGTTATATCACTTAGCATCTTTTATTTTTTGAACATTAAGCCTACCGACATATCACAAAAGATCCTAGACTTTTCAGCTATATCACCTTACATGTGTTGGTCAAAAACCCTTTAGCATGAATATTTAGAGTTAAATGCCATTTTAGTCCCTATGTTTTGGGCCATTTAGTCAATTTAGTCCAAAGGTTTCATATTTCACCTATGGGTCCAAAAAGGTTTCACCGTTGCCATTTTAGTCTATTGGGTTAACTTCATCCATTATTTCTGTTAACGAGAAAGGCAATTTGGTCATATTTATGGCCGAATTACCCCTCTAGTTAAAATATATACATATAAAATGACCGAATTACCCTTCTCATTAACAGAAAAGATGGATGAAGT
Source organism: Scalesia atractyloides (assembly GCA_947069175.1). Classification (NCBI taxonomy): domain Eukaryota; kingdom Viridiplantae; phylum Streptophyta; class Magnoliopsida; order Asterales; family Asteraceae; genus Scalesia; species Scalesia atractyloides. Next base: position 50,547,651 of record CAMTDV010000023.1, read on the forward strand.
TAACCTAATGGACTCAAATAGCAACAGTAAACGGTTTTGGACCCACAGATGAAAAATGAAACCTTTTGACTTAACTTGCAAAATGGCTCAAACCATAGGGACTAATTTGGCATTTAACTCGAATATTTATTTCATTTACCATATATGCACAAACATATATACAGATATCACTCTTTATCCCCCTAATTTTGTGCATAATCTTATGCGCGAATTTACCTTATAAACATAGTGTATGTAGAAAATGAAATACGAAAGGAAATGAAAAAATTTTTGTTGTTTTTGCTTAATCATTTCGTCACCAGATTCATGACTAATCAATATTAAGATTAAAACACGAAATTTAAATTGTAATTGTTCGCTGATCTTATCTTACGTCCCTTATCTCATCCAAAGGAAACATATCAAGTGTAAGAAAATATAAGTTTTTGCAACAGTGAGATGTTACCCGTTATGTCTCTAGAACAACCGCTATTAAGTTTCCAAGGATTTTCAACAACTCCTCCTTGGTTGTCCCTGAAATAATAAGGAGATTCGTAAGACACTGGTACCCAGGCCATCGTGGTCCCGGGATTTCCTGAAGCATCAAAAGATACTTCCGGTAAGCACATGTCCCCTTTTGTTTAAAGGATTGGTGATGTTGCTGCATTACATTTTGCTTTCCAAATTTGTTTAGGCTTTTCTAACTTCTTAGGTGCCTTTTGCAAAACATTTTGCTTTTCAACCTTATTAATTTTGAAATTTGTTTAGATTCAAAGCTTGCTTTCTTTTAACTTTGCAACATTCCAATCCCCATCAGATGGTTTAACCTTGGGATGCTTATTCATCATTACCTTAGGCTTTTCAACCTTAATTGGCTCAGGATAAGATCTATCCCTTGGTGTAACCCTCTAATTCTGTGTATAATATGGCACATAGGGACGATGTGTGCAATTCCATGCAATGTGACCAGGTATGCCACAGTTGTAGCATGTTGGCTTCTTACATAAGGATAATATCCCGATCCATTCGACCCAACGATGATGAATTTGAGTTATAGGATCTGTTGGGTTTGTAGACTTTTCACACTTTCTGCCCTGCTTCATATGTCCATGTCTACAACAGTTAGTACATTAACTATTTTTTTCTAAAAATAGTGTTAGATTTTGCAATTTCATTTGAAACTGTGGATTTTGGAGACATATTTATTTGATGGGCCTCTCAAAGTTGGCTTGAAACATCCTTTTTCACATATGGAGAGCATTAGCAGACAAACTGGATGTTTTCAAACAAACATCAACAGTTTCTTGGCAAAAATATCATCCCCCTCAACCCAATCCTCTACCTTTACTTAATTTGCATATGAAGTAGAAGCATTAGTATCATTCACACATTTAAACTTAGAGCTTGAGTTGCATTCTTTTTGTTGTAGCTCTGCTAAATCCTCTACTATTGATTTAGCTGCTCTAGAAGACTTACAGCTGGATTCACTAGACTCAACTTGTTCCAATTTCTCAGAATCAGTTGCCTTAGGTGATTCACATTTGGAGTTAGATGGTGCAGCTAGCTCAGTTGGTTCATTTGCCGATTATACATTTTTCTCAAAACTCAATGACTCTGATTGCTTAGAGACATTTTCTGATTTAACAAAAACAGGTGCAGATGCTGGTTCAGTTGTTTTTGTTTCATTTTTTTAGGCTTTGAGATTTTAACTTTTGAGATTTTTATTGGCTCAACTTTCAGACCCTTAACCCCACCATAAACCATGCCAGGAATGTTAGTAATCTCCTCTTCAATCATAGGAATAGAGGTGTAGGAATGATTATATGTTGGAGGAATACTCACATATCCTAGATCTTTTCTGACAAATGGCAAATAATCGGTAATTCCGTACAATTTAATTATTGTCTTTAGTTCCTAATCTCGTGCATATTATCGGAAATTTAATTGCGTAACTGAGTCGTACATCATATTCTAAGTATTAGGGCAAGCAAATCAGATACTGGTTTCCGTTATGACACGGAACAAACCAAACAATGCCCTAAAAGTGTTGGGCGCACCATTTGCGGTTGCACTGTTTGTGTCAGCAAAACCGCTAAAATGAAACAAAACAATGAATAACGGCATGCTAATGCCATGATTGAGTCCATATATAAATGAAAACGTTGATATGAGAACACCCATTACAAAAATATATAACTTTCCGGTACAACGTCTAAAAGGTGACAAATTTCAGGTTGTCCGCAACATTAATTCGGTGGATTCCGGATTTCAGAATCATAATAAAACAATGTTCAACATCCTAAAACAATATAAGAGTAGCAAAAATGCACACAAGACATGGTTTATGGTCATACGGTAAACAGTGCACAACTCGACCGGAAAGCGACCGTTTGTCGAACCGACGAACATTTTAGTGGCCGATATCCTCATTCATGCATCTAGAGAACTAGTTAAGCCTCATTTGGGACTCAGAATCCTTCCAACTATCTTGAGGCCACGGAGACAAAACTTCCGAAAAGTTCGACGGCAAGAAATATAAGTGCCGATATCGAGCGAACGATCGAACGAAAGGCTTTGGTCATCCTAACTCAACATATATCGTCTAGCGAACTAGTTATCCATATTTGTAGATCGGAAGTGCACTAAATAAACGCCATGACAATTGTGGTGGTCAAAAACAAAAGCTTCTGGTACTAAATAATAAGGTTGGTTTATTAGCGAATAATGTGTCGATGAGCAAACTAGCGACATTTTCATCATCCAAAACTTATATTAAATTATCAAGTTGACTAATTATCATACATTAACACCCTAAACCTTAATTATATGCTAAGGATACAAGATCAATCCCCTAATGACAACACTTAACCTAAGTACTTAAATATCTAATAAATAAGCATGTATTAATAAAAAATTACACTTTACCCCCTCCATGTTGGTGGCTTCAAGTGGGTCCCAGACCCACTTGATTTGTGTTGAAAATAGGCAATGTGACTCTTGAAAATGGTTAAATATACATCATAACCTACACTAAGATTTCCATCATTTCATTACTTAAAAAAATTGAAACCACCTTCCTCCTCCTCCCTCATTCCCACGTCTACAACCACCTCCATATAACCACCATTAACCACCTTATTTCATTCACTTTGAAGTGATTTCAAGACTATCCAAGATGATAGCAAAGGTGGAGGACCATTAGGGCTTTCTTGGAGCTCCATTTTCTTCCTCGATCTTCATTAAACTTGTGCACCCATTGTAAGACAAATCTGTTCATATTCTAGCTTCATATCATGTCTAGTTTAATGAAGTACAAGTTGATCATCTTGAAAATAAAGAAAATATAACCTAAAACCCTAAATCGCACCTTAATAATAACACATAATATAGTTTATTTTGTGTTGATTATGTCTTTATATGTTAACTAGTTAGCATGATAATGTTGTTATGTTAAAGTAAGGTGTATAAGGTAGATGATCTTGTATGGATATACATGAAAATGATGATTTAAACATGGTAATGTTTAAATCTAAACAAGAACATTAACTTTATCATCCATAAAGATTACTACCATCTAGAATAATTTTATTACACATGAGTAATTTTTATAAGGACTAAACACTATGATTTAAGATGTAACCATCTTAAATAGTGTAGTAATCAAAGGGGTTAAAAATGAAGGACTTGATCTAATGATGTAACAAAAATGATGATTTAAAAATGCTAATAAATGTTGAAATCATATTATATTTTTAGTAAGATTTTGACTACCAAAATGCTGTGGATGATGATGTACATAAGTTGTAAACAAATATATGGAAGCTATAATTATTTGTTGATGTTGATTATGATTTTAAACAGGGTTTAAATACGTTCTAAAAACGTGGAAAAAGCCATAGTTTAGGGGAAACTATGGCGAAATTTTCTAAAAATCTAATCGCGATTAAGGTAACCTAAATCGTCATTAAGTAAGTTCTAATGACGAGGGTTAAACCCTAAACACCCAAGTATTCAACAAGTGTATATATATATATATATATATATATATATTTTATTTACAAGTAAAATTAAGTGATCCTTATAAATAAATATATGGTTACTTGTGGAAATAAAAGTATACGTACATATTTTGTCACCAAGAATTATGTATAAATACATGTATATGGTATGTGTACATATTTAGAAGCTTAGGGTATTCACCACAAAAATACCCAGCTATACACAAAATATTACAAATGCTTGAAGATATTACCAAGTGTTGGTGACACAAACAAATACATTTTTACAATACGTCGAAACAATAATCGGACAAACGAAGCAAGGTGGACGATGGGCGAACGGACAATGAATACAGCGTCGCGTCGACGACCAACGGATAAATCGCCGACAAAAAAAGTTATTATGACAACGGGCGATTTACGATGAGAAAAAGCATTACTAAACGACGACGATGACGAGTCTAAAATAATTTATTTTAGGCATTTGATATATATATGTTATCGATATTAAAACCCGAAAAGTTAAAACATAAAAGTATAAAACATATATACTTAGTAAAATTATAAGTATAAGACTTATAAAATAATGGGCTCATAAAAACGCATTTGGGGTATGCCCAATTTATAAAAGACATGGGCAAGCCCCAATTGTATAAAATATATGGACAAGATCCAAAAGCATATAAATTACATGGGTAGGACCAATCACATAATATACATGGGCTAGGCCCAATCATATAAAGACATGGGCTAGGCCCAATAACATAAATTACATGGGCTAGGCCCAATCACATAAGGACATGGGCTAGGCCCAATGACATAAGTTACATGGGCTAGGCCCAATGACATAAAGACATAGGGTAGGCCCAATGACATAAATTACATGGGCTAGGCCTGATGACATGAAAACTTGGGCACATGCCCAATGACATAAATGACATGGGCAAGGCCTAATGACACGCGTGCAAGGCACGAGGACATGTGAAGGGTAAGGCCAAGTTCACACACGATCTAGGAATTGCAATATATATATATACATATGTATATATATATATACATATATATACATATACATATATATATACATATATATATATATATATTCTTGAGAAATATATATAAAAATATTAATCGAACAAACGAACTACCAACACTATGATAACACTAAAAGTTGTTCTATCGTAATAAGGAAATACATAACAAGAATTCAAGATGAACAACTGGTACAAGGTCCAACGAGGCCTAGGTGTCTAATAAACTTAATACACATGTAGGTTACACACGTGTACGGACACCGAACTGCAAATAGTACGACATACGAAACGAAAAGCTGTGAGTTCATGTCCCTCCTTTCAATTATTTCAAAGTTTTGTTCTAAAACTACCAAGGGGAAATACATGTCATAAAAAAAATATGTTAGCTATGGGTTTAGTTGATAACACGATCATTGTAGGTAAGTAGGATGATCACAATAATAACCATTAATCACGTAGTGACCAAGGTGCAAAAGATGTAGATCTATTGAGTTTGAGACGCGCTCTACTCCTGGTTGGTATACCCTTCAGAGTGATTTTGTGATCCCAATGATGACTAAGTTGTCTCGGTTTGGTTGCTTAGTTATGGCTCATATATGTCAGGGTGCTCACGACATACTAATAGATCCTTAAAACTCCATGGTGCTAATAACATATTCGGATTTCATTACTGGATTTCAAGAAGACATTTTTATATGAAAACATTAACTACATGAACTCGCCAAGTTTTGTTGACTTTTAAAATTCCATGTATTTCAGGACGCAAGGCATAAGCTGCTGATACAATTCGGGTTATGGGAAAATGTAAAGACAATGATGTGCCATCTTTTGGAGGGTTTGCCTTTTATATCCCAACTTCGTATGGGTATATAGGGGTCAAAACCTCATTACTCAGTTATCATGAAAATAATATCTTATTTTGAAGTAGTGTACCTTAAATTATGGTTATGATAACAAGTTGAAAACAATTGAAACTATGAAATCACTTTTGATTGATTGTAAATATTGGAATGCAACTTATTATTAGTATGGCATCGTTGTTTAATTATATTTGTTTACTAAATTGGATGCAATGAATACCTAATAGTCACACACTTGTGCTTCCGCCACGACCAGGGTGTGACAGGTTGGTATCAGAGCTCCGATTGTAGTGAACCAGAGAAAAAAGTTTTATTAAATTTGGTCTACAATCACCAGGGGCTCACACATGAAAACAAGGTTTATAACGTAACATAAATGTTTTCGGAATTATGACAAAATGACAAAAGGGTTTTCATTGAGTCACGATGACATAAAGATCTATCACACGAGCTCAACTGTAGGTAACGAGCAAGGATCAATACATGATTAGTCTAAAATGGATAGACATGAAACAGTAAGATTACACGTGAAAACAAAAGAAAACAAGTCTTGCATGAGAAGTGGTGATTAATATAAAATATATCATAAGTAATAATAAATTACTAACATGTATATATATGCGTTGTACAGATTATTTGAAGGATTATGTCTTCTTCGTCAAGCTACGAGGAGGATCCTATGGAGTACGTGTCCGATGATGGATACAACCCCGATGCGGAGGCCCTACCCCATGAGGATGGAGCCGAACCCGAGGAAATTGATGACTTTCAGCCATTTGCTCTTATTGACCTTATGGAGGATGATGCCCCACAGGGAGATGACGTGTTAGCTGTTCTGCAACCTCCACACGACGTCATTGTTTATGGTCATCTGGAGGGCGAGCACGTGATCGTCCACTTGGTTGTACCTCTTGCCATGGTTCCTCCATTCATCGATCTAGATGATGATGATGATGACATCCCAGTTTTTCACATTGACCATATGGAGGAGATCTCAGAGACGGCGAGGTCTTCGATGACCTAGCTATACTTGAGATCCCACCCCATGTCATACCAGTTGTCGATATCTCGTCATCCTCAGCCGCCACCCAGAGTGAGCATGAGGCGGATGATGCCTCTTCCACTGCCCCAGATTCACCCGTACCGATGCACTAACCCCCTACAGCCTCACCAGCCCGTGTTAGCTCATTTCCTGCTAGTACTCCTACTCATGGAGCCGTTCCATATACTGGACCCGCTCCTTATTCTAGACCCGCTCGACAGTACTCACTGAGTGGTACCCCACATGCCCCTGAGCAGCTACCCCCGTTCTTCTCTGAGAGGTCCACTTATCACCCTGTATACGATCCATTTGCAGCTGGACCCTCTCATATGGCCGGACCTTCTTTCTTAGTTGATCACCTCCCATGTATGCCACACGCCCCATACCACCTACTGCATGTATGTCTACCCCGATACCCCCACCGGGCATGAGCCCTTCTGACCCCTACCATCCCTCACACTTCCCTCTGATTCCTCTGGAGGAAGAGTGACTTCACATGACCTTTAGCTCTCTTTGATCTTTCGAAGGATCTGGGAGCAAGAGACCCAACGTACTATTCATGCCGCTGCTAGAGCCACACGCCATTACCATTGTCACCATTACCACCCCACCACATACCCACCACCATCACCACCACTACTACCGCTATCACCACCACCGACCCCACCCTTTGATTGTCCATTTCACCACTCGTCCTGCCCATCTGAGGCACGAGTGCAGGAGTTAGAGCAGTTTTGGACTGTGCCACTAGGCACATTTCTGGCCTAGAGAAGGAGGTGGCTTACCATCGCGGTATGCTCCACCGATCACCATTTCCACCACCCCTCCATCGAAGTAGTATGTTTGTGATTATCTTTTGGGGATCAGACTATACTTTGATGACCTAGCTCATGAAGACTCAACTATGAAGATCCCGACTTTTGGAAGACAACTTGATGACATGAAGAAGCAATGTAGAAGGAAACTTTACTTTTGTAATGTAAAACTTGTACTGACTAGGGTTATGTATCCCTAAATCCTTTTGATCTTCATGAACAAAATGTAACAAGTTGTCATTGTATAAAAGTGTATTTTATTTATTTCACATTGTATCTCTTTTATGTTATGGTTGATAGTGTCATGATGTGGTGATCTTACGGTTGATATATTGTGTCGTGGTAATACTGTGATTGATATCTTGTGATGTGGCAACTATCTATGCGATCACTTATGTATTTATGATGATAATGGGTGTACATATGGTATAAACATATATTTTTCTTACTTAGCATGTACCGGATTTGTTTGTACATATATGTTTGACAAAAAAAAAATAATAATAATAATAATAATAATAATAAATAAATATAAGAAGTATAATAATGGAAATGTATTTATTATTAAATAATTCGACTAATTATGAGCGACATATTATATTAGAAGACGATGCCGCCCCGCCGAAGGAGTTCCAACAATAATACACTACCGACAACACAAGCAGAGTTAGATGAACACATTTTTCAGGCAATTGCACAGTACGAAGCTAACCGCTCCAAACATAACGGTGGAACCGGGGGTTCAACCGGAGGCAATCCTCCAACTAGAAATACGTCTACGCCCCTATCGCACGTCTTGAAGCTATCCGCATTTTCTTGGCCTTTGCATCGTGGAAAGGTTTCAAGGTGTACCAGTTATATGTGAAGTCTGCATTCCTTTACGGAAAGGTAAATTAGGAGGTGTACGAGACACTCTCCAAACATCTTCTGGGAAACGGTTTCTCATAGGCACAATAGACAGTACCCTCTTTACCAAGGATGTGGTCGGACATCTGATCATCGTACAAATTTATGTGGACGATATCATCTTTGGATCGACAAATGAGAAGTTGTGTAAGGACTTTGAAGAAGTCATGAAAATAAGGTTTGAAATGAGTGCTATGGGGGAGATGAAGTTTTTCTTAAGACTTCAAGTTGAACAATTACCTGATGGCTTCTTAAATCATCAAACAAAGTATGTTCATGATGTGTTAAAGAAATTTGACATGACAGGAACTAAGTCAGCATCAACTCCATTAGCCACCAACCACGGCATTTGTCCAGACGCTCATGGAGTCAAAGTCAATGAAACATTCTATCATTCCATGATCGGATCCTTGATGTATCTCATAGCTTCAAGACCTGATATCAGGTATCCTACATGCCTATGTGCCCGTTATCAGTCAAATCCAAAAGATTCACACTTTTTAGTCATCAAACGGATCACACGCTACTTGTAAGGATACCCAAGCACCGGCTTGTGGTATAATGACATGACTTCAATCTCACGGGTTATTCAGATTCTGATTGTGGTTGCCACAAGCTCAATGCCAAATCTACAATGGCTGGATGCTAGTTTTCGGAACCTGTTTGGTAATATGGCAGTGCAAGAAACAGACCACGGTCGCTCTCTCTACGTGTGAAGCTGACTATGTTTCCGCATCCAGCTGTTGTTCCCAGATACTCTGGATACAACATTAGATGAGAGACTTCGGAATGCAATTTCTTGGCATGCCTTAGATAACAAGGCGGCCATTAATATCACTAAAACCCCGGTTCAACACTCACGCACTAAGAACATTGAAATTTGACACCACTTTATTCGTGATTGTTACGAGAAAAAGTTGGTTCAAATTGAGAAAATCCACACCGATGACCAAAAAGCAGATTTTTACTCCAAATCTTTTGATAGATCAAGATTTAAAATCTTTTGAAATTAAATGGTTTAACAAATCTGACATCATGGGATGAAAAGTTGTAAAAAATACAAAAACATTAAAAAAGACAAAAAGAGTTCTGTGAAAAAGTGGTAATCATATTACATCAGTGGACTGTCACAGTATGCTTAGGAAATAGAATGTTTTAAACTAGGTAATATAAACAGGTCTTAGTGATGAAGTGCCAATTGGCTTCACACAATCAGTAAATTGCTTTTCAAGATATAAACTTAAAAAATGAGTAATTTGTGGGTCGACATCTCTTGGATATATGGACTTAGTACTCAGAAATTTCGTTTGAGAGAATGTCAGATTCTGTGATACTAGGTCTTTATATTTAGTTGATATTTGGGGTATTATCCGAGTTCTTCTGATTTTGCATCAGCAATGACCTAGATCCTGTATAATACTTTGTGCATTATTCACCTCCAAAAGCTGCATAAAAATGAGTATATGTCATAAAAAGATACGATATCTACAGTACAAAAAGATTCCTAAATGGAACACCACCTAACGTCGAGCCTTCATCTCTTTCTCTGTACGAAAGTACTAACATGAGCTCTCAAGGCCTTGCTATTCACCCCATTTACAGATATCAGTTAGATATATTCATATGTGAGATGAAATCCTAGGAATTTTGATGCGGGAGTGTATTTTAGATGGGAAACACAGTTATTTCATGTTCCTTAAAAGTACCTATCATATCTTGAAACAATTGAGAAATGTGTAGAGGTTTAAGTGGAAAAGTACATATTGGCAATCTAAGTAAATCGTTTAGGACCTTAAAATTTTTACCAAGATCAACAGTACTGGTGATTTGTCTAAATAACTGATGTGATCCTCTAACACAAACTCACAAAAATATGACTGTAAATACGTCTTTATTTACTTTATCTCTGTTTTTAGAAAAACCAAAAACGATTTTCAGTTTATTTTTAGCAAAACTTTAAAAACATAAAAAGATTTGATTTCTACCTTAGTTTTTCGTCTACCGATGATGGAAATTACCATGTCTCCAAGTCATAGCGACAGTTGCTGAAAGGTAGCTAAAAGTTTACAAGCTGGGAGCTAATCTATTAAGAGAGAGTTCTGAAATGTTACAAAGTTCATTAACTTGAAACTTAAATTTTTGAAAAACAACTTTTTGGTCAAACAGTAGTCAACCAAGGTCATTAACTTGGAATTGGTAGGCAAATCGGTTAACCAGGGTCATTAGCTTGGACTCGGATAGCTGAGTGGGTTGTTAAAACAGATAAGTTCATAAAATATCAAAAAGAAACAAAATGAAAAGAACCGGCTCGTACGAGTGACTATCTGACTCACACGAGTGATAAAATCCTCATTCGTACGATTGATGATTCGTACGAGTGACTTGGCGCATATAAAAGGGAATTCACTCGCACGTTTCACATATGTAATCTTTGCGACTGAAGAAACTCTTTGTGCGATCTAGTTTCTTTCTTCACACATCTAGACAAAATTTTGTATCTTTGAGACTTCGAGGAGGTTGATTTGCACACCTCTTTCGATGGGGAAATGTACTAATTCAAGATTTGAGCCGTTATAATACCGAAATTGGACTATAAGGACATAAAACGTAGATTTACGCTAATTGAACCAGTAAAATGTAAAATTGAACACAAATTCGTACAAATAAGCCTTTTTAGCTTCTAAATCTTCATTCAATTTGTTAAAATTTACACGTTTTAAGTTTGGTTTGCAAAGGTGTTATTTTGTGCGACTCATGACTTGTACGAATAGTCGCTCGTATGAGTAACTCATCACTCGTACGAGGCATCACTCGTACGAGCGAGTCTGTTCAAACCTAAATTGTTAAGTATCAAGTTGACTCGTACGAGGAGTCACTCATATGAGTGGGGTTATTCAAACTTGAACCATTGCCTTAATGTAATCTTACTCGTACGAACGGTGACTCGTACGCGTGTCAAAATGTTGGAAAAAGTTTGAAAAATTTTCTAAGTGATGGAATTTTTTTTGTGTGCATAGGTCAAGAAGTCTTTGTTTTCTCCTTTCCATAATATTTGTTGCTTATTAGACGAGAATATCTTAGAGAACACCGCGAACAGAGAAGTGCTTGATTTTTTGGGTTGTCTACCAATTACGAAGGCCTTAACCGACAAACACATGGCCTATAGATAGCATGTTGAATTTTTCTAGGATGCTGCAAAATATGATGTAGAAGAAATGCTGTAGTTTCTGTAGTGAGGATCAACAACAAAGATGTTCAAGATAAAATCCCTAAAGATTTAATCCGGAAAGTGCTAGAGTTCAAAGACCGAGTGGAAGACCCAACGGGTTACTCAGAACATATGGTGAAGGGTTGCTTTTACCAATGGGTTATGCTCGTTATGTTAGCACTACTCCGTTCAAGAAGGGAAATCTGAGCGCACCCTTCTAATATATTACACACATTGTAATGCACGGTCTCAGTCACCAAAAGGGAGGTTTTGATGGCTTGGTCGACTATCAAATGTGCATGATAGCAACTCTAATCCTCAATCTGTCGTACAACTTTTCCAAGCTTATCTTCTCACAGATGGTACAGAATATACAAAGAGAGAAATTTCTTCAGTACCCGAGGTTCGTACAGATGTACTGCAAAACTTTGAAGAAAAAAAAGAAGATATCTGAAACTCGAACACATGGATGTTTCTACACTGAAAAAGATAAATCTTCATTTGAAAGCCTTCCCAATGCTAAGCAGTTTTTGGTGCAATCATTGACAAAGATTATGTGGTGCCGCCAAAGGGGAAATGGAGAAAAGATGATAGTGGTGATGAGAGTGATGAACTTGAAGCGTTTGACGGGTTTTTGTGAAAGAGAAGTGCTTGGTTCACTAAAGAAGATAAAAAGGGAAGCAAGGTCACAAAGAGAAAACAAGTTGCCGCATTCTCCTCCTCTGCCCCTCAGCAAAGAGAGCATGCTTTTGTTGGTACAATTTTGATTGATGAACCGGAAACTAAAGATATACAGGTCGAAGAACCTATTTAAGCTTAAGAGAACATTGAAACAGTTGCTGCAGACATAGAACAACAAGCATTTGGTGGAGAAGTTGGTAGAGATGAAGAGGTATCCTCCTCGAGTACTAATTATGAGGATATGATTGCAGAGGAAAGAGAAAGAGAAAAAGAGAAAGAATTGGAACGGTTGGCAGGGGAACGTTGTAAAGTTGAAGAACGAAAGAGAAAAGAAATAGGAGAGTACGATACAACTTATGTACCATCAGATTCTAATAGTGATACTCCTGTTGTCAAACCAGCTAAGAGGCCAACAACAAAGCACTTAAAAAGACCAGGATCCAGAAAACAGATTCTCCAACAGCTCGTTCAAAGCGCTAACTAAAGAAAAAAGCTGCTGAAGCATCAAGTTTTGAGCCAACACCACAACCACCTCCATCACCACCTCCACAACCATCACCACAACCACCTCACCACAACCACCTCCACAACTGTCACCACAACCAACTCCTCAACCTCATACGACTCAATGTCCTCCCCATTTTTCAAAGGGCTCAAGGTTAGAAGATCATTTGATTTTGAATTCGCAGATATTCCATGGGGGAAGAGTTTACAGCAGACATGTTCAACGACTCAAGGCCGACAGAGTTAGAAAATCAAGTCATGTTGAACAAGGTAAAGATTGCCGAGCTGCAAGAGCGTATAAAAAATCTGGAAGAAGATCGAAAGAGTCTCGAGGCTATATTAGCGAGTTTTATGTCGGAAAACAAAAGGCTTTGATAGCGTATGATGTAATATGATGAAGAACGCTTAAGAAATCAGAGACATATGAGCTTATTTCAGAAGATTCTTATCCAAAAGCTGGGCATTAATCTTGCACGGAAATAGATGAGATCGAGAAGGAGGAAGCAAGAGAAAGGGTGGCTAAACGTGAGCAAATTGCCAAAGAGTTATCTGATGCTCAAGGTAAAGGAAAGGAAAATGTTGGAGAGGATCCTTTGAAAGATAAATTTGCGCCAGAAGCTGAATCTGGGCCAGTATCTTCTGATATGGTTGTGTGTGTGCCACCGACGATGAATTTCGTTTTGATAGGGAGACCGAAAGATGTGGAAATCGATATGTCAAATCTTTCTGAGAAGCATTGGAGTTCTTGAAGAAAAGAAAGATGTTAAAGGAAATTGATGAGGAGATTGACTCTTTTGAGGAAGATGATGAGGATATAGACAAAGCCAGTGATGCGTCTAAAGAGAAACCTGATAGTGGTAGGAAGGATGTTGATAATGATCAGGGTGGGTCGGGTATTCTTGTAACAGATTCTGGAGCTAATGAGAATATCGATATTTCTATGTACCTGGATGATTCGCAAACCAACTTGATTCTGACCAAGTTCAAGGGGAGTCTTATGATGGTTCGAAGGATTCTCAGCATGAAGGAATTCTCATAGTGACTGCTATGTCGACTATTCTTATTGTGCCTAAACCAAGGATGTTTTACTTAGAACACGATGTGGAAGAAGGAGAATACGTCCACAGTTATACAAAGGATGAAATTGCTAAGATGTTAGAAGTGGATGGAGAATCGTTTGACTTTGATTTTAAAGATGAACTTGAAGACATCAGTGCTTTCCAACCTGAAGATTATCACTTGGAACATATTTCTGAAACCAAAGACTATGATAAGGTTGTCATGGAGGATTACTCCAATGACCATGATACTACAAATTATGCCAGTGAGGTTACGGATGACTTCCCAACCTTCAATGAAATGTTTTCAGCTACAAACGATGATTTGTTGAAACAAAAGGTGGAAGAGGCTATGAAGCAAGGAAGTGCGCCTAAACATTTATCAAAAGAGGAGATTGCTGAGATGCTCAAATTATGGTTTAAAGAGTTACCCAAAGACCGTAAATTCAAACGTCCCCTAGCATTCTTCACCCGTGATGCTGATATTTCACTGGGAACATTATTATTTGGGGTTGGATCGAAGAATTGGACGTATATGCTATAAAAAGGGAATACGGGAATACGGGCTCCAGTACTTTAGATACTTAAGCGATTTAAAGACCCTGCCATTCTGGGATATCAAAGAGCTTGTGTAGACAAAGATGATTTATTTGAACATGAAATTTCATGACCAGCGGCTGTGAAATTGATAAAGTTAGATGCTACGCATGGTTTTAATCCTGGAAGCCGCATATCCGTAAAAGAATTACCAAGATTGATCCAGTAACTCAGGAGAAGGATGTTACGTTGATTGTAAAAAGGCACGGGTGATTAAAAATATGCCTTTGATCAAAATGGAACAAGATTTTCACAAGATATTTCAAATGGTGGCACTACGACTCGAGTACAGGCGAAGTAGTAATTTGTGTCCAACCAGATGAAGATTCTTGAAAATCACAAAAGAATTATCTAAATCCATCATCGCGCACAAGCGAATCTATGGTTTATGGAGTGGTATTCGAGTACTAGACCCATGTGGCTAGTAAACTGCTCTCAGAAAGATATTGAATGTCTATTCTATAGTAAGATCGGTTATGAGGAGAGAGATAAAGAGCAGGCGCTGCTATTCCAGAAGATTGTTAATGTTTGCTTTGCTAATGATATAAATTCAGAAAAACATGGAACACTTATTGGAGAAAGCTTGAAGAAAAGGAGCAGCGGAAAAAGTAGAAGCACGTAGCAAGGATTGCCGATAGATCAAGGATTGCATCTCTACAAAGTTTTCGTTTTGGCAACACTTTCAGTCGACCTCCTCATATAGATCAAACGCCGGTATCATCTGGGGAGTGTCGTATGCCACGAAAACATTTCTTTGGACGCTAAGTGTCAAACGACTTTGAAGAATTATGAAGAATTTTTTAAGACTATCCAAGACGCGACACCATCCAAGGGGGAGTTTGTTGGTGCACAATGTCTATTGCCTACGTTTAGGATATGTCAGTCATGTAAATAGGCCTTATATTTGTCATTTATTTATGTATATTTGATGGCTAGTAGAAGTGAAGTATAGTGGCTCGTACGAGTGACACTTGTCACTCGTACGAGGCACCACCCGCATGAGCCAACAACCTCACTCCTTGTGTGAGCCATGTTGGCCTATATATAGTGGAGCTTGAGTGTTATGTGCGTAGTTATTGGTGTGTGACTGAGGCGAAGCCCTCTCTGTTTGTTTACTCGTCTGTAACTTTTCACGTTATCAATATATGAAGTAATGATGTTTAAGCAGCACACTTGATTGTTTTATTGTCATCACTCGCTAGCAATGAATTCTGCCTCTGTTAGCTGAGTCAAATCGGTCCGGTGCTCACAGAGGAGAGCCGATCCCCTCTCATAGACTAGTCTTGAGGCATCAAAGGAGGGAAAAGTTAGACCTTCCAAAAAATTATAAGAAACGTTCAAAGAATTTTAAAAATGTGACTCCAATCTCAAATAATCAGTTAGCTCCTAATTAGGTGGCCTCGTCAATTGCTGAGAAACCTTACAAAGGAAAAACACCTCTCTGCAATCATTATAATCTTCATCAAAATGCCATTATCTTTTTCCGAAAATGCTCAAATTTTGGATACTTTGGTCATACAGCTAACATATGTCGTTTAGCTGATACACCAAACAAAGTTATTGCAGTTCCTACTCAACTTATCACACCTCCTCCTCCTTCATTACCTATTCCACCTCCATTTGGGACCTGCTTCAATTATGGCGAGCTTACTCACTACCAAAACAACTTTATGAAGTTTGTTAATAGTCCGACCCATGGACGTGATAACAAGGCTCGCCCCGATATCAATGCACTGATAAACACTTAAATTTTTATGTTTTCTGTTTGTCATCAAAAAATCATGAACACTTCTGGGTTATTTTGCAATGATATTATTATTCTTATTTCATTTACAAATCCAATATGATTACACTTCCATGTAACAAACATCTATATATATATATTGACTCTCAAGATTCTATTCTTTACAAATTAAACTACACTCATTGTTTTCTTAGTTACGTCAGTATTTGTACGATCTTTGTTTCTTGTGTCTGTAAAGTTTGGTTATGTCGACCAAATCAAGATATACTCCTATCTTGATTAAGTACTACATTTGGCTTGTTCGTGCGAATGAAAGATGCTCCTTACGAGCCATTACACATTCGTACGAGTCATTGTATGCTCGTACGAGTGACCTTGTTATCAATATCATTTCTTGGTCGTACGAATGAGTTTCTCATTCGTACGAGCCATAACATGTTCGTACGAGCGTCCATCTGAGAATGTTCTTCGTGCTCTATAGTGCTTCGTACGACTAGCAACATTCTTCATACTATTGCTAGGTGTTGGCACTATATAAACAAACATGCAGTTCTCAGTGCTTAGAGGTCACTAAGCTAGAGACGAATAGACACACTAGAGAGAGAACACTGAAAGTGTTTAGAGTGATAAGCTTTATATTCAAGAGTCTATGTACTGAGTCTCTCTACAAATCAATATAGTGAACATTTGAAAATATATCTTTTGTTATATTTATTGTGCTCATATTTTGGTTTGCATACACACTTGGATTTCGCACTCGTGTGTGTGTTACATAAACAAGGAAGCAGGTTTATCTTGATCCTCCAAGTGGACCTACAAGTGGTACGGAGCTTTGGCTCTCTTCCTTGTTCAAAACCAAGCTTGTGTTGTGTCTGAGCTAGTTTGTGAGGTTTCTTGAAGTGTTTTTGAACTTTCGGCAGGAAACTTAAGTTTTTTTTTTAAAAGGGATGACTTGTTTAAAACATAGGAAAACTTGCTGTATCCATAAAGTTTTTATAAAAACCTTGTTAGAATACATGGAGACATGTTAGGATAGGGTTTTTCTTAAAATTTTCCATCAAAGTACAGTTGCACATATTTTCCGGTGAAACACCTATCAGAAAACTTTTTAGAATATTGTTGAAGGGTTGACCAAATTTTCGGACTTGACTGTTTTTTACTGAAAAGCTGATATGGAATGTTTGTTTTTTTAACTAAAACTAGGCAGGACAAGTGATAACTTTCGAATAAACTCAGAAACAAGTCCCTATTTAAAAAGGATATTTTTACTAACCAACCCTGCAAAAAGATTCCCCTCTGCGAAAAACCAAACTTCAGCGAAAAACATCAGTGCGAATAACCCATCCGCACGAAGAACAGTGTCATCCACACGAAAGACCTTCTTCGTGCGAAGTATATTAGACTCGTATGAAGGACTCTTGTTCGTGCGAACAATCTAATTCGTACGAATCACTTATTCGTGCGAAGAACCAAAATTTCGTTATAGTTTGTCTTTCATGTCTTCGTTTTCCAAAACTTTATGGTTTTTAAAATTGTGAACTTTAAAAGGAAACTGCTATTTTTCAAAAATTGAACTTTAAACCTTTTATTTTTCATAAAACAAAACTAGTACAAATCCTTGGAATTGGGGGTGTAGTACCTCTACAAGTCAAGACGCAACATCATGGACAAATCCTTGGAATTGGGGGTGTAGTACCTGGGCTTTTGTTAAGAATCAAAATCAAAGCGTTCAAACTCTTCTCCTTAGCGAAAGTGAAACTGGAAGTAACAACCGTCCACCAAAGTTGAATCATATGAACGATTATCCATCATGGAACAATTGTTTTCATACATATATTCTTGGTCAGAATATCGAATTGTGGACATGTTTTATTTCTCCATACAGAGAATCTCTCGAAGAAGTCGTATCAAATTCAGCCTCCTTAGCCGAATTGGATGAGAATGATAAAAGGGCCTATGATCTAGAAAGAAGGCCTTTGCTATTCTTACGCAAGCACTTCACAAAGACATTTATGCTCAATTCATGCATTGTACATCTATGAAGAGCTTGTGGGACGCGTTAAAAACAAGAGGAGAAGGAAACGCAGCAACGACCAAAGTTCAACATGAACTTTTAAAGAAGGAGTTTGAAGGGTTTCATTTTATGGAAAATGAAAGACTAAATGATATGACAACTCGTTTCTATCATTTGATGAGTGAGATTACTCATACAAGGTTCTTGCATCACAACAGGAGATTGTTAGGCATTTTGCTGATGCCTTACCACCTAAGTGGGGTCAATTTAATGAATTGCTAAAACATACAGGTGCGATGGATGTGCTCAGCATTTATAACTTTATTCAGAAACTTGAAATAAAAATGAAGAAGAAATTCGCAAAGCAAAACGATTTCCAGTTCCACAAAATCCAGAAATGTATTTTGGAGGCATCAACCCCGGTATAAGTATAGTTCAACAACCAAAGCTTCAAACAACATTAATGTCAAATGCAATTCGTTTTTGGTCTCAAGTTAAACTAGATCAGTCTTTTGGTACAAGTGCTCAAGCTTGTGAACGAACTTTTGATCCAAAAGCTTTTCTTCCTCAACCTCGAGATATTAGTTCAGCTCCTCAAGCTTATGAACTAACATTTGATCCAAAAGGATATCTTCCTCAACCACAAATTGCTACACTACAAGTTCAACAACAAGCTTTCTATGGTAAAAATTTTCAACCTTCAAATTCAAACACCGTCAGAATTGATACATCAAACCTTTCCATGGTAAGTGTGGAAGTTGCACGGGAACATATGGAGCTTCTGAACACGTTGGTGAGTTCTTACTCTGGATTAGTAGCTTGACAGATTAGTAATATCAATTTAACCAGTGAAGACTATGCATAAATCGATAAGGAAGAGATGGAGCTAATTAATATCAAATGGGCGTTTGCAAGTGAAGTGAGAAGAGCAAAAGATTTTATGGAAAAAACAGGAAGAACTAATATGGAAAGTAACAAGGATACTCCATACGGTTTTAACAAAAGGAAAGTTACATGTTTCAAATGTAGAGAGAAGGGGCATTTTAAAAGAGAATGCACGAAGCCTCCATAGCAAGGGAATCAATATCCTTTCAATAGAGATCAGGCTACTAACAGCGAAAGAGCAATTGTTCTCACAAACAATTCTAACCGAGCATTAGTAGTTCAAGAAGATGAGGGTTGTGATTGGTTTGTTCAATTAGGAAACAATGGTGGAGGAGGAACTGCATACTACGCTGAAATCACAAAAGGTAAGAACAAAGGAGAATCGTCCAGAAATGATGACAGCTCATTGGATAGCAGCAGTTCAGATGAAGCAAAATCGACATCGAGTGAAGAACAATCTGAAGATGAGGTAATCACAGAAACTGAATCGACAGATAACAGTGAAAAGACTTGGAGCATGAAACTGAAGGACTATCTAATGAGTTTTCCAAACATCTCTCATCTATTGGATCTTCCACTCTTCGTGCAGCATTCATGACTCGTTTGGATTGCCAATCCAGTCAGGTAAGTTTCGATAAATCTCCTGTGTCTAAGTGTTTTAAATGTATAGCTTTAAAGGTAAATACTTAGAACTAGAAGGTAAATTTGCTCACATGAAGAAACATCATCAGAGCTTGATTATAGATCTAACAAAGTGCACTGAGGCGAACACAGCTCTTAATAAAAATGAAAAAGAATTTAAATCAACAATTGAAACTTTTAAGAAGGATGTTTCCGAATTGTCAAAGAATGTTTTAAGAAAACAAACATCCATTAACAACTATATAACATGCTTGAAGAAACAAAAAAGGAGCTGGCCTGTGCAAAGTGTGAACATGATGCAATCAAACTCAAGTTGGACACTTACTCCAACTCAAGTTATGTTTTGGATCACATCATCGATGTTCAAAAGAAGAAAGGTGATGTGAAATGCATAGTTATCAGACTTATCCTCCTCCGTTAGGCATAATTACACCAAAATGCCAGATGATGAAGATATGCCACATTTTGAACCCACTATTCCATTGGATCTAGATGAGTTTACAGCTGGTCTAGGGTTCACTAAGGGCACATCTTCAAAACAAGGTCAACCGGATGACATCATGCCTCAAAATCTAAAGAAGATCAAAGTCCTCCCATTATTGAGGATTATGATAGTTCAGATGATGAGTCAGATGAGGACAAACCTAAGCAGTCAGACACGGTAACAAAAGAAGAAAATGTACCTCAAGAAAATCACATTCTATGTGATCCTTCAATGAAACCGTGTTGACTGCCAATGTCAAGATCTTGAAGCTCATGTCAAACATGTGTAAGCATGAACTTGCTTTGTACGTTGATTGGTTCTGATAAAGTTTACTCAACAAAGATTATCCCATAAAAATGTCAATCAATCTTTGATTGATAAAGTTTTCGAGGATTCTACTAGTAAGTTTTTGGGAAATTCGAGCCCAAGAGTTGCAGTAACTCAGTGTGCTCCTCTCCTAAAAACTGAAGTTAGAAAGAAATATGGAAATCAAAAATTAAAATCTTAGAACAATCAACGAAAGCAAAATAACGCTAATCAATGAAATGGAAAAGGCAAACATAGCCAAAACAAGAAGAAAATTCAAAAGGTGAACTTCGTGAAATCCAGAGGGACTGATAAAATTAATCTTTTGTAAACAAATCCTACACAGATTTTGTTAAATAAAATAAAATTTTGAAGAGAAACAGTCATAACCACTACACACAACACACAAATTGTTGTGATGTGGGACCAAGTACCTCAAGATCACGAAGTTCATCATCAAGCTATCACATTTGTAATACTCCTAGGTTTGTTGAGTGGAGATCATGTTTTGAGTGTGGTAAGTATGGACACATTATCAAAAAGTGTCCATATCTCACAAAGGGAAAGGCAAAATTGATGCACCCCATGGTAAACATTACAATACAAAATTTGTTTCACCAAAACAGACCCTAGGTCTTGTTAAACAATGAGAAATAAAATAGAGAAAGAAACAATAAAAGGTGGTTAAAAAGGTTTTAAAACAGAAGGTTGTCCAAACACAATCAGATGTTAAAATTGAAAAACAAAAACAGATTTGGAAACAAAAACCCAAATTGTCTCAGGGGAGCACAATCCATGCTAAAATCGGAAAAACGAAGTTTCAATTCTTGATGTTGTCGAATGACCCAAGTCAATGAAGGCTTAGGTCCCCACCTCCAACTAATCTTCATGAGTGTGCAGGATGTTCTAGGAGGAACTATTGATAATCATAGAAGTATTAATAGTGGAGCATCCAGGCACAAGATAGGTGACAAGAAGCTCCAAAACATCATTATATTCAGGAGTGGTTGCCTTTGTTGGAGAGAAAAAAGAAAAGATTGTGAATGAAGTTAATAACTTCGACAAAGATGGAAAATGACCAACAATCTGTTTGTTTAAGGCTTGGATCGGATCCATAGGATAGATTTAAGCGAAATGTACGTACCTGCAGCACAACAGAAGAGTATCAAAAATTCATGTCCTATGACTTCCACAAGAAGCTCAAAGCCTACAAGATGATCGTGCAGTGTACATTTCTCCATGGGTGTGATTGGAGAAAAAGTGTTTGTTTGAACAAACCAACAAGGTGTGTGGATACCTTGGCATGGTTTGAACAACGGCACACTACTTCACAAGGAGAAAGACGAAGACCTTTGTTGGTGCAAAACCATGTGGACAACATCATGACTGAACCATTCAAAGATGAAGTGTACAAGCTTCTCCACATCCTTTCTTACTTCTTACTAGTTGGCCCCGGGGAGGTCTATGTTCTTGTTGCTGTGAAGAGATTTCTCAGCTAAATAAAGCAGCTACAAAATCGACCTTGAAATCTACATCAGGTGGATATCCAGTTGGGAGAGCTCACAAGTTCCTGGCAATGCACGAAGAAATTGCAGGATTATGGTTTTATATTTCTAATCTCTCCTATCTCTATCGATATTTACGTAGCTTTACCAAGTTTCTAAAAATCCTACAGCACTCCAGGCGCACGTACACATTGATCTCAAATATCACCTCACACATGATGGTTTCAATATGAGACTCACCAATGCTATTGTGGTCCAAACCAATTACCATCGTGCCAACTCATTTCTTAAAAATTTGATAAATCATTTTTATTAAAATTAATTTTGGTATATGGCATCGAGGTAAAACATGAGTTAATCCACATCAGAAAATCGTTTTTGTTAATATTTTTCGTAAAGACAATCCAAAAAGATCTATTTTGCTATTAAAATTTACTTTTTGCATTGTAGGGGTAGTAAATTCCGATCCGAAAAATACAAAAACATGAGAAAAACAAAAATTAATTTCCTGGCAAGAAAAAGAGAAAAGGATAATAAATTAGTGGTCTGTCAAAACCTCTTTGAACTTAAAATTGAAAATGATAAGTAGCTCTATATTCAATGTATCGGTAGCTCACAATCATTTTAAAGTGTGCACAGGGTGATATAAACATAGTTGACTGAAGATCACGTGGGAATATTTCATTGGTATGTGGTCTTGGTACCGAACGTATGCCGAGGATCTGAGATATGTGGTCTTTATGCTTGATTACATCTGGGTATCATGGTTGAATCTTTTACCGAAAAATAACAGTGACGCAAGTCTAGAACTTCCATGATACCATACATCCGTGTAAATACTGCATACGACCATCAATAAGTGATAAACATATCACATTCACCATAAAATAAGTGATAAAATATCACAGCTTTATGCGGGGGCTAAGTTCGTCCCATTGTCGGTTCGATGGTACTAACCTGTTCACGGACTTACTCCTGTGCCGTGCATGTATATGAAAATCAAGTTACTCATCAATAAGTGATTTAATCACATAGGGCTTGTTACCAATCAAAATAAGTGAGTATCTCACATCATATGCGTCAAAACAGATGATAAACAGTATACTCATCGGTAAGATTTTCTCTCGTGCATATCTTGATAGGGAATGTGCCGTGAAATGGATGAACACTGGTTGGAAAGTATAAATCATACATTAATCGTATCCCCTCACCGCAATATATCTAATAAGTTGAGCTTACATGGACAACAATACCGATAATTGATATAGGATACTTATTTAAATTCTAACTAATCAAACAACAAGTGTGTTTTGACATGACCGTATACTATATGATTCTCTTATCCTTGAAATTCGCAAAAAGAATGTCTGTAAATATTTATTTATGCTTTCCGTCCTTATTTAAAATTTGAAAAATACTAAAAAGATTTTAGGTGAGTTTTAATATAAATTTATAAAAACCAAAAAGATTTTGCTTCTAATTTATTTTTGATTAACCGATGACGGAACTCAAGTCTATCCTACCTAACATCCTGATTATAAGACGGAAAACAATTGCACCTTCATAATGGTCGAAGTTTGACAAGCTTTGAAGCTTAATGATTTAAATTTTCATGACACTTAAAACATTTCAAGCATTGTCAGTTAGTAGTTGAATGATAGTTTGGTCTCATGTATGTCTTTTGCTAATTCTGATTAAAATCAATCCTTCGTGAAATTCTCAAATGAAAATTTCCTAAGGATGATTAAATCCCTACAGTTGTTCTCATTACGCGTTTAGTTTTGTTGTGTGCACAGATAAAATATCCAAGCAAGCAAGGGAAAGAGAACGAGTTTGAAGAAAACAAGTTACGGGAGAAAAGACACAACATGAATGCAAGCTGTGAATCAAGAAGATCAATTTTTATCTAACCACTTTTCAAAACCTCAAGATATATTTAAGGGGGAGTTTGCTGATGCACCTCCTGACTGTGACGTGTGAAGACATCTGAAGATCCAACAGTATGAAGAACGAACCATTACGAGCAGCATCCAAGGGGGAGTTTGACTCAGCGCCGTTCGGTACCGCTCAGATCGGTTTTCACGCTGAAAGCTCATAGTCTGAAGCAGGCCATTAGAAATAAAGATCGAAGAACAAGCAACATCCAAGGGGGAGTTTGTTGATGCACTTTTGTGTCTGTCGCTTGTTCTTAGTTAAGTCAGTAATTCTACAATCTTCATTTGTTGTGTCTGTCAAGTTTGGTTATGTCGACCAAATAAAGTTACCTCCTATCTTGATTAAGTACGACGTTTGGCTTGTTCGTGGGAATGAAAGATTCTCCGTACGAGCAAACTGCTTGCTCGTACGAGCTATTACATATTCGTAAGAGTCATTGTATGCTCGTACGAGTGACCTTGTTATCAAGATCATTGCTTGGTCGTCCAAAAGAGTTTCTTATCCGTACGAGCCATAACATGTTCGTACGAGCATCCATCTGAGAATGTTCTTCGTGTCTGTATTGTAGGTCACCTAATCCTTATGGATCTTGACGAAATCATCTATCTAATCTAGAGTGTGGAATCCCTGGATCAGGTTTAACAGAAACAAGAACAAGAACAAGAACAAATTCCTTTAAACAATCTTCTATTGATTATCCAACACTATGTGTTTACAATCAATTCAAGACTCTCTAGAAATCTCTCAGCCACTCTCTATAGATTCTTCCAACCAACTGTCTAACCTCTATGTCTTACTACTAAACCCCAATGCATAACATGTAGATTAGTGAGCTAGCATTCTC
This sequence comes from Scalesia atractyloides, assembly GCA_947069175.1. Classification (NCBI taxonomy): domain Eukaryota; kingdom Viridiplantae; phylum Streptophyta; class Magnoliopsida; order Asterales; family Asteraceae; genus Scalesia; species Scalesia atractyloides. Next base: position 50,572,692 of record CAMTDV010000023.1, read on the forward strand.
TAATTAATCTCATATCACTAAATTCTCTCTATGTCTCCCTTTGCAATGTAGCAGAAGGATATTACCGTGCATCTTCACACATTCTGCACTTCATTCTTAAAATGTACTTTACTTGAATTCTGCAGTTCATTTTGATAACTGCATCAATCTGTTTAGAAACACAAGCAAGTAATTGGAAAAACCATTGGTTCTTTTCCACATTAAAGATAAACCAATGTTTTATCTTATCAAGCAAAAACAAACAACTTATCAGATCAAAACTGGAAGACTTTAAAAACAAATCTTTTTGTATTTTTGTATTTTCTGAAAACAAATAACTAACAAGAAAATAAACACTATGTTTTTGTGAGATTCACCGTTAAGAAGATCATATCAGCAACAGCAAACTGTTTTCCCACCATATGATTATTTTCTATGCAATATTTATGAAAAGCAGTTCAAGATGATTATCAGTATTGTTTATCCACTTAAACAAAATACATGAACATTTCAAGTTCCATTACCTCGTGAATAGTTTAGATTATTCATACTGATATACTAGTGTGTCCCACTTCAGGACATACCCCCGCGATCAAGGTATGCACAAAAAATCATCGTAGTAAGTGAGTATATCGAAATTCATCCTTTTGAATTACAACATTAGATAATTGGTGATCAGGTCAGTACTTCCGTAAAGCAAAGAGACCAATATCCAACGAGGGTTAGGACAAATACAAAATCTTGGTACGAATAATGCAATTTTGCACATTTGAATGACTCTCTAGGAGAGCTTCTTCAATTTTTGTGAGTTAGCATTTTAGCTCTTTTAAGATATCCTGGTTTTGCCTAGGTCAGCATATATCTGGATGCAGCAGAAGGACAACCTTGATACCCTGGATGAAATAACGATATAAAGACCTAAAACCTCAGATTTTGGCAATCTATCAACGCAAGATTTAAGGTTATAAAACCATACGCCACTGATAGGTTACCCGCTCATACACAATTTATTTAATGTGTATCACAAAGGTAAGTTGATTATTTCATGCCTTTTACCTACTGGTACATCATATGATGAAGCTGCTATCACACTTAAGCAATTTTAGTTTTAATTTCAGAGTGATAGTCTAACTTGCTGATGTACTACCATTTCTTCTTTTTCACACAGTGAAACTCATTTTTAATTTTTGAACAAACTTTAAACTTTTCAACTTACTCCCCTTAAACTCACGCACTAACTAACACTCTTTTGGCTTAAGTAAATTTCTTCCCCTAAATTTTTGTTTTTATGGAGTAAAGTTTTAAAAACAGAAATTTAAACACAAACAGACTCCCAGTTGAACCTGACAAGTAGGTTTTTCACTTTTAGCAAATTAGTAACTAACACAGAAGTAAATAATTCGTTACCCTGTGTAACCTGCTATTCACCTCAGATGATGTACATGAATAACCATTGTTGAACACATCAACAGTCCTTCTTGGTCATCCTGCATACACTCAACAACTTAGTTAGACTTGGGGACCCAAGCCTTAAAGGTCTTGGGTCGTCCAGATTCATCAACCATTGGAACATCCATCCAATATCCATCACACCCTATAGGTGTCTTGGATGTCTTCCTAGCTGTTGAACAAGATTTATAATTTCCAAGAGACCTTTGATCACAAGAATTCCAATAAACTCTTTGATTTTCCGATCTTTGAAAATTATTATCTCGAAACCTTCTTCTCCCATTATCATAATCTGATCTTTGAAAAATTTTTGGATTGTTTTGAACATTTGAGTTACTAAAACCCCTATATTCGTTTCTTCTTTGAAAGTTTAGATTACCAGAAGTTCGGTATCAATTTCGATGTCCAAAATTTTTACTTTGAAAAGAATTTGACTAGCCATTATCATGATATGATTTAGGAGAAGAGTTTCTTGAACCAACAAATGTTCTTGATGTTGAAGGTTTAGGTTGAAATCTCGGTTGATTTGTCTGAAAACTAGATTTAACATTTTTACTTGAACCAACCTAATTTCCATCCTTAATCTCAACTTCAGCCTCTGCTTTCTTACCCTTTTTAAATGGACAGCAACTAGCCACATGCCCTTTGTTGTGAAATTTAAAACATGATCTCTTCTTAAAAGTTTTCTTTCTGTTAGATCCCTTTTTAAATGTTTTGACTGTTTTGTCTTCAGTATCCTCATCCACTTTATGAGGTATACTGTTGGACCCAGCCGATTCTTTCAAAGAAACTGGACTATTTGGTATGTCAACAGTTTTCGGATCCACTACATCTGGTGTAGTAGGCACACAATCTGTTAGCTCATTTTCATTTGGTAAAAAGGAGTAATCCTGATCCTCAGAAGATGGAGCTTTACTAAACCCTACACCTGTTTTATCATTACTCCGTTTCAAACTTTTTTGAATTTGAGTCCTGAGTAACGAGGATTCTCCAAATTTGTCTAACTTTCTGAAGTTCACCAATTTTGCCTGTGCACCTGCCAATTCTGTGCACTTTTCAGAAAGCTCGATAATCTTATCCTTCATAGTTTCACGAGCCAAATCAATGATCTGTAAAAGTTCATTGACTTTGCTGGTCAAACTGATGATTTCTTGTTCATTTGAATTAGTGTATATAAAAAATTTGACTCCCTTTGACTCAAAAGAACATTTACTCTTTCAGTTTTTCTAATTCAACTAACAGAATTTTGTTTTGCTCCGCTTGTCAACTTTACCCTTTAGTTCTATCAATTATGAAAGTATGACTTACAGATTGAAATTGTACCTGTACCTCTGCTGTAAGCTCATCTGTATCATCCATGGACACTGTAGCTTTTCCATCCTTAAGTTCCATTCTCTCCTCCTCAGCTTCCTTCTTCTCTTCTATCTAAACAGCTTCTTCACCAATCTTCACAGCTGCAGTCTCGCTCACACATTTACTTTGTCTTGAAGTACTCTGATAACATTTTTCTAAAGCTTCCCACAGCTCCCTAGACGATCCGTACCTATTACAAATGTTTTCATATCAAATGGCAAGGAATCTTTATCGCTGCTAAAGCCTTCTTCTCAGCATCATATACACGTTTCTCATAATCTTCCATCTTCTCATATGAGAGTATCATTATTCTTCCATTAACTCGACGTGTGGGATCAACATACCCATCAATCATACAGCTCCACATCTTAGAGTCTTCACATTGAACAAAGGCCTCAAACTTCTCTTTCTAGTCTACAAATTTTTCAGCATTCATCAACTTCGGCCAGTTTTTACCACCCTCACTTAGATTGTTCAATTTGACCATCTTTAACACGCAGCTAACAGTTTAAATGGATTTTGGTATACCTGTGTCAAAATCCAAATCTAACCCGTAGCTTATCGTAACCAAACCATTAAAAACGTTCAGAAATTTGTCCGAAAAGTGTGATTACCAAATTGTACCATTAAACTCATTTCGCGATACGAATCCAATGATATATATTGTCCGATCGTGATTTTTTTGTCCTAAAAGTCACACGAGTCTAACTGTCCAATCAGTTTGTCAAAATTGTCTATGGATAAATTTCTATGTCTGAAACGTTTAACTCTGGTTATGTCAGCTGGTTAAGTTTCCACCTTTTTATGAGTAACTGGAACAGTACTAAATCCGAAACAGTAACTCGGATAGTAAATCCGAGATTGGAATCCTGAACAGTAATCCGGATTAATAATCCGGAATAGTGATCCGAGATGAGATCCGAAATGCACTGTTCTGATCCGAAATGCAAATTCGTAATAGACTACTCTGATCCGAAATGGAATCCTAAATAGTTCCCAATCCGAGATGGAATCCGGAATACAATTCTTATTCGAAATTTCAATTCGAAATGGAATCTGAAATAGCTTCTTATCCGAATTTCAATCCGAAATTATATCCGAAATGCCCTTTGCAGATCTGAATTGCAAGTCTGATGATCTGAAATGCAGATTCTGATCCGAAATACAAGTCTTCAATCCAAATACTATGCTTTTTAATCCGGAATGAAAGTCCTCAATCCGAATTGCAAACTGTTATTCTGGAACAGTAACAGAAACCCTAATTCTGCCGTCACAAACTCCAAAACAGCCTCCAAAAGGCCCAAAAACCCAAGTTTTTGCTATTACGATTCTGAACCGAGCAATAATCAAGAGCCGAATGCTCTGATACCAATTGTAGGTCCCCTAATCCTTATGGATCTTGATAGAATCGTCTATCTAATCTAGAGTGCGGAATCCCCTAGATCAGATTTCACAGAAACAAGAACAAGAACCGAACAAATTCCTTTAAACAGTCTTCTATTGATTATCCAACACTATGTGTTTACAATCAATTCAAGACTCTCTAGAAATCTCTCAGCCACTCTCTGTAGATTTCTTCCAACCAACTGTCTAACCTCTGTGTCTTACTCCTAAACCCTAATGCATAACATGTATATATACTACATGTCTACATACTAGGCTTTATACTGGGCTAGGCCATTCTCTAAGCCCATTACAACTCTAAACAAGCTAAACACAAATGCTAAGCCCAATACCAAATATCCAAAGACTAAACTATTAAACTATTAAGTTGTTTTCACCAATATGCACCAACATGTATAGTGCTTCGTACGACCAGCAACATTCTTCATACTGTTGCTAGGTGTTGGTACTATATAAACAGACATGCAGCTCTGAGTGCTTAGAGGTCACTAAGCTAGAGACGAATAGACACACTAGAGAGAGAACACTGAGAGTGTTTAGAGAGATAAGCAGTGTATTCAAGAGTCTATGTACTGAATCTCTTTACAAATCAATATAGTGAACATTTGAAAATATATCTTTTGTTATATTGATTGTGCTCTTGCTTTGGTTTGCATACACACTTGGATTCTGTACTCGTGTGTGTGTTACATAAACGAGGAAGCAGGTTTTTCTTAATCCTCCAAGTGGACCTACAATCATTTCTGTGATTGCACCTAGTGCGACGAGGTAGTCTCTACAAATCCTATGTACTCGTTTTTCTAAGAAACAAAGTGTAAATCACAAGTTAGATCCTTGATGGATACTCAAAGTACTACTTTAAATCCTTGTTTGGATTTCACAAGTTCTTAATTTGTCTTTATGCAATATGTTTATATGTAATTAATGCAACAACACAAAATATAAATTCTAAATCCTTGTTGGTTCTTTCTATGCAAATAGTTGGAGTACTATCCCAAATCATTATTGGATTCATATGCTTAATATTTAAATACTTTCTGTGAACTGGCTTGTTTGCTTCCCCAATAACAAGATCAACTATGTAGACTATTGAACGAATTGAGTAATTATGGGTGCACACGTAATTATAAAATTCAGTGCATGGAAAACCATAGTAAGTTTTGTCATGTGTGATTATATAGAACCTATAGAGATAAAGACAACGAAACGGACACAATATAATAAGGGCATGGTGGATACGCCACTGGTACTTCTTATATATAAGTGTTCCTTCTTATATTTAAAATTTGGCGCAATTTAAGTCACTTGTAGATATTAACCTTGACCAATGTTATTATATCTATTATCTAGAAATGCTCATTCAACATAATTTAAGCAAACAACTTAATTCCAATAACAAACTATGCCCTCATCGTTGGAAACTAAACCATCCATTGAAGACACTAGCAAACTTTCTAGCCAACTTTTATCATATATCCTTCATCTTCGACCTTGGACACACACATAAGTTTCCTATACAAACAGTCTTCATCAATTATTTAGGAAACCTCTACAAACACCCTTCCTCCTTTACCAATTCTTTGGAACCTCTTTCAAATCTGCACCCTTCAACAAATTTACAACTTTATGCAATAGTCTCCTATGGATAAATTTCGGGACAAGATTTCATAAAGGAAGGGAGAATGTAGCCACCACAAAAATTTTCAGCTTTCAAAAACTTTTCTATTTTTTCGAAAGTATTTCGTTAAGCGATAATAATGAATTTAATGTTACGTACATTCTGAGACAAAGATATAAGTTACACATACCCTAAATACTCTTCATATAACTTAAGTAACAAGTTAAAGTGGTTGAAAATGTCAAAAACCTAAGAATACAAGTCAAAGGGCCAAAACTATCAAAAATAAAAAAAATGCGTGTCAGAGTGATTTACAGACGTAAGGGTGCGCAGAAGCAAAATTTTTGTTTGATCACCAAGTATTGCCATGTATCTTCATTTCTTGCCACTTAGCTTCTAAATTGTCACCCTTGCTCCTCCTTGTGACACCTTAGGTGCCACTAATCAGCTTCTAATCAGTTAGGCTAATACTTGTCATGATTTTAGAGCATTATGATGAGTATAAATAGCCCTCATGGTGTGCATTCAAAGTTACACCTTCACATTTTACTCTAAATCTGATCTTGGGAGATTTCCTTGAGTTTGGGAGCAGCTTTCAATCCTTCTTTGGAGTCTCTAAGTCATGTAAGTCTTCCTCCTTTGCTCAATTTCAATTATTTAGTTAGTTTTCCAGCTAAAAGTCAAATAGATTGACTTTTTGTTTGACTTTCAGTTCCGACCACTATGGTCAAGTTAAAGGTCAATCCGAACTTTTCTACGTGATCGTAATAATTTTGGTATGATTCCCATATAATCATACACTCTGGCAATCATGTTTAATAGACGAAATGATGAATTGAGCATATTATATCTAAAAGTTCAAAACTCAATATTTTGGCATCATATCAGTTTGTATAAACTAATATAACATATTTTGACATGCTCAACTCATCATACTCAGTTTAGACCTGAATTCTATATTGAAAACCAAGCAGTTTGTCTTTTGTTTTGACTTTCAATTCCGACCCGTTTGGTAAACCTTAGGATCCACCAAGCCCATTTATATGACCATAATAATATAGGGAAAAACTCTATGAGGTTATACCTTTTGGTCAATCCATTTGGATAGTCAAATGACGAGTCAACTTTATAGACTTTTAAAATGTCAAAAAATACCCGTTTGTGTAAAATAATTTTAAACCTACATGAGCAATAATTTGACACATAAACTAATCATACAACATTAGTAAACATGTTTTGACATATCGAACTCGTCATAGGACTCATTCGACCATCAGGACACGTATTTTCGTAAACAACCTGCTAAACGGCATAAAACAGTTTAACAAGTCGTAACTGGTCAAAACACTCCTAAACACTTTCAAATCAGAATGTAGGGTTTAATAAATCATATTACACAAGATCCTTTGCTCGTTTGATTTTTAAACCTCATTCTATCCGTCCTTCCGTAATACACACTAACTATATAATCATCTTACATAATTAGGAAACACTTGAGCTTTGCATATAGGATTGAACAAGACATCTACGCAACATGTGAGTACATAGTCCCCCTCTTTTATGTTTAACCTAGGGGTGTTAATTTGCACAACACTTTCTATGGGAAAGGTATATCACATAAAAATTGGACAATTTTTTGAACATTCGAAGTTAACAAAGATAAAACCTTAGACCTCGAATGTTTGAACCGACAAAACATAAAATTGAACACATATTATCGGCATTTTCTAGATCTAATAAAACATTCAATTTGAACAAAACTTGTCAAAATTTTCAAAATTGAAAATGGGGTTCAAGACTGTTTGGAACGGATGAATTACATCCATACGGATGTACTACATCTGCATGGAAGTAACTCTGTTATACTAAAATGGTCACCTTCGCACGAAAGTAATATGTTCGTTCCAAATGTAGATCCGTTCCAGTTTAGTGTTTGTTGATGTTACATTCGTTCCAATGCACATTGTTGGTACATATCTCTGCTGCCTATGTCTACGAGTCGTGTCAGAGTCGTAATAGGGTTAAACATGTAAGATTATGTTTGTTTGTGTTGTAAGTACTCTCATACGAAGGTGTTACTCTATACGGAGGTAAATGTTAGTCCGTACGGAGGTTAACAGATTATGGATAGGTTAACAGATTTAGACCTAAGCTATCTAAGTATAACTGATCCTCACACATATCCGCACAAAATTTTGTGAAGTTTGAAAATTTTTCTAAGTGTTGGATTATGTTGTTTGTGAATCAAAAGCGACGAATTTTGATCCTAAACACAACATTTGTTTTGTGTTAGATGAACTTTACCGAAGATCGAACCATTCAAGCCGATTCTAGAACTCTTCTCTTAGTGATCAATATAAGGCATAAAGATCACATGTTGAAAGATTTAGGAAACATGTGACGTTTGTTGCTCATCCACCGACTACTAATTTCGTAGCCAGAAATGGAAATGAAGATAAAGAAGTAATCAGAACAGGAGAGTTGATTAGGAAAGTGTTAGAATTTGGAGACAAAATTGGTGATCCTACTGGATATCCTGAACGAATGCTTAAGGGATGCTTTTAAAGGGTGGGATGGCAAATTTTTCTAAAGCAAATGTTTCTAGGCCATACAAGTTTCTGATGCATTCTATAGTTCACACTTTCGGGCATAGGAAGGGAGGATCTAAGGTTGCAGTTAATTATTTGATGTGCATGATCGTGGCTCGGACTTTAAATTTACCATTTAACTTCTCAAAGCTGATTTTTGAGCAGATGAAAATGAACTTGGTTAAGGAAAAATTGTTTCTATATCCAAGATTTGCGCAAATGTTGTTGGATGATCCTATTCTAAATCTTGCTAAAGAAAAAATCTGATCTGCTGCCATTGGAACACATGATGAATTAGATCTAATTCAATAATACATGAATCAACAAGAAGAAAACGTTTCAAAATTCAAGAGATTGTTTGGTTTTCTTAAGAACAAAGATGATATTGCACCACCTAAAGGCAAATGGAGAAAAGATGAAAGCAGTTCTGATAATGAAGAGAAAAGGGTAGAAGCTTTTAAAGTTAAAAGGAGTAAGTGGTTTGAGAAAGATGATGCTAAGAAAAGAAGGGCAAAGACGCAGTGTAGGTCCCCTAGTCCTTATGGATCTTGACAGAATCGTCTATCCAATCTAGAGTGCGGAATCCCCTAGATCAGATTTCACAGAAAACATGAACACAAAAAAGAACACAATGAATTCCTTGAAACTGTCTTCTATTGATTATCAAACACAATTTTATTAAAATCAATTCAAGACTCTTCTCTCTAAAACTCTTTGAAGCAATTCTTTCAGCACTGGACAACTAAGTGAGCAACCTTAACCCTAATCACAACCTCCCTATATATAGAGATAGATTATGCTCATGGGCTAGGGTTTCCTACATGGAAGGCTAATGGGTTTAAGGCCGAATTCGCCTACCATGCTCTCTTTTGTATCTAGTTGAGCCCAATTACTTCTAATTCACTATTACAAAACTAAACCCACTAATTGTGTATCATTTTACTTATTACAAGATATCCAAAGATCAAATCTAAGCTGTTGTCACAAATATCCACCAACAAACTCCCCCTTGACAATAGCTTCATAAAATAACTTAGTCTTCAGTCTTCTTGCAATCTTCAAGATCTTTGAAAAACGTTGGTCTTTGGATAGCTTCAGCTTTAATAGCTTCGGTCGGCAACAGACTCCCCCTAAGCTGATGAATCCCATCACCAAATCTTCTAAATCATTAGCATTTGAGTAAACTCCAGTTTAGTCCTTGCATAGCAATCTTGAAAACACTTCAACTTTGCAATATAGAAGGAGGTTCTACCATGCATCGAAGCAAACTCCTCTTCACCAAACTTCTCAGCAACACACTGCTACAATCTATATACTATAAAACAAACATCTCGAGAAACCATAAGAATTTTTCAACACAAGCTAAACCAATTATTATTATTCAAGATATAGTTAAACTGTATCACAGATTTAGCATTCCTCAACTCAAAACACATACTCAAAATTTTAAACACACATAGCATGCAAGATCGTAAAAATTTTGAACTCAGCTTCTAACACCGTCTCCCCCTATCGGTAACAACTCCTCCATGAACAACCAATATCCCGTACATTAAAAATATACAAGAAAATGAAATCTTTTTGGATTTTCATATTTTCTGAAAGCAAATAAAATACGAAAAAATAAAGACTCTATTTTTGTGAGTATCACCGGTAAGAAGATTACATCAGCAACATCAAATTGTTTTCACACTAATTGTTTATTCTATATGCAATATTCATGGAAAGCAGTTCAAGACGATTACCAGTATTATTTATCCACTTAAACAAAATACATTAACATTTCAAGTTCTATTACCCTCGTGATCTGTTTAGATAAGTTATACTGATATACTAGTGTGTCCCATTTTAGGACATACCCCCGCGATCAAGGTATGCACAAAAATTCATCGTAGTAGGTGAGTATACCGAAATTCATCCGTTTGAATTACAACGTTAGATAATTGGTGATCAGGTCAGTACTTCCGTACAGCAAAGAGACCAATATCCAATGAGGGCTAGGACAAATACCAAATTTTGGGTCGATTAATGCAATTTGCACTTTTGAGTAACTCTCTAGGAGAGCTTCTTCAATATATGGGATTTGGCATTTTAGCACTATTAGGATATCTAGGTTGTGCCTAGGTCAGCATATATCTGGATGCAGCAAAAGGACAACCTTGATACCCCGGATGAAATAACGATATAAATACCTAAAACCTCAGATTTTGGAAATCTATCAATGCAAGATTTAAGGTTATAAAACCATACGCCAATGATATGTTCCCCACTCATGAATTAGATCTAATTCAATAATACATGAATCAACAAGAAGAAAACGTTTCAAAATTCAAGAGATTGTTTGGTTTTCTTAAGAACAAAGATGATATTGCACCACCTAAAGGCAAATGGAGAAAAGATGAAAGCAGTTCTGATAATGAAGAGAAAAGGGTAGAAGCTTTTAAAGTTAAAAGGAGTAAGTGGTTTGAGAAAGATGATGCTAAGAAAAGAAGGGCAAAGACGCAGTGTAGGTCCCCTAGTCCTTATGGATCTTGACAGAATCGTCTATCCAATCTAGAGTGCGGAATCCCCTAGATCAGATTTCACAGAAAACATGAACACAAAAAAGAACACAATGAATTCCTTGAAACTGTCTTCTATTGATTATCAAACACAATTTTATTAAAATCAATTCAAGACTCTTCTCTCTAAAACTCTTTGAAGCAATTCTTTCAGCACTGGACAACTAAGTGAGCAACCTTAACCCTAATCACAACCTCCCTATATATAGAGATAGATTATGCTCATGGGCTAGGGTTTCCTACATGGAAGGCTAATGGGTTTAAGGCCGAATTCGCCTACCATGCTCTCTTTTGTATCTAGTTGAGCCCAATTACTTCTAATTCACTATTACAAAACTAAACCCACTAATTGTGTATCATTTTACTTATTACAAGATATCCAAAGATCAAATCTAAGCTGTTGTCACAAATATCCACCAACAAACTCCCCCTTGACAATAGCTTCATAAAATAACTTAGTCTTCAGTCTTCTTGCAATCTTCAAGATCTTTGAAAAACGTTGGTCTTTGGATAGCTTCAGCTTTAATAGCTTCGGTCGGCAACAGACTCCCCCTAAGCTGATGAATCCCATCACCAAATCTTCTAAATCATTAGCATTTGAGTAAACTCCAGTTTAGTCCTTGCATAGCAATCTTGAAAACACTTCAACTTTGCAATATAGAAGGAGGTTTTTACCATGCATCGAAGCAAACTCCTCTTCACCAAACTTCTCAGCAACACACTGCTACAATCTATATACTATAAAACAAACATCTCGAGAAACCATAAGAATTTTTCAACACAAGCTAAACCAATTATTATTATTCAAGATATAGTTAAACTGTATCACAGATTTAGCATTCCTCAACTCAAAACACATACTCAAAATTTTAAACACACATAGCATGCAAGATCGTAAAAATTTTGAACTCAGCTTCTAACACCGTCTCCCCCTATCGGTAACAACTCCTCCATGAACAACCAATATCCCGTACATTAAAAATATACAAGAAAATGAAATCTTTTTGGATTTTCATATTTTCTGAAAGCAAATAAAATACGAAAAAATAAAGACTCTATTTTTGTGAGTATCACCGGTAAGAAGATTACATCAGCAACATCAAATTGTTTTCACACTAATTGTTTATTCTATATGCAATATTCATGGAAAGCAGTTCAAGACGATTACCAGTATTATTTATCCACTTAAACAAAATACATTAACATTTCAAGTTCTATTACCCTCGTGATCTGTTTAGATAAGTTATACTGATATACTAGTGTGTCCCATTTTAGGACATACCCCCGCGATCAAGGTATGCACAAAAATTCATCGTAGTAGGTGAGTATACCGAAATTCATCCGTTTGAATTACAACGTTAGATAATTGGTGATCAGGTCAGTACTTCCGTACAGCAAAGAGACCAATATCCAATGAGGGCTAGGACAAATACCAAATTTTGGGTCGATTAATGCAATTTGCACTTTTGAGTAACTCTCTAGGAGAGCTTCTTCAATATATGGGATTTGGCATTTTAGCACTATTAGGATATCTAGGTTGTGCCTAGGTCAGCATATATCTGGATGCAGCAAAAGGACAACCTTGATACCCCGGATGAAATAACGATATAAATACCTAAAACCTCAGATTTTGGAAATCTATCAATGCAAGATTTAAGGTTATAAAACCATACGCCAATGATATGTTCCCCACTCATGAATTAGATCTAATTCAATAATACATGAATCAACAAGAAGAAAACGTTTCAAAATTCAAGAGATTGTTTGGTTTTCTTAAGAACAAAGATGATATTGCACCACCTAAAGGCAAATGGAGAAAAGATGAAAGCAGTTCTGATAATGAAGAGAAAAGGGTAGAAGCTTTTAAAGTTAAAAGGAGTAAGTGGTTTGAGAAAGATGATGCTAAGAAAAGAAGGGCAAAGACGCAGTGTAGGTCCCCTAGTCCTTATGGATCTTGACAGAATCGTCTATCCAATCTAGAGTGCGGAATCCCCTAGATCAGATTTCACAGAAAAACATGAACACAAAAAAGAACACAATGAATTCCTTGAAACTGTCTTCTATTGATTATCAAACACAATTTTATTAAAATCAATTCAAGACTCTTCTCTCTAAAACTCTTTGAAGCAATTCTTTCAGCACTGGACAACTAAGTGAGCAACCTTAACCCTAATCACAACCTCCCTATATATAGAGATAGATTATGCTCATGGGCTAGGGTTTCCTACATGGAAGGCTAATGGGTTTAAGGCCGAATTCGCCTACCATGCTCTCTTTTGTATCTAGTTGAGCCCAATTACTTCTAATTCACTATTACAAAACTAAACCCACTAATTGTGTATCATTTTACTTATTACAAGATATCCAAAGATCAAATCTAAGCTGTTGTCACAAATATCCACCAACAAATCCCCCTTGACAATAGCTTCATAAAATAACTTAGTCTTCAGTCTTCTTGCAATCTTCAAGATCTTTGAAAAACGTTGGTCTTTGGATAGCTTCAGCTTTAATAGCTTCGGTCGGCAACAGACTCCCCTAAGCTGATGAATCCCATCACCAAATCTTCTAAATCATTAGCATTTGAGTAAACTCCAGTTTAGTCCTTGCATAGCAATCTTGAAAACACTTCAACTTTGCAATATAGAAGGAGGTTCTACCATGCATCGAAGCAAACTCCTCTTCACCAAACTTCTCAGCAACACACTGCTACAATCTATATACTATAAAACAAACATCTCGAGAAACCATAAGAATTTTTCAACACAAGCTAAACCAATTATTATTATTCAAGATATAGTTAAACTGTATCACAGATTTAGCATTCCTCAACTCAAAACACATACTCAAAATTTTAAACACACATAGCATGCAAGATCGTAAAAATTTTGAACTCAGCTTCTAACACCGTCTCCCCCTATCGGTAACAACTCCTCCATGAACAACCAATATCCCGTACATTAAAAATATACAAGAAAATGAAATCTTTTTGGATTTTCATATTTTCTGAAAGCAAATAAAATACGAAAAAATAAAGACTCTATTTTTGTGAGTATCACCGGTAAGAAGATTACATCAGCAACATCAAATTGTTTTCACACTAATTGTTTATTCTATATGCAATATTCATGGAAAGCAGTTCAAGACGATTACCAGTATTATTTATCCACTTAAACAAAATACATTAACATTTCAAGTTCTATTACCTCGTGATCTGTTTAGATAAGTTATACTGATATACTAGTGTGTCCCATTTTAGGACATACCCCGCGATCAAGGTATGCACAAAAATTCATCGTAGTAGGTGAGTATACCGAAATTCATCCGTTTGAATTACAACGTTAGATAATTGGTGATCAGGTCAGTACTTCCGTACAGCAAAGAGACCAATATCCAATGAGGGCTAGGACAAATACCAAATTTTGGGTCGATTAATGCAATTTGCACTTTTGAGTAACTCTCTAGGAGAGCTTCTTCAATATATGGGATTTGGCATTTTAGCACTATTAGGATATCTAGGTTGTGCCTAGGTCAGCATATATCTGGATGCAGCAAAAGGACAACCTTGATACCCCGGATGAAATAACGATATAAATACCTAAAACCTCAGATTTTGGAAATCTATCAATGCAAGATTTAAGGTTATAAAACCATACGCCAATGATATGTTCCCCACTCATGAATTAGATCTAATTCAATAATACATGAATCAACAAGAAGAAAACGTTTCAAAATTCAAGAGATTGTTTGGTTTTCTTAAGAACAAAGATGATATTGCACCACCTAAAGGCAAATGGAGAAAGATGAAAGCAGTTCTGATAATGAAGAGAAAAGGGTAGAAGCTTTTAAAGTTAAAAGGAGTAAGTGGTTTGAGAAAGATGATGCTAAGAAAAGAAGGGCAAAGACGCAGTGTAGGTCCCCTAGTCCTTATGGATCTTGACAGAATCGTCTATCCAATCTAGAGTGCGGAATCCCCTAGATCAGATTTCACAGAAAACATGAACACAAAAAAGAACACAATGAATTCCTTGAAACTGTCTTCTATTGATTATCAAACACAATTTTATTAAAATCAATTCAAGACTCTTCTCTCTAAAACTCTTTGAAGCAATTCTTTCAGCACTGGACAACTAAGTGAGCAACCTTAACCCTAATCACAACCTCCCTATATATAGAGATAGATTATGCTCATGGGCTAGGGTTTCCTACATGGAAGGCTAATGGGTTTAAGGCCGAATTCGCCTACCATGCTCTCTTTTGTATCTAGTTGAGCCCAATTACTTCTAATTCACTATTACAAAACTAAACCCACTAATTGTGTATCATTTTACTTATTACAAGATATCCAAAGATCAAATCTAAGCTGTTGTCACAAATATCCACCAACAAACTCCCCCTTGACAATAGCTTCATAAAATAACTTAGTCTTCAGTCTTCTTGCAATCTTCAAGATCTTTGAAAAACGTTGGTCTTTGGATAGCTTCAGCTTTAATAGCTTCGGTCGGCAACAGACTCCCCTAAGCTGATGAATCCCATCACCAAATCTTCTAAATCATTAGCATTTGAGTAAACTCCAGTTTAGTCCTTGCATAGCAATCTTGAAAACACTTCAACTTTGCAATATAGAAGGAGGTTCTACCATGCATCGAAGCAAACTCCTCTTCACCAAACTTCTCAGCAACACACTGCTACAATCTATATACTATAAAACAAACATCTCGAGAAACCATAAGAATTTTTCAACACAAGCTAAACCAATTATTATTATTCAAGATATAGTTAAACTGTATCACAGATTTAGCATTCCTCAACTCAAAACACATACTCAAAATTTTAAACACACATAGCATGCAAGATCGTAAAAATTTTGAACTCAGCTTCTAACACCGTCTCCCCCTATCGGTAACAACTCCTCCATGAACAACCAATATCCCGTACATTAAAAATATACAAGAAAATGAAATCTTTTTGGATTTTCATATTTTCTGAAAGCAAATAAAATACGAAAAAATAAAGACTCTATTTTTGTGAGTATCACCGGTAAGAAGATTACATCAGCAACATCAAATTGTTTTCACACTAATTGTTTATTCTATATGCAATATTCATGGAAAGCAGTTCAAGACGATTACCAGTATTATTTATCCACTTAAACAAAATACATTAACATTTCAAGTTCTATTACCCTCGTGATCTGTTTAGATAAGTTATACTGATATACTAGTGTGTCCCATTTTAGGACATACCCCGCGATCAAGGTATGCACAAAAATTCATCGTAGTAGGTGAGTATACCGAAATTCATCCGTTTGAATTACAACGTTAGATAATTGGTGATCAGGTCAGTACTTCCGTACAGCAAAGAGACCAATATCCAATGAGGGCTAGGACAAATACCAAATTTTGGGTCGATTAATGCAATTTGCACTTTTGAGTAACTCTCTAGGAGAGCTTCTTCAATATATGGGATTTGGCATTTTAGCACTATTAGGATATCTAGGTTGTGCCTAGGTCAGCATATATCTGGATGCAGCAAAAGGACAACCTTGATACCCCGGATGAAATAACGATATAAATACCTAAAACCTCAGATTTTGGAAATCTATCAATGCAAGATTTAAGGTTATAAAACCATACGCCAATGATATGTTCCCCACTCATGAATTAGATCTAATTCAATAATACATGAATCAACAAGAAGAAAACGTTTCAAAATTCAAGAGATTGTTTGGTTTTCTTAAGAACAAAGATGATATTGCACCACCTAAAGGCAAATGGAGAAAAGATGAAAGCAGTTCTGATAATGAAGAGAAAAGGGTAGAAGCTTTTAAAGTTAAAAGGAGTAAGTGGTTTGAGAAAGATGATGCTAAGAAAAGAAGGGCAAAGACGCAGTGTAGGTCCCTAGTCCTTATGGATCTTGACAGAATCGTCTATCCAATCTAGAGTGCGGAATCCCCTAGATCAGATTTCACAGAAAACATGAACACAAAAAAGAACACAATGAATTCCTTGAAACTGTCTTCTATTGATTATCAAACACAATTTTATTAAAATCAATTCAAGACTCTTCTCTCTAAAACTCTTTGAAGCAATTCTTTCAGCACTGGACAACTAAGTGAGCAACCTTAACCCTAATCACAACCTCCCTATATATAGAGATAGATTATGCTCATGGGCTAGGGTTTCCTACATGGAAGGCTAATGGGTTTAAGGCCGAATTCGCCTACCATGCTCTCTTTTGTATCTAGTTGAGCCCAATTACTTCTAATTCACTATTACAAAACTAAACCCACTAATTTTGTATCATTTTACTTATTACAAGATATCCAAAGATCAAATCTAAGCTGTTGTCACAAATATCCACCAACAAACTCCCCCTTGACAATAGCTTCATAAAATAACTTAGTCTTCAGTCTTCTTGCAATCTTCAAGATCTTTGAAAAACGTTGGTCTTTGGATAGCTTCAGCTTTAATAGCTTCGGTCGGCAACAGACTCCCCCTAAGCTGATGAATCCCATCACCAAATCTTCTAAATCATTAGCATTTGAGTAAACTCCAGTTTAGTCCTTGCATAGCAATCTTGAAAACACTTCAACTTTGCAATATAGAAGGAGGTTCTACCATGCATCGAAGCAAACTCCTCTTCACCAAACTTCTCAGCAACACACTGCTACAATCTATATACTATAAAACAAACATCTCGAGAAAACCATAAGAATTTTTCAACACAAGCTAAACCAATTATTATTATTCAAGATATAGTTAAACTGTATCACAGATTTAGCATTCCTCAACTCAAAACACATACTCAAAATTTTAAACACACATAGCATGCAAGATCGTAAAAATTTTGAACTCAGCTTCTAACACCGTCTCCCCCTATCGGTAACAACTCCTCCATGAACAACCAATATCCCGTACATTAAAAATATACAAGAAAATGAAATCTTTTTGGATTTTCATATTTTCTGAAAGCAAATAAAATACGAAAAAATAAAGACTCTATTTTTGTGAGTATCACCGGTAAGAAGATTACATCAGCAACATCAAATTGTTTTCACACTAATTGTTTATTCTATATGCAATATTCATGGAAAGCAGTTCAAGACGATTACCAGTATTATTTATCCACTTAAACAAAATACATTAACATTTCAAGTTCTATTACCCTCGTGATCTGTTTAGATAAGTTATACTGATATACTAGTGTGTCCCATTTTAGGACATACCCCCGCGATCAAGGTATGCACAAAAATTCATCGTAGTAGGTGAGTATACCGAAATTCATCCGTTTGAATTACAACGTTAGATAATTGGTGATCAGGTCAGTACTTCCGTACAGCAAAGAGACCAATATCCAATGAGGGCTAGGACAAATACCAAATTTTGGGTCGATTAATGCAATTTGCACTTTTGAGTAACTCTCTAGGAGAGCTTCTTCAATATATGGGATTTGGCATTTTAGCACTATTAGGATATCTAGGTTGTGCCTAGGTCAGCATATATCTGGATGCAGCAAAAGGACAACCTTGATACCCGGATGAAATAACGATATAAATACCTAAAACCTCAGATTTTGGAAATCTATCAATGCAAGATTTAAGGTTATAAAACCATACGCCAATGATATGTTCCCCACTCATGAATTAGATCTAATTCAATAATACATGAATCAACAAGAAGAAAACGTTTCAAAATTCAAGAGATTGTTTGGTTTTCTTAAGAACAAAGATGATATTGCACCACCTAAAGGCAAATGGAGAAAAGATGAAAGCAGTTCTGATAATGAAGAGAAAAGGGTAGAAGCTTTTAAAGTTAAAAGGAGTAAGTGGTTTGAGAAAGATGATGCTAAGAAAAGAAGGGCAAAGACGCAGTGTAGGTCCCCTAGTCCTTATGGATCTTGACAGAATCGTCTATCCAATCTAGAGTGCGGAATCCCCTAGATCAGATTTCACAGAAAACATGAACACAAAAAAGAACACAATGAATTCCTTGAAACTGTCTTCTATTGATTATCAAACACAATTTTATTAAAATCAATTCAAGACTCTTCTCTCTAAAACTCTTTGAAGCAATTCTTTCAGCACTGGACAACTAAGTGAGCAACCTTAACCCTAATCACAACCTCCCTATATATAGAGATAGATTATGCTCATGGGCTAGGGTTTCCTACATGGAAGGCTAATGGGTTTAAGGCCGAATTCGCCTACCATGCTCTTTTTGTATCTAGTTGAGCCCAATTACTTCTAATTCACTATTACAAAACTAAACCCACTAATTGTGTATCATTTTACTTATTACAAGATATCCAAAGATC
This sequence comes from Scalesia atractyloides, assembly GCA_947069175.1. Classification (NCBI taxonomy): domain Eukaryota; kingdom Viridiplantae; phylum Streptophyta; class Magnoliopsida; order Asterales; family Asteraceae; genus Scalesia; species Scalesia atractyloides. The sequence continues at coordinate 50,591,957 of CAMTDV010000023.1, forward strand.
AAATCTAAGCTGTTGTCACAAATATCCACCAACAAACTCCCCCTTGACAATAGCTTCATAAAATAACTTAGTCTTCAGTCTTCTTGCAATCTTCAAGATCTTTGAAAAACGTTGGTCTTTGGATAGCTTCAGCTTTAATAGCTTCGGTCGGCAACAGACTCCCCTAAGCTGATGAATCCCATCACCAAATCTTCTAAATCATTAGCATTTGAGTAAACTCCAGTTTAGTCCTTGCATAGCAATCTTGAAAACACTTCAACTTTGCAATATAGAAGGAGGTTCTACCATGCATCGAAGCAAACTCCTCTTCACCAAACTTCTCAGCAACACACTGCTACAATCTATATACTATAAAACAAACATCTCGAGAAACCATAAGAATTTTTCAACACAAGCTAAACCAATTATTATTATTCAAGATATAGTTAAACTGTATCACAGATTTAGCATTCCTCAACTCAAAACACATACTCAAAATTTTAAACACACATAGCATGCAAGATCGTAAAAATTTTGAACTCAGCTTCTAACACCGTCTCCCCTATCGGTAACAACTCCTCCATGAACAACCAATATCCCGTACATTAAAAATATACAAGAAAATGAAATCTTTTTGGATTTTCATATTTTCTGAAAGCAAATAAAATACGAAAAAATAAAGACTCTATTTTTGTGAGTATCACCGGTAAGAAGATTACATCAGCAACATCAAATTGTTTTCACACTAATTGTTTATTCTATATGCAATATTCATGGAAAGCAGTTCAAGACGATTACCAGTATTATTTATCCACTTAAACAAAATACATTAACATTTCAAGTTCTATTACCCTCGTGATCTGTTTAGATAAGTTATACTGATATACTAGTGTGTCCCATTTTAGGACATACCCCCGCGATCAAGGTATGCACAAAAATTCATCGTAGTAGGTGAGTATACCGAAATTCATCCGTTTGAATTACAACGTTAGATAATTGGTGATCAGGTCAGTACTTCCGTACAGCAAAGAGACCAATATCCAATGAGGGCTAGGACAAATACCAAATTTTGGGTCGATTAATGCAATTTGCACTTTTGAGTAACTCTCTAGGAGAGCTTCTTCAATATATGGGATTTGGCATTTTAGCACTATTAGGATATCTAGGTTGTGCCTAGGTCAGCATATATCTGGATGCAGCAAAAGGACAACCTTGATACCCCGGATGAAATAACGATATAAATACCTAAAACCTCAGATTTTAGAAATCTATCAATGCAAGATTTAAGGTTATAAAACCATACGCCAATGATATGTTCCCCACTCATGAATTAGATCTAATTCAATAATACATGAATCAACAAGAAGAAAACGTTTCAAAATTCAAGAGATTGTTTGGTTTTCTTAAGAACAAAGATGATATTGCACCACCTAAAGGCAAATGAAGAAAAGATGAAAGAAGTTATGATAATGAAGAGAAAAGGGTAGAAGCTTTTAAAGTTAAAAGGAGTAAGTGGTTTGAGAAAGATGATGCTAAGAAAAGAAGGGCAAAGACGCAGTGTAGGTCCCCTAGTCCTTATGGATCTTGACGGAATCGTCTATCCAATCTAGAGTGCGGAATCCCCTAGATCAGATTTCACAGAAAACATGAACACAAAAAAGAACACAATGAATTCCTTGAAACTGTCTTCTATTGATATCAAACACAATGGTATTACAATCAATTCAAGACTCTTCTCTCTAAAACTCTCTAAAGCAATTCTTTCAGCACTGAACAACTAACTGAGCAACCTTAACCCTAATCACAACCTCCCTATATATAGGAGATAGATTATGCTCATGGGCTAGGGTTTCCTACATGGAAGGCTAATGGGTTTAAGGCCCAATTCGCCTACCATGCTCTATTTTGTATATAGTTGAGCCCAATTACTTCTAATTCACTATTACAAAACTAAACCCGCTAACTGTTTATCGTTTTACTAATTACAAGATATCCAAAGACCAAATCTGAGCTGTTATCACAAATATCCACCAACAAACTCCCCCTTGACAATAGCTTCATAAAATAACTTAGTCTTCAGTCTTCTTGCAATCTTCAAGATCTTTGAAAAACGTCGGTCTTTGGATAGCTTCAGCTTTAATAGCTTCTGTCGGCAACAGACTCCCCATAAGCTGATGAATCCCATCACCAAATCTTCTAAATCATTAGCGTTTGAGTAAACTCCAGTTTAGTCCTTGCATAGCAATCTTGAAAACTCTTCAACTTTGCAATATAGAAGGAGGTTCTACCATGCATCGAAGCAAATTCCTCCTCACCAAACTTCTCAGCAACACACTGCTACAATCTGTATACTATAAAACAAACATCTCGAGAAACCATAAGAATTTTTCAACACAAGCTAAACCAATTATTATTATTCAAGATATTGTTAAACTGTATCACAGATTTAGCATTCCTCAACTCAAAACACATACTCAAAATTTTAAGCACACATAGCATGCAAGATCGTAAAAATTTTGAACTCAGCTTCTAACACCGTCTCCCCCTATCGGTAACAACTCCTCCATGAGCAACCAATATCCCGTACATTAAAAATATACAAGAAAATGAAATCTTTTTGGATTTTCATATTTTCTGATAGCAAATAAAATACGAAAAAATAAACACTCTATTTTTGTGAGTATCACCGGTAAGAAGATTACATCAGCAACATCAAACTGTTTTCACACTAATTGTTTAGTCTATATGCAATATTCATGGAAAGCAGTTCAAGACGATTACCAGTATTACTTATCCACTTAAACAAAATACATTAATATTTCAAGTTCTATTACCTCGTGATCTGTTTAGATAAGTTATACTGATATACTAGTGTGTCCCATTTTAGGACATACCCCCGCGATCAAGGTATGCACAAAAATACATCGTAGTAGGTGAGTATACCGAAATTCATCCGTTTGAATTACAACGTTAGATAATTGGTGATCAGGTCAGTACTTCCGTACAGCAAAGAGACCAATATCCAATGAGGGCTAGGACAAATACCAAAATTTTGGGTCGATTAATGCAATTTGCACTTTTGAGTGACTCTCTAGGAGAGCTTCTTCAACATATGGGATTTGGCATTTTAGCTCTTTTAGGATATCTAGGTTGTGCCTAGGTCAGCATATATCTGGATGCAGCAAAAGGACAACCTTGATACCCCGGATGAAATAATGATATAAAAACCTAAAACCGCAGATTTTGGCAATCTATCAATGCAAGATTTAAGGTTATAAAACCATACGCCACTGATATGTTCCCCACTCATACACAGTTTATTTTATGTTTGTATCACAAAGGTAAGTTGATTATTTCATGCCTTTTGCCTACTGGTACATCATATGATGAAGCTGCTATCACACTTAAGAAATTTAATTTTAATTTTACTGTGACAGTCTAACTTGTTGATGTACTATCATTTCTTTTTTCCACACAGTGTAAACCTCATTTTTTATTTTCTATTTTTTTATGTTTTTGATTTTTGAAAAGCAGTAAATTTATTTACAAACAATTTTTATGGAAAATGGTTATTCAGGATTCCTCATCCCGTTGAGTTTAACTAAATGTTCAAAACGAGCCCTGTCAAATGTTTTTGTGTAAAGATCTGCCAGGTTATCTAGTTTGTCGACTCAATGAAGTTCAATTAATTTATTTTCAGCACAATCCCGTATAAAATGATGACGAATGTTAATATGTTTTGTGCAACTGTGTTTTACGGGATTGTTGGTGATTGATATAGTAGCATTATTGTCTATCATAATAGGAGTACGAGTGAAATTCAAACCGTAATCGCGCATCTGTTGTTGGATCCAGAGACCTTAGAGCAACAACTACCCGTAGCAATATATTCAGCTTCACACGTCAAGGTAGACACGCAAGACTGCTTCTTGCATTGCCATGAAACAAGCTTCCCTCCTAAGAACTGACAACCACCTGTGGTAGACTTCCTTGTAGATTTGCATCCTCCAGAGTCCAAATCAGTAAAAGCAACAAACTTCAAATCACTAGCAGCTGGATACCATAACCCAAGTTTAGGTTTCCCCTTCAAGTAATGAAGAATCTGCTTCACCGCTTTCATGTGGGACTCCTTTGGATTCGCTTGATATCTGGCACAAAGACATACTGAGAACATGATGCCAGATCTTGAAGCAGTCAAGTACATCAGAGAAACAATCATTGCCCTGTATTGAGTTAGATCAACATCCTCCACACTCTCATGAACTGGACCAAGATTGTGATTCTCACAGATAGGTGTATTGGAAGTAGCGCAATCCTCCATTTTGAAACGAGACAAAATGTCATACACATACTTCGTCTGATGTATGAACATCCCATCCTTCTTCTGTTCAACTTGTAAACCCAAAAAGTAGGATAATTCACCCATCGCACTCATCTCAAACTTGCTCTTCATCACCTCTTCGAAATCATGACCCATGTTCTCATCAGATGACCCAAAAATGATGTCATCTACGTATACTTGTGCCAACAGAAAGTCTTCCTTCTTCCTTTTGATGAAAAGTGTACTATCAATCTGACCTCTTTCGAAACCATGTTTTAACAAATGTGCTGACAGTGTCTTATACCACGCCCTAGGTGCCTGATGCAACCCATACAATGCCTTATCAAGTCGATAGACTCGATCTGGATAGTCTGGATCATTAAACCCGTCTGGCTGTGAGACATACAGCACTTCTTGGACTTTCCCGTAAAGAAATGCACTTTTCACGTCAAGTTGGTAAACTTTGAAGTCCTTGAATGAAGCAAAAGCTAGGAACAACCGAATTGCTTCCAACCTTGCTACTGGTGCAAACACTTCATTATAATCAATCCCTTCTTGCTGATTGAACCCTTTCACTACCAACCGAGCCTTATTCCTTATCACAATCCTTCGGTCGTCTTTCTTGCACTTAAACACCCACTTAGTGCCAATTTCCTTTTCTCCTTCAGGTAGATCAACTAGCTCCTAAACTTTCAACTTCTTGAACTGAGCTAGTTCCTCTTGCATAGCTTCAACCCAACAATTGTCTTTTAGAGCCATATGAACATTCTTCGGCTCCTCTTGGGCAATGAAGCAACTATACAAACACTCATGAATCAACCGGGTATTCTGAATAGAAGTAAACAAACAAGAACCTTCGAGCACACCTCTTCTCGTCTAAACACCTGCAGCAGGATCACCAATGATGTTTTCAACTAGAGGATCTCTGTGTACTCATGTGGTAGCAATAGTGTCAACAACTAGATTATCTCCCAGATTAGATCCAACCTCCCACTGAATAGTAGCAGTGGCAAATGGATTAGTGAAATCCTCCCCTTAATAGGTTCAGACTCACTATCACTGGAGTCCTCTGGGCTGCACTGGAAGAAGTTTCTGGAGCATCTGTCATCGATACACTCGATCTAGGCAGGAAGTCACACTTTCCATCTTCACTGATCACAGTATGGATCACTTGAGACTCATCTACATTTGAAACATCAGGAATATTAAATGATTTAAAGACACTGTCATAATCATATAATTTAGGAGGACCACTCGTTGATTGTTGAGGTGAATAACTAGTGATTTCCATGTTAAACACCACCTCAATTTTACCAGTTTTTAGATTAAAAACCCTTTTATTCGGTGTTCCAGGCATATAGCCTAGAAAGTAACCCTCATCAGCTACCTCACCGAATTTTTGCTTATCTTTGTTTCGCACAATGGTGCAGGGTAATCCAAAAGGTTGAAAGCCTTTTAAGTTTGGTTTTCGGTTAAACAATAGTTCGTGACATGTTTTGTTAAATCGTTTAACCGTCAGAATTTTGTTCAGGACATAGCAAGCTGTGTTCACAGCTTCTCCCCAGAAAAGAACTGGAAGCTTTGAATCAGATAGCATAGTCCTTGCGGCTTCAATCAACGTCCTGTTCTTCTGCTCAGCGACTCCATTCTATTGAGGTGTATAAGGAGCATAATATTGATGTTCAATTCCCTTGCGAAGACAATAGAGATCCAAAACTTGATTCTTGAACTCCTGCCATTATCACTCCTTATCTTTTTGATCCGTGCATCATGGACATTTTCCAATTTTCTAAAAAGATCAATCAGCATCTCTGCTGTCTCATCTTTGGTACCTAAAAAGAAAACCCATGAATAAAGTGAGTAATCATCAGTGACAACTATACAATAGTACTTTCCACCAATGCTCCTTACGTTCACTGGACCAAATAGATCCATATGAAGTAATTCATAAGGGGCATCTATGGAATTTACTTTTTTAGACTTGTGAGGTTTCTTGTGTTGTTTTCCCTTTTGACATGGAAGACATTTATCTTCCACGTGAAACCTCTACACTGGCACCCCTTCCACTAAACCGTTTTTAATAATATAGTTTATTTTTCGATAGTGGATGTGGGCCATGCGTCTGTGCCACAGCAATGACTCAGCCTCAGATGCTTTTGATATTAAACACGCCACCATAGAAGATGAGTCCTTGGCACCCATGTCCATGACATAAGTGTCATTTCTCCTTGGTGCTCTCATCACTATCCAGTCATCCGATATCACCAAACCAGGTTTCAACACCAAAGCTTCAGACTTAGTAAAGTGGACCGAGTGACCCTTGTCGCACATCTCCTTTGATGTTGTATAACGCTTGAATGTATGTTTGATGCCATCAGGTAACGACATCTTGATAGCAGCTAAGGCCTTCTTTTCAGATTCATACATCCTCTTTTCAGTTTCAGACATGTTGACATAAGCAGTAACACGTGTCTTCCCTCAAAATCATGCGTTGGTTAACATACCCATCTTGAATACAGATCCACATCCGTGTGTCCTGATATTCAATAAAGGATTGAAATATATCCTTCCAACTAAGATAGTTCTCCACCTTCAGCATCTTTGGAGGTTTATTTGTGGTACCAGCCTCATGCTCCATTCTCAATAGCTCATTTTGGTTAGACATATTCGACATTTTTACTGAACTGGCTCTTTAAAAACGTTAAAACTTGTCCGAAATGAGTGGTTACCAATTTATACCGTTAGACTCATCTCGACGATACGATTCTAATGATGTATATTGTCTGATTATGATTTTTTTGTCCTAAAAATCACACGAGTCTAGCTGTCCAATCGGTTCGTCAAAATTGTCTATGGATCAATTTCTATGTCCGAATACGTTTAACTCTCGTTACGTCAGCTGGTTAAGTTTCCACCTTTTTATGAGTAACTCGGAACAATGTAAAATCCGAAATCAAAACTCTGATTAACAATCTGAGATGAAAATCCGGAACAGTAATCCGAGTTGACAATCCGAAATGATGATCCGGAATAGTGATCCGAGATGAAATCTGGAATGCATTGTTCTGATCCGGAATAGACTACTCTGATCCGAGATGGAATCCAGAATAGTTCTAATCCGAGATGGAATCCGGAATAGTTCCCAATCCGAGATGGAATCCGGAATACAATTCTGATTCGAAATTTCAATCCGAAATGGAATCCGAAATGGCTTTTCTGATCCGAATTGCTCTGTTTCCAGATCCGAAATGCAAATTCTGGTCTAAAATTCAAGTCTTCAATCCGAAATACTATGCTTTTTAATCCGGAATGCCTTTCTTCAATCCGAATTGCTTGCTGTTTATCCGAAATCACTGCTGTTAATCCGAACTACCAGCAAAAACCTAAACAGCAGTCAAAACCCTAATTCAGCCGTCAAAAACTTCAAGAACATCCTCCAAAAATGCCCAAAACCCCAATTTTTCTGCTGTCACTATTTTGAACCGAGCAATAATCAAGAGCCGAATGCTCTGATACCAATTGTAGGTCCCCTAGTCCTTATGGATCTTGACAAAATCGTCTATCCAATCTAGAGTGCGGAATCCCCTAGATCAGATTTCACAGAAAACACGAACACAAACAAGAACACAATGAATTCCTTCAAACTGTCTTCTATTGATTATCAAACACAATTGTATTAAAATCAATTCAAGACTCTTCTCTCTAAAACTCTCTGAAGCAATTCTTTCAGCACTGAACAACTAACTGAGTAACCTTAACCCTAATCACAACCTCCCTATATATAGAGATAGATTATGCTCATGGACTAGGGTTTCCTACATGGAAGGCTAATTGGTTTAAGGCCGAATTCGCCTACCATGCTCTCTTTTGTATCTAGTTGAGCCCAATTACTTCTAATTCACTATTACAAAACTAAACCCACTAACTGTGTATCATTTTACTAATTACAAGATATCCAAAGATCAAATCTAAGCTGTTGTCACAAGTATCCACCAACAAACTCCCCCTTGACAATAGCTTCATAAAATAACTTAGTCTTCAGTCTTCTTGCAATCTTCAAGATCTTTGAAAAAGTTGGTCTTTGGATAGCTTCCGCTTTAATAGCTTCTGTCGGCAACATACTCCCCCTAAGCTGATGAATCCAATCACCAAATCTTCTAAATCATTAGCGTTTGAGTAAACTCCAGTTTAGTCCTTGCATAGCAATCTACAAAACTCTTCAACTTTGTCTGCAATATAGAAAGGAGGTTCTACCATGCATCCAAGCAAACTCCTCTTCACCAAACTTCTCAGCAACACACTGCTACAATCTATATACTATAAAACAAACATCTCGAGAAACCATAAGAATTTTTCAACACAAGCTAAACAAATTATTATTATTCAAGATATAGTTAAACTGTATCACAGATTTAGCATTCCACAACTTAAAACACACACTCAAAATTTTAAGCACACATAGCCTGCAAGATCGTAAAAATTTTGAACTCAGCTTCTAACACTGTCTCCCCCTATCGGTAACAAGTCCTCCATGAACAACCAATATCCCGTACATTAAAAGTATACAAGAAAATGAAATCTTTTTGGATTCTTATATTTTCTGAAAGCAAATAAAATACAAAAAAATAAACACACTATTTTTGTGAGTATCACCGGTAAGAAGATCATATCAGCAACATCAAACTGTTTTCACACTATTTGTTTATTCTCTATGCAATATTCATGGAAAGCAGTTCAAGACGATTACCAGTATTGTTTATCCACTTAAACAAAATACATGAACATTTCAAGTTCTATTACCTCGTGATCTGTTTAGATAAGTTATACTGATATACTAGTGTGTCCCATTTCAGGACATACCCCCGCGATCAAGGCATGCACAAAAATTCATCGTAGTAGGTGAGTATACCGAAATTCATCCTTTTGAATTGGTGTTTGGTGATCAGGTCAGTACTTCCGTACAACAAAGGGACCAATATCCAATGAGGGTTAGGACAAATACCAAATTTTGGTACGATTAATGCAATTTGCACTTTTGAATGACTCTCTAGGAGAGCTTTTTCAATATTTGGGATTTGGTATTTTAGCTCTTTTAAGATATCTAGGTTGTGCCTAGGTCAGCATATATCTGGATGCAGCAAAAGGACAACCTTGATACCCCGGATGAAATAACAATATAAAGACCTAAAACCTCAGATTTTGGCAATCTATCAATGCAAGATTTAAGGTTATAAAACCATACGCCACTGATATGTTCCCCACTCATACACAGTTTATTTTATGTTTGTATCACAAAGGTAAGTTGATTATTTCATGCCTTTTGCCTACTGGTACATCATATGATGAAGCTGCTATCACACTTAAGCAATTTAATTTTAATTTTAGTGTGATAGTGTAACTTGCTGATGTACTATCGTTTCTTGTTTTCCACACAGTGTAAACTCATTTTTGGTTTTCTATTTTTTATGTTTTTGATTTTTGAAAGTAGTAAATTTATTTACAAACAATTTTTATGGAAAATGGTTATTCAGGATTCCTCATCCTGTTGAGTTCAACTAAATGTTAAAAACGAGCCCTGCCAAATGCTTTTGTGTAAAGATCTGCCAGGTTATCTAGTATGTTGACTCGATGCAGTTCAATTAATTTCTTTTCAGCACAATCCTGTATAAAATGATGACGAATGTCAATATGTTTTGTGCGACTCTATTTTACGGGATTGTTGGTGATTGATATAGTGGCATTGTTGTCTATCATAATAGGAGTACGAGTGAAATCCAAATCGTAATCGTGCATCTGTTGTTGGATCCAGAGAACTTGAGCGCAACAGCTACCCGCAACAATATATTCAACTTCACACGTCGAGGTAGACACGCAAGACTGAAAGCAGATGATGATGAAACTGAAAGCAAAGAGATAGATGTTTACAATGTTATGAAATATCATAAATCTCCTGATCTAAGAGCAAGGTTTGAAAAGAGAAGCAAAAGAAAGAAAAAGTCAATTGACAATGAAGATGAACCGTATATTCCTTCAGATCCTGAACAACTAGTGAGGAAAGGTGCTAAAAGGCAAAAAAGAAAGGTTGGTGATTCTAGTAAAAAGAAAAATGAAAGTGTCACACCCCGGTCATAGAGGGAGCGCAAGTGTGTGACTATTGGGTAATCATTGCATCCAATTTAGTAAACAATATTAAACAACAACGATGTCATGCCATTACTAAGTTTCATTACACATTTACAACTTGCAAAAGTGAAATCACATAGTTATCTATTTCAGATCACCATTACAAACATAGTTTAAAACACATTGTTCCAAAATAAAATATTGTTTTCATCACAAATTTCATAGTGAGGCTTTGACCCCTATATACCCTTACTAAGTTGGGATATAAAAGGCAAACCCTCTAAAAAGTGGTGCACCATTGTTTTGACAAATCTCATACCTGGATCCCATCACCAGCTCAAGTCTTGCGTCCTGAAATACACGTAATTTTAAAAAGTCAACATAAAGTTGGCAAGTTCAAATAGTTTAATGTTTTCGTATCAATATGTCATCTTTGCAATCCTGCATTGAAATCCAAGTATGTTATTAGCATCAATGAGTTATTTAAGGATCTATTAGCGTGTCGCGAGCACCCTGACATACTTGTGCCATAAGTAAGTAACCAAACCGAGACTAGTTGACATCATTGGGAGCACAAAAGCACTTCGAAGGGTATACCAACCAGGAGTGGAGCGGGTCTAAAACACAAATCTACTTCTTTTACACCTTGGTCCCTAAGTGAATAATGGTTACTATTGTCATCATCCTACTTACACACATTGATCTGCTATTACTAACCCATAGCCAACATACTGTTTTGACATGACATGTATTTCACCTCGATAGTTTAAAACAAAACTTGAAATAATTGAAAGGAGGGACATGAACTCACAGTGTGTGCGTTCCGTTAAGTCGTACTATTTATCTATCGGTGTCCGCAACGTATGCAACCTACATGCGTATTGGTTTCATTAGACACCTAGGTCTCAATGGACCTTGTACTCATTGTTCATCTTCAATTCTTGTTATGTATTTCTTTGTTATGATGGAACAACTTAAAATGTTATCATAGTGTTGGTAGTTTGTTTATTCGATTAGTATTGTTATATATATTTATTAAATATATATATATATATATATATTATTGTTTTCAAATCATCTATGAACTGGGTCTTGCCCTTCACATGTCATTATGCCTAGCCCATGTTTTCTTGTCATTGGGCCTAGCCCATGTCATCTATGTCTTTGGGCCTAGCCCAGGTTTTCTTGTCATTGGGCCTAGCCCATGTTTTTGTATCTTTGGGCCTAGCCCATGTAATTTTATCTTTTTCGGCTTTTATTAGTCTTGGGCCTTGTCCATAAATATTATGGAATTGGGCCTTGTCCAAGACTTTTACAATTGGGCCTAGCCCACATTTATTTATTAAAAGCCCATTTTTCTTATAAGTATTTACTTATAATTTTCTACCATTTTATATTTTTAACTTTCCGGATTTTGATTTCAACAACATATATATATATGTTGAGCATCTAAATATATATTACATGTTCGTTTTCATCGAGAATCGCCCGTTGTCGTCACGCAACGGTGTAATCTTGAATGTTCGCTTATTGTTCGCATTGTTTCGGCACATTTCAAGAATATATTTGTTAGGTTACCAACACTTAGTGTATTGATCAGGTGTTTGTATTTTGTATATGGTGGGGTATTTTTATTGTGAATACCCTAAGTTCCTAATACATACACATACAATACACACATGTATATATACAAATTTATTGGTAACATAAGTATAAATATATACTTGTATTATTTTCCAAGTAGAAATATATGTTTGTAAAAAGTATTTATTTTTACTTATAAATATATATTTATAACTTTGTTAAACACTTGGCCATTTAGTGATAACCCTTGTCATTAGAGTCTACTTAATAACGTTTTAAGTTACTAATCACGTTTAGTCCCACTAAACTATAACGTTTTCCACATTTCAGAAACGTATTTAAAACCGGTTTAAGCTCATTATCATCCTCAACAATCCATCTGTATTTATTTTACATAACCAAACTATTATCATCCATGACTTTTTATGGTTTAAAATCCTAGTAAATCAAGTGGGTTTTTAATATTTATTAAACATTTCAAAACACTACTTTTATCATATTGTTTAGCCAAGTCCATGCATTTAACCCCTTGAATACTACACATTTTTAAGGTGATTACAACCTAAATACAAGTGTTTACTTCTTAGAAAATCATTCATATGCATAAAAATTATCTTTAAATTGTAGTATTTTTCATGAATAATGTAGTTGAGATCTTGTTTAGATTTAAACCTATCATTTTTAAATCTCAATTTTTATACTTAACCATGCAAGATCATCCAACTTTTATATCACACTTTTAACTAAACAACTTCACTATCCTAACTAGCAACCACATATACATATAATCAATAGAAAATAAACAATATTTAGTGTTATTATTATGTTGTGAGTTAGGGTTTTTGGTTTATCTTTTCTTAATTTTCAAGATGATCAACTTGTACACTAATAATCTAAGTATAAAAAATAAGCTAGATTATGGATGAGTTTAGCTTACAAAGAGTGCACAAGTTCCTTGATGTTTATGGAAGAAAACGAATCTCTTTAGGAAGCCCTAATGATCTCCATCCTTACTAGCTTCTTTAGTAGACTTGATTAAGCTTCAAAGTGTATAAAAAGTGGTGGTTTGTGGTGGCTAAGTGGTGGTGTAAAGTGGTATTGGTGGAGCCGTGAGATAGGGGGAAGAACAAGGGGAAAGTTTGCAATTTTTTGTTGTGAAGAATGATAAGAATTAGGTTTATGATATGATATATATTTCATTCATGATTCAAGTTCCATCACAATCTAAACACCATGCTCATAATCTTTGATTTTCAACCAAATCAAGTGGGCTTGGGGCCCACTTGTGACCGTCAAAATGAGGGGGGGGGTAAAGTGTAATTTATTTTTTTATCACATGGTAAAATTCTAGATATATAGGTAATTTGGCTAAGTATGGTGATTAGGGTTAATGATCTAGCGTCTTAAACATAAGACTTGAGTTTAGGGTGTATTTACATGGTATTTAATCCACATGATCCTCCAATATAAGTTTCGGATGACGGATACGTCGCTAGATCGCTCATCGTCGTAATAATCGTTAATAAACGAAACTATTTATTTAGTACCGGAAGCTTTTGTTTTCGACCACCACAATTGGTGTCTACTTAGTGCATTTCCGATCTAAAAATATGCATGACTAGTTCGCTAGACGAATATACGATGAGTTAGGATGGCCGATATGTCTTTCGTTCGATTGATATCGGCACTTTAATCTTCCGCCGTCGAACTTTTCCGAAAGTTGTGTTTCCGTGACCTCATGTTAGTTGAATGGATTCTGAGTTCTAAATGAGGCTTAACTAGTTCACTAGATGCCCGATTAGGCTATAGGCCACTAAAGTATTCGTCGTTTCAACACTTGGCCGCTTTCCGGTCGAATTGTGCATTGTCTAACGAATGACCGGAAACGATGTCTTTTGGGCATTCTTGCTATTCTCACATTATTTTAGGATGTTTAACATTGTTTTATTCTTATCTTTACATCCAAAATCCTCCGAATTAGTCTTGCAGACATATCGACATTTGTCGCTTTTTTGGTCGAAACGGACAATTTTGCAATTTAGGCGTTATACCGGAAACTTATGTATTATTGTAATAGTTGATCTCAATTATATGTTTTCATTTGCATATTGACTCAGGTTTGGCATTAACATGCCGTTATTCCTTGTTCTGATTCGTTTTTGTGGATTTACCAACACGGTTAGTGTCACCACATTTAGTGCGCCCCACACTTTCTACCAACACTTTTAGGGCATTGTTTTGGTTTGTTTCGCATCGTAACAGAAACCAGTATACGTTATGATCAGATTTACATGTCCTAATGACGTACGACTCAGTTACGTAATTAAATTACGATAACTATGCATGAGATTATCATATAAAATTAGTGATTAAGTTGTACGAAATTACCAGTTATTTGCCATTTGTCACATACTCCCCCTGTTAAAAGGAATTTCGTCCCGAAATTCAGCTTGAGGCATCCACTGAAGGAGTCTTCTCGAGCAGGTGGGGGTCTTTTGACTTGATTTAATCTTCACGCTCCCACGTATACTCGGGACCGTGACGCGAATTCCAGCGAACCTTCACCAGTTTGATTTGGCTTCTTCTTGTCTTTTGGACCTTCCAGTCCATGACTTGAACTGGTTCTTTGGTGAATTGTAATTTGTCATCAACATGAATCTCATCTGCCGAAATGATAACGGTGTCATTAGTCAGAGTTTTCTTCAGAATGGACACATGGAATGTGTCATGTACATTATTGAGTTCCTCTAGTAGTTTAACTTGTAGGCCACTGTAACAATCTTTGCCAGAATTTTGAAGGGTCCAATATATCTCGGGTTGAGCTTTTCGTGCTTCCCGAACCTAGCTAAGCCTTTCCAAGGTGAGACCTTTAACATAACTTTGTCTCCGACCTCGAAGGATAATGGTTTGCGTCTCCGATCCGCGTAGCTCCTTTGTCTATCTCGGGCTACTTTGATACGCTCACGTATCTTAAATATCTTGTATGTGGTCTCTTGTGTTAGTTCGGGACCAATAAGTTGTCTGTCACCGACTTTTGCCCAACATAATGGCGATCAGCACTTTCGTCCATATGGTGCTTCCAATGAGTATCCCAGTTTCCACCCAAACCTATCACACAGGCCAGAAGCATGTCTTCTAATGGTTGAATGGTTCGCTCGCTCTGACCATCGGTCTGTGGGTGAAAGGTTGTGCTTAAATCTAAGCGAGAACCAAATGGATTTTGAAATGATTTCCAGATCCGTGACACAAAGCAACCATCTATATCAGAGATTATCGAGATTGGCACACCATGACGTGCCACAATTTCCTTCAGGTACAGTTTAGCTAGTTTTTCCGTGTTGTCTTTCTCGCGGATGGGTAAAAAGTGAGCTGATTTGGTTAACCGATCAATGATAACCGAGATCATGTCATGACCTCAGGAAGTCCGGGGTAATTTTGTAACGCAATCCATTGATAATTGTTCCCACTTCCTGATCGGGATCTCCGGTTGTTGTAATAACCCAGATGGCTTTTGGTATTCGGCCTTGACCTTTGCACAAGTTAGGTATTTCCCAACATAGGTCGCAATATCTCCCTTGAGATTAGGCCACCAATAATATTCTCTCAGATCCTGGTACATTTGTCCGATCCTGGGTGTATCGAGTACTTGGACTTGTGTGCTTCATCCAGCACCAAGTCTCGCAACTCACCATAATAGGGAATCCAGATCCTTGCCATGAAATATAGAGTTCCATCCTTGTTCATTTCCAATTGTTTTTCCATTCCCTTTATTGATTCCGCTGGAATGTTTTCTGGTTTCAATGCTTCTTGCTGCCTTCATGCACTTGAGTAGTGAAGTTTGTCTGGATCGTCATTTCTAAAGCTGCACCTGTAATGTTTGACTCGTTCTTTTCTACTCAAAGCATCTGCTACAACATTTGCTTTGCCCGGGTGATACTTGATTTCACAGTCATAATCATTCAACAGTTCCACCCAACGTCGTTGGCGAATATTCAGTTCCTTTTGGTTGAATTTTGGACTTTTATGGTCTGTGAATATGGTACACTTAGTGCCATATAGATAATGATCGCTAGATCTTCAAGGCAAATACCACGACACCTAGCTCCAGGTCATGCGTGGTATAATTCCTTTCATGAACTTTCAATTGTCATGACGCGTACGCGATGACTTTTTCACGTTGCATTAACACGCAACCCAAGCCTTGATGTGATGCATCATAGTACACCACAAAGTCATCGGTACCATCCTGAGAGGGATAGTATTGGTGCTTTGCATAGTTTCTCCTTCAATACTTGGAACGTCGATTCTTGCTTTTCTCCCCAATCAAACTTTCTATCCTTCTGGGTAAGCGAGGTTACGGCTGAGCAACCTTGGAGAAGTTCTCAATAAATCTCCTGTAGTATCCCGATAATCCTTGGAATTGTCGTATTTCCGTGGGGGTTCTTGGCGTGGTCCAATTCTTTATAGCCTCGATTTTTGAAGGTTCAACATGTATTCCGTTCTCGTTCACCACATGGGCGAGAAATTGTACCTCGCGAATCCAAAATTCGCATTTTGAGAACTTGGCATATAATTGCTCCTTCTTCAGCAGCTCCAAAATGGTTCTCAGGTGTTGTTCGTGTTTATACAGTTTTGTGTCTGTCGCTTGTTTTAATTACAGTTGTAATTGTACGGTCTTTGCTCAAGTGTCTGTATAGGTTTGGTCGTGTTGAATAGATCGATTTATCCTTCTATATTGATCTAGTATGACATCTTAGCTTGTCTATGTTAATCAGTTGCATGTGTGCATACTGATGAATCTTGGAAACGACATGTCTACACATGTTCTCCAGAAAAATGGATTCTGTGCGAGTCAAAGAATTTGTACGAATCACATGATTCGTACGAAATAATTTGAGTAACAAGTGTGTTACTTGTTTCGTACGAAATAAGCATTTCGTACGAAGACTGACCCATACAAAATCCTGGAGTTGTGACTCGTGTGAAATAGTGTGTTCAGTATGTCTAGACTCGTATTTCGTACGAAACTAGACAGATAGTTGGGTGTTGCCTGGATAACTAGTTGACTCGCGTGTGAGAGTTAGATTGACTAGCTCACAAGACTGACTAGAGAGATTGTTATCTCTGAAGACAAAGACACAAGAACACAACAAGTTTGTTTGAGTCATACGAGCATTGTGTGTATATGTTTGCATTTGTTCTCAATCATTAATCAAGATAGTGAATCTTTGGTTACCCCGTGTTCTTTACTTTGCTTTGGTTGCATGCACACTTGGATTCCGCACTTGTGTGTGTGTCATATGAACAAGGAACTAGTTTAACACCATCCGCAGGTGGACCTACAGTTCGTGCTCTTTCTTGGTGCGTGAGTATATCAGTATGTCATCTATAAAAACGATCACGAACTTGTCAAGGTATAGCTTACATACCCAGTTCATTAAATCCATGAAACTGCAGGGGCGTTCGTTAGGCCAAAGGGCATAACAAGGAACTTGTAATGACCGTAGCGAGTTCGAAACGCTGTCTTAGGAATGCTTTCCTCTTAGATTCTCAACTGATGATTCCCAAATCTTAAATCAATTTTCGAGTAAAAACTCGACCCTTGAAACTGATGGAATAGATCATCGATTCTTGGTAATGGGTACCGGTTCTTGATAGTTAACTTGTTTAACTCCCGGTAATCGACGCACATGCGAAAGGTTCCTGTCCTTCTATTTCACAAATAGCACCGGAACTCCCCAAGGTGAGAAACTCGGTCTTATGAAAACTTTTGTCGAGCAGCTCTGCAACTGCGTAGATAATTCCTGCATCTCCAAGGGCGCTAGTCAATATGGAGCTTTTGCCACAGGTGCAACTCCTAGCACTAAATCAATACCGAATTCGACTTGTCTCTGAGGAGGTAGCCCTGGCAAGACTTCTGGAAAGACCTCCATTCCCTCACTACTGGTACATCTTCAATCATGGCTCCTCGGCCTTCTTATCCACCACGTGGGCGATGCATCCTTTCCTTAAACATTTCTGCACCTTCATGCAGTTTATGATTCGTAGAGGTGTGTCATGCTTCTCACCGTAATTATCAAGTGTTCTCTGTTGGATAAGGGGATGCGAATGATTTTCTCATGACATATAACATAGGCTCGATTAGTGGATAGCCAATCCATCCCAATAACAACATAAAACTACCCAGTTGAACTCGTAATAGATTTATATCAAACTTTCGTTCACCCAATTCTAACGTACATTTCTTTATTATTTCTTTCGACTCTACTAATGTCCCGTTAGCTAGATAATCGAGTAGGGAACATCTAATTTACTCGACATTACCCAAGTATATCTCTAAACTCTTTAGAAATAAAACTGAAATCTGCCCTAGTATCAAAAAGAATAGATGCAAAGTGATCATTGATAGGAAACGTACCGGTGACCACGTTTGGATCCTGGCGAGCATCCTTAGTTCTAATTACAAAGCTCTTCCCCGTGCTTGATTCGCTTTGGGACAATATTTCTTGAAATGTCCTTTGTCTCTGCATCCAAAGCAACCTTTTCTCCAATATTGGTTCCTCGACACACATCGGTGCGATGCCCAAATTTACCACATTTTCCACACTTGGGGCCTCGACATTCCCCATGGTGGTGGAAAGGACATTTGGGACATTTTGGTGCGTCCCCAGTATAAGATTTCTTAATAGTAGTGTTTGAGGTTGTGGTAACATATGCTTTGTTTTCCTTGATTTCTCTACGCGGCTTCTCTCTTGTTACTATTCGTGGTTACCACGAGAGCCTTTCTTGAAATGAGAAAATTTCCGTTTGTTGGAATCAGTGGTCTCCTCAATAGATTCTTTCTTGTTTCCACTATACTTAGGCAACCTTCCCTGACGTATAGTCCTCAGTAAGGCTAACAGGTAGCTCAATTACTTCACCAGTCTCTGTAGGTTTTGAAGAGGTAACCTAACTAAGAATCTCGGGGGCAAGTCCCCAAATGTACCCCTCAATACGTTTAAATTCAGTATCCACTAGATATGGCACCACTCGGGATAAATCAAGGAATCGATGCGTATACCCAGCAATGTCTGAACCAATCATTTTCAGATTCCAAAATTCTGTCTCCAACTTTTGAATTTTGACCTTGAGCATTACTTCTTCTTCATCATCTCCTTAAGTTCCTCCCAGGTCAGGGCGATGCAGCATCGTCGCCCTTGGTTTGGACCTGAATGTTCCATCATGATAGAGCTCCATCCACAAAGAGTCCAATAACATAGGTGACTCTTAGTTCAGCCGGGCACTTACTCATTCGGATGACTGAGTCTGTCTTCTCGGTCCAGCGTACAAAGGCTACAACGCCTCCTGTACCATCGAAGTTCAGAGGTTTGCAGTAAAGAAACTGCTTATATGTGCAACTAAAATCATTAGATACACCATTTAAGCATTGGTAAGTAGCACAAATAAGATGGATGAGAGTATATTGCGGTTTTATGAGTACCGCGTATTACCAGTTGGAGGATTTACTCCTGTGAACCTTCGGTACCACCACTATGCTCAGACCGGATAGCCTCGTACTGTGCAATGGCTTGAGATATGCCTTCATTCAGCTCCTCTTGTGTTGTTGGCAGGGTGTTATTGTTTGAACTTCTCCTACGGGGTGACATCGTCATTCTAATATAATATGTCGCTCATAATTAGCCGAATAATAATTTCATGTTATTACTACTATTATTATTTATTTATTATTATTTATTATTTTTTTGAATGTATGCATAGCACATCAGTACATGATAAATAAATAAATGATTATATGTATACGCCAATACGCACGCCCATCGTCATCATACACATAGCTCACCACATACATAGTCGCCACATCAAAAGATATAAATCATAATATCACCATGACGTAATGCATCAATCATAATATCACCACCTCATGACATAATCAACCATAACATAAAAGAAATACAATGTAACATAAAGAAAATACACTTTTATACAATGACAACTTGTTACAATTTGTTCGTGAAGAGCCAAAAAGGACTTAGGGATACACGACCCTAGTCAATACAAGTTTTTACATTACAAAAGTACTATTTTCTTCCACATTGCTTTTTCACGTCACTAAGTTGTCTTCCAAAAGCTGGATCTTCAAGGTTATGTCTTCGTGTGTCAAAACATCAATAGTAAATCTGATCCCAAAAGATATACACAAACATGCTACTGGAGTGGAGGGGGTGGTGGAAATGGTGATCGGGGAAAAAAACTGCGATGGTAGGCCATCTCCTCCTCGAGGCTAGAAATGCGCCTAGTAGCATCTGTCTGAAACTGCTCTAACTCCTGCACTAGTGCCTCGATGGGCATGACAAATGGTGGAATGGGTAGTAAAAAGGTGGAGTCGGTGGTTGTACAGGGGTAGTGGTGGTGATGATGGCGGTGGGTATGATGGTGGGGGTGGTATCGGTGATGACAGTGGTGGGGGTGTCGCTCTGGCAGTGGCGTGAGCAGTACGCTGAGTCTCTAACACCCAGATCCTTCAGAAGATCAGAGAGAGCTGTAGGTCATGTGAAGTCACTCTTTCCTACACAGGAATTGGAGGGAAGTGTGAGGGATGATAAGGGTCCGAAGGGCTCATGCCCGGTGGAGCTGTCGGAGTAAACATGCAATGCTGGAGGTGGTGTGGGATGTGGGGCATACATGGGGTACTCTATCGAAAAAGAAGGTCCTGCCATATGGGAGGGTCCGGCTGCAGATGGGTTGTAAATAGGGGGTAGGTGGACCTCTCAGAAAAATATGGTGGCGGCTGCTCTGGGGCACATGGAGTGTCGCTCAGTGAATAGTAACGGGTAAGTCCTAGTGTAGTGAGTGGGTCCAGGGGTCTGGACGCTGACTGGGAATGAACTAGCGCGAGCCGGTGAGGCCGCAGGGGGTGAATACAAAGATACAGGTGTGCCTAGGGCGGCAAATGAGGCATCGTCTTGCCTCATGCTCACTCGGAGTAGCATCGGTGGATGACGAGATGTCAACAACTGGGATATCAGGGGGTGGAATCTCGAGTATAGCAATATCATCGAAGACCTCGCCATCGTCAAGGTCGTCCTACATGTGCTCAACGTGGAACATGGGTATCTCTCATCATCGTCATCTAGATTAATAACAGGAGGGACTACAGCAAGGGGCACGGCCAAATGTATAATAGCATGTTCACCCTCTGGATGGCCATGCACGATAATATCATGCGGGGGCTGAGGGGCGGCCAGCACATCGTCTGCTAGGGTACATCCTCCTCCATTGGGTCGAACATGGCAAGTGGCTGAAAGTCTTCAAAGTCTCTGTGTTCAGGCTCCATCCTCTAAGGGTAGGGCCTCAGCAGCGGAGTCATCCATCGTCAGACACGTACTCCTCAAGGTCCTCTTCATAGCTCGATGAGGAAGACATAGTCATGGCAAATAATCCGTACAATGCATATATATGCATGTTAGGTAATTTATGATATATTTTATATTAATCACCAATTCTCATGCACGACTTGTTCTCTTCTGTTTTCCATGTAATCTTATGTTTTTGTGTCTATGTATTATTGACTAATTATGTATTGACTCTGCTCATTACTTATAGTTGAGCTCGTGTGATAGATCCTTGTGTTATCGTGACACAATGTAAACCTTTTTGTTATCTTGTTATAATTCCAAAACATTCTATCATGTTTTAAGCTTTGTTTTCATGTGCGAGCCCCTGGTGATTGTAGACCAGCTTCTAATAAAAGTTTTTCCCTGGTTCATACAATCGAGCTCATGATACCAACCTGTCACACGCCGGTCGTAGCGGAAGCGCAAGTGTGTGACTATTAGGTAATAATTACATCCAATTTAGTAAACAGTATTAAAGAATAAGATGTCATGCCATTACTAAGTTTCATTACACATTACAACTTGGAAAAGTGAAATCACATAGTTATCTGTTTCAGATCACCATTACAAACATAGTTTAAAACACATTGTTCCAAAATAAAATATTGTTTTCATCACAATTTCATAGCGAGGCTTTGACCCCTATATACCGATACTAAGTTTGGATATAAAAGGAAACCCTCTAAAATGGGGTGCACCGTTGTCTTGACAAATCCCATACCCAGATCCCATCACCAGCTCAAGTCTTCGTCCTGAAATACATGTAATTTTAAAAAGTCAACATAAAGTTGGCAAGTTCATGTAGTTTAATGTTTTTGAATCAAAATGTCATCTTTGCAATCCTGCATTTGAAATCCAAGTATGTTATTAGCATCAATGAGTGTGTCGCGAGCACCCTGACATACTTGTGCCATAAGTAAGTAACCAAACCGAGACTACTTTGACATCATTGGGATCACAAAAGCACTCCGAAGGGTATACCAACCAGGAGAGGAGCAGGTTCTCAATAGATCTACTTCTTTTCACCTTGGTCACTAAGTGATTAACGGTTACTATTTCATCATCTACTTACGCAGAGTGATCTGTTATCTACTAACCCATAGCTAACATACTGTTTTGACATGACATGTATTTCCCCTCGATAGTTTAAAACAGAACTTGAAATAACTGAAAGGAGGGATATGAACTCACAGTGTTTGCGTTCCGTTAAGTCATACTATTTATTGATCGGTGTCCGCAACGTATGTAACCTACATGCTTATTGGTTTCATTAGACACCTAGGTCTCAATGGACCTTGTACTCGTTGTTCATCTTGAATTCTTGTTATGTATTTCTTTTTTATGATGGAACAACTTAAAATGTTATCATAGTGTTGGTAGTTTGTTTATTCGATTAGTTTGTTATATTGTTTATATATTTCTTAATATATATATTTATTTGTTTTCAAATCATGTGTGAACTGGGCCTTGCCCTTCACATATCCTTGGGCCTAGCCCATGTTTTCTTGTCATTGGGCCTATCCTATGTCATCTATGTCTTTGTGCCTAGCCCATGTTTTCTTGTCATTGGGCCTAGCCCATGTCATCTATGTCTTTGGGCCTAGCCGATGTAATTTATGTCTTTAGGCCTAGCCCATGTTTTTGTATCTTTGGGCCTAGCCCATGTTTTTTATCTTTGGGCCTAACACATGTATTTTATTCCTTTTTGGGCTTTTATTAGTTTTGGCCCTTGTCCATAAATATTATGGAATTGGCCATTGTCTAAGACTTTTAAATTTGGGCCTAGCCCACATTTATTTATTAAAAGTCCATTTTTCTTATAGTATTTACTTATAATTTTTAACTTTCTTATTTACTTTCCGGATTTTGATTTCGATATTATATATATATATACATACTTATTATTATATATATGTTGAGCATCTAATATATATTTAGACTCGTTGTCGGCGTCGTTTATTACATGTTCGTTTTCGTCGAGAATCGCCCGTTGCCGTCGAGGCGACAGTGTAATCTTGAATGTTCGCCTATTGTTCGCATCCTTTCGATTGTCCGATTATGTTTTGACACATTTCAAGAACATATTTGTTAGGTTACCAACACTTAGTGTATTGATCAAGTGTTTGTATTTTGTATATGGTGGGGTATTTTTATTGTGAATACCCTAAGTTTCTAATACATTCACATACAATACACACATGTATACATACAAATTTATTGGTAACATAAGTATAAATATATACTTGTATTATTATCCAAGTAGAAATATATATTTGTAAAAAGTATTTATTTTACTTGTAAATATATATTTATAACTTTGTTAAACACTTGGCCATTTAGGGATAACCATTGTCATTAGAGTCTACTTAATGACATTTTAAGTTAATAATCGTGTTTTGTCCCACTAATCAACCCACTAATCATGACTTAATCGTGATTAGATTTTTAGAAAATTTTCGCCATAGTTTCCACTAAACTATGTCGTTTTCCACATTCCAAAAACGTATTAAAACCATTTTCAACTCATAATCATCATCAATAATCCATCTATATTTATTTTACATAACCAAACTATCATCATCCATGACTTTTTATGGTTTAAAATCCAAGTAAATCAAGTGGGTTTTTAATATTTATTAACCATTTCAAAACACTACTTTTAGTCATGTTCTTTAGCCAAGTCCATGCATTTAACCCTTGGTTTCTACACATTTTTAAGGTGATTACAACCTAAATACAAATGTTTACTTCTTAGAAAAATCATTCATATGCATAAAAATTATATTTAAATTGTAGTATTTTTCATGGATGGTGTAGTTGATGATCTTGTTAGATTTAAACCTATCATGTTTAAATCTTCATTTTTATACTTAACCATGCAAGATCATCCAACTTTAATATCACACTTTAACATAAACAACTTCAATATCCTAACTAGCAACCATATAAACATATAGTCAACACAAAATAAACAATATTTAGTGTTATTATTATGTTGTGAGTTAGAGTTTTTGGTTTATCTTTTCTTGATTTTCAAGACGATCAACATGTACACTAATAATCCAAGCATAAAAAATAAGCTAGATTATGGATGAGGTTAGCTTATAAAAGTGCACAAGCTCCTTGATGTTTATGGAAGAAAATGAAGCTCTTTAGGAAGCCCTAATGATCTCCATCCTTGCTAGCTTCTTTAGTAGACTTGATTAAGCTTCAAAGTGTATAAAAAGTGGTGGTTTGTGGTGGCTACTAGGTGGTGTAAGATGGTAGTGGTGGAGCCATGAGGTAGGGGAAGAAAAAGGGGGAAAGTTTGCAATTTTTTTTGTGAAGAATGATAAGAATTAGGTTTATGATATGATATATATTTCCTTCATGATTCAAGTTCCATCACAATCTAAACACCATGCTCATAATCTTGATTTTCAACCAAATCAAGTGGGGCATGGGGCCCACTAGTGACCGTCAAAATGAGGGGGGGGGTAAAGTGTAATTTATTTTTTATCACTTGTAAAATTCTAGATATTTTGGTAATTTGGCTAAGTATGGTGATTAGGGTTAATGATCTAGCATCTTAAGCATAAGACTTGAGTTTAGGGTGTATTTACATGGTATTTGATCCACATGATCCTCCAATATAAGTTTCGGATGACGGATATGTCGCTAGATCGCTCATCGTCGTAATAATCGCTAATAAACCAAACTATTTATTTAGTACCGAAAGCTTTTGTTTTCGACCACCACAATTAATATGGTGTCTACTTAGTGCATTTCTGATGTAAAAATATGCATGACTAGTTCGCTAGACGAATATACGATGAGTTAGGATGGCCGATATGTATTTCGTTCGATCGATACCGACACTTTTAGTTCCGCCATCGAACTTTTCCAAAAGTTGTCTTTCCGTGACCTCATATTAGTTGAATGGATTCGAGTTCCAATGAGGCTTAACTAGTTCACTAGATTACTGGATGAGGCTATCGGCCACTAAGGTATTCGTCGTTTCGACAATTGGCCGCTTTCCGGTCGAATTGTGCATTGTCTGACGAATGACCGGAATCGATGTCTTTTGGGCATTCTTACTATTCTCACATTATTTTAGGATGTTTGACATTGTTTTATTCTTATCTTTACATCCGGAATCCTCCGAATTAGTCTTGCGGACAAATCGACATTTGTCACCTTTTTGGTCGAAACGGACAATTTTGCAATTTAGGCGTTATGCCGAAAGTTATGTATTATTGTAATAGTTGATCTCAATTATATTTTTCATTTGCATATCGACTCAGGTTTGGCATTAACATGCCGTTATGCCTTGTTCTGATTCGTTTTTGTGGATTTACCGACACGGTTAGTGTCACCGCATTTAGTGCGCCCAACACTTTCTACCAACACTTTTCGGGCATTGTTTTGGTTTGTTTGCGTCATAACAGAAACCAGTATATGTTATGATAGGTTTACTTGTCCTAATGACGTACGAATTAGTTATGCAATTAAATTACGATACTATGCATGAGATTATCATATAAAATTAGTGATTAAGTTGTACGAAATTACCGGTTATTTGCCATTTGTCACGAAAGCACAAAAGAGATTTGAAGAGCCTTTGAAAGAACAACTGCTGGAGCTGAAACAAGTAGTTACTAAAAAGAGTACAACATATGTGGAAGTTGAAGTTGAACATGTTATTCCAATTTAAACTCCTACAGCATCACAACAAGCTACAACAACACTGATTCTACCAATCTTTCCACAACCTCGAGTACAACCTCAAGCGCAACAACAATTTTCTCAACGTCAACAATCTCATCCTATGTTGGTGTATATTTGTGACAACAACTTAGATTTGGTCTTTGAATATCTTGTAATTGGTAAAATGATAATCAGTTAGTGAGTTTAGTTTTGTAATAGTTAGTTATAGTGATTGGGCTAAACCAGACCCACATAATAGGGAGTGGTAGGCAAATTAGGCCTAGACTAATTTGTAGCCCATGTGGTGAAACCCTAGCCCAGATGCAAACCTGTCTCTATATAAAAAGAGGTTTGCATTAGGGCTAAGGTTGCTCAGTTATTCACTTCCGAGAGAGTTGATCTAGATTGATTGTAATTGGTGTGATAGATAATCAATAAAGATCAGGTTTATTGTGATTTGCTGTTCTTACTCGGTTTTCTGTGTATATCTGATCTAGAGGATTTCGCACTCTAGATTGGATAGACAATTCTGTGAAGATCCATACGGATTAGGGGACCTACATCCTCTTGTCCTTTGTTTAGAGATATTGGATATATATTTGATGATGACCTTCAATTTCCAAATATTGACATGATGAATTTGGATTTCCTCGATAAACCTAATGATAAGAGAATTAAGCAGCTGGAAAATGAGGTAAAGAAGTTGAAAGCGTGGCTAAACATATGGAAGCTGTTATAGCAAGTCTTGTTTCTGGAAACGAACGATTGTGAAAGAGATCGAGTGATTTGGAAGCTGACAAGAAGTTGAAAGATCAAAAGCTTGAAATTCTATACAAGGTATTAGAGAAGAGAATGGGGATTGGTTTTGAAGCATAGTTTAATAAGATAGAGATAGACAAACAAAAGTTAGAGCTGCTGAAAGAGCATGAAAAGTTGTTACAGAATCAGAGGCTGTAAGTATTGATAAAGGAAAACAAAAAGTTGATGCTATTTTAGAGATTATGACCAAACCTGAGAAAGAAAAATCACCATAGCCTGAAGTAGAGAAGTCTCTGGACACTGTGAATGAGACAGATAGTGAACAAATCGACATCACAAAGTTTGTTTTGATTAAAAGTGTATATGATGTTGAACCAAAAAAGGAGAAAGATGATGATGAGGAGTTGGATGTTGAAGGATCTGGTCATGATGATGATGATGACATTAACCAAGGTGGTACTGGTTTGGTAGTGTTTGAAGGAAAATATTCTAAAGCAGATTATATGAATGATGCATAAAATCAGGAAGATGGTGGTGAATTTTAGGGGGAGTGTGGTGATGATCCTGTGAATGATGAAGATACTTCAAGAATCTTCACATATTTATTCCTCTAACGGTTGTTCCTGCAAGTAACAAGAAAATGATATATGTCTGCCATGATGTTGAAGAAGGAGGATTTGTGCATAATTATACAAAAGAAGAGATTGCATAGATGATTGGTATTAAGTAAACTCATTCGAATTTGAGATTGAAGAAGAATTGAACAATATTGATATTGCAAAGCCTGATGACTACGCGTTCAAGTATATTCTAGAGGCTGATAATTACAATAATGTTGTCATGGAAGATGATTCAGACGATGAAATTGAAAAATATTCTAGTGAAGGAACTGATGATTTCCTAACATTTCAAAAGATGTTTGATGAAGAGATGAGTGATTGACTAAAAAGAAAGATAGAAGAAACAATCAAAGATGGTGAATCCCCAAGGCGCGGAAAGCTTGGTTCAAAGTTATGCCAAGAGAAAGAAAGTTTAGAAGACAACTAGCGTTCTTTACAAGACACCAAGATGTCTCACTAGGAGATATTATTAGTTAGGGATGGATACCGAGTTGAATGTTTGGGGTATAAAGAGAGAGTACGGAGTTCAATACTTCTGATATCTAAAAGATATAAAGAACTTGTTGTGGTGTGACATGTAGGAGTTGTGGAAAACAAAATCAGATTAACCTCCAAATGAAACCGGATGATTAGAAGCTATGGAAGGTTATCAGATATGAAGCACATCATAATTTTCCTACATGGATACCACATTATCCCAAAAGAATAATGAAGATTGATATAATATCACAACTGCCTTATATAACCTTAATTGTTAAACGTCCTCGAGCCGTGAAGCATATGCATGTGATGAAGATTGAACAGGATTTTCAAAAAGATTTCAAATGGTGGGATTATGATCAAGTGACTACTGAAGCTGTGATTGTGTTAAAGACTAATGTTTTGTGGAGAGCAATACGTATTTTATATCCTATGTGGTTGGTAAATCTATCTAAAAAAGATGTTTAGTGTTTGTACTTCAACAAGATACACTATTAGGTACAAGATATAGTAAAGGCTATGTAGCACTAGAATGTCATCAAAGTCTGCTATGCCAATAAAATTAATTCGGGAAAGATGTGGAACACATAATGGTGGGAGATTGAATAGAAAGAGTTTATGAAGGAAATTCGGAAGGAAGAAAGGATCAAAGAATGTATAGATAAGGCATCAATTAGCAGATATCAATTTATAAGGAATGTGCCACCGAGTGATCAAACGCCGATGACTTACTTTGAGCTAAAGCGTCAATGAGTTAAGAAGTATTTCTTTAGGCGTTAAGAGATTTTGAAGTTATAAAAGTTTTGAAGACAGATCGAGACTGCTGGCAACATCCAATGGGGAGTTTGTTGATACACTATGTCTGCTACCTACGTCATCGAGTCGTGTCGATATGTAATAGGAAAAAATGTTAGATTATTCTACATTTTGGTTGTAATTTACATCCGTGTGAATGTAAGCTAGTCCGCACGAGGGTGAGTCATGTAGTATAAATAGCCGTTAGGACTTAGTGTTTGGTAGATTTTGCTGAACAGATGGCGAAGCTCTTTCAGTTGGTTTTCTAGAATTTAACCGTTGATCAATTAATGAAAACATTGAAAAATTAAGTAATCTTTTATTGTCGCCTAATTAAAATGGATTCCGCACATATTGAATAGGTTACAGATATTAACTGAGTTAATGGTATATCAAAAACGGTCCTCGCACTACTCACCTATTGGGGTAAGCTCTCAGTAACTTGTTGTTGAGAGGAACTAGGTTGATGCAAGTCAGGGTTATCTAGTGCATCAAGCAAATTCTGTAATAGTGATGGGAATTTTGAAGTGGGTGGTGGTCGAAAGAGAAGCAACCCTAGGATAGGGACTTGAGTAGAGATAATCAAGTGATGTATCTCCCCCTTGATGTGGGTCCCATATGCTTACAACACTCTCCTTTTATGAGGATGAGTGAGGAGTTTAGATAGGTGGAGGTGTTTGCATTTGTTGTGAGGAAGTAACAACAGATGTTTGCTGCTTTTGTGTTATAATAGGTTCCTCTGGCACCTCAATTTCCAGAGTGACCTTTTTTGGGGTATTCTTTTTGGTTTTGGCTTGCGGATTGATATAAGGTTTTTGGAAATGCCTTGTGTGTGTTCCACAACACTGGGTTATGCACTGTGGCCACGAGGAGTAGTTGGATCTACAATAGGTGTGGTACCATCTGTTGTTGAATTTTCTAAAACATTTTCTGTAGTCACATTTTCTTGACTTTTGGTTAGCATCGAAGTAAAAGTTTTGTCAGAAAGACTTTTAATTTGGAGACCCTCCGCTCTTGTAAAAATGTTTTTTTTGCCAATACCCTTTTTAAAAGACAAAGTATAAGTCTTGGGTACAAGAGAAAAGCTTTGGGCTTGTTTTCTTTCTTAGATTTTACATTAGTAACCATATCTAAAAACTGAGCATTTGAAAGCTTGAAATTTGATTTTGTTAAATGGCATATCCCAAATGCTATGTTTTCAAGGGAATTTCATTAAAATTAGTGGTTTGGGTGAAAGACGTATAAGTAAGGTATGCAAAAAAAATTCATGTCAGGTGGAAAATAAGGTTTATAAATTGTTGAACCTACCAACTGGCCTTCATAGCCCCTTTCTACCAATTCAAGATGTAGATCAGTTTTTGGAAAAGATTCACTACCTGTCCCATCTGCTAGGACAAAATGGTGGAGATTAGTTAGGGAATGATCTGAACGGCATTACCGTTTATGGACAAATATAGAATTTTTGAACCAATAAAACAGTTGTTTGACTCTTTTGAACAGAGTTTTTATTTTTGGTGATCTTATCAATCTTTTTCTTCTTAAGAAAGATCCAAGTTTGAATATTTCTAAACAAAATTTTAATGTTTTTATTGAGATATTTGAAGAAAATATTTCAATCTCTATTTAGCATCCCAATTCTAGTGATCAACCTTTCAAAGGTAGATGTGTCTAAAGCTTTTGTGAATACATCTGTCAATTGATCTTCAGTGGGAACACGATGAAGTGAAATCAATCTCTTTTCCTAAAAATCTCTTACAAAGTTATGAAGAATATCATTGTGCTTTGTTTATTGAATGTGCCACTGGGTTCTTGATAATGTCTTCAGCTGCTTGACTATCCAAAAATAATGGTGTCTTTAGAGAAGTTATACCAAAATCAAGTAATTGATTCTGAAGCCATAGGAGTTGTGAGTTCAACTTGCAGCAGCTATATACTCTGCCTCTACTATAGAATTAGAGACTACTATTTGCTTTTTGCTTTACCATGATACCAAGGGATTACTAGGAATTGGCAACCTCCTGATGTTGACTTCATTGTTTTGTGACAACCAGCAATGTTACTATCAGAGAACCCTGAAAGCTCATTGTATCCATTAGTTGGATACTAGATACCAAGTGTGGGAGCACCTTTTAGGTATCTAAATATTCTTTTACAGCTACTAGATTTACCTTTTTAGGTGATACTTGATATCTTGCACAGACACATGTTGCAAATATATTATCAGACCTTGATGCAGTTAAGTATATATCAATGACCCAAGCATACATATGTATAGTGTCTGATCTATCAAGTCATCTTGCTTATCAGATATGAATGGTTTAGATGTACTCATGAGGGTAGCACATGGTTTACAATATTCATGTCAAACTTTCAAAATAGTTTTGACATATCTGTTTTGGTGAATGAAAGTTTCATTTTCTAGTTATTGGACTTAGAGACCAAGAAAACATTGTAACTCTCCCATGACACTCATTTCAAATTGAGCTGTAATCAATTTTTTGAAATCATCACACAGTTTGTCACATGTGGATCCAAATATTATATCATCCACATGGATTTGTATAATTAACAGATCATTCCCATCAATTTTAGAAAAAGAGTTTTATCAAGTTTACCTCTTTTAAATTCTCTGATAGTAGAAAAGTGGATAGAGTATCATACCAGGCTCTAGGTATTTGTTTTAGTCCATACAGAGCTTTGTTTAGCTTCTAGACATAATCAGGATGGAATGAGTCTTCAAATCCAGGTGGTTGACACACATAGACCTCTTCTTGGATTTTACCATAGAGAAAAGCACTCTTTATATCCATCTAATACACCTTCATGTTGTGATTGACATCAAAGGATACAAAGAATTTTATAGCTTCCAACCTTGCTACAGGAGCAAAGGTTTCGTCATAGTCAATTCCTTCTTGCTATTTATACACATGAACCAGAAGCCTAGCATTTGTTTTTTATAACAATGTCTCTTTCATCAGTTTTGTTTTTGAGTGCAAGTTCCATTTTTTAGTTGTTGAACTTGGAGACCAAGGAAACATTGTAACTCCCTGTGACACTCATTTCAAATTGAGTTGTAATCAATTTTTTGAAATCATCACATAGTTTGTCACATGTGGATCCAAATATGATATCATCCACATAGATCTGTACAACTAACAGATCTTTCCCTTCCCATTTTAGAAAAAGAGTTTTTATCAATTTTACCTCTTTTAAATTTGTTGGATTGGAGAAAAGTGGATAGAGTATATACCAGGCTCTAGGTACTTATTTTAGTCTTTACATAGTTTGTTTAGCTTGTAGGCATAATCAGGATGGAATGAGTCTTCAAATCCAGGTGGTTGACACACATAGACCACTTCTTGGATTTTACCATTGAGAAAAGAATTCTTTATATCCATCTGATACACCTTCATATTGTGGTTGACATCAAAGGCCAAGAGAATCTTATAGCTTACAACCTTGCTACAGGAGCAAAGGTTTAATCATAGTCAATTCCTTCTTCCTGTTTATATACTTGAACCATAACCCTAGCTTTTTTTTTATAACAATGCCTCTTTCATTAGTTTTATTTTTGAAGACTAATTTTATACCAATTGGACAGGTATCCTCATGTAATGGTACAAGTTCCCAAACCTATTGTCTCTTAAACTGGGAAGCTCTTCTTGCATGGCTTCTACCTAACTGTTGTCTTTCAATGGCTCTTAGTATTAGACAAGTTAAGTGAGAGATAGAAAACCTCTAAATAGGAAGACAATTGAGGTTTGGCTTCTTGTGAGCACTCCTCCATTGATGTTTCCTATAACTTGTTCTGGTGGATGAGATCTGTGGAAAACATGTCTTTAGCGTTTGGAATGATGGACTTTGTGGTGAGGGGCATAAAAGGGAATTTTCTAGTGAAACCTCTTTGCCATTGTAGTATGGTCAACAATGGTTTGAAATGGTGGTGGAGGAATTGGTCTAAGTGGTGAGTTATTTGAGGATGAGGATAGCTTAGTAGTTTGACTACAAGCAACATCAGAGGTTTTTGGATGACTTTCGTCAACAGTGGTTTCACTTATCGTGGACTAACTATTGTTTTGTGTAGAAGAATTTTGTAGATCAGATTTGACTTTATATTGAGATGGTATCTTGTTGGAATTGAACCCAACAAAAGAACAGATGATAGAAAGCCAAAATTGATCCTAATAATAAAACATCTGCTAGAGCAAGCTCCGCTGAAGACAAAATGTCAAAGGTCTGCCATAGCTAAACATTGTTGAAGACTAACACTAAAGGTCTGCCTAGAAGCTCTGTTGAAAATGCTAAAGGTCTACTAGGGCAAAGCTCTGTTGAAGACTAAAGTTAAAGGTCTGCCAAGGGAAAGCTCTGTTGAAGACTAAAGCTAAAGGTCTACCAAGGCAAACCTCTGCTGAAGGCCAATAGAGGATGTCTCATTAGTGTTTACTATCAGTCTTTGTAATGTTTAGCTATTGCAGTGATTAGCTTAGCAGATGTTATTTTGTTAATATTCTTATATGTCATTTTCATATTGATCATCATAAGATGCTCGGTGGTTAGAATTGTAATATAAATAGAACAGTGCCTGTTCTATTCTATTTGATCACTTTTCATCACTTATCAATCTAACATTTCTTCCTTACATTCTGTACGAACAAATCAGTGATGTTAGGCTGAGGGGGAGATTGTGAGTTATATGCAAGTAATTATAATTATGAAAGCATGCCAATGAAAACAATCTCTCAATTGTTATGAATCAAAGTTCATCATTCCGCTACATTTACTTCTAATTTATCATCTTTAGAACTTTTGTAACAGTATCAAACTCAGATCCTAACAATTGGTATCAGAGCTTGGTCAATTGAATTTGATTTAATAATCAATTTATTTGAATAGATTAGCTCTCACTGCTAATTCAGTTTGTTTGTTTTTATGGAAACAAATTTAATTACATTCTCAAAGTTTTTAAACAAAAACTGTTTGTAAACAATCAGAATGTCACACACTTCACAAGATCCTCATAACACCGGCAACATGTTTAAACCGCCAATCCTTGTCAGATCTGAGTATAATATCTGGCAAAGACGGATGGGTCATGTCCTTATTCAGCAAAACACCGGTTGTTGTAAGTCAGTCATTTTGGACACCATGTTCCATTGATACCGAGTACAGAGGAACCTAAAGTCCATGTACCAAAGAATCCTGAAAATTATTCCGAGCAAGATTTCTAAAAAATCGAGCTAGATGCAAAGGCATTTAGCATCGTGGCCTCTGCATTACAAAAATGATATCTATGCTGGCCTGTTGCATTGCAACAACGCAAAGGAATTATGGGAGGCTTTGAAAGAGCAATTCGGTGGGACTGAGGAAGTGATTGAAAACAACAGAGAGGTTCTGAATCAACAATATGAAACGTTTTGTCATGTAAAAGGAGAGTCACTAACCCAACAGTTTGAAAGATTTTGCTGTCTCATTAGTAAGCTTAAACTGGTAAATGTTACACTTGCAAATTCCACTTTAAATAGTTGTTTCCTTAGATCATTACCAGATAAGTGGGACACTATAGCTTTTGTAACTAGAAACTCAGTTGGGTTCAAAGAAATGAGTCTTAATCAGCTTCATGGTAGGCTCCTCGCATATGAGAGAGAGCTGAACTAGAAAAAGAAGCTACAAGATCTTGCAAAGTGGCTGATGACTATGCATTTGGTAGTACAACACTGTTTGGCCAAGAGGAAGTCACTAGAGCAGAGAGGATCAGAGTTATGATCATTTCATTGATATAACTTATGGTAGTAATCTCAACTCCGACCCTTACACACCTAATTATGCATTTGGTGCTAATGGAGAAAGTCAAACTTCTGATAACTTATGCTTTTAGTTGAATGACCTTCAACATTTTGATCCTTCAGATTTGGAAGAGATGGACATTTTGCATCAGTTGGCTCTATTAAGTGTTAGGGCTAACAAATATTACAAGAGAACTGGTAGAAAGTTTCCAAGGTTGCATGGGGGACAAAAGTTGGGCTGGATAAGTCAAAGATTAAGTGTTATAATGTAATAGGCTAGGAAACTTTGCTAGAGAATGTAGGTCTCAATCAACTGGACCAATTGTCACACATCCTAGCCTAAGACCTCAAAACACTATCCATTATTCCCAATATACCCCTGCTCCTCATATGCAAAACACTGCTCATTTTGCACACCCTGCTACCACTGTTCCTGTGCAATATGTTCAAACCACTATTCCTCAAATTCAGTATGTTCAAGCACCAGCTCCTCAGCTTCAAATGCAACCTGCACAACAAGTTACTCAAACCACTACTTAGTCTAAGGTTAATCAATAGAGCTTCTTTACTCAGGGCTTTGCTGACACTAAAAAGAAACAAAATGAATTTTGCTTTATGGCATTAGAGTCTATAGTTGAGGGTGATGAATTTGAGGAAGTGGAGTCTAAATATGTTGGGTCTAATGTCCATGATGAAGCAGTTGTTACAAAAGAAAGTGTTGATGAACATTTGAAACTCTTACTGACCCATGGGATGCTAGTGTTTGTGAAGGTGAATGTGATTGTGTCATGATGGCTGCTACTAAAGTATCTCCTCATGAGGGATCCTCAACTTTTGAGGAGATTGAGAAATACCAATTTAAACCCTTATGGTCTGATGAATGTGACATTCTTGAAAATTTCAAGCCAATGGATTTCTCAATGATTGAAGGTGTCAAAGCACCAAAGGCATGAATCATTCCCATAACAGATTTACCAGCATATGTTACAACATCTGCTGACAAAAAGTCTAATAAAGGAAAAAAGAAAGAAAAGATCAAAAACCAGTTTTGTGATTTTTGTGAAAAGTAGAACCATGTTACCAAAAATTGTTTTCTTCTAAAATATTATGACATTAACATAACAAGTGTGATCATTGATTCTCCTAACTGCATAATTTGTAATAAAACAAATCAAAAACTCAAGAGTGTGTTTATCTCAAAAACTTTGATGTGAAAAAGAATAGTATAAATCCAAAACACCAGAGAGTTCAAAACTAGTACTTCAAAAGGAAAGTCTAAACAGACCTTTGTGCCTGTTGAAACACCTGTTGCCAAAGCACTGCACAAAACATCTGCTCCCAGGGAGGTGCAGGTAACAGATGCACCACCTGCCAATCAAAACCCAAGAGGATATGGACAACCGATTTACCAAAAGGTACCTCTTAGTTATGAGGGTTACAAAAGGCCCTCCAAACCAAGAATAAATAGACATCCTCATGGTTACTATCATTTGGTGGGATATGGGTCTCAACATATGTTACAAAGATCTGTTTAAACCACTGTCTTGATAGTTTATTGTATGTAGATAGTGGAGGCTCTATTCATATGATAGGATGTAGAGCTCTACTCAAAGATTTCATGGCAGATGGAAAGGGTGATATATCCTTTGGTACTAATTCAAAAGGGAATGTTCTTGGGTCAGGAACTGTTCAGGCTGGGAAACTCAAATTTGAAAATGTCAATCTTATTGAAAATTTGAAATTTAATCTTCTTAGTGTCCCACAAATGAGTGACAAAGGCTGTGGGTCATTCTTCACTAAGAAAACTTGTCAGATTGTTGGGCTAGACGTGGTTAAAAAGATTGGTCAAATCATAGCTGAGAGCATAGCACAACTTCTTGCTTATAGAAGTGGCAATGTGTATGTGGTTGATATGTTGAAGGATAATCCAATGACTGATGCCTGTCTATTCTCAGTTGCGTCTAACAAAGAGACATAACTATGACACAAAGACTTAGACACACAAATCTGACAACTATCACCACACTCTCTAAACAAGGCCTTGTAAGAGGCTTACCACAAAAAAATTTCACAAGAGAAGAACATTGTGTTTCCTGTTTAAAAGGAAAACAACATAAAGTTCTTACAAACCCATTGGTGAGTCCAAAACAAGTCAGTGCTTACAAATGTTACATATGGATTTGTTTGGCCTTGTAAAAATCATGAGTCTAAGTAAAAAGAAATATTGTCTTGTCATAGTTGATGATTTTTAAAGGTTTCCATGGACTTACTTCATGCACTCCAAGGGTGAGACTGCAGGCATTTTGCAAGATTTTTTTAAAAGAGTTAAAAGCAATTTGACCTGCATGTAAAAGTCTTAAGAAGTAATAATGGGACAGAGTTTAAAAATAAGGAGTTGAATGAGTTTTGTGTGTCAAAAGGAATTGTAAGGTAGTACAGCATTCCAAGAACACCAGAACAAAATGAGGTAGTTGAAAGGAAAAATAGAACTTTAATTGAAGCTGCTAGAACTATGCTTGTAGACTCTGGTTTACCCTTGTCCTTTTGGGCAGAGGCTGTAAACATTGCTTGCTATGTTCCAAACAGAGTTTTGATCAACCCAGGCGTCAGTCCACTGCTTATGAAACTCCATTCAAGATCAAACCACTCATCTCATACTTAAAAATCTTTGGCTGCCCATGCTTCATTTTAAATCTAAAAGATTCAATTTCAAAATTTCAGCCAAAGTAGACTGTGAATATTTTCTGGGATATTCAACCACTGCCAAAGCCTATAGAGACTTTAACTCAAGGACTAGGTGTGTGGAAGCGACCTTGAATGTTAAGTTCCATGAACTGTCTTCATTAAAGATCCTAGCAAATCCTACTAAACTTTTTGATTTAACAAATTCACTTTTGAATTTGTGTTTGTTAAGACTGACCTGCAGGTACATCACAGTCTCCACAACAAGACTATAGATATGAAATTGTGATTCCACAATATAAAGTCACTTCCCAATCAGAGGACCAGATGTTATTAACAACTGTGAAAACTCTGCCACTACTAATCCTCAATCATCTGCCATCTCTTCAACTATAACCTCTATTTATAAAAGTCTAACCACTGTGGATAAAAGTCATCATGTTTTCACACCCCTCTCACCAATACCTCTACCTCCATTTCAAACAGATGTTGGCTCTTCAAAATTGCCAACAGATGTTAGCTCAGATGATTCCCATCTACAGCCTTCACCTCAAAATGTCATTTTTCCATATAGGGAGATCTAATCTACCTTAAAAACCATCCATCTGATCTCATCATTAGCAATATCAATGAAGGGGTGCTCAGTAGAAGTCAATCTCAAAATATTTGTCTTTTTGCTGGTTTCCTATCTCTCACACAACCTGTCAAGTTGCAAGAGGCACTAAAAGATAACAGTTGGGTAGAAGCCATGCAAGAAGAGCTCTTCAATTTAAAAGACAACAAGTATGGGAACTTGTACCACTGCCAAAGGGTGTATGTCCAATTGGTACAAATGGGTCTTCAAAAACAAGACCGATGAATGGGTATTGTTATGAAGAATAAAGCTAGGCTTGTGGTTCAAGGTTATAGACAAGAAGAAGGCATTAACTATGATGAAACCTTTACTCATGTAGCAAGACTAGAAGCCATCAGATTGTTCTTAGCCATTGCTGCCAACAACAACATCAAGGGTTTCAAATGGATATCAAAAGTGCATTCTTATATGGTAAGATCAAAGAAGAGGTATATGTTTGTCAATCTCCTGGCTTTGAAGATGCATTTTATCCTGATCGTGTATACAAGCTTAACAAAGCTTTGTACGGCTTGAAACAAGCACCAAGAGCAACTATTTCTACCTTTCTCTTATCCATTGGTTTTACAAGGGGTAAAATTTACAAAACTGTTATTTCTGAAATAGATGGGAAAGGATTTATGCTTGTGCAGATTATGTGGATGACATCATTTTTGGATCCACATGCACTACCATATGTGAAGAGTTCAGACAACTCATGGCAACAGAGTTTGAAATTACTACAACGGGTGAGCTCCAATGTTTTCTTGGTCTCCCAAAACAATTGCAAATTGGTACATTCATTCACCAAAGTAAGTATGTAAAGAACTACTTACAAAATTTGATATGAATGATTGTAAACCATGTAACACACCGATGGCAACCACAAAGCTTGTCATTGTTGATGAGAAAGGTGACTTGGTTGATCAAACTCTTTATAGAAGCATGATAGGTTCTTTACTGTACCTAACTGTATCAAGGCCAGATATCATGTTTGCAACATGTGTTTGTGCCAGATCCCAGTCAGCACCTGGGAAGTCCAATCTCATTGCTGTAAAAAGGATATTCGGATACATAAAAGGTGCTCCCAACCTTGGTATCTGGTATCCAGCTAATGGAAATAATGAGTATCCTATGTTCTACATCAACTATTGGTGAAACCACTGTTTTCCAAATCGCTGATAATCTATCCTCTGATAGTGTAAAATGACCACTAATCATTCCTCTATTCAGAACCACTACTAGTATCCAGCTGAGGTTTCCAAACAACTGTCTTCCATTATCCAATAGAGTTTACACGTGCATAAATGTTAGCCATTAGATCTTTTGGAAACTGCTGCCATGTCATCATTCAGTTTTCACTTTATAAACCCTGTTTCATCCAAACAGAGTTCCACTTGCCGTTTCGATTTCAAAACTTCTCCATAAAAATCTCCATTACTCTCATCTTCTTGCAAACCCTCACAATCATTTCTTAATAATGAATCTTATCTTCAAAACCCCCATAACTACCTTTCAATACTCAAAAAAACAAATAACAATGTTGTGTTTCACTCCATGATTAATGTTCTACAAACATCATCATACAAAGATGTTGTTGATACACTTTTGTGTCTATCGCTTGTTCTTAGTTACGTCTGTAATTGTACGAGCTTTGTTTATAGTCTCTGTACAGTTTGGTAGTGTCAACCGAATCAAGGTATCCTCCTATCTTGATTTAGTATGACGTTTAGTTTGTCTGTGTTGTAAAAGAGTTACATGTGTGCATACTGTTAGTCTTGTGTACGACATGTCTGTTAGCACGTTCTCCGAAGAACCCTTCTTCGTACGAGTGAAAGGTGCTTGTACGAGCAAGTAGTTGCTTGTACGAGCCACTTGTCTTCGATACGAGTGATCCTCTATTCTACGAGTGGCCCCTTTCAACAAGCTTTTTGCTTGTTCGTGTAGCAATTCATGTTCGTACGAGCAACCATTGAGAATGTTCTTCGTGACTTATAGTGTTTCATACGACCAGTAACATTCTTCGTACTATTGCTAGGTGTGGGCACTATATAAACAGACATGTATCTCAAGTGTTAGGTGTGTGTGACATTAGACACAAGAGACACTTGGTGACACAAAGAGAATACTGCGGGTTACAGAGAGATAAGTATTTTTTCAAGAGTTTATGTACTGGGTCTCTCTACAAATCAATATAGTGAACACTTAAAGATATATCTCTTATTATATTGGTTGTGCTCTTACTTTGGTTCGCATATACACTTGGATTCCCCAGTCGTGTGTGTGTTAAACAACAAGGAAGTAGGTTATCTTATCCCCAAGTGGACTACAAGTGGTATCAGAGCTTTGGCTCTCTTCCTTTTTTAAAAACCAAGCTTAGTGTTGTGTCTGAACTAGTTGTGAGGGTTTTTGGAAGTGTTCTTGAACTCATAACAAGAAACTTAAGTTTTTAAAAGATAACTAGCTTAAAACTTAGGTAAAACTTGTTGTACCTGAAAATTTTCATAAAAACCTTGTTAGAATACATGGAGACATGCTAGGATATGATTTTTCTTAAAATTTTCTATCAAAGTTCAGTTGGACATATTTTCAGGTGAAACATCTGCCGGAAAACTCACCGGAATATTCCTTTAGGGTTGACTAAATCTCAGGACTTGACCGTTTTGACTGAAAAGCTGATATTGGAATGTTTGTCTTTTTAAGAAAAGCTAAGTAAACAATTGACCACATTCGAACAAACTCAGAAACAAGTCTCTATTAGGAAAGGAAATTTTCACCAACCAACCCTGCAAAAAGATTCCTTCTAAGAAAAACCAAACATCAGAGAATAACCTATTCGCACGAAGAACAAGACTGTTCGTGCGAAAGACCAAGTCACTCGCATGAAGAACCTTGTTCCACGAAGCATAAGTTGCTCACACGAAAGATAATTGTTCGTACGAACCAGAGAGACAGTGACTCGTAGAATCACTGATTCGTACGAAGAACAAATATTTTTCGTGATTTGTTATTCGTGACCAGTTTTTCAATACTTCGTGTTTTTAAAATCAAGGCTTTTATTTTAAGTCAATTTTGAAATCTTAAGTGGATTTTCATAAACAAGCAAAATGAGTACAAATCCTTGGTATTAGGGGTGTAGTTCAAGTACAAGCCAAGATTCACCAAATCTAGCTCCGCAACCTCATGGGTTAAATCTTTAATACCTCCACCAACAATTACCGCTAGTCAATGGGCATGTGTTACGAATCAAAATCAAAGCATTCAAACTTTTGTCCTTAGTGAGAGTGAAGCTGGAAGTAACAACCGACCACC
Source organism: Scalesia atractyloides (assembly GCA_947069175.1). Lineage (NCBI taxonomy): Eukaryota > Viridiplantae > Streptophyta > Magnoliopsida > Asterales > Asteraceae > Scalesia > Scalesia atractyloides. The sequence continues at coordinate 50,633,086 of CAMTDV010000023.1, forward strand.
AAAGTGGAATCATATGAATGATTATCCTTCATGGAAAAGTCATTTTCATACGTATGTTCTTGGTTAGAATACCGAGTTATGGACGTGTTTTACTACTCCGTACAAAGAATCTCTCGAAGAAGTTGTATCAAATTCAACATCTTTAGCCGAATTAGACGAGAATGATAAAAGGGCTATGATCTAGAAAAGAAAGCCTTTGCCATTCTTACACAAGAACTTCACAAGGATATCTACCATCAATTTATGTATTGTACCACTACGAAGAGCTTGTGGGACCTTAAAACAAGAGGAGAAGGAAATGCAGCAACGAGAAAGATTCGACATGATCTTTTAAAGAAAGTGTTTGAAGGGTTTCTTTTTATGGAAAGTGAAACACTAAGTGATATGACAACTCGTTTCTATCATTTACTTAGTGAGTGTACTCATACAAGGTTAACGCATCACAACAGGATATTGTTATGCGTTTTGTTGATGCCTTACCACCTAAGTGGAGTCAATTTATTGAATTGCTAAAACATACAGGTGTTTTGGATGTGATCAGCATTTACGAATTTGTTCAGAAACTTGAAAACAAAAATGAAGAAGAAATTCGCAAAGCAAAATGATTTCCAGTTCGACAAAACCAGAGTTTTATGTACAATTCAACAACCAAAGCTTCAAACATCCATTCATGTCAAATACAAATCCTTTTTTTGCCGCAAGTTAGACCCGATCAGTCTGTTGGTTCAAGTGCACATGTTTATGGACAAGCTTTGACCAAAAGCCTTTCTTCCTCTACCTCAAGATGTTAGTTCAACTGCTCAAGCTTATGAACAAGCATTTGATCCAAAAGCATATCATTCTCAACCACAAGTTTTACACGAAAGTTCAACAACAAGCTTTCTATGGTAAAAACTTTCAACCCTCAAATTCCAACACTGTCAGACTCGATACATCAAACCTTTCTAAAGTAAGTGTGGAAGTTGCCCGGGAACACATGGAGCTTCTAAACAATTTGGTGAGCTCCTACTGCGGATTAGTAGCAGACAAATGGTAACATCAATTTTGACCAGTGAAGACTATGCACAAATCAATAAGGAAGAGATGGAGTTAATTGATATCAAATGGGCGTTCGCAAAAGATTTTATGAGAAAACAGGAAGAACTAATCTAGATAGCAACAAGGATACTCCATACGGTTTTGACAAAAGGAAAGTTACTTGTTTCAACTGTAGAGAAAAGGGGCAATTTAAAAGAGAATGCACGAAGCCTCCACAACAAGGGAATCAATATCCTTTCAACAGAAATCAAGATACTAACAACGAAAGAGCAATGGTTCCTGCAAACAATTCCAACCGAGCATTAGTAGTTTAAGCAGATGAGCGCTGTGATTGGTCTGTTCAATTGGGAAATAGTGGTGGAGGAGGAACTGCATACTATGCCAAAATTGCTAAAAATGCATAACGATGGAGAACCGTCCAGAAATGATGACAGCTCATGGGATAGCAGCAGTTCAAATGAAGCAGAAGCGACTTCGAGTGAAGAACGATCTGAAGATGTTAATGTGAAGTAGATGATGTGATTACTGAAACTGGGTTGACAGATAGCAGCGAAACAGATTTGGAACTTGAAACTGAAGGATCATCTTATGAGTTTTCCAAGCATCTCTCATAAACGGATCCGCCACTCTCCATGCAGCATTCATGAACCGTTTAGATTGCCAATCCAGTCAGGTAAGTTTCAATAAACCTATTTTGTCTAAGTGTTTTGAGTGTATAGTTTTAAAAGGAAAATATTTAGAACTTGAAGGTAAATTTGATCACATGAAGAAACATCATCAGAGTTTGATTGTAGATCTAATAAAGTTGCACTAAGGCAAACACAGCTCTTAAGAAAAATGAAAAGGAATTTAAAAAACAATTGAAACCTTAAAGAAAGACGTTTCTGAATTAACAAAGAATGTTTTGAGAAAATAAACAACCCATTAACAATTATATTAACATACTTGAAGAAACGAAAAAAAGAGTTAGCCTGTGAAAAGTGTGAACATGGTGTAATCAAACTCAAGTTGGACAGTTACTCCAACTCAATATATGTTTTGGATCACATCATCGTTGTTCAAAACAAGAAAGGTGATGTGAAATGCATTGGTTATCAGACCTGTCCTCCTCCGGTTAGGCACAATTACACCAAAATGCCAGATGATGAAGATATGCCACAGTTTGAACCCACCGTTCCACTGGATCTTGCTGAATTTACAGCTGGTCTAGGGTTTAACTATGGCAATCTTCAAGTCAATTGGATAACATCAATGACTCAAAGTCTATGAATGATTAAAATCCTCCCATTATTGAGATTATAATAGTTCGGGTGATGAGTCGAATGAGGATAAACCTAAGCAGTCAAATACGGTAACAAAAGAGGAAAATATACCTCTCGAAAATCACATTCTCTGTGATCCTCCAGCGAAACCGAGTGTGACTTACCATGTCAAAATTACTGAAGCCCATGAAACCTGAGAAAGCATGAACTTGCTTTATACGTTTTTGAGGATTCTACTAGTAAGTTTTTGGGTAATTTGAGCCCAAGAGTTGTAGTAACTCAATGTGCTCCTATCTTAAAACCGAAGTTAGAAAGAAATAGGAAATCAACAATTGAAACTTCAAAAAAATCAACGAAAGCAAAATCGCGCTAACCAAGGAAATGGAAAGGTAAACAGAACCAAACAAGAAGAAAAATAAAAATTTGAACTTCGTGAAATCCCGAGGGACTGATAAAATTGAATATTTTGAAAACAAATCCAAAACGGATTTTGTTAAATAAAATAAATTTTTGAAGAGAAACAGGCAGAACCACTACACACAACACACAAGTGATGTCGGACCAAGTATCTCAAGATCATGAAGTTCATCATCAAGCTATCACATTTGTAATACTCGAGGTTTGTTGAGCGGAGATCATGCTTTGAGTGTGGTAAGTGTGGGCACATTGTCAAAAACTGTCCATATCTCACAAAGGGAAAAGCAAAAATTTATGCGCCTCGTGGTAAACATTAGCATGATAAATTTTGTTTCACCAAAACAGGACCTCGTCTAACGATAAATGAAACAGAGAAAGAAACAACAAAAGGCTGTTGAAAAAGCTTTAAAACTGGGGTTGTCAAAACACAATCGAAAGTTAAAATTGAGAAACAAAATAGATTTGGAAACCAAAACCGATAATTGTTTCAGGGGGGCACAATCCATTCCGAATAATCGGGAAAATGAAGCTCTAATTCTCGATGATGTCGGACGACCCAAGTGAATGAAGGCTTGGGTCCCCATCTCCAACTAATCTTTAATGAGTTGCATGATGTTCCAGGAGGAACTATTGATAATCATAGATTTATTGATAGTGAAGCATCCAAGCACAAGATCGGCGACATGCAGCTCCAAAACATTGTTATATTCAGGAGTTGTTGCCTTTGTTGGAAAGAAAGAGAAGATAATGTCCAATGAGTGAAGAAAGTTTGGTAAGTGAAGTTGATAACTTCGACAAGATGAAAAACGACCAACAATTTGTTTGTTTAAGGCTTGGATCGATCCAAAGGATAAATTCAATCGAAAGGTACGCGCCTGCAGTACGTCAGAAGATTATAAAAGATTCATGTCTTATATCTTTCACAAGAAGGTCAAAGCTTACAAGATGATCGTGCAGTTCGCCACGGGTGTGATTGAAGAAAATGTGTTTGGATGAACAAACCAACCGAGTGTACGGATGCCTTGTCATGGTTTGAACAACCACCAACAACTTCTCAAGGAGAAAGACAAAGACCTTTACTGGTGTAAAAACATGTGGACAACATCATGTATGGGCCGTCCAAAGATGATGTGTACAAGCTTCTCCACATGCACTCTTGCTTCTTACCAGTCGGACCCAGAGGTTTAAATCTTGTCGATGTGAAAAGATTTCACAGTTATATGAAGTAGCTGGAAAATCGATCTTGAAATCCACACCGGGTGGATATCCAGTTGGGGGCGCACCCAGATTCCTAACAATGCACGGATAAATTGTAGGATTACGGTTTAAATTTTCTAATCTCTTCTATTTGTGTCGATATTTAACTGCTTTACAGATTTCTAAAATCTTGAACAGCACTCCAGACCAAACACATTGATCTCGAATATTACCTCACACGTGATTGTTTTAATATGGAACTCATCAATGTTGTTTTGGTCCACACCGATTACCAACATGCATACTCATTATTGTAAATCATTTTTAATAAATTAATTTAGGTGAACGGCATCGAGGTAAAACATGAGTTAATCCATATCGGGAAATCGTTATTGTGAATATTTTTCTTGAAGACATTCCAAAAAGATGTATTTAAATGATTAAATTTACTTTTTGCATTGTACTAGGAGTAAATTCCAATCTAAAAATAAAAAAACATTTCAAAACGTCAAAAAGGACAAAAACATGAGAAAAACAAAAATGAGTTTCCTGGCAAGAAAAAGAGAAAATGATAGTAAATTAGTGGTCTGTCAATACCTCTTTGAACTTAAAATGAAAGATGATAAGTACTCTATATTCAATGTATGGGTAGGCTCACAATCTTTCTAAAGTGTGCAGGGCAATATAAACATAATCGACTGAAGTCCAGGTAGGAACCGTTCATTGGCATATGGTCTTGGTACCAAAATTTCGTTTGATAGTATGCCGAGGTTCTGAGATATGCGGTCTTTATGCTTGTTTATCATCTGAGTATCATGGTTGAATCTTTTACCGAAAAATAACAGGGACGCAAGTCTAGAACTTCTATGATACCATACATACGTGTAAATATTGCATACGACCATCAATAAGTGATAATATATCACATCCACTCAAACAATAAGTGATAATATATCACAGCTTTATGCGGGAGCTAAGTTCGTCTCTTTGTCGGTACGATGGTACTAACCTATTCACGGACTTACTCCTGTGCCCAGCACGCATTTGAAAATCAAGTTCCTCATCAATAAGTGATTTAATCACATAGGGCTTGTTTTCATGTAAAATAAGTGAGTATCTCACAATCTATACATCAAAACAAATGATAAAAATATATTCACCTATAAGATTTTCTCTCGTGCATGTTGTGAGTCCCAAAACAGATTCGGATCATAGTGGTTGATTGTTATCACCCAAACAACTATAGATTAGTTGTTTGAATGTTTAAAATTAAGAAAAACAAACAATGAAGATGAAGATTCTTGAATGGATCAAACAACAAGTGTTGTGTATGAAATCCCAAAAGATGTAATCAATAAAAGCACCTGGATATTCGGATTTAGCACAATAACAAGAATCACAACACAAGAGTAATCACCAAAATCAGTCCAAGAAGCTTGGACAAGATATTCATTGAAGAACATATATATACAGATCTGACTACCCAGCGTATTTATTAAATACGCTGGGAATATAAATACGCCGCCATGTTCTAATGTTTCACATATTGCACTTTTGACCCTTCTAGTTTAACTAACTATTGAGCTCAAACTATTAATACTCAAGTATCAACGGTCTCAAAACGTCCTAACAATATCCCCCTAAACCGTTGCGTACTTGAGCTTCTTCAGTCTTATTCGGAGCTTCAGGGCCTGCGGCTGATCCTTGATCCTTTCCTTGCATAGCTTGATCTATTAGTGGTTATGTTGTTGCTTCAGTGGATTGGTTAATAAAAGCTTCACTTGTGGTTGGTTGGGCCTCCATAGTGACTCCATGTTTGGATGAAGTCGGAGGTGGTGGAACGATTTGAAGATCGGAGTCAGATGATGGATCTTTGCTTGGTGGAGAGGATGGTTCGGGATCAGCTGCTTTCTTCTTTCTGGATTCCTCTTTTCTTCCTTAGCCTCCATTCTGAGCAAAATTTTCATCACTTCAATCTTTCGAGCTCGCACACGCTCAACTACCCTTTGAAATAGCATCCCTTCCTTGAAGTACTCGTTTCCTACTCCAACGTTGATCTTGTGTCCATACAGAACATTCAGATCAGGAAAGACAAAACATAAATACGTCCATAGGATCCAGGATACGAATGTCTTCATTTGAGTTTGACCTGATGAATGCTTCACCCGTCTTGCCATTATAAAACATTTCTTGAAGTTAGTGAGAGTTAAAGGCTATTCAGGAGGAAGTTTCACCCTTGTAACCACTTTCGCTGGATTGATGACCCATGTTATGTTTCCCTTTCCAGTGAACGGGTCTTTGGTGGTCTTTGACACACGTCTTCTTGGGCGTTGAGGCTTGAAGACTAAAATCCATGCATGCATTCTCTTTGAATTAATCTTTCCAGATCTCCGCCAATGCTGCCATTTATAGGATTTATCAGATCATGCCTGCTGAGCTCTCAGATATCCATGTTGGTAAGCTTTGCATGTTGTTGGCATTTCTGAAGTATTGAATTACTCCACCCCTACACTTTACCACGAACCATCCAGTGATATTATAGTATTTCCAGCTGATGATTTTATTCGTGGCCTCAGTCTTTTCAATTGTGATCACCGATAAAAGTCTGATCTTCGCTCTTCCTTCTTAAACCATTCTGGATGTTGCGGTTCGAACTCTTCTCCGCCATCCGTCTCATATAACACATCATCTTCCAATCCCCATTCGAGAAACTTTGCGAGCATCTCAGTTTTGTCTACTCCCTCTTCATCACTGTCTTCATCAATACTTACATCAACTGTTGATTTAAGACGTTTCTTTTTCTTTTCGGCTTTGGCATCCTTCTTTTTCTGTTGTCTCTCTCTAAACATGTCTAAGTTGAAAATGTCTTCGCTTGTGTACTTGGCTTTCGATTTGCTGACACATAAAGCTCCTGCACCAGTTCATGAAGCTTTTCTAGACCCTCCTGTTGAAATCTGTTGAATTCTTGTTTATGGACGTAGGAGTGCAATTTCTTTGTTCTTTCAGTTTTCTCTTTAGAACATCAGTATCATTCACTTGATTCTTTAGCAAACAGAACTCTTAGCCGGAAATAGACCAATCTCTTAGGATAAACAATTATACAGCTCTTGAAATGGTCAAGGTCTTGAGGGAACTTTTTGAGGTGGAGGTTGAGCAGATACAGGTGGTTTGGGTGGAACATTTGCGGAAGATCCCTTACATGTTTTTCTTTTCTTTGGCGCAACGGTCTCCTTGGAGAGGGTTCTAGGGGATCGGATAAAAGCCCTTCCACGAATCGATCCAACTATTCCTGTTCTGACATAACTACCACAGGAGTTTCAGATTCTGTAATCTCTCTTCTCTTTATTCTTCTTTCTCGCTTTCTTCCTCCACAACCGCGTGGATGGCCTGCATTCTTTCAATTTCTCCTCTCATTGATCCAGCACAAATACTATCGCCCATGATTCGTTCTGGATTGGGTGAATCTTTCTTGCTTCTCTTCTTTGAGGGTTCCTCTTCAACCACTTTCTTTCCTTTGTCTTTACGCTTACGAACCAGTGGTATTTCCTCTTCTAATTCAGCTTCTTCTGCATTATCAACGGGATCGCTTCGACCTTCTCTACTTTTCCATGCCTTTTCGATACTTGTTGTACGCAGCAAGAACCACTGGAAGTCTCTCGTCTCGATACATCCAGTTATGTAGCATCACCCACTCTTTTGTTTTCAACTCCGTGATTTGTCTTCCTTTAGGGAGTTGAAATTGATACAAATTTCCATCGTGTGGTAGATTTTGATACTGATCATCAATAAGCAATTGCACAAATCATGGATACATGGCCCATGCACCTTTGTTTACGTTGTCGATCATGCAATAGAAGATTAACCCAGAAATGTTGAAGGGCTGATTGGTCCACAAATTTAGCATTGCCGCGGACCACTCTAAGTTTAACCCATCGTAAACGCCTTTTCTATGAAAAATGCTCATGCAGAAGTGTGAAACATGAACCTCCAATCTTTTGTAAGCCCCGATTTTTTATCTCATTTTGGTTGCGAAAAACTCCAACATAGTTCATCCCGCGAAAACCTTCTAGAACTGCCTCTTAGCTTAGCTTTAACGGGTCAGGGCGTTGTCTCCGAGGCTTAGAACCATTCCGAATCCGCTCTTCAGTCACTTTAATCTCTTCGTTTCGCATTTTTGCTGTGATGTGCTTGACATGGTTTAGGGTCCTTACCCTTTTCCGTTTTCCATAACTCTTCTATGTGGATTGAGTAAATCTTTGGGTTTGCCTGGACAGCATAACTTATTTGCTCCGCGATAGCCAGTCCATCACATCTTTGAAATCGGGTTCCGGAGGAACTAGAGTGATGGGTTGATTGTGCTTTCTTGTGCCATCCCATACTAATGGTTGAGCCATTCCTGAAATGCGAAAATGAGCCAAGTTAGATATATATATTAATCTATAAAAAATATATATTTATATAATAAAAACAAAATTAATAGTTAAAATTAAAAAGAAATCCGCCACTAATTACGTTGGTCACCAATGTTATTTACGCAGAGCATACACAATTATATACACAAATACGCTGACAAGATCGGACAAATACGTTGAGTCAAAAGAATTTTCATAAACCCAGCGAAATAGTATTTACGCTTGATATAATATATACGCTGATCATAGATTATCGAATTTAAGTATGGCCAGCATAAATGCTTAATTACGCTAGCTTGACCGCGTATTTGTCTAATACGTCGGTTGCTTGAACTCGCGTTTAAGACTTAAATCCGTAATTCGATGATTCAAACAACTACGCTATCTTCAAGGATAAATACGCCATATTCAAACTAAATATGCTGCATTCAAAATTTTCTTACTAAACCCACAAACCCCATGAAAACTGATCAATCTGTTTATATGCAACAGGACTGAAACTGAAATTGATGATTTACTACATTCAACAACAAGCAATGGATCATTGAATACCAAAAACATACCGATATTGATCTTGCAATGATTCATTCAGATTACTAGATGCAATTTCAATGTAAAGATGTGGGTTTGGGTTGAAATGAAGAAGTCGATGGTTGAAGGATTTAAAATATTTACACAAATGAAACTGAAATAAATATATTATATATATTTTATAATATATATATATATATATATATTATATATATAATAATATATATTGATCAATAAATACGCCGCGTAGGAAATATTTAAGGGTTTCTTCAAATCTAAGAATCTTAAAAACAAATACGCTCGAAAATCTCAAATTTTCTAAAAAAATGTGCCCTTTTTGGTTAAAGATAGTGTTAAAATTTAAGAATAAGTTTAAGAAAAGTGAAGATTTGCAATTTGAATTCTGAAAATTATTTTTTTGACAAGGAAGCTTCCTCTTTCACATTAAATTTATGCTTACTGATTCGGATCCTGTGACTTTCCTGCAGAAGATCACACTGGTAACACTTCGTTATATTGAGATACAATATTAAATATCTTGAATAATCAAGGCACAAGAAAAATTGTCGGTATGTTTGTCCTTTTAAATCCATGCACCTATCTTTCAACATGCGATCAGAGAATGTTTTATCATGACAAGATATTTGATGTCCCCCCACTCATGCTGCACTATTAGAATGTTGTGCCCGTGAGTCCCACATCAGGACATACCCCCACGATCAAGGTATGTGCAAAGATTCCTCATAGTAGGTGAGTATATTGACCTCATTCGTTCTTGAAATTTCAACGTTGGACAATTGGTGATCAGGTCAGTACTTTCGTACAGCAAAGAGACCAAAGTCTAATGAGGGATATACAGATACCATATGGTACGAATTAAGCACATGAAAGATTCTCTCATGAGATCTTCATTTGTGAGGGGTTTTGGCCGCATTGGCTCTTTTTGAAAAGATATCATAGGTGTGTCTAGGTCAGCATATGTCTTGATGCACCAGAAGAGCAACTATGATATCCCCAAATGATTAGTCAATATAAAGACCCAAAATCTCGGACTTTGGCAATCTATCAACGCAAGATTTAAGACCATTAAGCCATACGCCGCAACGTGTTACCCGCAAGTTGCACAACACTGTGGGTATCCAGAATTCTTGTGTGATCATTAGCCTTTGTCTCCTTTTCCAGTTTACTTCAAGGTATTGCTGAATCTACTGACACGTTGTTGCTTGGTACCTCGATCAGATTTTTGTTTTAAGATCAAACAAAGTGTCAGCAGTTTTTCTATCATTTCTCATGCAGGGGTCAAACAAAGGATTCTGTTTCAACAATATTTTCTGGAAGACTTCCCCATTAAAATTTTATTTTCGAGAATCCAATTGCTTGAAAAGAAATTTTAAGATTTGCAGAAAATCTTGTTGTTGGGCACATTTTATGAGATTATATTATTATTAAAACCTTTTTTTAATCATTTCCACTCAAGGAAATTAACCATCTCCAACCAGGTACCAACTGGTTGAAGCGAGTTTTATCGAAGACTTTGGTGAATATATCAGCTTTTTGTTGCATTGTATCCACCAGCACCACTTGAATGTATCCTTTCTCATACGCATCTCTGATCGCATGAATGTGAATTTCGATGTGTTTTGTTCTGGAGTGGTGGATAGGGTTCTTCACAATTCCAAGACACGCTTCATTGTCGATGAATATAGGAGTCTTCATAACGTTAATTGCATAATCCAACAACTGATTTTGTATCCATAGAACTTGAGAACAACAACTGTAAGCTGACGTGTATTCAGCTTGAGCAGTTGATGTGGAGACTGTTGTCTACTTTTTGCTTTGCCAAGAAATGAGACGATTTCCTAAAAATTGACAGCCTCTTGAGATTGACTTTCTATCAACTTTAAAACCTGCATGATCACTGTCAGAATAAGCAATTAAATAAAAATTACTATCTTTAGGATACCACAAACCAAGCTTAGGTGTTCCTTTCAGATAGCGGAAAAATTTCTTTTGACAGCAGCTTTGTGAGATTCTTTCAGATCCGTCTGAAATCACGCATAGAGATAAACAACCCACATAATGTCAGGCCTACCTACGGTCAGATACATTAACGATCCTATCATTGATCGATAGAAACATTTGTTCACGGGCTTTCCTTGAAGATCCGAAGTAAGTTCCATCTGAGCAGCAAAAGGAGTGTTGGCAGATTTACAATCATTCATGTTGTACTTGGATAGAATATCTCTGATATACTTAGCCTGATGAATGAGGATGCCATCTTCTCTCTGCTTCACTTTTAATCCCAAGAAAAATGTAAGTTCTCCCATCATGCTCATCTCGAATTTTGCCTTCCTAACTTGCTCGAACTCCCTCCAAAGAGCTTCATCAGTTGACCCAAAGATGATATCGTCTACATAGATCTGCACCAGCATCACATCATCTCCGATCCTTTTTGTGAAAAGAGTCATATCTATTTTGCCTCTTGAGTACCCACATTCCAGAAGATATGTTGACAAAGTCTCGTACCATGCTCGAGGAGCTTGATGAAGACCATAGAGTGCTTTGTCAAGCTTATAGTATTTTGCAGGGAAGTGAGGATCTTCAAAACCTGGAGGTTGATAGACATAGACTTCTTCTTTCACCTTCCCATACATAAATGCACTCTTTACATCCATCTGAAACACCTTAAAGTTTTTGAATGAAACATAGGCTAAGAAGATTCTGATGGCTTCTAAGCGTGCAACCGATGCAAAAACTTCCTCATAGTCAATCCCCTCCTCCTGCCGAAAACTTGAACTACCAATCTTGCCTTACTCTTAATAACTACACCATGATCGTCCATCTTGTTATGAAACACCCACTTGGTACCAATTGGATACTTTCCATCTGGCATATCAATGAGTTCCCATTCTTTAAGCTTCTGAAATTGAGCTAATTCTTCTTGCATTGCTTGTACCCAGCTCGAGTCTGGAATGGCTTCTTCGATGTCTTTGGGACAGACTACGAGAGAAAAGCTGCATACAGTCCTGTGTTGATGGTATGTGTTTGACCGCGAGTTCGAACTCCATCTTCCACAGACCCGATAACATTTTCAATTGGATGATTTCGAATGGTCTTGTACCCTGTGTTGGTGTGAGTTTCTACTTGATGAGGCAGATTAGTGAAATGTTCATCGACGTAGATAATTGGAGTTTCGTCATCTTTAGGTGGTTCATCCACCGTCTGCTGTGAAGAAGAATCATCTTGTGCAGATGCATTCTCAGCCGATGTGTCACCATTTTCTTCGTTAACAGGAAGGGTAGGAGAGGCAGAGGCTGTGGTGAAACGAGTTGTAAAAGGAGTGAAACCAATGTCTGAAGGATCAAATAATGGCTCTAATGGGGTTGATTCTGTAGGTTCGGTTCAGTGATGGGTTCAACGCTGTCAAAAGTGTTGAATACAATGTCTACGTCATAAAACCAGTTTGGAGCGTTTCAATTGTTAGTGGAGTATCCTTCTTGAAAATCGACGTAATAAGATTCAATCACCATCTTTGTTCGTTTATTGTAGACTCGATATGCCTTTTGAGAAGATGAATAGCCCATGAAGTAGCACACATTGTTGAGAAGTGTGCATGAACATCCGAATGGTCTGAAGAAATCTATCAGAGGCTTCCTTTTGAAAAGTAGTTCATAAGCTGTCTTTCCGTGAGGTTTGACAATGAGAACACGATTCAAAACGTAGCATGCTATGTTGACTGCTTCAGCCCAGAAGATTATTGGCAGCTTGGAGTCTACAAGCATAGTTCTAGCAGCTTTGATGAGAGTTTTGTTCTTGCGTTCCGCTACCCTATTTTGCTAAGGAGTTCTGGTTGCACTGTATTGAAGGCGTATTCCCTTTTCTTCAAAGAAGGAGACAAACGTATGATTTTTGAATTCTGTTCCGTTGTCACTTCTTATGGATTTCACCTTCAACTTGATTACGTTTTCAATCATAGGGATGAAGCTTTTCAGAACGGAAGCTGTCTCACTCTTCGCTTCGAGAAAATATACCCATGAAAACCTTGAGAAATCATCTGTAATTACCAAACAATAAGATCTTTTAGCTAAACTTTTAACACTTATAGGGCCGAAAAGATCCATGTGAAGTAATTGCAGTGGGGCAAATATCGTATTCACTGCTTTGGATTTATGAGGCTTTTTATGTTGCTTTCCTTGGACGCATGCGACGCATTTTTCTGAAAAAAGAAAATCTTTCATCGGTAAACCTCTTACAAGATTTAATTATTAAAGCTTATTTATATTTTTGAAGTTCAAATGCCCCAAACGCCTGTGCCAAAGCAGTGATTCCGATTCAGATGCTCTTGAAATAAGACATGTCACTTGCTCATTTGATTTGGCATTTTTCATATTCAGCACATAATTTCTGCAGGGACAGAGTATTCGGGTTTGAGGAATAAGCACCCCATGTCATTGAACAGCACCAAAATTCCTTTGTCACAGACTTGTGATACACTCATGAGATTGTAACACAATTCTGGAACATAGTTTACATTCTCCAGAGTAAGTGCTTCCGACACGACGTCACCCATTCCGACGATCTTCCCTCCCTTTTCATCTCCGGCAAAGGATACAAAATCACCATCGATAACTCGAAGGTTTTTAAGCACATCCTTTAAACCGGTCATATGTCTGGAGCATCTGTCAACATGCCAGATATATTCCATGAGCATTCGAAGCCATTTCTGAAGTTTATTCTGTTATACAACAACAATAACAACAAAAATATGTACAGGTTAGTTAGTTTTTGGAACCCAGACTTGCTTTACATTAGTTCTATCATGATTTTGAGTAGGAGAGTTTTCTTTTTTTTTTCAAAAAAAAAGTTGAATCCACTATGCATTTCACTATTTTCCTTAGATTGTCAAATTGATCAGTAAAACTTTTAACGAGATCTTGATTAGGTTTAAAAATTTCTTGCTTTTGCAATGTTTCGCAGTATGTCCTAAATGACCACAGCGAAAGCATTGTTTGCGATTTGATATTTTCTTCCTGGGTGCTAAGTGCGAAGATGATGTATGAGATGAGAATCTGGAGCTGCTTGAGGAATTTGATGATGTAACATGGCTTGAGTCTTTGACTTTCTTCAATTTCTTGTCAGGATGATTTCATCTTCAATGTCGTCTTCACTGTGCTCACTGTCTGATGATGAAGTTGATTCTTGACTTTCATTTGACATTTCTCCATCACTCTCTGAAGTTGTTGTGGTTGAATCATCTCTATTGCTTTCTTCTAGTAAAGTCTTTATCAGTCTCTGATGTACCTGCAACTGATGGAACAAACTCAGGAATTTCCTCTATAAGGAACTTTCCAAATCTGTTTTTCTTCAATTCTGTCACAAATACAGGAGATTCAAGCATAACATTACAGGAGATTCAAGCATAACATTTTCATCAGTAAAAACAGAGTTTAAGTCATGACTCTCAACCTTAGTATGCACTTTGTTGTGAGTCCTAAGTGTAGGCGCAAGGCCATTACAGTCATCCCGAATGTTCAATTTTGGCATAAAGCCATTACAGTCATCCATCCTAGATAAACTATTACAGTTACCCTGAATAGAAATTATGTTTGTCTTATTACAATTCCAGGCGAACCAGTTAACTGTTGAATAACTGTCGCCTGAGTAACCGATTCCTATTTTTGAACCTCCACAATCATCTTCATCATCGCACAGATCTTCTTGACCCTCACACGGATCTGCATTGCTTTCAGACATGTTAGTATTGTTTTGTGGTTTGTAGAAAGCATTTTGATCAAAAAGATCATTTTTATCGATTAAGTCATTTTTAGGATGAGGAGATGGCAAAGGGACATAATTTTTGCTGTGCGGAGGAGGAAATATTTTTCTTTCGTTTCCTAATTTTTCCTTATATCCAATTCCATCCTTTATGAATGTCGGTTGTTGGCAGTTTACAATATCAACCAGTGATTTTTGACTAATTTTCTATTTATCAATGATGATTTGCAATTTGTTATTTTCGTTTTGTGATTTTTCTAATTTTTCGGTCAAATCATTTATGATAATATCTTTTCTAAAAACAAATTCTTTTAAAGTCTGCATTTCAGCAATAGTTGAATTTAACTTTCTTTGATATGCAGCTTCATTTGCGTTTAGTTCTTGATTAATTTTCAAAACCTTTTCTTTTTCTTTAATTATGTCACGATTGAGTGATTTGTATTGTGCCACGACGTTCAAACATGGTTTGGAGCACAACTTTGCTTTAAATTCATATGGTATGCTATTTACCAAATCCTTATCCTCAGTTTCTGACTTCATGGCGGTTGTAGAAGTTCCAACTGCTTCATTCTTGCTGCTACTGATGGCTTCTTTATCTACAGGTTTCGAATCATTCATCTCAGCTTTCTATTTTCCCTTCTCTGAAGTTTGTTCAGCAGGATTGATGATGCTTTTCAGACCCTTGTCATCTTTGGGAATCCTGGCAGTTTGCTTTTCAACTCAATTTGATGCAGACGTGACCGAAACAGTGGAGATGTTTGCCATGAGGGCTTTGTTAACTTCACCTTTAGCGTCAACTGTTTCCTCTGACCAGTCATAATCTTCCACAACTAAAGCCTTTTCGTTATTTTCAGTAATACTGTCACTCCCTTCAATAGCCACCGGCCTTCTTGTCTGGTTCAGTTTGGCATTCTCATTCTTCAGCAACGGGCACTCCCTCTTGAAATGACCTAGACTTTTTCAATTATAACATCTCAGCTTGGACTTGTCAAATCCAGCTTTTCCGAGAGCTAGCCTTTTTCCTGTTTTATCTTGGAATTTCTTCAATCGAAGAGTGATCATCGCCATCTGCCACTTCAAATCCATCTCCTCCATGTCGTAAGGATCCACTTGATACATGTCCTCAGCTGTGAGGAAATCTCTTTTCAACTCTCCTGACGTTAGAGCCTCATAGCTGCTTAAGAAGGTGTTAAACAGAGCGACATGTTCTGTGGATATTTTAAGTGCTTGAGCATCGCTGGCCATGGTAGTCTTCTCGGTGGATGACGAGGCCTTTACAAAGCTTGCAGAAGTGTTTAGATAAGATTCGACAGCACTTTGAGGATTCAATCCACATGAGGTGATGGGAGCAAGAAACTCCATATTCTTGGGAGCAGAGGTTGCACCAGCTGATTGAGTAAGTTTCTGTGAACACCTTGTTTGGTTCATCTCTCTCTTGACAATATCCATTTCAAAGGCTTTCAGAGTGTTTATCAGTTCCGAGAGTGTAACAGGAGTTGTGCTGGTCAAGAAAGTTCTCTTAATCATTATGCACTGAAGACTCCATTCTTTAGTAAGTGAGTCTAGCAGCTTCTTCATTGATTCGTAGTTTGCGATAGGATTTCCCACTTTCTTCATTTTGGTCAGCACTCTCAGAAATCGACTGATGTGGTCAGATAAGCTTTCACCACGAACACTTCCAAACATGTCGTACTCTTTCTGAACCATGTCTCTTTTGTTGTCCATGAGTTCCTCGTTTCCTTCATAGTGGTCAATAAGAGCCAACCACAATTCATGAGCGGAGCTGTACTCTTCGAACAAGTTGTTATCATCCTTGGATAGGGCCATAGTAAGAGCAGCATGAGCCCTGCGGTCATGTTGAATGAGAGTTCTGTCTTCTTCAGTGAACGTTGATGGATCTTCGTTGATTATACCAATGTCGTCGCGAATTATCATTGGAATGTGTGGACCCACCATGACAGACATCCATTGAGTATAGTCAGTATACTCAAAGAAGGCTTTGATTATGTTCTTCCAACTGCTGAAATCTTCAGATCCCTTCAACTTGGGAGGTCTTGTAGCTATTCTTGTTTCCAACTCGGCTTGGGTAATTGGGTTGAGTTGCTTAAGAGACATTTTGGTTGATCAGAGGTTAATTATGCTGGAGAGTATTAAATCAGTTGAGAAATACACTGCAAATGAATCAAATACGATGCACTTGAATCAAATACGCTGCACTTTAATCAACTACGCTACCCTTGAATCAGTTAGACTGATGATCTCTCTAGCGACTATATCCTATGAAAAATAGCTAAATCCGCTGGAACATGAAAAACAAGTTTGGTTAATTACGCCGATCACCGTGATAAAATAACTAAGGATTTTTATCACTGACTTCGAAGTCGCCTTCGATCAATTACGTTGGCACTATTTCGCTGAAACTCAATAAATCCGCTGGTGTTAATCCAGCGTAGTTGATAAATACGCGATATTCAAAATTAAATCCGCTATATTCAAAGTGTCTACGCTGGACTCAAAGATAAATACTCCCAGCAGGGTTTAAGCACGAACAAAAACCCTCTAATCACCCAAAAACGACTCAAAATCCATGTTTCTTTGGACCAAAATGACCCAAATGTTTACCAAAACACTGATTAACAGCAATCCAATGATTAAACAGACCAAATCAAGCCATTTTAAGTTCAAAATTTTGAAAACATTGAAACTTCGAAAACTTTTGAAAAACCTTCAAAACTTGAAGAATCTTAACAAAAACTCAAACAATCAAGAGCACAAAGGCTCTGATACCAAATTGTGAGTCCCAAAACAGATTTGGATCACTGTAGTTGATTGTTATCACCCAAACAACTATAGATTAGTTGTTTGAATGTGTAAAAGTTAAGAAAAACCAAACGATAAAGATTCTTGAATGGATCAAACAACAAGTTTTGTATATGAAATCCCAAAAGATGTAATCAATAAAAGCACCTGGATATTCGGATTTAGCACAATAACAAGAATCACAACACAAGAGTAATCACCAAAATCAGTCTAAGAAGCTTGGACAAGATATTCATTGAAGATCATATATATACAAATCTGACTACCCAACGTATTTATTAAATACGCTGGGAATATAAATACGCCGCCCTGTTCTAATGTTTCACATATAGCACTTTTGACCCTTCTAGTTTATCTAACTATTACAAACCAGCTCAAACTATTAATACTAAAGTATCAACGGTCTCAAAACGTCCTAACACATGTCTTGATACGGGAATGTGTCGTGAGTGGATGAACACTGGTCGGTAAGTATAAATCATACATAAATCGTATCCCCTAAACGTGAGTACATCTAATAAGTTGAGCTTTTGTGGACAACAATACCGATAATTGTTATAGAATACCTATCTAAATGCTAATTAATTGAACAACAAGTGTATTTTGGCATGACCGTATACTAATATGATTCTCTTACCCTCTAAATTCGTAAAAAGAATGTCTGTGAATATTTTTCTATTTATTTATTGCTTTCCATCCTTACATTTAAAAGTTGAAAAATGTCAAAAAGATTTTAGGTGAGTTTTAATATAAATTTTATAAAAGCAAAAAAAGATTTTGCTTCTAGTTTATTTTTGATTGACCGATGTTGGAACTTGAGTCTATCCTATTTAAAATCCTGATTGTAAGCCGGAAAACAATTTCATCTTCATAAATGGTCGAAGTTCACAAACATTAAAGGTTAATGGATTAAAATCGAAGAATCTTAAAAACTCTTAAAGTATTGTCAGTTGGTAGTTGAATGAGGTTTGGTCTCATGTGTGTCATTTGCTAATTTTGCTTAAAATCAATCCTTCGTGAAATTTTCAAATGAAAATTCTCTAAGGTTAATCAAATCCCTAGCAGTTATTATTATTACGCGTTTAGCTACGTTGTGTGTGCAGATATGGCATCCAAGCAAGCTAATGGCAAAGAGATATATTCAAGTTATGGGAGAAAAGACACAACATGAATGCAAGCCGTGAATCAAGAAGATCAATTCATAACTTACCACTTATCAACACCATAAGATATATTCAAGGGGGAGTTTGCTGATGCACCTCCTGACTATGACACGTGTAGACATCTGAAGATCCGACTATGACACGTGAAGACCACTACGGATTGAAACGAATAGGGCGACTTAGATACACACATATGTTGATGCATATTTGTGTGGATGCGACTCAATTCGGTTCGGTTCGGTTCGACTCACTTCGTCATTAACGCTTGAAGTTCATAGTCTGAAGCAGGCCATTAGGAATGAAGACCGAAGACCAAGAAACATCCAAGGGGAAGTTTGTTGATACGCTTTTGTGTCTGTCGCTTGTTCTTAGTTACGTCTGTAATTGTACGGTCTTTGTTTATAGTGTCTGTACAGTTTGGTCGTGTCGACCAAATCAAGATATCATCCTATCTTGATTTATTACGATGTTTATTTTGTCTGTGTTGTAAAACAGTTGCATGTGTGCACACTGTTAAGTCTTGTGTACGGCATGTCTTTTAGCACGTTCTCCAAAGAACCCTTTTTCGTACGAGTGAAAGGTGCTTCGTACGAGCAAGTTATTGCTCGTACAAGCCACTTGCCATTCATACAAGTGATCCTCTAGTCGTACGAGTGGCCCCTTAGAACAAGATTTTTGCTTGTTCGTGCGAGCCAGTTCCTGTCCGTACGAGCAACCATTGAAGAATGTTCTTCATGACTTATAGTGTTTTATGCGACCAGTAACATTCTTCGTACTGTTGCTAGGTGTGGGCACTATAAAAATAGACATGCACCTCAAGTGTCAGGGGTGTGTGACATTAGACACAAGAGACACTAGGTGAGCACAGAGAGAATATTGAGGGTATATAGAGAGATAAGCAGTTTATTCAAGAGTTTATGTAGTGGGTCTCTCTACAAATCAATATAGTGAACATTTGAAGATATATCTCTTATTATATTGGTTGTGCTCTTTATTTGGTTTGCATATACACTTGGATTCCGCACTCGTGTGTGTGTTAAACAACATGGAAGTAGGTTATCTTGATCCTCCAAGTGGAGCTACAGATGTGTTTCTTGCTAAAGATCCAATCTATCTGGACACTCTTCGACAATTTTGGGCAAACGCTAAAGTCCAGATTCAAAACAAAAAGCCGCTTTCCATTACATCAAAGATTGGGTAATCACTTGTTCAAATTTCTCCATCTACTATCTCCACCATATTTGCTCTTAATGACCTAGATGACCCCACTTCTTTCCCACAGAAAGATATACATGTTGTATTCATTGAGCAAGGGTATGAAGATCAACTGACAAGTATTACCATTTTTAAACCTGAAATTCCCGCTAACATGAAATTCTTTTTCCATACACTTTTGTTATGTTTGTCAGTCAAGACAACTGCTTTCAACAAAATACCTTTAAATATTCAGTACCTGGGTCATGCTATTTTAACTTTTCCCATGTATTGTTTTCTGACTTGGTTGCAAACTTTAACCATATTAAAAAGGGTAAAACTTTTTTTGATATACCCTATGGTGTTGAGTTTCTATTTACAAAAACAAGTTTCTACTTCAGATTTCCAACAAGGTGTCATCTGTGAAGTTGGCAACCTTAAACATGAAACTATTACTAGACTCTCAACTCAAAACTTGAAGGTTTTAAAAACCAAAGTAACAGAGACTGAGCAAATTTTAACTACTACCACATTCACTTCTCCTTCCTCTGTTACTAAGCTCTTTGCTCCTGGTGAACATGGCACCACAACTAGTGCTATAAAACCCCTACTAGAAAAACCCAAAAAAAAACCCAAAAAGTCCAAACAGCCCACCAAACCAAAACACCACAAAAAGGTAACTCTAGAAGATGAGATCCCAGATGTTTTACCTGTGACAACACCAAAGTCACATGAAATCGCTGCTGCTACTTCCTCATAGCAGATGGTCCAAAGATCTCCACCCACACCAGCTCCTCTTGTTTCTTCACAAAAGGAACAAGTTGTACACACAGGGATACCACCTTATGAGGCGGATGATTCACTTGAACATCTGTTCTCAAGCCCCTCCCCTAGGACTATGTCTCTTTCTACTCTACTACCCACCTCTCCAATTCCTTCCACATTCTTACCCTTGTTTCAAGCTATTGAGAAAACTCAGATTACAAGAAGCCCCTCTCATTTACCTATCACTGAGAGTTTAACTCCTTCATTGGCTGAGCCAGAGACAACTCAATTAGCCAACCCAGAAACAATTGAGGAGGCTACACCCCATGAGTTACATGTAACTTTTGGTGGTAGTTCAAGTGAAGCAACTACTACAACTTCTGCTACAACAGTGGCTCAGTTGGACAAGTGTTACATACATAAGACTTCCTTGAAGGCAATAACTACTAAGGCTACAATAGTATTCTCTTAACCAGTTGGAAGTCCCTAGTACCAAGAACAAGGGGCATTTGGGTCTGAAAACATAGAGATTCATCATGTTGACGATCCAAATACAACTACCTCTGGTTGGAATTTAGATGATTCTTTTCACTTAGGTGATAGATTAAAATGCCAAGAATTGACGGAGATAATCAATACCATGGAATCATCTATTGATGAAATAAAATCCATGATGAAACAAGTGCTTCAAAATTCTCAACCTCAACCGTCTCTAACTCAAAATGTTGATGAGCTATGGAAAGTTGTTCAATCAATTATCCTAGCTCAGAAACAATTAGCAGATATTCATCATGAAACCCATATGAAATGATCAGAAATATGGTCAAGGCTAGATACAAAGATACACAAGCAGACATCAAAGCCATGAAAGAACATATACTGCAAACTACTGGCTCTGACCCGGATATCATTCTTCGGGATGACATAGAAGATGATGCCAAAAGGGTGAGAAAGATAGCTTGAGAAAGTTGCAACCTGATTCAAATGTTAAATCAAAGGTGCAACAACAGCCAAAAACCATTGCTAGCACTACTAGTACTACTGAAGCATCCGAGGCAAGTTTGGGAAAAGGGATTTATGAGACCCCAAACAAAGAAGCTGAAAGGATTGCTGTTGAAAAACAGAAGAGAAAAGATACACTTGAAGCTAAAGCTTTAATGCTCATAGAAGAAGAAAAAGCTAAACTGTTGGAAAAAGAAGATGTTGGTGTTTCAAGACAAAGAAGTCTGCAAGAAAAGCAAGACAACCAACTGTCATATCTTCTACAACAACTGCTGAAGCTACTGTATCCTCTTTCCATACAACCGCAACAGATGTTAAGACAAATGTTGTGATAGCAGATGCTGGAACAACAGATTTTGCTCAAACCACCGCCCTACTCACATTTCCAACATTAACCGAACCATTATCGACACCACCTTGAATTCATGTACTTCCCCCTTCTCCTAGAATAAAATTACAATGCAAAAGGAAAAGTTATGTTGTTGATGATGATGATGAAGAGAGTCAATCACCACTCCATGTATCATCACAATCCACTTCACAACCATCCTCATCACTGCCACATCCTGAAACCCCATTTCCAACCATGCACCTATCATCTTCATTTCTTCTAATGGGTGCTCTATACCGTCTAGAAATTTTTACTATTAAAGGAGAGATAGAGTCTTTCTTCAAGATAGAGGATCCAAAACAGAGAGAATTTCCATATCTCTAGGGTATCGGAAGCCTAAGAATCTAGATGAATATCTAAAGTTAAAGGCTAGTCAAGCTGAGACCATAACAAAAGATGTAACACCCGGACCGGGTAAAACAACGAACCGTAGTGGAAACGTCGGGGAGTCATGTCACAAAACTATTGTTTCATAACTCATGGAATTTAAAATTTTGTTTTATTAAGTTAAATGTTTACATTGTCTTGGTATAAACAGAAACAACACATAAATAAATTATCTTTCATGTTTTAAGTCACTAAGGCCCGCGTCCATTCCTACGTGAAGCATGCATCATATTATCAAGCATTGACTTCTTAAACATATGTGAAAAGGGAGTAAGCATAAAAATGCCAGCGAGTACATAGGTTTTGTGAGTGTGTCAAATTCGTGGCTTTGTATGCATATTGCAACACCTCATTCGACTACAAGATTCGTTAAGTGAAAACCTGGTATCAACAGTGTTTGTTATTGCAATACAATTAACCAACTAAAACAAGTTGGTTAGAGTTGTGAAAACCATATGGTCATGAATCTTGACCAAAACAATTTCTTTTGTAAAAACCTTGTAATAGATTGATTCAAAAGTAAACTTCGTATGGTTTATATTTTTAAGTGAAAATCATTGCGTGACATTAATCAAAACCATTTTTCGTTTTATAAACCATTTGTCCATGTTATAAACCATTCATCCATGTTATAAATCAATTGTTTGTGTCATAAACCAATTGCCCATGTCATAAACATATCTTCCGTGTTTTTAATTGTGAAAACTTTTGATCGTTCTTTAATGAACACATTCAAACCTGTGTTGACTATCCACTAAAGGGTATCATTAATACACCACCAAAGGGTCTCTTTAACTAGCCTAACAAATCAACAAATGATTTGTTAATCAGAAACAGTTTCTGTCATTACCCAAACTTCCATCAAACCAGTGAACAGTCCGATAATGGGATTGTCAGTCCTATGGTACATAACATACTACTGGTCGGCTCGGTCAAAGCTAATGAATCTCATTCGTATTATGGATAATGCATCAACAAGTTTTTCACATGATTGAAATCGTAGTGTTTAATATATAAACCATAGACATTTTTTTGAAAACTTGAAAATGATTTAGCACATATGAGTCACCCCAAAACATTTGCAAAACATGAAAGAGGGGAACTATGTACTCACTTGGGATTGCGAAAGTGTTCTTGATCAACAGAATAAACAAAGCTCAAACGTGTCCTAATGTGTTAGATAAATATGTTAGCGTGTCGGGACTACAAATGGGAGATCGGATAGAATGAAGTCTTATAAACCAAACGAGTGTTGGAACTCATGTCATATGGTCTAACAAACTTAAAATTTTTATTTGGAAAGAATCCTAAGTGCTTTTGACCAATTATGACTCGTTAAGGTAGTTTATGCTACCTTAACGGGTCATTAGCGTAAACGCGTGATGGGATGGTTAAACATGTCCTATGACAAGTCTTAAATGCCCAAACATGTTTGAAAATGTTATAACATCAGTTTATATGTCAAAAATTTGGTTACATGTGTTTAAAATGGATTTATGCATAAAAGGTCATTTCAATCATCATTTTTTATGAATATATAAGTTGTTAGTGCATTATGTATATTTCCTACGTCTAGGATGTGTCGTTATTGTATATAGGGCTTAAACATCAGATTGTAAATGTTAGTGTTTGTTTTATATATTTTGTAGCACACTCGTACGAGTAAGATTTTGACTCGTACGAGTCAAGTATCTTTTTCAAACACTCCAATGCGAGTCATGTCGACCTATAAATAGTGGAGTGTTGTATCAAAGCTAGTGGGTATTAGTCCAGTTGGTGCGGCGAAGCCCTGCTGAATTGTTTACTTGCATTGTACTTTGCACGTTAATCAATCCATTCAAAGCTGTTAAATAATAGATCTCACTTGTTCGTTTGTCAACCTCACTAACAATGAATTCCGCCTATGTTAGTTGAGTTATATCAGTCCGGTTGCCCTTCGGAGGATCCGAACCCCCATTCACAAGTGGTATCAGAGCCTTCAGGCCTGATCTGCTGACAAGCGTCAAGTTTCTGCGGGCTACCAACTATTTCAGTTTCAGATTAACTGTTGCAGCTTTCTACTTCTACACGTTCCAAAACTGATCTCGGAATTGGGCAAAATTATGGACAAATTGGACTAGGATTCTAGGATATCACGTTAAATTCTATTCTAATCAATCCTTAACAATTTCAGATAAAAAATAGAGTTTATCATGTCAAAATTGATAAGATTCATCTGTTTGGTGACCTAAGTTGTTTCGTACAGGTAAAGAGACCACTCGCACGAACTATTGACCATACAAGTTAATCCAGTCGTACGAACGAGTAATCATAAGTTTTTAAATTTACAAGTTAAAATTGAAACTGTGATTACACGAGGTAACCACTTGTATGAGCAACCTACTCGTTCGAACCTGATTGTCATTCGCACGAATACTTCCTCCGTACAAATCAGCTCATTTGCACGAATCTTGGTCGCACGAACTGTTTGTTATCCGCATGGAGAAAATTTTTTCGTAATAATCAGTTTTTTTATTAAAGTGTGTTTTAAAATTTTTAGTGAAAATGGTAGAAGAATTTTATAACGCATTTGCTACATTAGAAGTCACGACTACTGCAACACAAAACATGAACCTCGAAAACGAAATGGGTACTATGACGAAACCGCCAAAGTTGATGAACCTCGAAGACTTCGATAGTTGGAGTGAACGTTTCATGAATTGGGTTCAGGCAAATCATTTTACCTGTTGGTTGCTATCGAAGAAAAGTATCAATCTCCTGTTGGTGAAAATGGTCTCGAAAAGACATTGGCTCAACTTTCTGATTTTGAAAGAGAGAAGTTTATTAATGAGAAGAAAATGATGAAAATTCTTCAACAATCCATCAAAGAGGACATACTAGCGCTGTTGCAACATGATGACGAGGCACAATCATTGTGGAATGCTCTTCGATTGAAATTCCAGGGAAGTGCGAAGTTACGAAAAAGAAAAAGGGCATTGTTGAGTAAAGAATTTGACATCTTTACCTTGATCAAAGGAGAGACGGTTAAACAACTGATTGAAAGATACTGTCATCTTGTTGTGCAAATGAAGCGAATGGGAATCATAAAGACGGACGAAGAACTTGTTGATAAACTCGCTGATTCCTTGCCACAAGGCGAATGGTCTACTTATTTAACCATTTTGAAGAATTGAACTGAATATGGTAATTTCTCATTACCATGATTCATCGAAAGATTGGAGGGACATGAACTAGAAATGCAGAAGATGGCGAAGAACAAAGGCGTTCAAATGCAAGAAGACATCAATCTATATTTCAAGAATAGTTTTGCCGCTCAAATACAATCTCCAAAGACCCAGACTGCCTTCAGCGCTTATAGCACACCAAGCACACCGTCAAATCAAAACAATAGTTTTCATTCATTTGCAAAAGTCAATCCGAACACGTCTCAAAGCCCACAGTCATCACATGGATTGAGCAATTCCCAACTCAACTAGAACAGTCAATCAAATCCTACTCAAAGAGTACTACAGTGCAATATCAATGTCGATTTCCAGAATGCACAAAATTTTGATGAGAAAACCGCTAAGCAGCATATGTCACTATTAGCATCGGTTCTCGAATCTTATGATAGTCTTGTTGCAGGAAAGATTGTAAATTCTGAAATGACTAGAGAGGATTATGATCAAATTGATCCAATAGAGATGGAGTGATCGATATAATATGGTGTATGGCATCTATTGTTTGACGCGCACAAGGATTCATGGAAATCACGGGGAAAGAGAACTTGGGAGGATTGGATGGAAAACTAGGATTTGAAAATCCGAAGTAACTTGTTTTAAGCGTCGGGAAAAGGGACATTTTAAACGTGAATGCCCAAATAGAGAAGCTCAGGGTAATCAGAACCTATTTGCCGATGACTACTACAAGAAGGCTATCTACCACCGTTCCCAACCAAGAACTTACATGTGCAGATTGAAGATAGACAACAGTGACCAAAGACAAATCAGTATTGGAAACTCAAGAAGATGAGGGCTTTAACTGGAACAAATACATTTCCAAGAATGAGAGTTTGGCATTGGTTGCTGAGACAATCGAAGATCTGAAGAAGAATCTGAGGCATCTTTTGATGAGGCACCTGAAGAAGAGTTTTATCATTCATCGTCAGAAGAGGAGGAACTTTTAAACAGTGCGTTTAAACACCTCCTACCTAATGATATCTTGAAAACTTTTGTAGGTTACTTTGGACCAAGCCATTGATCATTCTGTAATGAACAAAAGAAGCCTGATGTTGAACAGAGAGTTGATGAAAAGATGGAGAAGTTGGCTGATGAGACTGACAAAGCATGCATGGCAAACATAAACGAGGTAAATGAGTCTAAAAGTGAGCTAGTGATTGAAAAATTATGTTTAAAATGTGTTGAGCCATGCAATGAATGTGTTGTAAAAGACACACGATATACTGAGCTCTAAAGTTTAATAGACAACTTGCTGAGTGATTTTAAATCAACTAAAGAAGCGTACGACAAATTGAGCAGAACTGTTAAACAGTATGAAAAAGCACTTAGAGAAAATGATGGGACTCTTTCTATGCTTAAAGCGATAGTAATGGATAAGCAAACGGCCATTAATATTCACTTAAATACTATCGCTGAGCTAAAGAGTGAGCTTGAGAAGGTAAGAATAGAAACTGAACGGGTTAACAAGTTGTTAATCAGTTATTCAACAAGCTCTTACGTCATTGATCACATTTTACCAAAAATAAAAAATAAAGAAGAATCTAAAAATGTTGAAAACAAGAGTGCGAGTTCCGATCGTGTTCCACCCCCTATGTGGAATAGTTATACTTGTAAAAAGACATCAGGGGTGGAAAAGACGCTCAATCTAAAACTGAAAACTGAACAATCAAACGAGCTGCCTACAAACATCGACGTAACTTACACAACATCTGAAACTGAATGTGACTCTGACGTGGTTAAAATAGTGGTCGAAAATGTCTTAAAGAGTGAATTTGACAAGTCTTAATCTGATGTTGAAACATTGGAAGATAGTTTAAACAATGAGCCAAATGTCATAGTTTATAAAATGCATGGATCTGATAAACTATTTTCTGATGAGGACTTTCCCATCCAGAATGTGAATCTCGATCGTGTTGATAAATTGTTCAAGCTTGTGGAGGTAAGCCATTCTAATTTAGATAAACATAATGCATCATATTACTCTAAATCAAAATGTGTCACAAGACCCTACCATCAGAGAAACAAAGATAATCCAGAGAATAGGACGGCGGGTTTGGGTTTCCAAAAGTGAAGAATGAACAACAAGTCCCAAAAGCTAAACTTCACTAAGAAAATCAAATTTGTTTTTGGGACAACAGCAGAAAAGGAAAAAAGAAATCATCAGAACACAATCGAATGATGATTTCAAGAAAGAGAAAGAGAATAAGAAGCAAATTTTGGATTCCTCTGTCCGTAAAGACAGTAGAACATGCTACAAATGTAAGAATGTCAAGCATATCGCACGATATTGCTCGCAAATTATTCCAAAATATGTTTCTAATTCTAAAAGGTCACCAAGGATGAGAAACAAAAGGCACCTATGGTTGCACCTAAGCAAATTTTGAAAAGAAACAACGAATCCTTTAAAAATGTTAAACCATTTTTCAACGTCATTCTAAATTTGAAATTGGTGAAACATCAACTAAATATCGTCAAATGGATTCAAAATTTTATGATAAAAGGGCTAGTTTGAAAACGCAAACATGGCAAAATTTATACCGTCCAAGGTAGAACCAAAACCTTCTGTTCCAAACAAAACCGAGCCTAAAAAGAACGTCAAAAACAAAGTAGGTCCAAAACTTGACATTCCGAACCCACCCAAGACCAAGCAGGCTTGGGTTTCTTTGTTTAAATAGTTTCTTCCGCATGTGTGCAGGGGTTCCCGCGATCGATCATGTCTAAATGGATAATGGATAGTGGAGTTTCGAGGCACATGACAAGGATGCTTGCGTTGTTACACGACGTTAAATCTATCCGCAGAGGGTATGTCGGTTTTGCCGAAACGCAAGGAGAAGGATTGTCGGTGAAGGAATTCTCATGAATGGATTTGTTTCGTTTCATAAATTGAACTACATCACAGAAGTTGAGAACAATCTACTCAGCATTTCGCAGATTTGTGACGAGAAATTCACAACGCACTTCAATAAATAATGCTTGATCTTAAAGCCGGGATTCAAGATTCTGGAGGAATGGATTCTCATGCGTGCTCCAAGAGAAAATGATCTTTATGTTCTTGATACGAGTGTCGCATCAACAACATCAAAGAAGGTTCAATTCTTTGTTTCTAAAGCTACCGAGAAAGAGTCTATTCTATGGCATAGGAAGATGGGGCACATTCATCTACGAAAGATGAATTATCTTGTGCACAACGACCTAGTGGAGGGTGTTAATCTGAAAAGTTTTCATTTATCTAATGATTGTCTGAGCTATAAAAAGGGAAACAACATAAGAAATCACACCCATAAAAGCTGTTGAATTTTATCAAGCTACCACTAGAGAGGCTACGTATGGATCTTTTCGGGTCAGTAAACATCAAAAGCATTTCTGGTGATCTATATTGCCTAGTCGTTACAAATGATTTCTCAAGATTCTCATGGGTTTTCTTTCTGGAGATTTCTCAGGCAGACCAAGGAACACTTTTAGGTGCAAACTTATTCAAACTGGTCTATGCGATTGCCAATATGTTTGTCCACTTAAACTTTCATGCTCAACTTTCATTTTTCAACTTCGTGATATGATTAAGGTATTATTATACTATAATACCCATGTGTCCCATACCATGACATACCCCCGCGATCAAGGTAAGCATAACAATTCATGGTAGCAAGTGAGTATACTTAGATCATCCTTTATCTTTTACAACGTCAGGCTATTGGTGAATAGGTCAGTACTTTCGTACAGTAGAGTGACCAATAGTATCTGGCGAGGGTTAGGCAAATACCTTATTTGGTATGTTCGGATTCATGGATGTAGGTCCCCTAGTCCTTATGGATCTTGACAGAATCATCTATCTAATCTAGAGTGCGGAATACCCTAGATCAGTTTCACCGAAAAACTAAGAACACAAACACGAACAGAAAGAATTCCTTAAAATTGTCTTGTATTGATTATCCAACGCAAAGTGTTTACAATCAATTCAAGACTCTCTAGAAATCTCTCAGCCACTCTCTGTAGATTGCTCACACTCCTCTCTGCTTCAACTGTGTAACCTCCAAACCCTAATCACAACCTCCCTTTATATAGAGGTAGGTTCTGTAACTGGGCTAGGCCATTCTTCAAGCCCATTACAACTCTAAACAAGCTAAACACAAATACTAAGCCCAATACAAAATATCCAAAGACTAAACTAGTAAACTATTAAGTTGTTGTCACCAATATGCACCAACATACTCCCCCTTGACAATAGCTTCATAGTGTAACTTTATCTTCCAACATCTTGTGATCTTTGGTCTTTGGATAACTTTAGCTACACAGATTCTGACATCAAAGAACTCCCCCTAAGCTGATGCTTCCAATCACCAAGACTTTCATTCTTTTAAGGTTTTGGCCCTTCTATTTTGTCTCTTTTAAGGATATTTTTACTGTGCCTAGGTCTACATATAATCTAGATTCAACAGAAGGGCAGCCAAGATATCCCTGGATGACTCAACATCATAAAGACCCGAAACCTCATATGTTGGCTATCTATCAACACAGGATTTAAGACCATAAAATCATACGCCGTGGTATGTTACCCACAAGATACATAGTTCGTTATGTTTATATCACTATCTTTTAATCACTTTGAGCGTTAAGCCTATCGACATATCACATTAGATCCTAGTCTTTTCAGCTACAACACCTTAGATGTGTTAGTCATGCCCTTTATCACCAAAATTCATTTCATTTTCCAATCTTTTTATTTTTGTATTTTTCTGTCATTCAAATAATGTTTTTGTATTTTTCTAATTTTCTCCCCCACAAACAATAGACACTATACATTTATCGCCCTCTTCCCCCCTAAATTTGTGCATCATACTTTATGCACAAATTTACCTAATAGAGAAAACATATGCAAAAAGTTTTAGAACGAAAGGAAAAGGAAAATATTTTTGTTGTTTTTGCTTCTGTTCCTTCGTTAGATTAAAAACTAATCATTTCAAAATTAAAGCAAAAAATTCAAATTTGTACCTTTTCGCCGATCTTTTCTTACCTCATCTCCTCTAAAGGAAACCTCACAATCGTAAAGATTTGAACCTTTTTGCAACAGTGAGATGTTATCCTTCATGTCCCTAGAACAACCGCTACCAACATTCCAGAGATTGTCAACAGCTCCTCCTTGGTGGTTCCTGAAATATAAGGAGATTAGTAAGACAGTGGGACCCAAGCCATCGTGGTCCTGGGTTTCCCTGAAGCATCAAAATAAGACACTTCTTTTAGACACAAATCCCCTTTTATTTCAAGGATTGGTGATGTTGTTGCCGCTTTCGATTTGGGTTTCCAAATCAGTTTCGGTTTAACAAACGCGGTTGTTGCCTTTGATTGAGCCACTTTGGCTGTTTCAGGTTTAGTTATTTTAGAAAAAGATTTTTGTTTCTGTTTAGCCTTGCGTTTGTTTTTGGCAACATTCCAATCCCCATCAGATGGTTTAACCTTGGAATTCACATTCTTCATTGCTTTAGGTGATGATACCTTCATCGGCTTGGAATGATTGTTATTCTTTGGTGTAACCTTCTGATTTTTAGCATGACGCGGAACATGGGGACCACGTGTACAGTTTCGAGCAATGTGGCCAGGAATGCCGCAATTGAAGCATGTTTGTCTCTTCACATATAACACATTCTGATCAGCTTGATTTGCTCTTGCAGCCCCTGAAGGATGAACTAATCCCTTCTGTGCTTGATTTCCTTGCATGTTTCTTGCAGACAAGATGAATTTGGATGTTTGTACTTGTCATTTGCAAGGGCCTTCTTCTGTTGTAGAGATTTCTTTTGATTCTTCTTCTTTTGTTTAGACTGCAAGTCTTGCTTAGAAATCTCCCCAACCTTTCCAAAAACTTTGCTAGCACGGTCAAATGCATATTTTTCACATTTGCCATTAAAGACTGGCTTAACAAAATCATTTTTCACAACACTAGCCTTCTGAGGGCGATTGCTGCCCACTGATGATTTTGGAGAGCTTGATTGTCCTTGACGTTTGGACTTCAGCTTTCTTCATCTCCGATTTGCTCTTTTCTGCTCTTTTAGCTTGCTCTGAACCTTTTCATCAGTAGTAGAAGCTTCAGATTGTTCAGATTGCGCACTTGGAGCCTTGTTCACATCAGCTCTCTCTTTATCAGTTGACTCATTAGAAGAGTCAACAGCACAAGATGGTTCCCGTGCATCTGGCGTATAATCACTAGGTTTGTCGTACACCATATGCTGTGCTTTCTCAATATCTTTGTCGGTTTCAGGCATTGTTGTGTCGTTGTGAGTATAGGGTGGGACAACCTGATTGAACTCCAAACCCTTCCGTTTGTTCCCCTTATATGCCAGCTGTACATTGCACACGTCTTGAACAAGCTTCCTGGATGTATCAAACTACTTTATATTAACCTCGTTTTGTTGATATTTTTCAGTAAGAAGTCCCAGCTCAACTCTTACCAAGTCACATTCCATGGTTTTTCATTCTAATCTGGTTTTGTAATCATGGACCCAACATTTCTATTGATTTACGTCCAGGTGGAGCTGAGTTATATCTTTCTTTTGTTCTTCAACTTTTCTTTGAGTAACTTGTTGCTTTCTCGAAGGCTGATGCACTGAGCCATTTCATTGTTGTATTCATCGGTTATGTTGGATTTAGGATCCCGGAGTTGAGCAACCCTATTCCTGCAAGGTTCAGTGCACAAAAGATAGTTGACTGTGTTAATCGACGAGCTAGATTTGTCAGCGTTAGTTTGGGCTTGAGGTCGAGTTTGGGGTGCTGGGCTGCTGATTGCTACATCCTGGGCTGTTGATTTCTGTTCGGACACTTCTTCAGGATGAGGCTCTGTAGATTTTACATATCGATCTTGGAGATCTTGGTTTGATTGTAAATGATCCCACAACCAAGAAACAAAGGAGTCGTTATCATCACCCAATAAGCTATCCATCGCATTTCTTACTTCCTCTTTACGCCTCCCACATTCAAGCAAACACATCACATAGTTAGCAACCAGATCAACATTGTAGTCTCCGATAAACTCATTCAGCTTTTCTTTCACTTCATCCCGCAGGCTAGGGTTTTGATTTTGTGTTGAACTGAGAGCTATGTGTCGAGTGCTGAACTTGGGGTGCAAACATCTTCTGATAATCGAAACCGGACCGGTAAACACGATAAAAAATGTCCGAAAACTGTTTTAACCAAAATGTACCGTTAGACTCGTCTCGATGGTGATTTTAGAAAACGTTTAAATCTGGTTACGTCAGCTGGTTACCTTTCCACCTTATTGGGTACAACTCGGAACAGTACCAAATTCGGAACGGTAACTCGGATTAACAATCCGAGATGGAATCTCAAACAATGATCCGTGATGCTAATCCAAGATGGTGATTCGGAACAGTTGTCGAGATGGAATCCGAGATGCAGGTTTCAGTCCGAAATGAGAACCAGAACAGTAATCCGGAATGCTATCAGATACACATCAACAGTGAGAATCTAGAATAGTAATCCGGAACAGTAATCCGGAATGAAAGTGCATCCGAATTCGGAACAGTTACGAATCTGGAATTATTGAAGATTATCCGAAATCCTTAAAGAAAATCAGAAATCCTTGAAGATTTATCCAAAATCTATCAGAAATTCAAGATTTTATTCCGAAATGCAACATATTAATCCAAAATCGATCTGAAATGCAACCAGAAAATCCGAAATCCTTGAATGTTGATCTGAAATCCTTGAATCTTCTTCGTGTTCTTCGTTTTCTTCGTATTCTTCAGCAGAAACCAAACAAAATCATGTAATATCAAATCTGAGCCTGGAAAATAGGTTCAACATGCTCTAATACCACTTGTAAGTCCCGTTAATCCGGATCTAACACTGATATCACACGATCACCAAGGATGGGCAGAATCCAAACTTGATGATCTTCAAGAAAAACAAAAATGATGAAGAACAAAATTGAATTCACTTGAACACCTTGCACACGATTCTATTACTTGAACAAGCAAAACCGTCTGGTACAAGATGTAGGTTCTCTAGAGAAAACCTGATAGCCTACCAAAAACTTAACCCTAGAAATAACATAACCTTAGCTTATATACCTAAGGTAAGGCATAACCCTAATGGGCTTCCCTATGGGCTTGCCTGGCCCACATGGCCTATGGCATGCCCATATGACCTATAAAGGTCCAAACCTAACATAAACTAACCCAACTAATCCCAGTTAACTACCATAGACTGTTGCGTATATTTGATGCTTCAGTCTCACACTTCTAGGACCTAACAGGATTTTTCGTCAGTTATGCTACTACACAGAAACGTGTCTTCTTGCCGAGTATGAACCAGGTTATTCTTGCGCAGCATGTTGATCAGCGTAGAAACCTGGGGATCCATGGCTGTTCAACTACGAGGGTTTGTGGAATTCATTCGACCTGCCAGAGGTGCCATCAGAAGAAGAACTTGTTATGCTCTTTCAACAGCATCAAATCTCTAATCAAGAGCAAGTTACCAGTCCGTTAGAAATTTCCCCATCACTTCCTGTGTCTAACACGTCTGATGTAGGTCCGAGCTCTACTCTTAAAGACTATGTCCCTGTACCAATTGTCAACATTGCCGAATCATCTGCCCAGCAACAGCCAAATGCCAACTCTGATCGAGAACCAACTTTCGATGATGAAGGATCTAGTTCCGATGAAGGATCTGAGCAGATTGAAAGCTTCCTGAATACTCAAGCTGATCAATAAAACGTCAGAAATGAAGCTTCATCGTCTGCATCGGTTGTGGGTGAAGTCATCACAAATTTGCAAACACAAGTAGATGTTCCAAGTGAAGTGATACCAAGGACGCTTTCCTATCATCCTTTGGAGAATATTATTGGCAGCTTACAAACAGGAGTTCAAACTCACAATCAGATCAGTAAGGATCTAAGCTGTTTTTATACTCGTATTGCTCCACTACAAACCAGACTTTCTAATAGTTGTTTTGTTTCTTAGGTGGAACCTAAGAACTTGAAAGATGTGTTAAAGGAAGAGAGCTGGGTGGACGCGATGCAAGAGGAATTGCTTCAATTCTAGAAGCTGGGAATCTGGAAGTTTTTGACCTACCAGATCATCACAAAAAGATAAACACGAGATGTGTCTTCAAGTGCAAACGTGATTATAGAGGGATTGTAGTGTGCAACAAAGCTCGACTTGTGGTACAAGGTTTTCATCAGTAGGAAGGGATAGACTACACCAAAGTCTATGCCCAAGTTGCCCGTCTTGAAGCGATCCTCATATTCTTGCCCTTTGCCTCTTGGAAGGGTTCAAGGTGTACCAATTGGATGTCAAATCTGCTTTCTTGTACGTAAAAGTCAAAGAGGAGGTGTATGTCGGCCAACCACCGGGGTTTGTCGATCCTATAAACAAAGACAAAGTCTACCTTCTGAACAAAGCCTTATATGGTCTACATCAAGCCCCGAGAGCTTGGTATGAAACGCTGTCATGACATCTTCTAGACAATGGCTTTATCAGAGGAATTGTAGCTTCTACCCTCTTTACAAAGGAAGTGGATGGGCATTTGATTATAGTGCAGATATATGTGCATGCTATCATCTTGGGATCGACAAATGACAAGCTGTGTAAAGACTTCGAAGAAGTCATGAAGCGCAAATTTGAAATGAGCGAGATGGGGGAAATGAAGTTCTTTCTAGGACTTCAGTTCGATCAATTACCTGATGGTATTGTTATCCATTAGACGAAGTATGTTCATGACATATTGGAGAAATTCGATATGACAGGAACTAAACCAGCATCTACCCCGTTAGCTCCTAATCACGACATTTGTCCAGATCTTAATGGAGTCAAAGTTGACGAAACATTATACCGCTCCATGATCGGATCCTTGATGTATCTTACTGCTTCTCGACCTTGTGGTATCCTCGACATGACGACTTCAATTTTGCGGGTTACTCGGATTCTGATTTCAGTTGCTGCAAACTTAACGCCAAATCTACGATGGCTGGTTGCCAGTTCTTCAGAACTCGTTTGGTAACGTGGCAATGCAAGAAACAGACTGCGGTTTCTCTCTCTACCTATGAAGCTGAATACGCTTCAGCATCCAGCTATTGTTCCCAGATACTCTAGATTCAACAGCAGATGAGAGACTTCGGACTGCAATTTCTTCATATGCCCATATATGTAGATAACCAGGCTGCAATTGATATCACTAAAAACTCATGTCAACATTCTTGAACTAATCATATTGAGATTCGTTACCACTTTATCTGTGATTGCTACGAGAAAAAGTTGGTTAGAATTGAAAAAATCCACACTGATGACCAAAAAGCAGATTTTTATACCAAAGCATTTGAGTTTGAAGATGGCGAGGATTTGACGTGATTCTCATCGGTTTGATGAATTTTATGTACATTCTTTTTTAAAAATTCTAAAAAGTAAATAATTATGTTTTTTTATTTTAGGGGGAGAAAGATTGGGAAAATTCAAAAACATATAAAAGTCAAAAAGAGTTTTTCTGAAAAAGAGAGATCATATTATATCAATATGACAGACATAGTATACTAAAGATATAGAAGGATTAAACAAGTAATTAAACAGGTCTTACTGAGAATGTGCTAATAGGCTTCTCTCGTTCAGTAAATTGTTTTCAAGATATAAACCTAATAGAAAAACTGAATAACTTGTGGGTTAAAATCTCTCAGATATATGGACTTAGTACTCCAAAATTTCATTTGAGAGAATGCAAGATTCTACGATACTAGGTCTTTATATTTAATCGATATCTAGGGTATTATCCGAGTCTTTTGATTTAGCGTCAGCAATGGCCTATAACTTGTATAATACTTGATTATTCGCCTACAAAAGATGCATAAAAATGATTATGTCATAAACTCTGTGACATTTGTAGTTCAAAAGATTTCTTTATGGAACACCACCTAAAGACGAGCCTTCATCTCTTTGTCTGTACGGTAGTACTAACCTGAGCTCTCAAGGTCTGGCAATTCACCGCTTTATAGATATCAATTGGATATATTCATTTGTGAAATGAAATTCTGGGAATCTCAATACGGGAGTATATTCTGAGATGGGAAACACAGTTACTTCGTGTTCCTAATATTACTTAACATATCTTGAAACAGTTGAGAAACGAGAAGAGGTTTAAGTGGATAAGAATATTGGCAATCTAGGTAAATTTGGTTAAAAACTTAATGAGTATACCAAGATCAACGGTACTGGTGATTTGTTTAAAAAAAAATTGATATGATTCTCTTAACACAAAGCTCACAAAAATATGAATATATTTCTTTACCTGTTATTTCTTCTGAAAAAATCCCAAACCCAAAAAGGTTTTCAGTTTTCTTAGCATTTTATTTTTGTTTTAGTCTACCGATGATGAAAAAACTGATTGTTGAAGTCATGGCGACATCTTGCTGAAGGAAATCTGAAGACCACGGGTTGGGAGCTAATCTTGAAAAGAAAGAGTTTAACTGAACGTCAACAAAGTTCATTAATTTGAAACTTTACAAATTTAAAATACATCTGTTTGGTCAAACATGGTCAACCACGGTCATTAGCTTGGACTTGGTTAACTGAGTGGGTTTCAAACAGATAAAAATCATAAAAAGTCAAAAAGCTTAAAAATATCAGAACTAATTCGTACGAATAGCACTAACTCGTACAAGTATCATTTGTTGTCATTTGCACAAATCCGAAATTCGTACGAGCGAGCTGAATGAGTATAAAAGCCTCATTCAGTCGCACGAGCCAACTTTATGTTATTGTGCCACCGAGAGAGAACTATTGTGTGAACCAGTTCCATACTTTATTTTTCTTGACATTTACATTGTACCAATACATTGGGGAGGTCAATTTGTACACCTCTTACAATGGGAAAGGTACTATTGCGTGTTCTTAGCCGTTATAATGCCGGATTTAGACCAAACGGACATAAAACATAGATTTAGGGAAATTCGACCGGTAAAACTTGAAATTCAACTTAAAATCGTTAATATCGGCACCAATAGCCTATAAATCAACTATCAATTTGTTAAAAACAACACATTTTAAGTGCGGTTTAAACTTGGTGTTATTTGGTACGGATCACAATTCGTATGGATGTCCACTCGTACCAGTGGAGTTTTCAAAATGTTCAAATATTGTTTTCACTCGTACGGGGTATTGTTTGTACGAAGGAATATTGATTAACATCTTTGAGAAATTCTTAAATCTTTAGTCACTCGTATGAAATAGTGACTCGTACGAGTGATGATGTTTTGATTCAATTTTGTAAAATTTTCTAAGTGTTGAATCGTACGAATGTATGGATCGTACGAGTGACCTTGTAAGTTGAAATTTGTGAAAAAAATTTTCTAACGGTTTGAATTCTCTATGTGTGCAGCTCAAGAAAACGTCTATCTCTCCGTTCCACAACATATGGTGTCTGCTTTATGAATCTATCCCGGAGATTGCTGCTTACCAAGACGTGTTAGATTTTTTTAGTAGAATCCCGATTACTAAAGCTCTCACTGACCGCCATACTGCGTATAGATCTCACCTAGAGTATTTTTGGAACGCAGCAGAGTTTGATTCTGAAGAGAAAGCGATTATTTCAGCTGTAAAGATTGGTGATGAGGATAATCAGGTGAAGATTACAGAAAATTTGATCAGGAAGATGTTGGATTTTAAAGACAACGAAGGCGACCCGACAGGGTTTTCAGAGTATACGGTGAAGGGTTTCTTTCACCACATGGGTTACGCCAGATTCGTGAATGTCGCTCCTTTCATGAAGGGTAACCTAAGTGCGTCGTTTCGATATATCGCACTCATTGTTATACATGCTTTGAGTCATCGTAAAGGAGGTTTTGATGAATTGATTGACTACCAAATGTGCATGATTACCGCACATGTTCTGAATCTTCCATATAAATTTTCAAAAGTTATATTCACACAGGTGCTGTAGAATAGTCAGAGAAAAGTTTCTGCAGTACGCACGTTTTATACAAATGCTGCTAGATCATCTGCATCCGAACTTGAAGAAGAAGAAGACGACGTGTTAAAGCTGGAACACATGGATGTCTCTACTCTTAAGAAGATGAATTTGCATCTTAAGACATTCCCGAACGCCAAACCAGTTTTTGGATCTATCATTGACAAAGATTATATTTCTCCAGCACCGGGAAAGTGGAGGAAGAAAGATAGTGGGGATGAGAATAAGGAGCTGAATGCGCTTGATGGTTTTGTTGCAAAGCATAGTTCTTGGTTTGTTAAAGATGGAGAAAAAGGTGTAAAAAGAATGGCAACGACTACATCTTCTACTTCTACATCTCAAAGAAAAGGCAAGCAGCTGGAAGTTATGGATTGAGAGATGAACCAGAGAGTGAAGAAAATATTGAAGATATAGCTACAAACATTGAGAGGCAAGCTTTTGGTGGTAATAAAGTGGCTGAAGAAGTTTCCTCTTCTACAATTGATTCTGAAGATAGACGAGCAGGTGAAAGATAAAGAGCTAAAAAGATAGAAGCCAAATGACTTGCAGAGAAAAAGAGAAAAAGCACAAAGCGGAAGGAGAGGACGACACCACTTATATACCTTCGGGTTCAGATTATAATACTCTTGTACGCAAACTGGGAAAGAAAAAGACACGGCGTCTCAAACGACAACCTGAAAGAAGCACTGAGTCTCCAAACGTTAAATCTAATGAGACAGTGCAAGAATAGACGATCGAAGAAGAGGTTATTGAACCAAATCCACCAATTCCACCATCTCCACCACGTCATGCTACTTTACAGCCGCCACCACAATCAACACCACAACCAACTCCATAGCCGCCACCACAATCAACACCACAACCAACTCCATAGCCGCCACCACAACCGACACCGCAGCCACAAACTTCACAGTCCCAACGTCACTTTGTTTTTTATTCTGATTTTGGGGATATCCCAGGGGGCGAAGACTTTTCTGCTGACATGTTTAATGATCCTCGTGTTGAAGACTTACAGAAACAGGTCATGCTAAACACTGTCAAGATTGTAGAGTTACAGGAGCAGCTCAATGCACTAAACGAAGACAAACAGAAACTCAAAGCTATGCTCGCCAGTATTGTGTCAGAAAATGAGTGCTTACGAATTCTAATGGCTGAATATGAGGAAGAGCGACTTAGAAGCGATAGAAGGATGAATCATTTTAAGAAGATTACTGACGAAAAAGCTGGGAGTTAATATTGCTACGGAAATAGATGAGATTGAACGAGCTGAGGCCAGAGAACGTGTAGCTCAACGTGAACGTCTTGCTAAAGAACTATCAGATGCCCAAGGCAAGGGCAAAGCCAAAGTAGTTGAGCATCCTGTGAACATCACAACTGAGTAAGAAGCTGAATCTGCGCCAGTTATTACAGATTTAGTGGTTTATATAGTCTCGAATAAGTTTATTCTGATCAGAAAGCCTAAAGATGAGGATATTGATACGACAGATCTTTCTGTGAGACACCGAGAATGGCTACAGAAGAAAAGGTTAGAAAAAGAGATTGAGGCAGCGGCTAATGAATTTGATGAAGATGTTGGGAAAGAGGATGAAGATTTAGATGATATATTATCAGGTGATTCTGATTCTTATAGTGGTGATGATGATGATGATGATGGTGCGGTTATTTGTGTAATTGAATCTAGTTTAAATGAAGAGATTGATTATTCTATGTATTTAGATGACTCTGTGAATCAAATGACTGATGAAAGTGGTAAGGGTAGAACTGAAGGTCCTTCTAATGCTCAGCAGGCAGGAATCTTCACGGTAACCGATACATCTACCATTCCTGTAGTGCCTAAGCCGAAGATTTTTTTATCTTGAGCATGATGTTGAGGAGGGAGAATATGTCCATAGCTATACCAAGGAAGATATTTCTGAGATGTTAGGCATGGACGAAGAAAATTTTGAGTTTGACTTTGAAGACGAGCTAAATGACATGAGCTCTTTCGAGCCAAGTGATTATGTCTTCGAGCATGTTGAAGAAGCAAATGATTATGATAGAGTTGTCGTGGAGGATGATTTTGATGACGATGTTACTAATCTTGCCGATCAGGGTACAGATGACTCCCCAACTTTTACTGAGTTGTTTGCAGTAGAAAATGCCGATGTTCTGAAATGAAAAGTTGAAGAAGCTGCTAAAAAGGGTACCATTTCTCAATAGTTGAATAGAGTTGAAATTGCATAAATGAGGAAGAAGTGGTTTAAAGTTTCTCCCGTAGAGTGCAAGTTCAAACCTCATCTAGCGTTCTGTACGCGTGATGCATATATCTCTCTAGGGGACATTATCAGCTGGGGTTGGATCGATGAACTTAATGTTTACGCTATAAAAAGGGAGTTTGGAATTCAGTACTTCAGATATTTGAGCGACATCAAATCCTTGACATATTGGGATATCAAAGAGCTCGTGCAAACGAAGATGATAAACCTGAAGATGAAATTTCACGACCAAAGGCTATGGAAGTTGATTAAGCTTGAAGCTTTGCATGGATTTATACACTGGAAACCTCACTTTCCAAAGCATATTACGACGATAGATCCAGTTACTAAAGAAAAGGATGTTACGCTCATCGTGAAGAGGCTAAAATTAATGAAGAATATGCCTATGATTCAGATGGAGCAGGATTTCCACAAAATCTTCAAGTGGTGGGACTATGATTCTAACACAGGAGAAGTTGTGATATGCGTGCACCCTGATGATGATTCGTGGAAGATAACTGAGTAGCTAACTAAAGCCGTCATAGCACACAAACGAATATATGGGCTGTTGCGTGGCATTCGAGTACTAGAACCAATGTGGCTAGTAAATTGTACGAAGAAAGATACAGATTGTATGTTCTACAGTAATATCAGTTACGAAGATAAAGACAAAGAACAAGCACTCCAGTTTCAGAAGATTTTTAATGTCTGTTTCGCAAATGATATACATTCTGGATGACATGGAACACTTCTTGGTGGAAGCTGGAGGAGACCGAGCAAAAGAAGAAGGAAAAGAAGGAGCAAGGATTGCTGAGCTCGCTCGTATAGCATCGCTAAGAAGTTTTCGGTTTGGCAATACAGTTAACCGACCTCCTCCAACAAATCAAACACCAATTGCTTTTGAGGAGCGTCGCAAGCCACCGAAGCAGTTTTTTGGTCGTTAAACGTCAGATCTTATGAAGATTTTTTGAAGACTATCTAGACTGCGGCAACATCCAAGGGGGAGTTTGTTGGTGCA
Source organism: Scalesia atractyloides (assembly GCA_947069175.1). Lineage (NCBI taxonomy): Eukaryota > Viridiplantae > Streptophyta > Magnoliopsida > Asterales > Asteraceae > Scalesia > Scalesia atractyloides. Next base: position 50,674,870 of record CAMTDV010000023.1, read on the forward strand.
TTATGTCTATTGCCTACATCTAGGATATGCCGTTATTATATATAGGGCCTAAACGTTAGATTGTAAATGTTATTATTTGTTTTATATATTTTGTAGCAGACTCGTACGAGTAAGATTCTTGACTCGTACGAGTGACACACTGTCACTCGTACGAGATAGCCACTCGCACGAGTCACAATCTCTGTTTCACACACTCTGGTGCGAGTCATGTTGACCTATAAATAGAGGAGTGTTGTGTCAGAGCTAGTAGGTATTAGTCAAGTTGGTACGGCGAAGCCCTGCTGAATTGTTTACTTGAGTTGTACTTTGCACATCAATCAATACATTCAAAGCAGTTAAACAGTAGATCTCACTTGTTCGTTTGTCAGCCTCACTAAAACTGAATTCCGCCTCTGTTAATTGAGTTAGATCAGTCCGATTGCTCATTGGAGGAGCTGATCCCCCATTCATAGAAGTAACTTATCATAACACTAACCAAACGCTGTAACCATAAGGTATAACCTCAGTAGGTTATTCCCTATACAACTATGGTCACAAATATGTGTTTGGTCGGATCCTAAGATCGACCAAACGGGTCGGATTCGAAAGTCAAAGCGGTGGTCAAGACCGCTCGACTTACGACCCTAAATAAGCACTAAACTAGAAGTGACGAGTTAGACATGTCAAAATATGTCTAACTATGTTTATAAAAACTTATTTGGTATCAAAACTTGGTTTTTTGATACCCGAAAATAGTTTCGTCGTAAAATGCACATCATGCGCATTTTTGACCGAAACTGTGACTCGTCACTTCGACTAGTAAACATGGTAATTAGAAGGTAAAATCGTTAGGGATTATAACCTTTGTTATTATGAACACGTTGTAAAGTTCAATTGAACTTTGAATTCACCAAATACGGTCAGAACTAAAAGTCAATCAGGAAGCCAAACTGTTCGACTTTTAGCTCAAAACTGCTAAAATAATGAAAGAACTAGGAAGAGTACTTACTCGTGTTGAAGAACAATTTTGGAACTCAAGATAGGAGGCTTCCAAAGGCTAGAAACAAGCCCCAAGAAGGATAGAAAGAAGAACTTGCACTGTGCTTTGAAGTGCTTTGAAGTGGTGTGAAAAAAATGAAAGAATGATGGGGTATTTATAGTATTTTAGGATCAATGAGGTGATGACAAGTGTCCTCAAGTGTGGATTAGTATCCTAACATATGTCAACACCAAATTAAGTGTGGAAAAATGAGTTCTAGGTGTCAAAAGTTGGAGATATTTGGCAAACTTGGTGAAGAAGCAAAAATCTTTATTATTTTTTTGACATTTTTGGTCCTTGGACTTGTATTTTCACTTGTTTGCCATTTTAACCCCTTTAACCAAATATTTAGGTTATATAAAGGTGTTAAGACATGTGTAAATTGGATTATGCCCAAAAATGTCATGATGTCGGTATGTTCGGTTGTACGGTTACGCGTTTCGCAAAAATGCGTAAAATGCTTTAACGAACACGAAAATGATCGAAATTGTGCAACGATTGACATTTTTGCATTCTCATCAATAATACACAAGATTTTATTGAATACAAAAATATTTGGATTGATACACATGGTTCGTATCTTGAATACGGACCAACAGACTTTCATAGTTTGACGATAATAGTCCCTGGACTTGTATAAGTGTGTTTTTGTCATATCTAACCCTTCAAAACTTATATCTATGTTACGTAAAGGGTATTTAGGGTATGTGGAGCTTATGTCCTTGTTTCGGAGTGTACGTCATGTTAAATTGATTGCGTTTGAGTGTCACTTAACGAATTACTTCCACAAAAATTTTTGAGGGTTCGAAATCATCCAAGAAATTGAAATTGTGCAAATGTCTTAGATAATTATACAAATTTCGAAAATAAAACACAAGGTTTCATTGAATACGAAATTGTTTGTAACTGTACAATGATTGAAAAGGCACAAATGTCACAAAAATAAATCAAAGGGTAAGGATGACAAGGCTCTACAAATCTCCTTGCAATTTCAACTACGAAAAGTGAGAAACATTAAAGAATTTGTAGAGGAATTGAGTAAGTCCTTGTCTGAAATCCAACCACTGACGATTCTAAATTGAAAGAAGACTACCTTGATCATATCATGAAGCACAAGCCTTACAAAGCAACAAGGGCTCAATTCAAAGAAGCCTATTCCTCTTGTCTGGAAAAAGGCTAAGTTTGAAAGCCAATTCCATGTTCTAAAGATTAAAAGAATGAAAGCCAAAGTTATTAGTGCTCAATATGTAACAACAAGGCAAATTGTTAGGTGGTAAAAGTCTAAAGTGGTAGATACCTACAGAAAATTGGAAGAGCTAAGAAAGAAAGATCCTTCTGTCCTAAGAAAGCTTGTCTATTCTCAATCAACCACTACTCCTCAACAGACCCGTGCTCCTAAAAAATCATCTTCCACATCTGTCTTACCCACTATTCCCTTAAATCAAGCAAAGACACAAAAGTAGATGCAAGAAGTGGATAAAAGGTTACATGAAGAATTTAGAAAGGAGGGAATTGAAAACCAAATCTTATACTATACAGATGCTGCAAGTGATAAGCTTAGGGCCATACTTTCAACACTTTTAAGCAAACCCATCTCACCAAACTCATCACAAATAATCATACTCCTAAGAAAACCATCTGACTCAAAAATTCTAAAATAGAAGTCTTCCAAAGACACCCAAGAATTGACACTGCTCAGGTCAGATGGTAGAGCTCAAAGTATAAAAATGGAGGATGCATATGGTTTGGATGCAGCTGACCTCCAAGACTTGCTGAATCTTGAGCTTGAAAGGGATGTAGATGATATGATTTCCTGGACATAGAAAGCCAAAATATATTATAACCTTTGATCCTAATAATAAAACATTTGCTATAGTTAAGCTCTGCTGAAGACAAAATGTCAAAGGTCTGCCATAGCAAAACACTGTTGAAGACTAAAAGCTAAAGGTTTGCCATAGCAAACCTTTGTTGAAGACTAAAGCTAAAGGTCTGCCAAGGCAGAGCTCTGGTTAAGACTAAAGCTAAAGGTCTGCCAAGGGAAAGATCTGTTGAAGACTAAAGCTAAAGGTCTGCCAAGGCAAAGCTCTGCTGAAGGCCAATAGAGGATGTCTCATCAGTGTTTGCTATCAGTCTTTGTAATGTTTAGCTATAACAGTGGTTAGCTTAGCAAATGTTGTTAGTTTATTAATATTGTTATATATCACTTTCCTGCTGACATCATCATAAGATGCTTAGTGGTTAGAATTGTAGTATAAATAGAACAGTTCTTGTACATTCTATTTGATCACTTTTCATCAGTTAGCAATCTAACATTTCTTCCTTACATTCGGTACGAACAAATCAGTGATCTTAGGCTGAAGCGTAGATTGTGAATTATATGCAAGTAACTATAATTACGAAAGCATGACAATGAAAACAATATATCAATTGTGATGAATCAAAGTTCATCATTACGCTGCATTTACTTCTAATTTATCATCTTTCATTTTTCATCTTTAGAACTTTTATAACTGTTTCAAACTCAGATCCTAACATATCTCAATATCAAACCTGTAATCCTCTTGAGCTGTACTTTGTTTACTTGTATATCACCAACTTTAGCAGTGACTTCTTCAAAATTGAATTTATCAATATCAAATAGTTCTACAGGGTTTTTAGGGATTTTCAAGGATGATAATTCATTGAATTTTACATTCAAGGTTTCTTATATAGTTAACGTTCTTGTATTCAACACTTTACATGCCTAAACAATGGCTGTAAAGGAATATCCCAAGAAATATCCATAGTCCACATTTGCTGCAAACTTTGAAATTCAATATTTGAGATTTAAAATAAAGCATGGACACCCAAAAATCATAACAAATGATATTAATGGTTTTGTTTTGAACAAAATGACATAGACAGTCTTTTGATACCTAGGATTTATTAAGTCCCTGTTTTGAACATAGTCTGCAGTATTCACAGCTTCTACCCAAAAGGAGAATGGAAGACCAGAATCTGCAAGCATAGTTCTTGTAGCCTCAATAAGGGTTCTTTTTTCTCTCAACAACCCCATTTTATTCAGGTGGTTCACGGAATACAATTGTCTAAGTGTTCCTTTGGATATGCAGAAATCATTGACCTCTTGGTTTCTGAATTTTGTCCCATTGTCACTTCTGATGGACTTCACAGGAAGATCATATTGTTTTTTATTTTTATGATAAATTCTTTTAATATTCATGTAGTCTCATCTTTTGAGTGAAGAAAGAATGTCAATGTGAACTTAGAAAAATAATCAACTATCACTAAGCAGTATCGCTTTTTTCTCAAGCTCGTGATTTTTACTTGGCCAAACAAATCCATATGCAACAGTTGCAAGGATTTGGTTGGTTTGGACTCTTAAATGGGTTTGTTATAAACTTTGAGTCATTATTCCTTTTAAACAGGAGACACAACGTTCATCACATTTATATTATTGGTTGGTAAACCTCTAACAAGTTTTGTTATAGTGTTAATAGTTTTTAAATTAACATGTCCCAATTGTGTCTACCATAACTCTTTCTCTTTTTATAGAGGCAACAGAGAATAGGCAAACATTGGTAGTTGGATTTTCTTTGATATGTCTACCACATAAACATTGCCACTTCTATGAAAAACAAGTTGTGAAGTACTTTCAGCTATAATTTTGTCTGATCTTCATGACAACCTAAGGTCCAATGATTTTACGAGTTGTCTTTGTTAAAAAAAATGAGCCATAGCCCTTTTCACTCATTTGTGAGACACTAAATAAATTAAATTTCAAATTGTCTATTAGATTGATTTTTTCAAATTTTAGCTTTCTAGCTTGGACAGTCCCTGACCTTAGTACCTTTCCTTTAGAATTAGTTCCAAAGGAAAAATCACCACCTCCATGAGTATGGAAGTTTGTTAGTAGAGCATTACATACAATCATTTATCTGGATCCTCCACTATCTACATACCATAGGCTATCTAGGCATGTAGATACTCCCAATTTTGTGGCCATGAATGCACAAGCACGATTATTTTCATCATTAGTATTATTCCAAGGATCTTTGATTTTTACACCCTCATCATTCTCCTTTTTACAAATATTTGTCTGTATTGAGTTAGATACACTCTCAATATTTTGTATCTTTGTGTTTTTAGATTGTTTTTATCATTTTCATTGGTTTTACTAAATTTCTCTTTTAACTCATCCCATATCTCTTTTCACTATCATAGTGTGATAGCTCTGCATAGAACTCGTTTGGTAGAGCTTTAGCAATTATAATGAGTGCTTTGGCATCTATCTCAAACTTTTTGAAATCAAGCACAGAGTAATCTTCTGGTTTCTTTGGCTCATTTACACCAAATGATTTCGACACAAGGTTTCATTGGAATGTATTGTTCGTATACTACTTACATCTAATATTATGTGTTTTGTTGAGCAAGATAATGTACCATTTGACATTTCCAGATATGATAATTTGATCTATCAAGCATCGGTGGTTTTCTATCACAACGGAGATAAGGGAATCATAGTTTTGAGAGTCAATTCTCTTATAGTTGTTTAGAAGAAGAACAGAGTATTGTGTAAGATACTATTGAGTTCTTACACCTTTCTACTATGAGCTACGAATAGTCAATGGATCTTTGATGAGTTGATCTTTTTGTGCTAAACTGATTGTGAAATCAAGTTAAAACTGACCAAGATCTGATACAAATTGTTAGGATCATAGTTTGGTATTTGCAAACTAATATTGATTATCACAATACAATTAAAAATAGAGAGATATTATCGTAACTTGTGTTTTAATGATTCATTTAGTTAAAAGTTTATAGTGATTATTTTACATTCTCCCTCAGCCGATCACTCACTAGAGCTATTCGTACAAAAGAGAATGTGTGTGTGAAGTGATAAAGAGAATGTGTATGCGATCTATTTATATAAGTACTAAAGCTCTATTCGTGATATGCTGACATCACCCTGATAGTGACATCTAACATTCTATCAGAAAAGATTCTCAGATGTTTGCAAACATCTGAGCAACCTTGTCATACGTTCTAGGCTATACTAAAACACTAATGAAATAAAGTACCATTACACTAAAAAACACTGTTTAAGCTATCCACTGTTGAAGTTGTCCAAACATCTGTTTAGCCTAACAAATGTTTGGTCTTCTTCATCAGACCCTTGCTTGATTAGGGCTTTGGTCTTCAATAGATGCTAGTCTTCAACAGTTACTTGTACTCTTGAACAGTGGTTCCAAGTTTTCATTAGATGTTAGGCATGCTTTTGAACAGATGTTGTGAATAAGTATTAAAGATTCACTATCTTTGGGGAGAGACTAGTTCATCAACAATTTATTTATTAAAGGATCATGTTTTGTCTTTAGATATCATCTGTTCTTCTGTAGGTTCAACATAATAGACTTTTATGGAGTCTAAACATTGTTTTCTTAGTTTACGTCTCTCTTTAGCGTAATCTTTACTATTATAATAGTATGAACCTGAAATAAATTCTGAATGAAAGTAAGATAGAAAACAATTTGTGTATTATACATGTCACTTTTTAAAATAAATAATTTAACATATTATTCCAATCAAAATTTGTAAGATATTGTATATGAATAATATAATATTCAATTAACATATTTACATGTATAATATGGGATGGTGTTTGACAAACGTATAGAAGATAAGCATGAAATAGTTGTTGAAGATACATTATTGATTTCTCCTCATTCTATGTTCAATTTTCTTAACTCCACCCTTATTTTATAAGTAATGCTAACTACTAATTTTACTGTTTGGATCTGAGTTTAACTTGTATGCTTTAGGTGAAAAAAATGGATGTATTAACAGACTATAGATGAAAATGCAGAATTATGTAAGCATACACAAGTTGAAAGTTATATTAAGATTGTTTTCATTAATAATCAAAAGGATTACAAGTTAGAGTAATGACTGTACAAACTCCCCCTCAGCCTTATCACACAACTTTACTCTTTGTACAAAAGATATGGTGAGTGATGAAATAGATCTCTAACACATGAGATCTATTTATACAAATATGAAAGGTGTATTCACAATTAGCTGAGTCACCCTGATAATGACATCTAACATTCTAACAAAAAATATTTCTCAGATGTTAGCAAACATCTACGCAAATCTATCATCTGAATTATTGCATAGAATATTTGTTCTAAGTAACACTGTTACCATGACTAAACCACTGTTCTTCAAACCGCTATTGACTTGTATCAAACATCTATTTGGGCATAAAAGATGTTTGGTCTTCATGATCAGTGTTTTTCTTCAACAAGGCTTTGGCCATCAAACAGAGGTTTCTTCTTCTTCAATAGATGTTCCAAGCCTACAAATTGATCTTCGATGTCTTCAATATATATTCTAATTAGTGTTCAAGATGCATTATTGGGAGGAGAAGGTATCATTATCTATTTATTTCTTGATCCAGAAGTCAAGTTTTGGCTTTTGAAGTCATTTGTTCATTTGTAGGTCAAACAGTCTCCCCCTAGAATAGATGATGACAAACAAATGTTTATTTTATCATCTTTTATTTCCTCATCAATTTCTCCCTAATTTGACATTCGAATTGTTGTTAAAATGTCATAGAAAGATAGTCATCTGGATCCCTTTCGAGTTCAAGGCTTAAAAGGAATTGTAGATCTTCATTTTTAAGACCAAAGGAACTGTTTATGGAGATCCTTCAACTTCTCCATTAGCCCTGAACACAGTCAATTCATGGCTTGTCCTTTCAAACTTCCTTTTGAGAATTTTGAGGTTAGATGGATTTCTTGGGGCAGATATTATTTGATAAGTTGGGGAAAATTGTTTTCCCTAGACTTGACCAAGTAGATCTTTTGGTTTTGTATCTAAATGCCCATACATCAATTTATTCATGATCCCTTCTTTTCTCATTTCATCTTCATACATCTTTATATCTTCCGTAGACATCTCCTTTTGACTTTTGAAGTAACTTTTATATCTGAGAAAATGTTCTTTTCTAAAGGAAGTTCTAAGAGATCAACCAGAGATTTGATAGAGATGTCTTCCTGCTCATAATCTGGCTTTCTAGTGACAGATGGATAATTTTATCTTAAGATTTCTAACTTTTTATAGCTCTTAAAATTATTGGCTCATCCTATAATGCCATTGATTTCATTGTGCCAAACTTGGCTACAACTATTGCTACTTTCATTCTCCTCAACTACAGAGCTTTCTTATCACTAGGTCTTTTTCCTGCTCTCGAGTTGGGAGGTGTTGGTTTTTGCTCAGGATATAGCTTTAGCCATTCTATCATTTAAATTTCATTAAGTAGGGCCTTTGTTGATCATCCTATGAATTAGGGTCTGGTTGCTTTGTAGGGCTTGTTTTTTCATGATATGTTCCATAGAGTATTCTCTCAAACCCATTTGGAGATCAGGGTCATTAACTGGACCCTGAAAGCTTACTTGCTAACATCCTTAGAAAAATCTTCCAAAACATTCAATTTAAGGAATTCTTCATATAAGATCCGATGAGCCATTTTATCTCCCTTCCCTTGACTTCGCTCTGCTGCAATCCATTCTCCCTGTTTTAGTTTTAGCTCCAAGTATTCTTTGACATTGGCAAGCTTTGGATTGTTTTGAAGTGATGGAAAGGAGAGTTGGCTTAGGTCTTTTGAGGAGTATAAATATATATATATATATATATATATATAGGGGAGGGTTATCTTGAGAACGTTAAATATTGCGAGAATCGTGAGAACGAATGAAAAACCAATCAAAATCGATTTTTTTAATACAAAACTAATTGTAATTAAAATACAACATCAAAAAAAGAATTTATAACATCAAATAATTCATTTCTCTTCTCAAAATCACTCTTACTAGATTTTTAACGCATGTGTAAATATAACACATTTACACATGTGTAAATGACAAACTTACACATGTGTAAATTTTTTTATTTACGAATTAACGTAAATTTAAATGTGTAAATTTAATTCTAACATTGTATTCGAATAATAATGATAAGTGTAAGAAGACATTTTGAATTTGAATTGTTTTCGACAAAGTTCTCGTGGTTTTTCATTCGTTTTCATTGTTCTCGCGATATTTAGCGTTCTCATTTAAACCCTACCATTTGTATAAAACATCAAACAGTTCATTCTCCTCTCAAAATCACTCTTACTGGATTTTTTACGCATGTGTAAATATAACAAATTTACACATGTGTAAATTTTTTTTATTTAATAATTAATGTAAATTTAAATGTGTAAATTTAATTTCTAACATTGTATTCGAATAATAATGGTAAGTGTGAAAAGAAATTTAGAATTTGAATTGTTTTCGACCAAGTTGTTGTGGTTTTTTCTGGTTCTCACTGTTCTCGCGATATTGGCGCTCTCATTTAAACCCTCATATATATAATATATATAATATATATATATATAATAATAGTAGGGATCCTAACGGAAACACTTGTTAATTGAGAAATGTGAGAAAGATTCTAAGCACACATTTTCTTTAAGCTATATACATACACACACATATATATGTATGTCGTAAAATTTGAATTATACACATATGTATATAATGTAAACTCTATGCTAAAACCTAAAAATGAAACTATAAATCCTAATCCATACACCCTAAATACTAATGCTAAAAACTAAAACTAAAACTAAAACTTAAAGCTAAACCTTAAATACTAATGCTAAGCACTAGAACTAAATCCTTCCCCACAAACAAAGATGTACAATACATATGTTTCAATTTTAAACATGTATATATACATATATAATTAAAAGATTGATAATATAAATATTTGCATATATCCAAAAAACCTAACACAAAAAGCTCTGATATTTCGAAAAAAAATAGTATATTTGCATTTTTCCTTGTGAAAAATATGTAATCCACAATACTTATTGCTTTTGTCAATTAGTCTAATACTTCTCACAGGATCCTTTTTATGGTTAATTCATTTACGTATATGTATATGTGTAGTACTAATATTTCTAATTTAGATGCCGTTCTTCTTATTTTATTTTAAGATTTGTCTTCTAACAGTAATTCATGTATTGATGACCTTGAAGTACTTTCACTTTAGCATGACCGTATTAAAAAAATTATTAAATGGAACTAACAAACCAAATTCAAAAAAAAAATATTTTTTTAATAATACTTAAAAATGTGTTCTCATTGAATTTGTTTTACGTATTAACACATAATATATTGATACACGCTTTGGTCTTCATATATATATATATATATATTCGAACAACCAAATGATTTATTAGAATGAAATTAAGACTTCACATTATAAACAACTCTATGATAAACATGCAAAATTCATGGGATACAAACAGTATCCTATACACATCCTCTTATTCTTCATCGGAATTAAAAAAAGCATTCGTAAACTTGCATATCTCAAACATGGGACTTCTTCTCCTCATCATTTTCACACCGATGTTCACCTTCCTTGTCATACCTCTTATGTTTCTCATCATCTTTACTATTTTGCTTCCTTTTCTTCTTCCTTTCACTCTCCCTCTTCAATTCCTTCTCGCTATCATTCTTGTTTCTTGGTAGTTACTGTTGGGCTTATATAATCTTCAAACTAATACATTATTGTCCCACATAAGATAATACTTATATATGTGTGTGTATTATATTATAAAACACATGTACTAGCTCCTTGAAGAAAATGAGTAGAAATTATCAATGCAGAAAGTTATACTTCGACTCGCCAAGTTTTAAAGATTGATCTTCATTAGCCTATTTATCCTGACACTTATGGATAAAGACTTTTGCATCATAATGCTAAGTTGTTACGATTATTAGAAAATCAACCTTCATTCTTCATCATAAACAACCAAACTATAATTCAAGAAATGTACTCATTCTTCATGTTATCCAAAGTTGATACTCTTTAAGGTGTTTTAATTATTTATGATTCAATTTAGGGTTATGTTGTATGTTTGTTTTATGAGTAGAGAAATGAAGTGCCTTGAGGATTTAATTAGTTGAGTTTTTTAATTTTTGTTTAGTTTTTTTTGAACTGAGTAAATATTTCAGTGTGTTTTAATATATAGATTATATATTCCGTCATTGCGTTTTTTAATAAAACTCGTTCCTTTTAATTTGAAACTTGTAGCACTAATGATCTTCACAGTGTATTATTAGAATGGTTTGTATCCATTTAGCTGATTGTACGTGTAAATAAATCAATTTATCATCTTGTAAATGCTTAACTGAATGTTCTTGAGTAACGTGATTCACTAACACAATTACCACCGCCTTGATCCCCCCGGTCCCCCCCCCCCCCAAAAAAAAAAAAACGGTGTAACATGTAAAACTTGCTTAATCCTTCAAGGCAGCACTACCATCCATCGCCAACTTAATATGACTTTCAAAGCATATAAGAGAAATCGAATACAAATTCAAATTTAATTTTAAACCATAAATATAAATAAATTGATATCAAAGCCAAAAGTACCTTTCTCATTATCTACATGATATTTAAATACAAAGTAAATGACCCATGACCTATTGGTCTAGTTGTATGGTGTCTCCCCTTACAAATGTAGGGTTATGAGTTCAAATCCTTACAAGTGCAAAGTAAAGGCAGAGTTAAGATGTTAAAGTATATTTGGCGTTGAAAAAATACAAAGTAAATCTCCAATTACGTCAACAATAAAATCTCCGATACTCTCACTTAAGTCGGAGCATGTAAATCTTAAATGTCGAACTTCCCAAGTAGAAAGTTTAAGTGTTGACCCCCAATGGTTTGGTAAAAAGGTCAACAACTTGATTTTTATGTGTCAATATTCAATGGTAGAATTTCATGTAACTCAACACTTTAACGCACGAAATAGCAATCCATACCTACGTGTTTTATTAACTTGTGAAATATTGGGTTGTTAGTAATATGCCAATCAGCTATGTTATCACAAAAAGTGGCATGGCAGTAGTCATTTCAACGTGTATGTTTGAGCCATCGCATCCAAAGTATCTCATAATCATATTAGCCATAGCTCAATATTCCGCCTCTGCAGATGAATGAGAAACAGCAGATTGTTTTTTTGTTTTCTATGATACAAAAGCTCCCCCTAGTAATAGAAGATACCTCGTTCTAGAGCGTCTAGTGTATACACAACCTAACCAATCTGCATCACAGTACACAACAAGACTTAGTCCTCCTACTTTAGGAAGAAATATCCTTGGCTCACTACTATTGTCACACCCCAACCGATGGCGGAATCATCGGGCAGACGCAGTAAATTGCTCGAGACTTCATAACGATATTTTGTGACAAGTATTTAAAGATGCAATATTTCGTTTCATTTCAAGAATTCGGTTACATCGATAGGAAACAAAGTACAACATCGAAATTTAGGTACAACAATGAAATCAAAGTACAAGTACAACATAAGTCTAAATTAAAGTGGGTTTCTAGTTCATCCTACTAGATTCCATGCATCCTATCATCCTGAACATGAAGATATATAAAAGTATAGTTTAACACATGAGGTAATGGTGGGCATACAAGTTTGAATATTATATAATGTAAAAGGTTTAAACATTCGACATGGCATAAACGTTACTTAATCTATCATACAATGCTAGTAATGCAACTACACATGTCAACCCAAAGTTTACCGCTAGCATAATCTAATGATAACAATAACTAAACTGTTTTCTTTACTTAACATGACCTCACGAATACGGGCGGTGCATTAATCCTATAGAGCTATACATGTTAAGGAAGGCTTATACACAGTTAATGACGTTGTATAAAGCATTCGATTCTAACATGAATAAGTTGCAAGTATTATTAAGCATGTATGATTGAATGTTTATGTTGTGATTTAGCATAAAGAGTTGTATTTAGTGGGTTGATATAACATATAGGTTGCACCCCAAAAGTGTAAAGATAAAGAGGAGAGTCGAGAATGCTCACAATTTTGCAAGCTTTCCTAGCAATCCGGGAGCCGGTGAGTTGAGGTGATGAACACCGAAGTTAACCTACACGAGGGAAACAGAGGTGTGTGAACATTCTATGTTTGGTGAAAGATTCGGACTTGGATTTGGACAATACGGAAAGAAAACGTAGAAAACGCCATTTCGTACGAAGTGGGCTAACCAGTTCGTGTGGAGTGACTTGCACTTCGTACGAAGTGATTGTCCACTCCATGCGAAGTGACAGTTTTGGAGTGCTGTAGCTCGTTTAACACCCGTTTCGACACTGATTTATGTGAACGAGGAGTTTAGGAACGAGGCAGAACAGTCTGGGGCCATAACACTTAATCAATATTTGATAACATCATGGTCCTGACCAATTTTACTAGGAAGTACGAAATTTATATATACTTTATATACTCAGTTTGTCAGATACGTCATGGATGTCAAGCAAGGAGGTATGAAACCTCGTTATATGATTCACCAAAGCCCCGTTGGTCATGAATATACATAAGTTAAATATATAAAATGTTCAAGTGAGGTGCGGAACTTAATTCCGAAAGCCAAGGCCTCCAATGTTCTCACACTTGCTGGAACACAAGTCGAATCCTATTGAGGATGATGAACTCGTTCAGCTCTACACTTGGTTCAAAAGAAAAGGAGGAAAATTAAAAGAAAGTTACAAGAATAAGAGAAATTTGGTGAGCTAACACTCACTTAGAATGCCTGAGAACAATCTACCGAAGCTCTGGAAATTTCGGAGTGTAAGTGAGAGTGTTCGGAAAGTGTAGAGGTGTGAAGAGTGCACTTCGTGCGAAATAGGAACAAGTTGCTGCCAGCTCCTCTTCATGAGAAGTGTGTCCACTTTGTGCAAAGTGGGTACACTTCGTGCGAAGCGGGTTCAACTCGCACGAGGGGGTTGGTTTGGGGCTGTTTTCACGTATTTTAGCTGATTTTTTAGTGTTTCAACCATTAAGTTGTAACGTATGAGTATTGCACATATAATAAGTATGATTTGCATGTAAGTATGTATTCGAATGATTGATTGCATGTATAAAAAGTATAGGTAAAATGAGTATTTTTTTATCATCAATGTCTCAGATTACAAAGTGGGAATTAAAATATGAATAGGACATGAATACAAGCATCCAAAAATAGAAATACGATTACACATACTAAACATGGAAAGTACAAGAATGCAAAGCATTACAGTCTCCCCTACTTTAGGAAATTTCGTCCTGAAATTTATTCAAGAGAATGACTCAACGAAAAGATGCGGATGCTTGGTCCTCATTTCACTCTCGAGTTTCCAAGTGAATTCAGTGCCACATTTGCCTTCCTATCGAACCTTGACTATGGAAATGCGACTGTGCCTAAGTTGCTTGGTTCCTCGATCCATGATTTCAACCGGTTTTTCCTGTTAGGACGTTTTGAGACTGTTTGTATTTGAGTTTCATAGTTTATAGCTTGATTGTAATAGTTATTCAAACTAGAAGGTCCAAAACTGTAATTTTGTGTTTCTTGTGCTGTGGCGGCATATTTATCCTCCCAGCATATTTGTTAAATACGACGGGAGGTAAGGATCTATATACATGAAAGCCTTGAATCATTTGGCTCCAAGTTTCTTGGGTCAAGGTTATTTTGTTATCATCTTTGTGCATTTGTGTCTGATCTTCAAGTTCTAAATCGATATCAAGGATCTTTGCTTGTTATTATCATTATGGATTACATCTTGGACAAGATTCTTCACCTTCATCTTAGTTTCTTCGTGTTTTCTTACTTATATCATTCAAAAACCTAATCTATAGGTGTTTGGGTGTTTGTCAATCACTATGATCCAAGCTTGTTTGGGACTCACAATTTGGTATGAGAGCCTGTGTGCTCTTTATTGAATGATATTTGTTAAGATTTTCAATGTTTTGAAGGTTTTCAAAGTTTTTCACAGTTTTTCAAAAGTTTTGGGTTCAAATGGCTTTATTTGGTGTGTTTAATGATTGGGTTGTTGTTTATCAATGTTTAGAGTATCATTTGGGTCAGTATGTGTGTTAGCATTTTATCTGAAGGTGACTTCAGGGTCACCGATATAAATCTTATGCAATTTGATCATGGTGTTCGCTGATTTAGCCAAGTCCTTGTTTGTTGCCAGTTAATCAGCGTATTTGTAAGCGTAGTTGTCTGTCACTGGTCCAAGAAACATACCTTATTGAGCATCACAATGAGTGTATTTGACTTCTGATATGTCAGTGTATTTAAGAACTTTTAGCGTAATTAAGCCAATTAACACATATTTCAGCATATTTATGCCCAGTACCATTAAAAACAACGTATTTAACTTTCCGTGAACAATTTAAACCTAAAATTGAATCAACATGTCATTTAATCAACTGAATCATGTCGTTCAAGCCGAGCTTGAAACTAGAACTACAACTAGACCTCCAAAGTTGAAAGGATCTAACGATTTCAATAGTTGGAAGAACAAAATCAAGTCGCTTTGAGTATACGGACTATACTCAATGGATATTTGTCACCATCGGACCCCACGTTCCTATGGTGATTGGTGATGATGCTCGTACAATCAACGATGATACCCAGAATAACACTGAAGAAGATAGGACATTAATTCGATGTGACCGCCAGGCTCACGCTGCTCTAACAATGGCTCAATCAAAAGATAACAACAAAGAACTATGGTTAGCTCTTATCGATCACTATGAAGGCAACCAAGACTGATGGAGAACAAGAGAGATATGGTTCAAAAAGAATATGATATGTTTAGAAGTGTTTGTGGTGAAAGTCTGTCAGAGCATATCAGCTGTTTTTTGACTATGTTGACAAAAATGAAGAAAGTTGGCAATCCTATTACCAACTATGCTTCAATCAAGAAGCTTTTGGACTCTCTTCCAAAAGAATGGAGCTTACGGTGCATGATAATCAAAAGATCCTTTTTGGGCAATACAACTCCAGTCACTCTTTTGGATCTGATCACCACAATAAAGGCTTTTGAAATGGATGTGCTCAAGAGAGTAATGAATCAAACAGGAAACTCACAGAAATCTGTCCAATCCACTGCTGTTGCTGCTCCCAAGAATATGGTATTCCTTGCCCCATAATCTTGGGTGGTTCAAGCTCTCAGAGTGCTAATTCATCATACTTTAACGCTTCCGCAAACTCTTCAAAGGCTCCCCAGTCCAACGAAAATATTACTGTGGTTGGTGATGCTCAAGCTCTCAAGATATCTACAGAACATGTTGCACTGTTTAACACCTTTCTGATCAGTTTTGAGGCTCTTATGTCGGGTGAGCTAAATTGAGATTTTCTTACTACCGAAGACATGTATCAAGTTGAACCAATGATACGGAGGAAATGGATTTAAAATGGCAAATGGCAATGATAACCTTGCGTTTGAAGAAGTTTCAAAACAAAACGGGAAAAAGATTGGCACTTGGAAAAGCTTGTTTCGACAACTCCAAACTGAGATGCTACAACTGCAAGAATTTGGGGCACTTCAAAAGATATTGTCTGCTCCTATAGAATGAAACGCTAATGCGACTCTAGCCAAAAGGACAATCACTATTGAGGGAAATGAAAATGCTGCTGATAACACTCCTAAGGCGTTGGTGGTGGAAGATTATGATTGGGCTGAGGAAATTGTTGAAACAAAGGAAGAAGTTAACAAATCTCTAATGGCAAAGATATCCTCTGAACCGGTTCCATGTCCTTCAAACTTTCTTACTAACAAAAAATGTAGGTATTTCCAAGGGAGATATGTCTGTTCACAAAGGACTGAAGAGCATAGTCAGCCCAACTAAGTCTACTGATAAGAAATGAAAGAACGAGGCTGAAATGTCTGAGTCAAAGAAGAAGGTTCAAGAAGCAAGTAACAGTGCCAAGAAGAAAGAAGGTCAAGTTCCTGCAGTAGCAATGAAAGCCGAGTCTGCCAAAGAGAAGAGGAGAAATACTTGGTAAACAACATTCCCTATGAATTTAAAGTCAAATTGTGCTCACAACCGTGTGTCAATGTTGTCGCTCAATATAAATCCCTCAACAATGACCTTATCAGAGAAAAATAAAGAGTTTTGCAATTTAACAAAGAACTAAAACAGAATAAAGCTGCATATCAGAGAAAGTTAAGCTCAACTTTAGCTGAAATGCAAACTTTAAAAGAATTTGTTTTCAGAAAATATTTCATTATAAATGATTTAACTGAACAACTTGAGTAATCTGAAGTTGACAACACTAAATTGCAACTCACTATCGACAAATGGAATGTAAGCAAGAAGGCACTGCTTGACATTAAAAACTACCAACGATCAACATATGTTAAAGATGGCATTGGGTACAAAGATAAGCTTGGAAATGAAAGAAGAATCTTTCCGCATCCTCATAGCAAAAACTATGTACCCATGCAACTCCTTATCTAGAACATGATTTAATTGATTAAAATGATTTAATTGCTCAAAGTGCCGATTGTGAAAATGACAAAAATACTAACGTTTCTATAAGCAATGTAGATGCAATTGAGCGTGAGGAGATGTGTGCGATGAGTAATGTGAAGGCACAAAAATAGGAATAGGGTGTTCAGGCGACAGTTATACTATGGTAAACTGCTTCGCCTGGAACTGTGGTAAAACAAACAAGACTTTTATTCGAGATGAATGTAATAATTTAACTAGGATGGATAACTGTATTAAATCTAGTCTAAATATTCGGGATGACTGTAACAGGCATGTGACTAAACCTTTGACCCGTAACCATGAAAATGTAATGGTTGAAAGCGTTGACTTGCAATCTGTTTTTTGTGATAAGAATGTTGTGCTTGAAACCCCTATATTTGTTCCAGAATTGGAACAAAATAGATTCAGAAATTCCTTACAGAGGAAATTCCCAAGTTTGTTCCATCTTGTACAGGTTTGTCAGAATCTGATAAAAAACCAAACCAAGATAGTAGCAGTGAAGACTCAAACACAACAACTTTAGAAAGTGGCAAAGAAAGCTTGAGTGAAATTCAAGGATCAGATGATTCAAGTGAAAATCAAGATTCAGCTTCTTCAATAGCTTTCGAGACTGATGAAGATAACATAAACGATGAAAGGAGCATTTACGAGAAAATGAAGAAAATCAGAAGCCCAAGCTCCACTACATCATCATCAAACATCGCCTCATGCACTTCAAGACACTCATCACATAAATCATCTTCCAACGCATCAAACTCTAAGAGACTCGTTGCATTAAATGTTTTCGTTGTGGTCATTTAAGACACACTTCGAAACATTGCAAAAGAAAAAAATGTTCGAAGCCAGACCAAATTTTGCTAAAAGTTTCATAGATCAATTTGAAAATTTAAGAATTAGTCACAAACTTTGTTGAAACAAAGTGTTTTTGGAAAAATAAAAATGAAATTATCAAAGAAGCTCATGATAAATTAAAAATTAAGCAAGTATTGATTCTGAAAGCTAACTAAGTTGTATATATTTCCTGTTTGTTGTTGTATAACATAATAAAATTCAAAAATGGCTTCGGATGCTCATGGAGTACATTTGGCACGTTGACAATGGATGCTCAAGGCATATGACCGGATTGAAGGAACTTTTGAAGAACCTTAGATTCATGTACGGCGATTTGTCTCATTCGCCGAAGATGAGAACGGAGGGAAAATAGTTGAACTTGGGGATGTTGTCTCAGACTCTATAACTTTGGAAGACGTTAACCATGTACCAAAATTGTGCTACAATCGTATGAGTGTATCACAAGTCTGTGACAAAGGAATATCGGTGCTCTTCAACGATGTAGAATGCATCTTTCTCAAGCCTGGCTACTTTGTTCATCCTGAAATGATTATGCTTACAGCTCCGCATCAAAACAATACTTATGTGCTAAACATGAAAACTGCAAATTATGTTGAACAAATGACATGCTTAATTTCTAAAGCATCGAAATCGGAATCACTTCTTTGGCACAAGCGAATGGGGCATGTAAATTTCAAAAATATGAATAAACTTTCTAAATTAAATTTAGTAAGAAGTTACCTATAAAATAATTTCCTTTTTCAGAAATATGTATTAGATCCGCCCAAGGTAACAACACAAGAAGCCTCACAAGGCCAAAGCAGTGAATACCATAACTTCACCTCTACAATTGTTGCATATGGATCTTTTTGGTCCCATTAGTATTAAAAGTTTAGCTAAAAGATCCTATTGCTTGGTAATTATAGATGATTTTTCTAGATTATCATGGGTTTATTTTCTTCAAGCTAAAAGCGAGACTGCATCCATTCTTCAGACCTTCAATCCCATGATCGAAAATAGGTCAAGTCAATCAGAAGTGATAACGGTTCTGAATACAAAAATCAAATGTTTATCTACTCTACGAAGAAAAGGGAATTCACCTTCAGTACAGTGCAGCTAGAACTCCTCAGCAAAACGGCATAGCGGAACGAAGGAACAGAAGACTCATTGAAGTTGCTCGAACTATTCTAGTAGACTCTAAGATACCTATCATCTTCTAGGTGGAAGTAGTCAACACAGCATGCTATGTCTTGAATCGGGTTCTCATTGTTAAACCTCAAGGAAAAACTGCTTATGAACTTCTTTTCAAACGAAAGCCTCTGATGATTTCTTTAGATCGTTTGGATGCTCATGCACTCTTCTCAACGCTGAAGACAGTCTAATCAAGTTTGGAGTAGTAGGCGATGTGTGTTATTTCATAGGATATTCATCTACTCAAAAGGCATATAGAGTCAATAACAAATGAACCAAGATGGTGCTTGAATCGTACTATGTCAATTTTCAAGAAGGAAACTACACCAACACTAGAAGTTCCCTCGATTGGTTTTTCGATTTAGATGTTGTGTTCAATACCTTTGACATTCCCGAACCCAATTCTGAGACCAAACCTACTAAAACCTCTTAAGTTAAACCATTGTTTGACCACTCGTTTAACTCCCTCTTCAGCCGATCCAATCTTTCCCGTCGACGAAACAAATGGTGACACTTCAGCTGAGAATGCATCCGGAAATGATGCTTCTTCTTCACAGACGAATGTGGATGAATCAATTCAAGAAGATGGTCCTCCAATCATATACGTCGATGAACACTTCACCAATCTACCTCAACAAATTGAAACCCATACTAATGCAGGCTATAAGACAAATCAGAATCATCTCCTTGAAAATGTTATTTGTCTTGTAGAAGAGGGGCGTGCGAACTCGTGGACAGACATATATTATCAACAAAGGGTTATACGATGCTTTTCTTTCACAATCTGTACCAAGTGATATAGAAGAAGCCATTAAAGACTCTAGCTAGGTGCAAGGCGATGTAGGATGTTAGGATATTGATGTGATTGTTTTAGATGAAATTAAAGAAAGAAGATAATAATCAATGAAACAGTGCAGCGGAAATGCGTAAAACTTTAAAATCACAATAATAGAAAGATTTTTTTTCATTGACAGACTTTTGTAATATTAATCATGTATGCATGCAAATTACAAACTCCCCTTCGCCCTAAGATCACTCTAATATGTTCGTACAGAATGTGTAGAAGAAGTGATAGATAAAACAGTACCACCACTATTCTATTTATAGTACATTACAAACCATTGAGCATCTTTGGCTGACGTCACTATGAAAGTGACATTTAACAACCTAACAAACTCTAACCTCTGCTAGACCTAAACACTGTTACAATAAAATACAGTATAAACTCTGATGATAACAACTGTTGAGATATCCTTTGTTGGGCTTTATCCTTTGTTAGTCTTTAGTAGACTTACTTCATCGGAGGTTCTTATCAGCAGAACTAGGATTACAACAGATCTTAGCCACTAATCAGATATCGTGAACAGTCTTTAAGTCTCAGAAGAGTTTGGAGTAGCAGAGCTTTATTATAAAGGATCAGATGTTAGAGTTTGTTTTAGCTTTTCAATCATCTGTTCTTTTGTAAGGTTTAATAGATCCAACAATCTCCCCTAGAACAGATGATGCAAAAACTCTTCTTTATTTATGATTTTATTTCTCAACAAAAATTCCCTAATTTTCCCTTCGAACTGTAGTTCAATGTTCATAGAGAACATGTCTTCAAAATCCTTTTGTAATTCTAGGTTCAATAGATCTTGGAGATCAACTGCATCCAGGCTATATGCATCCTCCATTTTCAGCTTTAGAATATTTCCATTTGATCTAAGCAGAATTAATCATGGGTGTCTGGGGATGACTTCAATTTTATAATTTTTGAATCATCTAGCTTTTGTGGGGGAAGACTTATTGTTAGCTTGGTGGAAGATATTTGGTTACAAGTTTGGAGATTGTTTCTTTTAGTTTGTCACTTGCAGCATCTTGCAGCATCAGTATGATAGAGTAATTGATTTTTGGTTCCCTCTTTTCTATGTTCTTCAAACCTCTGTTCATCATCCTCATCCATCTGCTTTTGCCTTTTTACTTGATGAGGGATAACATCTATTGACTAGTCTAGCTTTCTTGGAACTGTAGGATCTTTCTTTCTAAGCTCTTCCAGTTTTCTATAGGTGTCTACAACCCTGGACTCAGACCATCTAGCAATTGACCTTGCACTACCATAGTTAGCAGCAACCAGCTCTTCGTCCATCCTTTTATGCTTAAAGCTTTGTTCTAATCTATCTAGCTGTTTTTCTTCCAATCAGGTGGTGTTGGCTTATGTATAGGATCTTTGAGCATTGCTTGTATTCTGTCAATTTCTTCTTTAAGATCTTTTGTTGACCAATCTTTGAATTTTGCTCTAGTAGCTTTGTAAGGCTTGTGTTGGATAATGTGGTCAAGGTAATCCTGTTTCAGTTCTTCATCCAGCTCAGCATTCATAGGCCTTTCTGACATAGACTTACTCATATCGTTGGCAATGTCTTCAATCTTTCTTACTATGCTCAGTTCATAAGACAAAATGCCTTAAGTAGTCCTGTCATCTTTTCCATTGCTCTTCTCTTTGGCAATATTCTCAGCCTGTTTAGCCTTCAAGTTTAGATATTCATCTAAGTTTCTTGGCTTTTTTGTAACCAAAGAGAGATGGAAAGTCAAGTTTTGAATTATCCTCTACTGTGAAGAATGATTCAATTTCTTTTCGCACAGCCATCAGTTCCAAGGGATATTTGGTAGCAAAAGGTATGATGGATGGTGGTTGATAAATGGTTGGAAGTGAAGTGGTTTTAGGTGAAGATGATGAGGATGGTGATGAAGTGATAGGTTTGATGAAAAAGGGACTAGTGATGGAATCCCTTCATCATCATTTTCAACAACAGAATTTTTCTTTTGCGTTGAAATTTGATTTGAGGTGAAGGTGGTCGTAATGGAATTCTTGGTGGTGTGGATAATGGCTGGGTTAAAGTGGAAAATGTGATCATGAAAGTGGTTTGATTAACATCCACTGGAACATCTGCTGTTCCAGCATCTCCTTGCACATCAACTGTACTAACATCTGATGGTGGTGAAGATGATTTCTTTCATGAGGGTTTTTGTTTCTATTGAGGTGGTGGAGTTGGTTTTGTTGGAGCAGATGATACACTTGTTGTAGGCATGGCAGTGGTTTTAGAAGAGGTGGTTATTTGATGTCTGACATTTCTTGTTGACTTTCTTCTTCTTTAAGTGCCAATGTCTTCTTTCTTCATCTGCTTGGCCTTTTCTTCTTCAATTAGTTTAGAAGCTTTAACTTTCAGTGTATCTTGCCTTTTCTGCTTTTCTGTGGCAATTTCTTCTGCTAGTTTGTTCAGGGTCTCATCAATCCCTTTTTGAACACCATGATGACACAACAAAAGTTTGATTTACTGCAGTGGTTGTAACAGACCCTGGCTTTTGTTGCACCTTTGAATTTGGCTGCAACTTTCTTAGTTTATCTTCTCCGCCTTTTGGCATCATCATCAACTTCTTCTTGAAGGATTGTTGTAGGGTCAGAGCGAGTGGTTTTTATCAAATGTTTTTCATAGCCTTGATATCTGCTTGAGTATCTTTATATCTGGCCTGAGCCATGTTTTTTATTAGCTTCATGTTAGTTTCATGGTGAATGTCAGCCAAATTCCTCTGAGCTCTAATGATTGGTTGCATAGATTTCCATAGCTCATTGGTAATTTGTTGTCTTGATGGTTGGCTTTGAGAATTTTATAACATTTGCTTCATTATATTTTCCATTTCTATGACTAAAGACTCCATTGATGTCATTCTCTCCGTCAATTCTTTGTATCTCAATTCATCACCTAATTTAATAGGATCATCAGAATTCCTACCAGAGGTAGTTGTATTTGGATAATCAACAGAATGAATCTCCATGTTATCAGACCCAAATTCCTCTTTGTCTGGGGACTTCAATTGGAGTAGAGGTTACAATTGTAGCCTCAACAGTTGTTGCGTTTAAGGAAGCCTGATGGATGTAACCACTGTCCAACTGAAACACTGTTGTATCATCAGTTGTAGTGGCTGCTTCACTTAAATTACCACCAAGAGTTACTTGTAACTCATGGGGTGTAACCTCTTTAGCTGTTTCTGGGTTAGCAAAGAGATATAACTCAGACTCAGTCACATGTGGAGGTGAACTCTCATTAACAGGTGACTAAGAGGAATTGATTTGTGTCTGAATTATCTCAATTGTACAAAACAGAGGTATGATAGTAGGTGGAATTGAGGGTGATGGTTGTGGAGTAGAAAGAGAATTTGCTCTGGGAGTGGGGCTTAGAAACAAAGATTCAATTGACTCATCTGCTTCATAATGTGGGATCTCTGTGCTTACAACATGTTCCTTTTGTGAGGAAGCAGGAGGAGTTTGGCTTTGAGGTGGAGATCTTTCCAACTGTTGTGAGGAAGTAACAACAGTGGTTTCAAGTGGCTTTTGTGCTACCACAAGGTTATCCTCTAGAAACTCATCTTCCAGAGTTGCCTTTTATTAATTTTGGTTTTGGTGGGCTTTTTGGATTTGGATGGTTTCTCTTTGGATTTTTCTAGTGTGATTTTCACAACACCGGTTGTGGTGTCTTGATCACCAAGAGCAGTAGGCTCAACAACAGAGGTTTGAGCTTGAGATGTGGAGTCATCCAAAACTTCCTCATCTCCCTTTGCTTTTGTTTTGGAAACCTTTGACTCCATATTTTTTTATTCTTGCGAAGTTTTCAGTAGCATGACTCTTCATCTCAAAGACAACTCCTTGTTTAAAATCTTTTTCTGGAAGTTGGGTTTGTAGATAATAGCTTAAAATCCTTTGGTATAAAAGAAAGCTTTATTTTCTGAAATTTTATTAAAATTTGCCACCAAGTCCATAAAAAATAAATGGGATAGATTAAAATATTTTTTCAAAATAACATATCCCATAAATTGAATATTTTGTGGAATCTCACTAAATGAGGTTGCCTTTGCTGAAAGACAGGTAAGTAAGGTATGGAAAAAATATCTCATTTCAGCATGAAAGTTTGGTTTAAAAATGTTAACATCAGATAATTGACCCTCATACCCACGTTCTATGAACTCAACATGTAATTACTGCTTGCCAAAGCAAGTGTTCCCATCTAGGTCATTGAGACCAAAAGTTGTGGAAATTGAGGATAGGGAAATTTGGACAAAGGTTTCTCCAACCTTGGAAATGATAGCATATGGCTTCTTCTTTTGAGATTCAACTTTATCATTTTCCTAAAACTGTCGAAGTGTATCCACATAGATTGGTGTGTATGCAACCATGATGTATTTGTATTTTGAAGATGTGAGAACATCAATTATTGAATGGAATGAAGTATTAGTGTCAGTTTTCTCGAAAGTGGGGAGGTAGTTGCGTGGGAGTTTGATGTTGACAGCCATGATCGAAAATGGAAGTGAGGAGTAATGAAGAAAATTGAGAAAGGTGGAAAAAGTTTCATACCAGGCTCTAGGTGCTTGTTTCAAGCCATATAAAGCTTTGTTTAGCTTGTAACATGATTTGGATAAAAATTATCTTCAAAACCAGGGGGTTCGCATACATATACCTCTTCCTTGATCTTGCCATATAAGAATGCACACTTGATATCCATTTGATAAACCTTGATATTGTGGTTGGCAGCAAAGGCTAAAAACAGTCTGATAGCCTCCAGTCTTGCAACAGGAGCAAAAGTTTCATCATAATCAATAACTTCTTCTTGTCTATAGCCTTGAACCACAAGCCAAGTTTTATTTTGACAGCAATGCCCCTTTCATCTGTTTTGTTCTTGAAGACCCATTTTGTGCCTATGGGACACACATCCTTAGGCAATGGTACAAGTTTCTATACTTGTTGTCTTTTGAATAGTACGAGCTCTTTTTGCATGGCCTCTACCCAACTGTTGTCTTTTAGTACCTCTTGGTACTTGACAGGTTGTGTGAGTGATAGAAAACCAACAAAGAGACTAATGTTTTGGGATTGACTTCTTATGAGAACTCCTTCATTGATGTTGCCAATGATTTGGTTAGATGGATGATTTTTAAGGTAGATTAGATCTCCCTTGTATGGAATGAAGGCATTTTAAGGTGAAGGCTGCTAATGGGAATCATCTGAGCTAACATCTGTTGGCAATTTTTAAGAGCTAACATCTGTTTGGAATGGAGGTGGAGGTATAGGTGGAATGTGGGTAAAGAGAGGTTGACTTTTGTTCACAGAAAATGGACTTTTGTCAACAGAGGTTTGATTAGATGAGCTTGCAGAGGTTTGGGGGTCAACAACTGTTGATCCAACAGTGGCAGAGGTTTGGGGGTCAACAACTGTTGATCCAACAGTGGCAGAGTTTTCCAGTTATTAGTAACATATGTTTCTCTAGTGGATGAAATGACTTTGTATTGGGGAATCACAATGTCATATCCATAATCCTGATGTGAAGATTGTGGTGTACCTACATTGTTAGTCTTGATAGACACATCTCAAATGTAAATTTATCTAAATCAAACAGTTCAACAGGATTTGCTAGGATTTTTAATGAAGAAAGTTCATTGAACTTTACATTCAAGGTCTCTTCCACACACCTAGTCCTTGAATTAAAGACTCTGTAGGCTTTAGCAGTAGTTGAGTATCCCATAAAATAACCACAAGTTTAAAATGGGCAACCAGAGATTTTGAAATAAAATCTTTCAAGTTTAAAATGAAACATGCGTAACAAAAGATTTTGAAATATGAGATCAGATGTTTAATTTTGTACAGAATTTCATAGGCAGTCTTTTGATGTCTGTGGTAATCAAAACTCTGTTCTATACATAGCAAGCAGTGTTTACAGCCCTGCCCAAAAGAAGAAGGGCAAACCTTAGTCTGCAAGCATTGTTCTAGCAGCTTCAATTAAAGTTCTATTTTTCCTTTCAACCACCCCATTTTGTTCTAGTGTCCTTGGGATGTTGTATTGCCTAATAATCCCTTTTGACACAAAGAAGTCAACCAACTCGTTATTTTTAAACTCTGTCCCATTATCACTCCTAAAGACTTTTGCTGATAGGTCCAATTGCTTTTCAACTTGTTTTACAAAATTTTGCAAGTTAAATGCAGTCTCATATTTGGAGTCCATGAAGTTAGTCCATATAAACCTTGAAATATCATCGACTATCTTTTTCTTTTTAAAACATATGATTTTACAGGGCCAAATAAGTCCATATGTAGCAATTGTAGACACTGACTTGTTTTGGACTCTTCAATTGACTTGTATGAACTTTTATGTTGTTTACTTTTTAAACAGGAAACACAATGTTCGTCACAGGTGAATTGTTTTTTTCTATGGAAGACCTCTTACAAGACCTTCTTTTTTGAGTGTAGTAATAGTTTTAAGATTTGTGTGACCAAGTCTTCTTTTCCATAGTTTTGTCTCTTTGTTAGAAGCAACTAAGAACAAGGCATGTGTTGGACAATGGATTATCTTTCAACATATCAACTACATACACATTGCCATTACTGTGAGCAACAAGCTATGCTTTGCTCTCAGCAATGATTTGATCAATCCTTTTAACCACTTCTCGCCTAACAATCAGACAAGTTTTCTTAGTGAAGAATGACCCATAGCCTTTTTTCACTCATTTGAGATAAAATAAGAAGATTAAATTTTAGATTGTCAATAAGATTGACATGTTTAAATTTGAGTTTCCCAGCCTGGACGGTCCCTGACCCTAACATCTTCCCTTTTGAATTGTTACCAAAGGATATATCACCCTCCATCTGCCATGAAATCTTTGAGTAGGCCTCTACATCCTTTATGTGCCTAGAGCCTCTACTATCTACATACAATAAACTATCAAAGCAAGTAGAAGCTCCCTTCACATTAGTAAACAATTAGTTTAGGTGAGTTTCCAAAGCCATGATTGCTTTGGATGGTGTCTTAGACATTCCAGGCTCAAGTCCAGGAATATGGTAGTGTTTTGAATAGATTTTGATAACATCTGCTATGAACCATTTCCTATCAACTGATGATAACTCTTGGTTTAGATTGTCTTTTGTAGACCTCATAGCCAAGTGGTACACTCTTGTATGCAGGTTGGCCATATCCTCTTGGAAATTATTAGTTGATGGTGCATCTGTTACGTGAACCTTTTTGGGAGCAAAGGTTATATTCAATTGTGTGGCAACAGATGTTTGGACGGGGACAAAGTGTTTAAGATTTATACACATTTCTTTTAACATCAAATTTTTTAGATAAACACACTCTTGAGTTTTATGGTTTGATCTGCCACAAATGTTGCAATTTGGTGAATCAATGATCACACTTATTTTGTTTATATCATAAGCTTTTAGAAGAAAACAGTTTTTAGTGACATGATTCTTCTTTTTACAAAAATCACAAAACAACTTTGATATTTTCTCTCTTTCTTCCCTTTTTCTATCTTTTTGTCAGCAGATATTGCTTTTAAGGGAATGATATTGACTTATGGTGCCTTTACACCTTCAATGGTTGAAAAATCATTGGCTTAAAGTTTTCAAGAATGTCACACTCATCTGACCAGGTAGTTTTGAATTGACATTTTTCAATTTACTCAAAAGTTAAGAATCCTGCTGGTCTTTCTAAACAATTTTCTTACCCTTTGGTTCAGTGACTTTAATTTCTTGAACAGTCAAATTTGTTGGAATAATTTCAACCAACTTACAATCATTTACAGCAGTGTTTTAAGAAAATTGGTCATGTTTTCTAAAAGCTACACAAATTTTACATTGCTTTTGATTTGTGATTCTAACATAAGTTCATAACCTTTACAAGATTTAACCCACTTTTCACAAGTAATTTGGGTAGATTCAAGCTCCTTTTTACAACTTTATATTTTTCTATTATAGTTTGGAGTTGATCCTTGGTTATGCTAGACTCATGTTTAAGACTGCTAATTTCAGAATCCTTTCAAACAGTTTTATTTTTAACTCTTTTGCAAGTTTTTCAAACTGAATTTCATCATCCAAACTTTTTTTCTAAAATTTTCATTCACCTATTTTATGTTAGCAAAATCAATAATGCATTTATCAGAACATAAGTCTTTAAGGACCTGAGGTGATACCTTAGTAGCAGCATCATGGCACAGTCACATTCACCATCACAAACACTTGAATCCTAAGGGTCTGATAGAGACATTTTGAGTTCTTCACCAACATTTTTGCTTGTAACATCTACTACAACAATTTTTTCTTTAACATCTATTGTAACATTTTCATTAGTCTCAACAGATACTAGTACCACGTCCTTAGATTCAATCCCTTCTTGAATTGTTTCTAGTGCCATAAAACAAAAGTTATGATGTTTATTTTCATTATTGGCAACTAGAGCAAAGTTCTCATCAGTCAATTCCTCAGGTAAGTTATTCCAATCAACAAAGCCTTATGTAAAGAAGCTCTTTTGACTAGTTTCTGAAGGTGTAGAAACTTGTGTAGTTTGAGGTGCAGGTTGCATTTGAACCTGAGGAACTTGAGTCTGAACATATTGTATCTAAGGAACAGTGGTTTAGACATACTGAACTGGAACAGTGGCAACAGGGTGTGCCAAATGAGTAGTGTTCTGCATTTGTGGAGCAGGGGTATATTGGGAATAATGGAAAGTGTTTTGAGGTCTAGGACTAGGATGTGTGATAATTGGACCATTTATTTGACTTCTACACTCCCTAGCAAAGTGTGCTAGCCTCTTACACTTGTAGCATTTAATTTGAGACTTATCCAACCTAACTTTTATCCCTTCATGTAACCATGGAAATTTTCTACCAGTTTTCTTATAAAACTTGCTAGTTCTAACACTTAGCAAGGCCAAGTTGGTGCAATATGTCCATTTCATCCAAATTAATTGGATCAAAATGTTGAAGATAGTTTAACTCAAAAGAAAGGTTGTTAGAAACTTGGTTTTCCCCATTTGTAGCAAATGCAAAGTGGGT
The DNA here is from genome assembly GCA_947069175.1 of Scalesia atractyloides. Lineage (NCBI taxonomy): Eukaryota > Viridiplantae > Streptophyta > Magnoliopsida > Asterales > Asteraceae > Scalesia > Scalesia atractyloides. The sequence goes on from CAMTDV010000023.1 coordinate 50,704,161, forward strand.
GACTAAGGGTCAGAATTAAATCCACCACCAGATGTTATGTCAATGAAATGATCATAACTCTGATCCTTACTACCACCAGAGGTTTCTTCTTGACCGAAAAGTGTTGTGCTACCGAAAGCATAGTCATCAACCACTTTTCCTGACTCATGTAGATTCTTTTTCTAGTTAAGCTCTCTCTCATAAGTGAGAAGCCTACCATGAAGGTGAGTTGATTTCATTTCTTTAAAACCAACATAATTTCTTGTGACAAAGGCTATAGTGTCCCTTTTGCCTAGTAGGGACCTTAAGAACTGACTATTCAAATTTGAATTTGGGTAGTTAACGTTTACCAGTTTTAGCTCAATAATAAGACAACTGAACCTTTCAACTATTCTCCTTTTACATGACAAAACATTTCATATTGTTGGTCCAAAACTTCTCTATTGTTTTCAATAACTTCCTCGGTAACACCAAATTGCTTCAAGGCATCCCATAACTCCTTTGCACTGTTGCAATGTAACAGGCCACCATAGATATCATTAGGCAAAACTGAAGCTACAATGCTAAAAGCCTCTGCAACTAATTCAATTATTTGAAAATCTTGCTCGGAGTAATTTTCAAGATTTTTTTGCACTTGAATTTTTGGGTCCGGCACTCGGTACCATTGGAACATGAGGTCCAAAGGCAACCGACCTCTAGCAACCGCTGTTTTGCTGAGCAAGTATATGACCCATCCGACATTGCTAGATATTATATTTAGATCTGATAAGCATCGGTGGTTTAAACATGAAACCAATGTTATGAGGATCCCGTGTGTTTTGAGAAATTTCGATTGTTTACATACAAGTTTTTGTTTAAAACTTTGAACGTAAATAAACTTTCACACTATTTTCAATGCAAACGAACAAACAAATTAGCAGTGAGAGCTGACTAGTTTATATAAAATTGATTGTTAAACCAAATTTGAGAGCCCAAGCTCTGATACCAATTGTTAGGATCTGGTTTGATATTGATATGATTGTTTTAGATGAAATCAATGAAAGAAGATAATAATCAATGGAACAATGTAGCAGAAATGTGTAAAACATTAAAATCACAACAATAGAAAGATTGTTTTCACTGACATGCTTTTGTAATATTAATCACATATGCATGCAAATAACAAAATCCCCTCAGCTTAAGATCACTCTAATTTGTTCGTAAAGAATGTGTAGAAGAAGTGATAGATAGAATATTACATGCACTGTTCTATTTATAGTACATTACAAACCACTGAGCATCTTCGGTTGATGTCACTATGAAAGTGACATTTAACAACCTAACAAACTCTAACCTCTGCTAGATCTAAACATTGTTACATTAAAATACAATATAAACTCTAATGATAACAACTGTTGAGATATCCTTTGTTGGGCTTTATCCTTTGTTAGTCTTTAGTAGACTTTACTTCAACATATTTTATCTTCATCAGAGGTTCTTATCAGCAGAACTAGGATTACAACAGATCTTAGCCACTGATTAGATAATATGAACAGTCTTTAAGTCTCAGAAAAGTTGGAGTAGCAGATCTTTATTATAAAGGATCAGATTTTAGAGATTGTTTTGGATTTTCAATCATCTGTTCTATCGTAGGGTTTAATAGATCCAACACTGGAAGAACTATCTCAATTTCGGAACTCAAAGTATGGGAAATGGTTGATCTACCAGAATGGAAGTTTCCAATTGGGACAAAATGGGTGTTCCATAACAAAATGGACGATCATGGTGTGGTTATTAAGAATAAGGCAGGATTGGTAGTTCAGGGTTTTCGACAAGAGGAATGATGAACAAGTCTTGGCTCCGGTGGTGCGATTGGAAGCCATTAGAATATTTTTGGCATACGCATCGTACAAGAACTTCAAAGTCTTTTAGATGGATCGGAAAAGTGTGTTTCTTTACGGTAAGGTGAAAGAAGAAGTTTATGTTTGTCAGCCTCCCGGGTTTGAAGATCCGCATTTACCCAAATGATACTACAAGCTTGACAAAGCTATCAACGGTCTTCATCAAGCTCCTCGGGCTTGGTATGAGACTTTGTCAAGATATCTTCTAGAATGTGGATACACAAGAGGTAGAATAGACATGACTCTATTAACAAAAAGAATCGGAAACAATGTGATGCTGGTTTAGATTTGTGTCGACGATATCATCTTCCGGTGAACTTATGAAGCGTTGTGCAAGGAATTCGAGAAAGTTCTGAAAGCAAAGTTCGAAATGAGCATGATAGGGGAGCTGAGATTTTTCTTGGATTGGATGCGAAGCAACGAGAAGACGGAATCCTTATTCATCAGGCAAAATACATCAGGGACATTCTTACTAAATATAATATGAATGACTGTAAAACTGCAAGCACTCTGTTCGCATCTCAAACTGAACTCACTCTAGATCCTCAAGGAAAACCAGTGAACACTCTTTCTATCGCTCAATGATACGCTCTTTGATGTATCTAACCGCAAGTAGGCCTTACATCATGTGGGCTGTCTGTATTTGTGCTCGTTTTTCAGACGAATCCCAAAGAATGTCATGAAACTTCGGTTAAACGTGTCTTTCGCTATTTAAAAGCAACACCCAAGCTTGGACTTTGGTATCCTAAAGATAGTAATTTTGATCTTGTTACTTATTCTAACAGTGATTATGCAGGTTGTAAGGTAGATAGAAAATCAATTTCAAGAGGCTGTCAGTTCCTAGGGAATCATCGTGATAAAGCAAAAAGTAGACAACGGTTTCCACCTGTACTGCTCAAGCTAAATATATGGCGTCCTACAGTTGTTGTTCACAAGTTCTTTGGATACTAAATCAGTTGCTGGATTACGGTTTCAACATTATGAAGACCCCAATATTCATCGATAACGAGGCGTGTCTGGGAAGTGTGAAGAATCCAATTCATCACTCGAGAACTAAGCATATCGAGATTCGCATTCATGCGATACGAGATGCGTATGAAAAAGGATACATTCAAGTGGTGCAAGTTGATACTACGCAATAGAAAGCCGACATCTTCATGAAAGCCTTCGATAAACTCGTTTCAACTAGTTGGTAACCTGGTTGGAAATGAACTTTGCTGTGATATCCATCTGCACAAACTTAAAAAAACTGCTCTCCGAGATAAATGAGTCTCGTAAAATAGTGTCCATCAAAAAGATTTTCTGTTTATTAAAATTTTATTTTTAGGCAATGGACATACAAAATTCAAATTTTAGGGGGGAAGATATCTAGAAAATAAATTTTGACCTCCGTTCGACACCTGTTTTAGAAATGATGGAAAACTACAAACACTTTGTCCATTCTTGAAACAGAAAAAGCAAGGAAATCGGGGTTCCAAGCAACGACATGTCAGTAGATTCAGCAACACCATCAAGTAAAGTGTGAATAGGCGACAAAAAGATAAAGCTTATACAAAAGTTCTGGATACCACAATACTGTGTTTCTTGCGGGTAACACGCTGCGGCATATGACTTAATGGTCTTAAACCTTGCGTTGATAGATTGCCAATTTCGGGTATTTATATTGTTTTTCGTTCGCGGATATCATAGTCACTCTTCTGTTTCATCCAGATATATGCAGACCTAGACACGAATCTTTTAAAAAGAGCCAAAGAGGCAAGAAAAAAACTAAAAATTTAAAAAGCTCAACCGCATGAGCCAATCAAAAGAAATCGTACCACATTGAGGTATCTTCCTAACCCTAGTCAGGACAACATTGGTTGCTTTAACTGTACGAATGTGCATACCTGTTCACGAATGCGCTAATCTTGTATCTCTTAAACAAATGAAAGCAATATACTCACTTGTTATGAGGAAGTTTTGTGCATACCTTGATCGCAGGGGTATGTCCTTATGTGGGACTCACGGGCACATATTCTAATCCTTCTAGTTTGAGTGGGGGTGATAAAACGCTCACCGAATGCATATTGAAAGAAGGATGCATGGATTTAAAAGGACAAACATATTGACATTTTTTCTTGTGCCTCGATTAATCAAAATTAAAACAATAAACTGACAAGTGTTGCCAGTATGATCTTTTGACGGAATGTCAAGGAGTTTCAAACAAAAGAAAATTGCGAAAAAGGAAAACCCTCGGCTCGAAAAACGGATTTCAGTGTCCAAATTGCAAGATTTTAGTTTTCTCAAAGCGATTTTCTATTTTTGCATGAAGTTTTAGCAAAAAGGGCACGTTTTTCGAGAAATTTTAAAATTTTCGAGCATATTTGGATTGGATTTCTTAGTTTTGAAGAATCATTCCAAAAACAAAGGAGCGGCATATTTAAGTTCCAGCGTAATTAATAATTAAGCTGGACAGTATTTTATAATGTGTGTTTGCATATATATATATATGTATGTATCAGTTATTTTTTTTTAATTTCAATCACATTCAGATCATCATCTTCATCAAACCCATTTAACATATCTAAAGACAAGAACCGAATTCCATATTGACATTGATCCTTGCACAAAATCAATTAAGGTATAAGGAAATCCGACACTAACTCGCATCTAATGATCATATCATACAAGTATTGCTCGATGTTCGAAACATACGCTCTGAGAAATCGGTTCAGTTTGGGTTTTGGGGTTCAAAAGACTTTGAAGGCAGCGGATTAAATAAACTCAGCGTAGTAAGACGATGGTTCGCGTATTTAAGTCTCGAACGCGAGTTCGAGCAACCAGCGTAATTGACCTCTACGCTAGTCAATCAGCGTAGATACATATCTACGCTTATCAAGAACTCATGTTCTAACTCTACTACGCGATCAATTGATAGTGTAAATACCAAGCAATTTTAACCAGATTAGTGAATATCACCGCGTATTTAACCTCTCTAGCTGGCGTAAATATTTTTAAAAACAACGTTTTTAAATGTTGATCAGGAAAACATGACAACGTTTTTACTAGCGTATTTAGGCAAAAAAATTTATTTTTTAACTTAATTTTTAGTGCATCTTAATTTGTAATTATAAAAACTAACCTAAATACTTATGTTTTGGAACCTATATCTCACTTGGCTCGTTTCCGTGTTTCAGAATGACTTAACCTCTTATTTGGGATAGCACGAGAAAGCACAACCAGCCCATTACTCTAGTTCCACCAAAACTTGACTTTGAAGATGTAATTGACTGGTTGTCCAGAAGCAAGAAAAGTTATGCAGTTCAGGCAAATCCAAAGATCTACCGCATTCACATAGAAGAATTCTATAGAACAACGAAAGTGAAGACAATCAACAAGGTCAAAACAATCACAGTGTAGGATTGGAAAAGTGCTAAGTCAGAGTGTAGGTCCACCTAGAGGATCAAGATAAACCTGCTTCCTTGTTCATGCAACACACATACCAGTGCGGAATCCAAGTATGCATGCAAACCACAACAAGGTAGAAGACACACAGGATAACCAAAGATTCAATATCTTGATTAACTGATGAGAACTAGTACAAACATATACAAACAATGTTCATACAGACTCTATGCATTCACTCTGTGCTCTCAAAGTCTCAGCTTAGTATCCACTAGTCACTCGTATGATCTCCCTCACACATGCACTCGCCTACTGAGAAGGGTCATGTCTTCTTATGTAGTTCCAACACCAAGCAACAGTACGAAGTATGTTGCTAGTCATACGAAACACCAAAAGACACGAAAGACATTCTCCAAAATAGACTTATACGAATGAACTGGCTCACACGAATCAATAACCTTGCTCGTACGAATCAAGCTGAAAGCTTGATTGGGTAAGCTTGATCATACGAATGGTGTGACCAGTACGAGCAACATCTTGCTTATATGAAGTATTCCCACTCGCACCAATTGTTTTCTTTGGAGTCGTGCCACAGACATGATGTACCTGAGACTCAACAGTATGCACACATGCAACTGTTGTACAAAGACATTCTAATCGTCGTACTAGATCAAGATAGGAGGATATCTTAATCTGGCTGACACAACCAATCTATACAGACACATTACATAAGGACCGTACAATTACAAACGTAACTAAGAACAAGCTACAGACACAAAAGTGTATCAACAAATTATCCTTGGTTGTTGCTTGGTCTTCGATTTTCATTTCTTGAACTGCCTACTGTATTAACAAACTCCCCCTGAAGGTAATCAATCCATCATTGATTGAGGATCCAGGTCTTCATTGTTTTCTAGACTCATAAAACCTTTCCTGTTTCCTTTTGAGTGTCACTTGAGGTAACTGGATCGGTCACAATCTGCTGCACATTACAATCTACCACTGGTGGTGGAACAGAAATTTTTGGCTGCGAGGATTAGGCTGAAGTAGTAGTAATACCAGGGTCTTCAGAATCGTGATCACGTTTACGCTTGATCTCCTGTGCTTTGCATCTCTCATTCAACAGAATGTTCACTCGCTTTCTACTTATTTCAAAGACGTCTTTATACCATTGAAGCCTTCCACCAGTTTAGCATTACGAGAATGATACCATTCCTTCAAGTCGTTATGCTTAGTAGATAATGTTTCTGCAGATCGTTGAACAGCCGTACTACGTTCTTTCAGTCGATTCAACTCAATACCCCAAGATTATCAGCTGCTCTCATCTGTTTTAGCTGAGTTGCCCTTTCTGCATCTGCAGCCTTCAGTTGCTCATTTTCTTTCCTTAACTGTGCAATTACAAAATCATGTTTTCTAACAGTCTCTTTCAAAGAATTTATCTCCAATTATTGCTTGACAGTTGTGTTTCGGTTTGAAGATATAAATTCTGAATGCTTGTTAATCTGCATTGCCGCAACTTGCAACTGAGAGAACAAAATTCTACCTTATCATCTTGATCCATTTTAGAGAACAAACGACTTCCTCGTTTAGACTTTTGTTGATGAGATGTGGGTTGGAACTGTTGAACTGAAGAAGGAGTAAGTTGGGATTGAACTGGAGTATCTTCAGTTGAAATTCTTTCAGCTGCTGTGGTACTTGATGGTTGTGGTTCAGGAGCTGTAGATGGTTGTGTTTCGGTTTGAAGATATAAATTCTGAATGATTGTTAATCTGCATTGCTGCAACTTGCAACATAGTGAACAGAAATTCTACCTTCTCATCTTGATCCATTTCAGAGAACAAACGACTTCCTCGTTTAGACTTTTGTTGATGAGCTATGGGTTGGAACTGTTGAACTGAAGAAGGAGTAAGTTGGGATTGAACTGGAGTATCTTCAGTTGAAATTCTTTCAGCTGCTGTGGTACTTGATGGTTGTGGTTCAGGAGCTGTAGCAGGTTCTATCATTACAGGTTCAGTTTCATCATTGTAAAGGTAGACTAAGTTTCTACAACTAGTTCCTGTACAGTTTCCTGATGTGAGGTTGTAGGTTGTATGATTTCAGATTGAGCTGAGGAAGTATTCGTAGACGAACTCCTCTGTTTCTTTCTACTCTTGTCACCAACTGAAGTACCTACATCATTAGCACCACAATGACCATCAATATCACCATCATCACCATTCCCCTTTTATGACCAAATCTCTCTTTGATCATTTTCTCCAAGATAGGTTCTTCATTATCAGAATCACTGTCATCATGGTGCCACTTGTCATTTTCTAGTGAAACATAATCGTCGTTTGCCAGAAAACAGATCAATCTTCGAGGAGGTGTGCTTTCCTTGTAACGTTTTGCTGCAACACCTTTAAAGATTTTCAATGAATGTTCCGTCATAACTTCTACTTTTAGAACATCATTGTCATTCTTGGAAGATTCGAATGTTGCGTATTTAAGATCATCTGAAGAAAACGGGGATACATCCAAAACTTGTTTCCACCATAACAAGTTCTACATAGGTTCTCCTTCATGTTTGCGAAAATATACTTTGAAATACTAAACGGTTTGTTTAATGACAAAGCTATCATCATTCCAACCAAGTCGTTATTTTCCGTGTCATAACACTTCGTCTATTGCCCAAACACTGAATTAGAACATGTAAGAAAGAACTTGTATCGGAGTGGTAACCATTTTTATTGATTTGTCCTACCAGAAAATCTCCGACACACTTCATACGCATCAAACATCTACGTTGGCACTTCAACGCCATTGAGAATGGAGTTTCAGGATCATCACCAAGCTGCAATACTGAGTTAATGATTTCGGCAGTCACGACTACGTCCAAGTTGTTTACTTTTCCGTGGATGACTTCCTTCCCATTAACTTCAATGACTTAGCTGAATCCCAAAATTCCTTGATCAACGTCTTGTACACTGTAGTCTTGTGCGTGACACAAAAACTTCATTATACATTGTACTCAGCGAATTTGTCTTCAGGATCCAAGTAGGCCACCATGTTATGTCTCGGCTAAGACATAATTTCTACTACTGACTTGTCCGTATCTCTTGTGGCTGGTTTTCTTTTATGTTCTTTTCGTGCCATTTTATACACATAAGTCAAATCGGATAGGAACACAAAATCATCAGGGAATATACATAAAAAGTTTTATTTCAAACTTTATGAATGTATGTATTCTCTGAACAAACAAATACTAACGCATAGGATAACAACTTATTCATACGAAGAACAACTCATTTTTAGAACTTCTAATTTAGAAATAAGAAACTGAGTCATTCATATGGGTAGATGACTCGTATGATTTTCCGTGAAAATGATGTTTAATTCGTACAAAACTAGTTTGTATAAACAGTTTCAAAGAAAGTAACTTGTTTTTCGACTAAAAGTGATTCGTTTAAAGTTTGTTGTTCTTGTTAGTCATGGTCACAAGGCCAGATAATGTTTAAGTTGTTCAACTTCAAAGTATGCCAAACATCTTAAGTATACCTTAAAGAAATCAAAAACAACTTGAAAGGGAGATGTAAAGATGACGTGAGCAAAGTGAAAGTGAAATTCTATCACAGAACTTTATTTCCTTTTATACCACATCATACTCACACGAGATACCCTTGGATCATGCGAAGTACTGCCTTCGTACGAACCATCATTGGTCCATTCGTACGAGATACACACACTGGTACGAAATACCTATGATTCGAACGAATCCAAGTTTTTTTCAAAAACTGGATTTCAGTTCTTCAAGGACCTTAGGTTTTTCATTTACCTGTTTAACAACTTTGCACATATCCACACTAATCACAAAGTTAAGTTAGGAAAAGTTCTTGTTTGAAACAGATTTTGTTCTTTTGAGATGAGTTTATTGTTGTAAGAAAGTACTTTTATGAAGTTTCGATATCTACGCGAATGGTTTTTAGGGCGGATCTTAGTAGAAAACCTTTGAGCTTCAATTTTGGCTAATTAAAAAGGAACTTAATTTAATAACATATTTACCAGATAATCTTTTTCAGAGTTTCAAGGTAAGAGAATCATACCAGCTTTTAATCTTGTCAAAAACAGGTTTTGTTAAAAACATCAAATTAATAAATAAGTATTCTACGATGATTATCAGTATTGTTGTCCTGTAAGCTAAACTTATCAGATGTAATCATGATTAGGAGATATGATTAATGTATGATTTATACTTACTAGCCGGTGTGTAACCACTTCACGACACATTCCCGTATCAAGATATGCAGAGAGAAAATCTTACCGGTGAGTATACTACTTATCATCTTTTTTGACATATATGATGTGAGATACTCACTTATTTTGATTGAAAAAGGCACTATGTGATTAAATCACTTATTGATGAGGAACTTGATTTTCATATGCATGCAGGGCACATGAGTAAGTTCGTGAACAGGTTAGTACCATCGTACCGACAAAGAGACGAACTTAGCTCCCGCATAAAGCTGTGATATTTTATCACTTATTTGTTGGTCGTATGCAGTATTTACACGTATGTATGGTATCATGGAAGTTCTAGACTTGCGTCACCGTTAGTTTCGGCAAAAAATTCAACCATGATACCCAGATGATAGGTCAGCATAAAGACCGCATATCTTAGAACCTCGGCACACTGTCAAACGAAATTTCGGTACCAAGACCATATGCCAATGAATGGTTCCACCTGGCTTGCAATCCGTTAAGTTTATATCAACCTACAAATTTTAATCTGATTGTGAGCCTACAGATACATCATTAGTAAAGCTACTTATCAATTTTCATTCTTTGTTCTTGACTGTTTATGGCTAGATCACCGGTGTATTTCATCATCTTCATCTTATCTATCCAAGAAACACATTTTTGATTTTTGGTTTTTCTATTGTTTTTGTAGTTTTCTAAATTTTTCTCCCCCTTAAATAAAGAAGATAATAAAAACTTAAGCTAAATAAAAACATAGTTTTTGTTATTTTGTATTTTCTCATGTTTTTTTTTTCATGAAATATTCTCCCCCTAAAATATAAAACTAAGAGAAAATAAAAAATTTTTTTGAGAAACTATTTACGAAAAAAGATTTGCCAATATTAATTACTCGGGTTTCACCTTGATGCCATTGACCAAAAGCAAATAGTCAAAGCGAGATTTGTCAAAAGCTTTGGTAATAGGTTGGCACGTTGGTGATCGGTGTGGATTTTAACGACATTGATAAGTTTCTTTTCATAACAATCTCGTATGAAATGATACTTAATCTCAATGTATTTTGTTTTTGAGTACTGTACAGGATTACGAGTGATCGTAAAGCAGCTTCGTTATCAACAAAAATAGGAGTAGTTAGAAATTCAAAACCGTAGTCACGCATTTGCTGTTGAATCCATATAACCTGCGAGCAAGAACTAGAAGCCGAAATATACTCAGCTTCACAGGATGATGTAGCTACACAAGTCTGCTTTTTGCATTGCCACGTGACTATGCGATATCCCAAAAACTGACATCCTGCTAATGTTGACTTTGCATCGATCTTGCATCCTCCATGATCAGAATCACTGAATGCTTCAGATCAAAGTTATCATCCGTAGGGTACCATAGACCAGTGTCAAATGAGAAAGATCCTTTTCACAACCATCAAATAAGAAACCTTCGGACTGGACTAGTAGCGAGCTAAAAGACATGTTGGCTACATTATATCAGGTCTTGAAGCAGTAAGATGCATGAGAGATCCGATCATAGAACGGATAGAGAGATGGTTCCACATGTTCACCCATTCCGTCAGGAGTAATCCCATTATTATGAGCTAATGGAGTTCCCAAGGGCTTTGAGTCTTCCATTTGAAATCTCTTGAGAATATCCCTACGTACTTGGTTTGATGAATGAGGATTCCTTCCTTTGATTGCTGAACCTGCAAACCTAAAAAGAAAGTCATTTCTCCCATGGCGCTCATCTCAAACTTCTCTTGCATCACCTGCTCGAATTCTTTGCACATCTTCTCATTTGTAGACCCTAAAATAATATCATCAACATATACTTGCACTAGCAGCAAATCCTCGTTCCTTTCTTTGATGAAGAGAGAACAGTCGATCAATCCTCGTCGAAAACCATTCTTAGAAGATAGGTAGACAACGTTTCATACCAAGCCCTTAGAGCTTGATGAAGACCATATAACGCCTTGTTGAGAAGCCAAACCTTGTCAGATGGATTGGATCTTCAAAACTTGGCGGTTACTCATAATATACCTCTTCCTCAACAAACACCATGAAGAAATGCACTCTTCACATCCATTTGATAACGGTGAACTTCTTGTAGGACGCATAAGCCAAGAAAATTCTTATGGCCTCAAGTCGTGCAATTGGTGCATAAACGTCATTGTAATCAATGCCTTCAACCTGATTAAATCCCTTAACGACCAATCTAGCTTTGTTTCTCACAACAACACCTCGGTCATCCTTCTTGCATTTGTACACCCATCACGTGACCAATCTTTTTGTAGTTATCAGGTCTGTCAACTAACTTCTACACACCAACTTCTGAAACTGCTGAAGTTCTTCCTGCATGGCTTCGACCTAAGAGTCTTCTTTCATTGCCTCCTTCAAAATTTTGGTTCAACTTGGCAAACATAGTAGGCTAAAGACCAATCGTTCTGTCCCCCAGATTCTATTATTTCCGAATACATGCCAGATTGGTTTCGAAGCTGATTACGTGTCTACACACCACTTTGGACATCTCCAATAATATTCTGCTAAGGATGTGTATTATGGCTTCGAGTTTATGGAACATCGGAACTCGAGAGTTTATACCCAAATTGTTGATATTCAGATCAAGGGTCAAATCGAGTGATGGATTTGATGAGGATGTAGATGCATGACCTTCAGTCGTCCCTTGAGGTTGTATATTTGACGTGACATCTGAAATTCTAGGGACCGCACCAGAGGTTGTTTCATTTGCATCATGAAACTCATCATCTTCTGATGAAACATTATAATCTACAGCATCTTTGAATTCCTCATTTTGAACAAGATTGTTAACCGAGTCGACACTTGAGGGTTAACAATAATGGTCGAACTAATGACGAGTCAACTGTGTATCACTTTCTAGTAACATTTGAGCCACAGCAGATGCATCATCAAAGGTTGGCAGATTAAAGGATTCAAACAATCCATCGTAGTCAAACATCCAGGGAACACCCGAAGCTCTTACTGATTCAGTGTATCTCTGAACCTTGACTTCACCCCATTCTTCAATCTTCTTCGAAGACAAATTCCACACCCTACACATTTCAAAAACCAGATCAGTTTTAGATGGGGACCCAAGCCTTAGTGGTCTTGGGTCGCCCCTTATCATCAAGAAATGTGATTTCTATTTCTTGATGATTTGTAAATTGTGTGCCTCCTCTTGAACCATCACCGATCTTTGTCTCCAAGATTTTTGAAATTTTACAGAATTACTATTATTTACTGTTTTAACAATTTCCGGTTTTATTAAATTCGAAGATCTGGGATTTCTTTCTGAAGAATCCGTTTTAAAGCTTTTTCAATTCTTTTACTTGTTTACTCTCTGTTTTTCTTCTTGTTCTTTAATAATTCTTTTGTCTTGTTTTGTTGAAACAGATCGTCATTGGCAAGTTGTTCAGGAGGGATTCTTTCAAAAAATCATGGTTTGGTTGGATTTGTATAATTTTTGATAATGTGGCCAAATTCTCCACATTTGAAACATGTTCTCCTTTCAACAAAATTAGGAGATCGTGTTTCACGGCTTGATGTTGAACTTGTGGGTCTTGAGGTACTGGGTTCATTTTCATTACACCCATTTGTGTGTTGAGTGTAATTATTTTGACTGTTTCTTTTCAAAATCTTGACTTTGTTTACAAAATCTATATTAGACTTGCCTTCAAAGGTCTCAACTTTATCAGTACCCGTAGAACTCACAAATTTAACATTTTTAAGGTTCTTCTTGTAGCGAGAGCCTTTTGCTTCAACCTTTGGTTGTGGAACTTTAGGCTTTTCAACTCGCTTCTCTTGTTTTTCTCTTGAAAATGATAATGGTTGTGATTTGGTTGGCTTTTCCTTCTCTAAAAATTTGGTTGTTGAATTTCAAATACTTGATCTATAGAGATTGGATTTACGTTTTCAATTGGAAAATCTTTGTTAGAGTAGATTTTCTTATCTCCAACCAGAGTATACAACACATTATTTGTTTCATCTGTAGAAACTTTTGTCTTGACAGATTTCTTAGGATCATTCTATTTATTTTCAACAGGATTAGTACTAGGAGTAGTAGAGAGTTCTACTCCTTTCCTTTTATCAAGAGATTGATCCTGATCACTTCTGATTGATTCATCATTTGATGTATCATCTTCCTCTATTTCAGATGGATTTTGATCAACACTAGATGATGAGTTTTCTTGTTTGCTCGGTTCTTGTGAGGAATTGTCTAATTTGAACCCTAATCCTGCTGCAAATTCTTCAGGATTAAGGGGTATGGACAGTTCAAAGCGAGGCATCTCCTCTTCATCAGGCAATTTGGTATAGTTGTGTTTCATCGGGGGTGGACACGACTTACACCCAATGCATTTAACATCTCCTTTTAGTTTTGGAACATCAATGATATGATCAAGCACATATCGGGAGTTTGAATAACTGTCCAATTTAAGCTTGATCGCATCATGTTCGCATTTGGCGATGTCTAACTCTTTCTTTGTTTCTTCAAGGAGATTAATGTAGTTATAATTCCTGTCTGTTTATTCAAAACCTTTTTTGTTAATTCAAAAATGCTTTTCTGTAGGGTTTCTATTACAGATTTGAATTCTTTTTCGTTTCGAGTTAAAGACAAGTTCGCCTCTTTGCATTTAGATAGTTCAACAACTAACTTTTGATTATAACTATTGATCGTTACAAATTTTATTTTTAATTCAGCACAATCATTACAATCTTTAGGAGAGTCGGAATTTACCTAACTTTTTGAACTGCAACATTCTCCATGAAGGCAGTATGATGAGGAAAGGCTGCACTATCTGTTGATGCAGCTTCATCTTTCTTCATCAAACCCACCTTTTCACTCTTCATCTTTTCAGCTTCACTCAGCAACTTTCTGACCTCAGCATCACTTCCTTCTCTGATCTCTGAATCAGATCCATAACCACCCGAACTTGAGCATTCTTCATGAGAACTACCAGTATATCCTGAAGTATCATCATCATCTGAGCTATCAATGTTGTGAACGTGCTTGATTCGGTTGATGATCTTGGCGTAACATTCAGTTCCTCCGTTACTCTCATTTCCCAATTGAAATGACCAATCGCATCCTTCATCGGCTTGAACAACTAAAGCTTTGCTATTTGAAGGTCCAGATTGATTGGTGTTGTTTGGGTTACCAAAGCCACTATTCTTCTATCATTGCTAATTTGGGCTGTATTGGATGGTTGCAGTTGGTTTCTGAAGGGGTTGTGATTTCCTTGTTTGCTGGGTCTTATGCACTCATGCTTGAAGTGACCTCTTTCACCACAGTTGAAGCAAGTAACAACATTTTTATCAAAACCATATTTTTTATCTTTCTTGCTCTCCAAACTGGTTCTTCTGTTCTGATCATATAATCCTTTACTCTTCTCATGGCACTTGCAAATGCACACTTGATATCCATCAGCTCCATCTCATCTCGGTCAATTTGTTGGTAGTCTTCATTAGTCAAATTGATGTTTCCTATTTGACCGGCGACTAAACCACAATAAGCACTGACCATTGTGTTGAGAGCTCCATATGTTCCTGTGCAATTTCTACACTGACTTTGGAGAGATGTGACGTGTCAAGCTTGACTGTGTTAGGATTTGCAGATTGGAAATTGTTTCCATAGAAAGCTTGTTAAGGAGCCTGTGGAACTTGAGGTGCTAGATCTCGAGGCTGTTGAAGGAAGGCTTTTGGATCAAATACTTGCCCATGGGGTTGAGTACTTGAGCTTGCATATTGATTTCCTTAAACAGGTTGTGGTAGAAAGGGATTTACATTTGATATAAACGCGGTTTGAAGCTTCGGTTGCTGATTTGCACTATACATTATTAATACCTCCGAAGTACATCTCAGGGTTTTGTGGAACGTAACTCTTTGTGCCTTTCAAAGTTCTTCTTCACTCTTGTTCTCCAGTTTCTGCACAAATTCATAAATACTTATTTAGTCAAAACACCTGTATGTTTTAATAAGTCAATAAATTGACCCCATTTCGGTGGTAACGCGTCAGCAAATCGCATCACAATTTCTTGTGGAGCTTCTAACACTTTGTAGAGTACATTTCGCTGAGCAGATGATAAAATGTGTGATCACATCATTCAACGTTTCATTTTCCATAAACATGAAACCTTCAAACTCCTTCTTGAGCAAATCATGCCGAATTTTTCTAGTTGCAGAATTCCCCTCTCCTCTCGCTTCCAAAGTATCCCACAAGTTATTCGTGGTTGTACAATACACAAACTGATAATAAATATCTTTGTGAAGAGCTTTTGTAGGATAGCAAATGCCTTTTTCTCTTGATCATATGCCTTTTGTCACTCTCATCTAGATTGGCTAAGGAGGTTGGATTCGATCCGACTTCTTCGAGTGATTCTTTATAGGGTGTAAAACAGGTCCACAATTCTATGTTCTTACCGAGAACATATGTGTGAAAATGACTCTTCCTTGAAGGATAATCGTTCATATGGCTTAGCTTCGGCGAATGGTTATTACTCCCAGTTTCACTCTCGCTCATTAGAAGAGTTTGGATGCTCTAATTCTGGTTTGCGACACACGCCCATTGATTTGCGGTAATCATGGCCGTATGTTGAGGCATCAACGACTTAACCCAGAGGTTGCGGAGTTTGCAAAGACTCCTGATTTGTGTTTGAACCACTACTCCAATCCCACGGATTAGAACTCATTTATTTTCTTGATTATGAAAAATTGAAAGGTTTAAAGTTTGAATTTTTTAAAATAACAGTTCCCTTTTAAAAATTCACAATTTTGAAGAAAATACAAATTTTGAAAACACAAAGCTTGAAAAGCTGAAACATCGAAAAACACTTAGTGAAGAAGGTTATTCGTACGAACCAATGTTTCGTACATATAAATGTTCTTCGTACGAACAAGATAATTCGTATGGAGGATCTTCTTCGTGCGAACCAGGTTGTTCGTGCGGATGACTAGTCTTTCGCACAAGCAGCTTGGTGGATGGGTTATTGGCTCAGGCTGTTTTTCGCTGTGTTTCCCAGAGGAATCTTTTGCAGCATTTGTTTGGTGAAAACTTTCCTTTTATTGTACAGACTGGTTTTCGAAAGTGGCTTGTTGTCTATCTAATTTTAGTTAAAAAAAACAAATATTCCATTAGTGTTTACAATTATAACAGTCAAAGTCCAAATGTCAGAAAGTTTGTCAACCTTACAACACAATTACAATGACTATTCCGGTGAGTTTCTTCTGCAAATGTGTTCAAATTATGTGAAAATTCTAAGAAAAATGAGATTTTAACATGTCTCCATATGTTCTAACTAGTTTTTATGAAAATTTTATGCATGCAACAAGTTTTAACCCAGTTTTAAGTTAGTTATCTTTCAAAAACTTAAGTTCCTAAGTTCAAGAACACTTCAAGAAACCCTCTCAACTAGCTCAGACACAATCACTAAGCTTGATTTTGAACAAGGAAGAGAGCCAGAGCTCTCATACCACTTGTAGGTCCACCTAGAGGATAAAGATAAACCTGTTTCCTTGTTCATGCAACACACATACCAGTGCGGAATCCAAGTATGCATGCAAACCACAACAAAGTAGAAGACACACGGGATAACCAAAGATTCAATATCTTTACTAACTGATGAGAACTAGTACAAACATATACAAACAATGTTCAGATAGACTCTATGCATTCACTCTGTGCTCTCAAAGTCTCAGCTTAGTATCCACTAGTCACTCGTATGAACTCCCTCAGACATGCACTCGCCAACTGAGAAGGTCATGTCTACTTATATAGTGCCAACACCAAGCAATAGTACAAAGTATGTTGCTAGTCATACGAAACACCAAAAGACATGAAAGACATTCTCCAAATAGACTCGTACGAATGAACTGGCTCACACGAATCAATAACCCTTGCTTGTATGAATCAATCTGAAAGCTTTGATCATACGAATGGTGTAACTCATACGAGCAACATCTTGCTCGTATGAAGCATTCCCACTCGCACCAATTGTTTCCTTTGGAGATCATACCACAGACATGACGGACCTAAGACTCAACAGTATGCACACATGCAACTGTTGTATACAGACATTCTAATCGTCGTACTAGATCAAGATAGGAGGATATCTTGATCTGGCCGACATGACAATCTATACAAACATGTACATAAGGACCGTACAATTACAGACGTAACTAAGAACAAGCTACAGACACAAAACTGTATCAACACATAGAGACAACACAAGGGATCCCATGAACCTGAGTAAAGAAGAGATACTAGAAGCGAAAACTGAAGAATGGGTGATGTTACATAAATGGATGTACATAAAAGAAAGACTTCCAATGGTTCTTGAATGTGACAACAAGTACAGAGATGGTGTACGAGAAGCTAGAGAGAGACAAGAAAAGTAAGCTGCTAAAGAAGAAGAAGTAGAAGTCGAAGAATAACCCTAGTTGATATGTAAGCGAAAAGACAAAGGCAAGAAAATAGTTGAAGAGGGGGGATCGAAGAAAGGGAAAAAGGATACTACCAACAAGAACTAATTATGAGTGATAGCATTAGTTCTGGGACAACTAGAGAAGAGATTGAATGTATGCAAGCTTTGCATGTTGTAAGAGAAGCTGAGAAAAGAGAATGAAGATTGTAGAGGAGAGAGATGACCAAGTCTGAGACACGGTTGTCGTTAATTAGAGTAAGAATAGTTAGATTAGTTAGTTGAAGGTGTGCTTCCTGATCCTTAAGAAAAAACTTCAAGAAAGTCCCCTTCCACAATAAGAGAAAAACAGGAAAGGGATCTTCAAGGGACGTTCCACCCAAGCAACCTCAACGACCAGGCACCTCCTCAACAAGCTCAAAGAAGACCTCGTCCATTTCAAGAACTGTATGATCGACTATCAAGAGAAATTGGGTCATTTCTTGCCAAAGATATCTGCTTGTTAAAGAATCAAGTCAACGACACCAATATTCATAGAGAGAAGCTGAAGGAACAAAAATAGAAGAACAAAGAACTACACTAATTTGTGACAAATCAAACAGAGTTTCTGAAGTTTCAGCATGAGGGAATGGTCTAAATGCATGAAATGCTTCAAGATCTATATGCCACAGCCAATCGAGAACGGAAATACAATGGCGAAGATCTTTTTAATTGTGAAAATTCAGAGAAGTGGAACAAAAATGCAAAGCTGCGATAGCTGAAAAGAAAAAGAAACGACTTGAATCGGCGGTTGATGTGAACATCGATGGAGATAGTGAAGAAGAAGAGGTAGACAGATTTGGGATGCCTGCCAAGTTTATTGAATGGGATTTAGAGGACGATGTGGCATACGAAACTAATTGAGGAGAGGAAGTGGCTCCGCAACACCTTGAATGGTTCAAGAAATAGCGAGCTAAGCTTCCAAACTTCTATCAGGTTGTAACGGTCGAGAAAACTGAAGTGACCGGTATAATTATCAGTTGGAAGTACTGCAACATGACAGGTTTATTCATTTGAAGCGAAGAGGTGGTGTAATCCAACATTTTCAAATTGGAAATGACATGCAAAGCTTACCAACGTGGGACATTCACGAACTAAATAAACATGACATGACAAATCCCCCAAATAGCAGCTTTGGAGGAGACTTTAAAAGACTCATACTTAGTGAATGTGTGTGTCGATTCACCGTATTCAAACCTCAACACCCAAGAAGACGAGTATCCAATACCACCAAAGACCCAATAACTGGAAAAAGGCCGAGTTACATGGGTAATTAATCCAACTAAGGTGGTTACCAGGGTGAAGATTCCTCTAGAACATCCAGTTATGCTCACCAACTTCAAGAAATGGTTATATGATGGTCAAACCGGTGAAGTAGTGATCAGGTCGAATGATAGTGAAGACATCAGACTTGAGCCAATGGACGTGTTCATGTTTTGCCTATCGGATCTAAACATTCTTTATGGGCACAAGATACACATCTGAGCTGGAAATGAATGTCTAGAGGAGGGTATGCTCTTTCAACGAGTAGTCGAAAGGGCCAAAGAAAGAAAAAAAGAGATGATGGAGATTCTACTCACGATTGAAGAATAGAAAGAGCAAGATGAAGCGAGAAAGAAGAAGGTTGTGGAAAAGCCTATTGAACCACAATCATCTCCTCCTCAAACCAAAGATCCTTCATTGAATCTGATGGTCAACTCATACCACCTCCGACTTCATCCACATATGAAGTCGCTATGGAGGACCCTACCAACAAAAAGTGAAGTTGTTCTTAACCAAACTGCACCACCTACAAATGATCAACATGCCACCACCAGCCCTAAATCTCAAGACAAGGAATGAAGATTCTCAAGTACGCAATAGGGAGGATATTGTTAGGACGTTTTGAGACTGTTGGTATTTGAGTTTCATAGTTTGTAGCTTGATTGTAATAGTTATTCAAACTAGAAGAGCTAAAACTGTATTTTGTGTGACTTGTACTGTGACGACGTATATATCCTCCCAGCGTAATTTTTAAATACGATGTGAGGTCAGGATCTATATATATGAAAGCCTTGAATCCTTTGGCTCAAAGTTTCTTGGACCAAGGTTATTTTGTTATCATCTTTGTGCATTTGTGTCTGATCTTCAAGTTCTAAATCGATATACAAGATCTTTGATTGTTATTATCATTATGGGATTACATCTTGGACAAGATTCTTCACCTTCATCTTAGTTTCTTTGTGTTTTCTTACTTATATCATTCAAACACCTAATCTATAGGTGTTTGGGCGTTGTCAATCACCATCACTGTGATCCAAGCTTGATTTGGGACTCACATTTCCATGAAGTGTAAGGATTCATTGATTTGAAGATCACCAAGTGGAACATGAAGTCTTTCTTATGCTAGACATTCTTCAGATTTGCAACGTGAAATGTCGGATGAACATTGTTGAATTCTTGAGGTAGATCCAATCGATATGCTACCTTGCAATCCTCTCAAGAATCTTGAAAGGTCCTACGAAGCGAGGAGCGAGTTTCCCTTTCTTACCAAATCGAACCACACCTTCCAAGCGGATACCTTGAGAAGTACATGATTATCAACATTATATCCCAAAGGATTGCATCGTTTGTCAGCGTAACGCTTTTGTCGACTTCTAGCTTTGATGAGGTTATCATGAATCTGCAAGATCTTGTCTGTTGTCACTTGGATGAGCTCGGGACCAGTGATTTGAGCTTCTTCGATCTCGTGGCAACAAATGGGAGAACGACACCTATGACCATAAAATGATTCGATTGATGCCATTTGAATATTAGCGTGATAACTGTTGTTGTACAAGAATTCTACCAAAGACAAGTGTATATCCAAGTTGCCACCAAAATCGATTACGCATGAAGGGAGCATATCCTCAAGTGTTTGGATAGTCTGCTCGGTTTAACAGTCAGACTAAGGATGAAAAGCAGTACTAAGGTTAAGATGAGTACCAAGAGCTTTCTAAAAGGTTTGATAGAGACTCGAAGTGAAACAACCGTCAGGTCAGAAATGATGTCAATGGAAATACCAGGACGATAAATGATTTCATCCGTGTAGTTATGAGCCATTTTCTCGACTTTGAAATCTTCACGAATGGGGAGGAAATGAGCGGATTTGGTCAAACGATCGATGATTACCCAAATGTTATCCTAAAAAGAGGAAGTACAATGGAGTTTGGTGATGAAATCCATAGCTATACTCTCCCATTTCAAGACTTGAATTTCTGGTTGTTCGAGATAAGCCAGAGGGACGTTGATGCTCTGCTTTCACCTTGGAATAGGTGAGGCATTTCGAAACGCAGGTGGTGATATTGTTGATGCATATTTGTGTGGATGCGACTCAGTTCAGTTTGAATCGATTCAGTTCGATATTCACGCCAGAAGTTCATACTCAGAAGTAGGCCATTAGAAATGAAGACCCAAGACCAAGCAACATCGAAGGGGGAGTTTGTTGATACACTTTTGTGTCTGTCGCTTGTTCTTAGTTATGTCAGTAATTGTACGGTCTTTGTTTGTTGCATCTATAAAGTTTTTGTTGTGTCGACCAAATCAGGATATCCTCCTATCTTGATTCAATATGATGTTTAGTTTGTCTGTGTTGTAAAATAGTTGCATGTGTGCATACTATAAGTCTTGTGTAAAACATGTTTATTAGCACGTTCTCGGAAGAACAATTATTCGTGCGAGTGAACTGTGCTTCTACGAGAAAGTTGCTTGCTCGTACGAGCCATTACTTGTCCGTACAAGTGACCCTCTCAAGAAAGAATTACTTGTTCGTACGAGCAAGTTGGTTATTCGTACGAGCCATAGGTGGTTCGTACGAGCAACTTTTCTGAATGTTCTTCGTGCTTTGTAGTGGTACTTCGTACGACCAGCAACCTTCTTCGTACTATTGCTGGGTGTTGGTACTATATAAACAGAAATGCACTTCACAGTTCAGGAACACTAAGTGACACTAGGTGAGCAAAAAGAGAGAACACTGAGAGTATATAGAGAGAAGCAATTTATTAAAAAGTGTATGTACTGGGTCTCTCTACAAATCAATATAGTGAACATTTGAAGATATATCTTTTGTTATATTGGTTGCGCTCTTGCTTTGGTTTGCATATGCACTTTGATTTCGCAGTCGTGTGTGTGTTAAACAACAAGGAAGTAGGCTATCTTGATCCTCCAAGTGGACCTACAAATATCCTTCTTCATACCAGGACACTAATAAGCAACAAGGAAGGTCTTGGTACATCTTGTCAGTGCCAGGATGAATGGAATATCGGATTTGTGAGCTTCACTAATCAAGAAGTCATGATGGTTGTCATGATTGGGAATCCATACGCGGTCGAGATAGTACAAAATATCATCAGATTTGGACACAAGCTGATTTTCAGCACCACACTTCATCTCGTTGTATACATTTTTCTCGTTAATGGATGAGTATTGTGCTTCATGAATGCGTTCACGAAGGTCGTTTAGAATCTGGAGACAATGAATGCTCTTCACATGGGTTTTATGACTAAGAGCATCGGCCACGACATTCGCTTTACTAGGGTGGTAACGAATCTCGCAGTCATAGTCGTGAGCAATTCCACCCATCGACGTTGACGTATCTTGAGCTCTTTTTGGTTAAAGATGTGTTGAAGGCTCTTATGGTCTGTGAAGACCACAAACTTGCTACCATAAAGTTAGTGTCGCCAAATCTTTAACACAAAAACAACTGATTAGAGTCATCGAAGTACACGACAAAGTCGTCGTTCCATCAGGAAGTCCTAGAATAGGAGCATTGAAAAGCATGTCCTTGAGCATTTGAAAAGACTACTTTTGTTTAGATCCCCAAATAAAAGGTTTATCTTTTTGAGTTAAGGAGGTGAGAGGAATGACGATTTACGAAAAATTGGAGATGAATCAACGATAATAACCCACCAATCCAAGGAACGAACGATCCTCGGATGGGGATTTTGGTGCCATCTAGTTCTTGACTTCTTTGATTTTTGTAGGATTCATGTGTATGCCTTTCTCGTTGACAACATGTCCGAGAAATTGAACTTCGTTTAGCCAGAATTCACACATGGAGATTTGGCGTAAAGTCGTTCACCACACAGGAGTTCAAGGATTAGACGCGTGTCGCTCATACTCGTCTTCGGTTTTGGACTAGATGTTAATATCGTCTATGAATAATATCACGAAGCGATCCAAGTATAACTTACACACACGGTTCATCAAATCCCTGAAAACCGCAGGTGCGTTGTTTAACCCAAAAGGCATGACCACGAATTTGTAGTGACCATAACGAGTACGAGAAGCAGTTTTGGGGATATCCTCTTTGAGGACTCGAAGTTGATGGTAGCCAGAACGAAGATCGATTTTATAAAAGCATGTTGCACCTTGGAGTTGATCGAAGAGGTCGTCGATTAGAGGAAGAGGATAACGGTTATTGACAGTGAGTTTGTTGAGTTCAAGATAGTTGATACACGTGCGGAAAGAACTGTCCTTCTTCTTCACAAATAGGACTTGAGCGCCCCAAGGAGAAGTACTAGGGCGTATGAAGAATTTATCAAGTAATTCTTGAAGTTGGCTTGATAGCTCTTGCATTTCGATAGTGCGAGACAATTAGGGGATTTAGCAACAGGTGTAGCACTAGGAATGAGATCAATACAAAATTCAACAGAACGAGGAGGAGGGGGACCAGGTAGGTCTTCAGGAAATACATAAGGAAAATCGCAAACAAGAGGAAAATCACTCACGCTTTTTCCTTTATCCTTCTTTTCAACAATATGGGCAAGAAAGGCAAAGTACTCCTTGTGCAAGTACTTGTTCGCTTGAGTACATGACATAAGCTTGAGACCTTTAGCCAGTTTCTCACCATAAACGTGTAACGATCACCAGACGGAAGAGGAATACGAATAAATTTCTCAGAGCAAACTACTTCAGCATGGACTCTACAAGCCAATCCATGCCTATGATGATATTGAAACTACCCAATTGCATGGCTATGAAAGTCAATCCAAAACTGGTGATCGTTAAGATCAAGAGTACAATTATAAAGAATATAATGGACAGTGATTGATTTACCATTAGCAACTTCGACATTAAACGATTTTGGCAACTTAGAGCGTCTACACTAAAGCATTTTTTCAAATTCAGCGAATACAAAACTTCTATCCGCGCTAGTATCAATAAACACGAAGTATAAACATTGTTTACGAGGAACGTACTGTTAATGACGTTGTTGTTGTTCTGGGCTTGAGCAGCGATGATGACAAAAGCTCATCCACGTGAGGCTTTCTGCTAATTGTTGCGCTTACGACAAAAGTTGATTAGATGGTTTGGGTCGCTACACGTGTACCAAGCGCGACCATTGTTTTCTTGTTGTTGGGCTTGGTTTTGGGAAGGTGGTGGGTTTGGTTACCTTAAGGTCTTTGGCCAAATCGGTAGTGGGTGTTGAAGTGTCCAAACCTATTGCACGTAGTGCAAAGTCGACATGGTGTGATAGTAGGGTGATGGTAAGTACAAGTCACACACTTGGGAAGAGTCCAAGTGTAGCCTTGCTTGGCTGGTTAAGGGTTTTGGGTAAGGGCAAGTTGTTGTTGTGGAGGGTTTGGCGGAGTAACAACCACGCAATTTCAGTAGGAAGCCTCCCGCTTCTTACCATTGGTGTTGGTTATGGGTGATAGCTTTGAGGGTTCAGCATGGGTTTGGTGGTGGCTTAGTGGACTATTTTGGTAGGTCCCTATGTTTCAAAGGTTCTAGTCAAAACCTGGTTATGATTGAATTTGGCGGCTAGGCGGTAGGTGTCTTCGAGGGTTTTAGGATGAGCGGCCTCTACATAGTTGGAGAAAGAGGATGGTAGGGCTCGAATGTATTTAGCTATAGCCTTGTCGGTGGAATCAACTTTTCCAGGGCAAAGTATGCTATGTTGTTGAACCTAGCGGTGAGGGCAGTGTTGTCGCTCCCAATTTGCTTGAGATTCCAAAACTTGTTCTCGAGTTCTTGGAGCTCATGGGGAGGACATAATCATCCTTCATGAGTTTCTTGAGCTCGGCCTAAGTGAGTGTGTAAGCAGCGTCGTCACCACGCATGTTTCATTCGGCGTCCACCGATCGAGGGCTCTCAATTGGAACTGTGGCATTGATGGTGCATAGGTGATCGGGACAGCCATTCTAGCGAAACGTGATCTTAATGGCATCAAACCATTGGAGTAGTTTTGTCGCTCCCTCTTCGCCCATAAATGGCATCGATATGCACGAGTTAAACTGTTTAAACAAAAAGGTTGATTTGGGTGAGTCGACCTTAGATTCGACTGAAGTAAGGGGGAATAGGTGTTAATGAGGGATGGTTGACTTTGCTAACGATGTCGGGTATGATTTTGGCCATTTGCTTGGCCATAAACTTCATCATGTCCTTCTTGGACATCGAATCATCATAGAGTTGGATTTGGACTTCTTCCTTGAGTTGTTTGAAGAAGACATCTAAAAAGTCGAAAATAGGGGTAAAGGATGAGACTTGATCACAATATGTTTAGAAAATAAGGCTTGGTTACACATATGAGCATTAAAGTATATCACATAGCACATAAGTTTCACATTGTTACAAAAGTTATAATCACATATAAGGACGATATGAGTATCAATAGTTAGTTTGTTCACGATTATTAGCGTGGTTTTAGATTGCGAAGGACGTGCGATTTATGCTTCCAACTCGAAATGATAAACATATCAAGTAAAAGACATAGAAATGGATATCACATAAGAGATTCAACGTAAAACTTGGAGTGTCTCATAATGAAACTAAGACTATTCCAAAGTAAATCGAAAGTCCTTTCGAGTTAGGGGGACATGTTTTGGCCTAATAGGTAGAATACTCTCACCGAGGAGCGGTTAACGATATTTACCCTTCCAGTTACTACATGTCCCTAGAAGATCGGAAATTTGTAACTTTGGCGGGATAAATAAAGAATGGCACTAGGTATCAAGACATAGCTATCACTACTAACTTGATAATTTCATTCACTAAACGTGGTTGATACTTACAAAACGAGGAGCAAATTCCAACTTGTTGGCAAGGGTCCACTAGAGTATGTAATGGAAATTCCATCGTGATGTCGTAATTTCGTGCAAAATCGAATACGCGGAATAAGGAACTTCACAAAAAATTGTGGGCCATTAGGCCTATTTTGGTGTAAATCGCCTCGTTGATGAAATATGAGTGTCTTCATGTCTTCAAGGGTGTATTGTGTTAGCCTTAGGAAAGGCATGTAATATTTAAGAAACAGGGTTAGATCAGAAGCAGAATAGGTAAGTTTAGATGTTTTAATCGAGGAAACAGTTCACTTCGTGCGAAGTGGGCTCACTTCGTGTGAAGTGACTCTCACATCGTTGCGAAGTGACTGCCACTACGTGCGAAGTGACTGCCACTTCGTGCGAAGTTGTTCAGCTCACACAAAGGGGTTCAGTTCGCACAAAGTGTTTGAAGTTCACACCAAGAGTTTCAGTTCGCACAATGGGGATCTGATTTGGTACTTAGACTATAGACTAGGTCAAACCATGTAATGTTTCCTAATTCTCTAGAGTTATGGCTCTGATACCAATCTGTCACACCCCAACTGATGGCAGAATCATTGGGGTGGATGCAGTAGATTGCTTGAGACTTCATAACGCTATTTTGTGACAAGCATTTAAAGAAGCGATATTTCATTTCAATTCATTTCAAGAATTCGGATTTCATCGATAGAAACAAAGTACAACATCGAAGTTTAAGGTACAACAATGAAATCAAAGTACAAAGTACAACATAAGTCTAAATTAAAGTGGGTTCTAGTTCATCCTACTAGATTCCATACATCCTAAAAAAATCCTGATCCTTCAACATATATAAAAGTATAGTTCAACACATGAGGCATTGGCGAGCATACTATATAACGTAAAAAGGTTTAAACATTTGACATGGCATAAACATTACTTCAACTATCATACAATGCTAGTAATGTGGCTATACATGTCAAGCCAAAGTTTACTGCTAGCGTATTATAATCATAACAATGACTAGACCCTATTGTTTACTTAACATGACCTCACGAAGTAACACCTCGTGAAAATCGTGTCCAATAGTATAGTGACACGTGTAGTATAGGACTAAAAGTGTCAACATGCTCAAACCAAGTCTCTGAGTGACCTTCTAATGTCAACATGCATAAACCGAGCCTCTGAGTGGCCATTAGTGTCAACATGCTTAAAACATAGCATCTGACTGACCATTAGTGTCAACATGCCCAGCCTCTAAGTGACCATTAGTGTCAACATGCCTTGCCTCTGAGTGATATCAGAGTCAACATGCTTATATTGAGCCTCTGAGTGATCATTTACGAAGTCCTAACTATCATACGTGCCACTTGTTGGACGAGAGAGCTTAATTATGTAAATATGTGAAAGTTGGATATCGAGGGATTAAGAGTGTCAACATGTTAATTTATACTCTTAGTGACCTTTTAACGAATCAAGAGCTCGACAATGTCCGGGCATACTCCCGGGTAGGCCAAATATTGGTTACGGAGGGCTAAATATGCTATAGAGGTGTTCTAGGAGGTTTTATAAGTTGAGGGGCTAAATATGACAAACTTTGAAAGATCCCTTGAGGCGCTCGCGGGGTGCGAGAGACATTGGCCATGTCTCTCGCGGTAGCCGAGAGGCCTGTGTCTGAAAAAATTTGCTTAGCCTCCACACAAATTGCCAAAAACCATTTGATTCAAAACGAGGGACTTCCAAAGGGCTATGCCACGTTTTAGGACACTTGTAAGCTCCCTCTAACACCCCTTAACGCCCTGCATCACCTCCTTCAAGCTCTCCAACTATAAATAGGTGCCATGGTTTACCATTTAAACTTGCACCTTTCCCATTCTCATTCTATCTCCCTCCTTTGGAAGTTCATAACTGAAAGGAGCATCCAACTTAGTTCTGTTGCATTCTAGGAATCACTTGTAAGTGTTCCTTTCTCTTACGTTGTCGTTTATAGGCTTTTATAGCCAAAAGTCAAGCGTATTACGGAAAACACCTTGACTTTTGGTTAAGACCATTATGGTCCAGTCATTGTTCGTAACGAACATGGCTAAGTGATCGTAATTAGGTAGGTGTTAATCCCTATAAAGGGCACCTTCTGAAGATCACGTTTGCTATACCAATTGACGGGTCAAAGTATTAATATTAAAAAGTCAAACACGCCCTTTTTTGGAAATATTTAATTTAACCATATATATGTTATGAAACATGTTTTGACACTTAAACAAGTTGGTAATAATTATTAGAACATGTGGGAACATGTTCGGCTCGTCAATTTCAGTTCTAGGGTCGGTTCGCAACCGAAAGTCACGAAATTTGACTCATTCTTTTACTTTTGATTCTAACCCGATTTAGATTAGGTAGCTACTGATCTAAGGTTGCATTATGATCGTAATATAATGTAGCATAACCCCCTGAGGTTACATGATCATAATCAGAATCTGAGTTTATGCACAAGTTCCATAATTATGCCATTTTGACAAAAATGCCCTTTTCATATAAAATAAAGTTTAAACGATAATGAACTTGAAAATGAATTACCTACTGATGTAACATCATAAGTAGAATTATTTGGGATGTCAAAACAGATTGTATACTCAGTTTACGTACAAGTTCTTGTATTATGTCGATAAATGACGATCACGCCCTTGTGGCGCATAAAATGGTTTTAACCATATCTTTTCATAACAAATCTTTTACTTACTGATATGTTATATTAAATACATATCTAAAACATATAAACCTGATTTTAACATCAGTTTTCATTAAACATCGCACAAATCATCATTTTACGACATAGCCGTTTCGGCGTATAGTATGGTATTAAACCATATTTATCAACCAAGACTTGTTACCTACTGATTTTAAAACTTATTTTAAATATTTTTACAGTAGTTACATGATATAAACTAAGAATCCGAAATAAACTATCATACTATGTGTAAAACGACAAAAATGCTCATTCGGTGCATAGTTTGGTAAAAACGATAAATTACACATATTATCATGTTCTTACTGATATTATATCATAAATTAAGTACTTTTCCAGAATACTTATGATCGTAACGTTAAAATATATTCAATTTCCTTTTATATGGTATATAATTACCGAAACGCCCTTATGAGGCATAGTTTCATTTTAAATTCTTAACGGGCGTATAAGTTGATATCCTACTGATATTACAACTTATTTCAAGTATAATGGCATATAGAACTTGTCCAGGACTTATCCAGTTACCCGATATCACTAATATGCGTACGATTAAGTATATGTAACTAGTTTATGGAAATTAACCGAAACGGGTTTAACCTAATCAATTAAGTCCCAAAATCCAGAATGTTTATAGTTTACCCATATAATACAAGTCAAAGTTCATGTTGGGGTTAAACTAAAATCTATCTAATCATCGTTTAATCTAGCGTTATATGTTTTGATCTTGTACACTAGTTGATCTAAGTCTCTGACTTAAATAAGACCATTAGTATTTAATTGGTTAGCTTATGCCATAATCCAAACTTGAGCCTCCGGTAAACTGCACTTAGTTCATTTTGGATACGGCTGAGATATTATATCTTGCTTACTAAAATCCAGACTAGGTCAGGTAAATACTCTCGACTTATTTCCCCTATACAGGCTTGGGTTACGGTAAACCATTACCGCTTGGTCGAAAATGGAATCAATCGAATGCCGGATTGTGGCTAGTAAATCCGCATATTCCGTTTTAATCAGTTTTGTTTGATAACTTAAACATCGGGGGTTAATGACTGTGTCCTGGATATCCTCGGCTCATTGCATTAGATAATGGCCACGACCTAAGCGCGGGGTGTAGGCATACACCTGACAGGCGCTCATGCAAAAAATTTTACCCACAAAGTTGGGGATAACTTCTTCGTGAGTTCTTAAGTGGTGAGTACATTAATCATGTCTCGGTCTCCGTATTGGTCCCTGTATGTTTGGACAAACAAGTGAATCTGTTAACAAGGTTACAAAGTAACTTTCCCAAGTTATAAAAGACTTTGTGCCATTTGCAGTTAAAACCATTTTCAAAATGTTTTCAAAATGTTTTCAAAATGAGTCAGTTGGGTGTATTTACCAGCGAAAGTTGACGTATTTTTAAAAGACTAAGCCTGCAAGTACAATACGAAATAGGCTTGAAGCTACTCTGTAGTGATAAGAGGATCTTGCAAATCCTAGATCTACCCTAAAGTTTGTTATACACTTTTGTACATTTTACGATCCGCTTGTGGAACTTCTGTTACAAGCCGTCTGTATATTATTTTTTCGTACTTTGAACATTTGGTTTGTAACAGTAATTTAACTCCAAGACTTCTGTTGTGATGTGTTTAATTGACTATGATGATATCAACATACGTCATGATATTCCCCACCGAGGCCCACCGGTGTTTAGATTGGCTGGAAAGCCGGGGTGTGATAGGTTGGTATCAGAGCTAAGGTTTGAGAGAATTAAACACTAGCCTTCTTGTGTTTAATCTCAAACTTACACAAAAGCACATTCCTTGACTTCTGAGTCTAGGCTTTGACCTAGGATTACTCACCTCAAGATGAATAAGTTCTTCAAAAAGCCTCCAAGTTGGTTAAGGGAAAGAAGGACGAGTGAAGTCTCTTCTAATAATATATGTTAGTCCCTACGAGGACATTTTATTTCTTTAGTCCCTGTATGGACATTGTCTTTTCCTTTAAGTCCTTCCATGGACAGTTTGTTTCATTTTTTCTAGTATTGTAATTTCTATCATCATTTAATGAAATATTTTGGAATTATACATATGTATTATCCTCTTCAAGAGAACGTCTCGATTTTACTTGAAATTTATACTCCGCTATATAATTCCAAAAAGATCTTAATGGTTTTGATTAGCCAAGTGGCACAGACCACATATTTGGCCAACTTATAAATGATAGTTAAGGATAAAAGGGCCTTCTATCATGATAGTTAAGGGGAGTTATCCTTCTATCCAGAGGTGGTGGACTAGGTTCAAGCCTCTAAGTTGCTAAGGTCAATTCGACCGGGACTACTAATCAACCATTAAGGTACTCTTATGTTAACATTCAGGAATGTTCATACTCATGGTAGTGTGACCTGAGGAACCACACTAACCGTCTAGGTGATGGACTATGTCCTAAAAACTATTATATAGCCTATGTGATCAATATGATCCCGGCTAATATCATCAATGCGATGATAATATTGACATCCATTAGTGATGTGGGCCAACATGCCATATTTATATATTCATTTGTGACAGGCCAAAGTGCCGTATTTTGTCCATTAGTTAAAGGCCAAAGTGTTGTATTATGTCCATTAGTGACAGGCCAAAGTACCATATTTTGTCCATTAGTGACAGGCTAAAGTGCCGTATTGTCCATTAGTGACAGGCCAACGTGCCATATTTTTATGTCCATTAGTGACAGGGCAACATGCCATATTTTATGTCCGTTAGTGACATGCCAATGTGACATATTTTATGTCCATTAGTGACAGGCCAACGTGCCATATATTATGTCCATTAGTGACAGGACAACGTACCATATCTATATGTCCATTAGTTGCAGGCCACCATGCCATATTTTATGTCCATTAGTGGCAGGCCAACGTGACATATTTATGTCCATTAGTGACAGGCCAACGTGCCATATTTTATCTCCATTAGTGATAGGCCAACGTGCCATATTTTATGTCCATTAGTGACAGGCCAACGTGCCATATCTATATATCCATTAGTGACAGGCCAACGTGCCATATTTTATGTCCATTAGTGATAGGCCAACGTCCCATATTTTATGTCCATTAGCGACAGGCCAATGTGCCATATCTTATGTCTATGAGTGACAGGCCAACGTACCGTATTATTATGTTCATTAGTGACAGGCCTATGAGCCATATTTTTAATGTCCTTCGTGAAAAGCCTATGAACTATTTATAATTGTCTAATGACAATGACAGTTGTGACATTACGATCCACTGTCAAATAATATATGGACTACGTCCAGATTGTAATTTGCCTTTGATGGTCCTTTTAGAGACCTAGGCTAAATATAGATAAGATTCATAGAATGTTAAGCCTAAGAGTTGTGATTATATTCACACTAGTTTGATTAGGCGATGGATTTGACAATCCAAATTATAAAGCCAACATGGTTATTAATACCATGCATAAGAGAAGATTAAATTTGGTGTTTAGAACCAAAGCTTCAAGAATGGCTAACTTGGATGAAGTGCAAAGTAGCCACCGAGAGATTAACTCTAACAACGCGAAAAACTTAGCCATCGATAATGATAATTTCCAAGCTCGCATTGATGTAGCTGTTGGAAAAGCCATGGAGATATTTAAAGAAATGAGTGCTACTCGCTCCAAACCTTTATCAATTCCACCATCCTTAGCTCATAAGGAGAGCTCAGTTCACTCTTCGAATCGAAGAGTGAACCAAAGAAGCTAGAATTTACTATAGGTCTCATTTTTCTTAAGACGGATGTACCTATAAATACTTCATCTCCTGTAAACCCCGAGATTTCAATAGAGAGTAGGAAGCGGTAGAAGCCTTGAAATGGCTAGATAAAATGGAGACGATAGTGGATATCAGTGGTTGTGCTGATAAGGATGTGGTAAAGTATGTATCACAGTCCTTCAAGGGTGATGCCTTGATTTGGTTGAAGGCTATGGTTCAATCTACAGGTAAGGTACACCTATACAACTTAGGATGGTCTAAGTTTGTTGACCTTGTAAAGGAAACTTACTGCCCTCTACACGAGGTGGAGAAAATAGAGTTAGACTTTCTTACTCTCACCATGAAGAATCTAGACTGCCGAAAGTATGTTTCTGACTTCAATTCCCTGTCTAAATTAGTTTCCAACCTAATCACCCCTGAACCTAAACGCACTGCGCATTTCATTAATAGGTTAGCCCTGAAATAAAGGGCATGGTAAAGGCTCCTCAGCCTAGTACCTATAGGTCTGTTGTTGACCTATCTCTCTCCCTCACCTTAGATTTGGTGAGGCAGAAGTCAGTCAAGACTGAGACTGACGGGAAGAGGAAGTGAGAGGATGGTAACCCCCAACGATTTAATAAGATGAATAAGGGGAGATTTGGGTTCAGAAGGAACCAAGATAAATCGGGTGTAACGCCGACATGTAAAAATTGCAACCGTAGGCATTGGGGACAGTGTAGTATTGATCCACAGGCTAAACCCCATGGTATCGGAAAGAAAAAGGGGCATAAGACCTTGTGTGGGGATCTTAAGAATGTCGTCTGCTACGGCTGTAATGAAAGGGGGCATATTAAGTTTAACTGCCCTAAGAACCCCAGAAATAACAATGCAAAGCCTAGAGAGGATAAGAAAGGGAATGCCCGTGCCTTCCAGATGAATGCTAGGGAGGCCGTTATTGACAATAACGTCAGAACAGGTACGTTCCTCATCAATGATGTATATGCTAGAGTTCTTTTTGATTGGGTGCAAATAAATCTTTTGTAGACCATAACTTTAGTAAACTATTAAACTTGCCCATAAGAACTCTAGACATAACTTATGAGGTAGAACTTGCTGATGGAACTTTAGAAACAGCATCTTCCATTCTTGAAGGATGTTTTATATCCATTAAGAATCATTCTATACCTACCTCTCTTTAGCCAATGAAATTAGCGGGGTTCGATGTAGTTTTAGGCATGGATTGGTTATCCCATAACCAAGCCCGCATTGCTTGTGATAAGAAACTCATCCAGATTAAAACCCCATCTGGTGAAACAATCACCATCCCTGGAGATTCACACTACGGATTGCCAGACAAGGTGTCGTTATTTAAGGCATTCAAGTGTTTGGGGAGAGGTTGTTTTATTTACATGGCACAAGTAACTATCAACGAGCCTAAGCCAAATATTGAAGACCTTCCAGTTATCTCGGAGTATTCTGATGTTTTCCCTGAAGAATTACCAGGCCTACCTCTAGATAGGCAAGTGGAGTTCAGATTGATATTCTGCAAGGATCAGCACCTGTTGCTAGAGCTCAGTATCGGTTAGCACCGATGGAAATGAAGGAGTTAAGAGTTCAATTAGATGAACTCTTAGACAAAGTTTCATACAACCTAGTTCCTCACCTTGGGGAGCTCCTATTCTTTTCGTTGAGAAGAAGGATGGTTCAATGCGGATGTGCATTGATTACCGTGAGCTAAATAAGATAACAATCAAGAATCGTTATCCTTTGCCCAGGATCGACAACTTGTTTGATCAACTTCAAGGAGCTAGCTATTTCACCAAGATTGATTTGAGATCAGGATATCATCAACTGAAGGTTAGGAAACATGATGTTCCTAAGACTGCCTTCAGGACTCGTTATGGTTATTATGACTTCTTGGTGATGCCTTTTGAGCTCATAGATGCACCTGCAGCATTCATGGATCTCATGAATAGAGTCTACAAGCCGTATTTAGATAATTTTGTCATTATCTTCATAGACCACATACTATCTACTCTCGTAATCAGGCTTATCACGAGAAACATCTTCGGTACATCTTAGAATTGCTAAGACAAGAGAAACTTTATGCTAAGTTCTCTAAATGAGAATTTTGGCGTAAAGAAGTCCAATTCCTGGGACATGTTGTAAATGAGCGTGGTATCCAAGTGGATCCCGCCAAAATAGAAGCAATAATGAATTGGGAAGTACCCAAAACTCCATCAGAGATTCATAGCTTCTTAGGAATGGCTGGTTATTATAGGAGGTTCATTGAGAACTTTTCAAGGATAGCCACTCCTTTAACTACTTTGACCCGTAAGAATGTCAAGTTTGACTGGGGTCTAAAACAACAAGAATTTTTTGAGATTCTAACACACAAGTTGAGCAATTCTCCGGTGTTATCTCTACCTAAGGGTATTGAGGATTTTCTAGTTTATTGTGATGCCTTGCACACTGGCATGGGTTATGTGCTAATGCAAAAAGGCAATGCGGTTGCTTATGCATCACAACAATTAAAGGTGCACGAAAGGAATTACACCACCCATGATTTGGAATTGGGTGCCGTTGTATTTGCACTTAAGTTGTGGAGACATTACTTATATGGCACAAAGTGTATTATATACACTGACCATAAGAGTCCCCAACATCTGTTCAATCAAAAGGATTTGAAATGCGACAGCACCGTTGGATGGAAACACTTAACAATTATGATTGTGAAATTTGCTATCATCCCGACAAGGCAAATACCATTGTTGACGCCCTGAGTTGCAAGGAAAGGGTTAAGCCGATTAGGATTTACACCAAGAGCATTGAGCTAAGAAATAGCTTGAATGAGAAGCTATTATTACAAAAGTAAGCCCTATTAGAGGCTAATATTCCTAATGAGGGATTAGGCGGAACTATTGATTAATTAACACCTAGAAAGGATGGAATCCTTAGATTTAAGGAAAGAATCTGGGTTGCAGTCTTTGGAGGACTTAGAGAGCTAATCCTCCAGGAAGCTCATAATACGAGATACTCAGTTCACCCAGGTGGTGACAAAATGTATCAGCATTTGAAAAAGAATTATTGATGGATGGGTTTGAAGAAATCCATAGCCACTTATGTAGCTAAGTGTCTGACGTGTTCACAAGTTAAGGCTGAACATCAGAAGCCGTCAGGACTTCTACAATAACTTGAGATTCCCACTTGGAAATGATAAATGGTAACTATGGACTTGATTACCAAGTTACCTAAGAGCAAACGTGGTAATGAAATGATTTGGGTCATTGTGGATAGGCTGACTAAGTCAACACATTTCTTGCCAATTAAAGAAACGTATAATTCCGACAAATTGGCTAAGTTGTATGTAGACAAGATTGTGTCCCTACATGGTGTGTTGGTATCTATTGTATCTGATAGAGATACTAGATATGCATCTCATTTTTGGAAATGTTTCCAACAATCTTTAGGCATAAGATTAAACTTTAGTACGGCTTACCAACCACAGACTGATGGTCAGAGTGAGCGTACTATTCAGACTTTGGAAGACATTCTTAGAGCATGTGTGATTGATTTAGGTGGAAGTTGGGATGACCACTTACCCCTAATAGAATTCTCCTCTAGTAAAAGTTATCATACAAGCATCAAGGTTGCTCCTTTTGAGGCCTTGTATGGGAGAAAATGTCGAACGCCCGTGTTGGGCCGAAGTTGGGGAAGCGCAACTATCTAGACCTGAGATTGTCCTGGAGACCACGGATAAGATTGTGCAAATCCGTGATCGTCTCAAAGCTGCCCGAGATAGGCAGAAAAGTTATGCTGACAAGAGGCGTAAACTTCTTAAGTTTCAAATAGGGGACAAAGTCATGCTAAAGGTATCACCTTGGAAGGGTGTGATGAGATTTGGAAGGAAGGGCAAGTTAAGCCCAAGATATATAGGACCATTCGAGATAATCGAATGTGTCGGCACTGTAGCTTATAAGCTTAAGCTGCTAGAGGAGCTTAGTGGGATTCATGATGTTTTTCACATAAGTAATCTTAAGAAAACTCTAGCTGATGAGTTGCTAGCAATGTCACATCAAGATGTTTAAATAGATGAAAACCTGAGGTTCGTTGAGAAACCGATTTCGATCGAGAATCGACAGGGTAAGAAGCTCCGAAGGAAAAAAGACACCTACAGTAAAGGTTTAGTGGGATGCCCTACGAGGCCTCGAGTATACATGGGAGGTTGAGTCCATTATGAGACAAAAATACCCCCATCTTTTTTAATAAAATCTCAAGGTCAGGATTTCTTTGAAGGGGTGAGGATGTGACACCTCATAAAAATCATCTCCAATAGTATAGTGACACATGTCGTATATTTTTTATTATAAGTCTTCTAAAGACTAATAAGGACTAAAAGTGTCAACATGCTCAAACTAAGTCTCTGAGTGACCTTCTGATGTCAGCATGCACAAACCGAGCCTTTGAGTGCCATTAGAGTCAACATGCTTAAAACATAGCCTCTGAGTGAACATTAGTGTCAACATGCTTAAACTTAGCCTCTGAGTGACCATTAGTGTCAACATGCTTAAACTTGGCCTCTAAGTGACCATTAGTGTCAACATGCCCAGCCTCTGAGTGACATCAGAGTCAACATGCTTATATTGAGCCTCTGAGTGATCATTTATGAAGTTCTAACTCTCATACGTGCCACTTGTTAGACGAGAGAGGTTAATTCTGTAAATATGTGAAAGTTGGATAATCGAGGGGTTAAAAGTGTCAACATGTTAATTTATACCTCTGAGTGACCTTTTAACGGATTGAAAGCTTGACAATGTCTGGGCATACTCTCGGGTATGCCAAATATTGGTTACGGAGGGGCTAAATGTGACAAACTTTGAAAGATCCCTTGAGGCGCTCATGGGGCGCGAGAGACATTGGCCATGTCTCTCGCGGGGGCGATAGGCCTGTGTTATAGAAAATTTGCTTGGCCTCCATACAAATTGCCAAAAACCATTTGATTCGAAACAAGGGACTTCCAAACTGCTATGCCACGTTTTAGGACACTTGTAAGCTCCCTCTAATACCCCTTAACACCTGGTATCACCTCCTTCAAGCTCTCTAACTATAAATAGGTGCCAAGGTTCACCATTTGAACTTGAACCTTTCTGATTCTCATTCTATCTCCCTCCTCTAGAAGTTCATAACTGAAAGGAGCATCCAACTTAGTTCTGTTGCATCCTAGGAATTACTTGTAAGTGATCCTTTCTCTTGCATTGTCGTTTATAGGCTTTTATAGCCAAAAGTCAAGCGTTTTATGGAAAACGCATTGACTTTCATTTAAGACCATTATGATCTAGCCATTGTTCGTAACGAACATGGCTAAGTGATCGTAATAAGGTAGGTATTAATCCCTATAAAGGCATCTTCTGAAGATTACGTTTACTGTACCAATTGACGGGTTAAAGTATTAATACTAAAAAGTCAAACATGCCATTTTTCGAAAATATTATAATTTGAGCATATATGTTATGAAATATGTTTTGACACTTAAACAAGTTGGCAATAATTATTAGAACATGTGGGAACATGTTCGGCTCGTCAAATCAAGTTCTAGGGTCGATTCGCAACCGAAAGTCGTGA
Organism: Scalesia atractyloides; assembly: GCA_947069175.1. Lineage (NCBI taxonomy): Eukaryota > Viridiplantae > Streptophyta > Magnoliopsida > Asterales > Asteraceae > Scalesia > Scalesia atractyloides. The sequence continues at coordinate 50,742,216 of CAMTDV010000023.1, forward strand.
AATTTGACTTCTGTTTTGACTTTCGATCCTGGCCCGATTTAGATTAATTAGCTACTGATCTAAGGTTGCATTATGATCGTAATATAATGTAGCATAACCCCATAAGGTTACATGATCATAATCAGAATCCGAGTTTATACACAAGTTCCATAATTAAGCCATTATCACAAAAATGCCATTTTCATATAAAATAAGGTTTAAACAGTAATGAACTTGAAAATGAATTACCTACTGATGTAATATCATAAGTAGGATTATTTGGGATGTGTAATCTGATAGTATACTGAGTTTACGTACAAGTTCTTATAGTATGTCGATGAATGACCATAACGCTCTTATGGCGCATAAAATGGTTTTAACCATATAGTTTCATATCAAATCCTTTACTTACTGATATGTTATATTAAATAACATATCTAAAACATATAAACCTGATTTTAACATCAGTTTTCGTTAAACATCACATAAATCATCATTATACGACATAAGCGCTGTTTCGGCGTATAGTATGGTATTAAACCATATTTATCAACAAAGACTTGTAACCTACTGATTTTAAAACTTGTTTTAAATATTTTTATAGTAGGTACATGATATAAACTCAGAATTCCATATAAACTATCATAATATGTGTAAAATGACAAAAATGCCCCTTCGGTGCATAGTTTGGTCATAAACGATAAATTACACATATTATCATGTTCTTACTGATATTATATCATAAATAATTATTTTTCCAAAATACTTTTGATCTTAACATTAAAATAAATTCATGCTCCTTTTATACGGTATATAATTAGCGAAACGCCCTTATGAGGCATAGTTTCATTTTAGAATCTTAACATGTGTATAAGTTGATATCCTACTGATATTACAACTTATTTAAAGTATAATGGGATATAGAACTTGTACATGACTTATGTGGTTACCCGATATCGCTGATATGCGTACGGTTAAGTATATGTAACTAGTTTACGGAAATTAACCAAAACGGGTTTAACCTAATCAATTAAGTGTCAAAATCCAGAATGCTTATAGTTTACCCATATTATACAAGTCAAAGTACTTGTTAGGTTTAAACTACATTCTATCCGATCATCGTTTAATCTAGCGTTGTATTTTTAAACCTGTACACTAGTTGGTGTAAGTCTCTGACTTAAATAAGTCCTTTAGTATTTAATTGGTTAGCTTATGCCATAATCCAGACTAGTTTTTTGGTAAATGCTATCTGCACTTAGTTCATTTGGGATACGACTAAGATATTAAATCTTGCTTATTAAAATTAAGACTAGCTCTGGTATATACTCTCGACTTATTTCCCCTATACGTTCTTGGGTTATGGTAAACTATTACTGCTTTGTTGGAAGTAGGATCAATCAAATGCCGGAATGTGGCTAGTAAATCCACATATTCCTTTTTAATCAGATTTGTTTGATCACCTAAAAATTGGTGGTTAACTACCGTGTCCTGGATATCCTCGGCTCATTACATTAGATAATGGCCACGACCTAAGCGCGGGGAGTAGGCATACACCTGACAGACGCTCATGCTAAAAACTTTACCCACAAAGTTGGGGATAACTCCTTCGTGAGTTCTTAAGTGGTGAGCACGTTAATCATGTGTCAGTCTCCGTACTGGGCCCTGTATGTATGGACAAACAAGTGAATCTGTTAACAAGGTTACGAAGTAACTTTCCCAAGATATAAAAGATTTTGTGCCATGTGCACTTAAAACTATTTTCAAAATGTTTTCAAAACGAGTCAGTTGGGTGTATTTACCAAGGAAAGCTGACGTATTTTCAAAAGACTAAGCTTGCAGGTATAATACGAAATAGGCTGGAAGCTGCTCGAAGTGATAAAAGATATTGCAAATGCTAGATCTACCCTAAAGTTTAAACTTTTCTACATTTTACGATCCGCCTGTGGATCTTCTGTTACAAGCCATCTGTATATTCGTTTTCGTACTTTGAAAATTTGGTTTGTAATAGTAATTTAACTCCAAGAATTTCGTTGTGCTGTGTTTAATTGACTATCATGATATCAACTTACGTCACGATATTCCCCACCTGGGCCCACCGATGTTTGGATTGGCTGGAAAGCCGGGTTATGACACACGAATACGGGCGGTGCGTTAATCCTATGGCGCTATACATGTTAAGGGAGGCTTGTACACAATTAAGTTGCAAGTATTCGTATTAAGCATGTATGATAGCATGTTTGTGTTGTGATTTAGCATAAAAAGTTGTCTTCAGTGGGATGATATAACATATAAGTTGCACCCCAAAAGTGTAAAGATAAAGAGGAGAGTTGAGTATGCTCACAATTTTACAAGCTTTCCTAGTAATCTGGGAGCCAGTGAGTTAAGGTGATGAACGCCGAAGTAACCCTACACGAGGGAAACAGAGGTGTGTGAACATTCCGAGTTTGGCGAAAGATTCAGACTTGGATTCAGAAAATAGGGAAAGAAAACGTAGAAAATGCCACTTCGCGTGAAGTGGGCTGACCACTAGATGAGAAGTGACTTGCACTTCGTACAAAGTGATTGTCCACTCCGTGCAGAAGTGACAGTTCTAGAATGTTGTAGCCTGTTTAAACCCGTTTCAACACTAATTTCTGTGAACGAGGAGTTTAGGAATGAGGCAAAACAGTTTGGGGCCATAACACTTAATCAATATTTGATAACATCATGGCCCTGACCAGTTTTACAAGGAAAGTACAAAATATATATATAGTTTATATATTTCGTTTGTCAAATACATCATAGATGTCATGCAAGTAGGTATGAAACCTTGTTATATGATTTACCAAAGCACTAAGTTCATCAACACAGGTTATAAACCCGCTTGGTCATTAACATATAGAAGTTAGATATATAAAATGTTCAAGTGAGGTGCGGAACTTAATTCGGAAAGCCAAGGCCTCCAACGTTTTCACACTTGCTAGAACACAATTGCAATCCTATTGAGGATGATGAACTCGGTCAACTCTACACTTGGTAGAAAAGAAAAGGAGGAAAAGTAAAAAAAAAAAGTGACAAGAATAAGAGAAATTTGGTGAGCTAACACTCACTTAGAATGCCTAAGAACAATCTACCAAAGCTCTGGAAATTTGGAGTGTGAGTGACAGTGTTTAGAAAGTTTAGATGTGTGAAGAAGTGCACTTATTTATAGGAATGAGTTGCTGCCAGCTACTCTTCGTGTGAAGTATACTCTACTTCGTATGAAGTGGGTACACTTCGTGTGAAGCAGGTTCAACTCGCACGAGGGGGTTGGTTTGGGACTTTTTTCACGTATTTTAGCTGATTTTTGTGTGTTTCATGCATAAAGTTGTAATGTATGAGTATTGCACGTATAATAAGTCTGATTTACATGTAAGTATGTATTCGAATGATTGATTGCATGTATAACAAGTATATGTAAAATGAGATTTCATTATGATCAATGTCTCGGGTAACAAAGTGGGAACTAAAATATGAATAGGACATGAATACAAGCTTCCAAAAATAGAAATATGATTACACTTACTAAATAAGTAAAGTACAATAATACATAGTGTTACAACTATACGTAATGGCTGCTAAAAAAGCTTTATGTGAGTTTGAAAACTTTTCATAAGATACGTAATTTGAAAGAGTATGTACCATTGAAGAATATTGATTGGGTGCCTGGTGTAAGGTCTATGGAGGGTGCTAGCTCTACATTGAAGTCACTCGTATATTTTGGTTGAACCTTGTTTCTAATCTCTCTCAAAGGTTGAAAAGTTTCTTGTTTATCAAATGTTATATCCTAGGGACTAGATATATAATGTTCTAATGGCTCATCTTGTTCACTGAAATATTCAACCACATCATTTTTCGATACGAGTTCGTGAGATTCCTCATTATCTCAATCTTCTACAGTGTGTTTATTTTTAGTCTGACCCACGTTTTTTTGTTCATGTTGACCAAACAAGAACTCCTTGCATTCAATTAGCACCTCAAATATACTTGTCTTGGTGCCACTCGACTTTAGTATTGCAAAAGGAAATGTTGTTTCTACAAGTTATACAACATGAGAAACTACTAGTTTCACATGCTCAGAATCAAAGACTTTGTATCCTCTTGTCCTTTGAGGAAAACCCATAAACACACCCGGCCTCCCCCTAAATTCAAATTTAGCTCCCCTGTTTCAATACTCCAGCAGTAAGCGAGACACCCCATAACTTTCATGTGATCATATTCTAGGTTTTGACTAAATACGATATCATGAGGTGTCATATTTCCAATGACTTTTCAAGGTAGATGACTAATGATCTAAGTCGCCTTTTGGACATATTCTCCTCAAAATCTCTTAGGAAGACCACCTTGGAACATTAGAGCACGGGCAATTTCGAGTATATGATGGTGTTTTCATTCCACCGCCCCAATTTGTTGGGGTATGTGTGGGCATGTGTTTCCAACAAGATCTCCTCTTGCGTGTAAAAACTCATCATGCGATTCTAAGTGAACTCACCTTTGTTATTGCATCTAATTCTTTTAATTTATTTTCCAAATCAAGTCTTGATCATATTGTGAAAACTTATCAAACAATTACTAATTGCATATTTATGTTTAATGAGGAATGGGTATGCTTTGCCTTAACATAAGCATCGCATATGTTGTCTTTCAAATTGAAAGAAACATATTCTAAAAATCTATATGGGGTAACTTGAACTCTGAAACATGACCTAGTCATGAATGCGGAATTCCAACAGTCGTGTTAAAAGCCATGACTCTTCTTTTCTTTGCTACCATGCCCATCCGATACAAACCCTTCACGCATTTACTAGAACCAATCAACTACTTCAAGTGTAAGACCTTCATGACATTAAAGTCGGGAAAAAATGTAACAATACATTGTAGATCTTTATCCAATCGGCATACCAAAACAAGTGACAATTGAATTCGGGAATGTATAAAACTTCCTTACATTTTCGTTCCACCCACTAAGGTAGAATTTTCCTATCGCGTCAACCGGGCTACTATCACCATCGCGCATAATCACGGGTGTTACCTGATCACCTTTGGTACTATTTTCAAAATAATTTATTTCATGAACTATGTGTTTCGGTGAACTGTTGCCATAATCTAGTTGTCACTTTCATAAGAAAGAAACTATTGAGCTTCCCAGCCATGTTAGCTTTACGAGTACGCTCACCTTCGGCTTTGTCACATGTTTTATCATTGAAGTGTTTCAACAACGTCTCGTATTGGATATCTGTTAGACCAGTAATGGTGTCGGATTTAGCATCAGCATCTGTTGCTTAAGGCTTTCCTTTCTCTAGTTTTACCTTGCCCAACCACCACTTAGGATAACCAACGAGCTTGAAATTGCCCTCGCATTTATGCACATCCCTATCACAAAAGGTGTAATGTTCCATCTCACCCGTATTGTTTCGTTTTATCTCCTTTTGTCGACCTTTGCATCATTGATTGCTATTACACATCGGCGTTGAGAGTAGATTTGGAAAGCTAGTGCCTGAATTCGGGGTTTCTTCATAGGATAATACATGAACAAGAATGGACCCTTACCATTTTATAATCGATGCTTCTAGGTCATTAAATGTAAAGGGAGTTATTACTTTCGGAGGAAGATGTCATATGGATAATACATTTACATGAAGGGCCTATGTGAAAATCTCATTAAGCCTTCTATATAAAAAAACTCTAATGATGTCGACCTCCATTTAACTGACTCCGTTGTTCGACCAAGCACGCCAAACTCATGGATTGCTTCATGCCCTTCCTTTTAGCTTAATCCAAATGTTTTGATGGTAACTCTTGCTCGAATACTGGTTTGGAATACCCCCTTGCTCACATATCAGCACGTTTTAGAGATTGTGTTCGGATGCGAAGTACTCACTTTGTTGCTATGGATCAACAATGCCTTGCGATTGAACCTAGAATCATTTAGCTAATTGAAACGAGCATATATAGGATGGATTGTTAGAATTGTAACTATTTCCTAGGTGGGGACTTGAGGAACCTAACTTGGTGTAGGACTACGAATTAGTGTTTTCTTATGCTAGGGTCTTGCATTAAAGTGGATTGCATTAGCTGTTATTCTTTGGTTTTCAACATTTCATTAAGTATGTATGAAATCTTCATAAATGGAATTGGGTGAAAACAAAAGTGATTACGACTTTTTAAGGATGAAGATAATGGGTGCGCATGGCATGGGTATGTGTGTGCGCTTCAAAGATGAAAATAGTTTATTAAGCATGCTAGCATGCAACTTAATTAATTAAGCATGCATTCTTGCATGTCAATTCTCTCTCTTAATTAAACATGTTTTTATTTTTTATTTTTGAAGATTTACTTTAGGTAGAATGGTTAATAAACATTGCTAGGAGAGAGTTTTGGGAATTGTTAGTGATGTATACGTATCCATGAACATGTTTTATACATCCTAGGATTCAAGCTTCTTTATAGTTCTATAGTGTATAACTCAAGCTTTACATGGAGGTGAGTTCTTAAGACACTTTTTTACGCATTTTTAAATCTTAGGATAATATGCATGCTAAACAAATTAAATTATTTTTATGAATGAAGTTATAAAACTTATAGCAAGTATGATTTTATTTACACTTGTATGGTTTTATAGTATGATATTTACGCAACGGTTAGATATATTTATATACTAGTTTATATATACGCAAATGTTGATATGAATATATATATATATAAGTTTATGTTGTCAGGATTTGATCTGTTTTTTATCACACGTATGCTATGAAATTTATTATAAAGGTTAAACCCATTTATGATAGTGGTGTAGATTATTGTGTTACACAAGTCATTATGTGAACGTGAAAGTGAATGAGAATGAGAATCTGAATGTGAATGTGAGTTTATTGTCTTGTAATGACCGAGTCAGATGTGAATCTAAAGTCCTCTAACAATTTACCCATCGTTGGGAATGTAAAGTCCTCTAACAATTTACCCATCCTTGGGACAATCAGAGCGTCGCCTAACCGTCTAGTTGTCTTTGGGGCAAAATGAGAATGTAATGTCCCTTAACAGTTTAGCCGCCTCAAGGCAATCTGGCGTCACCTAAAAGTCTTGTTGTCCTTATGGCAGAATGAGAATGTAAAGTCCCCTAAGAGTCTAGTTAGCCTTGGAGCAATCACGAAGTCCCCTAACTATCTAGCAGTCCTTGGGGTAGAACGAGAATGAATAATTCTTTTTATCTTTTATTGGTGTTTAGTGATCCAAGGTGAGGAGACCCTAGTTGTGTGCTTGACCCGCTTGAATGAATGTTTAAAGTTATTTCAACATGTCTAAAGTTATTTCAACATTTTTATTGTATTAGATTATTTTAAAATTGAATTCACTCACCCTAGTAGCTGACTTTTACATGCATGTTATATTGATTTTAGGGTACTTGGATGGACAAATGACGACATGGATGTTGCATATAACTACCCGACATTTTAAGATTGTATTTCTAGTTGAAGACGCTTATTTAATAAATTAATTTTATACATTAAATTATGTATTTTAATTTGGATATTTCCCGTGTTTTTGGAATTTGACTTAAATGTTTTCCGCTGCAGAATCTTTGAGTTAAAAAAAGTATTTAAATCTTTTTCAGACTGGGGGCACCCAATTGTGAGACACCCAATTTTTGGGGTCTTACAATTTGTATCTCATTCCAAAGTCCTCTAAGTTTAGCATAATAGGCAGAAACAGACATGTCATCTTGGCGAGTGATTGTGAGGGCTGCGTAACTCATAAGCACAAGGAGCACTATCTTTACCAAACCTTTTCTTGAGAATCATTCCATATTTCAAAAGTCGTGTTTGAATACTTAACATTTCTTCTTATCACCTTTTCCATGTCTGTCGTTAGCCATCATTTTATCATTGCATCACAACGCATCCAAGCCATATAGTTTTCTTCGGTCTTCTTCGGTTTGGGTATGGAACCATCGATGAAACCTATTTTATTTTTAGCAAATAGGAAATTTGTCATCTCTTGGACACAATCATTGTAGTTGATGTCGGTGAGCGGGTGTTAACTTGCATTTGTCTTAGGTAGTCAAAAGCGTGTGTGTAGTAGGGAGAGTTGATATCAATGGACGAATACCATTATTCTATAATGGGCACTTTTCTTTGCAAGGTTTCATCTCTCCGACCATGGCCATGTTTTAGGGCTTAGGTTTACGATTTTGTGAAATAACGCTCTAACACTATAGAGAATCCATATTGAAGCCAAAAGTGTTTTTTTTTTTTCATTCATTAACGTGATTTTAAATACAGAATAAATTTGCAGGAAACAAATAAACTAACTTAAGAGAAGAATAATAAGAAGTATAAAAACATAAACAATAAAATATTCATTAAATTAACCTTGATAACTTTGAGCTTTGCATTGAAATATCCTAGATATTTTTGTTAGATAAGAGGATTAATGTATGGTTATTTGACCTTGCATGACTCTTTTATCAAGTTGTGTAACATGATTAATGTATGGTTATTTGACCATGCACCACTCTTTTGTGTCCATTTGTATTATCATGGGGTGATTGCTTAACAAATCAAGCCAAAGTTTAATTTAAATGTTTAATAAATTTAAAGATCCAATTAATAAAGTTTAATTTTATCAAATATATGTTTTAGAAAATGGGTTAAGTAGTTAACTGGTTTGGACTTGTGATCTAATTAGTTGATTTGTATTTTGGGTCGATAATGTGGGTTAATAGTTTGTTTTCGGCTGGGCTTATTTAGGGGCTTTAGGCCTGGTTTGGTTTAGTATATATTGAAAACCCTTGTAACAATTAGGGGTTAATCGGCTTTTAAGAAACGTAGAGCCAGTCAAAACACATGACATCTCTTTGTATCCGACATTGTTTGGTGTATGCAAAGATAAGCTTTTGATTCAAATTCTATTGTGTTTATTGTTCTTGAATCAGTTTTGTAATTGGATTCCTCACGAATACAAAACTATTGATTAATATCATTGAATCCTGTCATGGGACTTACAATTGGTATCAGAGCCAAGAACCTACTTCTAGGCTCCGTTGATATCATTAGATTCAAGAAGACGGTTGAAAAAGGTTGCTGATTGAAGTTCTTAGTTGCTGTTATTGATTTGTTGGTGTATTTTGAAGATCTCGAGTCCTATTCATCTCTAGTTTATTGTCTGTTCATCAATTATTCAAGAAATTGAAGCCGATTTGGTTTGGTGAATTTACAGAAAGTGTTTGCGAGATTCAAGGAAGATTGTTGAGGATTATTTAGAAGAATTCTCGAAATCTTTTGTTATGTTGACACCTAGACTTAAAGACATTAAAACTTAAAGCATTAAAAATTCATTAACTATGAACTCCACTAATTTAACCGTTGACCCTAACTTGGCTGCTTTGAACAAGCATTAACTGGATTCCATCATAGGAATGACCACTAGAATTCCTAGACTTCTTGATGGAGAAGATTTTCCTGAATGGAAGTGGCATTTTAAGAAACATGTCAAGGTAAAGGATGCTAAAATTTGGAGAAGTATTATGCGTGGTCCAAAAGAAATTACTTATGAAAGAGAAGATGTTCCTAGTGTTAAGATTAAAAAAAACATATAATCAACATACAAATGAAGACTTTGCTATCGTTGAAGAAGATGACAAGGCACTGTCTACTTAACTATGGTGTTGGGCCGTGATATTGCTATTGGCTTTAGAACTGCAAAATCTACAAAAGAATTGTGGGAGTCATTGCATGATGTGTTTGAAGGAAATGAAGATATGAAGGAAAGCAGACGAAATTTGTAAAGTAAAAAATTTAACAATTTCAATCATATTTATGGAGAGACAGTAGACAACCTAATTCAGAGATTCGTGAAATCAATCACTCAAATGACAATTTTCGAATTACCACTGTCGAACTCCTCGGTGAACATACAACTTCTGAATGCTTTACCAAAGAGCTCGGATCATCATGTGGCTATGATCAAGAAAACTAAAGATCTTGCTAGATGCAGTCTGTCTAAAATGATCTCTCACATTAAGGCTTGTGAATTGGATGATAAAAAGAGCGAAAAAAATTATAAAAATAGTTTGCTTCTGCAGGTTTTACTACAACACCCGCTGCTTCCAACAATGCTACTCTCATGTCACAAACTGGATTCCAGATGTTCAGAAGTTCGACATCAGCTAAAGCTGCACCAGAACTGACATCAGTAAATGTGCACCATCCAACAGTACTTGCTTCATCATCATTCAATGTTGCTGCTGCTTCAAGTGTCAAGAATGAATTCATAGCATTTTTCTCACAAAAGACTAAGGAGAATCTTGAAATTGCAGCATCTTTTATAAATTGTTTGAATGCTTTTGTTGCAGGTTATATTACTCCACCCAACTTTGTCATGTCTGATTTGGATCAGATGCAATTAGATGATGTAGAAGAATGGATATTACATGGCAAATGGCAATGGCAACTTTTAGAGCCAAGAATTTTGTAAAGAGAACTAGAAAGAACAACTGGACTAATTTTGGAGACCGAAAGGTGGAAATTGACAAGTAAAAAATTCGACGCTTCAACTGTCATGAGCCAGAGCACTTGGCAAGGAACTACACCAGGCCTTATGTGAACAAAACTCAACTCATCCTCAACCCGTTGTCAGAAACCCAGAAAGAGTTGTTTTTCCAACAAACACTACAGCGACTGCTTATAGTGGAACTACAGCTAACATAGCCATGGTGGTTTAGACTAACGCCTCCTTTGACTAGAGCACTGAGATTCAACACCTAAATCTGACAGCTCCTGAAAATCAAACACCTACAGACAAGATGGCGTTCATGACTCAGGTTCATAGACTTACTACAGAGGAGGTAAATTCCTACTTATATACTCCTGATTGTAGAGCTAGGGTAGCAGCATATCGCTTACACAACTCAGAACTAATCTCAGATCTTCATGACAAAATAGGCACAATAGTGCTTTAAAGAAAAACGAAAAACTTAATGGAAAGATATTGCCAAACTTCAAGAAGATCTGAGTGTAAAATGTTGTGTATACGATGATGCTAGAGAAAACATAAGTGTTTTGCCAAGGAACTAGAAGAGATCAAACCAAAGTTTCAATTAAATGAGATTAATATTAAAAAGTATGATACATCTAGTAAATTGGCCAAAGACTTATGTGATAACAATTAGAGTATAAACGAAAGAAAGGGTGTGGTTTAGGTTACAATAATGTGCCTCCACCATTCAACCACAACTACAGCTATTTAGAAAGAGCAGAAAGTATGTCTTATGGTCCAAGGACTAATGAGGCATTGACCTATAGTGAACCCATTGGAAAACGAACAGATCAGTCGATTAAGTTTATCTCTAAGTCATAGAAAAATACTAATACTTCTTCTTCCCTTGCAGATGAAGTAGTTATTGAAGATGTGGTTGGTGATGAACAAGCATTCATTTTTGATGACATTTCAAATAAAGTTTGATTCTGATAACACTTTGCTTTTTTACATTCTTAGTACTATGTGTGTTGGGCCTGATGTTTTGGGCGAAAAATTTGATGTTTGTGGTGAAAGTTTAGACTCTTTGCATGATGATGGTTTATTTTCAGTTAATAATGAATGTGATGTGATGTTTCTTGTTCAACAGCAACTAATGCTGAACAAACAAATGAAAATGAAAGTGTTGATCAAAATTGTTCTAATCATTCTTCTGAAACTGTCTCAATAGATGTCTCTAATGATCTATCCAGTGGAACCTCTGAAACACTTTCACAAGATGATCAGGAAACATCTTTAAAAATGAAGTCACAAGTGAATCAGTTTTTAATATATCTGATTCATGTGTTGTTGAATCATCTGAATCATGTGAATCTGACCTTGAATTTTATCCTAGAAAATGAATCACAAAAAGGTGGTTACACTAGAAAATGAATCACAAAGTGTTTCTTTTGAGTCAGAAACAGAGATAAATCTTCTTCAACAAATAAATTAGAAAATCATATTAAAAAGATAATCATCAAAAGTCTAATTTTCATACATGCGCTACTTCTCGTCAACATGTACCAACTCACTCAGAGAAGGCAAATGGAACACAAGTAAAGCAACAGAAGCAAGCTCATTCATCTAGACCCATCAGATCAGCTAATGCTACTAGATCTCCGAATCTCCATACATTGAAATGTCAGACATGTTTCAACTGTTGAATTCCTGGACACATTGCTAAAAATTGTGTTCATCTCCCAAAAGAAGCAAAATGCCAAAAATGCACCAAATCAGAAGGTTAAGCAGACTCGACAACGTTATTTTGAGTCTGTTAAGATTGTCAAGTCTTAGACAGTGACAAATACCTCTTGCAAAGCCAAACCTTCTGATCAAGATTGGAATGCAGCTAAACAAAGGAAATGGTATGGAAAAAAGGGTTTTCAAAACAATTCAAATAAGACTTTTGGTAAAAATGCTTATCAATGGTCAAATCGACATTGGAAACCTAAAGTTAATGTTGAGCAATCTTCTACATCTCATACAAAATTTTCTCATAGTCAATCCTCAAAATTTTTTAACAAAGAAATTTTGTTTGGCAAAGGGTATCATATGTTGATGCTCAAAGAAAAGCCAAGTCCACTATGGGCTGGATTCCAAAAACTAACTAATCCCGCTACTCGTGCAGGAACAGTTGTGGAGGACTATCGTGTGACTTTGGTACATGGGTAATGGCTGTGCCAGGCACATGACAAGAGACTTATCTTAACTCATTAATGTAAGAGAATTTGATGGCGGATATGTCTCATTTGCGGGAGGAGAATCTGGTAGAATCACTCTAGAGGGAACAATGTAAAATGGCGTGTTGAGCTTTAAGAATGTGAACTACCTTCCTAAATTAAAACACAGTATCCTGAGTGTCTCTCAGATCTTTGATAAAGGAATGATTGTTCATTTTCTAAAAAGGGGTGCTACTTCTTGAAACCGGCAATCATGTTACCGAAAGATTCTTGGTGCATATTTGTGACAACAGCTTAGATTTGGTCTTTGGATATCTTGTAATTAGTAAAACGATACACTGTTAGCGGGTTTAGTTTTGTAATAGTTAGTTATTGTGATTGGGCTAAACCAGACACATTATAGGGAGTGGTAGGTGAATTGGGCCTAGACCAATTTGCAGCCCATGTGGTGAAACCCTAGCCCAGTTGCAAATTTGTCTCTATATAAAGAGAGTTTTGCATTAGGGTTAAGGTTGCTCATTTAATCACTTCAGAGAGAGTTGAGAGAGAATTCTTGTGATCTAGATTGATTGTAATCATTGTGATAGATAATCAATAAAGAACAGGTTTACTGTGATTGTTATCCGTACGTATATATAACTAGTTTACGGAAATTAACCGAAACGGGTTTAACCTTGTCATTTAAGTCTCAAAATCCAGAATGTTTATAGTTTATCCATATTACACAAATCAAAGTACTTGTTGGGATTAAACTACATTCTATCTGATCATCGTTTAATCAAGCATTATACAACTTGATCCTGTACACTACACGGTCTAAGTCTATGACTTAAATAAGACCATTAGTATTTAATTGGTTAGTTTATGCCATAATCCAGACTAGAGACTTGCTGATAAATGCTATCTCCACTTAGTAATTTTGTGTACGGCTGAGTTATAAATTAAATGAAGACTAGCTCAAGTAAATACTCTCGACTTATTTCCCCTATACGGGCTTTAGTTACGGTAAATTATTACCGCTTGGTCGGAAATGGGATCAATCGAATGTCGGGTGCGGCTAGTATATCCACATATTATGTTTTAAGTTTTGTTTGATAACTTAAACATCAGGGGTTAACTACCGTGTCCTGGATATCCTCGGCTCAGTACAATAGAAATGGCCACAACCTTAGCGCGGGTGTGGGCATACACCCGATAGACGCTCAATAATGCATTCCCACAAGGTTGGGAAGAATTGACTCCTTCGTGAGTCCAATGTGGTGTGTACGTTAATCATGTCTCGGTCTCTGTACCGGTCGCTCTATGTATGGACAAACATGTAAATCTGTTAACAAGGTTAGATGGTCAACTTTCCCAAGTTATAAAAGATTTTGTGCTGATACACACTTAAACCATTTTTTAAATGTTTTCAAAACGAGCCAGTTGGGTGTATTTACCAGCGAAAGCTGACGTATTTTCAAACGACTGAGCTTGCAGGTACAATACGAAAAATAGGCTGGAAGTGCTCGGTAGTGATAGAGGATCTTGAAAATCCTAGATTTACCAATATCTGTTTTATATTCTTTCCATAGTTTATGATCCGCTTGTGGATCTTCTATTACGAGCTTGTATATTATTTCGTATTCGAACATTTGGTTTATAATAGTAATTTTACTCCAAGACTCCCGCTATGTCGTGTTTAATTGACTATCCTATTATCAAATGACGTCACGATACTCCCCACCCGGCCCACTAGTGTATGGATTTGAGTTGGAAATACGGGGTGTGACAGGTTGGTATCTGCGCCAACGTTTGAGAATTAAACACTATCCTTCTTGTGTTTAATCTCAAACTTACATGAGCACATTCTTTAGACTTCCGAGTCTAGGTATTGACCTAGGATTACTCATTTCATTATTAAGTTATTAGTATTGTTTTTTAATTGATTTTTAACAGGAAAATGCCGCCAAGAGTGAGAAGACGAGGAAAAGGACCCATGAGGGGAGGACACATCCCTCCACATCCACATCACCCGAACCCCTATGAGGACTTGGGAGATTCATGGCCATTTGCCCAACATTCGCCTACCCACACTCAAAGTTCTTACCACTCGTACCATTCGCACCACTATCACCACTCCCATCACTCTCATCATTCTTACCATGATGAGTTTAATCCAGTTTGATCAGCCAAATTCAATGGACGAGGAATCCGACCCGGAGATGCCACCGTCGGGATCGTATACGCATCCCATTGAAATCTCAAGCGATTCGAACTCCTATGCCGGATCGCCTTACCAAGGTCCTAATGAGTGGGACCAATATTGGAACCAATTTACCTTCGCCAATACTCCTTCCCATCACTACCAACCACCTCCTATACAAAAAGATGTCCACATGGAACCGGTGGACCAACCACAACCACTACCGAACCACCAAGGAGGAAGCGTGGGGCACGTATGTCAGTTCGTGCAGGTCAAAGGTCGGGATCGCTGCCACCCTTGCCCAACTCCTACCCCACAATTCAAGAGGACCCACAAATGAGTGGACCCTCTAATGTTTCACCTGTGGTGGAACCAACACCAACACCTACGGTTCAATCACCACCATCGGGTTATAGAAACCCAATTCCCACATATCCAGACACGTCTGGATATGATCCTTTTAACCCGTCTACACCAGTTAATTACCAAGCATGGTTACATGACCCTTACATACAAGCGGTCATGCATAACAGACTTTACCCATCTCCTTTCCCACCTGTTTATCAAGCTACTGGATATCCAAGTTATAGGTACCAGTATCCGGTTATTCCACAACCACAACCTCCGCCACCACTTGAGGCCATTAACAAAGCCATAGAAAGAATGAAAGAAATGCAACAACAAGCGGAGAAAACGGAGATGAACACGAACAAGTTCTTCAAGAAACTCTCCAGATTGGTTAAGGGAAAAAAGGATGAGTGAAGTCTCTTCTAATATATGTTAATCCTTGCGAGGACATTGTAATTTTTGCATCCTAGGAATCACTGGTAAGTTGCTAGCTAAAAGGAGCATCCAACATAGTTCTTTTACACCCTAGGAATCACTAGTAAGTGTTCCTTCCTTGTGCATTTTCGTTTATAGGCTTTTATAGCCAAAAGTCAAGCGTTTTTTGGGAAAACGCTTTGACTTTCGGTTAAGACCATTATCGTCCAGCCATTGTTCGAAATGAACATAGCTAAGTGATCGTAATAAGGTAGGTGTTAGTCCCTATAAAGGGCACCCCCTGAAGATCACGTTTGCTAGACCAATTGACGGGTCAAAGTTATGATGTTAAAAAGTCAAAGAAGCCATTTTTAAGAAAAATTATAAATTGATCTTACATATGTTATGAAACCTATTGACACTTCAACAAGTTGGTAATAATTATTAGAACATGTAAGAACATGTTCGGCTCGTCAATTTCAGTTCTAGGGTCGGTTCGCAACCGAAAGTCGCGAAGTTTGACTTCTGCTTTGACCTTTGATTCTGACCCGATTAAATTAGTTATCTACTGATCTAAAGTTTTATTATGATCATAATATAATGTAGCATAACCCTCTGAGGTTATATTACATGATCATAATCAGAATCCAAGTTTATGCGCAAGTTCCATAATTATGTCATTCTTGACTAATATGCCTTTTTTGTATAAAACAAGGTTTTAAATGGTAATGAACTTAAAAATGAGTTTCCTACTGATGTAATATTGTAAGTAGGATTATTTGGGATGTTAAACCAAGTTATAAACTGAGTTTTTAAGCAGGTTCTTAAACTATGTCGATAAATACGATTTTAGCCCTTGTGGCTTTATAAAATGGTTTTAATCAAATCTTTTCAAGGTAAATCATTTACCTACTGATATGTTATATTAAATAACATATTATAAAAATTTTTGTTCCTTCCTTGAGCATTTTCGTTTATAGGCTTTTATAGCCAAAAGTCAAGCGTTTTTCGAAAAACACTTTCTGGTTAAGAGCATTATGGTCCAGCCATTGTTCAAAATGAACATGGCTAAGTGATCGTAGTAAGGTAGGTGTTAGTCCCTATAAAGGGCACCTCCTGCATATCACGTTTGCTAGACCAATTGACGGGTTAAAGTTATGATATTAAAAAGTCAAACAAGCCATTTTTCAGAAAAATCATAAATTGATCTTATACATGTTATGAAACTTGTTTTGACACTTAAACAAGTTGGTAATAATTATTAGAACATGTTCGGCTCGTCAATTTTAGTTCTAGGGTCGGTTCGCAACCGAAAGTCGCGAAGTTTGATGGATGCTTTGACTATCAATTCTGAACCGATTTAGATTAGTTATCTACTAATCTAAAGTTGTATTATAATCATAATATAATGTAGCATAACCCTCTGAGGTTATATTACATGATCATAATCAGAATCCATGTTTATACGCAAGTTCCATAATTATGCCATTCTTGACTAAAATGCTTTTTTGTATAAAACAAGGTTTTAAATGGTAATGAACTTAAAAATGAGTTTCCTACTGATGTAATATTATAAGAAGGATTATTTGGGTTGTTAAACCAAGTTATAAACTGAGTTTTCAAACAGGTCTTTAAACTATGTCGATAAATGACGATTTTAGCCCTTCTGGCTTATAAAATGGTTTTAATCAAATCTTTTCAAGGTAAATCATTTACCTACTGATATGTTATATTAAATAACATATTTAAACATTTTTATCTGACCTTAACGTCAGTTTTCGTAAACATCGCTTAAATGCGTCATTTTATGACATAAGCGCCCTTTCGGCGCATAGTATGGTTTTAAACCATATTATTTGACCAAGACTTGATACCTAGTGATTTTAAAACTTATTTTAAACATATTTATAGTAGGTACATGTTATAAACTCAGAATCCCAAATAATTTATAAACTATGTGTAAAATGACCAAAATGCCCCTTTGGTGCATAGTTTGGTCATAAAAGATAAAATACACAAATAATTGATATCCTACTAATATTATATCATGAATAAAATTTTTTTCCAGAATACTCATGATTATAAACTTAAAAGATGTTCAAGTTCCTTTTATACGGTATATAATTACTGAAATGCCCTTATGAGGCATAGTTTTGTTTTAAAACCTTAACAGGCATATAAGTTAATATCCTACTGATATTTTAACTTATTTAAAACATAATGACATATAGAACTCGTCCATGACTTATCTGGTTACCCATTATCGCTTATAAGCATACGGTTGATTATACGTAACTAGTTTATGGAATTTAACCGAAACGGGTTTAACCTTATCATTTTAATCTCAAAATCCAGAATGTTTATTGTTTACCCATATTATGCAAGTCAAATTACTTGTCGGTTTTAAACTACATTCTATCCCATCGTCGTTTAATCAAGCGTTATACGTTTTGATCATGTACACTAATCGGTCTAAGTCTATGACTTAATTAAAGACCGTTAGTGTTAATTGGTTAGTTTATGCCATAATCCAGACTAGAGCCTTGCCAGTAAATGCTATCAACATTAGTACTTTTGTATATGGCTGAGTTATTGAAATTTAAAAGGAGACTAGCTCAGGTAAATAATCTCGACTTATTTTCCCTATACGGGCTTGGGATACGGTAAATTATTACCGCTTGGTCCAAAATGGGGTCAATCGAATGCCCGTTTGTGGCTAGTAAACCCCATATTTCGTGTTAATCGGTTTTGTTTGATAACTTAAACATCGGGGGTTAAATTACCGTGTCCTGGATATCCTTGACTCAATACATTAGTTATTGGCCACGACCTTAGCAGGGGGTGTAGGCATACCCCTGTTAGATGCTCATATGCAAATTACCCAAGACGTTGGGATAACTCCTTCGTGAGTTCATAAGTGGTGTGTATTTAATCATGTCTCGGTTTCTGTCCCGGGCCCGTATGTATTGACAAACATGTGAATCTGATACAAGGTTGTAAATTCAACTTTCCTAAGTTAATAAAAGATTTTGTGTTGTTTTGTACTTAAAAATCATTTTAAAGTTTTCAAAATGAGTCAGTTGGGTGTATTTACCAGCGAAAGCTGACTTATCGTCCAAACACTAAACTGAAGGTACAATACGAAATAGGTCGGAAGCTGCTCGGTAGTGAATAAGAGGATCTTGCAAATCCTTAGATCTGCCCTAAAGTCTATTTTATATTCTTTCTTGTACATTTTATGATCCGCCTGTGGATCTTCTATTACACGCTTGTATATTATTTTGTATTTTCGAACTTTCGGTTTGTAATAGTAATTTTACTCCAAGACTTCTGTTGTGCCGTGTTTAATTGACTATCAACTGACGTCACAATACTCCCCACCCAGGCCCACCGGTGTATAGATTTGGGTTGGAAATCTGGGGTGTGACAGGCCATATTTTATGTCCGTTAGTGACAGGCCTATGTGCCATACTTTATGTCCATTAGTGATAGGCCTATGTGCCATATTTTATGTCCGTTTGTGACAGGACTATGCGCCATATTTTATATGTCCTTTGTGACAAGCCTATGTGCTATACAATTGTCAATATGACAATGACAATTGTGAGATTACGATCCACTTTCTAGTAATAAGTGGACCTTTTCGGATCATAAATTGCCTATAATGGTCCTATTAAGACCTAGGCCAAATATAGATACTTTAAGCCTAAGAGTTGTGATGTTATTCACACTAGCATGATTAGGCGATGGATTTTTATATCCAATGTTTAAAGCTGAAATGGTTGGTATATCATGGCTAAGACAAATTTTATTTGGTATATAGAACCAAAGATTTGAAGAATGACTAATTCAAATGAGGCACACAATAGCCAGCGGGAAATGAACCCAACAATGCCGAAAATAGAAATATTGATGATAATGTTTTCCGAGCTCGCATTGATGCGGCTATGGAATGGGCCATGGGTAAGCAATAGAAAAGCTAAGAGAGTCGAGTGCTACACGCTCTAGATCACTATCGAATACCCCATCCTCAGCTCATAAGGAGAGCTCTGTTCACTCATCAAAGCGAAGAGTGAACCTCGGAGGATAGACTATGCTGATAGGTCCCGTTCTTCTAAGGACGGATGCACCTACAAGTACTTTGTCTCCTGTAAACCCCAGACTTTAATGGGGAAAAAGGAGCTGTAGAAGCCCTAAAGTGGCTGGACGAGATGGAAACCATCATAGAGATCAGCGGCTGTGCTGAAAAGGATGTGGTCAAGTATGTATCACAATCCTTCAAGGGCGATGCCCTAACTTGGTGGAAAGCTATGATTCAGTCCACATGTAAGGTATACCTATATAATCTGGGATGGTCCAAGTTTATGGACCTTATTAAAGAAACCTACTACCTACCCCATGAGGTAGAGAAAATAGAGACATACTTCTTGTCTCTTTCCATGAAAAAGCTAGACTGTCGGAAGTATGTTTCCGATTTCAATTCCCTATCTAGGTTAGTATCCTACTTAATCACCCATGAATCCAAATGCATTGCGCGTTTTATCAATGGATTAGCTCCCGAGATAAAGGGCATGGTAAAGGCTGCTCAGCCTACTACCTATAGGTCTGTTGTTGACCTATCTCTCTCCCTTACCCTTGATCAGTAAGGAAAAAGTCAGTTAAGACTGATACTGACGGGAAAAGAAAGACAGAAGATGACAACTCCATAAGTTTAATAAGAAAAATAAAGGGAGATTCGGGTTCAAAGGGAACCAAGGCAAGTCGGCTGTGATGCCATTTTGCAAGACTTGCAACCGCAGACACTTGGGACAGTGTAATTCTGATTCACAAGCTAGACCTTGTGGTATTTGTAACAAGAGAGGACATAAGACCCTAGATTGTAAAGATTTAAGGATGTTGTATGTTATATCTGGAATGAAAAAGGGCACATGCAACTAACTGCCCTAAGAATTAAAGGAATAATAATCTGAAGCCTGGAGAGGCCAAGAAGGGGAACACACGTGCTTTTCGATTGACTGCTAAGGAAGTTGTTAATGACAATAATGTCATAACAGGTACTTTCCCCATTAATGATATTTATGCTAGAGTTCTTTTAGATTCGAGTGCGGATAAATCATTTGTTTATCATAAGTTTAGTAAACTATTAAATTTACCCATAAGAACTCTAGATAAAACTTATGAGATAGAACTTGCCGATGGAACCTTAGAAACTTCTCTTCCATTCTTGATGGATGCTCTATATCCATTAAGAATCATTCCATCCCTATCTCTCTTTTGCCAATGAAATTAGCGGGGTTCAATGTTGTCTTAGGTATGGATTGGTTATCTTATAACCAAGCCCGTATTGCCTGCGATAAAAAGCTCATCGAAATTAAAACCCCATCTGGTGAAATGATCACAATCCCTGGAGACTCACACTATGGATTGCCAGACAAGGTGTCGTTATTAACGCATCCAAGTGATTGAGAAGAGGCTGTGTATCTACATGGCACAAGTCGCCATAAATGAGCCTAAGCCAAACATGGAGGACCTACCAATCATCTCAGAATTTCCAGATGTATTCCCAGAGGAATTATCAGGTCTACCTCCAGACAGGCAAGTGGAGTTTAGAATAGATATCCTACCAGGATCAGAACCAGTAGCTAGAGCTCCATATAGGCTAGCACCAACGGAAACGAAGGAATTGAGAACGCAGCTAGACGAACTTTTGGAGAAAGGCTTTATTCAGCCTAGTTCCTCGCCTTGGGGAGCTCCTATCCTCTTTGTAAAGAAGAAAGACGGTTCGATGCGAATGTGCATCGATTACCGAGAGCTAAACAAGTTAACAATCAAGAATAGATATCCTCTGCCCAGGATCGACGATTATTCGACCAACTTCAAGGGGCTAGTTACTTCTCTAAGATTGATCTGAGATCAGATATCACCAGCTGAAGGTTAGAAGTGAGGATGTTCCCAAGATTGCCTTCAGGACCCGCTATGGTCACTTTAAATTTTTGGTAATGCCTTTTGGGCTCACAAATGCACCTGCAGCTTCATGGATCTCATGAATAGAGTCTGCACACCATATCTAGATAAGTTTGTCATTGTCTTTATAGACAACATACTTATTTATTCTCGTAATCAAGCTGATCATTAGAATCACCTTTGGTGCATTCTGGAACTGTTAAGGCAAGAGAAGCTTTGACCTAAATTCTCTAAATGCGAATTTTGGCTTAGAGAAGTCCAATTTATTGGACATATGGTAAGTGAGCGCGGTATCAAGTGGATCCCGCCAAAATTGAGGCCATCATGAATTAGGAAGTACCCAAAACCCCATCGGAGATTTGTAGTTTTCTAGGATTGGCCGGTTATTATAGGGTGCATTGAGAACTTTTCAAGAATAGGCACTCCTTTAACTACGTTAACTCGTAAAAATGCTAAGTATAATTGGGGTCTAAAACAACAAGAATCTTTTGAGGTTCTTAAACACAAGCTTAGCAATGCTCTTGTGTTATCTCTACCAGAGGGTGTTGATGATTGTGTGGTACTGTGATGCATCGCACACTAGCATAGGCTGTGTGCTAATGCAAAAAGGCAAAGTGATTGCCTATGCATCATGACAGTTAAAGGTGCACGAAAGGAATTACACCACCCACGATTTAGAATTGGGTGCCGTTGTATTTGCACTAAAGTTGTGGAGACATTACTTGTATGGTACAAAGTGTGTTATATACACAGACCATAAAAGTCTCTAGCATCTATTCAATCAGAAAGAATTGAAATGTGACAACGCCGATGGATGGAAACACTTATTGATTATGACTGCGAGATTCGCTACCATCCAGGCAAGGCAAATGTAGTTGCTGATGCCTTAAGTTGCAAGGAACGGGTTAAACCTATAAGGATTAATGCGAAGAGCATTGAGCTCAAAAGTAGCTTGAATGAGAAGCTAATAGATGCGCAAAAGCAAGCCCTATTAGAGGCTAATATCCCTAATGAGGGATTAGGCGGAACTATTAATCAGTTAGCGCCTGGAAAGATGGAACCCTTAGATTTAATGATAGAATTTGGCTTCCAATCCTTGGAGGACTTAGAGATCTAATCCTCCAAGAAGCGCACAATTCAAGATACTCAGTTCACCCGGGAGGTGACAGGATGTATCAAGACTTGAAGAAGAGTTGGTGGATGGGTTTGAAGAAATCCATAGCCACTTATGTAGCTAAGTGTCTGACATGTTCGCAAGTTAAGGCCGAACATCAAAAGCCGTCAGGATCTACACCAACTTAAAATTCCCACTTGGAAATGGGAAATGGTAACAATGGACTTGATTACCAAGTTACCTAAGACCAAATTTGGTAATGACACGATTTGGATCATCGTTGATAGGCTAACTAAGTCAGCACATTTCTTGCCAATTAAGGAAACTTATAATTCTGACAAGTTGGCTAAGTTGTACGTGGACAAGATCGTGTCCCTACACGGTGTGCCAGTATTTATAGTATCTGATAGAGATACTAGATACACATCTCACTTTTGGAAAAGTTTCCAACAATCTTTAGGCACACGATTAAACTTTAGTACGGCTTACCATCCGCAGACTGGTGGTCAAAGTGAGTGTACTATCCAGACAATGGAAGACATGCTTAGGGCATGTGTGATTGATTTAGGTGGAAGTTGGGATGACCACTTACCCCTAATAGAATTCTCCTACAATAACACTTATCATACGAGCATCAAGACTGCTCCATTTGAGGCCTTGGATGGGAGAAAATGCATAACGCCCGTGTCTTGGGCAGAAGTTGGGGAAGCCCAACTATCAAGACCTGAGATTGTCCTGGAGACCACGGAAAAGATTTTGCAAATCCGTGATCGTCTCAAAGCTGCCAGGGACAGGCAGAAGAGCTATGCTGACAAGAGGCGTAAACCTCTTCAGTTCCAAGTAAGGGACAAAGTCATGTTGAAAGTATCACCCTGGAAAGGTGTGATTCATTTTGGAAAGAAGGGCAAGTTGAGTCAAAGATATATAGGACCCTTCGAGATAATCGAGCATGTCGGCGCTGTATCTTATAAGCTCAGGTTGCCAGAGGAACTTAGTGGAATCCATGATGCATTCCACATATCTAACCTTAAGAAATGTCTAGCCTATGAGTCGCTAGCAATGTCGCAAGATGATGTGCAAATTGATGAAAACCTGAGGTTCATTGAGAAACCAATTTCGATCGAGGATCGACAGGTTAAGAAGCTCCGAAGAAAAATGATACCTATAGTAAAGGTTAAGTGGGACGCTTTTAGAGGTCCCGGGTATACATGGGAGGTTGAGTCCACTATGCGACAAAAGTACCCCCATCTTTTTGAATAAAATCTCGAGGTCGAGATTTCTTTTAAGGGGTAAGGATGTAACACCCTGTAAAATCGTATCCGATAATATAGTGAAACGTGTTGTATTTTTTTAATATAGTCAATTAAAGACTAATATGGACTAAAAGTGACAACATGCTCAAACTGAGCCTCTGAATGACTTTCTGATGTCAACATGCATAAACTAGCCTCTGAACGACCATTAGTGTCTTCATGCATAAAACGTAGCCTCTGAATGACCATTAGTATCGTTATGCATAAAACGAAGCCTCTGAACGACCATTAGTGTCTTCATGCATAAAAACGTAGCCTCTGAATGACCATTAGTATCGTTATGCATAAAACGAAGCCTCTGAACGACCATTAGTGTCGTTATGCTTAAACTCAGCCTTTGAGTGACCGTTGTGTCAACATGCATAGCCTCTGAGTGACATTGGAGTCAACATGCTTATACTAAGCTCTGAGTGATCCTTTACGTAGTCCTAACTCTCATATGTCCTATTTATTGGACGAGAGTTATAAACCCATTATTATATGAAAGTTGGATAATTGGAGGGATTAAAAGTGTCAACATGTTAATTCTTACCTCTGAGTGACCTTTAACGAACCGAGAGCTCGACAATGACCGGGCATAATCCCGGGTATGCCAAGTATTGGCTACGGAGGGCTAATTATGCCAAAATGGTGTTTTAGAAGGCTTTTATAAGCTTTTATAAATTAAGGGGGGCTAAAGTGTCAAAGTGTTAATGTGGCCGTGGAGCGGTCGCGGACCGCGAGAGACATGGCATGTGTCTCTCGCGGGGCGCGGGAAGTCCTCTTCTGCAGAAAGTTTGCTTGGCTTCCAAACAAAAATGTCAAAAATCATTAAATCGAAACCATGGCTTCTCAAACTGCTATGCCACATTTTAGGACACTTATAAGCTTCTTCTTACACCCCTAAACACCTGGCTTTACCTCCTTTGAGTTCTCCAACTATAAATAGGTGATCAAGTTCACTATTTGAGCTTGCACCTTTCTAAATCACAACTCTTCTCCCTCCTATGGAAGTTCTAGCTAAAAGAAGCATCCAACATAGTTCTTTTGCACCCTAGGAATGACTAGTAAGTGTTCCTTCCTTGAGCATTTTCGTTTATAGGCTTTTATAGCCAAAAGTCAAGCGTTTTTCGAAAAACACTTACTTCTGGTTAAGAGCATTATGGTCCAGCCATTGTTCAAAATGAACATGGCTAAGTGATCGTAGTAAGGTAGGTGTTAGTCCCTATAAAGGGCACCTCCTGCATATCACGTTTGCTAGACCAATTGACGGGTTAAAGTTATGATATTAAAAAGTCAAACAGGCCATTTTTCAGAAAAATCATAAATTGATCTTATACATGTTATGAAACTTGTTTTGACACTTAAACAAGTTGGTAATAATTATTAGAACATGTTCGGCTCGTCAATTTTAGTTCTAGGGTCGGTTCGCAACCGAAAGTCGCGAAGTTTGATGGATGCTTTGACTATCAATTCTGAACCGATTTAGATTAGTTATCTACTAATCTAAAGTTGCATTATAATCATAATATAATGTAGCATAACCCTCTGAGGTTATATTACATGATCATAATCAGAATCCATGTTTATACGCAAGTTCCATAATTATGCCATTCTTGACTAAAATGCTTTTTTGTATAAAACAAGGTTTTAAATGGTAATGAACTTAAAAATGAGTTTCCTACTGATGTAATATTATAAGAAGGATTATTTGGGTTGTTAAACCAAGTTATAAACTGAGTTTTCAAACAGGTCTTTAAACTATGTCGATAAATGACGATTTTAGCCCTTCTGGCTTATAAAATGGTTTTAATCAAATCTTTTCAAGGTAAATCATTTACCTACTGATATGTTATATTAAATAACATATTTAAACATTTTTATCTGACCTTAACGTCAGTTTTCGTAAACATCGCTTAAATGCGTCATTTTATGACATAAGCGCCCTTTCGGCGCATAGTATGGTTTTAAACCATATTATTTGACCAAGACTTGATACCTAGTGATTTTAAAACTTATTTTAAACATATTTATAGTAGGTACATGTTATAAACTCAGAATCCCAAATAATTTATAACTATGTGTAAAATGACCAAAATGCCCCTTTGGTGCATAGTTTGGTCATAAAAGATAAAATACACAAATAATTGATATCCTACTAATATTATATCATGAATAAAATTTTTTTCCAGAATACTCATGATTATAAACTTAAAAGATGTTCAAGTTCCTTTTATACGGTATATAATTACTGAAATGCCCTTATGAGGCATAGTTTTGTTTTAAAACCTTAACAGGCATATAAGTTAATATCCTACTGATATTTTAACTTATTTAAAACATAATGACATATAGAACTCGTCCATGACTTATCTGGTTACCCATTATCGCTTATAAGCATACGGTTGATTATACGTAACTAGTTTATGGAATTTAACCGAAACGGGTTTAACCTTATCATTTTAATCTCAAAATCCAGAATGTTTATTGTTTACCCATATTATGCAAGTCAAATTACTTGTCGGTTTTAAACTACATTCTATCCCATCGTCGTTTAATCAAGCGTTATACGTTTTGATCATGTACACTAATCGGTCTAAGTCTATGACTTAATTTAGACCGTTAGTATTAATAGGTTAGCTTATGCCATAATCCTGACTAGAGCCTTGCCGGTAAATGCTATTTGCATGTTAGTACTTTTGTATACAACTGAGTTATTGAAATTTAAAAGAAGACTAGCTCAGTAAATAATCTTGACTTATTTCCCTATACGGGCTTGGGATACGGTAAATTATTACCGCTTGGTCCAAAAAGGGGTCAATCGAATGCCCGTTTATGGCTAGTAAACCCCGTATTTTGTTTTAATCAGTTTTGTTTGATAACTTAAACATCAGGGGTTAAATTACCGTGTCCAGCATATCCTTGACTCAATACATTAGTTATTGGACACGACCTTAGCACGGGGTGTAGGCATACACCTGTCAGATGCTCATATGCAAATTACCCAAGATGTTGGGGATAACTCTTTCGTGAGTTCGTAAGTGGTGTGTATTTAATCATGTCTCGGTTTCTGTCCCGGGGCCTGTATGTATTAATAAACATGTGAATCTGATACAAGGTTGTAAATTCAACTTTCCCAAGTTAAAAAAGGATTTTGTGCCATTTTGCACTTAAAAATCATTTTAAAGTTTTCAAAATGAGTCAGTTCGGTGTATTTACCAGCGAAAGCTGACGTATCGTCCAAAAACTAAACTGCAGGTACAATAAGAAATAGGCCGGAAGCTGCTCGGTAGTGAATAAGAGGATCTTGCAAATCCTTAGATCTTCCCTAAAGTCTGTTTTATATTCTTCTTGTACATTTTATGATCCGCATGTGGATCTTCTATTACATGCTTGTATATTATTTTGTATTTTCGAACTTTCGGTTTGTAAGAGTAGTTTTACTCCATGACTTCCGTTGTGCCGTATTTAATTGACTATGATGTTATCAACTGACGTCACAATACTCCCCACCCGGGCCCACCAGTGTATGGATTTGGGTTGGAAATCTAGGGTGTGACAAATAGTATAGTGACATGTGTTGTATTTTTAATTTAGTCTATTAAAAGACTAATAAGGACTAAAGGTGTTAACATGCTCAAACTGAGTCTCTGAGTGACGGTCCGATGTCAACATGCATAAATAACAGCCTCTGAGTGACTGATATGTCAAAATGCTTAAATACTTGGTCTCTGAGTGACTTATATATCAACACGCCCAGCCTCTGAGTGACATCGAAGTCAACATGCTTATAGTCGGCCTCCGAGTGATCCTTTACGAAGTCCTAACTCTCATACGTGCCATTTGTTGGACGAGAGGGTTCAATTCTGTAAATATGTGAAAGTAGGACAATAGAGAGATTAAAGTGTCAACATGTTAATTTATACCTCTGAGTGACCTCTTAACGAACCGAGAGCTCGACAATGTCCGGCAATAATCCCGGGTATGCTAAAAATTGGCTAAGGTGGGCTAAATATGCCAAAAGGGTTTTAGAAGGTCTATGGAGGGTTTAATAAGTTGAGGGGCTAAATGTGAAAAAAATTGAAATCTGACAAGAGGAGCTCGTGGGACGCGAGAGGCTAAGTCCTGGCCTCTCGCGGGGCACGAGAGGCCTGTGTCTGCAGAAAGTTCCTTGGCCACCACACAAAAATGCCAAAAACCATTTTCTCGAAACCATGGCTTCCCAAAGAGCTATGTCACATTTTAGGACACTTGTAAGCTATCTCTTACACCACTTAACACCTGACATCACCTCTTTCAAGCTCTCCAACTATAAATAGGTGCAAAGGTTCAACCTTCGAACTTACACCTTTCTGAAAGGAGCATCTAACTAGGAACCTCTTGTAAGTGTTCCTTCCTTGTGCATTTTTATTTATAGGCTTTTACAGCCAAAAGTCAAGTGTTTTACGGAAAACACTTTGCTTTCGGTGAAGACCATTATGGTCCAGCCATTATTCGTAACGAACATGGCTAAGTGATCGTAATAAGGTAGGTGTTAGTCCCTATAAAGGGCACCTCCTGAAGATCACGTTTGCTGAGCAATTACGAGTCAAAGTTACGTTATTAAAAAGTCAAACAGGCCATTTTTCAGAAAAATCATAAATTGATCTTATAAATGCTATGAAACCTGTTTTGACACTTAAACAAGTTGGTGATAATTATTAGAACATGTAAGAACATGTTCGGCTCGTCAATTTCAGTTCTAGGGTCGGTTCGCAACCGAAAGTCGCGAAGTATGACTTCTACTTTGACTTTTGATTCTAACACGATTTAGATTAGTTAGATACTGATCTAAAGTTGCATTATGATTATAATAAAATGTAGCATAACCCCATGAGATTATATTACATGATCATAATCAGAATCTGAGTTTATGAGCAAGTTTCGTAATTATGCCATTTTGACTAAAATGCCCTTTTTGCTTAAAACAATGTTTTAATGATAATGAACTTGAAATATGATTACTACTGATGTAATATTATAAGTAGGATTAATTGGGATGTCAAACCATATTATAAACGGAGTTTAAAAGTAGGTCCTTGTATTATGTCGATAAATGACGATAAAGCCCTTATGGCTCATAAATTGGTTTTAATCAAATCTTTTCAAGGTAAATCTTTTACCTACTGATATCTTATATTAAGTACCATATCTAAGTGATTTTAATCTGACCTTAACATCAAAATTCATTAAACGTCGCATAAGACGTCATTTTACGATATAAGCGCCGTTTCGGCGCATAATTTGGTTTTAAATCATATTAATTGACCAAGACTTGTTACCTACTGATTTAAAAATTTATTTTAAACATTTTTACAGTAGGTACATGTTATAAACTTAGAATCCCAATTAATTTATGAACTATATGTAAAATGACCAAAATGCCCCTTTAGTGCATAGTTTGGTCATAAAAGATAAACTACACATAAGGTTAATATCCTACTGATACTATATCATTAATAATTTATTTTTCCAGAATACTTATTGTTATAACATCAAATTATATTCAAGTTCCTTTTATACGGTATGAAATTACCGAAACGCCCTTATAAGGCATAATTTCTTTTTAAAACCTTAACGGGCATATAAATTGATATCCTGTTGATATTACAACTTATTTAAAGTAAAATGGCATATAGAAGTTGTCCAAGAGTTATCCGGTTACCCGATATC
This sequence comes from Scalesia atractyloides, assembly GCA_947069175.1. NCBI lineage: Eukaryota > Viridiplantae > Streptophyta > Magnoliopsida > Asterales > Asteraceae > Scalesia > Scalesia atractyloides. The sequence goes on from CAMTDV010000023.1 coordinate 50,771,934, forward strand.
GCTGATATGCATACGGTTACATATATATAACTAGTTTACATAAATTAACTGAAGTGGGTTTAACCTTGTCATTTAAGTCTCAAAATCCAGAATGTTTACAGTTTATCAATATTACACAAGTCAAAGTACTTGTTGGGATTAAACTACCTTTTATCCGATCACCGTTTAATCAAGCGTTATACGTCTTGATCCTGTACACTACACGGTCTAAGTCTATGACTTAACTAAGACCGTTAGTATTTAGTTGGTTAGTTTATGCCATAATCCATACTAGAGAGTTGCCGATAAATGCTATCTGCACTTAGTACTTTTGTGTACGACTGAGTTATAAATTAAAAGAAGACTAGCTCAGGTAAATACTCTCGACTTATTTCCCCTATACGGGCTTGGGTTACGGTAAATTATTACCGCTTGGTCGGAAATGGGATCAATCAAATGCCGGGTGCGGCTAGTAAATCCGCATATTCTATTTTAGTCAGTTTTGTTTGATAACTTAAACATCAGGGGTTAACTACCGTGTCTTGGATATCCTAGGCTCATTACAATAGAAATGGTCACAACCTTAGCGCGGGTGTAGGCATACACCCGATAGACGCTCAATAATGCATTCCCACAAGGTTGGGAAGAATTGACTCCTTCGTGAGTCCAAAGTGGTATGTATGTTAATCATGTCTCGGTCTCCGCACCATGACCTGTATGTATGGACAAACATGTAAATCTGTTAACAAGGTTGGACGGTCAAGTTCCCAAGTTATAAAAGATTTTGTGTTGATGCGCACTTAAACCATTTTTGAAATGTTTTCAAAACGAGTCAGTTTGGTGTATTTACCAGCGAAAACTGACGTATTTTCAAAAGACTGAGCTTGCAGGTACAATACAAAAATAGGCTGGAAGTGCTCGGTAGTGATAGAGGATCTTAAAAATCCTAGATCTGCCCAAAGTCTATTTTATATTCTTTCCATGTACAGTTTATGATCCGCCTGTGGATCTTCTATGACGAGCCTGTATATTATTTTGTATTTCGAACACTTGGTTTGTAATAGTAATTTTACTCCAAGACTTCCACTGTGCCGTGTTTAATTGACTATGATGTTATCAAATGACATCACGATACTCCCCACACTGGCCCACCAGTGTATGGATTTGGGTTGGAAATATGGGGTGTGAACGTCAGCACCCCTCAAATGAAACCTCGCCCGTTTCCAAACGTGTGCACTAAATCACGATAGATAACAGGATTCGCTCGGATTGCATACGTGATTCGGCAGTCATTCAGATCCACCATCATAGACTTGAATTCTTGGAAAAATCCACTGGTAGATCCGACAGATAACCCGCCTAGTTATGGAACTACTCTTTAACTAATAAAACAACATCAAAACCCGCTTATGCCATTTCTATCAGAAGAACAACAGATTAAACCATACTCAGCAAAACATTTACTAATTAAACCAGATATCCAAGTTAATATAAGTTAACTGGCCAATTTTAATCTCAGAGGTCAAAAACCCATTAGTTCAAAACTGATTGGCAGATCAATAAGCAGGTCAAATACAAAGGGGTCCAATAAACAAGTCCAATAACAGTTCAATCACAAGAAAAGGTCATTAGTGAATTTGACAGGTTCAGGTTCAATTGAAGGTTCATTTTAAAGGTTCAGTTTTAAGGTTCAGATAGAGTTCCACACTCAATCCGGAAGGGTCAAAGGCAATCCAGAAAGTTCAAAACAAGGTTCAGAAACAATCCAGAAGGTTGAAAAACCATTTCGTAGAGTTCAAACACTGAGATCCAGAATTAAAAGGGTTCAAATAGGAATTCGGATGAACCCCTTATCATCTCAGATTAATGCCATCCGAAATGGAATCCGAGTTCATCCATTTGGGTTGAATACTCATCCGAGATGGAGTCCAGAATGCACAATTTGTTGAAGTTTCATCCGAGATGCTTAATTACATGAAGATTTGAAGATTAACATTTAATTTCGATGATTAATAAGCATTTTAAACCTAATTCTAATTTGATTCGGATGATTATCAGAGCGTTTCGGGGGAAAATTTTAATAAATGATCCGAAATGCAGCAATGATACTCTGATGTACTATTCTGGAATGGGCTTGGGCATGAGAATTTGGGCCTAAGTCATTCCGGATTCAACTGAACAGCATCCGGTTTCCAATTCAGATACAATCCAGAATGGGCTTGGTCAAATTGATTTAGGGCAAATCCAGACATATTTCAAGAGGCCCAATTCCAAACCAAAAAGCCCAGCCCATAACAGTAGCCAGTCCGAAATGGTCAAAGGAGGAGGGGCCCAATTCGGTCAATGGGCCGATCCGGAATGGGTCAAAAGGCCCAATCTGAAACAGTACCATAATGGGCACAATATTGTTCAATTTAAAATTTTCAAAAATTCGATTTGATTAGCCCAATTCCAAAACTCAGTGGGCCAATCCAATATCCCTTGACTTAAATCATCTAACTCAAGTATCAATAGTTTAACTAACCGAGCAACAAAACAAACTTTACCAAATATACAGAAATAAGCAAAGCATTTAAACAAAATAAATACAACATATACATAGTTTTGCTATGGGATCAAACGTTTTCAGGCAGACTAAGGAACACTTTTTAGTGTGAGCTTGGTCAGACTAGTCTAAGCGATTGCCAATATATTTGTCCATTTAAACCTAGCGCTCAACTTTCTACTTTTTGCTTTATGATACGCTTAAGGTAATGCTATACTATGATACATGTGTGTCCCACTCCAAGACATACCCCCGCGATCAAGGTAGGCACAACAGTTTATGACGTTTTGGTAACTTATATTGGAATTATCCTAGCTTTACAACGTTAGGCCATTGATCACAGGTATGCACTATTGTACAGTTAAATTTTTCAATGTTTTGTGTCCAACGAGGGTGAGACATACACCTTTTGGTGCGAATTTTGCTTTTAGGAGCAATTAAGGTTTTTGTCCAAATTTGGATCTTTTAAGATAATCGGGCTGTGTCTAGGTCTTCATATAATCTGGATGCAATAGAAGGATAGCCAAGATATCCCCGGATGACTCAACAATATAAGCCCCTAACACCTTTAAGATTGGCCAACTATCAACACAAGATTTAAAACCATAAAATCATATGCCGATGGTGTGTTACCCACTAGATACATAGTTCTTTATGTTTATATCATTTAGCTTATAATATCTGTTTGAGCTCTAAGCCTATCAACATATCGCTTTCGATCCAAGTCGTTCCAGTCACAACACCTTACATGCGTTAGCCAAACCTTTATCACGAGAAATTATTTCATTTCCCAATCATTGCAAAACTGTTTGAAACTATTTTAGTCATTTTCCGAAATTTTTTTAATGTTTTTGTGTTTTTCTAGTTTTTCAAATGTTTCTTTTTGGTATTTTTTGTGATTTTTCTCCCCATAAATTTTTGCATCTATATGAACAAATTTACGAGGAAAACAGAAAATATAAAAAAATAAAATAGAAGAAAATGAAAAGAAACTAAAAAGAAAGAATAGGGAGGCTCGGTCAGAAAACCGATCATTTTGAGAAGATCCACAAGCACTTGAAAACGTGTGTTGCTAACGGGTTTCGTGAACAATCCGCAACATTTGCATCAATGTGGATTTGCTCAAGTTTAACGAGACCCTTTTCAGAGCAATCACGAATAAAATGAACTTTGATGTTTATGTACTTGGTTTTGGAGTGAAAAACAGGGTTTTTGACAATTTGGATAGCGGCATCATTATAACAATAAATTGTTGTGTTTAGATAAGTCAAACCGTAATCCGCAAGCTGGTGTTGCATCCATAAAACCTAGTAGCAGCAAGCTGATGCTGTAATATATTCTGCTTCCACTGTAGAAAGCGAGACCATCTTCTGCTTCTTGCATTGCCAAAATATGAATCTATCTCCCAAGAATTGGCATCCAGCTGAAGTTGATCGCATGTCCCTGTCTGTACCATCTAAGATTACTAAAAATTATTTTAACAGTATGTAAATGAGAGAGTTTAGTAGTAGCCTGGTATCGAGCACACTAGCAAACGGTAACCATGATGTCTAGCCGACTTGCCGTGAGATATATGCGTGAACCGATCATAGACCGGTACTTGGTTGAATGGATAGGCGTTCCTTCTGCGTCTTCATTCAACAGGGGCCATTCAGTGATAGGCGAAGCCATAGGCTTTGAATCTGTAAGCTTGAATTTGGCAAGAACGTCATTGACATATTTTCCTTGATGGATCAAGATTCCTTGGGAGCTCTGGCGAACTTGAAGACCAAAAACATAGTCACCTCCCGAAATGAACTCATCGCTAATTTCTTCTTCATGAACTCTTCAGATTCACGACACAACCCATCATTCGTATTGTGGACGGGGATCAAGATCCGAAATGAGCAATTGATCTGATCTCGCTCAACTAGTAGAGGCGGAATTCATTACTAGAGAAGTAGATATGACAAACAAGACAAAACTTACTGTTTAATTGCTTCTGATCTATTAACGACGTTCAAGTTACAGACGCAAGTCAACAAACTGACAGAGCTTCGCCGTATGAAATGACAAATCCGTCTCAAGCTCTAAAACAACACTTCCCTATTTATAGGTCGACATGACTCGTACTGAAGTGTGTGTACTAACAAACATACAACTGTGTTTCGTACGAAATAGTATTTCGTACGAGTGACTCACTCGTAAGAAACACACTAATGTTTCTTGCGAATCACAGTGTAATAATACATAAAATTTACATTTTCTATTTAAACATTAACATGTAAACTTTATAAACATTACGATATATCCTAGACGTAGGCAATATACATTATGCACCAACAAACTCCCCCTTGGATGTTGCCGTAGTCTGGATAATCTTCAAAACTTCAATTTGATTTGACTTTAACGCCCAAAAAATCTCTTTAACGGTTTTCGACGTTCCTCAGAAGCAATAGGCGTTTGATCGGTCAGAGGACGTCGTTTCAAAAACTGAAAACTCCTTAATGATGCTACTCTTGAACGTTCAGTGATCCGAGCTTCTTTTTCTTCAGTTTTCTTAGATTCCTACTTCTCAATCTTTTTCCATGTTGTCTTCCAATTCGATCCTGAATGAATATCATTTGCGAAACACACATTTACCACCTTTTGAAATTATAGGGCTTGCTCCTGATCCTTTTCTTCAAAACTGATCTTGCTATAAAATAAACATTCAATGTCTTTCTTCGAACAATTTACTAGCCACATGGGGTCTAGTACTTGAATGCCTCAACCCAAATATTCTTTTGTGTGCTATGAAGGCTTCGGTTAATTCCTCAGTTATCTTCCACGCATCTTCATCAGGGTGTACACAAATAACAGCCTCACCTGCATTAGAATCGTAATGCCACCACTTGAAGACCGTATAGAAATCTTGCTCCATTTTAATCATCGGCATGTTTTTCAACACCCGTGGTTTCTTCACTATCAACGTAATATCTTTCCCTTTTGTCACAGGATCTTCTTTAATAATACAACGTGGATAATGCGGTTTCCAGTGAACAAAACCATGCTTCGCTTCAAATTTAATCAACCTCCACAGCTTTTGATCATGGAACTTCATCTTAAGGTTTATCATCTTTGTTTGCACAAGTTCCTTAATGTCCCTAATATGGCAATGATTTAATGTCACCTAGACATTGGAAGTATTGAATTCCAAATTCTCTTTTAATAGCATAAACATTCAGCTCTTCAAACCAACCCCAACTCAAAATATCTCCCAAAGAAATATCAGCATCTCTAGTAAAAAATGCCAGGGTCTTTTAAAATTTCGTTCAGCTGGACTCTCTCTAATCCATTTCTTCTTTTGTTCGATAATCTCAGTTGTAGACAACTTTTCTAGAATCGTTCCTTCTTTAACACTTCCGAAACTTTCCTTTGTAATACTTCAAAATTCTCTGCTGTGAATAAATCGATAAACGGTAAATCCTCTGTACCCTGAATGGCATCATTTGCATCTTCATCAGAGTCACTTTCAACAACAACATTATCAAAATCATTTGCGTCTTCAATTTCCTCAAAAACATAATCATTCAGTTCGAACACATCTATCTTGTTTAGCTCATCTTCAAAGTCAAACTCGAACTTTTCTCCACTAATTCCAAGCATTTCAGCTATCTCTTCTTTCGAGTAACTATGCATAAACTCTCCCTCTTCTACATCATGCTCAAGGTATAAAACAAATGGTTTTTGCAACAACAGGAACAGAAAATGTAACAGTCTCTGTGAAATTCCTGCTTGCTAGCATCTATCGATTCATCAACTTTGTTTATCCCTTCCTTTTCAGCAACTTGATTTTCAGAATCATCAAAATACTCGGAAAGATCAACTAATTCATTAATGTTTGAATCTATTACACGAACACCCGATCCACCCACATTATCATCATCATTTCCATCATCCGAATCACTCGAATCTTTATCATCAACGTCAACTTCTTCAGTATCTTCTATCTCTTCCTTCGTTTCTTTTTCTTCAACCGATTTTGTACTATCTTTTACCATCTTTTTCATCAACCACTCTCGATGTCGTTGGGAAATATCCAGAAAATCTATATCAACAACAACAGGCTTTCCTATCAGAATAAAGTTCTTCGGTTCCTCGTATACTACGATATCCCAACACTGTACTGGCCCAGATTCAGCTTCTGGCACAACTTCATCAGTCACAGAATCCTCAACAATCTTAGCCTTACCCTTTCCTAATGCATCAGATTGTTGTTTAGCCAATCGTTCTCGTTCTGCAACCCTTTCTCTTGCTTCATTACGTTCAATCTCATCAATTGCTTCAGGTATACCCAATCCAAACTTCTTCTCAAGAATCTTCTCAAATATATCCATCCTTCGATTATTTCTCAACCTTTCTTCTTCGTACTCTGTCATTTTCAATCGTAACCTTCATTCTCGGAAATAATACTTGCCATCATCGCTTCAAGTTGCTGCTTATCAACGATTAACCTCCAATTCTTTCAAGCATCTCAAACTTCTCTGCCGTTAGCAAGTTTATCTGCTCTTGTAATTCAGCGATGTGCATAACATTCATATTCACTTGTTTCTGCAAATCATCGAATTCTGGATCATCAAATAGAATCATCTCCTCCAGTAAATCGTCTAAATTAATCTCGTTCAAAGAACGCTTGTGAGCTAATGGTTGTGATGTAGGATGAGATTGTTGAGAATGAGATGGTTGAGACTGCTGTTGAGCCGACGGTTGTGGTGCTGGTTGCTCGACAGGTTCTGGATCAGGCATAGGTTGTTGAACAAGTTTTGGTACAAAAATGTTGCGCTGTTGGTCGTCATTGTTCAGGTTCTTGTTCAGGAACTGGTGATTGTTGCGAAGATAACTCTGGTTCAATATGTGATTGATCTGGCTCGGAATGCATATAATGTAGTGGAGATGGAATACTCTGTGTTTGTTCCTCCACATTTGCTTTAGTAGATTGCTCAGCATCAGCTTCTGTTAGATTAACAATCGGAGATATGCGAACAGCAGATCTTTTCATCCTTCTTGGTCTTTTCTTAATTGGAGTTCTGAAGCCCGATTCAAACTCAGATTCAGACGGAACGTAAGTCGTGTCGTCTTCACCTGTTGCCTTTCTTTTTCGTTCTTCGGCTTTTCTTTTCAGCTCCTCTTGACGTTTCTTTTCCAATTTCTCCGCTCTTCTCTTTTCTCCTGCACGCCTGTCCTCTGAATCGGTACTAGAAGATAGTACTTCTTCAGATGCTTTCGTGTCAGCTCCAAAAGCCGACGTTCTATATCCTCTGCCATTTTCTCAATTGTTTCTTCAATCTCAGGTTCATCTCTCAATCCTGTTCTTTTAGCAGTAGATGCAACTTTTCTCTTTCTTCCTTTGTATGTAGCCTTACCTCCTTTATCTCCGTCTTTCACAAACCACAGACTTCGCTCTGCCACAAACAAAGATAACAAATTCACTTCCTCCTCATCGTCACCACTATCGTCTTTCCTCCATTTTCCAGGTGCGGGTGAAATGTAATCTTTATTTAAAATAGCACCGAACATCGGTTTAGCGGCGGGACTTCAAATGTACATTCATCTTTCGCAGAGACTGAACATCCATATGCTCAAGTTTAATCACATCATAAGAAGATTTCTTCAGTATGGATGTAAATAGTCTAACATCATCTGTATAAACCTCGGGTACTGCAAAAATCTTTCCTTCTGAATATTTTGTATCATCTGAGTAACTATAACTTTCGAAAAGTTACAAGGAAGATTCAGCACCAGCGCAATAATCATGCACATCTGATAATCAACTAAGTCATCAAATCCACCCTTCCTGTGACCCATACAATGAATAATAACATGTGCCAAATATCGAAACGGCGCGCTTAGATTTCCCTTTTTGAAAGGAGCAGCATTCACAAAACCTGAATATCCCATCCTATAAAAACATCCTTTCACCATATATTCAGTAAAGCCTGTTGGATCATCCTTGTTATCTTTAAACTCTAAAATTTTTCGAATCAAATCTTCAGTAATCTTTACTTGAATATCCACATCATTAATCTTCACTGCTGATATAATGCATTGTCGTCAAGACTGTATTCCACAGCATTCTAGAAATACTCCACATGCGACAAATATACAATATGTCTTTCTTTAATCGCCTTCGTCACTCTAATTCTGGTAAGAAAATCCAAGATGCTTCTGTGCACAGCTATTTCTGGGATATTATCATCTGTGATACAACATATGTTATGTACGGTGAAAATCCGGCTCTCTCTGCCTGTTCAAGAAAAATATCCAACCGTTAAAAATTTTCAAAACTTTCAAAAATTCTATACTGATTCTACAAAAACTCTCAATTTCATACGAAATACACATTTAAACAAAAGTGTTGAACTTTCAAAGTTTTAATTACATGATTCGTACAAAAACTTTGTATTTCGCATGAAATTTTCTTTTGATCAGAAATTTTGAATTTTTAAACACTTCTCTCTGATTCGTACTAAAATCGGTGTTTCGTACAAAAATTTCATCTGAACAAAATTGAAATTCAGAATATTCATATGGTTCACTTGTTTCGTACAAAATTTTACCCTTAACAAGTTAAACTTTGAAATCCCATTTTTGTTCTTAACAGGTCACTCGTACCAAATCTACTTTGTCTCAAAATTTGTCCAAGTGTAATCCGAACCTAAAACTTGCTGTTTTTAGCAAATTGATAGTTGATTTTTAGGTTATTAGAGCCGATACTAACGATTTTGTGGTCAATTTTATGTTTTACCGGTCCAATTTCCCTAGATCTAAGTTTTAGTCCGAATCATACGAAATTTTGACATTATAATAGTTAGATCGTGACGAAATTACCTTGCCCATTGTACGAGGTGTGCAAATCAACCTCAACAATGTAAATTGCAAGCACAAGAATCAAGAAATCAGTTCTAGAAATGAATCGCACAAAAAACTCTCTGAATCTCTCAATAGTGCTCAAAGACCAGAATCTCATTTCTGTGCGAACCAAAAGGGTATTTATACTTTCCCTGTTTCGTACGAAATCTTGTGAATCGTACCAAATTATTACCCTTTGTTACGTACCAAAACGACTGAATCGCATAAAATTTGTTTTTGTACGAATCAAATCTAAAACTTTAAAACTTTTTCAATTTCTATTTTTATTTCTGTTTTTTATTTTTTAATTTCAATAATTTTATCTGTTTCAAAAATCCACTTGACTAACCAAGTCTAAGTTAATGACCCTGGTTATTCAATTTGCCTTCCAAGTCCAAGTTAATGATCTTGGTTGACCATTTTTGACCAAACAATTTATTTTAAAATATAAAATTTCAAATTAATGAACTTTCTTGACATTTTGGTAAACTTTGTTGTTAAAAATTAGCTCCCAACCTATGATTCCAAAAATTTCCTCAGCAAGATGTTGCAATGAATCCAACCATCAGTGTTTTATCATCGGTAAACAAAAATAAAACTATCAAGCTAAGAAAACTAAAAATCTTTTGGGTTTTTAAGAGATTTTTAAAGAATAACATTTTTGTGAATTTTGTGTTTTTCAGAGGATCATTTCAAGCATTCATATAAGTCATCAGTACCATTAGTTTAGAAACACCTTTTAAGCTTTTAAAACAAATATATTTGTCCATTTAAACCTCTTCTCGTTTCTCAACTGTTAGAAGATATGTTAAGGTATTATTAGAAACATGAAATAACTGTGTTTCCATCTCAGAATATACTCCCGTATCGAGATTCCCAGAATGTCATTTTACAGGTGAATATATTGAATTGATATCTGTATATAGGGTGAATGCGAGACTTTGAGAACTCAGGTTAGTACTACCATACAGACAAAGAGATGAAGGCTCGTCTTTAGGTGGTGTTCCATTAAGGAATCTTTTGTACTGCAAATGTCATAATTGCTTAAGACATAATCATTTTATGCAGTTTTCAGGGAAATAATGCGAAAGTATTATATGAGTTCTAGGCCATTGCTTCCGCAAAACCAGAAGAACTCGAATAATGCCCCAGATATCAATCAAATATAAAGACCTAGTATCGCAGAATCTGGCATTCTCTCAAACGAAATTTCGGAGTACTAAGTCCATATACCCGAGAGATGTTAACCCACAAGTTAATCAGTTTTTGTGTTTTAGGTTTTATCTCGATTAACAATTTACTAAACGAGTGAAGTCTATTGGCATATCCATAGTAAGACTTGCTTAAACACTTTATACAATACAATTCTTTAGCATACTGTGACTTATCAGTTTTGATTTACTATGATCACTCTTTTTACACAAAATTCTTTTGATTTTTTAAATGTTTTTGTATTTTCCTCAAATATTCTCCCCCTAAAATCAAAAACATATTTTTGGATTTTAAGAAATTAGAAGAAAGAATGTACAGAAAACGTTTAACCGATGACAAATTCACATCAAGTCGTCATCATCCTCAAACTCAACCTCAAACACATCCCCTGAGATCCTATTTTTTAAACCATTTAGCTTTAACAAATTTTAAACTTTGTTTTATTAAAAGCTTTGGTATAAAAATCTGCTTTTTGGTCATTAGTGTGGATTTTCTCAATTCGGATAAAGTGGTGTCGAATCTCGATATGTTTAGTACGTGAGTGTTGACATGAGTTTTTGGTTATATCGATTGCGGCCCGATTACCTACATATATAGGCGTATCAAGAAATTGCAAACTGAAATCTCTCATCTGTTGATGTATCCAGAGAATCAGAGCACAACAACTGGATGCCGAAACGTATTCAGCCTCACAGGTAGAGAGAGCGACCGTGGTTTGTTTCTTGCATTGCCACGTTACCAAACGGGTTCCGAAGAACTGGCAGCCGGCTGTTGTAGATTTTGTATTCAATTTACAGCATCCGAAATCAGAATCCGAGTAACCTGCAAGATTAAAATCATCATGTCTAGGGTACCACAAGCCGGTGCTTGGAAAACCCTTCAGATATCGCATTATACGTTTAACGATAAGCAGATGTGACTCTTTTGGATTAGACTGATAACGAGAGCACATGCACGTTGGATACATGATATCTGGTCGAGAAGCAGTAAGATACATCAAGGATCCGATCATGGAGCGATATAAAGTTTCATCAACTTTTTCGCCAGTAAGATCTGGACAAATGCCGTGATTTGGGGGGTCGATGCTGGTTTAGTTCCTATCATATTGAATTTCTCCAATATGTCATGAACATATTTCGTCTGATTAATGAAGATACCATCAGGCAACTGATCAACCTGAAGTCCTAGAAAGAACATCATCACCCCCATTGCACTCAATTCGAATTTGCGCTTCATGACTTCTTCAAAGTCTTTACACAGCTTGTCATTTGTCGATCCAAAGATAATATCATCCACATATATCTGTATGATAATTAGATGTCCATCTACTTCCTTCGTGAAGAGAGTTGAGTCTACTGTTCCCCTGATAAAGCTATTATCCAAAAGATGATTCGATAATGTTTCATACCAAGCTCTCGGGGCTTGATGAAGACCATATAAGGCTTTATTCAAGGGTAGACTTTATCTTTGTGCACTGGATCAACGAACCCCGGTGGTTGGCCAACATACACCTCCTCTTTCACTTTTCCGTAAAGAAAAGCAGATTTAAATCCAATTGGTAGACCTTGAACCCTTTCTATGAGGCAAAGGCCAAGAATATGCGAATTGCTTCAAGACGTGCAACTGGGGCGTAGACTTCTATATAGTCTATCCCTTCTTGCTGATGAAATCCTTGAACCACAAGTTGAGCTTTTTTGCGCACGACAACTCCTCTATCATCTCTTTTACACTTGAAGACCCATCTTCTATCAATTTTTTGTGATGATCTGGCAGGTCAACAAGCGTCCAAACGCCAAGTTTCTGGAATTGCAATAACTCTTCTTGCATCACATCCACCCAACTTTCTTCTTTCAACGCGTCTTTCCAGTTTCCCGGTTCAACCTGAGAAACAAAACAACTGTGAGAAAATCGGACTTGAAGTGAAGGAATGCTAGTATAGAAACAGCTTAGATCTTTATTGATCTGATTGCGAGTTTGCACTCCTGATTGTAAGCTGCCTATAATGTTCTCTGACGGATGATATGAAAGTGTCCTTGGCATCACTTCAGTTGGAACATGTACTTGTGATTGCAAATTTGAGATTTTTTCATCGACAACCGGTAAAGATGAAGAAGCTTTATTCCTAGCATTAGACTGATCTGCCTGTTGGTTCAGAAAGTCTTCAATCTGTTCAGATCCTTCATCAGAACTGGATCCTCCATTGTTGAAAGTTGGTTCCCGATTAGAGTCATCATCGTCATTTGGCTGGACAGAAGGTTCAGCAGCATTAACATTTGAAGCAGGAACCGGATTTAGAACAGAAGTGCATTGATCAACATCAAACGTGTTAACTGGTAAAGAAATAGAAATCACAAAGGTTGAGGAACTTGTTCTTGATTAGATAATTGATGTTGTTGAAATAACATAACATGTTCTTCTTCAGTTGGCACATCTGGAAGATCAAACGAATCCCACAATCCATCATTGTTAAACAGCCATGAATCCCCAGCTTCTGCGTAGGCGTTCTATATCTTTGACAATCTACGTGTTGTGCTAGAACTACCTGGTTCAGACTCGGCAAGAAAACACGTTTTTGAGGAGTAGCATAACCAACAAAGAAACCCTCCAATGATTTGGCTCCAAATTTACCAGCCGAGTCCAAGGTACCCAATGATCCAAAAGGTTCCAAAAAAGCTAAGTTAGGCTTTCGTTGATTTAGTAACTCAAAACATGTCTTTGTGAGGCTTAACTGTCAACACACGATTCAGGGAATAGCATGCTGATGCTACTGCTTCACTCCAAAAACTTATAGGTAATTTCGAATCAGCTAATATTGTTCTAGCAGTTTCTATCAACGTGCGATTCTTTCGTTCAGCTACTCGTTTGTTGTGAGCATAGGGGGCGATGAATTCATGAAAAATCCCCTTTTCATTGCACAACTCTTGCATCTTCTTGTTCTTAAACTCCGTTCCATTATCACTGCGAATTCTCTTAATGGGAAAATGATATAAATTCTCGAGCTTTCTGAAAAGAATCATAAGAGTTTCAAACTTGTCATCCTTGCTTTCCAAAAAGAATACCATGAAAATCGAGAATAATCATCTGTAACGACAAGACAGTATAGATCTCCAGAAATGCTTTTAACATTGACTGGTCCAAAGAGATCCATGTGTAGTCTTTCTAGTGGTAGCTTTATCGAATTTAACAGCTTTCTCGGGTGTGATTTCTTATGCTGCTTCCCCTTTTTGCAGCTAAAACCAATCGTCTGATAGATGAAAACTTTTCAAATTGACACCCCCACTAAGTCGTTATGCACAAGAAAATTCATCTTTCGAAGATGAATGTGCCCCATTTTTCTGTGCCATATAATTGACTCTTTTTCGGTAGCTTTGGAAACAAAGCATTGAACTTTCTTTGACGTGGTAGAAGCGATGCTCATATTAAGAACATATAAATCATTTTCTCGCGGAGCACGCATCAAAATCCATTCTTCTGGAATCTTGAAACCGGGTTTTAGAATTAGACAATCCTTGTCATTGAAATGTGTCGTGAACTTCTTGTCACAAATTTGCGAGATACTAAGCAGATTGTTCTCAAGTTCAGCGATATAGTTCACTTTATCAAACGATACAACTCCGTTCGAGAGAATCCCTTCTCCGACAATCCTACCTCCCTGCGTTCCAGCGAATCCAACATATCCTCCTCGAATAGCTCTAACATCATTGAGCAACGCAAGCATTCCTGTCATGTGGCGAGACGCTCCACTATCCATGATCCATTTTGACAATATCGAACGTTGGAGCCCTGCACACATGATCAACAAAATTTATTTAAACAAAGAGACCCAAGCCTGTTTGGTCTTGGGTGGGTTTGGAATGTCGAACTTTGGACCCACTTTGTTCTTTTCAATCTTTTTAAGCTCAATGTTGTTTGGAACAGAGAGTTTAAGTTCAACCTTGGATGATTTGGTGTTAACAATTTTAGCAACCCATTTCTGTGTTTGTGGTTTAGCCTGTTTAACATAAAATTTTGAATCTTTTTTTTAACTTTGTGTGATGTTTCACCAATTTCAAATTTAGATTGAGGTTAAATAATTGGTTTAACATTTTGATTAGATTTAGTTCTTCTTTTAAGAATTTGTTTCGGGATAACCATGGGTGCTTTTTGCTTTTCATCCTTGGTGAACTTTTTCGGAGAAAAAACTCGTTTTGAACTTTCTTGTGTACAATATCGTGCGATATGTCCAACTTTCTTGCATTTAAAGCATGTCCTGCTGTCCTTATGAACAAAGGTATTCAAAACCTGTTTTTGTTTCTCTTTTCTTTAAGAAAATCATCGTTTGATTGAGTACAATGATTTCTTTTTCCTCCTCGGTTGTTGTCCCATATACAAAATTAATTTTCTTTGTAAAATCCAATTTTTGGACCTGTTGGTTTTATGTTGCTTATGAAAACCCAACCCTGCACGCTTATTTTCGGATATTCTCCATTTTTTTGATATAAGGTCGGTTATCAGTTTTTGATTTAGAATAGAAAGATGAATCATGTTTATCTAAATAATCATGACTTACCTCCATCAGCTTGAACATTTTATCAACACAACCTCTTTTCACATTCTTGATAGGAAAATCCTCATCCGAAAATAATTTATCAGATCCTTTCATTTTATAAACTATGACATTAGATCATCATTTAAACTATTTTCTGATTTGTCATGATTAGACTTTAGACTTTTCAGACACAACCACTTCAGATTCATTTGTTAACACTTTTTCAATCACATTTTCTACCACTTCAGAATCACATCCACCATCATTTTTATTGTAAGTTATATCGATATCCTCAGGAAACTGTTCGGTTTTCAATTTAAGATTTAGCGCCTTTTCCACCCCAGATGGATTTTTGCAAGCATAACTGTTCCACATGGGTGGAGGAACTCGATCATAACTTCCAATTTTTGTTTTACTATTTTTAGATTCCTCAGTATTTTCAATTTTTGGTAATATGTGATCTATGACGTATGAGCTTGTGGAATAACTAATTAATAGTTTGTTAACTCGTTTGGTTTCAATTCTCATTTTCTCAAGCTCACTTTTGAGCTCAGCAATAGTGTTTAGATGCATATTAATTGCCATTTGTTTATCCATCACTATTGCTTTAAGCATCATAGTGTTGCATCATTTTTCTGAGTGCTTTATTAAATTGTTTAACAGACGCACTCAATTTATCATACGCTTTCCTTTGTGGTTTTGTAATCGCTTGACAAATTGTCTGTTAAACTTTGCAATTCAGCAAATCTTTTGTCTTTCACAAGACACTCACCACATGGTTCATCACACTTTGAACAAGATTTCCCATTTACCTCATTTCCATTTGCCATGCACGCTTTAATGATGTCTTCTTTCAGCACTTCCTTTTTTTCATCTACTTTGACATCTTCAACCGGTTTCTTTTGCACTTCATCTGTTGAATGTTGAGTAGGTGCAAAATATCCTGCAAAAGTTTTTAAAACATCGTTAGGCAAAAAACGTTTGAATGGACCATTTAAAAGTTCCTCTTCTTCTGATGAAGTATGATAGTAGTACTCCTCATCCTCAGGTCCTTCATCAAAAGATGCATCCGATTCTTCTTCTAGTTCATCAATAATTTCAGCCACCAATGCCAAACTTTCTCCTTTCGAAATATACTTGTTCCAATTAAACCCTTCTCTTCTTGTGTAACAACCAAAGCTTTTTCTTTAGTTTCAGGTTGCTTGTCTTCAGTCAGCACGATTCTGGTTCTCGGTTGTGGTTGGTGATAAATAGCTCTTTTGTAATAGTCATTTTGGAAAGAATTCTGATTCCCTTGAACCTCTCGGTTAGGACATTCTCTTTTAAAGTGACCTTTCTCCCGACACTTGAAACAAGTAACTTTAGATTTATCAAATCCAAGTTTCCCATCCAAACCTCCCAAATTTTCTTTAACAGTGATTTCCATAAATCGCTGTGCTCGTCGAACGATCGAAGCCATGCACCATTTTATATCTATCAATTCCATTTCAACTGGATCAATTTGATAGTAGTCTTCTGTGTCATTTCAGAATTACCAATCTTTCCAGCAACAAGACTATCATATGACTCAAGAACTGAAGCAAGTAGAGACATATGTTGTTTTGCTGTCTTTTCATCAAAATTTTGTGTGTTTTGAAAGTCAACGGCAAATGTTGCATTGCCGAATCTTTGACTTGCATAAGATGATGGAGTGGCTTGATTGTTCTGAGATTGATTTGATCCGAAAGAAGACTGTTGACTAGAAGGTGTATTTGGATCAACTGTAGGGTATGATTGAAAAACACTTGACGAGTTTGAGGTGTGCTTGGTGAGCTATATGCACGAACGCAGTTTGAATCTTTGGCGCTTGGATTTGAGCAGCAGAACTGTTCTTGAAATAAAGATTAACATCTTGTTGCATTTGAACAGTCTTGGTTTTGGCCATCTTTTGCATCTCTAATTCATGACCTTCCAATCTCTCGATAAAACGAGGCAACGAGAAATTGCTGTATTCAATTCCATTCTTCATGATGGTTAAGTAAGTTGACCATTCACCTTGTGGTAGAGAATCAGCTAGCTTATCAACAGGCTCTTCATTTGTCTTCACAATTCCCATTCTCTTCATATGAACCACCAGATGACAGTATCGCTCAATTAGCTGCTTAACCGTTTCTCCTTTTGCGGAGTTGAGCACTTCCTTGAAATTTGAGTCGAAGAGCATTCCATAAAGATTGCGCATCATCATCATGCTGTAATAAAGCCAAGATGTCTTCTTTGATCGATTGCTGAAGAATGTTCATCATCTTCTTTTCGTTGATAATCTTTCTCGTTCAACATCAGAGAATTGAGCAAGGGTCTTTTCAAGCCCACTTTCACGAACTGGTGCTATGTATTTTGCCTCGATTGCAAACCAGCAAGTAAAATGATTAGCTTGCACCCAGTTCATAAACCTCTCACTCCAACTATCAAAGTCTTCCAAATTCATAAGCTTTGGAGGTTTAGTCATTGTTCCCATTTCATTCTCTAAATTGATGTTTTGAGCTGCTGCGTGGTGACAACCGATGTGGCAAACGCATTGTAAAATTCCTCAGACATATTTCCTGCAAAAAGTTAGAACACACTTATCGAAAATAAACAGATCAGATTAGAAAACTTTTTGTGCGGACAAAATATTTCATACGAAACTAGAGTTTTGCACGAAACAAGATTTTTATACGATTCAAATTTTATCACAAAAACTATGATTTCGTACGAATCAATTCTTTTTTGTGCGAAACAAGGGTTTTAACTAAGTAAATTTTGGTACGATTGATATTTTGTGCGATTCAAATCATTTATATGAAACAAGTTGAAATTCTGAAAAATTATAAGATTTTTGAAATTTAACTGATCCTTATGAAATTTAAGCTAATTCGTACCAAAATCAAGAACAACTTAATTTCATGCGAGACTCGTACGAAAACTGATTCAAACAATTCGAACTTCAAACTGACTAAATTTTATCGATTTCAACATGACTTAGTTCAATTTTATGTCCGAATTATGGTATGGATTGATTAGATTGAAGATTAACTTGAATTACTAAAATCCTAGTCCATTTTGTCCATGAATTCGTATGAAATTCGTCCAAAATCCAGCAAAGGTCAGAAAAATGATGAAGATGAAGATATGTCCAAGTCTGCACACTAACTACTTGTTGTCTATCTGTAGATCAGATCTCATGGCTTTGATACCACTTGTGGACGGGGATCGAGCTCCCGAAATGAGCAATTGATCTAATCTCGCTCAACTAGCAGAGGCGGAATTCATTGCTAGAGAGGTAGATATGACAAACAAGACAAAACTTACTGTTTAATTACTTCTGATCTATTAAAGACGTTCAAGTTACAGACGCAAGTCAAAAAACTGACAGAGCTTCGCCGTATGAAATGACAAATCCATCTCAAGCTCTAACACAACACTTCCCTATTTATAGGTCGACATGACTCGTACTGAAGTGCGTGTACTAACAAACATACAACTGTGTTGCGTACGAAATAGTATTTCGTATGAGTGACTCACTTGTACGAAACACACTAATGTTTCGTGCGAATCACGGTGTAATAATACATAAAATTTACATTTTATCATTAACATGTAAACTTTATGAACATTACGATATATCCTAGACGTTGGCAATAGACATTATGCACCAACACGTAGGACCAAAAATAATATAATCGACGTAAATTTTAACAAGAATGATGTCCTTGTCAACACGTTTGATGAACAAAGTCTGATCGATGGTTCCCGGGTATATCTGTGAGCAACAAGATGCTCTGTTAGGGTTGCGTACCACGCACGAGGCGCTTGATGCAACCCATACAAAGCTTTGTCCAACTTGTATGCATAGTCTGGCTTCTCAAGATAGTGAAACTCGGTGGTTGCGCCACGTATATCTCCTCTTTCACTATGCTGTAAAGAAACGCGGTCTTGGCATCCATTTGATAGACTGTGAAGTCCATGTATGATGTATATGCCAAGAAAATGTGAATGGCTTCCAATCTAGCCACTGGTGCATAAACTTCATCGTAATCCAACCCCTCGATCTAGCGAAAGCCCTGAACAACCAATCGAGCTTTATTCCTCACAATCACACCAGTATCATCCTGTTTGTTGTGAAATACCCAATGAGTTCCAAGAGCACATTTTCCCTGAGGAAGCTTCACCAATTGCCATACCCCAAGTTTCACAAACTGATTGAGTTCTTCATGCATACTGTCAACCCAGCCCGTTTCCTCCAAGGCAACATCAATGCTTTTGGGTTCAATTTGTGAGATAAAACAAAGTAAAGACATGTATTGATATCTCCTGATTGACTGCGAGTCTGAACTTTAGCAGTAACGGGACTAATAACATTTTCAATCGGATGATCGCGCTCTAGACGTTGTGGTATAGGCGTAGCAGGAACATGGAGATATGATTGCAAGTTTGTAAACTCTGTGATGCGACTCCGGATGGCTCCCCCTCATTAGTTGCACTAGTGGGAATGTTGACGGATGGATCAACAGAATAGTCTGGTGGTGTAGGCTCGGAAACAGAGATGATCCTAAGACATCAGGAGTTGTAGCTCCTTCATTTGCCACAGGAGTTTATGTGTTTGGAGCCTCAACTTTAGGGGAACCCGTCTGCGGAATATGTTCAGAAATAGTTTCCTGATTCTACAATGCAGGTGAAGGTGTAGACACAGCTTCATTGAATCCAGGTGGATCCATACTCAGCTGCTTAAAAGATTCTTGCAGTTGTTCATCATCTTCATCATCCTCAGTCATGACAGGCATCGGTGGGGGTTCCGAACTTGTGCTTGTACCTACATTCATATCAGAAGAGACATCAACAGAGTTAAACAAAGAGGAATAATCATACAGCTAGTCAGGTCCAGTTCGTGCATCCTTGGGATTTTCCTCCAACTAACCCACATTGTAGGTTTCAACTACCATTTTCTTGATCTTGTTGTAGACACGATAAGAAGTGTTCTTAGAGTAGCCGACGAAGATGCATGGATCTCCGCGTGATTCAAATTTCCCTTAGCATCCATGAGTAGGAGAACACAGGGGTATCCAATTTGTGGAAATGCTTGACCGAAGGTTTGTGACCTTCAACCACTTCATACAGTGTTTTCATGTGCCTTTTGTTGACCATGGCATGATTCTGAATGTAGCAAGTGGTATTGACTGCTTCTGCCTAGAAAATAAGAGGTAGTTCCGATTCGACCAACATAGTACGTACTGCTTCAATGAGTGTGCGGTTTCTGCATTCCGCAACCCCATTCTGTTGAGGAGTTCTGGCTGCACTGAACTATCGATCAATTCCCTTGGAGGAGCAAAAAGAATGCAAAGTGGCATTCTTGAACTCTGTTAAGTTATCACATCAAATAGCCTTCATTGTGGTGTCTGCCTGGTTTTCCATTAAGGTGATAAATTGTTTGACTAACTCAGCTGTTTCACTCTTTTGTGCCAGAAAGAATACCCAAGTGAAACGGGAGTAGTCATCAATGATAACCAGACAATATGCCTTCCAGCCAATGCTCAGAATATCGATCAGACCAAAAAGATCTATATGAAGCAATTCCAAGACTTTTGACGTTGAGGGTGCAGGTTTCGACTTGTGTGGCTTTCGATGTTGTTTCCACGAGCACATGATTCACACTTTCAATCTGCATAAAATCCCGAACAGGCAGATCTCTGTCTAAACCACCTTTTGCAAGTCTGTTGCGATCTTCATGTTGATGTGTCCTAGTCGGCTGTGCCACAACATTGCATCGTGCTCAGCGATCGACGAGAACAAAATGGTAAACTTTTCGATGGGGCCTTGTTCATGTCGATGACGTATGCGTTTCCATTGCATTCAGCTTTGAGAAGAATCCATTCATCAGCATTAACGAGGCCTGGTTTCAACACATAGTATCCGTTCTTTGTAAAGTGCACATCTAAATGATTATCTCAGAGTTGAGACACACTCAAGAGACTGTGC
This sequence comes from Scalesia atractyloides, assembly GCA_947069175.1. Taxonomy (NCBI): domain Eukaryota; kingdom Viridiplantae; phylum Streptophyta; class Magnoliopsida; order Asterales; family Asteraceae; genus Scalesia; species Scalesia atractyloides. Next base: position 50,793,059 of record CAMTDV010000023.1, read on the forward strand.
TTCAACTCTGGGACATAGTTGACGTTCTTGAAACTGAGAGCTCCATTGCACAACGTTCCTGTCATTGTTATCTTTCCCGTTTCACCACCTGCGAAGGAGACAAACCTGCCATCGAAAAACTGAATGTCATTCAATTGCGAGGTGTCTCCTATCATGTGCCTGGAACAGCCACTGTCGACATACCAAAATCTGACGAGAGTCCTCCAAAGTTGTTCTTGCACATTTAAATAGGTTTAGTTAGAAGCTACAACCCAGGACATTGACGATCTTGGTGTTCCATTTGCATCAACATAAGTGACCTCACGAAAAATTAAATTAGTTGAGGATGAGGTTGGTGATGTTTTGATTTATCCAATTTTGGGACAGAAGACTGGGTCTTGGTCAAGATCTTAGTCCTCCAGGCTGACGAGTCAAACTTCTTCACAACTTTTGGAGTGCTAGAAGGATTCAGAGAACCCGAAGGTCTTAAAGATTTTTTATTTTGTCTCTTTGCCATGTTCCAGTCTTGATAAGAGGGCTTTGCCGGAGCAAATCGAGCCTGATGTAGACGATTAGGCATAACTCTCTGATTTTTCAAAGATAGGGCGTTGAAAGGCATAAATGCATTTTGACAGTTAAGGCATAAACGCATTTTGACAGTTTGGTGCAATATGCCCAGGAAATCCGCAGTTGAAGCAGGTTTGCCTCTTCTGGAAGAAAACAGTCTGTTCAGCCTGGGAAATTCTAGGCAGCTTGTCTATCATTTTCTTGCTTGCTGGTACTAATAGTTGGCGCAAGGTCTAGTCTTGGCTGTAACCTGCTCACAACCATCAGCACACTTGTAAGTTTTATGATTTGAATTAGATAGTTTGGAGTTGGTAGACTTAGGCAAAATTTTAACTGATTCCTGTTCAGCTGGTTGCTTAACAGATTCAGTTTGGGGCTGCTGAGTCAATTTTTCAGAATGAGGAACTGAATCAGCAGTAGCCTTTTCAGTAGGCTAAGGTGCCTGTTTGGTTTTCTTCTTTTTGGATCTACGTGTTCTCCATTTTGTTTTATTAGATTTCCAATCATTTTGCTTGGGGATTCTTCAGAGGAAATGGGTGACTCAGTAGGGACATCCTTTTCTGAACTGTCCAAAGATGAGCTTTGATCGTTAGTAGCAAAAGAAATCCCTATATATTGAAAAGTTTGAGATTCCGATTCAGATTTCAAAAGTTTTAAATCAGCAGAGGGAGGTTGCTCATATCTGTCATTTCAGAATCAGTCAACCGATCTTCGTTCGAAGAATCTAATTCGCCCAATTCTTCTAGTACTTTGCTAGCGTCACTCATCACAGAGTCGGTTGGTTGGTTGATTTTCTCATTGTCGACCCTAGGAATAGCATCAACAAGCGATGCTTCATCAGAAGAACTTTTAGTCTCTTCAGTGGGAACTGAGGAAACCAAATCATATACTGATGTTGTACCTGTAGCAAAAGTTATGTTTTCATCACAACAGTTATCACATGCATTTTCAGAATTCATAACATCAGCATCAGATGAAAAACCAAAATTAAAAACGTCTAAGTTATCAACACAACCAACATTGTCCAAGAATTTAGATTGTTTAGCAAGAAAAAGATTCAAAATGTCAAAAGCAGGTTTATAAAAATCATAATCAGCAACTAAATTGTACGAATTGAATTCAGACATTCTTCTTCATCACCACATGTACTATCCTCAATTAATATTTCTTCTGCACATGAAGTAGAAGCGTTAGCAGCGTTCACTGTGTCAGTTTCAGGAGGATTTTCTTGCTTTGTTCCTTAAGTGGTGTCGCTGCCTCTTCTTTAGGCGTCATTTTCTCAAAACCATCTGAACTACAAGAGGCAGTGTCACCAGATTCTTGTGAAACTAGTGTGAACGAGACAAAACCAGCGTCCTTCTTGAGTTCAGTTGGCTTAGAAAACTTTGGGTAGCAGGGCTTCCACGGTTTTGAAAAGTAATCCGAGGGTTTACCAAACATCATATTTATTTTCATTTTCTAGTTCTGCCTCAGAATCAGGCATTCGTGTGTAGTTATGATTATATGGTGGAGGAGTCCTATTATACCCAATGCCTTTTGTTTTGTTTTTCTGATATTCAAGCTGCAGATCGCACAAGTCCTTGACCAGCTTGCTGGAAGTTTCAATTTTTTTAATATTTAATTTGTTTTCTTGAAAACTTTCCTATCAGGGAATTTAGCTTGGCTAAAGCTGCTTGAAGTTCTACGTCCTTTTCAACTAATTTTAGCTTATAGTCGTATACCCAACATTGTTGTTGGTTCAAGTCTAGCTTTAGCTGAGTTATGTATTGTTTCTATGCTTCGACCTTTTCCATAAGAAGCTTGTTCTTATGTTTAAGGGCGATGTTTTGCGATGTAGCGTGACTATATTCAGCTACAAGAGTCGAATTATGGGCGCGTATTTGTGATAATTTAAAACGACAGCTATCTGAATAGAGAATGCGATTTACCGTTTTCTGAGAGATCAGGTGTCTCAATTGTCTGCGCCATCATGAAATTATTGCTATTCTTGGAGAGATTCAGAGTCTCCATCTGAGCCGCAGCATCTGCCCAGTTGAACCCTTTGTGCTGTTGCCACCAAGGCTGTTGATTTCCCGTAGAGCTGCTTGTGGGACTTGTAGAAGACTTTGAAGGAGAGACGGTCACGTGCTGCCTGTCACTGTTCTGAACATCTACCACTGTGGATGAGACATATCTAGATGGCGCCTTCTTGCATTCCCATGCGAAGTGCCCTGGCTCATGACATTTATAACACCTGAGCTTATCTTTCGTTAGCCCAGTCTTCAGATTCGTCAATGGTTGCCTCCCGTACTTCTTTTGAAATTTGTTGACACTGAAAGCAGCCATCGCAAGATTCCAGGACACGTCAATCTCGTCTAAATCCTCCTCCATGATGTAATCTACTTCAGTTGGGAGAAAGATGGAGGGGTCAAGTCACCTGCTAAGAAAGCGTTTAAACTGTTAATCATTGAAGCATCTATGGCCAGTTTCTCCTCATTCTCTTTTGTGAGAAAACTAGAATTGGACACAGTTGGAGCCGAAGCTGGTGCGGGAACAGCAGATTGAGGAATGTTGCCTTGTTGAGCTGTTGCGGAATGGCTGGACTATAGACCATGTTAGGATACTTGGCATGATATTGTGTCTGAACCTATGCTGCAGAAATCATCGTAGGAGTATGAGATTGAAGACCATAAACATACTGGATCTGCTGTGCATATGTGAGAGGATTGTACACCAAGTTAGAGCTACCCGGTGTGTGCGAGCTTCCTTGCAGAGGGCTGTAAACAAGATTCTGAGACATTAATGCCGCGTTCTGCCCTGTAATAACAGCTGCCATCAGACTGCTTTGAAGATTGTTGTCCCTCTGTTTATTATCTATCTCACATGACTTGATAGATGCAATCATTTCCGTGAGGGTGACATATTCAGATTTTTCGTCTTCTTGATCATGCCCACATCATCATCCCAACTCTTTGGCAAAGAGTTCAACAACTGTCTATTCAAGCATTGTTCGTAAGAGAGATTTCAGCTGAAATCATCTTGGAGACAAGCTTCACGTATCTTCGAATTTGATTCTCAATGGTTTCTCCATATATGTGGTTAAATGAGCTGAACTGTTTATTCAACTGATTAACCCGGCTTGCCTTCGTATCAGCGTTTCCCTCATACAGATTCTATAGTTTGCCCCACACCTCCTTAGTCGTCTTGCAATTTCTTACAGCTATGGAGATGTCAGGTCCGAGTGCCATTGTTAGAACAGCGAGGCTTTCTTATCTTCTTCGATTATCTTCTCGTCTTCTGGAGTCCACAAATGACTAGATTTGGGGATCTTTGTGTCCGGTTCATCAGCATTGCTATAAACTATGGTTTGAGGACCATTCATGATACATCTCCAAACCCCCGCTCTTTAGCCTTGCAGTATTGCTCAAACCTGAACTTCCATTCATAATATATGTCACCATATAGCAGACGGGGCACCTTTGTAGAAGTGCCAATGACTTGGTCTAGCTCTTGGTGAAGAGCCAGCGTCTGTGACTGCAAAGCTGCCAGGGTGGCATTTGTCAGATTGTGAGCTGTCATGTAACTGTTCATCATTTTTTAAAATTTTACCAAATAAAATTGAAGTTAATTTTAATTTATAATTATGAACAGTCCTTAATGAGTCCGAGATAGTGGTCTGAAATGAGAATCCGAAACAGTAATCCGAAATGCTATTAGAGACACAGCAACAGTAACTCGATGAAAAGTCAATCCGGAATGCTGTCTTGATCCGAGATGAAAGTCAATCCAGAATGGAGATGAAATCTGAAATAGAGAATGATCCGAATTGCCAGAGATCCAAGATGAATGCCACTTCGAGATGAGAGATGATCCGAAATAGGGAAACCGATCCGGAATGGAAGCCTGGTCCGGAATGAGAGCTTGATCCAAAATAAGAGCCTGATCCGGAATAAGAGCCTGATCTAAAATAACAGATCCTTATCTGAATTGAGAACCCTTATCCAAAATCAATAGTATTCCGAAATTCCTGCAAATAGATGAACACAAGTTAATTTAAACAGTGATACTTATCCGGAATGAGAGTAATCCAGATAAGGTTGTTAAGAAGGCCGATGAACAGTTGTCCGGATCAATCCGAGATGGATGATCTTCTTCGTGTTCTTCGGGATATTCGACGATTCTGGATCCAAATTGCTTGAATCTCCTTTGGTTTTCTCAGAACAGTAGCGGTCCGAGATGAGAATGCAGTAGCAATCTTCAATACTTCTTCAATAGCGATACTCCAAGATGACTAACAACAACAGTTCTTCGAGATCTCAACAGTTCTACTTCAGTCCTTGACACTGAGAGCCTGTATCGAACAGCAGGCTCTGATACCAACTGTAAGTCCCTGATTCGAATCTGTACACGGTATCACAGCAACTAATCGATTACGGAAAGAAAGATTAGATGAACTTAACAAAACAATCTCTGATTATTCAACTTGCATACACCGAATAGTGTTTGATACAAGATATCGCCCTAGCTTTAGCATGAATAACCAATTAACAAGCAACCTAAACCCTATCCCCAACACATGTATTTATAGTAATCTCAAAACCCATTAATTACAACCCTAGGCCCAAAGGCTCTAGGAAGCCCACTCCTACACCCTTAGCCCAAAATGCAACTCTAATGTGTAAACCTTTTAGCTAGGGGACCAACAGAATACATATGGAGGTTCTGTGAATTTTGCAGGCGCTAAAGGAGGGCAATTACATGTCGAGGAAAAGTGACAAAAGGGAAGATCACATTGGACAAAGTGAACTATGTCGAGCAACTGAAGCACAGTTGAAGAGCGTATCTCAAGTCTGCGACAAGGGTCCCTTAGTCCACTTTACTAAGTCTGAAGCTTTGGTGTTGAAACAGGGTTTGGTGATACTAGATGATTGGATAGTAATGAGAGTGCCAAGGAGAAACGACACTTATGTCACGGACATAGGTGCTAAGGATCTTCCACTGTGGTGGCGTGTTTACTGTTAAAAGCATCTGAGGCTGAGGCAATGCTGTGGCACAGACGCATGGCCCACATCCACTACCGAAAAATGAACTATATTATTAAAAACGGTTTAGTGGAAGGGGTGCCAGTACAGAGGTTTCACGTGGAAGATAAATGTCTTCCATGTCAAAAAGGAAAACAACACAAGAAACCTCGCAAGTCCAAAACAGTAAATTCTATAGATGCCCCTTGTGAATTACTTCATACGGATCTATTCGGTCCGGTGAATGTAAGGAGCATAGGTGGAAAGTACTATTGTTTAGTTGTCACAGATGATTACTCACTATATTCATGGGTTTTCTTTTTAGGTACAAAAGATGAGACAGCGGAGATGCTGATAGATCTTTTTACAAATTGGAAAATGTCCATGATGCACGGATCAAGAGGATAAGGAGTGATAATGGCACGGAGTGCAAGAATCAGATTCTTGATCTCTATTATCTTCACAAGGGAATTGATTATCAATATTCTGCTCGTTATACACCTCAACAGAATGGAGTCGCTGAGAGTAAAACAGGACGTTGGTTGAAGACGCTAGGACTATGCTTTCTGATTCAAAGCTTCAAGTTCTTTTCTGGGGAGAAGCTATGAACATAGCTTGTTATGTCCTAAACAAAGTTTTGAAGGTTAAACGGTTTAGCAAAACATGTCACGAACTATTGTTTAACCAAAAACTAAACTTGAAAGACTTTGAACCATTTGGATTACCCTGCACCATTGTGAGAAATAAAGATAAGCAAAAATTCGGTGAGGTAGCTGACGAGGGTTACTTTCTAGGTTATATGCCTGGAACACCAAATAAAAGGGTTTTTAATCTTAAAGCTGGTAAAATTGAGGTTGTGTTTAACATGGAAATCACTAGTTATTCTCCTCAACAATCAACGAGTGGTCCTACTATATTATATGATTATGATAGCGTTTTTAAATCATTTAATATTCCTGATTTTTCCAACGCAGATGAGTCTCAAGTGATTCAAACTGTGATTAGTGATGATGACGAGGGTAACTTCATGCCTAGATCGAGTATATCAATGACAGATGCTCCGAAACTTCCTCTAGTGCAGCTCCACAGGATTCAAGTGATAGTGAGTTTGAACCTATTCAGGGGGAGGATTTTACTAATTTGTTTGCTAACAAGAACATTCAGGGGGAGATTGGATCTAATCTGGATGATAATCTAGTTGTTGACACCATTGCTACTACACCGTAAACACAGATCATCCAGTTGAGAACATCATAAGTGATGCTGCTGCAGGTATTCAGACAAGAAGAGGTGTGATCGAAGGTTCCTGCTTATTTACTTCAATTCGGAAGATTGGGATGATACATGAGTGTTTGTATAGTGCTTTATTGCCCAAGAGGAGCCAAAGAATGTTCACAAGGCTCTAAAAGATAATTGTTGGGTTGAAGCTATGCAAGAGGAACTAGCTCAGTTTAAGAAGTTGAAGGTTTGGGAGCTAGTTGACTTGCCTGAAGGAGAGAAGGAAATAGGCACCAAGTGGGTGTTTAAGTGCAAGAAAGACGAACCGGGGGATTGTAATAAGGAATAAGGCTCGACTAGTGATGAAAGGGTTCAATCAACAAGAGGGGATTGATTACAATGAAGTGTTTACACAAGTAGCTAGGTTGGAAACAATTCATTTTTCCTAGCTTTTGCTTCATTCAAGGGTGTAGGTCCACCTGCGGATGGTGTTAAACCTGTTCCTTATTCATATAACACACACACAAGTACGGAATCTAAGGGTGCATGCAACCAAAGCAAAGTAAAGAACACGGGGTAACCAAAGATTCACTAACTTGATTAATGATTGAGAACAAGTACAAACATATACACACAATGCTCGTATGACTCAAACAAACTTGTTGTGTTCTTGTGTCTTCGTTTCACCAGAAATGTTGACTGAGAGATCCCACCAAAAGATCAGTCCGTCAGCAGAAATACTCAAAGGCTCAACCTCACTGAGAGGTGCATGTCTGCTTATATAGTGTCCATGCTTGTCATCCGTACGAAAATGTTCGTACGAAGCAACTGGTTTCGTACGAAGCAACAAATTTCTTAAGAAACAACGACGTACACAAGTCTCAACGGTATGCACACATGCAACTGATTAACAAAAACAAGCTAAGATGTCGTACTAAACCAAGATAAAAGGATATCTTGATTTGTTTGACATGACCACACTTATACAGACACTTGAGCAAAGACCATACAATTACAACAACTAAGAACAAGCGACATACACAAAACTGTATCAACAAACTCCCCCTTGGATGTTGCTTGGTCTTTTGGTCTTGCTTCATATGTTGGTCTTCACATTGAATGGTTTAGAGTATCAACAAACTCCCCCTGAAGATCTGATATCCAATGATTAGAGCATCAGGTCTTCGAACTTCTAAGAAACTTCAAATCTTTCTTGTGTCCTCTTCTGACTTGTCAGATTTCTTCGTTGCTGGTCTTTGTTCATGTTCTTTTGTATCAATCTCTACTCATAAAACAAATATAATTAGAACACAAACTTATCAGGGAATACACACGAAAAACTTATCATAATTTCTTCGTATGATTGTATTCCCTGAACGAGATACACACACTCGTATGAATTCCAGCAGCAGATTTGAGAAAAACAAGTCACCAAGTCAATTCAAATGACTAGATTCTTCGTATGAGATACACACACTAAACAATTTCAGATTTTGGTTTTCCTTAATGAGTTACTTGTTGCAAGATATTACTTTATGAAGTTGTGATATCAAACAAATGGTTTTCTGCCTTATCTTTGTAGAAAACTTTCGAGTATCAACTTTGGCTAGTAATTTTATAAGCAACTAAGTAAACTAGACTTAAAATCAAAATATACAGATAAACTATATACTACTGAACAATCTTTTTCGAGTTTCAAGGTAAAGGAATCATACCAGCATTTAATCTTTGTAAAAATCGATATTTGGTTTAAACTTAAAATTAAACAGATAAGTATTCAACTATGATTATCGGTATTGTTGTCCACGTAAGCTCAGACTTATCAGATGTAATCATGATTAGGAGATATGATTAAGGTATGAATTATACGTACTAGCCGGTGTTCAACCACATCACACACATTCCCGTATCAAGATATGCACGAGAGAACATCTTACCGGTGAGTATACTGCTTTATCATTTGTTTTGACGTATATGAATGATGTGAGATACTCACTTATTTTTTATTGAAAAAAAACCCTTTGTGATTTAATTACTTACTGATGAGGAACTTAATTTTCATATGCATGCAGGGCACAGGAGTAAGTCCGTGAATAGGTTAGTACCATTGTACCGGCAAAGAGACAAACTTAGCTCCCACATAAGCTGTGATATTTTATCACTTATTTTGAGGATGTGATATTTTTATCACTTATTTGATGGTCGTATGCAGTATGTACACGTATGTATGGTATCATGGAAGTTCTAGACTTGCGCCACCGTTATTTTTTGGCAAAAGATTCAACGATGATACCCAGATGATAAGCAAGCATAAAGACCGTATATCTCAGAACCTCGGCACTCTATCAAACGAAATTTCAATACCAAGACCATATGCCAATGAATGGTTCCCACCTGGCATTCTGTCTGTTAAGTTTATATCAACCTGCACATTTTAGTCTGATTGTGAGCTACCGATACATCATTAGTAAAGCTACTTATCAATCTTCTTCCTATGCTTTTAACCATTTCTGATAGATTTGCCGGTGTATTTCATTTTCTCCAACTTATCCAAGAAACTCATTTTTATTTTTCTATTGTTTTTGTATTTTTCTGAATTTCCCCCCTTAAATAAAAAGGTAAATAGAAGACATATTTTTGTATTTTCTTAAACTTACTCCCTTAAAATATAAACTGAAAATCTTTTTTAGTTTTAGATTTTTAGAAAAGTATTTACAGAAATAGTTAGCCATGGTTGAGTTACTCGGGTTTCACCTTGATGCCATTGACCAAAAGTAATAATCAAAACGTGATTTATCAAACGCTTTAGTAAAAAGGTCGGCACATTGGTGATCAGTGTGGATTTTAACAACATTAATAAGTTTCTTTTCAAAACAATCACGCATGAAATGATACTTAATCTCAATGTGTTTTGTTTTTGAATGCTGTACAGCATTCCGAGTGATCTGTAAAGCAACTTCATTATCAACAAAAATAGGAGTAGTAAGAAATTCAAACCGTTGTCACGCATTTGCTGTTGAATCATAGAACTTGAAAGCAGAACTTGAAGCTAAAATATACTCAGCCTTACATGTTGATGTAGCCACACAAGTCTGCTTTTTTGCATTGCCACGTGACTAGGCGATTTCCCAAGAACTGACATCCCGTTGTTGTTGACTTTGCATCGATTTTGCAGCCGCCATGATCAGAATCACTGAAAGTTGTCAGATCAAAGTTATCATCCTTAGGGTACCATAGACCAGTGTCAGGGTGACCCTTTAAATAACAAAAGATCCTTTTTACAGCCATCAAATGAGAAACATTTCGGACTAAACTGATAGCGTGCCAGAAGACATGTTGAGTACATTATGTCGGGTCTTAAGCAGTAAGATACATGAGCGATCCGATCATTGCACAGTAGAGAGATGGTTCCACATGTTCACCCATTCCGTCTGGAGTAATCCCATGATTTTGAGCTAATGAAGTTCCCAAAGGCTTTGAGTCATCCATCTTAAATCGCTTGAGAATATCTCCGATGTACTTGGTTTGATGGATAAAAATCCCTTCCTTTGATTGCTGAACCAGCAAACCTAAAAAGAAATTCATTTCTCCCATAGTGCTCATCTCGAACTTCTCCTGCATAACCTGTTCGAATTGCTTTGCACATTCGAGTGTAGACCCAAATATAATATCATCAACATACACCTGTACGAGCAGTAAATCCTTGTCCCGTTCCTTGATGGAGAGAGTACAGTCGATCAGGCCTCATCGAAAACCATTCTTCAATAGATAGGTAGACAACGTTTCATACCAAGCCCTCGGAGCTTGATGAAGACCATATAACGCCTTGTTGAGAAGCCAAACCTTGTCAGGATGGAGTGGATCTTCAAAACCTGGCGGTTGCTCAACATATACTTCCTCTTCTACCACAACCATGAAGAAATGCACTCTACACATCCATCTGATAAACGGTGAACTTCTTGAAGGACGCATAAGCCAAAAAGATTCTTATGGCCTCAAGTCGTGCAACCGGTGCATAAACTTCATTGTAATCAATACCTTCGACCTGATTAAAACCTTGAACAACCAATCGGCTTTGTTCCTCACAACAACACCTCGGTCATCCTTCTTGCACTTGTACACCCATCGTGTACCAATCTTCTTGTAGCTGTCAGGCCTGTCAACCAATTTCCAGATGCCTAACTTCTGAAACTGCTGAAGTTCTTCCTGCATGGCTTCAACCCAAGAGTCTTCTTTCATTGCCTCCTTCCAGGATTTTGGTTCTACTTGCACACATAGCAAGCAAAAGACCAATCATTCTGCTCCCCTGATTCCCTGATTTCCGAATACAATCCAGCATTCTGGTTGTTTCGAAGCTGATTACGAGTCAGCACACCACTCTGGACATCTCCAATAATATTCTGCTGAGGATAGGTTATGAATACGAGTCTCTGGCACATCAGGAACCCGAGAATTGATACCAAAATTGTTGATATTCAGATCAACAGTTAAATCGACAGCTGGACTTGATGAGGATGTAGATGCATGACCTTCAGTCTTCCTTGCGGTTGAATATTTAACATACCATCCGAAATTCCAGGAACCGCACCAGAGGTAGCTTCATTCGCATCATGAAACTCATCATCTTCTGATGAAACATTATAATCTGCAGCGTCTTCGAATTCCTATTTTGAACAAGATTGTTAACCGAAGTCGATACTTGAGGATTAACAATAATTGGTCGCACTAATGACGAGTCCCACTACTGTATCACTTTCCAATAAAATTTGAGCAGCAACTGTTGCATCATCAAAAGTTGGCAGATTAAAGGAGTCAAACAGCCCATCGTAGTCGAACATCCAAGGAGCACCCAGAGCTCTTTCTGCTTCTGTATATCTCTGAACCTTGACTTCACCCCATTCTTCAATCTTCTTCGAAGACAAATTCCACACTCTGAAATTTGGAGTAGCATATCCAAGAAAGAAACCTTCGATAGCCTTCGGACCAACTTTCCATGTGGATCAATCTTAGTGCATGGAGCTCCAAAAGGTTCTAATAAAGAAATATCGATTTCCTTTTATGTAACAACTCAAAGCATGTCTTCCCATGTCTCTTCACCGTCAGAACTCTATTCATCGTGTAGCACACAATAGCAACAGCTTCTCCCCAAAATAGAACAGGAAGTTCTGATTCTACTAACAGGTTCTTGTAGTTTCAATAAGAGTTATATTCTTCCTTTAGCCACACTATTCTGTTGTGGAGTGTAGCAAGAACTGTACTCATGCAGAATACCTTTTGAGGAATACTCATCCATAACTTGATTCTTGTATTACGTGCCATTGTCGCTTATGATTCTCCTTACCTTCAGATTATACAGATTTTCCAATAGAGTCAGGAGAGTCTTGAGGATAGTAGGAACTTCACTCTTGTGTGCCAACATGTTTACCCATGAAAATCTGGAATAGTCATCAGTAACTACAAGATAATAAGAATCACCAAAGGTTGTCTTGTGTTTCATAGGTCCAAAGAGGTCCATATGAAGACGTTCCAGTGGCATATTCACAATGTTGATCTTCTTCACGGGATGGGATTTTCTCGCTTGCTTTCCCTTTTGGGATGATACACAAACGTCTTGAAGATGAAATTTCTTCACTGGTACACCATTCACTAGATTGTTCTTCACCAAATAGTTCATTTTCCTCAGGTGAATATGTCCCATACGTCTGTGCCAAGAGATTGATTCCTTCTCAGGGGCTTTGGAGACAAAACATGTGACTTGTGTAGATATTGTAATAGCTTGGCTCATATCAAGAATATACAAATCATTAATTCTTAGAGCCAACAGGACAATCCATTCCTTGGGGATCTTGAATCCAGGCTTCAGCACATAACATCCGGCATCATCAAAATGTACCGTGAACTTCTTGTCGCAAATTTGAGAAACGCTAAGAAGATTGTGATCAATTTGCCGCACATAATTGATCTTGTCGAAGCTCACAACACCAATGGAGACCATTCCTTCTCCAGTGATGTATCCACCTTTGTCACCAGCAAAAGCAACATAGCCACCCCTAATTCTTTCACATCATATAGGAGCTGCAAGTCGCCTGTCATGTGCCTCGATGCTCCACTGTCGACAATCCAATGACTGTTTACAGTTCCTCCTGGAACACCCTACTCATTGCACAAACAAGATTAGTTTGTGATGGGGACCCAAGCTTTAGTGGCTTCGGTCGTCCCTTATCATAGAGAAATGTAATCTCAATTTCTTGATGATTAACAAATTGAGAACCTCCTTTGAACCATTACCAGTCTTCTGTTTCCAGGATCCTTGTTTATTACCATGTTTACTATTATTTATAGTTTTAACAGCGTCTGGTTTTGTTGACTTTGAAGATCTTTGATCCTTTCTCGAAGAATCCGATTTTAAAGCTTTCTCAAATGCTTTTACTGGTTTACGTTTTTGTTTTACTATTTGATCTTTAATAATTCGTTTATCTTGTGTCGGAGAAACAGATTTACGTTTGCAAGTTGGTTCATGAGGGTTTTCTCTATACATCTTGATTTGGCTGGGTTTTGACAATCCTTTATAATGTGGCCAAACTCTCCACATTTGAAACAAGTTCTCCTTTCAAAAAACTAGGAGATCGTTTTTCTCGGCTTGACTTTGAACTTGTGGGTTTGGAGGTACTAGGTTCATTTTCATTACATCCATCAGTGTGTTGGGTGTAATTGTTTTGACTATTTCTTTTCAAAATCTTAACTTTCTTTACAAAATCAACGTTAGATTTTCCTTGAAAAGTTTCGACTTTATCGGTACCTTTAGATCTCACAAATTTAACAGTTTTAGCCTTTTTCTTGTAACGAGAGCCTTTTGCTTCAACCTTGGTTGAGAAACTGTAGGCTTTTCAGCTCGCTTCCATTGTTTTTCTTTTGAAGCGGATAATGGCTGTGATTTGGTTGGCTTTTTCTTCTCTAGAAAATTGGTTTTTGACTTTTCAAACACCTAATCTATAGAGATTGGATTTATGTTTTTAATTGGAAAATCTTTGCTTGAATAGATTTTCTCATCTCCAACCAATGTATACAATACATTATCAGCTTCATCTGTCGACATTTGTGTCTTGACATATTTCTCAAGGACGGTCTCTTGAATATCAACAGATTGAGTACTAGGAGTAACAGAAAGTTCTACTCTTTTCCTTTCATCAAGAGGCTGATCCTGATCATCATTTCTTGATTCATTATCTGATGTATCATCTTCCTCTTCATCAGAAGGATTTTTAACATCAGAAGATGAACTTTATGGCTTGCTTGGTTCTTGAGAGGAATTGTCTAGTTTGAACCCTAACCATGCTACGAATTCCTCAAGATTTAAAGGTACAGAGGGTTCAAAACGAGGCATCTCCTCTTCATCAGGCATTTTGGTATAGTTGTGTTTCATTGGGGGTATGCATTGAACATCTCCCTTTAGTTTTTGAACATCAATGATATGATCAAGCACATATTGGGAGTTAGAATAACTTTCCAATTTGCGTTTGATCGAATCATATTCGCATTTGGCGATGGCTAACTCTTTCTTTGTTTCTTCTAGGAGATTAATGTAGTTATTAATTCTTGTTTGTTTATTCAAAACTGTTTTTGTCAATTCAGAAACACTGTTCTTAAGGGTTTCTATTACAAATTTGAATTCTTTTTCATTTCTAGTTAGTGCTAAATTCGCCTCTTTGCATTTTGATAGTTCAAGAACTAAATTTTGATTATGACTGTTGACGGTTTCATACTTTATTTTCAATTCAACACAGTCATTGCAAACAGTAGAAGGGTCAGAATTTACTTGTTTTGAAGAACCTTCAACATTTGCCATAAAGGTAGTGTGATGAGGAGAAAACTGCACCATCTGTAGAGAGTGCCTCTGTCTCTTTTACCACAGCTTCTGCATTCCTCATCATACCCACCTTTTCACTCTTCAACAACTCAGCTTCACTCAACAACTTTTCAACCTCAACATCACTTCCTTTCTTCTCACTAGAATCAGACCCATAACCATCTGAACTTGAACATTCTTCATTCGAACTACCAGCATCCCCATATGTATCATCATTATTTGGATTGTTGATGTTGTGATCATGCTTGATTTGATCGATGATCTTCGCATAGCATGCAGTTCTTCCATTGCCCTCAGTTCCCAACTGTACTGACCAATCGCATCCTTCATCAGACTGAACTACCAAAGCTCTGTGTGTGTTTGAAGGTCCTGATTGATTGGTGTTGTTGGATTTGCCAATAGCTACCATTCTTCTTTCATTGTTGTACTGTGCTGTGTTGGATGGTTGAGACTGATTTCGAAAGGGTTGTGATTTCCTTCCTTGCTGGGTCTTGTGCATTCCCGCTTGAAGTGGCCTCTTTCTCCACAGTTGAAGCAAGTAATGGCAGTTTTGTCAACGCCGTATTTTGTATCCTTCTTGCTTTCCAAACTGGTTCTCTCCATTCTTCTCATATAATCCTTTGCTCTTCTCATAGCGCTTGCAAATGCCCACTTGATGTCCATCAGCTCCATTTCATCTCGGTCAATTTGTTCATAGCCTGCGTTTGTCAAATTGATATTCCCTATTTGACCTGCAACTAAACCACAATACGCACTGACCATGGTATTTAGAAGTTCCGCATGTTCCTGTGCAACTTCTACGTTGATTTTGGAGAGATTTGACGTGTCAAGTTTGACAGTGTTGGAGTTTGCAGATTGACTGTTGCTTCCATAGAAAGCTTGTTGAGGAGCTTGCTGTGGAGCTTTATGCGCTAAATCCCTTGGTTGTGGAAGGAAGGCCTTCGGATCAAAGCTTTGTCCATAGGCTTGACTATTCAAACCTGTAGACTGACTTGATTGAACAGGTTGTGGTAGGAAAGGGTTCACGTTTGACATAAACGCGGTCTGCAGCTTTGGTTGCTGGCTTGAGCTTGTACATGCATTAATACCTCCAAAATACATTTCAGGGTTCTGTGGAACAGTGACTCGTTGTGCCTTCCGGAGCTCTTCTTCATTCTTGTTCTCCAGTTTCTGCATATATTCATAAATACTAATTGAGTCCAAAACACCTGTATGTTTTAAAAGATAATAAATTGACCCCATTTCGGTGGTCAAGCATTAGCAGATCACACCACAATTTCTGGTGGTGTAGCTAACACTTTATACGAGTACATTTCGCTGAGCAAATAATAAAACCGTGTGGTCATATCATTCAAAGTTTCATTCTCCATGAACATGAAACCTTCAAACTCTTTCTTGAGCAGATCATGCCGAATCTTCCTGGTAGCAGCATTACCTTCACCTCTTGCTTCCAAAGTGTCCACAAATTTTTCGTTGTAGTACAGTACACAAACTGATGATAAATGTCTTTATGCAGAGCTTGTGTGAGGATAGCAAATGCCTTTTTCTATAGATCGTAAGCTTTCTTGTCACTTTCGACTAGATTGGCCAATGAGGTTGGATTTGATCCAGCTTCTTCAAGTGATTCCTTGTAGGGGTAGTGAAACACGTCCACAATTCCGTGTTTTGACCGAGAACATACGTATGAAAACGACTTTTCCATGAAGGATAATCGTTCATGTGATTTAACTTCGGTGGTCGGTTATTACTCCCTGTTTCACTTTCGCTCATTAACAGAGTTTGATTCTGATTTGCAACACATGCCCACTGATTTGCAGAGATCATAGTTGTATGTTGAGGCATCAAAGACTTTACCCATGATGTTGCGGAGCTTTGCGAAGACTCCTGATTTGAGCTTGAACAACTCCAATCCCACGGGTTAGAACTCATTATATTTTCTTGATTTATGAAAAATTTAAAGGTTTAAGGTTTGAAAATAACAATTACCTTTTAAAAGTTCACAATTTTGAAAATATTTGAAAAGCATACAGCTTTGAAAATCTGAAGTACGAAAAAAAAACAATAACTAAGATTATTCGTACGAACCAATTTCGTACGGATGAGTTCTTTCATACAAATAAACTTCGTACGGATGAGTTCCTTCGTACGAAAAACTTTGTACAGATGAGTTCCTTTGTACGAAAAATTCGTACGGATGAGTTCCTTTGTACGAAAAATTTCATACGGATGAGTTCCTTGTACGAAAAATTCATACGGATGAGTTCCTTTGTACGAAAAATTCATACGAATGAGTTTTCTAGTGAATTTCTTCTTCAAGTGTGTTCTTCAGAAAAATTTTACCATAAAAATTTTCTGCATGCAACAGATTTTAACCCAGTTTTAAGTTAGTTTACTATCCAAAACTTAAGTTTTCTGCTGGGAGTTCAAGAACACTTCAAGAAACCTTCAAACTAGCTCAGACACAACACTAGCTTGGTTTTGAACAAGGAAGAGAGCCAAAGCTCTGATACCACTTGTAGGTCCACCTGAGGATGTCAAACTATTCCTTGTTCATGTAACACACACACTAGTGCAGAACCCAAGTGTGCATGCAACCAAAGCAAAGTAAAGAACACGGGGTAACCAAAGATTCACTATCTTGATTAATGATTGAGAACAAGTACAAACATATACACACAATGCTCGTATGACTCAAACAAACTTGTTGTGTTCTTGTGTCTTCGTCTTCACCAGATATGCTGACTGAGAGATCCCACCAAAAGATTACGTCAGCAGAAAGACTCAAAGGCTCAACCTCACTAAGAGGTGCATGTCTGCTTATATAGTGTCCATGCTGGTCATCCATACGAAAATGGTTCGTATGAAGCAACTGGTTTCGTACGAAGCAACCAATTTCGTACGAAACAACGACGTACACAAGACTCAATGGTATGCACACATGCAACTAATTAACACAGACAAGCTAAGATGTGGTACTAAACCAAGATAGAAGGATATCTTGATCTATTCGACATAACCAAACTTATACAGACACTTGAGCAAAGACCGTACAATTACACCTGTAACTAAGAACAAGCGACGGACACAAAAGTGTATCAACAAAGGGCTTCAAAGTTACCAACATGACGTGAAGAGTGCGTGTCTTTACCAACATGGTGTATGTCTCACAACCAGATGGGTTTACTGATCCAGATTATCCAGATGGAGTCTATCAAATTGATAAGGCATTGTCTGGATTCCATCAGGTACCGAGGGCGTGGTATGAGACACTGTCAACACATTTGTTAAAGAATGGTTTTCAAAGAGGTCAGATTGACAGTACACTTTTCCCTAAAAGAAAGAAGGAAGACTTTCTGCTGGTACAGGTATATGTAGATGATATCATTTTTTAGTCATCTGATGAGAATAAGTGTCATGAATTCGAGGAGGTAATGAAGAGCAAGTTCGAAATGAGTGCGATGGGTGAACTTTCTTACTTTCTAGGTTTACAAGTTGAACAGAAGAAGGATGGGATGTTTATACATCAGACGAAGTATGTGTATGTCATTTTGTCTCGTTTCAAATGGAGGATTGCGCTACTTTCAACACACCTATCTGCGAGAATCACAATCTTGGTCCAGATCATGAGAGTGTGGAGGATGTTGATCCAACTCAATACAGGGCAATGATTGATTCTCTAATGTACTTGACTGCTTCAAGACCTGACATCATGTTCGCAGTGTGTCTTTGTGCCAGATATCAAGCGAATCCAAAAGAGTCACATATGAAAGCGTTGAAGCGGATCTTCGTTACTTGAAGGGGAAACCTAAACTTTGGTTATGGTATCTAGCTGCTAGTGATTTGAAGTTTGTTGCTTTCATTGATTCGGACTTTGGAGGACGCAAATCAACTTGAAAGTCTACAACAGGTGGTCGTCAGTTCTTAGGAGGGAGGATCGTGTCATGGCAATGCAAGAAGCAGTCTTGTGTGTCTACCTCTACGTGTGAAGCTGAATATATTGTTGTGGGTAATTGTTGCTCTCAGGTACTCTGGATACAACAGCAGATGCGCGATTACGATTTGATAGACAATAATGGAACTATTTCAATCACCAACAATCCATAAAACATAGTCGCACAAAACATATTGACAATCGTCATCATTTTATACGGGATTGTGCTGAAAGAAATTGATTGAACTGCATCGAGTTGACAGACTAGATAACCTGGAATATCTTTACACAAAAGCATTTGACAGGACTCGTTTTGAACATTTAGTTGAACTCAACGGAATGTGGAATCCTGATAACCAGTTTTCCATAAGAATTTTGTAAATAATTTACAGTTTTTAAAAAATCAAAACATAAAAATAGAAAATCAAAAATGAGTTTTCACTCGTGGAAAAGAAGAAATGATAGTACATCAGCAAGTTAGACTGTCACACTGAAATTAACATTAAACTTGCTTAAGTGTGATAGCAGCTTCATCATATGATGTACCAGTAGGCAAAAGGCATGAATTAATCAACTTACCTTGGTGATATAAACATAAGGAACTGTGTATGAGTGTTTAATATATCAATGGTGTATGGTTTGATAACCTTAAATCTTGCATTGATAGATTACCAAAATCTAAGGTTTTAGGTCTTTATATTATTATTTCATCCGGGGTATCAAGGTTGTCCTTCTGCTACATCCAGATATATGCTGACCTAGGCACAACCAGGATATCTTAAAAGAGCAATAATGCCAAATCCCAAAAATTGAATAAGCTCTCCTAGAGAGTCATTCAAATGTGCAAATTGCATAAATCGTACCAGAATTTGGTATTTGCCCTAACCCTCGTTGGATATTCGTCTCTTTGTTGTACGGAAGTACTGACCTGATCACCAATCATCTAACGTTATAAATCAAAAGGGATAAATTTCGGCATACTCACCTACTACAAGGAATATTTGTGCATACCTTGATCGGGCGGATATGTCTTGAAGTGGGACACACTAGTATATCAGTATACAATTATCTTAACATATCACTAGGTAATGGTACTTGAAATGTTCATGTATTTTGTTTAAGTGGATAAACAATACTGGTAATCGTTTTGAACTGCTTTTCATGAAAATTACATATAGAATTATCTAATAATGTGAAAACAGTTTGATGTTGCTGTTATGATCTTCTTCCCGGAGATTCTCACAAAAACAAGTGTTTATTATTTCATTATTTATTTACTTTCTAAAAATATAAAAATCCAAAAAGATTTCCTTTTCTTGTAAATTCTTAATGTACGAAAAATGGTTTTTCATGAGGAGTTGTTACCGATAGGGGGAGACGGTGTTAGAAGATGAGTTCAAAATTTTAAAATCTTGCAGGGTCAGTGTGCTTAAAATTTTGAGTATGTGGTTTGGGTTGGCAATTTCTTAATCTGTCATACAGTTTTACTATCTCTTCAATAATAATAACTTGTTAACTTGTGTTGAAAAATTCTTATGGTTTCTCGAGATGCTTGTCTTATAGTATACAGATTGTAGTACTGTGTTGCTGAAAAGTCTGGTGATGAGGAGTTTGATTGGACGCATCGTTGAACCTTCTTTCTACATTGCAGACAAAGTTGAAGAGTTTGAAGATTGAATGCAAGTGCTAAAGTGGAGTTTACTCAAGCGCTAACGATTTAGGAGATTTGGTGATTAGATGCATCAGCTTAGGGGGAGTCTGTTGCTGACAGAAGCTATTAAAGCTGAAGCTATCCAAAGACCAAAGATGTTGAAGATTGCAAGATGACTAAAGACAAAGTTGTTTTATGAAGCTATTGTCAAGGGGGAGTTTGTTGGTGCATATTTGTGACAACAGCTTAGATTTGGTCTTTGGACATCTTGTAACTAGTAAAATGATAAATAGTTAGCGTGTTTAGTTTTGTAATAGTTAGTTATTGTGATTGGGCTAAACCAGACATATTATAGGGAGTGGTAGGCGAATTTGGCCTAGACCAATTTGCAGTCCATGTGGTGAAACCCTAGCCTAGTTACAAACTTGTCTCTATATAAAGAGAGTTTGCATTAGGGTTAAGGTTGCTCATTTAATCACTTCAGAGAGAGTTGAGAGAGAATTCTTGTGATCTAGATTGATTGTAATCATTGTGATAGATAATCAATAAAGATCAGGTTTATTGTGATTGTTGTTCGTACTCGTTTTCAGTGATAATCTAATCTAGAGGATTCCACACTATAGATTGGATAGACGATTTTGTGAAGATCCATACGGATTAGGGACCTACAAAGATTGGTATTTTATGAAGTTGAATGAAGAGGAAATGCCTATGTCCTCGACATGAACAAGAAGCCAACGAAAGAAATCACTTGCCTATTTTAAAACATTTCAAAACATGGCGGTCTCTTATGGCATCGCCGTCTCGGACATGTTAATATGAAAAACTTAAATCGTCTTGCCAAAGGTTGTAGGATCGTTTTGTCCAATGGCAAAGGTTCTAATTTGAATATCTAGTCCATACACATGGAATTCATATGAATTAGTGACAATTAACAAGATTATTTCATCAATTAACTAATTTCATTTAATTTTTAACAGTTACAAATGATAAGGAAACCCGATAGAGCTTCGTCGTCTCGGTCATAAAAGTTCTACACACTAACACCTCACACTAGCTATAGATAGACATGCTATCTTCGTTCGAGCTTAGTTTATCTTCAGATGAAGGTAATTACTTCGTGCGAAGGTAGCCTCTCCTTCATACAAAGTTAAATACATACAACATAAAATCTAACATTTTCGCCCTATTACAAAATCCAGACACAACCCCAAGACATAGGTAATAGACATTATCCACCAACAACCTCCCCCTTGGATGTTGTCGTAGTTTTGGCCTATCATCAAAATCTTCAAATGACTTTAACGCCTAAAGAAATTCTTGTGCGGCTTCCTACGCTCTTCAGACGATATTGGCGTTTGATCAGTCGCAAGAGCCCACTTCATGAACTGAAATCTTCTTAATCGTGCTTCCTTAGACTTTTCTTCGATCTTCTCCATCTTTGTTCCTCTTTCATAAACTCTTCTTTCTCTAACTCTCTCCATGTTGATTCCCACATTTTTCCTTAATTAATACCGTGCGCATAGCGAACATTAATCATGCCTTGGTATACATCGCTTGCGTTTTCTCCTTCACATCATAATAGATCTTGTTGAAGAACAAGCATTTGATATCATCTTTCGAACAGTTAACTAGCCACATCGGGTCTAGAATACGAATAGTTCTCCACAATCCCCATATCCTCTTTCGTTTGATCATCTCTGGATTCAAATCTTTAGTAATATCCCAGGTGTCATCAGCTTTCAAAACAATAATAGCTTCACTTGTTTCAGAATCCACTTGCCACTACTAAAAGTATTCATGGAAATCCTGTTCGATCTTCATCAACGGCATGTTTCTCATCACACGTGGCCGTTTCATCACATGTGTGACATCTTTCTCTTTAGTGACTTTGTTAATCCACTTGTTAAAACCATGAGTTGCTTTGTATTTGATTAACTTCCATAACCTTTGATCATCAAACTTCATTTGGAAGTTAATACTTTTGTCTGTACAAGCTCTTCGATATCCTAGTATGGCAATGTCCTCAAATCATTCAAGTACCTAAAGTATTGAACACCATATTCCCTTTTCATCCATAGAAATCCAACATCCCCGGCTTAAAATATCACCCAAAGATTTATCTTTATCGTGTGTGAAGAGTGCTAAGGTCGCCTTCACTTTCTTTCTTTTGGTACTCTTCAAACCACATCTTTTTAGTCTCAGCTTTCTTCTTTGGATAGACGTTTCAGAATACTTCCCTCTGCAACTGTCTCTTCAGTACTTCTTTTTAACAAATCATCGTTTGCTTTACTTAATAACTCTTCAAAAGTTGGAAAGTTATCAATTCCTTCACCAGAATACTTGATCGCTTCATCATCATCCGATGCATCTTCAATAATCACCGGATTATACGTATCAGTATCTAGTATATGCTTGTAGACAATCATTTAGCTCAAACGCACTGGTATTATTCAGTTCCTCTTCAAAATCAAATTCAAACGACTCTTCATCAAGCCCAAGCATAATAGCAATCTCCTCTTTTATATAATTATGCACGAACTCGCCTTCATCAACATCATGCTCCAGATATAAAATTCGGGGCTTATAACAATCAGGAACAGCTGTGTCAGGATTCCTGACTGTTCTACATCATGAGTTTCCTCTTTCTGCTCCCCCTGTTGTTGTGTATCCTTTTCTTGGTTAGTATAATCATTTAGATAAGCATCGTAATAAAAAAATTGATTATCTTTGAGTTTCAACTACCGCCACTCTAGTACCTCCCTGAGTGTATCGTCATCATCACCCTTATCGTCATCATCTTTTTTATTATCATCTTCATCATCTTTATCTTTGTCATCTTCTTTCTTGTCATTGTCAAATTCATCAAACTCTACATCTATCTCAGCATACAGTCTCCTTCGTTCTACAATCTTTTCAATCATAGGATTATCAGAAACATCCATCGGTCTTCCAACAAGTACAAAATAACTGGTTCAGGATCAACATCTATGTCAACTTCTTCCTCATTCTCAACACTAGGCAGTAGTAATTTCTAGCACAGGTTCAGCTTCTAGCGCAGATTTCACAGGAACCTCATAAATCTTTTCTTTACCCTTGCCTAAAACCTTAGCATCTTCCTCTTCCTTTTTAGCCCGTTCAGCTACTTTTTGTCTTGCTTTTTCAACTTCTAAACGATCAAATTCAGCATCAAAGTCTATCCCCAACCTGCTAGCCCATACTTTCTGAAATAAATCAAATCTTCTATTACTCCGAGCACGTTCATTCTCAAAATCATTTACCACCCGTCTCAATCTGTCATTATTAGTCACCAGACTTTCGATCACAGCTTTCATATATTCTCAATCATTTTCAAGAAATTTCACTCTACCTTCCAATACTTCTTTATTATCTTCCAAGGCTTTAATCTCACTTTCCAATTCTGCTATTTTGGATTCACTAAACATGTCTGCATCAACGTTTTCATCAAGACTTTCTGTAAATGGAATCTCTCCAAAGTCTATACGAAATCTATCTGACAGTGATTGTCTCGGAGCTGATTTAGGTGTTGGTTGTTTGTGTGTTGGTTGAGTTTGTGGAGATGTGTGATGTTGTGGAGATATTGGTTTTGGTGGAGTTTGATGTGATGGTGTGATATATTGTGAGGATGGCTGTGGTGGTGGTGATGGTGGTTTTTGTGGTGAAGAAATGTTAATAGGTGATGTATGTGGTTGTTCACCACTTTCAACCTCTGTTGTCTTTCTCATGTATTTCCTTCTGGCTTTCTTTACTGTGGGAGACCCAATAGTCTTTTTTCTGAACACCAGGCTTACTTTTAACTCTTCATGCATTCTTAATTGGCCTTTCAGCTTCAGAATTATTATCAGGCTGAATATACATGTCATCGTCATCTCCAACCACTTTCTTCTTCTTGATCTAAGCCAACCTTTCGGCTTTATCAACTCTGACAATTGTATCTTTAGAATCTTCATCGTTATCACCACCTACACCTTCCTTTCTCTATCCGAGGTAGCATAAAATACCTCTTCCTCAACATTCACTCGGCTTCAACATGTTGCTCAATATTTTGCTCAATCTCTACTTCCTCATTAGTAGTTTCATCTCTAAGGACTGTTTCTCTCTTTCTTTTCTGAGCTTTGGCTTTTGGAGTACCCTATTTCTCAGCATCTTCTTGTTCGTACCACACACCTCTCTTAGGCTCATAACCATTCATCTGAGCAGCCTCATCAACAGACGCACTGCCTTTTTTCTCCATTTATCCTTCAGAGGTGCTTTGTATCTCTTGTCTTTAAATCTACCTAAGAATTTCCTTGCCACTAGCTCTGTAGTCTGCTTCAAATACGGATTCAGTCTCACCAAAGATAACCCTGTCATGTGATCCAACGGTATCACATCATTCTTGTTGTTGGTTAAGTTGGGAATTGGTCATCCAACATCATCTGCACAAATCTAGGATACTGCAAGAACTTTTCTTTGTCAATGTTCATCTTCATCTGCTCGAATATCATCTTGGTGAAGTTGTAGGGTTTGTTCAGCGCAAGTGTAGCGATCATGCACATCTGATAATCGACTATAGCATCACCTCCGCCTTTCCTGTGGCTTAAAAAGATATCATAGAATGTACAAAAACTTGTAAGGCCTTCCGAGATAAGCTTTATTGAATTGTGTGTTGACATGCCCCTTATAGCCCATTATGTAGAAGCATCCTTTGCACATACGTTTAGTATACATCATTGGATCTTCATCTATATCTTTAAAATCTAACACTCTACGAATCAGGGCTTCAATAATGTACACCTTTTTATCTACATTACTAATCCGCACAAAAGATCGTAACTTTCTTCTCTGGTACATACTT
The DNA here is from genome assembly GCA_947069175.1 of Scalesia atractyloides. NCBI lineage: Eukaryota > Viridiplantae > Streptophyta > Magnoliopsida > Asterales > Asteraceae > Scalesia > Scalesia atractyloides. The sequence continues at coordinate 50,818,130 of CAMTDV010000023.1, forward strand.
TGTGTGCTCCCAGAACCTGTCTATGTGTGAACGATAGGCCTTGTGAGGATCTGTAAGCGCTTTAACAACCGGTAACTCGCTCATAAACTTCAATATTAATTTGAATGGAGCAATTTCTTGAATACTCTCAAAAGGAACACAACTGATGTCGTGTTTCTTGTCAAAGTTTGATTTCTTTTCCTGCGTAAACACAAACACGAAAACACTTCGAATTTTTTTTCTCGAAAGATATGTTTTACCTTCATGCGAAGGTAACTTGTGCGAACTGAACCTTTACCTCGTGCGAAGGTAAATAATAAAAATACAATTTTGCACTTTATCTTCGTGCGAAGGTAACCTTATACACACTTGATAATTTGTCCTTGATTTTCGTGAAATTGATGTTACTAAAACAACCTGAAAGTGCCGTTTTATAATGGTATGCTCAATTTTAGTTTTGGCCCATTAGATTGTTCTAGATTACGTTTTTTATGTTCGTTTTACCGAAAACATTGATTTTAAGTTCAATTCGGTCCAAAATACCTTAGGCATTGTTTATGGTGTGCCAATCGACCACTACAAGCTAAGAAATTTCGGCAGCACTTGTTAATTGTTTTGCAATTTTATCTTCGCTCAAAGCAGATGAACAGTGAACATATGTGTCATCTTCGTGCGAAGATAATATAAATATCATGCTATCTTCGTGTGAGGATTGTTATCTTCGTGCGAAGATAACTTCTTTGAGCGAAGGTAAAACTGATTTTAACATTCAGTCCTTTTTAAACAGTTTTAATGACCCACTCAGTTGACCAAGTCCAAGATAGTCACCTTTGGTTGAACACTTTGTGATCAAACTGATGTTTTTGGCAATGTAAAGTTGCAAGTTAATGAACTTTTGATCTTTTCAAAACATTTTCACAATTCAGATAAGCTCCTAACCTGTTGTCCTCCGGTATTCTAAACGATTAGCATCTCTAGATTTTGAAGATTCGCTTTCCATCATCGGTAGTCAAAAATAAGATAGAAATAAAGTCTTTTTGGTTTTTTCCAAAATTTATGCTAAAACACACTGAAAATCTTTTTGGGCTTTTCTGAAATAAGATGTAATAAACTATGTAGAAACATATTTACAGACATATTTTTGTGAGTTTGTGTTAAAGGATCATATCAGTTTATGAGACATATCACTAGTACCGTTGATCTTTGTAAGACTTGAAGTACTAAACAAATTCACTTAGATTGTCAGTATACTTGTCCACAAAAACCTCTACACATTTCTCAATTGATCTGAGATACATTTAAGTAATTTTAGGAAACTTGACTTAACTGTGTTTCCCACCCCAAAATATACTCCTGTATCAAGATTCCCTAAATTTCATCTTACATGTGAATATATCTAACTGATATATGTATCTGGATAGTGCGAGACCTTGAGAGCTCAAGTATTCTGCAAGTTTTTGTCCATTGCCGACGCAAAATCATAAGAACTTGTATAATACCGGAAATATCAATTATCTATAAAGACCTAGTATCTCAGAATCCGGTAATCTCTAAAACGAAATTTCAGTGTACTAAGACCATATATCCGAGAGATGTTAAACCACTAATTAAGAAGTTATACTTTTATGTTTATATATCAGAAATAATCTACTGAATGTGCGAAGCCTACTAGCACATCCTCAGTGAGACCTGTTTAAGCTTTTTAACACTACAAATCTTTAGCATACCGTGATAGACCACTGATGCACTATCATTTCCTCTGTTCACATGAAATCTCTTTTTGTCTTTTTCATGTTCTTGTACATTTTTATATTTTTTTTAATGTTTTTTTTATTTTCTACAACATTTCTCCCCCTAAAATTAAAAACATATTTCTGGATTTTTGTGTTTAAAGAAAGAAATTCTAAAAAAAACTATAAATGTAACAAACCGATGAGGATCACAAAAACTCATCATCTGATTAGTATTCAACCTCTGATTCCCCATCTGATTAGATTTTTCATACCAATAATACTCAAAAGATATTTAATTCTAGTTTGATCAAATGGTTTGGTATAAAAATCTGCCTTTTGTTCATCAGTGTGGATTTTTTCTATTCGAATCAACTTTTGCTCGTGGCATTCACGTATAAAATGATGTCGAATTTCAATATCTTCAGTTTTAGAGTGATGAACTGGGTTTTAGTTATATCGATGGTAGCCTTGTTATCTACATATATGGATGTATCAAGAAATTGCAATCCAAAGTCACCCATCTGTTGTTGTATCCACTAGATTTGGGAACAACAACTGGAAGCCGAAACATATTCAGCCTCACAAGTAGAGAGAGCGACCGTGGTTTGCTTCTTGTATTGCCACGTTACTAAGCGTGTTCCTAAGAACTGGCAACCAGCCGTTGTAGATTTAGTATTAAGTTTGCAGCTTCCGAAATCTAAGTCTAAATATCATGCGAGGTCAAAGTTGTCATTTCGCGGATTCCACAAGTTGGTGCTTGGGCTACCTTTCAAATATCTGAAAATTCACTTAACTATCATCATGTGTGACACTCGAGGACTCGATTGATATCGGGCGCAAAGGCAAGTTGGATACATGATGTCTGGCCTTGATGCTGTAAGATACATTAGTGATCCAATCATCGATCGATATAAGGTTTCATCTATCTTGACTCCATGTTCGTCTGGACAGATGCCATGATTAATTGCCAATGGGGTAGATAATGGTGTCATTCCCGACATATCGAATTTCTCCAAGATATCATGAACGTACTTTGTCTGATGGATGAAATTGTCATCAGGCAACTGATCGACCTGAAGCCCTAAGAAGAACTTCATCTCTCCCATTGAACTCATTTCAAATTTCTTTTTCATGACTTCTTCAAATTCTTTACACAGCACATCGTTCATAGAGCCAAAGATGTTGTCATCCACATAGATTTGTACGATCAGAAGATGTCCTTTCACTTCCCGTGTGAAGAGTGTGCTACCAACAGTGCCTCTTGTAAAGTCATTGTTTAGCAGGTGCTGAGAGAGTGTCTCATACCAGGCTCTCGGGGCCTGATGCAGCCCGTATAATGCCTTATCTAGTAAGTAAACCTTGTCTTTACGCACTGGATCGACAAACCCTGGTGGTTGTCAAAATACACTTCCTCTTTCACTAGTCCGTAAAGGAAAGCTGATTTGACATCCAACCGGTACACTTAATAACCCTTCCATGATACAAACGCCAGGAATATGCGGATTGCTTCTAGTCCTGCGACCGGAGCATAAACCTTTGTATAATCAATGCCTTTTGGTAATGAAAACCTTTGACAACTAGTCGAGCTTTATTGCGCATCTCTTTGCACTTGATCATCTCTTTTGCACTTGACCATCTCTTTGCACTTGAAGACCCATTTAGTTGCAATAGCTTTGTGATTAGCTGGTAGGTAAACAAGCTTCCAGAAACCAAGCTTTTTGAATTGTTGCAGCTCCTCCTGCATTGCATTTATCCAGCTATCATCAGCAAGTGCTTCCTTATTTGATTTCGGCTCAATCCGCGAAATAAAACAATGATGTAAGCATATATCTTAAATTGATGCAATTTTGGTATAAAAACAACTAAGATCCTTGTTGATCTGATTGCGCGTTTTAACTCCAGCTTGTAGCTCTCTAATAATATTCACCGATGGGTGGTAAGACAAATTTCTTGGCATTACTTCATTAGGAACATTTACTTCGCTTTCGAAATTTGTGATGTTTTGTTCAGCAACGGGATTACTCGTTGAAGCTTCATTCTTAGTGCTAGGACATGTAGATTGATTAACAAACTTGTTATCTGCTTAGAACCTTCATCGGAGCTAGATTCACCATCTTAATCATATGTCAGCCCAGCATCTGAATCAGAATCGTCAGAGTGGTCGAAAGTGGGCTTTATGGCATTCACTACTTGAACGACGACGGGTTCTGTTTGAGTCGTGCCCGGACCTGCTCTAGAAACATTTGTCCCAATAGATGGTTGAGCAACCACTATCGGTCTTGGAACTTGTTCTTGATTTGACGCTTGCTGTTGTTGATACAACAACACAAGTTCCTCTTCATTTGGTTCTTTTGGCAGATCGAAAGAATTTCATAAACTCTCGCAGTTAAACATCTAGGATTCACCAGGATTTTGAGTAGCCATTGTATGCTTCTGACAATCAACATGTTGAGCAAGAATAACTCGATTAAACCTAGCAAATATACTCTTCTCAACGGACTTGCATATCCTACGAAAAATCCCTCCAAAGATCTGGCACCAAATTTACCATGCGGGTCAATGATCGTACATGGAGATCCAAATGGTTCCAAAAACTCTAGGTTTGGCTTTCGTTGATTAATAAGTTCGAAGCATGTCTTCTTATGTGCCTTGATGCTTAAAACCATGTTCAACATGTAACATGTAGAGGCAACGGCTTCGCTCCAGAAACTAACAAGTAACTTTGAATCAGTGAGCATCATGCATGCAATTTCAATGAGAGTTTGATTCTTACGTTCAGCTACTCCATTTTGTTGCGGAGTACAGGGGGTGTTGAATTCGTGAAGAGTACCTTTGTCGTTACAGAATCCGAGTATTCGATTATTTTTGAACTCAGTACCATTATCACTTCGTATTCGTCTGATTGGAAGATGGTACAAGTTCTCTAACTTTTTGAAAAGAATCATAAGATTATCAAATTTCTCAACTTTACTCTCCTAAAAGATAACCCACGAGAATCTTGAATAGTCGTCTGTCACAACGAGGCTTTATAGATCACCAGATATGCTTTTGACATTGACTGGCCCGGAAAGATCCATATGAAGCCTCTCCAGTGGTAATTTGATAGAATTCAGAAGTTTTCATGGGTGTGATTTCTTATGCTGCTTCCCCTTTTGTAGCTAAGACAGTTTTCATTCAGATGAAAACTTTTGAGATTAACACCCTCCATTAGATTGTTGTGCACCAGATAGTTCATTTTTCTAAAATGGATATGCCCCATCTTTCGATGCCATAAGATCGATTCTTTTTCATTTACTTTCATAACTAACATTGTGTCGACTTCGATGTAGTGGATGCGACGCTCATGTCTAGAACATAAAAATCATTCTCTCGTAGAACGTGCATGAGAATCTACTCCTCAGGAATTTTGAATCCCGGCTTCAGAATTAATCAAACTTGCGAAATGCTTAGTAAATTGTTCTCCAATTCAGCAATGTAGTTCACTTTGTCGAACGAGACCACTCAATTGGATTTCCATTGAACCCTACACAGCCCCCATGAATAGACATAACATCATAGAGTAAGGCCAGCATTCGTGTCATGTGACGAGAAGCTCCACTGTCCATTATCCATTTTGATATGATTGACCTCGGGAGTCCCTTCACATGTATATAAGCAATTACTTAAACAGTGAAACCCAATCCTTCTCGGTCTTGAGTGGGTTCGGAATATCAAACGTTGGAACTTTGACATTAACATCCTATTTAACTTCAGATTTAACAGGTGTTTTGATTTCTACAAAAGATGTTTTGGTTCTAACCACCCAAGTCTGTGTTTTTAGAATTGCATTTTTAAAATAAAATTTCGAATCCTTTTGTTCGGTTTTGGTTGAAGTTTCACCAATTTTAGATTTTTAAACATTTAGAATTTTGTTGGATTCATTATTTCTTTTTAAGATCTGTTTTGGAACAAACTCTGGTTTCTTTTGTCTTGCATCCTATGTGGATTTCTTTGCATTGTAAACAGATTTGAGTTGCTTTGAGTACAATGACGTGCAATATGCGCAACTTTGTTACATTTCCAACATGTTCTACTATCACAATCAGTAGATGAATTCAAATTCTGCTGACGACGTTTCTTTTCTGCATGGAACTCGTCGTTTGATTGTTCCTTTCCCAAACTTTTTTTTCACTTACCGTTCTTGATCAAACACAAAGTTTATTTTCTTTTGAAATTTTGATTTTTGAAACTTATCATTTTCCTTCTTAACATACCCCAACACTTTACGCTTGTTTTCAGGATAACTTTTACCTTTGCGATCATTTTTACAAAAGCTTTTGGGTTTAGAATAGTAAGACTTATTCGAATTTTCCACTTCAGAAAGATTGACATTCTGAATCGGAAATTCTCGATCAGAATATAGTTTGTCCGATCCTTTCATAGTATAAGCAACCAATGTAGAATCATCATCCGAACTAGAATCCGATTTATCAAGATAATTCTTGTGAAAGCACTCCTCATTTTCAGAAGGTAAACTTGAGCTAGTTTTCTCCAAATTCGACTCAACATTTTCATACTCTGTGCTATCACTTTCACTTCCCAAAACCTTTACAACCACTGTTTTAACCACATCAGATTCACAGTCATTGTCTAATTTAGTGTATATTACATCAATGTTCTCAGGCAACTCATTTTTCTTTTTAGTTTTCAAATTTAGATTGAGCGCCTTTTCCACCCCTGATGGTTTCTTTCTAGCATCGCTTTCCCACATGGGTGGTGGAACACGGTTGTAACCAACACTTTTGTTCTTACAGTTCTTAGTATTTTCTTCCTTCTCAATTTTCAAAAGAATATGATCAGTGACATATGAACCGTTTCGATGTCATTTTTTCAAGCTCATTTATAAGTTCAGCAATGTTGTTTAGATGAATGTTAATTGTCATTTGTTTGTCCATAAGAGTTGCTTTAAGCATCGGCAAAGTTGCACTATCTTCACTGTTAACCTTTTCATATTGTTTAATTGCTTTAGATAATTTGTCATAAGCTTGTTTGGTTTTGTTATAATCACTTGACAAATTATCTGAAAGTTTTTTAGTTCAGAATAGTTTTTATCTTTCTTGACACATTCCTTGCAAGATTCTTGGCATCTCTTGCATGGTTTTTCAATCTCAACAACCTAAATTTTGACAACCTCCCTTACCGACTCTTTGACAAATTCAGTCACTGACTCTTCCTTGACTTCATTAGAAACTACCTCTTTAAGGTTTTCCATTATTCCTTTGTTTGCAATCTCTGTTAAATTCTCGGCATTCATCTCTTTTCCACATCTATCAATTCCACACATTCAGACTTTGATTCCTATTCTTCTTGCACTTGATAGCTTGAATCAAATATCCTGCAAAAGATGGAAACAAATTAGGTGGAATCATATTTCTAAAACCATTATGCAATATATTTTCTTCTTCAGCATGTTCATGAATTTATCCTTCAAGAACAGCTTCCTCAGAGCTTCATCGAATACTTCTTTAGCATAATCTTCTGTTTCAGGTTTAGGCTCTTCGATTATCTCTGCGAGAAGTGCGAGACTTTCGTTTTAAAATGTACTTGCTCCAGTTAAATCCTTCGTATTATTGGGCGACAACTAAAGCTTTATCTTTAGCATTAGATGAACCGTCTTCTATTTGAATCATCCTTGAATTTGATTATGGTGGTGACGGCTTATAATAGATAGCTTTCTTGTAGTAATCATCACAAAAAGGACTTTGATTACTATTGACTTCTCGGTTAGTACATTCCCTTTTGAAATGTCCTTTCTATCTTCATCTGAAACAGGTAATTTTTTGATTGTCGAATCCAAGCTTCCCATCCAAACCTCCCAAACTATTTCTACTTGTAATCTCCATAAAATTTTGACTTCTTCAAACTATAGAAGCCATGCACCATTTGATGTCAATAAGCTCTAATTCTTCTGATTCTATTTGATCATAATCTTCCTTGGTCATATCGGGATTTCAATCTTCCTAGCAACCAGGCTTTCATAAGATTCAAGAACAGATGCAAGCAACAACATGCGTTGCTTGGCAGTATGTTCATTAAAATCTTGTGCGTTTTGGAGATTCATAGCTATATTACACTGTAAAGTCCTTGGTTTGAGCTAGATTGACCAGATTGTTGACTTTGGAAACTGTTTGAGCTCTGTGAAGACTGAGATGTTTTGGGTGAATTTGGTTCAAAGCCACAAAATGATTGAAATCCGGATTGATTAGAATATGGGCTTGCAGAACTATCAGCACTAAAGGCGGTTTGTAATTCCGGACTTTGAGTACCAACAGAATTGCCTTTAAAATAAAGGATTACATATTGTTTACATTTGAGCACCTTTTGATTTGGCCATCTTCTACATTTCTAGTTCATGGCCTTCGAGCTTTTCTATGAACTTTGATAGGCTGTAACCACTATACTCTACACCATTTTTTGGAATCGTCAAATACGTATTCTATTCTCCCTCAGGCAGAGCGTCTGCCAACTTGTCGAGTAACTCCTCATTTGTTTTCTAAATTCCCAACCTCTTCATTTGAACAACTAGGTGAGAGTAACGCTCGATAACTACTTATAGTTTCGCCTTTCAATAGGTTGAAAATATTGAACTCTTTTCTAAGAGTGTCTTTTTGCTCTTCCTCATTTCTGAACTTTCCCTGGAACTTCAACCTTAATGCATTCCATAATGATTGTGAGTTATCATCATGTTGCAGCAATGCTAAGAATATCTTCTTTGATTGATTGTTGCAATATGCTTATCATTTTCTTCTCATTGAATTTTTCTTTTTTAGCCGGTGTGAACTGAGTCAATGTCATCTCCAATTCATTTTCCCAAATTGGTACGGTATATTTTTCTTCTATAGAAAACCAGCAGTTAAAAAGGTTCACTTGCACCCAGTAAACAAATCGTTCACTCCAACTGTCATAATCCTCCAAATTCATCAACTTTTGGGGTTTCACCATTGTTCCCATTTCGTTATCCAAATTCAGATTGTGTGGCTACAGCTGATACATTAACAGTTAACATGGCAAACGCGTTATAAAATTCATTCTCCATTTTACCAACCTGAAACAACGTTAAATGCTAAAACGATTAAGATTTCGGTTCGAGTGAAGTAAAAATGTCAAAAATTGATTTATCTTCATGCAAATGTAAATGATTTTAAACCTTTACGATTTTATCTTCGTGCGAAAATAAAATTATCTTCGTGCGAATGTAAAGTTATGTTCGTGCGAAGATAGGTTCACCTTCATGTGAAGGTAGGTTCAAAACTTGACATTTTCTAGAATTTTCAACATGAATTCATTTGTTTTCAGCTCTAATTTTATCAAGGGTTTATCTAAACATGTTTTACGTATTATACTTGAAAATCAGTTCATTTTGACCATGGATTCGTATTAAACAGTGGAAATTAAGAAGAATGAGTAGAATAAGAAGTCTTCTAGACTGAATCTTGACCAATTGTCTTCAAATCATGCTCCCTGAGCTCTGATACCACTTGTAGGATCGTTTTGTCCAATAGCAAAGGTCATAATTTGAGTATCTAGTCCATACACACGAAATTCATATAATTGGTGACAATTAACAAGATTATTTCATCAATTAACTATTTTCATTCAATGTTTAACAGTTACAAATGACTAGGAAATCCGATAGAGCTTCGCCGTCTCAATCATAAAAGTTCTACACACTAACACCTCACACTAGCTATATATACACATGCTATCTTCGTGCGAGAGTAGTTTATTTTCGCACGAAGGAAATTTACCTTCTGTAAAGGTAGACTCTCCTTCTTGCGAAGTTTAATACATACAACATAAAATCTAACATTTTCGCCATATTACAAAATACAGACACAACCCTAAGAATAGGCAATAGACATTATGCACCAACAAAGGTCAAATGGTTCGTGATCTACCGATCAAATATTTCATGTTGGTAGAGAAATTTGTTGCTTGCGCAAAAGGGAAGGTGCATCAAAAATGTTATAAATCTAAGCCATTGCCATCAACCAACTCTGTGCGCCTGTTACTTCACATGGATTTTTTTGGTCCAGTAAATGTATTGAGCATTAGCAAAAAGTCTTATTGTCTCATGATAGTAAATCACTTAGGTATTCTTTTTGAGTCACAAGAATGAGACTACTGAGTTTGTTAAACGATTTATCACTCTCGTTGAAAATCAAGCAAGCATGAAGTTAGGCTGTTCGATCTGATAATGGGACAGAGTTCAAGAATATCCCCTTGGATTCATTCTACGCTAAAAAGGAATTGACAAACAGTATAGTGCACCAAAGAACTCCGCAACAAAATGGAGTGGCATAAAGACGAAATCGTACACTAATTGAGGCTGCATGAACCATGCTGGCCGATTCGAAGCTTCCGACTTTCTTTTGGGCTGAGTCAATGAACACAGCTTGTTGCATCTAGAATCATACTTTAGTTACCAACGTTATATGAAAACACCTTATAAGATTCTGGAAGGACATAAACCCTCGGTATCACACTTTCATATTTTTGGTTGTCCATGTGTGTTACTACTTTAGGACGCAAATGGAAAGTTTGAAGCCAAGGGGGATTACAATATAGTGGACTAAAAGAATCGTCAAGTCGTGCAACGTTGACTGGCTTGAAGAGAATGAAATGAATGCTAGAGTTGGTCTAGACCGGTTATATGATGATGCTGTTATGTTTAAATATTTTAACATTCTATCTAGTGTTCCTACAGATGCAAGTGTTTCCACACCATCACAACCTTTACCATATGGTGATGCAGATGAAGACAAACACTTAGAAGGAACCTCAAGAGCACACACCATAGATCCACTGGAATGTTTTTCTCTGAGCAACCTCCGTCATCGTCTCAACAAACGTCTCAACAAACGCCTGTAACTAATACCCATGTACAAACCTCTGAAGTTGCAACTTCAAGTGGTGTATTTTCTGATGCATCAGGATCTGCGTTGTTTCATGAACCAATTCCTTATGATTGCACAGTTACTGTTCCGGTAGTTAACAGTACTACTACACCTAATGAGGGGGAGACCTGCAATAGAGCAGCTGACATCTTACATACTCTACCCCAAAGTGTGACCGTACCTGATGTGGCAATTCCATCAAGTGTTCAACGCAATCATCCAATTGCGAATGTCATCGCTCCTGTCGATGTCGGAATACTCACCAGGAGCCAATCAGAGGCTATTAATACTTGCTTATATTCTTGCTACATTCACAAATAGAACCTAAAAGTGTTGATGTAGCTTTGCAAGTACCAGGCTGGGTGGACGCTATGCACGAAGAGCTGAACCAGTTTGAGAAACTTGGTGTCTAGAAGCTTGTTGAATTACCAAAAGGGAAACGAAAACTTGGTACTCGATGGGTGTATAGAAACAAGCAAGATTCTGCAGGAGTTATTGTTCCTAACAAGGCAAGATTGGTAGTCTAAGGCTTCAGACAGATAGAGGGTCTGAATTGCGATGAAGTATATGCCCCGGTTGCTCGACTTGAAGCCATCAGGATCTTCATGGTTTATGCATCTTATATGGGATTCACTGTTTATCAGATGGACATCAAGACTGCATTTTTGTATGTAGATGTGAAGGAAGAAATCTATGTTGAACAGCCACTGGGTTTCGTATATCTAGAGTGTAACATCCGTTCGAAAAACGGGTTTCCAAAACCCGCTTCGTTTATTAATCGAATAGTCAGTTATAATTTTGTTGCGTATAAATGTTCATTTTAATTTTAAACAATACATAATTAATAAACATTTTAGAATTTAAAAACTATAATCATTAAATGGTAAAAACAAGTGCAAAAAAAATAAAATCAAGCTGCGGGTTTCGAACCCGGTCAGCCGGATCAAACAAACAAACATCTCACCACTCCGCCACTTGACCGTTTGTGATAACTATTAAAACAAATAATATTTATAATAAAACTCGAAATCAAATTCAGTAATCAGCGCGCCCAATCCGCAGTCGCCGGAATTACCGACGATCTCGCGAGACTTCGACCGTTTCCTTTGACTGAACGCGTGTATTAACTTCGACATCGGTTATAACCGATGTCTAATTCCGCAAACCCAGTCATAACCGCCGGAAAAGTTTTGACCACGAATCAAGATCAAATTCGGACTCGATTCATTCTGTCTTTTCCCTATAAATACACACCCAAGTCTCTAGTAACCTTTTCGCTCAAAATCGCACAATTTATCGAAGTCTTAGCACTCGGAGAAATTCTGCACTCGCCGGACTTTCACCGGAAAACCGAGACTTACACCAAATCGGTAAATTTCTCGACTCTTTCGTTTTCAATCCATTGTTAGACAAATACTAACTTCAATCCTTCAACCAGAATCGGTTCCAGACGACGTTGCCGGAAATTCTGCACTCGCCGTAAAATCTCTGGAAATTCTGAAATCACATTGTTAATCGGTACAATCATCTAAACCCCTTGATATCTCTTGTTTAGTCACTTAATTTCACAACCATTGATCAAATCTGTTAATTGATCCGCTCAGACGGAATTCACAAATCAGAGCCGACAACCCTTGCCGGAGTTCTGAGAAAAACATCCTGTTCGGTACATTCGAATCCGTAACTCTCTTTATCCATTACATTTCAATCAATTATATGTTCGACGAACGATCTAAACAAGAACAGTCGAACATCTTTGTCTGTGTCTTCATGAATGAAGAAGACGAAGTCGAACATTGTGTATAAGTTTAATTAAAACAGGATATTAAACCGGGTTAGACACACAGTCCAGCGGTGGACTGTGTGCAATCACATAGCGCACGTCACGAGTTCGAACCTTACAACGCACCGACTTTCCGAATTAAAACCAAAATTTTTAAAGCTGAATCAGATCAAGTCACAGTAAGTTTATAAGAATAATATAAACCATAAGTTAAACAGATTAGACACACAGCCCAACTGGTTGGGCTGTGCGCTTACAAACCGAAGGACCCGAGTTCGACTCCAGGTCCCTGCAACCGGTTCGACATATAAACCCTTTTTAATATAAACCAAATAAATTAACATTTAAGTAATATATATATATAATTAAAACATAGAATATTTCGGGTTAGACACGTAGCTCAGTTGGTAGAGCTGCGTGCACGCGTACGAGAGGTCCGGGTGCGAACCTCACTCAGTGCACACTCAACCACAGTCCGACCGGTCAACGGTCAACAAAAGTCAAAAAAAAAAAATTTATTTTTTTATTTATTTATTTAATTTAAAAATCAATTAAAAATACTTAAAAATAATATTTTTAAAGTTAGAAAATGACCTTAAACTCACAAAAATAAATCTAAAAATCCTATTAAAATTGTTAATTAAAAGTATTAGTCTCCAATAAAATCCAATTATTTACCGAACCATTTCGTTATTATTTTAGGTTAGTTCTTCCTCGTCGATCAAATCCCAAAACTCGTGCGCATCCAACAACATCAAAAGAACGCACCCAATGTGAGTGAATCTCTACCAATTCCCCGTTTTAATCACATTTTTGGGTGTGTCATGTGTCGCTTAATTATTTATTATATTTAAACACTTGTGCATCCATCATATCCGTGATCAAATGTGTATTCAATATGTATCAATTGTTGTGTGGATTATGTTTAGATTAAAGTTATCATTTTCAGTACATGCATTTCATTAGGCCCATCAGCTCCCCGTGGGAGACGGGTTGAGTACAGGTGCCTCATTCGATCGGCTCCGTTTGATTGAGCCTTGATCTCACATACATCATCATACATTACATACGATCGGCTCCGTGTGATTGAGCCTTGATCTCACAATACATTATCATTCATGTCATATACTCATTCAAGGTGGTTTGTGATTGTTTGTTTATATATGTTTGCTCACATATGAATATTGCACAACTTTTCAATATTAAATACAACAAGAAATCAATAACAATGTTTTTTAGACAAGGTTCACTCGCCAACTTTTGTTGACCCAAAATATCCCCCGTTTTACACATGATACAGGTGATCCAGTTGAGACAAGGAACACATAGGAAGGCTTAGAAGAATAATTCAGTTTAAGCTTTGGATTGTATTACTTAGTTTCATTTTTCCTTGTATTTGTATGGATTTGATTTGACTATTTAAGTTGTAATTTGAATTTAATAAATATGAAACATTTTAGTAAACATCATGAGTTTTGGTGATAACCCAATTATTCCCCGACTCTTATTCCGCTGCGGGTCGGGGTGTGACAGATTGGTATCAGAGCCATGACTATAGGGATATAGGATAGGTTATTAGACCCTTAGAGCCTATACTATAGTTGATTAGAATTTTTATATTGTTTATGCGTTACATACAAAATTCATGATGTTTATATGCTTTATTTTATTCTTACATTCAATGTTATGCAAGCATGTTCATAAGTACATATTATTATACAATGCTCATCATGAATCATATCCTCATAACATATCATATCCATGAGAGCACACACCTCACAATTCCCATGATTTTTGCAAACGATTTTTTTATTTTTCAAATCACATCAAAGTGAGTTCCCATGACGGGCATGTAGTAACTGGAAGGGTACGAGTACCGGTAGTCGGAACGTCCTGTCTAGGCTTGGCATTCGTATAAATCCAAAATAAAGGACCAGTTTGCCTACCTGGGGACTAACGATGAGAGTACGAATGACCTATTAGGCCAAAGCATGCTATACCAAACGTCGTGTGAGCTAACCCCACTTTGAGTTGTCATTGTGTCTATACCTGGACACCCTCCTACCATACATCTCGCAATCATATTTCATGGTTTTCATTCGGGTGATGCGAGTGTTAAACCCCAACACAATGTGAATCCTACTAAGCCAATAGTCATGGGGGCCCACATGACTATACAGGCGATGGTATGGGGGACATTGGAGGCCCAAACATGAGCAAACCCAAGACATCCTATGGATGTAGTTGCATTATTGATGATTATGTTATTTTATTACTTTTAGCGACACATGACACCTAAAAACTTCTTAAACTCACAATCTTCCTATGTATGTTCCTGTAGATGTCGGCTACGCAACTACGTGGAGGTAGAAAGTCAGGAAGGTCAAACGAACGCTTGGCCCCCCAAATTGCAAAACAAATGGCCGCGGTGCTTCCTGACATCGTAATTCAAGTCCAACAAGCTCTCACCGCAAATCCCATCAACCTTCCAATCAAGAAGACCAGAACGTCGACAACCCTCCCTCCAAAAAGTGCTCCTACAAACACTTCAAGTCTTCCGATCCCCCAAAGTATGAAGGGACCGAGGGTGTCACTGCTCTTCCTCCACTGTTTGAGGAAATGGAGAACACCTTCCTCAATTGCAATTGTCCCGAGGATCGCAAGATACGTTACGCAACGGGAGACTGTTTGGGGTAGCCCTTACCTGGTGGAACACAGAAAAGGGTAAGAGAGGAGTCGAAGATGCTATGGCCTTAACATGGGAAGAGTTAAGGGAAATAATGACAAGACGCTTCTGTCCAAGAAGCGAAATCAAGAAGTTGGAAGATGAATACCATTCGTTAAAACAAAAGGAAGCAGATCATACTTCCTACAACAAAAGATTTCTCAAGCTAAACCAAATGATCCCCAACTAGTTCACCCCAGTGTACCGCTTGGTTGAACACTACATTCGAGGCCTCCCCTCAAAATTCAAGACTCGGTTCTAAGCACTTCACCTGCAACACTTGAGGTCGCAATGGAATAGCTACCGAACTTACTGAGAATCGCATCCGAAACGGTAAATTCAAGGAGGAGAAAAAGAAAGCCCCCATTGAGGCCCAAACTTCAAACCATTCTATCTCCTCTTCGAAGTTTGCTGGTAAGAGGAAGCGAAACAACAGGAACTTTGCTGTCACACAAACAAACCCCCCTATCACTGCTGCACCCATCACCCAAGTTGCCCCTCAGCTGCACCATATAAAAAGCCATACTCGGCCCATACCCAAAATGCAACCGTTGCCAATACCATCACCTTCCCGAACATCCCTGCCAACATTGCACCAGCTGTGGCCGTGCAGGTCACACCATCCAAACCTGTCGCACGCTTCAGCGAATGAACGCAACCAACCCTCAACCCAAACCCACCATCAGATAGTGGGTCAAGACCCAACAACCCTTACTTCTACCATCTACACAACATACGGCCCAATCCTACTACCAACCCAACTACCCCATGATGTAACCCATGCGAGCTTGTTACAACTGTGGAGACCCAAACCACTTTAGAAACACTTGTCCATGCTTGGTGAACATCATTCATGCCCAAGCTCAAGCAAATCCGTGAACCAAGCTAACCAAGTTCCTCCACCTGCTAGAGGAAGAGCTTTCAACATCAACGCCAATCAAGCTAGGGCTGACAACAACGTGGTTAACGGTACATTTCTCATCAATGGTAGTTATGCATCCATGTTATTTATACTGGCGCGGATAAGAGTTTTGTGTCCTTAGAATTTGAACCCATCCTCAACCAAACTCGTGATAATCTCATGGAATCCATAACGATGGAAGTTGCTGACGGAAAACCGGTCTCATTAAACTCTATTATACGAATTGTACCCTCACTCTAAACGATCACGATTTTCCAGTTGACCTCATTCCTATGAAATTGGAATTTCGACATTATAATCGGTATGGACTGGCTCAGCCAACATCATGCTGAAGTAGTATGCCGCGAAAAGTTCATTCGCATTCCTCTTGTAGACGGTCAAACCCTACGAATCTTTGGAGAAACCCCTTCGAAAGGACTCAAATTGATGTCCTACCTTCAAGCCCGAAAATATCTCCGCAAGAACTATGTCGCATTCCTAACTCACGTCGTCAAGAAGGGAAACAAGGAGAAGAAACTCGAAGATATACCGGTAGTGAAAGAATTCCCACAAGTCTTTCCCGACGACATCTCAGGACTTCTTCCCATGAGGGAAGTCGAATTCCGCATTGATCTTATACCTGGCGCTACACCAGTCGCAAAATCTCCTTATAGGTTAGCCCCATCCGAAATGCAAGAGCTGGCCAGTCAACTGCAAGAGCTGACTGACAAAGGATTTATACGTCCTAGCTCATCGCCTTGGGGTGCACCTGTTCTTTTTGTAAAGAAGAAACATGGAACGTTTCGCATGTGTATCGACTACAGAGAACTCAACAAGTTAACGGTCAAGAACCGCTACCCATTACCTCGCATCGATGACCTTCTAGACCAACTTCAAGGCGCCACCTGTTTTTCAAAAATCGACCTTCGTTCTGGATATCATCAACTCAGAGTACATGAAGAAGACGTCCCAAAGACCGCCTTCCGAACTCGATATGGTCATTACGAATTCATGGTCATGCCATTTGGTTTAACCAACGCCCCAGCAGTATTTATGGATGTAATGAATAGGGTATGCAAACCCTACCTCGACCTCTTTGTCATAGTCTTCATCGACGACATCCTCATCTACTCAAAGTCTAAGTCTGATCATGAACGAACCTTTGACTCATCCTTACACTCTTAAGGATAGAAAAGTGTACGCTAAGTTCTCGAAATGTGAATTCTAGTTAAGGGAAGTACAATTCCTTGGACACGTCGTCAATGACAAGGGAATTCATGTTGATCCCTCAAAAATCAAGGCAGTACAGGAATGGCAAGCGCCACGTACCCCTACCGAAGTAAGATCATTTCTTGGTTTGGCTGGTTACTATCGCCGCTTCATTGCAATTTCTCCCGTATTGTGTACCACTCACGGCTTTGACTCATAAAGGAAAACCCTTCATATGGGGACCTAAACAAGAAGAAGCCTTCCAAACCCTTAAGCAAAAGCTTTGTGACGCACCTATCCTCACACTTCCTGAAGGTTGCGATGAACTTTGTAGTATATTGCGACGCGTCAGGGCAAGGACTAGGATGTGTACTGATGCAAAGAGGAAAAGTGATAGCCTATGCTTCTAGGCAACTCAAAGTTCATGAGAAGAACTACACCACCCACGACCTAGAACTTGGAGCCGTTGTGTTCGCTCTCAAGATATGGAGACATTACCTCTATGGTACCAAGTGTGAAATATACACTGACCACAAGAGTCTCCAACATATCTTCAACCAAAAGGACTTGAATATGAGGCAAAGAAGATGGGTCGAACTTCTTAACGACTACGACTGTGAAATTCGGTATCATCCTGGCAAGGCAAACGTGGTGGCCGATGCGCTCAGTCGAAAAGGTTATGTGAACTCCATTCGTCTTCTATGTTCGCAAATCATAACCGACATCAAAGATCGAATCCGAGAAGCTCAACATGTTTCTGTAACAGAAAACGACGTACGCGATGAGCTGTCTTGTGGAGCGGAACTAAAAATCGAAACCAAATCCGACGGTATTCTGTACTATCAAAATCGCATATGGATTCCCAATCGCAATAACCTTCGAGATTTCCTTATGAATGAGGCGCACAAAACACGGTACTCTGTACACCCAAGAGCCGACAAGATGTATAAAGACCTTCGATACACCTACTGGTGGCCTGGCATGAAAAAGGATATTGATGTTTTTGTTTCCAAGTGCCTTACCTGTTCCAAAGTAAAAGCTGAACATCAAAGACCTTCAGGAGTTCTAACCCAACCTGAAATACCTGTATGGAAGTGGGAAAACATAACCATGGACTTCATTACCGGGTTACCTCGCACCTCCAGTGGGTATGACACCATATGGGTAATCATTGATCGTCTTACAAAATCAGCTCACTTCATTCCGATTCGCGAGGACTTTAAAAACGAAAAGTTAGCTCGTATCTACATCAGCGAAATCGTAAGCCGTCATGGTGTACCTATAAGCATCATTTCAGACCGTGATGGTCGTTTCACTTCACGAACATGGCAAGCCGCACAAGCCACCTTGGGTACGCGATTAGACCTCATTACCGCTTTTCATCCACAAACTGATGGACAATCTGAACACACCATCCAAACTCTTGAAGACATGCTTCGAGCATGTGTCATAGACTTCAAGGGAAATTGGGACGCTCATCTACCATTAGTTGAATTTTCGTACAACAATAGTTATCACTCAAGTATCGGCATGGCTCCTTTCGAAGCGTTATACGGTCGTAAGTGCCGATCTCCAGTATGCTGGCACGAAATTGGGGAAGCTCAAATCACCGGTCCAGAATTAATTCAAGAAATAACAGACAAGATCCATCAAATTCGAAACAATCTTCTAGCGGCACAAAGTCGTCAAAAGAGTTATGCAGATAAACGACGAAAGCCCTTGGAGTTTAACATTGGTGATCAAGTACTTTTAAAAGTATCACCGTGGAAAGGAGTAGTTCGTTTTGGCCAGAAGGGCAAGCTAGCACCACTCTACGTGGACCTTTATAGATACTCGAAAGAGTAGGACCTGTAGCATACAAGCTTGACCTACCAGAAGAGCTCAACAGAATTCATCCCACATTCCACGTATCAAACTTGAAGAAGTGCCTCGCCGATGAAAACCTCCATATTCCTCTAGAAGACACTCAAGTCGATGAATCTATGCATTTCATTGAAAGACCAGTAGAAATTATGGACCTCGGAGAGAAGCGTTTAAGACGAAGTCGTATTCCTATTGTCAGGGTACGCTGGGAGTCGAAACGAGGACCTGAGTTTACTTGGGAACGTGAAGACTCAATGCACGAAAAATACCCGCACCTTTTTCCTGTTACCACTACTACTTAAATTTCGGGACGAAATTTATAAAAGTAGGGGATACTGTAATATCCGTCGAAAAACGGGTTTCCAAAACCCGCTTCGTTTATTAATCGAATAGTCAGTTATAATTTTTGTTGCGTATAAATGGTTCAATTTAATTTTAAACAATACATAATTAATAAACATTTTAGAATTTAAAAACTATAATCATTAAATGGTAAAAACAAGTGCAAAAAAATAAAATCAAGCCGCCGGGTTTCGAACCCGGTTCAGCCGGATCAAACAAACAAACATCTCACCACTCCGCTACTTGACTCGGTTGTGATAACTATTAAAACAAATAATATTTAAATAAAACTCGAAATCAAATTCAGTAATCAGCGCGCCCAATCCGCAGTCGCCGGAATTACCGACGATCTCGCGAGACTTCGACCGTTTCCTTTGACTGAATGCGTGTATTAACTTCGACGTCGATTATAACCGATGTCTAATTCCGCAATCCCAGTCATAACCCCGGAAAGTTTTGACCACGAATCAAGATCAAATTCGGACTCGATTCATTCTGTCTTTTCCCTATAAATACACACCCAAGTCTCTGGTAACCTTTTCGCTCAAAATCGCACAATTTATCGAAGTTTTAGAACTCGCGGGAAATTCTGCACTCGCCGGACTTTCACCGGAAAACGAGACTTACACTAAATCGGTAAATTTCTCGACTCTTTTGTTTTCAATCCATTGTTAGACATATACTAACTTCAATCCTTCAACCAGAATCGGTTCCAGACGACGTTGCCAGAAATTCTGCACTCGCCGGAAAATCTCTGGAAATTCTGAAATCACACTGTAAATCGGTACAATCATCTAAACCCCCTGATATCTCTTGTTTAGTCACTTAATTTCACAACTCATTGATCAAAACTGTTAATTGATCCGCTCAGACGGAATTCACAAATCAGAGCCGACGACCCTTGCCGGAGTTCTGAGAAAAACATCCTGTTCGGTACATTCGAATCCGTAACTCTCTTTATCCATTACATTTCAATCAATTATATGTTCGACGAACGATTTAAACAAGAACAGTCGAACATCTTTGTCTGTGTCTTTATGAATGAAGAAGACGAAGTCGAACATTGTGTATAAGTTTAATTAAAACAGGATATTAAACCGGGTTAGACACACAGTCCAGCGGTGGACTGTGTTCAATCACATAGCGCATGTCACGAGTTCGAACCTTACAACGCACCGACTTTCCGAATTAAAACTAAAATTTTTAAAACTGAATCAGATCAAGTCACAGTAAGTTTATAAGAATAATATAAACCATAAGTTAAACAGATTAGACACACAGCCCAACTGGTTGGGCTGTGCGCTTACAAACCGAAGGACCCGAGTTCGACTCCGGGTCCCTGTAACCGGTTCGACATATAAACCCTTTTTAATATAAACCAAATAAATTAACATTTAAGTAATATATATATATAATTAAAACATAGAATATTTCGGGTTAGACACGTAGCTCAGTTGGTTGAGCTGCGTGCACGCGTACGAGAGGTCCCGGGTTCGAACCTCACTCAGTGCACACTCAACCACAGTCCGACGGTTAACGGTCGGTCAACGGTCCGGTCAACGGCCGGTCAACGGTCAACAAAAGTCAAAAAATAATTTAGTTTTTATTTATTTATTTATTTAATTTAAAAATCAATTAAAGTACTTAAAAATAATATTTTTAAAGTTAGAAAATGACCTTAAACTCACAAAAATAAATCTAAAAATCCAATTAAAATTGTTAATTAAAAGTATTAGTCTCCAATAAAATCCAATTATTTACCGAACCATTTCGTTATTGTTTTAGGTTAGTTCTTCCTCGTCGATCAAATCCCAAAACTCGTGCGCATCCAACAACATCAAAAGAACGCACCCAATGTGAGTGAATCTCTACCAATTCCCCGTTTTAATCACATTTTTTGGGTGTATCATGTGTCGCTTAATTATTTATTATATTTAAACACTTGTGCATCCATCATATCCGTGATCAAATGTGTATTCAATATGTATCAATTGTTGTGTGGATTATGTTTAGATTAAAGTTATCATTTTCAGTACATGCATTTCATTAGGCCCATCAGCTCCCCGTGGGAGACGGGTTGAGTATAGGTGCCTCATTCGATCGGCTCCGTTTGATTGAGCCTTGATCTCACATACATCATCATACATTACATACGATCGGCTCCGTTTGATTGAGCCTTGATCTCACAATACATTATCATTCATGTCATATACTCATTCAAGGTGGTTTGTGATTGTTTGTTTATATATGTTTGCTCACATATGAATATTGCACAACTTTTCAATATTAAATACAACAAGAAATCAATAACAATGTTTTTTAGACAAGGTTCACTCGCCAACTTTTGTTGACCCAAAATATCCCCCGTTTTACACATGATACAGGTGATCCAGTTGAGACAAGGAACACATAGGAAGGCTTAGAAGAATAATTCAGTTTAAGCTTTGGATTGTATTACTTAGTTTCATTTTTCCTTGTATTTGTATGGATTTGATTTGACTATTTAAGTTGTAATTTGAATTTAATAAATATGAAACATTTTAGTAAACATCATGAGCTTTGGTGATAACCCAATTATGCCCCGACTCTTATTCCACTGTGGGTCGGGGTGTGACATAGAGCATCCAGAATATACCTACAAACTTGACAAAGCATTGTATGGATTGCACCCAGGCAGCACGTGCTTAGTATGCTACTCTGACTGAGCATCTTCTGGCTCATGGTTATATTCGCGGCACAATTGATCAGACGCTATTTATCAAAAGAGTTGGCAAGGATTTGATCTTGGTTCAAATATATGTTGATGATATTATTTACACATCAACGAATTATGATCTCTGTAGGGAGTTTGAGGGTATTTGGAAGAAGTTCGAGATGTGTGCACTCGGGGGGAGATAACTATGTTTTTGGGTTTACAAGTTCGACAGAATTCTCAAGGCATTTTAATCCATCAAGGAAAGTATGTGGATGATATGCTCGCCAAATTCAAGTTTACTGATGCAAAATCGGTCAAAACACCAATGGCTGAAAGCCCTTTACTAACTAAAGATGTAGATGGATCTCCTGTTGATCAGCGCCAATATCAGTGTAGACATCATGCTTGTTGTCTGTCAGTGCGCACATTATCAGGCTAATCCTAAACTTTCTCATCCTTCTGCTGTTAAAGGAATTTTTAGGTACCTTAAAGGCAGACCCTGGTTTGGCTTATGGTATCCTAGAGATTCTAATTTTGACCTACTTGCTTATTATGATAGTAAATTTGGAGGAACTGAAAGTGACAGGAAATCCACATCAGCTGGATGTCAATTTTTGGGTGACAGGCTCATATCTTGGCAATACAAGAAACAACAAACGGTGGCTATCTCCACAACTGAAGCGGAATACGTTGCTACTTCTACATCTTGCTCCTAGGTGGTATGGACGCAACATCAATTGCAAGCTTACGGTTTGACCTATCTCAACACTACTATTTACTGTGATATTGATGCTGCAATACAAATTGTGAGAAATCTTGTTTTTCACTCCAAAACCTAGCACATTTATATTACAGTCCATTTTATTAGAGACTGTTTTGACAAAGGTCTAACTGGAATAAATCGACACAGATGCAAATGCGGACGATTTCTTCACCAAACCTGTCAGCAGTTTAAAATTTAAGGTGCTTGTAGATTTTCTACGAATGATCCATTATACCGATTGAGCTTGTTTGTTTTTGTTTTTCATAGGTAAATTTGTTCATAAAGTTTTCTATTCTTAGGTTGTTTTTCTTTTATGCCCAAAAAAAATCGAAAAACATAAAAACAATTCAAAAATATAAAAAGAGAAATTGCATAACATGGGAAATGAAATGAGGTTCACTTTGTAGATTAGCGTTGACTCATGTAAGACCAGTATCGAAATGGTTTGACTCTAGAGAGATATGTTGGTAGGCTTTATCCTTAAGGCTGTAAACTTTGGTTGATACTGTGCAGAACTTAAAATTAGATTATGACCTCAAGAAAGAACGTCAATTGGAATTAGTTCATTTCTATTTGAATGCTTGTGTGATGTCCCAATACACACAATTTTTGTCTAGTTCTAAAATATTTTCTGACAAAATCATGTATCTCCTATGTTTTGCATGAGCAAAGAACTAGAGGTGCTAGGCAATGTAGCTTCTACTGCATCCAAATGCATACTGACCTAGTTGTACGTTGTTGATCTATAGATCAATTACACTCGAAAGAGGCCCTCTAGTACCCAAAACAAACCCAAAAACCTAAATCAAATTAAAAAAATTCATTTGATATGTACATTATATCCATATCTCTGCTTATGATCTATTCTATTCTTTTCTCAATCTAGTCCCAGTCAAGATTTCATAATTCTAGGACAGACTTGTGAAAATATGTGGTAGGAAAACTGCTTGCATGATAGAGTGTATTGATTATATTTCTAGGATTTGATTGTTATTTTTTTGGGTGTTCATATTTAAAATATCATAACATGATAAAATTAGCTATAGACAGTCACATGTAAAAGGTCTAAGGAGACAAGTTTAGGTGGACAAACATACCGGCAATTGCTCGGATCATCCAAAGTAGATTAGTTTTGATAAGTGAAGTCTACCACGAAACACAGTGATATAATCCCTGAGCAATAAGTTTTTTTTACTATTTTAATTTTTGTAAATATAGTTAGAAATTATTTACTTTTGTTTTATAGGTTTTTAGTTATGTAAAACAAGCTAAGTCGGTAAGGATTATTTTAATTGTTTAAAAGATTTTTCAAAAATAGTAAACTTGGTAAGGATTTTAAAAGGGTGAGTCGAAACAAGGGTGAGTCGCAAGGCTGGTTGCAATCCATATTGGTTAAAATGTAATGGGCCTGTTTTGGTAAATGATGGTCTGGCCTAATTCCATTGTTGATATAAAAGGTGGGATTTCGACTCGGAATCTCATTCACTCAAGCTCGTCTATCTCTCTCTCTTAAATTATATCTTGAGACATTCATATTGCAACTGAACAACATATTCAAAATCAAGGTAATCAAGATCAAATTATGATTTTTATTGTGTTTTTGTTGAAGACTTGAAGAACAGATTGAAGATTTGAAGATGGTCAAGAACAGTAATTATCATAATAATTAGGTCTTCAAATCATGATTGGGTGTTTATGGATATTAATCCATACCTTTTGAAGAAACTGTTTAAATTAGGGTTTGTGCGGTTCCAACACAAGTTACGAGTGAAGACATCAAAAGGGACTCGAGATCTGTCTTGATTGAGAGCTAAAGTCACTTGATTTCGACTCGAAATCTTGAGATCTAGACTACTTATTCAATAATGCCTGGTCAAAATCTCATGATTCTGACTCGAGATCTCGACTGAATTTTCAAGATCGTTAAAACAATTGAGTTTTAAGTCACTCGCAATCTGAATAAAGATGTGCTTTCGACTAAAGTGGAGAAGTTTGGTCAATTTCTAGAAACTGAAGATGTTGTGAATGCACCAGTGAATGCTGAATTGCTGAGGAACATGATGTTCAGCTTGTGAATGCAGAAGAGCCTGAGCCAGAAATTCAAAACACCGACTCTAACGATGATGTAATTCTGATAAGTTATGATGGGGATGACGAGTTACCTCCTGAAGCAGAAGTTGATACAACCCAGTTGGCTATTTCCCCTATGATTACTGCTGAAAATTTAGCTTTTATTTTGAAGACAATCAACGAGAAGATTAGGAATCCTCCTCCTACTTCTATGTTGCAAAATCTGGAGCAAGTTATTTAAGATCCACGGACTCTGATTCGCAGCCAATAAAGCGAAGAAGAAGATATCCTAGACCCGGAGTTTATGTTGAACAGGATCAACAAGTTAGTGATGAGTCCTTACCTACCTTCGATTTTTAGACTACAGCAACATCAACAGATACCGTGTTTGACTTTGAAGCTACTGATACACAGATGGATCCAAATCTGCTGAAATTTCAGTTTCAGCAGAAACTCTTGTTATTACTTCTTTTTTCACTAGATACCCTGGTTGTTACATTAGCTTCATCAGAATTACCTGTTATTGGAAGTTCCTCGGTTTCTGTGCATGATGCTCCATGTAGTTTGAGTGGATTACGTTATGAAGAGCCAAGGTTAGATAGTTTGAAGATGCCAATAATTGATGATTCAAGCGATAATGATAATAATACTAGGGTTAGTGAGGTGAAGAAAAGGATTGTGATACTTGAACAAGATTCTATCCATAAAGATGCGAAAATTGTTCAGCTTGAAGATTTTATTGTTCTTAAGGATCAGCAGATTAATCAATTACAGGGAGTTGTGGGATTGTTGTTCTCCATTGTTTATGATATGCGAGGAAAATAGGAAAAAGGTTTGGCTAGGAGTTTGTTGATCCAACTGACTTAAAGAAATATGAAAAAGAAGCTGAAGATGGAGCTCGAGATTTTGCTAAAAATGATGTTGAGCGCGAAACAGCAATGAATTTGTATTTCAACACTCCTACCGACAAAGAAAAGGCTATAGAAAGAGGAGCGAAGCGCAGGCAGAAAAGGGAGCTTGTTGTGGTAAAGAATAAGAATTTGAACCGTGCAGATCCTACTATTGAAGTTACTCATCATCTGCTTGATGTGGAACCAAGTTTGTATGAAAATGTTGGAAATAAGTCTTTGTGTTGAGAGTTGGGCTTATGATCATGATAAAAAGATGTGGTGGGTCAAATGAAAGATTGGTCTAGTGGAATACTATTCTAAACCAAGACGATTTGAGTCGTTAACCAAGGTAGATTTGACAATTCTTGTTAATGCTCCTTACACTGATGATAAGCCTAATGGAAGAGGATATATGTTCTTCGAGAGACCTAAAAGAGAGGTTGAAAGAGGGTTTCCTTCTATGAAGACAGCTGAATCCTATCTGAAACCAGCTCCTGGAGTTTGTGATCCAAGGACGAACAGACGATTGAAGAATGTGATTTGGCGTCCAACATATAAAGAAAAATCTATTCCTCTGGTGAAGAAAATCCCTAAAGGTGGGCTCAAGAATTTGAAGTTCTATGAATCTGTGGGGCAAGCATTGATGGTGTGTGATGGTGATATACAGTATAAACTAGCAGATCAGGTAGACTTATTGACAGTGAGTCTACAAGATCTTGAAGTTTTAGCACAGCATCAGATTTGATCTACTGAGAAGTATGAATTGGTTGCTAAAGGATGGACTGGAGCTATAGCAGGTGCATTGCACATCAAGAAACAAGGGTTTGCTAGCTTAAAGGATACTATTGGTAGTAGCGGAAGCGGTTGAAGTTTGTAGTATCCTTATGCTATAAACCTAGGGGAGATTGTTGGAACCTGAAGGTTTGTGCATAATGGGTTAAATAGTTAACTGGTTTGGACTTGTGATGTAATTAGTTGATTTGTATTTTCGGTCGATAATGTTATAACATCCGTCAAAAACGGATTTACCAAACCCGCTCCGTTTATTAACCGAACAATCAGTTAAAAATTTCGTTGCGAATTTAATGCCCAAAATAATTTTAAACGATACATAATTAATTATTATATGGGAATATATAATTAGTTTTTGAAAAACTGTCAAAAATAAGAAGATAAAAATAATTTGGTTCTGCCGGGTTTCGAACCCGGGTCAGTAACCGGCCAGCAAAGACTTAACATTCAACACTTAAACCACTGAACCACTGATGTTTCTTGTTAAATGTTAGAATCATTTAATTCATAACTTGACTTTCCGAATTCAAAACCGGCGCCCAAATGCAGTCGTCGGAAATCCCGGCGATCTCGCCAAGAATTAACGACATCTTCAGTTATAACGTAAACATTTACTAAGACATCGGTTATAACCGACGTCTGATTCCGCGACACCATCTATAACCGCCGGAGAAATTATAACCGACGAATCAAGTCGGAAATCGGACCAAGTTCATCGACGACCGGCACTATAAATACCCCCTCGAACTTCTGCAAACATTTTCGCTCAAAACCGCACCCTTCTCGGCGAAAACTCACTCGCTGGAAAACTTCTGTATCTCGCCGGAAAACCGAGACCTTCATTTCTAAGCCTTACTAAACCCCCTGAGCTTATACCGAAGTCACCCACGTCCTTTTTAAGCTTTCTGAAGACTCGCTGCTGCAAGACACACGACGCCGGAACCTGTTGCTGTCGCCGGAGTTCTGCCGGAATAACAGAGGAGGCCAGTCGGTATATTTCACGCCTAAATTCCTTTCTTTTATTCATATCTCATCTGTATTTAACCATCAGACACTAACAAACATGATTAATCATCGAACCAGTCGGATTTCCGATTCTGGTTAAAAACGGACGAAGAAGACGAAGTTCGGTAACTTATAAGTATAATTAAAATCAAGTTATAACTCGGGTTAGACACACAGTCCAGCGGTGGACTGTGTGCACATTAAACACAAATGTCTCGAGTTCGAATCTTGTCCCACACACGCTGCCTTAATAAAAATGCCTTTTTTGTTAACTGAACCGGATTCATTTTATGTATATGTTAAGTATATTAATAATCGGAATAATAACCAAGTTAGACACACAGTCCAGTGGTGGACTGTGTGTATGTTTAATCACAGGACACGAGTTCGAGTCCGGTCTACTGCATCGATCCAGACAATTATTCAAACTTTTTAATACGGCATAAATGAAAAGGCTTAATTTGTATTTAAGAATAATAAAAATCAGTTTGGTTAACAAGTTGGACACACAGTCCAGCGGTGGACTGTGTGTTAACTAAACCCACAGGTCCCGGGTTCGAGACCTGTGGAGCGCACCGGTCCGATTCATTTAAACCGTTTTTAAAAATAGATTGATTTTCGGTTTAATCTAATTAGTATATAAATATAATTAAAAACAGATATATTTCGGGTTAGACACGTAGCTCAGTTGGTAGAGCTGCGTGCACGCGTACCGGAGGTCTCGGGTTCGAGCCTCACTCAGCGCACATATACTCGCATTCGAACCGGTCAAAGTCAACGGTCAACGGTTAATGGTCAACGGTCAAAAAAGTCAAATTTTTTATTATTTTTATTTATTTATTTTAATTAAAAATCAATTAAAAATACTTAAAAATAACATTTTTAAGGTTAGAAAATAGCCTTAAACTCACAAAAATACACCCAACAATCCTACTAAAATGGATCAATAAAATCT
The DNA here is from genome assembly GCA_947069175.1 of Scalesia atractyloides. NCBI lineage: Eukaryota > Viridiplantae > Streptophyta > Magnoliopsida > Asterales > Asteraceae > Scalesia > Scalesia atractyloides. The sequence continues at coordinate 50,846,771 of CAMTDV010000023.1, forward strand.
GTTTACTTACCGAACCATAATGCTATCTATCTAGGTTAATTTCACTCGTGGTTAAAACCAATTCGCGTGCATTCAACATCATCAACCGAACGCACCCACTGTGAGTGAATCTTACAACTCCCCTTTTTAATTACACGTTTTGGGGTGTGTTATGTGTCACAAAATAATTAACTCGTTTATTTAAACTTGTGCCATACCATATCGTGATCTAAACTTAGATTGTTTATATTGTTGTGATTACTTATTTCATTTTGTCAAATTATATGAAATTCATTCATTAAGCCCATCAGTTCCTCGTGGGAGACGAGTTGAACAACGCGTGCCTCAAAACCAATCCATTATTGTTCATGTGTGTATCATTGAGTTTATATTGTTTATAGTTATGTCTTTCATATTATCATGTTTATGCAATTCATTCATTAGGCCCATCAGTTCCTCGTGAGAGACGAGTAGAGCAACGCGTGCCTCTAAACGTTCCATTATTGTTCATGTGTGCTTTACTTAATATCTAATGATTGTTGAATAAGTTTACATCTATTTTTACTCATGTGTGGTTGTGCACTCATTTCTTAATCAATTAAATAAACTTGTTCAAATGTTTTCCATAGGATTCACTCGCCAACTTTTTGTTGATCCAAAAACCCTTTTACACATGATACAGGTGAACAGGTTGAAGCAAGGAAAACATAGGAAATGCCTTAGAAGAGAACAAAGATGCTTAGATTGATAGTTAGAACATGTTGTAATATTTATTGTAAATTTCCATTAAATTGTATTAATGAATATGAAACGTTAAAATAAATGTCATGAGCTTTGATGATAACCCACTCATGCCCCGATCACCTTTTCCGCTGCGGGTCGGGGTGTGACAGATTGGTATCAGAGCCATGACTATAGGGATATAGGATAGGTTATTAGACCCTTAGAGCCTATACTATAGTCTGCCTAAATTTTAATTGATTAGGTGGTTACATACAAACTTGTGATATTTATTTGTTTCATATTTGTTTATATTTACAGTCAAACATACATGCTTATATACATATTCATTATACATATATCAATGTTCATATATTCAATTCATTTTCATACTCTCATTATTCAAAGATTTTGTTGCAATTTTCAAATCTCATCAAAGTAAGTTCTGCGACGGGCATGTAGTAACTGGAAGGGTACAAGTACCGGTAGTCGGAACGTCCTGTCTAGGTTGGCATTCGTATAAATCCAATATAACGGACCAGTTTGCCTACCTGGGGACCAACGATGAGAGTACGAAGGACCTATTAGGCCAAAGCATGCCACACCAAACGTCGTTCGAACTAACCCCACTTTGAGGTGTCACCGTGTCTACACCTGGACACATTCCGAATATCACACGTTGTATACATATTTCTCGATTTTCTCCGGGTTTTAGTGTACGCAACCTGGCAAACCCGTGCGAACCATATGAAGAACCGGTATTCATGGGGGCCCACATGATTACAAAGGTGAAGTATGGCGGCATGTAGGGCCTAACGGCGAGCAAAGCCCAAGACATCCTATGGATGTAGTAGATTTATTTTTCTATAATTATTTTATGAATGTTCATTCCTGAATGCGACCCATGATCCCAAAAGCATCCAACTCATATTCTTGACAAGTATTCCTTGTAGATGTCTTCTAACCACGCCCGTAGGAAGACAAGAGCAAGAAAAGCCCGCGAACGCATGGCTGCCCTAATCGCTCAACAAATGGCTGCCGTAATACTCAACATTGTAATCCAAGTACAACAAGCACTTACCGCTAATCCTGTCAATCAGGAAAACCAAAACATTATCAACTCTTCCCCAAATATCACTAAATGCACCTACAAGCATTTCAAATCATGTGACCCTCCAAAATACAAAGGGACTGAAGGCGTCACCGCTCTCCTCCATTGGTTTGAAGAAATGGAGAACACCTTTCTAAATTGCGATTGCCCCGATGATCGCAAAGTGCGTTATGCTACTGGTCGTTTATATGGAATAGCACTTACTTGGTGGAATACAGAGAAAGCCAAACGAGGCGTCGACGATGCTATGACTTTAACTTGGAACGAATTGAAGGAAATCATGACCAGACGATTTTGCCCAAGGAGCGAAATCAAGAAATTAGAAGATGAATTTTATTCGTTGAAGCAAAAGGAAGGAGACCACACCACATACAACAAAAGATTTCTCGAGTTACATCAAATGGTTCCCAACATGTTCACTCCCCTCTACCGTTTGATCGAGCAATACATTCGTGGTCTTCCGTCAAAGATTCAAGACTCTGTAATCAGTACCTCGCCTGCAACTTTGGAAGCAGCAATGGAGCTAGCAACAACACTCACCGAGAACCGAATCCGGAACAAAGACTTCAAGGAGGAAAAGAAGAAGGATAAAGAATCGACTGAAACCTCCGACTCCACCCAAACCGAATCCCCTTCTCAACCCAATCCTAAGAGAAAAAGAGACGGGCAACTTTTCGCTGCTATCCAACGGAATCAACCAATTTCACACGCCATACCCATCCAAGCTATCCCAATCACCCAAGTGGCACCCAACTCAACCTACCCAAATAAGAAACCATACCTTGGACCTCACCCTCGATGCAACAACTGTTTTTATCACCATCCCCTTACCTTACCTTGTCGACTATGTGCAACTTGTGGACGTTATGGTCATTTGAGCAAGGTTTGCCGCACCTTTCAAAACCAAACCTTTTCCCCTACTCAAAACATGGCCCAAACCTATCAACCACCCCAATACCCCATGTTCCCATATGTTCGAGCTTGTTTCAATTGTGGCGACCCTACCCACTTTAGAAACACATGCCCCCAATTGGTTAACGTCATCAACACTCAAGCCCAATCAAACCCAGTTAACCAAGTAAACCAAGAAAACCCAACCACTAGGCCACCAGTTAGAGGAAGAGTCTTCAACATCAACGCCAATCCTGTCGAAGATAATGACGGCCCAAACGAAGATACCCAACTAGTTCTCTTCACCGAAAATCCAGATTCAACTCCTATCGTTTAATTTTATGTTTTTCTTTATCACATAGAACCAAACATAACTTAAGGATAAAGCCAATGAAACTTTGACGAGAATACGGTGGATACGCCGCTGGTACTTCCTATATACAAGTATTCTTGTCAAAGGATCAGAAGCATTATCTGGCGGTTATGAGAGGTTCCATGTGTAGACTGTATGAGTAATTATTGTTTATTATTTTCAGTACATATAATTTCATAGGCCGCCGCTCCCCATTTTATGAGCGTTGAGCATGTTCCCTATTTCATTATGAGGTTGAACCTGGCGTGCCCACATTTTTCATTTTCAGTATATGCAATACGATCGGCTCCGTTTGATTGAGCCTTGATCGCACAGACATTTTTTTCATTTTCAGTACATGCAATACGATCGGCTCCGTTTGATTGAGCCTTGATCGCATAGACATTTTCATTATCAGTATCTTGTGGTTGTTGCGTATGTTGTAGAGTCGCATAGAACTAATCATAACTTGCGGATAAAGTCGATGAGAATTTGACAAGAATATGGTGGATACGCCGCTGGTACTTCCAATATATAAGTATTCTTGTCAAATGATCGGAGGCATTATCAGGCGGTTATGAGAGGTTCCATGCATAGGCTGTTGGTGTGATTGTTGTTTAGATTAAGTTGTTCATTCTCAGTACATGCAATACGATCGGCTCCGTTTGATTGAGCCTTGATCGCACAGACATTTTCATTATCAGTATTTTGTGGTTGTTGTGTTTGTAGTAGAGTCACATAGAACTAATCATAACTTGCGGATAAAGTCAATGAAAATTTGACAAGAATATGGTGGATACGTCGCTGGTACTTCCTATATATAAGTATTCTTGTCAAATGATCGGAGGCATTATCAGGCGGTTATGAGAGGTTCCATGTATAGGCTGTTTGTGTGATTGTTGTTTAGATTAAGTTTATTATTTTCAGTACATGCAATACGATCGGGTCCGCTTGATTGAGCCTTGATCGCACAGACAATTTCATTTTCAGTACATACAATACGATCGGCTCCGTTTGATTGAGCCTTGATCGCACAGACATTTTTCATTTCAGTATTTTATGTTTGTTGTATTGGTTGTAGAGTCATATAGGACTAATCATAATTCACTGATAAAACCAATGAAAATTTGACAAGAATATGGTGGATACGCCGCTGGTACTTCCTATATATAAGTATTCTTGTCAAAGGATCAGAGGCATTGTCAGACGGTTATGAGAAGTTCTATGTAGGATTTAGTAGTTCTTGGTAACCAATCATAACTTGTGGATAAAACCAATGAAAATTTGGCAAGAATATGGTGGATACGCCGCTGGTACTTTCTATATATAAGTATTCTTGCCAAAGGATCAGAGGCATTATCAGGCGGTTATGAGAAGTTCCATGTAAGATTTAGTATTGCCTTGGTTGAAATTTGTGTTACATTTATATCATCTCGCTATTTAAAGAAATTGGATTGTATTCCATTTCTACATAAACTAACCTCTCCATCATAACAAACGAGAGAGGAACTGTCACCATTCAAACATATATGCTATCAGAATGTGGATTCAAAAATGAGCTGTTGTGTTTATTTATGTTCAAATATTAGCTGCTGTGTTTATTTATGTTCCATGTAGGTTGTAGTATTAGAAGTTTTGCCTTAGGATATAACCATACCCTTCCAAGCATATCCAAACTCTTATGCATGATATCATAGTTAGCGAATCAATTCTGCTTATCAATACTTTTACAGTAGGCAACAAAAAGCGATTCCTGTAATAGGGTACTTAACCCTTACAAGAGACGTTACCGCCTCAAACAAAAATTTAAACTCTTACTTTTCTTCTAAGTATGTAACTGTCAAACTAAACACCATCATTCTTTTAGTCAAATATATCACTATCTAAATTTCGGGACGAAATTTCTAAAAAGCAGGGGATATTATAACATCCGTCAAAAACGGATTTACCAAACCCGCTCCGTTTATTAACCGAACAATCAGTTAAAAATTTCGTTGCGAATTTAATGCCCAAAATAATTTTAAACGATACATAATTAATTATTATATGGGAATATATAATTAGTTTTTGAAAAACTGTCAAAAATAAGAAGATAAAAATAATTTGGTTCTGCCGGTTTCGAACCCGGGTCAGTAACCGGCCAGCAAAGACTTAACATTCAACACTTAAACCACTGCGCCACTGATGTTTCTTGTTAAATGTTAGAATCATTTAATTCATAACTTGACTTTCCGAATTCAAAACCGGCGCCCGAATGCAGTCGTCGGAAATCCCGGCGATCTCGCCAAGAATTAACGACATCTTCAGTTATAACGTAAACATTTACTAAGACATCGGTTATAACCGACGTCTGATTCCGCGACACCATCTATAACCGCCGGAGAAATTATAACCGACGAATCAAGTCGGAAATCGGACCAAGTTCATCGACGACCTGCACTATAAATACCCCCTCGAACTTCTGCAAACATTTTCGCTCAAAACCGCACCCTTTCTCGGCGAAAACTCACTCGCCGGAAAACTTCTGTATCTTGCAGGAAAACCGAGACCTTCATTTCTAAGCCTTACTAAACCCCCTGAGCTTATACCGAAGTCACCCACGTCCTTTGTAAGCTTTCTGAAGACTCGCTGCTGCAAGACACACGACGTCGGAACCTGTTTCTGTCGCCGGAGTTCTGCCGGAAAAACAGAGGAGGCCAGTCGGTATATTTCACGCCTAAATTCCTTTCTTTTATTCATATCTCATCTGTATTTAACCATCAGACACTAACGAACATGATTAATCATCGAACCAGTCGGATTTCCGATTCTGGTTAAAAACGGACGAAGAAGACGAAGTTCGGTAACTTATAAGTATAATTAAAATCAAGTTATAACTCGGGTTAGACACACAGTCCAGCGGTGGACTGTGTGCACATTAAACACAAACGTCTCGAGTTCGAATCTTGTCCCACACACGCTGCCTTAATAAAAATGTCTTTTTTGTTAACTGAACCGGATTCATTTTATGTATATGTTAAGTATATTAATAATCGGAATAATAACCAAGTTAGACACACAGTCCAGTGGTGGACTGTGTGTATGTTTAATCACAGGACACGAGTTCGAGTCCGCTCTACTGCATCGATCCAGACAATTATTAAAACTTTTTAATACGGCATAAATGAAAAGGCTTAAATTGTATTTAAGAATAATAAAAATCAGTTTGGTTAACAAGTTGGACACACAGTCCAGCGGTGGACTGTGTGTTAACTAAACCCACAGGTCCCGGGTTCGAGATCTGTGGAGCGCACCGGTCCGATTCATTTAAATCGTTTTTAAAAATAGATTGATTTTCGGTTTAATCTAATTAGTATATAAATATTATTAAAAACAGATATATTTCGGGTTAGACACGTAGCTCAGTTGGTAGAGCTGCGTGCACGCGTACGGGAGGTCTCGGGTTCGAGCCTCACTCAGCGCACATATACTCGCATTCAAACCGGTCAAAGTCAACGGTCAACGGTTAATGGTCAACGGTCAAAAAAGTCAAAATTTTTTATTATTTTTATTTATTTATTTTAATTAAAAATACTTAAAAATAACATTTTTAAGGTTAGAAAATAGCTTTAAACTCACAAAAATACACCCAACAATCCTATTAAAATGGATCAATAAAATCCGTTTACTTACCGAACCATAATGCTATCTATCTAGGTTAATTTCACTCGTGGTTAAAACCACTTCGCGTGCATTCAACATCATCAACCGAACGCACCCACTGTGAGTGAATCTTACAACTCCCCTTTTTAATTACACGTTTTGGGGTGTGTTATGTGTCACAAAATAATTAACTCGTTTATTTAAACTTGTGCCATACCATATCGTGATCTAAACTTAGATTGTTTATATTGTTGTGATTACTTATTTCATTTTGTCAAATTATATGAAATTCATTCATTAAGCCCATCAGTTCCTCGTGGGAGACGAGTTGAACAACGCGTGCCTCAAAACCAATCCATTATTGTTCATGTGTGTATCATTGAGTTTATATTGTTTATAGTTATGTCTTTCATATTATCATGTTTATGCAATTCATTCATTAGGCCCATCAGTTCCTCGTGAGAGACGAGTAGAGCAACGCGTGCCTCTAAACGTTCCATTATTGTTCATGTGTGCTTTACTTAATATCTAATGATTGTTGAATAAGTTTACATCTATTTTTACTCATGTGTGGTTGTGCACTCATTTCATAATCAATTAAATAAACTTGTTCAAATGTTTTCCATAGGATTCACTCGCCAACTTTTTGTTGATCCAAAAACCCTTTTACACATGATACAGGTGAACAGGTTGAAGCAAGGAAAACATAGGAAATGCCTTAGAAGAGAACAAAGATGCTTAGATTGATAGTTAGAACTTGTTGTAATATTTATTGTGAATTTCCATTAAATTGTATTAATGAATATGAAACGTTAAAATAAATGTCATGAGCTTTGATGATAACCCAATCATGCTCCGATCACCTTTTCCGCTGCGGGTCAGGGTGTGACAAATGTGGGTTAATAGCTTGGTTTTGGTTGGGCTTATTTAGGGGCATTAGGCCCGGTTTGGTTTAGTATATATTGAAAACCATTGTAACAATTAGGGTTAATTGGCTTTTGGGAAACATAGAGCCAGTCGAAACACAGGAGATCTCTGTGTAGCCGACATCATTTGATGTATGCAAAGATAAGCTTTTGATTCAAATTCTATTGTGTTTATTGTTCTTGAATCAGTTTTGTAATTGGATTCCGCACGAATACAAAACTCTTGACTGATATCATTGAAAGATCTTGTCACAGGACTTACCATAAACTTATGATACATCACAAATATTTGAATACTTTTACTAAATCCTCGTTAAATAGGTTGGTAGGTAGGGTCACATAACGAGTCAAAGGGTTACAATTTAAATACTTTATGGTAACAACACGACATTTTCAAAAAATATCAATTAGTTTCAATTCAGGAGAAAAACTAGCTTACTTAAAATAAATCATTTTAAAAATCTGTTACGATGGTTGATCATCCAGTTGTGACAAACAAGTTACGAACAAACGAATGGTTTTAAACATATATACGATATATTAATAAGATGGAATGACTTAAAAAGAAGTTTAAAAAACGAAAGATAATAAAAGATGTTAAATAAAAAAAGATATATGTAGTTATATATTTAAAGTAATTTTATTAAATAATAATAATCGTAAAAATACAAAAATAATAAAATAAAAGTTTTAAAATAAAAACAATAATATTTTCTTAATATATACAAATAAAAAAACTTATTTTATAGAGAATGAAGAATGAGACTGTGGTTTGGTTTTGTTAATTTAAATAATTACATAAGTAGCCCATTAAATATTAAAAAAAAACTTTATAATTTACCTAAACAACCCCTAAGGGATAAAAGTACTAAAATACCCTTATATTTAAAAAAAGTAACATAATTAGTGTTAGAGGTCATAATCATTACAAAATTCAACTTCATGGTCTTATATTTAAAAGATTTCTTTTTTCAAAGTAAGGATTAAATTGACTAAAACTTAGAGGCTAAAATAGTAATTTACTCTAATTAAAAATAAAACATAATTTATAAAAATGTTACTGATTAGTCTCTTACATCCAAAATTACTCTTTAATGGTTCATCATGCTTCTTAGCATTCTTAGAATAAACACATTTTGTACCCTAACTCAACTCCACAACCTCATAATATTTTGTTAAAAAAGTAACAAACACATGTAATCGGTACAAAAAATTACTATAAAACTAAATTATTTGAACACGTCTATTATATATTAAAGAGGACGAAAATGAAAATTGTAATAAAAAATACTTGTACTATTCATTATAACATGTAATTGTATATACACTAGTAAGATTACTAGCGTTATATTGTGGGGTTTTGGTCCATATCTATTTTGATTCCGTATACCAACTAAAAGAAACATGCTTAAAAAAATATCAAAACATGTTTTACATCGTTCAAAAACCATACAGCATGACAAGTTGATTTTAAATCAACTGTAAATGATAATGCAAACGTTATCTTAAATACAACTTTAATGAAAGAGAAACCTAAAACGAAAACACTAAACATAAAGAAAACTAAAAAAAATTATATAGTTCTAAAATTAAAGAAAGAAAAAAACAAATGATGAAAGCACTATTCACACGACTTGCTAATTGCAATTTACGTCAAAACGTAGATCAATTTGAAACGTACATAAAAATAAGCACGAAAACATATTATATTGACCTGACATAACTCCAATTTGAATTTATATCAATACGTGCATAAAAATAAGCATGTAAGAAAATAATTACGGCGCGTTGCAGCGGTGTCTAATCGGTGACTCGAAATTATATCGTTTAATGAAAACAAATTATATTTGACTGACTCGTTTCCAAACAAAAATTATGTCAAAACGTATATCGCTTAAAAACATACATAAAACAAAAAAATACTACCAAAGAAGTTATAAAAAATTATAACATTTGAAAGCATGTTTTTTATTTAATTTAATAACATAATTCGATTAATATAAATTAATTTTCTCTGTCCTGAAAATTAGCGGGTTATAAACTAGTAGGGAACTCTTAAAATAAATATATATATATTATATATATATAATATATATATATATATAGAGAGAAGAGAGAGAGAGGGAGAGAGAGAGAAAAAGAGAGAGAGAAAAAGATAGAGATGATTAATCATAAGAAAACTAATTCAAATGAGAAAACTAAAAAACATACCAATTTTTTTAATTTAAAAAAAATCGTTATATTTTATATATAAAAAACTTTTATTAAAAAAATTGTACTGCACATGTGTACGAAAAGTCTAAACCACCTGCTCCCCCCCCCCCCCCCTCAAAAAAATTCTAAATCAACCATTCATCAAAAGCCTACCCCCCCCCCCCAAAAAAAATAAAAAAACCTAAACCCCCATTACTCATCCTTAAAAAAAACCTAAAACTAACCCCATGACTTTAGTTTTCTTATTTATATGTATTTTTTTCATATACTCTACCCTCTCTCTCTCTCTCTCTCTCTCTCTTATATATATATATATATATATATATATATATTGGGTTAGGTTCCCATTAGTTGTGAACTTAAGGAACACATTTTTGTCGTTGATCTAGTTTAAAAATTGTTGGGGTAGAATTGTCATTATCATTTAAACTTAACTAATAATATTTACCCACGCTTCGCGGCGGGAGCACGGTTCTAAACAAACATGGTAGCACGATAAATATTAATGCAAATGCTTGTAGTTCAGAATATTTAAAAGCTAGTAAATATATATGATTAATTGTATGATAGTTTCAAACAAAAGGCGCAATCAACTACAATAACATTAATATAGTTTTTCGATCTCTTGTTGAGGTTTATAACACGGGTAAAGCTAAAGCGTGTCAATTGCTATTTGTAGCTCCAATTTTTGATTTCTTGTTAACCAATTTTTTATTTAGTTATTTCATAACAAAATAAAGAATCCAAAAAATACAAATGCACTAATACAACTTTCAAATATTTCTGATGATCAAAAACAATTTAAAGTACTCATTGTTAATGTTTTTCTCTCGTTTGGTTTCTTTAATCTACGTAATGATTTTCTTTTTATTTTCCAAAATGTATTCAAAGAGAACTTTATTCGATAGTTATTTTCCAAAATGTATTCAAAGAGAACTTTATTCGATAGTTGTTTATTCACTCCTTTCTCTGCAACAACCACGACAACCACCGCCACCAACACAACACAACCACCACACGGCAACAATAAACCGCCGCCGGTACACATGTGATCTTCATGGCTGAAGCTGGTTTCCGGCTGTTAAGCTTATGGTTCCGGCAAGGTCAAAAAAACCAGTCTCGCGCACCCTACATGTAAACATTAACTTTTCCAAAGCTCCAGCCTCGAAAAGTCTTAATCCTCTGTTTGCGGAGTGCGAACTCAAATATAAAAACTTTAAACAAACCAAGCCTTTGACTTAAAACAACTTATCATATCTGTGGGTTGCATCAAAGCATCATATTTGCTTCTAGCGCTTATATGATTGTACGTCCTACATAAAAAGTTGTACATATGTAATCAACCTCATTGATATCCAAAACAACTTTACAAAATAAACTCCTTGCTTCTATATCTTTCTCTTGTCATCATTGTGTTCAAGATCAAACCTAGATGTAGGTGTGAGAGACTCGCATTTAGAAAGAAAAAGAAAAGGGTTAATTGAGAGTAGAAATGAATGATGAAGGAACAAAAAGTGGTTTTTATCATCTGGGAAAGACACATGTCAAAAAAAAAGGTTATACAACAAAGCAACATGTGAGGGAGAAAAGAAAGATACATGGCAACATTTCAACCACAAAAATAGCTACAGTAAATTGTCTCACTAAGACAAAATTACTATTTAATATATATATTAAGAGTAAATTTCCGTTTTGCTTCCTGTGGTTTGATCATTTTAACGGTTTTGCCTCAATCCTTTAAAAATAGCCATTTTCATCCAATAGTTTACTATGTTTTTTTCCATTTTGCTCCCCGACACTAACTCCATCTAAATTGTTGTTAACTGTAAGGGTATTTTGGTAACTTCAAGTATAAAACTAAAGGTATTTTGTAAAGGAAAGATTTTATATTATAAATAATAAAATATTAATATACACATAAAAAACACATTCTATAATCTCTCCTGTCTCTCTATACTCTTTCTCTCTAGCATCTCTTCTCCATCTCAACAAGCACAACCACCAACATCACAGTCACCACTCCCACCCACTCCAAACAACGTCGTCCACCACCACCACAACCACCACTCCCACCCACTCCAAACGATCGCCGACCACCACAACCACTAACATCATCAGCCACCACTCCCACCCACTCCAAACGATCGCCGACCACCACAACCCACCCACTCCCACCCAGTTTTCGGCGTTTCAAAGCCTTAAAAGTCGTGGTGGCTTTAGGTGATTACGGGTAAAAGGGGTCAATGTTGTTTTGGCGGCTGAACCCTAGATCTGCTTAGGGTTCAAGCCAAGGTAGATTTAGTTGTGGGTGTTTTCGATTTTGCAGGTGGCGGCAAGTTGTGATGTGATTCGGGGTTTGTGTCGGTGAGAAAAGGAGAAACAGAGTGGTGATGGTGGCAAGCTGTGATGGCATGTGTGGTGGTTTTGGCCGGCTGGAACACTAGATCTGCTTAAACCGGTACAACTTCATTAGCTGATCAATCGAAGTATTATTTCACGACTCAAATACGTACAGATGCTCCAACTTTTTTATAACACAGGTAAAAATATTGTTGCTCTTTTCATTAAATAATGTTAGTATTGATTAATCATGTGTATACTATATAGACACTTATGTAGTGCACCTTGTCCAAAACACTGACTTTTGTATCAATACATAAACGTAGGATTGAGTGATAACCATATGTATAACGAGGGTTCTAACATCTCGTGTCTTATACAAGCCAAGATCTCCAACAGTACACACATAATACACAAACAAAAAGATACTTAACTAAATAAAGCATTTAGTTAAATAAATACACAACCAAATTATCGAAAGTATAACATCATCTAAAACAAAGTACCAGCAAGATAACCAAAAGTCTTACAACTTCTAAACCAAAAAACCAGCATTTTCTAAACCCGTTTCATGTACCAAAATAGAAAAATAAATATAGGCAACAAAAGACTTCTTAGCCTTATCATATTCTTCCGCTTCTGCCATTATTCTGTCACCGTGCTTGTTGCATTTGATGCCACTAGCCAGATAACATATTTTTTTCCGTAGTAGCGTCAACTTCGCTTTACTTCATCATAGCCAATGTTACATAACACATATTCTGTTTACATTACATCTAACCCGAAACTGACACATGTGTTCAAAATATTCATTTACTTGTATAACGAAATATATTTAACCATGTACTCACAGAGCAATTTGTATGGTAGAAAAGGTGGGGTTGTGTTCACGATGTTCTCTTAACCTTCTCATAATTTAACATGGAAGCAAAACAATTGACAATCGTATGACCAATAAGCATACTAACGTTCTCTTAACCTTCTCAAATATATTTATTGTGTGAGGTTTATTAGAAAACATTAAAAAGTGGGGAACCGGGGAATAATGTATTTAACATGTTAGTTATATATATTAAAAATAAACTTAACATGTTAAAAATCATTTTTTCTAAATAACTGGCGCTTTTGCATATAAAAATGTGTAGAAGCTAATCCAATAAAAAATCATTTTTGTAAAAAGAAAAATTTAACATTTTTGAACAGTTTTTTAAAGATTTTTTGTATTTTTAGTTTTTGAATTTTTTATTAAAAATGCTTCTACATGTGTTTATAAGGAAAAGGCTGAAAATATTTTAAAAAATTATTTTCAACATGTTAAGTTGAATTTTTAACATGTTAAATGTTTGGTTTCTCGGTTCCTTACCGTTTTAGTGTTTCCCAATCAATCATCCCCTATATATGATGGTTCATTGGGGAACATTAAAAAAGTGGGTAACCGAGAACAATTTAAAAAATCCAACTTAACATGTTAAAAATCACCTTTTTAGATTTTTTCCGGGCTTTTCTTTATCAATACATGTAGAAGCATTTTTAATAAAAAAAATCAAAAACAAAAATGTAACAAAATGTTTAAAAACAGTTAAAAAAGGCTAAACTATTTATTTTACAAAAATGATTTTTATTGAAATAGTTTCTACCTATTTTTATAAGAAAAAGCGCTGAATTTTTCTTTTAAATTGATTTTTAACATCTTAAGTAGTTTTATTAGATATTTTTATTTTAACTGTTTTCCAAACATTTTTTTTATATTTTTAGTTTGTGATTTTTTTATTAAAAATGCTTGTAATGTATTTATAAGAAAAAGTGCCGAATTGTTTTTAAAAAAATGATTTTTAAGATGTTAAGTTGAATTGTTAAGAGTGTTCTATGTTTCCTCACTTTTTTAGTATTCCCCGTTACGTACTAAAATAAGTTTACTTTATTAGTTTATTGTACGTTTTGGCTTGTTAGCCGGTAAACCCATAGCCCAGCTATATAATGTTTATTTTCTTTTTATTTATACTTAATGTTTCTATTAAATAAACTCTAGCAACTTTTCCTCCATATATGTTGTCTTTCCTCATCGTATCAGACAGCGCTGTTCGATCCAATGATATTGATTTTGCTGATTTGATTTGGATAATCTTCGGTATGACTTCTAAGAAATACTCTTCGATTTGTTTATTTTTTATTTTTGATTGTTAGTGGAGAGAACTATATTACAATGGTTTATAAGGAATTCGTTTACAACTGTGAATATGGAATTCGTTTATGTTATTAATTAATTCTAAGTGGAGTAAGAAGTTATTTGCAAGGATTTAATGTGTATTGGTGAGTTATCTAAGACATAGGAATCCATTGAACGACCCTTTTGTATGCTACTGATCTTGTTCGTTCGTGCGGACTGTATCTAGTTTTCTTCGTTGTGGGTAAGTATTTGCGTCCCCAATTAAGTATTTGCTTTTGTGTATTTGTCTACTTTCGCTACCGGTTGCTCTCGTTGCTTTTGGGTTACAGTTTGAAATCAAGCGCATTTGGGTTACAGTTCGAAATCAAGTTTGTTTGGGTTACGTTTGATAAATTTTAAGTGTTTTCTTGGTATAGCGGACGACACAGTCGTTTGGTCTTGGTGGGTATTTTTGTTGACAAAATATTAGTAAGAGTTCGCGATTTCGGGTGCTAAATTTGGTTCGTATTGGTATTCGTATTTGGTGCTTCCGCTATTGGATTTGTATTTGATATTGGATTGTTTTGCTTTTGCTTTTGCTTGGTATTGACGATATGGCGGGAAAGGTTGTTTATCTTTCGTCTACACGTGCTTTTAAAAGTGTCCATTGTTGCTTAACAAGACAACACAACATCAACAACGCATTTCAAATCTGGGTGCACTTTTTGGTCAAGTTCCAATGCCTGCTTCAGATTCTCGGGTTTTTGAGCAGTCCAGAATGTTTCTAAATTCAGGCATGTCGTCTAATACTTCCAGCATTCCTTCATCCATTTGGATTTTGGATTCTAGTGCATATCATCATATGTCACCCTACTTGTCATCTTTTGTATCTTTGACATATGGTTCGCCTGCGTTTGTTATATCTGCTAGTGCTACATCTATGCCAATAGAAGGTGTTGGATCTGTTGTCACTCCTCACATTTCTCTCGCTCTATTACATTCCAATTCTTGCTTTAAACCTTATTTCGGTTAGTCAGTTGTGCAAATCTGGTCATTGAGTGTTCTTCTCTGATTCTTTTAGTTGTGTGTTGGATTCACGTTCTATGAGGGTGATTAGCACCGGCTGTAGGGTAGGTGAACTTTATGTTCTGGATGATCTCAAGAAATTGATGTTGCTGATTCTAGTATTGACTTGTCGACCTTTCGCTTGAGTCATTCATCTCCTGATTTTTATCGGTGGCATTCTCGATTAGGACATGTGTTAGCGTCTCGTTTACGGTTTTAGTTTCTACAGGTGCTTCCTAGTTACTTGCAAGAAAAGGTACAATACACCTGGCATCTTGCACTGACACACCTCAACAAAATGGTGTTACTGAAAGGAAACATCGTCATATGGAAACCGTTCGCTCGTTTCTTCTATTCGTTGATGTTTTGAGTGTTTTTTTAGGAGAAGAGCTACTAACTGCCCAACATGTAATTAATCGGATCCCAACTAGCAACTGCTCATAACTTTGGGATGTCTCCATTGAGAAATATATGGCGAACTCCCAAATTACGATGAATTAAGGGTTTTTGGATATACTTGATTTGTTCTTCGTACTCATGTTGAACGAGATAAATTGTCAAATAAGTCATCATTATGTGCGTTTTGGGTTATGCTAGTGGTCCGAAAGGTTATGGCGCTTCACATAAAGGATACCGTTGTTTTGATCCTGTTAGTAAGAAGTTGTATGTGTCGAGGCATGTTATCATCCTTGAGCATATTCCTTTCTATTCGATTCCATCCAAATCACATAATGTAACAAAGTCAGATCTACTAAACATTGACCCCTTCATTTGTGACATTGATGCATCAACGTCATCCAATGTTCCCGCTACATCCGTTGATTCTGATGGGCCGTAGCACCTGGTGGGTCAGTTCAAGATACCCATGCATTGCCATACAACTTCAGGTCTGGCTATGCCTGAGACAACTCATTGTCTGTTGAGAACATTTCCACCTCTAAGGAGGTCCTCTCGTGAACGTAGGTCCACCAAACTACCAATTTTTTCCTACTCTACTTACTCGGCCTCGTTTGCTTCCTTCATCGCAAATATACATCATTTGTCTGAACCTGAATCATATAGAGAGGCTGCCTCTAATCCTCTTTGGGAGAATGCTATGGCTGAAGAGCTCACTGCTCTTCATCAAACACACACATAGGATTTGGTTCCACTACCTCTGGTAAACATGCAATTGGTTGCGTTGGGTATACAAGATTAAAATAAATTTTGATGGGCCTATTGAGCGATATATGGCCAGACTTATAGCAAAAGGATACACACAAAAGTATGGTATGAATTAGGTGGAGACATTTGCTCTAGTGATAAAAATGACTATAGTTCGAACTCTCATAGTCATTGCATCAGTTCGTCAATGGAAGATTTCTCAAATGGATGTTAAGAATGCCTTTCTAAATGGTGATCTCCATGAGGAGGTTTTCATGCTTCTTCCCCAAGGCATTGTTAATCAGCCTGGGAAGTTTGTTGGCTTCGGAAAGCTCTATATGGCCTCAAACAAGCACCTCATGCCTGGTTTGAGAAATACAACGATTACTTCCCTTGGTTTTGTTCCAACTAATCACGATTCAACATTATTCATTTGATGTAGGAGTGGAGGACGCATTCTTCTGTCTTTATATGTGGACGATATGATTACTAGAGGAGATGATTATGAAGGTATCGAGTCCTTGAAGCGTGATTGTAGCTCAGCGCTTTGCTATGAAGGATTTGGGTATGTTATGGGATTTTTGGGTATGAGGTGGCACAGTCTAAGAAAGGATACCTCCTTTCCAAACAAAATATATCTCTGATTTGTTTCAACGGGCAAAGCTTTTTGATAACAGAATTGTTGACACTCCCCTTGAAACCAATGCGTGGTATTCTCCCACTTATGGTGTTCCTTTGGCTGATCCAACTATGTATCGTACTGTTGTAGGCAGCTTGGTTTATCGTAAGTTACTCCTCCAATATTGCTCATGTTGTTCATATAGTTAGCCAGTTTGTTACTGCTCCTACTTTTGTTCACTAGGGAGTTGTCTTTGTATTCTAGGATATCTTCGTAGCACTTAGTTTCATAATCTTCTGTTTTCTTCAACATGTTCTCTGGAGTTGCATGCCTATAGTGATGCTGATTGGGATAATGATCTTAATGATCGTAAATCCACCACTAGGTTTTGTGTTTTTCTAGAAGATTCTTTAATCTTATGGAAAAGTAAGAAACATGATCTTGTTGCAAGATCTTCTTCTAAAGCTGAGATCGTGCTATGGTTCTGACTACATGTGAGATTGTTTGGTTACGGTGGCTTCTTGCAGATATGGGTGTTACAATCTCTTAGCCTACCCCTTTACATTGTGAAGCAAAAGTGCTATGCAGATTGAAAAGAATTATGTTTTTCATGAGCGGACAAAACATATTGAGATTGATTGTCACTTTACGGCCAATGTCTTTAGCTTGGGACAATTTCGCTTCCTTTTGTTCCATCAGCCTTGCAACTTGCGGATATTTTTACCAAGGCTTAGTCGACATCTCGGTTTCGGTTCTTATGTGACAAACTCTCAATGCTAATACTGTTGCATTGTGAGTTTGAGGGGGATGTTAGCGTAATAAGATAAGTCAAGTTTATTAGCTTATTATTTGCTTTGGACCCTTAGCTAGTAAGCCCATAGACCAGCTATATAATGTTTATTTTCTTTTCATGTGTACTTAATGTTTCTATTGAATAAAACCTAACCATTTTTCCTTTGTACATGTTTGTCTTTCTAATGTGTGCAAAATGCAACATATAAATTACACCAAACAAGGCATAAAATCAACCCTTTTCGGTACTAATGTTGGAAAAAGCATGTTTCTCTGTTAACTTTTAAATTACATGATCAAAAGAGCTTAAACGAATAAAAAGAACAAATTAACAACAGAAACCAACACAAATACAAAGAGAAGGATTGACACATCCTACGAACCCCCATCCACATCCAAAACAACAAAAATAATAAGAATAGAAGCTTAGGCACGAGCCGTGCCCACCAAGCATGGGGACGTGCCCAGTCAAGATTCTCTAAAAAAAAGACAACGACAAAAGACAAGCCAACACGGGGCCGTGATAACTCTACACGGACCGTAGTCAACTCTAAGATTCGCAGAATCTGTGATAGTACAACAAGTAGACTAACCATGGGGTCGTGCCATGACACCATGGGGCGTGTTGGTACAAGACCTGACATCTGCAGTTAATGAAGGGAGAGAAACAGAAAACCACAGGGTCGTTTCTACCCTCTGTTTCCAGCTATAAATAGAGGTACTTGGTTCATGAAAAAGTTATCACTTGGAAACCCACTTATCTCACACTTGCCATCAGTCCACCACCACTACAACACAAAACACCCACCACCATCATCCATATTTCAACTTTTAGAGTGTCTGTAGTAGTCTCGAGATCCAAGATTGATTGTAAGAGTTCTAGTCAAACAAAGGCCATGCTTGGCTAAATCTCTTACATCACTCGGTGAGGACAAATCTTTTATATATTACTTTTGATTTCCAATCTTTAGCAACTTTTTAATTAGATATGTATTAATGACTTTAATAACTAGTTTTTAATATTGAAAGTGAACTTTGGTTAAATATGTCTTCATGTTTCGTTGATTCACTCATTCGTGTCATTACGGTCTATATAAAGTGCGTTAACTACCTGGAAGGGGTTAGAAGGGTGTTTGGGTAAAGTTCTTGCCTCGTTCAGTGTATAAATCCTGTGAGTGCTTGGTTCAAGCTTATTAGGACTTCCCTTAAGGCAGATAGCATCAAATCGGGGGAAGTAAGAACAGCATGAACCCCTTATAAATAAACTACTATTAAAACGTTGTCTCGGCCTTGCGGGACTGTATCCCTTCTGGCCCAGACCAATATGGCCTGAGGGTAACGTCGTCTTCACAATATGGGCCTACCACTTTTCGTATTAATAACTTATTTAATTATTTTTCAATATTCTGACATTACAGGACTGTATCCCTGCTGACTCAGACCAATATAGTTGAGGGTATCGTCGCCTTCACAAAAGGGGACTACCACTATAACTAAGATAATCTCTTAAAAAGCTCAAAGTACGAAAATCATTAAATGAGACATAAAATAGGAGTTGAAACCAAGTGATTCTTTCTTGTCTATTTGTTTTTTACATTTTAATTATAGTTTAAAACTCTCAAACTTTTATCAAAATTTGGTTAGATTAGACATTAACGATAAGCTAGTATTAAAAGCTCTTGTGTACTTGGACGATCTCGGTATCTTACCATCACTATACTACGTCTACGATGGGTGCACTTGCCCTAACGTGTGTAGAGTGATAGTTTTGTATCGTGGTTTATAAATTTAAAGTTAATCCACGAGTAAAAAGTGGTTAAAATATAACAAAAATAATAAAACACTCGTACGCACGTCAAGTTTTTGGCACCGTTGCTGGGGACACAAGGATTTTAAGGAAGCTATAAATTAACGACCTAATCAATTTTTATCTTATTCTTTTAATTCTTAGGATTTTTCTATGTTTTCTGCATTATTTTTACTTTCTACAGACTGCAGCATAGGGCCGTGCCAGATTAGACACGTGCCATGCCTAGGTTTAAAACAGAAAAGGTTTTGTATTCTGATCTACAAAGGGACAGACACGGGACCGTGTCCGACATCCACTAGCTGGGATCCTGAAAACAGAAAACTTTAACCCAACATGGGGCCATGTTTATTGAACACGAGGTCGTGTTGAACTTTTGATCAACAAAATTTTGTGTTTTTTATCGTAGAAACCGTGACTCCGCTCGTAACTCAACTTGGTGCATGAGCTCCAACTTCGATAAAAACATAAAAGAACCACTAGAAGAACCCGAGGATTTTAAGAAAAAGACTAAAAGCGAAAAATCAACAAAAAGCCTCCGACCAAACCTCCATGACGGATCAACGTTCTTTAATGGATTACTTACGGCCTACGGTCGGTAATCTTGGAGCCACTATTAACCCACCAAATGTCGATGCTAACAACTTTGAGCTTCGACCCCATCTAATTTCAAATGCTCCAAAATTCCGTCACCTTTCACGGCCTAACTGACGAAGAATCCCATTTACATATTGCCAATTTCTTGGAAATATATGACACATTCCAGATCAATTAAGCCTCCAATGATGCCAATCCGGCTCCATATGTCCCACAATTGGGATGAACTTGCCCAAACATTTCTATACAAATATTTCCCTCCCGCTAAAATGGATAAATTAATGACTAAAAATTCATATTCAAAACATTTGTATGAAACTTGGGAAAAGTTCAAAGAGTTGTTAAGAAAGTGCCCTCATCATGGTTTAGAAGTGTGGCAATAAGTCTCCACATTTTATAATGGACTTTTGCCACACACAAGACAAATTCTTGACTCAATTCTAGAGGCTTCCTTGGTTATCGTCGTCCCAACAAAATTTATAATCAAATGGAAGAAATTGCTCAAAACAGTTTTCAATGGCAAACCTCACGGGGCTCAAAATACATAACCCCGAGAGCCCATAAAGTGGACGAAAGCACTTCTTTACAAGCCCATATCGAACCTCTATCTTTAAAAATAAAAGATTAGAACTACCAAAAAATGCTTCTATATTGATTATGAGGGTGCGGTGGGCCACATGAAAACTAAAGTTGTATGAAAAATGGGTAAAATAAATAATAAACTACATTAACAATCGCCCTTGTCCACCGGGTAGTCAAGGTAACACCTTTAACCCCGAATGGCGAAATCAATCCAACTTTGGTTGGAGGGATTCGAGGGGTAGTAACCAGCAAAACCAAAACTAACGATCCAACTTTCAACAACCCCGAAAGAGCAACAAGGCTTCCAATCACAACAACAAGGAGGAAAGAGAAAGGCTTGAGGACCTATCACTCACCTTTTCCCCGAATCCAATAAAAAGTACTCAGAAAGGTTACACAAACTAAAACCGGAATTAGGAACTAACGGACTAGCATGCAAAATAAGAAAAACAAGTAAGCCAACTTGCCCAAAATTTCTCCAAGAGACCACAAGGAGCCTTGCCTAGCAACACCGAAACAAACCCAAAAGCCTAAGTAAACCTAATCAACTTAAAAAGCCGTAAGTTAGGACCCAAAAACAAACCAACCCCACAACAACCCGATTCACTCCCTACAAAACACCCATTACCCTGGTCGTTTACCACGTCAAAAGACCGACGAGCAATTCACTAAGTTCGTAAGCTTACATAAACAACTTCACATCAATCTCCCTTTTTGTGGAAGTCCTCACTCAAATGCAAAATACTCCAAGTTTATGAGAGATTTCTTCACTCACAAAAGAAAGATTGAATCCATTCAACAAATTAACTTAAGTGAAGAGTGTTCAGCGGCACTCCTCAACAAGCTCCCTCAAAAGAAGATTAATCCCGAAAGCTTCACCAATCCTTGCTCCATTGGAGGATCACTAACAAGCATGCACTAGCCGACTTAGGTGCTAACATTAATCTAGTGCCCGCCTCTATGTTCAATTGACTTGGGCTAGGCAAGCCACACCCTACAAGGATGAACAAACAACTTGCGGATAGGTTGGTAAAATACCTCAAGTTGTCATAGAAAATTTGTTGGTAAAGGTCGGGGAATTTTTTCGGCCGACTTTGTAATCCTTGATATGGAGGAAGACACCGAAATCTAGCTCATTAGGAAGACCCTTCCTTGCCACTCACGGGCCATGATGGATATGAGTGATGGAAGACTAACATTGAGGGTTGGTGGTAAGGAAATCAAGTTTGAAGTGGGACAACGAGTAGAGGATGATCCGGTCAACTACATCAAGGTAATATACTCGATCTTAGACTACGCCCTTCGACGATGCAACTCGGGATGCGAGCCATCCTTGCTCGGGTAACATTATACCAACTTTGGGTCTAGCTAATGACCCTTTTAAATGTGGCGCACCATGAAGGCATTTCATGGAACTATCACTAGATAATTAGTATAAAATGTAGTTACATTCTGTTTTGAGTTTTTCATTTGTAGGAATAAAGTATGCCCCAAATAATGAAATGGTGTGAAAAACTGAGAAAAGAGACCTCATGCACGTAAACAAGAGCCTCCCGCTTCAAAAACTACAAACTAGAGTTTGCAGCACGGGGTCGTGCCCACCAGGCATGCCCCTGTGTCCATTATACTGTAAGTTTTCTGTTACACCTCATTACTAGCACTTTGGCCACAAGACCTGTCAACCAGGCACACCCTCGTGCCCAAGTGACCAGTAACCTTAAAAATTGTTGTTTTACCCCACTTTTTGCACATTTAATCCAAACAAATCCTATTTGGGACACATTGAGGTCAATGTGTAATTTAAGTGTGGGGGGCATGTTAAAACCTTGAATCTTTTGTCATAAAACAAGTCTTGCACAAAACTCACCTTGGAAACCGCTAATCACCCCAAATATTTTTCAAGATTTTTTTTACTTATCTTGATTTAGTTTGGAAAAAATAAATTCTAAAAATTATGTTTTAGAACCAATTAAGAAAATTATAAAACATGCATAACAAATCTTTGTAAAATTTGATTATATATACACTTTTACACTGTACCTTTTTCCCACAAAAAGTGAGTTTTGAGCCTTTATCGAGCATACAAATACATATCTATACTAAGTGTTGTGTAAATAGCCATTTGGTTCTTACAAATCTAGAACTTGCCAAACAATACGTTCCCAATCCTTATTGACACAAATCCAAGTAAGTAAATGATGGAGGCATTAGGACTATAACTCATTTTTCACTCTAAACCTTTATTTTCCTTTTATCCCTTACCAAAAATATCCCCCTGGTTAAACCTCTTTGAGTCTTAACCCTTTCGTTTCTAAACCCGCAAAAATATAAACTTTTGCAAAACAACCACCCACATTCCACAAAACTTTTTATTTACACCCTTTATTTTAGTAAAAGTTCAGTTACAAATGAAAAGTATGGCTTAGTTTCAACTTTGGCTATTAAAAAGAACCATTGGTTAAAGTTTTTTTCTAAGCCATAAAAATTGTTCAAGAAAACTGACACTTTTTACGTTTTTCACCATTTTACCCAAAAACACCTACCCCTAGCCAAAACCTACCTTTCTAAAAGACCTCTTGATATTTACAAGGATTAAACGTTAAAAAGGAGAAGGTTTGATTGTTTGTGAAACCTATAGTAGGCGTAAGCTCCACACCGGGTCAAGCGTTTTCACTTAAACATCTTCGACCGAGTGTTGAGTGACCACTTATGAGTTGTTTAATTTGTAACTAAATAGAATTTTAGAAACGCATGTTATGCCCAAATAGATAATTTTTCTTAAAATGTGTTCTAAATAAATCATGACGAATAAGATTGTAAATAAAATAAAAACAAATTAAATTTAGAACTTGAATTCCCGACACTCTAAAGATAAACCCAAAACTTCACTTCTACCAATTCGGTTTGGATGTGTAAGCCACATTATAGAGTTTTACTTGAGCATAAACAAAGATACAAGTGTGGGGGTATTTGATATGCGCAAAATGCAACATATGAATTACATCAAACAAGGTATAAAATCAACCCTTTTTCGGTACTAATGTTAGAAAAAGTATGTTTCTTTGTTTACTTTTAAATTATAGGATCAAAAGAACTTAAAATGAATAAAAGGAACAAATTAACAGCAGAAACCAACACAAATACAAAGAAAAGGATTGACACGACCTGACAAATCCCCATCCATATCCAAACAACAAAAATAACAAGAACAGAATCTTAGGCATGGGGTCGTGCCCATTCAAGATTCTTTACAGAAAAACACAACGGCAAAAGAAAAGCCAACACGAGATCGTGATAACCCAACACGGGTCATGCTCAACTCTAAGATTCGCAGAATCTGTGATAGTACAACAAGTACACTAACCACGAAGCAGTGCCATGACACCTCGGGGCGTGTTGGTACAAGACCTGACATCTTAGTTAGTGAAGGGAGAGAAAAAGAAGACCACCAGGACATGTCTACCCTCTATTTCCAGCTATAAATACAGGTGCTTGGTTCATGAGAAAGACATCCCTTGGAAACCCACTTCTCTCACACTTGCCATAAGTCCACCACCACTACAACACCAACACCCACCACCATCATCCATATTTCATCTTTTAGAGTGTCTGTAGTAGTCTCGGGATTCAAGATTGATTATAAGAGTTCTTGTTAAACAAAGGTCATGCTTGGCTAAATCTCTTACATCACTTGGTGAAGACAAATCTTCTATGTATTACTTTTGATTTCCAATATTTGGCAACTTTTTAATTGGGTATATATTAATAACTTTAATAACTAGTTTTTTATATTGAATGTGAACTTTGGTTATACATGTCTTGATATTTCGTTGATTCACTCATTCGTATCTTTACGGTCTATATTAAGCGCGTTAACTATCTAGAAGGGGGTTAGAAGGGTGTTTGGGTAAAGTTCTAGCCTCTTTAGTGTATAGATCATGTGAGGACTTGGATCAATCTTATTAGGACTTCCCTTGAGGTAGATAGCATCAAATCGGGGGAGGGGGGAAGTAAAAATGGCTTGAACCCCTTATAAATAAACTACTATTAAAACTTTATCCGACCTTGCGAGACTATATCCCTACGGACTCAAATCAATATGGTCGAGGGTAATGTTGCCTTCACAAGAGGGGCCTACCATTTTTCGCATTAATAATTTATTTAATTATCTTTCAATATTCCGATTTTGCGTAACTGTATCCCTGTGACTCAGACCAATATGGTTGAGGGTATCGTCGCATTCACAAGAGGGGCCTAACACTATAACTAAGGTAATCTCTTAAAAAGACCAAAGTACGGGATTCATCAAATGATACATAAAAGTGGAGCTAAACCAAGTGATTCTTTCTTGTGCATTTGTTTTTACATTTTTAATCATAGTTTTTATGTTTTAAAACTTTCAAAACTTTTATCAAAATTTGGTTAGATTAGACGTTAACGATAAGTCGGTATTAAAAGCTGTTGTGTCCTTGGACGACCTCGGTATCTTACCATCACTAAACTACATCTACGATAAGTGCACTCGCCATAACATGTGTAGAATGATAGTATTGTATCGTATTTTATAAATTTAAAACTTGATTCACGATTAAAAAGTGCTTAAAATATAACAAAAAATATAACACACTCGCACACACATCACTTTCCTCAATGAACCTCTCACTATATATATGTAGGCGATGGACATGAGAAGACTATTTTAAATGAGAAAAACATAAAACTAACTATAAAAGCTTAAAAACATATCAATTTTTTTTTGAAATTTTTTTAATAAAAATCGCCATATATAACATATAAAAAATTTTTAAAAAAAGTTATACTACACATTTGCATTAATATGAAAAAGGCTAAACCACCTAACTCACCCTCCACCGATACCCTCAAAAACCTAAACCCCCCACTCCCAAAAAAGACTTAAAACTAAATCCTAACCGTAAACCCCCAAAAAACCTAACCCCCCCCCCCCCAAACCTAAACCCCTTCCCCACACCCAAAAACCTAATCCAAATTCCTAAACCCCCAAAAAACATAACACTAAAAGATAAATTAAACTCAAAAGCTAAATCTAAGCATATAATGCACATGTGCAATACATACATATAATGCACATGCGAATTACATATATAATGAACATGTGTAGTACAAGTTTTTTTAATGTAGCGATTTTTTATAAAAAAAATTGTACAAAAATTGGTATATTTTTAGGCTTTTTTAGTTAGTTTCTTAGTTTCATCATTTATATGCAGTTTTCTCATAGTACTCTCATATATATATATATGGGAATGTTCTATGCAGAACACTAAATGAATCACCCATTTTTGCAATCCTAAAACCTAAAAAGTTGATGAAAATGTTACAAATATAAAATTTATTGTTTCTCATACTAGAAATAAAAATAAAATATGGAAAATTTTCAGTTTTTATATAACCTACATATCTATAGACAATGTGTAGGGTTAAATTTCTTACATATATGTAGGCTATGTGTAGGTAAAAATATATGGTTTTTTATGTATATATAATACATCTATGAATGTGGGAAACATAAAATCTAAAAAAAATCAACCTTGAATCCCAAAATTTAGTTATTTAGAGTTATTTTTTTTGTTCTCACGATAATTAGTGTTCTGTAATGATCTTTTATGGTATATATATATATATATATATATATATGGAGAGTATAATGAGAAAACTAAAAAAATAACTAAAATAGCTTAAAAAACATACCAAATTTTTTTAAAATTTTCTTATAAAAAATCGCTACTTTTTATGTATAAAAAACTTTTATTTAAAAAAAACTTCTACTGAACATATGTATTATATATGTACTTCTCATGTGGATTATATGTATGTGTTGCACATGTGCATTATATGATTAGATTTAGCTTTTGAGTTTAGTTAAGTTTTTAGGGTTAAGTTATCTGAGAGTTTAGGATTAGGATTAGTTGTTTGGGTGTGGGGGGGAGGGGTTTAGGCTTTGGGGGGGGGGGGGGGTGCGGCTGGGGGGAGGGAGTTTAGGTTTTTGAGGGGTGCGACCGGGGGGTTTATGTTTAGAGTTTAGTTTTACGTATTTTAGTGGGGGTGGGGGTTTTAGGTTTTTTGGGGGTGAGAGGGAGGGTTAGGCTTTTGGTGGTATAGTGGATTTAGGTTTTGGGGGGGGGGGGGGTGGGGATGGGTTAGGTGGTTTGGCCTTTTTCATATTAAAGCACACGTGCAGTACAACTTTTTTTTGAAATTTTTTTATATATTATATATAGCGATTTTTTTAAAAAAAAATCAAAAAAAAATGTTTTTTAGGCTTTTTTTAGTTAGTTGTTTTGGTCTTCTTATTTAAACTAGTTTTCTCATGATCCATCCCCTATATATATATATATATATATATATATATATAGTGAGACGTTCATTGAGGAAAGTGTCGTGCGTGCGAGTGTGTTATAATTTTTGTTATATTTTAAACATTTTTTACTCGTGGATCAAGTTTTAAATTTATAAAATACGATACAATGCTATCACTCTACACACGTTATGGCAAGTGCACTTATCATAGACGTAGTATAGTAATGGTAAGATATCGAGGTTGTCCAATGATACAAGATCTTTTAATATTGGCTTATCGTTAACGTCTAATATAACCAAATTTTGATAAAAATTTTGAAAGTTTTTTTGAAAAAAAAGTTTTTTTATATATAATATATAGTGATTTTTATTTAAAAAAGTTCAAAAAATTGATATGTTTTTAAGCTTTTTTTATTATTTTTTTATTTCCTCATTTAAACTAGTTTTTTAATGATCCATCCCTTGTATGTTATGTATGTATGTATGTATGTGTAGTATTTGTATGTATGTTGTGTGATCGTGTGAGAAGCACTAGGATAATTGAGAAACTTGAGAAGCATTCTGGACCACACAGTTTCCCTAAGCTTTTCGTAATATGTACATAGTCTATTTTAAAATATACATATGTGTATATTACGAAAAGATTAGGAAAAATGTGTGGCCATGCTTCATAAGTTTCTCAAATACGGTAGACTTCTCTTAGGATACCTAACCTATATATATATATATAATCTAAAAATATTGCAAAACCGTGAGAATGAATGAAAAAACTAATCAAAACCAATATTTTTTAATACAAACTTAAATATAATTAATATACAACATCAAATAGTTCATTTTATATCTCAAAATCACTCTTATTAGATAAATTACACATATGTAAATATAAAAAATTTACACATGTGAATGACAAACTTATACATACTTAAATTTAAATGTGTAAGTTTAATTTTAACATTGTATTCGAATAATAATAAGTGTAAAAAGAAATCTTGAATTTAAATTGTTTTTAACCAAGTTTCGTGGTTTTTACATTCGTTCTCACGGTTCTCGTAATATTTAGCATTCTCATTAAAACCTTCCTATATATATATATATATATATATATATATTATTATATATTAGGCATAATACATCTATTAATGCTAACAACTTTTATCAAAAAACGTAACCCTTGGATAATCTTGTTATATATCGTCACTAGGGTGATTTCTTACGTAATTAATTCATAAGATATTGTTTTCTGTTAATAATGTTCCTAACCAGCAACTGACAAACATGAGCCAAAACTACATAGAAAGCTTTTAGCGAAAAAAAACTTGGATCTTCAACAACTTAGGGAGCCGGATATATTTGGTATCTATACGGTCTTATGAGAATTAAAGTGCTAAATCATAACTATTTTTTTCAAATATAGAGATGTTACAAATATGTATGTGTTAAAAAGATTAACCATCAAAACCGTTCTAGTAAGTAAAAAATTAATGTGAAAACCAACCATATTAAATAGATTCTATGGCTGATATTCTCCCCCTAAAGATAACATCTACAAGAGTTATTCAAGAACGATACATGTAAGGAGATGAAACCCTGTTCTGGCTTGACAAATAGCAATTAAGGGAGATCAAGGAACTCTCAAAGAATATTTTTGGACATTGTCTTGTGGCTGATTAGGTATGCATCCAAGATGGTGAAGGTGCAATTAATTGGAGCTGCTTTAGGAGACCATCAGAGGAGCATGGAAGACAAGAACTACAACAATGCAGCATCGAACCTAGAAACTGTGTGCTATTAAATGATAGAAATCGTTGGAAATGACTGGGCCACCTTTAAGGGTTTTTCACGGTTCATTCCTGCAAACTACTTACTGAAATGGAGATGTTTAAACTCGACAGTTACATGTTCGATTGGTTGAAGTGGATCTGAATAAAAATTAACTTCTTTGTTTGGAAGATAGGCTCGATAGAATACCCACTCGAGTTGCGTTAGTTAAGAGGAACGTGTGTGTCAATCATGGTCCATTGTGTGAGCGGATTTGCAGTGAATCGGTAAATCGTATGCTCATCTCCTTCGGTTAGTTGCAGCTGTTTGGAGCAGCGTGTAGTATCTCAGTGGTCTGTGGTAACACGATACAAGATCTGCTGAATCCATTGAAAAGAATCCGAGGGAGTAGGGACCAAGGTATATAAATGTTCGTCCTTGCTATTGTGTTGGCGACTTGGTGGTTTATATGGAAGCCAAGAAACGATAGAACTTCCAACAACATTCTTTGGAGTTTAAACTCAAGACAAGATCATGGAGGAGGTAAAATCAAACACTTCTATTTGGATTAAAAAACAGGGTTGGACTCCACTCATTAGATTGGATGGAGTGGTGTATTAACTTGTTTGTTCTTAACTTTTTCGTTTTGTATTGTCTAGCTCATGGCTAGTCTCGTTGATTTTTATCTAATAATAGCATCATTTGCTGCCGTTAAAAAACATCATTTAATTTTCAGTACTCTTTCGTTTCTTATGGTCAATAGACTTGACAAAAATTTTATTGACTTAAGACTCCTTTATGACAATGATTATGGTTAAAAATATGGTCAAATAAAACTCTTTCGTTTCTTTGGTCATATTCTTTCTGAAACACTTTATTTTATGTACTGATATCGCAGTCTCATTCTTAGCTTGTTGTGAAACATTCAAAACGTAATCGCATAGTCAAGTGAAACCGCCGTTTAGCAATTATTAGCTTGCTGTGAAGCCTTGTATCAAAGAGGACAAAAAAGTCCTTAAGCATATATCTCATATATCAAGATAACTCTGTTAAAGTTCATGTAAACTTATCTTTTTAATTAAATTTTCAATAAAACGACATATACACTTTTACAAGAAGACCACTTAGTTTTGTAGAAAGGATGAATGCATCAAAATGAAGTAACCTATAACTTCATAATTTTATTTAAGTTTTAATTTAAAGAAATTAAACAAAACTAGAATCCATAAGTCTCATATTGTAGACTTAAATCACATTTTGTGTTGTATTTTCGTGGGAGGTTCATTCATACATGTTGATTAGATAAATCATGGGTTCTTTTGAAGAATTTTTAATATAAATATTTGTTGATAAGTTGATATAGCTTGGTTTTAATGTCGTAACTTGAACTGTGATTGAACATCTGCAACGTAATTGAAACATTGATACCTTTATACATATATTTTCTTTTGTAAGCAAAGCAATAAAATTCTGTTTTACTTAATAACAACTGATTAGTTTGATTATATTATAATCAGATTTTGTTTTCTACAAAGAGAATAAACTGGAATCTATTGGAATACGTGCGTCACTCTTTTTTTTTAATAAGGCTCGGTTATTCACACATCCTCTCTTTTATTAGCACATTCCTTTAACCCTATAGAAAGCATATAGGGCAATACGATTCCTCTAGGTCCAAGCGTATTGAGTAATACACTTCCTATATGTGTACTTGAAGTGTAAACTTTTCAGAAGATGGTCAGCTAATAATTAGTGGACTAGGGAAATCATATAGGGTCATACATTCCTATACATTGGGTCTAGTGGAACCATATTGCTCCATACGCTTCCTATACTTTGGGTCTAGGGGAACCATATTATCCCATACGCTTCCTCTACTTTGGGTCTAGGGGAATCATATTGCCCCATACATTTCCTATATATATATATATATATATATATATATATATGAGAATGTGCATTTGAGAAGAAGTTTAATGTGAGAAGAAAAAGAAGAAATGACATAATGGTAAAACATTAAATAGTTTATAACTCCTCTCATTAATTATTTTATCTCTTATTAATAATGTAAAAACATTTTATCCTACACATTTCAAAATTTATCCTACATATGTCTTACACTTACCGGAATTTACCCTATGTAGATCTAAATTTCTCATACGCATTTCAAAATTTATCCTACACATACTAAAATTTATCCAGCACATGTAGAAAATTGTCTTTCACCATAAATTATTTTATCTTGAAAGAGTATATTAAAATAATGAGTTACAAGTTTAATTAATTAGCTAATTAATGACATTATAGATTTACCTATATGCCTTTTCATAACATTAAATACAACATTAAATGAAGTAAATGGAGAATTTCTATTGGTTTAAAAGTTACTCTTTTTATTCTTAAAAAAAATTCTATATAGGGTAAAGTTCTAGAGTGAACACTAGGTTGAGAGTGAACTGTGTGAACTAATCTGGGCCATTGGATTATATCATCTAGAGATTTTTAAACAATGACAATATTGTAATTATAATGTTGTAACTTCTCTTTAAATTAATTGACAGAAGGGTATTTGCGTCTTTTGTAAATTGTATTTATTAAACAATCAAAATTCGTAAAATCTTGCTAGTTTTTGTATATACAAGATACACATTTGTTAGTGTATACACATGTGTACAGTCTTGGGTTACGGTAAATTATTACCGCTTGGTTGGAAATGGGATCAATAGAATGCAGACTATGGCTAGTGAATCCGCATAATTCGTTTTAGTCAGTTTTGTTTGATAACTTAAACATTGGGGGTTAACGACCGTGTCCTGGATATCCTCGGCTCATTACAAGATGCTCATGATAAATTATTTTTACCCACTAGTTGGGGATAACTCTTTCGTGGGTTCTTAAGGGGTGTTTACGTTAATCATGTCTCGGTCTCTGTACTGGGCTCCATATGTACGGACAGATATGTAAAGCTGTTAACAAGGTTACAAGGCTCACTTTCCCAAGTTATAAAAGATTTTTCATGCCATGTGCACTTAAACCCATTTTTGAAAATTTTCAAAATGAGTCAGTTGGGTGTATTTACCAGCAAAAGCGACATATTTTCAAAAGACTAAGCTGCAGGTACAATACGAAATGGGCTATTTATAGTGCAAGAAGGTGTGTGTGGATGAAGCCAGGTGTTAGAGGTGTTGTAGGATCATCACAAGTGTCTAGAAAGGTGTCAAGAGCTGCAAGAGTGTGACAATTTGCAGGATTTGTTGCATCTTGACAGAAATTTGGGGTTTTGACACATTTAGCCCCTCAAAAATAATTTTATGGATTGTCATGAATTGTCCCTGACTTATATTCAATGGCATAATGACACACTTTATTTCTTTTCATTCAACACGTGATGTGTTGAAAAAGAGTGTGAATAACCGAACGTTAACGAGTGTCGCACTAGTGCTTTTATGACTTATTCGTAGTTACTAGCTTAGAATACAATAATTACGAGTTCTTATGATTTTATGGGTTAAATTACCTAAATTAGTAAAGTTAAAGGTTCAGTGATGATGTGTGATACTCAAGGATGGTATCAAAAGATATCACCTTAACCATGAGTCATTCGGGTCGAAAATGACTTAGTTATGCAAGGAAAATGAAATAATAAAGTCTAGGGGCCTTTGGGTTATTAGTTGAAAGTTAAAATGATGAAAAAGTGAAGTTCTAGAGGCCCGTCGTAGGGTACGGTCATCAGACCGTAGCTTACGGTTAGTTTTAAAATCAAACCAGTGAGCCTGGATCGTAGCTTATGGTCCTAGACCGTAAGCTACGGTCAGGTTTAAAATTTTTTTAGAGACACGTTTGAGGAGTTAAGTGACTAACTTATTTGAGGCATCATCCAAGGGTACTTACACGTGTCGATATAATACCGGATGTGAATTTTACGAGGTGTTCCATTTACGCTTCCTATTAACCCTAGGGGAACTGTATTGCCCTATACGCTTTCTATTGGGGTCACTTTGAGTATACCAATAGGAATCGTATTGCCCAATACACTTCTTATTGATTTAATTCGTTTACCAACCCCAGCACTATGGGAATTGTATTGCCCTATACACTTTCGATTAAGCTTATGGGAATTGTATCGAGCAATACGCTTCCTATTGAGTCACTTTTCAGACCTTTTCAGTTTTGAACTGCGTGGATGTTAGAGAATCTCTAGGTTTATTATACCAATAGGAACCGTATTGCCCAATACGCTTCCTATTGGTGTCGCATTTAATGCTTTAAACCCTATGAGAAGCGTATTGGGCTATACGGTCCCTATTGAGGGATGTACAAAAATTTTAGGGGATGTATAACTAACATCACCCTTTAAATATGCTTATTTTTGGGTACTAATTAAAGCGACAAGGCAAGGACAGTCAGCAAATTATCATATGTTGCTTAGGCTAACCACACCTAATGCCACCTAAGCCTAAGAGCACCGCTACACCTCCAACGGCGCATTCGTTGGAGGAAGTCCGATTTCAAACCTAAAACAAACCATACTTGTAACACCCTGTAAAATCGTGTCCAATAATATAGTGACACGTATTGTATTTTAAAATATAGATTGTTAAAGACTAATAAGGACTAAAGGCGTCAACATGCTCAATCTGAGCCTCTGAGTGACGAACCGGTGTCAACATACATAAATAATAGCCTCTGAATGACTGATATGTCAACATGCTTAAATCATTAGCCTCTAAGTGACTGATACATCAACATGCTTAAAACTTGGCCTCTGAGTGACTGATATGTCAACATGCCTAGACTCTGAGTGACATCGGAATCAACATGCTTGTAATAAGCCTCTGAGTGATCCTTTGTGAAAACTCTCATACGTGTCATTTGTTGGACGAGAGAGTTCAGTTTTGTAAAAATGTGAAAGTTGGATAATGGAGGGATTAAAAGTGTCAACATGCTAATTTATACCTCTGAGTGACCTTTTAACGAACCGAGAGCTCGCCAATGTTCGGGCATTATCCCAGATATACCAAGTATTGGCTACGGAGGGCTAAAGTGCCAAAATGGTGTTTAAAAGGTTTTTAGAAGCTTTTTAAAGTTAAGGGGCTAAAGTGTCAAATTTTGAAACTGGCCTTGGGGCGGTCACGGGCCACGAGAGACCTGGCCTGAATCTCTCGCGCCCCGCGAGAACAGGTCTGACGTAGAAAGTTTTGTTTGGAGACCAAGCAAAGCTCCAAAACCATTTAAACGAAACCATGGCTTCTCTAAACTGTTATGCCACGTTTTGGGACACTTGTAAGCTTCTTCTTACTCCCCTAAACACCTGGCTTCACCTCCTTTGAGTTCTCCAACTATAAATAGGTGTTCAAGTG
The DNA here is from genome assembly GCA_947069175.1 of Scalesia atractyloides. NCBI lineage: Eukaryota > Viridiplantae > Streptophyta > Magnoliopsida > Asterales > Asteraceae > Scalesia > Scalesia atractyloides. The sequence goes on from CAMTDV010000023.1 coordinate 50,881,154, forward strand.
TTCATTCCAACTTGCACCTTTCTTAAACATAACTCTTCTCCCTCCTCTGAAAGTTCCTAGCTGAAAGGAGAATCTAACTTAGTTTCTCTTGCATTGTAGGAACCTCTTGTAAGTGTTCCTTGCTCTTGCATTTTCGTTTATAGGCTTCTATAGCCAAAAGTCAAGCGTTTTACGCCAAACGCTTTGACTTTCGGTTAAGACCATTATGGTCCAGCCATTGTTCGAAATGAACATGGCAAAGTGATCGTTATAAGGTAGGTGTTAATCCCTATAAAGGGCACCTCCTGAAGGTCACATTTGCTAGACCAATTGACGGGTCAAAGTTATGATATTAAAAAGTTAAACAGGCCATTTTTCGGAATAATTATAAATTTATCTTATACATGTTATGAAACCTGTTTTGACACTTAAAACAAGTTGGTAATAATTATTAGAACATGTAAGAACATGTTCGGCTTGTCAATTTCAGTTCTAGGGTCGGTTCGCAACCGAAAGTCGCGAAGTTTGACTTCTACTTTGACTTTCGATTCTGACCCGATTTAGATTAGTTACCTACTGATCTAAAGTTGCACTATGATCATAATATTATGTAGCATAACCCTCTGAGGTTATATTACATGATCATAATCCAAATCTAAGTTTATGCGCAAGTTCCATAATTATGCCATCTTTGACAAAATGCCCTTTTTTACATAATTCAAGGTTTTAATGATAATAAACTTGAAAATGAGTTTCCTACTGATGTAACATTATAAGTAGGGTTATTTAGGATGTTAAACCAAGTTATAAACTGAGTTTTCAAGCAGATCCTTAAACTATGTCGATAAATGACGGTTTTAGTCCTTGTGACTCATAAAATGATTTTTAATCAATCTTTTCAAGATAAATCATTTACCTACTGATATATTATATTAAATAACATATTTAAACAATTTAATCAGACCCAAATATCAGTTTTCGTAAACATCGCTTAAAAACGTCATTTTACGATATAAGCGCCTAAACGCGCATAATATGGTTTTAAACCATAGTAATGGACCAAGACTTGTTACCTACTAATTTTAAAACTTATTTCAAACATATTTACAGTAGTACATGTTATAAACTCAGAATCCCTAATAATTTATAAACTATGTGTAAAATGACCAAAATGCCCTTTCGGTACATAGTTTGGTCATAAAAGATAATTTACACATATAATTGACATCCTACTGATATTATATCATAAATAAAGTATTTTTCCAGAATACTTATAACTATAACATTAAATTATATTCAAGTTCCTTTATTACGGTATATAATTACCGAAATGGCCCTATAAGGCATAATTTCGTTTTAAAACCTTAACGGGCATACAGGTTGATATTCTACTGATATCTTAACTTATTTAAAGTATAATGGCATATTGAAATTGTCCATAACTTATCCTGTTACCCGATGTCGCTAATAAGCGCATAGTTACGTATATGTAACTATTTTACGGAAATTAACCAAAACGGGTTTAACCTTGTCATTTAAGTTTCAAAATCCAGAATGTTTATAGTTTACCCATATCATACAAGTCAAGTACTTGTTAGGATTAACTACATTCTATCCGATCATCGTTTAATCAAGCGTTATACGTAATGATCATGTATACTATTAGGTTTATAAGACCGTTAGTATTTAATTGGCTAGCTTATGCCATAATCCAGACTAGAGCCTTCCCGGGTAAATGCTATCTGCACTTGGTACTTTTGTATACGGCTGAGTTAATTAAAAATAAAGAAGAAGACTAGCTCAGGTAAATACTCTCGACTTATTTTCCCTATACGGGCTTGGGATACGGTAAATTATTACCGCTTGGTCCAAAATGGGGTCAATCGAATGCCCACTTGTGGCTAGTAAACCCACATATTTCGTTTTAATCAGTTTTGTTTGATAACTTAAACATCGGGGGTTAAATTACCATGTCCTGGATATCTTGGGCTCAATACATTAGTTATTGGCCACGACCTTAGCACGGGGTGTAGGCATACACCTTTTGATGCTCATATGCAATGTTCCCAAGACATTGGGGATGACTCCTTCGTGAGTCCTGAGTGGTGTGTATTTAATCATGTCTCGGAATCTGTACTAGGCCCTGTATGTATGGACAAACATGTGTATCTGATACAAAGTTGCAAAGTCAACTTTCCCAAGTTAATAAAAGATTTTGGTGCCGTTTGCACTTAAAACCATTTTAACATTTTCAAAATGAGTTAGTTGGGTGTATTTACCTGCGTAAGCTGATGTATCGTCCAAAGGCTAAATTGCATGTACAATACGAAATAGGCCGGAAGCTGCTCGGTAGTGATAGAGGATCTTGCAAATCCTAAATATGCCTAAAGTCTGTTTTGTATTCTTTCCATGTACATTTTATGATCCGCATGTGGATCTTCTATTACAAGCTTGTATATTATTTTGTATTTTCAAACATTTTGTAATAGTAATTTTACTCCAAGACTTCCGTTGTGCCGTGTTTAATTGATTATGATGATTATCAACTGATATCATGATACTCCCCACCCGGGCCCACCGGTATATGGATTTTGGGGTTGGAAATCCGGGGCGTGACAGGTTGGTATCAGAGCCAACGTTTGAGAGAATTAAACACTAGCCTTTTGTGTTTAGTCTCAAACTTACACGAGCACATTCCTTAGACTTCCGAGTCTAGGCATTGACCTAGGATTACTCATTTCATTATTAAGTTATTAGTATTGTTTTTAAATTGATTTCTAACAGGAAAATGCCGCCATGTACGAGGACAAAGTGGACGAGGAAAAGGTCCAATGAGGGGAGGACCATCGAGGCGTATTCCTCAACCTCATAATTCAGATGCATATCAAGAATCAGGAGATTCTTCTCCACGGAAACCAGCGAGACGTTCCGTCTCTAATAGACACTCGCCCTCACATTCCCAAAATTCTTACCACTCCTACCATTCTCACCATTCCCATTCTCATCACTCCTACCATGAAGAGTTTAACCCCAACCATTACTTAAACACGCCTCCAGCTGATCAAAATCAGTTGGGCCATCCACAACCTATGGACGAGGACTCCGACCCGGAGATGCCACCGTCGGGATCAAATGTGCATCCCATTGAAATTTCGAGTGATTCAAACTCATATGCCGGATCGCCCTACCAAGGTCCTAATGAGTGGGACCAATACTGGAACCAATTCACCTTTGCCCACATACCTTCCCATCACTCTCAACCACCTCCTGTTCAAGAAGATGTCTACATGGAACCTGTGGACCAACCTCAACCACCACCTGAACCACCAAGGAGAAAGCGTGGAGCACGTATATCGGTACATGCCGGACAAAGGTCGGGATCGCTACCACCTTTACCCAAATCCTACCGCACAATACAAAAGGACCCACAGATGGGTGGACCCTCTAATGTTCCTCCTATAGTGAAACCAACACCAACACCTTCTGTTCAACCACCACCAACGGGTTATACTAACCAATTCCCACGTACCCAGACACGTCTGGATATGATCCATTTAACCCGTCTACGCCAGTAGACGATCAAGCGTGGTCACAAGACTCATACATGCAGGCGGTTATGCACAACTCACTTTACCCGTCTCCTTTCCCACCTACTTATCCACCGACTGAATATCCAACTTATGGGTACCAGTATCGGTTATGCCACAACCACAACCACAACCTCCACCACAACTAGAGGCCATTAACGAGGCCTTAGAAAGGATGAAAGAAATGCAGCAGCAGGCGGAGAAAACGGAGAAGAAGACGAATAAGTTCTTCAAGAAACTCTCCAAATTGGTCAAGGGAAAGAAGGACGAGTGAAGTCTCTTCTAATTATATGTAGTCCCTGCGAGGACATTGTTATTTCTTTTAGTCCCTGTGTGGACATGTTTACTTAAAGTTTATTTCATTTTTCCAGTATTGTAATTTCTAGTTTGAAATTTAATGAAGTACTTTTGGAATTATATATATATGTACTCCATCCTCTTGAAAACGAGCTTCTCGATTTTACTCGAAATTATGCTCTGCGATATAATTCCAAAAAGATCTTAATGGTTTTGATTTAGCTAAGTGGCACAGACCACACAAATTGGCAAAATATATATAAATGATAGTTAAGAACGGAAGGGTCTTCTATCATGATAGTTAAGGGAAGTTATCCTTCTATCTAGAAGTGGTGGAATAGGTTCAAGCCTCTAAGTCATTAAGGTCAATGCGACCAGGCCTTATAATCAACCATTAAGATCCTCTTATGTTAACATTCAAGTAATGTGCATACTCATGGTTGTGTGACTTGAGGAATCACACTAACCTTCAAGGTAATGGACTATGTCCTAACCTTATAAATAACCCTTGTGATCTATTTTACCCTGGTTAAATAGCCCTTGTGATCTATTTGATCCCGAATTAATAGCCCTTGTGATCTGTTTGATCCCGGCTAATATCACCAGTGCGGTGATTAAACATCCATTAGAGATGTATTTTATATAACCCTTGTGATCTATTTGATCCCGGTTAAATAGCCCTTGTGATCTATTTGATCCCGGCTAAATAGCCCTTGTGATCTGTTTGATCCCGGCTAATATCACCAGTGAGGTGATTAAACATCCATTAGAGATGTATTTTATATAATCCTTGTGATCTATTTGATCCCGGTTAAATAGCCCTTGTGATCTATTTGATCCCGGCTAAATAGCCCTTGTGATCTGTTTGATCCCAGCTAATAACACAAGTGCGGTGATTAAACATCCATTAGAGATGTATTTTATATAGCCCTTGTGATCTGTTCGATCCCGACTAATATAAATAAAACATCCATTAGTGATGCATTATCCTTTCGGGTTATAATCTATTCTATATAGCCTACGTGATCTATCCTGATCCCGGCTAATATCACCCGTGTGGTGACTAAACATCCATTAGTATTGTAGTGCCTATGTGCCCTATTATATGTCCATTAGTGACAGGCCTAAGTGACATATCCTATGTCCATTAGTGACAGGCCCTTATGCCATATTTGATGTCCCTTGTGACAAGCCTATGTGCTATATATAATTATCAAATATGATAATGACAGTTGTGACATTGCGATCCCCTGTCTATAATATATGGACTATGTCCAGATGTAATTTGCCTATGATGGTCCTATTAAGACCTAAGGCCAAATATAGTTATATTAAGCCTAAGAGTTGTGATGTTATTCACACTAGTAAAAGCTGTGGATTTTTCTTATATCCAATGTTTAAAAGCCGATATGGTTATTATACCATGGCTAAGAGAAATTTTATTTGGTATATAGAACCAAAGCTTTGAAGTATGGAAAATTTTAATGAGGCACAAAGTAGCCATCGGAACGTCAAAGACGCCCAAAATATAGCCATAAATAATAATGACTTCCAAGCACGCATTGATGCGGCTGTAGAAAAGGCCATGGGTAAGGCCATAGAGAAGTTAAGAGAGTCGAGTGCTACTCGCTCTAAGCCATTATCAATTCCACCATCCTCAGCTCATAAGGAGAGCTCTGTTCACTCATCAAATGCGAAGCGTGAACCTAGGAGGATAGACTATGCTGATAGGTCCCCTTCTTTCAAGGAAAGATGCACCTACAAGTACTTTGTCTCCTGTAAACCCTGAGACTTTAATGGGGAAAAAGGAGCGTAGAAGCCCTAAAGTGGCTGGACGAAATGGAAACCATTGTAGACATCAGCAGCTGTGCTGAAAGGGATGTGGTCAAGTACGTATCACAATCCTTCAAGGGCGATGCCCTAACATGGTGGAAATCCATGATTCAATCAATAGGTAAAGTATACATGTACAGCTTGGGATGGTCCAAGTTTGTTGATTTGGTAAAGAAACTTACTGCCCAACCCATGAGGTGGAGAAGCTAGAGACAGACTTCTTATCTCTATCAATGAAAAACCTAGACTGTCGGAAGTATGTTTTCGATTTCAATTCCCTATCTAGGTTAGTTTCCTATTTAATTACCCCTGAATCCAAACGCATTGCGCGTTTTATTAATGGGTTAGTGCCCGAAATAAAGGGCATGGTAAAAGCTGCACAGCCTACTACCTATAGATCTGTTGTAGACCTATCTCTTTCTTTCACCCTTGATCTAGTGAGACAAAAGTCAATTAAGTCTGAAACTGACGGAAAAAGGAAGAGGGAAGATGATAACTCCCATAAGTTTAATAAGAAAAATAAAGGGATTTGGGTTCAAAGGGAACCAAGGCAAGTCAGTTGTAATACCATTTTGCAATACTTGCAACCGCAAACATTAGGGACTGTGTACTTCTCATACACAAGTTAGACCTTGTGGTATTTGTAAAAGAAGAGGGCAAAACTTAAACATCGGGAGTTAAATTACCGTGTCCTGGATATCCTGGGCTCAATACATTAGTTATTAGCCACGACCTTAGCACGGGGTGTAGGCATACACCTTTTGATGCTCATATGCAATGTTCCCAAGACGTTGGGGATGACTCATTCGTGAGTCCTGAGTGGTGTGTATTTAATCATGTCTCGGTTTCTGTACTGGGCCCTGTATGTATGGACAAACATGTGAATCTGATACAAAGTTGCAAGGTCAACTTTCCCAAGTTAATAAAAGATTTTGGTGTCGTTTGCACTTAAAACCATTTTAATGTTTTCAAAATGAGTCAGTTGGGTGTATTTACCAGCGTAAGCTGATGTATCGTCCAAAGGCTAAACTGCATGTACAATACGAAATAGGCCGGAAGCTGCTCGGTAGTGATAGAGGATCTTGCAAATCCTAAATATGCCTAAAGTCTATTTTTATTCTTTCCATGTACATTTTATGATCCGCCTGTGGATCTTCTATTACAAGCTTGTATATTATTTTGTATTTTCAAACATTCAGTTTATAATAGTAATTTTACTCCAAGACTTTCGCTGTGCCGTGTTTACTTGACTATGATGATTATCAACTGATGTCACGATACTCCCCACCCTGGCCCACCAGTATATGGATTTTGGGGTTGGAAATCCGGGGTATGACAATACTGCCCCATTGTGTGTCGCTAACTAGGAAGGTTCGGAGAGTGTGCGTGGGTCCCTTTGGACCATTGGTGAATTAAAGAAATTCCAACGGCTAATATTTTTAAAAAATTAAATAATTAACATTTTAACTAACTCATCCACTATATATACACACATTTATATTACACATCTCACACGAACAAACACTCTCAAGTCTCAACCCCCACTTCCAATTTACCAATTCCAGAGTCCCTTGTAATCATAATGAGCTCAAGCGACGAAGAAACCGTGCAACATCCACCTACATGTGATATATTTGCAACTGATACCACCAATGATTCAGAAGCCGCTCAATCTCCACAACTACGTCACCTTCCCATTCAGAGTCATGATCTTAATATTCTTCATTTTTAATTCATGCACGTCATCATGGAAAACGGTCAACGTCAAACAGATGTACTTACAATTATATGATTCACCGGTGTCGAAGCAAGCTCAAGTTCCAAATGAAGGAACACGGGGAAGCACAAAGATATAAATAGGGGTCGAGTGGAAGGAGACTCACATCTATGGACTACTTTGCTTAGCTACCTGTGACGTTGTTTTCGGATAAGGTGTTCACTTTTCCTTATAATTGTAGAGGACATATCTCAAAAGTATACGTACTTCACACAACATATGGATGCAGTTGGCAGAACGGGGCTATCTCCAATTCAGAAACGAACTTCCGCCATACGTCAGGTAGCATACGACGCGTGCGATGATGAAACCGATGAGTACTTACGGATGGATGAAACTACAACCTTAGAATGTTTAAGGTATTTTTGCAAGTATATTATAGAAATATATAATATGAAGAGTACTTGAGAAAGCCTAAGGCAACCGACATCCAATGGTTGTTAGAGGCTCATCAAAGCCGACACGGGTTACTAGGAATGCTTGGTAGTATAGAGTGTATGATTGGAGGTGGAAAAATTACCTTGTTGCATGGAATAGGTAGTTTACTCGTGTTAATCACGGTTTTCCCACCATAATGCTCGAGGCAGTTGCATCATGTGACCTTTGGATTTGGTATGCATTTTGTTGAGTTGTCAGCTCGAACAATGAGATCAGCGTCTTAAACTAGTCACCAATATTCAACAGCATCTTAGAGGGCTTTGCATCACCTTGCAATTTTATAGTGAACGACATGGCCTTGTGTATTTCTTCTTTTATCTAAAGGATTTCTTGCATGGTAAGTGGGATCGACATTCCCTTTATTATCTATGTCTTGTGTATTTTTTCTTTCATCCTCATAAGTTCATCTCCAAATGGTGAAAAATATTGTTCGTTTCATGGTGCCTAAGTAGTCTTTCAAACAAAACTGCGAAATTTCCTTACGCGTGATGCTCATCTTCATCATCATTCTCAACAACCCCATTTGCATGAGTGTCTTCATTCTACAAGCAATTCTTATTAATAGGGGTGTTCATCAAATCGAATAACAAATTTTCGAATTAATCGAATCAAATTTTTCAAATTCTTTTTACCTAAATTCGTATTCGATTTATATTTGATTTATTCGATCCAGTTCATATTTGAAACTTGAATTCCAGTTGAATTCAAATAGACTCTATTTGACCTATAAAAGGACAGATTTTATTCAAAGCCAAAACATGGATCATCTGATCAAGAAATAAATAGAAGCTTGAACCAGATTCTTTCCAAAGATAGTGAATCTTGCCCACCTAAATCAGAGCATTTATTGAAGGCAAGAAAACATCTTATCAAAGCCTTGGAACTGTTGTTCAATAAGAAACAAGGTCTGTTGAAGAGAAAAGATCTAAGGTAGAAGACCAAACATCTGTCTGGCCAAGCAGATGTTTGGATCAAAGCAACAGAAGATAGTCCAAACATTTTTTTTGTAATGTAACAGTACTTGTTTTGTATCAGTGTTTAGCATAATTAGATAAGATGTTAGATTCGCACAGATGTTGCAAACATTTGTGTAATCTTTTCTATTAGGAATGTTAGATGTCATTATCAGGGTGATGTCAGCCAATCATAAACAGAGCTTTTGTCCTTAGTATAAATAGATCTCACATATTAGAGATCTATCCATCACTATACATAACCTTTTCTTCTGTACGAACAGTCTTTGTTATAGTGATCAGTCTTAGGGTGGTCTGTAGAATCAATTTTGTAAAGCATTTGAATTATTAGAATCAATGAAAAACAATTATTATGATTACTTATGCATTTCAACAATAGAAGGGCAAATGAATTCGAATTAGATTGTTGTTAAAATTAGGGTTCTCTACAAATTTAATTATTTTAAATAAAAATACCGGATAATCATATAATCTTATTTATATATTTATTAGATGAATTTTACTAATTTAACTAAAATTTAGCATTTGTAAGATATAATGACTTATTCAATTGTTATTATTAAAAGTAATCATGGTTATTTATTCAACAAACACAAATACTGGTTTATTTGTTGATCATTATTTATATATTTTAAGGCCCCAAATAATATAACCTAGTTTTTTAGATTTATTTGTGTTATTTCTTTTTGTTTCAAAATTTTAGGGTAATTGTTATTTTTCGGATTGATACATTTTCTCGTGCGGTAGTTCTCATGGATCAATGTTTACAAACCGTGAGTAAATTTTATTCCCCTTTTTACAATAAATTTTTCTTAGTTATCAAAGCATGTAAATCATTGTGTAGTGACGTGTTATGTGTTATTTGGTTTATTTAATTTATGTGCAATGGTTATTCAATTCGTAAGTGTCTCACTTATTCATAGGCTCACTTATACTTGATTGAGCTTCCCTCATAATTTATAGATGTGGGTAGGCCTCACTTATTCATAGGTTGACCCTTTCCTCATGACATGGATGTGAGTATCGTCTCACTAATTGATAGACTGACCCTTTGCTCATGACTATGGGATGAAGATACCGTCATCATTTAGTCACGTCTTTGTAGTTCGAGACTCAAGTTTTGGTTACTTTATATATTGTAGGATGCTTATTATGTGGTATGTTAGATTTACACACGAGTTAATGTTTATTTGAAAAATAGAGTAATTTTTGTTAAACAAATTTACTCGCTAGCTCACTGTAATTGATCAAAAAAACCTTTTTACACATGATACAAGTTGGGACCTACAAATGAAAAGATTATATCTAAAGCCAAAGTATACTATTCTGATCAAGAAATAAATAAGTAATGATCTACAGCTCTCCCAAAGATAGTGTGTCTTGAATACTAACAAAACATCTATATGGAAGATTCCAAAGCCTATTTGAATTCTAGAAAGCACGGGGAAGAGGAAACATTTGTTCAAAGGGCAAGGCCCCGTTGAGGACAATGCACTGATGGTGAAGACCAAACATCTGTTAGGCCTAAACAGATGTTTGGAACTAGTTAACAGAGTTTAAAGAACAGACTTATTAATCTAACTGTGTTAGTCAAAACAAATTTTTAGTATATTTAATTAGTTCTTAATTCCAACAGATGTTAAACATCTGTGAAATCTTTTCTGTAGAAATGTTAGATGCCGCTATCAATGTGATGTCAGCCCTGATTGTGAACGGTTGTTTGTACTTAGTATAAATAGATCTCACATGTTAGAGATCTATTTTATCACATCACATACAATTTTTTTGTATGAACAGACTGTGAGTGATCAGGCTGAGGGAGAGTGTAAAATCATTCTTGTAATCCTTTGATTATATTCATGAATATAAGTTTGATATCTTTCCAAATTTGTGTGTTCATATAATTCCGTTGAAATTCATCGTTCATGCATAACTAGTTCATGTAAAGCACACATGTTAAAACTCAGATCTAACAACAAGAAATGAGAATTAAAGAAAGCTTGGATCAATATCACTTAGGGATTTGCCTTTAGAAGTTAATAATGAGATTTGTTTATGTTGTTTCTTTTGGATATTTGTTGATTTATTTGAATTTATATGTAAGGTGTGATAATTTAAGTTTATAACATGTTTGATTATGAAATATTTAATAGTCCATAAGGTTTGGATATCATCATGCCCGATTAATAATTCGCTGCAGGTCGAGGTGGACAAAAATTAACACCCCATCCCCTCAAAAAAGAGCATGTAACAACAAATCATTAAAACCTTCACAAAAGCCCAACACTAAACTCTAAAAGAATCTCTGAAGCGTGAAACGTTGTTTCTTTCCTGTCTTTCTATGCTCTAGATATTGGTCGGTTGTCGACAATCTTCCTTATCCTCCCCCTTTCTGTGACGACTTTCTCTCTCGTCGTGTCCTTTGGATGCATTGTACAAATATATTGACTAGATTTTATTAGTTTTTCCTCTTTTAATGGTTGCACCATGCTGCAGCTCTTGTCCCAATGTCATCTCTTCTATCCTGACTTGGCTACCCTTGTCACGTTTCAATGGATTTTCTTTTTATTTTTTTCATACTAATATATTCGTTGTTTTCCCGATCTTGTCCGAGCATACAGTATCATTCCGCCCATGAGAATACTAGATAAAATATATTACTTAGAGTTTATTATAACAAATAAGATATACTTTAATTAAATTTTGTTTATAATTATCGTCATTATATCCTTAGAGTTAGGTTTCAGTACAAACGAGTCTTAACATATAAATTGGCTTAATGGTAAGTTAGTGAAGGAGGCAATTTTCTTTTTTTTTAATTCTTTTCTAATATTATTAAGCCAAGCATGTATTTTACTCCAAGAATCTAAAAAAATTTGTCTAAATAACATTATATTAATTATAATTACTCTACTAGAGTAATACATTAATTGTTTTACACTTAATTCTTATATATAAGTATAATTATAATTACTCTAAAATTATGTAAAATTTCTCTCCTTCACTTCTCATGTTAATGTCATTTGTATATTAAGATCTATTTGTATTTAATCCTTATATTATATATATATATATTATAATACACCTTAATTAGGAGATTTTTATTATTTTATAAAAAGGTTCTATACATGATGTTGAATTTGTATGGTTACTATATTATATTTATATATACCAACAATACAAAGTTACTTCTGTTGAACTTTGTGCTTATTGGTAGGTCTATTTTTTTTCCTTTTTATCAATATATCTCAACTTTCACTAATTACACTTATAACTCTTCGCATTTAAATTCTTTGTAATAAATTTTATGTGTATGTAATAGTATAAAATCAAGTTGATTTACATTTCGATATAAATTTATTATTTAAATGAGTAGGATCATATTATTTGTGTTTATATTAATGCATGTTTTCAGTTGTTTTACTTTTTGAAATAAATTTTGCTCGAAAAAGAGTCGTTTCAAATGTAACACGTTTTCATTAGACAGTATAAATTTGAGTTATTTTACGTTTCGACGCCGCTGCAACACGGCATACCATTCTTAAATTAAAAAAAAACTGTTATTTTCTAAGTGTGTAGGTCCCTTAATCCTATGGATCTTTCACAATATTGTCTATCTAATCTAGAGTGTAGAATCCTCTAGATCAGATTGTTATAGAAAGGTGTAGAAACAAAAATTACCACAAACAGATCTTTATTGATTATCTATGAAACCGATTACAATCAATCAAGATCCCTAACCACACACAAATTCGTCCAATACCTCTAGCTCTCACGAATTCTCTCTCTAACTCTCTATAAACTCTTTCCTAGTGATTATGGTGATTAATCTAAACCCTAATGCAAAAACTTGTTTATATAACACAAGTTTGCAACCTGGGCTAGGGTCAATACATATGGGCTGCAAATTGGACAAGCCCAATCCGCCTACCATTCCCCCAATGTGGATTTGGTTTGGCCCAATTACTATTAACTAACTAATACAAAGCTAACCCCGCTAACCATCTATCGGTTCACTAATTACAAGATATCCAAAGACCAAATCTAAAAGTTGTTGTCATAAATATGCACCAGCAAAGTGTTTATTTTGATGTACGTGTTGGTATAAATTCAGGTTGGTTTACGTTTCATCGTAAATTTCTTTCACAAATAAGTCGGGTCAAATATAATATGTTTGCTACCGCAACGCGCTGTACCATTCTTAAATTTAAAAAAACATTATTTTTAAGTGCTTATTGTTATGTACGTATCGATATAAATTTAGGTTGCTTTACATTACGTCGTAAATTTCTTTCGCAAATAAGCCGGGTCAATTATAATACGTTTTTATGTTTATTTTTGTGTACATTTTTAGTTAATCTACGTTTTGAACGTAAATTTATTTGGAAACGAGCCAAATCATATATAATATATTTTCAATAAACGATATAAATTTAAATTATTTTTTGTTTCAACAGCACCACTAAAAATTTACTAGTTTAAATTACTTTCGTACTTCCCATATCGTTTGGCTACCAACTCCATATAAAAGAAATTTACATCGAAACAATAAATCAAAATTTACAATAAAAAACCTTTATCAGCTAAGAATTTGCGTTCCTGTTCACGTGGTCGAATCTTTCTCAATCATATTGGATGAGCCAAAGCAAATTAATCAATAAAAGTACGCGTGAAACAAAAAAGAAAAATAGTAAAGTTAAAAGCAAATCATAACACCGTAATCAAACAGGTGAGTCAACTCGTACAGAAGTTCGGCAAATAGGACAACTCGAGTGAGTCACCAACCACTTGTCGACACACTCACAATGATAACGATGGTAACAAACTGGCAACACCATTACTTTCTCCCCTTCTTCAAAGACCCCTAGACAAATGGTGCATTCCAACGTGGTATCATTCGTGTTCGACAAAGCCTCGCTGTGTATAGTGATCGGGAGGCTGTTGATCGCAGCTGCATTGAGTCCTCGTTGGTGAGACGAGGGCGGAGAGGTGTGGTAAAAGGACGAGGTGGCGGAGGAGGCGCGGGAGCTGATGGTACAACGAGAGTACAAGAAAAAAAAAATGGTTACAAGTAGAATAATGGAAAAGAGGACGAGCATATAGAGGCGTGTGTTGTTGCGGATTTGGAAGTTGTCGTCTGAGTCGTCGTCTTGCCAGTGGAACGTTAGAGAGTCGTTGGTAGACATCGTGTGTGTTGAGTTATGATGATGGGAGTTATGTGGTCATGGTGTTCTGGCGTGGATGACGACTTAGGTGGCATTGTTTGACTTTTAGAGGTTTTGAATTGGATCAGATCTATAGAAAGCTTTGGAGTTAAGGGACGGGACTAGTTGGGAAAAGGGACAACATTGTTTATTTAAGAGTTGTATACTCGAGAGTTTGTTTTTCAAATTTTTAATAGCATAAAGAAGAAATAGATAAATTACACTGTCTCACTGGTAAAATGGTTTACTTTAATAGTTATATATTTTCATGTAATAAGTTGTTTTTTAAAAATTAAAAACTGGAAAAATTATGAAAATAAACACGTTGACCAACACATTTATGAAAAGGGGAAATTACTAAAATGTCATTTAACCAACTTGATTTATCAAAATGTCACCCTTATGAGTCCTTGGAATGGGGCTTCCACAATTGGATACGTTGATAAATGGTACAAAGACATGTGTCCAGAATATTTGATGAGTCGGCCGTTGGCGCATCAAAGCAAAAACGGTGGCTAATGCGTCGCTCTTTTGGCTTGGCTGACTCATCGTTTTGGCTTGGTGACTCCTCAAATTTAATTTTATTTTTCAACATGACTTTTTTATTTTATCAAGTTATTAATTTAGATAACATATTATTTTGTGGAGTCTATAGATACACAAACTTTTTATTTGATGGCTTGAGACGTTTTCTTCCAACATGAACAAAAAAATAGTAGTTTTTTTTTAAAGTAAATAAAAAGTCCTCTATACGTCTATTTTCATATGACATTTTTCTAAGCTTTAAAATTGTAAGTATCAATTTTCTCAGGGAAGGGGGTGGATCATGTTCTTTTGAGTGTATCTTAATCCAAAAATATGTCACTTAGTTAAGGATCTTAGAGATGACAACGTGTTAATTAGTGTTTCCCCTTTTTATTCAATTTGTGTTATTTGTATGTGCAAATTGTATTATTCAAGGTAATTCGTATTTTCAAGAAATAAGATTATTTCTTTTAGTTTGTTGTTAAATTAACGGACACAACACTATTTCAAGAAATAAGATTAGAAAAACATACCTACAATCTTAAAGCTTAGAAAAACGTCATATGAAAATACAAGTATAAGAGATTTTTTATTTAGGTTGAAAAACAAAACGACTATTTTTCGTTTATGTTGGAAGAAAATGTCTCAAGCCACCAAATAAAAAGTTTGTATATTTATAGACTCCACAAAATAACATGGTATCTAAATTTAATAAATTAATAAAATTAAAAAGTCATGTTGAAAAAATAAAATATAATTTTGAGGAGTCAGCCGAGCCACAACGAGAGCTCAGCCGATCCATAACGAAGAGTCAGCCAAGCCATAACGAGAAGTCAGCCAAGCTAAAACGAGAGTGAGGCAAGCCACAACGAGAAGTCAGCCAAGCCAAAAGACCCACGCATCAGCCACCTTTTGGCTTTGATGCTCCGGCGGCGGACTAATCAAATATTCTTGACACAATGACGACGCATCCAATTGTGGAAGCTTCATTCCAAGAACTCATGAGGGTGACATTTTGATAAATCAAGTTGGTCAAATGACATTTTGGTAATTTTCACTTATGAAAATATGCATTGAATTTTTTTATTTTGGAAACACTTAAACCTAAACCCATAAGTCAGAGCATTACAAAGTAAGTTCGAGCGGCTTTCTTCGCACAATTTTAGCTGGCACAGAAGCCACAAGAAAGTAAATTTGGGTGCGCATCTCACCCAGTCACCAATAAAATAATTACCCATGTAAAACTTTTAAAAAAGGGAGCTCTTTTTTTAAAAGGGTTTGTAGTTGAATATCCATATTTTAATTTTTGGCCGTGAAACAAATGTATGCGGTACAGAGTAAGAATTTCTAAAAAGTGAGTTTTATCTAATAATTTAAGAAGATTGTAGAGATAATCATGTGACACTCCTTATAACTTTAAAGCATTTGATCTTAAATTTTCTCATAATACAAATAAAATTTATAGTACCAAAAAACAAGTATAAAAAATCTAATACAAAAAAAAATCTAGCAAAAAAATCAGCATAAAAATGTTATACAAAACACAAATACAACACAACATTTGAGTTTTTAGTTGTCTTCTTTTATATATTAATATGGTACCCAAAGTAAAGATAAAAATATATTTGATTATATGGTACAAATATTTTTGTAAAATAATGTCATATAAAAGAGTTATTAACTTTTAAAAATTAAGAAGAATTAAAAAAATGGCCAATATAAGTGTTTATTCAAATATACTCTTATACCCATTTTTTTACATTTTAATCTTAGGGTTATTTATTTAGCTCTTAATGAGTCTTTTAATGGTTTAGACATCTTACTGGTTCAGCACTTAATGGTTCTGACTGTTGTTTCGTTAGTAGATGTTTAAATGATTTAGACATTTGCCTCTGAATGTTTAAGCATTATACTGAGTCTGAATGGTTAAGCCTCAAATCTGAATTGGTCAGACATTTGTCTCTTAACGGTTAAACATTATACTGGCTTTTAATGGTTCAGACCTCTTACTCCTTTTACTGGTTCAACACTTACCCATTAAAAAGTTCCTAAATAGCCATAATCATTGATTTAAAAAATAACATATTCAGATGTATATTAGCCTATTTAGACAAAATTAAGTTTTTATTTAATTTTACCACATTTAATACTTCTAACTTATTTATGTATTTTTTATTAATTATTTCATGTTTTAAACATTCTTTCATATGATTTAGAAGATGTTGAAGTTGAGTTTGAATGTGTTTTGTGTGGTTATAGCTGTCACGTGGTCGTTACCGAAGATGCACATCATACCAACTACAATTTGATTATAGTTTTTGACTTTGTATCAATGCAAAAGCACCAAGTATGAATTTGAATTTTCCCAATCACAAGTTGAAAATACTACAGAAATTAGTGCAAACTAATGGCCGGTGTAAACCCGTGCTTCGCGGCGGGTTGAATATCTGTGCGACTCGGAAAGTAACCAGACGTGTTACTACGGGTCGCAAAACCGTGAGAAAAACTTACAGCATCTAATGGTAACACAAGCAATCTATACGTCTTATCTTATAGAAAATATAATATTTCATGTAAAATATTTTGTAAACTACGATAATTACGTAACTTTTTTACTAACTTATCTAATTTTTTTAAATTATTAATTATCTTTTGAATCAATATCAGTTTTAATTTTTAATTAAAATGTTGGTATTAAAATACATACATATCAGTATATGCATAAAACTGCTTGTGTGTATACTTTGAAATTATCAAAATTTACATAATTATAAAATTTAATATAACCATCCAACATTTTACTACATATGCATATTTCCAAAAAGTACAAAAGTTTCAAGAGAAAGAAAAACCATGTTGCAAGCTTTGGGTAGTAAGGATCTCTGTCTTTCGCTATTCAAGTTCGTACAAACAAAAATTATGGCAATGTTTAAATAAACTAAAAATTTTTAAAAAACATATTAATTTTTTTTATTTTTGATTAAAAATCGATATAAATAATATATAAAAAAATTCAAAAAAAAATTATACTCCACATGTTCAATAATATGGAAAAACCTAAACCACCTAACTCCCCTCCATCGACACTCGCCAAAAACCTAATCCCCCACCCATAAAAAAAACTTAAATCGGCCTAAAACCCCACCGCGCAAAAACCTAAACCTCCCCACCCTCACAAAAAAATAACTAAAACTAAACCCTAAACTTAAACCCTAAAAAACATAACCCCCTTCCAAATAAAACCTAATCCTAATCCTAAACCTCCAAAAAGCTCTAATCCTAAAAGCTAAATTAAATTAAAAAACTAACTTTAAACATTTAATGCACATGTGCAGTAAAGATTTTTCTTTTTGAAAAATAGTTTTTTATACACAAAAAGTAGCGAATTTTTATAAAAAAAATGGTAAAAAATTTTCAATAGTTTTCTCATAATTCTCTTCCTATATGTAGTTTTCTACAAATTGTGTTTTTTCTAAAAAGTGTAAGAAATAATCGTGACCATTCGAGTAGGGTAACTGATAGATAAGATTAAATGAGTGGTAAAATTGTAATATTTGTTTTAATCAAATAGATATTTCTTTGATTAAGGGTATAAAAGTAAATTTAGTGTGCCGTAAATTTAGGAACTCACATGCAACTTTCCCTCGTACTTTTAAAACGTCAATAACTTTTTTATACGTAATTTATATTAAAAAATTACACAATAATAATGAGCGTTTTTATTTTTAATATGACTACCATATTGTCACATATATAAAAAATACGTTTAAGTAATTGATCTTTTTTACAAGTAATTATGGGTTTGATATGACGGCGTAGGATGTTTTGTATGACAACGTGGTGTGTTTTATACGACATCATTTTTTATAATATGGATTGTGTGCTTTAAGAAATAGTGTGGTTTATAGTGATGAGTTGTGTGTTTTAGTAGAGTGTTTGGATGAGCATAAGTCTTTTAAACTTTGGATGATCTAATTAAAAGAATTGAATGTTTTGTAGTTTGAATGGTGTGTTTTACCAAATTTGGTAAAACACCATTTGATCATTGCAAATACGTATAACACAATATTTACCAACTCTTAAAATAATAAAAACAATGCAAGAAATAAACAATGGTACATGTAGTTAAAACAATATGCAAAGAAATAAACACTGGTACATGTAGTTAAAGCATGCCAAGAAAATACACACCAATGACTAGTATAACACATCTTGATCAACTAAATAACTGAAAAACACAACAACAATAACTACAAATACAAGTCATTTATTAAATTTATTACTGATAAAACACAAATGAGAATAAACATGTAACTGATAAGATACAACGTCAAGAAATTATTCATGGCCGATCACATGTCATGCTAATTGTTAAAAAACCACAAAGCAACTAAAACACAATGTGTAGAATTCAAGTACATGCAAAAACGCAAGCTTACCGTTACCACAATCAACCATTGCGTTGGATATCGATATTTTTTTATCCTTAAATATTCAATTTAACAAAACAGGAAAAATCGAGTGATGTTGGATTGTTGTGTGTGTTGATTGAACTTGAATAACACGAATATGATATCTACAAGCAAGTAGAAAGTGCGGAATCTAATCTACGAGCTTGTAAACACTTGTAGTTTCATAATCAATCTTTTCATTCAGAAATTTGGCAACATAACAGTACACATTCAATCTTTTCATTCAGAAATAGGGAAAGTTCATCCATGCGCATGAGTCTTAGGCTCTATGGATCTCATGTATGCGTAGGAATCATGCGCACGCATGAGTCCTTACATTACAAATCTCACATTTAAAATCATATGTTATATTGCCCTATACTTTAAATAGACTCTAGACAAAGAGGTAGGCATTAGACATATGTATCAACAAACTCCCTTTTGGATATTGTCGTAATCTTGTCTCCTTGGTCTTCAAATATTCAGTCGTCTAGTCCGATCACCCGTTTTGTTCAAAACTTTTCTTTTTTGTTTGATCGGTTATCAGAGGCTTCATGAAGTGATGTCTGGAATTAGATGCCTTCTTTCGTCTATTTTCCAATTTCTCTTTCCTCTTTCTCTTTCTTCTCCTCTTTCTTCTCTATCTTCCTCCATTTGGTTTCCCACATACGACCTGAATGGATTCCATATATAAAACATAACCAAACCACGCGCTGAAACTGTAGTGCTTTGAATAATATCACACAGATTAAATAGTATTTGGTTCCAGAATAAGACTTCAATATCATTCTCTGATAGATTCACCAACCACATTGGATCATATAATCTTATAAGTCGCCAGTTTTCTTACCTTCGTGTAACACTATAACTGCTTCACTCATCTTCTTATCGTAATACCGCCACTTAAAGTATTCATGAAAATCTTGTTCCATCTTATGAAATGGTATGTTTCAGAATATCCGGTCTCTTATACTTAAGTGTAACAACATACTTCCCAGTTTCCCGATCTATCTCTGTTGATGATTCTTTTCATTGTGGCTCTTGCGGCTTCCAGATCTTGAATCACGTTCTCACCTGATTCTTTATAAAACATCCAAACATGATGCGTATAACCATCAACATCATGATTGATCATCCTTAAGCGACACAACTCCTTCACATCAAAACACGGTAACGACTTAAGATCATTTATCCTCTTGAAATACCGAACGCCATATTCTCTTCTGATTGCTATCTTTCTGATCTTTGGTAGATAAGTTATGTTATTGTATCACTCATTGAAATATCTTTGTCTTGTTGATAGAACTTCAAAGGTCAAAAAAACTTTCGTTCAGGCTTTATATCTTTAAACCATTTTGATTTTCTTCCGCAATACCGCTTCGTTGATAGTTGGTGCACTTTCCTTTGCTTTCTCTTCAACATATCTTTTCAACATTTCATCAATTCTTCATCAAACATTTCAGTGAATGTAGGAGAGTCTTCATGTATATTATTTGCATACCGCATCTGAACATCATCAAACTCATCTTCGATTTCTATCTAATCATAATCATTGGCGTCAGGAATATTCATATAAAGTTCCTACTTATCATCAATAAACGTGTCTTCTTCAAGATCATTTTCGAAGCCAAATTCAATTTCCTCTACAGAAACTCTAGACAACATAGTTAGTTCATCTTTGGTATAGATGTGGACGTATTCACCTTCCTCTATAACATAATCAGCCTCTCTAAATTATTTAGCAATCTCACTAGCAGGAACTAACGTGAATGGTACTTCGTCTCTGATGATTCCAGTAGTTTTTTCTTATATAGTACCAATACTAGCTTATCTTAAGTTCTATCTCCCGGATTCCCCCTGACTATGTACATTCTCTTTAGTCTTATTACTTCGATCTGTTTCTACTGACTTTCTGGAATAACCGTCTTTTCACTATCTTTGACATTAGAACCAATCACTCCTGCACCTCCACCCTGATCATTATCATCGTCATTGTTATCATCTTCATCACCCAAATCACCATAATCTAGCTTCTCTTCTTCATCCTCCTCATCATCATCCTTATTTTCATCTTCTTTGTTTCCAGGACCATACAAAGCATCTGTTATCTCTTTCTCTTGTGTTGTCAGTTCTGGTTCAAATAGTTTTTCAGTAGTATGATCCTCAGTTGTGGTTGTTGTAGTTTCAGGAACATGATCAACTTTTTTCTTGCCTTCAACTTTTGGAATAGTAGCATCAGCAACATCTTTCTCTAACACAACATCATTCTCATCTTGTAAACCTTTCATCACGTAAAACTTTGAAGTAGTCTCAGAATTAAGTCATTATACTAGCATGAACGTGTCGACGATTTTCATTTCATCATTCTTTATTTGTTGTGTGTCATTCTGTTTTCTCAACCTTTCATTCTCCATCATTAGACTTTCAACTATAACCATTAAATTCTCAACCTTCAATTCTAACTCCAAAATCTTTTCATTGTTCAGTTCATTAAAGTAATCGTATCCAATATCATCTAAGGATTCGATCCTAGGAGTTGGAATTTGTTGTGATGATAATGATGGATTGATCAGGTTTCTTCTTCGGTTGTGGTGGTGGTGTAGATTGTGATGGCATTAACGTTGGAGTCTTGATGTGGATGTTTGTTGTTGCCTCAATATTTTTTCATATTCCTCAATCACTGGAGTTCCTTTCTTAACTTTCACAGTTTCTGGTTCTACATCCACGGGTCATTAGCAGTTACAGTCTCTAGCAGTTTTTCTTAACCCTCAACAACTGGTTCATTCTCATTCACCTTCTTTACCAAATACGTATAACACAATATTTACCAACTCTTAAAATAATAAAAAACAATGCCAAGAAATAAACAATGCTACATCTAGTTAAAACAATATGCGAAGAAATAAACACTGGTACATGTAGTTAAAGCATGCCAAGAAAATACAACCAATGACTAGTATAACACATCTTGATCAACTAAATAACTGAAAAACACAACAACAATAACTACAAATACAAGTCATTTATTAAATTTATTACTGATAAAACACAAATGAGAATAAACATGTAACTGATAAGATACTACATCAAGAAATTATTCATGGTCGATCACATGTCATGCTAATTGTTAAAAAACCACAAAGCAACTAAAACACAATGTGTAAAATTCAAGTACATGCAAAAGCGAAAGCTTACCGTTACCACAATCAACCATTACATTGGATATCGATATTTTTTTATCCGCAAATATTCAATTTAACAAAACAGGAAAAATCGAATGATGTTGGATTGTTGTGTGTGTTGATTGAACTTGAATAACAAGAATATGATATCAACAAACAAGTAGAAAGTGCGGAATCTAATCTACGAGCTTGTAAACACTTGTAGTTTCATAATCAATCTTTTCATTCAGAAATTATGCAACATAACAGTACACATTCAATCTTTTCATTCAGAAATAGGGAAAGTTCATCCATGCGCATGAGTCTTACGCTCTATGGATCTCATGTATGCGTAGGAATCATGCGCACACATGAGTCCTTACATTACAAATCTCACATTTCAAAATCATATGTTATATTGCCCTATACTTTAAACAGACTCTAGACTAAGAGGTAGGCATTAGACATATGTATCAACAGACTCCCCCTTGGATATTGTCGTAGTCTTGTCTCCTTGGTCTTCAAATATTCAGTCGTCCAGTCCGAACACCCGTTTCCGAAATTCAAGCTGATGTTGTTCAAAACTTTTCTTTTTTGTTTGATCGGCTATCGGAGGCTTCATGAAGTGATGTCTGGAATTAGATGCCTTCTTTCGTCTATTTTCCAATTTCTCTTTCCTCTTTCTCTTCTTCTCCTCTTTCTTCTCTATCTTCCTCCATTTGGTTTCCCACATACGACCTGAATGGATTCCATATATAAAACATAACCGAACCACACGCTGAAACTGTAGTGCTTTGAATAATATCACACAGATTGAATAGTATTTGGTTCCAGAATAAGACTTCAATATCTTTTTCGGATAGATTCACCAACCACATTGGATCATATAATCTTATAGGTCGCCAGTTCTTCTTACCTTCGTGTAACACTATAACTGCTTCACTCGTCTTCTTATCGTAATACCGCCACTTAAAGTATTCATGAAAATCTTGTTCCATCTTGTGAAATGGTATGTTTCAGAAATCCGGTCTCTTATACTTAAGTGTAACAACATACTTCCCAGTTTCCGGATCTATCTCTGTTGATGATTCTTTTCGTTGTGGCTCTTGCGGCTTCCAAATCTTGAATCACGTTCTTGCCTGATTCTTTATAAAACATCCAAACATGATGCGTATAACCGTCAACATCATGATTGATCATCCTTAAGCGACACAACTCCTTCACATCAAAACACGGTAACGACTTAAGATCATTTATCCTCTTGAAATACCGAACGCCATATTCTCTTCTGATTGCTATCTTTCTGATCTTTGGTAGATAAGTTATGTTATTGTATCACTCATTGAAATATCTTTGTCTTGTTGATAGAACTTCAAAGGTCTAAAAAACTTTCGTTCAGGCTTTATATCTTTAAACCATTTTGATTTTTCTTCCGCAATACCGCTTCGTTGATAGTTGGTACACTTTCCTTTGCTTTCTCTTCAACATATCTTTTCAACATTTCATCAATTCTTCATCAAACATTTCAGTGAATGTAGGAGAGTCTTCATGTATATTATTTGCATACCGCACCTGAACATCATCAAACTCATCTTCGATTTCTATCTAATCATAATCATTGGCGTCAGGAATATTCATATAAAGTTCCTACTTATCATCATTAACCGTGTCTTCTTCAAGATCCTTTTCGAAGCCAAATTTAATTTCCTCTCCAGAAACTCTAGACAACATAGTTAATTCATCTTTGGTATAGATGTGGACGTATTCACCTTCCTCTATAACATAATCAGCCTCTCTAAATTATTTAGCAATCTCACTAGCAGGAACTAACGTGAATGGTACTTCGTCTCTGATGATTCCTGTAGTTTGTTTCTTATATAGTACCAATACTAGTTGATCTTCAGTTATATCTCCAGACTCCCCCTGACTATGTACATTCTCTTTAGTCTTATTAGTCGGATCTGCTTCTGCTGACTTTCTAGAATAACCGTCTTTTCACTATCTTTGACATTAGAACTAATCACTCCTGCACCTCCACCCTGATCATTATCATCGTCCTTGTTATCATCTTCATCACCCAAATCACCATAATCTAGCTTCTCTTCTTCATCCTCCTCATCATCATCCTTATTTTCATCTTCTTTGTTTCCAGGACCATACAAAGCATCTGTTATATCTTTCTCTTGTGTTGTCAGTTCTGGTTCAAATGGTTTTTCAGTAGTATGATCCTCAGTTGTGGTTGTTGTAGTTTCAGGAACACGATCAACTTGTTTCTTGCCTTCAACTTTTGGAATAGTAGCATCAGCAACATCTTTCTCTAACACAACATCATTCTCATCTTGTAAACCTTTCATCACGTTTGAAGTAGTCTCAGAATAAAGTCATTATACTAGCATGAACGTGTCGACGATTTTCATTTCATCATTCTTTATTTGTTGTGTGTCATTCTGTTTTCTCAACCTCTTATTCTCTATCATTAGACTTTCAACAATAACCATTAAATTCTCAACCTTCGATTCTAACTCCAAAATCTTCTCATTGTTCGGCTCATTAAAGTAATTGTATTCCATATCATCTAAGGATTCGATCCTAGGAGTTGGAATTTGTTGTGATGATAATGATGGATTGATCAGGTTTCTTCTTCGGTTGTGGTGGTGGTGTAGATTGTGATGGCATTAACGTTGGAGTCTTGATGTGGATGTTTGTTGTTGCCTCAATATTGTTTCCTATTCCTCAATCACTGGAGTTCCTTTCTTAACTTTCACAGTTTCTGGTTCTACATCCATGGGATCATTAGCAGTTACAGTCTCTAGCAGTTTTTCTTAACCCTCAACAACTGGTTCATTCTCATTCACCTTCTTTACCAAATACGTATAACACAATATTTACCGACTTTTAAAATAATAAAAACAATGCCAAGAAATAAACAATGGTACATGTAGTTAAAACAATATGCGAAGAAATAAACACTGGTACATGTAGTTAAACCATGCCAAGAAAATACACACCAATGACTAGTATAACACATCTTGATCAACTAAACAACTGAAAAACACAACAACAATAACTACAAATACAAGTCATTTATTACTGATAAAAAAAATGAGAATAAACATGTAACTGATAAGATACAACGTCAAGAAATTATTCATGGTCGATCGCATGTCATGCTAATTGTTAAAAAACCCAAAGCAACTAAAACACAATGTGTAGAATTCAAGTACATGCAAAAGCGCAAGCTTACCGTTACCACAATCAACCATTGCATTGGATATCGATATTTTTTATCCGTAAATATTCAATTTAACAAAACAGGAAAAATCAAATGATGTTGGATTGTTGTGTGTGTTGATTGAACTTGAATAACACGAATATGATATCTACAAGCAAGTAGAAAGTGCGGAATCTAATCTACGAGCTTGTAAACACTTGTAGTTTCATAATCAATCTTTTCATTCAGAAATTTGGCAACATAACAGTACACATTCAATCTTTTCATTCAGAAATAGGGAAAGTTCATCCATGCCATGTCTTACGCTCTATGGATCTCAGGTGCGATGCCACGCATGAGTCCTTACATTACAAATCTCACTTTTCATAATCATACGTTATATTGCCCTATACTTTAAACAGACTCTAGACTAAGAGGTAGGCATTAGACATATGTATCAAAAGACTCCCCTTGGATATTTTCGTAGTCTTGTCTCCTTGGGTCTTCAAATATTCAGTCGTCTAGTCCGAACACCCGTTTCTGAAATTCAAGCTGATGTTGTTCAAAACTTTTCTTTTCAGTTTGATTGGTTATCGGAGGCTTCATGAAGTGATGTCTGGAACTAGATGCCTTCTTTCGTCTATTTTCCAATTTCTCTTTCCTCTTTGTCTTTCTTCTCCTCTTTCTTCTCTATCTTCCTCCATTTGGTTTCCCACATACGACCTGAATGGATTCCATATATAAAACATAACCGAACCACACGCTGAAACTGTAGTGCTTTGAATAATATCACACAGATGAATAGTATTTGGTTCTAGAATAAGACTTCAATATCTTTCTCTGATAGATTCACCAACCACATTGGATAATATAATCTTATAGGTCGCCAGTTCTTCTTACCTTCGTGTAACACTATAACTGCTTCACTCGTCTTCTTATCGAAATACCGCCACTTAAAGTATTCATGAAAATCTTGTTCCATCTTGTGAAATGGTATGTTTCAGAAATCCGGTCTCTTATACTTAAGTGTAACAACATACTTCCCAGTTTCCGGATCTATCTCTATTGATGATTCTTTTCGTTGTGGCTCTTCCGGCTTCCAGATCTTGAATCACGTTCTCACCTGATTCTTTATAAAACATCCAAACATGATGCGTATAACCATCAACATCATGATTGATCATCCTTAAGCGACACAACTCCTTCACATCAAAACACGGTAACGACTTAAGATCATTTATCCTCTTGAAATACCGAACGCCATATTCTCTTCTGATTGCTATCTTTCTGATCTTTGGTAGATAAGTTATGTTATTGTATCACTCATTGAAATATCTTTGTCTTGTTGATAGAACTTCAAAGGTCAAAAAAACTTTCGTTCAGGCTTTATATCTTTAAACCATTTTGATTTTTCTTCCGCAATACCGCTTCGTCGATAGTTGGTGCACTTTCCTTTGCTTTCTCTTCAACATTTCTTCAATTCTTCATCAAACATTTAAGTGATGTAGGAGAGTCTTCATGTATATTATTTGCATACCGCACCTGAACATCATCAAACTCATCTTCGATTTCTATCTAATCATAATCATTGGCGACAAGAATATTCATATAAAGTTCCTACTTATCATCATTAACCGTGTCTTCTTCAAGATCCTTTTCGAAGCCAAATTCAATTTCCTCTCAGAAACTCAAGACAACATGGTTAATTCATCTTTGGTGTAGATGTGGACGTATTCACCTTCCTCTATAACATAATCAGCCTCTCTAAATTATTAGGAATCTCACTAGCAGGAACTAAATGAATGGTACTTCGTCTCTGATGATTCCTGTAGTTTGTTTCTTATATAGTACCAATACTAGTTGATCTTCAGTTCTATCTCCAGACTCCCCCTGATTATGTACATTCTCTTTAGTCTTATTAATTGGATCTGTTTCTGCTGACTTTCAAGAATAACTGTCTTTTCACTATCTTTGACATTAGAACCAATCACTCCTGCAACTCCACCCTGATCATTATCATCGTCATTGTTATCATCTTCATCACCCAAATCACCATAATCTAGCTTCTCTTCTTCATCCTCCTCATCATCATCCTTATTTTCATCTTATTTGTTTCCAGGACCATACAAAGCATCTATAATCTCTTTCTCTTGTGTTGTCAGTTCTGGTTCAAATGGTTTTTCAGTAGTATGATCCTCAGTTGTGGTTGTTGTAGTTTCAGGAACACGATCAACTTGTTTCTTGCCTTCAACTTTTGGAATAGTAGCATCAGCAACATCTTTCTCTAACACAACATCATTCTCATCTTGTAAACCTTTCATCACGTAAAACATTGAAGTAGTCTCAGAATTAAGTCATTATACTAGCATAAACGTGTCGACATTTTCATTTCATCAGTCTTTATTTGTTGTGTATCATTCTGTTTTCTCAACCTCTCATTCTCTATCATTAGACTTTCAACTATAACCATTAAATTCTCAACCTTCGATTCTAACTCCAAAATCTTCTCATTGTTCGGCTCATTAAAGTAATCGTATCCCATATCATCTAAGGATTCGATCCTAGGAGTTGGAATTTGTTGTGATGATAATAATGGACCTGCTTGATCATGTTTCTTCTTCGGTTGTGGTGGTGGTGTAGATTGTGATGGCATTAACGTTGGAGTCTTGATGTGGATGTTTGTTGTTGCCTCAATATTGTTTCCTATTCCTCAATCACTGGAGTTCCTTTCTTAACTTTCACAGTTTTTTGTTCTACATCCATGGGATCATTAGTAGTTACAGTCTCTAGCAGTTTTTCTTAACCCTCAACAACTGGTTCATTCTCATTCACCTTCTTTACCAAATACGTATAACACAATATTTACCAACTCTTAAAATAATAAAAACAATGCCAAGAAATAAACAATGGTACATGTAGTTAAAACAATATGCAAAGAAATAAACACTGGTAATGTAGTTAAAGCATGCCAAGAAAATACACACCAATGACTAGTATAACACATCTTGATCAACTAAATAACTGAAAAACACAACAACAATAACTACAAATACAAGTCATTTATTAAATTTATTACTGATAAAACACAAATGAGAATAAACATGTGACTGATAAGATACAACATCAAGAAATTATTCATGGTCGATCACATGTCATGCTAATTGTTAAAAAACCACAAAGCAACTAAAACACAATGTGTAGAATTCAAGTACATACAAAAGCGAAAGCTTACCGTTACCACAATCAACCATTGCGTTGGATATCGATATTTTTTTATCCGTAAATATTCAATTTAACAAAACAGGAAAAATCGAATGATGTTGGATTGTTGTGTGTGTTGATTGAACTTGAATAACACGAATATGATATCTACAAGCAAGTAGAAAGTGCGGAATCTAATCTACGAGCTTGTAAACACTTGTAGTTCATAATCAATCTTTTCATTCAGAAAATTGGCAACATAACAGTACACTTTCAATCTTTTCATTCAGAAATAGGGAAAGTTCGTCCATGCGCATGAGTCTCACACTCTATGGATCTTATGTATGCGAAGGAATCATGCGCACGCATGAGTCCTTACATTACAAATCTCACATTTCAAAATCATATGTTATAGCCCTATACTTTAAACAAACTCTAGACTAAGAGGTAGGCATTAGACATATGTATCAAAAGACTCCCCTTGGATATTTTCGTAGTCTTGTCTCCTTGGGTCTTCAAATATTCAGTCGTCCAGTCCGAACACCCGTTTCTGAAATTCAAGCTGATGTTGTTCAAAACTTTTCTTTTCAGTTTGATCGGTTATCGGAGGCTTCATGAAGTGATGTCTGGAATTAGATACCTTCTTTCGTCTATTTTCCAATTTCTCTTTCCTCTTTGTCTTTCTTCTCCTCTTTCTTCTCTATCTTCCTCCATTTGGTTTCCCACATACGACCTGAATGGATTCCATATATAAAACATAACCGAACCACACGCTGAAACTGTAGTGCTTTGAATAATATCACACAGATTGAATAGTATTTTTTTCTAGAATAAGACTTCAATATCTTTCTCTGATAGATTCACCAACCACATTGGATAATATAATCTTATAGGTCGCGAGTTCTTCTTACCTTCGGGTAACACTATAACTGCTTCACTCGTCTTCTTATCGTAATACCGCCACTTAAAGTATTCATGAAAATCTTGTTCCATTTTGTGAAATGGTATGTTTTAGAAATCCGGTCTCTTATACTTAAGTGTAACAACATACTTCCCAGTTTCCAGATCTATCGCTGTTGATGATTCTCTTCGTTGTGGCTCTTGCGGCTTCCAGATCTTGAATCACGTTCTCGCTGATTCTTCATAAAACATCCAAACAGGATGCGTATAACCATCAACATCATGATTGATCATCCTTAAGCGACACAACTCCTTCACAAACACGGTAATGACTTAAGATCATTTATCCTCTTGAAATACCGAACGCCATATTCTCTTCTGATTGCTATCTTTCTGATCTTTGGTAGATAAGTTATGTTAATTGTATCACTCATTGAAATATCTTTGTCTTGTTGATAGAACTTCAAAGGTCTAAAAAACTTTCATTTAGGCTTTATATCTTTAAACCATTTTGATTTTTCTTCCACAATACCGCTTCGTTGATAGTTGGTGCACTTTCCTTCGCTTTCTCTTCAACATATCTTTTCAACATTTCATCACTTCTTCATCAAACATTTCAGTGAATGTAGGAGAGTCTTCATGTATATTATTTGCATACCGCACCTGAACAACATCAAACTCATCTTCGATATCTATCTAATCATAATCATTGGCGTCAGGAATATTCATAAAAGTTCCTACTTATCATCATTAACCGTGTCTTCTTCAAGATCCTTTTCGAAGCCAAATTCAATTTCCTCTCCAGAAACTCTAGACAACATACTTAATTCATCTTTGGTATAGATATGGACGTATTCACCTTCCTCTATAACATAATCAGCCTCTCTAAATTATTTAGCAATCTCACTAGTAGGAACTAACGTGATACTAGCTGATCTTTAGTTCTATCTCTAGACTCCCCCTGACTATGTACATTCTATTTAGTCTTATTAGTTGGATCTGTTTCTGCTGACTTTCTGGAATAACCGTTTTTTCACTATCTTTGACATTAGAACCAATCGCTCCTGCACCTCCACCCTGATCATTATCATCGTCATTGTTATCATCTTCATCACCCAAATCACCATAATCTAGCTTCTCTTCTTCATCCTCCTCATCATCATCCTTATTTTCTTCTTCTTTGTTTCCAGGACCATACAAAGCATCTGTTATCTCTTTCTCTTGTGTTGTTAGTTCTGGTTCAAATGGTTTTTCAGTAGTATGATCCTCAGTTGTGGTTGTTGTAGTTTCAGGAACACGATCAACTTGTTTCTTGCCTTCAGCTTTGCTACATAAGTGGCTATGGATTTCTTCAAACCCATCCACCAATAATTCTTCTTCAAATCTTGATACATCTTGTCACCACCCGGGTGAACAGAGTATCTTGAATTATGCATTTCCTGGAGGATTAGATTCCTAAGTCCTCCAAAGATCGGAACCCAAATTCTATCATTAAATCTTAGGATTCCGTCATTTCCAGGCGTTAACTGATCCACAGTTCCGCCTAATCCCTCATTAGGGATATCAGCCTCTAACAAGGCTTGCTTATGCGCATCTAATAGCTTCTCACTTAAGCTATTTCTGAGCTCAATGCTCTTAGCGTTAATCCTTATAGGTTCCACCTTTTCCTTGCGACTTAAGGCATCGGCAACTACATTTGCCTTGCCTGGATGGTAGCGCATCTCGCAATCATCATCATTAAGTGTTTCCATCCACCTACGTTGTCGCATGTTCAATTCTTTCTGATTGAACAGGTGTTGGAGACTTTTACGGTCTGTGTATATAACACACTTTGTGCCATACAAGTAATGTCTCCACAGTTTTAGTGCAAATACAACGGCACCCAATTCAAAATCGTGGGTGGTGTAACTCTTTTCATGCACCTTTAATTGTCGTGATGCATAGGCAATCACCTTGCCTTTTTGCATTAGCACACAGCCCATGCCAGTGTGCGATGCATCACAGTAGACTACAAATTCCTCAATACCCTCAGGTAGAGATAACACAGGAGCGTTGCTCAACTTGTGTTTAAGGACCTCAAAAGATTCATGTTGTTTTGGACCCCAATTATACTTAATATTCTTACGAGTCAAAGAAGTTAAAGGAGTGGCTATCCTTGAAAAGTTCTCAATGAACCTCCTATAGTAACCAGCCAAACCTAAGAAACTACGAACCTCTGTTGGAGTCTTGGGCACTTCCCAATTTGTGATGGCTTTAATCTTGGCGGGATCCACTTGGATGCCACGCTCACTTACAACATGTCCAATAAATTGGACTTCTCTAAGCCAAAATTCGCATTTAGAGAACTTTGCATAAAGTTTCTCCTGCCTTAATAATTCTAGGATGCACCGAAGATGTTTCTCGTGATCAGCTTGATTACGAGAATAGATAAGTATGTCGTCTATGAAGACAATGACAAACTTATCCAAATACGGTTTGCAGACTCTATTCATGAGATCCATGAATGCTGCTGGTGCATTTGTGAGCCCAAAAGGCATCACCAAAAATTCAAAATGACCTTAGCGGGTCCTGAAGGCTGTTTTAGGAACATCTTCACTTCTAACCTTCAGTTGATGATATCCTGATCTTAAATCTATCTTAGAAAAATAACTAGCCCCTTGAAGCTGATCGAATAAGTCATCGATCCTGGGCATAGGATATCTATTCTTAATGGTTAGCTTGTTCAGCTCCCGGTAGTCGATGCACATTCGCATCAAACCGTCTTTCTTTTTCACAAAAAGGATAGGAGCTCCCCAAGGTGAGGAACTAGGCTGAATAAAGCCTTTCTCTAAGAGTTCGTCTAGCTGAATTCTTAGCTCATTCATTTTGGTTGGAGCTAGCCTATATGGGGCTCTTGCTACGGGTGCTGCTGTTGGTATGATATCTATTCTGAACTCCACTTGCCTATCTGGGGGTAGGCCTGGTAATTCTTCAGGGAAAACATCGGGATACTCTGAGATAACTTGAAGTCTTCAATGCTTGGTTTAGGCTCATTGATGGTTAATTGTGCCATGTAGATGACACAGCCTCTTCTCAAAAACTTGGATGCCTTAAATAACGACACCTTGTCCGACAATCCATAGTGTGAGTCTCCAGGGATGGTGATCATTTCACCAGATGGGGTTTTAATCTCGAGGAGTTTTTTATCGCAGGCAATGTGGGCTTGGTTATGAGATAACCAATCCATGCCTAAAACAACATCAAACCCCGCCAATTTCATTGGCAAAAGAGAGATAGGGATGGAATGATTCTTAATGGATATGGAACATCCATTAAGAATAGATGAAGCAGTTTCTAAGGTTCCATCAGCGAGTTCTATCTCATAAATTTTGTCTAGAGTTCTTACGGGCAGATTTAATAGTTTACAAAACTTATGATCAACAAATGATTTATCTGCACCCGAATCAAATAATACTCTAGCAAAAATATCATTAATGGGGAAAGTACCTGTTATGACGTTATTGTCATTAACAGCTTCCTTAGCAGTTAGCCGAAAGGTGCGTGCATTCCCCTTCTTGGCCTCTCCAGGCTTTAGATTATTATTCCTTGAATTCTTAGGGCAGCTACTTGCAATGTGCCCTTTTCATGGCAGATATAGCATATAGCATCTTTAAGGTCTCTACAAACTTGGGTCTTATGCCCCCCTTCTTTTACATATGCCACAAGGTCTAGCTTGTGGGTCAGGATTACACTGTCCCCAATGTCTTCGGTTGCAAGTCTTATAGAATGCATCACAGCCGACTTGCTTTGGTTCCCTTTGAACCCGAACCTCCCTTTATTTTTCTTATTAAATCTCTGGGAGTTATCTTCCTCTCTCTTCCTTTTCCAGTCAGTTTCAGGCTTGACTGACTTTTGCCTCACTATATCAAGGGTGAGGGAGAGAGATAGGTCAACAGCAGACCTATAGGTACTAGGCTGAGCAGCCTTTACCATGCCCTTAATCTCGGGCGCTAATCCATTTATAAAACGCGCAATGCGTTTGGATTCAGGGGTAATTAAATAGGAAACTAACCTAGATAGGGAATTGAAATCGGAAACATGTTTCCGACAATCTAGGTTTTTCATGGAAAGAGACAAGAAGTCTGTCTCTATTTTCTCCACCTTATGGGTTGGGCAGTAAGTTTCCTTTACAAGGTCCACAAACTTGGACCATCCCAGATTATACAGGTATACCTTACCTGTTGACTGAATCATGGCCTTCCACCGTGTTAGGGCATCGCCCTTAAAGGACTGTGATGCGTACCTGACCACATCCTTTTCAGCACAGCCGCTGATGTCTACTATAGTCTCCATCTCATCAGCCACTTTAAGGCTTCTACAGCTCCTTTTTCCCCATTTAAGTCTCGGGGTTTACAGGAGACAAAGTATTTATAGGTACACACCCGTCTTTAGCAGAACGGGACCTATCAGCAAAGTCTGCTATCCTTGGTTCACTTTTTGCATTTGAAGAGTGAACAGAGCTCTCTTTATGAGCTGAAGATGGTGGACTAGATAGGGTCTAGAGCGAGTGGCACTCGGCTCTCTTAGCCTTTCTATGGCCTTACTCATGGCCCTTTCCACAGCCGCATCA
Organism: Scalesia atractyloides; assembly: GCA_947069175.1. Taxonomy (NCBI): domain Eukaryota; kingdom Viridiplantae; phylum Streptophyta; class Magnoliopsida; order Asterales; family Asteraceae; genus Scalesia; species Scalesia atractyloides. Next base: position 50,915,301 of record CAMTDV010000023.1, read on the forward strand.
ATGCGAGCTTGGAAATCATTATCATTATTTATGGTTATATTTTCGGCGTCTTTGACGTTCCGATGGCTACTTTGTGCCTCATTAGAATTAGCCATTCTTCAAAGCTTTGGTTCTATATACCAAATAAAATTTCTCTTAGCCATGGTATAATAACCATATCGGCTTTTAAACATTGGATATAAGAAAATCCATTGCCTATGCTAGTGTGAATAACATCACAACTCTTAGGCTTAATATAACTATATTTGGCCTAGGTCTTAATAGGACCATCATAGGCAATTTACAATTTAGACAAAGTCCATATATTCTTAGACAGGGGTCGCAATGTCACAACTGTCATTTGTCATACAGACAATTATACATAGGTCATAAGCATGTCCCTTAATGGACATATTAATTGGGCACATTGGCCGGTCACATTGGACATAATCTATATGGCACTTAGGCCTGTCACCAATGGATATATAATAGGGCACATAGGCACAATATCGCTAATGGATAATTATCATCGCACTGATGATAGTAGCCGGGATCGAATAGATCACATGGGCTTTAAAGAATAGATTTTAACCCGAAAGGGTGATACATCACTAATGGATGTTTGATTATCATCACAATGATGATACTAGCCGGGATCACACGGATCACAAAGGATTTTATGCCGGGATCACACAGATCACAAAGGCTATATAACCGGGATCAAATAGATCACAAAGATTATATTTTAATACATCTCTAATGGATGTTTTATCACGCAATGGTGATACTAGCTGGGATCATACAGATCACAAAGGCTATATAACCGGGATCAAATAGATCACAAGGTTATATTTTAATACATCTCTAATGGATGTTTTATCACCGCACTGGTGATAGTAGCCGGGATCACACAGATCACAATGGCTTTTAAGCCGGGACCACACAGGTCACAAAGGCTATATAACCAGGATCAAATAGATCACAAAAGTTATATTTTAATACATCTCTAATGGATGTTTTATCACCGCACTGGTGATCACACAGATCACGAAGGCTTTTAAGCTGGGACCACACAGGTCACAAAGGCTATAAAACCGGGATCAAAATAGATCACAAAGGTCATATTTTAATACATCTCTAATGGTTGTTTTATCACCGCACTGGTGATACTAGCTGGGATCACACAGATCACAAAGGCTTTTAAGCCGGGACCACACAGGTCACAAAGGCTATATAACCGGGATCAAAATAGATCACAAAGGTTATATTTTAATACATCTCTAATGGATGTTTTATCACCGTACTGGTGATACTAGCCGGGATCACACAGATCACAAAGGCTTTTAAGCCGGGACCACACAGGTCACAAAGGCTATATAACCGGGATCGAAAATAGATCACAAAGGTCATATTTTAATACATCTCTAATGGATGTTTTATCACCGCACTGGTGATACTAGCCGGGATCACACATATCACAAAGGCTTTTTAAGCCGGGACCACACAGGTCACAAAGGCTATATAACCGGGATCAAAATAGATCACAAAGGTTATATTTTAATACATCTCTAATGGATGTTTTATCACCGCACTGGTGATACTAGCCGGATCACACAGATCACGAAGGCTTTTAAGCCGGGACCACACAGGTCACAAAGGCTATATAACCGGGATCAAAATAGATCACAAAGGTCATATTTTAATACATCTCTAATGGATGTTTTATCACCGCACTGGTGATACTAGCCGGGATCACACAGATCACAAAGGCTTTTAAGCCGAGACCACACAAGTCACAAAGGCTATATAAGGTTAGGACATAATCCAAAACCTTGAAGGCTAGCGTGATTCCTCAAGTCACACTACCAAGAGTATGCACATTACTTGAATGTTAACATAAGAGGATCTTAATGGTTGATTATAAGTCCCGGTTGCATTGACCTTAATGACTTGAAGGCTTGAACTTAGTCCATCACTTCTAGATAGACGGATAACTTCCCTTGACTATCTTATATATTTGGCCAAATATGTGGTTTGAGCCACTTGGAAAATCAAAACCATTAAAATCTTTTTGGAAGTATATCGCAGAGCATAAATTTCAAATAAAATCGAGATGCTCGTTTTCAAGAGGATGAATACATATATATAATTCCAAAAGTACTTCATTAAATTTTCATACGAAATTACAATACTTGAAACAAATAAATGAAACTGATTGTCCATGCAAGGACTAAAAGAAACAAAATGTCCACGCAGGGACTAAAGAAATAATGTCCACGCAGGGACTATATATAATAAAAAAAGACTTCACTCGTCTTTCTTTCCCTTGACAAGTTTGGAGAGTTTATTGAAGAACTTATTTGTCTTCTTCTCCGTTTTCTCCGCCTGCTGCTGCATTTCTTCCGTTCTCTCTAAGGCCTCATTAATGGCCTCAAGGGGTGGCGGAGGTTGTGGTTGGGGTTGTGGTTGTGGCATAACCGGATAATGGTACCCATAAGTTGGATATCCAGTCGGTGGATAAGTAGGTGGGAAAGGAGACGGGTAAAGTGCATTGTGCATAACCGCCTGCATGTATGGGTCTTGCGGCCACGCTTGATAGTCTACCGGCGTAGATGGATTAAATAGATCATATCCAGACGTGTTTGGGTACGTGGGAATTGGGTTAGTATAACCCGATGGTGGTGGTTGAACAGCAGGTGTTGGTGTTGGTTCCACTATAAGTGGAACATTAGAGGGTCCACCCATTTGTGGGTCCTCTTGAATTGTGGGGTAGGAGTTGGGTAAAGGTGGTAGCGATCCCGACCTTTGTCGGGCACCTACCGACATATGTGCTCCCCACTTTCTCCTTGGTGGCTCAGGTGGTTGTTGAGGTTGGTCCACGGGTTCATGTGGACATCTTCTTGAACTTGGAGTGATTGAGAGTGATGGGAAGGTGTGTGGGCAAAGGTTAATTGATTCCAATATTGGTCCCACTCGTTAGGACCTTGGTAGGGCGATCCGGCATACGAGTTTGAATCGCTCGAAATTTCAATGGGATGCACATTTGATCCCGACGGTGGCATCTCCGGGTCGGAGTCCTCGTCAATAGGATGTGGCTCGTCCAACTGATTTTGATCGACTGGAGGCGTGTTTAAGTAATGGTTGGGGTTAAACTATTCATGGTAGGAGTGATGAGAATGGGAATGGTGAGAATGATAGGAATGGTGTGAGTGGTAAGAATTTTGGGAACGTGAGGGCGAGTGTCTATTAGAGACGGAACGTCTCGCTGGTTGACATGGAGACGAATATTCTTGATATGCATCTGAATTATGAGGTTGAGGAATACACCCCGATGGTCCTCCCCTCATTGGACCTTTTCCTCGTCCATTTTGTCCTCGTACACGTGGCGGCATTTTCCTGTTAGTAAAATCATAACAAAAACATACTAATAACTTAATAATGAAATGAGTAATCCTAGGTCAATGCCTAGACTCGGAAGTCTAAAGAATGTGCTCGTGTAAGTTTGAGACTAAACACAAGAGGCTAGTGTTTAATTCTCTCAAACGTTGGCTCTGATACCAACCCTGTCACACCCTGGATTTCCAACTTCGAAATCCACACACCGGTGGGCCCGGGTGGGGAGTATCGTGACAACAGTTGATAACGTCATAGTCAATTAAACCTGGCACAGCGGAAGTCTTGGAGTAAAATTACTATTCCAAACCGAATGTTCGAAAATACAAAATAATATACAAGATTGTAATAGAAGCTCCACAGGCGGATCATAGAATGTACAAGAAAGAATACAAAACAAACTTTAGGCAGATCTTAAGGATTTACAAGAATCCACTTATTCTCTACCGAGCAGCTTCCGGCTTAATTTCGTGTTGTACCTGCAGATTAGTCTTTGGAGGATACGTCAGCTTACGCTGGTAAATACACCCAACTGACTCATTTTGAAAATATTAAAAATGATTTCAAGTGCAAACGGCACAAAATCTTTTATTATCTTAGGAAGGTTAACCATGCAATGGACCATGCAATAATAATTTACCATGTCCCAAGCCCTTACAGGGGAAATAAGTTGAGAGTATTTACCTGAGATTGCTTTCTTCTTTTATTTTTAAATAACTCAGCCGTATACAAAAGTACCGAGTGCAGATAGCTTTTACCGAGAAGGCTCTAGTCTGGATTATGGCATAAACTAGCCAATTAAATACTAACGGTTGTATAAACTAATAGTGTACATGATTATTACGTATAACGCTTGATTAAACGATGATCAGCTCGAATGTAGTTTAAGCCCAACAAGTACTTGACTTGTATAATATGGGTAAACTATAAACATTATGGATTTTGAACTTAAAATGATAAGGTTAAACCCGTTACGGTTGAATTCCGTAAAATAGTTACATATACGTAAATGTGCGCATAATAGCGATAACGGGTAACCGGATAAGTTATGGACAAGTTCTATATACCATTATACTTTAAATAAGTTAAGATATCAGTAGGATATCAACTTGTATGCCCGTTGAGATTTTAAAACGAAATTATGCCATATAGGGGCATTTCGGTAATTTCATATCGTATAAAAAGAACTTAAATAAAATTTAAGTTTATGATCATGTGTATTCTGGAAAAATAATTTATTTATGATATAATATCAGTAGGATATCAAATATATGTGTATTTTACCTTTTATGACCAAGCTATGCACCGAAGGGGCATTTTGGTCATTTTACACATAGTTTATAAATAATTTGGGATTCTGAGTTTATAAAAAGTACCTACTATAAATATGTTTAAAATAAGTTTTAAATTCAGTAGGTAACAAGTCTTGGTCCACTAATATGGTTTAAAACCATACTATGCGCCGAAACGGCGTTTATGTCGTAAAGTCATGTCTTTAAGCGATGTTTATGAAAACTGATGTTTGGATCAGATTAAAATGTTTAAAATATGTTAATTAATATAACATATCGGTAAGTAAGTGATTTATTTCGAAAAGATTTGATTAAAACTATTTTATAAGCCACATGGGCTAAAACCCGTCATTTATCGACATAGTTTAAAGACTTGTTTAAAAACTCAGTCTATAACTTGGTTTAATATCCCAAATAATCCTACTTATGATATTACATTATTAGAAATTCATTTTAAATTCATTCCATTTGAAACCTTGTTTTATGCAAAAAGGACATTTTGGTCAAAGATGGCATAATTATGGAACTTGCGCATAGACTTGGATTCTGATTATGATCATGTAATATAACCTCAGAGGTTATGCTATATTATACTATGATCATAATGCAACTTTAGATCAGTGGGTAACTAATCTAATCGGGTCAGAATCGAAAGTCAAAGCAGAAGTCAAACCTTGCGACTTTCGGTTGCGAACCGACCCTAGAACTGAAATTGACGAGCCGAACATGTTCATACATGTTCTAATAATTATTACCAATTTGTTTAAGTGTCAAAACAGGTTTCATAACATATATAAGATCAATTTATGATTTTTCCGGAAAATGGCCTGTTTGACTTTTTAATATCATAACTTTGACCCGTCAATTGGCCTAGCAAACGTGATCTTCAGGAGGTGCCCTTTATAGGGACTAACACCTACCTTACTATGATCACTTAGCCATGTTCATTTTAAACAATGGCTGGACCATAATGGTCTTAACCGAAAGTCAAAGTGTTTTACGTAAAGCGCTTGACTTTAGGCTATAGAAGCCTATAAACGAAAATGCACAAGGAAGGAACACTTACCAGTGATTCCTAGATGCAAAAGAACTATGTTGGACTGCTCTTTTTAGTTAGAAACTTCCAGAGGAGGGAGAAGAGTGAATAAGAAAGGTGCAAGTTGAAATGGTGAACTTAAGCACCTATTTATAGTTGGAGTGCTCAAAGGAGGTGAAGCTAGGTGTCTAAGGGTGTAAGAAGAAGCTTACAAGTGTCTCAAAACGTGGCATAGCTGATTAGGAATGTCATGGTTTCGATTTAATGGTTTTGGAGCTTTGCTTAGGCTCCAAAACAAACTTTCTGCTGCAGGTCTGTTCTCGCGGGGCACGAGTGACACAGGCCGGGTCTCTCCGGGGCCCGCGACCGCCCTTATTTCAGTTTTAAAATTTGACACTTTAGCCCCTAAACTATATAAAGCTTATAAAAACGATTTTAAATACTATTTTGGCACTTTTAGCCCTCCGTAGCCAATACTTGGCATACCCGGGATTATGCTCGAGCATTATTGAGCTCTCGGTTCGTTAAAAGGTCACTCAGAGGTGTAAATTAACATGTTGACACTTTTAATCCCTCCAACATCCAACTTTCACATATTTACATAATTGAACTCTCTCGTCCAACAAACGGTACGTACGAGAGTTAGGACTTCACAAAGGATCACTCAAAGGCTTATCACAAGCATGTTGATTCTGATGTCACTCAGAGGCTAGGCATGTTGACGTATTAGTCACTCAGAGGCCAAGTTTCAAGCATGTTGACATATCAGTCACTCAGAGGCTAATGATTTAAGCATGTTGACATATCAGTCACTCAGAGGTTATTATTTATGCATGTTGACATCGGTTCGTCACTCAGAGGCTCAATCTTGAGCATGTTGACGCCTTTAGTCCTTATTGGTCTTTAACAGACAATTATATAAAATACAACATGTGTCACTATACTATTGGACACGATTTTACAGAGTGTTACAATCAGAACTCCTTTCAGATCTCTCATATGGCAAATCGATGATCTTGGATAAAATCTCATTTTGATCAATCACCAATGGAGTTTTCGCTTACACATTAATGGCTTTATCAACACCCGCCAGAGATTTTTTAGAATATTTACACCACATCGGAGGTGCACATCGGTTATACCCGATTCCTCGATTACCATATCCATAGATATCTTCCCCAGTCTCCTCATCTTTACCCGTAGGTTTGGGAAGTATATAATCTTGGACATGTAAAGTTGTTGCATAACTCATCCATTTTTTTATCAAAAAGTTCTTATTCAACTTTAACTTTTTGCATTTCCTGTTTTAACTCAGCCATCTTATCAAGATATTTATCAATGGCATTTTGTTTGTCAAAAAATGTGGCTTTTAACATAGAAATGGTATTCTGATCTTTAGTGATTATATCCTTAAACTCTTTTTCAACTCTTTGGAGCTTGTTATATGCTTCTTGGAGTTTCTTAAGATCTACCAACAAATTATCAGTACGAAATTTAAGCTTCTTATAGTCATCATCCTTTTCAATGCATTTATCAAAAGGAATCAAGCATTTCAAGAATTTAAAAGACGTTGTTGGTTCATCTTTTACTTCAACTTTAGCTTCTAATAGCTCAGTTTTAACCGATTATTTACCAATTCATTTCTAATTTCCATGTTAAAAGCCTCTTTTAGTTGTACCATAATAGCCTTCTTAGTTATCTCCTCCAACTAGCAGTAATCCCGTTCACATTTATCATCTTAGTGACTTCATCTTCTTCCTCATCAAAATTGATCTTTCCAAATAGAACTTCCTTTCTAGAGAAAAATCCTACAAAACTATCAATAATATCAGGATAAAAATAGTTCTAAAAATATCAGGTTGAACAGGAAAACAATTCTTCTCTTCGACATTATTTGTCGGTACTGATTCAGTTTCTATGGTAGGTTGTGTTAATTCAGCTTCGACGACAACTATTGATTATTCTTTGATCTCAACTTCATTAGTCGTTACTTCCTCACTTTGTTCACATGCAACTATAACCTCCTCAATCTCTATGTTATCTTTGCCATCAATGCAAAACCCTTTGCTATTGATATAACCAAGTTCCAATTGAAACCCTCATCATTTTGAACAACAACCAAAGCCTTTTCCTTTAAGTTTGATGAAGATCTTCTTTCAATTGGTATATTTTGGGAATTCCCTGATCTAGGACTGTTCTGTTGGTTACGGTGGTGAATTGCCCTCTAATAATAGTCTCTTCCAAATGGGTTACTATTGCTATTAGTAGGCTTGTTTGTACACTCTCTCTTGAAATGATGTCTCTTGTTACACTTGTAACATGTTACTTCGACTTGTTAAATCCAATCTTTATGTCTGGACCTTCCAAACAATTTTTCCCGGCAATATCCATAAATCTCAGTGCCCTTCAAATCATACTTTCCATGCACCATCTTATCTCAATCAATTCCATTTTTTCTGGATCACTCTAATCGTAATCTTCTTTGGTAAGATTGTAGTTTCCTATCCGACCTACAACTAAACCTTCATAAGATTCTGAACTGAAGCTATCAATGAGATGTGTTCTTTTGCATTTGATGCACTAAGGCCTTGAAGATTCTTAAGATTCACCGCGATGTTACATTGGAGATTCTCTGTAGACTAGTTTGAACTCTAATTATTTTGATTTTGTGACTGAGACTTTTGTTGTTGTTGAGACATCTGAGATTGTGGCGTAACATTTGATCAAACACTGTTGTAAACGGACTGTGGACTCTATGTAAACCCTGCATTGCTACTCATAAATACATTTCCCCCAGAAGATTCTACAGTAAACGCGGTTTGGATTTTTTGACTCATAGTAACTGTATCAGATTTGTTCCTTTGTAGTACAATCCGACGACTTGAGGAATCACCATAGCTTTCTCTTCGCTTTCTAGCATAGCTCTAATTCGTGTGCCTCGAGTTTTTCAATAAATGTGTTGAGATTCAGTCTGATATAATTAGTTGGCTTTAACTTCAAGATCATCATGAACATACCCTTGTCTTCATCCAGGAGTGCTTCAACTAGTCTCTCAACGAGATCAATCTCATCCTTCCTAATTCCCACTCTCTTCTACTATGCCACCAAAGGACAAAACCTTTCTACAAGCTGATGAAATGTATCTCCCTTAATCACAGTAAAGATATCGAATTCCTTTCTAATCAGACCTGCCTTGCTTTTCCTCATATCATCATTACCCTGGTATTTATTGAACAAAGCAAGCCAAGGAGACTGAGATGATCTGAAATTTCTAAGCAGCTGCAAAATCTCTTCCTTGATTGACTGTTGAAGTAAGTTCATCATCTTCTTTTCCCTGATATAAGCTTCTCGTTCATTCTCGGGAATTTGTGAAATCTTGATGTTCTCTCTTTGTTCATTTTTCTGACCTTTTTAATCAGACCTGCTTTGCTTTTCCTCATATCATCATTACCCCGTATTTATTGAACAAAGCAAGCCAAGGAGACTGAGATGATCTGAAATTTCTAAGCAGCTGCAAAATCTCTTCCTTGATTGACTGTTGAAGTAAGTTCATCATCTTCTTTTCCTTGATATAAGCATCTCTTTCATTCTTGGGAATTTGTGAAATCTTGATGCTCTCTCCTTGTTCATTTTTCTGAATCTTATATTCCTCTTCAATTGCCATCCACGCATCGAAGTTATTAGCTTGAACATAATTTTTCAAAACGAGCCGCCCATCTTAGAATATCTTCCATTCATAACAGTTTCGAGGGTTTGTTTGTGGTACCCATTTCACTCTCAAGATTTAGATTCTGAACCACACTTGATGGGGGTAGCAGCAAACGCGTTCATTGATTCAAAATCCATCCTCACACTTAGCAAAAACTTCAACACTTGAATAATCCAAACGTAAGACCTTTGAACAGATGACCCAATCAAACGTATGACTCTAACCATATGAGTATTCAAACGGATGAACACCTTTCCTGCGTATGAAACGGAACATATGAGCTCTTGCATGCGGATGACTCCAACGTATGAGCTAGTCCGCGCGTATGACCTCATGTGCTTAATTCCTGCGTTTGAAAAATTACTCATGTGCTAGAACTTAACTTCAGCGCTCGGAACCATTTTTGATGAATTTTTGCAATTTGATGGCCAACATGAATGAAATCAACTCTGATATTCTAACATGTTGTTTAGGAATGAAAATAGAAGATATTCTGAAAGTTTGATAGCTTTTCAACCGTGAAAATGAGAGAAACTTTAAAAACATAATAAAAAAGATTCAATAACATACACAAAGCTCCAAGTTGAAGTTATGAACTCATGCGCATGAACAAACCTATTTATAGGAAAAGTTCAAATATTCGCATGAGTCATACGCTCTATGGATCTCATGTATGCGTAGGACTCCTACGCATGCATGAGTCCTTACAATATAAATCTCGCATTTTAAACTCATACGTTATACAGCCCTATACTTTAACTTTTGTTCTTGCTCCAATTTGTGTTCAGCATCGGTGATACGCCACTGCAAACCTTTCAGTTCAGCATCAAATTTCTCTTGTGCTTCCACAAATGCCTGTTTTTCTTCATCAAATTCAGCCATCTTCTCACCAATCCATTTCCACTCTCAAGTGATTTCTTGACTAGCGGACAGAGCATTGACAAATGCATGTACATGGGCATCAAAATAACCTAAACCGATCCATGCGCTTCTGATACAACTGTTCAGCAGGCGTCATGGACATTGCAGAGAACTCATGATAGTTATACAAACTGACCATTCGAGAACCGTGGACTAATAACCAATTAAGATTGTGAGACAGATTATCACATTCCCGGTTATGATCCATGGAAGACCCCTCTACTTCATTTCTCGCCACACCACTACCACCTTGACCAGCAAAAATACCATGAGCCCCCACGTCGCCAGCGGATGGCGCACGTCATGTATAAATGGTACCTTTTGGCGGGGTCGCTTCATTAGACTCAACATCTATCTCCAACCCCTCTACACGCTCTTGTATAACCACCCCAGGTAGGGTAGTATTTGTTGTTTTTGCACCAGAACAAGCTCTGGAATCTCCTCGGCCTTTTTTTCCTTATCAGATTCTTTAGTAACAAGCTCAGCAATCAGAGACGGGGGCAGAGGCACAGTAGGAGGTGACACCGGTCCGAGTATCAAAGAGATATCAGGTGCAGTGGGCATCGAACATCTGATGGTAACCTTTTGGGTTCTCTGTGCCGACACAGGTGTCGATCCTGCATACACAGACCACGCGTCAAAAAGGGATATACTTAACGGACAATCATTAAGTCATAGTTACAAACGTCGATAAGAGAAGTTAGAACACACTACCTTTCTTTTAAGCAAACGCAATAAACATTTCATCAAGTATGTTTGTTGATTTTTATTCTTTTTAAAAACCGAATGATCAACTTCACTCTCTAAGGGCGCAGACCCCTCAGTTTGCCTCATCAGCCTTCTCTTTTTCTCTGAAATTTCAAGAGTGGCTTATGCGTCTAACTTGTGTTTTGCCTCAGCAAGACTTTTCCTTTTCTTCTCTAAAACTTGTGTAATGGTAGCTTGATCCTCACTAGTCTCATCCTTTTTGCACTTGGCACCAATGTCCAAACCAAGTAAGTGTCAGAAAGGACAACGTAATGTAGATGTATTTCACTCATAGTACGCTTACCAGTTTTAGTTCCGGTTGGGCTTGAACATCCGGTCTTTTCTCAGCCAGCCTCCTAACAACAGGGTCACTCACGACTACCACCTATCCCACATCTACAACGCCAGATCCACCAGCGTGATCACCGTTAGCACCTGCACGGGTCGAGCAGGATTGATGAACAAGCCTGGCAGAAGAAGCAATTGATTCCTCAGTTTAGAAGAGCATGGTCTCCTCTCCAACGAGGGTCAATAAAGTTATCGGTTTTGCAATAATGGGAGGATTCGCACCTGTGCGCGCAAGCATATATTCCGCCAAACTCTCCTTAGTAGGATGGTGGAAATAATCTCTTATTTGATCTAACCACGGGAGCTGTCCTTTAGGGAGTACTCTAACTAACATCTCTGCACCAACCGTAACATCTAAGGCATTTATCAAACTGTAGTTGCAAAGAACAAAACAATTCACGTCAAAACACAAGCGAACAGAGGAAAAGACATTGTAGATTTTCAAATATTACCTTTGACCTTGTGAGCGTATATCAGGCGTGCCTAGGGAGGTTTTCCAGTGCCCAAAGCATACTTATACCTGCAGCAACAAGCGCCGCCTCACCAAGTTGAAGCATAGAGGTTGGCTGCACGGTTAGGATTTTTTACCACTGCTCATCAGTAAACGGGACCACCGGATCTTTTGGCATTTCTCCTCTCCCCTCCTGAATCGCATCTCTTTCACCCTACAGCGTATATAATAGAACTTATACTTCCAGTCATGCAAACTTTTTAGGGGATCTTTGCCACATGACAACATGTTCCTTGTTCGAGAGTTGAATGAATAGAATTCAGCTGTAATCGACATGTAATAAAATACGTTGAACATCTTGAACATGGGGATCAATCTTTAAGCCCGATAAATAAACTCGAAGTGGGTGATCCGAGGCATACCCACAGGGCCAACTTGGGTTATATGAATCCCATATCAGGTTAAGAACTCCCTAACAAACTTTGAAATAGGTAACCGAATGCTACTTTCCTTGAAAAACGCAGAATATAAAGCTATATAACCAGGAGGAGCATCGGCCGCCGTATTTTCGAGTGCTGGGAACATCACCCCCCAGTTCACTAGAAACTAAAAATTCCAGCATAACTATTGAAACTCATATTCTCTTTAATTGATAACCCCCCGAGCCATCGTTAGCGGCTCCTTTGTCTTCTTCATCTTACGAGAACCCTCTGGTTTATAGAATGTCGACATAAGGAGGTGCTTGAGAATAGGGTGTGTTAAATCGGAAATACAAGGGAGATTCCTTGAGAGATAGAGAAGAGTTAGAAGAAAGATGTTAGGAGTTTTCTCCAAATTAATGAAGGCCTCCAGTATTTATACCCACTACATTTACTGCGATGGGAAACCGTACCGACAAGTGGGGAGCGTCCTCTAACGGATGGCCGACACGTCAGGCAGAAAATAAACTAAAATCACACCTTTTTGATCCACGTGATGACTACGCACTTGTTGTAGCCGAAAAGCAACCTGCAGACGCGACGTCATTCCTGCAAAAGTGGCTGACACCCTGACCGAGAAGACAGGCGGCTCACTCTGCAAAAGAAAGTGACATGGGTCACCATTAACTTCACCAACCACTTGCCCACTCTCCCAAAATAAATGTAACTTAGAAGAAATCTAATGCACTATTCCAATGTACCGATCTGGCTCATCTGAGTACGCCTTATCCCATGCACTGATCTGGCTCATCTGCCACGCCTGATCCCCTACGCCGATTTGACTCATCCGAGCACGCCTGATCCCATGCACCGATCTGGCTCATCCAAGCTTGCCTGATCCCATGCGCCGATCTAGCTCATCTAAGCACGCATGATCCCATGCGCCGATCCAGCTCATCTGAGCACGCCTGATCCCATGCACCTATCTGACTCATTTAAGCAAGCTCGACCTAGCTTATCTAAGCATGTTTGATCCCATGCGCCAATCTGGCTCATCTAAGCACGCTTGATCCTATGTGCATATCTGGCTCATCTGAGCACGCCTGATCCCATGCGCCGATCTGGTTCATCTGATCACGCCTAACCCCATGCGCTGATGTACCATGAATACACGAGCCACTCATATCATTGGAACTTTTTATAAGTCTAGTGCTCCAACCATCCGACAAACTCATATGGAAGCAGCACTAGACTAGGGGACTCGAAGGGGTTGGCCCTAAAGAGTGTGCGTGAATGCGCAACCAAAGGACCATAACATTCTAGAAACTTCGTCGTCTAGATAGATCTAGAACGTCAAACAAACTAAACAAATGATAAATGTGGGGCACCACTGACAATAGCAGAGAGTGCACTAGTGACAACTAAGGAAAAGGACACCACATGCACCAATCATTGGCTGTCAGATCCTGCCACAGAATCTCCGGGAGACAGCTAGTGACAACCCGAAAAGAAGTACTGAGGGACGCTGAGGTGGAGCGAATAACATCGTGTCAGGTTACCCCTAGTACGGATTAACAGTCATGTTATGTAAAAGGAGACAAAGAGGATATTCCTCAAGATCGAAAACTGGCGAAGGCCAGCTGGCTCTTGCCTCCTTCACAACTCTTTGGCTATAAATAGAATACCTCACTACAAGGTTTAGGGATCGCTTCTCTTACTCTCTCACTATATACACAGACTTAATTCATCAAAACGAGTTATTATTCTCACGCCGGAGGGTGGTTACAAGGAGAACTCCCAACCTTCCCTCATTGTAACAAGTTCACCGGTGTTGTTTCGTTTTGCAGGATTGATCAAGTATAATCAAGCTATTTGCCAAGGAAAGAATCTAACAATATGTGACAACCATGGCGAAAATAGGTAAACCTGAATCTATATGTACGACTTATACGGATAACGAAACGATACTAAGTATGACTTGAAGGAATCCGAGGGTACGTTATGAGAAACATGCAAAAAATATACCTAACAGTGTGATGTGGATGCCTTAGTATGCTAAAGACAGGTTAAACAGAAGCTTTCTGTTTAACAGTTCACAAATCGTACAATAACGATTTAGATGCAAACGTAAGCGCCAGAGACTATTCGAAGAGTACAAAATTACATAGACACGGTACTTAGACAATAATATAAGATTTGAGGCCTTAACATGTAGTTGGCACGTTAAACGACGCGGGTTCGGTTAACGAGACACCTTTGTTTTAACGCACATGAAAACAACCAAACATGCATTGTATGGTTAGCCAAGCCTAAAACATTACTTATCGAACACTAATATAATGTATATTAGCAAATTGAAAACTACATTCGGTAACAACCAGACGCGAACTAATATCAGGACCGAAGGGCTTGAGCATTGATACTTACCCATCCTGTAATAGTCGTGCTATATACTAGGTGAGTTTCACTACCCCGCTTTCAAATTGTTTTACTGTTTTACTTGGGGTGAAATGCATGTTACATATGGCACACTTGCACATACATACATGTTGTGATGTGAATTATCTGAGTTATACTAACTCAAAAAAAGTCCCCACAAACACGAGTGATCAACTATATGCCAGTAGATGTGTGAATAGTACTATTGGTCTGACGAACCCAATTGATCTGGCACAAATGCCATGGATCATATCCATGCAATTCTGTGAACATATTATGTGGTGTTAGACATAGCTACATGGGGTGGTAAGGTGCTGAGGTGTCGGTTGTGGGACACGACACTTGAGAACAGTCAAGGTTTCACTTGTGTGCTTAGTATAATTTCATGTCAAACATGCAAAATCAACCGGTCCAAACTAAATTGTGAAACACCCTAAAACAGTGAAATTCACCAGCTATTTGTAGTTGACCGTTCAACCTTAACATGCTTTTCAGGTAAAGATAAAGAAGAATAAAGTGAGGTGCGTATGGGTTTCAAGTTTTGTTAATCGAATACTACAGTACATAGAAGCATGCTTAGCAAAGACAACCGCTTTTAGGACATTAGTGCTTGTACAGTGAACCTTAGTGTGTAATCAAACGTTGTAACTGATGCTTGTGTTGTGTAATACAGTATCTTTTTAAATAAAGTATTCATACCATGTATCTGTTGCTCCTCGAGTGCGCTTCCGCTGCGAGTCGGAGTGTGACAGAAGATGGTATCAGAGCCATCGGTTATAGCGTAGTAGGTATTCCAAGAGAGACTTGACTATAATCATAAGTGTGATTCACCACTGTGAGAACCTATAGTAACCAAATAGGATGGTTATTACCAGGATGGCCTTGTCGAGCAAATAAGTTATTGTGGTCCGGAACATAATAACTTATCTGCTTGTACATGGGCATTCTGAGAACACCATTGAGAAAAGACAGGAAGTGAACATGAATACTAACAATATATATATATATATATATATATGATCTTCGATGCAAATGTGTGCTTATGTGTATAATCTCTATATGTTAAGTACCCACACTTCACAATAATTAAGAATATATTATCATAATTTATTTAAACTATGTAGGTACTATGTCGAGCCGACGCAGTCAGAGTTGTGAAGAGGATCCATCGATGGAGACGAAGAGGATCCAGAGGAGATGAAGTCAGGGTCCGTGGAGGGGGAGGAAGGGGGCGATAGGATTCGAACTCCCCAGCAACAAACCTGACTTATCGGGTTACCGTTGTGATAGCTACCCACCCCGATCCCACGTTAGACGAGGGACCGAGGCTACTAGTTCTTACCACTCCCTACCTCACCGTCATCTATTGTGGCTGAATATAGCCACACATCAGACCCATATTACCATCCCGCTATGGCTAGGCGGAGTCCTACACCAGTTACTGTCCCACGATTTCCTACCCCGCGCACTCCCATCTTTCTTGGTTCACCACCCTCCCCACCAGCTGCTCGTTTTAGCCAGACGGCTCGTATGAGAGTCCCGATGCCAACCCCGGCCTTTTCTCTGGTTATCCATACTCCACCTCCCACTCCAGTTGCACATACTTTCTCGAACCTGGGATACCGTTTGACCGCCCGATTCTAAATCCGACACCCTCACCAGAGCCCCATTCCCCATACCATACTCGCAAGTGGGGAGAGCCCTCCCGCCCTACAGAGGAGTCTACCCCGCCTGTCTGGGGCATACCAGTACCACCTGAGGACCAACCACCCTACCCTCAGACCACCCGGTGGATCAGACATCTATATGACCAAATAGTAGCACTTACCACTACATGAGAAGAGGAGGCTCACCATAGGAGTGTTATGTACGGGTGCATTAGTAGCACTAACAGACAGTGATGGCATTTCAATAGTCTTGGGGGCAGGATAGTTACCGGCAAGGACGTTCCCAGACCCTACTGTATCTATGCTTGGCAATGATTGCACTGTTAGCGATAGGGTTCGTGTGGTTGGCGCTTCACTCACGTCGGTAGAGGGAGGGTTTCATATGTATATAGAGATCTTTTGATCTCCTATCAAGTAGGCGACTGTATGCCTACGTCGAGATAGGGTTGTATGATATAGTATGTTACTAGTACTCGATGTTGATAGCATGTGTGTACGTCACGTGATGACAAATTTTGACTAGTACGTTACTAACATAAATCCTTAGTGGATTGGGCCTGTGTGCCAATTTTGATTATTGTACAATGGCATTTATATGCATAATAGTGATTGTTGTTTATACGTGTTCGTGTGTTTATGAGATTATTAACAATTTTGATGAAACTCAATCTGATATGTGATACATGTATCAATATATACGCATTATTTTATAGAATAGAGCGAATAACCTAACAGAGGCAGACATCACACAACTGATAACCCAAAAACTACAAACTGTTATTCCAACCATAGTAGCCCAAGTTACGGTGAGCATTAAAACAAATGCACAAAACCCGCAGCCTAACCCGAATGTGGATCCAGTTGGTCAAAACAATGTGGTGTAGAGGTGCACTTATAAACAATTTATGGAAGGCAAACGTATAGAGTTCAACGGTACGGAAGGTCCAACAAGGATTGTTCGATGGATTGAGAAGACACAAGTAGTTATTAACATCACGAACTGTCCGGAGGAGTATATTGTGAAATATGCGACTTCTACGTTTATCGATTACGCTCTGAACTGGTAGATTACCATCGTTCAGACCCGGGGACAGGAAGTCATTGCCCATATGACGTGGGATGAACTTAAAACACTACTGATGACCCACTTTTTTTCCAAAAAAGTGAAATACAAAAGCTGGAACATGAATTTTGGAACCTACAAATGCAAGGGGCATATCATGTGGGATATACTAATCATTTTAACACTCTTGCTCGTTTACTACCAGATATGGTCAGACCTGAATCAAAACGAATTGAACGTTATATATGGGGATTGGCCCCAAAAGTCCGAAGCATTGTAAACTCAGTAGAACACTTGACGATGGAAAGTGTCGTGTCGAGGTCTGGCACGATTACTTTGATATGGTAAGGAGAAATATATTGAAGATGCCCGGAGAGTCATCTGGCACTAAAAGAACCGACTATACTATAAGCCACAGGGATCTCAACTGCATAAGCGCATTCGGTCAAACAATCAAAATTATGAAATGACTACCTCAGATTCGAGACCCGGTAACTATAAAGGACCATGGCAAAATGTAACAAATGTGGTTACCATCACCTGGGCGAGTGCCGAACCGTAACCTGCCACAAGTGTCGGAAAGTGGGGCATTATGCCCGTAATTGTAGAACACCTGTTGAACCAACAAACCATCTGAAGCAACCTACTCGTTCCCAAACCAACCGACCCCAAACAAGTTAACAGCGACCACCTCAACAAAACCCATAACTAACCTACCCTCACACCTGCTACGAGTGCGGCAGTACGGAGCATTTAAACGAAATTTCCTGAAGATGAATCAAGGACCCACAGGAAAGACAAACCAAGGGCAAGCCTCAACTTCCAATCAAACTCGAGGACGTGCGTTTGTTATAGGATCCGGTGACGCATGACAAGATCTCAACGTAGTGACAGGTACCTTTCTTGTCTCTGCGCAGCATGCTTCCGTGTTATTTGATACTGGTGCAGATAAGAGCTTTGTTTCTATTAACTTCCTACCATTATTAAATATGTCGGCTAGTGAGCTAACACGTCCCTATTCTATAGAGCTCGCTAACGGTAAACCTATAACTAGTTACCAAATTATCCGCGACTGTCCCTTAACCCTTAATGACCACCAATTCCTCATTGACCTTCTACCTGTAGAACTTGGAAGTTTTGATATAGTAGTGGGAATGGGCTAGTTGTCCAAGTACAAGGCGGAAATTATTTGTGAACAGAAGATTGTTAGGATTCCTTTCCCAAAAAATGAAGTGATAATGGTCCAAGGAGAAAAATCTGGCTCAATGTTACCCCTTATATCTTACCTCAAAGTGTTGAAGACAGGGATGCGCAGTGTATATGGCAAATGTGGCAGCTGTGGAACCAAAGGAAAGACGTATTGAAGACATTCCAGTTGTACGTGATTACCCCAATGTTTTTCTTGAAGAACTACCTAGATTGCCACCAGACCGACAAGTCGAATTCCGTATTGACTTAATTCTAGGAGCAGCTTCGATCGCCAAGGCACCTTATCGCCTGCAAGAGTTATCCACCCAACTGCAGGAGTTGTTGGATAAAGGTTTTATTCATCCTAGTTATTCCCCTTGGGGAACGCCGGTGTTGTTTGTCAAAAAGAAGAATGGGAGCTTTAGGATGTGTATAGATTACAGGGAGCTGAACAAGGTCACGATTAAGAATCGATATCTGCTTCCGTGGATTGATGATTTGTTTGATCAATTACAAGGAGCCTGTTACTTTTCGAAAATTGATCTCAGATCGGGGTATCACCAAATAAAGGTTCAAGAGGAAGATATCCAGAAAACAGCCTTTTGAACTAGGTACGGCCATTACGAATATCTGGTTATGCCTTTTGGGCTAACCAACGCACTTGCCGTATTTATGGACCTCTTGAACCGGGTTTGCAAACTACACTTGGATAAATTCGTCATAGTCTTTATTGACGATATCCTAATATATTCAAAAAGCAAGGAGGAGCATGAGAGCCATATATGTACAATTTTGGAGGTATTGAGAAAGGAGAAGTTGTATGCCAAGCCATCTAAATGTGATTTTTGGTTACAAGCAGTGCAATTCTTAGGGTACGTGGTGGATAAACAAGGAATTCGTAGTGACCCTAGAAAGATCGAAGCCATTAAGAATTGGCAAGAACCTAAGTTCCCCAAGAAAATCCGCCAATTTTTAGGATTGGCAGGATATTAGCGTCGTTCATTGAAATTTTTTCTTGCATCGCACAACCCTTGACCGCGCTCACTCAAAAAGATCGGAGATACGACTGGGGTGAAGAACAAGAAACAGCTTTCTAATTACTAAAACAAAAACTGTGTGAAGCACCAGTTCTAACACTTCTAGAGGGAAACGAAGACTTCGTCGTATATAGTGATGCTTCGCGATGAGGTTTAGGATGCGTACTGATGCAACGAAACAAGGTAATAGCATACGCTTCACGACAACTGAAGGTGCATGAAAAGAACCATACCAAGCATGACTTAGAGCTTGGAGCGGTGATTTTTGCACTTAAGATCTGGAGGCACTACTTATATGGTAATAAGTGCACGGTCTACGCGGATCATAAAAGCCTCCAGCACATATTTGACCAGAAAGAACTGAACATGAGGCAGCGGCGACAGGTGGAACTATTAAACGACTATGATTGCGAAATAAAGTATCACCCGGGCAAGGCGAACGTAATAGCCGATGCCTTGAGCAGAAAGGATAGGGTGAAACCAGTTAGACTATGGGCCCTGGGGAATCTTGTCCAAACAAGTCTCAAGGAACAGGTTCGTGCGGCACAGATGGAAGCCTTACCAGAAGGTCATATAGAAAAGGAGGAGTTTCATGGGAACGAGAAGAATCTTGAGAAGAAAACTGATGAAGTGTTGTACTTCAAAGATACCCCTGGATTCCTACTCTCCATGACCTACGTCAACTGATTATGGATGAGGCTCATAAATCTAAGTACTCTATTAACCCCGGTACAGACAAGATGTACCACGACCTTAAGGAATTTTATTGGTGGCCAGGCATGAGGAAAGACGTGGCGGAGTATGTTAGTAAATGCTTAACTTGTGCCTGAGTCAAGGCTGAATACCAAAAACCCACGGGAATGCTACAACAACCCAAGATACCTCAATAGAAATGGGAGCAAATCATGATGGATTTCGTGACCCACCTTCCAAAAACACCCCGAGGTCACGATGCAATTTGGGTAGTCTTGGATAGACTAACCAAATCTGCGCACTTCATTCCGATTCGTACTACCTATAAAACCGAGAAACTGGCCGAGCTCTAGACTAATGAAATTGTGGCTAGACACGGTGTACCAGTTGGAATCATTTCAGACCATGATAGTCATTGTACTTCACATGATTGGCAACAGTTACAAGAAGCTTTGGGGTCTTAAATAGACCTGAGTGCGGCTTATCATCCCCAAACCAACGGCCAATCAGAACGAACTATCCAAACATTGGAGGATCTGCTTCGTGCTTGTGTCCGATACTTTGGAGGAAGCTGGGACAAGTACCTTCCCTTAATCAAATTTTCTTATAATAACAACTATCACACTAGCATACAAGCGGCACCATACGAAGCGCTATAGGCCGGAAGTGCAAATCACCACTTTGTTGGGTTGAAGTGGGTGATACTTAACTCACAGGGTCTGAAATGATTCAAGAAACGACAGAAAATGTGCATCAGATCCAAACAAAACTGAAAGCAGCGCGGGATCGACAGAAAAGTTACGTCGATGTTCGCTGGAAACCGTTGTCATTTGAAGTAGGTGACAAGGTGCAATTAAAAGTGTCACCGTGGAAAGGAGTTATAAGGTTTGGCAAGGCAGGAAAGTTGACTCCGAGATACATAGGACCATATGAAATTATTGCCAAGGTTGGACCTGTAGCGTATCGGCTAAAATTACCAGTCGAACTGAGCACCATTCACGATGTCTTCCATGTATCAAACTTAAAGAAATGTCTCACGGGTGAAGCAGCTATTGTACCATTGAAAGATGTGCGCGTTGATGAAAAAATCCATTTCGTGGAGGAACAGATAGAAATCATAGACGGAAAACCAAACAACTACGTCATAACAAAATCTCGTTGGTGAAGGTACGATGGAACTCGCAGCGAGGGCCTGAATACACGTGGGAATGGAAGGATGAATTCCACAAGAAATATCCACACCTTTCCCCAACTAAATACATCGAATTTCGGGGACAAAATTTCTAAACCAGGGGAGAATGTGACAACCGTGGCGAAAATAGGTAAACCCTAATTTATACGTACGACTTATACGGATAACGAAACGATACTTAGTATGGCTCGGAGGAATCCGAGGGTACGTTATGAGAAACATGCAAACAATAATACCTAACAGTGTGTGCTAAAAACAAGTTAAACAGAAGCTTTCTGTTTAACAGTTCACAAACCGTACAATAACGATTTAGATGCAAACGTAAGCACCGGAGACTATTCTAAAAGTACAGAATACCTAGACATGGTACTTAGACAATAATATAAGATTTGAGGCCTTAACATCTAGTTGGCACGTTAAACGAGGCGGGTTCGGTTAACGAAACGCCTTTGTTTTAACGCACACGAAAACAACCAAATATGCATTGTATGGTCAGTCAAGCCTAAAACATTACTTATCGAACACTAATATAATATATTTTAAGCAAGTACGTGAAAGCGTTCAACTTTTCGTTAAAGCAAGTTAGTATTTTTAAAACTGCGTGTGGTACGATCATTTACCAAACTAATGGGTCGATTGACAATTTGGACTATGAGATACCTTAACCGAAAGATAGTAGTATAAGAGCCCGTTTGATAATAATCATAAAATATATTATATTTGGCCCTACTCCGTTTTAAATGAAACTTAGGTCAAAATGTGAAGAAAAATAAGCTCATCTCAATGCATATTCATAATTTTATAATACGCTATATTTTGAAAGTAATATGAGTAAAATGAGTGAAGCAGATGAATTGATTATAAAGTTCAAATAATAAAAAAAACAAACGTAACCACTTTATACCAGCAGATGAACATGATATGTATATGTACACTTCTTCTTCTTCTTTTCTATTTTGTAAAACCAAATTGCTCATCTAGTTTTACACTTTTTCTTCACACACAACACTCGGAACCAGCCAAGAAACATTAGGCTTCAGCTGTGATCTAAGGTATTTTGATGATTTTGATAACATTTTGTCATGATTTCCATATATTAAATATGATTTGAGCAAAAAGAGAGGTTTTCATCCATAAAATCTTGAGGCTTTTGGTGGAATATGGGCTGTTCTAACATGATTAATATATAATCAGATTATACATGGTATTTGGGGATGCAAAACATCGGTTTATGATACAAAAACACAACCTATTCGACAATAACCGAATAAATCAAATCCTAAGCGAAAAAGATCGGATTTAAGGCTTGATTGACATGGTTTTTTACATGTTTGTATTGTGTATGGTATATAGGTACTGACCCTAGCTTAGAACAGCCTTTGGAAAGGTAGAGACCGCTCATTTGATCGCGAAATGCGAGGTATGACACCCGAAAACTGAAACTAGTAGCCGTAAACTTAGTTTTTATATAACCTTTTTTGTGTGTATTGTTAGGAATTGAAAGTTTACAGTATGGTCATCCATGGTGACAGTAAGACTTCTTGAATTTTGGTGATTTTTGGTGAATTTTTAACTGTTTTAAAGGAATAAATTCAGATAAAATACTAAACGAGCTCAACAAATCACGAAAAGTTATAGGGATGTTGAGTTTAATTCCGAAAAAGTTTGGGGATCATTGACCGAGTTTGATATGGGTATCAAAAATCGCGTTGTCACAAAGTTTCGGTAGCCGGAAAAGCTGTATAACTGATTCAGAAAAACCTCAAATTTTTCCAGGAGGTTCCTAAAAATATTGGGACACTTCTGTAAATTCTTGGGAATTTTTGAAACTAGAATCATTTTTGATGTAAATTGTTCGGTTAAAATACAGTTTCTCGTGAATTTATTAAAATTAAGAAATTAGTTTTATAAATACTAAAAATATTTTTCCAAAACTCTATATATTTTACCAACTTATATAAAAATTTTCAGAAATTTATGAAATATATCGATTGAGTAATGATTTTTGGAATTAAAAATGTTATTATTTTATACAAAACCGGCAGTTAGTTTTATAAATACTACAAATATTTTTCCAAAACTCTATATATTTTTACCAAGTTATATAAAAAATTTCAGAAATTTATGAAATATATCGATTGAGTAATGATTTTTGGAATTAAAAATTTTATTATTTTATACAAAATCGGCAATTGTAAACGTATAATAAACCGCCCGGGACCGCGAACTGACCAAGGACTAAATTGACAATAAGTGGAACACCAGAGTTATTCTGGACTATTCTGGGGCAAAATGGGTACTTGGGGTACATTGCACGCTAGTTTGGGAGACTTCCGGACGACGAAAAAGAAACTTAAAATCGGGCAACCTGGGATCCCCAAACGACTGAACTCCCTTAATATAAAGTTAATCATTTCTAATGAACAGCTCATTAGTACAATCCATATGATCATACCACTTTCCGAACATCTAAAACAAACGACTTTGACTGGCACGCAAAACGGTGCCTGGAACCCAAACTGAAATCTAACACTAAGATAATACCCACAGCTCTACTGTTAGGATATAGGTCAAGTCTCAGATGATTATCCTCATCTGAACCATAGTTATTGCAATTACCGAATTGAAAATTGTATTCGGTAATAACCAGACGCGAACTGATATCAGGACCGAAGGGATAGAGCATTGATACTTACCCATCCTATGATAGTCGTGCTATATACTAGGTGAATTTCACTACCCCGCTTTCAAACTGTTTTACTGTTTTACTTGGGTAAAATGCATGTTACATACGGATACACTTGCACATACATACATGTTGTGATGTGAATTATCTGAGTTATACTAACACACGAAAAGTCCCTACAAACACGAGTGATCAACTATATGCCGGTGGATGCGTGAATAGTACTATTGGTCTGACGAACCCAATTGATCTAGCACAAATGCCATGGATTCTACTGCAATTGCACATGCCCATGCAATTCTGTGAACACGCTATGTGGTGTTACATAACTATTTGTGTTGATAAAGTGCCGAGGTGTCGGTTGTGGGACACGACACTTGAGAACAGTCAATGTTTCACTTGTGGGCTTAGTATAATTTCATGTCAAACATGCAAAATCAACCGGTTCAAACTAAATTGTGAAACACCCTAAAACAGTGAAATTCACTAGCTATTTGTAGTTGACCATTCAAACTTAACATGCTTTTCAGGTAAAGCTAAAGAAGAATAAGTGAAGTGCGTATGGATTTCATTTTTTGTTAATCGAATACTACTGTATATAGAAGCATGCTTAGCAAAGGCAACCGCTTTTGGGACATTAGTACCTGTATAGTGACCCTTAGTGCTAATCAAACGTTGTAACAGATGCTTGTGTTGTGTAATAAAGTATCTTTTTAAATAACGTATTCATGGTGTATCTGTTGCTTCTCGCGTGCGCTTTCGCTACGAGTCGAATTGTGACACAATAACCATAGTTGACGAGACAAATCCCCTAAACGTAACTTATTGATGACTTAGTGTTTCTTCATGTATATATTTTTAGAAAAATAGGACAAAGATGTTACTATATACATATCAACTTAGTTATTTGATTTTTATTTTTTACCTACTTTGATGCGTTTGGAAAATAAAAATTAATGTCTTTATCCTATTTTTTATTATATTTAGATATGTGGTTATAAATTTTGAACAACATGTTTTGTGCATTATGGATTGTTTTTTTTCCTTTCCATTTCATTTTAGTTTTTATTTTTATAGGCCCAGTCCAATAAGCCCAAATAAAAAATAAATCGGAATCAAATCGTTAGTAACGGTTCGGATTAAATCTTCAAAGGCTTGGTTTGGTTATCAATTATCAAAAACCATTATTAACAATTATACCTAAAACCGTCAAAAACAGACAGTAAACACCGCTAGTTTCAAATTCTTATTTTGCTATTAGTTTGATTTTTGAACTATGAATTGTGAATTTAGGTAAACATCCAATTTCTTAGGTAAACGTCAAAACCGGACTGCGACACATGTACAACTTTGTATTTATTTATTAGGTAGTAGATTGTACTTTTATTATGTGATGAACCTTACCCAACCCGAACGACCGACTTGAAAATTTATGTAACTGATATGAAATTAGAGCATCTAAAAACAGTTATCCACAAAAATAATTGTTGGATTCGCCGCCTATGAAAAGCTGATACAAACGTACACTGCGGCAGCCACAATACAAAAATTTCACAAGAATTGTCTCACCCGTTTGCATAAACCCTTGGGAAACAAAGAAGACATGAATTAGTAAACTCAAAACTCTTGCAATCGACCTAAAAAGGAAAATACAAAAAAAGGTTTCTAGTGATTACAGTCGCAAATGCTTAACAACTTTTAATATTTTGCGACGATTATGATGACCCCTAAACGATTTCTCTATCAACAACAGCTGGTGTCGTAATTAGATGAACAGAAGAACCTTTGGCGCTTACTTTTGATGCGATAGTGTGTCCATGAAGATGATGCAACAATTCTACCCAATAATAATTTTAGAGACTCTTTCAGTGTTGTGATTTCATCCTTATTTGTGTTATTTGTGACACAAAGGAGGAAGTTGCATACAATCCTGCCACCTAAACTGGTCATATCTGCCTGGGCCATGGTTAACCTTAGGCTTTTGAGGGCGTGCTTGATCTCTGAAAGTAGTTCTGCTCGATCTTCACAACAAACAGAAGCTCTGATGAAAACGTCACTATTAGGCTCCATAGTATTCAGATCAAGGTCGATGATCACTTCATCCAAATGTGTTGGAATTGTAAGTACTTTGCTTAATTCCTTTATTTCCGAATTCAACTGTTTGACTTGTTCAATTACCTTTCCCAATAGCCTTGCCTTGTCCATCTGCATACACCAAATACATTTAGCGACAAGAAAAGTGGAGTTTAGCGACTCCAATCTTACTGAATTAGCCACTGCCACAAGAAGTTTTTGTCATTTAAGAATAAATAACTCTCACACCCTTTATTCTTATTCTTAAATCTACACCTTCGTCCACTCAGGGACCAGAACCCTCAACCATACAGGGAGGAACACCATTATGTACGCAACGTGATGGATTCTTTCTTTAAATTTTAGGTTGTTTGGAGATGTATTTATGGTTTCCAGATTACTTTTGAAACTTTTTAGATTCTAGATGATCCGCTAGTTGATTAAGGAATGTTACTAGAGTTTATTAGGATCCGCTAGTTGAACTAGTGGATGTGGTATGCTTCTCAGAACTCGTGATGAGTTGGCAAACATGTATTGGTTTTTAACATAATCACGATTTACATCAGCTAGTGCAGATCACCAAGAATCAAAACATGTTTCAAAAATTTTGACTAGATACCATGAAAACTTCTCCGAGCCATATAAAAAAATGCACCTTGATACCATAGTTGGCAACAAGTTTTTGCTTCCCATATGCACACACATGTTAACCAAAAGGCCTTTGGCCAAGCAACATCCGACAAGTATCAAACGTAGTGACTGAAAATGAGGAACTTAGTGATACCACTTCTCATAACAAAACTATTTTTAATAGCCTTAAGACCATCCACAATGGGTGTTTGCGAGGCGCCGTAAAGTGAGGTGGAAAAAAAGAGGAGGGAGGCAAGCGGATGTGGCGAGAAGGGAAGCAAGCAGACGTGGCGAGGAAAGAGGCAAACAGTCGCCCTTGCAGAAGGGCATGCCTGCGGAAGATGTGGGCTGTTTTGTGAGAGGAGAGTAGAGAAAAGCGGAGAGCACCCGTGGAGAGGAGAGATATGGCCAGCTTTTGCTGGTTATCACGGGCATTGGCTGACGTGGAGCACCCTTCCACCCCTGGCGTTGTTGATCGCCTAACACATTACAGAATCTTGTATCGTCAGTTACCGAATCTAAGACTTAGCAGCACTTACAGCTATCACAATACATCTTTGGTTCTAAACTTATATCTAGCAATGAGAAAAAAAAAAGAAGATAATATAACCTTTTCAGAACCGGAGACTAGTTTCCTTAGAGTAGCAAGATGTGCATTAATCCTATCTCTACGTCGCTTTTCGGTTTCGCTATGGTTCTTGGAAGAACTTCCCACTTTACCATCATCTTGTTCGCCATCGCCTACGCTGCTACCTCCTCCACCACCACCGCGATCAGAATCACTGAATTGATTAACACTTGGAGATACAAAAGCATGATCACAGTTTCCGAATTGATTTACAATCCCATTTTGGGTCCAAGACCAAACAAAATCGTCCATTTTGAAAGGAACAAGTTAATTAAAGGTTTTGAGATATTTGAAGGTGAATGGTGAGGGTTTGTTCTCCAATGAAAAATCATGTTTTTTGGTAGTTATCCACAAGTCACCTTCACCACATTAATTAAATGGTTTCATTTAAATTAAAGGATTGAAAAAGTCTCAGCCGCAAAGCTAGCAACTTTAATGATTATTTCATGTCAAAGACAAAGTGATTGGAAAATAAACAACAGTTCGTGGATCCAAGAAAGATTTTTGTGACGTGCCAGCTTTACTATGAAAAGTATATTTATCGTAGTAACTAGTAGTATTATTAGTAATGTACATTGTAGCGGGATCATTAAATCAAATGAAAAGTATTGAATAATACATTCGCGTTGTAACATATTAATTCACAAAAATTAAACCGAAACGTAAAACATAGAAAAGAATAACCGTCAAAAAGTTACGACAGGTCGTTAAACCACCAAAAAGTTAACGTATAAAAGTCAAACCACACATGCGTGTTGTAGCATGCTAAGTTGCAAAATTTAGACCAAAATGTAAAATGACAATTTGTAAAAGATGAAAATGATAAGTAACCAAATGTTAAAGTGGAAAAATGTCAGGGTAAAAATGAAAAATGCATTTTTGACAAAGTTGCAAAAGAAGAAAAGTATAAGGATGAAGTGTGTAACAAAATTGAATAGTAGTCTTGTCTCACAATCAAATGTTGATAAATAATATATAGTTAGCTAACTCGCAAAATTTAGACTAAAATGTAAAATGAAGAATTTGTAAAATATGAAATGAATAAGTGACCTAATGTGAAAGGGGAAACATGTTAGGAATGAAAAATGTTTTTTTTTTTTTTGACTAAATTGCAAAAGGAGAAAACAATAAAGGTAAAGTGTGTAAAGTTTTCTTGTCTTACAAGCAAAAGTTGATAAATAAATACAATATATAGTTAATTAATAGTTATATATTTGATAAAGAAATTGATTAAAAATCAACATTAGACTATGTTGTCTGTTAACAGACTACGGACTGAGTTGTTAATGTGCTAGCTCGGCCGTTAATGGAGATAACACCACAACGTCGAGTTAACAGGGTCGGTTAATGGGGATTTGATTAATAGGTTAACTTAGGAAGATAGTTTGGTAGTTGGGCCTTGGATCTTCCAACCAATCATCTTTTTTTAGTTATCAGGCTCTTTAGTTAATTCACAACACATTGTTAATAAGTATTTAGTTAATGGTTAAATTCTTATATGGCAGTTACGTGACATTAATATAACAATGAGTTTAATTGACCTACAATACCTAGTCTAATAACTCATCTGTTGTTTGATATGGAAATTATATATTTGGCATTTTATATTTTTATTTCCCCATGTGTTTCTACCGTAATTCCTTAAGGTGAATTCTGCCATGTAATCACTACCACAAAATTGTGTATTTAGTGACAGAGAAAGAGCTAGAGTTTAAAAAAGTGAAAAAATTGTAATTAAAAGTTGATATTCAGCCACAAATATTTGCTATATCTATGCACATGATTGTTAGTGCAGATGTCTTTGATAAAGACGTATATAGTGACACGAAATGGGTATTGCAAGTTATAATACCCTTTTATGACAGATATTCAACCGTTTGTCACTCGATCTATTAAGATAGCTTTTACTAAAACACAAATTTATATCGGAAAATTATGAGACTAGCTGACCATTTATCACTCATGGTTGCATTAAAATAGTAATTTTAAATATTTCACACAAAATTGCCCTTTCTTCTTATGCCTTGTTTTTACAAACGTACGCTGAGTGATCTTTTAGTCCATATAAAAACCTATTCAATTCTTTTTGTGTTTTTATGCATAACTTTTCAACACCTACATGCATTTGTACACTTCGCTACATACTTGATCACTGATCCGCTCACTATACATTTCGCTACATTCATAACCATGGGCGCAAAGACGATCGATTGAGAAATCATGACCAACATTTTGATCAAAGAGTACTTTGCTCCAAACAAAATCCATAAAGCGACAAACATTTTTATGAAGTTTTTAAAACTGTAAATTTATGCACGCACATGACAGTAACAATGTCCCGGTTAATATGTAATTTTCATAGTTTTAGGTGCCGTTGGTCATTTACATGTTGGAAAAACTGATAAACTGTGAAAGCAAATAAAATGAATTTTTGAAAGAAAATACATTTGTTGGGACTACAATATCTGAAAATTGATTTTTCACTTTTTGTGATGAGAAAGATCATGTGTTAAAAGATAAAGTATTTGAGTTGGGGCATGTAAAATGAAGATGGAGTGTTGGCACATCAAACTTCATTTTCAAACATTATGATTCTTACAGCACTTAAATTGGTGGACCTTCACCATCAATGGCTATTCTGGCTTTACATCGACACTGGGTCTCTGATCCGATCATCTTATTTTGAATTTTTATAGAATACATTGACAACAATTATTAACCTTTTATATAATATATTATTTAAGTATACCAATTATTTCTGAAACATGAGTCCAAATTCAGACACGCATAGCGAACTTTTAATCCAAAGCTTGTAGAGATTTGATTTGATTGATGAATATAGTAATGTTACTTTTGTTTAACTAGATTGGCTCCATTTTTTTCCAAATTTTAAATTTACTTTTCGTAATATCATGCATGACACATACATTGAGGGGTATCTAAATAAAAAGGGGGTTGGGTTGGTGATATCTTCACTTGGTACATGCATATGTGGTTGAGATTGAAGAGCAGAGCTTCAATCGGTTTCATAGCATCCAAACTTGTTAAGAAAACAGGGAGAACAAAAATAGGCTGGACGCTTGAAGAAACTAATTTCTTCAACAATGATACAAGCTTTAGACTATGGGGTGTGGAGGGGCTTCGGCTTTAGGCATTGCTCGACACATGGCAGATGTGAGCTCCACCAGTCCACACCCAAAAAAGTGGAGTGTGGAAGTGGCGTGGCGAGGCCGGCGTTGTGGAAGGGGCTAGCCAAACGGTCATCAACAACCAGCCAACCATTGTAGACATGTCACCCCAGACCAGCATCCCATGCCAAGCAGTATGCCACGCCAAAGGGACAACGCCCACCAAAACGCCAACCTTAATGGAACACCTGCTGTTGAAGAGCCATCAATGCCCAAAGCCACGCCCACACCCACCAGTCTTATAGACTTTAAAATGATAATCCATTCCTTAATTCAAAGCTAAGCATAATCAATAAACTATAACAAAGATAATAACATGTACCAAAATACAACATTCGTATTTTGAGTTGGAGAGCTAAGGTCATGAACTCCCAACTTGTTAAGTCTCAAATTGAACTCTACCCAAAGCTTTTGTAAAGAAATTTGTCACTACAGTCGAGTTAGAACTTAAGAGGTCTTATCATTGTTGCTTGTAACGTTTCTCAAAATATATGTTATTCAATTTCAATGTGCTATGAAAAAACAAGATATGCTATTATTTGTAAGGTCATATGACTAGCGTAGTACCGTGAAGAAGGATCTGAAAACATAGCATATAAATCCTGAAGAATATACTAAAAGCAAGTTGGTTCCAAACAAGATGTTGGTTATTGCCATACAACAATAATTGGTAATGGTAATGGTAATGGTAATGGTAATAATAATAATAATAATAATAATAATAATAATATATAATAATAATAATATATAAATAATAATATAATAATAATAATAATAATGGCAGTGGCAGTAGTAATAGCAGTAGCAGTGGCAATAAATATTAGCAGTAGCAACAGTAGCAGCATTAGCAGCAGTAGTAGTACTAGCGATTGTTGATACTAGACCTCTATTGATCCTTAGTCTGATAATTTGATTTTTAAGAAAATAGTTTTTAATCTAAAAAGCAAATGGAACAATTAAACAACCAAAGCAGAACAGCAAGCTCAGACAACTGGAAAGAAACTTGTATACTATGGAAAACAACTACCTAGGTCTAGAATACTACTTGCAACTCAACTCTCAGAATTGGACAGTAGAATGGCTACCGGGTTTCTAAAAATACGACTGACTCAAGAAAACCCTAAAGAATGCGAGATCACCTCCCGATCTCACTATCATCTCTCGGAAAATCCAAAGGGACGTGTAAATAACCCGTTACTAGTTTACATCACCTCTCGGTCTCAACTCACTAGGGAAAGCTAAGGTACTCAATTGACTCGTTCACCTCTCGGTCTCGATAATCACAACACACCTTAAAGTATGAAGGAGTTATCTAAGGTTGTTGACAATAACTCGAGTTTGCTAAGGAAACTAAGGTAAATAAGTAAGGATCTCCTCTTTGTCTTGCCTTTCCCGAAACCTAAGAACTAGACAAACCGACACTCTCTTTCCTCCTGGTCTTAAGAGTGGCAAAACACTAATTTCAAAGACTCACAAGGTTGCTTATAAGGTTATCTAAGACAAGACACGTCTAGATCATACCACTAACACAAAGTCTATGGAAAATCACATGAAACTTTAGATCTGAAACTACAAAAGTAACGGACTTAGAAAAAACCCAAAGCAACAATCATGCAAACCGATTACTGAAAGCATTTATACGCATTATCATCAACAACTCATAGATATTTTACCAAAACATTGAGCGAAACTTGTATTATCCAAAACCGAAAGTCACAAATCTGAAGTAATCATCAATACAACCTAGATAGCATAAATGTTTAGCTACTCGTGTTCACAAACGAATCAAATATCGCTTCAAAGTTTAACAATTCTATTAAACATGTATAATAGGTGATCAACACAATGCAAAACACGAATTCTACGTTTAAACTATGAATAAACAAGTGTAAAACCGAACCCTTAGTGTTCCAAGCTTCAATCCTTTGATCCCGAGCCTTATGATCTTCACAAAAAGCTCCAAAAAACGCCTAAAACTAATGTGGTTTCGCCTGGTTGCGACCTTCAAACCCTACGGTTGTAAGGTTTTAAACGTATTTTTTTCTGTTTAGCGGACCATATGGCATCAGCCTTACGGTCCGCAGCGCGTTATAATTTTTTCACCACCAAAAGTCCTTAGCGGACTGTATACCCTACCGCAAGGGGTCCTGAACAGCAGCACTAATATGTCTTTTTTCACTTTTTCCGACATGCTTGTTCACAAACTCTTCAACGCATCCGATTTTCTTCGTTTTCTCCATCCAATTGCTTGATTTTCCTCCATGTCCTACAAATCCATAAAGTAGTCAAATCCGTATCGAAAACATGGGAAAACCATTTATGTAACATTAGCAACATTTCAATGGTTGTACATTTTTTATCGTTTTCATATATTTTATTTACGAAATACATAATCGTATGATCGAGCAAAACGATATTCACGACATTTCCGAAATAAAATCCAAGTTACATATGCTTTAATACCCTTTACATAACCTAAACAATGTGCTAGAAGGATTAAAAATAGCAAGTAAGTGATAATACAAGTCAAGGGGCTAAAACTATCAAAATACAAAATATTTTGCATCAGAAGGCCTTGCAGACCATAAGACCTAATACCTTGTGGTCTGTAAGGTGTGCCCAAATGCAAATATTTGCTTGATCATCAAGTATTGCCACCTATCTTCATGATTGACACCTAGCACGAACCACCTTCAATCTAGTTTAGACACTTGTTAGGACACTAATTAACATCCTAACACCTCATCAAACATTTATCATCACCTCCTTAATCCAAGATTACTATAAATAGGCACTTGTTCTTCCATTTTCAAGCACACCATTCTTTTTTTTCTCACTTACACACTCTTGAAGCTTCCTTCCGCACTTAAGGCCTCCATTCCATAGTTTTAATCATTCCTCCAAACACAAGTAAGTGTTTCTTCTAGTCTATTTCATTTATTTGGGTAGTTAAGAGCCAAAAGTCAAGCAAAACTGACTTTTGCTTTGACTTTCGGTTTTAACCTTTTTGGTAAAATCAAAGTTCAAAATGAACTTTGCTACGTGATCGTAATAATGAAATTGTTAATCCCTTACGATTACACCTTCTCATCATCAGGCGAAATGACGAGTCAAAACTTTTATATAATAAAAGTCAAAAATATAAATTTTACGACGAATGAATTTTTAAGTATAAAAACTAAAGGTTTTGACACCAAATCAGTTCATATAACATTATAACACATGTTTAAACATGTCTAACTCGTCTTTTCTAGTTTAGTGTTCATTTCTTAGTCGAAAGTCAAGCTTTATGATTTGACTTTCGAATCTGGCACGTTTGATCAATTTTAGGATCCAATCAAGCCCAACTATGTGACCATAGTAATATAGGTAATAACCCTCTGAGCTTATACCTTATGGTCATTCCATTTGATAAGGTTTTAATCAATGATTTTTAAGGAAAATCGTCACAATAGAAAGAACAACATTAGAGATTAGTTAAGAGCTTAAGAGTTATGGCTATGTCATCTAAGTATCGAACTAAATCTCTTTCTTGTAAATCCATCCTTTATATATATATATATATAATATATATATATATATAACTAATGGAGGGGAATAGTTTCAACCAGCCGTCTGGCACTTTCCTATTAACCCGAACAAATTACGATATACTTATTTATATTAACATATCCTTTCGTTGTAAATTCTATAGATAAGAAGTTTAGGAACATTTTTTTAAGGAAATCATAAAATAAATGTGAATAATTTAAGCTAGGACATTAAACCGAACCCGAATATTATCATGCTCGAATTAGTACAGCTGGATTATACCTCTATTTCTATTACTAAGCCATAAACCAAAGTTATTTCATATAGGGAATAAAAGGAATGTATTATTGTTATTGTTATTTTATATAGTATGAGCCCAAAAGTCACATGTATGGGTCCCCCATTAGAAGAAAAAGATGGATGACAGTCTGCCCTCACATTTCTCCCACCGACTTCTCACGACAAAATGTTCCATTCACGAATACAATCTAGTCCAATTCACACGTTCATTAAGCATTTAAGTTGATTAATTGAATGAAAAGAAAAGTTATGAACACCAATTACATTAATGTTATATAATGTGTTGGAATAACTATTAATATATTAATATTAATTAATTGAGGGATGAGTTATTATACTCAGATTTTAAATTTAGAAGACATAAAAACATAATTAATCATAAAATATAACATAATTTCAAGTAAAATTTAACACAATGTTAAAGAAAAAAGACACAATGATGAAAAAAGAACTCAGTATCAAATAAAAAGACACAATGGCATGAAACAAAAATTCTAAAATCTACAAGCTAAAAATTAAAAAAAACATAAAATCTAAAATCGTAGAGTTCGATAAGACGGTTTCAATACAGCTAAAATAAGTTCAACTAGGGTCTAATTGATACTCTTCCTGATTTTAAACAAACTTGTTCATATACTATAATTCAAAATTTTGATATGAACTTATTATTCTCATTTGACTCCATGTGTATGCTATTGGTTTGGCTTCTTAGATGTAATCTCACTTGCATCTCCCTCATTTATGAAACGGACAGCCATCTTCCTCTCCTCAAGTATCCTTGGAGTACTTTGTTAGCCTCATTTCATACTAGAACGGTGTCAGTATAATGTGATGGGAAACACAAACGTTGTTATGGTGTCCATTGTTCAGTTGGTTGGTTATTATCTTCAACCGAAATCAAAGACATCGGTTAGTCTATTTTATTAATCAATCGGTTTTAGTTAATCAGTTCAGTTTATTCTGTTAGATTAATGGTTATTGGTTTGATTTGTTTGATTTCGATTAATAGCCAAAACTAAAGTTAAACTAAAAATTTTGCTTACAAATACAAGAAATTAAGCTATAATATAAATAAATGAAATGGAAGTATAGATAATAAAATGGAGGTATAAAATATGAAATGCATGATCGGTATAAAGCTAGAACTATATGAAAATATAAATGGTTCGATCCAGTTCGGTTAATTTTGGTTAAACGATAGTACAAAAAAAATTCGATAGCCGATTTTGGTTGATTCAGGTTTCGGTTAATCGATTTAAAGTTAATTCAGTTTTTTGGTTGATTTCAATTCTGTTTCATTTGTTTTCGGGTCGGTTTCAATTAACGATTAATTATTGTTCACCCTTAGACATTGTTTATCACGTAATATATCAATTTTCTTAATTAAAAATATAGCAATACTATACTCAAATTAAAGAGAATAAAATATTTGTTTTTATGGTGTGATATTTTTAAAAAAATATTAATGTACAAAATTGTTATGATTGTTAAAAATTGGGGTAGTTAGTTTTTTATAAGGAGATAAAGTGTAGGTCCTAATTGATTATCTATAATTTTATTAAAAATGAGAAAATTAAATTATAATTAAGATTGGAGGATTAAAGTGTAATGAGTGTATAAAAGACTAATTTACCCTCGTCTTAGGTTGTACCTTATATTAGGGATTGGGTTTTTTCTCAAATACTCGTATCTGTACCGATTTTAGGGATTCGATACATGTATTGGTATCCAGTTTTAGTGATTTTGGTATTCGATACTTTCGGTATTGGTACGGGTACGGGTAGAAAGGATACTAGTACTGAATCTTATATAGACCTTTTAAAGTTTTTTTATTATGTTTTATTTCGTGTTATGGTATTTATTGTACTCGAATCGATTTTACCTATTTGGTACCCGTATCATATTGGTACTCGTTTTACCTATTTGGTACTCGTGTGGTGTTGATAGTCGTGTCAATTTTACCTATTTAGTACCCGTACGAGTGATCAAAAAACAAAATAAAAACAAAGTGGTGCCAAAGCGGATGTTGTACTGAAATACCCATACTCGTTCCATACCAATATATTCGGTACGATATTTGGTATTCAATTTTATTTAAATTTGATATTGGTATTCTCGGTACCGATACGAATATTGTACCAATTTCATCATTTCCTTATACATTAAAACAAAAAAAATAACTTTTGGGTTTATTAAATACCCTTATTTTATATTTTATACACATTATGCATAGTATATAGATATAGATAAATGAAATCATCTTATGTACTCCTAACGGATTATTTACATTTTGCGGTCCAGAACTAAACTTGAAAAAGCTAAAACCACCCACAAACCGATTATTAACAAGGCCCGACTATATCCCACTTCTTCTTGTGAAATAATTTAAAAAGTTAATACATATTTACCATTAAGATTGGACTCAACGTCTATACAGTTAGTTTGGCTTATTGGATGTAATTAATCCCACTTGTGTCTCCCTCATTTATAAACGAAGAGTAACCATCTTCCTCTCCTCGAGTATCCTCCTTGTTGAGAGTACTCTAGCAACCTCATTTCATACTTATATAGATACATGATATACTTTGATTTTTTAGAGCTCATGTTTTGGATTAGCTTCTACGAGTTACTAAACATAAAAGGCAAAAACCGATAAGTAACAAGAGCAGACTAGAAAATATATGAACAATTTCATTATTAAATGGGTAATATAATCAACATACATTCAATTTTGGTCAAACTAGAATCATGTGATATGATTGTATGATGATGTATGGTGATTATGTAAGATCTTCAAGTAATCATTTGATTTGAATGTGGACCGACTCTAAAATCACATGGACCCATAAGTTATGTGATACAAATATGGGACGTGCCATGTTTTGTTTTGTTTTAATTCTGCTTTTGTTGTTGTATTATTAAATAATTATTACTATTATAATTTAGACAAAGACGTTAGTAGGTATGCTTTTTGTGATTTACATAAATGTTTAACATTATTGGTATATTGGAGTTATTATTCAATAATTTCTGTTAAAACGTATATGCAAATTTTTCACCTTTTAACAATTATTGTATGATTTTATTGTTTGTTTATTTCAGTTGGTTACCATCTGCTAACTTATAAACATGTGTGTTACAAGTGCAACACATGGAAACTATCATGGTATCTTGTATTTATATGTAATTAAGATGATAACAAATTAAATTATCAAATTCATTTACTAATAACTTATATGCAAACGTTCCATGTAGAAATGTCACATAACATGAGATTTATTGAAAATTAATAATTGAACTTTGAAGTATCCCTTCTTATTTGTTGTCTTATCTTCACTATAATTAATATAAATGCATGTTTCATTGTCACAAAGCAAGGTTGCTATAAGAACATATGTCAAAAGTTTAAATCTCTCGTGCCCTCTCTCCCCAAGAGGGTTTTTACTGGTGGATGACACTTTTTTACAAGAATAGAAAAACGAAATAATTAATTTCTTTTTCAATCCTAATTATTTTTGAAATATAAGAAAATGATTAAAATATAATGTTTGTTCATATCTTTCTATAGGTGTTTAAAAAAATATTATGAGAAAATAAGTTTTTTACAAGTAAATAATTGTAGTGAGTTTTTTATATGTAAAACACATGATTTTCCAATGAACTCATCCCTCTCAATATGGAGAACATGCCTTTTAAATGTGGTCTTATATTCTAAATTAGACCCTAGATCATCGCATAGCCGAATTGTCACGGCCTAAATTCAATTATCCTATTTTTGATAAATAAATCTAAAAAATGTCATATGTCAATATTATATCATCCCTTAAAAAGTCAAAATTGATCTTTATTATAGCTTAGGTTAACTGATGTATTGAATAATACAGCTATTTATCGTGTATAGTTTGCATAAGTTTCGTTAATTTTCGTTTCAGTTTTATAAGAATTTATCTACTTTTAATCCAATTATGTTTCGCAGGTCTTGGTTCGTGGAAATAGCTGGAAAGAGAGGAAAACGAGTTAAACTATTGAAGAAACCGAGCCGGATAATAATTAGAAGTCGAGAGAAGAAACGAATCGAAAAACGTGAAAAATCGCCTTCTGGCGGCCCGCGACCGCACCAGCTTATTCCTCTCGCGGGTAGCGAGAGGAAGGGGAGTTCCGGAAAGATTTTAACACGGTCATTGGGCGCGACCGGGTGTCATGTGCCTCTCGTGGCAGCGAGAGGGTTATTTTATCAGAAAGAAACGTAAAGCAAGCAGTTTTGTTAAAGAAGAGTTTATATATCAATGTTTAACTCATATAACAATAACTTGAATGATTTTGGAGAGTTAGAGCAAATTCTGAAGAGCTGTTGCACGTTTCTGAAGTGAAGATTGCTAGGGAATCATTGGAGTTGAAGCTGGAAGCTTAGAGATCAAGAGATTCCAGGTTTTGTTTACCGATTTTTCTATTTCTATCTTTCTTGCTCCTGTTCAATGAATTCAGTTTTAAAGCTTTGTTTATTTATTTTTAAGACAATGTTTCTCGGCTAGATCTTTTACACTATCTAGGTTTTGATGAATAATTATTAAAGTTTGGATTTTCATTGAATTAGTTATGTGTTTATGGGATTTTTAATAAAGTAGTAAACTTTGTTAAATTGATTTGGTGTATTTCCATGTTTTGAATTGATTATTGATTGTTTAATTATTTCATATAGATCGAGTTGAATGTCTTTCAAATAATAGGTTTATGTTGATTGTCGAGTCTTAGCGGGTTCAGGTAATCTTTCGATAAATTGGCCAATAAACCCTAGAAACAATTAAGTGAAAAATATAATTAAAACTTAACATTATACTAAACCTAATTATTAAGAAATAATAGTTTATTAACTGATTTAAATAGGTAAATTGCTAGAATTAGGCTTTGAGAGAAACCGGGTTTTCGTTTACTTGCCATATTTGTGTCAGTTAAACCAAATCAAGAACCCTAGTTGGTCGAAGCTTTCTATTAAGAGATAGTTGGCTATTTTAGGCACTTTATTAAACATTAGATAACCGAAAGGAAATCTTATAAACCGGTGAACATAACTATCTTTAGAATATCATAGGCGTCTTCCCGAGAAGGGTCGTGGGTCTTGTTCGCTATTTCTTAGGATTTAGTATTTCAAGATCCCGGTTCCCTATCACATTAACATTCAATTAAACACCATTCGATAGTAGCAAGGATTCTAACCTAGGTAGTCATTTCATCATCATTGAATTTAGTGTTCGCTTCAAATTCCGTTTCAAGTCGTTTTAATTGAAGTAATTATAGGATTAATTATATTCTTAGGATCTTTAGTAAAACCCCCCAAATATAAAATAATTTAATTTGTGTCAATAAAGTTCAATAGGGTCATTAACGTAATTAGAGAGTCTCGTGGGTTCGATATCCGGACTTGCTTAAGCTTTACTATAATTGATCGGTCCACTTGTCGGTTGGTAGTTTTAGTCAGATTTTAAGAGTCTAGAGTATTACTTTAAGTCTAGATTTAGATTAGTTTCATTTATTTTTATTAAACTACTTTTAGTACATAAATTTTTCGGCGCCGTTGCCGGGGACTTCTCTTTGGCGATTGCGTTAATTACTTTGTTTAGACTTAATTGACATCATATTTTTTTTCTGTTTTGTTTGAGTCGTAGAAGTCTAAATAAATTAGTTAATTTAATTTTCTTCGTTTTATATAATTTTTTATAAGTATTTCTTTTGCGTTTTCTCACTTCTCTTTTCTGGTTTGTAGTGGATGCCCCATACGCGTTCGCAAGGACCTCCATCGAAGCCGCCAACGGACACATATCTCTCTTCCGCGCAAAGGGTTAATACATCTTCATCCTCATCTTCAGTTTTTTCTGATTCCTCCCTTCCATCTAGACCATCGAACTTTGACTTTACACCGAAGTCCTCGCCGCCTGATTCCCCACCTCCCAGAAACACAATCCCACCACCTATTTTCCACATGGCTAACAATCAAACAGTTTACCAGCAAGCAACCACCGGTTTCACCGGTGCGAACTCGCCCATCACTCTTTCCCAATGAACAATGATAAAGCTTGGCAAATCCCGTCTTACATCATCACTGCTATAACTAAATCGTGCCAATTTCACGGTCGTGATGACGAGGATGCACCCGCTCACATTAACCGTTTTACCCACCTCTGTCACACCTTTAACATGGAAGATGCGGGAAGAATGCTCGTTTCCTTCAAGTATTCCATTTTTCTTTTGGAAGCCGGGTCGCCGTTTGGCTTGACTCACAACAGGTCAGCACCTTTACTACATAGGTCACCCTTTGAGATGCTTCCTTAAGAAATATTTTCCACCGCCAAAGCATCTCGTCTTTGCCATCAGATTCATTCGTTCCGGATGGAACCCGATGAACCTTACCATTTAGCATGGGAGCGTTTCCAAACCTTAGTGTCCCGTTGTTCTCAACACGGTTTGTCTGATAGGTTTTTGTAGAGAAACTCTACAACGGACTCACCCCGAAACCCGAGTGCTGGAGGGCAACTTATGGGCAAGAAGACGGTTGTTGAATGTAACGACCTCTTCGAGAGCTTCGCACATCATGATATAGAATACAGCGTTACCGGCAGGAATTCAATCCCAGTTTCTCGTACCACCCCGGTCAATCAGGGAGTATACCAAGTTAGCTCGGAAACAATGGTAGCTGCTGCCTTAGATAGTTTTAAGCGAGAGGTTACTATGGAAATACAAGAGTTGAAAAAGAAGGTGGATAGATGTGAGGTATGTAGAGGAGGTCCATGATACTATAATATATAATAATAAATAAATATAATAATAATAATAATAATAATAATAATAATAATAATAATAATAATAATAATAATAATAATAATAATAATAACAACTCTAATTGGCATAATAATAATAATAATTCCGTTCTTTCGGTAACCCCCTTGGTTTCCAATCAGGTCAATATTAAAACAGGGGGCAGGGTCATTACTCTAGTGGAGGTTCTGGTAAACAAGGTCAGTTTATTGGTGGGGGTTCAAACCAAGAGGGTCAAAACATGAGTGGAGGTTCGGGAGGTAGTTGAATAGGATCGAGAAACTTCTTTCTTAGTTAGTGGTTAAAGATCAGGTTACTCAGAAAATGTTAGCAGAGCATAATCTTCTTTTAAAGAATCAGCAACCCGCACTCTTAGATCTTCAAAGGTCCATAGGTAGTATCGCTAAGCAACTGCAAGAACAACCACATGGTCAGTTCTTGGGTAACATTCAACCTAACCCGGCGAGCCAACATGCAAAAGCGATAACCACCCGTAGCGGTAAGAGTTTAGGAGAAGTGGTTAGAGAGAGAGTAGACGTAGAGGATAATGAGGAAGAAGTAGATGAAGAGATAGAGATGGAGGCTCCACCTAAGGTGCAAAATAGGCTAGACCCAGAAAGTACCAAACCAAATCGTGAGCCTCAAGCCGAGAGTAGGGCAGAAAAGAAACCAGTAGAGGTTAGGTCATCACCATACGTAGATCATTCACGCTTACCTTACCCCGCCCACCTTAAGCAACAAAAATATGCTAAGGAATACGTGAACTTTCTTGATATGTTCACCCAACTTAAAATCAATCTTCCTTTTATTGAGGCCCTCCAGCATATGCCAAAATACGCAAGGTTTTTGAAAAACCTTCTTAAATGTAAAGACAGGCTAGGGAAACTCTCAAATGTTCCTTTTACCGGAGGATGTTCTGCCATAGTCTTAAATAAATTACCGGAGAAACTCACCGATCCGGGTATCTTCACCATTCCATGTTTCTTTGGTGGTTCCATCATTCCCGCTCTCGCGTAATCTAGGTGCTAGCATCAACTTGATGCCATTCTCGCTCTATGAGAAATTAGGCTTAGGAGATCTTACTCCCACCCGTATGTCACTTTCTTTAGCCGATCGATCAGTTAAGTATCCTCGAGGAATCATAGAAATTTTGCTAGTTAAGGTTGATAAATTCGTTTTCCCCGTTGATTTTGTTATTCTAGATATGGAGGCCGATGAGGAGTTCCCATCATTCTAGGTCGTCCATTCCTCTGCACCGCAAAGGCAATCATCGATGTCCATGACGGCAAGATTACACTCCACGTTGGGGATGAGAATGTCACTTTTGAAATCTCTAGGTCAATGCAACACCCTAGCGGTGGAGATAATGATAGTGGCCCATGTTATTTCGTCTATTTTCTCAATTCACTCATTTCGTGTGTAGATCATTGTCTC
This sequence comes from Scalesia atractyloides, assembly GCA_947069175.1. Classification (NCBI taxonomy): domain Eukaryota; kingdom Viridiplantae; phylum Streptophyta; class Magnoliopsida; order Asterales; family Asteraceae; genus Scalesia; species Scalesia atractyloides. The sequence continues at coordinate 50,958,155 of CAMTDV010000023.1, forward strand.
GAATATATTAGTGGAGCCGATTTAGTGAATGAGGGGGTGGTTGACAAGGAGTTTGAAGAAGAGGACTTAGAGGATGACCCATTTTGGGTCCCCGAAATGTTAGACTTTTGTGAGATTCGTGAGGCAAGTGAGAGTAAACCTATAGATACTACGGCCCTTTTAGAGCTTAAGGTCCTTCCTTCACACCTAGAGTATGCTTTCCTATGAGAGAATTCGAGCTTACCCGTCATAATTTCTTTGAAATTGACGACGGAGAAGAAGGTGAAGTTGATATCTGCTCTGAGAGAACAAGGAAGCCATCACGTGGAAACTATCTGACATTAAGGGAGTAAGCCCAATATTCTGGACTCACCGGATCCTCATGGAGGATGTCTCTAGCCGGTGGTACAACCTCAATGACGCCCCAATCCGAATATGCAAGAAGTAGTCAAGAAAGAGGTTCTGAAGTTGATGGAAGCCGGGTTAATCTATCCTATATCAGATTCTTCCTGGGTGAGTCCAACTCAAGTTGTTCCCAAGAAAGGGGGAATGACAGTTGTCATGAATGAGAAAAATGAACTCATCCCATCACGTACGGTCACCGGTTGGCGTGTGTGCATCGATTACCAAAAATTAAATGACGCCACTCGAAAGGACCATTTTCCACTTCCTTTCATCGACCAGATGCTAGAGCTCTCGCGGGGCAGCAATTCTATTGTTTCCTCGACGGGGTTTCAGGTTACTTTCAAATCCCCATCGCCCGGAGGATCAAGAGAAGACAACCTTTACATGTTCCTATGGCACATACGCGTACCGTTGCATGCCTTTTGGATTATGTAACGCCCCAGCGACGTTTCAGCGATGCATGGTAGCCATCTTTCAAGATATGATCGAGAATTCGATGAAGGTTTTCATGGATGATTTTTCTGTCTATGGAAATTCCTTCGATCAGTGTCTTAGTAATCTTGAAGCTATGATGAAGAGATGTGTGAAGACGAAGTTGATGCTAAAATGGGAGAAGTGTCACTTCATGGTGACGGAGGGATTGTGTTAGGCCATATGATATCTAGAGTCGTCATAGAGGTAGATAGAGCAAAAATAGATACCATTAGTAGACTTCCTCCGCCAACAAGTGTGAAATCTATCCGCAATTTCCTTGGTCATGCGGGTTTCTATCGCCAATTTATTAAGGATTTTTCCAAAATCACACGACCCATGACCCGACTCCTCGAGAAGGATGTTCCTTTCGTCTTCGACGAGGAATGCTTTAAGGCTTTTGCTATCTTAAAGGAGAAACTTGTTAGTGCCCCCATTCTCATATCACCCGACTGGAGCTTACCTTTTGAGCTCATGTGTGACGCGAGCGATTTTGCAGTCGGTGCGGTTTTGGGGCAAAGACGAGATAAACACTTCCACCCTATTTATTATGCGAGCAAAACCCAAAAATGACGCCCAAGAGAATTATACTACTACCGAGAAGGAACTCGTAGCCGTAGTCTTTGCATTCGATAAGTTCCATTCATACCTCGTGCTTTCCAAGACCATCGTTTTCATCGATGACGCGGCTTTGCGTTATCTCTTCCAGAAGAAGGATGCAAAGCCTCGTCTTATTCAGTGGATTCTTCTACTCTTCGAATTTGATATAGAAATTAAGGATAAGAAGGGAACAGAGAATGTAGCCGCTGATCATCTATCACGACTAGAAGATCCGAATAGAGAATAGATTCATGAGGAGGAAATAGGTGATAGATTCCCTCGTGAATTGGTGGAGTTTGTGGCGGCGGAGAAGGAAGGTATGCCATGGTTTTCGGATTTGGCAAACTACCTTGTAAATGGAGTAGTTCTTAAGGGTATGACCACTCAACAGAAGAAGAAATTCTTTAGGGACGTTAGGAGGTATATATGGAATGACCTATTTCTATTTAGGGTGGGAGGAATAGGATTCTTCGAAAGTGTGTGAGTCGAGAAGAGGGAATAGAAATCCTTAGGCATGTTCATGAGGGGTTGACGGGAGGTCACCACGGTCCACACATCACCGCCCAAAAAGTTTTCGATTGTGGTTTCTATTGGCCGTCGGTAGTTAAGGATGCGTTAGAATTCTTTAGGAAATGTGATCGTTGCCAACGTACCGGCAATATCTCATCCAAGGACGGGATGCCCCAAAATCCGATCCAAATTCTTGAACTATTCGATGTTTGGGGCATCGACTTCATGGGACCTTTTCCTGTCTCTAGCGGGAATCAGTACATCCTCATGGCAATCGATTATGTCTTTAAGTGGGTGGAATCTCAAGCTTTACCTACAAATGACGCCAAGTGGTGGTGAGATTCCTTAAAAAGTTATTCACTAGTTTCGGTACACCTCGAGCCATCATAATTGACCGTGGCACACACTTATGTAATGCCGTAATGGAGAAGGCATTAGCACATTATGGTATCACTCATCGTTTTTTACTGCTTATAATCCTCAAACGAGCGGTCAAGTTGAGAATGCAAACCGAGGGGTGAAGAGAATTTTAGAGAAGACGGTAGGCAAAAGTAGAAAGGATTGGTCGGACAAGCTCGATGATGCATTATTGGCGTTTAGAACCGCTAATAAGACACCTTTAGGTACCACTCTGTTCATGATTGTCTATGGAAAAGCTTTCCATCTTCCAGTAGAACTCGAGCACCGAACACTTTGGGCCCTTAAGACCGTAAATCTAGACCTTACAAAGCGCTAAGAAACGTTATTTTCAAATTCATGAGTTAGAAGCGCTTAGAGATGCAGCCTATGAACGATCATGGAGTATTAAGGAGAGAACGAAGGCGTTGCATGATTAGAGAGTCTCGTGGGTTCGATATCTGGACTTGATTAGCTTTACTATAATTGATCGGTCCACTTGCCGTTAGTAGTTTTAGTCGGGTTTTAGGAATCTAGAGTATTACTTTGAGTCTAGATTTAGATTAATTTCATTTATTTTTATTAAACTACTTTTAGTACATCAAGCTTTTATAGGAAGTTGAAAGGGTTGAAAGAATCTAAAGCCGGCGATAAGGTGCTTTTATATAATTCAAGATTGAAATTATTCGCCGGAAAGCTTAAATCCAAGTGGACGGGTCCTTAAGTGGTCAACGAAGTATTTTCGTATGGGATGGTTGAGCTGAAAGATGGAGCCAATGGAGGCACTTGGAAGGTAAATGGCCATAGGTTGAAGCATTACCTAGGAGGGCCGATAGATTCCACCGAGACGGAGGAAACTCCTCTCAAAGTTCCACCTCGCGCCACCGTATAGGGCCTTGAGTGAAAACTCAAGTGTAGAGTTTGTATTGTTTAGTAGTGGTTTACGTTTTGTGTTTTTATAGTGCTTATGATTGTTTTCTTTTTGTAGGGAATGAGAGTTCTTATACAAAAGAGGAAAAGTGTACAAAGTGTAGGGAAGGAGAGTCATTAATCTCCCAAGATCAACGGTTCAAAATCAAGCGGTGACATTGTGGTATATACTAAGTTCAAACAATTGAAAAAACAAATAAAGAAAGGGTAATTTGGTCTTTTATCACTTGAACTATTTTCTCTTTGATTTTCACATGGTTGCAACTTTTTCACACATTAATATATTTTTTTTAAATTACATTGTATTAACGAGCATTTCATTCTTTTTAATTCGAGTGGACAATTACTATAGTTTTCTTAAAAAAAATTATAGAATTTGAATACCTGTTATGTGACTACGTGATTTTGAATACCCATTACGTGACTACGTGATTTTATTATAGTATTTTATGTGAAACCCCACTAAGTGATTACATAATTACATAACAATAGTTGACTATGTATTATTACGTGACTACGTGATTTTGAATATTTTTTCTTGATTACTTATATCATTATAGTATTTATGTGAAACTCCACTAAGTGATTACGTAATTACGTAAAAGCAAAATATGTAATAAATAATATTTTATGTAATACTAATATTTCAGGTCTAAACACTTATTAAGTATAAATGTAATACAAAACATAGTCAGTCAATCTATAATAACCACATAGTGTCGTATATTAGATATTTCATCACGTAATAAAGTATAAACAATCAAGTTTTTGTTATTGAATGTTAATCACGTAATAAGCATTATTGTAATAACAAGTATAACAACTCATATTGAATGTGTAATGATGTAATCTTATAGCTTATAAAATAAACTTTAAAAATCTAATAAAACTATAGAATAGTTTGTTCGAATTAAAGAGAATAAAATGGTCATTAATACGGTGCAATTTTAAAAAAAAATATTAACATATAAAAAGTTATAGCCGGTTGAAAATCAAAGGGGAAACTAGTTAAAAGGAGAAAGACAATCATACTCTTCCCTCCTTAAATTGAGAAAGACACGTGTAGGGCCATGATTCTCTCCTACACTTTGTATAAAATTTCTCTCTTATACATAATCTCTTATCTCAAAACTAATAGGTGTGACCATTGTTCAACTCACTAGGGATGAGCTCAGTACCGGTGTTGAAAATACCGGTAGCGAATCGTCAATATGTGTATTGGTACTGATATAGAAAATGTTCAGTATGGTACATGTATTTGTTTGACAAATTCGATAAAATATCGACACCTTACCGAACGAAAATACCGGTAACGAAAACGCCAAAAAGTGGGTACTGAATTCGTATCGAAAAAATTTCGATACGAAAAAGCTGATACCGGTACCAAGTCCTAAATGCTCATCCCTACATCTCACCCAAAGCTTTTAATGGCACAATACTTGTATAATCATGCTAAATTCTTCATCTTTATATTTTAAATTATATGTAATTGACAGAAGAAATACACTATTATCAATTGATGAACTTGCAAGAAACAATACTATCAAAATAGCAATGATCTAGACAAGGTCGTTCCTGAGAATCTCAGAGAGTATTCGAAGCCACTTGAAGTTGCACTCCTCCCTACTTCGTTGAATTACTGAGTTTATAGTTCATCTCTCTTCAAGTCTTCAGTTGTATAATCCCACCCTTTATTTTTCTTAATCGTACATTCATTAGCACTGGCCCTTTGTTTTGCTACAAACCTTCAATCACCAATCGGCTTTTTTTTGTGTCCGCCACTTGTCACTTAATTGGGTTTAAAAATGTAATTAAAAACAATATTGGACTAAATTTAGTTTGGTAAATGTATTTAAATGAAATATGGGTTTAATGTAATTACTCTAGTTAAAAACTCTATTTATTTGTACCAACTTAATTTCATTTGTCCATAATCTCACCCACCAACGTAATTTCATTTGTCCATAATCTCACCCTCTCAACAAATTGTGCTTTAGTTTTCCAATTTAAATTTTTCTCTAATCTTTCCATGTACATCAATTTGTAAAATACATGTTAATATTATACTTATACATGTACCTAAGCTGTAGTACCCGTCAAGTAGTTGGTCACATGCTTTACACACAAAACTGTAAACTTCTATCAATTAGATAAATACTGTAGCGTGAGATTATGAGACCCAAGACGATTAATCAAGAAAAGCAAACTTCACATTGTCCAAATACTTGTTGGAAAAAGTATTGAAAAGTAGCATCTCCGTCCTATCGACTCTGACCCGTGTTTTCATACACATGACACAATTTAACATTATACTCATTTTGCTGCCTACAAGCTGCAAAAAAATGCCTCCGTCTATCCAAAAGAATATTACAATGAGAGCATATCCACACTAGAAGAAAAACACCATTAGACTCAACACTATAACAAATTCAATCTTCAAAAAGTAACCCGCATAACCACCACCATTCACCAAGTCAAAGCATCTCAATCAGTAAGAACCCATTGGCGGCATTCCAAATGGAGGCATTGGCGGCATCCCCATTCCACCCATGGGTGGTGGTGGAGCAAATCCTCCACCCATACCCGGTGGAGCAGGCAGCGCAAGAGGAAGTAGTTGAGCATACATATTCTGCAAATTACCACATCTTAATTATTTTACAAATCAACCAGCATAAGATTAAAGTGATACGAGAAATCAAAATACAAAACCTGTTGTTTAACGATATCCTGCTCCTCGTTCTCTTTAGCCTTGCTTTCCTTAATTGCTTCGATCTTGTCTTTGATCAGTTCATCAACCTTACCAGTGTATTCCCGGATAAACTGCAACAAAAAAAAAACAAATAATGAGTTGACATTTAGACCAGTAGCTTAATATAATTGAGGGTAGTTTAATTGTACAGAACCTGAAGCAGATACGGGAAAGCAAAATCAATCATGTTGTTTAACCAGGCTAGCTCGAGAGCGACATCTGGGCGAATGAGATCATAACACACAAATAGACAGGAAGCAAAGCATTCCTTCTTTCCCTGCACAAGCAATACATGTGATCGTTACTCAAGTGTAGCTTGTAGGGGCGTAAATTAATCAAGATTGACTCGCTTAATGCTCGAAATTAGTTGAGCTTAAATGAGCTCAAGCCATACTTGAGCCTAAACAAGCTCAAGCTTCACATACCGGGGCTTGACTAGGCTTCCGAGCCTAAATGAGCCTATTATTTAATAAATTATAACAATTTTAATTTATACATAATAAATAATATATTATGTTTGAAACTATGAAAAATTACATATAATATATAATATATATATATATATATATACATATATATATATATATATATATATATATATAAAATAAATATATATGCACAAACAATTAAAGATCTAATAAATAACGAACAGTCCAAGCCGAGCCAAGCTTAAAATATTATTAACTAGCTTAGCTCAAGCTTCAGACAGAGAGCTTGAAACGAGCTACACTCAAGCTCGAGTTCTCATAAGTTAAACGAGCCGAGCTCCAGCTAGGGCTTGGCTCGTTTATTCGGACCAACGCTAAAAAAGTTCAAAATGAAGCAAATGATAATTTCTTACCTGCTCGACGAAATAAACAAGCAACTCTTCAGCCAGCTCACGATCTCCAGATTGCGAAGCGGTCTCCATTGCATCTTTGTAAACCTTGTCTTTTTTGGACAGTGCAATAGACTGCTTCCATCTACCGGCTTTTTTGTAAATATATGCAGCTACACGCCTCATCTCCAGAAGCTCGTGTTTCTCAATCTGTTGCAACATACAAAGCATCGATTAGAGAAGAAACGTAACACGAAGAGAAAAGAAGGCAATTGATCGAACCCCACCTTCTGTGCAAGACCAATCTGGTCAAAGTTATCATGCAAATCAATAGATTCACGCAATCTATCGTAATCTTCCTCTTCAATGTATATTTCATTCAAAGCTTCATTCACAGCAGATACGTTGTTGCTCTGAACTGCAACCATATATGGTTTGACTAAAGGAAGTTGACCCGCCTGTAATTAGTAAAGTCTGTTTAAAACAAATGTAAAAGATAATAGAAAAGTACAAAAGCATTTTCCAGGTGTCGAACGAACCTTGCGCATGATGTCTACAACACGTGTATGGTCAACACGTAGAGCAAGAACATTAAGAACATCATTAATAAGGTCGGGATGTTCTTCTAAATAGAAATGAACCGCCTTGTAATAAAGTTCGACATTTCCAACTTTAACTGCAATATCCTTAAACTGCATATGATCCCAAGCTTCTGGGGAATGATTCATAACAGTTGTTGCAGCATTGTCAAACTCGTCATATTGAATGTATAGGTAAGTAAGCTCTTTCCAGTGTTGTTGCTCATCACAAGCGCGGATTAACTTTGGGATGTTGAGACGGGTCGAAAAGAGTTTTATATGCTCCATTAACTTCTCGTGACGGTATCGCGCATATAAGACACCCAACTCGGTGAAAATGCCCATGTGGGCCCGTTCCAACCCTAAACCACTCTCCATGAGAGATATAAGCTCATTAAAGCATCCTCTGTTTTGGTAGTATTCACTCACCTCTTCCAGATCATCCACCTAGAAATTTCAGAAAAACCTTTAAACACTTGTCCAAATAAACTATATTATAAAAGCATTCCGAACAGGCACATTTTTAATCATATCTGGCACACGAATAGACTATAAAAAGAACTTCTATGTTGACGAAAGTTGTTCGAATAAACACACCCCAACCCAACACGCCAGTCTCACTGACATTATTACTCTTGTGATCATATAAGACACGCTTATTAACTAAAAAGTAGGTGTTGAAAATCAACCCACCGCACAACCAGTTTTGACCGACTTACCAATCCATTCATAGAGGCAATAAAAACTAATACACATCCACAAGATATTAAATGGTTAATACTAATTACCTGCACAATGATATTGAGCCCGCAAATCTGAGCCAATCGGAACTCCTCGGCATCAACACAAGCAAAACAAACTTCTTTCCATGTCTTTGCGCTATTTGCTTTACGAGCAGCATCGACGGCACCTTGAAACTGTTGTAGCCTCACAAGTGTAACAGCAAGCTTAGCCCAGTTGGAGATAAAAGCATATATTATCTTAGCAGCTTCATACAACTCTTCATCAAACAAACGATCGCCAACATTATGAAGATTTGCAACATTTGGCATAAGGATAAATTCCTCAATATCACTCAACCTGTCAATCTTTGCGTATGCGTAAATGAGCTCACTGTCCACCTTTGGCTCCTTGATCTTGTTTCTAACCATCAAAAGATACTTAACCAAATCATGGTAGCAATCTGTGTCTTCAGAAGCACGAATAACATCCAAGAATTGAGAAGCGTCATCAGCACGAATGAACGACTCAATTGCATCACTAACCAATCCCTCCTTGAGCTGTGCTTTTGCCACCTGGCTCCATACCGCGTCTTCTTCAACACGGTATGCAAACTCAACAGCACGTGGAATACTTTGAATATTATCCAACAGAACATCGACTGCTTGAACATTTAAGTTGAATTTCTTGAATATCGCAAATGCTTCTTCGTAAAGCTGTGCTTCTACGGCCACCTCACCAACCGCAGGTCCGTCAAAGTTATCTAACCTATTAACGTAGTCCATAACTCGTGATGGGTCTGCTTTAATGGCTGTCAAAATAAGCAGGTTTTGTAGATTGAAATTCCCACTGAAAGCAGAGTTTTGGAGGACAATTTTCTCAAGAAGCTCGATTAGTTCATGAGGAAGATCAGCAGTCATGAAAGCTTTAACAGCAGCGGAAACCTGCTCAGGGCTCTTGCTCTCAGGCAAAGCAGTAGAAACAACCTGATCAATTAGTTGCCTTCTGTATTCATTCTCTGGGTTAAGAACCTTCTCCCAAAGATCGCCATCCATCCTCTCCACAACATACCTAATAGAACAATACAACTTGAATTAAAAAACATTCCCAAAAAGAAAAACAGTGCATATTTTAGAGTAAGGTAGTAAAATAATAGTGATAATGATGCAGTTTCGAGTTCGATCAAATGGCTCAAGAACAATTAGTTAATCAAAGACGATAAATCGAACCAAAGGTTCCAAAACAAAGTTCTTATATAAATAAGCAACGAAGAACTAACTAACAATGAACCCCAAGATCCTATTTATAAGATAGGAATCATAATTTAAAAGAAAACTAAATAAAAAAGATTAGGAAATTAAAATTCAAATAACTAATAACAATATCTTGAAAATCTGCATCAGATTAATAATAACAACAACAACAATAATAACAAAAACAACAATAATAATAGCATTTTTGAGACTAAGTGGTGGTGATAATGATGATGATGATGATGATGATGATGATGATGATGATGATGATGATGATGATGATGATAACAACAATAATAATATAGTAGTAAAAAAACAGTGATAATAATAATAAAAATAATAATAATATAATGCAGCAGATCAAGTACCTTGCTTGCAGTTTGAATAGAGAGTTTTTGCTTGTGACATTAATGAGTTCATCATCACATTGGCCTCTGCGATAAGCAACGACAGCGAGTGTAGGATCACGCTTCTCACAGTATTTCCCCACGACACGGGAATCATAATATGGGTTTGTGGTAAGGAAGTGCTCCGGGTTGTTATTGCTATCAATGATAATTTTACCCAAAGCATTATGAACATGTACATCTTGGCTTCCTTCACTCACCAAATGCTCCAAAAACTGAGTTAATAACCTAAGTCGGTTCCTGTAAGAACAATAAAAAAAAGTAAATATGAAGAAGTTTCAAATTATGAAAAATAAATTATGTTTAGCCAGGCAAACAGAGAACAAACCAACCTCTTTTCACACTCATCTACAAGCGGCTCAACTGGAAGCAGAGAACGAACTGACAAAATCAAACCTTTGATGAAATCTTCAGGGCACTCGTCATCTAGAAGCTGTCCAACAACTTGTGGAGCATTCCCAGGGTTGACCTACACAAATGCCCCATGGCGCTAAGATTTAAGCCCATATATAAGAGCTATGAGTAACTTTTGGATCAAAACAATACCTTTTGAACATAACCTTCAATATACCGAAGCATGTTGTTGGTATAGAGGTAGTGAGTGAGATCTGGAACAAAGCCAAACCGATCACAAACATTGATCAACGGTCTTGCATCAGGAAGCTTGGCTTCCATTAAAAAGTTTTTGGTCTTTTCAGCATCATAGAAATTTGACTCCCTTGTGACACGTTCTACCTCCTTAATTTGACCAGTTTTTGCAGCAGCCTCTATGTACTTGAAGTGTATGTCAGGATCCTCACTGTGATGTTCAGTGTTAGTATATTCAACACAAAAATGATCCTTTAAATTTACTAAACTTTTTAAATTGATTACCTGGAACTCAAATACGATCCCAGAAAGAAGTAGAGGCCTTCATATGATTTGAATTGTTTAAAAAGTTTAATACATGCTTCAACACCAAGTTGCTCACAGTATTCTTTTGCAACCTACAACTCACACAATCATGTCAGTCATTGACTCAGAAGTTCAAATAATAACCATTCATATAGGAAAATTTTCTTACCTGAACAATTATCTGAAGGTTTCCTCTCAAATTGACCAGTAAAAGATCCTTCATGCACTCAAGTGCCCATTCTTTTGATAGAGTTCCGAAAAATTCTACAAGAGACTGGAAAAAAAGGAAGCTGGTTGGGTACCATCCCAACTAAATGCTGCAAAGTACACAAATAGAGAAAAAACAAACCTGTGGCTCTATTGCATGAGTATTCACAATAACACGTTTGATATCTGGTAGTTCACTATAATGCTGCACAAAAAAGTTTCAATCAAGCAGACGATACAAATTAGAAAGTAAAAAACTAAAGATACAGGTCTCTTATGTCAACCAACCTGAAGGGCGCGGACATAAAGACCGGCTTTCTCACATAGTTGAGCAATTCGAGGACGATCGTAGTGACTGAACATACCGTTAGCTAGTATGGCATCAGCAACATTAGGGAATGTTACAAGGTTGATTTCAAGGACCTGTGTAGATTTAAAAAAAATGTGAGGAAGAACTATCCTAGATGGCTAAAGAATATTCTATAAACATCAGGTAAATGTAACCTTAGTTTGTAGGTGAGCATGTTCTGGCAAGTTGGGCTTCAAAACATCCAAGAGAAAAGCTGTGGCCTCTCGTATCAAGTTCCTCTGAAGAGATGGAAAAAGATGCATTTAAAACTGGTTAAAAAATTTATCTAGATATAAAAACTGTAAGGACAGTGTTGTAAGAATTGGTAGGCACTAGTCGGTCGGTGAGGTATTGACTAGCGATTAATCGGATTGGGATATTTATATGTAACTTTTCGTTATATATACACACAATATTTATATGTCATTTTTATAAATAGACATGTTTTAACCACTCGTTGACCCATTTTTAGGTAACTGGGGGGAATTTATACGGTTTTGTCGAAATTTGGCCGGAATCTGGCTAGAATTTAGCCGGAATAGGACCACCATTGACTGCCTACGATTAATCGGCCATTACTCGGTGAACCTCCGATAGTGATTTCGGAGCCTAGGCGGGATTTTTACTAAGGTGAAGCCACTACGACTAGTATAGATAGACACAAGCACGGATCTTTCTATTGACAGGATACACTTTGAGAATTCCAAACATTTCTTTGTTACTTTTTAGACTTTAACACGACGCTATTTGATTGGATTTCAAGTCTTTGTTACAAGAAAGGATTCTGGGTTGTTAGCAATCAGTGATAAATCAGATCGTGTGCGATGCATATCAGGTAACGCAAAGGGTGTTGTGCCCTTAAAACATGTCACTCATTGGGTCCGGATTATATAGCTTCTGCGAGTGCGCACTCTGCACCTCCTATTATAGCTAAACGTAAATTCCCTTTGGTGTTATGTAAATCTAGGTTACATAAAATGATTAATACACTAAAATCTTCTATATTCTATGCTCATTATATATTTTTTTCATGGTTTCTATTATTCCGCTGTTTGTCTGAAATGTAGCATATTTTTTGCGCCTGGTGCCTCGCGATACGCATTGATCGCGCCTTGCCACTTTGACTTTTTGAAGATGTAAAGTTTGAAACATACCTGAAGGAAAAGATCTGTAATGGTGTTGTAATCAACAGGGCAACCTCCTTCCATCTGGGACATCATTAAAGCAAAATTAACAGCTCCCTGCAAAAATAAAAACCCAACAATGTTAACAATCTAACCTCCATGCATTTAAACGTATGGCATCACAAAAAAAGATCTTTAAAGTGTGAGAAACACATTTTTAAGCAAATTAATGCCTGATTCAAAACGTGTTGGTAAATTACTGACAAACATACTATTTATGAAAAAGCTACAGTACCTGCGGGTCCGTGCGAAGAATTGTTTGCAGAAGGAACAAATAATCAGGTGAATATCCAACCTGCCAATTCAGCGCAAATTATATGAAGGGCTGTCTCAGTATGAAGAGCACTGAAACTATTAACAAGAAAAGCATTTTATTTCAACGAGAATAATGCCTACCTGCTTGGAGTATATGAGAATTTTGTCAAACTCCCTTCTCTCAGCAAAAGCTGCAACAACTTTCGGGGTTGCTCTTGCTTTAATGTATATTTTCAGAGCAAGATCATTATCCACCGTCTGAAATTCAAGAAAAAGAAATAGTATGAACAGTCAAAATAGCATTTAACTGACGCAACTAAAGATCCAAAACTTTGTAAAAAGCTAATATTCCATACCTTCACAAGGTCTCCGAGTTCCTCACTACATTCCAGCTTGTCTTCAGCTAACCAATTCTCTAGAAGATTCTTTTTGTTTTGATTGACGACTAATCGAGATAGTTCCAAAGATTCAAACGCATTTAGTTTTCCTTTTGTCAGTAAGGTCCCAAAGTACTGCAGTAATGGTGGTGTTTGTCCAGCTTGCACAGGTACACTCTGAAATGGAATAAAGAAAGGTTAAAAGACTCTTAAAACTGAGAATAATAGTTTTAGCATAAAGCACCATGCAGGTTATATCGCAATTGGATAAGTACTTACCTGAAATTTTGCAACTGTATCCGGTGTACGGAGAATGCCTTGAGGAGATTCAGCAGCCAGTTCGGCAGCTTCTTTGTATTTGGTTTGAGCAAACAATTCTTGGAAACGCTGAACAACCTGAAATGCACAAACATCAATTAGTCAATAACTGTGACCATTGATTTTTAAAACGTATTTAACTACTATTTCCTATGATGTAACAATAAAATCCAATGAAAACTCACTTATGATGCTGCTATACCGTATACACAAAACATAACTAAAACAGAAACAACACTTATGATAAGCAAGTTTACCAAATTCTCTGCACCAGGTAGGTTTCCACGTTTGGCAAGATTGACAGCAAGCTCCAGGTTGTTTAACTGCAATGGCAAATCAAACTCATACACCAAAAGCAAAATGAGCATATAACCCATTAATGGATAAAGCTTGGAAACTTACCTGCCCACTAACAAAAGGAACAATTGTGGATTCATTCACAGTAGCAAGTAACACCTGTCCACGTCTATTTACTGCATAGAAGCCCCCAACTGATGAAGCTTCAGATGTCAGGAAAATGGGATCTGGGCTTATTCTGTTTCTATAAACCGCAGTAGCAGTTTCAAGATCGTACACAAATAAGAGACCCAGCTTGGTGATGACATAGATCAAACCATATTTGTTGGATATCTGCAAAACCGTAAATAAATGTCAGATCATGTTGCAGCTCACAATCCCGAGGGGAACAAGGACAAGGAGGTACCTGCATGGCCACAGGAAAATCATCTGCAAAGTCAGGAGGAAAAAAGAGGTCTGCTTGTTTCTTAGTGAATGAGGTCTTCCCTGCACATATAATTACACATTGAGAAAAAATACAAACAAAAACGCAGTCTACATAGAAGACTGATTATTAGAAGTCAAACGTAAATGTTCAAGTGTACTGTATGGAAAGACATGTGTAGAGGATAGAACCTGGTTGGGCGCCAAGCTCAATAACATGCAGCTTTGAAGTAACCTGTCCAGCATTAGAGCTTTTTGTTGCAAAAGAAATGAGAATTGAAGGGTTCTCATTGCCTGGAACCTATACATGACATAATAAAATGTGTTAAATATCGATGACACCTAGCTTATATATGGTTTCAATGTACTATAATGAAGGAAAACATCTTTACTTTCAAGCTGGCAAAAGATGCTGCATGTGCTTCAAGAGCTTGACTTCGCTGCTGATCAACAGAATATAGTTGCATATTTCCTTTGACTAACTGAGGTCTCTGTTGATATTAAAAACACAGTGATTAACAGCTGAGGAGTCGGTAAACAGTCTACTACACAACATGCTTTATGATATATCAACATATAAAGGTTAAATATATATTTACAGGTAAAGAAGATGAGAGAATACATTAGGGGAAATTAACCTAAAGCACTGAATCAAGTGACAGTTTTAAACAATTATCCAAAAGTACAACTTTTAGATCTTTTTAATGAAATAATGAAAATATATGATTGTATTAAGTTAAAGAAAACATAATCCACTTTTGGATTGTAAACTAGACATATAGCCTTAGCAGAAAAAGAAAGGCATGATGACACCAAGAACCAGTACACAATATCTGATTAAACAGGAAAGGTGGACGTCTACTAAAGCAACCAGTTAATACTATGGAGAACAGGCCATCTAAGCCACATCATACAAATATACAAAAATAAAAGAAACACAGGAAACTCGAATTAGATAATTGTGCTGTCAGATAGGGTGCCAACTGCCAACTCATAAGTACATCACATCTGACCAAAACTCTTACAGATATAAAAAAAAATCCACTCAAGGACCAGTGATAAAAATATAACGAAATCTTCAAATGTAAAAGAAAAATAAATCAAAGATAATTAAAAAATAACAACAAACCTCAGGTGAGCCAGGGGCAATTCCAATCAACACCAGCCATTTCTCAGATGGATCACATTTGTAATTAATTATCTGATTATTTGATAAATTGGCTGTTCTATCAAACATCTTCATAGGTTCAGAATCACCTGTATAGAAAAATATCGACTGACCAAGTTTAGAAGCTACAAGCCTTAAGCCTCTAACTTACATATGACAAAACGGAAAACAAATATCAAGTAATTTCACTACAGAGAAAACAAAGGTAACGTACCTTCAATGGACCAATGATATACTGAGGTCTGGGTTACCATGCCCAACATCTTAGGTGTAATCCACTTCCAAAAGACAACCTGAAGATAAAATTGTAGTAAAGTTGTGTAAACGACAGTGTTAACAAAAAGATGTTGAAAAGTTACAAATACCGAACGATTTATAGTTAAATGTGTTACCTGCTCAGGCATCTGATGTGACTTAATTTTTGCTTTCATCTCAATATTAAATATCTGCAGGTGATCTTGAGTTGTCCCAGGAAGTTGAGCTTCAAGAAATTTAAAGTGTTGATTAGCTATATAGTTAAAAAAACTGACATCATTGTTTCTCTAAGGGCCTTATAAAGAGTTGCATCAACAAGACAACTTTTTAGTATATTTCAAAGTTTCCAAATAGATGATTGAATAAGGTTCTTAAGTTCTGCATTTAGCAGTACTTCAGAACATCTCTGCTAAACACATTTCTTCAAAAAAAACTATTAAAATAGGACATGTAAGCAAGCCAGTGCACATGTCATGGTGATACCCCTAGCCTCCTAGTATGTGAAAATAATTCAATGGGAGCCAACTTGCACCAAAATCATGAAAATATAATAACAATGAGCAATTAAACTAGATCAGAGAACAACACAATCAGTTGGCAAGAGCCTGGGGATTCATACTCCTCAGAAGGCAATCCAGCAATTAAAAAACGGGCATGAACAAAGCACCTTATTCAAAATTCCATGACCTAATACAGAAAACACCTTACCTTTCAAAGCCAGAATCTTCGAAATCGGATTCATAAGAGCCGAGTCAGCCGTAATCGGCCTCCTTAACGGCTGCATTGGCATGCTCATGTCAATGATCACAACGCTATTCTGAGGAGACGTTTCACGAACACATATAAACTTATCCGACTCCATCGTTACATTTGTAAACGTAATAAACTGCGGATTGATCCCTATGCTCGGCAACTGCAACAACATCATAAGATTCAAAATCAAAACAAAAATCATGTCCAAAAGTGGATCACACTGAACTATTCTTTCAAAACCACATCCATCACTTCAATCCACAGATCTGAAAACCTACCATGCACATATTCACTATCTCCTAAACAAAACAACACGAGGATCAAAACATCGAGCAATACACTATTTCGAGAAAAAATTTGCCCCTGACTTAACCTAAATTAACCTAATTAAGCAAGTTTTTCACAACTATCGAAGTGCGATTCCAATTTCAGAACTAGACTGTATACAAACACAGTAGATGCATACATACATCTGCAAATCTACCAAATCTAAACTGATATTGCAATTCACCACACACAACTCCAAAACACTACATAAAACGACGAAATTGTGTAATCAAATGAGTGCGAATCTATCAATCAATACACGTACGATGAAATTAAGCTCTATAAAGAGAGAGAAATAGAGATACCGTAAGTGCTTCTTTCATAGTTATCGGAGCGTTAGCAGCCGCCATGGTGACGGAGGGAGAGATCAAAACGACGACGGATCAGATGCGGTTGTGATCTGTTAGGGATTAGATTCGGTTGAGTCACCGCCGGTGAGAGGTTTGAAACCACCAGAGAAGCAAAAGGTTGAGGTGATCTCTCGTGATGGAGAGATCTAGAGAGAGAAAGACAGGGAGGAGAGAGAGAGAGATGGGAGAGAGTATGTTATAGGGGGAATTACACTGGAACAAAAGAACACCGCGACAGTGAAGAAGATGCCTTCGATGGAGAGAATGGAAAATTAAAGGAACGCCCTTGTGGTATGTTGTCTTTAAAAAATGTACCCCAAAACTTCTACTTCTTGATTCGATAGATTTAGAAAAGAAACTAAATGTATACTTTCTACCTTTTGTATGTTGATGAATTACATGCTAGTTTAGATCTAAGATTGAAACGCGTTAAAAGAAAGAGAAACATATTTCTAATGTTAGCATTTTATGTTAGGATAAAATGTATTACCGAGACTAGTGAAACATTATAAATCATCATATTAGATAGACGTTAAGATTGTCTCTCATGTAATTAAGATTCAACTGATGGCTTCTTTTTCCCAAACTAATTTGTGAATACGAAATGGTTAGAAGGTATCTTGGCTTATACGCTCTCTAGCAAAATGATTCAACCTGTTATACTTGTAGCACTTCATTTTTTTACTTATCCAATCTACTCTAGCTTTAATTGTGTAAACCATGAGTCTTCTTATATAATTTGTTGGTTCTCACACTTAATAGGCCAACCAATGCAAAGTGCTCCATTCCTTGAGTTCTAGGGGATTAATATGTTTAAAGTCTTCCACGATAAATGATAGATTATCAGACATAGTGTAAGGTTTCTCACGGACGATGAAAGCTTGATTTAGTGACTTGGTATAAAATGCATTTGTTATGTCATTGTAATGATCACAACTTTGATCCGAGTTTTGTGAAGATTGAGATTCATTGCTTAAAGTGTTGTGTTAACAGAGTTTTGTAAAGATTGAGATCCATTGCTTAAATGTTGTGTTAACAGGAGTGTAATCTGCAGCAGTTGAGTTCTCAAAACAATTGCATATGTATCTCACCTATTAGGCAAGGATCTAAGAAACCTATTGTTTTGGGCATTGTTGGAGTAAGTTTGTTCAACCAATCTCAACTCACTAACTAGGGTTGTGAATCTTTCAGACTGTTGTGTTAGAGATTCCTTTTTAACATGATAAAACGTCTCATACTTTTAAGCCAAAATTTACCAGTTATTTTCCATAACCTCAAGAGTTCCATCAAATTGCTCTTTAAGAGTATCCCATACCATTTTGCAGTTATGCAATTGGGAAACCAACGTAGATTTCATTTGGAAATGCATGGCAAGCATAGCAAATGCTGGCATCCAATTTCAATTTGTGAAATCTTATTCAGAATAATTTTTAACTTCCCTCGGTGATTGTTTGCCACTGTCTTCAACACTGGTTGTCATTGGAACATAAGGGCCATATAAATTGATCATCAACATCCGGTGTTTTAATGCAATGGAGAATGTATCATCCTCTTTTGCCAAATGCTATACTAATTTCGAACCATAGGAGGTTTGGTTGATGAAAAATATTGTGAGGATCATGCTACTTGACATGATTTCAGGTTTTTAAAGAAGTTTTTAGAAAACAGAGTACAGATTGGGCTTTTGAAATCAGTATTTTTTTCGAAATTGATGCAACATTAAATGAAATATCAATTGTGAGCTTAGATCTTAGTTCAAAATCGATTGTAACATTGACTTAAAGATTTAGCTCTAATACCAATTGTTGGGATTTGAGAGTGTTCTGATCAATGATACAGTAGCAATTCATGTTTAACAAAAATTTGAATCAGAAAAATCAATCATTTAACAAAATTAATTAAAAAATAAGTCATCACAAATTTTCATTTCATCAAATGAAGTGTTTGTTTACAGTTTCATGCTCACCCTCAACTAACAATTTCATAGTTGTGTTCTCAATCTAAGAGTAATGGACTCCTATATCATGACTATGTCATGATCTATTTGTACATAGAGAATAATAACTTATGACATTAGTTGGCATCACCTATAAAGTGACCTCTAACAATCGGAATATCTGAATGATTCTAATATAATCTAGAAACTGAAAACTTTAATTATTGAGAGAGCGATTATAATTAGCCACATTCGAGATAGGCTTGATCTCCAATTTTGAGTTAGGAACCCTTTTTTAGATAAATAAAACATCTACAACTCAAATTAGCCCTAAAACTTTGATGCTTAACTAAGAGAAATAGCGGGAATAGTTTTACCCACTACTCCTGACTACGTGGGTTAACAACCCACTTCTAAACTATAGCTAACTGGGCATGGGTCAAGTAATGCGTTCGTATTAATACATCCTGCCCAGACAAACGACTTGACCTCAAGTCGAGAGATGCGCAAATCTACCCCAGACACCGTTTGGGGTTTGTATCTTCCAATGGACGGCGACCCCAAAAGATAAGTACTTTCAAGATTAGTGGACTCGTTTTCGAAAACTAGCTTTAGCACTGGAACATGTAAGACCACATATCGCTATGAGCATGAAAAACCGAGTGGACAAGAGAATGAGGTGGTAGTTTCCATGGCTTGTACCCTATTGCTTGAACTTGTGTTGGTTTAAAACATGCTTAAACAACTGAAACCTCCTTTTTGTCTACTTGTAACATGGAGCGTACCTCCGGGATTGTTTCTAGAACGGGGAGGGTACCTATAACAGTAAAAGGTACCTTCTTTTGCTCAAAGTCTGCACTCATCACCTCCGCCTGGTTCTCGCGATTCTCCTAATCTAAACTGGCTTGAGCCTCCATACCCAGTTCTAGGAGTGGCATGTGAGGTTCATCCTCAGATTCCTTGGTTACCTTTGTTCCCCTTGCTGGCCAAGCTTTCTTGATTGCTGTAATATCATTCTTCAAGGATAACAAGGAATCGAGCTTTTGTGAGATAATCGCCAATTGACCAGAAACTAAATCATGGTAAATTCCACTGCCTCCAATCTGATTAGTATGGACAAAATTGTTCGTACTATTCCAAGTTTGCGCCATCTTCAATTTCAATAGGGAAGATTTGAATTGCAATTGTTGTAGATGAAACTGATCGAATTGAGTATTGGTATATGATTACAAAAAGAAACAAAATTACAATTGCAATTGGGTTGTGGCTCCCAATTGGATTTGTAAAATCAAATTAGATGGACTGGATGTGTAATTGAATCGAATTTCCAATTGGACAGGGGATTGAACTCGAATTTCTTGAGGAAATTGGTTTATTTTATTGAATTAGCAATTCCTACTTGAAAGTATTCCCGGTAATGGAACCATTTGATAGAATCTAGAAATGAATTAGTGAGAGAATAATTGCAATTAGCCACATTAGAGATAAGCTTGATCTCCAATTTTAAGGTAGGCTTCCTAATTTAGATAAACAAGACATCGACAACTCAAATTAACCCTAAAACTTTTATAGTTAACTAAGAGAAACAGTGGGAACAGTTTTACCCACTACTCCTGACTACGTGGGTTAACAGCCCACTTCTAAAGTATAGCTAATTGGGCCTGGGTCAAGTGACGGGTTTGCATCAGATTCCCAGTTGTTCTAAAACAATTGGAACTAGTAATCTTATAATCAAATGTTTAGATAAAAGACTGTTACATTAAGCTAAAATAATTGTCCAACAAAACAATTGTTGTCTATGGCCAATAGTAGGTCCTTCAACAATAGTTCTTCATATCAACATTATCTTTATCTTTAACGGTTGTTTTGATCCAGTAGTTCTTACGTCTTCATCAGTAGTTTCATTAGGAATAACAGTTCTTTCATACTTGATTTGAATTTTTATGCTCTTTGAAGAACAAATGATAAAAAATAATCAGTTGTTAAGATTTGGTTGATCAGTTCTTTCAGGGTTCAACACTAAACTTGGGCGAATAATTTAAAGATCTTTCCAAATCCACTTCCAGATAGATTAAAGTGAGGGTCTATTAATGAACATATTGTGGCAATAACCCATGATCATTGTCACCAACTTGTAATAAATCCTACCCTTAATAAAAGTAAACCAAGAGTAATTGCGAAAAAATCATGATGCAGTTCTACTACTACTACACACACACTGTCACACCCCAACCGATAGTGGAATCATTAGGGTGGATGAAGTAGATTGCTCGAGAATTCATAACGCTAAGTTCGTGACAAGTATTTAAACAACAAAATTTCACTTCATTTCTATAATTTCAAGTACATGGCTTTTGGAAACAAATTACAACAGTGAAATTTCAAAATACAAGTACAACACCTTAATCAAGAAACACGATACAATAAAAGACTATATTAAAAGCGGGTTTCTAGTTCATCTTACTAGATTCCATGCATCGTCTTAATCATCAGCGTCAACTTGCAACATATATTAAAGTATAGTTCAACACACAAGGCATCAGCGAGCATACAAGTTTGGATACTAAGTAATAAAAGTTTAAACAATCCACATGGCATAACCGTTTACTAAGCTAACATACAATAGTAGCAATGCGACTACACATGTCAACCCAAAGTTTACCGCTAGCGTAATCTAATCATAGCAATGACTAGACAGTTTTGTTTACTTAATATGACCTCACGAATATGGGCGATGCATTAATCCTATAGCGTTATACATGCTAAGGGAGGATTTTACACAGTTAATGACGTAATATGAGTCATTCGATTCTAGCACATATGTTTGCATGTATTCGTATTAATCATGTATAAACGGATGTTTGTTTGATTTAGGCATAAAGTATAGTGATTTCAGTGAGTTGATATAGCATATAAGTTGCACCCTAAAAGTGTAAAAGAAAAGAGGGGAGTCGAGTATGCTCACAGTTTTGCAAACTTCCTAATAATCCCGAGAGCTGATGAGTTGAAGTGATGCACACCGAAGTTACCCTACATGAGGGAAACAGAAGTGTGTGAATATTCTCTATTTGGCGAAGGATTTAGACTTGGATTTGGAAAATACGAAAAGGAAACGTAGAAAATGCCACATCATGTGAAGTGGGCTGACCACTTCGTGCGAAGTGACTTGCGACTGTCCACTTTGTGCGAAGTGGCAGTTCTGGAATGTTTTAGCTCGTTTTGCACCCGTTTTGACACTAATTTCTGTGAACGGGAATTTTGGCAACGAGACATAACAGTCTAGGGCCATAACACTTAATTAGAATGCAATTAATATTATGTCCAGACCACAGAGGTCAAGCAAGGAGGTATGGAACCTCGTTATATGATTCACCAAAGCACTAAGTTTATCAACACAGGTGATAATCCCAGTTGGTCATGAATGTATAGAAACTAAATATACAAAATGTTCAAGTGAGGTGTGGAACTTAATTCGGGTAGCCAAGGCTCCCAACGTTCTCATACTTGTTATAACACAAGTCTAATCCTAGTGAGGATGATGAACTCGGTTAGCTTCTACACTTGGTATAAAAGAAAAAAGAAGAAGAATCATAAGAAAATGACAAGGTAATAGTGAGCTAAACTCACTTAGAAGATCTAAGAATAACCTGCCAGGAAATCCAAGGTTTTAGAGTGAGAGTGTGAAGACTTGGAAAGATGGAAGTGGTGAAGAGCGCACATATTTATATGAATGAGTTGTTGCAAGCTCCACTTCATGCGAAGTGGGTTCAACTCGCATGAGTGAGTTGGTTTGGGGCTGTTTTTGCGTATTTTAGCCGGTTTTAAGTATTTCAAGCATAAAGTTGTAACGTATGAGTATTGCACGTATAGTAAGTATGATTTGCATGTAAGTATGTATTAAATGAATGTTTATAAGTATAACAAGTATGAATAAAGTATAAATTTCCATTATGATCAATGTCTCATGTTACAAGGTTGGAAAAAGAACTACAAATAAGACAAGTACAGGTTTCCATAAGTAGAAGTACTATTACACTTTCTAAATAAGGAAAGTACAAGAATGCGAAGCGTTACAGTCTCCCCTACTTTAGGAAATTTCATCCCAAAATTTATTCATGAGGAAGACTCAGTGAAGAGATGTGGATGATTGGTCTTCATTTCACTCTCGAGTTTTGAAGTGAATTCAGCGCCACGTTTGCCTTCCCATCGAATCTTGACTATGGGAATGCGATTACGCCTAAGTTGCTTGGTTCCTCGGTCCATGATTTCGACCGGTTTTTCCATAAAGTGTTGGGACTCGTTGATTTGTAAGTCGTCGAGTGAAACTTGAAGTCCTTCTTCAGCTAAGCACTTCTTAAGGTTTGAAACGTGAAAGGCAGAGTGAACATTGTTGAGCTCTTGAGGTAGGTCCAGTCGATATGCTACCTTGCCAATCCTTTCGAGAATCTTGAAAGGACCTACGTAGCGAGGAGCGAGTTTTCCTTTCTTACCAAATCGAACCACCCCTTTCCAAGGGGATACCTTGAGAAGTTATAAGGCCATAAAATTGAGTAGGTTACGCTTGTCTTTATCAAGCGCACATATAGGTTATTTGGACTTAGTTTTCTAGTGGGCTTGGGTTAGGTCATGTGGGCCGAATTATATGTGGACCCTATATAATGTTATGTTTTGTTCATTATTAGGATTAAGGTTTAGTGAGTCATAAGAGAGAGCTAGAGAGACGAATTAGAGGGTTGTTGATTGGTTGAAAAATGTGCGGACGTGTACCAGATGATTCTAGAAATCGTGTGCACTTTAATCTTAATACAATTGACATGATCTTTCTTCTTCTACACTTTTCTTGTTATTCCGCAACCTGATTAGTGTATTGTGTTATCCGATTGGAGTTCTTGGACTTACAATTAGTATCAGAGCCTAAGAAGTCTATTTGAAGGCTTGGTTTTCTGGATATCATTCGAAGAACAAGAGAAAAGAACAAGCAGATTCGAAGAACAATCAAGAACAATTTGAAATTTCGTATTTTGATCAGTTTTAGGTAGAAAAATATTGTGTTTGCATGTTTAAGGGATTATTGGTGGAAAGGATCTTAGAAATTGAAATTCGAATCATTCCTTAATTATCGGGATTTGATTTTTCAATTTCTCTGCAAGGTAAACTGTAACGCTCCGCATTTTCAAACTTTCCTTATTTAGAAAGTGTAACGCCTCGCTTTTCGCAGCTTTCCTTATTTAGGGAGCGTGTCTTGTATTTCTATTTTTGGGAATCCGTAACCCTTGGAATCGTCTCTCGTTGTACCATTGAAAAAATCCGAGACTTTGATCGTAATAAAAATTCATACTTGATATATACTTGTCTTACATGCATTCAATCGTTTAATACATGTTTACATACAAAACTGATACTTGTTATACATGTAAATACTCATAGATACATGATACCTAAAGTATACTTACATACATGTTAAACACTTAAAAACATGCCAAAATATCAAGTTCTAGTATGAAATGAAGGAAAAACCAAGTTCAGGGACTAGAAGTGACAAAAATCAATTAAGTTTCTGGCCCGGGGTCTCTCGCGCCCCGCGACCGTCTTACTCAATACCTCTCGCGGCCTGCCAGAGGGCATAATCCGCAGATTGTTGCAACTAGCTCATGGATTGGGCAAAAGTGTGTTTGTTTAAGTGTGTTTCTTGCATTTATTACTCACAAACTCACCCCAAACCTCAACTATAAAAACCCACCTCTTCCCACACTCATTTTGCACCTCAAACACTCATCTCTCTCTCTAATCTCTCTAAACCCAATCCAGAAAGTTCAAGACATTCAAGTGAGTTCTAACTCACCTCTACTTCATTCCTTTACTCTTTTCTTTCTTCTTAACACTTGGAACGCCTCTAGGAGTGTTTTCATAGGTTTTTCATGGAAAACCAACATGGAACATCACCATATTTGAGGTCACAAGTGTAAGAATCTTTCTGTTTTAATAGGGTTTTAACCCACAAGTGTTGTATCCTTCCAAGCTTGTTCTTGTAACAAGACTTGAGTTGGTAGTGTGTGATTACTTGGAAGCCTTGGCTATCCTACCTTCAACCCACCACCTCACTTGATGATTTTGAATGTTCTACAACTTTTATTTTCATTTTAACTTATTCATAACCATCCTTGTTGTTCTTGTGACAACTTGTGCATTGGTGAACAATACAAAAGAGGTTAAAGGAAGGTTATCCTCCTACCTCCATGCATGACTTCTATGAACTTCCATGATAAACATGATGTACTTATTATGTATACTAAATAATATATTATATATAAATACACACACACACTAACCAAACCCTTGATGTTAATCGAAAAATTTTCCATCATGGTATTAAGTTACATCGTCTAAGTATTTCATTTCTTGTTATGATTCTAATGGGTATCTTAACCCATGAAAAAACATCGACCCCAAATGGGATTCATAGTGTTAAAAACGAGTATTAAGTCTAGATGATTATTTTCTCATATTTATACTTTGGCATAATTAAATTCCCAATCCTCCGCTATCATCCGAATATTTACGGACTTACGTTTTCCTTATGTAGGATGACTCGGCGTTCCATCCTTCAAAACTCTTCACGGATTATCAAGTGGAAGCTTGCAAAACCGTGAGTACACTTAACCCATTTTCCTTTTTGCACAATTTGGGTTGTAACATGTTAACGTACCAAATACACAAATACACACAACATACTTTATACACTCGATCCGTTATACATGCTTATTGTTATGCTTATGTTCATGCTTTGATTCATACATGTTTCTTGTCATTAACTTAGCTAGCCCGAACTTAACATATATAGCGCTATAGGAGTAGCACACCACCCGTCGGGTTATTGTTAAGCTTATTCTTATTCTTAAAATAGTCTCGTTACTTTTGTTGCGAGGGACACTTTTCTTGTGGATACTTGGGTTTGACATTTAGTATTGCATGCTAGCTTACCTTGTATACAATTGCCATGTGGATTTGAGCAAACTCTTTTATTCATATACTATGTAATCCAAAACTTGTATACTCGCTAATGCTTTTGCGTTGAATTATACTTTTAATATATTACAGGTTGATGATGATGTTTAAGACGAATCTAGTAGGATGACATAGAAATGCATAAGAAATACTAGATTTGGATATTTGATTTATTGAACTCACTGTACTTGGCTACTAATTGTTGTAATTTGAGTTTTCTTGTAATGTGATGACAATTTGTGATATGGAATGAAATTGGTTTTGAGTTAATTATTGTCGCGAATAGCGTTATATGTGATGAACAATCTATTTTCATCTCACTCCGATGATTCTTCCATCGGTTGGGGTGTCACAGAAAGTGCATTCGTATTTCTATTTTTGGAAACTTGTAATTACATTCGTATCTTTCATTTTCCACCCTCGTACTCTGAGATTATGATCATAATGGAAACTCATTATTACTTGTTACATACTTGAATTATGCTTTACAATTCTAAATACGTGATTACATGCGAGAAACTCATACTTAAATGCTCGAATACTCAACTTTCATGCACTACTATACTCATACATCATACATACATGCTTAAAACGCTTAAAAACCTACAAATCGTACGAAAATAACTCTTAATAGCCAACCTCGCACGAAGCGTAGCCGCTTCGTACGAAGTGGGCCACCTCGTACGAGGTGATGCCCAACTCGTACAAGGTGACTCCAACTCTTACGAAGTGGCCTGTTTCATATAAATACGACCCTTCACCCACGGTTCCAACCTTCCGAAATCTCACTAACGCCTACTCGAAATTGCGAGAACTTGGCAGATTCCAATCAGTACCTAAGTGAGTCTTATAGCTCACTATACCTCAAACTTTTATAAAAGTGCTTTCAAAATCTTTCTTCTATCTAGATTCTGTTTTCTTTTCTTTTGTACAAGTCAGTGAACTAAGTCCAAGAGACTAAGATGGCTAATGTGAGAATGTTGGGAGCTTTGCCTACCCGAATTAAGTTCCACACCTCACTTGAACAAATCCTTAGTTTCTGTTATTCATGACCAACCGGGTTAACGGACCTTGTGCTTTGTGAATCATATAATGAGGTGTTCGCACCCCCATGCTTGTCGTCTATGATATAATTGAACAAAAAACCATAAACTGTAATCATATTTTACTTACCACTGATCTGGACATAATATTGATCACAAACTGATCTAGTGTTATGACTCGGATTATCCTACCCCGTTACCACGTTCTCTGTTCGCAGATATCAGTGCGGAAATGGATACAAAATGGGCTAACACATTCCAAAACTGTCACCTCGCACGAGGTGGACAACCAACTCGTATGAGGTGCAAGTCAACACGTACAAGGTAATAGTCAAGTCGTCGAGTTGCAAGTCAGCTCGCACAAGGAGGACATCCCACTTCGTACGAAGTGGTATTTTTCCCGTTTTCATTCGTACTTTCTGCCTCATAATTTGGACCAATCATTCCACTCAGATTACTCACGTCCTCCTGTTTACCCATTATAGGGTAACTCCGTGTTGCATCACCTGATCATTCGTCTATCCACGAACTTGCTTAAGAAGCTTGCAAAATTGTGAGCATACTCGATCCCATTTTACGCTTTATCACCTTTGGGTGCAATACATGTCCATTATGCAAAATACACAAACATGCTTATACTTAATTCACAAGACAATCTTTATACATTCTATCATGCTAAACTTGAAATCACACATGCTTATACTCGTTATGCTTATACTCAGTCATTAACTTTTATCAAGCCTCCCTTAACATGTATAGCGCTATAGGAGTAACGCACCGCCCGTATTCTTGATGTCATGTTAAGTCATTCATTCATTACGGTCTTGTCGTTGCGACGACAAGATTATGCTTGTGGTAAACTTTGGGTTGACAGGTATACTTATGCAGAATAGTTTAATGTATGTTAGCCTCGAGAATAGATAAGTACGCATGAAGATTTGTCTAAACGTTTATACTATGCTATTAATCAAACTTGTATGCTTGCAAATGCCTTGTGTATTGAACTATACTTTAACATGTATTGTAGGGTGAGGTTGATGATAACTACAGATGCAAACGAGTAGGATGACTTAGATACACACCTAGAATTGTAATATTGAAGTTGTTGTATTCGAAATTTGTTATCCATGATGTTGTACTCTGAAATTTGTACTGTGTACTTGCTATTTCAATGAAATGAAATTTGTTATATAAATTATTATCACATTTAGCGTTATGAAGTCTCGAGCAATCTATTTCGTCTCGCCGCGATGTTTCCGCCATCGGTTGGGGTGTGACAGATTGGTATCAGAGCCATAACTATAGGGAATTAGGTAGAATTGCCATGTTTGACCTAGTCTATAGTCTAAGCACCAAATTCAGACCATTATGTGTGAACTGGACACTTCATACGAAGTGAAACCAGCCTCACACGAAGAGGGCAAGTCAGCCTTATGCAAAGTGGAGTCATCCACTTCGTGCGAAGTAGAGTTCACTTCGTGCGAAGTTGACAGCTCCTTCATGCAAAGTGGACTGTTCTGTCCATTTAAAACGCTTAAATTCTTCCTATCTTGCTTCTTATCTACCCTTTTTGTCTTAATTATTACATGCCTTTCCTAAGGCTACCATGAAAATGCACTTGAAGACATGAGGACACTCATACTTTACAATCGAGATGACCTCGTCAAAATAGGGGTGAAACCCGCACTTTGGTGATCACTCTCAATCCGCATATTCGATTTTACATGAAACTACCCCATCAAGCTGGGAGTGAAATCCACATCTTGATGGAACGATTTCCATTTCTACTCAAGTGGACGCTTATCAACGAGTCGGAACATGCTCCTCATTTGGTAAGTACTAACCACGTTTAAGGAACAAAATTATCAAGTTAGGAGTGATATCCACATCTTGATAACTAGCTCCACTCTTTGATTTTCAATCTAGCCAAGGTTTCGAATTTTCGATCAATTAGGGACTGTAGTAACTGGAAGTGTAAAACGCCGTTAATCACTCTACAGTGAGGGTGTTTTACCTATTAGGCCAAAGCATGCCTCCCCAATTCGAAAGGATCCTCGATTCACTTTAGATTAGTCAAAGTTTCTCAACCCGAGACACTCCGATGTTTTATCAAACCTCTTCTTTTATGTGAATCAATTTCTATGGATTTTACCTTGATACGTTGATCATTTCAAATGCACAAATCGCACTCTCCTCACAATCTAAAACAATGCAAAAAAATTGCATACCAACTAAATTTACACTCCTTACGCATTTTACCTCTTTAGACGTGATTATACTTCATGAAACATGTTATGCTTATAATTTATACATAATGCTTATGTGCTACATGAATTATTCTTGCAAATTATGTGAAAGCTTATGAGATACATGAAACACTTACACTCATTAATGCAATTTAAACGTGATTTTAAAAATCATTATGATTAAATCTCATCTTTTCACTCATTTCCAACTCTTTAGATGTCTTCTGACGGTGAGAACTCTGATTCCAAGAAGGTCGCTAGCAACACCAGCGACTCTATGACCAAGAAGGAGATGATGAAATTTATGGCCAAGCAGATGGCCAAGATACTCCCTAACATCATCAACCGTATCCAACCTACTGCTACCTCTGCTTACACCGAGAATCTCGACAATACGACCAAGCCTAAAGACGAAAGGCCTAAACCTTCCTTCACCTTTAAGCAGTTCAATTCCTGTAGCCCAACGCCTTTCACAGGGGAAGACGGGGCGACAACTATGCTCCAATGGTTTGACGCCATAGAGGTCACCTTTCGCCAAAGTGGTTGTCCCGACAACCAACGCACTGTCAATGCTACTGGCGTATTCTGATCGAGGGCTCTCGATTGGTGGACGTCAGAATGAAATAGTCGTGGTAACGACGCGACTTACTCACTGACTTGGTCCGAACTCCAGAAACTCATGAGAGATGAGTTTTGCCCTCCCCACGAAACCCAACAACTCGAAAACGAGTTTTGGAACCTCAAACAAGTGGGAAGTGACAACGCTGGGTTGACAGCAAGGTTCAAAAAACTCAGTATCATTTGTCCTGATCAAGTCAACATTGTTGAAAAGGCCATTGCCAAGTACATTCGAGCCCTACCTTCTTCTTTCTCCAACCACGTTGAGTCTTCTCAACCAACAACTATCAAGGATGCTTATCGCCTCACAACCAAGTTTAACTAGAACCTGAAGATGGAAAGAGCCTTTGAAACGAAAGGTTCAATCAAATCAGCACACCAAGCCACCACCGAACCCACCCCAGAGCCTACACCCACTAGGAACAACAGGATTGGTAAGAAGCGAAAGGCTTCAAACCAAAATTTTTGCGGTTGTTACTCTGCAAAACCCTCCACATCAGCAGCTAGCCCTAACCCAACACCTTGAGCCAGCCAAGCGAGGCTACACGGGAACCATCCCTAGTGCGCAACTTGCACCTAACATCACCCGACCACCGCAGCATGCCGTTTTTGCACTACGTGCAATAGGTTCGGACACTTCAACACCCATTATCGTGTTGGCCAAAAGCCTCTAGGTAACCAAAACCACCTCTCACCCAAAACCAAATCCAGCAGACTACTAACAGCGGTCGCACTTGCTACAAATGTGGCGACCCTAACCATTTCACCAACACCTGCCCTCAATGCAACAACAGCTAGACACCACAACAACGACAGCAACAAGCTCCGCGTGGCGGAGCTTTCATCATCACTGCAGCCCAGGCACAAAATGCAACGACGTTATTAATGTAGGTCCACATGGAGGATCAAGATAAACCTGCGTTCTTGTTTATGTAACACACACACGAGTGCGGACTCCAAGTGTGTATGCAAACCAAAGCAAGAGCACAAAAAATATAACAAAAGATATATCTTCAAATGTTCACTATATTGATTTGCTGAGAGACTCAGTACATAGACTCCTAAATACCCTGCTTATCTCTCTAAACACTCTCAGTGTTCTCTCTCTAGTGTGTCTATTCGTCTCTAGCTTAGTGTCTTCTAAGCACTAAGAGCTGCATGTCTGTTTATATAGTGCTAACACCTAGCAACAGTACGAAGAATGCTGCTGGTCGTACGAAGCACTATACAGACATGAAGAACATTCTCAGATGGATGCTCGTATGAACATGTTATGGTTCGTACGAATGAGAAACTCATTCGTATGACCAAGTAATGATCTTGATAACAAGGTCACTCGTATGAGCATACAATGACTCGTACGAATGTGTAATGGCTCGTACGAGCAAGCAGTTTGCTCGTACAGAGTATCTTGCATTCGCATGAACAAGCCAAATGTCGTACTTAATCAAGATAGGAGGATATCTTGATTTGGTCGACATAACCAAACTTTACAGACACAACAAACAAAGATCGTACAATTATTGACGTAACTAAGAACAAGCGACAGACACAAAAGTGCATTAACAAACTCCCCCTTGGATGTTGCTTGTTCTTTGATCTTTATTTTTAAGGGCCTGCTTCAGACTATGAGCTTCCAGCGTGCTGAGCTGTACCGAACGGAACTGAGTCAAACTCCCCCTTGGATGCTGCTCGTGATGGTTCGTTCTTCATACTGCTGGATCTTCAGATGTCTTCACACGTCATAGTTAGGAGGTGCATCAGCAAACTCCCCCTTGAATATATCTTGTGGTGTTGAAAAGTGGTCAGATAAAAATGGATCTTCTTGATTCACAGCTTGCATTCATGTTGTGTCTTTTCTCCGGTAACTTGTTTTCTTCAAACTCGTTCTCTTTCCCTTTAGCTTGCTTGGATATTTCATATGTGCACACAACAAAGCTAAACACGTAATGAGAACAACTGTAGGGATTTAATCATTCTTAGGAAATTTTCATTTGAATATTTCACGAAGGATTGATTTTAATCAGAATTAGCAAAAGACACACATGAGACCAAACTCTCATTCAACTACCAATTGACAATGCTTGAAAAGTTTTAAGGTTGTTCAAATTTAAACCATTAAACTTCAAAGCTTGTCAAACTTCCACCACTTATGAAGATGTAATTGTTTTCCGGCTTATAATCAGGATGTTAGGTAGGATAGACTTGAGTTCCAACATCGGTTAATCAAAAATAAACTAGAAGCAAAATCTTTTTGGCTTTTATAAAATATATATATTAAAACTCACCTAAATTCTCTTTGGTATTTTTCAAATTTTAAATATAACGACGGAAAGCAATAAATAAATATTTACAGACATTCTTTTTGCGAATTTCAAGGATAAGAGAATCATATTAGTATACGGTCATGTCAAAACACACTTGTTTTTTGATTAGTTAGCATTTAAATAAGTATCCTATATCAATTATCGGTATCGTTGTCCACGTAAGCTCAACCTATCAGATATACTCGCGATTAGGGGATATGATTAATGTATGATTTATACTTACCGACCAGTGTTCATCCACTTCACGGCACATTCCTGTATCAAGATATGCACGGGAGAAAATCTTACCGGTGAGTATATTGTTTATCATCTATTTTGACGTATATGATGTGAGATATTCACTTATTTTTATTTGAAAACAAGCCTATGTGATTAAATCACTTTTGATGAGGAAGTTGATTTTCAGATGCATGCAAGGCACATGAGTAAGTCAGTGAACATGTTAGTACTATCGTACCGACAAAGAGACGAACTTAGCCCCCGCATAAAGCTGTGATATTTTATCACTTATTTTTTGGTGAATGTGATATGTTTATCACTTATTGATGGTCGTGTGCAGTATTTACACGTATGTATGGTATCATGGAAGTTCTAGACTTGCATCATCGCTATTTTTCGGTAAGAGATTCAACCATGATACCCAGATGATAAACAAGCATAAAGACCGCATATCTCAGATCCTCAGCATACTATCAAACGAAATTTCGGTACCAAGACCATATGTCAATGAATGGTTCCCACCTGGTCTTCAGTCGATTATGTTTATATCACCCTGTGCATACTTTAAAATGATTGTGAGCCTACCGATACATTGAATATAGAGCTACTTATCAAATCAATTTTAAGTTCAAAGAGGTTTTGACAGACCACTAATTTACTATCATTTTCTCTTTTTCTTGCTAGGAAATTCATTTTTGTTTTTCTCATGTTTTTGTATTTTTTGGATTGGAAATTTACTCCCCCTACAATGCAAAAAGTAAATTTTAATAGTGATATATCTTTTTGGATTGTCTTTACGAAAAATATTCCAAAAACGATTTTCCGATGTGGATTAACTCATGTTTTACCTCGATGCCATGTACCAAAATTAATATTAATAAATATGATTTATCAAATTTTTGAAGAAATGAGTTGACACGTTGGTAATTGGTGTGGACCACAACAGCATTGATGAGTCTCATATTGCAACCATCATGTGTGAGGTGATATTTGAGATTAATGTGTTTGGTCTGGATGCTGTATGAGATTTTTAGAAACTTGGTAAAGCAACGTAAATATCGACAGAGATAGGAGATATTAGAAATTTAAAATCATAGTCCTGCAATTTCTTCGTGCATTGCCATGAATTTGTGAGCTCTCCCAATTGGATATCCACCCGGTGTGGATTTCAAGGTCGATTTTGCAGCTGCTTCATTTAACTGAGAAATCTCTTCACAGCAACAAGAACATAGACCTCCGGGTCCGTCTGGTAAGAAGCAAGAAAGGACGTGGAGAAGCTTGTACACTTCATCTTTGAATGGTTCATTCATGATGTTGTCCACATGTTTTACACCAGCAAAGGGCTTCATCTTTCTTCTTGAGAAGTAGTGTGCGGTTATTCAAACCATGCTAAGGCATCTGCACACCCGGTTGGTTTGTTCAAACAAACACTTTTTCTTCAATCACACCCATGGAGAAATGTACACTGCACGATCATCTTGTAGGCTTTGAGCTTCTTGTGGAAGGCATAAGACATGAATTTTTGATACTCTTCTGTCGTGCTGCAGGCATGTACATTTCGATTAAATCAATTCTGTGAATCCGATCCAAGCCTTAAACAAACAGATTGTTGGTCTTTTTCATCTTTGTTGAAGTTATCAAATTCATTCACCAATATATTCTTTCTTCTCTCCAACAAAGGCAACCACTCCTGAATATAACGATGTTTTGAAGCTTCTTGTCACCTATCTTGTGTCTGGATGCTCCACTATTAATACTTCTATGATTATCAATAGTTCCTCCTGGATCACATAGAATGTGATTTTCTTGAGGTATATTTTCTTCATTTGTTACCGTGTCTGACTGCTTAGGTTTGTCCTCATCTGACTCATCATCTAAACTATCATAATCCTCAATAATGGGAGGATTTGATCATCCTTAGATTTTGAGTCATTGATGTCACCTGGTTGACCTTGACTTGAAGATGTGCCCTTAGTGAACCCTAGACCAGCTGTAAACTCATCTAGATCCAATGGAACAATGGGTTGAAAATGTGGCATATCTTCATCATCTGGCATTTTGGTGTAATTGTGCCTGAGAGGAGGACAAGCCTGATAACCTATGCATTTCACATCACTTTTCTTCTTTTGAACATCGATGATGTGATCTAAAACATATCTTGAGTTAGAGTAACTGTCCAACTTGAGTTTGATTGCATCATGTTCACACTTTGCACAGGCCAGCTCCTTTTTTGTTTCTTCAAGCATGTTAATATAATTGTTAATGGATGTTTGTTTTCTTAAAACATTCTTTGACAATTCAGAAACATCCTTCTTTAAAGTTTCAATTGTTGATTTGAATTCTTTCTCGTTTTTCTTAAGAGCTGTGTTCGCCCCAGTGCACTTTGTTAGATCTACAATCAAGCTCTGATGATGTTTCTTCATGTGATCAAATTTACCTTCAAGTTCTAAGTATTTACCTTTTAAAGCTATATATTTAAAACACTTAGACACATAAGGTTTATCGAAACTTACTTGATTAGATTGACAATCCAAACGAGTCATGAATGCTGTACGAACAATGGAAGATCCGATAGACGAGAGGTACTTGGAAAACTCATCAGATGGTCCTTCAGTTTCATGTTCGAAGTCTTCTTCACTGTTATCTATCGATTCAGTTTCTGTCATTAGCTCATCTTTAGATTATTCTTCACTCGATGTCGATTCTGCTTCATCTGAACTACCGCTATCGAATGAGCTGTCATCATTTCTGGACGATTCTCCTTTGTTGTTATCTTCTATGATTTTAGCGTAGTATGCAATTCCTCCTCCACCATTGTTTCCTAATTGAATAGACCAATCACAACCCTCATCTGCTTGAACTACTAATGCTCGGTTGAAATTGTTTGCGGGAACAATTGCTCTTTCGTTGTTAGTAGCCTGGTTTCTGTTGAAAGGATATTGATTCCCTTGCTGTGGAGGCTTCGTGCATTCTTTTTTAAAATGCCCCTTTTCTCTACAGTTGAAACAAGTAACTTTCCTTTTGTCAAAACCGTATGGAGTATCCTTGTTACTTTCCAGATTAGTTCTTCCTGTTTTCTCCATAAAATATTTTGCTCTTCTCACTGCACTTGCAAATGCACATTTGACATCAATTAGCTCCATCTCTTCCTTATCGATTTGTGCATAGTCTTCACTGGTTAAATTGATATTACCAATCTGTCCAGCTACTAATCCACAGTAAAAACTCACCAACGTGTTTAGAAGCTCCATATGTTCCGGTGCAACTTCCATACTTACCTTGGAAAGGTTTGATGTATCAAGTCTGACGGTGTTTGAATTTGAAGGTTGAAAGTTTTTACCATAGAAAGCTTGTTGTTGAACTTGTGGTGTAGTAACTTGTGATTGAGGAAGATATCCTTTTGGATCAAATGCTAGTTCATAAGCTTGAGGAGCTGAACTAATATCTCGAGGTTGAGGAAGAAAAGCTTTTAAATCAAAAGTTCGTTCACAAGCATGAGCACTTGTACCAACAGACTAATCTGGTTTAATTTGAGACCAAAAAGGAATTGTATTTAACATGAATGCTGTTTGAAGCTTTGGTTGTTGAACTTATACCAGGGTTGATGCCTCCAAAATACATTTCTGGATTTTGTGGAACTGGAAATCGTTTTGCTTTGCGAATTTCTTCTTCAGTTTTATTTTCAAATTTCTGAATAAATTCGTAAATGCTGAGCACATCCATCGCACCTGTATGTTTTAGCAATTCAATAAATTGTCCCCACTTAGGTGGTAAAGCATTAGCAAAACGCATAACAATCTCCTGTTGTGATGCAAGAACCTTGTATGAGTACATCTCACTCATCAAATGATGGAAACGAGTTGTTATATCATTTAATGTTTCATTTTCCATAAAATGAAACCCTTCAAACTCTTTCTTTAAAAGATCATGTCGAACTTTTCTCGTCGCTGCGTTTCCTTCTCCTCTTGTTTTTAACGCGTCCCACAAGCTCTTTGTAGATGTACAATGCATGAATTGATGATAAATGTCTTTGTGAAGTGCTTGCGTAAGAATAACAAAGGCCTTCTTTTCTAGATCATAGGCCCTTTTATCATTCTCATCCAATTCGGCTAAGGAGGCCGAATTTGATACGACTTCTTCGAGAGATTTCTGTATGGAGAAATAAAACATGTCCACAATTCGGTATTCTGACCAAGAATATATGTATGAAAATGATTGTTCCATGATGGATAATCGTTCATATGATTCAACTTTGGTGGATGGTTGTTACTTCCAGTTTCACTTTCGCTAAGGAGAAGAGTTTGAACACTTTGATTTTGATTCATAACAAAGGCCCATTGACCAGCAGTAATCACATTTGGAGGTGTTAAAGATTTTGTCCATGAGGTTGCGTCTTGACGTGTACTCGTACCACACTCCCAATTCCAAGGTTTTGAAGTTTAATTTTTGAAAAATAATAGTTTCCTTTTAAAGTACACAATTTTTAAAAACCACAAAGTTTTGGAAAACGGAGACCCGAAAAATAAACTATAGCGAAATTTGGTTCTTCGCACGAATAAGTGATTCGTACAAATCAGATTGTTCGCACGAACAATAATCTTTCATGCGAGCCTAATATGCTTCGTACGAACAAGGTCTTTCGTGCGGATGATATGTCTTTCACACAAATGGTCCTGCTCTTTGTGCGGATGGGTTCTTCGCACTGATGTTTTTCGCTGAAGTTTGGTTTTTCGCAGAGGGAAATCTTTTTGCAGGGTTGGTTGGTAAAAAAAAAATTCCTTTTTAAGTTATCACTTATCTTCCCAGTTTTGGTTAAAAAGTCAACCATTCCATATCAGCTTTTCAGACAAAAACAGTCAAGTCCAGAGATTTGGTCAACCCTTCAATAATATTCTGATAAGTTTTCCGATACATGTTTCACTGGATAATATGTGCAACTGAACTTTGATGGAAAATTTTAAGAAAAACCCTATCCTAACATGTCTCCATGTATTCTAACAAGGTTTTTATAAAAAATTTCCGGATACAACAAGTTTTCCTAAGTTTTAAACAAGTTATCCTTTTAAAAACTTAAGTTTCCTGCTAAAAGTTCAACAACACTTCAAGAAACCTCACAAACTAGCTCAGACACAACACTAAGCGTGGTTCTGAACAAGGAAGAGAACCAAGGCTCTGATACCACTGGTCCACTTGGAGGATCAAGATAAACCTGCTTTCTTTTTATGTAACACACACGAGAGTGCGGAATCCAAGTGTGTATGCAAACCAAAGCAAGAGCACAAATAATATAACAAAAGATATATCTTCAAATGTTCACTATATTGATTTGCTGAGAGACTCAGTACATAGACTCTTGAATACACTGCTTATCTCTCTAAACACTCTCAGTGTTCTCTCTCTAGTGTGTCTATTCGTCTCTAGCTTAGTGTCTTCTAAGCACTAAAACCTGCATGTCTGTTTATATAGTGCTAACACCTAGCAACAGTACGAAGAATGCTGCTGGTCGTACGAAGCACTATACAGACATGAAGAACATTCTCAGATGGATGCTCGTATGAACATGTTATGGTTCGTACGAATGAGAAACTCATTCGTATGACCAAGTAATGATCTTGATAACAAGGTCACTCGTACGAGCATACAATGACTCGTACGAATGTGTAATGGCTCGTACGAGCAAGCAGTTTGCTCGTACAGAGCATCTTGCATTCGCACGAACAAGCCAAACGTCGTACTTAATCAAGATAGGAGGATATCTTGATTTGGTCGACAAAACCAAACTTTAAAGACCTAACAAACAAAGATCGTACAATTACTAACATAACTAAGAACAAGCGACAAACACAAAAGTGCATCAACAATTAACGGTACGTACCTCGTCAACAATGTATATGCTTCATGTTTATTTGATACTGGCGCGCATAGAAGTTTTGTATCTGTTGAATTCGAACCCTTGCTTAAGTGTAGTTGTTCTAAGTTACCCAAATCATTCAAAGTCGAAGTTGCTAACGGTAAATCTGTCCACGTCGACTCCGTTCTTTCCGGTTGTGCCCTCAACCTTAATGACCACAAGTTCTGTATTGGTCTTATACCTATGCAAATGGGTAGCTTTGACATCATAGTAGGCATGGATTGGCTTAGCTGAGTTCGTGCTGAAGTTGTTTGTTCCGAAAAGTTCATTCGTCTTCCTCTTCCTAACGGTGATTCCTTACACGTCTATGGTGAGAAACCCTCTATAGGTCTCAAACTTATGTCGTATACCCAAGCGAACAAATACTTATGCAAGGAGTACTTTGCCTTTCTTGCCCACATTTTGGAAAAGAAAGATAAAGGCCCAAGCATAAATGAGGTTCCAGTCATGCGCGATTTCTGGACATTTTCCCCGAGGATCTACCTGGTCCTCCTCCTCCCCGTTCTGTTGACTTTCGTATCGACCTTATCCCCGGGCAACTCCTGTCGCTAAATCTCCCTTTCGTTTAGCACTCTCGGAAATGCAAGAGCTATCCAGCCAACTTCAAGAGTTACTTGAAAAAGGCTTTATACGCCCTAGTACTTCTCCTTGGGGCGCTCCTGTCCTCTTTGTTAAGAAGAAGGACGACTCTTTTCGTATGTGCATCGAATATCGTGAACTTAACAAACTCACTGTCAAGAATCGTTATCTTCTTCATCGCATCGACGGCCTTTTTTATCAACTCCAAGGTACAACGTGCTTCTCAAAGATCGATCTTCGTTCTGGCTATCACCAACTTCGAGTTCTCGAAGAAGATATCCCTAAAATCACGTTTTGTATATGGTCACTATGAGTTCGTGGTCATGCCTTTTGGTTTGACCAATGCACCAGCGGTTTTCATGCATTTGATGAACCGTGTGTGTAAACCTTTTTTGGACCATTTCGTGATCGTATTCATAGACGACATCCTAATCTATTTGAAAACTCACGCCGAACACGGACGTCATTTGCGCCTGACCCTTGAACTTTTGCGTGTTGAACATCTTTATGCCAAATTCTCCAAGTGTGAGTTCTGGTTGAAAGAAGTTCAATTCCTTGGACACATCATCAACGAACTTGGTATTCATGTTGACCCTGTGAAAATCGAAGCTATGAAGAATTGGATCGCACCTAACTCCCCATCTGAAATTCGTTCATTCCTTGGCCTAGCTGGTTACTATCTTCGTTTTATTTCCAACTTTTCAAAGATCGCCGTCCCTCTCACCTCTTTGACTCAAAAAGATAAACCTTTTGTTTGGGGTTCTGAACAAGTGAAGTCTTTTCAAGCACTCAAGGACATGCTGTGTAATGCTCCTATTCTAGCTCTTCCCGACGGTAATGATTACTTCGTCGTGTATTGTGATGCATCTAACCAAGGTCTTGGTTGTGTTCTCATGCAACGAGACAACTCAAGATACATGAGAAGAACTACACTACTCACGACCTTGAACTTGGTGCAGTTGTTTTTGCGTTATAGATATGGCCACTACCTTTATGGTACCAAGTGTGTGGTCTCCACCAATCATAAGAGCCTTCAACACGCCCTTAATAAAAGAACTGAACATGCGACAACGTCGATGGGTAGAATTGCTCAACGACTACGACTGGGAGATTCGCTACCATCCTGGCAAGGCGAATGTTGTGGCCGACTCTCTTAGTCGTAAGACTCATGTAAAGAGTGTTCGTTGTTACCAAACGATGAGGAATCTCCGTGAACGTATTCGTGAAGCCCAATACTCATCCATCAACGAGAATGACTTATACAACGAGATGAAATGTGGTGCTGAAAACCAACTCGAGACCAAATCTGATGGTATCCTATACTATCTCGATCGCGTGTGGATTCAAAATCGTGATGACCTTCATAACTTCTTAATTAAGGAAGCTCATAAATCCCGATATTCCATTCATCCTGGTGTTGAGAAGATGTACCACGATCTTCGTACGTCTTACTGGTGGCCTAGCATGAAGAATGATATCACCCTTTATGTCTCCAAATGCCTTACTTGTTCCAAGGTAAAAGCTGAACATCAACATCCCTCGGGCTTACTCGAACAACAAGAAATTCTCGTCTGGAAATGGGAGAGTATTGCTATGGATTTTATTACCAAACTTCCTCGCACACTTTCGGGTCATGATAGTATCTGGGTAATCATTGATTGTTTGACCAAATCCGCTCATTTCCTCCCCATTCGTGAAGATTACAAAGTCGAGAAATCGGCTCGTATCTACACAAATGAGATTGTTTGTCGTCATGGTATCCCCATTGATATTATTTCTGATCGTGATGGTCGTTTCACCTCGCGTCTTTGGCAAACTTTCCAAAAAGCTCTTGGTACTCACCTTAACCTTAATACCGCTTTCCATCCTCAGTCCGACGGTCAAACCGAGCGCACTATCCAAACTCTCGAGGATATGCTCCGGTCATGCGTAATCGACTTTGGTGGCAACTAGGATTCTCACTTACCTTTGGTAGAATTCTCGTACAATAACAGTTGTCACGCTAGTATTCAAATGGCACAGATTGAAGCGTTGTATGGTCGAAGGTGCCGATCTCCTATCTGT
This sequence comes from Scalesia atractyloides, assembly GCA_947069175.1. Taxonomy (NCBI): domain Eukaryota; kingdom Viridiplantae; phylum Streptophyta; class Magnoliopsida; order Asterales; family Asteraceae; genus Scalesia; species Scalesia atractyloides. The sequence goes on from CAMTDV010000023.1 coordinate 50,999,075, forward strand.
TGGTACGAGATCAAAGAAGCCCAACTCACTGGTCTCAAACTCATACAAGAGACAACAGATAAAATTCTACAGATACATGACAATCTGCTCAAGGCTAGAAGTCGACAAAAGAGCTACGCAGATAAGAGACGCAAACCTTTGGAATTTAACGTGGGTGATCATGTACTTCTCAAGGCATCCCCTTGGAAGGGTGTAGTTCGATTTGGTAAGAAAGGCAAACTCGATCCTCGCTATATAGGTCCTTTCAAGATTCTCGAAAGGATGAAGATAGCGTATCGACTAGACCTACATCAAGAACTCAACAACGTTCATCCAACGTTCCATGTCTCGAATCTAAAGAAAGGCCTAGCTGAAGAAGGACTTCATGTGCCTATGGATGATCTTCAAGTCAATGAACATTGCACTTTGTGGAGAAACCAGTCGAAATCATGGACAGAGGAATCGATTAACTTAGGCGCAATCGCATTCCCATAGTCAAGGTTCGATGGGAAGGCAAACGTGGCGCTGAATTTACTTGGGAACTTGAGAGTGAAATGAAGACTAAGTAACCACACCTCTTCGTTGAGTTTTCCTCTTGAATAAATTTCGGGATGAAATTTCCTAACGGAGGGGAGACTGTAACGCTCCACATTTTTGAACTTTCCTTATTTAGAAAGTGTATTCGTATTTCTATTTTTGGAAACTTGTAATTACATTCGTATCTTTCATTTTTCACCTCGTACTTTGAGATTATGATCATAATGGAAACTCATTTTATACTTATACCTGTTACATACTTGAATTATGCTTTACAATTCTTAATACATGATTACATGCGAGAAACTAATACTTAAATGCTCAAATACTCAACTTTCGTGCACTACTATACTCATACATCATATATACATGCTTAAAACACTTAAAACCAACAAATCGTACGAAAACAACTCCAAACAGCCAACCTCGCATGAAGCTTAGCCGCTTCGTACGAAGTGGGCCACCTCATACGAGGTGATGCCCAACTCGTACGAGGTGACTCCAACTCGTACGAAGTGGCATGTTTCCTATAAATACGACCCTTCACCCACGGTTCCAACCTTCCGAAATCTCACTAACTCCCACTTGAAATTGCGAGAACTTGGCAGATTCCAATTAGTACCTAAGTGAGTCTTATATCTCACTATACCTCAAACTTTTATAAAAGTGCTTTCAAAATCTTTCTTTTATCTAGCTTCTATTTCTTTTTTTTTTTGTACAAGTCAGTGAACTAAGTCCAAGACACTAAGTTCAGCTAATGTGAGAACGTTGGGAGCTTTGGCTACCCGAATTAAGTTCCACACCTCACTTGAACAAATCCTTACTTTCTGTATTCATGACCAACCGGGTTTACGAACCTTGTGCTTTGGTGAATCATATATTGAGGTGTTCTCACCCCCATGCTTGTCGTCTATGATATAATTGAAGAAAATCGATAAACTATACTCATATTTTACTTACCACTGATCCAGACATAATATTGATCACAAACTGATCTAGTGTTATGACTCGGATTATCCTGCCCCGTTACCACGTTCTCCATTCGCAGACGTCAGTGCGAAAATGGATACGAAACGGGCTAACACATTCCCAAATTGTCACCTCGCACGAGGTGGACAGCTTGCAAGTCAGCTCGCACAAGGTGGACAGCTTGCAAGTCAGCTCGCACGAGGAGGACATCCCACTTTGTACGAAGTGGTATTTTTCCCGTTTTCATTCCGTACTTTCTGCCTCATAATTCGGACCAATCATTCCACTCAGATTACTCACGTCTTCTTGTTTACCCATTATAGGGTAATTCCGTGTTGCATCACCTGATCACTTGTCCATCAACGAACTTGCTTAAGAAGCTTGCAAAATGTGAGCATACGCGATCCCATTTTACACTTTATCACCTTTGGGTGCAATACATGTACATTATACAAAATACACAAACATGCTTATACTCAATTCACAAGACAATCATATTCATGCTATTATGCTAAACTTGAAACCACACATGCTTATACTCGTTATGCTTATACTCAGTCATTAACTTTGATCAAGCCTTCCTTAACATGTATAGCTCTATAGGAGTAACGCACCGCCCGTATTCTTGAGGTCATGTTAAGTCATTCATTCATTACGGTCTTATCGTTGCGATGATAAGATTACAGTTATGGTAAACTTTGGGTTGACAGGTATACTTATGCAGAATAGTTTAATGTATGTTAGCCTCGAGAATAGATAAGTACGCATGAAGATTTGTCTAAACGTTTATACTATGCTCTTAATCAAACTTGTATACTTGCTAATGCCTTGTGTATTGAACTATAATTTAACATCTATTTTAGGGTGAGGTTGATGATAACTACAGATGGAAACGAATAGGATGACTTAGATACACACCTAGAATTGTAATATTGAAGTTGTTGTATTCGAAATTTTTTATCCATGTTGTTGTACTCTGAAATTTGTTCTTTCTACTTGCTATTTCAATGAAATGAAATTTTGTTATATAAATTATTGTCACATTTTAGCGTTATGAAGTCTCAAGCAATCTATTTCGTCCTGCCCTGATGTTTCCGCCATTGGTTTGGCTGTGACATAAACTGTGTATGGGTTCAAAGTAGCTATGTACGAGATCAAAAGTGTGTGAGCTGAACTTTATCGTGTGTACGGGCTTAGTGTGCGACCAGGCCTAACAGTGTGTGTGCAGTCAAATCTTCAAATGTGTGACCCAACTTGTGTGTACGATCTAAATAGTTAGTGTGCGGCCCAAGAAGTAGAGTGTGCAGTCTAAATTGTCTAGCGTGCGATCCACCATCTATTGTGAGACCCACTAACTAGTGTGCGACCCAGATTGGGTGTACGGTCTAAGTAATCTAGTGTGCGGCCCAAATATACAAGTGTGCAATCCAAAGAAAGTTGTGTGCGACCAAAATTGAAGTGTATAACTTCATTGTGTGAAACCCAGATAGAGTGTGCGAGTGTGCGCAAAGGTGGAACTTTAACCAGCTGACGTGTTCGGTTTTAAACGTTTTTAAGTATGTGAGAGGGGATCGGCTCTCCTCCAATGAGCACTGGACTGATCTGACTCATCTAACAGAGGCGGAATTCACTGTTAGCGAGTTGGACAAACAAACAAGAAAGATATACTGCTTAAACGCCTTGAATTGTATTGATAAACGTGAACAGTTACAGAATGCGTAAACAGTTTGACAGGGCTTCGCCTTAATCACACACCAACAGATGTCTGACACAACACTCAAGCTCCTCTATTTATAGGTCAACATGACTCGCACATGAGAAGGAGAGTGTGTGTATGACTCGTGTGAGTGGTGCCTCGTACGAGTGACAGAGTGTCACTCGTACGAGCCACTAGACTCACTCGTACGAGTCATTTACAAAACAAATAATACATCTATTAACATAAAATGTTCGACATTCTAAACCCTATATACATAACCAACATATCCTAGACGTAGGCAATAGACATTATGCTCCAACAAACTCCTCCTTGGATGTTGCCGCAGTCTTGGATAGTCTTCAAAAAAATCTTCAATGATTTGACAGTTAACGTCTAAACTGAATCGCCTTAGCGAAGCAATTCGCGTACACTCTGCAATCCTCTCCTCCTTCTTCTCTTTCTTTCGTTTCTCAATCTCTTCAAGCTTCCTCCAAGAAGTGTTCCATGTTATTCCTGAGTGTATATCATTAGCATAATAGACATTAACAATCTTCTGAAACTGGAGAGCCTGCTCTTTGTCTTTCTCTTTGAAACTAATCTTGCTATAAAACAAGCATTCATTATCCGTCTTCGAACAATTGACTAACCACATCGGGTCTGGTACTCGAATTCCACGCCATAGACCATATATACGTTTGTGTGCTATGACGGCTTCGGAAAATTCCTCGGTAAACTTCCAAGAATCATCATTTGGATGGACACAAATAATAGCTTCACCTGTACTTGAATCATAGTGCCACCATTTGAAGATCTTGAAGAAATCATGTTCCATCTTGATTAGAGGTATATTTTTCATAACTTTCAGCCTCTTCACTCTCAACGTAACATCCTTTTCTTTCGTCACTGGATCGATCTTCATGATTCTTTTCGGGAAATGTGGCTTCCAGTGAGTAAGACCATGTGTAGCCTCAAGCTTTATCAATTTCCACAGCCGCTGGTCATGAAATTTCATTTTCAAATTAATCATCTTAGTTTGAACAAGCTCTTTGATATCCCAGAACGGCAGGGTCTTTATGTCGCTTAAGTATCGAAAATACTGGATCCTATATTCCCATTTAATCGCATAAACATTTAGCTCTGCGATCCATCCCTAACTTATAATATCCCCCAAAGAAATGTTAGCATCACATGTAAAAATGGCTAAGGGACGTTTGAATTTACGTTCAGCTGGTACTTCTTTAAACCAACGCTTCCTCATTTCAGCAATTTCTTTAGCAGACAATTGTTAAGGAACGGTTCCCTGTTTGACAGCCTCTTCAACTTTGCACTTTAGAAGATCATCATTCTCGGCTGCAAACAATTCACTGAAAGTTGGGGAGTCATCTGTACCCTCGTCGGCAATAACTGCATCATTGTCATCAGAAATATCCTCCATGACAACTTTATCATAATCATGAGCGTCAGAAACATGTTCGAAGACATAATCCACATGCTCGAAAGCACTGATATCGTTAAGTTCCTCTTTGAAATCAAACTCGAATGTTTCTTCGTCCACTCCCAACATATTTGCTATTTTTTCTTTTAATTGTGAACAAACTCGCCTTCCTCCACATCATGCTCTAAATACAAAATCTTCGGTTTTGGCATGACAGGAACAGATGACATATCAGTCACTATGAGGATCCCTGCCTGCTTTGAATCCTTAGAGCTCTCATACTTTCCCTGATCTTTACCTCCTTCCATCTGATTAGCAGAATCATCCAAGTACACAGAACAATCAATATCATCATTCAAATTAGATTCTGTTACAAGGATACCTGAACCACCCAAATTGTCATCATCACCACCATCACTGTCATCATCAGACTTATCAGAAAATATGTTATCGATATCATCCAAGTCTTCATTTTCCTTCTCAGGATTCTCAACAAATTCATCTACCTCAGCTTCTATTTCTTTCTCCTATTTTCTCTTATTGAGCCATTCTCAATGTTTAGCTGAAAGATTAGACATGTCAATATCAACATCCTTAGGCTTCCTGATCAAGACAAACTTCTTTATGTCTGCACACACCACCACTTCAGAAGATACTGGCACAGATTCAGCTTCTGGCTCAATTATATCAATCATAGGTTCTTCACCAACCTTAGCTTTACCTTTCCCTTGAGCATCAGATAACTCTTTTGCAAGGCGTTCTCGCTCAACAGCCCTTTCTTTAGCCTCTGCTCTTTCAATCTCGTCTATTTCTGCAGCCAAATTAATTCCGAGCTTTTTCGTAAGAATCTTCTCAAATAAGCTCATTTTTCGCTTATTGCTGAGGCGTTCTTCATTGTATTCTATCATTCTGTTCCTCAGTCTTTCATTCTCTGACACAATACTAGCCAAGATAGCTTCAAGTTGCTAGTTTCTTCTTTCAGCCCTTTAATTTGTTCTTAGACTTCAGCAATCTTTACACTATTAAGCATAACTTGATTTTCCAAATCTTCAATACGCATGTCATTGAACATATCTACAGAAAATTCTTCACCCCCTGGTATATCACCAAAATCGAAGTCCAAGTCTGGTTCCTGTGAAGAACTGGGGTTGAGACTGAGAAGGCTGAGCTTGAGGAGTAGGTTGTTGTGTAGGTTGAGGTGATGGAGATGGTAGTGGTTGTGGAGCTGGTTAAGAAGATGGTGATGGTGGTGGTTGAGGTGTTGGTTCGACATTCACTTCCTCATCCACCTTTTCTGCACTTTTCTCTTAGATTTGTCTTTCGGAGAATCTGTGCTTTGAACAACTGGCCTCTTGAGACGTCTAGAAGATTTCTTTGAAGATTTGCAAATAGGGGTGTCGCTGTCGGAGCCCAAAGGTACATAAGTCGTATCATCTTCCCCTGACGCTTTACGTTTTTTCTCCTCTGCTTTACTTTTAAGTTCAGCCAAATGTTCAAGGTCTCTTTCTTTAACTCTTTCTCTCTCTCCGGCAATCCTATCCTCTTGATCAGTACTAGAGGAGGATGCCTCTTCATCCATTCCTTCTTGTTCTCCAAATGCTTCTTGTTCAATGTTAGTAGCCTAAGTTTCAACATTTTCTTCCGGCTCTGACTCATTGACCAACCTCGTGCTTTCAGATGCATGTTGCTTCTTTTTAGGGGCATTGGAGGTAGATGTGGACGTTTGTTTTCGCTTTGACCCCTTACCCCCTTTTTATCTTCTTTGGAGAACCACACGCTTCTCTTCGCAACATAACCATCCAACGCTTCTAATTCCTCATCTTCATCTCCATTATCATCTTTCCTCACTTCCCTTTTGGCGGTGCCACATAATCTTTATCAAGAATAGCCCCGAAGACTTGCTTGGCATTTGGGAAGGCTTTAAAATGCATATTCATATTATTCAGAGTTGACACATCCATATGTTCCAGCTTTAAAACATCACCCTTCTTCTTCTTTAAACTTGGATGTAAGTGGTCGAGCAACATCTAAATAAAACGCGGATACTGCAAAAACTTCTCGTGTTGTATATTTTGGACCATCTGGGAGAAGATCACTCTTGAGATTGTAGGGCAAGTTCAGAATAAGTGTTGTGATCATGCACATCTGATAATCAATTAAATTATCAAAGCCTCCCTTTCTGTGACTAAGGGCATGAATAACACAATGTGCAATATAACGAAATGGAGCACTCAGACTTGCCTTTTTAAACGGAGCTGCATTAACGAAACCTGCATAACCCATAAGGTAGAAGCACCCTTAACCATATACTCTGAGAAACCAGTTGGGTCTTCTTGATTATCTTTGAACTCTAACACTGTCCTAATCAAGTCTTCATTGATCTTGACTTGAATATCTTCGTTGTCAATCCTTACAGCAGACAAAATCGCATTCTCTTCTTCATTAAATTCACCAGCATTCCAAAGATATTCAACATGAGAACGATAAGCCGTATGACGATTAGTGAGCGCTTTAGTGATAGGAAGCCGACTCAAAAAATCTAATACTTCTCTGTAAGCTGTGATTTCAGGAATAGTCTCGTCCAGAAGACAACATATATTGTGAAATGGAGAAAACGATGATTTCTTGATCTGCAAGCATAAACATTTCAAACACTTAGAATATTTTCAAAAATTTTAACTCTTAATCACTCGTACGAGTCACCAATCGTACGAGTCATATACTTTGACCAGAATTTAAGTCTGAATCAAAATCCCACTCGTACGAGCCACTTCTTTGTACGAATTGACAAATATACTTAACAGATTTTAGGATTTTGAACAGAACTTCCTCGTACGACTGAAGCTTTGTATGAGCAACCAAGAAATAGACGTTTAAGGACCTACTCCTACGAACGATCACTCGTACGAGTAAATATGATAAACAACATTAGAAATCCTCGCTCGTACGATTGATAATTTGTAGGAGTTACGAATCGCACCAAATAACACCTAATCAAACCGAACTTAAAACGTGTAGATTTAACAAACTGAATGTTGATTTATAGGTTAAAGGGCCGATTTTAACGATTTTGAGTTCAATTTTATTTTTACCGGTCCGATTATCCTAACTCTACATTTTATGTCCTTTTTGTCAAATTTTGGCATTATAACGGCTCAAAACAAGCATTAGTACCTTGCTCATTGAAAGAGGTGTGCAAATCAACCTCCCCAACGTATAGATACGTAACTTAGATCAAGAAAAAATGAGTGACAAGAACTGATTTGCACAGAGTAAGCTCTCAATCGCACAGAGTCAATAGTGTGACTCGTGCGAATGAGTAGCCCTTTTATACTCATTCAAGGTTCACCCATATGAGTAATGCATCGCACGAATGAAGCTTTTTGTCACTCGTACGAGTCAATGTGTCATTCATAGGAGTCTGTTCTATGCACTTTGTTTATCTTTTTTGATTTTTTATAAAATTTTATCTGTTTTTATAACCCACTCAGTTAATCAAGTCCAAGTTAATGACCCTGGTTATCAGATTTGCCTACCAAGTCCAAGTTAATGACCTTGGTTGACCAAACAAATTTATTCTAAAATTTAAAGTTCCAAATTAATGAATTTCTGACGTTTCAGGAAATTGTTTCTTTTTTTATTAGCTCCCAGCCCGTGTCTTCAGCTTTCCTCCAGCAACTGTCACTTTGACTTGGACTAACGGTATTTTCATCATTGGTAGACTAAAATCTAAGATAAATTGCTAAAAATAAGCCGAAAATCTTTTTGGGATTTTTCTGAAAAGAAAGCACAAGTAAAGACGTATTTACATATATATATATTTTGTGAGTTTTGTGTTTAAAGGATCATATCAAATATTTAGACAAATCACAAGTACCGTTGATCTTGGTAGTAACATTAAGTTCTTAAATAGATTTACCTAGATTGCCAATATACTTATCCACTTAAACCTCTACACGTTTCTCAATTGTTTCAAGATATGTTAGGTAATATTAAGGAACATGAAGTAACTGTGTTTCCCATCTCAGAATATACTCCTGCATTGAGATTCCTAGAATATCATTTCACAGGTGAATATATATAACCGATATCTGTAAATGGGGTAAATTGCGAGACCTTGAGAGCTCATGTTAGTATTTCCATACAGACAAAGAGATGAAGGCTCGACTTTAGGTGGTGTTCCATTAAGGAATCTTTTGAACTGTAGATGTCGTAAATGTTTATGACATACTCATTTTTTTGTGCAACTTTTGTAGGCGAATAATGCGTAAAATATTATACAAGTTCTAGGTCATTGCCGACACAATATCAGAAGAACTCGAATAATACCCCAGATATCGATTAAATATAAAGACCTAGTATCGCAGAATCTGGCATTCTCTCAAACGAAATTTCAGAGTACTAAGTCCATATATCCGAGAGATGTCGACCCACAAATTACTCAGTTTTTCTTTTTGTTTGTATCTTGAAGAACAATTTACTGAACAAGTGAAGCCTATTGGCACATCCTCAGTAAGACCTGTTGAATTACTTGTTTAAACATTCCATATCTTTAGCATACTGTTATTGTCAACTGATTTAATATGATTACCATTTTTCACAAAAAAAACTCTTTTTGACGTTTTTAATGTTTTTGAATTTTCCACAACTTTTCTCCCTCTAAAATCAAAAACATATTTTTGGCTTTTAGTTTTTGAAGAAAAGATATTTATAGAAAAACATGACATACTGATGAGAATCACGTCAAGTACTCGTCATCCTCAAATTCAACCTCATGTATATCCCTGATGTCAGATTTCTTAAACCATTTAATTTTAAAAGATTTTTAAATCTTGATCGATCAAATGCTTTGGTGTAAAAATCTGCTTTTTGGTCACCAGTATGAAATTTTTTCAATTTTAACAAACTTTTTCTCGTAGCAATCACGGATAAAGTGGTGTCGAATTTCTATATGTTTAGTGCGTCAGTGTTGAACATGATTTTTGGTGATATCAATAGCCGCCTTATTATCTATATAAATTGGCGTATCAAGAAATTGTAGTCCGTAGTCTCTCATCTGTTGTTGTATCCAGAGTATCTGAGCACAACAACTGGATGCTGAAACGTATTCAGCTTCAGATGTAGAGAGAGCGACCAGGGTCTGTTTCTTGCATTGCCATGTTACCAAACGAGTTCCAAAGAACTGGCAACCAGCCGTAGTAGATTTGGCATTAAGCTTGCAGCAACCGAAGTCAGAATCCGAGTAACCCGCAAGGTTGAAGTCGTCATACCGAGGATACCACAAGCCGGTTGGAAATCCTTTCAAGTATCGCATGATTCGTTTGATGGCTAACAAGTGCGAAACCCTAGGATTGGACTGATAACGAGTGCATAGGCAAGTTGGATACATGATATCAGCTTGCGAAGCTGTAAGATACATCAAGGATCCAATCATGGAGCGATATAATGTTTCATCGACTGTAACTCAATGAGCGTTTGACAAATGTCGTGATTGGGTGCTAATGGAGTTGATGCTGGCGCAGTCCCTGACATGTCAAATTTCTCAAACAAGTCATGAACATACTTCGTCTGATGAATGAAGATACAATCAGGCAATTGCTCATCCTAAAGTCCTAAAAAGAACTTCATCTCCCCCATAGACTCATTTCGAATTTCTTCTTCATGACTTCTTTGAAGTCTTTGCACAACTTATCATTTGTCGATCCAAAGATGATATCATCCACATATATTTGTACCAAAATCAGATGACCATCTACTTCTTTTGTGAAGAGGGTAAAGTCTACAACTCCTCTGAGAAAGCCATTGTCAAGAAGATGTCTTGAAAGCGTTTCATACCAAGCTCTCGGGGCTTGATGTAGACCATATAACGCTTTGTTCAGAAGGTAGACTTTATCCATGTGTATCGGATCGACAAACCCCGGTGGTTGGCGACATACACCTCCTCTTTAACTTTGCCGTAAAGGAAAGCAGATTTGACATCCAATTGATACACCTTGAATCCTTTCCAAGAAGCAAAGGCCAAGAATATGCGAATAGCTTCTAGACGAGTGACAGGGGCGTAGACTTCAGTGTAGTCAATCCCTTCTTGCTGGTGAAAGCCCTAGACCACGAGCCAAGCTTTGTTTCTGACCACAATACCTCTATCATCTCGCTTGCACTTAAAGACCCATCGAGTACTAATCTTTTTATGATGATCCGGTAGGTCAACAAGCTTCCTGACACCAAGTTTCTGGAATTGAAGCAACTCATCCTGCATTGCATCCACCCAGCTTTCTTCTTTCAACGCGTCTCTCTAGTTTCCTGGTTCAACCTGGGAAACAAAACAGCTATAAGAAAGTCTGGTTTGCAATGGAGCAATACTGGTATAAAAGCAACTTAGATCCTTGTTGATCTGATTGCGAGTTTTCACTCCGATTTGTAAGCTGCCAATGATATTCTCTGATGGATGGTAAGAAAGTGTTCTTGGCATTACTTCACTCGGAACATCTACTTGACTTTGCAAATTCTGATCACTTCATCAGCAACCGGTTCAGACGATGTAGCTTCATTACTGACATTGTATTGATCAGCTTGAGCATTCAGAAAGCTTTCAATATGCTCAGCTCCTTCATCGGAACTAGATCCTCCATCATCAAAAGTTGGTTCACGATCAGGGTCAGCATTAATCGGTTGATGAGTAGATGATTCAGCAGTTTTCAAGATTGGTACAAAGACTGATTCCTGTAGAGTATTGCTCGGACCTACATCAAAAGTATTAGAGACAGGAAGTGACGGGGAAATCACCAACGGTCTAGAAACTTGCTCTTGATTGGTGATTTGATGCTGTTGAAAGAGCATAACAAGTTCTTCTTCTGATGGTACTTCAGGTAGGTCAAATGAATTCCATAGACCTTCGTAGTTGAACAGCCATGGGTCCCCAGGTTTCTATGTTGGCGTAGTATATCGTTGATAATCAACATGCTGTACAAGAATAACCTGGTTCAGACTCGCCAAGAAGACTCGCTTTTGTAGACTAGCATACCCAACGAAAAATCCTTCCAAGGATTTGGCTCCAAATTTACCGTCCGGGTCAAGAATAGTACACGGTGATCCAAAAGGCTCCAAAAACGCGAGGTTAGGCTTCTGATGGTTTAGCAGCTCAAACAAGTCTTGTTGTGAAGCTTGACTGTCAACACACGATTGAGGGTGTAACACGCAGATGCGACTGCTTCTCTCCAGAATCTAATTGGAAGTTTTGAATCAACGAGCATGGTTCTGGCAGTCTCGATCAGTGTGTGATTCTTGCGTTCAGCTACTCCATTTTGTTGAGGAGTATAGGGAGCGCTGAATTCGTGAAGAATCTCCTTTTCGTTGCAGAATTCAAGCATTCTCTTGTTCTTGAACTCGATACCATTGTCACTGCGGATTCTCTTGATACGCAAGTGATATAGGTTTTCGAGCTTCCTGAAGAGAATCATAAGACTTTCAAACGTTTCATCTTTATTCTCCAGAAAGAAAACCCATGAGTATCTAGAAAAATCATCTGTCTCGACCAGACAATATAGATCTCCAGAAATGCTTTTCATGTTTACTGGCCCAAAAAGATCTATATGAAACCTTTCTAGTGGTAGCTTGATAGAATTAAGCAATTTTCTTCGGTGTGATTTCTTATGCTGTTTCCCCTTTTTACAGCTCAGACAATCATCAGATAAATGAAAATTCTTCAGAGTAACACCCTCCACTAGGTCATTGTGCACCAAATAATTCATCTTTCTCAACTGAATGTGCCCCATCTTCCGATGCCATAAGATTGACTCATTCTCGATTGTTTTAGAAACGAAGCATTGAACCTTCTTAGATGTGGTGGATGCGACGCTCATGTCTAGAACGTAAAGATCATTCTCTCTTGGAGCATGCATGGGGATCCACTCCTCAGGAATTCTGAATCCCGGCTTGAGAATTAAGCTTTCTGTGTCATTGAAGTGTGTTGTGAACGTTTTGTCACAAATCTGTGAAATGCTCAGTAGATTATTCTCCAGCTCCGCAATGTAGTTCACCTTGTCAAAGGAAACCACTCCATTCGTAAGAGTACCTTCTCCTACAATTCTTCCACCCTGAGTTCCAGCAAAACCAACGTAACCTCCCGGGATAGCTTTGAAGTCATGTAACAACGCAAGCATCCCAGTCATGTGTCGGGAAGCTCCATTATCCATAATCCATTTTGACATGATCAACCTTGGGAGCCCCTCCACACATGAGGAAGAAACTATTTAAACAAAGAAAACCAAGCCTACTTGGTCTTGGGTGGGTTTGGAATATCAAACTTCGGACCAACTTTGATATTGACATTCTATTTGGCCTCTGTTTTGGCTGGAACAGATGGTTTCAGTTCTACTTTAGATGGTTTTACTTTTGCAACCCAAGTTTGTGTTTTCAAATTTGCCCTTTTAGAATAAAACTTTGAATCCTTTTGACGATTCTTAGTGGAAGTTTCACCAATTTCAAATTTATAATTAAGTTGGATCGTTGATCTTACATTTTTATGGGATTCATTATTTCTTTTCAGAATTTGTTTTGGTACAATCATGGGCGCCTTTTGTTTCTCATCTTTGGTAGATCTGTTGGAGTTGAAAACTGGTTTTGGATTTCTATGCGAACATTGTCGTGCAATATGACCAACATTGTTACATTTGTAGCACTTCCTACTGTCCTTTTGAACAGAGGAATCGAAATCTCGTTTTCTACTCTCTTTTTCTTCTTGAATTCATCATTGGATTGTTTACCAATGATTTCTTTTTCTTTTTCTGTAGTTGTCCTATAGACAAAATTGATTTTCTTTGCAAAATTTAGCTTTTGGACTTGCTGTACGTTCTTTGCTTTTGAAAACCCAAACCAGCTCTCCTGTTTTCAGGATAATCTCTGTTCCTTTGGTTGTAGGGTTTGTTAACACATTTTGATTTAGAATAAAATGATGCATCTTGTTTTTCTAAATCAGAATGGCTCGCCTCAACAAGCTTGAACAACTTTTCAACACGATCCAGATTGACATTCTGAATTGGGAAATCCTCATTGTTTAAACTATTTTCTGATGATTCACCATCCACTTCAGATTTATCAGACTCATTCTCTAGAACTTTTTCAACCATAGTTTTAACCACATCAGCATCACATTCATTTTCTGGTTTAGTGTAAGTTACGTCAATGTTCACAGGCAGCTCATTTGTCTTTTTAGTTTTCAATTTTAAATTGGGCGCCTTCTCCACCCCTGATGGTTTCTCACTAGCATAGCTATTCCACATTGGTGGTGGAACCCGAACATAACTTGCACCTTTGTTTTCATCAATTTGATTTTCTTCCTTGTTTTCACTTTTTGGAAGAATGTGATCAATGACGTTTGAACTTGTAGAATAACTGATTAACAACTTGTTAACCTGTTCTGTTTCTATTTTCATTTTCTCAAGTTCATTTTTTAGCTCGGCGATTGTATTTAAATGAAAATTAAAGGCCATTTTTTTGTCCATTACAGTCGCCTTGAGCATTGAAAGTGTTCCGTCATTTTCTCTGATCACCTTTTCAAATTGTTTAACAGATTTGCTTAATTTGTCATAAGCTTCTTTGGTTGAATTATAATCACATGACAAATTATCTATATGACATTTTAGCAAATTGTATCGTGTTTCATTTTTAACACACTCACTGCATGGCTCTTGGAATTTCATGCAAGGTGTTTCTTTCATCGGCTCATTTTTAGACACATTCGCCACACAAGCTTTGTTAGTCTTGTCTGTCAGATTTTCCAACTTCACTTCAACCCTCTTTTCTTCTTCAGGCTTCTTCTTTTCTTCACAAGACGATCGATGGCTTGGCTCAAAATAACCTGCAAAAGTTTTAAGAATATCATTAGGCAAGAGATGTTTAAATGCACTATTCAACAATTCCTCTTCTTCTGACGATGTGTTGTAATATTCTTCAGGAGCCTCGTCAAAAGATGCCTCTGCATATTCTTCAGGTTCTTCAATGATTTCTGCTACCGAAGCCAAACTTTCTTTCTTCGTGATGTACTTGTTCCAGTTGAAACCTTCGTCCTCTTGAGTAACAACAAGCGCTTTGTCTTTGGAGTTTGACGGTCTATCTTCGATTTGCACCATTCTTGTTTTGGGTTGAGGACGATGATAAATGGCTTTCTTGTAATAATCGTCAGCAAAAGGGTTTTGATTACCCTGAACCTCTCTATTTGGACATTCTCGTTTAAAGTGCACTTTCTCTTGACATTTGAAGCAAGTAACCTTGGACTTATCGAAGGAAAGTTTTCCATCAAGTCCTCCCAAATTGTCTTTTCCAGTAATATCCATGAAACGTTGCGCTCTTCTGACAATAGAAGCCATACACCATTTGATGTTAATCAATTCCATCTCGACCGGATCAATCCGATCATAATCCTCTCTCGTCATCTCTGAATTCCCAACTTTCGTGCTACTAAACTATCATACGACTCAAGTACCGAGGCAAGTAATGAAATGTTGCTGCTTCACGGTGTTCTCGTCGAAGTTTTGAGCATTTTGGAAATCAACAACAATATTGCATTATAGAACCCGTTGATTGGGATTAGATTGATTTTTCTGGTGATTCTGTGAATTGCTTGAACTGTGGGATGATTGTGGGCTTGGAGGCATATTTGGGTTAACATACACAAAAGATTGAAATCCACTTGCTTGACTTGACTGTGGACTTGGTGTGTTGAAGCGCTAAAGGCAGTTTGAATTTTTGGAGACTGTATTTGCGCGACAGGACTACCCTTGTAATATAGATTTACATCTCGTTGCATTTAGGCGCCTTTGCTCATTGCCATTTTTGTATCTCGAGTTCGTGCCCTTCCAATCTCTCAATAAATCTTGGTAATGAGAAATTACCATACTCTGTGCCATTCTTTAGAATAGTCAAGTAAGTTGACCATTCTCCTTGAGGTAGAGAGTCTGCCAGCTTATCGACCAATTCTTCATTTGTCTTCATAATTCCCATGCGCTTCATTTGGACCACCAAGTGACAGTATCGTTCAATCAATTGTTTCACCGTCACTCCCTTGATTAGAGTAAAGATATCAAATTCTTTACTTAGTAACCCTCTCTTCCCCTTTCGAAGCTGCGCGCTTCCTTGGAATTTTAACCGTAACGCATTCCATAAGGATTAAGCATCATCATCATGCTGTAGGAGCGCCAAGATGTCTTCTTTGATGGCTTGCTGTAAGATGTTCATCATCTTCTTCTCGTTAATGAACTTTTTCCTTTCGAAATCCGAGAGTTGAGCTAACGTTTTCTCAAGACCATTCTCTCCAACGGTGCTTGATATTTCGCTTCAATGGCAAACCAGCAGGTGAAATGATTCGCTTGAACCCACTTCATAAATCTTTCACTCCAGCTATCATAGTCTTCAAGATTCATCAGCTTTGGAGGCTTTGTCATCGTGGCCATCTCATTTTCAAGATTCATATTATGAGCTATGGTGGTTGTAACTGCCGGAGCAGCAAAAGCATTGTAAAATTCTTCTTCCATTTCTTCTGCAAAGATTTCAGACACACTTTCGAAAAACACTGATTAATATGACAAGAGATACAATATTTAAGAAAAATTTCTCAAAATGTTCTTTGTGCGAGTGACTAGTTGCTTGTTGATACGTGGTCGAAAATCGATACTCCTATTAAACTAAGTTAATGTTTTACATGACTTTTAATTTCGAATAACCTACTTTTAATTGGATTTGTGTTTTACAGGTTTATGGAGTTTAAGGAGCTATTCGGGAGCGTTTTGGAGCATTAGGACGGAAAACGGGTCAACCGGGAGTGCAAAATGGAAAAACAAGAAACCAAGAGTTAGAGAGGCCGTCGCCGACGCCCCACTAGGCCGTCGATGATGCCCCTCAGATAGCCCCGTCAGAGAAAATTGGTTGTAGACAGTGGATTAGAGCGTCAGAGAAAAAACGCACAAAGTAGAGGCCGTCGCCGACGCCCCATATGGCTCTCGGCGACACCCCTCCTACTTCCTTGTCGCTGAAATTCAAGTTTGGACGGGTATTAACATGGGTTTTGGCCATTTTGTGGGGAGTTACGGTTTTTGTGAAGTTTGAACTTGTTCTTGGAGCCTAGATGCACCCAACCTTCATCCCCAACACCTTCGATTCCATCCAATCATCCGAGTTCATCATCTTCATCATTCCTAACCCTAATCCATTACCATCATCATCTTCATTCATCCATAAATCCGTTCATCCTCACCATCAAACCTAAACCCTAATCACCATCTATCATCATCATCAAGCTCAAGATATCAATGTTCAAGCTTTCATCTTCCGTTGATCAAGTTCTGTTCACCATGAGCGGCTAATTTTCTTGTGTTTCACCCTGGTGTATGTTTTGTAAGTTCTAGGGTTTGACATAGTTTTGAGTATTGATTTGTGACAATTTGTGTTTTGAGTTTGAAACCTATGATAATTGATTTGCACTTGTATTGAATTCATGAATTTCGAATAAAGATTAAACTTGACTTTGTGAAATGTTTAAGTGCAATTATGCCTTGTTTAGGTTAGAGTTTACTTGTTTGTGATAACAAAGTGCATTGTAGTCCATTGTACATAACGTCGATAGCTTTTGGCATCTAAATCACATAACACTAAATTGTTGGTCATTACCTCAAATGAATGAAACTTAAAAGCGTGTAGGAACCCTAGAATTTGCATTACCAAACCGGGTGTGAACCTTGTTCTCAAATTATCGTTTTCATCAATTAATTAAGTTTCATGCAAGTGTTTACATTTTTAGTAGTTAAGTAGTAAAAATCAAATTGGTCGGAACATTCCAACATCTCTTTCAAACACACATATATCCAATTATTAGCAAGCACCATAAAGTGACAACAACCATTAAACATCAATTGTATCCATCGCAAACCACAAACTCTTCATGGTTCGACCCCTTACTACCACTAACACATTGTTAAGGGTAATTTGGGATTATAAATTTTATATTTGACCGGGGCGCGACACCTCGATCAAATTTTGGCGCCGTTTCCAGGGAGTTCGTGCGCTTTGCGTTTGGATTTGTTCGATTTTGTGATTAACTGTTTAAAAGTGCTTATTTCTTTATGCCGTCTTTGCTTTTGTGTTACGCGGGTGTGTTACTTGTGCAGGTTACAGGTTGTGCATGCATACACAAAATTCTGGGAGGACCTCGTCATTAGTGTTCGAACCGGAGATTGAGCGGGTCGTTAGAAGGAACCTAGCCAACCGGTTAGAGGCAACTCTCGTCTCTAATCCACCCAATACCCACTCACCACCTACACCATCCTTTGGACCCATTCCAATGGATCCACAAAACTCCAACCAACCCAACAACGAAAACCAATTCTACGATTACCCACCCCAAAATCAAAACACCCAAAATCATCAATCAGGGGGTGGTAACAACTCAAGACCACCAACACCACCATTCCAATCTCGTAGCCGAAACCAAAACAACCGCCAACTTACACCCACACCTCCTCCTCCAAACCAAAACCGACAAAACCCATTACCACCCAATCTTAACAACCAAAATATTAACGCCAACCGTGGGGTTAATCATAGCCGTGGCAATCCCACAAATGAAGCCCAATTTCTCGACCTCGATGAGTTGAGAAATAAAATTCCCGATGATGCACCGTATAGTCTTCCCGGTTATCAATCACCAGAACATGTGAGCGTCCACTCGGAATATTCGGATGCGGGGGGAATTACAATGAAAGAGTTGTTGATGATGAATGGGGAGACAACAACATGGGGAATTTTTACAATGCTTAGGGGTTTGAAAATGACGACTTTGGCTACCAAAATGCCAACTTTGTGGGAAATAACGACGGATATGGGTGAGAGTATGATAGAGATGACGGCTATGGGAATAACCGTCAACCATGAAATGATAGAAGGTATGGGGATTACGGCAACAACAACAACAATAAAAATGGTAACCGTAACCGAATTTTGTAATTCGTGGGCGACGGGAATCAAAGTGGAAATGGGGGTGGTAACCGAAGGGGCAATAATAGGCCAATGAATCAAGAGGTTAATGGTCCGAGACGTCAACCACAACAACAAGGCCCACGAAGTGTTAATGAGTGATTTAGACCGATGGTCACCGAAAATGACTCACCAATTGTGCCTACACCTTGAGGGAGAAGGTCGTTTGAGTGTAAACCGAATTACATCAATATCTTACCTCAATACAATGGAAGGACCAATAATGAACCATACACCCATTTAGCGGAATTTTCGTCCATATGTGGCACAATTGGGGGACACAATTTAGAGCTTGAAGAGGTGAAGTTGAGACTTTTTCAATTTTCATTGAAAGACCAAGCCAAGCAATGGTTCCTCACACTTCCGGCGAATGGTATTCATAGTTGGGCGGAAATGCAACAAGTTTTTCTAGATGAGCACTATTCAATTGCAAAGACCGATGATGCAAGGGATGAAATTCGGTCATTTAGACAATATTCAGGAGAGTTGCTACATGAAGCGTTGACCCGTTTCAAAGAGTTGGTTCAAAATGCCCACATCATCAAATACCGAGGTGGGAACTCTTGAAGTGTTTTGTGAGAGCTTTGAATGCCGACGACCATAAGTACATGCAATCGGCAAGTAATGGCACCTTGTTGAATAACCATGAAGAAGACAATTGGGATTTCTTGGAAAGGATGAGCAAGAATTCCAAAGCGGTCGCTATGGCGGACCGATCTAAAAAGCATCCTATTTCCTGATCTCTTCCCGACCTTGATCCGAGTGCTAAGGACATAATTGCTACTTTGGAAAGGGAGTTGGCTCGTATGAAGAAGAAGGATGTTGGTGCGGTACAGTTTGTGGTATACGAAGATTGTGGGGATATTGGGCATCGAACCAAAGAATGTCAAGTGAGCATAGCCCATACGACTGAAGAGGTGAATCAAGTGTATGGTGATCGTAAGCAGTTCGATAAGAATTCAAACACTTATCACCCGGGGTTGAGAAATCACCCTAACTTTCGTTAACCAAAGTGGGAATCAAGGGGTTTTATGTATCAAAACCGTCAAGGCGGTAACCAAGGGGAAGAAATTACAACCAAGGAAGTGGTCAAAGCTATCAAAATCGTGAAGGTGGTTATCGTAGGGGCTACAACCAAGGTGGTAATGGAGGTGGTAACTCTAATCCTCCAATGGGTGGTGAAGAATCATTAAGTTCAAAGTTGGATGCAATTAAGAATGCTATCACGACTTCAAATCAAGAGATAAAGATGGAAATAAAAAAGGAGTTCGAGGTACGTGATAAATCGCATAAAGCTTTAGTGAAGCAAGGGGGTCAACTTGCGGAGGAGATGGCGCAGATGCGTGGAAATGGTGGAAAGTTGCCTAGTGACACTACAGTGAACCCTAAGCATCAAGGGTCCAACTTGAAGAACACTCGTAAGGTACCAATTAATAAAATTTCACTACGTAGTGATCGAGTCATTGATAATGGTGTTGTGTCACCACCACCACAGTTTGTTGAAGGGGTGGTGGAAGAGGCTAGTGATGATGAAAGTGTTGACGGTCAAACGTGTTAAAAAGAAAATGTTTAAAAAAGTGATAAAAACGCACCCATTGTGACTGTTCCTGTCCCAAAAGCTAAGGAAAAGGGTGTGGAGGTTAATACCGCCCCTTATCCCAAAGTTTTATTGGGACCATCTAAAAAAGTGGTAAATAAAAGAGGTCCCCACCAAGAAGAAATGTGGGAAATTTTTAAACAAGTTAAAATTAATTTATTACTTTTGGATGCTATAAAACAAGTCCCATCATATGCTAAGTACTTGAAGGACTTGTGCACTCAAAAGCAAACTCACAAATTTCCAAAGAAATTAGACTTAACCGAAAATGTGAGTTCGATTCTTTCGGGTGCACTTCCACCCAAGTTGCAAGACCCGGGTGCGCCTATCATCTCCATTCAAGTTGGAGAATTTAAAATGACAAGGGCACTCTTTGATCTTGGGTCTAGTGTGAGTATTCTACTGGGTAGTTTGTATGACCAATATGAGTTTGGTCCACTTCGAGCGGCAAATACTACCGTAGTGTTAGCCGACTTGACTCCTAAACTACCCCGTGGAATAGTCACGGATGTAATTGTCAAAGTCGAAGACTTTTACTATCCGGTGGACTTCTTGGTACTTTATTACATTTCATTGGACCTAACCAAACAACCTACGGTTATTCTTGGTCAACCGTTTTTGGCAACATCAAATGCTCAAATGAATTGTAAAACGGGTACGGTCGACATGACTTTTGGTAACCGTCGGTTGCGGTTGAATTTTTTTTTCCGGATTAACGCCTCTAGTTAATGACGAATGCTCTATGGCGGACGTTGTTGATGAGTGTATACCTCTTTCCGACATAGGTGTTGAGGAGGAAAACACAATGAAGAGTGTTTCATGTTTGACAGGTTACAACCGGAAATGAATCAGAGCATGGATGAGGAAGAGAAAAAGTTGGAGGTGATGACGGTGAAGGAAGGAAGACCACCTTAGACACACCAAGTGGAAAGCCTTCCTGAGATTATTAATACTAAGCTAAATCCATCATTGATAGAACCTCCCACTGTTGAGTTGAAGGTGTTGCCCAAGAATCTGAAGTATGCTTATGTGGGTGAGGGCAACACGCTACCGGTCATCATTGCAGCAAATCTGACCTAGGAGCAAGAGAAGAAACTGATGGATGTGTTTGTCGCCAATAGAGCCGCTATTGGGTGGACCATTGCTGATTTGAAGGGAATTAGCCCTTCCGTAGTGATGCACAAAATCATCACTGAAGATGGTAGTCCTTCTCGTGACACACAAAGGAGATTGAATCCTAACATGAGGGAAGTTGTCAAGAAGGAGGTACTTAAGTGGCTAGATGCAGGTATCATATACCCCATCTCTGAAAGCCAATGGGTGAGCCCAACACAGACTGTTCCCAAAAAGGCGGGCATTCAAGTCGTCACAAATGACGCAGGTGAAGATGTAGCCACTCGGCCGGTAACCGGGTGGCATATTTGTATTGATTATAGGAAGTTGAATTCCACAACTTGTAAAGACCATTTCCATTACCTTTTATTGATCAAATAGTTGAAAAGTTATCAGGTCAAAAATATTATTGTTTCCTGGATGGGTATTCGGGATTTAATCAAATTGCTATCCATCCGGAAGATCAAGCTAAGACCACATTTACTTGCCCATACGGTAACTTCGCATTTAGGCAAATGCCGTTTGGGTTATGTAATGCCCCCACCACTTTTCAAAGGTGTACGATGAGTATCTTTTCCGATATGGTGGGGGAATCCTTAGAAATCTTCATGGATGACTTTTCAATTTTTGGGTCAACGTTTGATGTTTGCCTTACCCAACTTGAAAAAGTGTTAAAAAGATGTGTTGAGAAAAACTTGGTTTTTAGTTGGGAAAAGAGCCATTTTATGGTTCAAGAGGGAATTGTGTTGGGACACGTGGTGTCAAGTCGTGGGATAGATGTTGATAGCGCGAAAGTGCAAGTTATTTCTACTTTGCCATATCCTTAAGGGCATTAGATCATTTTTGGGTCATGGGGGGTTTTACAGACGGTTTATCAAAGGGTTTAGTGATATAAAAAAACCTTTATGTAATTTATTGTTAAAAGACCACCCGTTTAACTTTAATAAAGATTGTCAAATGCTTTTAATGTGTTGAAAAAGAAATTTGTTGAGGCCCCAATCTTGCAATCACCAAATTGGTCTTTACCGTTCGAAATTATGTGTGATGCAAGTGATTATGCGGTGGGGGGCTGTTTTGTGTCAAAGGGTAGAAAAGAAACCCGTTGCCATATACTACGCAAGTAAAACTCTTTCGGATGCTCAATTGAATTATACAACAACTGAGAAAGAGTTACTTGCGGTGGTATGTGCATTGGATAAATTATGGGCTTACAGTTGGGGTAGTAAAGTAATTGTCTATTCTGACCATTCTGCTATCAGGTACCTCATGGAGAAGAAAGATGCAAAGCCGTGGTTGATCCGATGGGTCCTTTTGCAACAAGAGTTTAACTTGGAGATACGGGATAAGAAGGGTAGCGAGAATGTGGTGGCGGACCACTTGTCCCCGTTGTTGGTAGAAGAGGGTTCTTCTCGTGTAGAGATTAATGAGACCTTCCCAGATGAGCATATTCTTAAAGTTTCAACATTACCTAGGTTTGCTAACATTATCAATTTTTGGTGACACGTCTTTTGCCGGCTCATTGGGATAGGAGGAGGAGATTACATTTCCTTTCTCAAATCAAGTACTACACATGGGAAGAACCAGATTTATTCAAGACATGTCCGGATCAACTTGTGATGTATAGCGGATGAGGAGATTTCGAGTATCTTGATGCACTTGCATTATTTTGCTTGTGGGGGCCATTTCAGTGATCACAAAACGGGGCATAAAGTGCTCAATAACGGCCTTTATTCGCCGACTATTTTTAAAGACGCTTTTAGTTTTGCGAAAAACTGTGTTGAGTGTCAAAAATTAGGGGGTATTTTCAAGCGGGATGAGATGCCCATGCAACCGATTCTCATTGTTGATATTTTCGATATGCGTGGAATCGATCTCATGGATCCATTCCCCAATTCTCATGGGAACCTATATATTTTGGTGGTGGTAGACTATGTATCCAAATGGGTTGAAGCAATCGCCACCAAAACAAATGATCATACCATTGTGCGTAATTTTGTGCAAACTAATATTATTTCTAGATTTGGGATACCTCGGGTGATTATTAGTGATGGGGGATCTCATTTTAAGAACTTTAACTTTGGGAAATTACTAAAACGGTATGTTGTTGATCATAGAATTGCTACCCCCTATCACCCACAAACAAGTGGTCAAGTGAAGTGTCTAATAGGTAAATCAAGGAGATTTTGCAAAAGACCGTTTGACCGGACCGTAAGGATTGGTCAACGAAGTTGAACGATGCCTTATGGGCCTATCGAACGGCACATAAGGCACCTATTGGCACTACTCCTTACCGCTTAGTTTACGGTAAAAATTGTCACTTGCTGGTTGAACTTGTACATCATGAATTTTGGGCTATCAAAGAAGTTAATCTTAAGTATGATGATGCAGGTAAAGAACGCAAGTTGAAGCTGTGTGAGCTGGAAGAGCTTCGGGAAGAAGCATATGAGTGTGCCTCAAAATAAAAGATAGCATGAAAAGAGCACATGTTGTAACATCCGTCAAAAACGGATTTTACCAAACCCGCTCCGTTTATTAACCGAACAATCAGTTAAAAATTTCGTTGCGAATTTAATGCCCAAAATACTTTTAAACGATACATAATTAATTATTATATGGGAATATATAATTAATTTTTGAAAAACTGTTAAAAATAAGAAAATAAAAATGATTTGGCACTGCCGGGTTCGAACCCGGGTCAGTCAGCCAGTTCAACCAACTTAACACACACACACTCAATCACTGCGCCACTGATGTTTCTTGTTAAATGTTAGAATAATTTAATTCATAACATGTCTTTCCGAATTCAAAACCGGCGCCCAAATTTCAGTCGTCGGAAATCCCGGCGATCTCGCCAAGAATTTACGATATCTTCAGTTATAACGTAAAACTTAATCGCTACATCGGTTATAACCGACGCCTGAACCCGCGACACAAGTTATAACCGCCGGAGACTTTCTAACCGGCGAATCAAGTCGGAAATTGGACCAAGTTCATCGATAACCTGCCTTATAAATACCCCCTCGAACCTCTGCAAACTTTTTCGCTCAAAACCGCACCCTTTCTCGGCGAAAACTAACTCGCCGGAAATCTTCTGCTCATCGCCGAAAAACCGAACCCTCCACTTCTAAGCCTTACTGAACCCCCTGAGCTTATACCATAGTCACCCACATCCTTTTCAAGCTTTCTGAAGACTCGCTGCTGCAAGACACACGTCGCCGGAAGTGGTTGCTGTCGCCGGAGTTCTGCCGGAGAAACAGAGGAATCCAGTCGGTATACCTCACGCTTAAATCTTCCCTTCTTTTTACATATCTCATCTGTAATTAACTGAAAAACGCTAAAGAACACGATTAAAACATCGAACCAGTCGGATTTCCGATTCTGGTTAAAATCAACGAAGAAGACGAAGTTCTGTAATGTTTAAGTATAATTAAAATCAAGTTATAACTCGGGTTAGACACACAGTCCAGCGGTGGACTGTGTGCACAATAAACACACTAACGTCTCGAGTTCGAATCTTGTCCCACGCATGCTGCCTTAATAAAAATGCCTTTTTTGTTAACCGAACCGGAGTCACCACTGGTGTATGTTAAGTATAATAATAACCGGAATAATAACCAAGATAGACACACAGTCCAGCGGTGGACTGTGTGTATGTTTAAATCACAGGTCACGAGTTCGAGTCCGGGCTACCGCACCGGCCCGGATAATTATTAATCTTTTTAAATAAGTCAGAAATGAAAATACTTAGTTTGTGTATAAGTATAATAAAAATCAGTTAAGTTTACAAGTTGGACACACAGTCCAGCGGTGGACTGTGTGTTAGCATAAACCACAGGTCCCGGGTTCGAGACCTGTGGAGCGCACCGAGTCACGGATTAAAATCGTTTTTAAGAAATAAAGGATTTTCTGTTTAATCTAATTAGTATATAAATATAATTAAAAACATAAATATTTCGGGTTAGACACGTAGCTCAGTTGGTAGAGCTGCGTGCACGCGTACGGGAGGTCTCGGGTTCGAGCCTCACTCAGCGCACATATACACGCATACGAACCGGTCAAACAGTCAAGGTCAACGGTCAACGGTCAAAAAAGTCAAATTTTTTTATTATTTTTATTTATTTATTTTAATTAAAAATCAATTAAAAATACTTAAAAATAACATTTTTAAGGTTAGAAAATAGCCTTAAACTCACAAAAATACACCCAACAATCCTACTAAAATGGATTAATAAAATCCGTTTACTTACCGAACCATAATGCTATTTATCTAGGTTAATTTCGCTCGTGGTTAAAACCACTTCGCGTGCATTCAACATCATCAACCGAACGCACCCACTGTGAGTGAATCTTACAACTCCCCCTTTTTAATTACACGTTTTGGGGTGTGTCATGTGTCACAAAATAATTAACTCGTTTATTTAAACTTGTGCCATACCATATCGTGATCTAAACTTAGATTGTTATTATTGTTGTAATTATGTATTTCATTTTGTCGACTTATACGAAATTCATTCATTAAGCCCATCAGTTCCTCGTGGTAGACGAGTTGAGCAACGCGTGCCTCAAAACCAATCCATTATTGTTCATGTGTGTATTATTGAGTTTATATTGTTTGTAGTTATGTCTTTCATATTATCATGTTTATGCAATTCATTCATTAGGCCCATCAGTTCCTCGTGAGAGACGAGTTGAGCAACGCGTGCCTCTAAACGATCCATTATTGTTCATGTGTGTATTGTTTAATAGTAAATTGATTTATGAATAAGTTAACATCTATTTTTACTCATGTGTGGTTGTGCACTTTATTTCATAATCAATTAAATAAACTTGTTCAAATGTTTTCCATAGGATTCACTCGCCAACTTTTTGTTGATCCAAAAACCTTTTTACACATGATACAGGTGAACAGGATGAAGCAAGGAAAACATAGGAAATGCCTTAGAAGAAAATAAAGAAGCTTAGATTGATGTTTAGGTCATTGATGTAATTATGATTGTAAATTTCCATTAAATTGTATTAATGAATATGAAACGTTAAAATTAATGTCATGAGCTTTGATGATAACCCAATCATGCCCCGATCACCTTTTCCGCTGCGGGTCGGGGTGTGACAGATTGGTATCAGAGCCATGACTATATGGATATAGGATAGGTTATTAGACCCTTAGAGCCTATACTATAGTCTGCCTAATTTAATTGATTAGGTGGTTACATACAAACTTGTGATATTTATTTGTTTCATATTTGATTATACTTACAGTCAAACATACATGCTTATATACATATTCATTATACATATATCAATGTCCATATATTCAATTCATTTTCATACTCTCATTATTCAAAGATTTTGTTGCAATTTTCAAATCTCATCAAAGTAAGTTCTGCGACGGGCATGTAGTAACTGGAAGGGTACAAGTACCGATAGTCGGAACGTCCTGTCTAGGTTGGCATTCGTATAAATCCAATATAACGGACCAGTTTGCCTACCTGGGGACCAACGATGAGAGTACGAAGGACCTATTAGGCCAAAGCATGCCACACCAAACGTCGTTCGAACTAACCCACTTTGAGGTGTCACCGTGTCTACACCTGGACACATTCCGAATATCACACGTTGTATACATATTTCTCGATTTTCTCCGGGTTTTAGTGTACGCAACCAGGCAAACCCATGCGAACCATATGAAAAACCCGGTATTCATGGGGGCCCACATGATTACGAAGGTGAAGTACGGCGGCATGTAGGGCCTAATGGCGAGCAAAGCCCAAGACATCCTATGGATGTAGTAGATTTATTTTTCTATAATTATTTTATGAATGTTCATTCCTGAATGCGACCCATGATCCCAAAAGCATCCAACTCATACTCTTGACATGTATTCCTTGTAGATGTCTTCTAACCACGCCCGTAGGAAGACGAGAGCAGGAAAAGCCCGCGAACGCATGGCTGCCCTAATCGCTCAACAAATGGCTGCAGTAATACCCAACATTGTAATCCAAGTCCAACAAGCACTTACCGCTAATCCTGTCAATCAGGAAAACCAAAACATTATCAACTCTCCCCCAAATACCACTAAATGCACCTACAAGCATTTCAAATCATGCGACCCTCCGAAATACAAAGGGACTGAAGGCGTCACCGCTCTCCTCCATTGGTTTGAAGAAATGGAGAACACCTTTCTAAATTGCGATTGCCCCGATGATCGCAAAGTGCGTTATGCTACTGGTCGTTTATATGGAATAGCACTTACTTGGTGGAATACAGAGAAGGCCAAACGAGGTGTTGAAGATGCTATAACTTTAACTTGGAATGAATTGAAGGAAATCATGACCAGACGATTTTGCCCAAGGAGCGAAATCAAGAAATTAGAAGATGAGTTCTATTCGTTGAAGCAAAAGGAAGGAGACCACACCACATACAACAGAAGATTCCTCGAGTTACATCAAATGGTTCCCAACATGTTCACTCCCCTCTACCGTTTGATCGAGCACTACATTCGTGGTCTTCCGTCAAAGATTCAAGACTCTGTAATAAGTACCAAGCCTGTAACTTTGGAAGCAGCAATGGAGCTAGCAACAGCGCTCACCGAGAACCGAATCCGGAACAAAGACTTGAAGGAGGAGAAGAAGAAGGATAAAGCACCGACTGAAACCTCCGACTACACCCAAACCGAATCCCCTTCTCAACCCAATTCTAAGAGAAGAAGAGACGGGCAACTTTTCGCTGCTATCCAACGAAATCAACCGATTTCACACGCCATAACCCATCCAAGCTATCCCAATCACTCAAGTGGCACCCAACTCAACTTACCCAAATAAGAAACCATATCTTGGGCCTCACCCTCGGTGCAACAACTGTTTTTATCTCCATCCCCTTACCTTACCTTGTCGACTATGCGCAACTTGTGGACGCTATGGTCATTTGAGCAAGGTTTGCCGCACCTTTCAAAACCAAATCTCTCCCCCTACTCAAACCATGAACCAAACCTATCAACAACCCCAATACCCCATGTTCCCATATGTTCGAGCTTGTTTCAATTGTGGCGACCCTACCCACTTTAGAAACACATGCCCTCAATTGGTTAACGTCATCAACACTCAAGCCCAATCAAACCCAGTTAACCAAGTAAACCAAGAAAACCCAACCGCGAGGTCACCAGCAAGAGGAAGAGTCTTCAACATCAACGCCAATCCTGTCGAAGATAATGACGGCCCAAACGAAGATACCCAACTAGTCCTCTTCACCGAAGATCCAAATTCAACTCCAATCGTTTAGTTTTATGTTTTTCTTTATGTTTTAGAATCACATCGAATCAATCATAACTTAAGGATAAAGCCAATGAAACTTTGACAAGAATATGGTGGATACGCCGCTGGTACTTCCTATATATAAGTATTCTTGTCAAAGGATCAGAAGCACTATCTGGCGGTTATGAGAGGTTCCATGTGTAGACTGTTAGAGTAATTATTGTTTATTATTTTCAGTACATGCAATTTCATAGGTCGCCGCTCCCCATTACATTATGAGCGTTGAGCATGTTCCCCATTTTATTATGAGGTTGAACCTGGCGTGCCCACATACGATCGGCTCCGTTTGATTGAGCCTTGATCGCACAGACATTTTCATTTTCAGTACATGCAATACGATCGGCTCCGTTTGATTGAGCCTTGATCGCACAGACATTTTCATTATCAGTATCTTGTGGTTGTTGTGTTTGTTGTAGAGTCGCATAGAACTAATCATAACTTGCGGATAAAGTCAATGAGAATTTGACAAGAATATGGTGGATACGCCGCTGGTACTTCCTATATATAAGTATTCTTGTCAAAGGATCGGAGGCATTATCAGGCGGTTATGAGAGTTTCCATGTATAGGCTGTTTGTGTAGATTAAATTTATTATTTTCAGTACATGCAATACGATCGGCTCCGTTTGATTGAGCCTTGATCGCACAGACATTTTCATTTTCAGTACATGCATTGTCAGACGGTTATGAGAAGTTCTATGTAGGATTTAGTAGTTTCTTGGTAACTAATCATAACTTGTGGATAAAACCAATGAAAATTTGGCAAGAATATGGTGGATACGCCGCTGGTACTTCCTATATATAAGTATTCTTGCCAAAGGATCAGAGGCATTATCAGGCGGTTATGAGAAGTTCCATGTAGGATTTAGTATTGCCCTGGGTTAAAATTTGTGTTACATTTATATCATCTCGCTATTTAAAGAAATTGGATTGTGTTCCATTTCTATATAAACTAACCTCTCCATCATAACAAATGAGAGAGGAACTGTCACCATTCAAACATATATGCTATCAGAATGTGGGTTCAAATATTAGCTGTTGTGTTTATTTATGTTCTATAGTCATAGAACCAATCATAACTTACTGATATTAGCTGTTGTGATTATTTATGTTCAAATATTAGCTGTTGTGTTTATTTATGTTCCATGTAGGTTGTAGTATTAAAAGTTTTGCCTTAGGATATAACCATATCCTTCCAAACATATCCAAACTCTTATGCATGATATCATAGTTAGCGAATCAATTCTGCTTATCAATACTTTTACAGTAGGCAACAAAAAGCGATTCCTGTAATAGGGTACTTAACCCTTACAAGGAACGTTACCGCCTCAAACAAAAACTTAAAACTTTACTTTTTCTAAGCATGTAACTGTCAAACTAAACACCATCATTCTTTTAGTCAAATATATCACTATTTAAATTTCGGGACGAAATTTCTAAAAAGCAGGGGATACTGTAACATCCGTCAAAAACGGATTTTACCAAACCCGCTCCGTTTATTAACCGAACAATCAGTTAAAAATTTCGTTGCGAATTTAATGCCCAAAATATTTTTAAACGATACATAATTAATTATTATATGGGAATATATAATTAGTTTTTGAAAAACTGTTAAAATAAGAAAATAAAAATGATTTGGCACTGCCGGGTTTCGAACCTGGGTCAGTTAGCCGGTTCAACCAACTTAACACACACACACTCAACCACTGCGCCACTGATGTTTCCTGTTAAATGTTAGAATCATTTAATTCATAACATGTCTTTCCGAATTCAAAACCGGCGCCCAAATTTCAGTCGTCGGAAATCCCGGCGATCTCGCCAAGAATTTACGATATCTTCAGTTATAACGTAAAACTTAATCGCTACATCGGTTATAACCGACGCCTGAACCCGCGACACAAGTTATAACCGCCGGAGACTTTCTAACCGACGAATCAAGTCGGAAATTGGACCAAGTTCATCGATAACCTGCCTTATAAATACCCCCTCGAACCTCTGCAAACTTTTTCGCTCAAAACCGCACCCTTTCTCGGCGAAAACTCACTCGCGGAAACTTCTGCTCATCGCCGGAAAACCGAACCCTCCTCTTCTAAGCCTTACTGAACCCCCTGAGCTTATACCGAAGTCACCCACATCCTTTTCAAGCTTTCTGAAGACTCGCTGCTGCAAGACACACGTCGCCGGAAGTGGTTGCTGTCGCCGGAGTTCTGCCGGAGAAACAGAGGAATCCAGTCGGTATACCTCACGCTTAAATCTTCCCTTCTTTTTACATATCTCATCTGTAATTAACTGAAAAACGCTAAAGAACACGATTAAAACATCGAACCAGTCGGATTTCCGATTCTGGTTAAAATCAACGAAGAAGACGAAGTTCTGTAATGTTTAAGTATAATTAAAATCAAGTTATAACTCGGGTTAGACACACAGTCCAGCGGTGGACTGTGTGCACAATAAACACACTAACGTCTCGATTTCGAATCTTGTCCCACGCATGCTGCCTTAATAAAAATGCCTTTTTTGTTAACCGAACCGGAGTCACCACTGGTATATGTTAAGTATAATAATAACCGGAATAATAACCAAGATAGACACACAGTACAGCGGTGGACTGTGTGTATGTTTAAATCACAGGTCACGATTTCGAGTCCGGGCTACCGCACCGGCCCGGATAATTATTAAACTTTTTAAATAAGTCAGAAATGAAAATACTTAGTTTGTGTTTAAGTATAATAAAAATCAGTTAAGTTAACAAGTTGGACACACAGTCCAGCGGTGGACTGTGTGTTAGCATAAACCACAGGTCCCGGGTTCGAGACCTGTGGAGCGCACCGAGTCACGGATTAAAATCGTTTTTAAGAAATAAAGGATTTTCTGTTTAATCTAATTAGTATATAAATATAATTAAAAACATAAATATTTCGGGTTAGACACGTAGCTCAGTTGGTAGAGCTGCGTGCACGCGTACGGGAGGTCTCGGGTTCGAGCCTCACTCAGCGCACATATACACGCATACGAACCGGTCAAACAGTCAAGGTCAACGGTCAACGGTCAAAAAAGTCAAATTTTTTTTATTATTTTTATTTATTTATTTTAATTAAAAATCAATTAAAAATACTTAAAAATAACATTTTTAAGGTTAGAAAATAGCCTTAAACTCACAAAAATACACCCAACAATCCTACTAAAATGGATTAATAAAATCCGTTTACTTACCGAACCATAATGCTATTTATCTAGGTTAATTTCGCTCGTGGATAAAACTACTTCGCGTGCATTCAACATCATCAACCGAACGCACCCACTGTGAGTGAATCTTACAACTCCCCCTTTTTAATTACACGTTTTGGGGTGTGTCATGTGTCACAAAATAATTAACTCGTTTATTTAAACTTGTGCCATACCATATCGTGATCTAAACTTAGATTATTATTATTGTTGTAATTATGTATTTCATTTTGTCGACTTATACGAAATTCATTCATTAAGCCCATCAGTTCCTCGTAACGCGTGCCTCAAAACTAATCCATTATTGTTCATGTGTGTATTATTGAGTTTATATTGTTTGTAGTTATGTCTTTCATATTATCATGTTTATGCAATTCATTCATTAGGCCCATCAGTTCCTCGTGAGAGACGAGTTGAGCAACGCGTGCCTCTAAACGATCCATTATTGTTCATGTGTTTATTGTTTAATAGTAAATTGATTTATGAATAAGTTTACATCTATTTTTACTCATGTGTGGTTGTGCACTTTATTTCATAATCAATTAAATAAACTTGTTCAAATGTTTTCCATAGGATTCACTCGCCAACTTTTTGTTGATCCAAAAACCTTTTTACACATGATACAGGTGAACAGGATGAAGCAAGGAAAACATAGGAAATGCCTTAGAAGAAAATAAAGAAGCTTAGATTGATGTTTAGGTCATTGATGTAATTATGATTGTAAATTTCCATTAAATTGTATTAATGAATATGAAACGTTAAAATAAATGTCATGAGCTTTGATGATAACCCAATCATGCCCCGATCACCTTTTCCGCTGCGGGTCGGGGTGTGACACACGTTGCCAAACTGAAGCCAAAGGAATTTACGGTGGGCCAAAAGGTTTGGCTATACGATTCACGGTTAAAGTTTTTTTCCTGGTAAGCTTAACAGCAAATGGATGGGCCTGCACGTGATTACGAGAGTCGGCAAGCTAGGGGATGTTACCATTGAGGACCCAAAGGATGGGTCAAAACAAACTGTTAATGGTCATCGTCTTAAACCGTTTCTCGATGGTAACGAGGAAAACAAGGACGCAAACAGGAATTGGTAAGCTTTTTGGTAAGCGTGCCAACTTATGAGGTCAATCAAAGGGCCAAGAACACTTGTTGTAGAGTTTTGTATAATTTTTATTGTTTGCACGCATTGTTTTGTATTTTATTTAGTTCGTTTCTTACTAATCTCGTTAACGTGTGAAGTTCGAATTTCGCAAATGCGTCATGAAGACATAAGGTATGTTTTTAACTTGTTTGGTGTATTGAGGACAATACACGATTATTCGGGGGGTGGTATAGTAAACGCGTGTCTTAAAAAAAATTGAAAACGATGAACCGTCGTCGACGAGTCTTCAGGCCGTCGCGGACGCTGTCTAGTCAGGACCGTCGGGTGAAATGTGTCGTAGACAGGAGGTTATGCCTTCGGAGGATTTGAGAAAAAATAGAGGGGGTCGGTGACGGGCCAAAGGACCGTCGGCGACGGTCCTTGGTTTGTCAGCCGACGCTAATTCGATTTTAACGCAAGTTTTCGCACCAAACCTATTTTAAACCCACTTAAACTCGACCCGAACACCTTTTTAGCCACAAACTCGACCCGGGTGAACCCTATCCAACCAATACCTCCTTAAAAACACCCACATCCCTACACTTCCATCATCAATTCCATTCATCTTCTTCCTTCAAGAACCCTAACTTCAATCTTTCACATCTCCTTTAATTCTCCACCAAATCACACGATTCTTGAGCCTATTCTGTGTAGTTTTTCGAGTAGAACATAACCCCAACATGGTTTCTTTCAATTCTTACTTATTTGCAAGATTGGTGAAGTTGAAATTTCGGATTTTTGAGGAAAAGTGTTCTTCAACTTTTGCATTACATCTTTTTCAAGTTCTTTCGATTATACAACAGTAAAGGTATGATTTTTACCTAAATTAAAGCATGATTATCATATGGTTTGTGATTTTCTTCCGAAATTTTGAACTTTATGTTTAAGAGTAGGTTGTTATGATGCTTATGTATGATATGCTGCTTGAGTTTGAGTTTGTAGTTGATTTGGTGGGATTGAGCATGCAACATAGTTAGTATAAGAGTATACTTGTGGGGTTGCATGTTGAACATGATCACAATGTTGAACCTTGTTTGAATTTTATATATTTAGGATGAAAACATAAAAACTTGAACTTAGATGTTAACAAAAATGCCAATTTTGAAAGTTTAAACCGGTTAGTTTGTCTAATAAATCAAGTTATGGTTCAACATTGTATGTTATGTTCAAGAAGTTGAATTGAATTGAAGTTTTGGAGTGATAAATTATATGCTTGAAGTTAGACAATGTTTAATTGTTTTCTTTGCATTATGACTTGTAGGTATGGCGAGCCGAAAGAGAAGTAAGATTTCGGGTCAAGGCTCATCTTCGGGAGCCGGGTCATCTTCGGCTCATAGAGTAAGAAAATGGGAACAGTTAAGCGGGATCGAAGAAAATGATGATCGGTTGTTCAAACAAGATTGGGTTTGGGAGAGAATAAGGGATAGCAACGTGGGTGAGCCATGGGATAATAACAAGAAAAGACCACTATCAAGGTTTAATGACAAACGGTTAGAAATCAAACTTTGGAAGTGGAAAATGGTTCACGAGTTCACCACGTTTATCCCTAAAAGGGTTGTGCCTGAGCGCACTTTGAAGGTGAAAGAGTTAAAGATGATTGGTATTGTCCAGATGTTCGAAAGGATTGGTTGGGAGCGAGTTTTGGATTGGTGTGAAGACATCACACCGCGGGTTTATTTGGCCGCTGTTTGTGAGTGGTTGGCTTCACTTCGGTTTGTCAATAGGGATGGTCCACCAAACATGTGGCAATTGGTGGGAGATACGGGCGGAGGGCAAATGATCATGTCCTTTGAAACCATGAATTGTATCGAACGGTTTGATTCGTTGGGGATTGACGAGTACTACTACTATAACGTCGATCAATTTCTTGACAACAAGGTGAACTCAGCTGATCCCGATGGCATAGTTGGATCATTATTGCAGTTTTCTGATGGTGGGGTGGCATTACGGAGTCAATTATCTGTTGAAGGGAAGATTCTTCAACCCTTCTCTCTTGAAAATATTATGGTTCGATTCGGGGATCGGGGTAAAGTGAAGGCTTCTGATTGCCGGGTACTCTATTCATTACTTTTTGGAGTACCAAAGTTATCATAGCGACATCTGGTGATGATCAATACTTGAGACACCCGTGAGTCGTACACCCGAAATATGATACATTATGTACGACTCATCAACGCCATGATTGTGCAATAGAATAGGTTGCCACCCGATTCGTTTTGGGTCTCGAATCCTGTGGATCAGATCTGTTTTTCGTCAATGAAGCAGCATTGGAAGATACAGGTGCAAGTATATGGTCATCAATACACAGTCACTGATGACCAAGGGCACAAATTCCAATTCACTGATCCGAGTGCAGCCCAGGAAGCTGCGAGAGAGGAGGAGATGATTGACGAGGAAGATGAAGATGAACCCAGGGTCCAAGGGGACCCCGGCAAAGGTATACCCGACAACATCGAGAGATTTCAGCGGGAGTGGCCGGCTTCATTCCCAACCGGCGTAAGCCCGGGTATCCAAACTACAATCGGGGGCAACAAGACATCTATGATAATGTCTCCGCTTGTATTGGGGAGAACCGGGAGTATAAGCAAAGGAAGCAGCAATTGGGAACAAAATTGAGAGGCCCAACAGCAATCTCATTGGGCCGAAGAGGCTGCTCATCGGGTTAAGGAGCAGGAATATTAGGAGAGACAACAAGAACAGTGGGCTGCCCAGCAAGCCTTCATGGAAAGACAAGCATTGTATCAAGCACAAGAATTGTCTAGAAGGCAAGCTTGGGAGGAGGAATAGGATAGGTTGCGTGTTGATCAAAACGCATTGGAAGACCGTCGGTGGCATGCTATGGCGGTGGCTCAACAGATGGCGGTCAATATGCCAAACATTTGCATGACTAAGAGTGCCACCATAGAGATTGGGAGGCGGGGCGTCCATATCAAGAACACATGCCTTGGACCTCATACGAGAACCTTCCTCTTCCATCCGGGCCCTCTGATCCATCTCCCCATTGGCCCGAAGAAGTCGGTTCTAGTTTCATCCCACCGCAGTTCTAAGAGCCGGCTGAAGGCAAAAGAGGGCCACTAGATGATTTCCATGACATGATGTCGACTCTCACGCGATACCCTTACCAGCCGTATCCACCGGTAGATCCGAATGAGCGATACCAGCGATGATCACCGGTATGTTTTTTTCT
This sequence comes from Scalesia atractyloides, assembly GCA_947069175.1. Taxonomy (NCBI): domain Eukaryota; kingdom Viridiplantae; phylum Streptophyta; class Magnoliopsida; order Asterales; family Asteraceae; genus Scalesia; species Scalesia atractyloides. The sequence goes on from CAMTDV010000023.1 coordinate 51,035,286, forward strand.
GTTGTTGTATAGTTTTGTGTAATCAGTCATTTTGTATTTCTATTATGATTTTTAGTTAAATGAACTTTGTGGGTGTGTTCCTTAGATAACCCTCACGAGACCTACTCGCCCTTCCGAGCTATCAGAAGGTGTAAAAGGGCTTGTTGCATATCGTGATTCCTACGAAAGTGACTTAACTTTGTTATTGTTGTAAATTATTTTTTCCACAAAAATCAAAGTGAAATAACAAATGACTTGGTATTTCTTTTATAAAAATGGTAGAACTAGGTAACTTACAAATTTTAATGGTTGTGAGAAGCATGCTTCTACACAAGGGTTGAGATTTATAGGTACATCATATTCGCGAGACAACCGTTTTTGTTGAAGAATGAAGAGCACACGAGGAATAAGCAAAAACCAGGTGCATACATTTCCTTTAGCTTTGATTCTTAATTTTTAATAAGTGGAATGTAATTTTGTATCTTCTTTTCAGCGTGAATTTTTGGGAAGGTTAGCCGTGTCACATCCCTTGTGCATTTTTAATAGCTCTATTCTTACACACTGAGGACAATGTTAACCTCAAGTGTGGGGATGGGGAGAAAAAAGTTTTTTTCATTTTGACCATTCATTTAAACACTACACATTGAGGACAATGTTGACCTCAAGTGTGGGGATGGGGAAATTTTCATTTTTTTTTTCAAAATCTCTTTGTTTGAAGCGGTCTAAAAAGCACAAGTAACTAAGTCAATGAGGGATGACACAACCCATGTGGTCTTTTGTCATGGTCAAGTTCAAGTTAATAACATGACGGGTATTTAGCGGGTGGTTATTTAGGAATAAGCCGCCTAAGAAACTTGCATCTTATACATATAGAATACCTTACCTTTATATACGTGAGACTTTGAGCCACTTTTACATATCAAATATGCATATATTTCTTTGGTTGAGTGGACCATTAGTCATGTATTGTAGAACTTGGAACTTTGGATACGTTTGAGACCATAGACCGAATATGAACACAAGAATGATTAAGGCATTAGGTAAACCTTTTTCATTTTACACCAATTACATATCCTTACCCGAAATCAACTCCTTAGTCGCCAATCTTGAGCCTAAACAGTTCGTTTGACCAACCCATTTAGCCTTTGACCATTAAGCCTTCTATTTTTTTTAACCCATGTGATGAAAACTTGATTGTAGGAGTAGTAGTGAAAAAAATATTTATAATTGAGAAAAGAAAAGAAATATATATGTATTAATAGTTTGTTGAATAAAAGGCGAAAGTTTTTGCCTCTTAGTTATTGATTCGTAGTTGGTTAAGTTAGAATACTCGTTTTTGTAATAAAAATCGAATTTTCATCACCCTAGCCACTTTCAAAATATCCTACTCCATACCCTTAGCCTAGCCGCACTAGAACCCATTCAAGACCTTTTGACTTGTATTGAGTATTTGTGTTCGGTGGTGGAGAATGATTGAGTTGCAAGCCAAGCGCGTACGTGTTCTAATCGGTTTGAGTGATTATATCAAAGTGCTAATGCATCATTCATTAGCCAATTTTTAAGCGGAGTGGAGAGAACATTGTGAGGGATGTGTATAATTGTGAGTTTCTAGGGCGGGTTAATCTTGGATAACCATTCTTATGTGTTAATCACGTTAATGTTAAATATTTTGAAAATGGTGAAAATTTGAACCGGGTATGACATTAAACTTTAGCTCATGTCTCAAGAATGGGAAACGTGTTCCTCATTTGACCCACGTGAAAATGAAAAACACATTTGCTTGAGGGCAAGCAAAAGACAAGTGTGGGGATGTGATATGTTGTCGAAAACCGATGCTCCTATTAAGCTAAGTTAATGTTTTACGTAGCTTTTAATTTCGAACAGCCTACTTTTAATTGGATTTGTGTTTTTCAGGTTTACGAAGTTTAAGGAGCTATTCGGGAGGGTTTTGGAGCATCGGGATGGAAAACGGGTCAACCAGGAGTGCAAAATGGAAAAACAGGAAACCAAGAGTTAGAGAGGTCGTCGCCGACGCCCCACTGGGCCGTCGGCGACGCCCTCAGATAACCCCGTCAGAGAAAATTGGTCATAGACAGTGGATTAGAGCGTCGGAGAAAAAACACACAAAGCAGAGGCCGTCGGCGACACCCCATATGGCCGTCGGCGACGCCCCTCCTAATTCGTTGTCGCTGAAATTCAAGTTTGGATGGGTATTAACATGGGTTTTGACCATTTTGTGGGGAGTTACGGTTTTTTGTGAAGTTTGAACTTGTTCTTGGAGCCTAGAAGCACCCAACCTTCATCCCCAACACCTTCGATTCCATCCAATCATCCGAGTTCATCATCTTCATCATTCCTAACCCTAATCCATTACCACCATCATCATCATCATCATCTTCATTCATCCATAAATCCGTTCATCCTCACCATCAAACCTAAACCCTAATCACCATCCATCATCATCAAGCTCAAGATATCAATGTTCAAGCTTTCATCTTCCGTTGATCAAGTTCTGTTCACCATGAGTGGCTAATTTTCTTGTGTTTCACCCCAGTGTAGGTTTGTAAGTTCTAGGGTTTGACATAGTTTTGAGTATAAACCTAGGATAATTGACTTGCATTTGTATTGAATTCATGAATTGTCGAATGAAGATTAAATTTAACTTTGTGAATGTTTATGTGCAATTATGCCTTGTCTAGGTTAGAGTTTACTTGTTTGTCATAACAAAGTTCATTATAGTCCGTTGTTCATAACGTCGATAGCTTTTAACATCTAAATCACATAACACTAAACTTGTTGGTCATTACCACAAATGAATTGAACTTAAAAGCATGTAGGAACCCTAGAATTTGCATTACCAAACCGGGTGTGAACCTTGTTCTCAAATTATCGTTTTCATCAATTAATTAAGTTTCGTGCAAGTGTTTACATTTTTAGTAGTTAAGTAGTAAAAATCAAATTGGTCGGAACATTCCGACATCTCTTTCAAACACACATAACTAATCCAATTATTAGCAAGCTTCATAAAGTGACAACAACCATTAAAATCAATTGTATCCATTACAAACCACAAACTCTTCATGGTTCGACCCCTTACTACCACTAACACATTGTTAAGGGTAATTTGGGATTATAAATTTTATATTTGACCATGGCGTGACACCTCGATCACTCGTGCGATTCAGTTGGTTCATGCGAGTGAGATACTCATACGATCCAAGGATTCGTGCGAGCGAGATGCTCGTGCGAATGAAAAGATGACTCGTGCGAATGACTTCTTCCATGCGAATTACTTGCTCGTGCGAATGATAGTTCTGTAACTTGTAGATTTTAAGAAATCTTGTTTACTTGTTCGTACGAGTGTCTGATTCGATGGATGGCCATTCGTACGAGTTGTCTCTCTACTCATACGAGTCAGCTCAGGTCACCAAACGGATGATTTTTACAATTTTCGACATGATTAAGTTTGATTTAGATCTGAAATCTTCAAGGATTGATTAGAGTTGATTTTAACGTGATATACTAAAATCCTAGTCCAATTTGTCCATGAATTCGTCCAAAAATGAGATCTGAGTGAGAAAGTGTAGATGTAGAAAATTTCAATGGTTGAATCTGGATCTGAAACTGTTGAAACTGTTGGTTGTCTACTAAAACTTGAAGTTTATCCTCAAATAGGCCTCAAGGCTCTGATACCACTTGTAAGAGGGGATCAGCTCTCCTCCAATGAGCACTAGACTGATCTGACTCATCCAACAGAGGCGGAATTCATTGTTAGCGAGTTGGACAAACAAACAAGAAAGATATACTGCTTAAATGCCTTGAATTGTATTGATAAACGTGAATAGTTACAGAACGCGTAAACAGTTTGACAGGGCTTCGCCTTAGTCACACACCAACAGATGTCTGACACAACACTCAAGCTCCTCTATTTATAGGTCAACATGACTCGCACAAGAGAAGGAGAGTGTGTGTATGACTCGTGCAGGTGGTGCCTCGTACGAGTGACAAAGTGTCACTCGTGTACGAGCCACTAGACTCACTCGTACGAGCCAGTTACAAAACAAATAAAACATATATTAACATACAATGTTTGACATTCTAAGCCCTATATACATAACCAACATATCCTAGACATAGGTAATAGACTGCACGGTTAGATTCGTGTGATTTTTAGGGCAAAATTTTTTTGGACATTATATATCATTGGACTCGAAATTTCGAGACGAGTCTAACGGTATAATTTAGTAAAGACAGTTTCGGACAATTTCTGACCGTTTTTAACAGTCCGGTTACGGTAAAATTGAAATTTCCGGGGGATCACAGTTTAGCAACTTAGAAATGTCTTCTCAAAGTGATGTGCTTCAGGAGAAACTTGAAGGTTTCAGTTATATTTCCGGTGAATCTGTAGAAGCACTTATTGGCCGGTTTGCTAAATTGATATCTGAAATGAAGAATGCAGAAATTGTAGTGTCTACTTTAGGGGCAATAGAAAGCTTTTATATGCTCTAAAATTTATTCTAGATCAGGAAGAGTGTAGTTGGTTTAGAAATGTTAATCAAATCATGTTGACAACCAACTGATAAAAAATTAAGCCTGATGAGCTGATCTCACTTATTAAATCATATGATAAAGCTGACAAGCAGGAGGCTCAAAGAAACACATCTGCCGCAGTTTGTTCATTTATTCCTACTGCTTCAGTCATCCAACCTGTTGATTCATCACTGACTTTAGAATCAAGTTGTTGTGCAGGCACTCAGATTCATGACTTCACTCCCACTTCAACTGAGATATGTGTTGATAATATTTGTTTACTGACGCCTGTAGAGAAAAGGTAAGTGGGTACAAAGAACAGACCAATTCCTTAATTATGCAACTGTAGTTATCCAAATTTGATTTATATTAGATCTAAAATAAAATCAATGGATACAAGGATATGGTGGAGACACAAAACGTGATCCGACAGTTGCATAAAGACCTGAGTCAAGAGAAATGTAGGCATCTCCATTTTAAAGAGCTTTCTGAAAAATTAACTTCTGAACTTGATTCATTAAAATCAACTTTTGAAAATACAAACTTTAATTTTTGAAAATTCGATGTTTCAAGGGAAAAGGTTGAAAGCATGATAAATAGGCAGTTACAGTTCAGTAAGAAAGAAACTAGGAATAAAGGTCTAGGATATGTGAGTATTCCTCCACCATACAATCAAACCTACACTATTCCTATGACTAAAGAGGAGATTGCAAACATTCCTGACATGGTTTAAGGTCGGGTTAAGGGTCTGAAAGTTGAGCTAGTCTAGACCATTAAAATTAAAATTACAAAGCCTAAAAGGAATGAAACAAAGAAAACTGAACCAGCATCTGCACCTGTTTTTGTTAAATCAAAGAATGTCTCTAAGCAAATAGAGACATTGAGTTTTGAAAAAAATGCAGAGGTTGATAAACATTTTCAGGTTTTAAATCCTAATGAACAAAGGGTTTTTAAAAACAAACCTGAAAGTCAGTTTTCAAATGAAGAATTGGCGAATGAACCGACTGAGCCAGCTGCACCAGATTACTCCAGGTGTGAATCACCGAAAGCAACTGATTCTAAGAAATTGGAATTAGTTGAATCTAGTGATTCCAGCTATGAGTCCTCTTGAGCAGCTAAATCCACAATAGAGGATTCAGTAGAGCCATTGCAAACGGAATGTAACTTAAGTGGTTCAGCTGAGTCAAGTTGTGAAACATTGACTGAGCCCACAGCATATGAAATGAGACAACAAGGCCAGTAAAAAAATGTAGAAGAATGTGAGGAAGCCTCGTTCAAGACTGCTGGTACAAGTGTGGTGAGGCTAATAGTTCATGAGTTTAAATGTGTGAACGATTCTGATGCTTCTACTCCGTGTATAGATTAGGTAAAGGTAGAGGATTGGGTTTAGGGGGATGATATTGTTTGCCAAGAAACTATCGATGTTTGTTTGAAAACATCCAATTTGTCTATTTATGCTCGTCCATATGTGAAAAATAAATATGTGTCTCTAAAACCAACAGTTTCAAATGAAATTGCAAAATCTAACACTATCGTTAAAGATAAAAACAATGAGTGTATTAATTGTTGCAGATAAGGACATATGAAGTAGGGCAAAAAGTTTGAAAAGTCTGCAAACAAATCATCTAACAGATCTTATAACTCAAATTCATCATCGGTTGGGTTGAATGGATCGGGATATGCTCCTTATGTAAAGAAACAAACATGCTACAACTATGGCATATCCAGTCACATTGCACGGAATTGCACACATCGTCCCTATGTGTCATATTATACACAAAACCAGAGGGTTACACCAAGGGATAGATCTTACTCTAAGCCAATGAAGGTTAAAAAGCCTAAGGAAATGATGAATAAGCATCCCAAAGTTAAACCATCTGATGAGGATTGGAATGCTTCGAAAGCTAAAAGAAAACAAGCTTTGAAACCTAAACAAGTATTGAAAAATAACAAGGTTGAAAAGCAAACTGTTTTGCTAAAGGCATCTAACAAATTAGAAAAGCCTAAACAAGTTTGGAAAGCAAAACATAAAGCAGCAATGCACCAGTCCTTGAAACAAAAGGGGAATGTGCTTACGGGAAGTATCTTATTTTGATGCTTCAGGAAATCCAAGGACCACGATGTCCTGGGCACCAATGTCTTACTAATCTTCATATTTATTCAGGGACAACTAAGGAGGAGCTGTTGTCAATTCTTGGAATGTTGATAGTGGTTGTTCCAGAGACTTAACGGGTAACATCTCACTATTTCAAAAAGTTCTATTTCTTTACAGTTGATATGTTTCCTTTGGAGGAGATAAGGGAGGTAAGATAAGATTAGCGAAAAGGTATGATTTAAATTTCTTGTTCAAATCTTAATATTGATTAGTCTTAAATATGATGACGGAACAGTTAAGCAAAACAACAAAAATATTTTCTTTTTCTTTTATATTTCTTTTGTGCATACATTGTCTTTACAAGGTAAATTGTGCATAATTTTTATGCACAAATTTAGGGGGATAGAGGAAGAAGAAGAGAACAAGATAAAAAGAGTTTGTAGCATATTAGGCATTGTTTTAGGGGGATAAATGAGAAAAGAGAAAAATCCTAAAACAATGCATATATGGGAAATGAAATGAATGTTTGTGTTAAAGGGTTTGACAAATACATGTAAGGTGCTATAGTTGAAAAGACTAGGATCTAATGTGATATGTCGGTAGGCTTGACACTCAAAGTGAGAAAAGATACTAAGCGGTATAAACATAACGAACTATGTACCATGTGGGTAACATACTGTCACACCCAGACCCGCAGCGGAAATAAGAGTCGGGGCATAATTGGGTTATCACCAAAGCACATGACATTTACTATTATGTTCCATAATTAAATGAAGTCAAAGTTACATTTCTCAAACATCCAAACATGTTCATTCATTACAAAGGAAAATAACCAAACATAATAATCCAAATACTAAATCGTTTTATTTCTTCTAATCCAGGTCCTATGTGTTCCTAGCTGCTGCTGGTTCACCTGTATCATGTGTAAAATGGGAGGTTTTTGGGTCAACATAAGTTGGCGAGTGAACCTTATAGATAAACATTTGATAATGATTTTCTGGTTAGTTTATCAATAAAGTATTGTGCATAATCATAAAAGAGCACATGTATGAAATCAAACATTGGCAAACATCAGTTACAATTATAACATACATCAACCATCGATAGCATACATGAACATACCAACATCATATAATAATTAACATAAATGAACTGTGCGATCAAGGCTCAATCAAACGGAGCCGATCGTATTGCATGAACTGGAAATGTAAATTGAACTGTGCGCTCAAGGCTCAATCAAACGGGAGCCGAACGTATTGCATGAACTGGAAATGTAAATTGAACTGTGCACTCAAGGCTCAATCAAACGGAGCCGAGCGTATTGCATGTATTGAAATGTAAAATGAAATGACCGATCAAGGCTCAATCAAACGGAGCCGATCGTGCGGGCACGCCCTGATCAACCACATAATAAAATGGGGATCAAACTCAACCTCGATGGATGGGGAGTTACGGCCTCGGCAATTGCATGTACTGAAATAATAATTTGCAAACAATAATAACTACTTAACAGCAACAAACTAATACACATGTCATGATATGATATATGCACAATAACTTGGTTATAATATGTAAATGAACAAGACACATGATACACCCCAAAAACGTGAATAAAACGGGGAATTTGAAGGGTTCACTCACATTGGGTGCGTTGGATTGGATATAGCGAGATGCGCACGATTTAGACGAGCGAGTCGACGAGGAATACTAACCTAAATAACAATGGAAAATATATTAAAATGGATGGATTTTATTAAGGATTCTAATGGGATTTTTAGATATATTTTTGTGAGTTTATAGCTATTTTCTATCTTTAAAAATGTTATTTTTGAGTATTTTAAATTGATTTTTAAATTAAAATAAACAAATAAATATTTAAAAAAAATATTATTTTTTTACTGTTTGACCGTTGACCGTTGACCGGTTCGGTCAGCGGTAATTGTTTGCGCCAAGCGGGATTCGAACCGGTGACCTTCCGTTCACGCGCACGTAGCTCTACCAGCTGAGCTACGTGACTAACCTGTTAGAAACCCAGTTTTAATTATATTTATATACTTATTCGAACTTACCGAAAATTCCTTTATTTTGCAAAACGTTTTAATCTCATGGACCGGTGCTTGTGACGGGACTCGATCGCGCGACGTGAAGTTTGTTTTGCACACAGTCCACCGCTGGACTGTGTGTCTAACCCGGTTATATTCTTGATTTATATTATACTTAACAACTACCCGTTCTAACCCGGTTAGTTCATGAATAAAAAGAGTGTTATTACGTGAAGCGTGTGTGCAGTAAGGATCGAACTCGGGACGTGTATGTTAACTTTGCACACAGTCCACCGCTGGACTGTGTGTCTAACCCGTTTATTATCCGAATTTTATTTAGTCTTATCCCGGTTTTCAGTTCATCTTCTTCACTACAATTACCGACTTCACTCAAACGACTGGTTCTTGATTTAACTATTTAAATAACATGACTACTAGCTTGAATGAACAAAACCGAACAGTTTGGGGGAAGGAAATACCGGACAGATCGTCTTCTTTAAGGAGTCCGGCGAAATCAGGTAGCTCTGTTTTTGGACCTCCGGTTGAGAGAGTCTATCAACAGAATTAAGGAATTAGTTTTGAAATTAAACCAGAGTACATGGATTATTAGCACGATTTAATGTGTTTACCGTTAGCTAGCGAGTTTCCGGCAAATTCCAGAATTTCTCCGGCGAACCCAGAAATCCAGCAAGGTCTTCTGTGACTGATTTAGAGTAATGGATTAATGTTAGTGGAGTCCTAACAATAGATTGAAACCGCAAAGGAGGAAAATCTTACCGGTTTGTGTTGAACACGGTTTTCCGGCGAGTTTTGCAGAGGATTCCGGCGAACAGTTTTTGGTGCTCAAAAGACTTGAAAACACGACGAAAAGGAAATGGAGTGTATTTGAGACGGTTCTGGATCGCATAAATGATTGGAACCTGAATTATTTGGAGTTTGAATACTTTTCGGTTTCAAAAACCGAAACTTTAAGTTCATTCAATTTGAACTTAATTAGAAACCGATATTCATCGGTTATACGCTAGCTAAACGAGTTTGAACCGATTTGGCGATTCGGTTTACCGATTTCCGTTATGCAGATGGCATTAACGGTTGATTGAGTTCGCGTATAAGATTCAATTGTCTTCCTAAAGTTATCAGAAAACACATGATGGCGGAGTGGTTTGGGAAGTGGATGTTAAGTTATTGGAGGTAGTTGACCCGGGTTCGAGTCCGGTCAGCTACAAATGTTTTTATTTATTTTATTTTAACTTTTTATCCAATTTAATTTTTATAGTTTAGTTTATTTATTAATTATGTAACGTTTAAACTCAAAATAACCATAAATAATTACTGTATTTTCTTAACCTGGTATTTGATTACAAAACGGAGCGGGTTTTGGAGACCCGATTTATACAAATGTTACAGTATCCCCTACTTTTAGGAATTTCGTCTCGAAATTTAAACAGTTGAAGTAGCAGGGAAAAGATGAGGGTATTTTTCACGCATTGAGTCTTCACGTTCCCAAGTAACTCAGGTCCCCGTTTCGACTCCCAGCGTACCCTAACAATAGGAATGCGGCTTCGTCGTAGACGCTTTTCTCCATAGTCCATAATCTCCACTGGTCTTTCAATAAAATGCATGGATTCATCGATCTGAATATCTTCTAGTGGAATATGAAGATTCTCATCAGCGAGGCACTTCTTCAAGTTCGACACGTGGATTGTGGGATGAATCCTATCGAGTTCTTCCGGTAGGTCAAGCTTGTAAGCTACAGGACCTACTCTTTCGAGTATCTTGAAAGGTCCTACGTAACGTGGTGCTAGCTTTCCCTTTTGACCAAAACGAACTACTCCCTTCCACGGTGATACTTTTAAAAGCACATGATCACCAACGCTAAACTCCAAGGGCTTCCGTCGTTTATCTGCGTAACTCTTTTGACGACTTTGAGCCGCTAGAAGATTGTTTCGGATTTGATGAATCTTATCTGTGGTTTCTTGGATCAGTTCTGGACCAGTAATTTGTGCTTCCCCAATTTCGTGCCAACAAACAAGAGATCGGCACTTTCGACCATATAAAGCTTCAAAAGGTGCCATGCCGATGCTAGAATGATAACTGTTGTTGTACGAAAATTCAACTAATGGTAGATGGGCGTCCCAATTTCCCTTGAAGTCTATGAGACATGCTCTAAGCTTATCCTCAAGGGTTTGAATGGTGCGCTCAGACTGTCCATCAGTTTGAGGGTGGTAGGCGGTACTGAGATCTAATCGAGTGCCCATAGCGGATTGTACTGCTTGCCATGTTCGTGAGGTGAAACGACCATCACGATCAGAAATAATACTTATTGGTACCCCATGCCGGCTTACGATTTCGTTGATATAAATTCGAGCAAGCTTTTCGTTCTTGAAATCTTCTCGAATAGGAATAAAGTGAGCTGATTTTGTAAGTCGGTCTATAATCACCCATATAGTGTCATACCCACTAGAAGTGCGAGGTAACCCGGTAATGAAATCCATGGTTATATTTTCCCACTTCCAAACAGGTATTTCTGGTTGGACTAGAAGTCCTGAGGGTCTTTGGTGTTCAGCCTTAACTTTAGAACAAGTGAGACACTTGGAAACAAAAACAGCAATATCTTTCTTCATTCCAGGCCACCAATAGGTGTACCGTAGGTCTTGATACATCTTATCGGCTCCTGGGTGTATAGAATATTGCGTCTTATGAGCTTCATGCATGAGTGTTTCACGAAGATTGATGTGGTTAGGAATCCATATACGATCTAGGTAATACAAAATACCATCAGATTTAGTTTCAAGTTTTAGCTCGGCTCCGCAGGACATCTCTTTTTGTACATCTTCCTCTGTTATTGAAACGTGTTGAGCTTCTCGAATTTGATCCTTAATATTGGTTATAATTTGCGAACATAGAAGATGAATGGAGTTCGCATAACCCTTTCGACTAAGTGCATCAGCCACCACATTTGCTTTACCAGGGTGGTATCTGATTTCACAGTCGTAATCATTTAGGAGTTCGACCCATCTTCGTTGCCTCATATTTAACTCTTTCTGATTGAAGATATGTTGAAGACTCTTGTGGTCAGTGTAGATTTCACACTTCGTACCATAGAGATAATGTCTCCATATCTTAAGAGCAAATACAACAGCTCCAAGTTCAAGGTCATGAGTGGTGTAATTCTTCTCGTGTGTCTTGAGTTGCCTTGAGGCATAAGCTATGACTTTTCCTCTTTGCATGAGAACGCATCCTAATCCTTGCCCTGACGCGTCGCAATAGACTACAAAATCATCACAACCTTCAGGAAGAGTGAGGATTGGTGCATCACAAAGTTTTTGCTTGAGAATTTGAAAGGCTTCTTCTTGCTTGGGTCCCCATACAAATGGTTTCCCTTTATGGGTTAAAGCCGTGAGTGGCACAGCAATGCGAGAGAAGTTTGAAATGAACCGACGATAATAGCCAGCTAGTCCAAGAAAAGACCTTACTTCAGTTGGTGTTCGTGGAGCTTGCCATTCTTGGACTGCTTTGATCTTTGATGGGTCCACATGTATTCCTTTGTCATTGACTACATGCCCGAGAAATTGCACCTCTTTTAACCAGAATTCACATTTAGAGAACTTGGCATAAAGCTTTTCCTTTTCTAGAAGTGCAAGAACAAGTCGTAGATGACGCTCATGATCAGCTTTAGATTTTGAATAGATAAGAATATCGTCGATGAATACAATAATAAATCGATCAAGGTAAGGTTTGCAGACTCTATTCATTAGGTCCATGAAAACAGCTGGTGCGTTGGTTAATCCAAATGGCATAACCATGAATTCATAGTGACCATATCGAGTTCGAAAAGCAGTCTTAGGGACGTCTTCTTCATGCACTCTAAGCTGATGATAGCCAGATCGAAGGTCGATTTTTGAAAAGCAACAGGCACCTTGTAGTTGGTCAAGAAGATCATCTATGCGAGGTAAAGGATATCGATTTTTGATAGTTAACTTGTTGAGCTCTCTGTAGTCGATGCACATGCGAAAAGATCCATCCTTCTTCTTTACAAAGAGTACAGGTGCACCCCAAGGCGATGAGCTGGGGCGTATAAATCCCTTGTCAGTCAACTCTTGCAATTGACTGGCTAGCTCTTGCATTTCAGAGGGGGCTAACCTATATGGAGATTTTGCCACTGGTGTAGCACCAGGTATAAGATCGATACGAAATTCGACATCTCTGATTGGAGGAAGTCCTGAAATATCGTCAGGAAAAACTTGTGGAAAATCTTTTACAACAGGGATATCTTCAAGTTTCTTTTCAGAGGTCCCCTTCTTGATGATATGGGCTAAAAACGCGACATATTTCTTGCGAAGGTATTTTTGAGCTTGAAGACAAGTCATTAATTTTAGCCCTTTCGCCGAGGTTTCTCCAATAATTCGAAGAGTCTGACCGTTTGAAAGAGGAATACGAATAAATTTCTCACGACATACAACTTCCGCATGATGCTGACTGAGCCAATCCATTCCAATTATGATGTCGAAACTTCCCAGCTTCATAGGAATAAGATCGACTGAGAAATCGTGGTCGTTTAGGGTGAGCGTACAGTTGCGCAAAATAGAGTCTAACGAAACTGGTTTTCCATCTGCAACTTCCACCGTTATGGATTCCGCGAGCTTATCTCGATTTTTACTTAAGATAGGTTCAAACTCTAATGACACAAAACTTCTATCCGCACCAGTATCAAATAACATAGTGGCATATCTACCATTTATAAGAAACGTACCGTTGACCACATTGCCGTCAGCTCTGGCCTGGTTTGCGTTAATATTGAAAGCTCTTCCTCTAGCAGGTGGAGGAGCTTGGTTTGCTTGATTCACAGGGTTGGCTTGGGCCTGAGCATGAATGATATTGACCAATCTTAGACATGTGTTTCTGAAATGACTTGGGTCGCCGCAATTGAAACATGCCCGCATAGGTTGGCCCATAGGGTAGTTGGGTTGATAGTATGTTTGGGCTAAATGTTGAGTGGGTGGAAATGGTTGTTGTTGTTGGGCTTGACCCATTAATTGTTGGTGGGTTTGGGTTATAGGTTGGTGGCGGTTTGTTCGTTGGAGCGTGCGGCAGTTTTGAACAGTGTGTCCAGCGCGACCGCAGCCGGTACAGTATTGGCAAGGATAGTCAGGGGAGTGGTGATACTGACAACGGTTACATTTTGGTAGTGGCCCTGTGTATGGTCTTTTGTATGGCGCGGGTGGAGGAGTGGCTTGAGTAATGGGTGCAGCAGGAACAGGGGTGTTGGTTTGGGTGACTGCAAAGTTCCTGGTGTTACGCTTCCTCTTGTTAGCAAATTTAGAGGAAGGAGTGTGGTGGTTTGAGGTTTGTCCCTCAGCAGGGGTTTTCTTCTTTTCCTCCTTGAACTTCCCATTGCGAATTCGATTTTCGGTCAGTTCTGTTGCCAACTCCATGGCAGCTTCGAGTGTCACCGGTGAAACGCTGAGGACCGAATCTTGGATTTTCGAGGGAAGTCCTTGAATGTAATGTTCGATCAGACGGTAAGTTGGAGTGAATAAGTTTGGAACCATTTGGTTCAACTCCAAGAACCTTTTGTTGTAAGTCGAGTGATCACCATCTTTTTGCTTCAAGGCATGAAATTCATCTTCCAATTTCTTAATTTCACTTCTAGGACAGAATCTCCTAGTCATGATTTCCCTTAACTCCTCCCAAGTTAAGGCCATCGCATCTTCCGTTCCCCTCTTTCCTTTCTCAGTATTCCACCAAGTGAGAGCTACACCAAGTAGTCTCCCGGTGGCATAACGAACTTTGCGATCCTCAGGACAATCGCAGTTTAAGAAAACGTTTTCCATCTCCTCGAACCAATGTAGGAGAGCAGTGACTCCCTCAGTCCCTTCGAATTTTGGGGGATCGCAGGACTTAAAATGTTTGTAGGAGCATTTGATGGTAGGAGGGTTGTTGATGATCTGGTCCTGTTTTGAGGAGGGTTAGTAGAATTTGCAGCAAGGGCTTGTTGTACTTGTACTACGATGTCAGGTAATATCGTGGCCATTTGATTCGCGATATGAGTGGCCAAACGTTCCCGAGACTTTTCCGATTTCCTACTCCTTCGATGCGGTCTAGACGACATCTACAGGATCATAAAATGAGAAGATTGTGAGTTTATGGTATCTTTTTAGGTGTCATGTGTCTTTAAAAAAAAATGAAAATACATAAATATCAATAATGCAACTACATCCAAAGGATGTCTTGGGTTCGCTCATGTTGGGCCTCAAATGTCCCCCATACCTTCACCTATATAGTCATGTGGGCCCCCATGGCTATTGGCTTGGTAGGATTCACATTAGTATTGGCAATTTAACACTCGCATCCCCCGAATGCTAACCACAAAATATGTTCATGAGATATTTGGTCGGAACGTGTCCAGGTGTAGACACAATGACAACTCAAATTGGGATTAGCTCTCACGACGTTTGGTATAGCATGCTTTGGCCTAATAGGTATTTCGTACTCTCATCGTTAGTCCCCAGGTAGGCAAACTGGTCCTTTATTTTGGATTTATACAAATGCCAGCCTAGACAGGACGTTCCGACTACTGGTACTAGTACCCTTCCAGTTACTACATGCCCGTCATGAGAACTCACTTTGATGAGATTTGGAAACACGAAAATCATTGTAAAATCAATCATGATGTGGTGTGTGCTTGCATGGATGTGATATGTTATGATCATACGATTTCATGATAGGCATTACTTGATAATACATACTTATGAACATGCTTGAACAATATCAAATGTAACATTTAACATAAACATATAAACATCATGAGATTTGGCATATAACACAAAAATTCTTATAAGTTTCTAATCGACTATAGTATAGGCTCTAAGGGTCTAATAACCTATCCTATATCCCTATAGTCATGGCTCTGATACCAATCTGTCACACCCAGACCCACAGCGAAATAAGAGTCGGGGCATAATTGGGTTATCACCAAAGCACATGACATTTACTATTATGTTCCATAATTAAATGAAGTCAAAGTTACATTTCTCAAACATCCAAACATGTTCATTCATTACAAAGGAAAATAACCAAACATAATAATCCAAATACTAAATCGTTTTATTTCTTCTAATCCAGGTCCTATGTGTTCCTAGCTGCTGCTGGTTCACCTGTATCATGTGTAAAATGGGAGGTTTTTGGGTCAACATAAGTTGGCGAGTGAACCTTATAGATAAACATTTGATAATGATTTTCTGGTTAGTTTATCAATAAAGTATTGTGCATAATCATAAAAGAGCACATGTATGAAATCAAACATTGGCAAACATCAGTTACAATTATAACATACATCAACCATCGATAGCATACATGAACATACCAACATCATATAATAATTAACATAAATGAACTGTGCGATCAAGGCTCAATCAAACGGAGCCGATCGTATTGCATGAACTGGAAATGTAAATTGAACTGTGCGCTCAAGGCTCAATCAAACGGAGCCGAACGTATTGCATGAACTGGAAATGTAAATTGAACTGTGCACTCAAGGCTCAATCAAACGGAGCCGAGCGTATTGCATGTATTGAAATGTAAAATGAAATGACCGATCAAGGCTCAATCAAACGGAGCCGATCGTGCGGGCACGCCCTGATCAACCACATAATAAAATGGGGATCAAACTCAACCTCGATGGATGGGGAGTTACGGCCTCGGCAATTGCATGTACTGAAATAATAATTTGCAAACAATAATAACTACTTAACAGCAACAAACTAATACACATGTCATGATATGATATATGCACAATAACTTGGTTATAATATGTAAATGAACAAGACACATGATACACCCCAAAAACGTGAATAAAACGGGGAATTTGAAGGGTTCACTCACATTGGGTGCGTTGGATTGGATATAGCGAGATGCGCACGATTTAGACGAGCGAGTCGACGAGGAATACTAACCTAAATAACAATGGAAAATATATTAAAATGGATGGATTTTATTAAGGATTCTAATGGATTTTTAGATATATTTTTGTGAGTTTATAGCTATTTTCTATCTTTAAAAATGTTATTTTTGAGTATTTTAAATTGATTTTTAAATTAAAATAAACAAATAAATATTTAAAAAAAATATTATTTTTTTACTGTTTGACCGTTGACCGTTGACCGGTTCGGTCAGCGGTAATTGTTTGCGCCAAGCGGGATTCGAACCGGTGACCTTCCGTTCACGCGCACGTAGCTCTACCAGCTGAGCTACGTGACTAACCTGTTAGAAACCCAGTTTTAATTATATTTATATACTTATTCGAACTTACCGAAAATTCCTTTATTTTGCAAAACGTTTTAATCTCATGGACCGGTGCTTGTGACGGGACTCGATCGCGCGACGTGAAGTTTGTTTTGCACACAGTCCACCGCTGGACTGTGTGTCTAACCCGGTTATATTCTTGATTTATATTATACTTAACAACTACCCGTTCTAACCCGGTTAGTTCATGAATAAAAAGAGTGTTATTACGTGAAGCGTGTGTGCAGTAAGGATCGAACTCGGGACGTGTATGTTAACTTTGCACACAGTCCACCGCTGGACTGTGTGTCTAACCCGTTTATTATCCGAATTTTATTTAGTCTTATCCCGGTTTTCAGTTCATCTTCTTCACTACAATTACCGACTTCACTCAAACGACTGGTTCTTGATTTAACTATTTAAATAACATGACTACTAGCTTGAATGAACAAAACCGAACAGTTTGGGGGAAGGAAATACCGGACAGATCGTCTTCTTTAAGGAGTCCGGCGAAATCAGGTAGCTCTGTTTTTGGACCTCCGGTTGAGAGAGTCTATCAACAGAATTAAGGAATTAGTTTTGAAATTAAACCAGAGTACATGGATTATTAGCACGATTTAATGTGTTTACCGTTAGCTAGCGAGTTTCCGGCAAATTCCAGAATTTCTCCGGCGAACCCAGAAATCCAGCAAGGTCTTCTGTGACTGATTTAGAGTAATGGATTAATGTTAGTGGAGTCCTAACAATAGATTGAAACCGCGAAGGAGGAAAATCTTACCGGTTTGTGTTGAACACGGTTTTCCGGCGAGTTTTGCAGAGGATTCCGGCGAACAGTTTTTGGTGCTCAAAAGACTTGAAAACACGACGAAAAGGAAATGGAGTGTATTTGAGACGGTTCTGGATCGCATAAATGATTGGAACCTGAATTATTTGGAGTTTGAATACTTTTCGGTTTCAAAAACCGAAACTTTAAGTTCATTCAATTTGAACTTAATTAGAAACCGATATTCATCGGTTATACGCTAGCTAAACGAGTTTGAACCGATTTGGCGATTCGGTTTACCGATTTCCGTTATGCAGATGGCATTAACGGTTGATTGAGTTCGTGTATAAGATTCAATTGTCTTCCTAAAGTTATCAGAAAACACATGATGGCGGAGTGGTTTGGGAAGTGGATGTTAAGTTATTGGAGGCAGTTGACCCGGGTTCGAGTCCGGTCAGCTACAAATGTTTTTATTTATTTTATTTTAACTTTTTATCCAATTTAATTTTTATAGTTTAGTTTATTTATTAATTATGTAACGTTTAAACTCAAAATAACCATAAATAATTACTGTATTTTCTTAACCTGGTATTTGATTACAAAACGGAGCGGGTTTTGGAGACCCGATTTATACAAATGTTACACATACCATCGGTGTATGATTTTATAGTATTAAATCTTGTGTTGATAGATAGCCAACGTCTGAGTTTTAGGTCTTTATGCTGATGAGTCATCCGGGAATATCATGACTGTCCTTCTATTGCATCCAGTTTATATGCAGACCTAGGCACAGTTAGGATATCTTAAAAGAGCCAAAAAGAGGCCAAAAACCTTAAAGGAAGACAAACTCAAATTAAGGGAATTCCATTGAGCTAAAAAGCTAGATTCGTACCAAAAGGTATTTGCCTAACCCTCGTTGGACACAAATATTGGTTACTCTACTGTACGAAAGTACTAACCTGTTCACCAATTGTCTGACATAGTAAAATCAAAAGAATAATCTCAATATACTCACCTACTACGATGAATCGTTGTGCTTACCTTGATAGCAGGGGTATGTCATGGTATGGGACACATGGGTATTATAGTATAATATTACATTAAGCATATCATAAGGTTGATAGTTAAAAATTGAGCGTTACGTTTAAGAGGACAAACATATTGGCAATCACTTAGACCAGTCTGAATAAGTTTACACTGAAAAGTGTTCCTTGGTCTTCTTGAAAACAATTTTGATCCTATTGCAATTGTAATTATATGTTATCTGTTGATTTAGTTTCCTTGTTTACTTGCACTTATGTTCTCATAAAAATTAATTAAAAATAGAAAACTCAAAAATCCAAAACTAGAGTGTTTATTTGTTTTATAAAAAATTTTAACCGTTCTTGAAGATTTTACTGATCATAACTTTGAATTGTGAAATCCGAGTACAAGTACTTGGATGTACCAAGTGTTCATATGGTATTTTCGTCTGTTGCATAGAAATGTCTGCTTACAAATTTCTGAGAATTTTGCTGAACTTGATTTATATCAAGATACAGGGGTTGATGAAGATTGAGATGCTGTTAGTTACTGACAAAGCATGAAGCTCACAACAACAAGGTGTACCTGAGTCAGAAGAACTAGATATGAGTCATCGTTTGATAGTGATGGTACATTTGAAGAGGTATATGTGAACCGACTTAAAAGAGAAAAGTTTGACAAAGAAAAGAGTTGGCGAGAATCCTCATCTCGCGTCATTTTTAACAAGATTTTCAAGCAAAGCTGATCATGATCAAGAAGAATAAGAGACCCAAGTTTGAAGATGAAGAGTTGAAGTATCTTCCCACAAAAACATGATAAAGACAACATAAACCTAGGGGGATATTGTAAGGCCATAAAATTGAGTAGGTTTACGCTGGTCTTTATCAAACACACATATAGGTCATTTGGACTTAGTTTTCTAGTGGGCTTGGGTTAGGCCATGGGGGCCGAATTACATGTGGACCCTATATAATGTTATGTTTTGTTCATTATTAGGGTTAAGCTTTAGTGAGTCATAAGAGAGAGCTAGAGAGACGAATTAAAGAGTTTTTGATTGGTTGCAAAACGTGTGGACGTGTACCAAACGATTCTAGAAATCGTGTGCACTTTGATCTTAATACAATCGACATAATCTTTCTTCTTCTACACTTTTCTTATTATTCCGCAACTTGATTAGTGTATTGTGTTATCCGATTGGAGTTATTGGACTTATAGAAGTACATGATCACCCACGTTGAAACTCAAAGGTTTACGCCTCTTATCAGTGTAACTCTTTTGTCGACTTCGAGCCTTGAGCAGGTTATCATGAATTTGTAGGATTTTTTCCGTTGTCTCTTGTATGAGCTCGGGACCAGTGATTTGAGTTTCTCCGATCTCGTGCCAACAAATAGGCGAACGAAACTTACGACCATACAATGCTTTGAATAGTTCCATTTGATTACTAGCGTGATAATTGTTATTATATGAGAATTCTACCAAAGGCAAGTGTATATCCCAGTTTCACCAAAATCGATTACGAAAGATCGAAGCACATCCCAAGCGTTTGGATAGTGCGCTCAGTTTGACCATCAGATTGATGATGAAAAGTGGTACTAAGGTTAAGATGAGTACCAAGGGCTTTCTGAAAAGTTTGCCAAAGACGCGAGGTAAAACGACCATCACGGTCAGAAATGATGTCAATGGGGATACCTTGACGACAAATGACTTCATCCATGTAGATACGAGCCAATTTCTCAACTTTGTAATCTTCACAAATGGGGAGGAAATGAGCGAATTTGGTCAAACGATCAATTATTAACAAAATGCTATCATGACAAGAGGAAGTACGAGGGAGTTTGGTGATGAAATCCATAGCTATGCTCTCCCATTTCCAGATGAGAATTTCTGGTTGTTCGAGTAAGCCAGAGGGACGTTGGTGTTCTGCTTTCACCTTGGAACAGGTGAGGCATTTCGAAATGTAGGTAGCGATATCCTTCTTCATACCAGGCCACCAATAAGACACACGAAGGTCTTGGTACATCTTGTCAGCGCTAGGATGAATAAAATATAGAGATTTGTGAGCTTCCTTCATCAACAGGTCGCGAAGGTTGTCACGATTGGGAATCCACACGCGGTCGAGATAGTACAAGATACCATCGGATTTGGATACAAGCTGATTTTCAGCACCACACTTCATCTCATTGTATACGTTATTCTTATTAATAGATGAGTATTGCGCTTTTCGAATGCATTCTCGAAGGTTGTTTAGAATTTCGAAACAACGGACACTTTACATGAGTTTTGTGACTGAGAGCGTCAGCCACAGCATCACTTTACAAGGATGGTAGCGAATCTCGCAGTTGTAGTCGCTGAGCAACTCTGCCCATCGACATTGACGCATGTTAAGTTCTTTTTGGTTAAGGATGTGCTGAAGGCTCTTATGGTCAGTGAAGACCACACACTTTGTGCCACAAAGGTAGTGTCCCATATTTTTAACGCAAAAACAACTACACCAAGTTCAAGGTCGTAAGTAGTGTAGTTCTTCTATTGAATTTTGAGTTGCCTTGAAGCGTACGCAATAACCTTGTCTCGTTACATAAGGACACAATCAAGACCTTGGTTAGATGCATCATAATACACAACGAAGTCATCATTGCCATTAGGAAGAGCGAGAATGGGAGCATTGCAAAGCTTGTCCTTGAGTGTTTGAAACGACTCCTCTTGTTTGGAACCCCAAACAAAAGGTATATCTTTTTGAATCAAGGAGGTGAGAGGAACAATGATCTTGGAGAAGTTTGAGATGAATCGGCGATAATAACCCGCCAATCCAAGGAACAAACTAGTTTCAGATGGAGACTTTGGTGCAATCCAATTCTTAACAGCTTTGATTTTGGCAGGATCCACATGTATGCCCTTCTTGTTCACAACGTGTCCCAGAAACCGAACTTCCTTTAGCCAAAATTCACACTTGGAGAACTTGGTGTATAGTCGTTCACCACGTAGAAGTTCGAGGATTAGACGCAAGTGTCATTCATGCTCTTCTTGGGTTTTGGAATAGATGAGGATGTCGTCTATGAATACGATCACAAAATAGTCCAAGTATAACTTACACATACAGTTCATCAAATCCATGAAAACCACAGGTGCCTTGGTTAACCCAAAAGGAATGACTACGAACTCGGAGTGACCATATCGAGTACGAAAAGCGGTTTTTGGAATATCTTCTTCGAGGACTCGAAGTTGATGATAGCTAGAACGAAGGTCGATTTTAGAGAAGCACGTTGCGCCTTGGAATTGATCGAATTGAACATCAATGCGATGAATGGGTAATGGTTCTTAATAGTGAGTTTGTTAAGTTTATGATAATCGATACACATATTAAAAGAACCATCTTTCTTCTTGACAAGGAGGACTGGAGCGCCCCAAGGAGAAGTACTAGGGCGTATAAAGCCTTTATCAAGTAATTCTTGAAGTTGGCTCAATAGCTCTTGCATTTCCGCTGGTGCGAGATGATAAGGGGATTTAGCAACAGGTGTAGCACTAGGAATGAGATCAATATGAAAGTCGACAGATCGAGGAGGAGGAGGACTAGGTAGGTCTTCAGGAAAGACGTCGGGAAAATTGCATACCACAGGAACGTCACTCAATCTTTTTCCTTTATCCTTCTCTTCCCCAACGTGGGCAAGAAAGGTAAAGTACTCCTTGCGTAAGTACTTGTTTGCTTGAGTACACGACATAAGTTTAACGCCTTTAGAAGGTTTCTCACCATAGACGTGTAACGAATCGCCAAAAGGAAGAGGAATACGAATACATTTCTCCAAACAAACGACTTCAACATGGACTTTATGAAACGAATCCATGCCTATGATGATATCAATACTACCCAATTGCATGGGTATGAGGTCAATCAAAAACTTGTGATCGTTAAGATCGAGAGTACAGACGGTGATAGATTTACCATTAGCAACTTTGACATTAAACGATTTTGGCAACTTAGAGCGTCTACACTTAAGCATTTGTTCAAATTCAATGAGCACAAAACTTTTATCCGCGCCAGTATCAAATAAACACGAAGCATAAACATTGTTTACAAGGAGCGTACTGTTAATGATGTCATTCCTGTTATGGGCTTGGGCAACAGTAATGACAAAAGCTCATCCACGAGGACCTTGCTGCTGGTTGTTGCGCTGAGGGCAAACGTTGCTGAGGTGATTCGGGTCGCCACACTTGTAACAAGCACGACCGTTGTTTGTTGGTTGCTGGACTTGGTTTTGGGCAGGTGGTTGGGTTTAGTTGCCTAGAGGCTTTTGGTGAAAATGGCAGTGGGTGTTAAAGTATCGGAACCTATTGCACGTAGTGCAAAGGGGCATGGTGTGGTAGTAGGGTGGTGATAGGTACAAGTCGCACACTTGGGAAGAGTCCTAGTGTAGACTTGTTTTGCTGGTTCAGGGTTTTGGGTTAAGGCTAGCTGTTGGTGTGGATGGTTTGGCGGAGTAACGACTGCACAATTTTGGGTTGAAGCCTTCCGCTTCCTACCATTTATGTTGTTGTTTTTAGTGGATGGTTTAGTAGGTGTGGGCTCAGGGATTGGTTCCGTGGTGGCTTGGTGAGCAAATTTGGTTGGACCTTTTGTCTCGAAGGCTCCATCCAATAGCAGGTCATGGTTGAACTTGGTAGCGAGGCGGTAAGTGTCTTTAAGAGTTTTTGGTTGAGCGGACTCAACATAGTTGGAGAAGGAGGAGGGTAGAGCTCGAATGTATTTGGCGATGGCTTTCTTAGTGGAGTCCACCTGACCAAGACACAGTGCACTAAGTTGTTTGAACCTAGCTGTGAGACCAGTGTTCTCACTCCCAACCTATTTGATGTTCCAAAACTTGTTCTTGAGTTGTTGGATCTCGTGAGGAGGAAAAAATTCGTCCTTCATGAGCCTTTTGAGCTAGGTCTAGTTTAAGGCATAGGCAGCATCATTGCCACGCATATTGTGCTCTGACGTCCACCAATCGAGGGCTCTCGATCGGAAAATACCAGTGGCGTTGATGGTGTGTAGGTTCCTTTTGAGCTCGGTCCAGTTTAAGGCATAGGCAGCATCGTTTCCACGCATATCGCGCTCTGACGTCTACCAATCGAGGGCTCTCGATCGAAAAACGCCAGTGGCGTTGATGGTCGTAGGTGATCAGGACACCCACTCTGGTGAAATGTGACTTCAATGGCATCGAACCATTGAAGCGATTTTGTCGCTCCCTCTTCGCCCGAGAATGGCATCAGACTGCAGGAGTTGAATTGCTTAAAGGTAAAGGATGGCTTGAGTGTTACAACCTTGGAGTCACCCGTGGCGAGTGGGGAATCGGCATTGGTGGGGATGGAAGTTGGTTGGATCCTACTTACGATGTCAAGGATCATCTTGGCCATTTGCTTGGCCATAAATTTCATCATCACCTTTTTGGTCATCGAGTCACCGCTGATGGAGTGCTTCTTGTAGTGCGAGTATTCATCGTTGGAAGACATCTAGAAGGGTGAGGTAGGGGAAAAGATGAGACTTGACCAAAATGTTGCTTAGTAAATAAAGTTTGTTTGCACGTATAAAAGTATAACACATAGCACGTAAGTTTCACATTATTATGAAAGCATGTCATGTATTTGCATGGTATAATCACGTATAAAGACGATAATAGTAGTAAATTTAGTTTGTTCACGATTATTAGTGTTGTTTTAGATTATGAAGGTGTGCGATTTGTGCATTCAACTCGAATGATAAGCGTAACAAGGTAAAACACATAGAAATGGATATAGCATAAACGGGATTCAACGTAAAACTTGGGGTGTCTCGGAACGAAACTAAGACTATTCCAAAGTGGGTCGAAAACCTTTCGAGTTAGAGAAACATGTTTTGGCCTAATATGTAGAATACTCTCACGAGAAGCGGTTAACGGTATTTTACCCTTCCAGTGACTACATGTCTCTAGTCAATCGAGAATTTCAGACTTTGGCAGGATTGAAAATTGAGGAATGGAACTAGTTATAAAGATGTGGATATCACTCCTACCTTGACAATTTGTTCCCTAGACGTCGTTTGCACTTACCAAACGAGTAACAAATTCTTACTCGTTGGTAAAGGTCCACTAGAGTATGAAATGGAAGTTTTCCATCATGATGTGGATATCACTCCTAGCTTAATGGCGTAACTTCGTGCAAAATCGGATACACGCGGAATGAGGGATTTCGCCAAAAATTGCGGGCCATTGGGCCTATTTTGGTGCAAATCTCCTCGTTGGTGATATATGAGTGTCTTCATGTCTTCAAGTGTGTATTGTGTCAGCCTTAGGAAAGGCAAGTAATGTTTAAGAAACAAGGTTAGATCAGAAGCAGTTTAGGCAAGGTTAATCGTTTTAATCGAGGAAAACAGTTCACTTCATACGAAGTGGGCTCACTTCGTGCGAAGTGGGTGCGAAGCTGTTTAGCTCGCACGAAGAGGTTCAGCTCGCACAAAGAGGGCCTGGTTTGGTACTTAGACTATAGACTAGGTCAAATTATGCATTTTTTTCTTAATTCCCTATAATTATGGTTCTGATACCAATCTGTCACACCCCAACCGATGGCAGAAGCATCGGGGAAGTAGATTGCTCGAGACCTCATAACGCTAAGTTCGTGACAAGTATTTGAACAACAAAATTTCATTTCTTTTCTAAAATTTCAAGTACATGGCTTTTGGAAACAAATTACAACAGTGAAATTTCAAAATACAAGTAGAACACCTTAATCAAGAAACACGATACAACAAAAGACTATATTAAAAGCGGGTTTCTAGTTCATCCTACTAGATTCCATGCATTGTCTTAATCATCAACGTCAACCTGTAACATATATTAAAGTATAGTTCAACAAACAAGGCATTGGTGAACATACAAGTTTGGATACTAAGTAATAAAAGTTTAAGCAATCCACATGGCATAACCATTTACTAAGCTAACATACAATAATAGCAATGCGACTACACATTTCAACCAAAGTTTACCGCTAGCGTAATCTAAGCATAGCAATGACTAGACCGTTTTGTTTACTTAGCATGACCTCACGAATACGGGCGGCGTGCTAATCCTATAGCGCTATACATGTTAAGGGAGGCTTGTAAACAGTTAATGACATAGTATGAGGCATTCGATTCTAGCACATAAGTTTGCATGTATAAATGGATGTTTGTTTGTGATTTAGGCATAAAGTATAGTGATTTCAGTGAGTTGATATAGCATATAAGTTGCCCCCCCCCCCAAAAGTGTCAAAGAAAACAGGGAGTCGAGTATGCTCAAAGTTTTGCAAGCTTGCTAATAATCCCGAGAGCTGACGAGTTGAAGTGATGCACACCGAAGTTACCCTACATGAGCGAAACAGAGGTGTGTGAATATTTTGTGTTTGGCGGAGAATTTAGATTTGGATTCGGAAAATACAAAAAGAAAACGTAGAAAATGCCACATCGTGCGAAGTGGGATGACCACTTCGTGCGAAGTGGCAGTTCTGGAATGTTTTAGCTCGTTTTGCACCCATTTCGACATTGATTTCTGTGAACTGGAATTTTGGCAACGTGACAAAACAGTCTAGGGCCATAACACTTAATAAGAATGCGATTAATATTATGTCCAGACTAGTTTAGTAAGAAAATACGATAGTTATGTATAGTTTATGTCCATTTTAGTCAAGTTTGTCATAGAGGTCATGCAAGGAGGTATGGAACCTTGTTATATGATTCACCAAAGCACTAAGTTTATCAACACAATTGATAAACCCGGTTGGTCATGAATATACATAAATTAAATATACAAAATGTTCAAGTAAGATGTGGAACTTAATTCGAGTAGCCAAGGCTACCAATGTTCTCACACTTGCTGGAACAGAAGTCCAATCCTAGTGAGGATGATGAAATCGGTTAGCTTCTACACTCGGTACAAAAGAAAAAGAAGAAGAATCATAAGAATAGACAAGGTAATAGTGAGCTGAACTCACTTAGAAGATCTGAGAATAATCTGCTAGGAAATCAGAGGTTTAGAGTGAGAGTGTGAAGATTCGGAAAGATGGAAGTGGTGAAGAATACACATATTTATAGGAATGAGTTGCTGCCAGCTCCACTTCGTGCGAAGTGTGTTCACTTCGTGCGAAGTGTACTTCACTTCGTACGAAATAAGTACACTTTGTGAGAAGTGGGTTCAACTAGCACGAGTGAGTTGGTTTGGGGAAGTTTTTGCGTATTTTAGTCGGTTTTCGAGTATTTCAAGCATAAAGTTGTAACGTATGAGTATTGCACGTATAGTAAGTATGTATTAAATGAATGCTTATAAGTATAACAAGTATGAATAAAGTATAGATTTCCATTATGATCAACGTCTCAGGTTACAAGGTTGGAAAAAGAACTACAAATAAGACAGGAGTACAAGTTTCCATAAGTAGAAATACGATTACACTTTTTAAATAAGGAAAGTACAAGAATACGAAGCGTTACACACACACACATATATATAGAGATATATATAGATATATACATATAGCTAGGAGTTGGCTACAAAGTACAAATTTCCTAAAAAGTGTAAAAAGTGATAAGATATCATAATGTCAACCACAAAACATGCCCAAAACCCATAAATAACATAATGAAGATTATTAAAACACCATATCTATGGGTTTTGTTTTGTGTTTGGATTATAGAGTTCTGATTATGGAATGACTAACATTATTGTGTTTTATGATGATTATCATGTTGTGTTTTATATTCAGAGTTTCTACGATAGTGTATTTGATGTTTTTATGGGCTGTTAAGGTTTGAATATGGTGTTTTAGTAATCGTCCCTCCGTTTTTTGTGGGGTTTCTCAGTGTTTTATAGCTGAAATTATGATATTTTATGACTTTGTACACTTTTTAGGAAATTTGGACTTTGTAGCCGAACCTCACTATATATATATATATATGGTGGGTTATTGTAAAAATGGGTTTTTTTAGATGTGTAAGAAGTGTTTTAATCCCTTAGATCTTGTAGTTAATGGTTGAGATAAAAAAGGCCTTAAAATGTAAATCATGGTTTAATTTTTTGACAAATTTGGCTAGATTAGGGGTAATATTGTCTTTTTGTTTAAATAAATAAGTTGTCATCAACCTCAATGCATATGCAAGTTCCCCCGTCTTTTTTAAACATCAATAACTTTTTATACATATTTTTTTAAATGGCACCATAATAACGAGCGTTTTTATATTTAATATAAGTAACATATTGCTATACTTATAGAAAGAAAAAAAGTACATTTCAATCAGATGTTTTAACTCATGGTGTTTTAACTTCTAGAAGAACTGTATTAAAATTCAAGGCATGGTGTTTTAAACATCAGGAAAAAATGAATTATGATTCAAGTCATGATGTTTAACATATGGGATCTAGAACATCTGCTGGAATGAAGGTGTAAAACACCATGCATGCAGGTGTAACGCATATGTAAAACACCATACGAAGAACATGCGAAGAGCATCTACTTGAATACAAGTTTAAAACACCATATAACAAACTACTACTCGAATGAAGGTTTAAAACACCATACAAAGAACATCTACCGGAATGCATGTGTAAAATACCATGAATGCATATAAAACACCACGGGTGTGCCAGCATCGCCTGGTTCCATTTTTCTGTTTCGTAACTTCCAAACTACTTTAGATTCTTTAGACTTGCAAATTCAGAATTCTTGGACAACAATTATAATACTAGTTAAAGAATCTTAGAAGATGAATGTAAAATAAAAACATATCATATTCCTAAAAGAACTCCTAGACAGTTACAACATGAGATTTTATTCTTAAATTGGTTTTGGAATAATTTACCTTGTTACCCCAGACGGTTACAGGACGAGATTACTTGACACGTGTCGTCCCCAAAATATTTCTCACACTTCTCACTTTTTATAGGAACCCTAATATATATATATATATATATATATAGACACATATAAACGCAGTCTAAATCCATGAATGAATCTCAACCTGAGTGTGCTTTTATTCTCAAATCCATTACCTAATCGGTGTGAGACTTTATATTTTTTTCAAAGTTGTTAAGATTAAACAAATATTCATTATAGTTGATTTTAAGCAAGTTGTGATTCTTAAAAATTACCTTTTTGTCCTCAATTTTATTGATTTTCTGTTATGTGGTCCAGTTTTAGCAAAACACTTTTTTATCAGGCTGTTTGCTTGAAAAGTTCATGTTTTTTTGCAACTCTATAGTTTCATTTATAACAAAATCTACTTTCTTACTATTGTTACAAGATCAAGCTCCCACCCCATCATATTCAAGCAAGAAACTCATTGGTATCTCGTAATCAAGATATATATTTTGTAAAATGTGTGGTCGTTTATTTCATTTGTTTTGATGGTGAAAAAGTTAGCCTAAACTTCATTACAAAAAGTACAAAAAATCATATGGGAACATCTTGGCATGAAGGATGAGGTACGCTTTGATAATCAAATCTGACAAGATATCGCAGTGGTAGTCACAAAAGATGGTTAACTAATCAAGGGAGGGAGGTAGGTGAGTCACAAAATATGAAGGTGATAGGTGCTTTGTGGAATTAAAGGAGTTGGTGGGTTTTTTTTATTGTTCCATATTTATTACATTTTAATTGTAACGGTAAAGTAAGAGTGATGAAAATAATAAAAGAAAAAATGGAAAATAACGAAAGAAATGAGAGTTAGAGCATCTCCAACACTCACTTTTTAACCATGTTAAAATCAAACCGGGCTAATGCACGTTGGAGGAGATGGTAAAGGGTAGCAGACTCATCCGGACACCACACACACAACATTATTTTATGGTACATTTATTATATAAAATTGGAGTGTGACGTGAAGGTCTAGATTGTTTGGCATCGAAGAAAAAATCTAATTTATTTTAGGTAGATGTCTGGAATGATGTGGTATTCTAAGGTGACGGGTCTAAAAACAAATCTTACGGTAGCGTTGAGATGCTCCAATTAAAGAAAAGAAAAGAAACAGTGAAATGACATATTTTGCCGTTTAATAGTAAGGTTATAATAGTCATTTTAGTGATAGTCATTTTAGTGAAAGTTAATTGAAAAAATAAATCCAATTAGGGAAAATAATGAGACCTGTGACAAGCCCTAAACACAAAGAGTGATTTGTATACCTACTGATAACTAAGAAGGAATGCATACTTTTCTAAATACATACATACATATATATATATATATACACACACACACTTGAGGGATGGCTAAGCGACACGGCATGGAACACATACACTGGTAATCACATAACATATTAAATACTTTTAGATTAAAAAATATAGCAATGTCATACTCAAATTAAAAATATATGTTATTTTTATGGTTTATATATTTTTAAATAATATTAATGTATGAAACAATCAATGTTCATTTAAAAGTTATGGAGTAAAGTTGGTTTAAAGTCAACAATATGTTTTAAACTATTGTATCATATGTTTTAAAAGTTGTAATTACTTAACCTTTTAAACATATTTTTTGTCCTCCTTATATGTATTATAATTTAGTTTATGTGTATATATATAATATAATTAAATTAAATATGTTCGAGCGAGCTAATAAGTTAGCCAACCTTGGTTCAAGCTCAGCTCATTTACAAACCTTAGTGATTTCGTGTTAGTTTTTCTCAAGCGAGCTACGAGCTATTTGGACAACCTTAGTATCATCTACATCAACAAACCTTTACAAATTTGTTACACCTTGACTTTCTGGTGGGCCCAGATGGGGTTTATGTGTGACGATTGGATAACAGTTTTCACAATGCAACGAACTTAGAGAGTAAATAAGTACAAATATTTAAATCTAGAAATTAAATTAAAATTTTTAATGTTGTGTTCGGTACAAAATATCCCAACAGGTAGGATCTAAATAAATGGACTTGGGACATTATAGGTTTTTAGCCATGTAGTTTGCAAATTCCAAAGCTTTTTGGCCGAACCTTATCCAGCCTACTATTGAGGTTCGCCACCTGTAAGTTAATCTTTAAAAATACGTCAGCTTTCGCTGGTAAATACTATTAACCGACTCATTTGAAAAACTTTTAAAATCATTTGTGAGTCGTTGGGATTTTTCTTTTTACCGGATTTACATGCTTGTCATATATTCGGGGACCAATGTTCAAAACTGGTTCATGATTAATATACACATTGGTTCATGATTACCATTAACCTATACCCCACACTTTATATGACCTCTACAATAAAGGAATCGGGACATCCGGATACGGTACTATTAACCCTTAGATATTTTATGTTATTCAAGCAATACGGATTAAACTAATATAATCAACATTTTGAAAGCATTTGCCAACTGTGGTACCCAAACCAAGTGGTTTTGTACCATATCCCAAGTTTATATAATAAAAAGTGGCTAAAGGGTATTTACCTGTACTAGCTGTATTCACAATGTATTTAGTTCTCGTAGTACAACCGAATTTAAAATTTATTAACTTATGGTTTAATTTTCGGAGAGCTCTATAGTCCAGAATAAACGGAAATTTATCCAATATATTGTTACGGGTCATTATAAGTCCTTTGGACTTGACCGATAAACTTAGAATTACGCTCGGTTCCGCTAGATTAAGCGTGGACCAGACAAAATGTGGTTTATACGCGTACGAGTGAGGAGTTTGGTAGAAGATGGATCATTTAACCATACATTCTGATTTAAAGAGGTTTTGAAAAAGTTTCACCCATTATGACAAGTTTATATGGTTTATGCCATTTTAACTAGTCATGCACGTAAATACGGGTTCGGATGGTCAAATGAGTTTGTGACAAGTCCGACATATAAAAATATATTTTATAGTGTTATACAAACTGTTTTGAAGTTATTACATGTTACACACCACACACACACACATATATATATATGTGTGTGTGTAGATAATGTATTGCAAAATACATATGTTTTCCGTGTGTAGTTTGTATAGTTTTTATTAGTTTTAGTCTTGTTTTTAGATATAATATGTTTACTACTAATCAATTGTGATTTCCAGGTCTCGGTAGTGAAGAATAGCTTAAAAGATCGAACAATGATTCATATTTGTCAAAAACAGAGCTGAAATGGCATAGAAAATGAGGAAAATCACCTGGTCGCGTCACGCGACCAAGACTAGGTAATCTCCCCACGTGACGCGAGGAAATGTGATTGGTCAGCAGAGTTTTAATAGTGTCGCGTCGCGCGTTCTTATACTCACATGCTCCCCACGCGACGCGGGGTGCCCTTTTGCGTAGAAAGTTCTAACTGTTTGTTGGGTTTGAGCTGGTGATATGTATAAAAACATAATTATACTGAAAGAAACTATAACCCTACGAATTTTAGAGATCTTGGAACAAAAGTTGAAGGTTTTCAAGCATCGGTTGAAGATTCGAAGGTCGGGGATCAAGTCGGCTCGTGATTAATCATTCGGGTTTCTTCGTTCTTTTATTTTCTTTGATTTAAACCATGTTTTGCACTTTCTACATGTTTCTTATTCCTGTTCTCGTGATGATTATTGGCTAAAAACTTTTACACTACCTAGACTAGGATGAAATTATGAAAAAGTTTGGATCTTTATTGGTTATGGTGTTGGTGCATATTGGTGACAACAGCTTAATAGTTTAATAATTTAGTCTTCGGATATTTTTATTGGGCTTAGCATTTGTGTTAGCTTGTTTAGAGTAGTAATGGGCTTGGAGAATGGCCTAGCCCAGTATAAAGCCTAGTATGTAAACATGTAGTATATATACATGTTGTGCATTAGGGTTTGGTTTCAGACAATTGTTGGAAGAAATCTACAAAGAGTGGCTAAGAGATTCTAGAGAGTCTTGAATTGATTGTAAACCATTGTGTTGGATAATCAATAGAAGACTGTTTGAAATCTGATCTAGGGGATTCCGCACTCTAGTTTAGATAGACGATTCTGTCAAGATCCATAAGGACTAGGGGACCTACAATTGGTATCAGAGCATTCGGCTCTTGTTTTTGCTCGGTTCAGAATCGATTCAGCAGAAAAAGTTGAAATTTTGGACGTTTTTGGGGGCTGGTTTGAAGTTTTTGACGGCTGTTCTAGGGTTTGCTGCTGTTTCGGATAAACACCAGGTATTTCGGATAGAAGACTTGCATTTCGGATCCAAAGTGAAGCATTTCGGATTGAAAGCTTGCATTTCGGGTCAGAAAAGGTTGAATTTCGGATCAACAAAGTGCATTTCGGATTCAAGCAGTTCATTTCGGATTGCATTTCGGATTCTAGCAGTCCATCTCGGATCAGAGCAGGCCATTTCGGATTGAATTTCAGATCAGAAGCAAATTCGGAATCCATTTCGGATTTCTTTGCAGGCTAGAAACTCTTCCAGATTCCATCTCGGATTCAGAACTATTCTGGATTCCATCTCGGGTCAGAATAGTCTATTCTGGATTTCCATTTTGATCAGATCAGTTCATTCCGGATTCCATCTCGGATCACTATTCATGATCACCATTTCGGATTAGCAATTCGGATTACTGTTCCGGATTGTCATTTCGGATTGTAAATCTGAGTTACTGTTCCGGATTTGACACTGTTCCGAGTTAGGATTAAGAAAGTGGAAAGTTAACCAGCTGACGTAACCAGAGTTAGACGTATTCGGACATAGAATTTGATCTATACACATTCTTGACAAACCGGTTGCACGGTTAGACTCGTGTGATTTTTAGGACAAAAAGATCACGAAAATTCCTAAAATCACTATCGGACAATATAGATCATTGGATTCGTATCGTCGAGACGAGTTTAACGGTATAATTTGGTAATCACACTTTTCGGACAAATTTCTAAACGTTTTTAACGGTTTTGGTTACGATAAGCTGCGGGTTAGATTTGGATTTTGACATAGGTATACCAAAATCCATTTAAACTGTTAGCTGAGTGTTAAAGATGGGCAAATTGAACAATCTAAGTGAGGGTGTTAAAAACTGGCCAAAGCTGATAAGTGCTGAACAATATGTAGAATGGAAGAAGCAATTTGAGGCATTTGTTCAAAGTGAAGATACTAAGATATGGAATTGTATGATCGATGGGTACATTCCTCCCACACGTCGGGTGAATGGAAGAATTATGGTACTTTCATATGAGAAGATGGAAGATTTTGAGAAACGTATATATGATGCTGAGAAGAAGGCTTTAGCAGCGATAAAGATGTCCTTGCCATTTGATATGAAAAACATTTGTAATAGGTATGGATCGTCTAGAGAGCTGTGTCAAGCTTTAGAAAAACGTTATCAAAGTACTTCAAGACAAAGTACATGTATGAGTGAGACTGCAGCTGTGAAGATTGGTGAAGAAGCTGCTAAGATAGAAGAGAAGAAGGAAGCTGAGAAGGAGAGAATGGAACTCAAGGATGCAAAAGCTACAGTGTGCATGGATGATACAGATGAGCTTACAACAAAGGTACAGGTAAAATTTCAATCTGTAAGTCATACTTGTCATAATTGCACTGAACTACAAGGTACAGTTGACAAACTATCGGAGCAAAAAAAAAGTCTGTTAGTAGAATTATAAAAACTAAAAGAGTCAAATGTTCTTTTGAGTAAAAGGGAGTCAAATTTTTTAAATACACTCAATTCAAATGAACAAGAAATCATCAGTTTGACCAGCAAAGTAAATGAACTGTACAGATCATTGATTTGGCTCATGAAACTGTGAAGGATAAGACTAACGATCTTTCTGAAAAGGCACAGAATTGGCTGGTGCACAGGCCAAAATTGTTGAACTTCATTGAAAGTTAGACAAATTTGGAAAATCCTCGGTAGTCAGGACTCAAATGCAGAAAAGTCTGAAAAGGAGTAGTGATAAAAAAAAGGAGTGGGGTTTAGTAAAGCTTCATCTTTTAAGGATCAGGACTACTCCTTTTTACCAAATGAAAATGAGCTAACAGATTTTGTTCCTACTATACCAGTTATAGTGGATCCGATAATAGTTGACATACCTGATAGTCCAGGCTCTTTGAAAGAATCTGTTAGGTCTAATAGTACACCTCATAAAGTGGATGAGGATACTAAAGACAAAACAGTAAAATCATTTAAAAATGGATCTAACAGAAAGAAAACTTTTAAGAAGAGATCCTGTTTTAAATGTCACAACAAAGGGCATGTGGCTAGTTGTTGTCCTTCTAAAAAGGGTAAGCAAGTGGAGACTGAGGTTGAGGTTAAGGATGGAAATCAGGTTGGGTCAAATAAGAAAGTTCAACCAAGTTCTCAGACAAATCAACCAAGATTTCAACCTAAATCTTCAACATCAAGAAGATTTGATAGTCCAAGAAAATTTTCTCCTAAATCAAGTCATGTTAATGGACAATCAAATTGTTTACAAGGAAAAATTTTGGATATCAAAATCGATACCAGACTGATGGTAATCGAAATGTTCAAAGAAGAAACGAATATAGGGGTTTTAGTAACTCTAATGTTCAAAACAATCTAAAACTTTTTCAAAGATCAGATTATGATAATGGGAGAAGAAGGTTTCGAGATAATGATTTTCAAAGGTCGAAAATTCCGAGAGTTTATTGGAACTCTAACGATCAAAGATCTCGTGGAAATTATAAATCTTGTTCAACAGCTAGGAAGACTTCCAAGACACCAGTAGGGTGTGATGGATATTGGATGGATGTTCCAATGGTTGATGAATCTGGACGACCCAAGACCTTTAAGGCTTGGGTCCCCCAGTCTAACTAAGTTGTTGAGTGTGTACAAGATGACCAAGAAAGACTGTTGATATGTTCAATAGTGGTTATTCCGGTAAATTATCTGAGGTGAATAGTATGTTACTCATGGTAACGAATTATTTACTTCTGTGATAAAAAATGTTTACTACAGTGAAAAACCTTTTGTCAGGTTAAAGTGGGAGTCTGTTTGTGTTTAAATTTTAGTTTTTAAACCTTACTCCTTAAAAACAAAAATTTAGGGGGAGAAATTTCCCTAAGCCAAAAAGAGTGTCAGTTAGTGCGTGAGTTTAGGGGAAGTAAGTTGAAAAGTTTAAAGTTTCTTCATATAAATAGTTTGTAAATAATTTACTGCTTTTCAAAAATAAAAAAATAGAAAATCAAAAATGAGGTTTTCAATGTGTGAAAAAAGAAGAAATGATAGTACATCAGCAAGTTAGGCTGTCACACTAAAATTAAAACTAAATTGCTTAAGTGTGATAGCAGCTTCATCATATGATGTACCAGTAGGCAAAAGGCATGAAATAATCAACTTACCTTTGTGATACAAATATAATAAACTGTGTATGAGTGGGAACATATCAGTGGCATATGGTTTTATAACCTTAAATCTTGCATTGATAGATTGCCAAAATATGAGGTTTTAGGTCTTTATATCGTTATCCGGGTATCAAGGTTGTCCTTCTGTTGCATCCAGATATATGCTGACCTAGGCACAACCGGAATATCTTAAATGAGCTAAAATGCCAAATCCCAAAAATTGAAGAAGCTCTCCTAGAGAGTCATTCAAATGTGAAAATTGCATTATTCGTACCAAAATTCGGTATTTGTCCTAACCCTCGTTGGATATTAGTCTCTTTGCTGTACGGAAGTACTGACCTGATAACCAATTATCTAACGTTGTAATTCAAAAGGATGAATTTCGGTATACTCACCTACTACGATGAATCATTGTGCATACCTGGATCACGGGGGTATGTCCAGAAGTGGGACACACTAGTATATTAGTATAACTTATCTAAACAGATCATGAGGTAATGGTACTTGAAATGTTCATGTATTTTGTTTAAGTGGATAAACAATACTGGTAATCGTCTTGAACTGTTTGTCATGAATATTGTGACAACCTGGAAATTTCTCATACTTTCGTGTACTATTATTGACTAAATTCTTGTGCATGACACTTGGAAATCTTTGTGTATGACACTTGGGAATTTCTTGTAACGTTGCGTACCATTATAAACGAACTAACTCTTTGTGCGTGGCACTCTAAACATGTACGTTACATGCTAAACCACGTTTACTCAATTTTCGGGACGAAAATTCTTTCAACATGGGGATAATGTGATATCCCGGGTTTTCCGGATAACTTACACGTGATATTTGTCGAATATATATATGCTAAGTATGCATGAATTAAATACGTGTTGTGTGTTGTGTGGATTTTTAGTTATATATGTATGTATAATAAATACGTACACGAACCGAACCGCGACACGAACCAAAGAGATTCATGGTGACTCTAGGAGTTCACAAATCAAACCTAGACCTAGAGTTCCAACTATTCGGCCAAGATCAAAACTCAAATCAAATTAACTCACCCTAGTCTCTTGGCCGCAAGATAAAACCCAAACCGAACCCACCCAATCCAACTCAAACTAATCGGCCAAACCAACCATTCTAGTCCCTCGGCCACGTGATCAAGACCCAAAACAAACAACCCAAGATTCTCGGCCATAAACCCAACCCTACCCCCTTGACCGCAAAACCCAAACCAAAACAAATCTGATTTCGACCGAGATCAAACCCAACCAACCATCCAAGTTACTCGGCCATGAACACTTATCTAGAACCGTAAACCTCATCTAGTTGCACCTATATATATACGACTAACATGCATCTTCTTCCACAATTCCTAAAACCCTAACAAGTAAAACAGCCGTCGGCTGTTTCCTCGTGTTTCATTGATCGCAAAACAGCCTCCATTCCTTCATCATCTCGATCAAACAGCCACTTTATCAACACCCTTTCGGTCGCGGATCAGCCTTACTCTTTTCTTTCTCTCGGCCGCAGCAAGCAGCAGCCGAGTCGCACTTGTCCACATCTCGGCTTGTTGACTAGTTATTCAAGGTTAGGACCATACTTGATTATAAGATCATGTTTCGGTTAATTATATGTATGCTTGAATGTTTAAGATGCTTCGGATAAATTATATGTTTGAATGATTAGATTGTATGGTTTTCGGATTATGGGTATGTTTGAATGCCTAGTTGTTTCGGGTTCTATGTGTTGGATAAGTAATAGGCTGTTGTGATCATGTGCTTGTGAATAATTGTTTGCGGAAACCCTAAGTGTTTGAAT
Organism: Scalesia atractyloides; assembly: GCA_947069175.1. Taxonomy (NCBI): domain Eukaryota; kingdom Viridiplantae; phylum Streptophyta; class Magnoliopsida; order Asterales; family Asteraceae; genus Scalesia; species Scalesia atractyloides. The sequence goes on from CAMTDV010000023.1 coordinate 51,073,068, forward strand.
GAATTGATTGTATTGTCTTCGGATCATGTATGCTTGCAAGTAATCGGCTGAATTGGTTATAAACATAATGATATTCGGATCTCATGAGGTTGCAAGTGTGTTTTGTTGTAATAACTAGAAGTTATTGAGTAGGGTTTGCATGGATAGATTATTAGTATTAATCTATGATTAAAAATCGAATCCTGATCGCCTTGGCTAATCACATGAACGAGTTATACGAACTTAGTATAAGGAGATGCAGAAAACAGCATGCTGAGTAAAAGTTTCAGCCGACTTTATCAGGCTGTAACTTGGTCGTTAGTTGTCGAAAAACGGATTTTCTGAGGTCTAAAACCTAGAGATTTGAATAAGGAATCCAATGGCACTGGATTCATAATTTTCTGAAATCGTTTGATATTTTTAAAGGGCTAAACAAGTTCAGTAGGTAAAGCTGTTAAAATTCTGGAATTTTGTTGGTTGTTTATCAAGCTAGATTTTAAAATCAATAGAGAGTTGAGTCATGATTTTTGTACAGCAACTAGGTATAGAAATTTCCGGGCAACTCCAACTGGAATTTTGTTAATCGGACGATCAGTGATTTTTAAATAAATTCTTCCGTGGACTGCAGTCAGAAAGCGGTAAATCTGACTGCAGCTTAGTGAATTAATATCTATGGCTAATTGGTAAAGATTTAGGACTTGGAAAAATTATATAAATTTCTATGGTCCAAATGTCACCTACTGTAAAAATATGGGAATTTTTGGAATGTTAGAACTATTTTATAAAAATCCTAGAAAACAGCTGAATAATTGAGTGTTAAGCAGAAAGTTGATAACTTGTGATTGTATGGATTTGGAATATGTTCATGATAAGTTGCTTGATTACTAGGATCATATGAGAATACTTGCATGCATGTTTGAGTGTTAGATATGTTGTTTGTGTGTATCACTTTGTGAGTAAATTGCGTGTGGAATTTGTATTGGTGTGATTACACACTGACGTGGAATTAATTGGTTTGTTAGGACGCAACTAGCGGTCCCATTCCTTATAACATCTTTGCCACACTAACCGAGCAAATAAAGGTGAGTTCACGGCCCCTAACTTTATACGGTTTTTAAACAACAGGGGGAGAAACATGTATACACTCTCAAACTCAAACTCTTTACGTTATACGAATGTAACGTCACATAACTATAAGGTAACTAAGTTAATGTTAATGTAATGTTATGGTCACTATGCAGCTTTATCACTTAAGTCCTCGACAATCTCCTCGGATCGTTAGTATTTGGGTTAAATAGCGGGGGAATTATGAGTAGTACTACTGGGTCTGACGAGCCCCATCCGAGCTAGTCGCGCTAGCTGACCGGGTTTGGTCAACGGGTGTATAATTGGCCTAACATCGCCATGGTCATGTGATAGGCCTGGCAAAACGGAGGCACAAATGTCAGCTTCGATCGCGAACACTTAGTGACATGACTTTAGGCTAGCTACCTATATACATTAATATTGAACTTAATTACGGAACAACTTAATATTCCGGGTTTGGAATATTGGAACATCAACTTATTATCCCGGGTTGGGGATAATGGAAACAACAACTTAATATTCCGGTTTGGGAATATTGGAAGCAACAACTTATTATTCCGGGTTTGGAATAATGGAACTGGTATGTTATCCCGGGTTGGGGATAACGGAGTAACAAACTAAAACCGAACAACGAATTTATGAAAACCTGTGAACTCACTCATCTTTAATGTTGACACTTGTTTCTTTACATGTTTCTCAGGACGCTAGGAGCTCTAGGTGCACGCACACGCATTGAACAAGACATCATTATAGAGTCTCATTTATTAATACTGTTTTGGGATTTTACTTTTGTGTTGGCGTTTGTGTTGGCGCCGCATCACTACTTATTTATGCTTCCGCTCAAACTTTAAAAAACCAATACTCATGCTAAATATTGGTAATCTAAAATTTACAACAAATGATTTTGGAAAACGTATCATCAAATCATATAGAGTCGTTCGACGTACTAGTGTCTTAGATTCTGGTTTGTTCACACGTCTCGCGGTAAAACTCCGTAAGTGGAAATTGAGGGTGTGACAAATATTGCATATAGAATGATCAGATAGTGTGAAAACTGTTTGATAGTGCTGATATGATCTTCTTAACGGTGATTCTCATAAAAATAGAGTGTTTGTTTTCTTGTTAGTTATTAGTTTTCAGAAAATATAAAAATACAAATATATTTGTTTTTAAAGTCTCTCATTTTGAACTGATAAGTTGTTTATTTTTGCATGATAGATAAAATATTGGTTTATCTTTAATGTGGAAAAGAGCTAATGGTTTTTCGAGTTACTTGCTTGTGTTTCTAAACAGATTGATGCAGTTATCAAAATGAAGTGCAGAACTCAAGTAACGTACATTTTAAGTATGGAGTGTAGGATGTGTGAAGATGCATGGTAGGATCCTTCTACTACATTGCAAAGGGAGATATAGATGAATTTGGTGAGATGAGCTTAACCAGAGAATGCTAGCTCGCTAATCTACAATGAATGAAGATTTGGTGATTGGATGCATCAGCAAAGGGGGAGTCTGTTGATGTCAGAATCCGTGTGTAGCTGAAGCTATCCAAAGACCAAAAGATCACAAGATGTTTGAAGACAAAGTTTACACTATGAAGCTATTGTCAAGGAGGAGTCTGTTGGTGCATAATGGTGACATAAGCTTAATAGTTTAATAGTTTAGTCTTTGGATATTTTGTATTGGGCTTAGCATTTGTATTTAGCTTGTTTAGAGTAGTAATGGGCTTGGAGAATGGCCTAGCCCAATATAAAGCCTAGTACGCAAGGGGTATGCCATATGGTCTGTTAGAGACCTTGGCGCGCAGAGTTTTTTAACACCCTTGCTGACCGCAAGGGGATATGGTTACGGTCCGCAAGCCCTTATAGCCCAAAATTTTTGGATTTTCAATACTCTAACCCCTCAACTCTTTATCTTTAGCCCTTTAATAATTATAACCCTTTTCCTTCAACTTGTGAATTATGCGGAGGGTTTTTAAGACACGTATCATGTTAGGATTTGATTGGAAATATTGGGTTGTTACGAAACCTCCACATAAGCTATCACATCGGATTCCAACTTCTTACAAAAATCACTTACTTTTCCAACAACAACAAACCTAAAAAAACCCGTTTAAAAGTATTAAAATTATATATATATACACGTGTGTGTGCGCGCGCGCATGTGTGTGTTGTGAGAGTGGGGGCCCACACCTTGAGTTCGTTACGCGTCTAGATTCTACATTGGCCAAGTCCGGATGATTGTTGTTAGCTCATTTCCACATCATTCCTGACTCCCTGGTGTGGGTGTTCTAAGTGATGGTACCTTTAAGGTACCAAATAATACATTTTGCAACAATCAAATAGTGATTGATGGGTTTTTGAAGAAGCCTTGAAACCTTACTGACCGCATGAGCATTCTTGGACGAATCAAGAGAAGATACAGTTAAGCGCCAACAATGCTTTGGTATTATAGGATCATTAATAAACATGCCAAAATACCAAGTGAGTGAGTTGTTAAAATGAACAAAAGTAGACAAGGTCCTACACTGACTAGGACAATATGTTGTTAGAGTTTGAAAAGACAGGCCATAATGTAGTAATATAATCAAACTAGGAATGTGAAGAAACTAACTATGTGATTGATAATGATTTTGGTTAAATTAAGAACTAAGAGTACATGTTTAAGTGTAAGTATGTTATACAATAAAGAAGGTAAAATTGATAGAGAAGTGTCATTTGTCATATCATAGATTATCATCCTTTCCAAATCAAGATATTATTCACATCATGGACTATGTGAATATTTAAAACCATGTAAGTAGTGGTTTCGAAATTAGGAATCCACTTGTCTAACTCTCAAGACATGTATACTCAAATGAAGTAAGTACACTTGTCAATCTAAAATACCATCTGGTCTTTAAGAAGACCAAATAGTAAAATATTTAGGCTCAAAATGGCAGGAGACAATATGTTGTAAAGTCGAATATAATAGTGATCATCTCACGTGATTTTTTTTCAAGATGGAATTAGTCTGTTGGGCTGCCAAAATGAGTATTAGTAGATGGTTCATTTGAGAATAAACTAACTGGACATGTTCAACTATCGCCTCAGCCAAGCCAAATCGCTCCTCAACTCTTTGAATTGGTTGTCTCTACGCCAAATCAGCTATTGTTCATCGTTGTTTCATCACACTGAGGTGAAACCGTATACATTGTAGATGAAACTAACACATCTCTTCAGATGTTACACTGAGGTGAAACCATCATCGCCATCGTTAGCAATGGTGAAGATGACATTTCTCAAAAGATGTCTCTTAAGAAATCTGATGAAAACAGTCAACCAAACAAATTTCGTATATATCTTAAGTAGAAAATAACAATAAGACTAGCAAATTAGTTAAGGTAATTTGAATTTTGTTTTCATAAATTATTATATTTCTTCATCTTTGATTCCAATGATACTACGACACTTACTTGACTCAAATTGAACACTAACAAAAAGAAGATATAACCAATCTAACTACTATGAACCAAACGACTTGTAGTTGGTACCATGGTGTTATAAAATATGTTTTTCTTATAAGATTGAGGGTTTAAGTCTCATAGTAGACAATACATATAATTTTAAAATTAGAATTAATGGGTGTGTAAGTTGGTCGTATAAATACCTACTAAAGTAAAAAATTGAATAAATCATATGTCAACATTTAAAGAAAATTAAGTTTATTTTCGCCCCCACCCCATAAAATAAATTTTATCGTAATTAATATTTATGATTTGTAGTTAATTATCTATACTACTATATTTTGAGACAATTCAATTTCAATTCAAATTTAAGGTATTTAAGAACAATGTTATTGCATTTGTTACAATCTTAATGCATAAACAACTAGCCATCTACAATTTTGTCTCTTTAGCTTACATTGATTTGTCTCTTTAGCTTGCGTTGATTTGCATTTAAAAAAGCATTAAATACTTTTATATTTATTAATCTGTTTTAATAAAACAACATAAACTTTATTTATTAATTATGTTTAATGACTTAGATTTTAATTATTTTTATTTCTAACAAAATATTAATTTTAATTTTAGATTTCTTTCGTTCATTTTTCTTAACCTACGTTGTTACAAGTATTTATAACATTATTTCAATTTTTAATTTCTTTTATTTATTTTTCTTTACCTACTTTTTTACAATGATGTAACTTTTCGTGCTTTCCGAATATATGTTCTTAAGTTCGTTTCCTTTACGTTAGATTTTCAAACACAACTAGCTGTAATATAATAAAAAGGTGTTATCATGTTGCGTAGCACGAGTATACTTTTTTTTATTCTAATGTAATTCTTGTTTATGTATGGATAATAGTATTTTAGAGCTTATTATATGCTAATAACAATACTATTTTATTAGTTCCAATCCTAATAATAAGAAGTAAACCAAAATTATTGAATGTGAGAGGGGTGTTTATGTAATGTTTTGTTTCTTCTCTCATCGTTTTTTTAATTATCTAATATTTTACTAACTGGTGATAGAAACCAACGGAAAATATGTGCCCTCAAATATAATAATGGCAGGGTGTGATCTGCTCCTTGATCAAATTATCATTTAATGACAATGTTTCCATGTTGTAAACTGAAATTCCCATAATTTAAAATATGCAAAATAAAAATATAATAGTTGTAAAATAGTAATTTAATATTACTTCACGTTATTTTGGTAAACAATTGAGATAAGTAAAAGCAAACAGATGATTTAAGAGCATCAATTGCGGATGCTTTTAAAAACCGTTTCACTTACTCCCATGCTTGCACTCATGGCTAAGCTTCGAGGGTAATTATATATACATAATATGTCCAAACTAATAAGTTATAAATTAAATTATTATTATTATTATTATTATTATTATTGTTATTATTATTATTATTATTATTATTATTATTATTATTATTATTATTATTATTATTATTATTGTATATTACTCAAGGATATGATGTGGTGAATAGATTTTTCACTCTATCCAAAAGATAAAAAGTTCAAATTCTGCAAGCTATGGTTATTAGTATATTTTGGAGTAGGTTACTTTCCCATTGAAAAGAATTATATTAAATGGATGGGGCTAATGACGGGTCGGTCTTTGCTAGACCAACCATTTTTTTCTATTCAGTCCACGAGGAACAGCCATTGTATTTAGCCACGAACAACCGTTGTATTTAGATTTTAGCCCACTGCCTCAATACCCTTTTGGCTAATCAAAATTACATAGTTTCCTGTAATTTAGTTTCATAAATTTTAAGAATGGTCATAAGAATATATAATTTCTTGAATTAAATTCGTTTACTTTGTATAAATTGCATAGTTCAAAATTTATAGAATGTTTATAGGAATATATAATTTCGTGAATTAAATGATTTGTACTTTGTGATTCAAATAAAGAAATATATGAATGTAAGTAACGGTTACTTATTGTAGTTAAACTAGGCAAGCTAATCACTTTAAAATGCCCATGGTTTTGTAGCCTAGTGGCATCTTAAGGGTGAGATAAGACTTTTAGACCAGTAGGTATTTGATTCGATTCCGACGAGGATTTTTCCATATTTATTGTGTTTTCTCATTAATTGGTGTATATGCATTATGCCTAGTGGAGATGAATATCATCGAATGATTCCGCTGGTAGCACGATCAATAATCTGTCAGTGATGCAAATTTGACGTTAAAAAAATCACTTGTAAAATAGTTCTACGTGTTATAAAGGTTAACAATTATAAGATACCAAATAGTTATGATAAAATATTAGGTTATTCGAATAAATATTAAAAGTTAGTTTAATACACAAATAAACCACAAACAAATTAAACCTCACGAAAAAAAACTAATACATCAATCAAGTTTAGAGTTAATCAATTTTAGAGTTAATGCTTTGGCCGTAAGGTAAAAATATTCACATTCTTTATACATGTCTGATATGTTTGCAATTTCTTTTGTTTATATGTATCTTTAAAAATCATAAACATTCGTGTTACATGATATGGTTATTTAGCGACGTATATATGATTCACTTTAATTTAAGAGTAAACTCTTTGGTGGTTATTTTCAATTGACACTTTAAGTTCCTATTTCTAATGTTCGTTAGGTTGAATCCACAGGCTATCCAAAACGCATCAACCCACCCTCTGCTGGTTGCTAAAAAACATCACCATTCTGTTAGTTTAAAGATGAAATGAATGATTTAGCAACCATGTGTTATCTACTAAGTGACACTTTAAGTTCCTGAGCTATTCAAATATTTCTCTTCAATTTTTTTCAACCAACTATAACTACAAAGCGATGAATCAATTTGTACCACTAGGCACTATCACATGAACCATGCTAACCATGTTTTTAATTTGTGTCTCATCACAGATAACCATACCAACCATGAACCAACATCATATCAACCATACTAACATGAACCAACATTAGTTCAGATGAACTAAACCATTACATTAGCACATTGAGACCAAATGACATAACCTTTATATTAGCACATTAACTGTCACACTCTGACTCGCAGCGGATATGGTAGTCGGGACATGATTGGGTTTTCATCAAAGCTCATAACATTTACTATTATAAAAGTTTCATATTTATTATTTCAAATTAAAAAGAAATATTCCAATCAACGCATAAAACATACAAGCAGAAAATGTTCTAAGCATGACATTCAAGTAACTCTTTATTCTTCTTCCAAGGCCCAATCCTATGTGTTTCTTGCTTTAACCTATTCACATGTATCATGTGTAAAAATAGAGATTTTGGCCAACAAAAGTTGGCGAGTGAATCCCGTTTAAACATTTGAAAGCAATGATATGTTGATTAAGTTAATAGAATATGCATAAACCAAATATGAGCAAACGTATATGTAAACTATCCACAAACCACATATTCATCTAGCAATGTACATATGAGCATGATAAACGATGAGCTGTGAGATCAAGACTCAATCAAACGGAGCCGATCCAATTAGGAAACGCGATGCTCTACCCGTACGAAACAGGGAACTGATGGTCCTAATGTGAAAACTTGACTAAAATGAGAAAGTATAACCACAAATAACAATAAACCAAATATCACATAGCACGTTAGTTCATATAATGGTAGAAGCACAAGTGTTTGAATAAATGATATAAATAAACGACACATGATACACCCCAAAACATGAACAAAAAGGGGAGGTTTGTAGGAATTCACTCACAGTGGGTGCATTTTTTATTTGATAACGAGCGCGCACGATTTAAAGATTCCAACCGACGAGAAAACAAACCTAAATATTCACGTAATAATTCGGTAAATATATTTCTTTTATTTAAAATTAGTATTTTTATTTAATGAATTTTATTAGACTTTTTAGGTAATTTTATAGTATTTATTATTAATTTTTATACTTAAAAAGGACTTATTTTATTATATATTTTTATAGATTTTAGAAAAAAATAAAGAAAAAGGTTATTAAAAAAATATACCCCTTTTAGGGGTCAAACCGTTAAATCGGATGGTTTTGGCATCGTGTGGGACTCGAATGCGTGACCTCTCGTATACGTGCATGCAACTCTACCAACTAAGCTACGTGTCTAACCCGAAATATATTGGAGTTTAACTACATATATACAGAAAATGAATTAAATCATATTTCTAATTAATTAAAAAGGTTTGTTTTATTAACAATTTGTTGCGTATAACCGGACTCGAACCTGCGACGTGTGCTTCGTGTTGCACACAGCCCGACCAATTGGGTTGTGTGTCTAACCCGAAAGATATATGATTTTTTATTAAATTTATACACTTACTGAATTTTAATATATGTAAATATTAAAAAGGGTTGGTATAATATTTGAAATCGGAACCGTGTGTGAGACTCGAACCTAGGTCTGCTTGTTTAAAATGCACACAGTCCACCACTGGACTGAGCGTCTAACCCGGTATAATTACCGATTTTGAATTCATTAAAACACTTCCCAACTTCGTCTTCTTCATTTCATGAAAACAGAAAAATGATTTAGAACCCGATTCAATTGAGATGATTAACAATTCAACTTCAGACGAGATTATATTTAAACAGTATACGAAAAGAGTATATGATGTACCAATCCGAGGTGTCTTCCTGAGCTCCGGCGAGATTTTCCGGCGACTGAAGGTAACTCGAGCGAATAATAATTTCGAAAACAGAGGGTTTGCAAAGTGTTTTGGTGAGTGTGAGCGAGTTCTACAAAGGTGCAAGGATCCCTATTTATAGATGAATGTTGGTTTAAGTTTAGATTTTGGTTACAAAAGATTCTGATCAAAGTTTAATTATCACCATGATTACATAACTGATTTCAATCATTGTTGACCCAATAATTGTGCTTAACTCACAAATTGGAAACCGTTTCTTAGGTTTAAATCCAACATGAAATGGTGATTTGATGATGGATTGAAGTTGCAGCCGTTTCAGTCGGTGTGTTTTGAACTGATTTTAGAGTGTTGTTTTTCTATATAACTTATTTGGTTTAGGATTAATTCAAATATGTGTGTCCAGTGTTGGCTAGGTGGAGACCTGGGTTCGATACCCGCGGTCTACACTTTTTCATATTTTATTTTTTATTATTTATATTTTATTTATTAACATTATAATTTTAACTTTATTATCTTATTTATTATTAAATACTAATAACAATATAATAAATTTAAAACTTTCAACATAAATGCGTAACGAACATCATAATGTATACTTTTATTACAAAACGGAGCGGGTTTTAGACCCGTTTTACGACAAATATTACATTAACCATTCATAGTTGACCCATTGCACAACACAAATCCATACACAACCTTTTGATGTATATATGGTTTTAGCCATTCACTGTTGACCCAATACACAACACAATGACCCATTACATTTAATCAAAATGACCCATAACATTCTGTTAGTTTGAAGATGAAATGACTAATTCACCATTTCATTTAACAACCCCGTGTTATCTACTAAGTGACCCTTTAAATAGATTATTCGAGACTTTATAACACAAGTAATGTGACAAGTATTTAAATAACTCAAATTTCATTTCATTACTAAGATTTCAAGTAGATTGATTAGGAACGAATACAACATCAAAAATTTGAAATACAACACTGGAATCAAAGATACAAGTACAACATAAGTCTAATTTAAAGGTGAGTTTCTAAGTCTCCCTACTAGATTCCATGCATCCATAACATCATCGTCAACCTGCAACATATATTAAAGTATAGTTCAACACAAAAGCTTTGCCGAGCATACAAGTTTGTTTACTATACATAATAAAAGATTAACGTTCCACATGGCATAAACGTTTATGTAAGCTATTATACAACACTAGTAATGTGTTACATATGTCAACCAAAGTTCACCGCTAGCGTAATCTATTCATAACAATGAGTAGACCGTTTTGTTTACATAACATGACCTCACGTATACGGGCGGTGCGTTAATCCTATAGCTCTATATATATTAAGGGAGGCTTGTACACAGTTAATGACGTAGCATAAGGCATTCGATTCTGCATGACCAAATAGCAAGTATTCGTATTAAGCATGTATGTATAAACGTTTGTTTTATGATTAGCATAAAGTATAGTGATTTAGTGAGTTTCATAAGGCATAGATGTTGCACCCCAAAGTGTAAAAGTTAAAGAGGGGAGTCGAGTATGCTTAGAATTTTGCAAGCTTCCTAGTATTCCGTGCTTAGAGAGTCAAAGTGATGCAACCCGAAGTTACCCTACATGGAGTAAACAGGTGGGCGTGAGCATATTGAGTCGGACGATAGCTCCAGATTCTAAAGCAGAAAATACGGAAAAGAAAACGGGAAAAATTCCACTTCGTGCGAAGTTTGCACTTCGTACGAAGTGACTGCTCACTTCATGCGAAGTGACAGTCCTGCGATGTTTTTGTGCCCGTTTCGTACCCATTTCAACTCTGAATTCTGTGAATGGGGATTTTGACAACGAGGCAGAACAATCTCAGCTCCCAACAGTAACGATGACTTAGTTAATATTATGTAACACCTCGTAAAAATCGTGTCCAATAGTATAGTGGCACGTGTTGTATTTTAAATTTAGTCTATTAAAGACTAATAAGGACTAAAGGTGTCAACATGCTCAAACTGAGCCTCTGAGTGACTGGCCAATGTCAACATGCATAAATAACAGCCTCTGAGTGACTGATATGTCAACATGCTTAAATCATTAGCCTCTGAATGACTGATATGTCAACATGCTTAAACTTGGCCTCTGAGTGACTGATATGTCAACATGCCCAGCCTCTAAGTGACATTGGAGTCAACATGCTTATAGTGGGCCTATGAGTGATCCTTTACGAAGTCCTAACTCTCATACGTGCCATTTGATGGACGAGATGGTTCAATTCCATAAATATGTGAAAGTTGAATAATGGAGGGATTAAAAGTGTCAACATGTTAATTTATACCTCTGAGTGACCTTTTAACGAATCGAGAGCTCGAAAATGTCCGGACATAATCCCGGGTATGCCAAGTATTGGCTACGGAGGGCTAAATATGCTAAAAGGGTGTTTTAGGAGGTTTTAAGGGTATTTAATAAGTTGAGGGAATAAAAGTGGCAAACTTCAAATCTGCCTATGGGGCGCTCGCGGGGCGCTAGATGCAAGCCCTGTGCCTCTCGCGGGGTGCGAGAGGCAAGCCCTGTGCCTCTCGCGGGGGTAAGAGGCCTGTATCTGCAGAAAGTTTTGCTTGGCCTCCACACATATTGCCAAAAAACCATTTAAATCGAAACCAGGGACTTTTAAACAGCTATGCCACGTTTTAGGGCACTTGTAAGCTCCATCTTACACCCTTTAGCACCTGGCATCACCTCCTTCAAGCTCTCCAACTATAAATATGTGCAAGGTTCACTTGCACCTTTCTCATTTTCAACTCTATCTCCCTCCTCTGGAAGTTCCTAACTGAAAGGAGCATCCAACTTAGTTCTCTTGCATTCTAGGAACCTCTTATAAGTGTTCCTTGCTCTTGCATTTTCGTTTATAGGCTTTTATAGCCAAAAGTCAAGCGTTTTACGGAAAACGCTTTGACTTTCGGATAAGACCATTATGGTCCAGCCATTGTTCGTAAAGAACATGGCTAAGTGATCGTAATAAGGTAGGTGTTAGTCCCTATAAAGGGCACCTCCGGAAGATCACGTTTGCTAGACCAATTGACGGGTCAAAGTTATGATATTAAAAAATCAAACATGCCATTTTTCGGAAAAAGCATAAATTGATCTTAAATATGTTATGAAACCTGTTTTGACACTTAAAAAAGTTGGTAATAATTATTAGAACATGTAAGAACATGTTCGGCTCGTCAATTTCAGTTCTAGGGTCGGTTCGCAACCGAAAGTCCTGAAGTTTGACTTCTACTTTGACTTTCGATTCTAACTCGATCTAGATTAGTTAACTACTGATCTAAAGTTGCATTATGATCATAATATAATGTAGCATAACCCTCTGAGGTTATATTGCATGATCATAATCAGAATCTGAGTTTATGCGCAAGTTCCAAATTATGTCATTTTTGACTAAAATGCCCTTTTTGCATAAATCAAGGTTTTAATGATAATGAACTTGAAAATAAGTTTCCTACTGATATAATATTATAATTAGGATTAATTGGGATGTCAAACCAGATTATAAACTGAGTTTACAAGCGGGTCCTTGAATTATGTCGATAAATGACGATTTAGCCCTTGTGGCTCATAAAATGGTTTTAATCAAATCTTTTTAAGGTAAATATTTTACCTACTGATATGTTATATTAAATTACATATCTAAGACATTCTAATATGACCTTAACATCAGTTGACATTAAACATCGCATAAAACATCACTTTACGACATAAGCGCCGTTTCGGCGCATAGTATGGTTTTAAACCATATTATTTGACCAAGACTTGTTACCTACTGATTTTAAAACTTATTTTAAACATTTTAGGAACATGTACAAACTCAGAATCCCAAATAATCTGTAAACTATGTGTAAAATGACCAAAATGCCCATTCGGTGCATAGTTTGGTCATAAAAGATAAATTACACATATAATTAATATCCCACTGATATTATATCATGAATAAGTTATTTTTCTAGAATACTTATAGTTATAACATTAAATTATATTCAAGTTCCTTTTATACGGTATGAAATTACCGAAATGCCCTCATGAGGCATAGTTTCAATTTAAAACCATAACGGGCATAAAAGTGGATATCCTACTGATATTACAACTTATTTAAAATATAATGGCATGTGAACTTGTCCATGACTTATTCGGTTACCCGATATCACTGATATGCATACGGTTAAGTATATGTAACTAGTTTATGGAAATTAACTAAAACGGGTTTAACCTTGTCATTTAAGTCTCAATCTAGAATGTTTAGAGTTTATCCATATTACACAAGTCAAGGTACTTGTTGGGATTAAACTACATTCTATCCAATCACCGTTTAATCAAGCGTTATACGTCTTCATCCTGTACACTACACGGTCTAAGCCTATGACTTAAATAAGACCGTTAGTATTTAATTGGTTAGTTTATGCCATAATCCAGACTAGAGACTTGCCGGTAAATGCTATCTGCACTTAGTACTTTTGTGTACATCTGAGTTATTAAAATTAAAGAAGACTAGCTCAGGTAAATACTCTCAACTTATTTCCCCTATACGGGCTTGGGTTACGGTAAATTATTACCGCTTGGTTGGAAATGGGATCAATCGAATGCCGGGTGCGGCTAGTAAATCCGCATATTCTGTTTTAATCAGTTTTGTTTGATAACTTAAACATCGGGGGTTAACTACCGTGTCCTGGATATCCTCGGCTCATTAAAATAGAAATGGCCACGACCTTAGCGTGGGTGTAGGCATACTCCCGATAGACACCCAAAAAATGCATTCCCACAAGGTTGGGAAGAATTGACTCCTTCGTGAGTCCAAAGTGGTGTGTACTTTAATCATGTATCGGTCTCCGTATCGGGCCTTGTATGTATGGACAAACATGTAAATCTGTTAACAAGGTTGGACGGTCAACTTTCCCAAGTTATTAAAAAGATTTTGTGCTGATACGCACTTAAAACATTTTTGAAATATTTTAAAAATGAGTCAGTTGGGTGTATTTACCAGCGAAAGCTGACGTATTTTCAAAAGACTAAGCTTGCAGGTACAATACGAAAATAGGCTGGAAGTGCTCGGTAGTGATAGAGGATCTTGCAAATCCTAGATCTGCCCAAAGTCCGTTTTATATTCTTTCCATGTACAATTTATGATCCGCCTGTGGATCTTCTATTACAAGCCTGTATATTATTTTGTATTTTCGAACATTTGGTTTGTAATAGTAATTTTACTCCAAGACTTCCACTGTGTCGTGTTTAATTGACAATGATGTTATCATCTGACGTCACGATACTCCCCACCCGGGCCCATTGGTGTATGGATTTAGATTGAAAATCTGGGGTGTGACATATTAGGAACGTGACTGAGATGGAAAGTAAGTTTAGTGCAAAATTTTAGTCTAAGTTTTAACAATTACGTCACAAATGTCAAGCATGGGGGCACGCATGCCTCGTTATATGATTCACCAAAGCACTAGATTTATTAACGTAGTTGATAAATCCAGTTGGTCATAATGTACAGAAAGTAAAGTACAAAAACATGTACAAGTGGTGGTGGAACTTAATTCGGACAACCCAAGCTTCCAACGTTCTCACATTAGCTGAAATGGAAGTTCATCAAAACTTGGTTTATCTCACACACTTGCTACAAAAGAAAAAGAAAGTAAAAATAGAAGAGGATTTGTAAAATCACAAGAAGTTAGTGAGTGAAACTCACTTAGAACAATCTGGAATAGCTCTGCTTAGAATCCGTGAGTCTGGGAATGGAAGTGAGGAGATTTTGGAAGATTGAAGTGGGGAAGAGGACGGGTATTTATAGGGAAACAGGTTTGTCCGTACGAGCTGACATCACTTTGTACGAAGTGGTATTCACTCGTGCGAAGTGATTTTTTCAGTTCGTTTTCGCGTGTTTTAGCTGGTTTTTAAATATTTTAAGCATGCGTGAATGATGTATAAGTATAATCGCGCATAAAATAGAGTATTTGAATATTCTAAGTGTGAATCTCTTGCATATAATCACGTATTAAAGATTGTAACGTATAGTTTAAGTATGTAACATGTGTAAGTATCAAATAAGTTCCCATTATAATCATTATCTCAGAGTACAAAGGTTGAAAATGAAATATACGATTACGATACAAGTTTCCAAAAATAGAATTACAACAATACTTTCTATATATGGAAAGTACAAGAATACGAGGCGTTACAACACAACACAAATGACCATACACAAAACAAATGAACATACACAACCTATTGATGTATATATGGTTTTGGCCATTCCCTCCATTTTTTTAAACCAACTATAACTACCAAGTGATGAATCAATTTGTACCAACATCACATGAACCATGCTAACCTTGTTTCTAATCTATGTGTGTCTCATCACATATAACCATAGTTCCCTTGTTCCTAATATGTGATGCACAACCTGTACTTAATGCACCAACCATGAACCAACATCATATCAACCATACTAACATGAATCAACATCAAATAAACTGAACTACCATTAATCATTACATTAACACATTCAGACCAAATAACATAACCATTACATTAGCACATTAAGGCCAAATGACATAACCTTCACATTAGCACACTGACCATTCATAGTTGACCCATTACACAACACAAATGACCATACACAAAACAAATGACCATACACAACCTTTTGATGTATATATGGTTTTAGCCATTCACGGTTGACCCAATACACAACATAATGACCCATTACATTTAACCAAAATGACCCATCACATTCTGTTAGTTTGAAGATGAAATGACTAATTTACCATCTCATTTAACAATCCTATGGTATCTACTAAGTGACACTTTAAGTCCTTAAGTTATTGAAATATTTCCCTCCAATTTTTTAAACCAAATATATCTACCAAGTGATGTTGTAACACCTCAACCAATGGCGGAAATGTCAAGGTGTCACGTATGGTAGATTGCTCAAAGACATATGGAACTAATCAAAGTTCAATATGATATTAATTAAACATTTCATATTCAACAAACAATCCAGCAAATAATACAACCAAACACAAACAAGTTTTCCCAATGAAACATAATAATTGTTTTAAAAATTAACTAAGTCAAAAGTCCGATGATCCTATGTAATAGAAAGCTTGAATCATTATCAACTGTTACCACCTCAAACACATGTGAGAAAACATGGGTCAACTACAAGAGTTGGTGAGCAATATAAGTTTTATAGAAACAACACATAACAAAAATGTTGTACAATTCACATGGCATAATATAGATAACTAGCAATTTGAACAAACATGATATGGTCCAAGGGGCACATTTAAACCTTGGTTGACAACAAAATGGATACGGATTCTATGATTCCAAATGTGCTTTCGTAAACTAACAAAAAAACTGCACATTGATGTGGGAATGGGTCATCAGACCTATAGCGCCATAATATACTATTAGTTGGCTTGTACGGAGTTGATGAATGCACGGTGTTAGTAAAACCAAACAAGTCGCACACAAAAAGCAAATAGTATCATATAGACCATATGGAGTTGGATCACATAAATGTTTCAAGTAAAGTAAGGTAACATATCTATCATCCCAAAAAGAGGTAAAATGGGGACCATGTACTCACATTTTGGTGCAAGCAAACCAAACAACTGCAAATGTGTAAGATGTTGGGAGAAATCCCAAAAGCTACCCAATTATTGTAATTATAAACTAAGGTTAAAAACAAATTCCTGATCTAATGTTTAAGGTGTTAAGGATCTCTAAGTCTGATTTGGGGGAATCTAGGGTTTTTATGTTTACCAATTATTTATTAAAAACAATAGATTTTCAATAATGAACAATTAATTAATAACAAGTATGTAAACGTATGCATGACTTGTTAAATAATTTAGGTAAAAGAAGCAACTAGTTTTATTATTCGCGAGGTACGCGTCTTGTTTCACCAAGTTTTCCTAGATCTAAAATATTTGGATGAGATCCAAAAAACCATCATCTCTTGAAAGTTTAGGAGCTTTTCCAATTATATACCATTGCGTGAAATTATAAATATTTACTAAGTGAAACTTTATAAACAATTTGAGTGTGGAATTTATCGTCACACCCTGATTTTCGATGTAACGGAAGCGTACGCGTGGTGTGGCCAAAACGGCAATCTTTGAATTCAATCAAGTAAACGACAATTGTAATACGTTACAAATGTTCATCCATACACTTTATTTAACACATAACTTACATACCATCTTTTGTTTTGAAACATACCACAAGTTTAACAACATTATTTAAAATTTAAACTCGATTTTACAAACATAACAACAAAAGACTGGATGAAACATAACATCTTGACTTCACAACGTACAAACATGTTTTTCCCTAATGCCTTTGAAAACGACGTCAACAAAAGCCGGTGAATTTATATTATAAATTTTCGTATCAAATGAATCTTCAAAAACATTGAAATAATAAATTCATTTAATATAGCTTAATGAAACTTGTAAGATTATTAGTGTGTTGCAAGGACACTAATTTGTATGCCGAATAAGGTGGCAACCAACCCTTGACGATTTATTGTGTCTGAGACACTCGTTTTAGACACAAAAGCACTCTAATACGATCTGTTGTTATTGCCGTAATAGAGTGGGGCTCGCCCAAACCCAATAGATCTATCCCCTTGTTCCTCGGTACTTGTTATTTATTAATGGTCCCAATGCTTGAGCCTTATTCACATGTGATCTAAATATTTTCATTTCCCAGCTATACTAGATGTAACATGTATACATCCCCGCACGTTTAAAAATCATAAAAACATTAAAATAAAAGGGGAAACATCAACTCACAGGTTTGCGTTCCGTGCAAATCTCTATTCGATTCTTGATACTTTGTTCGTTTCTCGACCTATCTAATCTATTAGACACTTAGGCTATCTTTCGTTTTTCGTACAAGTATTTTATCTTGAATTTCATACTTGTAATTGTTGGTCTTTTTGTTGGTGTATATATATATATATATATATATATATATATATATATATATATATATATATATTCTAGATTGATTAAATGTAAATGGACCTAGCCCATAATTTAATTGTAAAAATTCAATCTAAAAGTTCATTACATATAGGCCTAGCCTAATTTGCTTACTATGGGCCTAGACCAATTCGTTTCATGTATATGGCCCTAGCCCAACCTAATTTTATTTAAAGTGGGTTAAGCCCAATTGGTTTGTAAAAGTGGGCCTAGCCCAATTTAAAAATAAAAGATTGGGCTTAGCCCAAAATAGTTTATAAAATTTGATTAACCCAAGTTTAGTTTTATAAAAGTGGGCTTAGTCCAAAGTTAGTTTTTATAGAAACGGATTAGCCCAATTTATTTTTTATAAAAGTGGGCTTGGCCCAAAGTTAATTTTTATATAAGTGGGCCTAGCCCATGTAAATTTTATAAAAGTGGACTTAGCCCAAAGTTAATTTTATAAAAGTGGGCCTAGCCCAAATTATTTTATATAAATGAGCTAGTCCATATATTTTATAAAAATGGTTATAGCCCAATATAATTTTATGAAAATGGGCTTAATCCAAACAATTAGTTTAGTTGGGCTTAATCCAAGTTTTTTTTTTAAATATTTACTAGTAATTGTTATAACTTATCAAAATTTATTTGTAGAAACTATTAGTTATAAGTTCAATTTTTATAAATCCTAGTAAATATAAAGTGTAACGGTCGATTTGTTCGTTTTGACCGTTATGTTCGTGTCGACGATTTTATTCGTTTCGTCTTTGTCGTTTATTTCGTTTATACCATATACTTTATTTTGTCCGAAGTCCAAGTTGTCCAAATTGTCCGATATTATTTTGTCAAAAGTTGAACACTTATGCATATTTTTATACAAAATATATGTACACATATTTGGTGATTTCAACATATATATTCTTATCAAAAAAATATATTTTTTTATCTGTTTTTAGTTTAAGAAAATTAAGTAATTATATGTTAAACTTTTTCACCCAAACTTTTGTTTAAACAAGATTAAAGTTCCTAATCACTTTTAATCACAAAATCTTTAGTTTAATCACATCTTAATCAAGATTAATTTTTATAAAAATTTTGGCATAGTTTCCTTTAAAATATAAGCTTTCCCCATGTTTATATAAACATGTTTTAAATCATTTTTCTAACTCAAATCATCATCAAATCACATATATTATACAAATGTATTAACAAAAATGTCATGAACTTGTTATAGTTTTAAACTTTCTTAAAATGGAAACTTTATTATCACTTTTTAATAAAATTTATAAATCATAACTTTTATTTAATAATATATAATTTATATGATCATCTTAAAATATAAAATCACGTTTATGGCTATTTTTATTAATGAATCTTGCTAATCTAAGCATGCATGCGTTTAGATCATCTTTTTATGCATAAAAATGCAAGATTCAAGTTTGCTAGTTATGACAAATTCAAGATCATCCCTAATTATCAAGAAAATCACATAATTATGTTAGTGATTATAGTTTTATTAGTGTTTTCGAGTTGGTTTTTAAATATCTTTTAAGATGATCATGTGTATTTTTATGAAATATAAAATATAAGATTAGGTTAAGGAGCTTACTACTAGTACTTGGCTAGGGATGATCTAAATGATGGTAAAAGACGAAGAAAAAGTGTTGATCAAGAGTTCAAGCTTCAAAGTGAGCCTCCTAATCTTTGCAAACACTTTACATCATCCTTGGATCTTCATGCAAGCTTGAATTCTTGTGTTTGGATTTTAAAAAGTTGAAGGTGAAGATGATGATACTTGGCCGATTTTTAATGGCAAAAATGGAAGGAAAGTTGTTGAGTTTTGGTGTAATGAGAAATGAAAGAATGTATGGTAATAGTTTTATGTTTAAATTCTTACACCTCATAAGCCACTAAACCAAGCTCACAATTAGACAACACATAACTCAAGTGATTAGTGGCATGGGGAAAGACACCATGTAGCCGTGAGGTTTGGTGGGGGGGGGGGGGTTGGTTATTTATTTATTAAATTCTTTTATAAAAACTTTGTAATTTTTATAAACTTTTAAAATCTTAACATTTATATATATATATATAAGTTTTTATAAAAACTAATGCCCCAACACTTTAAACTGATGTTATAATATACCAAAATAACTCACTAGTCTTATTGTTTCGTTGTTCAGTTGATAAAGTTGGTTCGGGTCTTGTACAAAATACTGATATATTGTGTTACTTATAAAATTTTATTTTCATAATAATTCTAGTACAATTTTTATTGTCAAGTTAATTAACCTAGCTCTTCAGACTAATAAATTTATCATTTTGAGTTCAGTTCCTGTACCGGCTTTGTTGTCAGTTTTTTATTGAACAAGCTGTATAGCTTTAAATAATAAGATTATTATATATGGGTTTATACTATTTCTAACATCCGTTATTATTCTTTAGCTAAAATATTTATTTTTGGGTTTTCGGACATTTGCTGTATTTTGCTGCAAAATGTTGTATTAATTTCTATGGTATAACAGTGCAAATATATCTTATGTCTTAATTCTAAAATATCAGACTGTACCGTAACCCAGTACTGATATTTATTACGTGTTCGCGTCTTTGTCATCTATTTAGGGTATGGTTTTATATGTTCATGATTGTGACGAACTCATTATCATACCAAACTATGATTTTGTTGAGTTCCTAGACTTTTAAGACTTAAAACTATAATTTAAGTCATGTTGTGTGATAAACAGATAGTGTAATAGTTGTTCAGGTTGTACAGAATTACCGAAATTTTGCCTATTGTCACATTTATCAAATAAATAAGATTTATTTGATAAATATAAGTTTGTAAAATTTATAAAACTAAATTTGTTAAAATGAATTCTCTGATTAAACAAATATAATAGAATAATTAATTTATGTTAAATAAATAATAATACGATTAGTTTTAAAAAACAATTAAGTTTTATTTTTATACTACCACTAATAATAGAATAATTAATTTATTTTAAATAAATAATATAGGATTAGTTTTATAAAACAATTAAGTCTGATATTTATACTACTAATAATAATAGATTTTTTTGGTTATACTATTTAAAAAATGAATAAAACAATTAGGTTTTTTTTGTATTTAATATAAACAATTTAATAATTAAGTAAATCTAAGTAATAAAAAAATTGATAATTAAAAAAAAACCAGAAAAGCGGGGGTAGCTAGGTTGAACCCGCGACCTACCGGTTATGAGAGCGCAACAACAACGCTATCGACCATTGGATCAACAGTTTTCCATGAACAATGAGTTTCTGTATTATTTTTAAACAAGTTCCGCGCTTATCATCTTTCCAAATCAAAACTTAAATGAAACCCTAATACTTTGAATTCCTAATTCTATCAACATAGACAATGAATCAAGTAACTGTAACACCCTGTTTTGTAGACAAAAGTAAAATAAATAAATCTATATTTAATATATTGTCGAACGAGTAAATAACAGTAGAATGTTTATTTGAAATAAGTAAGTATTTAATATTACAGAAGACTATTTAATAATAATAATAATCTCTTCTATCAATAAAAGAAGAGATAACATTAAATCACAATGCTGACGTGACAGCCATATTAGGTTATCCAACAATACCATCTATCTCATTATTGCATAAACATGTATTTTTAGATTATATTTAATACATTTATATTAATTTTAATCCCAATAATTAAATAGAGGGTGTTTCATATTTCAAATTTTGAATTATTGCATCATAAATCATAAACCCGCGACTTTCTTGGACAAATAGAATGTTGGCAGAATGGATGCAGGTTTGCAGGAAATCTCATTGGTGTTCGCTGTTTGAAACATCGAATAACCTAATATTGCATTGATTGTTCAAGTCCACCTAGAAGTAATGTTTTGATGTCCAAACCACCTAAACCTTTAAAAAATTCTGGTAACTATGGAACAGAATTAATGTGTTAATTGTTGGAGGGTTTTATTTGATTATAACTAAATTTTTGTCATGTTATTGTCTTTCTTCTTTTGTAGGGTTATTCCCAATACACTCATGCCTCTAGAGGTATGTCTCTTTTGCAGGATTGTGCGTCACCGTTGCCACACCCGCTGCCAATTTGACTGTCAAACCACCAACTTCTACATCTACTGTTTTCAAAAGCTCCCAAACCCTCAGCCTTCATTGAAAAGGTCCGTCTCTTCTCATGACGATTAAATACGTTGTTCCTATATGATATATAGTGGATGAAATTTGATATCCATTTTGTACATGTCGATGAAAGCTATGTTATCGGTGATGATGAAGTTTTTAAGTACTTGCACTCTTCCTTTTGTTAAGCATTTTCTTGCAATTAATCTTAAATTGATAATTTAAAGTTTATTATTTGGAATAGATCAATACTCAAATTTGTGTAGTTTACCTGCTGGGACTTTAAATAAAATTTTCAGTTTACAAATCTATTTGTTATCATTGTAGGTCAAGAATAAGAGAAAAGAAAAAAAAGATGATCTTCTGTGCTGAATCTTTCAACTTCGGTAAGTAAAACTCATCTCTAAAAGCTTTGAATTAATATAACTTCTAAGAGCTTACATCTCTGTTTTTGTACTATTTAAATCGTAATCATTTTAGTTGATATTCACGGCTTCAAATCACGTTATTGATCTTTGTTTTGTTCTGACATGATGGTTTTCTATGTTGGATGTAGTGAATTCGGGGTCGACTTGATTCGTCACATGGCAAAGTCTTAAAGCTGTTATAGAACGAGGCAACAAGCTTGTCGGAGCACAGGTTTGCCTAGCAGGTAAATTAAGTTCAATTACCAGCTAAATCTGAAGGTCAATCGTATCAGGGTGGTCTTTAACAAATGGTATACGATGTTTGTTACTATAGATGTGGTGTTATGTAATTTAAGCTATTTTACTTTCAATTGAAATGGTCGTTGCAGTTGCAGCCATCTGTACCAGCCTCAAGTATTCTTGAATTCCAGTTTTCCATTCTAAAAACGCATTTCCTTAGGTTTGGCTTTTTCTCTCATTGTAATTTGATGCATGAAAATCGTTTAACAATAATAATTTTCTAATTGATCTTTAATATGAATTTTAATCATAAGTCTAAGTTTGGCATGACGGGTCAACTTGTGGCGGCTTTACATTTCATTAACTTGGGTCAACTTGTGATTCCAGTCATAGTAGTCGACTATATCTAATGATTTGAAAGTAAAACGGATGCTTTGAATTGATCTTGTGGTTAGGCCTCAGGTTTAATTTGGAAGTGCCACTTATGCTTGTGCGAACGGGGATTCTTAAATGGATCTTTGCATTTGTAATCAGAAGAATACTGTTTTTTGTTTTGTTTTAGTTAAAAACATCTTTGAACTATGCAATTGATATAGCAAATTAGACAAACAAGGACCTGACATCATATGGGTTCTCTTCGTAAAATATAGTATATATCTGACTTTTGGGTTTACTCTGCAGACGAAATGCTCGAAAGGCTTTTCTGCAATCAGAAAGGAACTAATGTTGATTACTGTATTGTTAAAGAGTTACCCTGGTAATATGCTTAGAGCCTGCTTAGATAGTTATTTCTTTACTTGTAATAAATTTAACAAAGTTTTACATGAAAATTTAGGCATAAAATCATATTTTTTTTCAAATTAGTAACTCATAAAGTTAACAGAGTTACTTGGGTAATATGTTTTGACCCGTTTCTATTGTGCAAGATTCATGTCAAAGTTTAAGCGTTATTTAATGAAGGACTTGCCAGCAAAGTATGCCAAAGTTTTGCTTATTTAAACTTGATTTATGCACTTAGTGTATTTCTACTTATATTGTCAATGTCAAATCTTAGAAAAGAAAAAAAACTTCAATTAAGAATCACTCAAATTTGTATTTCGCTTGGATGAATGAGATATTGTAGCGTCTTGATATGAACTCCAATTGAAAACTCCATGCGTTTTTCAACTTATATTAACTATAAAATTTTCGATAAGAACTTGGAATCACCATCCTAGATATGCACCTTACTTTACCTTTAAACCTATTATCATTGCATGTTGGTTCAGTTTCGTATTTCGATGAGTATATATGCATTTTTGTGTTGTCTATATCAGACGCTTTCAGTTATCGTATATGAGAAAAGTTTGTTTTTGGTCAATCGCCGGACTACCAGAATGGTCAGGTCAATAGAAGATCTGTTAATGTCATCAAGTTATACAAGAGGGTTTTGTATATGTAATGCCCAAACGAGTTGAATAGGTCATTATTGTTAGTTAAGCCGAACATAGCGTGCATGATTCTTATCTCTGGGTTTTATAATAACTGATTGCTTATTATGATCCTTTTTTATAACATGATTCCCATGTGAATGTATGATTTTTAAAAAAATTATTGTGGCTTGTGTGCATATTAGGCTAATTGGTGTGAGGGGTCGTTCGGGCCCGGCCTGGTCGGTGATGCCTCTCAACACCATTTCCACTGGGCCGGCGGCGTTGAGACCGTCTCCAAGACATTGAGGACGGGCACTAAATGACAAAAAAAAACTATCCGTTAACATATAGCCGTTTGAAAGAAATAAAAAAAAATTTAATCCCACTTTATAAATATAATCCCTTTATTCTTCTACTTTCAACCCAAATCTTTTCAATCTCTCTAATTTTTTTATGCACAACCAAATTATTTAAAAAAATATAAGCATGTCTTCTTCTTCTTCTTCAACGTGGTGTTCATCATCTTAGGGTGAGAGCGAATTATTTTTTGCGAACTTCATTATGCACGCAGCACATATGATCATGGAGGAGGAGGAAGAGAAAGAAACGTCGGCATAACCGCAAACTAGGGCGGCCGCCTTAAATCGACACCGAGAAGGTATTTAATTTTTTTAGTGTATCTTTTTTTAATTCAAATAATGTATTTAATTTTTTAGTGTAACTTTATTTTGGTGTATTTTCCTAATTTATATAATTCTTTTTAGTCTTTAGTGTTAACAATAAATTTATTTATTTTCCGTTGTTGATATTTAGCTGGGCATGATAGTTTAGTGGCTGATTATTTTGCCGGCAAACCTGTGTACACGGACGAGATGTTTAGACGTCAGTTCCGAATGATTCGTCGACTATTCTTACGTATAGCAGACGATCTGGCACATTCTGATTCGTTTTTCACACTTTGATACGACGTTAGGGGCCGTAGGGGATTCACCACTTTACAGAAATGTACCGCGGTCATTCGCCTACTTGCAAACGGGACTGCACCCGATTTGTTGGACGAGTATTTAAGGATGTCCGAAAGAACTTCACGTGAATGTTTGCATAGGTTTTGTGAATGGATCGTGAAGTTATAAAGCAAGAAATATCTGCGGAAACCAAACGCAAACGACGTCCAAAAATTATATCAAGCGCACAAAGAAAGACATGGTTTTCAAGGAGTGCTCAGAAGCATTGATTGCATGCACTGGCCCTGGCAGAACTGCCCTACTACCTAGCAAGGTCAATATACTCGGGACGATCATGGTCATCCAACTATAATACTAGAGGTTGTTGCGTCACAGGATCTCTGGATCTGGCATGCCTTTTCTGGTCCGCCTAGTTCACTTAATGACCTTAGCATCATCTACCAGTCACAGTTGTTTGATGATGTAATCGCAGGAATAGGTCCAGACACAAGTTTTACGGTTTCGGGGGTGGAATACAGGCGTGGTTACTACATTTCAGATGGAATATACCCAACCTACTGTACAATCATTAAAACTATTATACACCTGCCAGACGATAAAAGAAAGAAATTTGCCAAGTTTCAAGGGGGGGGGGGTGAGAAAAGATATTGAACGGTGTTTTGGGTTCTACAAAAAAAGTGGCATATAATTTAATATCCAGCACGTTCTTTTACACCCCCAGAGGTTGCGATACATTATGTATGCTTGTATCTTGCTGCATAACATTATCATCGAAGATGAAGGTAAAGCGATTTGTGACTACGACCAAAACGAGTCTAACAGGAATTCTGTTCCAGTGAGTGCAGAACAATAAGATTTAAACGAATTCTCTCTACGTAATGAGTATTCACAACCTACAAGTGGACTTGGTGGAATACATTTGGAACAATGCACAAAACGAACCCAATGACGACATGCTGGATGAAGACTGTTGGTGCATAATGTCTATTGCCTACGTCTAGGATATATCCGTAATGTTTATAAAGATTACAAGTTAATGTTTAAATAAGATAATGTAAAATTTATATGTGTTACACTGTGATTCGCACGAAACAGGAGAGTGTTTCGTACAAAATCAGTCACTCGTACGAAATACTATTTCGTACGAATCATAGTTGTTTGTTTGTTTGTTAGTGCACGCACTTCAGTACGAGTCATGTCGACCTATAAATAGGGAAGTGTTGTGTTAGAGCTAGAAACGGATTTGTCATTTCATATGGCTAAGCCCTGTCAGTTTGTTTACTTGCATCTGTAACTTGAATGTCTTTAATTGATCAGAAGCAGTTAAACAGTAAGTTCTATCTTGTTTGTCATATCTACCTCTCTAGCAATGAATTCGGCCTCTGCTAGTTGAGCGAGATCAGATCGATTGCTCATTTCGGGAGCTCGATCCCCGTCCACAAGTGCTATCAGAGCCATGAGATCTGATCTACAGATAGACAACAAGTAGTTACTGTTCAGACTTGGACATATTTTCATCTTCATCATTTTTCTGACCTTTGCTGAATTTTGGACAAATTTCGGATGAATTCATGGACAAAATGGACTAAGATTTTAGTAATTCAAGTTAATCTTCAATCTAATCAATCCATACCATAATTCGGACATAAAATTGAACTAAATCATGTTGAAATCCATAAAATTTGATCAGTTTGAAGTTTAAATCAGTTTTCGTACGAAATTAAGTTGTTCTTGAGTTTGGTATGAATCGTTTAAATTTCATACGGATCAGTTAAAATTTCATAAATCTTACAATTTTTAGAATTTCAACTTGATTCGCACAAAAATATTTGATTCGTACAAAATTCATTCATCCAAAATTTACTCAGTTAAAAAAACTTGATTCGTACAAAATTTCAATCGTACCAAATTTTACTTAGTAAAAAACAATTGTTTCGTATAAAATGAATTGATTCGTACAAAATTATAGTGTTTGTGATAAAACTTGAATCATACAAAAATTTTGTTTCGTGCAAAATTCTTATTTCATACGAAACCTCTTGATCGCACAAAAAATCAGTCTAATCTGATTTGTTTATTTTCGAGAAGTGTGTTCTAACTTTTTGCAGGAAAAATGTCTGAGGAATTTTACAATGCGTTTGCCACATCGGTTGTTACCACTAGAGCAGCTCAAAACATCAATTTAGAGAATGAAATGGGAACAATGACTAAACCTCCAAAGCTTATGAATTTGGAAGACTTTGATAGTTGGAGCGAGAGGTTTATGAACTGGGTGCAAGCTAATCATTTTACTTGCTGGTTTGCGATCGAGGCAAAATACATCGCACCAGTTGGTGAAAGTGGGCTTGAAAAGACCCTTGCCCAATTCTCTGATGTTGAACGAGAAAGATTTATCAATGAAAAGAAGATGATGAATATTCTTTAGCAATCGATCAAAGAATTTATTGCAGCATGATGATGATGCGCAATCTTTATGGAATGCTCTTCGACTTAAATTTCAAGGTAGTGCTCAACTCCGCAAAAGCAAAAGGGCATTATTAAGCAAAGAGTTTGATGTATTCACATTGATCAAAGGAGAGACGGTTAAGCAGCTAATTGAGCGATACTGTCCTCTGGTGGTTCATAAGAAGAGAATGGGAATTGTGAAGACAAATGAAGAGCTTGTTGATAAACTAGCTGATCCTCTGCCACAAGGTGAATGGTCGACTTACTTAACCATTTTGAAGAATGGGGTTGAATACAACAATTTCTCGTTGCCTCGCTTTATCGAGAGATTGGAAGGTCATGAATTAGAGATGCAAAAGATGACCAAAAACAAAACTGTTCAAATGCAACAAGATGTTAATTTTTATTTCAAAAACAGTTCTGCTGCTCAAATCCAAGCGCCAAAGATTCAAACTGCATTCAGTGCATATAGCTCACCAAGCACACCTCAAACTCAGTCAAGTGTTTTTTAATCATACCCAACAGTTGATCCAAATACACCTTCTAGTCAACAGTCTTCTTTCGGATCAAATCAATCTCAGAACAATCAAGCCACTCCATCATCTGATGCAAGTCAAAGAATCCTGCAATGCAACATTGCCATTGATTTTTCAGAACGCACAAAATTTTGATGAAAAGACGGCAAAACAACATATGTCTCTACTTGCTTCAGTTCTTGAGTCATATGATAGTCTTGTTGCTGGAAAGATTGGTAATTCTGAAATGACACAAGAAGACTACGATCAAATTAATCCAGTTGAAATGGAGTTGATAGATATAAAATGGTCCACGGCTTCGATCGTTCGACGAGCACAACGATTTATGGAAATCACTGGTAAAGAAAATTTGGGAGGTTTGGGTGGGAAACTTGGATTTGATAAATCTAAAGTTACTTGTTTCAAGTGTCGGGAGAAAGGTCACTTTAAAAGAGAATGTCAAAATCGAGTGGTTCAAGGGAATCAGAATCCTTTCCAAGATGACTATTACAAAAGAGCGATCTATCACCGACCACAACCGAGAACAAGAATCGTGCCGATTGAAGACAAGCAACCTGAAACTAAAGAAAAGGCTTTGGTTGTTACACAAGAAGACGAAGGGTTTAATTGGAACAAGTTTATTTTGAAAGGAGAAAGTTTGGCATTGGTAGCTGAAATTATTGATGAACCGGAAGAAGAATCAGAGGCATCATTTAATGAAGGACTTGAGGATGATGATTATTACTATCATATTTCATCAGAGGAAGAGGAGCTGTTGAATGGTCCATTCAAACATCTTTTACCTAACGATGTTTTAAAAACTTTTGCAGGATATTTCGCATGATGAAGTGCAAAAGAAACCGGTTGAAGATGTCAAAGTAGATAAGAAAAAGGAATTGCTAAAAGAAGACATCATTAAAGCATGCATGGCAAATGGAAATGAGGTAAACAAGTCATCTGAGAATGAAAAATCTTGTTCAAAGTGTGATGAACCATGTGGTGAGAGTCTTGTAAAAGACAAAAGATTTGCTGAATTGCAAAGTTTAACAAATAATTTGTCAAGCGATTACAAAACCACAAAGGAAGCATATGACAAATTGAGTGCGTCTGTTAAACAATATAATAAAGCACTCACAGAAAATGACGTAACACTTATGATGCTTAAAGCAACAGTGATGGATAAAGAAATGGCAATTAATATTCATCTAAACACTATTGCTGAGCTCAAAAGTGAGCTTGAGAAAATGAGAATTGAAACCGAACGAGTTAACAAATTGTTAATCAGTAATTCCACAAGCTCAACTTCATAGATCACATTTTACCAAAAAATTGAAAATACTGAGGAATCTAAAAATGGTAAAACAAAGAGTGGAAGTTATGATCGAGTTCCTCCACCCATGTGGAACAGTTATGCTTACAAAATCCATCTGGGGTGGAAAAGACGCTAAATCTTAAATTGAAAACCGAACAGTTGCCTGAGGATATCGATATAACTTACACTAAAAATGATAGTGAATGTGATTCTGAAGTGGTAGAAAATGTGATTGAAAAAGTGTTAATAAATGAATCTGAAGTGGCTGAGTCTGAAACATCCGAGAAGTTAAAATCTGATGACAAATCAGAAAACAATTTAAATGATGATCCTAATGTCATAGTTTATAAAATGAAAGGATCTGATAAACTATTTTCGGATGAGGATTTTTCCATCAAGAATGTGAAAAGAGGTTGTGTTGATAAAATGTTCAAGCTGATGGAGGTAAGTCATGATGATTTAGATAAACATGATTCATCTTTCTATTCTAAATAAAAAACTGACAACCGACCTTACTATCGAAAAATGAAGAATATCCGGAAAACAAGCGTGCAGGGTTGGGTTTTCATAAGCAACATAAAACCAACAGGGTCCAAAAATTGGATTTTATAAAGAAAATTAATTTTGTATTTGGGACAACAACCGAGAATGAAAAGGAAATCATTGGTACTCAATCAAATGATGATTTTCTTAAAGAAAAAGAGAAACAAAAACAGAAACAAGTTTTGAATACCTCTGTTCATAAGGACAGCAGGACATGCTATAAATGCAAGAAAGTTGGACATATCGCACGATATTGTTCACAAGAAAGTTCAAAACCAGTTTCTTCTCCAAAATAGTTCACCAAGGATGAAAAGCAAAAAGCACCCATGGTTATGCCGAAACAAATTCTTAAAAGAAAAACTGAATCTAATCAAAATGTTAAACCAATTATTAAATCTCAATCTAAATTTGAAATTGGTGAAACATCACACAAAGTTCAACAAAAAAATTCAAAATTTTATGTTAAACAGGCTAAACCACAAACACAGAAATGGGTTGCTAAAATTGTTAACACCAAATCATCCAAGGTTGAACTCAAACCTTCTGTTCCAAACAACATTGAGCTTAAAAAGATTGAAAAGAACAAAGTGGGTCCAAAGTTCGACATTCCAAACCCACCCAAGATCAAATAGGCTTGGGTCTCTTTGTTTAAATAAATTTGGTTAATCATGTGTGCAGGGGCTCCAACGTTCGATAGTGTCAAAATGGATCATGGATAGTGGAGCGTCTCGCCACATGACAGGAATGCTTGAGCTGCTCAATGATGTTAGAGCTATTCGAGGAGGATATGTTGGATTTGCTGGAACGCAGGGAGGTAGGATTGTCGGAGAAGGGATTTTGTCGAACGGTGCTGTATCGTTTGATAAAGTGAACTATATCGCTGAACTTGAGAACAATCTGCTTAGTATCTCGCAAATTTGTGACAAGAAGTTCACGACACATTTCAATGATAAAGAATGTCTAATTCTAAAACCCGGTTTCAAGATTCCAAAAGAATGGATTCTGATGCGAGCTCCGTGAGAAAATGATTTATATGTTCTTGATATGAGCATCGCTTCTACCACGTCAAAGAAAGTTCAATGCTTTGTTTCCAAAGCTACCGAAAAAGAGTCAATCTTATGGCACAGAAAAACGGGGCAGATTCATCTTCGAAAGATGAATTTTCTTGTGCATAACGACTTAGTGGAGGGTGTCAATTTGAAAAGTTTTCATTTATCAGATGATTGTCTTAGCTGCAAAAAGGGGAAGCAGCATAAGAAATCACACCCGAGAAAGCTGTTGAATTCGATAAAGCTACCACTAGAAAGACTACACATGGATCTCTTTGGACCAGTCAATGTTAAAAACATCTCTGGAGATCTATATTGTCTTGTCGTTACGGATGATTATTCTCGATTTTCATGGGTATTCTTTCTGGAAAGCAAGGATGAAACGTTTGAAACTCTTATGATCCTTTTC
Organism: Scalesia atractyloides; assembly: GCA_947069175.1. Taxonomy (NCBI): domain Eukaryota; kingdom Viridiplantae; phylum Streptophyta; class Magnoliopsida; order Asterales; family Asteraceae; genus Scalesia; species Scalesia atractyloides. Next base: position 51,104,727 of record CAMTDV010000023.1, read on the forward strand.
AGAAAGCTCGAGAATTTATATCATTTGCCCATTAAGAGAATTCGCAGTGATAATGGAACGGAGTTTAAGAACAAGAAGATGCCAGAGTTCTGCAATGAAAAGGGGATTCTTCATGAATTCAGCGCCCCCTATACCCCACAACAAAACGGAGTAGCTGAACGAAAGAATCGCACGTTGATTGAAACAATGTTGGCTGATTCGAAATTACCGATCAGTTTTTGGAGTGAAGCAGTAGCATCAGCATGCTATACCCAGAATCGTGTATTGACAGTTAAGCCTCACAAAAAGACATGTTTTGAGTTACTAAATCAATGAAAGCTGAACTTAGCTTTTTTGGAACCTTTTGGATCACCGTGTACCGTCTTGGACCCGGCTGGTAAATTTGGAGCCAAATCTTTGGATGGTTTCTTTGTTGGTTATGCTACGCCTCAAAAACGTGTTTTCTTGCCGAGTCTGAACCAGGTAGTTCTAGCACAGCACGCAGATTGTCAAAGATATACAACGCCTACGCAGAAGCTTAGGGATTCGTGGCTGTTTAACTACAATGGATTGTGGGATTCGTTTGATCTTCCAGATGTGCCAACTGAAGAAGAACTTGTTATGTTATTTCAACAACATCAGTTATCTAATCAAGAACAAGTTCCTCGACCGTTGGTGTTTTCTACATCTTTACCAGTTAACACATCTGATGTTGGTCAAAGCTCTTTTGTTCTAAATCTGTCTCCCGTTTCAAATGTCAATGTTGCTGAATCTTCTGTCCAGCCAAATGAAGATGATGACTCTAATCGGGAACCAACTTTCAACGATGGAGGATCCAGTTCTGATGAAGGATCTGAACAGATTGAAGACTTTCTGAATCAACAGGCTGATCAGTCTAATGCTAGGAATAAAGCTTCTTCATCTGTACCAGTTTTCGATGAAAATATCTCAAATTTGCAATCACAAGTAGATGTTCCAACTGAAGTGATGCCAAGGACACTTTCATATCATCCGTTAAAAACATTATAGGCAGCTTACAATCAGGAGTGCAAACTCGCAATCAGATTAATAAAGATCTAAGCTGTTTCTATACTAGTATTGCTCCACTTCAAGTCCGATTTTCTCACAGTTGTTTTGTTTGTCAGGTTGAACCGGGAAACTGGAAAGACGCGTTGAAAGAAGAAAGTTGGGTGGATGCGATGCAAGAAGAGTTATTGCAATTCCAGAAACTTGGCGTCTGGACGCTTGTTGACCTGCCAGATCATCACAAAAAGATTAATACAAGATGGGTCTTCAAGTGTAAAAGAGATGATAGAGGAGTTTTCGTGCGCAACAAAGCTCGACTGGTGGTTCAAGGATTTCATCAGCAAGAAGGGATAAACTATACTGAAGTCTATGCCCCAGTTGCACGTCTTGAAGCAATTCGCATATTCTTGGCCTTTGCCTCGTGGAAAGGGTTCAAGGTGCACAAATTGGATGTTAAATCTTCTTTCCTTTATGAAAAAGTGAAAGAGCAGGTGTACGTCGGCCAATCACCAGGGTTTGTTGATCCAGTGCACGAAGATAAAGTCTACCTTTTGAATAAAGCCTTATATGGTCTTCATCAAGCCCCGAGAGCTTGGTATGAAACATTATCGAATCATCTTTTGGATAATAGCTTTATCAGGGGAACAATAGATTCAACTCTCTTCACGAAGGAAGTAGATGGACATCTAATTATGGTACGGATATATGTGGATGATATTATCTTTGGATCGACAAATGACAAGCTGTGTAAAGACTTTGAAGAAGTGCAAATTCGAAATGAGCGCAATGGGGGAGATGAAGTTCTTTCCAGGACTTCAGGATCAGTTGCCTGATGGTATCTTCATTCATAAGACGAAATATGTTCATGACATATTGGAGAAATTCAATATGATAGGGACTAAACCAGCATCGACCCCGTTAGCTCCAAATCACGGCATCTGTCCAGATCTTAACGGCGAAAAAGTTGATGAAACTTTATATCGCTCCATGATCGGATCCTTAATGTATCTTACTGCTTCTCGACCAGATATCATGTATCCAACGTGCCTCTGCTCCCGTTATTTGTCACACCCCGACCCGCAGCAGAAAAGGTGATCGGGGCATGATTGGGTTATCATCAAAGCTCATGACATTTATTATGCGTTTCATATTCATTAAATACAATTTAATGGAAATTTACAATGAAGATTACAACATGTTCTAACTATCAATCTAAGCTTCTTTGTTCTTTTCTAAGGCATTTCCTATGTTTTCCTTGCTTCAACCTGTTCACCTGTATCATGTGTAAAATGGTTTTTGGATCAACATAAAGTTGGCGAGTGAATCCTATGGAAAACATTTGAACAAGTTTATCCAATTGATTATAAATAATTTGCATAACCACATATGAGTAAATGGAGATGTAAATTTATTCACACAACAACAATATTGAATATTGCACACACATACATCAAATGATTGTTTTGAGGCACGCGTTGTTCGACTCGTCTCCCACGAGGAACTGATGGGCCTAATGAATGAGTTTTGAGGCACGCGTTGTTCTACGAACTGATGGGCCTAATGAATGAGTTTTGAGGCACGCGTTGTTCTTACGAACTGATGGGCCTAATGAATGAGTTTTAAGGCACGCGTTGGTCTTAGGAACTGATGGGCCTAATGAATGAGTTTTGAGGCACGCGTTGTTCTTACGAACTGATGGGCCTAATGAATGAGTTTTAAGGCACGCGTTGTTCAACTCGTCTCCTACGAGGAACTGATGGGCCTAAATAATTTGCATACAACTTTGACAATATGAAATACATCACAACCAAACAATAGTTACATTCTAGTTTAGATCATATAATGGTATAGCACGAGTTTGCATGAGAAAAATTAGTTTAAGCGACACATGATACACCCCAAAACATGAATAAAAAGGGGAATTTGTAAGAATTCACTCACAGTGGGTGCGTTCGGTTGATGATGTTGAATGCACGCGAAGTGGTTTTAACCACGAGTGAAATTAACCTAGATAAATAGCATTTTGGTTCGGTAAGTAAACGGATTTTATTAATCCATTTTAGTAGGATTGTTGGGTGTATTTTTGTGAGTTTAAGGCTATTTTCTAACCTTAAAAATGTTATTTTTAAGTATTTTTAATTGATTTTTAATTAAAATAAATAAATAAAAATTATAAAAAAATTGACTTTTTTTGACCGTTGACTTTGACCGTTGACTTTGACTGACTGTTGACCGGTTCGAAGGCATATTGTTGTGCGCTGAGTGAGGCTCGAACCCGAGACCTCCCGTACGCGTGCACGCAGCTCTACCAACTGAGCTACGTGTCTAACCCGTCATATAGCTGATTTTAATTATATATATATATTAATTAGGTTTAAACAGAAATCCTTTATTTTAAAAACGATTTTTAATCCAGAGAACCGGTGCGCTCCACAGGTCTCGAACCCGGGACCTGTGGGTTAGCGTACACACAGTCCACCGCTGGACTGTGTGTCTCACTTGGTTATTAACTCGGTTTTTTTTGTACTTAACATAGACTGTAAGTCCACCCGGTTCAGTTTAAAAAGGCAGGTTTTTATTTCAAGTGAGTAAGGCTGGGACAGGATTCGAACTCGCGACGTTAGTGTTTATTGTGCACACAGTCCACCGCTGGACTGTGTGTCTAACCCGAGTAATATCTTGCTTTTAATTATACTTAAACATTACCGAAACATCGTCTTCTTCACTGATTTTAACCAGAATCGGAAGTCGACTGGTTCGATGATTAAAACATGTTCTTTAGTGACAGAGGGTTAATTACAAGTGAGATTACATAAAAAGAATGAAGAAATTGAGCGTGAGGTATACCGATTGAATTCCTCTGTTTTCCGGCAGAACTCCGGCGACAGCAATCTCTTCCGGCGACGAGTGTCTTGCAGCAGAGAATCTTCAGAAAGCTTACAAAGGGTGTGGGTGACTTCGGTAAAAGTTTAGGGGGTTCAGTAAAGCTCAGAGATTAAGGACTCGGTTTTCCGGCGACGTACAAAATATTTCCAGCGAGTGAGTTTTCGCCAAGAAAGGGTGCGATTTGAGAGTGAAAGGTTTCTGGTGAGTTGTGGGTGAATTTATAGGGTAGTATCAAGATGTATGGGGTCTGAATTCGGTCTCAATTCGAAGTCAGCCATTCTCCGGCGGTTACGGCTGATGTCGCGGGTTCAGACGTCGGTTATAACCGTCGTGGGAGTTAATTCTTCGGTTAACTTGAGCGGAAACGTAAATTATTGGCGAAGTCGTCGGGATTTCCGACGACTGCTATTTGGGCGCAAATTGACTGAATTTGACTTCCGCACTTTATTATTTGAATTAATTGATTCCTTTTATTATCAGAAAATCAAAGTGGCGGAGCGGTTGATCGGCTGGGTGATAAGTTGTTTGTTGAACCGGTACAGACCCGGGTTCGAAACCCGGCAGAAACAAAACATTTTTATTTTGCGATTTTTAACAGTTTTTCAAAAACTAATTATATATCCCCGTATAATAATTGATTATGTATCGTTTAAAATTATTTTGGGCATTTAATTCGCAACGAAAATTTTAACTGACTGTTCGGTTGATAAACGGAGCGGGTTTGGTAAATCCGTTTTTTGACGGATGTTACAGTATCCCCTGCTTTTTAGAAATTTCGTCCCGAAATTTAAATAGTGATATATTTGACTAAAAGAATGATGGTGTTTAGTTTGACAGTTATATGCTTAGAAGAAATAAGGGTTTAAGTTTTTGTTCGAGGCGGTAACGTTCCTTGTAAGGGTTAAGTACCCTATTACAGGAATCGCTTTTTGTTGCCTACTGTAAAAGTATTGATAAGCAGAATTGATTTGCTAACTTTGATTTCATGCATAAAAGTTTGAATATGCTTAGAAGGTTAGGGTTATATCCTAAGGCAAAACTTCTAATACTACAATCTACACAAATACAGTAACTAATAATTGAATCCACATTCTGATAGCATATATGTTTGAATGGTGACAGTTCCTCTCTCGTTTGTTATGATGGAGAGGTTAGTTTATGTAGAAATGGAACACAATCCAACTTCTTTAAATAGCGAGATGATATAAATGTAACACAAATTTTAACCAAGGCAATACTAAATCCTACATGGAACTTCTCATAACCGCCTGATAACGCCTCTGATCCTTTGGCAAGAATACTTATATATAGGAAGTACCAGCGGCGTATCCACCATACTCTCGTCAAATTTTCATTGGTTTTATCAGTGAATTATGATTAGTCCTATGTGACTCTACCACCAATACAACAACTCATGAATAGTGAAAATGATAATGTCTGTGCGATCAAGGCTCAATCAAACGGGGCCGATCGTATTGTATGTACTGAGAATGAAAATGTCTGTGCGATCAAGGCTCAATCAAACGGAGCCGATCGTATTGCATGTACTGAAAATGATAAACTTAATCTAAACAACAATCACACAAACAGCCTATACATGAAACCTTTCATAACCGCCTGATAATGCCTCCGATCATTTGACGAGAATACTTATATATAGGAAGTACCAGCGGCGTATCCACCATACTCTTGTCAAATTTTCATTGGTTTTATCAGTAAGTTATGATTAGTTCTATGTGACTCTAGAACATAAACAAACACAACAACCAGCGCTTGAGTCTTAATTCTGATAGTATACATGTTTGAATGATGACAATACCTCTCTCGTTTATTATGATGGAGAGGTTAGTCTATGTAGAAGTGAGACACAACTCAACTTCTTTAAATGATGAAACTGAGATACGTCGTGAGGTATGATGATATGAATATTAAATCAATGAGTATAAAATAAACTGAACTGGTAATTTGCATTAAAATTCTTGGATAAATTTCCAATTGAGATACATGAAAATTGAGATAACATAAAGAAAAACATAAAAAAAAACTAAGTGGTTGGAGTTGAATCTTGATTCTTGGTGAGAGAAGGCTAGTTAAGTGGTTGGTTTGGACCGTTAATATCTTCAACAGGATTGGCGTTGATGTTATAAACTCTTCCTCTTGCTAGCGGTGGAGCTGGGTTTGTTTGATTTGCTTGGTTAACTGGGTTTGCTTGAGCTTGAGCGTTTATGATGTTAACCAAACGAGGGCACGTGTTTCTAAAATGGGTAGGGTCGCCACAATTGAAACAAGCTCGAACATATGGGAACATGGGGTATTGAGGTTGTTGATATGTTTGGACCATGTTTTGAGTAGGGGGTGTGGTTTGGTTTTGTGAGGTGCGGCAAACTTTGCTCAAATGACCGTAGCGTCCACAATTAGCACATAGTCGACAGGGTAAGGTAGATGGATGGAGATAGAAACAGGTGTTGCATTGAGGGTGAGGTCCAATGTAAGGTTTCTTATTTGGGTAAGTTGAGTTGGGTGTTACTTGAGTGATTGGGATAGTTTGGGGAGGTACAACTTGCGAAGCTGGTTGGTTGCGTTGGGTGACGGCGAAGATTTGCCCATCTCGTTTTCTCTTAGAAATAGGTGGTGTAGAGGATTCGGTTCGGGTGGAGTTTGAGGTTTCGGTTGATGCTTTATCCTTCTTCTTCTCCTCCTTGAAATCCTTGTTCCGGATTCGGTTCTCGGTGAGCGCTGTTGCTAGCTCCATTGCTGCTTCCAAAGTTGCAGGCGAGGTACTTATTACAGAGTCTTGAATCTTTGATGGAAGACCACGAATGTAGTGCTCGATCAAACGGTAGAGGGGAGTGAACAAGTTGGGAACCATTTGATTTAACTCAAGGAATCTCTTGTTGTATGTGGTGTGGTCGCCTTCCTTTTGACTCAAAGAATGGAACTCATCCTCCAATTTCTTGATTTCGCTTCTTGGGTAAAACCGCCTTGTCATGATTCCCTTCAACTCTTCCCAAGTCAAAGTCATAGTATCTTCAACACCTCGTTTGGTCTTCTCTGTATTCCACCATGTGAGTGCTGTTCCAAGTAAACGACCGGTAGCATAACGCACTTTGCGATCATCGGGACAATCGCAATTTAGAAAAGTGTTCTCCATTTCTTCGAACCAATGGAGAAGAGCGGTGACACCTTCAGTACCTTCGTATTTTGGAGGATCGCAGGATTTGAAATGTTTGTAGGTGCATTTAGTGACTGAAGGATTGATAGTGTTTTGATCTTCTTGGTGGGTTGGGTTGACGGAATTAGCGGTAAGGGCTTGTTGAACTTGAACTACGATGTTGGGTATTACGGTCGCCATTTGCTGAGCGATTTGGGCAGCCATGCGCTCACGGGATTTTCCTGCTCTCATTTTCCTACGAGCGAGGCTAGAAGACATCTACAAGGAATACATATCAAGAGTATGAGTTGGATGCTTTTGGGATCGTGGGTCGTGTTTGGGAATGAACATTCATAAAATAAATATAGAAAAATAATTCTACTACATCCATAGGATGTCTTGGGCTTTGCTCGTAATTGGGCCTTGTATGCCGCCATACTTCACCTTCGTAATCACGTGGGCCCCCATGATTACCGGGTTTTACATATGGTTCGCATGTGTTAGCCTGGTTACGTACACTAAAACCCGGAGAAAATCGAGAAATATGTAACGTATGATATTCGGAATGTGCCCAGGCATGGACACGGTGACATCTCAAAGTGGGGTTAGTTCGAACGACGTTTGGTGTGGCATGCTTTGGCCTAATAGGTCCATCGTACTCTCATCATTAGTCCCCAGGTAGGCAAACTGGTCCGTTATTTTGGATTTATACGAATGCCAACCTAGACAGGACGTTCCGACTACCGGTACTTGTACCCTTCCGGTTACTACATGCCCGTCGCAGAACTTACTTTGATGAGATTTGAAAATTGCAACAAAATCCTTGAATAATGAGAGTATGAAAATGAATTGAATATATGAACATTGATATATGTATAATGAATATCTATATAAGCATGTATGTTTGACTGTAATATAAACAGATATGAAACAAATAAATATCACAAGTTTGTATGTAACCGCCTAATTAATTAAGGCAGACTATAGTATAGGCTCTAAGGGTCTAATAACCTATCCTATATCCCAATAGTCATGGCTCTGATACCAATCTGTCACACCCCGACCCGCAGCGGAAAAGGCGATCAGGGCATGATTGGGTTATCATCAAAGCTCATGACATTTATTATGTGTTTCATATTCATTAAATACAATTTAATGGAAATTTACAATGAAGATTACAACATGTTCTAACTATCAATCTAAGCTTCTTTGTTCTCTTCTAAGGCATTTCCTATGTTTTCCTTGCTTCAACCTGTTCACCTGTATCATGTGTAAAAGGGTTTTTGGATCAACATAAAGTTGGCGAGTGAATCCTATGGAAAACATTTGAACAAGTTTATCCAATTGATTATAAATAATGTGCATAACCACATATGAGTAAATGGAGATGTAAATTTATTCACACAACAACAATATTGAATATTGCACACACATACATCAAATGATTGTTTTGAGGCACGCGTTGTTCGACTCGTCTCCCACGAGGAACTGATGGGCCTAATGAATGAGTTTTGAGGCACACGTTGTTCTACGAACTGATGGGCCTAATGAATGAGTTTTGAGGCACGCGTTGTTCTTACGAACTGATGGGCCTAATGAATGAGTTTTGAGGCACGCGTTGTTCTTACGAACTGATGGGCCTAATGAATGAGTTTTGAGGCACGCGTTGTTCTTACGAACTGATGGGCCTAATGAATGAGTTTTAAGGCACGCGTTGTTCAACTCGTCTCCTACGAGGAACTGATGGGCCTAAATAATTTGCATACAACTTTGACAATATGAAATACATCACAACCAAACAATAGTTACATTCTAGTTTAGATCATATAATGGTATAGCACGAGTTTGCATGAGAAAAATTAGTTTAAGCGACACATGATACACCCCAAAACATGAATAAAAAGGGGAATTTGTAAGAATTCACTCACAGTGGGTGCGTTCGGTTGATGATGTTGAATGCACGCGAAGTGGTTTTAACCACGAGTGAAATTAACCTAGATAAATAGCATTTTGGTTCGGTAAGTAAACGGATTTTATTAATCCATTTTAGTAGGATTGTTGGGTGTATTTTTGTGAGTTTAAGGCTATTTTCTAACCTTAAAAATGTTATTTTTAAGTATTTTTAATTGATTTTTAATTAAAATAAATAAATAAAAATTATAAAAAAATTGACTTTTTTTGACCATTGACCGTTGACTTTGACTGACTGTTGACCGGTTCGAAGGCATATTGTTGTGCGCTGAGTGAGGCTCGAACCCGAGACCTCCCGTACGCGTGCACGCAGCTCTACCAACTGAGCTACGTGTCTAACCCGTCATATAGCTGATTTTAATTATATATATATATTAATTAGGTTTAAACAGAAATCCTTTATTTTAAAAACGATTTTTAATCCAGAGAACCGGTGCGCTCCACAGGTCTCGAACCCGGGACCTGTGGGTTAGCGTACACACAGTCCACCGCTGGACTGTGTGTCTCACTTGGTTATTAACTCGGTTTTTTTTATACTTAAGATAGACTGTAAGTCCACCCGGTTCAGTTTAAAAAGGCAGGTTTTTATTTCAAGTGAGTAAGGCTGGGACAGGATTCGAACTCGCGACGTTAGTGTTTATTGTGCACACAGTCCACCGCTGGACTGTGTGTCTAACCCGAGTAATATCTTGCTTTTAATTATACTTAAACATTACCGAAACATCGTCTTCTTCACTGATTTTAACCAGAATCGGAAGTCGACTGGTTCGATGATTAAAACATGTTCTTTAGTGACAGAGGGTTAATTACAAGTGAGATTACATAAAAAGAATGAAGAAATTGAGCGTGAGGTATATCGATTTAATTCCTCTGTTTTCCGGCAGAACTCCGGCGACAGCAATCTCTTCCGGCGACGAGTGTCTTGCAGCAGAGAATCTTCAGAAAGCTTACAAAGGGTGTGGGTGACTTCGGTAAAAGTTTAGGGGGTTCAGTAAAGCTCAGAGATTAAGGACTCGGTTTTCCGGCGACGTACAAAATATTTCCGGCGAGTGAGTTTTCGCCAAGAAAGGGTGCGATTTGAGAGTGAAAGGTTTCTAGTGAGTTGTGGTGAATTTATAGGGTAGTATCGAGATGTATGGGGTCTGAATTCGGTCTCAATTCGAAGTCAGCCATTCTCCGGCGGTTACGGCTGATGTCGCGGGTTCAGACGTCGGTTATAACCGTTGTGGGAGTTAATTCTTCGGTTAACTTGAGCGGAAACGTAAATTATTGGCGAAGTCGTCGGGATTTCCGACGACTGCTATTTGGGCGCAAATTGACTGAATTTGACTTCCTCACTTTATTATTTGAATTAATTGATTCCTTTTATTATCAGAAAATCAAAGTGGCGGAGCAGTTGATCGGCTGGGTGATAAGTTGTTTGTTGAACCGGTACAGACCCGGGTTCGAAACCCGGCAGAAACAAAACATTTTTATTTTGCGATTTTTAACAGTTTTTCAAAAACTAATTATATATCCCCGTATAATAATTGATTATGTATCGTTTAAAATTATTTTGGGCATTTAATTCGCAACGAAAATTTTAACTGACTGTTCGGTTGATAAACGGAGCGGGTTTGGTAAATCCGTTTTTTGACGGATGTTACATTATTAGTCTAATCCGAAAGAGTCACATCTGCTTATCGTTAAACGCATATTGAGATATCTGAAGGGTTTTTCAAGCACCAGCTTGTGGTACCCTAGACATGATGATTTTAATCTTGCAGGTTACTCAGATTCTGATTTCGGATGCTGCAAACTGAATACAAAATCTACAACGGCCGGCTGCCAGTTCTTCGGAACCCGTTTGGTAACATGACAATGCAAGAAACAAACCGCGGTCACTCTCTCTACTTGTGAGGCTGAATACGTTTCGGCTTCCAGTTGTTTGCTCAGATTCTCTGGATACAGCAACAGATGAGAGATTTCGGTTTGCAATTTCTTGATACGCCTATATATGTAGATAATCAGGCCGCGATCGATATCACTAAAAACTCATGTCAAAATCACGTACTAAACATATCGAGATTCGACACCACTTTATCCGTGATTGCTACGAGAAAAAGTTGGTACGAATTGAGAAAATCCACACTGATGACCAAAAAGCTGATTTTTATAACAAAGCTTTTGATAAAACAAAGTTCAAAAATTTGTTAAAGCTTAATGGTTTAAACAATATGATCTCAGGGGATGTTTTTGAGGATGATGACGACTTGATGTGAATTTATCATCGGTTGAACGTTTTCTATACATTCTTCCTTATTATTTCTTAAAAATATGTTTTTGATTTTAGGGGGAGAATATTTGAGGAAAATACAAAAACATTTTAAAAAAAGCAAAAAGAGTTTTGTGTAAAAAGAGTGATCATAGTAAATCAAAAATGATAAGTCACAGTATGCTAAAGAATTGTATTGTTTTAAAGTATTTTAAGTAAGTCTTACTATGGATATGCCAATAGACTTCACTCGTTCAGTAGATTGTTATCGAGATATAAATCTAAGACACAAAAACTGATTAACTTGTGGGTTAACATCTCTGGGATATATGGACTTAGTACTCCGAAATTTCGTTTGAGAGAATGCCAGGTTCTGTGATAGTAGGTCTTTATATTTGATTGATATCTGGGGTATTATTCGAGTTCTTCTGATTTTGTGAAAGCAATGGCCTAGAACTCATATAATACTTTTGCATTATTTCCCCGAAAACTGCATAAAATGATTATGTCTTAAGCAATTATGACATTTGCAGTATAAAAGATTCCTTAATGGAACACCACCTAAAGACAAGCCTTCATCTCTTTGTCTGTACGGTAGTACTAACCTGAGCTCTCAAGGTCTCGCATTCACCCTATATACAAATATCAATTCCATATATTCACCTGTAAAATGACATTCTGGGAAACTCGATACGGGAGTATATTCTGAGATGGGAAACACAGTTATTTCATGTTTCTAATAATACCTTAACATATCTTGAAACAATTGAGAAACGAGAAGAGGTTTAAATGGATAAATATATTGGCAATCTAGGTAAATTTGTTTAAAAGCTTAAAAGGTGTTTCTAGACTAAAGGTACTGATGACTTATATGAATGCTTGAAATGATCCTCTGAAAACGCAAAATTCACAAAAAATGTTGTTATTCTTTAAAAATTTCTTGAAAAACCCAAAAGATTTTTAGTTTTCTTAGCTTGATAGTTTTATTTTTGTTTACCGATGATAAAAACACTGATGGTTGGATTCATTGCAACATCTTGCTAAGGAAATTTTGGAATCATGGGTTGGGAACTAATTTTTAGCAACAAAGTTTACTAAAATGTCAAGAAAGTTCATTAATTTGAAACTTTACATGTTAAAATAAATCTGTTTGGTCAAACATGGTCAACCAAGGTCATTAACTTGGATTTGGAAGGCAAATTGAATAACCAGGGTCATTAACTTGGACTTGGTTAGTCAAGTGGATTTTTGAAACAGATAAAATTTTTGATAAAATGAATGAAAAATAAAAAAACAAAAATTGAATGTTTATTTTATAGCAAGATCAGTTTTTGAAGAAAAGGATCAGGAGCAAGCACTTCAATTTCAAAAGGTCGTAAATGTGTGCTTTGCAAATGATATTCATTCGGGATCGAATTGGAAGACAACATGGAGAAAGATTGAGAAGAAGAATCGAAGAAAACTGAAGAAAAAGAAGCTCGGATCGCTGAACGTTCAAGAGTAGCATCTTTAAGGAGTTTTCAGTTTTTTAAACGACGTCCTCTGACCGATCAAACGCCTATTGCTTCTGAGGAACGTCGAAAACGGTTAAAGAGATTATTTGGGCGTTAAAGTCAAATCGAATTGAAGTTTTGAAGATTATCCAGACTACGGCAACATCCAAGGGGGACTTTGTTGGTGCATAATGTCTATTGTCTACGTCTAGGATATATCCGTAATGTTTATAAAGATTACAAGTTAATGTTTAAATAAGAAAATGTAAAATTTATATGTGTTACACTGTGATTCGCACGAAACTGGAGAGTATTTCGTACAAAATCAGTCACTCGTACGAAATACTGTTTCATACGAATCATAGTTGTTTGTTTGTTAGTGCACGCACTTCAGTACGAGTCATGTCGACCTATAAATAGGGAAGTGTTTTGTTAGAGCTAGAAACGGATTTGTCATTTCATACGGCGAAGCCCTGTCAGTTTGTTTACTTGCATCTGTAACTTGAACGTCTTTAATAGATCAGAAGCAGTTAAATAGTAAGTTCTGTCTTGTTTGTCATATCTACCTCTCTAGCAATGAATTTCGCCTCTGCTAGTTGAGCGAGATCAGATTGATTGCTCATTTTGGGAGCTCGGTCCCCGTCCATAAAGACTAGTAGTTTTTTAATTTTTTTAAAGATTAGGTTGGTTTTTATAATGTAATGTTAGAATTAATATTTATTTTAGAGTCTTTTCTAATATTTTTTTAATATTAGGTTGGTTTTTTTAATGTACTGTTTGAATTAATATTTAATTCACAGTTTAATTTTTTTAGTTATATATATATATATATTGTATATCTAGTTTTATATTTATATTACATATTTAATTTGTCAAAATTAAAAAATAAATAAGTTAACTAGGTGGGTAGGGCCATAACCTATTTCTTTAATTTCATCATTGGAGAAGCATCCTCTAAAAACTATGACGTGACGCTGACGTGAAAGTTCATCTCCAAAGAGAACAGCCTTACTCTAATTAGGATGGTCCATGGTTGGAATTACAATTAAGAAGATTGGGTACGGAACATGCGTGTGCGTGTACTGTCATATTAGAACATTCACAAGTTTATAGAAGATGTATGTTAACCCGTCCAATTTTTTCCTTTTTTTTTATGCTTCGGTTGCCTTCTCTCTTCTTTACGTCATATACTAAGATAGAATAATAATTGTAATTTGTTATGGCACTCCACATTCTCAGCTCCTTAACTGGTTTAGACAATTGTTGATTCGCTTCTACCATATTTTCGCCGATTAACAAGCACATCTATACTTGAAGTGTTTACAAAACCATAGTAGCAATAGTTTTAAAGTTGTTTCCCTCAAGTAACCTTTATTTTTTTATTGATCAAAACTCGAAACGAAAATGCACACACATACACTACATATTTTAGTTTTGGTTTATTGTAAACAATTTTAGTGATATATAACGGCTTTTTGCCTTTTAGGATAATAGCAATATAACTTAATGTATGCTTTGAGCATAATTGCATTACAACTTGATGTATTAAAGCTTTGTTACCATTTTATTATGTTCCATAATTCAACCCGTGTAATAACATAAAACATTCAATTTGTGTGTTCGATATTAGTTAATTCGTTGCTTACTACCATGTTATCACTTTATTAGTTCTTCTGGTAAACACATTTCATCTTATTCCTTATGTAGAATCATGTGGTAAAGGTTGTATTTTAAGAAACGAAGATGAAAGATTTATGGAACGCTATACCCCAACAATGAAGGATCTTGCATCAAAAGATGTTTCAAGATTTCCGATCAGGAAATATAGAACAATGTGTGCTCGATTGTATTTAGGTTTCAGTTTATTGTTTTAAAACGATTAAACATGTTTGTTATTTATTTGTTATTTAAAAGATATTCCTTATTTTATAATCTAATTTTATAAAAACCTTAAAAATGTATAGTTATTTGCCGTTTAATAAAATGTGGTATGTAAATTCTATAAAACTACTTGTGTTTGCACATGGGTTTTACTACTAGTAAAAGAAGAGATGAGTTACAATGCTGATGTGTCATGCTCTGAGCTATACCACCTAAGCTTTTATTACTTTATTTTTACTCCATTATTACATCATAAATATCATTTTATTATTTAATTTAAAAAACTTATAATACTATTTTAATTTGAAATTTGAAATTCAAAATAGTAAATGGGTTGGATGGGCTCACTAATTGCTTTGCAGATTATAATTTGGTTCCATGATCTCAATTAGAAATTGAAATCAAACAATCTTTGTACTCTCTATTAGCTTTCACATTCACTAAAAACTATTTAACCCCCGCTCCTTCCAATTTTCCATTTTTATTTTCGGTCCTCTCTCTTCTTTACGTCTCTGATATCGAATATAATTGTATTGTTAGCACTCCAATTTCAGACCTTAACTGTTTGACAATTTGATTGCTTAAATATTTCGCATAACATGCACATTAATATTTCAAAACCATATAAAATATTTAAGGTTCCCTCAAGAAACCTTTTTTGTTTTATACAAATCAAACGTGCACAACATCATACATAATTAGGTTTTTAATTTTAGTATTATAACGATTTTTGCCTTTTAAGGATAATTAAATTTGTTTCTTCTTATAATTCCTACATCTTTGATTATTGTTGTTACCATTAATCACTAATTCAAGGTTAGATATCATTAAACATTAAATTTTTTTGTATATTATTTTCTTACTACCATGTTATCACTTTATTAGTTCTTCTGGTAAACACATTTCATCTTATTCCTTATGTAGAATCATGTGGTAAAGGTTGTATTTTAAGAAACGAAGATGAAAGATTTATGGAACGCTATACCCCAACAATGAAGGATCTTGCATCAAAAGATGTTTCAAGATTTCCGATCAGGAAATATAGAACAATGTGTGCTCGATTGTATTTAGGTTTCAGTTTATTGTTTTAAAACGATTAAACATGTTTGTTATTTATTTGTTATTTAAAAGATATTCCTTATTTTATAATCTAATTTTATAAAAAACCTTAAAAATGTATAGTTATTTGCCGTTTAATAAAATGTGGTATGTAAATTCTATAAAACTACCTGTGTTTGCACATGGGTTTTACTACTAGTAAAAGAAGAGATGAGTTACAATGCTGATGTGTCATGCTCTGAGCTATGCCACCTAAGCTTTTATTACTTTATTTTTACTCCATTATTACATCATAAATATCATTTTATTATTTAATTTAAAAACTTATAATACTATTTTAATTTGAAATTTGAAATTCAAAATAGTAAATGGGTTGGATGGGCTCACTAATTGCTTTGCAGATTATAATTTGGTTCCATATCTCACATTTGAAATTGAATTCAAATCTAAATCTTTGTTCTCTCTATCTCTTTCTACTTCACCCTAAACACAACTCCATCATCTCATCTCTCAGCTCCTTCACCAACATCGATTTCTTCTCAGGTCCTTCAGTTTCTACTTCTCCTGCATGATCTCGAATCATTCCGTCACTGCCCGTCGAACATATCATCTATATATTGCAATAAATATCTAATAATGCACATAATAGCAATCACATCATCATTAGGCCCGATAACGGTATGCTTCTTCTTGATTCTTCTACAATCATACTTATGTTTGCTACAATCATCATATATAATCTAGTTTTAATTTTGTTCTTTCGATTTCTCCTCTTTCTAATGTTAATTGTTTCTTCCTTATAAACTACCTCACATCTTTGATTTTGTTTTCCATAACTAATTCAGTTAATATCTTCAATATAAATTTTTTTGTTATTTGATTTTAGTACCAGTTATCACTTTATTAGTTCTCTGGTAAACACATTCATCTTATCCTTATGTAAATCATTGTAAGGTTGTTTAAAAACGAAGATGAAAGATTTATGAACGCTAACCCAACATGAAGATCTGCATCAAAGATTCAAGATTTCCGATCATGAAATATAGAACAATGTGTGCTCGATGTATTTAGTTCAGTTTATTGTTTAAACGATAAACATGTTGTATTATTGTTATTTAAAAGATATTCCTTATTTATAATCTAATTTAAAAACCTAAATATATATTTGCGTTTAATAAAATGTGTATGTAAATCATAAAACTACTGTTTGCACATGGTTTATACTAGTAAAAGAAGAGATGATTACAATGCTGATTTCATGCTCGACTATGCCACCTAACTTTATACTTATTTACTCCATTATTACATCATAAATATCATTTTATTTAATTTAAAAACTATAATACATTAATTGAAATTTGAAATTCAAAAAGTAATGTGGAGCTCACTAATGCTTTGCAATTATAATTTTCCATATCTCACATTTGAAATTAATTCAAATCTAAATCTTTGTTCTCATCTAATTCTATTACTGCACCCTAAACAATCATCATCTCATCCTCAGTCCTCACAAATCGTTTCTTCTCAGGTCCTTCATTTCTACTTTCCTGCTACTCGAATCATTCGTTTGAATAATCTATATCAATATTTATCAATTTCGATTCTCTCATTCCGATGTGTCTTCTTGATTCTTCTACAATTCTGCACATCGATCGGTATACTAATTAGGTTAATTTGTTCATTCGATTTTTCTTTTGATGTTATTTGTTTCTCCTTATAAACTACCTCAATCAATTGTTGTCATCTATCAGTTAGATATTTTCAATAAGATTATTTGATTTGTTTTTAATAAAACAATGTTTACAGTCATCTTCATATTTTGTACGCACGTGCGATTGTGATGTGTTTACTACAATTTTAATCAATATTGCAACTTCATAATGCCGTTTGTATGGATTATCTCATTAACAGCTATATGAACATTTCATGATATATGTGGCGTCATGTGCTGCAATCAATACCGTTCTCTACATACGATGTTTAGGAGTTTGAGTGACGTACATATGATATTTAGGAAGATTTAGTGATAATCATAATACAATTACTTGATGATAATAATTATCGGTGTTTGCATTTAGCTATTTAATTATGTGTTTTTGTTTCATTTAGTATACAAATGGACTATATGGCTGCTGTAACTATTGAGATTGGAAAAACATCGTTTCACCTCCATAAGGTGCGTAGTCATTTCCATTTGGTATTACTTATGGTTGAATAGATCAAATTATGCATTATTTTCACACAACAAATGGAAGGTGAAAAGTTGAATACATCACCATGGTTTTTGTTTTGCTATCCAGATGTTTAGGCAATCTGTTGAATATTGAAATTGAGTTCTCTGTGCATGAGTTTGAGACGACTTTCATTACGTTGAATGGTACTTTGAGTGACATTCATATTCTATTTAGTATACATATGATGTTTAGGAGTTTGAGTGACGTACAAATGATGTTTAGGAAGATTTAGTGATAATCACAATACAATCACTTGATGATAATAATAATTGATGTTTGCATTAGCATTTAAATATTTAATTCTGTGTTTGGTTTTAGTTAGTATACAAGTGGACTATATGGCTGCTGTAACTATTGAGATTGGAAAAACATCGTTTCATCTCCATAAGGTGCGTAATCGTTTCCATCTGGTATTACGTATGGTTGAATAGATCAAATTATGCATTATTTTCACACAATAAATGGAAGGTGAAAAGTTGAATACATCACCATGGTTCTTGTTTTGCTATCCAGATGTTTAGGTAATCTGTTGAATATTGAAATTGAGTTCTCTGTGCATGAGTTTGAGACGACTTTCATTACGTTGAATGGTACTTTGAGTGACATTCATATTCTATTTAGCATACATATGATGTTTAGGAGTTTGAGTGACGTACATATGATGTTTAGGAAGATTTAGTGATAATCACAATACAATCACTTGATGATAATAATAATTGGTGTTTGCATTAGCATTTAAATATTTAATTATGTGTTTGGTTTTAGTTAGTATACAAGTGGACTATATGGCTCCTGTAACTATTGAGATTGGAAAAACATCGTTTCATCTCCATAAGGTGCGTAATCGTTTCCATTTGGTATTGCTTATGGTTGAATAGATCAAATTATGCATTATTTTCACACAACAAATGGATGGTAAAAAGTTGAATACATCACCTGGTTTTTGTTTTGCTATCCTGGTGTTTAGGCAATCTGTTGAATATTGAAGTTGAATTCTCTGTATGTGAGCTTGAGACAACTTCATTATGTTGAATGGTACTTTGAGTGACATTCATATTCTATTTAGCATACATATGATGTTTAGGAGTTTGAGTGACATACATATGAAGTTTAGGAAGATTTAGTGATAATCAAAATATACTCACTTGATGATAATAATTATCGGTGTTTGAATTTAGCATTTAAATATTTAATTTTGGGTTTTGTTTCAGTTAGTATACAAGTGGACTATATGGCTACTGTAACTATTGAGATTGGAGAAACATCATTTCATCTCCATAAGGTACGTAATCATTTCCATTTGGTATTGTTTAGGGTTGAATGGATCAAATTATGCATTATTTTCACACGACAAATGGAAGGTAAAAAGTTGAATACATCACCTGGTTTTTGTTTTGTTATGCAGGTGTTTAGGCGTCTGTTGAATATTGAAGTTGAGTTCTCTGTGTATGAGTTTGAGACAACTTTCATTCCGTCACTGCTTGGTCGAACATACATCTATATATTGCAATAAATATCTATATAGTGCACATCATATCAATCATCAACATTAGAGCCCGATAACGGCAGTCTTCTTCTTGATTCTTCTTCAATTCGGGTGCTACAATCGATCGGTATATAATCTAGGTTTTAATTTAATTCTTTCGATTTCTCCTCTTTCTGATGTTAATTTGTTTCTTCCCTCATAAACTATCTCACATCTTTGATGTTGCTGTTCCATAACTAATTCAGGTTAGCAATCTTTTCAATATAAGTTTTTTTTTGTGATTTGATTTTTTAATTTTTGATAATCATCAAACAATGGTCTTAGTCATCTTCATATTTGATGATTACAATGAACTGTATATTCTTGATCGTGTTCAAATAATAACTATTTTGTTACAAGTATTGCTAATCTTCAGTAATTTTGTGCCGTGGGTTGTACGGTTTACTCAATTAATCTATCTCACTCTCTATCTTTCAAACGTTTACTGACTTATCTCATAAAGGCTATGATGAACAAGTTAGGAACGTGCTCTGCAATCAATACCGTTCTCTACATATGATGTTTAGGAGTTCGAGTCACGTACATATGATGTTTAGGAAGATTTAGTGATAATCACAATACAATCACTTGATGATAATAATTATCGATGTTTGCATTTAGCATTAAAATATTTAATTAGTGTTTTGTTTCAGTTAGTATACAAGTGGACTATATGGCTGCTGTAACTATTGAGATTGGAAAAACATCGTTTCATCTCCATAAGGTGCGTAATCGTTTCCATTTGGTATTACTTATGGTTGAATAGATCAAAGTATGCATTATTTTCACACAACAAATGGAAGGTAAAAAGTTGAATACATCACCTGGTTTTTGTTTTGCTATCTAAGGCGTTTAGGCAATCTGTTGAATATTGAAATTGAGTTCTTTGTGCATCAGTTTGAGACGGCTTTCATTACGTTGAATGGTAACTTTGAATGACATTCATATTCTATTTAGCATACATATGATGTTTAGGATTTTGAGTGACGCACATATGATGTTTAGGAAGATTTAGTGATAATCACAATACAATCACTAGTTGATAATAATAATTGGTGTTTGCATTAGCATTTAAATATTTAATTCTGTGTCTTGTTTTTGTTAGTTTACAAGTGGACTATATGGCTGCTGTAACTATTGAGATTGAAAAACATCGTTTCATCTCCATAAGGTGCGTAATCGTTTCCATTTGGTATTACTTATGGTTGAATATATCAAATTATGCATTATTTTCACACAACAAATGGAAGGTAAAAAGTTGAATACAGCACCTGGTTTTTGTTTTGCTATCCAGGTGTTTAGCAATCTATTGAATATTGAAATTGAGTTCTCTGTGCATGAGTTTGAGACAACTTTCATTACGTTGAATGGTACTTTGAGTGATATTCATATTCTATTTAGCATACATACGATGTTTAGGAGTTTGAGTGACGTACATATGATGTTTAGGAAGATTTAGTGATAATCACAATGCAATCACTTGATGATAATAATAATTGGTGTTTGCATTAGCATTTAAATATTTAATTCTGTGTTTGGTTTTAGTTAGTATACAAGTGGACTATATGGCTGCTGTAACTATTAAGATTGGAAAAACATCGTTTCATCTCCATAAGGTGTGTAATCGTTTCCATTTGGTATTGCTTATGGTTGAATAGATCAAATGATGCATTATTTTCACACAACAAATGGAAGGTAAAAAGTTGAATACATCACCTGGTTTTTGTTTTGCTATCCAGGTGTTTAGGCGTCTGTTGAATTTTGAAATTGAGTTCTCTGTGCATGAGTTTGAGATAACTTTCATTACGTTGAGTGGTACTTTAAGTGATGCTCATATTCTATTTAGCAAACATATGATGTTTAGGAGTTTGAGTGACGTACATATGATGTTTAGGAAGATTTAGTAATAATCACAATACAGTCACTTGATGATAATAATTATCGGTGTTTGCATTTTGCATTTAAACATTTAATTTTGTGTTTTGTTTCAGTTATTATACAAGTGGAATATATGGCTGCTGTAACTATTGAGATTGGAGAAACATCGTTTCATCTCCATAAGGTGCGTAATCATTTCCATTTGGTATTGTTTAGGGTTGAATGGATCAAATTATGCATTATTTTCACACAACAAATGGAAGGTAAAAAGTTGAATACGTCACCTTGTTTTTGTTTTGTTATGTAGGTGTTTAGGCGTCTGTTGAATATTGTCGTTAAGTTCTCTGTGTATGAGTTTGAGACGACTTTCATTACATTGAATGGTACTTTGAGTGACATTCATTGAAATTGAGGTTGGTATGGTGTGCCTTGGATAAAGTGTTATTTTCTTATTGTTTTTTTGTTTGTAAATGATGCATACGAACTTTGGCTGAGTTTTTCTTCTTTTTTGCATATGAACTGGCCTACAGCGATGCACATACAGTATCTATCATATGAACCGTCCTACAGTGATGCTCAAATAGGGTAATTTAATCTTTAATTTTATGATTTTAAAACAATTATGTCATGGTTTTAAGAGTTAGCTACTATGATTGAAATCTACTCTTAAGTGTCTACAAATTAGGCTCGACCTAATCTGTTGTGTGAAATGTTTATGGTGGATTCTGATAAATAAGCATCTTAAATATATAAATCCATGTTTAAATAGGTTAATATTGTTTCATGTAAAGAATAAATCATTTTGATAAATAAGCGGTTAAAAGTCAAATTGAAGTCAAGATTTTATTGTAATTAAACGTGTTTGATTTTACTGTTTACTCACTGAAATTTCAGGATGGTGCTATGACTTTTTTATTCTAATTAAGCCTTAATCTATTGACCTTTTTGCTTATGTAGAGGTATTTGCAGTTGTGTTGCTTTTGGCCATCTGCTATATTTTTAGTTTTTTACAATGATTATTTCTATAGTTGCTTTGCTATAATATATATTTTACGAGGAACATGTAAGCATGCCAAAAGCTACTCAAAGTTGGCGTATCACTGTGAACGATTTGGTCTATATGACAACCTTCATTTTCATGGTTCTTAATATAGCATAAGCGTATGCAGTTTCACATTAATGTTACTTGAGCATTGTTTTTGTTTTTGCTTTAATGCAGATGTCTCGGACTCTACTGGCTGGGATAAAGGTACTAAGTTTTTGTTTTCGTATATATAATTTGTGTTTTTCTTACATATAAGATTGATAACAAGAAATAATGAATAGTTACTATACTAAACCAAATTGTATATTCTTGATTCTTAACTAGGCACTAGAGCATGATTCTAAGAGTGTACACAGAGCATGATTCTAAGGTTTGTTATTTCACATACACATGCTTGCTTCTGATTTATTCACATACACATACCTGAATGGAGTCTCAGGTTTATTATTTTCACATACACATACTTGAATCAATAGGTTATTTGCGTATGTCATAGTTTGTTTGCTAATTGATAACTGATAATTAAAGGGTATTTTATTCATTCGATAAGTTATGTTAGAATTAAAGGGTAAAGTTATCATTTCGCCCATTGATCACTGATAAAAAGATTGCAACTCTAAACAAAAACAAAGTCCAAATTTTCTTCATTCGATATTAAATGGTGAATAACAAAATTCTAATTTTGAAAGATTTTGAACATTACACGCTACAATTAACACTACCTAGGATATACATGACTCTCGCCTTCTTCCATGCAATTTCATTCTTTCTTTTAGTTACAGATCAACTAGCATATCGTAAGTCTTTTGATCCTGTTTCAGAAGCTGTGTGATAAAGTCTTCTGCTTTATCTTTGAACTCTGATGGAGTGGAGTGGACAACTTTATCCAGCAGTGCAATGCTACTCAATGTTTGCTTGTAATAATTGTCACTCACGATAGCAAGTTTTTGGTTGAATTCTTCATCTGTTCTCTGTTCTTGGAGTGACCATCTTGAAAATTCCATTTTAACATTGTTGGTATCTGCCCACTGGTAGAAGGTTTTGTTTGCCATTTAGAAAGAGTGTGAGTGTTTTTGGATGGTTTTTTGGATGAATAGTTTCTTAAAAGTGAATTGTTGATGTTTTCAACTAAATGAAGAGATGATTCCTAATTACGATAACCTATTTTTGAAGTTTAAATTTTGTCTTTTGGGTTTCTAGATATTAATTTTTACTTGCTTTCCCATGAAAACTCATTTTTGAGAGGTTTTGCATTAAACGCACAGGGTTTTTGAATATAAATGTACATGTTTATATTAAATGTACATGTTTTTTCCCATTAAATTATTACATGTACATGATTTTTAAATATAATTTTTTTATTTAATGCTTGCATTGAAATATGACCTTTGGGCTGTTAGATATTTTACTATATAATACTATTGCCAATTCAAATGTTTTGCATCATACACCGATTCATTCAGTCAAATAGAAGAGCAATTGTTATAGTTTTGCATCAGCTGTTATAAATACATTAAAATGGCATGATATACTTCTGCACAATCTGACGATTTAAAGCAATACTTAATTAAACAAATTGAAGAGCAAGTTTATGCTGCTAGGTCTACTCTACAAGAGCTGTAGAGGTGTTTTAACGGTCTATAACTTGGTCTGTTGACAAGAGACCAGGTTTCAAGAGACCTGAGGGCGATGCCGACGACTTCCATTCGTGACCTGTGTGTTGCGAGTAATATAGAGTGTGGAGATAGAGACCTTGAGCTCATGACAAAGATCAAGGACATACATCGAGAGGTTCAGTGCTCGATGGAGTTGAAGTTAAAGTTCCTTGATTCTTGCTATTAGAGTTTAAGTGTCTGATTAGTTTTCTTTTTTCGTATGTAATTTTTACTTTTTTAATACTTTAAATTTTAGTCATATGTAATTGTTATTGTTTTCATTTTCTATCTATCAAGGAATACCCAAAATGGTCTTCACCAGGTAAGAGTGAATGTAAATCGTTTAAAAATTTCCGTCTATGGTCAATGATATTGGATTTTACTTTTCAAATATTTTTAAGATTCTTGAGATTTCAAATTGTGTATATCAGGTCCATGGTTTTGGCTATTCTCCTAATCTACATAGTTAAGGTTCGGAATTCTGGGTAAAATACGATAAGATCTTACCTTTCTTCTTTCATTTTCCTATTAGACCTTAAAAATGTATAGTGATGTCATTTGGTCTTATGTTTCATTATGTATTTAACGAAACACTCCCAAGGTATATGTTTTGAAAGATACTAATTATTATAGTTTTTATTGAATAATATTTTGCAGTTCTAATGGGAAAGAAAAGGTTTTGGTTTGGTTTCTTTATGAGATTTTTCGCTTGCAAGGCCGAATCAAAAAATGAAAAGGTGAGTGAAGTTTTAAAGTAAATAAAAATATTATAATGTATACTGAAACGTGACCATAATGTTAGGCTTTTTGATGTTGTTTTCAGGGAACTAAGAGGAGAAGATGGTGTTTCAGGATTCTAAAGATGAACTGCCACTACCATGCACTCGAAATATCCGAGAAAGAAGTGAGCAACCATGTGGAGGATGATAAACAACACACAATGGCACTAGCCAATGCTATGAGGGTTGCAACTAAAGCAGCATTGGTGGCTACAAATGCAGCTATTGAACTTGCTAGACTCATAAGGTCACCTGAAGACATCCAAGCGGCAACCCGAATCACAGCCGCCATCAAGATTCAATCATTTTATCAAGCACATTTGGTACATAACTACATATATCTTTCTTTAGTACTAGTTGACACATTTGACTTTTTAGGTCAAATCTACAAAAGTTAAATCTGATTTTATGTATATGTAATATGTTCAACCAGTTATAGTGTTTAGTAAGTAAGTAAAGATTTTTGGTAGTAATTTATTAAATTCCATTTTTTTCTTGATGTTGAAGACTTGTATCTTTGGGTATGCGAGTGGAAATTCATTCTATGGAGCAAAAGCAAGCATAGGTTTGAAAGCTCAACATGGGCAGTTGAGTATTTCTCTGTTAATCAATTTGCTTGCTTGCTTATTTTTTCATATATCATTAGCTGAAATCTAATGATTTTGTAATTCGATTTCTATAAGATTCTCCTTTCTTATGAATTTTTATCCAATCCAAAAATACGTTTTGGATTCATTAACCACTTGACTTTTTTTCCAAGGTCTATTGACTACAGGCACTTGGCTTTGGAAATCGGACGTGTCCATTTGGAGCCTGTTGTTTTTACAAGGTAATTCAATGTACTAAATGTCTGATATACATGTTATGTATTATCATGAGGCTGGAAAATAGTGATCGTATAATTATATTGGAATATATTATAAAAGGTTTTGTGTTTCTTTGTTAACAACATGCATACAGGATGAAGCAAGGAAAACATAGGAAATGCCTTAGAAGAAAACAATGAAGCCTAGATTGATATTTAGGACATGTTGTAATATTGATTGTAATTTTCCATTAAAGTGTATTAATGAATATGAAACGTTAAAATAAATGTCATGAGCTTTGATGATAACCCAATCATGCCCCGATCACCTTTTCCGCTGCGGGTCGGGGTGTGACACATACCATGATGGTCGCTTAGAAGAAGTCGTTTTGCGTCATCTTGGGCTGAAGATGGACAGATGGTTGTTGTTAAAGATATTCGGTCTTACTAAATTTTATTTTACACATTCGTTATTAGACCAGTAGCATGTAGGGGTATTCATAAACTGTTGAACCGACCAAACTGCTCAACAGAAGCAGTCGGCTGAGTAATCGCTACGAAATTTGTACGGTTCAGCTCACAGTTTAGTTTTGGCAGTCTAACAGTTCAAGCCACGATTTGGAACTTAGGAGCTTAGTTTAAGGAAAGTTGTTTCGGTTCTTGATGACATGTTATGTCATGGTGATTGATTGTCTAATAAAATGTGGTATATAAAGTTTTTAAACACCACATGTGTTTGCACACGGGTTTTACTACTACTAGTAATAATAATAATAATAATAATAATAATAATAATAATAATAATAATAATAATAATAATATATTAACTCTACTTCGTTTTTTTGTGAAACTTAGCTCAAACGTAGCAAAAAATAAGCTCGTCTCAATAGTATATTCGGCATTTTATGAAACGTAATTTTAAAAGTTACAAGAGAAAAACAAGGTAAGGAGCTAAATTAATTATTATAATTATATGGAGAAAGGTTACCATACAAGAGGCATGTGGTGTATGAAACATACGAAACATTTATATCCTTTGATTACCTAAGATCAATGGCTCAAAATAAAGTAGTGGCAATTATGTAATTTAAAGAGTCTTACAATTGAAAAACGAATAGAGAAAAGAGTATTAGGATTTTTTCTCACTTAAACTCTTTCCCCAATTAATTTTCATACGGCTATAACTTTTCATACGTGAATAGTTTTTTTTAAATTAAACCGTATTATAGAGCATTTCATTCTCTTTAATTTGAGCAACATATTGCTATAGTTTTCTTATTTTTTAACAGGATTTTTACGTGATTTTGAATACGTAGTACCCATTACATGATTTTGAATACCCAATACATGACTATGTGATTTCATTATAGTATGCGAAACCGCACAAGTGATTACGTAACAGTAGTTGACTATGTATTATTACGTGACTACATGATTTTGAATATCCATTTCGTGATATGTGATTTCATTATAGTATTTATGTGAAACCCCGCTGAGTAATTACGTAATTAAGTAAAGTAAAAACATCTAATACATAATATTTCATATGGAATACCTATAATAACCATTAGCCAAAATTAAGGATAAATTATATACAAAACATTAGCCAAAATTAACTTATAATAACCACATAGAGCCGTATATTAGTGATTTAATCATGTAATAAAGCATAAATAATCAACTGCTTATTATTTTAATGTGTAATCACGTAATAAGCATAATTGTAATAACACTAGTTATAACAAATCATATTGACATTAGTTATAACAAATAATATTGAATATGTAATTACGTAATAGATTTATATTAAATGTGTAATCTCGTAACGGTTCATGTTGCATGTGTAATCATGTAATGTATATTCAAATCATGTAGTCATGTGCTAGTTATTCAAAATCAAGTAATCACGTAATGAACTAATGGGTATTTAAAATCCTGTAAAATTTTTTTAAGAAAACTATAGCAATAGGCTACTCGAATTAAAGATAATGAAATACTTGTTAATACAGTGTAAATTAAAAAAATGTTAACGTATGAAAAAGTTTTAGCCGTTTGAAAATCAATCGGGAAAGATGTTCATTTGAGAAATGACCAAAATATCCTTTCTGCCAATGACCATTGTCCTCCTCTAATTCTTGCATATGTTTTGTACCAGAAAATTGTCATGTACATGATCTCACCACTAATTATATTATAATATATGTATATGGGGTGGGTTCGACTACAAAGTCTATTTTTCCTACAAAGTGTACAAGTCATAAAACACCACATTTTCAGCCATAAAACACACTCAAAACCCACAAATAATTGAGTGAAAATCACTAAAACACAATATCCAAACCCTAAGAGTCCATAAAAACTTCAAACACACCATCGTAGAAATATGAATATAAAACACAACATGGCAATCAACATAAAACACATTAGTGTTAGCCATTCGCTAATCAAAGCCTTATCATCCAAAACACAACACAAAACCCACAAATATGGATTTTTAGTAATCTTCATTTTGTTATTTTTGGGTTTTGAGTGTGTTTTATGGTTAACATGATGGTGTTTTATGACTTTTTACACTTTTTAGGAAAAATAGACTTTGTAGCCAACTCCCACCCTATATGTATGATATAATCAAAGCCTACAAATTTAAAACTCACGTCAACAAGTAACCACACAACACTTTATGATCCCACATCGATCAAGCACAGAAAAGCCACCGTCCATTAGTAATTACAAATAGAAGGCTTCAGTGTCTTAGTATCTTATTCAAACATTAGTTTCTTTTAACGAGAACACCCTAGTACAAGAGAATCCCGAGTTAACAATACCATGTTGGGTGTTGATAGTAGTCGTTTTTAGAGCATGACTATGGGAGACTCTACATCAACTTGTATATAATTTTAAGGTATGTTCATATTTAAGTTTATGCCTAGTTATTTACTATTATTATTATAATTGTTGTTGTTGTTGTTGTTGGTGGTGGTGGTGGTAGTTTTTATACTAGTATTATTATTTTTAGGCATTAGGGTTATTATTAGGGATGCGTATTAGGTAGCCTAGCCTTAGTTAGGCAGGGACTGATCACTCATGCTTAAACAAGGCAGCGTTAACCAATATACAACCACGATTATAACTAGTTAGATGTACCATAACCTAACCTAGGATTGCTTATGCTATATCAGGACCTAGGGATATTGTTTCATTATGCTGGCAACTGTTATCTAATTGTACTAGTAACATATTACTTGATTGTGCTAGCAATTGTTACACATGTGAGTTTTATGAATGATTTTAATACGTCCCAAACTGTATATTAATGCATGACTATTATATGCATGTACATTACCTGTGCACCATACACACGATATTTGTGGTCCCTTATACGTGTCGCCATGGCGGGATTTTTCTGGTTTACACCTATGGTGTAGAGGGCATTGACCGTATGATGATGGGTCACATGGTGACATTGGGTTATGATGACATGGACTGATACAAAGTCATGGTGAAATAATGTGGTTTAGATCTTGTCTATTTCATGAGCGCACCAACAATAATTGAAGTGTCCTTTTAAGCATGTGTCAAAACTGATGAGGCATGATTGCTTGTGATAGTCTAGACTTGTGATAGTCTGGTAGAAATGTATATCCTAGATTGGTGGGATCTGGTGAAAGCATTAGACTTAATAACATTATGATTGAGTCACATAAGTCTAGCAAATCTTCAGGAAATGCATAACATTTCATACTACATGATCGTATTCGCCACGTCGCAATGCGATAAAAACTATTACTTTAACCGTTGGTAGATTATCCGAATACACAATTCATGTTAGGAGAGTTTCGGTACTCCCTGAAACGTTAAGTATAAGACATGAAATCATGTCCAAAGCAATGCATATATGAAACCCTAAGTGGGAAAAACAAGATTACAATGTATAATTTTCGGAAAATGCACAAGTTATAATTGTCCGAATCCGAGCCATAAAAGTTACAATTTCAATAAACCGGTCACAATTACATTATTAATGGAACATTATATGATTATTAGACCATGTTAATGATCACAAGAAATATTAAGGGCATCGTGAATATATATATATATATATATATATATATATATATATATATATATATATATAATTTAATTACTATGTAAGGTCACGTAAGTGAACGTTAATTTATTCGAAAGCGTAACTAGTGTTGGTTTAACTTCTAAACATTAACTAGACATGTCTAATGGACTAGTTAGACATTGTTTATCATTATAATGCTAGTATAAAACTCCTAACATTCTTAACAAACTAATTAAGAATAATGACCAAAATATCTAACGTATATATTTCAACACATGTCTAAATGGATTAAATAATTCAAAAATTAAAACCAATATCCCCCCTCAAGTGGGCCCCACAAACCTCACCTTATGATGAACTTGTGGATAAGATAGTATGGTCATGGAGGATTTGGTCTTGACTTCATGGGGTTTAGTCGTTGAATTATTCTAAAGTAGAAAGAACAAGAACACAAGATCATACCATGTCTCACACAACACTCTCTCTAACTGACAGCCCACTCTTCTCTCTCTCTACTCTTCATCTTTCAAGTTTAAACAAGGTTTCTAAGGTTTACAAGTATATAATAAGAAGACCTAAGGTGTATACAAGCATAAGGATCATCAAGAAGGTTGTTTCACAAGACTAGGAGCTTTCTATTTTCTTACTTTCTTCATAGAAATCTTCCCTAGTCTATGAGCTAGTTCTATGTCTTCATAATCCTCCATTATGCTTCTTTTTATGTATAGATTTGAGAAGTATAAGTTGATCATTCAAAAGACCTTGTTAAAAATATATGAAAACCCTAAAATAAAGCAACATAATCTACATAATAAAAGTGTTCTTGTTGTTGATCTTGATGTTGATAAACTAGTATACATGTTAAATGTGCAAGTGGTTTGTTAAAAAGTAGATCTAACATGATGTACAAGTAATATGGGTTACGAACTTGTTGGATGATATTGAAAGTAGCTTTAAAAGTGTTTAAAGTCTATAGAGTTTATAAAAGCTTCATATTCCAGATTTGGTTTTAAAAGTGTGTATAAAAGTTATGATATGTACTTGGTTTATAAAATGGATGTACATGGAAAGTTGTTATTTGTAGAGATCTGCATTTTATACAAGTTCATGTGATAGTTTTTGATAAAAATATATAAAAGTATGATCTTGTTGTTTAAAAGTGTTTTATGATGACGTGGGAAACAATATTTTGGTTATGTTGTGTTGTAAACCTTAAAACACTCTGGAAACATTATAAACAAGCTCTAACTTTTGTATTTAAATTTCAAACAATATATCGGATGGCATGGTTGTTTATTTTATTCATATAGATTGTTTACACTGTTGAATGCAATGAAAACCTTTGATGGTCACACGCATGAGCTTCCACTACAAGCAGGGTTAATTTGTTACAATTGTTAGTGTTTTGAAAGTTGTAAAAGGTTAATTTGTTAATAATAGGAGAGTATACTGAATTGTTAGTGTTAAATTGCTATATATATAAATTTAGCACCATATTAAAATTACTAATATTTCACTGATATCCCACCTTGATAACCGATATCTCAAATATCGGTCCTTGACTGATATCCGATATTTTAAACCATTAATTACTTAGCTCACAATATAACTTCCAGAGAATGGCAGTCAGTTTTATAAAACCTTTCTATAAATAACATAATCTGTTTTATATATATATTATATTTTTTAAATATATATTTTATAAACTACCAAATCTCATTAGAATTTATAAGGCTATTTGATAAAGCTAAAACTTATATTTAAACATTTATAAACCTGAATGTTATATATGTATTTTTATAACTGTTATAAATTATTAAAATTACTAATAATTATATATATATTAATAAAAAGAACTTTTATCTAATTAAATAAATAAAATAATCCATTTTGTTTTGAAATTAGGGATATCCGAGGAATCATGAGAATAAACAAATTGTAACAGAAGTTGGTGGAATACAATAATCATTTGTATTATGAAATTACGTCATAAGTTAAACTAAATATAAATTGAAATTCGTGGTGGTTATAGTCTCTCATACTTTTTTGAATTTCATCCTAAAATTGATGTAGATAAAACTAATGGGTAAGGTTGTGATTACTTGCAAAGGTTGAGAAGAAGAATATAGGATTATATAATAGAGTATAAAAATTTGGGTGTCGACATGGATTGGTTCAAAACAAAGGTTTTGGTTATCTAGTGACGACCACACACACATAGAATGGAGGATTGAGTTATTGCCGAGTTGGAAAAAATAAACTAGTGTATAGGTCGAATTCCCAAGGGTGGGATACATCAACTGAAGTTGGAACGGTGACAAGATGTTGCTCAGGATTCTCTTAGAATGGAGGCTTCAGTATGTCAAGTACGTATCACTATGTCAAGTACGTATCACTGGATAACATTTCTACTTGTTAGGAAACTTTTTTAAAGTGTTGAAAAAAACCTGATCATTCTAATCAACTCCGAAGATGACAAAGTCAACAGGTCTCTAAAAATGAAGATACAAGGCAACAGAACAACAGAAAGATAAGCATCATCTTCAACAAAAACAAATCAGAAAGTGATCACAATCAATAAAGGATGATCCGGAAAAGACAAATCTGATGGATCTAATGATAAATCTGACATTTATTTACCCTGATCATTAGAATTCTTGTGAAACAACTTGTCAAAGACATAAGGTTCTACACGAACTTCTAAGTAGCAAGTGGACTTGAACGGATTTAATAAATATGGCAAAAAACTACTTTACACAGTCAAGTGTATGAATAAAAAAATATTTATTCGTATCACAAATTCTCTATAAATAGAGAACATAACTCCAAAGGGAAATGAGTCGCTTAGCATTTATCACATACTACAAACTCCACTGCCCTTCATCACATAATTCTTTAATTATTTGTTTTTTATAGTCAATGACCTCACAACCACCTTATAAGCTTTTCAAAGTGATATAAACATGAAAATTCTATATTTGTGTTTCTTGAAAGTTTGATTTCTAGTTCCGCACCCTATTTGCATATTTTTGGAGTCATTTTCCAAGTTTAGTTAAAACATTGAATAATCTGTTTTCAAAAGATCAACTACTCAAGTATCTATTTTTGATACTTTTCTTTTATTTAAAAATGGCAAACTTTCAAACATGGAACAATGCTTCCAACATCACATCAGGTCTATGTGAAAGCCTCCGACTTTAGCCAGAGAGGAGTACCCCCAATGGAGATCAGGATGATCAACTTCCTTGGTGGACATGATCGAACTATGTTTCAATCCATTGAGAGAGGCCCACATATTCCTAGTGTTGAAATTCCAATTGTTCCAGCAACTGATCAAACACCAACAATACCTGTCTCTTGGGCTCCAAAATAAGAAAGAAATTGGAGCAAAGAGGACAAGGATTTGGTGGAAGTTTATGAAAGGGCCAAATCACTCCTGATAATGACACTTCCAAATGGCATATTATCTCAAGTAGATGCATGTGCATGTGCATCTGCAAAAGAAATATGGGACCAATTGGAAAATCTTTGTGAATGAGGGGAAAGAATGAAAAGAAACAAAAGAACTAATTGTTTTCTTCATACAAGAGATTAAGAGTCTCACAAATGAAAGTCTTTTAGAAACATACAACAGATTTGAAAACTTACTGAATGATCTTAAAAAAATTGGTGTTGAAAAATCAAACAATGAAAGAAATGTCAAGTTTCTAGATGCCCTACCAAGGGAATGGAGAAGTCTAACAATGACTTGGCCTCCAATTTAGAGTTAGATAATCTAAGTCTACATGATCTCTATAGCATCCTAGTCCTAAGAGAGGAAGAAATCTATGAGAATTCAACACAGAGAAAAAGACCTATAGCTCTCATCTCCAACACACAAAGAGTAACAACTTCAGATCCTCAGTCCTCTCACACTCACTCAAAACTTAGAATAAGAAAATTCTAATACTACATCATATTTTTTTTCATTTCATCTGCAACACACAAAGAGTAACAACTTCAGATCCTCAGTCCTCTCACACTCACTCAAAAACTTAGAATAAAAAAATTCTAATACTACATCATATTTTTCTGCATTTGTTGAGGCCATAGCACTGCTTATGAAAAATTTTAAGCAAAAGCTGAGAGGAGGAAGTAACAAGCATTAAAAGAGTGATAGAGGAAGGATGAAAGGAAAAATCAAAGAAAAAGGACAGACAAAAGTAGTGTGCTACAAGTGCAAACAAAAGGGACACTATACTTTAGAGTACAACAATAAGAAGTTAAAAGATGTTTCATATTACCAGAAGAAACTGGAGGAAGTCAAATGGCAACAACAGGTCACTCAGATTGCTAGAACTGATACCTGGTTGACAGATGATTCATCAGATGACGTGGAAGAAGAAATGGCAATTTTTTTGTCTAATGGTAAGAATATCTGATAAAGAATCAGAACCATCAGAAAACAAGGTAAGTATAGTTAATCAAGATTTGAAACATTAATTAGACAAGCTTATGACACATTTTAGATATCTGCAAGAAAAACAAACTGTAGAAAACAAAAAATCTAATGAATATCAGAAATTACTAACTGAACCCAAAACCAGAAATAAGTCTCTTCTTGATGAAAGCTTAACTAAAAATGCAAAAATTGAATTTAATGAACAAGAAAAAAAAAACTTTGTATAAAAAGATTCATGAAAGTGAAATTAATGTTAGAGGCTTTCAACAGGCAAAGGAATTCATCAATTTCATAAAGGCTACACCTACAAACAAATGAGAAGTGTTGGGATACCCAAAAACTAATATCAAACATCCTACCAGGTTTGTAAAAACATCTGTAGCAAATTCTGATAAATTATCACCGGAATTTGATGCAAAATCCTGCAAATCTGCAAACTCTTAAAGTTTGTTTTTTTCTTGAAGATCTAGTTCAAAATAATAAAACATGAGTCAAAACAAATTTACTCAGAAAAAGCAAAAATGACTCAAACAAAATTTCAAAGATCTTTTAAGCCTCCATCATAATCCAAATCATGAGAAAACTCTGATAAAATGGATTGTATGTGTGTTGGAATACGGAGATTAATTTAATAACATATTTCATAACACAAACCTTCTGTTAATGACTCAGCATTAAACAGAAATTCTAATGATTGTTCCCCTGAAGAAGAAAATGAGAAAAATACAAATGTCTTTTCATCTAGAAAAAGTACCCAAACAGGTTTGGGTACCAAAAATTTCTAACCTCTCCATTTAAGGACCATCATGTGCAACAGATTTGGTATTGCGATTTAGGAAGCTCCAAGCACATGACTAGAAACACAAAGAAAAACTGGGTAAACTAGTGAATTTTGGAATGGTGTAAAGGGAAGAACGTTGGGATATGATAGCATTAAGCACGGATCACTTAAAATTGAAAAGGTGGCTTAGGTAGAAGGTTTGAAATACAATCTTCAAGCTGTGGACAATTTTGTGATAAAGGCTTCCAGGTAACCTTTCTACCCGAAAAATGTTTATTGGTTGCTTTAGAAGATAATGAAGTTTATTTAAGTGGAAAAAGAATTAGAAAATCAATAAACTACTTTAATTTCAAAGAAGAAGTTGAGCATCCTCAACTCTGTCTCTTTACAAAAGAACATAAAGGTAGTAACTTGCTATGGGCAAAAGGTTAGCCCATTTAAACTTTAAAACTCTAAACCAACTTACAAGCAATAATATGGTAAAATTCTTGACATTTATCTCATCCAAGAAGGAAAAAATCAATGAAGCATGTGAGCTTGGTAAATAAAAAAGAAACTTAGATAAAACCAAAATGGAATCTTTAATTTCACAAAATCTTGAACTTTTGCATATGGACTTATGTGGACTAGTAAGCACATAAAGTTTTTATAGGAAGAAATATATTTTAGTCATTGTAGATGACTACTCAAGATACATATTGGTAGAATTTCTGAGAATATAAATTGAAACCCCAGATCTGATAATAAATGTTGTTAGGAAAATAGAAAATCTGTTAAAACAAACTGTCAGAAAAACCAGATCTGATAATGGAACAAAATTTAAAAAACTCAAAATTTGAGACTTTCCTTCTTAGCAAAGGAATTTCTCATGATTTTTCTGCTTCAAGAACTTCACAACAGAATGGAGTGGTGGAAAGTAGAAATAGAACAGTAGTAGAAGTAGCAAGAACAATGCTTGCTTATACCAGACTGCCTGCTTGCTTTTGGGCAGATGCCATTGCAAATGCATGTTTTACTCAAAACAGAACTATCATTAACAGAAGGCATAAAAAAACACCTTATCACATAGCAATGGTAGAATACGAAACATAAAAATTTTACATACATTAGATTGTAGATGTTTATTCAATGACTTGGATAGTTTGGAAAAGTTTGAAAGAAAACCTGCAAAAAGATTTTCCTTTGATATTCAATGGTATCAAAAGCTTATAGGATGTTTATCATAAACACACGAACTATTAGAGAAAGTTTGTATGTATCATTTGATGATTAGTCAAAAAAACTTAAATTTTGTGATGAGATTTTAAAAGAAATTAGTAAACAAAATTGTTAAGAAAATCCTAAACATCTTCTTGACCAATTAACAAAAGAATTTATAGGATATGACTGGTAAATAATTATAATAATACATTAAAAAATCAGTCATATACTAACCCTGCAGACAATCTAGAGCCTATAACAGATATACAAGGAGCAGATGATCAAAATTATGATCACTCACCGGCAAATATAAGCACATGCCAGAATTCTGACACACTTCACTCAGAACAGTTAGGCATTCTTGAATGGATAGATTGAAGAGGAGGTATTTGTGCAACAACCTGAAGGCTTTATTGATCTAAAATTTCCAAAACATGTTTACAAAGTAAACAAAGCCTTGTATGGTTTAAATCAAGCTTCAAGAGCATGGTATGAAACTCTCTCACACTTCTTAATCAATTCAGACTTCACCAAAGGTACACTTGACACAACAGTATTTCTTAAAACCCACAAAGGGCATGTCATGTGATATCCCGGGTTTTTCGGATAACTTAAACGTAATACTTGTCAAACTAATTACGTGCTATGTGTACGAACGTGTACGAATTAAATGAACACGTGATGTATGTTGTGTGATTGTTTTAGTAAATGAATAATTAGAATAGATATGTACACGAACTGAACCGAACCGCGACGTGAACCAACTTCGATTCATTGTGACTCTAGGAGTAACAAGTTTTAAACTTTAACTCAAGTCAAGTCCTCGGCCAAGATCAAATCCAAACCAAGAGCAAACCTAAACCCTAAACCAAAACACTCTCGGCCGAGATCAAGTTCAAAACCGCGAGTTCAAACCCAAACCGAACCCACCCTAGTACTTGGCCGCGAGATCAAATCCAAACCAAACTAACTCACCTAGTTCCTCGCCACGACTCAAACCAAACCGTGATCCTCATCTTGTTGCGCCTATATATACAACTCACATGCACTCATATTACAAAAACACAAAACCCTAAAGCAAAACAGCCGTCGGCTGCCTCCTCAAGCTCCATTTTCGCATTCTTTCTCTCGGTCGCAGCAAACAGCAGCCGAAGTCTTCATCATCTCGATCTGATCAGCCTGGTTCACTCTCTCGGTCGCTAACAGCCGGTTACCTTCAGTCCCTTTCAGTCTCGGTCGCGAGATCAGCTTTTCTTTCTCTCGGTCGCAGCAAGCAGCAGCCCTCGCCATCTTCCCTCATCGTATTCACGGTTCGTTTACCTTGTTATTAAAAGATTAGAAGTTATCTCTGATTACAAGATCATGTTCGGATATGTATGTGCTTGAATGATTAGTTGTTTCGGATATATATATGCTTGAATGGTTAGTTGTTTCGGATGTTATTTGCTGAATGAAATCGGCTGAGTTAATTTTTGTTTATATGTATAATAGTTTTCGGAACATATAAGCTTGCCAAGCATGATTGAACGAGAAGTTAGGCTAGCCGGTTTGTTAATGATGTTTACACTAGATGATTGTATTGTTTCGGATTGTTCATGACTAGATTGAATGTTGTTTGAAAGCTGAATACATATAGGCTGTGTTTTGTTGTAATAACTAGAAGTAAGAACTAGGGTTTGCATGGATGAGATATTGGTATTAATCTAGATTAGAAATCGGTTTTAGATCGCCTAGATTATCGCATGAACGGGATTACACGAGTTTATGATAAAGATATGCTGAATCGGTTGCTGAGTAATAGTTACAGCCGACTTCATCTGGCTGTAACTCGGTCGATAGTTGTCGAAAAACGGATTTTCTGATGTCTAGAACGTAGAGATTTGAATAAGGAATCTAATGGCGCTGGATTCATAATTTTCTGAAGTCGTTTGATATTTTTAAAGGCCCAAACAAGATCAGTAGCTAAAGCTGTGAAAATTCTGGAATTTTGTTGGTTGTTTATCAAGTTGGATTTTAAAATCAGTAGGGAGTTGAGTCATGATTTTTGTACAGAAACTAGGTATAGAAATTTCCGGCAACTCCAACTGGAATTTTGTTAATCGGACGATCAGTGATTTTTAAATAAATTCTTCCGTGGACTGCAGTCAGAAAGCGGTAAATCTGACTGCAGCTTAGTGAATTAATATTTATGGTTAATTGGTAAAGATTTAGGACTTGGGAAAATTATATAAATTTCTATGGTATAAATGTCACCTACTGTAAAAATATTGGAATTTTTGGAATGTTAGAACTATTTTATAAAAATCCTAGAAAACAGCTGAATAATTGAGTGTTAAGCAGAAAGTTGATAACTTGTGATTTTATGCATTAAAGTGTTGCATGGATTTGGAATATGTTCATGATAAGTTGTTTGATTACTATGATCACATGAGAATACTTGCATGCATGTTTGAGTGTTAGATATGTTGTTTGTGTGTATCACTTTGTGAGTAAATTGCGTGTGGAATTTGTATTGGTGTGATTTCACACTGACGTGTAATTAATTGGTTTGTTAGGACGCAACTAGCGGTCCCATCTCTTATAACATCTTTGCTACACTAACCGAGCAAATAAAGGTGAGTTCACGGCCCCTAACTTTATCCGGTTTTTAAACAACAGGGGGAGAAACATGTATACACTCTCAAACTCAATCTCTTTACGTTATACGAATTTAACGTCACATAACTATACGGTAACTAAGTTAATGTTAATGTAATGTTATGGTCACTAAGCAGCTTTATCACTTAAGTCCTCGACAATCTCCTCGGATCGTTAGTATTTGGGTTAAATAGCGGGGAATTATAAGTAGTACTACTGGGCCCGACAAGCCCCATCCGAGCTAGTCGCGCTAGCCGACCTGGTATGGTCAACGGGTGAATAATTGGCCTAACACCGCCATGGTCATGTGATAGGCCTGGCAAAACGGAGGCACAACAGTCAGCTTCGATCGCGAACTCTTACGTGACATGACTTTAGGCTAGCTACCTATATATATTAACATTGAACTTAATTACGAATCAACTTAATATTCCGGGTTTGGAATATTGGAAACATCAACTTATTATCCCGGGTTGGGGATAATGGAAATAACAACTTAATATTCCGGGATGGGAATATTGGAAGCAACAACTTATTATTCCGGGATTGGAATAATGGAACAGATACGTTATCCCGGGTTGGGGATAACGGAGTAAACAAACTATAACGGAACAAACGAATTTATGAAAACCTGTGAACTCACTCATCTTTAATGTTGACACTTGTTTCTTTACATGTTTCTCAGGACGCTAGGAGCTCTAGGGCACGCACATGCATTGAACAAGACATCTTTATCGAGTCTTATTTATTAATATTGTTTTGGGATTTTTCATTTGTTTTGGCGTTTGTGTTGGCGCCCGCATCACTACTTATTTATGCTTCCGCTCAAACTTTAAAACTAATGCTCTGCTAAATATTGGTAATTGATATAAAATCTACAATGAACGATTTTGGAAAACGTATTATCAAATCATGTAGAGTCGTTCGACGTACTAGTGTTTCAGATTCTGGTTTGTTCACACGCCTCGCGGTAAAACTCCGCAAGTGGAAATTGAGGGTGTGACAGATTGGTATCAGAGCCACTAGCTATAGAGAACCAGGTTTGCATTAGAAGTAGACCTAAACTATAGCTGATATCACGACACTAGACTTAGTTTGGCACCGAATTATTATATCTTGTTATGCAATATGCCACAACGTGTTTGGTAGATTATACCTTCATAATAAGAAATGAAAACAACTCGTAACTAACTACACGACCTAACAGGCAATGTCATCATCCTCATCGTCATCATCTCCGAAGACTTACCCACCAAGGGCACCAGGAAAGGCACCAATGGTGGAACCCATACCACCTTATGGCGTGGAGACACGCTCAGCAGCGAGGAAAAGGCTCGCTCTGGGGAGGAGTCGTCGTTACGCCCAACTATTGCTGTACCGGTTGAACCGGTTAATCCTGTAGAATAGGAAATTGACATGCTTAGAATCCTGGTGCATACACAACAAAAACAGCTAGAAAGAATGCAGGAAACCATCCTGCACAAGGATGGATGATCCGACACCTTACCGGAAGACCGACTCGCTCGAAGAAGACATCGTACGAGCAAGATAGCTCGTAACACCATAGCCAGAGATCTGCGTGCTGAGCAGATAAGAGCCGACTGGCTGGAGGACAGAGTCCTGGAAAATAGTTGGAACATTCAGGAACTGCAAAATCAAGCACTTGCACCAGCACGGCCCCTCCATGCCGGTAGAGGAGGATCCAGAAGAGATCCAGAGGAGGATCCTGAAGAGGATCCGGAGGAGGACCCAGCTGAGAAGCTGGAAATGCCGCACAGGATGACGGCAACGACAGTGACTTGGGGAATGGAGACGTAGACGACTGACACGTCTCGTTTATATATTTGTTTTCCTTCATTTATTTATTTTCCCACTTGTGTTTAAACTTGAGACTTTATAGTGAATTCGTATGTGTGATTTGCACTTTTGTAAGACTTGAAATTTCAGTTAATCAAGTATTTTTTTGATTATTTAACATATTGAGTTGACATAACTTACTAATTATAAGTACGAAGTAGGATAACTATATTGGATATATAGACTTATCGGGTGTGCTTGTGTTGTGTTTCGAAGATCTAAATGGCGACTGGAAGACGTGGAAACCTTAACTTGACGCCCGAAGAGCTAGCTGCCATGATTCAGAGCATGTGAACGCAGCTTTAGCGGGTGTTCAGAACCAGCCGGCAGGTAACCATTATTAAATTTTCGCGTGAAAATCTAATAGTGAGGCTAGTAAAATTCCTTGCTACTTCCTGTTCTCTGTCAGCAGGAGGGGGCTTTAACCCCTACAAGATGTTCCTGGACGCAAAGCCAAGCAAATTCTCGGGGGCGGAAGGACCCATTGGATTGGTCCGCTGGATCGAAAAATCAAATCCGTTTTTGAAATGTGCAACTGCCTAGAGGCCAACAAGGTCAAATACGCAGCCTCAACACTGGAAGATGGGGCATTGACATGGTGGAATGCCCAAGTCCAAACACGTGGGCTTATAGCTGCGAACGCAATGGCATGGACTGAGTTCAAGGCCCTGATTAAAGAGGAGTACTGTCCACGAGACAGAGTGCAACAATTGGAGCAAGCTCTATGGAACCACAAGATGGTGGGATCGGAAATTGAAGCTTACACCGCAAAACACCATGACTTGGTATTTCTGTGTCCTGAATTGGCCAACACGGTGGAGAAAAGACTCGAGTTCTATCTCGGGGGTCTGGTTCCGGAAATTCAGGGTATGGTGATGTCTAGTAACCCTGTAACTGAACATCAAGCAATCCGATTGGCTCACAAACTCACCGATAAGAGCGGTGGAACAGAAGAAACTGCCAGCACGGGGTACAACTGAAGTTGCCCCGGACAACAAAAGAAATTTGAAGACTCCACTTCGACAGTCTTCGTCATCTATCCACAGCAAGGGAACCAGAAACGGTTCAATCATTACCACAGCCACCGGGGTCATCAAAATCATCCCGCCAACAACAACAATATCAACAACCCGAATGCAAGCGGCTATGCGGGTCGAAAGCCGCAGTGCAACCGCTGTAATCTCCACCATAACGGCCCTTGTGCCGGAAGTCGCTGCCAAAGATGTGGCAAGATGGGACATGCAGCAAAGGATTGTCGTGGGGAAATCATGTCCCGACAAAATCAGAATCAGCCCCAGGGTCAGCAGCAGGGTATAAACCGGGGATGCTATCAGTGTGGTAGCACTGCTCATTTCAGAAAAGACTGCCCACAGTTGCGCAACAACAACAATAATGGTGGAAACAACCACAACAACCACAACAACAATAACAACAACAAAATGGGAACGGTGGCACAGGAGGTGCCAAAGGTCGTGCATTTACATTGGGCCGCGGAGAGGCCAGAAACGACACGAACGTGGTCACCGGTAAGTTTCCCCTTAATGAACATTTTGCTACTGTGCTTTTTGATACGGGTGCGGATAGGAGTTTTATATCTGAGTCTTTTAGGAAGAACCTAAATCTCACGCTTAAACCATTAGAGACCCCTTATGTGATAGAATTAGCCAATGGTAAATCGGTAGATGTGACCCAAATCGTGTCCGGCTGTCAACTCAAACTCGCGGGCCACACTTTTACCATTGATCTGATGACAACTACCCTGGGTAGTTTTGACGTGGTAGTCGGAATGGACTGGCTATCCGACGTCCGGGCTGAAGTTCTCTGCTTCGAAAAGTCTATCCGTATTCCACTCTCGAACGACGAAATCCTGACAGTACAAGGCGATAAGGCAAGCGCCGTCACCAACATCATCTCATACATGCAAGCGCAGAAGTATCTTCGGAAAAAGAATTCCTTCGCTTTACTCGCACTAATTACCGAACAGCCTAAGGACGAGAAACGTATAGAAGACATCCCTGTCGTCCGTGATTTTTCCGATGTATTCCCAGAAGAACTACCTGGCCTTCCACCACATCGACAATTGGAATTTGAAATCGAATTGGCAAGCAATGCAACTCCTATCGCCAAGGCTCCATACCGCCTAGCTCCAGCCGAGCTGCAGGAGCTGTCTACCCAACTTCAAGAGCTGTTAGAAAAAGGATTTATCCGACCAAGCGTTTCGCCATGGGGAGCTCCAGTCCTGTTTGTCAAGAAGAAGGACGGGACTTTCCGCATGTGCATCGACTATAGGGAACTCAACAAGGTTACAGTCAAGAACCGATACCCGTTACCTCGCATCGACGATCTATTCGACCAACTGCAAGGGTCAAGTTACTACTCTAAGATTGATTTACGGTCCGGTTATCATCAGCTACGCGTCAGGGAGGAGGATATCGCCAAGACGGCATTTCGCACTCGGTATGGCCATTACGAGTTCTTGGTCATGCCATTCGGTCTCACTAACGCACCTGCGGTATTCATGGACCTCATGAACCGCGTGTGTAAACCATACCTCGACAAATTTGTCATTGTGTTCATCGATGACATACTCATCTACT
This sequence comes from Scalesia atractyloides, assembly GCA_947069175.1. NCBI lineage: Eukaryota > Viridiplantae > Streptophyta > Magnoliopsida > Asterales > Asteraceae > Scalesia > Scalesia atractyloides. The sequence goes on from CAMTDV010000023.1 coordinate 51,147,930, forward strand.
CCAAAAGTGAAGAAGAACATGCGGAACACCTACGATTACTGCTAGGGCTGCTTCAACAGGAAAAACTATATACCAAGCTTTCGAAGTGCGATTTCTGGATTCGGGAAGTTCAGTTTCTCGGACATATCGTAAATGAAAAGGGTATCCACGTAGACCCTACCAAGATTGAAGCCATCAAAAACTGGGAAGCACCTAAGACACCGATGGAGATCCGCCAATTTTTGGGATTGGCTGGTTACTACAGACGCTTCATCGAGGGATTTTCAAAGATCGCACAACCGCTTACTACCCTCACCCAGAAAGGCATCAAGTATGCTTGGGGTGACAAGCAAGAAGCAGCATTTCAATTGCTGAAGCAGAAACTTTGCAGTGCACCCATTCTGTCCTTGCCGGAAGGGACAGATGACTTCGTAGTGTATTGTGATGCTTCCATTCAGGGATTGGGATGCGTACTCATGCAACGCGATAAGGTCATCGCGTATGCGTCGCGACAGCTGAAGGTTCACGAGAAAAACTACACGACGCATGACCTGGAATTGGGAGCAGTAGTGTTTGCACTTAAGATTTGGAGACACTACCTCTATGGAACGAAGTGCACAATCTTTACTGACCACAAAAGCCTCCAGCACATCTTTGATCAGAAGGAGTTGAACATGCGACAGCGTCGCTGGGTCGAACTCTTGAACGATTATGAGTGTGCCATTCGGTACCACCCGGGTAAAGCTAACATGGTAGCTGATGCCCTCAGTAGGAAGGAACACTTGAAACCTCGTCGCGTACGAGCACTACAACTCACTATTCATTCGGGGCTACCCGATCAAATACGCGACGCCCAGTTGGAAGCAGTTAAGGAGGAAAACATCAAAATCGAATCAGTGGGAAAAATGGAACGCGATTGGGAAGTAAAGCCCAATGGAGCCCGGTATTTCATGAATCACATATGGGTACCTCTCTACGGAAACCTCAGAGAGCTAGTCATGGATGAAGCTCACAAATCTCGATACTCTGTCCATCCGGGTTCGGATAAGATGTATCAAGACCTTAAAGCTGCGTATTGGTGGCCCAACATGAAAGCCGATATAGCCACCTACGTGAGTAGATGTTTGACTTGTGCAAAAGTCAAGGTGGAGTATCAAAAGCCATCGGGACTACTCCAACAACCTGAGATCCCAGTGTGGAAGTGGGATCAGATCTCAATGGATTTCATCACTAAACTCCCGCGAACCTTGGGTGGTTGCGATACCATCTGGGTGATCGTGGATCGTTTAACTAAGTCCGCACACTTCCTAGCTATCAAAGAAACAGATAAGATGGAGAAGTTGACTCGCATCTACATTAAGGAAGTAGTTTCTCGGCACGGAGTGCCAACGTCCATCATCTCAGATAGAGATGCTCGCTTCACGTCAAACTTCTGGCAGTCACTCCAGAAAGCGTTGGGAACACGCTTGGATATGAGCACAGCTTATCACCCTCAGACTGATGGTCAAAGCGAAAGGACCATACAGACCTTGGAAGACATGCTTAGGGCATGCGTGGTGGACTTCGGAAATAATTGGGAGATTCACCTGCCTCTAGTAGAATTCTCATATAACAACAGCTATCATACGAGCATTTCGGCAGCACCGTTTGAAGCATTATACGGTCGTAAATGTAGATCACCGGTCTGCTGGGCAGAAGTCGGTGACAGTCAACTCACAGGCCCTGAGTTAATACTTGAGGCCACTGAAAAGATTATACAAATCAGAAACCGCATGGCGGCGGCACGAAATCGACAGAAAAGCTACGCTGATCAACGACGCAAACCGCTCGAATTTCAAGTAGGCGACCGCGTCCTACTAAAGGTGTCACCCTGGAAGGGTGTAATCCGTTTTGGAAAACGGGGCAAACTTAACCCACGGTACGTAGGCCCGTTTGTAATCTTGAAACGTATTGGACCCGTAGCATATCAATTAGACCTTCCTGCCGAACTCAGTGGAGTTCACAACGTATTTCACGTTTCAAATCTGAAGAAGTGCCTATCAGATGAAACTTTAGTTATTCCATTGGATGAGATCCAAGTGGATGAACAACTACACTTCGTGGAAAAGCCTATTGAGATCATGGATCGTGAGATCAAGACTCGAAGGCACAGCAAGATTCCAATCGTTAAAGTTCGTTGGGATTCTAAGCGTGTACCGGAGTTCACGTGGAAAGAGAGGACCAAATGAAAAGCAAATACCCACACCTCTTTGCAACTGAGCAGCAAACTAACGATACCAGTACCTAAATTTTCGGGACGAAAATTCTTTCAACATGGGGATGATGTGACAACCTGGAAATTTCTCATACTTTCGTGTACTATTGTTGACTAAAATTCCTGTGCATGGCACTTGGAAATTCTTGTGTATGGCACTTGGGAACTTCTTGTAACGTTGCGTACCATCATTAACAAACTAACTCTTTGTGCGTGGCACTCTAAACATGTACGTTACATGCTAAACCGCGTTTACTCAATTTTCGGGACGAAAATTCTTTCAACATGGGGATAATGTGATATCCCGGGTTTTTCGGATAACTTAAACGTAATACTTGTCAAACTAATTACGTGCTATGTGTACGAACGTGTACGAATTAAATGAACACGTGATGTGTGTTGTATGATTGTTTTAGTAATTGAATAATTAGAATAGATATGTACACGAACTGAACCGAACCGCGACGTGAACCAACTTCGATTCATTGTGACTCTAGGAGTAACAAGTTTTAAACTTTAACTCAAGTCAAGTCCTCGGCCAAGATCAAATCCAAACCAAGGGCAAACCTAAACCCTAAACCAAAACACTCTCGGCCGAGATCAAGTTCAAAACCGCGAGTTCAAACCCAAACCGAACCCACCCTAGTACTTGGCCGCGAGATCAAATCCAAACCAAACTAACTCACCCTAGTTCCTCGGCCACGACTCAAACCAAAACCGTGATCCTCATCTTGTTGCGCCTATATATACAACTCACATGCACTCATATTACAAAAACACAAAACCCTAAAGCAAAACAGCCGTCAGCTGCCTCCTCATGCTCCATTGATCGTAAAACAGCTTCCATTCCTTCATCATCTCGATCTAATCAGCTGGTTCACTCTCTCGGTCGCTAACAGCCGGTTACCTTCAGTCCCTTTCAGTCTCGGCCGCGAGATCAGCTTTTCTTTCTCTCGGTCGCAGCAAGCAGCAGCCCTCGCCATCTTCCCTCATCGTATTCACGGTTCGTTTACCTTGTTATTAAAAGATTAGAAGTTATCTCTGATTACAAGATCATGTTCGGATATATATGTGCTTGAATGATTAGTTGTTTCGGATATATATATGCTTGAATGGTTAGTTGTTTCGGATGTTATTTGCTGAATGAAATCGGTTGAGTTAATTATTGTTTATATGTATAATAGTTTTCGGAACATATAAGCTTGCCAAGCATGATTGAACGAGAAGTTAGGCTAGCCGGTTTGTTAATGATGTTTACACTAGATGATTGTATTGTTTCGGATTGTTCATACTAGATTGAATGTTGTTTGAAAGCTGAATACATATAGGCTGTGTTTTGTTGTAATAACTAGAAGTAAGAACTAGGGTTTGCATGGATGAGATATTGGTATTAATTTAGGATTAGAAATCGGTTTTAGATCGCCTAGATTAATCGAATGAACGGGATTACACGAGTTTATGATAAAGATATGCTGAATCAGTTGCTGAGTAATAGTTACAGCCGACTTCATCTGGCTGTAACTCGGTCGATAGTTGTCGAAAAACGGATTTTCTGATGTCTAGAACGTAGAGATTTGAATAAGGAATCTAATGGCGCTGGATTCATAATTTTCTGAAGTCGTTTGATATTTTTAAAGGCCCAAACAAGATCAGTAGCTAAAGCTGTGAAAATTCTAGAATTTTGTTGGTTGTTTATCAAGTTGGATTTTAAAATCAGTAGGGAGTTGAGTCATGATTTTTGTACAGCAACTAGGTATAGAAATTTCCGGGCAACTCCAACTGGAATTTTGTTAATCGGACGATCAGTGATTTTTAAATAAATTCTTCCGTGGACTGCAGTCAGAAAGCGGTAAATCTGACTGCAGCTTAGTGAATTAATATTTATGGTTAATTGGTAAAGATTTAGGACTTGGAAAAATTATATAAATTTCTATGGTATAGATGTCACCTACTGTAGAAATATTGGAATTTTTGGAATGTTAGAACTATTTTATAAAAATCCTAGAAAACAGCTGAATAATGAGTGTTAAGCAGAAAATTGATAATTGGTGATTTTAAGCATTAAAGTGTTGCATGGATTTGGAATATGTTCATGATAAGTTGTTTGATTACTATGATCACATGAGAATACTTGCATGCATGTTTGAGTGTTAGATATGTTGTTTGTGTGTATCACTTTGTGAGTAAATTGCGTGTGGAATTTGTATTGGTGTGATTTCACACTGACGTGTAATTAATTGGTTTGTTAGGACGCAACTAGCGGTCCCATCTCTTATAACATCTTTGCTACACTAACCGAGCAAATAAAGGTGAGTTCACGGCCCCTAACTTTATCCGGTTTTTAAACAACAGGGGGAGAAACATGTATACACTCTCAAACTCAATCTCTTTACGTTATACGAATTTAACGTCACATAACTATACGGTAACTAAGTTAATGTTAATGTAATGTTATGGTCACTAAGCAGCTTTATCACTTAAGTCCTCGACAATCTCCTCGGATCGTTAGTATTTGGGTTTAATAGCGGGGGAATTATAAGTAGTACTACTGGGCCCGACAAGCCCCATCCGAGCTAGTCGCGCTAGCCGACCTGGTATGGTCAACGGGTGAATAATTGGCCTAACACCGCCATGGTCATGTGATAGGCCTGGCAAAACGGAGGCACAACAGTCAGCTTCGATCGCGAACTCTTACGTGACATGACTTTAGGCTAGCTACCTATATATGTTAACATTGAACTTAATTACGAATCAACTTAATATTCCGGGTTTGGAATATTGGAAACATCAACTTATTATCCCGGGTTGGGGATAATGGAAATAACAACTTAATATTCCGGGATGGGAATATTGGAAGCAACAACTTATTATTCCGGGATTGGAATAATGGAACAGATACGTTATCCCGGGTTGGGGATAACGGAGTAAACAAACTATAACGGAACAAACAAATTTATGAAAACCTGTGAACTCACTCATCTTTAATGTTGACACTTGTTTCTTTACATGTTTCTCAGGACGCTAGGAGCTCTAGGTGCACGTACATGCATTGAACAAGACATCTTTATCGAGTCTTATTTATTAATAATGTTTTGGGATTTTTCATTTGTTTTGGCGTTTGTGTTGGCGCCCGCATCACTACTTATTTATGCTTCCGCTCAAACTTTAAAACTAATGCTCTGCTAAATATTGGTAATTGATATAAAATCTACAATGAACGATTTTGGAAAACGTATTATCAAATCATGTAGAGTCGTTCGACGTACTAGTGTTTTCAGATTCTGGTTTGTTCATACGCCTCGCGGTAAAACTCCGCAAGTGGAAATTGAGGGTGTGACAGATTGGTATCAGAGCCACTAGCTATAGAGAACCAGGTTTGCATTAGAAGTAGACCTAAACTATAGCTGATATCACGACACTAGACTTAGTTTGGCACCGAATAATTATATCTTGTTATGCAATATGCCACAACCGTGTTTGGTAGATTATACCTTCATAATAAGAAATGAAAACAACTCATAACTAACTACACGACCTAACAGACAATGTCATCATCCTCATCGTCATCATCGTCCGACAGACTTACGCCACCAAGGGCACCAGGAAAGGCACCAATGGTGGAACCCATACCACCTTATGGCGTGGAGACACGCTCAGCAGCGAGGAAAAGGCTCGCTCTGGGGGAGGAGTCGTCGTTACGCCCAACTATTGTTGTACCGGTTGAACCGGTTAATCCTGTAGAAATAGGAGTTGACATGCTTAGAATCCTGGTGCATACACAACAAAAACAGCTAGAAAGAATGCAGGAAACCATCCTGGCACAAGGATGGATGATCCGACACCTTACCGGGAAGACCGACTCGCTCGAAGAAGAGCATCGTACGAGAAAGATAGCTCGTAACACCATAGCCAGAGATCTGCGTGCTGAGCAGATAAGAGCCGACTGGCTGGAGGACAGAGTCCTGGAAAATAGTTGGAACATTCAGGAACTGCAAAATCAAGCACTTGCACCAGCACCTGCCCCTCCAGTGCCGGCAAAAGAGGATCCAGAGGAGGATCCTGAAGAGGATCCGGAGGAGGACCCAGCTGAGGAAGCTGGAAATGCCGCACAGGATGACGGCAATGACAGTGACTTGGGGAATGGAGACGTAGACGACTGACACGTCTCGTTTATATTATTTGTTTTCCTTCAGTTTATTATTTTCCCACTTGTATTTAAACCTGAGACCTTATAGTGAATTCGTATGTTTGATTTGCACTTTTGTAAGACGTTGAAATTTCAGTTAATCAAGTATTTCTTTTGACTATTTAACATATTGAGTTGACATAACTTACTAATTATAGTACGAAGTAGGATAACTATATTGGATATATAGACTTATCAGGGTGTGTTTGTGTTGTGTTTCGAAGATCTAAATGGCGACTGGAAGACGTGGAAACCTTAACTTGACGCCCGAAGAGCTAGCTGCCATGATTCAGGAGCATGTGAACGCAGCTTTAGCGGGTGTTCAGAACCAGCCGGCAGGAGGGGGCTTTAACCCCTACAAGATGTTCCTGGACGCAAAGCCAAGCAAATTCTCGGGGGCGGAAGGACCCATTGGATTGGCCCGCTGGATCGAAAAATCAGAATCCGTTTTTGAAATGTGCAACTGCCTAGAGGCCAACAAGGTCAAATACGCAGCCTCAACACTGGAAGATGGGGCATTGACATGGTGGAATGCCCAAGTCCAAACACGTGGGCTTATAGCTGCGAACGCAATGGCATGGACTGAGTTCAAGGCCCTGATTAAAGAGGAGTACTGTCCACGAGACAGAGTGCAACAATTGGAGCAAGCTCTATGGAACCACAAGATGGTGGGATCGGAAATTGAGGCTTACACCGCAAAACACCATGACTTGGTATTTCTGTGTCCTGAATTGGCCAACATGGTGGAGAAAAGACTCGAGTTCTATCTCGGGGGTCTGGTTCTGGAAATTCAGGGTATGGTGATGTCTAGTAACCCTGTAACTGAACATCAAGCAATCCGATTGGCTCACAAACTCACCGATAAAGCGGTGGAACAGAAGAAACTGCCAGCACGGGGTACCACTGAAGTTGCCCCGGACAACAAAAGAAAATTTGAAGACTCCACTGTTCGACAGTCTTCGTCATCACATCCGCAGCAAGGGAACCAGAAACGGTTCAATCATTACCACAGCCACCGGGGTCATCAAAATCATCCCGCCAACAACAACAACAACAACAATATCAACAACCCGAATGCAAGCGGCTATGTGGGTCGAAAGCCGCAGTGCAACCGCTGTAATCTCCACCATAACGGCCCTTGTGCCGGAAGTCGCTGCCAAAGATGTGGCAAGATGGGACATGCAGCAAAGGATTGTCGTGGGGAAATCATGTTCCGACAAAATCAGAATCAGCCCCAGGGTCAGCAGCAGGGTATAAACCGGGGATGCTATCAGTGTGGTAGCACTGCTCATTTCAGAAAAGACTGCCCACAGTTGCGCAACAACAACAATAATGGTGGAAACAACCACAACAACCACAACAATAATAACAACAACAATAATGGGAACGGTGGCACGGGAGGTGCCAAAGGTCACGCATTTACATTGGGCCGCGGAGAGGCCAGAAACGACACGAACGTGGTCACCGGTAAGTTTCCCCTTAATGAACATTTTGCTACTGTGCTTTTTGATACGGGTGCGGATAGGAGTTTTATATCTGAGTCTTTTAGGAAGAACCTAAATCTCACGCTTAAACCATTAGAGACCCCTTATGTGATAGAATTAGCCAATGGTAAATCGGTAGATGTGACCCAAATCGTATCCGGCTGTCAACTCAAACTCGCGGGCCACACTTTTACCATTGATCTGATGACAACTACCCTGGGTAGTTTTGACGTGGTAGTCGGAATGGACTGGCTATCCAACGTCCGGGCTGAAGTTCTCTGCTTCGAAAAGTCTATCCGTATTCCACTCTCGAACGACGAAATCCTGACAGTACAAGGCGATAAGGCAAGCGTCGTCACCAACATCATCTCATACATGCAAGCGCAGAAGTATCTTCGGAAAAAGAATTCCTTCGCTTTACTCGCACTAATTACCGACCAGCCTAAGGACGAGAAACGTATAGAAGACATCCCTGTCGTCCGTGATTTTTCCGATGTATTCCTAGAAGAACTACCTGGCCTTCCACCACATCGACAATTGGAATTTGAAATCGAATTGGCAAGCAATGCAACTCCTATCGCCAAGGCTCCATACCGCCTAGCTCCAGCCGAGTTGCAGGAGCTGTCTACCCAACTTCAAGAGCTGCTAGAAAAAGGATTTATCCGACCAAGCGTTTCGCCATGGGGAGCTCCAGTCCTGTTTGTCAAGAAGAAGGACGGGACTTTCCGCATGTGCATCGACTATAGGGAACTCAACAAGGTTACAGTCAAGAACCGATACCCGTTACCTCGCATCGACGATCTATTCGACCAACTGCAAGGGTCAAGTTACTACTCTAAGATTGATTTACGGTCCGGTTATCATCAGCTACGCGTCAGGGAGGAGGATATCGCCAAGACGGCATTTCGCACTCGGTATGGCCATTACGAGTTCTTGGTCATGCCATTCGGTCTCACTAACGCACCTGCGGTATTCATGGACCTCATGAACCGCGTGTGTAAACCATACCTCGACAAATTTGTCATTGTGTTCATCGATGACATACTCATCTACTCCAAAAGTGAAGAAGAACATGCGGAACACCTACGATTACTGCTAGGGCTGCTTCAACAGGAAAAACTATATACCAAGCTTTCGAAGTGCGATTTCTGGATTCGGGAAGTTCAGTTTCTCGGACATATCGTAAATGAAAAGGGTATCCACGTAGACCCTGCCAAGATTGAAGCCATCAAAAACTGGGAAGCACCTAAGACACCGATGGAGATCCGCCAATTTTTGGGATTGGCTGGTTACTACAGACGCTTCATCGAGGGATTTTCAAAGATCGCACAACCGCTTACTACCCTCACCCAGAAAGGCATCAAGTATGCTTGGGGTGACAAGCAAGAAGCAGCATTTCAATTGCTGAAGCAGAAACTTTGCAGTGCACCCATTCTGTCCTTGCCGGAAGGGACAGATGACTTCGTAGTGTATTGTGATGCTTCCATTCAGGGATTGGGATGCGTACTCATGCAACGCGATAAGGTCATCGCGTATGCGTCGCGACAGCTGAAGGTTCACGAGAAAAACTACACGACGCATGACCTGGAATTGGAGCAGTAGTGTTTGCACTTAAGATTTGGAGACACTACCTCTATGGAACGAAGTGCACAATCTTTACTGACCACAAAAGCCTCCAGCACATCTTTGATCAGAAGGAGTTGAACATGCGACAGCGTCGCTGGGTCGAACTCTTGAACGATTATGAGTGTGCCATTCGGTACCACCCGGGTAAAGCTAACATGGTAGCTGATGCCCTCAGTAGGAAGGAACACTTGAAACCTCGTCGCGTACGAGCACTACAACTCACTATTCATTCGGGGCTACCCGATCAAATACGCGACGCCCAGTTGGAAGCAGTTAAGGAGGAAAACATCAAAATCGAATCAGTGGGAAAAATGGAACGCGATTGGGAAGTAAAGCCCAATGGAGCCCGGTATTTCATGAATCACATATGGGTACCTCTCTACGGAAACCTCAGAGAGCTAGTCATGGATGAAGCTCACAAATCTCGATACTCTGTCCATCCGGGTTCGGATAAGATGTATCAAGACCTTAAAGCTGCGTATTGGTGGCCCAACATGAAAGCCGATATAGCCACCTACGTGAGTAGATGTTTGACTTGTGCAAAAGTCAAGGTGGAGTATCAAAAGCCATCGGGACTACTCCAACAACCTGAGATCCCAGTGTGGAAGTGGGATCAGATCTCAATGGATTTCATCACTAAACTCCCGCGAACCTTGGGTGGTTGCGATACCATCTGGGTGATCGTGGATCGTTTAACTAAGTCTGCACACTTCCTAGCTATCAAAGAAACAGATAAGATGGAGAAGTTGACTCGCATCTACATTAAGGAAGTAGTTTCTCGGCACGGAGTGCCAACGTCCATCATCTCAGATAGAGATGCTCGCTTCACGTCAAACTTCTGGCAGTCACTCCAGAAAGCGTTGGGAACACGCTTGGATATGAGCACAGCTTATCACCCTCAGACTGATGGTCAAAGCGAAAGGACCATACAGACCTTGGAAGACATGCTTAGGGCATGCGTGGTGGACTTCGGAAATAATTGGGAGATTCACCTGCCTCTAGTAGAATTCTCATATAACAACAGCTATCATACGAGCATTTCGGCAGCACCGTTTGAAGCATTATACGGTCGTAAATGTAGATCACCGGTCTGCTGGGCAGAAGTCGGTGACAGTCAACTCACAGGCCCTGAGTTAATACTTGAGGCCACTGAAAAGATTATACAAATCAGAAACCGCATGGCGGCGGCACGAAATCGACAGAAAAGCTACGCTGATCAACGACGCAAACCGCTCGAATTTCAAGTAGGCGACCGCGTCCTACTAAAGGTGTCACCCTGGAAGGGTGTAATCCGTTTTGGAAAACGGGGCAAACTTAACCCACGGTACGTAGGCCCGTTTGTAATCTTGAAACGTATTGGACCCGTAGCATATCAATTAGACCTTCCTGCCGAACTCAGTGGAGTTCACAACGTATTTCACGTTTCAAATCTGAAGAAGTGCCTATCAGATGAAACTTTAGTTATTCCATTGGATGAGATCCAAGTGGATGAACAACTACACTTCGTGGAAAAGCCTATTGAGATCATGGATCGTGAGATCAAGACTCGAAGGCACAGCAAGATTCCAATCGTTAAAGTTCGTTGGGATTCTAAGCGTGTACCGGAGTTCACGTGGGAAAGAGAGGACCAAATGAAAAGCAAATACCCACACCTCTTTGCAACTGAGCAGCAAACTAACGATACCAGTACCTAAATTTTCGGGACGAAAATTCTTTCAACATGGGGATGATGTGACAACCTGGAAATTTCTCATACTTTCGTGTACTATTGTTGACTAAAATTCCTGTGCATGGCACTTGGAAATTCTTGTGTATGGCACTTGGGAACTTCTTGTAACGTTGCGTACCATCATTAACAAACTAACTCTTTGTGCGTGGCACTCTAAACATGTACGTTACATGCTAAACCGCGTTTACTCAATTTTCGGGACGAAAATTCTTTCAACATGGGGATAATGTGATATCCCGGGTTTTTCGGATAACTTAAACGTAATACTTGTCAAACTAATTACGTGCTATGTGTACGAACGTGTACGAATTAAATGAACACGTGATGTGTGTTGTATGATTGTTTTAGTAATTGAATAATTAGAATAGATATGTACACGAACTGAACCGAACCGCGACGTGAACCAACTTCGATTCATTGTGACTCTAGGAGTAACAAGTTTTAAACTTTAACTCAAGTCAAGTCCTCGGCCAAGATCAAATCCAAACCAAGGGCAAACCTAAACCCTAAACCAAAACACTCTCGGCCGAGATCAAGTTCAAAACCGCGAGTTCAAACCCAAACCGAACCCACCCTAGTACTTGGCCGCGAGATCAAATCCAAACCAAACTAACTCACCCTAGTTCCTCGGCCACGACTCAAACCAAAACCGTGATCCTCATCTTGTTGCGCCTATATATACAACTCACATGCACTCATATTACAAAAACACAAAACCCTAAAGCAAAACAGCCGTCAGCTGCCTCCTCATGCTCCATTGATCGTAAAACAGCTTCCATTCCTTCATCATCTCGATCTAATCAGCTGGTTCACTCTCTCGGTCGCTAACAGCCGGTTACCTTCAGTCCCTTTCAGTCTCGGCCGCGAGATCAGCTTTTCTTTCTCTCGGTCGCAGCAAGCAGCAGCCCTCGCCATCTTCCCTCATCGTATTCACGGTTCGTTTACCTTGTTATTAAAAGATTAGAAGTTATCTCTGATTACAAGATCATGTTCGGATATATATGTGCTTGAATGATTAGTTGTTTCGGATATATATATGCTTGAATGGTTAGTTGTTTCGGATGTTATTTGCTGAATGAAATCGGCTGAGTTAATTATTGTTTATATGTATAATAGTTTTCGGAACATATAAGCTTGCCAAGCATGATTGAACGAGAAGTTAGGCTAGCCGGTTTGTTAATGATGTTTACACTAGATGATTGTATTGTTTCGGATTGTTCATACTAGATTGAATGTTGTTTGAAAGCTGAATACATATAGGCTGTGTTTTGTTGTAATAACTAGAAGTAAGAACTAGGGTTTGCATGGATGAGATATTGGTATTAATTTAGGATTAGAAATCGGTTTTAGATCGCCTAGATTAATCGCATGAACGGGATTACACGAGTTTATGATAAAGATATGCTGAATCAGTTGCTGAGTAATAGTTACAGCCGACTTCATCTGGCTGTAACTCGGTCGATAGTTGTCGAAAAACGGATTTTCTGATGTCTAGAACGTAGAGATTTGAATAAGGAATCTAATGGCGCTGGATTCATAATTTTCTGAAGTCGTTTGATATTTTTAAAGGCCCAAACAAGATCAGTAGCTAAAGCTGTGAAAATTCTGGAATTTTGTTGGTTGTTTATCAAGTTGGATTTTAAAATCAGTAGGGAGTTGAGTCATGATTTTTGTACAGCAACTAGGTATAGAAATTTCCGGGCAACTCCAACTGGAATTTTGTTAATCGGACTATCAGTGATTTTTAAATAAATTCTTCCGTGGACTGCAGTCAGAAAGCGGTAAATCTGACTGCAGCTTAGTGAATTAATATTTATGGTTAATTGGTAAAGATTTAGGACTTGGAAAAATTATATAAATTTCTATGGTATAGATGTCACCTACTGTAGAAATATTGGAATTTTTGGAATGTTAGAACTATTTTATAAAAATCCTAGAAAACAGCTGAATAATGAGTGTTAAGCAGAAAATTGATAATTGGTGATTTTAAGCATTAAAGTGTTGCATGGATTTGGAATATGTTCATGATAAGTTGTTTGATTACTATGATCACATGAGAATACTTGCATGCATGTTTGAGTGTTAGATATGTTGTTTGTGTGTATCACTTTGTGAGTAAATTGCGTGTGGAATTTGTATTGGTGTGATTTCACACTGACGTGTAATTAATTGGTTTGTTAGGACGCAACTAGCGGTCCCATCTCTTATAACATCTTTGCTACACTAACCGAGCAAATAAAGGTGAGTTCACGGCCCCTAACTTTATCCGGTTTTTAAACAACAGGGGAGAAACATGTATACACTCTCAAACTCAATCTCTTTACGTTATACGAATTTAACGTCACATAACTATACGGTAACTAAGTTAATGTTAATGTAATGTTATGGTCACTAAGCAGCTTTATCACTTAAGTCCTCGACAATCTCCTCGGATCGTTAGTATTTGGGTTTAATAGCGGGGGAATTATAAGTAGTACTACGGGCCCGACAAGCCCCATCCGAGCTAGTCGCGCTAGCCGACCTGGTATGGTCAACGGGTGAATAATTGGCCTAACACCGCCATGGTCATGTGATAGGCCTGGCAAAACGGAGGCACAACAGTCAGCTTTGATCGCGAACTCTTACGTGACATGACTTTAGGCTAGCTACCTATATATGTTAACATTGAACTTAATTACGAATCAACTTAATATTCCGGGTTTGGAATATTGGAAACATCAACTTATTATCCCGGGTTGGGGATAATGGAAATAACAACTTAATATTCCGGGATGGGAATATTGGAAGCAACAACTTATTATTCCGGGATTGGAATAATGGAACAGATACGTTATCCCGTGTTGGGGATAACGGAGTAAACAAACTATAACGGAACAAACGAATTTATGAAAACCTGTGAACTCACTCATCTTTAATGTTGACACTTGTTTCTTTACATGTTTCTGAGGACGCTAGGAGCTCTAGGTGCACGTACATGCATTGAACAAGACATCTTTATCGAGTCTTATTTATTAATAATGTTTTGGGATTTTTCATTTGTTTTGGCGTTTGTGTTGGCGCCCGCATCACTACTTATTTATGCTTCCGCTCAAACTTTAAAACTAATGCTCTGCTAAATATTGGTAATTGATATAAAATCTACAATGAACGATTTTGGAAAACGTATTATCAAATCATGTAGAGTCGTTCGACGTACTAGTGTTTTCAGATTCTGGTTTGTTCACACGCCTCGCGGTAAAACTCCGCAAGTGGAAATTGAGGGTGTGACATGTCACACCCCGACCCGCAACGGATAAGGTACGGGGCATGAGGGATTTCCTATAGCCTTTGACATTTATTTAAAGTTTGACTCCTTATTATCATCAATATTAATTTGTCTCACATAATCAAATAATTGTACAAATAAAACTATACACTATTCAAAATACAAAAGATAACATAATTCTTGAATTAATTATTCTAAGTCACAATTCTATGTGTCTTCTCGAGTAACTATTAACCTTGTGTACCTGTTCCATATGTAAAAGAAATTTGGGTCAACAATAGTTGGTGAATAGATCTTTATTTGTTTTATTTTACTTTAAAAGTTTAATTGGTTTATTTAATAAAAATTGTTTAACATGCAATATTAAGTGTAATAGGTGACATCAATCAAATAATCCAATAATCAACCATAACATAGATAAATAATGTAACATGACATGATGTAACATAAGTAACAAAACAATGATGCCATTCAAGCCTAGTAAAGCGAAAGGCGACACTATGAAACAATGATGTGATTCAAGTCCCGAAAGGTGAAACTACGAAACCCATGACACAAAGCTGTAAAAACGTATAGCATATGAATGAAACAAGTAATGCAACATACAGACACACATGAGCACATATGACACTTAACTTGGCATGTTATTGAAAAAAGTACATGAGGAAAATATGAAACGTGACACATGAAAAACCTCAAAAAGTTAAAGTGACAAAACGGGGAAAAGTATGATCTACTCATCTTAGGGTGCAAGCAAAATCAAACAGTTGCAGCTTTGCAAGATGTTGGGAGGAATCCCAAAAGCTACCCTATTATTGTAATTGGAGTAAATTGCACAAAACATCCTTTATGTTTTCTCAAACTTACAGGTTCCAGCCTTAATGTTTAAAAGTTGCTAAAAACAGCCTTTAAGTTTATTTTTGTTGCGGGTTCAATCCTTTACAGCTAACCACGTTATTTTCTTCAGTTAAGTTCCCTCACATGCATAACATGTGAAGGTATATTCGTCATTTTGGTTGATCTTCCACCCACTTCAATTATAAAAAAAGAATATTTAAGTTTTAACCTAGTTTAAACAAAGTTTGGTAAAACGTACGCGACTACAGAGGAGCACGATTACCGTTTGATAGTGTTTAAGTCTAGCTTGCGACGTCCTAAGCGTCACCAGTTGCTGGATCCGACTACTCAACACGGCGTTACGAAGTTCTCTGATTTGACGGCATCGGAGTTCCGTGAGAGGTATCTAGGGTTGAAGAGTCGTTTGTCGTTTCCGTCTGATGCGAATAAGGCGCCGATTCTTCCAACTGATGATAATCCTGAAGAGTTTAATTGGCATGATCAAAATCTGTGTTAATCTTTACAGCTTAGTGGGCTAGCTTAACAAGATTCCTATCTTAATTCCGGGTTCGCCGGAATCCGACGAAGTCGCCGGAGAAGAAGACCGGAAAAGAGGGTGTTTGGTTTTTAAAAGTTTGGTTTTATTGCACATTAGTCCCTGCGGTTAGAATTTTTTTAAAATAGGTTAAACCTTAAATATTCTTTTTTCTTATAATTGACGTGGGTGGAAGATCAACCAAAATGACGAATATACCCTCACATGTTATGCATGTGAGGGAACTTAACTGAAGAAAATAACGTGGTTAGCTGTAAAGGATTGAACCCGCAACAAAAATAAACCTAAAGGCTGTTTTTAGCAACTTTTAAACATTAAGGCTGGAACCTGCAAGTTTGAGGAAACATAAAGAATGTTTTGTGCAATTTACTCTTGTAATTATATAATAAGGTTAAAAATAAGATATTAACGCTAGGATTTAAGGTGTTGCGGATTTCTATGTCTGCTTTAGGGAATCGTTTGTGAAAACTGTTTGAGTCATAAACAACAACTGAAATACATAAGTAATGAAGTTTGTAATTATTGATTATATTATTAATTAACTGAAATATATAAGTAATGAGATTTGTAATTATTAATCATGTAATTAATAATTATAAAAGTGAAGTACAACAATAGAATATATGAAAAGGATAGTTAATAATTAATTAACTTATTTGAAATACAGTTGGTAGGGAAATAACTAAATCTTATATGTTTATAAGATTTATAAAATAGGTTTCAAAATATGATAGTATTAAGTTAATTAATTAATTTGTGAAAATAAATATAAGGGTACAAAGGTAAGAATTTTAGTATATCTGTAAACAATATTTATATATATATATATATATTTTATATATATATATATATATATATATATTACAAATAAATGTGAAAAATAATTAAATAAATTTTATTTTCATATCATTATCGTACAAAAGACACTTTCCATAAGGTTTACACAATAATTATGAAATTTTATGATTAAAAATAATGTTAAATTCAAAAGTAGAAACCTAAGAATTTCTAACACAAAATTTGAACATCAAAGCACTAATGTTTGATGAAATTATCTTGAGACTTTTTTTTTTTGGCTAAAAAAAGAATTAATTGCACACAAGAATTGATAGGAACACTTACGGTTTGCGAATAAAGTTGAACAAAAAAGATTTTGGCTATGGAGAACTCGAGAACAAAGTAAAAGGTGGTTATGGGTGGAATTGATTGAGGGGAATTGTTCGGTACCATTGAATGAGGCAGAGAAAACCTCTAATTATATGTCAATCCATGAATTGAGACTTAGTTGTGATAATTTGGTTGCTAAGTATAGAGAATCATAAACTTGGTCATAGTATGGGCTAATTTTAAAAGAATGATGTCTATGGTAGTTGTCGGTCATATGATCTTAATATAATACAAGATTTGGTTGACTTTTTTTTGAAGTTTGGTTTTTGGCAAAGTGAGTCCTTAACTTGATTTTGTTACAAAAATAGTTTTTAAACCTTGTTAAAACCATGTAATTCACTACAGTATATGTATTATATGAATTCTAATAATTCAAATGAAGTATTTAATTGAATCTAATTACACCTAACAATGTTTTATAAATGTTATAATTTAATAAACATACCTATATAAATATAAATTTAATATACAATTGTTTTATTGTTGTAAACATAGATAATGATTTGGATATGGATCTGGGTTATGAAACGAGTCGGGTTTTGGTAATATCCGTTTTCGGTGGATGTTACAGTCTTCCATACTTTTGGGAATTTCGTCCCGAAATTAGGAGTAAACCCCTCGTGTAGAATAGTGTGTAGGGTTTTTCATAAACGTACGTGATATCAGTTAGATTTAGTTATAGCCCACGAATCTTGGGACCAGGTTGTTTCTTAAGGATGTTAGGTAACCAAGTGTTTGACACTTGTCTTAAAGATGCTGAGAATATGCTCAAGCTAAGGTGTAAAAGTAACAGTTAGATCTGATTGAGGTGATAGCGTACCTGGTGAGAGCTGGATACGCTTTTAGTGCCACATGTGCCATCAGTGAAGAGCGTTTATGATAGTGTATGAGATAGCATGTCACAGTCGATACGAATATTACATCATGAAGCCCAAGAATGGCGTATCGAAAAATTGACTGCAGCTTGAGAGAAAATCCTGCCCAAAGATGAATTGTAACACCAGAAAGTTTGCAAATTGAGTCATAACGTCAACTCATAATGCTTGAGCCGAAACCCATGTCACAGCTTGGGATTTACAAGACAAAAATCTCATAAAATGCCACAATGATAGAGTTAGATGCGAAGAGACGTAGAATTTGAAACACCAAAAACTCAACCAACGAGCAAAACAATAAATTCACATACTCTATCATGATTGGTCTAATGTTGCTTTTGAAAATTTGACCGAAAAAATTATATATAGGAAGTACGAGTGAAGTATCCACCATGTCTCTACCAAAGTTTCATCCAACTCGTTATTCGAACCATGATCGACGACTAAAACACTACCTATACAGAACTTCTCTTGACTAGTCTAACGAGTATTTTAATAGTTTGACAAGGACACTTTACATAGGAAGTACCAGCGGTTTATCCACAATGTCCTTATGAAATTTCATCGGCTTCGTTATCCGGTTTTGACTAGTTCTATGCGAAAACTCGACCTAAACCTACTAACTAAATAAGCATAACCAAAACCACAAACAAACAAAACTTGAGTCTCGAACCCAAAAAGGGCGTGACTAAATGATGGCAGTACCTACATCCCACAGTCATGAGGGAATGGTAGCCGTGAAATAATAATGAAGTGAAATTGTAATCACAAGAAATAACAGAAACAACCTTATCCCTTACGGGTCAAGCCATGAAATCATAATAACATGAAATGGCGATAATAAGAAATAACATTAATCAGAATAGATGATAGTACGAAAAGATGATGTAATGATATTGAAGATATCATAAAATGTCTTTAGTACATAAATACAAAATAGTACAAAATGATTGTATTACCAATTGTCATTAGTGTAAAAAGGAAATAATGATAATATTAAAATGGTATCGTCAAAAATGTGACGACATCACAAGCTATCTACGGTATGAAATAAAATTTAGTAATTACATGGAATGATGTTGGTGCGACACATCGATGATATAGAGTGGAGATAGTAGAAAAAGAAAAAAAACCCTGATAATGTGGAAAGATTACATAAAGTCAAGCGACCAAAGCAAAGGAATGGCAACAATGATATAACTACTACAAGTTAGGTTACGGGTACGAATGAAACAACCGTATCTGTCATAAGGTAGATTATGGAAACGGACCATAAGTTCTCAAAATGGCAGTTTGGAGGTTCGTCTCGGGTGATGAAAGGGCGGTAGGAAAAATTGTAGGCTTTGTTAAGAACTTTTATTTATTTAAACGGTATTGTGTTAACCATAATCATGCTAAACAAACTCATGTTTATTGTGCTTTCGTATACTTGAGTGTATTGAACAATTCGCTAAATGTAAAATATGAGTAGTTAAATTTAGTACGCATAGGACAACCCAATTTATTTATGAAAATATTTCGTTAAGTTTTATGAGTAATAGAAAGTTTATTAGAAACTGAATTTTATACATTCAAAAAGTATATTTGTACACACACACACACAAAGACACGCACACATATATATATATATAAACAAATTTTAAAATCAGAAAAATTTAACGTCTTCGAGTGACCTTGGCTCGAATTTTGGCGATCCCTAGGCACATGCTAACGAAAATGTTTAGGATTGTGACATTTAGCATATTTAGAACCACAGCTTGTAGTTACAGTGGTGTGTTCTCTTGAATTTGAATTGTATTAGACGACTCTTTTTGACATATAACACCAAAAATTGAATCATTAAACATATATCCAAAAGTCATACCAACTTTTAATTAATTTAATTGTTTCGCGCTGTCTCAATTCAAAATGTTTTATTTAATACATTGATGAAAGAGGCAACACACAAGGGTTAAGTCGCGTTTAATTTAATGCAGTGATGAAAGAGGCAACACACAAGGGTTACATCGGGCTGTTGATCGCATAGTTTTTTACCTGAAATGGATTGGCGTTGAACGCTTGTCTGCGTGTCATCTGATTATCTTGTAAGGACATGGTCTAGTAGGTTTATGTTTATTTTGATAAGGGTGTAAGGGTCAGTTAGTTATAGTGCTTATGGGTGTACGGTTTGGGCTTGGCCAAGTTATAAATTGGTCGCATCCAATTTTCTATAAATAGAGAGCACCTAGGTTTTTGAATGGTTGTTGATTGTTAGTGCTTTTATCGAAACCTTGTGCCAGACAAGTCCTAGAACTTGTGTGCAAATCATCAATAACAATCGATTTCAATATATTCTTGTTATACATTTTCTTAGTTTTCCACACTTTGACTGTGTTTGTGATATCCGATTTAAGATCTTGGACTTACAATTGGTATGAGAGCCTTAGAAGTCTTTGAAGGCTCGGTTTGATGGATATTACTCGAAGAACAAGAAGATTTCTGATTGAAGATTCATCAAAGCTCATGACATGTGTAGGAACGGCTATGGAGGACTATCATTAGACTTTGGTATATTGATAGTGGCTGTTCCATCAAAGTTGGGGTATAATTGGGTTATCATCAAAGCTCATGACATTTACTAATAATAGGTTTCATCTTTATTAAGTTGAAATTTAAATTCAAATATCCAGACACAAGGAAACATATAAGCACAAGAAAAACATTTCTCTAAACACTCTATATTTTATTTATCTTCTAAGGGCATTCCTATGTGTTCCACTCCTCAGCCCGTCCACCTGTATCATGTGTAAAACAAAAGTTTGGGTCAAAAAAAGTTGGCGAGTGAATCTAAATTTTACAATTAAACAGTTTAATATATTGGTTGTTGTAAAGAATGTGCATGGACCATATATGAACTTATGTATATATTATTAAATCACAAACCACATAATATCAATGATGAACATATGAACAAGATGCATTATGAACTTGAGATCAAGGCTCAATCAAACGGAGCCGATCTAATAAGGCACCTGATGCTCAACTCGTATCCCACGAGGAACTGATGGGCCTTAAATGAATATACACATTAGATCACATAATGGTGTTAGCACAAGTGTTTAAATAAATAGAAGATGTAACGACACATGATACACCCCAAAACATGACTAAAAGGGGAATTTGTAAGGATTCACTCACAGTAGGTGCGTTTCCTTGATTGATGAAAAGTGCGCACGAGTTGAGGATTTAACTGACGAAGGAGACTAACCTAAATAATAACGCAATAATTCGATAAAAATTAATATTTTGATTTAATACTTTTTGTTAGATTTTTAGGTTATTTTTGTGATATTTATTGGAGTTTTTAAACCTAAGAAATCGTGTTTTGAAGTGTTTTAAATTGATTTTTGATTAGAAATATATATATACAAAAATAGTATAAAATAAAATAAAATAATAAAAAAAACCTTGTCAGACCTGACAGCAGGTCTGACCGGTTCGTTGACTTGTTTGGCCGCGTGTGGTGAGACTCGAACTTGTGACCTCCCGTACGTGTGCACGCAGCTCTTCCAACTGAGCTACGTGTCTAACCCGAAATGATTCTAATTTTAATTATTCTTATACACTTATTAGATTATTCCAGAAATTTTTTAATTAAAAATATTTTAAAATCAACTAACCGGTGTTTACCACCCGCCTCGAACCCGCAATCTTGACTTTGTTTTGCAACCAGCCCATCTAACTAGGCTGGGTGTCTAACCCGTTTAATATAGAATTCTTAATATACTTAACACCTTCTGATAGATATTATACTTGCTTTAAAAAAATACTGGTTTATTTCAGTGAAACGGTAATGATCAGGATTCGAGCTCGGGACATGCACATTATGTTTGCACACAGTCCGCCACTGGACTGTGTATCTAACCCGGTTATAAACCTGGTTTTTATTAAATTTAAACACTGTTTATAATTCATCTTCATCATTTTAAAAGAAACCAGTATCGACTTCTAATCATAACCAGATAAATTGATGTTGTTGATAAGCAACTAAAGATGAAACTGATGATGTTGAATTTCAGAAATAGAGTGAAGGATTTTACCGACAAAATGCAAATCCCGGTTTTCCGGCGACTGTTCTGGCGAGTACGGCTAACTCCGATAAGAGCTTAAAACCAGTAAGATTCACAGAGAGTGATGATTGAGTGTTTAGACAACGAAGGAGCGAGGTTTACAAAGTTTTTTGGCTCACTATATATACATGCAGAAGTGGTTGTTGGTTTCGAAATCGAGTTTTAAAATTTTTAGTTAAGATTTGATTACCTCAAACGCAGCGGGGTTTTGGAACCCGTTTTACACAAATGCTACAGTATCCCCTACTTTTAGAAATTTAGTCCCGAAATTTAAGTAGTAGCTGCAACTGGAAAAAGGTGTGGGTACTTCTCGCGCATCGAGTCTTCGCGCTCCCAAGTAAACTTAGGTCCTCGTTTTGACTCCCAACGCACACTGACTATTGGAATACGACTTTGTCTCAAACGTTTCTCACCAAAGTCCATGATTTCTAGAGTCTTTCAACAAAATGCATTGATTCATCGATTTGAATATCCTCTAGGAATATGGAGGTTTTCGTCGGCGAGACACTTTTTATAGTTTGATACATGGAATGTGGGATGGATTCTGTTGAGTTCTTCTAGTAGGTCAAGCTTGTATGCTACAGGACCTACTCTTTCGAGTATCTTGAATGGTCCTACATAGCGTGGTGCTAGCTTGTCTTTTTGACCAAACCGAACCACTCACTTCCACGGTGATACTTTCAAAGGTACTTGATCACCAATGCAAAACTCCAGTGGCTTTCATCGTTTATCAGCATAACTTTTTTGACGACTTCGAGCTGCTAGAAGATTATTGCGGGTCTGAAGGATTTTGTTAGTCGTTTCTTGAATCAATTCTGGTCTGATTTGCGCTTCACCAATTTCGTGCCAACATACAGGAGATCGGCACTTATGACCATATAAGGCTTCAATAGGAGCCATCCCGATGCTGGAATGATAACTATTTTTGTACGAAAATTCAACTAACGATAGATGAGTGTCCCAATTACCCTTGAAGTCTATGACACATGCTCGCAACATGTGTCCGAGGGTTTGTATGGTGCGCTCAGATTGACCATCAGTTTGGGGGTGAAAGGCAGTGCTGAGATCAAATCGTGTACCCAAAGCGGATTGTACGGCTTGCCACGTTCGTGAAGTAAAACGACCGTCTCGGTCTGAAATGATACTTAAGGGCACACCATGACGGCTTACAATTTTATTAATATAGATATGAGCTAACTTCTCGTTCTTGAAGTCTTCGTGGATTGGAATGAAATGAACTGATTTGGTGAGACGATCAATGATAACCCAAATTGTGATATACCCACTGGAGGTGCAAGGTAACCCGGTAATAAAATCCATGGTTATATTTTCCCACTTCCAAATAGGTATCTCGGGTTGGACGAGTAACCCTGAATGTCGTTGATGTTCAGCTTTAGCCTTAGAACAGGTGAGGTACTTGGAAACAAAAATGGTGGTATCTTTCTTCATGACAGGCCATCAGTAGGAGTATCGTAGGTCTTGATACATCTTATCGGCCCCTGGATGTATAGAGTATCGTGTTTTGTGAGCCTCGTTCATGAGAAAAGCACGAAGGTCGTCACGATCAGGTACCCAAATACGATTCAAGTAATAGATAATACCATCCGACTTGGATTCTAGTTTAGTTTCGGCTCCACAAGATAATTCATCTCTCACATCATTTTCCGTGACGGATATATGTTGAGCTGCTCTAATTCGGTTTTGAAGATCGGTCACAATTTGAGAACACAAAAAACGATGGAGTTTGCATACTCCTTTCGACTGAGGGCGTCAGTCACAACATTAGCCTTGCTATGATAACACCGGATTTCACAATCATAGTCGTTTAGAAGTTCGACCCATCATCGTTGCCTCATGTTCAACTCTTTTTGATTGAAGATATGTTGAAGGCTCTTGTTGTTAGTGTAAATTTCACACTTGGTGCCATAGAGATAATGTCTCCATATCTTAAGAGCGAACACGACTACTCCAAGTTCTAGGTTGTGAGTGGTGTAGTTCTTTTCATGCACTTTGAGTTGCCTTGAGGCATAGGCTATCACCTTTCCTCTTTGCATTAGAACGCAACCTAAACCTTGTCCTGACGCGTCACAATAAACCAAAGTCTTCGCAGCCATCAGGAAGTGTAAGGATAGGTTCATCACAAAGTTTTTTCTTCAAAGTTTGGATAGCCTCTTCTTGCTTGGGTCCCCAAATAAAGGGTTTGCCCTTGTGAGTCAAGGCTGTGAGTGGAACGACGATACGAGAAAAATTTGCGATGAAACGACGATAATAACTAGCTAGTCTAAGAAAGACCTATCTTCGGTAGGAGTACGTGACGCTTGCCACTCTTGCACCGCTTTGATCTTTGCAGGGTCAACATGAACCCCTTTGTCGTTAACAATATGACCAAGAAATTGTACCTCTTTTAACCAAAACTCACATTTTGAGAACTTAGAAGCTTTTTGGTTCTCAAGAGTGTCAGAATAAGTCGAAGATGTCGCTCATGATCGGATTTGCTTGTGGAGTAAATAAGAATATCATCAATGAAAACTATGACAAAACGATCGAGGAAGGGCTTGCACACCCTATTCATCAAATCCATGAAAACAGTAGGAGCATTGGTCAACCCAAAAGGCATAACCATGAATTCATAATGACCATAACGAGTTCGAAAAGCCGTCTTTGGAATATCTTCTTTACGCACTCTAAGTTGATGATAACCAGAACGAATGTCGATTTTTGAAAAATAGGTTGCACCTTGAAGTTGATCTAGAAGATCTTCAATACGAGGTAATGGATAGCGATTCTTGATGGTCAGCTTGTTGAGCTCTCTATAATCGATACACATACGGAAAGTTCCATCTTTCTTCTTTATGAAAAGAACCAGTGCACCCCAAGGCGACGAGCTAGGACGTATAAATCCTTTGTCAGTCAACTCTTGCAGCTGACTAGCAAACTCTTGCATTTCAGATGGGCTAACCGATATGGAGATTTTGCGGCTGGTGTAGCACCAGGTACAAGATTGATTCGGAATTCGACTTCTCGCACAAGTGGAAGTCCTGAAATGTTGTCGGGAAAAACTTGAGGAAATTCTTTAACGATTGGAATATCTTCGAGCTTCCTTCCCTTTCCTTCCTTCTTGAAGATATGAGCTAGAAACGCGATATAGTCTTTGCGAAGGTATTTTCGAGCTTGGAGGCATGACATCAATTTGAGACCTTTAGAAGGAGTTTCACCAAAGATACGTAAAGTTTGACCGTCAGTGAGAGGAATTAGAATAAACTTCTCGTAGCAAACAACTTCGGCGTGATGCTGACTAAGCCAGTCCATACCGATGATAATGTCGAAACTACCGAATTTCATAGGAATAAGATCAATTGAGAAATCGTGATCATTAAGGGTAAGAGTAGAATCACGAATAATCGAGTCTAACATAATAGGTTCACCATCAGTAACTTCCACAGTGAATGATTCAGTGAGACTAACACGAGGTAAATCAAGAATGAATTCAAACTCTAAAGACACGAAACTCTTATCTGCACCAGTATCAAATAGTATGGATGCATAGTTACCGTTAATAAGAAACGTATTGTTGACCACATTATTATCAGCCCTAGCTTGGTTGGCGTTGATGTTGAAATCTCTTCCTCTAACAGGTGGATTAGCTTGATTGGCTTGGTTCATTGGGTTGGGTTGAGCTTGTGCATTTATGATGTTCACCAAGCGTGGGCAGGTGTTTTGAAAGTGGGTTGGATCGCCACAGTTGAAACATGCTCTGACTAGTTGCATCATCGGGTAATTGGGTTGATAGTAGGGTTAAGCCATGGGTTGAGCAGGTGGTAAGAGTAAAGGTTGATGGTGTTGAGCTTGGCCTACCACTTGGTTGTTGGTTTGGGCTTGGGGTTGATTGCGGTTTGGCTTCTGGAGGATGCGTCAAGTTTGAATTGTGTGACCTGCACGGCCACAAAAGTTGTGCAATATTGACATGGGTTCTTAGTAGGGTGGTGATATTAGCATCGGTTGCATTTTGGATGAGGACCAGTGTATGGTTTCGGGAATGGAGCAGCAGGAGGAGCGACTTCTGTGATGGGTGCAGCAGTGATAGGGAAATTGGTTTGGGTAACGGCGAAATTCTTGCCATTGCATTTCCTCTTACCAGCAAATTTGGAAGACGAACCTGTTTGGGTTGGGGTTGGGGTTTCAGCAGGTGTCTCGTCTTTCTTCTTCTCATCCTTAAAATCTCCATTTCGGATGCGATTTTTTGTGAGCTCGGTAGCCAGCTCTATTGCAGCTTCAAGTGTTGCAAGTGTGGTACTCAGCACAGAATCTTGAATTTTCGAGGGAAGACCTCGAATGTAGTGCTCAATTAGACGATAGAGCAGAGTGAACAGGTTGCGGATCATCTGATTCAACTCGAGGCATATCTTGTTGTATGTGGTGTGGTCTCCCTCCTTTTGTTTCAAAGTGTAGAACTCATCTTCTAATTTCTTGATTTCGCTTCTTGGACAGAAGCGTCTTGTCATGATTTCCCTCAACTCATCCCAAGTCAAGGCCATAGCAGCTTCAGCGCCTTGCTTGCCCTTTGCTGTGTTCTACCATGTGACTGCTACCCCGTACAAATGACCAGTAGCATATTGCACCTTGCTATCATCGGGACAATCGCAATTGAGAAAAGTGCTTTCCATCTCCTCAAACCAACGGAGGAGAGCGGTGACACCTTCAGTCCCCTCGTATTTTGGAGGATCGCAGGATTTGAAATGCTTGTAGGTGCATTTGGTGGTGTTAGGGAGAGGGTTGGCGACATTTTGACCTTCTTGATTGGTAGGGTTGATGGGATTGGCAGCAAGAGCTTATTGAACTTGAACGACGATGTCAGGAAGTACCGCAGCCATCTGTTGAGCAATTTGAGTGGCCATGCATTCGTTAGATCTTCCTGACCTTCTACCACCTCGAGAGTGTCTAGCAGACATCTACAGGAAATACGTATCGAGATTATGAATTGAACGTTTTTGGGTGTCATGTGTCGTAAAAAGGGAAAACAATGTTCAAAATAAATAAAAACAAGAAATTAACTACATCCTTAGGATGTCTTGGGCTTGCTCATGCTTGGGCCTCCAAATGTCTCCCATACCTCGGCCTAGGTAGTCATGTGGGCTCCCATGACCACTGGGCTTTGTAAGGTTCACATTGGTGTTGGTCTGTTAATACTTGCATTACCCAAATGAAAATCGTGAAACATGATTGCTAGGTATAAGGTCAGAGGGTGTCCAGGTGTAGACACAATGACAACTCAAAGTGGGGTTAGTTCACACGACGTTTGGTGTGACATGCTTTGGCCTAATAGGTCCTTCGTACTCTCATCGTTAGTCCACAGGTAGGCAAACTGGTCCATTATATTGGATTTATACGAATGCCAAGCCTAGACAGGACGTTCCGACTACCGGTACTCGTACCCTTCTAGTTACTACATGTCCGTCGTAGAACTCACTTTGATGTGATTGAAAAACAAGAAAACGTTGTAAAATCTTTGAGGAGAAATCATGAAAATTGTGATATCATGATGTTTGTGCTTGCGTAGTCATGATATGTTAACAATATATGGACTATAATGAACATCACATATTAATATGTAGTAGTGAAAGGGCTTGCATACATTTTTGTGTGAGATAAACATGAAACAAATAAACTTCATGAGTTTTGCATATAACACATAAACAATTAAAATCTAATCAACTATAGTATAGGCTCTAGGAGTCTAATAACCTATCCTATATCCCTATAGTCAAAAGCTCTGATACCAGTTTGTCACACCCCGACCCGCAGCGGAAATAAAAGTCGGGGTATAATTGGGTTATCATCAAAGCTCATGACATTTACTAATAATAGGTTTCATATTTATTAAGTTGAAATTTAAATTCAAATATCCAGAAACAAGGAAACATATAAGCACAAGAAAAACATTGTTCTAAACACTCTATATTTTATTTATCTTTTAAGGGCATTCCTATGTGTTCCTCTCCTCCGCCCGTCCACCTGTATCATGTGTAAAACAAAAGTTTGGGTCAACAAAAGTTGGTGAGTGAATCTAAATTTTACAATTAAACAGTTTAATATATTGGTTGTTGTAAAGAATGTGCATGGACCATATATGAACTTATGTATATATTATTAAATCACAAACCACATAATATCAATGATGAACATATGAACAAGATGCATGATGAACTTGGGATCAAGGCTCAATCAAACGGAGCCGATCTAATAAGGCACCTGATGCTCAACTCGTATCCCACGAGAAACTAATGGGCCTTAAATGAATAATTGCACTGAAATGATAAAATGTATCCACACATAACCACACAAACAAATATACACATTAGATCACATAATGGTGTTAGCACAAGTGTTTAAATAAATAAAAGATGTAACACCACATGATACACCCCAAAACATGATTAAAGGGAAATTTGTAAGGATTCACTCACAGTGGGTGTGTTTCCTTGATTGATGAAAAGTGTGCACGAGTTGAGGATTTAACTGACAAAGGAGACTAACCTAAATAATAACGCAATAATTCGATAAAAATTAGTATTTTGATGTAATACTCTTGTTTAGATTTTTAGGTTATTTTTGTGATATTCATTGGAGTTTTTAAACCTAAGAAATCGTGTTTTGAAGTGTTTTAATTGATTTTTTATTGAGAAATATATATATATATATATATATATATATATATATATATATATATATATACAAAAATAGTATAAAATAAAATAAAATAAAATAAAATAATAAAAAACCTTGTCAGACCTGACAGCAGGTCTGACTTGTTCGTTGACTTGTTTGGCCGCGTTTGGTGAGACTCGAACTTGTGACCTCCCGTACGTGTGCAAGCAGCTCTTCCAACTGAGCTACATGTCTAACCCGAAAGAATTCTTATTTTAATTATTCTTATACACTTATTAGATTATTCCAGAAAATATTTAATTAAAAAGATTTTAAAATCAACTAACCGGTGTTTACCACCCGCCTCGAACCCGCAATCTTGACTTTGTTTTGCACCCAGCCCATCCAACTAGGCTGGGTGTCTAACCCGTTTAATACAGAATTCTTAATATACTTAACAACTTACTGATAGATATTATACTTGCTTTAAAAAAAACTGGTTTATTTCAGTGAAATGGTAATGATCAGGATTCGAGCTCGGGACATGCACATTGTGTTTGCACACAGTCCACCACTGGACTGTGTGTCTAACCCGGTTATAAACCTGGTTTTTATTAAATTTAAACACTGTTTATAATTCATCTTCATCATTTTAAAAGAAACCAGTATCAACTTCCGATCATACCCTGATAAATTGATGTTGTTGATAAGCAACTAAAGATGAAAGTGATGATGTTGAATTTCAGAAATAGAGTGAAGAATTTTACCGACAAAATGCAAATCCCAGTTTTCCAGCGACTGTTCCGGCGAGTACGGCTAACTCCGATAAGAGCTTAAAACTAGTAAGATTCACAGAGAGTCATGATTGAGTGTTTAGACAATGAAGGAACCAGGTTTACAAAGTTTTTTTTGGCTCACTATATATAGATGCAGAAGTGGTTGTCGGTTTCGAAATCGAGTGTTAAAATTTTCGGTTAAGATTTGATTACCTCATTGATTGGTCACCGATTTTGAGTTCAAGCATGATTGGTAACCAACTTTCTTTAGATTAAGCAGCGATTAAATGCAATTTCAGAGGTTACAACATTGAAATTTTTAGGCGGTTGAAACATAACCAGATTTAAGGGGTTGTTTTGTTATAAGATATATTTGTTTCGAGTTTATAAACATATAGTGTGTGTATCACAACGGTGTTTGGTGTGTGCGGTTTGTGAGGGTATCCGGGTTTGAACCCCGGCTACTTCCTTATTTATTATTTTATTTCTTTCTGTTATAAAAAAATTATTCATTTTTCCTTTATTGATTATTATTTTAATTAGGTAAGTTAATTATTAATCATGAGTAATAATAATAAAATAATTTAATTAATACTAACAAATACGTAACGAACTATTGAATAATTGCTTGAATTTCAAACGCAGTGGGGTTTTGGAACCCATTTTACACAAATGTTATACATGACATGAGATCTATCACAGGTGAGTGATCTTGAAGAATTTAATGGAGAATTTGTCTCCTTGCGGGAGGTGAGAAGGGGTCAGATAACTCGTCAGGGCACTTTAAGGAATAGTGATCTCTATTTTAAGAATGTGAATTATGTTCCTGAGTTGAAGCATAGCCTACTGAGTGTCTCTCAAATTTGTGACAATGACTACTCAACTCACTTCACCAACAAAAGTTGATTAATTTTAAAACTAGGAATTGTCATTCCTTAAGGGATTTTGATGAAATCTGACATAATACGGAACACTTATGTAATTGACATGAATAAACCACCCTCTGAAAGCGTAACCTGTTTGTTTTCTAAAATCTTTGAACATAATTCCATATTGTGGCATTGTCGTCTTGGGCATGCAAATGTCAAAATTCTGAACCGTCTTGTAAAGCTTGGGATGGTAAGGGATCTACCGGTTAAAGATTTCATAACAATTGAAAAATGTGTTTCTTATGCAAAGGACAAACAACATTGAAACCCCATTTTCCTATGTTGGTGAATTCGATTGACAGTGTGCTACGGTTTCTTTACATGGATCTTTTTGGTCCAGTGAATGTGCTCAGCATCTAGTCTTATTGTTTAGTTATACTGATGATTTCTCACATTTTACATGGGTTTTCTTCTTAGCTAACAAAAGTGAGACTGTAGAGCTCGTTAAAAGATTTATCATTTTTATGGAAAATCAAACCAACAAGAAGGTAAAGGGGATTCGAAGTAACAACGGCAACGAATTTAAGAATGCTAAGCTGAATTTCTTCTGTTCTTAAAAAGGGATTGCTAGACAATACAGTGCTGCAAGAACTCCACAACAAAATGGAGTTGCGGAGAGAAGGAATAGAACCCTGATTGATGCAGCTCGAACTATGCTGTGTGACTCCAAACTTCTTGTTTTCTTCTGGGATGAGGCTATAAACACTGCGTGTTATGTTCAAAACAAGGTGTTAATCAACAAAGCACGTATGAAGATGCATCATGAAGTCCTATTTGGTGTCAAACCCTCTGTTGGACACTTTCGAGCTTTTGGTTGTCTGTGTACCCTACTACATATAGACGCAATGCCAAAGTTTGATGCAAGGAGTGATGAATGTTACTTTATTGGATATGCTGGTAAAGTTGCGCACGAGAATATTATTGCATACAGAGTGTACAACAAAACGACAAGGCAGATTGTTGAGTCGTTTGATGGCTTGAGGAAAATAAGACAGATGCTAACGGGACATTTACTCTCTACAACTATGCGTACTTGTTTGAATCATTTAACATCCTTGATGACGTACCTCTTGTTGTTTCTACAGATAAAACATGTACTTCAAGTGCTACTGCAGACTCCTCGATCATCATAAATGACATTAATGAAGGGGGATGTTGAAGCTGAGGGGGATACTAAAATTGTGGGGGATGGCACAACTGCAACCTCACCTTAAACAACTGTACCTGAGGCGCAAGAAGTTCCAAATCCTACAGATTCTCACAACACAGAAGAGGAAGCTTCGAATTTGTCTGATGATAAAGGCTTGTCAAACAATCATGATGATCTGTTCTCACATGATGCCATTCTGGACGATTATGTTGCAGATGAATCTTTGGAGGAACCTATAGTTGAACCCCCGTAACTAGCCACAACCGACAATTTGACAAATTTGTCATCAACAGGAATAGTTCTAGAATTCGCTGTTCCTACTAGTGTTCAAAGGAATCACTCAGTAGAGAACGTGATTGGACCCATAGGGGCTGGGGGTTTAACCAGAAGTCAAACACAAAAATAAACACATGCTTATACTCGTGCTTCATCTCACAAATAGAGTCCAAAACAACCCCTATGGCTCTTCGAGAACCAAGCTGGGTAGATGCCATGTAAGATGAGCTAAACCAATTTGAAAAACTGCAAGTGTGAAGATAGGTTAAGTTGGTAGAAGGAAATAAATTACTCAGGACTTGATGGGTTTATCGAAACAAATGAGATGATAGTGGAGTGATAGTGAGAAACAAAGCAAGAAAAGTGGTGCAAGGTTTTAGTCAAATTGAAGGGCTTGATTATGATGAAGTGTATGCCCCTGTAGCCAGATTAGAAGCCATTCGAATTTTTCTTGCTTATGCATCATTCAAGGGGTTCACTGTTTATCAGATGGATGTGAAGGCGACGTTTCTTTATGGCAAAGTGAAAGAGGAAATTGACGTTGATCTGTGTAACGCTTTGCTTTTGTAAATTTCCATTTTTAGTAAGTTTGTTTCGTGTTTCCATTTTTGGAAAGCCTAAACATTGTAATCGTATCTCATTTTCGAATCATTGTAAATCCAAGGCTTTGATTGTAATCAAATTGATCAATTATGCGAAATTCACAACCTTTATGCATGCTTATACTTATGAACGTACGTTTAGTTCGTTACTCGATTAATCAATTCAAAATAAATCATAACCACCTATTGCACATTTGTGAATCTTGGAATTCAAGTCAAGCAAGATGATTAGTGATTCTAATACAAAATATTTAAACTTTCGACATCATAAAACTTGTCAAATCATATTGCAACACTTCTACTTAAACAAGTCTTCTATTTAGGATTATATAAGACCCTTATTCATGGTTTTAATCTTCCGTACAACGTACATTTGTAACCTACCTAAAGTATAACAAATATACATCAAAGAATACAATTACATTTATGAAATAACCCAAAAAACAAAAAAGAATAGGACAGCTTGCTCAAAGAATACAATTACATTTATGAAATAACCCAAAAAACAAAAAAGAATAGGGCAGCTTGCGGCCGCAAGCTGTCAAGAGCATAAATGTTTTGTTCTTTCAAGTTTATCACCCACCAAGCATCATTAAATGCCAACCAACTCAAACCCTAATATTCCCTCTATAAAACCCCACCTTTCCCCAGCCTTTTCTCACTTTTACAAGCCTCCAACACTTTACAAAACCTCCCCAAACCTCTAGAATTTTCTGCTGAGATATTTCAGTTTGCAAGTGAGTTTCAACTCACTTCCTTTGATGTTCAAACCTTGTTTCTTCTTCTAAAACAGTTGGAAAACCTCTAGGAAGGTTTCACAAGTTTGCTTGCGCAAACTAAGGTGAAACCTCACCAATTTGAGGTCCAATAGTGTCTTGAACTTTCTGCTCACTTTTATCTTTTCAAACGTTCAAAAACTTTAAGTTTTCATCAGGTTTTCTTCCTCAAAAATGTTTGCCAAGCCTCTTGGGATGTTACCATAGGTTTTACATGGAAAACCAAGGTGGAACAATACCATTTTTATGGCCAAACTTTCTGTTTTTGAAGTTCAACTTATGAACTTTTTCTTAACTTGTTTTCTTTTAACAACTCTTTACTACTTATGCCTCTAATCATGTTTATGGTTAGTGACCTAACTAAGAATTGTTTCATACAAAATCAAGAGGTATAACATGCCTCTAAACTTGTTGTTTTACTAAGGGTCTTAACCCACAAGTGTTGAAACCATCCAAGCTTACAAGCTTGTGCTTTTGGTAAAGGTGTGATTACATGGAGGCCTTGGCTAGCCAACTTTCAATCCACCATCTCACTTGATGATTTCTATCCACTAAGCTATGTTTCACCTTGAATTGAGTAACAAGGCTACGACACATCCCCAAATGTTGCCCCATCCCGGGATGCACGCACCTAGCTTGCTTATTCGGTCGAAACGTAGTTTAGTGAAGTACTTTATTTTTATTTTCATTCACGACCATCCAGATTGTCCTTGTGGCAATTTGTGTATTGGTGAATCTTACGAAAGAGGTTAAGTTCGGTTATCCTCCTACCTCCATGCATGACTTCTATGAAACCTATGATTTACTTGTTAATATTATATGTAACCTATATATGTAAATAATAAATATAATCGAACCATTGACAATGACCGCATGGTTACTTGTCCTAACATTAGGTTATTTCATCTAAGACCTTAACCATCGTTACGATTGTATTGGGCATGACCCATAAAACCACAAATACCCTACGGGGCTTATAGTGTCAAAAACGAGCGTTAACGTGTAGATAAAAACTTTCGACTATACATACTTTTGCATACTTTAAGTTCCTAAATTAATGAACTCCATCGTCAATCCCATACTCACACACCTGCGTTTCCTTGTGTAGGATAACTTGGTGTTCGTCCCCCTAATCAATCCCAACACTTTCACGGATTTAACTTTGCAAAACCGTTAGTACACTCGATACCCTTTTACGCTTTACACTTTTTGGGTGCAATATGTTAATCTATCATAAACACACTAAATCACACTTTTATTCTATGCAATCACACAAACAATCCATCATACATGCTATAGTTATGTGATACTCGATTTGTTTACATGGAACATTCTTATGTGATAATAATTGTCATTAACTTCGTACGAGCCTCCCCTTAACATGTATAGTGCTCTAGGAGTAACGCACCACCCGTATTCTTATGGTCATGTTAAGTTTAATTTGTTATGTAGTGATACTTGAGGATTGACTTGTAGTTCGCATGCCTTGTTTACATTAATCTCGTATACTAGCTTATCATGTGGATTTGTTTAAACGTTTTTATTACTTATGCTATGATTCAAACTTGTGTACTCACCAATACTTTGTATTGAACTATACGTTTTAACATGTTGCATGTTGGTGATGTTGATATGACCAATTTTGGTAGGAATGTCATAGAAACCCACTTAGAATACTAAGTTATTTATTATGTTTTGTTGAACTTGTCTTAATTGATGTTACATTGTATTTGAATTATGTTGTACTTGACGTTTTTATGAATGAAACGAAATGAGTTGTTTAATTAAATATTGTCACAATTAGTATTATGATGTCACGAGCAATCTCGTTCATCTCACTCTAATGTTTCCGCCATCGGTTGGGGTGTGACAGATTGGTATCAGAGCCATAACTATAGGGAATTAGGTAGAATTGCCATGTTCGACCTAGTCTATAGTTTAAGTGTCCAACTTGACCTTTCTTGATTCATGCTTAAAATGTTAATTCTTCCTATTTGCTTATTCCTATTTCTTTTGTCTTAATATATGCAATGTGTCTTTCCTAAGACACTTACACAACTTACACACTTGAAGACTTGAAGACACTCATACTATAAACGAGACGATCTCACCAAAATAGGGGTGAAACCCGCACTTTGGTGATCACTCTCAATCCGCGTATTCGATTTTACACGAAATTACACCATCAAGTTAGGAGTAAAATCCACATCTTGATAGGAATTTCCATTTCATACTCTAGTGGACCCTTACCAACAAGTCGGAATTCGCTCCTCGTTTGATAAGTACCAACCACACTTAGGGACGATGTTGTCAAGTTTGGGGTGAAACCCGCACTTTGTCAACTAGTCCTATTCCTCGATTTTTTCAATCTCGCCAAAGTTTCAATTTTTTGATCGGTTAGAGATGTGTAGCAACTAGAAGGGTAAAGTGCCGTTAATCGCTTCTCGACGAGAGCATTTTACCTATATGCCAAAGCACGTTTCTCTAATTTGAAAGGATCTCGATTCACTTTGGGATAGTCGACGTTTCTCAACCCAAAACACTCCAATGTTTTATTAAGCCTATCTTTTATATATCTCAATTATTATGTGTTTTAATACATGTTACCTCGTTCATTTCTAGCCCGATGCACAACTCGCACGGCTTTCGTAACCAAAACAATAATAATAATCCTCGTGAACCAACTAAATTTATACTCCTTACGCAAATCAAACGTGTTTATGATTTTGAATGCATGTATGCCTATGCTATATATGTGAATTCATACGGTTACATGATATTTATATGCTCAAAAACGATTTCTTTTATAAAAACGCATTATGATCAAAGCCTTAATCTCTCTCTTCTATTGACAACCCTTTAGATGTCTTTCTCACAAAGCGTCATGGGAAAGAAGAAGTCCAAGTCAAAGTCCTATTCCAATTCGATGTCAAAGAGGGATTGCATGAAGTTCATGGCCGAGCAAATGGCCAAGGTTATCCCGAACATTGTGAGCAAGAGTCAACCTTCACCGAATGCTGACTCGCCCCATGCCTCCGTCGACTCGAAGGTCGAAGCACCTAAGTCGACGTTCACCTTTAAGCAGTTCTGTTCTTGCAACCCATTACGATTCACCGACGAAGAGGACGCCACCAAGTTACAAAGTGGTTTGTTGTCATTGAGGTGACTTTCCTACAAAGTGGTTGTCCTGACCACCTGCGTACCATTAACGCAACATGAGTCTTCCAATCGAGGGCTCTTGATTGGTGGACCTCCAAGTTTAATGCTCGTGGAAACAATGCCGCACACACCCTCCCGTGGATTGAGCTCAAAAAGCTGATGGAGAATGAATTTTGCCCTCCCCATGAACGCCAATGACTCGAAAACGAGTTTTGGAACCTAAAGATAACTGTACAATGAGATATTGAGATATACATTTTGTCATAAACACGACTTTTTTCTTTTCTGTTTGATCATGGAAATGTAAGATATGAAAAGAAATCAGAATGCAGACAATAGGGATAGA
Source organism: Scalesia atractyloides (assembly GCA_947069175.1). Lineage (NCBI taxonomy): Eukaryota > Viridiplantae > Streptophyta > Magnoliopsida > Asterales > Asteraceae > Scalesia > Scalesia atractyloides. The sequence goes on from CAMTDV010000023.1 coordinate 51,184,656, forward strand.
GATCATACACTCATCCATAGACCACGTAGTGCCACATCACGCTACCTCACCCAAACCCCCAAAGAGCAACAACAAAGGCAAGAAGCGGAAGGCTTCAAGCCAAAACTATGTGGTAGTCACTCCGCCGAACCTCAAACCTCTCAACAGCTAGCCTTAGCCCCTCCCGAGCCTATCAAAAAGACATACACTAGGTAATATTATATGTAACCTATATATGTAAATAATAAATATAACTGAACCTTTGACAATGACCGTATGGATACTTGTCCTAAGATTAGGTTATTTTATCTAAGACCTTAACCATCGTTACGATTCTATTGGGCATGGCCCATAAAACCTCAAACACCCTACGGGGCTTAAAATGTCAAAAACGAGCATTCACGTCTAGATAAATACTTTCGACTATACATACTTTTGCATACATTAAGTTCCTAAATTAACAAACTTCATCGTCATTCCAATACTCAAACATCTACGTGTAGGATAACTGGGTGTTCGTCCCCCTAATCAATCCCAATACTTTCACCGATTTAACTTTGCAAAACCGTGAGTACACTCGACACCCTTTTTACGCTTTACACTTTTTGGGTGCAATATGTTAATCTATCATAAACACACTAAATCACACTTTTATTCTATGCAATCACACAAACAATCCATCATACATGCTATAGTTATGTGATACTCGATTTGTTTACTTGGAACATTCTTATGTGATAACAATTGTCATTAACTTCGTACGAGCCTCCCCTTAACATGTATAGCGTTATAGGAGTAACGCACCGCCCGTATTCTTATGGTCATGTTAAGTTTAATTTGTTATGCGGTGAAACTTGAGGATTGACTTATAGTTCGCATGCCTTGTTTACATTAATCTCGTATACTAGCTTATCATGTGGATTTTTTTAAACGTTTGTATTTATGCTATGATTCAAACTTGTTTACTCACCAATACTTTGTATTAAACTATACTTTTTAACATGTTGCAGGTTGATGATGTTGATATGACGAATTTTGGTAGGAATGGCATAGAAACCCACTTAGAATACTAAGTTATTTAGTATGTTTCATTGAACTTGTCTTAATTGATGTTACATTGTATTTGAATTATGTTGTGGTTGACGTTTTTATGAATGAAATGAAATTAGTTGTTTAATTAAATATTGTCACAATTAGTATTATGATGTCTCGAGCAATCTCGTTCGTCTCACTCTGATGTTGTCGCCATCGGATGGGGTATGACAATCAGCCACTAGGTTTTGTTAACCCACGTTATCCAGGGCATATGTACAGGCTTGACAAGGCACGGTATGGGTTGCATCAGGCACCCCATGCATGGTATGCTACATTGACTCAGTACTTGCTCGTAAATGTCGTGGAATCATTGATCAGGCACTGTTCATTCAAAAAGTGGGAGAAGACCAGATTCTAGTGCTAATCTATGTGGATGATATTATCTTTGGGTCCACTAGTGATGCACTGTGTAGAGAATTTGAAGATGTTATGAAAAAGCAGTTTGAGATGAGTGCATTGGGAGAAATAAACTTCTTTCTAGGATTGCAAGTTCGTCAAGACTCAAAGAGTATCCTGATTCATCAGGGAAAATATGTGGACGACATTCTTGCAAAATTCAACCTTCAGGATGTCAAACCAGCAAACACACCTATGGTAGAGAGACTAGTTATCACAGAAGATCTGGAAGGAGAAGCTATTGTAGAAACATTGTACCGGTCGATGATTAGGTCTTTAATGTATTTTAGTGCCAGTAAACCGGATATTATGTTCGTTGTGTGTTAGTGTGCACGTTATCAGGCTACTCCTAAACTTTCTCATTTAAATGATGTCAAGAGAATCTTTAGATATCTTAAAGGCAAGCCTAGACTTGGCCTTTGGTATCGAAGGGATTCTCTATTTGATTTATGTGCTTTCTCTGACAGAAACTTTGGAGGTGTAGGAAGGGATATGAAGTCTACCTGGGTGATAGACTGATCTCTTGGCAACGTAAGAAGCAGCAAACTGTGTTGCTATGAACTGAAGAGGATGAATATGTAGCTGCTTCAGCTTGTTGTTCTCAGGTGATATGGATCCAACACCAATTGGTGGACTATGGTTTGAATTTCTCTTAGACTCCCATTTATTGTGACAATGATGCAGCAACCCAAATAGTGAAAATTCCTGTGTAATTTTCAATAACTAAGCACATTGGCATGAAAATAAATTTTATTCGTGACTCGTACAACCATGGACTTATTTCCATTGAACAGGTTCTCACTAATGATAATGTCGCAGATTTGTTCACAAAAGGGGTTGATTGAGCATGTTTTAATGCAATTCTTGAACTGCTCAAAATGGTCCAATTCGAGGACTGAATCTGGCCACCCAAAAGTATTTTTTTCGTTTCTTTATAAATTTTTTTCTTAAATTTGTTTTTCGTTTATTCCTTTTATTCTCAATTTTACGCAAAAATTTAGGGGGGATATAGTCTCTCAGAAAAATATAAAAACATTAGAGAATTTAGAAAGTTACAAAAACATTAGAAATTTCAAAAAATGTTACAAAAATAGTTTTTGTTAAGCTCTTTGGCATAACGTGGGAAATAAAATGAATTTTCACTATGTGGATTAAGGCTGACTCATGTAAGACCAGTATTGAAATGGTCTGACTCTAGGGTGATATGTCGGTAGGCTTAATCCTGATGGCTGGAAACTTTGGCTGGTCTTGTGCAGAACTTAAATATTTAATATGACCTCAGTAAAGAACGTCACTTGGAAATAGAATATTTCTATTTGAATGCTTGTGTGATGTCCCGACACACACAATTTTGGTCTAGTTCTGAAATCTTTTCTAAAAACCCGTGTATGTCCTCTGTTTTGCATGAGCAAAAACCTAGAAGTGCTAGGCAATGTCAGCTTCTGCTGCATCCAGATACATGCTTACCTAGAAGTGTTGTATGTTGTCCTGCTGTAGAGCAATATACACCCAAAAGAGGCCCTCTAGTGCCCAAAAGAAACCCCAAACCTATATCAAATTGAAAAATCATTTGATCTGTATATTATATCCATATATCTCTATATATGATCTATCATGTTCTCTTCTCAACCAAGTCCAAGTCAAGGTTTGAGAATTCTAGAACAGACTTGTGAAAATATGTGGTATCCAAACTATTTGCATGATAGAATGTACTTATCATAGTTCTAGATTGATTGTGATTTGATTGTGATTTGCTTGAGTGTTCGTATCTAATATACGAAAACATGATAAATCAGTTACAAACGATCATGTGGAATAGGTCTTAGGAAATAAGTTTAAGTGGACAAACATACTTGCAATCGCTCGGATCACCCAAAGTAAATCAGTGTTGATAAGTGTAGTTTGGCCCAAAGAAAAAGGCTTACAAATGGTGATGTGTGTATATGCATTTTTTATTTTATTATTAGTATTGGTAATTGTTTAAAATGTGACCTCGTTCAAGAATTGAGACAGACGTTTTTTCTTCAAATTTTGTCTGCTTAAAATAGAGCTGTTAGTCTCGAGATTTGAGCTGGGCCCATCACACACTTGGTGGGACCCACAAAATCTCAACAGGGGTGTGATCATTGCAAGGCCCACCGCACACTTGGTGTAAAAGTTATTGACGGTTGTTCATCATCCTTTTATCATCTAAAATTTGAATCACACACATTCTTTTGCATCTATTTCAAAAACCCATTCGTACACCTCTTTCTTAATATCATCTTCATCATCAAGACTGTTTATCTTCAAGAAAATCAAAGATGTCAAGTTCAAAGGCTAAGAGTAAAGGTCAATTTGTTAACTTAACATTGCTATGTTTTGAATTGTTCAACTGTTGATTAGGGTTCTTAATTGTTTATGAACATTAAAGAGGAATTTGAGGATGTTTTGGTGGAATGGGTTTTGATCTGATCGAATTGGGTGTTAAGATCGATTTGCAGTTTGATCAGAAACTGGATTGAGGCGGAAATCTTGATCAGAATAGTGACTATGACCGGAGAAGACGAAGTGTGTGATGATGCGTGGGGTACACGCATAAAAAGTGGGATTACACACTTGACGAATTTACCATATTGCCCCTCGCCCACTTGGTGATTTACTAATGTGCCCTCGGAGGGTGTGTGGGGTGGTTAGTTTGACAGGCATTTGACCTAAATGCCCTCGCACACATGGTGGTTTACTAGTATCGCCCTTCGCATACCTGGTTATTACCAGTGTGCCACAAGAGGGTGTGCGGTTTGACTTGTTGACAAGAAGAGTGTGCGGTCTGATATGTTTTACTGAAATACCCCTCGTACACAGTGAAAAATGACCAAATTACCCTCGCACACATGCGTCTAGTCTGCAAACTCCTGTGTGGACCGCACACAGACTAATAACTCGGCCTTGTTATTTGTTTTTTGGGCCTGATCTGTTTTAAAAGGATAATTTTGAGAAAATTTATAAAATAACTGATATAGTCAGTTGTCATTTTTTAACTCAAAATTAATCCTTGACAAGGGAATAAAAGGTTTGACCAAGTTTACTGTCAAACTTGGGAACTACTTGAATTTGCATCTATAATATTTATCTAATCCGAACCATTTGATGCAGATATGGAAAAGAAGGCAACAAATAAATTAGGACACGTTCCTGGATTTGAGAAGAGTATGAACATTCTTACTTTCTAGGAGAACCTTCGAAGGGACATGAAGAATTCAAACAATGATCGTGGGATTAAACACATGTCGGTTGGCACACGCTCTACAAGAAAATCCTATCATATGAGAAGACTGAATCAAGGATTTCTGGAACAATGCTATTGCCCAGAAGAAAGATAAAGTGATTCGACCAACTATACAGAACAAGGAAATTATCTTTACTAAACAAACAATCAAGGAAGTGTTGCTTTTTGGAGATGTTGCTGATGATCCCGTCGAGTATTCAGAGGAAAAGTTTGTCCTGGTTCTTGAAAAGATGAGTTATGAAGGTTCTTATTCGCCAACAACTAAGAAGCTGCTTCATCTTTATCGAGAGATTCGCTACCATCCTGGTAAGGCGAATGTCGTAGCTGATGCTCTAAGCCGTAAAGAACGTGTCAAGCTACAATGTGTTCAAGTTCGATCTGATATCCAAACACGTATTTTTGAAGCCCAACGCACTTGTGTAACCCAAGGTTTGTTGAAAAAACGAACTACCCCATCATCTCGAGCTTCAACTTGAAACAAAAGACAATGGGTTACTCTACTACATGAATCGTTTATGGGTTCCAAGCCAAGACAATCTCCGCACCTTATTGATGAACGAGGCTCCCACAAATCTCGTTATTCAGTTCATCCTGGTGCAGACAAAATGTACAAGGATCTTCGTACCCAATATTGGTGGCAGGGTATGAAGAAGGATATTGACTTATACGTATCCATATGCCTAACTTGTCTTAATTTTAAGGTAGAACATCAACATCCATCTGGTTTGCTTGAGCAACCAGAAATTCTGGTTTGGAAATGGGAAAACATTGCAACGGATCTCATCACCAAACTGCCACGTACTTCTAGAGGTCATGATGCCATTTGAGTAGCCATTGATCGTTTAATAAAGTCATCACACTTTTTGCCAATTCGTGAGGATCTATCTGCTGAAAACTTGCGAAGGTCTACGTTGATGAGATAGTATCTCAACATGGTGTTCATTTGAACATCATATCAGACCGAGATGCTCGATTCTCATTTCACTTTTTGAAGACCATGCAATCTGCCATGGGAACTAAACTTAACTTGAGCACTGTTTATCATCCTTAGACAGATGGACAATCCGAAAGGACAATCCATACATTGGAGGATATGCTTAGAGCTTGTGTGGTCGACTTGGTGGTAGTTGGGATTCGCATCTACCTTTGATCGAATTCTCCTACAACAATATTTATCACTCCAACATTAACATGGCTCCTTTCAAAGCCCTATATGGTCGAAAATGTCGTTCACATGTCTGCTGGAATGAGGTTGGTGAAGCTCAGCTCACCGGACCAGAACACATTCTAGAGACTACAGACAAATTCAAGAAAATATTCAATAACCTTTTGACAGCTAGAAGCCATCAAAAGAGTTACGCGGATTAGCGACGCAAGCACTTGGAATTCCGGGTTGGTAATCACGTCCTTCTCAAGCTATCCCCTTGGAAAGGTGTGATTAGATTTAGAAAGAATTGAGAGGATCGGAAAGGTGGCCTACAAACTTGAGCTACCTCCTGAGCTTGGGAATGTTCATCCAACTTTCCACGTGTCCAATCTGAAAAAGTGTTTGGCTGATGAAGACCTCCACATCCCTCTTGATGAAATTCACATTGATAACACAATGCACTTTGTCAAGAAACCTATGGAAATATTGGACTGTGGAAGTCAAGAAACTCAAACACAAACGCATACCGACTGTTAAAGTTTGGTGGGAGTCCAAACGTGGCCCAGAGTTTACCTGGGAACGAGAGGATCAAATGCAGGCCAAATATCCACATCTTTTCTCACAAGTTTCCTCTAATTAAATTTCGGGACAAAATTTCCTAAAGTAGGGGAGACTGTGACATTTGTACATTTTTAGACTTTGAACAATTCCGAAACATTTTAATATTTAATAAAATCTTGTGTTTTATTTGCGAGAATGTATATTTGTCAATCATTACACAAATACAGTCATTTTCGTGTTCGATAAAGTTTATACTTTATCTACGAAACGTGTAACTGTACTCTCAAATGAGCCAGTTGTTGGATAAGAGGGACCATTTGTGAATTTATATAAAAGTTAAACATCACAAGGACTGATAGAAAGCACTGATGATAACCACTGCTAAGCTAACTAATGCTGATAGAAAACACTGATGATAACCACTGCTAAGCTAAACACTACTGATAGAAAACACTTCAAAGCAAAGTGTGAAATTCTTCTTTCTATCCTTCTTGGAGCTTGTTTCCAACCTTTGGAAGCCTCCTATCTTGAGTTCTGAAAGCGTTCTTCAACACAAATAAGTACTCTTCCTAGTTATTTCATTATTTTAGCTATTTTGAGCTAAAAGCCAAACACTTTGGCCTCCTGTTTGACTTTCGGTTCTGACCATTTTGGTCAAGTCAAAGTTCAAATTGAACTTTGCAACATGATCGTAATCACGAAGGTATTGATCCCTTGCAATTGCACCTTCTGATTACCACATTTACTAGGTGAGATAACGAGTCAAAGTTTTACGAGTTAAAAGTAAAAAAAGTATTAAAATGCACATTACGACGAAAACGTTTTTGGGTATTAAACTTAAGGTTTTGACACCAAATCAGTTTTATAACATTATGAGACATGTCAAACATGACTAACTCGTCATTTCTAGTTTAGTGCTTATTACTTAGTCGTAAGTCGAGCGGTTTTACTACCGCTTTGACTTTTGAATCTGGCCCGTTTGGTCAATCTTAGGATTCGACCAAGCGCATTTTTATGACTATAGTAATTTAGGGAATAACCCTCTGAGGTTATACCTTATAGTCATATAGTTTGGCTAGTTATATGATGAGTCGATTTTATGTACTTTCAAAATGCCAAAAACACCATTTTGGCGCATAAAATGGTTTCAACATGTAAGACCATAGTTTTGATATCTAAACTGATATTATAACATAATCAAACTTGTTTTGACATACAACACTCATCATAGGACTTATACAACCATCCAAACCTATAGCTATGCTTGCGACCCGTTAAAGTGGCGTAAACCATTTTAACAAGTCGTAACGGGTCAAAGCACTTAGAAACTCTTCCAATCAGAATGTAAGGTATTATAAACCATATCATACGAGTCCCAACACTCGTCTGGTTTATAAGACCTCATTCTATCCATCCTCCGATTAAAGTCTCGACACACTAACATATTATTCTGATACATTAGGACATACTTGAACTATTCAATACTTGAGCTATGTTTGATCATTTGAACAAGACATTTATGCAATAGCAAGTGAGTACATAGCCCCCCTATTTTATGTTTCTAATGTTTTACGGTGATTCATATGTGCCTATCACTACTTTCTTGTTTTCTTGACATTATACATGTTTTGCTTATCTAGTACATATAGTACATGATTTCAAAGACAATTTGCTTCATATGTTGACTTAGCATACCTAGTACGTGATTTCAAAGACATTTTTTCTTCGTATGTTGACTTAGCATGTCTAGTACATGATTTCAAAGACATTTTGCTTCGTATGTTGACTTAGCATACCTAGTACACGATTTCAAAGACATTTTTACTTTGTATGTTGACTTACCATACCTAGTACATGATTTCAAACACATTTTTGCTTGGTAAATTGACTTAGTATGCCAAGTACATGATTTCAAAACATTTTCATGACATGCTTAAATTGTTCAAGACATATTGGTGCGTTGAATAAACAATGATACATTCATTAACATTGATCACGCCGACCAGTAGTATATAGTGGTAGCATAGGATTGACAATCTCATTCCCGCTTCCCAGGTTTTTGGAAGTGACTTTAGGGAATGACAGAATCCGATGAACATTTGATAAACCTTTGTCTTTATAAGGGTTTATCCGACAATCAACAAGGCTTGAATGTATTCGCCAACAATCTATATATAAGTGTCTACACAATAAAAGCAATTGATTTAAAAGACAAGAGTTATTATTTAAACAAGATCTTTGTTTATTCAAAACACCTGTTTTATACAAGACATTTTGACAAGACAAGACATTTTGGTTATTTTATACAAGAAATTTATTTTATGGTTTAAACAAGACTTTTGTTTGCCATACAAGACATTGGTTTATACATAGACATTTTTTTATAAATAACATTTGGTTTTTACAAGACATTGGTTACACATAGACATGTGTTTATAAAACGCATTTGGTTTATACATGGCATTGGTTTAAACAAGACATCTCAGTTGTTGGCTCATGGTAAGTGATTTAAATGACGAGAGGTATGTAATATGATAAAAGCATGGTGGATACGCCACTGGTACTTCCTATATATAAGTGCTTTCATTATATTACATAACGTAGCGTTATCCAAACGACTTCAAAAAAATACAAGACATGGCATATTTTATACAAGGCATGAATTATTTTGGTTATTAATTTAACCATGCATCATTTGTTTTAAATCATTTGATTTTCATATGAATTCATAAAAGAAATATTTTTGTAAAGGATCATGGCTACTTTAGTAATAGTTGAACATTTCTTATAACTTTTAAAGTCATGAATCTTCATCACAAAACCTATGTTACTCACATGAATTTTTTATACTGACGTTTTATTTTCACATATGTTTCAGGAGCTAATGTTTAACTTTGACCATGCTTCACATAAGGCGGACTTGGGCCTTAGTGACTTTAAAATTTGCAAGACAATTGTTATGTTTTTTTTTATTTCATTTTCCTAAGACAATGTAAACAATTAAATTCAATAACACAAAATATTGTGTTCCATGTGCTGTGAAACAATATTTTGTGACATGACTCCCGGACGTTTTCGCCGCGGTTTGTTGTTTTACATGGTTGGGGTGTTACAGAAAGATTGGTATCAGAGCTCATAGTTATAGAGAATTAGGTTATTAGTAATACTTTGACCTAGAATATAACCTTCCTAGGTCCCTAACAAAAGTTATCTTATGTTTAGATCTTAAAACAATACTATCACTTTTCCTTAGGTGATTACCAAAACAAATTCACAAGTTACAAATTCGTTTTGAAAATCAATCATCTATCCTTAGATGATTTGATTTTAGGCTTCATGCCTTCAAAGTTTCAAGATCTCGTCAAAGTTTGGTTTTAATAATGTTGGTGCATATTTGTGACAACAGCTTAATAGTTTAACAGTTTAGTCTTTGGATATTTTGTATTGGGCTTAGCATTTGTGTTTAGCTTGTTTAGAGTTGTAATAGGCTTAGAGAATGGCCTAGCCAAGTATAAAGCCTAGTATGCATACATGTAGTATGTATACATGTTGTGCATTAGGGTTTTAGGTGATGAACTAGAAAGGTGTTAGAAGTAGAAGAGTGTGAGAAATCTACAGAGAGTGGCTGAGAGATTTCTAGAGAGTCTTGAATTGACTGTAAACATTTTGTGTTAGATAATCAATAGAAGACAGTTTGAAAGGAATTGTGTTCATGTTCGTGTTTGTGTTCTTGTGTCTGTGAAATCTAATCTAGGGGATTCCGCACTCTAGATTAGATAGACGATTCTGTCAAGATCCATACGGAATAGGGGACCTACAAATAATGTGAATATGTGCAATCTGGAAGGGTGGATGCCTGTACCCTGAGTTTTTTGTCTAAGGCTATAGTGTTCATACAAATCTGCATTATCGGACCAGTCACTCTTACATGAGAACTCTTGGGGTGAGTGTCCACTTATAGGCTAAAGCATGTCTTCATGATACATTATAAAGCCCATTTACTTTGATTAGTCACTATGTGTCGTTTGTTTGTTTTAGGTAATGAACAGATGATCATAATCCTTATGTTTCGTTGATATTTTTAACGTTTCCTTTTGATTATCCAATATCAATCTCACCGGTTTTCTCTCATATTTCCTTCTCTTTTAGAATGCTTCCTCGTCGAAATGCTGCTCACATACCAATATGGCGGCAATGATAGCTCAACAGATAGCTGTTGTGCTACCAAATCTTGTGACTCAGTTAAACCAAGCCAACAATAACAACAACAATGTACCTGTTTCATGCAACTTTAAACAATTCAATTCGGTTAAACCACTAAAGTTTAGTGGTTCTGAGGGAGCTACTGGGCATGTAGTATGTATACATGTTATGCATTAGGGTTTTAGGTGATGAACTAGAAAGGTGTTAGAAGTAGAGGAGTGTGAGAAATCTACAGAGAGTGGCTGAGAGATTTCTAGAGAGTCTTGAATTGATTGTAAACACTTTGTGTTAGATAATCAATAGAAGACAGTTTGAAATGAATTGTGTTCGTGTTCGTGTTTATGTTCTTGTTTCTGTGAAATCTGATATAGGGGATTCCGCACTCTAGATTAGAGAAACGATTCTATCAAGATCCATACGAAATAGGGGACCTACAATTGGTATCAGAGTATTCGGCTCTTGATTTTGCTTGGTTCAGAATTGTAACAAAAAAAAATTGGGTTTTTGGACGTTTTGGAGGCTGTTTTGGAGTTTGTGACGGCTGAATTAGGGTTTCGGTGGCTGTTTTAGGTTTTCTGCAGCGATTTCGGATTAATAGCAGGCATTTCGGATTGAAGAAAGGCATCTCGGATCAAAAAGTGAAGCATTTCGGATTGCCGACTTGAATTTTAGATCATAAATCTTCATTTCGGATCATCAGGCTTGCATCTCGGATCTGGAAAACTTGCATTTCCGATCTGAAAAGTGTAATTCAGATCAGAAAAGCCCAATTTGGATTCCATTTCGGATTGAATTTCGGATCAGGAGCTATTTTGGATTGAATTTCGGATCAGAAGTGTATTCCGGATTCCATCTTGGATCAGAATAGTCTATTCCGGATTCCATCTCAGATCAGAATAGTATATTCCGGATTCCATTTCGGACCAGAACAGTGCATTCCAGATTTCATCTCGGATCACTATTCTGAATCACCATCTCGGATTAGCAATTCGGATTACTATTCCGGATTTTCATCTCGGATTGTCAATCAGAATTACTGTTTCGGATTTGACACTGTTCCGAGTTATACGCAAAAAGGTGGAAAGTTAACCAGTTGACGTAACAAGGGTTAAACGTTTTCGGACATAGAATTTGATCCGCAAACAATCTAGACAAACCGGTTGCACATTTAGACTCGTGTGATTTTTAGGGCAAAAAAAGAAAAGGCACGAAAATTCCTAAAATCACTATCGGTTAATATACATCATTGGATTCTTATCGTCGAGACGAGTTTAACAGTACAATTTGGTAAACACACTTTTCGGACAAATTTTTGAACGTTTTTAACTGTACGGTTACCGTAAAACACGATGAAGGACCAGAAGAGAGGTTAGATTTAGGTTTTGACACAGGTATACCAAAATCCATTTCAACTGATACTCTGTGTGGTGAACATGGTCAGAATGAACAATAATAGTGAGTGTCTTAATAATTGCCTGAAGTTAATTAATGGTGAACAATATGTAGACTGGAAAGAGAAGTTTGAGGCATTTGTTCTATGTGAAGATTCTAAGATGTGGAGCTGTATGATTGATGGGTATATTGCTCCCACACGTCGAGTTAACGGGAGAATTCTGGTACTGTCATATGAGAAGATGGAAGACTCTGAGAAACTTATGTATGCGTCTAAGAAGAAAGCTTTAGCAGTAATAAAGATGTCATTGCCATCTGATATGAAACACATTTGTAATAGGTATGGATCATCCAGAGAGCTGCGGGAAGCTTTAGAAAAACGTTATCAGAGTTCTTCAAGACGAAGTACATGTGAATAAGCATGTTTAGCTGAGACTGCTGCCATGAAAACCGAAGAAGTAGCTGCTAAGAAAGAAGAAAAGCAGGAAGCTGAAAAGGAGAGAATGGAAGTCAAGGATGCAAAAGCTACAGTGTGCATGGATGATACAGTTGAGCTTACAGCAAGAGTACAGGTAAAATTTCAATCTGTAAGTCATACTTGTCAAAATTGCACTGAACTACATGGCAAAGTTGACAAACTATCGGAGCAAAACAAAATTCTATTAGTTGAATTAGAAAAACTGAAAGAGTCAAATGTTCTTTTTAGTAAAAGGGAGTCAAATTGTTTAGATTCACTCAAATCAAATGAACAAGAAGTCATCAGCTTGACCAGCAAAGTCAATGAACTATTATAGATCATTGATTTGGCTCGTGAGAGTGTGAAGAATAAGACTAACAAGCTTTCAGAAAAGTGCACAGAATTGGATAGTGCACAAGCCAAAATTGTTGAGCTTCTGGGAAAGTTAGACAAATTTGGAGAATCCTCATAGTCAGGACTCAAATTCAGAAAAGTTTGAAAAGGAGTAGTGATGGGTTTAGTAAAGCTTCATCTTCTGAGGATCAGGATTATTCCTTTTTACCAAATGAAAATGAGCTAACAGATTTTGTGCCTACTACACCAGATGTAGTGGATCCGAAAACCATTGACATACCTAATAGTCCAGTTTCTTTGAAAGAATCGGCTGGGTCTAACAGTATACCTCATAAAGTGGATGAGGATACTAAAGACCAAACAGTCAAAACATTTAAAAAGAGATCTAACCGAAAGAGAGTTTTTAAGAAAAGATCTTGTTTTAAATGTCACAACAAAGGACATGTGGCTAGTTGTTGTCCTTTTAAAAAGGGTAAGAAAGCAGAGGCTGAGGTTGAGGTTGAGGTTAAGGATGGTAATCAGGTTGGTTCAAATAAAAATGTTAAATCCAGTTTTTAGACAAATTAACCGAGATTTCAACCTAAACCTTCAACATCAAGAAGATTTGTTGGTTCAAGAAACCCTTCTCCTAAAGCATATCATGATAATGGCCAGTCAAATTCTTTTAAAAGTATATCGAAATCGATACCAAACTTCAGGTAAAAGAAACTTTCAAAGAAGAAACGAATATAGGGGTTTTAGTAACTCAAATGTTCAAAACAATCCAAAAATTTTTCAAAGGTCAGATTATGATAATGGGAGAAGAAGGTTTGGAGTTAATTATTTTCAAAGGTTGGAAAATCCGAGAGTTTATTGGAATTCTTGCGATCAGGGATCTCATGAAAATTATAAATCGTGTCCAACAACTTGGAAGACATCCAAGACACCAGTAGGGTGTGATGGATATTGGATGGATGTTCCAGTGGTTGATGAATCTGGACGACCCAAGACCTTTAAGGCTTGGGTCCCCCAGTCTAACTAAGTTGTTGAGTGTGTGCAGGATGACCAAGAAGGACTGTTGATGTGTTCAACAGTGGTTATTCCTATAAATCATCTGAGGTGAATAGTAGGTCACACATGGTAACGAATTATTTACTTCTATGTTAGATACTAGTTTACTAAAAGTGAAAAACCTTTTGTCTTGTTGAAGTGGGAGTCTGTTTGTATTTAAATTTCTGTTTTTAAACCTTACTCCATTAAAACAAAAATTTAGGGGGAGAAATTTCCCTAAACCAAAAGAGTTTTAGTTAGTGCGTGAGTTTAGGGGGAGTAAGTTGAAAAGTTTAAAGTTTTTTGTTAAAAATGAAAAATGAGTTTCACTGTTTGGAAAAGAAGAAATGATAGTACATCATCAAGTTAGATTGTCACACTGAAATTCAAAAAATTAAAATACTTAAGTGTGATAGCAGCTTCATCATATGATGTACCAGTAGGCAAAAGGCATGAAATAATCAACTTACCTTGGTGATATAAAAATAACAAACTGTGTATAACATATCAGTGGCGTATGATTTTATAACCTTAATTCTTACGTTGATATCGTTACTTCATCTGGGATATCAAGGTTGTCCTTTTGTTGCATCCAGATATATGCTGACCTAGGCACAACCAGGATATCTTAAAAGAGCTAAAATGCCAAATCCAAAAATTTGAAGAAACTCTCCTAGAGAGTCATTCAAATGTGCAACTTGCATAATTCGTACCAAAATTTGGTATTTGTCCTAACCCTCATTGGATATTGGTCTCCTTGCTGTACGGAAGTACTGACCTGATCACCAATTACCTAACGTTGTAATTCAAAAGGATGAATTTCGGTATACTCACCTACTACGATGAATTTTTGTGCATACCTTGATCGCGGGGGTATGTCCTGAAGTGGGACACACTAGTATATCAGTATAAATTATCTAAACATATCACTAGGTAATGGTACTTGAAATATTCATGTATTTTGTTTAAGTGGATAAACAATACTGGTAATCGTCTTGAACTGTTTTTCATGAATATTGCATATAGAATAATCAGATAGTGTGAAAACAATTTGATAGTGCTGATATGATCTTCTTAACGGTGATTCTCACAAAAATAGAGTGTTTATTTTCTTGTTAGTTATTTGTTTTCAGAAAATATAAAAATAAAAAAAGATTTGTTTTTAAAGTCTCCCAGTTTTATCTGATAAGTTGTTTGTTTTTGCATGATAAGATAAAAATTGGTTTATCTTTAATGTAGAAAAGGACTAATGGTTTTTCGAGTTACTTGCTTGTGTTTCTAAACAGATTGATGCGGTTATCAAGATGAAATACAGAATTCAAGTAAAGTACATTTCATGAATGGAGAGCAGAATGTGTGAAGATGCATGGTAGGATCCTTCTACTACATTGCAAAGGGAGATATAGATAAATTTGGTGAAATGAGCTTAACTAGAGAATGCTAGTTCGCTAATCTACAATGAATGAAAGTTTTGGAGATTGGAAGCATCAACAAAGGGGGAGTCTATTAATGTCAGAATCTGTGTGTAGCTGAAGCTATCCAAAGACCAAAAGATCACAAGATGTTTGAAGACAAAGTTACTCTATGAAGCTATTGTCAGGGGAGTCTGTTGGTGCATATTTGTCATAACAACTTAATATTTTAATAGTTTAGTCTTTGGATATTTTGTATTGGGCTTAGCATTTGTGTTTAGCTTGTTTAGAGTTGTAATGGGCTTGGAGAATGGCCTAGCCCAGTATAAAGCCTAGTATACAGACATGTAGTATATACACATGTTGTGCATTAGGGTTTTAGGTGATGAACTGGAAAGGTGTTAGAAGTAGAGGAGTGTGAGAAATCTACAGAGAGTGGCTGAGAGATTTCTAAAGAGTCTTGAATTGACTGTAAACATTTTGTGTTAGATAATCAATAGAAGACAGTTTGAAAGGAATTGTGTTCGTGTTCGTGTTCGTGTTTGTGTTCTTGTGTCTGTGAAATCTAATCTAGGGGATTCCGCACTCTAGATTAGATAGACGATTCTGTCAAGATCCATACGGAATAGGGGACCTACAAATAATGTGAATATGTGCAATCTGGAAGGGTGGATGCCTGTACCCTGAGTTTTCTGTCTAAGGCTATAGTGTTCATACAAATCTGCATTATCGGACCAGTCACTCTTACATGAGAACTCTTGGGGTGAGTGTCCACTTATAGGCTAAAGCATGTCTTCACGATACATTATAAAGCCCATTTACTTTGATTAGTCACTATGTGTCGTTTGTTTGTTTTAGGTAATGAACAGATGATCACAATCCTTATGTTTCGTTGATATTTTTAACGTTTCCTTTTGATTATCCAATATCAATCTCACCGGTTTTCTCTCATATTTCCTTCTCTTTTAGAATGCTTCCTCGTCGAAATGCTGCTCAGATACCAATATGGCGGCAATGATAGCTCAACAGATAGTTGTTGTGCTACCACATCTTGTGACTCAGTTAAACCAAGCCAACAATAACAACAACAATGTACCTGTTTCGTGCAACTTTAAACAATTCAATTCTGTTAAACCACTAAAGTTTAGTGGTTCTGAGGGAGCTACTGGGCTCTTATAGTGGTTTCGGAGTCTTGAGAGCACATTCTGTCATGTTCATTGTCCGAATGAGTGCAAGTAGAATTTACTTCGAGTGTATTTCAAAAGAGGGCACTCACGTGAGAGATAGGGGTATTGATGTTGCGATGGCTCAGACGTGGGAAGAGCTTCAAGCTCTTATGGTGAAGGTGTTGGGTCAAAATGGAGAATGATGTTATCAATTACGACATCTTTAGTTTAACGACATTATTATTTTGTATGTTTTAGCATGTTTAGAAGTTTTTTAAGCAAGGGCGGCTTGCTTGGAGGACAAGGCTCATGGGCTATAAATAGATTATTTAACACCACTTGTAAGGTGTGCATTTGTGAGTCACCACCCCGGGGAGCTCACCTGGGGTTGACCATTATCTTGTATTTGTTCTTACCACAATCAATGGAGGTTTCTCTTGTTAAATCATATGTTCATCTATCTTTTTATCTTTGTTCATGGCTCGAATCACCTGTCTTGCTATTATTCAGTGAACCGAGACCGAAACTGGATCGTTTCGGACCTATCATTTGGCATCAGAGCCTCGGTGGCTCGTTCAGTTTTGTTTGGTCGGATCTACAGTGGAAAACCCGCCAGTGACGTAAATCAGTTACGGGTCTGTGTTTTAATGAAGTTGCAGATTTGGAAACCTTTCCAGCGCATTTGTTCAGCAACTTTGTTCTTAGAGCATGTTATCTTTATTCATCAGCAACTTTGATGATTCCTACGATTTTGCTCATCATCATTTTGTTCAAGAAACACATCAGTTAGTATGTGTTTTTGTTGTACAGAGAGAAGTAGCTCACACAGAAGAGAGGGAGCTGGTTAAAGAGAGAAGACGTAGAGAGAAGAGTTTAACGGAAATGTATTAGGATTTCAACAAGTGACTGTCGATAGACATCGCTTCTGTACCATGCTCTGTTATATCACGCCGGTTTCCGATTCATGTATGCAAGTGATTCCTAGTTGAATGGGTGTCTTAAAACAAAGATTGGTGTTTGGAAAATGACCGAAGGAGATAGAAGATTATAACTGGCGTTCGGTACCTCCGACACGACGAGGTTGATGGATCCATAGAATTCCGGTGATGGCGGCTGGATTTGGATAATGCGGCTAGGGTTTGCCAACACAACAATTGCATGGGCTTGGGTGCATGATTAGGCCAACGATCTTGGGCCCACAGGAAACAACAATTGTTATATTCGTTGATTGAAACGTGTTCGTTTGGGCTGTGATTTAATTATTACTAGACCACATGTGATAATTCAAGAAGTTTGCATTATTTTTTTTGTGTGCGCCTACCTGCTATAAATGCCACGCAACCAGAAGTTAGGTTCTATATCTCTCTATTTTTTGGCTTGTGGTTTAGTATATCTTACAGGTAAGAATTTTGTGGATTTAATTGATATGAGGTGGGATGATTTATTTGTTGTGTTGTGTTGTGTTGGGGCCCACTACATTATATATGAGATATTGAAAAAAATTTTGTGCATACGTAATTTGAATATTTCTTTGGACATGGATATATTTTGAGGAAGTAAATTAATGGGGATGTCCTGATTGGACCGATTATTGTATGAGTCCTATTTGTTTGAATATGCTTTGGATGCACATTTAAAAGATTAGTGCTCAAGAAATGGTCTTCACATAGATGCTCAATTGGGCTTCTAATTTACATATCCATGTTGTCTTTTGATTGGGCCTAATGTCTACTTGGGCCAATTTGTGCAAGGTATCATGTTTATATTTGGACCATATTTTGAAGATGGATCACATTATCAGTACTGAGTCTTGGTCTCTCTCTACATTTGTTGATCTTTGGGCTTCATTGTTATTTTTGAATAGAGGTTGAAGATCTAGGGATAAAATTTAGTTTGAAAGAGTTGAAGATCTTTTTATGAAGTTGATTATTCTGTTTCAATCATTGGAGTTTGAACCCTGTCATATGCCTATTACAGTTTTATCTTCAAAAATAAGATTAGGAGCTTTGATCGACAAAATATAGGAGGGTCTACATTTGTGGGGGAAAACGACAATGAAGATTTTGGGTATTTAGCCGAGTTGCGAAGATTCAAAGACGACATCAGATTTATTTTTGAAGATCATTTGAAGAATTGATAGCATCCTTCTCGGGGGAATATTGTTGGGTCAAAATGGAGAATGATGTTATCAATTACGACATTTTTAGTTTAACAACATTATTATTTTATATGTTTTAGTGTGTTTAGTAGTTTTTTAAGCAATGGCAGCTTGCTTGGAGGACAAGGCTCATGGGCTATAAATAGATTACTAAACACCACTTGTAAGGTGTGCATTTGTGAGCCACCACCCAGGGGGAGCTAACCTGGGATGGACCATTGCCTTTTATTTGTTCTTATCACAATCAATGGAGCTTTCTCTTGTTAAATCATATGTTCACCTATCTTTTTATCTTTGTTCATGGCTCGAATCACCCGTCTCGCTATTATTCACTGAACCAAGACTGAAACTGGATCGTTTCGGACCTATCATTTTTTACAAGATCTGTCCAAGAACCTTGGACTAGGGTTTACATTGATATTCATATTTATACATACTGACTACCCAGCGTATTAATTAAATACGCTGGGATATTAAATATGCCGCCCTGTTACAAGATTCACCAAATACACTTTTGGCCCTTTTAGATTTGCTAACTGTTACAAAACCAGCTCTAACTATAATACTCAAGTATCAATGGTCTCAAAACGTTCTAACAATATCCCCCTAGACCGTTGCGTACTTGAGAGTCTTTAACCTTGTTCTTGAGCTTCAGGGCCTGTGGCTGATTCTCGATTTGTTCCCTGTGATAGAGAAGCAGCTTGATCTGCTGGTTGTTCAGTTGTTGCTTCAGAAGTTGGATTGATAAAAGCTTCACTTTTGGTTGGTTGGATCTCCGTAGTAGCTTCATATGTGGATGAAGCCGGAGTTTGAGACTTTGATGCAGCTTGAGATGGCGAAGGAGCTTTCTGTTGAGCTGATGACTTGTGTTTCCTTTTCCTTTTTCTTGCTTCCTCTTTTTCTTTCTGTTTCTCTATTCTAATAACAATGTCCATCATTTCTCTCTTTCTTTCTCTTGCTCGCTCTACCGCCCTTTGAAAAAACATTCCTTCCTCTTTGTATTCATTTCCGGCACCAACGTGAATCTTGTGGCCATAAAGAATGTTAAGGTCGGATACATCCATCGGGTCTAAAATACGAATATCTTCGTTAAAAAAAGATCTGATCACTGCTTCTCCTGTTTTCCCGTCGTAGAACCACTTCTTGAAATTTGTGAACATAACAGGTTGTTTTGGTGGAACTTTAACTCTGGTTTCAACTTTAGCAGGATCGATGACCCATGTGACCACTCCTTTTCTTGTAATGGGATCTTTTGTTGTCTTCGATACTCTTCTGCGAGGACGTTGTGGCTTGAATAAGGTTAAACCCTGATTACATTCTCTCAAGATTAGTCTTTCAAAATCAGCTCCAATACTACTGTTTGTTGGGTTTATCATGTCTAATCTGCCCAGCTCCCGTATATCCATCTTGGAAGACTTTTCATATCAGCTCCAGATTTGAAGTACTGAATAACTCCATCTCGTCTCTTTAAACATCCCTTCAGATTACAGGATTTCCAGCTGATTATCTTGTCGGTAACTTCAGTCTTTTAACCTGTAACCACCTGATAGGAATCTGGAAGTTTTTCTCTTTCTTTTCTGAACCACTCAGGATGCATTGGAGTCACTGAATCGCCATATTCGGTCTCATAAAGGGTATCTTCTTCCAAACCCCATTCGACAAAACGAGCTGGCATCTCATCTCTATCCACCTCATTTTCTTCACTTTCGTCTTCTTCATTGCCATTTACTGCAGATTCTAAATGCTTTTTCATTTTCTCTGCATCCTTAGCCTTTTTCCTGTCTTCTTCAATCTTAAACTTTTCATAATCAAAGATATCTGTGGATGAGAACATTGTTTGTATATCTTCCCTGGTGCATAGCTCTCTGATCATTCTGTACATCTTCTCCATACCATCCTGCTGAAATCGGACAAATCTTGTTTGTTCCTTGACATGAGCATGGAGTTCCTTGATTTTCTTTCTTTGCTCCCTCAGCTTTTCACGAATTACGTTTGTGTTGCTCACTTGATGCTTCAGAAGGCATATCTCTTGAGCTGGACCTTTTCCAATATCTTTCGCAACTTTATCATATAGTTCCTGAAATGGCGTGGTCTATGGGGAACTTGTTGACGCATCTTCCTTGGTTAAGCATCTTTTGACGGTCCTTCCCCTGTTTTCTTTTGCTTCTGAGGGGGTGATCTACTGGGAGCCTCTGGATCTACAATCAGTTGGTCAACAAATTCATCTAATTGTTCTTGTTCGGTTGTGACCGTCACTGGCGTTTTAGATTCCATCATTTGTCGCCTCTTTCTTTTTGCTTCACTTTTCTCTCTTTCCTCTGCCTCGTGAATGGCACGGAGATTTTCAATGTGTTCTCGATGTTCTCTAGTGCCTCCGGCCCGAAAGCTGCTTTCCATCAATCGTTCTTGAGAAGAGGTGTCTTTTCTTTTCTTTGACAAATCCCCTTCTTTAACGGGTTGCTTTCCTTTGTTCTTTTGAATCAACTGTTCTATTTCTTCTGCTTCCTCGTCTGCTTCTTCCTCAACATTTGCCTGTCTCTTTCTTTTAACGCCTTCTCTATATTTCTCATAAGCTGCTTTCACAAGAGGAAACCTTTCTTCCCTATACATCCATTGATGAAGCAACACCCACTCTTCAGTTTTCAGTTCCGTAATTTGGCGTCCGGTCGGTAACAGAAATTTGTACACGTCATTGTCGTGTGGGAGATTTGGATGCTGGTCGTTGATGAGAAGCTGAACAAAACGTGGGTACATGGCCCATGTGGAGGAGTTTGCGTTGTCAACCATGCAGTAGAAAATAAGATTTTGGAAAATAGCTGAGGCTAAAGGAGAAGTCAACAAAGCCCTCATGGCAAACATCTCTACTGTTTCTGCCACGTCCTCATCAAACTGTGTGGAAAAGCAAACAGCCAGGATTCCCAAAGATGATAAGGTTTTGAAGAGCATAATCAATCCTACTGAACCAACTTCAGAGAAGGAAAAACAGAAGGCTGAGAAAACTGATTCGAAACTTACAAACCAAAAAGCAATCAGCAACAACAAGAGTGAGACAGTTGAAACTTCCACAACCGCCATGAAGACAGAATCTGCCAAAGAAACAAAGGATAAAGATTTGGTAAATAGCATACCATATGAATTCAAAGCGAAATTGTGCTCCAAACCTTTTACGAATGTTGTGGCACATTACAAATCACTCAACCGTGACATAATTGAAGAAAAAGAAAAGATTTTGAAAATTAATCAAGAAATAAAAGAAAATGAAGCTGCATATCAAAGAAAGTTGAACTCAACTGAGGCGAAAAGATTTTATCATTAATGATTTAACCGAAGAGTTAGAAAAATCGCAAAACGAAAATAACAAATTGCAAATCATTATTGATAAATGGAAAATTACTCAAAAGGCACTAGTTGATATTGTAAATTGCCAATGACTGACATTCATAAAGGATGGAATCGGATATAAGGATAAGCTCGGAAACGAAAGAAAAATATTTCCTCTTCCGCACAGTAAAAACTATGTCCCTATGCCATCTCCTCATCCTAAAAATGACTTAATCGATAAAAATGTTCTTTTGGATCGAAATGTCTTTTACAAAACCCAAAACAATACTAACATGTCTAAAAGCAATGCAGATCTGTGTGAGCGTCAAGAAGATGTGTGCGATGAGAAAGATGATTGTGGAGGTTCAAAAATAGGAATTGGTTACTCAGGCGATAGTTATTCAACAGTTAACTAGTTCGCCTGGAATTGTAACAAGACAAACAATACTTCTATTCAGGATAACTGTAATAGTTTGACTAGGATGGACGACTGTAATGGCCATGTGCCTACATTTAATACTCACAACCAAGTGCATGTTGCGGTTGAGAGTCATGACTTGAACTTTGTTTTTAATGATGAAAATGTTATGCTTGAATCTCCTGTATTTGTCCCAGAATTGAAGAAAAACAGATTTGGAAAGTTCCTTGCAGAGGAAATTCCCGAGTTTGTTCCATCATGTACAGGTACATCAGACACTGATAAAGATTTTACTGAAGACAGTAATAGAGAGGATTCAAGTTCAACAACTTCAGAATGTGATAGAGAAATGTCAAGTGAAAGTCAAGAGTCAATCTCATCATCAGATAGTGAAGACAGCATTGAGGTTGAAAATCGTCTTGACAAGAAAATGAAGAAAGTCAAAAATTTAAGCCACGCTACGTCATCAGATTCTTCGAGCATTTTTAGACTCTCATCACATACATCATCTTCACACTCGGCACACGGAAAGAAGAGATCAAATTGCAAGCAGTATTTTCGCTTGGTCATTTAGGACATACTGCGAAACATTGCAAAATCAAGAAATTTTCTAAACCTAATCATGATCTTGTTAAAAGTTTCACTGATCAATTTGACAATCTGAAGAAATCAGTAAAATGCATAGTTAATTCAACCTATTTTTGGAAAAGAAAAGAAAACACTCTTGCTCAAAATCATGATAGAACTAACGTAAACAAGTCTGGGTTCCAAAAGCTAACGTATACATTTTCTTGTTGTTGTTGTATAACAGAATAAATCAAAAAAGGCTTCGGATGCTCATGGAATATATTTGGCATGTTGACGGTGGATGCTCCAGGCATATGACCGGTTTAAAGGATCTCCTGAAAAACTTTCGCGTTATTGATGGTGATTTTGTATCCTTTGCCGGAGATGAAAAGGGAGGGAAAATTGTTGGAATGGGTGACTTCGTGTCTGAAGCACTTACTCTAGAGAATGTAAACTATGTTCCAGAGTTATGTTACAATCTCATGAGCGTATCACAAGTCTGTGACAAAGGAATTTCAGTGCTGTTCAATGACATGGAATGCTTATTCCTCAAGCCCGAATACTCCGTCCCTGCAGAAATGATCATGCTCAGAGCTCTTCGTCAAAACAATACCTATGTCTAAATATGAAAAATGCTAAATCCAATGAGCAAATGACATGTCTTATTTCAAGAGCATTAGAATCGGAATCACTGCTTTAGCATAGGCGTTTGGGGCATGTGAACTTCAAAAATATAAATAAGCTTTCTAAATTAAATTTAGTAAGAGGATTACCTATGAAATATTTTCCTTTTTCAAAAAAATGTATCGCATGTGCCCAAGGAAAGCAACACAAAAATCCTCATAAATCCAAAGCAGTGAATACGATATCTGCCCCATTGCAATTACTACACATGGATCTTTTCGGCCCTATAAGTGTTAAAAGTTTAGCTAAAGGATCCTATTGTTTGGTAATTACAGATGATTTCTCATGTTTTTCATGGGTATTTTTCCTTGAAGCCAAAAGCGAAACAGTGTCCATTTTGAAGAGCTTCATTCCTATGATTGAAAACGTAATCAAGCTGAAGGTAAAATCTGTAAGAAGCAACAATGAGACAGAATTCAAAAATCATACGTTTGTCTCTTTCTGTGAAGAAAAGGGAATACGCCTTCAATACAGTGCAACCAGAACTCCTCAGCAAAATGGGGTAGCAGAACAAGAGAACATAACACTCATTAGATGCTCAAACTATGCTTGTAGACTCCAAGCTTCCCATAATCTTCTGGGCTGAAGCAGTCAACACAGCATTTTATGTTTTGAATCGAGTTCTCATTGTTAAACCTCATGGAAAAACAGCTTATGAACTTCTTTTCAAAAGGAAGCCTCTGATAGATTTCTTTAGACCGTTCGGATGTTCCTGTACACTCCTCAACACTTAAGATAATTTTATCAAGTTTGAAGCAGTCGGTGATGTGTGCTACTTCATGGGCTACTCATCTTCTCAAAAGGCATATCGAGTCTACAACAAACAAACCAAGATGGTGATTGAATCATATTACATCGACTTTCAAGAAGGAAACTCCACCAACACTGGAAGCGCTCCAAACTGGTTTTATGACGTAGACATTGTATTCAACACTTTCGACATTAATGAACCTCTCACTGAATCCGAACCTCCAGAATCAAGCTAATTAGAAACATTTTGATCCTTCAGACATTGGTTTCACTCCTTTTACAACTCGTTTCACCCTAGTCTCTGCCACTCCTATCCTTCCTGTTATCAAAGTAGATGGTGACACATCAGCTGAGAATGCATCTGCACATGATGATTCTTCTTCACAGCAGATTGTGGATGAACCACCTAAAGAAGACGAAACTCCAATTATCTACGTCGACGAACACTTCCCTAATCTGCCTCAACAAGTAGAAACTCACACCAACGAAGGATACAAGACAAATCGAAATCGTCCAATTGAAAATGTCATCGGTTCCATGGAAGATGGAGTTCGAACTCGCGGTCAAACACATACCATCAACACAGGACTGTATGCAGCTTTTCTCTCACAGTCTGTCCCTAGAGACATTGAAGAAGCCATCCAAGACTCTAGCTGGGTACAAGCAATGCAAGAAGAATTAGCTCAATTTTAGAAGCTTAAAGTTTGGGAACTCGTTGATTTTCCAGATGGAGAGTATCCCATTGCCACCAAGTGGGTGCTTTGTAACAAAATGGATGATGATGGTGTAGTTATCAAGAATAAATCAAGATTGGTAGTTCAAGGATTTCGTCAGGAGGAAGGGATTGACTATGTGGAAATTTTTGCACCAGTTGCACGCTTAGAAGCTATCAGAATCTTCTTAGCCTATGCATCGTTCAAAAACTTTAAGGTGTTTCAGATGGATGTAAAGTGTGCATTTCTATATGGGAAAGTGAAAGAAGAAGTCTATGTTTGTCAACCTCTAGGTTTTGAAGATCCTCACTTCCCTGCAAAATACTATAAGCTTGACAAAGCTCTCTATGGTCTTCATCAAGCTCCTCGAGCATGGTATGAGATTTTGTCAACATATCTTCTGGATTGTGGTACTCAAGAGGCAAAATAGATATGACTCCCTTCACGAAAGGATCGGAGATAACGTGATGCTGGTGCAGATCTACGTAGACGATATCATCTTTGGATCAACTGATGAAGCTCTTTGTAGGGAGTTCGAGAAAGTTATGAAGGCAAAATTCGAGATGAGCATGATGGGAGAGCTTACATTTTTTTTGGGATTAGAAGTGAAGCAGAGAGAAGATGGCATCCTCATTCATCAAGCTAAATACATCAGGGATATTCTCTCCTAGTACAACATGAATAACTGTAAAACTGCCAGCACACCATTTGCAGCTCAGATGGAACTTACTTCATATCTTCAAGGAAAACCCATGAACAAGTCCTTCTATCGCTCAGTGATAGGCTCGTTGATGTATCTGACCGCAAGTAGGCCTGACATTATGTGGGCAGTCTGTCTCTGTGCACAATTTCAGACGGATCAAAAAGAATCTCATGAAGCTGCTGTCCAAAGAATTTTCCGCAATCTGAAAGGAACACCCAAGCTTGGTTTGTGGTACCCTAAAGATAGTAATTTTGATTTAATTTCTTATTCTGACAGTGATCATGCAGGTTGCAAAGTTGACAGAAAGTCTGTCTCAGGAGGCTGTCAATTCTTAGGAAATCGTCTCATATCGTGGCAGAGCAAGAGGCAGACAATAGTCTCCACATCTACTGCTCAAGCCGAATATATGGTAGCTTACAGTTGTTGTTCACAAGTTCTTTAGATACAAAATCAGTTGTTGGATTATGGGATAAATGTTATGAAGACTCCCATATTATCGACAACGAGGCGTGTCTATGAATTGTGAAGAATCCTATCCACCACTCCAGAACAAAACACATCGAAATTCACATTCATGCGATCAGAGATGCGTATGAGAAAGGATACATTCAAGTGGAGCCGGTGGATACCATGCAACAAAAAGCTAATATTTTCAGAAAGCCTTCGACAAAACTCGCTTCAACCAGTTGGTAACCTGGTTGGAAATTGTCAATTTCCTTGAGTGGAAATGATTAAAATAATGATGAATAATAATAAAATAATAATAATAATAATAATAATAATAATAATAATAATCTCGTAAAATGTTCCCAACAAAAAGATTTTCTACAAATTTTAAAATTTCTTTTCAAGCTCTGAATTCTCGAAAATAAAATTTTAAGGGGGTAAGTCTTCCAGAAAATATCTTTAAAGTAGAATCCTTTGTTTGACACCTGCATGAGAAATGATAGAAATACTGCTGACACTTTGTTTGATCTTAAAATAGAACCAAATTGAGGCTCCAAGCAACGACGTGTCAGTAGATTCAACAATACCTTCAAGTAAACTGCGAATAGGAGATAAAAGCTAATGATTACACAAGAATTCTGGATACCACAATGTTGTGCAACTTGCGGGTAACACGTTGCGGCGTATGGCTTAATGGTCTTAAATCTTGCGTTGATAGATTGCCAAAGTCCAAGATTTTGGGTCTTTATATTGACTAATCATTCGGGGATATCATAGTTGCTCTTCTGCTGCATCAGGAAATATGCTGACCTAGACACAAATATGATATCTTTTCAAAAAGAGCCAATGCGGCCAAAACCCCTCACAAATGAAGATCTCATGCGAGAATCATTCATATGCTTAATTCGTACCATCTAAGGTATCTGTCATAGCCCTCGTTAGACTTCGGTCTCTTTGCTGTAGGGAATTACTGACTTGATCACCAATTGTCTAACGTTGAAATTTCAAGAACGAATGAAGTCAATATACTCACCTGCTATAAGGAACCTTTGCGCATACCTTGATCGTGGGGGTATGTCCTGATGTGGGACTCACGGGCACAACATTCTAACAGTCTAGCATGAGTGGGGGAACATCGAAATTCTTGTCAATATTACCATAACATGATAAAATGTTCTCTGAAAGCATGTTGAAAGAAAGGTGCATGGATTTAAAAGGACAAACATACTGACAGTTTTTCTTGTGCTTTGATTATTCAATATTTATATATTAATATTTTATCTCAAACTAACAAAGTGTTACCAGTATGATCTTATGCAGGAAAGTCACAGGATCCGAATCATTAAAATAAGTGTTATGTGAAAAAGGAAGCTTCCTTGCTCTAAAAGTACTTTTCAGAATTCAAATTGCAAATCTCTATTTTTCTTAACCTTATTTTAAATTTTTGCACTATTTTTAACCAAAAAGGGGGCACGTTTTTGAGAAAGTTTAAAATTTTCGAGCGTATTTGTTTCTGAAATACTTAGCCTTGAAGATATCTCAAAAATACCCCAACGCGTCGTAATTACTGTTCCAGCGTATCTATTAAATACGTTGGGGGGGTTTTTATATATATATTTTAGATTTCTTTTTGTGTAAAACTTTTCAAACACTCATCATCTTCTTCATCTCATCCGAACACCCACATACACAAAATTCAAACATCATTAAGTGATCTGAACGGCTCTTGTTAAGATCGACCTCGGTATGATTTTAGTTTTCGAATGTTGATTACTTGTTGTTGAGTGTGTTAAAACATCAAATTCAAGATCAGTTTTGTCATATGTAGATAGATTGATCTGGGTTCATCGGGGTTTATGGGTTTATCAAGAGATTTTTTATTCCAGTGTAATTATTATGAATGCAGCGTAATTGTGTTGAATGTGGCGTATTTAACAAGCAATTAAATGTCAGCGGAGTTAAGTCTTAAACGCGAGTTCAAGCAACCGGCGTATTTGACAAATACGCCAGTCAGTCAGCGTAGATGAGCATCTTCGCTGGATGTTGCTCGAGTCAAAACTTAAATACGTGGCGATATCTTCAGCGTATATAAGTTTCTTTCGGCGTAATTGTAACTGTGCCTTATGTATATAGTCGTGTGTCCGGCGTAAATGATATTGTTGACTAGCGTATTTAGTGGCGAAATTATATTTTCATTTTAATTTCATTTTTTTGTTCATGTATATACATGTATATATTACCTTGTGACAGAGATCTAACTTGTTTGGTTTCCGTATTTTCAGGAATGGTGAAGGAGATTATTTGGGATAAAACACGGTAGCACAATCAGCCATGCAAGTTGGGCCCACCTCCAAATGCTTTTGAAGATGTGGCGAAATGGATAAACTCAAGAAGAATAAGCTATGTTGTTCAAGCCGATCCGATCATATACAACATTCACATTGAAGAATTTTGGAAAACAGCCAAGGTGTCGACAGTCAACAAAGTAAAAAAGAATCACGGCTACGGTAAGAAACAAGAAAGTCATAGTAACAAAGGACAATGTGCGTAGAGTCCTTAGTCTTTGAGACAACCGTAGCGACCCGCTCAGAGTAAAGAAGGATGATATCCTCGACGGCTTTAAAGGAATGAGGTACGTTGGAGACTTCAGAGAGAAAAACGAGATTAAGCGAAAAGGGCTCACAAAGGACTGGAGATTCATTCTTCACGTATTCGCTATGAGCTTAGCACATAGAAAAGGTGGATATGATGGTTTGAACCTAGAATGGTCAGCCGCTATACTTAACCTCTGCACCAAACAACCATTCAATATCTCAGGTCTTATTTTCTACTGCATGGTTGACAACGCAAACTCCTCCACATAGGCCATGTACCCACGTTT
The DNA here is from genome assembly GCA_947069175.1 of Scalesia atractyloides. NCBI lineage: Eukaryota > Viridiplantae > Streptophyta > Magnoliopsida > Asterales > Asteraceae > Scalesia > Scalesia atractyloides. Next base: position 51,213,757 of record CAMTDV010000023.1, read on the forward strand.
TGTTCAGCTTCTCATCAACGACCAACATCCGAATCTCCCACACGACAACGACGTGTACAAATTTCAGTTACCTACCGGATGCCAAATTACGGAACTGAAAACTGAAGAGTGGGTGTTGCTTCATCAATGGATGGATAGGGAAGAAAGGTTTCCTCTTGTGAAAGCAGCTTATGAGAAATATAGAGAAGGCGTTAAAAGAAAGAGACAGGTTAATATTAAGGAAGAAGCAGACGAGGAAGAGGAAGAAACAGAATAGTTGATTCAAAAGAACAAAAGAAAGCAGCCCGTTAAAGAAGGGGATTTGTCAAAGAAAAGAAAAGACACCTCTTCTCAAGAACGATTGATGGAAAGCAGCTTTCGGGCCGGAGGCACTAGAGAACATCGAGAACACATTGAAAATATCCGTGCCATTCACGAGGCAGAGGAGAGAAAAGAGAAGCAAAAAGAAAGAGGCGACATATGATGGAATCTGAAACGCCAGTGACGGTCACAACCGAACAAGAACAATCAGATGAATTAGTTGACCAATTGATTGTAGATCCATAGGCTCCCAGTAGATCACCCCCTCAGAAGCAAAAGAAAACAGGGGAAGAACCGTCAAAAGATGCTCAACCAAGGCAGATGCCTCAACAAATTCCCCATAGACCACGCCCATTTCAAGAACTATATGATAAACTTGCGAAAGATATTGGAAAAGGTCCAGCTCAAGAGATATGCCTTCTGAATCATCTAGTGAGCAACACAAACGCAATTCGTGAAAAGCTGAGGGAGCAAAGAAAGAAAATCAAGGAGCTCAATGCTTATGTCAAGGAACAAACAAGATTTGTCCGATTTCAGCAGGATGGTATGGAGAAGATGTACAGAATGATCAGAGAGCTATGCACCAAGGAAGATATACAAACAATGTTCTCATCCACAGATATCTTTGATTATGAAAAGTCTAAGATTGAAGAAGACAGGAAAAAGGCTGAGGATGCAAAGAAAAAGAAAAAGCGTTTAGAATCTGCAATAAATAACAATGAAGAAGACGAAAGTGAAGAAAAGGAGGTGGATAGAGATGAGATGCCAGCTCGTTTTGTCGAATGGGGTTTGGAAGAAGATACCCTTTATGAGACTGAAGATGGCGATTCAGTAACTCCAATGCATCCTGAGTGGTTCAGAATAGAAAAAGAAAAACTTCTAGATTCCTATCAGGTGGTTACAGGTTAAAAGACTGAAGTTACCGACAAGATAATCAGCTGGAAGTACTATAATCTGAAAGGGATGTTTATTGTGAAGAGACGAGATGGAGTTATTTAGTACTTCAAAACTGGAGCTGATATGAAATGTCTTCCAAGATGGATATACGGGAGCTGGGCAGATTAGACATGATAAACCCAACAAACAGTAGTATTGGAGCTGATTTTGAAAGACTAATCTTGAGAGAATGTAATCAGGGTTTTACCTTGTTCAATCCACAAAGTCCTCGCAGAAGAGTATCGAAGACAACAAAAGATCCCATTACCGGAAAAGGAGTGGTCACATGGGTCATCAATCCTGCTAAAGTTGAAACCAGAGTCAAAGTTCCACCTGAACAACCTGTTATGCTCACAAATTTCAAGAAATGGTTCTACGATGGGAAAACGGGAGAAGCAGTGATCAGATTGGTTTCTAACGAAGATATTCGTATTTTAGACCCGATGGATGTCTTCATGTTCTGTCTATCCGACCTTAACATTCTTTATGGCCACAAGATTCACGTTGGAGCCGGAAACGAATACAAAGAGGAAGGAATGTTGTTTCAAAGGGCGGTAGAGCGAGCAAGAGAAAGAAAGATAGAAATGATGGACATTGTGATTCGACTCGAGAAACCGAAAGAAAAAGAGGAACCAAGAAAAAGGAAAAGGAAACACAAGTCATCGGCTCAACAGAAAGCTCCTTACGCCATCTCAAGCTGCATCAAAGTCTCGAACTCCAGCTTCATCCACATATGAAGCCACTACGGAGATCCAACCAACCACAAGTGAAGCTTTTATCAATCCAACTTCTGAAGCAACAACTGAACAACCAGCAGATCAAGCTGCTTCTCTATCACAGGGAACAGATCGAGAATCAGCCGTAGGCCCTGAAGCTCAAGAACAAGGTTAAAGACTCTCAAGTACGCAACGGTCTAGGGGGATATTGTTAGAACGTTTTGAGACCGTTGATACTTGAGTATTATAGTTCGAGCTGGTTTTGTAATAGTTAGCAAATCTAAAAGGGCCAAAAGTGTATTTTGTGAATCTTGTAACAGGGCGGCGTATTTAATATCCCAGCATATTTAATAAATACGTTGGGTAGTCAGTCTGTATAAATATGAATATCAATGAAAACCCTAGTCCAAGGTTCTTGGGCAAATTTTGGTGATTGCTCTTGTGTTGTGCTTGTTGTTCTTGTGCTTAATCCGAAATATCCAAGTGCATTCAGTGATTATATCATTTGGGATTGCATATACAACACTTGTTTTTTGATCCATACAAGAATCTTCATCTTCATTCTTTGGTTTTTCTTAACCTTTACACATTCAAACAACTAATCTATAGTTGTTTGGGTGATAACAATCAACCACCTATCAGAAGGAATTATGCCCATGCCACGAGCAAAGAGCACTTGAGAACGAATTCCACGACCTGAAACAGGATAGTGGAGGACATCGTGCCTAAACTAACCGTTATGAGGAACTAAGTTTGTTATGTCCTACTATGGTCACGCCCTTGATAAGGCTATTGAAAAGTACATTGATGGCCTTCCTGACCCAGTTCAGGACACAGGCACTGGTAGTAGGCTATCGAGTTGGCTGCAACCTTGACTGACTCGCAAGTCAAGAAGGGTAAACTTTTTCGCAAAGGCGACAAGAATCAATCTACCAAGACTGCACAAGGGAAACAAAAGGAAAACAAGTCGAAACCTCCAAGAATTCTAGTCAGTGTAAAGATTCCAAGAATTTCGCTATTGTTACACAACCCAACCAAGCTGCTCCCAATCAACCAGCACAACCTCCCACCAAGAGACAATATGCCGGTACTACACCTCTGTGCAACAAGTGTGATAGTCATCACCCACCCAACTAACGTGCCGTCATTATACCAATTGTGGACGATCTGACCATCTTGCTAACACCTGTCGTTTTACTCTTGCCTTGAATCACGTGATTCGAAATCTTGTTCAACCACAAGCCAATCCTGCATGACCCCACTACCCACCTGGATCCTACTACAATTGTGGTGATCTTACTCACTACTGAAACAACTGCCCGAAGCTAGTTAATGCAAGTCCAGCCCAGGGACGAGCATTTAACAAAAATGCTAATGAGGCTCGTGCTGACAATAATGTGGTTAACGGTACGCCGCTGGTACTTCCTATATATAAGTGACGAGATGTATGTAATATGATAAAAGCATGGTGGATACGCCGCTGGTACTTCCTATATATAAGTGCTTTCACTATATTACATAACGTAGCGTTATCTAACGACTTCAAACAAAATACAAGACATGACATATTTTATACAAGGCACGAGTTATTTTGGTTATTAAGTTAACTATGTATCATTTCTTTTAAATCATTTGATTTTCATATGAATTCATAAAAGAAACATTTTTGTAAAGGATCATGGCTACTTTTGTAATAGTTGAACATTTCTTTTAACTTTCAAAGCTATGAATCTTCATCACAAAACCTATGTTACTCACAGGCTTTTTTATGCTGACGTTTTATTTTCACATATGTTTCAGGAGCTAATGTTTGACTTTGAGCATGCTTCACATAGGGCAGACTTGGGCCTTAGTGACTTTAAAATTTGTAAGACAATTGTTATGTTTTTTTTATTTCATTCTCCCAAGACAGTGTAAACAACTAAATTCAATAATACAAAACTTTGTGTTCCATGTGTTGTGAAATAATAGTTCTATGACATGACTCCCCGACGTTTCTGCCGCAATTTGTTGTTTTACGCTGTCTGGGTGTTACAGCAGATACAAAAGTGAAATTGATACGCTTACTATCAGACAGACCTCGGGAGTGGTTGCTCTAGTTGAAGGCTGGAAGTTTAATTATTCCAAGTGTGTGTTTGATGATATGCTTGCAAAAGTCATGACAATTAACAAGAAGTATTGGTTGAGGTTCTCAAGGTTTATTTAGATGATTCTAGAAGCCAAATACCTGTCATTACCACAAACCATTAGTATCTATGATACCAAGATGATGAACCACATGGTGTTTGGATTGTTGAAGCAACTAGGACAGATGTTTAGGTGCTGTATCAGAAGAAGAAACCATAAGTAAAGTTTAGTGCCTTTTCTAATGTCGTGGAACAAGTATAGACAGCGGTTAATGCTAGTGTGGCAGATGAGCATGATGTACAGATAATAGATGTGCCACAAAGAGTTGAAGAGCCCATTGAAAACATAGATCTAATTGAAGTGGAGAGTGAAGAAGAGAATGTGGAGAATGTGTTTGAAGAAAACATAATGGCTTATGCAAAGGTAGAAGAAAACGTGGGTGAAGCTGAAATACAGATTGAGACAGAAAGCCTCACAGCAGATAGATTAAATGAAGATCATGTGTTAAGTGTGAATCCTCCTCATACTGAAGCATTTGAACAAGTGTCTGTTGAACCTGAAATGATACAAGAATACCCTATGGCTGATCTTCATCCTAGGAAATGAAGTCGAAGGGATCTTAGGATCAGTCGTGAAATGACCGGAGTATCGAGTTCAAGCCATGAAGTAAATATACCAGTAATTACTGCTTCTCAACTTGTTAGTACTACTAGAACACCTGTGAGCGATGCATTCATTGAATTTCTGACCAACCAAAAGGCTGCTATGTATATGTCTGCTTCTAAATTTGGAGAAGGATCGAGTAGTACTCCTTCCGAGGCTGAAGTGCTTAAAGCAACATCTTTGTTAGAAAAAGCTATGAGAGATAGTGTTGCAGCAGATAAGCCTGCTCATGAAGAAGTTCATGAACCTGCTAGTAGTCCAGATAGTGAGAACTTGTTTGGTGATGTTGATGTTAGAGTGCTAATGAAAAGGATCACTACTCTTGAAGAAGATAAGATATTTAAAGATGTGCAGATTGCTAGATTGTTAGAAGAAATAACCCACAAAAATCAGCAGATTCAAGATCTTGAAACTAATCTGGGATCACTTTCGGCTATGGTAATGGATCTTAGGCAGAAGTTGGAATGGGAGTTCGGGAAGGAGTTTGCTGATCCAAGAAAAGAATATACTGCAGCTGAAAAAGAGTAGATGGATAAAGAACATGAAGAAGCTCTAAACAAGTATATTCAAGATCCTCCTCGTACTGTGACTCAACGAATGAAACGAAAGGAAGTTGATATGAGGAATGTGGGCAGCGAGAAAAATTATGGATTTCAAGATCTACCTGATCGATATGTGGTGACTACTGGAAAATACAGATATGATAGATATGGAAATCGGTCAGGGATCAAGAGTTGGGCATATAATAATGAGAAAGAAATGTTCTTGGTAACGAGAAAGAATGGAAAGGTTGAATATTATAACTCCTCATGCTCGTTTGAATCTTGTACTTCTGTTGATCTTCGAGAATTTAGTCAGGCTCCATATCATGATTGATATAGAAATCCAAACTGTAAGATAGGATGGAACTTCTACAACAAGCTACAAAAACAAGCATTGGTGAATTTCAAAGATATGAATTTGCAACAGTCGTTTGTGAAAGTGCACAAGAGGTGATCGATCCTTCTACTAACCAGCTGTTGAAGACAATCATGTGGCCTCCGACCAAACAAGCAAAGACAATTCCGTTGCTTAAATATATTCATGACGATAGTCTGAGTGGTTTCGAGTTTTGGATGTATGATCATGTCACTAGACAACCTGTTATAGTTGGTGAACATGAAGAATACAGGATTAATGATGTTCGTGATCTGATGCGGTTTGGAGAAAAGGATATTCATTTGCTTGGAAGATATCAGATTCAGAGTGATCCTTAGTATGAAGTGTGTGCTAAAGCATATACAGGTGGGGTTGCTCAAATCATAAACATGAAATTATGGTCAGAACTTAGAGGAAGAGATGAAACACAGCTATTTGGTCCTCATGTTGGAAAGAAGATTTCAAAAGCAGAGCTGAAGAAGAAGCAGATATGCAAGTAGAGCTTAAATGCCAAGACAACATAAACCTAGGGGATATTGTAAGGACATGGTCTAGTAGGTTTACGTTTGTCTTGTATATGGTGTACAGGTTGGTTAGTTATATTGCTTATGGTGTACGGTTTGGGCTTGGCCCAGTTGTAACTAGTTCGCATCCTATGTTCTATAAATAGAGAGCACCTAGGTTTTTGAATGGTTGTTGATTGTTAGTGCTTTATGGAAACCTTGTACCAGACAAGTCCTAGAACTTGTGTGCAATTCATCAATAACAATCAATTTCATCATATTCTTGTTCAACACTTTCTTAGTTTTCCGCACTGATTGTGTTTGTGATATCCAATTTAAGATATTGGACTTACATATCTTGATTCACTACGTTGTCTCGAACTTAAGTATTGACCATGTTAACTACTCTGATCATAAGGAACAAGTTGTAGGTTATGTTGTACGATCGGTTGATCGGTATGTGAAGTAAATTGTTGGACATACTTAACTCGTAACTTGTATAGTTGACTAGACGAGTGAAGGAGTTAGAGTAGCACATCTGATTAAGTACTAGGTTGACCATAACACTCATAGTAAGTGAAGTAACGCCATAGGGACTTCACTGAATGACGGTATCGACAAGTGATGCAGTGGCAAAGGTCTGATGATAACACTTTTCGTTAGGTTGAGGATCAGGGGCAATTGGAATTTGGCGGAATTGGCGATATGGCATAGTTTTGGTTGTTTTCCCTTCTATTGTGGTTGTTGTTGTGACAGGATGGTTCGGTTTTACCCTCTTTGGACTGGTTCGTGGAGGCTTTGGAATTGGGCGTTCGTTGAATTTGATTGGCAATATCCGGAATAACTGTGGTCAGTCTTTTCCAAATGACGACCACGATTAGAATACGTTATGAGGAACAAGCGCAAGTACGATGTTTAGCTCATAGTGCGAATGGCTGGAAGTTAAGGGATATATAAGAAAATACATGAAATCGTGAAATCATGAGATTTATGGTAACCCATAATTCAAGGATACGATTCGCAGGAAAATCATCATACAACATTATTGAGTAACTAAAGTTCATCCCGTTGACAAAAGACGAATTGATATAGCGAGTGCATTGTCAACAAGTAGTGTTGATTTGATGGCGGTTTTGGAAGTGGTTGCCCAAGGAATCAACGCAAATAGTTTGAGAGTTTTGAGAATAGAAACTTGTGGACGCATAGTGTAAAACGATATTATAGACACCAAACTTATGACACATAGAAATTCAAAACTTAGATACATGAATATACGAAACGTGACACATAATTCAACCTACAAAATCCCAATATAAAACACATGAACCACGAAATCTCGACAAAACTTAGGATAAAACAATATTTCAAAATGAAATATTTTAAAATTTATAGGGTTTGTATATCATAGAGTTTAGTATGCCTTCCATGCATCACTTTCATAATCATGTGGGGACCCCGTGATTACCGAGCTTTTGCACGGTCTGCATATGTCGACTCATTAACACACACTTACCCAAAAGAAAACATGAATTGATAAATGATTCAAGTTTTGGGGTGATATGAAACAATGTTGGACGACACCCATGACTTAACACGGGTACGTTTGACTTATCAAAGTGTTGTTGGATTTCGTAACGTTTGGTATGACATGCTTTGGCCTAATAGGTATTGGTACTCTCATCGATGGTCCCCAGGTAGGCAAATTGGTCCTTAATGGATTTGTACGAATTGTCAACCTAGACATGACGTCCCGACTACCGGTACCTAACCTTTCCAGTTAGTACATGCCTGTCACGTGAACCCACTTTGACGAGATATGAAACTCAAATGAAACTCGAAACTTGAATTGAAATAAATGAAATCCAAACGATATTGAAATGAAATAATGAAATCAAACTAACTTTGCATATATAAATATATGGCAAGTAAATTAAAAGATATAATATTAATGTATTGTATAGTGTGTGGACACGCGACAAGAATAAAAGAGAAATATACTTTAGACAAATAATATAACACAATGTTTCATGTAACGTACAGTTAACACGTAACAATTAAATAAGTGATCTTATGCACGTGTACTTTAAATACTCATAAGCTATAAACAAGTAAACAAATAAGCACATAAGTAACTAAAAGAAAAACTATAATCTAAGTCTAGGGTATAATAACCTATCTTAATTCCCTATAGTCAACCTTGCTCTAATACCAATCTGTCACACCCCGACCGCAGCGGATAAGGTACGGGGCATGAGGGATTGCCTATAGCGTTTGACATTTATTTAAAGTAAATATTTATTATCATCAATATTAATTTGTCTCACATAATCAAATAATTGTTACAAATAAAACCATACAATATTCAAAATACAAAAGATAACATAATTTTTTATTTAATTATTCTAAGTCACAATCCTATGTGTCTTCTCAAGTAGCTATCAACCTTGTGTACTTGTTCCATGTGTAAAAGAAATTTGGGTCAACAATAGTTGGTGAATAGATCTTTAATTATTTTTATTTAACTTTAAAAGTTTTGTTGGTTTATTTAATAAAAATGTTTAACATGCAATATTAAGTGTAATGGGTGACATCAATCAAATTATCCAGTAATCAACCATAGCATAGATAAACAATGTAACATGACATAACATAATATAAGTAATGAAACATTGATGTGATTCAAGCCTCAAAAGGCGAAAACCGACACTATAAAACAATGATGTGATTCAACTCCCGAAAGGCGAAAGGTGAACTACGAAACCCATGACACAAAGCGGTAAACACGTATAGCGTATGAATGAAACAAGTAATGCAACATACGAACACAATGAGCACATATGAAACTTAACTTGGTATGTTATTGAAAAAGTATACGAAACATATGAAACGTGACACATGAAACACCCCAAAAAGTTAAAGTGACAAAACGGGGAAAAGTAAGATTTACTCACCTTAGGGTGCAAGCAAAATCAAACAGTTGCAACTGCGCAAGATGTTTGGAGGAATCTCAAAAGCTACCTTATTATTGTAATTATATAATAAGGTTAAAATTAAGATATTAACGCTAGGGTTTAAGGTGTTGCGGATTTCTATGTCTGATTTAAGGAATCGTTTATAAAAAGTGTTTTTTGAGTCATAAACAACTAAAATACATAAGTAAGGAAGTTCGTAATTATTGATCGTATAGTTAATTAAATGAAATATATAAGTAATGAGATTTGTAATTAATTATAAAAGTGAAGTAGGACAATAGAATATATGAAAAGGAGAGTAAATAATTAATTAACTTATTTGAATTAACATTTTGTAGGGAAATAAATAAATAAATTTATACGTTTATAAGATTTATAAAATAGGTTTGAATAAATATGATAACAATAAGTTAATTAATTAATTTGTCAAAATGATTATAAGGGTATAAAGGTAAGAATTTTAGTATATTTGTATACAATTTACGAAGATTATAATATATATATATATATATTACAAAATAAATGTAAAAAATAATTAAATAAATTTATTTTAATATTTTCATATTATCATACAGAAGACAGTTTCTATAAGATTTGCACAATAATTATGAAACTTTATGATTAAAAAAATGTTAATTCAAAAGTAGAAGCCTTAGAATTTTTAACACAAAATTTAAACATCAAAGCACTAACGTTTAATGAAATTATGTTGAGACTTTTTTTACTGGCTAAAAAAAGAATTAATTGCACACAAAAATTGATAGGAACTCTTACGGTTTGCGAATAAAGTTGAACTAAAAAGATTTTGGCTATGGAGAGCTCAAGAACAAAGTAAAAGGTGGTTATGAGTGGAATTGATTGAGGGGAATTGTTTGGTACCATTAAATGAGGCAGAGGAAAACTATAATTATATTTGAATCCGTGAATTAAGACTTAATTGTGATAATTGGGTTGCTAAGTATAGAGAATCATGAACCTGATCATAATGTGGGCTAAAGAATGATGTTACTGTGGTAGTTGTCGGTCATGCAATCTTAATATGACACAAGATTTGGTTGACTTTGTTTTTTGAAGTTTGGTTCTTGGCAAAGTGAGTACCTTAACATGGTTTTGTTACAAAAATAGTTTTTAAACCTTGTTAAAACCATGTAATTTACTACTGTATATGTATTATATGGATTCTAATAATTCAAAATGAAGTATTTAACTGAATCTAATTAGAGCTAATATTGTTTTTATAAATGTTATAATTTAATAAAACATACCTATATAAATATAAATTTAATATACAATTGTTTTATTGCCGTAAACGTAGAGAATGATTTGGATATGTATCCGGGTTATGAAACGAGTCGGGTTTTGATAACATTCGTTTTTTACGGATGTTACAGGACACACTTTATTGGTTCAAATATATGTTAATATATGTTGATGACATCATCTTTGGATCCACTACTCCAAAATATTGCAAAAAGTTTAAAAATTTAGTGACCAGTCTTTTTGAAATGAGAATGATGTGTGAATTAAGTTTTCTTTTGAGACTTCAAGTAAAACAACAAAGTGATGACATTTTTTGAAGTCAATCAAAATATGTCTGAAGTATTTTAAAGAAATATTCACTTGAAAACTGCTCATCTTCAAAAACACCAATGGCCTCAGGAAACAAACTAGATTCTGATCATGATGGTAAATGGGTAAATATTAACACTTACAGAGGAATGATAAGATCATTGTTATATCTAACAGCTAGGAGACCAGACATCATATTTTCAACTTGTCTTCCAGCAAGATGTCAATGAAATTCGAAAGAGTCTGACCTAAAAGCAGTCAAAAGAGTTTTTAAATATCTCAAAGGAACATCTAATCTACGTTTATGGTACCCAAAAGGCACAAATTTAGACTTGATAGCATACAGAGATGCAGATCATGCAGGGTGCAAACTTCAAAAAAAAGCACATTTGGTGCTTGTCATATGGGAGAAAAATTGGTGTGTTGGGCAAGTAAAAAGCAAAACTGTGTATCCACATTCACAACTGAATTAGAATATGTAGTTGCATTGTTGCTCACAAGTTCTATGGATGCAAACTCAGCTGATGGATTATGGAGTAAATCTGACAAAGATTCCAATACTTTGTGACTCTAAGAGTGCTATTGCAATTATTTCAAATCTAGTACATCACTCTAGAACAAAGCATATTAACGTTAGATATCACTCTATAAAAGATCATGTGGAGAAAGGTAATATTGAAATGTATGTTGTCCCAATAGAAAACCAAATTGAAGATATTTTCACAAAACCTTTTGATGAGAAAAGACACAATTTCTTAATTAGAAAATTAGGAATAGTCAACATGAAATATGAAGAAACTCCAAAAACAATTTTGCCACAAAACAAACAAGATTCTGATATTCAGAAAGATAATCAGAAATTTGATGAAAAGTCCGATGTCTTATTAGAAATCTAGTAAAATTGTCATGTTTCTGACAAAATTAACATAAATATGTTAAACCATGAGAAAGGAAATTTTTCAAAGACGTATTCCATGCATGCACATCATACTTCTATATAGTTTTTCTCTTTGATATTATATCATGCATATACGTATGTAAATATAGGATAATACAACATAAATTAAACAAGAAACCATTCATTAAGTCTTTGCTTGCGTCATAAAGTAGGTAACCTGAGCAGAATTAAATTTTTGTGCACTTTATTTCTTAACATTCATGGCTTATTCATCTCACTTAGAGAGAGATAGGCGACACCAGGACACCAAGTGATGCATATCTCAAGGATCATGGCCGCCTAAGTCATAAATGAGAATGTAAGTCTAAACATCTCTTTATTCCTCTAACACCGGATCTTTGCAATAAAGAGTATAAAGATATAATATCTTAAGTTGGTAGATACCATTTATGGTAAAATGCACTTTCATATATAAATAACAACCATTTGGAGATTTCTTTCTATCACAAGTCATTTTCATCTCTTCAGCTCTACTCAGAAACCCTAACCCTAGATCTTCATCTTCCTCAAACAAAATCTTCACTTTCTAATGGAGCAGATCGATCCAAACCACTTCCCATTAAACTACGTTCCTCGCCACAACCTAAGGGTCCGGCTAGACGTTTCCAGTCAAGCATAGGAAAGGTACATTGTCATCTTGTCCCTACTCTTGAATAGCCCCTTGGCCTTCACCCTAACCACCAATATCTAGATTCATCCAGATATTCTTCAAGAGTTAGTTCTGGTACACCGCTAGACTCATCTTTGATGAGGGGAGGCTAACCAGCATTAGCAGATGGGTGATGAACAAGCCCATAATCATGAATGAGTACACCATTAGGGAGGCATTTCACCTCCATGATGACAACAATGTGTTGACCTTCATTCACCAGGAGTTGGAGAATACCCTTGGTGATATGGGCTATAGAGTGTTTAGACCAATGAGGCATATAGCAAAGTCTAGTTTCATCCAGACTTTTGCAGTTCCTTGTCACTCAACTTGGGATACGCTTCTCAAAGAAGATTGTGAACTCCAATGAAATCTTCTACAAGCTCATGGAACTTGTGCATGCAATAGTGCATGATGTTTCATACAACTTCTCTCATTATCTAATGAGAGATTTTGTGAGCAACTTGTACTCTAGCTGACAATTCTTAGTATATCCACGCTTCTTAATGAAGGTGATCACAAGGCAACTAGATTTTGGAGCTGTTTCGGTCTGGTATCCCAGGGCAGAGACGGTTTTCAAGAAAACTTCAAGAGTGCGCAACTTGTGCCAACCGCCAATAACACTAGAATGGAGACACAACTCTTGGCTTTCATTGCCATATATATATGTATGTATGTATGTACGTACGTACGTACGTATGTATGTATGTATGTAAATTATGTCTCTTCTTTATTTTCTTTAATCTCATACAAATTTCTGATGAAAAATGGGAAGTCTTATAATTTGAAAAAAAGGGGAGAGGCTGAATATCAAAATTAAAGGAAATGTGATTTGGTAATTAGATTGTACGAGTTAGTATTGAAAACTTTTCTTTAATTGTGACTTTGATTAAACTATTTTACAAGACCATGTCTATGTGGTTTTCAACTGATTGAAAAAGTTTGTGTAAAATCTTAAACCTGAAACCTAGAGATTGGTCATCTTTCTAATATATTTCTTAAAACGTAATCTATGTATTGTTTAGTTATTTTCTAAAATCAATAAACAAATATTTTTATATTAATTTATTTATTTTTAGTATAAATACTCAAACGAAATGTCTAATACTGACCACATGCTTCTCGTAGATTCGATGCCCTACTTACTCTAGCTACCTAGGTTATTTAGTTTTTATTGCATGACCCCAACAACAGGTCATTAAGGAGAACAACATTTTGGTCAGGTAATGCGACAGTGAACACAGTGGTATAGGGGAGGTCCGGTGATCGTCGTTCGGTGGTTGAAGTGAAGAGGATGGTAGGTGTGTGTGTGAAATGAGAGGGGTTGATTTGATGTGGTTAAGGGGGGGTTGGAAATTGATGTGATTATGTAATTAGGGTAAAATGACCATTGTGCCCTTCATCCGTTATTGGTTAACGGTACAAATTAACAACGTTATTGGGTAGGGAGAGGATTGATGTGTTTTGGGTGGCCTGGAACTCGACCTAATGAATTTTAGAAAGAGGGACTCAAAGTGTCAATCGAAGGAAATTACATAGACTCAAATTGTAGTTTAGTTTTAATTCAATTCATTATATGATATAGATTGACTTGTTTTGTTATATCAGAGTTCTATTCTTTGATTTGGAGCCTTAATTTTTGTAAACTATGCAACCATATTTGTTGTCTTGAACTCATCATTAGGTTGTTATATTTTCCCATGTTTTGATTTTCATTATCATTATTATGGATTGATTTGTTTAGGTACTTGTTATGACTTAACAAACTTATGTACATTTTCCATGAAGTTGCTCTACGTTTCTATTTAAATATGATACTCATGCATCTCCACTCATGGGGTATTATAGTTACATCATTACATCACCGATGATGTGACACCAAAAAGACATCTCTTTGTGTGCTCTAGGTGAAAAAGGGCACTTTGATGTTTGGTATGAAATGTAGAGTGACCGTAGGATATTTTGGTCTATTATGGTTGATGGTTATGTGTGTGCCCATACACATCACATGTTTAAGTTACATAGGGTGTACACTTTGGTTGTTACATGATTATACACATGAGCTCGATGAGTATATTCTATATGATACAATTTTTCTTTGATTAGTAAGCTTCTTTGATTTATGTAAATATCTGTATTGTTAGATTAGCTTTTTATTGCTTTGTATTCCCATTACTTGCCAATTGTCATTTGTTAACTAAGTGCTTGAATCAAGTGCATTTTTTTTCTACGAGGCAAAGCTTCAAGAAATCGCTATAACTAATGTAAAAGGAATGATAACTCAACCAACTAGAATGTGAAACACCAAAGAATAAATAAAACCTTGATAGGATTTATTGATGTTGAATATTTGGAATGTGGAACGATTATGGTTTACATTATCTTTAAGTTACAAACGTCGTGTCATAACTAGGCCTTTTTTAATTATGTGAATGTGACACACGAACCCTAATTTTGGATGTGGTGTTAGAGCTATGTTGTATGAGCTAAGACTATTTAATACAATACACATAAGACTAAACACATGAGGTTATGGGTTAGATCTTTCACAATTCTTCAAGGTGCCCATCGTCTTGAAATTCGAAGACTTCTCGTTGATGACATATTGACCTGCATATGTAAGGATATGGTTGATAAATCAAAGTACTTTTGCCATTATGAAAGATAAAAAAACATTTTTAGTAGTATAAAGATCAAACAAGATAAAATAGGTAATGTATCATACAATCTTATCATAATGAAAAGATACTAATGAGATCCATTTGTGGATGTTGCCTGGTCATAAATATTACAACGACCTAGCTTTGTAGGGGGGGGGGGGTTTCAAGTTCCATAGAGGACGGAGAATAAAAAGAAATTCATCGTTGAAATGGTGAATATTACAATGGATTCGTACGAAGTACTTATTTCAAAATATGGTGAATTAATATCATAAAATCACGTTTAAGATATCAGATGTTTAATGTATTAACATGACAAAAGCAAGGTTAGATATTTAGTAATCATTGAGAAGCAATAAAACAAGTATTTAAATACTTAAAGAATCATGACTTATGGTCTATCCTAAGTCGAATCTTCCTTCATCACAATAGTTTATTTATATGCAAGTTGGGTTACCAATGTAAAAGATTATTCTTCTAAAAGTGGTTGAGTATTCTTTTGGGGATGTGTGATGGGTCATTTTTAACTTTGTGATAGTAGTGCCGCTTTTGGCAATGTCACATAGCTATCAATATTATGACAAGTCTAGACACTTGGGTCATAGAAACAACATGATATATGAGTTAACCAAGAATGGAATGATTTTATGTAGAATCTGTTCGGTCTCAACATAATTTAGTGGATCACTTGATAAAGGGTAGCTAGGGACTTAATGCATAAGTTGGCTCTAAGTTTACCCCCTTAAGCGGTTTCAATAATTGATTTTTTTAAAATAAATCATTAAGAAGATAAACTTGACTACGAGCAGTGATCTAGGTATGGGAATATATGAACTAGAATGATCATTAAATGCAAAACAAAACCTGTTGGCCTCACCAGTAGAAGGGAAATATATATCCATATGACCCATCCAACGTAAGAATACATATGTTCTTGTAATAAAAAATCAATATGTAAGAGAGCGAGTTGCGAAAGATTTCATAACCTAATTAGTGTGAGGTTATCAGTATATATACCTTGTAAGGTCACACAGTGCAAAGCTTGAACGAAAGAGGGGACCGTACTCTCAAAATCAATATTGGTAGGGATCGCCCTTTGAAAAATCCAATACCGTACACCACAAAAATTTATTTTTCGTAAATTATCCGTAAAATTAACACTACTATTGAAAAATTGATGGGAGTTGGAGCACCACTGGGCCACCATTATCCTCAACCCTAAGGCATAATAGTTTTGACAAAAAAAAAAGAAATTCCATAGAGGACGGAGAATAAAAAAAATTCATCGTTGAAAAGGTGAATATTACAATATATTCGTACGAAGTACTTATTTCAAAATATGGTGGAACAATACCATAAAAGCACTTTTAAGAGATCAGATGTTTAACGTATAACATGACAAAAGCAAGGTTAGATATTTAGTAATCATTGAGAAGCAATAAAACAAGTATTTAAATACTTAAAAGAATCATGACTTATGGTCTATCCTAAGTCGAATCTTCCTTCATCACAATAGGTTATTTATATGCAAGTTGTGTTACCAATGTAAAAGATTATTCTTCTAAAAGTAGTTGAGTTTTCTTTTGGGGATGTGTGATGAGCCATTTTTAACTTTGTGATAGTAGTGCCGTTTTTGCAATGTCACATAGCTAACAATATTATGACAAGTCTAGACACTTGGATCATTGAAACAACATGATATATGAGTTAACCCAGAATGGAATGATTTTATGTAGAATCTGTTTGGTCTCAACATAATTTATTGGGTCACTTGATAAAGGGTAGCTAGGGACTTAATGCATAAGTTGGCTCTAAGTTTAACCCCTTAACCGGTTTCATCAATTGATTCTTTTAAAGTAAAACATTAAGAAGAAAAACTTGACTACGAGCAGTGATCTAGGTATGGGAATATATGAACTAGAATGATCATTAAATTGAAAACAAAACCTGTTGGCCTCACCAGTAGAAGGGAAATATATATCCATATGACCCATCCAACGTAAGAATACATATGTTCTTGTAATAAAAAAATCAATATGTAAGAGAGCGAGTTGCGAAAGATTTCATAACCTAATTAGTGTGAGGTTATCAGTACATATACCTTGTAAGGTCACACAGTGGCAAAGCTTGAACGAAAGATGGGGGCCGTACTCTCAAAATGAATATTGGTAGGGATCGCCCTTTGAAAAATCCAATACCTTACACCACAAAAATTTATTTTTCGTAAATTATCCGTAAAATTAACACTACCAATGAAAAATTGATGGGAGTTGGAGCACCACTGGGCCACCATTATCCTCAACCCTAAGGCATAATAGTTTTGGCAAAAAAAAAAAGAAATTCCATAGAGGACGGAGAATAAAAAAAATTCATCGTTGAAAAGGTGAATATTACAATATATTCGTACGAAGTACTTATTTCAAAATATGGTGAAACAATACCATAAAAGCACTTTTAACATATCAGATGTTTAACGTATAACATGACAAAAGCAAGGTTAGATATTTAGTAATCATTGGGAAGCAATAAAACAAGTATTTAAATACTTAAAAGAATCATGACTTATGGTCTATCCTAAGTCGAATCTTCCTTCATCACAATAGGTTATTTATATGCAAGTTGTGTTACCAATGTAAAAGATTATTCTTCTAAAAGTAGTTGACTTTTCTTTTGGGGATGTGCGATGGGCCATTTTTAACTTTGTGATAGTAGTGCCGTTTTTGGCAATGTCACATAGCTAACAATATTATGACAAGTCTAGACACTTGGATCATAGAAACAACATGATATATGAGTTAACCCAGAATGGAATGATTTTATGTAGAATCTGTTCGGTCTCAACATAATTTATTGGGTCACTTGATAAAGGGTAGCTAGGGACTTAATGCATAAGTTGGCTCTAAGTTTAACCCCTCAACCGGTTTCATCAATTGATTCTTTTAAAATAAACATTAAGAAGATAAACTTGACTACGAGCAGTGATCTAGGTATGGGAATATATGAACTAGAATGATCATTAAATTCAAAACAAAACCTGTTGGCCTCACCAGTAGAAGGGAAATATATATCCATATGACCCATCCAACGTAAGAATACATATGTTCTTGTAATAAAAAAATCAATATGTAAGAGAGCGAGTTGTGAAAGATTTCATAACCTAATTAGTGTGAGGTTATCAGTATATATACCTTGTAAGGTCACACAGTGGCAAAGATTGACGAAAGATGGGGGTCGTACTCTCAAAATGAATATTGGTAGGGATCGCCCTTTGAAAAATCCAATACCTTACACCACAAAATTTTATTTTTCATAAATTATCCGTAAAATTAACAATATGAATGAAAAATTGATGGGAGTTGGAGCACCATTGGGCCACCATTATTCTCAGCCCTATGTCGTCACACGTCATTGTCAATAGGAGGTGGGTGCCTAAGGCATAATCGTTTTGGCAAAAAAAAAAGAAATTCCATAGAGGACGGAGAATAAAAAGATATTCATCGTTGAAAAGGTGAATATTACAATAGATTCGTACAAAGTACTTATTTCAAAATATGGTGAAACAATCTCATAAAAGCACTTTTAAGATATCAGATGTTTAACGTATAACATGACAAAAGCAAGGTTAGATATTTAGTAATCATTGGGAAGCAATAAAACAAGTATTTAAATACTTAAAGAATCATGACTTATGGTCTATCCTAAGTCGAATCTTCCTTCATCACAATAGGTTATTTATATGCATGTTGTGTTACAAATGTAAAAGATTATTCTTCTAAAAGTAGTTGAGTATTCTTTTGGGGATGTGTAATGGGCCATTTTTAACTTTGTGATAGTAGTGCCGCTTTTGGCAATGTCACATAGCTAACAATATTATGACAAGTCTAGCCACTTGGATCATAGAAACAACATGATATATGAGTTAACCCAGAATGGAATGATTTTATGTAGAATCTGTTCGGTCTCAACATAATTTATTGGGTCACTTGATAAAGGGTAGCAAGGGACTTAATGCATAAGTTGGCTCTAAGTTTACCCCTTTAAGCGGTTTCATCAATTGATTTTTTTAAAATAAAACATTAAGAAGATAAACTTGACTACGAGCAGTGATCTAGGTATGGGAATATATGAACTAGAATGATCATTAAATGCAAAACAAAACCTGTTGACCTCACCAGTAGAAGGGAAATATATATCCATATGACCCATCCAATGTAAGAATACATATGTTCTTGTAATAAAAAAATCAATATGTAAGAGAGCGAGTTGCAAAAGATTTCATAACCTAATTAGTGTGAGGTTATCGGTATATATACCTTGTAAGGTCACACAGTGGCAAAGCTAGAACGAAAGATGGGGGCTGTACTCTCATAATCAATATTGGTAGGGATCGCCCTTTGAAAAATCCAGTACCTTACACCACAAAAACTTATTTTTGGTAAATTATCTGTAAAATTAACACTATGAATGAAAAATTGATGGGGGTTGGAGCACCACTTGGCCACCATTATCCTCAGCCCTATGTCATCACACGTCATTGTCAATAGGAGGTGGGTGCCTAAGGCATAATCGTTTTGGCAAAAAAATCCTTTTCAGAATATGATTGTTGGTCACATAAAATGCAGTTGAAATTGATACATACAACCTGACCTGCCACATAATGGAACACCATGAGTGGACACAACACAATACATATCCCACAGATCTAGATGTCCCGGGTTATATTAAGAATAAAGTGCAATTTACTTCCCTTAGGTTTGGTCCAGATTTCCCAATGACCCCCTATCTTTCACTTTTTGCCCTCTGAAACCCTGACGTGGGTCTTTCATTACCATATGCCCTAGAATGTTTAAGATTGTTAGTAAATATTGTTAAAAGACCATTTTACCCTTACTAAATGATGTTAAAAGACTGCATTGCCCTTTGCTCTATGTTAAATTCAAAACTCCATCCATTCTTAAATTAGGTGCATGTTTGACTTTACCATGTCAAAAATATTGAAACCCATTCTGTCGTTTTGACTTTATAAGTTCAGGAATCAAATATTGAAACCCATTCTATCATTTTGACTTTGATTGAAACCCATCTAGCTAGGTAAACTCCACTAAACCTACAACTAGTTTAAGAATCAAGGTTTGACTTTAATTGGTCAACTGTAGCAAAGTTGTACTTAATTGGCCAATTGCACTAATACACTTATGACCTGTACATTAGTCAACTACAGAAAAGCTAATACTAATGATTCAAACCACAAAAATGAAACAAATGATGATACACAGACTAATAAACTAATATACAAAGCCTAATGATGATCATCCCTTGCATCATATAAACATAGAATCACTGAATGAACCAACTGCACATTTTTCATGAACTAACATCACATATTTCATGAACAATAAACTTTGTACATCAGCATCATCAGAACAATTGTACATACACAATAATCCATTGTGAACATCAAAGTTTGAACATCAGCATCAACATGATAATAATCATAATCAACTGTGAATCATACACTCGCTAATACACAGACTCAACATCATTTTCATGATCATAATCAACCGTGAATCATATTTAAACACATCAACTGTAACATCAAATTCAGTTTAACGAACATCAAAGCAGTGCATGATAATAGATTTATATATAAACACATCCAAATCATAATTAAACATATCCTAACCATAATTATACATAACAAAAGTTTAACATAAGCAAATTTAAACATATCGTAAGCATAATTATAGATATCCATGTCATAAAACACATCACGTAATAATAGGATCCTTAATCAAAATAACCAAGACTAGTATTACACTAGTCTTGGTGAAGATGGGCAATGCTCTGTTCTGGTGATGGTGATGTTAGACCAGACACTGGGATGATGACATTCCGTGGTGATGGGGACGGTGAACGTGATTGTTGGGGCGATGCAGGGAACACTCGTCCAAAGTTGAACGAAATGTTGTTCAAGCACCACAGCACCACGCTAACCAAAACCACTGTGCGGTGGTTCTTGGTCTCTGTGGCCATTACTCCAACTACAATCAAATCATCACTAATAAACGACTACATTATCGATCTTATTTTTTATCAAAACGACGGTAATCTTATATGTACAGTGGACTGAAATCAAGAGTAGTGTCATAAAATGTACTTGATATACGTACCATGGACTGAATTGTTGTGCACCTCAACAGTGAATTCCATGTCTGGTGAAAGTGGATATCCTCAGTGGCCACAGATCGGGGATTCTTCGGAGCTTTGTATTTTGCCGGTCAGTAAGAAAGGGAAAAGGGGTAGGTATAGAATGGTATGTCAAAAGGTTAAAGTGGAAAGAGAATGGAGACTTGCAAGTGTGGTTATGAAGCTTTGATGGTGAAAAGTCCAATTTTCACCTAAATCTAACGGTCAACATAACTGTAGACTAACGATACGGGGCATATGGTAATGAAATACCCATGTCAGGGTTTAGAGGGCAAAAAGTGATAGATAGGGAGTAATTGAACAATCTGGACCAAATTATAGGAAGGCAAATTTCCCTTTACTCTTATATTAATCATGGTTCAAATTTTGGTAACATAAATATTAACAAATGCTTTATAACAATTGCGCTAGATGTTTAAGGTTTAGACCACACGGTGTGGGCGTAGATTAGCGACATTTATGCCTTTCCACGCCGCACACACCACACCATACCCAACGTTGAGTTATAGGCTTGGAGAATTCCACCGGCATTGAGTTAATAAGTGTGCATATGTGTCATCTTTTCATTGGCCATGGAAGTAGCCGTTTTACCCAATGGCTAGTACAAAAAAATTCAAAAAATTTTCAATCTCTTTATATATAAATACACCATTGCACTTTCTCAAAAAATCTCAACTTTTTATATATCTCCCAACACTCTCTCACAAAAATCTCAACTTTCATCTTATTAGAATGCCGGTTATTCCATGGATCCTAGAAGTGGACATCATGTTATGCGAATCGTGGGTCGCGGTGATGAACAACCAAGGGCCTGCGTTACGCATGTCTTCGTTTTGGGAACGAGTTTATCAAGAATTTTGTATGTGTAGGGGTGAGGCCATCCGATCCAAGGATGCACTTTATACACGTTTTCGAATGATTCATATTGATTGTTGGAGATTTAAAGGGATTTCAACAGTGTGGACAACAACAATGGTTAGCTCAACGAAGTTGACATCATCTAAGTCACTCTCGTCGAGTTCCATAACGTGTACGGACGCGACTTTAATTTTTTAGTGTTATGTAACGTCTTTAATTTTAAGTTATGTAATGTCTTTAATTTTAAAGTTATATAATTGATTAGTATTAATTGGTTTTTATTTAAATTTAATAGATTTTATATAATTCTAAATATTAATTAAGAATAAAAAGTATGTGCCACGTGTCAGGCAACGCCACCTTTCCACGCCCCTTTCCATACCTCTTTTTTTCCACCACGTCACTTTTCTAATGTGCAGTGACATGACATCCATATGTCGAATAACAGCCAAGTTTCAAGCCCCTTTACACCATATGATGTTAGAGTCTTAAACCGATAAACCACACATTTGGTATGCAACTTTTCCTGAAATCGCTTTTGGAGACTCACTGAGTTAGCGAGTTGGAACACATGTAAAGAAACCTTCTCTTCCTTTTCATAATCTATTTGACTCAATTCAATACAAGCCCATAAACTCATAAAATAAGTAGGTGTCCACATTCAGCGAATCGAAAATAGCATCAAGTAGCTCACAAATAGCTATTCTCGTTTATGCCCCTAAAAATAAGCAGTAAACTATTACTACAACACATATTTTTTCATCTTTTTCAACGTTTTCATTTTACACCACCTTTAAATATTTCTACTGTTGCTCTTATGAGCAAATCAAAACTTCTCAAAAACAAATATACAAGACAAAAAAATTAAAATACTCCTTACTATACAAAGTAATTGATAATAAAGAGAAATACAAAATAGACAACAAAAAAAAAAGAAGCAAAATCTCAAGTTAGTGTCACGAGCGAGAAACAATGCGTGTATAAAGAAACTCGTTCCATGTATCAGGTAATCCAGGTAAGCACCAGTGAATACAATCTGCATAAATAGCGGGATCCGCCTTTTGTTCGTCGGTCAAAATCTTGCCTTGACGAATTGTGTAGATTGAGGTGTGTGCATCTTTTCGATACTCTGAAATAGTAGTTATGTTGAGGAATTGCACTGGGAATCTCATCGATTGAATCAGATTGGTTGCAACTGTGAAGAGGCGTCGGTCCGTGCCCACGCTTGGTGGTGTGGTCGTGTTTAGTATTGGTCTTGTCTCCTTGGCACATTTGATGCCATCAGGGTTGTCCCAGTCCGAGCTCCTGTGTATTTTTGTTTCATTATAATCTGCTGCAAACTCTTTTCATTTTGATATGTTTGTTTGGTATACGAAGAATATATATATGACATAGTACGAAAACACGACGTAACCCTAAAACTAAATTCACAAAGTGGATTCGGTTTAAATAGGTTCATGTTAGTTTTGGGTCGAACCTATGAGTGAACATGGGTTAAGCTAAACAAGTAGGTTAACAAGTTGTGTTCGCGAGTTGTCTTGTCTGTATTTTAATACATATATTTCAAAAAAAAGTATTTTATATTATAAGTTAAACCGGTCGGGTATTACGTTAAGTATTTAATTTAAAAGAGTACTGGACATCATGTTTAATTTATAGTTTAAATGTAAAGGGGTTTTGTATAAATTTTACGATTACATGTGACATATTCGGGTTAATGTAAAGTTCTAGGTTTTTGGACTTGTGCCAAGATATGGATACAACTTATTTACCATATCTCTCTCTCTCTCTCCCTCTATATATATATATATATATATATATATATATATATATATATAAGTATTAAAAGAAAACCCATAGTTATTGAGAAAAATAAGAAACTCTATCCTCTCAATATTTTCTTATTTTGAAAAAAAATCACATTTTTTAAAAGAATTTTGAGCAATTTTAAAATAAACAAGTTTTGCGCAAGGTGATTGTAATATATGTTACAAAAAAACTTGTTTAATTATTTTTTTTTAAATTTGTTTGGCGCTTTTTTGGTCAAAACCCTTAAACATGTATATTACATCTATGATTTTTTTTTTCAAAATAAAAAAAAAAATATTGGGAGGTTAGAGTTTCTAGGTTTTCTTAATAACTATGTGTTTACAAAAATTGTAGTTTTGTTTTGTTATTATTTTCTGTATCCAGGTGGTGCCTTCTGGCCCTCTTCTTTGTTAATGAAATGCCCTTCTAATATATATATATATATATATAAATATAAGTTAGCTTCATTTGTAAACAAAACTTTTATTGTGAACTAATCCTATCATTTGATTATCAATACACAAGTGTAAATCAATGGCTAGGATTTGATGATTAAGATACAATAGTGTATACTCTAGTGTATTTTACGTTTTTTAATGTTGTAAATCAATGGTCAGAATTTGTTCACTCAGTTCACAAATATATTTGTGTTCACTCTAGAACATCACCTTTTATATATATATATATATATATATATATATATATAATATGTGGCTGAAGTGTCAACATATAATTGTAGGTACAACTAAGGCTTAGAATACAATTTACAACTAATGGTTCAGCTAATACCCTACTAATTCATTTTATGGCAACCAAATTCACACAGTCCACACGTTTTGAAACTAACTAATTAAAGCCAATATATATTCTAACTCTAAGATGTAGACTTGGTAACCGACTACAAGTGATCAATTTAACCATTATTAGTTAAATCGGACCATATATTTTTTAATAACCATCATACTGAAAGTTTTCCAAATGATTACAACCTTGTAACTCGTTTTAACTTTTATTATTACTTTACTATTGCAATTATATTTAGCAATTATTATCTATATCTAAATCTATGTCCTCACTCAGCTCATCTTGACCGAAACTCATTTGTTCTTATTTTGATTAATACAATAATATCTAGTTTTATAAATATCTTAGAAATTAACTATCTAATGTCCATCCTGACTCAACTCATTTTAACCGGAACTCGTTTGTACTATAATATCTAGCGGCATTACAGATGCATATGTTTATTGATTTTGCCACGTGTATTAATAATCGTGACCATACACATATATTTATGACGTCATCCAGTTTTAAATCGTGTGGAATGTTACGCCAGATGGGTCAATGACTTGTCCGCTTATGCAAAAGATTGTTGAGAACTTACTTGATATGAAGAGGAGACATGCTATTAAAAAAGACCATGGTGCGATTAGGGTTTACATTTAAATCGACCCACTCGGACCACGTCTTGAGTACTCTTCCATACGCCACTGGCCTATCGACTTCGTCATACTCTGTTGCGCCTTCATCGAAGGCTCCTCGCCTGTTTATTTGCAAAATTCGAAATAAGTCATTTTGTATAAAAAATGTGAATTTAAGTTATATAATGCTTACAGGACTTTCATCTTTAAGGTGTTCATCCACCAGATATATGTGTTGAAGACCAAATAGTCAACATTTTTCCAATTTTGACCATGCTTATTAATTGACTCAGGCATGATAATTCTGTCTAATATACTGTGCATATCTGGGTCATCAGAATTGGATTCTACTAGAAATGGGGCCCAGTAAAACTCCACCGTGGCATTATAATCCTGAGAACAAAACAAACTAAAATTAAATTTTGTTTTATTTTATGTACAAAGTTATTTGTTATACGTAATAGCTATGGAAATACACTATATTATTTTACCCGTTTACTTTTATTTTCACTATTATCATTATAGGTTCACAACTTTATTCTTTTGACTATGGTAAATATACCCACAACATAACCAATTTCCTTTATTTTTAAAAAAAAAAAGTTATGTTGGGTTTAACACATGCTACACTTTATTTTGACATAACTACATATGCCTTAGTAATGACAAATATATAATATTGTCTCCAACTATGTCACAATTTTACTGAAAATGACATTACGGGGTTTTATGTCCCGCCATCATATTATATTATATAAATATCAATTTAAGTACTCATGAACAGTGATGAGCATTTTAAATATATTAACTTAAGTTTTAAATTAACTCCTTAATACCTTAAATAATATAGTACTTAACATTTTCTTTCATGAATAGTAAATCTAAAGTTTCAATCTTATAATTATTTGTTTTTTTTCTAATTTGTGTTTAACACATGCTACACTTTATTTTGACATAACTACATATGCCTTAGTAGTGACAAATATATAATATCATCTCCAACTATGTCACAATCTTACTGAAAATGACATTACGGGGTTTTATGTTGTAATTTTTCTAGAAAAATTAAAATTACAACATAAAACCCCGCCATCATATTATATTATATAAATATCAATTTAAAGTACTCATGAACAGTGATGAGCATTTTAAATATATTAACTTAAGTTTTAAATTAACTCCTTAATACCTTAAATAATATAGTACTTAACATTTTCTTTCATGAATAGTAAATCTAAAGTTTTAATCTTATAATTATTTGGTTTTTTTCTAATTTGATTTTTGTTGAAAATGGATATCATGTCGCTATCGTACAATATCGAATCGAACCGACAATAAATAGTAGTTTATTTTTTTATCGTAAACTATATGAGTGCCGATAATAATACTAAAAATGCATTTTTTTAATCGTAAACCATACGATTATCGATATGTGACGAACCGAACCGATTTCAACCGAACATCAATACCAATATTATCGGAACCGGTATTTTTCTAATGGTTTTCTATTGATATGAAATACGTGTCGATATCCTTTTAGGCGCATCACGTCATTAGTTTGTAAGTTTTCCCTTTTAGCTACTATAGCAAGTTTTGATACCAAACCAATACTAACTAAGTTCCGCCGCTTAGCGCAAGAGAAAACCACTAGTTATATTGGTTTTACAGTTGTTATTTAAATTAATTTCAGGTTCCTTTATTGGACCATTTGCTTTTCTTTCGACAAATGCCAAGGACATCATTATGAAATAAGTGGTCAAAAAGGGGTTTCCACTCAAAAGCTTACATAAATTATGGTTGTGTTATCATTTTTTGCTAATACATTATTTTCATTTGCCGTCTAATTATGTATAAAGCTGAGAGGAAATTAACTTATGATCATATATGTAGTATGGCTAACTATAATGAAAACGGTAAAGAGGCTGAATTATGCGATTACGTATAACTGTCTTATGTATTATAATAAAAAAACATGTACAAGTATTTACATAAAACATGATGCATGTCATAGGTAAAGTTGTTACACGAATCACACCCGACATTAAACTTAAAGTTTTGCATGAGACCAAACACGAACTAAAATGTCGTCACGCACATGAACTCAAAAACAACATGAACTTTCATAGGTTGACACGAACATGTCCATTTTTTAAGAAAAAAAATTGTATCATTTTATCTTTCATATTAATTTCGTAAAATTACAGTTTTACCACCAAAGTTATAATTATATATAAAATATAAAATATTTATAGTTAAACCATGTACCTTATTCTTATTTTTCTTTTAAATTTTCATACGAGATACCAAATCCTAATAATATATTTTCTAACTAACTTACAAGCAACCACCCTTTATACTAGTAATACCCAAACACGAAAAGTAGTTAAACGTCTCTTTAAACTAAAACCAAGCTCGTAAATTTCATAATTATCTATGTTACTTTTATTTTTAATTGTGAAAGACAGCGGAGAGAAAAACCTCGAGTCTAAAAATGGAGAGCGACCCAGTTTTGATCAAGCTCTTTCTTCCCGGACTAGCAACCGATTGAACCAAACACACCATCGATTCCCACTGATTCCTATTCAACGAATCCCCAACAAACATCAACCTCTTGTTCCTCAACTTCTCCACCAACAACTTCGCACTAAACCTTAATTCCCACAAACCAAAGTCAAAACCATAACAACTCAAACAAAACCAAATAAAACATCAAATCAAAAAACAAATAATCTTACTTTGGCAAATCACAATCCTTAGGCTGCCACCTCCACTTCTGATACATAGAATCTTGTCTCCCATTTTTCATGCACGTTACCTGATGTGTCAAAAATTCACACTCCTCTTCTTTATATAACGGGTGTGTGACATCATCATACACCCAACTCCCATCAAATATATCGCAGCCGTCCGATGGGAACTCAATGTTCTCATCGTACTCACCTGGATATCTTTATCTAATGTGTTACTGGATTCACTCGTGTTCAACACGGGTGAGTCAGGAAGTGAGTTCTGGCGGTATTGGAATTTGGTGAATGGGAATTGAGCTAGGGACTTGACATCTTCGTTGTAAAAGACGATTCCAATAAGAAAAACCGATACGAGGATGACCGAAACAGAGATGTGGCTATTTTTCCGGTAAGTCATTGTGGTGGTCAAGGTGAAAGAGTTGACAAGGTGTAGGATATTGTGAGGGGAGCAATGGATAGAGAGACATTTATGGGGGGTGAGTGGAGAGATTTGGTGAAATGTGATTGTCTTGAAGACATTGGTGGATGAAATGTTGAATTATATTAGTGATTTGGTTCAAGAATTATATTGTTATATGACTTGTTTCTTCAGTCTCCATCTCTGGTTCTAGAGAGAGTAGGTTAGAGAGAGAGAGAGAGAGAGAGAGAGTGAGAAGAAAGGTTTTGATCCCTTTCAAAGCCGGTAAGAAAGGTATTGTTTCCGGATATATCGAAATGTCATAGTTGTATTTGTTTCTTTTTATGTTAAACAAAAGTTGAAATCCAAATATATTATTCCACTAATAATATGATTCAACTAAAACAAATACAAGCGACGGATCTTTCACCCCAAAAACTCTACTAATAAATATAATTCAATTAAAACTAATAAAAGCAACGGGATCATTGACCCCTAAAAACTCTTAGATAGAAGTGAAACGCTGGCATGGAAGAAGAGAGAATGATTAATCTATAGCCACAAACAATCCATAAGAAATTAAGGTGACCACTATAGGGGACATGGTGCGATTTATGAAGTCTTTTAGCTCGCCTTGATATTTTCTTTGGCATCTATGACGAGGTCCTATGGGATGGTGACCCATTGCCGATGCTTTAATCAATAATTTATAATAACTAATTGAATAATATATAAGTAAATATTTTATAATTTTTAAGAAATGATATATACTTTAGCACGATAGAAGTTGCTCAAACATCTTAAATAATTAAGAAAACACAATACGTATAATAGTTGGTAATGTACAAATAAAATATATAGTCAATAATAATAATAATAAATATAACGTGCATCATATTGACTCGGTACAAATGAAATACAACTTGCTGAATAAACTGGCATAAATTAATGATTAAGATATATCACACAAAAATTGACGAACAAGATCGAAAGAATATTACCTTACTTTATGGCAAAGTACTTTTATTATTACAAAACAAATATCAATTTTTTTGTTTTATTTTCCACAGAAAAAATTCCATTTCTAAATTTACATATTTGGTTTACGGTTTTATCATCAACACAATACTATTATATAAGACATTGTTTTTTAAACAAGATAACATTTTATATGTGCTTTAAAAATGAAATTTCGGGTAAAACATATATAGTGGTAATTAAAACTCTTTTCTCTATTGTTAAAGACATGTATGGCGAAAGATAGAAAATAATAAAAGTATAACACACGTATTTATTCACATAATTTTTGGATGGGTGTGACATATTTAGCGATATAAGAACTTTTAGTGTACCTATCACCAATGTTTTAAAACAATACACAACATTTAAACGCAATGGAACACTTGTATAATCACATTAATTCGTTATTTTATAAATAAGAAATAACAAAAATGTTATCTAATCTCATTTTGGGATTTTCTATTTTGCTAAAATTACTTTCACCAGATTACGCTATATAAGAATATAAAATTGATTCTTATATCTGTTTATATAAAATAAAAAAATGTATTAAATATATTAAAGAAATAACAAACAATAATAAGTGGATATATGATATATCATTATAATTATAAATTAACATTAACGTAGTTATAAAAAGAAACATGAAGTGTAAGTGCTGGCCACGACATGTGATCTGTTAAGAGGGCGTGATATGTGGCGAGTGATCACCACTTCGGAATTGCACGTGTGCGCTGATGTTGCATTATTATATTATTATCAGTTATTTGGAGAAACAAAAAGCAGTACATTCGATAAAGAGTATGCTAAACTCAATCCACATACAAGACCATCAGCAATTACTATATCGGCTTTTAACGTTTTTAAGGTGCAGGAATGGCAAACGAACTCAAATTTGATGTGAACCCGAATTTGATGAGTGAGCCCAAAACCTGAAAAAAATGACATGCATGGATGATGAGATGAGTTTCGTGGATGCGACTAGATTTTAGAAAAATTACAAGTATGGGACGAGCATGATATCAAGGGATAACCGACTTGATTATCTGAAACATACATAATTGTCTATATATATAGGTTAGATTTATTTGTAAACAACCTTCTTGATTGTGAACACTATTGAACTAATCATAGCCCTTAATTATCAATACACAAGTGTAAATCAATGGCCAGATTTGATGATGAAAGTATTTTACGAATTGATGATTTAAATCAATGGTTAGGATTTGTTTACACAATTCACAAATACACTAGTGTTTACTCTACAACCCACCTTATATATATTTGTCAAATCTTGAATTATACATATATGTATATAGTCAATTTAAACGTATACATATGTATATATTAGGAAAATCTTAATAAAAATGTGTGATTCAGAATGTTTCTTAAGTTTCTTAATTAGCCTAATGCCTCTCACACGATTCACATATATGTATATAGTCAATTTTAAACTATACATATTTGTATATTACGAAAAGCTTAGGAAAATGTGTAGTCCAGAAGGTTTCTTAAGTTTTCCAAATATGGTGTACTTCTCTTAGGATCCATACCATATATATATATATATATATATAAATATATATTTATATATATATATGGGAAAGATAAAATGAAAACCCATGTGAGTTGAAAAAACTCAAGAGACCCTTTTAAAAACCATATGTAATATTTTTATTTTTTTCTAAAAAAATTGGAATGTAACACACACTTACATTTTCTTTATTAAAATGTTCAAATATATGTATATTACATTCCTTGTTTTTTAAAAAAAATAATAAAAATGTTACATTGAGTTTTATTAATTTTTTTCAACTCAAGTGAGTTTTCTTTTTATACTTCGCTTTTATATATATATATAGTGGAATTATAGGAAGAAATTCAAAACCTAATGAATGGACATCATGCTGCCACAATGTTACACTTTTTCGCTACAATACTTTTACTGAAACCTGCAACATTTTTTTGACACTGACACATTTTTTTTGTAACAGTGTAGAGAGGATAGAGAATTTGTTACATTTTTCAGTTGTTCACATTTTTTATAACTTACCTGTAACACTTTTTTATTGTTTTTTGATAGCAATTTTTTAGATTATATGAAGTGTATGGATTTTAGAACTTATATTTACGAAGTTTTTATTTTTAATGCGTGTAAAAAATATGTTACATATTTTACAGCAAGATTTTTATGTAATAAAACAGTTATCACATTTTTTTTGTCATATGAGAGAGGAGAGAAAAAACTGTAAACTTTTTTTTCAGGCTATAATATTTTTTCAAAAAATATGAAAAAGTAACTTATATACATTTTTAATATCACCATTCATATGAGATGAATGATGTAGATGAAGTTTTGGGTTTTTTATAGTGAGTTTTCATTTATTTAACATACTAATATATATTATACTATATATACATATATATGTATATATATAGGGTGCGGTTCGACAACAAATTTCATTTTTCCTAAAAAGTGTACAAAGACATTAAACACTATAATTTCAGTCATAAAACACATTCAAAACCCATAAATAACAGAGTGAAGATCACTAAAACACAATATCCAAACCCTAAAAGTCTATAAAAACTTCAAACACCCCATCTTAGAACTATGAAAATAAAACAAAACATGATAATAGACATAAAACACACTAATATTAATCATTCAATATTCAAAGCCTTATCATCCAAAACTCAACACAAAACCTACAAATATGGCATTTTAGTAATCTACAATTTGTTGTGTTTTGAGCGTGTTTTGTGATTGATATTATGGTGTTTTATGACTTTTTACACTTTATAGGAAAAATGAACTTTGTAGCCAACTTTCACCCTGTATATATATATACCCTTCCGAGTTTTCAGAACTTAAAAACTCCACCTTTCCGTGCGGGTTTTGCCCCCATTTTTTTCACACCCCTAAGTTAAAATGTTAGAAAAAACAGTCATAAAAAAATAGTAGTGTTGTTTCTCGGCACCTTACAGCAGCTGTAAAAAGCTGATTACATAAGCATGACATCACTTTTTACAGCATTTACGGCTGCCGTAAATGAAAAAAAAATTGGAAAAGGTTAATTATTTTAAGAATTTTTGTAATTTTTTTTAAAAAAACCTTTTATAAGGCCGAGTTATCTAAGTTTTCACAACTCATATAGGTTTTTATTTTACCTAACCCATAAATATATATATATATATATATATGTGTGTGTGTGTGTGTGTGTGTGTGAGGTTCATTAGGGAACACTAAACAATTGAGGAATAATGGGGAACCGACTAAAACGAACTCTACTTAGACTCATTTCAATGGCGTTGGAATGGCTCGTCGAACCAAAATAAGATCTGTTAGCCCTAAACCCTAATCCTAACCCCTAAACCATACATATATTAGGGTTTGGCTTTTAGGGTCTTATATTAAGGTTTTGCTTTAGGGTTTTAGCTTTAGGGTTAATAATTATTTAGGGTTTAGGGTTTAGCCTTTAAAGTTTAGCTTTTAGGGTTTATAGTTTAAGCTTTACAATTTAGCTTAGGTTTCGCCTTATTATTTAGCTTTAGGGCTTAGGTTTAGAGTTCAGGGTTTAGGATTTAGGATTAAGAGATCCTAGTTAAGGTTCGACGAACCGGTTCCAATGCCGTTGGATTGAGTCTAATCGGAGTTCGTTTCAGTCGGTTCCCCAAATTTTAGAGTTCCCCAATAAACCTCTATATATTGAAAACCCATCAATCTCATGTGATCAATGGTTGTATTAAAATGTATAAAAATTTACTTTTTAAGAGAATTTTACAGTCTAACAAAAAGTGTAACAACTTTACACTTTTCTCTTTCCTCTCTCGTTTGACACAAAAAGTGTGGTAGTTGTATTGTTACATAAAAATTTCATTGTAAAAAATGAAACATGTTTTTTACGCATATTACAAAATAAAAACTTCATATAATCTAAAATATTGCTGTAAAAAAATAAAAAAAAGTGTTAAAGGTGAGTTACAAAAAATGTGAACAACTGAAAAATGTACCACATTCTTTCCCCTTTCTTCACTGTTATGAAAAGTGTGTCAGTGAAGAAAATGTTGCAGGTGTCAATAAAAAAGTTGCAGCTAAAATGTGTACCACGTGGTAGCATGATGTCCATCCATTAGGTTTTCAAAGTTTTTGTAACTCACATAGGATTTCTCTCTACAATTCACCTATATATATATATTATATAATATATATATATATATATATATATATATATATTATATATATATATATATATATATATATACACGGTGAGGATTTAGAGAAAACGCATAAAAGTGTAAAACGGTGAGAATGCCACTCATTGTTGGATCAAAACAATCTATGGATTAGAATGGCACGGTGGCGTTTTCGTAAATAAAATCAACTTTATTACTTGGACGTGCTTCATTAAGAGTAAAAGGGTCTTTTTGCTGCTCTAATAGAAAACGCCACACTAATGAGCAAAACGCTATTCAAAATTCCCGCGTTAACCTATATTCCATACACATCACTCACTTCCAGATGAAACGACATATTTATCTAAAACGCCATTGATACAAAACCCCAAAACTTAATGATAAAATGCGTTGCAGATTTAACAAATAGATGTGAACAGATAGTAACTGAAAGTTAATCATTAACATTTGTTACAGAAAATTCCCTCCTAAACTACACGCCAAAAAGATCATTATATAAACGACGTTACCATCACTTCCATTATCACTTCCATTGATCATACTAAAACGACATCTTTAACCAAAACGCCAAATTTCAAAAACAAAAAAACTTTGAGAGGAAGAAAAATGGCAACCATCGTTTCATGGAGATATACCTTCGGAATCAGAAGATTTGTAATTCGTTTTAACAACAGAAGAAAAGTGTTTGTTAAAACAATCAAAGCCATATTGAACTTGGAAGAAGAAGTACAAATGGGGATCCTAGCACTTGGTGTTCCTCTAGATAACCACTGTGATAAAACACATATGGTTATAAGAAGATTAACCAGAAAATTTGGACCAAACAAGGCAAATGCAAAAATGGACCTAGTTATCAGATAATGGTGTTTTGATGAAGATACTGAAATGGTGACCGTTATATGGGACAACGGGGAGTAGGAAGACTACATGCTTGAAAACATCATGACCAAGCAGGGTCTTGGGTTCATGGAGAAGTTACACAATGCAACATGTTTGAACACAGACATGAACGTAAAATTGGCGTTGTTGCATGACATGTTCAAATGGAGGCTTCAAACTCTTTAAGAACAAGAGACCAATGAAAGTGAAAGTGATAACTTGGCTGAGAAACTGGAAGAAGAATTCGAAGAAGAAAAAGACGAGGGGAGTGATGGATACTTCTCAGACAAAATCCCTTCCGACAAGGAGTTTTAATTATTTTTCTTTTTTTTCTTCTATGTAACTTTTTCTGCGAGAGTTATGTACTTTTCAAATAATAAAATACTATATTTCTCCAATTAGTTATAAAACGCCAAAATGCCACAATTACAAAACACCAAAAGTTAATTAGTGTATTTTATCTTGTTTATCTAAAAAACGCCATTAAAATACAAAACGCCAAACATAAAAGATGGGACGTGTTACAGCCTTGATAGATAAAGTTGAACAAACAGTAACTGAAGTGACGAATACTTTATTACTAACATTTATTAAAATAAAAATTCGCTTAAACTACGCGCCAAAAAACTCTTATATAAACAAATATCTTAGGAACTTCCATTGATCACACCAAAAAACAAACACCATGTTTTCTTGGCAAACCATTCACTTTAAAACGCCAAAAAAGTTAAAACAATCATAGACGGCAAACGTTGTTTCTTGGAGATTTAGTATTGTTCTTCATGAAGCTTCGCTGAATGGATTCTTAGATGTGGAGGATAACTCAATAAGATTTTGCTGAATGAGATGGACAAATTTTCAAGAAAAAGAGACTGATGACAGTGAATTGTCATTTTGTGTGCTTTGTTCTTGAGGAAGATTTGGATGAAGAAGAGACCGATGTAAGTGTAAATGCTATTTTGGACTAGATTATAAATGATGAAGAGTGGAATGAGCATGAAGATGATGGCCAAATATCATACAAACGAAAAAATACACTCACAATCACACCCTAATAATAGCATCCACAAATACGGCATCGATATATGTCTCCAACATCCACAAAACCAATTCAATAATCAACAATAAAAGATCACATAAAAACTAGAACGCCATATTTTGTTGAATGATCAGCTTCGCCTAGAGTAGGACGTTTCAGCTGTGTAGGGAAATCGGCACCTATCTAAGAAATTCAAAGGTTCTGGGGACAAAAACTTCAAGAAGAAGAAACTCATGGCAGTGAAGATTTGGATGAGAAATTGGATTAGCATTTTTAATATTTTTGTCTTTTTTATTTTTCTTATGTCATTTTCTGTGGTTTGTTATCTAATTTTCAACTAATAAAATACATTATTTCTCTAATTACTTATAAAATGTCAAAATGCCACAAATGCAAACACCAAACTATAATAAAATTCCTTTAATTACGTATTATTAAAAAATCCAATAATATTTACTGAAATATACAAAACAAGGTGCAAGAGAATAGAACAAAATGGTGTCTTACAAAAGTTTAATTTTTCCATCTTTATCTATAAAACGCCGTTAAAATACAAAACGCCAAACTTAAAAGATGGGACGTGTTATAGCCTTAGCAGATAAAGCTGAACAAATAGTAACTAAAACGTCGGAAACTTTATTTCTAACATTTATTATATTAAAAACCACACCATGGCAATTGAATTTTTTTTATATTTTCAAAACCCCATACCTGTCACATTATATGTCTGCATCCTACATCACATGACAAGAGATACAAAAAACACATTAAAAATATATAATTACTATTGTTTTTAGCACCAAAAACATATATCTAGTGCGCGCGAAAAAAAGATTATTATAAAAGTAGAACAGGTAAACAAACTTTTCCACAAATTGTCTAAAAAAGTCACAATTTGTTTAAAACGCCATACAACTTAAAAATGACTCAGGTTATTGCATGGAGGTTTAAGAGGTCAGATAGATGTATCGTCCTAAAGATCTCTGATAGGAGTACGGTAAAGGTCAAGACCATCAAGGTAATACTTAGTACGGATGAGGCCATTCAGAAGGATATTCTGTGTAACATCCGTGTAAATCGGGTTTTGGAAAACCCGCCCCGTTTTGTTTCAATAAAAGAATATTTAATTGCATCGTTCGAGCATTTTTTTTATTTTTTTATTGAGTATATAATTGTTCAAAAATAATTGATAAGTTTAAAATAATTATGAAATAATAAACAAATCAACTAAATATTAATATATTTAGAAATTGATTAATTGGAATAATTAAAAAGAATAATAAATAAGCCGAAATACAAAAATGTGTGAACCGGGAATGGAACCCGGGTTCCCCCGGGTAACAGACACCACAAACACCACTGGACTGCACACATTGTTGTGCAAAGTTTAGAACTTTAAATCCCTTATGTTGAGTTTAAGTAAACCTGCAAATCGAATCCGGCATCACGCGCCTTCCTTTTCCTTTTGAATCTTCGAACAACTGGCCTGTGAGTATTATTGGCAACATCCAATTTGTGCGGCTGTCATTCTTCTGGCAATTGCCAATCACGATTCATGTTACCATAAAACGAAATCGAAATCCCTTCTACATCTGCCTATAAATACTAAACGACTCCTCAAACGAGACTCGCACTCTTTCCACTCTCTCTGCTTCTCTAAATCCTCTGCTCGCCGGGATTCCCTGTTCGCTGGAATACAGCAAGAGTCGGAATCAAGTCACCGTCGGTACAATCTTGTTTTTCTTTTATATCGCCTGATTTCTTTTCTTTCGTGGCATATAATTGTTAATCAGAAGGGAAGCCAGATTAAATTTAGGGCGGGTACAGGTTGGTTCAAAATTGAAATAAAGAAGATGATGTACTGATGTATTTTATATTTATTACGTCCCGGCTTACAAATGGGTTAAGCACCCAGCCCAACTGGTTGGGCCGGGTGCAAACCAAACCCATGACCGCCAGTTCGATCCCATGCACACACCGGCTCGATTTAAATTAAAACCCTTTTTAACTTATCATTTCTGAATACACTTAATCAGTGCATAAATATAATTAAATTTCAGGTTCTAACAGGTTAGACACCCAACCCAGTTGGTTGCGCTGGGTGCAGATTTCAGTCAAGGTCTCGGGTTCGAGACGCAGGACACACGTCCGGTTCAATGCAGTTTAACTCTTTTTAAATTTAAATGAATTTAAATAAACTTAAGAAGTATATAAGAATAATTAAAATCATGATTATTTCGGGTTAGACACATAGCTCAGTTGGAAGAGCTGCGTGCACGCAACCGAGAGGTGACGAGTTCGAGCTTCACAACACGCATGCCTACAATTCGATCGAACCGGCTGCTGACAGCCTTTTCGTCTGGCCAGATTTTTTTTATTTATTTATATTCTTTTTTTATTATTTGTGTAACTCATTAATTAAGAAGTAATTAAAATGATTTAGTTTATAATTTTTAAAGACATAATTATATCAATGCAAAACATAAGATTTACTTAGAAACCCAAACAAAGGTTTTTAACCAAAATTTTAGTTCATTTACCGATTTATCGCATTATTATTATAGGTTAGTACGTCCTCATCAGTTAAATCCACAACTCGTGCGCTCTCATTTCCGCTCAAGAATACGCATCCAATGTGAGTGAATCTCTACAAATTCCCCGTTTTAATCACGTTTCGGGGTGTATCATGTGTCGTACCATTTCTTTATTTTATTTAACGCTTGTGCTTATATCATTTCGTGACCAAATGTGTATTGACTATTATGTGGTTTATATGTGGATACATTTTATCATTTCTGTGCAATCATTTCATTAGGCCCATCAGATCCTCGTGGGATACGGGTTGAGCATCAGGTGCCTCATTAGATCGGCTCCGTTTGATTGAGCCTTGATCTCACATACATTATCCATTATATCATATGTTCATACAATGTGGTTTGTGACTTGTTACATATATACATTTGTTCACATGTGATTTATGCACAATCTTAGTTAAACAACAATAAAATTCATTTACATAAATGTTTTATCAAGGTTCACTCGCCAACTTTTGTTGACCCAAATTTCTTATGTTTTACGCATGATATAGGTGATCAAGTTGAGGAAAGAAACACCTAGGATGGCCTTAGAAGAATAATCAAGTTATTTCGTTGGAACAATCGTTTGTTTATTGTTTGGGCTTGTATGAAATTTTTTGTTGGATATTTGAATTTAATTTGGATTTAGTAAATATGAAACTTGTTAGTAAATATCATGAGCTTTGGTGTAACCCAATCATGCCCCGACTTTTATTCCGCTGGGGTCGGGGTGTGACAGATTGGTATCAGAGCTTATGACTGTAGGGGTATAGGATAGGTTATTAGACCCTTAGAGCCTATACTATAGTCGATTAGATTTAAATTGTTTGTGTGTTACAGGCAAAATTCATG
This sequence comes from Scalesia atractyloides, assembly GCA_947069175.1. Taxonomy (NCBI): domain Eukaryota; kingdom Viridiplantae; phylum Streptophyta; class Magnoliopsida; order Asterales; family Asteraceae; genus Scalesia; species Scalesia atractyloides. The sequence goes on from CAMTDV010000023.1 coordinate 51,252,730, forward strand.
ATGTTTATATGTTTCATGTTTATTTTCACCCACAAAATTATGCAAGCACTCTCACAAGTACATGTCAATATGCAATGCTCATCATAGTTCATATCCTCATAACATATCATATCTACGAAAGCACACACCTCACGATTTCACAATTTCCATGATTTCTTTTCAAAGATTTTTGCAATGTTTTCATATTTTACAAATCACATCAAAGTGAGTTTTCATGACGGGCATGTAGTAACTGGAAGGGTACGAGTACCGGTAGTCGGAACTCCTGTCTAGGCTTGGCATTCGTATAAATCCAAAATAAAGGACCAGTTTACCTACCTGGGGACTAACGATGAGAGTACGAAGGATCTATTAGGCCAAAGCATGCTATACCAAACGTTGTGTGAACTAACCCCACTTTGAGTTGTCATTGTGTCTACACCTGGACACCCTCCGACCTGACATCTCGCAATCATGTTTTACGATTTTCATTCAGGTGATGCGAGTGTTAACCAGCCGACACCAATGTGAACCCTACCAAGCCTAATAGTCATGGGGCCCACATGACTATACAGGCTATGGTATGGGAGACATTTGGAGGCCTAAACATGAGCAATCCCAATACATCCAATGGATGTAGTTAAGTTACTTTCAATTATTTATAAATGTTGTTTTCATTCCTTTTTACGACACATGACACCTAGAAAATTCTCAAACTCACAATCTCCCTACATATATTCCTGTAGATGTCTGCTAGACACTTACGAGGAGGTAGAAGGTCAGGAAAGTCGAGCGAACGCTTGGCCACGCAAATTGCTCAACAAATGGCCGCAGTACTTCCTGACATCATGCTACAAGTTCAACAAGCTCTCACCGCAAATCACATCAACCCTCCGAAGGAAGAAGACCAAAACGTCGCCAACCCCCTCCCAAAACCACAAATGCACCTACAAACACTTCAAGTCCTGCGATCCCCCAAAATACGAAGGGACTGAAGGTGTCACCGCTCTCCTCCATTGGTTTGAGGAGATGGAAAACACCTTCCTCAATTGCGACTGTCCTGAGGATCGCAAGGTACGTTACGCTATTGGAAGTTTGTTTGGGGTGGCCCTTACCTGGTGGAACACGGAAAAAGGGAAAGCGAGGCGTGGAAGATGCCATGGCCTTATCATGGGAGGAATTGAGGGAAATAATGACAAGACGCTTCTGTCCTAGGAGCGAGATCAAAAAGCTTGAAGATAAATTATATTCTCTAAAGCAAAAGGAAGGGGATCACACCTCCTACAACAAGAGGTTTCTTGAATTGAACCAGATGGTTCCCAATCTGTTCACCCCATTATACCGCTTAATCGAGCACTATATTTGAGGCCTCCCCTCGAAAATCCAAGATTCGGTTTTAAGCACCTCTCCCGCAACACTCGAAGCCGCAATGGAATTAGCTACGGAACTTACGGAAAATCTCATTCGTAATGGCGATTTTAAAGATGAGAAGAAGAGAACAACTATTGAAACCACAACTCCAACCCTATCTGGTTCCTCCTCAAAGTTATTGGTAAGAGGAAGCGAAATGGCAAAAACTTCGCCGTCACCCAAACCAACCCTCCCATCTCTGCTGCTCCAATCACCCAAGTTGCCCCTCCAGCAGCGCCATTCAAAAGACCATACACTGGCCCACACCCAAAGTGTAACCGTTGCCAATCTCATCACCCTCCTGAGAAACCTTGCCAACATTGCACAAGTTGTGGCCGTGCAGGTCACACTATCCAAACCTGTCGTACACTTTAGCGATCAAACCGCAATCAGCCTCCAACCCAAACCCAAAACCAGATGGTGGGCCAAGTCCAACAACCTTTACTTCTACCACCTTCACAACCCACGGCCCAACCTTACTACCAACCCAACTATCCCATGATGCAACCCATAAGAGCATGTTTTAATTGTGGGGACCAAAACCACTTCAGAAATACTTGCCCACGCCTAGTGAACATCATCAATGCCCAAGCCCAAGCAAATCCGGTGAACCAAGCTAATCACGCTCCTCCACCTGCTAGAGGAAGGGCCTTCAATATTAACGCCAACCAAGCAAGGGCGGACAACAATGTGGTCAACGGTACGTTCCTCGTAAATGGTAGTTACGCATCCATATTGTTCGATACTGGTGAGGATAAGAGCTTTGTATCTTTAGAATTGAATCTATTCTCAACCTACCTCGTGATAGTCACGCTGAATCGTTTACGGTGGAAGTTGCTGATGGAGAACCCATTTCGCTAAATTCTATTATACGTGATTGCACTATTACCCTGAATGACACGATTTCTCGATTGACCTCATTCCTATGAAATTGGAAGCTTAGATGTTATCATCGGTATGGACTGGCTCAGCCAGCATCACGCCGAAGTGGTGTGCCATGAAAATTTTATTCGTATTCCTCTCGTCAATGGTCAGACTTACGTATCTTTGGAGAAACTCCTTTGAAAGGACTCAAATTGATGTCATGCCTTCAAGCTCGAAGATATCTTCGCAAGGATTACGTCGCGTTTCTAGCTCACATCGTCAAGAAGGAAGGCAAAGATAGGAAGCTCGAAGATATCCCGATCGTGAAAGAATTTCCTCAAGTTTTCCTGACGACGTTTCAGGACTTCCCCCTGTACGAGAAGTCGAATTTCACATCGATCTTGTGCCTGCGCTACACCAGTCGCAAAATCTCCTTATAGGTTAGCCCCATCGGAAATGCAAGAGCTGGCCAGTCAGCTGCAAGAGCTGACAAAGGATTCATACATCCTAGCTCGTCGCTTGGGGTGCACCTGTTCTTTTTGTGAAGACGAAAGATGGAACGTTTCGCATGTGCATTGACTATAGAGAACTCAACAAGTTGACCGTTAAAAATCGCTATCCTCTGCCTCGTATTGATAACCTGCTAGTCCAACTTCAAGGCGCCACCTGATTTTCCAAAATCGACCTTCGTTCTAGTTATCATCAGCTTAGAGTGCGCGAATAAGATATTCCAAAAACTGCTTTTCGAACTCGTTATGGTTCATTATGAGTTCCTGGTTATGCCTTTTGGATTAACCAAGCCCCGCTGTCTTCATGGATTTGATGAATAGGGTATGCAAACCCTATCTCGACCGTTTTGTCATAGTCTTCATTGATGACATCCTTATCTACTCTAAGTTAAAATCCGATCATGAGCGACATCTTCGACTCATTTTGACACTCTTAAGGACTGAAAGCTTTACGCTAAGTTCTCAAAATGCGAATTCTGGTTAAGAGAGGTACAATTTCTTGGCCATGTCGTTAATGACAAAGGGATTCATGTCGATCCTTCGAAAATCAAGGCAGTACAAGAATGGCAAGCGCCACGTACCCCTACCGAAGTTAGGTCATTTCTTGGCTTGGCTGGTTATTATCGATGCTTCATTGCCAATTTCTCTCGTATCGCCGTTCCGCTCACGGCCTTGACTCACAAGGGAAAACCTTTCAATTGGGGACCCAAGCAAGAGGAGGCCTTCCAAACTTTGAAACAAAAGCTTTGTGACGCACCTATCCTTACACTCCCTGAGGGTTGCTGATGACTTTGTGGTTTATTGCGACGCATCAGGGCAAGGTTAGGTTGTGTACTGATGCAAAGAGGAAAGGTGATAGCCTATGCCTCTAGGCAACTCAAAGTACATGAGAAGAATTACACCACCCACGACCTGGAACTTGGAGCCGTCGTGTTCGCTTTCAAGATATGGAGACATTATCTCTACGGTACCAAGTGTGAAATATACACTGACACAAGAGCCTCCAACATATCTTCAATAAAAAGAGTTAATATGAGGCAACAAAGATGGGTCGAACCTCTCAACGATTACGACTGTGAGATTCGGTATCATCCCGGCAAGGCAAATGTGGTGGCTGATGCACTCAGTCGAAAGGGTTATGCGAACTCTATTCATCTTCTATGTTCGCAAATTGTAACCGATATCAAAGATCGAATACGGGCAGCTCAACATATCTCTGTCAGAAAAGACATACGCGATGAGCTGTCATGTGGAGCTGAACTCAAAATCAAAACCAAATCCGATGGTATTCTATACTATTTAAGCGTATTTGGATTCCCGATCGCGACAACCTTCGTGATTTCCTCATGAATGAGGCACACAAAACATGATACTCTGTACATCCAGGAGCCGATAAGATGTATCAAGACTTACGATAGGAAATCGCTGTTTTTGTTTCCAAGAGCCTTACATGCTCCAAAGTAAAAGCTGAACATCAAAGACCTTCAGGACTTCTGGTCCAACCCGAATTACCTGTATGGAAGTGGGAAAACATAACCATGGACTTCATTACCGGGTTACCTCGCACCTCCAGTGGGTATGACACCATATGGGTAATCATTGATCGTCTCACAAAATCCGCTCACTTCATTCCGATTCGCGAGGACTTCAAGAACGAGAAGTTAGCTCGTATCTACATCAGCGAAATCGTAAGCCGTCATGGTGTACCATTAAGCATCATTTCAGACCGTGATGTCGTTTCACTTCACGTACCTGGGAGCCGTACAAACTGCTTTGGGTACCCGTTTATACCTCAGTACCGCCTTTCACCCTCAGACTGATGGTCGATCTTGAGCGCACCATCCAAACCCTTGAAGACATGCTTCAAGCATGTGTCATAGACTTCAATGGGAATTGGGATGCTCATCTACCGTTAGTCGAGTTTTCGTACAACAATAGCTATCCTTCAAGTATTGGCATGGCTCCATTCGAAGCTTTATTCCAAAATGCCGATCTCCAGTATGTTGGCACGAAATTGGTGAAGCGCAAATCACCGGACCTGAACTGATTCAAGAAACAACCGACAAAATCATTCAAATTCGAAACAATCTTCTAGCGGCTCAAAGTCGTCAAAAGAGTTATGCTGACAAACGACGAAAGCCCTTGGAGTTTGGCGTTGATGATCAAGTACTTTTGAAAGTATCACCGTGGAATGGAGTGGTTCGTTTTGGCTAGAAGGGCAAGCTAGCACCACGCTACGTAGGACCTTTCAAGATACTCGAAAGAGTAGGTCCTGTAGCATACAAGCTTGACCTACCAGAAGAACTTAACAGAATTCACCCCACGTTCAACGTATCAAACTTGAAAAAGTGCCTCGCTGACGAAAACCTCCATATCCCTCTAGAAGACATTCAAGTTGATGAATCAATGCACTTCGTTGACAGACCAGTAGAAATTATGGATTTCGGTGAGAAGCGTTTAAGGCGAAGTCGTATTCCAATCGTTAGGGTGCGTTGAGAGTCAAAACGAGGGCCTGAGTTTACTTGGGAACGTGAAGACTCAATGCGCGAGAAATACCCGCATCTCTTTCCAGTTGTAACCACTACTTAAATTTCGGGACAAAATTCCTAAAAGTAGGGGATACTGTAACATCCGTGTAAATCGGGTTTTGGAAAACCCGCCCCGTTTTGTTTCAATAAAAGAATATTTAATTGCGTCGTTCGAGCATTTTTTTTATTTATTTTATTGAGTATATAATTGTTCAAAAATAATTGATATGTTAAAAATAATTATGAAATAATAAACAAATCAACTAAATATTAATATATATATATATATATATATATAGAAATTGATTAATTGGAATAATTAAAAAAATAATAAATAAGCCCGAAATAAAAAATGTGAACCGGGAATCGAACCCGGGTTCCCCCAGGCAACACACACCACAAACACCACTGGACTGTGCACACTCTTGTGCAAAGTTTAGAACTTTAAATCCCTTATGTTGAGTTTAAGTGAACCTGCAAATCGAATCCAGCATCACGCGCCTTCCTTTTCCTTTTAAATCTTCGAACAGCTGGCCTGTGAGTATTATTGGCAACATCCAATTTTTCCGGCTGTCATTCTTCTGGCAATTGCCAATCACGATTCATGTTAACATAAAACAAAATCGAAATCCCTTCTACCTCTGCCTATAAATACTAAACGACTCCTCAAACGAGACTCGCATCTCTTTCCACTCTCTCTGCTTCTCTAAAATCCTCTGCTCGTCGGGATTCCCTGTTCGCCGGAATACAGCAAGAGTCGGAATCAAGTCACCATTGGTACAATCTTGTTTTTCTTTTGTATGGCCTGATTTCTTTTCTTTCGTGGCATATAATTGTTAATCAGAATGGAAGCCGGATTAAATTAAGGGCGGGTACAGGTTGGTTCAAAATTGAAATGAAGAAGATGATGTACTGATGTATTTTATATTTATTACGTCCCGGCTTACAAACGGGTTAAGCACCCAGCCCAACTGGTTGGGCCGAGTGCAAACCAAAGCCATGACCGCCAGTTCGATCCCACGCGCACACCGGCTCGATTTAAATTAAAACCCTTTTTAACTTATCATTTCTTAATACACTTAATCAGTGCATAAATATAATTAAATTTCAGGTTCTAACAAGTAAAACACCCAGCCTAGTTGGTTGGGCTGGGTGCAGATTTCAGTCAAGGTCTCGGGTTCGAGACGCGGGACACACGTCCGGTTCAATGCAGTTTAACTCTTTTTAAATTTAAATGAATTTAAATAAACTTAAGAAGTGTATAAGAATAATTAAAATCATGATTCTTTCGGTTTAGACACATAGCTCAGTTGGAAGAGCTGCGTGCACGCAACCGAGAGGTCACAAGTTCGAGCTTCACGACACGTATGCCTACAATTCGATCGAACCGGCTGCTGACAGCCTTGTCAGTCTGGCCAGATTTCTTTTGTTTATTTTTATTCTTTTTTTATTATTTGTGTGACTCATTAATTAAGAAGCAATTAAAATGATTTTAGTTTATAATTTTTAAAGACATAATTATATCAGTGCAAAACATAAGATTTACTTAAAAACCCAAACAAAGGTTTTCAACAAAAATTGTAGTTTATTTACCAATTTATCGCATTATTGTTATAGGTTAGTACGTCCTCGTTAGTTAAATCCACAACTCGTGCGCTCTCATTTCCGCTCAAGAATACGCATCCAATGTGAGTGAATCTCTACAAATTCTCCGTTTTAGTCACGTTTCGGGGTGTATCATGTGTCGTACCATTTCTTTATTTTATTTAACGCTTGTGCTTATATAATTTCATGACCAAATGTGTATTGATTGTTATGTGGTTTATATGTGGATACATTTTATCATTTTTGTGCAATCATTTCATTAGGCCCATCAGTTCCTTGTGGGATACGGGTTGAGCATCAGGTGCCTCATTAGATCGGCTCCGTTTGATTGAGCCTTGATCTCACATACCTCATCCATTATGTCATATATTCATACAATGTGGTTTGTGATTTGTTACATATATATATTTGTTCACATGTGATTTATGCACAATCTTAGTTAAAAACAATAAAATTCATTTACTTACATGTTTTATCAAGGTTCACTCGCCAACTTTTGTTGACCCAAATTTCTTCTGTTTTACGCATGATACAAGTGATCAAGTTGAGGAAAGAAACACCTAGGATGGCCTTAGAAGAATAATCAAGTTATTTCGTTGGAACAATCATTTGTTTATTGTTTGGGCTTGTATGAAATTTTTGTTTGGATATTTGAATTTAATTTGGATTTAATAAATATGAAACTTGTTAGTAAATATCATGAGCTTTGGTGATAACCCAATCATGCCCCGACTTTTATTCCGTTGCGGGTCGGGGTGTGACATTCTTGCCCTTGGAACACAACGATTATGAAAGGACTCAAACGGTAATAAGAAGATTGAAAAGAAAATTTCCAGCAAATGATGAGGATGATAATGACATTACTGATCTACCAACAGTTACCAGTTGGAGTTTAGATAAACCATCAAGAACGGTGAAAGTGACTTATCAAGAAAGGGTGATTATTCATTGACGATGGGCGAAGTGCGAAACATAGATAAAGTATACCTTCTTGAACAACTCTGTTATTTAGCACCTTCGAACGATGCAACATTCAGGGTTGTGATGATATTTAAATAGAGGATGCGAAAAAGGCTAAACGAGATTGTGGCGTTATACGCCAATGAAATAGATAATAATACCGCGTCTGAAGAAAGTGATGACCAAAGCGATGGGTACATCTCTGATGTAATACCATCCACAGAAGACAGTTATTTTACTTTGATTTCGTCTTAGTTGTAATGTTTTGAATTATTAATAAAATATAATGAATTTAGGAACGCCAAGATATTTACCTTTATAAGATATAAGAAATTAATTCAACTGTACAGATCTACAAATAAAGTGGTTGCTGAGAGTGAAGAAGGTGAAAATGCCATAGTGAACATACCATTAGTTTAATAATAAACAATAAGAATAATAGATTTACTATAACCCTATAACATTTTAATGAAAACGCCATAATTCAGATATATGTAACAAGGTGTAAAACGCCACTGGTAAGTTCTAAATAATAAATTTGTAAGTTCTAAATAATGAAAACGCCGAATATTGATTCTAGGTTGAAGGACATACGACATTTTCCAAAAATATGGCTTTGAAAATAAAACGCCATAGAAACAAGAATCAAGAACAACATGCGATATCTGATGGACTTTTGTTTTAAAATGAATTATAACGCCATATATTAAGCGTACTTAAACAATGACAATCTACCTCGCATATCATTTAGCACCCCCGTGACACGTGTCAACAAGGATCCGTTCTCACAGTTTTCACACTTACAATCGTTTTCTCCTGATCCTGTTTCTATATATATTATTTTATCCTTGGTAATATAACAATCTACTAATGCAAGATGTATACAAAAATAAAAACGTAAAGAAGTATATTTGGGAATACCAATGGATAGTTTTTAACAAATAGAGGATATGTCTAATACCTGTGAGTATACCGATACCTGATGATAACTTCTTGGTTGAACGACTTCAACACACTTGGTTATGCCTTTGGCTTTCTCCTTGTCTTACCCAACTTCAAATTTGTGCATGGGGTTTTCCTATTTAGTTAGGTCTATGGCACAGTTTTTACAAGAATCCTAAAGCTTTTTGCAGGATCGAACTTAAGAATTACCTCCTAGGAGGACACCTCTTATGTGCCAAACCCCTAACCATGGCTGGCGGTAATTACCCGACTCATACTCAATGAGTATTGTTAGGAATTGGACAACGTTTTATAATCGAATATGAGACTGTGATTATCGTTACCCTTGTCATTATTGTACATACATACAAATATATTGGACCTAATTGGGGTTTTCATGGAATTATATTTTATTAACATTATTTGTTGGATATAGTTGTTTGATGTTTAAAGTTTTAATTATTACTAGATCCCAACACTATTTGATCAGACCTAATTGGGGTTCCAACCCTTTCAGTAACATCACTTTCACCTTCTAGGGTAGACGTTGTGGGTATTTTCCGAAGGTAAAGCTTGCCACTCGGATAAGGGTTTGAGGGTTAGGATGTTGAAGAGTTTAAGGTTTAAGGTGTGTGATTGGTGGGTGAAGTAAAAGAGTAGGGTTCTAATTCTAGGGTACTTGTGGGTAGGTATCACTAGTATTTTATGATTCCAGGGTACTTTGAAGCTTATTTGACATGACAGTGTAGGATTGGTCAGTGTTAGGATACTACCCTATAGTGCCCTTTCTTCCCCTAATATGTACATGGATGTTTGTCTATTTTCCTTGTCTAGCTAATACGATGTAATTTATTAACATGTATCGGTCAAACCAAGTGCGTCCATAGTGGTCAAAGTCTCAAGGGTAAGTTTATACCAAGTACCAAGTGGTCATAAGAGTATAAGACTACGGTAATTGGTGACTAATAATATTTTGCTGGATTTATATGGCTAGTTATATTTATTAACATTTCCTGTCTTAATAAAATCAAATAGAAAAATAAATATCTAGTTAACTAGCTAGATAACATACTACTAGGGTTGGTGGTCAAATAACAAGACAATTTTTTTAAAATACATAAGTAAAAAATCTAGAATTCAAGTCTTACAAGAAACAAAAAATCATCCTTTAAACAAAAACTAGCTGGAAAAGATATTTATTGATTTTTGATTTGATATGGGTTGGGCCGAACTGGGTATGTGATTTTGGTTTAAGTTTAAACAACCAAAAGGGCTTAAAAAATCCCGCAGATTTACTAAACGAATGAGCAAATGAAATTGGTAAAAAATAATAATTAGCTCGTATACATGGAAGATATATGCTACACGTAACATCATAAATTCCATTCGGTACCAATAGGTGCATAAAGAGATAATGTACAAAGAACTTTTAAGGTACAAAGTAATTAAGCATGAATGATTACAAAATTACGCATGATGCAAATAACAACTGAGAATTATGGATGCCGGAAATCAAAATTACACATCAAAATTACACATAAAGAAATAACAAATGAAAATTAAGAAAAAACATAATTACACACCTTGTAAACACTTCATAAGTTAGCAATCCATTGTATTTAAACCTTTTACCATCCACATGATGTAAATACTAGATATCTAACTACTAATACAATATAATAAGTAAAGAAAAAACAATTTCTACTCACTTCTAACACGAATGAGATATCTAGGTATTTCTTTTTAGAAGAGATTTCTTTTGAGCTCTTAACCCTCTCTTAGACATTTTTATGAAAAAAATCGTGTCTAGAAAAAAAAATAAAAAACGTAAATGCATTTTTATCTTATTTTCCATACTCATTTAGTTGTTGTAAGTAAACCTTTCATGTAAATTACTATGTAAAAATGCATTCACTAATATACTAATGTCCAAGTATCATTATGATTAAGGGTGTTATTGCAAGTATGCAAAAATAAACATTTACAAACTTAACACTTATTGGGCGTTTGTTTTGTGGAATGTTTTGGAATTGAAATTTGTATAGGAATTAGAATTTGTAGGAATTGGATTTGGAATTTAAACTTTCCAATTGAATTAGAAATTGTTGGAATTGGAATTTCAATTCCATTTTGTTGGGTTTGGTTGTCAAATGAATTGGAATCCATCACCCGGCACCCACAACCCGCGGTTCTGTTGAAATGGTACGGGTGAAATAATACGGGTCGAAACGGTTTGCGTCGAAACAGTACAAGTCAAAACTGTTCGATTCGAAACGGTACGATCGAAACGATTCGCGTTGAAACGGTTCGAGTCAACCAAACATATGAAGGAATTTGAAGGATTTCGTGCTCAAGTCTAATCTATTGTCAAACAAACATATGAAGATTGGAATTTAGATTCCAATTCCATCAAATTCTGTGAATAAAACATTTTAAGATATGAAATTGAGATTCCAATTCTTTTAAATTCCATTAAATTACTGCGAACCAAACACCCCTTTAGTGTTTCTCAAAGTTTTGATGAATGACAAACATGCCTCAAGTATAGTAACTTTTTCCTACCATGTTTTATTATTGGGATATTTATATAAATAACTCAAACTTTTATCAGTTAACTGATAATATTTTAAATTTTTTATTTGTATATTAGAACTCCTAACTTTCAACTTATTAGCAGATAATACTTCCTAACTAACAGAAAACTAACACAGTTAGCTGATGTCAACTGCCACATCACCAAAAATGTCATGTCAGCTGTCACATCAGCTGCCACGTCATAAAAAAATGCACTATTAGCTGCCACACCATAAAAATGGCCTATCAGCAGCCACGTCATATGCCATGTCAGCAAAAATGGCCACATCAGATGCCACGTCAGTAAAAACTAACTGGGTTAGGGTCCAGTTAGTTAGTGAGTGTTATTGGCCAATAAGTTAAAAGTTAGGAGTACTGGTGTATAAATCGAAAGTTAAAAGTGTCATCAGCCAATTATGAAGTTAAAGTTATTTAAATCCACTGTCCCTTTGTTATACATCATCAACACCATTTTTGCCGGCTCCAAAGAATAGTTAAATATAAAAAAAACAAATAAATTATTATTCAAATTTAAAACAGTTAAAAAATAAAACGAATAAGTTACTCTTGAAAGCTTACTAAAAATCAGTTACTCTTAAAAGCTTACTAAAAATCGTATAATTATGTGATTCTCTTTTTAATAAAGTCCGAAGTACATCTATTTTTTTTTCTTTATTTTTGCCTTGAGATAAAGATAAATAATTGGTGGGTTTGTATTTTGAAAAGAGTAAAGATAAAGACAGCCTTGTACACCGGTGATGGATGGATGTGTATTTTGTAAGCTAAGGCAACTACTAAATACGACCACCACCACTCAACTCAATACTATAATTATTGTACCTTCTTTTTCATAGTCATGATCACCTAAATACGTACTAATTTTAAACTATTGAAGGGGTATGTTCTAAAAACCTTGCGCCAATCAAGGAAACCATACCTTCTAAGAAAACTGCGCACAGACTTCTTTGCCAAAATGAGATTTATTAGAACTCTGCGCCAAATATTCAAAAGAGGAAAGCGTCATTTAACTACCTTGCGCGGGCTCGCGCAAGGTTTAAAGTTAACCTTGAACATTCTTGTTTTATAATGCTTCATTTAACTACTTTGTGCGGGCTCGCGCAAGGTTCAAAGTTAACCTTGAACATTCTTTTTGATAATGCTCCATGCACAAACCTTACACAGATATTTATATCAAAGCAAGCATCCACCAAACGTTGCGCTAAGCAGCAAGGAGAAGAAGGAAGATCAGTTAACTAACTTGCGCTTCTCGCGCAAGGAAACAGTAAATCCTGAGAAACTTTCCCTTAGCAAAATCCTTGACTTGGTGCAGAAGCAAAGGGAATCTTTTCTGTTGTAACAGAATGTACACGTGGCGAATAATAGATGGGTAACAGCTGTGAAACCTTCTAGAAGCCATTAACACCCAATTGTGCAAGCATCTTTTCGGTTATAACCAATTGCCACATGGCAGCATTTGGACGGTTGAGGAAGATCATGGTGATGGCATGCTCACATTTATAAGATGTAGTGATCTCATGTTGACACGTGGCACCTCCCTAACCGCTGATGAGCTCACGATCCGTGTGCACTAACGGATTGCCAACAAACGTTAACGGAATAACAAAAGATTCCGCTAAAGTTAACAATCTCTCTTTTTGGCGCCAAACACCGGCTCTAAATAAGTAACTTCGAGTTCAAGGAAAGGTATTCACTTTCAACTACTATCTCACTTACAATACATACTTCCGACTACCTGTACTTATTCTCACGCCGGAGGTGGTCACGGAGAGAACCCCCCTTCTCCCCGTGGCGAGCTAACGGTGTTCTGTTTTGCAGGATCAGCCGGAATATGTTCTATTCGTCATCCATCGTGAAACCAAACGGAGGGTTAACCCTTTTATGCAGAGCCTATTCCATAGATCTACTTTGATTCCGGTCTAGTTGATGTAGGGTTTCTTCATTGGCGCCCACCTATTTCGATTCTTTCTCACCTTTCGTTTCGTTTCACTTAGATATGTAGCGTCATGGCTGACGAATCATCTTTTCAAGGTCCTCGATCAGGGATTCGACGCATTGTTGTCGGACCTCAGGTCGATGGACAAATAGTTTAGGATTCTTCCGACGAAGCTAATGCTCAGTATGATCCTAATCATGCGAGTATTCCTGTAACACCGCGGCTCCTCAGGTTGATGTTACATCGATTTTACCACCTGGAGAGACTCCATTATCGTGGTTAATCAAATCTCAAGCGAATCTAAACGCTATATATGCTCAGTTATGTGCCCAAACCGGAACTCCAGCTTTTCAAGCTCCAGTTAACGCTCCTCAGGTCCGTGCTTCGCCGGCACCTCGAGTTTTGAGTTATAATACTCAAAGTCATGCTCGTTCCCCTTCACGCATGCCTGAAGATGGAGCAGAAATGTAATCTAAAACCAGGAATGATCCTGTTCATTCTGGTAATAGAAGGCAAGAAGACAACGTTCAGCGTCGCTCATCTGTCCACTCTCGTTTGGGCCCGCGGTCTTCGCAGAAACGGGACACCCAACACGATGAGCTTGATAGAACCTATGAGGAAGGGGATAGTGCAAGAATTTTTAATCGAATATCTGCAGATCATACTAGTTACAGGCCAAAAGTACGCGCAGTATACAATCCAGAAGCTGAGCATGATTAGAATTTGGTGTATCGCCCAACCGAATCAGCTGAACAATCAAAGTTTACCAGAGAGATAGCACTAGCTCCGTTGGAGCGAGCGAAATTACCATCCAATGTTGGAAAGTTTAACGGTTTGACCGACCTGATGATCACATGCGCCTCTTTACCGGTGCAGGGTTACTTGGGTGCTGGACATTGCCAATGTGGTGTCACCTATTTGTACAGACCCTTACCAGCGCTGCGCGTCTTTGGTTTGATAATTTGCCAGCAGGTAAACTTTCCTCTTGGAACGACTTAAAAGAGAAATTTCTTACACACTTTAGCCAGCAACGGCGATACGTGCGCGACTCCTCTGATGTAATGACATCTGGCGGAGGGACGATGAAAGCCTCGAAGATTATATAACGTGTTACAATAAAGAGGTGTTGGAGATTGGAGATGTCCATGAAGACCTTATACGCGCGCAGTTCAAGTATGCGGTAAGGTGCGACGAAATGATTAAAGTGTTGTCCGGTACAAATGGCCTTCCAAAAAACTGGGATAAACTCATGGCGGCAGCCAAGGTCTACGCTCAGACTGAGCGCAACTTAAGTTCTAACCGGCCACCTCTACCTCAGAATCGTCTGCAAGACTTGAGTAGAGGTAGTCGCAAGTATAAGAGAAATTGGAAAGAGTCAAGTCAGAATTCGTATTCTCCTTATTCACCAATTGATGTGCGAGCAACAATCAACAAGATAACAACTCAAAAAGCGATTAAGTAGGAGAATAGGAAACGTCAGTGGACTCCCTTAACGAAATCTTCGGCTGAGGTTCTCAGCAGTGAGAATTATCAGTTTAAACAGCCGCAACCAATGAAAAACAAAAAAGGGCAAGACCCAAACTTGTTCTGTGACTATCATAGAGACACAGGCCACACAACAGATAACTGCATCAGTCTGCGCACGGAGATTGAAAAAGCATTAAAAAGTGGGAAGCTTACACATCTAGTCCAGAATGTGCACAAGGAGATTAAGCAGATTACGCGCGAGAACGAAGGGCCTAGCAACAAGAAAATGAAACAGCACGTTTCCATGATTCAAGGTGGATCATCGCGCAAGCGTAGCCTTCAACATTTTCAAAACAACACTTGGCGCGAACAACACATTTTTCCTATCGTTCCAGGAGGTCCTCAAGAAGACCGGCCAGTAGTTATCACCGGTATCTTTGGGCATTACCAAACAGACTATATTTTTATAGATCCCGGTAGTTCCATGGATATCATGTATGAGCAGTGTTTCAAGCAACTAGATCCGGAGGATAAGGCACGCTTGGAACCAGTTGATTTTCCATTAACTGGGTTCTGCAATGAGGCTGTCTTTCTCCAGGACAAATCCTCTTTTCTGTTACTTTATCTGATGGGAGGTGTTCTCGAACGAGTAACGTCAACTTCATGGTGATGCCGGCAAATTCCCGTCACGATGTACTATTGGGATGCCGCGCGCAACGTGATTTTAGTATGATTACCTCCGCTCCGCATGCTGCTTGTGGTTTTCCGACACCAAATGGTGTAGCTATACTTTATGCACGGAAAGAAATCATGTCAATTGAGGAACCAGTTATAAAGGCTGGCAAGACATTGCCAAGCAATGAACCAGAAAAGTGGGTACTCAACAATAAGTACCTTGAGCAGACAATCTTATTAGGGCCTGCAGTCAGTATTGAAATTCGCGCAAAGCTTAAAATTCTGTTGTTTCGCAACAAAGACATTTTCGCCTGGACACCTGCCGACATGGTTGGTGTCCCGTGTGACGTTGCGGAACATTGCCTGAATGTATTTCCATCAGCAGAACCAGTTGTGCAGAAAAAGCGCAGCCTGGGGTCAGAAAAGACAGATTCAATGAACGAACAAGTCACCGAGTTATTAAGTGCTGGTATTCTGCGCGAAGTCAAATACCAGACCTGGGTGGCAAACCCAGTCATGGTAAAGAAACATAATGGCGGATGGCGGATGTGCATAGATTTTAAAGATCTAAACAAGGCGTGTCCGAAAGATTGTTAATCTCTTCCTGAGATTGACAAAAAGGTTGACTCATTAGCTTCCTTTCGTTGGAAATGTTTTCTAGATTGTTATAAAGGTTATCATCAAGTCTTGATGAAAAAAGAGGACGAAGATAAAACTGCTTTTCGCACGGAGAAGGGCATTTTTTGTTATACCAAGATGCCTTTTGGTCTCCGCAATGCGAGAGCTACTTATCAAAGATTGATGGATACAGTGTTTGGAGATGACATCGGGAAAACTGTTGAAGTCTACATTGATGATTTGGTTGTTATGAGTAATTCAGAAGACACTATGCTAGACAACATCCAACAAACTTTTGATTCTCCGCGTGAGGTAAATCTAAAGTTAAATCCTAGCAAATGCTCCTTCGGCAAGTAGGAGGGCAAATTTTTGGGTTTCATCGTCACCAAAGACGGTTTCAAAGTTAATCCCGAGAAGGTCGAGGCAATACAAAAAATGTCTTCTCCTACTACCATCAAAGAGATGCAACGTTTGGCTGGAAGGTTAGCTGCGCTAAACCGCTTCCTCACCAATCATGCTGCAAAATCTTATCCATTTATTCGAACCTTGCGCAATTGTACAAAGAGCAAAGAGTTCGCATGGACTCCTGAAGCTGATCAAGCTTTCCAGCAGATGAAAGATTGTTTAGTTCAACTTCCCACACTTACTGCTCCTCGAGAAAAAGAACCCATGGTCTTATATCTTGCTGCATCTGAGGTAGCAGTAGGTGTTGTCTTGTTGGTAGAACGCGAAGGGGTCCAGTCTCCAATTTATTATATCAGCAAGATGTTGAACGATCCAGAGACAAGGTATTCAATCATGGAGAAATTAGTTTTAGCATTGGTCCATGCTTCTCGCAGGCTGCGAAGATACTTTTCAGGACATGTTATTACAGTTTTAACAAATTTTCACATTGGCCAAGTCCTGGCCAAACTAGACGTTTCTGGACGACTTGCAAAATGGGCAATAGAATTGGGAGGTTATAACATCTGTTATAAACCTAGACCAGCTATCAAAGGCCAAGTTTTGGCAGATTTCATCGCTGAAATTCCTGCTGATAAGCTTGAAGAATGACAAGCAATCCAAAACCTAGTCCCAGTCATCGACAACAGAGCCTGGACATTGTTTACAGATGGCGCATGAAACAGTGATGGGGCTGGAGCAGGTCTTCGATTAATGAGTCCAGAGGAGCAGAATTCACATATGCAATTCGGTTGGATTTTAAAAGCACCAACAACGAGGCCGAATATGAAGCTTTCCTAGCAGCCTTACGCCTCGCTATCAAAACGGGCGCAACAAATTTAGAAGCCCATGTTGATTCATTACTAGTTGCTGAGCAAGTAATTGGAGCGTACGATGCAAAGGGAGATAGCATGGCTTTATACTTGGTGCAAACCATCTCTTATAGCACAGTTCCAACAATTTGAAGTCACACACGTCAAGCGAAGTAAAAACAAACATGCTGATGCTTTAAGTAAACTCGCAGCAACTAGTTTCAAACATTTGGCTAAGGAAGTTCGCATCGAGGTTTTAAGTAATCCATCAGTTCCCCTCAGACAAGTAACAATGGTCGAAATAGGAGATCCATCATGGATGTCTCCAATAATAATGTATTTGTTACATGGTTCTTTACCAGAAGATAAAGCGCAAGCATGTAAGTTACGATGCAAAGCCCTCAATTACGAAATGATTGACGGTATTCTTTACCGGCGCTCTTACATGGGTCCTTCACTCCGCTGCGTTAACAAACATGATCCGCAATACCTGATCAGGGAGGTTCATGAAGGGCTATGCGGTATACATTCTGGGCCACGCATGGTAGTAGCCAAAGTGAAAAGCGCAAGGTATTATTGCCCCGGAATGTACGTTGACGCGGTGGAGATCTTGCGCAAATGCATGTCCTGCCAAAGGCATGCCCCTAAAACGTTGCGCCCAATGAATCCTTTGGTACCCGTCACAACAGCTTGGCCATTTCAACAATGGGCCATTGATTTAGTGGGACCATTTCCGATGCGCCCGACGCAGTAAAGTTTATCATTGTTGCGGTCGATTACTTCACCAAATGGGTTGAAGCCAAACCTTTAGCTTCTACTACAACGAAGGTAATTCGCAAATTCATCTGGGAATACATTATTTGCCGTTTTGGTATGCCCATGCGCATTATTACAGACAACGGTATAAATTTAATGGTTGAAGAGTTGCAAACATGGATGACCGAAATGGGAATCCAACATGTTTTCGCTTCTGTTGCACACCCACAAGCAAATGGTCAAGTTAAAAGCATAAACAAACAGTTGGTCGACGGTATCAAGGCCCGCCTTGGCACGGCACGGCGGGGGTGGGTTGACGAATTGCCTAGCATCTTGTGGGCACACCGAACTATGTCCAAGACTAGCACTGGAGAAACTCCTTTTCAGCCTTGTGTACCGCACGGAAGCTGTGATTCCTACTGCAATTGGGTTACCATCTCCAAGAATGCTAGCTTTGGAAAAACAAGATAACGAAGAACAAAGGCGCATCGACCTAGACTTATTGGAAGAACGACGAGAAAATGCAGAGATTCGCGAAGCTAAGTACAAGTCTCAGCTTGAAAGGTATTACAACAAAAGGGTGCGCATCTGTTCCTTTTCGCCTGGTGACTTTGTTCTTCGCGATAATGAAGCATCGAATGCCGAAAAACCGGGGAAGTTAGCCCCGCGATAGGAAGGTCCGTACGTGATAAATGAAGTATTGGGAAAAGGCGCGTACAATCTGAAGCGTATGGACGGATCCAGCTTTCCTCGAACCTGGAATGCCCAACAACTACGCCGATGTTATATGTAATCTCAGTCCTCTAAGCAACTTCTGAGCGTTGTGTAACGAGACTGCTTACTTTATTTTGTTATGTAATCTTAGTGGCGGCCATAGTTTTACGCTTTATCACTATGAATAAAATACTCTGCCACTACTTACAGTCTTGAATATGTTCATTTACAAATGCATGCAATTCCTTTGGATAAACAAAAACACAAACTCATGAGCCACAAGCTAACTTAATACTTACGCTCACACATGAGAAAAGAAATTGTTCATTTGTCTATCCTACACAATTAATTGGTCCCATGCAAACATTGTAAAGCTGAAATATATTATATTCACATCCATAATACTTGTGCAGCAGCGCAACGTTACAAGTTATCACAAAGTAAAAAATTACAAATTTCCTATTCTATGGATTTGGTTCCCGCCTGCTTCTCTGTTGAAGAAAAGATCTCCTTTAGTTTATCAACAAAGTCGTCTTGCTGCAGCACGGCATCCACAAGGTCCATAATCGGAATTTGCAATTGATCATATTTTTCTTTGGCAGCAGAATAAATGGCGGCAGTATTTAGCCCATGCGTGGCAGCACGGCTTGTATCCCATTCGGTCTTCAGCGCATGGGCCACATACAAAGTACACTCTCTATAGCCCTCGGCATGCCCGTCATTGCGCGCCGCGATCATCAATTCTGCCACTCTCTCATCCAACTCCGTAGAGTTAAGGATGGCATTTGCAATCTGTATACAAATACAATCAGTATATGTTGCGACAATCAACCAGACATGTATAAAGAAAAGGGAATATTACCTCCTCAATCCCGTGCTCCCCAACCAAGTAAGCTGGTTCTGAGGGATTCGGTGAGGCTTTCTGCTGTAGCACGAGCGACCTCCGTGTCGTTAATTTTTTGTTCGCCTTCAGTTAAACGGCGGATCAACTCGGCTTTTTCTGTTCGGTGAAGGTTGATATCTTTTTTCAAACTATCAACCTCATCTTGAAGCCGCGCCTGGTCAAATAGCGTAGCAGTTAGATCATCAATTTCTTTATTCTTAAGAAGGAGAGTCATTTTGGTTGATACCTCATTTTGCTCGCTCCTTTCTCTGTGTGAGCGCGCCTCTTCTGCTGCCGCAACTTCATCAGCTTTCTCTTTCTTGAGTTTCTCAATTTCATTGCGCAGAGAAATTTTTTCTTTGTTATCACGATCACAAGCCTCCACAAAGCGCTTGCGCTCATCCGCATATTGCGCAGCAGAGGCCTCACACTTGCGCTTCCACGACAGCGCAACCCACTCTTCAGTCTTCTTCTCTTCCTCAAACTGGTCCTTTTCCGCCTCAAAATCGACGAGCATTTTCAACGTCTTCTCCTTCTCAAGTTTGGCCTTTGCCTTCTCAAGCTCAACGTCATCCCACTCTTTGTTCATGCTGCGCCATTCACGCACAATCCTGTTTATCGTGGAAGAGGCAAAGGCAGACTCTTGCAAATATGACTCGTAGGTAGCCTCGTGGTCTTTTTCTTCCTAGCGCTTCACCTCCGCCGGCGGGAAGATGCCCTTATACCACTCCCTGCAGGAGTGCCAATCAGTGAAAACATCACCCTGCTTAACTTTCCATACGGGCTGATGAATCGCAGAGGCCCGCCTCTCAGAATAAGAGCGATAATAATAGTCCCTAGGCGTCTCCTCTGGGCGAATAGGCGACTCCTCCTCCGAATCCTCAACAAACACAAAGCCTTCGCTTTATGTTGAAGGTCCGGCTCCCTTGGATATCAACTTTTACGGTCCCCAACATCTGTAGCCTTATCTTTAACCTGCTCGAGCAGGATTCTTAGCATCAAAATTTTTGTGCTCTTCTTCCGGAGCCACTTTCTCAATATTTTCCGGGACGATGGGTTCGGCATCAAGAACAGGAGTTTCTTGCCCCACATCTCCCTCTTCAACGTTCTCAGACTGCGCGGCGATGGTATAGCAGATGAGGTGGCCGGCGCAGCCTTCACTATTTTCTCTGCAAAACATATTAACAAATACCAAGTATAAGATTCTGCGCAACTTTTATGACAGAAATGCGCAACAAACTAAACGTACCAGGTGAGAACTTCTTTGCAAAGGCATCCAGGTTGCCCTTCTTACCAATGCGCGGGCGCGCAACTTAGGTTGACACAGGAGTTTTAGTCTCCGCCTTCTTCCTCTTCTTAGAAGTGCGCTTCAACACCTCTTCCGGGCTAGAAGGTACATCCAAAGGATCATCTGGGTCGCAACAGGAAGAGATGAGGTGTCAACGGGTTCTGGCTTCGGTTTCTTCAAACCTACAGGCGCAAGACCCTCCAGTGAGTCCGACACCACCACATAATTGAGCCAAGAGTCAGATACGGGAAGCGTACCTTTCTTGCTCTCAGCTCTCGCAGCAGCTGATGGCTTGGTTTTTTGCTCTGGGTTGGAAGGGGGAGGCGTAGCAGCTGCAGCAGCAGTTGGTTTCTTCTTCTTCTTCTTCTTCGAATCAGGGCCTACGCCCAAGTTTAGCAAATCACCTACATAATCAATCATATTGAGCAAAGGTTGCGCCATTAGTTATATTGCAATATTACTTAGAAAAAATGTTCAAGAGTAATATTGCAATATCAACTTAGGCTTTGTAAGGACTTATTTACCAGTCTTCGAATATGGTTGTGCCTCCAGATCCTCCATCTTGGGCAACTCAAAGTTCCCCAAGATTTGTGAGAACCAAGTTTCCTCACCATCAGCAATAGGCACGACGGCCATTTTTCCTTTCTCTCTCTTGAAAGAGACCAAGTGGAGAGGCGCAGCTACATAACAAATTTTTTTGCATCAATACATATCTATTGAAAGATATTGCTAGGAAGTTAAAGGGTTACATACCAGTTCCATATTCTGTATACACCGGTTTTTCCTGGCGTTCCTTCTTCCAGAAAATACTCATCCCGGCAGCGATGAGGGCCCTCTCCGGCAAAACAATATTGGGCACATCTTTAATATCTTGATAGCATACATCATTGGCAGGTATGGGAAGGGTCTTCAGCTCGATCTCATCACCGGCCCGGAATGTCATCTTCATCGGGATCACCGCCGCCTTGATAAAGAAGAACTTCTGCTTCTAGTCGTGGTAGGACTTCGACGGCACCAACAGCAATCGTTTGGCTTGCACACGCTGTTGGAATTAATAAAAACCCAACGAGCAGTGCAGCTGGTAGAAAACTCTAAACTTCTCGACCGACGGCACGATCTGCATCGATCGGCAAACGAACTCAAAATGCCGGATCCTCACCATTCCCATTGGGCTCAACTGAGAAATGTGAATCTTGTAAAAACCAAGAATTTCCAGCAAGAAATGGGTCACCGGCAGCCGGAAGTTCCTTCGCAAAATAATCGTAAATAATGTAATATAGCCGGCCGCGCATCAGCCGCCATGGCATTCTGCCATCGAAAAAATGCTTTCCAGGACGGAGCGAAAAGGAAAATTGGTGGCAAGATTATCGAAATCTTTTTTGACCACTTTAGTGGTGGCAAACTTGACGACGACATCTCAGCAGAACTTTCACCGATGGCCATAACTCGAACTTTGAAGAAAACTTAGAAAACTTTGAAGGTCGCCAGAATTTTTGAACACAAATTTCTCTCAAGTTATAATTGGGTGAGGAAGCAAATGGATTGTTGATCCCTTTATATACTAACCGCAATTAATGCATGATTTGACCGCTACCGTCACGTATCCCCAAGTAACCGCAGGGGCGAGTGGGGAACAGTAAGCGCTCCACGCGCGCGAGTGTCGCCGAAAAGCATTAAATACGGTAAGACATGTACTGTTGACAGCCTGTCAACAGTACCACCACGTCTCAAGAACGTGCGTCGTCACCAAATACACCATCCAGATAAGTGACACGTGTCTAAGTATATTTGAAATTCAAATACTTTTTCAAAATTCACTTATAACACGTCATCAAGATGCATAAAACAACAAAAAGCTAGTCCTTACCTAGCGCAGCACATTTATCTTAAGTCCAGTGCTCCACCTACTTTTTATTCTTACATAGGAGCAACTCTGGACTAGGGGACTTGAAGGGGTATGGTCCCAAAAACCTTGCGCCAATCAAGGAAACCATAACCCATTAATAACTTCTAAGAAAACTGCGCACAGACTTCTTTGCCAAAATGAGATTTATTAGAACTCTGCACCAAATATCAAAGAGAGGAAAGCATCATTAAACTACCTTGCTTGGGCTCGCGCAAGGTTCAAAGTTAATCTTGAACACTCTCTTTGGATAAATGCTTCATTTAACTACCTTGCGCAGGCTCGCGCAAGGTTCAAAGTTAACCTTGAACATTCTTGTTTAATAATGCTTCATTTAACTACCTTGGTGGGCTCGCGCAAGGTTCAAAGTTAACCTTGAACATTCTTGTTTGATAACGCTTCATTTAACTATCTTGTGCAGGCTCGCGCAAGGTTCAAAGTTAACCTTGAACATTCTTTTTGATAATGCTCCATGCACAAACCTTGCGCAGATATTTATATCAAAGTAAGCAACCACCAAACGTTGCGCTAAGCAGCAAGGAGAAGAAGGAAGATCAGTTAACTAACTTGCGCTTCTTGCACAAGGAAACAGTAAATCCTGATAAACTTTCCCTTAGCAAAATCCTTGACTTGGTGAAGAAGCAAAGGGAATCTTTTCTGTTGTAACAAAATGTACACGTGGTGAATAATAGATGGATAACAGCTGTGAAACCTTCTAGAAGCCATTAACACCCAATCGTGCAAGCATCTTTTCGTTATAACCAATTGCCACATGGCAGCATCTGGACGGCTGAGGAAGATCACGGTGATGGCATGCTCACATTTATAAGATGTAGTGATCTCATGTTGACACGTGGCACCTCCCTAACCGCTGATGAGCTCACGATCCGTGTGCACTAACGGATTGCCAACAAACGTTAACGGAATAACAAAAGATTCCGTTAAAGTTAACAATCTCTCTTTTTGGCACCAAACACCGGCTATAAATAAGTAACTTGGAGTTCAAGGAAAGGTATTCACTCTCAACTACTCTCTCACTTACAATACTTACTTCCGACTACCTGTACTTATTTCTCACGCCGGAGGGTGGTCACGGAGAGAACCCTCTTCTCCCCGTGGCGAGCTAACGGTGTTCTGTTTTGCAGGATCAACCGGAATATTGTTCTATTCATCATTCATCGTGAAAAACAAACGGAGGGTTAACCCTTTTATGCAGAGCCCATTCCATAGATATACTTTG
Organism: Scalesia atractyloides; assembly: GCA_947069175.1. NCBI lineage: Eukaryota > Viridiplantae > Streptophyta > Magnoliopsida > Asterales > Asteraceae > Scalesia > Scalesia atractyloides. The sequence goes on from CAMTDV010000023.1 coordinate 51,276,852, forward strand.
ATTCCGGTCTAGTTGATCTAGGGTTTCTTCAACTATATAAACCAATTATTTGGTACATGTACCACTATACTTCATGTATGTATAAAATGAAAAAATCTATACAAATGTAATCAGGTTTACTAAATGTTGTAATTAAATAATTCAATTTTTTTTTGTCTTTATAAAATTACTAAACTTTAATCTTGTTTTTTATTAGTGTGTAATTGTCAGGTCAATATTACCCTTTTTTTATCCTATATCTTATTTATTTTTAATACTTATGTGGATATTATTCAAAGTAAATAAAAAAAACTAAAAACACACCAGCCGACAAACTTGTTTTTCACAACCCTAAATCATCATCCTTTCCAAAACACGAATCTAGATACAAACCTTAAACCCTTTCCTTGTTTCAGCAAATCATAGCGGCCAAACATCATCATCGTCTCCCTCCTCTAGACACCTTATTCCACATCGACGGAGACCAAATTTTATTGTCTTAAAAGATTGAAAGAAAACCATGTGGATGTAATATCCGATGAATATGATGGTCGGAGTGGTTTTACAAGCCAATATCCGATGGTGTTGCACTAGTACATAAGTGATCAAAAGAAGCTATGAAAGTTTCCAAAAGATGCAGTCTCCTCTCTAGCCAGCTTCTTATATATGTTTTGAAAAAAAATGAGCCAAAAGATGCAATTCTTATTTAACAGCACCTTATCGATGTTTTGAAAAAAAATATGAGCCAAAAGATGCGATTTTAGAACCGCATCTTTTGAATATAAGGCTAGTATTTCAAAATTTAATCTTATTCTTCCACTAATACCAACATAGACGAATCCTCACATTAACTTTTCATTTTCTTTATTCTTTCATCTTCAATATTTTACGTATTATTTTATTTATTAGAAGTATATTTTAGTTTTATTTAATATTATTGAATATATTTTGTTTTACGTAAGTGAAGGTTGAATTATACAAGCTTTTTTTATTTATTTCATTTCTATTATCGAATAAAGGTATGAAATTTTAAACTTAACGGTTTTTATTGTTGATTTCATTATATTTATGTAGATGTTTTGTTATGTGTGTATATATGTGTGATATGAGTTCGTGTGTGTGTATATATATATATATATATTTATGAGTTCGTTAATGGTCAATTAGACTCGTTGTTGGTCTAAAGGGTTTGTTGATGGTTAATTAGTGTTGTTGATGGTCAATTAGAGTCATAATTGTCAATTATGGTTGTTAAGGGTCAAATAGGGTCTTTAACGGTCAATTAGGATCGTTAATGGTTAAATAGGGTCGTTAATGGTCAAGTAGCCGTTGATGCCTGATTAGGGAGTATTTGTGTGAAGGAAGTAAAGGCACAATGCAATGGATCAGTTTAAGAGAATAAAAGAAAACATATACGGTTATAATGCAATAATGATCGATTAGGTTTATTGATGGTCAATTAGGGTCGTTAATGGTCAAATGGATTCGTTGTTGGTCAAATAGTCGTTAGTGGTTAATTAGGCTCATTGTTGGTTATAATGGGTCGTTGATGGTTAAGGAGGTTCGTTGATGGTTAATTAGAATTGTCATGGTCAATTAGAGTAATTGATTGTAAATTAGGATCTTTAATGGTCAAATAGGGTTGTTAATGGTCAATTGGGGTCGTTAATGGTCAAATAAGGTCATTGATGGTCAAGTAGTCGTTGATGTTTGGTTAGGTAGTGTTTGGTGTAAAGGAATTGAAGGCATAATGCAATGAATCATTTTGAGAGAATGAAAGAAAACATATTTGGGTATCATGCAGTAATGGTCGATTAGGATTATTGATGGTCAATTAGGGTAGGTAATGGTAGAATGGAATCGTTGATGGTCAAGTAGTCATTAAATTAGGCTCATTGTTGGTCAAAAGGGTCTTGATGGTCAATGAGGGTTGTTGATTGTTAAATAGAATTATCTTAGGATCATTAGTGGTCAAATAGGGTCGTTAATGGTCAATTAGGATCATTAATGGTCAAATAAGGTCGTTGATGTTCGGTTAGGTAGTGTTTGGTGTGAAGGAATTAAAGGCATAATGCAATGGATCATTTGGAGGGAATGAAAGAGAACATATTTGGGTATCTTGCAATAATGGTTAATTTGGATTATTGATGGTTAATTAGGGTCATTAATGGAATCGTTGATGGTTAAAAAGTCATTTAATTAGGTTCGTTGTTGGTCAGAAAAGGTCGTTGATGGTCAATGAGGGTCCTTGATGGTTAACTAGGGTTGTTGATGGTCACTTGGAGTCATTAATTGCAAATTATGGTTGTTAATGGTCAAATAGGGTTGTTAATGGTCAATTAGGATCGTTAATGGTTAAATAGGGTCGTTGAGGGTCAAGTAGCCATTGATGCCTGGTTAGGGAGTGTTTGGTATGAAGGAAGTAAAGGCATAATTCAATGGATCATTTTGAGAGAATGAAAGAAAACATATTTGGGTATCATGCACAAATGATCGATTAGGATTATTGATGGCTGAAGAAGCACCGGTTGAACCTAGAGGTATCCGAAGATATATTAGTAACAACCAGGGTGTTTCTGCATAAAAGGTTATCCTCTCACTTCAATTTCTGGGTGTAAGCTCGCTCCAGCTGATCTGCAAAACTAGCAACGCCGTTAGTCTCGCCACAGTGAAAAGGGTGGTTTTCTCCGTGACCACACTCCAGCATGAGAATATGTATATTTGGGATGGTAGGCAAGCAATTGCAAGTATCAGCAAAAGCTTGTGTGTGTTGTGAAAAGCATGTGGTTTATGTGGATATCCGATACATATTTATAGCCGAAAAAGGTATGTTCAGGTGAAGTGCTGGTGGGCCTTGGGCCCGGCCCATACAGCCAGATACATCCCTTTTGTCCCTCTACGTCAGACATTAAATGCTCCCTGAAGGAGAATTAATGTCCTCTGTCAGGAGGTATCCTTTGTCGGATGTTGAGTGGTGCCACGTGTAAAGGCAGCCGTTTCTGGTGTCAGGCCTGTTGCCAGCCGAAAGTGGAGAAGGTGGAACAGTCACTGGCAGAGACGTGGTTGGTGTATGGTCTGACGCCTGCCTCACTGGTCATGGGCACTGTCACACGCAACCTGCCGGGTAACCTTTGGTCACAGTTCTGCCACTTCGTACCCTAAGGCATGGTCAACATCTCTTAGTGCTTACCCCTTCTGCGAGGCTGTCAAGGTTTTTCCCGCCAGCACTGGGTGTCAGGGGTATATCCTTATGTACCAAGACTATGAGGTGCTTTTCATGTGTGTCTTGTCTTTGCAAGGTTTTGGGAGTCGCAGCTCAGAGGAATGTTGTGGCAGGTCTAGTAACCTTCGCGCATAAGTCTAACTTGCAGTTGTGGCGAGTACACAAGGCTCGTTGTGTGACTTAATTCTATTGGTTTAATTCACCATTGCGCTGAGTGCGCAAGGTTCATTGTGTGACCTATAGATGCTGGTCTAATTCACCGTTGTGCTGAGTTCGCAAGGTTCATTGTGTGACCTATTGATGCTGGTCTAACTCACCGTTGCACTGAGTGCGCAAGGTTCATGGTGTGACCTGTTGACGCTAAGGAAAGTGCACCATTGCATGTTGCATGCAAGGTTATCCTTGCGAAATTTGTCAAGGGTATGGTCATTTGGGACCATACCTCCTCAAGTCCCCCCAGTCCAGTGCTGCTCCTACACGCATGTTGTAAGGTGTAACACCCTGTAAAATCGTGTCCAATAGTATAGTGACACGTGTTGTATTTTGAATATAGTCTATTAAAGACCAATAGGAGTAAAGGCGTCATGCTTAAATTGAGCCTCTAAGTGACGGTCCGATGTCATGAGTGACTGATATGTCAACATGCTTAAATCATTAGCCTCTGAGTGACTGATATGTCAACATGCTTGAAATTTGGCCTCTGAGTGACTGATATGTCAACATGCCCAACCTCTGAGTGACATCGGAGTCAACATGCTTATAATAAGCCTCTGAATGATCCTTTGCGAAGTCCTAACTCTCATACGTGCTAATTGTTGGACGAGAGGGTTCAATTTTGTAAATATATGAAAGTTGGATAATGGAGAGATTAAAAGTGTCAACATGTTAATTTATACCTCTGAGTGACCTTTTAATGAACCGAGAGCTCGACAATGTCCGGGCATAATCCCGGGTATGCCATGTATTGCATATGGAAGGCTAAAAGTGCCAAAAAGGTGTTTTAAAAGGGTTTTAGAAGCTTTATAAAGTTAAGGGGTTAAAGTGTCAATTTTGAAACTGGCCTTATGGCTTTCGCGGGCCGCGAGAGACCTGGCCTAAGTTTCTCGCGGGATGCGAGAAGCCTGCTGCTGCAGAAAGTTTCTTGGCCTCCAAACAAAAATGCCAAGAAACCATGTATTCGAAACTATGGACTTTCAATCAGCTATGCCATGTTTTGGGACACTTGTAAGCTCCCTCTTACACCCCTAAACACCTGGCATCACCTTATTTGAATTCTCCAACTATAAATAGGTGCTTAAGTTCACCATTCCAACTTGCACCTTTCTCATTTATACACTCTTCTCCCTCCTCTGGAAGTTCCTAACTGAAAGGAGCATCCAACTTAGTTCTCTTGCATTCTAGGAACCTCATGTCAGTGTTCTTTGCTCTTGCATTTTCGTTTATAGGCTTTTATAGCCAAAAGTCAAGCGTTTTACGGAAAACGCTTTGACTTTCGGTTAAGACCATTATGGTCCAGCCATTGTTCAAAATGAGCATGGTTAAGTGATCGTAATAAGGTAGGTGTTAATCCCTATAAAGGGCACCTCCTAAAGATCACGTTTGCTAGACCAATTGATGAGTTAAAGTTACGATATTAAAAAGTCAAACAGGCCATTTTTTGGAAAAATCATAAAATGATCTTATATACGTTATGAAACCTATTTTGACACTTCAAACAAGTTAGTAATAATTCTCGTCAATTTCAGTTCTAGGATCGGTTCGCAACCGAAAGTCATGAAGTTTGACTTCTGCTTTAACTTTCAATTCTGACTCGATTTAGTTAGTTACCTACTGATCTAAAGTTGCATTATGATCATAATATAATGTAGCATAACCCTCTGAGGTTATATTACATGATCATAATCAGAATCCAAGTTTATGCGGAAGTTCCACAATTATGCCATCTTTGACTAAAATGCCATTTTTGCATAAAACAAGGTTTTCATGATAATGAACTTGAAAATAAGTTTCCTATTGATATAATATTATAACTAGGATTATTCAAGATGTTAAACCAAGTTATAAACTGAGTTTTCAAGCAAGTCCTTAAACAATGTCGATAATGACGATTTTAGCACTTGTGGCATATAAAATGGTTTTAATCAAATCTTTTCAAGGTAAATCATTTACCTACTGATATGTTATATTAAATAACATATTTAAAACATTTTAATCTGACCTTGACATCAGTTTTCGTAAACATCGCATAAAGACGTCATTTTACGACATAAGCGCCGTTTGGGCGCATAGTATGCTTTTAAACCATATTATTTGACCAAGACTTGTTACCTACTGATTCTAAAACTTATTTTAAATATTTTTATAGTAGGTACATGTTATAAACTCAGAATCCCAAATAAATTATAAACTATGTGTAAAATGACCAAAATGCCCCTTCGGTGCATAGTTTGGTCATAAAAGATAAATTACACATATAATTGATATCCTACTGATATTATATAATAAATAAAATATTTTTCGGAATACTAATGATTATAAACTTAAATTATATTCAAGTTCCTTTTATACGGTATGAAATTACCAAAACGCCCTTATGAGGCACAATTTCAAATTAAAACCATAACGGGCATAAAAGTTGATATCCTACTGATATTACAACTTAATTAAAGTATAATGGCATATAGAACTTGTCCATGACTTATCCGGTTACCCATTATCGCTTATAAGCGTACGGTTGATTATACGTAACTAGTTTATGGAATTTAACCAAAACGGGTTTAACCTTATCATTTTAATCTCAAAATCCAGAATGTTAATTGTTTACGCATATTATGCAAGTCAAAGTACTTGTCGAGTTTAAACTACATTCTATCCAATCACCGTGTAATCAAGCGTTATACGTTTTGATCATGTACACTACTCGGTCTAAGTCTACGACTTAAATAAAGACCGTTAGTATTAATTGGTTAGCTTATGCCATAATCCAGACTAGAGCCTTGCCGGTAAATGCTATCTGCACGTTAGTACTTTTAGTATACGGCTGAGTTATTGAAATTAAAAGAAGACTAGCTCATGTAAATACTCTTGACTTATTTTCCCTATACAGGTTTGGGATACGGTAAACTATTACCGCTTGGCCAGAAATGGGATCAATCAAATGCTGGATTGTGGTTAGTAAATCCGCATATTCTATTTTAATCAGTTTTGTTTGATAACTTAAACATCGGGGGTTAAATTACCGTGTCCTGGATATCCTCGGCTCATTAGATTAGTTAATGGCCACGACCTTAGCGCGGGGTGTAGGCATACACCTAATAGACGCTCAAATGCAAATTACCCAAGACGTTGGGGATAACTCCTCTGTGAGTTCTAAGTGGTGTGTAATAATCATGTCTCGGTCTGTGTACTGGGCCATATATGTATGGACAAACATGTAAATATGTTAACAAGGTTACAAAGTAACTTTCTCAAGTTATAAAAGATTTTGTGCCCTGTGCATTTAAAATCATTTTAAAATGTTTTCAAAATGAGCCAGTTGGGTGTATTTACCAGCGAAAGCTGACGTATCATCCAAAGACTAAACTGCAGGTACAATACGAAATAGGCCGGAAGCTGCTCGGTAGTGAATAAGAGGATCTTGCTAATCCTTAGATCTGCCCTAAAGTCTGTTTTATATTCTTTCTTGTACATTTTAATGATCCGCCTGTGGATCTTCTATTACGAGCCTGCATATTATTTTGTATTTCAAGAATTTGGTTTGTAGTAGTAATTTTACTCTAAGACTTCTGTTGTGCTATGTTTCATTGACAATGATGTTATCAACTGACGTCACGATATCCCCACCCGGGCCCACCGGTGTATGGATTTGGGTTGGAAATCCGGGGTGTGACATATGGTGGGAGGAGTGTTGGACTAGAAGAGTTGTTGCTTGCGCCGTTAATGTGGTGGCGAAAATTTGTTAAGTGTTGAGAGGAAACGTTTGTGTGAAGGAAACGTTTTATCATCAAGCTCTTGGAATTCAAAATCTGATCTTCTGACGTTGCAGGTGAGTTGGTGAGAAAAAATGGGAGTTGAAAAGACATCTGACAGCTGTAGCGTGCACTCAGCCGCTTTGTCTGCCATTCATTTAATGAATTGGCAGAGAGAGTGGTGGCCACGCGCGCACGTTAACCGTCACTACCCACTTGCTCGCCACACGTCCGTATGTGATTGGTTGCTATGACCACGTGTGAGACATGTTCTCCTAGCGCATTAAATGTGAGTGCTATAAATAGGGTGCTCCGGCTAGGGTTTTCTTCATTATTCAAATTTCCTTCAAACTTTTTCTCTGAATTTGTTTAGTTCTTGAGTCCTTCAAAGTTTTCTTCAAAAATTTTCTTCCTTTTCTTTGTCTTTGATGGCATCCAGAGAGCCTGAGGCTGCCTTTAGTGCTGTTGCTCCGCCTCCTTTGCCGGCATGTAAGCTGAGCGGCAGGCGTTTGATGAACTTGTGTCTGGCTTCCGGTTTTCTCCCACTTAGGATACCCGGTTTCCGGCCGAGACTGAGACGGCTGTCGATGCTCCGGTGGGTTACATCACCCTATTCTATGATTTCTTTGGTGAGGGGAACTGCTGGTTGCCCACCACCAAGTTTTTCTTGGAAGTGCTGCAGTACTATGGGTTTCACCTTTCCCAGTTGAATCCGATGGGAATGGTGAGAATCAAACACTTTGAGTTTCTTTGCCGGTCGTCGGGGTCTGTTCCACCGTCGACTTGTTTCGTATTTTTTATCAACTCTATTGTTCAATGGGGTTTTATTCTTTTCAGCACCTGCGCAGGCACGGAAAATTTTGCTCTCTCCCCCAAGTCCTTCCATTATTGGAAGGTAAAATTCTTTTTTGTGAAGGTCGGTGTTATACCGGTGTCTTTGGCGTTCGGGGCGGATGAGATTTCGACGGAGACCCTACAAATACCAGTGTTGGACCCCTAGTATTGTGACTTGAAGGAGATCCCGACAATTCAGTTGTCGGAGAGGGTATGGTGGCGGCGGGGATGAGCCTGCTGTGGGGACCCGACCGTCGGTCTCGACCAGCGTATGTTGAGGGCAATCGCAGTTAGCACTCTTATTCCCTTGTGTTTCCTTGGTTTTGACTTGTTGATTGCTTCCTCATGCATGTGTTTTGTTTGCTAGAGCCCCATTGTTCTTGGCCACCTTCCAGAGGAAGGAAGGGCGGATGGAAAAGCTTCCCTTGAAGCCGGATGAGCCCACCTGGTATGCGTAGGTTCTGGGCAGTTTTGCTTTGATCAAGGATGTGGACCTGGAGGCCCCCGCGCCACTAGCTGGTGGTCTTGATTGTTTAATTGCGCACTTTTGCAGGTGACTTATTTGTTGTTGTTGTTGTTTAAATGCAGGCACTCTTGGAGATTTGGGCATTGGCCCAGATCACAAGAAAAAGAGACGCGCGGGGTCGAGTGCGGTGGTGGAGAGAGAGGCAACTCAACCTGGGGTGGGCCCTCCCATAGGTAAACGCGCTGTTACTGACAAGTGGAAAGCTTATATGGTTATCTCTGACTCATGTGAGGGTCTTGAACCTGTAGTGCAAAGAGGGCTGCACCCAAAGCAGGCGGTTATCCCTACCGCCATACCTGCTAGCCCGGAGGAGGCTGAGGAGGTCCCATAAGTGCCTCTGAAGCGAAAGAGGCGTCCGAAGGAGGCCCTCTCTGCGCAACCCCCTAAAAAGGTTACGCGGAGACATTTTGGGAAGCGGGTGGATTTGGGATCATTACTTCTAGAATATCCCTTGGTAAACCTTTGTACCCTTTGATATTTCCTCCAGTTTTCATGTTGTACATAACTAACCCTTATTTTTATACAGTGTTGGACGAGCCGGTTTTTGTGGATTCCGGCACATGCGTCGGGGACGCTGATTCTCCAATGACCCGGGCCGGTGGTCAAGGAGGAAATTCTGCTGCTGGGGCAGAAGAACCGGTCGGCGTGAGGTAGGGGCCTCACGTGGAGGTGGAAGGTCTTGGTATGGGTACTAATGTGGATTCCCCGGTTTTTGAAACTTCGTGTGTTCCATTGACGCAACCACAACTGGATATTGAAGAACCTGTGGTTCTTGTTGAGAAATCGCGGGTGGATCTTGGGGAACCTTCCGTGGAAGTGCAAGAATCGGGGTTGTTGTGCAAGAACCCGTTGTGGTGGGGGCAGAACACACGCATCTAGATAACGCGGTTAATGTTGGTGAGGCGGGGCCGTCGGGAGCGGCGTCCGCCGAAGATGTTCAGGCCGGTGCTCCACAAGGGCATGTGGAGGAACCGTTACCCGGGGGTGGCGCGGGGTCTGCCGCCCTTGGTTTGTCTCCCATCCGTCCGGATGAACTCCGGGGGATTATTATTATAGGTCGTTCTCCTCTGCTCAAGCTGAAGAGATCCACACTCCTGTGTGGAAATTGGAGAAATGAGATGACTTTTCTCACTGGCCGGCGTGGCATGAGTTTTTTAAGGGAGCTTTCCCCCAGCGGAGGTACATTTGCTTTTTGATCATGAAGAAGAGACGTATCATACGCACTCCAGGCAGCTACCAGGTCCGCCTCTATGACCTACAAGATTATTCGTGAATGGCAGGGCCTGGTGAAGCAAAAGAAAGATCTTGAGGCTGCTCAAGAGACCCTTGGTAAAGAGCGAGCCCAAGTGGCTGCGCGTGAAGATGCTGGTGTTGGCAAGGGAGACTGCCATTACCGATAATCATCGAATTGAATGGTGGTTTGCGTAGGGGTGGAAGAATCGGGCCGAAGCCTCGGACGCCAAACTTGCTGAGGAACGCAAGTTGTGGAAGGAGGCTTGTAAAAGGGATAATAGAGAGATGAATTCCCTGAGGGATGAACTAGCCTAGTTGCGCGCTAATGTGGCGCGCGAGAGGAAAGAGAAGGAGGCGGCGGCTGCCTCGGCTGCATAAGCCAGTGTGCAACGCCAGCACAACGAGCAGAGAGAGGTACCCCCTTGTTTTTGTGTTCATTCATTGTTGATATGGCTAAGTTATGATGCTAACCTTGTTAAAAACAACAGGTCGAAGCTTGCGCTGCTTTAGCGAGCGCTAGGAAAGATCTCCAAGCAGCGTCGGTGGAGAATGCTGACCTTCTATGTAGGCTGGGATTAGCGAAGGCGAATGTGGAGGCGGGAGAGAAAAATTGGAGGATTCTGAAAGCTCCCGCGCCATCTCCAAATCGTTGGTGGAGTCGCTCACCAACAACATGTTGTGGCTTCAGTAGCATGGGATTGGCCATGTAAGTTTTTTCGCTTGTTTTTTCTGACCTTTATGGAATGGCTCTGATCTTTCCATTGACTTTGTAGATTGCCAATTCAATTGTGAACTCCGTAGAGTTGGATGGTGCAGTGGCGAAGCTGGTGGTTGCTGCGCGCCATGATGGGCATGCGCAAGGCTATGCTGAGTGTGCGCAACAAGTCACTCATGCCTTGGATACTCCATGGGATTCTAGCCATGCCTCCACTCATGGAGTTAATACTGGAGCTGTCTTCGGGAAGCGCAACAGGGGTATAACCATCTTGATATCACGGCCTTGTAGTTGGTAAGCGAGGCGCTTACCCATGATAACTTTGTCGACCGCTTGAAGGATATCTTTCCGGAAGACACTGAGGTCGCTGTTGAAGAAGAAGACTAGTGTAGGATCCTTAATGCAATATTCTAGTAGGATCATTGTTTGCGCTGCGCATGGCGCGGTTATGTACATATTTTTATCCTTTAATGAAGTGTTTTCTTCTTTGTAACAATAATTGCGTGAAATGGACCAAATTTGTGTATGTATAGCGAATGAAACTAGTAACGATCTCGCGCGTAGATATCAGCTCCTATGCGTGCTGCATAGCCACTGACTTCTGTTTTACGAGTCATTGTGCACCAAGGTGTTTTTGCGTATACTCAAAGTGGTTCTGCACATTTGTAACGAAACATTAAGATAAAATGAATGAAGTAACTCTTATCTTTATTACATAATTGGGCGCAAGAGCCACATTTTAGAATAGACAAGAGATAATGAACTTGATGTTTACATGTAGTACCATCTTAGTTGCTGCGCATTCCATGTCCTAGGGATACTTGTTCCGTCTAAGTGCTTAAGTGTGTGTGCGCCTTTTCCAGGACTTCATGGATAACATAAGGACCTTCCCATTTGGGTGCCAATTTTCTAGGACATTCGGCGTTGGATGCCTCATTGTCGCGTAGAACAAAGTCACCGGGTAAAAAGGTGCATATGCGGACTCTCGTGTTGTAATATTTCTCTAGCTTGGACTTGTATTTTGCTTCATTGATGGCAGCGTTTTCACGCCTTTCTTCTAGTAAGTCCAAGTCTAGTCTGCGCTCATCCTCGTTGTTTTGTTTTTGCGCATCTAACATGCGCGGTGATAGGAGGCCTATTTCTGCAAGAATCACTGCCTCCGTGCCATACACAAGGCTAAAAGGAGTCTCGCCCGTGCTGGTTTTAGGCATGGTTCAATAAGCCCATAAGATGCTTGGCAGCTCATCTACCCAACCTCTGCGCGTTGTTCCCAACCTTTTCTTGATTCCCTCGACTATACTTTTGTTAATCCTTTCCACTTGACCGTTCCCTTAGGGATGCGCGGATGAAGTGAAAACGTTTCGATATGCATCTCTTTCATCCATTGCTGTAGTTCTTCGATGTGAAATTGGGACCGTTATCGCTGACTATGCACAAGGGTAACCTGAAACGGCATATGATGTGTTCCCATATGAACTTTCGCATACATTGTTGTGGTGGATGCGAGAGGTTTGGTTCTACCCATTTGGTGAAATAATCGACTGCAACGATTATGAATTTCACCGCTCCTGGAGCATCTAGGAATAGTCTCACCATATCGATTGCCCATTGCTAAAGGGCCACGCTGTAGTCACTCGGATCAAAGGATTCTTGGGTGCAGTATCTTTGGAGCATGGCGCTGGCATGATGCGCATTTACGTAATGTTTCAACCGCAGTCAAGGTGCATGCCAGGCCAATAGTATCTGGCGTTCATGATCTTTGCCACGACCATGCGTGGGCGGCGTGAATTCCGCATAACCCTTCGTGTATTTCGTGATCAAGTACTTGGCGTCTTGCACATCAACGCAACGGAAGAGCGGTCTGAGGTATGACTTTCGGCATAAGATACCGTCCGCCATTTCATAGTTGAGTGCCTTGTTCTGGACCTTCCTGGCTTCCGCTTTGTTTTCGGGGAGGCTCCCATGTTGCAAGAACATGATGATGGGATAAATTCAGGACGGATTTCCCACTTCTATGATGTTGACTTGTTGCAAAGGAACAAAAGGGTTTTTTAGTACCTCAATGCGCACCTCGTGCGCAAGGTGCTTGAAGCTTGTAGTAGCCAGCTTGCTGAGAGCGTCAGCATGTTTGTTCTCGCTTCGGTTAACATGGGTTATCTTGAAATGTTGGAATTTGGTTATTAAGGCTTGCGCTTGTTCTAGATACAAGGCCATTACCTCCCCTTTGCATCGTACAGGCTGTTGACCTATCCGGCGACAGGAGTGAGTCGACATGGGCTTCCAAATTCTGCGCAACCATTTTGATTGCTAACCGAAGACCTGCCAGGAACGCTTCATATTCGGCTTCATTATTTGTGCTTTTAAAATCCAATCGGATGGCATAGGTGAATTCTTGATCATCGGGACATTATTAGATGAAGACCTGCCCCTGCACCATCATCGTTGGATGTGCCATCAGTGTGAAGTGTCCATGCGCGGTCGTCCGTAACCGGCGCTGGATTCTGTACCTCTTCACATTCTTACGCTTTATTCTGCAGGACTTCCGCGATGAAGTCAACCAATATCTGGCCCTTTATTGCTGGATGTCGTTTATACACGATATTGTATCCACCAAGTTCGATCGCCCACTTTGCTAGGCGACCAGATATATCTGGCTTCGACAAAATTTGGCCTAGATTGTAGTTCGAGAGAACTGTTATTTCGTGGCCTGAAAAATATCGACGCAACCGTCGGGATGTGTGGACTAAAGCTAGAGCTAGCTTTTCCATCATGGGATACGAGTCTCTGGGTCGGTAAGCATCATGCTGGCATAGTAGATCGGAGTTTGAACTCCCGCGCGTTCGACTAGCAGAACTGCTCCCAGAGCAATATCTGATGCAGAAAGGTAAAGTATCTATGGCTCGTTCTTCTGCGGCGCGGTGAGCGTTGGTAGCTAGATCAAGTATCCTTCATTTGGGTGAAGGCCTTCTCCGCGTCCGGAGTCCACTGAAACTTGTTCTTTTTCACACAATTCCGTAGAGTGCTGATGAATGGGAAGGACTTCATCGCGTGGTTGGCGAAGAGCCTGTTCAGTGCAGCCAGCCGCCCTGCCAACTATTGCATCTCTTTGATAGTTGAGGGTGATGCATACGCTGAACCGTTTCCACTTTGTCGGGATTGACTTTAAAGCCATCGCGCGTAACGATGAATCCCAAGAATTTTCCTTTCTCCATTCCAAAAGAGCACTTGATGGGTTCAGCTTCAGATTTTCCTTGCGCAAGGAAGCAAATGTTTTTTGGATGTTTGCCAGCATCTTCTCCTCATCCGAGCTCATGATTTCTAGGTCATCAATGTATACTTCCACGTTTCACCAATGTCATCCCAAAGATATGGTCCATTAAACGTTGATAGGTGGCTCCTGCATGCAGTCCGAATGGCATCTTTGTGTAACAGTAAATGCCCTTGTCTGTTCGGAAAGCGGTATTGTCTTCGTCCTTTTTCTTCATTTGGATCTGGTGGTAGCCCTTGTAGCAATCAAGGAAACATTTCCACCTGAATGAAGCAAGAGAGTCCACCTTTTTTATCGATTTTCGGTAAGGCGTAGGAGTCCTCAGGACATGACATCTTTGAAATCGACGCACATGCGCCAATTGCTGTTGAACTTTTGGACCATGAATGGATTGGCTACCCATGTCTGATAACGTACTTCTCGGATGATTCCTGCTTGGAGAAGCTCTGTGACTTGCTTGTTCAGAGCGCGGGTCTTTTCGGGCCCAAAGCTGCGCTTCTTCTGAACGATAGGCTAAACTGAAGGGAATGTGTGCAGAGCATGCTCAGCTATTTCCCTTGGCACCCCTGTCATATCCCCCGGTGACCATGCAAAAATATCAGAATTTCGGAACAACAGCTGTTTCAACCGCGACTTGACTGCGGGGGTCATGGCGGGTCCCAAGAGCACGGTTTGTTCCGGGTACTTGTTGTTAAGTACCCACTTTTCTGGCTCACCGTCGGAAGATGGCTTGGGTTGCTTTATTGGTGGTTCCTCGTCCACAGACATGATTTCCTTCCTTGAATATATGATAGCCACTCCGGTTTCTGTGGGAAACCGCAAGCGGCGTGAGTGATGGAAGTAATCATGCTTAATCCCGCTGGGCGCGCCGTCCTAACAGTATGTCATGGCACGAGATTGCGGGCATGACCATGAAATTGACCTGGACGGTGCTAGTGTGGCGCCCATCAGAAAGAGTGATCGGAAATGAAATATGTCCTAAAGGGAAAATAGCTTCATTGCAGAAACCAATGAGTGGGAAATCCACCGGTTGTAGGCGTGCTTTGTCCTCCGGGTCGAGTTGCTGGAAACACTGTTCATAGATAATGTCCATAGAGCTCCCAGGGTCTATGAACATGTAGTCGGTGCAGTAGTGACCGAAGATGCCAGTTATCACTACTGTTCGGCCTTCTTGTGGACCCCCGGGGATGACGGGGAAGATGACCTGCTGCTCCCGCCAGTGAGACGTGTAGCAAAACCGATCAACATTGATTGCTCTGGAGATGCAATTATTGGTTGTATGCCCCACGTCTTTATGATAATCACAGAAGAGGTTGGGGTCTTGACCCTTCTTGTTGCGCATAGACGGTGGTTGTTCAAACTGATGGTCTTCTGTGCTGAGGACCTCCGCCGGTGTCTTCGTCAGTGGGGTCCACTGATGATCGTGATTATCTTGTTTTATTTCTTGCTGGGTGGAGAGCTTAATAATGGTCGCGCGAGCGTCGACCGGTGTGTGGGGAGTGTTCTGGTCGTGGTCCCTCCACCCTTTATTCTTTTTCCCAAAACTCCTGCTCAAGTCTTGGGGACGGTGGTGAGGTAGAGGAGGTCTACTGTTGTTGAGGTTGCGCTCCGTTTGCGCATAGACCTTTGCTGCTGCCATAAGTTTCTCCCAGCTCTTGGGGAGACCTGTAGTCCCTGACAAGACTTTGGTCATCTCGTCACAGCGTACGAGTACTTGAACTGTGCACGAATGTGGTCTTCATGCACATCCCCTATCTCCAACACCTCTTTGTTGTAGCGGGTGATGAAGTCTTCGAGACTTTCGTCGTCGCGCCGCCAGATATTCATTACATCAGAGGAGTCTCTGACATAACGCCTTTGCTGACTGAAATGCGCCAGGAACTTGTCCTTCAAGTCGTTCCAGGACACGAGTTTGCCCGTGGGCAGGTTATCAAACCACAGGCGTGCAGCACCTGTAAGGGTTTGGACGAGCATGTGACACCACATCGGTAGTGTCCATCCTCCAATCAGTCCTGCGCCAGTAAAGAGACGCAGGTGGTCATCCAGGACAGTCCTGACATTGGAGGGCAACTTTGCATACTCCAACGGTACGTGAGCTATCTCCTTGATGAACTTGGAGTGTTCGGCTGCATCTGTCGGTCGGTAAATAAAGTTGTAATCATGCCCTGCCTCCGGGTTGTTATCGCCGCATAGAGCGGATCTGTATGCCCATGATTCTTGGGTATCCGGTGAAAAACGCTGGCGCTATCACCTTCACCGTAGGTTCTGTCCTCCTCACGCTAGGTGTACCGCTCCCCTTGGGGACGCGGGCCCAATCGTGAGTGAACAGATGCTCGCCTAAGAGAACGAGACTCCGGTTTAGCTGAGGTTGTGTGTACTCCGTCTCCTGGGAATGGAAACTATTCGGTACGCTCGCCCCCACTGGTGAGTCGTAACTCAAAATCCTGGACGAAGCGTGTACTTGGACAGCAGTCTGCACTGGGCAGCAGGGGTGTTTGTCTGCGCACATAGCTACGCATAGACGGTGTTCAGGGTCGTCTGAGACTTATGAACCATGACATCAGGGTCTCGCCCGTGGGTAAGACCGATGTGATTGGAACAAAGGGAGTCTCTAGCTGAGCTCCGGGAGTGACCGGGATGTTTATTCGGCCAGAGTCGTGTTGAGCTCCGATATCCTCGGAGGAGTCTTCCCTCACTTGCCCGTCGATACGAGAGGCATGAACTGGGTTTTGCTTCGCCTCGAGGGCCTCGTGGGGTGCTTGATGGGAAATCAGCCATAAGGAGATGAGGCTTGAAAAGGTGAAAATGGGAGGAAAAATTGGAAAGAGTGAGAAAATAGCGGATGGCGCCAATGAAGAAGCACCGGTTGAACCTAGAGGTATCCGGAGATATATAAGTTACAACCAGGGTGTTTCTGCATAAAAGGTTATCCTCTCACTTCACTTTTTGGGTGTAAGCTCGCTCTAGCTGATATGCAAAACTACAGCGCCGTTAGTCTCGCCACAGGGAAAAGGGTGGTTTTCTCCATGACCACACTCTAAGCGTGAGAATAAGTATACATGGGATGGTAGGCAAGCAGTTGCAAGTATCAGCAAAAGCTTGTGTGTGTTGTGAAAAGCATGTGGTTTACCTGGAGATCCGATACTTATTTATAGTTGAAAAAGGTATGTTAAGGAGAAGTACTGCTGGGCCCTGGGCCCGGCCCATACAGCCAAAGACATCCCTTTTGTCCCTCTGCGCCAGACATTAAATGCTCCCTACAGGAAAATTAATGTCCTCTGTTAGGAGGTATGCTTTGTCGGATGTTGAGTGGTGCCACGTGTAAAGGCAAACGTTTATGGTGTTAGGCGTGCTGCCAGCCGAAAGTGGAGAAGGTGGAACAGTCACTGGTAGAGACGTGGTTAGTGTATGGTCTGACGCCTACCTTACTGGTCATGGGCACTGTCACACGCAACCTACGAGTAACCTTTGGTCACAGTTCTGCCACTTCGTACCCTAAGGCATGGTCAACATCTCTTAGTGCTTACCCCTTCTGCGAGGCTGTCAAGGTTTTTCCTGCCAGCGCAGGGTATCAGGGGTATATCCTTATGTCCCAAGACTATGAGGCGTTTCTCATGTGTGTCTTGTCCTTGCTAGGTTTTGGGATTCGCAGCTCAGAGGATTGTTGTTGTGCCCATGGTCTAGTAACCTGCGCGCGTAAGTCTAACTTGTCGTTGTGGCGAGTACACGGCTCGTTGTGTGACTTAATTGTATTGGTCTAATTCACCGTTGCACTGAGTGCGCAAGGCTCATTGTACGACCTATTGTTGTTGGTCTAATTCACCGCTGCGCTGAGTGCGCAAGGTTCATTGTGTGACCTATAGATGCTGGTTAATTCACTGTTGCGCTGAGTGCGCAAGGTTCATTATGTAACCTATTGATGCTCGTCTAAGTCACCGTTGCGCTGAGTGTGCAAGGTTCATTGTGTGACCTAATGATGCTCGTCTAAGGAAAGCGCACCATTACATGTTGCGTGCAAGGTTATCCTTGGGAAATTTAGTCAAGGGTATGGTAATTTGGGATCATACCTCCTCAATGGTCAATATGGTCGTTAATGGTCAAATGTATTCGTTGATGGACAAATAGTCGTTAGTGGTAAATTAGGTTTGTTGTTGGTCAAAAAGGGTCGTTGATGGTTAATTAGAATTGTCGTTGGTCAATTAGAGTCATTGATTGTCAATTACGATCGTTAATTGTCAAATAGGTTCGTTAATGGTCAATTGAGATTGTTAATGGTCAAATAAGGTTGTTGTGGTCAAGTAGTCGTTGATGTTCGGTTAGGTAGTGTTTCGTGTCAAGGAATTAATGGCATAATGCAATGGACCATTTTGAGAGAATGAAAGAAAACATATTTGGGTATCATGTAGTAATGGTCGATTAGGATTATTGATGGTCAATTAGGGTCGTTAGTGGTAAAATGGAATCGTTGATGATCTAATAGTCGTTAAATTAGGCTCGTTGTTAGTTAGAAAGGGTCGTTTATGGTCAATGAGGGTCCTTGATGGTTAATTAGTGTTATTGATAGTCAATTAGAGTGTTGATTAACAATTAGGGTCGTTAATGGTCAATTAGGATCGTCAATTGTCAAATAGGGTCGTTTATGGCCAAGTAGTCATTGATGTTCGGTTAGGTAATGTTTGGTATAAAGGAATTAAAGCCATAATAATATGGATCATTTTGAGAGAATGAAAGAAAACATATTTAGATATCATATATTAGGTAAAAAAATGTTTTTTTATCACTCATTCAATTAATTGACAAAAATATACAACAATAATAACGATAATAAAATTATTATTTTTATTATTTAATTAAAATTACATAAACATATATTATTATGTAATTGAAATTATACAATGTTAGCATCAAAACTTCCAAATATAAACTTACGTTTGTTTACGAAAAAAATGAATTTACCTCCAACAATTTTACTCAAAATTTTAAATCTCCCTCCACCCTCCATTGTCTCTCAGATTGAAGTCATTCCCTTATAAAAATTTGAAACCGTAAATCGTTCACTTGTGTTTTCTCGCACAGGGTTCTAAAATCTTAGCTGAAGTTTCATCTTTTGGAAAGTTGTAGGTACCATCACAGCAGGTTTTAATAACTTAAAATCGCAAGTATAGCCAGAGCAATCAATGTTGATCGGTTTTGTTTAAACATAATGGAAAACATGTAAATCATACCTGTTACAGCAGACATACCAACAGTGAATCCAGTCACAAACGCAGACACGAAGTTCGACATAATTGTCAGCTTGATCTGGTTCCCGTTTAGTACCGAATTCTAGGGTTAGGAATTCGTAATATGGAGAGAGGGAGGGGACGGTTTTATGGTTGATTTTATGAGAGTCTAATAGTCCATAACATTCAACCTAATTAGTATAGGTAATGTCCATCAACAATTACCAACTAATTATATTATAAGCATATATAATTTGATCTATATATTATAAATGATTATAATGGCTACATGATTAAATACAATATATCAAATATATTTAATCTTACAATCAAACCCATCTTGACATAGATACATAAAACTTGGTATGTTTATTTTTCTTTTATGTTCGGTAGATTTTGAAATCGAAGGTTCCATCATGGCATCTTCCATAGTAGATATACAGAAGGTTCCATTACGGAGAGTCTGAGCCTCAATCTGGGGTTATAGTCATGTTCTAAGTAAGCCTCTAGCAGTTAGGCTCTTGTGGATTAGTAGCCTAACATTAAGTTATTTGGAACTTATTTTAGTTTGTAAATTAGATTTAAAAGCAAAGTGAGTGTTCATTGGTTCGGTCATGTTTAAAGAAGCACATCAATTGCTTGATGAAATGCTTCAACCACTATTGATATTTAAGTTTTGTGATCAGGAAATATGACGACTGATAGCATGGGAGATAATCACAAATCTAAACGTCTAGGTAGATCTATAATCTGATCACAAATGTAAACCACTATTGAATGTTAACCCTTGTTTCGCTTCTTTGGCTAATAAACTGCCTTGTTTCATATATGAATCTATGTACATATAGAGAGTCATATATAAATTTATAAAATATACTAATCATAATTTATAATTAATATATAAATAATATGTTTGTTTAGGCTTGCGAGCTGATTTGAGTTTGATAAGTGAAGCTCGAAGTTGTTTACTAAACTTGCTTATTTTTGGCTTCATGCTCGAGCTTGTTTAAGCTCGATTCATTTCAACCCCTTCTCAAGTAGCTTGCGAGTGGCTTGGCTTGTTTACACCTCTAGTAGCACATTTATGTTTTGAAAAATCTAAATTAAATGTAGTGCATGAATCCGGGTTTGATAACTATGTTCCTATTAATCTCTTCTTACTGATCCAACTAACTTATGCGTGAACAAGTCATGATGTTCATGTAGCATATAATGTTGTTGACTTTTTGACATGATGACTTTTTGAATTTTATATAAACGTTACAAAGTTTGCAGTAAAGGGCAAAAATAATTGTAGACGCTAACAAAGGATGCTGGTCTCCAAGCATGTTTTTGTGGTATGTACAACTCGTGATTGTTGGTTAAATGCTTAAATATGAAGTATAATTTCACTAGATGTTAAACTATATAATTTTACTAACGTACTTGGTTTAAACTATAGTATTTTGGTCTAGTTGTTGGAAGCATTTGGAGCCATCTTTTCCACAACGAATTAAGTTTGCACCTTGCACTTTGGTGTATAGTTTTACATGCATAGTTACTTATTCACCGGACACTTCTAATATTTAAACCGAGCACCGCAAGCGCATATATTAATGATTCAATCAGAAAGGGAAAGTTGGCAGAAAGTTACCACATTTGGATCTAATTTCTGGCGATTTCGAGAGAGAGGAAATTTACTTGGATAGTGACCAATGTAAGTTTTCTATTTTCTTATAATTTGTTTTACAAATGTTGCTAACGGGTCAACTAAAAACATTGTTATATATGAGTACGTAGTATAAAGATATGTATATATGTAGTGTGTGCAAATATATATAGGGGTAAAATTATGAGAAAACTATATATAAATGAGAAAACTAAAAACTAACTAAAATCGATATTTTTTATGCATAAAAAAACTTTTTTTTTTCAAATATAAAAGTTTGTACTGTACATGTGCATTATATGTATATGTTGCACATGTACATTATATGCTTAGGGTTATCTTTTGGGTTTAGTTTAGTTTTCTGGGTTAGATTTTTTGGGTTTAGGATTACGTTTAGGGTTTGGGGGTAGGTTTTGGGGGGTGTGGGTGGGGGTTTAGGTTTTTGGGGATTTACATTCAGGGTTTAGTTTTAGTTTTTTGGGGGTGTGTTTGGAAGGGGGGAGGGGTTAGGCTGTTGGGTGAAGGGTGGATTTAGGTTTTTGGGAGTGGGGTGAGGAGTTTAGGTTTTTTGGGAGATGTCGGTGGCGGTGGGTTGGGTGGTTTAGGCTTTTTGGTATTACTGCTCAAGTGTAGTACAACGTTTTTTTTTTTTGTAAATTTTTATACATAAAAATTAGCGATTTTTGTTAAAAATTCAACAAAAAGTGGTATTTTTAAGCTTTTTTAGTTAGTTTTTTTAATTTCTCATTTAAACTAGTTTGCACATGATCAATCCCTGTATATATATAGGACGTTTAACGTACAAGAGCTCTTATCCTACATTCCGTACGTGATCACCACAGCCGTACGATCTCGCATCCATCAAATGCGGAGAAACTGATTGATATAATAAATTTAATCAAAATAAAATACGTCATTCGAACCAAAGGTAAATCGGCTATTTCCATCTCTTGAAATCCCGGTAATTCAGTGATGATATTTCAAAATCAAATCACTTTCAACCCTAACTAAAAATCATAACCTCTTCCCCTTCTTCTTCTCCGACCACTGTTGTTTCTCGAGGTGCGATTTCATTCAACGATAAACACTACAGCTTTGGGAGGTAACATAACAACTTGATTTCTTTCTATTGTTGACTATATGGAATACATAACTGATGCGATTGTTCTCTATGGCAGTTATACGGGAGAAACATAGCAAAAAGAACGATGAAGACAACAATCGAAGAAGATGATCCAGGTTTTGATTATACATTGATTATACATTGCGATTTCGTATAATTAGGGGTTTTCATTATATGCGAAATTGTTTGGGGTTTAAATTATATGTTGTGTTCTGTTTTGATTCATAGAATATGCGAAATATGTTTTAATTCATACAATATGCCATATTGATTATACATTGCGATTTCGTATAATTTGTGGTTTTCATTATATGCGAAATTTGGGTATCCATTATATGCAAAATTGTTTGGGGTTTATATTCTATGTTAGTTCCGTTTTGATTCTTACAATATGCCAAATATGTTTGAATTCAAACTATATGCGATATTAATTGGGAGGATAAAATTCAGCAATGTTTTGTTCTTTTAGGTGTGTTATATACAAAGTTCATTGTATACAGTCAATGTTCTTTTCTTTTTAGGGTTGTTAAATACAAAGTTCTGTGATTTCGTAAAATTCTGCAATGTATTGTCCTTTTTACCAGCTATGCGAAATTGGTAGTGGGTTTTGTTACAAACATTCTGAAATTTTACTGAGTTTTTACTCATAGTTTCTGTTGGGTTTAACAATTCGTTTTGGTATTGTAGAAATTGAGAGTGATGATGACTTTGAATTGCCTATTAGCACACTGAAACGGAACACACTGAATAAAAAAAGGGTCATAGAAGATGAAAATGATGGTGATGACTTCGTTGATCCTATACCATAGACAAAGAATCTGAAAGAGGGTGTTAATAGGAAAAAAACTTTCTACTTCACATAATGTCGAGGGAGATAAATGTCAACAACCGGCTAAGAAAACAAAAATACAAAAAATAAGCCTTCCAAAATAGTCAAAAAGGGAAAAAACCGAGCCAACCAGAACCACCCAGGACCCAACCTCGGGATTTCTTTGAATATCACACGAAGTTTTGATGTTGCGATGTCAACTTACCCCATACATGGAAACTATTAGGAAATTTACAGATGCACAAGTTGCTGACGTGAAAAATATGGGGTTTGGATCCGTTCTAGAAATACAAGTTAATCATATTTCAACACATTTAGGGTTTTGGTTAGTGAGAAACTTTGATGAGGAGTTCGATGAGCTTAACATAGGTAATCATAGGATAAAAATTATGTACGATTCAGTTTACGAGGTCTTTGGAATACCAAAAGGTTCTAAACCGGTTGTTACGATTGTTGATAAGAGAAAAGTAAAAAAAGCTAAAAAAATAAAAAAAGAATGAGGTTCCCAAAGGTGGGAATAGTATTATATATAAGTTCAACATACAATGGGCTGAAAACGAGATGATTACTCATGGCTTGGTTGCAACAACCATTTCTGAACAAATAGGGGGAGGGGGGGAGCTTGTTTAAAATAAAATTTCTAATATATTGGATAACACTTTTGTGGAAATTACAAAAGCTACCACTACAAATGATAAATGTTTCTTGGGCGTAGACACTGTTGAAGAAATACCACATTTGAATTGGTTCTCATATGTTTTGGAATGTCTTTGCCGGACTAGAAAGGGGTGGAAAAACACAAACATACAATACGTTGGACTTGTCGCTTTTCTTATGGTATGTTTTACTATACCTTTTCACGAATATATCAAATTCAAACTAAAACATTAGCTCTTTTTATATTAAACAACTTTTGTACACACATGAATACAACAAGAGGCATCGGCTATTCAAGCAAGTCATCCAGATGCCAATCATTCGGTATATCACATCTGCGATGATTGATGAGTTGGAAGAACATGTCTTTAATAACAGATATCTGATAGATAGTGAAGATGAAAATGATTGTGAACAAGAGCAAGAGCAATATCTTTCAACGGGTAAGTATACAATACCACCCGTTGACACCCCAAAAATCTACTCAAAAGGAACTACACCTGCTGTAGAAGACGAGGAACCTTGCAGCATGACAGATGGTATGCTTGATTGGGAAACATCATAGTTAACCTTGTGATGGGAGTTGGAACACAGACACAAAAAATGATGGATTATTGCAACACTCTTGTTCAACTCTCTCCTGGCATAATCTACAGCTCTGAACAACAACAATGAGAGGCTTCGAATATCAATAAACCGGTATGTCCCATCAATATTAATTTCATGTATTTTTACATACAACATTGATGATATTCTCGGCTGATTATTGTACCAAAATTGCAGAATCTGTTAAAACGAATGACGAGCAATATGAAGAAATACACTACAATTGTTCAAGAAATGAACAACTTGGTTTCAGATGCAAAAACAAAGTGTTTTTGGGATCCGGAAATTATGCAAGTATGTAAATAGTGGGAAGACACACATCGAAAAACAACAGTTTGTGTGCCTGCTTCTGAGCCTAATTCTGTTCGTGAGCCTGATTCTGCAGCTTGTGATGTTGATCAAGGAGATAACACACATAAATAAAATATAGAATGTAGAGGGAATGCAGAAGATGAATAAGTCCAAGCAAATAATGAGGATAGTGTGAGAAACATTGAATCAGAAGGTTAACCATGCAATTTCATATACACATGAACTTGAAAAATATTCGTACATTTGATTATGACATTGTTTGCTTATTAAACATGCGAAAATGATTGTGTGTAGGTCTACTGCAGACATCTGATTGGGGGGGGGGGGGGGGGGGGGGGGGAGTACCAGACACCTGTATTGCAAAACTACAAACATTTGATTGTGTGTAGGTTTACAACGACTCCCTTGTGCAAGGTTAACCCTTTCATGACAATAAAAAAGGACAAAAACTTATATTTTTTAACTTAAATTCGCATGTAGAAAGTGGTGAAACTGAGATTGAAGAAAAACATACATCGACCAGCAGACAATTTTATTACGATACAAAAACAGAAAAATTTTAATATTTTTTACTAAAGCAATTGGAAACATGCTTGCAGAATCTGGCCACAACAATCTGCATAATTCTGAAACGAAAATGGAAGCAGTTTAATTTAGTAGACACTACACAACAGCAGCCGTAAGAAAAAGATTCGGGTATTGTAGTCGGTTGAATCGCTTTTGAAGAGACATGGAAAGAGCATGGAATACCCTTTGGTGACGGTTGAAGAATTGTAGTCGGTTGAATCGCTTTTGAATCTTGCACCACCTCCATCTATGGAACAAACCAACTGGTAGCTACAAAGATTAGAGTACACAAGGGAAGAAACCCACCAACTACGAGGAAACTTGGCTCAACCCCAGCTGAAAAACAACCACCTACAAAAGAAAAAGCGGAAAAAAAGAAGCATGGGGACAGAAAAAGCATGGGGGGAGTACCAGACACCTGTATTGCAAAACTACAAACATTTGATTGTGTGTAGGTTTACAACGACTCCCTTGTGCAAGGTTAACCCTTTCATGACAATAAAAAAGGACAAAAACTTATATTTTTTAACTTAAATTCGCATGTAGAAAGTGGTGAAACTGAGATTGAAGAAAAACATACATCGACCAGCAGACAATTTTATTACGATACAAAAACAGAAAAATTTTAATATTTTTTACTAAAGCAATTGGAAACATGCTTGCAGAATCTGGCCACAACAATCTGCATAATTCTGAAACGAAAATGGAAGCAGTTTAATTTAGTAGACACTACACAACAGCAGCCGTAAGAAAAAGATTCGGGTATTGTAGTCGGTTGAATCGCTTTTGAAGAGACATGGAAAGAGCATGGAATACCCTTTGGTGACGGTTGAAGAATTGTAGTCGGTTGAATCGCTTTTGAATCTTGCACCACCTCCATCTATGGAACAAACCAACTGGTAGCTACAAAGATTAGAGTACACAAGGGAAGAAACCCACCAACTACGAGGAAACTTGGCTCAACCCCAGCTGAAAAACAACCACCTACAAAAGAAAAAGCGGAAAAAAAGAAGCATGGGGACAGAAAAAGGTCCAACCAGAAGGGTTAAATGAGTTAGTGCGTAAAACAATAGAGAGTGCAAAAAATCTGAAATGAGAAAAGGTATTCAGACCCTGGCGATGCGTTTTGTTCCCTTTACTGCAACAGAGTGGTTAATATGCATGAGGCCTCCGAGATCATGAAATGAGTGTGAATAGATACACATTTGCTACGCTTCCGGGAACAGAGTAAGTAACCCATTAGATCAACTATAACATGTATATATGCTAACAAAAGTTAATTATATAATGTTTGCATGACAACTCATTATTTTACCAATCAAAAACTGGGTTTCAAGTTCACAAAGTTGTTATCGAAAGCTTCTATAGGAATCAATATGTAGCATCGAACTGAATTGATGCATTTGTGAATGTGCTCAACCAAGAAGAGAAGAAAAGGAACAAAACATCGTCACCGTACAGATTGTTCCTGCACAATACAATGCTGGTATGTTTCTGATTTTTGCCCAATATGATTTATCATTTTAGTATGGCATGTTCAACGAATTTGCATGTACATTTGTCTGATTTTTCATTTGCATATTTATGTAACATTTTCGCATTGCATATTCAACAAATCGCATGTTCAACATTTTCGCATGGAAAACAACATTTCTCATGTATACATTAATTGAATTTAAATGTATTTACTTGAAATACATCCAAGCATCATGGACCGGCCTAACTACACCAACCAATATCAGGTAAACGTATTTAGGTCAAATATTGAAGACGTGTTAAAGAAATATGAGGTAAAAAAAACTGGGATTAGTTGACCTTTTGTTTATCCCAGTACTTCAAGGTGACCGTTTCTATTGCATGTGCTTCCACATGAAACGCGGCCAGGTTGAACTAATTGACAACTCAACTGTAGAACAAGAGTTTGATGATAGATAAAGGGCTTCCAAAAACCCCGGTAATACCAAATTTGTTCATATACATGTTATGATGATGTATAATACTAACTCCATGTTGCTTTGTTATAGAGAAGGGTACTGGTTTTATACCTAAAAAAGACCTTAAAACCTACAACAGCTATCAAACTACTTTAAGAATCCTCCACTATAGAAAGAAAGTGATGGAGTGGAGAACTGAACATAACGGTGTAGATTGTGGAGTGTTTACAATGCGACATATGGAAACATACAAAGGAAAAACACCTTTGACTTGTGGGTTTGTGAAT
Organism: Scalesia atractyloides; assembly: GCA_947069175.1. Taxonomy (NCBI): domain Eukaryota; kingdom Viridiplantae; phylum Streptophyta; class Magnoliopsida; order Asterales; family Asteraceae; genus Scalesia; species Scalesia atractyloides. Next base: position 51,303,783 of record CAMTDV010000023.1, read on the forward strand.
AAAAATGAGGTAAACAATAGACAAAATTCACAACTCCATCTCCTAAGACACAGATATCTTAGTAAAGATGATTCTATCCGAGGACAATCTACAACGTGAAACAATAATTAAAGCGTCAAGGGCCTTCGATAAAAGACCAGACAGGGACATATTTATGCAAAATTTGGAGCACCACATAGCAGCTAGGTTGAATCATTGCGTTGGAAAGCCAAAATGAATTATTTTACAATATTTATGTTAATTAGTATGAAAAACACTTATTGGGAAGCCGGTGTAAATTGAAAACAAAATTTCCTTCATGTTGGTTATTTTTTCATCTTCTTTTTTATTAGTTATTGCAAACACTATTCGTATGGTTTATTGCATGAAAAACAAACATACACAAAAAATACAAACATCCACTTTTTCCATATGATATATACTAAAATACAAACATAGCTAGACATACACCTCGCACAACAAACACAAAACAGGTAGTTTAAACCAACTCGCTGATACAACAAACTCATTCGAAAGAGGAAATAAACTTTATTTTCATGTCCATCAAGCATCTTAAAATAGTTATTGCATTCGCAAGCTCTTTCAACTGCTTCTCATCCCTCTCACACAGGTCAACCATGAACATCACAGCGATTTCCCGAAGGCTACATTCCTGCTCTGTGAAAACAAGTTCACACGATTTCTTCTCTTCTCTTCATATTCTCCCTTACCCACAAAATATTGGTTTCCAACATCTCTTTGCATGATGTATCCTCTTCAATTTGTTCATGAATCCTCTTTTTCAAAACATCTTTGATACTTGAACCAGAAGAACATGAGGCAGAGGAGGATGTTGGTGAGTCTATCATTTTTTTCTTAGGATAAGAAACAAGTGGTTTTAAGATGGGGAGTTATAAAGATTATATTCATATAAAAACAAAAAAAACACTGTGTAAAGTGGTAATTATTGATATCTCTATCTTTATTATTATTATAAGACATATGCTATTGTTATTGTACTTTGTTGGATTAAAATCGCATATTGTTATTAAATTCCCATTTTATTAAATTCAAATATTATTCTATATATTTCGATTAAATTCGCATATCAATAGGGTTAAATTGGCGTATTGTTGATAGGATTATTTTTAATCACAAATCGCTTTAACTATTTCTATTAAATTCGCATATCAAATAACTCTATAACCTATAACCAAATAAACTTAACTATGACTATGTAACTAAACTAAGAACTAATAAGTAAAAAAACGGTTAATTTGATGTGAATGGCATCTAATGATGACTTCTAACATAAATACAAAACTTAACACCTGCACCTCCCTATTAGATTAACTACTTTTATATCTAAACCATGATACCATATCTTCCCAAATAAACACTAGAATCCCACCAACATCACACCTGATCTTAGATAATCTCGCACAAACAAAAAATTCTTCAGAGGAAATTGCAAACATTGCGATCAAGGGGCTGCTGTTAACTCACACGGAACTAAGCACTGATATTAACTCTTCTCATTTGATGCTTGATGTGCAGGGACGTGTTCTTGATTCAACGAAGAAGAATCAAGCGACGTGGGAGCAACTACTAGACGAATCTCCATCACCCTTCAAGGACAATGCCATTGAACAAATCAAGGACAATGCCATTGAACAATCCAGAGCTGACAACTTTGTATATTCTTTCCTGAAGACGCTCTGACTTCAGTGAAGGATAAAATGGAGTAGAACTCAAAGGAGCGTGAGCAGATCTTTGCAAGCAAAAGCTAACTTGATCTTTTGGTATGATTATATACTTTATTATGCTACTGTGATGGGTTTTGGGTTCTGGATGTTTTGATACTTTGATGGTATTTTGGGTGGTGGATGTTTGTGATAGTTTTAAGTGTGATTTTCTATGAAACAAGTTTGTTATATAGTATATTCTTGCATACTGAATAGGTATGGGTTTATAAATGGTTAAGTAGCAAGAAGAAAAAAATAAAAATATATTTTAAACAAATCACATGGACTAAATACAAAAATTCGCATATTGTAAAAAATACCAGTAACATGAAAAGCCAGTTAAATATCGCATGTATTATGATAAATTCGCATATTGTGTTTTTAACGGGTTGTATGCCTTATATATTGAAAAATTAAATCGATTATTGAAAAAAATATATGTCCAGTAACCACAAGTGATGTCCATTAACATGCTTTATTCTTCATCTTCTGAAACCTCCTCTCATTCATCTTCGTCACTATCATCATCATCAACATACATGTCATCATTCTTTCCGCTATCATCTTCAACGTCCAATCTCCATCAACATGGCCTGGTCTTTGTCAAGCCGGACTCCCTTCTTTTTCTTTTGTTTATTACCTTTCAATTCCTCACATGTACGATAACATGACCTTTCCCTTTGTAAACACTACATATCCTTGTTCTCTTCCCTTTGCGACTAATCCTTTGTTCCTTCTTTGATTCAATCCTTTTATATGAGCCACAACCTTTGTTTCTTATACCAGTTGGGACACGGACAGTTGCCGGTGCATCAGTTGGTGGTTGTTGATAACCAATTAGCTTTGAGAACCGATCATACTTTGGATCAATCGACTTAGTTATGCAATTCTCATCCAAATATTCTTTAATCTCCTTCATTTGATCCCTAACTAGAAGGAGTTGATCAAGATCAGTAATTAAATTGTTAACCAAATACTCCCTTGTATTCATGATTTCACGAGCAATCTGTTTAGCCTTGTATTGCTCGTCCTTTGCATTAACCTTTATATCAAACGTGGAGTTTAGTTCGTTTGGAACCACATCTTTTGTCCATCTCTTCATAACGTATTTGTTAGGTATTTCTTTAACTCTAAACATCTTGAAAACAAAAAAGATGTGGCGATAGAGTAGCCCGACTGTTCGAAACGCAAACAACTAGATTGTGCAATCACATCCCCTTCAATTTTCTTGAAACATACCTACAACAACAGAAATACAAAAGCAAAGCACATGGGTCTTAAACCTACATCAAATAAATATAAAAAAACATAAAAACGCATGGCTATTTACCTAAATCGCATGTTGTACATCAGATATTTTTCATATGTAAATATGTCGTGTATTACCTCTAAAAAAACCTTCTCCGTGGCTTTAAAGTCTTTAATCGATACCCTTACAAGATCACCCTTGATTTTGGTCTCCATAGGCAGACATTCATCAGTAGTTGTGTAAAACTCTATCTGCTGATCGAATAATATAGACCTAGTGTACACTTTTTTCGCATCGGCTTCTAAAGTAAATCTGGTCCAATCGTCAGGCTCAACATATCTTGATATGTGATTATCTTTCTATGGTTCAACCTTACACATCCATCGAACCTCAAAATGATTCAAAAACTCTACAAGAGTGAGTTAAGAATTCGTCACCTGGCAAAAAAAAATGGTTCTTGCTCTCTGATCTGGAAGTTGTTTGCATAAGTCGAGACATTGGTGTCACACCCCAACCGATGGTGGAATCATCGGGGCAGACGTAATTAGATTGCTCGAAACTTCATAACACTAAATGTGACAAGTATTTAATAAATAATATTTCATTTCATTGCTAATGGTTCAAGTACATGAATTGAAAACAAAAATACAACAAATATTGCATGATTAATTTATAAACATGAATTTAAAGTTTGATGCATTTCTAGTCCTTCCTATCAAGTTCTATTCGTCGTCATTATCATAGAATTCCTGCAGTACTTATTAAAGTATAGTTCAATACAAAAGTATTGACGAGCATACAATTTTGAATACTAGCGTAAGTATAAAAGTTTAAATGAATCCACATGGCATAATAGTTAACTTAAATTATCATACAATACTAGCATGAAACTATACGTGTCAACCCAAAGCTTACCAATCTAATCATAGCAATGACTATTCCTAAGAATATATTCCTAACAAGTCTCATAACCTTAAATAGGTTTAAGAACAAGTGGGCACAAGATTCAAACAAGTTTTAAATTAAGAAAGGAAGATACAAAAGTATAAATAAAAGCAGAATTTTATTCCTACTTTGGATCTCAAATGTGGTGAGGTTTCACCTTAGTTTGCCAATGCAAGCTTGTGAAAACCTTCCCAGAGGTTATCCAAGTAGAAAGGAAGGAGAAAACATAAGAAAATAAGAAGAAAAGTGAGCTAAAACTCACTTAGAATGGTTGCAATTTTCTACCAAATCTTGGAAATTAGAGAGTAACCAAGAAGATGTGAGAGTGAATTGAGTGTTTCGAGCGTGCTTAGGAGTGTATGGAGGCTTGTATTTATAAGTGAGGATTAGGGTTTGGGAGTTAATGAAGGTGGAAGGTGATTGGAGGAGAAATGAGGTGGAGAAGGGTGAAATATGATTGACTTAAAAAAGGTGGAAGGTGATTGGAGGAGAAAGGATGTGGAGAAGGGTGAAACACGATTGGCTTAAAAAAAGGTGGAAGGTGATTAGAGGAAAAATGAGGTGGAAAATCTTTTGGTTTAGTTCACTTTAAGTACTTGCACTTTGTAACTAGGTTATTTTTTGTCGTTTTCTTATATTTTAACTTGTTTTTAGGTATCTGAAATGTATTTTAAGTCTCGGTTTTGCGTATAAACACGTATTTAAATTTGGATTGCATATATAACACAAATATTAAACGTAACACATATATGTATAAAATGAATTTCCATTATGATTAACGCCTCAAATTGTGATAACGAAAATGGAGTACGATTGTAAGGTTTCTAAAAATAGAATGCGAATAAGAACTTTCTAAAAATAGGGTACGAAAATACGAGGCGTTACTGTCTCCCCCACTTTAGGAAATTTCGTCCCGGAATTTATTTAAGAGGAAGACTTTTGGAAAAAGATATTTTGATTAAAACGTTTGGCTAAAATCAAAATTTGAAGTTTAAAGTCTATATGGGGTTTACGTATAAGAGAGTTGAAATGTATGGAAATTGCAGAAGATAAAAAGCTAGGTTTGTAAAGTAAGATGTGTATGTGTGTGTAGTGCAAAGCAAGTTTGAACAACTCAATTGGGAGAAATGTTTTAAAAGGAGTTGACCTAAAAAGTTTTTGTGTAAGTAAGGATGTAGTTTGACAAAATGTGTGGCCCGCACCGTAGGTTATAGGAAAATTTTTCAATGGTTCAAATGCGTATTAGTAAAATCACACGTAGAAAAAAATATTTATAGGTGACAAGCTAGGAAGGTAGGTAGTTATAGTTTCAAAAGTTTTAGCAATAGTAGGCCGTCAATGGAAGTATGCACGTAATAAAGAACGAAAGATATCTTAAAAGTATTTTTACTAACTCGAACCGGTGAGGATGTTTGTGAAAATGGATAAATCGTTTAGGCCGATTTACTGAAAATAAAGTTTCAATGAAATGTTAAGGGGAGAATTTGGGCATATTCGTGGTATGAGAGCATATGAACAATTCGGCAGGTGTAAGCGAGCGGTAAGAATGGTGTGGATATTGAATGAATACGAACACAAAAGTTGAGAGATGTTGGTGATAGTTATAGCGGTTAAAGCTAACGATTTTGGAGAATGAAACTTTGTCATGGATAATTGAGTACCAAGCATTTCGAAGTTGGGTCACAAAAGTTTTTTATAGATCAAATATATTTAACAAGGTCCAGGAAATCACCGAATTTCTCATGGTACGTTTTACAAAGTTTGGTAACATGGCAGGGACACTTATATATAGGAAGTACCAGCGGGGTATCCACCATGTTCACACCATGTTACATCCGTTTCGCTATTTGTTGTCAAGTTACGTTCCTTGTTGCGATACCCAGTAGAACCCATTATGGTTTTCATGCGCCTACCGATATAATCCTGTGTGCACCCCCAATTATTTTGGTTTGTGCATGATCCGCATAGTTTGTACTAGTAGTGTACGGGTCAGGTTACATTTAGTATTACAAGCAAAATGTGTGCGTAAGATAGTGTATAAAAATTAAGTATGTAAGCATGATTGTATGTATGTATGAGTGTGTCGAACGTAGGCGAAACCACTCGGGTTATGCCTACTTATAGATTTCAAGTATGACTACTAAGTAGTACGAATGTGTAAATTTTGAGTACGATTGAAGACAAATATGTATAAAATTAGCATGTAGTATCAAGCGTATAGGTGGAACAAAATGGGATTTAGCATATATAAGTTACCATGATAGTGTGTATCGAGTGTAATGGTGATATGTGTAAGACTTTCATGTAATATAGACTGCATATATGGAAACGTGTAAGGCGAAATGCTTGTGTATGGTTGCTTGAGTCAAAACATTGAGTTGGATGAAATAAAATAAGTCGGGTTTGTCGGGGATGAAGGATTAGAATTGTGAATGTCGGGTGAATATTGAGAAAAGTATTAATTTTTTTATGTAAGATGTTGTTTGTAAAACGAAATGCTACTTTGTTATAAAAATTTGTATTCGCATACGTCGTAGGTTATCCAATCTTATGAAATTTTCTTGCCCATGTGTTCAGATTTAGATTTGTGTATTAGCGATTTTTGAAAAGGTTGTAACATAGTGAGCTTGCTAAAAATATTGATATAAGGAAAGTTTGTTTTGAAAATTTTGGTGAAAAAGTTGGTTTTGACAAGTATTTTAGCAAAGTGGACTTATACGTATGTGAGAGAAAGTTTTCGTTGGTTTCTTGTTGGAAATAAAATGTCTTTAGAATGGTAGTATAAAGTGAGTGTGTTTTTGCGATTGGACGAGTTATGAAAATCTAGGGCAAGAGGTTCGTTAGACCGACTAAATTGATAGGTAGCATTTCATAAAGTTTTTGAAAATTGTGAAAGAAATGTTTAAAGTATCATTAGAAGTTTCATGTATGTAATTTACGTAAATAAATAGTAGGGCGAGAAATTGTTTGGATAAAATAATAAGGTTCGAGGTTTATGCATAAATGAGAAAAAAAGAAACAATAATAAAAGGTTTGAGTATAAGTTTTGATCTAGTGATTGTTACGAAAGCAGTCAAATTGTGAGTTGATCTTCCGTTGAGGTGTGGACATCACTCCTATCTCAAGGACAATATTACTTTGAAAAATGGGTGGAGTCAAATCGTCAAGGTAAATGAATCACTCCTATCTTGATGATAAGACTTCCTTTTTTGGAAATGCGGGTAGTGTTTATCTTGTGGGTGACGTTTTTGAAATCGTATTTTTAAAATAGTGTGTAAGGTACATGAAAAGTATAAGTATGATACGTGAGTAATCTTTGTGAAAATAATTTGAATTTTGAAAGAAATGGATGTTTGAATTACGTTACGCATAAAATTGATATAATTTAATGATGGTTTTGACTAAAACTTGGATTGTTCCGAAACGAAACCTTGACTAACCAAAGCGATCGAAAGTTCTTTTGAGTTTAGGAAGCATGCTTTGGCCTAATAGGTAAAATATTCTCGCCGAAAGTTTTGGTTAACAGTATTCACCTTTCCGGTTACTACATGTCCTAAGTCAATTGAAAGTTTGAGACTTTGGAGGGATTTGAAAATCAAGGAGTGGGACTAGTTACCAAGGTGCGGGTATCACCCCTAACTTGACAACGTCATTCCCTAAGTGTGGTTGATACTTATCAAACAAGGTAAGGACTTAAATCCGCCTTGTTGGTTAGGGTCCACTAGAATAAGCATGGCGAAATTTCATCAAGGTTAGGATGTCACTCCTAACTTGATGTATCATGGAATTCGAGAATGCGGGTTGAGAGCTTTCACCAAAGTGAGGGTTTCACTTCTATTTTGATGAAATCGTCTCGTTTGTATAATACGAGTGTGTTCACGTCCTCAAGTGTGTAAGGTAACTCGTTGCAGGAAAGACATACAAAATTTTATGACAAAAGATGAGATACAAGCAAATAGGGAGAATTTGAGTATATGAAGCATGAAATCAAGAATGGTCAGGTATGGGTACTTAGACAATAGACTAAGTCAAATCATTCAATTTTTCCTAATTCCCTATAGTTATGGCTCTGATACCAATTTGTCACACCCCAACTGATGGCGGAATCATCAGGGCGGACGTAATTAGATTGCTCGAGACTTCATCACACTAAATGTGATAAGTATTTAATAAATAATATTTCATTTCATTGCTAATAGTTCAAGTATATGAATTGGAAAACAAAAATACAACAAATATTACATGATTAGTCTATAAACATGAATTTAAAGTTTGGTGCGTTTCTAGTCCTTCCTATCAAGTTCTATTCGTCGTCATCATCATAGAATTCTTGCAATATGTATTAAAGTATAGTTCAATACAAAAGTATTGGCGATTATACAAGTTTGAATACTAGCGTAAGTATAAAAGTTTAAACGAATCCACATGGCATAAGAGTTAACTTAAATTATCATACAATACTAGCATGCAACTATACGTGTCAACCCAAAGCTTACCGCTAGCGTAATCTAATCATAGCAATGACTAGACCGTTTTGTTTACTTAACATGACCTCAGAATACAGGCGGTGCGTTACTCCTATACGCTATACATGTTAAGGGAGGCTTGAAACAAGTTAATGACAAAGAATAGCACATGTAACGATTCTAGTATATATCAATTCTAGCGTAACGTATTAAGCATGTATGACGGATTGTTGTTTGTAAACATGTTTGTAAGTGTATGCGTGCGTTTTTAATAAGGAATAAGTATTGCACCAAAAAAGTGTCGAAAAGTAAAAGGGTCATGTGTACTCACTATTTTGCTAGGCTTCCCGATTACCCATGTTTTGGCGAGTTGATGTGAATAGGAGAGTGAAGGTGTATGAGTACTCGGATGTTTAACGGAGGATTCGGATTTGGAATTAAAGTATACGAAAGTATGTATATAAGAAAATAATTATCTGGTCTTAAACACTTGTTCTTGACACTATAAATCTCGTATGGGTTGATGTGATTTCATGGGTCAAGATACCCATTAGAATCGTTAATGAGAGGTTCAAGACTTAGATAATATAACCTATTACCATGACAAGTAACCATGTTGATCATCATCAAGGATTCAGTTATGCATATATATTAATCGTATATTTATATAATAATTCTAAGCTAAGTCCATCAAGGATATCATAGATTTTCATATAAGTCATGCATGGAGGTAGGAGGATAACCATCCTTTAACCTCATTGTAAGATTCGCCAATACACAAATCATCACAAGGATGCTTTGGATGGTCATGAATGAAAAGGAAATGTACAATAATTACTATACCAAGTAGCCAAGTAACCTTTAACCCTAGTGAGTCGGCACCGACATAGAAAGAGTTAACTAAGTGTTGGAGGTTTGACGGGGTTATGTCACTTTCAAGATAGCAAACCACTTGGGATAGCAATTTTAAAACATCAAGTGAGGTGGTGGAATGAAGGTAGGATAGCCAAGGCTTCCAAGTATTCACACCTATACCAATACACAAGTCTTGCCATCAACTTTATGGCAAGCTGGGATGCTTTCATCACTTGTGGGTTGCATAAACCCTTGCAAAAACAGAAAGTTTAGAGGCGTTTTCACCTCCTAAACTCATAAGAATCTATTCCTAACAAGTCTCATAACGTTAGATAGGTTTAAGAACAAGTGGGCACAAGATTCAAACAAGTTTTAAATCAAGAAAAGCAAGATACAAAAGTATAAATGAAAGCAGAATTTTAATCCTACTTTGGACCTCAAATGTGGTGAGGTTTCACCTTAGTTTGCCAAGTCAAGCTTGCGAAAACCTTCCTAGAGGTTATCCAAGTAGAAAGGAAGGAAAAACCATAAGAAAATAAGCAGAAAAGTGAGCTAAACCTCACTTAGAATGGTTGCAACTTCCCGCCAAATCTTGAAAATTAGAGAGTAACCATGAAGATTTGAGAGTGATTTGGGTGTTTGGAGTGTGTTTAGGAGTGTATGGAGACTTGTATTTATAAGTGGGGATTAGGGTTTAGGAGTTAATGGAAGTGGAAGGTGATTGGAGGAGAGAGGAGGTGGAGAAAGGTGAAATATGATTGGAGGAGAAAGGATGTGGAGAAGGGTGAAATATGATTGGCTTAAAAAAGGTGGAAGGTGATTGGAGGAGAAAGGAGGTGAAAAATCTTTTGGTTTAGTTCACTTTAAGTACTTGCACTTTGTAACTAGGTTATTTTTTGTCGTTTTCTTATATTTTAACTTGTTTTTAGGTCTCCAAAATGTATTTTAAGTCTCGGTTTTGCGTAGAAACACGTATTTAAATATTGATTGAGTATATAATACAAATATGAAATGTAACACGTATATGTATAAATTAATTTCCATTATGATTAACGCCTCAAATTGTGATAACAAAGACGGAGTACATTGTATGGTTTCTAAAATAGAATGCGAATACGAACTTTCTAAAAATAGGAATACTGAAAAATGAGGCGTTATAATTGGCTCGTGACCATAAAAAGTGGAATCCACATCGATCTCATCACAAACATATCATCGATCCATTTGTTTTCGGTAAGACCAAACTCAATCATTATCAACTTCCACTTTCTCTCGAATACTTCTAGCTCAATCGAATGTCCATACAATATCACACATTCTCCTTTTAAAATCCTCGTTGCATAATTCATGTCCAACCTGCAAAAAATAAATACTTTTGCTATCAATACATAACAGATAACCAATGTAAATAAAAAATGGTAATGACACACAATATAGCATAATGAACCTTGTCTGCCACTTTTGTCATTATTGTCACATGCACAATCTATGTCGGCTGATAGAAAAAACACTCTCGATAGCCTATTTCATCACTGGGTCCTGGTCTGTCACTACAACCTTTGGTTGACGTCCAAATGACTTTACAAATGAATTGAGAAGCCATTTATAAGATTCAATACTCTCCGACGCTAACAACCCAGCTCCAAGGGTTACATTTCGACAATGGTTGTCTATCCTAGTAAACGGTACAAACACCATCTTATACCTACACACAATGAAATTAAATATTATGGCAAAAAGAACAATTCGCATATAAACTTAACAGATTTAGCTAGTGTGCGACTTTGAAGTCCTAACTCTAATGTTTTGATAACATGCGATTTTTTAGTTCATGGATTCATACAACACGCGAAAATGTTAAAGTTGACATTAAAGTAACACTTACTTATTTGTTTTGAAAGAAGTATCAAACGAAATTACATCCCTGAACTCCATGTAGTTTCGCTTGCATAACCCATCCGTCCAGAACAAACCGGTTAAACGCTTGTTCTCATCTGTAGAATATTCAAACGAATAATCAACTAAATGTTCTTTTTTATTAGTAAGCCTATTGATCACCATGTCTGCATCATATTCTCTTATATATCTATTAATTCGACCTCCATTGCAATCATCGACAGTGGCCCCAACTTTCTCAAATCCACCATATCGTTTTCTCATTGTACGAAAAGCTTTCACCGGGCCAAGATTTAGAGTACCTAATTCCCATATCATTTCTTCTTGGACTTCTAAAAAGTTCCTGTAAGCTGCTAACAAATGGAGATCTTAAGACATACAAACGTATGATTATGACCATTAACAAACTTCTTGACTGTAAATAATATTCCATCGACTAGACCAAGCATAAGTTGCGCTTTGCACCCGGTTCTAATGGTTCCTCTTTTCCTTGTTTTGTATGGCCTCCTAGACTTCGAATAAGGATCCTCAATAAACAATGTCTTATGTCCCTCTTTCGTACACACAAAATATTTAGTTTTAATTATACCACCACTGATGTTTTCACCACCTTTGCGGACAAAAAAACCTGATAACTTGGCATATGTTTGGTAAAACATGTAAGCATGTTAGATAGATCAAATTGCATGCCAACCACATGTATAGTTGATGCTTCAACATCTGGAGTATAAAGCCTTTTATCTACAAATTAAATAAAAAGACTGCTAATCAAACATGTTTTATATATGACGAAAGCTAAATGTGATATATGGTATCATGCTATGCGAAACCATCATGTTAATCCTTCATTACATGCGATTTGTCATTTTCATAACATGCGAATTTAATCATTTTTTGCTAATCAAACATGTTTATATATGACGAAAACTACATGCGATATATGGTATCATGCTATGCGAAACCATTAATCCTTTCATTACATGCGATTTGTTGTTTTCATAACATGTAAATTTAATCAGTTTGGTTCGATGAAAGTTAATCTCTAATAACATTAACAACCTTCCAAACAATTACTATCAAAAACAAATCATTGCATTGAGTATAAAAAATAAGAACATGAAAAAATAAGTACATCTAAACACATGAGTTAAGAACTCACTATTGGAACCATCAATTACAACATTTGTATTTGCGGAATTAGGATTTCTAACTTCCTCAACCGTAACTCTCTGGTCACCACCCAATTGAACATGCTCACTGACGAATTCGGCATCTTCGAAATTGACATCTGTGTTTCGTTCGGTGCTTATTCTACGGATCCATTGAAACCAACAAATCGATCAAACCCTAATCTCGAAGAAATGAAAACTGCTAGTTTTAAAAATTGTGAATATTTGAAACTGATAGGATTCATAATTATCGGAATAGTGTGTAACGAACTCGCAATTGCTTATTGAAAGAATTGTCTAATTTGCCCTCTGCTGATGGAATGAATTGTCTGATATACCCTTATGTAGGAAAACTGAATCAGGGACATGTGTAGGGCTATTATGATCGTGTACGTAATGTATGATTAGAGGATTTGTATTCTACACTTCCTCTCTCTATATATATAGTTCAACCAAATAAGACATTTGTAACTCATAAATTTTGATTATCACATAACATATGATATATCTTTGCATTCCATGTATGCTTTTTGCATGGTTTGATAAATGCTTTTATGTATGGTTTATGATTTATGATTTGGTAGATTTATTGGTCGATTGTGGTATTGTCGGACTTGTTGGTTGTGGATTTGGATCTTCATATATTATGTGCATATGTAGGGTGGATTTGGAACTAGATGTCGTACTTATATGCATGTATGATAGTATATTAACATTTAAATTTAAATATTGCTTTTTATACATATGTACATTTTATTAATGTAAGGTTATGTTTTTAGGCAATTTGTATGGTTCTGGTTGCAAGTATGAATTGAAGACATCCGTTTTTGGTGGCAACTATGAAGACATCGGTTTGGGAAATTATTATTGTATATCTTTTTTCATCTTTAGAGATGTATGTATCTTTGTAACTTTGTAACCTTTTTTGTTTTGTACAACTTTGAAACTTTTGTGATTTATATTCCTGGTTATTTCATATTGCTTTTGTTATAACATAACAAGAATTAACACAAGATAGTGCTAAAACTTTAAGAACTTTAGAAAGATTATAAGAGCAAGAAGTAGAGAATTGTATAACTTATGAAAGTGTATACATGAGGTGCATTTTCTCTTCTATCTTGAGCTAGTATTTATACTACAAAAGATTAACTATTTGGTAGACAAGGTTAACTATTTGATGGATAAGTAGTATGGTACATTATTCCATAAGTTTGACAAAGATTCATCCTCTAGCTTGGTAGATCTAGAGGTAAATCTTGATCTACATGGTAAATATTCATAACACTCCCCCTTGGATGACACTTTGCAAACTTTGGGGTCTTTAAGTACTACCTCGTTAAAAACCTTGCTAAAGAAAAACCAGTGGAAAAAACCTTAGCTAAGGGAAAAAGAGTGCAGTCTATAGCTCCCCCTCAAGTTGAAATTTGTATGGCATTACATTCTCCGTACGTGACGCATGCCAATGTCATGAACGTGTTTCTTGAAAGTTGCTGTAGGTAGTGATTTTGTGAAAAGATCGGCTGAATTGGATATATCTCATCTCGACCTGATTGTCTTTAATAAGGTCCCGAGTATATGCAAAGAATCTTAGTGGTATATGTTTTCTTCTGTCACTTTTGATATACCCTTCTTTCCTTTGAGATACACAAAGGCATTATCTTTGTGGATCGGAGTTGGACTATGATTTTTCTGTAGCCCACAAGAAGTCACTATGTGTTGTGACCTAGATCTCAGCCATACACATACTCTTGAAGCTTCATGTAGTGCAATGACTTCAGCATGATTTGAGGATGTTGCGATAAATGTTTGTTTTTTATAACGTCATGAAATTGCAGTTCCTCCATTCATAAATACATATCCAGTTTGAGATATTGCTTTATGAGGATCAAATAAATAACTTGCATCTGTATGACCAACTAACCCTTCTTTTGAATCGTTAAGATAAAACAAGCCTAAATCTAGAGTACCTCGAAGATATCGAAAAATATGTTTAATCCCATTCTAGTGTCTTTTAGTAGGAGTTGAACTAAATCTTTCCAACAAGTTCACTGCAAAAGAAATGTCAAGTCTGGTACAATTCATAAGATACATAAGTGCTCCAATTGCAGTGAGGTATGGTACCTCTGGACCAAGAACTTCTTCGTTGTCCTCACAAGGACGAAATGGATCATTTTCGACGTTAAGTGATCCAACGACCATAGGAGTGCTTACAGGATTTGCCTTTTCCATATTGAAACGTTTCAATAGATTTTCAGTATAGTTCATCTGATGCACAAGTATTCCATTGCTCATATGTTAAATTTGTAAACAAAGAAAATATTTGGTTTTTCCAAGGTCTTTCATTTCAAATTCTTTCTTTAAAAGAATAATTGTTTCATGAATTTCTTTTTTGTGTCCCAATTATATTTAGATCATCAACATATAAAGCTATGATCGCATATCCTGATGTTATGTTCTTAATAAAGGCACATGGACAGATAAGATCATTTATATAACCTTTACTTATCAAATACTCACTCAAACGATTGTACCACACTCTTCCAGATTGTTTCAATCCATATAAAGATCTTTATAATATGATCAAATACATTTCTTTGGGTTTTGAACTTAACACTTCAGGGAGTTTAAACCCTTCACGAATTTTCATATAGATGTCACTATCAAGTGATCCATACAACTAAGCTGTAACGACATCCATAAGACGCATTTTTGAAACCGCTAAGCTGATTAAGTATCTAAAGGTTATTGCATCCATAACGGGAGAATATGTTTCTTCATAGTCAATCCCTGGCCTTTGTGAAAAACCTTGAGCTACATGTCTCGCTTTATATCTTGTAACCTCATTTTTCTCATTTCGTTTTCGTACAAAAACCCATTTATACTCTACAGGCTTACAGCCTTAGGTGTAACAACAATAGACCCAAAAACCTTTCGTTTGTTAAGTGAATCTAATTAAGCTTGCATAGCGTCTTTCCATTTATCCAGTCATGTCTATTTTGACAATCATTAACAGATTTTGGTTCAGGATCATCATCTCCACCCATGATGTCACTTGCTATAGAATAAGAAAATATCTCATCAATATTTCCATTTCATATCGGTTCCATATGATATGTGTATGACCATAGTTGATTGATATCTCTTTGTTAGTATCATCAACATCTTTCTCAAGAAAGGTTTCGGTATTCACTGTTTTATTAAGATCATTCTCTTTGTGGTCAATTTCCTTTAAAAGTGCTTTTCTTTTTCTAGGATTCTTATCCTTCGAACCGATTGGCCTTCCATGTTTCAAACGTTTTTGAGATTCATGAGCTATCTTATTATCTATTGCCTTACTTGGGATCTCAAGTCGAGCGGAGCAGTAGCAGCTGGTATATGAGATTTAGTAACTCTGTTTGTATCTGTAAAAGCATTCGGCAATTGATTTTCAGTTTCTTGCAAGTGTATTATCTTTTGAAGCTCTTTCTCACATTGTTTTGTTCTTGGATCAAGATAGGACAATGAAGGCACACCATGAGACATCAGTTTCTTGTTTTTTATTTTCTCCCCTAATTCTAGGAACATTGCCTCGTTAAAACGACAATCATCAAAACGTGCTTTAAATACGTCACATGTTAAAGGTTCAAGATATCGTATGATGGAGGCTGTTTCATATCCAACACATATTCCCAATCTTCTTTGAGGTCCCATTTTTGTGCGTTGTTGTGGTACAATAGGAATATACACTGCACACCCAAAAATTGTAAGGTGGCTAATGTCTGGCTCATGGCCAGAAACAAGTTGTAGTGGGGAGTATTTGTGATTTAAACTTGACCTCACACGAACCAGTGATTCGGCATGTAAAATTGCATGACCCCAAATAGACATAGGAAGGTTTGTTCTTATTATTAATGGTCTAGCGATTAGTTGTAAATGTTTGATCAATGATTTAGCTAAGCCATTTTGTGTGTGTACATGAGCAACAGGGTGTTCGACAAGAATTCCCACAGACATGCAATAATCATTAAAAGCATGGGATGTAAATTCACCAGCATTATCAAGTCTCACCTTTTGATGGTATAATCAGGAAAATGGGCTTGTAATTTTATAATTTGAGCAACAAATTTTGCAAAGGCAACATTAAGAGTTGATAATAAAGAGACATGAGACCATCTGCTGGGATGCATCTATTAGGACCATGAAATATCTAAATGGTCCATATGGTGGATGAATTGGTCCACATATATCACCTTGAATTCTTTCAAGAAACATTGGTGATTCCTTTTCAACTTTTAAGGACGAAGGCCTTGTAATTAGTTTTCCAAGTGAACAAGAGGTACATAGAGGCGTTTTATCCGATTGGGGAATTTTTGATATTTCAATGGATGTCCATGTGTGTTTTCAATAATTCTTTTCATCATTGTAGATCCTGGATGGCCTAATCTGTCATGCCATAAGTTAAATGTCTCAGGATCATAAAAACTTTCTTTTACTTCCATATGTGCTTGAAGCACATTATTGTGTGTATAATGCAAACCAGAATGGAGCATTGACAATTTTTCCAATATATGATCTTTGCTCATGATGTGCAAATATATTTTATTATCAACAGTCCTTGACTGAGTATCATATCCATTATGATATATGTTTTTGAAACTCAACAAATTTCTCGTTGATTTTGGGGAAAATAAACCATTTTCTAATAAGAGCTTTCTACTATTTGGTAATATTAAATTCGCTTTTCTCACTCCTTCTATCAAGTTTATAGGACGTGATATTGTATCAACGGTTCCTTTTGTTGGTTTGAACTCATAAAAATATTTCTTAGATTTAAGTATAGTGTGTGTGGCTCCACTACGGCTATACAAATATCTGCATCATTCGTTTGCTCTTGTACTCAAGTGGTATTCATTTTAATCTTGAAAACATAAAGAGAAATAATAATAAGTGTATAACGAAGACATTATGAATTATTGTAACAAGAAGTTTATTTATTAGTTTGAAACATTACATGAAAAGAAAAACTAATGAAATATAATAAAAATATTTATAATAAAGGATACTACATAATTGTTGGATATAATTATTATGGCTTAGCAACATGTGTTTCAGAGTTCCATCTCACTGGTATAGTCGGCGACATTAGCTCGACGTTGATATCATTAAAATTATCCACATGGTTCGCATCCTTTTCTTTTCTTTTGAGAGAGGCTTAGTAAAGTTCACATAAATGTGAAGGTGTACGACAAGTCTTTAACCATTGGTTTCTACTTCCACATCTAAAACAACAAGTGCCATTGTTTTCAGACCTACCAGCTTCATTCCTTTTGTTATACTGGTTGGAATTGGTATTTTGTGGAGTGTAGTAATTGGTGGTTCTTTGATTTCGACCACGACCACAGCCGCAGCCGCGACCACGACCACGACCATGGGAATTACCTCGAAAATTATTATTTCCTTTGAAGGAATAGTTGCGACCATTACCTTTACCAAAATGGCCACAGCTCGTCCCTATTTTCTTCCGAGTCTTTAGTATCATCATTAATAACATTATTTTCTTCTAGAATAGCTAATGATCTAGTGGGACGAGCTTGATGATTTTTCATTAGTAGCTTAGTGTTTTTCTCTACTACGAGGAGAAATGAATTTAGATTAGAATATCTTTGAAACCTTTGCAACCGATATTGTTTGTTGCAAGTTTATATTTGATGCATGAAATGTGGAGAAAGTTTTCTCCAACATTTCTTCCTCCGTAAAAGTTTGCCCACAGAATCGGAGCGTTGAGCATATTCTGAACAAAGCAGAGATGTACCCATTCACCTTTTTGAAATCTTGGAACTTGAGATTGTTCCATTCATCTCTAGCAGTGGGAAGTAAAACTTCCCTTTGATGATCAAATATGCTTTTTAAATCTTCCCACAAAACGTATGGATCCTCACAATTTGAATATTCAAATTGCAACATCTCATCAATGTGTTTATGGAGGAAGACATCGGCTTTTGCCTTGTCTTGATCGGTACAATTATTCCACTCCGTTACGGTTTCCAAAACACTCATTGATTTGAGATGTCAGTTAACATGTACCGTCCATCACATATAATTTTCTCCGGTTATATTAAGAGCCAGGAATTCAATTTTTGCGATGTTTGCCATTTTGTTGCTAAACATAAATAAGATAAATATTAAAATCTAAATATTCATTAAAAATGAGATAACATACATAGGTACAACTACAAATAAATAAATGAATACATAAGGAGCGAAAAGATGAGGTGGAAGCTCATACATTAAGGTCGGCAACAATATTAATATTATGCCGGCCAATATTAAAACCGGGTGAATCATCTTCGAAATTTTCTTGAAAAACCTTGAGAAGAAGAGTGTTTGTTGTGGAAAAATGAGACTAATAATTGGTAATTTATAGTGGTAAATTATAACCGTTTTGTAATGGTTATATTATCGTTTTATAGCCGTTATACAACGGTTATATATATATTTATGTTTTTATAATAGATGATGTATTAAAGAAATGTTATTTTATAAAGGGTATAAAATTAGGATGCATAACAATAAGAATAAAAAGGTTAGTATACATAAATAAACGTAAACTCTAAATGAAATGTGAGCGTGTGTGTATAAATAAAAGTTAGATACGATAAATGTAAAAGTTAGATGTATAATTAGATTGTTAGTAGTCCCATAGTTATGAAATATCTATAATAAATATGTTCTATTGTACTAATATTTTTTTCAAAGTAAATTATAGAGTTAATGAAGTGCTTACAATGCTTATGATGATATCTTTGTGCTTAAAGCCTTTCTGGATTAGTATATAAGCGACTCGTGTTGCTAACGTGTTATAATATTACAAGAATTACCACAAGATTAGTGCTAAAACTTTAAGAAATTTAGAAAGATTATAAGAGTAAGAAGTATAGAATTGTATAACTTACGAAAGTTTATACATGAGGTGCATTTTCTCTTCTACCTTGAGCTAGTATTTATACTACAAAAGATTAAATATGTAGGATTCCAACCTATGTAGTCGTTTCATCATCATCTAAGTAAAATCCAAAGTCAAATTTATGTCTTACGTCGTTCATCTTAGTTAGTATTTTATTAATTGCAATTTTCGGATACTAAGAGACCCCGCTCTCATTATATAAAAACAATTAGTCGTATCAGTCAATAGGTCTAGTGAGTCAAGTTTACTTAATCAAAAGAGCCTCATGGGTTCGATTTTCGGACTTACTTAGTTTTACTAGACTCGATCGGTTCACTTGCCGGTTGGTAGTTTAGTCGAGCTTTAAAGAGTCTAGAGTATAACTTAGGGTCTAGATTAGTTAATAATTCATAAACACTTTTAGCACATCAAGTTTTTGGCGCTGTTGATGGGGACTCTTGGCGATTGCATTCATTAGCTTTGATTAGACTTGCTTGATAAATACGTGCTATTTGTGTTTTGTTTTGAATCGTAGGAGTCTAATCAGTCGTGTCTTTTTGTTTTCTTTTTAAATTCATTTAGTAGAGTCTTCTTACTTGTTTTTGTGTCTAATTTGTAGTGAATGCCCCATACGCGCTCACAAGGACCGTCACCAAAGCCACCAGTTGTTAATCCTGCACTCTTCAGTGCTAACCAAAAGGGTTAGTTCTTCTTCTTCAAGTTCACCCCTTTCTGATTCTACTCTCCAATCTAAACCACCCAATTTTGACTTTACACCAAAGTCATCATCACATAATTCCCCACCACCCAGTCCTAGACCAAACCCTAATTTTTAAATGGCCGACCATATAACCATCGACCAATAATCCACCGAGGGTTTCACCAGTGTGAACTCTCCCATCATTGTTCCACCTATCACCAATTAAAACTCATGGCAAATCCCCTCGTACATCATGACTACCATCACAAACTCTTGTTAGTTCCATGGTCATGATGACAAGGATGCACCCGCACACATAGGCCGCCTTACCTAAATCCTAGGTACTTTTAAGCTACAAGGTGCCACTAAGGATTCCACCTTTCTCCAACTTTTCCCTTTCTCACTTGCGGGATGAGCCATTACCTGGCTCGATCCACAACTTGCGGGAACTTTTACTACTTGGGCTACCCTTCGAAACGGGTTTCTCAACAAATACTTCCCGCCTGCTAAGGCATTCCTCATGGAACTAGACGAACCTAATTACCTTGCTTGGGAGCGGCTCAAAACTTGCTAGCTAGATGCTTCTAACACGGTCTCTCTGATTGGGCCCTTGTAAAGATATTCTATAATGGCTAGAAGGAAAGGAGGCATGACAGACAAAGAAAACAAGGCGAGAAAGAAAGGAGGCATGACAGACAAAGAAGAAGTGCATCAACGTCACTCCACGAGCAAGGGATTGTGTCTCTTCAATGCCCAAAATTGAAAGAGTCGAATTACACCCATTGGGCAGTTATGATGGAAACAATCTTGAAGACATATAGTCTTTGGGAAACTTTTGTTTCAATAGAAGTGATAAACGAAAAGAAGGCGCATACAACGAAAGCAATTATCTTCCAAACGTTACCCGGAGATGTTTTGATGCAAGTTGCATAATACGAAAAAGCAAAGGAAGTATGGGATGCGATCAAAGTTCGCTATCTTGGAGCAAATATGGTTCCGAAAGCACGTCTACAAACTTTGAGGAGCGAACTAGAAGCTTTAAATATGGATGAGAACGAAACAATAAGTAGTTTTGCAATTAAGTTGGGTGGTATAAAAGCCAAATTTAAGACTCTCGGTACCACCATTAAAGACAAGAAACTTGTAAGGAAATTACTTATCTCCGTTCCGAAGAAGTCAAATGAAACGGTCTTGTTGTTGCTATGGTAAGATTACGCTAGCGGGAATCTTTGGGTTGACAAATAGGTGTTGCATGCTAGCTTAGGTTATGTTATGCCGTAGTATACGTTATTGTATGTGGATCTTGATAAACTCTTTTATACATATGCTAATACACTAAAAACTTGTATGCTCGCCAATACTTTATGTGTTGACGTGTTATTTTAATATGTATTGCAGGAGTGTGATCATGACACGTTGAAAAGAATCTAGTAGGAAGGACTAGAAACGCACCAAGTTTTTGCCAGGAATTTATTAACTAATCTAGACCCTAAGAAACCAAGACAAGAGCAAGTTCAGATGTTATGATTGTGGAGAACTTGGTCATTTTGCAAAAGATTGCACCAAATGGAAGGAAAAGGAGAAAGACATGCAACAAGAATCCAATCTCGCATTGGAAGAAGAACCAATGCTACTGCAAATCAAGCAAGTTGAAGACCATCGTTAAACTATATTTAGTTTAAGGGGGAGTATTGATATTTAAACTAAATATAGGGGCCGTTCTATAAATAGTAGATAGTTTATATTGCAATTATATTAGTTATGCAAGTGCGAGGACTAGATTCGAACAAAAGAAAGTTTATAACCTACACTTGATGGATCATCTCCTGGAGATGTACCTGTTCAGAATCGGCACCAATAAAGGAGGAAGCAAAAGACGCGATGTTTCAGACACATCGATTCAAGAGAAGACGCAACTATTTGCTCACACCTATTCGTTTAGTATCTATAGGTTCATGTATGTCAATTGTAATCATCAGTTTTCATTCAATACAAGCAAGTTTATCGTTCTTTTGATTTTCAATTCTTTATATTCAAAACCTGTGATTCGCATGTTCCATTACCAACAGTTTGGGCCTAAATTTGTTGGTCCACTAATTTCATCAAAGTTTCACTAGATTTTGTACAAAAATTAAGATTTAAACAAAGGTACTTCTATAATATAAGTTAGTGAATCATAGACCATACCGATATGGAGTCAATTTTAGTCACAACCAGATGATATTATGGTCTATGCACGTTTAGTAATTCTCTAAGATCCTGGGCTGCTAAGTTACTTTGTAGCTAGGTACTTACAAGCTTTCCCTATGATATAGTTATTCGAAACCTTTAAAATATGGCATGTTTTGTTGAAACTGAACTTGAAGATAAGAGAGGAGCAGTTTGTATGATTTGCAAATTGTTATATTTTTTGTTCAAAACAATTTTAGATGCAGTTCTATCTGTAGGCTGTAGGTCAAGAAAATACAGAAACTGGGAAAGATCAAATCAAAAGAAATTGTTATATTTTCTGTTCAAAACAATTTTGCTCATTTTTTGAAGTCATTATAATCACAAGAAGTAGGATTTAATCAAAATATCGAGCTTTCCTTGCATAGGAGTAAGATTTCTCACCATCATATATAGGTCAAGGACGAGGACCACAACGATGATGAGGAAAAGGTCGTGGTCCTCGTGGACGATTCATAGGAAGAATCATAAGCATTCTATAATGCAAAAAATGTAATAGGTTTGTGCATGTTATTGCGGAGTGATTGAATGGCAATCAAGTAAAAGCAGCGATAACCAACCCCAATGAAGACTTGATTACAAGCTATTTATTATCCTCTGCTAAGACGAGGTTGACAAGGCAAGTATGTGTTCGGTTAACCTAAGCACATGACTAGACAACGAGGATTGTTTACAAGTCTAGATGTGTCCAAGAGAGTAAAGGTTCACATTAGAAATGGAGCAATGCTACATGGTAAAAGGAAAATAATAGTCAAGTTTTTTGGAAATTAAGTAGGATACCAAATTAAGATTTGACATTTTTTTCATTTAAAAAAATTAAAGAAGCTACACCATTTTTGCTTGTTGCCTTGGAACTATAAGACTTGACACTTGTCCATATAAGCTATGGTTATCCGCACGTTGAAGTCCTAGAGCTTCTTCATGATAAGGGTGTAAGGGATGGTAATTGTGTTGCAATAGAGTGAGTCAATCACAACGTGTGAAGAATGTGCATATGGGAAACAAGAGAAGAGATATTTTCACCATGCATAGGGAACATCACACATTTTTTTGTTTCTACTCAATCTATTGGAGATGACAAATATTTCTTACTTATAAAGAAGATTACAATATTTGATGGGCTGGGTATATTTTTTCTACATAAAAAGGGAGATTGCTTGGCACGATTCATAAATTTTCTTGCTAAGGTAGAAAAACAAATAAGGTGATGCTGGTAATCAAAAGAAAAATACATCCTTGAATCAAATTGTAAGATGAATAATAATTCTGATCATCGTTTCCTATTTATGTATCTTCAACCAGTGTGATCTAAGCATCACAATGCTTAAGAAAAATCTTCTAATCCTATTTGACCTAATTAGAATTTAAATCCCTAAATATTTACAATTATACTTTAACCCACAAACCTAGTTTAATAACAAGTTAAGTTTAAACACCAATACCATGGGCTTCATTCTTTGAGATCGGTTTGCCATCACAGTAGTGTTGTTTCTTCGTCACTTGTTGAATCAAGTTTACCTCCTTTTTCTTCCATGTTAGCCATACATGCTTGAAGTTTTTTAGGACAACCGTTTATAAAAAAAATTAACAATTTCATTAATTCTGTCAGAAACACGTATTACAATACAAAAAGGAAAATAAAATTGCAAACATATTACAAACCGAAATAAACAAAATAACAGAACAAGAAAAACGAATGTTGGCTGAGGATTTATGTCCAACAAAGGTCCCTTAAAACAGAATTCGGGCCACCTAGCTGAGCCCGTTTCTACCAGGGTACAACAGCCTAAGCAAATTGTACAACCGAGATTAGCCTAGCACTTGAAATTGTACATGAAACAGGAACTCGTAATTGGAGAAATCGTTAGAGGTGTTGTCTGGTTTTGGAGCATACAATTTCGTGTGTCTAGATGCCTGGTATATATACTCACGAGATTGGTTATGCAAGAAGTCTAAACTCAAAATACTTAGAATTCATAATGATTATGTCAATGAATTCAGAATTCAATTGAAATGAATTCATCTAATTCCTCATACTCGAGCCGCACCCAAAAAATAGTAATTGCGGCTCTAAGTGGCAATGAGAAGTGCAAAGTGCGCCGTCTAAACGCCACATTTACGCCCATCGTCATTATCCCGGTTCTGTGTCCGGGGCCTGGTCGCAGGTGCGTGTCGGGTGCTTTGCACCCTCCTGGCTGCCTCTGGTTGTGACCTGATACATAGAAATACTTTCCAGTAGAGATTTCTACTTATATATCAACACAATATTTATCTCTCAACCAACGTGGAATAAGCTCATTTCATTAAAATTCTAACCACATAATCTCATTCATCTTGCCTTATATTGGACACAGTTTGTTTCTTTGTGATCCTCTCACCACACCCTAATTAATTATTATACTAATCTCACATATATAATTAATTAATAGTGTCTAAAATTTCAAACAATCACCCACATGAATGGAGATCGACCCATACATTCTAGTGTCATGATACAATTTCAGTGCATAGGTAATGTAGAAGTAGGTGTTTCCTTTGAACCATCCTTTGTGATGTATACATTGTCTCCTAATGGATGGAAGATTCGATATCCTTGAACCAACCCCTTTTACATAGACATTATTACAGTTCACACATTATTCTTCATGGTCTGGTTAACC
This sequence comes from Scalesia atractyloides, assembly GCA_947069175.1. Classification (NCBI taxonomy): domain Eukaryota; kingdom Viridiplantae; phylum Streptophyta; class Magnoliopsida; order Asterales; family Asteraceae; genus Scalesia; species Scalesia atractyloides. The sequence continues at coordinate 51,328,598 of CAMTDV010000023.1, forward strand.
CCTCGTTATCGTGTCCATCATGGTCATGGACACTAACATAGTTTTGCGAGAGCTCTAGGAATTTCGTAGCCCACAATGCAATTTGTGGTGACCCCACTTCTCTCTAACATATGTGACTTTACACAAGTCATTAAAAGCCATATGGTTAGCCTCCTTTGATATAACTGATTTGTTATTGGAATGGACTAGGAAGGATGAAACTCCCACCCCAACAGTGACCTTCGTTCGTACAATTAGGTTGTTCTATTTAGCCTAGATAATAGGATCTCCAGCCTTTTGGGATAGGTTTTTTGTTGTACAGACTTACCCCAAGGACTTTAGTTCCATTTCTCTTGATGACTTAATAATTTCCTCTCTCTTAAGTCTTTTGTAAGTGTATCCGTAATGTTATCTTTTGACTTCACATAGTCAATCGAGATAACCCTTATTTGGTGCAGTTGTAATATTGTATTATGTCTACATTGTATATACCTTGATTTGCCATTATACATTACACTTTGAGCTATACCAATAACCGATTAGCAATCCCATGTATGCAAATAGCAGTCGCAGTCTTCGGCCAGCCAACTTGGAACATATTCCAAGAATTGTCATAACCACTCTGTTTCTTTCCAGCTTTATCTAAAGCGATAAAATCATACTCCATCATGGATCTAGCTATAAGAGTTTGCTTAGATGATTGCCAAGCTATAGTCGCTCCTCCAAGTAGGGCTCTAAATGAACCAAATCATTAAGGAAGGAACATGTTCACGGACGTGAAGGTTCACGAACGCTTACCAAACCAATTTCTTTTTCGTGTTCATTCATTAAAGACATGAACATGTTCATGAACACTTACCAAACGATGAAAAACGCAAGCAAATTTTTATGAACACAAACAAACATTATATATTCCTTTAAAAATACAATGTGCATTTTTCATCAAAAAGAGAGATTACGACGAATCCACCAAAAATAATTAAATAAGTAATATAATAACACAAAAACTAAGATTGTGTTAAGCTTTAACACAACATAAAATTGAGATGATCAAATGAGTGATGTTGGCGGAGACGTATAGTATAATTATGGTTTCAAATTTTAAAAACAAAGCCGATAAGATAAAAAGTAAAACAACAAAAACCTTTAAATAAATGAACACAAATGAACATAGATGAGAGAACATGAATGAACACATTAGCGATGGTTCATAAACAAAAACGAACAACGCAACCTCTATTCATGTTGGTGTGTTTAATTTGTGGAACAAAATTTTGTGTTCGTGTTTGTTCATTTATTAAACAAATGACCATAAATGAGCTTCTCACCAAACAATTCAGGAACTTTCATCTTCCTTTTGAATATTCATAGATATCCAAGTACTTTACATCCCGGTGGAAGATCTACTAGCTCCCAAGTATGAATCTAACAATAGAATCAATTTCACTCTTGATGGCTTCTTTCTTTGAGCGCCATATGAAGAGGTGAGCACTTCTAAGTAGGTTTGAGGTTCACTCTCAACCATATAAGTAAGAAAGCCAGGCACAAAGGATTTCTCAATCCTTTGCCTTTTGCTTCTTCTTAGCTCAACCTCTTCAGGCCTCTGACTATTCTTGAGTTTTCTCTTGAACAATCTTATCAACCCTTGTTGATGAACTCACATGAGTTTGTTATCGCATCTAACATTCATCTTCAAAATAAGTTACATTTCCCGACCTTGTCTCTATGATGTACTTCTTGTGCACCTACAAGAAAGCGATGTGAACTAACTTTATGACCTTATCCAATGAATATGCAAGAAACGATTTTGGGCCCTATTCTAACAGTCTTAGGAGGTGTAACCATCACTTTGGCTTGGCACCCTCACACTTTCAAGTATTTATAAGATTCTTTTCTTCCCCACCACGAATCATGAGGTGTTACATCTTTTTAAGGGGTCTTATTTAAAAGATAATAAGTTGAGAGAATGGCCTCCCCAACATGTCCTAGCTTACCCCATAACTTGTCAACATGGCATTCATCATTTCTTTTAACATGTGATTCTTTCGTTCAGCAAATGCCATTTGTTTGTGGTATATAAGGAGAGGTACACTAACGTATTACGCTACTTTGTGTGCATATATTTTCAAATAGTGAAACATATTCACCTTATGAATCACTTCTCACATGTTTGTTTCTCTTATTAAGTTGATTCTCAACTTCAGCTTTATACAAGAAAAACTTGTTAATTGCTTCATCCTTACTCTTAAGTAAGTAAACATAACAATATTATATACTATCATCAATTAAAGTGATGAAGTACTTGTTGCCATCTCTAGTGAGAATCATCTTTAAATCACACGTTAGTGTGAATCAAATCAAGGGTTCCAGTTATTCTTTCACCTGACTTAAATGATGATCTTGTTAGTTTCGTTTCAAAACAAGTTTTACATTTTGATTTTGAATCAATGGCAAAATTTGGTATGTAATCTAATTTAATCATATTTTTTTCTATTAACATGACTAAGATGACCATGCCAGGTGTTAGGAGACTCAACAAAGTAATCCAAAGTAGGGACATTCTCATTCATGTTTTTTTTTCTATTGGTTAGGAACATGAGTTTTTTCTGAAGTCCACTTCAAGGTCACATCACCATCCCCGTTAGTATCAGGTATAAGAGCATTCCCCATGTATAACTTCTTATCACCCACAACCTCTTTAAATGTATTGAAAAGGGTTTTATCTAGGTAACATTGCGTGTAGCCCAAGTGTCACCCCACCACCTTTTTGGGTTTTTGGACACCAAATTAACCTTCTCCATCATAACAATAAGGAAGGTCTGAAATCATAGCCACCAAGGGCTTGCCATCATCAATCATAAGTGCCTTCTCACGTGTAGGTTCCTTGCACTGGTCAGCACAGTGACTAGATTCACCACAGTTGTAACATTTCCATTTCCCTTTGAAGGGACCACCTTTCTTTTTCACACTGCCGTTCTTTGGCCTTTTTTTTTGCTTTGCCACTAAACTTGTGGCTTTCGTATCGCTTTGAAGACTTACCATGTTCCACCAGGTTGGCTTTTGCCGAAGCTTCAACTTGGCTTCCCATATGTGCCAACTTGTTATCTTCATCAATTCTCAATTCTGAGGCGGACCACAAGGTCCTATATAGTCATCTCCTTTTACTTATGCTTAAGGTAATTCTTGAATATCACCCAACTAGAAGGCAATTTTTCAACAATTATCGCCACTTGAAATGTTCCACTAAGATTCATTTTTTAGACAAAATGTCACTAAGAATAATTTATAGCTTCTTAACTTAACACATTAAAGTTTTGGAATCAACCATTTTATAGTCCAAAAACCTAGCCACAAAATATTTCGTTGTACCAACATCTTTAGTTTTTTACTTGCATTCCAATGACTCCCGTAATTCTTTGACAGTCAGTACCTTAAAATAACATTATACAAGGCACCCACAAGATCGTTCAACAGATAGTTGCAGCACAAACACCTGGAGTTTTTCCACACCTTAACCACACTCACAGATTGAGCGTCAGATGCTTCTTCGGGGAGGGGGGACTCGCTCAAGAACCTAGCAAGGTTTAGGGTAGTCATGCAAAACATCATATTTTATTGCCACCTTTTGAAATTCAAACTAGAAAACTTTTCAGGCTTCTCAGTATATTGGCATCCAAGGCCGGTTGGGTACCAACTAATGGTTCTAAAGTAGTGCATGAAATAGCTCCCTTGGTGGAGGATATAGGTCCGACGGTGGTGGTTGAAGCAGCAACTTGTGTAGCCACTTATGAACATGATAGAACTAGTCAGAAGTGTTGTGTTGGTTTACTAAAAACCAGAAGAATACAAGGAATAATCCTTTATACAAAGTTAGCCAAAAGCTTGTAAGATTTAATTTGGTTTAAAATAACCAAATAAATGTGTAACCTGTATAGAAACTCAAATATAATTTTTAAAAACCAAACTATTTATCATGTTTTATAAAATCTGTTTTAAGCTTATAGGACAACCGTTCATAAAATTAAATAACAATTTTATTAAATCAATGAGAAACAAATTTCAATATAGAAAGGAAAGTAGAATTGTAGACACGTTACAAATGGAAATAAGCAAAATAAGAGAAACAGAAAAACCAATATTGGCTCAGGATTTTTGTTCAACACGAGTCTCTTAAAAAAGATTTCTAGCCATCTAGGACAACCCGTCTGTCTTCCAGGGTGTTATGTGGTTTTTGGAACATGCGATTCCGGGCACGGCAGCGTGTCGGGTGCTTCGCACCCTCCCTCCTGGCTGCCGCTAGTCGTGTCCTGATACAAAGGAATACATTCGATAGAGATTTCTACTTAAAAATCAACACATTATTTATCTCTCAACCAATGTCGACAAGCTCATCTTGTTAAAGTTTCAATCACACAACTTAAAGCTTTGATATATCATTGGCTTTATTTTGGACCCAGTTTGGTTGATTGTGAATCCCTGACGACACCCTAAATAATTATTAAATTATTATATATACTATATATATATATATATATATATTATTTAATTATGTCCAAAATTTCCAAGTTGATTCCACTTTAAACATTTTATGTGATACTTGTTTTGATGGACTCGATTTCCACATTATTCTTCTATGACTTCAAATTTATTCCTTGATCAAGTTCTCTTTTTTTATTTGAATCCTTATGACTACAACATACACATTTATGCCCCTTGACTTTCTTTATTCCTTATTTTTCAGTAATAGAAGTTTGTCATGTGCGTATTCCTCCTTGATATATTTCTTAAAAGCCTTCAATCTTTTTACAACTTCTTGTATTTACATTGTCTCAATATCAACAATCTGTCCATTGCAACAAAAATCTAAATGAACTTTTTTGGTATTGAATCGGGGCAAAGTTTGGATTATTAAAATTCAATTTCCTATTAACTTTTCTAAAAGCTCATGTAATTTTATCTTGTAAAATCTTAAAGAACCATTGGTATAATTGATTTTAATAATCCAAACTATTAACCGTTGGCCGGTAATGGTTCCAACTTAAAAATAACCAATGGTGGTTCCACCTTTTCAAACGTTGTAAACTAATGGACTTTTAATAACAGAACCTTAATTTCTTTTTGTCCCCTTATCATTTTCGGTTTATAAAAAGTCCATTGGTTTACAATATATGAAAAGGTGAGACCACTACTGGTTATTTTTTAAGTTGGGTCATTGTCGACCAACAGCTAATAGTTAGGATTATTAAATCCATTATTCCAAAATCATTTAGTCTTTGTTGTGAGGTCATAAAGTTTGTTTTTGATCTAAACTAGGCTTTATGTTCATTACAAGTTCTTATTTTATATATTTCTTGTAAAGTTGTAATATTACACAAGCCTTATTTTGTCACACCCCGACCCGCAGCGGAAAGAAAAGTCGAGGCATGGTTGGGTTATCACCAAAGCTCATGACATTTACTAATAGGTTTCATATTTATTAAATTGGAATTAAAACTTCAAATATTCAAACACAAGAATTCATACAAGCACAAACAAAACCAAAATATTGTTCAGTACACAATTACTTTGTTTAATCTTCTAAAGCCATTCCTATGTGTTTCTTTCTTTAGCTTGTTCACCTGTATCATGCGTAAAAAAAAGATTTGGATCAACAAAAGTTGGCAAGTGAATCTTAGTAAAACATTTAAAAGTTGAATCGTATTGTTGTTGAATAAAAATTGTGCATGAATCACATGTGAGCATATGTATATAGATAACAAATCACAAACCACATTATATCCACAATGAACACATGACATGTGAATGATGTACTTGAGATCAAGGCTCAATCAAACGGAGCCGATCTAATGAGTCACCTGATGCTCAACCCGTATCCCACGAGGAACTGATGGGACTAATGAAATGATTGCACCGAAATGATAAATGTAACACACATAATCACACAACAACTATATACATTTGATCAGATGATGTTACACAAGTGTTTAAATAAATAATAAAAATATACGTCACATGATATACCCCAAAACATGATTAAAGAGGGGAATTCGTAGAGATTCACTCACAGTGGGTGCCTATTCTTGGTTGAAAACGAGTGCGCACGAGTTGAGAATTTGACCGACGAAAGAGTACTAACCTAAAATAATAACGCGATATGTCGATAAATAAAAAAAATAATATTTTGGTTAAAAACCTTTATTTAGATTTTTAAGTTATTTTTGTGATTTTTATTGATATGTTAAAACCTTTGAAATTATATTTTTAGGCATTTTTAATTGATTTTCAGCTTAAATTTTAATATAAATCCATGAAATAAAAATATAATAATATTTAAAAAAAAACTTGTGAGTCTCAGACCGGTTCGTTGGTGGAGTTGGCAGCGGGTATCAAGATTCGAACTCGTGACCTCTTGGTTGTATGCACGCAGCTCTTCCAACTGAGCTACGTGTCTAACCCGAAGGAATCCTGATTTTAATTATATTAATACTCTCTGTAGACTATTTTCAGAAATCAATTTAATTTTAATAAGATTCAAAAGAATTTAAACGGTGTGCACTAAGGGTCTTGAACCCGTGACCTTACATGTGTTTTGCACCCAACCCAACCAACTGGGCTGGGTGTCTAATCCGATGAAACTTGATTTTATATTATCTTTATATACATACTGCTGAATGATATAACTTATCAAAAATAAAAACTGTTATATAACAGTGATACGGTTAGGAGACTCGAACCGGGGACGTGTATATTGTGTTTGCACACAGTCCACCACGGGACTGTGTGTCTAGCCCGTTTAAAACAACCGATTTAATTGCATAAAAACACTTAAACCCACTTCGTCTTCTTCAATTTAAATTAAACCCAGAACTTATACATGCCTGAATCAATTTGATTCATTCCGATTTTGCTATCAATCGACTGTACATGATGTTAATTAGATAAAATTTAAAAGGATAAACAAAGAGATCTCCCGTATGAACAGGGTCGGTAGGGAACGTGGTTCCGGCGACTTGCTGAGTTCCGCGACTTGCTGAGTTCCGGTGACGGAGAGGTTTAAGAGAGCAGTGTGGTTCGAAGAACTGAGCGAGTTGAACAATGAGGATACAACCAGTATTTATAGATTGAAAGGGGGAGTGTTTGATTTTGGTTTTAGAAACCGAATTGGGTGATTGATTGCTTGCAATTAGGATGGATTGATTCAGATTTTGGAAAGGATTAACACGGATTGACAGTTTGCACTTAACAGATTTCAGAGACGAGATCATCGGATTTGATCTTGCCGGCAATCATACGTGTTTCGTTTATATAACTAAGATGATTTCAAAATCTTAACAAATGGTGCGTGTGTCTCGGTGGTGTTTGTTGTGTGTGTTTACCCGAGGGACCCGCGTTCGATTCCCGGTTTACCCTTTTTATTTATTTATTTTATAATTTTAATATTGTCTATTTTAATTTAATTGTTATTCTTCATTAATTTCAAATACTTGATTCTAATAACTTTTTAAACAATAAAAATGCTAGAAATAAATGAATATACGCACTTGATTAGTAAAATTGGTGCGGGTTTTCGAAACCCGTTTTACACAAATATTACAGTATATCATACTTTTTAGAAATTTTGTCCCAAAATTTAAGTAATAGTTGTAACCGGAAAAAGATGCGGGTATTTTTCTCGTATTGAGTCTTCACGTTCGCAAGTAAACTCGGGTCCTCGTTTGGACTCTCAACGCACCCTGACGATTGGAATACGACTTCGTCTCAAGCGCTTCTCACCGAAATCCATGATTTCTACTGGCCTTTCAATGAAGTGCATTGATTCATCAACTTGGATATCTTCCAAAGGAATATGGAGATTTTCGTCGGCAAGGCACTTTTTCAAGTTTGATACATGAAACGTGGGATGAATTTTGTTGAGTTCTTCTGGTAGGTCAAGCTTCTATACTACAGGACCTACTCTTTCGAGTATCTTGAATGGTCCCACATTTCAAAAGTACTTGATCACCAACACAAAACTCCAAAGGCTTTCGTCGTTTATCAGCGTAACTCTTTTGACGAGTTTGAGCCGCTAGGAGATTATTTCGAATTTGAAGAATTTTGTCAGTCGTTTCTTGAATCAGTTCAGGTCCGGTGATTTGCGCTTCACCAATTTCGTGCCAACATACTGGAGATCGGCATTTACGACCATATAATTCTTCAAAAGGAGCCATACCGATGCTTGAATGATAGCTATTGTTGTATGAGAATTCAACTAACGGAAGATGAGTGTCCCAATTACCTTTGAAGTCTATGACACATGCTTGCAACGTGTCTTCGAGGGTTTGTATGGTGCGCTCAGATTGGCCATCAGTTTGAGGGTGAAAGGCAGTGCTGAGGTCTAAACGTGTACCCAAAGCGGATTGTACGGCTTGCCATGTTCGTAAAGTGAAGCGGCCGTCTCGATCTGAAATGATACTTAAAGGTACACCATGACGGCTTACGATCTCATTGATATAGATACGAGCTAACTTCTCATTCTTGATGTCCTCGCGACTTGGAATGAAATGAGCTGATTTAGTAAGACGATCAATGATTACCCATATGGTGTCATACCCACTGGAGGCGGTAATGAAATCCATGGTTATATTTGTCACACCCCGACCCGCAGCGGAAAAGGTGATCGGGGCATGATTGGGTTATCATCAAAGCTCATGACATTTATTAAGCGTTTCATATTCATTAATACAAATTAAATGGAAATTTACAATGATTGCTACAACATGATCTAACTAACAATCTAAACTTCTTTGTTCTCTTCTAAGGCATATCCTATGTTTTCCTTGCTTCAACCTGTTCACCTGTATCATGCGTAAAAAGGTTTTTGGATCAACATAATGTTGGCGAGTGAATCCTATGGAAAACATTTGAACAATTTATTTAAATTGATTATGAAATATGTGCACAACCAAACATGAGTAAAATTAGATGTAACTTGATCAACAATCATAAGATGTTAAATGAAACACTCATGAATAACAATGGCACAATTAAAGGCACGCGATGCTCAACTCGTCTCTCACGAGGAACTGAGGGGCCTAATGAATGAATTGCATAAACATGATGACATGAATGACACAACTACAAACAATATAAACTCAATGAAACACACATGAACAATAATGAATTTGAATTGAAGCACGCGATGTTCTACTCGTCTCCCACGAGGAACTGATGGGCTTAATGTATGAGTTTCATATAATTTGACAAACGGAATATAAGTAAATCACAACAATAAAACAATCTAAGTTTAAGTCATGATGTGGTATGGCACAAGTTTAAATAAATAAATTAATTATTTTCATAACACATGACACACCCCAAAACGTGTAATTTAAAAAGGGGAATTGTAAGATTCACTCACAGTGGGTGCGTTCGGTTGATGACGTTGAATGCACGCGAAGTGGTTTTAACCACGAGTGAGATTTAACCTAGATAAATCGCATTATGGTTTGGTAAGTAAACAGATTTTATTAAACTATTTTAGTAGGATTGTTGGGTGTATTTTTGTGAGTTTGAGGCTATTTTCTAACCTTAAAAATGTTATTTTTAAGTATTTATAATTGATTTTTAATTAAAATAATTAAATAAAAATAAGAAAAAAATATTTTTTTGTTTTTGCTACAGTTGACTTTGACCATTGACTTTGACAGGCGTTGACCGGTTCGAGGCATATTGTTGTGCGCTGGGTGAGGCTCGAACCCGAGACCTCCCGTACGCGTGCACGCAGCTCTACCAACTGAGCTACGTGTCTAACCCGTTATATATCCGATTTTAATTACATATATACATTAATTAGAATTAAACAGAAATCCTTTTTATTTTAAAAACAGTTTAAACGACTCCGACATGCACTCCACAGGTCTCGAACCCGGGACCTGTGGTTTAATCCAACACACAGTCCACCGCTGGACTGTGTGTTCAACATGTTATATCATTCGATTTTTATTATACTTAAATACTAATTATTTATTTCCTTTTCTGCCTTAATTAAAAAGAAGAGATAATTGTCCGAGTCGGTGCTGAAGACCGGACTCGAACTCGTGACCAGCGATATAAACAAACACACAGTCCACCGCTGGACTGTGTGTCTAACTTGGTTGTTATTCCGGTTATCAATATACTTAACATATATCTAAGGCGACTCCGGTTCAGTAAACAAAAAAAAATGGTTTTTATTAAGGCAGCGTGTGTGAGACGGGAATCGAACTCGAGACCTTTGCATGTTTAACGTTTTATGTGCACACAGTCCACCGCAGGACTGTGTGTCTAACCCGATTAATATCCTGATTTTAATTAAACTTATAGGATACGGAAATACATCGTCTTCCTCGTCAGGTTATAACCAGAAATCGGGTCTGACTGGTTCGAGTTTTTATTCAAGTTTCATTAGTGTTTTAGGTTAATTACTGGTAAGATAGAAGTAAAAAGAAAGGAAAAATAAGCGTGAGGTATACCGACTCGCTTTCCTCTGTTTTCCGGCAGAACTCCGGCGACAGAAATCACCTCCGGCGATGAGTTTCTCGTAGCAGCGAGTCTCCAGGAAGTTTAGAAAGGGCGTGGGTATCTCCGGGATAACTCAGGGGCTTAGTAAGGCTCGGCAATGGAGAAAACGGTTTTCCGGTGATGAGCAGAGAAATTCCGGCGAGTGGAATTACGCCGTGGAAAGATGTGTTTTTGAGCGAAAAGGTTTGTCGTCGGTTGTGGGTCAATTTATAGGAGAAAAACGAGATGTATTTGGTCTGATTTCGGACTGTGTTCATTTATTTAAATTTTCCGGCGGTTTTGATTTTGGTCGCGGACTTCAAACATCGGTTATAACCGATATATTGTTAATGGTTTACGTTATAACTGAAAGTGGTGTTAAAACTCGCGAGATTTCCGGGATTCCGACGACTGAACCGTTTGGGCGCCGGTTTTGAATTCGTAAAGTCACTTTAAGAATTAAATGATTTCATTATTTAACAAACAAAGCAAGTGGCGCAGTGGTTTGTGTTATGTGTGATAAGTCATTTCCGGATCGGTACAGACCCGGGTTCGAAACCCGGCAGAGGCAATTCATTTTTATTTTGCGATTTTTGACAGTTTTTCAAAAACTAAATATATATTCCCGTATAATAATTGATTACGGATCGTTTAAAAATATTTTGGGCATTTAATTCGCAACGAAATTTTTGACTGACTGTTCGGTTGCTAAACGGAGCGGGTTTGGTAAATCCGTTTTTGACGGATGTTACAGTATCCCCTGCTTTTTAGAAATTTCGTCCCGAAATTTAAATAATGATATATTTTGACTAAAAGGATGATGATGTTTTGTTTGACAGTTGTATGCTTAGCAAAATAAAGGCTTAAGTTTTTGTTCGAGGCGGTAACGTTCCTTGTAAGGGTTAAGTACCCTATTCAGGAATCGCTTTTTGTTGCCTACTGTATAAGTATTGATAAGCAGAAATGATTTGCTAAAATGATATCATGCATAAGAGTTTAGATACGTTTGGGAAAGTATGGTTATATCCTAAGGCAAAACTTCTAACACTACAACCTATACATAAATAAAAACACAACAGCTGATATTTGAACATAAGTAAACACAACAGCTAATATCCGAACATGAATAAACACATCAGCAAATATTTGAACATTAATAAACACATCAGCAAATATTTGAACATGAATAAACACATCAGCAAATATTTGAATCCACATTCTGATAGCATATATGTTTGAATGATGGAAGTTCCTCTCTCGTTTATTATGATGGAGAGGTTAGTTTATGTAGAAATGGAACACAATCCATCTCTTTAAATAACATGATGATATAAATGTAACACAAATTCCAACCAAGGCAATACTAAATCCTACATGGAACTTCTCATAACCGCCTGATAATGCCTCTGATCCTTTGGCAAGAATACTTATATATAGGAAGTACCAGCGGCGTATCCACCATATTCTTGCCAAATTTTCATTAGCTTTATCCACAAGTTATGATTGGTTACCAAGAAACTAATAAATCCTACATAGAACTTCTCATAACCGTCCGATAATGCCTCTGATCCTTTGACAAGAATACTTATATATAGGAAGTACCAGCGGCGTATCCACCATATTCTTGTCAAATTTTCATTGGTTTTATCAGTGAATTATGATTAGTCCTATAACTCTACAACCAATACAACAACCATAAAATACTGAAATGAAATATATCTGTGCGATCAAGGCTCAATCGAACGGAGCCGATCGTATTGCATGTACTGAAAATGAAATGGATGTGCGCTCAAGGCTCAATCAAACGGAGCCGAACGTATTGAATGTACTGAAATTGAAATTGTGTGCTCAAGGCTCAATCGGGTGGAGCCGAGCGTATTGCATGTACTGAAAATGAATAACTTAACCACACAAACAGCCTATGCATGGAACCTCTCATAACCGCCTGATAATGCCTCCGATCATTTGACAAGAATACTTATATATAGGAAGTACCATCGGCGTATCCACCATATCCTTGTCAAATTTTCATTGACTTTATCCGTAAGTTATGATTAGTTCTATGCGACTCTACAACAAACACAACAACCACAAGATACTGATAATGAAATTGTATGTGCGCTCAAGGCTCAATCGGGTGGAGCCGAACGTATTGCATGAACTGGAAATGTAAATTGAAATGTGCGCTCAAGGCTCAATCGGGTGGAGCCGAACGTATTGCATGTATTGAAATGTAAAATGAAATAACCGATCAAGGCTCAAACAAACGGAGCCGATCGTGCGGGCACGCCCTGATCAGCCGCATAATAAAATGGGGATCAAACTCAACCTCGATGGATGGGGAGCTACGGCCTCGGCAAAAGCATATACTGAAAACAATATATAATATATAATATCCAATAATTTCTCTAACAGTCTACACATGGAAAAACATAAAACTAAACGATAGGAATTGAATCTGGATCTTCGGCGAAGAGGACTAGTTGAGTATCTTCATCTGGGCCGTCATTATCTTCGACAGGATTGGTGTTGATATTGAAGACTCTTCCTCTTGTTGGTGGCATAGTGGTTGGGTTTTCTTGGTTTACTTGGTTAACTGGGTTTGATTGGGCTTGAGTGTTGATAACGTTAACCAATTGAGGGCATGTGTTTCTAAAGTGGGTAGGGTCGCCACAATTGAAACAAGCTCGAGCATATGGGAACATGGGGTATTGGGGTTGTTGATAGGCTTGGGCCATGTTTTGAGTAGGGGAAAAGGTTTGGTCTTGAAAGGTGCGACAAACATTGCTCAAATGACCATAGCGTCCACAAGTTGCACATAGACGACAAGGTAGAGTATGGGGATGGTGATAAAAACAGTTGTTGCATCGAGGGTGAGGTCCAAGATATGGTTTCTTATCTGGGTAAGCTAAGTTGGGTGCCACTTGGGTGATTGGGATAGCTCGGATGGGTATGGCGTGTAAAACTGGTTGATTTCGTTGGGTCGCAGCGAAAAGTCGCCCGACTCTTCTTCTCTTAGGATTGGGTTGAGAAGGAGATTCAGTTTGAGTGGAGTCGGAGGTTTCAGTCGATTCTTTATCCTTCTTCTTCTCCTCCTTGAAGTCTTTGTTTCGGATTCGGTTCTCGGTGAGCTCTGTTGCTAGCTCCATTGCTGCTTCCAAAGTTGCAGGCTTGGTACTTATCACAGGGTCTTGAATCTTTGACGGAAGACCACGAATGTAGTGCTCGATCAAACGGTAGAGGGGAGTGAACATGTTGGGAACCATTTGATGTAACTCGAGGAATCTTTTGTTGTAGGTGATGTGGTCTCCTTCCACTTGCTTCAATGAGTAAAATTCATCTTCTAACTTCTTGATTTCGCTCCTTGGGCAAAATCGCTTGGTCATGATTTCCTTCAATTCGTTCCAAGTTAAGGACATAGCATCTTCCACACCTCGTTTGGCCTTCTCTGTGTTCCACCAAGTAAGTGCTATCCCATATAGTCGACCGGTAGCATAACGCACTTTGCGATCATCAGGGCAATCGCAATTTAGAAAAGTGTTCTCCATTTCTTCAAACCAATGGAGGAGAGCGGTGACGCCTTCAGTCCCTTTGTACTTCGGAGGGTCGTATGATTTAAAATGCTTGTAGGTGCATTTAGTGGTATTTGGGGGAGAGTTGAAAATGTTTTGGTTTGCTTGATTGACAGGATTATTGGTAAGTGCTTGTTGAACTTGGATTACAATATTGGGTATTACGGCAGCCATTTGTTGAGCGATTAAGGCAGCCATGCGCTCGCGGGCTTTTCTTGCTCTCGTCTTCCTACGGGCGAGGTTAGAAGACATCTACAATGAATACATGACAAGAGTATGAGTTGGATGCTTTTGGGATCATGGGTCGCATTCAAGAACGAACATTCATAAAATAATTATAGATAAATAAATTACTACATCCATTGGATGTCTTGGGTTTTGCTCGCTGTTAGGCCCTTCATGCCGCCATACTTTACCTGTGTAATCATGTGGGCCCCCATGAATACCGGTTTTTCATATGGTTCGCACGGTCTCTGCCTGGTTGCGTACACAAAAACCCGGAGAAAATCGAGAAATATGTATACAACGTGTGATGTTCGGAATGTGTCCAGGTGTAGACACGGTGACACCTCAAAGTAGGGTTAGTTCGAACGACGTTTGGCCTAATAGGTCCTTCGTACTCTCATCGTTGGTCCCCAGGTAGGCAAACTGGTCCGTTATATTGGATTTATACGAACGCCAGCCTAGACAGGACGTTCCGACTACCGGTACTTGTACCCTTCCAGTTACTACATGCCCGTCGCAGAACTTACTTTGATGAGATTTGAAAATTGCATAAAATCTTTGGATAATGAGAATATGAAAATAAATTGAATACATGAACATCGATATATGTATAATGAATATGTATATATGTATAATGAATATGTATATGAGCATGTATGTTTGACTGAAATGTAAACAAATATGAAACAAATAAATATCACAAGTTTGTATGTAACCACCTAATCAATTTAAAATTTAGGCAGACTATAGTATAGGCTCTAAGGGTCTAATAACCTATCCTATATCCCTATAGTCATGGCTCTGATACCAATCTGTCACACCCCGACCCGCAGCGGAAAAGGTGATCGGGGCATGATTGGGTTATCATCAAAGCTCATGACATTTATTAAGCGTTTCATATTCATTAATACAAATTAAATGGAAATTTACAATGATTGCTACAACATGATCTAACTAACAATCTAAACTTCTTTGTTCTCTTCTAAGGCATATCCTATATTTTCCTTGCTTCAACCTGTTCACCTGTATCATGCGTAAAAAGGTTTTTGGATCAACATAATGTTGGCGAGTGAATCCTATGGAAAACATTTGAACAATTTATTTAAATTGATTATGAAATATGTGCACAACCAAACATGAGTAAAATTAGATGTAACTTGATCAACAATCATAAGATGTTAAATGAAACACTCATGAATAACAATGGCACAATTAAAGGCACGCGATGCTCAACTCGTCTCTCACGAGGAACTGAGGGGCCTGATGAATGAATTGCATAAACATGATGATATGAATGACACAACTACAAACAATATAAACTCAATGAAACACACATGAACAATAATGAATTTGAATTGAAGCACGCGATGTTCTACTCGTCTCCCACGAGGAACTGATGGGCTTAATGTATGAGTTTCATATAATTTGACAAACGGAATATAAGTAAATCACAACAATAAAACAATCTAAGTTTAAGTCATGATGTGGTATGGCACAAGTTTAAATAAATAAATTAATTATTTTCATAACACATGACACACCCCAAAACGTGTAATTTAAAAAGGGGAATTGTAAGATTCCATCACAGTGGGTGCGTTCGGTTGATGACGTTGAATGCACGCGAAGTGGTTTTAACCACGAGTGAGATTTAACCTAGATAAATCGCATTATGGTTTGGTAAGTAAACGGATTTTATTAAACTATTTTAGTAGGATTGTTGGGTGTATTTTTGTGAGTTTGAGGCTATTTTCTAACCTTAAAAATGTTATTTTTAAGTATTTATAATTGATTTTTAATTAAAATAATTAAATAAAAATAATAAAAAAATATTTTATTGTTTTTGCTACAGTTGACTTTGACCATTGACTTTGACTGGCGTTGACCGGTTCGAGGCATAATGTTGTGCGCTGGGTGAGGCTCGAACCCGAGACCTCCCGTACGCGTGCACGCAGCTCTACCAACTGAGCTACGTGTCTAACCCGTTATATATCCGATTTTAATTACATATATACATTAATTAGAATTAAACAGAAATCCTTTTTATTTTAAAAACAGTTTAAACGACTCCGACATGCACTCCACAGGTCTCGAACCCGGGACCTGTGGTTTAATCCAACACACAGTCCACCGCTGGACTGTGTGTTCAACATGTTATATCATTCGATTTTTATTATACTTAAATACTAATTATTTATTTCCTTTTCTGCCTTAATTAAAAAGAAGAGATAATTGTCCGAGTCGGTGCTGAAGACCGGACTCGAACTCGTGACCAGCGATATAAACAAAAACACAGTCCACCGCTGGACTGTGTGTCTAACTTGGTTATTATTCCGGTTATCAATATACTTAACATATTTCTAAGGCGACTCCGGTTCAGTAAACAAAAAAAATGGTTTTTATTAAGGCAGCGTGTGTGAGACGGGAATCGAACTCGAGACCTTTGCATGTTTAACGTTTTATGTGCACACAGTCCACCGCTGGACTGTGTGTCTAACCCGATTAATATCCTGATTTTAATTAAACTTATAGGATACGGAAATACATCGTCTTCCTCGTCAGGTTATAACCAGAAATCGGGTCTGACTGGTTCGAGTTTTTATTCAAGTTTCATTAGTGTTTTAGGTTAATTACTGGTAAGATAGAAGTAAAAAGAAAGGAAAAATAAGCGTGAGGTATACCGACTCGCTTTCCTCTGTTTTCCGGCAGAACTCCGGCGACAGAAATCACCTCCGGCGATGAGTTTCTCGTAGCAGCGAGTCTCCAGGAAGTTTAGAAAGGGCGTGGGTATCTCCGGGATAACTCAGGGGCTCAGTAAGGCTCGGCAATGGAGAAAACGGTTTTCCGGTGATGAGCAGAGAAATTCCGGCGAGTGGAATTACGCCGTGAAAAGATGTGTTTTTGAGCGAAAAGGTTTGTCGTCGGTTGTGGGTCAATTTATAGGAGAAAAACGAGATGTATTTGGTCTGATTTCGGACTGTGTTCGTTTATTTAAATTTTCCGGCGGTTTTGATTTTGGTCGCGGACTTCAAACATCGGTTATAACCGATGTATTGTTAATGGTTTACGTTATAACTGAAAGTGGTGTTAAAACTCGCGAGATTTCCGGGATTCCGACGACTGAACCGTTTGGGCGCCGGTTTTGAATTCGTAAAGTCACTTTAAGAATTAAATGATTTCATTATTTAACAAACAAAGCAAGTGGCGCAGTGGTTTGTGTTATGTGTGATAAGTCATTTCCGGATCGGTACAGACCCGAGTTCGAAACCCGGCAGAGGCAATTCATTTTTATTTTGCGATTTTTGACAGTTTTTCAAAAACTAAATATATATTCCCGTATAATAATTGATTACGGATCGTTTAAAAATATTTTGGGCATTTAATTCGCAACGAAATTTTTGACTGACTGTTCGGTTGCTAAACGGAGCGGGTTTGGTAAATCCGTTTTTTACGGATGTTACAATATTTTCCCACTTCCATACAAGTATTTTGGGTTGGACAAGAAGCCCTGAAGGTCTTTGATGTTCAGTTTTCACCTTGGAGCATGTAAGACACTTGGAAACAAAGATAGCGATATCTTTCTTCATGCCAGGCCACCAGTAGGTGTATCGTAAGTCCTGATACATCTTATCGGCTCCTGGATGTATAGAGTATTGTGTTTTGTGCACCTCATTCATGAGAAAGGCACGAAGATTGTTGCGATCGGGTATCCAAATACGGTTTAAATAGTAAAGAATACCGTCGGATTTGGTTTCTATTTTGAGTTCGACTCCACAAGATAGTTCATCGCGTATGTCTTTTTCCGTTACAGAAGTATGTTGAGATGCCCGAGTTCGATCTTTGAGGTCGGTTACAATTTGAGAACACAGAAGATGAACAGAATTAGCATATTCCCTTCTGTAACATCCGTAAAAAAAACGGGTTTTCAAAACCCGCTTCGTTTATTAATCGAATAGTCAGTTTCAAATTTTCGTTGCTTATTTAATGCTCATTTTAATTTTAAACAATACATAACTAATAAACATTTTAGAATATGGAAACTAAAATTGTTAAAAAGTAAAAATAAAGTAAATAAAAATGAAAATAGGCTGCCGGGTTTCGAACCCGGGTCAGCCGGAAGACACAATCAGCACACAACTTAACCACTCCGCCACTTGGTCCGTTTGTGTAAACAAGGAAACAAATAAAACTTAACTCTACCTGTGAACTCATCTGTTTGCGCCAAAACTGAAACCGCTCATCGGCTTTCAACTGTCCAGACTGTTGAGTGATCGCTATTACTGATTATAACCGATAGATCAATTGCTGCCCACGTTCTTAATCAATTCGGTCATCAATTGTCTCGATTCATATGATTTTGGGAGTTGAAAACCGAAATCAATTACTTTCTGATTTACTCTAACAATATCATCGTCTCGTAATTCGGAAACACTCACAGAACCTCCAATTTCACTTTCGCTCTAATTTCTGTTCGTCGGAAACGTTTTCTGATATCGCCGGACTTTCGCCGGAAAACCGTGACATTCATCGAATCGGTAAATTTCTCAATTCTTTCCTCTTCTATCCATTGTTAGACTTATACTAACTTAAATCCTTCAACCAGAATCGGTCCCAGACGACGTTACCGGATATTCAGCACTCGCCGGAAAATTTCTAAAAATTCCGAAATCACGCTGTGAATCGGTACGAACATCTAAACTCTTTGATAATTCTTGTTTAGTCATTTAATTTCACAAATTAGTTAATCAAAACTGTTAATTGGTCCGCTCAGACGGAATTCATAAAACAGAGCCGACGACTTTTGCCGGAGTTATGAGAAAATCATCTTCCCGGTACATTCATTTCCAGAACCTTCCTTGTCCATTACATTTTAATCATTTATATGTTCGTTAATCGAATTAATCAAGAACTGTCGTATATCGTTGTTTGTGTCTTTGAACGAAGAAGATGAAGTCGAAAAATAAGTATAAGTTTAATTAAAACAAGATATAAAACCGGGTTAGACACACAGTCCAGCGGTGGACTGTGTGCAAACACTTAGCGCACGTCACGAGTTCGAATCTTACAAACGCACCGGCTTTCCGAATTAAAACCATTTTTTTGTTACTGAATTAGAGTAGGACCCAGGATGTTCTTAAGATTAATTTAAATTGTAAGTTTAACAGATAAGTCACACAGCCCAACTGGTTGGGCTGTGCGCTTACAAACCAAGGGACCCGAGTTCGATTCGGTTTCCCTGCAACCGGTTCAATCATTTGAATTCTTTTGGTATAAATCGAATAAATTAAAACATTTAATTAGTATATATGTATAATTAAAACTTAGAATATTTCGGGTTAGACACGTAGCTCAGTTGGTAGAGCTGCGTGCACGCGTACGAGAGGTCACAAGTTCGAACCTCACTCAGCGCAAACAAACACAAGTCCGAACCGGTCAACAGTCAAAGTCAACGGTCAACCCAAAAAGTCAACATTTTTTTATATTTTTATTTATTTATTTAATTTAAAAATCAATTAAAAATACTTAAAAATAATATTTTTAAAGTTAGAAAATGACCTTAAACTCACAAAAATAAATCTAAAAATCCTACTAAAATTGTTAATAAAATCCACTTATCTACCGTACCTTTTCGTTATTATTTAGGCTAGTTATTCCTCGTCGATCAACTCTCTAAACTCGTGCGCATTCAATATCATCAAACGAACGCACCCAATGTGAGTGAATCTCTACAAATTCCCCGTTTTAATCACTTTTTGGGGTGTATCATGTGTCTTATTTTTATTACATTTAAACACTTGTGCATCCATCATATCCATGATCAAATGTGTATTCAATATGTATCAATTGTTTGTGTGGTTAATGTTTAGATTAAATTTATCATTTTCAGTTCATACATCATCATAGGCTCGTCTGTTCCCCATTACCTATGAGCGGAACCGTTCCCCATTACCTATGAGCGGAACGTGGCGTTGCCCACATACGATCGGCTCCGTTTGATTGAGCCTTGATCGCACATACATCATCATAGGCCGTCCGTTCTCCATTACCTATGAGCGGAAAGTGACGTTGCCAACATATACATTATCATTCATGTCATATATTCATGCAAGGTGGTTTGTTATTGTTTGTTATTGTATGTTTATTTACGTTTGCTCACATATGATTATTGCACAATTTTTCCATATTAAATACAACAAGAAATCAATAATAAATGTCTTCTAACAAGGTTCACTCGCCAACTTTTGTTGACCCAAAAACCCCCATTTTTACACATGATACAGGTGATCCAGTTGAAGCAAGAAACATATAGGACAGCCTAGAAGAATAAATCAGTTTAGATTTTGGATTGTTTATTTAATTTTCCTTTCCTTGTATTGTATGAATTTGACTTGAACATTTGGGATGTAATTTGAATTTAATAAATATGAAACATATTAGTAAACATCATGAGCTTTGGTGATAACCCAATTATGCCCCGACTCTTATTCCGCTGCGGGTCGGGTGTGTGACAGATTGGTATCAGAGCCATGACTATAGGGATATAGGATAGGTTATTAGACCCTTAGAGCCTATACTATAGTTGATTAGAAATGTTTAAATTGTTTATGTGTTACATACAAAATTCATGATGTTTATATGCTTTATGTTTATTGTTACATTCAATGTTATGCAAGCATGTTCATAAGTACATATTACTATACAATGCTCATCATGAATCATATCCTCATAACATATCATATCCATGAGAGCACACACCACACAATTTCCATGATTTTTGCAACGATTTTTGTATTTTTTTCAAATCGCATCAAAGTGAGTTCTCATGATGGGCATGTAGTAACTGGAAGGGTACAAGTACCGGTAGTCGGAACGTCCTGTCTAGGCTTGGCATTCGTATAAATCCAAAATAAAGGACTAGTTTGCCTACCTGGGGACTAACGATGAGAGTACGAAGGACCTATTAGGCCAAAGCATGCTATACCAAATGTCGTGTGCGCTAACCCACTTTGAGTTGTCATTGTGTCTACACCTGGACACCCTCCGACCATACATCTCGCAAACATATTTCATGGTTTTCATTCGGGTGATGCGAGTGTTAAACCGGCAACACCAATCTGAATCCTACTAAGCCAATAGTCATGGGGGCCCACATGACTATACAGGTGATGGTATGGGGGACATTGGAGGCCCAAACATGAGCAAACCCAAGACATCCTATGGATGTAGTTGCATTATTGATGTTTATGTATTTTTTTACGACACATGACACCTAAAAAGACTCCTTAAACTCACAATCTTCTTATGTATGTTCCTGTAGATGTCGGCTAGGCAACAACGTGGGGGTAGAAGGTCAGGAAGGTCAAACGAACGCTTGGCCACCCAAATCGCAAAACAAATGGCCGCGGTGCTTCCTGACATCGTAATTCAAGTCCAACAAGCTCTCGCCGCAAATCCCATCAATCCTCCCTCCAAAAAGTGCTCTTACAAACACTTCAAGTCTTGCGATCCCCCAAAATTTGAAGGGACCGAAGGTGTCACTGCTCTCCTCCACTGGTTTGAGGAAATGGAAAACACCTTCCTCAATTGCGATTGTCCCAAGGACGCAAGGTACGTTACGCAACCGTGGAGACTATTTGGAGTAGCTCTTACCTGGTGGAATACAGAAAAAGGTAAGAGAGGAATCGAAGATGCAATGGCCTTAACATGGGAGGAGTTAAGGGAAATCATGACGAGCCGCTTCTGTCCAAGAAGCGAGATCAAAAAGTTAGCGGATGAATTCCACTCGTTAAAGCAAAAGGAAGGAGATCATACTTCCTACAACAAAAGGTTTCTAGAGTTGAACCAAATGATCCCCAACTTATTCACCCCAGTATACTGCTTAGTCGAACACTATATTCGAGGCCTCCCCTCGAAAATTCAAGACTCAATTCTAAGCACTTCGCCTGCAACACTTGAAGCTGCTATGGAACTAGCTACCGAGCTTACCGAAAATCGTATCCGTAACGGCAAATTTAAGGACGAGAAAAAGAAAGCCCCCATTGAGGGCCAAACTTCAAACCATTCCACCTCCTCCTCAAAGTTTGCTAGTAAGAGGAAACGAAACACCAGAAACTTTCCTGTCACACAAACAAATTTCCATATCCCTGCTGCACCCATCACCCAAGTTGCCCCCTCACCTGCACCATATAAAAAGCCATACTCCGGCCCATACCCAAAATGCAACCGTTGCCAATACCATCACTTTCCTGATCATCCCTGCCAACATTGCACCGGCTGTGGCTGCACAGGTCACACCATTCAAACCTGTCGCGCGCTTCAGCGAACGAACCGCAATCAACCCTCAACCCAAACCCACCATCAGATAGTGAGTCAAGCCCAACAACCTTTACTCCTACCACCTGCCCAACATGTAGCCCAATCCTACTACCAACCCAACTATCCCATGATGCAACCTATGCGGGCTTGTTACAACTGTGGAGACCCTAACACTTCAGGAACACCTGTCCACGCTTGGTGAACATCATCCATGCCCAAGCTCAAGCTAATCCAGTAAACCAGGCTAACCAAGCTCCTCCACCTGCAATAGGAAGAGCTTTCAACATCAACGCAAATCAAGCAGGGCTGACAACAATGTGGTTAACGGTTACGTTTCTCATCAATGGTAGTTATGCATCCATGTTATTTGATACTGGCGCGGATAAGAGTTTTGTGTCCTTAGAATTTGAACGTATCCTCAACCAAACTCGGATAAACTCATGGAATCCATAACGGTAGAAGTTGCTGACGGAAAACCGGTATCATTAAACTCTATTATACGCAATTGTACTCTCACCCTAAACGATCACGATTTTCCAGTTGACCTCATACCTATGAAGTTGGGAAGTTTCGACATTATAATTGGTATGGACTGGCTCAGCCAACATCATGCTGAAGTTGTATGTCGCGAAAAGTTCATTCGCATTCCTCTTGGAAACGGTCAGACTCTACGAATCTTTGGAGAAACCCCTTCGAAAGGACTCAAATTAATGTCCTGTCTTCAAGCCGAAAATATCTCCGCAAGAATTATGTCGCATTCCTAACTCATGTCGTCAAAAAGGGAATCAAGGAGAAGAAACTCGAAGACATCCCAGTAGTAAAAGATTTTCCGCAAGTTTTTCCTGACGACATTTCAGGACTTCCTCCCGTGAGAGAAGTCGAATTCCGCATTGGATCTTATACCTGGAGCTACACCAGTTGCAAAATCTCCTTATAGGTTAGCCCCATCCGAAATGCAAGAGCTACCAGTCAACTGCAATAGCTGACTGACAAAGGATTTATACGTCCTAGCTCATCGCCTTGGGGTGCACCTGTCCTTTTTGTGAAGAAGAAGAAAGATGGAACGTTTCGCATGTGTATCGACTACAGAGAACCAACAAGTTAACGGTCAAGAACCGCTACCCATTACCTCGCATCGATGATCTTCTAGACCAACTTCAAGGCGCCACCTGTTTTTCAAAAATCGACCTTCGTTCTGGTTATCATCAACTCAGAGTACATGAAGAAGACGTCCCAAAGACCGCCTTCCGAACTCGTTATGGTCATTATGAATTCATGGTCATGCCATTTGGTTTAACCAACGCCCCAGCTGTCTTCATGGATCTAATGAACAGAGTCTGCAAACCTTATCTCGACCGTTTTTTATAGTCTTCATCGACGACATCCTCATCTACTCAAAGTCTAAGTCTGATCATGAACGACACTTCGACTCATCCTTACACTCTTAAGGATAGAAAAGCTGTACGCTAAGTTTTCGAAATGCGAATTCTGGTTAAGGGAAGTACAATTCCTTGGACACGTCGTCAATGACAAGGGAATTCATGTGGATCCCTAAAAATCAAGGCAGTACAGGAATGGCAAGCGCCACGTACACCTACCGAAGTAAGATCATTTCTTGGTTTGGCTGGTTATTATCGCCGTTTCATTGCAAATTTCTCCCATATCGCTGTACCACTCACGGCTTTAACACTAAAGGAAAACCTTTCATATGGGGTCCCAAACAAGAAGAAGCCTTCCAAACCCTTAAGCAAAAGCTTTGTGACGCACCTATCCTCACACTTCCGGAAGGTTGTGATGACTTCGTGGTTTATTGCGACGCGTCAGGGCAGGGACTAGGCTGTGTACTGATGCAAAGAGGAAAAGTGATAGCTTATGCTTCTAGACAACTCAAAATTCATGAGAAGAACTACACCACCCACGACCTGGAACTTGGAGCCGTTGTGTTCGCTCTTAAGATATGGAGACATTACCTCTACGGTACTAAGTGTGAGATATACACTGACCACAAGAGCCTCCAACATATCTTCAACCAAAAGGAGTTAAACATGAGGCAACGAAGATGGGTCGAACTTCTTAATGACTACGACTGTGAAATTCGGTATTATCCTGGCAAGGCAAACGTGGTGGCCGATGCGCTCAGTCGAAAAGGTTATGTGAACTCCATTCGTCTTCTATGTTCGCAAATCATAACCGACATCAAAGATCAAATCCGAGAAGCCAACATGTTTCTATAACAGAAAACGACGTACGCAATGAGCTGTCTTGTGGAGCAGAACTTAAAATCGAAACTAAATCTGACGGTATTCTGTACTATCTAGATGCATATGGATCCCCGATCACAATAACCTTCGTGATTTCTTATGAATGAGGCACAAAACACGTACTCTGTACACCCAGGCGCCGACAAGATGTATCAAGACCTTCGATACACCTACTGGTGGCCTGCATGAAGAAAGATATCGCTGTTTTTGTTTCCAGGTGCCTTACATGTTCCAAAGTAAAAGCTGAACATCAAAGACCCTCAGGACTTCTAGTCCAACCTGAAATACCTGTATGGAAGTGGGAAAACATAACCATGGACTTCATTACCGGGTTACCTCGCACCTCCAGTGGGTATGACACTATATGGGTAATCATTGATCGTCTTACAAAATCAGCTCACTTCATTCCGATTCGCGAGGACTTCAAGAACGAGAAGTTAGCTCGTATCTACATCAGCGAGATCGTAAGCCGTCATGGTGTACCTTTAAGCATTATTTCAGACCGTGATGGTAGTTTCACTTCACGAACATGGCAAGCCGTACAAGCCGCTTTGGGTACACGATTAGACCTCAGTACCGCTTATCATCCTCAAACTGATGGACAATCTGAATGCACCATCCAAACACTTGAAGACATGCTTCGAGCATGTGTCATAGACTTCAAGGGAAATTGGGACGCTCATTTACCATTAGTTGAATTTTCGTACAACAACAGCTATCATTCAAGTATCGGCATGGCACCTTTCGAAGCTTTAATGTCGTAAGTGCGATCTCCAGTATGTGGCATGAAATTGGAGAAGCTCAAATCACCGGTCCAGAATTGATTCAGGAAACAACAGACAAGATCCATCAGATTCGAAACAATCTTCTAGCGCACAAAGTCGTCAAAAGAGTTATGCAGACAAACGACGAAAGCCCTTGGAGTTTAACATTGGTGATCATGTACTTTTAAAAGTATCACCGTGGAAAGGAGTAGTTCGTTTTGGTCAGAAGGGCAAGCTAGCACCACGCTACGTAGAACCTTTCAAGATACTCAAAGAGTAGGACCTGTAGCATACAAGCTTGATCTACAAGAAGAGCTCAACAGAATTCACCCCACGTTTCACGTATCAAACTTGAAGAAGTGCCTCGCCGATGAAAACCTCTATATTCCCCTAGAAGATATTCAGATCGATGAATCTATGCATTTCATTGAAAGACCAGTAGAGATCATGGACTTCGGAGAAAAACGTTTAAGACGGAGTCGTATTCCAATTGTTAGGGTACACTGGGAGTCGAAACGAGGACCTGGGTTTACTTGGAAACGTGAAGACTCAATGCGCGAAAAATACCCGCATCTTTTTCCTAGTACTACTAATACTTAAATTTCGGGACGAAATTTCTAAAAGTAGGAGATACTGTAACATCCGTAAAAAAAACGGGTTTTCAAAACCCGCTTCGTTTATTAATCGAATAATCAGTTTCAAATTTCGTTGCTTATTTAATGCTCATTTTAATTTTAAACAATACATAACTAATAAACATTTTAGAATATGGAAACTAAAATTGTTAAAAAGTAAAAATAAAGTAAATAAAAATGAAAATAGGCTGCCGGGTTTCGAACCCGGGTCAGCCGGAAGACACAATCAGCACACAACTTAACCACTCCGCCACTTGGTCCGTTTGTGTAAACAAGGAAACAAATAAAACTTAACTCTACCCTTTAACTCATCTATTTGCGCCAAAACTGAAACCGCTCATCGGCTTTCAACTGTCCAGACTGTTGAGTGATCGCTATTACTGATTATAACCGTAGATCAATTGCTGCCCACGTTCTTAATCAATTCGGTCATCAATTGTCTCGATTCATATGATTTTGGGAGTTGAAAACCGAAATCATTTACTTCCTGATTTACTCTAACAATATCATCGTCTCGTAATTCGGAAACACTCACAGAACCTCCAATTTCACTTTCGCTCTAATTTCTGTTCGTCGGAAACGTTTTCTGATATCGTCGGAATTTCGCCGGAAAACCGTGACATTCATCGAATCGGTAAATTTCTCAATTCTTTCCTCTTCTATCCATTGTTAGACTTATACTAACTTAAATCCTTCAACCAGAATCGGTCCCAGACGACGTTACCGGATATTCAGCACTCGCCGGAAAATTTCTGAAAATTCCGAAATCACGCTGTGAATCGGTACGAACATCTAAACTCTTTGATAATTCTTGTTTAGTCATTTAATTTCACAATTAGTTAATCAAAACTGTTAATTGGTCCGCTCAGACGGAATTCATAAAACAGAGCCGACGACCTTTGCCGGAGTTCTGAGAAAATCATCTTCCCGGTACATTCATTTCCAGAACCTTCCTTGTCCATTACATTTTAATCATTTATATGTTCGTTAATCGAATTAATCAAGAACTGTCGAATATCGTTGTCTGTGTCTTTGAACGAAGAAGATGAAGTCGAACAATAAGTATAAGTTTAATTAAAACAAGATATAAAACCGGGTTAGACACACAGTCCAGCGGTGGACTGTGTGCAAACACTTAGCGCACATCACGAGTTCGAATCTTACAAACGCACCGGCTTTCCGAATTAAAACCAATTTTTTTGTTACTGAATTAGAGTAGGACCCATGATGTTCTTAAGATTAATTTAAATTGTAAGTTTAACAGATAAGTCACACAGCCCAACTGGTTGGGCTGTGCGCTTACAAACCAAGGGACCCGAGTTCATTCGGTTTCCCTGCAACCGGTTCAATCATTTGAATTCTTTTAGTATAAATCGAATAAATTAAAACATTTAATTAGTATATATATATAATTAAAACTTAGAATATTTCGGGTTAGACACGTAGCTCAGTTGGTAGAGCTGCGTGCACGCGTATGAGAGGTCACAAGTTCGAACCTCACTCAGCGCAAACAAACACAAGTCCGAACCGGTCAACAGTCAAAGTCAAGTCAAGTCAACGGTCAACGGTCAACCCAAACAGTCAACATTTTTTTTATATTTTTATTTATTTATTTATTTTAAAAATCAATTAAAAATACTTAAAAATAATATTTTTAAAGTTAGAAAATGACCTTAAACTCACAAAAATAAATCTAAAAATCCTATTAAAATTGTTAATAAAATCCACTTATCTACCGTACCTTTTCGTTATTATGTAGGCTAGTTATTCCTCGTCGATCAACTCTCTAAACTCGTGCGCATTCAACATCATCAAACGAACGCACCCAATGTGAGTGAATCTCTACAAATTCCCCGTTTTAATCACTTTTTGGGGTGTATCATGTGTCTTATTTTTATTACATTTAAACACTTGTGCATCCATCATATCCATGATCAAATGTGTATTCAATATGTATCAATTGTTTGTGTGGTTAATGTTTAGATTAAATTTATCATTTTCAGTTCATACATCATCATAGGCTCGTCTGTTCCCCATTACCTATGAGCGGAACCGTTCCCCATTACCTATGAGCGGAACGTGGCGTTTCCCACATACGATCGGCTCCGTTTGATTGAGCCTTGATTGCACATACATCATCATAGGCCGTCCGTTCCCCATTACCTATGAGCGGAACGTGACGTTGCCAACATAGACATTATCATTCATGTCATATATTCATGCAAGGTGGTTTGTTATTGTATGTTTATTTACGTTTGCTCACATATGATTATTGCACAATTTTTCCATATTAAATACAACAAGAAATCAATAATAAATGTCTTCTAACAAGGTTCACTCGCCAACTTTTGTTGACCCAAAAACACCCATTTTTACACATGATACAGGTGATCCAGTTGAAGCAAGAAACATATAGGACGGCCTAGAAGAATAAATCAGTTTAGATTTTGGATTGTTTATTTAGTTTTCCTTTCCTTGTATTGTATGAATTTGACTTGAACATTTGGGATGTAATTTGAATTTAATAAATATGAAACATATTAGTAAACATCATGAGCTTTGGTGATAACCCAATTATGCCCCGACTCTTATTCCGCTGCGGGTCGGGGTGTACACCTTCGACTAAGTGCATCACTACAATGTTTGCTTTGCCAGGATGATATCGTATTTCACAGTCGTAATCATTTAAGAGTTCGACCCATCATCGTTGCTTCATGTTCAACTCTTTTTGATTGAAGATATGTTGAAGACTCTTGTGGTCAATGTAAATTTCACACTTGGTGCCATAGAGATAGTGTGTCCATATCTTTAGAGCGAACACGACTACTCCAAGTTCTAAGTCGTGAGTGGTATAGTTCTTCTCATGCACTTTGAGTTGCCTAGATGCATAGGCTATCACCTCTCCTCTTTGCATCAGAACACAACCTAACCCTTGCCCTGACGCGTCGCAATAAACCATAAAGTCTTCGCAACCATCAGGAAGCATAAGGATAGGTGCATCACAAAGCTTTTGCTTCAAAATTTAGAAAGCCTCCTCTTGCTTGGGTCCCCAAATAAAGGGTTTTCCCTTGTGAGTTAAGGCTGCGAGTGGAACGGCGATACGAGAAAAATTTGAAATGAAGCGTCGATAATAACCAGCCAAGCCAAGAAATGACCTAACTTCGGTAGGAGTACGTGGTCGCTTGCCATTATTTTACTGTCTTGATTTTTGAAGGGTCGATATGAATTCCTTTGTCATTAACGACATGACCAAGAAATTGTACCTCTTTTAACCAGAACTCACATTTCGAGAACTTAGCATAAAGCTTTTAAGTTCTCAAGAGTGTAAGAATAAGTCGAAGATGTCGCTCATGATCGGATTTGGTCTTGGAGTAGATAAGAATATCATCAATGAAGACTTAACAAAACGGTCGAGATAGGGTTTGCATACCCTATTCATCAAATCCATAAAGACAGCAGGAGCATTGGTTAACCCGAAAGGCATAACCATGAATTCATAGTGGCCATAACGAGTTCGAAAGGCAGTTTTTGGAATATCTTCTTCACGCACTCTAAGTTGATGATAACCAGAAAGAAGGTCAATTTTTGAAAAACAGGTGGCACCTTGAAGTTGATCTAGGAGGTCATCAATATGAGGCAATGGATAGCGATTCCTGATAGTCAACTTGTTGAGCTCTCTATAATCAATGCACATGCGAAAAGTTCCATCTTTCTTCTTTACAAAAAGAACAGATGCACCCCAAGGCGACGAGCTAGTACGTATGAATCCTTTGTCAGTCAGCTCTTGCAGCTGAGTAGCCAATTCTTGCATCTCAGATGGGGCTAACCTATAGGGAGATTTTGCGACTGGTGTAGCACTAGGTACAAGATCGATTCGAAATTTCGACTTCACGCACAGGAGGAAGTCCTGAAACGTCGTCGGGAAAAACTTGAGGAAATTCTTTAACGATTGGAATATCTTCGAGCTTCCTTTCCTTGCCTTCCTTCTTGATGAATGCGAGCTAGAAACGCGACATAATCTTTGCGAAGATATCTTCGAGCTTGAAGACATGACATCAATTTGAGCCCTTTCGAAGGAGTTTCTCCAAAAATACATAGTGTCTGACCGTACAGCGAGGGGAATTCGAATAAACTTTTCATGGCAAACTACTTGGCGTGATGCTGGCTGAGCCAGTCTATACCGATGATAAAATCGAAACTTCCTAATTTCATAGGAATAAGATCAATCGAGAAATCGTGATCATTTAGGGTAAGAGTACAATCACGTATAATCGATTTAATGTAGGTTCTTCGTTGGCAACTTTCACCGTGAACGATTTAGCGAGACTAACACGAGGTAGATCAAGAATGAACTCGAATTCTGAAAGACACAAAACTCTTACGCACTAGTATCAAATAGTATATGGATGCATAACTACCATTTATGAGAAATGCACCGTTGACCACATTGTTATCAGCCCTTGCTTGGTTGGCGTTGATGTTGAAAGCCCTTCCTCTGGCAGGTGGGTTAGCTTGATTAGCTTGGTTCACCGGGTTGGCTTGGGCTTGGGCATTAATGATTTTCACCAGGCGTGGGCAAGTATTTCGAAAATGGTTTGGATCACCCAGTTGAAACAGGCTCTTATGGTTGCATCATGGGTAGTTGGATTGGTAGTAGGGTTGAGCCATGGGTTGGGCAGGTGGTAAAAGTAAGGGTTGTTGGGCTTGGCCCACCATTTGATTATTGGTTTGGGCTTGAGGCTGATTACGGTTTGATCTTTAGAGTGTACGGCAAGTTTGGATAGTGTGACCTGCACGGCCACAACTTGTGCAGTATTGGCAAGGGTTCTCACGGGGGTGATGGTACTGGCATCGGTTATATTTTGGGTGTGGACCAGTGTATGGCTTTTTGAATGGAGCGACTTGAGGGGCGACTTGTGTGATTGGAGCAGCAGTGATAGGAGGATTGGTTTGGGTGACGGCGAAATTCTGCCATTTCGCTTCCTCTAACCAGCGAATTTAAAGGACGAACCTGATGGGGTTTGGGGTTGGAGCTTCCACATGTGTCTTTTTCTTCTCATCTTTAAAATCGCCATTTCGGATATGATTTTCTGTAAGTTCAGTAGCCAATTCCATGGCAGCTTCGAGCATTGCGGGAGAAGTACATAAAACCGAATCTTGAATTTTCGAGGGAAGACCTCGAATGTAATGTTCGAATAAACGGTATAGCGGAGTGAACAGGTTGGGGACCATCTGGTTCAACCTCGAGAAATCTCTTGTTGTATGAGGTGTGGTCTCTTTCCTTTTGCTTTAAAGCGTAAAATTCGTCTTCAAGCTTTTTGATTTCGCTTATAGGACAGAAGCGTCTCGTCATGATTTCCCTTAATTCTTCCCATTGGCATCTTCAACACCTCGCTTACCCTTTTCCGTGTTCCACCAGGTAAGTGCTACCCCAAACAAACGTCCAGTAGCATAACGCACCTTGCGATCCTCGGGACAGTCACAATTGAGAAAATTGTTTTCCATCTCCTCAAACCAATGGAGGAGAGCGGTGACTACCTTCAGTCCCTTCATATTTTGGGGATCGCAGGACTTGAAATGCTTGTAGGTGCATTTAGTGGGTTTGGGAGGAGGGTTGGCGACGTTTTGACCTCATTGATTTGTAGGGTTGATGGGATTGGCGGCGAGAGCTTGTTGAACTTGCAAAACAATGTCAGGAAGTACCGCAGCCATTGGTTGAGCAATTTGAGTGGCCATGCGTTCGCTAGACCTTCCTGACCTTCTACCACCTCGTAAGTGTCTAGCAGACATCTACAGGAATATATGTACGGAGATTGTGAGTTTGATACTTTTCTAGGTGTCATGTATCGTAAAAAGAATGAAAAACAACACTTATGGATAACTTTGAAGAAAATAACTTAACTACATCCATAGGATGTCTTGGGCTCGCTCATGTTTGGGCCGCCAAATGTATCCCATACCATAGCCTGTATAGTCATGTGGGCCCGCATGACTATTGGGCTTGGTAGAGTTCACATTGGTGTCGGCTTGATAACACTCACATCACCCGAATGAAAATCGTAAAACATGATTGCGATGTAAGGTCGGAGGTGTAGACACAATGACAACTCAAAGTGGGGTTAGTTCACACGACGTTTGGTGTAGCATGCTTTGGCCTAATAGGTCCTTCGTACTCTCATCGTTAGTCCCCAGGTAGGCAAACTGGTCCTTTGTTTTGGATTTATACGAATGCCAAGCCTAGACAGGATGTTCGACTACCGGTACTCGTACCCTTCCAGTTACTACATGCCCATCGTAGAACTCACTTTGATGTGATTGAGAAAAAACAGAAAACATGATAAAACCTTTGAAAAGAAATCATGGAAATTGTGAAATCGTAAGGTGTGTGCTTACATAGGCATGATATGTTATTAAAATATGAACTATAATGAGCATCACATATTAACATGTATTTGTGAAAGTGCTTGCATATATTTGTGTGTGAAAATAAACATGAAACATATAAACATCACGAATTTTACATGTAACACATAAACAATTAAAATCTAATCAACTATAGTATAGGCTCTAAGGGTCTAATAACCTATCCTATATCCCTATAGTCACTAGCTCTGATACCAATCTGTCACACCCCGACCCGCAGTGGAAAGAAAAGTCGGGGCATGGTTGGGTTATCACCAAAGCTCATGACATTTACTAATAGGTTTCATATTTATTAAATTGGAATTAAAACTTCAAATATTCAAACACAAGAATTCATACAAGCCCAAACAAAACCAAAATATTGTTTAGTACGCAATAACTTTGTTTAATCTTCTAAAGCCATTCCTATATGTTTCTTCTTCAGCTTGTTCACCTGTATCATGCGTAAAACAAAAGATTTGGATCAACAAAAGTTGGCGAGTGAACCTTAGTAAAACATTTAAATAGTTGAATTATATTGTTGTTAAATAAAAATTGTGCATAATCACATGTGAGTATATGTATATAGATAACAAATCACAAACCACATTATATCCAAAAGAACACATGACATGATGAATGATGTACTTGAGATCAAGGCTCAATAAACGGAGCCGATCTAATGATGCACCGGATGCTCAACCCGTATCCACGAGGAACTGATGGGCCTAGTGAAATGATTGCACTGAAATGATAAAATGTAACCACATATAATCACACAACAATTATACACATTTGATCACGAGATGATGTTAGCACAAGTGTTTAAATAAATAATAAAAATGTACGACATATGATACACCCCCAAAACATGATTAAAGAGGGGAATTCGTAGAGATTCACTCATAGTGGGTGCGTATTCTTTGTTGAAGATGAGTGCGCATGAGTTGAGAATTTGACCGCGAAAGAGTACTAACCTAAATAATAACGCGATATGTCGATAAATAAAAAAAAAATATTTTGGTTAAAAACCATTATTTAGATTTTAAGTTATTTTGTGATTTTTATTGATATGTTAAAACCTTTGAAATTATATTTTTAGGAATTTTTAATTGATTTTCAGCTTAAATTTTAATATAAATCCATCAATTTAAAATAAAAATAAAATAATATTTAAAAAACAAACACTTGTGAGTCTAACATGTGGTGTCAGACCGGTTCGTTGGTGGAGTTGGCAGCGTGTATCAATATTCGAGCTCGTGACCTCTCTGTTGCGTGTACGCAGCTCTTCCAACTGAGCTACCTGTCTAACCCGAAAGGGAATCCTGATTTTAATTATATTTATACTCTCTTTAGACTATTTTTAGAAATCAATTTAATTTTAATAAGGTTCAACAGAATTTAACCGGTGTGCACTAAGGGTCTCGAACCCGTGACCTTACAGTGTTTGACAGCCAACCAAGGGGGTCTAAGCGATGAAACTTGATTTTATATTATCTTTATATACATACTGCTGAATGATATAACTTATCAAAAATAAAAACTGTTATATAACAGTGATACGGTTAGGAGACTCGAACCGGGGAGGTGTATATTGTGTTTGCACACAGTCCACCACGGGACTGTGTGTCTAGCCCGTTTAAAACAACCGATTTAATTGCATAAAAACACTTAAACCCACTTCGTCTTCTTCATTTTAAATTAAACCCAGAACTTATACATGCCTGAATCAATTTGATTCATTCCGATTTTGCTATCAATCGACTGTACATGATGTTAATTAGATAAAATTTAAAAGGATAAACAAAGAGATCTACCGTATGAACAGGGTCGGTGGGGAACGTGGTTCCGGCGACTTGCTGAGTTACGGCGACTTGCTGAGTTCCGGTGACGAAGA
Source organism: Scalesia atractyloides (assembly GCA_947069175.1). Taxonomy (NCBI): domain Eukaryota; kingdom Viridiplantae; phylum Streptophyta; class Magnoliopsida; order Asterales; family Asteraceae; genus Scalesia; species Scalesia atractyloides. Next base: position 51,363,164 of record CAMTDV010000023.1, read on the forward strand.
GGTTTAAGAGAGCAGTGTGGTTCGAAGAAATGAGCGAGTTCAACAGTGAGGATACAACCAGTATTTATAGATTGAAAGGGGGGTGTTTGATTTCGGTTTTAGAAACCGAATTGGGTGATTGATTGCTTGCAATTAGGATGGATTGATTCATTGGAAAGGATTAACGCGGATTGACAGCTTGCACTTAACAGATTTCAGAGACGAGATCACGGATTTGATCTTGCCTGCAATCATACGTGTTTCATTTATATAACTAAGATGATTTCAAAATCTTAACAAATGGTGCGTGTGTCTCGGTGGTGTTTGTTATGTGTGTTTACCGAGGCACCCGGGTTCGATTCCCGGTTTACCCTTTTTATTTATTTATTTTATAAGTTCAATATTGTCTATTTTAATTTAATTGTTATTATTCATTAATTACAAATGCTTGATTCTAATAACTTTTTAAACAATAAAAATGCTAGAAATAAATGAATATACGCACTTCATTAATAAAATTGGCGTGGGTTTTCGAAACCCGTTTTACACAAATGTTACATATTTTTTTTTCTAAACATGATTCTAAAGTCATAAAAGTCATGTGACTTTATTTGTATTAAATCTTTTAAACCTATAACTTATATCTTACCAAGTTAAACATGTGAACTTAATGGGCTAAAAATTTTAGGAAAAATGGATTCTAATCCTCTACTTAGATGATATTGGCCAATAATCTGACTTTTAAAAAGTGCTACCCGCACTTCCAACTTTTAAAATTGTTGTTCTCATCAGAAAAATGAGGGATAATTGTGAACGACAATTTTAAAAGGTGTGATTGCTAGTAGCAAGTTTTAAAAGTGGGATTATTATTTGCGAACCACTTCCCAGGTGAGATTATTAAAATCTAACTTAATAAAATTTTAATTAAATTAATCACAAGTCTAGAAATAAAACCGATAGAAAGAAAGTAACATATGACATAATTTAGGGATGTAGATGAAATACAACTAAAAATACATATATGTCTAAAATGTTTGATTTTTTATCATTGATGATGGGATTATGGATATGCACATTTCTTGAATGTTTTGATCCTAAGTTTTACTCATATTAATAATCAAATTACCTTAAATACATTAAAGTTCCATATAATTTAAAAAAAATAAAGTAAATAAAACTTAAAACTTACAGAAAATATTTGTGATTGTATAGCTAGAATAGAATTGAAGAATTTTAGTAATGCAAAAAAGTTCTAAACCTATATCAAACTTGTAGACGGAATAGTAGAAATATAAATAAAGATTAAGCATGAATTAGCGAACGTTTGACACCAAATAATGAATTCAGATCAAGAAAACAAACAAAACTTCTTTCGTCAACCCCTTTAGTATTCAAGAATGTTCTATCAAGTTGAGACATAATCATTAACCATTAAAAATATTACCATGGAAAAAAATGGATTAGACAAAAGGAAAATGGAAAGAAAAAAACGCTAATATATATCATAAATTTTAGTTTTATATTTGTAAATTGGAAAGTATTATAATTATCATTATCTATTTTAGTGTATTCCTTAATTTGTGTACTATGTAATTTAGACAACTTTAGAAAACTTACAAATGTAATGTTTTTACGAAAATGATAGCAAAACTCGACCTTCTTTTTAGTAAAGTTTGAACAAATAAATTAAATAAATTGAAGATAAAAACATTATTGGCTTACACAATTATTAAGTTCTCAAGTGTTAAAAGTCATGTGACTTTCTCTTTAACAATTTTAAAAAGGTATGTGACTTCTGTCTTACCAAAAAATTGTTTGTCATGGTTCTTTTTGTTGATATACACCTCAGGTTTTATAGTCTTATTATTTCAGAGGTGAACATAAAGTTCATTTTTAAGATAACAAATGAACAAAGAACCCAGCCGTATGATGTGTGGGGTGGGGGGGGGGGGGGGGGTTGACATCTCTTATCTGTATTCTGATTGGGGGAGAAGTGTTTAACATCAACCAACATGAGCTCTCTTTACAAGGTCTTTTAAATATGATTACCAATTAAATTTAGGGGATGTTAAATTATCAATTATAGGTAAACATTTATCTTTTATTTTCTAACTTCTTGGTTAAGTTTATTTCAGGTTCTATCTAAAGGGGCTAAAGGTGCTTAAGGCCACTCGGTGTGGGTGGTCGTCCAGGCCCGGCCTGGCGACGCCCCCAACACCACCCTGGGTAGGCCGGCGGCGTCAAGGGTGTCTCGCAGGAGACATTGGAGACGGGTGAGTGGGACAAAAATATAGACGTTGGAGAGCAGCGGCGTTGGCTCCGACAGATGGATACCGGAGCATGGAGACGAGCGGCGGTATGGCGTTGGAGAAGTGGCGGCGGAAGCGGTGGGATATTCTGGTGAGGCGTCGGATCTCTTTGGCGGCTTTGATTTTGGAAGAAGGGTGTTGGTTGTGGGTTTGAAGGGTGCTAGTGATGGACGGAGTGTGATCTCCGGTGACGTCGGCTGGTGGTGTGTGAGTCGATGGCGGAGGCAGTGGTGTGTGAGTCGATGGCGGAGGCAGTGGTGTGATCAGAACCATATCTATTGATTTGTAAAATAGGAGATAAGTTAAAGTGGATTTTTTTACCATTTCTAAATTTTCCAAAATTAAAAAAAAATAAATTAACTAGTGGAGTCGGGTCATCACCCATTTCCTTGGTTTCATCCTTGGAGGGGCGTCCTCCAAGGACTCTGACATGCCGCTGACGTGGCGGGTCGTCCTCCAGGGAGACCCATCACCCACACCGAGTGCCTAAGAGTTGTAAAGGTTTGGTCCAATAAAGTATCACTTAAATCAATCATCAACGGATCTTCTTCTCTCTTAGGCTGCAATCAATCTATCAATCTATTTTCATTACCAATCAAAATCATCATCCATTTATAATTGGCAATCAAGAAGTGTCCTAGGATTGGTATAAATATGAGTGCCCGCCTACCTCTTGTTATATACAAAGAAAAGGATACACGAAGTTCTTCACAGCACACAACAATGTCGTCCATCAATCTTCTTCGTTTCTGATTTTTTTTTCATGCTTGTAATCTTTTGTTTAATTTTTCTCCACATTTTAATCCTATTATTCTAAAATTATTGAGGGTTTTTTTTTGTATCTTATTCTTGATTCTACATAAAATTCTTGGTTTTCTTTTCTTATTTGTCTTGCGTAAATAAAACCATAAAATTATGACAGAATCATTTCTAGATTTACGGAACAAGGGTGTTTAATTCATTTTAGAGTATCCCATAGAGTCTTGAGATTCATAGCAGGTACTGATGATCACGGGTTATGGTATGATGGGTTAGTCTTAAAGAGACAGGATAACCACACTTGACATTTGGGTCACCAGAACAGTTCACATACCTGCATGCACGACTTATGGTTACGAGACTTTGAATTACGAGGGTATTTTAAAGTTAATTAAATCATAGTTGAATTAGTCGTAAAGGACCGTCCTCAATATCACTGAGTCAAGAAAATGAGCAAGTCTGTAGCACTTAGGAGGGCCTAGTCGTTAGCCAAAATACCAGTAGTTAGTTTACTTTCTGTTTATCCAATTTCTTTGGTAAGTAGCGCTGGCTATATATATAGCCTTGGATGATTGAATAATAGCCTTAGAAAATCAAATAAACATGCAACATTTATCCTGGAAATAATCAGGGTGTTCAATTGCGGGTGACACTCCAACGCATCATATAACCAAAATCAAGGTTGGTTTGGATTTGTAGTAGAAAAAGATATCTTTCTACGATAGTTAACGGGTGTAGTTGAAATCCTATGACAAATCACAAAAACTGTTTCACTACTACACATTTTCATAGTATGACCAGAGTGACACCTGCAGGAGACCTTGGTATAAGCTGCATCTTTGCAGAAGATCGAGCACATTCCTCTTCTTTTGAAAAGTCCTTTTCAGATTCACTTGTGTACCACACTTGGTATCGTGGATCTATGACAATTTTCTAGAGTGCAACAGCATTCTCCATCACGTAAGCTGCAAGTTCATGGTCGCTTACTCGGCCATAACACCCCAAGATTTGGAAAAGCTTGAGGTGCTCGTGAAGGTAGCTAGCAACAGGCGATACTTTCCTTCTCCTTTTAATCGGGGTAAACCAAATTAGCTTCAAAAAAGAAAACAAGACATAACGTATTTTCATTATAGTGACACCAATTTTGGGACAGTTTTTATACCATTAAATAAACTTCTTTATTGGACATAACATAAATACCTTAACTGTAAGACTCTCCAAACTCGGACAAGCTTTAAATATTGAAGTGAGTTGTAGTAAACTTTCATCTTCATGAGCTCCGATTGTCAGTGTTAGTTCCTTGACATTTGGTAAAATTGGTAGGGAATCGAGCTCTAGAAATCTCTGCGACAAGAAGAAAAAAATCAGGCTATATCTTTAAATGGTTATATCCATATTTAAGATGAACAGCAAACCTGAGAACGATGCTCAAGGAATGAAAGGACCTGCAGGGACAACGCACATGATGATAACTGCTTATAAATATTATTTCTAAATGCCACAATTCCCTGACAAATAAGTTCGCGAAGGTTCAGACGATTGGTTAGACTTAAATTTATTGGTTGACCCTTGTAGACAAATGACACAAGATCAAAATCAGATAAATGAATGGATGACATCATCGGACATTCATCTATCTCAAAGTGCTTTAAATTAAGTGGCCGTCCACTAACTCGGATCTTGGTCAAGTATCCAGAGCCATGGATAGATATCGTCTCAAGATGTGGAGAATTTGTCAGAAATTGTTCAAGAATTTCTTCTGTCACATTAACGTTCTTCAAAAAAAGTTGTTTTAGAGACGGTATCTCCACAACTGCGTCATTTCTATGGGACAATGATAAGGGGAAATCGTAGTTGTAGGTAGTAAGAAAACTCGTGTGACACTCGTTGTCTATAAAATACAGCTCAATTGTCTCAACTTTCTTCTTTTACAGCAAACTTGAGCCACCCATCGATAAGTGTTCGATGATCATTATCGAGATAAAAACGAATCCGGAATTCTTCAACCATTGGCTGGTTGTAGCTTTCAATGACATAATTCACTTGGTAGACGTACAGGTGACGCTCTCTATTCAACAGCCTCCAATCCCTTGATATTCTAATTAAGTCGCTAGTACCATCAAAGTTCAATTTCCTTAAATTACGCCACAAGAACCTCCACTTTTTGCGGACACTGCTTGTGACAACCGCATACTTTATTGGCAGAAGACAAAGAATCATAATAAAAATATCATCTGACCAGTTTGGCGATGAAATCTTTCGAATCTGATCCCTTATCAACCTCCTACAAAAATGCAACTCATCACTAACATTAACAATCAGAGTCTTAATAATAATCACAATTGAACAGTAAACCTAATCAAACCAAAAACCATACAGTGAACCACTAGAACCTTGATCCTGATAAGTTATCATATATGAAAAGCGAATTTAGGTATAATCGAACGTCTGATTGTAAGAACTAACTTCACTTTTCCTAGAGATGGAAATACTCACTAAAACTACAAAAAATCAATTGCTAAATCAAATCCAATAAATAATTAACCAATATCGACGAAAAAAATCACCTTGTTTTGACACCTTTTGTTTCCCATTGTGGTTCTTACACGATCCTAGTTTGAGGCGAAGAAGACGGCAAGTGTTTAAGGAGGTTATGTTACTAACCCTTAAGCGGTGGCCTTTTTAATTGCAAATGGGCCTTTATATTTTTACATTTTTGGTCCACTATTGCATCCAAGGCGTCAGTTTAGATTTCGTACAAAACCTAAGATTTAAACAACGGCATTTATAAGATATTAGTTACTGCATTGTAGACAATACGGATCGATATCTTTCACATATCCTTCTCCAGGTTGCAAAGTAGACAAAGGAAACCCATTTATGGGAAGCAACCAGAGTACGATTCTTGGGAGCCGACAAGTTCATGAGACTCGATTACAAATCCTGAGATCTTAACTAGAAGTGTTAAAGATGAAGAACTACGAGACAATTGATGAATCCGCAGCCAAAATAATAGAAGGAAACTTCAATAATCTTGGATCACTTCTTGATGGCCAGTTGTTGGCAAGGTAGCTGCTCAAATCCATACCGTAAGATTCATACTGATTATAGCTTCTATTGAAAGAATCTGCCGGGGTCGTTCCAAGAAAGAATCAAGCCATATGGGGACACTGTAATGAAGTGTATAGCGAACTAAAATTCTCCAAAACAGATGGCCAAGGAAGAACAAAATGCCTATTCACACAAAAGGCAACAGGGACGAACACGTGAATGTTCAAGTCAAGAACACCAAATAATTTGTCAAGAATGAAGAAATCTTCTTAAATATAGAAAACGTACATCAAATTGAACTAAACGAGGTAACATAAACACGCATCCCATTGTTGATTTATATACCTGATGTTCTTGGTTTATATATTCATTCAAGTTTATTGTTAACGGAATTTAGCCTTAAATTTAGATTATTTTCTTTCTAATGATGATCTATAAATACATGGATGATATATCTTGAAGGAAAGAGCCTGGAGGGATGATGCACAAAATGAAATCCGGAGGGAACATGTTATTACTGAATGTAGTTGATAAATATAAATTAGAGTATTTGGTACCTAATAATTTTGGAAATTGAAAGGTTCATAGTTTATCAAAAGTTAAGTAACTAACTAACTAACAGATCAGATGTGTATTAAATATTTCAAAAATGTTTAGATCTGATTAACAAAATAGGTTTAGCCCAAGGAGGTAGTAGCACCGGCCCAAACTAAAAAATATTAAATCGCTCCAAAGTTAGCCTCCCATGTTGTTCGCTTTCATCCCCCGCAAACCCTGAATACATGTAATACATGATCTTCCATAAGCAAAAGTTCTCGCCGGGATCTCGGATTGAACCATGCTGGAAATAAAATGCATATTTATTCATATGTTGCCTCATTTAAAAAAAATCATACTGTATTATCTTAAAATGCATTTTTTTCCAATAAAATAAAAACAAAAGACAAAATTACAAAAAAACAAAAGAGAAAAGGGAATGAAGTCCTGAACCACCGCAATACCTTGGTTTTAGTTTGTACTTGATATTGAGATATTTCTATGATTGTTAAAATGTGTTGTTGAAAACCTTTGACAAATATAAAAAACTGTTTTACTCTTACACATATTCATAGTATGACGGACCAGATTGACACCTGCTAGTACAAACTGCCTCTTTGCAGAAGATCCAGCATGTTTCTCGTCCTTTAAATATCCTTTGTAGATAAATATCTTATTGATTATATCTATAAAGATGGGTCAAAATATAAAACCTAATCATGTTTATTCAATCATAATGTAAATATAGATACCAAGTTAGAGACCATTACTTGTAGGGATGATTATCTTTGAGGATAAAGATGAAGTCATGATTCTCGGTATGGTACCTTGTGTTGATGGATCACATTGTAAGGATGATTATCTTGGAGATAAAGATGAAGTCATGATTCCCGTTATGGTACCTTGTGTTGATAGATCACACTAGAGAGAGTTTTAGTATTGGTGTTCTTTGGGAGTTTTGATCACTTATAATCAATATATGAAGATCAATGTATAATGATCATGAATAGTTATCCATTATAAAAACTCTATGTATTCTCTATTAATGAATATTTAGTGACAATTGCATTGTTAATTAACAATGTATTATGTCATTATAACTAGGTTGTTTTTAAGGGTTTAAACTCCTCCATGAGATAGTTTTGTCTGCTGACATAAGAATGTACCCCGAAATTGACATTTCGTTTCCTTTGAATCAAAGTAAGAGGTAATCAACCGGTTTAAGTTCTCACTTATTCATTAATGATAGTTTCTCCTTCTTAAAGATATTAACAGATGCTTCACAATAATCTAGACTGGTCTAGTGTTTAGCAATATCTAAACGAGTATAGACTAGAACCTATATAAGGCTTCTAATTAATGAGAGCAATATTGTGTTATACATCTGTAAGGCCCTCTTTAGAGTAAAGCTAATGGAACGAAAACTAATTTCCCGTTAGGTCTATCTCAGTATATTTTGATATCTATCTCGTAAGAAGTATCTTCAGATTCATCATATCAAGTTGTGTGAACAATGTTTTGACTTCTGTAACACATACTTGTCGAAAGAATGTCATCTATATTAGGACAAGTTTATATTAGTTGCTCTCACTCATCTTGAGGCAAGTACAAATATCCACCAGATATTTGATGAAAAGAATTCCGTTAAGATTTAATCACATTTTGATGTTTGCTTCAACCCATCTATGGATTTTATCGACTTACAAACTAAGTGTTCTTGACCTTTCAGTTTAGAACTTTCAGTTTGTTTTGAACATGTAAGTCTTTATTTAGGATAAGTTGTTTTAATATTCATTTAATGAAGCTACAAAAGATTATAAGCTACGTGAACAACAATAATCCTCAAAGAACCTTTTGTAAGAAAGGTAAGATGATTCTTTGATAAATAATTCTCTTCTAAGTATAACCTTTACTAATCAATCATACTTCTTATAGACTTAACATTTTCATTCAGATTTAGTTTAGTTATGAACACCCTCAAGTAATTTAATCAAATCCCTAACGTAATTCTAATACATAAAAATAGATTTGATTGATGCTAATGGATTGATTAAGAATAGTAGGATCGGTAAACTTTCCAATATTCATTTCAACTTCAGTTAAGGAGGATACATAATCATCAAAGTTAGTAAGCTTTTAAGCCTAGATGACCTTCTGAGTTGACTATTAGGTTTAATAAAAGTTTCATTATATGGATTTAGCTCTTGGTTAGGTTGTTATCACCTTGAGAATTCAAAGTATGTAATAGCCAGGGGAAGAAGTGTATGGTGTACAAGAGGTGTAATCGGAGTAAAATTTAATAAGTCTCTTCCCTTTGCCTCTTGTACTTTTGGCAACTCATGATAAGGACTTTTATACTCCGACTGATCTTAGGAATCTTTAGAAATTTAGTATGCTTATGGTCAACATTAGAAGACCAATAGATTCTAATGGAGAACAAGTTAATGATGTTACTCATAGTTTCTGTGCTTGAAGATTATAGTTTTGGCAAGAAATCTAAGTGTGTCCACATTTAAGCAACAATGAAACTTTTATAATGGTAGCATTAGATTCTTAAAGAAAAAAGTTGTGAATGAGCAATGTCTTGTACAAGAGGTGCAAATTGAGGTAACAACAAGTTTTCAGTACCCCACATCTTGTAACTCACGCAAATTAAGATTAAGACACTTAATGCTCCTACGAACGTTTTAGATCTCTAGGAATGCTACTAGATAAATTTCAATTAGATAAATTTCAATGATGTACATGATATGGAAACCTGTCATGCATGTTAGACTTGATTTTCTTAATGTCCAGGCATTATAAGTCATTATGCTCCCAAGAAGTAGGATTTAATCAAAGATCGAGCTTTCCTTGCATAGGAATAAGATTTCTCGCCATCATATGTAGGTCAAGGACGAGGACTACAACGATGATGAGGCAAAGGTCGTGGTCCTCGTGGACGATTCATAGGAAGAATCATAAGCATTCTATAATGCAAAAAATGTAATAGGTTTATGCATGTTATTGCAGGGTGATGGAATGTCAATCAAGTAAGAGCAGCGATAACCAACCCAATGAAGGCTTGATTACAGGCTATTAATTATCCTCTGCTAAGACGAGGTTGACAAGTCAAGTATGTGTTCAGTTAATCTAAGCACATGACTAGACAGCGAGGATTGTTTACAAGTCTAGATGAGTCCAAGAGAGTAAGGTTCACATTAGAAATGGAGCAATGATACATGGTAAAAGGAAAATAATAGTCAAGTTTTTTGGACATTAAGTAGGATACCAAATTAAGATTGAGATTTTTTTTCATTTCAAAAAAATTAAAGAAGCCACACCATTTTTGCTTGTTGCCTTGGAACTATAAGACTTGATACTTGTCCATTTAAGCTTTGGTTATCCGCACATTCAAGTCCTAGAGCTTCTTCATGATAAGGGTCTAAGGGATGGTAATTGTGTTGCAATAGAGTGAGTCAATCACAACATGTGAAGGATGTGCATATGGGAAACAAGAAAAGAGATATTTTCACCATGCATATGGAACATCACCCAATTTTTGTTTCGACTCAATCTAATGGAGATAACAAATATTTCTTACTTATACAGAAGATTACAGTAGTTTGATGGGCTGGGTATATTTTTTCAACATAAAAAGGGAGATTTCTTGGCACGATTCATAAATTTTCTAGGTAAGGTAGAAAAACAAATAAGGTGATGCTGGTACTCAAAAGCAAAATACATACTTGAATCAAATTGTAAGATGAATAATAATTCTGATCATCGTTTCCTATTTATGTATCTTCAACCAGTGTGATCTAAGCATCACAATGCATAAGAAAAATCTTCTAATTGACCAAATAGAATTTAAATCCTTAAGTATTTACAATTACACTTTAACCCACAAACCTAGTTTAATAACAAGTTTAGTTTAAACACCAATACCATGGGCTTCATTCTTTGAGACCCGGTTTGCCATCACAGTAGTGTTGTTTCTTTGTCACTTGTTGAAGCAAGCTTACCTCCTTTTTCTCCCATGTTAGCCATACATGCTTGAAGTTTTTTAGGACAACCGTTTATAAAAAATTTAACAAGTTCATTAATTCAGTCAGAAACACGTATTACAATACAAAAAGGAAAATAAAATTGGAAACAAATTACAAACCGAAATAAACAAAATAACAGAACAAGAAAAACGAATGTTGGCTGAGGATTTATGTCCAACAAAGGTCCCTTAAAACAGAATTCGGGCCACCTAGCTGAGCCCGTTTCTACCAGGGTACAACAGCCTAAGCAAATTGTACAACCGAGATGAGCCTTGCACTTGAAATTGTACATGAAACAGGAGCTTGTAATTGGAGAAATCGTTAGAGGTGATGTCTGGTTTTTGGAACATGCAATTTTGTGTGTCTAGATGCGTGGTATATATACTCACGAGATTGGTTATGCAAGAAGTCTAAACTCAAAATACTTAGAATTCATAATGATTATGTCAATGAATTCAGAATTCAATTGAAATGAATTTTTCATCTAATTACTCAGACTCGAGCCGCACCCAAAAAATAGTAATTGCGGCTCTAAGTGGCAATGAGAAGTGCAAAGTGCGCCATCAAACCGCCACATTATGCCATCGTCATTATCCCGGTTCTGTGTCCGGGGCCTGGTCGCAGGTGCGTGTCGGGTGCTTTGCACCCTCCTGGCTACCTCTGGTTGTGACTTGATACATAGAAATACTTTCCAGTAGAGATTTCTACTTATATATCAACACAAGATTTATTCTGTCATCCAACATGGAACAAGCTCATTTTATTAAAGTTCCAACCACATAATCTCATTCATCTTGCCTTATAATGGACACAGTTTGTTTCTTTGTGATCCTCTCACCACACCCTAATTAATAATTATAGTAATCTAACAATATAATTAAGTAATTAATAGTGTCCAAAATTTCAAACAATCATCCACATGAATGGAGATCGACCCATACATTCTAGTGTCATGATACAATTTAGTGCTTAAGTAATGTAGAAGTAGGTGTTTCCTTTGAACCCTCCTTTGTGATGTATACTTTGTCTCCTAACGGATGGAAGATTCGATATCCTTGAACCAACCCCTTTTACATAGACATTATTACAGTTCACACATTATTCTTCATGGTCTGGTTAACCCCTCGTTATCGTGTCCATCATGGTCATGGACACTAACATAGTTTTGCGAGAGCTCGAGGAATTGCGTACCCCACAATTCAATTTATGGCGACCCCACTTCTCTCTAACATATGTGACTTTACACAAATCATTAAAAGCCATACGGTTAGCCTCCTTTGATATAACTGATTTGTTATTGGAATGGATTAGGAAGTATGAAACTCCCACCCAACAGTGACCTTCGTCCGTACAATTAGATTGTTCTATTTAGCCTAGATAATAGGATCTCCATTCTTCTAGGATAGGTTTTTTGTTGTACAGACTTACCCCAAGGACTTTAGTTCCATTTCTCTTGATGACTTAATAATTGCCTCTACACTTAAGTCTTTTGTAAGTGTATCCGCAATGTTATCTTTTGACTTCACATAGTCAACCGAGATAACCCTTATTTGGTGCAGTTGTAATATTGTATTATGTCTACATTGTATATGCCTTGATTTGCCATTATACATTACACTTTGAGCTATACCAATAACCGATTAGTAATCCCAGTGTATGCAAATAGCCTTCGCGGTCTTCGGCCGACCAACTTGGAACATATTCCAAGAATTGTCATAACCACTATGTCTCTTGTCCAGCTTTATCTAAAGCGATAAAATCATACTCCATCATGGATCTAGCTATAAGAGTTTGTTTAGATGATTGCCAAGCTATAGTCGCTCCTCCAAGTAGGGCTCTAAATGAACCGAATCATTAAGGAAGGAACATGTTCACGAACGTGAAGGTTTACGACGCTTACCAAACGGGATTTCTTTTTCGTGTTCATTCATTAAAGACATAAACATGTTCATGAACACTTACCAAACGTTGACAACCGCAAGCAAATGTTTATGAACACAAACAAACATTATATATTCCTTTAAAACTACAATGTGCATTTTTCATCAGAAAGAGGGATTACGACGAATCCACCAAAAATAATTAAATAAGTATAATAACACAAAAATTAAGAGTGTGTTAAGCTTTAACACAAAATAAAATTGAGATGATCAAATGAGTGATGTTGACGGAGACGTATAGTATAACTATGGTTTCAAATTTTAAAAACAAAAGCCGATAAGATCAAAAATAAAACATCAAAAACCTTTAAATAAATGAACACAAATGAACATAGATGAGAGAACATGAATGAACACATTAGCGAACGTTCATGAACATAAACGAACAACGCAACCTCTATTCATATTCGTGTGTTTAATTTGTGGAACTAAATTTTGTGTTCGTTTTTCTCATTTATTAAACAAATGACCATAGATTAACTTCTCACCAAACAATTCAGGAACTTTCATCTTCCTTTTGAATATCCTTAGATATCCAAGTACTTTACATCCCGGTGGAAGATCTACTAGCTCCCAAGTATGAATCTACAAAATAGAATCAATTTCACTCTTGATGGCTTCTTTCCATTGAGCGCCATATGAAGAGGTGGCCACTTCTCAGTAGGTTTGAGGTTCACTCTCAACCATATAAGTAAGAAAGCTAAGCACAAAGGATTTCTCAATCCTTTGCCTTTTGCTTCTTCTTAGCTCAACCTCTTCAGCCTCCTACTATTCTTGAGTTTTCTCTTGAACAATCTTATCAACCCTTGTTGATGAACTCACATGAGTTTGTTATCACATCTAATATTCATCTTCAAAATAAGTTACATTTCCCGGCTTTGTCTCTATGATGTACCTCTTGTGCACCTACAAGAAAGCGATGTGAACTAACTTTATGACCTTATCCAATGAATATGCAAGAAACAATTTTGGGCCCTATTCTAAGAGCCTCAGGAGGTGTAACCAACACTTTGGCTTGGCAGCCTCACACTTTCAAGTATTTATAATATTCTTTTCTTCCTCACCACGAATCATGAGGTTTTACATCTTTTTAAGGGGTCTTATTTAAAAGATAATAAGTTGAGAGAATGGCCTGCCCCACATGTCCTAGCTTAACCCATAACTTGTCAACATGGCATTCATCATTTCTTTTAACATGTGATTCTTTCCTTCTGCAAATGCTATTTGTTTATGGTATATAAGGAGAGGTACACTAACGTATTACGCTACTTTGTGTGCATATATTTGCAAGTGGTGAAACATATTCACCTTATGAATCACTTCTCACATGTTTGTTTCTCTTATTAAGTTGATTCTCAACTTCAGATTTATACAAGAAAAACTTGTTAATTGCTTGATCCTTACTCTTAAGTAAGTAAACATAACAATATTATATGCTATCATCAATGAAAGTGATGAAGTACTCGTTGCCATATCTAGTGAGAATCACCTTTAAATCACACGTTAAATTTGTAACATCTGATGAAAAACGGGTTCTAAAACCCGCTCCGTTTTTGTAAATATATGTTATAATCTTTTGTTTTGAAACTTATGTTGGTCGTTTAACAAATATTGTGTTATTAATAAAATAAATAGTAATAAAGATAATAAAATAATAATAATATAATAATAATAAAGTATATAAATATAATACTTATTAAAAAAACAAAGAGTGGACCGCGGGATCGAACCTGGGTCTCCACTCAAAGAACACACACCACACACCTCTGCATCACACGCACAACATTTGAATGAAACCAAACCCAATAATCATTTATATCTTCGTTCTTTTGATCCGGATTCAAAAAGAAGCAGTCGCGCTTAATCACCGGTAAACATCAAATTCATTTTCCTTTGCAAATTAACGGATGTAACCGTGCAATTAGACTCAATTATTGAGTCGAACACATTCAATTTCGGAGTTTCTAACCTCGTCCATAATTGCGGCATTTAATCAAAACCTATGAAACCGAAAAATCCATAAAGCTATTGCCTTACTCTATAAATAGGGACTTCCAAACTCAATTAGAATGCACCTACATTCGTTCTACAACTCTCTGCAAGTTCTGTTCTTTAAGAAATACTTCGCCGGAAATAATCGATTGTCGCCGGAACTTTACCGGAGAAATCAAAGGCCATCTATGCTCGGTATAAACTCACTTAAATCCTTTTTGATTCTTTTTATTTACTCTCATCAGTAGTAGTTCTAGCTAATAAATCAAATAAATTCAATCTGGTTAACAATCTGATATTTGAAATGAAGAAGATGAAGTGGAGGCTGTGTTTAAAAGAATTTAAAATCGTATTTAAACCGGGTTAGACACATTGTCCAGTAGTGGACTGTGTACATATGAATCATACGGTCACCGGTTCGAGTCTTAAACACGCTTCCGATTTCCCTATATATTACAAACCTTTTTATAACTTATATATGAAACGACTCAGTTATTATATAAGATTACTAAAAATCTTATATGCTCCGAGTTAGACACATAGCCCAATTGGTCGGGCTGTGTGCAACACGAAGCCGAGGTCACGAGTTCGAACCCGGTTCTTTACACTGTCCCTCAAATTATCCAAACCTTTTTAATTAAATAAAAATATGTTAAGTTGTAGTAAGTATATAAATGTAATTAAATCTTGATATATTCCGGGTTAGACACGTAGCTTAGTTGGTAGAGCTGCGTGCATATAAACGAGAGATCACAAGTTCGATCCTCACACACAGCGTAGAATCCTGCCGGTTCGATCCGAAAAAGAAACATATTTTTTAATTAAACTCTTAATTAATTTTTGCATAAAAACTATAATAAAATATAATCAAATAACCTCTTTTTAAGAAAATAAAATAGCAATAAATACAATAAAAATTATCTTAAATATTTAATAAAATTGTGTAAATAATAAATTGAGTAAAAATACTAATTTTAACCAAAGAATATAATTATCTAAAGTATTATGTGAATATTTAGGTTAGCCTTATCGCCGTTCGGTATCTCAATCGTGCGCAATCATAATCAAGTCATAAATGCATCCACTGTGAGTGAATTCTTACAGCTCCCCTTTTTATTCATGTTCTTGGGTGTATCATGTGTCGCTTTTTATTTATTTCACTAATTCAAACCTTGTGCTATTACCATTATATGATCTAACGTGCTATGTGATATTATTAGTTATTGTTATTTGTATTTACATTTCTCATTACAGTCAAGCTCTCACATTAGGCCCATTTGTTCCCCGTTACTAACGGGTGGAGCGTCGCGTTGCCTAAATTATTAGATCGACTCCGTTTGATAGAGCCTTGATCTCGCATCACATCGCTTATCGTGCTCACATGTACAACGCTAGTTAATTGTGTGGTTTGTGAATTACATTGCATATACGTTTCTCATATTTTTTTAATGCACATTTTATTAAAGATAATAAACACATCATTTTTTCCTACTGATTTATTGGATTCACTCACCAACTTATGTTGACCCAAATCTCTATTTTTTTACACATGATACAGGTGAACATGTATGAAGCAAGGATCACATAGGACATGGGCCTCAGAAGAAAATAAAACATTACTTGAAAGCTTTGTTTAGAACATTTTGTGTTTGTATGGATTATGTGTTGTTTGGAATATATCCTGTTTAAATTTGAAATAATAAATATGAAACTTTTATAATATTAAATGTCATGAGCTTTGATGAAAACCCAATCATGCCCCAACTACCATATCTGATGAGGGTCAGGGTGTGACAAATTGGTATCAGAGCTTTTGACTATAGGGATATAGGATAAGTTATTAGACCCTTAGAGCCTATACTATAGTCAATTAGAATTTAATTGCTTACGTGGTAAGTTGGTTACATACAAACTTGTGATATTTACTTGTTTACACTTCTCTCGTACACAATTACATGCAAGCACCTCAATTATTATTTGACTTTGTGTGATATTCAGTGTGATAGAAACTTTTTCAATATAACATGCTTATATATACGCATATGTTACCGTCATAACACACGTTTTGATTCCCACATATTTAAACATTTTCTTGCTTTCTCTTTTCAAAAATTTGTGATGTTTTTATTTTTCAGTCTCATCAAAGTGAGTTATACGACGGGCATGTAGTAACTGGAAGGGTACAAGTACCCGTAGTCGAAACGTCCTGTCTAGGATTTGGCATTCGTATAAATCCAAAGTAACGGATCAGTTTGGCTACCTGGGGACTAACCATGAGAATACGAAGGACCTATTAGGCCAAAGCATGCCTCACCAAACGTCGTTTGAACTAGCCCCACTTTGAGTTGTCACAGTGTCTACACCAGGACACCTTCCGACCTTACACCTCACAATTATGTTTTACGATTTTCATTCGGGTGGTGCGAGTGTTAACATGCCAAAACCAATGTGAACCCTACAAAGCCCAATGGTCATGGGGGCCCACATGACTACCTAGGCCAAGTATGGGGGCATATAGGGGCCGAAACATGAGCAAAGCCCAAGACATCCTATGGATGTAATGGATTTATTTTTCTCATTTATTTTGTGGATATTTTATTTCTAAACTTTATGCGACACACATGATACCTATACGCCAAACTCATAATCTCGTTACGTATTTCCTGTAAATGTCTTCTAGGCACTCTCGTAGAGGTAGGAGATCAGGAAAATCCGGTGAACATATGGCTGCTCAAATTGCTCAACAAATGGCCGCCGTGATTCCCGATATTGTATTTCAAGTTCAACAAGCTCTCGCCGCTAACCCTGTTAACCCAATCAACCAAGAGGGGCAAAATACTACCAACCCTCCCACAAACACCACTAAGTGCACTTACAAGCACTTCAACTCATGTGACTCTCCAAAATACGAAGGAACTGAAGGAGTCACTGCTCTCCTTCGATGGTTTGAAGAGATGGAGAGTACTTTTCTCAATTGTGACTGTCCCAACGATCGTAAGGTTCGTTATGCTACTGGTCGTCTATTTGGGGTAGCACTCACTTGGTGGAATGCGGAAAAGGGTAGAAGAGGCGCCGAAGCCGTAGTAGCCCTAACTTGGGAACAACGTTGAGAACTCATGACAAGACGCTTCTGCCCAAGAAGCGAAATTAAGAAGCTGGAAGATGAGTTCTGCTTCCTAAAACAAAACGAGGGAGACCATATAACCTACAACAAAAGGTTTCTTGAGTTGAATCAAATGGTTCTGAATCTATTTACTCCTCTTTACCGACTGATTAGCACTATATTCGGGGTCTTCCTTCGAAGATTCAGGATTATGTGATGAGTATCGTGCCTGCAACCCTGGAAGCAGCAATGGAGCTAGCTACTGAGCTCACCTAAAACCACATCAAGAATGGGGATTTCAAGGAGGAGAAGAAACAGGATGCAAGTAGCAAAACACCAACCGAAGCCCCCAACCCAACTCAAGCCGGGTCCTCATCTCAATTCACTGCCAAGAGAAAACGAAGCGGGAAAAATTTTGCTATCACCCAAACCAGTCAGCCAACTCCACAAACCGTACCCCTCCAAGCCATCCCAATCACCCAGGTGGCACCCAACTCAGCATACCCAAACAAGAAACCCTACACTGGTCCCCACCCTCAATGCAACACCTGTCATTATATCCACGACCCACCTTACCTTGCCGACTGTGTGCCAATTGTGGGTGTTATGGTTATTGAGTAACACTTGTCGCGCTCCTCAAAATCATGCACCACCTCTTGCCCAAAACATGACCCAACCCTACCAACAGCCGAACTATTCAATGGCACCTTATGTTAGAGCTTGTTTCAATTGTGGAGATCCTACCTACTTCAAAAACACGTGCCCAAGACTGGTTAACATCATTAACGCTCAAGCCCAAGCAAACCCAGTTAACCAAGCGAACTAGGAAACCCAACACCTCCACCAGCAAGAAGAAGAGCCTACAACATCAACGCAAATCCAGTTGAGGTCAACGACGGTGCAAATGAACAACCTAACTAGCCTTTCTCCCATTATGAAGACTCAAGACTCTGCTCCATTTATTTATTTAATTCCCAATCCAAGCTTAAATAGATTACCATTTCTTGTTCTGACTATTTAAGTTACCATTATTTTCAATTTGGGTATAAATGTTTCAAGATTTTATTATTTCATATTAATGCCATTAGCGCAATTTATATCACGCTATGCCAATTTGTTTCATGTCTCTATTCATCGATTAAATTTGATGTTATCATACATCACAACGAACCCCGTCTCATCATTCAGGGAGTTGGGTCGTGTCTCACTTTTTCATAGACTGACCACTTCCTCATAAACATATGAGAGAGGTACCGCTGTCATTCAGTCTCACTTTCCTTGGATTCGAGACTCAAACATTGGCTGTTGTGTTTGTTTATGTTTTGTAGATTTTAGGACGAGTCACATAGAACTGACCGTGACTTGATAACAAGGCCAATGAAAATTTGACAAGGATATGGTGGATACGCCGCAGGTACTTCCTATATATAAGTATTCTTGTCAGGTGATCAAAAGCATTGTTAGACGATTATAGGAAGTTCCATGTAGGTAGTGTTAATCTTAATTTGGATAACTATGTGGTTGATGACTTCATTTTGTGATGTAACTTTATCATTTTGACGCTTCGGATTCTCAAAACCCTTTTATCATGAGACCATATCCAGTTAGTCATATCCGTGTTACAACGCTTTTCACTTCTACACCTCAGGCATCAAAAAGCGATTCCTGTAGTAGGGTATTCAACCCTTACTAGGAACGTTACCACCTCAATCAAAATCCAAACTTCACATTCTCCTGGTTATGTATATCCTTAGCATTATCTCAGATCGAGATAGGTGTTTACTTCACGAACATGGCAAGCCATGCATTCAGCATTAAGCACTCGCTTATACCTCAGCACCGCCTTTTACTCTCAAACTGATGGTCAATCTGAGCGCACCATACAGACTCTTGAAGACATGTTACGATCATGTGATATCAACTTCAAGGGCAATTGGGATACTCATCTACCATTGGTCAAATTTTCATACAATAACACGTATCACTCTAACCTCTGTATGATCCATTTGAAGCTTTATACGGTCGTAAGTGCCGATCGCCTATATGATGGCACGAAATCGGTGAATCACAGATCACCAGACCGGAGTTAATCCAAGAAACAACCGATAAGATTCTTCAAATCCGCAATAATCTTCTATCAGCTCAGAGTCGTCAAAAGAATTACGCTGACAAACGACGAAAGCCGCTCGAGTTTTTGTGTTGGCGATCAAGTACTTTTGAAAGTATCACCATGGATGGGAGTTGTTCGATTTGGACAAAAAGGCAAGCTTGCACCTCGCTATGTTGGACCATTCAAAATACTTAAGAGAGTTGGTCCTTGTAGCATACAAGCTTGACTTACCTGAAGAACTCAGCAAGATCCATCCCACGTTCCATGTATCTAACTTGAAAAGTGTCTTGCCGACGAAAACCTCCATATACCGTTAGAAGATATTCAGATTGATGAGTCGATGCATTTTGTAGAGCGACCGATAGAATTTATGGATTTCGGTGAGAAACGTTTAAGACGAAGTCGAATTCTGATAGTCAAGGTACGTTGGAGTCAAAACGAGGACCTGAGTTTACTTGGGAACGTGAAGACTCAATGCACGAAAAATACCCTTATCTTTTCCAAGATAACCTACTACCACTTAAATTTCGAGACCAAATTTCTAAAAGTAGGGGATACTATAACATCTGACAAAAACGGGTTCTAAAACCGCTCTATTTTTGTAAATATTGTTATAATCTTTTGTTCTGAAACTTATGTTGGTCGTTTAATAAATATAGTGTTATTAATAACATAAATAGTAATAAAGATAATAAAATAATAATAATAAATAAAGTATATAAACATAATACTTATTAAAAAAAAAGAGTGGACCACGGGATCGAACCCGGGTCTCCACTCAAACAACACACACTACACACCGCTGCATCACACGCACAACATTTGAAAGAAACCAAACCCAATAATCATATATATCTTCGTTCTTTTGATCCGGATTCAAAAAGAAGCAGTCGCGCTTAATCACCGGTAATCATCAAATTCATTTTCCTTTGTAAATTAACGGTTGTAGCCGTGCAATTAGACTCAATTATTGAGTCGAACACATTCAATTTCGGAGTTTCTAACCTCGTCCATAATTGCGGCATTTAATCAAAACCTATGAAACCGAAAAATCCATAAAGCTATTGCCTTACTCTATAAATAGGGACTTCCAAACTCAATTAGAATGCACCTACACTCGTTCTACAACTCTCTGCAAGTTCTTTTCTTTAGGAAATTATCGCTTGTTGCCGGAACTTTACCGGAGAAATCAAAGGCCATCTCTGCTCGGTATAAACTCACTTAAATCCTTTTTCATTCTTTTTATTTACTCTCATCAGTAGTAGTAATCAAATAAGTTCAATCAGGTTAACAATCTGATATTTGAAATGAAGAAGATGAAGTCGAGGCTGTATTAAAAGAATTTAAAACCGGTATTTAAACGGGTTAGACACACAGTCCAATGGTGGAATGTGTGCATATGAATCATAAGGCCATCGGTTCGAGTCATAAACATGTTTCCGATTTCCCTATATATTATAAACCTTTTTATAACTTATATATGAAATGACTCAGTTAGTATATAAGATTAATAAAAATCTTATATCCTCCGGGTTTGACACACAGCCCAATTGGTCGGGCTGTGTGCAACACGAAGCCGTGGTCACGAGTTCGAATCCGGTTCTTTACACTGTCCCTAAAATTATCCAAACCTTTTAAATTAAATAAAAATATGTTAAGTTATAGTAAGTATATAAATGTAATTAAATCTTAGTTGGTAGAGCTGTGTGCACGTAAACGAGAGGTCACGAGTTCAATCCCCACACGCAATGTAGAATCCGGCCGGTTCGATCTGAAAAAGAAACATATTTTTTTAATTAAATGATGTTCTAAAAGTAGTTAATTAAAAATAAATCAAATTACCCTAAATCTAGACTCAAATTATATTCTAGACTCCCAAATTATACTAAACTACTAACCGGCAAGTGGACCGATCAATTGTAGATTAGCTTAAGTAAGTCCGGATTATCAAACCCACAAGACTCTCTAATTACAATGACTACTTAATTTAGACTCGATTAAAACAACTTATATATTTTAAGGGGCTGTTCTACTAATTCTAAATTATTAATTAAACTAAATCTATTTAATTAAGACAAATCAAACTTTGAACTTTTAGAAAATTGGGAATTAAATCAGGAATAATGAACTGGTTACCTAGGTTGGATTTTTAGATTACTACTCATTTGATTTAATAATAACTTTATTAGGTTGAATGATTTACGGAATCTTAAAATATTATATTCTAGATTTACCGAACATGACCCCGACCCTTCTCAGGAGGTCACCTATGATAACCTACAATTATTATTTGTTCACCGGTTTTACAGAGTCTTTTTCAGTTATCTTTTAATTCAGTAAAGCGTCTAATTAGTTAACTACCTCTCAATAATTAACCTAGACTAACTAAAACTTCTAGTTTAGCTTAACCGACTTAATTATGACAAGTAAAATTAGATTTGGGGATTTCTCAAAACCTAAACCTAACAATTTATCTAATTAATTCAGTCAACTAGTTATTATTTCTCAATAACTAATCTTGGTATCATGACAAAACTGATTTTATATTTCAATTAATGGTTTTCCCGGTTTTATTGGCCAAGTTACCGACAACTTCCTGAATCCCTAAAGACACGAAAAAGCAACACAAACCTATTCTATGGAAGACATGCACCTAGATTCATGTAAATCAATTAAACAATCACAAATCAATTAAGATCATGCAAATACACTAAACTAGAAAATTAAAGTTGTGAACTTTACAAATTACACATTCAAACCATAATCAAACTAAAATAAATCTAACTTTCATAAAATAGATCATCCAAACCTAGGTAACTGAATTAAATCTAACCAAGTATCATGTTTGGAAAACTAAATAAACAAGGTTTAGAACAAGAATGCATAATCAAGTTAAACAAAGAAGTATAAGGATCAAGAATGTTGCAATAAAACCGTTAAAGCTCCTGCCTCGAAACTCCTTGATAACCCGAACGATTCCTGCAGCCTAGATCTTCTTCTTTCAGCTCAGATTCTCCAGAAAACATGTTCCAAAAGGCCTAAGTTCGTCAAGTTGATCCCAAGGTGTGTTTCAATTGAATAATGACTCAATAAATAACAAACAAATCCCAAATCAACTCAGTTTCGAAAATTTCTAGATAAAACACCCTCTCGCCGACCGCGAGAGGGATAAGGGCTTCCGGTCGGCCCCCCGTGACCGAGTTAAAACTCCCGGATAAACATCAACCTCTCGCGCCCCGTGAGAGGATTAAGGTAATTCGGTCGCGGCCCGCCAGAGGGTGAAAAACCCCTAATTTCGCTTTGTTTCCTCTTTTTGATCCAATCACGTTCCGGCTTGGTTCTATTTACCATTTTAGCTCGTTTTTCCCATCCTTCCAACCTTTTTCACGAACCAAGACATGCAAAACGCATTTGGATTAAAAGTAGATAAATTCTTGACAAACCGAAACGAAAACGTGTTAAAACTTTACAAACTCTGCGTGATAAATGCATGTATTATTCAATACATCAAATATCCCCACACTTGCTCTTTTTTCGCCCTCGAAAAAGAATTGTGCAAAAAAGGAATCATAACCAAACAATTATTCGATTTCAAAGATTAAGGTTATTTTTATTAGGGAATGAGATTTATATTAACCGCGATTGCAAGTATTAGATCCACTTAAACTCAAAATTCGGTTCAACTTCTTATCATGCGAATTTAATTCAAGTGCGGTCAATCTACCTAGGGTCTCACACAAGAATCCACAATACACCTAATCTCACCTCAAGTTTATGGAACAAAAGGAACGAATTCTTTAATCCATTTCCTAAACCGTTTTATACCAAATTATAAAGAATTTAAAACCAAGTAATTTTCTTTTATTTTTTTTTTGTACTTTTTTTTCTTTTACATGATTAAAAATTCTAAAGATTTTAGCTTATAACGCATTTCTTATACTATTTTTGGCGGTTTCAGTTTCCCATTTTTCCTAGATGAGTACCCACTAGTAAACCGACAATTAAGTATATTAATCTCAAAGAACGTAAGAACCGAATCGAGCCTACTCACACATCCCAAGTTAGACACAAACTCACCCTTTTATTTATTATTATTCGAAAAAGAATAAAAATTTAATTTTTCTATCATTTTCCGTTTAATTTCATGCAAACTTCTTTTTTAAAAGACATTTTTTGATTTTAATTTTTTTTTAATAAATCAAACTCTACTATCTCATCCCTACACTTAAATTTTGCATTGTCCCCAATGCAAGGATGAGACAACCTACCACTTAAAATAAAAACAAATACAAAAAGTGAAGCGACTTAGCTGGTAATGCAAGACTGTCAATGTGCCAGTCAGTCCACTCATGCTCTCCAATCCGAAACGCGCTCATCGTACCACCTTTAGAACTCACATGGGAACGGAAGCAGCATACAACATCGACCGATCACCATACACTTCCAAAACATAATATGATAAAGCAAATAAATAAATTGTTTTGAAGATTGTCCACCATGATACCCAAACCATTCAACACCCCCATAAAGTAAATCTTTTAAATTACAGACCATTTAAGAAATTAAAACAACATAAAAGAAAAATAAAGATAGAGCTCCACCTGCTGCTTTAATCATCCTCCTCCGATTCTTCCGACGCCTCGAAGACTTGGTACGGTTGAGCGTCCTCCATACCAGCAAACTGACTTGACCCCGACTGACCACCTTGATGCTGAAAGTAGGATGAACCCCCATATTCAAATTCTACATCATGTACCTCATCCCATCTTCTAGCCTTCGCTGGCTTGCCTCATGCATAGGCCTATCTCCATCACGGTCTGGCGAACACACCAAACTGCTGGTCGACATAGCCTCGCAGGTCCCCAAACCCAGTGTCCATCCTATCATACAAAGAATCCAAAGTCAGTGGGTCTGGGCGAGGCTGACGAAGAGGATATGTCGTCCTGGCAGCTCCTGACGCGTGACCGGCCGCTGATATCGAGTGGGCACACCCGCCTGCATAGATGATGCAGCTTCAGATCCTGGCGGCGGTTGCACCTGAGGTCCCTGGCGGACAGGCTCCCAGCTAATGGGCTCTTGGGTCATCAAAAATCCCGGCAGCCTTGAGGTCTCGAATACTCATGACGCAGGGGGCTGGGCCTTCTCTCATCCTATCTTGGGGATATCTGTCGAACACCCCTAAACTCTCAGCTAAGCACGTAATCAAGGGCCCACCATACACCCTTGCCCCTGAGCCTCCCCTCCACAGCCGCTCCATCGGCCATGCAAATATAGTAGTCTGGTTTGCCAGCCATCCTTCCACCATGCACATCAAACAGAATAAGCTTACCTGATTTACCTTGTTATCCCCCTGCCCTCTTCCAACCAGTGTAGCAGCAAGAATCTTGTGGATAAACCGGTAGACCGGATCAATAATGTCGCTTGCTACCATATTGTTTGAATATGGAGCAGAAGAGATGGTACCCCAGAACCTGGCTAGTTCATCCATCTGAATACTGTGGAGATGCCTCTTTTTGAAGACCCCTGAAGATTGGTGGAGAAGTCCGGTGCTTGAATCTCCTCTAATGAGTATATCGGAGAGGCCACCAGAACTATGGAACCGTCATTTCATAAACTTGCCTCCCCAAAGCGAAAGAGATAGCATCACTCTCATTAAATTTACCTGCTGGTATTGAAACGTAGAGTGAAATTCGAAGGTAATCTATTTATACTGTCTAGCTCCGCAATCCAATACCCTCCTGAACTTGTCGCCCAACAACTGTTCAATTCTGCCCCTTTGACCCAGATGATCAATCATATCCCAGTCGATCCGTCTATAGGGCAGCAGATCACAAGTGATGACGTTAGAAAGCCTGTCCCACTTGTGGGAATCTAGATCGAACTGAAGAAGGGGACTGTCCACTATCCGCGTGCTCTGCCCATGGGAATACCGTCCCCCTGCACCTGATTTGCGTCAACCAAAATTCAAGGTTGCTGTGGTGCATCAGCTGGGTCACCTCTCTGGCGAGGTGTTGGCCCTCTCCTCTTTCGTCATGCATGGCTTGAACTACCTTCCCCAACATCTTCATAAGCACAGGTAAGATAAGTATAACATTAGAAGAGGCAACCACATAGAACAAATGACCGTATAGCATTTTATTTGCGGTCATGGTCTGAAAATGATAAACAATTTACCAAATAATATTAGATATATTTTAGCAGGTGTGTAACATTACTAATTAATAAGACCGAATCTCGCCCGAATGGAGATTGAGTACGGGCGAGAAAGATCTTGTATGCATGAACACCAAATGTTACTAACCCCCAAAATGTATCCAAAACCATACAACTACCCCCCTTTCCGGCACTTTAGTTGCCCTCAAATAAAACGAGGTGCTGAAAATGAGCCAACATTGAGTGTAAGTCTAAAGATAGAAACTATATGAACATTCAGAAACAATGGGTTGAAGATCTTAAAAATCTGATTTTTAGTACCAATATTAACCAACCTGAATCCCCATACTCAATGTTGGACCTCACCAAACCCGCCAAGATACACCCAGCTTACACTTAATTTACCCACAGAAATTAACACCATCACCATAAAAAACTCAAACCAAACCAAGTGTATCCCAACCCGCAAAATAACCTAACATGCAACAATCACCAGTCCAAACACCATAATATGTGCAACAACTAGATATATTACGAAAATGAAAGCATAACGGTCGCGAGAAAACATACCTTGGCACCGATCTATAAGAATTAGTAAGCAAATAATGGAAAAGTTGCAACACCGTTAAAGAGCTCGGTTGAAAGGGAAAAAAGCAGGTTTACACTTGAAAATAGGTAAAGGTTGATGTATGGAAGAAATGGTGGGAGATTTTAGTGAATGTAGGTGAAAAATGGTGATTTAGGTGGAGAGGAGAGGAAAACCGTAGGTGAAAAAGGAAGAAATGGTAGTCAAAATGGGGAAAATGCTTTTAGGGTTTAGAAACTGCAGATAGGGCCTCTCGCGGGCCGCGAGAGAGGAGATTACTCCTCTCCCGCCCCGCGACCGAGCTAATTTCTCCGGATTTACAAGCCTCTCACCGGCCGCGACCGAGATGGCTTATGCCTCTCGGGCCCCGCGAGAGGGGTGTTTTCACAGAAAGTTTTGAAATTTTTTCTGGTTTGTGCCTTAGAAATTTTTTTGAAAATTTCATTTGTCTATTATGAACTTAATGAAACACCCCGCTCGCAACCGGACACTAACAAAACGTACCTGCAAATTCCAGCTTCCCATCGATGGTGGTGTGATATAACCTGCAAAAACAGCTAAACCAACCCACAAACAAACACAAACACAAACACGTAAAGTACGGAAAACAAGAATTAAATACTAAAGACATGAAATGCAATGAAATACCAAAATGTACATACTCTACACTTGAGCCAATACCCAAGAACCTATGCGGTATGAGGTGGAACTTCGAGAGGAGTTTCCTCCTTCTCGGTGGGATCTAGTGGTCCTCCTAAATAGTGCTTCAATCGATGCCCATTGACCTTCCACGTCCCTCCATCAGCTTCATCTTTCAGCCCGATTGTTCCATACGGGAATACCTCATTTACCACATACGGGACAGACCATTTTGACTTCAACTTACCAGCGAATAGTTTTAATCTCGAGTTATATAAGAGCACTCTGTCGCCGATTTGAAATTCTTTCACACCTTTCAATCTCCTGTCATGCAGCGCCTTTGTCTTATCCTTAATGCTCCATGAACGCTCATACGCCGCATCCCGAAGTGCCTCCAACTCGTGAATTTGGAAGTATCTTCTCTTGGCAGCTTCAATGAGGTCCAAATTCACGGTCTTCAAGGCCCACGATGCCCTATGTTCAAGTTTAACCGGGAGATGGCAGGCTTTACCATAAACGATCATGAAGGGCGTGGTGCCTAGCGGTGTCTTATAGGCGGTTCAAAATGCCCATAAAGCATCATCTAACTTATCGGACCAGTCCTTCCGACTTTTGCCTACCATCTTCTCCAGGATCCGTTTCACCCCCTTGTACGCATTCTCCACTTGGCCGCTCATCTGAGAATGATAAGCGGTGGAGAGGCAATGAGTGACACCGTAGCGCGCCAATGCCTTTTCTATGATGGCATTGCAGAAGTGTGTGCCACGGTCACTAATAATAGCTCGTGGGGTTACCGAAACGGGTGAATAGCTTCTTCAAAAATCTCACCACCACTCGGGCATCATTAGTGGGTAAAGCTTGAACTTTACCCCACTTGGAAACGTAATCAATAGCCATAAGGATGTACCGATTCCTGCTAGAGACGGGAAACGGTCCCATGAAGTCAATCCCCCATACATCAAAAACTTCAAGAATTTGGATCGAATGTTGGGGCATCTCGTCCTTGGATGAGATGTTGCCGGTGCGCTGGCAACGATCACAGGTCTTGACGAACTCTAGAGCATCCTTAACTACTGATGGCCAATAGAAACCGCAATCGAAAACCTTCTATGCGGTGACGTGCAGACCATGATGACCTCCTGTCAATCCCTCGTGCACGTGCCTCAAAATCTCCGCCCCCTCTTCTCAACTAACACAGCACCTGAGAATCCTATCTCCCCCTACTCTAAATAGAAACGGGTCATCCCAGATGTATCGCCTCACATCACGGAATAATTTCTTCTTCTGCTGAGTGGTCATCAACTTCAGTACCACTCCATTTGCGAGATAATTCGTGAAATCGAAAAACCACGGCATTCCCTCCTTTTCCGCTGCCACAAACTCCACTGACTCATGGGGAAATCTATCACCGATCTCTTCTTCTCAGATTTCTTCTCTACTAGGATCCTCTAATCGGGATAGATGGTCAGCGGCCACATTCTCTGCTCCCTTCTTATGTCTAATCTCTATGTCGAACTCGGATAGCAAGAGAATCCACCGAATGAAACGACGCTTCGCGTCCTTCTTTTGAAATAGGATGTGAAGAGCCGCATGGTCAGTAAAGACGATGGTTTTGAAAAGGACGAGGTAGGAGTGGAATTTATCAAACGCGAATACTACGGCTAAGAGCTCCTTTTCTGTAGTGGTGTAGTTCTCCTGAGCATCATTAAGGGTTTTACTAGCGTAGTAAATAGGATGAAAATGTTTATCACGTCGCTGGCCCAAAACAGCGCCGACCGCATGGTCACTCGCATCACACATGAGCTCGAAGGGCAAGCTCCGGTCGGTTGAGACGAGGATAGGAGCACTCACCAGTTTCTCTTTAAGGATCGTGAAGAATTTCAAGCAGTCGTCATCAAAGACAAAGGGTACATCTTTTTCGAGGAGTCGTGTCATGGGGCGGGTGATCTTCGAGAAATCTCTAATAAACCATCTGTAGAAGCCCGCATGACCGAGAAAACAACGGATTGACTTGACGCTAGTCGGTGGAGGGAGTCTGTTGATAGTATCTATCTTCGCCCGATCGACCTCGATACCTGCCCACGAGATCTTGTGCCTAGCACTATTCCTCTGTCACCATAAAGTGACATTTCTCCTAGTTCAGCATCAATCTCGTCTCGACACACCGTTTCATCATCACTTATAAGTGACTCAGACACTGATCAAAAGTGTTTCCATAGACAGAGAAATCGTCCATGAAAACTGCCATCGAGGTCTCAATCATGTCCTGAAAGAAAGATAGCGACCATGCATCGCTGAAACGGCATGCGGCGATACGCGTAAGTACCGTACGGGCATGTGAAGGTTGTCTTCTCTTGATCCTCGAGAGCAATTGGGATCTGGAAGTAACCTGAGAACCCGTCAAGAAAACAATAAAATTGCTGTCCTACGAGTCGCTCCAACATCTGATCGATAAACGGGAACGGGAAGTGGTCCTTGCGGGTGGCGTCATTTAATTTTAGATAGTCAATGCACACCCGCCATCCAGTGACTGTTGGCGATGGGATAAGCTCCTTCTTCTCGTTCATGACAACTGTCATTCCCCCCTTCTTGGGAACGACCTGAGTGGGACTTACCCATGCCGAATCGGAGATCGGGTAGATGAGACCAGCTTCCATCAGCTTGAGCACCTCTTTCTTCACAACTTCTTGCATATTCGGGTTTAGACGGTGCTGCGGCTGTACTACTGGCTTAAAGACGTCCTCCATGAGGATCCTATGCATACAGAAGGTAGGGCTAATTCCCTTGATATCAGACAATTTCCACGCGATGGCCTCCTTATTAGATTTTAGGACCTCTATCAGACGCTGCTTCTCCTCCGTCGACAATTTTGAAGAAATGATAATGGGTAAGCTCGAATTGTCGCCTAGGAACGCGTATTCTAAGTGGGACGGGAGGACCTTAAGCTCTACGGCTGCTGGGGTCTCTAAAGGTGTACTCACACTAGCTGCACTAAGCTCACAGAAATCTAGGGTCTCGGGAACCTCTAGGAGCTCGTCCCCTATATCCTCGCTTTCGCTCTCCTCAGCTACTAAACTCTCATTCACTAGGCCAGATCCGCTAATATACTCTAACAATGATCAACACACGACATGAATGAATTCAAAAAGTATACAGAGTGACAAGGGCCTCTATCATTGTCGCCACCGCTCGGGTGTTACATCGACCTTGCGATTTCGAAAGTGACGTTCTCGTCCACGACGCGAAGTGTAATTTTCCCATCATGAACATCAATGAGCGCTTTCGCGATGCACAGGAATGGGCGACCTAGGATGATGGGTACCTTCTCGTCGGCCTCCATATCGAGGATGACGAAATCCACGGGAAATACAAATCTATCGACCTTAACCAATAAGTTCTCTACAATTCCCCTCGGATACTTAACAGACCTATCGGCTAACGACAATGACATACGAGTAGGGGTGAGCTCCCCTAACCTAATCTCTCGTAGAGTGAGAAAGGCATCAGATTTATGCTCGCCCCGAGATCGGCTAAAGCATGAGCTGGAGCCGTCGAATAGGCATGGAATCGTAAAGATACCCGGATTAATCAATTTTTCAGGTAACTTGTTCAGAACCACGGCGGAGCATCCTCAGTCAACGGGACATTCGAGAGCTCCCCCAGCCTATCTTTATATTTTAGAAGATCCTTCAAAAACTTAGCATATTTAGGCATATGCTGGAGGGCCTCGATGAACGAGAGATTGATTTTCAGTTGAGTGAAACATATCAAGGAAATTCCCGTATTCCTTGACATATTTTTGCTGTTTCAAACGTGCTGGGTAGGGTAGGCGTGGAGAATCTACGAGCGGTGATGGCCTAACCTCTAGCGGTTTCCTCTCTCCCCTACTCTCAACTGAAGGTCCACTGGTTGGTGCGGTAATTGCTGGGTCTAGCCTGGTGTGCACCCTAGGTGGAGCCTCCATCTCTATTTCCTCATCCACCTCCTCATCCTGCTCCTCTACCTCTACCTGCACCCCCTCTCTACCCACTTCTTTCAAACTTATACCATTGCGTGTAGTGATCGCTTTCGGTGTTGGTTCGCCGGGTTAGGTTGGGTATTACCCGCGAACTGGCCGTGTGGCTGCTCTTGCTGCTGCTTAGCGATACTACCTACCGACCTCTGCAGATCTAAGAGTGCGGACTGTTGATTTTTCAAGAGAAGATCGTGTTCCGCGAGAGTTTTCTGGGTAGCCTAATCCTTAACAACTAATTGAGATGATAACTCTTCAATCCTACTAGACTGCCCCTTGAAATTCCACTCCTAGTTTGACCATCCTGATTCGAATCCCCTCCATTGAACTGACTAGAATGACCTGACCCTCCACTAGAGTAGTGACCCTGCCCCCTGTTTTGATATGAACCTGATTAGAAACCAGGGGGTTACCGAAAGATCGAAAGTTATTATTATTACGCCAGTTCGGGTTATAATTGGAAGTATTATTATTAAAGGGATTCTTCGGATCTCGACTCTGACCAGTGATAAACTCTACCTGCTCCACAGTGAGCGTAGGACACTATAGTGTGTCATGACCCCCTCGACACACCTCACACCTATCTACCTTCTTTTTCAGCTCCTGAATTTCCATAGTGACCTCCCTCTTAAAGCTAACTAAGGCAGCCGCTTTTCCAAACTAATTTGGTGTAGACCCGGTTAACCGGAGGCGTACGAGAAACAGGAATTGAATTCCTGCCGCAGTGCTGTAATCTAGACGTCGGAATTTTGCGGCAAAGCATTTCGAAAAGGTCGTTACACTCGGCTACTGTTTTCTTTCCCATCAAGTGTCCACCAGCAGAAGTGTCGAATCGAGCGTGGGTCTCAAGGGTGAGACCGTTGTAGAATTTCTCTACAAGTGCCCAGTCCGACAGACCGTGCTGAGAGCAGCGGGACACTAAAGTTTGGAAACGCTCCCAAGCTAGATGTAGGGCTCGTCAGGTTCCATTCCGAACGAATGGATCTGATCACGAAGGCGATATGCTTTTGCGGGTGGGAAGTATTTTTTAGGAAAGCATCCCGTAGAGCAACCCAAGTTGGAGGAAACGTGCATCGTTGCCCACACCTTCCATATTGAATGTGTGACACAAACGGGTGAGGCGGTTAATATGTGCGGGCGCATCCTCGTCATCAGGACCATGGAATTGGCAAGAGTTAGTGATAGCGGTCATGATATAGGAAGGGATTTGCCAAGCTCTATCATTGTTCATCGGGGGTAGGGTGATGGGTGAGTTCGCACCGGTGAAGCCGGTGGTAGCCAGTTAGTTTGATTATTATTGGCTATGTGAAAGTTAGGTTGTGGTGGTGGTGGGGTTACGTTTCTATGAACTACGTGGGGTGATGGGTAACCGGGTGGTGAAGGCTTTGGTGTAAAATCGAAATCGGGCGGTATAAAGGGACGGGATGAACTTGAAAAAGTGGAGGAAGAAGCACTAACCTTTGGTGCAGGAGAGAAAGGCGTATCCGTCGGCGGCTTAGGCGGAGGTCCTTGCGAACGCGTATGGGGCATCCACCAAACCGTAAAGACGACAAACACAATAATTAGCAAAAATAATTAAAATAATTGTTTAAATAATTAAAAAATTTAGACTCCTACGACGCAAACAGAAAATAAAAATTAAAACAAGTGCAATAAGCCTAAATCAAGTAATCAACGCAATTGCCAATGAGAGGGTCCCGGCAACGGCACCAAAAACTTGATCTTCTAAAAGTAGTTAGCTAAAAACAAATCAAATTACCCTAATTCTAGACTAAATTAAACTCTAGACTCCCAAATTATACTAAACTACTAACCGGCAAGTGGAACGATAAATTGTAGATTAGCTTATGTAAGTCCGATTATCGAACCCACAAGACTCTCTAATTACTATGACTACTTAATTTAGACTCGATTAAAACAACTTTATATATTTTAGGGGGGGTTTCTACTAATTCTAAGTTATTAATTAAACTAAAACTATTTAATTAAATAAAATCAAACTTTGAACATTTTAGAAAATTGGGAATTAAATCAGGAATAATGAACTGGTTACCTAGGTTGGATTTTTAGATTACTACTCATTTGATTTAATAATAACTTTATTAGGTTGAATGATTTACCGGGATCTTAAAATATTATATCCTAGATTTACCGAACAGGATCCCCGACCCTTCTCAGGAAGACACCTATGATAACCTACAATTATTATTTGTTCACCGGTTTTTAAAGAGTCCTTTTCAGTTATCTTTTAATTCAGTAAAGTGTCTACTTAGTTAACTACCTCTCAATAATTAACCTAGAACAACTACAACTTCTAATTTAGCTTAACCGACTTAATTATGACAAGTAAATTAGATTTGGGGATTTCTCAAAACCTAAACCTAACAATTTATCTAATTAATTAAGTCAACTAATTATTATTTCTCAATAACTAATCGGGGTATCATGACAAAACTGATTTTATATTTCAATTAATTGTTTTCCCGGTTTTATTGGCTAATTTACCGACAACTTCCCGAATCCCTAAAGACACGAAAAAGCAACACAAACCTATTCTATGGAAGACATCCACCTAGATTCATGTAAAACAATTAAACAATCACAAATCAATTAAGATCATGCAAATACACTAAACTAGAAAATTAAAGTTGTGAACTTTACCATACAATTACAAACCATAATCAACTAAAATAAATCAAACTTTCATAAAATAAATCATCCAAACCTAGGTAACTGAATTAAATCGAGCCAAGTATCATGTTGGTAAAACTAAATAAACAAGGTTTAGAACAAGAATCATAATCAAGTTAAACAAAGAAGTATAAGGATCAAGAATGTTGCAATAAAACCGTTAAAGCTCCTGCCTCGAAACTCCTTGATAACCCGAACAATTCATGCAGCCTAGATTTTCTTCTGTCAGCTCAGATTCTCTAGAAAATATGTTCCAAAAGGCCTAAGTTCGTCCAAGTTGATCCCAAGATGTGTTTCAATTGAATAATGACATGATATACTCAAACAAATCCCAAATCAACTCAGTTTCGATTGAATAATGACTCAAACAAATCCCAAATCAACTCAGTTTTGAAAATTTCTTGATAAAACACCCTCTCGCCAGCCGCGAGAGGGATAAGGGCTTCTAGTCGCGCCCCGCGACCGAGTTAAAACTCCGGGATAAACATCAACCTCTCGTGCCCCGCAAGAGGATTAAGGTAATTCGGTCGCGGCCAGCCAGAGGGTGAAAAACCCCTAATTTCACTTCGTTTCCTCTTTTTCGATCCAATCACATTCTGACTTGGTTCTATTTACCATTTTAGCTCGTTTTTCCCATCCTTCCAACCTTTTTCACGAACCAAGACATGCAAAACGCATTTGGATTAAAAGTAGATAAATTCTTGACAAACCGAAACGAAAACGTGTTAAAACTTTACAAACTCTACATGATAAATGCATGTATTATTCAATACATCAAATATCCCCACACTTGCTCTTTTTTCGCCCTCGAAAAAGAATTGTGCACAAACGGAATCATACCAACAATATTCGATTTCAAAGATTAAGGTTATTTTCATTAGGGAATGAGATTTATATTAACCGCGATTTCAAGTATTAGATCCACTTAAACTCAAAATTCGGTTCAAACTTCTTATCATGCGAATTTAATTCAAGTGCGGTCAATCTACCTAGGGTCTCACACAAGAATCCACAATACACCTAATCTCACCTCAAGCTTATGGAACAAAAGGAACGAATTCTTTAATCCATTTCCTAACCGTTTTAAACCAATATATAAAGAATTTAAAACCAAGTAATTTTCTTTTATTTTTTTGTACTTTTTTTTCTTTTACATGATTAAAAATTCTAAAGATTTTAGCGTATAACGCCATTTCTTATACTATTTTTGGCGGTTTCAGTTTCCCATTTTTCCTAGATGAGTACCCACTAGTAAACCGACAATTAAGGTATATTAATCTCAAAGAACGTAAGAACCGAATCGAGCCTACTCACACATCCCAAGTTAGACACAAACTCACCCTTTTAGTTATTATTATTCGAAAAAGAATAAAATTTTAATTTTTCTATCATTTTCCGTTTAATTTCATGCAAACTTCTTTTTCAAAAGATATTTTCGGATTTTAAATTTTTTTTAAATAAATCAAACTCTACTATCTCATCCCTGCACTTAAATTTTGCATTGTCCCCAATGCAAGGATGAGACAACCTACCACTTAAAATAAAACAAAACAAAATAAATAAATAAAAAACACAATATAAAAGTGAAGCGACTTTGCTTGTAATGCAAGACTGTCAATGTGCCAGTCAGTCCACTCATGCTCTCCAATCTAACGCACTCAGTGTACCACCTTTAGAACTCACATGGGAATGGAAGCAGCATACAACATCGATCTATCACCATACACTTCCAAAACATAATATGATAAAGCAAATAAATAAATTGTTTTGAAGATTGTCCACCATGATACCCAAACCATTCAATACCCCCATAAAGTAAATTGTTTAAATTACAGACCATTTAAGAAATTAAAACAGCATAAAAGAAAAATAAAGATAAAGCTCCACTGCTGCTTTAATTATCCTCCTCCGATTCTTCCGACGCCTCGAAGACTTGGTACGGTTGAACGTCCTCCATACCAGCAAACTGACTTGACCCCGACTGACCACCTTGATGCTGAAAGTAGGATGGAACCCCCATATTCAAATTCTACATCATGTACCTCATCCCATCTTCCAGCCTTCGTTGGCTAGCCTCATGCATACACCTACTCTCCATCATGGTCTAGCGAACACCACCAAACTGCTGGTCGACATAGCCTCGCAGGTCCCCAAACTCAGTCTCCATCCTATCATACAAAGAATCCAAAGTTAGTGGGTCTGGGCGAGGCTGACAGAGAGGATATTGTCGTCCTGGCAACTCCTAATAATAATTATACTAATCACACATATATAATTAATTAATTAATAGTGTCCAAAATTTCAAACAATCACCCACATGAATGGAGATCGACCCATACAATCTAGTGTCATGAAACAATTTCAGTGCTTAAGTAATGTAGAAGTAGGTGTTTCCTTTGGACCCTCCTTTGTGATGTATACTTTGTCTCCTAATGGATGGAAGATTCGATATCCTTGAAACAACCACTTTTACATAGACATTATTACAGTTCACACATTATTCTTCATGGTTTGGTTAACCCCTCGTTATCGTGTCCATCATGGTCATGGACACTAACATAGTTTTACGAGAGCTCTAGGAATTGCATACCCTACAATTCAATTTGTGGCGACACCAATTCTCTCTAACATATGTGACTTTACACAAATCATTAAAAGCCATACGGTAAGCCTCCTTTGATATAACTGATTTGTTATTGGAATGGACTAGGAAGTATGAAACTCCCACCCCAACAGTGACCTTTGTTCGTACAACTAGATTGTTCTATTTAGCCTAGATAATAGGATATCCATTCTTCTGGGATAGGTTTTTTGTTGTACAGACTTACCCCGAGGATTTTAGTTCCATTTCTCTTGATGACTTAATAATTGCCTCTCTGCTTAAGTCTTTTGTAAGTGTATCCGCAATGTTATCTTTTGACTTCACATAGTCAACCGAGATAACCCTTATTTGGTGCAGTTGTAGTATTGTATTATGTCTACATTGTATATGCCTTGATTTGCCATTATACATTACACTTTGAGCTCTACCAATAACCCATTAGCAATCCCAGTATATGCAAATAGCCGTCGCGGTCTTCAGCCGGCCAACTTGGAACATATTCCAAGAATTGTCATAAGCAGTCTGTCTCTTGTCCAGCTTTATCTAAAGCAATAAAATCATACTCCATCATGGATCTAGCTATAAGAGTTTGTTTAGATGATTGCCAAGCTATAGTCGTCCTCCAAGTAGGACTCTAAATGGACCGAATCATTAAGGAAGGAACATGTTCATGAACGTGAAGGTTCACGAACGCTTACCAAACTGGATTTCTTTTCCGTGTTCATTCATTAAAGACATGAACATGTTCATGAACACTTACCAAACGTTGACAAACGCAAGCAAATTTTTATGAACACAAACAAACATTATATATTCCTTTAAAAATACAATGTGCATTTTTCATCAGAAAGAGAGATTACGACGAATCCACCAAAAATAATTAAATAAGTAATATAATAACACAAAAACTAAGATTGTGTTAAGCTTTAACACAACATAAAATTGAGATAAAAAAATGAGTGATGTTGGCGGAGACGTATAGTATAATTTTGGTTTCAAATTTTAAAACAAAAGCCGATAAGATAAAAATAAAACAACAAAAACCTTTAAATAAATGAACACAAATGAACATAGATGAGAGAACATGAATGAACACATTAGCGAACGTTCATGAACATAAACGAACAACGCAAGCTCTATTCATGTTCGTGTGTTTAATTTGTGGAACAAAATTTTGTGTTCGTGTTTGTTCATTTATTAAACAAATGACCATAAATGAATTCTCACCAAACAATTCAGGAACTTTTATCTTCCTTTTGAATATCCATAGATATCCAAGTACTTTACATCTCGGTGGAAGATCAACTAGCTCCCAAGTATGAATCTACAAAACAGAATCAATTTCACTCTTAATGGCTTCTTTCCATTGACGCCATATGAAGAGGTGACCACTTCCCAGTGGTTTGAGGATCACTCTCAACAATATAAGAAGAAAGCCAGGCACAAAGGATTTCTCAATCCTTTGCCTTTTGCTTCTTCTTAGCTCAACCTCTTCAGCCTCCTACTATTCTTGAGTTTTCTCTTAATAATCTTATCAACCCTTGTTGATGAACTCACATGATTTGTTATCACATCTAATATTCATCTTCAAAATAAGTTACATTTCCCGGCTTTGTCTCTATGATGTACTTCTTGTGCACCTACAAGAAAGCGATGTGAACTAACTTTATGACCTTATCCAATGAATATGCAAGAAACAATTTTGGGCCCTATTCTAAGAGCTTTAGGAGGTGTAACCATCACTTTGGCTTGGCACCCTCACACTTTCAAGAATTTATAAATTCTTTTCTTCCCCACCACGAATCATGAGGTGTTACATCTTTTTAAGGGGTCTTGTTTAAAAGATAATAAGTTGAGAGAATGGCCTCCCCCACATGTCCTAGCTTACCCCATAACTTGTCAACATGGCATTCATCATTTCTTTTAACATGTGATTCTTTCCTTCTGTAAATGCCATTTGTTTGTGGTATATAAGGAGAGGTACACTAACGTATTACGCTACCTTGTGTGTGCAGATATTTGCAAATGGTGAAACATATTCACCTTATGAATCACTTCTCACACGTTTGTTTCTCTTACTAAGTTGATTCTCAACTTCAGCTTTATACAAGAAAAACTTGTTAATTGCTTGATCCTTACTCTTAAGTAAGTAAACATAACAATATTATATACTATCAATAATGAAAGTGATGAAGTACTTGTTGCCATCTCTAGTGAGAATCATCTTTAAATCACACGTTAGTTTGTAACATCTTACGAAAAACGGGTTCTAAAACCCGCTCCGTTTTTGTAAATATATGTTATAATCTTTTGTTTTGAAACTTATGTTGGTCGTTTAAAAAATATTGTGTTATTAATAAAATAAATAGTAATAAAGATAAAAAAATAATAATAATAAATAAAGTATATAATATAATACTTATTAAAAAAACAAAGAGTGGACCGCGGGATCGAACCCGGGTCTCCACTCAAACAACACACACTACACACCGCTGCATCACACGCACAACATTGAAAGAAACCAAACCCAATATTCATTTATATCTTCGTTCTTTTGATCCGGATTCAAAAAGAAGCAGTCGCACTTAATCACCGGTAATCATCAAATTCGTTTTCCTTTGCAAATTAACGGATGTAACCATGCAATTAGACTCAATTATTGAGTTAAACACATTCAATTTCAGAGTTTCAAACCTCGTCCATCATTGCGGCATTTAATATTTGTCCGAAACCTATGAAACTGAAAAATCCATCAAGCTATTGCCTTACTCTCTAAATAGGGACTTCCAAACTCAATTAGAATGCACCTACACTCGTTCTACAACTCTCTGCAAGTTCTGTTCTTTAAGAAATACTTCGCCGGAAATAATCGCTTGTTGCCGAAACTTTACTGGAGAAATCAAAGGCCATCTCTGCTCCGTATTAACTCACTTAATCCTTTTTCATTCTTTTTATTTACTCTCATCAGTAGTAGTTCTAGCTAATAAATAAAATAAGTTCAATCGGGTTAACAATCTAATATTTGAATGAAGAAGATGAAATGGAGGCTGTATTTAAAAGAATTTAAAATCGGTATTTAAACCGGGTTAGACACACAGTCCAGTGGTGGACTGTGTGCATATGAATCATACGGTCACCGGTTCGAGTCTTAAACACGTTTCCGATTTCCATATATATTACAAACCTTTATATAACTTATATATCAAACGACTCAGTTAGTATATAAGATTAATAAAAATCTTATATCCTCCGGGTTAGACACACAACCCAATTGGTCGGGCTGTGTGCAACACGAAGCCGAGGTCACAGTTCGAATCCGGTTCTTTACATTGTCCCTGAAATTATCCAAACCTTTTTAATTAAATAAAAATATGTTGAGCTGTAGTGAGTATATAAATGTAATTAAATCTTGATATATTCCGGGTTAGACACGTAGCTCAGTTGGTAGAGCTGCGTGCACGTAAACGAGAGGTCACGAGTTTGATCCCACACGCAGCATAGAATCCGGCGGTTCGATCTAAAAAAGAAACATATTTTTAATTAAACTTTTAATTAATTTTTCCATAAGAACTATAATAAAATATAATCAAATAACCTCTTTTTAAACAAATAAAAATAGCAATAAATACAATAAAAATTATCTTAAATGTCTAATAAAATTGTGTAAATAATAAATTGAGTAAAAATTCTAATTTTAACCAAAAGAATATAATTATCTAAAGTATTATGTGAATATTTAAGTTAGTCTTATCGCCGTTCGGTATCTCAATCGTGCGCAGTCATAATCAACTCATAAACGCATCCACTGTGAGTGAATTCTTACAACTCCCCTTTTTATTCATGTTCTTGGGGTGTATCATGTATCGCTTTTTGTTTATTTCACTAATTCAAACCTTTTGCTATTACCATTATGTGATCTAACGTGCTTTGTGATATTGTTGGTTATTGTTATTTGGTTTACATTTCTCATTACAGTCAAGCTCTCACATTAGGCCCATTTGTTCCACGTTACTAACGGATGGAGGGTCGCGTTGCCTAATTTATTAGATCGGCTCCGTTTGATTGAGCCTTGATCTTGTAGCACATCGCTTATCGTGTTCACATGTACATCGCTAGTTAATTGTTTGGTTTGTGAATTACATTGCATATACGTTTCTCATATTTGGTTAATGTACATTTTATTAAAGATAATAAACACATTATTTTTTTTCCAAATGATTAAATGGGATTCACTCGCCAACTTATATTGACCCAAATCTCTATTTTTTTACACATAATACAGGTGAACATGTTTGAAACAAGGATCACATAGGACATGGGCCTAAGAAGAAAATAACACGTTACTTGAAAGCTTTATTTAGAACATTTTGTGTTTGTATGGATCATGTATTGTTTGGAATATCTTATTAAATTTGAATAATAAATATGTAACTTATATAGTAATGTCATGAGCTTTCATGAAAACCCAATCATGCCCCGACTACCATATCCGTTGCGGGTCAGGGTGTGACAAGTGTGAATCAAATCAAGGGTTTTAGTTATTCTTTCACCTGACTTAAATGATGATCTTGTTAGTTTCGTTTCAACACAAGTTTTACATTTTTATTTTGAATCAATGGCAAAATTTGGTATGTAATCTAATTTAATCATATCATATATTGAAGTAAAATTATCATGACCAAGATGACCATGCCAGGTGTTAGGAGACTCAACAAAGTAAGCCGAAGTAGTGACATTCTCATTCATGTTTTTTTCTATTGGTCAGGAACATGAGTTTTTTTCCTTAAGTCCACTTCAAGGTCACATCACCATCCCCGTTAGTACAACTATAAGAACATTCCCCATGTATAATTTCTCATCACCCACAACCTCTTTAAACGTATTGAAAAGGGTTTTATCTAGGTAACATTGCGTGTAGCCCAAGTGTCACCCCACCACCTTTTTGGGTTTTTAACACCAAATTAACCTTCTCCATCATAGCAATAAGGAAGGTCTGAAATCATAGCCACCAAGGGCTTGCCATCATCAATCATAAGTGCCTTCTCACACGTAGGTTCCTTGCACTGGTCAGCACAGTAACTAGATTCACCACACTTGCAACATTTCCATATCCCTTTGAAGGGACCAACTTTCTTCTTCATACCGCCGTTCTTTGGCCTTATTCTTCGCTTTGCCACTAAACTTGTGGCTTTTGTACCGCTTTGAAGACTTACCATGTTCCACCAGGTTGGCTTTGCCGAAGCTTCAACTTTGCTTCCCATATGTGCCAACTTGTTATCTTCATCAATTCTAATTCTGAGGCGGACCACAAGGCTCCTATATAGTCATCTCCTTTTACTTATGCTTAAGGTAGTTCTTGAATTTCACCCAACTAGAAGGCAATTTTTCAACAATTATCGCCACTTGAAATATTTCACTAAGATTTATTCCTTTAGACAGAATGTCACTAAGAATTATTTATAGCTTCTAAACTTAACACATCAAAGTTTTTGAATCAACTATTTTATAGTCCAAAAATCTAGCCACAAAATATTTCGTTGTACCGACATCTTTGGTTTTTTACTTGCATTCCAACGACTCCCGTAATTTTTTGGCAGTCAGTACCTTAAAATTCACATTGTAAAAGGCACCCACAAGACCGTTCAACAGATAGTTGCAGCACAAACACCCGGAGTGTTTCCACACCTTAACGACACTCACAGATTTAGCGTCAGATGCTTCTTCGGGGAGGGGGGGACTCGCTCAAGAACCTAGCAAGGTTTAGGGTGGTCAAGTAAAACATCATATTTTATTGCCAACTTTTGAAATTCAAACTAGAAAAATTTTCAGGCTTCTCAGTATATTGGCAACATCCTAGGCCGCTTGGGTACCAACTAATGGTTCTAAAGTAGTGCATGAAATAGCTCCCTTGGTGGAGGATATAGGTCTGACGGTGGTGGTTTAAGCAGCAACTTGTGTAGCCACTTATGGAACATGATAGAACTAGTGAGAAGTGTTGTGTTGGTTTACTAAAAACCAAAAGAATACAAGGAATAATCCTTTATACAAAGTTAGCCAAAAGCTTTTAAGATTTAATTTGGTTTAAAATAACCAAATAATTGTGTAACCTGTATAGAAACTCACATAAAATTTTCAAAACACAAACTATGAATCATGTTTTATAAAATTTGTTTTAAGTTTGTAGGACAACCGTTCATAAAATTAAATAACAATTTCATTAAATCAATGAGAAACAAATTTCAATATAGAAAGGAAAGTAGAATTGTAGACACATCACAAATGGAAATAAGCAAAATAAGAGAAACAGAAAAACCAATATAGGCTCAGGATTTCTGTTCAACACAAGTCCCTTAAAATAGATTTCTAGCCATCTGGGAGAAACCGTCTGTCTTCCAGGGTGTTGTGTGGTTTTTGGAACATGCGATTCCGGTGCGACAGCGTGTCGGGTGCTTCGCACCCTCCTGGCTGCCACTAGTCGTGTGTGCTGATACAAAGTAATACATTGATAGAGATTTCTACTTATAAATCAAACACAATATTTATCTCTCAACCAATGTCGA
Source organism: Scalesia atractyloides (assembly GCA_947069175.1). NCBI lineage: Eukaryota > Viridiplantae > Streptophyta > Magnoliopsida > Asterales > Asteraceae > Scalesia > Scalesia atractyloides. Next base: position 51,406,215 of record CAMTDV010000023.1, read on the forward strand.
CAAGCTCATCTTGTTAAAGTTTCAAGCACAACAACTTAAAGCTTTGATATATCATTAGCTTTATTTTGGACCCAGTTTGGTTGATTGTGAATCCCTGACGAAGCCGAAATAATTATATATATATATATATATATATATATATAATATATATATATAATTATTTAATTATGTCCAAAATTTCCAAGTTTGATTCCACTTTAAACATTTTATCTGATTCTTGTTCTGATGGACTCGGTTTTCACTTTATTCTGCTATGACTTTAAATTTATTCCTTGATCAAGTTATGTTTTTTTATTTGAATCCTTATGACTACAACATACACATTTAGCCCCTTGACTTTCTTTATTCTTCGTTCTTTAGTAATAGAAGTTTGTCATGTGCGTCTTCCTCCTTGATTTGCTTCTGGATATATTTCTTAAAAGCCTTCAATCCTTTTACAACTTCTTGTATTTACATTGTCTCAATATCAATAATCTGCTCCATTGCAATAAAAATCTAAATGAACTTTTTTGGTACAGAATCGAGGCAAAGTTTGGATTATTAAAATTCAGTTTCCCTATTAACTTTTCTAAAAGCTCATATAACTTTATCTTGTAAAATCTTAAAGAATCATTGGAGTAATAGATTTTAATAATCCAAACTATTAGCCGTTGGCCGGTAATGGTTCCAACTTAAAAAATAACCAATGGTGGTTCCACTTTTTCACATGTTGTAAACTAATGGACTTTTACTAACAGAACCTTAATTTCTTTTTGTCCCCTTATCATTTGAGTTTAGTATAAGTCCATTGGTTTACAATATATGAAAAGATGGGACCACCACTGGTTATTTTTTATGTTGAGGTCATTGTTGGCCAACAACTAATAGTTAGATTATTAAATCCATTATTCCAAAATCATTTAGTCTTTGTTGTGAGGTCATAAAGTTTGTGTTTGATCTAAACTAGACTTTATGTTCATTACAAGTTCTTATTTTATATATTTCTTGTAAAGTTGTAAAATTACACAAGCCTTATTTTTTTCTAAAACATGATTCTGAAGTCATAAAAGTCATGTGACTACTTTGGTATTAAATCTTTTAAGCCTATATGACTTATATCTTACTAAGTTAATGCCTGTAAACTTCATGGGCTAAAAATTTTAGGAAAATTGGATTCTAATCATCCCACTTAGATGATATTGGCCAATAATCTAACTTTTAAAAAGTGCTACCCGCACTTCCAACTTTTAAAATTGTTGTTCTCATCAGGAAAACGAGGGACAATTGTGAACAACAATTTTAAAAGGTGGGACTGCTAGTAGCAAGTTTTAAAAATGGGATTATTATTTGCCCACCACTTCTAGATAAGATTATGAAAATCTAATTTAACAAAATTTTAATTAAATTAATCACAAGTCTAGAAATAAAACCGATACAAAGAAAGTAACATATTACATAATTTAGGGATATAGATGAAATACAATTAAAAATACATATATGTCTAAAATGTTTGATTTTTTATCATTGATGATGTCAAGGATTATGATATGCACATTTCTTGATTTGATCCTAAGTTTTACTCATGTTACTAATCAAATTACCTTAAATACTTTAAAGTTCCATCAAAACTTTTAAAAAAATAAAGTAAATAAAACTTAAAACTTACAGAAAATATTTGTGATTGTATAGCTAGAATTGAATTGAAGAATTTTAGTAATACAAAAAAGTTGTAAACTATGTCAAACTTGTAGACGGACCTATTATAGTAGAAATTAAATGAAGATTAAACATGAATTAGCAAACGTTTGACACCAAATAATGAATTCAGATCAAGAAACAAACAAAACTTCTTTCGTCAACCCCTTTAGTATTCAAGAATGTTCTATCAAGATGACACATAATTATTAACCATTAAAAATATTACCATGGATAGAAAAACTTACATGTCTGTCATCAGCTCCCAATGGCTTCACATAGTTAATTGCGAAATTTAGGGTTTAAAAATATGATTAGACAAAAGGAAACTTACCAAATGGAAAGAGAAAAAACGCTAATATATATCATAAGTTTTAGTTTTATATTTGTAAATTGGAAAGTATTATAATCATCAATATCTATTTTAGTTTATTCCTTAATTTGTGTACTATGTAATTTAGACAACATTAGAAAACTTACAAATGTAATATTTTTACAAAAATGGTAAAAAACTCGAGACCTTCTTTTTAGTAAAGTTTGAACAAATAAATTTAATAAATTGAAGATAAAAACATTATTGGCTTACAGAATTATTAAGTTCTCAAGTGTTAAAAGTCATTTGACTTTCTCTTTAACAATTTTAAAAAGTTATGTGACTTCTGTCTTACCAAAAAATTGTTTGTCTTGGTTCTTTTTGTTGATATACAACCTCAGGTTTTATAGTCTTATTATTTCAGAGGTGAACATAAAGTTCATTTTTAAGATAACAAATGAACAAAGAACCCCAACCATATGATGTGTGGGGGTGGGGGATTGACATCTCTGATTGGGGGAGAAGTGTTTAACATCAGCCAACATGAGCTCTCTTTACAAGTCTTTTAAATATGATTACCAATTAAATTTTGGGGATGTTAAATTATCAATTATAGGTAAACATTTATCTTTTATTTTCTAACTTCTTGGTTAAGTTTGTTTCAGGTTCTATCTAAAGGGGCTAAAGGTGCTTAAGACCACTCTATGTGGGGTCGTCCAAGCCCGGCCTGGCGACGCCCCCCAACACCACGCTGGGTGGGCCGGCGGTATCAAGGGTGTCTCACAGGAGAGATGTTGGAGACGGGGTGAGTGGGACAAAAATATAGACGTTGGAGAGCAGCGGCGTTGGCTCCGACAGATGGATACCGGAGCATGGAGACGAGCGGCGTATGGCGTCAGAGAAGTGGCGGCGGAAGCGGTGGGATGTTCTGGTGAGGCGTCGGATCTCTGGCGGCATTGAATTTGGGAAGAAGGATGTCGGTTGTGGGTTTGAGGGGTGCGAGTGATGGACGGAGTGTGATCTCGGTGACTTCGGCGGTGGTGTGTGAGTCGATGGCGGAGACAGTGGTGTGATCAGAACCATATCTATTGATTTGTAAAATAGGAAATAAGTTAAATTGGGTTTTTTTTTACCATTTCTAAATTTTCAAAAATTAAAAAAATAAATAAATTAACTAGGTGGGGTCGGGTCATCACCCATTTCCTTGGTTCCATCTTTGGAAGGACGTCCTCCAAGGACTCTGACGTGGCGCTGACATGGCGGGTCGTCCTTCAGGGAGGCCCGCCACCCACACCGAGTAGCCTAGAGTTGTAAAGGTTTGGTCCAATAAAGTATCACTTAAATCAATCATCAACGGATCTTCTTCTCTCTTAGGCTGCAATCAATCTATCAATCTATTTTCATTGCCAAGCAAAATTATCATCCATTTATAATTGGCAATCAAGAAGTGTCCTAGGATTGGTATAAATATGAGTGCCCGCCTACGTCTTGTTATATACAAAGAAAAGGATACACGAAGTTCTTCACAGCACACAACAATGTAGTCCATCAATCTTCTTCGTTTCTGATTTTTTTTTCATGCTTGTAATCTTTTGTTTAATTTTTCTCCACATTTTAATCCTATTATTCTTAAATTATTGAGGGTTTTTTTTTTGTATCTTATTCTTGATTCTACATAAAATTCCTTGTTTTCTTTTCTTATTTGTCTTGCGTAAATAAAACCATAAAATTATGACAGAATCATTTCTAGATTTATGGAACAAGGGTGTTTAATTCATTTTAGAGTAGCCCATAGAGTCTTGAGATACATAGCAGGTACTGATGATCACGGGTTATGGTATGATGGGTTTGTCTTAAAGAGACAGGATAACCACATTCTGACATTTGGGTTACCAGAACAGTTCACATACCTGCATGCACGACTTATGGTTACGAGACTTTGAATTACGAGGGTATTTTAAAGTTAATTAAATAATAGTTGAATTAGTCGTAAAGGACCGTCCTCAATATCACTGAGTCAAGAAAATGAGCAAGTCTTTAGCACTTAGGAGGGCCTAGTCGTTAGCCAAAATACCTGTAGTTAGTTTAGTTTCTGTTTATCCAATTTCTTTGGTAAGTAGCGCTGGCTATATATATATAGCCTTGGATGATTGAATAATAGCCTTAGAAAATCAAATAAACATGCAACATTTATCCTGGAAATAATCAGTGTGTTCAATTGTGGGTGACACTCCAACACATCATATAACCAATATCAAGGTTGGTTTGGATTTGTAGTAGAAAAAGATATCTTTCTACGATAGTTAACGGGTGTAGTTGAAATCCTATGACAAATCACAAAAACTGTTTCACTACTACACATTTTCATAGTATGACCAGAGTGACACCTGCAGGAGACCTTGGTATAAGCTGCATCTTTGCAGAAGATCGAGCACGTTCCTCTTCTTTTGAAAAGTCCTTTTCAGATTCACTTGTGTACCACACTTGGTATCGTGGATCTATGACAATTTTCTGGAGTGCAACAGCATTCTCCATCACGTAAGCTGCAAGTTCAAGGTCGCTTACTCGGCCATAATACCCCAAGATTTGGAAAAGCTTGAGGTGCTCGTGAAGGTAGCTAGCAACAGGCGATACTTTCCTTCTCCTTTTAATCGGGGTAAACCAAATTAGCTGCAAAAAAGAAAACAAAACATAACATATTTTCATTATAGTGACACCAATTTTGGGACAGTTTTTATACCATTAAATAAACTTCTTTATTGGACATAACATAAATACCTTAACTGTAAGACTCTCCAAACTCGGACAAGCTTTAAATATTGAAGTGAGTTGTAGTAACCTTCATCTTCATGAGCTCCGATTATCAGTGTCAGTTCCTTGACATTTGGTAAAATTGGCAGGGAATCGAGCTCTAAAATCTCTACGACAAGAAAAAAATCAGGCTATATCTGTAAATGGTTATATCCATATTTAAGATGAACAGCAAACCTGAGAACGATGCTCAAGGAATGAAAGGACCTGCGGGGACAACGCACATGATGATAACTGCTTATAAATATTATTTCTAAATGCCACAATTCCCTGACAAATAAGTTTGCGAAGATTCGGAAGATTGGTTAGATTTAAATTTATTGGTTGACCCTTGTAGACAAATGACACAAGATCAAAATCAGATAAATGAATGGATGACATCATCGGACATTCATCTATCTCAAAGTGCTTTAAATTAAGTGGCCGTCCACTAACTCGGATCTTGGTCAAGTATCCAGAGCCATGGATAGATATCGTCTCAAGATGTGAAGAGTTTGTCAGAAATTGTTCAAGAATTTCTTCGGTCACATTAACATTCTTAAAAAAAAGTTGTTTTAGAGACGGTATCTCCACAACTGCGTCATTTCTATGGGATAATGATAAGGGGAAATCGTTGTTGTAGGTAGTAAGAAAACTCGTGTGACACTCGTTGTCTACAAAATACAGCTCAATCGTCTCAACTTTCTTCTTTACAGCAAACTTGAGCCACCCATGGATAAGTGTTCGATGATCATTATCGGGATCAAAACGAATCCGGAATTCTTCAACCATTGGCTGGTTGTAGCTTCCAATGACATCATTCACTTGGTAGACGTACAGGTGCCGCTCTCTATTCAACAGCCTCCAATCCCTTGATATTCTAATTAAGTCGCCAGTACCATCAAAGTTCAATTTCCTTAAATTACGCCACAAGAACCTCCACTTTTTGCGGACACTGCTTGTGACAACCGCATACTTTATTGGCAGAAGACAAAGAATCATAATAAAAATATCATCTGACAGTTTGGCGATGAAATCTTTGGAATCTGATCCCTTATCAACCTCCTACAAAAATGCAACTCATCACTAACATTAACAATCAGAGTCTTAATAATAATCACAATTGAACCAGTAAACCTAATCAAACCAAAAACCATACAGTGAATCACTAGAACCTTGATCCTGATAAATTATCATATATGAAAAGCGAATTTAGGTATGATCGAACGTCTGATTGTAAGAACTAACTTCACGTTTCCTAGAGATGGAAATACGCACTAAAACTTCAAAAAATCAATTGCTAAATCAAATCCAATAAATAATTAACCAATATCCATGAAAAAAATCACCTTGTTTTGACATCTTTTGTTCCCCATTGTGGTTCTTATACGATCCTAGTTTGAGGTGAAGAAGACGGCAAGTGTTTAAGGAGGCTATGTTTCTAACCCTTAAACGGTGGCCTTTTTAATTGCAATTGGACCTTGATATTTTTACATTTTTGGTCCACTATTGCATCCAAGGCATCAGTTTAGATGTCGTACAAAATCTAAGATTTAAACAACGGCACTTATAAGATATTAGTTAATGCATTGTAGACAATAGGATCGATATCTTTCAGTCATCGCGTGAGCATATCCTTCTCCAGGTTGCAAAGTACACAAAGGAAACCCATTTATGGGAAGCAACCAGAGTACGATTCTTGGGAGCCGACAAGTTCATGAGACTCGATTACAAATCCTGAGATCTTAACTAGAAGTGTTAAAGATGAAGAACTACGAGACAATTGATGAATCCGCAGCCAATATAATAGAAGGAAACTTCAATCTTGGATCACTTCTTGATGGCCAGTTGTTGGCAAGGTAGCTGCTCAAATCCATACCGTAAGATTCATACTGATTATAGCTTCTATTGAAAGAATCTGCCGGGGTCGTTCCAAGAAAGAATCAAGCCATACGGGGACACGGTAATGAAGTGTATAGCGAACTAAAATTCTCCAAAACAGATGGCCAAGGAAGAACAAAATGCCTATTCAAACAAAAGGCAACAGGGTCGAACACAAGAATCTTCAAGTCAAGAACACCAAATAATTTGTCAAGATTGAAGAAATCTTCTTAAATATAGAATACGTACATCAAATTGAACTAAACGAGGTAACATAAACACGCATCCCATTGTTGATTTACATACCTGATGTTCTTCGTCTATATATTCATTCAAGTTTATTGTTAACGGAATTTAGCCTTAAATTTAGATTTTTTTCTTTCTAATGATGATCTATAAATACATGGATGATATATCTTGAAGGAAAGAGCCTGGAGGGATGATGCACAAAATGAAATCCGGAGGGAACACGTTATTACTGAATGTAGTTAGATAAATATAAATTAGAGGATTTGGTACCTAATAATTTTGGAAATTGAAAGGTTCATAGTTTATCAAAAGTTAAGTAACTAACTAACAGATCAGATGTGTAATCAATATTTCAAAAATGTTTAGATCTGATTAACAAAATAGGTTTAGCCCAAGGAGGTAGTAGCACCGGCCCAAACTAAAAAATATTAAATCGCTCCAAAGTTAGCCTCCCATGTTGTTCGCTTTCATCCCCGCAAACCCTAGAATACATGTAATACATGATCTTCCATAACCAAAAGTTCTCGCTGGATCTCGGATTGAACCATGCTGGAAATAAAATGCATATTTATTCATATAGTATATAGGCTAATAATGATAGTACGTATGTTGCATCATTTAAAAAAAATTCATACTGTATTATCTTAAAATGCATTTTTCTCTAATAAAAGAAAAGCAAAAGACAAAAATAAAATAAAACAAAAGAGAAAAGGGAATGAAGTCCTGAACCACCGCAATACCTTGGTTTTAGTTTGTACTTGATATTGAGATATTTCTATGATTGTTAAAATATGTTGTTGAAAACCTTTGACAAATATAAAAAACTGTTTTACTCTTACACATATTCATAGTATGACGACCAGATTGACACCTGCTCGTACAAACTGCCTCTTTGCAGAAGATCCAGCATGTTTCTCGTCCTTTAAATAGTCCTTTGTAGATAAATATCTTATTGATTATATATATAAAGATGGTTCAGAATATAAAACCTAATCATGTTTATTCAATCATAATGTAAATATAGATACAAAGTTAGAGACCGTTACTTGTAGGGATGATTATCTTTGAGGATAAAGATGAAGTCATTATCCTGTTATGGTACCTTGTGTTGATGGATCACATTGTAAGGATGATTATCTTGGAGATAAAGATGAAGCCATGATTCCCGTTATGGTACCTTGTGTTGATAGATCACACTAGGGAGAGTTCTAGTATTGGTGTTCTTTGGGAGTTTTGATTACTTATAAGAGATCAATGTATAATGATCATGAATAGTTATCCATTATAAAAACTCTATGTATTCTCTATTAATGAATATTTAGTGACAATTGCATTGTTAATTAACAATGTATTATGTCATTATAACTAGGTTGTTTTTAAGGGTTTAAACTCCTCCATGAGATAGTTTTGTCTGCTGACATAAGAATGTACCCCCGAAATTGACATTTCGTTTCCTTTGAATCACAGTAAGAGGTAATCAACGGTTTAAGTTCTCACTTATTCATTAATGATAGTTTCTCGCTTCTTAAAGATATTAACAGATGCTTCACAATAGTCTAGACTAGTCTAGTGTTTAGCAATATCTAAACGAGTATAGACTTGAACCTATATAAGGTTTCTAATTAACGAAAGCAATATTGTGTTATACATGTGTAAGAACCCTCTTTAGAGTAAAGCTAATGGAATGAAAATTAATTTCCCGTTAGGTCTATCTCGGTATATTTTTATATCTATCTCGTAAGAAGTATCTTCGAGATTCATCATATCAAAGTATGTGTGAACAATGTTTTGACTTACGTAACACATACTTGTCGAAAGAATGTCATCTATTTTAGGACAAGTTTATATTAGTTGCTCCCACTCATCTTGAGGCAAGTACAAATATCCACCAGATATTTGATGAAAAGAATTCCATCAAGATTTAATCACATTTTGATGTTTGCTTCAACCCATCTATGGATTTTATGGACTCACAAATTTTGACCTTTCAGTTTAGAACTTCAGTTTGTTTTGACCACGTAAGTCTTTATTTAGGGAAAATTGTTTTAATATTCATTTAATGTAGCTACAAAAGATTATAAGCTACTTGAACAACAATAATCCTCAAAGAAACCTTTTGTAAGAAAGGTAAGATAATTCTTTGATAAATAATTCTCTTCTAAGTATAACCTTTAATAATCAAGCATACTTCTTATTGACTTAACATTTTCATTTAGATTTAGTTTAGTTATGAACACCCTCAAGTAATTTAACCAAATCCCAAACGTAATTCTAATACATAAAAATAGATTTGATTGATGCTAATGGATTGATTAGGAATGGTAGGATGGGTAAACTTTCCAATATTTATTTCAACTTCAGTTAGAGAGGATACATATTCATCAAAGTTAGTAAGCTTTTAAACCTAGATGACCTTCTGAGTTGACTATTAGGTTTAATAAAAGTTTCATTATATGGATTTAGCTCTTTGTTAGGTTGTTATCACCTTGAGAATTCAAAGTATGTAATAGTCAGGGGAAGTATGGTGTACAAGAGGTGTAATCAGAGTAAAATTTACTAAGTCTCTTCCCCTTGCCTCTTTGACTTTTGGGAACTCATGATTAAGGACTTTTATACTCCCACTGATCTTAGGAATCTTTAGAAATTTAGTATGCTTATGGTCAATATTAGAAGACCAATAGATTCTAATAGAGAAACAAGTTAATGATGTTACTCATAGTTTTCGGTGTTTGAGGATTATAGTTTTGGCAAGAAATCTGAGTGTGTCCACATTTAAGCAACAATAGAACTTTTATAATGGTAGCATTAGATTCTTAAAGAAAAAGTTGTGAAGGAGCAATGTCTTGTAAAAGAGGTGCAAATTGAGGTACAACAAGTTTTCACTACCCCACCTCTTGTAACTCTCGCAAATTAAGATTAAGACACTTAATGCTCCTACTAACTTTTAGATCTCTAGGAATGCTACTAGATAAATTTCAATTAGATAAATTTCAAAGATGTACATGATATGGAAACCTGTCATGCATGTTAGACTTGATTTCCTTTAGTGTCCTGGCATTATAAGTCATTATAATCCCAAGAAGTAGGATTTAATCAAAAGATCGAGCTTTCCATTCATAGGAATAAGATTTCTCACCATCATATATAGGTCAAGGACGACGGACTACAACGATGATGAGGCAAAGGTCGTGGTCCTCGTGGACGATTCATAGGAAGAATCATAAGCATTTTATAATGCAAAAAATGTAATAGGTTTGTGCATGTTATTGCGGAGTGATGGAATGGCAATCAAGTAAAAGCAGCGATAACCAACCCCAATGAAGACTTGATTACAGGCTATTAATTATCCTCTACTAAGATGAGGTTGACAAGTCAAGTATGTGTTTAGTTAATCTAAGCACATGACTAGACACGAGGATTGTTTACAAGTCTAGATGAGTCCAAGAGAGTAAAGGTTCACATTAGAAATGGAGCAATGATACATGGTAAACGGAAAATAATAGTCAAGTTTTTTGGACATTAAGTAGGATACCAAATTAAGATTGAGATTTCTTTTCATTTAAAAAAATTAAAGAAGCCACACCATTTTTGCTTGTTGCCTTGGAACTATAAGACTTGATACTTGTCCATTTAAGCTATGGTTATCCGCACATTCAAGTCCTAGAGCTTCTTCATGATAAGGGTCTAAGGGATGGTAATTGTGTTGCAATAGAGTGAGTCAATCACGTGTGAAGGATGTGCATATGGGAAACAAGACAAGAGATATTTTCACCATGCATAGGGAACATCACACATTTTTTTTGTTTCGACTCAATCTAATGGAGATACAAATATTTCTTACTTATACAGAAGATTACAGTAGTTTGATGGCTGGGTATATTTTTTCTACATAAAAAGGGAGATTGCTTGGCACCATTCATAAATTTTCTAGCTAAGGTAGAAAAATCAAATAAGGTGATGCTGGTAATCAAAAGCAAAATACATACTTGAATCAATTGTAAGATGAATAATAATTCTAATCACCGTTTCCTATTTATGTATCTTCAACCATCACAATGCTTAAGAAAAATCTTCTAATCCTATTTGACCTAATTAGAATTTAAATCCCTAAGTATTTACAATTACACTTTAACCCACAAACCTAGTTTTATAACAAGTTTAGTTTAACACCAATACCATGGGCTTCATTCTTTGAGATCCAGTTTGCCATCAGAGTAGTGTTGTTTCTTCGTCACTTGTTGAATCAAGTTTACCTCCTTTTTCACCCATGTTAGCCATACATGCTTGAAGTTTTTAGGACAACCGTTTATAAAAAAAATTAACAATTTCATTAATTCAGTCAGAAACACGTATTACAATACAAAAAGGAAAATAAAATTACAAACAGATTACAAAACCAAAATAAACAAAATAACAGAACAAGAAAAACGAATGTTGGCTGTGGATTTATGTCCAACAAAGGTCCCTTAAAACAGAATCCGGACCACCTAGCTGAGCCCGTTTAGACCAGGGTACAATAGCCTAAGCAAATCGTACAACTGGATGAGCCTAGCACTTGAAATTGTACATGAAAAAGGAGCTCGTAATTGGAGAAATCGTTAGAGGTGTTGTCCGGTTTTTGGAACAGGCAATTTCGTGTGTCTAGATGCCATGTATATATACCCACGAGATTGGTTATGCAAGAAGTCTAAACTCAAAATACTTAGAATTCATAATGATTATGTCAATGAATTCAGAATTCAATTAAAATGAATTCATCTAATTCCTCATACTCGAGCCGCACCCAAATAATAGTAATTGCGGCTCTAAGTGGCAATGAGAAGTGCAAATTGCACCATCAAAATGCCACATTACGGCCATTGTCATTGTCCCGGTTCTGTGCCTGGGGCCTGGTCGCAGGTGCGTGTCGGGTGCTTTGCACCCTCCTGGCTGCCTCTGGTTGTGACCTGATACATAGAAATACTTTCCAGTAGAGATTTCTACTTATATATCAACACAAGATTTATCTCTCAACCAACATGGAACAAGCTCATGTCATTAAAGTTCTAACCACATAATCTCATTCATCTTTCCTTATATTGGACACAGTTTGTTTCTTTGTGATCCTCTCACCACACCCTAATTAATAATTATACTATTCACACATATATAGTTAATTAATTAATAGTGTCCAAAATTTCAAACAATCACCCACATGAATGGAGATCGACCCATACAATCTAGTGTCATGAAACAATTTCAGTGCTTAAGTAATGTAGAAGTAGGTGTTTCCTTTGAACCCTCTTTTGTGATGCATACTTTGTCTCCTAACGGATGGAAGATTCTATATCCTTGAAACAACCCCTTTTACATAGACATTATTACAGTTCACACATTATTCTTTATGGTCTGGTTAATCCCTCGTTATCGTGTCCATCATGGTCATGGATACTAACATAGTTTTACGAGAGCTCCAGGAATTGCGTACCCCACAATTCAGTTTGTGGCGACCCCACTTCTCTCTAACATATGTGACTTTACACAAATCATTAAAAGCCATACGATTAGCCTCCTTTGATATAACTGATTTGTTATTGGAATGGACTAGGAAGTATGAAACTCCCACCCCAACAATGACCTTTGTTCGTACAATTAGATTGTTCTATTTAGCCTAGATAATAGGATCTCCATCCTTCTGGGATAGGTTTTTTGTTGTACAAACTTACCCCAAGGATTTTAGTTCCATTTCTCTTGATGACTTAATAACTACCTCTCTGCTTAAGTCTTTTGTAAGTGTATCCGCAATGTTATCTTTTGACTTCACATAGTCAACCGAGATAACCCTTATTTGGTGCAGTTGTAGTATTGTATTATATCTACATTGTATATGCCTTGATTTGCCATTATACATTACACTTTGAGCTCTACCAATAACCCATTAGCAATCCCAGTATATGCAAATAGCCGTCGCGTCTTCGGCCGGCCAACTTGGAACATATTCCAAGAATTGTCATAAGCACTCTGTCTCTTGTCCAGCTTTATCTAAAGCCATAAAATCATACTCCATCATGGATCTAGCTATAAGAGTTTGTTTAGATGATTGCCAAGCTATAGTCGGTCCTCCAAGTAGGACTCTAAATGGACCGAATCATTAAGGAAGGAACATGTTCATGAACGTGAAGGTTTCACGAACGCTTACCAAACCGGATTTCTTTTCCGTGTTCATTCATTAAAGACAAGAAAATGTTCATGAACACTTACCAAACGTTGACAAACGCAAGCAAATTTTTATGAACACAAACAAACATTATATATTCCTTTAAAATTAAAATGTGCATTTTTCATCAGAAAGAGAGATTACGACGAATACACCAAAAATAATTAAATAAGTAATATAATAACACAAAAACTAAGATTATGTTAAGCTTCAACACAACATAAAATTGAGATGATCAAATGAGGGATGTTGGCAGAGACATATAGTATAATTATGGTCTTCAAATTTTAAAAACAAAAGCCGATAAGATAAAAAATAAAACAACAAAAACCTTTAAATCAATGAACACAAATGAACATAGATGAGAGAACATGAATGAACACATTAGCGAACGTTCATGAACATAAACGAACAACGCAAGCTCTATTCATGTTCGTGTGTTTAATTTGTGGAACAAAATTTTGTGTTCGTGTTTGTTCATTTATTAAACAAATGACCATAAATGAACTTCTCACCAAACAATTCAGGAACTTTCATCTTCCTTTTGAATATCCATAGATATCAAAGTACTTTACATCTCGGTGGAAGATCTACTAGCTCCCAAGTATGAATCTACAAAATAGAATCAATTTCACTCTTGATGGCTTCTTTCCATTGAGCGCCATATGAAGAGGTGACCACTTCCCATAGGTTTGAGGTTCACTCTCAACAATATAAGTAAAAAAGCCAGGCACAAAGGATTTCTCAATCCTTTGCCTTTTGCTTCTTCTTAGCTCAACCTCTTCAGCCTCTAACTATTCTTGAGTTTTCTCTTGAACAATCTTATCAACAGTTGTTGATGAACTCACATGAGTTTGTTATCACATCTAATATTCATCTTCTAAATAAGTTACATTTCCGGGCCTTGTCTCTATGATGTACTTCTTGTGCACCTACAAGAAAGCGATGTGAACTAACTTTATGATCTTATCCAATGAATATGCAAGAAACAATTTTGGGCCCTATTCTAAGAGCTTTAGGATGTGTAACAATCACTTTGGCTTGGCACCCTCACACTTTCAAGAATTTATAAGATTCTTTTCTTCCCCACCACGAATCATGAGGTGTTACATCTTTTTAAGGGGTCTTATTTAAAAGATAATAAGTTGAGAGGATGGCCTCCCCCACATGTCCTAGCTTACCCCATAACTTGTCAACATGGCATTCATCATTTCTTTTAACATGTGATTTTTTCCTTCTGCAAATGCCATTTGTTTGTGGTATATAAGGAGAGGTACACTAACGTATTACGCTACCTTGTGTGTCTAGATATTTGCAAATGGTGAAACATATTCACCTTATGAATCACTTCTCACACGTTTGTTTCTCTTACTAAGTTGATTCTCAACTTCAGCTTTATACAAGAAAAACTTGTTAATTGCTTGATCCTTACTCTTAAGTAAGTAAACATAACAATAATATATACTATCAATAATGAAAGTGATGAAGTACTTGTTGCCATCTCTAGTGAGAATCATCTTTAAATCACACGTTAGTGTTGTAACATCTTACGAAAAAACGGGTTCTAAAACCCGCTCCGTTTTTGTAAATATATGTTATAATCTTTTGTTTTGAAACTTATGTTGGTCGTTTAACAAATATTGTGTTATTAATAAAATAAATAGTAATAAAGATAAAAAATAATAATAATAAATAAAGTATATAAATATAATACTTATTAAAAAAACAAAGAGTAGACCGCGGGATCGAACCCGGGTCTCCACTCAAACAACACACACTACACACCGCTGCATCACACGCACAACATTGAAAGAAACCAAACCCAATATTCATTTATATCTTCGTTCTTTTGATCCGGATTCAAAAAGAAGCAGTCGCGCTTAATCACCGGTAATCATCAAATTCGTTTTCCTTTGCAAATTAACGGATGTAACCATGCAATTAGACTCAATTATTGAGTTAAACACATTCAATTTCGGAGTTTCAAACCTCGTCCATCATTGCGGCATTTAATATTTGTCCGAAACCTATGAAACTGAAAAATCCATCAAGCTATTGCCTTACTCTCTAAATAGGACTTCCAAACTCAATTAGAATGCACCTACACTCGTTCTACAACTCTCTGCAAGTTCTGTTCTTTAAGAAATACTTCGCCGGAAATAATCGCTTGTCGCCGAAACTTTACTGGAGAAATCAAAGGCCATCTCTGCTCCGTATTAACTCACTTAATCCTTTTTCATTCTTTTTATTTACTCTCATCAGTAGTAGTTCTAGCTAATAAATAAAATAAGTTCAATAGGGTTAACAATCTAATATTTGAATGAAGAAGATGAAATGGAGGCTGTATTTAAAAGAATTTAAAATCGGTATTTAAACCGGGTTAGACACACAGTCCAGTGGTGGACTGTGTGCATATGAATCATACGGTCACCGGTTCGAGTCTTAAACACGTTTCCGATTTCCATATATATTACAAACCTTTATATAACTTATATATCAAACGACTCAGTTAGTATATAAGATTAATAAAAATCTTATATCCTCCGGGTTAGACACACAACCCAATTGGTCGGGCTGTGTGCAACACGAAGCCGAGGTCACGAGTTCGAATCCGGTTCTTTACATTGTCCCTGAAATTATCCAAACCTTTTTAATTAAATAAAAATATGTTGAGCTGTAGTGAGTATATAAATGTAATTAAATATTGATATATTCCGGGTTAGACACGTAGCTCAGTTGGTAGAGTTGCGTGCACGTAAACGAGAAGTCACGAGTTCGATCCCCACACGCAGCATAGAATCCGGGCGGTTCGATCTATAAAAGAAACATATTTTTAATTAAACTTTTAATTAATTTTTCCATAAGAACTATAATAAAATATAATCAAATAACCTCTTTTTAAACAAATAAAAATAGCAATAAATACAATAAAAATTATCTTAAATGTCTAATAAAATTGTGTAAATAATAAATTGAGTAAAAATACTAATTTTAACCAAAAGAATATAATAATCTAAAGTATTATGTGAATATTTAAGTTAGTCTTATCGCCGTTCGGTATCTCAATCGTGAGCAGTCATAATCAACTCATAAACGCATCCACTGTGAGTGAATTCTTACAACTCCCTTTTTATTCATGTTCTTGGGGTGTATCATGTGTCGCTTTTTGTTTATTTCACTAATTCAAACCTTGTGCTATTACCATTATGTGATCTAACGTGCTATGTGATATTGTTGGTTATTGTTATTTTGTGTTTACATTTCTCATTACCATTATGTTACTAACGGGTGGAGCGTCGCGTTGCCTAATTTATTAGATCGGCTCCGTTTGATTGAGCCTTAATCTCATAGCACATCGCTTATCGTGTTCACATGTACATCGCTAGTTAATTGTGTGGTTTGTGAAATACATTGCATATACGTTTCTCATATTTGGTTAATGCACATTTTATTAAAGATAATAAACACATTATTTTTTTCCAAATGATCAAATGGGATTCACTCGCCAACTTATGTTGATCCGAATCTCTATTTTTATACACATAATACAGGTGAACAGGTTTGAAACAAGGATCACATAGGACATGGGCCTTAGAAGAAAATAACACGTTACTTGAAAGCTTTGTTTAGAACATTTTGTGTTTGTATGGATTATGTGTTGTTTGGAATATCTTATTTAAATTTGAAATAATAAATATGAAACTTTTATAATAGTAAATGTCATGAGCTTTGATGAAAACCCAATCATGCCCCGATTACCATATCCGTTGCAGGTCAGGGTGTGACAAGTGTGAATCAAATCAAGGGTTTCAGTTATTCTTTCACCTGACTTAAATGATGATCTTGTTAGTTTCGTTTCAACACAAGTTTTACATTTTGATTCTGAATCAATGGCAAAATTTTGTATGTAATCTAATTTAATCATATCATGTATTGAAGTAAAATTATCATGACCAAGATGACCATGCCAGGTGTTAGGAGACTAAACAAAGTAAGCCGAAGTAGCGACATTCTCATTCATGTTTTTTTTCTATTGGTCAGGAACATGAGTTTTTTTCCTTAAGTCCACTTCAAGTTCACATCACCATCCCCGTTAGTACAGCTATAAGAACATTCTCCATGTATAACTTCTCATCACCCACAACCTCTTTAAACGTATTGAAAGGGTTTTATCTAGGTAACATTGCGTGTAGCCCAAGTGTCACCCCACCACCTTTTTGGGTTTTTAGACACCAAATTAACCTTCTCCATCATAGCAATAAGGAAGGTCTGAAATCATAGCCACCAAGGGCTTGCCATCATCAATCATAAGTGCCTTCTCACATGTAGGTTCCTTGCACTGGTCAGCACAGTAACTAGATTCACCACACTTGCAACATTTCCATATCCCTTTGAAGGGACCAACTTTCTTCTTCACACCGCCGTTCTTTGGCCTTATTCTTCGCTTTGCCACTAAACTTGTGGCTTTTGTACCGCTTTGAAGACTTACCATGTTCCACCAGGTTGGCTTTGCCGAAGCTTCAACTTTGCTTCCCATATGTGCCAACTTGTTATCTTCATCAATTCTAATTCTGAGGCGGACCACAAGGCCTATATAGTCATCTCCTTTTACTTATGCTTAAGGTAGTTCTTGAATTTCACCCAACTAGAAGGCAATTTTTCAACAATTATCGCCACTTGAAATGTTTCACTAAGATTTATTCCTTTAGACAGAATGTCACTAAGAATTATTTATAGCTTCTAAACTTAACACATCAAAGTTTTTGAATCAACTATTTTATAGTCCAAAAATCTAGCCACAAAATATTTCGTTGTACCGACATCTTTGGTTTTTTACTTGCATTCCAACGACTCCCGTAATTTTTTGGCAGTCAGTACCTTAAAATTCACATTGTAAAAGGCACCCACAAGACCGTTCAACAGATAGTTGCAGCACAAACACCCGGAGTGTTTCCACACCTTAACGACACTCACAGATTTAGCGTCAGATGCTTCTTCGGGGAGGGGGGGACTCGCTCAAGAACCTAGCAAGGTTTAGGGTGGTCAAGTAAAACATCATATTTTATTGCCAACTTTTGAAATTCAAACTAGAAAAATTTTCAGGCTTCTCAGTATATTGGCAACATCCTAGGCCTCTTGGGTACCAACTAATGGTTCTAAAGTAGTGCATGAAATAGCTCCCTTGGTGGAGGATATAGGTCTGACGGTGGTGGTTTAAGCAGCAACTTGTGTAGCCACTTATGGAACATGATAGAACTAGTCAGAAGTGTTGTGTTGGTTTACTAAAAACCAGAAGAATACAAGGAATAATCCTTTATACAAAGTTAGCCAAAAGCTTTTAAGATTTAATTTGGTTTAAAATAACCAAATAATTGTGTAACCTGTATAGAAACTCACATAAAATTTTCAAAACACAAACTATGAATCATGTTTTATAAAATTTGTTTTAAGTTTGTAGGACAACCGTTCATAAAATTAAATAACAATTTCATTAAATCAATGAGAAACAAATTTCAATATAGAAAGGAAAGTAGAATTGTAGACACATCACAAATGGAAATAAGCAAAATAAGAGAAACAGAAAAACCAATATAGGCTCAGGATTTCTGTTCAACACAAGTCCCTTAAAATAGATTTCTAGCCATCTGGGAGAAACCGTCTGTCTTCCAGGGTGTTGTGTGGTTTTTGGAACATGCGATTCGGGTGCGACAGCGTGTCGGGTGCTTCGCACCCTCCTGGCTGCCACTAGTCGTGTGTGCTGATACAAAGGAATACATTCGATAGAGATTTCTACTTATAAATAAACACAATATTTATCTCTCAACCAATGTCGACAAGCTCATCTTGTTAAAGTTTCAAGCAAACAACTTAAAGCTTTGATATATCATTAGCTTTATTTTGGACCCAGTTTGGTTGATTGTGAATCCCTGACGAAGCCGAAATAATTATATATATATATATATATATATATATATATATATATATATATATATATATATAATTATTTAATTATGTCCAAAATTTCCAATTTGATTCCACTTTAAACATTTTATCTGATTCTTGTTCTGATGGACTCGGTTTTCACTTTATTCTGCTATGACTTTAAATTTATTCCTTGATCAAGTTATGTTTTTTTATTTGAATCCTTATGACTACAACATACACATTTATGCCCCTTGACTTTCTTTATTCTTCGTTCTTTAGTAATAGAAGTTTGTCATGTGGGTCTTCCTCCTTGATTTGCTTCTTGATAAATTTCTTAAAAGCCTTCAATCCTTTTACAACTTCTTGTATTTACATTGTCTCAATATCAATAATCTGCTCCATTGCAAAAAAATCTAAATGAACTTTTTTGGTACAGAATCGAGGCAAAGTTTGGATTATTAAAATTCAGTTTCCCTATTAACTTTTCTAAAAGCTCATATAACTTTATCTTGTAAAATCTTAAAGAATCATTGGAGTAATAGATTTTAATAATCCAAACTATTAGCCGTTGGCCGGTAATGGTTCCAACTTAAAAAATAACCAATGGTGGTTCCACTTTTTCAATGTTGTAAACTAATGGACTTTTACTAACAGAACCTTAATTTCTTTTTGTCCCCTTATCCTTTTGAGTTTAGTATAAGTCCATTGGTTTACAATATATGAAAAGATGGACCACCACTGTTTATTTTTTAGTTGGGGTCATTGTTGGCGAACAGCTAATAGTTAGGATTATTAAATCCATTATTCCAAAATCATTTAGTCTTTGTTGTGAGGTCATAAAGTTTGTGTTTGATCTAAACTAGGCTTTATGTTCATTACAAGTTCTTATTTTATATATTTCTTGTAAAGTTGTAAAATTACACAAGCCTTATTTTTTTCTAAAACATGATTCTGAAGTCATAAAAGTCATGTGACTTTATTGGAATTAAATCTTTTAACCTATATGACTTATATCTTACTAAGTTAATACATTAAACTTCATGGGCTAAAAATTTTAGGAAAATTGGATTCTAATCATCCCACTTAGATGATATTGGCCAATAATCTGACTTTTAAAAAGTGCTACCCGCACTTCCAACTTTTAAAATTGTTGTTCTCATCAGGAAAACGAGGGACAATTGTGAACAACAATTTTAAAAGGTGGACTGCTAGTAGCAAGTTTTAAAAATGGGATTATTATTTGCCAACCACTTCTAGATAAGATTATTAAAATCTAATTTAACAAAATTTTAATTAAATTAATCACAAGTCTAGAAATAAAACCGATACAAAGAAAGTAACATATTACATAATTAGGGATATAGATGAAATACAATTAAAAATACATATATGTCTAAAATGTTCGATTTTTTATCATTGATGATGTCAAGGATTATGGATATGCACATTTCTTGATTTGATCCTAAGTTTTACTCATGTTACTAATCAAATTACCTTAAATACTTTAAAGTTCCATCTAAACTTTTAAAAAAATAAAGTAAATAAAACTTAAAACTTACAGAAAATATTTGTGATTGTATAGCTAGAATTGAATTGAAGAATTTTAGTAATGCAAAAAAGTTATAAACGTATATCAAACTTGTAGACGACCTATTATAGTAGAAATGTAAATGAAGATTAAACATGAATTAGCAAACGTTTGACACTAAATAATGAATTCAGATCAAGAAAACAAACAAAACTTCTTTCGTCAACCCCTTTAGTATTCAAGAATGTTCTATCAAGATGAGACATAATTATTAACCATTAAAAATATTACCATGGATAGAAAACTTACATGTCTGTCATCAGCTCCCAATGGCTTCACATAGTTAATTGCGAAATTTAGGGTTTAAAAATATGATTAGACAAAAGGAAACTTACCAAATGGAAAGAGAAAAAACGCTAATATATATCATAAGTTTTAGTTTTATATTTGTAAATTGGAAAGCATTATAATCATCAATATCTATTTTAGTTTATTCCTTAATTTGTGTATTATGTAATTTAGACAACTTTAGAAAACTTACAAATGTAATGTTTTTAAAAAAATGGTAACAAAACTCGACCTTCTTTTTAGTAAAGTTTGAACAAATAAATTTAATAAATTGAAGATAAAAACATTATTGGCTTACAGAATTATTAAGTTCTCAAATGTTAAAAGTCATGTGACTTTCTCTTTAACAATTTTAAAAAGTTATGTGACTTCTGTCTTACCAAAAAATAGTTTGTCTTGGTTCTTTTTGTTGATATACAACGTCAGGTTTTATAGTCTTATTATTTCAGAGGTGAACATAAAGTTCATTTTTAAGATAACAAATGAACAAAGAACCCCAACCATATGATGTGTGGGGGTGGGGGGGTTGACATCTCTGATTGGGGGAGAAGTGTTTAACATCAGCCAACATGAGCTCTCTTTACAAGTCTTTTAAATATGATTACCATTTAAATTTAGGGGATGTTAAATTATCAATTATAAGTAAACATTTATCTTTTATTCTCTAACTTCTTGGTTAAGTTTGTTTCAGGTTCTATCTAAAGAGGCTAAAGGTGCTTAAGGCCACTCGGTGTGGGGGTCGTCCAGGCCCGGCCTGGCGACGCCCCCAGCACCACCCTGGGTGGGCCGGCGGCGTCAAGGGTGTCTCATAGGAGAGATGTTGGAGACGGGGTGAGTGGGACAAAAATATAGACGTTGGAGAGCAGCGGCGTTGGCTCCGGCAGATGGATACCGGAGCATGGAGACGAGCGGCGTTATGGCGTCGGAGAAGTGGCGGCGGAAGCGGTGGGATGTTCTGGTGAGACGTTGGATCTCTTTGGCGGCTTTGATTTTGGAAGAAGGATGTTGGTTGTGGGTTTGAGGGGTGCGAGTGATGGACGGAGTGTGATCTCCGGTGACGTCGGCGGTGGTGTGTGAGTCGATGGCGGAGACAGTGGTGTGATTAGAACCATATCTATTGATTTGTAAAATAGGAGATAAGTTAAAGTGGGTTTTTTTACCATTTCTATTTTTCCAAAATTAAAAAAAATAAATAAATTAACTTGGTGGGGTCGGGTCATCACCCATTTCCTTGGTTCCATCCTTGGAGGGACGTCCTCCAAGGACTCTGACGTGGCGCTGACGTGACGGGCCTCCACCCACACCGAGTAGCCTAAGAGTTGTAAAGGTTTGGTCCAATATAGTATCACTTAAATCAATCATCAACGGATCTTCTTCTCTCTTAGGCTGCAATCAATCTATCAATCTATTTTCATTGCCATAAAAATTATCATCCATTTATAATTGGCAATCAAGAAGTGTCCTAGGATTGGTATAAATATGAGTGCCCGCCTACCTCTTGTTATATACAAAGAGAAGGATACACGAAGTTCTTCACAGCACACAACAATGTAGTCCATCAATCTTCTTCGTTTCTGATTTTTTTTCATGCTTGTAATCTTTTGTTTAATTTTTCTCCACATTTTAATCCTATTATTCTTAAATTATTGAGGGTTTTTTTTGTATCTTATTCTTGATTCTACGTAAAATTCTTGGTTTTCTTTTCTTATTTGTCTTGCGTAAATAAAACCATAAAATTATGACAGAATCATTTCTAGATTTATGGAACAAGGGTGTTTAATTCATTTTAGAGTAGCCCATAGAGTCTTGGGAGATACATAGCAGGTACTGATGATCACGGGTTATGGTATGATGGGTTAGTCTTAAAGAGACAGGATAACCACATTCTGACATTTGGGTTACCAGAACAGTTCACATACCTGCATGCACGACTTATGGTTAGGGAGACTTTGAATTACGAGGGTATTTTAAAGTTAATTAAATCATAGTTGAATTAGTCGTAAAGGACCGTCCTCAATATCACTGAGTCAAGAAAATGAGCAAGTCTTTAGCACTTAGGAGGGCCTAGTCGTTAGCCAAAATACCTGTAGTTAGTTTAGTTTCTGTTTATCCAATTTCTTTGGTAAGTAGCGCTGGCTACATATATAGCCTTGGATGATTAAATAATAGCCTTAGAAAATCAAATAAACATGCAACATTTATCCTGGAAATAATCAGTGTGTTCAATTGTGGGTGACACTCCAACACATCATATAACCAAATCAAGGTTGGTTTGGATTTGTAGTAGAAAAAGATATCTTTCTACGATAGTTAACGGTGTGTAGTTGAAATCCTATGACAAATCACAAAAACTGTTTCACTACTACACATTTTCATAGTATGACCAGAGTGACACCTGCAGGAGACCTTGGTATAAGCTGCATCTTTGCAGAAGATCGAGAACGTTCCTCTTCTTTTGAAAAGTCCTTTTCAGATTCACTTGTGTACCACACTTGGTATCGTGGATCTATGACAATTTTCTGGAGTGCAACAGCATTCTCCATCACGTAAGCTGCAAGTTCATGGTCGCTTACTCGGCCATAATCACCCTAAGATTTGGAAAAGCTTGAGGTGCTCGTGAAGGTAGCTAGCAACAGGCGATACTTTCCTTCTCCTTTTAATCGGGTAAACCAAATTAGCTGCAAAAAAGAAAACAAAACATAACGTATTTTCATTATAGTGACACCAATTTTGGGACAGTTTTTATACCATTAAATAAACTTCTTTATTGGACATAACATAAATACCTTAACTGTAAGGCTCTCCAAACTCGGACAAGCTTTAAATATTGAAGTGAGTTGTAGTAAACTTTCATCTTCATGAGCTCCGATTGTCAGTGTCAGTTCCTTGACATTTGGTAAAATTGGTAGGGAATCGAGCTCTAGAAATCTCTGCGACAAGAAGAAAAAAATCAGGCTATATCTTGAAATGGTTATATCCGTATTTAAGATGAACAGCAAACCTGAGAACGATACTCAAGGAATGAAAGGACCTGCAGGGACAACGCACATGATGATAACTGCTTATAAATATTATTTCTAAATGCCACAATTCCCTGACAAATAAGTTTGTGAAGGTTCAGAAGATTGGTTAGATTTAAATTTATTGGTTGACCCTTGTAGACAAATGACACAAGATCAAAATCAGATAAATGAATGGATGACATCATCGGACATTCATCTATCTCAAAGTGCTTTAAATTAAGTGGCCGTCCACTAACTCGGATCTTGGTCAAGTATCCAGAGCCATGGATAGATATCGTCTCAAGATGGGAGAATTTGTCAGAAATTGTTCAAAAATTTCTTCGGTCACATTAACAATCTTCAAAAAAAGTTGTTTTAGAGACGGTATCTCCACAACTGCGTCATTTCTATGGGATAATGATAAGGGGAAATGGTAGTTGTAGGTAGTAAGAAAACTCGTGTGACACTCGTTGTCTACAAAATACAGCTCAATCGCCTCAACTTTCTTCTTTACAGCAAACTTGAGCCACCCATCGATACGATGATCATTATCGAGATCAAAACGAATTCGGAATTCTTCAACCATTGGCTGGTTGTAGCTTCCAATGACATCATTCACTTGGTAGACGTACAGGTGACGCTCTCTATTCAACAGCCTCCAATCCCTTGATATTCTAATTAAGTCGCCAGTACCAACAAAGTTCAATTTCCTTAAATTACGCCACAAGAACCTCCACTTTTTGCGGACACTGCTTGTGACAACCGCACACTTTATTGGCAGAAGACAAGAATCATAATAAAAATATCATCTGACAGTTTGGCGATGAAATCTTTCGAATCTGATCCCTTATCAATCTCCTACAAAAATGCAACTCATCACTAACATTAACAATCAGAGTCTTAATAATAATCACAATTGAACCAGTAAACCTACTCAAACCAAAAACCATACAGTGAACCACTAGAACCTTGATCCTGATAAATTATCATATATGAAAAGCGAATTTAGGTATAATCGAACGTCTGATTGTAAGAACTAACTTCACGTTTCCTAGAGATGGAAATACGCACTAACAAAAAATCAATTGCTAAATCAAATCCAATAAATAATTAACCAATATCGATGAAAAAAATCACCTTCTTTTGACATCTTTTGTTCCCCATTGTGGTTCTTATATGATCCTAGTTTGAGGCGAAGCAAACGGCAAGTGTTTAAGGAGGCTATGTTTCTAACCCTTAAGCGGTGGCCTTTTTAATTGCAATTGGGCCTTGATATTTTTACATTTTTGGTCCACTATTGCATCCAAGGCGTCCATTTAGATGTCGTACAAAATCTAAGATTTAAACAATGGCACTTATAAGATATTAGTTAATGCAAGGTAGACAATAGGATCGATATCTTTCAGTCATCGCGTGAACATATCCTTCTCCAGGTTGCAAAGTACACAAAGGAAACCCATTTATGGGAAGCAACCGAGTACGATTCTTGGGAGCCGACAAGTTCATGAGACTCGATTACAAATCCTGAGATCATAACTAGAAGTGTTAAAGATGAAGAACTACGAGACAATTGATGAATCCGCAGCCAATATAATGGAAGGAAACTTCAATAATCTTGGATCACTTCTTGATGGCCAGTTGTTGCAAGTAGTGTATAGTAAGATTCATACTGATTATAGCTTCATTGAAAGAATCTGCCGGGGTCGTTCCAAGAAAGAATCAAGCCATACGGGGACACGGTAATGAAGTGTATAGCGAACTAAAATTCTCCAAAACAGATGGCCAAGGAAGAACAAAATGCCTATTCAAACAAAAGGCAACAGGGAGAACACGTGAATCTTCAAGTCAAGATTGAAGAAATCTTCTTAAATATAGAAAACGTACATCAAATTGAACTAAACGAGGTAACATAAACACGCATCCCATTGTTGGTTTACATACCTGATGTTCTTCGTCTATATATTCATTCAAGTTTATTGTTAACGGAATTTAGCCTTAAATTTAGATTATTTTCTTTCTAATGATGATCTATAAATACATGGATGATATATCTTGAAGGAAAGAGCCTGGAGGGATGATGCACAAAATGAAATCCGGAGGGAACACGTTATTACTGAATGTAGTTAGATAAATATAAATTAGAGTATTTGGTACCTAATAATTTTGGAAATTGAAAGGTTCATAGTTTATCAAAAGTTAAGTAACTAACTAACTAACAGATTAGATGTGTAATAAATATTTCAAAAATGTTTAGATCTGATTAACAAAATAGGTTTAGCCCAAGGAGGTAGTAGCACCGGCCCAAACTAAAAAAATATTAAATCGCTCCAAAGTTACCCTCCATGTGTTCCTTTCATCCCGCAAACCCTAGAATTCATGTAATACATGATCTTCCATAACCAAAAGTTCTCGCCGGGATCTCGGATTGAACCATGCTGGAAATAAAATGCATATTTATTCATATAGTATATAGGCTAATAATGATAGTACGTATGTTGCATCATTTAAAAAAATTCATACTGTATTATCTTAAAATGCATTTTTTTCCAATAAAATAAAAACAAAAGACAAAAATAAAATAAAACAAAAGAAAAAGGGAATGAAGTCCTGAACCACCGCAATACCTTGGTTTTAGTTTGTACTTGATATTGAGATATTTCTATGATTGTTAAAAAATGTTGTTGAAAACCAATGACAAATATAAAAAACTGTTTTACTCTTACACATATTCATAGTATGACGACCAGATTGACACCTTGCTCGTACAAACTGCCTCTTTGCAGAAGATCCAGCATGTTTCTCGTCCTTTAAATAGTCCTTTGTAGATAAATATCTTATTGATTATATCTATAAATATGGGTCAAAATATAGAACTTAATCATGTTTATTCAATCATAACGTAAATATAGATACCGAGTTAGAGACATTTACTTATAGGGATGATTATCTTTGAGGATAAAGATGAAGCCATGATTCCCGTTATGGTATCTTGGGTTGATGGATCACATTGTAGGGATGATTATCTTGGAGATAAAGATGAAGCCATGATTCCGGTTATGGTACCTTGTGTTGATAGATCACACTAGAGAGATTCTAGTATTGGTGTTCTTTGGGAGTTTTGATTACTTATAATCAATATATGAAGATCAATGTATAATGATCATGAATAGTTATCCATTATAAAAACTCTATGTATTCTCTATTAATGAATGTTTAGTGGCAATTGCATTGTTAATTAACAATGTATTATGTATTATAACTAGGTTGTTTTTAAGGGTTTAAACTCCTCCATGAGATAGTTTTGTCTGCTGACATAAGAATGTACCCCCAAATTGACATTTCATTTCCTTTGAATCAAAGTAAGAAGGTAATCAACCGGTTTAAGTTCTCACTTATTCATTAATGATAGTTTCTCGCTTCTTAAAGATATTAATAGATGCTTCACAATTGTCTAGACTGGTGTAGTGTTTAGTAATATCTAAATGAGTATAGACTTGAACCTATATAAGGCTTCTAATTAACCAAAGCAATATTGTGTTATACATGTTTAAGGACCCTCTTTAGAGTAAAGCTAATGGAACGGAAACTAATTTCCCGTTAGGTCTATCTCATTATATTTTGATATCTATCTCGTAAGAAGTATCTTCGAGATCATCATATCAAAGTATGTGTGAACAATTTTTGACTTACGTAACACATACTTGTCGAAAGAATGTCATCTATATTAGGACAAGTTTATATTAGTGGCTCCCGCTAATCTTGAGGCAAGTACAAATATCCACTCGATATTTGATGAAAAGAATTCCATTAAGATTTAATCACATTTTGATGTTTGCTTCAACCCATATATGGATTTTATCGACTTACAAACTAATGTTCTTGACCTTTCAGTTTAGAACTTTCGGTTTGTTTTGACCACGTAAGTCTTTATTTTGGGAAAGTTGTTTTAATATTCATTTAATGTAGCTACAAAAGATAATCCTCAGAGAAACCTTTTGTAAGAGAGGTAAGATGATTCTTTGATAAATAATTCTCTTCTAAGTATAACCTTTAATAATCAATCATACTTCTTACTGACTTAACATTTTCATTCAGATTTAGTTTAGTTATGAACACCCTCAAGTAATTTAACCAAATCCCAAATGTAATTTTAATACATAAAAATAGATTTGATTGATGCTAATGGATTGATTAGGAATGGTAGGATCCGTAAACTTTCCAATATTTATTTCAACGTCAGTTAGAGAGGATACATAATCATCAAAGTTAGTAAGCTTTTAAACCTAGATGACCTTCTGAGTTGACTATTAGGTTTAATAAAAGTTTCATTATATGGATTTAGCTCTTTGTTAGGTTGTTATCACCTTGAGAATTCAAAGTATGTAATAGTCGGGGAAGTATGGTGTACAAAAGGTGTAATCGGAGTAAAATTTACTAAGTCTCTTCCCCTTGCCTCTTTGACTTTTGGGAACTCATGATAAGGGACTTTTATACTCCCACTGATCATAGGAATCTTTAGAAATTTAGTTGCTTATGGTCAATGTTAGAAGATCAATAGATTCTAATAGAGAAACAAGTTAATGATGTTACTCATAGTTTCTTTGAGGATTATAGTTTTGCAAGAAATCTGAGTGTGTCCACATTAAAGCAACAATAAAACTTTTATAATGGTAGCATTAGATTCTTAAAGAAAAAAGTTGTGAAGGAGCAATGTCTTGTAAAAGAGGTGCAAATTGAGGTAACAACAAGTTTTCACTACCCCACCTCTTGTAACTCTCGAAAATTAAGATTAAGACACTTAATGCTCCTACTAACGTTTTAGATCTCTAGAATGCTACTAGATAAATTTCAATTAGATAAATTTCCATGATGTACATGATATGGAAACCTGTCATGCATGTTAGACTTGATTCCTTTAGTGTCCTGGCATTATAAGTCATTATAATCCCAAGAAGTAGGATTTAATCAAAAGATCGAGCTTTCCATGCATAGGAATAAGATTTCTCACCATCATATATAGGTCAAGGACGCGGACTACAACGATGATGAGGCAAAGGTCGTGGTCCTCGTGGACGATTCATAGGAAGAATCATAAGCATTTTATAATGCAAAAAATGTAATAGGTTTGTGCATGTTATTGCGGAGTGATGGAATGGCAATCAAGTAAAAGCAGCGATAACCAACCCCAATGAAGACTTGATTACAGGCTATTAATTATCCTCTGCTAAGACGAGGTTGACAAGTCAAGTATGTGTTCAGTTAATCTAAGCACATGACTAGACAGCGAGGATTGTTTACAAGTCTAGATGAGTCCAAGGGAGTAAAGGTTCACATTAAAATGGAGCAATGATACATGGTAAAAGGAAAATAAGTCAAGTTTTTTGGACATTAAGTAGGATACCAAATTAAGATTGAGATTTCTTTTCATTTAAAAAAATTAAAGAAGCCACACCATTTTTGCTTGTTGCCTTGGAACTATAAGACTTGATACTTGTCCATTTAAGCTATGGTTATCCGCACATTCAAGTCCTAGAGCTTCTTCATGATAAGGGTCTAAGGGATGGTAATTGTGTTGCAATAGAGTGAGTCAATCACGTGTGAAGGATGTGCATATGGGAAACAAGACAAGAGATATTTTCACCATGCATAGGGAACATCACACATTTTTTTTGTTTCGACTCAATCTAATGGAGATACAAATATTTCTTACTTATACAGAAGATTACAGTAGTTTGATCGGCTGGGTATATTTTTTCTACATAAAAAGGGAGATTGCTTGGCACGATTCATAAATTTTCTAGCTAAGGTGGAAAATCAAATAAGGTGATGCTGGTAATCAAAAGCAAAATACATACTTGAATCAAATTGTAAGATGAATAATAATTCTAATCACCGTTTCCTATTTATGTATCTTCAACCATCACAATGCTTAAGAAAAATCTTCTAATCCTATTTGACCTATTTAGAATTTAAATCCCTAAGTATTTACAATTACACTTTAACCCACAAACCTAGTTTTATAACAAGTTTAGTTTAAACACAATACCATGGGCTTCATTCTTTGTATCCAGTTTGCCATCAGAGTAGTGTTGTTTCTTCGTCACTTGTTGAATCAAGTTTACCTCCTTTTTCTCCCATGTAAGCCATACATGCTTGAAGTTTTTGGACAACCGTTTATAAAAAAAATTAACAATTTCATTA
Source organism: Scalesia atractyloides (assembly GCA_947069175.1). NCBI lineage: Eukaryota > Viridiplantae > Streptophyta > Magnoliopsida > Asterales > Asteraceae > Scalesia > Scalesia atractyloides. The sequence goes on from CAMTDV010000023.1 coordinate 51,436,322, forward strand.
ATTCATCAGAAACACGTATTACAATACAAAAAGGAAAATAAAATTGCAAACAGATTACAAACCGAAATAAACAAAATAACAGAACAAGAAAAACGAATGTTGGCTGTGGATTTATGTCCAACAAAGGTCCCTTAAAACAGAATCTGGACCACCTAGCTGAGCCCAGTTTAGACCAGGGTACAACAGCCTAAGCAAATTGTACAACCAGATGAGCCTAGCACTTGAAATTGTACATGAAACAGGAGCTCGTAGTTGGAGAAATCATTAGAGGTGTTGTCCGGTTTTTGGAACAGGCAATTTGTGTGTCTAGATGCCATGTATATATACCCACGAGATTGGTTATGCAAGAAGTCTAAACTCAAAATACTTAGAATTCATAATGATTATGTCAATGAATTCAGAATTCAATTGAAATGAATTCATCTAATTCCTCAGACTCGAGCCGCACCCAAAAAATAGTAATTGCGGCTCTAAGTGGCAATGAGAAGTGCAAATTGCACCATCAAAATGCCACATTACGGCCATTATCATTGTCCCGGTTCTGTGTCTGGGGCCTGGTCGCAGGTGTGTGTCGGGTGCTTTGCACCCTCCTGGCTGCCTCTGGTTGTGACCTGATACATAGAAATACTTTCCAGTAGAGATTTCTACTTATATATCAACACAAATTTATCTCTCAACCAACGTGGAACAAGCTCATTTCATTAAAGTTCTAACCACATAATCTCTTCATCTTGCCTTATATTGGACACAGTTTGTTTCTTTGTGATCCTCTCACCACACCCTAATTAATAATTATACTAATCACACATATATAATTATTAATTAATAGTGTCCAAATTTTCAAACAATCACCCACATGAATGGAGATCGACCCATACAATCTAGTGTCATGAAACAATTTCAGTGCTTAAGTAATGTAGAAGTAGGTGTTTCCTTTGAACCCTCCTTTGTGATGTATACTTTGTCTCCTAACGGATGAATATTTAGTGACAATTGCATTGTTAATTAACAATGTATTATGTCATTATAACTAGGTTGTTTTTAAGGGTTTAAACTCCTCCATGAGATAGTTTTGTCTGCTGACATAAGAATGTACCCCCGAAATTGACATTTCATTTCCTTTGAATCAAAGTAAGAGCTAATCAACCGGTTTAAGTTCTCACTTATTCATTAATGATAGTTTCTCGCTTCTTAAAGATATTAACAGATGCTTCACAATAGTCTAGACTGGTCTAGTGTTTAGCAATATCTAAACGAGTATAGACTTGAACCTATATAAGGTTTCTAATTAATGAGAGCAATATTGTGTTATACATGTGTAAGGACCCTCTTTAGAGTAAAGCTAATGGAACGAAAACTAATTTCATGTTAGGTCTATCTCAGTATATTTTGATATCTATCTCGTAAGAAGTATCTTCGAGATTCATCATATCAAAGTATGTGTGACCAATGTTTTGACTCACGTAACACATACTTGTCGAAAGAATGTCATCTGTATTAGCACAAGTTTATATTAGTTTCTCCCACTCATCTTGAGGCAAGTACAAATATCCACCAGATATTTGATGAAAAGAATTCCATTAAGATTTAATCACATTTTGATGTTTGCTTCAACCCATATATGGATTTTATCGACTTACAAACTAAGTGTTCTTGACCTTTCAGTTTAGAACTTTCAGTTTGTTTTTGAACATGTAAGTCTTTATTTAATATTCATTAGGGAAAAGTGTTTTAATATTCATTTAATGTAGCTACAAAAGATTATAAGCTACTTGAACAAAATAATCCTCAAAGAAACTTTTGTAAGAAAGGTGTAAGATAATATTCTCTTTGATAAATAATTCTTTATTGACTTAACATTTTCATTTCAGATTTAGTTTAGTTATGAACACCCTCTAAGTAATTTAACCAAATTCCAAACGTAATTCTAATACATAAAAATAGATTTGATTGATGCTAATGGATTGATTAGGAATGGTAGGATCGGTAAACTTTCCAATATTCATTTCAACTTCAGTTAGGGATGATAAATAATCATCAAAGTTAGTAAACTTTTAAATCTAGATGACCTTCTGAGTTATTAGGTTTAATAAAAGTTTCATTATATGGATTTAGCTCTTCGTTTGGTTGTTATCACCTTGAGAATTCAAAGTATGTAATAGTAAGGGGAAGTATGGTGTACAAGAGGTTAATTAGAGTAAAAGTTAATAAGTCTCTTCCCCTTGCCTCTTTTACTTTTGGCAACTCATGATAAGGACTTTTATACTCCCACTGATCTTAGGAATCTTTAGAAACTTAGTATGCTTATGGCCAACATCAGAAGACCAATAGATTCTAATAAAGAAAAAGTAATGATGTTACTCATAGTTTCGGTGTTTGAGGATTATAATTTTGACAAGAAATCTGAGTGTGTCCACATTTAAGCAACAATGAAACTTTGATAATGGTAGCATTAGATTCTTAAAGAAAAAAGTTGTGAAGGAGCAATGTCTTGTACAAGAGGTGCAAATTGAGGTAACAACAAGTTTTCACTACCCCAACTCTTGTAACTCTCGCAAATTAAGATTAAGACACTTAATGCTCCTATTAACGTTTTAGATCTCTAGGAATGCTACTAGAAATTTCAATTAGATAAATTTCAATGATGTGCATGTTATGGAAACATGTCATGCATGTTAGTCTTGATTTCCTTAATGTCCTGGCATTATAAGAAACTTAGGGACATAGTTAGAAAGAATAATAGTATATATGAAATAGCTTCTACAATGCCTTGATCCTTAGAAGACATATTAGATACAAGTAAATTTTATTTGAAATGATAAATAAATTATGGCTGAATATATCATTTTGGGAAAAGTTCCAATTACATATGATTTCTGATGGAACATGATTTATTCCTTTAGCCATTTAAATATTAAGGGTTTTAACACATGCTCTTAAGTCACCAAGAATGAGATTTGATAACATTCCATCTTTATTAACATGGTCATGATTTATATCTTAGTGGATGGATAAAGTTTGTAGGTCTCATTTTTGTTTTGTTAAATTTTCATTTTCATGATAAAAAAGGTTTTGGCAAAGTGTAGTATCATTTAGTTCTGTCTTTAAATTTCTATCCAGATTGTTATGACAAACAATATGAGAGTTTAAGGTAAGAGTGACTTTGTCTTGACCATTCAAACCTCACAACTGTAATAATGTAGCTTTCATATTAAGACTAAATTCTGAATAATCCACATAATATATAAGGTATCATGAAGAAACTTATAGATGAAAGTAGTACTTGTACACTATCTTTGAATCTTAAAAGTAACATCCTTTAAGGTTAGTGGTGGTGAGATGAACAACATCTAATTTTCCAGTTTCATGCATTCATTTTCTTGTATATATGTTGCTAATCAACACACTTATTTTCCTTTGATACTTGTGAGTGGTATAGTTGATTTTAAGGCAATTTATAGTATTATTGGAAAGGTTATTATGTAATGCACCAGAAAAGTGTATTGATTTCGATGTGTAAACCCTTATATTATATGCCATGATATTGTACATTATGATGTATTCACATGTGCCAGTAAACAAACTTTATGGTTATAATCTAGAGTAAATGCATACGTCTTAGGAGTAATCCTGATTCTTCCAAAGAAAACAAACTACTCTTAGGAAATTTAGAACATGGAATAGCCCCCATGATAGCAAGAATTAAATGAGTTCTTAATTAACATAAAAGATTTAATGATTGACTTATCCCACTAGTCATACTCTAATTTTCTTCTCTAATAATTTTATTATAAAAGAGCAGTAGGATTGTCATGTCTTAAAAATTAATTAACAATCTAATTAGAGCAAATTTTGTAGAAACTCTTTAGTAAGCAAAAACATTTTAGGTTTTTTGCAATTAGAGTGGATGAACTAAATGAGATACAAACTTAAAGAAGAAACTTGGAATGATTTACATTATAGGGTAATCAAGTAAAGCAGACAAAAATTATTATACTGAAGATATAGTCTAATATAACACCAACATTACAGACTAACTTAAGGTTATACCTGAATTTTTGCTTTGCTTTGGCTTTGACCAAAATCTAGGCATTATGAACGTACATAAAATATAGATTGTCTTGATATTCTACATAAATTTGGCTTCGGTTTGGCTTTGACCAAAAATCATGTATTATGAACATTCGTATGTAAAAAACCAACTTAATGTTTTGCCTGAATTTTGGCTTCGCTTTGGCTTTAACCAAATTTCAAACATTATGAACAACATAAATTACCGTCTTTGATGCTCTACATGAACTTTGGCTTCCTTTGCTTTTTACTTAGATTCATGTATTATGAACACACACAAATAAAGAATGCCTTAATGTTCTATGTGACTTTGACTTCGCTTTGGCTTTAACCAAAATTTCATAAATAAAATAAAGCACATGAATTCAACATAATGCTTTGGACAAGAAATAGAATATCTATTTAATTAGGCTAATAATTTGATATGTATAGTCAAACAAGTAGTTTTGATAATAACTTCCATTAAATATTTAAATATGCAATTGGCATTCCATGAATTGTTCTGAATTTGTATGAAAATAAGAGGAAACAGTAATTATTTGTTCTAGAAATCTAGAAACAGTGGTAAAAAAAATTATTTGTTTCACATATTCATCAAAATGATCTGTACATATCTTTAAACGTTATCCAATAACAACAAATTTTATTATCAATAAGAACTTGAATTTAAAAGCACTAATAATGTGGCCATCAAAATCCCATCATTTTAACATCATACTATCAACCATCTATCATACATCTCCAATATAGGATAATGGGACTACTAAAGTACCATAGTTTTAAATCATAGCAGGCAGAAAAAATTTTCACCATAAATATGCTTACAATAAGTTAGAGAATTACATGGCATGAATTCTTTTATATAAATAAGTAGCATCAATTTAATATACTAGAGCAACAAACTGTTGCCAAAATAAAATCCATTATATTAGTTATAGGGATACCGAGTTAGAGACATTTACTTATAGGGATGATTATCTTTGAGGATAAATATGAAGCCATGATTCCCGTTATGTTATCTTGTGTTGATAGATCACATTGTAGGGATGATTATCTTGGAGGATAAAGATGAAGTCATGATTCTTATTATGGTACCTTGTGTTGATGGAACATACTAGAGAGAGTTTTTAGTATTGGTGTTCTTCACGAGTTTTGATCACCTATAATCAGTATATAAAGACAATGAATGATGATAATAAATAGTGATCTGTCATAAAAAAACACTATGTATTCTCTATTAACGGTACCTAAAAGAAATCACAATTGCCCCTTGAACTAATCAATATTTACAATTACTAGCATCAAGTAATTGAGTAATTGTTGTGGACTAGTTATGCACATTGGTAATATTACCAAATGATCCGTAAGGCCATATGAGTGGTTATTTCTAACCGTTCTGAACTTGAACTTGCTGATATCATGGATCTGTAACAATTTTCAGGAGTGCAACAACATTCTCTATCACCTTATAAGCAAGTTCAAGGTCGCTTACTCAAAACCCGGTATACTCCAAGAATTGGAAAGGTTTGAGGTGCTAATGATGGTAAGGAGCAACATGCATTAATTTCCCCTCTTTTTGATAGGTTTTAATCAACGTAGCTCTAAAAAGGCATAAAAAGTTTTGGTTACATTGACACCATTTTTGGCACAGGTTTTAAGCCATAAAATTAACTTCTTCCCTGGACATAACATAGGTACCATAACTCTAAGATTATCCAAACTTGGCAAGCTTATAAAGTAATTGGTATCAGTTTATCACACTTGAATCGGAACAAAGAATACAAATCAGAATTTGCAATTCACGTCTGATGGCAAACACCCACATATTATCAAGGAAACTAACTCAAAACCTAAATTACAATTATCTACCAATTGAATCGGTATATATAGTTAACCTAGACGCAATAGACTATAACTAGAACACTAATTAATTAATTAAATTAATTACATAACAATCATCTAACACACTTCCTAACCCAACACATTTAGGATACTTGGATAACAATCCTCTAATTAATTAATGGTCAATTATTTCCAGTCGTCCCATGTTACACAGGACCACAGACCGACTCAGTAATTTCCAACATTCATCCCCTGAATTTCTGAGTGGTATACAGAATGTGTTCACTGCCAAGTAGATTCCGTATCTGCTTGACTTTATTTTCTCTAGTGCCTTTGTCAATGTATACATGACCAATGGTCACCTCATTATTTTCAACACATTCCAGAATAGAGTAAAAGCGGGACTTTGGATGCTTGCTTCGGTTTTAGAACAATGGGTTTTTCCTAAGGAAATTGCTTAGATATTATACACTTTTAACATCACCTTCTACGGTTATCTTCCAATAACTTCACTTATTAACTCTTATGGATATAGAGCCTGGCAAGCTGCTAAACTTATTGCCATGTATTCAGATTCGCATGATGATATTGCTACTATACTAATTGGTGTTGAACTGTAGTAAAACATGTGTCTCGTTGTATTCCAACAACTATTTAGATTAGTATTGTAGCTACTATCACTATAGCCACATAACACACATTTAGCTTTTCTCGAATAAGCAATCCCTTTGCTCGTGGTTCCTTTTAGATTCGAGTATCTGTTTAATAGCTACTGCATTACTTTGTCTTGTATTTTGCATATACATCTAACAATGTAAACCAGATAAGCAAGATCCGGATGCGTCTAAAGTAAATAACGTGCACACCTAACTATTTTTTCGATAATTGGTTGCTTCAACTTATGCCTCGTCTTTAGCTCTGATAACTTTAAATCCGGGTCCATCAGAACAAGAACCGAATTACACTCGTGCGGCCCCTCTTCTTTGAAATCTTCAGGGCATATGCTTCCTATTTAATTTTATTTCCATTCACGTCGTGTGAAAATTTGATACCCAAATAACACGTTAATATTCCAAGATTAGACATATCAATCATTTGGCCATTTCTTTCTTGAAATCATTAATAATTGACAAACTTGAACTTGTAATGGATAAGTCATCAACATACACGTCTAAGATCAGTAAAGACTTACCCACCATCCGTCGAGACACGGCTTGTTCTTTGGAACGTCCATGAAAATTATAACGTTTTTAACTTATAACTCAGCTTAATATTCTAGAACCTTGGTGCTTGCCTTAACTCATACAATGCTATTAAAATCATGTAAATCGATTTGTTGCAAGAGAAATAATAAACCGGATGATCTTGATTCGCGCTAATGGTGTAAAAACCTTGACTAAAACCAATACCATGTTTCTGCATGTACCACTTCCTACAAGTCTCGCTTTGTATTTATTAATAACCCAAATGTATTCATTTTTATTTTGAAAACCCACTTTAAATCGATTGGTTCAACACCTTTTGGTAAATTAACAAGCTTCCATGTACAGATTCGTTCAACAGAATTAATTTTGTCTCGCATTGTTTAACCCGTTCCCTCTTTAAATTTACTTCGCCAAAATAAGCTGGTTTATCATCAATCAAAAGTAATTCACACGTATTTAATTACTTAGTCATTATACTTTACAAGTAAAATAGACCGGCAACCTTAAATTCATCACTGGCCTGATATGATTCGTTTTGGGCCACATGTGGACATGTTTGTGAAGTGGAATTATTGTTTGTTGTGATCTAGGCTGTAAACCTAAACCATAGGTTGGCTGGTCCAAACATACCAGCTGCGTATGGGATGGTTGGGTCCGAAGGGCAAAACTATCATTGCTAGATCCATCTGCATCACTGACTTCGATTTTGGATGGGTCTACTGTTCTTGGTCTTAATTAGGCCATGGTTTAGTAGCCCAGTTCTGGAATCAATCACGGTTCCTCAATAAACTATAAACATCCTCGATTTATTTTCAGTTCTGGGTTTATATTCGGTACCTTTGTTCCACTTCCATGATGTGTTTTATCAAACTCCGCATCTCTATTAATCACAATATTTCGAGTTATGGAGTCATATAAACGGTAACCTTTGTATCCTAGTTTGTTGATGTACCAAAATACCGAACCATTTATTGAGCTTTTGAACATCCATCTCGACTTTAGCAAAATTAGTTCAACTAAAAACTTTGACATGTTAAAAATTAGGTTTTTACCTTTATATTTTCATATGGACTAGCTCCCACCAATGCGCCTGTAGGAAACGGATTGATCAAATAAGTCGCATGTTAGACATCTTCACCCAATAAATAGTTTGGAACTTTCAATACTTCCATTATGCTCCGACCATCTCCATATGTCTTCGAATTCGATGCTCAGCCATGCCATTTTGTTGTGGTGTATAAGGAGTTGTCCAATGCCTTGTTATCCCCTCCATATTACAATTACAATAATGGTTCAATGCAAGAGAAATAAACTCTCCACCCCTATGAGTTCGTATAGTTTTGAGTTAATTTAACATTTCTTTTACCATTTACGCCGTTAATAATTATATTGTTTCGAATGGTGCCCTTTTCTCCTTTAACAAATAAGAGCATATATATCGTGAGAAATCATAAATCAAATTAGGACCAATTTTGTTGTTGATGGGGAAATTGGTCCACATAAATCACCATGGACTAATTCAAGCAGTCGAGATGCTTGAAAAGTCACCTTCTTTGGAAATGGTTTTCTTGTCTATATTCAGACCATGCATACTCCTACTACCTTATTTTTGTGAAGATTTTTTGGTACTCCTAAAACCATCCCATTAATTTGTTCAAAGTTTTAAAACTAACATGTCGGAACCTTGCATGCCATATCTGTAAGTGCACCTGTTGCTGGTGATGAAGCTTTGAAGATCAAACACCTGGAAGTTTAGGTTTGGAATTGTCTAAGTGTCAAAGTGTTTCCCTGCTACGGTTCTTGGTTTAAAGGTAAAATGAGTATTAACTCCTAATCAGGTTTATCTAATGCTCATGATAAATGATTACTCGGCTAAGTGGAAGAATTTAAGATTAAATATAATTATTATGTTATATTTAATTATGTAGTCATTATAATCATTTATATTATATAGATCAAAATATGTTGATGGCCATATTACCCTTGTTGGTTTCCCCTTGGGTGTTTATAAGGAGATTACTAGAGAGGGAATAAAGTTAGACTCTCATAACATCAAACACTATTTTCGACATCCCTCTCTCTCAACATCACGAAATACAAACCCTAGATTCTGGTACTACCGCCAAGAGCATACATCCTAAACGAGAACCAGATCAAGCAGCTGACAACTATGTCGAACCCTGTGGCTGCGTCCATGACTGAATTCTTTGCTGGCCTGTCTGCTGTAACACGCGTGATTCACATGTTTTCCATTATGTTTAAACAGAACTAATCATAAATGTTATGATCTTCGTTGCATCGATAATCATACACATGTATTTGTACATCTCGATCACTACAAATAGATGGGCATGCTGATGGACCGTAATTACGATGATTTTCCCAGGAATCCAAAAAAATAAAGTTTTTTTCCAAAATATAGCGACTTATTTATAAATTTCATTTAAAATAATATTAACATCAGCTAGAAAACTGTCGTCAACCGCCTTTAAATCTGACCACTAAAAAAGAAGAAACAATCCTATCCGTTTAAAATAGGCGGTTATCTTTTTTTGGAGGCAAATAGTCCCTTGTTCCCTCAATGTACAGAAATTGTCTCTCTAGCATTCCCATCTCTCCCATCAAATTCTGTGAGGATGATTTTTATATTTTAAAAAGTGGTTGTGAGTTGTAGAGAGAAACTATTACTATTTATGCGTATTTGAGAAAATACTATTCACGCTCTATAATTTTTTAATATAGTTTGAAAATGGTTATGAGTGTAAGAGAGAGAAAATATAATAATAAAGGTATAAAAATGTATTATTTAATTGAATTGAGAGAGAAAATATAATTGTTTTTAGTAGAATTATAGGGTAAAAATGATTATAGGGATGTGAATGCTCTCAAATACCTATTCACTCAAATTTAAAAAAACTACTTGCTCCATTTTTGTTCATTCGAAAAATGTTTTGAAGTCAGTGTGCTTTTATCAATCATGACCGATTAACGCTTGCCCTTTCTCTCTTGTCTTCCCTCAAGAATCCCCACTGATCATGAATTCTCTTTTTCTTTGTCTTCCCTCAAGAATTTGTTGACATCACCAGATTACCACGTGTTTATCAACTTCATGTTTGCTCTCAAAATCCTCTCTTTCCAATACAACCCAGTTAGATTCTTACATCCTTTATTGCGAATCCATGAATTTGCTCATCAAACTCGATCTATACAAGTATTGTAGATACGAATTGATTGGATTGATATTGTGAAGATCTCATTATGGTTTTTTATTTTTTAGGGTAGTGATTTAAGACAAAATCTTCCTGAAACGCACCGGAAACCATGAGAAAATTTTCCGTCTAGCCGCCAAATTCTCCCATAACCAAGTTGAGGATGGATCCTTGTTACCCAAGGGCTCAACCAAGACTGATGAAAGTCCAGTATCCGACGGTTCTAGACGGAAGTTTGGGCATAATATCACTAATTCGGTAGAATGTTATTAAGAAATGAGTAGAAACAGAATCAACGGAAGCTTCATTCATTCATACCAAAAGAGTATACTCTTGTCAAGCTGGCGAAATTTTGGAAAAATTTTAGAGAAATTTCGCCAGCGTTTCCCCTTTGAGAACTCCAAAAATGACAAAACAATAAACAAACGACACTATTTATAGACACATTTTACCCTCATGCGAAGTGAGGAAATTACCTTTGTATGAAGTTAGCTTACCTTCGTACGAAGATAACAATTACTTTCGTACGAAGTGACATATATATACCTCTCACGTTCGTACTTGGGTCGTATGTTCGTATTTAATCTATACAATACTCAACACATGCTCTATCTAGTCTATTCATACTGTGACAGACACAAAGTGCATCAACAATTTCCACCTTGGACGTCATTGTCGAAGCTTGATCTTGATCTTGAAATACGCGAGCCGTGTTTGAATATTCTGCAACCTCAATTAAGGTATTTATCGATGTCGTAGAAGGCGTCAACAAATTCCCCATTGATTGATGATTCGGGTTTGTATTATCAACATTACATTCCCCCTGAAACAATTTCTCCAGTTCAGGTTCTTGTTTGCACGGTTTCAAAACTCCTCTGATTTGCTTAATCGACAAATTTTCTTGAATAATTACTAACTCGAAATTAATCAATGCAGCTTCCTGTTTCAACTTTGACCACATTCGTGTTCGGTTTAGCGCACTCCTCCTATGCTTGATCCTTTAATCTTCAAAACCTAACCGGCAATTGATAGAAACTTCGAATTACCACAATGATAAACTTCAAATCAATGAATATCCGCAAAAATCTGAAATCCCAATTTCCATAATCACATTTAAGCATACTCCCAAAAGATTGATTAGCAAATCGGTAATCTTCTCAATTAGCAAATCTTCATCGGAATCAAATCATTTGATAACACACGGTAATCTTCTCTTCTTCGTTCAAGATCAAACATGTAATCTTCATCTTTCATAACAATTTCAAATGTATAGTCTATTTCGTGAGAAACTGGTACATCTTCTTTTTCCGAAAGATCCATTATATAGTCCTCTTTAGTCATGAATTGCCAGTATATAGCCTTCCTCGTTAGTCCAGGCGCAACTGAAACCACAAAACATCCTCATTTCCTGGCGGAGAGTCCGGAAAACATTTCATTTGCCTTGCAGAGTTAAATTGGATACTTTGTACCACTAAGTAGTCGTGTGTGCAACCGCCTTGTACGAAGACTCAAGTTTCAACGTTACAATGACTACAGAATCCGATAAACAACTCCTCCAAGACTCGCTTCAACAAATAATCTGTAGTCGTAACCACTTGAGTACGATTGCATGGTAACAAACTTCAAAAATGCGGAAATCTTCATATATACGTGAAATTTTAGTCCCCCTCATTTTTGCAAATTCTGACCATACCAAATTCTTCACTAAAATTCCCCCTCAAATCTGGAAAATCAGTTTTTATCAAAAGCGGATTTAACGTTAAGGCCCACTGATAGTCACTATACTAGAAGATCATCATTCTTCATATGTATCAGTGACTACCCCATTATCTTCAAACAATTGTGACTGTATCATTAAATTTGTAATCTGAAGCTCTAGACGGTGTCCCCGAACAACCCGAATTAGACGTTAAAATCTCGAAAAATTTTGCAATTACCAAATTTTTCTAGACATTTGTCTTATCAATGCGATCAAAAATGCCTTATTTTAGGCATTCCAGGTTGCCTTCGTACGAGTGTAACTACCCTCATGTGAAGGTAATCTATCTTCGTGCAAAGTGGCGCCTATCTTCTTGCGAAGGTAATTATCTCCGTGCGAAGATAGTACCTTCGTGCGAAGATGATCCGTGATGAACACATTTTTCCATTCAAGATCGTTATTTCTACGAATTTCAAGATGATTCTGGCATAGATTTGGTCGAAAATTATTTTCTAACAATCCTATAAGTTCAATTTTACTTTTTGTCTGTGGATTGTCCGTTTATTTGATGTTTTATGTCTTAAACCTTCCTAAGTCCATAATTCATGAGCGTAGGTGAAAACCATAGCTCTGATACCAATTGAAAGTCTAGGATCTGGCGGTTCTAGATGGAAGTTTGGGCATAATATCACTAATTCAGTAGATTGGTATTAAGAAAGGAGTAGAAACAGAATCAGCAGAAGCTTCATTCATTCATACCGAAAGAGTATACATCTTGTCAAGTTAGAGAAAATTTCGCCAGCGTTTCCCCTTATAGACACGTTTTACCCTCGTGCAAAGTAAGGAAATTACCTTCGTGCGAAGGTAGTTTACCTTGGTACGAAGATAACTATTACCATTGTGCGAAGTGAGCTATCACTTCGTACAAAGTGACACTACAAACCATTCTCATTCGCACTTGGGTCATGTGTTCGTATCTATTCTATACAATATTCAACACACACCTATCTAGCCTATTCGTACAATGACAGACACAAAGTGCATCAACAATAAAAAAGAAAATTGTTTTGAAAATCCACCAAAAGGTTTGTCTTTATTAAGTTTGTTGTTGTTAAATGTTGTCTTAAAAACATTAAATTTAAAACATTTGTTTTAAAATTACAAAAAGATTGATAAGATCACCAAAAACAAAAACTATGTTCAAAAGAGTGTATCATTTGTCTCAGTAATTCAAAAGTCTATTTAACTTTGGGTAACCATTGTTTAATGCAAAAGAACCACCAGTTCTCAAAACCACTAAGTCAAGCAGAGCCATTGTTTCTTCAAACTCAACCAGTGTTTTCACTCAAAACTCTATTTAACCCAACAAAGGTTTCAAACAGAGGTTTTTCAAAACTCTGTTGACCAAAAGTCAATCAGATGATTCAAACCATTGATCTAGTTATCCAAAGGTCTGTTGAGCACAACAGAGGTTTCAAACAAATATTTGGAAAAACATATCTTTCATGTCTTCTTAAAGGGTTTGCTTATTGGGACCAACATTCTGAACAGAGGATTGCTACAACAAATAGCAACTAACCACGTGGACTAAAAAGGTAACAGTTGTCCACGATGTCATCCCTGTTCCATTAACTATCACACCCTCAAATCCTACATGTGTGTTTTGCCGCGAGACGTGCGACTGATTAGGATCTAGCCACTAATTATGTTGAACCAAATACTTAAAATCGTAAAAACATCACTAACAACATGATTAGCGATCGTTTTAACTGTTAAAACACAGTTTAAATAAAATGGAAATGTAGTTAAAAATCCCAACAAGACTTCAAAACCACAAGTGTAATAAATAATTTAAAACATAAAGTTTATCAAACCACACCACTCCAGCAATTGCAACTGTTCGTCCAAACTGTACCTAAAGACCTGCAAAGCATGCAATTACGTGTCAACAATAAAGTTGGCGAATTCACAAATTTTAGTTAAGCAAAAATATAAGCGTAAAGTTCACAACCGGTTTTGGGTTTATGTATGACTTGGGTAGCTAACCCTCATCAAGTAACTAAATTGTGTACCGAATGCTGGCGTTTCGTTTTGTGTCCTCATTAATGTCTATCAACATTAATGTAAAAGTGAAGGTCAATAGTTCACGCCCACCTCCTAGCAAGGTGTGAGGCTTGTCAAACCTAATAACGCTATTAACTAATACCCCGCCTGCCTCCCCGACATGCTAATCGGTAAAAATTGTAGGGACTTTCATGATAGAGTGTTTTTTTACTTGAGTGTGTTGCTCCACCTCCAGTGGATTGTATGTTTTGTGGTTCCAACTAGGAACATAGCGCATAGCCCCAACCAGGGCTACCGTAAAAAGTGTTGTTTCATACTAGGAATGCATACTTTTGGAAAAGGTTGTGAACTCACCTTAGTTTGCTCGTAAGAAATAAGTGTGAAAGGTAATCAGGAGTGGTCAATCTCTTCCTGATATGTTTACCATTTCGGATTATTTTGATTCATGTAATCCTACACGTAGTCTAACATATAGCCATGGAATCACGTTTGACATAAAATTACCCGTTCGTGTAAGTCAGTGCATGTGATCATATTATTCTATATAACACATTCGTTGACAGCCTCTAATGTTTAAAATGATTACTACAGCCTATGATAACCCATATGTACACTCAAAACATTCAAAAGTCACTTTCTACACGTAGCAGTTTTTCATCAAAATTTATGCAGTTTTCCAGAATTATTTAAAATACTAAACGAACTCGGAAAATTATGATATTTTAACACAACATGTCATTTATTTCAAGAATACTTGTGTATTTTTCTCATGACCTAAAAACTTATAGAAATTCACCAAAAATCATCTTTTATACCTAGGTCCGATTTGAAGCATTTTGATGACAGTTTATAAAAAAATCATTTAAAAATTCCTCGTTAACTTTAAACGAAATTTCAAGGCAGATTTTCACTATCTCCTACAATGGGTTTGGGTTAGGACATTTGTAATGGGTTGCAAATTCTGACAGAAACGTAGCCTGGACCTTTTTTACGAAATAATTTATTTAAATATCAAATGGCATTGAATAATGCAATTCCAGTAGGGTTTGAAAGGTATTTCGTGGAACTACGTTATGGAATCAAGAAACATTGATTTTTATTAACTTTTGACCTGGTTACAGTCGAAACAAGTCAGCTGTAACTTTCTGACAGATTATGTATCATTACGCAACTTCTTAAAACAATTACTTAACACACCAAACGACTTATAATCATCAACCACAGCAGGTTATCATCCTAAATTAAGTCATATATCAATTATTTCATCAAAGACCAAAGGATTCAACCCATAAACATAACCCTAGCGACTAACGAGTCCATAATAAATCTAATACAACATGATTTCTAGCAACCCTCTATTACAGGTAATCATAAAAAACATCAAGAAGCATTATCAATCTAGAAAACGCAGCTAAGATACGAACGATTAATCAAGAACTAACAAAACTGAAAAAATGATTAATGTGTTACCGAGATTTAGGAGATGGTGTATGGCCGATGAAAGCTTGAATCAAAGAGCTGAGACCTTGTGTATGTCAATCAAAAGAGCAGAGGGATGGCAACAATTTTATGGTGATGTAGGGTTTGAGAATATAGGAGATTTATTAAAAAATCACATGCATATACATAATTAAAAAGGTGTAGATGGGACGGTTTGATTGTGAGTGGGCCACAAGCAAAGGGTGGCGGTTAGGCTTGAGTCTTGGGTCGTAAGTTACAAGAGTTAGGGTAATGAGGGTGGCGGTTTGGGTTTGAAGTTTGAGCTATTAGGAGGGTTAAGTGGGTTTCGCATGGGAATGTGGCACGAAGGAGTAGAGTGTCAGGTTGAATAGAATGGCTCGCGCCGTACGAACTGGTTAGTGTGGTTCGCACGGGTAGTATAATTATAGATATCTATACATAAAACAACATATACATATACATATACATATACATATACATATACATATACATATACATATACATATACATATACAATAATATACATATAACATATACAACATATACATATACACATATTCACATTTTAGAGTGTTAAGTTTTAATCGTACATTGTATAAGATAAAACATATATGTAACTGAACAAATTAACCAACAAAAATGAGTGGTTTTTACCTGGGAAATACGGGAAGTCACATTAACCCTATACATACACACATATACATATACATACATTTACATTTTAGAGTGTTAAGTTTTAATCGTACATTGTATAAGATAAAACGTATATTTAACATAAACAAATTAACCAACGAAAATGAGTGGTTTTTACCTTGGAAATACGGGTCGTCACATTAACCCTATAAAAACTCATGAGAAACAGAGTTTTCATCTATCCTCCATTATTGAAAAATTCAAAAGCATTTCAAAAGAGAAAAACTCCGATATGCTTTCATCAAACTCTACTTTCAATCAAAAGATCATTTGTATAAAAGATTTTCAAAGATTTGAACTAAAGTTCATCATGGCTCTCAATTAAAAACCCCTCACAACTACTTACTGTATCTTGTAAACACAACAAGAATAGGGATTTCCACCCCATCGTCAACATCATAAACTCCACGAAATATCTTTACATCCTCACTGCACCATCTATCTAACCACCCTTAGAGAATTCTGGGCTAATGCGAAACTCTTCTTTCATAACAAAAAGTCCTTTCTTATCACGTCTACCATCAATAAGATGCATGTTGAAATTACTGCAGAATCCATCTCCAACATGTTCAGATTAGAGGACTTGGTAGGTATGGAAACTTTCCCCAAAATAACTTACAAAAATGAGTTCATAGAAAGGGGTTATGAAGGTCAATTGGTGGGAGAAACACTTTATAAACCAAAGTTCTCATCAGATATGAAATTCTTTTTCTATACCCTCTTGGTTTTCTTGTCTGCAAAGACCACTGCTTTTAATAAAATAACCCTAAAAATTCAGTATTTGGGGTATGTTATTTGAGAAATTCAAATCACAAGCTATCCCAGACACTGTTTGTGGATTTGGTAGCAAACTTGAAAGCAATCAAGAGAGGAACTGGCAGTACGTTTCTTATCTATCCAAGACTGTTAAGTTTATACATTAAAGATGTTTTAAGAAAAGAAAGTTTAAAAAAGATGAATGTAAGGGCATGTACTTATAGGTTTACGTTTGTCTTGTATTTACTAGTTTTGGTTTGGTTTAGTGGTGTATGGGCTTGGTAAATGTTACATGTATGCGCATAGGGGTTCGGGCTTGGCCCAGTTGTATTAGATCATCCTATATATTATAAATAGGATGCACCTAGGTCTTGTTTAGGTCGTTGATTGATTTTGCTTTTAACTAGACTTGTACCAGACGATCCCTAGAGATCGTGTGCACTTTGATATTAATACAATCGACTTTGATCTTCATTCTTCTACATCCTTCTTGTTTTTCCACAACTTGAATAGGTGTTTGTGATATCCGATTGTAGTTTTGTGACTTACAATTGGTATTAGAGCCTAAGAAGTCTTTCGAAGGCTCGGTTTTTATCGGATATTGCTTGAAGTTTGAAGAAACGAAAATAGAAAAGGTTGATTCATGTTCTATTAATTGATTTAATATACTTTTGTGCGATTGACTTTTCTGTGTTTCTGTGTGTTTAGTAGGTTTTTACGATTTCAAAACTTTTTTAATCTCATTGAAAAAACAGTTTATGAAATTAAGATTTTTCTGAATTGTGTTTAATAATATTCATAAAATTCTTGAGAATTCTGTTGAAAACTGGTTGTTTTATCTGTTTTTTCAAACGTATTTGCAATTTATTCAGGATTTTTGGTGGAAAGAAATCAATCGAGATTTGGTTTTGATATCCTAAAATCTTTGTAGTTTGTTACATTGAACTGATTTTTGGCTTCCAAAATTAGTTTGGAGTGTACATGATTAGGTGTGCGGGCAAGTGTGCGACTTGATTGTTCACTGTGGACTCATATTTTGTGTATGGGCCAAATATCAAAGTGTGCAGCCCAAGTTCTCCAGTGTGTGGTCCAATAAGAAGGTGTGCTTTCACAACTTGGTGTGCGGGTGTTTAATAATTCAGTGTTCTTGAGTTTGGGCTCAACTGAGTGTGTAGCCCCAAGTTAAGAGTGTGCGACCCAGTTTTTAAGTGGTGTGCGGTCCAACTAAATTGTTTGCGGTGTGAGAGACAGTGTGCGACCATATGAACTGTGCGACTGCTTGATTGGTTGGACTGCGAGACCCCATATTGAACTGTTTTAACTTTTGGACTGTGTGAACTAATTAGAACCGTTTGACTATTGGACTGTGGGACCCATAATAACAACTGAAAAACATAAAACTATTAAATTAACTGATTTTCAATCATTACTTGTAGTGTGATATTTCAGCTATGGAACTCACTAACCAATTCCCATTAAGTAACAAAGCTGCAATAAACCAGGATCTTGATAACGTCATAGGAACCATCAATAGAATTCCCAGGCTGCTATTGAGGGGATCATTTTCAGAATGGAAGTTGAGGTTTATTTAGTACATGAGGATCAAGGATCCTAACGCTTGGATGTCAGCTATGGACCAACTATGATCACTTACGTGATAGATGAGGAAAAAGGAACTACTACCATCAAGACTACATCACAATACAATGAAGAGGATCAGGAAATGGTTGATATTGATGCTAAGGCTTTGCCACTGCTACACTCTACGTTGGTTCCCTAAATTAACATTGGGGTCAGGAATCTACCCCTGCTAAAGAGCTGTGGAATGCTCTTCTTGCAATGTATAAAGAGAACAAGGAGACGAAAGAAAGCAGTAGGGAGATGTTAGTGTAAAGATTTAACATGTTCAATCACTTTCCAGGAGAAAGACTTGAAAATCAAATTCAAAGGTTCATCTCACTGATTAGTGAGATGAGAACGAATGACATGCCACTACAGAACTTAGTTGTCAGCAAAAAGTTGTTGAATGCTCTTCCAAGGAATTAGGACACAAATTTTACACTAATTAAGAGAACCAAGGACTGACTCGTATGAGTCTTGCCGTATTGATTTATCTGCTCAAGTCATATGACGACAACAAGCAGAGACTATACAAGCATACCGTAAGCTACAACAATGCTAGAGTTTCAACAAACACCACCTTGGTGTCTCTACAAGGGGCTGGGTCATTTCAAATGTTTCCTTCAAGTGTTTTCCAACCACCCCAACACACCCAACTACTCAAATGCTTCAGCTTCTGTCCTATTTCCTACAAACGCTTTCACCCATCCTAGTTACTTGGTTACACACCTGCTACCCCTGTTCAACAAATAAACCCGGTTCATTTTGCACCAACTCATGCCACATCCAGTACTGCATCAAACTTCACACCTCCTTTCACGGTGTCTAAGGAATTTGAAGGCAATATGGCATTCATGGAAGGGGTTATGAATTCTATAATGCTTTTGTTGCTGGCAAGCTGGCTGCTAATCATATCGGGGCAGAGGAGCTTACATGAAGTCCATCCTGATGACATCGAAGAAATGGACATCACATGGCAAATGGCCATGGCTGTGTTTCGCGCCAAGAATTTTGTTAAGAGAACTAGCAGAAACAGCTGAGAAGCAGCAAATAAAGAACTTGGATGGAACAAATCTAAGCTCAGATGTTTCAGCTGTCACGAGCGAGGGCATTTTGCTCGTGAATGCCGACAACCAAGAAGAGAGAGATCAGACTCAAATGTAACCGTCAAAGTCAGCTCAGCTTCAAGACCAACACCTAATGTTGTCACTACTTCAAATGTGCTGCCACTCGCCCAGCAAATAGTTCTACTTCAAACACATCTGCTAGAAACCAAAACACTGTCTCTAGATCAACTCCTACTGCAAATCCAGGAAATGCTTTAGTGGCTTCAGGAAGGGGGAGGATTTGATTGGTCAAATCAGATGGCTGACATGAGAATCACTTTTGAAAATACAGAATTTAAAATCAACTTTTGAAAATACAGAATTTAATTTTAAAAATTTTGATGTGTCAAGTTAAAAGGTTGAGAAAATGATAAACCAACAGTTATAATATAGCAAAAAGGAAGTTAGGAATAAAGGATTGGGATTTGTATGATTCCTCCACCATACAATCACAATTACACCTCTATTCCTATGATTGAGAACGAGATAGCCAACATGCCTAACATAGAATATGGGCGAACGAGTGATGTGAAGGTTGATCCAGTCAAACCCAAGAAAGTCAAAATCACAAGGCCCGATAAAACTAAAATGAAGTTAGAAAAAAAGGCCTTAAACAAAACTTTCATAAAACCAACTGATGCCTCAAAACATACTGAGACTCTGAATTTTGAGAAAAATTCCATTGTTGATAAACATTTTCAAGTATTAGATAATATTGCTAATTTTAGTCAACACTTTTTCAAAAAACATCTAAATTGCAAAATAAAAGGACAGAGTCTCAAAACAAATCAACATGCTTTGAGCTTTCTATGATGAATGGTTTAGCTAAATTCATCACAGAGTTTGAGTCTAGCAAACAAACTGAATCAACTACTTTGTTTGATTTATCATGTGACTCCTCAGGAACAACCAATTGTGAAAATTTAGAATTAGTTGAACATGCCTAGTCTAGTGTGAATCATCTGAATAAGTTGAATCAGAATAGATAGAAGCAGATTCAAAATCCATAACAAAAACTCCTGTTGAATCCAGTGATGAATAATCAATAGAAGCCCCTTTTCAGCCACAGAATATTACTGATTCTAAGACTCTTGAGCAAACGGTGCCCCTCGAAACTGAGAGTATTCCTCCGGATTCAGTTGACACTTTTTGTGAGAGAATGAATGTTACTAACCCGGTTACTTCACATGTAGAAGAAGTGATTGTTGAAGATTGGGTAGATGATGATAAGGACGATGGTGTTAAATTGCTTGATTTAAAAATAAAAATTCAGAAAAACAATCGTTTAGCTTCTAAAAAGTCAAACAATGTCTCAATTTCTCATGATGCTTTGAATTGTGTGGGCTCTGTTTTTAAGAGTGATGGATGTTTAAATACTCGCTTTGATTCAGTGTATGATTGCTTAAATTCAATTGTTTTGACAAATAAATTTGATGTATCTAAGAATCTGTTGGTAAAACAAACTAAATAGGTGGAGAAACAAATTATATCCTACCTAAATCAAGTCAGAAATTGTGTGTGATTATCATCTAGATACTAAAAATGCAAAAACACAAGAGGTAAATAAGCAATGTAGAAATCAAAGTAAGTCTGTCTCGTCAAGACCTCAGGATCCACAAAGGTCTTCTAGTTCTAAAAGGGCTGATAGATCTCCAGCTAAGCCTCAGTGAAACGTCAAATGTGTTACACATGTGGCATCAGTGGTCACATTGCAAGAAATTGTCAGCATCGTCCTAAAAATCTCAATGAACGGAGCATCAGAGGGCTCCAAAAGGGAACAACAAACGAACAAAATAGGGGAAGATTGAAAAATCTAAACCTACTAAGAGTTTGGATTCCAATGTGAAGCCTTCTGATGAAGATTGGAACAAGGCTAAGCAACTAAACCATAAAAGTCATTTGAAGTCTTCAAAATCAACATCGTAAAATACAAGAGTTTTGAGAATTAACAAGCAAATTTGGATACCTAAAAGCACTGTTCAAATCACTCCTTCCAACTTGTCATGCTCTACAAATGATCCTATATATTCTGAAAACAACTTGGTCTGGATGCAAGCCATTTATGTGAATGAGAAGGGTATGGAGGGCTGGGTACCCAAATCTAACTGATCCCGCATAATGTGCAGGAACGCTATGGAGGGTTGTCATTAGACTTTGGGTCATTGATAGTGGTTGTTCCAGGAATATGACTAGCGACTTTCCCAACTAAGTGATCTTGAATAATCAACGGTGGATTCGTTGCTTTTGCGGGAGGCGAGGAAGGAAAGATCACCCAAAGAGGCACTGTAAGGAATGGTGACTTCTATTTCAAGGAAGTAAACTACGTTCCTGAGTTGAAGCATAACCTGCTGAGTGTCTCTCAAATTTGTGATGACGGCTACTCAACTCATTTCAGTGACAAACACTATCTAATTTTTAAACCAGGAATCATAATTCATGAGGACTGGATTTTACTAAAATCTAATAGATTAGGAAATGCTTATGTAATTGACATGAACAAACCACCTATTGAAAGCGTTACCTGTTTGTTTTCAAAAATTTCTGAACATAATGCCGTGTTTTGGCACCGTCGCTTGGAACATTCATATGTTAAAAACCTGAACCGTCTTGCTAAATTGGGGTTGGTAAGGGATCTACCCGTAAAAGACTTCATTACTTTTGAAAATTGTGTCTCTTGTGCTAAGGCTAAACAACATAGAAAACCTCATTTTCCTAAATCTGTAAACACAATTAATAGTGTGATGCAGCTCCTTCACATGGATCTCTTTGGTCCTATGAATGTGTTCAGCATCTCAGGCAAGTCTTACTATTTAGTGATTACTGATAATTACTCACGTTTTACTTGGGTCTTCTTCTTAGCTAACAAAAGTGAGACTACAGAGCTCGTTAAACGTTTTATGATCTTTATGGAAAATCATACTAACAAGAAGGTGAAAGGAATTCAAAGCGATAATGGCACCGAGTTCAAGAATGCAGAGCTGATTTCTTTGTGCTCAAAGGGGAATAGCTAGACAGTACAGTGCTGCTAGAATTCCACAACAGAATGGGGTAGCAGAAAGAAGAAATAGAACCCTGATTGAAGCGGCTAGGACTATGCTGTGTAATTCTAAACTCCTAGTCTTTTTCTTGGACGAGGCGATAAATACAGTGTGGTATGTTCAAAACAAGGTGTTAATCAACAAAGCACGCATGAAAACTCCTGACGAAGTACTGTTTGGTGAAAAACCTTCTGTCGAACACTTTAGAGCTTTCGGTTGTCCATTTACCTTGTTACCCTTAGATGAAATTCTGAAGTTTGATGCTAGGGAGATGAGTGTTTCTTTATCGATTATGCTGGCAAAGCTGCACACGAGACAAGACAACATATAGAGTGTACAACAAAAGGAAAAGATAGATTGTCGAGTCATTTGATGTACAATGGCTTGAGGAGAACCAGACATATGCTGGAAACAGGCCATTCACTCTCTATAATTATGCTCATTTTTTTAAATCACTTTATATTCTTGATTATTCAACTCCTATTGTATTGAGATTACGCAAGTACTTCAACTGTTGCTCCACGCCCCTCAATTGTTATGAACGCTGCTGATGTTGAGTGGGATGTTAAAGTTGAGGGGGATGCTATAGTTGTAGGGTATAGCACACCTACACCCTCATCTTCAAATATTGCTCCTGAAATACAAGTAATTCCGGATTATACAAATTCTCTCAATGCGGAAGAGGAAGCTTAAATTCTTATGACGGTGAAGTATGTTGTGGACAAATCAGTGGAGGAACCTGTAATTGAACCTCTAGAACCTACAGCAACTGAAAACTTGACGAATCTGTCACCAACAGGAACTGTTCCAGAAACTCTTATTCCTACTAGCGCCCAAAGGGATTATCCTATTGAGAATGTAATTGGACCTATAGGAGCTGCCAGAAGTCAAATTGGAGCATCAACACATGTCTGTACTCGTGTTTCATCTCTCAAATTGAGTCTAAAACAATCTCTATCGCTATTCAAGAACCTAGTTAGGTAGAAGCTATGCAGGAAAGACTGAATAGTTTAAAAAAACTACAAGTATTGAAGTTGGTTCGATTGCCTACTAGAAAGAAATCGCTCGAAACTCGATGGGGTTACCGAAAAACGAGATGATAGTGGAGTGATTGTAAAGAATAAGGCAAGACTAGTGGTGCAGGGGTTCAGACAGATAGAAGGACTTAACTATGATGAAGTGTATGCTCTTGAGGCTAGATTGGAAGCAATCTGAATTTTTCTTGCCTATGCATCGTTAAAGGGTTCAAGGTCTATCAGATGGATGTTAAGACGGCGTTCCTGTATGGCAAAGTAAAAGAAGAGATTTGCGTATCTCAGCCGCCCGGTTTTGTTGATCCACAGTATCCAGCTCATGTGTATAAGCTTGACAAAGCACTGTATGGGTTGCATCAGACACCTCGTGCATGGTATGCTACTCTAGCTGCGCATCTGCTTGCAAATGGATACATTCGTTGTAATGATCCGCACTTTTGGACTTTCCTTATTAGAAATATAATCGTGTTTCTATTTTAGGAAGCTGTAATTGTATCGTGTTCGTATTTTTATTCCAATCTTGTACCTGAGACCTTGATCATAATAAAATACTATTTTTATACTTACTTATACGTGTTACAATACTTTGGTTAAATGTTATCAACCTTGAATGCATACGCGCAATCAATACTCAAAATACATGGTTACATACTATTATAACATAATAATATATTAATACTATAATAATATAATAATAAAGTAATAGTAATATATTAATAAGAGTAAATAATAATAATACTAGTAATAATAACTTCTTAATAATAATAATAATAAATAATAATAATAAAAGGTAATGTGGCTTCAAGCCACACGAAACAAAACTCAAAAGGGCTTTCGCCCATTTCACCCATGTGCATTATCACAGCTCATATTTTATGAGTCTGTCTTCATTTTAATTCAACTATAAACTATCAACCATTTTATTAAATGATAAAACGTTAATTCTATCCTATAAATAGAAGTCTCCATATATTTTCCAAACACTCAAATCACTTCAAATCTTTTGTTTACTCTCTAATTTCCAAGACTTGGCAAAAAAATTGCAACTATTCTAAGTGATGTTTGGCTCACTTTTCTTCTTATTATCTTATTTTTTCTTCTTTCTTTCTACTTGGATAACCTATAGGAAGGTTTTCACAAGCTTGCTTGGCAAACTAAAGTGAAACCTCACCACATTTGAGGTCTAAAGTAGGATTAAAATTCTGCTTTCATTTATACCCTCTAAACTTTCTATTTTGATACGGATTATACAACCCACAAATGATGAAACCATGTGAGCTTGTCATGATTCTTGTGACAAGACTTGTGTTTTGGTGAAGGTGTGAATACTTGGAAGCCTTGGTCATCCTAACTTCATTTCACCACCTCACTTGATGTTTTACCATTGCTATCCTAAGTAGTTTGCTAGACTTAAAGTAACTTAACCCGGTCTAGCATCCGACACTTAGTTAACTCTTTCTATGTCGGGAATGGCTCACCCAAGTTAAAGCTTACTTGGCTACTTGGTATAGTATTTAATTATACATTACCTTTTCATACATGACCATCTGAATCATCCTAGTGATGATTTGTGCAATGCTAAATCATACAATGAGGTTAAACCTCCATGCTTGACTTATATGACAATCTATGATACTTATGATGGACTTAGCTTAGATTTATTATATAAACTATATAAATGTATATATATATATATAAAAATAAACGTGGCCGAACTCTTGATGATAATCCGTTATGATTAATTGTCATGAGCCTAGGCTACATTATCTATGATTCTAAGTCTCTCGTTCTTGATTCTAACGAGTACTTAGACAAGATATACTTTACGCATACATACTTTGTACTTTAAAATTCCAATCTTAATCTTCCGTTACCACTCCAAGTACTCACACACCTTCGTTTACCCCATGTAGGGTAACCTCGGTGTTCCATCCTCCAACCCTCCAACTCTTCACTAAATTAACAAAGGAAGCTTTGTAAAACTGTGAGTATACTCGAACACCTTTTTTACGTTTTACACTCTTGGGTGCAATATCTTTAACCTATCAAAATACACAATCACACTTATACTCTATGCAAACACAAACAATCCATACATGCATGCTTAAAATACGTGATACTTGATTTTTATACTTAGAACATTCTTAAGTGATTGCCTTGTCATTAACTTCATACAAGCCTCCCCTTAACATGTATAGCGTTATAGGAGTAATGCACCACTCGTATCATAAGGTCATGATAAGTCTTTAAATCATGCGGTAATCAGAGGGTTGAGTTGTTAACTTGCATGACATGATACAATAATCTTGATTACTATTTTTGCCATGCAGATTCATTTAAACCGTTTACATACTTATGCTATATTAAACTTGTGTACTCGCCAATGCTTTTGATGTTGAACTATACTGTTAAACATGTTACAGGTTGATGATGTTGATATTGACGAAATCAAGTAGGTACGACTAGAAACGCATCTAGAAATGCTAGATTTTGTTATTTTAGTTTTGATGAATTATGTTGTACTTTAAATTTTCCATTGTTGTATTTGATTTCTCGTATTGTACTTGACAATGATTATCTATGAAATAAACCGGTTTTGAATTAAATATTGGCACAAATAGTGTTATGATGTCTCGAGCAATCTAATTACGTCCACCCTGATGATTCCGCAATTGGGGTGTAACAGATTGGTATCATAGCCATAACTATAGGGAATTGGTAGAATTGCCATGTTCGACCTCACTAAGTGAGTTCCAAACTTTGACCATTCTTGATTCTTGTTTAATGTGCTAATTCTTCCTATTTGCTTCTACCTCTTCTTTTGTCTTAGTTATACAAATGCCTTTCATAATACATTAAACAATATACAATGAAGACACTCATACTTCACCAACAAGACGATTTGCACCAAAAGAGGCCTAATGGACCACAATTTTTGGTGAAATCCTTGTTACGCATATTCGATTCGACACGAAGTTACACCATCAAGTTAGGAGTGATATCCACATCTTGATGGGAAACTTACCTTTCCTACTCTAATGGATCTTACATTCGAATTGGAATTTACTCCTCGTTTAGTAAGTAGTAACCATACTTAGGGTACGGTGTTGTCAAGTTAGGGGTGAAACCCGCATCTTGTCACTAGTCCCACTCCTCGATTTCAATCATGCCAAAGTTACGAATTTCTAATCAATTAGGGACATGTAGTAACTGGAAGGGTAAAATACCGTGAACCGCTCGCGGTGAGGGTATTTTATCTATTAGGCCAAAAAATGTCTCCCTAACTCGAAAGGACTTATGATTCACTTTGGAATATTGGAAGTTTCTCAACCCAAAACACTCCAATATTTTATCAAGCCTCTCTTTTATGTTACTTCAATTTCTATGTGTTTTTAAAACTTGTCACCTCGTTCATTTGAAAATTGACGCACAATTTACACGTCCCTCGCAATCAAAAACATTAATAATCCTAGTGAACAAACTAAATTTATACTCCTTTACGCCTTTATACATGTTATACTTTGAAATACTTGTTATGCTCATGTCAACTATGTGGATTATATGTCTTATGCTAAATTCAGTGCTTATACATGCAAACAAACCTTATTTTGTGAAAACATTATGATCAAGTCTCATCATTTCTCTTATTTTCAACCCCTAGATGCCTCCCTTTCATCTCCTGAGCACCTACAACAAGAAGTCCAAGTCAACTTCAGGCTCCAAAAGGGGTTCCAACAACTACGAGTCAATGTCAAAGAAACACGTCATGAAATTTATGGCGAAACAAATGGCTAAGGTCATCCCTAGCATCGTCAGAAAAATCCAACCCCCATCAAGCACCAAATCACCCAATGCTTCCGTCGAATCCAAGGTGGCAACACCTAAGGCGACGTTTACCTTTAAGCAGTTTTGTTCACGCAACCCTATACCCTTCACTGGTGAAAAGAATACCACCACGTCGCTCCAATGGTTTGACGCCATTGAAGTGACAGTCCTCTAAAGTGGTTGTCCTGGTCACTTGCGAACCATCAACGCGATGGGTGTCTTTCGATCGAGAGCCCTTGATTGGCGGACTTCCGAGCGTAACGCTCATGGATACAAAGAAGCCCACCCCCTCTCTTAGGATGACCTTAAGAAGTTGTTGAGGGACGAGTTTTGTCCTCCGCATGAGCTTCAGAGACTCGAGAATGTGTTCTGGAATCTGAAGCAAGTAGGGAATGACAACGCTGGCCTCAAAGCTCGCTTCAAACAACTGAGTGCGCTTTGCACTAGCCAAGTCGACACCGTTGACAACTCTATCGCAAAGTACATTCGATGCCTCACACCCTTGATCATGAACCTCGTGGATTGCACCTCACCCAAAACTCTCGAGGATACTTACCGTCTAGCCGACAAACTCAACAACAACTGCGTTCTTCATGGAACCTCCGACAAGGTTTCATCAAAGAATGTGCACCAAGCCACCACCGACGCCGTCATTGAAACCACACCATCCAAACCACCAAGGAACAACACCACGGACAAGAAGCGGAAGGCTTCAAGCCAAAATTGTGCGGAAGTCACTCTGCTAAACCCTCAACCCATCCAACAAGTTACACCAACTAACCCTTAGCCTATGAAACGGGCATACACTGGGACTCATCCTTAGTGTAAGACATTCCAATACCATCACCCTACTCATGCACCATGCTGCCTATGCACGAATTGTAATAGGTTTGGGCATTTCGCCACAAAACTGTCGCAATGACCCAAAGCCACCAGCCAACCAAACCCAAACCATTGCCTTAACCCAAAACCCCACACCAAACCAAGCCCAACCTCAAGCAGCCACTAGTCGAGCCTGCTTAAGGTGTGGCGACCCTAATCACCTCGCCAATGTTTGCCCGCAACGCAACAACAACTAGCAGCAGCAACAACAAGCGCGTGGTAGAGCCTTGATCATCACTACAGCTCAGGCTTAGAATGCCAACGACGTTATCAATGGTACATTTCTCGTTAACAATGTCTATGCTTCGTGTTTATTACTAGCGCGGACAAAAGTTTTGTATTCGTTGAATTTGAAACTTTGTTAAAGTGTAGATGTTCTAAGTTGCCTAAATCATTCGCGGTTGAAGTCGCTAAAGGAAAGTCTGTCATTGTCGATTCGGTCCTTTCTAAGTACTCTTTGAATCTTAACGACCATACATTTTCCATCGATCTCATACCCATGCAATTGGGTAGCTTTGATATCATAGTAGGCATGGATTGGCTTAGGCGAGTTCGTGCTGAAGTCGTTTGTTCTGAAAAGTTTATTCATCTTCCCCTTCCTAATGGTGACTCCCTACACGTCTATGGCGAGAAAACTTCTAAAGGTCTCAAGCTTATGTCGTGTACCCAAGCGATTAAGTATTTATGCAAAGAGTACTTTGTTTTTCTTGCCCACATTGTGGAAAAGAAGGATAAAGGTCCATGCGTGAATGACATTCCTGTCATTTGTGACTTTCCTGATGTTTTTCCCTAAGACCTACCTGGTCGTCCTCCTCCTTGAGCCGTTGACTTTCGCATTAACCTCATTCATGGCTACACCTGTTGCTAAATCCCCTTATCGTCTAGAACCTTCGGGATTGCAAAAGTTATCTAGCCAACTTCAAAAGCTTCTTGATAAAGGTTTTATATGCCCTAGTACTTCTCCTTGGGGGCTCCCATTCTATTCGTCAAGAGGAAGGATGGATCCTCTGGATGTGCATTGACTATCGTGAGCTCAACAAGCTTATAGTTAAAAACTGATATCCACTTCCTTGTATCGACGACCTCTTTGATCAATTACAAGGTGCGACATGTTTTTTCCATGATAGATCTTTGTTCTGGTTATCATCAACTTCGAATTCTCGAAGATGATATACCCAAAACCGAATTCCATAGACATTTTGGGCACTATGCACTTGCAGTACTTCTCCTTGGGGCGCTCCCATTCTATTCATCATACCTTTTGGTTTGACCAACGCACTTGCAGTTTTCATGGACTTGATGAACCGTGTGTGTAAACCTTATCGTATTCATCGAAGATATCCTCATCTACTCCAAGATGCAAAACAAGCACAAGCGACACTTGCATCTTATTCTCGAACTCCTCCGTCGTGAACAACTATATGCCAAATTCTCCAAGTGTGAATTTTAGCTAAAATAAATTCAATTTCTTGGTCACATTGTGAAGGAGAGAGGCATTCACGTCGATCCCACGAAAATCGAAGCCGTCAAGAATTGGATCACACCTAAGTCCCCGTCTGAGATTCGTTCGTTCCTTGGATTGGAAGGTTATTATCGCTGATTCATCTCCAACTTTTCAAAAATCGTCGTTCCTCTCATATCCTTGACTCAAAAAGATAAACTGTTTGTTTAGGGTTCCGAAAAAGAGGAGTCTTTCCAAACGCTCAAGGACATGCTTTGTAATGTTCCTATCCTCACTCTTCCAAATGGAAACGATGATTTTGTCTTCTATTGTAATGCTTCAAACCAAGGTCTTGGTTGCGTTCTTATGCAATGAGAAAAAGGTATCGCTTAGGCGTCGAGACAACTCAAGATACATGAGAAAAACTACACTACTCATAACCTTGAACTTGGAGAAGTTGTTTTTGCGTTAAAGATATGGCGACACTGCCTTTATGGTACTAAGTGTGTGGTCTTCACCGACCATAAGAGCCTCTAGCACATCTTTAACCAAAAGGAACTCAACATGCGTCAACGTCGATGAGTAGAGTTGCACAACGACTACGACTATAAGATTCGCTACCATCTAGGTAAAGCGAATGTTATGGCCGACGCTCTTAGTCGTAAATCTCATGCGAAGAGTATCCATAGCTTCCAAATCTTAAGTAACCTTCATGATCAGATTAGTGAAGCATAACACCGTCCATTAACGAGAACAACATGTACAATGAGCTAACGTGTGTTGCAGAACATCGACACGTGTCCAGATCCGACGGCATGTTTTACTATCTCGATCGTGTCTGGATTCTAAATCGCGACAACCACCATGACTTCTTGATGAAGGAAGCTCACAAATCTGATATTCCATTCATCCTGGCACCGACAAGATGTACCAGGACTTATGTATGTCTTATTGGTGGCCTGTATGAAGAAAGATATCGCTCTCTAGTCTCTAAATGTCTCACTTGTTCAAAGGTGAAAGCGGAACACCAACGTCCCTCTAGCTTACTTGAACAACTAGAAGTTCCTGTCTGAAAATGGGAGAGTATAGCTATGGATTTCATTGCTAAATTTCCTCGCACTTCTTCTGGTCACGATAGTATCTGGGTCATCATTGACCGTTTGACAAAATCCGCTCACTTCCTCCATATTCGTGAAGATTAAAAGTCAAGCATTTGGCTCGTTCTACACAGATGAAATCATTTGTCGTCATGGTATCCAATTGACATCCCCTCGGACCATGATGGTCATTTTAGATCGCGTCTTTGGCAAACCTTCCAAAAAGCTCTTGGTAATCATATTAACCTTAGTACTGATTTTCATCCTCAATTCGATGGTCAAACCGAGCATACTATTCAAACTCTGGAAGATATGCTTCGGTCTTGCGTAATTGATTTTGTTGGCAAATGGGCTTCACACTTGCCTTTGGTAGAATTCTCATACAACTATAGTTTTCACGCTAGTAATCAAATGGCGCCATTTGAAGCATTGTATGGCCGTAAGTGTCATTCGTCAATTTGTTGGCACGAGATCGGAGAAGCTCAAATCACCGGTCCCGAGCTTATACAAGAGACAACGAACAAGATCCTGCAGATTCGTGATAATCTACTCAAAGCTAGAAGTCAACAAAAGAGTTACGCTGACAAGAGACGCAAGCCTTTGGAATTCAATGTCGGTGATCATGTACTTCTCAAGGTATCCCCTTAGAAGGGTGTAGTTCGTTTTGGTAAAAAGGCAAACTCGTTCCTCGCTTCATAGGTCCTTTCAAGATTCTCGAAAGGATTGGCAAGGTAGCGTATCGACTGGATCTACCTCAAGAGCTCAGTAATGTTCATCCGACTTTTCATGTTTCAAACCTCAAGAAGTTCTTAGCTGAAGAAGGACTTCAAGTTCTGCTGGATGATCTAAGAATCAACGAGTCCTTACACTTTGTTGAAAAACCGGTTGAAATCATGGACCGAGGAACCAAGCAGCTTAGACGCAGTCGAATTCCCATAGTCAATGTTCGATAGGAGGGAAAACGTGGCGCTGAATTTAGCTAGGTTCTCGAGAGTGATATGAATACCAAGCATCCGCACCTGTTTGTTTAGCCTTCCTCTAGAATAAATTTCGGGACGAAATTTCCTAAAGTAGGGAAGAATGTAACGATCCGTATTTTTGTACTTTCGTTATTTAGAAATTGTAATCTTGTTTTATTTTAGGAAACTGTTATTGTATCGTGTTCATATTTATTTTATTCCAATCTTGTACCCGAGACCTTAATCATAATAAAATACTATTTTTATACGTACTTATACGTGCAACAATACTTGGGTTTCATGTTATCAACCTTGAATGCATACGCGCAATCAATAATTAAAATACTTGTACTCGTACTCATAACTTATATGTACTTGATAACTATTAAATATGTGGTTACATACGGTTATAACATAATAATATATTAATACTATAATGTTAATACATATAATAATAAAGTATTAGTAATATAATAATATACTAATAATAATAATGTTTAGTCTTCGAGCCACACGAAACAAAACTCAAAGGGTTGTCCTCCATTTCACCCATGCGCATTATCACAGCTCATATTTTATGAGTCTATCTTCATTTAAATTCAACCATAAGCTACCAACCAACTTTATTAAATGATTAAATCCTAATTCTATCCTATAAATAGGAGCCTCCATACACTTTCCAAACACTCAAATCACTCTCAAATCTTCTTGTTTACTCTCTAATTTCCAAGACTTGGCAGAAGTTGCAACCATTCTAAGTGAGTTTTGGCTCACTTTTCTTCTTATTTTCTTCTTTCTTTGTACGTAGATAACCTCTAGGAAGGTTTTAACAAGCTTGCCTTGGTAAACTAAGGTGAAACCTCACCACATTTGAGGTCCAAAGTAGGATTAAAATTCTGCTTTCATTTATACTTTTGTTTCTTGTTTTTCTTGATTAAATCTTGGTTGAATCTTTTGCCTATTATCCTCTTCAAGAAATTATAATCTTCTAATTCAAAATGTTAGGACCAAAAGGCAAGACAAAAGGTTGGTTCATTAATTTTGAATTGAACTGATGACTTTGATTATTAGGTTATTCTTGACTGATCATGAATAGATAGAAAGAGTTGTTGATGCTGATGATTGATAATGATATGTGTTTGAATCGGAAGTTGTTATGTGAGTAGGTTTGAGTTGTAGACTGTTTGGAATACGATATAAAGTCGGAAAGTTGTTTTAGAATGCTGGAAAAGAAGAACTGCGACGGCGCGTAGGTTATACGCGCCGGGAAAGAGGAGTCGTACCCCTATAAAATGTCCATTATACCCCCGCACACTCTGTTAATTGACAAGTTTAACCTTAGAGGGTGTGCGGGGTGAAAAGAGCTGATGTATTTTGACAAAGATGCCCCTCGCACACTTGGGAATTTAATGAAATTACCCTCCGTAAACTAGTTATTAACAGTATGCCACATGTGAGTGTGCGAGTGGACTTTGTTGACATTCTGGATGTGTGGTTGACTTGTTGACTATAATTAGTGTGCGACCTTCTTGTTTTATTACAATATTGCCCCTGAACACCCTGGCAGATAACAAAAATGGCCCCGCACACTGGTGTTTGGTCCGCACACCAGCATTTTTTTGGGCCTGGTTTTGGTATTTGGGTCTTATCGATTCTTTGGGCTCGGAAGAATTTTGTAATTAACATTGAGACTATTTTTATATAATTGACCTAATCAGTTAAAAAATTTAAACTCAAAGTTAATTTTTGAAATTCTTGACCAAAGGTAAAAAGTTTGACCAAGTTTTCGGTCAAACTCATGGACTTCTTGGTTAGTGTTTTCAACATTCGTCTAATTTGAATCGTTTGGTGCAGATATGGGAAAGAAGGTAGTTAAAAAATTAGTACACGTTCCTGGATTCGAGAAAAGTATGAACATCTCGTGTTTTCTAGGTGAACCACCGAATGGACATGAAAAATTCAAATCTATGATAGTGGGATTAAACACGTGTCGGCTGGCACACACTCTACGAAAAATCCTACTATACGATAAGATTGGATCAGGGATTTTTGGAACAACGCTACAGCACATAAAACCGACAAAGTGATTCGTTTAACTATTCAGCAGAAGGAGATTCTTATTACTGAGCAGACAATCAGATAAGTATTGTTGTTTGGAGATGCTGCTGATGACCCTGTAGAGTTTGACAAAGAAAAGATTGTTCCTGTATTAACGAGAATGAGCTACGAAAGCACTAATCCTCCAACCACTAAGAAACTGCTTCATCCATATTGGAGGTTCTTGGCACATGTGTACCTAGTATGCATCAGTGGGATAAAAGCTGGATTGATGTTCTAACTGTCAGACAAACGTCCGGAGTGGTCGCTTTAGTTAAAGGTGGAAGTTTAACTACTCCAAGTGCATGTTTGATGATATGTTGGCGAATGTAAAGACGATAAATGTGAAGTATTGGTTTAAATTCCCAAAAAATCTTTAGATGATTCTGGAAGTCAAATATCCATCACTACAGCAAACTGTCAATATCTACGACACCAAAGATGGATGAACACATTATGTTCAGGTGTAGTATCAAAACAAGAAACCTTTGAAGAAATTGGTGCATTTCCTGAGCTTACAGAACCAACTGTTACATCGGTCAATGCTGCCATGGCCGAATGAACATGATGTACAGATCATTGATGCTCCTCCTGGTTCGAGTGAGCCGATTGAGAATGTTAATTTGACTGAGGTAGAGAGTGAGGACAAATACATAGATAATGTTTTTGAAGAGAATACTATGGCTAATGCGGAGATAGAAGAGAATGTGATTGATGAAATGTTGTTAAATGACGTAGAGTTTAGTGTGAAAATGGGTGAAATTGGAACAAAGACTAACATACTAATCCTCACAATAGACATGTCTATTGAGATCAACCTTTGAGTATGAAATCTTCATCATATTGAAAGTTTTGAGTCTATCTGTTGAACCTAGAATGTGACTGAAGATCCCACAGATGATCTTCATTCCAGAAAACGAAGCAGAAGAGATCCTAGGATCAGCCGTGAAACAGCTGATATAACAAGCACCAACCAAGAACCGACGAT